>OX940877.1:106831481-111831481 GCA_954870665.1 Stratiomys singularior | reverse complement strand
ATTGTACTATGGCAACTGATTGAATATAATATTGTAAAATTAATTATACAGGGATATGAGTGGACGTAACCTGGAACTTCATTTGTAAGCCTTTCCTGGAATTTCAATTTCAGTGGAACTATAATTGATCTCAGTTTTCATTTATCAAAATAAATAAATAGTTATTATTATTTATCCTATCAATTGTGCCGATGAATGCCGAAGGTTCTCTCCATTCCATTCAAATCATGCCACTTCGTGTTATTGGGACTACCACATGGTTGGCCATCTAACGTTTATAATGGGAAAAATAGATTATTTTGAGTTTGATGACGTTTCTGGTGTGAGAGTTAGTTAGTTTTATGTTTGACATTTATGCAATGAGTCACTTTTCGCAGGAATCAAATTGGGAAATATTTAAAACTTATTTCCAAATTGGTGAGCCTTCTACTCAAACTGTAAGAAACTTCCGAAAAAAAGTGGGCAAAATGCTTTGCGAAAAAGTAATTTCATGGGTTAATTTGTGATGGGAACTCATAAAACTGGGTCGTGGTTGGATAGAACAACTCGTTTACGTACTCTTTCAGTGCACTTAACCGAAAAAATCGCTGCTGTTGGTCAGAGTGTGTGTGAACAACCATTAACATCAACTCACCACCGTTCGCAAGCATTGAAAATTTCACGTCATTCTCTAAGACTTTGCTATGAATGCGTACAAAGTTCAATAAGTGCAAGAGATGAACCCGCATGACTATCCGATGCGTTTTCCGGTTTGCTCAATGGGCCGACGGCCACTTGATCGAACATGAGCATTTTTAATCGAAAATTATCTTTTCAGTTGTAGTTCGTTTTTAACTCGGATTATACGTCAATAAGTAGAGTTGCCATATCTTGGTTTCAGAAAAATGGAGAAAGCAATGCATCTACGACTAGTGACTATCTGGAGTGGATTTTGATGTGGTGGCGAAATCGGGCGATTTTTCTTTCTTGTTTTTTTTTTCATGGCAAGGGATGGCCATGAGTACCAAGCTAAGCCATTTTTTGTTTCCCAAAATTGAAGAGGATGTCATTGACCACATTTGGTTATGAAAGGATGGGGCAGCTTGCCACACAGCCAACGTAGCAATGTACCTTCGCTCATTCTGAACGTGAACATGGGACAAATGCTGAAATGCTCATATCAATTGGCCACTTCAAAGCTGCAATTTACCTTCGTTGGACTTTTTTGTGGAGAGCCATTAAGAAGAAAGGATGTGCTAACAATTCAATTACGATTGACGACTTGAAAATGACATCAAAGTTACCATTGACGAAAAAGAGGCTTAAACAATCGTAACTGTTCTGGATAATTGGACTGAAAAAATTATCCTGATCAATTGTGGTATTGTTAGGCTAGCCGTGGCCGTTCATTTGAATGATGTTGTCTTTCACTTCTAAATGAAAGAATTCAATCTTTCTAATTATGAAAAAAATATTCGTTTGTTCATAGCTGTTTCGAATTCCAAATCTAAAATAGCCTACACAGTAGCTTTGGTAACATCTTTAAACATCTTGAAAATTATGACTTACAGTACGCAAAGCCGTGATGTTTCTTACGTTAGGACACATCGGTATGCTTTGATCGTCTTCGCGAAAGATACAAAATGTGAAGACTGAAAAGTTTCCACTAGGGATAAAATAAATAGGAATAACACTTGAAAAGGTACAGAGGTAGAGAATGCTCAAAAACTCGACGTTCAAACATTATGTGTTTCAATTCTAGGAGTTTCTGGTAGTTCAATTTATCCATTTTCACTTACAACTTGACAACATATGAGCTCTTTCCACCTTTCTTTCTAAATAGTATGTGTTTGTTGAAGCAATTTGAAATTTTGGGAAAAAAAAATTAGTTTCGTAATAGGTATTTGTTTTTGTGTGACTTGAATTTACTACGCCAATTTTTTTAATTAGTTTTTTTTTTTTTTTTAATATCTGGCATTCGCTTTAATCCCGGGAACGAACTAAATACGAA
This sequence comes from Stratiomys singularior, assembly GCA_954870665.1. NCBI lineage: Eukaryota > Metazoa > Arthropoda > Insecta > Diptera > Stratiomyidae > Stratiomys > Stratiomys singularior. The sequence continues at coordinate 111,829,491 of OX940877.1, read as the reverse complement.
GACTCACATGTCGAACAAACCTAAGTATATGTTCCAATTCGAATATACAACGGTCAATCAATTAATTACGAACCTTTTGCTTCTGAGGTCCTTAAAAATTATGGCATCGGTAGACAAAGTACCAGGAATCGTGGGCAAGATCCCTTGATGACTCTAGATTGATTAGAGGGTCGACCGATTCCTTAAGTTGTCCTCGAAATGATGGAAGACAGATTCATCCTTCACTACCGCAACGGATCATACTCAAATTTTGAACTAAGGATGGTGTTAAGGCAGATGAAACACATATTTTGTTGTGTGTACAGTTTGGAAAGAATGTACTTGAGTAAAGAGATGAAATGCTTCCTTTTCATTATGTGATTCTTTCATTTTCGAAAACGATATTCGATCGAATCAGTTGCCGCTGAAGGAGACCGAATGCTTAGGTCGAAAATTGGTTTGTTCCTTCGCTAGCATTTCGAAAAAGTTCCAACTTTAATGGTATGCGATTGAAATTTTTTAGATGCAGGGACATTTGCTAGGATAACAGGTCAAAAGTAAGGACATAAAAACGTAGCTGCCGTTAGAATTGCAGTATTTTTCCTGTCAAACTATTTTTCGGATACTATGACCTTATATACTATTAAAACAGAAAACTCACATACATTTCTGCGTAGAAAACAAGCCATTGCAATCTCTCAGCTTACTTACGCCCTTTTATTTGCAAGCTCTCTATCAAGCGGGGTATACAGTTTCTTCGTCATGTTCTGTTCGTATCTCTTCCTTCATGATTCTCCTCCAATGTGCGACCACTACTTATAAGTTACGCAGACACAGATGAGAGAGAAAAACCTTAAATCGATTTAGTATTGTGCAAATCTTTTGGAGGGTTTTGATTGTGTTGCTCAAATAATGAGAGAAAATTTATTAATTCAAATGAAGTTCAACTTCTCTTGGGCGAAAACTGTTAAATCGTGAGCAAATCGTAACCAGTACAGTGCACCAATATTTTGTCTAACTCGTTATATGTTGGATAAAACGACGTTTATTACGTGCCGATTTGTCAGTTGTGTTGTTATTTGAAAGTAAAACTTGTTATAGATGACAGAAAGACAGAGAGACCAGGATGCAAAAAGATGCCCATTAAAATTCAAACAAACACAATGACTCACATAAGAATATCACACCGGAAAAGTTATTGTCACATATATTCATGCTACGGAAGCTAGCCATCGCAAACTAACTTCACTAACTTAATAAAGCTCTCTAATTAAGCTCTCCCTCTGGCAAAGCTCACTTTGTTTGCTACATGCCATTTTCGCATATATGTCTTTGTGATACTCCTTCGAGCTTTTGATGTCTTTCAGAGGTTACGCTTCGTTGGGAGTTTTTTCGAAAAGTTAGGGCTGCATGTACTTGTGCGATGGTTACGCATCTAAACATAATGTCCCAAGCTTAAAAAAAAAGTTTCGAACAAAAGGTAAATATGGATCTCTGAAAACTTCCTGGATGCGCTATCATGTCTGAAAACGTTACAAATGTTTGCAACTTGTTCAAAGAAACCGTCGCTATACAGTGGCAGAAATCAATCAAGAAATGACAGCTAGTGCAGGGTTTTAGTCAGTTGATATCACCCTTGGAGGCTACCTTGAATTTCAGCGGGGTGAAATAAAAAAAAATAAAACAAAAAATGATGGAAAAATCTTGGCGGCGTAGACTTTATGTATGTTACCATAAAAACCTGATACTGCGAAATTTTCTTGTGCTTCTTGACTGTTTTTAGAATAAAGGGAACCATGGCATATCCATACCGGCCTCTATAAAGAGTCCTTGGGTCAAAGAGTTTGCAAAAAATCTATGAATCACCCTTAAAGGTTCGTGTTCATAATGAAACTATTAATCCGTTCCATGAATGAATTTTAAGCATTTTAACAAGAAAATCCTTTCTTTTATTTCTCAGAAATCTTTTTCACAGATGAAACCAATTATGAACATTTTAGAAAACTCATTGACTACCTTAATCCCAGTGAAAAACAAAGTATCCTGATGAAAAGCATCGGGATCAAAAACAAGAAGTCGTCATTAAATAGGTCCTTGGCGAATTATTTTTACATATATTAGTTCCGCAAACCTATAAAGTATAGGTCAATGATTAAAAAGAACAGGATAAACCTGAAAGCACCTTCAACTCTTTTGAGCAAGGGCGGGGACGCGGAAAACTTGTAAAAGGTGAAAACTTGAAGCTCAACATTTCTAGAAAACTAATATATAAAGAATATTTAAGGCAGTGGAGTAAGCTGCGGGTAGAGAGAGAACGTGTCAATAGCGTCCAATATTAGGAACCTAGAATCGTCATCTTGAAGAATGTCAGGAGAAAGTGTGAACCTCTTTCTACTATATTTGCTTATAGGATTTCTTGTGACTTAGAAATGGATACAGTCAAATTTCTGAACAATTTCATGATAGAAAAGGATATCAGAGTTGGTAATACTGAAAGTAGAAAGTGTTAATTTATTTTAAGGTACTCAAGTTTTCAGAAAAACTGATAAATTTGACATAAATTGACATAAAAACCCTGTATCAAATCTTTTATAATTGAATGCGAATTCTACCAAAGAATAAAAGGCCGTAGATGACGAAATCGAGGTTTATAGAGAGCTGATGTCAAGTCTAATTCACTTAACAAACACAAACTGATAAGACATCGTTTAAGCCATATGTTCAGCAGAGTTGGTTCAAATTACGGATAAGGGAACTAGAAATTTACCGAAAGATTACTGAGTTACCCATTGGCACCGAATACTTGTGTCATTAATTACCAGAAATATCCTGGTTGACTGCGTAGATGGTTCCATATTGAACAGGTGCTTCCAAAGACTAGCGATCAAAGTTTGGATTGGTTGGTAGCAAAAAGATGGAATTTTAAAAACCAGCCAACTGTAGCTCTTTAGGAAGTTGAGTAGCTTACTCTATCTCAAATAGCAAAAAAAGTTGAGTTCCTGAAAAAAACTGTGAAAATATATCTCGTAGTAAGATCTGGTAAGACTATATTAAAATATGCAAAGAACGATGTCAGCCCGAAACTTTTCTCATTTTATGTGTCAAGCTATCACTTAAAAAGGATTCATGGAGCAGCTGGGTTTCTTGTTGACGTTGTTGAGTTTGGATGAGTAGCTTGCTGACATTGTTCAAAAAAGTATTTCCTAGAGCATTTAGTGCTAAAGAAAAAGCATAATTCTATCCGGTCAAGAGGAAGGGTGCTGCAATGGATGGATAATGAAGTTTGATATATTTTTGCTCTGTCTACGGTCAACTATGTACCACGTGGTTAGCACGTCCTTTTCTTTTTTTTCCTTAATATAAAAGACTTTCAGTCAGTGCTGACATCGTTCTGTATAGAAGCTGTATAAAGAAGCGATTGTGAAAAGAATTTATTCATCCAAATACAATTCCGAGTTCTAATTATGCCACTTCTGACAATGCAGGTAATACCCCAACTATTTTTAAATACAAAAGACTCAAAAATCATAATATACTCAGGTTATGATCAAACTTTTCCTAAGATACCAAAACTTCCACTCTTTTTGGGCCGTGTCTTGATTGTTTTTTGTGAAAATTTTAGTTTGTCTGTCTGTATAACTTTTCTAAGGGGTAAATGGCAAAGAGTATCGATGAGATATTAAAATGAGTAAACAAAATCCTTAATGATTTTCTCCGTTACTGAACCTATCCCTTCTTTCTGCCTGATGGAAGCATAGGACGTGAATTTTTGGAATTTTTTGAGATTGAATAGATAAAAATTTTTGAGCTTGAAGGAATCGATTGAAAGGTGCAGACTAATATTTGACAACCTGTTTGGAGAAATGAATTATATTAGTGTATTATTGACTTCAGTTAAACAAAATCCACTTTTCCTATGAAATAAAATGTGCCTTATCGAAATCACTTATGAATCACATTCAATATCATTGATATTAAATATGCAATCAATTCATACTTACATAATTCTAATGCTTTCCGTGCTTTCGCTCTTAAATCAAGGTTTCAAAATTAATAATTGATTGAATTTTCTAGTCAGAATGCGAGTGTAGGCATTTTATCGGATGAATACAAAGCTAATATCAACACCTCAATTTCGCTTTCCATTAATAAAATATAACTTATATGAATCGAAGGCCATATTTACTAAAATGTTACCAGCGCAGACACCATTCAAGTCTCGTTTTGCCAGTACCAAAATAAACTATAAAATTGAAACATTTTATGTCATATGGAAATCACCTTTCAATATTCTCGTGAATGTTCTTTTGAATTGTTGATTGGCGAGTGCATAGCAAAAAGGATTCATTGGACTGTTGGCATAGCATAGAAAGTAGGAGAACATAAACAGGTGCTCATTTGTGCAAGGTGGATTTGCGCAAAATCCTTCAACCAGTGCTAAAACATGATAAGGCGTCCAACAAGCCACAAACGCTCCAAGGATAAAGGATATCGTCCGGAAAGCCTTTCGTGCTCGATTTTCCGATTTGGATTTTTGTCGACCTACGCCGAGCGGTATTTTCTTTTTGCCCTTCAGGCGCTTACCGATGGATCGTATAAAATCCCGCCTCGAGTGTCCTGAGTCATTGCTATCGGTTTTATCGAGCCTTTTGGACTGCTGATTAGTTAGAGCTGGAGCTTGTGTTGTTGATCCTGAACTTGTGCCTGAGTGTGGTCCAGCTGGTGTTATGGAAGCACAATTTGATAGTTTCTTAGAATCTACAGTTGGTGTTACGGTTATGATGGTGGCTGAATTGGTTCCTTCCGAGAACATTACTGGCCTAGTGTTGGTGAAGGAGTTGCAGGTTCCTGTTCCTGTACTTGTGGTTTGCTTGGTTGTAGGTGTTGGTTTGATTTCATCCAAATTCTGGTTATTGTTATTGGCTGTAACGATGACAGTGACTGGTTTTTGTGAGTTTTGATCTGTCAAGGTGACAGTTGTGTTGTATTTATTAACAGGCTCTGCGGCTCCAGTTGCTGTAGGATTAGACACTGTGGTTATAAAAATTTCATTTTGTTTAAGTAGAACGGTAGGAGGAGGTTGCTGGGATTGGGTGGTGGCACGTATTAAAGCTTTTTGCAACAGGGATGGGTTTGCTGCACTTTGATTAGCTGCAGAAGCAGCAGTAGCCTTAGGATAGATGGGAAAAGTTATTGATGTTGGCGGGCTTTCATTGTTGGGTGATGGCATAATAATTGAGCTTTCATCCATGTAACGCAGATCTGCACCATCCATCCCACCAAGGATATCATAGGTTAGAGTCAAATCACTTCGGGTGCTTAATCCCACTGATTTAGAGGGAGGACTATAGTCTGAAAGTGGGGGGCTACCTTTAAATCCTTCTGGGGGCGGCAAAATTGTTCTGGATAAACTGGAAGGGTTTTCATTTGAATTCGCTTCAATCGGCTCGATGTCTTTAGGTGATATCGGTGATGTGACTGGAGTGGGTTGAAGGGGAGTCATTTGTTGGGACTCTATTTTCTCGATAGGTTCTTGATCGAGAATAGTCATTTCGTGGATTTTAGTAAGATGCTCTGTGAGGTTGCAGTTTTCCATCGGACTTTTTGGTGACACTGACTTTGGTATGACGTTGCTAGATAGCAGGTCTTCGCAGGACTTTGGGTGTTTATTACCATTTATTCTGGTAGCGATTAAAGTTGTTTGAGCACCAAATACCAAACCTATTGAAGAGCGTTTTCGTATCATTTCGAGTTGTTCCTTTTGCGGCTTTGTATTCGCCTGGTTCACGGAGCTTTCATCATCCGAATCAAAAGCTGGGCTACTCGATCGTTCGCTTTTATCTCCATCAGTCTGGTCCTTTTTAGGTTTTGAATTTTGCCGTTGGCTGCTAGTACTATTTGCTGCTGGTGGTTTTTCTTCTTTCGGGTTTTTCGTGCTTACACTTGACGCTTTTCGTGGTGCAGCTGGCTCGTTAAATTGATTGGATGAGGATGATGAAGTTAAATTTGACGGTTGAACTGTTGACACTGGTGCTGTGGAATTCAGTGCTTTTTGTTTATCGGAACTCATTAAAGTGGAGTGGGTATTCGATATACCTATACCAGCCGCACGTCCAGCCATACCTGTCATCGCCCCTGCACTTAACGCAACCATCGACTGCATTTTTCTTTGCTTGGCTTCACTTCGTTTTTGCATATCATATGCTGTCTTGTAAATGCCACCATACAAAATAAACAAGACAACCAATGTTGTCCAATAGTATCCAATTATGAGAGCTGTATTGAAAACAGGATCTTTCAAAAATTGTACAGCGCATTGTCCTGGTTGTAGATCGCGATAGCCAACAAAATGCTCCCAACCAAAGATTGATATGAAAAATAGTAAGGCAGGAATTATCCACGTGATAGTGACCATCCAAATGACTTTATTTTTAGTTCGCCAACTTCGGTATTTTGCAGCAATCTTTACGGAGCAAAAGCGATCAATCGTTATTAATAAAACAGTATATTGTGATACTAGGCAGACGGTGTAATCAACTGATAGCCAAAGATCACATAGTAAAGGTCCTAGATCCCAGTATCCCATAAGGACGTAGACAGTATAAAAAGGCATTGATACTGTTCCTGTAAAGAAATCAAAAAATATAAATAATGAATACTTTCACTTTATTATTGCCGAACAACCCTGATCGAAGTAAAGAGTGTCCTGCAAAGAGTGCACGATTTCATTCAAAAGAAGAGGCTGTATTCTTTACACAACCATACCCCTACACAACCTACCATAGTGTGGCACGAAGCGCAAAAACTCCAATGACCATATATATAATATCTTGTGCCAACATATCTAGCCTCAAATAGGCTCAGTTGCGGTGCCTGACCCAAAATCTGCAACAGACAATTGCTCGTTTTTATGGATGAAGCATTTAAATTCTTCGGACTCCAAACATATGAACTTAGTTTTTTTTTGGCGAATACATCCACGTTAAAACAAGGATCTTTTTGATGTAAATGGTTTGTTTAGATTTTGATTTGTGGTGGGAAGGTAATACTCCGTGTATGAGAATTCAGACGCACAATACTTCTGGATCACCTACCAAACACTTCCACTGTACGCAAGATAATTTTGACACGAATCGTTACACATATTAGTTTAGGTTAGGTGTTGTGCTCCACTACCTACAAGCGCCTCCATCCAAGTAGCGTTCTGACTCTCCAGTATGACTAGCTCAACTGTCAGGGCTGACCGAGCATAATGTGCCTTGCGATTTCATTTGCGAAACACGGTAAGCATTTCCCCGGCTATAGAGAGGAGCTCTCCGATTTCACCAAAGATTCCACGTGTAGGCATATGTATTAAGAAATCTATCGGAAGGAAAAAATATAAGTGACGTATATATGAAGTGAAATAAGAAATAAGAGTGATCTCCCCTGCGACTTATATGCGGTTCTAGGATCGTGACCTTTGAAGTTTGTGCAGGAAAGATTGGAAACATTCATCCCACTCTAGAAGTAGATAAAGTAGAAATAAGTCTCACCATGCACTATACGGAGCCACGACCTTAGAACAAGAATTAGACCAACAGTCTATGTTACATTCGTGTCACTCTTCTAGGATTTTTGTTAATCGCTGGGGGAACGCAGTTTCTCTGGTTGGTAGATCCTGGCTCAAAATTTGTTGCGGAGGGTTTTGCAAAAACATATTTTCTCGCGGTTCTGCCCATATCTTGATTCCCAGTAGCGATTTTTGCGAGATACTAACCACTATATTTAATAACAGGTGCTATAGTTCCATTTTCTTGCAATTTTCTTTCACATTTTCCTATTTTCAACGGCCTCACTTAATACTAGGAGCATGCATAAGTTTTTTTCCGTTTTTACTAAGAGATGGTGCCAGTGGAAAGTACACAGCATTTTAATTTGACACATACGCCATTTCGATTGTCTGACATTTAGCTACAAACACACACAAGTACAGTCCGCAAAAACAAGCGTGTTTGTTTTGTCACTTTGATCAAAGTCTCTCAATCGTGTCAAGTCGTCCCAAATATTTTGGTCGAAAAAGAGCATTTGCGGCATGCATTGCTTTTTTTGTTTAACCAAATGAAAGAGGCTGTTGAAAGTCATCGTTTCATGGTAAAAACATATTTACGAACAATGAGTAAGATCAATACACTCGGTAAATGGATTCGCGCGGTAGGAATGAACGTCAAATTGAAAATCGCTAAGTCACTTGTGTAATACTACTTAGGCGCCACGAAAGGAACTCATAATTCCATCGAATTGTGACGAGTGACGTAAAATGGACTTATTTTGAAAACCAGAAAGGGAAAATGTCGTGGCTTCCACTTGGCGAAGCCGGTCCTTCAATACTAATGCCAAATGGCTTCGGGAAGAAGCTGGTGTCCAGTGGGACGAGAGTGGTATTGTGTATTATGAACTGTTGAAGCCTGGTTAAACCGTTAATACACAACGCAATCGTCAACAAATGATAAATTTAAACTACGCAATAATCGAAAAACGACTGGAATGAAAGTGATTTTGTTACATGACAATACGCTGTCGCAAACAGTTAAACCAGTGAAAGAAACAGTTAAATCGTTTGCATTAGAAATATTTCTGCATCGGCCGTAGTTCCCAGACTCGGCGCCATCTGACTATGACCTCTTCGCATAAATGGGACACGCGCTTGCAGAACAGCAATTCAACAATTTCAAGGATATTGGAAAGTGGCTCGAAGAGTGATTTCGCGCATAAGACACGCAATTTTTCTAGCATGGTATTCATAATCTACCTGAAAGATGGAGAAAACATGTAGAATCCGATGGCCAGAATTTTAAATAAAAAATAAAAAAATCGGGAAAACTTATGAATACCACTGGTGAATTGGCTAATTTTTAGACAACTTGTGTTGGGTTGGACTGCCAGCTAACTCGGCAGAAAAAAAGATTTCATGACATTTGAATCATGCACTCTCTTGACTAGGACACTCTTTGTCTTCAAAAGCAAATTGATATCCTTACCTATTAACATATCAGTCGCTGCTAATGAAGCTATAAAATAATTACTCGGCTGTCTTATACTTCGGTCTACAATGAATGCCAGCAATACTAATATATTACCACCAACAGTTAAAATAATGCAAATAGCTAAGCATATGGCTATTAATATTGTTTGCCATAATTCGAACGGTGGAAGAACTTGTATAGGTCCGTTAAGATTGTCACTAGACTGTATAAGTGTTCCATTTGTTGTTAAACTTGTATTGTAACTACCATTGAGGCCATCAAGACTCCACAGCCGCGATATATCATCAGATGTCCATTGAAGAGAATCGCGATCATCAAATAGTGGTCGATAGACTGGAAGTCCGAGGATCTTCTGACATTCGGGTGCAGCTACCAGGCGATAGTAAAGTAGTTTGCATATTTCTTCTTGTTTTTTCTTTAATTTCCTGCAAAGAAATAAAGTAGGATTTTCATTTCTATTTTGAATTTCAACTTACGTATGATATAGTTTGCACTTATTTGATGGGATATAATATGATAAGACATTATGATTATGTTGATATTAAGATTCTAAAAAGTGATGCTGTAATGCAAACTTAATAATGGACAGGATGTTGAATAACGAGACAGCTCTAATATATACGAAGTCAAACAGAACCCTTCTATGCTTAAAAGCAAATTGCCTCCAATCTTGGTCCAAAATCGGCACACGTTAGGACTTCACCCATCACTGATTTATTATATAAAGAAATATATTGCTTTTGATGAAATTTCTTTCATTTCCAGTTGTTATCACATTCTCTCATCTTGACTTTCTCTCATTGACTTTTCGCATTTTCACTCTGAAAATTTAGTCATATATTGCAAGAGAGATAATCCATTCACAGTACGATAATTGAAGTGGTAATTTTGCCAAATAATGCCTAGAGTAAGGATGTTCTGTGTTGGCGACTGTCTAAAGTTCTTGTCTGCCTTGATTGGTAAAAATAATCTCATTTTCTGTTATCGGAAATTTTCGTTATCTGGAGAAACATATTTCTCCTCTCTTGACGAAAAAAAAAAAAATAAGAAACATGAATGCTCTCATGCCTCTAATGCTCAAATCCATGTTTACACCTAAGCCGTCCTCATCCTCAGACATGTGGTCACCAACGAGTGGGATTTTCCACGTTTCTTTATCTGAAATTTCTTCTGCCAGGTGTGTCAAAACTTTCTTTTTCCCAACAAAAAAGCTCAGTCGTTTTCAGTCTTCTGACACGGGCGGTCCGAAGAGAGTCTTTTGTTTTCCGCGCTTTTTGATTTCAATTCGTTTTCTGGATTTTTCGACCAAGTTTCCTGGAATCTTTCTTTCAATTGTTCACAGGTCGAAGGATCTAATTTTATTCTTCCTTGTTGATTGAGTACAATTAGGTGGCTCTGCATAGAAGGCCTAGGGACACAACGTGTGTGTCATCGTTCGTTGCTCGAGACTGCACGTTGGAGTTACTGAGAGGAAGCTGCAGAATTTCGTCCTGTTGTCTGTCCACTTCCAGTGTGAAACCGTGTATCACTATATTTGTTCAGGTCTTATACTAAGCAATTTTCAGCGAGCTCTAGTTGAATTGAAGCCAGCAGTAAAGTATCTGGGGCTCCTGATTGACTCGAACATGAGTTTCTCTGAGCAAATCAGGCTGCTTGTTGTGTAAGACGTACCAAAAGCGCCTGGTGCAGGTGCAGTGAAGAGTAGCACTGAGAACTCTGTCGTCATATGCGACAGTCTTTGATTCGGCAGTCAGAGCCGTCGCAGGTGTGATGCCTATGGCCTTTCTAGCTAGGGAACGCCGTCCCATTTACCTGCGAAGTAACGAATATTGGAGGGAGACAATGACCCGCGAGTAGAGACAACGCTCTCTAAACGATTGGCAGCAGTTGGGCGAATTTTACGAAGGGAAGGTGGACTGCGCGGCGCATCCCAAATCTGAGGCCGTAGCTAAATCGAGGACTTGGTGAAATTGACTTCTAACTGACCGAGCTATTGAGCTAGATGACGAAGAGGATGACGCTTGATACCATTTTTTGCATTCAAGAGGTGGCAAAGGCTGCGGTGGGACCAATTCAGAGGAACAGGAGAGTTCACTCCGGATAATCTTGTCAGTTGGATGTTTGGATCGGTTGACAAATGAAACCATGTTGCAGACTATGTTCGGGCAGTTGAGAAAAATAAAATGGACTTACAGCAGCCGAGCTAGTCAGGGTTGGGCGATCACTTCTTTGGTAATGCCTCTTTCTCCCTCCCTTGCCTCTAGAGTAATGATGCCACAGCTTGAAAGCGCCTTAAGGCGAGGCAAAATGAGACAGGCGTGATGTTTCGTGGGATAATTTGTGACAATGGGTCAAAATGTCATCCCCTTCAAAGAAGTTCCCTTGGGTAGCTATACACCAGCGAAGTCATTTTTCCCACACTTGCTAGAATTGCTCGAAGTTTCAATTGATATGGCTTCAAATGGTCAAATAGTTAAATGGTCACGGTCTTTTGAATGTGCTATAGTCTTTTAAAGCATATTTCGATTCCGGGAAAAGAAAATGTCATACAAACTTAAATTAAGTAAATTAAGTGGGGTTGCTTCACTGATGAAAATGGTGGTATGACACGCGACATTGTCATTGAGAAGCACCCACTTGTCTGCAATGTGTGATCCGATCCACAGATCGGTCTGTTCATTAGCCTTTTAAGGACACATTTAAAAAACATTTTATTCACAGTGTATACTGATGAAACAAAAGAAAAATTTTTAGTGGACGACACTCTTATTGTCAAAAAAAAACAAATCAGTATGGTCTTGATCTTTGATTCGACATTTTTCCGCCAAGGATATTACGGAGTATGCTACTTTCCTTTTTGCGGCATTATCACAGGATCATAATCAACAATTCCGTATCTATATCCTGTGATCCCTATTAATGAGTTCTTGGTAATTGAAAATCATCTCAACACGGCCTGCGCACACGTTTCTTCGATTGTCTTCACAGTTTTCTACAATTTTGGTGCAAAATTTTTTTCAACGTACAACATATTTAACAAGTCACCGAATATTGATGCGAATCCATCAATAGGTCATCCATTCATTGACATAGCTATGGAATAGATAACAAAACCTATGATTGACAGCTCAAAGACAGTTCCATCACCGCTAACAAATGCAACAAGATGGGTTGACTTTCACGCTCACAGTAGAGTGACACAGCGACGCCAGCACACCTTGTATGTTGTAGCCCGAGATAAAGCAGATGACATTTTATTTCGATGCAAATGCCCAAGCGAGCGGTTGTCCATGCCAGTGTGAATTCTAATTTATTCGAGATTATTCAATATATGAATCGTCATTTTTGACACGTTAGTATGATTAACATTTATGTTTGTACGTATCGTGCAAGAACACTATAAGCAAATCAGGGCAAAACTGGTGAATTTATTGCAGAATTTATTGAAAAATAACTGTCCCTGAAGATGTATTTTGAAAGTAACTATAAAGAAAAATAACTCAGTACAAAATTTATAAAAAAGGCTGTTTTGCTGACATAAGGAAAAGCGAAATCAATGTAAAACTAATATGAACTATGACCTGCTCTGTTTTATAGCACTTTAGAAAAAAAGTACTAATAAGTACTTTTTAAGACTCCTTTTGAATCGCAAATTTAAGTTCCTTTACACTATTAAATTGCCGTTCGTGACTGTAAACGCTTCATAATGGTTTATCCCAGAGGTTTCCTATCGAGTTAAGATCAGGACTTACTGCTGGCCAATCTAGAGTGAGAACGCTTCGTGATTCCAAAAACGGTTTAGTTTTGCGCGAAGCATGAACTCCTTGTTGAAAATGAATTCAGATGTTGCCATTTGTTCCAAAAATGTTACAAGAACCTTATCAAGCAGTATTTAGTAATCAGAAACCATTCTCGCCGTTACAAGAGAAGTTGGCGAAGTGCCCATACAGCTAATACCAGCCCAAGCCATTAGCGAACTATATGGCGATTTTATAACCTAGAAACTTTTGGGATAATGCTTTCAACTGACTAATTCATTCTTGTTTCATGCCTTCGATGACGTAATATTTACACAACAAACGCAATTCTTGAACTAATTTTTTAAATATTTCGCTTTATAAACTAGAAAACGAGAAAACTTCTTACATTGTGTGGTAAAACTTATTCAACGACAAAATAAACTAAAATTTATCATGGCATTCAACAACGAAAACCGGTTTTAAGTCAATTTCCTTATGTAAATCTTAACTACGAAATAAGCTTTGTCAATATAATTACTTTGCAGAGTGTAGTAGGAGCATTGCGTAGAACCTCGGTTTGCGGTATTCCTTCCTCTTCATAGGAGAGCTATATATCTATATCTATATACATATATCTATCTACGTTACTCCTGCTTGACACACCTTACGTGAAGTGGAACACGAAGTGCTCACTCACTGCAACGGTCAACTTAAAACTAACAGTTATGTTAACAAAGCGCGTAGGATATTAAATTGGCGTTTAATGTTGCCACGTTTGGATTTATTATATTTCCTGAATATGTCCATATGACGTCAAAAAATGACTGAATATGTCAATAATTCAGAGAAAACAGAAAGTTATACTGGGCCAAGAAAATCGTTGCAAGGAGAGGAACCATTTGATGCACTCGTTGAATAATGCTCATTGTTATAGGATTAAAACCTTACAGAATCAAAACGAAATTAGATTTCAACATAAAGTTTCTCACAGTTGTTCTTGCACGAACTACGGATTTGTAAAAGCCTTCAACATTTGCGCTGGCAGTCGGATCATTCCAAAAACTCTTCGACCCAGCAGAAGTCACTCAAACTATTTCACTTTTAGGAAGAGACGGATATCAAAAATTTTTCGCACACATCATATACAGGGTTATCCATTTCGTATAGGAAAAGTATAACCATGCCATTTGACATCTGTCAAAGTTAAATGTCATCCAAAACGTGTTCATTTTAGTTGAAGGTTTGCCATTTAGAAATATGAATCGTTTGACAGTCGAAGAACGCGTGAAAATTATTAAATTTTATTATAAAAATGGTGATTCTGCTGTATTAACATTTAGGGCTTTACGAGCCAATTACGGTCGACATAATCAAAAATTTGAAGAGACTGAATCGGTTATTGATATTGCAAGGCCTGTGCATCATCGCAACATTCGTTTTGCTGAAAATATCGCTGTCGTTGCTCAAAGTGTGGAGAAAGATCCGAATTTGTCGATTCTTCGACGTGCTCAACATTTGGGCTTGTCTTACGGCTCATTGTGGCGGATTTTGCATTTGGATTTCCATCTCCATCCGTACAAAATCCAACTCACTCAAGAACTTAAGCCTCAAGACCATACCCAACGCAGAATGTATGCGAATTGGGTGATTGAACAACAAGCCATTGATAACGATTTTTCGAACAAAATTTTCTTTAGTGATGAGGCTCATTTTTCGCTCTGTGGGTACGTAAATAAACAGAATTGCCACATATGGAGCTCTCAAAATCCTCAAGTGATCGCAGAAAGACCTTTGCATCCGGGAAAAGTGACCGTTTGGTGTGTATTATGGTCTGGTGGTGTTATTGGCCCATTTTTTTTTTGAAAACGATCAAGGAAGAGCCATTACAGTCAATTATGACCGCTATGGACGGATGTTAACCAATTATTTTTGGAGAGAAATTGAAGGTTATGATCTGGAAAACATGTGGTTCCAACAGGACGGAGCCACAAGCCACTCAACACAGACTAATCGAGCACTTTTGCAAGAGAAATTTCCAGGAAACGTAATTTCGAGATTGAGTGATGTCAATTGGCCCGCAAGATCCTGCGACCTAACACCTTTGGATTTCTTTTTATGGGGCTATGCAAAAGATCGTGTTTACGCGAACAATCCTCAAAATCTTGAGCAATTGAACACCAATATTCGTGAAGTTATGGCCGAAATATTGCCGGAAATGTGCCGAAAAGTCATTGAAAATTACCTCAAAAGGATTGAGGCCTGTAAGAGGTCCCGTGGAGGACATTTGAACGATGTCGTGTTTCACGTATAATGGCAAGGTTCAATATTTATATTGAATAAAAAATTTCGTTTCCATCTGAATATTTTATGTCTTTTCTTTAGCTTTACTTTCCCAAGCGTAAAATGGATAACCCTATATTGTACATATGGATTGCATGAATGAAGGATTCAAAGGTAGGAATACATAGGGAGTAGAGTTAATTTAATAGGTAATGCGTTCTAGAACGAAGTATAAAAAAGTGTCAATACATTTTGTAGAAATATTTTCTCTGAAATATTTTAAAAGTTTTTAAGCTGTCAAAACTTTTTTGAATAAAGTCTTTATATGAATACAAATGAAAATTAATTCTGTATTTTGGTTATTCACTTGAGTAAGACCCACTTCAAGTTTCGCTCTTAATTGAAAATTTCTTTTCTGTTTCTTGTCTTTTTTCAATTGCTTTATCCTTAACTTGTACTGTGAATGTTGGGAGTTTTATGTTCAAAAAGTTTATAGATAAATGAAGAAATCAATTAAAATTCGAAGTACAAACATTTGTGGAAATAAATAACATGGTTCATTGATTCACCATCTTTGATTTGTTGGCTACCATGAGGAGAGAAATTTTGAAAATTTTTGTTTGCTTGAAAATCACGATAGAAACCTCACTGGAAAAACCGCAATTTTCTTGGTATCTAAATCATTTGTTGATGTTTTCATTTGAAAATGTTTTCCTTACCTTTTGGATTTCATAATTTGAATGGCCTCCATGAACCCAAAAATTCAAGAGGACTCTTGTCTTCTTGTGATAGAGGACAGCTTGTGATATATTCATACTTTTAATAATTTACTATCATCCACCATGCATGCTATTTGCCTATCTTATACTGTTACACCGATCCTTTTTTCAAATCAATATTTGGCAGTAAAAAAATAAACCACTAGAGAGTTTTTTATCTTTGCACTTTATTGGACTTTTAATTTCGTAACGAATGGCTCATAAAATTACCCACGCATGTTAGAAATCTACTCGCTTTACAATGTATTTCCATTCAGCTAAGAAAAACATTGAATTTTCCTCTATGATAGATCATAAAATTTACTGTCAAAGATTTCGAAATTTTAACGATGCATATAAGCAGCTTTTACCTCAAAAGAATCGTAAATTTAGTACAAACGCATGGTACAAGCAAGGATTCTATCTTATAAATAATTTAAGTATATTCGCTGAAAGTCCGTGTAATGCTCATATTTTCTTTTATGACTAGAGATTGCCAATGTTAATCCTTTATGTTGATAAAGTGAGTGGCAATAAACTTGCGGGTTTTTAGCTCTTGATGCATTTAATGGCGGAGTTCAAATTGAATCATAACATATTTCTGTTAAGAAAACAGATAGGTTAAGTTCTAATAATTTGATATGACTAAGGATAAACAATGCGAA
Organism: Stratiomys singularior; assembly: GCA_954870665.1. Taxonomy (NCBI): domain Eukaryota; kingdom Metazoa; phylum Arthropoda; class Insecta; order Diptera; family Stratiomyidae; genus Stratiomys; species Stratiomys singularior. The sequence goes on along the minus strand of OX940877.1, from coordinate 111,813,043 downwards.
GTAGTATTTGTCAGGGATATTGGTGTTTGCTTTCATTTTAATATAGTTTTTATGTCATGAAACAAAGAAAATCGCTTCAATTTGATTTACGATATTTTATTATTAATATCCTTATGGCCCTTGTTCCATCGAAAATCCATTACGTTAGAAAGAGTCTCTTTCTATCAATTATAAATTTTTATTCTTCATTATGAACGTTTGATGATGACATTAAAGTCGTGGATAGAAACAACGAAAGCAGATATTAATAACTTTTTCAGACTTGGTATCTTTTCAGATACTTTCAGATACTTTTCAGGTATCTTCTAGACGCCTGAAGGACCGTTACATCCCAAGTATGGAAAATCGTTCTAAGAGTCTACTTTTTGGATTTAATAAGTATTTTATAATGTCTCTTGAACTGACCCAGCAATAGAATGTCACCTACTACTTTTTGCAACCTCTTTACAGTCTCAAGTCTTCTAAGAATTCCTTCTTGTTTTTATAAAACTGTATCACTAATATTTTTTTCAATACTTAGAAAATTAGAAGAAATACATGTAATTTTATAATCCAATCTCTCGGCTATATCATTGGCCAATAGCGAAACAGAGGTAACACCCCGGTATTCATCTCTAAGAAAGACCTGACAATAAAAGATTTTTAGTCGTGTTGTGTTTTAATCTCCTGCGTATTTATGGTCTATGCAGAGAACATATGAATTTAAAAATTGTATGGGCTCAATTTCACGAGGTAACCCAAAACTATTTCACTAGTGGCAATCATTGAACGCATTGCCATATGATAATTGATAGGAAACATCAACTGTCATCTTTCATAGAGTTCAAAGTAGCAGTGAAATATCAACGTCTCAACATGCATCACGCAATGGTAAGTAAATCCATAATCATCTGTTGAATAATTTAGTGATCATGTGTTTTTTGGTGATAAAGAGCTTGAAAACTGTTGTTCTCTGAAAACTCGGTGTAAAATTTTCTTCAAAGACTAGATAATGGGCTATTCGTTTGATACTCCTTCATATGTCCTTCGCAAAGTACAACGGCACGTAATTGTTGTAAGTTAGTACAGGTTTGACTTATGAAGAAATGGCAGAAGCGTTGAAAGACTCCGAATTTGACTTTTCTGCGCATGATTCGGATAAAGATACGGAGTTTTTTTCTTCCAAATTTCAACAAAAAACATGGCAGCGTCATAGCGAATATTAAAGTTCAGATGAGGAAACGTTGGACACTCACTCAGACAATTAGCATTTGGAATCAAACACTGCGTCATATGTACCATCAGCAAGAAGACAAGCCAGCAGTGCTTCCCATGCACGTTACGAATACGTCATCATGGCTCACTTGGGCCACTTCAAAGTCATTATCCGCCCGACAGATCGCTACCAGAAATAGACAACACGACGCTAACATTCAAGATAGTTGGGTCCATACCAATCTCGAATCAGAAATAAATGATTTAATGCAACCAGTATACATCGAAAAAATACACAGTAATGATAATGACACCAATTCTACAATGAATATATAGACGACAACATTTTTAATTAATATGGTTGACTGTACCAATAGAACCCATGTTTTAGTAATTGGTAATTCATGAGGCTTAGAATAAAGGAGCTCAAAGTCTTTAATGTAATTACCATGGTCACGTCCATCTTACAAAATCCGTATTTATCAATGAATTGGTCAGAAATATTGAGAATACCAATGGTACCAATGGCCATGAACCAAAATAGATTTTTTTTTCATAAGACTGAGCCTGAAATGTATCTATGATCCTGGAGTGACATTAAAATAAAAGCTTCAATAAAAATTGGAAAAATCCAGCCTTTATTTGCACGCATCGTAGCTACATGTCACAAACAAAATCGTCCAAGGGATATGACTATCAATGAGATGATCATCCCTTTTACTGGAAGTGTCCCAGCCAACAAAATCCAGTCGGCCTAAAAGTTTTCATCTTAGCCACACCAAAAGGTGCCGTTTGGGACATGAAAATTTATCAGGGAGACACACCATATCCTCATTGAATCAACCAAGTATTTAAATTGGGGGAGGCTGCTATTATTCATTTAACTAGAACTCTGCTTTCTTGGCATTCATGATTTTTTGGCCGGGATTTCACTACTCCAAAATTTTGCGACCAACAAAAAAAGCTTGGATTCTGAAAATTGCGCGTCAGGAAATAACGTTTAAAAAGCAAGCAAGAAGCAGCTGCGAAGTAAAAATAAGGGAAGATACTGAACTCGCTGTCACTATGTGGCTGGATAATAAGCCTGTACTGATGATGTCTACGTGCTATTTTGCTAACAATCACAATGAATGTGAGCGGTGGTCTAGGAAAGACAAAAGATACTTTAGAGTACAAAGAAAGTTAAGTACAAAGAAAACATGGGTGGCGGCTATGTCCTCGATCGGATGTTTTCTTTTTGCCCCCCTCCCCCCAATCGTACAAAAAAGTGGACGATTCACGTTATCATTTACCTTTTGGATTTGTGTGGGATGAATTCTTGGCTACTATACATATAGAAGCTGACAAGGGCACAACGAGTGAAAATATTGAGCCGAAATTTGAACCGAATTCGGGCACCAAACTCATCGATCAAAATGATGAAAAATCTGAGAAGAAGAAGACTAAAGAAAACATGAGGAGGGAGTGGATTTTGAAAAGAAGAAAGGGGATGGAGTGTTCCCTGCGCTTCCACCCCCAAAAAACCAACAGTTACGTTATAGCACTTCTCAACCACGAACACTCTGAAACCAAAGACCTCCAATCCAAAAGCCACCAGCCCATCCTCGCCTACTACACCAGAGATGACGGACAAGACCCAAAAGAAAATACCAACCATGCTGCGAGAGCCCAAGAAATGAACGAGCCTCGCAAAAGTAATGAAAAAGCAAGGTATACAATATGGGACAGCGAAAATTATATATCTCGGCATTCAAATAATACCCAAGTCTACCGCGGACCACCGAAAAATGCCAATACTACTCTCGGAACGTAAAATACACAACTACACATACTATCTTCTGGAGGACAAAAATCTAAATACTATAATTAGCGGCCTACATAACATATCAGTCACTGAGATCCAGAAGGCATAGAGGCACAGGATTTCCACCCAATACGGGTATTTTACCTCAAACTGAGATACGGTCCCTCTAAACTCGTCAATGGAAGTGACTTGAAGTTATTTTATATGCCATCTGCTCCCTTCCCTGCAAAGTGAAAGTCTAACGACCAAGAAACGGACAAGCCCAATGTCACAACTGCCAGAAATTTGGACATTTTGCTAGAAATTGCCAATCACTATATCTCAGCCTGCAAAAAGCCGCTGAATGATAAGCCGAAATGTGTCAACTGCATTGGAGAGCTTCCGGTTGTCCAAGAACCCAAATAATATGCGGAACATGTTTGCACATATACCTGTAGCAAAACCCAAAACAAACCTACGACACCACAATCACCTCCCATACGTCAAATTTCCCTTAACAGTCCACATCAACTTCCCATGGAACAACTCCTTGCCTTCATGCAAACGGAATTTCAATCAATGATGCAAAACATTGCAAATCAAATTTCAATCCATGATTCAAAACATGTTGGCACAAATGGTTCAAGGAATTTTTTTCTCAAACCCTCGCTGCAAACCTAAACCGCAATAATGAGTCACATGAATTACATTTCTCTCCTTACATAGGACGCAAATTCCTTGCTTGCGAAGACTGGAGACCTGAATCAATTCATGCTGGATCATAAAATAGATATTCTTCTGCTTCTGAAAGAAACATTTCTAAAGCCAGAGACTCATCTTCTGTTCCGCAACTACTGGTAGGGGTGGAGCAACGGTAATCTTCGTGAAGAGAGGTTTGAATAATCAGATGACAAGTACCCCAAATTTTCACTCCCAAGAAGTTACGGTCATTAAAGTGCAGACGACTTATCAAATTTATTCTCGTGCCAGTTTACAATCGCCGGACAGCTGTGAAACCATTCCCAAGATCTTCGTTCTCTACCGGAATTTGATAAATCAATTCTTACGGCAGGAGACATGAATGCATGTTATCACGATTGGGGAGCTGTGAGAAGCCATCAAGCTAGGGTTGAGGGTAACCGATTTATCAAAGAGGCAAATGGGAACCTGCTTATCCTCAATGAGCCCAACTATTTTGGCCCTACGCTTAAGTTATTGTATATCAATATCCTACACTTTCAAATACGACAATTGGTTAAACGTCGTCGATGAGCTGTCATCTGGTCATAAAACGGTACTGCTTTTCTAGAAGTCTTCTAGTTCTAGAAGTCATCTAGTCATAGATGTTCCACTAAAACTAAAAAGAAGGCAATCTGCAAAGCCTTCAAAGACGCTCTGGCCAAAGAAAACTTTATGCAAACACCTGATACGGCCAGCAACATAGAAAAAGTAATTGGAGAAATCTAAAAATCTAAATCTAAAAACTAGCAAACTTATCCCAGCAGAAGAGGACAATACAATCACAACTGCGATAGGGGAAAGCAACTCCTAGGAGCTCCCTCAGAATATTAAAAGTCTGAGGGAAAATTAAAAAACCCAAAGATCCTAGTTTTCGAAGGCTAACCAACCGGCTAACCCACAAGTATAATTCGTAGTTAGATGAGTATATTTGGCAACAAGCAGCGAAAAATTTTTTCAACAAAAACGTGAACCGAGCGAAGATCGATTCTCGAGAATGACAAAAAAAATCGCAACAAAACAAAACGAATGATGCGAATAGCATGGTAGTCGAAAAGGTTTGCAACGCAGAGGCTTTTGCAGACATGCTACAGAAGTAGTTTCGTAAGAATTCTTCCTTGGTGGAGGACATTGACGACAAGAAGGAAATTTCAACGTTAAATGCGCGAATACTGCGAACACAAGTCCTTTGGGGGGATGGTATGAGACCACTTGACTTTGAGGAAATGAAACGCCATGTACAGACACTAAATAACCGGAAATCACCCAGCTAAAATACTCTCACAAACATAACTCTACAAAAACTTCCCGAAAATTTTATTCAAAAACTGACCAACATAATTAACTTTATCGTACACCTGCAAAGGTTCCCAAAGTATTGGCAAACAACAGTCGTCACAGTTCAACCAAAACTAGGAAAAAATTCACATTCCCCCATTACAGGCGACGTATAAGTCTTTTATCTAGGCTACTAGTCTAAACTACTATGTTAAATTTGGAAAAGTCAATACTTCAAAGGTTGTGAGAAGTCGTTTATGGAAATTAAATTATTAAGAAGAACAATGTGGCTTTATACCCTAACAAACCGCGGAAATTCAGGTGACAAAATTAGTATAACACGTACAAAATGGCCTCAACAGCAGGAAATGACACCCCTTGAAATGTTTGACGTTTAACAAAATCTGGCATGCGGGACTAAACGTCAAAATACATGATCACCATTGTCGCCCATACTTTTTAACGGTCTACACGGTGAATCTTGCATAATTACCCACAAGTGTTAAACTATCCTTCTATGCCGATGATACTTGTATATATTATACATCCAGAAAAGCAGAAGACATCACTTCAAAACAGCAATAGTACATCAATGTGCTCTTGAAATACTTTCTCAAATGGAAGATAAAAATCAACACAGGAAAAACTCAAATCATTTTCATCATACAACGAATATAAGACGAATACTAAGATTGGAAAACGACTTCTAAATACCTCGGACTTACGCTATACCACAGACTTTCTTCAACAAAACACATACAAACAAAACGGAGACTGGGCTCTGGTATCCTGCCATTCCTATTCCGCCTAATGAAAGCAGTTAAAAATAAAAAACAGGCTCCTCATTTTTAAATAGATTATATGACCGATGCTACTCTTCAGCAGTAGTGCTTTCTGCCAGACGCCAAAAACGCACATCAAAGCACTTCAATCGGGTCAGGACCTCGCTCTCAGGAGAATCTTCAGATAACCATGGTACGTAAGAAACAATGACACACATAAGGAACTACCACAAGTGACAGTCGACAAATACACATGGGGCAAAGCTATTGAGCTCTTCGACAAAATTTTCAATCACGATATTCTGGATATCCAAAGATCCTTCGACATATCAAATTAGACAGACATACAAACCAATACGACAAATAAATGACTCAACAGATCACCAATCAAACTAAATCGGGGCCATTTCCAGATGTATTCATAAGATTTTTCCGGATTTTAAGGTAAAAAAATACGTGGTTTTCTAGAGAACATTTTTTTATTTAAGAGGTTATACGTATGTGAATTTTTTTCGGTTTTTTTTATTGGCTAAAAGTATGCTAACACATCCCTAGAATTGAAATCAAAAAGGTCCAAATACTAATATACTTCAGAAAATTTTTGAGAATCAATTTTCTGAAGCAACTCCAATGCTCGAAAAACGTAAAATTTGCTCGCTTTATACTATATAGTAGTTAATATACACTTTAATTAATATACACTGTAGTAATTAATATACACATCGACTACTACATCGACTGCTGCATTTGAGGTGAAAGTACAATAGTAAATCGTTCAATGCAGTCGTGTGGTCCATCGCGCCGAAACACGTGTCGAGCGGCAAGGCAGTGCACGATGTCGCGACGGATATCGCAGTTATCTTATTTAATGATGGACTGTCGGGCCTTCTCCCCATCTATGACTCATAAGAATTGACTACTGGACCTAATTTTTACAATTTCTGTTTAGAAACAGACGCCGAGCGAATAAAGGCTGCTGAGCGCTCAATTTCCGACGTTGTAAAAGAGGTGAGACGCGGCCTTTTAGCATCAAGAAAGGACGAGGAGGAGAAATGCACGGTCTTGGAAGGCCAACTGTATGGTGCTGCGATAGCAGAGTAAAGGTTAAAAAAATTTGTATAAAGTAAAATTTTGAAAATTCATAACTTTATAAGGTTTTGAAACTTTAAACGCGTTTACCTCGAAAGTGTATTTTTGAAATTTGCCGAAAACGAAGCTCTTTCAGTTTTCATCCGATTGACTTGCCGTTTTCACTGTAGCTTCTTGATATGATTATCTAGTGAAGTACACACGATTTTAGCGATTGGTTTTGTTTAAAAAAAGTTATAAACAATTGAAGTCATTTTTTTTTGGGTCGAAAATGCAATTTTCTTGTTAAATGGTCGCAATTTTGCGACAAATCAATATCTTGTGTACTTCACTAGCAAAACTCATGGAGTTTATGAAAATTTTTTTGTAATTGTTCCAGATGCAGATGGGGCTGAGAAACTTGTCCGGCCGCGGAGGGTCATTTGTAAATACTAGTGACTTTGACGTGCACTACAGCCGCCATTTTGTATTGAATTTAATATAAAAAAAAATTTTTTTTGCACTCCCGAAAAGTTTCCCTCAATATTGATATATTATTTATAAAAGTTTTCTTTCAAAATCCTTGAAAAAAAAAATCCTGAAAAAAGGCTTGTTTTTTAGCCTTCACATAGGTATAACCCCTTAAAACAGGTGATTTATCTTTCAGGTGATTTATGAATAACATGCTTTTCGGCTAACAATTCCTCAAGCCACTTTCCAACTTTCTAAAATCGCTGAAGTGCTGCTCTGCGAGTGCGTGCCTTATTGGCAAAATGGTGCCAAGTCTGGGGAATACGGTGGGTGCAGAAGGATGTCCCACCCAAGCGGTCTTGATGAGTTAATCATATACAATACACTCTGGTTTCAGCAGACACAGAGCAAGGTCTTCTTGCTGAAGCGATTTGGCCGGGGAGTTGAAGGACAGGGTTCGCCAGGTGAAATCAACAATGTTTTCCGCTTCAAGTTTTCAAAATAAATTCATTCATCGTCACCCGTCATAATTCGATGCAAAAATGATTTCCTTTCGCATTTCATAAGACTTTGCGATTTTCCAGTTGATGTCCGTTCAAGTCGTATTGGAACTCAGTAGTATTGGAACAGTCGTATTGGAAATCTTAACGAGTAGCTTGACCTTACTTATTGTTCGTAACTGTCTGCTGATTGCTTCTTGTGACACATTCAATACTCCTGCTGATTTTCCGTTGACTTTGAATGGGGTCACCTTCAAATAAGTCCTGCAATTTTTCCTCTTCGCATTATTGTGGTCTACCAGAGCGCTCACAGTCTTTCGCTTTGAAATAACTACTTTTGAATTGGTAAAACCATATCCCACATGTCCAAATTGAAGGTGTATGTCCTCCATATGTTTCCAATAGCAAACGATGACTTTCAACCGTTTACTTTTGGTTAAATAAGAAAAGCAATGTGCACCACAAATTCCCTTTTTTAGGCACAACATGGCACAAAAACGGGTGATCAACACGATAAAAAAAAACGCTAGTTTAGGCGGACTCAGCTTGTGTGTGGTTGTAACTAAATGTCAGACAGAACAGCGAATCTGTCAGATTAATGCGTTGCGTAGTTTTCACTGACACCATTTCTTAGTGAAACCAGAAAAAACTTATGCATACCAGTTAATCCCAAAAGCTAGAAGTGAAGAAAGAGTGGCAACTCCAGCTTCAAGTAACTCAGATATCCTCGCGATTAAGTTAGTTCACGTTTTCATATAGTAGAGTAGTATTATATAGGAAGAAACTATATAGTAAATTTCTTTTTATAAACAGTAGCGATGACGATAAGGTCCTAATAATCTAATTTTTGAGTAGAGCGTGGCTCGAAAACAAAATTTGCATCCTTTAATAGGTAGGTTTAAAAGGTTTCCATTTAACAGGTAGTTGAGACTTTGTAGTGGTTAGAGATTCCTCGTAGTGGGTTTTTGGTACGCGATTGTTTGTGATGATAGATTTTACGATGCTGTTGCCAGACTATCAAAGCACTTCACTTTAATAATGTCTTTTGGGATAATATTCAAGGGAAAGAATAACTTTTCTCAAATAACCTTCCAATATACTTTTGGCTTAAAGTTTAATAGCTCTAACACACTTTCTGGGTCAGGTCCAGGCATATTAAAAAGACATAAAAGTATGCTTGGTAATATCCTAATAAGGTCCTTCGAGAAATTTGGTGGTCTGGTCAGTTATTGGTTATGTGAGGATGTCACTGAAATGAGAGTGTGTAGTCTACAAACAAGAACTACCCATTCATATGGGGAATATTTTAGGCATTAATTCTGTACAATAAATATTGTCATATTATATAAAACTATTTAATTCCATAAAGCTACCAATTTCCACAGGATAACTGACAAATCATAAATATTTGTTGGTTAATGGCGTCATCAATTTTTGGTGGTAATTGGTTGGAATTATTGATGAGCATAGTCATCAAAATCGACGTTCACAAAATAAATAAATGATTTGTTAGAGCCTTGTTCGAAAGTCTAATTTATTTTAAACAAATTTCGTCTCAATTGAATGCTGTGAGACCACGATTCTGGAAAAACAACTTCTTCATAGCCAATTTTGAAATATGATTATTAATAAATGTGAGCCTTTTCCTAACAATGTTTTTCTATCAATCTTATTTCCATATTCAGATTTTTTTGTGCGTAATTATCCATTATTTCATTCAAAAGGATCAATCCTCATGTTCAACTAATGGCAGATTCCCAAAAGCATAAAAAAGGAGAATGAGTGGCATCGTCATTTACTTTCGTTTCATCCGAATAAATATTACTTGATCACTGGAACATTATATTCGGAAGTACATTAGGCTTTTATATTTGAAGTAGAGTCTAGACTCTACTTAAAGTCGCTCTGCTAAATGAAAGGCTCTTTAACGCCAGCCAGCAACTTACCTTAACAGCGCAAATGTCAACCTAACCTATCATGAGCATGCTTCAATTTTATTTAATAAAAATTTGGCTTCCGGTTAATCTGAAATTTATCATGACATCAAAATCCCAACAGCGAGCAAGTTAAAATTTATTGAAACATAAAATGACATCCTTAAATTGTTGCAAGGATATGGTCATATTTTATGAAGCCAAGAAGTGTGGAGAATGTGACATTCAGGACAATGAAAAAGATGTTTATGTATGGTGGAGACAAGTGGGTACGTCACAATTACGCTACCAGGAAAATCACGCAACAAAGTAAAATATTTACGTGGAAACGTGAACAATGTATGTATGTATGGTAGAAAGAAGCCAACCCGAGTGTGTTTGACATGTTTCAGAAGGAGAATTCATTCTTGTGATAATGGTAAATGTTCAATAAACAATTTATATACACTTGCATGTATAGCAGATTTAGTCTTAATTACGCGTAAAAGTTCTTAAGTATTTCCTAGAATCTTTACGGCACTCTACATGTGTGCATCAGCAGTCAATAGGTGGATAATAGTTTACTCCGAGCTGATCATTTTATTTTCCCAGCATGACTTACTGTAGGGAAATGAGCGTAATTCCTTCGAGTTTATGGTATTTAAAAAAAGAGATGTCATCTGACTGCATGAAATTTATGATTGGTTAGGGTCAAGTGGGGTAAATGGAAACATGGGGTTAAAGGAAATAAACGTCATAACTGCCCTCGTAGTGATAATGAAAAACATAATTGTTAACGATTCTCGACTTGGCAACACTCAAAAGACTTTAAACGAGTTCCCGCGATTTTCAGTCTGTTGATGTAAGTGTCATCATTGTTTGAAGTTGACATTGTGGAAAAAGTTTTTTATCGAAGTTTTATACCTGGAGTTTTCCTTTGCAACACATTAAAAATCGCAAAATAAGCGGTTACAAATTTTTCAATTTATTATGTGGGATCTAATTGAAAGAATATAGTCATTATTTTGATTCTCTTGGTTTTTTTTTTGTGTGTGTGTTTCATTTCCCAACTACCGCATACATATTTAACCCTGGAGTAATTGAAAACATCTTAAAAATTAACCTTTGTGTGACGATAAAGCACACATTTAGTTGTGAATTATAGTTTCTGTATGTAGTTAACTTAAATTTCACATTACTTAGTGGGATCTCTCCAGTGAACATTCTTGGTTAACGTTTGAACGACAGTTGATTTACATAATCCTTACAGGATGCCTGTGACGTATGAAAGAAAAAAAAACCTCCAATTTATATAACAGATAGTTTTGAAGCAGCTGTGTTTGATGTGATGAACGGGGAAAAAACATACAGCGAAGCGAAATACACAGTGTAAGCGAAAACCACCTAGAAAATTCCTATCAGCGTTGTATCTAATCGATTTAAAGACCGAAAGACTAATAATCAAAGAATAAGAGCGGGCCGTTCAACTGACTATCGAAGGAACTCGTGCATCGTCTTGTTAAATGCCTGGTTCCCTTGCGACAAAAAAGAGCTTAAAAAATTATTTCAAGAATTTATCAAGAGTATCGACCTTCAAACAAGGTTTCAAGACGATCGCCCTGGTGAAGGTTGGTGAAGACGTGACCTTATGCGCAAGAATACGTCGATCTCTTTGAACAAGCCTAAACATTTTCAAAAGGCAAGGAAACATGAATGGGATCCATTTATAGTGAATGGCTTCGTGTATATCGTCAAGAAGGTCTATCATACCAATGGAATAGGAAGGCCAAAGAAGTCTAATAATCAATGCGGACGAGACAGATTTTGCAAGGGATCCTTCACGTCTGAAAGCTATAGGACACTGCAACGTTTCCTGATAGCGCATTCTGTGAATTGAATATGGTGCTAGCATTAGTGTCTGTCAGTGGTGCAACCGTACCTTCTCTATGAGAGTTCAATGGTGCGGCAGTTCTGCCCCGTTGGATTTCTGTAAAACCATATCCTGGGAGCAAGTATACTGCAACAAGCAATGGCTGGATGAAGAAAGCTGCATTTTTTAACTGGTTCAACAATATCTTTGTGCCTTGCGTCAAAAAAATTCGAATCAGGAATGATATTGTGGAAAAACAGCCATGTTAATCATGCTACGGCGTGCTATTCGTGCTTGGGTAAAGAAATTTAGTTGATTGTTGGTTGATTAAAATATGGGCAACCAAAGATCTTATCTACGAACCTTCATACGGCATAGAAGTATATTCATAGGTAACTCACTCCCGACGGAATTTCACTTTAGTTTTACAGATGCATTGCTTTGCTTAAGCAAAACTTATTAGAACTAGGACATGAAGACGAAATCCGGGAAGAATTTTGCATAAGTAAACAATAAGGTATTAAAGTATAAACATTGAAGCTCAGAAAGCTTGTCATTTTGATCTCGCCACTCAACTACACTTTGACCTTAAAAGCTTTCTATCTTGCAAAGCTCGCTATATGTAATCGGGGTACTCATAGCTTTCTCAGAAATGCCCCTCCCAGTCCGTGTGCTTTTCAGTTGTCACTGTATGATTCTATACTAAGTTAGTATAATCGTTTACTATGATGTTACTAACTTCAACAGTACTTCAAATTATCAACAATGGTGATATTTTAAAAAGCTTACTAATTTGTCTACATTAAAATGGCTCCCAACTCAAGATATTGAGAGTTCAACATGGCAATCAAGATATTCAGAGAAGTATATGGGAAGGCACTACAAAGATTTGATGACCCATTATCCGAAAGGTTTTTTTTATTACTAGCCTTTACCCACCTTTAGTTGTAGATTTTCCGGTCCCCGAGAAAATATTCTTCAGGGTTTATAATACAATTAATACCACTGCAAACCACGCAATATTCTCTTTTCCGGCATTTCACCAGAGAGCGGACAGCGTATTGGCTTGAAACAGCATCCTCACGTACCTTCAGTGTTAAGCACTGCTAATCACTGGCGACGTAAAGGCGTAAAGGTGACGTAGAACTCTCGAATTTTAAACTTTTGCTACTGGGGCTCCAACACAATTCGACGTTCAAACTGTGGATGGGATGGTTTAAACTCAGCCCTATCGAGGAAAAATTGATTGAGGCATGCTCCATTCAATTGCTCTAGCATGATGCTTACCACCATACTTGAATAAGGATCCTCCAAAGCATTGAGGTTAGATCGAAGAGTTGAGGATTGTTTGTTCACCGCTTGTTATGCCATAAGGAATGTGGTTCCCATGCGCTGAACAGAAATGGAACCATCTCTTGGTCATTTGCTTTACGTTTAGCAGTGAATACTGAGTGGAAGCCAGATGGTGAATCTGCAAGTGGTCTTGAAGATGTGTTGTTGTGATGTCACCAGCTGAGTTTCTTCACGTTGTCTTTTATGCATTCCGCTCACTAGTCAAGCAGGTCTTGGATTATAGTTATTGCAGCAATATTTTGGTGTTGGTTAAGGCTTTTGGTTAGGTTATTTGGTGTTGGTTAAGGAAATATAGTAGTATGGAAGTGGACACAGTGTGTTTCTTAGGCTTACTCCTTCCTTTTATGCCCGGTTTTTTCACAACCACATCACCAGGAACTCATAATGATCCAGGTAAAATGAGAGTATGTTTATACATAAGGAAGGGTTTCCCTTCACTATATCCAAAAAGTAACATGACCTCTATTGATTCCACTTTTTCTTACCAACAGTTTTCATCCTTTATTAGGGTTGGCCTACTTAACTATCGTCCTAGAGGGAAATCATGTTTTGGGACATTCTCTACCTCAAGCGGACACACACCATTATCTCTGATTTTAACTGACGCCATAAGCCCGAGTGAGACTACCGTTGGTTTTTTTCGATAACTTTTTGACTGTGTCATGAAACGTAGCTTTTTTCTATCTTCTGACCTACCTAGTAAGTTTCCTAATCCAGTCAGCTGTATAGCTTTGGTAGCAGTTTAAAATTCTCCAGTATTGCAACTCCTTTAATTGTTTGTAGGGATTCAGAGGAAGAACAATCGTTTTAAACAAGCAGTGCCTGACCAACAGGTTCGCGCAACCTTTTGTTTTTGTTCCCTTGAGCCACATCCAATCGTTTTCGTAATATACTTCATGGGAATTTTTTGCAGTGAATGGCACCCAGCTTAAACAATCTTCACCAAGGCGCAAGACAGAAAAATAAAGGTAGAAAAGGCGAATACAAACGATTACAAACGGGGAAATAATGCCAACACACGAAAGAAGAAGAATGAAGAAGAAAAATGCACAAAATAAAGCGTAGCGATAAGTGAGAGAGGTAAGCAAGACAAAGTCATCGAGTTTTTCCCGTTTATTGAAACTGTTTGGTGGCACTTTAGCGGAGAGGGCAGAAAGTATAAGAAAGCTGGATACACTTTAGTTTACGAGACGTATAGGAGAAAGAACATGTAGACGAAGTTGCATGAGAAAATTCTCATAAATTTAAATTTAACTTAAGAAAACAATGATTCTTTTACTCGCAATTACATTTAAGCTCAGAAAGCAAGCCGTTATAATTGTCTTACACAACAAAGTCACTTAGCTACGCTTTTAAATTGAAAGCTCGCTATCTTTTAAAGCTCGCTATATTCAATGCACGGGGCGAATGTATCTTTTTCTACGTGATTACCCTCCAGAACGTTTTTTATTAAAATTTTCCCAAATCAATAATATTTTCCGTTAAACTTAAATAAGTTTAGTTTTGAAAAAAACATATATTTCTATATTTCGGAGGTGACAATTCCCCCTTCTTCAGTGTGTGTTATTGATAAATGATATTGATAGTATTATCATATTATCAATAACACACATTGAAGAAGGGGAAATATATAAACATTTATGTGTTTCCAAAACTAAACTTTTGTTTCGGAAAATATTATTGTTTGAAAAATTTTTGCTATGGCACAGAAAAACCGAGATAACGATGAAGCTTTTTATTAGTTATACTATGATTCATAGTCACTACAAACGGTAACAAGATTTCGGCGAAGACCTACAAAATGGATCCCTAGTCACACAAGAAATAATAAAATAATATAAAATCGTACTACAATTACTTTGACTGAAACATTGTAAATCAACTTAGTACCACAATTGAAACCAACAAATTGAAAACAAAAATGAGAAGGGAGGTGCTCTTTGTATGATCAGATTAACAGTTATACCAGGGCCTTCATATTTTGGAAGAACATTGGCATTGGAAAAGGATGCAACTTTCTCTCGAAGTATATATAAAACAAGGATTAAAATTAAAAGCATTTATTTTGCTTTTTCCCAAAATAAACGCTTTTAAAAGGGTGAATAATTGATGTTAAGGTTTATTTTTGAATGTTTTCTTTACTTAATTAGACATTGCTGTCTAGACTCTATTTTGCGACGCAGCTTCGTTGTTCTCTAGTATGTCCCATCGCTTTTATTGAGCTGCAGCCTGGCTTTAGGCTGACAGTGGATATTCAGAAGACTACCACATTTTCAAAAAGCATTTTTTTTCCCTACTCAGGGCTTATCAGAACCAATACCCGTAGTGGCCTTTTCAGGCCAGATGGTCTTCCAGCACGAAGGCTGCGTGGCTTTCCTTGTTTTGTTGAGGTGTCTTGTTTGGTGATATAAATGATGGTAATTATGCCTTCACGAAACGTTTCCAGATTATGGTAGAACCGCTCATCTTCCGAACGATCAAGTATTATGGAATTGCCTGGCGTCTCTCCTGTAAGAAGTAGTTATTTGTTTACGTTCAATGCTTCAGTCTTTATTTTCTCTCTTCTTTATTTTCTCAACCTTTTCTCTTTCTTGAATCATGTGTTCCTCTGTCATAGACTGCAAGGATGCCTGTTTAACAGGTTGTTTCGGCTTGGGCTTGATTTTCTTGCTTCACCTGAAAGCAACGAACATCTCTGGTTGGGTTTTCTGGTTTTCGTCTTTCTGGTATATGTGATTTCCACGACGTAGATATTTTTCTTGAGTTGACTTAAAGTGTTTAGAGGTTATGGGTTAAGCGTCATTTGTAGTAGCTACTACCTTCCTTCGGTTGTGTTGCTGCTCATTTCCGTTGTTGTTTTAGCTATGCGCAAATGTCATAAGAGTATCTCCACCATCCATTCCGAAAACAGGTGCTCTAAGTGAGGCAAATGATTTCAACTAACGCAATAATGCCAAAATGTAAACAAACTCAGAAAATAGCCGCGGAAAATAAGGCGAAGGCTATTTGTCGTGAAGACCAACTGAGTGGTACCATAGCCTAAGTCCAAACAGAGCTGACCTAACCTAACAACCAGAGCCAGACCAAAAGAAGTGCAATCGTATTTTGGTTAGAAAATTTCCTGTAATTTTTTTGCACAAATACATTAGAACCCGTCCAATCGAAAAATCGTACCACAGATACGGGGACCTTTTTTGACGTTTTCTATCTCCGTTTTAGATAATTAACCTGAGAATTTTAGCACTGTATGTAGCTCTTTTATGGAGCTACCACACGAAGCTTAAATCTGTGTTGAAGCCATTGAAATGAAACGCGAAGTATGAAAAAAGCATTAAAAATCACCTACCCTCAACATATCTCCAGCAGTGACACACATACCTTTATAGAAAGGGAAGATTTGACAGCCGTTTGTCAGTCGGCAGCATGCAGCTTTGCAGATACCCATGTTACGTCCAAATTCTTGGTGAAAATCGAATGGTATGACAATCAGTGTGTTTAGATCCCCAGCAACAATTCTCTTACAGTGATACGAAGGTTGGTATTTATCAGTTGGTATTTTTCTCAATGTTTCCGTCTGTTTTTGACATGCTCGAGCGATTTGCACGCTGTTTGTTGTACAAGTCTTCTTGAACATTTGATGGCATTTTGTACTACCAGAAAACTTTGCTTTATTCCAAGGTAGCTTCACCTTATGTCAATGCCAACATTCGGAATGCGCTCGCACAATTAAAGTTGATTTTCACACAAAATTTGATGCAAAATATCTAATCCATTTTTTGGAATAGACAAAATCAAAGCCAAGCCAAAAACATCAAAGCTAAATATCAAAATCAACTGAAAATTCAAAATGGCCGAACTTGTCAGCGTAAATCAGGGACGTGAGTACCAGGATAATGCCTCAAAAATATCGAAAACCGAATATACGTTACCCACGGAAATTCCTCCTCGGAAACCTCTTCCTGGAAACCTCGTAAGTTGGGGCTGTCTGATTGAAAAAAATTAAAAATAAAAGCGAGAGCCTTGTCACAGACTATTTGAGTTCGCATTAATGCGTGCTAGAATCCTCGTTGATGGAAGGCGTGAGTGATTTCAAGCTGGATTAAAGTCTGGGCCATGAGCTGACACGGGAGATATTTTCTATCTTGCTTAAGTCTTTTGACGAAAAAGTCTGAAGGTAAGGTGGGCAGGTTTCTTACCAACACTCCTGCGAAAAAAAATTGTATAATGTGTATGACAGAATAAATTGACAATTTCCTTTAAGCTACTACAAGGATCCCTACATATATAGAATCATTATTTGTCTCTCTCTCTTTTAATGGATTTTTCAATGCTTACCGACATTGTTTTTAATATACAGATCGATGATAAGAAATAGAATTTCCAACTTAAAAGTCCATTTTGTTCCATTTTTGTTTCAATAGAGCGTGTTGCTACCATTTTGTTTCATTTTTTCAGCATTTGCGTCGGCTCCTATCTGGCCAATTTCAATAAAGTTTCTCGTTTGAATTTAACAATTCTGAGTAAAATATTTAACAATAATGTGGAGTGGGATACACAAAAACTTTATTTTCATCAACAAAATGTTCCCAATAGATATTGCACGAGTTTTCAATAAAATACGCGATTTTAGCATTAGGCCCAATAGTAAATGAGAAAATTTCAAATTCGGTTTTGTAATTGAAGTTGTTACTCTCATGCCTAAAATTCGATGAATACCCTTTCAGCTCCCATTTAATGATTACCAATGGACGTAAATGGATTTATTTGGTTAATTTAGCCAACCCGTGATAGAAAATTAACTTGGAATTCAATAGCTCGATTTTGAAGGCTTGAACCAGCTTCCATGGCTACTGATTATGATAATTAAAGGAAGCTGAATTCAAATAAAATAGTCATAATTGAGATATAATCAGATAAATTCAATCAAAGCTTGACTCTGAAAGTACCAATAAAGTGAACAGAACAATTTAATTTTCAATGGAAGGACATTGAAGCATTCAAAAAATGCGTTGTATTAGCAGTTTCGCCTGATTTAACTCAAACAAGAGCGACTGAATAAATCACACGAACATCAACAAAATTCCATTGAAATCTCTTCGTCCTCATGATTTGCGTTTGCGGGAGCTTAAGTCCTTGTGCCTGGAAAGAAAGCAAAGTGTGAGGGTTTCATCACGTCGATTCGATGAAAATGGATTTCTAATCGATTGTGGATTTATTCTCAAGGTTGTAAATGGAATGTACCATTGGGAGCAGTTCTTGCAACACCTTTTAGTTGTACCGTGTTCTATACAGCCATCTGCAATGAATAGAAAGGAGCTAGCTGAAATAAAATTCTACAGGTAACCGTTCCTTTGATGTATTGCGTAATAGTATTGGGACAAGTTCCTGAAGGATTAACTGAAAACTATGTTTATGGAATCTGTAAGGGAAGCTCAAACTAAAATGTAAAATAAGGTTTTTAGTTACACTGAAAATAAAGCAAGAATAAATTTTTCCATGGAAGGCTCATCTTTGATCTCCTATTTAGTTTGATTTCGTGCATAAAGCAATTAATTTCTGACGGTTTTAATTCTTAGAAAGATTCAACTTTGATAAACCTTTAAAAACTGGTTCAGATTCTGTCTGAAAAAGTTGTGCAAGGCTTTGATTAAAGCAAAATAAAGTTCTGTATGAAGCAGCGACGTTCATTATTGGTAAATGCGTACGACAACTAACAATATTTATTCAGAGATGTCGGTCCTTGGTTTCATCATAAATTTCAAAAGGGTGAAATAGAATCAACAACTGAACTGATATTTGATAACATTTAGCCGAACTAATTAGTCCACCGCCATAATTGATTCTTATGTAGCAAACGCATCAGCATGCGCAGAACATATAGCAAAAGGTATATAAAATATATTCACAATTCAATAAGTAGTTTGAGTTTCAAACCTGTGTTTGAAATCTCTTCTTAAAACTGAAAGTAATGAAATAAAACTGAAAACTGGCATTATCACCAACCCAATATATGGCAAGGTACTTTATTTCCAAACTCGAACCCTTTAACTTTGATTAGATTTTCGATTTTCTTAAAGAAAACTAATGTTGGAATGCTTTGGCGCTTTTGTGATTCGCTGGGATCTACTGTTTTTTTTTCTGAGGGCGCGCTTTGGTATAATTGTCGGATATGCGCAATAACAAATGTTATTATTCAGTTAAAGAACTGCAAATTTTTACAGGTTTTCTAATCAGTCTCCTTCTGACTGTTTGCATTTTGGCCACCTCTCCGGAAGCCTCTTTCCTATGCCTTTTTCGTAAATATCTCGCGGGTTTTCCCGTGTCATTCGCCCACAAATGATTCCACTTCATCACTCCTTTCCAAACGTTGCCCGCCGAGTGTCACTTTCAATGGACTATATCATAATAATCACAGGGTGATAAGTCTGGACTGTATAGAATGTGTTCCAGTGTTTTTCATTCCAATTGGTTCAATGTTTCAATCGTAAGTCGAGCTGTATGCGATCAGGAGTTGTTTTGAAGCAATATCGATCTGTAGACAGGTTTTACGGTGTTTTAAAGATGCCTACTATAATAATGCTCATTCACAGTCCATTGTTCAGTAAGAAAATTAAGAGCGATTGGCCCTCTCTTTAAAATACGAAACACATCACTTTCCAGCTGACGCTGTGACCGTCGCTTTAACTAGCACTCCCTCGACTTTATTCCTCCATTCCATATATGCACATTTACTCTCCTACGTATAGTGATCTACTCATGTTTCATCTGTGGTGAGTATTCTGCATAATAAATTCTCCCTTGCTTTTTCGAACCGCTGCTGGAGACGCGTACAAACTTGCCAGCGCGTGAATTTTCGCTCAAAATTGAGAAGTTTTGGCACCCATCTGGCTAAATTTTGCAGTAACCTAACTGTTCATGAATTATTGACTCAAAAATATCTACGCTGATGCCCAATTCCTCAGCCATATCGTAGATTATTGTGCCGGTCACCCATATTGAGTTTTTCAACAGCGCTTACGTTATAATCGTTGACACTGGTCCTATGGCGTCGCGCATGTGGCAAGTTCGCCATCATTGCTCGGACTTTTCGGAAAGTGGAACACCATTCGTACATTTGCCATCTCCAAACTGCTCGAGTAATTCCTGATAAATTTTCGCTTACTTTAGATTATCTTTTACCAAAAAACGAATAAAAGTGTGTTTTGCAACAGGCACTCATAAATCATTTTCACTCAGTGCTATAACTACACTAAAAAGTAAGGTTACGCGCTTCCAACTGTTCTCGGTATTTCATCAGAGAAGAGTTTGATATGCAGTGCAACCATATTTTTGACACTGAATTATTCGCACGTGTAGTCCGGGATATATTTTAACTGCCCTCGTAGTTTGTTTACTTGTGGTCCATTGTTGTCAAAAAGCGTAGATCTGCATTGGCGTGTTTCCGTGTTTTGTTGTTTCGGCGTGCTCCCCGCGTGTTTTGCTATTTATATATATCTATTTATCTATCTACAGGATTCTTTATATAGTAAATATTTTGCATTGGTTTTGCAGAAACCAAGAAGGTGCCTTAGCTCTGTGGTCCACAAGTGCTTTAGATCTACTACTTAGTGAGACAGTTGTCGGCCAAAATCAAAGAAGTGATAGATTTGTGTTTTTCTTTTTGTCGCCCAAGCTCTCCAGGTGTCATCAGTTTGGATTTTTCTTCATTTGGCTTGTTGACTTAAGAGATTGTGACCTTACAGTATTGCCTTTGGTATTGGGTTCTGTTGACACTAGTCTTTTCCCTTGTTTTGTCCTCTTTATGTTAGGATAAGTCAAAAATTTGTTAGATTCTTTTCTAGAACTCCATAAATGCACATGTGCTGATCCAACTCTTTTAAGATCATTTGGTCGTTTATTCCTCCTAACACCGCCGTGTTCAGGGACCCATGCTGGTTTCACACAAACTTATTTTCTTCCGGATTCATTCTTTGTCCATAGTCCTGAAAGAATTTGGATTCCTCCGTTGGGGCTATGTATGTAGTTTATATCTCTTCTGTGGTGGTTTCTTCTGTGTTTAATTGCAAACAATTCCGACTGGAAAACTGTGATATTGCTCTGTAATATTGAAATGTGGATGATTTCGGAAAAAATACTCCTATACAGCTGCCCGCATTCCATGATGAACCATTGGCGTAGCTCACGATATCACTTGCAAATATGAAGTCCTGAACCGGTCCAGAATCTAACCTTGTCATCTTATCCGTGTCCACAATCGTCATGTCTGTGTCCAGAATTGGTTTCATCCTATCCGCTGCAGTTCCTATCTTTTATTTGATAGGGTCACCCTCTACATTTGATGAGTGGGGCTAGAAGGCGTTTACAAATTGTTCCATGGGAGAGGCATTAATTTTGGTTTAGTAGAAGCTTGTCCTACGCTGTATGTTTCGCACAATACCTTCCTGTCTTGTTGTCTCATGCCTATATACGGTACTCTATAAGAGTTATGCTTAGTCTAGAGATCTTCTCTAGTCGCTTAGTCTTGTTTCAGAAGGATTCCAAGATTTTCTACTGTATTATCTGATAGCCGCATTGATTACTATCAGAATTCACACTGATTTGTCCAAATCTCTGTCTGAGTTTGTGAGTTCGGAGGATTGTTCGGAATGACCATGGACGTATTTCTTCCTCTTTTCAGGTGCTCCGTTCTACCAGCTTCCCGTTTTTGTTTGATGGTAGTGGTTAGACACACTTCTTTGAAACTATCGAGAAAGAAATACTTGTGGTTTTCTGTATTTCATTATGGATTTCATTATGGTCTTCTCGGCTCTTCCCATTTCAACGGGAATCCATTTGTGGCCCGACTGGCTAAATGAGTAACATGGAAGGTGTGGTCAGAGTGACGCCAGTCGGCTAGGAGACGATGTTTTATCATTCTAAGCTAAGTTGAGGTCAGTGCTTAGTAAATAAATAACTGAAAGCTCTTTCGATTCTAACGATGGTGTGAAATAAATTAATTCACTGCTCTTTCCTGGCACATCTCTGTAAAGATGGTATTGCGCATTTTTTATCAGGCTCAATAAGTGTCCGTTTTCACGGTTTGGATTCCGCTAAAACGTGAAACTTGGTGATAAGCGTCATATCTGATGCCATCCGGAAGGAGCATTGAGGCCATGGTTATTTGCTCTTTTCCCTTCCATCATAAACCCTTTATTAAATTAAAATTCCTGTACAATAATTTTAACTACACTGTTGAAATTATTATACTGAAAAGTGGCAGAAAATTGACAATTTGAAATTGAAAATTAAATTGAAAACCTCCTGACGTATGATGCAGCTACGGTTTTCGTAATGCCGCATGTTGGGAAGATTTTTAACTACTTTCACTCCAAAAAACATGGCGATAAGTTGGTAAAGTTCTAGGGTAAGTGTTGTGTGAGTGCCTCCATCTACTAGGTTCCTAAGTAGGTTTTTGATTCTCTTGAATCACCTGCAGCAGGTTTTCGTTTGTCTTCTAAGGATTCGGATTCAGCAGTCACTTTAGTGAAAAAGATAATAAGTCTTCCGTTTGTGCACAATGACAATGAAGCCAGCATAAAGGCTCTGCACTTTTTGGTAACATCTTTTAGTACGAAGAAATGCGACCTTAATGTTGGAAGGCTTTCTGCGGTGCCTGCAAAATTTCGGGTGTGAATTCCTTGACAGTTCATAGTCGCGGTACGTTCTTTATGGGACAACTATAAACTACTCGAGGTAATATTCAACTTGGCAACTACGGTCTTCAGATATTCTAAAAAACCCCTCGTCGTTAAAGATATGGTCCACTGCCAGTCTCATCCGACTTTTTCGGGTTTTCAGGTTTGCTAGTAAAATGACGTTTTGGTAGTTTTCTATTTCTATTATTTCTACCGAGGTTTATTTTTAATACCAATAAACTCATTTAAGCTGATCAGGTTACGAATGATGACAGGTATTAAAAAAAAACGTTTGCAGGGGAAATGAAACAATGGATTTGCTAATCTAAGAAATTAGGCTCATTTGCTGGTGGGAATTGAAGACTCTCTGAAATTTAGTAGATAAATTCTCTTTATTGACTTCGGGGAAGCAGCTGGCACTGATAGTCGTTTGACATACTTATGTTACATTATACGTACATATAGGTCATACTCAAATATGGGATTTAATATAACAAACGATTATAACAATCTCAGTGGCACACATAAACTTGACTACCAAGGAAACACCTCAACTGTCAAATCGATAATTTCTTAGGACTAGCCTCTTTTGTCTCGTATTTGCGTCTTAGAGTCAATGAACTTCAACTTTCTGTGATAGAAACACCCCAAGGCTTTCACCGACGTGCGATCGAGGATGTTCTTATTTATAATAAAATCCGTCCGCACAATGACACTATGTTACATTTAATTTTAAAGGCCAACTGCTTTCACAATATATTTTTTAAAGAGAGTTTGCATATTCTCTGAAAGGGTCAGAAGGTGTTTGGGCCATATTCTACATGCGAAGACGATGTACAGGCATCATTTGTTGTCCCAGAGCAAAACTAGAGATCAGGAGGTGGTGACTTCCTCCTTGTCTGCAAGTAAGACTGAAAATTACGTTAGGTAATAAGAACTAATACAATGTTTCCTGCAAAACCAAGGCCCTAGGTCACTGATGAATTGTTCGGTCCATCTGCCTCACATTTTGTATACTCATTTTTCCTTCACGAAGGTTCTTCTTTCCTTTTGTCTAATAACTTCCTTCTGTGGCTTCCCCTTACGTAAGTACACTCCCATGTGTGCTTCAGGGGGTGGGCGTGGAGTCCATTATGCCCTGCGGTACTGGTTCATTGCCAACGTGACACGTAGCCACAATCCACAAATCTCTTCGCCTCTGTATCTGTGCGGAACGGCCTCAGTACGACTTCTTATGACAGCCAGGACCCAAGAATTACCCCAAGAATGACAGCCCGAACTTCAAAGCACTGATTCACTCGCACTAAATAGAGTAGACATCTTTTACTTGAATAGGGCTTCCAGTGTTTTGAAAAAGGTAATTGAGAGCCCCAAAAGGAACTTTTTCCGCTAAGGATTGGTTTTGACGAAAACCATTGCGTTTCATTAACGGTATGTCAGATTAGTAATGCTGCTGCGTCATCAGCATGGCTAGTCAAGCGTGATCGTCCCGATATGAGACGTTCCATAGGACTTGGGCCATGAGTAGAGCATCGAGCTGCTGCTGAGGTCTTCGTCAACCTCTCAATATGTCATAGCTGAGCTTCTGGTCCTTGACTTCAATATCTTTAAACATTGCAGAGTACCGAAATATCTACTCACCTAGCAAAATTTATCGCATAATTCACATAGAGTGTTAGAAACAATATTTTACGTTTCAACTGGTGACTGTGGGCTAAGAGAGTTGAACTATAAAGGGTCATCAGCGGCTCGGTCCGTCTCATCAAGTCTCTAGCACAAACGCCAGCGGTGTTTAGTATACACAAGTTACGATATGTAACTTCAATGCAAATAAGCGTTGAATATGCTAAGCAGAGTACCAGGATGATACAGAGATCGTAGACTTATCGCAGCGCCTCTACTGAAAGTCCTTCAGGTTTCGTGTCCTTTCACAATTTAAGTTACAGCGTAATGTTATGCGGGTTTTCCGATCAGAACAGTGTTCAACAAATTGGGCCTTACATGCCTGGGACTTCAAAATGAACCGAGTGAACAGAAGGAGTACTCGGACAACCGAGTCTAGTTTTTCATTCTGAAGTACACAGTGCGTCCGTGCGGTTTCTAGCTTTTGCGTAACCAGTATGACACTCAATCCCCAGAGGTTCCTATTGTTATCGTAAACGGGCTTTTGGCAGCAAAGGGCAGCAAAGTTAGTTAGGCAAAGAGAGAGAGAGAGAGAGATAGTTGCTTAGGATTTACTCAAGTAACGTTTATGTTAATATTGTTGGAGTAGTTGGTCCCTTGGAGCTGGCGCGATTGAGAATATTTGCTTCAGTTTTCTCTATGAGCGTTTTACAGCAACCCAAGGTGTTTTAATAGTTTCTGTTTAGTTTAGTCAGTAATTGGTTTGATAGTTGTATACGTCATTCTTGGCCTTTTTTCAAGGATCATGAGATATTCCATGGTTTTATTAGAGTATCTGTCAATTTAGTTGCAAAAAGTTTTAGTGCTCTGTCGCGTAAGTTTTTTCTATTGCGTGCAATCTGAAGTCCAATTTTGTGTATGTCCACGTTTCTAATATACCATGGAATTGAATCCAACTCAGAGCCTTATTTTGTATTCGTTTTCGATGTCTGGTAAAATGCAATGCTGGCGTTGAGTAAGAGTTTTTGTGTATCGGCCGAGAATTTGTTGTAAGAACGCGAGGACTTGCAAATAGTGTAGTCGTGTTTGTCGTATGTGATCATCTCCTGTAAGACCATCGACTTGCCATAAGCGAAGATGTAGCTGTTTCTTTCTGGTAACCACGCCATGGTGTGAGTTCGCCTTGCGGCTCCATTATGGCAGTCCCAAACTTGTGTGAAGTGTGAGGCAAGATGGGAAGGTGTCTGTTGTCCACCAAAGTTGAAATAAAGCCGAAAAGGTTAGCCTAAAGGTGGATTTGAAGCGGAGTTGAAACGTTGTATTCGTTTGGTCGCTTGTTGTGTGAACTCATAGAAAAAAAAGAAAGAAGTCTGCTGATGTCTAGATGAACTTGAAGAAATTGGTGGTACTAAAGTATTAATGGGAAGAAGAAGTAATAAGGATTAATTTGGAGCTATGTGAAGTGATGTGGATAATGATGTGAAGGTAGGGAGGCAGTTGGAAAGGGTATACTGATTGAAAGTAAATGCAACCCGGCTGCTGTGCGTAGGACGATTTGGACTGTTAAACTGATGGACCGAAGACTAGAAAAAGTGATGACAGGCGCATTTTGCATTGAAGTAGTCTATATCGCAGTTAGAGAGTAGTATTGACGTCACCAAATGAGGTTTAGATTTAGAACAACTAAATCAACTGGGAACCTAGAACGCACCGAGAGAAACTTGAAGAAAGCCGATACGGGTGTGTGATTGCTGCTAAGATGATTCGACGGATTAAATGTTGACTAAGGACTCCTCTTGACAAGATGTAAGGAGAGGACTATAAAATTGACATATTGGGTGTAGACAGATGTGTTAGTGAATGGAGAAAAGATGGACAATTGAAGAAATTATGCGTCAAAGTCGATATCTGTTTTGGACTAATGCAAAACTGATAAATGACTGGATAAACTTAATTTGACGGATTAAGAGTTTTGTTAAATGCAGACGAAGTGAAGTTAAATGTTGATAGCAGGTCAAAAGCTCGCATTACAACATCAACTATGTTGATCAACTATGTTAGTTTGGTGGATGCGAGTACTTCTGCTAATAGAGGAAGTTGAAAAAGTTGAAGTAAAATGAGCATTAAATGCTGAACTATGTTGTGACTGCTGTTAACTTGGACCCGATAGACTTGCGCTATAGGACTCCGGCTGACGCAGGGGGGCTGATGATTTCAGCTTTATCTTATTCCATTCAGTCTTTAGGCAGTACCGTCCCCACGGACCCGAGATATTGAGGAAGAGCTTTTAATCCCGGGTGTCAGGAGCAAAAAACTGAGAATTTTTCTCGGACACTAGAAAAGCGCAACCTGAACAGAGATTTCTAACCTACGCGCAAGATAATCAGAACCACGGGTTTGTGGACGCCCATGATATGTAACTGTCAGCCCTCACACATTGAGCATTCATTCTTTTGTTGAAACGTGATAGTTGTGGTTTCGAAGGTTGTACAGTACGGTGAGCATTCACCTGTTGTGTTCAGGAATCCAAAAAACTTAAACAAAGTTGGGACCTGGGACTTGGAGACTGGGACACATTGTTTCAACCCCGTCTATGGAAAGCGTGGAATGAAGCCTACAGGTGCAGTTGTCCACGTTAAACACTTCGACTTCATGTTTCTTTCTCGTTATGAATGGTACCTGAGTTTTGTCCTTTTTAAGTTTTATTTTCCATTTGCGGAAGTATTCCATAAGAATATCAATGGAGCCTTGCAGTTTTGACGTGGTGAATTCTGCTTGTCAATCTTTGTAGAATATACACATATGATCAACGTATAAGGATAAGCATACACTGTGGGTATTTTCCGTGTTTAACATTTCAAAATTATCCTATGTTTTCCATTACAGAACGCTATGTTTAAGGTCTTATTTATTTTGTCCTTCCTTTGTTCAGTTCTAGTATAATGTTCATTGTCTCATGAATGATCGTTTTGGAACTCAAGTATTCGCTTTCGTTTTTATATGTTAATGTTCGCGGATGTAAGTTTTCTTTATGCCTTTTCGATAGGCTTCTCGGCCGAGTCTTTGACATTCTCTTCTCTTTTCAGCGATCATGTCGTAGCCGTCGGCGGTGCATAGAGAATTGGAGTGATGACCCATAGTGAAATACACCACACCCTTAGCTGCAACTCCTATAGTCCCGTTCGCGATTCTCGCCATGGTTTTACCTTTCAAAGGCATTTGGAGGAGCTCCCCCTAATCATTTTAGTAACGTAGGAGCATATTAACAATCGGGACCGTTCCAGAATCCGTTTCTAGTGATGACCATATCCGTTGTAAGCAAAATACAATGTCTTCTTCAAATGATCAAAGGAAGAGGCCTATATTTGAAATATCGAAGTTAAAGAGTAGTGAAATATTTATTGCACCAAGTGTCCTTTCAATAAAATATACAGCATCTCTGCTAGAGGTGTGAAATGGCCTTGTGAAACATTCGGAAAATGTGCAAAGGTAATACGATGGCAATTTTTCACGCAAAAACTCAACAACAAAAAAATAAAATCAATACGATAAGGCAATGAGCTACTCCACCCGTAAAACGTAAAACGTGAGCGATGTTGAAGCTGTATGATGTGTTAGTTCAATATTTAACTCAATGTATCTACATCTGTATCCACGTTTTTTTCTCACGATGCGAACTTGCCTTTAGTATCAGATATTACTCGATATGCTCCCTTTTATCCTGTTACGGTGCAATGTAGAACACACGCCAGTCGATTTGTATGAATATGTCGTCCTTCGTTCTCGTTCTGTGTTAGATATTGGGTAGATAAACTGATCCGAACGACATGTATTTGAGACTCATAAGCGGCATCACTAGAACGAGGACACAGTGCTGTGAAGGAGGTGTACATAGGTAATCATACACCTGACGATGAGGTTACTTCGCGTGATAACGGCATTTAAAATACCTTCAAATGTGCAAGAGATTGTCGAGAAAGTGTTGTTAGTAAAGACAGGATTTGTTCAACCGTGAAATGCTGCGCCGAGGGAGGAAGGATATTTGCGTTGCGGGGTGAAGCCGTTTGGCACAGTTTGTGAGTATAGATGATTATATGTTTCTGCATTATATAGATTTCGTCCTGAATCGCATGCTGGTTAGGGGTCTACTTTTCGACCATATAGATAACAGAAGGAAGGCCAAATTATCTTCTTCTAACATCGAAAAGACCGATTTCATCCGGCAGGAGCTTGATATGTTTCCGTCCCAATAATATTTATAGTATTCAAGAAATGTGACTATATACCTGGACTAGGCGTGAATTCCATCTTAATACGCCGTTTGATAAGAATCGACCCATCCGTCGCTTTGTTGCTGAGGGTGACAAAAGAATGGGAAAATCATGAGGAGGATCTGGGGCGGTTGTACTTAATATTCCACAACGATTTTGTACTTTTTCCTAGGTTTTATTACTTTGATGCATAGTGAACGTTCCTTCCAGTGCTACTCAATTTGTAACACATGGTATCAGAAAATCCTTCTTCCTTTGTATTGCATTCTTGCCATCGCAGGATCTCTTTGCAAAGATTCAGACATATTTATTGGTTGTAAATGATTTGATTTGATTTCAAAAACCTTCTGAAAAAATGGTGTTATGGTTCAAACAGCCGCAATTGAACCAATTAAATTTTTGGCCCGAGAACCATGCAGCAAAAAAAAACACAAAAATTTAATCAGAGACGTTAATTCGTCACAAGAAATTAAATGAAATACTTCAAATTCCGTCCTTATGTTGTACATTTGGGAATTTTATCGAACGAAAAACAAACGCTTTCATCTGGGCACCACTGCTCTCGTCTTATCCTCAGCCGTAACATCGATTCTACGGTGTCCTTTTATCTCATCGCCGTATAAGCAATGTCTGCTCCGAGTGCAAAACATCCGATGGGTTTCGCCTTCCTTTTATCTGTTCTTCTTGGTTTTGTTTCGCCTCAGTGATGACCGCTGGGGTTGGCGTGGAGCTTTGCGGCCGGGACTAAAATATAGGGGAGCTCTATTAGAGGAAAAAATCCCAAGTACCCAGGAACACTTTGCTACGTGGTGAAAGATGGTTAGATGAAAAGATTTCATTGTGCTATATATTATAGAAGATAAATATGGACGTTGTGTGGTTTTTGTATTTTACTCAACGATAAAATCCCACTATTGAGTATCATTTCCTTCAGCAAGAAAGGCTTCGTCTTGCAAGTACAGCAAAGTATAAGGCGTTGTAGTAAATTTGATGAACGCAAAACATTGTTGATTCCTTGTGGGGATCTTAAAGGGATTCTTCCTTAAGCTTATAGTTACGATTTTGTAAAGCGTTAAAACGCTTGTATGCGGATTATATATATTGCTTCGGCAATTTGGAGCAACAGCAACGAGATTTAGTCCCAAGAGTGTGTTTTCATTTCAAGTAGCTTTAGGGAACATCGATAGAAGCTTTCTTTGCAAAATAATCATAAAAATCACATTGGCAACTATTTAATTTGGCTGTAAAAATAATGCAAGATGAGCATGTTCCGAGGGGAAATCTTTAATCACAATAGGAGATCGATTCTAAGCTTTGATCAAGCACAATATCCTTTGGATCACAAAAATTGATTTGGCTTCCAGCGAGCTTTAACTAGATTTAATACTCGGGGAGTTGATAGCACATCATTCAATCAGGAATATCTATGTTTGCATAAATATATGTGAGTTTGTTGATTTTTACAGATAAGACAGCAACTAGCATCCCTGTCATACGAAAGTTGTCTTTAAAACATTGCGGGCGAATTCCTAGAAGGTGTTCTATCTGAAGCAAAAATGTTGTTTCAAAAGAGCGTTAATACTCAGGGTGGCCATTGGAGGAAAAAGAAAGAGTGAGCGACCGTGCATCTATAGTTGTTTTGTGTTTTTGTCGAAGAATTGTTAATAAATAATTCTGATTTCGAAAATAATAGAATTAATAATGAGAAGAAATAGTTCTGATTTGAATAATATTTCTTACTACAAAATAATTTTACTTGTGCAGGACGGGGCTTAAAGATTCAATTAATTTTACTGTGAATACCAACCCAACCATACTGAAATATACAACGCTAATCCAACAGACAATTTTTGGTTGACTTATCCTGTATCATAGAAATACGTTTTCAGTTTTTCTAGACCTTTTCATCTATCAGGTTATCGTCGGTAGCAGGGGTAAAATGTGACAGGAAATATCTTAAGGCAATCTTGTGAAATATGAATGATGTTTTTTCAAATTAAACTCAAAAATATAGTTCTGCTTTGATTATTAACAACAGCAAAGTAATTCAAGGACTTATGTATATCTTATTGTCAGGGTTTGGGAATAAAAATTTTTTAATTTGTTTTCTTGAAAAATATCAAGTTCAAACAATTCCAACCCGATTTCATATTGATTGAAATATTCGTTTTGAAGTTACTAAATATCTGTAAAAAACACGCTACCTAGAACAATAAACATGACATGCGCCCACCTTCTAACTATGCTAAGCAGTATACCATGACAAACGCGCTGCACGCCTCCTGTCTTTTTTTTGTAACATTATTCCTTAATTGAAATTTGTTAGTTTGAAAACAGTCGACTGGGTTTTGAAATCTTAGAGCTGCTTCTAGTACGTTTGTAAACAATTGCTTGAATTTTGAAACATGGAATCAGTTTTGTTTTGAGCTTGGAACGATCAACATTGTATACTTATTCTCCTCTGTTTGTACAAAATCTCGCACGAAAACCGGTTCACATTATAAACTTCACTACAACTCGACAATTATAAATCCGTCTGGAGATGAGTTACAGTGCAGAAAGATTATGCCGTGCTTCAATTGTAATAAGGATGACACAGCCTCTTACAAATACACTTATGCAGCTCTTCCTATAGATGTTTTGAAAGCAATAAAGTAAATTCATGATGACTTGTCGACGAGAGTGCTGGTTGAGAGTAAGCTGGCGCTGGAGGGTTAGTCCAGAACAATAACGAAAATTGAAATCAGCTTATCCGGAAAATCTCACCGAAACATCTTCCAGGAGGTGGAGTTCCCATTCAAATAGCAATACATGTATCTGCTTTCATATCCAAACAAGGTTACATCGGTTTTCTCAAGATTTTAAGCAGTCTATCGGTATGTAACGCCTTTTTCAGAGGACGGTGTATGTGGCGCTTGCCTAGAACCGCGCGTAGACAGCCACAAAGAAGGTAAGCATTGGGTTTTCTATCAAGGACATAACAATTTCGTATTTTTAGATGACTGCACCCTAAAATTTTTTTAATGAACTGTCAATGTCAAAACGATAGTTAGAATCAAAATTTTTATTAGGGTAAAAGTACAGTATCTATGAATTAGAATTATATAAAAAATCTAGAAAGATTAAATTCTGGATTCATTCGATATAATCACTAAAATTACTATGTTTAACCCATTCCAGTCAAAAGAGAAATCGCTTACAGGATATAGAAAATTCCAGGAAAGTAGAAGGAAAGCTTCAATTTCGGCTACAGCATGAACAACTAAGCAAGTTAATAAATAAGATAAACTATGATGACAGATATTTCCTTAATTTCGAGGCATAAATACTGCGCGGTAACTTTAGAGGCAAGTCTTGTTTATCCTTTATCCCCCGTTCTGGTTGAGGTTATTCCTTTATCCCCCTTTCTGGAAGAAATCGGTGGAGTACTTTTAAGCTTTTGACAAATGTATATGTAGATGACTTTTCAGCGGTAATGAAAGAAAACAAATTCGCCTCACATTTTACAATATAAGCGCCATCAACGAAAATGAATTCCCAAAAAAAAAAATTAAATAGAAAATGGATTACTATAAATAAGGAAAAGGAAAATTTTCTAACATCAGGATCCTGAAGATCCAAATGCCAGTTGCAGAAAGCCAATGCAAGGCTAACCAATAATACCAGCATGCTTCATGCTATCTGATTCCATAAAGTGTTTGTATCAACGCAAGGATACACAGAACCACATATTGTACAACCTTCCAGATAGATAAGATATCTTGAACAAAGAAAAATATTACATCTTAGATACACCAAAGAAGAGCAACTACACGAAAAACATTACCTGATGAGGAAAAGGAAAGAAGCAGCTGGTAAGCTTCAACCCAAAACAAGGAATCAAAATAATGAGAGGAAAAATGCGCACAAAATCGGACAGAAAAGTTTGACAAAATCTATAGCCGGAAAACTACATTGGATATACACAATGCCTGGTAACGACGAGCGTCAGCATCAACCAGTAGCTAAAATCAGGTTGAATCCTAGCATACTAGTGCAGACGTGGGTTGATCCAACAGTATTGAACCATTTATTCATATATCTCATTCGAGGTTATTCTTAATCATCAAAGTAGTCTCCATTGGATTGAGAAACATGATTCAGGTGGTGGTTCCACTTTCTCAAGCACTTCTAAAAGTTAGTTTATGGTATCGCCTACAGTGCATCCTACCGTCTCACCCTTCAAACGTCGTCTCAGACGTCTGCTGTCTCTTTGCCATTGAACCAATATTCCTTGAGCGGAATTTTTAATGAAAATACCGAGAGTGGCGAAGGAACCATGTTGGATCTATACGAAGGTTTGTGAAGTGTGAAGACTTAAAAAAAAGCTTTTGCTGTTTTTGTCAAACATTGCTTTGTCAAAGATTGCCATACAAAACAGCCAATCTTCATTTGACTAAATATGCTGCCCTTTTTTCCTATTGCATCGCGCATTTTATTCATTATTTATCATTGGACTCCTCGCAGCATATTCGTAATACAAAACACCATCTTAGCCGAAGAAAATATAAAAATCGTCTTGATTTTGCTCCGACTTTGACGCGGTTTTTTGGCTTTGGCGATTATGAACGCTCTCACTGTGAAGATTGTCACTTTGTTTCCGTATTATGACCATAAGCTCATGATTCATCGCCAGTGATAATCTTTCTGAGTATATTACAAGTTGCCCTGATTGACTTTAAATTTTCTTCTGATTCTTTTTGGCCGACATTTTTAATTTTGAAAATTGTACAGACGCAAGTCATTCTCGAATTCTCGGTTAAAGTGCTCCAAACTGTGACTTTTGGTATTCAAGATCACTTTCTAGTTTGCAACCAACAACTTTCTAGTTTGCTCCAAGCTCGGCTAGTGCGAGTATCACAGCTGACTGAAGTGCGGCCATCTTTAACCCGTTTGTATTTGTACTTGCGTTAAGTGACGTGAACGCGATGCGATTCTCCCTCGTTGTCACGCAACGCATTCAATTTACAATGCACGCGATACGGGGAACATTAATGTTCATATGACAAATGTCAAATCGGTGACATTTTAAATGAAATTTGCTGGAAATTGTTTCTGATTTTTTAAAAGTTTTGAATTTGGAATGTTCCTTCGTTTAGCAAATAAAAGCCTTAACTAGGATACACGTAATTTTCATTCATAATAACCAATGTGCTTATAAAGTAATTAAGGCGTTTGAATTTCAAATTTCATTTAAGCGCCATATTGCATTTGACAAACGTCACGTATTTCGTTGCGAGGAATTTTCGTTTTTCCGAACATTTCCCGCCTTGCATCGACGCATCGCAATCATTGTACGATGTCGCATACAAATGCATGTTACGAAAACTGCTTGACATTTGCTGTGAGATTCTCGTCGCGCTCTCGTATCGCAGTCTCGCACTATTGTATTTCGGCCTTTACTCAGGCACTGCTGTCCAAATGTCAAATATGCATCATCTCAATTGATTGTAAACTAGTTTTTAAATTAAGATTAAAACTTGATTCAAATTCGTTGATTTACATGTTCTGTCATTTGTAGTGACAAACAAATCTGATGAACACGAAAAAGTGTACGTAAATAAATACACTCCATACGCAAACCTAGGCACCTCAAGAAAATTTACATTATTGAAAGAGTTACTGATGAGTTGTAGTTTGTATACATAGTAGAGGTCACTCATATGCTGTGGCGCATATGAGTGGGATATAAGGATAAGCTTGATATTTTTGGTATGAACTTTGTATTTTAGTGCAAAATTGTTCGAACTTTATCCACTATTGGATTTAATTTGCAATTTAAAAATTTGGAAAAATTTTTATGAACGTACCTAGATTACTTATTTTGAAATAAATTACTCAGTAAAAAGTAAAACAAGGAGAAAAACTAAGAAAACTTTCACTAAAACTATGCACAATTAACTACACATCCCAAAACACTTGGCAGTACTCTACTCAACGCCAAAATACGGGTGTAATTAAACCGTTATTTTTGTTTTTTTGATTTAGAGGTAAATATTGTCAAAACGAATGTTGATTTTGTCAATTGAAGTCGACAATCATTTCTGTAAGCATTTAAAATTAGTTTGTACCCTTTTTTACATGACAAATGCGAAACGGGTTCATATAAAGTTGAGCGAAAAGGTCATGGTTTTAACAAAAAATGAAATAACAACACGTGCTTCGTTAAATAGTTGAAACTTGCATCGGAATCATTGCGTATATAAATCGCATGTACCGGAAACCGTTGCATAATTACTGCAAGCCACTCATATTGTTCTCGCATCGCAGTTTCGAAGCATTGTATCTTGGGCTTTACTTGTTAATTTGCAGATCAGGCTGTGTGTTCAAAGGTGTTAAGGTTCTTTTTAAATATTGTGAAATTCAATGCTCTATGCAAGACTGGGAAAGGCAAAAATAGGATGATGTTGGGAGATTTAGACGAGCAGAAATGGAAGGATCGCAACTAAATTTTCGAACCAACCAGATAACATGTGAAGGTTCACATGTTTCAATGAGGAGAAAACATGTATTGTATTGATTTGAAGTCAATTCGTTTATAAGAATTTCACTGAAATCCCATAGATGATACCTTTTTTCGAAGATCTTTATTGATGTGGAATAATGATGATGTTGTTTGGAAAGCGCGTTCTTAAATTTCTGACAGTCCAAAAATTACGAGGCACGGAACTTGACTAGATTGAAGTCAGAAACACAAGCAAAAAGGGCGCACTCGAAAAGGTCGCGACTTAACATAATGCAAAATTAATTTTTATTGATTGGAGAGATTATTTCGGTAACTTTAAGAATAACATGATTTGCATTTAACACTAATCATACCAAGACTTAATATATACCTAATTCTACCATAGCGGGTCAAATGACCCGACTTTATGTTTCATGCTTGAATGTATGAAATATGGATGTTAGGAAGGAAATAAAAATATAAATTAAATTTATTATAATTAAACAAAATAGTATGTTGAGCATTTCTATTACAAAAGCAAAAAATAAAAATTTTTAATTCATAGTTCATCGCATTTTTTACATATAATTGTGTCCATTGTACATTTTCCGCAAACATATTTTTTACATTTAGAGCAAATTTTGTTGGTTTTATTTTCTTTACAGTATCCTATTTGACATCTCATACGTTTATAAGCATCTGTAGTAGACTTAGGCAACGATCCTTTCGTATTTGTTTCTTGTTTTGGTTGTTCACGAACTTCTCGAAAATCGGCGCCAAGTTCTTCTGCTAGCTTGAGTAAAAAATCTTGTCGCGAGATATTTTCTCCTGTCGTTTGCTTGTACAAAATCCAGGCATTTATACCAGCTAAATCAAGGATATTGAAAAAAACTTGGAGAGGCCATCTGCAAGACTTAGATTTTGTAGTAAATTTCCTCGCCATTTGATCGGTCATGTCTACACCAAATTTGGTTTTATTGTAATATGAAACAGTTTCAGGTAAACGTTTATCATTGTTTTCTACTTTAACGAATTTATGTTTAGAACTAAGTAAAAGTACTTTTTTTGTTGGCTTACTTTTATAGATTGTAAGAGTACAATTATCTGTTGTAAAAATTTTCGATGAAAATCGTTCCATATCATCTTTCTTTTGCTTCGCAATTAGTGGTAATTCTCTTTTAGTTGACCGAATAGTTCCAACTAACGTAGTTTTTTTGGCAAGGAGTTGTGTTGCTAGGGATTTGCTTGTGAAGAAGTTGTCTGTGGTCACAGTTCTTCCGCAACCCGTAAATGGCTCAATGAGTTTGAGTACAACATATTCAGAGAGTGGTACTGAAGAGGGCCTATATTCATCTTTTCCAAGATATGGAAGTGCATTTATGACGTATTTGCTATCGACGTCCGAT
The DNA here is from genome assembly GCA_954870665.1 of Stratiomys singularior. NCBI lineage: Eukaryota > Metazoa > Arthropoda > Insecta > Diptera > Stratiomyidae > Stratiomys > Stratiomys singularior. The sequence continues at coordinate 111,776,635 of OX940877.1, read as the reverse complement.
GCTAACCAAAATTTGATTCCAAATTTATCCGGCTTGTTAGGCATGTATTGCGTAAATCTACATCGTACTTTAGTCGGAAATAGCTGTTCGTCTATAGTAATATTTTCACCCGGTTTGTAACAGTTTTGGCTGTTCTCAATGAAAATATTCCAAATTGCAGATACCATAGCGAATTTATCTGTTTTCAAACGTTGGCTCCGCTGACTTTTTTTATCAAAACGAATAAATCTAAGAATTTCGGTAAAATTATTTCTGCTCATAGTTTCAGAAAAAAATTTAGGCCCCCATATGTTATTCCACAAAAAGGAAATATTCAAATTATTTGCTCCATATGCAGCTCGAGCATATAAAATTGCAATAAATGCATCTAATTTTTTTTTAGATAAACTCCAATCAGAACCTAACACTCTCTTTGCTTCTCCTATTGTGCATGTTCTTATATGGTTCATAATACGGTGGTCAATTATCAATGAAAATGCAGTACTAACTTTACCTTTCATTATATGACATTTTGCATATCCTGTTGGGCCTACTTCTTGCCTGAAAATGTTATGAAGTGGTGCTCTTCCAGGTGTGCCACCTACTTGCATTTGTTGCCAAACAGATCCATCATTCGCAACATTTTGTTCATTTATTTCTACTTCACTTTCTTTTGAACTTGAGAGTAATCTTATTCTTTTTCGGCCACTACATACATTCACAATATTTTCCTCTTCATCGTCAGTATCTGTTGAATCAAACTCATTTTTATTTTCAACCAATATATCTTCATTTTCAGAAATTTCATCTTCACTAATTTCTGAAAACTCTTCGCCAATATTATTTATATCTTCTAAGAACTTGTACTGTCTTGTTTGCTTCGACATTTTTCTGGGTAAAAAATAACCTGTATTACTATAGCTATCAAAATAAAATATAAGCTAGGTACTTACCAAGACTTTCAATTTTTGCCGCTTTTTCTTACACTAAAAAGCTATTTTCAATCTAAAATTTGATATTTTCTTGAAATTATTCTGAGCTATTTTCGTTGAACTACTTTACGCAACAGTGTTTGGAAGAATGTGCAACTTACTGACTACAAATATGACTCGATAATCTCATAAACCAAAAAATTCTCTCCGGGTCAAATGACCCGTTGTGGTAGATATCGGTATACAAGAAGGATTACTCAGAATAAACAAAACAAAACAAAAAAAAAATTTTTTATAACTGTACATTAATTACTTAAAAAAAATCATGAAGTCAAATGTGCAAACGCAATAAAATTATACGTGCATTTTCAATGCAAAAGTTCAAAATGGGTTATTTGACCCGTTATGGTATGTTTAGTGTTAAATAAATTAAAACTTGTGACCGTTACTGATATATGTTTTGAACTCTATGCCGTGGTTCTGAAAACTATATTAATAAAATGAGACAACTCCACAGAAGCTAAAACTCAGATTTGACTAACCCCGCAGGGGAAGATTGAATGGGGATCCAGGATGGCAGATGGATGGTTTCGAGTAGTAATCCTTCACCAGGAATGGCTGCTTTAAAGCACGTGAACAAACTTTGATTTTGTAACTTCCTTTACTGCGGGTTGTATAGTACATAGGCTGGATATTGAGATGCCCGTCATTGAATCATTTCCAGGAGTACAAAACTTCTCGGTGCGGGGAACCTCTGACTTTCCAAATATTTCTCACCGCGCATCTTCACCTTGTACATTGCCGTGTATGTTCATGTATGTATTAAAAACCGATTGACGTTTACGGAGAGATTCACATCTTCCTCTCTCATCGCAGTCTATTAGCATCATATGTTGGAATTAAAGCGCTGTAAATGATTGCAATTGCAATGAATAAAATCCTCAGTGAGTGAAGTATTCAAAAATTGTTGTTGAAAGCATGTCGAAACTTGTGGAAAGTACCTCGCTTTTCGGTCAAAAATTGGTGCACACATAGGCTACGCAAGCAGGGGCGTTATTGTGGTCAAAAAATTAGTCGCCCAATTGCCACAAATCAGGCATCTTCCGTCAAAAATGTTGAACAAACTTTTGAAACTTCCAGGTAGAAGCCCGGTTAGCTCTCCGACCCTGTGTAAGAAACTCAGAATAAACGACTTCGAAAAAACAAATTAGTTTTGCTTGGACGTTTGACATCCCTTGACGAAATTTTTTGAGGCGAGGTGTACTTGATGGGTCAAAACCATTGCACCATGATTCCTCATCTGAAATGAGTAGAAAAAAACTCTGGTACATTTTAGAACTCTTTTTTCAAAATAAAGCATGCTTCAACGTGACCGTGTGTTTATTAAGTAGCCGGCAGTTGAGGTACGAATTCGGAAGATACTCTTTTCATCCTCAAATGTTAGTTTAAAATTCGCTAAATTGAACTCCAAGCGAATCCAGACAGTTCAACATTTCTTCAATAGTCCATCGTTGACCTTTTGATATGAGCCTGGGAATTTTTTCAATATTTACGTTGGTTCGGGCCGTGTTCTTGACAATTGACATTAGGCCATTTTTGAAACAAAAAAAAACACTCAAACACTTAAATTTTCCAAACAGCATCATCCTCGCAGGCTGTTCTTAACAATACACGAGTTTCTGTGCAAGTTTTGTACCAGTTCTGTGCAAGAATCCGGATGAACTAGTTAGACTACTTTGAAAACCTTCTAATCATCAATACAATACAGACAATGGGCGTATCCTTAGAAAATAAATCAATTTCGCACTTTTCAGTAAATGCATTAAATTATGCTTTGAAAAGTTGTCACTGGGAAACCAATGAAAATTGTGCGAATTCATTAGCACTAAATCTGGAGGGCTTTATTCACACAGAACCCTTCTATGCAACATATCCAAATTTTACGTTAGTGTTAGTAAGTAGCTGTAGTTTGTGTAGTTATGACAAATGTCTGTGAGCTAATAATCCAGAACAAGTGTGATCCTGGCGAAGATATTTACTTTGAAGTAACTCTAAAACACTCTAAGGATATGGTGTCGACATGAACTGTTGCACCAATGATTATTTTTATCTTGGTTATAATTATTGTTTCAGGATTAAATACGTGGTATGTAGGTACTTTCAGACTTGTAGATCTGCATTGCTGGAGTATCCGCATGTGCGTTGCATAACAATTAAAGCTTCAATCTAAAGTTGGCGTTTTTCCAATCGATTTCGGGAGCAAATTTGGTTCTTATTTGGGTAACCATAGATGTAAAATTATTTCAATTTCGTCTCTAATCTAAGTCATACACAATTTGCAAAGGCAAGTGTCTCATTCAAGGACCTTTTACATATTTGTGTTGAACAAACATTGTTAGAGAACTGTAGGCATACAATCCAATTTACTTCCTTTCCTCATTCTCTCCGCTCAACACTTCCCGCTTAAACTTTATCAGGATATTACCTCCTTGTATCCTTGCATAGGCCGTTATTTTATGTATTGAGTTTATATTTCATGTTAGCATGTCGTATTGGCAGCGTTCTGAAACTTTCGCCATATTCGTCTTCATTGATTTATCTTTAGCTTTCGGTATCCTTATTGCATTGTATCTCGGCGTGAATTCACTAGTGATGAGAGTTGGAAAGCCAGATGTTTCGCACACGTTACTTGTACGGGATACACTCACATGACAGGAGCGTCATTTGTGGAGGTTGTTGGGTTGGTAAGGCTGTTGGGTAAACAACTTGTTGGTATATGCCGGTGCATGACAACAAAACGAACATCTAAAGCTAAGTGTCTGTCTGTTGTCAATTGTTGTTTTTCAAGGAGTCGTTCTTCATCGATATAAACATTGGCCGGGAATAATGAAAAGAGCTCTTCAGTGTTTTATTTGTCCTTTTTTTTTGTTATAGGGAGTGAAAACGATTGTTTTGATTGTATTCGAGCAGACTTTGTTTGCGTTTACTCATTGAAATGTTGTTAGCATATATTCCTTGTGGAATTTGATTGTTTCTCTGCCAACATTGTGCTTCAATAATTGGTATTTGGGTCACACGGTTGAGTTGTGTATTTGAATTAAAGAACAAATGAGTAGTATGAAAGTTATCAGCATTCGGTCTTTAAATGAACATTTCAAATACTCACTCCGAATTTCCACATTTTTATTTTTACCCTTTGAAATAGTTACGAATACTTTTACTTTAGAAAGGTAACCATATCAATATATGCATAACAGACGCTTCAGCGCTTATGCTTCAGACGCCTGCCTAGTTCGTATGTAACACTCATTTTAAAAATCTGGACATACAAACCCGAAATTTTAAGTGACATGTTAATTGTTAACAATAATATACAATTTCATCTTAAAATTTGCCAAAAACACAAGAATTTTTGGAAAAAAAATACACAAAACCCAACGGCTCTGAACAAAGTAGTCAAAATATATTAAAATCACAAAACAAATGCTAATTTTACAAACAAATATATAATTCAAACATAAATCAGTCTCAAGTCAGCGATTTATTGCTTATTATTTATTTTGTTGGCAGTTATGACAGACGTCACTTTTGTGTTTGCCACAAATATGGTTTTTTTTTTCAAAGTTAACACAATTTATCATCGACTTTCTTTTCGGTTTTGAGATGCAATAATTTCATTAATGCAATTTTTGGATGGTGAATCCTCTTCGTCTCCTATTAGCGCTTTTGAGGCTTTTTGTCGAAGAATATTTTCGTTATATTCGTTTCCATAAAAGTAGAAACTTCCAGTCTTTGTGGCAATCGTGTTGCAATCAGCACACTGAGCACTGATTGTTTTCATGCACTTTCCTCTACGATGAATGGGCTTTTCTTCTTTTGATAAAACATTCGGGCAGTCTATGACGTATGAATTTATAAAAACAACATGCCATAAAAACTACCCATTTGTCACCTATAGATTTTTCTGGAGCATGACATTGTAGAACGCATACGATCGTATTTTTCGACTTAATCCTTAGTTTGAAACAAAGCTTTAGCTTGATGATAACTTCCTCGTCACCTGAAACCATTTTCAAGGGCTTGGTTTTATATGGCACCAATGTCAGGTATCTGTCAGAGCAAAAAGTTGGTGAGCCTGACGGTCGAGATCGATTATTTTTCGAGTCCTCAAAAATCTCGCATTCGTTGGAGCTGAAAGTACCTACAAGCGTTAGCTTGATGCTTTCTTATGAGGTGGCTTTGCAAGTTGCACCAACGTAGACTAATTATCACAGTTAATATTTGGATTTGTTCTTTAAATTTCCCGAGATTACTTTTTTAAATATAATATTATCCTTACGGTATTCCATTGGTCCTCTTCATTTTTCCAAAATACAGTATTGCATTTTCATCCCATATTAGTTGGGTTCGTTTCGGATAAACATCCTAAATGGACAACTTCTTCGAAAGCCTAGCAATTTCTCGTCGATAGTGACACAGCTAAAGAATTGTTTGTTTGACATTTCTTTATAAAAATTCCAAAACTTTTCTTGTTTCTCATGTTTCTAATTGGCATAAAGGGATTTTCTCGTCGAACAAAAGGACGTACCGCCTTGGCGTCCGTCCTTAGGCATCTAATAAAGAAATCAAAACGATTCCTCCACATCACAGCTATATAACTTCTTCCTGGTAAAGTACTGTCGAATAACTCTTCGGGCGTTGAGCGGTTACCTTTAAAACCGCTGTCAATCCTTAGATACCATGCACTGTTCAGCTCTGATAGTGTCATTTGTCATACATTTACAGCGTCCTACCGAAATTTACACATTTCTCCAGTGAATTATCTCCTAATTTAATAATCAAAACATAAAAGTGGGTCATAAACATTCTGGCATATCCTTTTGAGACTTCGTTTTGAAAGAATAATATGACCGGCACAGCTTCTACCGTGTTTTCGACCCTTATTCCTGAACCAGCAGTGTTTATCGTACCACACAGCGTTTTTTTATTCAAGACAAGTTTGCGAAGGTCATGTTCTGGAATCCTGGCAAGCTCTGAGAATACAGACCGGGAAGAATCTTCTTCATTATCGATGAATTGAACGACGGTTGAAAATGTCACATATTTCGCTCTCTATCATTGATTTGCCGCTTGTGATCCTTCTACTCTTAAAAAATGCTCCTTAAAAACCGAAAACACTCTAAACATAAATATAACTTTAATAAAATAATTGACAAGCTTAACAGTAGATATGTATATGCGTGAACGGTCCACTAAGTACTTAGCATACCCAAAAAAAGGAAAAACCAAAAACTTGAAAGAACGGCGATTTAATTCAATATTTTCAATAAACTAACTGCTGAAGAAAAGTCGAGAAAAATTATTGGAACAATAAAATCGCCCGATTAAGTCGGCATAGAAGAGGCCTATGACTGTTTTGCCATTTTCCAGGTAGTCCATGCTGAGTATATCATGTGAATTCCAGGAAACGGTGGCCATCACTTTTCCAGCCGTTAGAACAGTCTTCGCCTTCTTCGGAGCACGTTCGCAGGGTGAAGTCTACTGTTTTGACTATTCTTAGGACTTTGCTGTGTAGCAGTAAACCCATGTATTGTTGACGTTCTTGAAACGATGCAGATATTCCTCAAGTTTCTCTTTAAACACCGTCAAACACTGCTCTGGAGTGGTTTCACGGTTGCGTTTATTGAGCATTGTGAACAAACCAAGCACCCATTGTGCCATAAGCTACCTCATGCCTGAAATTTCATGCAGGATACCACCCACACATGTTACTTCGAGATGCCAACTGTTTCAGCTGTTTCAGCTTTCACAGAACATTGCATCCAAGCGCTCTTTGAATTTTCTACCCAATTTCTCTTCCAAAACATGAATCGAATCACCAACCGATATTGCTCTTCCTCCATTTCTCTGAAATCCGTGGACACTCGAGTCCAACTCTGCTGAATTCTTGATTGTAGTCAGCTACAAGAATGTACTACTCGATTCTGAATATCCCCTGCTAGTGACACCATCGGACGGTGAGACTAAGTACTTTCCAGATTGCCGTCTTATGCCGTCCGTATGCTTATATTACGCGTGAAGAAAGCTATGATCACTGACTGAGTTGGGTATGAAGGACAAGCTGATTAATCCACTTTAATCGCTAATAAAAAATTATAAACATGTTCATCGTGTGGGCGTCTCTGTGCAGTAAGTTATCTTTTAAGGGTTAAGGGCTTCCATATTTTTAGGTATACGTGATGTAAATGCGCTTACTGAAGCCGACCCCGAATTTGAACATTTTATCCACGTTAACGCCTTTTTTAGAACTCAGGTGCTGTTTCGTTTTGTTACTTGATGATTCAAAAGAAACTTCTATAATTAATTAAAATTCTAAAATGCATAACAAACTTCAGTTAGGCTTTAACACCTGAACTCATCAACTCTGCATTAAAGTAAGCAACACTCTGCAAAAGGTGGTACAAATTGTCCCAAAGAGCAAGGCAATATACTGTTAGGGTATTTTTACCTGTAACGGTAAAATCTCTTAAAACCCAGGACTCCAACAAACTGTTGGCAAGTCTTCTTATAGAAGGATGTCTCCAATGAGAAAACGGTGATCATCTTAGAAATATTGAAGGAATAGGGGGAAACGTTAAAGGAGAAAACGGGGGCCTTCACTGTCAACATCACGATGAACAATTGTCCAAAATAATGAATTAGGTTAATTCGAATCAACTTGCAGGCTGAGAAAAATAGCATAACAAATATTAAAATTTGGGGAGACCGATCTTACCCAAAACCCTTGGGAATACAAGGGCGAGCTAGTAGGATTCAGGGGCAAGCTTTTCAAAACATTCCCGTCAGGTGAGTAAAGTCAAGTCCCCTTTTAGGTTACCTGTTGGATATTAAGTAATCTAATATAGCACAGGCTCCAATACTATTGTGATAAGCACAGAAAAAGGAGGCAACTAACTAACTCTGGGTGCAACTCATCTCCCTTACTCACAACTAATAATGCTGACAACCGAATTTTGCGTACAAGGCTTTTATCTATGGGGCAGGCTATCGATAAGTCTTTAAGGTACCATGAAACGTAGGGCAGTACCAACTGCGACAAGAAATGTCAGCAAACGATTGCTTTAATAACCATTATGAGCCTAGTCAGGACATCTCTTCCTTAATTTCTTGCTCTTACTTAACAAAGCCTCGCCATAAACAGAATACATCCCCTTCAACTGAAGGGAGGCAACAATATTTTAAACGAGAATTCTTGCTCACAAGATTCGGGTTAATGGAGACCAAATATTCACTATTGTATAAGTGGAAGAGGACAAAGGGATCGAACACAAACACCCACAAATCGGAGTTCTTACTATGCTCTAAATGCCAGATACAGGCAAACTTACCATCACCGTTTAAAGAAGCCTACGAATCAAAGGTCCTTACCATTTCCTTAGTTTCTAAATTTGCTCAATTATGTGTTTTGTTCTTATCAGAGCTCCGTGTGGCAAAAAAGCCGTGTTTCCGTCAGTTTGTCGTGATTTAGGTACCACTACTTTTGGAATACTGCAGCCCATTCTTTGGGAATTTTTGTGGTGTTCGTGAACCTTTTCAGGACGTAACTCTGCTTTCGTTAGTTACCCTATTTTTCGTTATTTTTCTTCTTCTCCTTCTCCTTCTTCTGTCAGATTATCTTAAGCTATAATAAATTTTTTCGTTTGGAAAAACGGAATTTTTTACGGAATTTTTTCCAATAAGCTTTTTTGAACCCGTGGAAATTTTGACACGTCTGGAGAAATCGTTCCTGCTTATAATCCGAACCAAACCGGAGTCATTGCTTGATCTAGCATTGCTGAAATATTCTCTAAGACTTACACATGCAGAATCATCATTTGCTTCTGCGTTTAACTACACTACTCAAAACCAAATGCATACCACAGCCCAGATAATAATCATCGCCAACACTTCGGACGAACATCCGATCGAACGGTACTCAACCAAGATAAGTGGAAGACTATTTGAATCGGTAAATTTCCACTTTTTTTGTGTAAAACAGGAATAAACCTCTCAGAGCTCTTGTGTAAAAACGCAATCCAAATATAAATTTACTTGTACTTTTGCCATCTCTGTCTGGAATAAGCCGTCCGAGAGTGTTAAGGCTGTGTGTGGTTACACTATTATTGGTATGAACGACTGTGGCTACTTGTAAAATAATTCACAATCCGAAATAACGAAAAATTGAAAGATAAGCATTCTCTCTTGTTATAGACGAGCTACCTATGAAATGCGCAAAAGGATGCAAAAAAGAAATCCAAAATAGTAGGTGAGAGTGAGTAACAAAATGACATACCTACGATCAATTTCTTTTTGTGGTTTATTCCATGAAATACGCTTGGCCCCCTTTTGAGAATGCTCGAGATGTTTTAGGGATTGTATTCAGTGTGATCATTGATCAAAAGTTGGGCGCATGAAGGCTCTACGTTACAAACAGGAAAAAGCAGTTGATGAGAATGGACTTAATTCCAAATAATGCAATTACTTTTTCTGGATTGATTTTATGAGAATTAAATTTTTAGAGGCTCTTATTTTTAAAAACTGTTTTCATCGTTTGCAAAACTTAAAACAAAAAAGATTTCAAAGGATTTCTGTTGATTATCTACTTCCACTTTATTTACAAACTATGAGTTTAAGAGTTATGAGTTTTTATATCTGAGTTTTCCTCAGACCTCCCAGTGTAAGAACGAAGCTGCAACAGAAACAATGTTAATAAACGGTATTATCGGGAAAACAAGGATCAGTTGCGAAAAAGATTTGTCAAACCAAACATTTTTGAAAATACCGATAGCAGAAATATGCTTAGAGAATTTGGTAGGAACGTCCTATATTATACTCTTGGAATTGTTAAATTGTCTCAATTTTCAACATAGATTTCATATATGACATCCTGCAGTTGAACGAAATTTTAAAATGGTTTTCGGAAGGAGATTAAAATGGTTTTCCAAAACAGAGAATAACATTTCATGCAACATTTATCCAGGATAATAGCATTGCACAGTAATTAACTTTTCTCAGTATGCAGTTTTTCAAAGGAACAGCGCTGTCGAAATTTAATTGTGTTCAAACTGTCAGCGTAAAAGAAATATTTTCATGTAGCCATTTCCTTTTTTGGAACGATGTCAATTATAACAAACTCCATTTAAAAAGTACCTCTTTGATTTATTGACTTCAATGCATACATGGACATGGCAGCGTCCATTTTGTGAAATCCTGTTCGTCTGAGTAGTCCATATTGCACGGAATAAGATGACAAACAATTTTAAGTAATAAAATTGCACATTGCAGTAAGTTGGAGTGGAAGTATACCGAGCTTTTCTTTTAATTTAATTTAGATATGCAGAATATTGTCAGAAACATACAAAGTGCTAGTATACCACATTTTGAGCTGAAATAATTATCTCGTCCATTTCTAATTTTTCCTCATTCGGGAAATATAAACTGCTTTGCAATAACCTGTTATATCCCATGTGTCAGAATTTTCTTCGATTGTTTGTTACAACGATGATCAAAATCCTGGATGCCATTTTTCACGTAAATGATTTTACGGAATGATGTGAAGTGTAATTTTTACTTTTTCACGAGGACATTCAACTGTCTTTTCAGAAAACAACTAACCTTGAAAGGAAAAGATAACCAAGAAAAGTTTTAACGTAGCTCAATCGGCCGAAATTCAGAGGAGTAAGAATGAATTCCTGTAACATTCCTTCTGACCCAATGTGATTTGGTATGCTCCTATCGGTGCCGGTTAGCTTGGAATAATAGGAAAAAGGTGAATTTATTAGGGTCGTATTGGCCACTATTCTGCAAGAAAGATTATGTATAAATTGCCAGAAAAGTAAGGCTGGCAGTTATTAAGGATTAACGAACTATCCTGATAAGAGAGTCGTAAGGAGATGAGGCTTTGTTCGGGGATGCAGTCGTGGAAGCTTGGTAAGCTTGTAATGGAGTTAATTTTGGAAGAAGGTATTCATTGTTAATGAAAGCCTCTCAATTTTTCGTTCGGGGACAATTGAAGATAAGGAAACGGTTGCATTAATACATGTAATAATTTTAAAAACTTGACGAAGGTCCCTTAAGTTAATTCATCCAATAGATCTGAATTCTACAGATTTTGATTTGCCAGGAGAAGAACTTGAAGGCTCTGAACTTCTTGTAGATAAGCCAAATGGTATTTTTTGAAATGTTTGAGGGTATGCGGGGGCTTAGCGAAATTTCCTATTCGATTCTCTTATTTTAGATTTTGTTATACGCTTCTCATGTGACCAACACTAGTCTTATACAGTATATTTTGTCCTCAAGAGCTTAACGACAATTTTATAAACATATTCAATTGTGTAATATTTAGATCTGGATCCAAATAGATGATTGGATATGACTGTTTTTGATCCTAAAAGGATGATTTAGTATAGACGTAGTAAAATGAATATATATAGATTTATAGAGGTAGGAATGACTAAAGTTTCAACATTCTTGGCTTAGTTATAAATAGCTTTCATGAAGTGTAGCGGCTTACGGTATGAAGAATGTAGAAGATATTTAGGAATCTGTCGTTGAAGATGGTGTCATATAAGTCTCTGTATAGTAACATGAACTTTGTTTGGGTGTGATTCAGAAGGAATTCCATTAAATTTTGCGTGAATAGCTGTCACATTTCACTGAAAATATTGTGTGTTTTTTACGCTCTACTATTTGCAAGAAAACAAATGCGCCAAACGCCTTTACAATTGAGACTGGAAACATCTACATTCGCGCAATATATGCATCAAGTAGAAATCAGTTTCACCATATAATTGTGCAGTTTTTTTTTGGCGGGGGGTGAAGGCAATTTACGCCCGGAGTGTGGGACTTCTAGCGCATGCTACCAGACTACGCACTAAACAACCCCTCCCCCCCCTGTCAAGAGACCCTAGCCTGGAACCGTTTGATACATTACTTCGGGCTAGGCCTCTTTTTAGTTCGCCCTAGGGCGCCGTCAGCCTAGAGAAATCTCCCCCCAGCGGGAGGGGGCAGAATGGAGGAGGACTGCTGGAAAAGAGACACCCCCCTAAACCCCACGCCCAAGGTCATCCATTGTACATTTTTTCGCTGCAAGTATTGCCCGAGAGTAATGTGCCACAAAGGTCCATTTGTCGAAAGTTTTCAGCATTTCAGATTGTCAGATTGTCTTGAGAAAGCTCTCCCATTACCACCCACAAGTCCTGCCGTATCCTGTTCCACAGGTTCTACAGTTAAAGATGGTGCGATATGCGTCGTCCCTTTCTTCTGAGCCGAATATACAGATTGGGGACCGTGATTTACCAATCTTGTGCAGGTACGACTGAAAATATCCATGCCCGCTAAGAAGCTGGGTAAGGTAATAATCAGTCTCACCGTGCCTTCGATTTAGCCACGATCCCACGTCTCCTATAAGACGGGCAGTCCAGCGGCCATTAGAGTCGCCTTCCCAGGACTGTTGCCACTCGAGTATTGTGCGCTGCCTCTCCTCTCGGTTGACAGCATATCTTGAACCATCCCTTTTTCTGTCATAAATTCTCCGTCGCTCTCAAGCCAATTGTGCACCTTACCTTAGCTTTTTGGTTTGCTCCTCGAACTACTGTCAATCGCTGAAAGAACATTGTTTCTCCTTTCTGGTCAGCTCTTCTCTGCTTTCTCTTCTTGTCTGTAGGTTTCAGGGAACAGTCTGTAACAGAGGCAGGGGTAGGTATTATCTCTGCGATCGTTCACACCGTTATTTCACGAACCGTTCGATTTGTACATTGGATTAGCAAATCTCCTTTTATATGCAACGGATCATTTTTGGTGTAAATCCTTGCTCAAAATGTCATTCCGTAGATCATTTAAAGTGCATCTCCAAAGAGATAATGTGGCAAAAGTAAGAAACAAGATTTTTCTCTAGCCCATGGTGAATATTATTGGCTACGGTAGAGCCAACTAAGTGCTTCAGGTTTCTGAAGAATCCCAAGTTGTCTTATGGACACAGGTTGTAAAAATTAGTCAAACATTGTAAAGATTACTATGCAGTTGCCTTTTAGGAATTTTTCTAAAATATTTAAAAGCGTTATAAATTTACATAAGTGTAACTACTTTTATACAGAGTTGACTTTTGACTATTTTTCAGAGGGCAACAGGGCTTTACAAAGGAAAAATGGGGATGTAGCGGCCAATAACAAACATCAAAAGATATCTGCAATACAAGTAATAAACACTGAAAGTATTCATCGGCATAGAAGGTGCGATCAACAATGTGATAACCCTGGCTTAAGATAGAAATCTTCGGATAGTGAAGGTGAATGATACCAACAGCCAGTGGACTTAACACTTTTGAAAAGCAATCTCGTAACAGAGGAGTATTCCAGATAACCTACTGTTTGTTTTCTAGAATACCCGGAAAACAAACCGATTTTGATTATAAAGAATCAAAGAAATAAGATTTCCTTGGGAGACACCCACGGATACCTTCTCAACCAGCGAGAACCTTTAATGCCCGTGGCTCTTTCCAACAAAAAAGAGCCAGGCAACCACAAAGTCGATTCATCTCAAATACCAACTCACAGCGACTTTTGAAAACGGGCAAGTTTGAATTGCATTTGTTATCATTATGACTTGTTAATATGCATTGAAATTTTCTATCTCTCTATTTTCCCAAAAATTGTAATAGAATTTTATTTTCCTGCAAATCAATTAATGCAATCTGATTCAATTGCAGAATTACCATTCATGTCCAACATAAATTTCAAACTATATTATTCGCCAGTTTTATGCCAGTTTTACTAAGAGATGGCGCCAGCGACTGGTATGCAGCGTATTAGTTTGACATATACGCAACTTTGATCATCTGGCATTCAGCTACAAACACACACATGTTGAGTGCGCCAAAACTAGTGTGTTTGTATCATCGCGTTGATCAATCATACCGAATTTTTGCCTGGAAAGGAGCGTTTGTAGCACGCATTGCTTTTCTTGTTTAACCGAAAAATAGGCTGTTGAAAGTCATTGTTTGCTGGTAAAAACACACAAAAAACGCTCCATCAATTACGACATGTGCGACAAATTCAATGTGAAAGATAGTGAGTGATTTGGTAAAGCACAAAAATGCGAAGAGGAGGAATTGCAGGATTTAATTGATGGTGACTTAACTCAAACTCAACGGCAATGAGCCGCAGCATTAAATGTGTCACAGAAAACGATCAGCAGACGTTTACGAGCAATGTGTAAAATAAAAAAAAACTCGATTAAATGGATTTGACGCGATTTCAATGGACCTCAAATGGCTAATCGTAAAGTCCATTGTGAGATGTTGCTTCGGCGCAACGAACGGAAATCATTTCAGCATAGAATCGTGACAAATGACGAAAAATGGATTGATTTTGAAAAACTAGAATGGGCCACTAGTTATCGCAAGGTGATTTTGCCGTGTTCACACCAGTGAAAGACACAATGAAATCGCTTGGAAGGGACACCCTACTGTACCCACCGTACTTCCTACACTTGTCGTCATCTGACAATTATCCATTATTATATCAATGAGGCAGGCGTTCGTAGAGCAATACTTCAGTGGTTTCGAAGAAAGTGGCTCCATGAATATTTTGCCGCAAAAGACAAGCAGATTTTCTGGCATGGATTCCCTAAATAACTTGAATGATGGACATAATGTGTGCGAGCCCATGGTCAATATTGAATAAAAAAGAATTTAACCTAGAAAATCACGTATTTTTTATCAAAAACAAAAAATTGAAAAATTTATGTGTAGACCTGGTATAGGGCATAACAAGCTGAAGATAGTTTTTAACTCTGCGGACAATGCAAATATCTGTGACGTTTATAGAATGTTAAAAGATATCGTCGAAACTGACAACTCATAATTTACAGACTTTTTCTCGCCAGAATACTGACATTTTCACCTTAACAGGGTAATGAACAGAGAAGTTTTATGCTATAAGGGTGAAAGCAATCCCCAAACTTCAGTGAGAGGTGTGCGAAATCACATTTTCATGGTTAAAGCCCTTCTCAGGTTAGGTATGGTTAAGGCCTATCTAGGCCATGGTTAAGGTACTTCTTTGAAAAGGGAGGTGAAACGGTGAGTTTCGGCGTTAAGTTCTAATGCTGGAAAATTTTCTACTGCCCCGAAAGGAAGTGACGGTTGAGACAGAGAGATTATGGGACTTTTGACTTCAACAGGATCGGCCTTTACCGCAGAATTCTCTTATTGATTTAACAGTAATGTTTTCCGAACCTCTAATATCCTTGAAAGGTGACGTGGAGCGGAGCCCGAGTGGTCACGGAATTTAACTACATGCGACTTTTCTCTATGGGGATATCTTAAGTAAATACATAGTGTACACTATGTATTTACTTGCACCGGCTAGAGCTAAGAGGGAGGACTCTTGAAGAAGAAAAAGCGATATGGCGTGAAATGTGTCAACAAGCGGTTCGAAACTTCAAAAATTGGCTCTGACATTGTATTGCAGACACCGCTACCTTGAAGACATTGTTCTCAAAAATGAATGACTATGAAATGATAAGTACCACTGATTAAAAAACAGACATTTGGTTTATACACACCCTCAATTTTTTTATCACTCTTTTAAACTGCTCAACTGGCTCTACCACATACTGTTGAAAACCAAAAATTTTCAACAATAAAAATTCGAGCAGATCGAAATCGCTGGAAAAAATGTTGTCTATTGTCGGTCGGCCGAATAATTGCAAAATAATAAAAAGGAGTCCATTTCCCAGGTCGCTTTCGCAAATTTAAATTCCAGTTGTTTGGCATCCTTAACAATTATTGGATGTAGCATGCGTTCGAAATATATTTAATATGCACCCCAGATTTATTATTGTGAGTTTGAGGAAATTTTCGCGTTCTAGCCAACGTCAATAAGCATTTTTATTAATGTGCCAGCATATAAAAACTTTATTGTTGTTATTGTTTCAGCAATAATCGAGAAAATACCCCAGGTGCCTTTTAGTTATTGTAACGTGTTCACGTACATGCCATAAACATGTTCACATGCCTACACTACAGTCACAGGATTCAAAATGTCGCGTGAGATAGTAATAATGTCAAATAATTTTATGGCAGTACTTCCATAGCAAGTAGGACAAACTGATGCCTATTTCGATTGCGATAAAATCACTTCTGACAAGCATTTGCAATGGCCAACCGATCCACGCAAATTATACTAATGCGGAGCTCGAGTATTTCAATCATTGGGAAATTTTCAGCTCCCAGCTCCATAATTCAGACTGTAGTATGTCCTAGCTGGTATGTATTTATTCCTTGTGTATACTTTCACAATTCAATTGCCAACTCCCCCTCGTTGTCATCGCACCAACAGGATAGTAATTCAATTCTAGTGAATCTGTAAAGTAGAGAATCAGATTAACTTGTTAATTCCACCCATGTCGATTCAATTATCTCAAAATTTGGTAGGGTGGTGGCGAGGAAAAACCAGGTTGTACGATAATTAGTCGAAAATAGGAAAACATTAGCACTCCACTACAGTAATTATTCGTACTTGCCAGTCCATGGCATCTGATAGCGTTGAGGGTTGTTGCGAATAGGCGGTTTGGAGCGAAGGAACCATGTAGGCATTTTATACTTGATTAAGGAATATTAGAATGCAATTGAAGGTACTAACAGAGCGACTAACTATTTAGTGGGTTATGAAGGTGCTTTAACAATTTTGATATTTCTCCCAAACGCGTCATTTACAATTCCTTCAAGGACATAAATTGTATGCGATTCAATTTAAAGCCTACGGTCGAGGCACCTTTATTCAGTGAAAAGATTTCCTATAAGTCATAATTTATCCTTATTCATGGCGAGGAAAAAAAAACAAACATTGAAAATAACGATACAGCCATGTAAGTCAATTATTTTTTGAAATGATTAAAAAAGGGGCTAATGACAGCAAAGCCGAAAATTGATTTAGGATGGTTTTCCTATATTCTCTTATTTGGGTACTCCCTCTCTCTCTCATTTTTCACTGGAATGATCCTGCATATTTGATTACTCTCAAAGGATTTTTCTCAGTGATTTTCATATCCAAGTCATAAGTAATACCGAAGTTTTCCGTCGATGTGATTTTCAACTTCATACTGGTGGTCAGAAATCAAGAGGAACAACACTGCAAAGGGATAAAACTGGCCTCGAAACAACTGTTTGAACCTTTTAAAAAAACATCATCGAGATGATTAAAATTTGAAAAATCCTTTCTTCCATATCCATCATTTTTAAGCGGGTTGAATAATGCGACCAGAAATTTAAGGGTTTCTTGAATATTGCTTCCAGTTCAATGTCTTCATTACATAATAATTAGGCTCTAATCGAATTCCAGCAAAAGAAAACCGCATACATTTGCATAAATTGAATCAATCGTATCCAGAGTAACTAATTAACTATTAATATATCAAACATCAGCGCAAAATCGATTCGGCCAAATCACAGATTATTTAGGTTAAATAAATCTATTCAATCCGAAACTTACACAGCCTCCAACTCAGTCAGTGAACGAAGATGTAGGTGTATATGAGTATCAAATCTAGGATCTCTGCTAAGCTAACAAAATTCGAAACGAGCAATGGCTGATTAGTGTGTTGCGAAGGATAATGAGCTGTTCGTGAAAATCTGAAAAGTTGGAAATGACTATGTGCCATGACCGTTCCTTCAGCCACGCCAGCATATGTTGCTTGATTAAGCAGGCCAGGATGAGAGCATATACATACAGACTAGTAGGCTCTGATGATAATGTGGTGAGACACACTCCTGGATGCTGGGGGAAAATTTTCCAACTTATACACATATACACAGTGATGCTATAATATATATTTGAAACGGAATAAAGAGTTTGTTGGTTTAGTTTTAAGTAAAGGGATGAAAAGGGATTTGTAGGCGAGAGAAGAAAGAAACCAGAAAATTATTCATTCCGTCTAACAACTATCCACCAACAACCATGCTCCCAAGCCATTGAGTCCTTTATGAACAGCGTTTATTTAAAGGTTTCATAGGTCGGGAATTTCTTTACACTGTCAATGCTATAAAAAACTGTATGGTGAGCTTTCATTTTTAACAAACATCTTTTGAACTAGTTTGAATGAAAAGGATCCTACAAACACGTCTGCATGTCAGACCATAGCATGTCATTAGACATACTATTGAAACTTATGAACGTTTCGTTTATTATATACTATCAAAATTGTTTAATTGCTACCAGGCCATCATTTATACATCTGGTTTCACGAATTGGTGCGTTTTTATCGACTGCTTGTCTTTTCGCACCAAAAAATCAATCAGTCTTCTGGATACCAATGCTGTTTTTCCAAAGTCGGAAGTGAGCAGTGAAGTAAAGCAGACCTGCATCATTTCAAAGACAATGATCACAAATTTATCGTTGTAATTTGAAGGAAACATATTGAATTCTTATATATACTTCCTTCCAATACTTATTAAAATAAAAAAAAAAAAAACATTAACGGCCCTTCGGTTTCTGCAACAAGAGATGCCATTTGTCTCGGTCGGTTAACCGCGTCCTCCAATTCTGAAATCCGAGCAGTGATGCACTCGCTTCGTCAACAAAGTTAGACTAGCGTTTCCTTTGTTTCAAAACTGTTTTCCGCTCTTCAACTCTCTCAACCAATACCTTTTTGAGTATCCGTTGCTCGCACTTACGATTCATATGGCCAACCTATTGCGGTTTCCGCAGCCTTACAATCGTTGAGACGTCCGTTCGTCAAAAATTTCATACAGCTCATGATTGCATCGAATTTGTCATTGGTCTCCGCCCAGTTTTGCTTCAATTATCCGCCTCAGGACTCGTTGCTTAAAAGCTTTCAATGTTTTTGCGGATTCTGAAATTAGGGTCATTGTTTCACACCCATAACATAGCAAAGGTCCTATCATTGATTTTTATACTTGAAGGTTTGTTTTCCAGGTTTGTTCATCTTCATATTTGTCAGAATGGCGTAAAAGCTTTTCGGCTTATTTCGTATCTTCCACTCACTATTCTTGTTGTATTGGTGACACACAAATTTGCTGCTATTTTCAATACTCTTTTCGCCAGTTGTGATATTTTGGTTTTTTATTTCTCGACTGCGTCATTAGGTTTGTTTTGGTCTCATTGATTTGTAGCCGTACTAGTTTTGCTTACCGGTCGTGTTTCGGAAAAAGTTTTTTGCCGGTTATTAGCGACAGTGACAAAATATTGATGTTGTCCGCAAAGGCTACCATTTGGCTTGACTTGTATAACAGTGCGCCTCTTGTATTGAGCGGTCGCTTTATTATGACATATTCTAGAGCCAGATTGAATATCTAACGGGTCATCCCATCTCCCTGCTTTAATTCTATATTTATGTCAAAGGTGTCGGTGAGTTGGTTTTTGGTACGGAACTTAGAGATTGTCGACATTATTGTCAACATTTTTGATTTCGATCACAAAACGGAAAATGGCTTTTTCTGGATGCAGAACCAAAATATTCGGCCACGCAAGGAGCATTTATTGTCAAAAAGTTGTCTATTTATTTTTATTGGTCTCAATGACTTTCATAGTCGATCTATTCATGTTTTATTTCACATCACTTGACAGCTTTGTTAACCGTTTTAAGGCAGGTTACTTTTACTTTTGAGTTCATTGTTTTCACTAAGAAAGATTAACTTCAGTAAAATTAAGCTCTGGAAATAGTTCTCAACTAGCGTTTTCTTTTTATTTTCAAATATTTCTAACTAAAGGGACAACATATCATCAAAATTTGTATGGCGCAAAAATAAAGTTAAAACAACAAAACAACTACATACATCAAGGAAATCGAGTGATTGGGTTAGGCATGTAAACAGTGGGGGCAGAATACAGATTTGACAAGTGACTGAAACAAAAAACAAAAGCATCGTGGTTACAGCACCGAGTAGGCAAAAATAAGTAATAACCATGACCCCAAATTCAGATAGCGCAAGCTAGTTTGAGAACCTATCGGAGCCTGAGTAGATGAGATTCCCACCAAGTTCTACATCAAGGGAAGAAGTGATTCAGATACTGTTGTTTCTGCCAAGGATTCGTGAAATAAACCTTTTCAGTGAAAGTAAAATCCGGGCAGAACAATTGAGTTTTTCCGACAATGAAAAAGGCATTGGTTCCTCTTCTCAATAACAAGAGCAGAAATATAATCTTACTTTCCTTCACGACCGCTTAAGGTAGTTATAATAAACTCGAAACTTATTTCCTCTGCGATCGAAGAGAAACTCCTAAGCTGCATTGAATCCTTGCAAGGCATCTTTTCAAAAAGCTTCCTAGCAAACTACAACACATTAGTAATGCATAGAAGAAAGAGATTGATATCGAAGCATCTTGTTGTGCACCGCCAAGACCGGCAGTGTTTGACATATCTAAACACTGTAGAGAGGAGTACCTGTAGTTCCATAGATCGTTAAGTTGACAGATAATAGGAACAGGAAGGCCATAGGAAGCGTTTGAGCTATTGAAACTCAAAAATTATGAAAATTTATCATACTGGCAGCGTCTCTTCATACAAAAAAAGATGCTAAATTTGTTGGAGGGCCATTTGTTCTGAGAGAAATAAGACCGTGGAAATGTGGGAAAGTTAGTGATGAGGCGTCTCAACTTTTGGTTTACCCTAGCGGCTGCCAAGATTGAGATTCCATAACGCCATCCAACAAAGGAAACAAATGCAGGGGAGATAGTAAACCTTCATATCAGTGAACATAATAAAGCTAATAAAGCGCTAACAGATCTTAGCTCCTATCTGTATCTTTAGATAGAATACGCACACGTGGATTTATAATTGTGTTTCATTGTGTTTTTATATTGTGTTTTCACGAACAAGCTTTGGAAACGATACGTTTGCCTTACGAACCAAAAAGAATAAAGATCAACCAATCAAGATAAAACTCCACTTATTGTAGTCGAATACCGTTAGATCGAATACCGTTGGCGCGGTGTGTTCTAACGGGAATACCCAAACCAACGTACAAAAATTAATCATTTTAGACATCTGACAGATGGAAACAGCAACATATGATAAGTCCAGCAAATTTATCAACACAACTGCAAGGTCAGAATGAAGCCTACCAATACGGTTGAAGGGCAAAAACAAGGTAGCTTACCAATAAAATGGCACATGGTTCATAGGTGTGACAGCTTCAAGCAACCAAAAATATGTGCAAGAAAAGAGGTAAGTAAAGCGCTCTCCTACATTATGTGTCAGAAGGACATTGTTATAATCCTTCTACGGCAGCAAGAAACAGGCAGCCTAGCAATGATAATGGACGCAGAAGGTACCAAATACAAAGTAATCCTAAAATTTAAAATCCCATTCCTGAAATAAAAAAACTTATTTTTATATGAAATAAAGAAAAAAAGGGCGTAGCCAGAAATCAGAGGAGAACTTCGATTTCTGAAGGGGATATCCCCTTGCGAGATGAGACGATGATTGAAGAGTTTGCTTGGATTGGTTCTTTAAATATAAATGAAATATTTCCTTAAGATATCAAAAACCACTCCTTCATTACGATTTTAATAACAAAATAAAATTGGTCCTGAATACGTATACCAATCAAGGAGGCAATGTGTCATTAAAAACTCATTTTGTACGCTCGTTTCTTTTCTCTGAATACCTCAAGCAATTCAGAGAGAAAAAAGCTATTCAGAGTAAATATCAAAGAGAGGAAGGGTTTTAATAAAGAAATTACAGGATTTGATTTGTCAAGAATCGATTAACGGTGGAAAGTTGCCATGCTGTAATACTTCAAACTTCTTTAAAATAATTTTCAAAAGTGAAATAAAACCTGTTACGTGTTCATAGAAAATTTATTATGTAGCTGGTATCTACTAGCAAATCTGTCATCATTTAAGGACTTTATTAACACACTTCACTTATTTTGAGCGCCATTGCATACTAGAAAAGCAGGCAAGAAAAAAAGTAGAGAGTCCTTCAATAAGAACATTAAAGCTTTCAATTGAAAAGAAATGATAAGTACTAGTAATATTCATTTAGTTTCACAATTTTTGAAAGTACATTTGGTAAGTTCGGGTGCAATAAATAGTTATAATTGTTAGTTTTTTTGGACAAAATGAAGTCTTGATACCCAATTTTCCACTAACTTTGTACGCATATTTCTTGGCAAATCATCGATGATACCTTGTCTGTTTCGTTTAAGATCGAGAATTAACCTGTTCGTTTTTTCGTCAAGGATGGCGGCCTTTTTTCGTTTATCAAAAATATTTCAACATAGTTTATAGGGAAAAACACGATCCTAGAAACTGATCCTGCATACATCCTGATCCATAATACACGGTCTTGGCATTTTTTCTCACAGCAAGACTGCCATCTAGCGCGATTCAGAACAAGTTGTAATGTCATTAAAAACATGATTTAAACAGGTTTAGTTGACTGCTTGAACGCATCTTATCATTGGCCAAGGGGGTACGAGAGTAGGCAACGTAGCATTAGGGAATTCAGTCGCTTTGGAACATTGCTTGGAAGCGTGTCATTTGGTGTGCATGAAAAAGTTGAAAAACGTTGAGTCACTGGCGAGAGTCTGTCAATGACTCTGGAGTATTCAAGGTATACAGAAAGCTTAAATAGGGCTCTTCAATGATTACTCGTGTTTGACGAAAGAAACATTCCTGAGATAAGTTAGTATTGTTTCATCTTGTGCTGCCATCTATTAAACGACGATAAAACAAATTTCAGACTGATTGATAGGTCAGTTTGGATTTGGCAGCCGTTAAAGTAAGATGTGTTTCATGATTTTCGCTTGGATGGAAAAAGGACAATATTGTTCGGTAGTTCACTTTTTGTTTTTGGATGGCGAAAATGCGAGGAGATAAAATTAAAGTTAGATGCCATTTATGGGGACACTTCGCCATCTATGATCACAGTTAGATGTTAGTTCAACAAATGTAAACGTGGGCAAATATCCGTTTTTGATGAGGAGCGACCAGGATGCCTAGCTGACGTGGTTATGGAGAAAATCATACAAAAAGTCTACCACATGATTCTTGCCGAAACCGAAAGTTCTCTCAACCGAAAGTGCGCGAAATAGCAGAGGTCGTAGGCTTGTCAACCGGAACTGCAAATATTATTTTCAATGAGAAGTGGGTGATGAATAAATCGTCGGCCCGATGGGTGCCACCATTGCTTACGGGACACAACAAGCTGATGCGGCTGTTAAATTTGAAGCGGTGTTTGGAGCAATTTAAGCGAGATCCGAAGGAGTTTTTGCTTCAATTTGTCACCATTGATGAATCCAGGATTCATCATTACACACAAGCAACTAAACAACAATCAAAACAAAGGTTTTCTCTTGGCGAATCTGCTCCAAAGAAGGCGAAGACGGTCCCATCGGCCGGAAAGGTCATGGCGACGATTTTTTTGAAGTCCAAACGGCGTCATCCTCATGGATTTTTTTAGAAAAAGGAAGAACCATCACTGGACAATGTTACAGTGAGATTTGTGAGTTATTGGACCGATTCGGCAAAAAATTGTAGGAGACACGGCCACAAGTAATTTTTGGTGTAATCTTCAACGTCAGGCATTGTTTGTTTAACCAAATACTCGCTTTTTGAATTCAGAACGTTCCGTCGTTAAGGGCCAAGAGGAGAGACAAGAGAGTTTTGTTTCTGCATTATACAGGAATCGGTGAATAAAAGCGTTATTTTTGAAATGAAATTCATATGAAATTGAAGTGAGTTCTTTGCTTCTGGAGGCGAGCCCCAACCGAACCCAGAAGCATGAGAAAGCTAGTTAGTTAGGAATGTGGGTAGGTCTCGAATAAAATGCAATGAAGGTAGTAAACCATTTGGGACAGAAAAGAACGAAGACTGTGAAAGAATAAACGTATCTTATATGCTCGAAAAGTAAGATTAATTTTAAGAA
The DNA here is from genome assembly GCA_954870665.1 of Stratiomys singularior. Lineage (NCBI taxonomy): Eukaryota > Metazoa > Arthropoda > Insecta > Diptera > Stratiomyidae > Stratiomys > Stratiomys singularior. Next base: position 111,752,795 of record OX940877.1, on the reverse strand, counting down.
ATAACGCCCATCTGTATCCTCATTAAACACTTTACAAGAAAGAGTCAAGGTACAAATATCAAAGAGCAAGGTCTACAAAGCAAGACTCTTTGATCGAGCAAACTGTACTAATAAATTGTCTAGCCTTAAAATTTATTTATAGTTGTAGTCAGTATACACAGGGCATGAGTATTAAATTTCAACTGATTTGAATTGAAGTTTGAATTGAAGGTCATTGCAATTTAAAAAAACACTCCTCTATGGCACAGAGTATATGATTAAAAAGAAGAAGTTCACAGCTTATGGCTCATTTGACAACATCGAGCAATATTTAGGCTAAGCTCTTCGAGAAAACCAAGTTCATTTCAAAGACTGGATTTCCCTTCACTTTCCGGCATATTTTAAAATCATCTACATATAAGAGACATCACAAAAGGCAGATTGGCTTTAAAAAACAGGAAAAAAATTGGACCAAGGCTAGATCACAACCAAGAGGACAGATAGGACAATCTCTAGATTTATCATTATCATTTTCTAGAGCCACTCTTCACATTTATTTTTTACAAATGATTTTCAGTTTATCAACCAACTCGATTAATTTCAAGGATCTGTTTTGAACTTTCCAGTGACATGTGAAAATTTCTAATATAATTTCACATCTTGAAGGCGGTCCTTTCATTCGTCATATCTTTGAAACGGCCTGTTCATCAAGCGTCTTGTAATAAAGCTATAAGATCAGGGCTGTATGACACATGGCGGTTTCTTGTTGGGACTTAATGTTGTTGAGACCATGGGCTTCAATTTCAAGAAGATAATAGTTTGTTATCATGTCTAAAATGAATTTACTTTTTTATTATTCTCATTACTAAATAAATACGCCTCATCGTCGAACAAAACTTTAGTCAAAAACAGTAGTTTTTCTTTGAGCTTTGAGATTAATCGGCTTAAATGTCAACCAGCTTTTGGTACCGCCGTTTATGTCAATCTATGTCAATGTGCAATAATTGTAATGAAAGGATACAAGACGAAAAGTGTCTAAAATCGGAAATAGTCGCAGCAGGATACATTGACATATGTCATTTGTCAATTCCTTGTAAATTTTGAAATAAACAAAAGATAATATGAATTTTTGATTAAACTGATGATATTGATGATTACGCTTCCAACTTTTGGATTGAGTTTCCAACTTTTTCACGAAATATACTCCTCATAGATATGAACGTATGATGAGGCTGAGATGAATGTTATATAGATTAATGATTTATAGGCCCAGTGCGGAACTAAGTCTTTTTATAATAAAATGTCAAACAATGTCAAATAAAACTGTGACGTCAATGTAATCCAGTGACTTGCAAATACATTCTCATCTCAAAAAGTGTTATCATTATCCCTAAAAAATGAGAATATCCTTAAGCTGGAGTTAAAAATGCTTGCTTAAAAAACTCTCCGTTGGTAATGTTTTGTGTCATATTTTAAATTTTTGAAATGTAGCACAGCTCATACATTTTGAATAGAGCGCTTAAACACAAGTTGATTCTATCATCATGCAATTCAATGTATACACTTTATAGTTTGAGAAGACATATATTTCTGAAAAACAGTGTTTACTCCATAGACAGATTGGCAACGAAGGAGCCACAAAAACTGCTTCTGTGTTCTTTCTGATTGACAATGTTTTGTGCCTATTCACGATTCCCCGCACGCTACTTCTTAACGTGGATACAGTTAAGTGACATCGTTATTATACAAAACTTTCCCCATAATTTATTCACAACTCAATTTTCTACCACTTTATACAGTCAGACATCTTTTAACTTTTATCTCTTCTGCGCGTTCTCTCGGTCTGTGTCATTCTCTTTCTTTTCTTCTCATACGCTCACAGCGCAACAATTTTGTTTCGCTGTTGAATATGTTGAAGTTTCATGATTATCTGAATCCTTCCTGCCGTGGAGCTTAGAAGGACTTTTTGATACGTTTGAGAGGTATATATGGGACGGCTCACTTTTACTGACCTCAAGTTTTTGTTCCGCACAGGTAAGCAACGAAATGAAATAAAATTCTCTCTCTTAGGAGTTTTATCTTATTTTTTTTTGTCTGTCAGCTCTGTCTGTTTCAATTTGTCCCCACCTTTTAAAGGTATTATTCCACAATACGAACTTTTGTTTGTATAAGTTCAAATAAAAAATAAATGCAAGGCATGTTGTGGATTTGGCTTTGTAGCTTTTCGGTGCTTAGAATATAAACACAAACAAATTACTCAGTAGGTTTGCGGCTCTACCAGTCCTTCGTTCTTCGAATTCCATGTAGATCGATACAATTTCTGGGATGGCAATTACACCAAAGCACATACCTTACCGGCAGCAAATCACAAGTAGTAAAAACAAATGTAGGGTAAATAGTCAAGGAATCGCAGGTTTTGTCAAGATTTCGTTTATGTAAGTGCGAATTACCTCATCAAATTAAGCTGATAAGTGTATTGAAATTTTCGTTACACATTTACAGGTTTCGCAATGGCGTATACTCGCATGCTTAAGATTGAAATATGGATGAAATTCTGCGAGCATGGCCCCTTCTACTATTGAAATCGAGCCCTAATGCACGAACTGTTATATCCGGATAAGAATGAGGCAATTGGCAGCTTCATGCTGGAATGAATTGCAGAAAGTACCTAATAGGAAACCTTTTCCGTAGGTTTTGAAATCCTGTAGGATAATGGGTGGAAGCTTCTAGGAAACAATAAAAATGTGGTCGGGAAGAACTTTTGCGAGAACGTGTATCTATAGTAGACCTTACATTAGTAACTGAGAAACCAATTAGACTTAGTTGGAATTACATCAGCTTGACACTATATTGAAAGGATTCTGCAACTTCAATGAAATGAAAAACAATCAAAGGTGTCTTCCATGTAGCTCGGCATTCACTATTTGTTAACATTCAAAATCAATCAAGTTGAATACCATATTCTGTTGATTTAGGTTTCAACATTTTACGTGTAATGTAACTTTAAGGATAGGAAGGACTTAGCGTCATGCAAATGCGTCGACGATTATTCTCTCACTAAAATATACTTTTTGCATGCTGTTCCATTCGGACTTGTCAACAAAATTTTGCGGTTTTGGCAAGCGCATAACGAGACAGGAGACATTTCTTCTAGTTATGCTCGACAAAGTTCTACTTCAAGATTCGGCCACCAAGTTAGAATAAGTTACTATTGCAGAGCATGTGCTCTGTGTTTAACGTAATAAATATATTTATTGGAACTGATTGATTAATTGGTTATGATCAGGGTAGATTCTATTTTGTCCGTACCTATCGTGGTGGCGTATAGAAGTATGCTAGCAAACACTTTCGTGTGCACTGGTGTCACTGACGCCAGATTGCCCTTGTTTGTTGTTCTGTGAATGAAAAAAGCTCCCAGTATAAATGTTTACCTTCCTCCTGTTTATTTCGATGCACGCTTGAAGCTTCTTTTTCACATAAACGATAATAAAAAGCATTGACATTCGAAGCCTTGGAAGCCCACTTCAGAGCCTATAGCGTTCTCTATGCTCATTTTCTACGGGGTTCTGCAAATAAAATTCATGGCACTTTCACTAAGTGGTTCTGTTTCAATGTTGATGATCTTTTTCTCGCTGCGTGATCCACTGATTAACCGATTAAATGCTTTAACTCTAACATAAGTCATAAATGTCTGCATTTGCTTTGAACGGTATTTTAAAAAAGGCAAATATGTTATCTACCGACTCTCTTGATTACCTAGGTGAGAACGAGCCTAAATGTTTTACTGTAGTCCGAATTCTTTATCTTTCTTCAGCATCAAGATCAAGAATTTGAAACACGAAAAACGAGAAACAAGTACCGCATAGACTAAAGAAAGCGAGTTTTGTAAAATAGAGTTTTTCTTGGTTAACGTAAAGATGTTAAGAATATTTTTTGAACTTTAAGTTGGCAACACTTTGCAGTGGTACGAATGGTGTGACAGCTGTCATTTATTTCATGGTTAGCTTCGTTTGGCATATCATTATAAAGAGGTTGACATCCGAGCGACGTCTGCAAATTGTGTAGATTTATTTCGAAAATAACGGTTCTATTCACGAAACCCATTTTGCACTTCGTCAATTTTATGGTCAATATAATTGTCCATCAGAATAATTAACTCAATTGGACCGTTTCCGCACTACGATTACTCTCACTGTTAATTTGCATGCATTTACACGTTGTCTAGTGTTGAATGAAGAAACCATAGCAGGTGTAGAGCGTGATGACAATAGAAACCTAAGTGAGTCCTTATCATCTCGCTCAAAAATTAACGTTTTACGGAAGGATCTTGGTTCGTTAGAAAGTCAAACTCGTGCATATATTGAAGTCAAACGAACAGCTGGCATGCTGTATGCGCGGTGCATTCGGTGTATGGGCCTACAAATGAATCGCTGCAGATCGCCAAAGAAAAGTTTAACGATGATACTCATAATTAATAAGCAAAAGCTTAGGCTACGTCAAGAAATAAAACCCAGGCATTTGGAGTGATGAGCAAGCAGAATTTCATTCCATTAGGACCGTTTATGGAATGCACAACTTTTTTCATACTTTGAGGCGAAACATTCCGACACTCCAAAATTTACTACCACTGTGCGTTAAGTTTTTTTAAGGATGCTTTCCCATTGGTTATTCCTAAATTAATTTGTAAATTTTTAATACCTATGCACTGTGATGAAGCTTTTCCCAGCTTAATTGCTTCTCACACTTCCCCGATGCTGAAGGTAAGCATTGAAGTCACCTATAATCAAAAGTGAGCCTTCGATGTTGAATAGAATGTCTAGATCTTGCGATCTTGTCCAGATTGCGAATTGGTCTTAAATTTGATAGCTGTGGCTTCAGCACGCTCAAGTTGTGGTGTTGGGATTAGATGATGGTTAAGATTCCGCCCGATGATGAACTTTTACCTATCTGGACGGCTCTCTTTAGAGTTAATGAAGAAGACTTCAACCGGATGAAATACTTGGCATTCTATATCCTTTTTGATTTCTTCGCATGAAAGCCCTTCATGTCAGGAGCACAGCTTTATTCCTCTTTGGCACATGAGAACACATCATTTTGTCGTTCGTAAAACCGAATAAAGTTGAACCAATCCATTTAGACTTTTGTGCCTGAAATAAATTCGATATTTCTCTTTTCTTCTTTTTCAGAGTCCCAACATACGTTAGGGTACGCTTAGACAGTTCATCTACAAGTGCAATAGACGAGAACCAGTGTCCTGCTGTCACGTTACGATTGGTTCTTTGTAACTGCTGTGTCAAGCGTAGTACGCATTGAGTGGGAACAAGAAATTTGTTCTCGTCAGCTGATAGTCTGGCACCATCGCTACCTTTTCCTGAATATAATTACCCATTATACAAGTTCAGGAAAACTAAAAATCTGGTATTTGACATACAGCACCTGAATATTTCACAAGCTGTTCCATCCGTAGCAAATATAAAACTGGTAGATTCGTGATTTGATTTCAGGGCGGCAGAGTAGTATGATAATGCTAAAAATAAACTATCATGTCCATTTCTTTTAACTCTGACCTGTCTTTCTACTTGCGTTTGGCTCTAAGCTCAGCGATTTTGAAGTTAGTCCATGTCAAAATGGTTCGTTGCATTTCATCATCAAAAATTTTATTCCAAATACTCATAGGATCTTTCTTTTCGTCTTCAGTCAGATGCAGCATATATCTGTTCCACACTACATTATGCTGTGGAGTGCGAACTCTTCTGGAAAGTGGTTCTGCAGCTCACTTGTAGCGATTTTTACCATAGTAATACTTCGGAGGCTGTAACTGTGCTATGGGTATATTGTCGTCATCTGAACTTTCACTATCCGATCTCCTTATGTTACCGTCAGCTCTGGTAGTACTACCACTTTCTTCAATAATCTCTTGTTCACTCGAGTGATTTTCTTCAATGTGAGCTTCATAAAACAAACCATCATCAACATCCCGATCGCTGTCGCACTGATCCGATTCTAAAAACAATAATTGAAACTTGTCTGCAAATGAAGGATCATCTAATCGCAATATTTTACTGACTCTCTAATTCAACGAAGTCGATGTTCGTTTGCCAGCAGTCGTTGGTTGATTGTTTTTTGACATTTCAGTTAACAAAATCTACAGCAAACAAAATCGCCGTCAGCGTCAATTTTTAAAACAAACGTGGACGCGCGGTTTCACAGCATTCAAAATATAAAGCGAAATTTTTCACGCAACATTCAGCCGGCGATCTTCACTTTCAACGATCGTTTTGCCACTAAAACCGAAGCTACTGAGGCTCGCATACGCGTGGGGTACGCGGGAGGAGGGGGGCACGAGAATTACAAAATGCAAGCGGCCTGTGAGGTCGCACGTCCATAGTTAAAGGTTAAGATCTTTGATAACTTCTTCCGTTTATCTGTTTTCTATAGAATAATTGGTAGTTTTGGGTAGACGGGGTTAGAATTGGGACTTTTGGCTTCGGGATTACTTTGAGCTCTGCGATTCTTGGAAAGATGAAAATTCTTCATCGCCTCTGATATTTTTCTGTATCTTTTGCAATCGCTCTATGGTGTGAGTTTATTTCTTCCTCCTACTTCTCCTTTTCTGTTTCGGCGTCTTCTCTAGATGAAGCAGTGGCCCTGACGGAAGATGGAGGGAACTTCATCTCTTTCTTCTTGGATTTCTACGTTCGAGATTTATGACAGGCTACTGCCAGTGGTTTCTGGGCAAGTTCGTCGTTCTTTTCGTGATTTTCCGCATTTGAAAATTGAATTGTTGCGCTCGTGAAAAACTGTAAGTTTTGGAGAAGCTCTCGTGTTTGTTGAAGCTTCGACAAAACTTGGCTTAGTTGCTTCCGGATGTTGTCATCCAGGTGCTTTATTAATGACTCAATCTGTCAGTTTTTTGTGTGAGGGCCATGCCCTTGTTCCTTCTATTCTTCTATCCAAAGGTTTTAATTTTATTTTTCGAGAGATAGATCAATCATCCAAGACAATTAATTATTTTTTTTTTCGATTTAATTATAAGAATATAATGTCGTTATCAGTCTTTTGCTATATTTTGCTATATTTTTTCATTGTACTTGCTCAATTCGGAGACTGTATCGATAATCCTTCGATGACAACACAACTTCAACCCGTTTTGACAATGTCCGTTGCACTTGACCCGAAAATGTGCATCTCACCGGCTCTTCGTCTTTATGCCGATTTCCAAACCAGGTTTCTTTACAAATGCTGATGTATTTGATCGAGATATATTCCCGTTGTAATAACATATGGGCTCTTTTTATGTATAAACATATGGAAATAATCCATATGTTATTTTTAACATATGGAAATTGTATACAAAATTTTTAATATCTATGTCTCTCTGTGTCTAAAAAGTTAAGCTTGCAAAAACCAGTTCATCTGGAAAACAGGAAACAACTACCGTTAGAAGTTCGCTTTAAGTGCTAGCCATTATTAGTAATACAGTTGATTTCAAGTATTAGCACTGGTTGGTAGTTATGCAATGGTTCGAAGTGTTGTCCTCGATATTTGTACCCACGGAAAGATGTGAGGGATCACATGTGGGTATAGTTACGCGCAACAACGTATCGTTTGCCGATTGCAGTTAAAAAAAGGAGAAAAACCATCACTCCATCACTCTAAAGCTCAGCATTTGTGAATCCTTTAAAGGCTTCAAAATCACATGTCTACGATATATTTAAAATTATTCATATTTTTATAATGTTCAGAACGTTTGAACATTTTTATGGCTGTATCAACTTTTGTTTCTCCTGATTATCCTTCGAGCTTTGCTTGACACTTGGGAGTTTCTGACCATTTTATATATTCTTTGGTATCTGTCTTCTTTTTTCACAATCCTTATCAAATTTAAATTATACCATTTAACTTACTGTATTGTCATAGTTATTTCCAATTGATGTGTCTCACCCAAACAAGGAAGAAAGCCGATGTTTTCCGACGTTTTCCGAATTTAGTGATTCCGTCTGTCTCTTGTTTGAGTATAGTACTCTAAACAACGGCCCAAACAATTTTAGTACGTTCTTGAATATCGTTGATAACCTTACTTTAAAACGATTGCAAAAAAGTTTCCATATGCACTTCTAATGGTTTGATTTCCTCAATCTCACACCGAGCCTTTCCTTATGGAAATGTTCTACTATCAACATTTATAGATTTCTTGTTTCTAATATTTTCAGAGTTCAGTGTTTTGTGACCTCTTTTAATCGTCAACATACCTTCAAATTTCGCAAAGAGAGAATAAAATTCTGTCCAGACTAATGGTTCAAAAAGGCTCCCTGACACTTTTGTCTCTTTTAAGGTTAGTTCTAGAGAAATGTTTGTTAGGCATACGATGAATGATTTAGAAGAACAGTCATCATTTTTCAGACCCTTTCTACCTAAAACTACAATGCAAGTCCTTGTTAACAGCTAGCATTAATATCGATTCAAAACCCGTGAGTCTTGCTTTTGCTCTGAGCTTCGGTTGTTGAATGTCTTGGGTGTTATTCAAATCTTTTTTTAGCTTTGAGTACCTTTTGCTACTTACCATCATCAGTTCAAGCGACAAGGAGAATTTCCAGGCTGTTGACGTAAAAACTAACCAGGTATAGCAGGCTAGCAATTATGGGTGCTAATATGTTTTACATTTTTAGGTTGTTTTCGTTTCTTTCGTGCTTTCTTCGTTCGCCACGATTTCTGTGTAATAAATATTGGCAGTAGTAGTAGTAGTAGTACTAGTAGTAGTAGTAGTAGTAGTAGTAGTAATAGTAGTAGTGGTAGTAGTAGTAGTAGTGGTAGTAGTAGTAACGTAAGTAGTAGGAGCAGTTGTTGTACTAGCAGCTTTTACTCCTTTTTCTGAATATTGGTAGTAGTAGTAGAAGTAGTAGTAGTAATAGGCACAGTAGCAGCACTGAAGTAGTTGTTGTTGTTTTTGCTGTAGATGGAGCAGTAGAAAACGCAGTAGTAGCGGAGTATAAATGGTGGTAGTAACAATATTAAATATCTGACGAATAGAAGTAGTGACAGCAGTAGTAGGAGTAGTAGTAGTAGTAGTAGTAGTGTTAGTAGTATTAGTAGTAGTAGTATTAGTACTAGCAGCTTTCACTCTGTTCCTCACATTAAAGCCATTTTCTTATTCTTTACACATGAAAGTCCATTGAAACGACAAGTAAAACTTTCTACGTCATCATAAATTAAAAGTCGTTAAGAAAATGATGCCGAAACAACGCGTTGTAGCATCTGCTTCAAACGTCTAACTGACATAAAGCGAATAAGCCACCCTGTTTTTGTATTGCAATAATGACATCTATTGTTATCAAGGATACTTTCAGACCTTCTAGATTTCGATGAAACTAATGGCATTGTTACCATATGTCCAACAGCTGCATCAATTATCTTTATCACCAGCACTAAGCGGGATATACTGTGAAATAGAACAGAGCAGTGGAAGGGACCTCGGTATATATCGGAATTCGAATAGTTGGAGATGCTTGCCATGTCAGAAAACTAGCGACGTTATTTTTATGATATTAAAGTATTTTGAAAATCATTAAATTTTAGCGTGGCTAAAGACGTTAACTAATAATATGACAATTCTTCAAACCAAAACTTTCTTGAAATTTGATCGCACGTACAGTAGCATTAGCGGTAAATACGGTAAAAACATAACTCGCTGTCACAAAAAAATTGTAGCTGACAGCAACAACATCATTTGTGTTTTTTTTTATTCAGCGTGCGTAACAAAGCAATATTTAGCGTACAGATCCAGATGGCAATGACTTTGTCGATCAGTCTTATTTATTAGTCAACTTAAATGAGGCTCGGGTTTAAATGACACTTGTGTGCCTAAAGGAATTTTTAAGTTCTTGCAACAGTTCACCAAAGAAGTTAAGCTGTATAGGATATTAGAGCCAATTTATTTCGATATCATAGGTTCACGAGAGGGTGATCTGTTCAGTATCATGCACCACGTGGATAATCACCAATCACAGCTAGATTGGCTGCCACACCGAAACCAGATACACTCATTCAAATATCACTTATACGATTAGGATTTGAACCCGACATCTGTTGCCCCGAAGTTTAGTTATCTAACTTCTACAATATCTAGAATAAATTTCCTTGAACACTTTAATTTCATATTTCTTCACAATTAATATAGCTGCAATTTGTGGTAACTTATAGCGACTGCGATGAAAATTTAAGCCATTTAAAGAATTTGAAAGCTTTCCATCTCATTAATCAAACTTATTAAATAATTATTCCATGCTTTCTCCTTAGACGTTAACATAAAATTTATAATATCCGCATAATGAAAGTGAAACCCACAAACAAAGGAACAATGCTTAAACGTAAGATTCACACGAAATCACAAAGTCAGGAAGTCAAGGGGTGAAAACCAAGGACAACAACAAAATCGGCAGCGTTAAGTTACAACAACTATATTTGCTTCATGTCGTCGGTTGTACTCTCTTAATTAAATCACTACGGTGGAAATTGTAAGGATTGTTCAAAGTACCCGCATTGGTCGGGGAAGTTTCTAAAGTGGTTTAAATTACTCGTTTTATTACAGCTAGGCCATACATTTGAAATTTGACTACTGTACACCGACTTTAGATGAATATGCATCAAAATTGTGTCCCTCGTGAATACGCCAATGGAAAGGACGAATGCAGGCTGAAGTAAAAGGAATATTAAAAGTAATCGAGATTCAGGATTTTAATTTAACTTGAGCGTTGTAAGAGTGACATTTAGAAGACTGGAAGACACTGAGAAAGAAATTAAAAAAAATGTGAATAAAAGTAATAACATTGCATCTCATTTAAGTTGTCTGCAAGAGGGTCCTGTTAATGTTAAACTTTTATATGTTTTTATATGTTTCATTGGAAGAACGAATGACAATATTGCCATCAATGAACCCGAAGAATTGTCCTTCTATATTTTTTTTATTCGCAATGTCACATTGGTTTTAAATTTTTTCGTTGGTTTGGAAGTTCAGAGAAAAATCACTAGCCACTGTTTGGAATCAACTCGTCAATCAACTTCAAAATCACTCGTGTTGTAGTTTTCTGTGAAACTGCCAACAAATAACGAATTTTTTCTAGACCCCCCATTGTATACCTAACAAATATTTCTCTAGAGTTCATTCCAATCAAAAAAGGACTAAAAGTGTCAGGAAACCTAGTTTAACACAAATTTTTTTTGATACGTTTTTAAAGTAGCCTTGAGAGGATTTTTAAAGAGTTTACGAAACATTAAGCTATCACGGTGCTAGAAACTGGCAACAACTTTTGTGCTATGGCAAGATTGGATTTTTTCACTGAAGTTTTTAATACAGTCTCAGATATGTCACTATTTTTTGAATTTCTATTCTTGCTTTTTGTAACATTTTTAGAGAGAAAAGGGTATTGAATTTTTAAGGGTATTAATTTAAATTTAAACGGGATAAATTTTTCCCAAATTGTTTTATTTTAAGTTTCTAATGGTTAAGTATAAGGGCAGATATTGTTTCAGAAGAGATATTTACATTTACTAAGAATAAGAATTTTATTTTTCCAGGAAGAAGAAAGATGCGAAAGAACAAAGGATGAACAAAACGAGAAAAATTTGTCCCAAATGTAAGAACATTGGTCATTTCTTTCTTATGTGTAGCAGAGGTGGACTTTGCATTATTTATAAATATTGCTTAAGTTTCTGTTCAGCAAATTTACGCAGCCTTTTCCAATGTTTTACAAAGAGCGCAAAAGTTTTCTCTATTCACGGAATTACAAGCTGCACTTGTTTTAGTAGATGCAATCTTTCATCTTTCTTTCAATCATAACATAATCTAAGAGTTTGACAGATGCTATTTTTTTTGGAAGCGAACAGCTAAGGGTTGATAAACAATCTTGAAAAACTAGTATATATTATTAGAATTCGTCATTGAAATGAGGATTCAGTTTGCCAGTCGTTTCTTGCGCATGGAGATATGAATAATCCAAGAATGCGTGATTTATGAGATCTGTCTGCTTTATTTATGCTCTCATCAAAAAGTTTTGCGGGCCTGACTTAGATGTCCGTTAAGTCAAATTCCTTATGTCATAAAACCAATCGCATAGTGGGCACTGAACTGGCTCTAAGCCAGAATGAGAGGCAAGATCTAAATCTCTGTTCCATGTCGTTAGAACTCGGCCTTTTTCTCTGCATGTTCAGTATGAAAATCGAAACATAAACATCCAGATCATGCTCATAGCGTAACTATTGCGTACCTACAAGCAGCGCTAACACTTTGAGCAAATTTTCGTGTGTTTGTAAGTGTTGGTACTTAAAGCAGGGACAATGTTTGGTGGCGTTTCTCAGTTCTCAGATAGAGAATCCACTAGTTGATTTATATTTGTACTACGTTTCTAGGGGAAAATTTGCAGAGGCGTGTACGTGTCTTACGCATAAATGAGGGAAATTTTTTTAATCTTTTGTTGGGCAAAAGTGGATCGGTAGTTGTTTACCAAAATTCAACACTGGTTAGGGGCTACGCTGGGGCGTGAATATTGAAAAAGGAGGCATTACAAAGAAACATATGTATTTGCTTCATGTAGCAAATAAAGCGAGCTTTGGAAGATAAAGAGCTTGAAAATTTACCAATGTTGGTGTGTGGAGCGATCGCTATGACTTGTTTCTTGGGTTCAAATGTATGTGGTTAAAAATTTTCCAGTATATATGAGTATATATGAGTCATTGTGTGGATAAAAAATTTTAAAGATTGTAAATGTGCATCACACCGCCCTTCATGTTTGTTCCCTTTTCCTTACAAATACCTATATACATAAAATTCTCGCTAAAATGAGGTTTTCTTTTGAATTTTAAGGTTTTGTTGTTAGTTCGGCTGAGGCGTAGTTTGGCGACAAACTTTTGCGGAGTGGTGATTTGACCAGTTGAAAACTGATTTCGGAAAATAATGCTTTTTCCAATAAAGCTCAGGTACAACCCAATGTTTTCAGTGAAATCAAGACTGTGAGATTCGAGCTTATCGTAATGTTCAAACAGCAAGCGCATATGCTGGTAGACAAGTGTAGCCAAGTCTAGAAACTAGACAAGACATAATTCTACGGGTCCATATAAGGTAGGTGGACCATGGAAGGCCACTCTAACGAGTAAACACTTTTTATTCGTTTATTTACTGGATAAATTAAGGAAACCAATTATTAAGTAATATTTTGTTTTATTGCGCACCATATAATTGACTTTCTTTTTACCTAACTTTAACCACTATTTATTAAATTTAAGTTTTATAAAGCTCTTCCAAATGGCCTTGCAAGGAACACGGCTCCAAACAAGGCCAATATTATACATCAGTCGTTAAACTTAAAAATAGAGTGGTAACAATATATATATCTGCTTTTACAAAAACTACATAATAAGCTCCATCATTTAAGCGAAACATTAAATGCTCAATGTATTTTAATCATCTATAAAAAACTTAATGAACATTACTTGAACACCATCGTGTAACTAAGAATATATTAATGGAAGTTATTTAAAAATAGTATTATTAAGTATCATATTAGCAACAAAGAACTTGCCAACGTGTTTTATAATAAAATTAAAAACTTTTATTTTTATCCAAAATGGCCTTCTTATGGGTCCGTTCTTTGTAAGGCCACAATGTTCCTAAGAAGGCCAAGCTAACAATAAAGTGTGACAATGACTTTTTTATATTAATTACTACAATAAAATAATAGAAACTACAGACTACTGTAATTATAAAAAACTTATCATGGCACATAGTCAGTCTTGTAGTTAGGAATATTTAAAATCAACTAAGTATTCTTAAGATTAAAAGACGAAAATAATTATAACAAAATCAAGATTAATTTCGAAAACTAATTTAGAAACTAAAAAGATATTAACTTTGGATAGATTAATCACAATTTGGGCATATAAATATGAGATATTTTTTAGTGAGACCCATACACTCCTCGTGATACCACTTTTGACATTGGGTACATTGCCTCATGTCTCTCATTTTACACTCACCACATCCATGACAGTACCACTCCTTCTCTTCATCTTCTGCACTTTTCTTCTTCTCTATTTTCGATCTTTTATTGTTTTGTTTTGGTACTATTCTTTTAAGCCGTTTTACAGAATCATTTTTATTTTTGGTGTTCTTTTTTGACCTTTTTTAATTGTAGACTTTCCATTTTTCTTACTCGTCGTTTGCTTCATCTTATTCTCTTTATCTCCAGTTTTAAATAAATCTTTTACTATTCGTTGTCCCTTATAGTTAATAGCTTTTTGCCGTGGACGTGAAGACTTTATCGTAGCGTAATTTGGAGTAGGCAAAAAAGTATGAAACGATTCTTCTTTATCCTTTATTAGCTTAATTAACGGCTCGTCATCATCTGAAGATATGGTCTCATGACTCTTTAGTTGAGCTTTTGTTTTAATTGAGCTTTTGTTTTGCACTAATAGTTTTTTTGGAGTGATTTCTCCTTTCTGTTCGAGATCATCATCAGATGAGGTAGAAAAGCTGTATAGATCCGAGACTTGAAGTTTAGACATGTAGTTTTCTTTTATAAATGATTCACCAAGATTAAAATCAAGATCAGATTCAGAGCTAGAACAGACGATATTTTGTTGCAAGCCAGACGTGCTCGGAAGAGGATTATCGTACAGAGATCGTTGAGGGTCATGTTTCGTATCTGCATCGGTTTCAACGTGTACTGAACTTACGTGGTGGCACTGATCATTTCCCATAATACCTAATTCTAAGTCTGAATCATCACTTGAAAAACTGTAAGAAACAAGAACTGGTTTACTTTTTTGTGTTGCAGCTGCAGATTTTGGCGACAATTCTGACACTTTCTTAACTTCAGACATAGGAGGCGAGACTTGAACAGATATAAGTGGTTGGTCCATCTGGTGTTGTAACATTTCCGATAAAGGTCTTTCAGTTACAATGGAAGGAGCATAAGCATCTTCGGGTATGACATCGGGATCAAAGGGGTATAAACCAGTGGCTTTAAATCCATTCGTTACATTGGTTTGAGTCATACACTTTGGCCATGTTCGGGAGAAAATTTTGTTAAATGCAGCTTTGTTTAAAGTTCTCTCTTGAGAATTGCACAGGTAGTTTAGAACTTCCTCATCCCAGTGATGTTCGAAGGACCGATTCACTGATTTATCTAGAGGTTGGAGTTCGTGCGTCGTGTTTGAAGGTAAGCAGTATAGTACTATATTATTTTTATCTGCTACTTCCAGAGCCTCATATGATAAATGACACTTTGCGCCATCAAAGATAAGTAGACACTTACCGGATACTTTATGTTGTGCTAAATGTTCAATGAACTCTACGAATAAGCTACTGGTCATGCTGCCTTTGGGTGCCATGCTTACCTTTGTTCCAGGTGGCAAATTCTCTGCTAATTCTGATCTGTGCCTAATCCCTTTAAAAATAATCATAGGCGGTATAGCAGTACCCACAGCATTTACGCACATTGCTATTGTTACGTTCTCGGCGTGTTCCGGAGCAACAAGATGTACTCTTTTATTTCCCCTTTCAGCCAAAACTACATTTTGTTTGTGGACCGTAATGCGACACCCTTTTTCATCCATGTTGTACAGACGTTCTGGATGTGCAATAATATCTAACTCTTCATAGAGTTTCTTCACTTCTTCAAAGTGGTGTTTAACAATAGGCTTATTCATTTTCTGAGCTCTAGCTGGATTCATTAACTGGGGTTTTCTTTTTGATATTGATGGGTTTCGAGATAAAAACATTTTAAGCCATTTGCGTCCAGCCATTCTAGTTGACATATTGAACGAGTGTTTGATTTTAAACCTCTCACAAAATAAAAAGGCTTGTTTTCTGATAAATTTAGGCGTAAGTGGTATACCCAGTTTTGCAAACCGTATCATTCGCTGCGATAAATCTTGTTCTAATTGTTTTGTGAGAATAGTCGTCTTCCCAATAATTTTAGCACTGTTACCGCTCAATATATGGTTTCTAAGGGTGCGTCTTGGAATATTGAACTTTATCGCTGCAGCATTTGTATTAAGTTTATTATTTTGTACTGCTTCCATGGCACGTCTTAAACTGTCTTCATCCCATGTACTACCTCTTTTTTTTCTAGGTTTTGACTCCGACATTTTTAAAATCTGAAATATTCGCATAAATTTTAATCATCTGTTCAATTACCCACTTAATAAAATAATTATGAAAAAAAATGTTATTCAATCCGAGTTGAAAAAGTTATAAACGCTCAAAAGTAAAAATGTTATAATATAGAACACTGTTTTAACTGTAACGGTACGTACTTATTTATAACTAAAAAGTAAATGTTCATATGTTCATGGTTTGTGAATGGTTCTTGTAAGGCCCATGTACCATAGCAAGGCCAACGGTCAAATTTTCGATTGGCCTTATAAGGAACCACCGGCCATCCTAGGAACACTGCCAATATTTAAACTTAAATCGAGTTAAAACCATGTTTTTATTCTTTAGAAACCATAAACATAACCTTATACAACAATATACAGTAAAAAATATGAGATAATAATAGGTTATTGACTAAAAACTTACGTTTTGCTAAGCGCGCGAATAACAACTGCAACGTCGACGACCGAAGTCTACGAAACGTGAGCTCGCACTGCCACAATAATGGCGCGGTCGTCAAGCCGCCGCGTTTGTGGCCTTGAGTTTGATGGAGCTTAGTATTTAGTAAAAGGGATGTGTCTTTACATGTCGATAACTACGACTTTTTAATAGTTGGCCTTCAAAGGAGCGTGGCCTTCCATGGTCCACCTACCTTACATGGTGTCCAACACCAAGTCCAGCATTGGCCATCAAATTTCATCCACCTCCATATTGTTCAATTCGGGACAAAATGAATCAGCTATCACCAGCTTTCAGTCCTCATAGTTGACCGTAGTGGCCATACAAACGTTGTTTACGAAAAGCTATGGACTAATGAAAAATAGTAACTTTTTCTGGATGTATGATCATCTGGTGAACTTTGCGTGGTTTGACATTGTTGCACAAGTAGTTGTTCACCAAGTTGAAGACTTCAAAAAGCTGAGGTTCCTTACACATCCTCGGGTTCTCCTGCAAATTTTGAGGGCTCCAACAATCTTCTCGGCTCGTTTGGCATTCTTTGGACGGTCGAGTTTTGATTAAATGAAAGACCACCGCGTCAGTCGTGTAAACGGTGGAGCGCGTGAATCTTCAACCCTAGCAAACAGTCATTTAGACAATAAATATCTATCATTTTAACGGACTGATCAATCAATTAACTAGTCATGATGATTAGACATCAGTGACTGAATAATAAAAAATGGACTTGACACAGGCCAACACAGCAAAATGGCCGTCACCAGTAGCCAAAAGCCAAAATATAATTGTGTGAAAAGCATAGTAGTTACCTAAATTTTGTATTGACATTTACATAATTATTTTACCGAGTTACTGATTAATCGCATTCTATGCTTCAATCTTATTTTGAATCCACAGTGATTTTAATCGAAATTATTCAAACTAAATCCTATGTTTATGAATACTTTCGATGGACATTTAAACTTTTTGAGCTATTTTGTTTTGACGGTCAAGCTAAATTTTGCGATTCAGTGCAATCATATCGATTGTTATTACGAAAATGACAATCGGTGGTGGACATAAATTTGCATTGTAAAGTAACAACAAATGAAAGCACTAATAATTCACAGAGACATCACAAATAATGATATTTGACTACTTGGTGCAGCAAACAGAGCGAGCTTTGCATGATAGAGAGCTTTTAAATCAAACGATAAAAGTAGATTCTGGGTAGCTTGGGTCCGCCGGGCCTTGCTTCGTGGGTCTCGAGGACGCGTTTCGGCTGCATACAGCCATCTTCATACGAGCTGAAGATGGCTGTATGCAGCCGAAACTGATTGCATGTTTTCTGAAATATGCAAAGTTCAAATTGTGAAGTTTCCGTTGGAAAAACGTAGAATGACATTTCAGCTATTCTTTGCAACAGAGGTTCTGCCTACAAGAAACCGTAAAATCGCAAATGTCATAGAGGTGCTGACTCGTGGTGAAAGTATCAATAAGCAACGACAGAGAAAAAAGTTGAAGTCTTCGAACAAGTTTAAACTGCCCTTCCAAATTTAGTCGTAAATGTCATAAATCCTTTATATTGAAGTCTCACAAACAAAATAATGTTGCAAAGATGTATTGGAGGAATCACGCTGAACTCTAATGGATATTTCACCAGAATCGTTTGAAAAATCTGTCAGTATATCAGCCAAAACATTGCCACGTTTTAAAAAGGAACGCGGGGATTGTCATTGTTTATGCTATGGGTCTAACGTTGAAACAAGTTGAGGCAGCTTCCCGATTCTCGCTGGGAAATATTCAAGAAATGCTCGACGGCAGCTAGAAATTACTGCTGATGAAACTGCTAAAACAATGAAAAGAACATTCGATTGTCCTGAAATGGACACTGTAAGTCCAAAAAGCAATTATTAGCATGTGAATCATACTCAGAGCCTTAAACGCGTTTTTTTTTCAAAACTTTGTATTCAAAGTCAGCGATCGCTATGACTTCTGAATGGCTTTACAGATCAGTTTCAAATATGGTATCTCTCTCGTTGATTGGATTTTTTTACTGTTGATAACTTTTTTGCGAAAGAAAGATAATAAGAATGAAATTTCAATTCCAATCAGTTTCAATCAACTTTGAATTTTGATAGCTTCCATTTTTTTTGAAAAATTAAAAGAAATTCGAATCCCGCCGTCCATGCGGAGCTTCATGTGATTGACCTCCTACCCCTGTTTATATTTGTCAAATGTCAAATGTCAAAGTAAAATGATTCAGTGACGAGCTGCAGTGAGCAGGACAAACTCAATTTCTTTTAGCGATTCAGAATTTCTGTCGCGCTTTTTGTGATTATTTCCTTTGGTGGTTGTTGGAATCTTGGATCTACGAGGGTAAATAAAGAATGATTCACTGCCTTAGGCGGAGTATTCAGGCATCCATTGAACGTTTACTGCGCGATACATGTGTGAAATGTAGAGGAAAAAATTGGTAACAACGTTGCCTTCAGTGCATGCAGTCAAAGGGGACATTTAAACATTATTATGTTTAGGCCTTAATTTTTGGAACTAATTTTTGCAACTGCTTGGCTGGCTCTTATCATTTTATTTCAATTGATAATTCTATTGCGTTTACTGGTAATTGCTAGACCTTGAGGAGTTTGGTTTGTTATTTTATATATTAGGTTTTATATATTCCACTCGTTTTTGTGGAATTTTCGTTGCCAGTGCGGTTCGATTAGATGGCGCATAAGTTTTAACCCTTTGCACTCCGTCGTACCCTCTCGTAGGACATCGTAATTCTAGCCTATCACTCCGATGACTCCTCTGAGAGGGACATTAAAATTTATTAGTGATTACGGGGAATCAAGTTATTTCTGCGCAACTTTTTGAGACGTGCATGTTTGCCTGATGTTTTCGTTTGAAATTGCACAAGACATCAAGTAAAAATACAGTAAATTTATTAAAAGAGAACGTGAGATGCGTGCTTACGGCGGTCCGAGCACTTCTTCGAAAAAGATTTCTTATTTTTCAGAAGATTTCTTCGAAATTCGATAAATAAGTTCTTTTGGTAAATATCATTTTGTAACGTGTTTAGTAAAAATAATTAGAAATTTTCAACCCATGTATTTATTCATTTGTTTTAATCTGAACAATGGCAAAACGTTCAAACATGGTTGAGTCTCATGATACGAATAAAAGTGAAGATGCGCTCCAAATAGACGTTTACAGCGAAACGTTAGAAAGGTTAGACGAAAATGATAGCAGTAACAGTGACATTGGCCAACCACCAACGCGACGAAGAAATCGCATAGACAGCGATAGCAATGAAAATGATACGAAACAAGACACACCGATAAAAGACACCGTATCGTCGAGTGAAGAGTGGGAAAATGTCACAGAATTAGGCATTCCTCCAGAAACGATAAATTTTGACCTACATAATGAAATACCCGGGCGACAACTGCCAAATAATGTGAAAGATCCCATAGATTACTTTACAGTATACTTACAGATGAACTTATAAAGAGCATAATAAAAGAATCGAACAATTACGCCAAGGAAGAAATTAGAAATAAACAACTTTCACGGGACCCAACTTGGCACAAGTGGCATGATATTACTAAAGAAGAATTTTTAGCTTTCATTGCTCTTATTCAAAACATGGGATTAATTCAACCGCCAATGATTCAAGAATACTGGTCTACTGCTCCCAATAGCAGAATTCCTTTCTTTCCGGGAACATTCACTACGATCAGATTTATGTAAATATTCTGGATGCTACATTTGGCGAATCCGACACAAAGGAATGCGACGCTTAGAACTCGTATCCAAAAGGTCAACAATCATTTAGAATACATAGACGATATATGACAGTATTTCATACCGTCTGAAGCAATCGCTGTCGATGAATCTGTTGTAAATTTCAAAGCCAAAATAGCATTTATTACTTATAATCCAATCAAGCCATCGACGTGGGGTATACGCATATATGCGCTAGAGGATTCAAAAACCGGATATTTATGTACAATAATTCCGTATGATTTTTTTTGTTTTTTTTTCTTTGTTTGGGAGGTGAAGGCTATTTGCGCCCTGAGTGTCGGACTCCCGCTACCGGACAACCGACTAAACACCTCCCCTGTCACACTGAGAACCTAGCCTGGAACTGTTTGTCACATTACTTCAAACTAGGCCTCATTAATTATCGCTCAGCGGTACCTTCAGGTTAAGGGAAATTCCTCTTTCTGAAGGGATAGACAGGGAGGAAAAAGATTGCTGTCAGAGAGATCCCCCTCCCTCTCTACGCGATCCATCATGCCCTTCTTTATAAAAAGAACTGTCCGTACGTAATGCATTATTTGTTCCGTTACGTTTTCTTGGGAAAGCATACCTATTTTCTCCGAGAGATGCGAACGGAGTCTTGTCCATCTAGCACACGTAAAGAACGTGTGGCAGGCGTCATCCGTCATCCCCGGGCACAACACGCAAGCTGGAGATGGTGACTTTCCCATTTTATACAGGTAAGACTGAAAATACCAGTGACCACAGTAGTTGCGTGAGGTAATAGTCAGTCTTACCATGCATTCTGTAGAACCACGTACCCAAGTCACTAATCAGCCGTGCAGTCCACCTGCCTCGCGTTTCGTTTTCCCATATTTACTGCCACAAGGTTAACAACCAACCACAAGGTTGACAACCTCAAAAGCTCATCGTACGAGACATTCCAGAGGTCCGGGGCCAGAACGGAAGCTTGCGCCACCTCTGATGTCACATACATTCTTCGCCGGCCTCCCAATGTGTCATAGATGAGCTTCCGGTGTTTGAGATAGTCCTTCAATATCCACGTCAGATACCTCGGCACCCTGAATTATTCCAGAGCACGAAGAATATCTGTCCATCTAGTAGAATTGAAGGCATTTCTCACATCTAGT
Source organism: Stratiomys singularior (assembly GCA_954870665.1). Taxonomy (NCBI): domain Eukaryota; kingdom Metazoa; phylum Arthropoda; class Insecta; order Diptera; family Stratiomyidae; genus Stratiomys; species Stratiomys singularior. The sequence continues at coordinate 111,731,315 of OX940877.1, read as the reverse complement.
GTTATGAGCAGTACTATTCGTCTTGAGTGGTGATTATGGGCTTCTGCCTGCTGGACCGCATTCACTACCTCTGCTATTGCACCGGTCGTGGATCGACCAGCCCTTAAGTCTGGATGTCGGATGGCCCTTCCAAATCTTTCTCTAATGAGCCTTGCGAGCCATCTTCCCAGCGGTGTTCAACATACATAGGGGCCGATATGAAGATGGTTGCTCCGCGTTCCCCTTCCCTTTATGGATCAGCACGAGCATCGCCTCTTTCCAGCAATTTGGAAACGCGCCCTGCTGCAGACAGGCATTGAAAGTGGTGAGCAGCTTGTCAGGGCAAAGTTGGTGTGCAAGCTGTATCACTTCTGCTGGTATACCGTCTGGCCCTGAGGTCTTTTTCATTTTTAAAGATTTCACCGCATGATCGAGCCCGATGGCGCTAAAAAGTGGGCATTCTCCAGGACATTCAACGTATGCATCATCGGGACGAATAGGATGCATAGGGAAAAGCGCTCGAACAATCTCATCCATTTTTTTCCACTTCAAGGACACAAGGCCTCCTTGCAGCTCCTAGTTTCCGCATGGCAAGCTTGTAACCCAGCTGTCCTAAACGAGATTGCGCCAGCAGCGAGCCTTGCTTTCGTTAATCAACCTACGGAGGAGTTTTCTGGCCGGCCTGTATGCCAGTGTTCGGGAGTGTGACTCGTCTCGATTTCTTGAACGTTGGGCTTCGCGGCGGAGTCTGTGACATTCTCTCCGCTTTTCAGCGATTTATGCCGACCACCAGTACACAGCAGGCTTATTGTGTCGTGGCCGTCGCCTGGACATAGAGCAGTCGCACTCATGGTTGAGCCTCATGGTTGAGTTTGCCGTGTTTTCAGCTGAGGCTCCCCCATTGCCTTCATAGTTTCACCGCTCATAAGAACTGCGGCGAACGCGTCGACATCTATTTTGGAAATATTCCAACCTTCAGTTGAGGGTTGAGTTACTACGCGTTGAGGAGCACACTCGCCAATTTCGAAAGCAATGTACTGGTAATCGCTCGCTGAGTAGTCCTCCAGTACCCTCCATCTGCGTATCCTAGGCACTAAGGACTCCGAAGTAAATGTCACATCCGGAATAGTTCCCAAGCAGCCTCCCCGTTTAAAAGTTGGTGTGTTCCCAACGTTCATGATGACAAGTTGCCTCCTAGCCGCCATTTCTAGGATTTTTTTTCCTCTCGGGTCTGGAAGGGGCATTCCCCATTCTATCGCCTTGGCATTAGAGTCACGGCCAACAAGGATTCGGCCTTCCGTGCTCGAGACAGCTTCCTCCAGTTCATCGAGCCTTCTCTGAAAACATGAAACTGACTCATTCGGCGTGAAATAGACGCTTATGAATGTCTAATCCTCGCACTCAGACTTCCGTATAATGGCAGCATAATATCCGACAATATTATCCGGGCTGATCTTCCAGTAACAACCAGGATTCCACTACACTTGTATCAGAAGCTGCTAGACAGAATTCCTAATGCAAAAGGATACCGCATGTATTCTGACAGGTACTACACCAGCATTTTCTTAGCACAAGAATTGCTTAAGATGAATTGCCATCTTACTAGCACCATAAAAGTTAACTGAAAATGCGTACGTAAAGAAATAAAAAAAAAACCATAGTTTTTAATAAGAAAAACAGTTGCGCATACAATAATGCAACTACGTTTAGTGGAGATGTTGCAACAGTAATTAAGTCTGAAATGGTATTAAAATATACAGCAAATATAGGTGGTGTGGATCGCGCGGATCAGTACGCTTCGACGTATTGTTTTCTACGCAAGTCTCTGAAATGGTGGAGGAAACTATTTTGTTGGGGGTTGGAGATGTGTGTGATTAATTCATACATTATGTACCGCAACTCAGAGGAAACAAATAATTAAAAGCCAATGCCGCACTTACGGATGTCAGACATGGACCCTCACTCAAGCTTCCACAAACATACTAAACGCTTTCGAAAGGAGGGTCCTAAGACGAATCGTGGGAGCAACGCAGGAAGGAGGACAATGGCGAATTAGGTACAACCATGAGTTGTACGAACTCTTCGACGAGCCAGAAGTCTCCACTGTGATAAAACTGCGGAAGCTACAATGGGCTGGCCATGTGCAGCGAATGAATGAAGGTCGGATACCTAGAAAGGTATTTGTCGGAAAAACTGAGGGACGCAGGCCAGTTGGAAAGCCAAGAAAGCGCTAGTCCGACTCTGTAGACGAAGATAGCAGCACGCTACTCGGATCCCGAAAGAGGACGCTGTTGATGGACCGAGACAACTGGAGGCGACACCTACGGGAAGCCAATGCCCGAAATGGGCTGTAGCGCTACAACGACGACAATGCCGCACTACAAGTTCGTCAAGACACTCATTGACCAGCTCCAAGGTGATTTTCGTGAGTCGAGAATGCGTCCACTCACATCTTCTGTGGAAAATAGATTAGATAACTAACTACATATTCCCGATCTGGGACAAAATAGGGATCGCATTGTCTTTTCTGACAGGAAAACACCCGGTGGCAGACGTCAAACAACTTATTATTGCCAAACGTCCGTAAATCAGACTCCAATCCATATTGGGGACTGTTTCAAGCTCTGTCATACTTTACAAAATTATAAAAAATAAAATATTGACTTTTTCGCAAGTATATATTTCTCGATGTCAACCAATTAATATAAGTCCAATATCATTAGAATCCGTTACTTAGTTCCTAAGCTGTACTAAATAAAACGAGGGTCGCTAAATGCACGTTTCTGCTATGAAGGGGCGCGGAGTAGCTGATAGCCAACATCCAGAATGGTCTGGAGTGCAAAAGGTTAAAATTCACTTTTTGCAGCTTTCGCTACAATCCTACATGCAAGCGGTGTTCAACAGGAATACTTATGACATCTTAGTCCTGAGTTATTTTGCCCAAAACCATAATTTCAGCGTATTTTCTGCTCCTGGGTTGGGGCTTAAAATAAGAAGGCAGAATAACCAGCTTTCTGTTGATCTATGCAAAACCATACAGTAGGATAATCCTTTTTATATTTAAAGCAATGTTCTTTTGAGGTGTATTTGAACTTGAAATAAGTCTTAATCTATTTATTACTTTAAGTAAGATAATTCTGGCATTTGTTGCATGGCATATTGCCTGTTGCATAACTATTTAATTTGTTTTAAATTACTTTTCGACTGAACCCTTACCACGATCAGCTTTGTATGCCTCTAAATACGCAATTGGTTAATGTTGCTTGCAATTCAAACAATTCTCCCGAATTCTTTTCGCAACATTCGAAAAAGGAAAAATTACAAATGACTTTGGTCGTAACACGCGGTTTATGCTTTGGCAAATTTAAATATTTCAAGTAATTGCACCAGCTATTTAGAAGGAAGTAGGGAAGCAGTTTAATGGGCAAAATGAATTTTTTCCCTCCTGTTTTATTCATGATTGAAACATTTTATCATTTCAGTTGTATTCATTCAACCTTTTGCCAAACTCAGTTGATAGCTTCAGTTCGCTTATTCTATTCGCGTGACACGCGCTTGGGAAAAGGTTTGATTTGCCCAGGACACTCCTGGGGCAAGCTTTTACAAAGCTGTAAAGTTATGGAAGGACGCAAACGGTCGTAAAAGTTTCTGTCTATAATGAATCATTAATGGAAGTTTCTAACCCCAAGATTTCGAATGAAAGGCCAGAATTTCAATGCAAATTTAAATTACTTTTGTTGTTAAAAGCATTGCCGTCGCTTCGAATCATCCAATTTCCGGAAGAACAAGTTGAACAAATCGTTATTAATCTTATAATTTATAATTTCTGCGTGTTAAACTTTAAAGCAACATCACCTTGCACTTTTTATATTCGCTGATTGTCTACGGAAAATCCCAAACACTTTCATAATATCTCTCTTCCGTCTCTGTCTGTTAATCGGCCTCCGTTTTGGTGCTGGTGTTGTCGGTGTATTTTTCCTTCCGTTGCGTTGGAATTAACTCGAATCTCAGTTTTGTGTCGTAAAGTTTCGGATTACGACACGCTTCTCAGACAGGAAATTAACTTAATCCAGGTGCTAGGAGTTCATCGTTCACCGTCGCCAGCATTCCAACGTTAGTTCAGCGAATATCCTTACAACTAAATTTCCCTGCGATCCAGGTGTCGTCGTTGTTTGAGACACTTCAACTATGACCTCTTCCTGGTACGTGTCGTAAAATGTATGAAGTGTCTTTAATTATGGCGTCACAATTTGGTGAAAGCCGAGTGAAAGCATTTTAACATAAAGCGTCCATGGGGCAATTGACCATAACGACTCGGTCCGGGAAAATGCTGCCCATGCCCGGGACTTTATTAGGAGGTCAAAATCGTTTTGAGTTTTTCTAGGAACTTAGCCTTCCTAATATTGACAGGAAGTTTATCTGAAGAGCTGATGTGCAGATTTTTGGTATAAAGTAAGTTTTTAGTGGAATGCGTAATCAGAAATTATTTAGCAGATTAACTATCCCAGATAGAATGATATCTTCTCTCTTCGAACGGTTACACATTTTAATCAAGTAAGAAATTCGTTTAAGAAAAATGGAGGATGAAAGTTTTATGTTAAACACATTTTTATTGGAGCGTTAAATGCTGTTGCGACATTTGCTGTTACGATCCCAAAGATAATATCCACAAGAAAGTACTTCAAGCATGTCATCCTTGATTCGTTATTCAAGGCAGGAGTAAATCGATTTGCTAAATAATTTCTCGCACAATTTATCTTTGAAGGAGTCCTCATAATTGCAAATATGATGAAATCAAGAAAACTTTACCAAACATTTTCAAAATCATTTTTAAACGATTAAAGTACTTTTATTAAATGCATTGAAGCGACTACCTTCGTGATATATAACATTGGAAAGGACTAATTAGTCATCGCTATATTAACGTCACCACTGTCATTATAGATTAAATAAGTCATTACTGTCATAGAAAATTTACGACATAGACGACAATATCCTCCTATCCAGAAACTGCTACGCATATAGACAAAATAAGTGTACTATTATCTGTCTTAACAAACTGCATCAGAAAACGAGACCCATCAAAATAGCAATAGTAATGGACCTTGCTAACACATACGAAGGAATTGATTTAAACATACTAAGGTTAACGCTATCAGAAGCACAAGTACCTCACCAGTACATAAGATGTATAATAAATTTATACAGGAAGAGAGAACTAACACTAAACGGACAAGCGAGCAGCATCAACAACGGACTCCCACAAGGCGATGTTCTAAGTCCCACTCTCTTCAACTTGTATACAAGCAAATTACATAGCATTGCCAAGAATAACACCACCGTGCTACAATATGCAGATGACTTCCTGATCTTAGAAGAAGATTCAAATGAAACAGACACCATAATATCTTTAAAAGATAAAGGCCACACATTTGTCAGAATATGCCAAGCTCTCAAACTAGAATTCAATCCTAACAAAAGCCAAGCAATTATTTTCACCAAAAGCCATAAACCAGCACTAATGCTCAGGATTGGTGACAACCCAATAAATCGGCAAAACTACATCAAAAATGCAAAAATACCTAGGCCAACAAATATATAGACACAACAAACAAAGAAATGAGGAAAAATCCCAACAGTCCAACAGGAACCATAGAAATATCATCAGTATCATAAATAAACCTATCAATAACTGCAGTCCCAACATAGCCTTAAATCTCCACAAAACACTCGCCAGACCCCAAATAGAATACGGAATCACCACAGTAGCACACGCCCAAGCTCACCTTTTTAAAAGAATAGATAATATAAAGGCCAAGGCTATTAAAAGCTGCTTAGGACTACCTACAAACACACCAAATAGTTATAGCTTCGAAATAGCCACTGAATTATACTCAAAAGAAAGAGCAGAATACCTCACTGCTAAGGAAATTGGAAAGCAAATACACCTCCAACATCTAAGCAAAAACAAACAAGGGAAAACACTACCCAGCATAAACAGTTATAGTTACATATACCACAAATACAAGCACCATTTCAATAAGATCATTCCAACCAAAAAGATTCATAAACCGACAAACTCCCAGATAATAACTGGCGATAACAGAGCACCTTTCCAAAATTACCGAGAAATCAAAAAGAATGAACAAAACACAATCGTCCACAATCATATTAAGAACAGATCGAGCATAATACAGAAATGTACACAACAGATGCAGGAAAAAATATGTTTGGAGTAGGCATTGCCTTCACCTATCGAAATAAAACATTTGTAACACATTCAAAATTAAACACACCACAACAGTGCTAAACGCTGAGCTAATAGCAATTCTTGTTCCACTCTAAGACAGCGTAACCAAGAACAGAGGCAACGTACATATCTACACACACTCAATAAATGCCCTACGCCAAATAGAAAAAAACAAGGATCAAAAGGCAACTGTCAAGACTATATGGGAGATTTTTGAGAATAATTCCTATAAGACATACATGTTACAATGGGTACCTGACACAAAGGACTGGAGGGTTTTGCACTTACGGACAGCAAAGCCAAAGAATGCATACTAACTGACGAACGAATCGAGACGCACTGGGAACAAGACGAAATATTGGATGAAATACAAAAGGAAATAAAAGACTCTTGGCGTGGAAAGATCAATAGACAAACAGAAAACTGATCATCAAAAAACAGGCATCAACTCAAAGGCGGCAAAAATGATTAACAAGCTTCTTAGGAACAGAGCCTACGACAGGGAAAGACTCTACAAAACCAAGCAAACAACTTCAAACCTATGCACGTACTGCAAACAGGTTGACGATACAGACCACCGCATTTTTAACTGCACCAGATATAAGGAAATCAGGGCAAAATATAAGCTTTTCAAACACTGCAACAAAATCCACAATCTATTAACCACAAATAACATGAACCTCCTGGGTAAAATTGATTCCTTCCTATAAGAAACGAACATCATCACCTAAAACCCCCATATTCTTATAATTTAATCACTCTTTCAACAAACTTCCTCCAACATAAAACACTTTTTTTTTCTGGTGGTAGGGAGGTGAAGGCTGTTTACGCCCTGAGTGTGGCATTTCCAGACGCAAAATGCTTTTGGACTACCCACTACACACCTCCCCTGTCAACCTGACAACCTAGCCTGGAACCGTTTGACACATTACTTCGGGCTAGGCCTCGTGTTCCTACGCCTAGAGGCGCCTTCGCATTATGGGTATCTCTTCTCTAACGTGAAGGGCGGGACAGGAAGGAAGTGCTACAAAAGACATCCATCCATCCTCGATGCCTCCCAGCGCTCCAATAAAGCTTTTTTTAATGTAAGCACTGCCCGAGCATATTGCGCCACGCGATTCCAATTGTCAACTGTTTTCATCATTACTCCAACCATAGTTTCTGGACAGAGCTCTCCAATTTCAAATGCAATGCTCTCCAATGCACAAAACACACAGTTAGGAGACCGTGCTCTGTCAATGTTGTACAGGTAGGGCCAAAAACAACCGTGCTCGCTTAAGAACTGGGTCAAGTAGAAATCGGTCTCACCATGCACTCGACTGAGCCACGGCCTCAGAAAAGGGATCAGACGTGTAGTCCACCTTCCCCTTGTTTCTTGCTCCCAGGACTGTTGCCAATCGCTGAGAGAGCGACGTCTTTCTTCCCTGGTGATCTCTTCTCTTCAGTCTTCGCCTCTGCGCAGGTAAATACTTCTGCGCTCTCTTGCAAGGAGGGTAATGGATATCATCCCTGCGATTACCAGCACTGTCGCTCCGGAGATCGTTCGATATGCGCATGAATTTCGCAATGCTTCTGTTCTCTGCACCTGTGCCAACCGCTTTCTGTGTTACTCCATGCTGAGAACGTCACTCCAAAGTTCGGATCCGTAGAGTAGAAACGACTGCACACCGCTCATTAAGAGTCGTCTCCTTGATGTGGTGGGCCCCCTTTGTTGGCCATTAATCGGGTGAGTGCCGTCACACACGCTGCAGCCTTGTCAGTTGCTGCCCTGTTTTATTGGGGAAAACTCATCTTCGAGCCTATCAGGACGCCCAGGTACTTTACTGTTGATTTCGATTCAACCAGCTCGTCCCCAATACTGATAGGCCTTACTCTGGGGATTCTCTTCTTCGTTAAGATGACCACTTCGGTTTTTTCCTGTGCCAGCTTGAATCCGTGAACGGTTTTCCAGTCCACTACCCTCCGCATGAACATATTGACTCTGAGTTGCGCATGGTCTACAGAGCGTCCAGCGACCAGCGCCGCGACATCGTCCGCATAGCCGATCAAACGTGACTTATCCGGCAGTTCAAGCTGCAGCAGTCCATTCTAGGAGATGTTCCACAGGTCCGGGCCAAGGATAGAGCCCTGAGCGACACCTGAAGTAATAATTGTACTTCACCTACCCTACTTCGAGTCGTAGAGTAGGCTGCGGTCCTTCAAATAGTTCCTGAGCATCCCCATCAGATACACTGGTACTTGAAAACGATTTTCTAGCGCTCCCAGAATATGTACCCATCTAGCGCTGTTAAATGCATTTCGCACATCCAGAGTAACCAGCAGGACGACCCGTCGTGTGGAAATACTGTGAGACTTCGCACGTTGGACCGCGCTCACTACTTCTCCAATTGTATCGATGGTGGAGCGGCCTGCTCTGAAGCCATACTGCCGTGGAGATAGGTCCCCGGCAGTACGAATCACGTCAGCCAGTCTTTCCCTGATAAATTTTTCAAAAACTTTCCCGGCCATGTCAAGCATACATAGTGCGCAGTATGCAACTGGCGACTCGGAATCCCCTTTTCCCTTAATAATGAGCACAAGTCTCGCCACTTTCCAGCACTGTGGGAACAGCCCTTCGCGCAGGGTGTTCCTTAAATGGATATGAGTGCTCATAGTCCAAAGTACAAAAACACTCTCCAGTATTCAAATTTGTGTTCGTCCAATAAAAACATCGTACGTAGTGCCGAGCAGCTTGTGACAAAGCCTCCAAATCGATTAGAAAGTTAGGATACTAGTCCAAAATCTGTTCCAAGCAAGCACGATAAAGTATCTCAAGATGTTTTTTGATTGAATCACATGTATCTTTCCTCAGTTTTTGTGCAAAATTCTTTAAAGAAATGTAATCGCACGCGTTTACCCTTCATAAGAGACAACCCGGTTGTTTTTTTATCAGAGACCTGGTTGTAAAGCTAGAGCGATTTCTATAAGATTTGTAGTACTTGCGAAAACAACTCCTTAGCTCTGAATCACAACTGCAAATGGCTCGTGAAGAAAGAAAATATACTCGGGCCTGCTGCCAACTATACTAACAAAAAAGAGCCATAAGAATGCAAGCAAAAAGTTGGCACAGTCAGCCTTCTAATCAGGTGATGAAAAAGACTGACGTCAGAAAATGAGACTCACGATAAAGATGAACCAGTGAAGAGGAGGAAGCCTGCATAGAAAAGGCTAAAGAAAATAGAGACGGGGAGCAGTTTCCATTCCTCCCACCCACAGAACCAGCTGTCTGTTTCTCGAACATCAAAATTGCCACAAAACCATCCACGTCCGATAACCCTTCGACACAAAGATCCCAACAACGTATGACAAGATGAAACGGATAAGACACGATCTGTTCCGATTATCTTGCAAGAACCGGACAAATATGCAGGAAAAGCGAAAACTCTGAGGCAACGAAATATCAACTCAATATTTCGGCCAAAGGGCATACTTCGGTATACAAATAGTACCCAAAACCACAAAAGATCATAAGCAAATCACCAAACTATTGACTGAAATTAAAGCCCTGTGCCACTCCTATTAACTTCCCCAAGCGAAGATATTAATCAATCAGAATTAGAATTTAGATTAAAATATATTAGAAGAAATCAAGGCGGATCTGGAGGCCCAAAGCTTTCACCCAATCGAAGTCATCTTCATCAAACTTCAGATAGGACTTTCTAAACTAGTCAATGTCTTTCTTTCAAAATAGGAGACTAATATATATTTAGTATAACAGCTGCCTGCAACCTTATCTGTCAGGATTAGGTCCAAAAATCACGATATGGTCTAGCAATGTGCCACAACTGCCAACAATTTGGCCATTCCTCGGTCACGGTCAGGCGATATGTGTCCAATTTGATGGGCTTCTCTCAAAGATGATCAAAGAATATAATGAAGACATTTACACAAATAGCTGCTCCAAATAACACAAACACACAAACAAGTACTCCAAATATGAACCATTCGCAATAAACAATAAAGAAATGACAGGTTGTCGGTTAGAAGGGGTGGAACAGCCGTTTTCGTAAGGAGAAAGTTGAATCATCACCAGGTCTTAACAAGACAATTGACATGAACAGGAGCCATAAAGGTGCAAATGAGCTTCTTTGAATTGTCTGTGAGTTTTCTCTACAATCTCCCGACAGCCGTGAACTAGCACATCACCTGAATGCTCTCTTCATCTTTGAAGGCTCACTTCTGGTCGTAGGAGACCTTAATGGCATCCATTGTGACTGCGGCGCTGTGAGAAGCAACCGAGCTGAGGCTGAGCTTACCAGGCTTATCACACGCGTACACGGCAGCATGCAGAAGAACCAACACATTACGGACGAAATAAACCAATCATCCTATCTTGGCTTAACCTTAGACAAGAAACTCACCTTCAAGGATCACATCGACCATACAAGCGTCAAGGCATTCAGCACCGTGCTACAGCTTTATCCGCTGCTGAACCGAAGATCTCGTTTGAGTTTAAAAAATAAATCATTGATCTTGAAAACGGTAATACAACCTTTAATTTTATATGGAGCACCTGCTTGGTGCCAATGCGCCAACTACTTAAAAGCAAAGCTCCAAGTAACACAAAATAGGTATTTGAAAATAGCACTGAATACGCCTTTCCATTTCGCTTCTCGAAGATTGCATGAGCTCGCCGACATTAGCCCCATTAATAAACTTGCGATCTTGCGTAAAGAAAAATTACTCGCTAGATGCGAAAACGCCACCAATCCATATATCCAGGCACTCTCTGCTGCATAGCAAAATTGCACATAGTCATGCGTCCTTACCAGGTTATAATAGAATAAAAGGTATCTTTTAGGTAGTCAGTAAGTAGCTGTAAGCATAGTACGTTAAGTTTAATATTAAGTTTAGTGAAGGTTTTTGCCAAATTTTCCTTCCATTAAAACTCTAATTGTTAAATAATTTCCAGGTTAGACTAGATTTTCGAAACATAGCTGTAATGAACGTAAAATTCAAAACTCTAAACATACGCTTCAACAAGATTGTAATTAAACATGCAATAAATTAAGATATATATATAAACCAATCATCCTTGACTTTGGAATTTCTCGTGAATTCCACCATAACTTAAAAATCAGAGTCCTTATCAAGCTCTCCTCTGATCATTAACTGGTTCACTTTCTAATTGAAGACGTCTTTATCGACAAGCCATTAAAAGACAGGAAAACAACAGATTAGAAGGCTTTCGAGGACACTCTTGCACGTAAAAGTTTCACCAACAGGTTAAAAACATCTAGTGATGTCGACAAACGTCAAAAATTGACGAACAACATCAAACAGGCAAAAGAGAGTAACACAGTTCAAATTCCGGCCAGGCATCACAACTCAACTCCCAAAAAGATTAAATAACCTGATAAGAAGGAAGAACCAACCACCATGAAGAGCTAGGAACTCAAGTGATTCAAGATTACAAACGAAGGCTAAGAAAAAAGCATCTTGAAACTTCGCAACAATCATGTGAAGGTTTCTTAAAAAGCTTGGAACCTGGAGAGGGTGCTTTTTGGAAGATAACTAAATATTTCCGCATAAAAAACAAGGCAGTTGTGCCAACTATCCACATCCCAAACGGACTTGATATGACGGCTTAGGTAAGCTTTTGCAGACACATTAGAACAACAGTTCCGTGAACACTTCTCTCAGGAGGACGCTCTTGATGTTGATGAAATTATTCTCAAGACAACAACAAGAAAATGAATGGATGATACGACAACTTAACCTCAACGATACATTGTTTTGGGCCTGAAAACAAGACAAACACTTGGTCCCGACCTGATAGCCAACACGATACTAAAATGGCTCCCTGACTAACACAAAAAACTCAATTTTCCAATTATGGGAATACCCTAAGGCAAGGAAATCGGCTACCATAATGTTCATCCCGAACCTAGGTAAAGATCACACCTTTCCTGAAAATTTGAGATGCATAAGTCTCCTTTCTTTTCTTTCAATAATCGCGGGGCGAGCAATCTTATTTAGACTCCCTGAGATAATCGAAGAGAAACATTTAATCCCCGATAAACTATTTGGCTTCCGAGCAGCTCATTCCACCGAACTCCAGGTCACTAGGAAGGTTGAAATATACGTAATGGGCTGAATCACAGAAAGTTCACGGGCTTAGTTATGATTAACATAGCGAAAGCTTTCGATAAGGTCTTACATGTCGAACTCATCTTCAAAATGGATGAACTACATACCCCACCCTCAATCTTAAAAATAATGTACTCATTTTTCCAAGGTAGAACCTTCCGCGCCAACATAGACAATCGAAGCTGGAGTCCCACACGGATCATTCTTCTCACATATCTTATACACCATCTTCAGACCCCACGTATTCGAGTAGTCTGCTCAACAAGGTACACTTATCTCTTTACGCCAATGATTCATGTATATTCTATACAACACGACGAGCTGAGGCCGTCACCTCAAAACTGCAAAGCTCTTCATATACTCTTCTAGGATACTTTCGCAAATTGGACATAAAAATCAACAACGACAAAGTCCGGGCAATATTTATTGTGAGACGGAGATTACAACACTCTGAAACGCTACAAACTGACGAAGAACAGATATCATAGGATGGATGACATGGAACGATCAAATACGACAAAACGACAGCACTGCTTGTTTCCTTATAGCCCATCCTTAAATTCGGCCGTTTTTAAATGACAAACAAAATCCTTATTTACAAGCACGTAATAAGACCGACATTACTCTACGGCAGTATTGCCTTTTGCCAAATGTCAAAGTCAAACAAGAAAGCACTCCAGACGTTAAAAAATAGAGCACTGTGACGGATCGGTTAAATTCGATGGTATATTAGAAACGTGAACATACACAAGAACTTCAGACTCAAAACAGGTGGCAAATATATGCGCGATGGAGCACTCAAACTCTTCGACAAATAGACAGACACCCTAAGGAAACCATGGAATTTCTCAGGACCCCGGATACTATGCAATCACAAACACGCCCAACTTTAAGATCATTTACAGACTAGACAGAAACTGGTGTAAACTATAGGTTGCAGGGAACGCAGGAATGCTCACAGACAAGAATGGTGTCAAAGTGCTGAGTTGCCCTGGCTCCACGAAACCAACTAAATCAATCAGTAGCACATTCTGTTCCTTTTATGACTGCTGCAAATACGTTTTTAAACAGGATAAGGCGAAGGTAACTAACATTTGATACGCGGAAAAACTTCGCATTTTGCAAACCCTACATTGTTACGTACGAGGTTTGTTCACAAAGTATCGCGAATTTTGAATTTTCGCGGGCTACGTATGGTCGATTTTTGATCTTTTGGTGGCGTTATGTTGATACTCATGACTCTCACTTATGTTGACAATTCCGGCCATTTTGAATGTCTAGTGAGTTTTTGACAGTTATTGTGCGTGGACGTGTTTAGCTTATCCTCGATTTTCGTCTATCCCAAAAAATGGATCAAAGAATTTGTATAAAATTTTGTGTGAAGAATAACTTAAAGTGCACAGATGCATTCAGAATGTTGATTGTTGCATACGGCGAAGCTACTTTGGACAAAAGCAACGTTTACCGGTGGTACAAAATGTTCTCAGAGGGACCGAAAAAAGCACGCCAAGTTCGGTCGAATGTGAAGGTTTTGCTGACAGTTTTCTTCGATTGCAGGGGCATGGTGCATTATGAGTTCTTGCCGCAGGGTAGAACGGTCACTAAGGAATATTACCTTCAAGTAATGCGCAATTTGCGAGAAGCAATCCGCCAGAAACGCACGGATTTGTGGAAGAACACAAATTGGCTTTTGCACCATGATAAAGCCCCTGCTCACACATTGTTACTTGTGCGTGAATTTTTGGCCAAAAACAACACTCTAATAATGCCGCAGCCACCGTATTCCCCAGACCTGGCCCCCTGTGACTTTTTCTTGCTCCTGAAACTGAAGAAGCCCATGAAAGGACGATGCTACGCCACGATTGAGGAGATAAAGACGGCATCAAAAGAGGAGCTGAACAAGATCACAAAAAATGATTTTTCAAAATGCTTCGAGGATTGAAAAAACGTTATCACAAGTGTATAATGTCTGACGAGGATTACTTTGAAGGGGACCAAATAGATATTCATGAATAAATAAATAATTCTTGAAAAAACATGAAATTCGCGATACTTTTTGAACAAACTCTTATGTCTTTCCTCGCGTTCAGTTCCCAGGCGTAAATCCTACAACAGGATTAAATCATTTGGATATTCTAAATAGAGGAAATCAACTGCAAAAAATCTGCATATACTCGCGTGTATACAACTATCCTAACACGGCAGCGTTCATTAAAGTTCCGTTGGGTATGTTCACTTGCTCGTATCAAGCTCAAAAGACATCTTTCAGCGACAGTTCAGTGAAACATAGGTCAAAACAAGTTACACGCACGAAAGGTTAAAACTGCGACATGAAGCAACATTTCCGCCTTACCGATGAATTAGTATGCAAAAGTCCTTCTTCACTTATTCTATTGCCACGACTTGGTCTGAAAAGGTCCAGACACTATGAAGGCCTTTTTTTTAAAACGTATTAGAGTATTTGAAGTTTCCGAGGAATAGCAAACCCGAGAAACCATTTTTGTATGTTTGTTTATATCCAGGACATTCTTGCGTTGGGTTGAACTTGAGTTATGCATATGAATTTCGTTTGAACGAATCTATTTTGATTCGATTCAAACAAAGAATGATTCTTGCTGAATTCATCTGCCATATTTCCGCTCTAGATATTTCGTTAAAGTTGATGGAAAAAAATTAAATTGTCCCTTCTGAACAGGACAGCAGGACTAAATCCTTAAAACAAGCGGCATTAGAAGATTGTAGTTCTCCACACTACAATGACTTTTCGCAGTCAACTTCAGTTTATGCCACATCAGAATACAGTACTCAAGTCCTTATGCAAATAAGAAAACATTTGTTTTTCCAGCTATGCTACAACTCTCGGGGATAATAACGATAATAACCGTAAGATATATACTTAAACGGTTGGTAGGCTCCAGCAAGCGCCACCGGCGATACTTGGAATCTTTTTGTCGTTGTCCTCTTTGTTTGCACTTTCTCAGCCGCCTTGAGTGCGTTCTTCCGACTCTCTTAAGTGATACAGACAAGAAACGGGCATAAATTTTATTTCTACTCCGAAGAAAAGGAATTAACCTCCTGACAAGTTCGGAGCGCAAGTGTCGCCACCCGGACCGCGTGGAAAGTTTGCAACTCTCCCCGGGGATCTGAGTCCGTTTGTCGGTCAGAACATTTCTTATTTAATTTATTGGAATTGGCTACATTGTGAAAAGGTTTTACAGGACAAGCAGCCAACAAAGCATCCTTTTCCCGGGCTACATAAATTTCTTGTTTCTTAGCTGTAATCTTCTGCCTCGTTTAAATTCACGTATGCATGAGTACATCAATTATGTTGTGTGCGCTGAATGGGTTCAGTCCTCGACAAGGTGTATTAGGGTAATATAGTAGAAAATGATCCTTGATGGTGGTTGATAAATTTGTGTTAAACGTGCTTTTAGGAAACGTTGTATTAGATATCACATATGAGCGGACGTATCAACACATATAAGAGCGTTATCAATGTGTAAATGTATCAACCGCAAGGATATATAACAGTGTTTACGAAGGTAATATATTTGTTATTATGTGTGAGTAATTCTATTTTAATGGGATGAAATAGGTTTAAAGCTAAACGAAGTGGTAGTGTTGAGAATGTAACAAATTTTACAGGTTATTAATGACTCTTGAATGATTAGCAAAATCAAGTCGACATTTTGCCTTCAAGTTTTGGGGAATTCAATCACATAATCATTCAGTTTGCATTAACTTAAGCCAGTTTATAAAAGATTCAGTTGAAAAATTTAAATCAATTATTAAATTAATATTACCTTGAAATCACAGTTAATGATAAAATTCGAAGATCATTTTAAATTTTGGATATTTGTGTTTTACACCAGGTGTATGCAAAAATTTTCCCAGTCTGGCTAAGACATGGCGACGGCGAGATGTGCGCAGCGTATTAATTCGACTCATACGCTCTTTCGATCGTCTGACGTTTAGCTAAAACACACACCAGCTGATTCCGCCAAAACTAGCGACCTGAAAAAGAGTATTTGCGGCACGCAAGGCTTTTCTTGTATGACACAAAGAAAAAGTCATCATTTTCTGGTAAAAGAATATGGTGGACACGTTCCATTAATTAGAACATGTGAGACGTAATTTCGACAATTCAAAAGTGGTTATTTAATGTGAAAGACCTGTGGACCTCTAGGAGACCACGAAAATGCGAAGAGGAGGGATTGGAGGAGTTATCGTATGGTGAACCAACTCGAACTCAAAAGTACTTAGCAGAAGCATTAAATATTCCACACAAAACGATCAAATGACGTTTATGAGCAATGGTTGAGATCAATAAACTCGGTAAATCTGTCCCACACAATTTGAGCGAACGCAAAATGGAAAATCGCAAAGTGAAATGCTGCTTCGGCGCCACCAAAGGAAATCATTATTTTATCGAATTGTGACGGGTTACGTAAAATGGATGTATTTTCAAAGCTCGAAGCGGTAAACTTGTGGCTTTCACCTGGCGATGCCACTATTTCAACACGAAGGCCAAATCGCTTCGGCAAGAAGACTAGGCTCGGTGTTTGGTGGGACCACAGTGATAATGTGTACCATGTACTCTTGAAGCCCGACGAAACCATTAATACACGACGTCTGCGTCAACAATTCATAAATTTAAACCGCACATTAATCAAAAAACCACCAGAGTGGGCCAAAAGACATAGCAAAGTGATTTTTTCACACGACAGTGCGCCATCGCACATGGCAAGATCAGTGAAAGTCACAGAGAAATCGCCTGGATGGGACATCCTTCTGCGCGTAGGGTGGGTGCAGACTAGACTTGTAGCCATCTAACAAAAATCTCTTCTCATCAATTAGACATGCGCTTACAGAGCAGCAACTCAGCGAATTCCAATAAATGCCTACAGCTATAAATAAACCTACAACAGCTCTACTACTAAATCCCAATTGCGCCTCGTTTGTGGGAACGAAAGAGGGTGAACGCAAGTATTGCGCACCTGATAATGGAATGTAATGTCAAAGTAATGCCATCAATGCCGTCAGAGTGGAGGTTGAAGAGGGCTTTACGAAGAACACGAAGAATAATGTTGAGTTTCTCATTCCCGTTTCCTATCAGGTGACATTGTCCAAGAAAGAAAAGTGCAAAGTCCTTAGAGAATGGAGTTGAACCAAGAATCTTTACCATCCCTTACGTGGGTAGCAATATGAATATATGTGTACAAAACCGGGCACATTTATACTGTTGAGAAATATACACGCAAGATAGCTCAGAAGACTTTGGGTTACAACAGATGGTCATTGATTTAGAGTCCTGTCAGTATCAAGGCTACCTTCCAAGGTACCCTAATTTACATCAAACAGCCTTTTTCTTGTTCCGAACCAATAATTCATGAAATATTTAATATATTGTGGCACGCCACATGTGGCATGTGGCGAATAATGTCACGCGCCGCTGTAGTCACCTTAAGTGCAAATTCATAAACAACTATCAATAATCAATACATCGATCATTCCCGAAGAGGAAATAGGCATAACGTAGACACATTGCGTACATTGAGCACAACAATACATGTGTAAATGACTCAGCGCGTAAACTCGAGAATGCTCCACGTGGAAGATTCGGGATTGGTAGGTACATGTATAAAAGCGACTACAGCGAGCGGCGAAGAGATCGTCTTGTTGATAAAGCGAAGTCTGGTTGATTAAGCAACAGTGCGATAGCTGAGTAGAGAGTCCAATTGTATGCCGATTAAAAAGCGAGTGAAAGTGATTGTTATAATTCGTCAATCAATTGAAATAAAAGTGAATAAATGAAGTAGTAATTAAGTGAATATAATTGTGAAGTGTTAGTGAAATTTATTAAAAGAATAAACTATCAAACAATTAATTTTAAATTAGTTCGTGTGCGTTTGGTTCCCTTTTGCGAACATTTGCGAAGCAAACAGGTCGCGCACTTGAGAAAGCGCAACAATATAAACTTCTTAAAAAAACTTTCTAAAAGATGGGAGTTTATACAATAAATCAAGACTTCCTTTAACCACTGGATGATATTACTGGTTTCAGTTTAGAGGTAAGATTATGTTAATTGCACCATTTATCTTAAAGTTATAAATAAAATTATTACTAAAATAGAAAATTAGCTAAATTAAAAATCGTCTGACTATTTATCATCGAAGCAACCATTGCAACCAAATAGTTAGTCCCGATCATTAAACGAAACGTTTCAGGAGAAATGACCACAAGTATTAGCTTTCACAAATTGTAAGCCATCATAATCCTTTAATTGAAAACGCAAACAAAATGACGTATGACATCTGGTCACATGCGTGTATTTCACATATGTTCGTTGCTAAAGCTAAATAAATTTCGCAAAACCCATCATCAATTTTCCCAACTCCTGCGTGATGCCGTCGATCGGCAATTCAACATGAACGAAATGAAGGATGCACAGCACCACAATATTCTCTACTCACCATTGTTGTATAAAATCTGGATTAATTGAATAAATTGGTGTTGTCCTGTTGACGTAATCCGTGGAATTGTTTGCACCGTCTGAACTGGACAGATCCATGTTGTTGATGATGGAATCCTGTTCCACATATACCTACGTTCTGCACTGGAAATAATTGCACGAGGCGCTCTCAGCGAGCAAGCACACATGAACACTAACAGTATTGTTTTTTCACTAGTTGCAGTCTTGGAAAAGGATATGAATTATTGCAACAAACTAGTTGGAAGGATGAAATTGAGATTGAAGATTGATAGGTAAAACTAAACGTAGGCCTATGAGAGAAACGTTTGGGGGATGAAAACAGAGGAACAAGTATAAATAAGGCAAGGTTGTTGGCAGGTATCCGAGGGAGGATATAAAGGAATATAGGATGCGTTATGCTGATAAAGTGTTTTGAAAATTCTAGAAAGTAAGGCGGTTTCTATGCTCGCTCCACCGTGTATCGCGATCCTTCTTTGTTGGGCCTTTATATGTGCTCCTCACGCTAATGTTGTTGCGAAAATTGCTGGTGTTGTTCGAATACAAAGCATTGTATGCCCATTTCAAGGACGTCACCTGTCCTGTCTATTCATATCTGAAGCCTGAAGAGAAGCGTAGGCGTGTGAACGATTTATTTCCAACCTGAAAGTATACAAAAACGCCATTGTTACACGCACAAATAAATCTATTAGAGATGAATATGCTTCCTTGTTTGTTTGTATGCTTTGGTGCTACACTTTCACAACAATCAGAAATATTACATGAGTATCAGTGATTCAATCAA
Organism: Stratiomys singularior; assembly: GCA_954870665.1. Taxonomy (NCBI): domain Eukaryota; kingdom Metazoa; phylum Arthropoda; class Insecta; order Diptera; family Stratiomyidae; genus Stratiomys; species Stratiomys singularior. Next base: position 111,711,683 of record OX940877.1, on the reverse strand, counting down.
TATGCACTAAGAACTGGTATCAATTACAGAGTTTCAGTGCTACAGAGATAACAAACTTTCTCTCTCTCTCACACTATCTATCCCTCACTTTGTTGATGTTGTCTTTCATTTAGCAATCGATATTGTTTTCAGTAATGTAGAATCGAAAATGTTCATTCAATTGTCCTAAGTGAGTCCTTTTGATGCAGTACACGTAACGTCATTATATAGAGCTACATATTGCAAATAGTGTAAAGATATTCAAGAGGCGAAGTAGCTATTTATAGTTGAATTATCAGATCATATAATGCATCAATGTCAAATCCTGTGTATAGTTGTGACTTTTTTCCAGTTTCCTCAAACTGCCAATTGATTGATAGAATTATGCCATAAAGTTGATGCTAATTTATGAACGAATCGCTGGTATACTGATTAGAAGTAACAAGAATAATGGTTTGAAAAGTTAGTAAAATATATTTGCCATGAGACTTTTTCAAAAAAATTTGGATTCTTATGATTCTTAATAAAATAAAAATTATTATCTTTTCTTCTTTTGAATTTTTTTGAGTACCGCTTATTTCTTGTAAAACAATTCATATCTGTATGCAAATCTACAGTTCGAGACGTCAATATGAAATTATAAGTAAATAATCAGCGATTGCAACTTTTCTCAGCGACAAGTGGTCTAGATTTTTGGCAATGACTGAATAAAACACAAGTTCACTACTTGGGCGCACAAACACGAGTGATTGTCGTGTCGCGTTCTTGTTCTAATTACAAAGTGCATATGAAAGTATATGTATGAAAGCATTGCCAATATAAATTAAATTTATTTCATTGTCTGACAACACCTTTAGTGTTTAATGTATATTTTACATTATACATTCAAAAGTACTGTCAGATTATGAAATAAAAGTCCAAATGTTTTAAATGTATATTTTACCTTTAAATGAATGATATGGAAAAAAGGGAAGTCAAATATCTTTGGAAGCTAGGAAATTACAGCATTACACGGTCAAGGGAAATCATTAGGAGACAGAATGACTTGACGAGCACCATCCATAGCACAATAAATTGATACCGAGTAGTAATATCTATAATATCATCTATATCATCTTCTAATCATATAATATCATCTATAATCTGAAAAACTTGCCGAAGAATCTGGACCAAAACAAGCCAAGGAAAAGAGAATTGTGATATATTGTTGTACTGAAGTTTAATATTGTATGATAATGTTGTATTGTTGCCTGAAGATCGACAACAGTCTAAAAAAGGGAAAAAAGTAAATTTCCTTAAGCGTGATTTGGCTTGCCATAAAGCAATATAAGTACATGAACCATGGCGCCAGGAAGAAACTTTACAATAAGTAAGGTGAACCGAATCAAGCGACTTAAGTTCACAAAAGAATATGCTAATAAACATTATGATATCTGCAAACGGGTAATATTTACTGACGAGAGTAGGATTAATGTAATAAAGTGAGACGGTGTCACGAAAATATGGTAACAAACAAGCTTGATACCGCGAAACTTAATATCAGGGATGAAATATGGTTGCAGATCTTTGAAGGTGCGGGGAAGGTTTCAACTAGTGGGGTGGCAAATCTGTAATGTATTGATGGTATAATCGATTCAACATAATAAATTGACATTTAAAAATTAAGGAACGGTTTTTGAGTGATATAAAAAATTATCGCACACAGCATCAGGACAATTCGTATAAAATTATACCGGAAAACGCTGGACGTACACAACATTCATCTTAAACTAGCGCGGAAATTCCCTATGGAGTTCCTCTTTTTTCTGATAAAACTGAAAGAAACTAAGACAGGCGAAAGATAAAGAAGGAAGAAATCCAAGAAAACATATAAAGGAACGCACAAAAGGAACAGAAACCAGAAATGGTCTCCATACCCGTTTTAAAAAAATCGATAACTTTGTAACAAACCAGTCATTTTACTCGTTCACAAAGCATTAAATGTGTCTCTAAATAACTAAAGGACTAGATAACGTCCCAGTAAACAAAACGTTTGTTAGCGGTATCAATACGTATTCACAAATTTGCGTCTCACAGCGAAAACAATAAATGTGTCAGAGTCCTTGTAGAGCACAATATCCAAGAGAATAAACTTTGGGGAACTAGAACAATACAAACGTGCGAAAAGTAAGTCATACAGAAACTGAAACAAAAATCGGTTTATTATTTCAATGCCGATAAAGAAAACACACTCATAATTATGGATAAAGAAGACTACGACAATAAGATGTGGGGTAAAATCAAAGGTAGAGCAAAGAGGGAACTCAGCAAAGTTCCTTTTCCAGAACTCATACAACTAGTGGACAAACTTGCAAATCAGTCATTTGGGAAATTCAGAAAGTTTCCAACGCACTACTCCCGGTAATTAAGAGACTACCCAAAATATATAAGCCGGGGATCAGATAAGAGAAGTCGTTTCACCAGAAAAGTCATCGACACATTGATTACCTAAATGGTTAGTTGAACAATTAAGAAGCATGGAGAAACAATTCAAATCCAGTTCCTGAAAACACCAAAGAATTCGCCCAAACTCTACATTTGGTTGGACGAAAATTAAATACGATGAGTCCCGAAGTCCATTTGATCTGAATTCATTATTCTCTAAAACTTCGGTCAAGCAAACCATCCTTATGGAATAGTAGTTCCACTAATAACAGACCACAATGGAAGTAAAAAGTCAAACAGAACATCAGGCTCTTTAAACTTCGGTGGACGACATACGAGCCATATTAAAAAGAAAGGGTTTGGAATGAACTACGATCACACTCAATGAACTTCATTTCGACAAAGACTTCACCTACGAAATCGTGCAGGAAGGAAACCTTCTGTTTTGTGATATTCAGTTGAAAAGAACACAGAAAATTTTAGAACTAAAGATCTGTATGAAACCAACAGACACCAGCAAAGTAATCCCCAGTCCATCAAGCCATTGCTATCAGCACAAGGTTGCATCTTTTAATCACATGATTCAACGGATACTAACACTCCCCATCTCTCCAGCTCGACAGGAAAAACACATTTTTGACACTACAGGATTACATGGAACTCCTGTCAAACGATCTTAAATATCATAAACAAACGATGCAAGCCGCTGCAGTAACTAATAATTAACGCTACTTAATCAATGCTGACTAATCTCACGAAGTAGAAGAATACCACTCAGTTTTAACCAGATTTCCTTCTCGTTGAAAAACAAATTAAAGATGCATGGTTTGAAAGTGGTTTTCAGCAGCAAAAGCATTAAACTTAGGACTCTATTAGAATCAAATTAGGACCAGCAGTGGTAAAATCCGGAGTATGTAGAATCACGTGCCCCATTACGAAAAGATATACATCGGATAAAAAAGGACGAAGAAGCCGACAAATGTTAGGCGAAATTCGGATTTGTCAAAGTAATTCAAAAAAATAGGGAAAAGTAAAGGAAACTGCTCGATGTTATTAAATATAAATTTCCATTTGAAAATCGGATTCGCGTGCCAGCGCTAATCAGCTTGTAATCAGGCATGACTTTATATTTAACCAGGGCAAAGATCCTGAACTTTAGGTAACTATGAGAGAATCCACTGTTTCCGATCTCAAAACGATCCCTCAGTCTCCATTAAACGAGACGTTGGGCAAAAATGACATGAGGTTGCAAAATTGTTTACTGTAGTTGCTATATGACAGTTGATCTGTGAACGTTGGCATGGTATGCAGGCTGGAACCTTCAGTAGTTGACAGCTCATCCCGACCAGGACTAGAAAATACTTTAAATGGCTATAAAAGCTACACTGAATACGATATCTAGAATATTCAAACGCTGTTCAGTGAGTTAATGTTTAAACTAGTGATTTATGCTAATACTAACATATGCAATCAAAAACAATACCAAAGATTATCTTTACCGAATTCTCTGCTCCTGTGCAAACAACAGTTAACATTAATTTCCTTCTCAGCGAGTTGATCATTACATTTGTATCGTGATCAAGATCAATCTTCCTAGTTTTTCAAGATAATCATGCAGAAACGCAAGTTTTGAGAAAAATTGACAGAAAAGTTGGTCAAATAGTTTGGCTGATTAGCGGTACAGTCCATGTCATCTTAAACAGATTCATCCACGAAAAAGGGACACACGATAAAAGTAGTAACGCTCTCGACAAGATTTTCAACACAAAAGATGAGTGCTATGTTGCTCGAAAAATCCAGGAAAATCCAAGATTATCAGTTCAAAAAATCACCAGCGAAGTTGAAGCTGAGTTGGATAAGTCATACCAAGATTCAATTGAAGAAAACGAGCCAAGAACCCGCTCTTTCACACCAAGAATCCAATGGGTCGTTTGAATTTTGCTGAGACACATTCGAACAAGGATTCTTGATTTTGGAATATGGATGTATTCGCCGACGAATTCAAATTTATTATTTTTGGCTCTGACGGTGCTTTAGACTCAAACTCAAAAAAGTCTGCGTACATCTCATTAGTAAAAATTGAATGATGTTGGAATTGTATGAATCAATAGTGTGATTTCGATTTAATCATTTCGATAAAAAAGCCTAAACTGTCAGAAACGAAATTACGCAGGTTTGTTGAAAAAATTCCCAAAAATAACGAAGATATAGTAATTTCCATACTTGCAAGTCTCTGAGTGGCCCCAAAAATGTCTGCGTACACATCACAAAATGTTGGGTTTCCCTGAAATGTGCAGTGGTAATGCCTACATTTTCATCGATCTGCATGACAATAATTCATTGGAAAATTTTTTGTCTGTTATGCACGAATAGAGGATTAAAAATTAGGAAATCGCTGTTAGTGAGCGTAAAGTGATAATAAAATTGCGTGAAAACGGGAAAAAAATTTCGTGAAATTGGGATAAAATTGGGATAAATACGGGTACCTTAATATTTAAAAAAAATTAAATTAAGAAAGTACCGAGAAATTTCGGCGGGGAACGCATTTTTCTTTCAGCACGATAGTGACTCCAAACATATTGCTGAAATAAATAGGCTTTGGTTGACCTACAAAGTCCCACAACTTTTAGGTACGCCCCCTCAATCACCAGATTTAAACCCAATTGAACATTTGTGGGTTTTACTTGAAAGCAAGTAAATAAAAATAACAGAATTCGAGAGCATGACATTGCAAGCAAAGGGTCATTAAAAAAATGTTATTTTGAGCCAGTTGAGCAAAATAACGATGGAAGAAACATCAAAGCTTGTTCAATCCGTGCAAAATAGGCTAAAGGAAGTTATTTACAGAAAAAGCTGCGCTACTAGATATTAAGGTTCTTAAACTGATAAGCTAATAAAGTGCTTTACAAATAAAATGGATAAATTTTTTCAAGTGTACACAGACTTTTTGGACGGATTTTGATGACTTCTTGGAAGAAACTTTTCTGTTAAGGTTAATCTAACCTGCTAACGAGTTAGTTATATATTTATCTACCATATAGTTTAATGAATTTTTTTAATTAATTTTAATTATAAACAAATGGCAAGGGTTTTTATATTGATATGTTTGCTACGATCAGCAACTGTACACAGACTTTTTTGAGTATGTGTATGTTTGGCGCACGCCAAACATAGCGGTGCAAACGAAAAATTTAAAAAATTCAGTCAAACACGGAGGTTGTCGAATTTATGTTGTATGTCTATTTGCCTGCAACGGGAGTAGGTCACATTCAATTAATTGAGACAACAATGGATGGGTTGTAATAACTTCATATTTTAAAATCAAACTTGCTTGAAAGTGCGCAAGACCTAGGCATTCGCGATGAATTCCGATTCTGCCAAAATAATGACCCGAAATATAAATCGGGTATAGTAAAAACATGGTGGATATGGAAATTTCCGTATATAATGGAATCATCGGCACGGTCGCCTGACTTGAAAATCATTGAAATTTCTGGGCCAATTTGGAGAAAAATATCCGAAAACGGAATATTTTTAGTTATTAAAACCTCAAAAATGCATTACATGAGGTATAGACCAAAATCATACCAGAAATCACACAAAAACTGGTCGATTCGATGCCTAAGAGACTGAAAGAGGTTGTGGACCAAAATATTGAATATCACTCTAAATATTGGACTTGTTTTTTATGCCTTCGAATTGAATTGGAATAATGAATTTGTGGAGTGGACGAAGTAAGCTGTGGCATAATTTCCTGTTTCCTTTTTATTTATTTTTGATTGCTAAGAAATATTAATACGTATGAATCAAAACAAAGTGATGAATAATTATGAACATTATGAAGATTGTTTAGTTTAGGTTTTATTTGCAATCAAAGTGTTTTATATGAGCTGGAAATAAGCAGTGATCCCTTGTATTGTCTACAGTTAGCTAGCATACATGGCCAAACAAATCGTCAATTTACACTTTTTTTGAAGTTTTTACACCAGGCACGAAATCAGAAAAGATCAGGACCTCAGAAAGGATTTCCTTGAAAAATGGGGAAAAATATCGTAGTCTTTCACAGATTTATTGATTGAAATCCCTTCCAAAAAGATTCAGAAAGGTTTTTGGACGACAATGATACCTTAAAAAGTCGTCTTTAAGAATTTTTTTTTATTTTGTTCCAAATGTACTTATTGTGCGACTACACTTCATGCGAACATTACCTTTTGTCTTTTTTTAATTTATCGATTGTTACTTTGCAAAACCTGCAATCCTAGAAAAGCGGATTGGGACGTTAGACAAACGCTACTAAAAGGTATATAGATTGACACCATGCGAACCCATTGAGAAGTTGAAAAGATATCGACAACGAAGTGAGATACATCACAAGTATACTGGTCGATAGTTTCAATGAAATGTGTCCAAACACTAGCATCAAACAAAAGAAGGTAAGCTGGTAGAAAAAAGAACTGGAAGAGATCAGGAAAAATACTCAAAGACTATTCAGAATAGCTCGCCTCACAAACCGACATACTGATTGGGAGGACTATAAGCAAAATCTGAAAATTTGTAAACAGCCATAAGAAGAGAGAAAAGAAAATCCTGGAATCTTTTGTTTGCAGCATTATTGAGGGCGGAAACGAGATACCTAGGCTAAACAGGGCTCTGAAAAGAGAACCACATGTGGACACGATGCTCCAAAAGGAGGAAAACAAATAGCATAAAACGTCTCAAGCTCCTACTAAACCAATACTTTCTAGCCTCAACGGATGAAGAGACACAACAAGTAAACAACGTGACTCCTTTCCGTAGCTCCCTCCCTTAAAGAAATAGTAAGCGAAGAAAACGTCCTTTGGGCCATTACCACCTTCGAACCCTACAATTCACCAGGAACAGACAAAGTGTATCCAATCATGCTTATGAAAGCGGATATCACAATAATACGGATTTTGGTGAAAATATATAGAGCCTCTATATCCAAAGGCTATATTCTTTTGGACTGGAGAGAAGCTAAAGTAGGTTTTATGCCGAAGCCGGCAAAAGCCAGTCACTACAAACCAACGGATGGTGAATGGGTACATAAAAAGCACCGTGAACATAACGGAGCTTTGTCTCAACCACCATGCATACCTTCTTCCAGGGTGCTCAATAGAGACGACACTACACGAATTCGTAAACAGAATACAGAGGAACCTTGCCATCGAAGATTACACTTTGGTGGCCTTCATTGATATCGAGGGAGCCTTCAATAATGTAAAAACCGAGAGCATAGTAGCAGTCATTCAAAAATATGTAATAGAACCATATCTAACCAAATGGATGACGGAACTACTCGCTAAAAGGAAGATTACAGCCGAAGAAAATGGCGTAACCTTGAATAATTGGACTAACAGGGGGACACCACAAGGCGGCATAGTATCACCACTTGCCTGGGTACTCACAGTTAATCAAATAGTGAAAGACCTCAACGGGATAGGTTTCAAAACGATAGCGTAGGCTGAAGATATCGTTATACTGATGAGAGAAAAGTTACCGGAAACCATGTTGGAATTGGTGCAGACCGCACTCTCACAGCTTCTCGAGTGGGCGAAGCTAAACGGACTGCACATCAATGCCGACAAAACGGAGGTTATGGTTTACACAAAGCGCCGTAAACCGGAGACATTTACACCCCCGAAAATTGACTGCTGACAAAACCCATGACTGCTCCACACATAGGAGCAGTCAGACGGAGAGCTACAGCGGCACTCTTCACAATGAAAAGACTAGTGAGGAAAACCTGGGGACTTAAACCCAAAATTCCCCACTGGATCTACACAAAAGTAGTGAGGACAATAACCACTTACTTGGCATTGGTTTGGTAGCAGGCATTGCAAAAGAAAACCATTGCAAAAGAGATAGAGAGGATCCAGCGAATGGCCTGCCTTGGCATCACAGGTGTCATTAGGACTACGCCAACTGCTGCAATGGAGATAATGCTTAATCTCGTGCCACTCGACAAATTCATCTTCAGAGAGGCATTACTTGCAAGCATCATATTAAAACTCACATATGGGTTTTCTAACCACACTGCACTGTATGCATTTTTGAAAAAAAATGGAGAAAATGGCCCCGTAAAGTAAAACGACGCTGGATAGAATTCAACCAATAGTGGACACAACGTTTCCATACAAGATCAGCATTCCGATCAGAGAAGCGAGAAAAACTGTGCAGGATTTCACATCTGGAAGTGAAATTATGATCTACACCGATGGTTCCAAGACGGATGAGGGAAGCGGCGCCAAAATCTTCTTCCCAGATCACCCACAACTCAACAAAAGTTATGAACTGAGGAGCCACACCACAGTTTTCCAGTCGGAAGTGTTTGTAATAAAAGCGGCTATAGAAGCGGCAACAAACAACCTTAGTGAAAGAATACAAATACTCACGGACAGTAAGTCGTCACTGCAGGCGCTTGGCTTTTACCGCGTAGTTTCACAACTGATGCAGGATTGTAGGCTGGCTCTCAAACCGCAGTAAACAACCCGAGTAAATGTAAAACTGACATGGTTCCCTGGACACAGCGGCGTAGAGGGAAACGAAAGAGCGGATGAGCTAGTGACAGCTGGATCAGCCGACCAAAATGCCACTAGAATAGACACAATTAAAGTGCCACTAGCAACGCTTAAAAGGGAACCAGACAAAATCCACTGGAAAGAGAGAGATACGGCTTGGAATGACAGGAACGTCTGCAATATAAGCTGAGCTCTTTGGCTTCACCCTAATCAAATGAGGAAAAACCAACTCCGAGGAAAAAACTGATAAGGCGTTAGAACATTGGTGGCAGTATTAACGGGCCATAATCTTCTAGGTCGACACGCCAAACGAATAGGAATCTGAATGGATGACACTTTCCGAGCTTGCGACGAGGAGGAAGAAAGTACAGAACACTTCCTCCTAGATTGCCCGAGTCTGGCCAACAAACGCCTTAATTGGCTGAGATGTACTGGCGCAACAGAATGGGAACACTTGGCGACTACAGAGCTTGGAAAACTCCTTGGCTTCTGTAGGACGACAGGATGAACCATATGTGAACAATAGTACTGCACATGGGGAGCTAAGGGCCGATTTTGGCCTATGCTTTTTGCCAGCAAGTGGACCCAGTACAAATAATAATAATAATAATAGTCAGCAAGTAAGCTTTGAATTTTTTTGTATACTGTTTGTTTTTGTCTAGTAAATATCTCTATTTTTTTGTGAACAAGCAAATGTTTGGTTCTATTAATTTTTTTGTGAACAAGCGAACGAAAATTTGTTTTTTAAAAAATATTGCACTGTATGAATACGGATGCGTATATGCCCAATATGACTAAAATAAAGTCATGTACATTTCCATCATATATGTGTAATACGAAATAAATAACAAATAGGCGATGCATGTATATTTTATAAATAAATCAACCACAGTATCCTGTATTTGTATAGGTTAGTGCGCTGAGCCATCAGAGGATATAATATTTTCTCCAAGGTCACAAATTCAGAAGGTAGAAAAATTATTTCTCTAGAGATAATATCCTTAATTAACACATATCTATCATATAATCAACAAAAGGATTCCTGTAACCCAAATACGATCTTAAGAAACGATTGTCAAGGTGCTTCCTTGTTATTTTCGTGTGCCAAATTCAAATTCTTTAGGACTAAAGTACGTTATAAACACAATCGTTTAAATAAAAAGTTTCATTTTATTTTCTTCCCGAAGAAACAAAAATGCATTGTGTGCTTTTCTCAAAAGGATGAAGAAAAGAGAAAAGATTTTTTTGGTGATACGTACAGAGGAATCCTGGAAAAAGGTGTCATATATCTTAAAATTACAAATACAGTAATTGAATAGGTAGAAGAAATATTTAATTGATTTTTTTCCTTTCGTAATTTTGTATTTTTTTTTGTTAGAGAAGTTTTCGAATGGAGCATTTCAGTGCGCTAGGTTCAAGTCAGTGCGTTAGGTGCTGTTGGTAAGGATAATGAATTATAGTTTCGAGTAAAAATGTTAAGTTTAGTTATCCACCAGGTAGAATATAGTTCAATTCTTTATCAGCATTGTCATTTGTATAGTTTCTGACAGTTGATTGCTCAAATCTAGAGATTTGCGAAAATAACTCTATTTCATCTATTTTTGCATAAAATTATACTTTATTCGTGATTGATTTCCCTAGACAGGGCACTAATGATTAGATCGATAGGAAAATTTTGACATAAATCTCTGGTCCTTACTCGATTGAGCTTAGGGAAAAGAGATTTTATGTGGTCGATATGTTTTTTAACGTTAGCTTTCGATCGAGTTTTAGAACTAAAAAGATCAGATAAAACCATAAAATCATTTCATCTAACAAGTTTAGTAGTCTGGTAAGCAGCACGATGAGCTTATTTTTCTCGTAAACAGTATTGCTGCTAAATAGTATTCTCCACGTTAATTTCAATTCTCCACCTGAAGAAGAATCAGCAGATTTTTTCCAGCATTTATTCTAAGATGGAAATGATCTGCTTAGGGTGCCAGAAGTGTCGAAGCAACTGTCATCCGGAAAAGCGCTAGTTTGAAATTTTGTCTTGTGAGCATGTCAGACGTGTATATATTAAAAAAATGTGGGACCCACACTTGAACCTTGTGAAACACCAGCAGGAGCTGTTTTTGAGTGGATCCTCTAACTTGAGAAGCATTGGATCCTCTTACTTTTACCTGGTATGTACTGTCTCTCAGGAAGGATTCAATTAGTTTGTGCAGGTGTCGTAGAAGACTGCACCTTTTTAGCATATGAATTAGGCTGTCATGCCAGACATCATCGAAGGCTTTTTCAATGTCGATTAGGCCTACTCACTGTTATGTAGTTAGTGCTGTTTTAATGTCTTTAGAGACACGTTGAAGCTCATGTTCTGTTGAATATTGTTCTGTTGTTTCAATTTATCGTTAGTCTTTCTATAAATATATCTTTAACGACTTGCAGTATGTAATAGATCTATATTGTTTCCGGTCGCAAAATCAAATGCTTCAATGAACTCGTTCTTCAAACTTTGTGCATTCAATAAGCCGCTTGACCAGACAGAAATTTAACAAATATATTATTTATGGTGTCCAGTTGGTCCTGTCTGCTTTTACAGCTTTCAAAGTTATAGAAGGGCTCCTGCCAGATACATTTCCATCTTCGAGAAGCTCCTTTCGCGCTTCTTAAAGTTTAGAGGCTTTCGAAAAGTATTATAACCTTTCTTATCGTGTTCTTTGAAGGTAATCCTTGGTCTTCTTTTTGTTACGATAGTCTCTCTCAGGGCTCCTGTATTATTATTGTTTTTATTATTGTACTGGGGTCCACTTGCTGGTCCAAATAGCATAGGCCAGACTCGGCCCTTAGCTCCCCATGTGCGGTATTATTGCTTACAGATGGTCCACCCTGTCGTCCTACAGAATCCAAGGAGTTCTCCCAGTTCTGTTCCAATTCTGTTACGACAGTACACTTCGGCAAGAACTCGGCAGGTGGCATCCGTTTGGATTCCTATTCGTTCGGCGTGTTGAACTTGAAGATTATGGCCCATTAATACTGCCACTAATGTTCTAACGCCATATCGGTTTTTTCCTAGGCGTTGTTTTGCCCTCATTTGATTAGGGTGAGGCCAAAGAGCTCGGCTTATCCTGCAGACGTTCCTGTCATTCCAAGCCGTATCTGTCTCTTTACAGAGGATTTCGTCTAGATAGCTTTTTACCGTTGTTAGTGGCACTTTCATTGTGTCTATTCTAGTGACATTTTGGTCGGCTGATCCAGCTCTCGCTAGCTTATCCGCTCTTTCGTTTTCTGCCGGAAAAAGATTCCGCCACCGCTTCCCGCATCCGTTTCGGAACCATCGGTGTAGATCATAATCTCAATTCCAGATGTGAAATCCTGCACCGTTTTCCACGCTTCTCAGGTTGGAATACTGATCTTGTATGGAATTGTTGTGTCCACTATTGGTTGAATTCTATCCAGCTCCCTTTTAATTGACGGGGCCATTCTGCCCATTTTTTTCGAAAATGCATACAGTGCAGTGTGCCTAGAAAACCCATATGTAGATTTTGATATGATGCTTGCAAGTGATGCCTCTCTGAAGATGAATTTGTCGAGTGGCATGAGATTAAGCATTATCTCCATTGCAGCAGTTGGCGTCTTCCTAATGACACCTGTGATGCCAAGGCAGGCCATTCGCTGGATCTTCTCTAGCTCTTTTGCAATGGTTTTCTTTTGCAATGCCTGCCACCAAACCAATGTCCCGTAAGTGGTTATTGGCCTCACTACTGTCGTCCACTCAAAAAGCTGAGAGAGTGCGGTGTGCACCAATTCCGACATGGTTTCCGGTAACTTTCCACTTACCAGTATAATAATATCTTCAGCTTACGCTATTGTTTTGAAACCGTTCCCATTGAGGCCTTCGACTATTTGGTTAACTGTGAGTACCCAGGCAAGTGGTGATACTATGCCGCCTTGTGGTGTCCCCCTGTTAGTCCAATTATTCAAGGTAACGCCATTTTCTTCGGCTGTAGATATCATTTTAGCTGGTAGTTCCGTCATCCATTTAGTTAGATATGGCTCTATTACATATTTTTGAATGACTGCTACTATGCTCTCGGTTTTTACATTATGGAAGGCTCCCTCGATATCAATGAAAGCCGCCAAAGTGTTGTCTTCGATGGCAAGGTTCCTCCGTATTCTGTTTACGAATTCGTGTAGTGCCGTCTCTATTGAGCACCCTGGAAGAAGGTTTGCATGGTGGTTGGGACAAGGATCCGTTATGTTCACGAAGTTTTTGATGTACCCTTCCACTAGGCATTCTAGCGTTTTCAGCATGAAAGACGTTAAGCTGATAGTTCGGTAATCCGTTGCTTTGTAGTGGCTAGCTTTTATCGGCTTCGCTATAAAACCTACTTTAGCTTCTCTCGAGTCCAAAGGAATATAGCCTTTGGATAAAGAGGCTCTATATATTTTCACCAAAATCCGTATTATTGTGATATCCGCTTTCATAAACATGATCGTATACACTTTGTCAGTTCCTGGTGATGTGTAAAGTTCGACGGTATTAATGGCCCAAATGACCTTTTCTTCGCTTACTCATGCTTTAAGGGAGGGCGCTACGCTAAGGAGTCACGTTGTTTACTTGTTCTGTCTCTTCATCCGTTGAGGCCGGAAAGTGTTGGTTTAGTAGGAACTTGAGACGTTGTGTGCAATTTGTTGTCCACGATCCGTCCTCATTTTGAAGCATCGTGTCCACATGTGGTTCTCTTTTCAGAGCCCTGCTTAGCCTAGATGTCTCGTTTCCTCCCTTATAATTGCTGCAAAAATGGTTCGAGGCAGGGCTCCTGTAACATGCGTCTCCAACAATCATGGGCCATAGACCGTGTCCTCCGAGCACCGATGAACTATTTTCGTCGACAGGGTGAGATCAGCGTGTCCTCGGTTTCCCAACTGGTCTCAGCACTTCAGTTCCCCGAGCGAATATCCTTTTTGGTAACCATTTTTCGTCCATATGATTCACATTACCAGTCATTTGCAGCTTCTCTAGCCTGAAAATCGTTGAGACCTGCGGCTCATCAAAATTTCATACAACTCATTGTTGTTGCGAATTCAGCACTGGTCCAAATGTAGCTTCGCTCCAATTATCCACCTCAGAACCCGTTGATCAAAGGCGTTCAATATATTTAAGGAGGATTGGGTTAGGGTTCATGTTTCACATGAATCTTGGCTATCACTTGGCTTGCCTTGTGCTTTCAAGTCAGTTGCTGGATTGGGTAGCACAGGGAAATTTACGTCAGTAAGGCTTAAGTCGGAGTGTGATCCTTTGGGTAGCTTTGCGAGGAACGTTTTGATTTCCCCTTGTTGTTGAATTTGGCCTTGATTTGTAAATAATCTTTGTTGCTTCAACTTTCAACAGACTATTTTGTTTCTCTCTTTGTCGATGAACATACACTTGGAGTAATGGAGTCCACCACTTTATATGGGTCATTTTGTAGGCATGTGACAATGACTGGACCGGTGCCCGTACATTTGGCCATTCCAGCACTTTGTGGGCACTTTGCGCTTGTTATGGTAAAATAATAGCTCCTTCTCAACAGTGTATCCATGATAACTTTAACTTTTTTGAGTTCATCCATTTCCGTTGTTTTTTGCATACATCGTACAAAATATGAATTGCCGCGTTCCCCCTGTTTAGCAAGGAACTTTTTAATGTCCAGTGCACATACATTATCTTCTACTTTGAGGCGTTTTTGAAGTTCTTCGCATGACATGTCATGCAAACCTGTTAATATAACTTCATCCAAGCGAAGATCTAGCCCTTGGTGGGAGGTGCAGGTTAACTTTTAAGCCTTCAGGTGAGTTTTGATCTTCTTATTATCATCTGGGTTTGTCAGGAACAGCTTTAGGTTGATTGACATGATTTTAATAGAATATTTTTTCAATTTTTCATTCCTTGAACATAGCGTCCTACCATGCATGCTACCTCGGGGTAGAACGGAAAAATTAAGTGGAGAAACTCTCACTTCGGTTTGTATGTGACTGCTTCGTTGTTGAACCTGGTCGTAGCTGTGTGAAAGCTCAACTAGCGGTAGGAATCGATTTGGGTTTGCAGTGTTCGATGAATTTCTTGGCATCTTGTATTGACTTCGAAGGAAGCCATCTGCCAGCGATGAGTACCCTGGTCTATTCCTGCTCAGAGCAGGAGTTGGAGATTTAGTTGCTATTACTCCGGATATATACTATCGATTAAGATTAGCGATTATAGGCAGTCTAGAATACTTGGGTGGAGGTCTTCACTGGACATGAGCCCGAAACCGAAATGATCCACCAAATAAATATTGATAAAATATTATTTATTTGGTACCAAACAGGGTATCCGTCCTCAGGTCTCTAAGGCAACACACATCATTTGGCCATTGTGCCCATCTACATTAAAAGTGATCGTATAGAATTATTGAAGCAAAAAAAAATTTTTTGTTTTAATATTCATATTGTATAATTTTTATTTGAATTTTGACAAAAGAAGTAGAAATATCACAAATAAATATATAATTTAATCATAAATAATTCGTACGGCCCGTCAGGACAAAATCACGAAACACACTTAGATCTGTAGCTAGGACATTTTTTGCTGCAACATTCAGCGCTTGATTTGCACTGTAACGCGAAAAAAAGAATGTTAAAGAATGTTCAAAAAGAAAATAGAAAAAGCTTCGCATCTTACATGGAATCCAACAGGCTTGCATTCGGCATCATTTGGCTGGAAAACCCAAATTGCTGAAAATTAGTACGCAATAAATTCAATGTTCGGACTTACCCTGGCACCAACTAGTTGCGATTCAGCTTGCTGAATGGACATACCAGGAGGCTTTAATTGCGACTATAAAACGAAACGTTAACAATGGATCGTAAAATTGGCTACAAATGAATTTTTACCTCAACCGAATTGCAAACAAGTGCAATGAGAAAAACTGAAAGAATGAAATACAAGACGCGTGCCATTGTTGTTGATAGCGCTGTGCTACTGTTGCAGAATTGCTTAATTCCGAGATATGCGTTTCTTTTTATATCTGGTGGCGACGTTGGTGGCGCTAATATTTGCCGCTCTTATCAGTCGCTCACCTTATCGTTTCGCGAAAAGAAAATGTGTCAAACACATACCAAATGGTTAAATTTTCACTTCAATTGTGAACCTCATATTAACTATTTCATGGCCGTTTGTTTCCCGCTCAACGGATATTTGCACATACCGAGAAAGTGGGTGAATGCGTTTCGGGTGAAGCAATTGCGTTCTGAAATGCACAGATAAAGCTCTTTATTGGACACCAGACTCATTATTAAGTCATCAGTAGCTGCAGGTGAGAAAGGCGCAGGTATGCATTATCACCTCGTATCTGCTGCTGCGAAATTTTCAATAAGTTTTTCCGTTCACATTTGCTCATATCGCCGCGTTTATGCTTCTCGGGGTGAAATGTTTAGAGGTAATTTAGCCATACGAAATCAATAAAATCCAGGAGTATATGAAACTAGAACTAGAAAAACTACTGGTGGTCATGAGCACTTCAATTCAGATGTCAATTTCACTAATGGGTTTTCCTTTCTTATGTGCGGCTTTCAAGTGTTGGGGAAATGAATGGGAAAATACAGCCAAATCATCGCCAATATAAAATAAGTGTCAATCCACTCCATTCTGCGTGGTTTCAAGGCTGAGCCTGATGGAAATCCAATGAATAGATAAAATGGCACCTTATGGTGTCATATACCTGTTTTATGGCGGCTTTACGCTTAAGAAAACAATTTGTAGGCCCAGTTTTATTGGACCATGTACATATGCAGATAGCGTGCTTGAATAATCGTCCATGCAAATATTATGACAGCTTTAGTAAATATTATTGCTATGTTTTTTCCCACCCGTTTTATGGTTCGCGTATGAGCAGAAGTGTTTTCTTTTTCGATAAGTGTTTGCTTATAAATACACCTTAATTACTTAAGAAATGAAGTAAAAAGTGTTTTCCTACTGATTCGGGAAATTTTTATGGGTTCGCCATTGGGAAAATATTGGAAATCTTCAATTTGCTGACAGGCAGCTGAATGGAAAACGAAACAAGTCTGCATGAAAAGAAAAACAAATGAATGTTGTTCAGTCATGCAAGGTTGCGGCTGAGGAAAGTGGATTAGTTCTTTAATGATTTGTTTACAGGTAAAGAAACGTCTAATATATGTGGAGTTTTTTTTCCAGTAGCTTTTACATTTAACCAGAGCAGCGTTAACATTGTTCTTTTCAGTTTTGATGAAAAATGTTCTCTAACTAATCAAAATGTTCTCTAATTTTACTAAGATGCAAATTAACTTATTTGAATAATGATTGCAAAACCGCCAATTGCGAAAATTATTTGGATACAGATTATTCGGAGTGTTGATTAATAATTTCGATTTTTCGGCCTGAAAGAAGCATTTATTTCAATAACTACATGAATGACTACATTGACTAATATGTTGCCCATCGTAAGCAATGACTTACTTCCATCTTTTAGGAAGTTTGTTGATTCCAAGTTTGAAGCAGTCCTCATCTTTCGAGATAGTCCTTTTATCGACCCATTTTCGCAGTTCTTAAGCATTTCGAAAACGTACGTCACCCAAGCTGATCTGCATCGATCGGAACAAATTGTAGCCAGAAGAAGCCGTCTGAAGAGTTCGGGGGATGCACAAGGCGTTCCCAACCAAGCTTTCCTTATTTTTCTTTAACGATATTTGCCCGATGAGGTTTGACATTGTCATTGTGGAACAGAATTTTGTATTCTTTTCGAGTTATCAATGGTCGTTTTTCATTCAGTTCGTGTGCCAAATTCGTGAGTTGGCGTCGGTAGCGATCAGCCATGACTGTTTCAGTTTCACTGTTTGACTGTTTGACTGTTTCGGTTTTAGTAGCTCATAATACACAATACACTTGTGGTCCCATGCATTTAGGTTGTGAAGTTGATGGTTGTCCGGGATCAACGTACGATGCTCTACGATTAGGTTTATCGTAATTAACCCATTTTTTATCGCCAGTTATGATTCAACTCTAAAAATAAGGTTTTTTTGTGTTCTTCGAGATGTTTTTTTGCATGCTGTGCTTCGGGCATTGAACTAATTTTCGTTCAGTTGATGTACGACCCATTTTGCAAGTTTTCGAATCTTTCGTATTGCATGTAAACGTTCAGAAATGGTTGATCGGGTGACACCCAACTCCAAACAAAGTTTTCTGTTCGCTCGACACGAATTTTGATCTAATAATGCTTGCAATTCTACATCTTCAATTTTTTTGGCTGACCTGGCAGTTCTTTTTCTTCCAAGTCCAAATCACCACTACGGAAGCGAGCAGACCATCGTTCACAAGTTTTTTGAGGTGGAGCATGTTAACCGCAAGCTATGCTCCATAAATATAAAATTATACTATAATTTTGTTATAAATAACTTTCACGCAGCTTTTTTCTTCAAATGGAAAAAGGTTATTAAAACTTGCCCGCATAACAACTCTTTCCGGCACAAAATTCGACATTTTCGGAGCTCTTTGCTGTTTACACTGTTGGCTAATGACTAAGTGAGAATTAATGACAGTTTTTTATCCTCCAAAATTCCGTATAACTTATTATAGACACAAACCATATGTAAAAGTTGCGCTATCTGTTATCTGAATCGACATTATTAACCGACACTCCCTACATTCTTTTTAAATAATAGCATTAGGTTTGTTGCTTTGAAATGCTTTTGAAATTGTTCCATTTATAAAGCAAAGTAAAACTTTTGGGTTGTTCGATAGTTCATGTCGTTTTTGTCATAGATGATCTGAACAACTTCCGGTGGAAGCCCGAAAGAAATTGTGTGAAGTTTATGGGGAACACTTCTTCAATGAACGTCATTGTCTTCGTTGGCTTGCTTGCTTTTGCTCTGGAAATTTTATTATGAAGGATGCGTCACATACTGGCCATCTAAGCACTAGTCACGAAGACATAATAAAGGCGTTAATCGAAAACAACCAGCATATAAAAAATCGAGAGATAACTTGCCATTTACTTGCACTTACAACAGCTTGGCTACGTAAACAAACTGGAGGTTTAAGTTCTACACGGATTATCCGGTCAACCCCTTATATAACATAAGTGTTTATTTTGCAAATTTTAAGTGAAAATAATAATGAAGTTAAAAGGATATTATAGCAATAGATGACAATAAGGATCAATCATTTATTTTAAATAAAACAAAAAAACTTATAGCATGTATCTACTCCAGACAAAAATTTAAGAAAAATGCTGTGTCACGTAACCGTCATTTTTTTCACGTAAGCGACACGTACGATTTCAAAGTATAAATTTCGTATTTATTGGTCGAAAAACTGCTTTCTGTGTATCCAGTGCCTGTATTTGACCTCTCCATCACATTTATATGGCAAACATATAACAACTACATCATTTTGATTATCTATGTCCAAAAGATCTATGGAATTGGAATGGGGAGTATGACCATCTAAAATCAACATAAAGTTTGGGTTTATTATTAACTTCTTTCATTATTATTACTGGCGGTAGGAAACGACTTTCTGCACCAACAACCAGTCAAATCGTCTTTTCTCGAGATATCAGCACGAGCACGTCCTTAGCTCGTTTGATTGTTAAAACTTCGCCAGGTTTATTAATTAGTTAGATCCCTCTCTTATCAACGTTGAAGATATTCTCGGGATTGTTTGTTGAATATTTTGTCTCCATTTCTTCTTGCAAGAGTTTAAAAATGCAGAAACATCTTCCCTATTCATTACCTGAACTTTGAACTGAACCTGAACTCTAGCTACCAATAGACGATATGCCTGATGCACTGAAATGTCTGTACTCCTTTCTAAGAAGGAAGTAAGCCAATGTTGCCCAGCCATTTCTTTTTCGTTCGAAAATTTATGCCTGGTTCCAAGCTTCTAGGCGAATTGATAAGCAAATGAACGAATGGTGCCTCGATCAGGAGTCAAGCCAGAACTAGCTAGGCGTTTAATTGACGATGCTCATCGCTTCGCGTTTTCTTTTCCGAGACATGTAAGAACAATATGTATATTATATCAATTACCATACAACCTATATTCGCAAGAGCAAATCAATATAAGTTTAACATAGAATATTTAATTTGAGTGCTAAGTCTGTATTCTTTACTATTGCCTGTCTTGAGCCACCTAGATGGGGTACGGATCGGTATGCAATAGCGCTTTTCGGCTTCATTGTTTGAAATTTGACAATTTTTAACTTTTTTTATGGCGAGATTAAATTTTCCTCAGTCCATTGCCCTCTAAAATCCCTATTATTTCTAACGTGTTTTCTCGGCATCCTTTAAACAATTGAAAATATTTCAAAGATTACACAAACATTTGACTTTTGTAAATGTTGGCATCTTTTCTCATTTCGTGGGAGTAATGCCAAACAGCTCAAAATGCTCAACTGGTATCGAATATGGCAAACCACAGTTACAATAAGTTGAGGACAAGTCAAAAAACATTTTAAAAGCAATTCTGGGCTTAATGTGCATTTACTCCACTTATAAAAGGTGTATAAATATGAAGTGTGGATTTTTCCTGCTTGAAATATGCATTTATTTGAATAACAGAACGAATGAATTCAATACTCAAAGTATTGCCCATCGTTAGCTACGACTTTTTCCCATCTTTCTTTCAATTGATGGATTCCGTCCCAGTACCACTTCTCATTTTTTGAGGCTAACCACTCATCAAGCCAATTTTTAACTTCTTCGTAAGAATGGAAGTGCTTTTCCGAAAGTCCGTGCTGCATCGATCGAAACAAGTAGTAGTCAGAAGGAGCCAAGTCTGGTGAATACGGCGGGTGAAATTGAAATGGCCTATTTTAAATCTTTTAAACCATCGTTCACAAGTGTCTTGGCTTGCGGCATTTTTCTTTTTCTGGCACGTAATTCGACATTTTTGAAGCGAAAAAAAAAACGATGTTGTTTGTACAATCCAAACCTCTGACATACTGGAATTTTTTGACAGATGTTTACCCTCCAAAATGCCATATTAGTTATCCCCGACATAAAACATATGTAATGGTTATGCCATCTGTTAGTAAAATCCGCATTTCATATTTATACACCTAATAACACACCCAAATTTTACTGTTACACAAAACTTTCCAGGAAAAAAAGTCACGACTAATCAAATGTTTCGCTCGAGCGCATTAAAACGTGTCCCTTGAGCGCAGTTTGAAAAGGAACTGGTAATTTTAACTAGAAGCATTCATAAACAACTAGGCATGGTGAAGTATGTGAACATTTCTGTATCATACTGCTAATTTATGAGATATAGTACCTCTCCTCGTATGGCATCTGTCCCGTTTTTACCTTAACCAAAATGTGACCTATTATATAGTTTAACATGAATAAAACAGCAGCTAACATTATCTGTGACATGAGGATATTTAACGCGGTGAATTGCACCTGTGACCGTTACTTTTCCGCCAGGTTTGGCGAAATCCTGCGCTCTACACCAATTATCGCTAATGTAAATGAAGTTTGGAGAAATCTGAAGATTGTCATCATGAAAGCTGCAGACGAGACCATCGGGCATGCAAATGGACTTCAATGGGGTGTGCCAATGCGGAATGCCGATATATGTTAACACTTGAGCGCGCATATTTACCTGCATGCAGCAAACCAAGATTGCTAACACATGACTGGCATATTTCCTCAAGTGTTTCGATATTTACAATCGATGCAATTTTATTCCAATTAGTAGAAATGATAAATTTTATTTAATTTTTGATAATGTCGTGAAAAGAGGTTATCTAACCCCTTAAATAAACTTTTTTAAATTCATGTAATATATGTAATTTCATTAACTTATTTATTAGATACAATGATCTTGACAAACAATACAAAAACTGTTCACAGCGAGTCAAGAAGGAGAAATATGGCGAACTTGGCAATTAAGTAACGAAATCAGAATCGCTAGCAACTATATGATAAATTCAGTAAAATGGACGAAAATGTTAGAAGTTACAAATTACGATCCGCATTTGAAAAGGTCCCAACGAAAGATTATAAAGAAAAGAAAGATCCGTATTAGGAAAAGCCTCAAAGAAAGATTACACGCGAGAACGCATCTTTGCAAGGACGCAACAGGTGTAATATTACATTGCAGGGAGCACATAAAAAGCTTTAAAGCAGTAACTCCATTTTTTAACTTCGAAAAATCTATTTCTTACAGATTTCGAAAGCTAGTATTATGAAATATTATATTAATTAATAATTATTATGCAATAATAATTATATTAATTAATATGAATAATTATTGATAAGATTATAGGAAATATTATAAGATATAATTATTAAAGATACTATTATAAGAATTATAATACAACGATCGTAGCAATTTTAGTAGAATATTTTTCAATTAGATATAAGTGCGCGAATTAAGGATTTGTTTGAATAAATAAAAGAAACGAAGATTACTTCTCATTGCGTTTTTAATAACGAAAATTGAACCTCAACTACTTAGATGCAATACTGCGATACGAGAGCGCGACGAGAGCTTCGCAGCAAATGTCAACCCGTTTTCGTAACATGCATTTGTATACGATATCGTTCAACGATTGCGATGCGTCGATGTGAGCCGAGAAATATTCGGAAAATCGAAAATTCCTTGCAACGAGGTGTATTGACGTTTGTCAGATGCTTTATGGCGCTTATATTAAATTCAAACGCTTTAATAACATTTTAAGTATTAGGATTATTCTGAATGAATTTTAAGGGAAAATTTCGTGTATCCTTGTTGAGGCTATTATTTGCCAAACGAAGGAAAATTCCAAATTCAAAACTTTGCAAAAATCAAAACCAATTGCAAACAAATTTCATTTATAAACGTCTACAATTTGACATTTGTGATATGAACATTATTCTTCCTCGTATCGCGTGCATTGTAAATTGAATACCTTGCACGACGACGAGCGAGAAACGCATCGCGCGCACGCGTAGCCGTCACACAGTGTGGTATCTGGGCCTTTATCCACAACTTTACTTTACTTTATTGAAACTTTCTTTTTACATGAGTGCTTATGCTAGAATACATATGGTATGAACTTTCGACTGTCAGTTATTATCCGACTGTCAGTTGTTATGCCAGAAGTCTGATGAGCGCAATAGTAGTTTATATTTTAGTTAGTTAGTTTATTTTTTAGTTAGTTAGTGACATTTAGTTAATACATTCGTGTGTAGATATTTGGCACTTGCTCATGCGTTATACAAAATCGCTTAATATTAACTTAGTATATTAGAGAAAAATTACATTTTATTTATTAATTAGGTAGGCATTGACTTCTGTTAAGCCGATACATTTGAGACTTATTTCTACTACAGGTTGTTGAAAATAATATTTCTGCTCTTTTGTTCGTTTATTTATTATTTTTTTATTTGTACATAGTAGTGTAAAAGTGGAATAGCTACAAAGGTGTAGAAGTTAAAGTAATGGTTAATAAATGTGTGATTTGATTATTAGTGTTAAGGTTTTTGCTCATCTTGAGGCTACAAGGGACGGTAGTTTTAATCTGTCACTAAATGTAGAGATTTGTTGGAGGCTGGCAATAGAGTTAAGGTGTATTGGGTTCCTCAGGTGCTGGAGTGTTGGAGCCAGGATGCGTGTTCATCATAGAGGAGTGCTACTGAGGAGGCATAGTAGTGATTAAGCACGGAGATAGCGTTGTTATCTTGGGCTACTTTTTTGAGAGAGTGAGTTTTTGTGTCCTTTTGCTGAATTATTTTGAACACGTAGTTTACAAATGGCACTAATTCCGCTGCTTTTTAGAGATCAGCATTTTTGATGTACTTCAAATCAGCAGTTCTGTATTTACCGGTGCATGCTCTAAGTAGTTTTCTCTCAAATATTTGGAATTGTGCAGCGACTGTAGGGGACATTTGCATCCAAGTAGCGAATCCATACGTGATGATGGGGCGGATAAGGGTTTTGTTTAGGACTTTTGAGTCTGAGTAGAGATGTTTAGATTTGAAAACTGGCTTAAGAATTTGTGAGGTTATCATGGCCCTTGCTAGTGCAGCCTTAGCATGAGGGTTAGCTTTGAGTCGGTGATGGAAATTTATTCCAAGATAGTTGATCGAGTTTTTCAGGGGGGCAAAGGTGCCATCTATTTTTATTGCTGATTTTCTTGCTTTCTTTTACTTTCTTTTACCTAATCTTAAAGTAATTTAAAATAGGTTCTAGGTGATCCTTCACGGCTGTTAGAGCATCGAGTGGTTTTGTTTGCCGTTGCAAACACGATGGTGTCATCGGCAAACATTAATGTGTTTGTGGATGTGTGAGTCTGCCTGTTCCAAGGTATGCCGTGGATGAAGTAATTAAATAGTTTTGGGCCTAATATGGAACCTTGAGGGACTCCAGCTTGGACTTCCATAGTTCTCGAGAGTGAATTTGCGATAGCGACAGATAGCTTTCTAACAGCTGAGTAGAAGTGATCATAATTCGAGTCAGCGGTGTAGGACATTGTTTTGAGGTGAGGATGTAGAGTAGACTGTTGGTCCAAACCCTGTCGAAAGCTTTTTCAAGGTATAAAGCATAGGCTACAGTCGCTTTTTTTCCTTAGTCCTTCGGGAAGCATGTTTCGTTGAGTGGCTAGGTGTGAATCCAAATTGGATTTGACGTCATAGCAATGCAAGGTGTTTGTCGAATTGTTTTGCTGGTATCTTTTCTAGTGATGATAGATTGATAGATAGTGGTGTTTCCTAGTGGTGATAGATATGAGCCACAGTGATTGCATTTCTCCTTGGAATCCCTTCTTGGGATTAGACGATTCCAAGAGCTGAGAACGTAACCATTATTATTACAACTATTGAATTTTATTATTAGTGTAGTGGCTTTTGTTGTTGTTACTTTTTTGATGGGGAAGTTGGATAATTTGTCAGGCCCTGTAGTTTTTTTATTTTGGAGTGATGCGGTTGCTTCTACAGTGTCAAAATAATTTGCGAAAAAGGGATGGTGGGGCCCTTTCTGAGGGTTGGATGACGTGTTCTCTGAAAAAACTATAAGAAATGAGCCCGTCATACTTAATGTGTAGTCGTGAACACGTTGATTTACTTGGACAACGAGCGTCAGAGGGATGTTGGTAGTCGAGGTACGAAATATTTTACTGTAGTAATTGGCACAGCCCTCGAGCTTGCTGTCGCGATCAGCAAAAGTAGCGTTGTTTTGAGTAGGGCTCACCAAGTTGATGTTGGCAGATTGATGCTTCCTTCCTGAAGTTCGGTTAAGAAGAACTGTGGACCTGGCCTGATGTTTTTAAGAGTATTTTTTTATTTCTGGTGTATTTCAGCATAAATGTGGGCCTTTGTTATTGTGGGCGTTTGTCATGATTAGAATTTGAGATTTGAGGTGGTGGTATTGGTGATTGAGCTTTTGTAAGCAACTATCGAGGAAATTGTATTTGCTAGGTATAATTATCGAGGAAAGATGATCGGTAGGGTAGGTTGGCGTTCCAGCATTAATGATTTTAAACTCAGGATGGGGATTCCACCATATCCAGTAATGTAACATGGTGCCATTTTTGTTGCAGCGTGAGTCGCCCATTGATTGTGCTTTGTGTTCGAATCTCCGCCAAGGATAACTTGGTTGAATTCAACAGAGATTTCCTCCAGTTGGATGAGGTCTTCAAGTAGGGTATGTCCGGCATTTATTGAGATGTACAGTGCTCCGATAAGTAGTTTCATAGGGCGCTTACTGTGGTCATAGAAGGGGAACGATGCTAGTGTGGCTTGGACAGACTTCATTGTATGTTTGACGACCGTGTATTTAAGAGGGTTTGTAAGGAATATGGTCGTTCCTCTACCAGAGTCATTTAGAATCACACTATAGTTTTCTGGACGTATTTTGTGGTACTCAGCTATTCTCATTTCGGATATTAGTCCGATATCAGACTTGTAGTGCTTAAGGAAGTTTTCTAAATAAAACCTTTTTGTTCTAAGTAAAACCTTTGATTGACGAGAGAGTTTATATTTAAACTTAAAAGACGAAGTTTAATGTTATTGGGCATTGTGAGAAGTTAGAGTGCATACGAAGTTCAGGTAGGAGTATACTCGGTCAGGGTATGATTTTAAGTTGCTATAGTTCTGCATGAAAGAAGTAGCTTTTTCGAATAGTACAGTGAAACTAATACCGAAAAGTTCTGATGATAGATTGAGTATACCAATAGGAGATACTTTTTCTTATATAGGAGGGGGCTGTGGCAGTAATTTGAGGGTTAGGGTTAGGATGACCACTTTTCTCACAATTAACGCAGAAGGGTGGGGAACGATCTTCCTTAGTCGGGTCTCGATTGCACGTTTCGTCCCGTGTGTGAGGCTTATCGCACTTAACGCAAGGGGCGTCATACGCACAGTTGGACGAAACGTGGTCAAAGCGTTAATACCGGTAGCATCGAATTAATGCTCCCTTTTGCCTCGCTTTTTCCTACTTAACTCTCTGGTAAAGGATATATTTGACTTGTGTCAGTTTTCTTATAACGTCTTTCGATTCTACGGTAACTTCGAATTAGTCGAGTGTTATTTCCTCTCTTCCCGACCAAGTTGTGGGTATATTGTGGACAGCAATAACTTTTGCCTCCGGAGCTTTTCCTCAATGTCCGCTCTAATTTCGTCCGCATAGAAATCGGCGCTCAGGCCTCTTAGTACAAGAGAGTACTTTCGTAGAGGGGACGGGGTAAACGGGAATGATTCTGCTTTCGCTTCCTTGAGGCAGTGCATTAGCTTCTGGTGGGTATCGAACGAGTCCACCCGAACCTTGTGCCTCGTTCTGGATAGAGCGTCAATCCTTATTTTTGTTGTAGGGCAATTTTTTAGTAACTTCGATTATATTTTTGGTGCCCAGTTTGTTAACAAAGATGGGTGGGCACTAAGTTATTTTGTTGTTAGTATTATCATTATCGTTAGTGCTTACTCAATTGTTATATAGTATACCAGTTGGATCCTCGCTGTTGAGGATGGCGTATCTGTTAGTTGCTGTTATTTTCAGACCTTCGTTCGGGTCTCGGGCTCTATTCTTTGCCGCATGTTTCCGGTCCACCTGCTGGAATCCATCCGCTGCTGTGTTGCTCTGGTTGATAACATCGCGCATTGAGTCTACTTCGTCACTGTCCTCAAGATACCTCCTCAAGATACCGTAGCTTATCTTTTTTTCCTCCATCAGCATTTTGGAGGGCATACTGACTGTCACGGCTTCCGTGCGCTTTCTCTTTTGCTCGGGCGAGCATCTGGCATTAAGTGTAGCAATGCATGTACGTCTAAATTCGCAGTTTTTAACTTCACTTCGCACTACTAGTGCAAAAGGCCAGCGCCCAAGATGGCGCGGATGAATCATTTACAAAGGCAAGGATATTGTTTAACTTATTTTGTCGAATTACAAGGATTATAGCCGAATATGAGGCACCTTGTCACTGTTTTATTTTAATACTTCGTCACTGGTGGAGTTTTGATGAATATCCGTTGCTACAAGGCTTAGCAACGACCTTCACCGTAACGCGTCATCATCCAACCGAATAACTTGACAGTCCCTTTATCCATAACTTACACCGGTGTGTTCAAACTCGTTTTCAGCGGACACAGCTCAGCTGCGCTGCCTCTTGATGCAAAACTGAACATACCAATAACATTATATTCAATTTAGAAAGTAAACGTCTTGTTCTTTACTTCGACTTTGGTCTTGCTGGTAATGTTTTGAATTTTGAGCAAAACTATAGCTCTAGTCATGCGTTTAGTGTTTTGTTTTTATTAAAATGGACCAAAAACGATCAAGAGTGCACCGGAAAAATGCTTTAAAGTCACCGATAAAGCGAAAGCTGAAGTGAGTTTAATTTTACAAGCGAATCGGCCAAAAAGCTGAGTCAATCAAACGATGCAACATTTGACGTGAAGCGCGAACAAACGTCAAGTTACTGCATTTTGTACTTTTAGTTTATTTTGCATTGCAAAGTAGTGTGAAATGCAATGGTTGTGATGGTGACTTATCAGTCGAGTAATACGGACAACGTGGGCTTGGTTCTAAATTGTGTGTGAGGTGTATTACTTGTAGTAATAAATATAAAAATTCAAGTCCGATGATTGGGACTGGCTATGAGAAAAATCCTTAAATTGTTTACGTAATGAGATTGCATGGCATCGGATGACATATCAACACCACAGTAGACTGTGTTCTCCTGTTAGTTTCCCTCCGATCTATTAATGAAGAAAAATGCTTAAATTTTCAGAATGGAAACCCGAAAAATATTTCAGCAGTTTCTGGTGATGGCCCGAATGGCGAATAAGGAGTTTAATTCTCTAGTAAGCATTGTCTCCTTAATTAGGAAATATATTAGTAAAGTTTTGGGTGTTCCTGTTCAATCGAGTTATTGCAAGAGTTACCAAGAATGGAAACGAAAAGAAGATATAGAAGATAGAAGAAAGAGAAGTGTCCTTGCTATAGCAGCTATAAAAATGCATGTTCCGCAAACCATGACGGTAGCGCGGGCAAGATGGAAGTTGGCGGTATCGAAACGAAATGTTGACGGTGTCGAAATTGTGTTACGATCCTTCCAAAAATTTGGTGCTCGATATGGCTGTTTTATTGATGATGTATACTCCAAAACTTACAAAATGCTACTTGATGTAGGCCCGTACGAACTCGTTTTGACAAAATTAGAGTGTGCGCTCAATTTAATGAAAAAAGACTATATAAACGAACAGCTGGGGGTAAAAAGCATTGAACCTCAATCTTGAAAAAAATCCTTGAAAAGGCAGAAAACAAGATCGAGGAAAAAGTTCGGGCGAACAAACGCCACAGGCAAAAATGAAAGAATTTAATGCAAGAATTACCCACTTTTTTGGAATAGCAAATTTTAAGAGACCAAGATTCTGTCAAAGACATGTGTAACGTGATCTGGGTAACAAAATATCGACTAACACCAAACCACAGCATACGCTCTGTTCAACAGATGTCAACTCGTGGTGCAAGTACCGAAAAATTGAAGCTATCCGTCTTTTAAAAGGATGTACTCATCCTCCTGTACTCTCTGATGAAGCGCAAGAAATTTCCAAACCCATTTATAAAAACCTCACGAGTGACAATTTGTTAAAAAAATGCTACGGCGGTCTTATCCCAAATAACGACGACAATTTCAATAGTTGCGTCTGGGAATCATGTTTTCTGTGTCAAAACCATTATTAAAATCGCAACGATAACAGGTACTTTCATATTTAAGGAAGGGTTTTCGCCTATATGAAAAATGATGGATGTTCTGGGTATCAAACTTAGTCCATTGCAATACGCCAGGCAGTGCAGCGATAACCACATACGGAAAGCGCATTGGTACAGCTCTGATGTTTCAAAGGATTGAAGTGAAAAAGATAGACCAACGTGAAAAGATTAGATGAGAAGAGATGGCATGGAAATGAGTTATATAAAGAAAGTGAAAAGGCTTTGTATGGGTCCGGCATTGCTGATTAGCTGTATGTACAGTTTTTTATATTTTTTTTATATTTTTATAAATATATTTCATATCCCTATTTTTTGTCAATCTATTTTTTATTAAAAAAAAAAAACAAACTTCAAATGCGTTTTCTTTAAAACCGCTTTTTTCATCCGGTACGACAAATTTTTCCAAATTGGCTGAACCTATCTTTCTAAAATTTTAACTACATATTCCTTATACTTAAAGCTATCGTAAAATCATCGAAATTTGTCATTTTTTTTAATTAAAAAAATAAACCCATGGACTAATTGTATTTTGAAAATATTTCTTTGGCTGGCGGCCATTTTGCTAGTTTTGTTTCAAACTCAATAAGTTTGCTTCACACGATACCCAACACCATAACAAGCGTAATATTTTTAACTTTTTTCTTTCAGATAATTTCTCGTTGCAAAATCTGTCGGACCGATGACCCTAATTTTTTTAATTTATGGCTATGAAGAAGGCACCACTTTGCTAAAAATGAGAAAAATAATTGAATAAAAACAATATTTCTTATTTATTGAACGTAAAAAGACTTACAACCTATCTGCTATCGGGGCTTAAAATTTTGCAAAAATTGTTCACAATAAGGTTTTTTTTGCGGCGATAAATGGAGTAAGGAGTAGTCTTTCAATGGATTATTTCAAAACT
The DNA here is from genome assembly GCA_954870665.1 of Stratiomys singularior. Taxonomy (NCBI): domain Eukaryota; kingdom Metazoa; phylum Arthropoda; class Insecta; order Diptera; family Stratiomyidae; genus Stratiomys; species Stratiomys singularior. The sequence continues at coordinate 111,681,622 of OX940877.1, read as the reverse complement.
ATACAACTCTGCTGCCACCTTTGCTTTCTACCTGTAGGAAAACCATCACTGCTACTCGCTATGCGGTAATTCCAAGGGGTCCTGAAAACACTAAAGTACAGGGTGCGGCGCCAAAATCCGAACAAGTTTAACATTGTATTGAAAAAGAATTTTTATTACAAAAATGGGAAAGTTTATAATTGTTTCTTTTACTAAATTGTTTGTTAAACATAAAAAAAAACACATTCACTCTATATAACCCCCTTTTGCTTCGACAACTGCCTCTATCCTCGGTCTGAAGCGTTCACAGGCCCGTTTTAAAGCGGCACGGTCCATTTTGGCGAATAACTCTTCAATCGCGGCTCTCAAAGAAGCGACGTTTGGATGTCTGTAATTGTTAGTGTCCCGTTCAACCATACATAGTAATCCAGAGGATTCAAGTCTGGGCTGTTAGGAGGCCAAAATTCTTTGGACCAAAACACGTTCACGTTGTCCGACAACAAATTTTACACCAAATGACTTGTGTGCGCGGGTGCACTGTCTTGTTGGAAAACATAAGGCCTTCCGCTCGATACCGTTTCCATCCAGGGCTTCAGCACATTCATCAGAACAGGCAAATAGACTTCTTTCGTAACATTTTCACCTTCACTGGAAACAACACTTAGCACGTGAACATTTGCCGGAAATTTCGTTCTAGAAACAATTGGGACATCTTCAGGGTCATGAGCGAGCGAGCGATCATTTCTTCGATTGATTTTCGCATTGACAGTACAGATTTTTTCGTCAGAAAAAACCTAAGGCTTCCGGGAGCCTTGTTTCATAAAGAACACAAAAGCAAGTTACAGCGTTCAACGCGTTTTGTCCCTGCAGCTTTAGAAAGCATCTGTCTTATTTTAATTGTATAAGACTTGCAGCGGAGCTCCTCTTCCACGATTCGACGCATAGTTTTCTCACTTACACCGACAACTGACGACAATTTTCGGATTGACTGGCTCGGATCCTCCAAAATCAATTTCTGAGCCCGTTTAATGATTTCAGGGGTCCTGACAACGCGTTCTTTGGAGTGGGGTTTCCTTGCTGGTGTCGCGGAACCTTTGTGTGACTTCTCCGATTCATTATATTTCGCAATAACTTCATACACAGTCAATCTTGGGTAGCCGAAGAATCGAATGATTTCTGTGGCTGAGCGCCCAGCGCGAACACTTTCAATAATCGCGGCTCTTCGATTCTACTCTGCACTTGGCTTGAAAATTGCGACTTTTTCGAGGTTATGAATGTTCAGAATCGCGACCTCTCGAAACCTTAAAGGAAGGGGGGGGGGGGGTGGAATTTAAATTGAATTTGGTCAGGATTTTGGCGCCTCACCCTGTATAATAAAATTTCGGGAGTTTATGGTGTTCTGGCAGAGCTGTTGAGTATTAGCAACGATAAAGTGAAGAAAATTTTACGCCAACGTTTGGAAAGAATCTCAGAAGAAGGAAATTTAAGAAGAAAATTAAGTTTCAAGATAGATTAATTATCTGATCAAGTCAAAAAATAGGTTTCCAGCTGTGTTGCGTAAATTTCTGTCGTTTCTGTGAGAAAGAAATCTTTCTCACAGAAACGATGAATAAAATGATAGACAGCAAGTTTAAAATAATTTTTTAGTAGATACGGAACCGCGATTCTATCAGGGACTTCAACAGGGAACAAATTATTTCTTTTAATCAAATCAGACCAACCAGACCATCTATGAGCATATCAGCATATGCGGGGACAAATGCTGGCTTCTATTCTACTTCAACAGCGGACCCAGTGTCTACAGGTTGATTAGTTAGTGTATAAGGTAGTTTGGTGCGGAAAGTACCTAGAAATCCTGTGATCATCGGGCTCCAGTATTACTTAGTATCAAAGCTTGCGCACATCAATTGAGGCGCATCACGAAGCTATTAATAACCACTGAGAAAATAATTCTTAGTTATTTTTAGATTGAACCATGATAGTGGTATTTGCGGTATTTGCGGTATTTGCTTTTCATGCAATATAAGTCAGCACATTTTGATCCGCGTACAGCCACATATTATCGATAGCATTACAAGGTTTTTGTATGGTATTTCCGAATACATCACGTACAAACCCATTTAGAAAAAGAACATATTTCCCTTAACCAGTAATCAGAGATATATGGAAGATGCAATTGCTTCCTACATGCTTATAAACAACAATTTGATGCAAGCAGCCTTTAATGCATCGAGCACATCTGAAGTGGTCAAATCGCTACCATGTATCTAAAGATACTTTTCCAACTTTTCGTACTGGTATTGTTTCTACGAGGAAGCTACATTGTAAGGGTCAACATTTATATAATATTCATATGAAATGTATATTTTCTTCTCGCTTCTGTAATTTTAGGGTGAAACTGCAACAACTACACGTCAAATGGTACCTGGTGTATCTTTATCTGAAGCTCGACGGTTGCTTATTGGAAATGTAACCAGAAAGTGTCTATGCTACTTGATCAATGTTATTAATTACGTTTTCTATTTTTCCACAGACGCAGCAGATTGAATCTAGGTTTGGTTGCAAGCAAGCTGGTGATTACGTAAGTGAAATCCTTGTACATTATTTAAATGAAGCTCTGAAGCATTTTCCTAAACTTTGTGCAGTGTTCGAAATCTGATGGATGTTGCAGTTTGATGTGCAATTCATTTCTAATGAAATGCTTTTCGTAGTTAGTATTGATGCAGGTTTTAAATCAACGAATGAAATTCTAGTTGAAAGAATCATCATCTCTTCAGGATCAAAGCATTCATATTTGTAGATTTTTAGTAAGTTTCCTGCGAAAGAGCAACTTTGAATTCAACTGCAGCAAAATGCTTCTCTATTTATTAATACATCAATGTAAAGATATGTGGATCAGTCTTCTGAAAAATAGTCATAAATTCCATCAACACAAACAAATCCTCCTAGCAACGTAGTGAATAAAAAAGGATTTAACTTCTACAGACGGATGTGAAATCCTACTTAGATATTCAACTTGCTCCATAACGTTCCTGTCAGCGTTCGGAAAAACTATTGACTTATGATAAACAAAATGAATTCAACTTTTTTGACTATTAATTTAATATTGCAATTTCTTGTTATTTTAATGATAATAAAAATTGATTTCTAACTTTTTTTAATAAGTAATAAGTTTAATAAGATCTATCTATCTAGTTTATGTAATCAGTCATGAATAAATGAAGTTGTTGATGATTCTCAAGACAGCATTTTATCTTACCAATAACTGGAAATCACAAGATTGACTGATAGATAAAACTAATAGCTTGCTTATCCTCATCTAATCAGCAAAAAAAGTACTAAACTGTGTCCGTTTTTTGCCAGGAGGCAAAAATTGCAATGTAAAATATAAAGCTGCAGAAGTGACACATATTTGATCATCATAAACAATACAACTACAATACTTATTTCTCTTTGTTGATTCGGATATTTGCAACCCCCTAAAAAGTTAACATTTGCCGGTTGGCAAATGGTCGCTTCTTCAGTGTTGAGCCTATTGTGATCGTATTGAGAAGGGATCAAAAAGAGACCAAGATCAAAAAGTACTCAAAAATAATCAAAAATGAAACAGATTGGCTTCCATACATCGGTCTATTCAAAAAAAAGCTCGACCTAGCAATTGAAATTCACAAGAATTTTTTTATGTATTTTAAATATTGCATAACATCTCACGTATCTATTAAATTAAACAAAAAATTCAGGGCACTGTGGCGTATCAGTTTATATCTTTATTTATATAATATCTTCTTTGCAAGAAGATAGTTTTAGTCAATGAGATTTCTTGTTGTGACCGATAGTGTTTATTATGTATGAAGAAAATCGTTTTTAATGAAGTGCGTTGCTATCGGCCTGAATGAAGGCCCGATTTAATGCTGAATGAAAATTTTTCCTTAAACAATTTTTTTAACTATGGAGAAACATTAAATTCTGGTTAGCTATGAATTAACAGTATTTAAAGGTATTGTAGTCCAAAATATTCCTCTGTCGCAGAATCCGGTAATATCTAAACTGTTACTGAATTTATTGTATTTAAAAGATTGAAGTGCACTTCTAAAAAAACGTTGAAATAAGATGAGGTATTGACTTGCAAGTTGAAGTAGTCACCAATTATTATTTATACAGCTGAAGTATTCGAACAACTGAGTTGGTGGTGTACGTTCGATTGAGATGTACTTCCGATTAGCGCCGGCCTAGCCCTGAGCATCAGTCCCCATAAAGTGGTGCCAACCCTCGCATGGTCACCCTGCTAAGCAAAGACAACCATGGGACTATTAAGGCGACTACACGAACAAGGGGAGATAGCGACTCCAAGAGGCTACCTATAAGCCAAGATATCCGGATAATGATGTTCAAAAGAAAAGATGACGATGGAGCAGAAACTTTCGAAAACGGAAGGGCAAAATTAGAAAATCTGGTCAAATTGAATCAACCGTGAAGCGAAAAGGGTTATAAAACGCATCATTGCCACATTCGATGCGTAAAAGAACCTTATCCAGGAGGTTAGAGGCGGAGTCCTGACGTTGGAAGGCCTCCTAACCTGAGTAGGTACCCATAGACGCAAGTGGCTGAAGCCAGAGGAAGAGCGAAAGGCGAATCCCTTCGACAGACCAGTAGTCCTCCCGATGTCTACCACCTGCGAAAAAGTTGGCCTGCAGGCCAATAAAAGGGATTTGGGGTAAACGGAAGAAGGAGGACGACGGGACGTAGAACGATAAAAGTGCTCTGGAGGAGGGATTTCAGACGACACTGTTCAAAGCCGAGAGTGCAAAGTTAAAAAACTTTGTAAAGTTGAAAATCGATTACACAGGAACTGAAATGCAAGGAACTATCGCACGTAGCCCCAGAAATAAAGATTAAGAAGCATCGAAAACTTTTTGGGCTGGCACTACTGGTTATACTAATCAACGTTAATCCAACGTTAATCCTTAAAAATCCTATAGAAAGGTAGAATGATAAAACCAGAAACCATCTCAACGGCAACCAAAGCTGTAAGACCAACTCGGTCAGGTAATCTACTGGCTGAGTTTGAACCAGATGCAAACATTAAAAACGCGTTCCGTGACGCAGTCAAACTATGTCTTTAAGAAAAAGCAACAGAAGTCTAACTCGAGTTTATGACTACACACGAAATTAGGAAAACTGAGATCTCAACTAATATGTTAGTGGCAAAAGCTTACATTATGTAACTTGTAATTGGCTTGCGCGAAGAGATTTCTGTTACAGATGTCAACTACGAGATAAATTGTAAATCGGTTTTTATCTACATTTTTTATTCTACAAGGAGTTACACGAAAGCGGTTGGCATAGACGCAGAGGCAACGAGCGCTGTGAATTGCATGTGCAAATCGTACAGTCTCCAGGACTGCGGTGCTGGTAATCTTAGGAATGATACCCATCACCCTCCCTGCAAGAGAGTGCAGAAATATTTACCTGCGCAAAAGCGAAAACAACAGAGAAGATGTCACCAGGGGAGGGACTTGGACTGAGTCCTGTGAAGAAGACACCAAGAGAAACTGGACTACATGACTGGTCTCTGACTTGAGGCCGCGGCCCAATCGCTTGCATGGTGAGACGGATTTCAACTTGACCCAATTATTAGTCCTGCGTGAATGTTTCCTGTCTTACTTGCACAAGATTGACAGGTCCCTGCCTTCTAACTGAATGTGTTTTGTCCAGATCAGGTAGATGACGCCTGTCACACATTTTTCCCTTGTAAAAGGTGGAGTATGCAGCGCGATGACCTCTTCAGTGAAATTGAAGAGCGGAAACTATGGTCAAAACTAAGGCTGGAAACGTTTGACAAATAGAATCGCGTGTCACAATATGCTCGGGCAGTGCTGACACTGAAGCAAACTATATTGGAACGTTTGGTAAAGATTTATTTTGAAGAACTTCCTTCTTCTCCATTCCTTCCTGATAAAGAAGTGATTCCTATAATCTAAAGTCGCCGCTAGGCATAGAAATACGAGGCCTAATGTAATGTAATGGAAGTAATGTGTCAAAAAGTTCCAGGCTTCGGTTCTCAGGTGTACAGGAGAAGTGTTTGGTGAGTCGTCTAGAAGCATTGCTCGTCTGGGAGTCTAGATTTAGAGCATAAACAGCTTTCACCTCCCTACCACAAGAAAAAGTTATTGCACTGGCTCCGTGATGGCTGACTCGTCCAATATTTTCCTCCACTCTGCAAATTTTAGTAAGTTATCTACACCAACCAAATCAACAACATTATTGCAAGAGGAGGTCAACTCCTTTGAAGACATTTTATCGAGCATAGAGGGCATGTTTTGGTAAGTAAGAGATAAGGAAGAAAGTTAGCAAATGCAATGCTAAGGTAATTGCATAGTACAGCTAGATCCTAGGCGGAAACGAAACTTTGAGATGACTGTCTAAGAAGGGAACTAGTCGTGGGAAACACTGACATTTTTCAGCAATTCGCCAACGTGGGACTTATTTCAAAATTTATTTTCGAGGTTCACGACTATGTTCCTTTATGCCCACACATTCAGCGTTCCGTCTTCATGTTGGTCAGCAATAAGGTGGACCATGAGAAAATCATTAAGAACCTCACAAGACACACACCACAAGTGGCGTAACTGCTGAAAATATGGTGAAATCTTCAATGTAAAGTATCACATCTTCTTGTACGTTGTCTATGACTCACTGCATCCAAACACGTCATGACTTCTGTTCAGGACGTCAGTTGAAATCGGTGAACAACGAATACTCCTTGTAAGAGAAACGTTAACGATATCGAAGTCGGAACAAGTTACTTGCCTGAATATGTACCAGAATGGAAGTATCAACAAAAATAACGCCTGATGCTGACAGAACTTGGTCAAAGACGTGTACAGGGACCCGTGGGCCTGGGCTCAGAGAAAAGGGACGAGATATTTTCAGCTATCTTCACTGTAAAATCCTGTTAGCGTTAAAACAATGTAAGGGGAAAACCGGTTAACTATCCCATCTTCACAAGGAAGAAACTTTAACGAGCACTTTTTCCTTTGGATTCGAAGAGACCTCTAGCGTCACATGCTACTCAGCACTTGCAATGACTGTTTGTCAGAAGAGGTCTATTGAGCAATCTTTCATTGCTCAGAAAAGAAGTGTAAAGGGAAAAAAACTCCAAAAGCTCCGTATGCATATCACCCAATATGCTAAAAATAGGTCGCGAAGTGCTTAAAAAACTCGTAAAAAGAGAACTCACTCACACTATCTATTCCACAGGGGACCTTATTTTGCCGTAATACAGTTTTCAAGCCGGACTTTCCACTATCAATTTAGTTGTAGGCACTATCTGCATTTCTACAGGCAGAGCCATACAATTGCTGTCTCCGGTCTCCTAGTGATCATGAACATCAGGAAAGGTTTTCCTCCGTTTGACGGTCATCTATATTAAATGTCCTGAACAACTTTTTCAAGTTACTAAATACTTAACGCTGGTACCGAGAAATTACCTGAAGAATTCAAGGCAATATGGAAGGCGAACAGAAGTGCTAGTCAAATCAGGTGTCTGCTAGGACAGACTAGGACTGCTCATATGACAGCCTGCTAAGACATGAGCTGCTAGAGGGGTCGTTACTTTTCCTCCTTCCAAATGATGTTGCAGCACCAATTTGCTGAATTGATCATCGAGCTAAGACTGAACGTGTTGATACGTCAGTTAAGGCCGAAATACAATATTTCGGCGAGCTGTTTTGTCGGTGTTTTGAAGCATGCCATTTCTTCTCCGCAAGGATTTCAAAAACAATAGAAAAATTCAAAATGATTTTAAAGGCGTGTTCAGAAGTCATGCAGCACCTGGCGAAAGCTGTGTCCATCCTTTCTTCAAAGAAACAAAAGCGATGATGGAAACATCCCTGAAATTATAGATTTTGAATTGTAGGTGAACTAGTATGACGTAGAAGAGGTCACAATGGAACATAAAGATGAACTGACGACTGAAGAAGCCCAACTAATCTTGAATGACAAACACAAAGAAACACTTTGAAATGGTTTCTGCTTCTGAAAAAGAGGAAGATGAAAGGGGGCCACTGCCCGCATCTGTCATTAACAATATTTTGGACAAGTGGGAAAACGTCAATGCAATGGTTTTAGAATGGCACCGAAACCAGCTGATATCTGTAAGGTTGGAACTCTTTACGGACGTACGAGTGTTCTTGACGAGGAGCGTTCCGGGCGGCCAAAAAGTGTGTTGACGGACAAAAACGTTGAAAAAGTGCACGATTTAGTTACGAGTGACCGTCGACTTAAAGTGCGTGACATAGCTAAGTCCATAGGCATCTCAACTGAATGGGTGCATCACATCCTAACAGTTGATTTGGACATGAAAAAATTAACTGCGCGTTGGGTGCCGCGCCTGCTCACAGTCGACCAGAGATGCACCCGAGTCGTAACTTCAATGGCGTCTCTCGAACTCTACCGTAAAAATCCTGACGATTTCTTGAGGCGTTTCGTTACTGATGATGAAACGTGGGTCCATCACTATGCTCCGAAGATGAAACGACAGTCGATGCAGTGGACTAAGAAAGGAGAACCGGCTCTAAAGAAGGCAAAGACGGTCCAATCGGCGGGGAAAGTGATGGCCATCATTTTCTGGGATAGTAAGGGGATTATTCTGATCGATTACTTGGAAGAGAGGAAAACCATTAACGGGGAATATTACGCAAAACTTTTGGGCCGTTTGGACCAGGCAATCAAAGAGGAACGTCCTGGTTTGAAGAAAAAGAAGATCTTGTTCCACCACGACAACGCCCCTGTCCACACCTGCGCGGTTTCCATGTCCAAATTACACGATTTGCGGTATGAGATCGTTGACCACCCACTTTATTCGCCCGACTTGGCCCCATGTGATTTTTTTTTGTTCCCCAAATTGAAAACTCACCTCGGTGGACAAAAATTTTCATCGAACCAAGAGGTGAAAGACGCCGTTTCCCAATTTTTTGCAGACTGTGACAAAAATTTCTTTTTGAACTGTATGAAAGGACTTGAGAAACGTTGGACCAAATGTATTAACCTCCAGGGAGATTATGTTGAAAAATAAAAAAAAAATTTCCGGAAAAAATGCTTTTTTCTTACTTGGGCCACGGACTTATCAAACGACCCTCGTAACAAATACATGGATCATTCTCGAAGGGGAAAAAGCCATGACGTTAACACATTGCGTGCATTGAGTACGACGATGCATGTGCAAATGAGTAAGCGGGTAAACTTGAGAATAATCCACGTAGAAAATTCCGGGTTGGCTGAATCGGCGAAGATGATTAAAGCCGAAATACAATACTGCGAGACGGCGATGCGATAGCGCGACGAGAGTCTCGCAGCAAATGTGAAGCAGTTTTCGTAACATGCATTTGTATACGACATCGTACAAGATTGCGATGCGTCGATGCGAGGCAGGAAATATTCGGAAAATCGAAAATTCCTCGCAACGAGATGCGTGACGTTTGTCACGTCAAATGCAATATGGCGCTTAAATGAAATTTGAAATTCAAACGCCTTAATTTCTTTTTTAAGTACTTTGGTTATTATGAATGAAAATTTCGTGCATCCTAGTTAAGGCTTTTATTTGCCAAACGAAGGAACATTCCAAATTCAAAAATTTTCAAAAATCAAAAACAATTTTATTTAAAACGTCACCTATTTGACATTTGTCTTATGAACATTAATGTTCGCCGCGTCGCATGCATTGTAAATTGAATGCGTTGCGAGACGACGAGGGAGAATCGCATCGCGCTCTCGCATCGCCGTCACGCAGTATTGTATTTCGGCCTTTATAGAGCTGAACACACAAGGACTTAACATAGCAAACTAAAGTGTGTTATGTATTCGACTGTATAGGCGACATGAAAACAAATAATAAAAAAAAAGTCTCAATAAAATAATTGTCAGAAAAAACGCCTCAGAAAAGAATTCCCAATAGAAAAAAAAACATTAAAACAAAAACATTCTCAGAACGTTTTCGGGAAGAAATTGTTATGATTCACTTGTTTGTTGTGAACATATACCGATATGAAGGATAGTATGATGTTGAGTAGAAATAGCAGTTCTGAATTAAGTATTAAGGATAATAATCATGTATCAAGTTTCGAGGATAAAAACCAGTATCAAATTCTGAGAATAAGGACCTAGAATTCCAAAGTATTGAGGATAATATAGAGAATCAAGAAATATTAGCAGCTGTGTGAAGTGTTTAGCCCCAGTAACACTTGAGTCGCAAAATCTTTGAATTACAAGGACCAAGAGAACATTGTGATTAAGATCGATGCGAAGAAGATAGCAAGCAGGCAGCGGAGGTGGTCAGGGCGCAGCGCAGAGAATTCAGTGAAGTCCCGAAACCAAGTTGAGGTAGATTTTCGTGTTGGAGGGAGCAGAGGTGGTCAGAATCAACGCAACGGAAGCAAGTAAAGTCCCGAAATCGCGCATAAAGCTCGCGCGGTGAGCTAGTCGATTAAAAGTAACTTCCTTCGGTCGCCATTATGCGGCCTTTGTATTTTCACATAACCTTGTCTATTTAAATTTGTTCCTTTTTTCAATGCCGGTGCGACCTTCCGGTTGCGATAATTATATCATTATTATTAATTATTTATTGATTAAAGTAATCTTCCCGAAGACAAAGGTCCCAAAAGTAGGGTCAGTAAGTAGTTGGAATGATAGCATTAGGTCCAATAAGGGCTTAAATCACGAACAACCTCTTCAGTTAAAGGTATCCGTCTCCAATTTTTCAGATGTGTTGGCAGTTTTAAGAAAATCTTTTTGCAGATAGGACTTAAATAGGTCTGAACGGGGAGATGCGCATTAAAATTATATTAAATCTTGTATTTATGCACAATTACTCTCAACTAATATTTGGAAAATTTACTCTTACAGAAATGTCGTAAATCCTTAAAGCGGGAGGGAAGTTTTCAACAAAAATCTACAGTCTTTCTGAAAAATAGAAAATGTATGGCGCAGCGATGTTGCCTCTAATATACAGGTAAACACGGGTATACTTGAGTTGTTTCAGACATTGAAGACTGATAGGTTGCTTTTATATTTTTACTCATTACCTTTCCCTTCCTGCTACAGCATGGAGTCCAACGGATTGGACGCGTCATAAGGCAATGTAATGTAATGTATCAAAAAGTTTCAGAATAGGCTTTCTAATTGACATATTAGATACTTGGTCAGTAGTGGAGACAATTTTCGCCATTTGAAAAACGTCTCTCGGCGCGTAAATAGCCTTCATCTCCACACCCAAAAAAATCATGCAAAATTTGAGCCTAGCTTTGATCTCACCATAAAAAAAGGAACATACAACATGATAATAGAAAATTCTGATTACAGTCAAAAGATTACAGACTTCAAAAGGGTATACTTCAAATAAACAAATTCCGTCTAAGAAACGACAGCAGTGACTGTGATCCCGATGCTCTTTCGGTCATTTTTTCATGAAAAATTGCTCAATGCATACATCCCAGTGAAACACCAACCAAATCTCTAGATCTTACATTCGTATCAGATACATTGAGAACTGCTGAACAGTGAAGGTGAAGAACCGCTGAAGACATACTAAGCACCTTAAAATATTACCAGAGTACATCTTACTGCTATATACTATATAAAATACTGCCGAAATGTCGTTTTTTACTGAATCTATGACACTGAAGTATATCTATTGCATCAACTACTGTCACCACTATCTGCCAATTACTGCTATCACTTCTACTTGATCTACTCCTTGTGCAAGTATAGATATTTCCAGTCTTACCTTCATATTCCCATAACTGCATGTTTGGCATTGTGTCATTCAAAAATGCGTTGCGTCTTTGCAAGGACAGATGCCATATTGGATGAGAGCGGAAAAAAGGTTGAATCGAATATTTTGAAATGCTTTTGAAATATGTTGCCCTAAAGATCATGAGCATCACTACCAGCAAATCAGCCGTAAAAATCTTTATTTCCACACTTTGTGAGATATATCAAAGGAGTCCTGAAAACACAGAATATATATATATATATATATATAAAACATCGATAGTGAATAGCATCCCGATAGAAATCTTCACTTTATGTAGCGACAGAGTGGCAGCAATTCTACTCCTATTTCTGTACAGGATCTCAGAAGAAAAAAATATTGCAAAGGATTTAAAACAGATAAGATTATCTGATTGATCCTTAAAAAAGTGTCAAGTTTTGCTACGATAACTATAAGAAGATAGTTCTTTAAAAAAATTCTCTTACAAAAAAGATCTCTCACAGAAATTATGGAAAACTGGCAATAACAATCTATAATATATAACAATCTGCAAAACCGTCTTTCTACCGCGAAACCGACCAAAATTTCTTTGTTTATGTGACCCTGAAAATGCTGGGAGTACAATTTGGATATTTTGAAAAACTTTCAGAGACTTCAACGTAGTGTACGAAGGTTTTGATTGTGAGACACTACACAAGTTATTTGGTGCTTTCAGAATATCTCAAAAATAAGTTTAACCTACGAAATTGACAATGAGAAACTCAACATTATAAAGTGCTGGTTGAACTACTAAAAAAATTTCGAACTATAGTGTAGAGTTCGTTGTAGAGCAAGTTATGAATTCTATAGCAGAGTTAGGTATAAGTCTAATTCTGATTAACACAAAAGGAAAATTAGTCAGTGGATGCTGCCAAATCCTTGTCTACGATAAAAGCATCTCAGAAGGTTTTGAATGAATCCCAAACATTCTTTACACAAAAATAAATTTTCAAAAATGGTTAAAAGCAAATACAAAAATAACATCGAAATTATGACTCAAGCCAGAAATACTGTGTGAATGAGACAAAACATAGCAATTTGCGAACAAAACATAGAACACATTGGTAACCTTATTTTTCTAGAGGTGACCATTAATATTGATCAGACAAACGAAATGAAAAGATAGATCACACTTGCAACTAAGATTTTTTATTTGGTGGATGATGAGACCGGTTCTACGCTAGCGTAACGATAAATAAGCCTTAACTCTGACATAGCGCAGGTCCACCCAGCACTAACACTTTAGAAAGGCTTCCTTAAACGAGAGATAGAAAAAAGATCAATTAAATTTCTATTTCTTGTACGTTTCAAGTGGGTATCGTCTTATTGAACCCAAAAATTAGAGGAAAACCAACAATTCGAATTGAATTCCTATTATTTTAGGCTAGAAGCGTAGAAAGTAACCATATATGGAATAGTATCCTTAAGATGAAATACCGCCATTTCTCGGAAACGAATACTCCTAGTTGCAAAAGACAGTGATCTTCTGTGTCTTTCCATCATTAGACTCACGTACAGGTTTCGACTTGTCAGTCGGGCGAACGTTGTGGCGGCGGTGAGGGTGTTTTGTCTGGGCCCTGTGGGAAAAGTTTTTAAGGTACGTAAAAACTAAGTATTTCTTTCAAAACATGATTGAAAATAATATTGTATATTATGACTATGCATTGATTACATGTTCATTTCATTGTTTTAGAGGTTTTTTCTTGTCTGATTGTGTTTAGTACAAAAATTTGATAAACGTTTTGATAAGTTTGAAATTTCCGAATATGGACAGTCCGTGGGGTCTAAGTAGGAACTGTTCCAAATTTGGATACCAAAATATCATTTGGCTATAATAGATTTTAAATTCAATATTATGGTTTGAGAATGGCGTCTTCGAATGGCGAGTTCAAAAGGAAAACGAAAAGGGTGGAGCACCGAACACATGACAGAAGTTATACGAATGGTTTCAGAGAAAATTGGTTTATTTTAAAAGCAGCAAAACACCATCTTGTTTTTATTGTGTCGGAAAAATAAACTATCACCAGAAGAAGCTGTAGCTACTCAATTAGGAAGAAAATCTGTTTTAGATGATCAGCTCGAAGATCTGCTAGTAGAATATATTTTAAAGATGGAGAGCAAAGGTAAAGTCTAAAGGTAAAGAATAAGTGGATGCTTTTTTTGACCTTCTTGAAGATGTCTAAACTAAAGGTAACTATACACCGACTCGCATATATAATGTTGATGAATCCGAGCTTACTGTGGTTCAAACCAAGACACCCCAACTTAGCGATCACAAAGGAAAACGACGAATAGTTTCACTTATTTCAGCTGAAAGAAGCTCATTAATAACAATAGTTTTTGCTATGAATGTCACTGGCCATTTTTCCCAAGAAACTGGCCATTTTTTTTACATAATTTTCCCAAGAAAAATATGAGCGAACAGCTAATGAGAGGCAGTCCTCCAGGGGTGGTAGGCGTTTCACCTCCATTAGGATGGATCCAAATGCAAATATTTACAGATTAGTTTAAGCATCTCTTCAAACACAACAACTCGACCCCAGAATAGAAAGGTTTATTGATCTTAGATGGACATTATTCTCACACTCACACGTTATTAATAGTACAAGGGAGAACAGAGTTGAAATTGTTTCCACACCTCCACAAACAATCCACAAACTTCAACCTTTAGATAAAACTTTTATGGGCCCACTAAAAACCTATTAAAACGAAGAAATACGAATGTGGATAAGAACAATAACAGGCCACTAAGTCCTCATGACATTGTTGAACTATTTGGCTGATCTTACTTGCAAGTGCAGACAGGAGAAATTGCAGCGAATGGCTTTCGCGTTACAGGCGTTTGGCCATTGAAGGAAAACATATTTAGCAAGATTGACTATCTTGCTGCCCAACAGGATGCAGTTAAAGATGGTTGCTCAATCAATGCCACGCCAACAAAATCCAGCTCCCAGTCGAAAGAACTATCAGCAAACGATGCAAGACCACCTGATAATAGTTTGATTTTAATTGTAACTTCATTCACACCAAGACAAGACACAGAATTCGATCCAGAACCCTCAACTTGCACGCTTGCTCGCAGTACTCTAAGTCTGGTGTTGCCCTATGACACCAGCCCAGTGGCACTTAAATAAAGAAAAATTTCTAATAGAGGAAAAAAAGCAACTATTGCTGAAATCATAAAATCTTCTCTAAATAAAAATCAACTCACTGGCAATAATAAAAAGAAAAAGAGAGTAAATTATCAAAACCGAAAAAAAAACAGAAAGCAAAGAAAACTAAAGTAAAACAGCATAAACAAAAAATCAAGTCTCAAAAAAGTCCCATTGGTTCAGACGATGACGAAGAAATACATTTTGACACAGACAGTGAGCCTGATGCAGAGCGTATGTTCTGTAACAGCCTGTTTTCTCAAAATACTCGAGGAGAGACATGGATTAAATGCCTCATGAACGGGCTCTGGGCACATGGCAATTGCGTTGGTGCAGAGTTCGATACATGGACATGTGATTTTGGAAGTATCTTAAGTACCTTCTTAAAATTGACCAAAGTTCCTGTAGATCTCATAAAAGAAAAGGTTTATTATTGATAGTTTTATAGTAGTCGATATATGGGTACCTTTTCTATAATTAGGTGCTTTTATATTTATTTTGTTTTTGAAAAAATTTTGTATTTTAAATGAATATATGTAAAACAAAACTGCCAATAAGTTAAGCGCTGTATGACTAATAATAAATAAGAATAAAAGTTTAATCACAAAAAACAATATCTTTTTTTATAACACAAAAAAAAAAGAATTTCCAAATTTGGTTACTTTCCTCTAACCACTCAAAAGTGCAAACATTGTAAAAGACAAGGACAAGGAAAGAGTTACGAATGTAGCATGTGACAAGTAGCAGCGTTCATTCAGTGAATAAAGTGCGCTTCGCAAGATAGAGAGCTCGGAAATCGAAAAACGTATGTGTGAGAAGAGATCTCCATGGCTAGCTTTCTGAGCTGAAAAGTATGTGCGGCATCGTGTATGAGTACAAAATATAGACAATGGTAATGTACATCTCGCTGCTCCTACGTCTCTATCTCCTATCTCTTAACAAGTATTGCTTACAAATGTCAATGCTTCTGGAAAGAAGCAGAAGCTTCTTTCTTTATTCTGCAAGGCAGAATACTTAGGAGAAACCTCCTGGCTGAATAAGCAATTGATGGGAAGATTCTATGGACATCTTCGGTCAAAAGCTACTCAATTTCGAAAATTAGATTGCACAGAAAGGTGAAGATTATTAGAGGTGAATTTTGAGGAAGCCAAGCACCTTCATCGGAGAAGAAAACGGCAAAAGAAATTGCTGAAAACAGATTGACACCGAACGAATATGCTCAAGGATTATTGTATAATGAACACATTTTCTTTAAAAAATAAGAAAGTTATAAATTCCTATTAGTCTTCTCAGACAACAAGGCCAAGTAACCCGTCAATATTTTTTTTAGTAAAAAATTCATGTAACTTAGCATTCACCTAAACTTCGCCTTAAGCTAATGTTACTAAACTGTGATATAAAAGTGAATATCAATCAGTAACACTTTTGAAATTCTTTTTATCATAAATAATGTTAATTTAGAACAACTGATGCACAAAAACAGGAAAGAGCAAATATAATAATACGGTAAATGTATTTCCGTTTCGTCCATAACAAACTGGATTGCTTCTACATTGGAGTTAGATACAGAAAAGATACTCTTGCATCATAATATTTCTTTTCAGATGAATTCTCCTAGAAAATTTTCAACCCCTTTCTGTCTGCACTTTGCCATTGTACTTTTGAAGTGATTTTAAACTACATTTTACGTCTACAAATCTCATATCCTTTTTATAACTCTTTATCTTCCTTTCAAACATCATCTATCCAATTCTGTAGAGTCGTGAATGCTACGTTGAGCAGCGTTAAATATTTTTTTCATTGAAACTTTACCCTCTTCATATTTTCAAGTGTATTTATTTCGGAAATTTCATATTCCACTAACATGAATTTTGAAAAGATGTCCAGCTGGAGGCTCGAGAGATTCTCTGTCGAGTGGTAGCATGCAAATAGCCCGGCATGCTGTTTTAATATTTTATTCAACTTGAGTGGCGTGTTAAAAAGGTTAAAACCGAGAACTGACATTTAGGTCCACTTTACAATTTTTTAAAATTGTATGTCATGCTGAAAATGTTTACTGAAATCGTATGTTATTTCGAAAGTTTTTAATTTTATTTGCATGTGGTTAGTTTTTCTTTCTCTCTTATCGTTCATAGGATTGGAGGCACAGGTTTAAAGTGA
The DNA here is from genome assembly GCA_954870665.1 of Stratiomys singularior. Taxonomy (NCBI): domain Eukaryota; kingdom Metazoa; phylum Arthropoda; class Insecta; order Diptera; family Stratiomyidae; genus Stratiomys; species Stratiomys singularior. Next base: position 111,664,522 of record OX940877.1, on the reverse strand, counting down.
GTATGTGATAAGATGTATTTTATAACACCCCTTCTCTGTCTTTTTCTAGTAGATGATGCTTGATATGTAGATATGCTTCAAAAATGTTTTTCAGAAATACTGAAGCGTAAAATAAATACAGAGAACAGTGAAAAACTAAAACCTTCAGTGAAACGTTTCTTTCGTTTTGCGGAAAATATCTTTGACAGTATAGTCATATTGGAGGATATGTTCATAAAGTTGAAGTAAGTAGTTATAGTCGATAGATTCCCGTAAAAAATCGCCTTTTTTGAAAAGTGCTACAAATTTTTAATAACTTATTTTTCTTTATTATTAGTTTTTTATATTATATCGCTGCTGGTTTCCGAAACGGAGGCTGTGTATTTATCTATTAACAACATGGTAAAACATATCATAATAACCGAATTTCTAAACACCACTATTTCTCGCGAAATTTGAATAACGCCTCAAAACACAGGATTAACTTTCCTAAACTTGAACGTTAATGAAACTTGAACTTTCTATTATTATCGTAATAAAAATTTAAAATTTACTTTTCATAATTTTAAATACGGACAAATGAGGCAAGTTTACTATATAGTTTATTTACAAAGATCATCACCGAAGCAAGATGTTTTGTTGCTCCAGGCAAACCCTTCTCAATTTGAAACTTTCAGAGATTTTCCTTGTATGTTTTAAGCTCACAATTATTTTCAAATGAGCTGGAACAACCTTCAGAAAAAGCGTCAAATAAGCAATCAAGGAAAACAAGGCGGAGCTATCATCGGAATCTGATGAAAGCTCCGCCTTGTTCTATTCTTGTGAAATCAAATTTTGTCATTTGCAAAAACATTTGCCAAAATATTTCACATATACCTTTAACCTGAATTTTTCCAGCACTCATACCACACTTCAAACTCATCCGAGTCCACTGTTTTTTTTTAGTTCACACGCGTTGCTGTAGCTTGATTTGACAACGACACTCGCGATTTTTTTACCGTATTTATATTGAAACCACCATGCCAATAAGAAACATATGGCCTCGTCTTTCTCAAAATCCCTCAGCTAAAACGAGCGCAATATTTTTTTGGGTGCATGAATTTGAGCATACAAGAGTTTTTCTTCCTCAAAAGCCTTGAGCAACGCTTGACCACTTTCCACAGCGGTGGCGATCGAATCGATATCCTTCTGATAAACGGAGTCAAAAATATTCCACTTGCAAGTTTCATTAGACCACAAAACATGTTGATTCCACTCAATCTAACACCAAAGAAACGCATAACGTACACCATAAATCGATTTATCTCGCATCAAATCTAAATTAACGGACACGAATCAAAATACTTTGGTTCGCAATCGCACGATACACAAAGCTTAAAATTGAGTATGGACAACGCCATATTTCGAGCAAGAAACATCTTTATCACATACATTATACTTAACATACTGCTGTAACGTTGAAAATACCAAGAAAAATTGAATCAAACGGTACTCTCCAGTTTGATCAACACCGAACGAGTGCATCGAAAGTTGGATCTTTCGATTTTCACAGGTTCTTCGCCGATTTACTGGCATTACTTGTATACACCTTGAGCCTTTGTACACATACTCTGAAGAATTTTCTGTTTCTTATTGTTCGTTTTCAAACGTGGTCGTCTCCATGAAGATTTTTGTTGCGATATCTTCTTATAGAAATCATGAGCAGAGATGTTGTCAAATCACAATTTCAAACTTGACTGATGTTGAGAGAGCGCTGTTACACTGGTATTAGTAACCTCCTGCTCCTCAATTGACATGTATATGTTCAATTCTTAAAATGTGGGTGCCAAACTCAACGGATTTAAGTCGGGATACTATGTAATAGAATGTAACCCCACAGCTACACACAACAGAAGCAACAGCCATCAAAATTCAGACGAACACTTTTGAGTTTGTGGTCATTTCGGTGTACAACCCACCAAAAAATAGACACTTTGAACAAGACTTGAACACTTTATTCGAAATAGAAGGGCCACTCTTGGTCATTGGAGACCTCAATGCCTACCATAGGCAATGGGGTGCTGTGAGAAGTAATCAAGCTGGGACTGAGCTTAACAGATTCATCACAAGCAACAACGCAAGCCTGCACCTACCCAATGAGCCAACGCATTTTGGTCGCACATGCGGAAATATCCTCGACTTTGGGATTTCCCGAGAATTCCAGGCTAATATACGAATAAACGTCCTCAACGAACTCTCCTCAGATCACCAACCGGTACACTTCTTAATAGAAGACGTCTATATAGATGAACCTTTAAGAAGTAGGAAGAAAACTGACTGGCAAGCTTTCCACGACCATCTGGCTACCGAAAGTTTCACCCAAGACATAAATACAGCCGATGATGTCGAGAAAACTATAGAGATAGTAACCAACATTATCCTGCAGGCAAAAGAGAACAACACAGTCACAACTCCGATAAGGGAATACAACCCCTACGAACTCCTGCGCGACATCAAAATTAAAATAAGGAGGAGGAATCAATATCGGAGAAGAGCTAGGAGCACGGGTGATCCTAAGCTAAGAACAAAAGCTAACCGGTTGACAAACGAAATTCGAGACCGCATCCACCAGTTTCGAAATGAGCAATGGGAGAGTTTCATGCAGAGCCTCGAGCCTGGCGAAAATGCCTTCTGGAGGATGTCCAAATACTTCCGGACACGGAACAAGGTAGTTATGCCACCAATACACGGCCATAATGGATTAAAATTTGACAAATCCGGTAAAGCAGAAGCCTTTGCAGACACGCTGGAGCTTCAATTCTGTGAAAATACCTCCTGGGACGAAGACCTTGACTAAGAGGACGCCATACTAATCCAAGTCAAAAACATTCTCAAAAACCCACCACAAGCGGAAGAGGTGATACGGCCACTTGACACACAGGAGACAAAAGACTTTATACTAAAACTTGACAAACGGAAAGCGCCAAGACCCGACGCAGTTACGAACATAATGTTGAAGTGGCTCCCAGACAACGTTTTAAGCATTTTGACAGACACAATCAACACTATTTTCCGTTTGCGTAGGTTCCCTACGACCTGGAAATCGGCTATCATAACAGTCATACCCAAACCTGGGAAGAACCATGCCTTCCCCCAAAATTCGTCAATCTCCAAAGTAACCAAAAAGGCGCTATTAACCAGACTGAATGAAGTGATAATTCCGAAAAACGCATAATTCCGGACGAACAATATGGATTCAGAGAAGCACATTCGACGGAACTCCAACTGATGAGGGTGACCCAGCACATCAGAAACGGATTCAACTGCAGGAAGTCAACAGGTCTAGTAATGTTCGACATAGCGAAAGCCTTCGACAAAGTCTGGCATGCAGGACTTATCTTCAAAATGCATGAATTCTCTATCCCGCTACCGTACATTCAACTCATATACACCTTCCTAAAAGGCAGATCTTTCAGAGTTAGGGTGGAAGATCATCTCTCGAGCCTGCGGACGATCCAAGCAGGAGTTCCACAGGGATCACCCATTTCACCAATATTGTACAATCTGTACACCGCAGACATCCCAACCCTTCCAAATAATGTCCAAGTATCATTATATGCGGACGACACCTGCAGATACTATACCTCAAGACAAGCAGAAGTCATCACTTTAAAACTGCAACACTTAATCGAAATTATGCAAGAATACTTCCGCAAATGGAAAATCAAGGCAAACAAAGAAAAGACCCAAGCAATATTCTTCACAAGACGCAGAGCACAACATCCAACGACTCTACACGTAGACTCTGACACAATAACATGGAACAGGACAGCTAAATACTTAGGACTTACTCTAGACGCCAGGATGACTTGGAAAACCCACATACATAAAAAAAGATCACAATGCATAGGCATCCTCTCCTCCTTATACCCACTCCTCGCATCCGGTCGGTTAAACTTAAAAAACAAAATCCTAATATACAAACAAATCATCAGACCAACTCTACTATACGGCAGTACCGCTTTCTGTCAAACAGCAAAAACACACAAAAAAGCGCTCCAGTCCCAACAAAATAGAGCCCTACGGTGGATTTGCCGAATTCCATGGTATGTTCGGAATACGGACATACACAAAGTCTTACGTATCGATAAAGTCGAAAAATACATACGAGACAGAGCACTGAAACTATTTGACAGAATAGACGAGAATCCAAACAGAACCATGGAAATCCTCAAAACCCGAGACGAAATAAGAATCGGCAAATACCCAAGCCTCAGATCAATAACAAACTAGTGAGCTAAATAATAGAGTGTTGTGTCTGTTCCATTCCTGTCACAGACAGGAATGGAGCAAGAGTGCTAAATCGCACTAGCTCCCCGTAACCCATACTCCAAGGAATAGAATGTAACAAATGCTCTAGCCGAACAAAGCCAAGCAGGCGGAGTCGCTACGTGCGCAGCGAATTAGCGCCCTCTAGTGAAAAAATTCCTCAAAAATTCAGTTAAACTGCTCCGATCGTATTAAAATTTGAATATGATACTTCTGCGTGTATATAATTTCCAAGATAACTTCTAAATTAACAAATTGATTTTTTGAAAATTATTCAAAGGGTAGACCCATTAAAATGATACAAACTTATTGTCCTTGTCCAAACTTGTCCATGTCCTCCTGGGACATGGACAATGGGCTAAGTATATTATTAGGTGAAAGGAATACTTTGTAAATGGATGAGTTCAAATTTGAAATTTGTACTGAGTCTAACCTATAGCTTATTGTATATATTGTAATCTTATACTTGTATAAAGCGACTAATATTTAAGGACTAAAATTGAACCATGTTTACGGCCATCTGAATGCGAGCGGAAAAGTCAATATGAAGAGATATTCTGACCAACATACGTTGACTATCGTAAGAACATTCACTTTATAAATATTAATCGCTTCGAGGAGTGATTGATAGGCTAAATGTGATGGAAAAGGATTGATTGGTTCACTTTCGGGGATGCTGCATGTCGACCCTTACAGGTTTATTGTGACCCCGCTTTCCGTGCTCCTTGTGCGCACCAAGCAGATCGATCTTTCTGGGAAAGTCAATAATCTGTTTCGATCTGAGGTGTCCCATTTCCTCCTCGGCAAACAAGCAGTTTCCTAAACTATCTCTTCTCCTGTGGGACAGTGCGTCGCAGTGTGCAAGCAGATGCTCTCGTGTTTCCTCCGCAAGATTGCAAAGTCTACACTCATCATTCGCTGTCAAGCCCATCCTTATGAGATGCCCTCCGAGTGTGCCGTGCCCCGTGAAGATCCCAGTCAGGACCCTAAGCTTTCTATTATTCATTTCGATGCACGCTCAAAACTTCTTTCCGTCATAAACATCGAGGAACAGCTTCGACATTCGAAGTCCTGGAAGTTCATTCCAGAGCATATTGCATTATCTCTCCTCAGTTTCCTTCAGGGCCCTGTGAATGAAATTTGTTTCAGTTGTGCTAAAGGGTTCAGGACCGATGAATGCTGTCGATGCTCCTTTCCTCGCCAGTTGGTCCGCCGGCTCATTACCTTCGATACCTGCCTAAAACTTCATCTGCCACAAGAGTCCTTAGTAGTGGTGAAAGAACACCTCTTCGTGGGCATCCCCGCTCCGTACGTGTGTGGATGGTGCTTGATCCAACTTTACAATCGTCGGTTCGCTCCGTCAGTGACTGAGACAGCCAGCGAATAAGGGTAGGATTAACCTACCTTGTGAGAATTCTATGGTGTTCGTCTCAATTGTTGGTACTTTTTGCCTTATTATGGAGTTTCCGCAACTGCACTCCAAGTTTAGTTAGTCCTTCATTCCACCATCCTCATTATGATGCGTTCAGGACAGTTTTCCTCAAAGGCTTTTACAATAGCCTTGTTAACTCCTTATAGCATGTTCAAGTTCAAGACAATTTTTTAGGGTCCTTATGACAGAGACATGCTGGAGATTTTCCCGCAAACGGCTGATGTACAGTGCCCAATCGGTGCGTCTTGGGTTCCTATTGATGATGGCCATCATTAGCCATCCATCCTCAGTCCATCCTCAGCCTTGTCAGGTCATGCCTCAGAATTTATGGTCCGACATGGAGGTTTCCTCGGATGCATCCCAACTTTTAACCAAGGAGTTCAGAATCATACTACTGACAGTAATATCGAGTACCTCCTTGCGTATCCTAGTAACAAACGAAGGTGTACCTCCCTATGTTGTGGAAAATCTTATTCGATTTCCTTTTGAACTCGTTTAGTTCACTACCTCTTTGATTCGTGTCAGTGCTTCCCCAAAGCTTATTATGGGCGTTAGCATCGCATCCGATCAAGACTGGAACGTGTTTTCTCTCACAATGGAAAAGGATAGAGATGACCTTAACTATCCAACGGTTTTCAGGCGCTGGATTATGGTCAAAGGAGTTTACTTCTGCGCTCTACGGACCTGAAACTCTAATACATAGTTTTCAATTTAGGATAACACGCCTAAAGTACTGTATTCAAAGGGGTACAACATTTTACTATATATTTATGTACACTTCCATCATAAACGTTTGACAAAACGACGCAGAGTTCCTGCTCTATTTGTCAATTTGACTCTCCCGATTCTAAATGAAGAGTGTACGAGGTCTGGCTATTGAATAACGAGACTGCGCGCCTAGAGGGTGCCGTAGAGGGGTGGGGAAAAAACGAGTAGTGCGTTGGGTATCTAAATATCTTGTCTATGCACGTACCAAAACACGTTCTCGTCACTATTATTGTATTTGTGCAGTAGTGGTTTGAAACGAATGTGTTTTTTTCTCGTGCCGAAAACCATGTGTGACGAAAAACAGGAGCAACATATCAATCCCAAATTTCTCGTTAAATTGAAAAAAACTCCGACTGAGTGCTATAAATTGTTGCAAGAGGCCTATGGGGACAATTCTCTATCTCGTGCGCGTGTTTTTGAGTGGTGTAAGCGCTTCAGTGAGGGCCGAGAGAGCACTGAAGATGACCAACGCCCAGGTCGCCCTGTCACTGTTTCAACTCCGGAAACAGTGACCAAAATCAACCCAATTGTGTGTGCAGATCGTCGAATGAGCATCCGGATGATTGCCGAGGGTGTAAGCGCCGATAAAGAAACGGTTAGACAAATTTTACACGATAAATTACACATGACAAAAGTCTGTGCGAAGTTGGTGCCAAAAAACCTGACTCCTGACCAAAAGCTCTTGCGTCGACAGGTCTGCTCAGATTTCCATGAAAGGTTAAAAAAAAAAAGATTCCGGACTGATGAAAAACATTATTACTTGCGACGAAACGTGGATTTTTCAATACGATGTTGAAACAAAGCGGCAACCGATGCATTGGAAGACGCCTGAATCGCCCAGAATCAAAAAAGCAAGGATGTCCAAATCAAAATTCAAGCCAATGTTAATCGTTTTTTTCGACATTAACGGTATCGTGATGACGGAATGGGTTTCAGAGGGTCAAACTGTCAACCAGACCTACTATTTGTCAGTTTTGGCAACACTGCGAGAACGAGTTCGTAAGAAACGGTCCGAGTTGTGGAAGAACAACTCGTGGATTTTGCACCAAGACGACGCACCTGCATATAACGTGCTATCTGTGAAGCAATATTTGGCCGGTAAGCGCACTACAGTGCTCGAAAACGCGCCGTACTCGCTAGATTTGGCATCGTGTGGCTTTTTTTTGTTTCCGAAGATAAAATCTGCTTTGAAAGGGACCGGATTTGAGTCGATGGAAGTGGTAAAGCAAAAAACGGGAGAGTTCCTAAAGGCCCTCAACAAAGAAGACTTCCAGCACTGCTTCGATCAATGGAAAAAACGTATGAAAAGGTGTGTGGCGAAGAAAGGGGAGTATATTGAAGGAGAGCATTCGAATGTAGAATAATTTTAATAATAAAACCTTTTTCGTAACCAGTCTCGTTATTTAATAGCCAGACCTCCTAAATGAAGTGTCCTTAGCATAGTTTATATATAGTTATGTATATATATACATAGTTTCGGTAATTTCTCTTTTTGAATATTTATTACTGATTCATTGCACAGAATAAAAATGTAAATTGTTTCCCGAGAATTGCCGCGGAAGCTTATAATTTCCACTACATTCTCCTAGTATTCCCCTCACTAAGCGCATGATAAATTAATTCAATTGTATTCATGAGCACATTCCCGAAAAAAATTCAATTTAATTTTTTAATATTTTTATTTGCCGAAAGGACGGACACTGGTGCACATCAATCCCAGTAGCTCAAGGAAATTTCTATTATTGTAATCTTGCAAGGATTATTTCAAATATTTTTCATCTCTGTGCTCAGGCCGAAATTCCAGAATTATAATTTAAAACACCTGTTTGCTTGTGAACGCAGAATAAAGATAACTTGATTCAAGTCCAATTTTTCCATCAGTACTTTGAGACTTGGAAAAATTGCAGAATTTCGGCTGGAATTTTCACCGCAAGTACATATAAAATTGCGAATAAACTTCATTAAAAGTACTTCAAAAAAAATTCGCTTTACAGCTCTCATTTGTACAATCGTATTTGCCTTCCATTATAACTTTGCTGGAAGTCTTCCCGAAATCATTTTTCGTTAAAATTTATGGCTGTAAATAAATCGTGTACATGGGAAATTCGTATATGATACTCTGCTGTCAGGCGATTTTCACTGCCTCCTCACGCTTGCCAAAATATTTTTAGCGCAAGTGTTGAGTTGTATTGATCGTTCCAATCGTATTACGAATAATGTTTTTCCTGGAAAGTTGCTTAAATTCCTTAAACTTCTCGGGAAATTATTCATCGGCTCTTTTCTATTTAAAAGATACACACTCGGTCTCGTACGAAAAGCAAAGTCCTTTTTTCCATTATGCCACAAATTTTTGATGTCAACGCCACACCTTGCTGTGCTAAGGAAAGCAAACAGAATATAAACGGAAGTACTAAGAATAAACTTGTAGGGCTTCCTGTTTTTTTTTTGTCAAAGAGAAAGAAAAAACACAAGCCCCGTGCTTTTAGTAAATCAATCTATTGTTTATCTGTTTCGCTTACAGTCTAACGTTCTTTTGTTTTCGCTACTAGATTTGCTTAAGGATATTCTGGTTTTGAGGGACTGAATGCTGCTCGTAATGTGAAATTCTTGTTATGTGTTCAACGTCATTTAATAAGTGATACTTTTTAATGGAGATATAAATGCTTGCATAAATAGAATTAAATATTCTGGAAAATGTATTTCAACAAATGTCTTATTTTCTCATTTTCATTGAAAAAGCAATCCATTAGCTCCTTATAAGCAATTAGATAGAGTGCAAGTTGCACATTTATTTAAAACTAAGATGCACAAATGGTATTTGAGGAGTTCGCATCAACACCTTCAGGTTGATATCCTAATTTTGACGCCAAGACAATGAAAAAGTATGAAGGATATTATAAGCGGAGAATAATCTTGCAATTAGAGAATTGAAGTTGAGCACTTTCAAAGCCGCGATGCGTTTGAATAAACTAACCACTTAAATTAGTAAAACAAGCAAAAATTTGATTATACATTGGCGATAAGGTGGTAGGCGTGCAAAGTAGCTTATAGTGGAGAAAGATCCCGAAACCCTTCAATCAATTCCACTATCTAACAGGATTTAACTGAATTACATAGAATATTGTTGTATTGCTATCTTTTCTCTGTTGCGAAGAAAATCTATTTTTCCATATTTTCCCCTTTTAAGGGCGATTCCGTTTTGTGTGAAATTTCGATCTGTTGTTACATTTCGACCCTTTGGATTCAATGTCTGATCTGTATTGAGATTTTTTTCTATTTTTCTATTGTATTGCCACTGGATGTATTTTTTCCAATAACATTGAGGAGGTTATATTTTCGGCTAAATACTCACATTTTTCAAGGAATCCAGGCACAGCAATATTTTCGTAGCTTTTTGAAGCTCCGCTCCGAATACCATTATACTCCCGAAACAAAAATACAGTCAAATCTGTGAACTCTAAAGGGAAATTGGCTTCGGAAAAAGCAAAAACTATTTTTTCGGCATGAAAATCGATGCCGACTGATTTTTGCGATAGACATGGAGTTGTCTTAATCGATTGTCTTCAGAATTTATATTACAGGAGAAAACAACGCATCATTACTTGCCAAGCTGACAAAGACGACCACATTTGCGGAAAAAGAAAATCTTGTTTCTAGTTTTCACCAGAATTGGCGCCAAGTGAACTTTTTTTTATTCCCACATCTAGAAACTGCACTCGTAAGGTAGTCATTTTCGTCGAATCATGAGGCAACCACCCCCGTGAACAATTGTTTTGCAGAGAAAAACGCCAAGTACTATTTGGACAGATTAAAGAAATGGGAATGTAACTGGGAGAAGTGTTTAGAGTTACAAGGAGGCTATGTAAAAAATAAAAAAAAATCAGAAAAATATCTTGTATCATTGTTAGGTCGAAACTTTTCAAACCACCCTTGTACAACCAGCTGTAGAAACAGCCTCCATGAAGCTTTTATTTTGGGTCGCAAAATGCCTCCAGTGGCCTTTGTTAGCTTTGTGAATACAGCATATAACACTTGACTTATTGTTATTAAAGGACTATTGTACATGTATTGGGTTGTGTAATAAGTTCCTGCGTTTTTTTTTTCAACTTTATTTTTTGTGATTGTATGTTTTGTTTCGTAAAGTCGTAAAGTAAAGTGTTTCGCTCTACAACCCTCTGTGGCTCAATTTTTCAAATCTGTTATTTTAAACAAACTTTCAGGCTCTTAAAATGGATAACGCAGGTGGAAAAAAACTTCATTTTCAACACCTTCTTTACTTTGCGTTTCGTCGTGATCAAAAAGTGACGGAAGCTGTCAGGGACATCTGCGAGGTGTACGGGACAGATGCTATAGCTGCTAGAACTGCTCATTACTGGTACAAAATGTTCAAAAGCCGCCATTTTGACCTGGACTACACGTCTCGCTCCGGCCGACCTTCCGAGTTCGACGAGGACAATCTCAAGGCACTTTTGAAGGAAGATGCTCACCAAACGACACGAGAATTGCCCTAGAAGATGGACTCTAGCTTCAGAGCCATCGCCAACCAACTGAACTCCATGGGCATCAGGAAAAGGCAGCTCAAAATCTTGCCCGACATCGAGCAACTCGCGGCCACAAGCAATGATTTTTGTACCGAATCGTCACTGGTGATGAGAAGTGGTGCTTTTACGTTAACATCAAGCAAAAAAGAGGGGACGGCACCAGGAGAGACACCAAAGCCCAGAATCAAGCAAGATCTTCATCCCCAGTAGACAATGTTTTGTGTCTGGTGGGACTATGAAGGCGTGATTTATTGGGAGATGCTGGAGAAGAACAAGACTGTCAGCAAAGAACGCTATCTTACCCAGCTTCATCGTGCCAATGAATCAATTCAGCAAAAAAGAGCAGATCGGCGCGGTCAAGTCACCCTTCTTCACGACAATGCGCGCCCACACACTGCAAATATCGTTACGGAGGCCCTTAAGGATCTTGAATGGGAACTTCTAACACATCCACCGTACTCTCCGGACCTTGCACCGACGGATTATCATATATCTCGATCGATGTAGAACCAAATGATGGGCGAAATCTTCGACAGCGAAAACGACCTCAGAACCTGGATTACCCGCTTCTTTGAGACCCGGACCGATTTTTGGCGAAATGGAGTCAATAAACTGGTTGAGAGGTGGGAGAAGGTCGTCAACAATGACGGGGTCTATATTATTGACTCCTTTGTTATGTTACTAGTTCTTGTTCAGTAAATTTGCTGGTAAAAACAACGCGGGAACTTATTATACAACCCAATAATTGGAGAAAAACTTGACGAAAGCATGATTGCACAACTACAGCCGATCACTGAAATTAATTCCTGAACAAAGTTGCCTTCGAGAGTAAAACACTTGGTATGGCAATTTTTCAATATTTCGATGCCGTTTCTGTAATATAAAACGTTCAAACCTTTGAAATTAACCTTGGTTTCCGCGATGACTTCCTCAACCGATATGAATCTCTTTCTCTGGAGCCACCGCTTTAGATTTGGAAACAGATAATAGTTGTACACATTTCACGATTCGATGCACTTACTTTACGATTTCCATATTCGTAGCCTTTCTGAGCGAGGAGTTTCTTCGCCGCTTTTACGACTTACTTTAAATTGACTTAACCACCAATAAACTGTTGTTCTTGGATGGTATCTCTGCAACCATTGCGATGATTGTTCAGAAGTTTTCTCATCAAAAAACAATGTTTGATTAAGACACAATATTTTTATTTTTCCATTTCGTTTATGAAGCCGAAAGTAGCGTCATTCATACGAAGCCTGTAAAGAAATCACCGAAATGTCGTCAAAATTTCATACATAAACTAGTGACAGATGAGCCTCTCGAAATGACTATGTTCATTTTCTACTGGCGCTACCTATTCGTCATTTAAGATCATTCAAATCGACTTAGTTCACAAGCTTTATGACCTCTGCATTGGTAGTCTCTTTTGGCCTTCTAAGACGAGGTGCGTAGTCGGTTCTTTTAAGACACATTTTAAATTCACTAAACCACCGGTAAACAGCTGTTCTCGAAGGAACAACTATGGTATAATATTTCTGCTACCATTCAATGATTGTTCAGAAGTTTTTCCCATCAATATAAAATGTTTGTTCCAGACGTGATATTCCTGTAGTTACATTTTCACTCAAACGATTGTAGCTTGTAATTGCACTGTGTTGACAAATCTCGGACTTTTTAGCCCATGTAATAAATTGGTGAATTTTCAATCACTTCGGTCAACAAGAACACTCCTAAAAAGCTTTTGCATCAAAACGCAATACAAACGTAAATCTACTTGCAATTTTTGTATCCTTACCTTTTTCTTTTGACAGTCTAGAAAATATATATATACAACGAATATAACAACTGCAACGAAAAAAGTTGCAATTGGCTTTTAACTGTCTGAAACTTTCGTCAAGTCAGTAATTATCATCAGCTCAGATGAACAGGATAAATGTTGTGACGACCCAAAACAAGGTACATTACAATGATACAACAAGCAAAACAACGAGCTTAAGATGGCTACTAAAAGCCGATTAAATAAGTAAAGTTTCTATGACTGGAATATCTGCAACCTAAGGTTTCAGTATGGTGTTTGATATTTGGGATAAAAGATCTTTTTTTAATAAAAACCAAGCGCGGCGAAATATCCACGAGTCTGGAGGGACATACAGAGGTTAAAAACAATATTTTAAGAAGCATAATTACAAACTAGTTGACACACTTCAATCGAAAGCCCTGGTTTCAGTCGAGTGGGCGGCCGCCTATACTGTTATATGTGTCCAGAATTTGAGCCCTTTGGCACTTATTTAATAAACTTTCAAATAGCAATCAGTGGGACTTCCCAATTACGTTTTCGATGAATATTGGTTTAAACAATTTAAATTGTCCTTTTGAACACATAGCCTAAAAATTGCAAGCTCTATGATTACCATTTTTTCCATTAGTTTTTTTTTGGATAAAGAAACATATCTTGCTTGAGATTTATTTTCTATTTTGCACCTTTTGAAATCTCAAACACTGCACTGAATTTTCTCTAAAGGTTTTCTTATATTCCTTAATACCTAACATTGTATACTCTATTTCTATGCAGCCATCTAACGGGATTCCTAGATCTCATTTTAGTATTCCATCAAATCTAAAATGTTGACAGTTAAACGCAATTTTTTCTTCATCCAGACATGACAGACACATCATTTCATGTCATGATGTTTTTCTTTCGTCGTGGGAAGGCAAATACTGTTGAAATGAGCTGCCAAAAATGGTGTCATATGCATGTCAAAATTGAAACGTATTGAGTGATGACATAATCTAACTACTTACCAGCGCTAAAAGTTCGGACAAACTACTGATCCAACGGTATTTAACCAAAGGAAGCGGATTGATAAATGTTCGCTGATTTTTGCACAAACACACGCATATTATCCAATCCTTTTGCGTTAAATGCGATACAAATATAAATATATCGATGCTGTTTGTATCTTATCTAAGAGAAACCACCCGAGGGTGTCTATGCTGTAATGGTTTCTAAACAAAAGGTTAAACACAATGATCTAACTGGAAAAGTTCCAAAAAGTCCAGTTCAGTCTAAATCAAGGGGATGTGAAAGTTTCAAATTTATGCTAATGTACTCAGAAGTGTATCAATCTGATTAACTTGCCGAAAAATGAGGAATTGAAAAAAATGAAATCTGAAATCGTTGCTCCTGGTTGTTGAATTTTTATAATTTGAGATATGGGGTCTGATAAACTGAATGGACGAGTGTAGTGAAATTACGGAACTACAAGCTAGGGATACAAGCTATACTTACTTCTTTAGTTAGAAATCGGCGCAATCAAAACAGCCACAGGAATGAAAAAAAGCTATCTTGAAAGAAAACTGCCCGTTCTTTTGAAAAGCAAGTCACAACAACAGTCACTTTTCTCTGATCACGTACTCTTATAGCTAGTGCAGCGCTACAGGATCAAATTCTAAACTGTAGTTAACAGGAATGAATGAGAAATTTGCGTCCTTGTGACGCTAATGTACAGGAGAGCTGAAGTATGAGCTTGCAAGTGTTTTTTCAGTGGATCAAAACCAAGTAGGAGTGGAGACAATCAAAATTATTAAAACATTGAAAAGAAATAGACTAGAAGTTCTTTTTGGTATTGCCGCAGGCCAAAATTAACTCTGGGTAGCTTGGGTCCACCGGGCCTTGCTTCGTGGGTCTCGAGGACGCGTTTTGGCTGCATACAGTCATCTTCAGCTCGTTCTTGAACAAGTCATCTTCAGCTCGTTCTTGAAACGCGTCCAAGAGACCCACAAAGCAAGGCCCGGTGGACCCCAAGCTACGCAGAGAAAAAGACTAGACTAAGAATAGCAGAACCGACTCGAAGATAAACAAATGTTAGCTTTTGACTTTACTACATCAAGACTGTATCCAAAAAATTGCCCAGAAGGAACCGATATTACATAATATCCGTCCTAATATACGCAAAGTGACGTAGGGAAGAAAAAAATAAATATGAATAATATGTTATAAATCTTTATATATAATAAATAAACCAGATTCATGGGCGAATAAGCTAATTCATGAGAGCATGAGTTGAAATCGTCTAGCAGAATTTAAATAGTTACTAATTCCAGAACTAAAATTGCTCCTTAACTGCTTTAACACGTCAAGATGTATCATCTGTGAAGACATAACTTTATGTGCGAATCTGAAGTTCTATACAGGCTTACGTCAAATCTTGAAGTTGGTCCTTAAAACAATTATAGTAATGAATATTTGCATTAAGTCAGTAGATATAATCAGATAAGTGACCTCTTTTCATTATTTTTCTTGACCTCATTGGATTGAATACACAAACGAGCACTTTTAACTCAATGAGTGCTGTTTCAAAATTTTGTAATGAAAGGATATAATCTGGAAATTTTAGAGAAAATGTCTTTTCCTTATATCAGTGCCAATAGACCCTAGGTTGCGTTTTGCAGTAAGGTTAGTAAGTTCCAAGGTTAGGTTTGGTTATGACAACGTTTTGATTGAACAATAAATTCGTTCAATTTAATAAATAGAGGTGTGAAAACCCGAACTATTGTGTTTCTTATTAGTTTGCCTGGGGTGGCGCGCTACGGTTTAAAGGTTTTCTCCTCGTTGGTGGAGATTAAATCAAACGCTAGTAAAACTACTTATTGCAAACTGTTAGAAACAGCGCGATTTCCTTCGAAATACTTCACCACTTTTTTTGTAAAATGTCAGCTCCGGATAAAAGAAGATAAATAAAAATAAAGGAGGACGCGTAGATGATTTCAAAAAATATTCCTTAGTTCTAACTAGGTTTTGGTTTCCTGCTCCATATGTCTACAGTTATATGTATACAGGAAAGCTTTGAGATTACTTTGTGTCTTCAAAGACTTCAAGGCATCTAAACTTGAAGAAAAGTGAAAACCTTTACGAGTTTTTCATATTCAACGTTATAGTGAGATTTTGTAACTCAAACATGATTGCATTTTGCATGCTAGAAAAAAATATTTGGCATCTACAATAAGCAAGAGGAAATCCTTCGGCTAAACTGTGCCAGCTCCCAAGAGCTGAAGAAAAACAAAGAAGAAAAAAGAAATAGGGCTAAAGCATAAAATTAATCGGTACCAGCAACAGGGCGTTAGTGAAGGATACTAAAAAATGAATAGCCTGACCTCTAAAACTATCGATTAAAACACTAAAATTGCGAATAAAATGCCATCGTCGCTGTTCCTTATATTTTCATTTCCGGATGTCTCTGTTGATTGGAAAATATTGTAGAAATTCGGACCGTTATTTGACTATTTTGACCATTCTGACCAATTTCAACAGATGCTGGACAGCGGCACAAGTATACGCAACCCAGAGAAATGTCAATATCTAGAGAAATCTAAGGGACGCAGACAGCGTCCCTTATAAAATATATCCGCCCTATTTTCTAAGCTACAGGATTATGAAGGATTATTCAACCCAAACCTGCAATCTACAACAGAATGATAGACGCGCATGCTGTTTTCTTTTTCACTTCGTTTCAAGTTGGTGCATTGGGTTTAATGGTACATAATAACTACGCTCGGGATATGCCACACATATGCAAGCATTTTAAAGGAGTTTAGGTGTTGTCATGGAATTCCAGAAAGATTAGAATAATCAACATTTGAAAGCGTTACTATGCAAGACGCAGTTGAACTGAAGTTCGGCTTGAATACGCACGATAAATTAAAATGGGTAGAAAAAAAAGAGCTCCATGATGAGGAAAAGCGAAAGATTACCGCTTTTTATTAAGAACGTTGCAGCAACAGAGAGAGAGGACGGAGAATTGGTCGCTGTGAACACGTGATAAGGAATTTCCTACGGGATACCAAAAATTATGGCTCCAGAAGGTCAAAAAATCATTCAAAGGCGATTTCCGAGAGGAACCGCAGGGCTTTTATTGCGGATTGTGTCAAATACTACAGCTCCTGTCAGAGAAATCGCTGCAAAAGCAGGCATGCGAGCTCACATGCGAACTGCACAAAAAGTTTTGAAAGGTTGCAAGACTCTCCCACGCAGGAAAAAGAAATGTTTATGTTGACTTGTTGGAAAAAGGGAAATGCAGTGGCTCAATAAAGAAGTCGGACACATACCCATTTACACTTGAAAAGGGAATAAACGACAGAAGAATGTATTTTAGAAAAAAACAAAATTTATTTTTTTAGCTCTATATTATTAACTTACGAAAAATTAAAGCATTGAAAACATAACTCAATTTTGTGATTATTAAAGAAATAAAAATTCGAAATGCAGCCAAAATTCATGTCAAAAAAGAACTCGGACAGTTAATTCTTTGTGAGATTTTTGAATTTTATTATTATTTTTAATATTTAGTTGGCAATTCTTTACTTTTCACTATGGTTTCCAATCTTATAGGCATGGATTCGACAAGTTTTTTGCAAAAGGAAGGGTCGATTTTTGCCCATTCTGCCTGAAGAGCTACTTTCAAGTCCTCTTTATTTTTAATTGAACAGCTTTTTAATTGGTGTTCTAAATAAGCCCATAAATGCTCGATAACATTAACATCAGGAGATTGTGGAGGTGTTTCCAGTGCATGTGGGCAATTGTACAGCAGCCATAAACGCACATTGAGTGCTTTGGCTTTGGGTGCTTTTATTCCGAATTTTTCAGCACTTTGGACTAAACTTTCTTTCAGAATAGTCAAATACTTTGTTTGGTCCATAACTCCATCGATTACAGAAAGTTTACCTGGACCAGTAGTGGACATGCAGCCCCACACCATTATCGAGCCACCTCCATGTTTCACAGTGGATCGTAGATTGCACTCTTTGAGCTCTTGATTAGCTTTTCGCCAAACATAGCATTGACCATCTAAGCGAAATACATTAAATTTACTTTCGTCCGCGAATATCACAGTTTCCCAAAATGATAGGTATTTATTTTTATATGTTTTGGCAAACTTGAGTCTCTTTTTCCTATTGCACTTTCTAACGAATGATTTTTTACGGGCTACTCTTCCATGTAGATTTCTTCGTCTCAAAACTAACCTTATCGTTTCAGGATATACACTTTTATTAAGATATTTCGATACTTGTTGAGCTAATTTTGGAGCACTTAATTTCGATTTTTTATGAATTTGTTGTACAATCCATCGCTCATCTAACTTCGAAAACACTCTAGGTCTACCACTTTTTTGTTTATTTTCCACTGATCTGCATGATTAATATCGTTTAATTATATCGTGAACAGTGGAGTGTGATCTATTTACGATTTATCCTATAGTACGGACCAGTAATCCTTCTTTATAATGTTTCAAAATGAGTTCTCTTACTTCTAAAGAAGTTTGACCACGTTGCCTTCCCATTTTACACAATTTCAGCCCCGTGAAGGTTCACAATTCACACAATTTCACCCACGTATAAAATTTACGGTTTCAATTTGTTTCACTCAGATGCTAAGACCTGTCAACTACACAAAATCCGGGGAATCCCCTTTTAAACTCAAAAAGAAGGAGAGTGCTGTCCGAGTTCTTTTTTGACGTGAATTTTGGCTGCATTTCAACTTTTTATTTTTTTAATAATCACAAAATCGAGTTATGTTTTCAATGTTTTTATTTTTCGTAAATTAATAATATAGAGCTAAAAAAATAAATTTTGTTTTTTTTCTAAAATACATTCTTCTGTCGTTTATTCCCTTTTCAAGTGTAAATGGGTATGTGTCCGACTTCTTTATTGAGCCACTGTACATCTTTTGATGGCATTGATGAAGTTCACTTAGTTTTTTTACAAGACAACTCTCCGGTCCACACGTTTAGTAGTAAAAGAATGTTTTTCTTCAAAGGAAATAGCTAAACTTGCCAGAATTAGAATCCGTACAACATCAAAAGAAGTCAACATGTTAGGGAATTCACGCTAAAGAAAGCTACCACATTTAAATATTTAGGCCACAAAATTTTTTCATTAATGGAACTTACCGTTCCATAAATTTTTCCAGTGGCATTCCTTTTGAAGCTTGACTTTACAAAATAAAAACCTCACGTAAACGAACCAGAAAAAGTTACCGTACAAGACAATATTAATAAGAAATATTCAAATATTTCATTACATACCAACGCTTAATTACTTGTTGGATGACCTTTTCTCTAAAGAACCTCCTTAAGGGGTTATACCTATGTGAAGGCTATAAAACAAGCCTTTTTTCAGGATTTTTTTCTCAAGAATTTTGAAAAAAAGCTTTTATAAATAATACATCAATATAAAAGGCAACTTTTCGGGAGTCCAAAAGAAATTTTTTAAATTTAAATTCAATACAAAATGGCGGCTGTAGTGCACGTCAAAGTCACTAGTATTTACAAAAGACGTTCCGCGGCCGGACAAGTTTCTCAGCCCCATCTGCATCTGGAACAATAAAAATTTTTTTTCATAAACTCCATGAGTTTTGCTAGTGAACCATACAAGATAATAGTTATAATATCGATTTTTCGCAAAATGGCGACCATTTAACAAAAAAATTGTATTTTCGACCCAAAAAATGGCTTCAATTGCTTATAACTTTTTTTAAACGGAACTAATCGCTAAAATCGTGTGTACTTCACTAGATAGTCATTTCAAGAAGCTACAGTTTAAACGGCAAGTCAATCGGATGAAAACTGAAATAGTTTCGTTTTCGGCAAATTTCAAAAATACACTTTCGAGATAAACGCGTTTAAAGTTTCAAAACATTATAAAGTAGTGAATTTTCATAATTTTACTTTATACTAATTTTTTGACCTTTACTCTGCTATCGCAGCACCATACAGTTGGCCTTCCAAGACCGTGGATTTCCCCTCCTCGGCCTTTCTTCATGCTAAAAATCCGCGTCTCACCTCTTTTACAACGTCGGAAATTGAGCGCTCAGCAGCCTTTATTTGCTCGGCGTCTATTTCTAAGCAGAAATTTTAAAAATTAGGTCCTGCAGTCAATCCTAATGAGTCATAGATGAGGAGAAGGCCCGACAGTCCATCATTAAATAAGATAACTGCGATATCTGTCGCGATATTGAGCACCGCCTTGCCGCTCGACACATTTTACGGCGCGATGAACCACACGACTGCGTTGAACGATTTACTGTAGTACTTTAACCTCAAATGCAGCGTGTAGTCGATTGAGACAACCAAAGCTCTCCTAGCGTCGTTTACGAAGGAACGTGCCCTATACAGTGTATATTAATTACATTATAGTCTAAAGCGAGAAAAATTTACGTTTTTCGAGCATTGGAGTTGCTTCAGATAATTGATTCTCAAAAATTTTCGGAAGTATATTAGTATTTGGACCTTTTTGATTTCAATTCTAGGGATGTGTTAGCATACTTTTAGCCAATAAAAAAAAAACCAAAAAAAAAAAAATTCACATAGGTCGATTTGGCATGTAGTGAACCGATTTGGCTGTGCCCTGCCAGTAATACTTTTGCCCCATTCATCGACGATGACGTTTTTCAGAATTGCCTTCGAGGCTATGCTGTGCTGACGGATCCTGCGCTCCAACAAGTCCCAAAAATGCTCAATGGAATTAAGGTCTGAGGATCGGGAGGGCGTACACAGTTGATGTTTTATGTTGCAGGGCAACCAAAGCTTCACATTGTGTGCTATGCGCTTGGGATCATTGTCTTGCTAGAACCAGAAATAGTCACCAAGCTTCAGCTGCTGAACCCTTTGCTTCAAATTCGCCTTTAGTATTAAAGTAACTGTATTGATTCATAGTTGATTCTATAAGCACAAGCTAGTCCACTGCTTCTGCCAACTCACACCCCCAGACCTTCACACAGATTTTCTTTTTCGAGGGCTGTACCGCTCTTTCGCCACACTAACTTTCTTCCTTGAATGCTAAATATGCAAAATTTGCTTTCGTCGGAGAAAAGGACCTGTTCCCAAAACTCTGATGGCTTGAGATATATTTGTTGGTGGAATCCACACGTTTTGTCCTGTTCATTTCCGAAATGTATAGCTTCTTACGTGGTATGCGTGAGCAATATCCATCTCTCTTTAGTATTTTTCGTATTGTATCTTCGTGGAGAACCTTACCAAAACATTTCAATTGGCGAATGATATACGAGGTATGTTTCCAAGGTTCTGGGAATTGTGCTATAAATTACGCAGAACTTATAGGCATTGTGATTGGGACCAGACATAACTTGACATGCTATCACCATTATCTAGTGAAGCGTTTTCATTGCACTGTTTTTCTAGCCAATGGGAGACGTAGAGACATTCAGAGTTCAATAATATTTTTTTGTGGATAGAAGGCGTGAAATTATTCACTTAATCCATAAGTACTGTTTATTGGTGGATCAATCGCTCTAAAACCGGTAGAATAAGACTAGAAGATGCTCCATGCCGTCGGCGCCCAAGCACATCGGTTAATGTAAGAAACATAACTGCTGTTGAAGACCAACTGAAAGGCGACAGGTGAATGACTATTTCTCAAATTGGTGTGCGTCTAAGAATGGGTACACAATTTCATGAAATCTCGCACGATTGTTTGGATATTAGCAAAGTTTCGCTGTGCTGGGATCTAACTCTGTTGAGACCAGAACACAAAGTCAATGGGTCTGATACTTGTCGTCAGCTTCAAGAGTTGTCAGCTCCTTACGGCGATAAATTTTGGCAACGAATAATAACCGCTGATGAAACGTGAATTACTTTTATGAATTCTTAGACGAAAAGTCAATCAATGCCGAAAATTCGAAAATGAGACTCGCTTTAGGGCGCATGTAATTCTTTTCCGTCTATTAAAGTAGTACTTACTATTGCGGGGATAGGAAAGGGTTATTTTTTTTGAATATCTGGTGGAGGGACTAAAGTCAACGCTGAATATTATTCGAGCCATTTGGACAAGCACTTGTCAAATTGCAATTATTGCAATTATGTCAATTGCAATTATGTCAAATCAAATTATTGCAACAGGATAATGCATGACCGTACAACGCAAGAAAAACGAATGATGTTGTGAAAGATTTACTATGGGGATTGCTTGGATACCCACCTTATTCCCCGGATCTTGCACTCAAACATAAAATAATTAAAATAATAACTAAATTACTAGAACTCTGGAAACATTTCTCGTAAAAATATTCATGTTCGAATCAAGCGAAACGATTCTTATTCAAAAATTGTCCTTTTTTTGGTCCTTTTAATTTGTTAATCTGTAAAAGACGGAAATTGTTATTATGGCTCAAGCACTTGATTAATACACAGCGCCCAGGGAAATCACCAAAGTTCTTATGAAATTTATTTCATTTAATAGATTTATAAATATTTTGTATCCAAATCGCTTTCGAGATTAAAACTAATTTGGAGGAATGTTAAGTACAATTATTTACCTGGCTGTTACGTGAAAGTAATTTTCTAACTTCGGTGAAAATCTAAGGCTCGCTCTGTCAGCTTTCGTTTTTGTCTTCTTTCATGAAGGTTTTGCTCAAATTTAAGGAATGACGAATGTTTAAATGTTTTAATTATTTAATAATTCATTAAAAATGGGTTAACATCGTTTTATTCTTTCAAGATTTCAAGGTTTGTATATATTAATTTTGATAAGGGAAAACGCTAGGAAAATTTCAGAAAATCTATTGTACTTGCAAGCAAGACAGGTAGGCTATGAGTGAAATGTTCTCTTAGCTTCCTCTCTGAGTTGATTTTCCTTTCTTTTCATTTCTTGCTGAATTGTTGGTAATACTATCTCATATGTGAGTGAGTATTTCATTAGTATACTGATTAATTGTAAAGTATTTGCTTGGCTTAAAATGAGAGACAGGACTTTATTCGGTTGAAAAATTAGAAAATTCATTGAAATATTAAATAATCGAAATATTGACAGCATGTATAGAGAATTATTATTCCTTTCATAAACTCATAACTTCGCATAACCTGTCATCCCGTTGTTTGCATCCTTAATACCATAATTAGTTCGAGCATACACCAAAAATTTGTGTGTATTGTATGTGAGTAGAATATATCATACATAAATCTCACGGGTGACGAAATTTATTGTTGTCATCAATGGGACCATCTATGAAGGCAAATTGCTCGTAAATATTTTACGGCTGTAAATTTTATGACTCCTTCAGAAAATTTTACTAAAAAACATTCAAGTCATGGATTTTATGCGATCCTATATTTCTTGAGAGTATGAGCAATTTATGCACAGCAAGGATGAGGACATAACAATGATACATGTACCATCGATTGAAGCTTTCTTTTATGCTGAAGCTACGAAAATGAAACGTTTATGTTTTGTGGTGTCCTACAGACAGGAAAGTGTATTTGATTTTTAATTCAAAGCAGGTATGATTGAATACGAAATCTTTATGGGAAACTATTTAAATTGTGGCAAACCTGAGAATGGATCCCGAAGATGGAAGCCGTGGAAGGATTCTAGCAATAAAATATATCTGAGGTTGTTCACACCGCAGCCACTTGAAGATTATCGGATACTTGGAGCGGTCAATTGTTCTTGCAGCAACAAAAAATAGCACAGCAACAAATGTTAAGGTTTTTATTTTTGTCTTATAAATTGAAATTTTCCCCAAATTTTGTCACAGCCAAAAAGGATTTAGTATGTTTTAATCTAATTTTTTATTGCCTTTTAACAATGTTTGTCCTTAAAACAGGTCAGACTACTGTCGCTGAGACAAATAGAAGACAGGTAATTCTTTTTACCATTTGAACAGCGTATTTTCAATAAATTTGAATTTTGTGAAAGAAACGTTTCGAGATAGAACGAAGTAAAAATAATTGAATAGATATTTACATTAGTGAATGGGGCTTCGTTTTGTTAAATGTTCGATTCACGGATAAACATTAATATTAAAAATCCCCTTTTGTCTCGCTTTCTCATAAGCAAAATAATCGCATCAATGTAGAAGAACAGCAGCCGTTATAAAATGTGCTAACAGAATAACGCTGTCAACACTGGTCTCAGCGCTTTCATAATGGAGACAAACAGTTTGAAAGTCAGTCGGAATCGGGTAAGCCCAAGGAGGTGACAGAATTAAAAGTCTTTTTCATGACATTCAAGGAGCTGTTAGGAAAACCATTGAAGAATAATCGGAGAGGTGTTAGGTCCGCAGAACTACTATCGAGAGAAAAATCAATGACCTTGGATGCTTGAGTTCTCCAAAAACGTTCGCACAGGAACAACGAAACAAAATGGCGTTTTGTGCTTCTCATCATGCCCGTCAAACTAATGAGCGAATTTTTCGACAAATGGTTAATGAAGTTAATCAAGTGAATGAAGACCCTAGTAAAACACGTGGCGTTGCGCTGTACAGGTTGCAAAACAGGTGAATAATCTACATCCGATTCGAAAACTTGGCTTGAAACCACGGAAGCTCTTATTATTTGTTATTATTGATTATTGAGGCATTTAATGGGAAATTCTGGTATAAAATAAAACGTTAAATGTGGACTTGGTATGTCTGTAATCGGAGTGGCCTTGGTGAGATAATAGTCTTGGAGTCATCTTTTACCACGACAATGCAAGACAGGATATAGCTTTAGATAACATTTTTTAAGATTTTTAATATTATAATTTTGAATGTTTTTATATTACATGAATTTTATGTATTATTCTTTTCTTAATAAATATTATTATATTGTGACATAAAAAACAAAAACAAAACGAATTATAACAAAATAACAAGAAAACAAAATTTTATAATTCCAAAAAATAAAATATGGAAAAATCTAAATAATATACAAAAATAACTTAGACTTAAAATATTTGAAAAATATAAAAAAAACTGGGTAAGCCAAAATAAACGATACACACATTAGTATTTCTTTATTTAATTTATTCAGATGTGTTATACATATTGAGTAGTTTTCAGTAGTTTTCGTCAGCGATAACGACTTGACGATTGTTTATATAATTTTCTTCAAAATAGCATTAAAAATGTTCTGTGCTTTATAAAAGTGGAGGTAAGGGGAATCCCCACTAAATGTGACTGGTCTTGACCAAACTGCCGTGTATGGCCACAGATGTAAGAAGATTTAAGATCTAAGGAAAATACTGATAGCATTTTTGTTCTATATTTTTATGGTGATAAAGTTATTGTTAATTCTTCAGAAAGAAATGAAAAAAATTTATTTAACTTTAATTTAACAGCTGCGGATACGCAGCGCAAATAACCGAGATTGGCTAGGGACGTTTAACCCATATACTATGTTCTCGCGGTCTTGCTCCAACGGATTATCAATTGTTTCGGTCCTTGGGCCTAAGTTAAGATTATGAATGGCGAACATTGTGCTGAAGGAGTTTTTGACAGCATCCGCGCAGAAAATGTCATGTGTGTAAATAAGAAGGTTTGCTACCATAGCAAAAGACGTTTTTGGGTCCTTATGATTCAATAAGGGGATGGTATGTGAAAAGTTGTTGTCCAAGCTGTTGCGTTGGAAAAAGATTTTTTTAAGGGCTTGGATTAATTTCTGCCCAACTGTTGAACAGCTCTGACTTTGTTTTGTGCTAGCGTGTAGTTGTGGGGTTGAGATTTTCTCTGTTAAGACATCCTGAAAATCATTGTAATGTAGATTTTTCAGTATCTCCGCAAGCTACTAGCTTATTTGAGAGGGGCGTTCTTTTTTAAGTCAATTTTTTAATTCAGCATGTTGTCTTCGTTGATTAAAATTTGGGTCTTGTTAAAACGTGATGGCTTTTACGGTCTTAGAGGGGCCTCAGCCAGGATGGGCGCTTGGTAGTTTTCTTATAATACTATTATAAATTCTCATTTTATGTCGAGCTATAGCGAGTTGGTTTTGATAACGACGAAACGTTCCAAGGACAAAAAATAGTTTTGGTACTCCCTTTGTTAATGAAGAATCTCCCTTTAAAAAGGGAAAATTGTGACCCATTAGATATTGGAGGCATTGAAGTTGAATTTTTTGAGATTTTGAAGCAGAGAATGATTGCTGTGGTTTTCATGAAATGTATTTCCAGCTAAAGTTACTTAACGATGTTATTTAATTTGAAATTTCGTTTGTTAAAAATTTGCAATCGTCTCATTCAAAGAGGTATAAGATTAGAAGGTATAATCACTGTGAAACCTCTATGGTCTTATCAGAGTTTTTTTCCTTTATTCACTATGAAACCGTCCGCATGCTAAAGTAGAGTCTCTGTTTATAAAGTAACGCCACGTAACTTGGGTGCATAAAAGTTGAAGAGCATGGGACCAAAACATCGCCTTGTGGTAGACCATTTGTTATTTCCATATGGGTGCATTCAAATGTGGATATTTATAGTCTGAGGAAGCTATCCATCTTGTGTAGGGTCTTCGATGATGACGTTTTTCGAAGTTTGGATAAAAGCAATGGTAACTATTTTCTCATATATATTGAAAAGGTCATAGTTTATTGCTGTATACTTTAGCTTCTGTATCTATTCCTTGCTTAGAAAATTTCGTTTAAGTTATTTGGTTGAATGATTTCATCAATGTATGTGATGATTATGCCCTATATGTAAGTATTTCACAAGCATCCTTGCCCCTATCTTGTTTATTTCTATACTTTATAGGTAGTTCCGCTTAACTTGGCCACCATGTCTTTTTGTATTGTATTTTTCCATTGTATCTTTTGTATTAGGAACATTCCGTCGTTCCCCGTCACTTCTTTAGATTCGTTCACAGGCGCGGTTTGGCGATGCGCCAACTTCAGTGTGATATTCCGTTCTCTCTTTTTTGTTCATTGAATCTCGGTACAGTATTTGAAATTGTTGTGACTTATAAATTAACGGCAGAACCTGGGCTTTATTGCGCCCAACTCCTTCTTGTTTGTATCTTTCGTCAGATGTGTCTAATTCAGTCTTGTATTTTGAAAATTTTGAAAATTCGTAAGTAAAAATGCTTATTGCTTAACTTTTCATTATAACTCAGTACGTTCCTCAAAATATTGCATCAAAATGAGAAACCAAACTATGTAGCTAAGATCCCAAAAGTCTTCATTTACTGAAGTATTTTGAAAGATCTATTCCTAAACGACTTAATAGTACCAAATCACGAAATATAAACTCCAAAAACAAGAACTCATTCCTTCGAAAAATGAACAAGGTGTCCCTCAAAAGTTCCCGGACTGATCAAGAATAAAGAAAACAACGAATCATTTCGGCAAAGTATTTCGGGAAGTATTTTATTCAAAGTAGTTCCCTTTAGCCTTTCCACGCCGCTTTGCAAATAAGTCACATGGTGCAAAATCAAGTGAATACGGTAAGAGGTTGATGGAAAGAATACTATTTTTTATCAAAAAAATCGGTCACAAGCGTTGAATGATGAGCCGGTAAATTATCATGCAACAAACGCAAACTTCCACAATCAGGAAATTCTGGCCGAACACGACGTATTCGCAAAAGAAGTAAATCCAAAAAATTTTTGGATATCGGCCAGCTTGTGAGGAACGAATCGTGCACAAATCTTTCTGAGGCCCAAGTGTTCCGTCAAAATGAGTTGAATCGACTCACGATTCAACTCATATTATTTCATATATCATTATATGCTTTATATAAAGCTCCATTTCCATGTGACGCAATGAGGATTTTGGCTGTTTCTAATAAATTCATGTATAAATTCAATGTTCATTTAGTTTACAACAGACTTTGCACGGCCAGAACATTCATCGTCATCCCACCACATCCCGGTTTACTTTAAAACATTTCAACAACTCGAAGAAAGAGGTACGGAATAAACACTCACTACCATAAGCTTTTTGCATAACTTGATGCGTCTGGACCGCCGTCTAACTGAGTTTAAAACAGAATTAAATATTCGCTCCTTGTTCAAAATTCATTTTACGACCGATGATACAAGAGTACTGTCACTGTCA
Source organism: Stratiomys singularior (assembly GCA_954870665.1). Taxonomy (NCBI): domain Eukaryota; kingdom Metazoa; phylum Arthropoda; class Insecta; order Diptera; family Stratiomyidae; genus Stratiomys; species Stratiomys singularior. Next base: position 111,636,680 of record OX940877.1, on the reverse strand, counting down.
CTGCGCAATAACTTGGGTTCTTTTCATTCAAATGTCATGAAATTTTGACACAACATCTATGATCGATGTTAAATGAAATACAGATCTAAAAGATGTCACCACTAGTTTTCTTTATTCTAGACCTGTCCGGGAACTTATGAGACAGACATTGTAGGCTCATGGCATTGCGTGTTCGATTCCTGTATGTGCCGTTTGTACTATTAAAAGCTAGAGAAAACAATCAGTTGTGAAATCTGATGGCCATTGGTTGCATCTTTTAAATAATACATCAGGAAGGACCCTCACTGTTGAGGCTTCTCTGCCAAATGATTTTCAACTTCATTGCGATTCTTTCAGTGCCATTTCTTACTCAGGGACTTAATAATGTGCCAGTGTTTCATCGCATTTTTTTATTCTGTGGAAAATCGGTTTTAATGTTTTATCAAAACCCGTACAATAAAGGCGGAACATTTTTTTGCGTAAAGCTAGATACTCTTGATGCTGAATTACAAGGCTGACTTTCACTGCAACTATTTTTGGACTATTCGTGAGATACCGATCAACTTTTGTAAGTGTAATTACAAACAGGAGTAATTAAACAATCGTGGTATCTATTAAGAAACACGGGGTAGGATACGTAATACTAGTAGTAGGACTTGGAAATCATATCTGCAAATGGTTGAGGAGTACAGCACGCATAGAGAATTACTGGTCTCTGAACATCTGAAAAGAGACCTATTTTCGGCATGAGTCTGTGATACTTTTCTTCAGTTAACAGACGTGAATGCTTTGTGACTCTCTTGTGATCGTGAGAAGCAAACTATGAGCTTCTTTCTGCTGGGAACGATTTTTAAAGGTTTCATCTAAGAACATCTTTTAGAGGCCAGTGAAGGCGTTTTATGTCTGATGCTCCTCAGATCTTTTAACGATTTTCGAGCAAAAAGGACAAATCGCAGACACAATTCCGTAGGCGTGGACTATGAAACTGAGGTCTTAACTCAGAGGGGATTATTCTAAAGTAGTACGAACTCATGTACTGTATGAAGTCTTTGAGACCAATATGTTTCGTAATGCCTCAGAATGGCATTTTACAAAGCCAAGAAGACTAGATTTTTCACTGAAAATCTTCTCTCATGATAAAAATCTTAACTCACTTTACTGTTCAACGGAACGTCCAAGCCTATGACTCCATACGGTTGAGTTTTTGGTCTAAAGATTTTTCAGTATGCAATGAGAGTTGATTATTCTTTGGCCATGATAAAAAACACAAAAAAGTTGATTTTAGTTTGTAGAAGAATATGCTTGTGTCTTCATTCAACGAAATGATAAATTCCAAGATCATTGCCAGATAAAAGATGCGAAATATCTGAACAAAACTCTCTGAATTTTTACCAGTGCATCAGAAATGAAAATCAGAGGACCTAAATGGCTACCTTGCGGAACTCCAGAGTAGCTAAAAAGCTTGAACAAAGCTTGAATAAAAGCTTGAACTTGAGTCCGGCTATCAAGCCAGCTTAGTGCGGCACCACGTTTTCCAAAAATATTCAGTTTCTACTTAAAAATTTTGCGGTTGATGTTATGAAGCTCTTCGCCAAAATTGGAGTATGTCGGCTCAATTCGTGTCCGTTCTTCATTCCAGGAATGCTTGGAACCATTGGTAAGCGATTTTTAGTTGCGTAACGATGTCACTTTGAGAATAAAAATGGAAAATTTTCGCGAATTTTCAGAGAATTCAATTAAAATGTGCCTCAAACAATTTTATCGGTCGCCTAGCAATAGTTTTTACATAGTAATTATCACTGCTACCTTATTGTATAACACATCCGTAATTCTCTAAGCCAATAAGCATTTACATGAAGTAACTACCAGCTATGCAATTCTACTTGTAACAAATCGCATGCACATTCTGTGTGTCAGAATGTAGTTTTCCTTTTGAATCCTTACATGCGATTACAATTTATCCTGAAGTTAAACCTACAAACGCATTCAACCACAAAAATGGTATTTCATAACTCACCTGATTTGTATGTATCTATGAGCCCTATAGAATGCAACGACGTTCAGGACAGTTGAAAATTTCATAAAAGGATTATGTGGTTGTTATTTAACTCTTTAAATTCACTTGTAGCTACGACTGACTTTGACGGTAGTGCTGTATTTAATGCGAAAAGGCGTCAACTGCATTTCCGTTTTGCAGAAAGGAAATGTCGTACCTGGTAGTGAATGGTAGGTCAAGGACGAAGACTTATGGAAAAGGAGCAAGGTGCGAATATTCCAAGTCAACTTAACTCCATCATTGTATCAAATCAGGAAACTGGGAGTTTCCTTGTTAGAAGTTGATTGCGATAAACTAATATCGGGACGATGATGGAAGTGAAAATATTGTAAAGTTGTTTTCAAATGTTTAAGCTATTTACATCTCAGAAATGCGATTACAAATCACTCCATGGAAACTTTTTGATTTAATTCATTCTACGTTTAGTTTTTATTGGCCCATGCGGGAAGCTTTGGTACTGAACGCCTTTTTTTCAGATGGGTTGCATTAACACACAATAAACATAAATAGATAAATAACTCTATCCTAGAACTTGAGATTTTTTAAATGGGAAAATGTATACAAGACTTCAGTGAATCCTTTATTTCATAGTTAGGAATCAAATTAAATTGATTGAACAGATGACTGATACAATCTATAGAATATCTGAATATGTTTAAGTTTTTTGAAACTGATTTTATTGTTTCCTTGATCCTTTGAGTTGATTTCCTTCATATTAGAAGCTGGTAAATAGATGTTGGTGTCTGATTATAAGATCTCGTTCTGTATCCTTGAATTAGCGGGTTTACTAGGAGAAGCATTCTGCATTATGAGAAATTTTTCCTACATTGCATGCAGGCCCAGACCAAAATTAAGCAGAGGGCAGCCAGTCGTTGGTGATGGCTTACTTATATTTTAGTTCAATCAATGGTTGTGATGTCCTAATAAAAATAAATCATTGGATGCACACATCAAACACGCATAGTATCGCCCTCCTTGTGAGAGAGCGCAGAAATACTCACCTGTACAGAAGCGAAGACAGCAGAAAAGGGACCACTAGAGACAAGGGAGAAGGCTCTCAGTGATTGCCGACAGTCGTAGGAGAAAGATATAAAAGGGAGGCGGACTTCACTTGTTATCCCTGACTTAAAGCCGCGGCTCAATCAAGCGCGTGGTGAGACCAATCTCTACTTGACCCAGCTTTGAAACCGGTATAGCTATTTTTGGGCTCACATGCACAAGATTGACAGTTCGCGGTTACTTAACTGCGTGTTTGGTGCAGAAGAGGTGGATGACGGCTGTCACACATCCTTCTCTTGAAAAAGGTGGAGTAAGTAGCGCGGTGACCTCTTCAGAAATGGTGCAAAAGTTTGCGGAAAATATAAAGGTTGTTTGGTAGTATACTCGGGCAGTACTGATACTGAATAAAGCTACATTGAACACTGGGAGGCGTCGAGAATAGATAGACTTCCTTTTCAGCACTTCTTTCCCCTAATTTTCAGGTGGAGGAGGGAAGTGTTCAGTGGAAAGTTCAGTGTTCAATGAAAGGCATTGCGAGTCTGTGAGTCCCAAACTCAGGGCGTAAATAGCCGTTACCTCCCTACCACAACTAAAGAAAAGAAAACTTTCTTTAAAGTAATTGATCTACCCATAAACCTCAAACTATTTTGAATGTTAAAATTTTACCTTTTGGTTGCAAAAAGCACCATTGCATCTGTGATCTTCTAGGATCGGGTATTTCAGATATTTTTGTCCTTGTTGTTATGTTTATGTTGGGGTAAGATTTTATTTCTGCTTCATAAGAACGGGTATGTTTACGCTAAGGTTTGCTAGGAATTTCTTTAAATGCAATGCTAGTTGCGCAGATGTGCTCTTAAGAATCTATCAACAATCTTTGCATGATTACAAATGGCTAAAGAGCTCATATAAAAGTAAAACACAAACAAGCGAAGGTAGCACCATTAGAGCAAGTTCCTATTTCTTAGATTGTAAGTCTACCTAACTGATGATTGCTGAATCTACTGCATGTCTTTGGTTGTTTACGACTGTAGTTAGGCTGTCTCACTTGGTAACAGTTCACTTTCTGTCCATTTTGGTCTTTTTTTGGGATACTTTGTTTCTTTGAATTTGTTTCTAACAAAAATATTATAAGCTACCTCTAATTCGATGACAAATTGTAATTAACCACCACCTAATTCTGTATGTAATTTATATTTGCTAATAACGCAAATTTTGTATCGTTAGGTCGTCCAACGATAGTACACCTTAGCCCCAGGAACTATTTATTTTATTATTCGGGACTATTAATTTCAACCCAAGAAATTCGATATGTTGCACTAGAAGAATGAACTAGTGACGTACACAATCCACAAACAATTAAACATTATTAAGCCCTAACCATTTCTTGCACTTTCAATGCAAATTTTTGGCCATCAGAATACTATGTGAACCTGCCATTTCCGTGGTACATCAGCTGGGACTTCAACAATCACTAGTCCGTTGGTGAAATCAGGCTATACCGCACTCGGGTACAATGTAAGGTAGAGGCTAGGTAATGAATCTTAATGAATGAAATGACTGGGTCATTAATGTAAAAGAGTACATTTTTCGGCTGCAAACGAAATCGTTGTACCTTAAATATGTTATCAAATCGGCCCAAAAAATGACAGTAGCATACATCCTGCGGCAACGTCCGTGTTAATTGTCTGGCAAAAGAAGTATACCAGAAAACCTTTCAGGCTGATAAGACTGTCTTATGGGTTTCATACCGTAAAAGTTTCAAATTTCTCGATCAATTTCATTTATGAACATAAGTCTTTATTTTATTTTGATTTGAGCTATCTTATTCGATATCTAATTTCATCTCGTACATATTTACCAAACCATTTTTAAATCCTTGATTTTCTTGGACTAGAGCCCAAATAGTGTTTTTCAAGCGTTTAATAAGCGTTGGCTTCCTAAATATTTTCACCAGAAAGCAATGTCCTATTGAGGCACGCCGTTCGCTATAATACTTCTTTCGTAATAACAAAGTGGTTTCAGTTACACAGTTAAATCTTACGAAACAGTTGCCCGCAAAGTGTCAAAATTTTAGAAGATTTTTTGACGGTTGGTACTAACTGAGCCAACTTACCTGGTACCAACTTAACTCTGAAAGGCGTGTATGTGACAGCCTAAAAACTTTCCTGTTGAACTATTATCGAAAGAAAGTGTATAGATTTGTTTGACATACCAGGTGCATACATACGTTTCTTTCAGATTTATTGGTTAGAATAACGTAATTGACTAAGGGCAAAAACAATTATTTTCATTCAAAATACTAGCCATTAGGTTCTACCTGTTTTGCCCATATTTTAGATAATTTATGAATACCATGCCAGAAAAATTGCTTGTCTTTTGGGGCAAACCATGCATAGAGCGAATTTCGAACATTCTTGAAATCGCTGAAATGCTGCTCAACGAGCGCGTGCCCTATTGACGAGAAGAGGTGATAGTCAGGTTGCGCCAAGTCTGGAGAATACGACGGGTGTAGAAAGATTTCCCATCCAAGGGATTTTACATTGTTTTTCACTGGTTTTTACCTTGTGCGACAGCGCGTGGTTATGTAACAAAATCACTTTTCCATGTCTTCTGGCCGACTCCGGTCATTTTTGGATTAATGCGAGGTTTGAATATTTAATTTGTTCGCAATAGTTTTGTATATTAACGTATTTGTCCGCCTTCAACAGTGCTTAATGCACAATACCATTCTGGTCCTATCATACACAGAGCATGATCTTCTCTCTGGAGCGATTTGGCCTTTGTGTAGAAGAACTGTCTTCGCAATGTGAAATTCACAATTATTTCCACCTTAGGTTTTCAAAATTAATCCATCTCTCGTCAACCGTCAGAATTCGATACAGAAATTATCTTCTTATATGGTGCTGAAGCAGGATTTCACAAATAACTTTCAACTTGACATTCATTCAAATCATGTGGGACCCATTTAGCGAGTTTGCTGATCTTATTTATTGCTCATAAACATCTGCTGATCATTTTTCGGGACACATTCAATGCTTCTGCTAATCGCCATTCAGTTTCGACGATCGAAATGCTGCATGTGTCAAAATAAAACGTTGCGTAGTTTTGTTGGCACTATCTCTTAGTAACACCGGTAAATATGTATGCATACACCTGGTATTTATCATCTCATAAAATGAATCTCCTATTTCAAACAAATATTTTGTGCCATTAAAAGTTTTTAATTTTTGTCAAGCAAAAAAAAAACACAAATTTTACGAAAAAATTGTAATAAATACCCTAATTACAATGTGCCTAACTATCCTGCCTAGCTATCCTAACGACATGTGCCTTACCTATGTTAAATGTGTTAAACGGAATAAATACCGTTACATGAAAACACTACCGTTCAATTTAGATTGTAGCTGTTGAAAAAGTCAACCTTGGTTGCCAAGACACCATATTATAAGTTTGTTGAAATTATCAAGGGCAGAATAGAATGATTAGTTTGCAGATTATCTAAAACAGGTCAACAGAATGCAATTCAAAAACGGAATTTTTTTTACAAAGAACGGAAGTAAAACTGCAATATGTGTGTAGAAGCCACAACATCGTGAAGAAACTTTAGGTGAATTCGAGAAATGCTTTAACAATTTGAGCGATACGGCGATTTGGGTAGACCAAAATTAAAAGTCGACACTTGATAAACGATTGCTTAGGAGAAACCTGTGAGAAAATTCAAGAGCCACTGCGAAGAGATCGGCGGAAAACACATCAGTTGATTCTAGAGTCAGTGTTAGCGCAAGTATTGTCCGCATAACACTCAACAGTATGAATTATGAGTTAAAGTTCTCCAGAAGAAACAAACCTACAAACTTTAAAGGAAACTCCGAAGGCTTATTGCCGTAAAAATTTATGTTTCATTTTCGGGTAGACGTCCTTTTCAGAAATCACCCAAAACATGGAGAAGTAAGTACGCCGAATTTGAGCAGCAGAAAAGAACTTCAACCATCAAACATGGCTGCGATTTGGTTATGGTCTTTATGGTGGTATCATGCGTTGTAAAGCAAATTTTTATCGATACAGGGTGCGGCGCCAAAATCTGGACAAGTTAAACATTGTATTGAAAAATAATTTTTATTACAAAAATGGGAAAGTTTATAATTGTTTCTTTTACTAAATTGTTTGTTAAACATAAAAAAAACACATTCACTCTATATAACCCCCTTTTGCTTCGATAACTGCCTCTATCCTCGGTCTGAAGCGTTCACAGGCCCGTTTTAATGCAGCACGGTCCATTTTGGCGAATAACTCTTCAATCGCGGCTCTCAAAGAAGCGACGTTTGGATGTCTGTAATTGTTAGTGTCCCGTTCAACCATACATAGTAATCCAGAGGATTCAAGTCTGGTCTGATAGGAGGCCAAAATTCTTTGGACCAAAACATGTCGTTGTCTGACAACCAATTTTACACCAAATGACTTGTGTGCGCGGGTGCACCGTCTTGTTGGAAAACATACGGCCTTCCGTTCGATACCGTTTCCATCTAGGGTTTCACCACATTCTTCAGAACAGGCAAATCAACTTCTTTCGTAACATTTTCCCCTTTGTTAAAGAAATGCGGTGGCATAACATCACCTTCACTGGAAACAACACTTAGCACGTGAACATTCCCTGGAAATTTCGTTCTAGAAATAATGGGGACATCTTCAGGGTCATGAGCGAGCCAGCGATCATTTTTTCGATTGATTTTTGCATCGACAGTACGGATTTTTTCGTCAGAAAAAGCCTGAGGCTTCCGGCAGCCTTGTTTCGTAAAGAGCACAAAAGCAAGTTACAGCGTTCAACGCGTTTTGTCCTTGCAGCTTTAGAAAGCATCTGTCTTATTTTAATTGTATAAGACTTGTAGCGGAAGTCCTCTTCCACGATTCGACGCATAGTTTTCTCACTTACACCGACAACTGACGACAATTTTCGGATTGACTGGCTCGGATCCTCCAAAATCAATTTCTCCCGTTTAATGATTTCGGGGGTCCTGACAACACGTTCTTTGGAGTGGGGTTTAATTGCTGGTGTCGCGGAACCTTGGTCTGACTTCTCAATTCATTATGTTTCGCAATAACTTCATACACAGTCGATCTTGGGTAGCCCACTTGAGCGCCCAGCGCGAACATTTTCAATAATCACGGCTCTTCGATACATTGCTTCGACATTGCGACTTTTTCGAGGTTATGAATATTCAACACATGTGTTAAACTATTTGTACGCGAATCGCAATCTCTCGAAACCTTAGAGATTGGGTGGAAATTTGAATTGAATTTTGGCGCCGCACCCTGTATATATATATATATATATATATATATATATATATATATGTATATATATATATATATATATATATATATATATATGTGAAACTTTATTGATTATATATTATTGTGTTACAAACATTGTCGTTACATTTAAGAGTTCTGAATAAAACATTCATTTCTACTACAGTTTTAATTTATAAGTGAAACTGATGTCTGTTTTGTTCATAGCAACTTAAAGTGATGCAAAGTTTTCATTGACATTTCGATGAAATAAAAGATAACTCGGAGATATGGACAAACAATTTTTATTGCAAACTCAGGGTGAAACCTATCATCGGTGTTTTAGCAGGACAACGGCTCGAATCATAAATCAAAGATGTGCAGAAATGGTTGCATCGGATATCTAACCAGGACCGATAATTTTTCCGTCTATCTCAAAACACAGATCCTCAAATGCAATATGTCAATTTATAACACATTTATATAAATTTAAGTGTTAGTGGTCTCTGTTAAGTAAGAAGACTCCAATTTCTATAAACTGACTAATATTAGGTGTCTAAATATGAAATGCGGATTTTAATAACAGATGACATAATCGTTACATATGGTTTGTGTCGGGGATAACTAATATGTCATTTTGGAGGGTAAGCATCTGTCAACAACTTCCAGTATGTCATACGTTTTGATTGTACAAACAACATAGTTTTTTTTTCGCTTCAAAAATGTCGAATTACGTGCCAGAAAAAGAGGTTTTGTGGGGAAGTCTAATAACCTTCTTTCATTTGAAGAAAACGGCAGTAGAAACTTATCGATTGTTAGTAAGCATATGGTGAACATGCCGCAAGCCAAGACACTTGTGAACGATGGTTTAAAAGATTTAAAAGTGGCGATCTCGATGTCAGCAACAAAGACCATGGAAAACCACCAAAAAAAAATTCGAAGGTACAGATTTGCAAGCATTATTGAGTGAAAACAACACACAAACTGAAAAACAGTTGGCAGAAGCGTTGAAAGTTACTCAGGCAGCCATTTCACAACGTTCAAAAGCCATGGGAACGATCTAAAAAGCTGGAAGATTGAAAGAAAGAGACATCGAAAGGCGAAAAACCATTTGTAAAATTTTGCTTGCCAGACAGAAAAGAAAAGGTTTTTTGCATCGGATTGTTACTGTCGATGAAAAGTGGATTTATTTCGACAATCCCAAGTGGAAAAAATCATGGGTAGGCCCAGGCCAGCCATCAACATCACAACCATGTCAATTTATAACACATTTATATAAATTGAATAACTACAAAGTAACTATATTATTGTACGAACTACGTGAAATACTTCAAAAAGTGATGAAAAACTCGGAAACAAAGACCAGATATCTTTGTGTTTGCTGTTGAAAGGCGTCACAAATTATTTTCAATACAAATAAGTGACGAAGCAAATTTTAAAAGTAAAAATATATCGAAAATTTAAAAAAATATAAGGAAAGCTATTGAATTTTATTATTTTATTCATTTTTTCCCCCCATCTCATTTTTCATCTTCTCACTCTTCTTCATTATTCAAACAAACTAAATATAAAAAGAAGATTTGGAGACTGATTGGTAATGCACTTATTTTAAAAAGGAAGATTTTTTTATTTCCGGATTGAAATTTTTATTTTTTATTTTATTTCCACGAGATTGTTGTTTTGTTATTAGAGAAAAAGAAAACTCTTTAAAAACACAAAAAGCTTGTAAGACCGGGCGTTGGGCATTTTAATGAGGTATTTAAAAACGTTACGCATAGGTGTAAACTTCTTTTTGTGGCCAACCATATGTAGAATTTCAATACTCTCTTCCATATTCTTGCGAAAATTTTGCCATAACGCCCTCTTTTCGATTTGCAAAAACAAAAACGTGATTCGTAGATGAAGATAGTTTCATTCTTGGAAAAAAATTTTATATGCGGAAGTATTCAATTAAAATTCACTTTCAAAAAAAAAAACATAAAATATCTCAATACTTGAATAATCAACGAAACACGGCATTCCAATACAAAAATATTATTCCTGGCCTCGAAATCGCAAGTCATCCAAGCATCCTTCAATGAATTCTCAGTACAGCGTAGCGAGGAAAATTACAGGATTTTTTAAGTATTCGGCAAATACGATGACACAAAAGCTTTATTTTTGCAGTGAACATAACTAGAACGAAGTGGAGTTGGAAAGTAGAATAGAAGCAATTGCCGGCATCGAGTTTATTTTTCACTTCTAGGTCTATTGATTTGGACGAAACGTGTCGAAATATTTACTCATTACGGAGCAAAAATTTTTGTTCCAGCATGAATTCCGTCGAGTAAATAGAAAAAGTGATAACCTGATTTCATAGCTTTATTCTCCTTAAATCTTTTGGGTCGAGCTGTTAAGTGCAGGACATTGATATTGCTCCAATTTTGTTAATGTGTTCTAAAGTTTCAATCGAAATTATTATTCGGGTTACTTTTTCCATTCAATTCACTGTTTTTTTTTTGTTGAGATAATCGAAAGAAAGTAATGTATCTCGTACCGTGAGGGACGGGCTTTACAGAATGTCAACTTTTACCGGGGATTTTCAACGCATATCAGATGCGTCAGTTACATATCGAATATTGCATCACATTTTCGCACATTCGGACCCTCACCGGTGCATGTCGACAATCACAGATAAGCTCTCGTAGAGATCCAAAAGAGAGGAGCCGACAAAGAGGCGACTGTCTCTCCCGTCGAATTCTTTGTTTTGTTGGCTGTCTGAAAAGCTGTCTGACTGCTTTTTCAGTTTTATGCAAGCGTTGATGATGTGAGCCAGGTTTCTTTTTCGATATCGTTATGATGTTGAAAGGGTACAGCAGTAAATCGTGATATTTTTCCTGAAAAGTTAAATGTATTAGTTGTAAGCTAACGTGATTATTTTGATTTTTTCTGATGAAAAGTATTCTAAAATACTTTTCGAAGTGATTTGGGGATAATCAATTGAATCATACCTTTGGGTTACAACTAGAGGATTACTAGACTAGGGCTCGGGGATCCCGGGATAAGTCAATAAACATGTGCGTGAAACGAAACGCACTTACTTTCATTTGACGTTTTGACAGCCATCTTGTTTACACAGCTGACTTCATTTATTTTTGCTAACGACCGGTACCGGATTATGTGTACAAGTGTGTAAAAATTCCGCTTCACGTCGTGTAAGTATTGATGTTTTTTTTTGTTAATTGGTAATAATCAATTAATTTATTAAAAAACAACAATGCATTAATATGTCTTTATAGATGACAGTCAAACAACGAGTGTTATTTTCTGTAGCTCTAAGAGATTATTTGTAAGAGGTATGGACATTGTCGGTTCTCGTACAGGAAAAGATAGCGCATTACACTTGGCGCCACTGACGACGTAATACACTGCGCTCCCGCGGCGCTGCTGTCTCTACGGATCGCGCTCACGCGCATGTCTCACACCGGGCTCACTACTTGTTGCTGAGTATCCAAGACGACTGTTTTTGTTACTTTGTGTGAATACATTAAGGGGTTACATGGGTTTCGCAGTTTCAAAAAAATCGATTTTTTTATTGTCTTATTAATTTCTATAACCTTTTGAAAATATTGTCGTAAATTTTCAGGTCGATCCGAATAACAGTTTCGGATATACAGCCTTGTGAAGGTACGCGCTCGAGATCAACAAGGCTCGTCTATTGTTTGTCTGTTTTCTTGTCTATTGTTTTGACTTTCTAAGGGCGACTAGTTTTAAATACTTCAGTTCGTGATTACTTCTTGAATCGAAAGGTTCAAGAATGTTTGAGGTTATTCAAAGTGTCTGTTGTTAAATTTATTTAAAAATGCCTAAACTTTCGAGAACTCTGTTAACAGACGGCACCCGTAGAAACGATAGGCCAAGGAAAAGGGACAGTCATTCAATTCTAACATCCGCAAATTGATGATGATTCCTTCGCGAGCACGTCAGCAAAAAAATTAAAAAATTACGATAAAGAGCATGTGCCACAGGAAGACACGCCCCAATATTCAATTATAAACTTTGCCTTAGTTTTGTCAACACTCTCATCTTTTGTGCGGTGTTTTAACATTATTAAAAATAAAGACGTAGAAAAATTGTGTAGTGGAAATTTGGATTTTAAAGCACGTGAACGATGCTATCCGAAATATATTTTATCATGTAGAAAAATCGGAAAAATGTCTGAAATTAATCGCTGGTTCATTTTTGTTATGCAAATATTGGGCTTGGGGCTTGCCGGATGCCAAAAATTTTGCTGTTTGATGGATCTCAGCAGTTTATTTTTAAATCAATGAACTTACGATTTTTATATTCATAAAATACATGATTATATCGGGACAATTGCTCAAACACTGTTCTCCTCTGCTGCTACAAGAAGAAAACCAATTAACGAGCCTCGAAAACGACGTTGCAGCTACGATAGATGTGAGTGTTTCCGCTGACGATACGTGGAAGAAGCGTGGCTTCGCATCACTATATGGTGTGAGTTCACTAATCGGATATTATTCGTGAAAAGTGTTAGATGTGCTCGTAAAATGCTCATAATGTAAAGTATGTGAGCGTTGGAAAAAAATATTAAACACGGCAGAGTATGAAGAGTGAAGAGAAGAACACATCACAACAAATCTATGCAGTGCCAATCACACTGGAGCATCTGGGAACATGGAAGTATCCTTAATGTTTGAAATGTTTAAACGCTCTATTGTAAAATATGGCCTGAGGTACGTCAACTATATAGGAGATGGGGATGCAGAAACATACTCTGGTATTCTCAAAGCCCAACCTTATGGTGAAGATTTTATTATCAACAAAAAAAAAATGCGTTGGACATGTACAGAAGAGGATGGGTACCCGTTTAAGTGATTTAGTTTTTAGATTGAGGAAAAACTAGTCAATGTTAAAAAAAAACAAAAATCGTTTATATAGCTGCATTAGTCACTGCTTGCAATTTTAATGAAAGAACATCAGCTTTATTATGCATGGATTGAATTTGAAACTTGGCCGAAATTCCCACGAATATGCCCGAAATGCTGATGAAAACCGTGTGTGCGCAGCCGAAAAAAAATCTGCAAGCAAGACTCGCAAAGCAAGGGCTCATCATAAACAGGAGCAAAAGGATGCCCTGGACATTGCAGTTGCTGCACGTTGTTTACTTTATGGCCCAGGAATCGACGATTGAATGTAGGTTAAAAAAATTGTTTTCCCCAGATTTATTGTTATTCAAAACTTTAAACACTTTTTTCTCGAAACTGTGTTTTCTAAATCGGTTGTCAAAAGTTCTCGAAAACTACTCATCCGATCTTGATGAAGTTTTTCACTGGTCTCTGAGATACAATTTTCAAGAACTTTGACGAAGGATTCTTTTCTCTTTCAATGACAACTATTTAAAAAACAAAAAATGTAGAGAAAATTTGACCAAAATTTGCATTTTTTTTTAAAAATGTCTGTCTAAAATGCAATTTTCATTTCTTCTTTTTTTCCTTCGTCCAAGCTCTAGTTTATGCTCTTAACTAAAACAAGAATTTTTGTTTTCACTTTAGACGATCCTGTCATGAGTTCTGCTGACAACGCGGACGCACCTTTTTCCCGAGGTGTCATCGGAAATGACGTCCCAATGGCGGAGTTTTAAATAATTTTGATTGAAAATTTAAAAAAATATTCTTGCAATGTATATCTTCAAAACAGTTAAAAATTGGAATGAAATATATTTTTTTGATGTATAAAAAAAATTGTTGGAAATAGACCTTTTTTCGCCCGACGTTTAAGAAGCAAACAATGTCATTATCCAAAGAAAGTTTTTATGTCAATGATAAAAAAGATGAAGATGTTTCGTCAGTGTGGTCATTTTTTAGTCGATAAAGGGGGTAGCTCAGCACAATGTAAGAGTTGCTTAGCTATTTTGAAGACCTTAGGAGGATCAACGCAAGGCTAACATACTCATCTATCTTCAAAACATATTCCGCGAAGGAATTCTGCTAAGGCATCTTCCTCAACGGGCCCAAATAATGAATGACCACCTTTGAAAAGAAAAATTACGTCAGTCGCCGACTATTTTGTGAAATCTGATACTCTTGACAATGTTTTGGCCCGTATGACTGCGCTAGATGGTTTTCCTTTTAGCGTATTTGTGACATCAAACGATTTAATATCGTTACTATTAGCGAAAGGTTACTTAGACTTACCTAAATCTGCTTCAACAATCCGCAACAGAGTAGTAGACTACAGTCGAAAAATAAAAAAAAAAAAAACAAATGACAGCTGAACTATCTACATTGAAAAAAGGAGGACAACGATTTAGTCTAAGTTTTGATGAATGGACGTCTAGCTCTAATAAGAGATATATGAATTTAAATATTCATTCAGTCAAAGAAAATTGGAATTTGGGACTTATCCGAATGAATAAATCGCTGACAGCCGAAACTTGTGTTCATACTTTAAAAAAAGCGGCTTTTGGAGTTCCATATCTCATTAGATAGCGATATTGTGGCAATGGTGACTGATGGTCCAAATGTAATGCTAAAGGTTGGAAAACATGTTAATGCAGAACACCAAGTTTGTTTTGCACATGGCATTCATTTAGCTGTTTGTGATTTACTGTATAAAAAACACCTGCCAGTGATGATAATGATGACTCGGATGATGATAATGCAGAACTAGACTCAGGATTAGTCATTGAAACTGGAAATGGTCGGGATTGGACTAATGATCGAAATATTAATGAAGTAGTAAAGAAAGTTCGTAAGGTAGTTCTTATTTCCAAAAGAGCACCCTTGAAAAATGATACAATATTCAAAAATATGTTAAAAAAAGCTCTATTTACTGCTAGATTGAAAACGCGTTGAAATAGTCTCTTTACAATGCTGGAGTGTTTTGATCTATTGAAAAATAGCGTAAAGAAGGAACTTATTGAACAAAATACACAAACGTTACAAATCTCATAACGTGCAGTCATTTTGACACACTATGGTATCATATCTACATCTAATCAACGCTAACCTGCAACGAACGTGCGACATTCGACACCTCTGAGAACGAACTGGATTGGCTAAGAAAGACAGTGAGATGCATACAGTGTTAGGAAAAAGACGGATAAAAACGTTTCGCGTGTGAGTCGTTTTGACTCACGTTATGTATGTAGGGTTAAGAAATTCGCCTAAATATCAAATTTGTAACGTAGGAACATGAACGCATCCATCCTAATTTCCTTCTTCTTTCTACTTTTCTTGAATTTCTTTCTCTCTCTCTTAACGCGATGATTTTTGCAATATCTAAACGTTGTTCTTTGCATTAGGCCATTCTGTCAAATAAGTTGTCATCACACATTCACTAACTAAAAACTAACTGTCCACTAACTTAAAAATTGTCAGTAGTACGTTACACGATAAATAAATGTTAAGAAATGGGACATTTTTTTATTAATGTTGTTTGTATTTTTCATTTAGAATGCATTGATTGTTTCGAACTCTTGCTCACTGTTCCGAAAAAGAGAGGCGAGAAGTTGCGTCACCCTTGTGACGTTTTATAGCTACTGAATTACCGAGGAGAAAATGACAACTAAGTAATTGCCGATTTATAGATGGTTATAGTAATAGATGTCTCTCACTCTGCTTTTGTGACAGTTGTACGTGTTATGATGTTCTTCTTCTTATATATGTTATCTGTTATCCTTGCCTAGCTTTACAAGCTCATTGCATAGTTTTTCGCATAAAGTTTTCTTTGCCTCAATTTTAATATGGAGTGCGATAAGTAACATTTTTTCCATATTTTGTTTTATTATTTTCGTAAAGAAACGAACGTAGTACATGCAACCAAACAGTTATATGATGTGTATAGTAATAAAGCCCTTTAAGAAAGACATTGCCGAAATTGGTTTGAAAAAATCCGTGCAAGAGATTTGGATGGGAATTGATGTTAAACCCATCAAACATCCCAGATCTCGCGCTATCGAGTTACCACTTATTTGGATCCCTGGACAACTCCCTTCGTGGTAACACTTTTAGTGATAATGACGCTGTAATCCCTGACTTAAATCAGTTTTAGATCGAAAAAAATGGAAAATTTATTAAAGATTAAACTTCATTCCAAGTAAAAAAATTTATTATTTCATTGAACAACTAGGCATTTACTTATTTGCCAACCCATTATAAATCTCAGACATACACGATTAGTGCATGATGCATTTCAACATTTACCAGCGTAAGTTAGGAACA
Organism: Stratiomys singularior; assembly: GCA_954870665.1. Taxonomy (NCBI): domain Eukaryota; kingdom Metazoa; phylum Arthropoda; class Insecta; order Diptera; family Stratiomyidae; genus Stratiomys; species Stratiomys singularior. The sequence goes on along the minus strand of OX940877.1, from coordinate 111,620,132 downwards.
AGGTTTTTTAATCAAATATTTCGGGTATACACCAAGCGATTATGCGTCTGTGTGACATTTGTCAGTAAAATTCCACATTCTCCAACTTAGGTCTTTTGTGTTAACATATCTAATAATATTTCATGGGCAAGTTGTGGTCCTTATAGTTTTGCTGCACACGTTTCAATATTTAAAAAAAAAATTGGGTTTTTTCCTGTTTGGGGGTCACAAGGATTAGGTCTTAATGGAAAAATTGAAAGTTATTCAGATTATATATTTTCTATGCAACTAGACAATTTTATGCATACATGCATCAGGTGGACTCGTTTGATATATTGTGGGCTACTTTCCCAATTTTCAACCTTCAAACACTTATACACTTGCCTCTTCATTATGCTCACGTAAAATAGTTATAGTGTTTTACCATGGTGTAACTACTAAACAGCGATCAGACTTTCCATGGGCATTACAAAAAAAAAAAAACGCGATACGAACAATCCCTTTTGCATGTAAAGTAAGCTTTGTACGATAGAGAGCTTTTAAACTAAACGACGTTGGCAAGTGAAGTGATCATAATTCTTTTGAAACCTTAATTAACGTGAGTAAAATTGTAATTTTTGTTAAAATGTAGATCAGCAGATGTGTTCAAATACTTATTTCAAGTCCTATCTTTATTTCCTTTCTTTATGTCCGTCATTATGTCCTATCTATGATAAGTACGGTTTGCAAATAGAAATGTATCTGGAAAACTGGAGCAAGTTATTATAAGGTTGCGAGTTTGTCCGTAGTTTTAGCACTTTCAGTTAGAGACAACGACATACTTTTTCCAGTGCAACGAAAACTGCATAGCTAAATTAGTCACCGCGTGAAAGAATAATCCACGCTCCGTCGAAATTGCTTAAAGATAATAATAAAGAATATGAGTAAAGAATATTGAGAAAACTACTACTTCAAAAAATATTAATAAATATGCTTCTAGCATCGGAAGCATATTTATTAATATTTTTTGAAGTAGTAGTTTTCTCAATATTCTTTACTCATATTCTTTATTATTATCTTTAAGCAATTTCGACGGAGCGTGGATTATTCTTTCACGCGGTGACTAATTTAGCTATGCAGTTTTCGTTTTTTTCCTAATACTTAAAAAAAATTTCAAGCACTTCTTCAATAAACAAATTTCAAGCACTAATTTGATAATAAAATTTCAAGCACTTCTTCAATCTTCATACACTTATACATATAAGAAAGAATTGTGGAAGAATTTCTATCAAGCTTCGAAAATAAACGTCTGACTGTATATTTTTCCTTATTTTCTTGAATTAAAAAGAGTAGGATATGTTACCTTCAATTTTTTACGAAATCATAATCAAAACGATACTTTAAAGGGGAATAAGAAAAATCTACATTCAGAACAAGTTAAGGAAAATCAAATCAAGGAATATCGTTTGCAGGTGCCCACAAAAGAAACCCAAGGACAAGGCTTGAATTACAGAATACACAATTTAATGAAGAAGGTAGAAGGTACACAAAATATATCACCGTACACATGCCTATATTTTCTGCTGAAATCTAAATATATTTCAAGGATACAACATTTACGTTCAATACCTCATTTTGATTTCTATATTAAGCAAACCGTTCCTCATTTTCTTCTCCCTAATTATTTGTCAATAGGCAACCATTTCCGCAATTTATTCGAACGTGTGTGCTATATATACTACGTGCAATCCAGTGAAATTGTAAACCGGAAGCAATTAGGACTCGTGATTGGTATATCGGTATCATAAAATATACGGAAAGATCCAGAAGTTGCTAAGATGGGACATGAAACAAAGTCTATCTTTACGTTGCCATCCTTTTTCTAGGGAAATTAAACATGAAGCTATGACTCATTAGTATTGGTATCACGATGAATTTAGTTATCGTACGCAGATCTGAATTTCCATTGAACTACTTATGATATAAGCACGACAATATACAGAGGGTGTTCAAAAGGTAAATGGTTTTGACAGAGTATATAAGCATGCATCAAAAATTGCAAACATTTCAGTTGGTTGTCATAAGTTTTTGCCAGTGCGATGTTGGGGGTTGACTAGTAATTTGATTAGGAGGAAGTAGGGATAAGTATTGAATTGCATAAACAGGAAACTTGGTCCTCGGTTTCACTGCTAAATAGACAGCCCACTGCACAAATCGGCCAACTCCAAAATTCATTCAAAATGTTCATTTAGTAGTTTTTATGTTGCGAGATAATAAGTCAATAACGATTTACTCCCAACTCAGATGTGCTTGTAGTTCTTATAATAAAGATAGACAATCTTATGCTTCACTGATAAGCTAAATACAAGGTGTAGGAATACCTTTCTCCAGTTTTTTCGCACAAAAAAAAAGAAGGGACAAAGAAGAAAAGCCATGATTTTTTCCGCTTTGAATTTTCAAAATAAGTCCATTTTCCGTCATTTGTCACAATTTGGTGCAAAAATAATTTTTTTTGTAGCACCAAAGCAGCATTTTGAAAGTGCTTCGAGATTAAATGAGTTACTTGATCTCACCAATCGCTCTTAAACGTCTGCTGATCGTTCGTTGTGACACATCTAATTGACGTTGAGTTTGATCCCCATCCAATAACACCTGCGACTCCCCCTCTTCGTATTTTTGTGGCCTACCACAGCATTCACTGCCTTTCAAACTGAAAATCCCACTTTTGGATCAGTTTTGGTCTCATACGTCGTAAATAATAGAACGTGTCCGCCATAATTTTTTACCAGTAAACGATGACTTTCAAAAGCGTGTTTCTTTTGCTGAAACAAGATGAGCAATTCGTTCCGAAAATACGTTTTTCAGGCACATAATCAACGCAATTAAATAAATGCGCTAGTTGTGGCGTTCTCAACTGGTGTGTGTTTGTAACTAAATGTCAGATGCTCGAAATGACGTATGTGTCAAACTCATACGCTGCGTATTTTTAGCTGGCGCCATCTCCTAGTAAAACCGTGAAAAACTTATGCATACACATGGTATTTATCATCCCATAAAATGTATCTCCGATTTAAAAAAAAATTGTTGGGGCTTAAAATGGTCTATTTTGATTTTTCTTAGAGATTGATAGATGCCAAAGATGAACTACGGCATTTTTACTGTCGGCTCTTCCGAATTCCACTAGTTCAAGCAGCTGACTTATCGGAGAGGTTCTCTTTAACGAACTCAATTTGAACTTGCATCTGCGGTGAAAGTGAAAAGAGTTTCGTCTTTTATCAGTTTTTTACTTGGTTGGCTGGCGTTTGAAAATTTGTAGATAATGGTTCGAAAATATCTTCAATATGATTTAAATTGTCAGATGATTTCCTTATGTCTCATGAAGTTGGATTAGACAAAAAGAACTTTGAATAAAAGTAGGGTTCTGAACATAGCCGAACTGCTGGCGAACACTTAAACTTCGACTAATTTTATAAACAAACGATGTGTGATCGAAATATCCTAGACGCAATGGTATTTGATGATAATGGTATATGGTATGGTATGGTATATGGTATGGTATGGTATATGGTATAATGATGAAGGCGTGGAAAGATACTCACTAATTTTCCCTAAAATTATTTGCATATGCATTTAAGTGTTATAGTAACCATGAAATGTTTTCCACAATCCATTTTATCAGGAAAATCCATGTGCATAGAAAGATTTTAGTATAACGCTTCTTAAAATCGCAAAACACTTTTTTTCCAAATCTTGACCGCGCATAATTTAATTTTAAGCTCAGACTATATGAATTCAGTAAATCTCTCCACTAACCCCCATCGATCAATTTTTAAGCTCTCTATCTTGCGAAGCTCCCCTAATTCGCCACAAAGAGTAACCGTATCTTTTTTTTGCGATGCTCTTTCGGGGTGTTAGCGCTTTTTAATGACTAGGTTTTGCTGTATATGGACTCGGAGGTATTTGAAAACTCTTCAGGAAATGGTGAAAGTGATCATGTGAGCTCATGCAGTCTTGAAGGCGACACCGGGCAAGAGGTAATTTGCAGCGGTAACAATGCACATCTGGAGTTGTGCATCAGACTATTCATTACACAGAACCAATTTTTCAATTAACAACCCGGGAATATTAGAATATTTATTTCATTTCCCATATATTGAGCTCAAGTAGGCAGAGTTGGAGGGATTTTCTACTTGGATAGATGAGTGGAGAGACCACCTTGATTACCATTCTGAGCCTAAATGTAACTGAAACTAATTTGTCAAATACAATCGTATGTTTGGGAATCAGTGAGGATTGGAAAAGTATACGATTACCTTACCTTAACTGGTAAGGAAGTAGGTGAACTTTCATTTCATTACATCTAAGCTATACGTAGAAACGTTGGTTCAAAGAATGGCCCGGGTCGGGTGAAATATAAAGTAATGCAATCCGCACCAGGATTTATTTTACCTGGAGAAGGCGTGTTGTGTGCGTCGCAGAAATTATAAAGCTTTCAATAGGCTTGACGTCTACGAACACACACAGCTGTTAGTGAAGAACTGCTGAATGCTATCAAACCAGCATAGTTAGAGCTGGGTAATGATGTTTTTCTTTAAGGATCTTTAGCCGGGTATATTTAAAATAAAAATGAATGTTCAATTCTACTATGTGAGCATTGGCACGGAAATCAGGGTTGAGCGGCAGTTTATAACTCAATCCTGCAAAAAATATATCTCTCTGGATCTACAATGATAGATTTTCATTAATTATGCGAATATAGGAGACCGTGGGACTGAAAATCCGACTAAAGCCTTACAACGTCTGCTGTGAAGTCCACGGAACTTGTACAGCGGCTGCCCAGGTAAGTCTGACGTTGCATGAAAGGAATTAACTTGAAACAATAAAGAATCAACTTGAAATCATAAAGAATATCATAAAAGCAGAAGGAGAATATTACCCTTAAAGACTAATTATATGGACATTACAGATTGAGGCTATACTTTATATATCTATATTGCCAAAGTAATTGAAACGTTGAATGTTGAAACATTTCTTCTCAAGTTGGCAGGAAATGCTTTCCAAACAATTTTCACCTGATTGATCCAAAATTTTCACAGTATATTCAAAACTACGTTCCATATGGAGTAGCGTTAAATAATTGTTATCTTTTTTAATAATTAGTAGTATTCTTGCAGTACTTTTTGCTCTTTTACACTTCACCTTTCGAAATAAGGCAATTTTTCTAAAAGTATGATTAGAACAATTTTTCGCTGTTTTAATTCCAATTTATTTTGGCGACAATGCTAACTGCTGAAAGTTTTCCTGCCATGAAGCACTAAAAAAGGAAAACTTCAATGGGAATCTGCAGTCAATTGTCATTTTATTTCAATGGAGTTTTAACCTTTTCGGTACTGACCGTTGTCCCAGGCGTCATATGAGGGCTTTTGGACATATTGTCAGCAGATCAATAAATTACGATCAGCAAATGAGATTTATAGCTTAGTTTGTGTGACAGTGGTAACGTATTTTTGTGTTTTTATCGATTTTGTTTTGTGGTTTCAGCGAAAAGTTAAAAATATGTGCAGGTTTATTTCGCTATTCTGTACTGAAAATAAATATTACACAAATATTGAGTTAAATTAAACTATTTTCAAGTTATCTTAGAAATTTCAAGTTATATTAGCAATTTATAATGGGATACATTCATATAGTCACAAAATTGAAGGCGCAAGCAATAAATATGAAAAATCTTAATCATACCTCAACTTATGTCACTTTATTATCACAATTTTTTTTATTTATTATTAAATTAAAGACTAAAAATACAAAAATGAATAACAAAATTAAATAAATTCAATATTTTAAAGAATTAAGTAACAAAAGAAAATATTAACAAAAAATTCAACGCACAAACTTCAAGATCACTGGTTGGATATCCTTTGGCTTTGATTACTGCTTTAAGTCTTCTAGGCATATTTTGGGCTAACTTTTTTATTATGGTTGGGCTAATATTTTGCCATTCTCTTGTTATTATTGACTTCAGTTCGGATTTATTCGTAATTGAAAATTGTTGGATTTGTTGCTCAAGTACTGATCACAAATGTTCAACTGGGTTAAGGTCTCGTGACTGAGGTGGAGTTTTTAATTGTTTCCGCATATTATAAAACAACCACATCTTTTCAATATGTGCGATGTGCTTTGGATCATTATCTTGTTGAAACCAAAACACATCCGATAGTCTTAATTTAGTAGCACTTCATTTTAAATTCCTTTTCAGGATATTGAGGTATTAAAATTTGTCCATAGGGGTCTCAATATATTCCATGTTGCCGTCTCCTCCTGCAGACATGCAGCCCCAAACCATTACATTACCTCCTCCGTGTTTTACGGTTCCGTAAAAATTTTCTTTCTTTAGCTCCGTATTCCCTTTCCTCCAAGCTATTTGTCTGCCATCAGAGCCATATTAGTAGAATTTACTTTCATCACTGAATATTGTGTTTTTCCGGAAATCTGGACCCTCATTTACGTAAATTTTCGCAAACTCTAACGGTTTGTTCTATTTGCTTCTGATATAAATGGCTTTTTACGGGCTATTCTTCCATTTCAACCATGGTTTGGCAATGTTCTTCTTATAGTTTCCTTAGATATCGGTTTTTGAATCGGCTTCTTTGAACATTTTTATATTTCCCGTCGAATGTATAGCTCATCTTTAACTGACACTAACTTTTTTCGTCCGCGTCCCGTTTTATTAATTAAAGTTCCGTCATTTTACCATTTGTTGACTTCAGTTTTTTCTGAAGTAATTCATCTCCTAACTATTTTCTCTACTTCCCGATATGTTTTACCTTCACAAACAAGCTTAATAATAATCTTTCTTTCAGCGACTGTGGTTTCTTTTCTCCGTTTATCCATTTCAGCTTCTTTTATTTATTGATGTGAAAGTATTTAATTTTTTCTTGAAAAAAATTATAAGTTAGATTTTGACTTGAAAAAAGAACACACAACACAACCAGTCACTAGCGTTTAAAATCAACCAATTAAAATCCTTAACCTGAAGGCACCGCTAAGCGATGATTAATGAGGGCTAATCCAAAGTTATGTGACAAACAATTCCAGGCTACGGTCTCAGCTGACAGGGGAGGTGTTTAGTCGGTAGTCCGGTAGCGGGAGTCTGACACTCAGGGCGTGAATAGCGTTCACCTTCAACAAAAAAAAAAATTGCATCATCAAGTTCTCAGAAATATCTTGTTAGATGCACGTGTGCCTTCGCTTTTGTGTAGCTCGCAAGCGCTATAGTTGGCATCAAAATAGCAAAATTTGTGATAGATTCGATTTTTTGTATTAATTTGGTGTACATTACAATGAAGATTACGCACTAACAGAATAAAATACAAGTTCGATAAACTTACTACAGTTTTAGTAACATTGAATAATATTTTGGCATTTATATAGATTGTGCCTTCAATTTTGTGACTATGTGTATGTCCCAGTCGTATCGGACACAAATGTAGCTCTAATAGTTTGGAACTTTCTCAGTGACAATAACAAACATGCATTATCTCCAAAAGATAAACAATATTTAGCTAAACAATTGTCTGAACTTAAATCAGACCTCGAGGGCACATTTGGCACTGATGACGATTCTGTATATGTACCAGATAGCGATAATATTGATGAAAGTCACGGTGAGCTGCAGGAATAAGCATATTCCCTAGTGGAGCAAATGACACATTCCTGCCAAGAAAAAACGTACCAGCAAAACGAGCTTCCATAATGTTAGCTGTCCTTGAGCGTGACTCTTGTTAAACCATATTGCTAAGTTATGGTACATCCTCCCTTACATACTGCCTTCATTGCTTTCCAAGTTAGCCTGTTTTCAGCTATTCACATCGAAACTGTGCCGACTATTTCCTTTATGTCATCGTCCCAGCGAATCTCTGGGCGCCCTCTTGGTCATTTGATTCCTTTTGGGTACTACTGTGTTATTCTTGTTGTTCATCTGCCGTTCGTCATTCTTGTCAGGTGACCGGCCCATCGTTTCAAGGATTTTGCTCTATGTATCACTATGAAATCCAAGGAATATACTTTCTATGTATAGTGGTAAGGTCCTTTTTCGTATCCTTTCCTGTAATGCCCAGCTTGCATCTTTCTATGGCTTTTTGAGCAACCCGGAGTTTATTTGTCATTCCTGTTATTCTTAGCGCCCATGCTTCCCTACCGTAAAGCAGGACTGGTAGGATACATTCGTCGACACATTTTTTTTCAAGTACATCTTCATTTTAGACTTGAATATAATCGGGTTCTTCCCGAAAGCACTCCGTGCCATCATGATTCGTCGATTGAATATGGGTAGTAGTGAACCGGATTTGTGTATTAGCTGATCAAAGTACGTATATTCTTCGACTTTTTCTAGTGTGTTGTTGCGCCATTTTGTATGTCCTTGAGTGCTCATATAATTGTTGAACATGATCTTGGTTTCGCTTAGGTTCATTTTCAAGCCTATTTTTCCACTAATTTCTCTTGGCTGTTGGCTATCAGGTCTATATCATCTGCGAATCTCAAGTAGTTAAGATGCTCGCGAAAGATTTTCAATCCTTTATTCTTCCAATCTAGAATTCGAAAGATGCCCTGTAATGCAGCGTTGAAGAGCATTGGTGATATAGTATCTCCCTGTCTTAGCCCTTTTTGTGTGGGAAACTCAAGAGTGTCTTCTAGTACTTTGACCTTTGCTATGGCACTGGGGTAGATGTTAGCTAGTACTTCCACGTATGGTTTGTCTATGCCTTATGTTATTAATACATTGATTATTGCATCAGGGAATACTGAGTCAAAGGCTTTCTCAAAGACTTAGAAGGCCAGTTGTAGGGGTTACTCATACTCTTTATATCCACTCAAAACTTCCCGTAGTGTGTGGCTATGGTAAACTCATCAAACCAGCCTGCTCCCGTGGATGTTCGGCTTCTAGGACTGTTTGTATTCAGTTGCTAATCAGATTCGTGAGTACTTTGTAGAAGACCGATAGTAGACTGATTGGTCCACAGTTCCTGATGTCTTGTTTGTTGTCTTTCTTTTGGATCAGTATTATATTTGCCCTATCACATTGATCCGTTATGCACCTGGCATTAATGCAAGGCTTGAGAGTTTTATAAGTATTTTTCAACTTTTCCCCAAAAGCCTTTTTACACTTATTTCGGATAGCACTAACAAAAGACGAGGAATTTTACCCTAAATATCTAATAACCGATTGGCCAAAACATGTCTTTTTTAAGTAATGATTGTTCTGGGTAGCATGATGGTAATGTCCTACAATCCTGTACCAAAAGTTCACATGTATTTGTCCCAAAATGCATCTTTGGCAAACGAAAAAATAAAGAAAGCCATGAGATGAGACCGATTTTTTCTTTTGTCCGCAAGACTATACATGAACGACCCAAATAAGCTAGATAATGCATCAACGACCTTTTATATGAATGAGCTAGTTGCGTGTTTCAAAATGATTTTCTAGCATGTATGCTCAGATTCACTATTCAAAAGTATTGATGAAATGATGACAAAGTATAAAGGTAAGGCATCCCTACAACAATTACCTGCATACGGCCATAAAATTAGGCCAATCTGCCATTTAAAACCATAAAGCGAGCAATAAACCTATGGCTGTGCTGCGACTCGGAAACTAGATAAGTCTGTGATTTGAACGTATACACAGGAAAGGATGAAGGACAACAGATTGGGACTCTTGGTGAAAAAGTAGGTAAAAAACATCGCGAAACCATAGAGAGCAGCATATGTTGCCATATGCTACGACAGATTTTTTAACGTCTGTTGAATTGGTCAATACTTTGAATTTCACTTGTGTGGAAACCTGCATGACGAATAGAAGAAATGTGCCCGAATTCCAGGGGAAATCGGTCTCAAAAAGGAGATTCGAAAATGCTTTGCAACATTTTTGGATCATTGACAATCAAGTGGAAGGCCACGAAAGAAGGTTAAGTCCAAAGTGATTGTCACAAGCATAGAATCGCTGAAGTGAAAAGAATTGCAAAAGATGTTTCCCGGGAAGGTGTACGCTGCCCAGAAGTTATTGCATTTTATAGCGAACAGATGCAGGGAGTTTACCCTGCGGATCAATTTTCAGCATGGTGTGTTCCAAAAAGAAAGTCAAATAAATGGAGGAAAAAAAGTGTTTCAAAAAATGTTGATGTCGAAAGAACTACAACGCAAGAAAACTCTTTCAATCAAATGATCGGTGAGTCTAGCGGAACTATTAATTGATTTCGGCAAAGACCGAGCAGCATTCTAACGAAAAATTAGTTCAGGCATCAGCTTAAGGTAAAGTCCTAAACAATTTTTTCCTGCTCAACAAGTTTGTATCTCTCGGTAAACCATCATTAAGGATAAAAGGAATGTACAACATTGGCGACCACTTGCCAACAGAAGGCCAAGTCCGGCGCAGATGCTGTCATTTTCCGAAACGAAAAATCGAGAAAAGGACCAATACAATTTGTGTAGCGAGAAAGGCTGCATTGTGCAAAGAATGCTTTATAATTTATCTTGCTGAGATTTTTTTTTTATATTTGTAAGTGTAAGTGATAGTCGATTATTGTAAGTAATAATCGATGAAACAAGGAAGTTATTTCGTCACTGTAGGGATATATCTTGTTGCGCAAAAATACTAATTATATCTCGAAAATCGGGGAACGCAAAATTTTAAAAATAAAACTGTAGTTCTTTTAAATGTTCTACTTCACAATTCTTTGATTATTCTTTTCGTATTACAAAAAATAAATATGATTTTATATATCTATATTGTGACGTGTTCGAATGATTTCACACGCCACTGTAGTCGTCTAAAGAGCGAATTTCTAACAAAGTATGAATAACCAATACACCGAGCATTCTCGAAGAGGAAATATGCGTAACGTAAACACATTGCGTGCATTGAGAACGACAATACATGTGCCAATGACTCAGCGCATAAACTCGAGAATGATCCACGTGGAAGGTTCCGGATTGGTTGAAATATGCATAAAAGCGACTACAGCAAGTGACGAAAAAGAAAACTTGTTGATAGAGCAACAATGCACGTTTGTACGAGTGTGATAGGGAAGTAGTGAGTCAAATCGTACGCGAAATAAAAAGCTAGTGAAAGTGAAAACTAATAAAAGTGAAGAACTTAGATTGAAATTCGTGAAAATAATTAAGTGTGAAGTGTTAGTGAAATTTATTGGAAGAATAAATTATCAGTTTATGTTAAAATGTTTGATTCACTTTTGCGAACATTTGCGAAGCAAACAGGTCACGCACCTTAAAAAGCGTGTGTCAGAAGTGGGATTATTCTTGCAATAGTGAATTGAACAAAATCAAACACGAAAAAACGCGAACTATTGTGAATTAAATGCATTAAAGACAAATCAAAACCTGCCGCGTAAAATCAAAGCACTAACTTTGCCGGAAATAAAGGAAGAATTGGAAAAGCGGAAAATTTCCACCGACGGAAGCAAAGCCAGCCTAATCTCCAAGTTAAGCGAAGCGATGGCAGCGGGAGGGATGGATCATGAGTCGTTTGAGTTTCCCACTGCTGAAATATGCGCTAGAGTCGAGGAGGAGGAACGAATTCCGACTGCGAAAGGGCTGATGCTGATGTTGATGATAATGCAAAAGCAATCAACCGACTGAACCGAGAAGCTCGATCGGCAGTCAACCGTCTTAAACGAGAAGCTTGATCGGCAATCAACAGCGTTAAACCAGGTCGACCGGCAATCCACCGACTTAAGATCAGATTTAGATGAGCTAAGCCAAAAGCTTAACCTTCAAATTGAAGGTTTCCAAGAAAGGAGGGACAAAATGGAAGAAATGATGAGAAAAGTGGAAACGGTGCGGGAAGAGATTGAAAGAATGAAGGAAGACTTAAAGAAAACCAATGTAACGATAGCTAGCAACCCGAACCCGATAGCAAGTATAGACAGTATCTCAACAAGGAATGTAAAAGCACCAACTTTCGATGGACAAATAGCTTGGAGAATTTACAAAACGCAGTTTGAAGCTGCCACTCAAACGAATCACTGGAATGAGCAGGAGCGAGCAACAGTATTAATTCTTGCCCTGGGAGGGCCAGCTGTGAAAATACTCCAAACTATCCCTGTTGAGTCGCAGTCAAACTCCAAAAATGATCATGAACGCACTCGACATGAGATACAGAGATAATCACCTTAAGCAGATGTACAGATTGCAGCTATACAACCGGATGCAGAAACCAAGCGAAACCCTACAGCAATTAGCCCAGGAAATTGAAACGCTTGCACTATTGGCTTACCCTGCAGACGACCCAGATCATCGGGACGATGTGGCAACGGAAGCTTTTATTGGCGCGTTGCAGGACAGGGAAATGCAACAAGCTGTCCGTCTAACCGAAAAACGCTGAATAAAGGACGCACTGGCCTATTGTGTAAATCTCAGAGCAGTCAAAACAACCACTCGTAACACAGCCAGGATCCGGGAGATTACAAGGGAAGAATCCAGATGTGAACGTGTTGGCATGAGCAGGAGGTCGAAAGTATATGCTTCATCTTAATACGCGAATTGTGGTGAACCTGCAATGCACGTGCACCAAACAGGTCGCGCACCAGATAAAGCGCAACAATATATATATATATAATAAACCTTACTGTAAATATTGAGAAAGGTGGAAAGAGCTGGTTTCGAACACGCGTCCCTGCCGCATCTCCGCACCCATGAGTCTCCGCTGAGTTAGCTTAGCAAGAGTATAAATCACTTACAATGTTGTAAGTGAAAATGGAAAAATTGATCTACCAAAAACTTCTGAAACTTACTGTAAAGTTTAAGGAAGATATATTAATATTGTTTAAGAATGATGCAATGAATACCGTCTAGCCAAACATGAATATTGATCTGAGGTTTTGCAAAGAAGAATTCAAAATTTATTACTTTCTATCGCTAGGCGAGGTTAACGCCTTAAAGTAATTGAATTAAATTGGGAACTTGAATGATCATCGCATCCGAAATGAAAACCAAATAGAATTTGACACGCTCACTTACATTATCTATAATTACAAATATTTATACTTAGTATTTATATCAAATCGAAGCTTTTCCACGTGGTATAGACCCTAGTCTACGCTTCACGAATGCGCTCCAATTACGATAACTTTGAATTTTAACAAATACACGACATTGATTAGCGCTTGAAATGGCCTCATACGATGTAAGGATGCAAGGTCGTTCGATATAGGCCTGCATGATATGTCCCTGGCTCCCGGGTGTAGGTCTGATGGCAGACAAAATCACCCAATAGCAATAACGCGGCAATCACAACCACCCTTCTTCAATAATTACTGAAGCGTTTCCTAATCATACTTTCCAGGTTTTCCGCGGCAAATGAGTTTTAAATTACCAAACGAAAGTTCATGTTGAGTGGGCAAAGGAAAATAAACAAGTGGTAATGTGTTCAGTCATTTGTTACGCACGGTATTTTCATGTTTGGGTAAGTGTCATGACCGAGCGCCTTTACCGCGATAAATGATAATGCTACTCCTCGTGTATGGACTATGTCATATTTACTTTCATGAAAATGTGGCTGACTACCGTAACGATGATGACGAGGGCAACCAACGACAAATGAATATTAAATCTTGGTTTCTCGAATGTTGGTGGCCACTTGCCAGAATAATATTTACAATTTGCAGGACGAATTCTGCGTACTGATTTTGAATGCGTATTTTGCCCAGCAGCAAAGTACGTACATGCGATGTGTCCTTTGTCATAAAGAACTTACCAACGAATATATTGTACTTTACAACATTTGCACAACGTTATAGAGCAACAATTATCCTTCATCGCTTTCAGTTACAATCACGATTTGAAAGTTATACAGAAAGATAAAACGATGCTGGTTATCGTGCTATTATTTAAAAGAAACTCCCGAAGGATGTATGAAATATGTCTGCATGCTAATTGAAAATTTTCTGAATAATCGTTTGTTTGTCGAGAGTGAAAGTAAGATTAAGGGAGAAAGTTCACTCACCAAGCGATGCTTTTCACTCTAATATGATCGCATTTATTTGAGTTTGTATAAAGTTTATCTGACAGGAGGTTTGTTCGTCTGTAGTTCGTCTTTTGAAGTAGATAACAATGAAAATTATTGAATGGCAGTATATTTAGCGAATGCGGAATGTGAAAGTGGTAAGGTTTAGTTTATTGTATGATGTATGCGTAACAAAGCGCTAGTTGAAATGGCTTTATAAGCTTAGTAAACCAACAGAATCCTTGCTAAAATTTCCTCTTGCATGATTAAACTTTTGTTTTACAGCGGTGTCTTAGGGCAGTCACGCCGTATGTTATGTTGAACAAATCGATTTTCTTTTGTATAAATTTACTTTCGAACCATTGTAGAAAGTGCTTTGAATTGATTCAGACCAACTATATATAGCTACCCAATAAATGCATCAAGTTCAGGAATGCAGTGTTAAGTAGACGAGTGTTTTCGTAACTCCCGCAAATTTTTCAGCCGTATTACTCGCGCTTGTGTATACATGTGCGAGTGTGCGTGCGAGCCCTTGATGCGCCACAAGTGAAAAAAAAACCACAAAATTAAAAAAAAATTTACCGAAAGTTTGGTTAAAAACATTAAAGTGGCCCATAAACTATTAATAATTGGTACAGAAAATAAATTAAATTATAAAGTGGCCCACACATATTTCAAATAAATTTGTAATTAAATAAAAATAATAAAAATAAAAAAAAATTAATAAATAAAAAAAAGTGTAAAATAAAAACATTGGATAGTAGAAGAAGTTAGTAAAAAAAAAATTAATCAGAACATTGGAACGTAGCTGTTCCAGCTACGGTGAGTACTCAGCTTTCTTTGGTGTACGTACGACAATCTACGAACCGACTCGACAATACATATTTACATTTTAAACTATATAAATATACTAGAGGAGATTTCTGGTCCGGCTGAATATGGAAGAGAACTCAGAGAAAGACAGACGTATGGATTTGCTAATTCAGTAACTCCGACGGGTAGTTGCTGAATTGGCAAGTCAGCGACGGCGAAACGACGAGCTTATGAGGGAGCTCGAACAGCTTAAAAATAAAAAAAATAAAAAGAAGAAAAATAAGAAAAAATCAAACAAGAAAAAACGGCGGATGGAGACCTCTTCGTCCTCCTCCATTAAAACTGCCTCGTCTGAGGAAGATGGAGAAGAAGATGTGATAGAAGAAGAGGTTGTGGAAGAAGAAGAGGAAGAACTGGGTTCTCAGGAGATGGAAGGGGACGAAGAGTTCCCAGCACTCCCGCCCCCAAAACCGACAGCTTCCTTGTCGCACTTGTCGATCGCTAACTCCCCGAAAACCAAGACCCCAATCCCAAACCCACCAGCTCAACCCCCGAAAATCCGTCAGAACCAACAGACAAGACCCCACGCACAGTACCGATCATACTGCGGGAGCCCGAAAAATGGACGAGCTTCGCAAAAGAAATGAGATGACTAGGCGTAAATTTCGAGTCAGTAAAACGAGTATATCTCGGAATACAAATCATACCGAAGATAACTACGGACCACCGACAAACCACAAAATTATTTACAGAACGTAAGGCACAATACCATATCTTTCGGAAGAGAAAAACCTCAACATAATTATTAGAGGCCTACATGGTCTCTCAGTCGCGGAGATTAAAGAAGACCTGGAGGCCTAAGGCTTCCATCCAATTGAGGTATTCTATCTCAAACTCTCGTATGGTCCCTCTAAACTCGTCAAAGTCCTCCTACCAAGGACAGAGACGGAAATATACAACATACACGCTATCTGCAATCTTGTCTGCAAGGTTGAAGCCAAACGACCTAGAAACGGACAAGCCCAATGCCATAATTGTCAAGAATTTGGTCATTCTGCAGGAAACTGCCACGCGCAACCCCGGTGCGTTAAATGCGATCAACTTCACTCCGGTTCCCCAACTACATTCTGTATCGTAGCGACAGAATGACTGGTAAGGGCGGAGGAACAGCAACTCTCGTGAAGAGAGGTGTGAATCATCACGTAATAAAAACCCCAAACCTTCATTCCATAGAAGCTACGGTTATTAAAGTGCAAACGACCTCCTTCGAGTTTGTTTTGGCGTCGGTGTACAAGCGGCCGCTGCTGCATAACATTTCCCAAGATCTACGCTCTCTACTAGAATTCGATGGTCCGATTCTAATGGCAGGAGATATGAATGCGTATCACCGTAGTTGGGGAGCTGTGAGAAACAATCAAGCGGGGATTGAGCTCAACCGATTCATCACAGAAACAAATGGAAGCCTGCATATCCCCGACGAGCCCACACATTTTGGCCCAAGAAACAGCTACGCTTTAGATATTGCGATACCTTACGCATTCAACCACAACATCAAGTTGAACGTCCTCGACGAGCTGTCGTCTAATCACAAGCCGGTACTCCTGTTAATAGAGGACATCCATATAGATGTTCCTCTAAAACTAAGAAGAAAAACTAATTGGAAAGCCTTCAAAGGCGCACTGGCCAATGAAAACTTGATGCAAACACCTGATACGGCCAGCTACCTAGAAAAAGTAATTGAAGAAATTACTAAGAAAATTATCCAGGCTAGAGAGGACAACACAATCACAACTCCGGCGAGGGAAAACAATCCCTATGAACTCCCTCAGCAAATTAAAAGACTGATACGGAGGAGGAATCAAGCTCGGAGACGAGCTATGAACACAGGTGATCCTAGCTTTAGAAGGCTTTCGTGATCAGTTTAACGCATTTCGCAACGAACAGTGGGAGAATTTTTTGCAAAGTTTCGAACCGGATGAGGACAGATTCTGGAGAGTGACCAATACTTCCGCACTAAAAACAAGACCTTAATCCCTCCTATCCATGGTCCCAACGGCATGGCGTTTGAAAAGGTTGGCAAGGCTGCGACTTTTGCAGACACGCTTGAGATCCAATTTCGCGAGAACTCTTCCTCGGAGGAGGACATTGACGATGACGAGAAAATATTAAGGGTGAGTGCGAGAATATTACGGACGCAAGTCCCTCCGGAGGATGGTATGTGACCAGTGGACTTTGACGAAATTAAACATCTTGTACAGACATTAAATATTCGGAAATCACCCTGCTACGATACGCTCACAAACATGACCTTACAGCAACTTCCTGACAATTTCATACCGAAACTGATGGACGTAACAAACTCTATCTTCCACTTGCGAAGGTTTCCAAGAGTATTGAAAACAGCAATCGTCACAGTTCTTCCAAAACCGCATAAAAACCTCACTTTTACCCAGAACTGGCGACCTATAAGTCTTTTATCTTCCCTTGGTAAAATTGTGGAAAAGGAAATGCTTCAAAGATTGTCAGAAGTTGTGCTGCAGAACAAAATTATCCCTGAGGAACAATTTGGCTTTATGCCCCAACACTCCACAGAACTCCAGCTATCCAAGCTATTACAACATATTCAAAATGGCCTCAATAGAAGGAAATCCACCGGCCTTGCTATGTTCGACGTGGCAAAGGCATTCGACAAAGTCTGGCATGCGGGACTAATATTCAAAATGCATGCACTTCTCATACCCCTCCCTATCATTCAAACGATAGGCTCTTTTCTCCAAAGCAGAAAATTTCGCATCAGAATTGACAACCACCTCTTCAACCTGAGGCCAATAGAAGCTGGAGTTCCACAAGAATCGCCATTGTCACCCATACTCTATAATATCTACACGGCAGATCTTCCACGATTACCCACGAATGTCAAACTTTCTCTCTCTGCCGACGATAGTTGTATATATTATACATCCAGACAAGCAGAAGTCATCACTTTAAAACTGCAACAGTTCACCAACATGCTTTTAAGATACTTTCGCAAATGGAAGATAAGAATCAACACAGACAAAACACAAAACATATTTATAACACGACGCCCACACCAAAGACCACCACTCTTAACAATACAAGACGATGACATTGAATGGAAAAAGACTGCTAAATAGCTCGGACTAACGCTGGACAACAGATTTTCCTGGGTGGAGCACATACAAACAAAACGAAGACTAGTTACTGGTATCCTTACATCCCTACTCCCCCTAACGCTACTCTACGGCAGTACTGCTTTCTGTCAGACGACGAAAACAAACAAAAAAGCACTTCAGTCGTGCCAGAACCTTGCTCTTAGAAGAATCTTTGGATATCGATGGTATGTAAGAAATGTGGACATTCATAACGAACTGCGACTAGAGACAGTTGACAAATACATGCGGGACAAAGCTCTTAAGCTCTTTGACAAAATTGACAATCATGACAATACTACCATTGGATATCCTAAGATTCCCGACAAACCAAACCAGGCAGACTTTCAAATCACTACGACAAATAACTGAATAGACAGAACACCAAACAAACTGAGTATTGAATCTGGGCAATAATAGCCCCAGAAAATATAATTGAAACAAGAGTGGCAACACTAGCTTCATGCAAATCCTGGCATCAAGGTCAGTAGATGTCGTTCTTTCATATGATATAGGTTTACGGGGTTTTAGCAACTGCCTGTTGTTGCAAGATTTCTTCATTTGAAGATTTCATTATACAATTCTTCATTTCGTCGTTGAAAAACGTATTCCAACATTCCGTTTCATTCCAAGTTTCCGCTTCTTTCACTGATGATTTGATCCCAGGACGCTCATAAACTATATTTTTGAACCAAGTTCGCACATTAGTGCGTGGTGCTTGTTTATGCCATATTTTACCATGTTTCAATTTTAATTGAGGCGCAAGAACTTGAGATGAGAGGCTCTACGCAGAATTCTTTGTGTTCAAAACCAAGATACGCTTGAACAAGGACATCAGATTCTCGTGCAAACCAATTATAATAATTTTTCCGTTGAAAACCATCAGTTGATTCAAGACAAACGTAATTTTCTTTCTAATCATTCTCAACCTCAATTAAATCGTGGAGATAGTACTCAACTAAAATATAACTCCAACAGCTTCTCATTTCCTAATCGCCCTAATATGCCAATAAAAAACGATGTTTCTATGAATACGATGCGTTCAGCCGAATCTAGTCTGCATACTCAAAATTTATGTGTAGAAGCTTCGGACCAAAACAATTAATCAAAATTCGCGAAGTACGCAACATCTTCGAGCACGATTTCCAGAGGAATTCGGATCTCATGAATTCATTGAATGGTACTTGATACTTTTACAAATAAAAGTTTACATGCTATTATAGGAAATAATATTTCATCGAATACAGGTACTATTATTATTTATAGAAATAAAACCATTATAACTCCTAAACACACTATCTACTTTGGTGAACGAGTAGAACAAACCTATTTCTCGGAGGCGCTTAAACACTTTCCAGAAAGTGAAAAAAAAGCCTGATACGGAGCATTTCTCAAAAGAAGAATCTGGGTTAATAGATCGCATAACTAAAGAGTTTTCAGACCTACAATACGATGAGAAACAGCGACTAACTTTTACGCACAGCATCAAGCATTTTCTTCCCCTGACATCGGGCAAACCGATTTATCAAAGAAACTACAGGATTCCTCAATCTGTTAATGATTTTGTAAATAAGTAAATCATGGAAGACTTACATGAAGGAATTATACATCCTTCTCAGTCTCCCTACAATAATCCCGTAGGGGTAGTCCCGAAAAAAGATGGAAAACACAAATTAGTTATAGATTTCTCGAAATTAAACCGATTAACTGTTGAAAATAAATATCCAATCCCAAACATTGACGATTTATTGGGTAAACTGGGAAATTGTCAATACTTTACTAGCATCGATTTGGCTAAAGTGTTCCACCAAATCGAGCTAGAACCTCAGGATGGGTACAAAACTGGATTTTTCAACAGGAATGGGGCATTTTGAATTTCTTAGAATGTAATTTGGGCTCAAAAATGCCCCCGGAATATTTCAAAAATTAATGAATAGTATTTTACACAAATATATCAACAGATTTGCATTGCTTATATAAATGATATCCTGGTTTTTAACACGGCTTTGCAAGAACACGAAACATCATTTAGAAATATTTTTACAGAATTAAGAAATGCTAATTTTAAATTTCAATTTTCAAAGACACATTTTTTGTCAGAACAAACCAGATTCTTGGGTCATATTATAACCGTGGATGGTATAAAACCTAATCCAGAAAAAATAATTGCCATCCTGAAAATTCCTATACCCACTACGACAAAGCAAATAAAGAGTTTCCTGGGTCTAACAGGATTTTACCGCAAGTTCACTAAGGACTATGGGAAAATTGCCAAACCTCTTACTACTAGACTCCAAAAAACCTCCAAAATCATCGTTACTGACTCTGATTACGTACAATTTTTCAATCAATTAAGAAAATATATAATCAATGACCCAATTTTAGTCAACCCAGACTTTTCAAAGTTATTTAGACTAACCACGGATGCCTCTCAATTTGCCATCGGAGCAGTATTATCTCAAAATAAAAAATATATAGTTTTTGCATCTCGTACACTTAATAAAACTGAAACAAATTATTCTACAACAGAGAAAAGGCTCCTTGCCATCATATGGTCAACTAAATATTTTAGGCCCTACTTATATGGTCGTAGATTCACACTCGTTACAGATCACAAACATGTGCAGTATGTCTAGACAATATAGAGCAAGATAACGCAAAATTGCAAATGTGGTGGCTTAAACTTAGTGCATATGACTTAACGATTTCACACATCAAGGGGAAAGAAAATAGTGTAGCAGACGCTCTTTCAAGAATACAACTAGCTAATGCTATTGACAATGAATCTCTTGTTGTGACTCAACATACACGATTACATTTATATTTCTGAACGGCCAATAAACTTCTACAATACCCAAATATTCTTAAAACAGGGAAAGACCTATCAATTCGAATTAATTAAGTATCGAAGAAAACGAATATTACATCTAACTTTCCAAGAATTTACGCCAAAAAAATATGAATTTCGTATTAAACAACCACGTTGCAAAAACTGGCACTACAGCAATCACCTTCCCTAAAAATTAATCTCTCCTGACCATGCAGGAAGAATACTCAAAGCTCCGTATTTCTAACAACAATTTTTCTATTGTAAATATAACAAAGCGCTTGCATAACTGTAATGAACCGGAAATAAAGGAAATAATAACTAATCAAAATATTAAATCAAACCACCAAGGTATTGAAAAAGTTTATTTTGATTTAAAAAACAAGTATTATTTTCCAAAGTTTAAGAGATTCATATCAAATTATATAAACGCATGCAAAATATGCAAACAATCTAAACACGAACGAAACCCGGCTAAGCTTCCATTTCAAAGTCCACCATATCCTAACAAAATTAGAGATACATTATCTCCACCCAGGAAGTGACGGCATCGCTCGAGTAGCTACAGTAAAGACCAGCTCATCGACCTATAAGCGACCCATCGTTGAACTAACTCCACTTTATGTTACATAAAATGAGAAAAATTCGTCGCTTGAATCGACGAAGGCGGGTGGTGATGTCGGAAATTAATACCTAACCCGGTTGGGAATGTTCTAGACCGCTAAAAACTTCTTTATTTCCTTTTTCTTCTCACTCCGTGCCTTATCCTCACGTAAACACCAAATGTGTGGGAAAACCCACGTATACGTGGTGTAAAGGCGCTGGACCTTACCTGTGCCCTTCTCTCTAATATCTTCTTCCCCGTTCTTCGTTCCCCGTTCGTACTCTGCACCTATCTGGTTTTTCCCTGGCTGGCAGCGTCTCGCTAGAACAAGTCAGTCTTCTTCGAGATGTTTCGCTGTGTTGTTCGTCAAAATAAGTGCTGCGCCTACTACCCTATTTTCTAGTGTTTGATCTGACGGGAAAAACACCACCTAATATAAAACCACCAAGCTTGCGTACGTTGGACTTCTAACATTTTCACGACGCAGTAAGTTTTGTTCTTTGTCTAACGTTGGCTCAGGCCTCTACCGCTGATATCACCGCTACTACACTCAAACGCGCCGTCACTACCGCCTTTCTGTCTAATTCATTGATTCAAACTTCTCCTCTCACCATCTTTCTAAATCTGAATTTTCATTCCAAATAATCTCTTTAATGTTCTCGATTTATTTAATTGTTTATTTATTATGTAATGTATCATTAGTGACTGTTCAAAATAAAGTAAAGGTAAAATACAACTTGTGTTCTTCTCAATTACTTAAATCAGCCGGCAAAATTCTTAATTAAACAATAGTGATAAATTACGTTTAGAGGTTAAAGCTCACCTTATATTTCAACCATCGATAAGCTTTCAACATTTTTGGTGCTAGAACCAATAAAAAACAGGCAATGGGATACTGTTAACCAAGCTCTTCAGAGTGCATTTAGTAAAATCGGGAAACCAAATAAAATCATAACAGACAATGAAGGTGCCTTTACTACACAAAAAACTAAAGATTGGTTTAATAATAACAGTATTGAATACCATTTTGTATCTCGCCAACATAAAAAAAGTAACTCAGATATAGAAATAGCACATAGAACTTTGAACGAGAACTAAAGGACTTATCTTGTACGTCAAAAACAGGAAGATCGTATAGAACCTGACCGAACTTAACCCTGTTCAGGAATGTGTCCAATACTACAATAATATAATCCATTCTGCCCACAAAGAGAAATCTGCTGCATTATTCTTTGAACAAAATGAAACCCCCTATTTAGCTAGCCTAGAGCGTCTAACAAGAAACCAACAATGAAACAACGACTATCATAATAAGAAAAGACGAGTGTTTAATTTAGATAGAGAATTTACAAGGTGGCGTATTTACAAGGTACCATCTAGCGTTTTAAATTTGAACTATCTATATTTCGACATTGGAAACGTCAAATACAAATAGACAGATATTCAGTAAAAAGTTTAAATTTACGAAATGGGTCACTATTCGGTAGAAGAAAACTGGGAAATACTGACAACTTTTTTCCAAAGTGGTGAGTCTTCAACCCAAACTGTGAGAAATTCGGCGAAAAAAATTGACAGACAAAAAGTGCCATCAGTTCAATTTGTGCAACAATTTGTCAAGCGTGTGCGTGAAACTGGCACGTTGGTGGGTAAACCAAAACGTCAACGTTCATTTCCCGCGCGTGTTCAACCGAAAATATTGCGACTGTGGCTGAAAGTGTTAGTGAGAATACATCCACCTCAACTCGCCGTCAATCGCAAGAATTGAACATTCCACGAACAACTTTGCGACGAATTTGCAACAAGACCTCGCTATGAAGCCATATAAAGTTCAATTGGTGCAACAGCTGAAGCCACTTGACCATCCGAGCCGTCTACAGTTCGCTGATTGGGCGGAAGACCGAGGATGGTAAATTTTACCGAAAAATCATCTTTTCGGACGAGGCTCATTTCCAGCTCGGTGGTTATGTTAATAAGCAGAATTGTCAAGCAAATTGTAAACAAGCAAAAACACCCAGCACGAGTCACTGTATGGTGCGGATTTTGGTCTGGTGGAATCATCGGCCCATTTTTCATTGAAAATGAAGATGGAGCCGCCGTAATCATCAATGGTGAGCGATATCGCGCAATGTTATCCGAATTTTTCTTCATTTTTTTTTTCATTTTTTCTTCTTCATTGAAGAGGAAGACTTGGACAACATTTGGTTCCAGCAGGACGGCGCTACGTGCCATACAGCAAACGCTACACTCAATCTTTTGCGCTCTTTCTTCGAAAATCGCATAATCAGCAAAAGAGGTGATGTGAATTGTGAAACAATAATGTAAATAAAGATATAAGACACAAAATTGTAACAGCATAATAAAATGTCTGTTGCTTTATGCAAACCTAGATTTAAGATACAACATTTGTTATTTTAAAGGAAAACGGCGCCAATGTTTATATAGATAAGGAAGGCGGCTAGCATATGTTTAGAAGTAAGATAGTATAAATAGCTAAGAAAAGCCAGTAAGTTAGTCAGTTGGCGGATCGAGCTTGACCGGACAAAATATAAAACATATACTCAAAACAACCTCTAAAGTTTTCTTATATTAGGTGTCTAAATATGAAATGCGGATCTTACTAACAGATGGCATAACCATTACATATGGTTTGTGTCGGGGATAACTAATATGGCATTTTGGAGTGTAAACATCTGTCAACAAATTCCAGTATGCCATAGGTTTTGATTGTACAAACACCATAGTTTTTAACGCTTCAAAAATGTCGAATTACGTGCCAGAAAAAGAGCTTTTGTGGGTAAGTGTAATAACCTTCTTTCATTTGAAGAAAATGGCAGCAGAAACTTATCGATTGTTAGTGGCAGCATATGCTGAACATGCCCCGAGCCAAGACGCTTGTGAACGATGGTTTAAAAGATTTCGATGGCGAGTTCGATGTCAGCAACAAAGACCGTGGAAAACCACCAAAAAACTTCGAAGATACAGATTTGCAAGCATTATTTGATGAAGACAACACACAAACTGAAAAACAGTTGGCAGAAGCGTTGAAAGTTACTCAGGCAGCCATTTCACAACGTTTAAAAGCCATGGGAAAGATCCGAAAAGCTGGAAAATGGGTGCCGTATCAATTGAAAGAAAGAGATATTGAAAGGCGAAAAACCATTTGTGAAATTTTACTTGCCAGACAGAAAAGAAAAGGTTTTTTGCATCGGATTGTTACTGGCAATGAAAAATGGATTTATTTCGACAATTCCAAACGGAAAAATTCATGGGTAGAACCAGGCCAGCCATCAACATTACAACCACTCCGAAATATTAATGGAAAGAAGACTTTGCTGTGTTTTTGGTGGGATAGTAAGGGACCTTTGTATTACGAACTGCTGAAACCTGGTGAGACTATTACTGGCAAACGTTACCGACAACAACATATCAAATTGAAGCGCGCACTTAAGGAAAAACGACCAGAATTTCACCGAAGACATGATAAAGTCATTTTTCAACATGACAATGCTCGGCTGCATGTTGGAATACCTGTCCAGAACTACTGGGGAAACATTAATTGGGAAGTTCTGCCCCACCCGCCGTATTCACGAGACTTGGCTCCTTCTGACTACTATTTGTTTCGATCGATGCAGCACGGAATTTCGGAACAGCACTTCCATTCTAACGAAGAAGTTAAAAATTGGCTTGATGAGTGGTTAACCGAATCCATCAATTGACAGAAAGATGGGAAAAAGTCGAAGCTAATGATGACCAATACTTTGATTATTGAATTCATTCGTTCTGTTATTCAAATAAATGCATATTTAAAAAAGAAAAAATCCGCACTTCAGATTTATACACCTATTAGGTTTTGTAACTAGGTGCCAAATACCCTATGAACTTGTACACGCGTGTATCTCGAGCGCTGACAGTCGCAAGACTGCGGTCACGGCGCTATCCCTTCAGCGTCATTTCAGCGTCAGCTACACGAAGCCTCTAAGATATCACATTGAAAAATAAGAACATACTCTGCCGAAAACAATAGATGGAGTATCTCACACCCCACCACACTCCCGCTGGGTCGAAAACTGTTTAACTCATGGCTTTGAAATTTCAATGGTAAATAAATGAGAGAAAACTAGAATAATGCAACGATTCCGACCGGATTTTTTAATGACCCGAAAACCACAAATAAACCATGAAATTTGAATAATTATATTCAAAAGCATGTCAATTATTCAGTGTTCAAGGTTAACTTATCATTCTAGTTCGTTCGATAGCCGCATTTTATAAATTAATGACATTTGGTTTTTTGAATTCTGAAAAGCCATTCTGTTGGAATCGTGTAGACCGTTTTCAACCTTTTTATGGACATGGGTCCTTTTGCCCTCCTTCATATCGTGCCGAAAATATTTTGAATTATTGTTGGAATATCTAAAATAATATACAATATAGAAAAACCAGAACATAGGAGAGAATACGGCCTAAAACACGGGATGACTGCCTGAAAGTTTCTTAATGGCGCTCTCAAAGGGTGTTCTGTTGAGTTTTAAGGAGAAATTGTAGTAATGTAGAGCTTATCGCTTTTTTCCCTTATGAATGACTTGTGAATGTTAATCCTGCACATATTTTAATCTATACTTCATTATTATTGAGACAAATTAATTTTAAAGTCCTGAAGTATTTTATATATTTTTTTGTATGTAGCTACAAAAAAAAATTGTTAATTTTCTATGCTCAACACAAAAAACTTCATCTATTCATCGGCCTTAGCCGTTCGCGGGACGCAAAAAATTGGGGATGCAATAGTCAATCTACCGGCAACAAAAGCCCGAGATCCGAATAAATTTAAGAGATTTTTCATATTAGTTACAGTTGCGATATTAAAATTCCCACCAACTACACAATTCACATCTCTCTAGTTTCAAGCAAAAGTCCTTTAATTCAACTGATTTCACGACACGCTTTTTGTCAAGACTTCTTTTTGTCAAGAACGGAAGTTATTAAATACTTTTCTTTAATTTTTTCTTTACTATTTGTCGGTGAAATTCAGCGGTAGGATCAATTAAAAGAATTGAATTTGCATCAGTGCGCATTTAAAAATGAAAAGTTACTAAAAAATCCATACCTCAACTTTTCTCTCTTCTCTATATCGTGTCCTCTTTTTTGTTTATAGTTTCGTTCAATATCAAGGCTTCTTTTGGAACGTTCCTGTTCTGAAGGTGAGGGCCTTCAGTGTTCCACTAAAATAATGCAAGGGACAATACAATCTGATGTTCAACAAATCATCTTACCTGTCAACTAGAGAACTTAGCGTAAACCCGTTTGAGACATTTCCTTGGGCGAATCAGCCTAATCCTGGCTTTATTCAGTCTTACTCTCGGGTAAGCTTGTCTTATTCGCTTTGACTCTCGAATAACAGGAACTTGTTCAGCATAAAGATAGGCCGAAAGGAAAATAAATTGAAAAGGGTTCTATGCACCTCCTATGCATTCAGCCAATCGAATTTTCCCTTATTTGTGGTTCGGATAGAACGAGTTCAATTGAGCATCTGAATTCGTTTTTCAGTACTGTCTGCTTTCGTATTATTATTTCTCTGACATGCGTTTTGAAATTTTTCGAATGCCAAGGAAATCGTACTGCGCAACATTCTCTACTATCTGCATGAAAGGGTGTAATGAGTGTCGATATTTGCTGAAGGATATGTGATCTGGTTTACCGATCTTTGGTAGGGATGTCCACTAAATTGTGGTACATCGCACCATGCTTTCGTAAAAATTCTCTGGTAGTTGCATCTTCCAATTAACTTAACAAAAGGATTGAGTGCACTAGTCGAGAGAGTGTCGTTTTTTCTTGTCAGCGGACATTTCCTTGTTACAATCATGTCTCGGGAAGTGGGCGATGCGTAGCCTGATTCTTCATTCTGATGACCTAAACAGACTGTACGAGAGGCAGATACCATCCCCGATGGTATCAATGTCTGCATCTACAGTATTTTATGCGTTTATTATGCGTTTATTTTGTGGTAGGAAAGTGTTTACTTCCAGACATGCAATGCTTCTTAACTCCCCACTGATTACCTCATCCGTCAGCATAACTTAGCCTAGAGCCGTAATCTACATTACTTCGGGTTACACCTCACGTTCCAACGCCTAAAGGTTCCGTTATAATTTTACGAATTCCTTCTCCAGCGGGAAGGAAGTGCTAGCACAGAGATCCCTTCATCCGTGACGTCTCCCAGCATTCCAATACAACCTTTTTCAGTATCAGCACAACCCAAGCATATTTTGCCACACAATTCCCTTTGCCCAATGCTCTAAGCATTTCTGCGAATATAGTTTCCGAACAGAGCTCTCCAATTTCGCCTAACAGGTCCCCATGCTGCTTATCCCATCTCTTCTGCACAAAACACGCAACAAGGCGACCGTGACTTGTCAATATTGTGCATGTAAGACCGATGGCCGCTTTAGGGCTGGGTCAAGCAGAAATCGGTCTCACCATGCATTCGATTGAGAAAACGCCTCTGGTCAGGGATCAGACGTGCAGTACACCTTCCCCTTGTGCCTGGCTTCTTTAGCCTGATCAATCGCTGCGAGAGCTTTGTCCCTCTTCCCTGGTGATCTCTTCTCAACTGTCTTCATTTCTCCGCAGGTAAATACTTCTGCGCAAAGAAGGCGGTGGGTCCACAATTACGATTACCAGAACTGCCGTTCTAGAGACTGTTCGATATGCACACGTAATTCGTAGCGCTCTTTATCTCTGCATCTTGGCCAACAGCCTTCTGACCCAAAGGTACTCGTAAGAACCAACTGCACAGCACTCATTAGGAGGCATCTTCTTGCTCCTTCTCGTTCGCAGCATCTTGCTGCGATGGGCCCCCCTATTTTAGCCAATAATCGCGTGAGTGCCGTTACATGCACTGCAGATTTTTCAGCTTTTGCCTAGATTCGTTGGGAATAACTGATCTTCGAGTCTATCAGGATGATCATGTATTTCATTGCTGGTTTTGACTCAACCAGCGCGTTCACAACATTGATAGGTCTTATTCTGTGGTTTCTCTTCTTGTTAGGATGGCCACTTCGGTTTTCCCCAGTGCCAACCTAAAAATCCTATAACCCTTGACATTAGCGAATTTAGTGCATCCAGCGACAAGCTCCGCATAGCCGATCAAGCATAATTCATCAGGCAGTTCAAGCCGCAGAAGTCCATAAAAATAAAAATAGTTTTGGTACCAGAAAACTGAACCATTTTTTTCTAATTGATTGAATTGAAGCATGGTCCATTGGATGTCTAATATCATCAATTTACGTAATGCCCCTTATCTGTCTACATTCAACATTTTCAAGCTATTGTTCATTTGTTCAGTGAATTTTCCAACGTATGCCAGTAGAACGCTTTTATTAATTGATACTTGCTTTATCCTATTGATAATTGGATATGAATGAAAAAGTACAATGAAAAAATAAACTTTATCGTGTCAGAAAAGGCAACAACAGTCGTATCCCCGAATTCGTAGCATAATTTTCACTTGTTCTTGCGTAGGATGTGACTAATATATGCGGACACAATTTCACCAGATTAAAATTAATTATATTGCGTGAAAATTGTCTTCACGACTACTCTCACCATTATTTTCCAATATCGCTCACCTCTTTGATTTTGTGCTTCAATTATTTTCTATCGATTTTTGTATAATTTTAAGCATTCAATGTGGATGTTATAAATTTAGAATTTCACCCCTCGTCCAATGCCGTCACATTGGCATTGCCAATTCTGAGGGTTTGTACATCATCGACATTGGAACAGACTCCTTCCCAGTCACCCAGTTAAGGCCGTCATCAGAAGCGTCGACGTTACATTTTTGTTGTTGCTGATTTTGTAGTAGTGGTAGTGGTGGTGTTGGTGGTGCTAGTACCTCTCCATAAACGTCGACAAATAACCACACAATTTTGTTTTTGCTAAACACAATTTTGTGGTATCCATGGTAGAGAATAAATTCAATTTAAGTTAGTAGTAGCAAGAAATCCCCCAGGACTTGCATCCATGAGCTGTTTGAGTAAGACTTCACTCGAGGTAGTAATTAGGTTACTTACTTTGGCAGTGAATTTGTTTGCTAGGAAGTTTTGTCATCGTAGCAAGAGTCACGTCTCATTCGTTAGGATCCAACGCAAGAGTATCCAGGAGAATATTGTTTCCAGGAGCATAGTATAAAGCTAATGGTTCAATTTAAGTAGCCTAAAAACCATAAAGTTTAGCTTGAGCAGTTACGTATTAGATTGTATCAGTGCGAAGAGTTATGAATAAGGTCACGAAGTGCAAGCATCCTAGATAAAGTTTTGGAATCGTGTAGGAAGTTAATACCTTCAAATTTGTTAATTAAGAAAGAAGTTGGTAGGAAATATAAGGATTCATGCCTAAAACAGCGATAAATATGAGCAGGTGTTGAATTCTCGTATTATTCACTTTTGTTTACATGCAATTCAGCAGGATACGTACAAATACGTAAAAAATAATTGAATCAGGATTAGGAAAATCCAATTCATTTATGGCGGTGCTGCGATTTAACAACCCCTTTAAGAAAAATTATTACAGCAGGAATGAAGTAGTGGAGCATCTTTTGTTTAGGGTTCAAAGGGCAGAGCTCAATCATCAATCATCATCGACATTGAAAACATTAGAGCTGATCCACTTGCAACACTAAAGGCTTGCCCATAAAAATTGCCCACCCAGGCTACCATCATATTTGCAGGAGTCAAATGTCATCACGGATCAAGAGAATAATCACTTCACAAGTAAAAGGCATTACAATTTAACTCTTCTTGAAACTCTGGTGTAACTCTAATGAAACTCTGGGTCCACTCTTGATGATTTGGTTGAACAAAACTTTTATATCTTGATAAAATTAGAAACGCAGGTTCAATAAAAAAACAAACAAAAAAATAAATAAATAAAATAATAATAAAGGAGAGTCGGCGCTATTAGCTGAGGATTATTTGTTATGATCGAATGAAGTTTTACTTGAATTTTAATCATACATAATAAAATAGAACTAAGACTAGAATTAAAATGATATTTGTAATTAGATTGAGGTATTTAGTAATATTTAGAGAAATAATATAAGAAGAAAACCAAAAGTCCCAGTAAGAAAGAAAGAACAAGAAAGGACAAAAAAGGCTCAAATCAAAAAAAGTCACGAACCAAAATAAATCCTAAAAAAATCCCCTATTAAAAGAAAGCCCCCTATTACAAAAATCCCTCGAACTGGAAAGAAATTTTACATTGTTATACTTCGGGTCAACGAATCAAGTTTGAAAAAGGAGTTTATTGAATTTTAATCGTTCACTTGACTTGATATTATCTTTATTTGAATTCCGATAAGCAAAACGCGGTAACGAAGTGTTATTTAATAGAGAGAAGAAGAACAAAAAAAAGTGACAGTAAAATTTAAAATTGAAGTAGAGAAAAACAAAAACAAAGTAAAATTGAATATATTGAAGTAGAAAAAAAACAGTGAAATTACATATACTGAAGTAGAGAAAAAAATTGGAATTAAATATAATGTTATTGTGTAATAATATAGTGGAATATAATTATTATTAATATGAAGAAGAACAAGTGCAAAGCGGAAATTGAGCTTCCAATACAAGAAGAAAAAAAACTTATCCTTAGACAACTGAGTAGCGCGACGTGGATGTAATTTATGGATTATGGATTACAGACGTCTGTGGAAAAGTCATCATCAATCAAGTCACAACACTTGTAGACGTTTGATATGCAAAATTACAATTGCATCGCTTCTCTGGACGTGATTTACAAATGGGCCGTAGAAGTTGTCTCTTCTCAGTGGTTTCGTGTCTTCTAGTAAAATGGTTGGTTACATCCCTAAATTGCAATATACTACTGTGTCCAAAAAATAAGGTGACATTTGAATTTACACTGCGCGCGTCGAAGGGTTTGGAGAATTATTTTTGTTTTTTGGTTTGGTAGTACTGTCAGTGACATCTATGTCAAATTCACATGTCAAAATATGCATTAGTGTTTGAGATGGGCGTCGTTTTGTGAGCTGCTAAAAGTGAGTTTTTTTGTTTTTTGCGATTTCGAAATTTGTTGAGCAAAGAATTTGCATTAAATTTTGTTTGCGGAATCAATTTTCTGCTGCGGATACGTTGAAGATGGCGAAAAAAGCCTTTGGTAATGAGGCTATGTCTAAAAAAATATTTACGAGTGGTATAGTGAGTTCCAAGCCGGCCGTGAACGTGTCGAAGACGAAGAGCGTCCTGGGCAACTATGAACCTCAACCGACGAAGCTCACGTGCAATAAATCAAAGATTTGATATTGAAAAACCCCGATTGACGATTGAGACCTTGCTGATGAGGTTGGCATATCGAAAGGCTCGGTCAATACCATTTTAAAGGATGTTTTGGGCCTCAAGCGCGTCAAATCTCGACAGGTACCGAAAACAGGCGTCGCGTTGAAGTGTGTGAAACGATGCTTTCTGACTATCAGGACAAGATGGAACGCATTATCACTGGAGACGAGACTTGGATCTATGCTTACGACCCCGAAACAACCGATCAATCGAACGAATATCGCGCTAAAGGGGAGCCGAAACCAAAAAATCGCGCCAAAGTCGCTCAAAAATCAAGGTCATGTTGACTGTTTTCTTCGATTATCGTGGTTTTATGCATTATGAATTCCTTAGGTCGGGCCAAACGTCGTTATGCGTCGTTTGCTTAACGCCATCCGCCTCATTGGAGGGAAGGCCTTAAGGCTGGAATTGTGGAAAGACAATTCTTGGTTTTTACACCACGATAATGCACCATCCCATACTGCACGCCTAATTCGAAACTCAAAAAACTACCCATAACTAAAAACTCAACCCATATCGTTCCGCAACCACCGTATTCACGTGATCTGGCGCCGTGCGACTTGTGGCTGTTCAGCAAGCTCAAAAGACCGCTCCGGGGACACCGTTTTAATACGATAGAGGAGATTCAAGCTGCAGCGAATGAAACTGAAGGCCATCCCGGAAAGAGACTACAATCAGTGTTTCGAAGATTGGAAAATCCGTTGGCATAAGTGCATTGCATCGGGAGGGGATTACTTTGAAGGGTATGAAAGTGATTTGGAAGAATAAATAAATAATTTTCAAAATAAATACAATGTCACTTTATTTTTTTGGACACAGTACTATAACAACAATACGAAACTTAGAAAGTAGAAGAAAATCGAATTTTTTTATATTCTTTATATGAGTCTGTTTTTTTCTTCTTTTTTATACAAAAAAAAATAAAAGAATAAGTTTCTTTTATCTGTCTATGTACGTGTCCTGAAAGGGTCAGGGCATTCAGAACGTCCCCCACGTCCACGCGGTGTTAACTTCCTTCGGCCACCTTTATGCAGCCTTTGTATTTTCAATATTAAGCTTATCTCTATTTGCTGCATGTACGACCTACCGGCCGCCCCCATTTTTTATTTATTTTTTATTATTATTACATTGTTATTATTTTTTTGTTTTTTTTTTGTTGACTCCATTTTTTTTAGTTCTTTAATTTTGAAAATACTCAACATGGCGCCCAAACGCGGGGCTATGTTTTAACTACATTATTTATTTATTTATTAAATTTTTTTAGTTCTATTATTTTTGAACATACGCAGCAATATCGATAGATGAGCTAAGTGCAAACGTCAATTGAGGGGGGGAAAGAGAAAGTTTTCGTTAGTAGCATCGCGACTTTCCTTTATACAAACTGGTAAAGCATGATTGAAGCCAATTCAAAAGCAGAAAGTAAATTTAAGCATGAAAAGCGTGTCATTTCTTATATGTTTAGTCGCAATTGACTAATGTAGAACAGATAGAACATGCTAAGCTACTCAAGTTTCTGGTAGTAGAAATATTTTAGACTAAACATTCGGTATGATTTAACGTAACGTGTGAATTCAAAAAAAAAAAACATTCTTATTCTATCCTTTGAAATCACCGGGAGCAGCTGACGTGTGTCCAGCTCACTTAGTCAAAAGGGCCAGTATCTGCTCATATCGCATCTTATACGATTCTGTAGAAGTCGTCTGGGATTGGGAAACCTACCGAAATCATTGAAGCATAAAAAAGTATCTATGGAAATCATTTATGTACAGCAAAACATGTTAACCAATGTGGGTAGAATTGTTAATAAATTTTAAGATGGCGTCCGGACCAATCGCACGTTCATTGTTTGTCGTCAAAAAGTGGTGGACAATTACATATGGATGGCTGAAAACTGTCGACGAAATCTTTATCAACACGCTTTCGAGGCGAGAATTTTTTACAGATTCTACATTATTCGAGTGGGCTTGAGAAATCAAAACCCTTTGGAAATAGAAGAAAATAATTCAAAGTTCACGTTTTGATATTGGAGCTGACGTTGACAATACTAGCCGCCATGTAGTGAAGAGAGCCTTGGTTTTGAGAGGGGTGAATTCTATCATCATCCATTGGTTAGCTGTATCACTTGTTGGCACATTTAAAGTTGGGCACGATCAACGTACTTACATGTCAAGGTTTTCCACAAGGAAGTGTTCTTTTACCCCTACTACGGGTTCTTGTCGCGGGTGAAGTCATCGTCAAACAGACATATTGGGCGTGTGCGAATGATAAATTTTTTTACCAGAAGAAATCACCAATGAACACTCTCTGGTATAATGCGGAAGGAAAGTATAATGTAGAACATCGACTTGCAAGGAAACGTTGTCAGGAAATAGACTTTGGCTCAATCCTGATAACATCATATCAAAACATAAACCATCTTCGCACCGTAGATCTAAATGAAATTTAGGTTCAAAAACGAAACTTAGTATCCCGGGGTGTTGGTGGAAGACGAGCTCACGTGGAACGGATAACCAGCTAACCAGAAGAAGGATGCGAAACGAAGATATGCAGATGGTTCTAAGATATCAGAAGGAACCGGAATGGACTGTGTTGGCTTAGCGCCTAATGTTCTGATTTGAAGTTTATCAAGTAAGTTTTTGGCGATGGTTGTTACAGTCGGTGGAAGCGCACAACTCATCATGGGCAAATGATTCAAAGGACAAAGTACTGCTTTTCTGTATTGTAGCTAAGCGGCCACATAAGCACTAAAATCACTGGCGTTTACATAGAGAATGATTCTAGGTCGCTGTACTGCATTCAACAAGTTTTGTTGTCAGTACAGGAAAACAATAGGGTTATCCCAACGGCCACTAGGTACGCATTTTCAAAATTTTGGGAAATTTAGGATAGTTTCAAAACCACGCTTAAGGATCTCAACCAATATGAATGTAAGCTTCCGAATGTAAGGGGTACTAAGAGCCGCGTAACTAACGGAAATATTTCCTTTGAAATTGTCTTTTCCACTGCACCAAGCTCGTTGAATTTGATAAAATGCACAATTCGATACTCGTTTTCTGGACTATCAAAAGCTTGTTCTTATATCCTTCTTCAGAAAGCTGAAACACATTGCATAGTTACTTTATGGGCAATTGAAAAGAGTAGGGACCGATAGAAAGAGTAACAGAAGTTATGTTATTTTATTGTGAGATATGTTGCTCGACGTAATCGCAATAAATACTAAGATGAATTTGAATTTGAGTGAAAGGAGTTGAAAGTTCGGATGCTTATCTCAATTATTGTCTTGGAAACAACAGATTAAGAGAGAAATCTGTGAAAATTTCTATTGACTAACAAAGTAAAACAAATAAAAAACTGGCGTCGTGGATATTAGCTATAATCAAAATTATGTATGTATGTGTGGCAAAAAATGTTATCAAAATAGAACATAGAGACATCTTTTGAGAATTATGTAAACAAAACTGTCAAAATCAAAGTGTTCAACCAAAGTGTTTTCCAAATTAAAACGTCAGTTGTTATCTCGCAACAACGTGTTTTACGAATAGGTTATGGCCCCAGACCTATTTAAGTTGTAAGACCAGTTTAATTGTAGTATTTTTTCGTGTTATGTCAGCAAAAAATGAGTTCCCTAACGTGCCACAGTTGGAAGCTTGCGATAACTTCAGCGATTGGGCGTTCGCAGTTGGGAACTTGCTAATTTTAGAGGGCGCCGACAAATACCTTAAGCAAGAAAGAATGACAGATTCGTCGCTCTTCGTGAACATAAAAGATACAAAGACCGCATAGGAATTGTGACCGCAAAGGAATTCGACGATTCAGGATTTCAAGACGTTTAAGCGGAACAGCCTTCGCCATAAATGATGGATGGGTTGCTTCATTGTTACTTGCCTGATTAACACATCGATATATGCCTATGAAATGGCTTTTGAGCATTCCGGGATTCAAATAATTCGATTAAGTTGAAATTACTTGATATGGAAGTGGTAGACACAAGTAAATCAGAACGTTTGTCAGTATAAGTAGCAAAGTGACATAGATAATCGACTAAAGGGGCAGCACTAGTAAACATGGCGAATAGACACCGAATACGTCAAAATCAGCATCATCAAAAGTGAAGAATACAAAAACATTAACTTGTTAACGTTATAAGGGAATTGGAGGGAAATACCGTAACCAGTGCCCATTTTTAAAGGAGGAAACAGAAAGAAGGAAACAAAGGAGCGCTTTCAACGTTAACACTTTAACGTTGTTTTTCTCAGTAGCGGATTCAGTAAAAGTGACTTTTACAATGAGACGGGCCCAAGCATCCACATGACGCCGAATAAATGTTGGTTGAAAAATCGAAAATACTCAAGTTAACCAGAAATAATTGTCGCCAATTAGATGAAAGGGTTCAGGAGATATAGAAATAGTGACAAGCTACGACTTACGACATCACTGTGCAAAAAGGGTTGTGTGTACCAAGTCTCATGACTAACCTCTTGTCGGTGGGCGAATTTATTAAAAACGGGAACAGCGTCGTATTTGAGCACAATAAGTGTCTTATGAGGAACAAGTTGGACGAGTTAGTTGCATACGCTGACCTGGTTGATGGATTATATAAGTTAAGAGTCCAAACACAGAATTGTTTATTGACAGTCAGTGGAGATGGATGAGACTATGTCAATAGGTGATGCATGATATTTCTTAATATTCATTGATGACTACACCAGGATAACATTTATTTACTTCCTGAAGACTTAGAATGAAGTATTAAACCATTTCAAAGAATTCAAATTTATGGCATTTTGAGAATAAGAAAATAAAAACCTTGTGTACAGACAATGGCTGTGGGTACTACAGTAATGATCGTGAAGTTCTAAAGAAAGACGGAACCTGCATCAATATACTGTTGCGCTTTCTCAGGTGCGTGAAAGTGAATTAAAAAACCCACGAACTAATTTAAAATTTACTCTTTTAATAAATTTCACTAACACTTTACAATTATTTTCGCTTAATTACTACTTAACTTATTCACTTTAGTTTTAAATAATTAATTATAACAATTACTTTCACTCGCTTTTTAATCCGCGTACGATTTGATTTCACTTCAACACTATTTGATTAACGCTCTACTTTTAACGCCCACTGTCGCTTTTCGCTTATCCAATAAGACTTCTCTTCGCCGCTCGCTGTAGTAGCTTTTATACATGTACCAACCAATCCGAAATCTTCCACGTGGATCATTCTCTAGTTTACGCGCTGCGTCATTTACAAACGTATTTGTTGTACTCAATGCACGCAATGTGTTTATGTTATGCCTTTTTCCCCTTCGAGAATGATAAGTGTATGAATTTGCTCTTAAGAAGACTACAGTAGCGCGTGACATTATTCAAATACGTCACAATACAAACCTTCACACACCTGAACAAAACAGACTGAATGAAGGGTCAAGCCGAGCCATAGAGGAGAAAGCGAGATGCTTACTTTTCGAAGCAGGTCTAAAAAAAATATCGGGCCGAAACTGCTTACATAGCTGTCGATTTGAATAATGGATCAGTAGCTTCAGCTATTGCAAAGCTGAAAAGATAGGTTCTAATGTTCATTGTAGACGGAAAATTGAAAAAATATGTACGGCGTGTTAAGTTTGACCTAGATGATCGTTGATATTCTAAAAATTGAGAAACCGGGAATGAGCATACCATGCCTATATGAAATCAGTTAGGAGCTACTGCCTAAGAAAGAATGTA
Organism: Stratiomys singularior; assembly: GCA_954870665.1. Lineage (NCBI taxonomy): Eukaryota > Metazoa > Arthropoda > Insecta > Diptera > Stratiomyidae > Stratiomys > Stratiomys singularior. The sequence continues at coordinate 111,582,665 of OX940877.1, read as the reverse complement.
TGTAAATAAGGCTTAGGGATGAATACCGAAATGAAAACCAGAGTAGACTTGGTCATACGTGATTGACAGCGTAAACTACCCTTATGAGTTTCAGATTGAAGTTCACCATTGATGGGGTGAGACTGTTGAGGGTATTAAGTACGAAACCATCGTGTCATACGGGAGACCATCGATCAAAAGATACTTTTTCGTAGCGCAAGACGAACATTTTTCGTCATGATTTGAGCGCATGTTCTTAATGGCGTCCTTAAAGTGATAGCATAATTTAGTGCTGAGGATTTAGCCTTTGCATATGATGTTACTATTATCAACTTTGTAAATATGTGCAAAATCTCTCAGGCCTTACACAAGAGCTCAGCATTGATTCACAGAATACCAAACTTCATCTGTTGACAAGGATAACCTAACTACCAGCTTTCGACCAATCAAAGACGATTATCTTACTGAAATAAGTGATTTTTCTTGATATCCTTTCGGAAATTAAAATGCCATTGAAGTGCAAAGGATAAATCTAATAAGTTAATGATGGATTTCTTCCCGTTAAAAATTTTTTTTGGTAGAATGTGAGCCATAATGCTTGTATTTGCCATATGAATTCATAATACTGAAATTAGTCCCTTTTCTAGGCGTTTATAGTCATATCGCTTGATATATGTCTTGGCACAGGTTAAACGGCAGACATGTCCGCTGGAAATGGATGAGCTGAATATCATTACTTATAACTTCTTGGATGTTATATGGAGTAAACTTTGACTTATCTCTATGTAATATACGGTACAAATAAATGCATGAACGTTGGTTCAAGTGTCTAAAATTAAACAAAAAATCGTATCATATTGCATTTCTCATCAATTCTAGAGTCTACTGTTGGTTTTCCTCTTCGGAAAGAATTGAATGCTACATGATTTCCCGACTACCAAGGCTCAACAACACCAATGAACGAAATTCTGGTGAAAAGTATCGGTAGTCCGAATGAAAACGATCGGCACTCCACAATCGTATAACGTGCAGTCGTTCTAAATTTTAAATTAATCGACTGCTCCTAGATGCAAAAACGATGGTCTCCTGCGGGAGTGACTCCACTAACAGAGCTTCAGCTGTGACAGCAAAGACATTGTCACTCGTTGGTTTGACAGCAGGGTTGTCAGTTTGGCTTCTAATTTCATTGGAATCGGGGCCGAAGACACTTTCAATCTCATCAAGTCACATGACTTTCGAAATGTGTTGCTGTGTTAATCAAAGGTCATCACATAAAAATTTAAAAAAAAAATTATATTGGCTGTATTACTGATTTTATAATTTTTTTCTTTGACGGGCTTGAAACTCACAATGTCCAAAATGCGTCCGTTAAGTCGTCAGGACATCCTGAAATTCCTATAATGAACGCCAAGCCTTTGGCTACAATTAAAGCCGTCACCCGTGGGAAAATTACAAAAAACGACAAAGTTACAGTTATTCTTAGGTACAATTTTGCGTTGCACCTCCGAGCCGATGACGCGCTGTTTGACAAGCAACAGTGTCCGTTGCATCATTACGTTCATCGGCACGTTGCACTGTAGAGCATTATTTTGAGTTTAAGCAACATAGAAACTCGCATCGTATAAAGTTTAAGTTCACGACAAAAATGGAATTTCAATAGCCCAAATCTCGAGTTTATCTGGATATCAAAGGAACAAGAAATTCGAAGAGGCCATCAAACTGTAAAAAAAGCGAAACCGGCCAGCTAATCAATATGAAATGGAGCACAAAACGGAAAGTACCAGCACAACAGCCAAGAAACTGAACGCAGGCCAAAATATCGATGTAACGGTTTCGACGAGGTTTGGGCATAGCGCGATAACATACAGCGATAACACTCCGACCAACGACCGATCTAACGGTATTCAACCGAAATCTGCAGAATTGTATTGGTGTTAGTAAATTTTTTTATTTTTCTCTATTTTCTCTACCAGTTTTCATTTAGCTTGTAAGCAAAACGATCAAAATACGAGCAAAAAATAAATTTTTTGACTAAAGCCAATACAATTCTGCAGAATTCGGTTGAATACCGTTAGATCGGTCGTTAGTCGGAGTGTTATCGCTGTATGTTATTACGCTATGGTTTGGGTATAGGATTCTCAATTTTTGTACTGTTTTTCAAGTAATTAACAGCGTCCTCAAATGTAAGACAAGCGACTGTCATGTAGGGCTCACGGAATCGGGCATTTGTGGACTCGGTTTCAAATTAGTAGTTTCTTGCGGCACTTGCAAACCAACTGTTGATTCTAGTCCACTCATTAACAGCAAACAGACGGATTATCCTCGCATTCTGACTGTTGGGATTGGTCCTAGAGACATAGAAAAATTTTGGGGGTTACGCATTTACCGAAAGCAGTGTATCATTCGTTCTGCGTCACTGTTATCGGGAATATCAAAACTGTTGCAGAAACTGTGTGCGACGTTTCCATGAAAAAATTTTTGCAAGAAGAACTGAAATTGACATTAAAAATGAGGAAGGGTCCAGGTTTGACTTGGCGAAAACGAGGGTATAGCTAGCACTATACCGCATTGACGATTATTGAATTATGATTATTTAAAAAAGGTTTTGCACTGTTAAGCTTGCAAGTATAGATAAAAAAACTCAGTGCACTTGAAATCAACTTATGGTATGAAGATCACAAGGAAGAATCGGAAGAAGAAAGGAAAAATCATGATTGATCGTCCGGGGAAAATGGAAGTCGATAGAGTCAAGGAAATATTTCTAAAAGTATTCTGTCCGTTACACGGAGGTGGGGATTCAAAAACCTGAAAAGGAATGATGCGAATCCATACGAAGAAAAAGTAGTGATAAAGAATGTATTGGACAAGTGCAGAAAAGGATGGGCTCATGACTTCGTCACGTAAAAAACGACCAAAAAGCTAGATGGAAAACGAAAACTTACCGATAAGCTAATCAATTACCCAACAGTATATTATGATGTATTATATTATTATATAGTATTCGAAGATTTTCTCATTCCAAAGACGAAATGAAGTAGGCAATCTGGGCAACGTACAAAAAAAAAATCTCGACAGTAAAAACCCCCAGCATGACGTCGTTTTGAAGGACCTTTGAAGGACGTCGTTTGAAGGACGTTTGCTGTCCTTCTGTAGAAGACTCGTGGTGCACTTGGCGAAAATCAAAAGCGATCGGCATTTGTGATTAGTATACTCACAGGAATCCTTTAGCAACAATCGTTCAAGATGCCCTTTAATCAATTTACATGGACCTCACTTCATATGCTACCCATCTTGAGACCAGCATTTTTAACGATGGCTATAAAAGTATAAAGACACTGATGAATGTGTTAAACCTGGAAATCGGGTATCGCTGCTACGACTTCTGCTAGAAAACTGACAAATTGTGTTGCGAAATCGGAGAGATACGAGCTCAAAAAAACACGAAATTAGTTTGCCAAGCTCGTAAATCGCTTCAAAACCAGACCCAACATGCTCAAATAGCTACAGAAGGACGATAAAATAGGCCAAGAATCGCTGTTTGAAACTAACCTAGACAAACAATGCACCATCATCCGCAAGACTGCATTCTTCATTTCTGTTGCGTTTATCTCGAAATTTTTTGAATTTTTAGCTTGTAAATCTAAGAAACTTCTGGTTCGGTTGCCTTGAAATTTTGGCACATCACTCTTAGATATATTACTGTATCGTATTGTAGGATTTTTTTGCTGAATGGATCATTTTTTTATTAATTTTTTTCTCAAAAAAATTTTCTAAATTAATTTCGATTTTGTTTTTATTTTTCCCTATAAAAATGTTTGTAGTGATCAGAACAAAAAAACCCTACGATACATTTTAAGTCATCTTCTTCAAGAAGGAGCTGCTGTTTTTTTAACGCACATGTACGGCAGAGGACTTTCGCGAAAACACCTAGAGAGCCGCCATTTTCAAATATTTGTTGCCAAAAACAAACGTTCATCAAGTTATGAAGTAGCATGTAGTAGTAGGACAATTATCGATTCAGAAATTTTTTTTATAATAAATCCATTTTCCGTGCCGACAAGGTGGCCAAACCTCTTATGTCAGGTAAGTGGGTATTGTTCCTATAATTTAGTTCAATTTTACATTAACAAACTTTCTTTCTTTCTCTCATGAATGCATGACATCATATTTTATGATGAGTAAGTTGTTTCCTCGACAATATTTCCAGGTTTGTTTGACGAAACCTGACACTAAGAGAGAGCAAAGAGCCACAAAAACTCCTAATTATATTTTTATGATATCCTAATTGGATGGGAGTTATAAATATTGACTTGAAAATCATACCGCGATGCGAAACTACCCTTAACATGTTTGGGAAAAATTGTAGAAATAATTGGTTAGCATGTATGGGGTTACAGTTTTTGAAGGATACAGTGGGCCAGTTTGAGGAGTATATGAGTTCACAGCGTTTCTTGAACAGTATCTGTTGACGTATTTGTTTTCAGGGTGTTGTATAAAATACAATAATAGACACCAATCAACGTAATACAGATGTATTATGTTCTTGAATAGGTAGCCTGAATAGTAGGCCCTAACACCATATGTAGCCTTAATTGTTTCACATCACAAAGTATTGCCTTTTCGTAATTATTTTTTCAGTTCCTAATAATGTTGTGGGGGACAACTATCAATAATAAATAGGTTAATTGAATTCCAGGAAGTGGTACAAGCTTCAATCACGTCACCGTGATAAAATTCCCCTTCGGGATAATGCTGAGACGATTTTTTGCTGAAATAGGATATTAAGTGGAGTGACAACCAATATCGGTAATATCTTTAGAAACTTCATATCTTGGGACGGATGACGATGTCTGTGACGGCAACCAGTCATTTTTTCCTTACAGGAAAACTTATTCTGCGTCTCTCCGGCAATAATTTCGTCAACGAACCCTTATAATATTCGTGCTTGTCCACTTGATATTCGAACAAAATATTCCCCACAGGCACGTCTTGTTCGTCGTCTTGAATTGAACCTTATTTTTAAAAATTCAACCAGTTCCTACTGATTTTTCTGGCACATTATGTATATGTCTATACGTGCACCACTCTAAGTATGTACGTACATAAAAACATGTATATATGTGTGTATAATCCTGTAACATTGGCAATTCTTATCCCATGGGACAATAGACTTTGCCTCTCCCTTTTTGTAGGTTCTCCTTACGCTTTTCGTTCGACCGACAAAAAGGAAGATATCGGCAACAAGCAACGCCACGGAAGGCAAAATCGTGGATAGGCGCGTTCGGTTATCAGATTTTTGATATTTTTTCCCTTTAAAAGAAAAAAAATCTACAAAAAAAGACCGCGTTGAGCTTATCTTTTGTCAGCAATAATGTCTGGAAAAGTATTTTTGGAGAGGACAATTACACGATTTAAAGGAAATGGTTGTAAGTGCTAAGATGTGTATTTTCTGACTAGATATAAGAAAATAGGAAATGAAGAAATGGATATCTTTGAATGAAAGCACGTTAGATTTTTTTTATTTTTTCATAATAATATTCCGTTTGAAAGGAAAGAAAATACTAAGACATGAGTTTTTATTGTAGGATCAAGTGAAGCAAGTAATGTATATTTGTAATAATAGAGACTTTTCATTTAGACATGCAGGCGTAATGTATTTTTTGCATGTTGTAATCTTTCAAGGATAATTCTCTATGTCAACGAATTTAGTAGGCATCTGACTTTGAAGGACAATTGAGCAGAATATCACCGAGCATAGATTTTTTAACCCGTTGTGGTCACACCTCCGAATAATAGCGTAGTGGTCATATGGGGTCAGCGTGACCCCACGCGGAAAAACCTCCGCCATTTCCCTCCCATTTATTGGATTGACTTGAAAATTGGATTGGACATAGTTTATAACTACCTATTTGAGAGAAAATAGTTTATTTACCTCTTTATAATTTTTTTAATAATGAAATTGTTGAATGAAAATTTTTTTTGAAATTTTGGGTTTTTTTTACTAAAAAGGTCATAAAACATTCAATTTTTGAGATACAGCGGACACGTTTCGGGGTTGTACTCTTGATAATATATACTTTTAAGAAAAATACAACTTATAATGATCGGCCGGAAAAAGTATATTTATTTTGAAAAGTGAAGTGGGCCGTTTTGACGTAATTTAGAAATGTGAATAGGGTAAGCATTATCATAAAATATAACACTGAAAAACATTTTTTTATAGAACATTTATTTACTATACGAATAAAAAAGATGAAATTAAAAAAAAAATTATTCTACACCAGCGCAATCAGTGCACATGAGCGTGCGATGCTCATCGCACATAGGCCGCAAACATGATGGACATTGCATTTTTGTTTTCTTGTCCTTACCGCGTTTACACAGCATACATCTTTTTCGTTTGGCAAACTCATAATTTTCTTCGTTGGACGATTCACCTATTTTAACTTCGAGTATCGAAGCGATACCTAATCTTATTTGTGATTGAAGAGCAGTATTAGCGTAGCGATTTTGTAAGTGTGGCGTGACAAGATATAGCGAAAGCTTGTCGAGGGTTTTTTTGGCTGTTATGCGAGACTGACAACCTGCATTAATTTTCTGACATGTAAATAGAATGCGAGCATTTACGCTAGCTTGGTCTAGCATCCCCATAAATACTCGCATTGGCCAACGATTGGTTTTTCTACTTTCTGTCTGCGCATGACACAGCCAATCGAAACAATCAGTCGGTAGAACTTTGGTAGAACTACTTTGGTAGAATTGTAGTGACGACCAATCACTGGTTTCTGATTTTGAACATCAGTCGATAATTTATCCGTAGAAATAACTAACACGATCTTATTTTTTTTTGGTGAATATGATACTAGGCTCATAGAATCAGTATGACAAAATTTCCAGTCTGGTGGGTTTTTTGACGCAACTTTCATCTCTGCAGGAATTTCTTGCTTATTTTTGCGAATGGTACCTGTCATTTTCATGTCGTATGGTTCTTCCTTCATACGCTGCAGGAGAGGAATGGACGTGAACCAGTTGTCACAGGTAACAGTGCGTTTTGTTCCATGAATTGGTGCAGTCACTTTTCGAAGGTAATATTCAGATAACTTCTCTCCCTGCAGTAGATCAATTATCTGGATTTTTCCTAAGTACGGAATCGCATAAATCAAGTATGATGTCGACGGATCATTCAACGAAAAAAGCTTCAAGCCGTATTTATCAGGTTTGGACTTTATGTACATCCTGAATTTGCATCGTCCACGAAAGCCAAGAAGTATTTCATCTACGGTGCAATCGCGGCTTGCTTGATAACAATTCGTGCAATTGGAAATAAAAATTTCCCAGATTTCACGAATTGCTCCAAATCTATCGTCCTCGTCTCTCTTGCTTTTATAGTCAAATCTTAAACAGACGGACAAAAGCATAAATCGAGATCGAGGCATTACACACCGATAAAAACTTATGCCGATTTGCGGACTCCATAAATCATGTGTATTCACGTTCGAAGATTTCCAAGCCCCACTGAAGTATAATATGCCTATAAATGCTCTCATTTCTTCTTCATCGGTGTGGTGATGGTAAGTTTGGAGTTCTTTATTTTGCTGAATCATTTTTGCACAATGCTCTTCTATTTGATTGTTGGTGTGCTCAACAATAATCTTTACAATATTTGGTGAAAATAAAACATTCCGAAATTCTTCAATGTTTTGTAACTGCGCAGCCGGACCATCCGGTCCTGGCACATAAACACGATCAACATCGCTCATTCGATCTATTGAAACAGAATAAAAACAAACAATTATAAAATACAACAATTATAAACAATTATAAAACAAACAATTATAAAATAAATCTTAATTATAAAAGAATAAGAGAAATTATATTGTATCGTCTTATTCATTCTACATAGGCACGCTCCTTTCTTCTCCTTCCTTCTCTTTCCTTCTCCTTTCTTCTGTGTACATCATAATATAGATGTATATATACAGACCAATTTCCCCTAGTGTATGTATACATTTATATTATATTACACACAGACAGGAAGAAGCGTACCTATGTAGTATGAATGAGATGAGTGAAAGTGTATGTATACACGTGAAATTTATACACGCGCGCTCGTGTGTGTGAGTGTGTATGTATGTGTTCACTTTTACCTGACTGCCGCTTTCGAAATGTTGAATTCCAAACGTAACCGTTTTTTCCTCTGAGTTTGGTCACGGGGCGTCCACGTGCTGAAGATTGGAGAAGGCGCTCTTGCAGCGACGCTTCTTCGAGATCATTCGCCATTTCATCGTCAGAATAATCTTCAGCGCTGCTACCGTCATAGTCTGGGTGCTCAGACTCCTCTGATACAACGTCTTCTGTTTCAGAGGCTTCCCATTAAAATATTTCCTCTTCTTCATCCTGCTCAACGAGCGAACTGATGACGGGTCGATTGCGAAGTTTATACGGCATCTGGACATTTTTTAAACGTTTTTTGGACATTGTTAAAATCGTTTTCAATGTCGAGAAAAAAATTATGATCGCGCACACTTATACTTACGTTCTTAAAGATCACTTTAATACACAATTTGATTAAATTTATTTTCAAAATTTTGAAAAAATTTTGATCACTCTGGTCACATGGGGTCTGAGAGACCCCACACAAAAAGACAACCTACTTTAATGAAATCTACAGAACGAATGAAGAATGTCGGCCGTTCCCGCGCATGGGTATATATAGAGGGACGTTGTACCAACAACATACAGCGCCACAAGTTTGATTTTTAACAGATACATTCAAGATATTTCATCTCAAATTTTGTCTGGGGTCATCTGGACCCCGAGTGACCACAACGGGTTAAGGATTCGTTTTCACTTCTCAATACTTTCAGTGTTTGGCTTCGGAAAACTTACGGTAAGAAAATGGTTTTTTGTTTACTTGTATCATTGATTAATGCTATTCGAATTCATTTTATTTTTGAGGATTAATATCAAATTTGAATCATTAGTGTGTTTCCTCGTAGCTAACGAACGTTTTTACATGTAGGATTCAGTGTCAAAAATATTATTTGATTAGTATAAATTGTGACCTGATGATTTGTCCCAGAACTACCTTGTTTTGTACTTGAATAATGTAAAAGAGTGCTGTAGGCAAATTGCCTTTGGTTTTTCTTCAATCGCTTTAATGAATAAGTGGAATTGCAGCTACTAAGTGCTACAAGAATGATCACCACTGAATAGGATAATAGAAAAACATTTGATTTTCATTAAGGTCATATCAGTCTTCAATGCTTATAGGCAATGAAAAATATGAAACAAAATAATTTCATCCTATTATCTTATCTATTATTTTTCAAAAAACCATTCGCGGTTACAATTTTCAAATATTTTCCACAAATAATCGCATAGTTCCACATATATTGGTTCTTATTCGTTATAAGTTTGTTACAGTCCTAAGTTATTTACATCATATAGGTAGGGGTGTTTTTTAGTTCACGGAATGGAGGGTAAGGTGTGAAAATATTTTATTATAGAATATTCTTTTTCTTTCCCGAAATATTCACCAGATACTCTTATGTATAACTTCATAAAAAATGTTTTGTCTCTGTCCAAAAAATAATCTGAAACTCCATCCTTTCCTTCTTCATCCCTTGGAAACTTCTCCCTTGAAGTTTTTCTTTAAGTTTAGGGAGTAGACAATAATCCCTGGCACCAGTCAAGTCAGGACCGAAAGCTGGGTATTCCAAAATATTGAACCGCCACTAAATGGGCAGCACCACGACAAGAATCCTTCAGGAAAAGAAGGAGCGAAAAACTTCATGCGAAATTTGTTTGAAAATCTGAGAATCGTACTAGGCGCTCAGTAGTCCATAGCAAGTAAAATTGTTTGCGATTGTTCTTCATTCTACATTAACAGATGGCAACGCAATCTGAATGCAGGGCAGCCAACGTAGCATGGACTTATAAACAGGCACGTCATCGTATAGAAAAAGTACACTTTTGGTTAACTTTCACATTATTTTTGCTATGATACATTCTTTAACCTCTGTTTGATTGAACTGTCTTAAATCAGGGTAATGGAGCCACTTGTTCCTTATAATCTGCCAACTGGATCCTTTCTGAGTCGTGAAAGACCAACGCCTTGATTTTACCTGCCGACAATAAACTGCCCCACTGCAAAGCCTCCTGTTTGAACTGAGATTCATAATGATGAACCCAAGTTTTGTATCCGGTGAAAACTCGATTCAATATTCTAACCTTGTCTTCACTAAAGAGAGGTGTTCTTTCTGAGGCCTCAACATTATCGGCACATATCCAGCTCTTTCTTGCGTCATGCCAAGATGATCGTGAAGAATTTTCAAATCAGTTTTTAATTATTGGTCAGCATCACCTTATATTAATTCTTTGACTTTTTCAATCATTTCAGGAATAGTCACTTAGATTGGCCATCCATGGTGTCTTCAATTGAATTTCTGTTCACTCTGAAGATACTGTGCCACTTGCAAACTAGTCCCATAAACGGGTGTTGTCTCTTTCAGGATGGATTTATGTGACTTTTCTTGCTTGGTGAGGAACTCATTTTTACCACGGCACTGGATTTTTCCCATGATTTACTCCAACTTCCAGATTGAGATGTTTGATCGACGATAGTTCAAGGACTGCTAACTTATTTATATTGGTAATAAATTACTAAACGCGTTCATCCTCTATTATTTACGTTTAATAATGACCTACCCCGATTATACAAATTTTTGATAAGACTTGTGTGACGCTATGGCTTTGAAAGATTGACCACAACCCAAGCATCCGCATGTATTTTGAACGCCTTGGAGCGATGGGTCCTAAGACAGATAACTGGCGCGAAGCTAGACGGGGCCAATGGCAAATTCTGTAGAATCATGAGCTGTATGAATTTTTTGATGAGCCATAGGTCTCAAAGATGATATCGCTTGTCATTGGAATCGTGTGAACAACCACTGGATACCCAAAAAGGTATTCGTTGGGAGAACTAAAGGATGGAGACGAGTGGCGAAATCGAGAAAACGCTAGTCTGATTCTGTTGACAAGGACAGTTCAACGCGGCTTGGATTGCAAAGCTCGGACAGCTGGAGGTGCTTGTTGCAGGAAATGAAGGCCCGACAGGGACTGTAGTCCTAAGAAGAAGTAGAATGACCTACCCCTTCATTCCACGAAGGTAAAAACGTACGCTCGTATTTCGATTCTGGTACTTTGCAGAAGTCAGTGGATAGTGCTTAGATAAAAACTGGTTCTCACAAAAAAAGCTTGTCAATGTAAAAAAAAAAGAATTTTCTATTTTTTCTACTTATTCCTTTTGCGTGTGAGTGCTGACAGATGACTGATTCCTACGCGTTTGTGTTGTATTAAAATCAGTAAGTTTCGATACATTTACGACAAACGTACGTAAATTTGACAAATTTTCGAGTTATTTCAATCGTTGAAACCAGTTTTAACACGTATCCTGGGGTGAAGATGGTCATCGTTGATTTCAGTTACCATACGAATCGTTTTTGCGGCACTGTTTATTGGAAAATGAAAAGGCTAACACTGTGTGGAAGTTTATACAGAAATACCCAAAGAGATCCGTAAAAAAATACTATCCCTTATGAATTTATTGTCTCAACAATGAACAAAAAAAGTTGTTATCCTACAAGACAATTGCGCCAACATTTAAAGCGAAACCAGCGGAAAAAATACGGTGGCGAAATATAAGGAGGAATACGAAAAATCAATCAACAATGGCAAAAAGTAAGAACAACCAATTAGATCTGCAACGCAATGAAATTAGACCAACCACGAGGGATTTTCATGGAAAATGGCTCCATATGAGTGACCTGTTTAGAGCATTTTGGCTTCAGTTATAAGCAATCACATTTGAGAAGATCAATTATCATTGGTTATAATCATTGGTTAGACCTTGTCGTTGTATTCACGAGAAATTGGAAAGTAGACGTCCTCAGAGGGTTCTAGATAGTATTTTTGAATCATAGCGAAGTAAAAGTATGGAAAACATTGTTCGAGTCTCAACATTAAACACAGGATTCTCCAAAATATTTTTTCGGTAATATAAAGAGGAGGGCGTACTATGTAGTACTAATAAGTACCACGCTTCAATTAAATTGAAGCGTTCAGAACAAAACGAAAAATCCGTGATTGAGTGCGCCAAAAATCAAGACTAAAGTTTTTCGCTGAATCTAAGCAAAAGCTGAACGTATGAAAGAGATTGCCAAGTATTGAGAAAAGTTCAATTTCGTGGGAAACCCTATGCGTCAGTCGAGTGAATAAAAAACAAATGTATCCTTAGAATTAATTTTAAGGGGCGATGTGAATTATGCCTATGGATGTCAAGTTAAAGTGTTCATGGACATTTTATTGGTGTAGCGTAAGCCCGACGAAGAATGAAAACCTAGGAATCTCAGGACTACTGTTTTAGGGGGGGGGGATGTGACAGACATCCGTGTCCGTTGGTGTGGGGATGAATTTCTTTTCATGGTGTTGGCGAATTGATTTTTCTCGTTTAAATTATGAATTTCCTTCGGTATCAAGACATTTTAAAGACAAAAATTTGTGAAAAATTGCCATTGAAATGAGCTTTCCAGATACGTTCAACACTGCAAAGACAACGACTCTAAATATAAGAGTCGCATCGTTCATGGAAAAGCGACCCTTATCTAGTTAGTATATAAGTATCGAAAAATGACTCAACTTCCTTTGTAATCACCAAATTGAAAATTTCGTCAGTAGTTTAGACCATCGAATTTATAGGCCACTAATCTGAGCAAAGAAGGAGATCGAAAAAAGGCTTCATGAATTGGATGAGAATAGACGCTGAATATTCAAGAAAATTCATCTCCAGCATCCAGTACTGATACAGCTTGTGAACGCAAAAAAAAAGTTCGAAAACAGCTACATGTTTTTTCAGAAGATAAATTGGACAAGAGATGGATTGTCTGGAATGGGAGAGTGGAAACTATTGTCAACACTTCACATCGTAATAATTTACAACAAAAATTAAGACTTCCTAAAACGTCAGATTTTGATAAAAAATGACCACATATGAGTGACTTACTTACAATATTTGGTTTTAGTCATAAAGTCGTACCATGTCTGAGGAATCATAAATAATATCAATTTTATAGTACACGCTGCTTTTTGACTTTCAAATCCTTGTCATTGTATTAACGCGTCGATTTCCTTCAGTGAGGATCTCCATATTTTACACTCAGGGATAGGGAATCCTGCTTTTCCCCACACCCTGAAGGACAACACGCCCCCAGTGTCCCACCAGCCACCATGATACTCCCCATAGCATACTTGGGCTTACCACCTACTCGCAGTATCTGGACATGTTTTTTTTTTGTAAAACAAATGTTATTTCACAAAAGTATTGGAATCTTAACTAGGAGATCTGAATTGAAATCATTACAGCCTTATAAAACATAGTCAAGCAGAACTGTAAAGTTTAACATGGTTGTATAAGCGTAATCCCAAGGTAAAATTCAAACAGAAAAACTTTTTCTAACTTAAAATTAACTTTTACTAGACTAAAATAAAAAACTGACATTTACTGAGTTTGGTAATAATTTCGCCGCCGTTTTTTTGACAAAGTTTTTAAGTTTATTTCAACATTAAAGAATGGAATCGCGTCATTCAAAGTATGCACCATGTGAAGCTATGACCTTCTCCCATCTTTCTGGTAGTAGATGGGTTCCTCGGCGGAAAAAACCCTCATTCTTCGATTCGATCCAGTCATCGAGCCATTTTTTGATGTCTTCATAAGAAGTAAATCGTTCTCCAGTGAAGGCCGACTGCATGGAGCGGAAGAAATGCAAATCCGAAAGGCCGTTTTTCCTTCAGACCTCGTTTCAGATGGATGCGTTGCAGTGGGTACACATTCCCAGTGATTGTTTCAGATGGTTGTAGGAGTTCGTAATAGATAACGCCACTGTGGTCCCACCAGATGCACAAAATGACCTTGAAAGCGTGAATATTCCGTTTTAGCGTCGATGGACCTGGTTCAAATGGCATTACCCAATGTTTCAGTCGCTTTGGGTGGTGCAGTACATCCATTTCTCATCTTCTGCCAGAGCTCAATGCATGAAACCCTTTCTGTTTTGTCATTGAAGAAACATCTGGCACATCACCAAACGCCGTTCGATGTCCCTCTTTCTCAGTTGATGCGGCACCCAAGCCCCAGCTTTTTGGATCATTCCCATGGCGTGCAAGCGCTTACCGACGGTAGATTTGTCAACATTTTACTCCTGCGACAATTCTTCTGGACTTCGACTTGAATCTTCATCCAACAATTGTCGTAGTTGTGAATCTTCAAACTTTTTCGGTGCCTCTGTACAATCTTAATCAGTCACGTCAAATCACCATTTTTAAAACACCTAAACCACTCTCTGCAAGTCGTCTTAGATAGAGCATGATCACCGTAAACATCGAGCACTCTACGATAAGTTTTCGCAGCAATTTTCTTGAGAATGAAATAATAACTGCAATAATCCTGCAAATTCAGCTTTTTCGGTATGAAAGTTGACATTTTCAAGACGAGAAAAAAAAACGGTGTTCACGCGTTGAAGGAATTTTGATTACTGTATTCGTGTCCCTACGCATACAACTTTCAATTCCAAGAACACTGCCACAGCAGACACGAGAATAGTATCTGTAAGGACATCGGTCTACCGACGGTGGAAACTTATTCTCATACCCTTTAATTAGAATAGATTGTGCTGATAAGAATAAGACGGCAGAATTGCTCAAAGAGAATTGCACGAGCTTTTGAAAGAAGTTTAAGTTTTCTTTTGAATGATTTTTCTCCTATAGGACGAACATTAGTCAATGCATGTAATCTCTACGTAGGGTTAAAATGTTTTATTTAGAGCCATTTTGAGACATCTGTTTTGCAATATCTGCAGCTTGACCTCAAAACGGAGCCCCAATTTACATTATTATTATTATTATTATTATTATTATTATTATTATTATTATTATATAAATAAATATATATATATATATATATATATATATATACATGTATTTATATATAATAATAATATATATAAATATGTATATATATATATATTTATATATATTATTATTATATATATAATAATATATATATATATATATATATATATATATATATATATATATATTACAATATTATACATTTATAATAGTATAATATTATAGGCTTTATGATAGTTTCGACCAACAAAATTTTGTTGTTACGACTTAATACAGATTTCATGTTCATCAGAGATTATAATCATTGAATAGTGCTCGAAATCTTCACACGGATGGAATCGACATGGTCACGGAATGTTAACTTTTTATCCAAGACAAGGCCTAAGTATGTGAAGTTATGGCCCATGGAATGTCCTTGGCGCTTTTCTTCTTAGTGACGTACATCCCTTTGATTGTATCAATATTTACATTGATTCTTCATCGATAACAATATTGAAAATCTTTCTCAAGCATTCTTCCGAGGATTCCAATAATCTCACCTGGCTCCAATGATGCTGCATGTATCGTACTGCAGGTATCGTGAACAAAAGTAGCTATTTAGCAGTTGGTTAGCACTGGCATGTTTGTTGTGAAAATTTTGAATAACGTTGGACTAAGACATGAACCTTGTAGAGCTCCAGCTAGTACCCTGTAACGATTTGGTTCAGGCTATCGTGTTTTAGGATGGAATGGGATGTCATTAAGAAAGGAATCAATCAGATCGATCAAATATGGTGGATGAGTAACAAGTTTATATAGAAGACCTCGGTGCCAAACAGTATCGTAGGGTTTTTCAGTATCTAACATAACCATACCAACAGAGAGTTTGTGCCTAAGAGCTGATTCTATTTCGCCCGATGCATGACAAAGATGAAGGTCTGATGAATAGTTGTTCCGAAAGCCAAATTGAAAATTTTCGAAGGTATTGTGAATCTCTACAAAAACCGCAAATCGTCTCAGGATTAGCTTTTCAAAAAGTTTTCCAAGCCGGTAACAAGCTTAAAGGCCTATAATTAGTACACAAGTAAGGGTCTCTGCCTGACTTCTGAATAAGAATTCCTACTGCTTGCTTTCATACAACTGGAAAATAACACAAATTGAAGCAAACATTGAATAATGACATATATTTACACACTATTGCTTTCTTTGGTAAATTTTTAAACACTTTATTGGGAATCAGATCAAAACCTGGAGCTTTATAGGGTGTCAGGTTTATTTACTTGAAAATGTAGTTGAGTAATACGGAAAGAGTCGCAAAGATATACAGACGAGGTATCTATGTTATCCGTAATGTTACGAATAAGGATCATAACGTGCTAGTCGCACTACTAACTTGCTATGGAGCAAAGGAAAACCAACTCCTACACTGGATTCATAGTTTGGAACCGACGTAAGTCAGGAAACTCCGTTGAACCTGATCTGGCCGCGTTGTTGGGCTGGCTTCAGTTATGTTTGATAAATTGACCAGGACGTTAAGAACTTGCCATTAATCAACAAACCCAACAGGTTTTTTTTAACTCCACCCAAAGTGCGTTGTCAAATGGGTACAAAAGGAGCGAAAAAATAGAACTGCAAAAAGATCCATTGAACAATAATAAGCTGTATGAAACGAAAAATTGTAGAAACGACCAGACTAAAGAACTCACCGGTGTAAGGAATGTTCATCATTAGCCAGCCCTTTCGCAAGGATCGCTTTTCAGCAATAACAGTATTCAATTGTAACTCACTCATTGACTATATCAGAATATTTGATTGTCGTTTCCGTGTGACAATCAACATTTTAAGAGAAATAAAATGAAATATTTCAAGTCTTTATCGAAACCAGAAACAAAATTAACCATTTACAAGACACAGAAAAATGTCTAGAACGTGTCATGGAACCACGAAAAGCCATAAGAATTCATTTCTTACCATTTACGTGGAATACATGCTGAAGGTTTTGCGCTATAATTTCATTGAGCGGAATTCGGAGAACATAGAATACTTTTTTGTATTTGAGTGTGTCAATGTCGATTCGTGCCTACCCAAATGTATTACATAGATGGTATCTGTACGTATCAGGTCTTATAGCTTTTTGTACTCTACTTTGTAGATACACTTCTTGATATTATAAAGGATATGTATTGCATGTATGCTTCACTAAATCTGTTTCCAGTCCATCGGGCACTGCTTTGCGTACAGTGGTGCAACTGAGTTTTGGATATTTGTCCTTATTTCCGAATTTTTCCCTTTCTTCTTCTCAACATAAACCACATTTTAATTTAGAGTGCTCTCTCAACGTCATGAAGTTTTAATGACAGTCTTGCGTATTCCGTTTTATTGAGAATTAACCTCGTCAAACCCATTTCATTGTGACATCCACGAGCCTGTTGATAGGACACATCATTCTTGTTTTTTCTCTCATAGATTTGTGTAGAAATCATCTCGGTATGGCTCATGAGCGCTAAATAATTCACCTTTTAATTATTCCACCGACATCTGCAAATTGTCAAGTTTATAGAGGCCTTCCGCCTCGAGTTCATTCATTTGTAAGCATTTTAATATCCTGTTTCCATTATGATCCACTTTTCGTCTGACACGAGCCACGCATAAATTCTATTGATGAGACAAGAGATTGTGTCTTAAAGATATATCGGAAAGCCACAATCGTAGTATTGTGCAACCGAGATAGGAAGGATTTAGGGCGAATTTCATGTTTCCTCCTTCGTTCTTCATTTAAATGATCTGCAATCTCTACGAGGCGTTGTTATGGCGTTTCTCTGTGAAATGTGATGTGTTGCCTTACTGCTCTACAAGCCCTAATGGGGAAGCTCTGTTCAATGTCGAACGCATAAAAAGGGTTCAGGGCATAGATTTTCGGTTTCGGCTTGGTTCCAATCATCAGACTCATTTGACTATCTCTTACTTTTGCTGCTGGAGGCGTATTGGAAATGTTGCTTTGTACATTTCCAATGTAATTTATTGGATGGGTTTTTGATATGTGTGAAATAAAGGCTATGTGACGTCATTGATGCATGTAAGCCGTTTCTTTGTAACGACCAGGGATAGTAAAGAACATGGTGAGCTGGGAGTATTAGACTTTATTTATTACGATACGATTTCACCGAAATTTTTTTTTCGCTAAATTTTATTGAATTTGCAAAAAACTACTCATTGTTACGTTTTATTTGAAAACGGCTCCATTTTCTCTCGCCTTTATCGTTTTCCATTATGGCTGACACAAACTTTAATTAATAAACTATGAAAACAAAAAAAAAACAAGAGACCGAAAAATTTTCCTAGGATTTCTGTCAACGCTGATATTACTTGACTTAATTTTCGTAAGATTTTCTGTCAACGCTACCACTTGTTCATTGCAGATGCTCCTTCTATCGGTTGATAGGATAGCAGTAGAGTTACATATTAAATAAATTGAACACTTAAGTAATTTCAATAAATTGGTAGCCATTTATTCACATTTTGGAGTGAGTACGATGTCGTCAGGACCTTAAAAAAGTCTGAAATTTTTCAGAAAGAAGATTTTATGAAAGCCCAAATCCCGATAAAAAAGCAAGTGTTGATAAGACAAGTACAGGATAAGGTGTGATTCGATGAAAAGTGCAATTAATTGACCAATAGGGTAGAAACGCTGGGCGCCAAAAAATTCCCAAAAAATTGTCAATCAACCCGGTTCTTTACATCCAAATTAGAAGTTAAAGTTTCCCAGATGTCCACCTCAGATTTGAATGCTGCTGACCTGTGGTATCCTATGTCGAATTCTTAAAGAGAAATGTACCCCAAAGTTGGTACCCAGGTTGCACATAATAATCTACGTATCAAATGATGAACGTATAAAAAGCAAATTTAAATATTGTTATTTCCTTAGTTTTACCAATAATTTATTGCTTAGTTTTCAACGGCACTGAAAGCAATCGATAGAGTATAAGAAAGCAAACACGTACACATTTGTTCATTAATGAAGTTGCCCGCTACCCAGACGCATGACCGATCGCTAAACGCACCCTTTAAAACAAAATGATGAACAAAGAAACAAAGAAAAAACTAGGGGTGAGGGAGCCGGGACTTCATATGGGGTTCTCTCGTAGTGTTAGGGACCGGACCCACCAAGCCTAAGTGCCATTTCCCAGAGACTTTTCAAAGTCACCTATTGAAACCTGTAGAAGCAGCAGCATTTACCAAACCCTTTTGATGACTGGGTACCGGAAACATCACCTGAGCATAAGCTGATTAAGAAGATAGCAGTCAAACGAAGTGAAGAAGAATGGCTTACAAGAAACATAAATGCAATGTTAACCCCTTGAGTTACGTGAATGTTTCCGAACGTCTGAAATTAACGCGAAGAACAAACTCAACTTCTTTCCTTGTATTAACCCGAACTTTATTTCTACCCAACTGCTACTTCTCTTTTTCAATAAATATCCTTTTATACTTAAAGGCCGAAATACAATACTGCGAGTCTGCGATGCGAGAGCGCGACGCGAGTCTCGCAGCAAAAGTCAAGCAGTTTTCGTAACATGCATTTGTTTACGACATCGTACAATGATTGTGATGCGTCGATGCGAGGCGAGAAAACAAAGTCCCAACGATGTGCGTGACGTTTGTCAGATGCTCTATGGCGCGTAAATGAAATTCGAAATTCAAACGCCTTCATTACTTTTTAAGTACGAGGGTTAGTCGGAATGAGTTTTGAATGAAAATTTCGTGCATCCTTGTTGAGGCTATTATTTGCTAAGCAAAGGAACATTCCAATTCCAAAAATTTTCATAAATCGAAAACAATTTTATTTAAAACGTCACCTATTTGACATTTGTCATATGAACATTAATGTTCCCCGCATCGCGTGCATTGTAAATTGAATGCGTCAAGTGTCAAGTCGAATGACACTGCTATGACACTATGATCTTTTGTAACTCAATGTATTTATTTACGATGTTTGATAAGAAATTGTTTTCTGAAGTACATTCGTGGACTAGGTTCGGCTGACATTGTAGCCAAATACTAGATCAGTTTAGTAAGTCTCAGCGTAGATTTCGTTTGAAATGTGATATAGTAGCTTATAGTATATTAAGCAACTTGCCCGTGATGGCAGTTAACGGCTAGTACCGCCCGAGTTGCGTATGCTATTTTTCATCACAAGTGCGGGATAACTACTAGGTTACCGCCCGAGTTGCGTATGCGTGGGCAATCGGTAAGTTACCGCCCGAAAACGCGTGCGGTAACCTAGTAGTTATCCCGCATGTGTGATGAAAAAAATATATGAGCACTAAAATATGGAAAATTATCAGATCAGATCGAGTTCAATTCAATTGGTCATCCGCTTTGGATGACGAACTTACATCGATTTTCGGTGAATTATGCCGCGAAGAAGTGTGAAACGGCCAAAAATTTGAATTATAGAGAGCGACGATGAAGTTGAGGGTGATGTTGAAAGTGAAGCTGTGGAAGGTGCTACCACTGCTACATTTTGCGGGTACTTTGCAGAGACTACGGCGATGTGCTGCCAAACGTACACTTTATATCCGGCCAAAACCCCAAAGCACGACAAGTAATGTCCAATGTACAAGAACCAATAGATTTTTTAAAACTGTTTTTCACTAAATTTCACTAATCAATAAGTATGCAAAAATAAAATTGGAGAGGAAGACGTTGTCTACAACTTTGATAGGGTGAGGCTGACGTGATGTCACCAACGAAGAGTTCTGGGCATTTCTTGTTATCGTTATCAATATGGGGACAGTGTCGTTGGCCAATTTGCAAGCATATTGGTCGAAGAATGTTGTCAGTCATTTTATTTTCTATTTTTTTCCTTTTCCTTTCTAAACATTTAAAAGAGACAGATTTAGTCAAATATTTTGGATGCTTCATCTGGAAACTCTTCCAATCCACGAACGCGCCTGCACCGCGTAAGCTGCTTTTTGTACTGTTTTAATTCAAAGTTTTTGGGTTATTTTATCCCGGATGAGCATATAGGTATGTGTGGACAAATCAACTATAAAATTCAAGGGTCAAGTGCGTTCATTGCATACAATCCGAAGAGACCGACAAAGTGGGGTATCAGAGTTTATACTTTAGCTGACTCAAAGATTGGCTACATTTGCTGCATTTTTCCATATTATGAATAACTCACCACAGAGCTTTTAGTCAGACCCGATTTACCAGTTTCCTCAAGAATACTGATACACCTATACCAAATGTTCTTGGAGAATATTCCATGTGCTCAGAGGCACCATATTTACACGGACCGTCATTATACCAGTTACCTCTTAGCTCAAGAGCTAGCCTATTTGAAATGTCGTCTTACCGGAACATTCCTAACAAGCAAAAAAGAATTGCAGACGGAAATAAAAAGCAAAAATTTTCGACGAAATCCACGGTCGCGTATTGACGGGGCAACACTTTAGTTTTAGGATGGAAAGGCAAGAGGGTTGTCACTTGTTTGACCACAAAGGATGACGACGGTCAAAAAATTTCTCGAGGTGGTGTGGATATAATAATCATGAAATCCAATATTATACTCAACTATTTAAAATATATGGGTGGTGTTGACCGGGCGGACCAGTATGCATCAAGCTATTGTTTTCTACGAAAATCCCTTAAGTGGTGGCGTAAGCTTTTCTTTTCCCTATGGAAATTTCCCTAGTCAATTCATATCTTTTGTATAAACTAGAAAATACCAAAAGATAGGAAGAGCCACTGAGCCATCTGTGATTGCTGAAGACACTCGTCAATCAATTGAGAGGATCATATCGCCAGCAACGAGAACAAGCGTCCAGGTCAAATTCCGTTTAAACGGGAAGCTTCATGTAATGCTAGAAGGACCAGAAAAGGACTTTGTTCTGACCGTAGTACGACTGAAGGAAGGCGGGAAATTTCATGTTCCTGTGATACGTGTCCTGACAAGCCTAGTATGCATCTTGCCTATTGTTTCACTAAATATCACACTTTAATTAAATACAGAGCGTAAAACTTATTCAAGGATTGTTTCTTCGGCATAGTAATGAATAAACTGGTCTAATTCTATTACGTGTATACACTTGTTTGTTTATAAATGTTTATAAATTACCTGCAAAATGTTGACCTAATTTGGCCGAAATCGTCTCGAGTTGCTGGTTCACGCAAGCGAAAAAGGCTACGAATGCAAAGGCTTAAAGGTGTTGAGCAATGCAACGCACGTCGAAAAATATGTCAAAAAGGACATTAAAAACGGGTTTGATGGACTAGGCCACCTCGTTGACAGAATTCGGGGCTACCACGCGCAGGTAGTTAGTAGTTAGCGAACTGAAAGAGCTCAAGAAAATCTTTGAAAACAAAACACACTCAAAACTCTACATCAAAAATATTACTCCTTTTGCATAGAGTGCAAAAAGGCGGCATGTAGTCCACTACAGCATGATAGCGAAAAACGGGTAAAGGGGCCCAAGGCAACAGATACCAGTCAAGAGGAGAAGAGATATACTGCCTTTCAACTGGCATGCTCTAAATCGCATGAGAGGTTCCATGATTCCTTAAATATATTGAGGTTATCATTTTCATAATCTTTAAACGCACCGGATAATACAGGCTTACTTGAAGGAAAATGGTAAGCTGTCCTGATTATTTCCTTCGATGTGATTTTAAATGTGAGTTAAACCGAGATTGAGAGAGAATTTTTTTCTTGTATGTTAAAGTAAATTCTTTTTAGAATATAATATGTTTTTTCTTTTGGCACGTATCACTGCGATCACTGAGATCACTACTTATCATTGATTTTTCCGTCAGTACTTCACTGAGTGTAATGAGTGATGTTTTAAACTCTCAGATTAGTTGCAACCAATTGTGTAAGAGTCTAGGATTTTCAAGCCTCCATTTTTTGTTGTTTATATATCATTAGCATGTGTAATATTAGCCTTTTTTACAGCAAGATGATATTTAATGTGTCAGATTATTGCATTCCGTCGTGTAATAGAATTCGTTTTTTCTTCTTCTTCGATACAGTCTACTATACCGCTGGTCTCGACTTCAAGAAAACCTGCTCTTGAAATTTTGGCCGACGAAAATCTGCAAATTTGGGTAAAACCCAGCGAATTTGGTGGATTATGACTAGATATCAGCCAAAACAGACAATGTAGGTGGCGAGACAGACACTTCTCCATCAGTATCTGCCTCGAACATAGGTGAAAAGAGTCCGATACAAGATCAAAACGATGAGAGCTTTTAAGTCTTCAACCAAAAGCAGAAGGGGAACACAATTATTTGGACAGTTCGACAATATCACAGCCAGTTATTTAAGCCCCGTTATATCTGGGGAAATTCTCTATTTAGTGTGTTTTTTCTGGGCCGTTGGAATAATTGGTCCACATGTCTTCAAAATTGCTACTGGGAGTAACATTTCAATCAATGTTGACCGCTGTAAAGCCATGGTCAATGACTTTCTCGTCCGGAATTGACTTACCGTAATGCAGGGAACTTATGAATTCAACAGGATGGTGTGACATGCCATACAGCTCGTACAACCATCGATTCATTGAAAGAAGCATTTTTAATTTCTTTTTTTGGACCTATGAACTGGCCTGCAAGGTATTGAGATTAAACACCGCTGGACTGTTTTTTCTGAGAATATGTCAAATTACTGGTCTATGCCGACAAACTTGAGACGCTTGACCACTTGGAAGACAACATTTGTTGCATTTTTGGTTGGATACGGCCTAAATTATTGATTACACTAATCGAAGCTAGACCTCTCGTTTTGACTTCTTACGCGGCAGTGATGCCACTCACAATTCCGAAATGGATTTTCACTATGGATCCCTGCATTGTTTAGGCTAATTTGAATGGATCAGACAAGATTTGAGAATCGTCAACTATTGCCCCCAATCGGATGTTGTTAGGTACAAGTTCACATTGAGAATCTCCGATTTTTCTACTTGCAGATACAGAATGAAATTGTTAGATACAGCTACCTCATCTATACAGACGGGCCTTACCCGTGACTCCTGAATACAAACAAGAACGAATCGAAAGGATATTCCATACGGTAGTATATAGTAAGCTTGGCCGTTTTGCTTCAAACTCAGAGCCTAGTTTTAGTTCTTACTCTATATGTTACAAAGTGTCAACAAACCATCGACCGTTAATTCACTGGAAATGCGCGTTACACCCAGCAATAAGGATTAAATTTCATATGACCAGACCTGCTTGCCTTTTGGGTGATGATTTGGAGTTGTAAAGTATTAAATAAGCTAAAAAAGGAGATTACATTAAGAAGATTTAATTAATTCAATTATTTGAACTAGTGATTAATTTCAACAAGGAAAGATAAAATCCATGGACTTAATGGATACAAGCTTTTATCGTCATAACAAAAACTTGAAAGCATTTCTTGCCTTCTTTTATAAATTGTGCTATTTCGAATATGAAATTCATATTTCAAGAAGTATTCAGCTGAATTTTCGTTAGAAACTACCACGGATATTCGGTGTTTAGGCCAATAGCAAAATAGACCGGATTCTGAATAGTAATCGAATATTCGTTGCAACTCTACTTTCCAGTCGACAGCATTTCAACTTCTTCCACTTCGAGGAATAAGAGATGGTCTCTGATGCTCTTCCTCCATGAGCCGTATTCACCTTACGGCTTTCGCCACGTTTATTCAATAACTACAGCGTTTTCTTTTCGATTTATCCAATTCTTCCCGTCGAGTGAATTCATCGATTCCTCAATATTCTGTTGACAAGAATAAATTTCACAATAAAACGGAAATCGTGGCGGTGGCATTGCTTTGCATATACCCAGGCAAATAGTTTCGCAAAAGTTTTACTTATAGACTTACTTTACTAGGATACTCTACTACACAACAAGGTCGGTGATTCGCTTTGACTAAAGTAGTTTTTCCTTACATATCCTTCGTATACAGCTCACGTATGTCGTTTTATTTGTCGTAGAAAATACGCAAATGTTTTTTAGTGCGAATTTTTATGAACAACTGAACAACAGTAGCTTCTATTCAAAACCAAGGTTGAGATAGTATTTCGCCTTATGGATTTATGTTAGATCAGGTCACGAGGATGCCGTGTTGCCGTCTAGCAAGGATTGTGGAATTTTCTTACTATGGATCATGGCTTTGACAACTGCGTTTAGGCTGAAAGCTTTTATTTAGTAAAGGTTTTATTTAGTTGCTTGGTGGTTTGAATTTAAACGATAAAAACTATCATTCAAACTTAATAAGGACATAAGTAGTCTGATACTATCAGCTGGAGCGACAACTCCTAAGCTCCTCGCTGAAAGCAAGATGCAAGGCTGGAAAGAGCCAAGAAACGTATATCCGCGTATTACAAACAGAATTTTGTGCTAGTTTTTCCCTGGGAAATATCAGCGACATGCTATAAGAGCATTCATTCCATTTTATTTACGTATTCCTTGGCGAATGATGGCACTCGGCGTGGCCCGCTCAAGTGCAATTTAGAAGCGCTGCAACTTCAGAACGAAGTTTTTATTGAAGTCACGAAATTGATTTCATGTTTCGTGTTTGCTTTTCCGATTTTTCCACAGCTCTGTGGCTGCACCCAAACGAGCTGTCTGCTATAAACGTAGCTCAAGCAAACAGGACCTGTACTAGTCTTCGTCACGACAAGGTAAAAAGGTAATTATTAGTCCATGAAAAAGTCCAAGCCGTGCACTTGGAGGACCTTCAGAAGTTTTTTCAAGTGATTGGCTGTTGTGTGACTGTATTCAAAGTCAAGGCGTATCCCTATGGAACGAACAGATTTGCCTTTACACGAAACCATGGAACGAGTATTAACTGATCGATTTTTGAGTTGCAACTATGCTCTTTTTTTTACGGATTGTCCTTGAAGGTTTTGGGATGCTGACAACGAGAAACATATGCAGATAAAAAATATTTATATGGTATCTATATGGAAATGCTAAATCAGCACAAACCAATTCGGGCTCCGAAAAAGTCTAACCAAGTTCTCGGTTGAATCCAAATTATCCTAAATGCACTATTTCCAGGAGAATCGATAACCCAACGAAAGAAATATAAAATCCAGTAGATAAAATGAAATGTTACCATATTGCTGACTTCTGGATGTAGATGAGATTGTGACACTAAGAAAAATATTCAAAGAAGTGCTGGAGATTGGATTGACGGAGTGAAATTTATGCATTATAAATTCAATTCCTGAATATGCGCAACGTGGAGAAGAAATTGATATGTAACACAATATGTTTCCGATGTCATTTTGCTATTTTCTACCCAACTTACTTCCAGCAAACGTAACTCTCTTATCTTTACCAGTGAATTCAACCATTCAAATCATGTTACCATTTGATTCAGGATAAGCTTGATCGTTTCTAATGAGAATATTCATTAGAGCAAATACGATGGACCTAAATTATCTTCTTCTCTCGGGGATCATCAGGACAAAGCCTTTCGACTGAATTCGTTTAAAGGAAAATGGCGGAAAGATGGGATCAATTCCTCACATAAGTACGGGATAGAAAAAAGTAATCGCAGGCAACAGCGTGATACGTTACATGATTGATACAATTTCTTTTCTGGAAAAATAAGCTCAAACTAATGGGCTACCACTGAGTTAGTTTTGTGCGAAAGAACTCACAAGATCTTTTCACGGGAGCAATAGAAATATGAAGTGCAGCTGATGGTCCATGTCAGTTCCTTACAATTTGATTTTGGTAGGCACAATTAAATCAAACAAGCGAGTAATACCAGACAATCCGAAAAAATTTTGAACCAGGGTTTAGGGACAACAATGCTCTGTTATGCCCATTGGCTTTAGTTACATTCAAACTGGAATCAACGAAAATGATCTTTGTTCTGTCATCATGTAATGAAGAAGACAAGGATGTTTTATAGTCCAAGCCTGACATGATTCATTTTTCTAATGAAACAAAAAAAAAGAGTCGCCAACACATTCGACCAAATGTGTTCCTTGATGTCATGCACCATAAAGACGAACAGATGACCTATGGCTATGCTTGATGGTATCCTGAATATGGCATTGATCGAAAAGCAGGGAAAGTCGTTAAGTGGGCGGGAAATCACAAAAAATCTCGTAGATTTCTTGATGACTCCGTTCCTGTTGACAACGTCATAAAAAGAAGGTTACCGAAGGTTTTTAAAAAGAACCGATTTCCTTCAACATAATGGCACGCTAAACGTTTAAGGAAAAAAATTTAACGAATTAAAGCTGTCTTTTTGACATTTTGATGATAGTGATGACATCTGACCACAACGCGAGGTAATCACGTTATATTCCGATATTGTAGATTTAGATTGTAAACCTGTTGGAATCAAGAGGTTCATGGCACGGGCTTCCTGACATTTGATCGTTTTTCCGGGTTTGGAATGTAGTTTTTAATGGGCCTGAACAGGGAAATGATCCTCACATGCAAAATGCTTCAAAACACGACTTGAAATGCAGCAAAAAGAAACACGTAAAGTTGATTGACTACGGTTTTATAAAGGAAAATAGTTTTAAAGGTGGTAATATCCAAGGATAGTTTTTTTGAGAAAATCAAACACGAAGAAGTACAAGAAGTACAGAACTGCTTTCCTGATGATGTAATGGACTTGGCAGTAAGTTGAGCTCAAATTAATAATTTTTTCTCTTTCGCCGCATCAACTTTTTCTTAATCCTATTTCCTTATGTTAAATAAAATCTAAGTTCACGAACTATTTCTCGAAACTTCTATATTGTAAAGCGGAATATATTGTAAACGGAAAACCCAGTTTATAAAGCAATAACCATTTCAAGTAACTAAGACATCATGTTCTGTCTTTTTTCATAAGACGAACGATTTATTTCCTGGTTGGAATGACAGATTTTGGCATTTGTATGAATGACATTTGTGATTCTGGTTCTCATTTTAGATTCTGTGTCGGCCAAAGCTTCCTTCACCCACTATATTTTATTCCCCCATGAAATGAATTAAAGTGAGAGATGTTGATTGCATTTTCGTACATTTTTTTACATAGTTGTGAAAATTGAGAAAAAACATACAAACCAATTTTTTAATTGGATAATGACTCTTGGCTTTTATCGATGTGGTTTCAGATAAATAAAATATATATGTTCAAAATTTTTGACATTTTCTGTAATGACTAGTTCACTAGTTCAACTCCTTACTTTTTTTTGTAATCTTGCCACACCTGACGTCAACACAGTGCGCACAATTTGCTCAGACACACTCAAAAATTCAAACTAAAGTATGGAATCTTCACTCTTCAAAGTAGATTTTTTCATTTGAAAAAACGACATATTTTGTGCTCGTGACAATTTCTTTCACAAGCTTTTGTGCTGTTATTCCTTTTAGTTTCTTAGATACAATTTATTTGGCAGTACAATAGCGTAAAGAAACGTTGGAAAAATTACATTTTGAAGTGAAAATTTAGATAAAAGTAGGTGTAATGAATAGCTTACCGCGATTTTTCGAGCCTTTGTTTTTCTTTAATTGTAGTTTTTAGACTGAAATGGTCAAAAGTACTTATCTGACGACTGAAGAATAGGCAAAAATCATCACCTGCAAAGAAATAGGTTTTCTAAATGTTACCTCACTCATACGAGGCAGAAAAAATGGACGAAATCCTGCGGGCTCTCTTCCACATCCATCCAGCCATCGTTGAAGCCGTTCACTATGAAACACCAAAGGAAATTCCATTCCACGAAGATGGAATAGGAGAACGCAGTCTTGTCTATAAAAGCCAGAAAGGCTCCAGGACCAGATGGGATTCCAGCAGAGGTGCTGCAATTGGTCTTCCACTTTTCCCCTGACCTGCTCCTCCGTTCAACCTATGCCTGCACGAAGGGCTGTTCCCAGAGTGCTGGAAGGTGGCGAGACTTGTGCTCATTACGAAGGGAAAAGGGGATCCCGAGTCGCCAGCTGCATACTGCGCATTGTGTATGCTTGACACAGCCGGAAAAGTTTTTGAAAAACTTATCAGGAGAAGACTCGCTGACGTGATTCGAATTGCCGGGGATCTATCTCCACGGCAGTATGGCTTCAGAGCAGGCCGCTCCACCATCGATGCAATTGGAGAAGTAGTGAGCGCGGTCCAACGTGCGAAGTCTCACAGTATTTCCACACGACGGGTCATCCTGCTGGTGACTCTGGATGTCCGAAATGCATTTAACAGCACTAGATGGGTAGATATTCTGGAAGCGCTAGAAAATCGTTTTCAAGTACCAGTGTACATGATGCGGATTTTCAGGAACTATTTGAAGGACCGCAGCTTACTCTACGACTCGAAGGAGGGTAGGCGAAGTACAAATCTTACTTCAGGTGTCGCTCAGGGCTCTATCCTTGGCCCGGACCTGTGGAACATCTCCTACGATGGACTGCTGCAGCTTGAACTGCCGGATGAGTCACATTTGATCGGCTATGCGGACGATGTTGCGGCGCTGGTCGCTGGACGAACAGTAAACCATGCACAACTCAGACTCAATATGTTAATGCGGAGGGTAATGGACTGGATGACCGCTCACGGATTCCAGCTGGCACTGAAAAAAACCAAAGTGGTCATCCGAACGAAGAAGAGAATCCCCAGAGTAAGGCCTATCAGTATTGGGGACGAGCTGGTTGAATCGAAATCAACAGTAAAGTACCTGGGCGTCCTGATAGACTCGAAGATGAGTTTTTCCCCAATAAAATAGGGTCACACATTCTTCTACTGCAAAAGATGGAGCCAGCAGCGAAGGGTTCTACTCAGCGAAATCGGATAGTTCTGTCCGGAAACTATCGTCTGAGTAATGCTGGAAACTGTTGACAATTGGAATCACGTAGTGCAATATGCTCGGGCAGTGCTTACATTAAAAAAGCTTTATTGGAGCGCTTGGAGGCATCGGGGATGGATTGATCTCTTTTGTAGCACTTCCTTCCTCTCCTGTCCTTCCCGTTAGAGAAGAGATACCCATAATGCGAAGGCGCCTCTAGGCGTAGGAACACGAGGCCTAGCCCGAAGTAATGTGTTAAACGGTTCCAGGCTAGGTTCTCAGGTTGACAAGGGAGGTGTTTAGTGGGTAGTCCAAAAGCATTTTGCATGTGGGAGTCCCACACTCAGGGCGTAAACAGCCTTCACCTCCCTACCACAAAAAAAACCTCAAGATATAAACATTTAAGAAGGGTGTGAAAACATTTTTAAAAAGGGCCTACAATACGCAAGTAGCAATAAATCGAAACCTAATTTGAAATTATCTAAGAGGTAAGTAATAAAAATAAGAGAAGCAGCTACAAAAAACCGCCTGAGCTCAGCCCAAATTGTTTCTGAATTGGACTAACCTGTTAAAAAAAGCGAGTTTAACAGATTTTATACTTCCACCAGATATTGCATATAAGAAACCGACAAAACCACCTCAATTGACTGTGGAACATGAGCAGGTACATCTGAATTTGAAAGCTCGTCATGAAATAGACAAACCAATGGAAAACTGTCATACTTTTGGACAAAAAGGACAGGTAGCCAGATGGTTTTGACTTTTATTGGCGAAACTGACCGCTAGTGATCCACCAAGGATTTGCAGAAACTTTGAAGGTGGAAGCCTTATGACTTGTGCAGTATTTTCATATTGGCAAAAATCGTATTATTCATCTCTACAAAAATGAATTAAGAAAAGTATATAAATTTATGTATGCTTTGTATTCTTTGATACTTTGTCTTTATAATTTTGACGTATGACTTTATATTTTTCAATTGTTTCAGTTGTTTATTTTTCCATGTTTCAAACCATACAAAGAAATGGTTTTCGATTAAGAACATTCCTTTGATACAGTGGCCGGCTTTAAGTCCAGACTAATACCCTGTTGAAAATGTCTGGGGTGTGATATTACGTCAAATTTACTTGAATAGGAGACAATACAATACTGTCAGAGAGCTTAGAAGCGATATTTTGGAAAATGTTGTGGTGAATTCCTCAAGAGCACAATGATAAATCTTGTTGAATATATCCCCAACGGAATTTTTAATTCAATCCAAGTGAACAAAGCGAAAACAAAATATTGAAGCCCCTACTTATTTATTTCTATTTACTTCTAAGGATTTGTCATAATAATTAAGTGATGCATCTAAGCAAGTTGCGCGCCCAATCTTCGAATTTTGTTGTATAGTATGAATAGATGCGTGCTTCTTGATTCAAATAAAATCGAAATGAATTAGTTGTGTCAATGAATTATTCTTTTGAATGAAGTCTTAAAATTTTATTTTCTTGCTACTTGCTTAAAAAATTGTTGTGCGTCAAATTAAATTGCGAGCAGTGTATGTCAAGACTTTGTAAACGCACCTTCTGGATGCACAGGACTAATACCTCGTAGCTTCTTTGCCCATTTATTATTAAAATTACTAAGAAATTTTACTTCTGCACAATTGACGGTTCCAGATTTCCAGTTCCAGAGTTTCATGAGTATTTTACTGAGGTGTCCTTTCAGCTAAGCCAATTATAGATGGTCCTAAAATCACCAATCAATATTGCCGATGCATGTGAGAAGAAGACTTTTCAACCTTGTAACCATTCAATATCCTTTCATGTTGTTTATGGTTGGTTC
Organism: Stratiomys singularior; assembly: GCA_954870665.1. Lineage (NCBI taxonomy): Eukaryota > Metazoa > Arthropoda > Insecta > Diptera > Stratiomyidae > Stratiomys > Stratiomys singularior. The sequence continues at coordinate 111,551,147 of OX940877.1, read as the reverse complement.
TCGGAAAAACACTTTAAATCGTTTCCAATAAATAAATTTCCATTTAATCGTTAGTTAATTTCTAGTTAGGAATCTCATTGGTAATCTGACCAAGCATTACAATTAACAAAAAATGTACATTTCTTTCGTTTCGTGGGAACGACTCAACTTTTTATCAAACGCTTTCCTGATTCGAGTTCTTGAAATTTAGCTTGTGATTTTCCTATCAAACTTAAATTCGGAAAACATTATCACTTGGATGATTGGTTTCTATTTATTTCACCCCATGATTACATTGGACGCAAAAGTTACAGTCTACGTTGAGATCTGTGAATATGAAGATCCAATCTTGCATCAGCAATTCAGATAGCCCTGAATGAATGTGTCTTCGGTGGAGTTGGGAGCACGGATTCATAAAGTACGCATTTGAATCTATCTTGGTTCCCTGTTTTCCATAATTTCAAGGATACAGCTATGAGTCCATGAAGTATGCCTAGCATTCAGATAGTTGGTTAAAGAATAGTAATTAGGCATCCTATTTAATTCGGGTTATTTTACGCTAGGAATTGATCCTTTTCTTGAATTTGAGAACTTTTTTCCTGTTGCATACGCGCAAATACCAAAGAGATCATTTCCACCTTGCCATAGTCGCGGAGCCTTTAGATTCTGCATCGCGCAGTTGGAAACTGTGTGACCGAATCGTTGTCATTTGTAGCTGTGGCTATGTTTTGATTTTTTTAAAGCATTTTCGGCTCCCGGCTCTATAATTTTAACCTTTATCAATTGAACCCTTATCTCTTTCAGAGCGCTTGGATAATCATGACAGATTTGTAACAAAGAACGCTGCAGGATTATTTTGTCTACTGCTAACATCCTAGTTGTAAAATCTTTAACATATAAATTTTACAACTGTTATCAACAGTTCAAGCATCTTAAGGGAGTCAACAATGTCATGAATACTGTTCCGCTTCTTCAAGATAAAAGTCTGTGTTTTGGTTTTGGACGCGTAGTTAGAATGTGGAATCTTACCCGATCCCTGAGCTTATTTGGCCGAAATTATGTCATAGCTGTTCTCATGGATATTCAATCAGGCTTTTGTTTTTTGTATGCGAATTCGTTATATTAGGTTGCTCCAGATGAAACGGCCGAATCAGCAATGACATAAAGTTGACTGCAATTTTAGTGTCTTATGATTGCATAAAGTGGCGCAAATGATATGACATATTGAAGTATAAATACTGCTACCTTGGTTAATGGATTCATTTCTGTTTTGCACTTCATAGTGATCGTAAAAAATGAGAAAGTGAACATAGATGTGAATCAAAAACGGCTACTTTTACGATACGAATTTAAATTAGAGCACAATTCAACAGAAGCAATGAGGAATATCAACAGGTCATTTGGGCCTGATACAGGTAGCGAACGAACCACTCGGCGGTGGATCGAAAAATTTCGATCCGGAGATATGGACCTTGGAAGTGAGCCACGTGGACACCCAGGACAATCGATCGATAACGACGAGCTACGTGCATTAGTGGAATCTGACTCTCGCCAAAACATAAGGGATCTTGCCGAGAAATTAAGTGTTCACAAGTCGACAGCTTGCCGCCACTTGCAACGACTTGAAAATATGAAAAAGCTTGACAGATGAGTTTCGCATGATCTTACCGAGCAAAACATGACGTGTCGAATAGATTTCAAGTTTTCTTCTCTCCCGCAACAAAAAAGAATTGTTCTTGCACCGAATTGTGACCTGCGATGAAAAGGGGATTTTATACGATAATCGTCGCCAATTGGCCCAATGGCTAGATGCCGATGTAGTGCCAAGGCAGATGCCAAAACCGAGCCTTCAATCAAAGAAAATAATGGTAACTGTTTGGTTGTCTGTAGCTGGAGTTATCCACTATTTGTTCCTGAACCCTGGCGAAACCAACAATGCTGAAAAATACTGTGCTCAACTGGATGAAATGCATAAGAGATTGATAGTCCAACGACTTAGGCTCGTCAACAGGGATGGATTGATACTGCGTCATGATAACGAGCGACCTCATGTATCGAGGGCAACGGTGCAAAAATTCAACGAGTTGTGCTATGAGACTCTTCCTCACCCTCAATATCCACCATACCTCTCACCAACAGATTACCATTTCTTTAAGCAATTGGATCACTTTTTAACAGGAAATAGATTTAAAAGTCAAGCTGGTGTCAAAAATGCCTTCGAGGAGTTTCTTCGAAGCAGAAACTCGGACTCTTACAAAACTGAAATAAATGTACTTGTATCTCGTTGGGAAAAGTATGTTGCATATATTGGTACCTATTTTAATTAAATAAATTGTCTTTACAAAAAGTTACAGCTGTTTAAAAATTTATAACTAAATCGGCCATTTCATCTGCAGCAACTTAATATTATATTCGAATGACCATGTCCGAACCATTTCATTACCACGTTGACCAGATACGTTTTCGGGCGGAAGCTTTCTTTCATGACTCATTTTTTCAGAAGGAATACTACAGAAAATGAATTACATTCTTTTTTTTGCATATCAATATCAGAGAAACTGCTGTTTTTCTAAATTCCATTTAGATCCTTTTTACTGAGTATTTTACCTATTTTCCACTTGTGAATTCGAAACCTTTTCTTATAGTTTTTGGTATACTTTAGATAAACCAAGTTTGTTTTATAATTATATATTTATATATATTTTGTCCTCATTTCGTCCAGTTTGTGTCAACAAAATGAATTCATCTTTGCCTGAGCTCGTCCTTTTCTTCCCGCAGCTTTTCCACATCCTAATTCATTTTTACTGCATCGAATTTTTGTTTGAACTTTTCATTTTCTTATAAAATCGTTTCAATATTATCGTTGCTGCTTCTTGAATTTCTGTATTGAAGCTTCGTATCCAATTCATCTCTTGAGATCCTCTTTTTCAATCTTCTCTGACTTCTTGATTAGGTGGCTTCATTTCATCGCTAGGGAAATTGTCAGGTTCCTCCATCCTGCTTTAAAAGCGAAATTTGAATATACTTCTGCTTTTGTTTGTTGCCCTTTCTTGCTAAAATCGCAAAAAAATTTAGCGAAAAATCAAATTGTTCACAAGAAAATAATTGTTCAATAAAATTAACGTTTGGAAAATTTATTTAAGAATTAAAATTGGCAGGAGCGAATCAAAATTCGTGTAAACACCTGGATTGCTTGACTAACAACTCTTTTGTATGATGCTGCCGCGATAGAATCATCAGGACTTTAACATTAGTACGAGTATTAATAAAAGGATTTTTTGTCCTCGTTTGAATTCAATCCTGTGAAACCCTGTGTTTCGGTTTTGTTGAGAATTTTGGAAAGAAATTGAACAAATGCAAGTCAATTTTTGAGACCTAAAAAAGTATCAAATTTAAGAATAATCATATTTTCGGTGATGAGATGGCTATATTTTTGCGAATCTTCCATTTTTATAAATCTGCTTTTATATATAATGAAACTACACTCGAATAGCAATTTTTTATTTAAGTTTTTTCTCAATTTCAATTTTCTTAAATCAAACATTCCAGAGCTAAAGTCGATTTTTGTTTGTTTTTCCTGAAATATCTTTCAAAGGGGTCAATTCATTTACATTTCAACAACCATTCAAAAGGTGTTGAAAGTAGAATGAATAATTGACATTGTAAAATAATTGTCTTCCGTGGAAACACCTACATTCATTGAATTATAATTAATTAAAGCGGTTGGCACTAAGAAGTTCTAATTGATAACTGCGTGTCATCCGATAATTGGAATGTTATCGACAATTCCAATTGTATTTTCCAACCCAAAGGTAACCAACTAACCATCAAGGCAACTGCTATTCCCATCGTCAATCGAGTTTATTCTCACAGGACTAATTGAATTGTTTTATGTGAACTATTGTTACTGAGTATCTCGAATTCAGCTACAAGAATAGTTGTAATGGTAATGATACTGGCAGGGGTTTTGTTTTATGCGTAAATAACAGAAAATAAGAAACTTACTCTACTGAATTATTTGTAGATATGTTTTATAATCAGTTCTTGTTTGTAACTGAATATTAAAGGAGAATATCTTAATTTTAGTTTGATTCAGGATTTCAGCTTGATTGTGTTTGTAGTTTTGAAGGATACATTTCTTAATATAAAACATTATAGCTGTGGACGTGTTTGACCTAATTAATCCTGAAAATAAGTTCCTTATTTTCAACCAAATGTTTTGATCTTACTTTCCGGAACCCTTTTTTGACCATTCTGGCTCAGTTCCCATGAGCTGAGCTTCATTAGTAGCCAAAAACTATATAATGCGTTCATTTGCAACCCGAAAAGGATTTCTGTCAGTGGCCAGATCTAACTTATGATGTACAAGTTTGAATTTCACGTAGCTCGGACAAGCTGAAGTCCTCGGAACAATCAACAAATGGCCCGATTAAACAACATGACAGGAATAGGTTGCCTTGCAACAACAAAATGATTTACTTCGCGAGCAATATGCAAAAACTCTCCTTCCCCTACAAGGAAAAAAACAAAAAAAAAACAATCAACACAAATTATCTTATTATACGTGCATTCAAGTGGAAAATCCACTTTAGAAGCAAAAATTACATCGTCAAGGATAATTCTTAGCATCAAAACAATACCTCCCCGGCTGCGACCTTTAACATATTTTCCTTTTTTCCGTTTTGTATTCTGATCCTGGGATTATGACGCTATAGTAACAAAATGGTTTTCATTAAAGAACAAATAACTATAACTGCTTAACAGCAATGATAAAATTTTTTTGTTGATGCAACAGTATCACATAATTTAAGGTCTTTTTTGTACTTCGGTAGCTTAACACTTGCATGAAAAAGGGAGCAACGAGCAAAGTATCTACACCACAGTCCAAGTTGCTCTTTGGACCATTCACTATAGTTGGAAAGGACAAAAACAATCATTAGTATATAGTAACTACTACACATTGTCAGTAGAATATGGCAGATGTTTTACCTTCGTATAGTTTTCCTTTTATTCTTTTCTTTTTCTGTATGAAGTGTAATAAGTTCATCAATCAACCTGTCGGACTTGAAGGTTCTACTTTCATTTTACGTCTTGTTTATTTGATTGGAGTCACGTGGAAAAGTTGAATGGAAACTTTTGTCTGAATGAAAAAGTCAAGAGAATTGATATTTGTACGTGGAAGTGAGTTATTTGGATAGTCAAAACACATTCTTCAAGGGGTGTGTTCTTTGAAAAAGGGATAGTATTTTTTTATTAACTATAAGGATAGTTGAAAATCTTTGAAGCTTAACTATTTTAAGCCCAAGAGACCACATAAGTTTCATCCATATGTAAAATGATTCGTTTTTTAGGGATGCAACCAAGGATTTGTGGAAGCTATCTAAGGAGAGTGATACTGTGGCGGCTCTTTTATGATTAATTTAAATTTCATTATTGGAGGTTAAGCCTGATGACGTTAAAGCGGTCTTATGAGGGTTATGTTTTGTAAAAGGCGTTAAATTTAAAAGTGAGATATTGTTCTTATAAAATATAAAACTTAAAAACTTTTCTCTTGTGCGAAGCCTTCAACGAATCAAATTTTTCAATCCAAATTCAAAGATTTAACTCTTGGTTTAAAATTTGTTCGTCATCGGTTTTTGAGTAAAATTTTTGAATATGAAATTTTGTTACGTTTAAACCCTGGAGCGTTGAATTATCGAAAAAATTACGAGTGTAATTTCGTTATTGTTTAGTTTGCCCTCTTATGGACTAACATGATTAATAGTGCTACGTCATCTGTGAACCAGATGTCAGATGTGACTCCACCGATAGCTGCAACCTATAAAGCTCGTGGTACATTCAATATGGCCTGGCCAAGAATGGAACCTTGCGCTGCCCCTGATGTCACATCCATTCTTCGCCGGCCTCACAATGTGTCATAGACGAGCTTTCGGGCTTTGAGGTAGTCCTTCAATACCCGCATCCGTTACTTCGGCACCCTGAAATGAGCAGAAGTACCGACAATGTCCGTCCATGAAGCAGAATTGAATACATTCCTCACATCGAGTGTAATGAAAGTACTATTCACCTCGAATGGTGGTTGTGGGCTTCTGGCTGCTGGATCGCGTTCACCACCTCTGCTATTGAACCCACAGTGGATCGGCCAGTCCTGAAGTAGTACTGCTAAGGAGATTGATTCCTAGTAGCTCGGATTCTCACCACAAGTCCCTCTCTTATGAGCTTCTCGAGAATTTTCCCAGCGACTTAAAACATATATAGGTACAGGTAAAGGTTTATACATAACATTTATAGACAGGGTCCCCCTATTCCTTGTTGGTCAGCACAAACCTTGCCTCTCTCCAGCAATGATTTTATTTTTGTGGTTGAGAGGTGAAGGTTTCTTACGTCCTGATTGTCGAGCACTCAGTTGTACAAAGATATTTTACAGCTTCCTCTTCTAATAACCTAACCTAGAAATATTTGCCGCATTCCTTTGGACTAAATCTTTATAACATCGCTTAGATGTGTTTTTGGGTTAGTAAGATCCATTTTCCCCGCCGTTGTAAAGTATAGTAAAGTCGTTAAGTAGTAAAGAAAAAACGTTTGCGCAAAACGTCACACGCAGTTTCATTTGCCTCTAGATGGCAATATTTTTATGCTAAAATTTCTTAGGGCGCTCGCCTCCGCTTCAGGAAAGATTGAGTGGTTTTCTGGAATACTCCGCATTCATCATGAGAGAAACGTGTGACTGGCATTCTCCGTGCCTCCGGAGAAAACAACTTATCAGGGGACCGTGAACTTCCAATCCTATCCATGTCAGACTGAAAATATTCATTCTCGTTGGAAAATCCTTACAGCGTAGACGCTTACAGCGTGAACAACCTCATGTGGCTTCTCTCTAACTGAAATAGGAAAATTGCAACCAAAATTTTATTTGCATTATGTTTTTACACAAAAGTTTTGAGAGTGGGAAAATTTACCAATCCAACAAAATTTCCACTTGCATAGGGTGTAAATCGCTGCCAGCTCTTACTTACAGCCACATTCAATTTTTGAATGTGAGTAGCTGTAACTAAGGCGATAGTCAGATAGTTCCAGTCAGATAATCCTTTCATTCCTTAATGTTCTGTTGAATTCATATCAAATAGTTTTCTTGCGAACTCTCATCAATTGTGCTTTGTAAGAAACAACGAACTCCAAGGAAGTTTTTCACTTTCCCAGTTCTCAAGCTTCCGCGAAATATGCAGACGAAGCATAATATAAAAAGTTAGTTTTCAAACGCATTCGAGGAAGCACAACATTTGTTATCTTTAGGCAAATAAAGTAGAGTTAAGTTGAATGTGTGTGGACCAGCCAACAGTGTTAAAATCATGCCATGTACGTATGTGTTGCAATTTCTACGAACTTCTAAATGCGAATCTCTAAGCTTGATTCTTGGAATATTCTAGATTTTCAAATTCAAGGAACTTCTCAGTCATATTATACATGCGTAATTTTATGCCAGTTTTGATACTTCATGGAAAATTTCTTAGGACAAAATGCGCTCATATTCACATTATATCATCAAAGGATTTAAATAATCATATTTTAATGAATATACATATGTATCTCTTTAAAACCATATCCACATAAAAGTTTTCAATTTTATTGATTGCATGTATTACATAGATACTTGCAAAAAAAATTTTAACTTGCACACATACGTAGATTAAACGTAATGCACACCTGGAATTGATGATAGGCATAGAAAAAGGAAATGTTCATTATGCGGAAACGTTATCCCTTAAACATGTATTTGCCTTATAAAGGTCAATTCACGGTCCATTGAGCATGTGTGTGGTTGCATTGTTGGATATAGGTTTGATTAAGCATTCGCTTCAATATATCGAGTTGTTCGCTTTTATTACTGAATCCATGTTGCACCTAGTCCTTTGCGATATGAAATCAACAAATCGAGGAATAATTTAAAAAAATAAAGCATGTTACCGAGGTATTTGTTCTATGTGCGTGTGTACCATGTATGCCAATGGATCGTTTGCATCCATTGTTGAATGAACTATTTATTGATTAAATTGTAATATTATGGGTAAAGAACTCGAAGGGAAAAAATATTGTTTGAAAGAAAAAATGAACAATGAAATATTACGTGTATAATAAAGATTTAAAGGATTTTTTTTTAAGTTTTAGGCTTCATTGTGTTGACATTTGTCACAAATTCAGTTTTCAGAGTTCTGAACCATCGCTAGCTACTAGTTTTTCCTATCTTTCTAGTATCATACGGATTTATTGTCGAAACAACGAGGCATCTTTTGAGGCTATCTTCGAATCGATCGAATTTTGGAGTCCTTCAAAAGAGCAGAAGTCCTGTATCTTAAGGGCATGCGTCATCGACGAAAACAAATAGTAGTCAGAACAAGCAATGTCTGGCCTATACGGTGGGTGGGGTAGGACCTCCCACATAAGCGTTTCAAGGTATATTTTGACTGGCCGTGCAACATGTGTTCGAGCATTGTCATGCTGAAGAGTAACTTTATCGTGTCTTTGCTCGTCGTTTTTGTTACAATGCTGTTGCAATGCCGTGAATGTTCGGCTTTGACGTCGATTATAGCGTATGACCGGGCGGTCCGTATGATTTTTCACACTTGGGGTTGTGGTAATAAGCCCATTTTTCATCACCAGTTAGAATATGATTGAAAAATCCCTGTTTTTTTTGTCGTTGGAGCAGCTGTTTCCGAGTGAAAAAACGTCTGTCGGCTTCAATTCATACGATACCAAATATCCTACCTTCTGGATCATTCCCATGGCGTTAAAGCGAACAGATATGACTTGTTGAGTCGCTTTCAATGCTTTCAATAGAGCCTCCAATACGGCATCCTCAATTTTTTCTGGTCGTCCTTCGCGTTTTTTGTCATTGGTATTAAAATCACCGCTTCTACAACTTCGAAACCAGTGCTCAAAAGTAGAGTTCGATGGAACATGATCTGTATATGCTTCTTGCAGCACACGACGGCTTTCAACTGCAGGTTTCTTCAAATGAGAGCAAAGAAGTAATCCTTCCCGCAATTTGTGTTTTGTTGGCACAAAAGTCGACATACTCAGCGCATAGAAAAACTATGTTGCTTACACTTCAGAGAAATGACACATACTGAAAAGAAAGCCTTATGCTGAGGCTTTAAAATGAAGTTAGATGCAATATTGTCCGATTCGATTTAATGTCAATGACGCTATCTATTGAATATCCTTAAAAACTTTTTTGCACAGGTTATTTGCACAGGTAGTATTTTTCCTTTTTAAAATAACTCTTTAGAAGCTTACATCTAAATAAAAGCACCTTGCAGTCCAAATCAAGCTGACGGAACTGCGCTTGTGTATTAAAAACCTATTATAATCTTTGACACATTCTATGCAACGGCATGCGAGATTTGCCAATCAATTGGATAACAAGAGAGTTCTGGACATCTGGATGGATAATTGCGTAAATACAAACAGTAAGAACACTCCCGGATAGCTTCTGGCGGAAAGAGACAGAAAACCGGTAGTAGAGTTTTACCGGTCTTACTCGAAAGTATCTAGAGAGTCATTTATGTCAAATGCAAAATTGAGAGAAAGTTTACCAACACCAACATAGTTTTTCTTGCTTTGGTTGGAGTCCCTTTATGTCGTGAGTTTGCTATAAGTTTTATCGCTGCTTTGTGCTTACAAACTAGGGCGCAGTATATGTTCTCTTTCATTCTTTTAATTTTGGGTTCGATAGCCATCTGTAGCTAGCAGCACTCTCGGTGCTCTACTGAAGATTTCTAGACGATCCTTGAAGCTATTTGATAGTGTAAACATAAGAAAACGTGAACACTCTCAAGACGAAGCAGAAGAAAGTGATATGAATTCTCTAGAAAAGTCAACAAGCTGTGGTTTGGAAGATATATTGAATAAAACTCTAACGAAGGTAAGATCATGATGGCTGGATCTTCGAGCTTTAATAAATGTCATTTACAATTTTCCAATGTGATTGTGTACTTCAATCACTGTAAGTGTATGCTAATTTCAAGAAGTTATTGATGCCCTTCTTACGCCTATTTATTTATATGCCATATCCCCAAGTACTTTTGTTTGAAAGCATCAAAGCATACAGGAAAAATAGTCAAATCCCATCCAATTCCAATGGAAATTTTGTCGAAGTGTTAGCCCTCGCTAGTAGAAGACTGTATCCTGGCAGTATGTTTTCAATATTGTTATTAAAAAAAAGGAAGAAGGGAAAGAAGTTCCGCCTACCTCCAAAATGGAGAATATATCGAGCGGCGCTGTGCTATCAATTTCTGCGTCAAACTTTAAAAACGTGCAGCAGAGGTCTCAAACAATTCAATCAACCTAAAAGGATGTTAGCATAAACTGTTTATTATGTTCCACTGACACGAACATTCATAGAAGATCTGACCACGAGCTTTCTGAAGATGACCACCGCCCCCGTGGCTTATTAGCTGCAAATGTTAATGATAATGTAGCACTCCTGAGCTCCGATCGGTGCACAATTATTCGTTAGGTTTTTATCAGTTAGTGATTTCACATTATTTCATATTTCATATTCATATATCATTTCATATTTGATATTAGAATATTAGGACAGACGAATTGGATTTCAGAAAGGTTTGCTTCAAATTTGTCCTAAGGGTCCTGAGTGATGCCCAACAAATCAATTGTGTGCATGCTTCCAAGGAAAGAAAGCCAGATTGCGCAATTGAAGGATCAAATTCATGATCCTTTCCATTTTCAATCCGCTAGGCAGACATGCAAATGCCAGTTTATACGTCGAAATTCTTGAGATCATGCTCCTAGTGATAGAGTTTCTAGCCAAGCACAAGATTGCGTTGCGGCCCTCCCTCCACATTCTACATCTGGACTGAAGCGGGAACGAAAAAGGAAGCGATAAAGCTGTTGAGGAGATACCCAAGGCAGTGAGTTAGCACTTCTAATATTGAGACTGGAAAAAGAGTACCAGAGGTCATGTGGCCAGTGGTAACTAGGGTATATGCATTATATTTAAGTATATAGATGCTATTTCGAAGACTTCACATCTCCATATCTAAGGATCTGTCCAAAGAACCAAACGACTTGTACCGATTCGTTTCATAAGAAAATTTAAACGAATTCAGTCTTCTAGTTTATGATCCTGCCCTGTGGTCAACTACTTCATTTTATTTTGATCAGAATAGTATGGTCAAAAAGTTACACGTTTTTTTTTGTTTTTGATGTCATTTTTCCCAAGCATTCCATGCATATCATATACTTTTTGCAAGTCTTATATGGATAGAGCTGCATTTCAAGAGATCGTGGCTAAAGAAACAACAAGATTTGCAGCTCTGATTTCTTGGTTCTAACACCCTAAACTACATATTAACATATTTGCTAAATGTGGAGAATTTATGATAGTCAAGATTGATCCAATTCAAGCACTTTCCCGTATACTTTGAAATCAGACACCTAATAAATTCGGTCCTAATTTCCGAAAATACATGATGATGTGAGAACCTTCGTTCAAGAAACCAAAGAACTAATACAAGGGCTCAACAAATGAATAGCACCCAGACCCGACGCAGTGACCAACACAATGGAAAAATGGCTCCTAGACAACATCATCACTACCTTCACAGACATAATCAACAAAATTTTACACTTATGTAGGTTCCGAAAAACATGAAAATCGGCTTTCATAACAGTAAGTTCGGGAAAAAACCCTGCCTTCCCTGAAAATTGGACACACTTCTTAACCTCGAAAATGGCCGAAAAGGGACTACTGTTAAGATTTAACGAAGCAAAATCCGAAAAAGACTTCCTCCGTGATATACAATATGACTTCGGAGAAGCACTGTCGACGGAACTCCAATTAGCAAGGCTGGTCCAGCACATAAGAAATGTATTTGACCACAGGTAGTGAAAAGGCTTAGTTATGTTCGACATATCAAAGCCATTTACACAAAGAAAACTACACAATACCATGAAACATATCAGCCAAATACCTAAGACTCACACTTGATAACCGACATACCTGGAAACACCAAATCAGCAAAAAACAAGTCCACTGTCTAGGAATTCTGGCCTCCTTACATCCTCTTCTCAGTTCTGGCTGCCTGAACATAAAAAGCAAGGTCATCATTTACAAACAAATAATTCGACCGGCACTACTCTATGGCAGCATCGCTTTCTGTCAAACAGCCAAAACCCACAAAGAAGCCCTCAAGCCCTGCGGAATAGAGCCATACGGCGGGTTGAAAAATTTCATCGTATATTAGGAACATGCACAATAAACAAGTATTTCCGGCTAGAAACCACAGAAAAACACATACGAGACAGAACACCGAAAAAAAATTTGACATAATAGAATAGATTCCTAACTGCACCATGGAAATCCCGGCCAAAAAAAGTCGAAATTTATTCCCAAGCTTTCGATCGATCGCACAAGACGGAAACGATTAGACTTTTTGTCTAATCTTTTTTGTCTAAAGTCGAGGATTGAATAAATTTAATCAAATTGGCAGGGTAGACAAATATTCTTAGCGCTTTGACACAGCCTTATCAAGTGCTCCTCAGTAAGGAGTCCGGCTAGAGCAAACTGAAATAGCTGAAAACGTGAGGATCCTTGTACGTGGCGTTTCAGAACTACATTATCCTTAGAGTGATTGCGTATCACAGAAGCGATACATGTAGCGCGTATTACTGAAAGACATAGCAGAATTTACTCCTACGTGAGTAAATTGGATTACGTATCGTAATCTAGGAACAGCAAGGACATTTCGAACGAAAATCTATTTAAAATTCTTCCCAATCTAACGTGACACAACCAAAACAATATTTATTTGAATGATATCCACTGTATATAAAACAATTGACACTAAGTTAAAATTGCATTGTTGAGACATTTCTTACTATTTTGTTTATCAATAATAACGCTTTAAATGCTTTTGAGCAAAAAATCAATGCCAATTTACATCTTATATTGCATTTTGTATCCTTTGCTGACAGAAGCCGATAGCAAGCGAAGGGAAGAGGCGATAATAAGGAGGCTAAATCTAAAGAGAAAAGACCAAAAATTCTCCTTTCATGACTGGGAAAGTGATTAAACGAAACGCAAAGCAAGTGAACTGCTCCTCAAACCTTTGGAGGTGCCAGTTGGAAGTCAGCTTTGCCCAGTACTGTTTTGTTAAGAACTTAAGATCAGGAGGTTTGGATGTGTACAAGATATCCTTCTTTCGTTTGCACAGTGCCTTCAGCCTTAGTTGCAACTCTGTTTAGGTCTTTCAACATTTTTGCCTTCATCCACAAACGATAGTCCTAGATTTAATCGTTTAGGACATCCAGCTCAGCGGTAGAATGATTTTATTAACGTTTTCTGGATATTTTCTGATGGCGTGGTGCAAAATTCCTATAACCAGTGCTAATAGCTCCTCTTAAATTCGTTTGATAATTGCTACCTTCCTTTGGACTAGGTCTTTTCAGCCTCGGTTAGATTTATCTATGGGTTAGGAAAATCCATTCCTGTCAGCAAGACAGTATCTATAGGGCTATTATTTACAAGAAGAACCGGTTTTGCGCAAAGCCACTCCATGTTTTCTTTTGTCTCTGGATGCCAATATTTTTACGCTTACGTTTCTCGGGGAGCTCACCTATCCTCTAGGTAAGATTCAGTTGTTGTCTGGACCATTCCACATTCCACATGAGAAAAAGGTACCCTTACTCTTCCCTTACCTTAAACTTTTTAAGAATTTCAAAACCCTCAAATGTTTCTGTACAAGTGTTTGAATGTTTTGTCAGACGATTTGTCGATATATTTATTTTCATTACTGTAATGATGAAAGGAACAAAATAAGTTCAATTCTACATTGGTATTATGAACTTACCCAATTATTTCGAAATTCAGCAAACATATTCAAGAAGGACTCTACTATTCGGCAGTAATAAGTCGAGAGCAAAAATTTCCAACCACCGTTTTACGGTTGTGCTTTGAAAATAGATTTTTTAATTGGTGTCCTTGAACTGAAACTACGCAGCTATTACATTTTTGAACGTAATATACAAATAGAGCAAAGCTGGTTCCATTTGTGGAACCAAGACACTACAGATATTCGTTGAGAAAAAAAGCCCCTCAAGAGTTACATTTCGCATATTCATTTGATTTACTTAGTTCTTGCAAGTTTTTGGCTGGTAATTCGTTCTGAAGGCACAGTGAATTTAATGTGTTTATCAAGGATATATTCGGATGAACAGAATTATTGGAAGTGCTATTTCAAACAAAGTCCAAAGGAACACAAGAAACTCGTTATAACCTCCAATGAAGGATCATCAAAGTGGGGCTGGTGTGATATAAATATTTTATCGATTATGGATTGCTTGTGTATTTTGGGAATTTTCGTCCTATGAGAAATCAAATAAACATCAAACCTGAGGTGGTCAACACAGTCAGAATAGCTTATTTGACTGTTCAATCCCAAGAAAATAAGAAATGCAGTTGAAGATAGATTCCTAATGGTAAATAACATAGCAGAATCATGTGAAAGAACATATGATAACTGGACCTACATGTAACCTGGTTATTTTTAGACAATTTATGATCCTGACAGAAGCTTCAAGAAATTTCTATCCGATAGCTGTTGCTGTACGTTGTCGTTGCAAGTTCAGTGAAATTCATGTGGATTATTGATTTGCAATATTTTTACGACGGATAAAAGTAAGGAATTCAAATAGTTTATAAACAAAACGTGGCCTGTGCCGTCTGCCCCAAAAACTTAAATGCTTTTGCCTTTTTAGAAGAGAAAGGCAATAGAATATAAGTTTCTAGAAGTTCTATTACGTACTTCTCGGACCAAATGTTCTAAAGAATACAGAATACAAACCAATTTTCATCTATTCAAAAAACATTACAGAACGGATACATGATGGCAAAAAGACTCCAAATTTGATTGACGATTTTTCGAAATTTTGAACTATTTATCATTTCCTAATCCCGCACCAACAAAATATTATTGAAAAACTTTCACGTAACGTGTAATCGATTTCCTTGTTATATATTTCGTGTTTGCTTATATGTCTTCCTTACTTCAACAGGCAATTCACATTACAACGTAGCTACTAAAAGGTATGAACAGTCAGTAGTGCATCACAAAGAAAGAAATATCATTACCTCATGTAGCAAATCGCAATGGCTACTCTTAAACTTACTAATGAACTGTCAATGTCAAAACGTTGGCTAAAATCAACATTTTCATCATGGTGAAGTGAAAGAATAAGCAAAGTTTGAAAGTTTCTGAAAATAACCACAAAAATTCTGAGTCGGTGGACGCAACTTGAAGAGCGCTTACTCCAACTTTCGGCCATAATAAACGACCACCTGACAGGCTGTTACTGCTATGGTGGATAAGTTAGAGTCCAAACTTTCACCATCGGAGGTTCTGGTGCCAAAAAAACGTATTTCAAGACGGAAATATCGCAGCCGTAAGTGCATCGAATCAAAAGCAGCTTCAGCGGTGGGGCTCATTTCTGGCTCAAGAGCTTTGTTAATAACCAAAATACAGGATATTTGTTAGCAACAAGCGCACCTGTGCCTCTCAAAATACCGTTGCATCTGAGAAAAATAACTGTTTAGTGTGGTTTTTAAGCCGGAGGTATATTTTTTCGTGGATTAAAACGAATGTCATGTTACCGTCTATGGAGAACGCTATCGTGTTATTTTGGAAAAATGTTTGTGATCAGATTTGGATGAACTTGACATCAACGATAAGTGGTTTCAATGACATGGTGCCATTTTCCACACAACACGCACCACAATTGATATATTGAAAGACAAATTTTGTGAAGATATTATCTCGAGAAATGGTCTGGGCGAATGACCGATTTTTTTTTTATGAGGCTTTATGAACTCACTCATCTATACCAACATGCCAGCAACTTTAAATGAGCTCACAGATAACACCTAATGCGAAATTACGAATTTTCCAGTCGAAATGTGTGTCAGTATGGTGGAAACCTGGGTCCAAAGAATCAACCGCTGTATAAGGGATCATGGTGGTTATATGGCCGTCTCGAATTTTAATTATAAAATTATAAAACTATACTCACAATAAATTTGAATTAAATATCTAAAATATTTCTGTATTTTATTAAAAGATAAATTTGTTATGCCTTTGCAGAAAACCAATTTAAATATTTATTAGAATTTATTATTTGATTTTCAAATTTTTAATTTACTTTTTGACTTCAAAATTAGTTTGACTGTGCTTTGGCGGTACCCCTTTTCTTTGAATATGGTTTTTTACATATGTTTCATAGAAATTTTCGTTCTGAAAATAATTTTCAAAAAAATCTATACTTGCGAGCGGGTAGCTATCGCTATAATTATAGAGAAGTGATTAATTTCATCCAAAGACTTGATAACTATCGACATCGTATAAGGCTTTTTTGACATGAGATCTATAAAATGGCTCAAAATTTAAACATATTAAGAGCTTCAGCTTTGATGAATTACCGTCTAAGATAGTATGACTAATACTGCAGTAGTATTGCATTGTTGCTCTATATTTAAAATTTTTCATCTAATAAAGATCCTTTAATAAAGATTAACTGCAATAGACCATATGAATTCAGGAAGTTTGGCAAACTCTCTGGACTACCTAGGGAGGATTGTTTATATATAGCACTATTTTTCAGCGCTCAGTTAACTGGCAATAATTTTCATGACAACAAGTATGCATTATACTATGTGTATCCTGACTTATGTTATAGTTAAATCTAGGGAACCACTGGATAATAAGTTCCATATTTAAGGTGATCTGGTTGAAGACTAAGACTTTAGTGAAACTCTTTTTAGATATACTTTTAGAATTTCAGTTTGATGTTTCACTCGTATCACGACAACCTGCATAGCCCTTAAACAACATTACTTGAATTCTTTGAGATTGGCAAATTCCTGCGCCCAATGTTCACACATTTGGGATTATCTTCCTTAAACTTGCCTCGCATCGACTTACTATAGAATCCAATCACTTTGAACTAATTGATTTATATTATTGTTTGTTGTTGTTGTTATGTATCATCAGGGAAACCTTTGGGTATTTTTCTTGTCTGTGATGGATACTATCCTGCTACAATTTAATTGTTCCGTGAATTTATGTTATTACGACCATACCAACCAACATTCTTTAGCATTGACATTTAGCTATCAATTTAGAAATCTTTTTTTGCATTCTGATCAGCATAAAACTTGGTTGAAGAAATCTTGAAACATTGTTTGTTCATGGCAGCAAGCCAGCAAGTTCCATTGGATCTTTGACGCTTTATCGCCTTCGTAAACAAAGCTGCTCCCGCCAGTTCCATCTGCGTAAACAGTGAAGCAACTGTGAAGACCAATGGAACAATGACATATGGTAGATTCTGCTGTGAGCACACTTGGCTTAATGACTGGTTTATATTTATCATTTGTTGAGCGTTGTGTATGAATGGTTTCGCCGGGCTCGAGTTTCGCTCAGAAGACAGAGCATAGTATTCTTCTACTGGTGTTAAAGGCCCGGCTTCGTCTGATGAAAGCAACGATTTTTCGTCAGGTGACAGCCACGATTTTCCCCGCTTCGGGTTTTCAAAATAAATTAATTTTAAGTCACCCCCAATATTCATCATGATTGATCAACTATAAAACAAATAAACTTTTTTCTGATGGACTCAACTTGTGTGTATTTGTAGCTGAATCACTGACAATTAAAATGGCATATGTGTCAAATACGCTGCGTATTTTTTTCTGGCACTAGTAAAAACGGAAAAAACTTACCTATACACCTTCAAAATGTCAATCAGGTTTAGTTTGCACCAGTCAGGGAGATTAACCTGGAAAACTTTTAGTTACAATATGGAGACGCCGCAGGCCACAAATAACGGTATTTTCCAGTCAATTGGCCTCCTAGATTCTGTAGTTTGGCCATTCCAGAAAATTTCAATTTGGCGTATTTCGTATAATTGGATTATCGTAATAAACCAACTATATTGGAAGCAGTAATTAGTTCAACTGCTTTGAAAGAAGTTCGCCACTAAAAATTTAATATCTCCTACTTATCTTATCATATTAAATAAGGAAAAAATTCCAAGATTAATTAAAAGGATCGGTGAAGATATTTTGTATGTTTATAATAAGCCAAGCAAAAAGACATCTCATCGGCTTTTTTCGCTCAGAAGAATGTACGCAGAGTCAGCTTTACTGATGCTGCTCAACGCAGCCCAAGTTTGTACCTTCCAAGTGCATTAAAAGATTATAAAAATTTCAATAAATAGACCTGAAATATAAAAGTTATTGTCGTTGAATATTGGTAAGTGTATCCAATTAATACCACCTCAATACACCTTTGCTATATCAGCTGGAATAATCAACAAAGGAAGAAAGAAAAGCACACATAAAAGTCTAATCTGCATCCCACATTGACACACGGATCACGGAGGCTTCAACATGATTTAAATGTCAAGTTTTAGCACCACTACTGTCATAAGAAGGCTAGAAAAAGACATCCGCCGTAACCTTAGAGCCGTTTTCGAAAAACGACAT
The DNA here is from genome assembly GCA_954870665.1 of Stratiomys singularior. Taxonomy (NCBI): domain Eukaryota; kingdom Metazoa; phylum Arthropoda; class Insecta; order Diptera; family Stratiomyidae; genus Stratiomys; species Stratiomys singularior. Next base: position 111,532,618 of record OX940877.1, on the reverse strand, counting down.
TTTTTTGAACACTGAAACTTTCCTCCCTTTTTTCACGAGGAAAGATTCAATGTTCGAGATATCGATTTTTGTACTTTCTGCTCAATTCGAGTTGCCAAACATCCCCAATTTGGCCTAAATGACGTTTTCCTATCAGTTTGACATTAGCACACAAACATTTACAAAACATTGTTTCGAAATTGCTCCTTTTACTAAGACTGGAGATAGTCATTGGCGATTCTCAGAAACAGGTTAAAAGAGAAAAAATTTACAAGAATGGTTTTTCATTCGAATGATTTATGCGCTAGTATGTCAACAAGCGAGAATCATATCCTTAATTTCCATCCTTGTCTGATTCGCAAAGTCATCGAACTGTCGCCAACCCCCTATGCCGATTTTTTGTTTACGTTTTGTGATACTTCAGATCGAACGATCAATGTTCTTCGTGCAATTACTCAAAACTTCAGATAGTCTTCGACCCTTGGAGGTGAAGTTGTAATTGTTCTCTCTGAAATTTTAATTTCTTGTGAAAGTGGGGACAGAAAATCAAAGGATCATGCAGAGACCCACCAAGGAAATTGGGCACGCATATGTTTTCTCTGAAACAAGAAGAAACAAACGGTCAAAATCAGTATGTGTGAATCTAAAAAAATGTGTTAATGATGCTGAACATGATGAGCGTTTTCCCAATGTTTTATGTAGGGCTTGCAAAATAATCGTATATCGGTCAGTGAAGTGTGAAACTATAAGAGAAAGTAGACTTGCCGGGCTGTACAAAGTTCAAAATTTTGGAGAAGAAAACTCGGGCAAAAACTCAAACGCAGTTGCACATTGTGTGAATTGGTACGAGATCCAGGGCCATATAACTTCACTAAAAAACGACAAGAACAAAAAGAAGAGGAGCAACAATTGCAAAAAATGTGGTGAAACTTATTCGGTAGGAAAAAAAATATTTTTCTAGCCCAGAAAAACATTTAACGAGTTTCAAAGAACATGTAGGTAACTCGCTTCCCCTGAAACAGAGGGAACATTTGGCGTGTTCTTTAACAAAGGACATAGTTTTAAATGAAGACACAAATTCTCACAGCTCAAGCAATAAAACCGCTACTTTATTTCAGATCCACAGAAAGGCACTCATTGTAGAAACTACTCCGAGACGAACAAATCAAACTAAAGGCCCGCAACAGATTTCCGCGGGAGAAGTTTGTAAAATAACCACAAATTACGGTCTCTCCAGCAACGCAGTTCAGGGCATAGCAAGCTTCTTCTGCGTTGGGTCCCGAAAAAGAAACCGGTTTGAACCACATCTGAAGACGAAACTATTAACACACCGCCACAGGGTAGATGATTGTTTTGATTTCAAAAGTTGCCCCAAAATAACATCCAAAGCTGGCGAGAAAATAGCCTCTGCAGAAATATTGGCTTTTTGTACAGACGTTCCGGCCTTAATCGATTGTATAAAAGCAACTGGAAACAATGATGATCCCCATTTGAAGTTTGGTTTTGATGGTGGGGAGGTTTTCTCAAGAGTTGCCTGTCAGTGGTTTAAGAGTGAAGCCACGTGGTTTAACGTAGACACCTGCCACTAATGGCTTAATTCCACGGTCTCCATAGACGGGGTTGAAAGAATGTGTCAACCACCACCCCTAAAATCTGAAACAAGTCTTCGAATAAATTCAAACAATTTATTCAAAGCTACCTAGATTCCCGAACACAATTGGTGAATGCTCACCACCACCCACTAGCCTTCGTAACCACAACCACCACGTTTCAGCCAAGGATAGGCTCCTCACCATGTGGTTGGCTGACAGTAACCTGTCATGGGCGTCCCCCCAACCCGTGATTCAGATAACCTCTGATCAGGTTGCGCTTCTCTACAAATTACAGGTACACAAGAAAATCACGTAAATGTGATTTTCAATGATTTCAATGATTTTACCGGCATAATTGCGAGTTGTTTGAAACGCGCCAACATATTGGTAGGAATCATGTCTCATGCAAGTCCCTTTCCATGCACTTGGTGTTTCACCTCGAAAGAAAGTTTGGACACTTGTGGCGAGAGAAGGACTGTACAAAGCTGCCAAGAAAATAATTTAAAATGGGAAAAAGTCAACTCTAAAAGTCCCTTGCAAAAAGTTACAAAAATTGCTCGAATTCGCCCGTTTTTTCTAGAGACACGCATGAACCCAGATAGATTCCTGACATCATTACAACCCCTGAATTGCATTTAATTCTCGGAGTAGTGAACACGCTTTATAATCGGATGAAAATGGAGTTCAAATTTAAATCTTTTGAGTGTGCCAAAAGGTGCAATGTCAGCCATGAATTTGTGCATGGGGCCCCTGCATTGGCGGGTAATTCATGCAAATTGCTTTTGAATAAAACTGATGTTTTGCAGTTTCCGAAAATTGCAAGCAGTGGCAGAATCTTCTTATTCAATAGCTCTGGAACCTGTTTACAGAGAAGCAATAGACAGATTTAAAAGAAGTTATCTAGATCTACAGATCAGTGTTACTCCAAAGGTCCATGCTGTGCTTTTCCATGTACCAGAGTTTTGTGCTGAAACAAAACAAGGTTTAGGGTTTTGCAGCGAGCACGCCATGGAATCTGTCGACCATGACTTTGGGATAACGTGGGACAAATATAAAGTAAAAAAATGTCATCCAGATTATGGAAGTAAATTTCTGACCGCACTTCGAGAATATAATAGTGTTCATTTATAACTTGTGGCATAATAGTAAATTTGCTTAAAAAGCCAAAAAATTTCGTTTTCAGTATTACTGCTCTTTACTTCAGACATTAATTTTCACAATTATCAAACTATTGATTCTAGCACAATAATAATATAGACATTATTTTTCATTAAAATTATCAATTCAAGGATCAAAATATCAAATTTTCTTCTTTCCTTTTCCCGTTTTTTATGTGTGGATCCAGGAAGAGGTATATCTTTGTTTGACTTTCTATTAGAGAGTTTCCATATATAATATTTTTACCAAACTGAGCGTGTTCCAAGTCCAAGAGGTGTCCTCTTGGAGGTGATGCGTAGAAAATTCCTAATTTTCTATCTTTGCATTATCCATTGAAAAAAGACTATTTTTTCAAAATCGGGTTTGAGGCTTACGGTGGATTTTTTTGCTAGCCTTCTTATGACTCCGCGAATGGTGCTAAAACTTGGTATTTAAATCATGTTCAAGCCCACCATGGATAAGAAGGGCCAAAACACTAGTGTAAAAACCCTTAAATCAACTGTCGGTAGAAAAACGCAATCAATGAGATCAGTATAACATGAAACCTATGAAAATTATATAGAGCCGTATATTCAATGATATGTACTCGGTTGAGTTACAAGGAAGTCATTCCTGGTTATGAATCAAAAGAGACCGTCTTCAGCTAATCCAAAGCGTAAGGAGGCTGCCAGACTGGTTTTTGATGTTGAAAACGCTGCGAAACGTAGTAAATGGTCAAATTAAAATCACTGTGAATGTATTGAGTGTTGCCTCGACCAGCATACTAACCCTCCAGGATATTCAATAGAGGGGCCACTATGTAATATGAAAAGCCGAATGGATAGACCTGGGCAGTACCTTGAGGGACCACATTGCCACATGTGATTCCTTGGAAAGTATAAAAATAAGAAGTACAATTAAAAGATACTAAATCAATCTACATTTCACCAGTTTTGGGGCTAGAAAGAGATTGAATGTTGGGTTGCATGTGGCGAAAACTGACTACACTACCAATCGGACATCCCCTTTTAACAAAAAAGCGTAGTCTGGATTTTAACACACTACCTCAGGCTAGGCCTCCTGTTTAAATTCCTCTTAATGCTTTTGGGCCACAAAAATTGCTTCTCCAAGAAGAAGGGAAAGTAGAGAAGGATAAGCTGAATCTCGTCTGGCCTTGAAGTTTTTTTGCAATTTTTTGGGTTAGCATGATAAATAGAAAACAAACGTCGCAGCTACAGTGAAGAGGCTGATAGTCAATCCTATTTTCTAGACTGTCTAGGCTCTCTGCACAAGAGCTTCAAGTGCCAGAAATAAAAATCCAGAGTAAATCCAGAAGACTTGGGGACCGCAGAACTAGGGCTCTGATTTGGCTGGGTCAATGTTTAAAGTTTACTCGTGGGGAACCAAAGACATTGACCATTAAATCAATAAATACAACACGGCTCAGTATTTGTAGGCTTGCAAACTCTTTCAAAATCTGAAACACATTTTGATGGCTACCCTTGAATTTATTTTAATAACAATCCGGTTTAAAAAATGCTGAAAATCATGCCTACTGTCCAGCAGATGTTCCATATAAAACAAAAAATCCATATAAAATAAAAAAGAATCCAGTGGCACTTTTAATATCAGATTTTTACGTGCTATGGTATTAAAAGTGTAATCCATCTGGACTAGACAGATTTCCAGAATTATTTTGATTCCATTGTAAGAACTAGAAATTCGAATCAATAGTTTGCCAGAAAACAAGCAGATTTACTGTCTAGAATCCTTATGAAGGTGAGGCACTATTTGTTTTGTAAGAGGCTTCAGCGTATTAGCCAAACATTACATATGAAGGTCGTCGAATACAGTATTCAAAATTAAGGCGAATTTGTGTATCTAGGCGCCAAAAAAATAAGAACGGCGAGGAAAAAAATATAAAATATGCCGAAGAGTACAGCTCGTAAATAAAATCATGAATGAAGTTCTGACAATTATGAAGACCAGCTGCATAGACAGGAAAACAAAGCTCCAAGTATACAAATCATTAATTAGACATGTGTTATGCAATGAATGTGAAACATGGACTATGAGCGACAGGTCCTGGAATTGCAGTGAAGCTAGGCAGGGACCAATGGCGAACTCGGTACAAGCATTAGCTGTACGAAATTATTGACGAGTTGGAGGTCTAAAATGTTTTCGCTACTAGTAAACCAGTGGAGAAACTGAGGAAACGTTGGTGTGACTTTATTGATGAAGGCAAAATTGGAGGACGCGGTCAATGGACCGAGACGGTTCGAGCCCTTGTTGCAGGCAGGAAGTAAAGGCCCAGCAGGGGCTAAATTACTAAGAAAAAAAGGAAATACTTGTATTATTCTGCAAAAATTTTGAATTTTGCTTCTCTTTGTTTCTTCTTGAGATTGGTTTCGACTTTATCATATTTTGGAATTTTTTCTGTGAGTTTTTGTCAATTTTTTGTATTGAAAATCTACCAAAAATAAAATATTTCTGCAGAAAGGCAATCAATCATTCGGAAGTGTAGAGAGTTCAATTGACTTTGAAATTTTTTTATGAATGACAGAAATTTTGTTTCAAATAAACAGTTTCTACTAATTTGAGGTTCTAGCAACGTATGAACTCGTTTCTGGAATCCTCTTTCAGATTTTCAACAGGGCTAAATCAAGGGATGTCTTAAGTGTCCATTGTTGTCCACGAAAATACTTATATATTAACAGGAAGTAAGTTATCAAAAGGAAGTTAAAATGGGTTTCGTATATTAAAGCGAAATTTAATATCTTTATGCACGATATGCCACGATATGCCAAGCACGATATGCACCCGGAAAAAATTTACATGGCCTTGAGTTTTGTGTTGTGAAAACAGGTTTCCAGGATAAAGGCATACACTAAAATTTTGGATTCTGTTAACTTTATTTTAATTTGGTTTATTTAATTCTTAATTTTTGATTTATATTTCGTGATTTATTTAAATATTTTTTTATTTAGTTTTGATAGTAGTAGGAACGTTAACCATTTCATAATAATTTTTTTTTATAATTTGGCGCGCAGATGAAATTGTAAGCAGCCATCAAAGAAATAGTAATAGGTACATAAATAAAATCCCACTTAAGACTTGAAGATTTCATTTGAAATATTGCAACATTTTAAAGTTTCTTCTTTGAACTCTTAAGGCTCCTAGGAATTATCCAAGCAATTTTTAAAACGAGCTTGATATTACTGAGTATTATGTGACAATATAACAAAAATAAAATATTATAATTGCTTATTTTGCGTTCCTTCCAAAGTAATACAAGGATTTATCCCCGGAGAGCACAACTCTCTTTGTCTCTCCCCAACATTTTTTCTACAAATCCTTAAAAAAAGGCTCATCTATCACTAGAAAATGTTTTAATTTGTAGTGTTAGAAATGGTTCGGTTTAGAATCAAAAATGGCGGCAATTCGACTTTGATTTAATATTCGAAGAATCAACTTATAGTTTGTTCGGTTTTAGTACACTTGATGACCCGAGTGCAAGAATGATGTGAGAAATTCACTAAATAAACAATAAAATAACCTAAAGAAAATGCGCACACAGTAAATAAATGGTTAAAACCGAAGTGGCCTCTCCTGATTTCCATTGAAATTTAAGCTACGATTTCAAATACAGATATTGTTGTCTGAGCTATTATCAACCAGCTTTTGCAACAACGTTCTGAGAAGTCCTTTTCAGCTTTATGTATCTTATTTAATAACCATCATCGTAGTGCTAGATCTTACACAATCCTTTTCCAAAGAATGTAACAACAAAGCGTGTCATGTTTCACTTTTCCGAAGGGAGCTAGTCAATTCAAAACCATCCTTACCGTAACAATGCGTGGATGCTCTCAAGGTGCTTCAATGCTGATGGAATACTTGAGTATCCGACAATGAACAGGTCGATAGTACACCACCACTAGAATACAATTTCCGTTTTCACACTTGGACAGATAATTCACTAGAAACTGCAATTCAATCCATTGCAATCTATTTGATTAATTCCCATTCACTTAACACATCCATATTGCATATCTTGGCACAATTTCGCATAGAAATTCCAAAGGAAACTAAAGATTATAGTCCCAACATCCTCGACCAAGTTGATTTTCCAACAATCATATTTCAACTGTTAAATTTGAATGCACTATCACCAACCGTAACACTAATTCGAAGGACTACACAATCACAAAACACCTTTATCTAACTTATCTCTACTATTTAATGGATGTACGAAATCAAAGGATCAAATTTCAAAATTCTTAAATTGTGTTTATCTACTTATTTGTGCTCCTTTTTGTTTTCTAACTTTAACACTAGGTCTGATTTATTATTTATACAAACACCCCACACATATTCTTACTATTTAAGATAATTTGACCCACTATATAAGCTCTTGAAACTCTTTCTCTGACGATGCTTGACCATCTTCAGCCGACGCACCACGTTGAACTGAATTGAAATTGCATCGGACTTGAGGAAAATACACTTTTTCAAGAAGTGTTTTCCTGGTAGTATACCTATCACTCGGTCGTATACCAGCATTGAAAAACACCATGAATAATCATCTCCTGGTACAAAGGACTTCACGTGCAAAAAGCTTTTCGAAGGAGCAAAGCGCAAAATCTAGTCGAAACTGCCCGAAACTGACAAGGGGTGAAACATGTTGATTTAAGAGACTTGTTGCAAGGAATATCCTTGCGAGTGCAGACTGTTGTTGGCTTACGCTGTATTTGATGGATCAAAATAGCTACAACTCCGAGCGGGGTTATACATCTTATGCAAATTTTCCAATGGTATAATTGCGTACACATGCAATGCCTCTGCAGCTTTCGCATTGTTTGCTGAAAAGGTAGAGTTGCTCGATAAAAGAGTACACTGTGGATTGTTGGATAAATATACTACCTGCAGCTATCTTAATTTAATTCACCAGTTGAAACCAACGTACTCATTATTTAAATAATTGGTAAAACACATTTCAAAATTTGAAAGTCGCGTTCCTGCTTCATGAAGATAATTGTTGATCATCCTTCAAAAAACATTAAATTACTCAATGAAAAATCATACTTGCATCTTGCCAATATGAATATTCTTGTTTTACAAGAATTCTAATCAAAAATTCGGACCATAGCGTTAATGATGTAACGATTTTAGTGCCACAAGATGGCCGCGAATGCAAAACACCTCTGATTTGTTTTCCCAGGACAAGTTACTCTTGGGAACACTTCGGAACACTACCCTTAGTTACTCTATGTTTTGCTTCAGAATGTACGCGAATTAGTTTATTTAATTAATTCGGATTGAAAACATTATCTTTCAACTTGGTTCTCTTCAGAAGCAAGTTCCCATTGAAGTTAAATTAACTTTAGTTAATTCGGAAAAATTAAACACATTATTTCTTTAGAAATAATACCGAGCGAAGGAACTCTTCGGAGTCCCCAGAGTATGAATGTGGTCTTAAGAGGTTACATGGATTTCACGGCTCCAAAACAGCGATTTGATTTGCTGTCTGATCAACTTTTACAACATCTGTCGGGTATTGTTCTTAATTTTCGAAATTATCCGAGTAATAGTTTCAGAAATACAGCCTTAAGAAGTTGCGGGCTCGAGACCAACTAGACCAGCATCGCTCCGCAGGAAGGCTGCTCGTCTATTGTTAATCCGTCTTTCTTGTCTATTTGTCTTTGTTGAATCAAAGTTTTTCTCAGCACAAGTTTGGTACAGTTTTCGACAAAAGTACCAGTCCTAAGTACAATTTCAATACAATTACACTGGTCTGCAAATAAAAATTTTATTTGTCTCTTTTACATAACTATGAATTATTATTATTGATTCAATAGTACTAAATAGAAATATGGTATCAAAAATTTTCTATCACGTATATTTTTTTTACAATGGAATTTTTAAATAAAATTTCTTTTATAGCATTATATTTTAATCACATATTTATTTATTATCATAATTTTGGAGACAGACCATGAAAAAACGTTAAAACGTATATTACAATATGTTTTTTTACTTATTAATAGTATTTTAATTTGTGGTTTTCTTTCTTTTCATATTTTCAAGTGGAGTTTCGCGCCGAATAAACCAGCAAAAATCTGCAGGCATTCCTTCTGACCATTTTCCGTTGTAGCGCCTCTCTATGTGCATAATATCTTGATGAAACCTCTCACCATGTTCATCTGATACTGCTCCAAGGTTAGGTGAGAAGAAATCCAAGTGAGTGCCCAAAAAATGAATTTTTAAAGACATGTTACACCCTAGGTATTTATACGAAGAAATAAGTTCTGTGACAGTATCCTGGTAGTTTTCACTTTTTTGTTTCCTAGAAAATTATGGCACACTTCGACAAAGCAGTCCATGCCCTTTTTTCGGGTTCGTTCAGTTTTATTGTAAAATTTGTGTCCTTCATGAACTCGCGTATTTGGGGACCCACAAAGATTCCTTCTTTTAATTTTGCATCGCTGATTCGGGGGAATTTTGTCTTTAGATACTGAAAGCCTTCACCATCCTTATTCATGGTTTTAACAAAATTCTTTATAAGACCCAGCTTTATATGGAGTGGAGGAAGAAAAATTTTTTCACTTGGAACTAAAGGTTCTTCATTAACGTTCTTGAAACCAGGCATCATATTCGTTCTTCGTGGCCAGCTTTTTACTACGTAGTGTTTATCTCTTGCCCGACTATCCCACTCACACAAAAAACAACAATATTTTGTATATCCTTCTTGTAGGCCAGTTAACATTGCTACAACTTTAAGATCAGCGCAAATGTTCCACATATACTGTAAATATTTAATTTTTTCCAATAACAACTTCATATTTACATAATTTTCTTTCGTATTTGTTGCATGTGCGAGAGGAACTGAAGGATATTTGTTGCCATTGTGAAGTAGGACAGCTTTTAAACTTATTTTAGATGAATCAATGAAAAGTCGCCACTCTTTGGGTTCATCAGGAAAACCTAGTTCTTGTAGAAGACCGTTAGCATTATTACAAAATACCAAATCATTCTCTTTGGTGAAGTAACTAACAAATTCTTCATGTCTGTTTCAAAAATATGAGACCCTTGTATTTTCCTCTAACAAATTCCATTGATTAAGTCGTGATCCGAGGAGTTGAGCCTTTGATTTTGAGAGTCCTAAATCTCGAACAAGATCATTCAAATCTTACTGAGTTAGTAGATGAGGTTTTTCTAAGGTTATAGATGACGCTGAAGAAATAGAAATGGTATTTGATTGAGTAAGTTGAGGAGAAAAGTTTCCATCAATCGGAGTTTCATCGCTGTTATTACGCATTGGAGGCAAAACATCTTTGCTTCGAGGAACTGGTTTTTGTGCAGATAGTATTTCTGGATATTGAATCAGATTTTTATTTTTTTTTCGTATATCCCTTTGTTTTGGTCATACAAAAATAACAATCATTTTCATGGTTTTGTGGTTCACTCCAAATCATAGGCGCTTGGTCTTATGACTTCTTCTAAGCCAAACACGTAAGGTTCTTGAGCAACTGCTGCAGTACATTTTCGGGCGCCAACTTTTATCCTTGTCATCAACCGGAAACCCAAAATAACGCTGATAGGCACTTTTAACGAGACTAGACAAACCATTTCTCTGAGCTTTTATAGTAAATTCACCACAAATGTAGGAAAACACATCTGGTGAATTTTTGCATTTCCTTGGCATTATGTACCTGCAATATAATAAAAATTGCTATATAATCAAAGCAATATTCCTATCGTGTGACTTTATTTTGCACTATAACTGAGATTATTATGTAATTTTCACCACATGTATCAATATTGTTCGAAACTTACCAAAATATTCCGTGTAAATCCAAAACAATCACTATACGACTTTTTAACGTACTGAGCGTCACGAAGTCACAGCGACAACTGCACAGGTGCATGCATTCGTATAAAAATGACTCAGTCGGTATCGTTCTCTCTCTTTCTATCAGTACGAGTCGTTTTTTTGTGAATAACCACTATCTCAACTAAATGAAGTTGCGCTAACGCACGAACAACAGTAAAAAAATATAGAATTTTCAGCTATTGAAAAAATTTTTTCTTAAAGAATATATACGTGATAGCAAAAAAATTAAAAACAGATCCAGATTTAGGATTTTGAATACTTCATACTGATCATATTTTTGTTTAAAGGAGTTTTTCGTTGCAGACCAGTGTTATCGGCAATACAACAATTTTGGTATACATTTTGATATGTGTACAATTTCATAGAACAATTTTTTATGTTTTCTCTGACAAAAATGGTTTTCATTAGTTGTTGACATTTTTAAAATTGGCTGTTTACATAGTTTGTTTACATGACGCTACGTTAGTGGTTTATATTAGTAAAAAGTGTAAATAAATGTTGCTTACATCAGTTTTTGAAATTAGTCGTTGGCACCAGTTATTCACATTTTCATCATTAGTAGTTAACTTGTTTGACAACTAATGTAAACAATTAATCGAAAAAATTATGGTTTAATGTAAAGAATATTATAACTTATGCTCACAAATGTAAAAAAGTCATTTATACAAGTAACATAGTAACAACTAGTGCAAACAAACGTTGTTTTCTTTTGACAACAACGATTTTATTCAACTACAACAATCTAATAACTTTTTTTCACTTCAAAAAACTAATGTAGACGACAATTTTGTTACAATTTTTAAGTAACTGGGCGATTTGCTTCAGTACTTAATTGATTGGAGACACTTTGGCAACTAATCGAAAAATTTACTTCTCCAAATTTTTCCTCGGGCCACCCTCGGCAAACAAGTCACTTCTTCTTAGTCCCACCCGCATTGGCGCCACAATAGGCAGGCAGAATACAAAATACAGTATACAGTATAAAGCATACAGACTACATGATGCCGAAGACCGTATACACAATTCAAAGATTCGAAAACTTAGAACACTTACCGCAATTTAGCGAAACTAAATGAAATTTAGCGAAACTTAACGAAAGTTATGGAAATATAACGGAACATAGGGAAAAACATGAATAGAAAAATTCCAATCTGAAATAATTTTACTTCGAGAAATTTACTCCGATGACCTGGAAAAGTAGGACCATCCCCGGCAAATTAGCCACGCGCCTTGCAAACTAGTCCCACCAAAAGCAATCTAATCTAATAACTATTTTGATTTGATTCGATTTGGTTTGATTTAATTATAAAATAAAACATTAATTTCGCCTGTGTCCATAGAGTATTTTATTTATTTTTTTTTCCCAGATACGTATTTCGAACCCTATTGTGGGTTCTTCTTCAGTGGTTACTACAAAAAATTTTTTACAACACCTTATATATTACTACTGTTAACAGTTGTCAGAAGATTCATTCATAAAATGGCATTTAAAATCTAATTAGGGAAATTTTATGATAAAGATATCTTAATAGAAAAACTAATTAGGGATGTAGGAATTTAAAGAGGGGTGAAAACGCGTTCCCTAAATCATTGTTAATTCTGTTGTCTTTTTCGGTTTTGTGGATTTCCAGACTCTCTGCAGTGTCTAGTTGTTGTATCCGGCGTACCTGGCGAATCACCTTGAGGTCCTCGATCGTGATCGTATGTCCTGTCTCCACTATGTGTTTGGCTACGGATGATTTGATGTCGGTAGTTTCCTTTTTCTTTTTGGTTGCGTTGTCAGCTTCGCTCAAGTGTTCCTTACAGCGAACCATAACTGAGCGCCTTGTTTGTCCAATATAGCATTTGTTGCATTCAGGACAAGTAATGCTATAAATTCCATTCCGCTCTTCAAGTTTAGGTGGGTCTTTTACGGAAGTGAATCGGCTTTCTAATTTAAATTTTTTGCAGATTGGTATGACATCTATTTTTACCGATTTCAGTATTTTTTTAATTTTTGTTGTGATGTTTGTATGTCTAACAGCTACTCTTCTGGTGGCCTCTAACCGTTTGGTTTGCGAAAACAGGGTTGTTAGTCCATCGTGTGTGATTTGCCTTTCTTTTTTGGTTATTATGTTTTGGATGACATCATTGCTATATCCGTTGATTTTTGCTGTCGTCATTATGTAGTTTTCTTCTCTGCGTCTTTCCTCGTTCGATAATGGGATGGTCAGCATCCGATATATCATGCTGTGGTATGGTGCCATCTTTTGGGCAAATGAATGTGACGAAGTTGTAGGAATGGTCCTTTGAGCCATCGTTGTTTTTCTATGTATGCCAAATTGGAATTCCCCATTATTTCTGGTGATTTTTATATCCAAGAACGCTAGAGTGTTTTCGCTTTCGAGTTCCATGCTGAACTGTATATTCTTGTGGATAGAGTTTATGTCAGTTAGTGTTTTCTCCAGTTTGTCCTTGTCCACTATAGCCAGCACATCGTCGACATACCGGATCCAGAATCTAGGTAACAGACCTAGTGCTTCCAGGGTTGTCTCGATGTTTTTCATGAAGATGTCGCTGATGAGCGGAGATAGCGGGTTTCCCATAGCTACCCCACTTGTACCTTTGAAATACCGTCCTCTGAAGGTGAAGTAGTTCTCATTCATACATAGATGTGTGATTTGATTTGATTTGTTTGACCTGATGATTCCGAGAATGGGGCTTATCAGTATCCAGGGGTACCTCCAGGGTTGAGTTTCCCTCAACGAGACCCAGAGATACATAATACGGTAGTATCCTGCCAAGCGTCATCGCAATGCTTCGAACTAAGAACATATAGTGATTTTACTAAGGTTGGACCGCAAGAGATCACAAAACCCGTCAAAATGACTTGAATTGAAGACTTAACCTAGCAATAGTGGAGGAGTTAGTTTCAAGCAGATCAGGCCACCTTGTAAGTTGTAAGCGAAAATAAATGATAATCGTTTCTTCAATGCTAACGACAATATCAGGATTTAATATAAATTTAGCTTGAAAACTCGGTCCGTACATTCACTCGCAGATTGTACAGCACAAAGTAGATAATTTGAGGAAATGTGAAACCTTATTCTGCACAGGGTAATTTTGTATGGTATAAAAATTTCGGCGTCAACGGTCAAAGGTCATCGCCTGAGCTACATCATGAAATTTTCCAGATTAATTTCGAAAAATAACTGTTCTGTTCGAGCCACTAATTGCACACTCGTCCATCTCGTTTACTCTGACTGATAATACGCATCCATTCAGACTTCATACAGTGCATAATGTAGAAACCATAGCATCTCTAGAGCGTGGTATCGGTGAAGAGTCCATTCGGTATCGTGCTCAACAATGAAACCTGGTCCCGTGCACATTATGGAAGATTTTAGCGAAGAATTTTGGTTTATGGGCTTACAAATTCTAACTCGTGCAAGAATTGAAGCACGACGACCATAGCTCACGTCGTTGATTCGAATTCCATAATAAAAATTTCATGAGTCAACAGACAAAACTGCTGCATTTGGAATGATGAGCAGCCACATAAGTGGTTGTCCCAATACCGTTAAATCACGAGAAAATCACTGCTTGTTACGCTTTGTAGGCCGGTGCAATCATTCGTTCATATGTCTTCAAAAATGCTCTTGGGAATAGTATTAAGTACAATGGGGAACGCTGTAGAGTCGTTATCAATTACTTTCTCGTTCTGGAATTGACTCCTCATAAGCCAGAAGATCTCTAGTTTGAAGAGATTGGCACTACATGCCATGGAGCTTGTAGAACCAACGACTCATTGAAAGAACCATTGATTGAGCGCATAATTTCCCGTTTTGGACTTATGAACTGGCTTTCAAGATCTTGTGATTCAACACCGCTGGACTTTTTCTTGCAGGGATACGTTAAATCACACATTTACGCCGGCAAGGTCGAGACGCTTGAACATATTGAAGACAAGTTTTCCGCGTTATTGGCAAAATATGACTCTTATTGTTGGTTGAAGTAGTCGAAAGTTGGACATCTCATTTGAACTTCCTCCACACCAGTTGTGTCGCTCAAATGCCCTAAATTTCCCCAAAAAACATCAAATATGGCCTAAAATTATCTTTCATATTTCATTTTATTTTATTTCATTTCAAAATTTTATATTAATAAAAAAAACACAAAGCAAACGAAGCTTCAATATTGTATACAATACAATACAATACAATAAACTACAATATTGGTTCGAATATAATGTTATGTTTCTGGGAAGACTAGCAATTTGCCATTATTTATCTACACAAGGAAAAAAATTATTTCTCTCGTTTTGACCTAAAAAGAAGATACTTATGCTGAAGCTTATTCACAATGTTATTCTAATTGTATTGAAGGTTATCCATCCAAAACTCTCCATGATTTCCAAAATAACTATCCGTGAGTTACTTGTTGGAGGATATTTCTCTTTGAAGCACCGTGTTCCAAACATCATCAATCATCCAACTCGCCTTTCCAGTCAAACTCGCATGAATACAGATATCCTCCACGTATTCTTCATTATGGAATGTAAGCTTCACTAGCTCGATCCTTTGCAAGTCATTTACCAGTATTTCAAAATTCATTCACGGCAAACATGTGCAGCAAATAGTCTCGTTTCAGTAAGTGAGCGTTTTGAAAAATGAGCGCGCAACTGAATTCTTGCAATAAATTTCTGCCATCCCAAGTTTCGATAAAAATCTATATGACCGGGAGAGTTATGTTTGGTTGAGTGAAAGGAAGCGTTGAAAGGACCAGGAGAAAGCATAATGTTCACAGCCGGTACGGCAAATGCAAATTGCATCGAATATTTGGGTCAGGTGCAATAATTGTCATCGATTTTTTCGCTTTCGGGAAGCACTGCAGGCACTTTTCGCTTTCCATATCCTACCCGTATTGTGGAAACTCTAATCCTGCGGACGATGAAGTGAAATCAAAAGCGGAATGTAGAGGATCCAATTGTGCAAACGCGCTTTTAAGATTGAGTGGAATAATGCATATAGAGTATAGTTGAGCGGAAGCACTGTATATACGTTATAGTGCGAAATTTTGAATACGGGAGCTATTTCAACAAGGTCCTCAGCATACCCACATCTTGCTAAACTACGCAAATGAATATACCATTTTGTATTTCGAGATGAAAGCATTAAGTATCAAATCGAGGTTTCGATCGGATTTAGGAAATGGTTTTCAATCGGGAAGTTGACTGACGTGAGGAAAAATTGAGTACAACCACTATACCATTACTACAAGGATGTAGGAACTGACTACAAAAAATCCGTGATAATTTATAAAAAAACAGGTTTAAATTTTCGAAATTGGAGTTCATATTTAATTAGATAAAGTCATACTTTCTTCTAAAAGGACTTACTCTATAATCCTGTTTTGTATATTATATTGTATCAGTTTCAATAATATGATTATTGAAACCGATTTCAAATGTACAATAGCCTTTAAAACAGAGGACATGTAGGTAATTGATATTAAGGCATTGACTCATTCCAGGAAAGCTGCAAATTACAAATGAGACAAAAAAACCATAGATGTGTCGTTCAAAAAAGGAAGTTTGGTATATTTCACTATTAGTTGAAATTTCCTGACATTATTCATTCAATCATTCCGAACAACTTTCGTTTTTTATATTTTTTAAGCGATTATATAGGATTTCCCTGGAGGCAGAAAATGTTTTAATCCTGCGCAGTACAGCACATTGCTAAGCAGCTCTACAACTGCGTCCCACTGTCCCAATCACAACCATCCATCATGGAGTAAAGGCTCGTATTCAGGTAAAATCAAAAGTTGCAGTGCCATGGGACCCCGATGGGAACCATTAAGCAATTCCGGTATCACGTCAGTCGTTAACATTGCTGTAAACAAATTTAAAGAAATCTAGTCTAAGAAAACAACCGAAAACTTCGCTGCAAACATTTTTGGTATATTTTATCTTTCGATTATTAAATATCGTCAGTGATTTCTCGTGCAGAAGGCGGCCACCCTTGGACAATTTTCCCCTTATATTTTCTTTGACACATTTTTTTAACCTCTATTGGATTGAAACAGAGTATTTTCCGGTTTGAACACATCTTTATCTTGATAATTTGTCAACAGAATCCCATCTGAGTCCCAAAAAACTGTCGCAATCATTTTATTAGCCAACGTTTGTTCATAACCATCTGCATAGGGTTCTATTTAGACTCAGGTTCATAGGGATGAAGTTAAACGCACGGGAATACTCTACGCAAAATTGTTTCTGAGACCGCGGTATCATTCCCCGCATGCATCAAGCGCTGCCCTTTCTTATGCCACGACATTTTCGTAAAACTTTAAAAACTGTCATATCCGATACTCCAACCATTTCTGAAAAATGTTTTTTCTTCAGTCAAGCATTTTCCAATATTAATTTTTCCATTTTTTGAATCATTTTTGGAGTAGTGACTTCGATCGGCTGCGCGGTCCGTGGGTCGTCTTCAACTGAGTCCAGGCCTTGTTTACAGAGACGGTAACACTTGTAAACCATGGTTTTGTTCGGACAAGAGTGTCTGTAAGTGGACGCCATCTTTTCCAGTATACTGTCAACTGACTTCTCTTGCTTGGTAAGAATTTTAATGACGGCGCGATACTGAATTTTTTCCATAATT
Source organism: Stratiomys singularior (assembly GCA_954870665.1). NCBI lineage: Eukaryota > Metazoa > Arthropoda > Insecta > Diptera > Stratiomyidae > Stratiomys > Stratiomys singularior. The sequence goes on along the minus strand of OX940877.1, from coordinate 111,515,375 downwards.
CTCACTTACTTGCAGATTGCGTGGTCCGGTCGAAGGTTGTGCAAGGATTGCTGACTCAATTAAGGTAAAACTTACTATTTATACTGGTGATGAGGTATTGAACGCGTTATCACTTAGTTGATTACATTTGCTAACGACTTACTCCTCCATTCCGCAAACTTCATAAATGCCGCAAAAAATGCGTCTTCATATATCTCGGAAATTAAGGAAGTCACCTTGAATATCCTAATAATTACGAAAGGAAATTTAGACTAGTTGCTGCTTAAGTGAAAAAGGCAACACAAACCAGCCCTCCTAGCCTTAAAACCACATAAACATATTTTTAAAAATTCAGCTGTTTAAATAAATTCAAATCTTCTTACTGATCCTTCGAATTTACAATACTAGATCGGACTTGATCAAGTACTCAGCTAGTAAATATTAAAGATAATATTTATATTTATTAAATATTAAAGAAACACAGTCGATTTTGTATTTACATGGACAAAGTCGTAATCTTCGAAAACTTGTCAAAATAGTTTGCGTATAACAACTGTCAAATAATATACTGTCATTAAATTTTGTTTCTTCTAATTATCCGTCAAATGATATAGTCTGGGGTGAAAATGTATCAACTCAAAACTTTCCCCTGCATAACAGTATTTGATCTGTCTCTGATATCGACGTTTATGAATTTGCAGATTGAATTAATCAGTGGACTGGAAAAAGTTTTTCTTTTTCTTATACGGTTTTAAATGCCACAATTATATTTGCTGTTCGAGTAAAACTCCATTAAATTTGCTTTCAACACTATTCACTTTTCATCATAATTCACTTTACAACACTATCAAGGATTGCCAATTCTTCCATAAGGCCATGTGCGCGATTTCTTTCACTTTGGATTCTGCAGCTGAACGTGCTGTTCTTTTTCATAGTCATCCGAATCAGGTTAGGTGTCAAAGTGACATTTCGTTTGATTGCGTTCCAACTTGGAGTGATGCAGTGACGTGCAGACGTCGATAACACATCTCAATCTAGAAGTAAAGCTAAATCATGAACAAAGTTCCTTACAAAACAAGAGAAGTCTATCGACATTATATTGTGAAACATGGCTTTTGTTTACGGGGACTCTTATCTAAATAGAACCATGGTTGACAATGGGATCGTCTTTCTTAATAAGGCCTGGGCTCACTTGGAGACGACCCGGGCGGCCGGTCTAACTGAGTGCTTCGAAAATGCCAAAAAGTCAAAAGATCAATATCGGAAGATGCTAAACTAATGAGAAAACATTTCCCGGAATAGGTTGAAAAATCGGATATGACAATTTTTAAATTTCTTCACGTTCATCTCAGTTTGACAAAGGTTTTTTCACATCGAAATTTTCACATTGTCCGTAGTTGTTCCCTCTCGTTTTAATGATTCATCATTATGAATCATTGTTATGATCATAATCATAAATCTGAGCCCAAATTGAACTCTATACAGTGGCACAAAAAGGACCCAGGATGCACCACCTAAGGAGTTTAAGGTAGTTAAGGTAGTTAGCTGTTGAAATCATGGCGACAATCTTTTTGGACCCACGAGAGATTCTGTTGACAGATTACGAAGATAAAGGTGTCTTCTGACCGAAGAATACTATCTTTCAATTACAGAGAGAGGTTGAAATAATGTTTAAAGAAATTATAAGGGGAAAATTGACTAAAGGTATTCTCTTTCTGTGCCTGTTCACAAGTGCCATGTGGCTTAGGTTGCCCAGCAAAAAGTAGGTCTCGATGTTTGGATAACCCACCCCACAGTCCCGACCTGATCTCCAGAGATTTGTATCTGCTCTTGTCAAGTTGGAAAGAGTTTTATATTATTTTTAACAACGAACAAAAACAAAACATTTCAATAGATGCATACATTGTATGATGACCTTACAGTCTGAATACATACCATATTGTAGGGTATTAAAAATGTATTGGTTTCGCCAGTGAATGTATTGAAAAAGCAATAGCTGAAAAAAGCAGAAGCTCCTCTTCTGTATTATAAACTAGGTTTCAGTGCTACTGACACTAGGTCGTAAGTTGAGGTCTTCAGCTTCCATAGTCTGCCTTATAGAGAACAAAAAGGACTTTTACACCATAGACTATTGCAGAAGCTTGCGTGCTTGCTTGAATTAATAGATGTTGATACCGGCTGAGAAAAGAATTTTGGTAAATTAGCTCAGGCTTTCTTGACAGTCAAGACAGAGAAATTGATCGTCTGAAGGCTTCAAAGAGGGCAGAAGCCTAGTTTCCATTCCAGTGGAGAAGAGTTTCTTGGAACAAGAAGTTGGGCATGAAATAAGTTGAACGAACCCAAATTGAAGTTTAAAATTATTCCAGTGTAGGTTCTCTGAGCAAAGAATCAAACGTCTTCCACTAATTATGTGACGAAGTTATGTTCCTCAAACGTGATCGCTTAGTCTTCTTCGGCAAATTACGCTTCAATATCGATTTCAAGTGTTATTGGTTTCTATCAACATTATATCAACCATAGTAGGAACCTCTAAATTAAACATTTCTATTTCATTGCCTGGTGCAAGAAGTAGATCTGCATTACTTATATGGTTATCTTCAGAGATATAAGACTTTAGAATGAAATAAAATACGGACAAATTCTTTTGATTGTCATGGAATTGGTTGTATTCATTTGATCATTCCTTTGCATGCTTATGCTAGGGCTAGCGCTGATGAAATCTAAATGAAAGATCCAATTTTCAACTTATCTAACAAATAATATGTTCTACTAATCGAACCAAGGTTATAGTCTCAGTAACTCAGCAAACAGTGAGTTTCTATTGTGTTTTTGAGATGCATAGTATTTAAAAATGTAATAAAATAAAAACACGTTTTTTTGATTGCCTTATAATTCGTTTTACGGGAAAGATAATTTTCTACAATTCTTGAATCATTTTTGCGAAATTTCGGGCATGTTGGCGCCACAACGGAGGTGACCACAGTTGAAATGATAGGTTCGATTTGACTACTCTAACCAAGAAAAGGGGTCATACCTCGCCAACATCATGACAAACTTGTTTTACAAAGAGTCAAGCGTTTCGAACTTCGTGTCGCAGACGAGTGATTTGACGTTTCCCAACAAGATATAGGCTAACGGTGTTAAATCAAAAGATCTTACAAGCCAGTTAACAGGTCCAAAACTAGAAGTTATACGCTCATCTTTTTCCTATAAGTCCACACTCGCAAAAGTTGCATGGCATGTTGCGCCATCTTGTTGAAAACAGTGGGAACAAGCAATGCGATCAAGCATTACAAGTCAATTTCACAACCAGAAAGCTCGATAGCGGTCACCATTTACTCTAATGTTATTCTCAGCAGTATTTTGAGGACACATGGATCATTAATGCAACCCGCCCATAAAGCATACCAAACAGACGCTTCTTCCGGATGCAAAAGTATTTGGAGATCGACCTGTTATCGCTCATCACCTTTCATAGGGCAGTTAATAAATGATCCTCACCGCTAAACAAAATTGTCTTTTTAAATTATAGATCGGCAGCAATTTGCTCTTGTGCCCACACACCGAATTGATGAAGAGCCTGGCGGTCGTTCCACTTCAATTCCTACGTAAAGGCCCAGATACAATACTGTGTGACGGCAATGCGAGAGCGCGATGCGATTCTCGCTCGTCGTCGTGCAGCGCATTCAATTTACAATGCACGCGATGCGAGAAAGAATAATGTTCATATGACAAATGTCAAATTGGTGACGTTTTGAATGAACTTTGATTCAAATTATTTTTGATTTTTCAAATTTTTGAATTCGGAATTTTCCTTCGTTTGGAAAATAATAGTCATAACAATGATGCACGAAATTTTCTTTCACAATTCATTCAGAATAACCTTAGTACTTAAAAAGTAATTAAGGCGTTTGTATTTCAAATTTCATTTAACCGCCGTCAAGCATCTGACAAACGTCACGCACCTCGCTGCGAGGAAATTCCGTTTTTCCGAATATACTGCTTGACATTTGCTACGAGACTCTCGTCGCGCTCTCGCATCGCCGTCTCGCAGTATTGTATTTCGGCCTTAAGGTAATTTTGTAAGCCTGCACACCAAAATTCTTTCGTAAAATTTTCTATAATGTGGATGGGCACAGATGGATGCGCACAACGTTGAGATGGGTGCGCATTATAACTGAGAGTAAACATGGTGGGGAAACGATCTATGGTTAATCGAATGTTTTGATGAACGATTGTTAAAGCTATCAAGGTAACGGAGTATATAATGAGTTCTTCGAACTGAACCGTCTTTCCGCAATAAATCTGCATAATTTGTAGACGCTTCGCAAGCGTCAACCTATTCATCGTAAAACGGCAAAACAAACTAGCTATAAAACGCATGACAACTGTTACACCATACGTTGTATTGAAAAGTGTTGCTGACTTAAAGTTCTATAACTCTTTTAGAAAACAACTTTTCAATGATTGCTCATTGACAGTGTTTTCAAGATGTGAAGTAAAGAAAAAATGGTTTGGTAAAAGTATGAAATCAATACTTAAAAAATTAAGGAATGCCAGCTAAAGTTTATCATGATGACTTTTAGAATTGAGAATGAGTGCAAATTTTTTCACACTGATGAGTTTGGCACTGGCCCAGGCACTGGGTCAAGAATCGTTAAAAGCTTGAACTTGTAGGCCTTATTTGAATGGCTTAATGTACATTTAAAGGAAAATTTTCAAGGCGTAGCCTTGCTTAAAAGCGAATGTATGGCTCCCATCCCTGTGAGTCATGTGATGCCATTTTTGATTACAGATCTACATGTTCTTTATTGGAGCAGTGCATAAAAGTTGCTACATCTACTTAAAACACAAACCAAACAGCGACAATGACACTCTATGGGTCACAAGGACTTCCTTTACGACTCCAAAAAAATAAGGAATACGGTTCATCATGAAACGAAAGTTCGAAAAACCTCCCATTCAAACTTGTAATCCTGCTGTTAGGTCTAATAAAACATGTGGTAAAAATTTAACTTTAGACGTCCTGCTTCAATTATTGACAATCAAGTAAATATCACATAAGCCACGTCATTACGCAGACATACTTCATTTAGAATCTAACTTTGTAAGCAATTATCAGTTCCGACAAACTCTGCACCATTCATCCACACTACCACCATTGCACCATCCAAAAAAAATTCAAAATACTTCTTCCGCTGCTACGAAAGAAAGTTTCCAACAGAATCAGGTCAACTTGTTCAGATTCTTAGTGTCTGCGTTCTTCGACTAGTGGTTGTAATTGTTTTCAGGATAAGCGCAACTTTTTGGGGATTTATCTTCACAATGTTATAGTGTTGTTCAGCGGTGGTATTGGTGGTACCGGATGTGGATTGTAAATGGTAAACTTTCTGTTGAAAACTTTCAAAGTAAAATGAAAGCAAGCGAAAAATTCTTACAGATTTCACTTGTTGAGTTCGTTTTGTACATGTGTTCTGAAATTTTTTTCTCTCAGTTTTGCTGAAAGTTTGTTCCTTCTTACTATCTTTTTAAATATACATTTAGTAGCGAGTTTGTTGACATAGTTTATTTTTTGTAGGTGTAATTCATGTGATTCATTCTGCGTTGTTAAAAGAAGGAATCAACTGTAAGTTTTGAAGTTTCGATTAGTTTGAGGGAGGACAATTGCAGAGCTGGTGGGTGAGTGTACATAATGTTATAGGACTACCAGCAAACATGGCCGGAATATGGTTGAGGTGGAAATGAATTTAAATTTTTTTCAATGAAATTGTGAAAAAATACCCGAAAACTCGCTTTGGGTATTCTGTTTCCTAGCAACTGTATACGAATTGACAAGATATGAGAGTATAATGAAAGGGACACAAGGTAGTATCTCAAATAACATAACCAAGGGCTGACAGTCCTCATAATCGCCTCATCCTTTCTATCTAAATATCCAAAATAGAATCTTGCAAGCTAATCTTAAGCAATTTTGCATTGAATTGAATTAGTTATAGTTTATTCTCGTACTTCCCTGGGACATCAACAATTCGACCAGACGACATTCCCAACGTTATTCAAATAAATTATAAATTTTCTTTAGATAAGTTAAAATATTTTTGTCTATTATTCAGTTTTTCTACTGTGTATATACTTTTTGCGGTGAGCATAAGAAATATAGCTTCAAAGTTTCATCAGAATTTGCAATTTATTCGAAATATGTTTACAAATATGATATTGTTTTTATATTAATAAATTAATTTATTATTATTCGTTTAAAATTACGATTTCATCGACATATGTGAGACATTTCATCTCAGCTCCTAATAGTTTGACGTATACTTCATCTTAATCACACAATTCGATAATATGGTAACAACTTCTTGTGGACTTCTTCGACATGTACCTTCCTTCCGATAGTGTTTGATTCCACTTCACAACCTACGGTTTGGGATTGAACCAATCCCAAATTTCAAAGGGATTGAACCAATCACAGAATGAGAGTAACATTTACATCCATTTTTACTAGCGCTCTCCTCACTGAATCGCGAGACTTTATATCGTCAAAGACCCTTTCAATGCCAATAAATGCATCTGTTGCAACTTGTTTATAATGAAAAGATACTTTGATTGTTTTGTTTACATGAAGTCGAAGTGTTTAACGTGGACACCTGCCTTGTACGGCTTAATTCCACGGTCTCCACAGACGGGGTTGGAACAATGTGTCAACCACCACCCCTAGAATCTGAGACAAGTCCCAGTACCTGGATTCCCGAACACAACTGGTGTGTGCTCATCGCCACTCTCTAGCCTTCGAAACCACAACCACCACGTTTCAGCCAAGAATAGGCTCCTCAACCGTGTAGGGGGATGACAGGAACCTATCATGGGCTCCCCCTAACCCGTGGTTCAGATAACCTCTGATCAGGTTGCGCTTCTCTACAGACCGAGAAAAACTCTCAGTTTTTGTTCCAGGCACAAGGGACTGATTGTCCTTTCTCACACCTCGGGCACGTGGGGACGGCACTCCCCAAAGACTGAATGGAACAGGCCGAAACCTAAACCATGAGTCCCCCTGCGTTCACCCGGATACCTATAGCACTAGTCTATAGGGTCCGGGTTAACACAGTCACAACACATATATAACGTTTACATCAACAATACTCACATTATCAATTTCACAACTTTAGCAGGTGTACTAGTCTCGCATAGACATCATCAACATAGTTGATGTTGCAATGCGAGCTTTTCGACCTGCTAACAACATTTTCAAACTTCGTCTACACGACAATCAGTCCGTTACATTCAGTTCATCAGTCGTCATTCTGTCAAGCAACATATATCACTAACAAAAATAACATCTATACCAACAAATTAATCAACGTAGTCCTTCTGACTCTTCCAACCGTCATCACACCTTACGATTCTTTCTCTAAGTCTTCTTCTGCAACTACACGTTAATTTTACAAATTCTACTTCTTTTTTTCTTTATTTTTCAGGCTTCATTACTTCTTCTTCCTTTTCAACATGTATCAACGTTCCTTCTACTTTATCCTCTTCTTCTACCAACTTTACTTCTGATTCATCTTCTTATACTCACTGCTTTACTTCTTCCACCTACTTTTTCTGCAATTCCAGCAAAAACTTTTACAATTCTACTTCTTTTTCTTCTTTTTACGCCTTCATTACTTCTTCATCATCTTCTTCTTCTATCAACTTTACTTCTACTTCATCTTCTTCTTCTACCAACTTTACTTCTAATTCATCTCCCTCTACTCACTGCCTTAGTTCTTCCACCTACTTTTCAGCAATTCCAGCAAAAACTTTACATTTATCCACAATCAGACTTTTGCACAACAGTCAACATACAGTTCGTCAATTTCTTCATATCTACCTTCAGCCTTCAGTCAAGAGTCAAATCATCTATCCGTGGAGTCAATCGTCAGTTACAACTTTCATCATGTCCTTCAGTACACCAGTCAACTAGTTCAACAACAGAGGCAAGGCTGCTATAATTTTCCCTCGGTACACTACGGGCCCCAACCGTAAGTGACGTCTTCGGTACTCATTATAGTCAGACCCTGCCAACTGCGCATCCATCCGTCCATACAACTTTATTCATCGGTTTCAACTAGACGTTTACACACATATACTGTCGTTTCGTACGTCTGTCGTCACTTCATTTTATCAAAAATTCCACTCGACAAAGGACCAACACCACTAACACCTACCCTACCCATTTACACGGGCTTGGGACCGTCATGTGGTAGAACCTAGGCTCTGACCACAAGGCTGGGTTTGCTTTGTTTACAACTGAGCTTGGCTGTCGAGATATGTTGGGGCTACCTCACTTCAAGACTAATGAAATACAATGATCAAATGATTTCCTTTGGTTGCGCCGAAGCAGCATTCCACAAGAGACTTTGCAATTTGTGTTCAAATCGTGTGGGACCCATTTACCGGTTCAGTGATCTTACCTATAGCACAGCGTAATAACATACAGCGATAACACTCCGAACAAACGACCGATCTAGCGGTATTTAACGAATTTTACAGAATTGCATTGGTGTTAGTAAAAATGTTTATTTTTCTCTAGTTTCTCTATCTATTTTCATTTAGCTTGTACACAAAACGATCAAAAAAAAAAGAGCAAAAAATAAATATTTTTACTAACACCAATACAATTCTATAAAATTGAGTAGATCGGTCGATGGTCGGAGTGTTATCGCTGTATCTTGTTACGCTGTGCCTATAGCTCGTAAAAGTCTTGCTGATCAATTTCTGTGACACATTTAATGCTTCTGTTAATTGCTATTGAGTTTGAGGCCAATAACTCCTGCGATTTTTCTATTTTACACTCATGGTTTACCAGACCGCTTGCTGTCTTTCACATTGAAATTGACACTATTGAATTGTCGAAACCATGTCTCACATGTTTTGATTGATGGAGCGTGTCCACTATATGTTTTTACCAGCAAATGATGACTTTCAACGGCCTTTTCATTTGGTTGAACAGTCAAATGCAATGTGTTCCGCAAATGTTTTTTTTAAATACAAAATCCGACATGTTGATCTACACGATAAAACATACGCGTTAGTTTTAGCGAACACAACTTTGTCGTATATGTCAAATAAATATGCTGCATACTTTTTCCTGGCGCCATCTCTTAGTAAAACCGAAAACGTAATGCATGCACCTGAAAAGGTTCGTTGTCTTTTTTTAATTAGTTTGAAAAAAAATTAAACTTTTTTAATTTTTTAAATTTTTAATTAGTTTGTAAAAGATGATTAACAGTTCCTCAGATAGAGCAAATGTCTATCATGTAGCATTGTGTACCTATAAATAAATTTATAGGTACAAGGACGAATAATTTCAGTCGTGAATATTTAAAGCTTATACTGAAGTTCAAATAAAATCGACAAACAACCTTCAATCAGATTCGTCTTAAGCAATTTCGTTATTAAATTGTACAAGAAAAGATTTGAAGATTTTTTGTGCCTATTTACTCGTATGTGTTATTTTGGAGCTCATTTTTACTCGGTTTTCATTGGTTCCAAACAATAAATATGTATGCAGTTGCTCTTGTGCATGTGCTTATGGAAAGGATTGAATACGGCAACCAAAGTAAATGCATTGCAAATATTATTGTGTATTCGAGGCAAAAATGCATCCTTACAAAGCATGAATATTCCATTGAAAATTGCTTGTGTGAAGTGGTAAAAGTCTGCAAACTGATATTAATGAAAAATTCTTCTTTGAATTTTATCCGATTGCTGTAGGGTGAATATTATAAAGGATGATATTTTTTTTCCACTCGGTACTCAACTGCATACGTATATTTTGATGTTCGCTGATATTACACTTATAAAATTCCTGGAAAAATAAGCGTTTTTTTTCGCTGAGCTATTGTTCTGAAATGATCAACACATTGCTCAACTATTAATGAAATGTCATAAGGAATCAAATATAGCAGATTATCATATGTCTGCTAGGAAAATGATCCCTCTGAAAATGCTAAAGCACTCAAACGCTAAACTAAGCAATCGAAGCGATTCCTTCCAGAGAATCAGATAGTATGAGATTATTGGACAATTTGGTTTTATCGTTAAAACTTACTTCTATAATATTGCATGCAAAATTTGGTTTGCGTCCTGCGAGTAATTCTAAATTTGATTTGCTCATCCTTGCAAAGAGACGGAAAAAATTTCGTAAGCTTTTAAATTAACAAAAGTACAATGTGTCATCTGTCAACGATCATATTCTGTTACAAGACTATTGTTGCGCTTTTTCAGGTGCGCGACCTTTTTGCTTCCCAAATATCCTTGCAAGTGAATCTAACACACACAAATTAATTCAAAATTGTCTAGTAATTTATTCCTCTAATAAATTTCACAAACACTTCACACTTAATTACTACTTCACCAATTTCAATATTACTTATTCACTTTACTTATTACTTTGATTAATTAATCATTATTATAAAAATCACATTCACTCGCGTTTTCCAATCCGCGTACAATTGGGCTCACTTTTTCGCTATCGCACTTATATGAATGCGCACTGTCATTCTTCGTTAACACGTTGAGTGATACGTCAGTCACCGGTGACTGACACCGACCTTTCCGTTCAGGCCGCGCCAGTCACCGGTGACTGACAGTATACCTGATACTGATACGATACCTGCGCACGCGGCCTGACGGAGAAGTCGCTATAAAACTGCGTGGCACTCAACGTGTTAAGATCCAGATACAATACTGCGCGACGTCATCGCGCAACGCATTCAATTCACAATGCACGCGATGCGAGGAAGAATAATATTCATATGAAAAATGTCAAATTGGTGACGTTTCAAATGAAATTTGATTAAAATTGTTTTTGATTTTTTAAAAATTTGAATTTGGAATTATCCTTCGTTTGGCAAATAATAGCCTCAACAAGGATGCACGAAATTTTCATTCAAAATTCATTCCGAATAACCCTCCTACTTAACAAGTAATTAAGGCGTTTGAATTTCAAATTTCATTTAAGCGCCATAGAGCATCTGGCAAACGTCACGCACCTCGTTGCGAGGAATTTTCGTTTTTCCGAATATTTCTCGCCTCGCATCGATGAATCGCAATCATTGTACGTATACAAATGACAATGTCGTATACAAATACATGTTACGAAAACTGCTTGCCATTTGCTGCGAGACTCTCCTCGCGCTCTCGCATCGCCGTCTCGCAGTATTGTATTTCGGCTTTAATCATCAAGATTTCCCTTTGCCGATTCAACCAACCCGGAATCTTCATCGTGGATTATTCTCGAGCTTACCCGCTTAGTCATTTGCACATGCATCGTCGTACTCAATGCACGCAATAATGTTAACGTCATGGCTATTTCCCCTTCTAGAATGATCCATGTATTTGCGTGAATACAGTGGCGCGTGACATTATCCGAACATGTCACATTATGTTTGCTATCTGAATAGTTCCTTAACTGATCATTGATTCACCATAGATATTTGTGTGAAATCGATTAATTTGTTCCGAAGACCCTGAAAAGTTGATACAGAAAAAAGGTATAACTTCTTAGTAAACTCATTAAAAAAAAGAGCAAACATATGGTCGGACATATTAATCAGATCTTTTCATGTTTGTCTATGAGGCGTTAAAGAATATGTCGAAATTTGATTGCTTTTCTCTCTCTTACAGGATGTTCTGAAAATGATTAAAAGCATTGTCATTGTAAAGAGTTCCAACCTTACTGATATTAGCTGGTTTCGATGCCATTCTAAAACCATTGCATTGACATTTTCCCACTTGTCCAAAATATTAAATATGTTAATGGCAGATGCGGGTAGTGGCCCCCTTTCATCTTCCTCTTTTTCAGAAGCAGACACTATTTCAAAGTGTTTCTTTGTGTTTGTCATTCAAGAGAAGTTGGGCTTCTTAAATCGTCAGTTCATCTTTATGTTCCATTTTGACCTCTTCTACGTCATACTAGTTCACCTACAATTCAAAATCTATAATTTCAGGGATGTTTCCATCATCGCTTTTGTTTCTTTGAAGGAAGGATGGAGACAGCTTTCGCCAGGTGCTGCAAGACTTCTGAACACGCGTTTAAAATCATTTTGAATTTTTCTTTCGTTTTTGAAATCCTTGCGGAAAAGAAATGACATGCTTCAAAACACCGACGAAGCAGCACGCGAGAGAAAAATTTTAATCAGCAAAGCCATATTCGGAGATACAAGCTGAACTGTCAGCCAGGAAAAGTCTGCCGGCAAATTATCTTTAAATAAGGTCCTTTGTTTGGCTGGGCCATCGTTAAATAGCAGCAGTACTTTCAATGGCAAGTCATTGATGTCAAAGTAGTCGTTGCTACTCGGAGCACAAACTTTAAACAGCCACTCTTTGAAAAGAATCAGCGTCACCGATGCCCTCTGATTCTACGTTCGCATTACTAGCAGTCTACTCTTTTTTATTGCTTTTGCTTAAATGCGCTAGTTAGTGGGTTACGTTGGCACTAGCAGACTCACCATTGTATTTGTAATTCCAGATCTCTATTTCAACTTTGCAAACTTGACAGACGTAGCCTTGTTTTTCAGCTCCTTGGAAGACGAACCTGGAGTTTGTTCTTTCAATTTCTAAAAAAAATCTCTAGCCTTGTCTTGTCTTGATAACGTTCTGTTATCCAAACTCTGACAACTTCTCCGCTTTTTCATAGATGGCACTTGTTTACTTCGCAGGTGTGATCTTCGTTACTCCTTAGGTTGCCTGAGTCTTCTTGATAATATCTTTTTTTAACCAAGATTGTGCATAGTGCAGACCTGTTTAAGCAGGACAGTCTAGCAACATCAGCTACCTTCTGTTCACTTTCTACCTTAGCTATAATCTCTTCCTGGGCTGTTATGGTGAGCACAGTTCTTGATACTCCACACTTTTTGGGACCCATATTTTGACATATCTTAAGTTTTTTTATAAACTTTCTGAACGTACATCCTAAACTTTAAAGGAACACAAACCAACTAGCGTACACAATTAACAACTGACATTGCATCCTGTGATAACGCGGGAAATAGGAAGTCTTGCCTACGATGTGATATAGTTCACATTAGCACCGCCGGTGTGTTATTACCACGATATGCTCCGAGAAGTGTTCGGTAGACTTCGTTGAGTTCATTATCTGAATATGTGAAAGAATTCCTGAAAGGTTTCGCTGTCCAATTTGTCCGCACCTCGAACTGTTCGTCAAACCATCACGCACTGTATTATAATATCCTAGTAGCAACACATCTAATAACTCTTTCCAAAGAGGACAGTACGGACAGTAGATCCAAGATATAATAACTTAACCATTGAGTTCTCATTCGAAACAAGCAACTGAACAATCAGTTTGATATTGTCATAAAGAATGTGATAAATTTTTAATGCACATTTTCAGATATGAAGAAGAAACTATGGGAAGTTATGGGGAGACAACTAACCTCAGACTGAATTGAGCTAAGGTTTCAGTAGGAAATCTACGGCCCCCTGCTTTTTTCACGAATGATCGCAGTTACCACTTGTCACACCTCTTTGTCTCCATGTCTCTGAGAAGGATGGGATTGGTACATAATAATACATAATAACAAAAGAGCTCCTTCCTGATCGGTTATTAGAAAAGATACTTGTATCAAAGGAACATCAGAGCTATGTTTGATGCGAGCCTATTGAAGACCATCTTCAACTACTTGTCAGTACCAATATTTTACTCTCCATTCTAATAAACTAAAATAGGGATTAGTTCAACATGACGTTGTCATGCTTTAGGATTAAGGACGAGTTTAATGTAATACGATTAATAGGGCCTGGTTAGATCCTTGGTGTGAAAGAGGAGGTGCTTCCTCAGTAGTACATTTGCCTTCCGAAGTTTAAAAGATCTCCACCAGGCTCTCTATTTCCTTACGATGAGTATTTCTGAAGAGTTCGTAGATGAGGCTATAAATGAAGTATCGACACTCAGCAATTGGATAATCAAAACCAGGGAAGTCGTCTCTAGCAGAAAACGCCATTTGACAAACGTCTGTACTGTCTCCAGGACGGCGATACAGGGGATTACCGAAACGATTACAGGTCCTGAGTTGTGAGAAGAGTATCGAGAGGTTGTCATACATGAAGAGAGATGCAGGATTCTCGTTCTGTGGAGAGAGTGGTAGGTGAACGCAATGCGACGGATATAGCGTGCGTGGTTGGTTACAAGTAACTCCGAATTTTTCTTAATCTAAATCACATTCCGATTGATTTTTTGTCGAATGTGCCAAATAAACGGACACGGGCACTATCAGTCTTACCTGCACAAAATCGGAAATTTTTGTCTTTCGACTGCTAAACTGCTTGTCTTATACACTCTTCTTGTCCGGAAATCGCAGATCATTTTTCCCATACTTCGCAAAAGATGGGTATGGAACCGTTGAAGTATTTGTGAGGGACTACCCGGAGGCTTATTATATGCTTGTGTCAAAGCATATGAAACATATGTCATATGAAACGGTGTTTCCTATAAAACTGGTTTTTCCTGTAATCCACTGAAGTATCCACAAATAGCAGCTTCTTCGAAAATTCATGGATATGCTTCGGGCGAAAGCTATGTTTTTCTTTTGGAGCCAATAGCTTAAGTCATTAAGACGCATTGAGTGCATTACAGAAGAGGAATCTGTAGAAATCATCACCAGACAAGTCTTTAATTAGTACCTTTAAACTGAAGCTTCAATATGAGATTAATGGCTAGAAATCCTTCTGATCAAGGGACAAATCGTAGACTTTCCAGAAAAGACCTTGTACCATTTTTGTGCTTCCTCGAAGAAATTAGAGAAAATCGGTTGGGTAGTCTGATTAGCAGGCGGTTTAAAAAATATGGATATCATTAACATAGGCTACCACTTGGCTTGGCATCTACTAGAGTGTGCCCATTGTATCGACGGATACCTTTCTTATGACTTATTTCAGATTAAAATTGAATAGGAAAGCGGCCAGCCCAAATCCCTGCTTAAGCCCGTTGTTTGTGTCAGAGGTATTTGCTCACATCATTGCCAGTTGATAAGACAGACCAATTTGGCTGAGATTCCAAGTGAAGCATTATTTTAGGCAGTTGGTTACCATCAACATTGTTGTACGCTTCCTTAAAGTCAACGTCAGTCTGGCAAACGTATATGTTGAACTACAAGCATTTTTCAAGTATATACCGTCGATATACCAGCTCAAAGGCCACTTTGATACTCATCAATAATAGTGATGACGTATGATCTTATTTTATTTTCAAAGATCTTCGAAAATATTTTGTAGGCCAGTACAAAGTGATGATGTGCCTCTATAGATTTTGCGCTGTAGCTTGTCACCTTTTTTTGGCTTGGCTCTACTCGTTTGGCGTATGTCCTTATTGTCAGATGTGCTGGGTGAGCAACCCACAAAATGGTGGCTTTCTGAACACTGCTGCCTCCATATTTAATGAGTTACACTGGAATCTTATCTATGCCAGGCACTTTCTTATTTTTTGGTGTTATATTGCAGAACAGATCTCATTCTGACTTATCGGCACTGATGGAAGCTCTCGAGAGACATATATGTATATCTAAAGGCTCCAAAATTCTGGAGTTATGCGGAGAACTATGGGGCACCTTGAAATAAGAAGCCCATTTTTCATTAATCCTGATTTGTTAGCGATGATGTTGCGGATATCATCATGGCAGAGCGTCGTCATAACTTCACTCCAAACTTTTCGCTACCTTGTATGCTTGTGTTATGTTGTTGCTCGCTAGACTTTCATCAATGCTCCTCAATTGGTCGGCATAGTAATTTTTTCTACATTCTAATTATCTTATTCGCGTTTCTTCTGAGATTATCATACTCTTCTCTCTTCATCCAGATTTTTCTACCTAAATGTTTTTTATATGCCTTGTTATTTTTGTCTAAAGCATCCTGGCAATCGTCATCGAACCAACCCTTTCATTTGTGCATTTCTTGTCTTGATATCTGATTTTCTGTTCTGCAACGGTCTTGATTGCCGCTCTAACGTTCACCCATACTTCGTTGCTTGTTTTTAGTAAGGTATTTAATAGGATGGGAGCCAGCTGATTGTCGGGGTTCTGTATGAAATTATTGGCAACAGACGCAGTTTCAAGCCTTTCGCTGTAGAATTTTTCGAAGCTGAGAAGCTTGAAGCTTGAGATTCGAAGCTAGCCGAATGTATGTGTGAATCAAGCCAAACGTAGATTTCTGCTACATGTAAATCCAATCAGACGCTTGCACCTGTCCTTTGTTTCACCATGGAGATTCTATCCTCCAGTCCTTCCTCCAATCATTCTCCGAACTTATTGCCAATTTGAGTGTTGAAATCAACTAGAACTATTTTTGTGTCGTTTGTGGACAATGCGTCGACTAGTCTTTCCAGGTGCTTGTATAACGTTTTCTTCATTTCTTCGTTCTTTTTGTTCGGTCGGGGCGTGTACGTTCGTCAGCCAAATTTTGAAAAGTTTCGCTTTTATACGGATCACACAGAACCGTTCATTATCTGCATTAAAGCCAATAAACTGTGATTTTAACTTTCTTTTCACAATGAAGCCCAGTGCGAATTTTTGCTTTCCAGCGGGCTTACCACTTTCAAATATTTTGAACGATCTCATATTCTGAATATCACTTCCAGTCCAGCTCGTTTCCTAGATTGTCAGTTTGTTCCATTTTATTGGTCAGCATGTTGTAAAATGTCCTTTACAACAACAGGGTTGGTCAATTAAGGGCTTTCGCCAGAGTTTCGATACAATTTAGGGGTTTTAAAGGTTGCCGTCCCTTAGCGTCGCCCAACCTACACTCCCTCAGCATGGTTATTACTTTGATTCCGTTATAAGGAGTGAAATACTCGCCTTCACCCTCTTACTTCCCCGCAAAAGAAGCGTAAGTAGAATTTAGTAGCAAAGCTGTAGGTGTATTTACACTTATTGGTTATTCTTGGCATTTAATGTCCCAACCAATAAAGCCAATATGCGACGCCGAGACCATTTGCTACCATTTACTCGTAGATCCTTCTTCCTTACTCAACCGCGCTAGTTATGTGAGATGATCCTATTAGATTGCAAAAATTATTTCACATGGCTATGCAAAGCATACAGCTAGATCAGTGAAATCTAAATAGGCATACCTTGTTATACAAGAATATGATCTTACAGACAAACAAAAAGCCAGATCATCTACATCCATGTACGCAGGCAGCCAGTAAGGTTCTCACGCTCCATTTACTAGAATATTAGAGTATGATCCTGCAGACGGGCACTTGGCTGGTCAGCAGTTATGGAAATATATATACACGTACGTAATTGGGTCCCAGTCGATCTCCGCCTGTGTTATAATCGGTTAGTCTATAAACAAGTTTTATTAAATAAAGCCTTATCAACATGTAAAGTGTGTTTTATTATATATTGTTATGTATTTTCAAGGAATTAATAAAAAAATGAATAAATAATCAATAATGAATAAAATTAAAATAAATATTGGCAACCGATAAGTCCCACCTGCAGCGAAAGAAAGGAACAAGGTTATAGAGAGAGTTATTTGAAAATACAAACGCCGCATATACTTGTGGTACTTCACTGATACTTCAATTGATACTTTATTGGTACTTCTGTACATTGAACTTCGATTGGTTGATCGTCTCTTCTATTGATTGATTCCTCTATTGATTGTGTGTCCCATACCGCACGATTTCTATTCTTTTTATAGCGATATGGACACAACAACCCAGCGAATTATGTCAATAGAAAATTTTATTGCAAATAACTTCCAAGAAATAACTTCCGTAAATAACTTCCAAGAAATATTTTGTTTTTTTTTTTTTTGCTATTTGGAATATTTTTTTCTGAGACTGTTTTTCTGACATTTTAATTTTACTGTTTTTTTTAATTATATTTTTTTGTTTTGTTCATTACTAATATTATTTAACAAAATCTTACTTAATACCTAAATCTAACTATAAATGGTTTTATTTCAATTTTATTCTTTCTTCTATTTCATCTTGTATGATTTTCTTTTAACTTAAAAATATGGATACATAAAAAAAAACTTAACCAAACAATTAATTTTTAGATTTAAAATTAATTGTTATTTTATTTATTTATTCATTTATTTATGCATATATGTATACATATTAATGTTAAGCTGATAAAAAATGAATGATAAATAATTAGTGCCAAATAAGCAAAAAAAATTGCAAAATTTGAAATATACAACTGCCCTTTATACCAGGTATAAGTTTTTCATTTTTAAAAATTAAAAAAATACGTTCTACGTAAAAAATTCTAGGGATATTTGTTTGCAATACTGGCCATCGGCATCTAAACATTTTGTCCATCTTGCAGGTCATTTAAGAATACCGTGCCGGAAATTTCCGTGTCTTTTGAGGTAAACCATTCGTCGAGCCACTTTTCAACTTCCTCCAACTTACTTAAGCACTGCTCTACGAGCGCGTGCCCTATATATGCGAAGAGGTAATAGTTAGATGGGGCAAAGTCAGAGAAGTACGGTGGGTGCAGTTGGATGTCCCATCAAAGAGGGGTTACTGTGTCTTTCACTGTTCTTGCTATGAGCATTGGCGCGTTTTCTGAATAAATTGATCTATTAATAAAATTGATAAAATAAAATAAATTTTTCATGACTCATCACAATTTGATGCAAAAATGGTTTCCTTCCGTGACGCCGAAGTAGCAATTCACAAGTGACTTTCCATTTGACTTTCATTTAAATCGTGTAGGACTTACCGAATTTATTTATCTTACCCATTACTCAAAAATGTCAGCTGATCGTTTCCTATGGCACGTTTAATGCTTCTGCTGATTGCCGTTCAGTTTGAGTTGGGTCACCTTCCAAGAACTCTGGCAATTTCACTTCTCCGCATTTTTGCGGTCTACCAGAGTCTTCACTGTCTTTCACATTAAAATTACCTTATTTTTCACATGCCCTTATTGATGGAGCGTAGCCACCAGCGTGTAGGAAGCGATATTTTACTAGGAAGCGATGACTTTCAACAGCACTTTTCTTTTGGTCAAACAAGAAAAGCAATGCGTGCCACAAATGCTCTTTTCTGGGCACAAAATACGACATTTTGACGGAATTTACTTGTTTACTTTATAGCTAAATGTCAGGATTGGAATGGCGTATGTATCAAATTAATACACTGTTTACTTTTCGCTGGCACCATCTGTTAGTAAAACCTGGAAAAACTGATGCATACACCTGGTATTACGTTATTAGAAAAATAAGTTAATTCTACAATTCATTTTGACTGCAATACGTTTATTTTGCAATGTGGCGTAGCAATATAGAAGATGAACCAAGATGTTATTTCACTCGAAAGCTGAAGTAGACCACTAAGGTTTCATACCAAACAGATGGTCTTAGCTGAATAAAATAATAAGGAAACAGTTTATCACAGACAAATTCACACCACATTCTAATTTTCATATGATCAACAATAAATCATTAAAGAAAGGCTACTTTTTGGAATTACAAAAGGATAGAAGACATCAGATGTTCGGAAACACATTTTGAGACAAATAAATTTTATCAGAATTTTAGCTTTCTACCATGAACCTTAATTTATCACCATTTCTATCCGGGATAAGGCATAAGGTCTTAATGAAGAATCTTTCATTCCTAAATTTTCAAGGTGACAAGATTATGAACTTCGAAAAACATTTCTAGTCCTTAATTAAATGTTTGATACTGAAAGGCGATAGGGAAAGTTTTGTTTGAAAAAGACATTTCGCAATAAAGTGGTGGTAACAGATGGTAATATCTTTTGAAATAGAAGATGAAACCCTTTTTTTTGCAAGATACATGGTATTGTCGTTTCCTTAACTCTCTATTCCCACTCAACTCTCGCAAATGCCTGACTAACCGGAAGGATACAATGGATTTCCGTGATAAAGTGGTGTTATTGATAAAATCGAGGATAAAAAGTAAGCTTATGAATTATTCATGATATCGAAGTAGATAACTTTTTTTCAACGTAAGTGTTCCTAACCTCCTAGGGTGATTGCTACTTAAGTCGTTTTTAGTATGACTAACCGTCGATGTAATAGTGAAATGATACAATTGTCAGGCTTTCTTTGACATCATTTACCTTTACTCATTATAATCGAATTATCGGTTTAACTCGTTTAAGCGTAATCAGATAAAAACATTTCAAACATAATCCTGATAAGCTTATGCGTGTAAAACTTTTGGACAATGAATGTATTTTCGTAGGAATTTGTTTCTGCTCAAAGTTTTAGAACTTTGAAGACTTTCTGATCTTCTCCTATTATCAACATGCCACGTTTAAGGTACATAATCGTTTGAAAACAATTGTCGTTTTTAAAAATACAATTTCAATATGTATAATTGTTGAAGGACAATCCTTTTCATTTACCATTGTAAAGGAACGCAAGAGAAAACTTCACATTAAAAATCTGGGCTTCCTTATCTACGACGAATTTTTTGCTTTATCAATGTTGTGGTCCTTTGTCAAGTCGTCTTAAAGCCGCAGGGTAGGATAATTTTTAAATTCATCTTGTTACGGTGTGGGTTCGCTGCCCTCGGGGGAAGCTTTCACCACGCAAGGAACCCGGCGAACGCGTCTTCCGGGAGTAACGTAAGTGATGACGAAGCAAAAAAGTAAAACCACTAACCTCCGTAGATCCGCGAAGAAGAAGTTGAATTTGTTGCTCGATAGCGAAACGTGCGAAGAGAAACTCGTAGAAAGCTAAATTTAAGTTATTCAGCGATTAACCGAAATATTGTAAGAAGAATCATAGAAGCTAAGAAGGAAATTGTGGTTGAAATTAAAGAAATGAAGTAATTGTAGGTATTTATAGAATGGTAGTAAGTTTGTAAGGGTAGCAGTGAATCAACAGACTAGGCATACGAGATCACTTGTTGATGGAAGCCAGCAAGCAGCACAAGAATCCACCGACACCAACTTCAAAATAAGGAGCTACCGGAACGAGCTCAACCGGTTGTATGCCAGCTGATGAAACCGAACCACACACTTAGCCGCAAATCTGGGTCACTTTCGCGATTCACGATCTTTGGCTGCGCGTAAGGGGCCATGGACACATCACAAAACAGGTACTTACCTCCATTTGATAAATAGTCGCGGCAATGAAGGCTTAATAAATAAGTAAACAATAAACAAACACAAACTTAAACACAAATAAATAAACCAGATGTCACAGTTCATCTGTCAGCCGGTAGTTGCGGCGAAGTGTGATGCGATCCAATGGGATCCAAATGGTTTTTCCACCAAATTTAAAGAAATTTGGTCGTTTATAATTGTATGGAATATAATTTTTGAAGCAGTGGAATCGTTTGTACACATTAGTCGAATTTGTTTGTGCTTCTAATAAGAACATCACGGGAAGATGAGGAGAGGAAAGTGCTTGCAGTACAGTGGGCTCCGAAGCGTAGACGATTATGTCACCTAATGCAAAGTCGAGAGTAGATCCGACACCTTGAGGCGAGAAGAAGGTCGGTTCTTGTGAGTGATGTATGAACAGGTTGTTTTCTTGCAGCAAGATATAACGTATTTGCCCGCTTGGTTGTTGCGTGTTCAATCCCAATGCAGAGCGTTAAAGTCACCGCATAGCAGAAATTGTTTATTAACCCTACAGAAACGCGCTAGATCGTTTCTTAGATTACTGACTTTTTCCTGCAAGAGTTTCGTCCCAGGAAAATATACACCTTATAGTTTAATGTTGGATTCAGCTTACATTACCACAATGTTTTTATGGAGCAGGAATTGAAGGATCGGAGAAGAGATAGTGGGATGCATTATTTAATAGCTATTGCCATGTCTCCACCAATGTTGTCTTGGCAGCTACGCCGATAAATTTCGAAGAAGGCATGTTTAGTTTTATCTTGCGACCTCAGCCATGTTTCTGTGATTATGAAGACATTTCAAATAAGCCCTTTAAGCCGCTTGGCCATAAAAAAATTAATCGATATATTAATCATGGCGTTGCCAAATTTGTGAGAAGCTCCTGTGCGATTTGGAGCAGCTCGTTTCATGAGAATAAGGAACAGCTGGGCTGCTACTAATATTATCTACGTATGTGATTGCTGTAGTTACTTTCGGCTTTGATATGCTGTGAAGATTTGACACGTGGACTGTCATAGTTGGTTGGTATTTGAGTTGGTTGCTCGATTGGAGAGTGCAGGGAAATTTTCATGTGAAAGGTTGAAGACGCAGGTGGTCGTTTGCGGAAATTTGCGAGGTAATTTTTTATTTTTTTCCCCTGTTGTTCAGCTTGGGCGCGATTTGCAGATATTCTTCCCTGCTCCAACATTCAGGGTCATTGATAAAGTGATTGGCTTTGCAATTGCAACATATTATCATATTTCTCTCCTCGTTCGTGAGGTTACACTTGAAGTAAAGGTAACCAGTACATGTGGAGCATCTTGCAGGCTGGCGACAATGACTAGACCCGTTCCCCAACATTTGACAATTTCGGCATTGGGTGGCGCTGTTGTGCTTGTTAGACAAGTAACTCCATCTCACAATTGTGATTTGGTCAGCCATTTTTGTTGCTTATTGCAAGTATAGGAGGAAGAAAGAATTGTCGCGTTCTCCCAGTTTAGAAGTGAACTTTTTAATGATGAACGTTATGTTCTGCCTTGAGGAGCTTTTTAAGTTCTTCGCATGACATGTCATTCAACCCTGATAGTATCACTTCCGCCAGACAAAGATCTGGCCGTTGGTTGGCCGTCCCGGAGTCAGGAGTAGTAGATTCAAATGGGAGTTCACTCACTTAGTATATGTAGTTTCAAAAGGTTAGAGATTAACTGCTTAAGAGCCGAACTTTTTATATGGATTTACTTGCAATTTAAATCACTCTGGAACACTTGGTTGAAGGTCTACGTTGGGCAGTCTAAGACAGTTGATTTTCCCCAAAGCTTCAGATGTTAATGTTTGTTGCTGTTTTGTGAGCTTCTTGAAAATATTTTCAAACATCTGTTTCGAGTTTTGAGTTGTTTTGAACTGTAGTAAGTTCATCAAAACATTTCATATTCATCCGTACCAAATTTTATCTGCATAACCGCTTTCAAAATTTGATCAAAATTTTTGTTAACGTTTTGCAGGGTACGTTATTTTTTTGACGTATCTCTTCAAACGCATATACGACTTAAAAATTAAAGAAATTAGATACGGTTAAAAAATAACTTAATAAATGAATAAAATTTACAAATTAATTGTATCAGGAAGCATTTGCAAATATTCCAAAGGTGTCGTATGATAAAAACCATTTCAACTTCAACCGGTTTTGATTTAAAGGATTCAGGTAAGCTTTTAAGGCTGTGGAATTTCTACCAGGGCCTCAATTTAATATGAAAATTAATATTATTATTGGGTGGGAGAGCTGGGAGCGAATCTTAAGTAAAATTCGATTCATAGGGAATCGAATTTAATTTTTTTTTTCACCCGTTCAAGTCAAAAATAAATCTTCAACTTTTGTTACTAAGCTAGCATCCCAGATACAACCACATGTATTTCAAATTCCATTAACACTACATATGTCTGCTTAGCACACCGCATACTAGTATGCAACGACACAAATTGAACACCGAACGGATATCAAATTTCTATTGCACGTTATACGATTGAAAATTCATATCCTCTTTGATTTGAATATGTACATGCCAGGAGATGTGAACACACGGAACGTTGCAATATCATAAGCTGGTGTCGACCTGACGATCGGAACAGAAACTCGAGGCGAATTGCCAATTGTGATGCTAATATATACTTGCTACCAAGGGCAATGCTATCTTTGCCTTGTACTTAATGACTTTCATATGAAAATTTAATGGAATCCTTTATAATGAATATAAGAGGTGTTTAAGAAGAGAGTTAATGCACGCCAGAAGCGTTTAATGAAGATTATATGATGTAATGCAACGACTTTAAGATAACTCCAATGAAAATTAGCTAATTTCATGGACAATGGCTCAAGATACCAATGCAGTAACGATGCATTCAAACTGCAATTATAGAAAAGGTCCTTGCAGAATTTTGGGTAAAGTTTGTGTGACTTTCCCATCCATTTCCATCAAATGGCCTCAACTACACATGACTACCGTTTCGTTGAAATCATCCTTTTGAAAGAAACTTCCAACGGCTAATAATGAATGAATTTGGAGAAAAAACTCTTTCATTGAAGTGCTTTAGTTGGCTTTCCAAGGATTTTCATTTTACTTTAAATTTCTATCAATATCATTATATAGTAGATTTTCACGTTGAATTCCCGAGCGGAGCAGCGTCTAAAAGTTTGAATAGAAATGAATAATTTATAGGCATCTTATTCCCTACGGGACAGTCATCCCAAATTTCCACCGTACGTGTGTGGAGCAAACGTGTAACGCGTGAGTTAGTGTAAAAGCAAAATCGTTGCGAATTTTCCATGTGGTAAAAAAAATTCAGTTTACAATTTTACTATGGGAGGAACGTATTTCTCCTAGCTGAAACGCTAGGGATGTGAAGGCTATGAAAATTTAATATGGAAAATACACTTTTATACTACGCCTTGGTCTTTGGATTTTCCCGCCAAGGCTATGTTTGGTAAGCAAATTCAGGCAATTAAAAATGCAACAGGCTTATATTCCGCGGTTCCCTTGTATCGCAGTATGTGGAAAATAGTCAGAAAACATTTTGAAAATGTCTAATATACTACGCATCAATCATCTGAAGTTTTTGTTCAGAGGGTTATGCGAAATAAAGTGCACAAAGTGCAACAAAAACTAGAGAAAGCAAAAAGGCGTTGATGCTTTTATCTAGAGTAAAACAATAAAACTAGGCATCTCCCAGGAGCAGGTTTCACAGTGAAGTTTACATCAAAAGTATTGAGTTGCAATAAGTATTGAATATCCAATCACAACATATCACTTAATAGACTATTTATATATAATTCAATGTCAATTTATCTTCATTAGAACAATAATTAGAGGGAATAAATTTAAAGTTAAGCTTCAGCGGCTTAAATCCAAAATTCGTTACAATTATATGAAGCTCGCGTCGTGAATATCCATAATTATATTGAAAAACAAACTTTTTCTTATCTTACGCTATCATCGATGAAAAGGATCCATTTGAGGATGCAGACGAAACAGCTTAACTAGATACTAGGATACTTTTAAGTTCAGCAATTGGAAACAAATATCCAGTAGTAGCGCAATTAGAATCGGTACTAAGATTTTATTGTCTTACACCTTCAACTTCTGTGCAACTAGTATCTTGTCTGGACATATAAAAGGACACATACTTGATTGCTTAAACTCATGTCACATGGATAAAGTAATCGAGTTCTTCTACGCCAATGGTCTTAAACAGTCAAATCAGGATCTCATATACCAATAACGTCACATAGCGTTTTGATCATCTTGCCCTCTACGAAACACCGTACAACAGACACAAATACTTCAACGCTATTTCACGAGATACAATCTAAGCTCCACAAGCCTGAGATCCCAACTTAATCTATGGTCCAACATCTGAATTCAAGCTACAAGAGAACTTAACAAAGAAACCTGCTGAAGCCATACATTTCAAGGCCTATAAGCTCGTTAAGCTCCATACCATCCTACTCTTTACAGAGTTTCAACAATCATTCTGACGACGTAAACTATTTGCACAAAATAGCTGACAAAGAGGGACATAATAAACAAGATATCGATCATCAATCATAAACTATCACCTGCATAGGACCATGTTTTTTACAATGGAGGCTCTATTCGGGTACCTATCTACGTATTACTAAACCAGAAGTTCCGCTCTTACCGACAAACTGCTCCACGCTTGACAAGAATTAGCAATTCTTGATGAGGAAAGTTGTCAAGTTTACTAGAATCACAAATTTCAGTAGGGTAAAACCAGATACATAAGCTTACCTCGGATATTTATAAAACGTACACTCCATATAAGGACCGGTAAGCACTTAAAGAACGATTTTCTGCAAAGTAATTCTTGAAAGTGCCTTCATAAAGAAGATTGCATCCTCAAACTCCAACGTCGCGAAAACTGAAATTTCCATTGAATTTTTATCGTGGATTATCGTATGAGTGAAACAACTTTTGGGCATCAAGCTTTCGCATCACTTCTTCGTAGCCAAGACCGTATGAATTCCTCTTCACGTCGTTCATCAGGTTCTGGCAGCATTTTCAAACTGACTTATAAGCTGCTGATCAGATACATACCTTTTCATAGCTCTGTTTTCACTAGGCGAAATTCCTTACATTTTTCAGCAAAATGTTGGAGCCTTCGTAGGGCATGGAAGACGTATAGGCGGCCGTAATGATTCTGACAGTTGAGTTCACCACAGTTTTTGTAGCACATTTTTTGTTTCTTTTATTCCACATCGTTGCGTCCTTCCATTCGCCATTAGCACTTCAATAAATCCACCTTTCCAGTATTCTCCCGTAGAGCAGAAGACTGAGCGCTTGGTCTTTAGGAAACACCGTCATGAATTTCAAATGCTGTGTATTGGTGATCGCTGGCCAAACTCTATAGGCAATGTCAATTCTAGTATGGTTCCAACACAACCCAAACTGACTTTGACAACCTAAAGTATCAAAAATGATTCGAATAAGCAAAACACATATCAGGAGGAATACACATATAGTTTGTTGCCTTTAGAAACGTTTTGGAAGCTGATTTTGACACTGTCTGGAAAGTTCAAAAAAATCTTCAAGAATAATGTCAGATATTCAAGGGATTAGATGCGTTCTAAAACCCTAGTTGAAAAGAAAATATGGTGCTGGATCCTGAAATATTGAATCACTGAACTACACTGCTCCCTTTCAGGACTTGTAGGAACAGGCAAGTCAATAAAAATTAACTCTGCTAGCAGTCTTGATTGAAACGATTCAGATGACATGAAATTGTACAAATTAGCCAAAAAGTATAAGCTTGCTGGATGGCGAAATTTTGGTGTGTTCTTAATTATGAATAAGGAGTTCAAAACACTGCATACGCAGCAAGTGAGCGTTTTTGAGCGATTAACATAAACGAAAAATTCTTTGGAATTGGGCTGATTAATGCACACATTCCGATTGAAGATAAAGATAAGAAACATATAAAATGTTTTACAATCAACTAAAACTCTTAATTTTCTTGCCCGAAAATGTTACAGAAATAATTCTGAATAAATTCTGCGATAAAACCGACAATGAGCAATCGGCCAGTAACTGAAGGGCGTAGCCTCCACGACACAACAAATGAAAATGCGTGATTAACTTTGGATGTGTCAGAAATGTAGTTACGTTCGACTTGTTTTCCTCAACAGCGCATACATGAGTTGACTTGATAATCAACGAGTAATAAAACCTTAAACCAGATCGACCACTTACTGATATAGAACAAAGATGAGGCTCTTAATTCGTAAGGACGTACATGCCGAGGAGCCAATTATTACGCGGACCACTATTTGGTCAAAACAACCTGTCAATGTCACATATTTAATATGAAATAGAATATCTCCCTACGATAACTTGTTATCGAATGGCGTTACTGGTCAAACCCTACCCAGAGACCCACGAAAATCAGCTTGGCTCAAGATATCAGCAGATACATTCCTAAAAACAAGTAAGGGGTAAAGTGATTGGTTTGACAATAAATACCTGAATATTGGAAAAGAAGAAAAATGCATACAGGCAATAAGAGTTAGGAAAGTCAGAAGGAAGGGAGAAAATTTCAAAATGGCTGAGTAGGAACCAAAAAATGTAATTAAAAAACCAAAATACAATGCCGACCGGTAGAACAGAATTGACTTTAACTTGGCGTATTAAGAAGAAGTTGTAAAAACCCCACAAGGATTGTAAAAGCCCTATTCTAAGAACTGCTATTTTAAATCGGGAACAACATCTTTGATGAAAACAAGATTGAGGAAAGATTGGTAACATATTTTTGGAGATCTTCTTAATTCATCTGAACCCCCTCATGTTTACCCGTCTTGACGTGGCGAGGGGGCCTACTAACTCCAATGAACCCAGCGACTACACTGCACGAAACCTTCGGATCCAACCCAGCAGGAAGAGGTAACCAAATTATAAATATGTAAGTGCAAGAAGAAGAAGCACCCTCATTACCCGGCATACGAGGGGGAGAAATCTCCGGGGACCGGACAACTGGCGTGACGGCACCCAGCACCAAGTTGCCCCGAGCTATTGGGCCAGAAATGTACGCTGAGGGAGCAGGGCGTGCATTTGACGAGGTATTGCAACAAAACAAACACAATGGCAGCTACCGCACCCACTGGGTAGACGGGAGCATCAGCCAGAATGCTAAGAAGAAAGGCGCAAAGGAAACTGAAGCGTCAAAACGAAATCGGGGAGAAGAGCTTCCCAACGAACCCTGGCACAAGCCAAAAAGCAGCAGCCAACCAAGGGAAACCAAGGAAATTGGCTGCTGCTCCCAAGGAAGCTGAACCACCAAACGCAAAGCAAAAGGATAAAACCGGACCGAAGCGGATGAGATCAGACGATACCAACCAAGGCACTGGTAAAAAAGAACGGAGAATAAGCCCCGAATCCCAAACTCTGGCGAGGTAGTCTTATCGGCCGTTTTCGAAGGAAGGGACGGGCAGGTAACCTTGGTCTCACCACACCTACCGCTTGACGCTCTAATGCCGACTACCGAATTCCGCACACTATCGGAACATTATAGGGGGAAGTGGGCCATCATCGGATGCGATCTGAACCGCAACACGAACTCTGGGGAAGCACCAAATGCAACGTAAGAGGTGAGCAGTTAGTCAATTACTTAATAACTACTAACCTTAATTTTGCAACTAAGGGTAACACACCAACTTTTATAACAAAAAATAGAGCGGAAGTGATTGACTTTAGTCTTTTCACAACAGAGGCATTGGAGGATCTGCACGGCTGGAGAGTATGTGACTCACCTAGCCTGTCGGACCACCAATGGATCACCTTTTAAGTGAGAAGAGGCGAGAGGACCCCATTGGTCTATTGCAATCGTAGAAAAGCGGATTGGGACGGCTACACAAACGCTTCTAACAGATATATAGGTTCACACCAAGCGAATCCATCGAGAAGTTGAAAGGACATCGACAATTAAGTGAGATTCATCACAAGTATACTGGTCAATAGTTTCAGTGAAATGTGTCCAACCACTACCGTCAAACAAAAAAAGGTAAGCTGGTGGAACAAAGAACTGGAAGCGATCAGGAAAAATACTCAAAGACTATTTAGAATAGCTCGCCTCACAAACCGAGGTACGGATTGGGAACACTATAAGCGAACTCCGAAAATATTTAAACCAGCTGCAAGAAGAGAGAAAAGCAAATCCTGGAATCTTTTTTGCAGCAATCTTGAGGGCGGAAACGAGACATCTAGGCTAAGCAGAGCTCTGAAAACAGAACCACATGTGGACATGGTGCTTCAAAAGGAGGACAGATCGTGGACAACAAATTGCATAGAATGTCTCAAGCTCCTACTAAACCAACACTTTCCGAGCTCAACGCATGAAGGGACAGAAGAAGTGAACAAAGTGACTCCTTACCGTGCAGCGAGCCCCCCCCCCCCTAAAAGAAATCGAAGAAAAGGTCCTTTGGGCCATTAATACCTTCGAACCCTACAAATCACGAGGAACCGACAAAGTGTATCCGATCATGCTTATGAAAGCGGATATCACAATAATACGGATTTTGCTGAAAATATATAGAGCCTCCATATCCAAAGGCTATATTCCTCTGGACTGGCGAGAAGCCAAAGTAGTTTTCATACCCAAGCCGGCAAAAGCCAGCCACTACAAAGCAACGGATTACCGACCTATCAGCTTAACGTCTTTCATGCTGAAAACCCTGGAACGCCTGGTGGATGGGTACATAAAAAGCACCGTGAACATAACTGCAAAAGAGCTAGAGAAGATCCAGCGAATGGCTTGCCTTAGCATCACAGGTGCCATTAGGACTATGCCAACTGCTGCAATGGAGATAATGGAGATTTGGATATGGAAAGAATAATAGAGAAATGGAGAGAGAATGGCCCCGTCAAGTAAAAGGGAGCTGAATAGAATTCAACCAATAGTGGACACAACGATTCCATACAAGATCATTATACCGACCAGAGAAACGTGGAAAACGGTGTAGGATTTCACATCTGCAAGTGAAATTGTCGACTCATCCAAGACGGATGAGGGAAGCGGCACCGATATCTTTTTCCCAGACCACAGTTTTCCAGTCAGAAGTGTTTACAATAAAAGCGGCTATAGAAGCGGCAACAAACAACCTTAATGGAAGAAATCAAATACTCTCGGACAGTAAGTCGGCACTGCAGGCGCTTGCCTCTAGCCGCGTAGTTGCACAACTGGTGCAGGATTGGTTGCTTGGAATGACAGAAACTACTGCAGGATAAGCCGAACTCTTTGGCATCACCCTAATCAAATGAGGACAAAACAACTCCTAGGAAAAAAACAGAAATGGTGTTAGAACATTGGTGGCAGTAGTAACGGGCCATAATCTTCTAGGTCAACACGCCAAACGAATAGGAATGCAAACGGATGACACTTGCCGAGCTTGCGGCGAAGAGGAAGAATGTCCAGAACTCTTCCTCCTAGATTGCCCGAGTCTTGCCAACAAATGCCTTACTTGAGGTGTACTGGTGTAACAGAATTGGAACACTTGGCGACCACAGAATTGGGGTAACTCCTTGGCTTCTGTAGGACGACAGGATGGACCATCTGCAAACAATAGTACTACACAAGGGGAGCTAAAGGCCGATTCTCGCTTATGCTTTTTTCCAACAAGTGGACCCAAGTACAAATAATAATAATAAGAATAATAGTTCATCTGAAAACGTTAGTACATAGGAATCAAAACAGAGCGTCAAGAGCGATTGGACTCTCCAGCTAATTGTGAATAATGTTTCACTTTGACATCCCTGCAAACTTACCCAACGTAAACAAAATTACAACATTGTCTTCAGCTTCCCGAATCCTTATTGCAAAGGAGATGAGCAGGCACCAGTGTTATTTATCCTGGCTTCGGAGTATGTTGTACCTAATCGATACAAAAGGTACACTTTTATAAAGTCATGTCAAGTAGTATCCTACACTGTTGATATCAAAATCCTGACTCTCGAAAACAACTGTGAAAAAAACACTCCTGTTACAAGACGGGGTGTACACGTTTGTATCCTTTAGGTAATTTATGGATACCATGCCAGAAAACCTACTTATGTTTTGCGGCAAACCATTCGGTGAGCCACTTTCAAGTTCCTCAAAATTGCTGAAGTCCTGCTCTACAAAAGCGTACCCCATAGGTGCGAAAAGATGGTAGTTAGATGTCGCCAAGTCTGAGGAGTATGGCGGATGCAGAAGCATGGTCAAGCCAAGCGGTTTCACTGTTTGTTTCATTGGCTTTGCTATGTGCGGATTTGCTATATTGTACCATCATCATTTTAGCCATATCTTCTGGCCCATTCCGGTCTGTATTCGATGAAGGGTGACTTTAATGTATCATTTGTTGACGATGACGTTGGGAAATAACGGTTTCACTAGTCTTCAAGAGTTCAAAACATACAATACAACTCTGGTTGCACTAGACACAGAGCATTGTCTTCTTGCCGAATTCATTTGGCCTTGGTGTTGAAGCACTGGTTTTAGCAGGTCACAACCACGTTTTTTCCAGTTCTGGGTTTTGAAATTAATCTTCTTTTTGCACCCGTCGCAATAAGTTGTAAAAATGATTTCCTTTCGAGGCACCGAAGCTGCATTTCGCGGTTGACTTGGTGATTTTCCATTTGACGTTCATTCAAATCGTGTGCTCGTGGGTACATCGTTTCTGGCATGCACATCGTTTGTTGCGACATATTAAATGGTCCG
Organism: Stratiomys singularior; assembly: GCA_954870665.1. Lineage (NCBI taxonomy): Eukaryota > Metazoa > Arthropoda > Insecta > Diptera > Stratiomyidae > Stratiomys > Stratiomys singularior. Next base: position 111,483,538 of record OX940877.1, on the reverse strand, counting down.
CCAACCAATAACTACTGCAACTCCTTCTCTTCCCATTTTTTCGGGCTACCAGAGCTCATTGTCTTTCACATTGAAAGTACCACCCTTAAAGTATCGAAACCATTTCTCACATATCATTGTTGATGGAGCGTGTTCACCATATATTTTCACCGGCAAACGATGGCTTTCAACAGCCTTTTTCTCTTGATTAAACAAGAAATGCGATGCGTGCCTGAAATGTTTTTTACGGCACAAAATTCGACATGATTGATCAACACGATAAAACAAACACGCTAGTTTTGGCAGACTCAACCTTTTGTGTGTTCGTGGCTTAACGCTAGACGATTGGAATGGCGTAAGTGTCAAAGAAATACGCTCTGTACTTTTCGCTGGCGCCATCTCTTCGTGGAACTGAAAAAAAACTGGAGCATACACTTAGTATACTTTGGTTAATTTTTGTACTTGAAGCTTCAAGCTAACAAACACACGAAATATGTCGACGAATACAAACCAGTAATAAGGTCCTTTATTGTAGTTCTAGCGATAATGAAAAATTTGGATACGCAGGACAACAAAGTTTCAACTATAAAACGGTGTTATAAGACCTATGACAGCTATGCTGTGGCAGTAAAACATGGACTCTCGTTAATGACGGGTTTTAAGTCCGATTCCTGGAACGAGATGAGTAATAGACTAATGACGTAGTTGATATAAGCATATGAAATGTGAAATATTAAACAAAGATTATAAGACTGTGGGAAGACTTTTCGTAGGGAAATCCGAAGGGTGCAGACTACTGACGAAGCGAAGAGCGTGCTGCACCAACTCTGTCGAGAAAGATGGTTCATCGCTTCTCGGAATTCAAAACTGCCAAACGTAGCTTATGTACTCAATCTGGAGGTACTTTTTGCAGAAGATAAAGGACCGAGAGGGGCTGCAGTCCTATCGAGAAGAAGAATAATTAGTTTGACATGAACATGTACCAAAGCCATCGAATATTTCAACGATATTAACCATGTTTATTGGACGCACCTCGTATTCTTACGTTTGTGTATTTTATGAATTATCTTAATGATTTGTTTTCTTTGCTTCCGTTGTTGAAGGTATTTGTTTATTTATTACAAAGGAGAAGTGTGTATGTAAGAAGTATCTGACAACCATGGTTGTTTTAGAAGTAAAATTCTCAACCCTTTTGTTGTTTCGGTTGGAAATATGTAAGACATGTATTGAAAAAATTCAACTTTTTTTTTTACTCAAATAAATTAATTTTTTTCTAACTATTTAAAGCAAAGAGGACATCGGCCAATACTCACAACTGAGAAATACTGCCCAGTGGTTTAGAAATACAAAATTCGTTCCAAGAAACTTGTGGGCAATGCATGTGCGTATAAGCATTGTCTCTGCAGACAAAAGTCTTTATTTTCATCCAAAATATATCATTAAGCACAGAAATTTTCGAAAAAAATTCTTAATATCAGTAATGAAGTTCAATCTCGGTTTGAGAAAGGATGTTATTTAATTTGTGAAACAATAGCAATCAAACAAGGACACTCTTTCATTTAAGCCCTGTGATCTGATATTCAGTGGGCTTCAGGATAAAGACTTCTTAATAAAACACAATTACCTACTTTTTGTCTCGGATGTCAACTGATCATGCAGTACTAGTTTTCATCATTCTCGAAAAGCTGAAAGGATGTAATTCACCTCAAACCTAAGTTCTTTTTCGAAGTAAACTCATGGATCTTGGAACTCATGGAGTATTCTGCTTGGATTTTCTTCCAGCGTTTCCATATTCTTTTCGAGGAGCACGAATCCTCTCTCCGGCTAGAACATTTTCTTGTCATTGAGAGTTCAGATCATGTGGAGCTTTTATTCATCAGAATTTCGTGTCCTCTGCTCTTTAAATTTTATTCAACGCAGAGTGGTATCGGCATGCATTCTCCTGGTGCTTGCTGAAGCCGAAATAAATCAAGCCCTTCTATTGAAAAATAATTTCCTGATCTCATTATAAACAACATGAATAAATTGAAAACATTCCCGAGTATTCTCCTTTCTTGCCAGTCATCAAAGGATATCTATTTCAAAAGTTTCTAGCCACCATCCCTGGGAAAAGAAATTCAAGGACTCGAAATAAACCGCACAAACGCTGGAGAATACTTCAAACTTAAAATTCATAGCGTAAAGGACCTATTTGCTATTTTTCTTGTATCCAGCGGACATTTTTTTTTTGTTAGCGGCTCTCCCCGTTTATCACTCAGCCTAAATCAGTTTGCGATCCCCTGCGGACCGGAGGCAAGGACAATTTATTATAACACGATGAAGAGATAGTAGTCGAAAAATCGAAAGTGGAACAGCATTCGTCCTGTTGCCTCTTTTCAGCCAAACATCACGGAATATTGTCATGTGTATCACGTTCACATATTTCATGATTACAACAACACTAACTTTTTGGATGCGAGCATGACAACAACATATTAGATGAAAAACGAACACGTGTTTAAAATACTAATAAACGAGTTGAAGAGGAGTTAGTCAACTGAATTTAATATATCGAAAAGCGAAAAATGCTTTATCATGTGCGGTATCGATTTCGATGAAACAGTGAAAATGGTATCCTTATGGCAATCGGGAAAATTAATTTTTCGAGTTTTACGTACATGTAAAAGTGGCGTGCCAAACATTATACGGATTTATATTGAATTTCTTTCTTGACCAGGGACAACAGATGACGTAGTACGTGCCATACTCAGATATTTGAGAAGTTATTCGGAAGATAGTAATTGGAGTTCGGAGTTTGTGGTTAAGCAAATATTTGTCTTACATCTTAATCGAGATGACACAGTTCACTCTAACCACTGTCATTACTACTGCTATGACTGTTGATACATCCACTGGTACTACGTCTAGTACTACTGCTGCAATTACAATTACGGCGACCAACTATTTCTGCTACCAAGTTTAGTACTGTTGTAACTACTAGGAGGACGTCTGCTGATGCTACTACTCACAGTGATAGTGTTGATACTAATACTACTAATGTTTCCACTACCATTTATACTAGTACTGCTACTGTAACTATTACTCCAGCTACCATCACTAATACTACGACTGAAACTATTAGTACGACTTTGATTACTACTACGGGTACTGTTGCTACTAGTGCTGTTGTTACTGCTACAACAAAAACAACAACTACTACTGCAATTACTCCTACTACTACTATTACTACTACTACTACTACTACTACTACTACTACTACTACTACTACTACTACTACTAATAATACTAATACTAAGAGATTTCACATTCATTTTTACCTCAAATTTTGCTGCTGAAAATTGCATTTTCTTTAGAAAATTGACAATGCTATGAAAATTTCATTCATTCAGCAAATTTTCCGAATGATTTGTCCGGATTAGTGAAACTTTACACTACGGTGAACGACATTTCATTTCAATCAATGCCATTCAATTTCCTTTTGAAAATGAAGAATTAGTGCGGTCGTGCGTGAGTAGGGAAGACCTCTATTTTGTTCTTTGTAATAGTACTGACCGGGTCGTTTTGCGACGATTACTAGTAACAAACGATTAAATTTTGAGCGTTTCTTTTTCTAATGACCAGTACTGAACGATTAGTTAGTTCTTGGACGTGTGAACTGATTTAAAAACAGCTCTTGCAGGAGATTAAGTTTCCTTTATGGAATTTTTGTAATGCATCCTTTTCGCCATACAACTGGAAAATAAATGAAAATTGGAAAAATGAACGAATTCATGAACCTGCTTTTGGATAAATTAGAAGCTATTTGCAGGGCTTTAAATTCTGTCATAATTATCCCGACAATAAGGCTTCAATATTTTGTAGTAATTTGCATTAAAAATCAGAGAAGCGAAGCATTAATAGCTGAGACAGACTAGTGACTATTTCATTCTATCTTTGTCTGTTCTTGGATTGATTTCGTCTAGCTTAATTTGTGTTAACTTTGTCGGGTGTTTTTCTCAATCATGTTATGTTTGCACACCGAGCAGTATATCTTCCATCTGCTTCTCAACTTTTTTTACCAAGTTGTTACTTCTTGTCGTTGGGTTTAAACGATTTTCAATGAAAGACAATTTCCGAAATCTGATCGATTCAAAAACAGAATTTAAATGAATAAGTTAAAACCGACTTAACTGAATTTAACTGAAACGATTTAACTGTAACGATTGACAGGTTATTTACTGACCGTACTTAGAAGAATCTTTAATCAAAGCTTTGATAGATAAAGTAACAAGAAATAGCCCCCCAGCCAATAAAAACATGGTAGGGGAGTCAAGTTGCTGCAATAAGTTCCATCGCAGCTACGATGGGTCATCTGTATATAAAAGATCTCTTTTCACACGGTTTCAACAAAATCAACAGTTTGATCCTGAAAATTTAATTTTTTTTTGTTGGAGGGTGAAGGCAATTTACGCCCGGAATGTGGGACTCCTTGTAGCGCATGCTACCAGACTACTCACAAAACACCCCTCCCCCCTGTCAAGAAACCCTAGCCTGGAACTGTTTGATACTTGGTATTTGGAACTTCGGGCTAGGCCAATTTTTACTTCACCCTAGGGCGCCGTCAGCCCAGAGAAAATCACCCTCCAGCGGGAGGAGGCAGCATGGCGATGGACTGCTGGAAAGGAGACACCGTAGACCCCACGCGCCAAGGCAATCCATGATATCTTTTTTCGCTGTAGGTTAGCCCGAGAGTAATGTGCCACACAGATCCATTTGTCAAAAGATTTCAGCATTTCTCCGACCAGATTGTCTGAAGAAACCTCTCCCATTAAGTTCTGCCACACACACACAAGTTCTGCCGCATCCTGTTCCAACTTCTACAGTTGAAGAAGGTGTGACATGCGTCGCCTCTTTCCCCTGGGCAAAGAAATGCAGTCTGGGGACCATGACTTACCAATCTTGTGCAAGTAAGGCTGAAAATACCCATGCCCTCTAAGAAACTGGGTAAGGTTATAATCAGTCTCACCGTGCCTTCGATTGAGCCACAATCCCACGTCCCCTATAAGGCGGGCAGTCCAGCGGCCATTTGAGTCGCCTTCCCAGGACTGTTGCCACTCAATTATTGTGCGCTGCCTCTCCTCTCGGCTAACGGCATATCTAGAACCATGGCCTTTTCGGTCGTAAATTCTCGTAAATTCTTCTCAAATTTACTCTCGTAAATTTTGTTGGTATCACTCCTGCGATTACCAACACCGCCAATTCAGAGACAGTGCGGTATGGAGACGCAACCCGCGAAATTCCTCGTCTCTGTACCTGCGCCAATCGCTTTGGGTACAGCTCCTTCCTGAGAGCTCCGGCCCAAACCTCAGAGCTATACAGTAGCGCTGATTGTACAGCACTCATGAGCGTTTGCTCGCTGTGGCCCCACCGATGTTGCACATGAGTCGACTTTAGGCCAAAACGCTTATCGGGGCCTTTCCCGCCATTGCCCTGATCAGTAGTCTCAAATAGTTTATCGCAAATTTTGACTCGATAGTCGAATCTCCGATCTGCATAGGAATTACCGTGGGAATTATTTTCGTCGTGATAATGAACACCTCGGCATTTCCAGTCTTTGCTGCGCATGTTCAACTGTGCGTCCAGCGAGCAGTGCTGCTACATTATCCACATACATCTGTATGTGCTACATTATCTGACTCATCTGGCAGCTCAAGTCTCAATTGCCGGCCATATGAGGCGTTCCACAAGTATGGTCCAGTATGGAGCCTTGTGCTTTACCAGACGTTATCTCCCTACACACAAGACGGGCAGTCTTGTGTGTCATAGAGCAGACTGCGGTCCTTCAAGTAATCCCTCAAAATCCCCATCAGATACCCTGACAATCGGGAAGAATTTTCAAATATGCCAAGAATATCGGAGTTGAAGGCCTTCCTGACGTCAAGCGTCACTAGCAAAACGACCCGTTTGGAATCATTTTTAAGCGCTTCGGGTCCACGGACTGCGTTTACCACTTCCATGGTGGCATTAGAAGTGGATCACCTTAAACCACCCTGCTCTAAAGCCATACTGCCGAGGAGATAAGTCCCCTGCTGCGCGAATTGCGTCACTGAGTCTACCCCTGATGAGCTTTTCGAACACTTTTCCGGCACTTTCCCGGAACAACTTAATATTGGTAACATCAATTTCAGCCGTTTCAATGGTTCATCAAGTCTAATCAAGACGTGATAGTTGACTCCAACAAAAGCTGCACGTCTACGTTATTGTTGGACGTCTGCCGAATTTGAATAACTACGAAACATAAACAGATAATTTAAAAGTGAAATTTTGCCGTTTTGAGAATTAATTAAAAAAAATGTCAAAGAACCATCTAGGAATCTCTCAATTCAAAAAATATGATAGCAAAGAGAAAGACAAATTGTAAAATTACTCAGTTCAAGCGGCTTTATTTGAAGATGTTGCAATATCTAAATTTAACATAAACGTAGATTGTAATCGACATTTCCGTAGCTTTAACAATGAAATTTTGACACTTATATAAGGGAAAACACAAAAATGTTCTATCAACGTCCTCGCTAAATACCAAAATCATAAGACTCATCTGCTTTCTTTCATCAGACTCATCTTTTTTTGTCAGATGGGTCAGACAGACTTTTGTCAGAAGTCTTATTTCTTTTGATACGTTTAGATGCGCATTTTGGGGGCGTGTTCTTTTTGGTCTGTGTATTTAGTTTTGAGTTTGTGGGGCTTAAATGTCTTTATTCTAGTTCACCGTTTACATAATCAGCTAAGGCTTCTTTTATGCAGGTAGGGAAGGGTCCGTAAATTTTCAACTTTGAAGGAGTTATTTGATTTGGTCCTGTGTTCCTTCGCTTGTCGTATTTTGGCAATATTTAGTGGTTTTGATTTTCGAATCGAGAATAATGTCCGAATGGGAGCTTGTTTGTTCATTTATAACTCGTCAATTGAATTTTTTTGTTTGTATTCATTCAAACACCGTCCTTTATGTTAAGCAGCAGGATCTCGACCGTTTTCCTAGTGCGAGTAGGTATACATTTTTCGTTATAATTTAGTTTGCAAAGTTGAAACGAGTTGGTGCATCTGACTTTACATCCTTTTGTTGTAAATCCGTACGTGCTCACTAAATCTGGTTCTTATTGTTAAGGCCTGACTCACTGAAGTACCTTTACAGCCATGCATAAGCTAATTTATTTGCACTCTTCTTCAGAAGGTCCTGTATTCTATATTCTCTTTCTATAAAGAATGTTTGACTTTATAATGTATTACGCATAAAAAATAACACACGAAAGTGCTCCGTGACTCGTTTCACATTTTTTCACCGTTTCAAATCAAGTCTTGGCAAATTTTTTCTAGCATTCTAGGGTTGTTGTCAACACATTTTGTGTTTTATGTTAGGTTAAAGTCGTTCAAGCTTCTGATTTCCAAATTTCCAAAAGACTTAGCGAACAAAGAGTAAATCAAAGAAGCTTCCAATTGAATAGTCCGTTTTGCAGGATTCATTGAATTTACCAGACCGTAATTATCAGTAGCAATAAGTTCGCTGTCTCGTTATAAATATTGTATATCACTCAAATTCATTTCTAGATAGAAAAATTTCGCAAACTTGAGACGAAAGGAATCGCATTTGAATGTAAGGATACGAACATTGTTTCTCTTGAACAAGTTTCGAGGAGACATAACTAACTAATACCTCAATACCATTATCTGAAACGACTTGAATGTGTTGGATACTCATGAAAAAGTTTAGGTATTTATCTGCGCCAGTTGAGGATCTTTTCCATATTTAAGTAGCTGTTTGACGAAAAACTCTTCTTTGATGGAATGAAAGTCCTATTTAGCACAGACCATTGAAACAAATCATTGGTCTTGTGATCAGGTTTGAAATTTATAAGACATCAGGCAGAGACACCGGAATTTCTCATTCCTAGTGTCAATATGAAACGGAAAGATTTTTGTTTACTCCTATATGTGCTTTAATGGAATCTATGCACCTATTTCTGCCCTATGAGTGCTTCGATTTTGGTGTATTTTCATGGTGAAAATTCAAAGCCCTTTCATTCGATTCATCTTGAAAACAGCAACAAAATTGTTCAGTTCTTGACATATTAATTAGTGAGATTTTACAGTGAACGAGAGATTATTTAATTCATAAACCACATTTATAAATAATTTTCCATCTATGCTCATCTATTATTTCAATGCTGAGTTCGCTTTCAGTTTTAAATCGTCTATACAGCAAAAATTATGTTAAGCATCCACATCGCTTCGTTATTTTTCTACGTGGCTTTGCAGGTTACATATGCAACGAAAGGCATGTTTAGCATCTTGCCATGATGCTGATACATGCATATGATATTGTTTTGACTACCATCGGAAATTGTTTACCTTATCATCTGCAATTGCTCATTGCAGCTTAAATTTCGCGGTGGTCTTCTAATGTGCATTTTAATTGTTCCCAGCTGAGCCAGCAATTTAAGAACGATATAAAGAACGAACATGTTAAGAATAAGTTAGTCAGTAAGTAGAAATCCGCCTGTGTTGTAACGCGTATTATTTCGAAAAAATATTTTTTTTAAGTAAAACGAAAGTGTTTTACTTTACTGGCGCAGTTGTTCGGATCCTTTCAAACAGAAATAATTCGGAAAAAGAACCTATTACAAAAAGTTGTAACCGCGATAACGCATTTGACGGTCGCGTTTAAAAATAATAAAAAACGTGTGAAGGTCCTTGATTTTGGGAGACAGGTATTAAGCCTAAACCGTCTTTAAAACATCGCCTGAGGCTGCGTGTGGACCCAAATATCAAGATATTTTAATACCACTAAAAATAAGTGAAAAAAAACAACTGTGATCTGTGCACCAATTGATCAATTTTTGTCGTTGGGCCCATCCAAAAATCGATTGCTGACTGAAAAATGGACGCCGAAACCACAAGAAGATTAATAAACGCCCTAGAAGCGCTGGCAAGGTCCTCGAATCCAAGTCCAAGCGTAGGTGCAAGACTGATGAAGGAGATCAACTACATCAAGGAATTCAGTGGAGACTACACCGAGCTGACGCAGTTCCTCAACAACGTAGACACGCATATGGGAACAATCGATGCAACGCTACGCAATGATTTATGGATACTGATAAGCAACGCAAAGATAGTTGGACGTGCCAAGGAACTCCTCCTGAATAATGAACGGAGCAATTGGGAAGAAGCGAAGAGGCTCTTAACTCAACATTTTCGACCCTGCATCAGCTATAAGGATATATCGTTAAAAATAAGTAATCTAAAAGTAAGTTCCATATTTGATCTTCATATAAAAATTGAAAATGTACTTAGAGACATAAATTCTTTTTCCATTTATGAGACAAACAAAGCTGAAACAAGAAATACGTTTCATAGTCTATTAGTTAATAGAATTAAACAAATAGTTTCGGGTAATTTGTCCCGGAATATCAGAAATATATTTAGTATTCACGAATTAAAATTGATTTTGTACTCATATGTGGGATTTGATGAGGGAAACTTAGAAAAAGAATACTTGAAAGCAGACAAAAAATATACACATTCAGACAAACACACAACCAAACAGGGAAACAATAAATCTCAAAATAATAACCCGCGTGTAAATCGAAGTCAGTTTCTTCATAATAACCGTAGTTTGGATCCCAACTTTGACCAAAACAGGTACCATAATAATATCAAATCGGGACAATACAAGCAAAATATTTCAAATTCTAATCAGTTACCAGGACAATATCGAAGGAACACAATCAATCCGTCTGGTCAGTTCAGGAATGCGTATCAACAACCTGAACCGATGGACATACGGCAGATTAGCAATGGAGATCCTGAAATACATAAAAAGGAAGAAATTCAAAATATCGGACCCGAGTTTTTCTAGTTTAAGCCTCGGAGACAAAATATTTATGGATCTTACAATCGAGGATTCAAAATACAAATGTTTGGTTAACACTGGTTCAACCATGAGCATAATTAATTCCTCCGAAGTTAATTGTAATAAATTTAAGTTATGCAAAAAAGTTAAAATGAACCTCCAAATAATCAATAACGTAACCACTGAAATAGTTGACCAAGTGATCACCAAAATACCAATAGAATTAAATTATAGTTCAAAAGGAGCTACTAGATGGTACATTCGTGATTTGGGTAACAAGCCATACGACATCTTGGACATCTTGGTTTTGGGTAAAATATGTAAAACAATTGATTTCGACAATAAACAGTTTATTTTGAACAATGGAAGCATAATGCCTATTTATTCACACAAAAATACAGAAATTTTTGAGTGTTTTGAACTTAACTCTAGTGATAAAGAGGTGGATTTGAGTCACCTAAATCAAGAAGAACAAAAAGAAATAAGAAAATTATTAGACTAATTCAAACGTTTAATTTACATAGAGGGGGATGAATTAACAAATACAGATTCAATTTGTCATGAAATTAAAACCACCACCGAACAACCTTTGCATGCTAAATTGTACAGACTTCCACCTAAGCACGAAGAGGAAGTCCGTAGACAAGTCCTGGAAATGGAACACTAGGGTATCGTCCGAAAATCAAACAGTAGGTTCGCCTCTCGTATTTTCGTTGTTGCAAAGAAAATCGACAATTCGGGGCAACAAAAATTTCGTCTTTGCGTTGACTACAGGAAGCTCAACGAAATAACAGTAGACGACAAATACCCACTGCCAAACATAGACAGTATCTTGGACAAACTGGGAAGAGCCCAATACTTCTCTTCTATAGACTTGGCGAAACGATACCATCAGATAAAAGTTCACCCACATGATATTCCAAAAACAGCCTTTGTTACCCCTTGTGGGTTATATGAATAACTAAGGATGCCGTTTGGGCTTAAAAACGCGCCTGCAACGTTTCAGTGTTTAATGAATGATATTCTTCGCGGTTATATTAATAAAATATGCATCGTTTATTTGGACGACATTTTGGTGTTTTCGACCAGTTTGCAGGAGCACATCCATTCTTTGACGTTGATCTTCAAAAGACTCGCAGCACATTATTTAAAAATTCAATTTGACAAGTGCTCATTTATGAAAAAAGATACTGAGTTTCTTGGTCATGTTCTGACATCTGAGGGAATGAAACCAAACCCAAACAAAATAAAGTGTGTTCAAGAGTATCCACTTCCCCATTCAGATAAACAACTAAAGGGATTCTTGGGAGTAACAAGCTTTTACAGGAAATTTGTAAGGAACTACGCAAAAATAGCAAACCCAATGATTAAATACCTCAAAAAAGGAAAAAAAAATTAACATAAGTTAAGGATCCTGAATATATTGAAGCTTTCCAGACATTGAAATTAAGTATTATAAAACACCCTATACTTAAGATTCCCGATTTTTCAAAGCCATTCACTTTATGTACTGACGCAAGTATCTACGCGTTGGGCGCAGTCCTAACCCAAGGTGGACAGCCAATTTGCTATGCTTCCAGAACACTAAACAATCATGAAAGGAACTACTCTGCAACGGACAAAGAGTTCCTTGCCATTATATGGTCTGCGACCTACTTCCGCCCTTATTTATGGGGTAACCGATTTAAAATAATCACGGATCACTTATCTATTAAATACTTGAACAAAAAATATACAGGAAAAGAATTCAGCCAACGAAAGCAAAGATGGTTGCTTAGATTACAAGAATATGAATTTGATATTGAGTATCTTATAGGCAAGCAGAACAAAGTTGCAGATTTCTTGAGTAGAATCCCCGGAAGCACTGAAAATGGTTTAGCTAATAATCAAACAATAAACGCAATCTCAGACGAAGCAACAGCTCACTCTCAAGAACAACAACAACTTGATCACATACCTATTGCAGAAACTATTGTCAATAAATTCGAAACACAGCTTATTTTGACAAATGATGTTGAAAAGGAAATGGAAACGCTACACAATCGTAGAATAATTTATATCGATATGAGAAGAAAAAAAAGTTTAACATAATTCAACAATTACTAATACAACTTTTTGGTCGAGAAAAAAGAATCAAACTTGTGAAATGCACTCTACGAGCAACCGAGTTTAAGGCCTTAGAAGAAGCCCAGAAACAGATATCCCTCTATCATACCCAAGAAAGCCTTCATAGTGGTATAATTGAAACTTACCATAGTCTTAAACACAGAATTTACTACCCTAGCCTAATAAAAGAAATCACTAAAGTAATCAACAATTGTAAAACATGCTTAGAAACCAAATATGAAAGAAAACCAATAAAACCTCGCTTTAAAATTAGTGAAACTCCAACGGAACCCAACCAAATTCTTCATATGGATGTTTATTTCTTCTTAAAACAACCATTTTTGACATTTATCGATAAACCCACAAAAAAGTGTACGCTTACCATTTGCCAAATAGAAATTGGACAAAGAAGGTTGACACATTAGAAGAACATTTCTCGAAATTCGGGAAACCCAGAAAACGAGTTCAGTTCTATAAATCTTCAAGATTTTCTGATGGAACAGGGAATAGAGTTGCACTTAACTACTCCTAACACCCACGTAGGTAATAGTGACATTAACAGATTTCATAGTATACTACAAGAAAAATTAGTTTCCATGAGCAAATTAGATCTAACTGTTGTACAAAAAGTTCATAGAGCAGTAAGCAATTATAACAGCAGATACCACACAACGATCAAAATGACCCCGGATCAAGCTATGCTAGTCGTCCCTGGCATATTAGCTGATATAGCGAAAAACCGAAAGGAAAAAGTGACAAATAAATTGAATAAGCATAGGGAAGATTATGAAGAAACTAGAAATGGCTCTTTGGTGCAATGAATGACGATGATCGGCAAAAAATTGCAAGTCATTTAAAAATAGTTGACAGAACCAATGAAATTGTACGGAAAAACTTAAATAAACAAATAGAAATCAACACTCATTTCAATGAATCTATCACAAACCTAAAAAATATAATTGAATCAGATCGAAATCAAATAACCCAGACCTATGGCCTAATTGTGGTTAACAATTTTATTATTCGAATTTGAAATCAAACATTTGGAAATAATCATGTAAAGTACGTTGACAGATTCTTTTATACTGAAGAAAATATTGTTAACTTTACAAAAAAGCTAGATTTCGAAAAAATTATATTGAAAAATGTCGATAATTTAGAATACATTGAAACACTAAAATATCATAAAAATGTAAGTTATATTGCTGGTTCAACTGCCATACTCATTTTTACACTTCTCATTTTGGCAGTCATATTTTTTATATTTTCACAAAATAAGAAATTAAAAATACACGTGGAGAATATTAACGGCGAAATGCGTAAATCTGATAAAATTCAGGAGAATTTTAATTTAAACGAGGAAGAGGTTACATATGCTACGAAAGGCATGTTTCCCAGCTGAGCCAACAATTGAAGAACGATATAAAGAACGAACATGTTAAGAACAAGTTAGTCTCTAAGTCGATAGCTGCCTGCGTTGTAACGCGTATTATTTCGAATAAATACTTTTTTTAAGTAAAACGAAAGTGTTTTACTTTACTTGCATGGGTTATCATATTGACCACTAGTTCATCCATGACATTTTCACCCATACCTGTCAACTGTCATTTTCTATTCATCTTCTTCCCTTCTTCCCTACGACTCGCAATCCAATATGTGTAGATAATGAACAACACCAATTCAATAATTCCAATAATATATTGAATTATATTAAAAACAATTCACAATTAAACGAAATTATTTCCACAGTTGGACGGACCAAGATTTTATCCTCATTTCTGTCATTACTATAATCCAGTGTGATTATCGCTAGTTATAGTTGTACTCGATCGGAGCGAGAAGGAAATATTTCGTCAACATAAATATGTCATACGAGAAGAAATATCGTAATCTCTTTACTAATATGTGAAATAGGTATTCAATTTACTTGCTGATTCCTTTGGTAACATAGAAAGACATTTGGTAATCCTATTACCAAGGATCTATCATCATTATGCTGGGATGGACAATTCAAAGCAAATCTATCCACATTATAATCAGTAGCCTTGAAAAATTTCAAAGGATTATAGCATTCATGCTACAAAAAATATCAATTATTAACGTTCCATATCATGTGTGTATTTAAAACAACTTTCTTCTTATTTAGTGTGTTGAGATGGTTTTGAGTGATGCTGGAGGATGAATGCTTGAATTGAATTCACAATCAAATTTATATTGACTACACTAACATCGTACTTCCTATTGACCTCCAATTCCTTTTTTGAACCCTCACTAAATCCCATTGCTTGAGTCAATACTATAGAAAATGTCCTAGTCAATGTTATACTCAATTACTAGTTAGCACATACAGAAACATCAGTTATTCAATGACATTCCCTCCTTCACTAAGAAGAGTTATTTCCTGAAGTCACGCACACCTTCAACATAGACGACTTATCGACAATATAGAAATAACTGCACCTCTGCCCCTATCTGTGGGAAAGTCTTGAATAAAGATAAAAAAAAATGTCTGAGAAACATAGGGTAGCACGGGAATGTTTGGTTTTTCCTTTATGGATAAAACTTACAATACAAGTAACGTTAATACTACAAAGTCAAGAGTATTGAAAGAATAACAACGCGCAATATTTTATTGACAAACGACACAAAGAAGTTCCGAGGGTAAGCAATTTGAGTGATAATATTCGCGGTTTGGACGAGCTTGGCTGAGTTCCTTATGAGAAACTGTCTCCGGATTTAATACGTAACAATAGTATTAATAAAGATGGAAAAGTTAAAGCCTTAATCTTCAAGGCAATTCTTTGAATTAGTTTCACATTTTCATAGCACAATTTCAAAAATGGCGTTCAAATTTTAGATAATTCCAGAAAAATATCAAATAATTGTAATGGTATAGAAACAATGTAAATAGCACGAACGGCTCAAGTTCTTCGTCGAGGAGTGAACTTCCTACTGTAAATGTTACCCTTTTTATTAGCATTTACTCGCTGTGAGGAAAAATGGTGGCATTTTTCAAAACACTTCATATTGACCGTCTATCACATATATCAATTAATCATTGAAAGGGCCATTCTATTCATGCGTTTGAGAATGTAGGGCTGGTTTGTTCGAGACTGAGTGGCTATGATCTTCCAAAACATTTCTCTGGTACTGATTGCAGATTATATCCTTTCTTAGGATATTTCTGTGGAGTGGCGTCAATATTTCAGGGTATCTTGGGATGTGTCATAAGATGTTTCTTAGGATTGTTTTTCGAATGCTATCTTAGAAAATCTTTGGAAGTCTTTTCCTAGTGGCATCAAATTGAAACATTTTTCGTTTGCAGCTGTTGGTACTGTCCTTAGTGCAGTAGTGGTACAAAATCAGTCTACTCGTTTGAGCCTCGCGAACCATTAACTCGCTACCGCCTTTATGGATTCATTCCTTGGTTTCTCATTCGTGCCCCTACCATCTCACTTGTAATTATTGGTTTTGCCATTTGTCTGCAAATTCCCGCAAGGGAAATGCTGGTCGACAGGAGTATTCCTGAAAGGTAGTATTCTTCCGGGAATGCCACCCTCACGGAACAGAGTATATAAGTGTAGTATACGGATAACTACACAGTATTGACCTTAAACCACACATAGATGACGATATAACTGAATAACCGAGATTGACGTTTAGGGCTGGCCGATATGATATTTTGGATCTAGTTGCTTCGCACAGTAGCAACGAGGTGACGCTCGAGTGTAAACTGCTTCAATCTAACGATTATACCGTCTCCGTTTCGGACTACCGAAGACCGTCAGTTTGGCCCTAAGCACGTACCCCATAAGGGCTGGTGTCAATCTTCGCATGACTTCCTTAATTAAAAAAGACTAAAAGATACTTACTGCATAGTACTGCAGCAGGAAAAACATGCGCACAGCCGAGCGACCAACAAAGGAAGAGCAAAAAATGTTGCAACCTGGGAGACATGAACACACTGTAGAGAAAAAAGAAACGGTTTCGAAACCTATGATTGTTGCTACCACCACCAAAGTGACTGAAGCACGGGACACAAATAAAGAAATGCTTGCACGGCAGACACCGAGCTCTTCGATTACCCTCGATCAAGCAGAGGAAGAACGGCTCTAGCGTAAAGCGGAAAGCATTACGAAACGCATCATTGCAACATGCGGTGCACAAATGAATCTTAGTAAGGAGATTTAAAACGGAGTTCT
Source organism: Stratiomys singularior (assembly GCA_954870665.1). Lineage (NCBI taxonomy): Eukaryota > Metazoa > Arthropoda > Insecta > Diptera > Stratiomyidae > Stratiomys > Stratiomys singularior. The sequence goes on along the minus strand of OX940877.1, from coordinate 111,467,368 downwards.
GGAGTTGGAAGACCTCCTTACCTGAATCTATATCTTACTATCTTACTATAGACGCAAGTGGCTGAAGGCAGAGGAAGAGCAACCGGCTAATTCCTAAATAACGTAGTAGTCGTCCCGATTTCTAATTCCAGCAAAAGGTTGTCCTGCACTCTAATCAAAGGCGATCGGCGTAAACGGAGGTAGGGCGAGGACAGGATTTTGAACAATCAAATTGCGATGGAGGAGTTGCGAAAGTTGCCAAGAAAGGAGCTTCAAAAAGCGGCGCCACAGTTGAAAAGCGATAAACCTCCACAAAGACCAAAATGCAATGAATCATCGCATGTAACCCAAAGTAAAAATATTAAGAAGCTATCGGGCAGGCACTGCTGGTTAAACCAGCCGACGGTCGATCCTTTATGGATGTCTCGCGAGAAATCAATGCAGCGGTAAAACCGGATTACATCCAAACTGCAATCAAAGCTGTACGGCAAAATCGTTCAGGTGATCTTATTGTTTAGTTCGGACCAGATGCAAATAATCAAGACATGTTCCGTGACGCAGTCAAAAAGTAACTGTTGCCATTTCGAACCTGTAGCCAGACTCGAAATTTAATGTCTTATAGATTGTCTTCAAGACTTTTATTTTATGGATTTTCCCGAATCCTGTACTAAGTGAGACGAAAGTTAGGATGAACACACCAAACAATAGGGATCAACGCATGACTTTAGTCGACCCGACCAAAAGAGAAGCACAACAGGTATTAAAGAAGGGCTAAATTGGAAAAGGGTGGGTTTTTCGTTGGATACGGCGAAGAGCGAATCTTCTCCGTTGTTTCAAGTGCCTTGGATACGGACACATCGCACAGGCGAGTAATGGATCTGATAGAAGCTTCTTTTGCATGAAAAGAAGATCTGATAGAAGATAGGGCATAAAAAGAAGCGGTGCACAGAGGAGGTTAACTGTTTTCTTTATAAAGAGTGGTACCCCAGACCAGATGAGTTGAAATGAATCCTAGGTACAAGGAAGAGTCTGGTCTTCCAAAAAGTCCTAACCAAGCGCTTCTGTTAGAATTCGGATCCTTTAAATCAATCTGCATCGAAGCATAATCGCCCGAGATCTGCTCGAACAATTTCCGAGAGACAGACAAGCTGATTTGCTGCTGAGCGAGTGACATCACAACAGAAGTTCACCAACATGGTTTCTTGACGAATCCGGTACAGGTTCGGAGCTGTGCTCATCTCCAAGTGCAGGAGCGAGGAGATATGTTCATTTGGGTTCGGTGTTCGGTATCTACACACTACTGCACTCACCCGATTAATGTGGCTCACCACTTCAAGAAGACCACTCCCAATGAGCGCTGTGCAGTCGGTTCTACTTTACGGGCTAGAACTGTGGGGCGACGCTCTCAGCAAGGAGATACATCGAAAGCTGTTCGCACAGGTATGGAGACAAGGAGCGCTGTGAATTGTATACGCATATCAAAAAGCCTCCGGGACGGCAGGGCTGCTAGTCGCAGCGGTGAAACCCTTTACCCTTCTTGCGAGAGTGCAGTGCGATATATTTATTTACGCAGAAGCGAAGTCAATAGAGAAGCGGTCACCAGGGAAGAGAGGCAATGCTCTTCCACCGATTGGCAATAGTCCTGGGAGCAAGACACAAGGAGAAGTTGGACTACATGTGTAAACCCTGGCCTGAGGCTGTGGCTCTGTCGTGTGCATGGTGAGTCCGATTGCTACTTGAACCAGCTCTTAAGTACGCATGGTTGTTTTCGGTCTTACATGCACAAGATTCACAGGTCACGTCGTAAGTACATGTTTTGTGCAGAAGATATGGATGCTACCTGCAACACATTCTTCTGTTGTTAAAGATAGAGTAAGCAGCGCGGTGACCTCTGAAATTGGACAACTCTGTCCGGAAACTACGGTCAGAACAAAACTGAAAATGGTTGACAAATGAGATGCTCAGACAGTGCTGAAAATGAAAAAAGCTATACTATTATGGTGGGATAGGGGGATTTTCCTAGCAGTGCCTTCCTCTCCCTTGCTTCCCACTAGAGAAGGCATTCCTTTAACATGAAGGTGAGTCCAGGCGTAGGATAACGAAGTCTAGCCCGAAAGAATGTGTCAAACGGTTCCAGGCTATGTTCTTAGATGGACAGGGGAGGTTTTCGGTGGATAGTTCAGCAGCCAGCCCTGAGTACCACGCTCAGGGCGTAGACAGCATTCATCTTCCTACCACAAAAAATTGGTGGGTAAATACATTCGACGAATCGGGTCTACCTGTCGCTTCTTGGTTATTAGTGAATTTTTTGAATGGATTTGAAAATTGAAAACGCGATGAACATTTGTTGAAATACTCATGGAAAGTAGGAGTAAACTCAAAAATTCATTCAGTTTCAATAAAGGACATTCCTCAAAACGTTCAAACAGTGCCGCAAATGCTAAAAATATAACATAGAATAAAGCATGTTTGCGTACATATGATTTTTTTAAAGCCGTACTGGTGGTTTTAATCTAAGGATATTTGACGTAAGTAAGTGGAACTGAGTTGGGCTGGTAAGTTTCCTCTTACTTTGCGCAGAAGGAGATTAACCCCGCGAAAAAGGCTACGTGAAACCGCAATGCAAATATAAATCTACTTTTAATTTTTCTAAACCTTTCTCCAAGAAGTTGCTTTAGAGTGTTAGCTATGTATGCTGCTAGGCCACGGAGGCTTTTGGCGCCTTCGTAACAAAACAAGGGATATGCACTTCGGTTAAATACAAGAAATGGTAAGCTAGCATAAACTTTATATTGTTATAGCCAAGGTACCAAGCTTGTAGCGAGGAAGAAGAGAGCGAGGCTATCTTTGCCATTTTTCAAATACCAGTTTTTTTTACGCTATCTTTGTCTAAGAAATATGTGCTTTGAACGGCTTGGGAACGGCTTGTCGTGAGTTTTTCGTTTCTACAGAAATCCTGAACTTTTCTGGACTATCCGTAAAGTACTCAGAATACTAAGTATAATGTATTGCGATAATGCAGTAAACACCCTACAAGTATGAATATGAGTCGACAGTTCAAAGACGGTGTGGCATGCAGCTGGAAGACTCAAAACTCCGCCCCCCCCCCTACTTATGTACCAATCGTCTTCGGTACAATGGCTAGCGAAACATCTTCTTAAGAGCATAAGACCAACGTTTGAACCATTGAATAGCCCAGATTCCACTGCAATGATTAAAGCCAGCATAGTCCTATAGATTGGTCCTACAGTATTGGACATGAGGCTACAGAGAAACGATATTATTACAGCGATTTTCATTAAAACAAACGAAATGCATATTCTTTGAGATACATGGCATGATAAATCTCATGAAGTAGGAATCAAAGATGAGACTCACGGGATAAAACTTCATATTTTAGACCTCGATTTCTCTAGTCACTTGACCTATATCTCAACCATAGTCAATCAAGTTTCTGTCCTTTTTTTGAGTGAGAAGTGTTGAGACGTATACTCTAATTTTGGGTGTGAAATCCTAATGATCGCGAAGTAAATAGTCCTTCTGTTCCCCCTCCCCCCCCCCCTGGATTTCTCGGTGTCGATGAGTTGTCCATTTTCTTGGGAATACGTCAAGTCCTAGTAACTATTAATAGGACTAGCTTTCTTTTCAAACCAAATAAGGTGTTTGGCATTTAATTTCCTGCCAAAAACAGTCCATCCTGTAGTGATTTAGCATTCACTATAGACAACTGCACCCACAGGGCTCTGGAAGATTGTCGTACCCAAACACTGATCAACAGAAAGCTATTTACCCGACATTTGTTTGAACTTACTTCCATACTTAGATGGTAATGGAACTACGTTCTTTGTGGCGGTTCTGTTCTTAGAACAGAAGTAGCTCCACCCTCTTCATTCTTACAACCTCTTGATTTACGCGATTATATCTTATCTTATCTTAGCGCTTACCTAACCTAGCGTTCCGCTTTCACAAATCAGCTTTTATACCTTATATTTATAGCATTTATATTTTAAGCATTGTCTGTTTCCATTGGTTTGCTTACAGTATTTTTTCAGATTATTTTCGAAAGTAATACATAACAAACGTTACAAAAATGATCAGTCTGATCGAATCATTGGTCAGATTCATTGATGAATCTTGCAATTTTTTTCGGGAGGCTCATGATTGTATCTTTCTGCCTTCTTTATTTTGTTACACTTAAGCTCACTCTGAAATTTCTTCAGTTTAGAAAGTTTAAATAATAAACGCTTCTTTCTCTTCTCTTCTTTCTTGACTCCTGCAAGATGATAAAAGCCAAATAACGTCAGAAAAGCATTTTGTTGGAAGCTAGAAATGATGAATTTCTAGTCCATCTAGTCCATTTCTAGTCCAAAACTCGTCATTTCTATGGGAAAAATTTTTTATATTAAATGTTCTGGCTTCTACGCATTTCACCTGACTTTTAGATAATAAATACCATGCCAGAAAAACTCCTTGACTTTTGCGACAAGCATTCGTTGTCGCTTCTTTTCAACTTCCTTGAAATTGCTGAAGTGCTGCTATGAGATTGCCTGCCCCAATGATTCGAAGAGGTAATAGTCAGATCAGGAGTACGGCGGGCTAAAAAAGATGTCCTATCTAAGCGATTTCACTGTATCCTTCACTGGTTGCGCTAAGTGTGCCGGGGCATTGTCGTGTAACAAACTCACTTCGCAATGTCTTCTCGCCCATTCCGGCCGTTTTTCGATTAATGCGTGGTTTGAATTTATCATATGTTAACGATAGCATTGTTTTTAACAGTTTCGCCAGGTTTCAAGAGTGCATGACACACAATACCACTCTGGTCCCACTTTCACTCTGGTCTTCTTGCCAAAGCGATTTGGCCTTGGTGTTGCAGGACCGGCTTCGCCTGGTGAAACCTATGAATTTTTCCGCTTCGGCTTTTCAATATAAATTTATTTTTCGTCACCCATTACAATCCAAAAATGGTTTCCTTTCGTGGCGCCAAAGCAGCATTCCACAAATAACTTTGCGATTTTCCATTTGACGTTCATTCAAATCATGTGGGCGCCATTTACCGAATTCATTGATCTTACCCATTGCTCGTAAATGTCTTTTGATTGTTTCCTGTGTTGCATTTAATGCTTCTGCTAATTGTCGTGGAGTTTGAGTTGGGTCACCATCCAATAACTTGTACAATTCCTCGTCTTTGCATATTTGTAGTCGAGCAGAGTGCCTCATATCTTTGAAATTGGAATTAGTTTGAATTGTCGAAACCATTTCTCACATGTCGCAATTGACGGAGCGTGTCCACCATGTATTTTTACAAGCAACCGATGATTTTCTGTAGCCTTTTTCTTTTGGATAAACTTGGAAAGCCATGCGAGCCGCATTTTGGAGGTAGAAAATTAGACATGATTGATCAACAAGATAAAACGAACACGCTAAATTTGGCGGACTGAAATTATGTATGCTTGTAGCTGAAAAAGTATATATGTCAAAAAACGCTGCGTACTTTTCGCTGGCACCATCTCTTAGTGAAACCGTAAAAAATGTATGCGAGCACCTGGTATATACTTTCGTCTTACAGCGTCAACGGAAAGATACTATTGCATTGCTTTGCTTTACAGCACTCGTTGGTGTGTTGTTTTAGTTTCAGCTACTTTAAGCCTTTGATTCCTGATCAGCTTCCAATGCATCCGTGACATCCAACATTTGTCTAATCGTTTTCATAAACTTTGCATCTCTTATATTCTGCTTCCAATATATTCAGTTGTAGTATTGAGACACAAGTAGTACTGTAGTACTGAGATACAGACAGAGATACAAAAAGAACATTAAGAATCATATTTGTAATGCGTTTTCGCACAAATGCTTTGAGAGGGGATTTTTCGCTTTACGGAAAGCTGCAATAAAATTTATCAAAACAAATGTAATGGGTCAGCAGTTTCTTTGAAGTGTTAGCGCCTTACGCACGTATCCTCTTTTTCCGTTTAACAATGTTAGAAACTATTGAAGATTAGGTTTGATGTTTTTTTTTATTTTAAAATAGGTAGATGTTATAACAGGGTGAACAGTGTACAATGTATATTATTCAAAATACTTCCCGCGTATTCTACTATCTTCGTCCATCTTGCAGGCAGCATGCGAATACCGGATTCAAAAAATTCCTCATCATTTGAGGCCGTTCAAGAATTGATTCATCTATTTCACTTTTTCGTAAGAAGAACGAGGGGAGGACACCACAGATCAGTGCCTCGAATGTTTCCTTGACAACTTTACCAACATGCGGCCGAACTTGTCCCGCTGAGAGATTATTTTGGCATGTCTTTTGGCATTTTGAGGGTATTTAAGCTTTAATGTCTGGCTCAATTACTTCAATTGTTGTTAATAACGTTTTGAAGGAATGGTTTCGTTAGGCTAGAGTAGCTCCTAGCAGTGTTGGTCCCATCAGATGCAGAGCGTTATCCTCTTGCCGTGCATACTCCAGTTGACGCATGTTCGGGCTCATCCCACGTTTTTCTGCGCTACTTACCGTCTCGCGTCACAATTAGATACAAAAAACTCCGCCAATTTTGCCTTCGGTGCAGTTCTTCGCACGTGCAAAAAGCCCCTCGACGTCCCTTGGCTGGAGTTCATGCGAAACTCAATGTGCATTTTTTGCACCATACCTATAGCCATGAGACGATATAAAATCACTTTTTAAGTCACTCCCAAGGTTTCAGCAAGCGCTTTTTGAGTTTGACATGAATCTTGGTCCTACCATGCTGTCAACTCACCGTCTTCAAGCTTTACTGGCCTCCCTTCGGGTTCTTTATCAATGATTACAAAGTTGCCACTCTTAAATGCCGAAGCCAATACTAAAATATTTTTGATAAAGTATGCTGTCTTTATGCTTTACATAGCAGTCGATGTCCTTCAGAAGCACATTAATTCAAGTTGAAGCAAAAAAGCAGCGTTTCCCGCAAATGTTGAATCTTTGGCACTAAAGTTGGCATAGTTCTAGCACGAAAAAGTGCACAAATCCACTTTAACAAAATGACACATACTACATTAAATATAAATTGCTTATTATGAGTCTTATAAAGGATATTTTTGAATGTTTTGATGACACTTGCTGCAGCTTCAAAGTGGTAGGACTTAATTTTCGTTCCATGAATCAAAACTATTCTATGTTCTTCGTTTGAGTTTTGCGACAGCTCAGGCTGTCAGGATTATCTCAAAATATTTCTTATTAATGTCATGGTTATCCAGAAGAATGGTCAACAGACTTATAATTTTATATCCTTATTATGGCGTTACATTTTTAGTCGACTATTTGGAAAAAGACCAAGTAGTTTCACTTGAAACATTAGTTCGTTTGTACCTTTACTTCTCTACAAAACTCAACGTGAGGTAATCTCTAGCTCACCAGATAGACTAATACTGATAACTGATTGCCTACCTATAAAAGGACGAAAGGAAATGAAAACCGAACCTGTTCATATCTGATGACCTTTCAATGCTATTAACGCTGTTTTTGTTTTCAGCGGCTTCAGTGTGTGCTTGGTGTTTTCTAATTAAAGTATTATTATTTTTTCATGAAACGAAAGGAGAACAAACCACTTTGTTTTTCAATTTTATTCCTTGGCATCTAGTTACAGCGCATTATACAGGGTTTACAGAACACCACGGTGGTATTTTGGGCCGAGGTAAAATGAGACGTTTTGTATTAGAAGTCATCTAGACATAAGCTTCTTGCTTCTGATCCAATCGATAAACATAATGTAAACTTGATTGTACCTAATATATCTAAAAGAGACAAAAGGAGTTAAAGCTGTAATATTCTTAAAACTATGGTAAAGAAACGACAATTTTTTGGAAATTAGTTCATAATCGAACTATTCACATGCTTCCACACCTTAAATTATTTTATTACTAATGACACCTCACACATATTTTTTTATTCTTACTTAGGTAGCATCATTGATTCTAGGACATTTTCAAAGATAAAATCATCACAATAAAACTGACACCCGTCTGTTTTGAGCAATCTGAAATCAGAACTCTGAACAGACAACAACAACTTTATATCGCATAACATCATTCCACTTTTGGTATAACGAGAAGAAAAGCTGCCAAACATTTAGGCCTTGAATATATTTACAAAAGGACCAGGTAGTGTTGAACGCCTTGCTGAATTCTTTGGCCATAAACTTTTACGAGCTTCGATATGATACCACATTTTCAACATCAACGCGAACAATATGAAGGGAATGAATGAAGTTCAGGCAGTATCAAGAGGAAGTAGCTGTCAGGTGATAAATTTACGACAATGAGAAAGGGATGCTTCACTTTATTATGTTCGTAATAGGATTGTGGCGGAATTGTAGTCAACAGTGACAAAACGACAGCGTGTTCTCACCACCACGCAACCATCGTCTTTGCAGGGAATTTGCAGAAATGGCTTAGCGTTATGAAGGACGGTCTAAATTTATTGGCTATTAAATGAATTTTCCCGAAGAGAATGCAATAATATACTGGACTCTTGGTCTGTTATTTTAATTATTATCATTAGGTTGTTGTATCATAAATGGTTTTTATAAAAGGATTGCTGTTTGTTTTGTTACCTACTTTTTGTCAATGGTGTTTGTTGTGAACAAGCTTAAAGACACATTTTTAAATGAGTATTCTCCTCCCGAATTTTTCTAAGAAATAATTGCTGATTCCATTAAAAAATTTAAATTTAAACAGGCACTGACGCTTAACTTTGTGTACAAGCTTGTATATGTGTATACATTTCCGAAAGGTGCTGGTAGAATAAATTTATTCAATCAAAATAATATACGGTGTCTTTTCAGAGGTATATAACTTTAAGTTGGCAACATTTTGAAATGCTACGTATGGTCTGACAGCTGTCATGCGTTTTATGGTTAGTTTGGTATGCTATTTTATCATAAATGGGTTGAAACTTGAGGAGCGTCTCCTAATTGTGCAGATTTATTTCATAAAACTGGTTCTATTCGTAAAACTCATCGTGCACTCCGTCAATTTTATGAAGGATATAATCGTCCATCCAAACAATTAATTTGATTAACCATGGATCGTTTATTGGTGGTCTAACCAATAAAAGGGTTAGAGAAGATGACAATTGGACCTCTTGACTCCTTGTAGTTTTCATCTTCAATTCCTGCACGAGTCAGATTTTGCAACATCCTTCCGTAAAATCCTCTTTAACCCGTTGTGGTCACACCTCCGAATAATAGCGTAGTGGTCATATGGGGTCAACGTGACCCCACGCGGAAAAACCTCCGCCATTTCCCTCCCATTTATTGGATTGACTTGAAAATTGGTTTGGACATAGTTTATAACTACCTATTTGAGAGAAAATAGTTTATTTACCTCTTTATAATTTTTTTAATAATGAAATTGTTGAATGAAAATTTTTTTTGAAATTTTGGGTTTTTTTACTAAAAAGGTCATAAAACATTCAATTTTTGAGATACAGCGGACACGTTTCGGGGTTGTACTCTTGATAATATATACTTTTAAGAAAAATACAACTTATAATGATCGGCCGGAAAAAGTATATTTATTTTGAAAAGTGAATTGGGCCGTTTTGACGTAATTTAGAAATGTGAATAGGGTAAGCATTATCATAAAATATTACACTGAAAAACATTTTTTTATAGAGCATTTATTTACTATACGAATAAAAAAGATGAAATAAAAAAAAATTATTCTACACCAGCGCAATCAGTGCACATGAGCGTGCGATGCTCATCGCACATAGGCCGCAAACATGATGGACATTGCATTTTTGTTTTCTTGTCCTTACCGCGTTTACACAGCATACATCTTTTTCGTTTGGCAAACTCATAATTTTCTTCGTTGGACGATTCACCTATTTTAACTTCGAGTATCGAAGCGATACCTAATCTTATTTGTGATTGAAGAGCAGTATTAGCGTAGCGATTTTGTAAGTGTGGCGTGACAAGATATAGCGAAAGCTTGTCGAGGGTTTTTTTGGCTGTTATGCGAGACTGACAACCTGCATTAATTTTCTGACATGTAAATAGAATGCGAGCATTTACGCTAGCTTGGTCTAGCATCCCCATAAATACTCGCATTGGCCAACGATTGGTTTTTCTACTTACTGTCTGCGCATGACACAGCCAATCGAAACAATCAGTCCCTCCTTTGGTAGAATTGTAGTGACGAACAATCACTGGTTTCTGATTTTGAACATCAGTGGATAATTTATCCGTAGAAATAACTAACACGATCTTATTTTTTTTTTGGTGAATATGATACTAGGCTCATAGAATCAGTATGACAAAATTTCCAGTCTGGTGGGTTTTTTTGACGCAACTTTCATCTCTGCAGGAATTTCTTGCTTATTTTTGCGAATGGTACCTGTCATTTTCATGTCGTATGGTTCTTCCTTCATACGCTGCAGGAGAGGAATGGACGTGAACCAGTTGTCACAGGTAACAGTGCGTTTTGTTCCATGAATTGGTGCAGTCATTTTTCGAAGGTAATATTCAGATAACTTCTCTCCCTGCAGTAGATCAATTATCTAGATTTTTCCTAAGTACGGAATCGCATAAATCAAGTATGATGTCGACGGATCATTCAACGAAAAAAGCTTCAAGCCGTATTTATCAGGTTTGGACTTTATGTACATCCTGAATTTGCATCGTCCACGAAAGCCAAGAAGTATTTCATCTACGGTGCAATCGCGGCTTGCTTGATAACAATTCGTGCAATTGGAAATAAAAATTTCCCAGATTTCACGAATTGCTCCAAATCTATCGTCCTCGTCTCTCTTGCTTTTATAGTCAAATCTTCAACAGACGGACAAAAGCATAAATCGAGATCGAGGCATTACACACCGATAAAAACTTATGCCGATTTGCGGACTCCATAAATCATGTGTATTCACGTTCGAAGATTTCCAAGCCCCACTGAAGTATAATATGCCTATAAATGCTCTCATTTCTTTTTCATCGGTGTGGTGATGGTAAGTTTGGAGTTCTTTATTTTGCTGAATCATTTTTGCACAATGCTCTTCTATTTGATTGTTGGTGTGCTCAACAATAATCTTTACAATATTTGGTGAAAATAAAACATTCCAAAATTCTTCAATGTTTTGTAACTGCGCAGCCGGACCATCCGGTCCTGGCACATAAACACGATCAACATCGCTCATTCGATCTATTGAAACAGAATAAAAACAAACAATTATAAAATACAACAATTATAAACAATTATAAAACAAACAATTATAAAATAAATCTCAATTATAAAAGAATAAGAGAAATTATTTGTATCGTCTTATTCATTCTACATAGGCACGCTCCTTTCTTCTCCTTCCTTCTCCTTCCTTCTCTTTCCTTCTCCTTTCTTCTGTGTACAACATAATATAGATGTATATATACAGACCAATTTCCCCTAGTGTATGTATACATGTATATATTTTCATTTTTTAAACGTTTTTTGGACATTGTTAAAATCGTTTTCAATGTCGAGAAAAAAATTATGATCGCGCACACTTATACTTACGTTCTTAAAGATCACTTTAATACACAATTTGATTAAATTTATTTTCAAAATTTTGAAAAAATTTTGATCACTCTGGTCACATGGGGTCTGAGAGACCCCACACAAAAAGACAACCTACTTTAATGAAATCTACAGAACGAATGAAGAATGTCGGCCGTTCCCGCGCATGGGTATATATAGAGGGACGTTGTACCAACAACATACAGCGCCACAAGTTTGATTTTTAACAGATACATTCAAGATATTTCATCTCAAATTTTGTCTGGGGTCATCTGGACCCCGAGTGACCACAACGGGTTAATGTAGCTAGGCACAGGTTTAGCTGTTGAGCACGATGCTAAATAGAGTCTTTATTGATACTACTCTCTACAGCTGCTTTACTTTCATCAAAATGGACTGTAAGACGTCAGAATCGATGCGCATCATCAATGGGCGAACACGAGGTACGGAAACGATCGATGGTTAATCGGATAAATTGTTCTGATGTAGGGGCTATAAAATTAACGGAGTGCACGCAGAGTTTCTCGAAGAAAACCGTTTTTGAGTAAATCTGCACAATTTGCAGACGTTGCTCAGGTTTCAATCTATCTAGCTGTTTCATCATATGTAGCTTTGAAATGTGTAGCTTATATGTATGTATATGCCATACCTGGCACTTCCTACAGTGGAATTAGTAGTAGCGCAAGCTTCAGAGCTCAATAGGCTCCTTAGAGTTTCAAGAGTTTAGTAGTTGATACCTGTAGTAATGGCCTTGTGAATAATGCAAGCATTTAGTCCGCTAATATCCAGTAGGCCAAGTATGCAAACGGGCCAACGTTGAGTACGCCTAGACACAGAATATGTCAACCACATTAACTCCATATTTGAATCGATTGTCTATCTATCTCTATTACTTTTATGACACATTTCTTCAAATATTTCAGCATGATAATGCAAAGTTAATCCTCGTTTAGGCAGGTAAGATAAGAGTGTAGCATTATTCTGAAAGTCAAAGTAAGTTTTGTGCAAGCCTATACTTCTGGGATGTGTACAAAGCGGTGGTTTTATGTTTTTGTTTTTTTTAATAGTTCCAAAACATGTCAAGCACAAATCACACAATAGATCTGTCATCATTCATGAGCCAGTTGCTCATCATGACATTGCGATTAAAACCTCTTATTGGGTGCACCAGACTTTTCACCATATCGCTTGGAGATCACCACCATATCGCTTTTCACCATATCGCTGTCCTGATATGGACCATCGCTTTATTTTCCGGTAAAATTTAAAGATTTTATATAAAGTAAGTGTTAGCATCACAGGCACGAATATCTTCAATTCGTACTTAGCTCGTTTTCTGAGAAGATATTGTCGGAACAGACATCGCCTAACCAATGCAAAAAGCGTTTGCAAATATGCGACACAAATAGCTCGAGAACCTTTGGAATTAGCGCCAATTTATCGTTTTCTATTCTAGTCCTTACATCATCAAAACGCAAGCATCTGAGCAAAAAGTGAAATCTACGTCTTGACATGGCTTCTATGCAGATATCGCAGCCTATGTCATCGGTGCTCCACAAATCCTTCGTATACAAGTGTGCTCCTCTGAACTTTCCAATATAGGAAGAAAGTCCAAACAAAGCTTTTATTTCAGTTACATTAGAAGATTTTCAGTCTCCTCTACTTTCAAAGTTATTGCGAAATTGTTCAGTAATGTAAATATTTGAATATTCCACTTTTTTGACAACATCTAATCGCTCTAATTGCTTCAGCTCTCGTCTTTAGTGTACACTGACTTTATCATCCAACATAGAATAACAATAAATTCAATCGGAAATAGATGTTTAAATAATTTTTTGACTACAGAGATCGAAATTCAAAAATCGAAAAATTCGAAAAATCCAACAGCTGGGAGTGGACGGTATTCGGTGAAAAAAGGCAGCTGCATTAGGTCACCCTTTGTTCTGTTGGTATCTCCATTTTAGTACCTAAAATGGTTTTGATCGATGCACATCGTGACTTTTTCATGCATACGTTATAACAAAACCGTCAATCTGCAATTGCGACGCAAAGCGCTTTCTGGCGACTGCTCAGCATTCAACGCAAAAATGCTGATAACTTGTTCATAGACTTGGGAGTTGAAGGAAACTGGTAGCATATTTGGAAAACCAAGATCTATCAGAGCACCAGAAAAATAAGGCTTGTGATAACAGCAGTTATCAATCACGAAAGTTCCTTGCTTGAAGGCACGCGGTTCTACTGAGGGCCGCAGTTTGAGGACGACTCAGCATTTAGATTGAATTTTTGCCCCTTCAAAATAATGATCATTGAATTAAACACAGCAGACTACGCTGAAACTTTTGTGAGGGAATCATTACAGTGATCTCACCAAGGGCAACATTCTTGCCCAGAAGCGACAAGACACAGTTTTGGGTCAGCGTAATTGTTAATAAGCAAACGATTGGGCTGAAAACAACTCCGAAATTTTTCACGAAAGATCGCTCTATTCTACCAAACTTATAATCTGGTGAGTCGTATCACAATTTTGCGTTATAGGCATTTGCTTCTTTGACGAGGGAGGCGTGACCATGACCATAAAGTTCAAGCGTCACAAAATGTCTGAAGTCCCGATTCGAATTAGTTGTTAAGGAAGAGAGATTCGGAAACTTCAAGTTCCAATAGGATGGGGCTTCAGCCCATATTGCCCAACATCCTTGAAATGCTTTAAGAGAAATGTTTCCCAGACATCTTGATATCTATGAGAGGTAACATAGAATGGCCTTTGCGGCCGCCTGACTCAAGCATATGAAACATCTTTCTTTGTGGATATATTAAGGAAAGATTGATTAAACGACAGTCAATAACGTGCTTGATCCAAGGGAAGAATTGTTGATGAATTAAACGTGATACTCTTCAAAATGTGTCAACAGACCGCTAAATATTTCAGAAATTTGCTCCCTTAAAGTATTGCGACTAGCGGCCGTAATCTTGAAGACATCATTTCTACAAACTAAGGGATATGAAATGGTACGTCCTACTGATCATCCTCAAAAATAATAATATTAAAAACTGCTCAACTTGTTTTGCCGTGTCCTATATAATTTCAATATTTATGATCCAACCTATAACCCTATAATTTTATTGATCCATCAAGGACTTCTCATAAGTGAGCTTGAAGGAATCAATTTTTTGATGAGTTTTGTTTAAAATTTGTTTTCCCGGGAAAATATTACGCGATATTTCGTTTTATATAATGCAGCTTTATTACCAAACAATATTGATTTCCTCAGCTCATGGAAAAAGTTGCATAAAATTCAAACACTCATGAAGAATTTTGGCAGGGAGAAAAGAAAGAAATTCCTGAAACGAGATAAAAAGCGAATGCGGTATCCACATCATGTAGATGAATGGTTCATACTTTAAGCTGGGAAAACACATCCGATAATTACAGGAAGAAGAATCAACAAGTTTTTCCTAAGCTGTCTACTAATTATGCCTCGAGGATAATTCATCAGATATGACTTCGGATGAAAAATAAGGAAAACCAGCGATCAACCATTAACTATTTATCTCCCAGCACTCGTTTTTCAATTCACTTTAGTCTCGCGTCAGCCACTCTATTGTGGGTTTTCCATGAAATGAAATCAAAAGTCATTATCTTTTATTGCGTCCTTAGCCAGTGTCGTCAAGATTGTAAGCGACGAATACGAATACAAAATGAAATTAAGAGCCTCAATAAAATTAAAGCAGAGAAGATGGAAGTTGATTTCTCTTTCTCTGTTGTCCTTATTGCCACTTGAACAAGGTACGCAAACTTTTTTCCATTTTTCTTCCGTTCATGAGATTTCATCAGGTTTGATGAGGATATTTCTGCGTTTGCATGCTGTACAAGTATATTTCCAGCCTTGTTCGGTTTTATACATTTTCATGTAGGTTTCTTGTAGATTGGAACATTTGCTGTTTGCTTGACTGGAGAAGCAAAGACTCCTGAAATCGACATAAAAGTGTACCGACGGTTAAGGATAACTACAGAAAATATTTAGTCATTCATGAATACCCGTGATATTTGGGTCCTTCCTTATCCAAGGAGATTGGGCAATCCGTTAAAAAAATCTAAATTTTTGTATTTCCACATATCTTAAACTTATTTATGACCAACGGAATGTTGAAAAAGTTAGAAGGTAACATCTTCTGGTCTAACAGCTCTTCACACCTCACATAGGAAAATAATTTTAAAAGATACATGCTAGCATCCAATGAAAATTAATTTCACTGTCATTAGTGACTGTCATTTTTATTGACATTAACCCGCACTGAATCATTTTTAATCTGCTAATTAGGATCGAAATTCCAAGCGTGATTACTACAGATTGGGCTTTGACGTGTAGACAAATGCTCCATTTTATGACTGGTTTTACGCATGTTATCCCGAAGATACGTATGGCAATTGGATGCCCTCAAAAGTATAGCAATAAAATTGTTGCGCTCTACATATCAAAAAGACATTGCCATTGTCCTTCGATGGCTTCGTAAGTAATCAAAACGAGCCATTGACCACAGAAAATATACCATTTGTATGCACGGAATTTTCTAGGAAATAGATTTGTTGTTATTCTATATACTAGCCAACGGGCTCTACACATCTCGCTCATCTTGCAGGTAACTTATGAATACCATGTCAAAAAAACTGCTTGTCTTTTGCGGCAAACCATTAGTCAAGCCACTTTCCAACTTATTCGGAATCGCTAAAGTGTTGCTCTGCAAGCTCGTGCTCCAGTAACGCGAAGAGATGCCTTGTTTAGCGAGTACGGAGGATGTAGAACGATGTCCCGTCCAAGCGATTTCACTGGTTTAGATGTGTGGGACGGCGCGTGGTGATGTAACAAAATCAGTTTGTCATGTTTTCTGGCCGTTCCGGTCGTTTTTCGATTAATGCGGTGTTTAAATTTATCATTTGTTGACGATAGCGTTGTTTATTAATGATTTCACCAGGCTTCAAGAGTTCATAAAACACAAAACCACTCTGGTCGCACCAGACACATAGCATAGTCTTCTTGCCGAAGCGATTTAGCCTTGGTGCTAAGGGCCCGGCTTCGCCAGGTCAAAATTTTTCCCACTTCGGATTTTCAAAACAAATTCATATATCGTCACCCGTCACAATTTGATGCAATAATGATTTTCTTTGGTGGCGGCGAAGCAGCATTTGACATGTGACTTGAACAAAACTGAGACCTCTGCCCGGAAACTATGGTGGAAGAAATGCTGAAAACGGTTGAAAAATAGAATCGTGTGGCGCAATATGCTCGGGAAGTACTGACACTGAAAAAAGCTTTACTGGAGCGCTTGAGGTGTTAGAAATTCCCGTAATCTGAAGGCACCTCCAGGCGTAAGAACGCATGGCGTTGTCAAATGGCGTTTAATTTTAAATGACGTTGTCAAATTGTGTTTATGGCTTTTGTTTTCTAAAAATCTCCTGTCATCTTAAGGCGTTTATACATCTTGTATTATTTGAGTTTATTTTTGAGGAGAGTGCTTTCATAATTTTCCAAATATTGGATTGTGGGAAATAATTTGGGCTTTCACACTCAAAATTTTCCAATCAACGATTCACTATCAAGTTCAATCACTATTGCCCAATATTTTTGTCATTTAATATATTTTACTTGGCCTTTTATAATACGAGTCCAACAAATAGTTTTATATTTATAGGAAAACATCAAGTCATATGTTGCCCTTAGTGAGAAAAGTGGTCCTTTTTTTCATAACATAGATACACAAATAAATCAATTAGGAACAATTCAGGAATAGCTGTATGTTTTTGAGTATATATTTCGAACTAACATTAAAGCTGGCATTCTTCATTGAAAATCATTTGATTTTGAAACCAAATCATTCAAGAATTCGATTTTCACTTGAAGGAAATTGAATTATTTATTATTATTGTTAATTGTTCAGTGTTGGCACTGTCCACCTCATCCGGTTTATAATTGTTTTACTCTTCTGATTCCAAAGTACGTTTTCTGTATGTTTAATATGAAAATGGTTTGAATTTCTGTGCTCTAATGAAAACATTACTACTATTTTTAGAAATATTCGATTAGACCTTGTCAAAGTTTTTCACTTTCTATTTTTCCACAAGATTTTCCACTCAATAAAGACGCAGAAAACCATACAGATATCATAGCGTTAGTATATACTATGCTAAAGCGTTAAATAAAAGCCCTACCTAACGGTATTCCGCTATAATAAATTAAATTCTATTTAGCTTTGTAAATTTCCTTCATTCATTTTTAATCATAACGCTGCTGCGTTAAACCCAATACGAATAAAAATCTGCTTTTGCTTTTTCTATCTCTGTCGGAGGGATGTCGTTCGAGCGTGTTAGTACTATAAGTAGCTACACTTTGTAATACCAATAAAAATGCGCGAGGTCCATATTAAATTCCCTTATCCTTGAAAAGAACCTATGTCCTAAAACGAGAATTCTCGGTAGCTGGCATCCTTTTTTTAAATTTTTAATGTAAATGGTTTGAGCTGAA
Organism: Stratiomys singularior; assembly: GCA_954870665.1. Lineage (NCBI taxonomy): Eukaryota > Metazoa > Arthropoda > Insecta > Diptera > Stratiomyidae > Stratiomys > Stratiomys singularior. The sequence goes on along the minus strand of OX940877.1, from coordinate 111,449,351 downwards.
AACTTTATGTAAAACTAATGAATTCTATATGTATTGGCATATTATTGTGTTTTGTTTCTGATCATGGCAAGGACTCATTGATTACGATTCATTTAAAATTGGTTTACTGACTCAATTTCCTTTTCTTTAATAATATGATCAGATTTAAGAGAGAGAGAGAGTCTACTAACAGGTACCTCTCTCTCAAAAGTTATTTGTTACAAAGGAAACACAACATACTCCTAGATCTTCTTCTAGTATCTTAGGCGACCTGCTAGAAAGTGTAAGTTCAGCCATTACATGGAGGGTGTTTGCCTTATAGACAAAGCCGTTGATACTACTCCTAGTTAAATTGTACATAACAACATGTCATCCTGAACCGGCGATGTTTTTCATCTTGTTAAAAACTATTTAGAACATTTCAAAGGACATTTAATTTAATTAAACTGATAGTAACTTTACTTATTTCTCATGAATAATATGATCAGGTGCTACTGCTATTTAACAAATATTCATTATCCTGTGCATTTAACATAATTGAAATTCACGGTTGTTTTGTCAAATATTTTTTAGTCTGAGTTATGCGTTTTCCTATGAGTTTTTGAAATACCATGAAGGAAAACCGGAAAAATGTTATTACTTTTATTTAACTGTATATTTTACATAATTCTCTCATGTTGAAGATACACGAAACCCAATACAATAAGCATGATTTCATATGTTGGTTTAGTTCCGAATGCATTATCCTCACAGGCGCAACCACAACCACAAGTTCTGGTTTCGGGTGACGTCTCACACACAGGTGTGTGGTCAAACCAATAATCTTCGTAGCCGGGGGTGGTTTTGTTGAAAGCGCTAAGCCATTCTAATACTCCACTCCGATGGTTTTCCACCCAATTTAAATTCCTTTTAACCTGGTTAGTGAGAGTATCGTATTCCTGTTGTGGTAGTAGCCCGTTGTTAAGTAGGGTTTGCGACAGGTTCTGAAACTATAAATAATAGAAAAAAAGGATATAGTACCACGTTATGAGTTCAAATGATCCTATTTAAAATCGGTTGCTAGTAATGCATACAGTTGATGGACTTAAATTGAAGGAAAAGAAACATTTTTGCCATTAGCTTATAGTCGAAAAGCAACTTGTGGTTGGTGGTGTTAAATGTGAGAATTGGTAGCTTTAAAGTAAAGAAGATTCCCAATGTGAACAATGGGAAAGGGAACAATGTGTTCCCTTTAAAGTAAAGAAGATTCCAATGTAAATGCTTGGCAGATATGATTTATTTAACTAAACTCCCATTTAATAGTTTACTTCAAACTAATATTAATGATTATATAATATATTTGTTACTATCCAATAACGTTGTGAAACTTACATTGCTAATTGTACCTTTATGATGCAGGTTCCTTTTTCATCGTCGAAAATTTTTTTTACTACTTTTTAGAATCCATGGTTACTAACTAGCGCCAACACTCCCGAAGATTGACCAGAAGAATGAGATACAAAAACATGAATTAATTGGAGAGAGCATACGAGCTAGTTCATTTACATAAATTCAAGTTCAACATTGATTTGAACGCAATTGATTTAATTGCGTTTCTGTGTCAGATGAAAAACGACTTGTAGAGGCTGAATAGTTTTTACATACTTTTTCATAACAAATTTTATTTATTTGGACATATAAAAGAACATGAAAGGACATATTTTAATTTGTTGACCGTATAGAAAGGTTTTGGGTATCGACACTCTTATTGTCAGACTGACAGTAGCCAAATCTGCTGGATTAAGCCCATAACACCCCCCCCCCCCTGTTAAGGGGTTATATATGTTGAGGTGCGAGAAAATAGGGCAAAGTTTGAATTTTTATGAAGGTATGTAGCCATATTTTTATTGACAAATTGTTTTACGTTTTGCGTAGTACAATGTTTAATGTGCAAAATCAGCTTGAGAAAATAAAAAAATATTCATAATTATAAAAGTTATAACGATTCCCGCAAAACGCGTTTTTTTCAAAGAGGCTTGCCGTGCCTACGATTCCAGTCCAACAGCTCAACTGAAAGCATGAAACCAAAAAAATTTCGTTAGTTTAGAGACTTGTGGTGTACTTAAACGATTCAAAAATAAAAAAATTTTTTTTTTGTAAACGGGGACAATTTTTCCAAAAACACCACTTTTTGCGTCTGAAAAAATTTATTAAAAAATTCATAACAATAATATAAAAAATTATACGGAAATATTGAATCGTTCAAGTACATGGCAAAGAAATTACGAACAATTAGAAAAAAAAAATTTTGAAATCGGTCGAAAACTTTTCCGGCAATCCAAGGCACCGCAACGACGTTTTAAGGAAAAACACGATTTCGAGATAATCGCGTTTAAAGTTTCAAGTATACTTTTGTCTAGTGTAGCGGTCAATCAGGTAAACTTACAAATCGTCGTCTATTCCGGGGCCGTAACAGGAGTCCTCTGTAATCGATTTGGCTTCCAAATGATCGATTTTCTGTTGTCTGAGAGCCATACGGTTTTCCCTGGTCGCATTATGCGCCCGCTGCTCGGCCGTTGAAATGCGCCTTTCGTCCTCCTGAGCGACGAACTCGTGTGAATTTCTACCGCAGGGCACCCCTAATCCCTCGAATATCTTCAAAACTGCTTTTTGACCCTCATTGAAAATGCAGGCAGATAAATATGCTGCAATGCCAACTGGTACCGCACCTCCCGGAAGATGTTTTGGGGTCAGTTTCCAAATCAACTGATTATAACTTTCATTGTTATTTTGCGTAAACCCACCGAGACAACGTGCAAGTAATTCATCTTTTGACAAATCTTCGTAGATTGGTTTGATTGTTTGTAAAACATCTGCGGGAAGTGGTTGGTAGGAATGTTCAAATCCGGGGATTTTGTTCTTCTTCGTCGGCTTTTTCTTGGGAAGCGCAGCGAGAGCTCTCTGCCACTCACACCATGAGTCTTCACCGGCGGGACAATTCGTATGTTGGGGATTTTTGTCGGTTGAACTATAGTGAAAAAACGTGGCCCAAATATCGTTTTTCATTTTTTCGATTGAATCCGGATTACGGCGTATCGCTAAACCGTAATAAACGGTCAGCTTGTCAACAATTTTTCCAGTCAATTTCCCCTTACCTCCAAGCCCTTTATTATTTTTTTTCGCATTTCTCAATCGCGTCCCCATTCTTTTCTGCACATGCCCAATGCACTCCTTCTTTTGCACATCGAGGTTTTCATATGGCGCTGATTTCTTTACGGCAGCAAACGTTTTAGAATCGCCGTCTCCAATGTAGTTGGCGTACTTTATCCCGTTCAAAGTTTCGGAGCGTTTGAACATTTCGATCATTGCGTCAACCTCCATCTTCCCGGATGATCCTGAATGATTCGCTGTGCAAACAGGTTCATGTTCTTTAATCCAGTCGGCATAATCGTCAGTATCCTTTTGCGATTCCCACACTTGGCACAACTTGCAGTACGCACTTTTTACGACGATGTCAAGAATTTTACCCGTGTGATATCCGATCAAAGACGCGACCCCGTACAAAGAAGTGAAGCCACGTTTCTTCCATGTTCCATCACCGGAAACAGTTACATGATTTTTAATTGGGCCATTATTTGCTTCAACTTCGTCCCGCACAGCACTTTTCACGACTTGGTTAAAAACTTCAATCACGGTGGTCGAAATGTTTTTCACTATCGTGTCGTAGGAACACTGCTTCAAAAATGGTGGCATATCCATAAAGCCGCAAAATTTTGCACATCCCGCTGCTCCTAAACCAAGTAATCTCATTGTCAGTATAAAGCGTCTATTTATTTCATACGCGCGATCAACAATACCACTCGAATTAATTTTACGCTGGGTACATTTGCCACATGTGACCGCGATTTTGAAACCAAGACCTCGCGTTTCAATTGGCGCGAATTGTACATCACTGTCGCACGTCTTGCATTTCACAAACATCGAAATAGCCGCGAAAACTTCGAAGAAATTCACCATTCGATATTCCATGGATCCAACAACTGGCACGTGGATATCAGGATTCAATTTGAGTTTCTTTCGTGACGCACTGAAACTGCTATCGTCCACTTCGACGGTTTTGGGATTAAAATACTGCCTTCTCTTTTTAGGCTGCGATTTTCGAACGCGATTTTTCATTTTCGTTTCGCGCGTGACTTTATTGCGAGGGCCCATACTGATTTTTGACGAAATACAACGAATAAAACCGAAGCAAAGAGAAATTTACGGCTCTCACGATGCTTATACTTTGAAAACTTGTATTCGACTGTTTTGAGGAATTTCCTTTCCTGAACTCCGGAAAACTCTAATTAAAAAACCGGTTTTGGAGAAAATAGCCCGACCAGTGTCGTACGCTCCGCTTGACGCACCACGCGCCCGTAAAGGAGCAAGAAGAAAAACACTATTCTACTGCTTGTAAATCTACAAAAATTTGGGATTATATTCTTCAAAACTCATTCTTTAAAATACAAAAATAAAAAAAAGATCGATTTTTTGACCGACCTCAACATATATAACCCCTTAACCTGAGAATCGAGTATGGAACAGTTAAACCCATTATTTGGGCTAAATCAACTAGAAGCCATTTCATAACTCGAAGCCTTACAGCGCCTATTGTTTGTAAGAATTAACTTACAATCGGGAAGGTAAAGGGGTGGAGGATTACTAGCTGAACAAGTATGCCTTCTTTGAAACTAAAGTCCGCAAATCGTAGTGTTTTACCAGATTATATTTCTCATCGATCCATTAGACTTTAAAGATCGTGCCCTACCAATCATACAACAAAATCACAGCTCAAATTATCTCATCATATTAGAAAATGTCACAGCCGCAACTTTTCCCTCCTTGCGAAATATATACTCTGAATACTGTGACAATTAATCTTGAAGTGTATAGAATAGCCAAACTTGTTCCAAGATTCCTATCACTAGTGGCTGCTTCTTTATTACTTAATAACGACAATCAAACGGAAAGCGAGGTGTGCATACGTTGTTATACACATCCCATAACTTCTTAAAAGCGACTATACCTCGGGTGGTCATTAAAAAACAGAGATACGAATAACACAGGCATCAAATTAAGCGAGCTTTTTTATATCAAGAGCTTCGAAATAAAACGACGTAGTTCAGCGGATTTTCGTGATGGCTAACTTTTTGAGGATGATCCATATACGCTCTGGAAATTATTTTTCCTGTGTGATTGTTTAAGGGGGTCTTACTATGTAACAATTTCAAAATATTAATTTTTTTAAACATTTTTTTCATTTATACAGTGTTAGAAATACGCTGGTAAAAGGATTTAACTGTGGACGGACTCGTTTGGCAATGACAGAGCATTTTTCACGGTCACGCGCGGTCGTTTTTCACGTTTCTGCTGTAGTTCCGCGTGGGACCATTTTTTGAGGTGCGGAACTGATTTTGTGAAGAGTTGTGAAAACCATTTTACATTTTTCCCATAAGTTAGTGTTTGAGATGCTCTTTTGAAAAAATTCTTTACTTCTCACTTTTAATTCAGTCTGAAAATCACGTTGACACCTTGAAAATCTCGCTTGTTTCGAAAGTGTTTCGGTCGGAGTTTTTATTCAGTTTTTTTCGCTTTTTTTCATTTTTCATGGAAAATGGATAAAAAAGGATCGCGAACAGTGCGTCGTAGTCGTATTGGTGGTCGTGTCAAGAAAAGAAAAACTCTGAATCCGCATGTTGCGGAGAAGGAAACAGCGTATGCAAGCACGTCGGCGAAAAACTCAAGACCAGGTGATCAGTGGAAGTGAAAACTACTCCTGGTTTTTTGTATTGCATTTGGAATTTCATGACTGCTTTCTCCGCCATTGCGGAAAATGCAATATGCAAGGTGTGCAAGGAAAAATTTAAATTTTCCCAGAGTTCGAAACGTGGCGTGGGTTTCATTATTATTATGGAGTGCAAGAGCGGTGAAAAAACTATTCCTTCATGTCCATATATAAACAATGCGTATGAAATTAACCGCAGATTAGTTTTTATATTTCATTTGCTGGGAATCAGTCGAGAAGGCGTTGACAAATTTTGTGATGTAATGGACATTTGTAGTAGAATTTCAGTCTGTGCTTATTACGCGTGTCTGAAAACATTGAAACCACGGCGTCGGCTGTATACGAATCTGTTTTAAAAAAAACTGTCGACGAAGAAAAAGAACTAAGTGTGTTGCGTCGAAACGATGAGATTAATTTGACAGTTTCGGGGGATGGAACGTGGAAGAAGAGAGGTTTTTCTTCTTTGTTCGGTGTCTCAACACTCATTGGAATCTACAGCAAAAAAGTAATAGACGCGATAGTGAAATCTAGTTTTTGCCCAGCCTGCACATCCCAGAAAAGGGTAACAAACGGGAGCTCAGATGATTTCGAAAAATGGTATAAAAGCCATGAACAAGATTGTCACGCAAACCACGAAGGAAGCTCTGGAAAAATGGAAGTTGACGGAGTAACAGAGATATTCAAGCGATCCACAGAGAAGTATGGCGTGAAGTACGTTACGTATGTAGGTGATTGTGACAACAAAACTTACAATGGAATCGTTTCATCAAAACCATACGGAGACAGTACTCTCGTTAAAAAAAAATAATGCGTCGGCCATGTAGAAAAGCGGATGGGCACGAGGCTAAGGAACATGAAAAAATCCAAGAAAGGTCTCGAAGGGAAAGGGAAGAGAAAGCTGACAGACAAAATTATCGGGTAACTTACGAAATTTTACGGTTTGGCGATAAGAAGAAATCCTGATTCCATTGAAAAAATGAGGGAGGCAATTTGGGCTACGTTAGATCACTGCAGCTCAAGTGATGGTAATCCTAAGCACTCAAAGTGCCCACCAGGCAAGGAGAGTTGGTGCAAGTGGCGTCAGGCCGAAGCAACCGGAACTTTGGCAACTTTTGAACATACACGTGTTCCTCTGAGTCCTCAAGTCATAGAAGCTATCGAGCCGATTTACCGAGACTTGTCCTCGACCAATTTGCTACAGCGGTGCATCGGAGCTTTCACGCAAAACAGCAACGAATCCATTTGGCTAATGGCGCCCAAAAATTTGCACTCAGGTAAGCAGGTGGTCAACATTGCTATCTGTTTGGCAGTAATGGTATTCAATGAAGGATACCGAATGATCCTAAAACCATGAATACTATGGAAATCACGTTGGGGCATAAGCAGAGGCGTGCGCCGCGTGACTTGAAGAGCAACGCATCGACCACTCGGAGCTTAGGGTGACTGATGCAGCGAAAAGGGCCAGGATCGAGCAAAGAGAAGAGCAAGTGGCTCAAAGCGAATTCCTCCTTAAACAAAAAGGTGAACTCTACGGACCTGGGATTGCAGATTGATCGTAAGAATTTTTAACAATATATTATTACGTTGTCAATCTTTAAACGTGTTTTTCCGAAAGTCGTCTTTTTTGAGGTGGGGTGGACGTTTTCGAAAAATCTACCTGACCGATCTTGTCATACTAAAGATTTTTATAATCAGAAAACATGTCGCAACAGATAGACACGAGCTTTTTTTGAAATTCTTGTCCAAAAATGTTTAACTAAATGTTTAACTTAAAATGTTTCTAAATTCTATTACTATAAGAACATTTTGAATTTTTGAAAAAGCGCGTGTCTATCTATAGCCAAGGGGATGAGAAAAATAAATTTTATAGGCTTTTTTGGTTTCAGATCATCTGATCGGTCAAAATCGTTCACCCCGTGCGCCCTGGACACTTTTGACGAGGACACAGTGAAGGACGTGTAGCGGTCACATACGTCATTTTTATGTAAAACCAAAAAAACTATGTAAAGTTCAATAATGAATGATAACATTGCAAAAAATTGCTTCCCGAAATCATTTGTAGTTTACTAGTAATCAATTTTTGAATATAGCGCTCGGAAATGAGGTATTATATAGTAAGACCCCCTTAAGTTATTCTGTGCAAACAGTGATATTCAACGGATCACGGAGTATATTTCATCACACTTTCATCTATAGCCCCCTTCTGCTACCAGTTTTTCGTCAAAAATAAATAGCAATGCATCTCGAAAATGTCAGTGAAACCCCGTCAGATTGGGTATTTGTTGGAAGTATCGTGTAATCCGAAGTGATATCGAACCGAAGTTTAATATCGAACCATCGTGTAAGTACGTACAACGGTAACACTCCGAACAATCGCTCATTTTAGCGGTATTCAACCTAAATAAATGAAAATATATGGAGATTGACAAATTATCTTTAATTTTTCCATAAAACATAAAAAAATTTTCTCCATAAAAAATTTTTTCCACAAAAAAATTTTTTCCATAAAACAACAAAACGTACTCAGACAATAGTTATAGTAATAATACGTATTCAAACAATAGTATATTACGAGATGAAAGATTTTGGATCTAAGCGTAGTACAAATACACATTCACTATTGCTGTCTCTGTCAGAGCGAAGTCGCCCGAGAGTGCTAGTGCTGTATGTAGATAAGCTAAGTAGTACGCTGTGCGCTCGTGTTTTTGCAGGTAGATTTTTTTACGATATTTAGCAAAGAAGTCATTAAATTTCACCACAGCACCGCTGACTCAGAGACAGTTCGATATTTTAATATAATATAATATAATAATACAGTGCTGCTCATTTCTGCACCATTTTCGGTATAACTCCTTGTTGAAAACTTCGCTTCATTACTTTATTGCGTATAGGAGTGTAGATTATGAGATACTCTTTGAGAATCGACTATTTGTTGGACTAAAAAGACTAGGTGAAAAACTCCGGATCTAACGGTGCTTGACCAAAATAAGTGGAACTTTATCTGCATTGCTAAATTTCCAATCGTTATGCGTAAAACGAGATTGGCACTTTCAAAATGTTTGGGGAAAAATGCAATACAAACATGAACCCATTTATACTCTTACTATTTTTCTTTGAAAAAGTCTCCTCAGAGTTTGAGTACTTTATCGAGTGCTTTAACTATCGAGACGTTTGCTGAGACTTTTTCAGCCGTTGACGTAATTTGCTTCGAGACACTCCGCTTAGAGACATTCAGGAAGCCGAAATTGAACTGATGAAATATTTGTTGTCACCCTTAAGTCATGTCCAATTTATCATGTGTCCAATTTTTAGCCAACATTACACCAAAGAACAATTGATACAATACAAAGTTGTAAGTATTCTTCGTATCAACGAATATTCTCTGAATATTTGAAATGGTATTTTGAGCGGTGGGTACTGTGGGTATCCTGAGTATATAGGCCTGAAATAAGTACCGAAATTATTCTTTTAGTGCTAGAAAATGGGAATATTTCCAAAGCTGACTAAGTTGTCGGTTATGAAAAGGATAACCATTATTATCCAGAAAAGCACGACTTCCTGCAAGAAGTAGATATGAGCCTTGATGAATATAAATTGATGGAGGTACGCTTGTCTTTGGAGGGTTCACCGAATATATTCGAATCAGAACATCTAGGGTTTGGATACAGCACTCTGCTCTGTGGAAGTTTATTCGATTGCAAATACTTTAGTTTTCGAAGTCTGGAAATTGGATGGAATAAGCAAAAAAACTTAGAATGAGATAAGCGTGTTACATTTCTGTATAAATCAGAAATATCCACAGAAACTGCTCAAGTGGAGACCATCTTCCGAATTTTCCACCTTATTCATAAGAAAGAGCAATATTATCAAAACTGTTCATGAAATGAATTTGTAGAACGTTGGAAAGGGGATTCACAGGTAGCGAATCAATAAGACTGAAGTGCGCCAGTTTTTTGACACTATCACCCTCATGTCAATTTTCTATTATACCTGTGTCTCTTCGTACTGGTCTCACTATGTCTCTACTTTTAGCATATAAAAAAACATTGAGTATCCTGCCATTGTGCACAAACTATTCAATCAGTTGATTGTTTCCGAAACGCTCTCCTCGAAGTGTCCCAAACATATGAGGTGTGATCTAAATATACGGTGAATAATTTTTTATTTAAAAAAGTAATACGCTTACATAGAATCTGATTTAATCTCCCTCAAAGTATTATCCTTGGCTAGCAATGGACTTATCCCAATGTTGACTCCATGACTGGAAGCATTTCTGGAAGGCATCTTTCGGAAGGGCTTTCAACTGCTCGGTTGTTTCCCACTCAATGTCAGCAATGATGTCAAAATGTTTTCCTTTAAGCAAAGTTTTCATTTTTGGGAAGAACCAGAAGTCAAGTTGTGCTAAATCCGGTGAGTACGGCGTATGTATAGTAACCAGACAGGAGCATTTTTTCTGCCAAAAACTCATGAAAGAGAAGCGAGGCGTGACACGGTGCATTGCCGTGGTGAAGAAGGAAGCCAATCGGCCATTCTTCTGGCCGCTTTCTTCGTATGTTGTTTCGCAAACGTTGCATTACGCCTTTATAAAATTCAGAGTTTACAGTTGTGCCCCTTCGAACGAATTCTGATCGCATTACGCCCTCACTATTGAAGAAAACAATGAGCATGACCATGACGTTGGATTTTGATTGACGTGCGTTTTTAAGGCGAGGAGATCCACTGGTTTTCCATTAAGAACTGCATTTTTGTCTTAAGATCATAGCCATAGACCCAACTTTCATCAACATTTCATGAGCTTCTTTGGTATTCTTTTGCAACTTAAAACAAAACTTAATGTTAATGCATTGTTCGAAATTCATGTTGCACGACAGACACGATAAACTCAACCTCACTCTAGTGGCTCTGGCAGCTGACAGACAAGTTCGAAAGTGTTACAACTTGTCCCTGCCTGTCTCAGCTGATCACGCTACAGGACAAATTACAGCATATGGATGTATCGTCAGCAGTTGCTGGTATAAAAATTCATTCACCGTATTTTTTGATCGCACCTCGTGTGAAACCACATGGTGAAACGTCAGAGCTGTTGAGAGGATGTTCAAGCGGAATTTAATTTACTTTACGTTTCTGCAATTTTCAGGTTGTTAGGGCTGCAGAGTCCAATGTGGGATTATCATGCAGAAATGAGGCGCTTCGGAATTACTGTCGTGCCCTTTGTGCGCGATATACGATTCAAACCTAACCAAGAAGACCACAATAGCAGATAGTGTTTATTGGGTGAGAATCGTCAAGAAAACCAATGAGTTAAACCTCTTAAGACTCCTCAATAAAACCATTGATATAACCTTCCTGGCTGATACGCGGGTTCTGGCTCCCACTTTTATCGCTCCATATTAGCCATTTACGGTTTGGGAGTGCAATGGTGAAATCATACTTTGTCGAACGTCCAAATGCGTTGCAAGAAACCCTGCCCTTCACCTTGAGATTGAAGAAGAAGCCTCTTACAAACTTCAACTGTCGCATTTTGGTATACAAAAGTGCTAAATTAATGGAGTTTCAAGATATTAATATATTTTGGTAATTTCTTAAAATTTATTGCGTTGTTACCTTCGACTCAACTCAACTACAAACTAAGATGATGAGGAAAAAGGGGAAAAGTTTAAGGAAACGGCTTGGAACAAGATTACAAGCTGTCTGCTGAGATAAAATTTATGGAAGAAATTTTTGCTCCTTGACCATATGAAAAGCAAGCGTAGCCGATACAAAAGCAAACTTTACTCCAAAGCAAAGGGTTTCGAATTGTACTCAAGAAAGAAAATCTAAAGCTATACATAATTTAGGTATTCATAGCAGAAAAGTAAGCAGGAAGGACATTACGCTTTCAAATGTCTCAAATTGCGGAATCTGGTGCGCGAACCTCACATGGCTAGAAAGGAACCAGCAAAAATCGTAGTGCGAAGCACGTGAATGGAGGGCATCAGTGTCCTAAGTCTTGCCTCTTAATTACGAAGAATGTCTTAATTTTAGTTTCATCCATGCAAGCATCAAAACTAAAGACTCCCTTTCCTTAGAAGCGGAGTCAACAACTTCTACCGTGGGGTAACCTAGAGGAGTCTGTACCGCAGCCAGTTTTCGATATCTTATGCTTATGCATGGAACGGATAAAAGCGTCAAAAGAGAAGTGAGACAATAGTCTTCGCAACGCAATGGAAAAGTATTTGGGGTCAGGGGAAGTCAACTTGAAATTTTAAACTAAATTAGGATGCACAGAATGCTTATTTCAAAATTAGTCTGAATCATGGCTTGAGATATTTAACTGGCCAGAAAATAAACACTCACCTACTGAAATCTGAAGAAATTGAACGAAATCGGTCTTACAGGCGAAAAGAAAGAAAGAAAAGCACTCAAAGCAAATAACAAAAAAAAAAAAAAAACAAGGAATTAAAGTTATACCTCAAATTCCAACAAAGCTGGCTAACACTTTCACTGAATCTTGTTCAGCCAACAAATTTGGGAAGGTATGCTGGTGAAAAATAAAACTGCAAGAACTCAGAAAAAATCCTCACACGGCCAACTATATTCATAACAATTATATATATATGAATATATATATATATATATATATATATATATATATATATATATTTATATATATATACGAAGTGTGTTCGGAAAGCAAGTTAACTGTTCAAATTTCACGAGAAACGTACATTCGGTTATCGATTTTTATTTTTGTTATGTTTATACACTTGTCACCAACATATATTTACAGTTCCAGCTATAAAATATGTTCGGTTTGTTTGCGAGAGACATAACAGCTAGAAGTGTTTTGTGAGCTCGGCGATTTTTTGCTATCGAAAAAAAATTGATCAAAGAATTTGCATCAAATTATGTGTAAAATATGAAATAAAGTGCTTCAAAATACTTAAAATGTTGACAGTGGGATACGGTAAATCTGTTTGAATAAGAAAATGTTTACAAGTGGTACAAACTATTCCAAGATGGCCGAAAAGGTGCCAATGACGCTCCTCGCTCTAGATCCCCAAGCTCGTCAACAACAGATGAAAATGTTCAAGCAGTGAAGAAAGTTGTTCTGGACAACAGTCAAATCACTATCGGAGAAATTACTCAGGGTGTTTGCATATCGGTTAGCACATCGAACGTTTTAGACTCAGGTTGAAGTTATGATTCGCTTACGAAAAGCAATACGAAGAAAACGTCCGGAATTGTGAGAATACAATTCATGGCTTGTGCGTCACATTACAGGGGCGTTATCGCGATGTACAAGCCATCACTCATCTTTGCTTGTTTTTTTGCCAAAAACAACACCAAAACCATGCCTCAGCCACCATATTTACCGGATTTGGCCCCATGTGACTTTTTCTTGTTCCAAAAACTGGAAAGACTTACGAATTAACGAAGATTTGCAAAGATTGAGTAGATAAAGGCTCCATTGCTGGAAGACCTGAAGGCTATACCGGAAAGTGCTTGTGAGAAGTGCTTCGAGGATTGGAAAAAGCGTTGGCACAAGTGTCTTATATCTGAGGAGGATTAATTTAAAGGGGAAACATAAATATTGACGAATAAATAAATATTTTTTCCTAAAAATGCAAAGCCTCCTCACTTTTTGAACACAACTCATATATGCCATTTACATAGATAACATTTAACTTCGCAAATGGTGAAATACATGTGGAGATCTAAAATTAACAGCTGAACATATTCAAAACACCTTGAAGATGAAAACGCATTATGGAGTCTTCGTGGCATGCTTCGTGCACAATACAATGCATACAATGCTCCAAAGGATATCTGATCAAGGACAATGACTAGAAATAGCACGCTTCATACATTTACTGATCCAAAAACTCTCAAGGCTTGATTGAGGAAGAAGATGTTCAAAAAGCCAAGGCAAGCTCTTAATTTGACCCTTCCCAAAAAAAATTGAACTTGGAATGAAGAATGGGTTCTGTTGGTTACGTTTTATACAGTTATAAATCTTCAAATACCAATATTATAAATCGAATAATGTAGTTAGTTGCAGAATCCGCGCAGACACTATTCCTGGTGAAAATGAACAAAGCCTTATCTATAAAACTTCCTTCGTTAAAGTAGAGGGAAGAAAAAAAATTGTTAAAACCAAAGCAGACATAAGCTTACCATAACAAAATAAAGGACTTCCAACCGATCAACTCAATTTCTGTGATGCTGGAACCCTAGAACATCAAGAGAATGAAGAAATATCCTGCAAATCTAGCAGGATAGACGACAAGGACCACGCAATACAAGCTAGCAAGCAAATGAGCGTAAAATTTCGTCACCGAAGATCACGTCGATTTATTTTTCCAAGATGGAATTCTTGCTGATAAAGTCTAGAGCGCAAAACACAAAGTTGCCTTGTACCTTTTTAACTTAAATGTTACCGGTCAGTGTGGAGTATATGTGTAACATTAGTAATCATACATTGAACGGTTATGACATGAACTCCAATAATAGAGAAAACTCCACAAACGAATTAGAAAAAATCTAGTTTATTGATTGTTTAAGTAATACAGGTGCCAGTAGATACCGCAGATCCTTCATTCGAGGACCGGCTTTTGGTTGGTTCAGTAGAGTACCATCACCATTTGTCCACTATCTATCATCTTTGTGAAGTACTGGGAGCTGTCAGTCAAATATCAGCAGTCATCATGGAGACGCTCTACTGGGAAATCGCAAATGCACAGTTGATCTGTTTTTAAACGGTGACAGAAAATTGGAAAATCCTAAAGTCAGCAGCTTTTCGAGAAACGACGTTTCATCAAATTCTTGTATAAAACTGAATAAGACCGAAATGTCAATAATGGATCAAGAAGCCTAAAAATAAGAAACTATGACACATGCTATGAGTTTCATATAGGAGAAGATATATAAAGTTAGTCACGAAGACTTTGAGAGCAATGAATGCTCTGGAACACCTTGAATGAACAAAACTGAAGGAAGTCTTCCCCAAGTACGTGTCACTTTTAGTGGTGACCGTTTCAGCATGTCCAACTGAATAAGATAGACAACTGGGTGCTCCACCATGGCAATGTGACAGTTGCCACTTGCTTCGTCCCCACTGACTTCTTCTTGTTCCCCTGGCAAAAAGGGACACTACCCTCGTGGTTTGTGATTTGACAGCGTCCTAGCGGTCAAAGGCTTCAACAAAAGCAATGTGAAACAAGATTTCCGGAAACCTCGTTGTTGCCGGTATGTGGATTATCATGACATTAATTGTGAAGGATTTTATTTCGATGTATTAAATTGATCAATAAATTATTTGTTCTTTATTCACTTACAGAGCATTTTTGATTTTCAAATATACGACTATATAATAGGTACATCGCTGATAGATAGTTCTACATAATAGTACAACTGTCTGTTCTAATGGTCAGAATCAAGAGTGATTCAAAATACCTTTTTGAATTTTGTTAGTGTTCAGATTAGGTAGCCCTAGCAGACCTTTGGAACAATCCTCGAAAAATTCATTGATCTCTAAACGGCGTAAATTGATGACATAAATCAAAACAGTATGCTAGCTATAATGTTATTGCTATTTCATACTACCCTATTTCATAATGGACCGCAATAAATTGACAAAACTAAAATAGGATAACGCGGTCTAAATGCTACTTTTGCTTTTAACAGAGAATAAATGATATCACCACTCCTAGCGTATAAACTATTTCTTTCAAGATAGAAAAAGGAGCCATTAAACTAGCTTGGGATCATTGATTTCTATTTGAGAAAACGAAATAAGTTTTAAAATGTTCGAAATCTTCCTGCAGAAAAGAATCAGCGCAAAGTTTTGAAGGAGAGCAATATTAGACCAACAAACGTCATCCATTGCCAACGTTTGGTTGCGTATACTGGGAAAAAAGGATGAAAACGCATTAACAAAATTATGATTCGTATGATCTTTATATCCAACGACTTCTTAGCGTACCTGTAAGACCACGCAAGTCTTAAAAATGCGGTTAAAATACTAAAGATAGGATACGCAATCGTTTAAGTGTTGATCATTATTTAAGTTCAGCAATCGAGAAAAGACCTCATGAAAACCTGACCGTGTAATTCAGCCAAATTTTCATGATCGTGATTCGTGGTCATAAAATTTTTGTGATTGGAAGCAATTACATCTTAAAGTCAAGGGTCAACATGTTATGTCGGATTGCAGATGCTTATGTGGAATTTCATTTTTTTTAGAAAAACGGAACAAGTTTTAAGTTTTTGACAGTTCCTATCCTGCTGAGAACTTATTCAGTTTCTTTTGAGAAAAGAAAAAAAAGGGCTCTCGTAATCACCTTAAATATTAAAAGTGTCTAAGAGATATACTCACCATTATTTCCTGATTTTGACAATAAATATTCTGCGAAATACTTCGTAGTGCTGGTATCAATGCCATATCACGTTGTAAAAGTTCCTGATTGTGATAATCCCGCAAAACCTTTATTGCAGCAGAAACGGCTAAAGGTCCTTTGTCAACAATTTTCGGTATAACCTGAGTTCTTTCATGTTTATATTCGTCTAACGTTGACTCAGCTTTGAATACATTTTGAATCCAATCGTTGAGAAAATCCTCATCCTGGCTACATCCCAACAAATACAGTGACTCAATACGCTCACTTTTCCTGCGACTGCGAAACATTTTGCGCCAGGTTTGATCCAAATCTTGTCTCGACGCTACACTAATGGCTGTGCAGACAACTGTTTTTCTAATGTTCGGAGGAATCAATTTGTCGTATTTTAAATATTTCTGATAAAGCCGTTGAGCTGCGCAAAAACATTTAGGATTCCATGTTCGACATGCCCAGTAGGATACAATTCCTCTAGTTGCTTTCATTATAAGACCATCTGAGCTCCTTTCGTTCAAACGCATTTCAGCAAAAGGCAAGTCGACTAGTTCACGAATATAATGGTAAAATAAGTTCAAGCTAGGACGATCGTTGAAAAGAGATTCTATCCGCACTAAGAAATTATCAGCAGTTGCCCATGGGGCAAACTCTCTTTCTTGTTGCAAATACAAGGACAAATTCAATGAAATTTCGAATGGTACAACACCCAGTTCCGCCAAGTTGAAAGAATCATCAAGCAACTGTGCCCGATTGCTCACATAAATTTTTTTAGGGTTGTCTAGTAGAGCATTCGTTAATAGTTTCCAATTTTCAATATCATAATTAATCCTGTAGTATCCCATTTGACGATAATTTGCATATATCCAATCGTTATTTGACCAAGCAATCGATTCTGGTTCAATGATCTCACTATCGAATGCGGGTGGTAATTTGAAAAATCCTTTTACACTTATAACATTCGGATTGTTGGCTGCTACAATATTGAATGGAAGCCATGTCCTATTACGAACACTTTCGTCAGGCAAAGCACTCTGAACCAGGCTTACTGCCCCAGTCGAATAATTTCTTTGAATTGTTATCAAGGAATACCCGGTTTGATGGAGACAATCCATCAATACGCTGTATTCCAAGTGAGTACCAATTTCTTTCCAGAAGGGTTGTAAAAAGCTGCGACTTTGTACAATCCCGCCAGGTCTGTAACGACATTCACCTGTCACATATATGGCTAAAACAGTTGAAACTCTTACCTGACATAATCCTTAAGCACGTTTTGGAAATACTCTTCGCCATTGAATTCCTCAAGCATTCGAAGAAAGCTAGCAGCTGTTGAAAAATATTAAAAGGACATTGGAGAATATTTTTAGTTGTAAACGGATCTAAACATGTCAAAAATAAGTTCAAAACTATCGTTCTCGAAAGCTTCCATCAGGAGAGAAGTAAATCAATCAAGGATCAATCTGCAGTCAGTAAATTATATTACATTTAAGCGTAACCGTAACCGCTGCGAAGTGCAGCGTCGCTTCAAGGTTGTAAGCGCCTTGACTACCCCATACGGACGCAGAGGATCCAATAGGAGTTTACATGCTACAGATGCTGAAAAATGAGACGTAAGCAAATGAGTGTAGGAGGTAGGCATATTGCATCCTTTGGATTAACGCTAGTCAATAAAATGAATGCTGGGCATTTCTTGGAATCCACAAAATGTCGAGTTTTCAGGAACCCCTCGCCAAGGCCAAAGCAAAACTATGATGATCAATATTCTGCAGGAAAACTTTCATTATAGTAAATTCATCGATATCTTGTTTGAGCAGCTGACGAGAGACACGAAATTTGACGTTGTTGCTGAGTGAGCAACACCACGATGGCAGCTCTGCAGCGTGGTACCCTGATAAACCTGGTACTGCCGCCATATGTGTTCGCCTTCTTTGGTGTATACGTGACGCCAAATGTACTGATAGCATTTTTCTATCCCATCGTTTGGAAGAGGCTGTCACTAACGTAGATTGCACCATCCTCGTTAGGAGAAATTTAAATGTTAAAGAAAATTAATTCCAGTATAGATCTAGCTTTACAGGATTTGACATTCGCCTTGGAGCGCTTAGTACGCAAGGTAAACAATTGAAAAACAGACGGCTATTGACCTCCACCACATTCTGCTTGAGATTCATCAAACTGTCTTGTAAGGATATGCAGGACAAATCAACAAGTCTTGGTGCTGGCGGCATGTTCCGGTGGACAACGTGAACAAGGATACGTGGAGCCTTGGCTGCGAGTTAGTTATGCGGAAACTTGATGTCTTTAAATTGCTTGCACGCATGAAGCGGAAAAAATAGACGAGATTAAACGGGCTCTCTTCCCGTTCACGCCGTCTCTGTAAACACTGTTTACGATGAAACAGCAATCGATTGCTCACTCTTCAGACAGTCGGAATTATAAGAAACAGTATTTTCATTGAGAAAAAGGACAACCTTATGCCCGAATGGTATTGAGGTTACTACTCGTCTATGTGCCTGCCAACAGAAAGGAAGTTTCTCAAAATAATGGAAAGTGACAAAGAAGGGAAATGCCGGTTTGCCTCAGATTATTTTCCGTTTTGCAAGCTAGACATGGCTGGAACTGGCTCAAGGACCGATGCCTGCTTTATATTACAACACAGGGCAAGAAAAAAATAGGGGTAACACAGCAAGTTACCAAGAGCTCTATCCTTAGTTCATATCGGTCGAATGTGTCTTACGACGGAAGGAGAGATTTGAGATCACTGTAAGTCGCGCTTGATCGGCTGTTCAGATGATGTTGCGATTCTTGTCGCTATCTGGCTATTTACCACTGGTGAAAACTGAAGTGACCATCTTGATAAAAACGAATATGTCTCAAGGGAGAATGGTCATTGTTGGCGAAACACTTATCGACTTAACTTACTTAGCGTTTAAGTACGTCAGCCTACTTATCGAATAGAAAATGAGTTTTCCTGAGCAAATCATGCCTGAAAACGCTGCTTCAGGGGCACTGAGGGGCACTGAGGATTACATCATCATATCTGGTGGTCTCTGATTCGAAAATGGCTGCCATTGCAGGCGGGATAGCGCCATGCCATTCTCTCAAGCAGCTGTCTTGGATAAACTGTGCAAAATAAAAGTGGACTATGGGGCTCATCCTAGATATGAGACTTTGACTAAGTCCAGGGCATGTTAAGTCTGATTTCTGCCTAACTCAGCTTCTAAGCGGTCATGCGTACACAAGATTGCTTAGTCACGAAGCCCCGTCCGCAGATTTTACCATGGAGAGGAAGGCGATGTTTGTTACATATATTTTGCATCCAAAAGATGCAATAGACATGGACATGTCCTCTTAAAAGAAACATGTGAGCTCACCACTGATAGTCTGATCGCAGATACGTATGCATCGGTTGATAACTCTAACCACGGGGGACATTATGTTCGAGCAGTCCTGAAAGAACAAAGCGACTTGCAGTAGCCTAGAACGTCGGAGTTGAAAGCTCACTTGTCTAGGAATCCCTGCTCCACCCTCCCCGCCTGCTAAAAGAGGGGTCCCTAAGCTTAAAGGTACCTGGCAGCACAGCAACACGAGACCTACCGTAAGGTAATGTCTCAAATGGTTTTAGGTTAGGTACGCAGGTTGACAGGGGTGTTGTCTAGCAGGTAGTTCACCCGCTCGCGAGCATGGGACCTCGAGAAATCAAGAGAATAACAAAACAAACATAATCAAATTATCCCAAGTAGGGTTGAATGGTTGAAGAGTTGTTCATTGATGTTTCTATATCAAGTTGATGACAATAACGGGTTCGGTTCTTCCAAAGAATTTTTTTCCATGAAGGCTTCTGTAAAGTGAATGAATTTTTCCCACTGTGTGGCCTGTGTGGGCACTGTGTCGGCTTTGTGTCTTATTAAGTCCCGCCTTGTCGATAGTATGTTTCCATGCCCCCAAAAAGCTTCGTTTTTTGCTGGAAATCACTAACATAGATGACTTTTGGAGATTTTCTTCGAAGTAATGCTTTTAATGATTTAAATGTTTTTTCAAAAATCGAAAAAAAAAATAAATGTCGGGAAGTCATAAGCTTGGGAAACGTGATGAGGTTGACAGAATAGCCAATACATGCCTCGCATGGTTTTGGTGTCTCACTAAGCTTGCAGGATACCATGTATCATATTATCGGGGTGGGAAATTACAGTTTTTTAAATCACAGATTAATTTTTTCTTAAGAAAATTCTTCAATTATTAAATGATTGCCTCAACTTTTCCTTTCTGGCAAATAGGCGTCATCAAGAACAAACTTGCTGCCTTTCGTATTGAGCACTTGTTCCTCTATTTCATGATGAGCAAAATTCAAAACTGACATTTAACGTTTTAATTTTTTCCACAGGCACTTTTCATCAGCTATGGCGCTACGACCAATACTGTGCATTCTCCTTAAATAATTCCAGTCTAATGACACTGTCCTCCAAATTGCGACAACAAACAGAAATCCGCTGTTAGATTCTTCTCAACTTTTTTGGAACTTTCCTATGAACTCTCAGAAGTGTCCAGCGTTCTCCTTTTGATTGATCGTGTATCATATAGGGTGGTGGTCTATCTTCGATGTACTTCGGAGACACTTGCCCAAGTAGAATTACATTTGCAAATTATTTCATAAGTAAATAATGAAAAAGAATTCCGAATTAAGTGAAACCTTTTTTGGGTTGAGGGAGACCAATCTTCCTTTTATTAATGTAAAGAAAAACGGCTGGTAAAATAAACTTACAGGCTCCTTAAAATTTTGCACTGAAATTCAAACTATTGATAATCAACTTACATTTGGCAGCTAATATTGCATTTTTCTTCGGATCTTCAATGTATTCAATAGTTTCATTCAAGGGTGGGATGATTGAGAGTAATAAAGACGAACCATCGGAATAAAGTGCTTTTTGATATTCGAGGATTATAAAAAACTGCTCTATATCCCACTCTGGATATACCTAAAAAGAGAACAAATACAATGCTGTTTTTCGTTTAGAATTTAAACAAGATGAAGATACTTACCAGACTAATGATTTTATATGCTAGCCAGTTGGCAAACCCATCATTCATCCAAATATGCGTCCAGGATTCTGGTGTTAGATGGTTACCAAAATAATAATGGGCCAATGCGCGTCCAATACGAATCGCAATTTGAACTTGTTGCAATGCTGTTGTTTCCATATCGTTGAAAGTTATGTCGTCCTCGCGAAATATTCCACATGCCCATGCTCCACTTTCAACCTGACCGTGCGTTGGTATTGCCAAAATTTGCATCAACTTTGACATTGTTGACGATGTAATATATGAATATGTTTTTAAACGTAGCAGATACGTTGCATTCAAGGCGAAATCTGAATGACAGCTATCTCTTCCATAAACACGAAATTTGACTATATTGGAAATACCCAAAAGTTTTAATCGCATCACGGACAATGAGAATTGATAGAGAGGTAATAGCTTCGTTCCCATGAATATCGTTTTACTGAAAGTGTAGTCCCTGAGGAAAGGATCGGAAAAGTAGTTTAAAAGTCTAGGATATATTGAAAATCACAGAGTAAAAAGTGTGTGTTTACTGCTGGATGGCATGAGTAGCATTTTTCTGGTAAAGCCTTTCATTGTTTCATGAAGTGTCAAAAATTGTCAGTGCTCTAGTTTGCTTGTCTCATTGTTTTGTTCTTTAATCCAAATCATAATGCCCCCGAAAACTTTCTTTTGTATCAAGAAACTCATCCTGGATATATTTTCACACACGTATTAAATGTGACTGCAGTGTTTCCACGAATGAAAAGGGTTTATTTCAATATATGTGGTTAAAAAGTGCACTGGATAGCAGAGAAAGTTTGAAGATAGGGAACTCGCGGTATCAATAGTTAGCACTCGTATCAAATGTAAGAAATACTTCAATTATAATATCTAGCGAGCATGCCTGAAGAAGTGACTTGTGACGAGTGAGGCACCTCAACCATAGGGATTCATTCAAAAGCAAGATGATTTGGTGCCAAATGAATAGAGCCTCAAGATGTCAGAACGTAGTTTTGGATGTCTGAGATTCAGCTCGAGTGCTATAACCATATTGATTTGTGCATTGGCTTGTTTTTAGAGATTGAAAATTGACTAGTTTTGATAAGCCAAAGCATCGAAAATCAACTGTAAGGTGTGAGAAACCAACGCAACACCTGGCTTAAAAACAACCGATGACAATTGTAGGAAAGAATCGGAACGGTGTGATACGTTTTGAGCTACTGAAATCTAGAACAGACGATGATTACGATGATTTGCTTATTTTGAATAAAGTTTTAACCCATTAAGCATTCAGACTAAACGAATATGCACATAGTCCAAAGCCACGCCCCAACACTGAGCCACATGCATATAAATCGGTCAAAAAGTACGTGGGAAAAAGCCGGAAGCTGGCCTATAAGACAACCATGTCGAACATGAATCGCCACAGAACGCTATCACTGAAATACGCTTCACTTCAGAACAGAATTTCTACTTCAGAACGGACATTTTTTGGGCTGAAGTTCATAAGTTACCAGAAAGGTTGAATGTCAAAAAATTTAATGAGAAGCATTTTGTATAACCTTTTTTTCTGATAAAAATTTTTTACACAGTCCACGGTACTGAATACGAAACAAGCTTCGATGTTCAATTCTACTGACTACTGAATACGCCCGTAAGAACAGGTAGGTACCTTAATTTTGTGGCACTTGAATCCTGAAAAATAAATATTTAATAAAATCACGTGAAATATTCATGTCGGAATTAAAGTCTCCAATTTTCGCATTTATTTGGAGTCCTTACCCTTGCACGGGCCAACATTGAAATATAAACGGAATATTCAGAACTTTTGAAAACGAGGACAAACTCTCCCTTAAAGATTCATCATCTAGCCGCAAAGGAAATACCCTATCTACTGGTATTTCTTTGGGTAGGTTAAATAAATTTAGGGAAGGGAAAGGAAAACAGGGAAAAATCTGAAAATATCTAATAATCATGCCAGAATTTAGTTCATTAAAAATTCATCCATTCTTATCCATACTTATGCAGTACCAGATGTTCCTACAAGTGATACACATTAAAATGTTCTTGAAATTTCTGTTGCAGATGCCTTTCCTTCATTATACTTTTCCTGTACGAATGCTACCCGAAAAATTCGAGGTAGTGGATCTGTTCTGAAGCCTTGTCTTAGTTCAAGAAACAGAGTAATGTCCAAGACCCTTTAATGACAATATGACAAAAAGTCGGTCTAGTTTAGTGAAATCCTCAGAACAACAATCAGAACAGTAGCTCGAAATAATGAACATGGGGACACGACATAAAAAGGATACTAAGATGAAACTATTTCCACAGCAATATAATGTACACTCCGAGAAATCCTCTATACAAAGAATTCATTGGTATAAGTATTATTAAAGTATTACTAGCTAAATCCTAATAGCTCTTGCGTATGAAAAACTTTTCCAAAATAATGTAAATAAAAGTAGAAACTAACGGCTCAACATCAAATAAATCTTCAGGGAAGCGTCAATTACGGAAATCAGATTGAAATCCAAAAGTTGGTTATCTAACCTAACTTCAGATGGAACATATCTACATTTTGAAATAACTGGGGAGGACGAAGTCAAGTAAAAGGCAGATGAACAGAATTCAGCTGTAAATGGACAGAAGTACGAGGTGTGACAATTAAGTAATTGGAAGAAAAAGCTTCAGAAACGTACGCTAAAATTGTAAAAGTGCATAGTGATAGTGCTCTCCGTCGTGCCTAGGTGTTTCGATACCATAAAGAGTTTAAGGAGGGGCATGAAAGCGTGAAAGACGAGGCCTGGAGTAGGAGACCAGTCGAGGTGCGGACTGACGCGAATGCGCAGCGTGTGCGTGATAATAATACGTGAAGATCTGCGTTTAACAGTTCGAATGTTGACCTCGGAACTGGGTATGAACCGTAAAACATTCAGACAAATTTTAACCGACGATTTTGTAATCAAAAAGTTGTGCGCGAAGATGGTTCCAAAGAACCTTCCTCAGGAGCATAAGCAGCATCGAATGACCGTCGCAGAAGACTGTTTGGAAATGGTGGAAAACGATCCCTCGCTGCTTGATCGAGTTATGAGAGGCGATGAGAGCTGGTTTTTCCAATACGACACGGAAACCAGACTCCAAAGCTCACAATGGTTAAAGAGCCCGAAAAGCGGCTGGCATGAGCAAGTCGAAGGTGAAAACGATGATTATTACCTTTTTCGAAAGCCGTGGAATTGTCCACAAAGGATTTTATTCGATCGGTGCAAACCTTATATCAAGTCTACTATCGCCAAGTAGTCGAAAGATTGAGAAAACGAGTCAACAGGGTGCGCCCAGACATCGGTCGTAAATGAATCCTTCATCACGACAAGGCGCCGTGCCGCACCGCCCTCAGCGTGTCCCAGTATTTGGCCTCCAAAGGGATCACCGTGTTACAACAGCCGCCTTTTTCGCCCCTATGTCACCCTGTGACTTTATTTGTTCCCTAAAACTTAATCGGTGGTCAAAGGAACCCATTTTTATTCGATTACGGACTTCCAGGCGGCCGTGACGAGAGTACTGGTGGACATCCCAGTCGAAGCGTTCCAGAAATGTTACGAAGCATGGAAAACGCGCTGGAATCGTTGTATAGCTGCCCAAGGGGACTACTTTGAAAGAGATGGCAGAGTTGTAGAATAATATTTAAATATATGGTTCTTATGGAATCAGTCTCATTACTTAAATGTCTCACCTCGTATTCGACGAAAAATAGACGAAAACCTGAGGATAGAAATAGATACGGCTCTGAATTTCCGATATGGCTGTAAGATAAGTCAACTGCTTTGACCTAACCCGAACAAAACTGCTTTGACCTTACCCGAACAAAACTAAGGAAACTGAAACGATGATAGAACACTGATGACAAAACTAATAGGTCAATATCTTTCAGGCCAGTTTGCCAACCGTATAAAAGTCTAAAAAGATGTTATCTGCCAAACTTCTGCTGAGGAGGAAAACGACAGCAGAGAATACTTCCATCTAGATTGACAAAGTCTCGCCACCTTACGCCTTATATGGCTGACGAGTATTAACGTAACGACAGTGCACTTGATGACCACGGAGCTAATGGGTCTCCCACTGGTCTGAAGTACCATAGGATGGACCATCTATTAAGATCTCTAAAACGAAGAACTAAGTTTACCCTTTACCCACCACTTGAGGGTGAGAATGGGACATAACATTTCAGATCAAGTCAGCTTCAATCAGTTCTTTGCTCACATTTTCCTCAAGTACTTGCGCCATATCTATTAAATGACAAAAACTATACAAAAAACTACCGCGGGGTCTAACTATCTATGTTTGTACCTATCAACAACCGAATCTAACCATCCAACAGCGATATACCATTACGCCTCTTACTGGAATTAATCTTCCGTGAACCACGTGGATAAGAGTTGCGACCTGCACAACGAGGGTTTTTCTGGACCAATAATTATTCGATATTCTTATAGGTAGTATTTTTTATAATTTAAGAACTGGTACTACCAGTCAACTAAGGGCCAGTTCGACCAATGGGCTCACGGTCCCTTATCAGATATTTTATATGCTATATAAAGCTTTGCAGTATAAATGCCAGGTATGTCGAAGCTACTGCTTGTTGTCCTGGATTTCCAGGTTTTGGGGCTACATTTTCTACTCAGGATATTGCTTGTTACAAGTTTTCTAGATGTTTTTTTAACAAATCTCTAAAAATTCTCCTGTAAATTGTTAGTGACATTGTTGTAAGTCTTGTGGTCTGTACTAGGAAAGTTGAAAAATATTTATCAGATAATACTTACAGGATATCTCTTGTTGCTACGTCAGAATTGAACATCACTGACATATTCAGATTTGTAATAACGTTCACATGAAACAAAGCCCGACTATCGGGTGAATCAAAACAAGGAAAAGCTCTTCGGGCGTAGTTCGGCTTCAATCTGGTGCTCATCATGAAACTGTGAATCGGAAAAATAGTACGAATCATTTTTAATGTAAATTTGATGGTGATAGGTTGAAGTCCACAAAAAGAACTAAGGTTGCAAACTAAAGATATAATAAATAATAGAACGTCACGCCTAATTAACTATGCTTTACGCTTTTTATATGATGTTTCATACAGACATTATTGCATGTAAATATAAACTCCAATAAGCACTGAATCAGAGGTTAATCTGAGCCCAAAAAAGAATAAACTTTTGCATAATTCGACGTTTCTTTCCTAATGCTATAAAATAGATTAATGATGGCCGTAATGGTGTAAAGACTCCGTGTTAAATTCAATAAACATTTATTACATTAAGTATAAACAATTAGTGATACGTTAAATTTACTAAATCTAGACTCCACGTTAATTTGTAAAAATAACCGTTCAGTTTGGTGCTCAAGCAAGGACTCGTCAGCACACAGCCAGGAAAGTAACATGACTTCTTGTCCTCCTCCTTTCACATAAGAATGTGTTTAATACCTAACCTACCCAGAAACTGTAATCTTTCAACTAATAAAATATATATCTTTCACTATGTAAGCTAATTCAAGTATAGCCGCCTTTTTTGAACCGTAATAAAATCATTCAGTTAGCTAAAACTGAAGCGCAGATGCTAATCTTGTTTTCTCGCAAGAAATACCACGTGGCATTTTCTCGGGATATATCTATATGCGCTGAAGTTATGTATTAAACATGGTTTTCTTAAAAAGGTACATTTCACATATTCTCTAAATCTCGGTACATTTTAAAACCCACCAATAAACCTTCCCTGTAACGGGACAGACAACTGCTTTTTTATGAGTTACAATAATGATGAATGTGATTTTATTTCTGCAGTTGTCATTGTTGCAAGTCTTTATGTATATAAACTCAAACAGATGGTTAAGTTTACTCTGAAAGTGCTACTAGGGCCGCCTGTTCGTTATGCATCCTGTATTGGGCGAGATTAAAGCAGTCCTCGGAGAATTATCGAGGGTCCTACGTTTGAGTTTATAGCATAAATATAGACAGAGATAGAAGAGCATTCGTAGATGTTTATGTTTGTATTACTTGTTTTACAGAAACTACACCGTCGCAATCTGGCTTCGCTACGTACCGGGGCTTGAGTAAAGCGAGTGATACTCTCAGCCGTCTCCACTAGGTTCACTACGATCGAGGAACCAGGATTGTAAGGCAGTCACTCCGTGTGGTGTTGAATAAATCGAAAAAAAAATTTTCCAATAAAAATTTATTACAAAGTCTGTGTAGAAAGTGCTCGGAGCGCTCTTTAACTGTACTGCGAAAGTGGTTACAAAACTATTGAGATGGTTTAAGTTGCTCTCTAAAACACTACATTGCATATTGGACTTATAAATATAAATATTTATAGAAGAAAATAGAAAGAGAGATATACATTTGGCAGCTAACGTGAATAAACAGTTAGTTGCATCTACGTTACGTACCTAAGAGTGCGACAGATACTATAAATCAGTTGAATTTCAAACATCGATTTGCTCATCAGTTGTTCGTTGTGTTTAAAAGGAAGCAACTCCTGTAAAACTCATCCCAGTCGGTCAATAAAACGAAAGTTTCGTGGAAACCGACATACAGTGAAAAGTGATATGGAATTGATACCAACTTCGTCTTAGACCTGGATGACATGGAGGTGCCCGCCACCTCAAATTTCGTTTATTGCGAATTATCGTTTATTATTATTCTAGACTTGTCTTTGGTATATTCGGCAATTTCTGGGAATGTGATTTGTAAAGAGTACAAAAGTGGTTGATCTTTCGCACAATCAAGCTTACGAAGCTTGAGTTTCAAAATAATTCAATCGTACGAGCAGGAAAGATAAGCTGAAGCTCATGGTGAACTGAGCCAGTTCCATCACAAGCCACCTTTAATCCCAGAAGCTCAAGTAGCTATTAAGCCTTTCTTTGAAGACTTACACAGAAAAGAACTGCTGAACCGATGTTTTGGAGCAATGACGCAAAACTCGAATTAATGTTTCAATTCTTTCGCTCCGAAATATCTACACTCTGATGCCAAAATTGTTGAAATATCTACTTATTTGGCTTTAATCATCTTCAACGAGGAATTTCAAGGAGTAATCAAAACAATGACCACGAAGCGTTACTCAATTGGCTGTAAAGTGTATGCTTACTTGCACCGTCATAATTTTCCAAGAAACTTCCAAGCAGAAGAAGGAGTACTGCATGGACCAAGCACAGCTAATTCATTGCAAGTAAACTGGCCATACTTCAAACCATTTTTAAATGTTTAACGATGTTTTTTTAACTGGCATACAAGTTATTTTAAAAATGGTGTGATTAATTGCTCTAAAATTGCATGAGTGAAACAAGCACCGATTAAATTAGAATAATACAAAAATCCGACCCAAAAACCTAAGAAAATAAATGAATTTTGAATAATAATATTGAAAATCAGATTAATTATATAGTTTTCAATATTTCTAAGCCAATCTAGTTCATTCGGTGGCCCCCGCTTAGAAATTGATATACTGTTTGGTGAGCCAGTCTACTGGAATCGTGGCCACTGTTTCCAAGCTTTTTATGGACATGGGTCCTTTTGCACTCTGGTAACTCATATCATGATGACTATTTGAGTTGAATAAAATGTTGAACTGTTTTTGGAATATCAATCAATATCTGGGAAATTACACGCCAACTGCCGTGGGATTGGTGTGTATTTTTTCCCCGAGCACAACTATTTCATCTTATGACAGGTTCCACCAGAAGTGTTTTCCCAAATTTTCTGGCCAAAACATTGCTCCTACCGTTTGCGACAGCCAATTTTCGGGTTTTGAGCTATCTTTCAATTTCTTGGCTCTTCTATACGGTGCCAGGGAAATATTGTAGGCCAGAGAAAATTTTTAAATACATATAATCGACGTAAAATTTCCCGAGGAATCGATTCTCGTCGTAGGAATTGAGCTAGGATGCTTCCTTTCGCCACTTTTTCAAATAAACTGTTTTTTGTTCAAGTGCTCAAAATTTGGGTAGATACATTTTTGAGATTTTCCGCATGTGCGCAAAATGTTCCTTGATTAGTCTACTCTCGGGAATTTTCCACTTTGTTGTGTGTATTTTGATTGTAGGTTCACAAAAACGGTAAAAACTGCCAAAAAATGGTCCAAAATGGCGAAATAGCTCAACATACCCAACTAGGTTGGCAAATGTGTACCTAGATTTGTAAGAATTGACTCGTTTTTATGGCTAGTAACAAAGGGTGATGCCCAAAGATTCCCAAAACCTCATAAAATTGTCCAGGAATCTCAACACAGCCCGTTGGAGGTCAATAACCACCTAATATGCCTGTCCGGTGCACTCATAATTTTCCCTGCACGCATTTGATAATTTTCAAACTCCCGCACGTTATAGTTAATGGTTTATTTTTCTTGAGCAAACCTAAGCTTGAATTTGGCATGCGCATTTACCACATGCAACGTGGGCGTCATAGGGGGCGCTACATAAAGTATCTGTTCAATGTTTGGAGCCAAGTTTGTGAAGGCTTTATTCAGTACACGAAGGTACATTGAATAGTCGAGTAAGAGAACTATCACTCCCGTTTTGGTAAAATTTGACATTTGAAGTAGAGGCTGAACGGTCAAAGTATTGGTGTTTTGTTTTTACCCAGTGCTCAGATGTAAATATACCCAAACCGTACCCAAAGTGACAGAATCAGGAAATATTTTGCCAAATTCAAATCCGACATGATCGTTTGTCGTTAATACCCATATATTTAAGAGCTGACAGGCGTGACAACGTGAGGAATCAGCAATATTGTAGCCTAAATGCTACTTGTGCTACCATTTGACATTCCTAGCCTGTATCAGTGGTTCTGCGTATAATGGAATCGACAGTATTTTACTCAGCACATCTCCAGTACTGATGCGAAATCCCTAAGTCAGGAAGGCAATCACCTAGTGTTCCGGAGCCTACGGTATTTTTTGAGCTTTTATCGGAATTTCCGACCATTTTTAGTAGTTTTTACCGTTTTTCAGTACCTGAAACCAAAATACCCACGGCAAAGTTGAAAGCCCCGAAAGTAGACTAAAAAAGGAACATTTTGCGCACCCGCAGAAAATTTCAAAAATTTATCCACCCGAGTTATGAGCACTAGAACAAAATACAGTTTATTTGAAATAGTTGCAAAGGGAAGCATCCTCGGTCAATTCTGGTGACGGAAATCGATTCCTCGAGAAATTTTACGTCGATTATATGTATTTAAAAGTTTTCATTGGCCTAGAATATGTCCCTGGTTGGAGCAATATTTTGGCCTGAAAATTTGGGAAAACACTTTTGGTGCAACCTATAAAAGGATGAAATGGTTGTGCCCGGGGAAAAAATGCGACCCATCAACCTCACGACAGTTGGCATAAAATTTCCCATTTATTAAAGTTTGCAAACTGCATTTTTTTCATTTTTCGTCAAAAACAAAGTCCGAAAAAAGCGAAAAATACGGGCTATCACACCCGGTTACTGCCTTAAGACAAGAATCACAGTGGAGATTTTGGAACGTAACAACACATGATGGGTAATTTATTGCTATATAGTAGGTCTTCCATTAAATAGAAGACAATTAAAAAGAAAAACCTGAATAGTCGATTAGGGCTAATTTAGAAAATCTCGCGAAAATGGTGGGGTACCAGGACTATTTCTGTTATCAAAAACTAACATGAATAGACTGATCCTTTTTAATGCAAGTTCATGTTCGATTCGTAAATTTTGAGCTCCCGAGGGCCAAGAACCCAAGTTTAATAGGACTGAATAGCAAATTATGCTTTTGAATCAAGCATTAAGTAGGAGTCACTTCGGCCGCCAAGGATACACGCGAACTCAGCATAGGGTTCAAGCTTCTTGTAATTTATAACCCAGCAAATAAATATTCACTAACACACAGCCAACACTATCGGTCGGGGATCAGTTGATTTTGAATTATTTTCCAGGAGATACTTTCGAAAGATACTTTTAGATAGTTTCGTTTCGGTTTCATGTGAAATCAAAACATGTTCTATTGTGCTAAAACACTAAAATTCATTTGTCAAAAGATAAATCTTTCGTACTCACTCAGTTTGATTTTGCTCGTCCAAATATTGCACCAAATAAAACCCAGTGTAATCAGTTCTAAGCTTGTTTTTATACCGAATTTCAACATTGTAAAATTCTCCTGGTTTCAAAGACACTCTCAGATAAATGTATAAAAGCTGTTTAGGTCTGTTGTATTCATGTCCTTTAAAAATGTTATCATTGCTTCCTGTGACGGCTATTGCTTCGATTTCGTCAACATCCGCGTCCATAGTTATCGATGAAGTTTCCGCGTCAACATTGAAATGCAGATTAATTGTTCCATTATATTTACGATCCTGCAATTTTTCCGGGAGCTCCAGACTGAGGTGCATATTTTGAAGCACATATTTCGCATTCGTGGCAACCAGTTCACTCAGAACGGAGACTGCAAGGAAGTATTTAAAAATGCCGAACATTCCCATGGTTCGAAATGTACTGACTGATGTACTGATGGGAATAAAACAAAGATAGATAATTTGGCGGAGTTAGTTGATTAATAGATTATGCTATAACGTCTGTGATATCCGGTTATAAACGAATATGAATGAAAGCATTTAGCCATGGATTATGACATTTTATGAAATAAATAACTGAAGGAATGCAGGCTTTGCCGATAAGTATTGCCAATAAACCGATAACACTATTTTAGTATGAGGGATGAATCTAAGTCCAAATTAAGCCCATTTAAGCTGATGAGAAATGGTTGCGCGCATATTGGCCGATCAATTATCTTTCGGGTTTTTATTGTGTTTGCCTTTCCACCGCTAGAACAAATATTTTAATATTTCAAATATTTTTATTTATTGTCATTTCAAGTAAAACCTTTTCAAGTGCTTTCTGTAACAAACCACGTCAGGCGGGGAAAACTAAGATTGAAATCAATATTGCAAGGTGATTTTTCCGGGATCATTTAGAACCATTATACGGAGTTTACTTTGTTATTATTAATTCGAAAACTATGAGCTTATTGTCATGGCTGAACCCAGTGTTATATGCTAACTTCTTTATTCCAAAAAAATTTAAGGCTATTTTGTTTTGTGATGCTTTGAATGTGTTAGTTTTTATCTTTCATTATTAATTACTTACATAAATATTAATTATTATTACCACTTTCTAACACATTTGTTCAAGGATTATACAAATTAACCCTAAAATGTATCATTTTTGTTTTGATTGAAAAAAGCAATATTTACGTATTGTTTAATCTAGAATTCGGGAAAATAATGAAAAACAATGTCAAAATGTATTGAAAATTTGACTTCTTCTGTATGTATCGGAAATGATACTTTTTGACACATTGGCGAAATGATGTTTTCTCAGCTTTTTGGTAAAACAGAAATGTCAATGGTTTTCGACAACAACTCGCGGTCATAGCTGCTATACTACTGTGATCAAAAAGTAAGGTGAAATTGTTTATAAAATGTAAATTCTTAATTTATTCTTCCAAATCAATTTCATTTCCTTCAAAGTAATCGCCGTTCGATAAAACGCACTTTTGCCAACGCTTTTTCTAGTTCTCGAAGCAGTCCGAATAGTATTTTCCCGGTATAGCCTTCAAGACCTTCTTCGATTCTGTTTTTATCTCCACAATCGTGTCAAATCAGCGTCCCCGCATTGGTTTTTTGAGTTTGCTGAATAGCCAAAAGTCACACGCAGCCAAATCAGGCGAATACGGTGGTTGCGAAACTTTATGAGTCGAGTTTTTGGCAAAAAGGTCACGAAGAACCAATGCAGTATGTCATAGTGCATTATCCTGATGAAGGAACCAAGAGTTGTTCGCCCATAATTCCGGCCGTTTCAGACGACTAGCTACACGCAAACGCACATAACTCTCAAATAATATTTTTTGTTGACAGTTTGGCCCGGCGTAAGGAATTCATAGTGCACTACATCACGATAATCAATTAAAACTGTCAACATTACCTTGATTTTTGGTTGACTTCACCGTGGTCTTTTCGCTCTTGCTTCACCTTTTGCATGATATTCTCGGGATTTGTCGGTGGTTTTAGGGTTTTATGCCTAAATCTAAGTCTCGTCTCCAGTAATGATGCAATCCAAGTGGTCCTGATAGTCAGACAGCAAAGTTTCACACACTCCAACGCGACGCTATTTTTCTTAAAAATTTTCTTTCTTGAGCGATTTTGGCACCAATCGAGACTTGACGCGTTTGAGACAGAAAACACCTTTCACCACGAAAAACACCAAAATGGTTTGGGCTGAGCCAAATGATATTCCAACACTATCAGCGAGGTCTCTAATTTTCAACGTTTTACGAACGTGGCCCTCGTCGGTAGACATTGATGGTCGTCCAGAGCGCGATTCGTCCTAAACGCGTTCTCGGCCCGCTTTGAACTCGTTGTACCACTTATAAACGTTTTAATGTGCCATAGTTTGATCACCAAAGGCCTTCCGCAACATTTTCAATGTATCCGCACAACAATATTCGTTCCGCAAACAAAATTTGATGCAAGTTCTTTGCTCAACGAAATCACCCATTGTAAAAATCGAAAAATTCTCTTTTGGTTGTTTATAACTCGGAGATAATTAACCGTATAACTCGGAGATAATTAAAACTTTTGACAAACAGACGCTTGGCAAATGTCATAGACAATCCTACTAACCTAGGAAAACAAGCCCGAGAGGCTTGTTCTTGTTCTCTGAGAGAGAAAATGACAATTTCACCTTACTTTTTGATGACAGTACGACTTCTTTTAAGCGATGAATTTTTGGAATTCAGTCTTAACAAAATTTAAATTTTCAGAAAAAGAAGGCAAGACACTACTTATACTCTTCGGGGAATTGTCATAGTGCAGCTCACGCTGCGATGTCTGAAGCGCCTGTTGATAGTGCTACGATTTTGTTGAATCTTTGAAAAATCTCTCTTGAAAAATAGGCACTTTTGGAATTGTTTTCTGAAAATACTACAAAATAAATCGAGATTCCAATCAAAGATATTTATTATGTATATAAACTATTGTATTAAAAATATTTTTAAAGCATTTCAAAATGGCGGTTTTGCAGCATTTTTCTGATGACGCGTTTGTTTTTTCAAGGATCACAGCCGGACAAACAGTCAGTGTAATTTTTTTAATTTCAACGAGCCAATTTAATTTTTTTTTCTATTTAATACACTGACTTCTAGAGAAGTACGTAAGTTTTTTCGATATTTTAATATTAAGCCAAATATTGCTCTTATAAAGTGAAAAGTGAAAAATTTGCTTGAAAAATCATCAGATAATTGTTAATAGCAAATGAACTATGCAACACATAAAAAAATCCTACGTGCTTCTATAAACAATATATTTTCAAAATTTAAAGTAAATCGGTTGCGAATTGTCTTAGTTATGTTTCCGGCTAGCTAAAAAATACAGCTAGCTAAAAATACAGTTTTGAGGTAAACGCATTTGAAATTTTGAGTAGTTGTAAATCATGAATAATTTTTTTAAATTTTTGTGGCTAGGAATTGTTTTACCACTTGCAATGCATTTTGTGGCCATGGCCCACACAATCGAGTTGAACAATTCGTTCCATTTTTGTGTGTAACCGCCAATACATCGAGTTAGAAGATTTTCACTGGTCAGTTCATCATAGGTTAGTTTTAAAGTTTTATCCTACATTTCTTCTGATTGTTTCAGTTTTTTGTCGATGCACTGGTGTTCAAATCATCTGGTGCTTCTAACTCATGGCGATTGAATGGGCTTCTACGAGACGGTCTCTTGCTGTCGCCACATTTCGTTTTTCTTCCTTTATTTTCACTGTTCACTATTTAACCCCTCAGTGTAAAAATAAATTCATAATTATACAGGTGGAAAAAATTATCTCACAAAAGCACTGAAAAAAATAAGCACGTATCACTATAAGCGTGCGCAGCATCTTTCCCAAATGCTTGACTGTGCCTAACTGACTGAGAAAGACGTTAGACCAGCTTAAACTTTTCTGAGATAGTCTATACACAAATGGTTTCAATCCATTCCTCCTCCTATCCCGCAACGTCCCTTTTGTCGAGCAGTTACAAAAGCAGATCAGAACGCCTTGTACTCAAATTAAAAAAACGCGTCCTTAGAAATTTTTCCCGACTATAATCTTTTGGCACATCATTTTTGACATCCTAAGGGACAATTTAAAACAAAAAAATTTCAATTTGTATGGAAATTCCGATATTTTTTTTTTGTATTCTCGCAAGAACGGCAGGCCTTGCCAAAATTCAAACAGGGCTTTTCGCCCTGTTTTGGAGAATTTTCGATATCAAAGACTGCGTGGGTATCCGACATTTTTCTCCTTTCGGAGCGCGTATTTGTCATGTTTTTTGCCCGAGGGTCACCAATGATAATGTGTTTTGTTTATTTTGCATGGTAAACAATTAAATACAAATGTTAACGATAAAAACGTGTATTTTGAACGTGGCAAAACATATATCAAATGATCTCGACTGAAATAGAATTCACGTTGACAGGTGTGTTTGCTAGCTTGGTTAATTGAGCAGAACAATTGATCATCTTATGTCTAACTACAGCATACTAGGTGCGCTAGCGTCGCTGTGTAGTACCTATAGAGACAAAGTCGGCCACCTCTTTGCAACGTGCATTTCAGTAAAAACTACCAAACTGCAACTAGAATTGTCTCAGGGGTGTAAGCATGGAATGCTTGGTTTCAGGTTGATTAGAGATTGTGACCGTAAGTGAAATCCATTTCATATCAAGTCCTCACAGAGCTCAAACTTTGTTTTACCAATTTAATGAAAAAAATGTTTCAAGACGAGTTAAAGAGATCAAAGATGTTAAAAAGGCAAAAAATAGTCAACTTTCTATGTAAGTGTATGATTAGAAAAGTTTTGAAGATCAATTGATCACCATGACAACGTAAATAAAATTAAAGGTGGACTTAATATCAAAGGACGGTTCAAGGCAATAAAACCCAGCATCCTGATCAACTTTGACGTCAGAAATGAAATGAAAAAGGTGCTGATAAATGGGAAATTCCAATCCAAATCCAGGTTGAGGATGCAATTATTGCCTAACATTTAAGTGGCTTAGCTCCTTTCCATACAAATGCAAGGGCGCTATCTGAACCCTTATTAACTTCCGCATGAAGTGCTTCTTAACCGCAGAAAGTGCTTATGCCTTGTAGAAATGAAGAATCGGCGGGCAAGCCACCCCGATCAGGAAGTTGTCGTCTTTAAAGTGGAAGTTTTCGGAGGATAAAGGGAAAACAATGGTTTTCTTTGACTTGATGCTTCAGGGATTTAACCTATTGCAACAGAATGGAAGTATTCCATTAATTGAAGGAGAAATAAAACGCCTATTAACCACGAACCAGCAAGGATAGTGCAGGCTCTGTTACTTTAACACAAGGTTAGCCAAAGTAATCGAATCGGAGTGCAAAGTTAATACGAGTAACTCGAAGAATGTGATGGCTCTTGAGGGCTCGGTATTTTATCGAGAAATTACGCCAATTTTCTCGGAAAGATGCGAACGGAGTCTTGTGAATCTATTACACGTAAAGAACGTGTGGCATGCGTCATCCGTCATCCCCGGGCAGAACACGCAAGTTGGGGATGGTGTCTTTCCCATATTATACAGGTAAGACTGAAAATACCCGTGACCACTGAGTAGTTGCGTCAGATAATAATCAGTCTCACCATGCATTCTGTAGAACCACGGCCCCAAGTCACTTATCAGCCGTGCGGTCCATCTGCCTCGCGTTTCGTTTTCCCATGTTTGCTGCCATAAGATAAGGGTTCTTCTCCG
The DNA here is from genome assembly GCA_954870665.1 of Stratiomys singularior. Lineage (NCBI taxonomy): Eukaryota > Metazoa > Arthropoda > Insecta > Diptera > Stratiomyidae > Stratiomys > Stratiomys singularior. The sequence goes on along the minus strand of OX940877.1, from coordinate 111,412,341 downwards.
TTCCTCTCGGCTGACGGTTTCTCTCGCCAACTCCCCCCTACGTAAGTATACACGTTTCCGTTCGTCAGCAAGTAATTTAATTGGAACCACCTTCGAGATTACCAGCACTGCAGGTTCAGAGACAGTGCGGTATGCAGCGGCTATCCGTAAAGCTCCTTGCCTCTGCACCTGTGCCAGACGCCTTCGGTACGTCTCTTTATTAAGAGCATCAGCCCAAACCTCGGAGCCATACAAGAGCACTGACTCCATTACACTCATCAGTAGACGTCTTTTGCTCTAGGTTGGCCCCTGCGTGTTGGCCATAATGCGGTTTAGCGCCGATACCCGCGCGGAGGCCTTATCTGCTGACGCTCGAACCTGCTCGAAAAAACTCATCTTCGAATCAATCATCAAGCCAAGGTATCTGATTGATTCTTTTGACTCGATGATCATTCCCCCTACACGAACTGGCATAACACGAGGGATTCGCTTCTTGGTCAGGACGACAACCTCGGTCTTTTTCAGCGTTGGGCTAAGCCCACGGTCTGTCATCCACTCGCTCACTCGGCGTATTACCGCATCCAGTTTTAGCTGCGTCTGTCCGACAGTATGTCCGGCGACTAGTACTGCTACGTCATCTGCGTAGCCAACCAGGCGCGACTCCCCCGGTAACTGCAGTCTCAAAAGCTCATCGTACGAGACATTCCAGAGGTCCGGGCCCAGAACGGAACCTTGCGCGACCCCTGATGTCAAATCAATTCTTCGCCGGCCTCCCAACGAATCATAGATGAGTTTCCGATTTTTGAGGTAGTCTTTCAATATCCGCATCAGATACCTCGGCACCCTGAAATATTCCAGAGCACCAAGAATATCTGTCCATCTAGCAGAGTTGAAGGCATTTCTCACATATAGAGTTATGAGCAGTACTATTCGTCTTGAGTAATGATTGTGGGCTTCTGCCTGCTGGACCGCGCTCACTACCTCTGCTATTGCACCGATTGTGGATCGACCAGCCCTGAAGCCGTACTGCCGAGGAGACAGATCCCCGGCATTTCAAATGGCTTCTCCAAGTCTTTCTCTAATGAGCCTCTCGAGTACCTTCCCAGCGGCATTCAGCATACATAGGGACCGATATGCATATGGTTGCTCCGCGTTCCCCTTCTCCTTGTGGATCAACACGAGCCTCGCCTCTTTCCAGCAATTTGGAAACACGCCCTGCCGCAGACAGGCATTGAAAGTGGTGAGCAGCTTTTCAGGACAAAGTTGATGTGCAAGCTGTATCACTTCCGCTGGTATACCGTCTGGTCCTGGGGCCATTTCGATTTTAAAGCTTTAACCGCATCATCCAGTTCGATGGCGGTAAAAAGTGGGCATTCTCCGAGACATTCAATATCTGCATCATCGGGACGAATAGGATGCATAGGGAAGAGCGCTCTAACAATCTGGTCCATTTTTTCCGTTTCAAGGACACAGGGCCTCCTTGCAGCTCCTAGTTTCCGCATGGCAAGCTTGTAACCCAGCCCCCACGGGTCTCTGTCGATGTCCACAACTAGGTTGCGCCAACAGCGAGCCTTGCTTTCGTTAATTAACCTACGGAGAACTTTTCTAGCCGATCTGTATGCCAGCGTTCGGGAGTGTGACTCGTCTCGATTTCTTAAACGTTGAGATTCGCGGCGGAGTTTGTGACATTCTCTCCGCTTTTCGGCGATTTCTGCCGAACACCAGTATACAGCAGGCTTATTGTGTCGAGGCCGTCGCCTGGGCATAGAGCAGTCGCACGCATTCTTGATGAGCCTCATGGTGGAGTTCACCATGTATTCAGCTGAGGCTCCTCCCGTTACCGTCATAGTTTCACCTCTCATAAAAGCTGCGGTGCACGCGTTGACATCTATTTTAGATATATTCCAACCTACAGTTGAGGATTGTGTTGCTATGCGGCGAGTAGCAAACTCGCCAATTGCGAAAGCAATGTACTGATGATCGCTCGCCGAGTAGTCCTCCAGTACCCTCCATCTGTGTTTGCTAGGCACTAAGGACTCCGAAGCAAATGTCACAGCCGGAATAGTTCCCAAGCAGCCTCCCCGTTTAAAAGTTGGTGTGTTCCCAACGTTCATGATGACAAGTTGCCTCCTAGCCGCCATTACTAGGATTCTTTTTCCTCTCGAGTCTGGCAGAGGCATTCCCCATTCTATCGCTTTGGCGTTAAAGTCACCGCCAACAAGGATTCGGCCTTCTGTGCCCGAGACAGCTTCCTCCACTTCATCGAGCCTGCTCTGAAAACATGAAATTGACTCATTCGGAGTGAAATAGACGCTTATGAATGTCAAATCGGCGCACCCAATGAGCACGAAGCCATTTCCACTGGTGCAAGTCCGAGCTGTAGGTAGAGCCCTATCACGTACCCAGCTGGCGGCGGTGCCGGATCGATCACAATACCATCCAGCTTCCTTTTTGTTGTGGTGTGGCTCAGATATCAGCAACAAGTCAACTTTTTTCTCTTTTGCAACCTGGTCTAGTAGATCTTGTGCGGTTGAGCTACGGTGTAGGTTGATTTGCAGGACTTGGATCATGTCTTTGCTCTTTTCTTGCTTAGTGCCTCTTTGAACTCCTGGCACTTACCACTTCCTGGAATGTGAGTCAGATCTTCAGACTTCCATCCCTTATCTTTGCACAAGATACAACTGGGTTTTTTTGGGCAGTCTTTCGCCTTATGACCGGAAGTGCCACACCTGTTGCACAGTTTGCTTCGATCTGGCCCCTTGCAGTTCAAGGAGATGTGTCCGAAGTTAAGGCACTTGTAGCATCGAGTTAGGGCTACCCTCCGACGTATCCTGCACGCAACCCAGCCGGTTTTAATTTTCTCCTTGGTCAGGAGTTGCACAGCGTCTTTGTCTGGGATGTCTATTATTGCCGCCCTTTGTCCTCTAGGGTTGGTAGGCGTTAGCCTTACCCTAAAGCTCTCTGCCGTAGGAAGAATTGACCTAATTGAATCTTCTACTTCTTTGGCCTCCGCAATGCAGTCAAGGTCTCTTATTTCCAAAGACGCCATTGGCTGCAAAGTCGAGATAACAGCTTTAGAGCCCAGGAGGTCCTTGACAGCGCTCTCCAACCGTCCCTTGTCGGTGGATTCCGCTCCGAGTTCTACGAGGAGACCGCCTGTTCTGGTCGCTCTTACTGTTCGTATACAGACATCGTTTTTTTCGGGTTCCACATTTTGCCTGATTTCCTTGAGGACCTCGGCGTAAGTTCTCCCGTCTGCAGGCTTGATCAGTAGAGCATCCCTGCGCTGCTTGTTTCTGGTCTTTTTTGGCGTTGCGCGGTGTTTCGTGCCTTCTTGCTTTTCGGGCGCCTGTTTGGAATCTTTTGTTATCGCTTGGTGTATCTTCTTCGCAGCCTTCTGTTGCGATTTACAGCGCACCAATTGAAAACCATCATTTTTCTCCCCCCCCTTGACTGTTGTCTCCTGTCTCGACTGTTATCAGCCCCTTCGCCCTTTTCCTATGGTCAGGTTTAAGTGGGCTACATGCTGCCCTTTTGCCTTTTAAGAGAGGAGTAGCATTTTCGGTGAAGGGAGTTTTATTTTCTGGAACTTTCTTAAGCTCTTTCAATTCACTCTCCGCCCGTAGCCACCTGCGGCGATAGTGCTGGATCCTATCAACGAGGTCCTCCAATTCGTCAATCCCATTTTTGATGCCCTTGTTGACATTTTTTTGGACATTTGTTGAATTTCTCATCACTTTTATTATAGCGCTTATGTTCCTTGTTAGACGCTCTTCTTCACTTCTGTCAGCGGCTATTTTCGTTATCAGGTCGTCCTCAGGCGAAGTTCTCGATATACTGTCAGCAGGAGGGTCTTGTTGTTGTTGAGCATCATTGGTTTCGCCTCCCACGTTGTTCAGTATATGACTTTTAATGGCCCCTGGAGAATGGCACTTCGGGTCGATGACTCCACTGCCCGAAGCCTCCACTACGCTTCTGGTATCGTTCGCTCCATTGCCTTGTGTAGGAGGGATGTTTTGGACAAGCACCTTTTTCGCTGTTGCAAAGCGTTCGATGGAGGTTTACTTGCACGATGTTTTCTCGTTGCCTTGATTAGGTTTGGCTACTCTTTGAGGCGGAGTTCGCAGGAGTTTTGGCCTTCGGGCGAACATGCTTGCGTCGTTGATTATTTCACTTGTAATTTTTGATTCTTCAGTGGCCAAGTGTTCCATCACTGAAAAATGCCCTGGCGACTTATCCCCAGCATGAATGCTGGAGAGAAGCCCGCATGAAGTCGAGGCTCCCTCACACGTCGGGGTGTATATCCCCACCCCTAATTTACTATTTTTTTTATCACTCATCATATATTTTTGATTTTGGTGGGTGCTTCCAGTGACTTGATCACGCGTCTGGATGATGGGCAACCTAGTCAAGCCCCCTCACCACGACAAGGTAGCACCCATGGGGGGGTGAAACTAATCTTAAAACTAATCTTAATTTGCGTAGAAACGTGTGGATTTTATTTCCTATGAAACAACTGGATTTTATTTCCTATGCTAATTTGCCTTTTTTTTAGCAATGATTAACGTGTTTGATAGTTGATGTTGAAAAGTGGTGATTTATTTCTCAACATGAACTCTTCGAGGTCTGAAAACTAGAGTTCCGTGGCGGCGATCAACTTCTCCTTCAACTCGAATTTGTGCCCGGCGATTGGCTTTTTCTCTCGGGGCCAAATCTAGAGAATACGACGGATGGAGTAACGATTCATAGCTTCCGTTGACCAATTTGCTCGTAATGATGGTGGGAATGTGAGTCTTAGCTTTGTAGCGGTGGAAGAGTTTTTGTTGAGATGTTTTCTTCCTCAAATTGGGCCTTTTTTGTAATTTGGCGCCTAACCGGTTAAATATTGTCACCAATGTTGTTACATTCGATGCATATCACACCTTGTGAATCCCAGAAAAAAGTGGCCACCACCATCCTAAAAAAGGAAAGTCTGCGGCTTCTTTGGAGCACGTTTGCCAGGTGAATCTATAATGTCGTCTGTTTCTCGGTCTCTGGTGTATACCAGTCGACCTATATTGCATCGTGAAACGATACAAAACTTCGATGCAGAACTTCGTTTTAGCAGCATTGAATGCTGCTTCAAAGTGGTGCCGCGGTTACGCTTGCTGTTCGGAGTGAGCAAACGTGGCACTCATTGCGAGGACACTTTTCTCATACCCATTATTTCGTACAGAGTATTACCTTATTTTGAAGTACCTTCAATCTGTGGTCTGCTTATACTAGATGGTGTATTTTTACCCTGCTTTCCTCCAGGGTAGCCGTTTTCATGATACCTGGGCGTGGTTCACCAAAGACCGAAGGGCAACCATATTGAAACTTCACGGGTTTTCATGGTCGCCTTCGCAGGACCAGACTCACCATAGACAGCATCCAATCGCTCTTTGACTCCACTGCCTTGTTTCCCTTCCAAAAACCAGAATCAAATTACTAACTGATATTAATTCTGCTCCTTTTTTCTGAGGTCACAGACAACCCCGTTTTCACACGTGATCAAAACAAGACCACGAATTCGATGCGAGTGAAATTTCGACAATAGCCGTGCACAAGAACGTACTACGCGATATTGAGTTCCTCCGGCGATGGTGGCATCATTTGGATCACCCTAGTATTTTGGAATATACTTTGCAGAAGCGGAAGCTTGAAATACTGATGTCACTGCTATTGATTTTTTCATAATGAAGTATTATGAATACTATATATGTATTTTATTATGAATATTATGAACTATCAAAGTTCTTCAATACAGTTTTCCAGGATTTCCGTAGGGGCTTCTACAGCCTATGCCTTCTAACCAGGTCTTCTGCATCAAGTTATAATCTACTATAGCTATAATCTAGATCTGGGCCACAGATCTGTGTGACCCAATTTTGAGTAGAATTACAGAATCGTATGAAAACTTACAAATATTTGGCCGTGAATCGCTAAATGTAGGATTCCCGAAATAACGTCGAAGTCCTTTACATTTTTATTTTATGTTGTGTTAGCTTATCAATTTTCATACTTTTGTCGTACCATGCAACTTTAATGACTTTCGCTGTGTTGCTATCCTCATATGTTAACTTGCTTTTATGACGAAAATAACTCTGGAAAATGTTCCTTTACGAATTTATTGTAGACTTTACTGCAATATATGAGCAATTTGATGGCCTCATAGAAAACGTATCGATTTTCATTTCCTATTTGGACAGAGTATTGCAGATAAGCTCCTACAATTGGAATCCCATTCATAGCTCATAGCCATCTGTTGCAATAACATTATTCAGATGCCAACCAGAGTTTTTCATGTAACCAAAAGCTATTATGCGGGCGAGTGGAGAAAAGTGGAAAAAATCGGAAAATTTTTTGGTTACCAGCCAATTTGTTGCATTGTTCAAAGTTTCACTCCTCCAAACGAGCAGCATTCAGACCAGTTGATCAATTTTTATTGCTACGTGTAGCAGCTCTTCAGCAAAATGAACCAACTGTTGAATTCCTTAAGGCATTTTAGAGCTAAATGTCCTTGCTCCGACACTGAATGAAAATGTTTGAGGATTTGATGAAGTTATTAGTCCGTTTAGAAAATGCTGTTCGAGGCGTTTATCGAACATTCGATGAAATGTGTTGAGTGCGAAAATGATTTTCATGTTTTTGGGTCAGTAGTTTAAAATTTTGTTTCAATCCTGTTATCGATTATTTCTACTTTATCAGACATACAATGCATGCGTATGTGAAACATGCGACGGTAATCGTGTTCCGTAGTAGGTGTTTACGATTGATTTGATTAACAATAAAGTACCAAACAGCATTAAATATCTCATGTTCCATAAAATTCGATTCGCAAATAAATACGCTTCAACATCAATCGTCGTGGAATTAAATCAAAAAGTTTCCGCCACTAATCCTGCACTCTCGGCAACGTGTCATCAGGAGCTGTAACCATCATCAGATGCTATTTGAACCAATGACCGGTGGACACATATTTGCAATAGTATAAACTGTTGCCACACTAATTGCGAAATCGCAGGTTGAATTAATTGGTATCGGGTAAGCCTCATATTTGCGTAATGGTGAAGCTTTGACCTAATTTCATTTTGATGGATTCTATAAACTAATTGAAGTTAAATCCTTTGCTGATACTTCGCATCAAATGTTATCAGTGCAGTAAATTTTTTTCTTCTGGACCCCGTTTTGACCGTTTTACTTTTCAATTTGAAACCTTTTTATCTGTGACGGTAGAACTATAATGTAATTTTGTTTTGTAACCAAGTAATGAAAGTTTATCTCTTTTCTTAAAATGAAACATGTAAAGAGAAACACATGCAACAAATCTACATATTGGTACGCAATGAGTGAAGCGCTTTTTATTTACAAGTTAGAAACTTCTGTAAACGTTTGTGCATTTTTTTATTTATTTAGGACTTTACACCCCTATCTTTGCATTGATGAAAGGCAAAACAAAGGAAAGGTTTTTATTTATAATCACTCTTGACGTATTTATCACGTGAACTTTCGCTACTTTCGCATATTTAATGAACTCATTTTCATAAAAAAGGACTATTGTTTGATTTCTTCATCTCAGGCATAGATTTGACGCCCATAGGCTTGCATCTTGAGCCTACATTGTATCTTGTTTTCCAAATATAAAATGATTGCACAGTAACGGATCGATGTGCTTTCTCCTGATTTACTCTTACTACCTTACCATTTTATTACTTATTTAACTACCCTACAGACAATAGTCATCGTTGTCTATCTCACACCAATCGAGCCCATCTCATCCTTTCAGAGTAAGCTCGATGTACTGCAGGAAGCTGTCTCGAGCATGGAAAGGCGAATCCTTGTTGGTATTGACTTCAATGCCAAGGCAATTGAATGTGAAACGTCTTATGCCGATTCCAGGGGAAAACGAATCCTAGAAATGGCGGTTAGAAAGGAAATTGTCGTCATGAATTTTGGAAATCTTTCGCTTGAGAGGCTGCTTGGGAGCCATCCCGGACGTGCCGTTCGTTTCATAGTTCTCAGTGCATATGATACTCAAATAGAGTGTACTGGAGGACCACTTAGCGAGCGATCACAAGAAAACGTGAAATTCGCAAGCGTGCTTCTCAACGCAGAGCAACTCTGTCCTTAACCGTAGGTTGGAACATCTTTAAAATGTATTTCAAAGCCATGATTGTCCTCACATTATGTGGCACTTCTCTCCGCCCAGACTACCGCCAAAACATAATTAGCCTGTTGGGTACCCACGGTCAAAAGAAATTGCTGAAAGTCGCAGAGAATGTCAAGGATTTCACCATGAAGCCCAACGTTCAATTCTGTCATATTGGTCGACCAGAAACTCGTCCGTAGGTTGTTTAAAGAAAGATATTATAGTTGTCTCCAGGGACTTGTGGAGCTTAGGCAATAATCTTATCACGTCGGAGGCCGCAGTGTCACGAAAACCGTTTGTACTGCAAACTGAACAAATAGAGGAGTTAGTCCGAGCACTTTTCTCCATTCTTCCCGTTCATGGCGATGCTTCATACGAGGAATGCCCTGTTGAGTGTCCGCTTTTTAGTGCCATCAAGCTGGGCCGAGCGGAATCTAAAAAGGCCATGGGAGCAGTGGAAATGGTACAACTTGTTGACCACCTTTAACCTGACATGAGACTCAGCACATTCAACTCCTGTCTGCAGCACGGCATCTTCCGAAATTGGTGGGAAGAGGCGGGGCTTGCACTGACCAGCAAAAGGATCAACCTATGGGCCCCTATGTATTTTGAACTTTGCGGAGAAAGTACTCGAGAGACTCATCAGATAAAGACTTATGGAGACCATCCAAACTACTGGAGATCTACCTCCTCAGCAGTACAGCTTTAAGGCTAGCCAATCCAACATTGATGAAAAGCAGAGGAAATGTATACGTTCCAGCGGGCAAAAGACCACAATCACCACTCGAGGTGAATAGCACCGCCCATAACACTCGATGTGAGATAAGCCTTCAACTCTGCTAGATGGACAGATATTCTTGGTGCTCTGTAATTTTTCAGGTTGCGGAAGTATCTGATGCGGATATTGAAGGACTTTCTCAAAAGCCAGAAGCTCGTCCATTTGGAGACTGGCGAAGAATGGATATGATGGATCCCTCATGTTATTTCCCTTCGGGTGGGAGAAACGATCATCGAGTCAAAGGAATGAATAAACACATTGACTTGATGATTGCCTCGAAGAAACGCTTCCTGGAGCAAGTTAGAAAGTCAGCGGACATGGCTTCTGCGGAAGCATCGGCTCTCAGTCATCGAGCCATTTTTGATGCCTTCATAAGAAGTAAATCTTTTTCCAGTGAGAGCCTATTGCATGGAGCGAAACAAATGGACTTCCGAATGAGCAATATCTAGGGAACACGGCGGGTGGGGCTAAATTTCCCAATTCAAACCTTCGAAATATTTTTCAACCGGCTTGGCTACGTCTGGCCAAGCAAGCAAAATCAGCTTGTCCTGTTTGTCATTCCATTCTAGCCGTTTTCCCTTCAGAATTCGATTCAGATGGATGAGTTGCCGTCGGTGCACATTCTCAGTGATTCTTTAAAACGGTTTCAGTAGCTCGTAATAGATGACCCCACTGTGGTGCCACCAAATGCACAACATGACCTTTGAAGCGTGAATATTCCGTTTTGGCGTCAATGGACCTGGTTCGTATGGCATTACAAAATGTTTTGATCGCTTAGGGTGGTCGTAATACTTCCATTTCTCATCCCCTGTCACTATTTGATGCATGAGATGCTTTCTTTTCTGTCGTTGAAGAAGCATTTCGCACCCCGTTTTATGTCCCTCTCTCTCAGTTGATGCGACACCCAAGTCCCAGCTTTTTGGATAATTTCCATGGCGTGCAAGCGCTAACTGATGGTAGATCTGTCAACATCTAGCTCCTGCGACAATTTTTCTAGGCTTCGACTTGAATCTTCATCCAACAATTCCCGTAGTTGTGAGTCTGTTTCGGTGCCCCTTCACGATCTTCAACAGTCACGTTGAAATCGCCATTTTTAAAACGCCGAAACCACTCTCTGCAAGTCGTCTAAGATGGAACATGATCACCGTAAACATCGAGCATTATACAATGAGTTTTCGCGGCAATTTTCTTAGAAATTGATTTTCGTAAATAATGAACTAAGACTTCCTGCAAATGCAGCTTTTGCGGTATGAAAGTCGACGTTTTTAACACGAGAAAAAAAAACGCTGTTCACGCTGTGAAGGAATGTCGACTACTGCGTTTGTGAGCCTACGTATACAACTTGCAATTCCAAGAATGCTACCACAGCAGAAAAGCACTAAAATATGTAGCGTATCCGTATGGCGACCCCAAATAACACCAAGTTTGAGAGCTCGCTACCGTTGCGCTAAAATCGCAATAAAGACGTTGCGATTCCTTCTTCTTCCTCCAACTATCGTCGAGATCAGTCCTCCAGTTGTCGATCTCTAACAAATTCGTGTTTGATGTTGTTTTTATATACAGTTGCAATAAATTAGTGGTTTAGGTTAATTTGTGTATATTTTTCAAATATAACAAGTTAATTATCCCCACAATTGGTGACCCGACATTAAAACGTTAACCCACGCGCAGTGAATAAAAAAATGGCGACCGGTAGCGAACAATTAACGCGAAAAGAAAGAAACAACGTGGAAACGCCAAAAACTATGTTAAATCTCGCGTGCGAATTGTGGCCTAGAAGTGAAGCCCCTTGTGTAGAATCTGTGCGCGATGTGAAGTTGCCGCCATTTTGGGAGTCACAGGTAGTACTCTGGTTTTGCCAAACGGAAGTGATATTTGGACACTGTCGAGTGTATTCGGCACAGCCAAATTCAACGCGGTCGTGGCGTCCCTCTACATTACCGTCCTGAAGCAATTCGCAGAAGTAGTGAAATATCCACCACAAGCTAATAAATACGAAGTACTGAAAACGCAGCTTATTGCTCGATTCGGCGTGTCTCCTCAGCAGCAACTAACGCAAGTTCTGACAGAGTTAGAATTGCGCGATGAAAAGCCATTACATCTATTTCGACAGATGCAGGTCCTCACTTAGGACAACTTGGCAGGCCCACAGCACCCGGAGGATGCGCTACGTGCCTTGTGGATGCGGCATTTACCAGTCCATGTTGGAGCCATCATGTCCGTTTCGACCGAAAAGGAGATTACGAAACTCCTGGAAATGGCTGACAAGACCAAGGCATAGTGGAGGAATTCAATGCGTCTCCAGCAGTAGTAGCATCGACATCACATGTTACCGGAACAAATTCGGACCCGCTTCTTATGGAAGTTTTAAGCCGACTCGATCGATTAGAAGCGAGCACACGAAGCCAAAGTTCGCGTTCCAGAAATCGATCTTCTTCGCACAATCGCCAGCGTTTACCATCCCAATCAACGATAAACAAAGGTAAGGATAGTAGCTTTTGTTATTACGACAGAAGATTTGGGAAAAAGGCGAAAAACTGCCGCCCACCATGCCAATTTTCCCAGCAGGGAAACTAAAGCTGTCATCATCAAATGCGTTCAGCGATGACGTCCTCTGGAAAAAGAGCCGTTTATTACACAGGCGAACAGGAACAGGCGAACAGGGCTTCGATTTCTGGTGGATACAGGAGCACAAGTATCAGTAATCCCGAGCCAAAGAAAAAAACACCAAGGATAGCGGAAGTTATATGCAGCAAATGGAACCACCATTGTCGCGTTCGGAGAGCAGATCCTTTCACTCGACTTCGGACTGCGACGAATTTTTAAGTGGCGTTTTTGCGTAGCAGCAGTAGACCACCCCATACTTGGAGCTGATTTCCTGCAGCATTTCAATCTACTTGTCGATCTAAAGCGGAAACGGCTTGTGGATGGAAAGACGAACCTTGAAGTGATCGGAACTCTAACGGATAAATCTGCCGAATTAACAACGGTAAATCGTGAATTAACATACCACGATATCCTCCTAAAGTTTCCAGAATTAACGCATTTTGACACGTTACCACCAGCAAGAAAAGTACCACGTCAACATCATATACTGACAAACGGTCCTCCGATCGCGGAGCGCGTACGAAGATTACCACAGGATAAATACCAATCCACAAAGTCTGAGTTTGAGTATATGGTGGAAAACGGAATATGTCGCCCGTCAAGTGGCCCTTGGGCTAGTCGACTCCATTTGGTCCCGAAAAAATCGGGAGAATGGAGGCCATGTGGTGACTACAGGAGGCTCAACGCGATAACAATTCCAGATCGGTATCCAGTTGCAGGAATGGAGGATTTTAACCACAATCTGCACGGGAAGACAGTGTTTTCAACCATCGACTTGGTACGCGCGTACCATCGGTGCCAATTGCTGAAGAAGACATCGAAAAGACAGCGGTCATTACTCCCTTCGGTCTTTTTGAATTCCTGACGATGCCGTTTGGACTTCGCAATGCGGCTCAGACGTTCCAAAGATACATCGACATCGTTCTATCTGGATTGGATTGTTGTTTTGGATACTTAGATGACATCCTCATAGCATCCAGCTCAGCGGAGGAGCACCGTAAACATTTGTACGAAGTGTTCAGCCGATTGAAGGAACACGGCATAAAAATAAACGTGTCGAAGTGCAATCTCGGCAAAGCGGAAGTAAACTATTTGGGATTTTTAGTCAGTAGTGACGGTATCAAACCATTGCCCGGAAAGGTCAATGCGATTTTGGAATGCGATCAACCATCAACAATACAAAATCTTCGAAGATACCTTGGAATGGTAAATTTCTACCGGGAGTTCCTGAAGAATGCCGCCAAATTACTGGCACCCCTCAATGAATTCTTGCGTGATTCGCGAAAAAATGATAGGGGGCCTGTAAACTGGACACCAGTAGCTGTCAATGCTTTCGAAAAGAGCAAGTAGTTGTTAGCAGCAGCGGCAAGTATCAAGCATCCCGTTAAAAATGCTAAGCTGGCCATAACAACGGCCGCTTCAGATTTTGCGATGGGAGCAGTATTGGAGCAGTATTGGAGCAGTATGTCGGCGGAGAATGGCCACCACAAGGATTCTTATCGAAAAAATTCAGCGACCCTCAACGAAACTAAAGCGTCTACGACAAAGAACTTCTGGTTCATCTACTCGGCTATCAAATACTTTCGTGAAAGAGTAAAAGGACATCATTTCGTAATACGAACGGACCACAAGCCACTTTGTTATACTTTTGTGCAAAAAATCTTCAAAAGCATCACCGCGCCAAATGCGCCAATTGGAGTATATTTCCCAATATACGACGGATATACTCCATGTGAAAGGCGAAACAAATACGGTAGCTGACACGTTATCTCGACTCAGTGCATCACCTGTTGCATCCAAGTGCAAAGATAACGAGCCGTTTGTTGCGTGAACAATTCGTTTGGCCTAAAATGCACAAGGACATCGCAAATTGAGCGAAGTCATGCATCCAATGCCAACGTTCGAAAGTCAGCAGGCACGTTACAAGTTTTCCACTACAGCTCGCTGCTCTCGATAAGAGATTCGACCATATCCACATTGATTTGGTTGGACTACTGCCAATTATCAATGGAAATAAATACAGTGGATTTCATTAATAACGACCTCGGTTGTAACGACGTTTTGGTTATAGCGACGTCAAACTTAAGTCCCTGGAATTTAAAGCATACTTCCATAAGAAATTTTTTTGGTAATAGCGACTTCGGATATAGCGTCAATTTCGTGTATAGCGACTTGTTTTTATGAACCATTCATAACAGATTCCTAGAAATCCCATGCGGATATTGCGACTGAGTCGGCGAAGGCACAAAAACTCATTCATAGATCAATTAAACTTTCTTATATTTTGTTTACATTCACAAATGGTCAAACAAATGCTTTGTTTGTATGTAGGACTGCTTAGCACGTGTACGAAGTTAAACTTTTGAATCAGTTAGATAACAAATTTAAGTGAGTGAACAGTGTTTCTTAAACTTGTAAAAATGGCTCCTCGACGTACATTTACTGTGAAAGAAAAAGTGGACATCATTTCGAGACTGCAAAAAGGAGAAAACAATGTTGATCTGTGTAAACAATTTGGAGTTTCACGTTCTACAATATCATCAATGTGGAAAAAGCGTACTAAAATTATGGAGTGTTTTGAATCAAAATCCCTGAAAATAAAGAAAAATCGTAATCCAACTCATCAAGATATTGAAAATGCTCTTCTAGTGTGGTTTAAAGCTCAGAGAAGCCAAAATGTACCCATTAGCGGTCCTCTTCTGCAAGAGAAAGCTAATCATTTTGCCAGATAGCTTGGGAAAACAAACTTTGAATATTCAGGAAGCTGGATTTACAGATTTAGACAACGTCATGATATAGTGGTCGGTAAAGTTTGTGGAGAAGCCGCCAGTGTGCCGCAAAATGATTGTGACAATTTTTTGCGAACAGTTTTCCTAAAATTAACTGAAGGGTATACCGACAGTCAAATATGAAATGCTGATGAGAGGATTATTTTTTAAATTGACTCCCGATATATCACTAAAATTCAAAGGAGAAAAGTGTATTGGTGGCAAACTATCAAAAGATAGGATAACCATGCTTGTTGCTTCAAGTATGGCAGGCGAAAAACGAAAATTGATAGTTATAGGGAAGGCGAAAAAACCAAGGTGTTTCAAGAATGTAAAAACTTTGCCGGTTGATTATGAAGCCAACAAAAAAGCATGGATGACATCGGAAATTTTTGAAAAAGTTTTACGGAAATGGGACTCTGAGTTAAGAGGAGACAATAAGAAGATCATTTTGTTTATTGATAATTGTCCAGCTCACCCACAAATTCAAAATTTAACTAACATCAAACTGGCATTTTTGCCACCGAATACCACATCAGTTATCCAGCCTATTGATCAAGGTGTAGTTAGGACTCTTAAAAACCATTATCGAAGGCTTCTTGTGCAGAAAATGGTAAACGACACTGAAAAAAGTTCTACCCCATTTGCCGTCAATCTTCTCGATGCCATTGAAATGATTACAACAGCATGGGCACGAGTTAGTCCAGATACGATTAAAAAATGTTTTTCACACGTTGGGTTTGGTAAATTTTCAACTTTAAATACAGCTGATGACGATTCTGATGATGAATTGGACAATTTGCCATTGGCGAGATTATCATCAGTGGAAGCAACAGTTACGGATTGGGAAACTTATATGAATATTGACGACCAAGTTATCACTACTGATAACTTGCCTGATAATGAAATTATTGAGTCTGTGCTTCAAACACAAGAAAATGAGGATGAAGAAGAGGAAGAAGATTGCAATCTACGTGAGATTTCAACAACCATAGATGCATTATGTGCTCTAACAACGCTCAAACAGTACTGTTTATTTAGCGAAGGCCAAAATAATTTAGATGTAGAAGGAATTATGAAAATGGAATACACCTTACAGCGTGCACAAAATACTAAACTTATACAGTGCTCTATAACACGTTTATTCACTAACACCCGTGTATAACATAATAAAATAAATGAAGAATACATACATATGTACATGACTTTTTATTATTTCGGATATAGAGACCTCCGGATATAGCGACGGCATTAAAGAGGTCCCTCCGCCGTCGTTATAACCGAAATTCACTGTATATTCTTTCGATGATAGATCGTTTCTCTAGATGGGTGGAAGCCATACCAATCACCGAAATAACCGCAGAATCTGTCGCTACGAATTTCTACCATCATTGGTTAGCACGATTTGGTGCACCAAGGATTGTGACAACGGATCGCGGCGTTCAATTTGAATCCATGTTGTTTTGTTCGCTAACAACGATTGACGATTCGGACATCACGAGCGACCCATCAACATTTGTGTCCAAATTCAGACAAGACATGAGACGACTGCGACCAACATCAGTTCATCATCACCAAAACGTCTTCATTTTTAAGAATTTAACTACATGCAGCCACGTCTTTGTACGAGTGGATGCGGTAAAAAAGTCTTTACAGCAACCATACGTTGGTCCATTTCCCGTACTGGAGCGAACATCCAACAAGATCTTCAAAATTCTTATGGAAGGCAAAACGACACAAATTTCTATCGACAGATTGAAACCCGCGTATATACTGAATCCAAGCATCGAGGACGAAACACCATCGCCGTTTTTCAACTACGAGAGCAGGAGACCACCGATCACAAAAACTTACGAAAGATCAAACGTAAAAAAACAACAGAGAGTGACGTTTAACGTTCGATAAATTTAAGAGGGGAAGTATTGTAGCGAATCCGTATGGCGACCCCGAATAACACCAAGGCTGAGAGCTCGCCACCGCTGCGCTAAAATCGCAATAAAGACGTTGCGATTCCTTCTTCTTCCTCCAACCATCGTCGAGGTTAGTCCACCAGTTGTCGATCTCTAACAAATTCGTCTTTGATGTTGTTTTTATATACAGTTGTAATAAATTAGTGGTTTAGGTTAATTTGTGTATATTATTTAAATATAACAAGTTAATTATCCTCAAAAATAGCATCTGTAAGGACATCTGTGTACGAATAATTATACTAGTTAGACTCACTAGTACAAATTGTTTTCTTATTTCATGGTATTGAGAGAGTATTTAAACCAAATTTCGGACGTAATAAGTCAAAAATTATCGAAATTAATAAGTTTTTAATGAAAATTCAATTTTATTATAAGTTTTAA
This sequence comes from Stratiomys singularior, assembly GCA_954870665.1. Lineage (NCBI taxonomy): Eukaryota > Metazoa > Arthropoda > Insecta > Diptera > Stratiomyidae > Stratiomys > Stratiomys singularior. The sequence continues at coordinate 111,395,688 of OX940877.1, read as the reverse complement.
ATTTTAGGAGATTTTTTGTTGGATTCAAAATCATTTTCATAGGAATTAAACAATCAAGATTTAATTTTCACATACTACAAAGTATCTGTAAATTTTTTCAAGTTCAATCTTTGCATACAAACAGTATGACAATGCTTCAAAGTAAGCTGGGATCTGTTTGACCCAAACAAGTAATGTGTTATTTTAAAGAGGAATAAGTGACTAGGGTTAAACGTAAACTGTAAGGAAAATAAAATAAATCCCTGCAGAAGTACGAACAATAACCATCGGAAATCGATTTCGTTAATACAATAAAAGAATCACAAAATTATAATCAAGCATTTTATCTTTTTAATTTGCTAGAATTATAATTTAATTTGCAATAAAATTCACGACCATTCACTTCACCGCAAGCCCACATAGCTGGGAAGAAATCGAATTACCAGCAACAAAAAAGGTTTGGATTCTCATTGAAAAGTTTTCTTTAGGTGTAACTTTGGTAGTGATCTTATACGACCAACTTCAAATTCATAATATAATTTCCAAAATAATCGGTTTATTATAGGAAGTATAAGATAGAGGTTCGCCAAACCCGCCTGAAAACACTCGCTAAGTATTTGAAACAACTTTTCGAATTTTGATAAATCTAAATTAATGAGTACTCTCTCACTTTTTCTAGGACTATCGACATTCATGAGTGCAAGCTCATGTTTCAAAATAATTTTTTTTTGAACTATTAGTATTCTTGAATACTTTATTATTCGATTTGATTAAATTACTCTACCATCAATTCAGCTAAAATTTGAATAAATTAGCATACATAAATCTGGATTGGACATGCACTACGTCATTCGAACAACAACAAAAGTTTACTCCTCAAGAATCCAAAACTTTCCCAAACATCTGTCTATACATGGTCCTAGGATTTCTAGTTTATACATCCTTGAACAACATATTTTAACCACGTTTCGGCAAACTTCAAATTCTTCGATGTACGTGAAACATCGTTTCAAATTAATTAAATTCTTTGAAAATAACGTTTAATAAAGTTAGCGTAAAGCAATTCATCCATGACATGAAAGATTCAGGTTATCAAAGGTGCATCGTCATTTTGCTTAAGCTCAATTGCTTTCACATATGCTTTTAGTCGTGCATACAGTGTATGCTCGTATGAAACAAGGGCAATCAATTTCCAATTAGAATTTCTGAAATTTGATATGAAATTCGATTCAAAATCATGAACAACATTCACGTTGTCATGCTAATGTAACATGACCGTTGAAATTGAAGCTCTAGTTATATTCCTGTTCAATTAAAAAGAAACATCATGGCGACAGGATGAGTTTAGTTATAATTGCAGCATATACTATGTAGTGCTGAAGTCATATAGTATCAGCTCAATATTTTACTAATCTATTTTACTTCAACGAAAAGCTTTATCCATAAGTTAGTTGTAATCTAATTGATGCGGATTTATTCCATTAAAGGACGAAAAGGCTATTAGTACAAGTTGCACTGGTAAATATCGTTGCAGTTCCTGTAAATTGCATTCTAGAAAGAAAGTTCCTGTAGTGTGGGAGTATTCCATGAATATTTGAGTGACATTACGAACAAAATGCGGTGTAGTATGAGTTTATTTACGAAACAGATTCCCTCTTATACAACAATAGTTGGTGGCTTCGAATCAGTCTCAAACTTTCATAGCTCCTTTACCACCCTTTCAACAAAGTATCTGATAAATATTTATGAAAAATTCCTGCAATGCCTCTCGAAAAAGCTTCCAATATGTGAGAACATATTAAGGTTTTTCGGGCTGTTCTCCTTGTCCTGAAATGCGAATAGCGCGAATGTGAAAAATTAGAGTCATTTGTAAGGAAAAAATCAGTGTGAGTTACAGAGTAATTTTTCAACAATATTTTATCGAAATTTTCTTGAGATCAAATACTAACTTTTTGGCTGTAATGATTAAAAACTTGACTTCAAATAAATAAGAAAGATAGAAAAGAATGATTTCAAAGGATAGTTAAAAGCAGATTTGGTCTTGTAAATTATCCATAAAAGACATGGTTAATACATTAATTTAGGCCCAAAATTAGGCACAATTCAAAAAAGTGGAAAGCGATCCTATAAGATTTGATTTTTTTAAATTGTTTTGAAACGCGAAAGTTACGTCTCCCAAACGGACTCAATTAAAATAAAATTGAACTATATAACAATAATTTTTGGAAAAATATGATTAAATTGAGCGATTTTTTATTTATTTTCAAATCGACACTAAATATTGTCTTCAGGGGCTACTAATAGAGCTTTCGCATGCTCTGAATATAGGACTGCCAATTAGTTTGTAAGGCTGCCTGGTTGTTGCATAAATTTTCAGGTTCAACTTTAAAAACAATTTAGTATCTTGGGCTCTTTAATTGTTAAAAGCTGACATTCAGAAATCATATTAAAATGTCCTTGACTAGTGTTTCAAAGACAATAGTTGCATTATGTCCTTCGGTTAGACTGCAATTTCTGCCCCAAGGAACGAGATCCTCATCATGGAAGTGGCGATTGTACCTGTTATAGTATGGACCTCCTGCCTGGAGCTCATAAGCAAAGTGCCTGTAATCTTAAACTAAAAGACTCACATAACCAATGCCTGAAAATGGCCTTTAACGGTACTTTGTCTTTCTTCTCTGAAAAAGGAAATCATCTTCGAGCAGCTTGTGAAATATGAAGATAAGATTTGACTACGCTACAAATTCTTCGAACTCATCAGATGCTTCACTATTGAATACTAATTCTTTGTGGCTGTAGTACTTTTTAATTGCTGCTAACAATTCAGCCAAAGTTTTTAGATTGAAGATATGATGGGCTAGTGTAAGGAAAGGAGAAGAACAAGTAAAGTTTCAAACTCGATACTTCATTCAAAAATTACGAATACACAATTGGATGACCTAAACTGCTTCAAAAGGATTCGAGTCTCCTAAATTACCTTTTGAATTTTAGTGGCTAAACCAAAAGAAACGTTCATTGCCTTTTGGTGTTCCAATGATGTAGAGTGAACCTGCCAATCATGCGAATGACTGTTACTTTTGCTTGACTCAGCATGGCATATCAATAAAAAAGAAATGAAGCGTGGTATGCCTTTACGTAGCCTCTGTATCGCGACCTGTACCACGTGGAATCTATTTACCTGTTCCTCGACATCACGAACAGTACCAGCAAGATCCTGAAGAAGATTTTAATTCAATGGAAGTTGACAACAATGAGCTTGCAACCTCATAAAGGCCGAAATACAATAGTGCGAGACTGCCATACGTGAGCGCGACGAGAGTTTCGCAGCAAATGTCAAGCACTTTTCGTAACATGCATTTGTATGCGACATCGTACAATGATTGCGATGCGTCAATGCGAGGCGGGAAATATTCGGAAAAACGAAAATTCCTCGCTACGAGGTTCATGACGTTTGTAAGATGCAATGTGGCGCTTAAATAAAATTTGAAATTCAAACGCGTTAATTAGTTTTTAAGTACTAGGGTTATTCTGAAGGAATAGTGAATGAAAATTTCGTGAATCCTTGTAGGGGCTATTATTTCTTAGACGAAGGAACATTCAAAATTCAAAACTTAAAAAAAATCAAAAACAATTTCATTTGAAACGTCACCTATTTGACATTTGTCATATGAACATTATTGTTCCTCGCATCGCGTGCATTGTAAATTGAATGCGTTGCGTGACGACGAGGGAGAATCGCATCCCGCTAGCGCATCGCAGTCACACAGTATTGTGTTTCGGCTTTAATCGTCTCATTTTATGGGCGATAATATTTTAGTTGTACGTACGAACTCAGTGACAAGCGGAATTACAGGGATCAAAACTTAAGCAATGGAGTTTGCTTCAACCATATGTCAAAATCAGTTCAAACAGATATCGTCAGAAGAACTTAATACCCCATTTCAAATCAGAAAGGCGGCTTGCATTTTGTAATAACATAAATGATTTGATGAACGCTTTGAATATTGAATACCATCAACGGGAATGGCGGCTGTTTAAAGACTCTTCAAAGTTGAGCTTAAAAACTGTTCTTCTCCATAATATTACCACACAACCATTGACTCCGTTGTGGCACGCTGTGCATACAAAAGAAACAAATGAAAACTTCAAATCAGTTTTAGATGCTATATCGTACTCGGAGCACGAATGGAAGATTTCTGGCAATCTAAAGGACAGCAATAATGTTGGAGTGGAATAGTCGGAGTAGATCTTTACATCACAATAGAAAAATTGGAACCCTTGCTAGGGCCTGAATTTTACAGAAAGGAAATTCTCGAAAACTGCTTTTGCCGCCTTTACATATTGATTTGGGACAATTAAAAGCTTTTGTGAAGGATCTCAACAAGGATGGACCGGCATTCACATACCTGCGAAGAAAATTTCCTCGTATGAGCGACGCGACAATAAAAGAATGAATTATTACCGTTATTATCACAGTGTGAGGGCAACGGTTCCCACTGTTTATACCGCTGGAAGAGGATACGCAACGGGTAACCACCCCGTCGGTTCCGTTTCTGGGGAGTGACCGGTTGGGGCCTGCAGTCCCGGTAGGTCCTTCGGAGAAGGGCGTGGGCGTCACTCGCTTAACTTGAGCCCCGCGACGCCACGAAGAGAGAATGCGACGGAGCCAGTCCACCCACCTCACGGTTACTTCCACACGTACCACTCGATTACCAATCAACAACCGTTCGTTTCATAGCTTCTCGCGATACTGTGCCCTGGAAAACACTTACCAGAAAAACACGTAAACTTAACTAAACACTAATCTTTATTGATTAAACCTTCAACGTAGCCTAATGGGAGTAAACGAGGAACCATTGATCGTAAACTGTCTCACCACTTGTTATGCTCGCCCTTGTTCCTTGTTCCGCCCTTGCTCTTAGTCTTGTTTCGGCGACCAGCACTCGGTCACTGCATACTTTTCATTTCACCGTTCCGAACTTATTCTTTATCGATCACTATATAATTTTTCACTTAACGTTATCGACACAGCGTACAGGAGTATCCGACAACAACCATCCCGGCCCGCTTTTTCCGCTCCAATTTATTTCCCTCATCCTCCCGCTGCGGCCGTTCACCTGCCAGGCGATGACCCATCCGAGACTCGACCCACTCTGAAGGAACCGCTGTAAATGCTGTGCGGCGAGCTTTAAGATCCACATTGAATCTCGCCGCACTTCGCCTCACTGCTGACAATTGACAGGTGACAATGTTTATTTATGTAGGATCGCGAGTCGTGGAAGTGGATCGAATTCACCGGTGAGTGTTGGCATCGATTCATTTGCCGGAATAGAACCGCTTGAGCTCGTTCCGGTAGCTCCCGACTTTGATGTTGGTATCGGTGAATTCTTACAATGCTCGCTGGCCTCCATCTTCGAGTGATCTCCCGTGACTAGTTGGTTACCCTCACGACTATAATTACAATTTTCGATTCTGACTATAAGTCTCCCATTTCAAATACACTTCTAACTGCCAGTCTGTAATTTATAATTCCGATTCTAACTCCCATTCTTCAATTTCAATTACAATTCTAGCTACATTTCGATTCTAACACCCATACTTCAATTTCAATTACAATTCTAACTACCATTCTGTGATTTACAATTTTGAATGTAACTCCCATTCTTAAATTTCAATTACAATTCTAACTACCATTCTGTGATTTACAATTTCAATTCTAATTCCCATTCCTCAATTTCCAATGCAATTCTATTTACAATTCTCCCTCTAACTTCTATGAGTTTTTCTTACCAACTAAAATTACATAATTTTGGCTAATACTTTAAATTCTTACGAGCTTCTCTTCGTACACTTCTCGGTTTGTTTAACCCGCCACAAATTCAATTCTTACTATAGCGGAGTAGCAGAGGGTAGCGGTTTCCATGTTTACTATCTTATTCCTTATGTTGTTTTCGGAAGACGTGTTTGCCCGATTCCTTCCGTGGTGGAAGCTCCCCCGAGGATGGCGAAACGACACCGTAACAGAATCTTTATCGGATCTGTAATAAGGAAGATTCCAAAGGAGCAAAACTGTGATTCAGTGTTACATGGTTTTGAAAAAGAAGCATGAGAATCTTGTCAGTCATTTATGGTTTTTTCGGCTATAAGAAAATTTGAAATTATGTTGAACTTGTGTCCTTAAAAATTCATTTTCATTCATTCAACACGAATGTTCGTCAAGTTATCTCGAAAATGGATCCCTGAGATATCCCGGAAAGCGGTCTCCAACACGGAATAAGCTTCGATCATTAATGATTGGGAGCAACCGCAGGATATGTGCTGCTTTTGGGAGCTCTTCGGTGAGAATTTTAATTTTGGTCAAAAAATGCTGCTGTTGTACTTGATCCACAAATGCCGCTCATTTAGGATCTCTTCTGGTGTTAGTGGGTCACTGACTGTTTCTAAACTACCCTTCTTAATGATTCGGATACACCGTGCAAATGCTCGATGTAGTTAATTCAAGGATGAAAATCATGAAGAAGCCCCCATTCGATGGTTTCTCGTATTGGTATCGATGGAGGTCTCTCTTCTAGGTCTTTAGATGACTGGTTCTCAAAAGTTAACACTAGATTAGGCAATGCTGATGATGGTGCTGTTAGCCATGAAGGACCTCTCCACCATAATAAATGTTTCTGAAGTTCTGTACTGGATAGGCCTCGAGTAGCACAGTCTGCAGGGTTTTCAATTCCTGGAATGTGCTTCCATTGTGCGTTAGGCGAAGCTTCTTGAATTAAATATATCCTATGATGGACGATTTCCTTCCATTGAGAAGGATGATTATTTATGCACGTGTGAACAATAGATGAATCAGTCCATGGATAGCAGGTTCAGGTTAATGGATTAAGAACCTTGATGTAATGTTATGTCAAGTTGGTAATTAATACAGCTGCCGATAGTTTAAATCGAGGTATCGTCATGCGGTTCAGTGGTGCTACTTTAGTTTTTGAGCACAGTATTGAAGTTTGAACAGTGTTTTTGTAGGAAGTTCTTAAATAGACAACAACAGACATTGCCAACTGTGATGCGTCACTCAAACCATGAATCTCAACGAAGCACGTTGAAGGAGTTCGTAACCACCCAAGATTTTGAATGTTCTCTATTCCAGATAATGATTCAAGAAAAATCTCCCAGGGTCGTTGCTGAGCAGTAGGTAATCCCACATCTCATTGTAGTTAAATACCCTACAGCTCTTGCATAAATATTTTAGCTCTGATTAAGAGTGAGGCTAAAAAGCCTAGAGGGTAAAGGAACTCGACAATTTTCGATCCAGCTGACAGCTTGGTGATTGCTGTGGTGATGATGAAATCAGGTTAAATTGGAAGACATCAACTGATGGGTTGAATATTGCTATTTCTGATGGGTTTAATATTGCTTCATAATCCAGGATCATTGGTGATCCATTTTGAAAATGAAAACCCGCCCGCCATGCAAAGATCAATTCCTTCTTGAGCTTGTTCATGTGCTTCTTCGATAGAGTCAGCTCCGCCAAAATCCATTCCAAAACGTCGAACAGGTCTAATGGACACTGGAGGTCTAATGGACACATATGGAGGGCTTTTTTGAGAGGAATCCCTCCTAAAATATTGCAAGACCCGTTAAAAACATCTCTTAGTTTAGTTGCAGAGCTGGTCTCTCGAATTACTCCATGATGAGGAAAAAAGAATGTTGATTTCGGTTCCACATGAGTATCAACGCGAATCATGTAGTGTAACTGATAATACTTGGTTAAAAAGTCTGAATATGCTTTAAAATGGTTGAATTTGCTTTAAATTCACGAAAAGGATGATGAAGCATGCGCAAAGCTGCAGGATAGGAATTACCGATTCTGTTAAGTAGTTCTTTAAATGGAAGTTGCTCCATACAGCGATCACTGTTGTCTCGTTCGTGAGTTTCCAAGAAATGTTCCCCACATTCTTCATCTTCTGATAATAAGATATAATGACTTCACTTCCTCTTGATGCCGGAACTGTTGGAGTAATGAATGAAAGTCATGGTCAATCGCAGTAGTTGATGGAGACACCTTGATGATTTGCTGACAACTGAGATAGACCTAAGATGATCCAACCAAGTCTTGTTTGTTGGACCTTTGATGATTGGACCTTCTTATAAGTATCCATAAATATCTGCTCTAAGAATGAGATCAATTTCTCCTGGTTCTGAGAATTTAGGATCGGCCAGATTTAGGACCATTTGGATTTTGTTGTGTGAGCTGATGGTATTAGTGATGTTACTTTACGCATGACATGAGCTTCACATTGATTGCCGTGGACAATTCAAAATGCGGTTGTACATATGATGAGTGTGACAGCTCCCTTTGTTTTTCCTGATTTATGAGCTCTTATTCCTAAAATAGATACAGATGATGGTTTTCTCTTGATGCGTAATCGCTGTACTAAATTTTGAGAAGCTAACGTAACTTATAATGCGCAATAAAGCGCGGACAATAATAAACTCTCCTTGAGCGTTACCAACTCGTAGGCGTACTGTAGCTAACAAGATAATGTTTCTTATTGTTGGATTCGTATGAAGTTGGTGAGTATGATGAACTTGTTTTGACGCTGAAGAAGATGAATGTAATGATGAGTGATGTCTCTTACCACAATTAGTGCATGTGAAGGTGGATCTGCAAGCAGACACCCTGTGTGGTCTGGTTGCGGTCTTTAGGATTGTTCCTTAGATAGTTCGGACACTTGCCAATGTAATGAGGTTCCTTGCATAGATTACACAGATTTGCTGAGAATGTTCTTTTTTTTTGAGATTGACTGAAAAAATGAATTTTTGCTGATGGTTTTTTGAAAATTCTCTATAGCTCTCAGAGTTTGTGATCGTCTAATCAGGATTGACTGTAGCTTTTCCCAAGTAGGAGGTACATCTGAAGATCCTACATATTGTTACCAAAATCTTATTGCATTCGAATCTAGATTTTGACGTACGATGATATGAATATATCACCCCAATGCTCAACCAGTCTTTTCAAATTTTGCAGGGTTCTGAAAATTTTTGGACTTTCGTCCTTAATTTCTTTAATGTTGAAGAATGAATCGTGAGTGGGACTCACTAAGATTCTGCGACTATCAGAAAAATTTTGTATGGCGGTCCGAGTTTGTTGGAAGTCATCTTCACCAGATGTTGTGGTCTTGAATAATTGAGCTTCAGTACCTCTGAGACAGCTTTTAAGGTTGTGATGCTTCTTCCAATAAAAAATTAACTGATTGTTAACGACAATGGAGGTCCCTGAAATTAAGCCACTGATCATAGTCTCCACTGAATTCGGGTAGAGGTATTCGTGGTAATCTTGGATCTTGATAACTACGTGTTCGGGGTTGAGGGCTTATTGGCGTTACTGATGGCTGATGGAAAAAATATATGCTTGATTTCATATTAAGTATTCTCAAAGTTAGTATATTCAGTACTGAAAGCAGTATAAAAATAAAGTATTCAATTGAAAGGCACATTCAAATTCACAGGCAAATTCTTGTTGTGCAAGCTTGTAAGCACAGTTGTGTGAAAGTGAAACATAAATTGTACAAAGAAACTGAAACTGTATGTATTTAAAAGTTTTCTCCCATGTTCTTAAACATTCGAAAATATTTTAGTAGTTCAAGAACAATCGCTCTGATAAAAAAAACATCTACATCTATGATCTATCAAATCTATCTGTGATTTCATCTACAAAAAAACGGAGGAAACATAACTTCGAGAGTGATTTGAGTGATTCATCTGAATAGATGGCGCTGTTCCTCGCGTGGTTGGGGAAGCGCACATGATTGAACGTGTTGCAGGAGTACGCGCGTTCTCTCTGTAATTGTCTTACTGTGTCTGAAGTCTTATATTTTCAGTGCCAACAGGATGTCAGGATACAAACAAAGTGGTGTCTGTTGGCACACGGAATGAATTCGTTTAACTTTGAACCCTATTGACACGCAGAATGGAGTCTTTGCACTTTTTAGCAATTGTATCAAGCAAAACTACGAATCATGGTCTGTGAAAGCAAAAGAGTGGTCGCAAAATCTTTGCGAATACATTGGGCAGCGTTAAGAAAAAGATTAAAAAGAGAATCTCCAACAAAAAGCCTGGGTAGATACTCCAAAACTTTTTCTGCTGAAATAGAAAAAGAGCATGTAGAGCATATTAAAAACTATGAATAACATGATGTTTGGATTCAGCACAAATAAAAACCCCACATGGCTTACAGCCTTGCTGAGAATAATGGGCAACCGCTTCGTTTCAATGAAGTGAATCCAATTGCCGACATGCAATGGCCTTGACTAAGTCTGAAAAGGCCAAATAACCGACCAATTCGCTCGACCAATCGGCTTTAATAAGGCTCTATGCGATCGCTTTGTTGAAAATCTGTCAAAGTTCTTAGATATGTGCAAATTCTCTTCAGTACAATTTAGAATAAGTACGAGACCTGGATATCCACGGTACCAAATACACCATCCACGACCATCTCAATATAATATTAGTGCTGTATCAACAAGTTTGCTAGTGCTAGAACACGGTGTCAACATAGTCCTTTTAAATGCGATGCTTCTGGGAACTACATACCACCAGCGTTCATATTTCTTCACAAGCGTATGAACGTTGACCTTTTGTGAGGGGCTTTACCGCCATATATAGAAATCAGACATAAGCTTTAAGAACAGTGTTTTGTTTGTGGGCTGGCTGCCTCACTTCAAAAACCACGCAAGGCCTAGGAAAGGAAGCTCGGTCCTGTTAATAGTAGATAGTCACACTTCGTACTGACCCTTAGAGGCATTTGATTTCTTCTAAACCACAATCATGCTCTTATATAGTAGTACCACTCTACACCACTCATTAAGCGCAATCCTTGACCGCTGTATGGAAGCAGAAAAAGCAGCCTATAAATATTCATGCATCAGAATGTGAGAAAAGGATGCGGTATTTTCTTGTTCAAACAATAACCGTTGACCAAATCGGTCGAATTTTGTCTCCGGCTTATCCCAAAGCTGCGGCTACCTCAAATGCCACCACAAACTTGAAAGTATCAACAATAGACATTCAGCCTGGACATTTTCTGAAAAGACAATTACTTAGCCAGTGTAGGGTCCGAAAGACCTTCACCCAAAAGCGGTGATGTCCAAGGTTCCCAACCAGGTTTTGCAAAATTATGATTTTGAAGCAAGCGTCACATTTGCCGTAACTGATATTGACATTTTGTGGCTCAAGAAGTCTAGCCATGAGCAGAACAGTAGCATATTCGTTACACTGGAGGAAGCTACCAGCTCATCGGGTAAGGATAATGGATCATGATCCATTAATGATGATCGATGATCGAGTCATCACTTTTTTTTCAATGACAATTGCTGGAGTAAAAAACAAAAAAAAATAAAATCATATTAACCAGCTCATGTGTCGCTTGCCTATGTAACCACATTTCGTATTCTTGATCATTACCTTCAAGCCATTACCTTCAACCTACCATGACCTTCTGCAGCCACTTATAATCTTCTATTAAGCCAATCCGGAGCCCCCTCTCAGACTTTTCATGTAGATATTTCGAGGACACGCTCTAAATCAGTTGCATTTGCATTGTTGTTTTTGCCTAACTCAATGCATTTAATTGGTTTCTCCCCTTGGAAAATGATCCACTTATTTGTTGTTTTGCTATTTGACAACTACAGTAGCGCGCGAAATTAATTGTATACTATGAAAAAATTTGTGCCTGCGCCAAAGCATAACCAAACCAAACCACAACCGTTTGGCGGTTAATAACAATAAGTTATAAGAACTTCATTAACAATTTAATACGAGCTCTCTAACGTATGGCACTCTATACCACCTCTGAACCTGCGCCATTACGTAATGTTTGTTTCGATGTGTCTACTACCTATGAAATTGATGCCAAGCGGCTTTCGTCACCATAAAAAACAAGATTTAACTTCTCCGTTTCATCAAGTTTATCCTCAGTACCAATCAGAGAAAGATAATCTTGCCAAATGATGAGCTGGCCTTAAGGTATGATCTTTATGCTTAAGTGTGCGCACAAAGTAAAGGTAAGAGCACTTACAAACCCCCAATTAAAGCGAATTCATCCAAAACCCAGCATGAGGACATACAGCAATCGTAGAAAAGAGTATATTGGAATACCACAGTATTCAACAATTAAATGTGGAAATTTATTTTTAAATTTTTTCTTAGTTCAAACAGGACGACCACCTTTAGTCTTCTCCACGTCTTATTTTTCTTCTTCTATCTGTTTCCTAGCAAGGTTGCTGCAGAACGTTCTCGCGAATTGTTTTCACGACGTGACCAAGTCTTAATTTCCTATTGGTTAAAATAAAGTTTAATAATGCTTAAATTAATGACTTAACTCCACTAGCGTCACGTTTTAGAAAAACAGGCCTGACACGTATAAAAGCGTGACATTCAGGGAATGTGATAATGGATTGTATCCCTTCAAGTTAACCGCTAGGATATCCGGAAGTTCACAAAGTTGGCGGTTCCGGGTGGTGTTGCTCTGTTTGGCAAGGAATTTGGATTTGTTTCGGACCACTAGTGGACATTTGCCTCTGTTCCAAATTACAGGAAGATGGATGTGAGTTTCTACGAGATGTACAACCACAAACTAAAAGTACAATCCTCTGCACATTTCTCTCGAAAATTTAAAGAAAAAAAGAAAGAAAGAGAACTGTTCGTAAAGAGCTAGAATTGCATGTCAAAAAACAATAGCTTTTTGCCAAATATTCACCTAAGACAGGTTCCTTCGATCATTGAATATTCAATGACGGAACGGAACCAAAAAAAGAACATATGACTTCATCACAAAAACCACATTGTGCAGGGTTCATTTCAAACGCACATGGGTTTCTTTTCTCGATCCTTGCCCTATTTAACTGGGGACTAGAGTGCCTATCTTCCGGAAATCTGCAGAGCAGAAATATAATTTCGAAGGAAGCATCGCGTTCCTAAACGACATTTGCTTCCTGTCATATGATGACTTGCACTCTCAAATCAACTTTAAGACTATTGCAGACAACTCTAGTAAATTAACCTCCCGTAGAAATTCTCAGAATTTTCACCAAATCAATGTAAATGCAGCATGATGGGAGCGGAGCCGAAACCTACTCCGCGAAACTTTACGCGAATAAAATGAAAACTTCTACCCATTGACGCTTTCAGATCTCTTTTTCACATATGGTGGAAAATTTTGAATATTACTAGAACTAATACTTGGTCTACCGGAAAGGTCTGTCCGTTTTTGAATTGAAAGAAAATAAGACAACTTTCATAGATTTAATACTATTTTTTTGTGGAGTATACTTTCTATCGTTTTTTATGAATTATTGCCAACGCGATGATTACTTGTAAATGCCATTTTAATTTTAAGAAACGAAGACATCATCTTGTGCGTGGTTGTCATCGGCTTCAGTTGTAAATTTTTTTCCTGTAAAAAGTTTTGCAAAGAGAGATAATCGGAGGATGCGAGATCAGGATTGTATGGTTAATGTGACAAATTTTCTCAGCTTGCCTCTACGATTTTCTGATGAGTCATCAAAGCAGCATGTTGTCTAGCATTAGCATGATGCAGTATGAGGTGCTTCCTATTGTCCATCGCCGGCCTGTTTTCTCTTAATGCTTTATAATAAGCATCAATTTTTTTACAGTTTCTCACCGACATTTGCTTTTCAAAAGGTTTCAAAAGCTCGTTATGTATTGGTCCTTGGATGTCCCAACATACACACAACATTCTCTTCTTCAGGTTGAAGCTGGGCTTAGAAGTGGAGGGAGCAGGCTGTCTGTGCTCGCAATATGCTTTTTTCCTCACGTTTCATGTGTTACCCATTTTTCATCACCAGTTATCATCTGGTCTAAGAAAGGTTCGTTTTTGTACCAAGTAAGTAGAGAATTCTTTTTCAAATTCTTCTCAATGAACTGATGAGGCACCAGCTAGAATATTTACAGACCAATACAAGCTTCCAAATATGATCAGGAATAGTTTGTTAAGTTGAACTCAGCTTCTCCGCAATTTTCGATGTTGTCAAAAATGGACTTTGCTCTATCATAGTCTTGATAACGTCGTCATCCATCAAAGATGGCCGCCCTCAACGGTCTCAAAATCCCTTGCTTCAATCACTTTTCAAACCATCTTCTACGCGTTCTATAACAAAATGCATCTGCACCACAAACTTTCACTAAATTTTGACACGCTTCTGTAGCATTTCTTCCTTATTGTATGCCGTGCATAATGCAGTGGCGTTTATTGGTAGCTATATTTTCACAATCACTTCTCACTCAATAGAGACATCTTTGTTTCATATTTTTTGAGGACTGTAAATGCGTGCAAATGCAATGATAAAGAGAGGGAGTCATATATGTCGAATACCCACATGGAGATTTGGATTGAAACTTGAAGTGACACTATCGGAATGGACTTTATGGTAGACCTTATTTATATTTTTCAATAGATATTTTTGAATAGATGCAATTTGGTGTAGCAGAAAATAGCTGAAATTGAGGTTAACTATATCCGGCCACATGCGTGCACACACCGCGTTCTTTTCGTCCCACAAGATGACAGCTATCTTTTTAGACTCACTGATTGGACGCAAAATTTAAAATTCCCTTCGCGTTAAACACTTAAAGCTTTTGTACAATTTATTTATGGTTTGGTTTCAACGCGCTCCTCTTCATCACCTTCGCGATTGCGCTCTTAAATACAACTTCCTCGCGTTTCCCGTCCTTCAGAAATAAACCCGCTTCAACTCTCCGATCTCGCGATCTACGATTGGAAATGACATGGGCGACCACATTCGATGTGGATCATAACAAAACAAAGCTAATAAATTAATTTAGCAAACAAAATAATGGCGGTCAGTTCCTTTAAATTACAACCACATAAATTGAGAACTAAAAATCTCTTCAAATTTAATTGACTTTATTTGAAATGTTTCGCTAAGTGTGAAAACACAAGATAAAACGGACGTTAGCCTATGAAAAAAGTTCAAGGGAAAGAAATTTTCTGCAAAAATGAATGAATTCTGGACGAAATCATTGAAATAAATTGAAAATAATCTTCAGATAATCGGTTTGGTTCATGCTGAAGTGCTCACTCAAGTGTATTGGAATTGAATTGAAAATTCTCTTGTCTGAAATTCATCATCACCTTACAGGTTTAGTGGAGCATACATCAGAATGCTGCAATTCAATCTAAAACGGTTTAAACTGTGAAGTCCTCTTGCTGCAACAAGGAATTGAGTAGGGAGGACAAATCATTCTAGAGTAATTCAAACGTTTAGAATGATAAATCCTCAAATATTCATTTCTAAATGAATAACACCTAAGTCGCATGTTCCACATAAAGGAAGCAATTACCAGATAAATTATGAACGTTGGGGTTAGTTTGGAATGTCCAATAAGACACTAGGTACGTAGTAGAAGGACTCGTGTCATGAAGTAGAGTAGAAAGCAGAAATGGATTTCTGTTAGACAATGGCATTGCCAAATGAAAATCATTTTATGTAATGAAATTTGTTCATTTCTTGGAAATCTTTGACGAAAGTCGAAAATTAAATGGTCAAGATTGCACTATATGTTTTCGGATTTTATTATAGCATGTTTATAACATTTTTTCACTATTGTCGAATTTTCGCACTCGTACTATAACCGGTCGATCCTTAGAGGTTCCATATGATAACAAATCTCTATTATAGAAACTCTGGTGAAGATTTGATCCAACAAATTTTATCGCCATCGTCTTGTAATGGGCCAATCCTTTCAATCTAAATCACCTCAAAGTCAGTTTTTAATTCCCACATCAGTTAAAGTCTAGTACTTCAACAAGACAGAAGATTGCCACAAGGACCTGCATTTCAAATGCATTAAGAAAATCCCCAGTTTGTTTTGAATTTGAATGAAAAATGAGTTGAAATCAAAATTGCTTTGAATCAAAATAAATTTTGAATGACTTCCACTCTAATCGATTTTATCAAAATTAAAATTATTGTCGTAATAACCTTCTGAAACCTTTCCTCGAAATCCTTAAAACCTACATTTACGTGATGTTTCAATACGAATAATCGCATTCAAATCATATTATTAAACAGTTAGCCGTATTATTGATTTAGGTTTGCTCAACATTTTTTTCGATGCGGAAATATTAGCCCGAGACTAACTAAATCCTTTGATTTATTAACCGAACATAGGCAGCACGCCAAGTAAATAAAAGGGATGCAATCCTTTAGCCGACACGTCAATGACCCCCATCAATGTCTTGATTTCAATCCCTTTTGGCACTTTATAAAATGTTTATTGTGGAAATATAAATTATCCACCAAAACGAAATGTTATCCACTATCGGTAAAAAAATTATGTTTAATTGAAATTTGCTCGAATTTTATGACATAAAATGATTTATCCAGTTAAATTGAATTAATAAGGACGTATGAAATGGAAAACAAACGATTTGAACATGTATTAGTAAGTAAATTATGCAGAATATGTAAGAATATAGGATAGGCAAATACGATTCCGCCGTTTGTGAGTAGCTTGCAGTAAGTTCTGGTTGATTTCGACACGTCATAAACACTATGAAACAAACTAAAATTTGGTAAACAAATGATTTATCGAAGCCGTTGGAATTTAATGACAGTGAGAGCCTACCTATAATAGATAGACCTGTAATAGAAACACTGGTTGCACCAGGGGCGTGCGGAATATTAGGCCTATAAGTCTCCACTCGGATCCATGAACAAACGGCTCTAAGTAAAAATGTCTGGCCAATTTGGTATGGCCATGAGTGGTAGCCAAGAATACTTTTGACAAAAAGTACTCGCAAATTTTTAAGGTTAAAAGTACCAACCGCAAGTGTAAGACACTTTCGCAAATGATGTAGTGTTAAAATTAATGTGATCATTGGGAAAACGATTGAGTAGTAAGAAACCCAAGTGAAAAGTTATTGGGTTATTTACATTTTGCTCGTACGAATGATCAAAACGTCAAAGTGATCAAAATTTATGTGTCTGTCTCGCTATTAACAGCACCGAAATTACACCTAAGCCGGTTCCAAGCCCTTTTGAAAAGAAGGAAAAAGGTGCTGTTGCAATCGTTGCTACTTTAACTGTCATCTACGTAATATTTTACAGATTGTGACGTCATTTCTTGTGCAGTTATCACCTTACATACCTTTTCCTCCCACCTGTCATTTCTTTTTCACTTTTTTAGGCACAGCGCGTGCCCAAATGTCCATATTAAATAGTTAAACGAAATTTGAATAGTTCATTTTAACGTAAATGATTCTCAAATTGCGATAAAATAAAATTTGATTCTAAATAATACTCACCTTCAATAAATCGAACGATAACAGCTGAGGAAGTTGACCTTGGCTGAAGGATCAAAGGAGAATATCCGGAAGCAGTAAGAAAGTCAAATCGAATGCGTCAATTTAGTAAGGTTGGGAGCTCATATGAAATTGCCGGAATTTTTTTTCGAAAAAAATAAGAGAACAAAGTTTTTATTAATGTGAAAGTGAATTTGGAATTTAAAACGCCCTGAATAAAGAATTTCGAAAGCATTATTGAAGTCTAGTTGAAAAAGAAAACGACGCTAAAACAAGCAAAAAGCTTCTGTGAATTCCATTGAATACTGTTTGATGACAAGCACAGCTGTCAATCGTTTAAGAGTCAGGTTCTCTGTGACCGTCACGAAGCTTCCCATATGTTTTCGTAGAAAATTACATGTGACCACCACGGGAGCTGCTGTGAAACGTCGAGATAAAATGTCTGTTGTTATCGTCACGAAAAACTGTCGGTATTTATCGGACGATGAAAACTCTGTGACGATCACAGAAATTTGCTCAAGGTGCTCTTGTGACTGTCATGAACCTTTCTGTTTGTTTGCCAGAAACACATGTGACGATTACAAGAAGTCGTTTAATGTGCTCCCGTGACCGTCACGAAACTTTCTTTTTGTTTTCAAAGAAAACATCATGTGACGACCACAGGAGCCTTTTGGTTGGAATCGTAATGTTATGTCCGTTGTGATCAACACTATGTGATGATCACTGGACCTCTAAACTGTTTCGAACAGTTCGCTCATTACCTCCTCGCTGTAAATCGCGATCCGCTCGTAACGAGCGTCTTGAGCAGAATTCACATGGTCTCACAATACAATACAATACATTTATTGATGCCTTCCAGTATTAATACATGTCATTCTTAGCCAATTCTACACAGTTTGTTTTCTAAGTGACTATGCTAGTTAGGTCTACTTTTTCTTATCTAATTATATATAATATTTATCGATCGCATTTAGCTGTTGAAAAGTTTCTTTAATTTTACACATGCGCTTGCATCACGCGCTGTCATGTCTTCATTTAGTCTTAACCTAAATAAATACTTAACCTTAGAATCTTAAACCTAAATAAATACTTAACCTACTATATGCAAAAAAGCTTAAAAAACTAAAGGATTTTCTTATTATCCTTTTACATTTTTGCATATTTGACTATCCTCGATGAAGTTCAGGATGACCTTTGTAGGTGTACAATTCTTCAAATATTTTATCCGCTTCTCGGTTGATGATACATCTTGGCCTGATGAATTTCCCGTGTTGTAGTGTTGCTGCGTGGTTGAATATTTTCTTCATCCGTCCGTTTGAATGTTCACTAAGGCTGTTGTAGTACCGAAACGCCAAGTGTTTTATTCTGCTGGGGAGTTGCTCGAGCTTAGCTTCCTCGTAAAATTTTTCGCTGCGATATCGGCGTTTCGTTCGAGGGTCGAAGTAGAGTCCAGTACAAGCTAGTAGTACTTTTCGCTCCAACTTTGCGGCGTCTCCTATTGCTGTTTTGCAACATGTCAACCAAATGTGTGCAGCATATGTGATAATGGGTCTAATCAGCGTTTTGTATAGTGTTGACTTTGCATTGGTGGAAAGCCCTGCTTGCTTACGGTGAAGAAACCGAAAGTAGGAGAATGCACTGCAGGCTTTTTTGGTGCTATTTCGAAGATGAGGGTCAAATCTGATCTTTCATTCAGAGTTACCCCAAGATACTTTAGATTGGGAGAAGGACAAATGGTTGCTTCACGTATTTTTAAAACGGATTTCTTGCACTTTTGTTTTATGAATTTGTGCCCAAAGTGCTGGTGAGGATTTTTGAATATAGTCAATTGGGTTTTTTCAGCATTTATCTTTATACCCCATTCAACGAAGTACTTTTGTAACTTCACTATGTTATTTTCAATTGATTGAACGGCTTTTACTGGGTTAATTTGGGACGAGTAAGCCAAGGTGTCGTCAGCAAATTGGACAATTTTGGTGTTCTCTTCTACGGACGGAATTGGAATATCTGCTGTGTATATATAAGACAATACAGGACCTGTCACTGAACCTTGCGGTACACCAGATGAAACACATTGTTTCAGTGAATTTTTTCCTGAACGGAGACATAGAAGGTCCTCTTACAGAAGAAGCTAATGGCAATTCTAATCGCTTTATCAGGGAACCCTAGTTGAATCAATTTAAAGATTAGCCCATCATGGCAAACACTATCGAAAGCTTTTTCTAAGTCGAGAGCACAAGCAGCTGTAGGAACGTTCCTAGAATTCAGATTTGACACGATATCCTCATGAAGGCAAGAAATTGCATTTAATGTGCCGTGTTTAGGCTTAAATCCGAATTTGTGCTCTGGAATTAATCGTTCTTGTTCACAGTGTCCTGTTAACATCTGGAGCCATACTTTTTCAAAGATTTTTCCTAAGTTGGAGAGCATGGAAATGGGTCGTAAATTTGAAGGAGGGAAATCTTTGCCAACGTTGTGTACTGGAATGATTTTTGCAATTTTCCACTGATCAGGAAAGTAGCCATTGTTTATGCAATTGTTGCAAATTATGATTAAGAGTTTAACCATGGAGGGTGGAAAGTGTTTTAGAACAATATTTGGTATATTGTCAGGCCCACTGGACTTTTTAGAATTCAGTGCTAGAATGAACTGTCAACTGTTCTGAACTAATGAATTGTGATTGATCTCGAGGGTGGTCTGCCGGGTTGGCTGTGGAGAATACAATGAGAGAAGAGGGATTGCCTTTCTTGTACTAGAGTGAGTAGAGTGAGTAGAGTTGGGTTCCGGTGGCTGAGAGTTCAGTTGGCAAAGGAAATTTTCAGCGAAAATGTCAGCCTTAGCTTGAGGCGTGTTAACTTGTTTTTCATTAACTATAACCTTGTCGGCAAAGCGATTGAATTTTCCAGCTAGAATATTTATTTCTTTAAACATGCTGCGACCTGATTTAATGTTCTGTAGGCGTTCTATGAGTTGTTTGCTGCGATAGTTATGGGTCATTTCTCTAATCACAGAGCTGAGGCCGTTAATCCTCGAAAGTATATTCTTATAAGTAGCGTTTGTCCTGTTGCCATATCTATGGTATATTCTTTTTAATTGTTCTCTCCATTGATGCCTAGCTTTTAAGTGTATTACAATGTCTTCCGGGAGGGCATTGTGTCTGAATTTAGATGCGTGGACGATTTTGGAGTTTCTATCAATTTATAGCTGTATAAAAATTGCAGAAATATTAACAAGACTGTCAATTTCTCTGTTGCTCAGATTTCTGTCTTTGGGAAAGATACTAGGTTTAAGCTTCAACCTGATGTCTTCCTGTAATTTAGACCAATTCGTATGCTTGAATGATAGAAAGCTGGTTTGGGTGGATTGTAGCTTCGCAAAGGATAAGAGTTTGATGGTCAACTGGATTGCAAAATGATCGGACATACCCGTATGCGTAGTGCAAGTAGGATTCGGTACAAAATAAAAGAAATTTTCCGACATCAAAAAATAATCCAGAATCTGGAATCCAGAAGAACTACTGGGTCTTGTAGGTGAGTTCGGAACGATAAGTTCAAATCCAGCTAGTTGGTTGCTTGAATGGAGCCAGTTATGCAGGATTCTACCTTTGGAGTTTACTACCGAGTCTCCTCACTCGGTGTGCCTGTAGTTGAGATCTCCGGCAATGATTATATTTTGATACACTAATATAAGATTTTGGAGCACTGCAAGATCGAGTTTCAGATTTCCTGCAGAGACAGAAGCAGGTATGTAAACAGAGATGATCAGGATTGATCAATGGGAACTTCCTCAAGGGCCAAGTGAGTTTTTATTAAAAGAACTGTACCACTGTGTGCGTCATCCCTAAGTTTGTTATACCCTGCAATCTTAATATGTGTTACTTTCTCAATCTTGTCTCCGAGATGCAACAAAAGGTTGCCTCGTAGGAATCTAAGATTTTTTGTGCTGCTGCTCTCTAGTCGTGAGAGACTAATGAGCGAGCGTTGAAAGCCAACACCTTGAGTTCCATTACTGGAGCGACAAAATCAATTTGATCGACGTTAGCTTGTCCTCCGCAGACGTATTCAAAGCAATCACTGCCTTAATAAGTTCGCTAACATTATTTCTATTTATTTCGAGCAAAAGGTGGATTCAGATTAGACTGTTGGTTCGAATTCACCGTTTCAGCATCGAACCCTCTTGCAGTTGCGGCGAAGCTTACACCCATTTTAATCACGTGCTGAGCTGGCTGCCAAGCTGGGTGCCTTGGTGCTGTTGTAGTGGCTTGGACCGGTTTATTTTGGTGAGCCTGCATTTCCTTATATGCTGGACACCCGTGGTAATTAGCAGTGTGTACTTCTTGCCCGCAGTTGCAGCACACAAGTGCTTCGGTTTGAGGATTTGGACATTTGCCCCTATCATGAGAGGAGGTGCATTTAACACACCTGTGGATGATGGTGCAATTTCCTGCAACATGGCCAAAATTTTGACAGTTAAAGCACTGCACCTTTTTTCTATTACGAATCCTTTCCCACTGGATCCATTGCTTCAGGATATATTAAATTTTGAGGACATGTTCTAGATCCTGTCCTGGTCCGAAATGAACCATGAAAAGATTGGATTGAGTGACTTTTGCGTTCTCATCACTTTCGCGAGCAATTTTCTTTCTCTTGGTAGAAGGAATTGATCTAAGATGTGAATAAGATGTGAAAGTGATCTAAGATGTCACGTGGCTGAGTACTTCGGTGCAGCCCTCTAATTAAAAGAAGTTTTGGTCTAACACCGACCGGCGTGGTGGTCGAGGCATGAATCCCGGTGCTTCAAATGAAGTCAAACGTTTTTCCGTGATCTTTAACGGATGCACAAGACACTAGCGATTTATCACTGCTCGTATTTTTTACGTTTACACTCAATCCCTCTCTTGAAAGATCCTTTATGAGATTGGAGATATTAGCTCCATAGCACGTAATAGGTGGAACCTTTTCTTTTTTCAACCGATGGGGAAGTTTGGGGACTAGCACTTTTGTTGGGGACACTGACTGCACCATTCACCACTACACCAAATTTAATTTTTGAAGCAACACTTACCTTTGGCTTACGTTGCACGAAGTTAAACGTATCTACAGTTGAGTGCTGCTCTAAGTTTTTAGTTGCGTCCGTTTTGACATTCGTTCCTCTCACTTTTGTTTGGTCTTCTGTATGAGTGGTTCCGCTCGAGCCCCCTGGTCTCAGACACTTCATGGGTTTTTAAACAAAAACCGAAGAGAGCAAAAGAAGCGATTTCGGCTGAGATTGTTAATAACAAAAATAGATGATGAATTCTCAAACAACATCTGACACAAGGGTCTTCAGATTGATCAAACGATGCGAGAGAAGGCAAACGCTTCAGTAACAACCGATGAAATGTTTATAATTCACACATTGATGCAAACGAGCGGCTTGTGAACCTTCAATGGTTTACGGAAAACAATGTTGATTGTTTTTGTGTGCACAAACTCGAACGCACGTGCTGTTAGGGTTATCTTAAAGGATAAAGTTTAGTGTCTTGATCCTTAACCCATTAGCGAGCAATAAATTGTGCACGTGTGGTACATTTTTTCAACCTTTATTGCTTCACGATATGAAGAAAGAAAAAACTATAGCGGTTGTTTATTTGACTGTCTGCTTATGCAAAAAATAGCAAAGCTGCCTTATGTAAAAAAACCATACACCAGTATTATATGGAAAATACCAAAAAGAGTGTTTTTTTTTTATAAGTTTTGACAGCATTAATACAGACGACAAGTCCACACTTATAATAAAATAAACCTTAACACAAATATTGTGTGAAAAATATCCCGAAAAATAATGCTTTCTAATAATCTCAATAGGGTTAAAATCGACGAGAGTTGTGTTTGATAGTCGTGGGGGATAACAAAGTGAACTAGCATAAATTATTCCAAGGACTTCTTAACTTATTATCTTATTTAGGGCGTAGCTGATCGGGTTGAGTGATGGTGTTTTCAAAGTTTTTTTTAATTCTAAAAAAAATTTTGATGTTAAATTTTTTACATTTAATTTCTTGTACGTCTGCATTATATAGCTGTTTTTAAACGTATTTTTTTGTAGTTAGGGTGTAGAGGCTGTTTACGGCCTGATTGTGGCACTCCTAGATGAGCAATGCCCCTAGATTACCCACTGAACACTTGCCTAGCCTACCTGAGAACGTAGCCTGGAACCGTTTGACACAATACTTCGGCCTAGGCCTTGTTGTCGTACACCTAATGGAGCCTGCACCCTTCAGATTACAAGAATCGCTTTAGTGGGAAGAAAGGAAGAAAGAGGAAATGCTAGGAAAGAGATCTCTCCGTTCAGTATGGCTTTTTATTAAATGCAAAGTCGATAGTCTACACTATCCGAGCATTTAGTGCCACTCGGTAACATCTGTCAACCGTTCTTAGCATTCCTCCGACCACTTTTGCCCAGCAGAGCTCTCCAATTTCGCTGAACAAATCACCGTGCTGCTAGTTCTATCTTTTGCAAGAGAAAAATTTGTGACAGGCGTCACTTAATTCGTTAAACACGCAGTTAGCAGTCTGTAACCTTTCAAGCTTGTGCATGTACGACCAAAAACGTCCATGCCCGTTCAAGAGCTGGTTCAAGCAGAAATTAGACTCACAAAGCACTGGATTGACCCATAGCCTCAGGTCAGGGATTCGACATGCAATGCACCAGGACTCCCAGGACTTTTGCCAATTGCTGAGAGAGCGTTGTCTCTCTTCCCTTGTGAACTCTTCTCTTTTTTCTGTGCCATAACACGGATTGCAACATTTTCAGCCTTTTGCGATGAATTGTTGGAAATAACTCATCTTCCAGTCTATGAGGACGCCTAAGTATTACACTGCCGATTTCCATTCAACCACCGCTTCTGCAACAAGCATGGATCACGTCAGCAAGTCTTGCTGTGTGTTACATACAAAGAAGGTGGTGTGCAACTGGCAATTAGGGACTCCGTTCCGCCTCTCTAAATAGCTTGAGACTCGCCATCTTCCAGCACACAGGGCACAGCACATCCCTTCGCGCAGGCATGCATTGAACGTACTGAGGAGCAGGTCAGGGCTAAAGAGGAAGACCATCTGTAGCAACTTAGCTTTAATCGCATCTGGTCCTAGCGCCATACTTGCCTTCATAGAAAAGAGTGATCCCTCTGATTCCGATTCATGAAAATTGAATTTTCATTGGAATTTTATGGTAGACGCCGATTTGGATAGGGGAATGAGCCGACACAATTGCTTTCATCTTTTTAGCCTCGTATGAGTGAGACGACCTTTGAGCACCTAGCTTCCGCTTCACTTTTCTAAGGATCTTTTCCTATTTCAATCCTGCTTACCGTATTTATCGCACTGATTGATAGTATATAAATAAATAAGCATCCAAAGGACTTTCGGCGAGGAGTTTGTAACTAACAAATTCAATATTTAAAATTCGATACTTGTTTTCGTTAACTAGCAACAAAAATACTTTCATATCTGCTTAATAATGTTCGGCGGAACATAAGTCCTTTTATTTGTGCTTTCTTTGGACAGAAATATTAGGACCAATTTGTCCAACAAATTCAGCAAGTATTTATACTCAATGTTTCGCTAAATTTACCACTCCTGGATGATGATAAGTTGACTTCAGTGGTTTAACCAGCTCTCTAACATGAAAGTCCTTCAAGCAGTATTTCAATGGCTTAACAATACAATCGATTTGTTACTGCACCCACCGATAGTAGCCTGGCAGTGAACTCCGAACATTCAGTGTAGTTCATTGTACTCTGCAGTCGAACGTGTCTTGGCGAAATGAATCCAAAATCTTATCCTTCGATTAGGTATCCATCATTCAACGTCTTGGTGCGATAATATTGTTGGCACTATTAAGCTGTGCCCCCGAGACTCATATGTATGGATTCTGTACATACTTTTTCAGCTTATCGCTTCCGACGCAGAAAAAATAAGGAAAGAATAACCAAAATCCGAAAGATGGTAAATAAGCCTCGAGCAACGACAATGAGAATAGCAGAACAAGAGCTCGGAGCTGGTTGGTTTTCATATTTTGCCACACCAGCAATAATCATGTCATTATGTCGTGGCGCCTTTGTTCCTTTATTATCCTGAGAGGGACATCCTCGACAAAATGAGCTTTCATTCCATTCAAAAGCGATTTTATTGTTAGCGAGCAGGACTATAGTCGGTATGCGAGCTGCAGTCACAGTTATGTTTAACTTTCTAAAGCTCATTCCCACACATAATATCCTTGCCAATGTTTTGCATAGCGTTGTGAAAACGAAACTTTAATTAGCAGTTTACAAACAAACGATACGTTTTTTACATCGAAAAGTTATAATTAAACGCGAACGATTTTGAATAGAAATCAGACTTTTAGGGATTTTCGTGTGGATTTTTAATCGAAGTTCAGTTCAAATGGCTCTGTATGAGGATACCATTTCCAAACTTTGCTCATTATGTGTTTTGTTTTAAGTTCTTCCAATTTTCCAAGCAGATGACTGAATACTCTCAGTCCACCAGAAAAAATCTTCTTTCAGCAAAGCCCTTTATCTTGCAATTTGAACCACAAAAGACGTTCACATCGCAGTATCGTGGAATTCCGAACCAGAAACTTTCAAGATTGTCCTGGAAGTCTTACAAGAGATGCAAAGAAGGAGTGAGAAATGAAAGCTTGAGATCTATCGTTGATAATAAGGTTTCATTCACATATATCCTATCTATCGCCTTTTGTGTCCAGGAAGGTGGTCCCAAATTATTACGGTTGTACATTTCAAGCGATTCCTCAGTGACACATAATGAAATACTAAAGGTTGATGCGTAAAGCAATGATTAGAATACCTTGAATAATCCAATTCCAGTTAACACTAATAAACTTCAAAAGAGCGAGGACCTAGTTCAAAGGTTTGATCAACTCAATACAACCCTAGAGCTGTTCCCACCTTTATCATGTCACCGAAGGCAAATAAACGTAAAACTGGCATCGGTCTTTCAGTGTAAATGGCGGCGTCCCTTTTGTTTGTTTTAAATCTCATTACCTTTACTAGGAATAGCATGTTGAGGTCATTGCTGAACGCAATGAAGCGAACAGTTTTCCAGGCTGGGAAGCAGTTCATGGCAGAATAATATGCAAATTTTGTGTCGACTTTTCAGACGTACTACGGCATTTGTTTTCCCATCAAACGCTTCGTGTGATGAGAGCACAAAAAGGAACGGTTTGAAGAGTCACAAATTCAGTTTCGTTCGAATCGTTCTATTTCCAAGGAAGTTCAGTAGAAACTGTCAAATAAAGACAGGACTTCTTTCCTTTGTGACCTATATACGACTACGTACTGCACACATTTAAAATTGTTCACCGCTTTTCCCATGCTTTTGTTCTACAATCAATATGCAGAAAAGCGTTTTGTTGTATTGAAGAAATGCTTGTGCTACCGCCACTGCCTGGGAAATTAACTTAGAAATTGTATGTCTTGCAACAAAATTTATCATAAATGAAATGGAAATGAAAAGTTCTTCCCTTTGTTTTTTTCATTGTCGTCGGAATAGTACTTATTGTATATCCTCTGTCATAGATGAGCAATCCTTGAATGTAATGAGAATAGTATTCCTAACTCGAAAAAAGGAATTTGCTAGCGTACTTTCTCCAGAGATTTTACATAAGCAAGATATTTCCTTTATTCGGTGTAAAACTAACTTCAAAGAGACTTTTGTGAAAATTTGGTTTCTAATTTTGAAAAATATAAATGTTCTTTCATGCAAATTATTTTTTATCGAAAGGAGCATTGTTAGTTTTGTAACGCCACGTTCGGACTGGTACCCTTCCAAATATCACGTGAAAAGTGATTGTGACGCTCTATATAACAAAGCCACAGCTAGTTAGGTCTATTTATCAATTCTTTGAAAGCGTTTCCTACAAGCTTAACCTCATGAAAATCATGAAAAACAACGTAACGAACAATATTACTTGAACAATGTAACCGAATTAAATTGACAATGCCAACGATGAGAGAATTTGTCGGAAATTCCGAAACACCTCGCAAGTGGATTTTGACTTATGTCATCTTTCAATGAGTTGTCAATTTCTAAATCATAAGAATGTCTAGAGTGATAAAGAGATCCGAATATCTAAATTTCATTTTACATTAACAAAAAAATTGTGAATAATTTACACGAGCCAAATCAACATAGGGAAAAAAAAACAATCTGATACAATCTGACCTGATATCAAGTCTACACTAAGCTAATCAAATATGTTTAATTCGAAAACTCCGTTCTCCCTGCCACTAATGAGAATGTTCTTATTCTAAATAAGAATTTGCAACAATAAATAAAAAAGCGGGTGATTCATTATGAAGTTTAATTCTCAATGGAACTTTTTGGCAGATCAGGCGTGACTCTTGTCAAACTGTAATGTAATTTTTACTAAGTATTGTTTGACAAATCATCATGGAAACACAGACAAAGCAACATCAACAAAGTCAGCGTTTTGTGAGAATTGTGTTTCAGTCTCTCAGAGCAACTTATGGTGTGAATCGTCGATCTACGGAAACCACTATAGCCAATACCATCCGCTAATTTGAAACCCAGCATACATTTTTGGATGATACACGACCGATTAGACCACATCCGGCATGTAGTGTAGAGGATACAGTGGTACAGTGGTAGTGTAGAGAATACAGTGGCGAATCGATTCGGTGTCGTTCTCAACAGATTGGTTGGTTTGTCGTAAGCAACATGGCGAATTTTACGTCAGGATCTTGGTTTTAAAACATGCAAAGTTCAACTCGTGCAAGAATTGAAAGCAGTCGACTAAGGTTGGTGTCGTGTTTTTGGTGAATGGGCTCTGAACCAGCTCATTGAAATTCCGCTGTTCTATTGTGTTCAGTAGTGAGGCGTATATTTGGCTGAATACATCAATAAACAGAATTGCCGTATTTTGGCTAATAACCAAATTAAAAAACTTGATAAGCTACCACTACAGTCACAGAAATGCATAGTTTGGTGGGGTTTGCTGGTCGTTTGAATCATCGATCCATATTTTTTTAAAATGATTCCGATCAGAACGTAACTGTCAATGGCGACCATGACCTATCGCACCATGATAATGGATTTTTGGTACTTGTAATTGAAGCCCATGGTATTGGTGAACTTTGGTTCACTGAAATGAACAATCGACTTATTGAGTTATCATTTTAGTGAGATCCTGATTTCAAGGGTTGGACTAGTAAATAGGCCGCTTATATCATGTGATATCATACCCTTAGATTGTTTTCCTTGGGTTTGTGGGAGCCAGTTTCAATTGATGCTTTAGAAGACAACATTACTAGTATCATTTGCAAGATACCAGGTTCTATGCTTGAACGCGTCGTCCAAAATCGGACCCGTCAGGATGGACTATTTCCGTTGTCGCGGTCACTACGACGGTATAATCTCTAAAAAGAAAATATTATAGATTGTTCTTTTTACACACAATAAAGTTTTTATTATAGAATTCAATTTTATAGCTTTTATTTGAGATTGAAACGCTTACCGGTTTGGGTAGATAAGATGTTTTGTTAGAAGTTTGAAATTTTGAAATTTCATAAAAAAAAGGATAAATTATATAGATTCCCATTTAACCATATAATTTTTATGTATTTATAATGTATTTATGTATTTATTGTTCCTTCGCAGCCCCAGCGCCGGAAGGTCGGTACATTAAATACCAGTAACGTACCGACCTTCCGGCGCTGGTGCTGCGAAGGAACAATCCCAGATGTGACATTCGCCTCGGAGTCCCTCGCTTCGACGACGTTGAACTGGAGAGTACTCGAGGATTATTCAGCGAGTGGCGTTTGAGATCGGCGATACCACTCCTCGCTCGTCTCAACGATCTTTCACTTTTCCGATATTCCCGGGTGGAACGTGGTGGACGTGGAGTCTTTCGCCAATGTGATTCTGAAAGGTGGAACGACATCGGGATGCCCTTTGGGGAACGGAAGAGCTGGATTCGAGGGAATGGTGGAGTCAACGATGAACCTTATCACTTCTGCCTGTAGCTCATCTATGCCTCGACGGAGGCCTCGACACGACAGGCCTGCTGTACATTGGTGGTCAAAAGATATCGCAGACAAACGAGGCGAGTGTCACAGACTTCGACGTGCAGCTCAGCGCTCGAGAAACGTAGAGGAAGCATCCAATAGGACAGCAGCATACAGATCAGCGAGGAAAGAACTCCGAAGACTCATCAATGAGAGTAAGGCACGCTGCTGGCGAGAACTTGTGGACGATGTGAACAGGGATCCATGGGGGCTCGGCTACAAGGTAGTGTGGTGCAAGCTCGGTACCTCACGGAAGCCGTATTTACTTCAAGCAGATAAGATGGACGGCATAGTGCAGGCGCTTTTTCCAACTCACCCTGTCCGTGTTGATGCTGCCCACGAGGTTGACTCAGATGAATGTCCATCGTTCACTAAAAATGAGCTGGGGGATTCAGTGCTTTCTTTGAAAGCTCGAAAGGCACCAGGACCAGATGGCATTCCATCCGAGGTGCAAATGGTCTTCCACGTTTGTCCTGACTTGCCACTCAATGTGTTCAACGCTTGCTGAGAGAAGGTGTGTTCCCATCTCGCTTGAAGGTGGTGAGGCTCACATTGATCAGCAAGGGAAAAGGGGACCCCGGGCTGCCATCTACATACCGGCCGCTTTGAATGCTGGACACAGCCGGGAAAGTGTTCGAAAAGCTCATTAACGGAAGACTCACTGACGTAATTCGTGCTACAGGGGACCTTTCTCCTCGGCAGTGTGGCTTTAGAGCAGGGCAATCTACTTCCGATGCCATCATGGAAGTGGTGAATGCAGTCCGTCGAGCCGAAGCGCACAAAACTGAAAAACGAGTTGTCTTGCTAGTGATGCTTCACGTCAGAAATGCCTTCAACTCCGCCAGATGGTCGGATATTCTTGGCACATTGGAAAAATTTTTCCGATTGCCAGGGTATCTGATGCGGATTTTGAGGGATTATTTAAAGGACCGCAGACTGCTCTATGACACACAAGATGGGCGGCGCAGTATGGAGATAACATCTGGTGTAGCGCAAGGCTCCATACTGGGACCAGACTTGTGGAACGCCTCATATGACGGACTATTGAGGCTTGAGCTGCCAGATGAGTCGCGTTTGGTCGGCTATGCAGATGATATAGCAGCATTGGTCGCCGGACGCACAGTCGAACATGCGCAGCGCAGACTGGGAGTGCTAATGCGTCAAGTGAGGGAATGGATGACCACCCGCGGGTTCAGTTTGGCACTAGAGAAAACCGAGGCGGTCCTTCTCACGAAGAAAAGAATTCCCTCGGTAATTCCTTTGCGGATCGGAGATGCGACTGTTGAGTCTAAAGTTTCAATAAAATATTTGGGACTATTGATCGATTCCAAAATGAGCTTTTCGGAACAGATCAGGGCAACGGCGAAAAAGGCCGCGATAGGCGTCTCAGCTTTGAGTCGACTAATGTGCAACATCGGTGGGCCCACACCGAGCAAACGCCGACTTCTCATGAGTGCTGTACAGTCAGTGCTACTGTACGGCTCTGAGGTATGGGCCGGAGCTCTCAGCAAGGAGCTGTACCGAAAGCGCTTGGCCCAGGTACAGAGACGAGGAGCTTTGCGGGTTGCGTCTGCATACCGCACTGTCTTTGAGTCGGCGGTGTTGGTGATCGCAGGAGTGATACCCATCGCCCTCCTTGCTAGAGAAGGACGGAAAATTTATGACCGTAAAGTGGAGGGCTCAAGATATGCTGTCAACCGAGAGGAGAGGCAGCGCACAATACTCGAGTGGCAACAGTCATGGGAAGGCGACTCCAATGGCCGCTAGACTGCCCGCCTTATAGGGGACGTGGGATCGTGGCTTAATCGAAGGCATGGTGAGACTGATTATTACCTTACCCAGCTTCTTAGCGGGCATGGGTATTTTCAGTCTTACTTGCACAAGATTGGTAAGTCACGGTCCCCAGATTGCATTTTCTGCCCAGGGGAAAGGGACGACGCATGTCACACCTTCTTCAACTGTAGAAGGTGGAACAGGATGCGGCAGGACTTGTGGGAGGTGATGGGAGAGCTTTCTCCAGACAATCTGGTCGGAGAAATGCTGAAAAGTTTTGACAAATGGACCTGCGTGGCACATTACTCTCGGGCAATACTTATTGCCAAAAAATATACGATAGGTAACCTTGAGCGCGGGGACTAGGGAGTCTCCTTTCCAGCAGTCCTCCTCCATTCTGCCCCCTTCCGCTGGAGGGAGATTTCTCTAGACTGACGGCGCCCTAGGGCGAAGTAAAAAGAGGCCTAGCCCGAAGTAATGTGTCAAACGGTTCCAGGCTAGGATCTCTTGACACGGGGGGGGGGGGGGGGGGTGTTTAGTCGGTAGTCTGGTAGCATGCGCTGCTAGGAGTCCCACACTTCGGGCGTAAATTGCTTTCACCCCCCAACCCAAAAATAAATGTATTTATAAATATAAATTTTTGTTATTTATCATTTTTATTTATTTGATTTTGAGTGTGTGCGCAACACGACTGGCGTGAAGGAACCGCAAAGTGGGTGCAAATTTTCAACTACCCTAACCAATGATTGAGGCCGTATTTCGACAACAACGCAGACATTGTGTTTTGACAATTTCAAAAAGTCGAGCGTCACTTGCTTTTCGCTGCAGATGAGTGATTCGACGTATCTCAAACGTAAAAAATAGAATGGTTTTAAAAAACAAGATCTTGCAAGCCAGCTCACAGGTCTAAAACGAGAAATTATGCACTTATCAAATGCTTTCTTCAATAATTCGATGGTTATGCATGCGGTATGGCATATTGCGCCATCTTATCTTAAAGTCCCCTGTATTACGGCGCGTCGATCCGGAACGAGAAAGTCATTGATGACGATTCTACAGCGGTCACCATTGACATAATGTTATTGCTAGCGGATTTTTTGAAGACATAATGGTAAATGATTGCTGCGCTCCATAAAGCATACCCATCAGTGACTTTCTCCGGATATAACCGTGTTTGGACAACCACCTGTGATCATCACTCCAAATGCGGCAGTTTTGATTGACGCAGCTATTAAACCAGAAATGGCCCTTATCCCTGGATAAAATTTTCTTATAAAATGCAGCAGCTGCAGCAATTTATTCTTCGGTTTATACAGCGAACCTTCGCCTTGTCTGGTGGTTGTTCGGATGCAAGTCCTGCACGAGTGGGATTTTGTAAGCCCGCAAGCCTATAATATGGACTGGCACAGGTTGAGTTGTTAAACATGATGACAAATGAACTCACTTAGGCCTTCATAAACACTAAACTCTAAAGCTGCTACGGTGTCTTCATTACGCACTGTACGATGAATGTATATTAGCACTAAGAATAAACGTGCTGCTGAATTAATCCAAGTTAATTGAATTAATTTTCCTGATGAACGATTATGTCAGCCATTAAATTGAGGTTTTTTTTCTGCACAATTTTCAGACATTGCTTGGTCGCGAACCTATTCAAAATAAAATGGCTAATCAAACTAACGGTAAAACATATGACAGCTAAACCTTCGCAAATAGCATTGAAAAGTGTTATCGGCTTAAACTTCGGCTTTAAACTTAAATCGGCTTAAACTTTAAAAAAAAAATAACAAAGTAAAGTCTATGATTCATAATTTCAACATTCAAATAAAAAGTAAAAGTAAAAATATTGCTATCCTTTTTCAAAAATTGTTTTTCTAACTGTCAATTTTGAAACCAATATAACAATGTAAATCTTGATATTATTTTTGCATTTCACGATTGAAAATGTTTTACTTCTGGCGGATTATATACAAAAAGTAATTAGGGCTTGAAAGTATGTGAAATTGTCAGAAATGATATTGATGAATTATTTCCAATTGCAAGGGAAACATGTGCCTTCTAACATAACATTTAAAAGCTATACAGTTTGATTTATGAATGTAGTTTTCTTGTTTTTGCCAATGATTGGACAGTACATTGAGAATATTAACCATTTAAGAGCATATATGTTCGTGGTCGCACAAAAAAATTGGAAATTCGATAGAATTTCAGATATCATGTTGCATATCACTCAACTTCAGGTGCAAGTGAAGCCAATCCTTAGAACAGATGATGAGGGAAGAAAATTAACTCGAATTCTTTGGATGCTAATGTACACTGATGTACGTAGGTGGTGCCTCTCTTTTTCTTATAACATAATGACATGACACCAAGACATAACCCCATGACATAACACCATGATATAATACCATGAGAGAGCCACAAGTGGCCATTGTTATCAATAAATGACAGTTCCATTTGTCATGCAGCTTAAACGTCATTTGTAAAGCGCTCGTTCATAGTTCATAGCAGATTAAGTTTTGTTTATCATAAACTAATTTTCGCGAAGCGATGTTAAGAAACATTGTGGAGTCAAAAACATCTTAGTCGCAAATAATTCGTCAAGAAAAAACTTGTACAAGAATACCTAACGGATATTCTAGTTATTGTTTCAACTTTTAGATTTTATTATTTTTTCCTTTCCCGTCGATATAATAGAATGAAATTGATGGCTATCATAGTTGTTTGCATCATTTCATTATCTTTCAAAAGATAAATCAGCTGTTGCAAATAAGATCGAACTCTGGCAGTTGTGCCGTTAAGTTGTGAACATAGGGGTAGAAATAATTTTATTATTCAATTTATCATTTTTATGACAAGTTTATATAAAATTCCTATCGAGAAATTATTTTGGTTTCAGATTTGTGCAGAACGACGGGTTGCGAGTAAAGTGAATCCACGTTAACGGATTTGTCTAGAAATAAATATTCAGTCGTTTGCGCGGATGACGTTTCAACGGGAGATATTGACGTTTCAACGGGATATATTGACGTTTCAACGTAGTTGAGACCCGCAAACATTTAAGACTAGAAGCAATTCCCTCCGTCAATATTTTGATTTACTAAACGATTTACATACATAATAAGATGAAAATATTTTGTTACTTTTGGTTAGGTTTTGTTGAAAAAGAACGACTTTCTTTATAATTCCGCGGGTATAAATTTATTTTCGCGAACGATCGAACGATAACGGTTGAAAATTATTGTATTTGATCAAAATTTAACAAGCAAAATTCGACGGAAGGTCTTACTTTTACTTTCCAGAAGTAATTTACAAAGATGAAGCCAACTACATACACCAAAGTTAAGTTATGATATTTATATTTTGATATTTGATTACAGATTTGATCTTTGACTCCAGCAATTCGCCGCAGCGAGCAATTTAGCTTCTGACACTCACCCTATTCTAAGCATTTTATAATTAATGTGCATACAAAAACCGATTCACATATTCACTTGTTGAACATACAATTGACAATATTAGTTCCGATTGGCTGTGCTTAACAAAATTATATGTAAGTGAAATATTTTTTTAAAAATATCTTTTTAAAAATGGAAAATCATGAAGCATTTTTGTGGTTTTTTAGGAGCATAGACGATATGTTGGCAACTCTTTATGTACGATGTGGCAGTTATTATATGTTTTATGGTTAGTTTGGTTTACGATTTGTTTTAAATAAATTTTTTATGCTTTATGGGTCGGTGGAATCATTGATACATATTTTAAAAGACATATACTGATAGGGATAATGTCAGTCAGTGGTGAACGTTGTTGAGCCATGCTCAATGACTTTCTAGTTCTAAAATTCATTCGCCATAAGGCAGTAGACCTCCGATTTCAATAAGATCGCACGAAATTCCAACCAGCTTGTACAACAATCGACTTGTTGCAAGATGTATTTGATGAGCGGATCATTTCTCGTTTGGATCTGGGAACTGGCCTGCAAAATCTTGTGATTTAACACCAATGGACAATTCTTTATGGGAAACGTCAAATCACACCATTACGCCTGCAACGTTGGGCCATTTGGAAGACACCATTCGCTTGTTTATTAGCAAGATATGACGGTCAGAATAGTCAAAAATTGATCCTTTGGCTTTGTTGTCACAGCGCCAGTCTTGGCGCTTGCATGCTTTAAATTACATTTAAATTAAGGTCGCAGAGAAGTTTCTTTTTAACAACACAAATTTCATGTCAATCAAAACAATTTTATTGTAGTTTCTTCCGTTTTGATATCGTATTCCTTAAAACGATCTGTATATATAATATTGCTTTATAATTCACTGTAAAAAAGTTTTTTAATATTGCCCCACTGAGGAATTTCATTTGCAAGACCCATGAATGAACCATCTCAATAATCGTTTCTTGCTTGAAGAATTTCGCTACGCGAAAAGGAGCAGTTTTTCCTGAGATATAAGTTCTTTGTTTAGGACACTATTGCGCCAATGAGTGAATGAGTATTGATGTAAGTAAACGTTTTGTGATTTGGATAGATTTCGTTCGTACAACGTAATTTTGTCCAATCCAGTTCGAAGTCGCGTTTAGAAAATGCAAGGAGGAGCACAGGCAAGTTGTTCAGTGGTTGATGTTTACAATCGTAACTGAGGTTTCATGGGTGCTGCCATTTTGTTCACCATCCAATACAAGAAGGACACTATCGGCACCAAAAGCAGAGGCCTCCTTCTTCTGTCTTCGTGAACAGAGACCGACCAGCGATTAATTAACAGGAGCGTAGGCTTGTGTTAGCATCTGTCCAGGCCCTATCACAGATTTTTATATTTGAAGCTTTGTGTATGTATCATGTGTATGCCGTTGGTCTACATAATTGCAAGGAGTGAAAAAAGGTTTAATTTGCGAGCTGCACTCTACAGCGTATTTCGTGTCTTTAATTTCAGCGGTTCTCGATATTCTGCGCCTAGATACACAAATTCACCCACTTTTTCAATACCAACACCGACTGTGATATTTTGGGTCTTTGAGGTATTTTCTCTCGACTGCATAATCAGCTTTGTATTATTTTCATAGACTCTGGGTAGCTTGGGTCCGCCGGGCGTTGCTTCGTGGGTCTCAAGGACGCGTTTCGGCTGCATACAGCAATCTTCAGCTCGTTCTGATGTCTTTGTCGCGGTGTCCATCTTTTTATAGGTCTGGTTAATTAGGTGTTAACGAGGGTCATTAAGTTTGGGTCTTTTCAGGATCGTGGGATTATCGTTGTCGGGTTCGTTGCGTTTTCTTTTTTTGACAAGGATTGGGTCGAGGACTGAAAATATTGTGTCGGAGTTGGTCATTATTTTTTCGTTGATTATATTTCCGTGGATTTTTTTGTGTTTGTAGATCTCTAATTTCTCTAGTACGTCAAGTCGAAGTCCCTTCTTTTGTTTGTGTGGTAGCGTCATTGAGTTTGCCATGGTATCGGGTTCGTGTGTGTGATTCTGTAGGTGTGTTGCGTAGTTGGAGTCTGCTTTGTTATGTGTAAATGAACGTATGTGCTCCTTATATCTAGTTGTTAGTTTCCGTGTCGTTTTTCCTATGTATACCATGTCGTAGTCCCTGCATGTTAGTTTGTATATGCCGCTGTTGTTGTATGTTGGTGTGCTGTTGGGCTTCGGTGTTAGTTTGTTTCCAATGTTGCTGTTGGTTTTGAACGCGGTATGTATTTTGTATTTTTTAAAGAAGCTTGCTAGCTGGTATGTCTCCTTGCCTACGTACGTCAATGTGGTCCATTTGTGTGCTTCCTTCGGTTCGTCTGATGGTTGGCGTTTTTTCGTCTTTTGCTGTCAGTTTGTTTATATCACGTTTCCTGTATCTGTGATTGTCGGCTATCTTATATATATTGTTCAATTCGTCGGTGTAGTCGCTGGAATTCATAGGGATGGAGTGTAGTCTCTGCACCATTGATCTGTATGCTGCTAGTTTGTGTTGGATGGGATGGTTAGATGAAGCGTGTATGGTGCGGTCCGTAGTAGTCGGTTTTCTGTAAATTTTGTGTTCCAAATGGGCTTCTCTGCGTATGATGGTTAGGTCCATGTAGTTGAGTTCTCTGTTTGACTCTTTCTTCATTGTGAACTTTATGTTGGGGTGGATGTTGTTCATATATGTGAGGAGTTCGTCTTCCGCGTTCGAGTCGATGATGATAAAGCAGTCGTCCACATACCGTTTGTAGTATACGATCTTGAGTTTTTCTACTATTTTTGGTATGTGTACTTCCTCTATGCTTTGCAGGAAAACTTCGGACATTATAGATGATATTGGGTGTCCCATGCCCAGTCCGTCTTCTGCAATGTAGATGCTGTTGTCGAACTCAATGTAGTTCTGCTGGAGTGTGATCCTGACGAGGTTCACCAGCTCTTCAGTGAACCGTCGGCTGCTGTTCAGTTGTATTCTTTCTCTTGCGAGAGCCAGCGTTTCATCGACGGGTACGGAGGTGTAGAGGTTGGTGATGTCCAACAAAAGAAGCCGATAATTGGTGTTCAGTGTTAAAGATTTGGTCGAGGTGGCTAGTTCCTGACTGTTCTTGATGGTATATACGTCTTCAAGATAGAGGGCGTCTACCAGTACAGATGCTAGATGTTTTGACAGTTTGTAGGCGGGGGCTGGACGGTAGTTGACGGTAGTTGTATTTTCATAGACTTGTAGCCCGTATAGTTCTGCTTCGCTGTCGAGTTTCAGGAAAAGTTCTTTGGTGGTTTTTAGTGAGCGTGACAAAATTTTGGCGTTATCCGCATAGGCTATCACTTGGCTTGACTTGTATAATAGTGTGCTGTTTATATCGTAGCTTTCTTATGACATATACCAGAGCCAATTTGAATAGAAAAGAGGGCAGCGCATCTGCTTAGTTTGTTCCGGGATTCATGACAAAGGCATCGGCGAGTTAGTTATTTATGCGGATATGGGAGATTGTCGACGTCATTGTCATTTTGCTAAGACCAACTTGTTTGGCTGCGGTACCAAAGCCCAGCATTATTAGATATAGTACGTTACCATCGAAACTATCGTTTGCTTGACAGTCAACAATTGGTCTATCGTCGATCTGACAGCTCTAAAGCCACCTTGGAACCCCGAATAACAGTGTTGGCTTATGATCTGATTTTATTTTCTAAGATCTTTGAAAATATTTTGTACGCCATACAAAGTAGTTATATGTCCCTTTGTTTTTCGAACTGTAGCTAATCCGCTTTTTTGTGGATAGGAAATGTAATTAATTGGCTCCAACGTTCGGCATATGTGCTTATTTCCAGATGTGCTGGTTGATTTTATGGATGGCTGCCGTCATACTTAAAAGAGCTCCAGTAGAACTCCAAATTTCATCCAGAGTTCGTGAGGCTAATGGAAACTCTCCAGGAATATCTATTTCGAAAGGCCCCGATGTTCTGGAGCTTAGCGGAGGATTTAGGAGTTTCTTGAAAAATAAACTTCATCTTTTCGTTCGCAATGACTTTGCCGATGTCATCACGGCAAAACGTCGTCTTGGAATGATTACCTCGCTTCAAGCTTGTCACACTTTGTGTTGCTTTTCGTTAGACTTACATCGATGCTAATCAATTGGTCGCCATAGTATTTTCTTCTC
Source organism: Stratiomys singularior (assembly GCA_954870665.1). Classification (NCBI taxonomy): domain Eukaryota; kingdom Metazoa; phylum Arthropoda; class Insecta; order Diptera; family Stratiomyidae; genus Stratiomys; species Stratiomys singularior. The sequence continues at coordinate 111,356,907 of OX940877.1, read as the reverse complement.
TTAATTCTAACTGTCTTATTCGCTACTCTCCTGAAATGTTCATACTATTCTGTCTTCGTTCTGGTTTTCCTCTCCAAATTTTTTTTGGACGGTTGATTCTTTTTATCTAACGGATATCTAACTTTTTATCTAACTTTTTATCTAACGCATGCCTCATCGAACCAATCATTTCTTTTGCGCCTTTCTTATCTTGATTTCCTATTTCCTGTTCTGCAGTGGTCTTCATTGCCGCTTTTGGTTCCACCCATTCAACCTTGCTCGTTTTCGGCAAGGTATCTGATAGGATGGGAGCTAGCTGCTTGTCGTGGGTCTCCGTGAAAATTTTGGCTACAGACGCCCTTTGGAACCTTTCTCTGTCAAATTTTTGTAGAGGGCTAGTCTCCGTCAAATACACTTTTGACTTGCAAAATTGATGTATTGGTTTAACAATCAGAGATCCGAGATACAGTTGGCTGCCAACGTTGTTGGATCAGAACATGGTCGATTTGAGTTTGTGCATTGCCATCGAGTGATATCCAGGGCATTTTTCTATCCGTCGAGGTGGGAAACAAGTCAACGGTGTGACTAGATTTCTGCTTCCAGTACAGTCAATGAGGCGCTGGCCGTTGACGTTAGCTTTATCGTGGAGGAGGCTTTATCCTCCCCGACGGGATAGCTTTTTGCCAGCCTTAACGTTCGTATCACCCAGAATTATTTTAGTGTTGTTTGTAGAGAAAGAGTCGAGTAGTGTTCTCAGGAGATTATGGGACGTTTCTTGCGTTCGTTAGTACTTTGCTTCAGTCCGCGCATGTACGTTTATCGGTCGAATTTTGAAGAATTAACTTTTAAAGGTAGGGGCTACCAGATAGGGTAAATGGGCCTATTATTAACGGCGGTGTTCAAAGTCATCTCATGTGGCTTGGACGAAATCACGCAACCGAGTTGGAATACTTCCAGGATTAAAGTTCTGAGGTAACGTTCCGTATATCCCATATGGTAGCAAGGGTGTCCCAGAGAAAACAATAATTTCATCTTAAATTCGAAATTTGAGCTAATGAGTAACCTTGAATGTTTGAATGTCTAATAAATTTAAGATAATTTAAACTATCTTTCAGAAAATCTTCAAGAAACTGTAAAAAGGATCAACCCAGATAATTAAATGCTTAATTTTAGTGAAAACATTTGCATATCATTGTGATTATTTACACTCTAAGTGTACGTTGTGTAAAAGTAAAACAAAGCTCAATTTACGCAATTCTAGCATCAATTATAACAAACATCATACGTGAGCGATACAAATGGATCCTTAATTCTTTCACTGAACTCAAAAAAAAGTTAATGTATTGCGATGGTGATTCATCATAATTGTTAACTTTCAGATGCTCTTAATTGTTTTTTGCTTAATAGAATTACGGACAACATAATGGATATGTTTACGTTTTTTTATTACGTGAGCAATCTTAATCGGTCGTAAGCTTTCTCATCAGTGTTCCATTGCTTGCTAGTGCATCTTTACAAAGAATCTCCAACCCACCGGAGCAAGAAAAAAAGCATTTTCAAGAATTCAAGAAAAAAGTCTTAAAGATTACTCATCTTTTACACCCAACTGGTTCTCTTCATATTACCTCGATGTGAATTTTCCACTCGCGTCATTTCAAATTCGAACGTACGTCGTAAAGGTCTTTATCGGAATTCCAGGTGCAAGATACACTGACAATTACCCAGTTGAATTTTCCAGGATACGTTTGTAACGTTTATTTAAAAGCCGCGTAATGTGGAAAGTGGGTGTTTTGCTAACGATTTGCATAGTGAGTTGCTTGAGTCAAGTGCTCATTACAGCTGAAGATCGATGCATTCCAGATGGAGAACTTGTAAGTTAACATTTTACCATGACAGAGAAAGTAATAAGGAGTGAGACAATATAAGTACTAGTTTAGTTTTAACCATTAGATAATTTTAATGTATTCAAATTGCTTTTCATTAGTTGTGTTATGACCTCTCATGTCATAAACTTTTAGACATTTTGAATTATTTTCGGTGGCTTGATTCCATTTAGTAATCTGATGTGCGTGTTAAATTAAATTGCGTACTATCTCTGTGCTCCAAACTCGATGGTTCTTGCCACATATGCACAAATAGCAAGGATCAAACCTTGTTTAGCTGCTGTATCAGGTTAATTAGCCATTTTGAGAGCCATTAGCAATAAATCGGTTTAATTACCAAAGATTGCTTGTGCTTTGTTCACAGAATTAACACTTCAATGATAATTTAATTGGTGCCAGCAGTGTTATGCACAACATATGATTTAAAGCATAGGTCACCGATTCTGATGTTCATGTTAATAAAACCGAAAATATTATTAAAAATTCAAGAAAAAAAATGTTCATCTAAACTTTGTAGAAATTAGCAAAAGTTATTGACCGAGCAGCACAAATACAGCCGGCAAATATTTTGATTATTTCTACTTTTTGTTGATTATTTGGCTTATCTCGCTCTGGTGTGATGCATTTTGATTATGCCGTCGATTTTTCGGCATAGGAATTTGCTCGTAAATTGTGGACTTGGACAACAAACTTTCTCCGCGTTAACTTTCATGCTTATTGGGAACTAGTAAACACTGGTTGAAACGGAACATCAACACATATTAATAATTTGAATTTCCATATGTAATTGCCATCAAAGCTTTGATTTTCGTGACTATGTGAAACAATAATGTGTATTTGTATATGGCTATGTGTAACAATGAAATTATTGTTGAATTTTTGTTGAACATTTGAGGGTAATGAATCAGGTCAACTTTAATCTTATATTCATTAAATTTAATGAAAATCAAACGCAATTTGTATTGTTTGAACATTTCACCAGAATCAAGACAATAAATTAATCATTCTGTTCGTTGAATGTCACTATAACTACTGGTGGCAAATAAAATGTAAAAAAATTCAAATTAAATATTTCCATCAATTTTAAGGTGTTTAAGTTTGTTGAATTTATTTGCCGAAAATCCATTCAACCAAAACTTTTCTGTACCTTTCGCGAGTTGAATTTGCATCCATTTTTTTCTTTTGTATTTTCCATCTTCAAAGTACTGGCATGAATACAAATTTGTGGACATGGGGATAAATTTTAAGCACATTTTAGGGGATTTCCATCTTGAAGATACAATTCTGTTCGTATGAAAATGATTAGCAAAACAATCATTATGATGCTCATCTACTTCGCTTTAATAGATTGCGTCTCTTTTTTGAATTTCACTCAATTCGAGTGATGTATTAAGTCATCAAAACCACATCACAAATCAACATCAACATGGCAAAGAGAAAAGTAGATTAGGTTAATTCCCCACAAAGTTGTGACAGTTGTAAATCAAGTCTTAGTTCTAATGGGCAAATATACAAGTTTATTGTTCAAAGTACTTCAAATTCAGCCCGTAAAAAAATTAAAAATACATTTTCCAGAGCACTAACAAATGGTGTTTACTAATATCTTAAGTCTTGTTCTCCTTTTTCCAAAATAGATTAACACCTCTTATATGTTAATGGCGATATTATGTCTATCCAGATGAAACAAGATTCCCGAGTAAATAAAATTGATTGAAATGAGTGATTAAATTTGAAATGACTGTCAGTGTATTAACATTCACAGAAGAAAGGTGAAATCTCAACATCAGGAGTAGACTCTAATAATAGTTTTTTTTAAATTTGAATACGTTTTTGAATACGACAGAATGTTTACTTAATTGACTGAGTAGCACCTTCAGGCAACCAAGGTCATTTTTATCGGTGTTGATAGTTCCATGAATATTTAGGTCTATATTTAGGCTCATTCGTAGGTCTCTACATCAACTTAGGTAGTTGACTGACTTAGTGATATTGTGGTTCGGACGTAGAGACCTACGTCAGAACCACAATATCACACACAGAAACAGTCAAACTTTTTATTTACCAGTACACAGGTGACAGTTCCCTAAATAGCAAATGATATGTGAGTTAATTTGAAACAAGTTTAAACCTTTTGCTTGTTATTTTATTATTCATTGTAATTTAGTTAAAAAGAAAAGCGATTCATAAACTATTCACGGGGAAAAATGAAATCATCTGAAAACACAGTCAAAAGTTAGTATACAAATAGAAAATAAACATTTGTTGTTTCACCTTGGCTTTAAAAAAATTCTGCATCTCGTGAGACCTCCTCGAGCTTTTGTAACTGCATCCAATCTTCTAGACATTGAGTTCACTACGTTTTGAGTAACATGTGAAGTGATATTCCCCCATTTTACTGCGATTTAACATGGAGAACTTGTTTAGATGTTATGATACGTTTCCTGATCTGTTCAAAACTTCCCATGCATTTTCTATGGAATCAAGGTCTGGAGACTGATGAGAGGAGTGAAATGACTTAGGTGTATTGTAAAACAGACATTCTAACGCAATCTTCGCTGTGTACTTTGGATCGTATTAGTGTTGGAAGACGCAAGGAGTTTCATGATCCATTTTGTGCATGCCACACTTTGTTTTTTTTTCTGAAACTATTTTTCAGAAGCTGAAGACGTTTTCTGCTTTTTAACGTCAATTCAATAAAAACAAGATTTCCATCAAACATCAGTCAACCTAAACAATTAATTTCCTGTAAGACTCATATGCTATACATAATGTCCGGTCTTTTTGCCGGTCGCCTGTGGCCTGGATGGTGAAGCTGTTTAAGCGCACACTACGTTGTTGCTGTATGTCTTCTTGAGATCTTTTTTACAGTCTTTGTATATCCTTTGTATAGTCCTACTTCAATGGTCTGGAAAACAAAGAAAAGATCTACTTTTTCGTGTTTGATGGCCTCTGGGTTGATGATGATGGTATTCACTATTTCCCCAGCGTTGTCCACTTTTTTTGAGTTGGTTGTTTTCTTCTTGGCTACTTGCTGTCCGTAGGCATGTTTTGAGTCTTGTTATATATATGGGTAATTTTTGAAGGAAGCCAGTATTATTTGGGGAGTGCCGCCCCTACGTACCCGAGGACCTGGAGGTCTCTGTAAGCCCCCTCCAGTGCAAGACGACCCTACAAAGACTCTGGAAAACGAACCGACCAACAAACTCCGATTGGCGCTCTTGGGCTGGCGGACACGATATTTTGGACCAAGTTCCACCGAGGTGAAACTCGCCCGCAAACGGCTCCAATATAAGTATCGTAGCGTTTCCATCCCAGTAAAACCTTGGCAGGCCTCGGTGTACGTTCGATGCTCGCACGTTTAAGTTGGTAGTGTAGGTTGGGTTGAGACGAACTACCGATTCGCGGTGGTCTGGCTCTGATCACTTGTCCCCATACGGCAGGTGCCAACCCTCGCATAGCCTCCCTACTTTGTACAGACACCCATGAGACCATTTAAGCTACTACACATACGAGTGGAGATAGAGGTTCCGAGGGGGACCTTTTTAGCATGATGCCTTTTAAATTAATATCAAATGCAACAAAATCAAAATTAACGAACAAGCAACCAAATCCAGACGTCAAACGGACGAATCAAAGCTTCCTGGAATACCCAGAAAGACATAAACAGGAACATTAGGGACGGTAAACTAGAGCTGGAAAAGCTTTCTCTTTTCTCTTTCTCTTTTGGAAGAGTAAATTAGAGCTGCAAGACCAAATCGGGCACTACACACTAAAATGCCTTAAAGCTGTGAGACCCGATGATACTCAAACTGCCATCAGAACCGTCCGGCCAACCAGATCTGGTGGCCTCCTTTTAGAATTTGGACCTGAGACAACAAATAACGACTCATTCCGTGACGCAGTTAAAAAGGCTCTTGGGGAAAAGGCAACAGTGGCTTCACTTGAACCAATGGCCACCTTTGAAATCAGGGATATTAACTGCGTTACGGACATGACGGAGGTGGAATAGTGCACTCAGAAGGGTTGTATCCGAATTAAGTGGGCTCAAAGTATGACTAATCCTTGAAAATAATAGAGGGCAGCTCACGGCCATAGTCGACTTAACTGATAAACAAGAGGAAAAACTCCTTTACATGGGCTGAATAAAAATAAGTTGGGTGGTCTGCAGGATACGTCGAAAAGCAGTTCCTTTCCGCTATTTCAAATGCGTAGGCTACGGTCATACAGCACAAGGCTGTAAAGGGCCTCATGGGAGCTCCTTGTGCTCTAAGTGCGGCAATGCATGACATAAAAGAACAGAATGCACGGGAGAGGGGCATTGTATCCTCTGCGAGAACGCTGACCCCAAACCTGATGACCTGAGAGACATATTCCAGTTACAGGGAAGTTCCGGGTATTCAAAGAAGCCCTTACAAAAGCCAAAGCAGATCAACAATGATCCGTGTCCTGCAGATAAACTTACATCGGAGCTCAAACGCTGAAGATCTGCTTGACCAGTTCGCGACGGATATGAAAGCCAAACTATTTCTATCTCGTGAACAGCACCGAGATAAAACTTCATCAGCATGGTACCCTGATGAATCTAGTGACTGTGCCATATGGGTTTGAAACGGCACTCAACTGCGAGTGCAGGATCGAAAATATGGTTTCGTGTGGGTCCGGTGCCCAGAAATAACATTCTTTAGTGTGTAATTGACACCAAACGAACCAATAACATCTTTCCAGGCAAAGCTCAACTCTTTTGAGGACACCGTCATGAGCACAGAGGGCCATTTTCTTATCGGAGCAGACTTTAAAGCCAAAGCTATTGAATGGGGCATGCCTCAGTCAGATCCCAGGGGGAATGGAATCCTGAATATGGCAGCCAAAGTAGGGCTAGCCGTGGTGAACATTGATAACACTCCCACTTTCCGCCGCTTGGGCTGCGTGGGTTCCATTCCGGACGTGACATTTGCCTCGGAGTCCATCTTCTCTAGAGGACTACTCGGCCAGTGATCATCAGAACACATTCCTACACAGGATGGCAGTACATCGGTCGGCCAGGAAATGCCTTCGCGGGCTGATCAACAAGAGTAAGGCCGGTTGCTGGCAGAAACTCGTCGAAGACGTAAACAAGGACTCGTGGGGCCTGGGCTGTAAACTAGTTATGCGGCAGCTCGGTGCTCTACTGGCCCCCTGCGTCCTTGAAGCGGCCATGATGGACGATAGTAATGGCACTTTATCCCAAACTTCACGTCCGTGTTGACGCCGCCCACAGGGAACCAACATCAGACTGTCCACTCTTCACGACGAACGAGCTAGAACTAGCAGTTCTCTCCATGAAGGCAAAGAAGACTCCGGGACCAGATGGTATTCCAATCGAGGTACTGAAACTGGCCTATCACTCTTGCCCTGGCTTGCTGCTCAGTGCGTTTAATGCCTGCTTGATGGAAGGCGTTTTCCTTGAGCCATGGAAGATTACAAAACTCGTGCTGATCAGCCAGGGGAAGGGAAATCCCGAGTCACCGACAGCATACCGACCGTTATGCATGCTAGACACGGCCGGAAAAGTGCTCGAGAAACTGATATAGAGAACACTCGCTGACGTTATCCACGCCATTGGGGATCTTTCTCCGAGGCAGTATGGTTTCAGAACGGGACATTCCACTATAAATGCAGTCGCGGAAGTGGTAAGTGCGATCCAATCGAGGCACGCAATTGATCCAACCGTCTAGTAGTCCTTCTAGCGACGCTGGACATTGGCAATACCTTCAACTCCACTAGATGGATGAAAGCCCTAGAAATCTCATTCCAAGTACCAGAATATCTGATGCGGATAGTTCGAAATTACCTGAGGGATCACAGTCTGATCTATGACACTGTGTAAGGTCGTCGGAGGATGCTAGTCACACCAGGTGTGGCCCAAGGCTCCATCCTCGGTCCGGACTTCTGGAACGTCTCCTACGAAGAACTGCTCCGATTTGAACTGCCGGAAGAGTCACGACTGATCGGTTAAGCGGATCATGTTCTGGCACTAGTGGCTGGGCGCACGGTCGATCTAGCGCTATTAAGGCTAAATGTACTAATGCGGCGGGTGGGGAGCTGGATGACCACTCACGGGTTTAACGTAGCGTTAGAGAAAACCGAAGTGGTCATCCTGACCAAGAAAATGATCCTCAGAGTAAGAATGATCCAAGTCGGGGAGACATTAGTAGAGTCGAAACTATCACTTAAGTACCTGGGCTTGCTGATAAACTCTAACCTGAGTTTCTCGGAGCAAATCAAGGCAACGACAAACAAGGCCGCAGTAGGGGTCTCGGCAATTAGTCGACTAATGGTAAATTAAAGGGAACCAAGTCCAACAAAAACGCGTCTCAACAAGGAATTGCGCCGAAAACGGCTGGAACAGGTACAGAGACGAGGAGCACTGCGGATTGCCTCGGCATACCGTACAGTCTGTGAGTCAGCGGTGTTGGTAATTGCAGAGGTGATACGTATCGCTCTCCTTGCTAGAAAGCGTAAAAGAATCTACCTCCGGAGGCTACCCTCCGAAGGGAAATAAAGAAAAAATTTCTCGCGATGACAGACGATGCACTCTCGACGAATGGCAACAATCATGGGAACGTGAGCTAAAAGGAAGATGGACCACGCGGCTCATCAGCGACTTGAGATCATGGCTCAGTCGAAAGCATGGTGAGACTGACTTCTACCTGCCCAAGCTACTTCGCGGATACGGTTGTTTTCAGTCTTACTTGCACAAGATAGGAAAGTCACGATCTCCAGATAGCATATTCTGCATTGGTGTGTAGATGGCGCCTGTCATATTTTCTTTTCATGCAGAAGATGCTTCTAGTAGTTCGAAAAAACTTCCAATCTGACTGCATTTAGCCAAAATATACTGACTTTCATTCAAGCATATAACAATTAAGAAAACGCAACACAAATATAAATCTGAATCTTGGTCCTTTGCCTATCTCTGTCTAAAAGAAGTCGCCCAGCTTCACAGCTCACATTATTTCTTGCACAAGGTGGGTGTTAACACAAGAAAGTTTCCACAACAGTATCCTTTGAAAACTTTTTCAATTAGTGGTTGCTAGAACGCTAGGGGATAAGCATGTGGCACCCACGTACATCACTAGCGGGCTCCCTGTCACCAGAATCTTGAGAGTGTAACAGCTTTTGACGAATGAAACGTTTTTAAAATATCAGTTTAGACCCTCGAGGAATTTTAAAATATTTTTCGTTACTAGATTCATAATGTAATTGCAAAATGTAAAGATTTGCGCCGTTATTTATTTTTGATAAATTTTATTCATATATAGAACTTGCATCATTGTCCTGATTGTTAGTGTCTCAATCTACTCAATCTACTTAAATATTTTGTGTACATTTATGGCCATAAAATACAAAGGATAAAATTGAAAAATTATTTGCAGTGTCAAAATCACAATGATTGTTGTTCGGCATCCTGCTTGGAATACTCATCTCGCTGTGCCAGGAATCCAACATATTATCAACCCTCTTCACTCGATCGTAATACGTTACAAGTTTTGGTTAACAATCTTTTCGCGAGCACGGAGCGTCCTGCCAATTACAATTTACCACCCACCAGCTTAACTGAACGATTTGGCGAAGAGGAAGTTGTACCACCTTCAACTCAGGAATTAAGCGGAATTGATGAAGTCACAACCGATCGAGATTGTAAAGTTGTGGGAATGAAGGTAAAACTGGCCTTATCTTATAAATTATTACTTATAACTGATTTTATCCTTGAATTCATTTCAGTGCTTCCGCGACAGTGAGTGCTGTACTAAAAGATGTCATGGATTTCTTCATCAATGCGTTACTTAAATCGTACTTTTGCGCGAATTCTACAATGGTGGAATTGAGATATTTTGATGTGCAAGATGATTCAATAATGGATAAAATATTAAAAAACAATAAACTATAAATGGTTTTATCAGTCGAAGTTAAGGGCGATGACAGAATAAGCTGAACTTGTTGGCCTTCGTCGTAAAACAACGATTATCAAACAACTCCTATAGAGGCCAGAAATGATTATTGCGTCTTGCGACAAATATTAAAGGAATATAACATTTTGGGTCACAGGTCCAAAGTTAAAGGAGCAGATTCAACTGAGTTTGCGGCACGTCTGAAAACAGTACAGAACATTTCTATATTGTTCGAGCCCTACGCTTCATTTGGCGAAAGCCCATCAAGGCGAGATAGTCAAAAAACTTGCTCCCCAAAGGACTAGGGAACATCCTTTTTATGGTAGGACTACAAAACAGACTCCAAACAAGAGTGTAATTATGACTTCTGCTCATGAAGAAGTCATCATTATGACTTTACCCAACAGTGGGCCTAAGTCTAATTTGGAACAGGTTAGGTCAGCCAAAAAACGAACAAGGCTTATAAAAACTGAAGTTCACTAAAGCATCAGTTTTTATAAGCCAGCACTCTGTATTTTGACAGGAAAAGTATTTGATATGGTTTTAATGCTATTCCTATGTGATGTTCAATTTTGTTACTATTTTACCACTGCGTGTCAAGGATTCCTTTTAAATTGTCAGCGTGTTAACAGGGAAGCCGACAGGATTGAGTGTGAATAAAAAGTAAATCTCACATAGGTGTATGGTGAAGAGAATTAATTGCTTATCAGAGTCCATGAGCTCAAATGGGTTGAGGACATCTAGGATAACGAGCATCACTGTCAGAAGAGCTTTGTGAGGGCTCCATGTAACTCTAAAATTGTACGGGAAATTCTAAGCAAAGAACCAAGATCCTCTTGATAAAACATGAAAACATGAACGGATAGCAATAACACTTGGACTAGTGTCTTTTCAAATCAATGAGTAGGCCATAGAAATTATTACTATAGGGTTTTGACATACGTTGTTTGTGCTGTCAAGCGGTTTGACTCAGTAGAATTTAAGTCTTTAGTTGCAGCGTTTCATAGGGACCTAAAATCGCTGTCACTGACAAAGTTGAGTAATACATTTGTAAACGTGGTATTTTTAAAATATAATCCGTGCTGAATGCTGACTCTGACAATATTTGTGAGTGCTGCGGCTGGCGAAGCATTTTATACATATGTCAGGTTCCGTGAGCTAATTGCATCCCATTAAATAAAGTTGACAGCATTGACTTCAGCTGGAAATACGAAAAAAAAACAGAGACTTTCTTTTGAATCGTACAAGGCTCCTCTGATTCGTCTATAATGTTTAACCGAACTTACCATGTTCGTTTTACCTACTACGAAAGGAAATATAATCTTAAAAGAAAAGTGTAAAAGAAACCATTCCTACCTTGTTTTGCTTTAAAATGCCTTAAACATAAGTAGACTATATTGATATTGGACAGAAGATAACAAGGCAAATGAAGTCCTTGTATGCTAGTGTATTTTTGTCAGACGCTTACTAGTCTCAGGGATTCCAATAGCACGAACGCATTGAATTCTTACTAAACTACTAGAATTTGTTAAATTACATACTAAAAGGTTGATCTCAGCGCTATCCGCGGTCACTATCCTAAGCATTCAAGCAAGCTTATTGAGCATAGTTGAAAAGTCAAAGGTTTATTGAGGACCTCCTTGAAGTATAGTTTGAATCTTGGATCTTTAGAAAGGAATGCGTTGACTGCAGTGGCGTTCCATGGAGGATTACGAGCGTAGTCACTGCCAGGATAATAGTTCTTGGATAAAGATAACAAATCTTGGATAAGAAATGATGATAATTCAACTGAGTATGACCATATCCATTAATCACTCAACATTTAATATTAAAAATTCCAAGGTATGAGATACTATTGACCTTTGTACTGGCGCACTTCTTATTTTAAAAGCATAACTTACTATTTCATTTTCTCATTTTATTTATCTTTCTCAATCCAGGTCAAGGTTTTTTTTTATTTTCAATTTATCAACAAGTACTTTGAGAAAATTTTAGGAATTCGATATTAAAATGCAGATAAAAACCGCATTCTAGAACATTACAGGTAAGTTGCATTGATGAAATTCTTATTTTTCACGACAGAAAACGTTATCTGATCAATAAATATCATCAATAAACAAACAAAAATAAATATCAATATTAGTCGTTAGCATGAATATTATCAGCAGTTAGTTCCAGGTCAAATCGATTCCTGCTTATTTGATTTCGAAGTGATATAATGATTAAATTATTGATTATTAACACTAATTGACACAATTCAAGCAGAATGGTATTGCCAATGATTTAGACCGTTTCAAGTACGATATAAATTATTTTTGAATAGTAAATCAATTGGTTAACACAAGTTATTCGGAAAAAATTGTTTACTTTCAATATGAACAGATTTGATGCACTTAGATATCTTGATCTTCAATTCCAATCTAAACATTTTAATTAAATTTTAGGGGACTATCATACTATTTCTTGTTAAACATAAAACCAAAAATAAGAAATTAAAAAGTCAATATACATTGTTAATGATTTTTTTGGAAGTTGTATCACAAAGATCTACAAAGATAAAAAAATGCGCTGAAATCTATCAATGAACAACTAGAAACCATCTTCGACATAATATTTTCAGTCCTCGACTCAATCTTTATCAGGAAAGCAGAACGATGCGAAAACAACAATGACAATGCCATGAAACTGAAAAGCTACACATACAATGTTCCTTTAAACTCTATCGTTGCCATATTACATCTAAAGTAGCTGAATTTGTATTTAACCGTATTCCAAAAACTATTGACTGTTACCGTTTGTTATTACTCATAAAAAAAACGTTTTTAAGTTGTTATTGCCTGTAAACAGTCCGTAGTGAGTGGTGTTTCGACTTTGAGCGCTTTGAATTCAGCAGAAATGACGAATAGATAACGGTCTACTAGCTTGTTTTCATTTTCCACGCTGAAACTTTTTCTGTTGTAAATATGTTCCAAGTTTTCTTGATCTTACAATCGCACTCTATTTATATTAGTTTAATTTTTTTGACATTAGGAAATTTTTTTTGTCCAATATGACAGCGCGCATTTGCGAAGCTACCTCAAAGAATTCATCAAAATATTTCTGCAAGCAACAGCAGATTTATTGAACATGACCATGATTTTCACTTGGAAGGTATCTTTATTAAGCCTGCTGAAATTGCAGACTCTACAGATGAAGACTTTGAAGAAATGAAAGTATAATTTCTAATATTCATATCGAAAACCGTCTGACATATCAACCGTCTGACAGTTTGTCGTAGAGCTGAATCGACGTTGATGAGTACCGAACGAATTCAGGTCCACCATGCAAAACGTAGCTTACGTCAATAAATATAACAAGTCCGATCTTCCCAATTTTTCTTCGCCAGAATTTGTTGAGTCAGTTTCTCATGACCATACAGGCTTTTCATGTACTGGCTTTTTTTTAACTTTTGAATCATGAAAACTTACGAGAGCTGCGGCTACAAGAGACTGCAAGATATCCTGGCTTAAGAGTTATAGATTTGACGTTCAATACAAAAAATTTTGGGTGTCTATTTTCACGTGTCTCGTGAATGTTTGTAGAAACTTTTGAAAGCAATATGATAAGATGGAGCTAATTATTTTCCGGAATAGTTTGAAAAAAGTTGCAGATGGGCCGAAACTGATTACAAAACTGCTTTAAGGATCTTGTTTTTGTAAAGGCATTTTCAAACTGTCACGGAAAATAACAATATTTTAATTTGGATTCTTAAAAATTAACAAATATGTTTTTCAAATCTACGCATTTTTCGTACCTCAAGTCGAGGACAGTCGATGGACCTAAAAAATGAGCGCCGGTAAAATTTGTTGACAGCTATTTCGGACAAGTTTTTTTGGACAGGAACAATATCCTTAGTATGCTGGAACTGATATTTAAGCGTCTGTCATCATTTTTAAGTGATGCTTATTGGTCGGTCGAAACAAAATATCGTACATTTTGGATGATTTGTGTGCCCGAGAGCTGGTCATTTTTCAGCATCTCTCTACTTAAAAAAAAACAAAAAACGCAATAAACAATTTTTCTCAGGAAAACGTTTGATTTTGTCAAATATTCAACACCATACGTTTGTTGCATCAATTCGCATATTTTCGATAAACTTTTATTGATTTTCACATACCAGGCCAATTGAAAAGTCCCCGCTCTGACACACAGATGGCGGTGCTAGTATTAAATCCATATGATTTTTAGTTAGTACCAACGTTCAAACTATGCGCGTCAAAATTTGACAGCAGTCCGACCATTACTTTGTGAGATATTGCGTTGTGAGTGTAGCTACATTTGTTATATGAAATACAGTTTAAGCAAAATCTTGGCTTGATGAATAGTTTCTGTGGTCTGCACCAAGAAAATCAACCATCATTGATTGGTATGCTAAGTTAAAACGTGGTGAAATGAGCACCGAAGACGGCGAACGCAGTGGACGCCCAAAAGAGGCTGTCACCGACGAAAACACCACAAACGCTCACAAAATAATTTTGAATGACCGTTAAGTGAAGTTGATCGAGATAGCAGACATTGTGAAGATATCACCTAAACGTGTACATCATATCATTCACGAATATTTTTACATGAGAAAGCTGTGTGCAAAATGGGTGCCACGCAAGCTCACAATCGATCAAAAATAATAACGTGTTAATGATTCTGAGCAGTGTTTGAAGCTGTTTAAGCGCAATAAACCTGAATTTTTGCATCGATATGTGACAATGGATGAAACATGGCTCCATCATTTCACTCCGGAGTCCAATCGACAGTCAGCTGAGTGGACTGTACACGATGAATCGAATCCAAAGCGAGGAAAAATACAACATTCAACTGGCAAGGTTATGGCATTAGTATTCTGGGATGCGCAAGGTATAATATTCATTGATTACCTCCAAAAGTGCCAGACCATCAACGGCGATTATTATATAGCGTTATTGTATCGTTTAAAGGATGAAATCGTTAAAAAACGGCCACATTTGAAGTAAAAAAAAGTGCTGTTTCATCAAGACAATGCCCCGTGTCACAAATCAATGAAAACAATGGCAACATTGCATGAATCGGGCTTTGAATTGCTTCCGCATCCACCGTATTCGCCAGATCTGGCCCCCAGCGACTTTTTCCTGTTCCCAGACCTCAAAAGAATGCTCGCTGGAAATAAGTTTAGCGCCAATGAAGAAGTAATCGCCGAAACTGAGGCCTATTTTGAAGCGAAAGACAAATCGTACTACAAAAATGGTATCGAAAAGTTGGAAGATCGCTATAATCGCTGTATCGCCCTCAAAGGCAACTATGTTAAATAATAAAATCGAATTTTGCCATAAAAATGTGTTTTACTATGGTAGACCGGGGACTTTTCAATTGGCCTGTTAGAATGCACTACTAGCCCTTTGTTTTACGTTGGACCTTCAATATTGGATCAAAAGATGCCTGCAAAGAGCAGTTATCTCTTGATCATCTGTCACTTGACGTCATTAATTTTAATCACAAAATAGAGAAAATCACGAGCTTAAATATGAATACGTAAATGGTGTCACTGAATTTCAAATTATGGACCTATTCTTAAGATCATTTATACCACTATGGCTATCAAAAGTATCGGAATACTTTTTACAGGATTGCTGGCACTGTTCAAATTCTAGCCAAGTTCATTATCAATAATCAACATTCACGTCCTTTTAGTGTAAGTAACGAGAATATTTCAGCTCTCTCTGTATTTCGTTTGATTGGCACATATATTGGCATATTGGCATACTTCACAAAACTAAATTTCTTACGTTTCCGTCATTCTTATAAGCGATCCTTAAAAGTGACGCTGAAATTCTGCGTTCAATACCACCATAATTATGTAAATCAGTTTAAAAAAAGGGGTTGCGCTTCAAAGATGGTTTATTGAAACATGCACTTTTGGATAATGACTCTTGGAATATGGTAGTTATAAGGCCGCTGCCATCTATGTTACATGGACCCAATAGGCGAGCCACTAACTCTTAGATGAAAAGGCCTACCAATTACAGATGCTCTGATTTCGCGATATGTCCTTCATGGAGTACTTGAATCCCTTGCTTGTCGTTTGAGTTTGACTTGGATGTCACTATTGCTAAAAAGCCGATAATACTAGCTTTTTATACTCAGGGATGAGTTAACATATAACCAAATTAAAAGAGAAGTTGAAATACCGACAGAAAGTCTTCTGGTGTAAGGCTCTATTTTTAATGTTACTAGGATGGATGTTTGGATGGATAAAGAATGTTTGATACTAGTTCATTCAAACACCCTTTCAATGCTATGTCAAACAAAAAATAGAAAAGTATGTTATCATCAAAAGAGTGGTTCTAAATTTAATGCGAATCCAAATAAAAAAGGTATTTCATTTTGCCATAATTAGAGCAGATGAGCTTGCACCAACATAGTGCAAGTAATTGAAAAAGCAAAAATTGCTAAAACATAATTTGCCACTTGTCCTCGGAAATTGATAAAAATCTTCTTCACTAGCCGAACCTGTCGAAGGTAGTTTGCAATTTGCTTAACAATTACTTTCACAGGATGCTCATTAATCTTCGTATTTTATTTTTTTCCTAGTTTTTTTTCCTTAAAACAAAGTACAGGTTTTTGTATCTTGATTCAGTACCGGTTACATTTCTGGGCAGTAACTACAATAGTCGATGATTACGAACGTGTTCAGGGTGTTTTTTAAAATTGTGGAACTTTAAGTTAGCAACACTGCTTAGCACTACGTAAGGTGTGATAGCTGTCATATGTTAAATAGTTAGTTCAGTTTGCCATTCTATCGTAAATAGGTTGACGCCAGAGAAACGTCTGTTATTGTAAAGATTTATATAGAAAAAAACCCTCTCGTTAGAGAAACTCATTGCACACTTCATCCATTTTATGGTCGACATAATCATCCACCAGAACAATTTTGTCAATCAACCATGGATCGTTTTCGCACCACGTTTACTCTGAAGAAGAAACTCTGAAGAAGAAGTAATGAAGAAACCATACCAGAGTGTAGGGTGTAGTATCCATACAGGCCAAAGTGAGCCCATTCGTGCCCAATAGTTAAACTTGTCCCCGTCGGCATTGTAAAAAATTTTACGGAAGAATATCAATATTAAATAAAATTATATAAAATATTAATATAAAAACTAACTCGTGCAGAAATTGAAGCGGAAAACCCACCGAGCATGGTATAGATTCGCTGTTTGGGCCGAAGAAAAATTTGCAGTAGATCTCGAACTTCATAAAAAAATGTTATTTTCTCAATAAGGCTCATGTCTGGTTAAATGGCAACGTCAATAAAGAAAACTCATGCATTTGAAGTGATTTATATCCAAGGTAAGAGACAGTTTGGTGTGTTTTTTAGTCCGTGGGGATCATTGGTCTATATTCCTTTTAAATTACAGTCAGTGTCACCGGCTATAGAGCCATGATCACTTACTTTCACGTTCAGGAATTGACTTACTGTAATGCAGAAGACCTTCGGTTTTAACGGGATGGCACGACATACCATATAGCTCGTGCAACCGTCGACTTATTGAAAGGAACATTTGAGTGGACTGGACTACAAGATCTTCTGATTGAACACCGCTGAACTATTTCTTGTAAGGATCCGTTGAATCACTCATAAACGTCGACAAGCCCAAGACACCTCGCCGTTTGGAAGACAACGTGTGATGCGTTATTGACGAGACATGGCTTAGAGCAGTCGAAAATTTGACCTGTCATTCGGACTTCCTCTTCGCCGGGCGTGGCGCTCACATACCCGAAAACGTGAAGCGAATACAAACAAACATTGCAATCAGGTGGTTCTAGCAAAAGCAATCGTGCTATGTTCATAACTTCACTTGCTCAGATTCAACTTTAAAGGCAAAAAACGAAAGATCAATCTATAGGCAAAATGGAAAGCCTTCTCCAACCCGACACTGCAGTCCAACCCAAATAAATTCGCTAACTTCATGCGATAGATTGACAACGAAATTGCTGTGGTCTCTGTCTGTTACAAATTGCTACTTGCAATGATACAATGATGAAGTTTACAGTGCGATTTTCGAAACAATGTCATCCCAGGTGTGTTACGTCTGTCAATGTCTGTTATATCCAAGCCAGATGATTCATATTGAAAAATTAAAGGAATAATTCAAGGACTAAAATACTGTTGATGATACTACATTATAGTTTGAGCTTTCTATGTTACAATGTTGGCTCAAAGTTAATCTGATTAAAGATTAAAAATTAATGATTAAAAATCATAATCAAGAAATTTGATTAAGATTAACTAATTATAATCAAATCTAAAATGATTAATATTATTTATCATAACCTCTAATCGTTAATTTGATTATTTGACTAACTATTAACTACTTATTTATTTATTTAATTCATTGGAAGTAATAAATAAACCAAAATTGAATTCTGTATAATAAAACAATTGATTCAAAATGTAAACATTCCTTATTCCAATTTCAAAGACTATACTTTTATGGTCTATTTACGGCGTAAACACCGAGGAGGAGGTGGGACTGAGGTCCTCAGTCCCACCTCCTGGTGGGACTGAGCGAAGTAGCTCAGTCTGAGGTACTTCGCGTTAGCTTCTCTCTCTCTCACTCTCTCGTCTTTTATAGCACTAAACTACTATTAGTCCCGTTTAACACTATCTGGCTGACAAACGCTCGCTCGTACTCGGTTGGCGATAATTTTTTGACATTTTGCAACTTAGTGATTAGCTTAAAAACAAAAATGAATTGTGATGATGACTCTAATAGTAGTGGTGTTTCAAATGATCGGTCGGTCTCGTCAAACAATTCCGGGAATTCATCAGTGGCATTGCAATCGGAATTGGATCTTTCTTCTTTTGCTTTATTTGACGGTACCTATTATAAGCTTCTACTAGACAAATGCACAGATAAGAACACGGTAGCAGTTTCTATGAAGTGTTTGGACCAGCAGAGTAAAGAAGTTAAGAGATATGGCAAAACGACATCTAACTTTTTGGGACACTTAAAACGGAAACATGGCGCTGACACAGAAAAGGAATGTAAAAAATATATGAAAGACACTAAGCAAAAGAAAAATAAAAATAATACAGTTTTGACTTCAAGGCAAACTCCAAAAACACCTGTAGCTCAAGAAACTTTTGATTGTAACTTAGTAAATTATTTCGTTAACTCAATGATTGCTTTTCGAGCCGTGGAAGACTCCTACTTCATTAAGATGATGGAGGGTTTACATGTGACAAATAGTGGAATCAAGATACCTGGGCGACGTTCTCTCAGAAAAAAATAGCTAAACAATCCTTCGATCGGATTTGCGAAATAAAACAAAACCTAGCTGCAGTGAAATATTTGTGCACCACCGCTGATATATGGTCAGGGAAAAAAAGAAGTTTTTTAGGTGTTACAGTGCACTGGATTGATGATAACTATAAGAGGCGGTCTGCAGCTTTAGCTTGTCGCCGGTTTAAATGGACACACACCTTTGACCGCATAAAAGATTTGCTTCTGGAAATATATCAAGATTTTGATAATGACTCCACTAAAATAGTATACTCTGTTACTAACAATGGGTCAAATTTTGTGAAAGCGTTCAAAATATTCGGAGTAAATACGAAATCTTTAATCGAATATGATGAAGATAATGAATCTTCATTTCCAAGTAGCAGCGAGAACGAGTTAAGTGAAAAAGGACTCGAAGTGACTGAAGGAGAGTTCGGCATAAGACAGGAACACGAACATGATGATCTTCTGTTAGAAGAAAATATACTAAACGACCATTCACAAAACAGTTTGTTACCATTTCACTTCAGGTGTAATGCGCACACTTTAAATCTGATTGCTAGTATGGACGTCCAAGCCTTGTTGACTGATAAATCGACATGTCTTGGAAAAATGCATTCCACAGTAATGGAAAAATGTAACGAATTGTGGTTTTGCGACTCTGGCAGTGAAGCGGAATCAGTTGATGCTGAAAAGAGAGCGGATATGATCATTTCAAATTTTTTTGCCGAGGGAAGCCAAGAACGAGAGCTTCTACAAAGTTATCCTGTTATAGGCAAAGTTTTTATCAAGAACAATACACCAATGCCGTCCTCTGGCTCGGTAGAAAGACTGTTTTCTTTTGCAACTATGCTAAATAAACCTAGGTCACACAAATTATCTGACGACTTTTTTGAAAAAAAAGTAGTTATGAAATATAACTTGAACATCAAGAAATCAGGAATGTAAAGATCGGAGGTTAGTTGATTAAAAATATTCTTCAAAATTAGAATTCAGTGTATTTGAACGTAAGAAATTATTGAATAATTAATAAAAATATTTTAAGAAATGTGTGTCATTATTTTCCATCATTTCTTTTACAGTCTGTCAAGTAAGAGCGTGGTCGTGTTAATTTATAAAAAATTTATTTGATGAAACTTTCATATTTATATATACATTGTACACATTACAAACAATGATGCAATTCGGTCAATAATGTGTCCAGTCACCACCGGCGTCGATAATTGCCTGGCATCTCCGAGGCATGCTTTCTACTAATTTGACGGCGTATTCTAGTGGCAAGGATCGCCAGATCCGACGAATTTCGTAAGACAAATGCTTCAAAGTGTATGTGCGTCTTCCACGAAGCTTCCGTTTAATATATGCCCACACATTTTCAATGGGGTTTGCATCGGGCGACTGCGACGGCCAATCCAATGTAACGATGCCAGATTGAGTCTTCCACTGAGTACAGAGCTTGCTGCGGTGTTTAGGATCGTTGTCCTCCTGCAGAATCCAATCTTAATTTTTTGTGATGAACGATCGTTTGGCAGATGGCAGGAAAGCCTTTTTGTAGATTTTTATCATTTTCTCGGCATTAAGGTTGTCAGTAAAGAGGTGCAAAGTGCCGAATCCCTGCTTTTAGAAGCAGCCCCAAAGATGCACCTTTATTCCATGTTTTACGGTCCGCTGAACAAGCCTATTGGTGGAAGTTGACCAGGCTCGCGACAGAACGTGCCCATATAGAACATTCATAAGTAAAAATGACATTTTCAAAATCTCTATCAATATTCCCATGCGCCCAAGCGAGTCGCTTTGTCACATGTTTTTCAGCCAACAGAGTCTCTTCATTGTGTTGCGCCATTTCAGATCATGAGTACGAAGATGGGTTCGGGTAGTTTCGTAGGATATGTCTAAACCTTTTGTTATTAATTTTGCTTGTCCTTGCCACAGTGTTAAAGCAGGATTCCGCGAAAACAGATTCACTATTCGCGTATTTAGCACTCATGGCGTTTAACGTGATTCTCTTTCAAAAGATCAACGAAAACTGAATCTTTGTTGACAATGCATCAAGGACAAAGCTTCCCTCTATCGGCTCGCGAAGGAATTAGAGCGAAATCTTTCATTACCTGTCGGTGAAGTCGACCACGCTCTTACTTGACAGACTGTATATAGAATTAACAACATTGATGGATGTACTAGTTTATTGTAGTGATTAATGATTAACGTCAATAATCATGAATAAGATTACTTTTTTAATCATAATTAATGTAATCTGATTAAAATTATTCAAATTAATTAATGTAATTAATGTAACATAGTATGTTACATGCGTGAATTTGACTGTTTGAATGTTGTATACATGTTTCTTATCAGTTAGAGTTTAACAAATGGCAAGCAGCAGGAGTCAAACAAAAAGAAATTGAAGAATTTCGAAATGAAATGGAATATTTGGTTGATATTTTAATGCCAGATCGATGCGGAACTACAATTGATGGCGCCACAGCAACACGGGGTTTCCAAAATTTTTCCAAATCTGCTAAGATGACAGATAAATCAACGAAGAAATTATAAAACAATATCCAATCATTTTTCATTCACCTTGCAGTGGATACGATACTGCAGCCCTTGAAACAACTAGATTATTTGTACGGAGTATCCTTGCATGCATGGATCAAAAATTCTTGAAAACTCGATATTTGCTACAGTTCAGCTATGGGAACAACCGCAAGAAGCGAAAAACAAGAACATGAAACTATTCAGAAGAGAGAATTTCAGAAAAATATCAATAATAGCATACAATGAAGACTTGCTGAACATTCTCTTAGTAACTTCACAAAAAAATATCTCCAGCATGCGGCCTTTGCCTTAAAAGATTTCAAAATCTTTAATGGCAAAGAATCTTCATCTAACATCTGAGCCATATCTTGTGCATATTCACAAAGAAAAACAAATGATAAGTGACGAGAATAAGTTAAAAATAATGTCATTTTTTTGTCAAAGATTTTATTAAATTGGAAATATTTATTTTTTCGTAAATTTAAGACAAAAAAAATTAATTTTTTAGCCTTTTCTTAAAATTACACGTTTTTTATTTTGGAGTATAAAGTTGCAAGACATATAAGGTTTGAGGTTTTGGTCAAGCTTTTAGGCATTCTCGCCTATTGTGTACAGATAGAATGTTAGGGATGATCATGGTAGAGATGGTAATAGCTAAGCATTGAAATTGAATTGACTATCGGCTTAGTAATTATGCATTAATGGTAACTCTGAGAGAGCGTTGTTGTGTAAAGCTTCCGCACATCCATGAGTATGCTTCTATCTCTTACAAAAGTGTTACGTTTCCCGTTCCCAAAACATTTCCCAAAATTATAAAAAAATGTCGTCTCCACCACCGGAGAAATTTTCGCAGTATGCCAAATGTCCGGCTCTAGTTTCTAAATCCTACACGGATAGTAGTCCTGTTCTTTTGAAATGAGACCCTTCTTAAGGGGTAGGTGGTCCCTATAGTTGCATTTCCCGTTCTATAGGTGACATAAAGACATAAAAACAAAAAAAACGAACAAACAAACAAAATAAATAAAATAATACATAAAATAATAATAAAAGAGACTAAGCGCTTTTGGATAAGGATTTTTTGGTTATGATAGAATGAAGTTTTGGTTAAATTTTAATTTGTACTCATATTTTAAAGTTAAAAGAAAATCAAACAGAATAAAATACAACTAAGACTAGAATTAAGAGAATACTTGTTATTGGATTAAGGTATTAAACAATATTTAGGTAAATAATAAAAGAAGACTCTGTAAAAATAAGTTAGGAAGTAGTGTAAAAAATCCCTAAAAATAATTTTGCATTGTTATAATTCGGGTATTGGTAGTGAACCACCACCTTTAAGAAAGTGGGGTTTATCGCGTCAACTAATCCAGCTGGGAAAGGAGTTTATCGAATTTCAGCCGTTGCTTTTGATTTATCTGAATTCCAATAGGCAAAACGCGGTAACGAAGTCTTATTTTAGTGCGTTGTGTCGACAGCCTACGAATTATAAGGCCACAAGAAAATGAAGAAAATAACATAAAAAAGGACGGTATCCTGACAGCGTTATCAATTTCAATAACTGACACAATTAAAGGCACTCGTCAGTGATATTAGAAATAAGTGCTTACATCCAACAAATAAAGTGGAGTTAAATTTAAATAGAAAAGAACAAAAAAAGTGAATTTGATTTTTAAAGAACAGGCAAAAAGACTTATTCATGAGACTAAAAGAGATAACGGAAGAATGCATACACCGAGTGGAGTGCAGACATTTGTGGAAAAGTTATCATCAATCAAATCGCAACACTAGAAGACGTTTGACGTGCAAAATTACAATTGCATCGCTTCTCTGGACGTGATCGACAAATGGGCGCTAGAAGTTGTCTCATCTCAGTGGTTTTGTGTCTTGTAGTAAGAAGGTTGGGTACATCCCTAAATTTCAATCCATAACAACTATACAAAAACTTAAAAAGTAGAAAAAAACGAATTTTGTTTATATTTTCTATATATGTATGTTTGTAGATTTTTTTATATATTGAAAAAATATATGAAAAAGTGTTTCTTTTATGTGTGGGTGTGTGTGTGTGTACGTGTCCTGAAATGGTTAGGGCTTCAAGAATGTTCCCCACGCCCACGCGGTGAGCTAGTCGTAATTTACTTCCTTCGGCCCCCATTATGCGGCCTTTATATTTTCAAAAATAACCTTGTCTTTTCATGCTGCAGGTGCGAGCTATGGGCCGCCCCATTATTAATTTATTTATTTATTACATTTGTTTTGGTTCTACTATTTTGAAAGCACTCAACATGGCGCCCAACGTGGGGCTATGTTCTAACCACATTATATATTTTTTAAATTTTGTTTCAATAAACTCAACAAAATATATTCAAATGTTTTCAATTGATTCAGTATGGATAGAAATGCGCTTCAAGTGTTAACGCTTAAAGCATATAAAGGAACAGTTTTCAGGACAAAACTTCAAATGGAATAGAATACTCATAGATGTAAATTGATATCAAACAGCTGGAGTCTACGCGCATAATTTTTTAACGTTTCCTCGTATGTAGATCCACCATACTGAAATTAAATGAATTATTTTCTAATTAATCTCAAGTGCTTCTCTCACATATTGTAATCTTCACTCACTTGCTTCATATACAAACCAATAACAAGCTTCAAACTGGCGAAAACAATTTGGTTTAGTACATGAATACTGCAAAAAATAGTTCTAATAAAAAACTGATGTATGTCACTTCAGGTTTTCTAAAACGTTAAAAAAACCCAGAATTAAATTGTTTATTTCTTTGCAAAAGAGTAGCTACCGCATTATAAATAAATTTCTAGTGATATAACAAACAAACAAACGAAAAAAAGTAAAAAATCTGCTAAAGATGTATGTGAAACCAGAATTGGTCTCATGTTATCGCAGGTGTTAACCTATAACAAGATGATTCGCAATAAAATTACAACGAATCTGTACAAAGTCAAGGTAAAGATAAAAATAAAGAAATAACTTAATTATAATTTCACTCCTACATGCAAAAGTGAGTTGTTTTTGTATGTTTAGCGTTACAATCTATAAGAAAATTAACTGTTGGTTGCTCCTTATGTGATACATTTATACAGGAAATTGTTGCACACATTCGAACAGCATTCCAAGTTTTGTAAGCACTGAAAAAAGAAAGAAGTCGAAAAAATTATATAAACAATTGTTACTGCGATTATCGAATTTTAATTATTATTAATGGATAAATAAAGATTGATGACAATTTGAAGAAATTCTTGGTTGACTTATGTTAAAAAGCATCGGTCTCAAGAGGAATTAGAATATTTAGCGAGTTATCAACGCTCCAAAAAAGCAGAGATATTGTTTAGTTAATAATATTAACAATAATTTCTTAACTTTCATTCAAATTTTGTGAAAATAGAGCGAATTTCAGCTTTAACAGTGCCTAATTTTTTTCATATTGTTGGAACTTGAAATCACACAGCAAGCTAACAGAGGAAGTTGCAACATATTATTATTTAAATTGAATTATGTAGAGTTGAAAATAAAACGAATCTAATGAGCTTCGGAAACCATTAACGAATTAAATCGTAATAAAACAACATAAATTAAACATGTCTACGTTTATTACTATTAATTGTACCCAATAACAAAGAATTTATAAAAGCATCAACCTTGAAGATTACAAGGAGTTTACATATGTGTGAATAACGAATCCACGTATATGTGCGTTGAATTAAATTATATGCTAAGTTATTAATATTATAAGCTAATTATATATAGTTATAAGATAATTATGCTAAGTTGCGAATTATAATTTATAATTTTGAACAAATTCTAAGACATAAATATAATGCTACGGCCATTGTGCATGGCCATGGCATTTGGGCATTACAACGCAGAGACCATGGTAAAAAAAATTGCGAAAACATTGAATGTGATATTAATTGTTTAGTTACACTTTTTTGAAAATCAAACATGGTTTTGATCTGAAGTAAAGTTCAAAATTATGATGATTCCTGATAACGATAAAAAAATCACTTGAAAGTTTCTAAAGGTGATGGTTTCGTAACTAATCTCCTTTCTGATATGAGGTCACTTTTTTTTCAGCATTCTTGACAAGCAAATTCTGTTTGTCCCTTTTTGAAAGATTTTCTTCTGCAGAGCACTTTCCGCATGGAACCGAAAAGCGATGAGAACCTATTTCAAATTGATTTGTTCTCATACTTTTCATGCTCTACAAGAAACCATATAAAACTTCCAAATAACTAACAGCGCATAATTTGATTTTGGCTTTATTGAAAAATTAGTATCAAACACTGCATGAAAGGACAATAGCAAGAAAACCCTCGGGCAACTTCTGGGAGAAGGAGATGGAAAACGTTGATTATGTATTTATATTAGCAATGAGCTTTTGCTCAAAGCTTTAAGATGTTTATCTAACATTCATCTATCTAATGAAAGCTTAGATTTGCTTAGATTGAAAGCTTAGGTTGTAATCAAACAATATTTGACACCTAATGATTTTGGCTTTATTGAATAATCTGTTAAGTTGATACCTGAAATATCCAGTATATCCAAAAGGATTTTTTTCCTGATTATATAGAGCACTATGTTCTTGTGAGTCGTAAAGATATAACCTACCAAACCAAGACAATTACTGTTCCTATTTCATAATTAATAAGAATACTTGTATCTTTATGCAATAAGCCAATAACGGATAACTACCAATTTCGGAAATATATTTTGAATGTTATATAATCCGACCATTCTGAATTGTACATTCAGAAAAGCAGACAAGCATCAAAGGACAGTACGAACCTTATAAGGCACGTAAATAATCACTCAACGGCATCATACGCTCGAATGGTCAATCGAATGTTGACGGTACTGAAGACTCTCCATCAAAGAACAGAATGATATACACCCGGCAGGAAAGAATCTTTGCACCTTTTCTAAACAGATCCAACCAAGGAATAGAAAAAAAGATGCGACAACAGAAGAAAAACGCTTGAAATTAACAAAATTTACAAAACATAATAAGTAATGATTTCGAAATATTCAGACCACTATAATAGCAATACTTCTATATGCGTTTCAAAGTTTAACAATAGTATACTGTACAATATTGTTCAACCTTCCTTCCTCCCCTGCAGATTACACCTTTACGTTGTCTACAAAGGATGTGACTCGCTATCATCATGAACACGAGACACTGTCCTGTCTCGTGTTCATGATGCGAGGCATTTTTTCCCGTAGGAAGCTTCCAGTATTGCCGGCTGTAAGAACGAGTAAGACATCTCGAATCATCGTAATCAAACCACATCACTTCTACAGAATCGAAACACTTAATCACTGTTTAATCGAAAAATGAAGAGTTTTCGACATGAGTCACATTTTCATTCAAAAACCCTTACCATTATGCAATAACATAATAGAAAGACCACTCTCGAGCAACGTCTGACAGAAGAAGATGGAAAACATATATTGCGTGTTTATATTAATCTAGTATTATTAATCTATTAATCTTTATATTAATCTAGTTAGTAATCTAACGGCATTCGACTCCGAATTTCCAGATGTGTTGGTGTTTGTAAGTAAAACATGATAAAAAATGGAAAATTTAGACAAAGCTGCGAAGAAAAACGTTTTGACATTCTTTTAGATTTCGTATTCATACACAATGACATGTGTAGAATTAAACAGGGATAATCATTCTCATATACATTAAGACATTCACGTGTATGCTACATTTAGGCTCAGAAAGCCAGCCCTTGCGGTCCCTTCACCCACCCACATCGTTTGAGGGGAGTGAGATAGAGTGTTCAAAAATAATTTTTTTGATGGTTCTCAATTCTTGAAGTTTGTGATTTGAAGAATATCTGGTCTGAACACAATGCCCACATTTTGACAAATAAGCCAGTTATATTCGAAACAGTGAGACACGTTTTTTGCTGAAAGAAATTGTCCGCTGAGAGATTGCAAATTTTTAAGTAATTCAAAAGAAATGAACCGACAGCTGTTTTTCTATTTGACAGCTGTTTGATTTCTTCATCAGGGTTTGTCTATTGAAGTAAAATACTAACGTAAGCAGGAAAATTTCCATAGTCCTTGTGCATAAATTACGGCATCCCATTTCGTTTCT
The DNA here is from genome assembly GCA_954870665.1 of Stratiomys singularior. Lineage (NCBI taxonomy): Eukaryota > Metazoa > Arthropoda > Insecta > Diptera > Stratiomyidae > Stratiomys > Stratiomys singularior. The sequence continues at coordinate 111,329,155 of OX940877.1, read as the reverse complement.
GGGTTAAGGCTTATGTGATATACATTAATGGATTAATGAAGTTCCCATTATTGGAAGTAATGAACGTGTTGGGACATATTGATCGGAAGCCACTGTACACTGCGCACGAAGATGAAACTAGCGCGACAAAAGCCAAGATGCAAGCACAAGAAAAGACGAAAGAAGGTCGAATACAGCTCTGGCAGCAAAATTTAGATGCTATGAGTACTCCGTTGACCATATAAGACTTACACTTTGGGCGTGGTATGAATGATTTCATATAACTGGACAGGATATTCATTCCAAAATTTTGAATCACATCTTTCTCGAAAACACTTTATCAAAATCAGTAACCGAAATTTCTCAAAAACCAATGAACCAGTTGCCTTGAAATTCTTTGAAAGTTATTGAATACAAAATTATAAAGTAGGTATCATAGGATTTGTTACTTAGTTTTAGCTTTATAGGCCAAAACAAAAAAAAATTTTAGGCCAAAAATTTATGGTCTGAAAATCAAAATTTATGGTTAAAAGGCCGCCATTTTGTCATAACTTGATATTTTTCAAATCAATTATGACGTCTCCTAGATTATGTATCTAATTCAATAATTTCGTTGTTTATTTTGTCTTAGGTGATTTGTGAAGGAAATGTAGTTTTTTTAACGATGCGACAAGTATCAAACCACATCCTTGAATTTTTTTGATATTTTTAAATAAATAAGAATTTAGCATTTTTTCGAATGTGCATTCTTTTAGATTGATAAACTCCCAATCCGGAATTTCTTATCTTTTTCCTTGCAAAAATTCAGGAAAACGAGACTTTATTTGGCTTCTTTGTATATATCTCCCCTTAATTCCTAAGCTCTCGATCTTACGAAGCTCGCCTTATTTGCTACATCGGGTATTGGTATCATTTTGATGCCCCGTTGAATTGTATGTGTTTTTTAGTGATAACGATATCATTCGAAGCGTTCGTCCACATTAGCCGGTCTAAAAAATGGAGCTGATTGTTTGAGAAGAATTACAAGCTGATCATTGTCCTGAGATGAGTTCAATCACATCTCGTGGATTGAACAAGGAGTTTTCATATTCAGAACAACTTTGATCGTAAGTTTGCAGCAAGTGACTTAAAATGCGGGCACATGTTCAAAAACAGGAAAGGTATTAATTGTTTCAAAATATATTCAGATATATTCATCAAAAGGGCACTTACTATGAATCTATTAAAAAACTCGTAAAAGATAGAAGTGGAGACGAAATTTCATCAAAAAAGTAAAAATCACTTAAAAAAATAAATTCAAGTGCAAAACTCTGAACAATATACCTAGGAAAACTGTCTTTTTTCAGTCTGAATTGTTTAATTTCCCCATAATGGTTGGAAACGGAGAACTATTCAACAAAAGATGTGAATACGGAAACCCTGCATAAATTTGCAACCAAATGAAAAATACACAAATATTAAAAAATAAAGGAAAAAAAATTTAATCAAAATCCAAGCCAAGATTACGCTAGGATACTGTATAAAGGCGAGAGAGTAGCTTGGATGATTTCTATTCGTCTAAAAGGTTCGGAAAACAGTGTATTTCGGGTCAGGTTAACAGCTCTGAGTGGTCTGGGTGTCTGCAAATGCAAAAGCTAATTGTGTAATAGAGTCAAAATTCCAACTGCAAAAAACCTTGATCCAAATACTCTGGCGTAATATCAGATGCTAAAATTTTAGACCCCAATAGAGTCAACAGCCAATAAATTTGAAGGATTACAACGAAAAAGCAATAAAATGTTTGAAGAAATCAGCTTTCTTGTAACTAATTTCTGGAGTCTTTTGACAAAAACATGTTAGAAATGATCCAGCAACTTTTAAAGTTGCCTAAGCTTTTGCGTGAGAAACAAAATGATTTCATATGTAAATTTTATATCCAATGCTACCTATGCCTTGAGTTTGGTTATTTAGGGCCGAATCAAAAACAACATAAAAAGTTTTGATATAAGTCAAATCACTAGTGTTCGTTTTGGAAGGTGTAGAACCGTAGGATATGAGAGCTATAGTGAACAGACTTTTTCTGAAATGTGGAACCACATCAAATGTAGTATTTTGTGGAAATCTGAGGCGTCATCAGTTAAATATAAATAATAATCGCTGAGAATCACAGACAAATATTACGAATCAGAGAGCCATATAGAACTACGTTGCTCTAACTAATTCAACTAGGAGCGCAACAACCTGGGGCATAGTGTATCCTTCTGCGACAGGACAAGTGGGGACCAGATCGTGTGCCAGTTATGCATAGGACAGGCTTGGTATATAACGAATTCAAAAAACTGACTACGGACAAAGCTTTGAGTGCAAATGTCATAACCTTCGGTAAAGGCAGAAGACAGAACGTGGCATGTACTCCTTTTCATCTTAATACTTTCATGGTGAACTTGAATATACTAGCTTTTCAATCGATTGCATGAATGCCAAACGTGCCGTTTCCCTCGGAGCTTTCTGTGCCTTTGATTTTCAAACAAAAATAATTGGAAAACTACTCAACAAACAACCCCCTGAACATTGCATTGAAAATCGGTTAAAAAAACTCTTCGGCATGTACCATCCCGTCATCTTGCAAAAGGCTGGAATATTGAAAAATTTGGTGCCGAAGTCGTCGCCAGAGAATTTTCGAGAGTATAAACTATTACGAAAATCAAAACCATGACTATAGGAAACCACAAAATCATGCAAAAGTGAAAGGAAGGTCAAAGGCTCTTCCTTGATGAAGATTCCTCAGAGGGTATCGATTAGACATACCCCAGAATGATGTTTTACAGGCCAGCCCGGAAATTTCTTCGTAAACTTATCCATCAAAGCAGGGCTTTATACTAATTGATCCTCACGCAAGATCAAGAAGGACCCTTAGTGTCTGAATTATACACTCAGGGAAGCCATGCGGAAGCTTAAAGCCGCATAGACAGTCTGCATGCTTAAGACACTTTTTTAAGTATCACATTCTTCTCAACGTTAATGCGGGGTCGTTTTGGTTGACTGCCTAATTTTTAAAGCGATTTATCTGAAAAAAGCTGCACAAGTATTAGAAAGGAAGACCTAAGGCTACGTGACGGGATCTCATTGCAGCGGAAGCACTCCAACCTGTTGAAGAAAGTAATTTCTTCTCCTTAAAATTTTGGCTGCTTGGTCCATTAAACTTTGAGTTATTATAGGGTATTTTAAAAATTTTGGATGAAAACGAGGCCTGATTTGGTCAAAAAAAGAAACATACATATCCACCATAGCGCATGCTAAGTGCCACTACTAAAGTGCTGGAGAAACTCAAAAGAGGTAAATTTGGCCACGATTTCGTTAGCATTCGGGAGTTTCAAGGTACCGAGATGTTTCAAACTGATGTTTAGAAAAGGCTTCAACGCCTGAAAGCATGCCTATGACATATTGACGGGTTCGCAAAGAATGGCTGCGATACAAAAAGGGTCATCTTTGACTCAGGTCTTTAGGTACGTTGTGTGACGAGCTATGAGGCTATGAGGAGCATTGAAGCTGTGGCGAACGGATGAGTCGGACTTGAGCGGTTGTTCAGATCTTAAACAATTCTGGTCTCGAGAAAGCTGAGGATGGATTCAGCCTCACAATTAACTAAGATTATCATCTGACGTAGGTATTCAAGCGCGTGGGTATTGCCAATCTAAAACACATAACGAAAAAACCAAACTCTCTCCACTCAGACCACGTGGGTGATGCCTACCACATCCACATCACATGATAAAAGTGGCTCAGCACTGTTTCCAACAAAACAACAGGAAAATTAGCTCTCTTTTAATAGTCAAGTTGAGATATAGTTAAAGTTGAAGGACAAAGTATGATAGGGCCATAAATCTGGTGATAATTTAGGAAGATCTCTCGTGCGGCGTTAGCGTAGGTGTTTATATATAGAATTGGGTTTGTACTTAAAATTGTGAGTGTCGATGAAGAATTTCGTGTCATTTGAATTTTACTTTCTTGGGTATTTGTTGGTAAGCGGGAAAGCGTCAAGGAGTAAGGCAATTCCTATTCAAAACATTACATTAAGAAAACAACCGAAATAATCTTATAACAAAGTATAGAAGTAAAAAGCCTTAGAACATAATTATCTTATTTTAACATGATTTGTCTTTGAACTCTCTTTTTTATTCTTATTTATATAAAAAGTTGGCATGACTCATAACTTTGATGTTTAAATATATCCCGAAAAAATTTATTGATTCTGCGACATATTATTGACATTGATATATTGATATATTGACTATGCTAATTTGAGCCATTTGATGTTAGCAAATACGCTTGTTTGCAGACTGTTTGTCATTTGATAATGCGAATTTTTACAATCAACAAAAACTTGAGCTACTTTTTATCTCTCTACTAAGCTCTTCTTCATGACTTGAAATACAATTAAATACTGTGAAAGTGTTTTCGCAGAGCCAGCAGAGCATTAATTGACCCATGGCTTCCGCAAATCTTAGCGGAAGCAAGGTAACAAGTTTGTACAAAGTGTTAGCTCTTTTAAAAGAGGCCACGCATATTTGGTTTATTAAGTTTTTAAGAAAATGAGAAAAGAAAGCAAATTTCTTCAGAAAGTCAATAGGAACATGAAAACAAAGAGAAACAACTTAATATATTCAGTATGTGATCCCACATTTAAAACCACCAAACTTGATGGCTGCTGCATTGGTTCCTTGCGTTTCTTCAGAGAAAATTTAACGAGAATCCCAAACAATTTTGTAGCTACACTTACATATCTTCGTCTTTTCATCATTTTACCTTCATTTTTAACATCTAAATCTAATTTATCGAGAATCATAAAAAACTTATACTTGAAACTTATAAGTTGAGTCCTGAACTACTATTAAAAGATTTAATGATATGATCTCTCATTTTTTCAAAAAACCCATCAACTTTTTATTCTACCCGGCGTGATTTTGGTATGAATATCCATGAACTATGTGTTTGACTGTCTTTATCGATTCCATGGAATATATGAAAAGCAATTAATATTTTATCTGCTTATCCACCTACCTACCTATTTTATCTACCGTATTTTTTAATGTACCTACACACCAACTGCTTTAATCCATACTTATCGCACAATCTAACAAAGGATTATATTTTGTTCGATTTAATTCACCGGTTTAAAGCATGCTTAGACAAAATTGCACCACTGTATCGATTATTTTTGACCAGGTTCCGCAGAGAGTATGTTGCATAACTTTCTTCTCAGAAGCATGCCTTTTGCTTTCATTGCTACTATTATCACTATCCGGTCTCCGATGTTGGATCAGACCAGCGGCGATCTGTTCAGCGTATTATACTATAACTTGCAGATGGTCCAGTATGCCGTGCAACTCTAACTCCTTCTCCAAAAGCTCCTCCTGTAGCAACTGAATCCTATTATATTATTATCCCTTTGGCATGACTTGAATTTAAAAGGATTTAATGGTGCCATCAATATTATTATGCTATTATTGTTTTCCTTTGGAAATACGGTTTCCAAAAACATTAGAAACATGAGAACAAGGACATAGAACTTTGCTTAGTCGTATCTGACATTTCAATCCGTATCTAGATCTTTGCCTTTCCATGAATATTACTTCCCACATATTCCAATAAATATTCGATCAAATTCATATTAGGAGATTAGAGCGGAGTTTCCATATATTCAGAGGTCTTTGCCGCAAATCGTTTAGAATACTCAATAGAAGATTTGCTTTGCTAAGAGTCTCAAATGAGAGGGCGTTTTTAAGTTCATGAAATGGAAGATTAGAAATTTCATGAACTCAAAACAGACTACAAATGTAAAACTATTTTTCTTTTGCAAAACATTCTCCTCCGACTCTAATACATTCTTCAGATCTTTTGAAAAAGCTTATTTATAACTTCATAAAAAAAAATGTTTTCTCTTTGTCTTTTTCCGAAAAATATGCTGAATCTGCGTTATTTACTTCCTCATCGGTTGAAAACTTCTTCCCACGAAACTATTTTTTAAGCATTGGGAACGGATAATAATCACTGGGAGCCTGGTCAGGGTAGCAGGATAAATGATCCTAAATATTGAACCCCACCTGCTGCAGGGCAGTGAACGCAACAATAACAGAAGGGCATCGTTGTTCGATTTTCTCCTTTTGTTTCTTTGGTTCTTTGTTTGAATCATCACTTTGATTAAAGCGTAGTATTCACTGGTAACAGGGACGCCTTTATCTTTGTAACTTATCAACAGGATCCTTATGAGTACCAAAAGACGGTCACCATGAGCCGGCTGTGAAACCCGAAACTTTTTGAGTGTCGATACATCTTTTTTGTTCCATTATAAAAAGTCCTGTCTAGACAAAGGTTCCGAACGATGATCCCAGGTTTCGTTTTTAATTCCAATTGATTCAAAAGTCCATCTTTATCTCTACAAATCCAAAAACGCCGGGTGCACACTACACGATACTTTTTCCATGTTGGCGTGAACATTCTTCGGGTCTATCTGGCTCTGACTTATAGTGTGCCATGATAAAGTAAAATGGTTTTAAAATTGTCGATTGTATTTTTTGCATGTTTCTTTTTCTTGTTTCTTGCAAAACTGATTGTACCACTTTTTGAATCGTTTCAGGAGTATTCACTCCTATTGGCCATCCGGGCCGTGGGTCATCATGAAGTGAGTCCCTGCCCTTTTCAAAGAAACCGCAATACTTATGGGTTAACTGAGACAAGAGTCTCCGTAAACGCACACCATCTTTTCCAGTACAGTACAGACCTAACTTAGCTCAATTTGAAAAACTGAAGTTTACTTCCAGATTGAGGTGTTTATTCGATGATAGTTTAACGATTGCTGAACTGATTTAAAAAAAAAACTTGCTATTTATACAGATAATAAGTAAGAAAACGCGTTATCATTCCTCTAACAACTCTTACTTAAGATATACTCATACATTTCGCAAACCTTAAAATGACTACCTGGACGAAAATGGTTAAAAGGATTTTTGACGAGGAACAAAGAATTCTTTTAGCGCTATTTGAACATCATTTGTTCGAGTTAAAGGTCTTTCACAATAAAATAAAATTCTTCTTTGATATACAGAACAATGAATTTGGGCTATTTGAACATCAACTAGGATCTACAACGCTGAAGAGACACTCTTTAACACTCTATAACGATCCAAAACACTAAATGTTTTAACTACGAAGGATAGGAAACAAATCGGACCCCTGACTTCTGTGGAGAGAAGGTCCTTGGGGACCGTTTGTCTTAAAATGAGTACAGCTGGTGATTATGTTCCCCTCACCGATCATTTTTCTGCTCAAAAAATTGAATATTTTGCTAATGCAAGGGGCACCTAAAGGTTCTATTGCAAGACGCCATGTATCAGGTTGGATCCAGGTGGACACCTTTCCTGATTGACATGAAGATTTTAATCAGTATACTATACCCTCAAACGAAAACCTAATTTATTGATTTTCAATGGACATTTTAGTCACACCCGCAATATAATTTTGATTCACACGGTATATGAAAATTTTCTGATTACTTTTGCTTATCTCCGCGGTCTACGCAGAAAAGACAATGGAAATATTTGGCAAAGCATACTTGAAAATTCAAAGCGCATAATCAGCAATAAACGGGTTTAAGACAACAGCCTTTAAACCCGTTTAGGCCCCTCAAGGGAAAAATTCTTACATATGCCAACTTTATACTTGAAGAGAATGAATGCAGAATTCAGTATTGAAACAAACCGTGGAAGAAAATCAAGTAAATCTTGTAAAATTTCAGCATCTTCGTATAAAGCTCAATTACCAGGTATTACCATAATAATATTCCGGTATTACTAAGAGATGGCGCCAGCGAATGTACGTAGCAAATTAATTCGACACATACACCATTTAAATTACGATAATTGTTTCAACAAGCACACACGAGTTGAGTCCGCAAAATCTAGCGTGTTGGTTTTATCGTGTTAACGTTTTATAATTTTGTGCCTGATAAAAAACATATGCGGCACGCTTTGCTTTTCTTATTGAATCAAAATACGGCTGTTGTACGCTCGGTTTTGCTATATAAAACATATAATGGACATGCACAATCAATTAGAAAAGTGAGACATGGTTTCAACTATTTAAATGTGGTAATTTCAATGTGAAACACAGTGAGTAATCTAGTAGATCAAAAAGCACAAAGAGGAGAAAATACAGGAGTTATTGGAAGATAACCGAATTTAAACTCAACGGCAATAAGCAGACGTACTAAATGTGTCCCAAACATTCAATCAGCAGACGCTTACGAGCAATGGGTTAGATCAATAAACTCGGCGAATTGGTTTTGGAATTTGATTTGAATGATCGTCAAATGGAAAATCGCCAAATCACTTGTTATCTTCGGCGTCACGAAAGGAAATAATTTTTGCATTGAAGAGTGACGGGCGACGTAAAATGAATGTATTATGAAAAAATCGTGGCTTCGAACTGGCGAAGCTGATCCTTCAACATCAAGGCCAAATCGCTTTGGAAAGAAAACCATGTTCTGTGTCTTGTGGAACCAGATAGGCATTGTGTATTTTGAACTATTGAAGCCCGGTCAAACCATTAATACACAACGATATCGTCAACAAATGATAAATTTAAGCCACACATTAATCGAAAAACGACCGGAATGGGCTAGAAGACATGGCAAAGTTATTTTGTTACATGATAACGCGCAATCGCACAGAAATATACCAGTGAAAGACACATTGAAATCGCTTGAATAAGACAACCTTCTGCACCCACCATACTTTCCAAACTTGGCGTCATCTGACTATCATCTTTTCCCATCAATGGGGCACACGCTCTTAGAGTAGCACTTCAGCGATTTAAAGGATATTGGAAAGTAGTTCGTCGAATGGTTTGCCGCAAAACAAGCCGTTTTTCTGGCATGGTATTCATAAATTACCCGAAAGATAAACGAAATATGTAGAACCAATGGCCAGTATTTTAATCAAAATAACATTTTTTTTTCACTAAAAATTACTTATTTTTCACCTTAAAACCGGAAAAAAACTTGTACATACACCTGGCAGAACAAAACCCAAAAAGAAGTAAATTTGCCGTCAAAAAAGCATAAACTGTCAAAAAAACAAGCGAAAGAAGAAATCAGTTTTGAAGTCTTCGTGATGCAGATACTACATCATTATTTAGTGATTAAAGTGATGATTAACCCTACGGTCTTCAACGTAACGATCTAAATATTGAAATTGATTGCATGTATTACTCTGGTGTTTTCACTATAGACAACACGACACAGAGGGAGGATTCAATGCGTTGCTGACAGTCATTGCTCTTACGGTGTGTGTTTCGGAATAGAATATCCACACTTTATACTGATTCTTGTTTTCAGAGTTCTGTATTTTATTTTAACCCTTTATAGGTGTCGTAGGTCGAAATGGGCCCATATCTGGACAATATCGACTTATACTCTTTTAACTTTCATCATAAAAAAACGCACGATACCTAATATGTAAATTTGTTTACGGCACAAAATCATTAAATTTTTCGTTTTTTTGTGAGTTTTTTGAGAGAAAGAATATGTGGAAGATTCTCACGCCCAAAGTTAGGAGGAGAACGTCGAAGAAGGCAGAGGCGAGGTTGAATTGTAAAATCGATCGTCAAATTATTATCAGAATTTGTGATTGATTTCATCCCCGCAGAAATATTTAACCTAAAAAATAATATTAAAAATCTACTTTCAATGTCGCGTTTGTTTTAATTTTCGAAGTCAATTTCCGACCGTAATCGTTCGGTCTGCTTCAGTGACTTAAACACTAAACAAAACAAAAATTAAAACAAAACGCAAAATTAAAAGGAAAATTTTACTTTTATTTTTTAGGTATTATCAGGGTAAAAATCGATTTAAATGGTCTAATAAAGCCCTTAGTAAGTGTCCAAGCAGAAGCAACACACCCTCCTGGTTTGGTCGGCCAAACAAAACAAATATGACAAAAGTCAGGACATGAATATCATTGACGGGTTATGGAATACAGATGGTACAGAAAGAGATATTTTTAGAGTAACCATGTCATTAAAAAGGAATCTCATTCTTTTGTGCGCTTTACATTTTGACAACATTAAGACCAGATCCAAAAGAAAAGTCAATGATGCACTCATATTCGAAGTATTCAATGACTTTATTAAAAACTGCCAAATACACTGTAGTTGTTATGAATATATTACCATTGATGAAACGATATGCCCGTTTCTTGGCAAATGTATATTTAGCGTGTACATGAATTCGAGACCAGCGAAATACAGAATTGAAACTCTCTGCCTTTTACCCTTGGAATTCCAACTGAAACCTCACTGATAAACTGATCGAAAAGGGGTTGACATACGTCAAAACATTACGCAAAATAAACAAGAAATCTCCAGAACGTTCCTTCCTCATAAATCACGCTCAGTAGGCTCCGGCTTGTTTGGTTTAACAAAAGATAAGCCAATTGCTCTTTTTACCCCAAAAAGGGCCGAAGTGGAATTATGATTTCTTCGTTTTATCATGATGAAGCCGTAGACTAAGAGAACAGACAAACCCGATATTATAAAATTTTACAAAGTAAATTTACATTATCAAATTTAGGGAGGCATAGATTCCTCGGACGAAAAATGTGCAAACTATATGTTTGCCAGGAGAACTCAAAAGTGGCAGTGAGTGATATTTTCAGAAAAATTGAACATTTCTTCCGCTAATGGATTTGTTTCCTGGAAAGCTGCGAACCCAAATTAGCGACTGAAAACGAATATATGAAAACCATTCGATTAAATTTTCTGAACTCATTCGTATTAGAACGTAAAAAAAGGTAATAATGCAGACTTTTCTATTGATCCGAAAAAATGGATTGGTTTGGTCTAGAAGCAAATACATCAACAGCCGAAAAATCAGTCTTCTACCATTTCTGCTCCTTCAAGTCGTAAGGGGGCCAGATACTATTTATGTGATTGGAAAAATTATCGTAAGGAAACACTTGAATGCATTAAATGCTATAATTTTATTTGTAAGTAATACTCCCTCCAGAACTCCACTGCAAAACAAATGAATACTGAAATTTGTGATACTATAATCTCCGAAGAACATACAAAATTTGTAGATATTTTTGTCATTTTCTTAGATAATTTCAAGTGAAACAGTTTGTTTTGTCATTAGAATAAAATAAGAAGTAATATTTTGAGTTGCTCGTTTAAGTTGAGTTAATACTTATTTGTTATTAGCATTTAAGTTTACATCGTCGAAAAAGTGATGAGAACTATTTATTACCGGAAAACGTATTGAAATCTTTATCATTTTTATATTGCATAGAAAAGGCTTAGTTCATTTTATAAAAAAAATGATTTTGTTGGCCTCATTTTCTGTTGTGGGTAAAAAATGACCAACGATGCATGCAGTGCCGTCCAAAATAGCGTATCCGCGCTAAAAGTTATCTAACGAGACATGACCCTAGTATGGAATACCCTATTCTATGACATAGCCACATTTTTGAAAATTATAAGGTTTGCTGATTTATTTTAGTTAATATTATAACGGAAAGAAATTATTATTTATTGGTTAAATAATTTTTTTTGCTAGAATGAATATGACTGCATTTCATTGTAACAAATTCAAATAAGTAAAATAAAACTTTGGGAATTATTTTTGTAAAAATTTGTCTAGGTATACAATATTAAATATTGTTTCCTAAATTTTTTGCAGTTTTATTTCAAAACAAAAGAAAAACGGATGAAAGTGCTATCTTGCAACCATTTTTTAATAATTTTTTCGTTCGTTTTCGTTTTGTAAATTTAGGATGAATTGAAAAATTATTAGATGCAAAACTGATGTCTAAACTAAACCAATCTAAACTTTGAATTAAGATGCGACAATCATCTTTTTTTTCTGGAAAATCGCCTCTTTCTTGTATTTGAATTTTTTCTTCATAAAATACTATGTTGGTGGGGAGATAAAATTACGTTTTTCTACATTGTCAGTTTTCTAATTTGATTCGCTCGGTCATACTAGTTTTAGGAGAAAAACCTGTTACCTAAGGAGGTACACTAGATAGGTTACTGTAGAAAATACTTTTATATTAATGCTAATTTGATCATCACCAAGGAAAGCGTTCGATCATATAGTTTTGATTTTTTCAAAAATGTTCAAAATCGCCTAAATTTGAAACTAGTTAGTTATTAGTTATTCACTTGCATAAGGGCTTAAGCATTGCCGGAAGATTTTCACTAATTTTCTCAAAACTGAACTCAGCTTTGTCAGCACTTTACATAATGAATCACATCTTGGTATTTTCACTTTAAAATATGTCTCGTATTATGGGAATTCCCCTTGCACTCATGCGCAAATTCGCAAATAAGATATAGTACGTGCATTAACTTACACTTGATCCGCTTGCCTTGCAATTTCTTTCAATGTTGGTGGACGACGAAGGACCATCCAGCCGACTTCGAAGAATATTCCCCGGGCGTTGGGAGACACCAAAAATGACGGACAACAACTGATCCAACGTATAGGATGGCTCTTGAATATCCACTCGGTTGGCGAGCCCTGTTGATGGTCTCATGTTCAGTGGATTGTTAGTCTTCGTACATTTGTACAGGTAAGTCAAACAGGTGTTGGAACAGCAATCCCAATGATTCTGGCACTATAAGCCGATAGAAATAATGATCAATCAAAGTCACATCTTCAAGACTCAGTCATATGACTATAAGTGCTGTTGTTAGTGGGCTTGGTGTTCTTGGGCAGACACTGCTTAACTTACATATTCCCCATTCTTTGCACATTTCCTTTCATCTTCGACATTTTGACCCGAAACAAACACAACACAAATCACTATCAGCAAACCGAATTTGAAATCCATTCTCGTTTCTTGGCGTTCTGCGATGCTTCAACTTCGAGATAAAACAACTGAATGGCGACGCTTTGTAGGTGCGTCGAATTTATTAGTCAGGTTTCGTTTTTGCAGCTTTAAAATTTCAAAAACGCTCAATTCGCTTCGCCAGAGCGGAGTAAAAAGGTCCCCGGCGAAGCTTACTCACACTTTAAATACTGCTGATAACAGGTTCCTCAAATTTCGTTTTTGTTATTACTATTTTTTCCTGCATAATCTTTCCACTGAATCTACCATGTAGAATAGTTCCCTCATTTTTATTCTACTGATAACCTTTTACTGCATCTTTTTATCATGTTCACCATACGCAATCAATAGAAACAAATATAGCCATAGTATTACAAAACAGTTTAAAAATTATAAATAAAAACACCCTTGTAATAACATATTGATGAGAGCGTCAAAAATGAGCAACTCGATTCGTTTGAATTATCTTTTCTTCGATGACATGTGGGTACTGCATTCAGAAGGAATAATTAAATGCACAATAGGTGGCAAGTTGTTTAAAGCAGGTCATGTAAACAATTCCAAAAAAATTGCTTATCGTAAACAACGAAGCCTTTGAAATGTTAATCATGTTGGGTCTCTGGTTTGCATGCATGTGATTTTGTGCACCGACTTTAAAATAAATGAAAAGTTTAGTAATAAACGTTGACTGCAATTAGGACTTTCTAGGAATTTCTAGGAATTAATGTTGACTGAAACTTTGAGTTGTTGACTGTAGATTTTCTAGGAATTAATGTTGTTGGTCCGAAGCCAATTATTCTAAGTTGTTGCAACAATCTTCACTGGTCCATCGCTTTACCGCTGGCGATAAAACATGAATTTATTTTAATTTAAAATTTAATGCAATACAAATTTTCATAGCGAGTGTACTGAAATGTACTGTGTGTATGAAAAAAAAGTTTATTCATAAGAGCAAAATGAGAATCGGAAAATAATAAAACTGTTCATAAAACAGCCAAGGTTTGAGTATTGACTTTAAAACAAACTTAAAAATTAATATGAAAACAATATAACCGAAGTGAACTAAAGGAACATTTATTCGTTAATTAACGTCTGTTCATATGCTGATTTGAATTTCAACTAAATTGAATTATTAAAGTAATTCTATTGACGCTTGTTACCTGCAGCAGTCTTAAGATATTGATTGAGTTTGTTCAAATATTGATAAGTTTTTGAATTGCTAAGCAAACATTGTTTCGTTTCAAGTTGTAAGTCTTATTTTGGCGGCCACTAAAATGAATTTATTTAAAATAGATTTTTCATATGTTTGTCTATCGTTTCTTGCATGTATGTCCCACAACTGGGACATGAATAGTGTAATTAGCAGCTTCCTGTTTTCACCTGTTCCAGTAGATAATAAATAAAACTAAAACGCAACCTCTTAAATGCAATAAAACTTTGAATAAACGCCAAATGGTACGATATTAGACTTTGAGTTTGCAGATGTATGGGTATTTGTAAGCAAAATTTGTTGGAGGCATCACATAAAGTCGATGGTGCGGAGAGATGTGCGCCATGAACTTAACTTGTCACGGAATCTCTCCCAAATCATTTTTCTCCTCAGAGGGTGAACCTTTTCGTGTCAAAATCGACAACCATACATCAACTCTGCGACCCATTGAAGCTGGTGTTTCTGAAAATCATAATGAAATTTAAATCTTCCAACCCTGCAATTGTAACCTTCTACGAACCTAGTCTTGGCATATTTACTCAAGTGGAATATTAAGATCACCCCGGATTAGCACCAAACTTTATTTATAACCCGGAAGAGACGAGAAACTCCACAGACAATCATCCTTGACGACTCATACAAAACAAACAAGCAAACTCTACCCACTTTTAAAATAAAAAAACTCACTGAAAAACAGAGTGCTAATCTGCGAAAAGATCATATGACCAACGTTACTCCACGTTCGCTCCACTTTTTACCGAACCATACAGACTAACAAAATAACTTTCCAACCCTTTCAAAACTGAATAATAAGAAGCGTCTTGCAACTCGATATTATATCAAAGACACCAACAGAAACAACAGAAAAATACGTAAGAAACAAGCTTAAAGCTATTCGATTAAATAGAAAACCGCGAAAATAAGATCTTAGCGTTCAAAGAATCTTCCGAAATAAAAAAAAACATATTGTTAATCTAAATTTCTAAATGTATTGAGGGGCACATGCCGGGTAATTTGGATATTTTATAGGTATACTTTTTGAACTAAAGATTACAATATAATACCTGAAAAGGAGTAAAAGTAAGGAAGTGGGATGAAAAATAAATGGAGAAAGCAATAGCCACGGTAACGAATAAATTTTACTTTACTTTTAGCCACAAAAACATATGGAGTGTCACATTCCACCCTTCAACGTTTTGCTAGAAGCAATAAGTCCGTTGTTAATATATTTTCAACTCCTTTGGGTAGAAAGCCAGTCTTCAACATAAATTTAGAAAACGAATTGGTGAAATATTGACTGGAAATGGAATCCCGGTTTTCCGGCTTTACAAGAAATGATATTTGCTCTCTTGCTTTTCAACTTGCAACGAAATATAATGTGACATGTTCGAATAATGTCACGCGCCACTGTAGTCGTCTTAAGAGGAAATTCGCAAACAAGTATTAATAACCAATTCCATTCGATCATTCTCGAAGAGAAAACGGGCAGAACGTAAACACATTGCGTGCATTGAGTACAACAATACTTGTGCAAATGATTTAGCGCGTAAATTCGAGAATGACCCACGTAAAAGATTCGGGATCGGATGGTGCATGTATAAAAGCGACTACAGCGAGCGGCGGAGAGTCTATTAGTGGCGGAGATCCATTAAGTGGATGATGCAAAGTTGAATAAGCGAAACAGGACAATGCGCGTGAAAAGTAGTGCGGTAATAAAATAGTGTTAAAGTAGAATACAATCGTAGGTGGATTAAAAAGCGTGGGTAAGTAAAAATTATTGTTACAATTAATCAATTAGTTAAAATAAAAGTGAATAAGTGAAAGAGTAATTAAGTGGAAATAATTGTGAATTGTGAAGTGAAATTTGTTAACAGAATAAATTCTCAAACAACTAATTTTGAATTAGTCGGATGTGTTTAATTCACTATTGCGAACATTTGCCAAGAAAACAAGTCACGCACCTGAAAAAGCGCAACAATAGTATTACCAACAGTTTTCCAATATTAGAATAGAGCACAGGAAAAGACTGGCTGTATGGATTTCTTAAAAGACATAAGGCTGAATTATGTTTACGTATTCCAACTGGAATATTTATTGATCGGGCAAACGGTATTGCTTAAAAAAAAATATAAAAGCCTTCTTCGATATTCTTGATGATGTGTATAATTTATGTATAAAATTTCCACCATCAAGAATATGGAATGTCGATGAGACTGGTCTGTCAATTGTCAAGAGCAGGCCTCCACAGTTACTTGCTGAAAATGACAAACGTAAGATAGGTGCCATAACATCAGCTGAACGTGGTTCTTCTGTAATCATTATAAATTGCATCAGTGTTGGTGGCAACTTTGTTCCTCCATTTATTATTTTTCAATGAAAGCCCCTCAACCCAGTTCTAATGAAAAACGTTCTTTCTTTCTCAAAAAGTTCCTGTCATAGCTTCGAATGGGTGCAGCTACATATTTTTACGCATAGCAAAACCCTCAAAAACAGAACCAACTTTACTTGTTTTAGACGGCCATTCAGTTCTAAGTTAACGAGGACCTTAGAAGTTACAAATTTTGTACGCGAGAAAAACGTGATAATAGTTTCACTTGCACCCCATTCAATGCACAAACTGCAGTCCTTAGATAAGACGTTTATTGGGACCTTTAAGGTGTATTATAACGATGAGATAAATAAATGAGGAGAATGAGAGAAAGGTGTCACTATTCGATATAGCTGAACTAAATTCCAAAGACTATAGAAAACAAAAAGTGGAAAAAATTAACACCAACACAACAAAAAGTGGAAAAATGTTTTCAGTGCGAATGCATTTGGGCTCATGATGACTGTATTCCAAAATCATCTGCTATATTTCTTTCACTAGTGAGAGAATTGATTTGTTTATAATGAATTCGTATAACTTGCATTTGAGATTATTTTAATGTCATTCTTAGCAATGAGGACTATATTTAGTTTATTTTATAATTCAATTTTTTTTTCTACTTTTGTTTTGGAGAGATAATAATTTATTTAATTTTTAATAATTTTTGATTTTATTATGTTTAATTTTTATTATTATTTCCAATAATTTTATTTATTCCCAATAATAATATTATTTACATTTTTTTACTTCACTAAGAAATAATAAAGAAAACACATTCAAATTAATAAAGAATACATATTTACTCAATGAATGCAGTGTTTATTTTTTAGCGATATCAATGCAGATTAAAAAAAAAACTTCGCGTAATATCGAAGGGTATTCCACATAACAGGTACCATATAACCACATAGCCGGCCATGTTCACAGTTCAAAACTTTCTCCGTTGAAAAGTTTCGTAAATACTTTCATTGTATACTGTGCAATTAATATAAATTTGAAGCAAAACAAAAAAAGACAAAATAGAGCGTACATATGCAAGTACTTAGGACACCTTAGATCATAGTTTTCAAAACATAATAAATAACATAAATTACAAAAAGTATTGTTGCACTTTCCCCGGGTGCTCGACCAGTTTGCTTCGCAATGTTCGCAATAGTGAATTAAAAGTGAATTTGAGAATTTATTTTGTTAGCAAATTTCACTAACAATTCACAATTATTTCCACGTAATCATTATTGCATTTATTTAGAAGATCAATCACTTTCATTTGCTTTTTAGTTCGCGTACGATTTTATTTTACTACGACACTATTTTATTACCGCACTACTACCTACACTACTATCACGCACTGTCGCTTTCGGCTTATGCAACTTCACTTCATCCACAAGACTCCCTCGCCAAGATTCAAATTTCAATTTATCAACTTTCAATAATGTATTGGGTGAATTGTTTGGTTAAATACAATTATTTACAATCATTCTTAACGTATTACTTAACATATGGGTTTTGCCTAATGGCTGTACCTAATTTTCAATACTAACTAGAATTTATTTTTTTATTGATTCCTCAAATTAGTTGCTGTATTAAAACGCCTTCTTAATTACTTCACTTACACCTTAAGTGTGGCCTAAAATATCTTTTCGCTTACATTAACCTAATATCATTTTTATTATAATTCCTTATACTCTAAAACAATATTTCACTACAATATTTCTTATTTACTACTTATTGTTAACCGTTGGTTGCCTCCATCGCTCGATTGTCTGCCGCATTGCTGATCGTGGTGGTCCCATGCTCTGCCATAAAAATCCCTCACCGCTCTCCTGTAGTCGTCTTTATACATGTACCATCCGATCCCGAATCTTCCACGTGCATTAAGGCCGAAATACAATACTGCGTGAGCGCGATGCAATTTTCGCTCGTCGTCACGCAACGTATTCAATTTACGATGCACGCGATGTGAAGAACAATAATGTTCATATGACAAATGTCAAATAGGAGACGTTTCAAATGAAATTGTTTTTGATTTTTTAAAAGTTTTGAATTTGGATTTTTCCTTCGTCTAAGAAATAATAGCCTCTAAAAGGATTCACGTAATTTTCATTCAAAATTCATTCAGAATAACCCTAGTACTTAAAAACTAATTAACGCGTTTGAATTTCAAATTGTTTTTAAGCGCCATATTGCATCTGAAAAACGTCACGCACATCGTTGCGAGGAATTTTCGTTTTTCCGAATATTTCTCGCATCGCATTGACGCATTGCAATCATTGTAGGATGTAGCATACAAATTCATGTTACGAAAATTGCTTGACATTTGCTGCGAAACTCTCGTCGTGCTCACGTATCGCAGTCTCGCGCTATTGTATTTCGGCCTTTATTATCGATTTTACGTGCTTTTTTTAAGTTTATGCTTCTTTTGCACAAATATTGTGGTACTCAATGCACGCAATGTGTTAACGTTATGCCTAATTTCTCTTCCAGAATTATCGACGTATTGGTTATTGATACTTGTTTACGAGTTTTCTCTTAAGACGACTACAGTGGCGCGTGACATTATTCGAACATGTCACAGTATTCCACAATACCCTATTTCAGTCATTATTGATTATATTAGATGGCCCGGGCTCAGTCTGTTTTCAGCAGCATAGACATTTTTCTCGCACTTGAAGTAGTTTTTCTGGAGTGTGATCATCCTGATGAATTGCTTAATCCTCGAAAGCAGCTTAGCAATACATAGTTTTTGGGACCATTATTGTTCTGATCAACACTGATGTAAAAAACGTTGATGGTTATCTTGCAGCACAATTAAATTTGACTCAGGTAGTTTGAACTTTTTTGATAGTACAAATGTCTTCAAGGTTCAGAACATCCATTTGCACCGATGGTAGGTGTTTTGATAATTTTTAAATTGGAGCTAGGTAGAAAGCAATCATGGGTCGTTAAGAGATTTCAATTCTGTGATAGTTGAACAGGAGTATGGTTGGAGGTTTGACGTTGACTAATGATTTTCCTTGTTTGGTGTTCGGAGGTTTCACAAGTTTGCATCCAATATAGTTCTTTAGTTTCAATATAGGTATTTCAGGGTGGTGTGGTATATCCATATATATTGATAAATTCCGTGTAGTTAATTTGAGCGGACGGTCTTTTGATCATTTAATTAGCTCTTAACTGTTCCTCTATGTCCCAGAAGTTGGTGTTTTTCTGTAATTAATCTGAATTGAGTCCTTTTTCCAGCACCATTTTTTTTATTGTGCATGTTAACATTGTTTGTTGATAAAAGCCCTTGTATTCATTCCTGGGCTTGTATGAAAACACCCATCTTATTTGTGTGACCTAGCTCCAGCGACCACGACCTGCTTTGGAGGACATCAACTTTAGAGGAATGCAGAAGGGGTGTATTGATATTAGGATCAACGTGACGTTTTGCTTGACCAAATAAACTACGCAAGTTAGAGTGCCATTTTCAAAATTGAATCGGTCATTTCAAAAACCTCTTAGGTCACATTTTTTTCCAACATGGTTTTTTTTTGCTGAAAATGGTTTCTTACATGGAGATGCATATTTTGTGTAAAAACCACGTAAGTCAATACATTCCTTTCTCTTTTAATAATACCGCGTGAAAGGCGTTCATTGCATAAACAACATGAGTTAGTGACTTAAGAGGTTTTTGCATGCACTACTAGATGGCAGGAGAAGTTTATGACTGAGTTGAACGTTTTTAAATTTGCTTTGTTTTGATTGGTTCAACAATCTTTCGTAAACCATTGCAATTAATGTCATATTTGAAGTTAACTTGTCTTTTACTATATTATTTTGTGCGAAATGTAATTGGTAATAAATAATAAAAAAAGTGATGGTGAGCCTTAAAAGAAGAGAACGTGTAATCCTGCATAGTATAAAAGGAATGTTATAAAAAATTCTAAAGTTAAAAGACAGGCATATACTAATTATCGAGGAAACCAAATAACTCCGAGTTCTACCGGTGAAAATTGCAGGCAAGTTTACCATAAACCTTTATTTAGTTTAAGTTTTTTTTTTATCGGGGCCTATTTAAACCTAATATATCGCTTACTAATTACAGATGTAAGAAGGAATATTTTGCGAATTTCGGCCAAGATGATATGGACTTTTGCATTTCAAAAATTAACTTTTTTTTCAACAAAGAATGAGCAGGATATATTTCTTCAAACACTTATTGAAAAGTTACATATAAAATAGAGACGTCCTAGAAAAGAAAATGCTACACAGAGGCAAAATGCTTTTCAATTCTATGTTTTAAAACAATTTGATTAAGTTAAGGTCTGCAAGAGAGCATTTATCTGCCTACGTGGAGTTACTGAAGCCAGAGTTCGCAAACTTTGTGATTTGCTTAATGTAGGGAAGTGTCCTACAGATAACAGAGGTTATCACCCGAAAGCAAACACAGTGCCTCCTGAAATCTACTAAAAAATACACGAACACATCCTCTGCTTTCCTAGTAAAAAGACACATTATGCAGGAAAAGCCATTGAATATCTTGATGCAGAATTGGATGTCAAAAAAATGCGAATAATGTTTAACAAAAAATATCCAGGTCTTGGTGTAAATTTCAAATTTTACTTACAATACTTTAATGAAATCTTTTCCCTCAGATCTGGTCGAGCACAAGTCGACACATGTATAACTTTCGAAGAACTATCAACAAAAATAAAGCAATCAAACTTATTAGAAAATGAAAAACGTTCGGTAGAAGCTCAGTTAATGATCCATTAAAGACGTGCCAAGAAGTTCTACAACAAAATTTCATTAGTTCAAGATCTTTAAAAGGAACAAGATGATGTTGCAGCTATAACATTTGATTTTATGCAAAATCTACTATTGCCTCACATACCTATACAAAACATTTTTTATTTACGGCAATTATGGGTTCGCTGTTTTGGTATTAAGGATGTAAAAACAGGCAAATCGACATTTTACATGTATCACAAAGGCATTGCCAACAATGGAGCCAATTAGGTATGCTCAATGTTGATGCATTATATAAAAAATTATATTGAGCCCCATATTAAGTGTCTGATGGCTGCCCTGGTCAAAATAAAGATAATTCATTGTTCAGATTTATGTTGGCTTTGACTGACTCTAACAGATTTGAAAGAGTTTATTAGTTTTTTCCCATACGTGGTCATCCGTTTTTACCAAATTACCGTGATTTTGGAGTCATTAAAAAAAATTTTTGAAAGCATGATCGTATCAACATCCCAGGAGAATCCATTGATTTAATTTCGAATTCCAGCTCAACATTTATAGTCATAGAGCTAAAAACTGAAGATGTTTTAGAATTTAAGAAATGGTGGCCAGATTTGTACAGAAAAACATGTATGGCAACTGAAAATTATGGAAAGAAAAGTCTCAAAGGAACAGAAAAAGTCATTTGCATCTTTGACATACATAAGTTTTCAGTATGATTCAGATCGTAAAGGAACTATCATAGCCGAGGAATATATTGATGGATTGTTTAAACATTCATTCTCATTAATAAAAAAATAAAAACTTCTGTTTCACTTCCATCATCCAAAGCCTATGATTTGAAAGTGCCTGACGCGAAGTGCTTTTCCGCCGAACGCGTCATTTTGGTCCCCATCTAAAGGTCGCCGGTTCATTCCCGGGTTTCGGCACCAAAATGACGCGTTGGGCAGAAAAGCACTTCGCGTCACCAAAAAAAATTATAAGAATAAATAAATAAAGTTCTCACGACTTACCAGTTCTAGTTATCGAAATGGTGGCTTCTTTCGATGTGACGACGGTATATGGAATATGGGAAGAGGAGATGGATTTACTGTTGACGATGCCCTCAGGACTGTTATTAATCTGATCTTATACCGCCTTAGACGAAGCGGAAAACGCTGAGCGATAATGTGAAGCACCTGGCTTCGCCACTGTTGATTGTCGCCGCAGGATTGAACGGCGGATACGATGTTGAATATGTCAATTTGTAGCACGGGTGGAAACTTCCACCAATTTGTTGAATTTAATAAAACTGACAAGAGTCACACGAACGTCCTCATGGATGACAATGAAATGTTGTTTTTAAAAACACGAGGAGAGTAGATCGACTCATAATAACGGAAGTGACCGAATAGAATCAGAAAACCCGACCGAAGTGAGCGACATACGAAAAAAGGGCCCGTTCGATAAAGGGCTCGTTCCATAAAGGGCGCGTTCAATGGAAGGGTCGCGCCCGAACAGGGCCCATCAATAAAAAGAAAATAGACGATTTAAAACAAGTTCAAGATAGCATTCTGGAAGAGCATTCTTACGTATTTCGAGGTGTTGGCGACATTAAACAAACATTTTAAAAATAAATGAATAAATTACGCACATTAAATTAAACACACGACATTAAATAAATGAATAAATAAATAAAATAACAATTAATCTTTAATATAACAATTAATTGTTTTAATTGAGTTTTTTATATGGAGCCATATGTTTAAGTTAAAAGAAAATCATACGATATGAAATAGAAATAAGAATAAAATTACAATAGAAACATTTATAGTTGGATTTAGGTATTAAGTTAAATAATATTGATAACAAACAAAAAAAAAAATAAATAATAAAAAGTCTAAGTAAAATTAAATGTCAGAAAAAAAGTCTCAAAAAAAACCCAGTCACAAAAAAAAAATTCTTGGATGTAATTTGCGATAAATTTTTGTATGGATATGATTCACTAGGTTGTTGTGTACGTATCAGTATAAATAGAATAGAAATTGTGAGGTATGAAATAACGAATAGCGGAATCAATTCAAGTATCAATAGAAGTTTAGAGACTCACAACCAATAGAGGTCACATAACCAATAGAGGAATCAATTCAAGTATCAATAGAAGTATATAGACTACCATAGGGACACATAACCAATAAAGGAATCAATTCAAGTATCAATAAGTATAAATAAAGTATCAATCGGAGTTTAAATAGAAGTATCAACCAATTGCAGAATCAACCAATAGAACTATCAATCGTGCTAGCGGAAGCACGATCCGAGGAAGCACAGCAGAACAAGTGAAGTGGAGGTTAGTGCTACAGGAAGCACGATTAGGATCAGCGCAGCACAATTGACAGGTGGTCAGAATCAGCGCAGCGCAATTCAGAGGTGTTCAGAGTCAGCGCAGCACAATCGACGGGTGGTAAGAATCAGTACAACACAATTCAGAGGTGTTCAGAGTCAGCGCAGCACAATTCATAGGTGTCCAGAGTCAGTGCAACACAATTGACAGGTGGTTAGAATCAGCGCAGCACAATTCATAGGTGTTAAGAGTCAGCGCAGCACAATTGACAAGTGGTCAGAATCAGCGCAGCACAATTCACAGGTGCACAATTCACATCTTTTGATTTTAGATCCTTTTATTTTAATCTAATACGAAGGAGTAAGCCTTTTCTGTGTGTGTATGTAACATGGAAGGATCAGGGCTTAAATAATGTCCTACCCCCTCGCCCATGCGATGATCTAGTCGGTTAAAAGTAACTTTCTTCGGCCGCCATTATGCGGCCTTTGTCTCTTTAAACTTGTTCCTTTCTTTCGCTGCAGGTGTGACCGATCGGTTGCCCAATTATTATTTATTCATTCTTAATTATATATTTATTATTTTAATATATTTTTTGAAAATACATAACAACATATGCCATTTTATAACAATATTCTTAGCTGGCCAACTGCAAATGTTAAAGATAATCCAGAAGAGAATGATGAAAAATGAGACTATCTACCATAAATACATTAAAACATGACAAATTAATACATGTTAAATGTTAATAAGATTATTTTTAAGTGCGATTCCTTATGACAAGCATTAAATAATATGATTACTACGATTGTTTTGGTTAAATTATATACCACTAGCCCTATTTCTCACTAAAACAACATAAGACAAGAACTGTTTTCAGGTTTTTTTCCATTGTTTCTATCAATAACCGGTAAAGGTTATTCGCTTTTATATAAAAAGCTATTAATTTTTTACTACTCAAATACTTAATTTAACATAAAAAAGTCCTTAAAACTAAAACTAAAACTTAAGTAAAACTTAAACTTAAACTTGAAAACATTTGTTTGTATTTGAAACAGTTTTTTTTGATTTCTGAAAAATTCTAATTGAAAGACATACGAGGTTTTTGTAATGACCGATTCAATTAAATTAACCCTTTGTCAATATCATACTTAGAAGAAAATTAACTTAACAATAATTAATGAAATTAACTTAATAGTTGCATAATATTAAATTAAATATTAAATAAAACTTTTGTCATTGTTAGGCCTGAGTATCTTTTACTGAGAATTGAAATACCTTCATTAACACTTTGATCTTTGATATATTTTATCTATGATGAGGCTTACTTGTAAGTCGGTTTGTATAATTTGTTCATATTCAACAGAGTGGTTACATTGAGCAACAGGACTATGATTTGCTACAAATGTGTGTCTTCAACTGATGTATGCATACAACTGACGTATATACTTCGGTTAAAATAGACAATTTTCATACATCTATTGAGTCAGCTAACGACTCCAAGAATACACAGAAGAGGTTTGCCAAAATTTATACAAAAGCAAAACGCGGGCGAATGTGGTGCTTTTAAAAAGTCTGCACTCACTGTCAAAACCTGGACGGATGAATGAAATTTTTGGCTTTGTTATAATTTAAAAGCGTTGCAATTATAATTTAAAATATCCCGACTGTGTGGAATGTACCAATCAGCCTTGTTGTCTTGAAGATTGTCAAGGTTCTAACTAGGAAAACAATCAAAAATATTTCACATTAATCTTAGTTTACAAATAAATTTATTTTACTCTTACGGGAGAAGAAAATATTTTTTTTCCGTTTTTGAATACATGTTTTGTTACTCAAACAATGCTTACTTCCTTATTGTTCCCGGTAGTTATAAAATTTAGCTCCTTTAAATGGTTTTGTATGCATCGAAGGTAACGTCAAAATCGACGTACTAACCAGTGCTTCAATGGCAATTAAGGTGTTTTAAAAAAACCCAAATTAAACTTTTTCCTTGTTTTCATATAATTGTTTTTCTTACAAACTTTGTTACAAATGTTTTAGAAAGATGGTAAGAGCTCAAGATGGTTTCGAACACGCATCCCTGCTGCATCTCGTCAGGTGCCAACGCACAGGCCGGGACGCATCGATTGGCACTACCAGCTTAGATGGATGTCGACTGGTTATTACGTGTTCGAAACCAGCTTGAGCTCTTTCCATCTTCCTAAAATATTAATTCACTTTCGAGGTATTCAACAAAATTTGATCGAAACTTCCGCACCCATGAGTCTTCGCTGAGTTAGCTTAGCAAGGTTATAAATCACTTACAATGTTGTAAGTGAAAATGGAAAAACTGATCTACCAAAAACTTCTGAAATTTGTTACAAAGTTTTGTAACAAATGTATTTTCAGCTTTAACCGCATTTTACATTATTTCAAACAAACTCAAAGTAGTAGCCTTTGAAGTTTTTACAATGCTAATGTATATTTAAATTTTGTGGGTGAGGTTTTTCTGTATTCAATTTTCCAGTGAAGAGTTTGCGATCTACAGGAAAGGGTTAACAATCAAAGTTTGCTTCTTTTGTACCTCGAACCACATTTCATCTGAATCGGCTAAGCTTTTCGGCTACTTCTCAACATTTCGAAGCTGAAAGGTTTGCGTTTGGAATAAGAAAAGAAAAGCTTTTCACGTTATTTCGGTCCGAACGGTTCGAAAGTTCAATAAGCTTATTTCGAACATAGTTGGATTGGTTACGTCCATCATGTTTATATACATGTATAGGAACACAGCTTTCATCGTTAAATCGAAACTTTACTTTCTGCTTACATGAAATAATTCCAGGTATGAACCAACGTTTGTTCAGTTTGAAACAATTTGATATAAGATTCCCGCTTTAGTTGCAGAATTTTAATAGAAATAAGACAATGAAAGTGATGAATATTGAGTTTTCTTTTCAATTAGGAAGAAATTATGAAATGCTTTCGTAGTATAGAAAAGTGTTTGTAAGAACGAAAGTGTCTGGTTTTGACCCTTGAAAATATTGGTGAAGGAGTTCCTCAATTCCTGTTTCAGACACAATCTTTTTATGGATAATCGGCCTGGCGATACCTGGTTTAGAGGATTCTTAACACATTTTGGCCCAGTACAAGATCCCGTTGAAATTTTTTCGAGAGTTTTTCAAAACTTGTTCATGTAGACCTATATAAGAAAAAAAAAATGAATCAAAAATTTATCTCACTCGCTGGTTTTCCCGTCATGATATGGGTAGTTTACTACACCGTGAGCCAATATGTATAGACATTTTGGAAAATCATACTTTATACAGGAAAAATAAATTTATTCAAGAAATAAAATTATGATTAAAATGGTGTTATTAGTTGTGAGCTGAATACTTTTCGAAACCTTTTGGATGTATGCTAACATTCCAAATAAAGGGTGTCTTGCAGTGGCAAACTTTACATCGTTTAGGTTTGTTATCTTGAATTCTACCTACGAAGTATTTTTTCTTACTCGAACTTGGCAGTTTACGATGAGATGCTTTATTGCTATCTGTGTCACTGGCAGGTGCATCTGCCAATAAAAGTGCCTGCGTAACTGAAATGCAACTGCGATAAAGGCTTGACTTTTCCACAGTT
The DNA here is from genome assembly GCA_954870665.1 of Stratiomys singularior. Taxonomy (NCBI): domain Eukaryota; kingdom Metazoa; phylum Arthropoda; class Insecta; order Diptera; family Stratiomyidae; genus Stratiomys; species Stratiomys singularior. Next base: position 111,302,069 of record OX940877.1, on the reverse strand, counting down.
CGACAGTAGAATGATTTGTCGATACCGTAACATTCGCATTATTTCTCCGCCTAATCACAACGAACTCCTTTTCTCTGTTATACAATGCAACGTATTCTCCCTTCTTCATTTTATCAGGTAGCGTAGCACCACATATCCGATTTGCACGAATGGTTCCTAAAATAGAAAATATCAATATAATATGGCTGAGACTTTTTTCTAATTGATTAGGAAATATTATAATTTTATTAACTGTAATATATTTTACCTGTGGCAAAGAAGCCTTTTTCAGACAGGATACACATTAAATGGTATGATGTAAAAAAATTGTCGAATAAAACACGGTGATTTGATGGAGATGATTTTCGGAAGAAAACTGAAGACAACATCAGCACCAAGACCACAAGTTTTGTCATATGTTGACAGCATCAAGGAGTGGTCTAACTTTTGCAAATTTATGAGATTTATCCAAATTAGTATTGTCTGAGAAATGAATATATCTTTTGATGGACTTGAATTGGAATCTCGAAACAGTCTGCTTTACAGTTTTAACACCTGAGGTATCTTGGTTTGACCAATATAATTCCCACTGAGGAAGTTTGTGATAATCACATAGAAAAGGGATACCAAAAAATCTTTTAAATTCGTAAGCTTCGAGCCCAAGTTTTGCATTGAATAATTGAAATGGTGATTTACAACCTGGAATCAATAAATAATATGATCATGATTATATATTTAGTATTTTGTTAGTTTGTGGTAACATACCTAATAACTCTGAAATATTTTCAGTGCTAGTTTTCTCAACATCGACTGGTTGGTTTGAATAATCGAAGGCACGACTCCGCCATGTAGGACTTCCATATTCTCCTAAAGATTTAATTTTTTTGAAAGATGGCTCAGCCTCAGGTTCACCTACTATGTCATATTTTAGAGAATATTCTATTTCTACAGTGCCAGCAATATCCGTTGAAAGTGGCGCATTGTCCTTAATAGCCTCGTCATCAATATTCTCTAAATCGCTAGCTGCGTCCACTTCTGGAGGGATGTATACCACATTTAACTCATCCGATCTGTGCACTTCCCTGACAACCTGATCTCGTTCATCAGAATAATCAAGGACTGTCATAATTTCCTCCATTGTCAAGGCTTTTTGGCGTTTTATTATCTATATACGAAAAGGTTTTATTCAATTATTCCTATAAAAAAAATTCAATAAATTTATATTTAATAATTTATACTTACGATTTAAAAAACGAAATGAACCGATAAGAAAATAATAAATAATCAATTGCACACATCCCTGCATGAAATGGTTTGGTTTTCATGATATGCGATATGACATATATATGATTTAAGAGGGCTTTCTTCTTTTCCAAGTCTATGAAATGATCTTTTTACCTTTTCTGCAACGTATAAGAGCACTCTACCTACTAAAATAGGATTTTTTTCTTTGCATAAATAATCCAGATACAGATATGCTTTTGTTCCAGGTACCTATTTTTTAAGGATATGTATCATTTGTTTCATTTTTAAGTACCTATATGGAATTTTTATATTTCTGAGAAATATAAATAATAAAAGTATAAATTCATCAACAGTCCACTATAAAGTACAGGAACAAAGTACTTCCTTACATTGTTATATCATTTCTATTAAATAAATAATACAAAATATCTCAAGAATGTGTTCTACATTGGCCCGGTGGGTAGGAAGCTACCCATTGATTTTTAAATATACGTAACTCAGATACTGTACAGAAAACGTCAGAAATGTGTTTATATTAAATTTTTACTATATGTTCCCATTACAACGCAAACATTACTAAACGATGTCCCTGTTGTTAATTTATTTTAAATTTTAATCAAAAAATTGTCTGTTTCCACGGTTTGAATTATCCCCCTCTCATGACGCCAAAAAAGGGAAAAGAAACCTGGAAAAATTTATGAGACAGCTTACATGACAACGGATATTTGTAAATAGAAAAACTTTTTAAGGAGGTTGTTGATTCTCTAGAAAAAATTCACCAACTGCTGGTTAGAAAACTACCCACCCGGACCAAAATGGGTGAAAGTGTCATCTTGGAAGACGGAAAAAACTGAGACGGATGCTAGTTATAAGGTATCTGAGAATGATATCAGTAAGTGGTTTATTCATACTAGTGATTAATCGAAAAAAAAGAAAACTTTAAAGATATTTAGGAAGATCCACCAATTACCTCTGATTGCGATGATACAAACTGTCAAAAATGCCCTATCATACCATGTCAAAGTCTGTCAAAGTTATTGCCACTAAAGGTGAAACGTGTACGAAACAGATGAAGGGCAGGCAAAACAAAACCTTGCGGTAATGTATAAGTTTTCTACTGCCAGATAATAGATATCACCTATGATGGTTTACTCGTATAGAAGGATTTCAGAAGTCATCACGAAATCGATCACAGAAAACCGATATGCGATCTTTAAGCTGTTCCTTGTCGAAAAACGTGTGGAATTTCCTGTAATTTTATGTATTAAGGAGATTAAAAAAAGGAAAAGGCAAAATTGTATCATTAATTCCTGTGAATTTCAATACTACAATGAAAACAAAACTACTGGCATGCAAAAATAGGAAGAACAGAAAGAAATTTAGGTAGTAAGCTTAAATCTAATAAAGAAAATACAAAATCAAAATGTGATTTTATTAAACTTTAAGTCGTTTCAATTACGTTCAGGGATGCATTTTTAAGCTGGCGAAGCGAAGGGGATGTTCGTTAGTAAATGTAAATAAGGGAGTGCTATTGCGTTTGGGAGCACATTATTAATATATACAGTAAGTTTCATCTTAATTGGGCTATTATAATAGTTTAGCACGAGCGTTGAGCGGTGCCAGATATGCGCCGTCATAAGAAAACAATTAAAAGTTCGCCAGGAACTAATAAATCAAACAGAATGAATGACAGTGACCAAGTGGAATAGTAAAATTTATGAGTGCAGAAATTATGAAAGGTGCGATACAGACAATGAGAAACGGAAAGAACGCGGTGAAACAAAAAATATATTGGGCAGAGATCATCAAGGAGTGCTGCAAACTGTGAGAAGTAGAAAGAACGGCAGTGAGATCCAAGAAGAATACCGCCAATACTACACCAACTAACGCTTAAACCGAAACAGCTTACTGACTAACCAAATCAATTAAATTAAAATCGATCGGATTATAAAATCCCGCAGTATTATTCTCAGGATGGGGGAAAACAAAGGCCCTGACATACGACAAAGTGGCAAGTTATTGGTCGGCCAGACTGGCGAGGCCGAGACCTCAAACAACAACCTGAAGTAAGTATTATAGCAGCTTTGCCTACTTCAGCAGAATGTCACAGCGAGGCAAAAACAGTTCCAAAAGGAGCTCGACAAGCTGGCCGATCAAGATCGGGAAAACATCTTCTTGAAGAAGCAAAAACCTGAGCTCTAAAACAAAAAATTCAAATTAAAAAATACAAGAAAGAAAGATGAACTAAGAAACAACACTAAGAAAATGAGGATCGAGAACATCTTCTGCAATGATTCGGCCTTTTTCAATAATTTAGCCACTTCTTCCGAAGCAGAACTGGAAGAGGATGACATAAAAGAATAAGAAGTGCCAGAGAAAGAAATAGAGGAAGACCGAAAATTAGATATCGAGTTCCCTCCCATTCCCACCACTGCGTATGATTATCACAGAACCAAGAATCTTCCAAAAAACAGACCCACAGCCTACTCTATCCCCATCAAAAACGTCTCCCACCACAGAACTATATACAATACCAAGCAGCCTAGGAGAGAAGAACGAATGGAATTCACACAAAAGTGTAACGAACCAAAGATAAAAAAAGATGGTATCAGCAGAACGGGTTTACCTGGGAATTCAAATCATTCCAGAGACGTCACACGACCTGAGGCAAACAAACAAACTAGTTACCGAACAAAAATGTTAATATCATACCTCTTCAGTAAAGAAAACTAAACGTTATTATACGAGGCCTTTGTGAAGTAGCCATAGTAGATATTCAAGAGGAGCAGAAATTTTCTAACTCAAAACTCAGACCGGCCCCTTCAAAATCGTTAAGATGCTCGTCACAATGAAGAAATATCAACGTTCAATAGAACCGCAATATGTAATGTTGTCTGCATGGTGGAAGCTATGAAACCGCGCAACGGACAATGAATATGTCACAACTGTCAAGAATTTAGACACATCCGGGCAATGGCCATGCACAAGCTAAATGTAAAAAATGTGATGGACGAAACCACTTTACACAATTGTTAGCGGGGGAGTCACGCTTGGTTGGCTACGCAGATGACGTAGCAGTAGTAGTCGCCGGACGTACTGTCGGACAGGCGCAACTCAAACTGGGTGCGGTAATACGTCAAGTGAACGAGTGGATGATAGACTGTAGACTTAGCCTAGCGCTGGAAAAGACCGAGGTCTTCGACCTGACCAAGAGACGGATTCATCGTGTTATTCCCGTTCGGGCGGGAGAAATGATCATCGACTCGAAAGAATCAGTCAGATACTTTGGCTTGATCATTGACTCGAAAATTAGTTTTTTCGAGCAGCTTCGAGCATCAGTGCATAAGGCTTCTGTGCGAGTATCGGCTCTCAGTCGCCTTATGGCCAACACGCGGGGACCAACCTCGAGCAAAAGACGTCTACTGATGAGTGCAATGGAGCCAGTGCTCTTGTATGGCTCCGAGGTTTGGGCTGACGCTCTTAGTAAAGAGACGAACCGAAGGCGTCTGGCACAGCTGCAGAAGCAAAGAGCTTTGCGGATAGCGGCTGCATATTGCACTGTCTCTGAACCTGCAGTGCTGGTAATATTCGAGGGTGGTTCTCATTAAGTTACTTGCAGACAAACGGAAACGTGTTTACTTACGTAGGGGGGAGTGCGCGAGAGAAACCGTCAATTGAGAGGAACGGAGAAGGACCCTAACCTTGTCGCAGTAAATATGGGAAAACGAAACGCGAGACAGGTGGACCGCACGGCTGATAAGTGACTTGGGGCCGTGGTTCAACAGAAGTCATGGTAAGACTGATTATTACCTGACGCAACTTCTCAGTGGTCACGGGTATTTTCAGTCTTACCTGTATAAGATTGGAAAATTACTATCCCCAACTTGGGTGTTCTGCCCGGGGATTACGGATAACACCTGCCACACGTTCTTTAAGATTTCCTGATGGACAAGACTCTGTTCGCATCTCTCGGAGAAGATAGGTGTGCTCTCCCCAGAAAATGTAAGGGGAGAAATGATGCAATCAAAAGACAATTGGAACAGTGTGTCGCATTCCGTACGGACAGTTCTTCTCATAAAGAAGGACATGATGGATCGCTTGGCGACGGAGGAGGAATCTCTGTAACGCAATTCTCTAATAATCGCAATTCTCTCGAATCGCAATTCCTTCCTATCCATTCGTGCAGAAAGAGGGATTTCCCATAACCTGAAGGCACCGCGAAGCGATGATTTATGAGGCCTAGTCCGAAGTAATCTGACAAGCAGTTCCAGGCTAGGTTCTCGGCGTGACAGGGAAGGTGTTTAGTCGGTCCGGTAGCAGGAGTCCGACACTCAGGGCGTAAACCGCCTTCACCTCCCAAACAAAAAAAATGAAAGGCTTCGCAAGCAAAGCCAAAATGCATTCATTGCGGTGGTGAAGCTTATTGCGTAAGCTGTGGAGGCTCCCTGAAAAACTTTAAAACATTAAGAAGACGTTTGCTCAAATCACTGTTGGAAACAAACAGCCTACACGAACAACAACAAAAACGTCTAAAACCCCTTAAACTAATAAACGCAACCAAACTTATTCACATCACCAGGTATGGGGATATTTTCACCAACATACATTCACAGTTTCAATTGAAGCCAAACCATGTTTACAGCACAAGTCATAACTCCCAAACACTATGAAATAATTGTGAAATAATTCTCATCTAGGAATCTCTCTGGAAGTCCGGGACGCGTTTCCACTTCTCTATCTGCAATCTATACAGAAATGACAGATTGACAGGTCGGGGAGAAGGAACAACAATTCTCGTGAGGAAAAATGTGAGTCATCATCTGATTCACACACCAAAATTAGACACAACAGAAGCAACCGCCATCAAAGTGCAGATGACTTTGTTTGAATTTGTTCTTGTTTCGGTTTACAACCCACCAATATACAGACACTTTCAGCTAGACCTTAGTTCGAAATAGAAGGCCCCTTTTTGTTCATTCAAGACAATTAGAGGCATTGGGGTGCTGCGAGAAGTTATCAAGCTAGGACTGAGCTAAACTAATTAATCACAAGCACGAATGCAAGTCTGCACGTGTTCAATGAGTCATCGCAATTTGGCATGACATGCGGAAACATCGTAGACTTTGGAGTCTTCCGCCAACTTTACTCCAACATACGAATAAAAGTCCTCAACGATCTCTCCTAAGATCATCAACTGGTACACTTTTTACCAAAAGATGTCTGCATAGATGATGAACCATAGAATCAAAAATGGAAAAATGGAACCAACAAAACCGATTGACAAGCTTTCTATGACCATCTGGCTAATGATAGTTTCCCCCAAGAATTAAATACAGTCGATGGCGTCGAAGAAACTATAAGCTTATATAACATAAGTGACGAATAATATCAAGCTGGCGAACGAGGACAATACACTCCCAACTCCGATAAGGGAATACAATCCTTGGGAACTTAAAAAAATTAAAATCATGCTAAGGAGGAAGATTCAATATCGGTAAAGAGCGAGGAGCACGGGTGATCCTAGGCTACGAACGAAAGCTAACTGGTTGATAAGCGAAATTCGAGACCATATACTTCAGTTTCGAAATGAACCATCGGAGAGTTTCCTGTAGAGCCTCGAGCCTGGCAAGAATACCCTCTGGAGGATGCCAAGATACTCTGCATACGAAATAAGATAGCCAAAGAGAGCCATTAGTCTCCTCTGCTCAATTCAAAAAAAAAAGCTGAAAAAGCATTACTGATTAGAATTGACGAAGTAAAAGTCTAGAAATCCTTGATGAACAATACGGCTTCAGATAAGCACTCTCAACTGAACTCGAGTTAGCAAGGGTAGTTCAACACATAAAAATTTGATTTAACCACAGCTAGTCAACATGTTTAGTTCTTTTTGACATGACAAAAGCATTTTACACAGTCTAGCATGTAGGACTTATCTTAAAATTCATGAATCCTTCATCCCCCTTTCAATTATTCAACTTACAATACCTGCAGAATAGAGCCATATGGTGGATCTGTGGAATTCTATGGTACATTAGGAACACAGGCATACATTAGGGCTTGCGGATAGAAACCGTAGAGAAATACATACTTAGAGACTTGTACGAAATACGAAGTACGAAGAATGAAATACACACAAAGTTTTTGACAAAATAGACAAGAGTCCGGACCGCACCATGTAAGTCTTTCAAGTCCTGGCCAACGCAAGTCAACATTTATACCCAAGTCTCCGATTGAAAATGAGTGTTATGTATTCTCAGACATGGAAGATACTTTCAGATTCGCAGATACTGTGTTCAAAGACATGAATGGAGCAAGAGTGCTCAATTGCACCAGCTCCACGTAGTCCCTACTCACAGTAATAGGGTCAGTAATGCTTGAACTATCGTTGGTCAAACATCCCCATCTGTAGCGAAATTCGAATTAAGGTAAAAAACGAGCATAAAATTGTCATTAGAATGATTAGAAGTTGTGCAAAACGTAATAAGGAAAAAATCATAATATGAACCATTAGACAACCATTGAAATTTAAGATCTACATAATGAAAAGTGCAGAATAGGGAGCACTGAAAAAATAGGCAAAAGTTTCATTACTGCAGCTCAAGGCAAAATGATCCTGTTAACTGAGGTGATTCCAATGAAATTGGCGGCGTTGAAATGAAAGTAAAAGTTGTTAAAAGAATGGTCAAAAACTGAATCCAGTTTTCAATTCGCAGCCAGAACTATGCAAAGGTTGGCAAATTTCTGATAGTTGCATGGCTATACCCACCCTATTTCCTAAGCCGTTGATGGATGATGTTATAGCTGACGGAGTGTATGGATCCGGAATTTGATCCTCTAGTAGAGATGATTCCGAATATACAGTTAAAAAAATGAAATTATATTCGCTGGAATAAAATGCGTGTATTGTTCTCCTATCAACCTTTTTTTCCTATTATCCAATTATTCCTTTATTTCTATCTTTATTGACTTTTGGCAAGAATAAGAAGGTGAGAAATTCGAATTGTAGATTCGCCACATTATTAAAATTGTAGATTCGCCACAAGATAAACTCTGACCTTCAAAACTTCCCAAATGTTTGCTTTCATTAATATTTCTATTTCTTTACCGTGAAAAATATCTTTTATAACCCATTTTAAGTTCACATAACCACCGACAAACTGTTGTTTTCGAAGAAACAGTTGTTGAACATTTCTGCAACCTATTCTGCAACCTAGGAAGTTTTTCGCATCAAAAAACAATGTTTGACAAAGAAGGCATATTTCTGTTTTTCTATTTTGTTTACGAGGGCGCAAGCAGTGTGACTGAAACGACTGTTTGTTAGTAAACGAATATACGAAATGTCATGAAACTTCATACATAAACTATGACAGATGAATTCCTCGAAATCAGTCATGCTCATTTTCTAGTGATGCCACCTATTGAAACACTCAGGGACTTTTCGGCTCATGTATTTCGGGCGATGTATTTTGGCCCATTTTTTCTCAATTTCGGCACAAAGCCGAGATATTGACCCTAGTAGATAAGGCAATTAAACTTATTTGATCTTATCACCAGTTAAGGACTTCATAGCGTTTTAATGAATCGTAATGATAAGAAAAACGAAAAAAGTGATAGGACAAAAATGTATGTCTGTTCCTTTCTATCTGGTCCTACCTGTCTTGTCACAGAAGTTGCACTTGTCAGATGATGCTCTTTTGATTTGGACAGACGTTAACTGTTCCGTATTCAGTTAGGAAGAAAACGATTTATGACTCTAATGGATTTAAATGAAAGATTCTTTTATGGCACCATGGCTTAGTGTCGTTTCTGAAGTCTTGTAAAAATTTCCAGGGGCCAGACTAGAAGTTGTTTATGGTGTCAATTCTCATCTATTTACTCCTGGTTGCGAATGGGAACCTTATCAAGCTCAGTGGGAGTGTGGAGCCGCTGTGTTGCCAATTTATCTAATTCATCAAAGACTTTTATGACATAATTGCTAGATTCCCATTAGAAAATGAACAGGATGTTTAGATGTTTTTTTCATATGCCAAAGATTGCTCTTTGTCTATTTTGACTGAGCAGGGTATTGTGTAGTGCGTTGAAGGAATCTATGAAAAGGATAATGTTGGCATTTAGGAAAAAAGAATCTTCTTTGAGCCCACGTCTTTCAACTACTTCATATATTGCCTGTAGTTGAGCATTGAGAACAGTCACGATCTTACGAAGGTTGTGTGAGTTAGAGACATTTTGGTTTAGTTCCTTGTATAAGGATTTTTGTATTTTTCTAGTGATATTCTTAATGGAAATTTAAAATGGTTCAAGCGAACTCATCGAATTTGTATTTTTGGAGAGGACGTCTTTTGGTGTAAGAGGTGTAAGAACTTTTACATTTGATGGCCTGTTAATGTTTTGTGTAGGATTACAATAAGTCGGCATCTGATTAAATTTGATCATAGTGAAATTGGAACTATTGGTAAGATTTGATACTACATTCAAGTCAGGTGTTCGAACGGCGTTAAAATATATGAGTTTGTCCGAGTCAATGGCTGTGAGATGTTCAGTTCTGTCCTTGATAGGGTTTTCGTTGGTTAGTTTAAAGGTATACATGTTAGAAGCATCGCAAGATATTTTTAGATTTTGCATCAGTAGCTTTGTCACTGTGCAAGGCTGCCATCACCACATATTTTGCAATAAGATTGAAGGATTGGAGCAATTTGTGCGTTTATATTACCATTTGATAATACATTGTACAAGGATTAAATATGTCATTCACAGCTGCTCTAATTACCTCAGTTGTTATTGACTTGTAAGAGTATTGTGGCTTTAAATTTTGTTGCAGATGATGGCTTGCACTTTTTGTGGGTTGATTGCAAGATTGAAGAATTGATTTATTCAAAAAGGGTTCTAATTTGTGCTGCATAGAAGTCAAAGTGTCTTTTAGGTATTTCTATTAAGTGAGAAAACCGTCAGCGTATTGTTAGAGGGTTCGAATTATCTGAGATATGCTATCCAGAACATAGTTGTAAGTTCTAAAGAGTAGAGGACTTTAGACATTACCTTGCGGAATGCGATTTTCAATAAGTACTCTTCTGTTGTTCACACGTTTTTTTTTGGTGCAATGTTAATAATACTTTATATTAAATAGTTTATGAGAATTTTGGGTACGCGAAACTTATTAAGGGTGTCCAAGAGTGTTGAAAGATCAAATTTCCTATGCTTGAGTATCGCAAATGATGCCTGATATAGCCATGCCTAGAAGGTATGGCTATATCAGCACCATTTACAAGTTGGTGGGAGATTAGGTGTCATCTATTCAGGCAGTTTGACAGAAAGGATGGTAGCAGCAAAGTACAGATTGAACTGAATTTCACACTACAATTACGTAACTCTCTTCCAAAGGAGAAGTATCTTTAACCAACACAATTCAATGAAGAGAAAGAAAGAGAGAACGAGACATTTTTATAGGAATTTCGACATCCTTCTCCTTTTCCAACTCAGGATTACATTGACTTGAAGGTACCAGCTAACAAGAAAAACGATCTCAACCCCGAAAGAATATGACGAGGAGTATCTGGATTATTGCTCCTGGCTTAACAGAGCTTACTACAGCGCTAGCACTCGCTGATGAATTCTTTCAGACAGAGATCCGCTTTGCGCAATAGTTTTGAGAGAGTATTCTTGTATAACGCTAAACTAAGGAAAAATATACCAATCCGAATAAATTCGACGTATTTTGCTCGAACTTCCTTAGATTGAAAATTCGTCGAAGCGTTAGCACTGTTTCTAGCTAATCTGTGATAGTGAGGCTCGGCTAACAGGGGATGTATTTAGTGGCTCGTGCTAGTATGCTGCGATTCTCAAACTGGGAAACCTCTAGCTGAAGAATCCAACGTACCAAAAAATTATACATTTTAGTATCTTCTGCTCAATATAACTTTATATTAACCTTCATTGTGACGATTTTTTATTGTGGTTTGTACTGTCGCCTTTCCTGTACTTAATATTATTATTAATATTTTTTGTTCATAGTAAATAAAACACATAGCAGCAGCAGTGGTAGTAAAAGTGTAAGAAAAGAAAGCACAATTATTCGTTTTCGTTTAAACAATTGTAATAACATAAGTTGTCGCAGTTGTTGTTTGATTGTAAAGAAAATGTCTTTAAGTTAACTTAAAAGTTTTGTAGACCACTTTCACCCAACGTATGTTTACTTGGAAATTCTTGGCAGGACAATGATGATAACATTGTGCTATTAATCTGAAAAAAAAACTATCTTTCTTGTTATCTTTCAATTGAATATTTCATTTTAAAGAAAATTTATCAGATTTCTTCTATAATGAATTCATTTTGATAAGAGTAGAAGCGCGTCCAGTAGATAAATTTGTCTAAATCAGAGTCAGTAATTGTTTTATATCACGTTATCAATCTTCCTAGAAATGGATTAGGTGGTAGGAATAAACCATTCGATTTCGACTATGCAATAAAATCTCTAAAAATCGAGGCTTAGTTTTTAAGTTCGTTCTGTCGAGAAAGGATGGAAAATACACGAAAATTGTTCTTATTCTTATTCAAAGTAGGCTTCATTGTAGGAGCACTGAGCATTTCAGAACGCGTTCATAGAGAAGCGATAGGAAATGCAAGGATCGACTCAAACTTATTTCGTCTACCAAATGAAACTCGTCCTATTTCCTATGATATTACGATAGGGACTCGATTTGATCAGGGTGATATGAATGTTGCGGGTCGCGTGAAAATTGTGATTGAAGTGATGAATCAAACAAGTGAAATTGTAGTGAATGCTCGAAATTTGGAAATTTCATCGATTAGTTTATCTACAGGAAATAGGATACCCACGGCTATAGCTGTAACACATTCATATGATGAAAGCACAGAATTTTTGACTGTAACTTTAACCCAAGGAGTTCTTAACCAAGGATTGTATATATTACTAATCGAATATGCATTTGAATTGAGAACCGACGGGGCTGGATTTTTTTATTCGACATATACGGATAAGGATAGCAATATTGAGTAAGTTAGTCCACTTACTCGCACTAAGATCTTGAAGATTTTCTGTTGGATTTTGTATCTAAAAATAAGTTCAAAAATTAAGTGTATCCATCGCATGATTACTTTCAGTAATGCATGAATTTGCAGAATAAGATTTGGTATCATTGCTATACAGTTTAAATATTATTTTATTGCAAGGATTCGGTGGATATATTGAATAAGGGAGATATCTTAATATCGTTCTGGCTGAAATGATCTTATAGCGATGTATGATAATAACCGCCACCTGATCAGAATAGCTAATACATAGTTATTTTCAATTGAAAGACATTACCATACAGGCTTCCTACCCTTAAAATACGAAAAGATAACACCCAGTGATGTTCAGGCAATTTTTCTATGAACAAAATGAAAAATTAATGAAATTATTGAATTTGCCCCCGCAGCATTGTTAGACCGAAGTCGTGATATCTAGTTTTCTATCCTTTTTCGGATATATTGTGTAATCACTTCTCGCTTATTTCTTATGATCTTATTCTTATGATAGAGGATGAAGTATTCCAAAGACTCACATTTAAAAATGTCTAAAGGTTTAAGACTGCAACATCACGACGGCCAGATGATATTTCGATCTCTTGAAAAATAACCTTTTTTTCATTTTTTTCGTTCCTTAAAAGCTTACTTTCATCTTAAAAAACGAATAGCGTAAACTACCTTAAAATTATAGCGTAATTAAAGTGTCAAGTGTCGTATTAAAATGCCAATTATTGACACTTTATTAGCATGTCATAAGAAATCGACCGATAAGAAGAAAGTATTGATACCCATACCGAAAAGTTTTTGCATTAGCAAGGCAATATGTCTAATAATACTTGAAAAAGTAGTAGCTAGCATACCATCCGCGGAAAACTATTTAAATTTTCTGTGCATAGGGGCCTTGGAATTTTCCAATCATCGACACCCAACTGTGCATTATTGACACGCTTGTATCCAATCATTGTTACCCTATCACAGAGCCATACAAACAATAAAGTTATAGTTTTTTTTTTCTTATTTTAGTTACAAAGTTTGCATTAAAAAGTAGTAATTGTATTAAACTTAAGAAGACTTCGGATTTTCAGTAACAGAAAATTATAGAAAAAAACTTGGTTTGTTAAAAAACCTATCAGTTGTCGTCTTCCAATAACGCCTGCAAAATTTCGGGATTTCTCAATGGGTTTTTGGAATTCGCTTTCTAACTTTAAGATAATTTTTCCTTTTCTCTGATCTGATCTCTTATCGTTGTATGATTCCTTTGAAAATTAAATTTTCCTTATTTAGCATTTTTATAATAGGTGACATATTCATTTCGTAATTTGAAAGAACGATTATTTTATTATCGTGCATTGAAGTGGTCGTAGGAATTGACATTTTGCGTTTTCTATTCTTGCTTTGGTATTTATCATTTTCATCTTGCTACTTTTTTAAAATTCATTTTTCTTTCTTCTTTTCCGTACTTAAGATTTTCATTTTTTTTTCGGTTAGTTTTCGTTTCTCAATATTTTGCCACTCTTCCGACGTTGAAACAGATGTTCTTTTTTCACATTTTTGTACATTGGAGCGAACTTCTGATAGAGGCAGTCAGAGCCAAAAATATATGACGCTGCTCTTTGAGTGTTTAGACTGATTCTGCCAATTGGTCACAACTCGATGCATTGGATAAAATTTGCTTGACCTTAGTCTAATTCATAGACATTTTTTTCGCCTTTACTGGCGAAAATAGTTCGAGTTTTGGGCACAGCTGAACATTTTTTCATCTCCATTTAGAACTCTTCTAGGATCCTGGAGAATGTAGAATTAACCATTAGATTCCAAATATGTTTCGATGCCTTCAAACTTGCTCAGAAACACCAGCACTGGCAGAAGTTACAGATTCTGGGGTTCTCTGAGTTAGTTACATGTACCTACGAAGAAGCAGTTGGCACCATTTTTCACCATATCGGAATGTGTTTGGACGACCAATTTTTTAAAATAATCGGAAATACTAATCAATAAGTCCTCCTTTCTTCTTGGAAAACCTTTAAATTAACTTGATCAGCCTCTTCATTTGTTGTGAGCACAGTTGGTGGCCCTGGTCAATCCTCACTACTCAGATGGGACAGTTTGAAAATTAATGTTGTTCTAGGGACATTGAACGTTTTTGTTGCAAGTTTTGTCCATTCCATTATTTATAGCATTAAATGCTGCTTCCAATGGTTCCTTGGTATAAAGCTTTCTTTTTGATGTTTTATTTCCGGAATTACCTGAATTATTGACGGTTTTGAGATTCCTGCAAGACAGCAACAGAAGAATGTTTGCATTACATTTGTATTTGCAACAAGGAATATTCGAGAGACGCCCTTATTCGACACTCTTGCGAGAATTGGATATGACTTTATTGACACCTATGTCAAAAATGGGGTATTGGACAGAAATTCAAATTTCTTATTTCCTATTAGAAAGAACTTAATGCCTTAAAATGACCCACTAATGAAATGAATTGAATGTTGAAATTTTTTTTTCAATGATACGAAAAATATTCAAAAATACAAAAAAAAAATTCCAATTCTCGACATCCCTTAATTCATGGTAATTAAAAAGATTGATGGGCTACTTACCTTAGTAAACAAAACAGACACTCGCATTGCAACGGTCAACACAATGAAGGCCGAACTACTATACTGCGGGACCGCGATACGAGAAAGCGACGAGAGTCTCGCAGCAAATGTCAACCAGTCAACGACTTCGTACAATGGTTGCGATCTTTCGATGCGAAGCGAGAAATACTCGGAAAATCGAAAATTCCTCGCAACGAGGTGCGTTGAAGTTTGTTTTGCTTAAAATTAAATTTGAAATTCAAATGCCTTAATTACTTTTTAAGTACTAGGGTTATTCTGAATGAATGTTGAATGAAAATTTCGTGCATCCTTGTTGAGGCTATTATTTGCCAAATGAAGGAAAATACCAAATTCAAAACAAAAAACAAACAATTGCAAGCGAATTTCATTTAAAACGTCACCAATTCGACATTTGACATATCGCTCACGAAATACTATAGTAGCGCATTGTATCTTCTCGTGATATCAAGAAAATTGCATTTGGAAAAATAGTGAAAAATATATGTCGATGTTACAGCTGGTACTTAAACTAGAATCGCCGCTACTTTTGCAACCATAATAGAGATTTTGGTGTAGTTTCTAAGTATATTTACAGGATTAAAAATTTTGGATGTTTTTCGAAAATTTTGCATGTGTGCCATTATTTCACAAATTAGTAAAAGATGTGAAAATCAAAGATGTGCTATTTTAAATCAACCACATTTTTTAATCACATTCGATTTTACGAGGTACATCGATTCTTCGTACTTATTCTTTGGTATTTGAATTGCATTATCGTAAGCATTTTTGAACTCAACTTATTTGAAATCAACTGACCTTCTAGTTTGTTTCACTATATTAACTTCTTTGGATTCGGATATAACTTTATAGAAAAATTTCTTAGGATACCGTCATTCTACTTTGAATACCGCTGCATCCCAAAATTTAACAACTTGGCCAGATATGTCTTTTCCAAAATTAAAACTTCAGAATGCATTTTGTTAAGTCGTAGACGTCATCATAGCTCGTTTCGAGAAAATTGTGCGGCCGCCATTGTTTTTTGGCGGTTTTGACTATACAGACATAGTCGTTGGTTGTATAAATTGGGCCTGCCTTTGGGAATCGTTTAATGTTCTTTTCAACCACATTGTCGCCTACGATTTGAGTGTGGCCACTTACCAAATACTTATGGATAATAGATTCAATACCTGCGTACTTAGCGACAACATAGAATTATGCTGCCAATATAAAATTATTTTTTTGTTGGCCTGCACAATTGTCCGAATGCAAGACAACTTTCAAATCATTACCATTGTAAGATTTACTCTTTAGCTTCAGATAGTGAAAGAAACAAGTAGCCATGTCATTAGGCTCTCTTTTTCCCTATCCTTCATGCCACTAAAACAGGTTACTGGCCCTTGTCCTTTTCAAACACAGTAAAATTGTAGGTCGACAGTTTTGATCGGTAGTAAAATGTTGATACATCTCCTCTTAGGGTAGACAGTGCGGCCTGTAAGTTAAAACAAGCAACAAGGTATGAATGATTCCCGGCAAGCTTCCCTTAGTCTTTCAATTTTCGTTCTCTGCTTAGTAATTTTTTTTGTCAGTTGTCACAAATAGCTTTCTTCCAATATTTTCTTTCCTTCAGCATCAGCGTTATCATACGCAACACTTTTCTGGCATTGATCCTTTTTAGGAGAGAAAAAGGACAAATTAAATGCATTATTAAATATGTTTCTATACGTCCCAAAAGCAGAGATTTTTTAGCTTTGACCTTCATTATCAGCTTTGTAGTCACGGTATAGCTGCGCGATGCTTTCAACACCTCCAATGACCTCTTTTGCGGAATGGGCTCCAGTGTAGTAACTTTCAATTCTGGGTATAGAAGAAATATGTTCTCTTATATCATTTTTCACGCGCTCTGATAAAGCTTTCTTCATGTGTTTTACCCGCATGTCTACAAATATGCCTACTTTTCTTTTTGCTTTAATGGTCCTTCTGAACCGATTAGTCACTCCCAAGATACTCTCGATATTAATCATTCACTTCAGCCATAAGAGTGGAAACAAATACTCGCTGCTTATTTGTATCAGTTAGACTCCAGTATTTTTTGAATATTCTCAATGGATCATTTTGCGAAAATTGCGCGTAATATTTGAATTCAGCTGTCATTACATGGATCCTGCAGGATCCAGTGCTTTTTGTTTTGTACGATTTTCCGCTGTACCTTAATTACTTGATGGCTTTTCTTTTCCATTTCATTGGCTTAGTGTTATTTTTTCTAGTTTTCTTTTCTACCTTATCAATTTCATCCGCCTTACGGCTTTCTTTATCACTATGAGCGTCATCCGAAGGTGCAGAAGAAATGGTTCGGATACGTAATTAGGGTATGCTATAAAGTCATCAGAAGAAAAATCCGAATCAGTATCTTCATCATTAACAGCTGACAATACGTTTTCAGCATTCGATGGTCCTGAAGTTACGTTTTCAGCAGCCTCCCACGTTGAATCGGCTTCTGGAATTCACTTTCTCAGTTTTATTCCTAGCATTCCCCACATTTTCTCGCTCCTCGACTCAATTTTCATTTCTGGTTGCAAAAAATATACACTTCAATACGGCTAACCTTCTAATTCACTATCTATCCTTTTACATTAAAATGGCTTAACATGAAATACGCCTAAACGGCATGAAATATGCATTTCAAAATGCTTTTAATTTTAGGTATGCAATAGTCGCACAATTGAAAATGTGCCGAAATTTCTTTACATAAAAAAGCAATATTTGATTTGCTGTTAATCAATACTGGCATAGTGTAAATTGAGCCACTTTGTCTAAAAGAAAATGCGGACTTTGTTAATATTATAAGGTATGCTACTGGGGGTATAATTAACAATGTAACTGAAATTTTGTGATTTTCGAAGATATGCCACTAAAGCATTTCGTGACGTGATATGAGCATTATTCAAGCTGCACTCATTATTATTATAATCATTGCTCGTTTGGTCCATGTGTAAACTAGTACATGCGGTTCGTCATTATTAAAATGTCAAAGTGAGTCTTACAAGTCTAAAAAGTTTATATAAACGCGCAACGGAAGCTTAAAAAGCTTAAAAACCCAACACAAAAAAGCTTTAAAAGCAGAAGAAAATAAATCACTTTTCAATAACTCCTGCGATTTCTCCTCTTCGCATTTCATTCGAGCGCTCACTGTCTTTCACTTTGAAATTACCACTTTTGAATTGTCCAAACCATATCGCATATGTCCAAATTGAAGGAGCGTGTCAAAAATGTGTTTCAAGCAACAAACGATGTGTTTTAACAGCCTTTTTTGGTTCAACAAGAAAAAACATGCTTTCTGCAAATGCTCCTTTTGAGGCACACGATTCGACTCCATTGATCAACATGATAAAACAAACACGCTATTACTGGCGGACTCAACTTGTGCGTGCGTGTAGTTAAATATCAGCCGATCAAAATGGCGTATGTGTCAAATTGAAGTGTGAATTGAAGTCAAAAAGTTGTAGGTGGCTGCAGTGGTGGGGGGGGTATTGGTTTGTAGTTTTCAACATTCAGGACAAAGCTGGCATAAATGCCTGGATTTTGCATGAAGAATCGACGTGTGAAAACATTTTGAGGTAAGAAATTTTGTTCCAGTTAGCTTCAGAACTTGGCGTTGTACATGCAAAATTCATGAAAAAAAAAGCTTTAAGAAACACTGTCAACAAGATCCGATATGTCCGTACGAAAAACTTGTCAAATAAAATTTTGCAAAAGTTATAAAACAACAAAAATCTGTTCGAAGTTTTAAAATATATTTGCGGTAAATGCTCAGACTAAAATAATTTAAAAATAATATCAATAAGCCGAATATAGTAAAGAGTGTTTCTTGAGAAGTCTAAACAATAATATAAGACAGAAATATTGTTGGAATGAATTTTATTTTATTATAATCTGGTAGACAATTTTATCGCATATATTTTTTAAATACAATTTCCGTCGTACGTCCGCTGCGGCTACGAGTTGCATTATGGAATGGTGGCTTGAATATGAAGTTCCAATGCTACAAAAGTTTTTGGTTTTCGCTGTTTGTGCTGTTGCTCTACAGTCGAAAGGCATCATGGTACATTTTGGAACCAAATGTCGTCATTCTTTAGCTTATTAGTCAGTATGGCTTGATATCCCTCGCAATTCACCGTGACGGCGGCTCCTTTCTCATTTCGAAAGAAATAAGCACATATAATGCCGCCCGCGTGCAAACCGTGTGATTCGTTAATTGTTAGAGGATTGTCTTTGCTCCATATACGGCAATTTTGCTTATTGAAGAAGCCATTTAACCAGAAATAAGCTCCATCACTAAACACCAACAAACTGCACATATTGCTTGCACATTAGAACGATTATTTTGACCGTAAAATGGACGAAGTGCTCTATGAACTTCGAGAGCAGATTTATTTTTTCTAAGCAAAACTTTTACAATTCGAAAGCGTTGTTCTAGTTTTAAACGATCCATGATGAATTGCTCATCTTACTGAACAGAAATGTCAATACAGTTTGACATTCTCCAGTATCAAATAATAGACAACAACCATCGAAACTGCTCATGCAGCGAAAAAAACATCGACTATATATATTTATATATAAACGCATAACATTCTATACAACAATTTTATTTTATTTGTGTATTGAAGATAGTATTAGAAATTCTAAAAATTTGGGTAAAACCTCTGGCAAATTCTTTTTTTTTTATATACATTTAGCTATAAATCAACCATAATCTTCACCGAATAATAAAATCGATGACTTTTTGATTACCGGTTAAATCAAATATTCTGATATTTGTTCCACTCTTTATTTTATGAGTAACCTCTGGAAAGGATTTCCCAAAAACTTAAAAACTAAATACTATATTTACAAAATAATTTGTAATTTTTGAATCGATGGCCAGTTTTCAATAAATTGTAACTTTCTTTTTCATTACAGTGGCTATGCTGCAACCCTGTTCAAGTTAACCGATGCAAGACTGGCTTTTCCATGTTATGATGATCCAGCGAAGAAAGCAATTTTCAAAATCGCCATCAAGCATGCTTCGGACTATAAAGCAATTTCCAATATGCCCATAAAAGGGGAACCAACTAACAAGTAAGTGGAAACCTCTATTTGAATTTCATATTCAATCAATCTTTCTATCGATTGATGGATTATCATGAAATATGAAGAAAATATTTGGATGGGTCGAAGTTTGTGGGTTCCGATAAATGTTTCTATTTTAATTTCAGTGGTGATGGTACAGTAACAACCAGATTTCAGCAAACAACTTTGATGTCCACTTACCTGATTGCGTTTGCTATTTTTAATTTTGAATATTCCGAGCTGAATCGTAGAATTCCGCATAGAATTTACTCACAAAATGGTACTGAAATCAATCGAAACTTCCCTCTGACTATCAGTGAATGGACAATGAAAGCCATTGAAGACTATCTTGGTGTCAAATATGTACTACCAAAAATAGACCATCTGGCCCTTCCCAATTTCCCAGCTTATGGTATAGAAAATTACGGCTTACCAATTTACCGCGAAGAAGCTCTTTTACTTGATTATCAACACATGACCGTCGAAAGCCAAAACAGCATTTTCCAATTTGTTTCACATGAAATTGGCCATCAATGGTTTGGAAATTTTGTCAGTCCAAAATGGTATACATTTCTGTGGCTGAGTGAAGGATTTGCGTCTTTGTTCTCCTACATTGCAGCCGATATGGTAATTCCTAATATTTGCAAAAATCCATTTTAAATATTTTTCCGAAGGTGTATCCTGAATGGAATTATTGGCAACGCTTTCATGTCGCCGAATTTCAACGATCCCTTGAACTTGATGGAAGAGGGAGCTCTAAACAAATGTCATATGACATCGAATCACTTTACGAAATTTCTTTTGTGATCTATTCCAAAGGTAAGTACTTCAGGCTTAATTTTGTATTGTATATGCTGGAAAACTTTATATTTCCGCATATTTTTAAAAAATTGCGTAATTTTTTTAGGTTGGAAAACCGTTTTCAAACATTAAAGTCTAATTTATTACCTTATAATACGGGAGGGTTTCAAAAGTGTCATAAACCGCGGGTTTGTTTGAACCACAACTAAATATTTTTATAGTATAAATGAAAGGATAGATGACGTGAGTAATCTAGTCAACAATAATCGGCAACAGAGAAGCTCTTTACGCTTACCTGCATTAAAATATTTCAAAAATGGAGAGTTACCAGAGAATTCTTAACTCATGTGTATATCTTGGGTTATATGTCACACAATCATTCAATAACAGCACCCAACATCGAGTTAGTCATTTCGAGAGTAATAACCATATCTTCAAACTGACTAGACTTTCCGAAAATCAGCAACTTCAAGCTTATATCTAATACAGAATGACATCAGTAAAAACCTGTGACCTCATACCTCATTCGCTATTAAAATCACTTATTCTTCTTCGTAGCACTATCGCCCATCTTGGGTCATTTTTTGCTGTAGAAAGTGCCTCCAACTGTCTCGGTGTCCTCCAATTTTGTTGGAGGACAATTGAGTGTCCTCCTATTTTCAAATCCGAGCAGCCATGAACTTCGTCATTAGAGTCAGACCAGCATTTCCCCCGATTTCCACTGGTCTCAGCCCTTCAGTTCTTCCAACGAATACCTTTTTGGTTATCCGTTTTTGAGTCCTCCGGCTCGTCAAAAATTTCATACCGTTCATGGTTGTATCGGTTTGGCTAATTTGACTTCAGGACCCATCGCTCAAAGGCATGCAATGTAATAAAATTATAAATAGCAGATGAAAAAACAAGGACTGAAGTTTCGTTTAAAATAAAGAAAAAATCATTTATCATTTTTTATAGACTGCCAAATTCACAACGTACTTACCTTTAAGTAACCCTTAAGATCGTCTTTCTATCATTTCAGCTGCCAGTGTTATTAATATGTTCAAACATGCATTAACGGAGGCAGTTTTCCGTAAGGGTCTCAACTACTACCTTAATGATATGCAATATGCTGCAGCCGAAGAAGATGATTTACTCCGAAATTTGGAAAGGGCTGTTAATGAGTATGAGCCGTTTGGGAATATGAAGGTGAATGTGTTTCAAATGATCAAAAGTTGGACCAATCAACCTGGCTTTCCACTGATAACGGTAACGCGTGACTATACTGAAGGGACATTCGTGGTAACACAATCACCTTTCGATAAAAATTCGGCTTCTGATACCAGATCATGGTGGGTACCATTCAACATTGCTACTGCCAAAAATCCTCATTTCAGAGAAACAACCATGCATGACTGGTTGAATGTGGGAGAAGAATCCAAGGAGGTCTCACCAAGCACTGCTGTGAACTGGGACAATGACGATTGGATTATTTTAAACAAAAGATCAACCAGTTATTATCGAATCAATTATGATTTGCACAATTGGAAACTATTGGCATCGGCTCTAACTACTTATCCTCTGCAGTTTCACGTTCACAATCGAGCTCAACTGCTGGATGATGGCTACGCTTTTGTCCAGTCAAACCGCATGAATTTCGCAACCTTTTTGGACCTTTCCGTCTACCTAAAGCAGGAAACAGAGTATTCCCCTTGGTACACTGCTAACTCATTTTTAACTGAAATAAATCAATATTTGAGTGCAGACATCGACTACGACCTGTTCCAATATTACGTAGGAAAAATAGTAGCGAACTTCTACTCTGAACTAGGATTCACTGAAAAGTATAATGATGGGCAGTTGACCAAGTTGACGAGGAGTTACGCGATCAATTGGGCGTGTCAGGCAAACCTCAGAAAGTGTTTGCAGGAGACAAGTCTAAGGTTGAAATACTTCGTCCAATTAGGGGTAGATGTTGAGCCAGACTTGAGGTCGAGTATCTTTTGCAATGGCTTAAGAAATGCTGGCGAAGCAGAGCATAAGTATATGTTGAATGAATTGATGACATCAAAAAGTCAAGCGTATCGTAGCCTGCTTCTGAATGAAGTTTTGGGCTGCATTCGAAACGTGCCCGTTTTAACGCAATATCTTTATTCATCTCTTCGATATGATGACTCTAATACTTACAGAGATGAAGAAAGGATCTACGTTTTACTAGGAATTGTTAACAAAGGCCCGATCCAATTAGGAGTTGCGATCGATTTTTTGATCGTTAATCACGTAGAATACAGTAAGCTAGCGATGGAATATGGTTCTATACCCCCACTTTTGTCGGCAGTTCGAAGAATTGCTAACAGAGTCGTAACTGAAGAGCAAAATACAAAGGTGATACCAAGTTTATCAGATACCAAAATCCTTAAATGATCTTATTTTATTGTTCTTTTTCTTCTAGTTTGAGATGTTACTTAAAGTGCTGAACAATTACGAGGAAATCCGAAACGCCGCGAACAGCTTAAGAGCCACCGTGAAAGCAAATCAGGACTGGGTGTCAACATATCGTGCTGAAGTGATAGACTGGCTCAGAAGATTTAAAGAAAAGGATGGAGGCGGTGATGGTGGTGATGGTGCAAGCATCAATATTTGGTCACCTCTTGTTTTGTTCTTGATGAGTGTAATATGTTATATTTTTTAGCGTTAAAATGTATGCAGAATTTCTGTCATGAAATAAATATTTTGAAATAAATTATTTTGTTAATGGATACTAACTTGGTATGTATGCATGCTTTGATTTGAGAGGCACAATTTTCGTGTAATTGCCAGAAAATTAGCAACCGTTTGAGCAATTAAGGTCAGATATTGTTGTCTTCAAAGCAAATCGAAACCGAACTGCTCGCAATAAATATTAACACTAGGACTTTTCTCAAAATACCATCACCTGGAATGGCGTGTTAATACACAAATACTCGATCTTGATTGAACACATATTGTACAGATGTTCTGTTGTACTCTGATGTGCTATTTCTTTCACAAAAGTCAATTTGGTAATTCTCGCTTTCTTCCGAAGTACCAGGTGACGAAGGTACCAGGTCCCTCTGCATGTTCTTTGGCCAACTAGAATAGAAAATCCTTTCTGGATAATTTCGGTCTGCTACAGTTTTTACATGAATGCCATGCGTTTATTGCCACTGAATCTGAATTGTTGGAGAAAGCTTAGACAGGCCACGGATAAGATGTTTATCTGATGGTTTCTTTGTGAGCCATTTAGTTTAAGTAGGACCCTTCGTATTATAGGAAATGTATTTAGAATTATGTCTTGTAAATTTAGAGTTCTGCAAAAACCAATGAATTTGAGATCTCATAAAATTAGAATTGTGTCAATGGCAACATGTGTAATACACAATTTTTTGATTGCTACTGGAAATAATTATATGTGCTCTGGTTCACTTAATTTTGAAGATCCTAATACACATGAAGTTGTGAATGTAGAATGGCGGAATGAGTCCGCACTGAAAAGAGCGTTGGTACCACTAGCAAGGGAACAGCAGCGAAATAATTTCCCAAGAAGATGTGAGAGATGAATTTAAAGAATATTTCTTGACAACTGCTGGGGAAGTTTCGTGGCAATATCGGACGATTTAAGTGTATTTTTCAATAAATCTCTTCTCCATCACAATCCAGAATTTCGATGCGAATTCTTCATAAACACTTTGTCCTTTTTCCTGATTCCGATATAACTTATTCTTAACGTTCCATAGGAACTCTTTTTTTTTCATACAAATGTATCAAAGTTAAAATTTCTTCATCTGCCCACTCAAACATTTTCAAAAATCAAATCAAACACAGAAAAATTAACATAATCTCAGAACAAAGTCTCAGCTCTTCAAACACCGATGGAAGACTAGCTCTTGAGTGCAAAAATGAACATTTCGACCTGTGATACGGAAACTCTCCGATACCTGCACCATAGCGTAAGAACAAACAGCGATAACACTCCGACCATCGACCAATCTAACGGATTTTGCAGAATTGTATGAGTGTAGGTAAAAATATTAATTTTTTGCTCGTTTTGTTTACAAGTACAATGTAAACAGATAGACAAAATAGAGAAAAATAAACATTTTTACGAACACCAATGCAATTCTCCAGAATTTTTCAAATACCGTTAGATCGGTCGTTTGTTCGGAGTGTGAGCGCTGTTTGTGTTTACGCTATGCCTGCACCGTCTAGTCACGGAGACAGCTCTCAGGCATTTGAGACCAAATGCCTGACATTTAGCATTAGACAAATTGACATCACCTAACAAGTTGAAAGTTAAGTTTAGTAATTGACACATCCATCAATACAATTGTTTTCCAGAGTGAATGAGGACAATGTTTTGATGCGGATGAATTAAATGCGAGGGTTTAATCGACTATTCGGAGATTTCTACCGCAGCAAAAACAAACGAAACAGGAAAAACGTATCTCATTCCATTTATTTTGCAACTAGACGATCGCAAAACGATTTCGCAATGCCATTTGCTTGTTTTGGCATCGCTGTCATTTTATTTGATGGAGGTTGGCGGAAGAGCAGCACAAAGTGCTGCAAAGTGGATAAAGTGCTTTAAAAATGCAAAATCATTATAGGGGATGAAAAACGAATGGCACATAAGAAATCGATAGGATTTTTATGTTTTACTGGTGGTATCTATTAATTGTCTTCTTCTTCTTTTATACCAATTTTTCTTACTTTTTACTTCGCAAATTTCCTTAAATCCTGATTTTATTGCCGAAACAGACCTGAACCGTTTCAGAGCTGGAGTTTTTGTTGCAGTTGTTTCTGCTCCCCCTTTTTCAAGCTCGGTTTGTGAAAATTGGTCATTATTCAATAGATTACCATTTATTAATAGATTATCATAGCCTACTTGCTTTGGCTTTACGAAAAATTATTTCCTCTCTTCTATGTAAGGTTTCCTTTTTCTATATTTCTTAGCCAACATTTTCTTTTCATTTTTTTTTTCATTTTAATTTTCATTATTCGCTTATAGATAATTTCTTTACCTCCAGTTTGAACATCCATTGCCCTTTGTTACGTTTTCCGTTATGTAGGCAACATAAAAAAATAAAATAGTACTAAGACTAGAGTTAAAATGAAAGCCTGTGTAATCAGATTTGGGTGCTTAGTTAAATAATATTAGAAAAAAAGTCTCAGTAAAAATAAGAAAAAAATCTCAGTAAGAAAAGTCTAAGAAAATAAATCTCCATGAAATTCTTGGAACGCTTACGGAAAATTTTCAGTCAATCGAATTTACTTGTTTGTTGTGAACATCTAGCTCTAAGATAAATGTAATGGGATAAATATGTATGGGATAGATATGTAAATAGGGATAAGCGATAAGTGAGTAAAGTTTAAACTAAATATCGAAGAAAGAAAACGAAAGATAAAGTGTAAGAAAAGGAATTAAGAAAACAGAGAAAAAAAATAGGAGAGTGAATAAAGAAAGAAAAATTAATAGTTATATTAGCGTAAATTAAGCGTAAATTAAGAAGAAAAGAAAATTGAATATAGAATTAGGACAAGAAGAAATCAAAGGAAGAAAAACGGACCCTTGCTGTGAGCACAACTCACAGATATAATCCAATTTTATGTCGTGTTCTCCTAATTTCGATATCCATCTTTGAAGTCTGGGTGTAATATCTTTGCCGTTAATTTTTTTGATAAAGTCATTTCATTGGCTGATGGTGTGTATGTAGGTTAAATTCCCTTGGATATGAAAAGGGTCTCAAATAATTTAGTGTCCACACTATGGCCAACATTTCCTTTAGTGTCCTGCTTATGTAACACATAGGGTGGCCCTTTTGGCTCAATACAGCAACTAGGGCGTAATTTCTGGCATCCGTGGCCATTTCAAATTTTTGGGAAAAGTTTGCATATGGAGAAAACGGGAGCTGAAGATATTAAGCTTTATCTTCACTGTCATTAAGCTTTATTTTCTTATTTTTTCCAGATATTTCGTCATCGGTTGGGCCACCTGGGCATAACCCTTAAAGAACTTCCTGCAGGAACTCGTTAACCGTAGGAAAAATTTAATTTCTTGTGTGTTTTTAGGGGAAGTGGACCTTAAAAACTATCTCAATTTTGTTTTAATTAGGTTTTGTATCTTCTATTCGAAAAGTGTGACCTAGAAATTCATTTTTTTTTGAAGGTAGTTACATTTACCGACTTGCAGTTCAAGGTTGGCTTTTCATAGTTGATTAAATACTCTTTGTAAGTTTCGTAAATTGTCCATGAAGGTTGTGCCAAAAATCAGAACATCGTCCATATAGACCAAACATTTTATATTAATCAAATCCTCCAATACTTGATTGATGAATCTTTGAAAGTTTGCTGGGGCATTCCATAACCCAAACAGCATTCTTGTCATAATGTACTTATAGTGGCCAGCTGACGATGAAAAGGTTGTCTTCTTTATATCAGATTCCCGCATGGGAATCTGGTGAAAACGGAAAAATCCTTTCTTTGCCAACGGAAAGGGATCTTCTCGACTTCTCCTGGATGCCGTCAATATTAGGTATTGAGAATCTGCCATCAACCGTAACTAAATTTAATTTTCGGTAGTTCAAGACTAAAATGATTTGTATGGTGATGTTCTCTCCCAACTATTCTCTCCCTATTAAGTGATATTTAATTTCATCGTCATGTATGTGTGGAGTTCTGTAAATTTTTTCCTTTTTATTTCGTATTCTACTAAATTCTTTACTGATAAGTAACCACTATTTCGATAAGTTAGCCTTCCTAGCTCCCTTTTTCATTGTTTAGATCAGCCATAACGATATTTATATCATTTTTTTTGGCTCCATCATTGTAATTGTACATAGAAGGGGCTTTATATTTTGTTACTGATGGAGTAGCATTATTCCTGAATCGAGCAACTTGATTCCTAAAATCTATCAGAGAGTCAGAATTCATGAGAATTTTCGTTCCAGTTATTGCTTAAAACTTGTAGTTGCTTGACTTTTTTAAGTTTCTACTGAATAAATTTTCTAACTCCTATTTCTGGTGGTGTTTTCGTGAGTGCTTTGCACCCAATAGCCTGAGCGCCCATTAATGTTCCATACTATTGATTGGTTACTTTTCTTATGGGATGATTATCAGCTTCTTTAAATTTAGAACTGATATTGTTGAGCCTGAATCTATGAGAACCTTAATTTAATTTCATTTACTTGTAAAAAGATTATTGAGAGATTGTATCCAAGGCTGGTTCCTTAAAAATTTTGCTCTTGTGAGTCTACTTCTTGGAAATTTGTTTCCTTTAGATTGGTTCTGCGCATATAGGAGTGGCATCCGTAGGCTCTGGTTCATTTTCGTTTCGATGAAAAATTATCCTGTTTCCGGATTGAAACGATCGATATTAGTTATAATTACAGGTTGGTTGAAAAGTATTGAAAGCAAAAATGAAAGAATGTGAACTTTTAAATGAAATTAGTTTTTTTGTTAAATATAATCTCCCTCAACTTCAATACACTTATTCCAATGATCCTGCAATAATTTTATACCATCTCTGTAATGATTTTCTGGAAGCTCTGCAAAATACTGTTCCACGACTGAAATAGCTTCTTCATTCGATGAAAAACGCTTTCCACGAAGGAATTGTGTCAAGTTTTTCAAGAGGTAGTAGTCGCTAGGAGTCGCTGAATATGGTGGATGTTCAATTCGTTCTTTAATTCATTCAATTTAGCCATCGTGAGAGCTAAAATGATTTTTTTCTTCGTTAAACCAGGTCTCTTTTCGCGGATTTTTTCGTTCAATTCATCCAAAAGGTTACAATAATATTCAGAGTTAATTATTTTACCTTTTTCAAGATAACCAATCAATAAAATCTTTTTTGCATCCCAAAAAACTGATGCCATAACCATTTTTACCGATCGTTCTGACTTCACCTGTTTTAGAGCTAAACAACCAGCCTCAGTCCAATGTAATCGTTCTTGTTTCAATTAAGGATCATGGTGGTAGATCCAAACTTCATCCATTGTTACAAAACGACGCACAAAATCGGTTTTATTCTTAATAAAATGATTCAAATGATGCTGAGAAATTTGCTTTCGTGAGAGTTTTTGTTGAATTATTAACGAATGTGGCACTAACTTTCCAAACAGTTTTTTCATCCGTAATTCTTCATGTAAAATATGGAGTACTCGTTCGTCTGAGATGCTTATGGTATCAGCGATTTCACGTTTAGTCAGACTCGGATCTTCACCAACAAATATTATGTACTTGGTCAATGATTTCTGGTGTTGTTGTAGTTTTTGGTCGTCCACTACGTGGTTCATCTTCAACGCTTGTGCGACCACGTTTAAACTCTAAAACCCATCGATGTACGGTTGGAAATGAAGGAGCAGATTCTTTTAACACGCTCATCATTTTTGTATGAACTTTTGTTGCTGATACACCTTCCAAAACAAAGAATTTTACCACTGCACGATACTCAGTTTTTTCCATTGTTAAAAAATACACCGACATGTCGAATTCAAATGGCTTGTGAACAATGAATGAATTGACAGATCGAAATAAAATTGTTAGTATGTTCATATGTAAGATGAAATAATAAAATGGCGTATGAATTTTGATTCCACTACTGCTTAATAGGTGTCGCCTTCAGTACTTTTTAACTAACCTATATTAAGTTTGTAATACTGTTTCTGTTATCTTCACGACGTTGGTACTTAAAAGAATTATTAGTTTGCCTATCCTCATAACTATCCCTACTCCCTTGACGTGAGTTATTTCCTTGATTTAAGCTTTCTGCCCTTTTTTGGTGACTTCTTTCGTTTCTTTTTTGTTTCCTAGAAATACTTGAGGAATTATTTTCATCCCCTGTCCGAATAATAATAATACACTTTATAGGCGTCGTTCAATGTTGAATTGCTTTTTGTCCGTAGGTCCATAGTATCAGATCTTTTTTCTGTATGAAGACTTTTGGAATATGCTTTTTTATTGTTTTTTGAGTGGCATTCCCTTGTGTTTTCTTCATCTCAAGTGTACTTTAACATTAACTGATCCAAAATATCTGTTATATAATTATATAATTTTGAATAATTGAAATAATTTTTGGAAACAATGATCTGCTAGCTTTTTGAACCGTTGGGACTGTATTCAAAATGTTGTAAAAAGTGCTGCTTTCAAACTGCTCCAAGTCCTATCTGCTACTTTTCTAGCGGTGGTTGCTGCACGGCCTTGTAACTCCGAGAATGAAATTTCAGTTATGTATTCCAATCCTTCGCCTTCCGGGACCAATCTTATCAGTGTTTCAACTTCCATTAAGTAATTTTCCAATTGAAAAGTGTTTTACCCACAAATGGAGATATAGCCCTTGCTTTGCTCAGCAATTTGTGGATCGGGATCTGCAACAATTACCTGGTTAACTGATCTGGGTTTTCTGCCTTTGGCGACTGTTCTATTGTATTATTGGTTGTATAGGGGTAAATCTTCCCGCTAAATTATTTAATTGGCCTATGCAGCAAGGAGGCAAATTCTTTCAAAGTTCAGCCTTCAGGGCAATGCTAACATTGTTTGCCTCAAACCCTCTTCATATTTATTTAATTTTTGTAACTCACTTGCACAGGAGGATTTCTTGTCTCCTTGCGCAGGACACTGTCTGCATCACTTTAGTTTTATGTGAGACACTGGAGCTTGCGCGATTTTAGTTAACATACAAGAAGTTATACAAGTAACTTAATTGTTTCAGCAGAATTATACTTTGTCTACTCTCGCATATTCTCTAACTGTAGCTCTCACTCCCTTTCAGTCTCTGAATCTTTTCTAATTTTTTTTCTTGCTGGCCAATCAGAATTAATCTGGAAATCTAATATAACTTAACAGAAGCAACGTTAGCAACACACACAGGAAAACATTCGAAAGTATATTGTTGCGCTTTGGCAGGTGCGTGACCTGTTTGCTCTTCGCAAATATTAGCAATAGTGAATGAAACACACCCGAATAATTTAAAATTAGGTGCTCGAAATTTTATTCTTAAAAATCACTATTACTTTACAATTATTTCACTTAATCACTACTTCACTTATTCACTTTTATGATTTCACTTTTACATTAATTAATCAATCACTTATTAAAAGTAATCACTTTTACTTGCTACTTAATATTCGCAAACGATTTTATTTCACAACACTTTTACCGCACCACTTTTAACGCGCACTGTCGCTCGCTTCTTCACTTCATTCACAAGACTCCCTTTGCCACTCGCTGTAGTCGCTTTTATACATCTACCAATGAACCCAGAATATTTCATGAGGATTGTTCTCGATTTTTCGCGCTGAGTCACTTACACACGTATTTGTTGTACCCAATGCACGCAATGTGTTTATGTTATGCTTTATATTATGCTCTTCGAGAATTATCGATGTATTGGTAATTGAAACTTGTTTACGACTTTGAACATGTCACATTATCCCCGCCTTATATCTTTTTCGCCACGAAAAAGTGTCACATCAGTTATCTCCACGTCTTCCTGCTGATAATATGGGGCAACGCTGACCAGGTACACAATTTTCATGTTTGCCCTGGGTTTCTGGTGTTCCTGTATCCGGTATACCACAGCGTTGATTCGTTTGACGATTCTATAGGGCTCTTCCCAATTTGGCTGTTGCTTCGGAGATCTGCTTTTCCGACGACGTGGGTTATATAGCCACACCAAGTCGTCCTGCTGGAATCCGGATGAGTTTACCATCAAGTCATATCTGGTCTTCATGCGACCAGCGGTTGACTCTATTTGCTTCCGGACTAATTGGTGTATCTGATTCAGCCGTTGCCTTAAGTCGCTTGTATACTCCGAAATGGGTTGGAGCTGCTGAGGGAGTGTTCCGAACTTTACATCAGCTGGTAGCCGAATCATTTTTCCAAAGATGACTTTCGCGGGAATTTCTGCTGTTGATGCATGTTCTGCAGTTCGGTATGCCATCAAAAGTAATGGAATGCGTCAACCCCAATCTCTCTGGTTTTCATCAATCATCTTGGCCAAATGTTTATTTAGCGTGTCATTGAACCGTTTGACTATTCCATCCGACTGGGGGTGAGGTGGTGTTGTCCGTGTTTTTCGTATTCCCAGCAGTTCAAAAATTTCGGCAAAAACTTGTAACTCGAAGTTTCTGCCTTGGTCTGAATGTAGTTCATGGGTTACGCCATATCTAATAACCCACTGTGAAGCATTTTGCTCCGCTACAGTAGTTGCCTCCTGATTAGGAATTGGGTATACTTCTGGCCACTTAATGGAGTAATAAGTGTAAAAACCGTAAGAGTAAGCACCGAGTAAATACCGATTTTCCCATTTCCGTTTCAGAACTCCATCATCAACCTCAAGGGAGTTCCATGGAGCCCACTAGCATTTTAACAATGTACCGCGTGCTGATATGTTCTTCCACTGGGGACGTTATGTTGTCTCTTTCCATACCAACAATGGTCCAATTCCATTGTCGGATATGCGTGATTACACGCAAATCCACACCCTGTTCTTTTTCCTCAGACCGTCGGCAATGTTGACAAGCCGCTGAACATGGGCGAAGGGGTAAAGCGTCGGAGTTTCCATGCACTCCTCCTTTTTGATGGACGATTTCGAAATTATAGGACTGTGGCCTTTCGATCAATCTAGCAACTTGCCCTTCTGGGTTTTTGAAAAGAAGCAGCCATCTCACGGAAGCATGATCTGTTCGGAGGACGAATTCCTGTCCATATAGGTACTTGTGGAACTGATTTGTTGCTTCAATTGTAGCCAGTAGTTCTATCCTGGTTACGTAGTAGTTCCTTTCACACTTTTCAGAACTTGGCTTTAGTAAGAAGTAACTCGCTCTTCTTCACCGTCAACCTGTTACAACACAGCCCTTATCCCGTTGTTAATCGCAACGGTACCAACAATGAACATATTTCCTGGTTTGGGGTACGCTAGAACTGGTGATTCACAGAGCTTATTCTTCAACATCTCGAAGGCTTTTTCACACTGATCGTTCCAGATAAAGGGGCAATTCTTTTCCGTGAGCTAACGGAGACATTTCGTTGTTTTTGCAAAGTCTTTAACGAATCGGCGATAATAGGTGGCCAGTCCAAGAAAACTTCGAAGTTGTCGTTTGTTATTAGGTTTCGGCCAACTTCTCACAGCTTCTATTTTCTCGGGGTCGGTTTTCACATATTGTGCTGATACAACATGTCCTAGGTACTTTACTTCAGCTGCGAAAAGTGTGCACTTCTTGGGATTCAGCTTCAAGTTAGCTTGAACACCTCTTCCCAATTGCGCACATGTTCGTCGAACGTCCTCCCTATGACAATGATGTCATCCAGATACAGTAAGCACGTTTTCCAGCTTAACCCGCGTATTACACATTCCATGAGGCGCTCGAATGTTGCTGGAGCATTGCAATGCCCAAATGGCATCACTACAAATCGCCACAGTCCAGTACCCACTGAAAATGCAGTTTTCTCTCTGTCTTTCTTATCGATTTCAACCTACCAGTACCCACTCTTTAAGTCAAGAGTAGAGAACCACTTTGAATCCGCCATCGTATCCATAACGTCGTCAATGCGTGGAAGCGGGTAGCTGTCTTTTTGCGTGACAACGTTGAGCAATTTGACGTTGACAAAATTGAGCCGTCGATTGACGGCTCAATTATCCCTTTTTTTCCATGTCGGAGATCATTGCGCTTACTTCTACCTGCTTGGCTAATGGAAGTCATCCTGGCGCGTGTCGAATCGGCTTAGCGTCTTGCGTGTCTATAACATGAGTCACTATACTCGTACGTTCTTGATCGTCTTGACCTGTCGAGAAAATATTGCGCTATTTGCTCACCAATTCCGAGGCTTCCTTGAACTGCTCTGGTGATAACTTGGTTGGCCCCAATAAGGTCGACACTAACTCACGGGGTTCCCCGGAATTGCTGTTCATAGAAAATGAGGTTTGACTTTGGAGAGAAGTCACCCGTTCACCAAATCTGGTCGCAATATTGACCTTGTGGCACCAGTATCAATAGTGAGGGTGCAATATTCACCGTCGACTCCACGAACACATAGGCCTACCTCTGCCCGATGTAACTTGGACACTATGATGGTGGTACTGGGGACTTCGATCCTCCTAGCCAAACTCTGCACCACAAAGTAGAGTTTTATGCGTGTCACGACCCCTTGATTTTAGGGGCCTTATTGCCAGGCTCGGTTTTTGGCCTTAGTCTCCTTCTAGCGGCACATGCCGGGCAATAACTTTATTTCTTTTATGCTTGCAGTGCAGTGCAGACGCCATCGTTCGCCACAGTTCCAGCATATAGGCCCATGTTCGCCTGTGCTTCTTCGCTCATGCCAACACGCTCACATGTACATTCTTCCGCTCTAACCTGCTGGATCCTGGCTGTGTTACGAGTGGTTATTTTGGCAGCTTCAAAGTTTCAACAATATGCCAGTGCGTCCTTTAGTGAGCGTTTTTGGCTAGGCGGAGAGCTTGTTGCATTTCCCAACGCGCTAATAAGAGCCTCCGTTGCCACATCGTCCCGATGTTTTGGGTCGTATGCAGGGTAAGCCAAAAGTGGTAGCCTTTCAGTATCCCGGACTAACTGCTGTAGGGTTTCACCTGGTTTCTGCATCCGGTTGCGCAGCTGCGACCTGTAAATCTGCTTCAGGTGATTATCTCCATACCTCATGTCGAGTGCGTTCATGGTAGCGAGTGAGCTTGACTGCGACTCGACGGGGCAGTTTGAAGTATTTCCGCAGCTGGACCTCTCAGGGAAAGGATTAAGGCTGTTGGTCGCTCCTGCTCATTCCAGTGATTTGTTTGAGCGGCAGCTTCAAACTGGTTTTGTAAATGCTCCATGCTTTTTGTCCATCGAAAGTTGGTGCTTTTACATTCCTTGTTGAGACATTGGCTGTACTCGTTATCGGGTTACTGGCTATCATTACTTTCGCTTGCTTTGAGTCTTCCTTCATTCTTTCAATCTCTTCCCGCACCGTCTCCACTTTGCTCATCCTTTCTTCCATTTTGTCCATTCTTACTTCGAAACCTTTAATTTGGGCGTTCATTTTTTGGCTTAGCTCACCTAAATCTGCTCTTAATTCAACAGATTGCTTGTCGAATTTCTGGCTAAAGTCTGCTGATTGCTGGTCCAGTTTCTGTTTCAGGCCGGTTGATTGCTGGTCGAGCTGGTTCCACCCTGTTGACTGTCGATCGAGCTACTCGTTTAAGTCGGTTGGTAAAATATCACCGACGCTACCATTCAGAATGGCAAAGGTGTAAGTGTGCTGTTGCCACGCATCCCAATGATACGAACAGACATGGCTTTCGAATTTAAACGTTTGCAAATTCCAATACCACTTGCATTCGCAATAACCATCAATCAATGGAGGACAAGGAATATCTACCAATGAAGGACAAGCGAAACCATCTGATTTGTATGTGTATGAACCAAACTAAAATAAATATTCGGTATCCAAATGCATTACGATAATTAGACAAGAATATAAACAGAATTCATTGTTGAAATCAACTAAAGTTTTAATTTTTACGAATCAAGAATTTTTACTTTGTTTAATGAATAAAAGGCCAACGCATGGCGGCAAAGCTAGTCATTTATATAATTGCATTTTTATTTCAATTAGTACTAATAGGAAATAATCATGCATATAAATTAAAAAAACTGCACGAATTTGAAAATGTGAAACTGGAGAATAGTTTCTTACACTCGTGATAATAAAGAAGTTCCTTTTTGGGAAATAGATGATGTGGAAACATTTAAGACACTATTTGAGTTATTTTCGGCATAGGTTTCATAAATTTATATGAATGAAAGTTTGAAAAGTGTTTAATGAACACAAAACATGCATGAAGTATTGGCAAACTGATATGTTAAAATAAATATTACCACACGATTGTGAAGGTTTTTCGCTGTCATTAAATTTATCAAATTGCTAACAAATAATGAGCTTCCGATTAGAAAAACCCCACAATCAAGTTATTCTTCTATTGTAAAAAAAGAACCTATGCGTGATTGCAGTTGATAGATATATCTCGCCTGAAGAGTTTATCAGTCCCGAAATATTCATTATTTAGTTTGCTTAGTCATGCATTATCTTTTCTCGTCAAAAAAGATAGTCTTCATAGAATATAACGATCGGATTGAAAATCATAGAATAAATATTAGTCAAAAAATTAATGTAGATCAGCTCAGATGGCCGTTTTTGTCCGTTCAGCATTCGTTGTCCTAGCACTTTTGTGTCTATGTTCAATCGTTTTTTCAACATATTCGCCTGTGTTTGCAGGACGAAATGCAAGAGCGGGTTCGATTTTTTCACGGTTGCCTAACGAAACTCGTCCTATTTCCTACGACATTCACTTGAAGACGCGTGTTGATCAAGGCGATTTCTCTTTTACGGGTCGTGTCAAAATTGTTGTTCAAGTTCGAAATGCTACGAATCAAATTATAGTGCATGCCCGTCAGCTCGAAATCAAATCGATTAGTTTGAGCACTGTCTACTATGTCCCTGTTGAAATTCCTGTGACCCACACTTACGATAGCGATACGGAGTTTTTGGCAATCACAGCTACTGATAAGGTCTTATCGCCTGGAAACTATTATTTGATAATCGAATATAATGGTGAATTGCGGAAGGATAATGCTGGATTTTATGTGTCAACGTTCAAAGATGCAAGTAATAACGTTATGTAAGTTTTCCAAATAAAGCAAAATAACGCGAATTAAATATTGTAATGTTGAGGTTGAGGTATTTTAATTGTTTGTCGAGATTTATAAATGAGAAAATGTTTTTCAAATTTGCGTATGGCATTTAAAGTTAAGCAAGGAACGAATATAACTCTTTATTCGCAACGTCTTTCAATTTTTTAAAATTGCATTTTTAAAATGACGTAATTAAAAATTACAATAGTTTTATTGCTGGATAGTGACGAAAATTCTAGATATTCAACTTGTCTTTAGTTTCGCTTCCGGGAGTCCAAATAGATTTTCGACTGATGAATTTATTTCATTGTTATTAAAATTTGGGCGATATTAATCAAGGTTTAAGAAAATGATCTTTGCAAGTGAAAAGGAGCCTGACATCATGTCAATCTTATAAGCCACAACTTTCCTGGTCTTGTAGAACACTCTGATGATAAATAAGAGTTTCCTGATTCAGTGATCTAGTCGCAAAAAAAGCTAGCATGTCAATCTCTTTGAGAACAATTTTAGTTTTTAATTTCTATCAGCACTTTGTTGATTTTGCTTTTCGCTATTCTCAAACATGAATGAAATTCTTAAACGTCATGAGTCGGACATGTTTTGCTCGAACATATCTCGAACATATTTTTGAAGACATATGGACTAATAATTCCACATACGCATAAAGCACACCAAACAGTGACGTTCACTTGACACAACGGTGTTTGGACAACTGCTTATGGCTGCTCATCACGACAATGTAGCAGAATGACGTTTACATTCATATAGAAATGAGTCTTATCGCTAAACAAAATTTTAGTTTGAAATTCGAGACCTGTGGTAATTTTTATTGGACCCATAAACCAAATCTACATCAAGCCATGTGGCAATTTCGTTTTAAAACCTACACAAGTTTGATTTTGTAAATCCGTAATACAAAATCCTTACGTAGAATCTACCACGATGTGGATGGGTAAAAGTTTAGTTGTTGAGCAAGATGTTAAATCATCTTATTTGGGTCGATACTACACTCTAAATCTGCTGTGATTTTCTCATAACGCCTTGCCTTGCCTCTAGAATAATGCGTACTATCAATGAGACTACGTGGTACGGAAAGGATCCACGGCTAATCGAATTTATTTTTTTGATGGGGATTGCGTCGGCCATAAAATTGTCGGAGTGCACGATGAGTTTGTCGAACAGAATCCGTGTTTAAATAGATGTTGTTTCGGTGCTTTTAAATAGATCTGGACAGTTGACATGTGGACAGTTGCTCAGGTGTCAAAATATTTACTATACAATGGCAAACCAAACTTACCATAAAACGCATGACAGCTGTCTCACCATGCAAAAGTGTTGGCAAAGCAGCTGTTTCACCATACAAAAGTGTTGCCAAGAATTTAAATTGGCAAGTATTGCTGATTTAAAATTCTATACTTCTAAAGACCTTTAACTTACCGATTTTCTGCAATCATTAGTTAAAAACCTCTGCCATTCATGTAGCTTAGTGTTTGAATCGTTTCAGTCGCATTTTCTCGCTCTAAAAATGAATTGAGTGTTTGTTCTTATCGGTATTGACCACTTCTTGGCGTTATTTAGGCGTTAAATAATCCGTATAAGCCAGAATTGACTTTCTACATAGTGCGCGTTCTAGGTTGCTCATTTTATTCGTTCAGTCGTGAGCTTATTCGTGATAAAATGGGAAGCCAAACTAATCATTAAACGCATGACAGCTGACATACCATACGTAATATTAAAAAGGGGTTGTAAATTTAAAATTCTCTACTTCTACAAAAAGGAACCTTTTATTTGCCTATTTTTGGTTGCGCAGCTTTGGAACCCCTTCGCTATTCACCTATAGCCATGTCAGGATACATTTTTACCTAAAACTATTATGTTTTGTTCATAGTAGTATTGCATTAGAAGTAATGACATCACATTACAACTTCCTCCGTTTTTGTGAGTGGGGCAGATTAGAGTTTTTGAACATCCCTCAGGTAATTATTTATGTTTCTTAATTTTGTGAACTACTGTAAAACTAGTGAACTACTATGAAACTGTAATTCAAGTCATTTGTATCCTTGTTTTACGAGTTCTACTGAGATATTGTTTTGTTATTTTCAGCATTGGGTAGCCATTTAACATCATTAAATGTTTGGGGATTTAGGTCTTATTATCGGTCAATGTTATTACTATGGATAGTTCAGTCGCATCTAAAACGTTAACGAGAGCTAAGTAGTCAGTTATTGTTCTTTTCCTCCGATGCTCTATCATCTTGGTTTACTCTTCGACCCGTGGTATTGAAGAGGGACAGAATGAATTGAAATCATTGGACAAGGTTTTTGCGTTCTTCTCAAACAATTTGACATTGTTACTAACCAACTGCCAATCATTTTACCTTACTTTGTTACCCTCATATTTGGTTTATTTTTGTCTGACAATTTATTTTTGATGTTGACAACTTACTATTTGTTTGCCCTTGTAAATTTTTTGTGTAGTTTGAGAATGCCTTATTTGCAAAAAGGAGCGTTTCCTAGTATCCATTATACTTCACAGGGTCTTATATCTAATGATTTCTTCATCATCGTCTGATCCCGATGACATACAACCCTCAAAAATTTGATGTATTGCAATTTCGTTCAAACAAAAATTTTGATAAGTCTGTTGACAGACTCTTCTTGATCCGCGTCACGGATCGCACTTCGCAAGAATTGTTTATTATGGATGCTGGAAGGCTAACTCAGCGGATAGATCTGTTTGAATGTGTTGCCACCATGGAAGATGCGTATCAATAATAGTACAAATTTTTTGACTGAAGCAAAATGGTTAAGGCACTGGTCGTTGTCTTTGGATTATTAGTGGAAGCTGGGCCGGTCCAGATTCCTCATTTGTTTTTTCGGTCTTAAGCCATTAAAAAAATTTGACATCAAAATCAGTGCAGATTGTTTGACATCTTCTTTTTCCGTCGCGGGGTGAATTTTTTTCAGTTGGATATAGGATAAACACGTCTGACATACTCGTTTTTTGGTCAGTTTGAAGTCAATTATATTTCGCTTTTGTTCACTATGTGTGATACTGAACGGACGATTACCTGAAGACTTCCCAGTGTAGAAAGCAGCGTGCAATCTCATATTTGTAGCCTCACAACCATTCCAATTTCGCTGTTTGGATTCAGTCTGGTATTTTATCAGAGTTTTCAGTCTTGTATTTTATCAGAAGTATTCCTGATTTGACATTCAAATATCCGAATACAAAGTCTACTTTTCGATTATGCGTTCGTTTCCAATGATTCAATCGAGTTCCAGGTATTCCATCGTTCGGCTTACTTTTGATTAGTTTTTTTGATGTACCAGTTGTAAGACCATTGTTCTAACACCCAAATTAAAGGACCGGCTCAACCAGTTCTTCGATCTAAATCCCGGAGTATTCGCTTCCACTCTCCTTCAATAGTAATTTGAACAGCTCCAGTGGTCGAAGGTAAAATCGAAGTCGCAATGGCTGAAGAGAGGATTTAATGGTAGAAATGGAGATGCTGCAATTCTCAAGACTTTGTTGGTACCCTACAATGTTCCGAGGAAGATACTCACATTAGCCATCCAAACCATATGAGTTCACCATATCGAGTCGAATTGGAAATTTGAATTGGAATGCACCAAACCTCGTTTTATAAACAATGTTTTTATATTGAGGTGCCTTAACTTTATGAAAGGATGCAGAGGCTTTAGGGCAAAAGTTTAGTATTGAAAAGCTTATGATCGCGCATGCGCTAGTATTTTCATATAGTTCCTAACATTTCTTCCATTGATTAATCCTTCATTGGCTAATGGTCGAGTTCATATTTGTGGTTGGAAAATGCAGTAGGTACCGCAAGCCTTCTTTTTAGTATGTCCAGGGTTTGGGCATATTAATTTGGGCAGATACAAATGTATCTGCTAAATTTTAGGTTGTGCCATCAAAATACATTTAGTTGGATATTAATTAAAGTTCAAAAAAGAACAATATATTTTTTTGACATTGAAAATCAAACAGAAAATGCAGGATTCCCTCTGAAATAAATTTAGATCTCACCGAATCTTTTTGAGCATTTTTGAATTAAAAATAACTCCAGAAACTTCTCATATTAATATGATTTATAATCAATTATTCGAGGATTATATTCCTGTAATTATTCGAAGTGTTATCCTGTACAGAATTGTATCTTACTAGATTCGAAGCACACTAATATTTATCAAAAGCATTGTTCACAATAAATTATATCTTACAGCAACATAGCATCGACCCAATTCCAGCTAACCGATGCAAGGCATGCTTTTCCATGTTATGATGAGCCACAAATTAAAGGCGTCTTCAAGTTATCTATCCAACATGGTGCCAACTATTCAGCGATATCGAATATGCCCATACTTGAAGGACCCATAGATAAGTATGTGTTCTAAAATGTGTTCTTTTCTAAAAAAATTATTTGAACATTTCGGAACATGTCTTTCCTTAACTTGAAAAGTATTCCCTGCTTTCCAGTGGTGATGGTACCTCAACAATCAAATTCCAGCAAAGCACCCTGATGTCAACATATCTTCTCGCATTCACCGTTTCCAACTTTGGATATTCTGAAATGCAAGGAAGGATACCACATAGAATTTATTCACGGATTGGAACTGAAGCAGATCGCACCTTTGCATTATCCACTAGCGTTCAAGCATTGGAAACTGTGGAAGATTATCTCAATGTTGACTATAAACTCTCCAAAATGGATAGCGTAGCACTTCCTGATTTTGCTGCTTATGCGATGGAGAATTGGGGAATAGCTATGTACCGAGAAGAATTTTTATTATTCAAGGATAAAAAGTCAACAATTGAAAATCAAATGAATATAATTGAGGTTATGTGTCATGAGTTCGTTCATCAATGGTTCGGAAATTTGGTCAGTCCCGATTGGTGGACATATTTATGGTTGAATGAGGGATTCTCCGTTTTGTTATCATATGTAGCAGCTGACGAGGTAACATAGATATAACCTAACCAAATGTTGAATTCGGAATCATTGAGCAATTCTTCAATTTCCAGGCTTTTTCAGATTGGGATTTTATGCAGCGGTTTCACGTCAGAGAATTCCAATATTCTCTAGAATGGGATGGCAAACAAGATTCACCACCAATGACAAATTATGTTGGGTCAATCAGTGACTTCTCTTTTGTTGCTTATTCTAAAGGTGAGATTTAGCATGTGATAGACTGTGATAGATAGAAGCTAATCGATTTTTTTCGTATGAGCTCCTTGAGGAGACTTCTAATAATTAACATTTCGTCTAAATTTTCCCTCGGTTACGAGGCATTACAAAGGTAAATTGTTCGCAATTGTTGAAAGAACTTCAATATTGACATAAGATATCTCAGGTAAAGTGCTTTCAGTACTATCATCTGCATCATGTTTCCCTTTAGCTTAAACAAATCGACATTTAATGCAAGTCCATAACCACGCAAACGGTAGTAGTAGTAGTAGTAGTAGTAGTAGTAGTAGTAGTAGTAGTAGTAGTAGTAGTAGTAGCAGTAGTAGTAGGAGTAGTAGTAGAAGTATTAGTAGTAGTAGTAGAAGTAGTAGTAGTAGTAGTGGTAGTAGCAGTAGTGGTAGTGGTAGTAGTAGCAGCAGCAGTAGTAGAAAGGGTTAATGAATTTTCAAGAATATAAAAATTTAATATATAACAATAAAACGATGACATACCTCAAAAAAACTCATTGGAAAATCTGAAAATCAAAAGTGACTATAATTCCGTAGAACATAACCAGTTTTCCGCCAGGAGATACCCGCATATCATGAAAGAATATAGAACATATGCTTTATATTCTTTACTATCATACAATGGAGCTGCTAGAGTAGCAGCATTGGTCCAGATTGACTTCGTCTTAGGGACTATAGCTCATGTAGGACGATCAATGTCAATGACACTGTCATTGACAGAGAACTGCTTGGCTAAAATGAGAACTGCTTAGCTGAACGGACTGAAATTTGTCCTCAACCACTAAAACTACCGGAGTAGATCCACTCTATATCAGTGTCCAAAACTTTGACTGCCATTGACCAGCGTGACGGTAAAGACACATAGGTTTCGTACTCTTGAGAATATTACCAGGTTTTTGTTCTCTTTTCATGGTTATAATTATTATCCCCCTTTTATGAGAAAAACAAACCACAGTAAATGCTAACTCACAAAGGTACCACAAGAGGGACATTATTTTGGGCTTCCTAAAGTCTAGAGACTACCAACTTCTGCAATAGAGATATTACCCAAACTAATGCCATTACATAAGTAGATTCGGATAGAATATATAAGTCCTAATTTTTTTGTCTGATAATACAAAAGTGCAAGGTTAATAATAATTCTAAGAGGAAATGCGAAACTATTTTCAAACGGATAAAAGTGAACAGAAATGTTGAAATCTCATTAGAGATCTCACTAGGAAAGAATGAAATTGCAGAGGATCTCAGCCCCCTGAAATAATCGAAGTCATAAATTGCTTCAACGGCTCTACATCGGATAAAGGACCTGGAGCCTGAGCCCATATTTGCGACCACCAATCATCTAATTGGAGCTAATGTTTAATTTAAAAACAGCACAAGCTTTGAAAAATCGGACGATCAGATTTTTTCTGCAAAATAGAAACACAGCATGCTTATAAACATAAAATCTAAATTTCTGGTTTAATGCATGAAAAAATATTTCAAGTGAATTATTTGCTCAACTCCACTAGCATGAAAGATCTCTGTTCATGATATTTAATAAGATTGCTTGACAATTTTCTTCACCCGTTTTACATGCAGCTCTTTGAATTTCCATCTAGGAATCATTGATATTTCGGGCTTTATTTGCGTACGTCAGGTAATCAGAACGACGCCAAAGAAACAAGGAGTTGACACATGACCCTAGCAAGCATTAATGAAGGCCTTCGCCCAAAATCAGGTTTTCTGTCACAAGTTATCACATAACCCTATTAACAATGAATTATGAGCATCGCTCGAACAGGGTATTCTGTTACAAGTTGTTACATGGCCCTAATCATAGCGTAACAACAAACAGCGATAACACTCCGACCATCGACCAATCTAACGGATTTTGCAGAATTGTATGAGTGTTAGTAAAAATATTTATTTTTTGCTCGTTTCGTTTACAAGCACAATGTAAACAGATAAACAAAATAGAGAAAAATAAACATTTTTACGAACACTAATGCAATTCTCCAGAATTTTTTGAATACCGTTAGATCGGTCGTTTGTTCGGAGTGTTAGCGCTGTTTGTTGTTACGCTATGGCCCTAATAGCCATTAATAATTAGCATCGCCTAAAGGATGGTGGCATGAGAATCACTCACGAATCAGCTAAATTTTTCGTGGGAAGCTCAGTCCTCTGCTAATGTCACAATTAATCGGCTTTCATTACAATTGACTGAGCCTATGGAGCTCTCTTTTCATTTCAAGAACTTATGCACTATTATAGTTTGTCCTTTCTCATCTTCAGACACGTATGATGCTTCAGTTAATAATTTCTGCAAATAAAGCACCAAGCTTATAGGTATAGAACAACTTCAGTAGAAGCTTTAGGCCTTCTGGGAGAGCAAGGAGACCCTAAAGACGTTTGTCTTTACCCTTGCCATGCTTAACTCGGTTTACCAGGCCTCCAATAACAGACGGCACAGCAAATACGAGAAAAAGACTTATATGGTAGAATGCGTGTAGCACGTTTTTATTAGGTAAAAATTTTAAGATTCGATACGTACGAAGAAAACTCCAAACAATTTATTGAGAATTATTGATTGACCCGTCAGTGCTTCAAATGAGACGGAGGAATACCGCAATGAGCTTGGAACACTTTTTGGAAAATGAAATGGTTTTGTGTGTTTTAAAACTAATAATGATGGGTTTCTCAAAACTTGTTGAAAGCACTCATTCTTAATAAGTAGCAAATTAGTGTTCCATAAAAATAGACATCTTAGTCCACTTAAATTAAAATGGACACCTGGATAAGTGCCTTTAATTGCACTCCAGTAGTGGCAGTACTTCTTATTTAGGATTTCTAAGCTGAAATTGAGCTACATCTGAAAACAGGATGTTAGCAAACGATAAAAACCCTCAATCATTTTGTTCAAACAGTCAAGCTTCTGTTTGGCATCCTAGGGACTCAATTTTTACACCGATGGATTATTTTGGGGCACGGCTTTAGTCCTTTCAGAACTTAATTACATTATAATTGAAAGCTTCGGATCGTTATCAAACAATTGATCAACACTCTCTCCATTTTATACCGTTTCCGTTGACCTTTGTTGGCTTTGCCTTTTATTGTTTTAGTAAGGAACTGGTCATTTCTATCTTTTTGATACATTTTTGATTAAGAGGATTGCTCGGGGCATGATTTGATTCCTCA
The DNA here is from genome assembly GCA_954870665.1 of Stratiomys singularior. Classification (NCBI taxonomy): domain Eukaryota; kingdom Metazoa; phylum Arthropoda; class Insecta; order Diptera; family Stratiomyidae; genus Stratiomys; species Stratiomys singularior. Next base: position 111,257,245 of record OX940877.1, on the reverse strand, counting down.
GATATTGCTAAGTCCTTCACACACTCCGACGGTGTGCACAATGCGTTATCCACTTTTGGAAAGTTCTTAGTAGTGTCTCGACTGGAGCTTAAGGAGCTATATATCAATTGAACTACCTTCGAGTCCCTCGGACCCGCAGTGATCAGGTCAAATATTAACTTTCTTTTGAGACACCAAGTATAAGTTCAAGTTTCTTCGGTTGAAATTACAGGATGTATAAGTAATCGCATTGAAATGACAGGATGTATAAGAAATCGTATTGGAATGACAGAAAAAAGTATTTCAGATGACTGTTGTGGTAGTATGACAGACAAGCCACATATAGTGCCAACACTCCAGATAAGAGGATCATGAGTAAATTTATATTTGTTTAGCCAAAGCTCTGAGGGAGCGTTCTTGTTTACGTTGGTCGAATAATTTATATCTTGTGTTCGAGGTTGTTCGAAGTGTTAGCCTATTTCCTGTGCGTAAGCTTTGGTAGGACGTTAAATTTCATCACTGAATTGGGAATTCATCACTGCTTGTTTGCTACGTGCTTCAAGCATAGCGCTACCATTAAAAAGAACTTGTCTTTCAAACAGTCTCTGAATCTAATAATATTTGATTCCAAAGTTCCACATATTTGTATTGTATTAATTTGTATTTGTAAGCAATACTAGCTGGAAATAGGAGATATAGATGAAGAACTATATAAGCTCTCTATTATCCAAAGTAAGCATTATTTGCTGCATGGGGTACTTCTTTAACTTCGAATGGTGAGAGAATTTATCTGTCACGTTACATTTTAAGACTATATTCCACGGTTCCTTAGGATCTTAATTGTTACCTTTTGAAATCTCAGTTCTCCAGGGAACAAGACCGTTGAGACCACAAATATTTTATTCCTGATAGCCACATTATCGAAGAACGAAATTCCTACATTTTCTTACCAAAGTGATGAAATTTCCTAGTTGGCAATGACGTTTCAATTTTCGAAGAGCGCTGAATATGGCTGGAAAACAAAAAAACAACATTAACGAACAATGGATCCTTAAATAAGTCTGCTCATATGAAAATTCAAGTTCAAAGTATATTCAATTTTGTTTTAAACCCCATATTCACTAGGTTACGGCGTACATTTGTAGATACCGTGACTCCAAAAAGAATGCGCTCAGCCGTATATAGTAAAATATACCAACCAAGACGTTGTGTTTCAAGCTATGTGCCTTGAGTCATTATCTTTTGTGAATATATAATCATTATGAAGGCCCATCTTTTTTACCTGCTTTTAAGATGAGTCTTTAAAAAGACAATGATCCACAATGTCATCTATAATATTGGCACTCTATTATAGGTGACATCGGCATAATATTGGCACTATTGGCACTCATACAACCTCACACAAGTATCGAACCACAATCGTGTTATAACGGAGGATATAAGTTTTTTTAACTATGTATTTTTCTTCCACCACATAATACACCTCCTACCTGAACCATGAATATTGAATTTACTTTCATCGTTAAAATGAACTTATTCCAAAACTGTTTCCCTTCATTTAAGTACTTGCTAGCATAAAAGTAAAGCTTTTCCTTTTTGACTTTACTGATAGATGGTTTTTTTCTTGCATCTCTGTCATGATAATCGGCCTCGTACAGGGCATTGCGCACCATATAATTGGAAACACTTTTACTAGAATCGAATTGAAGTTTTGTTGCAGTTATTTATTGGTCCTTCTTCACTTGAATTACAAGGTATCGTTTCTCAGTGTTTATTAGCTTCCAAGGGCGGCAAGCCCATTTTACATTTTTTTCTTTTTAAAAATCTGTCTACCACCTTCCAAAGTAGAATAAGGCCTTTTTACAATTTTTCTAATCTCCCGAATCGATTTATACATTTTACCGCAAATTTATTATGTTTTTCCTTTCTTCCTCTCTAGTTTCATTCCGTGCACGAGCCATTTTTCGTAATAACCTTAAATATTACAATCCAATGCACTTATCAGAAAGAATTATTAGACTGATCTGCTTCACAACGGTTGCTTCCAATAAACCCTGTAAATTTCATGGATAGAAAGTACCGTTGTTTCTCTGCTCTTCGTAAACCCATTGAGCGAGCGCACACTTTTTGGCCTCCGAAATGTGAGTTAAGTGTTTATTTGTTTGTTACCTCCATCGTATATTCCAGCGGACATGAATTTATGTTTTTGAACTTTTGTAAAACACTGTTAGGATAACAATAAATGTGAAGCGAATTTTTTCATCGAGTTGTTTTATTCACAATTTTAATGCACATTTTTGAAAATTTACTGGTGAGCGCAAACTTTCCCGTTATTTTGGTGATTGTGAAGTTAATAATTCAAATATGGAGTTGTCATGATAAAACCAATTTTCACGCTAAGGGGAGAAATGATCGAATTTTTCCCTTCGATGCTTAAAAATGTTCCATTTGTTTATTAAAAAAACTGATGGTTTTTTTTTCTAATTCTAGCTGCAAGCTTTCTCATGATGATCCGCCATGCATTGACAGATGAAGTGTTTCGAAAAGCACTTAACTATTATTTGAATGATATGGAATTCGCCGCGGCAACAGAGGATGACTTGTTCAGAAGTTTTCAAAAGGCCATTGATGAAGACAAACCATTCGGCGATACACATGTTGATATTTCAAGACTATTCAAAAGTTGGACAAATCAAGGAGGCTACCCCTTATTAACAGTTACTCGTAATTATAACAACGGTACATTTGTGATAACTCAAACGCCTTTTGATGGGAAACGTCAATCTCCAACGTCTGATGACAGGTCTTGGTGGGTGCCATTTAACATAGCGAGTGCCAAAAATTCTCACTACAAAGAAACGACCATTCATGGTTGGTTAAATGTGGGCGAAGAGTCTAAGGAAATTATCCCGAACGTTATTCGAGATTGGAGAAATAGTGATTGGATTATTTTAAACAAAAGATCAACCAGTTATTATCGCACAAACTATGATTTGAACAACTGGAAACTATTGACATCAGCCCTCATTGACAATCCACTTCAATTCCATGTTCATAATCGAGCTCAGCTCCTTGATGACGCTTTTGCTTTTGTCTTGTCAAATCGCATGAGTTTTAATACTTTCCTAGACCTCTCAGTGTATCTGATGAACGAAAAAGAATATTCTCCATGGTATACAGCTGATTCCTTCCTAACGAAAATAAATCAATATCTGAGTGGGGACAACGATTATCAACTTTTCCTGTACTACGTTGGAAAAATAGTAGAAAATTTCTACTCTGAAATTGGAATTATCGAGATGGACGATGACGAACATTTGACTAAGCTCTCGAGGACGTTTGCGATAAATTGGGCATGCCGAGCCAGTGTTGCGGATTGTCAGTTACAATCGAGTACACAACTGCAATATTACATGCAAACAGGAGAAGGCGTCGGACCAAACTTAAGAGGCACCATCTTCTGCGTTGGTTTGAGAAATGCTAGTGAAGTAGAGTATGAGTTCATGATAAATGAATTGAAGACATCAACAGATCCAGCTTACCGAAGCATGCTAATGAATGATGTTATGGGTTGTATGGAAAATGTCACGCTCCTGGAGAAATATCTCCGCATGTCCATTGAGGAAAACAGCTCAATTAACCTCAATAGTCAGGAGAGGATAGCTCTTCTCCCAGGAGTTATCAACAAAGGGCCGATCCAATTAGAAGTTGTTATCGATTTTTTGATGGACAACAATAATCAGTATAACAAGTTAATAAGCAATTTCGGATTTAATCCTCTAATGTCAGTCTTGCGTATTATCGCTAACAGAGTAGTCACTCAGGATCAAAACAGGAAGGTAGTAGGACATATTTAAATTTTCAATCAGTTAACGTTTATTTGTTTCACTTTTAGTTTGAGCAGCTTCTCGCAACTTTAAAGGATTTTACCCAAATTCAGGGAGGTGTTGATAGCTTAAGGGCTATTGTCGAAGCCAATCTAGACTGGATATCGCAACATCGTACGGAGCTCATACAATGGCTGAAGAATTTCAAAGAAAAACAAGAAGGTGGTGATGGTGGCGATGGTGATGCTGGTGCAACGATTATCGCTTCGACAACAGCCATGGTTTTACTGATAATTGTTTCCCTACAGTCATGTTTTTAAATAATTCTGTTAAGTTATATCTGTACAAAAAAGTCCAACATTAAATCATTTGAACTCTGGTCAAACCTTTTTGTATTAAATGACGGTGGTAAAACCCAAATGCAGAAACCCTTGCTGAGTTTTAGATACGGTGAACACGAGATCTCGACTACGATCAGGGATAAAACTTCTAGTCACATGTTTCAAGCAAAAGGGGTAAGCTCATAGACATACCAGAACGATGTTGAAATGTATTTTAACTAGCAAAATATACATCTATTAAAAAGGCGATGATTGGTCTAAATGTATTTTTTTTATAAATACCATGTAGTTATTAAATTGTAAAACTTAACCAGGAAAATCCCTCCATTTAATGAAAACTTGTACATCAAAGGGATAATAAAACCTTGGGAATTTTCATGGCCCATCTGGAGACCACTCGCATTTCCGGTCTGTTTCAGTTCAGTTTAAAGTTGTTGTCCGATTAGTCTGTTTTGAATTTTCAAAGAGTAAAGAATGATCACCTTGTCAATTGTTCATTATTTTTCATTACATTTTGGGAAATAGATTTAGAAATCTAAAATTTTAATTTTAAATTTTAGAAATAAAAATTATTATTTAGTGCTAATAATAATGATTACTATCCCATATGCTATTTCCAATCAGCGAAAATAATCCACAATCGTCCACACTCAGCGGTTAAGAGCTAACGATTTAACGTTGCGTTAGCGAAACCAGTCAAAGGGACAAAGACCGAAACACGACATTATTTTCCACGGTGTACAGAGCAGAAGAACACTGGCCAAAACGGTCAGCAATGCATTTAATCATCCTTGGAAAAACCATTCGTCTCAAAATCATTCTCACATCAACAAGAAATGATGTGAGTTAAATACATCAAACTTTTTTCAGACACATTTCGATTTAAATTACCGAGCCAAGAGAACATTCACTTTTAATCCCGGAGAAAAGTTTAGCTTGATTTCAATAGGACGGCTTTCTGTATCTTTTTGGCCTGTGACTTTGGAAGGGCGAATCAACTGCATCAAGAGAATAAACAATGGTTTCTTTGCGAAACACTGCACTGCCTTCCCTCGTATTATAACTCAGCTAAAATTGAGACTGTTGGTGAGACAATTTTACTCTGTAAAAATATTTAGAGCGAACCAAGTATACAACCGAACTTAATCGTTGCATTTTCTCTGCGTTTTTGAGAGTTGACAGAGAAAGGCTGTTTTCACCTCCAAATTTGGCCTTCAAATGGTACAAACTAGCTGTAGTATTAAGTTCCATGCATTATTTTAGAGCCACGCACCCTATTTTATGCCTTATGTCACCTCCTAGTTTAGACAGTTTGGACGTTTCAGCAACGTGAAGAGACGGTGGAGTAAGGATATTATAACAATATCGTTCCGCCCGCGTTTTCAGCCTATCAAATATAACTTTATGTGTTTATATAGGTCAGTTTGTTGTATTTTTTCACGTGTAAGTCCTTTCATATAAACAATGTGACTTCCAATTTCTGCATGAACACAAGTATGACCAGCGTTATTATCCTTTACAAACTGCAAAACGATCTTTAAAGGCCGTAGGTTAATGATCTTATGCATTTATGACTGCGAATAATCATGTCCATTCAAAGACTAGGTCGATTCGATTGATTCCAGCCTCGCCATAATTCATTCGTTATACTGCCTTGAATCAATGATGAGGTACGCGGTATATCTTCCCTTTTGTCCACCCTGCCAGCGTTGTTGGTACTTGTCAAGACTATGTCGATTTTCATCAATCATGACTTCTTTCCTCGTTGCCTGGATGTCATCGTAAGAATCATATCATAATATCAGGATCTTCACACCCGAGATCCGGCTACCAAGTGTAAAAGAGACGAATGTTTGATTACAGGGACTCGGATGCTTCATGTTTAAGAAATATCCATCATGACAACATTTCAAATATAATGATTCGCATTTCTTCACGAAGAAACAACTCATAGAAATATTCTAGGAACAGTCCATGAACAATAAATTCGGAAAGCTACAGTTTTACTCAGCAAACCTTTTCATTCCATTTGTTATTTTTGACAAGAGTTTTCAAAACAAACATCCAGCCGTTCTCAAAATGAATACATATATGCAAGTTTAGTTTTTATACTCGGTTAAGGATTTATTATAGAAAGGGCAAGAAAAAAAAATATAGGCAATATGCCACTATATGCCACTATCAAAAATATCTTATCCAAACAGTAGATCGTCCATGAAATTCTGGAAAATTTGTCCCGATTTCTGTTAATTTAACGCGTAACTTATACATATCTTATGCTTTCTCTGAAATCAGATGAAATCCCTTCACCAAACGTGATAGGAGGTACATTTCATTTATCATGGTATGTTGAAAATCATGAATAATTTTCCTCCCGTTGACTTCAAAAATTTTTATAAATTCTTCGTATTCATTTCTAGTCTTTTGTGGTATATCTAGCAAAGTTTTGAAGCTTCGTTATGGTATGACAATTTCAGTTTTCAACATTTTTAAAAATTTATTTTTTATTTCTAGTCAACGATTTTCCTGTAGTGATCCTTATAGAAAAGACCGTGATGATGACACTTGGGAAATTTAGACAACGGCTTATGTTGTGTCATCACCTTAAAATGTGTTAACGTACTCGTGAAAGTGAATTGTGTGTCTGTATGTTAAAGGATATTGTGACTTTTTACCGCTCTGAATATCAGACTCCCAATTAATTGGACCAAAGAAATAATATCTGCCCTGTCTATCATTGTATCTTGAGTAGGATAACTTCGGGTTAGTCCTCTCTAGTCACGCACCGCCAAAGCAGAGACTGTCCGGTATGCTAATAAATTCGCTATTTCTGATGCAGTCATTGATGAAAACTTTAATTCATTCCTTTTCTGCACAGAAAAGCCTACTCTGTACAGCACTCTTCAGTAGTTGCCTGTTTATTGGACATGATCGCACTTCATTTTTATTTAGTAGACTTGTACTCGAGACGCCCTCTATGACCTCATCAGATATTATCCTGATTTGCTATGATTAACTCAATTCAGAACCTATTAACTCTTATTCTAGGCATCCTCTATTTGTCTATATTTCTAGTTTGAATCCTTCTCCATAGCTGCAGCTTTTCCTCATGATTTATCTTTATCGCATTGGATTGACCGTGCGCCCAGTGACTAGTTTGACCACGACCTGATTGTATCAAATCAATCGCAATTGCTACGAAATTCAAGCCTCAGAAAGCCATCCAAGCAGACGTTCAGCAGGTCTAAATTAAGATTAAGCCCAAACCCACCTTAGATGTGACTAACATATTATACAGGTTTTCCCATTTCTTTTTCAGATTTTCTGGGATTACTTTTTCATGATTTTCAGACAACCTGTCCAACGAATTTGAATGCAATCGTGATACCCAGAGTCAGAGGGAGAATTACTTGGTGGTACAAAGCAAGTAGTGGTACGACCAGTGATAGTGCACTGTGTGTTTGGGCCTACCTTCAATGAGTTCCTCACTCTTTATGGGTGGAAAATTTCGGAATCCTCTTTGTTTTGCTGATCAGCGAAATCAACGTTTCATTACTCATGAAAAATGGGGAGAGCACCTTAACTGCGAGCACGTTCTCCGCATACAACTCGTAATGATCTTCTATCAGGATCTCAAAATTCCGCCATGTTAAGACCCGACTGCCCAAATCCAACGAGAACCCATCTGGTCTTAGGAAATCCATTCCTAAGCTGCAGTCGTCGATTATATCGGCAACGAGAAACTCATGTTGAAACAGTATATCCCCTACTTGTACTTGGAGTTTGATCTCGCCGTATACGGGTGCTGCTTCTCCCGTTGCTGTTTGTAGCAAAAGTGGTTTAACTTTGGAGAGGAGACGCCTGCCCACTAAATCTGGCCGCAATATTGACCTTGTTGCACCGGTATCAATAGTGAGCTTAATTACCTTTACTGCTTGCAGTTTCGTTGTAGATGCCCTAATTCACCACAATTCCAGCATATAGGCGCACTATTCACCTGTGCTTCTTCGCTCACATCTACATACTTCCATTATAAACTCCCAGATCCTGGCTGTGTTACGAGTGGTTGTTTTGGCAGCCTCGAAGTTCAATCAATAGGCCAGTGCATGCTCTACTCAGCGTTTTTCGGCTATGTGGGCAGCTTGTTGCATTTCCCTGTTCTGCAACGCGCTAACAAAAGCCTCCGTTGCCACATCGTCCCGATAATCTGGGTCGTCTGCAGGGTAAGCCAAAAGTGGTAGCCTTTCAGTATCCTGGGCTAACTGCTGTAGGGTTTCACCTGGTTTCTGCATCCGGTTGCGCAGCTGCGAGCTGTAGATCTGCATCAGGTGATTATTTCCATAACACATGTCGAGTGTGTTCATGATAGCGTTTGAATTTGACTGCGACTCGACGGCGACAGTTTGAAGTATTTCTGCAGCTGGACCTCTCAGGGCAAGAATTAAGGCTGTTGCTCGCTCCTGGTCATTCCAGTGATTCGTTTGAGCGGCAGCTTCAAACTGGGTTTGTAGGTGCTCCAAGCTGTTTGTCCATCGAAAGTTGGTGCTTTTACATTCCTTGTTGAGACATTGGCTGTACTCGTTATCGGGATCGGGTTACTCGCTATCGTTACTTTGGATTGAGTCTTCCTTTATTCTTTCCATCTCTTCCCGCACCGTCACCACTTCGCTCATTCTTTCTTCCATTTTGTCCATTTTTACTTCGAAACCTTTAATTCGTTCGTTCGTTTAAGACGATCATTTTTTGGCTTAGCTCCCTTAAATCTGTTCTTAATTCAACAGATGGCTTCTCGTTCAAGTCGGTTGATTGCTTTTGCATTACCATCAACATTCGCATCAGCCCTTTGGCAGTCAGAATTTATTCCTCCTCCTCGCCCCCAGTGCAAGTTTCAGCGTGGGGAATCTCAAACGACTCTGGATCCATCCCTTCCGCAGCCAGCGCTTCGTTTAACCGGGTGAATAGTCTAGCCTTGCTTCCTTCAGTTGAAAAGTTCCGCTTTTGCAATTCCTCCTTTAGTTCTGGTAGACTAATTGCGTTTATTTTACGCGGCATTTTTTCTTTGACGAGTTGTCTTTAATGCAAAAAAAGGCTCACAAAAGTGTTTACGATAGTTTCCGGTGTTTTTTTCTTATTAAGTGTTTTTGAGTGTTCGGTTTTATTCACTACACTATTGCAAGAACAATCCCACTTTCTGACACCAGGGTTGCGCTCATTCAGGTGCGTGACTTGTTTGCTCTTCGCAAATGTTCGCAATAGTGAATGAAACACAACCGACTTATTTAAAATTTTATTCTTAAAAATCACTCACGATTTACAATTATTTTCATTTAATCACTATTTCACTTATTCACTTTTACATTAGTTAATTAATGAAAGTAATTACTTTTACTTGCTACTACTTTAGCGCCTTTATCGCGCACTATCGCTCGGTTCTTCACTTCATTTACAAGACTCCCTTCGCCGCTCGCTTTAGTCGCTTTAATATATCTACTAATGAACCCCGAATCTTCCATGAGGATTGTTTTCGAGTTTACGCGCTGAGTCAATTACACATGTATTTGTGGTATTCAATGCACGCAATATGTTTATGTTATACCTTCTGGAATTATCGATGTATTGGTAATTGAAACTTGTTTACGATTTTGCTCTTAAGACGACTACAGTGGCGCGTGACATTATTTGAACATGTCACAACTTGTTTTTAAAAGAATAAAGCAACTCCATGCCAGAAATAAGGTGTTATTATTTTGCTTCAGGAAGCTTTTCCCAATGATTTTGAAAGAATCACTACGTTTCTATCGGGTGATTGGGTTTTCATTGAATTTTGAAAATGCACCACGAGGAGGCATCTACATTGAGTAACTACGAGGAATGGCTGAAAAGTAATGTACACTTGGTTATAACTCGAAAATGAAATGAGATATTCACAAAAATTAAGAAAAAGAATGAAAGAAGAATCCTTTAGCTCTAAAATGAAATTTTTTTTCATCGTAGTTGCCATCTCGCTCAACACAGCGCTGCCATCGCTGAAGTTATTTTCGAAATCCGTTCCTAAAAATTCTTCCGGTTGTTTTTCATATCCAACTGATTAAAGCGGCTTCCATTTTTTCATTATTCGTGTATCTGTATTCCTTAAGGTCCCTTTTTAAGAGTGGAAATAAGTATAAATCACACGGAGACAAATGCGGGGAGTATGGTGGATGAATAATAATCAAATTTAAACGCAAATGCCAATGCTGCAACACGTCTTGAGTGGCCTGTGACGTGTCTCCGGCATTATCATGGTGCAGTGAAACTTGATCACTGGTACAAATTTTGTTTTTGGTTCAATACGAACCCAAAGGAAATTGAAACTATGGACCTTTCCGCGGTCCTTTCAATTCAAGTGATTAAAACTCACGGATTATAATTTATTATATTAAATACATAGCACGTCATGGGTTATTAATATAGAATTTGTTAACCGGGTTTACTATTGGGTCGTTATGTATGAACTGCTCTATTCAATCTTGTTCCAGGTCTTTTATAATATGCTGATGTTGCAAAAGTTACGTGAATCAATGCAGATGTTCACTAGTCATCAATATCTTATATGATTCATATTGAACACCTGCGAAAATGAAAGTATTAGAAAACATTTCTTTGTTGATTTGCTTTGTGAGTCATATATCTCACTTGCTGAAGTATGCATGTTCTGTCTTTGTCTTCGATAACAAGACTTGTATCGTAGTCCTCGAACACGCTTCCGTAATTTATATAACGTCTGAATATAGCGTTCTGAATTCACGATACCCCCTTTTTCGAGGAATTCAATCATCACAGCTCCTAGAGCGCCCCAGAAAGCAGTGAGCTAAACCTTGTTTGCTGAAGGCTGAAGAATTCCTGCTTTTTATAACTCACCTATTCACAGTACTTCTGTCAACTGTCTCAGCTCCGTAGACAGTCTGTAAACACCGACGAATTTCCGTGGCTGTAATGTTTTTCGTTTTCAAAAATTCAATAACTGCACGTGTTTGGCTTACCATTTTAACACGTATTAACACGCGACCAACCGAAAGTTACGAATATTTGAATGTATGTAAGGAAGGAGGAAAAGGTTGTATAGAGCATGCATGGTTGTGCATGCGCGGGCATCCGTATGTTATTTTGGTCGCCCGTTACGAGCAAGTGTGTAATACTTTTCAGCCACCCCTTGTATATTTAAGAATATTAAACTATATTTTATACCTCAGAACTCAAAAAGAGGCTGAAAGGATTGAAAATGAAATACAAAACATATATACAATTTTTTTGTTTTATTTCCGCTTTTTGCTGAGGTTTAAGATTCTTGCGTTTATTTATTTGTTGCGGAAACATTTGTTATATATTGTTGTGATTTAGTTTTTTTTTGTTCATATGAATAAACTAAAGCATCTACAAGTCGTGGCTATCTTTCTCCAATCAAATGCTAGTTGATCTTCAACAAAGGCTATGTCTGTGACTTTTGCAGCCGCTCGATTTAGCAAGCGTCGGGATTTCAAATGATGTGCCAAAACCTTGTTTAAATATGAGCTACGAATGGGGTTTAATAATGATTTGGGTTGCAACATGATTGGTTACAGTGAATATATAGAGGTTGTAATCAGAAAAAAGCGTCTTTAATTTCAAAAGGCATGTAATCACATTCATAGAACCAAATAAATCTAATTTCGTGCCACTGAATATTAAAAATTTTATTTTCATGCACCACAAATTTTTTTATAAAGGTATGACAAGAAGTGTGTGGGTATGAATGATATTTGTACGAAATGTAAATACTTTTACGGGGCTCAGGTTTATGAAAAAGGTTAATTTTAAGATTAAGATAAGAAATTTTACTTTGGAGAAAGCTACAACAAAAATGTAAATACTAATTTAACGTAAGATGCCAGGTTACAGTCGTAAACTAAATAAAAATTAATAAAATTATATCTATGATCTAAATGTCCAGAAAATTCCCATAATAATAATTTTTCTTCCAGGTTATACAATCTTCAGATAGTTACAACCATCAGCTATTGTAGATTGGGAGAATATTCTTCATAGTGTTATTCTAGAAAATGTTAATAAGCTTCCAAATTATTTGTAACAGCATGTAAGGATATTATGACTCTGTTTAAAGTCAATTGTGTTAGCAAGAAAGCGTTAACTAGAAACCTTTAAGTTAACTTGATGCTGCAGTGGAACTTGCGTATGCAAATAAACATGCCGAACTGAAACGTAACTTAATAAATGAGAGACGATGCATTTCTTATGACAGTTGATTCAAGACTGAATATTTATTTTTCATGCCAAAGAAATGTCAGTGTGACCAGATGAATTAAAGAATGCACAAGTGTCAAATATGTTTACGATTTCAAAAGTCAGAACAGAATGAATATTATTATGATTATTATTATTATTTGAGAATTCAGATTAATTTCAAGATTGTATTCCAACAAATTGTAGGGTTCATTTGAGCAAAAAGACTGCAACTTCACATTGCTTCGGTGAATAAATAATTGCTTGCCAAATTCATTCTTTATCTTCGCTTTTGATAAGCGTTCCTTCAGTGGCGGCAGATTTAGGAGGGTTCAAAGTCCTTTTATTGGGGCCTTTCTGGTTCCACACATCTTAACCATCTTCCTGCCTTGTGGAGCAATCGCAACGCTATGGTCTGTAGCTTCTCCTCTGTTTGACTTGTGAAATGAAAAAGATATAGAAGTAATAAAGAAACTAGTATTGATTTGGTAGGAGAAAATTTGGTAGAAGAAAGTAATATTGCCTCAGGTATGTAATCAAAAAATTAAAAAAAAGAAAGCAATAGAGGATTCATATATAGAATGAGGCTTCACGGATCTCGCAAAATGTCATAAGAACTGCTAAATAAGTTAACCTTGCAAGTGAATGTGATAATCATTTCATCAATCAGCTACAGTCAATTGTGAAATTCATAAACAACACAAATAAATTATTTAAAAGATAAATTGTCCATAGAGAAGGACGTGAAGTTCATAGGTTTGATTGAAGTGAGGGCATTCATATAGTTGTTGAACCTAGCAGGAGTCTAAAAAATGATTTTCCAGATGACCTGAATGGTGCATCATCTTTTGTGGTTGTGCCTAGTTGTCAATTCATAAAGGCCGAAATACAAAAGTACGAGACTGCGATGCGAGTCAATTTCGATGCGAGTGAATTCAATTTGCAATGCACGCGATGCGAAGAAGAATAGTGTTCATATGACAAATGTCAAATTGGTGACGTTTTAAATGAAATTAGCTTTAAATTTTTTTAAAGTTTTGAATTTGGAATTTTCCTTCGTTTGGCAAATAATAGGCTCAACAAAGATGCACGAAATTTTCATTCAAAATTCATTCAGAATAACCCTAGTACTTAAAAAGTAATTAACGCGTTTGAATTTCAAATTTCATTTAAGCGCCATCAAGCAACTGACAAGCCTCAGATACGTTGAGAGGATTTTTCGATTTTCCGAATATTTTTCGTCTCACATTCACGCATTGCAATCATTGTACATTGTCCTATACAAATGCATGTTACGAAAACTGCTTGGCATTTGCTGCGAGACTCTCGAGAAAATAAAGAAACTGTCGGAAGGAAGTTTCCGAAATATATTTTGCTGCTATTACCCATACAGATAATAATTCAAGAGAGAAGTGTTTTTTCGGAGAAGTGTTAGTTTTTTCCAAAAATAATTAGGAATTTAAAAAAAATTTCGCGCCTTATACCGACATTCAATGTTTTGAATTCCATTCCACTGCGCTGAGATACATTTAATTTCTTTACTTTTATCTTAAAACGAAGTTTAAAATGAACTTTTTGATGCGATCTACATTCGTTTTGCAGATATATGCACTAAAGTGCGAAAACGCTGCACTCCGTCTCTTCTTAGATGATGGCCTACAGGCCAACAGATTTGTAAAACCGTGCAAGCCATTTGCCAAATTGCCAACATAATAAAATATTAAAGTTCCTTTTTAATGTTAGAATGGTAAAAATAAACAAATTTGTAGTTAATAGGGAACAGTATAGATTTAAATTACCAAAAGTGTTCAATTCGTTCTTTCAACAGTGAGGCTATTGGTTGTTGCTATAAAAGCGTGATACTATTTGGTGCCAGGAATACTCAAGGGACAAATGGAACGTTGTTGAACAAAATCTATTTATTGTTGAACATATCCTTTGGAAACGTAACAAGCAAAAGTTTTGGCTAAAACTGACTTTGCCCACTCATATAACAAGCTGTTCGCAGTCCTGATTACCTTATTTGGTGGTAACCGAAGGTTTGCACATGTCGCTAATCTTTAAATATTCCCATGAAGACCATCGCAATTCCTTTGAAATGAAGTTCAGCTTCGATGTGAAAATCTCCTTTATGGTGTGATAGATTTACAAAGTTAATCTTTTCTTGAAATTTTGTGAAGTCCTTCCATATAAATATATTATTATATACTATTATATATATTATATTATAGTATATATAATTATATTGAGTGTTATTCGTTTATTTAAAAGCTGCTGATGTAATATTTTTGGAAACTATAAAATGTGGCCGTAACGTGCGTAAGACAATTTGATATCATGGCTCTACTCCCGTGCCATATTTACTCTGTCGTATTACAATGATGTTAAAAAGTATAACTTGTTCATTACTCCTGTAGCAAGACAGTGGAACATCTTGAATTCATATAATTATAATTTTCCTTTGTATAGACTACAAGGTGTCTCAAAAGAAATTTTATATTTAGTGTTTGTTAGTTAGTGTTAGTGACAAAAATTGTCAAAAGAACTAATTTGCTGGTGTGAATGTCACAAGTGGCATGCCCTTTTCGAAAAAAAGCCTTTAAAACCGCTATTATTATTACGAAACTTAATGTTTCAATGGCAAAGGTCCTTGATTCACAATCTTTGTCCTCATCTATGAGTTGAAAAAGCTTAATGGAAAAACTAAGAAACAGCTGCACAGAAGTTTGAAAATGTCAAAAGAAGATTGCAGGACATTTGGTGCCAATGTAGATAAAGTTAGGGCCTAGTACATCTTTTGCTAGAGCAAAAACAGCAATCCTCTACAATGCATAATGACGAATCAAATGATTTTTCATCTGAAGAGCAAAACAAAGTAGAGATTATAACATTTTACAATTCCGCAGTATTGTATTGCAGACGAAGTCAGCTCAGTTTGTTATGCATGCTGAAACAGTAAGCTTTGCGCAATGGTTATTCTCTACACGGTGTTCAATCTAGCAGGAATCAACTCTCTCGTTGTCTATTTTAGTAATAATGACGACATTTGGCAAAAGGTTGTTCAACAGAAAAAGTTTGCTTATGGAACCTGTAGAGGAGAAGCCTCAACAAAGTTATATTCCTGTGAAAACTGAAAACTCAAATGTAGAGATTCCGGCCGGCATATTTGCTGATAATGATGATAGTTTAAGAAATCCTTCCTCTTCTTTTCGAAGAAACTTAAATTCAAGACCTCTGTAATTAAAACTGGTATATTTTAACGTATAGATGAGAGATCTGGTACAATCAGAGTGCTACTACTGTGGAAAGATTAAAAGTTTTCGAAACGAAATGACAGCGCAAGTACTGCAAGTACAACAAGCCTGATATGGATTGGAAACACCAAATATCGAATAGGAAGATTTATCAAGCTACTAAAGTAACGAGAATCATTCTTTTCATATTGAGACTACTTCGCAATCATATCTCCAAGATCTGGAACTGTGTGTGAAAATCCCTGGATTTTACAGCCGTTCCATTCTACGTATGGGTATAATGTGACTCATCTCGTTACATCCTTTGTTCCTCCAGAAGCATTCATGTATTTACAAAAGCGGGATAAATGTTATAGCAATTAAAAACTGTGTTTTTGTAAGGCTTTAAGGTAAGGTTATTAGGGGAAAACTGTGGCGCTAAATGGAGTATGGAAGATTCATTCAACACAACATAATAAATAAGCTGTTTACTTACAAAATAGTTGCAAAAATTAGACCCAATTATACCAATTAAAGATTAACCCATACAAGAAAAGCCAAACCATGCAGGACTCGATCTGAAAGTAAGTGAATAATTTCTTTCTT
Organism: Stratiomys singularior; assembly: GCA_954870665.1. NCBI lineage: Eukaryota > Metazoa > Arthropoda > Insecta > Diptera > Stratiomyidae > Stratiomys > Stratiomys singularior. The sequence goes on along the minus strand of OX940877.1, from coordinate 111,241,000 downwards.
GATTCGCGAAAATTGTACTCATAAACGGATTGGGTCAGAATGCATTTAATTTCTTCTTTGAACTAGTTGACACATTCGATACAATTTTCAAAATAAGGCAATTATCCTTTATTACAACGATCCTATGTTACGCTTCAAATACAACATCCAGTTAATGAAAACTTCCCACTTTCTTTATTGACATTAGATTTTTCAATTCTGATACAATAATTTTTATTACACATGCATAATTGTATCAGAACAATGTGGTGTAAATAACAATTATTTAATGTTCCTTCATCGACTCGTTATTAAATCTTATCGCCAGTGTGAAAGGATCATAAAAATCATATGAAACTAATCGTTTCAATGGCAGTCATCTAAACTGAAAATGACTGATTAGTGTTCAAATGCTCATGGATACCTAAATGTGGATTGATCCGTAATTTCAAGTTAAACTGATAAAATTTTCCATGATATTGGACTGATTGGAATGTAATTAGGTAATCCATAAATTGTTTTATCGTTGGTTCAAAGTTTTTTATTCGTATGTTGATAATTCAATTAAATCAAATTTATTTGCGTGAATATTCGTCATCGCAGTGTTTTTATATTTTAACGTAATGTGCTATTTCCTGTCGATTCTGGATAGAAGGCTTTTATTGTTTCTTATTGCATCTAAAACAAATTGCAATTTGGCGAATTTAATACATTGTTTAAATGATTATGTTTATAAAGTGTGATCCTCAATATTACTCTATGAATATACAAATACATTTACAGAGCCAGACTGGGAAAATCAATCGAAATGTATCCATGCAGCAAACCGAGCATGGCAGCGATACCAAGAAACCCACGATTGAACGAAAATTTTTATTTAACATAAAATGCTTAGACATTTCCACCACTATGTATTTTCCGTCCTTTTCTCTCATCGCCTCTTACCAGGTTTCCATTCTAATGTTTCTCGGTACGGAGTTTTGTTCTTCATGAAATAGGGTGCTTGTTCATTTACATCTGATTGCTTATTTGATACTTTTATATTGGTTTTGAGCTTAAAATAAATCAGATGAAGTTCTTAACATTCTTCAGAATCATTGGTAAACTGAGCCATAGCTTTCCATTCAATATGGACAGAATCATTTTTAAAGGTGCCTCGATCCGTTCACTCCACTCAACCTAAGGAAAATCATATTTTACGTTAGTTGTTTCAATTAGTAAACGACGTACCCAAATGTTGCGTTAATTAGTTGCTTACACTTACAATTTGTTTACAAGTTCAACTACAAACAACTCATGTCAATAACTAATGTTTGACAGCAAGTAACAAATAACAAATAAATAAATAAGGATTAATGTAAACAAATCATATAATGTAACAAATAATAAATGTTGTATTTTCTGTAAACAACATTTTCTTACATTCAGACGTTATTTGTTTACATTCAAACCTTTTTTTACATTTGATTTCAATAGTTAACATTAAATGTTTACATGATTTACATTCATTAAACAACCAATGTACGAAATTGTACCACTGGCAAAAATTGTACTTCAACCGATAAGTGTACTTAAGTTGTAACTAAACACAACTATTCTTTACATGACTTATTTACAATTGCTTACATTAAATTCTGCAAAAAATCAAATCACGTAAAGAACATTTTTTTATGATTTTGGGGCAATTATCAGTAATTATACACTTTCCCTTACTTAAACTTTTGTACAATTTTCAGTTGCTGAACAATTTTTTATATTTGTAGTTTAACTAATGTAAAAGTGTCAACTACTAATGTTACAAACATAAACAGCTAATGTAAACAACCATTGTAATCAGATGTTGTTTACATAAGTTAACATTACCTGTCTGTAGAAAAAAACGTTTGTTTACATTAGACTACTAACAACGTTTTCTAACATAAACAATTTTTGTGTACTAATGTAAATACCAAATGTAAACTAATAACTTACATTATTTGTCAACGTTTGTTTAAATAATATTTTACATATTAAAAACTAATGTAAGCAACTGATGTCAAAAAATGTTGCTTAGAAAGCAATAAGCGAATGTAAAAAACTGTTGTTAAAATAATTGTAACAAATAATCTTATTAGTTTAAACATCATAATTAGTTGTTTGACAACAGCAATTATGTTTGCCTACAGCAATTAAGCAAGTAACTAATTGACTACTAACTTATGTAAACAACTAATCTAAGGAACAATATTCGTAAAATTTATATAAAATATAAAATTATAGTGTTGCTTATAATTGTAACAAAACTTTACTGAGGAAAATTATACTTTTTATTTAAATTTTGCACCAAAATTGTACTAAGCATAGTTGTACTTTGACATAAAAGTTGTCCCAAAATTGTTGTTTTCATGTATTATTTATAGTAGTTGTTTGTTATTCAGCAAAATTGTCTACATCCGTTGTTCGTAGTACACAAGTCGACATTTGCTCATATTAGTTGTTTGTGTAAGTATTTCGTAGTCAAACATGTATACAACGTAGTGTAACATGTAATCTAAACAATAAATGTAAATAATTAATTTAATATAAACAAATTTTAACTTGTTAACTAAAAACTGAACTAATGAGAACAACAATATTAAGGAGCTAAAAACAACAATTTTGATATAACTGATATGTGAAGAAAAAAAAAAACTAAAGATGCTTTCAATTCAACCGTATCAAGACTTCTCAAATCGGATCTACCATTTTTCGATAATATTAAGGTAAAAATTTCCCGAAGCATGTCATGTCGAACGCTGTCGTTAGAACTATGACGATTGTCCCGCCCGATTCATGTAACTAAAAATGGATCACAATCGTTGAGCGGCTATTATGCTGCGTTATTTATTGCGCAAGTAGTCCTTGCTTTTGATATGATTTCTTGCAATTTGGGCTTTAAAACTTGAATCAAGGTCTGGTGATTGGAGCGGCGTTCACAGTTGATGTTTTATGTTCTAGAGCAACCAAAGCTTCACATTGTATGCTATGTGTTAAGGAAAGTATTTTTGCTAGAACAAGAAATCGGCACCAAGCCTCTACTGCTGAACGCAAGTTGGCCAACTCCTTCTGCCGCAACAAACCCCCCGACCATCACACCACCTCTACCATGGTTCACATTTGGTACGAGGTTTCCTTTATCGAGGGTAGGATCGCTCTTCGGCCACACTAACTTTCTTCCTTTAATGCCAAATGTTCAAAATTTCCGTTCGTCAGAGAACAGAACCTATTCCCAAAACATTGCTGCCTTGTTTATACATTTTTTTGCGAAGTCCACACGTTTCTTCCTGTTCACTTCCGAAAGGTATAGTTTCGTACGTGCTATGCGTGAGCGATATCTATCTCTCTTTAGAATTTTTCATATGGTATCTTTGTGGAGAACCGTGTCACAAGCGTCTTTTATATATGTAATATGTTTGGGACAAGTTACTCGATAATTCTTTTCAAATGTCTGCAAAACGTTTCTTATTTCGCGTGCTGTCAGTATGGAGGGTCGACCACAAAGAGGCTTTGATATAATCGAACCAGTTGCATTAAATGTTTCCACCACATACTGGAGACAGGAGTGAGTTCGGCCTACTTTTGACCGATTTCGCAGTAAGTTTTTAAATTTGACTCAATTTTAAACCTATCACAACTTGAAGTAGAACTAGTATTGGACCTAAAAACATTGATATACATCTGCATATGTCATCGCATAACACGGGGAAATCCCCGGTTCGTTCTGAATGGATCTTGCTGTCTGGTCAATTGTTGCCATCAATTAATTTTGTTTGAGTTTCAAGTCTTTTAAAAAGTAAGTATTTTGAAACATGCTGGGAATCATGCAAAAATGTAAAATCATGATATCAAATTTTTTGATATCATAAAAAAAAGCATTCAAATTAAGTAGACAGTTCCTTTTAAGTGCAACGATAACTTTGTTATCTTGCATTTACGGATACTTTTTCTGTCAAGTGTATGTGCTATCTCTACAGAATCCGTCAAATTGACAGGTACGCTTATCTCTAAAATAATCCTTATATTTTCCCTTTGTTCGTCACCTTATTCATGCAGTAGGATAAACAAGATAATAAAGACGAGAATTTACTTACAGTGCGTCGGAGGAAGAAACTGTGAACTTTTTCTAGCTCCGACTCTACGGATGACTGCACGAGCTTTCCCAGTACATCCCAAAATGTAACGGGTGAACTGCAAATCACAACTGACGGGACCCAGTGGGTAAACTAAAAGCAGGCGGATCAAGGATAGAACAAAAGGACGCCCGTCTGTATGGCCTTCAAAGATATAGGAGAGTCTTTTGCTCCTGCTAAAAGAAATATTATGGTAGGTTATGGTAGGTTTGATAGTTGTCAAAAATATAATGTAACAAAGATGTAAAACCTCAACCTAAAAATGGAAAGTCGTAAAAATTTTCTTAATACATACTAAGTTTAGCCGAGGAATCATTCGGCTGACAACATTTGCCAACGATCAAATGCTTCTTCATCATCGATAACATTATGTCCGTAATTCAATAAGCGTTTCTGAAGGAAGTTACAGTCATTTATGCTGTCATCTGTCAAATTAAACAAATTTCATATTGATTGAGAGGTTAGTTTGCATTTGGAAGCCATTCGAGTAAGACGTGTTTAGTGGTTTTCGCTAAGATGGAAAACAAGAGCAGTATCGTTCGGTAATTTGCTTTCTGTGTTTGGATGGAAAAAATGCGAGGAGATAAATACGTGATTACTGAAGAAATCATTCAAAAAGTGAACGACATGATTCTCGCTGATTAAGGAACAAAAGTGCGCAAAGTAGCATAGGCCATAGGTGGGTCGATCGGAACGACAATTAATATTTTATGTACTAAGTTGGCGATTGAAAAATTGTCGGTCCGATGCGCGCCGCGATTGCTTACGGGGGAAAACACGCGGATGCGGCTGTTAACTTTGGAGCAGTGTTTGGAGCAACTTAAGCGGGATCTGAAGGAGTCTCTGCGTTGAATTGTCGCAATTGATGAAACCTGCATTCATCATTATATACCAAAACTTAGCAGCAATCTAAATAATAGATTTCTCCTGGTAAATCTGCTCTGAAGAAGGCAAAGACGGTCCCATCGGTAGAAAAGGTCAAGATGATGAGTTTTTATAATACTAACGCTGTCCTCCTTATAATTTTTTTTAGAAAAAGGAGGAACGATCACTGTACAATGCGACAGTGAGTTATTGGACTCTTTCAACATAAAAGTAAAGGAGACACTGCCCTGTTTAACGAAAAAGAAGATGTTGTTCCGCCATTTTAACGCACAAGCACATTCATCTTGAGTTGTGTCCATCAAACTGCATAAATTGCGTTACAAATTGCTAGTGCACTCCCGGTATTCATGTGATCTGGTTCCCTGGGACTTTTGCTTCTTCCCTATTATGAAGAAATGTCTCCTGAGAAAAAATCATGCTCAAACGAGGAAGTCATCACCGAGACTGAGGACCATTTTGTAGAGTTGGACAAATCCTTTTTGTGGAGGGGATAGCAAATGGCAGAAGAAGAAGTGTGTGTTTCTAGAAGGGGGCTATGTTGAAGAATAAAAAACAAATTTTTTGAAAAAATGGTGTCTTCATTTCTTTCACAGGTACTCATTGAACCGCCCACGTACAAGAACGAATAAGCTGCCGATTGGGATCCTGCAAGAAAAATAAAAGAATTTATTGCTGCATGCCTTGCAAAAAGTGCTAGTATTATTTCCATACTATCAATACTATTATTATTGTTATTTTTTCCATATTTTTCAAGGTCTTTTCATTTCTTGATACTTTATTGAAATGAGAAGGTAAATTTTGTGAAATTTAATAGTCAACTTGAGTTGACTGGAGTTAACTTGAATAAATCGGGTCTTTGAAGAAAGCGCACTTTTAATCCAACCGTCAATTTGACGGAGTCCATAGGGAAATGTATATTAAAAACAATGATCTATAATAATATGATCTATAACTTCACTACAAGGGTTATTATGAACAATTTGAGAATGAAAGGCGTTAGATATTTAACACATGTAAGTATAACGTAAGGGTCACGTAAGGGTTTCTTTAACGTAAGGTTCAGTTTTGACTCCAGTTTTGTTAATTTTATTCATTTTATAAAATTTTCTGTTCGTCCTGATGTCCATGCGGTAATGTGGATATTTTACTGGTCCAACTTGAATGCTAAATCCCGTGCGGAATGGTGGATCGGTGGACACTTATTGTTGGAGGTTTGTGATATTGCATTGACAGTCAGGGTATCTTTCCCGTATGTTCAGTTGCCCTAGACTGCATCGTATATGCGTAACTGCAGGCCCCAATTTTGATTACTTAGAAAACCTTATAGAAGGAAATTTTCGAGGATGAAAATTGAATAGAACAGCAAATTTTCTTTAAAGTGTTTAAACAAAGAAACGAGATTAGTAAGAAATGGTCAAAGAAAGTTATGTAAAAATGGTTCTTGGATGACATTTTAAATGAAAAAAATTATTATGTGATTTGCCAATCAAACTCATTTTAGTATCATATTTTATTCAAATTAACGCCAAGAGCTTCGAGTTTGAGTTTATTATCTATTAACGTAAATTAAAATAAGGAAGTTTTTTCAAAAAGAAAATGTGCAAAAAAGTTTGTAAAGTAAATAAATTCAAACGAATGAGCATCGCTGTTGAATTAAATAATGGTAACCACCGGAAGGATAGCACTATGTTTGTTTGAATAGATTTTCGAGGTGCTTCGAAATTTCATTTTCGGGCTTAGAATTACAGACCCTATAAAAGCGTGAACATATGGTTTGCTACGTGATAAAAATATCAATATCAACACGGCGATATAGATTAGATTTTATGCTCGGAGGTGTATGCCATGAGATTATAGCTTTACGTATTTAAAGGCAGCGCCAATTCATACTATTGCCACAGCAGAATAGATACGATAAATTCTAATGTTTACAGAAGGGGTGAATACAAACGCGATTACATGGATAATTTGACACAATCAGATAAATAAAGAAATAGAAACAAAACTAACATATGTTGTCCAGCAAATTAACAATCGTCTAAGGATGATTTAGATCGGATTTATCAGAGATAATACTAAATACCACATTCGTATGTAAAAATGAGTCGATATATAATATTTAATGATCGGAAAACGTATAATCAGGGTAAAGGTTTTTATTTAAAATGAATAACACAAAATGCGTTTGCTGGTTTACAGTTACTAATGGACCCTACAAGATATAAAGAGAATAAAAAATTAAAAGGTACGTATGTACACCAACCTCATGAAAAGGACAAAGAAATCGGTTCGCATCTGTCATCATACAAATCATTGGCTCTGGAGAAGGACACACTAAGTCACACTTAATATAATGTCGAGAAATCGTATGGATCGAAAGAGCATAATATATGAAAGGCGATAAACTTTAACTTCTTTTTGTAAATGCTTTTTTGAAATCATGTAATTGAGAGTACAAAATAATATTTTATGTAGGCCTTAGTTTACAGATTACAAAGAAAATTATAATTATTGTATACTTTGATACACCAAAATGCTGTTTAACGCGAAACAATGTTGATTGAAATTGTTTTTCTAAAATCAAATCTGTGGGGAACTTAGATTGAATTAACTGCCCGCTACCTTTTAATAAGTGAAATTAACATTTTCGATATATTTACGTATGAAATCTTACTAGATGTTCGTTGTTCGTAATAGTCTTCAGTGCTTTTGTGGCACAAATGACGGGACAAAGATCCAAAAACAGAGAGCTTTATGGAAACTATAAGCAGATTCGCGAAGCCACACGAATGGATTCTTTTATCAATTGTTTGCCTTTCATGGTCTTCGTGACGAAGCAATTTGGCGTTGGTATTAAAGGACCGGCTACACCAGGTTAACGTTTTTTTTTTGCTTCAAAATAAATCCATTTTTCGTCATCCATCACAATTCGATGCAAAACTGATTTCCTTCCATGGCGCCGAAGCAGTATTTCACAAGTGTCTTCGAATTTTTCATTTGACGTTCATTCAAATCGTGCGGGACCCATTCACCGAGTTTATTGATCTTACCCATTGCTTGCAAACGTATCCTGATTCTTGTGTTTCTATTTCTTGTCACAAATTTTATGGTTCTGCTCCTGCGATTCCTCCTCCAAGCATTTTTGTGGCCTAGCAGATTTTCACTGTCTTTCACATTGAAATAACCGCTTTTAAATTGTCGAATGTCAACCAATGAAGACATGTCTAGCATGTCTAAATTGATGGAGCGTATCTACCATATGTTTCTACAAACAACCGATGACTTTAAATAGACTTCTCCTTTTAGTTAAACAAGATGAATAATATCTGCTGCAAATGCTCTTTTTCAAATATAAAATCTGACATGATTGATCAACACGATGAAACAAACATGCTAGTTTTGGTGGACTCCACTTGTGACTAAATGTCAGACGATCGAAATGGTGTCTGTGTCAGATTGATTCGCTACGTTCATCTCCGTAGTTTCAGTCAGTTTATTTTGCAAAATTTGCTCAGTTTTGCGTAACTTCTCGAATGATCTTTTTGTTTTGTCCTTTCAATTCCTCGGTTCAAGTTCTGTTATTGCAAAAGTGGTAGTTCAGCTGATTTAGTAACGCAGGATTTAGACGTGTCTTTTTGGTCATATTCAAAGAAGATATTGCAATCATTTGAATGTCGGAATGTTTCATATGACGCCATTCGATTCTTTTCGTTGTACATAGCATGAAATGTTAAAATGTTTTAAAGTGCAATGCAACTTCCTTCTTTCATCGACTTAATTAATGCACAGATTGCCTGGTTTCTACTATCTGGTAACTTACGTTGCCGGTTACCATGAGTTCTTCTCCCGTCAGTAGCGAATCCATTATTTGTGGAGCTTTCTCACACACATTGCTTGTCTTTCTGTGATTCTATGAATATCTGAAAAGACTTTCATACACTCCTTTATCTTACATTCTGGACATAACATTCGAACACATTATTTTGGAACGAGGGTCCCGAAACTTCGCTTCATTTTCACGGCTTAGTCAACTTTGCATCAGAGTAGTAGTTAAGAGCCTATAAAGATACTGATTTTATAAATTGCAGTGGGCTAAAATGGTTGAATTCTTCTCGACCACTAGTCGAAATGGATTGCTTTGACTCGAAACAATGAGGAAACTATAAGTTTGACCACAGCATGTGTGGTTGCCTCAAATAAAAGTATAAGAAATAATATATTCAAGAAGGTGCTTGTGCTGGAAGCACGCTTGAATTTAATATTCTCAAAATATCAATCACAGCTAGACGTGCACCTCGTCAGGCACAAGGGTCATGAATCAGAGCCACTAGCACTACTTGAACCATTTATTGCAGGAAGCCACAGATAAGGAGTTGGATACTTGAAGAGTCTCCGCTCTCCAAGATTGCCGTAGCAGCTTAAGATACAGGAGTTCAATCAAGAGCAGACACAGAAGCAAGGACCAAATCATGAAACCCCTTCAAAGTAATAAAACAACACGGACCTTCTTGTACCTGCATGAAAGGACACCTACCTGCTTGCGTAAATACCGGACGACAAAACTCAGAATGGAACATCATACCGACGATGGCGCACCACCGAGACGCGTTTGTGGACGAAACAAAGAAGGTGCCGGAGAAGGACCGACCGACAAAAATTTTTCCTTACGTTTAGTACAGATAATGGCCGTAACGTCATTTTATGTCTGGGATTTTTAATATAATGCCGGAAAGTGAAACTCGAAACATCATATTCTGCAACAATTTTCCTACATTTTAAAGTTTGCTTTTGACACTTTGCACATCTTCGATCGGTTTCTGCTCATTTCCTTACTATAACGTATTTTTTGTATCGTTGCCATGAAACAATATCAAACTAAATACTTTAAAATAATACAAACATAAGCAAATTAAACACAATTACACGTAATATTGGCATCAAACGTTGACCATTACATTCAATAATTGAACTCAATAGTTATTGCTTGGGCAATTATTATTAACAAGGCTTTAGCATCACATGGTCATTATTGAAATGCAATATCAGTGGCTACCGAAGACGACGCACTGTTTTTTTTAAGAACAAAGTTTTTTTTTGAAGACGTTTTTCTCAAGACGTACAATCACTGGCAGTGGGACTTACCATTTTCCAGGAAATCTACATAAGAATAAAAATCTTGCACAAGGATATAAGGACTATATTTAAACTCATGCCACAGATCGAGGTTCGAATTTAGTGTCACAGTATCGTGTGCTATGAATGACAACTCGATTCGTTTCCCAGAACATAAATTTATTCCTATGAACATTTCTTTGCTTTTGACCCATGTCGAGCATGGTACCGATTTCGTAGACTACCAACGCAATCGAGATCGCTATTGAACAAGGGAGCCAGAGCTATGCAGGCGGATTACCAAGGCTTCTTATTAGAGACTAGCCATTTGCCTCTGCAAAATCATCGTCAATGTACCGAACAGCTCAAACACTTTATCTGCAATATTTGCAACCTCCGGGTCCAACAAACGACTTTCACTTGTCCTATCACGTCGGGGTCACCACTTTATTGTTTATGCAAAATGTATAATATTGCAAAACAGAAGCTTTATTAATATAACAGTAAAAACATCATGAGGTCTGTGCGTGAATTCTAACTAATCGTTTTCTGGTAAGAAGGAAATAAAGTTGTTAAGAGAGTAAGGATATGACGATTTAAATAAAAAACAACCCGACGGAAAATATCAGCAGTACAGCAGTACAAATATCAGCAGTACTGACCAGCAAATTCCCATAAAAAAAGCATTTGACTGTTAAGAAAGTGAAGGGATATGGCAAAGGTAATCTCTACGACCGGCGGTCCTTATTGCTTTTTGCGGTAGGCTTTAGAAGTTTATATGAGATATGGGATATTTTTAAGGAAGCATCAACAAAATTGAAAAGGAAAATATACACAAAAATTCAAGCAATTTACCCTGTGTATGCAAATAATATAAGATTATGTAACATACACATAGCAACATTCGTAACATAAATATTTTGGGATTAAGTTGTTCCCTTCCTTTTGTGTCTGTTGTTTTCGAAAAATGTTCTTGTAAAAAATTCTATGTCTTCCGGATTGCTTTTTGGTGATGTGTTAGTAACTGCAGCTTCATTTCTTTCTTCTAATTCATTTTAAGGTTATGTGTTTTTTCCAACGGCGACACCAGGACATGAAATTTCCGAATCATATTTTTAATATTCATTATTGTCCGCTTCTTTTGCTTCCTGCCTTGAGTATTATTTTTATCCAGTGTCGTGTTTTAACTTGAATTTTATTTTCATGGACTTTTTGTATGGATAAATAACAATAAATTTCGGTTTATAGGAGAGTGAATGAGCTTCTATTTGTAAAATTCTCTTTTACGGTACCCACGAGTGAAGAAAAGTAATAAGAACGCAAATCTCACCTAGACCTAGGCCTAGTCCTAGTCATAGAAAGTCTTCGGCTCGTTCAATTAATATCTGTAGCCAAAGTACAGTATTTCTTAAATGCGAGTCCGGCTTCGTTGGGGTGACTTAAAGATTTAGACCTTTTCCTGCGGAATCTTCATAAGCCTTCACGTTTCGCATCAGAAAATCTATTTATATCAAACAGATACACCACCAGATCCGAAATTAATTTCAGTTATTTCTCAAGTAGGTTCCTTGATAGCGTTTTTTCTGAATTGCTTGAGCAAGTGTCTATTTTTATAAGAAACTAGGACTTCATATGAGTCAAATAAAGTTTGGTCCAGTAATTGCTTGATGCATGCAATGGGATGGAAATGAAAAGATTCCAATATTATTCTGTTTGGCGATATTTTTCAGCTGGACATGTTTCTTTTTCAAAGGTATAAAGGTATGAAATTAATTCAGCATGAACAAAGCCCCATGCTCCTGTATTTCATGTGGGACCATATAAAAAATTCTTCATTAAGAGAAAAATACTGGTAATGATTTCTAAATAATCCGGGTCTTATGTATTTTTTGGTTTCTTTAGACCTTCGGAAATCACTTTTCAATGTCGTATCGGGAAATTCCAACAATAAAGAAACAGCAGGCTAAGAAGCCTTTTTTTCAGAACATTATTAATATATGTTTACATAATCGGTCACAATACTACATCGTAGCACCATATATGGACCGTTTACTTTGAAAGTGGTGTAAGTCCATATTCTCTTGTTTCGAGAAAATTAGAGGTTAGCATATCTGTTTATTAAAAAATTTAGGCAAATTATATGAAGTCTGGCAATGTGTCTTTTGTTTTATAAATATTTAATTTGATTATATAGATTTGTTTTAGGCGAATGAGACCACAATAATACATATTTATGGGCTGTAAATGGACTTACACCACTTTCAAAATTAGGCAAATGTAAAAATCGTTTAATTTCAATTTAAAAAAATCAAAAATCACTTAAAATATACTTCATTTCAATATAATTTTGTTTACAAATACTCATGACAAGACATAAAATTTAATTTTAGACACTAATTACTTTGTCAAAATTACAAGATACTGATAGTATTTACTTATGCTCTGCATGTGGCAGTGTTTCGCAATATGCATTGTGCACCGGAGGTATATAGGGTAGTAACTGCTTCATGTCTTTATATTTTTCGTAAGTAGTAGGCCTGTCATTTTGGTACAAAGGCGCCAGGGCGATTTTTTCAAACTTTAGCGGTCTTCCAGGACGTGTAGGTAATAAATTTATAGTTTTAAATTCTGCGTACTTCATTGATGTTTTATATAAAATAGTATATGGTGCACTTTTGAGAAACCTCAACCAACATATTTGCAACCAATTGACCTATTCGCCATTAGTGTTTTTTTTTCTGTTTTTAATCGCATTTTGAAGATTTTTTGTTGAAACGAAATTCTCTCGTTTCATTTCATGTAAAATGAATTTGTCATGTTTTCTACATTGTTTTATTACATCATAATAATCTTGTGGTGTGTACAGAAAATTCTTTTTTCGCAATGCTATTTCTATGATGCCAAAATCTGCATCGTTCGCAAGGTATGAATGCCCCGAAAGTAAAAATTTGTGGTCAATTATGTCAATGTTATTTTCCAACGACTGGGTAACCTTCAACCACATCAATGCCATTTGTAAATTTCGATTTTGCCCAGTACACATGCCACTGTAGGCAATAACATGGCTTTGGGTCGTTACATTTTCTAAATGCCTCAAACAACAAGAAGCTACTTCTTGCGATCCCCTGGAAGCAATAGTTTCGTCCCACACATACATATTAACTTTATTATCGTGGAAATTGTGAAAACCCTCGTTTAAAACATACATATTTCTCTTGTAATATGCGATTGAGACAGATAATTTCGGGTAAGGTAAGGCTTTTTGTAAGTCAAAAGAGAAGGCAAAGTATGTATCAGGATTTTCTGATGCCAGAATTTTATCTTCTTGTAATGCTTTTCTTGCTAATTCAGCATTTTGCAAGTGAACATCATGTCTTTCTACAAGAATCGTTTTTTCTTCGTCATCAGTTGTTGTCTTAATTTTCATGTTTAAGAAATCGCATTTCGCACAGGTATTTTTACTTGGCAAATGGAAGTGTAACTTGAAATCTCGTTGAAAGATTTTCCTATATGTCCATTCATTAGCTGAACTCAGGTTATTTTCCTTGCATTTTTCCAAGTATAAATTATACATTTTATTTATATTTAATTCAGGATTTAAAAACATCTGTTCTAGATTTTGTGATCGAGTATAGTGACTTTCAAATGCCGGAAAGCTTTTTATGTGGTCTATTACTGTATTCGTCAGTAGCTCACCAGTTCTTCTGCAAGAGCCATCCATTTTTCCACGCATGTCTTTCGGAATGTTCTCATGCGATTTTAGGATACGATCAATTCGTCCAGTAGATATTTGGAAAGTATTAATGAAAAACTTCTTACATACTAAAATGTTTCCACCAGAAGTGACTAGGTAAAATTTATAAGCATATACCCTTTTAGTGCCCGAATTATTTCTAGGCCTTCTTCTATTGACAGATACTCGTTGAACACAACAATATAGAAATACATTTTGTTTATTAAAATCACCTATATTCCAGAACTTATTAAAAATTTCTATACGTTGTGTTTCATTAATACGTTCAATACATTTCTTTGAGCAATTACAATGTTTGGATTCAAATTGTTTTGCTGGAATGAATTTTCCTCTTTTTGTATAATACTTTTGTCCACTATTTCGCTTAATTTTGTTTATTTGTTGCAAATATTTTTCTTTATTTTGTTCTACAGAATCTAAGTTCTCAATAACAATATCTTCATCTGATGAAGATTCTACCTCTTTTATTCGTCTTCTCTTTTTACGATTCCTTAATTTGTTGTTCAAAGCGGAATTTTTTTCATCCTCTGAATCTTTGATTATTCTTCGGTATATATTCATGGGCTTTATGTCTGCGTGAATTTATTTATAATTAAGTAAAATAAATATTGTATAAATAAATTGTTATAAAATAAGATTGATTTACCATTTGTTCTTACCTATATCACTATCTGATGTTAAAATCAAGTTATCCATTTTAAGAAAGAAAAAGAATAAGTAACCTAATTAGCAACTCTTGACATGTAAAATGACACGTAAGATAAAACAAATGAAAAATAACAGACTACTGATCGGCAACCATCTATTAAGCCACCTACCTCTAACAATTGGACTTACACCACTTTCATAATCAATGATTATGCAATTTAATTTACCGACCGATTTTAAGTTGTACAAAACATGGGAATTTTTTAAGAAATTAAACACGGACTAGTTATAGATAAAAAATTTACATTAAATTAAGCATGAATCACGTGATATCTCATTTTTTTTCAAAAATGGACTTACACCACTTTCAAAATAAACGGTCCATATCGCTAACACTCTCAAGTGGTTTCCATCAGACAGAGATGGAAAAACCTCAAGTAGATTTATATTTGCATTTGTTTTTTACACAAAAAATGGGGGAAACCTGGGTAAACTAAATAAATCTACCATTGCAAGTGGAGAATAGTAGTTGAATATTGTTGGATTGAAAGTTAGTTCGAAGTGTAAGTGTTTGGTAATGACGACGCTATGTTTCGAAGCGTTATTATAGGTTTTACATACACTGTAGATATGTATTAGTTGGCTCACGCAACTTTACTAAGGTTTTAAGATGTTCATACCATATTATTTGTAAGATTAAGGGGTCAGATTAAAGGGTTACCAAGGAGTCATCAATAAACTTTACCATCACGTTATGTCGTTTCCAAAAACGTCAATGTGGTGCCGCAGATAAGGCCAACAATATTTGACACCCCCTACCCCTACCCTCTACCATTTTGGCTAGGAATATCGTCGTGAATATATAGCTTGATAGCCTGTTCGGCTTTCTGGGTTGTGTTCAAAACCTTAGGTTATGTTAATTTCAAAGCATTTCAGAAAAATTGTATGTATGTGCTTACTAACGCCGACTGAAAACCAGACCAAAAAGGAATATGATAATTCCTAAAATAAACTATAATTTGTATTGAAAAAAATAATGACAGAAGAAACGTATGGTAAATAGACTATCATGAATTAATTATTTATCTGAGGTGCTGATTTATCTATTCAGCACTAGAATGGAGCGTCTTGCTCATTACTTGTTATAACTTGTGTACTACCAACGTCTTTAAAATTCGAAGAACCAAATTTCTGGTTATAGCTTGAGAAATGTACGAAGGCTAACTCCAGTTTTAACCAAGATGTTGGCTTTTAAAAAGTTATTCTTTTCTTCCGCAAAGTTTTAAGCTAATGAGTTTCTCCAAACAATTGACATTTACAGATCATACTTATAAAGTAGAGAAAATCTGAATTCTTCCTTGTTTTTGATTCCTCCTTTCCTGCTAGCATAGCATAACCAAAGATTGCAGCCAAAATGGATATCAAAATTGCAATGGTTCATCCGATTTCCAACTCAACACTGATGATAAGAAAATTAGCGCTACGTTTTATGTCTGGTAGCTTAAGTCTGGTTGGCTTAAATGATAAAGTATCAGAGAAATCAACATTTCTGACGGCCATCTGAAAGATTTTATTTAATTACTAAAGCTTCGCACCAAATATTTTTTTGCTCTAATCTTATCATCAAACATTCTGGCCTCTATTGTTAAGTTGCTCATTTAGCATACCTGAGTATTTCGGAAATGCTTCTTACGTATGACTATGTTTCGAAACTTTTCATGTTCTTAGTCATTGTGTTAATTCTGTTTTTCACACGCTGTTTTGTTATAATTATAGAATGAAATTGAATAAATGAATAATTTTCCTTTATTTAGAATAATGCAAAAAAAGAAAATTAATACTTATGCTCGTACGGCTCTTAACCAACGAATGCATAATTCCGTGCTTATCTTAAGGGTGTTTGTAGTGCGAAGGATTGACTGTTATGATTTTGTTATCCTTATAAACGCCTGACATCTATTCGACATCGAATGAGTTTTTGTAACATTTTTTTTTCTTTTGTTTTCTACTGTTTTGTGATGGAAACATCTCATTGTCAAGCTTCAAAACGCATTCGGACCTTTGATGTACTGATGTGAATTTGGCACTTGACTAAAATATCAAAATAATTTCTTTTTAATGAATAGAATAAAATTATAACATATTCAATAACAGAATATAATAGTATAATATTCAATAATAGAATAAAAGATCATTTTAAATGTTTACTAATATATTTTGCAGTAAAATTACTTGGTAATTTTCCAAAGGTTTTTATTTATTTCTTTAAGAACAAAAACCAAAAAGCCAGGATTGCGTGTATGATTTTTGCTGACTGTCTGCAAATGAGTCAAAACTGAGGTCTTGATCAGCATTGAAATTAATACTCTGTGTATTTTCCCGTGTTAAATACTTCTAAATACGAGTAAGATTTTGTTTTTTGATTTTCAATTCCAAAATGCTAGTTTTTTAATTTAGACAAATATATATTTCGGGAGTAATATGTGTCAATTATTGAAAATAATTGGGAATTAAAATTTATATGGAATGAAGATTGGGTTTTTCACAAATAGCCAATTTTAACCCAAAAACCAGTTGTTACTTATGAGTTTACTCTAAATTTTTATGCTCGTAGTTCATTCCATAGGCTCATGTGTTTGTACGAACATATCAAAATGAGCATTTCATGCCACAGGATCAAATGCTTTCAACAATACATAAGGATTTCAGACCAATCGATGAAGATACATTTTTGAATGTAATAATTAGTAATAATTTGGCTTCGGTAGCAAATTTATTGGAGAATCCAGAAGATATTTTTGAAAAAATAGCATCCACGCGTCACTCCTCCTTCTCATGTGTATATATCTTCTGTGGGAGGTGTTTTAACCCTGCGAGCAATTTGTCCTTTTAAGAAGCTCAGCCTTGCTGTATATGCTTTATTTGCGTTCCGTACGTTAGCGTGTCTCATTACGTATGGATGAGTAAAAACATATCGATGTCAAAAATCTACTTTTTGTATTTATTTGTCAACAGCTTTCATAAGAAACGCATACAGAAACTACAGCAGCAGTAGAATTATTTCCACAAAATATTCCAACAAATTTGTGCTTTGGGACCATATGCCATACGCAAGTTTTGAAGCTTCTGTTATTATTTTTAGTGAAATAGCTCTGACATTGCTTCGGAAAATTCTCTCAATTTGAATCCTAATGAATCGGCTATAAAATCTCTTGCGGTTCAGCGTGTTATGCAGGAAAAATATTGTACGCTTTCAATTCAATCGGCCCTGTAACCCCTACCATACATCACGTGCCCCATGAATTTTTCCCAGGTGCAACAGTAGGAATGTCCACCAGCATTTTTTGTTCGTATGCACCCTAAATTTATATACTCACGAAACTCTGCATGATGTCTGATCTCTAACGCATACAATGATCATGATAAAGATATTTCATTCATTCAATTGCTAACCTGATTGCTAACTTGAACCTTTCGTTAGCGTCTTTATTTGGAGGAATTCTTTAGCTGGACCTACAGGATTTATAATTTTTCATTCATTTTTTTGTTTTTATTTTTTAGCTATCCAGCATCGCTCGCCTTTCTGGACTTTGGGTTTCACAGAACACATTCTTCTTTTAACAAAGGAATCAGGATCTTAAGGCTGTAGATCTATTAGAAACTTGAATTTCAAGTTTCAATTCCATCATCTGAATATATATGCCATTCCTAATATTATTCTTAACCACGTATTATGTTGGTCTAAAGGTCTTTGAAACATCGTAATAAAACTGTTGATTTCCCTTCAAAAAACACCTAAACCCTTCCTGAATGACTTGAACTTGACATACTCAACTCTAAATTCTTCTTTCTCAAGTGTGCCTGTTTCGAAAAGCATTTAGTACAGAACTGAATATTTTCGTTTTTCATTCAAGTACAATGACGCAAATGTACAACACATACACTTACATGCATTTGAACTAGAAAATTTCTGAAGTAACTCCCCTTTCTCTCAGAACTATTCTGTCGCCTAATCTCTCAGTTCACAGTTTATGAATTGTAGTCGTATAACATGACATTAGTAATATTCCTTATGCCTTACTATAATGAAGGAACCGTCACCATTAAAGAAAAAAAAAATATCTGAATGAGGAGGATATGTATCTGTAAACTATTCATGCTCAGAATGTGGGACTGCCAGGAACGTAGTACATCTAGACTGCCTTCTTAAGACCATTACTGTTGACCGGAAAACGCAGCCAGAAACCATCTGAATTTATTTTGGACTACATCTAGTATTCACCTACCTACATTAGCCTTCAGATTAAAGGGATCTCTTTGCTAATGTCAAGGGAAAGCTACAGGCAAGATCATTAATTTCGCGCAGGATTATCGTCATATGTAGGGTGAGAGAGGGTGTTATCTTTCAACCTTTGGGGCCTTTTCCATGTGTTGTTGCTTCACTGTATCGGAAAAAACATGTCAGCTCCATAGCCAAGAGAACGATGGGTGTCACCTCTGCTATTATCAACATTGGAGAGAGTCGTGAATACTGTTCAATACCTGCATACAATTCGTAACGTTCCTTGCGTCACCCAAAAGACAGCACAGCGCAAAACAGAATATATGCACATGAAGTCGAGATGTTTAACGTAGACAACTGCCATATTGGCTTAATTCATGTTTTGGTCACAACATCTCCGTAGCATGACAACATCTCTACAGCATGAAATGCATATTTTATTCAACAATTACAACTCCATATTTAGCAAGGAGTTTTGCATCCTGGACCAGTCTGGCATCAACCCAACCATTGACGTTGCAATACGGACATTTTGAACTGCTATCAAAATTCAACTACACTTCGTCCACATGTAACAGAAAACTCAGTTTGTCACATTTAGTTTCATAAATCATGTGCCAATCTTACACAATCACAACAGAAATCAACTATTACGCTTCATTTTCTATGATTTTTCAGCTTTGCATCAATTCATCAGTCCTTATTTCTTGTCAAGTCTAATTATCAGTTAACTTTATCCATCAATTATCTCAGCAGCTATCATACATCAGTTCGTCTTTCTGCAACTTTCCCTCGGTATGCACTAGGTTCTCAGCAAATTGGAACCCTTTTTTGGCGACATCAACAATTCTCGTTTTAGTCCGTCCTCTCCTCTGTGGTATTAACTACTGCAATTAACCTTTCGTCAGTCATCTTTTATGCGTGAGTTCATCAGTCCAAAGGTTCAACAGTTCCAATATATAGTGGTCTGCACATCCGCTTTCCCTCATCACAGCCCACGCGGCAAAAATGACGTCTTCGTTACTTGCTTCAGCTAATCCTTTTCAACTGCTGTCTATCAGTGTCACTTGGCCTCTCATTATTCCTTGTTTTCCTTCCATCAATACATCATTTTCATCATTTTTCATATTTGATCATGCGCATGTGCATGTCTTTTCCCTTACTCTGGAAATTCGCTTCTTTGTCAGGATGACAACTTTGGTTTTGTTAGACTTTGTCACCTTCAATCCTCAAGCAACCATGCAGTCAGTTAATCTCTATATTAGGATATTAAGTCTGAGTGGCGCATAATCGATAGTGTGTTCGCGATTAACACCGCAACAACATCTGTACAGCTGAAAAAGCGTGACTCATCTGGCAACTCAAGACTAAGTCGGCGCTTATCCAATATATTCCACTAGTCCAGACCAAAGATAGAGCTCCTCTGCTTCACACTTGACGGGACTATCATATCACGTATCAGAGAGTAGTATTTTCAATTCCATTTAGATTTCAACTTCGAAGATATCTAGATTTCAGACATTCCGAGTAACCAGCAGGACCACCCGTTTTTTAGCGATTTTCTTCGTTCACAAAGGTTTACCCCCCATGGCATGACTCGTTTCAGTGAGTCTTTCCCTTATGAAGTTTATAAGAATTTTTCCAGCTCTGTTTAGATTGCCTAGTGGGCCTTCTACTCCTAGCTCATGATGAGTCGCGCCACCACCACTATAAAATGACCCCTTCGCACAGGGATGCGTTAAATAAGGTGGGCAGAATATCAGGGCAAATGTGAAAGACAATCTGCAGCATCACAGCCGAATTCATCCAATTCTCTTCTTTTAGAGAGTGGAGTTATCACCGCTATTTTTCTAAAACAAACTCTACGGGGCATGAAAATTGGGTAGAGAAACTTGCTGAGTTCTACCCGTTTATTCAGAATCGTATATATGAGGCAATATTAGGACACCAAGCTTCCACAGCCCAGGCCCTACCTTTACCTATTAGAATCGTCCACCAATACTCGTGGCCGACTGGCTTTGATAATGAATCCGTGAAGGTTTTTCTTAGGTGACTTGTAAGCTACAGTTCTAACACATTTCTCTTCTCTGAGTTTGAATTCACCACGAATCTTCTCAGAGTTTTTCACGCTCAATTTGTTTTCAGTAATTTTAAGTTACCAACAGTCGTTACCAAAACTCGCTCTGCCGACGTTTTCAAAAGGACATTGAAGACTTGCAGGTACCCATAGTAATGTCTTATTATGGGCCCGACTAATTTTATCTAGCAAAAATCGATAGTTGAAACATGAAACGCGTTTTTCTCGAAACGAACTTTTTCTAAATTGCTGACATCATAACGCAACGAGACATTGACCGATCGACATAAAGTGAAACCGAGTAGTTTTGAATATATTTACTAGACAATGACCTACGATCTTTTTGATTGGTTGAAAATTGTCAATTTGGCATTAAAAAATGACCATTTTTACCCCAAAAACGACACTTTTTTCAGAACTACGCCATTTTGTGAATTTCTGATATTTTTCAAAAATCATAGATCATTGTATAGGAAATACCTTCAACTTTAAAACCCTTTTGAATATTTTCTTTTCAGCTACTCATTCGGCCGGAATCATGTCAGCAGTTGGGGAACGTTTTTTTGGCACCTCCCAAGACAGCGCATAACTCCGTTATTTTTCGATATTTTTGAGTCAAAAATATCCTAAAATATAGCTGAAAATATACCTTTATATGTCCAAAAACTTTAAAACATTCTATTCAGTACTTTTTTAAAAAAAATTCCCGAAAATCACCTAATTATTTATGTGTTACACTGGTATAGCCCGTAGGTCCGCCTTCTCGGTGAAGAAGGCTCAGATTACGGACTTCAAGAAGCACTGTCAACGATGTTCTGCGTTGTGTACTGGTACTCATTCGCCAAGTCAGCCTGTTGCAGTCTTCGATTTTCAACCCTCTGTGTTTGGAACCTCAAACATCATGTTTGGTATGATTCCAACGCAAATCCCTCTGTAGAAGGCATGAATGTGGTCTGTGTTCAATGTGGCGGACCTATCTCTAACTGTCACTATAAGGATCAATTTTCCCGTATTTACTTATATACGCCCCGTGAAATCGCTCGATCGTTGAAGTCACCTCCATCGAGCATATAGGCCACTACAATCGAAATAGCATCCTACAAAGTATTCAGCCTAGGTTGAAAACATGACAACAACTAGATAGGTGTTAGGGAGGCACTAAAAGGTTTTGTTATTGAGCTACAAATCCAAAGAAATCATCTCCTGAACCATTGGTTCGGAAGACCGGATTCGTCAGGATACCATTTCGGCAAACTTTTGTTGTGGTGTGCTTGTTGAGCTGTAGAAAGATGGCTTTGCTATCACCCGCAATTTTCGATAACTCTTCTATTGATTGCCAAGGATAACATTAACTGATGAGTTTTTATTTTTTGAAACTTGGATGTTTTCTACTTTCCCGAAAATCCATAACGAGAGGGCATGAGTAAGGAAATATATTGTGACGTGTTCAGGTCACGCGAACTGTAGTCGGCGTAAATAAAAAGTCGTAAACATGTTTACGACTATCTGCTACCAACACATCGATTGTTCTCGTGTGCGCAAGCATAAAGCACGTCACGCGCATCAAGTACAACAGATCCCGGTGCAAGCGACTCGACGCGTACACGCGAGAACAATCTGTATGGAAGGTTCTGGGATGGTTGGTAGTGGTATATAAGCGACTACGGCGAGCGACGAGACAAGCAGTTGTGAATGAAAAACGCGAGAGTACGCGACAGTGCGCGCCAGAAAAATTCTAAATAAGAAAAGTGAGAAAAGTGTTAAATAAGTGAATTAGTGTTTAATTACGTTGAATAAGTGCTAATTAATTAATTTAATTCGTTAAAGTGATTAGTGATTTTACTAAATTAATCATAAAGTGTAGAAGAAACTTAATAAAATTTTAAGAATTAATTTTAAAATAGTTCGCGAGTGTTTTATTTCACTATTAGCAATATTTGCGAATAGCAAACAGGTCGCGCACCTGATCAACGCGCAACACTGGTGTCAGAAGTGGGATTATTCGTGCAATAGTGAAGTGAAAAATAACTCAAACTCTTAAAAAAAAAAAATCGTGAACTATAGTGAACACTTTTGAACTTTTGAAGTAAACTTGTAAGAAAAATGCCGCGCAAAATCAACGCTCTCACTTTGCCGGAACTGAAGGAGGAATTAGAAAAGCGGAAAATTTCAACCGAAGGAAGCAAAGCTAGACTGATCACGCGGTTGAACGAAGCGCTGGCAGCGGAAGGGATAGATCCAGAGTCGTTTGAGTTTCCCGACGCTGAAAGTTGCACTGGAGGTGAGGAGGAGGAACAAATCCTGACTGCGAAAGGGCTGATGCGGATGCTGATGGTAATGCAAAAGCAATCAACCGAGTTAAACGAGAAGCTCGACCGACAGTCAACAGCGTTCAGTCAGCAATCAGCAGACTTGAATCAGAAACTGGACCAGCAATCAGCAGACTTGAATCAGAAACTGGACCAGCAATCAGCAGACTTTAACCATAAACTGAACCAGCAATCAGAAGACTTTAACAAGAAATTCGACAAGCAATCTGCTGAAATAAGAGAAGATTTAAGTGAACTAAACCGAAAGCTTAACCATCAAACTGAAGGTTTCCAAGAAAGGATGGACAAAGTGGAAGAAAGGATGAGCAAAGTAGAGACGGTTCGGGAAGAGATTGAGAGAATAAAAGAAGACTTAAAACAAGCGAAAGTAATGATAGCGAGTAGCCCGGCCCCGATAGTGAGTAACCCGATCCCGATATCGAGTAACCCGAGCCCAATAATGACTAGCGCAAGCCCAATAGCGAGTAACCCGAGCCAGATAACGAATACAGCCAGTATCACAACAAGGAGTGTGAAAGCGCCGACTTTCGATGGACAAATGGCTTGGAGCATTTACAAAACCCAGTTTGAAGCTGCCGCTCAAGCGAATCACTGGAATGACCAGGAGCGAGCAACAGCCTTAATTCTTGCCCTGAGAGGTCCGGCTGCGGAAGTACTTCAAACTGTCCCTGTCGAGTTGCAGTCAAGCTCTGTCGCCATCATGAACGCACTCGACATGAGGTATGGAGATAATCACTTGAAGCAGATCTATAGGTCACAGCTGCGCAACCGGATCCAGAAACCAGGTGAAACTCTACAGCAGTTGGCTCAGGATACTGAAAGGCTTGCACTTTTGGCTTACCCTGCATACGACCCAGAGCATCGGGACGATGCAGCAACGGAGGCTTTCATTAGCGCGTTGCAGGACAGGGAGATGCAACAAGCTGTCCGCCTAGCCGAAAAATGTTCAGTAAAGGACGCCCTGGCATACTGTTTAAATTTTGAAGCTGCCAAAACAACAACTCGTAACACAGCCAGGATCCGACAGGTTACAACGGAAGAATGTTTATGTGAGCGTTTTGACATCAGCGAAGAAGCGCAGGTGAATGGTGCGGCCATATGCTGGAATTGTGGTGAACGAGGTCATCTCCAACGAAACTGCAAGCAGCAAAGGAAATTAAGCTACTGCTCGGCATGTGCTGCTAGAAGGAGATCAAGGCCAAAAACAGAGCCTGGCAATAAGGCCCCTCAATCCAAGGGGTCGGGAAACGCGTAAGAGCCAACTTCGTGGGGCAGAGGTTGGCTAGGAGGATCAAAGTCCCCAGAACCACCATCATCGTATCTAGGCTACATCGGGGAGAGGCAGACTTATGTGTTCGTGGACAAGTCAACGGTGAATCTTGCACCCTCACAATTGATACTGGTGCAACAAGGTCAATATTGCGACCAGATCTGGTGAGCGGACATGTTCTCTCCAAAGGCAAACCACTTTTGCTACGAACAGCAACGGGAGAAGCAGCACCCGTATACGGCGAGATCAAACTCCAAGTACAAGTAGGGGATATACTGTTTCAACATGAGTTTCTTGTTGCCGATATAATGGACGACTGCATCCTGGGAATGGATTTCCTAAGGCCACACGGGTTTACGTTGGATTTGGGCAGACGGGTCTTGAGATGGCGGAATGTTGAGATCTTTATGGAGGGTCATTACGACAACATTCCAACACCGAAATTGGTCGTAAATGCCGACACTGACGTACCGAAATCTTCCGAGAGCATTGTATGGGCCAAAGTTGAAGGTGATCCTGGAGACCATAGATCCTACCTAATTGAGCCAACAAAAACACCGGCACTGCGTAATTTAATTTTGGGACGGACACTCGTAACAACAAATAAGAGTGGATACGTGCCGGTTAGAGTCCTTAATACCTCGGACTCAGTTACCCATATCAAAGCTGGAACCATTATTGGGAGCTGTCAGCTGGTCTCTACTGTAACATCTTTGGAAGTAGGAGATAGCCAATGTCCAGCTAGGAACAGAAATACTGGGGAATCCCGTGAGTTAGTGTCGACTTTATTGGAACCAACCAAGATATCACCAGAGCAGTTCAAGAAAGCCTCGGAATTGGTGAACAAATACCGCGACATTTTCTCAACTGGTGACGACGATCAAGGACGTACAAGTATGGTGACTCACGTTATTGACACACAAAACGCTAAGCCGATTCGACAAGCACCAAGACGACTTCCATTAGCCAAGCAGGGAGAAGTAAGCACAATGATCTCCGACATGGAAAAACAAGGAGTCATCGAACCTTCAATCAGCCCGTGGGCATCGCCTGTAGTCCTGGTAAAGAAAAAGGATGGAAGCACTAGGTTTTGTGTCGACTACAGGCAGCTCAACGATGTCACGAAGAAAGACAGCTACCCACTTCCGCGCATCGACGATATTATGGTTACAATGGCGGATTCGAAGTGGTTTTCTACTCTCGACTTAAAGAGTGGATACTGGCAGGTTGAAATCGACAAGAAAGACAGAGAGAAGACTGCATTCTCTGTGGGTACTGGATTGTGGCAATTTGTAGTGATGCCATTTGGTCTTTGCAATGCTCCAGCAACATTCGAACGCCTCATGGAATGTGTACTCCGCGGGTTAAGTTGGAAAACATGCTTGGTATATCTGGATGACATCATTGTCATAGGGAGGACGTTTGACGAACATGTGCGCAACTTGGAAGAGGTGTTCTCAAGGCTACGACGGGCCAACTTGAAGCTGAGTCCACAGAAGTGTACACTTTTCGCATCTGAGGTAAAGTACCTAGGACATGTTGTATCAGCAAAAGGTGTGAAAACGGACCCTGAGAAAATAGAAGCTGTGAGAAGTTGGCCGAAACCTAATAACAAACGACAACTTCGAAGTTTCCTTGGACTGGCGACCTATTATCGCCGATTCGTTAAGGACTTTGCAAAAATAGCGAAGTGTCTCCATCAGCTCACGGAAAAGAATCGCCCTTTTATTTGGAATGAACAGTGCGAAAAAGCCTTCGAGACGTTGAAGAATAAGCTCTGTGAATCACCGGTTTTAGCATATCCCAAGCCTGGAAGAATGTTCGTGGTTGATACCGATGCGAGTAACAACGGGATCGGGGCCGTATTGTCACAGCAGATCGACGGTGAGGAGCGAGTAATCTCATACTACAGTCGAGTTCTGTCAAAGAGTGAAAAGAACTACTGCGTAACCAGGAAAGAACTACTAGCTATAATTGAAGCAACAAAGCAGTTCCACAAGTACCTTTACGGACAGAAATTCGTTCTTTGCACAGATCATGCTTCCCTGAGATGGCTGCTCCATTTCAAAAACCCAGAAGGGCAAGTTGCTAGATGGATAGAAAGGCTACAGTCCTATGATTACGAAATCGTCCATCGAAAAGGAGGAGTGCATGGGAATGCCGACGCTTTATCCCGTCGCCCATGTCCAGCAGCTTGTAAACACTGCCGACGGTCTGAGGAAAAAGAACAAGGCGTGGATCTGCGTGTAGTCACAACAGAAGTCGACGAGGGTTGGACGCAGCACGCACTGCGGGACGCTCAGCTAGCAGATGATGATGTTGGACCATTGTTGGTATGGAAGGAGACAACTGGACGTCCTGAGTGGAAGGACATATCAGCACGCGGCACGGTGTTGAAAAGTTATTGGGCTCAATGGAACTCCCTTGAGGTCAAAGATGGAGTTTTGAAACGGAAATGGGAAACAGCAGATGGCACTTCACATAGGATGCAAATTGTTCTTCCCAAGAGTCGGGTCAAAGGAGTAATGAAGGAGATGCATGAAGGCACATCGGGAGGTCACCTTGGGGTAAACAAAACCCTGACAAAGGTGCGAGAAAGGTTCTATTGGCTCCACGCTCGAGAGGATGTTCTTGACTGGTGTCGAAAATGCACAATATGTGCTTCCGTCAAAGGCCCAAGTCGAAGAACGCGAGGACGAATGCAGACCTATAACGTCGGGGTACCATTCGAAAGAATAGCTGTGGACATCGCAGGACCCTTTCCCGAGTCCGAATGGGGAAATCGGTATTTACTAGTTGTAGCTGATTACTTCAGCAAGTGGCCAGAAGTCTACCCAATTCCTAACCAGGAAGCAACTACTGTAGCGGAACAAATCGTTTCTCAGTGAGTTAGTAGATATGGCGTACCCCATGAACTACATTCAGACCAAGGCAGAAACTTCGAGTCACAAGTTTTTGCTGAAATGTGTGAACTGGTGGGTATACGGAAAACACGGACAACGCCACTTCACCCTCAGTCCGATGGAATGGTCAAACGGTTCAATGACACGCTCAATAAACATTTGGCCAAGATGGTGGATGAAAACCAGAGAGATTGGGATCGACGCATTCCATTATTTTTGATGGCATACCGAACTGCGGAACATGCATCGACTGGAGAAGCACCCGCAAAAGTCATCTTTGGAAAAATGATTCGCCTACCAGCTGATGTGAAGTTTGGGACACCCCCTGAGAAGCCCCAACCTATTTCGGAGTATACAAGCGACTTAAGGCAACGGCTGAGTCAGATACACCAATTAGTGCGGAAACAAATAGAGTCAGCCACTGATCGCATGAAAACCAGATATGACTTAATGGCAAACTCATCTGGTTTCCAGACGGACGACTTGATTTGGCTATATAACCCCCGGCGTCGTAAAGGCAGATCTCCGAAGCTACAGCCGAATTGAGAAGGACCCTATAGAATCGTCAAACGGATCAACGATGTGGTATACCGGATACAAGAACACCAGAAACCTAGGGCAAAAATGAAAATTGTGCATCTGGACCGCCTTGCCCCATATTATCAGCAGGAAGACGCGGAGATGGTTAATGTCACACTTTTTCGGGACGAAAAAGATTTAAGGCGGGGATAGTGTGACGTGTTCAGGTCACGCGAACTGTAGTCGGCGTAAATAAAAAGTCGTAAACATGTTTACGACTATCTGCTACCAACACATCGATTGTTCTCGTGTGCGCAAGCATAAAGCACGTCACGCGCATCAAGTACAACAGATCCCGGTGCAAGCGACTCGACGCGTACACGCGAGAACAATCTGTATGGAAGGTTCTGGGATGGTTGGTAGTGGTATATAAGCGACTACGGCGAGCGACGAGACAAGCAGTTGTGAATGAAAAACGCGAGAGTACGCGACAGTGCGCGCCAGAAAAATTCTAAATAAGAAAAGTGAGAAAAGTGTTAAATAAGTGAATTAGTGTTTAATTACGTTGAATAAGTGCTAATTAATTAATTTAATTCGTTAAAGTGATTAGTGATTTTACTAAATTAATCATAAAGTGTAGAAGAAACTTAATAAAATTTTAAGAATTAATTTTAAAATAGTTCGCGAGTGTTTTATTTCACTATTAGCAATATTTGCGAATAGCAAACAGGTCGCGCACCTGATCAACGCGCAACAATATTTATCAGGGCTTAGAAGGCATCAAGGCAAAATTGTGGTAAATGAACATGCTGGCAGGTGAATGCTGGGCCATGACCAAACTCACAGGAGGAAATCCTTTAATAAAGAAGGTTTTCACGGACTTTCAAAACATTTTAAATGACACTTTACTAACCACTTATGTATTTTTTCAATAACCCAAAGAAGTCGAATCCTTGCCACTCCTTTTGCCACTTTTGATGTTCAAAAAAACTTCGATACCCTGATTACTTCAAAGATGTTATGCAATCTATGTTGAGAAATTTTCTGATGCTTTAAAAAAACAAATTGAAGATTCAGGATAAAATGGTACTGAATTTCGAAATATTGGTACTAAAATCAAAAATAAGTGATAATAACTTTATTTTGTAGACCTTTGTTATGAACTCCTGTGAAGAATAGTGAATATCAAACACTCTGGAATGACGTTGCTCAATTTGACCATCTGACAGCAAACTTTATTCCATGATTGTTTTCTCTTGCGTTTTGTTATATTGTGAGTTGGCCGAAAAGGATGCGGACCCTTTACAATGTATGCTTTTTTTATTTAATAAGTTCATGGTTGATTCTAAAAATTTGCAGGACTGAGCTAATAACTAAAAGTGAGAGTTCTGAATCAATGAGAATTTTCCTGAGAATTTTTCTCTTTCTTTACGAGAGAAATTTCTTTCTTTCGCAGTCCTTAAAAAGAACTTCATCTTGCCTCTGCATTTA
Source organism: Stratiomys singularior (assembly GCA_954870665.1). Lineage (NCBI taxonomy): Eukaryota > Metazoa > Arthropoda > Insecta > Diptera > Stratiomyidae > Stratiomys > Stratiomys singularior. Next base: position 111,211,602 of record OX940877.1, on the reverse strand, counting down.
AACATAAGTAAAAAACTAAGGGAAGTAGCGAAATAGTGAATATTCTTCTGCATAAAACTATTATTTTCTTCTTAAATAGATTAAAACTAGAAAGGTGCTTCTTGACTATCTCTGAACAGTAGCGGTTTCCACATGTTAAATAGATAAATTCCAGTAGTCTCACACCAGAGTTTAAAAATCTGATAGCTTAAATAAATATAAAATGTTTTGTATTTGTTTCTATTGTGTATGCGAAATATTTGTAATTGAATTCCTCGCTAGCTGAATGTGTAAAGTATAATCTCCAAAGCATGTTTACCTTTCAGTTTTGAAATCCTTACGCTAAGACTCTATATTTCTCTGGTACAACTAAAAAGCGTACTGAGCGGTATTGGAGGTGTTCATGTTGTTCAGATAAAATTTATCCATAAATCACAATTTTTCTGGACGGCTTCCCAATGAGAGTTGTACTCCTATGTCTGGTGAACTTACTGTGGTTAAACTATCCTTAGCATGTGCTTATTAGATAACAACAATTGAATCAAACAGTAAATCTTTGAAATGTGTTAACTTAATTCATCAATTCTTCGATCAATGTAATGGTCTTGTGATAAAACAAGTACCTGGAATTCTGCACCTGTTAGATTTGTCGGTGCGAAAAATTCTTGTGTGTGTTTTGCCTAATCGCTTGTTATCAACTATTAGTGAGTGTGTTAGAAGATAAGGATAAGAGCCTTAATCTTAGTTGTATCGTCTAAAGTTAATTAGCAATTAGTCTTGTAATTTACTTTGATCGGTCAAGATGGAAATATATCCGCTCCGATCTTTACTAGCGCTTCTGGCAATTTGTAGCGTGGGAGTACTTGCGATTCCTGCTGGATTCCCTGTTCCGGGAAAAGTAAATTCCAAGGCTGACCAAGTTTCCTTGCGCTTACCGAACGATACTCGTCCTATAACCTACGATATTTACCTTGAAACTCGTGTTGATCAAGGTGACTTGGACTTTGCGGGTCGCGTTGTTATAGCTCTGGAAGTGTTACACGAAACTAGTGAAATTGTAGTGCATGCTCGTCAGTTAGATATTAGTTCCATTAAATTGACCACCGCGTTCTTGACACCTCAAGAAATTGCAGTTAGTCATACATACGATGAAGTCACAGAATTTTTAACAGTCACAGCCATGGATAGAACGTTAACTCATGGCAATTATCTTCTAACTATCGAATATACCGGCGAGCTAAGAAAGGATAATGCTGGGTTCTATCTTTCAACATATACGGACGAAAACAATAATGTTGTGTAAGTCATCTTCAGATCATGTCTTCTCATGTGATTGTTTTTAAAATAATAACAGATTTAATTGTTATATCATATGTTAAGTTCATATGGTTTTGTTGAAAACGCCACTTGAACCTGGACTTGACTTAAGAGTACACCAATTTTATCTATTATAAATCGAAGACTGCTCTGTCATAAGCATGGAAGACCTAAGTTGCCAAATAAAGCACATCAGTTTGATTAGAGGACATCCTATGAGGAAAATAGTAAGGTGGTCTTTATCCCTAATATAACTTCTGTGTACATCAAAATGACCATCTTCACAGGAATCGCACGAATTTTTGACCCAGCTGTATGGTGTAGCTTAAAATGTTTATTCACTGAAATTCGAATCGTAGTGGGATTTTCCTTTTTATAACAAGTATAAATGCAAACCCTTTCTAATTCGCAATCACCATCCGCCGAGATTTTCCTGAAAATAGCATTCTCCTAAGTGCCTCAGTACCTTTAACTATAGATATTACTCAATCGATCCTTGGACATCCATTTGATTAAGGACTGCCAATAGTTTAATCCTAAAATTTCGATTTGGGCATATTAAAGTTGTTTTCTTCTCAGGTCAATGTAGGACGAACGACAAAACAATGAAAAAAGAACGCCTGTATTGGTAAAAGGCTTCACTAGTAGAATTAACTTTATTTTGGGGCAGCTGAATATTATTTAATCACGTTTATACGATATATCTAAACAACTGTCTTACCAATGCTGTATGCAGTAAGGAAGGCCCGTTTAATTGCATCAAAGTGGCGAATATATAAGTTTTTCAAAATCATTTCTTGAAAAATCGCTGAATTCCTTGCTCGTATATAATCGACTTTGAGAATGCCAAATTTATGTGAAAACAGGCAAAGGTCTCATAATGGAACCTTCCGCTTAACGTTTTTTTGTGAAATGTAGCTGTTGGATATATTCCGGGGTTTCAACCCAGGACTTCTCATACTATTCGTAACGGCTTCTCCAGTTGATAAATAATCACCTGTGTGTGTTTTATGGAAAATGTGCTGTCGTAGGATATGTACTGTCACTAAGAATACCGACGGTGTTTCGAAGATGAATTTTGTCACTATTTTTATAACCAACTTTCAACTTATGTAAACAAAGTGGGTCAAAGAGCCACACAGTTGCCAAGGCAAAACTTTTTCTGTACAAAACACACATATTAGGACAGTCGACCATTGACATACTTTCGTGGAGAACGAAAAGGGTTCCCATTATTGCAATTGAACTGCCACGTCCACTTTTCTTACGTAGTTATCTACGACGTTCTAAGTCTATACCATACAGCATCCGACTGGGTTGCAATTGCGATTGGCTTCCCATTCTTTCTAAAGAGTTATCAGCACTATTCATCATACCAACCCTTTCAAAATTCTCCGTTAACAGTGAGGGCAAAAGTTTATACCCCTTTATATCTTAAACATGAAATTGTTGAAGACATTCAGTTACGTTCGCGGCCGATTAATAAAACTTTATCGATTACTTTGACTTATACCGACGGCTTAGCTGCTCCCAGTGCAAGTACTTTCGGGTGGCTGTTCATCGACGGAAATAGAAAAATGACGAGTAGATTTATACATACACATATAGCCACGATATGCAAAAGATTGTGGGAAAATTATCTTGCTTTCTGAATAAAAGAGATGTAGTTTACCAAAACCTAATTAAATTCCACATATTTTGGTCAAATACCGTTATATCGGGAAAGGATTCGAAGTGTTAGTGTCGTACTTACGCCCAAAAATTCTATTTAGTGTTGGTATCGCATCCCTTTCTTATCCAGAGAAGTTAATATTAGAGATGTTATTTCAGGCAAGGATCTGGCAACAAATCTTGATATTGATATTGAAGATTGATAGCAGAATCTGTAATAATGATTTTTTGCTGCTCAATATTTTTGATCCCTTTTGCCTAATCGATCGAAGATTCCCTCATTTTGATTCAGGAATTGTCTATGAACCTTACATGGTACTTGTATGATAGATATAGATGCAAGGAAAGTATGTATTCATATTTTACTACGCTCATACGCCCCTGTAATGCATATCCTTGCTCTCTTTCAAGCCAGTGTAGTATTTGTCATGCTGTCATTAAAATTTTGATGACTTTCGTTCGATATGGTTAAAACGTGTAACAGCTTCATGATACGTATGCCTCCCCTTTGACTGCATTGCATTGACTGAAAACGGAAGTCTCAACACAAGCGACCACAAACAGCTCATGCCATCTCCATTGAGATATATTTTCGGCTAATTTATGGTATTGTCATACAAAGCGCTTTTGCCAAGTCTGTTTTGAACTCTCAGAAGTACCATTGTGTTACCTAGTCATTAAAAACAATACCAAAGAAAAAAGACTTCCCCCAAAACTTTGAATCTGCTTCGCCTCCTCCGAAAATCGTTCCCATCTCAAAAGGACTTCAAAATACACACACCTAGCTCTAGCAGTAGGTCACCATATCCTGTTTTATCAAAATATACATTGACTTGATCGACGTTGTGGGTATTGTTCAGCTTATGCCTAGGGACTATCCAAAAAGAAGTAGTACTAAAATTCAATCGTTCAAACAAAAGGGTGAAGCAAAAACCACGTAATCGTATAAGTGACAAGCTTTTAGAAGAGATCTGCATTTTTTTTAGGTAGCTGCTGGTCAGTGGGGAGTAAACCTATGAGAAGATATGCCCTAGCGGTCCACAATGAAGAAAAATTTTGACCCGTAAAATGTTAACTATAATATGAGTTTCTGCACTAAACTCAGCTGAACCCTGATTCCAGTGAATTAAAGGTCATATATGGTGATACTGTCATGAGCCACTGAACAGTACCCAAGTAGCACAGCTATTGCGGTAGGGGTGGGAGTTCGTTGAACACAACCAGCGTACCAGTCAGTTTTTTGACCATCATAGTGTGGTTGACAGGGATCTCGCACCTACTGGGCGGATTGTGAATACCAATTATTACGTTCACGTGCTTGACATATGTCGCAAACGTGTTCTCAGTGTTAAACTAAACAACGCGAGCCTATTGAGCTTCGTCAATACAAAGTGGCGCAATACTGGTTTGCTACATTACCACGTTGCCTCACCGCCCTTGCCCATATGGTTCACAGTTGACCCCATACGACTAATCATCTTTCCTCTGCTCAAGAGGGATAACGAAAGGAAAACATAGGGCTGCACAGAAGACATCTAAGGTGCCGGTACGGTCTCGTAAGGGAATCCCATTATGCATGTCCCTAATGACGTGCCAGCCATGTCATTGTATTGAACCAGGGTATATGTTGATTAGTCCAATAAAAATATTTAATCACTCCTCTTTGACTTTACCCATTTTTGATTTTGTATTACCGCGGCAAGTGTGCAGTGTAGACCTGAGCAAGGGTTAGCATTAGGTCAGCACTGAGTTCAGACAACTTTAGTTGTCCTTTCTTTGATACACCATCAAGGCATTTAGAAGACATATTATGTTCAATGTCATTCAGGCTGAGCTTTCTGGTAGCTTTATAATGTTATTTATGAATTGATGATCCTCAAGGCTACTCAATCGTCTATGCTGGCCAATAAGCACAATTTATGAACGGCTTAATTAAGTTGTACCTCTGGATTATTTCACAATTAAGTTGTTTAAGTTGGATCGTGGATGTTACTTGTTATGCATGTTGTACCAATGGTACCTTTTGAATTCAATAAAGTGTGATGTTATTTCCTGGATTTGAGACAAGGTGCAGCGGAAAACAGCTATTTAATACCCTCTTTTCGGAAAATTGAAGAGAAGGCTAACCTGCTAGGTTTTTCAATGTCAGCTTATCATGACAAAGTACACAAAGATCTGGAAGTCAAAACGGACGTGGTTTCATTTATTGCTTTCCATTGGTTCTGCTGATAGTTACAACTGGCACTGTTCAGTGAGAAGTACCCTTCATTTGTCCATACTACTTGAAAAGGACCTAGAAAATGCCCAATCCCCAGAAGAATGTTAATTTTCTGAGAAGTTTTCAAGGATTACTTCTACAAGTTTTACAATTTCCTTACTTTTAGTAATATTTGGTAGAAACTCTCATCGTCGATCGCAAAGTTTTTGAGATTCAGCAGGCATGCTTTCAGCATGACGTGAAGTATCCTTTGGGCATCTCCGAAATAAATTTGTATAATTCCTCATTATTGATACTTTTATTTCTTTCTTGTGTTAGTTACCTACAGCAACCAGTATTGATCAAACCTAGTTGTTTGTTACCAAACTTTTGGCGCGTTTCATCGAATCTAGATATTGATAATCTTGCGAAAGAGGACATAAAATGCCTGGCATCTAGCAACAGTCTTCATCGAAAATTGGAATCCTGCTGACTGTTGACGAACAACACGAGATTTTCGATATCTGTTAGTTAAATCAAACCCGTCTAAATATCTTGAATATGTTTTCCTGTATGAAATTCTCCATTTGGTTGTAATTCAATCCAACTGAATCCGAAGAACTCTTCCAGAACTATTGGTGAATACAAAGGCGGATACAAAGGAACCAATAAAATCGTTCCTTAACAAACTAACCCATGCACTAGTATTTGTTATAGTTCTCTATTTCAACATAGAACCAAAGTCAATAGTATTACAATCAGATGGAATGGTGTTCATTATCGAAATATTTGTTTGCAGCATTGATTTGGTTTCTCTTGTTCTACAACAGCAGCTCATCTGGTTTTATTGTTCTCCAACTTTGCTAAAGGGAACATTGAATCAATAATGGAAATAATTCATCAAAGCAATTAATTGATTACTTTGAGCCTTGGGCTTCATATATGATGCCTCCAAATGTCTTTAAGCGTGGATCGCGTCCCGTGCTTAGAAAACTCCAATTATGACTGATTGTTTTCATCAATCCAGTCCATACAACTATTCTTGGCTTTACCTGTGAATTAGGTTTTATAGGTTCTGCTCTTAATTCTCTCGATATACGTGTCCAACCATTGAAGCTTCGTGGTTCAAATTTTGCTATTGATTATATCTGCATGTTTCTCGAAAAACACTTCTCAGTAGCTGCTTGTATTTATTTTTTAATTATATGTGTAAAATGCCTCTGTACATTAGCTAGCCCGAAAAATTGGCAATGTAGAAAATGACGTCTTTCACGAAAACTGCATCCTTCTGTCGATTTCATTTCAATCTTTCACTGTTTTAAAGCCAACGCATACAAAACCATCCATGGTTTCAACTCATTGACAATTCAACATTTTATTAGGCCAGTTCGGTGGCGCCTTATTTGTTTCGACCAAAACTTTTTGAGGTAGTAGCCTATTTGGTTTGTTTCTTTGAGCACGGTTGAAAGGATTTACTCAGTAGTTGTAGAAAAAGATCATGTGATCTACAATGTCTACAATTTGGGTTTAAGCTTGGATATGGTTCCACCTATCAAGCAAAGTAATTACTAGGTTTGCTTCCTTATAAGATTTACAAGGTCAAGCAATACAGGCCTATTGGGATTTGAGGAATCAGTTTGTTCAGACTTCTGAAGTTGTCAACATTAATTCGGTTTATTCGACAGAATAGTTTTATGGAATGCTATAATCACGCATTATGTGATATAGATTTCTTAAGGATGAAGTTTTAAGCTTATGAAAATTCGATGAACGTCAAGGCTGTACTCCAAGCGCGTCCCGAGGATTTTTTCAACCGTGAAACTAGTAAGTAACCCGTCAAACAGGTTACCGACTTTGTAACCCGACATTGAATATGTTAGTGAGCAGTGAGTAGCTTATTAAGTACTTTGCACGTGGCACGCTTGAGCCTTAATTTATTTGGTCAATTTTGGGATGATATGTTGACCACTGCTGCCACAGATCAACTTTTCTGCTGTACTTTAATCTCTTCAATATTTGGCACTTTCTTCTAAATGATATTGAAATTCATGTTTCAATTGCCTGATTTTGCAGAGGTATTGAAAGTATAAACAAAAAAAAGTTACAAAAGCAAGTCCGTCTACCCTTTATCTCGATGAACATGATATTCAAATCTCGAATTTTTGAATGGTTTGAGAGCTTGAGTTCGAATACCTCGAGGATTCCCGCAACAGGATCCAGGATTTGCTTCATTGACCCAGGATGAAGTTGCTGAGTGATGTGTGTATGTTCAACTTAATTAATGTCTTAGAATTGTCTCTGCTATCAAAGAAGACCCATCAATACGAAAAAACAGTTTAACATTTCATTTTTAGAGTTTCTTAGACGAAGCTATAGGTTTTGTAGCTACTTAAGAAAATTACGAATGAGACTGTGTTACACCTCTTTAATCGAGTAATGAGTGTAAGTTCAGTTTTATTGAACTTTTCACAATGTTTCACTCTAAAAAATTCCAAGTTTAACGAAACATTCAAGAGAACCTAAATGTTTAAGCTTTTGGTTTCATGATACTGCCTGGGTTAAATCCATTTTAATGTTTCAATTCTGATAACATTCATATGCTTGCGGTTGCGCTCTCATTCAGCTTGACCTAACTTTCTGTATTCAAAATTGAATCATTAAATATGCAGCAAAACATCGGCACACTTCATCGAACTATCATGTATAACGTTTTGATATTTCCTTGGTCGAACCTTTTAGTCCTGTACAGAGCAGATGGTTTATTCTATCAATTTTCGCATCTTTGAGATTTCATTGTTCCTTTGTTCTGCTTATGGGAATAATTTTATGTATGTCTTGCATGATCTTCAGGACTCATTCAATAATCTCTTATTGATTCAACACCTAGTATCTGCCCAGCAAAATAAATGAAAAAATACTAGTGGTTTATTGTAACATGTTCTGTGGTTTTTTTAAGTGGCAAAGAAAAATGTTGAATTTATTTATGGCTATTAGTAAAACCCATCAATCTTTAACTAATTGATGTTTGGCCTTTCAGAGATCCCAAAAAAGTATCAAACAGAACGATGCGATGCAATCTTGCAGGCACCACTGCTCACCATCTCAAGCACTCAATACCGATGCATAGACCTCAACTTTTCAACAACACGCCCCAATGCACTGCCCAAACTTCACAAGCTTATCAGACACGTAGTTAAATACCGCCCAACGTCCGCCTTAAAAATAGCTTAAAACTACGAAACAGAGGTCCTGTGCCTCGAAGACATGTCTACAATCAAAAATAGTCGCAATCTAGGTGCGTCAACTGAATCTTTAATGGTGAACGAAAACTATCGTCTCATATTATTGGACATCACCAACCTTTATATAATACATCCATACATGTAAATTAAATACTATCTATCCTAAAAGAAAAGGAATACTACTAAAAAACAGCTGGAGACTCCCAGAGGAACTTATTAAACTCATAAAGATAACACTCCAGCAAAACTTCTTCGATTTTCATAACCAGATCTTGATTGCTGAAGATGGACACTATTAAGCAATCAAGAAAAGGACCAAGGCTAGACATATTAGGAAAACTATTAACCTTTTAACACAGAAAAACACACGGAAAAATAACAAACAAATTACCAATAACAATGAACAAATAATTACTAACTCCCATTCTATATTTGCTGTCCCAGACCCAATCTTTATCAGAAAAAGAAAACGTGATGAACTTGACAATAACAATCCTATGCAACCTCAAAAATGCAAACACAATAACACTTTGAATAAACTCTCGATCTGATGATGTTCAACCCGATTAAGCCGAGTTGAGTTTTGAGTTAATACGCAATACCAATATAAATTTAACTAGACATTTACCATCTCTGTCTGCTAGAAGACATCCGCAAGTGTTCTTGCTGATTTGCAATAAGACTGTCGTGGCATTGAAACTTGCAAAAGCTAGTGTTTTTGAAACAAAATTATAAAAATAGAATTAATAAAATTTATAAATACGAATTAAATACTAGTATTGACGGTTGAAAACAATTAGATCGGGAGTTTTTTGCGAGTTATATTTCTGTAAAGTTATCTAAGTTACGACTGGACCTTGTTAATTCTTGTTGGGCCCATTAAGCGTGGATTGAAGGTTCTGACAATTTTAAACATTATATTTGTACATTATGTGCTTCGTTTTCTAAACAACATTATGCACTTTTATTTTGCATTTTGTCCAAACTCTACAAAATAAATGCTTGGCGTTGGAGGCTTAAAAATCAGGTTAAACTCAGTCACTTGTTGTTGTTCTTCCTGTCTGTCTGACTTCCTGTGTCGGTTGTTCCTTTCAATAGTCCAGTCTGTGGTTTCTTTTTCAAAACAAAGTTTCAAAAGTTTAATTAAATTATATTTAACATTATTTCTATTGTTTTAACCAAAAAACACCATGGTAGTGGGTGGGGTTGGGTTGTCAGCTTTCCTGTTCTCGAAGTGTTTGTTTAGATAAGAACAAACTTGATAAATAGTATTGAATTCAACACATTTATAAATTTATTTTGTGAAATTTGATAATAATATTAAAACTTAATTACGAAGGCTTCCCATGGTATGTTTTTAAGACGTATGCTTCTAATTTACGAATTGATAAGATCGCTTAGTAAGCTGTCAAGAAAGTATAAACAGTTTTAATTTTTTTTATATAAAATATAGAATGTTTAAGATATAAAATACAGAAAATATTCTATTTTCAAACAGGATGCAGAATATTTTCAAAAATTTTCAGAAAATTGTTTTTATTTTCATAAAAATTCCTTTTTTTCATATAGTAACATTGCAACAACCCAATTCGAACCCACCGATGCGCGGCATGCTTTTCCGTGCTACGACGAGCCTGCAAAAAAAGCTGTGTTTAAAATCACGATAAAACATGGCTCCACCTACTCTGTACTTTGTAATATGCCCGTCATTGAAGGACCTACAGATAAGTAAGTAAAAGTTGGTTCAGTTAAAAGTGTATCTTCTCAGAGATGGAATGTGATCCTTTTCTCTGATCATCTAAATCTATTAAAAATATACTTTTTTTTCAATCTTTAAGTGGAGATGGTACTGCAACAACGAAATTCCAACAGACAACACTTATGTCTACGTACCTGATAGCCTTCATTGTCTCAAACTTTGAATACTCGGAGCTCAGGGGCCGAGTACCACACCGGATCTATTCTCGAATCGGGACTAAACCTGACCAGGCGTTTGCATTGAAGACAAGCGTAGATACATTGGAGTCTCTCGAAGAATATCTTGAATATAGATATAAACTCCCAAAGATCGATAATGTAGCCGTTCCGGATTTTGCTGCCGGAGCTATGGAAAATTGGGGTCTGGTTACTTATCGTGAGGAACTTCTATTGTTCAATGACAAACAATCAACCACTGGAACACAAAATAATATTATCGAAGTAGTGGCCCATGAATTTGGTCATCAATGGTTTGGAAATTTGGTCAGTCCATATTGGTGGACATTTTTGTGGTTAAACGAAGGATTCGCTTCGCTATTAACCTATATTGCTGCTGATGATGTAAGTCGTGAGCAAATTCAAATCAATTATCGAATTTCACGGTTGTCTTTTTAGGTATTTCCTGAATGGGATTTCTGGCAACGCTTTCATGTTGGTGAGTTTCAACGAGCACTTGCATCTGATGGCATCGCCAATCCTCGGCCAATGACACATTATGTTGAAACGCCAAATGATATATCTGGTATTTTCGACAACGTAGTTTACTCGAAAGGTAGGTTAGAGACATATCTTAACTATGTAAATGTTACAGATTTTTCTTAATTTTATTAAAAATCTCAAACAAAGTTTAAATATTCTCTTAGAAGATCAGTGATTTCTTAGATAACTAGTACAAATTTATTGAAGTTCGTTTGATAATTGCCGCAGGACAAGATTCGTTTATCTCATCAGTCTTTATCTTTATCAGTCATCTCCAGCTCAGTTTTTGCTTCCTGAAGAGTTCAATTCTGTGAACATAGAATTATCGTACTTTTAAAGTACGTAAGTGTCACAGAAAAAACGTACTTTACATGTACACATATATACATTTTGATATATACCTATATAAATATATATACATATTTATCTCTACCAATGAGTAGGTGGGAGACTTGGTACGCTTTACCAAGTAACCTCTGAAAATGTTGATCAATCAGGGAGCCACTATGTACCGCACCTTCTTCAGCTTAACCGGTTGCATTTCGTCTTATCTCGGGAGCTTGAAATATCGATAGTCCTTAAGAATTGTTCTACTGTCAATGATTGGCCTAACCCAAAACAACATCCTTACAGTCTGTAATTGGTCAGTTATCACTCGACTTTCTTTCTTTTGTCCGAACCTCAGACACTGATTTTTTGAATTGCATCCGTATTCTGAAATTGTCAGTTAAACGAATGTTGAACGTTGACGTCATTAATATGTAACAGATCCTTATCGGCCAAATGCGCAAAAAGCTTATTTTTTTTATTTTAATTTTACTCTTCAGGAGAGTTACTCTATACGAGACATGGCTATAGTAATTTTTCATTGCGCTCCTATCCTTTTATGCATATCTTCAATTAATTCGGTGGTAATATTAGATATGCTGTAATCCTTTTTCTGTTGACATAAGGCAAAAATTAATCACAAATTTAAAAGTCAAATCCTCTAACGTCAAACACGCCCCTGTTATAAGTGTAATATTTAAACCCTCCTTGCACAATGTGAGCCTTTCAGGAGCAGGATCTCTGCTGTCAATGAGAAACATATATAAAAATTCAGCGCTCCGGTTGGTTTCTCTTAAATAAAATCAGTGGCGTTACAATTCCCTTCTTATAACACCGTGGATCCCATCTGTAATACTTTAGAAAATATTGATTGTAGGTCGCCAAGTGGTAGTGGTTGCTCTCAAAACAAAAAGACTTAAGATACATATTCATGAAGACTCTCCTCATGTAATATCTGAGGTTGTTACTTCTAAATCATGAAATTAAGGACTAACACTCAGAAAACGCATTCATACCCTTCTTAATCAGTGCAAAAGGCCTTGACCTAACAGACAGCGTGCTAGGATTGTAAAAAGAGATAATATTGTGTGTCAGAATTCTTTCTTTCCGTAGACTTCCGAATCAGAAATCATCTTTTTCATAGCGTAGTTAAAGTCCTTATCCACGAAAAAGACGTGAGGTTTGACTGTGCAGCATGCAGCTACATGTATTTCAGCAATGGTTGGCAGATTTTTCTTGATCCTACTGTCAACTAGAAACTTACCTGCTGCCTTGATATGATTCAAACTATACGAAGATCAGAATGAAAAGAAAATGCAGCTTTAACTTCCTGATGAAACATCACATTAATAGGTTTTCATAGGCTCTGTTTTACATCAGTAAGACTGAGAAAGAACTTTGAGCTAGATTATCTCAGCAGGTATCTCAGCATCGTGATCTACCGAATGGTTCCTTTATGCGGTTGTTAATATGTAATGTGTGCTGGAATAGACGTCCTGTAACATTCTTAAAGCGATTTTAAAGGACAAAATCCGCTTGAAACTCTAGATAACCCATCATTTTTTTGGTGACGCAATTGCTAAGGGTAACTTGTTTTTTTGGAAGTCCGGAAGTGCGTGACATTTTCTGCTGTTGTATGCACAATTTCACTAGAGCAGGAGCTATTGGATTTATTGATTGCAACTTATGACCATAGCTTGGAACTGAACTGAATTTTAATCAAAGGTTGTAACGAAAGAGAATATAATAAGCTCTGCAGTAGATTTCCTGGACTTCGACTTTCCTGGACTTATTTGGTGTATATGACGACAAGAAGTTTCGACCTTCGATAGAAATGAACAAGACAAGACTTAAGATCCTCATCGGAATCCTTTTAAGCTATTTCACATCAAGAGGACACATTTAGAGAAAAAAAACCAGAAAGCAACCGGTAAGCGCAGATTCTGCAATTTTGCATAAAAGCCACCACTGAATCTGCTGAAAGATCGCGAAGCACTACCCTGAAGGAATGGAGTCAATGTAGCAAGCTACTTCCGTGTCCAAGGTATGGGGATGTCTGAAGATAAAACAGATCATCAACCTTCTTAGGAAGACCTCTAGGTGCACTTCTGATATAATCAACCAATGATACCATACTTTCGCCGTCAGAGGATGCTTTCATGGATAAAGTTTCTTCAGCAGATACTTTGTCCTCTACAGCTGGCTACAGGCCGAGCTTCGCAGTTGCAGCATTGCACCTAAAAGCAAATTGTGTCACCCATGGCCTTGATATTGCTATCTTTTTTGTCATTTTTGCCCTTTAATAACTTCATATTTCCTTTTTGCACCAATGTTTTCGTCCTGAGATCAGTTGGAGATCAGTTTTGCTGGTTTTGATTGCCATTGTTCGCGACTCTCATGTTTTCAACCCTAGAGTTTGACGTTTCCCTCAATGAAACCTGGTTTTTTCAAAAAGTCTAGTCCTTATTAAAAGCCGTATCAGTCAGTTCAGAACTAGTAATGTTGCTTTTCCGCATAATTTTTCATGAGAGTACCAGACCCTGATCTACTTTCTGCTTTGTTCTGTCTTTTGTTGATGGCTGGGGCTCTTCACCATTAAACGTTCTCCTCTTATTGACTCTTACCAATGCTTACTCTGCCTCTCTTTTTTCATAAAATAAAGGTTCTTATCTACGACATCGAGCGTATTTGCAACAATTTTTTGTTTGATTTTTGAATTTGTTCAAGTTTGATGCTAGATTTAAAAGAAATCATTGAGAGTAATTGCAAATGGTAACTTTTTTTGAATACAAATAGGAAACCCTGTGGAGAAATTTCTCAGTATTTACCTCAAGTCATCCCACATTGCAATCAACAATCAACTGACACACATCCATCGGTATTTTCTTATCATAAGTCAATTTGGGAGGTCCGTTTCTTCCACGACCCTTAGTGCAACCTTGTCATTCGTTGGAATCCTATTCGTATAAATACTTCGAATCTTAAGGAGCGCACGAAAAGTCACCAAGGCTCAAACGCTATACAATACATTCAATACTATTCAGGCGAGGATATTATCTACAAATGCGGAAAGATCATTCTCCTGAAGAGAGATAACTTGAAAAGTGTTAAATTTATTTATTTTAAATCATTTGCCTCCATAACTTAGAGGAAGATTTAATGGTTGTAGGTGTTGTGCCGACATCGTGTTTAGACATATTTACGGCAAATATATGAAGAACGAAAAAATAGCTTGAGTCCTGCGGTCAAGCTTCTCTCGGACACGACTGGAAGGCGCAGTTTCCGAAAAGTGCTCCAGGCAGTTCGTCCGAATCGAACTTTTGTACACAACAGGCATTTAAGGATCTCTCACTGCAAAGCACCCTCGTTATTTAGGATGTTGTGTACCCTTCAGGCGTTAAGTACCCTTCTGGCGGAAACCCCGCTTTTATTTTGAAAAAACAACGAACGTAATCGTGTTAAAATTAATTAATGCAAAAATGTGATTATAAGGGTTATGATTCGGTTTTTTTATCAAGGATTCTTACTGTTTGTTGAAATCAAGAGTGACTTAAATTACTATTGAGTTTTAAACTGGTTAAAATATCAATGGAACTATAACCAGCAAAGGTTTTTGTTTTGAAAAAAAAAGATATTTTGTGATTTTAAATAATTTTTGATTTGGTTCATGCAAATGAACATGTGAATTCGATCCCAACCGAAAATTATTATGAATTTTTTTAATGATTAATTTTTTTTTTCATAATTTTATTCATATTTATTTTATTTGATTTTAGCTGCAAGCGTTCTGTTGATGATACGTCATGCGATAACCGATGAAGTTTTTGCAAAGGCTCTCACCTATTATCTTCGCGATATGGAGTACGCATCAGCTCAAGAAGACGACCTATTCCGAAACTTTCAAAAGGCTATTGATGAAGATAAGCCACTTGGCAGCACGGATTTGGATGTGTTCAGGCTTTTCAAAAGTTGGACGAATCAAGGTGGTTTCCCACTGATAACCGTTACGCGTGACTATAGCAAAGGAACTTTCATGATTAGCCAATCACCATTTGATGGCACAAATAAAGTTAACACCTCCGACAAGAGATCCTGGTGGGTGCCATTCAATTTAGCCACTGCCAAAAATCCCCACTACAAAGAAACAACAATGCATGGTTGGCTGGATGTGGGTGAAGAATCAAAGGAAGTATCGCCCAATGACCTTGAAAAATGGGAAAATGCAGACTGGATTGTTTTGAATAAAAGGGCAACTAGCTATTACCGCGTCAACTATGATTTAGATAATTGGAATCTACTAACTACTGCCATCACTAGCAACCGACTTTTGTTCCATGTTCATAATCGTGCCCAGCTCCTGGATGATGCATTTGCCCTTGTTTTGTCAAAACGCTTGAGTTTCGCTACTTTCTTGGACTTATCGGTCTATCTTAAGAATGAAAATGAATATTCTCCTTGGGTTACCGCGAACTCTTATTTGACCGTAATTAATCGATACCTAAGTGGCGACTCCGACTATAACCTCTTCCAATATTATGTTGGAAAGATTGTTGAAAATTTCTACATTGAAGTAGGTATTACCGAACAGGATGATGATGAACATTTAACCAAACTATCTAGAAGCTATGCCGTGAACTGGGCATGTCAAGCCAACTATGGGGACTGTCTAGAAGTGACGAGCAATAGATTGAGAGATTTCATTCAAACGGGAAAGAATGTCGAGCCAAATATGAGATCAAGTGTATTTTGTAATGGTTTGACAAAAGCTGGTGAAGCTGAGTATAAATTTATGCTTAGGTATTTGATGAACTCTAAGGATCAAGCCTTCCGACGTCTGCTTATGACCAACGTCATGGGTTGCATGCAAGACACTGACCTTTTAAAGCAATACCTAGAAACATCCATTCAGTATGATGACTCAAACAATTATAAGAACCAAGAAAGGATCAACGTGTTACCGGGTGTTGCCAGCAAAGGTGCAATTCAATTAGACGCAGTCATTGAGTTTTTATTGGTTCATCATGAGGAGTATAGCAAATTACCGACTGATTTTGGTCTTACACCCCCTCTCTTGTCAGCTGTGAGAAATATTGCGTCCAGAGTCGTTACGCAGGAACAAAATACAAAGGTGAGAACACATTTTATGAAGTTCTTCAACGTTTTTTCACTTTATCTTTCGTTTTAGTTCGAACAATTGCTTACTACTTTGAACGGGTACAGTGAAATCCAGGAAGCTAATGATAGGTTGAGGGCGAGCGTTAAAGCGAATTTAGATTGGATATCAGAGTACCGAGCTGAGCTGATTGAATGGCTAAAGAAGTTCAAAGAGAAGGAGGAAGGCGAAGGAGAAGGCAGCGGAGATGGTGGAGATGGGGCTGCTTCGATCGTTGCATCCACAACAGTGAGGATAGTGCTTACTTTTATATCCCTTAAGTCAATATTATAAGAATTATGCGATAATATTGTAGTTTTATGTACTCCAAAGCGCTATTAAATGTTTAAATTTTTTGTTAATATTGTTTTCCATGGAAACATTCACACTGCAACATATCAAGGATATGCTATGCATTCTCAACTTTTGATGTTTGGTTTTAGTTTTTGTAACCTTATAATTTGACTTCATGATTCGACGTTCCTTTAGTGATTGGCTTAGCAAATTTTCTTTGGTCCACAACACCTTCAAATGTTCCCACTGGTCAACGCAGGAATATGGATACTCTCGAAGCGCAAGTCGGTATTGCTTACCTCCTACCGCGTGGGTTCAAAACCAGTGCAGGGTTGAAGACAGGTCCTGAAAGCTGCAACAACAGGAGTAAACGTAAAATGAACCAGTTATCTGTGTTTGATTAGTGTACTCTTTATGGAGAAGTGGCAGGATTTTGCGTATTGACGGATATACTCGTTACACGTATAAAATTTTTGAACTTGATGCACGGCATAAACTTCAGAACATCTTCACTGGTGGATTTAGGTGTCTCAGTCTGGGCATTCCCAGTATGCGTAAGAGAATTTATAAAAACTAAAGGTCCTAAGGACGGTCGACCTCATACAACCGCGATTAGCTAAATTAGTTTATATCCATGTACATCGACCAAGTTATCAATGCTGAAGAAACCCCATTTCTCTCTTATGTAAGCCCGTAGGCCATTTTCAACACAACTTTACCCAAACCACCCAATTTTCAAACTTGTATAAGGGTTTCATACATAATCAAGACTACATTTTCTGAATCGATAATTTCCTGAAAGCTAACTCGCGAACAGTGCAGCAACTTTGAATTTTTGGTGACCTGGATCTTCATCTTGGTATAATATCTCCAAAAAGTGTCTTTCAGTGCTTACAGCAGATATCAATTGTCAGCGGATCGTACCAAGGCAGTACACTGCAACCTAATAATTTCGACTGCGTAAACATTATAAAGTCATAGCCCAAATAAGAAATTTGAATCACTGTTTTTTAAATTTTTAGTTCATTTTTTCCCCAAAATGTGCAAATAGAGTAGTGACAGTGAAGTTGTTTCACCTATAATAAAGCGTAGGCCTTAGCAACTACTCTCATCGTTTTCTAAGGAGGTTATCGATGAAGACATTGAGTCTGACATTGAAACCAGAACATGAAATAGTTGCTTTTTTAGCTAAATCATGAGTTTTGATGGTTGCTATATATGGTTTGACAGTTGAGAATGTCAAACTATGTTGGCAAAATATGTTGACATTTCTCTTCAGTGAGGTTCGTTAATTTATTTTGAATCGTTTGACGCTAGAACAACGCTTCCCAATTGTGGAAATTTACTTTGAAAAAATAAATCTATTCGCGAAGTTCACAGAGAGCATCGTCCGTTTTATAATCAACTTAATCTGCTTAAGGAGCAAGCAAATCGTGCAGTTTTTGATAGTGCTCATGCTTATTTTACTCTTCTCGATTTAAAACAATCAGCAAAACAAAGAAATGGGAGCTCCGAAATGAATATTGGAGCGCGACAAGTTGAAGAAGACGCCGAAATGTCGATCTGTCGACGCTTCAAATTGCACGCCTTTCTCTTTCGACTCGGGTAAAATTTCACGTTAGAATCTTGGCGTAAGTCTCTATAAAAAAAGCTCGTGATGCTCCTATAGCTTCAAATGACGATCGTTTATTTGCATTTTGCTGATTGGGCTAATTTGAAACAGGCCGAAAATGGTCATTTTTACTGCCGAATTGTGTATAGCGATGAGACTCATTTCTGGTTAAATGGCTTCGTCAATTAGTGAAATTCATGTATATGGAGAGATGATAATCCTCAAATCAATAACAAATCACCACTAAATTCATTGAAATTGACTGTTGGTGAATTTTACACGCTAGCGACATCATTGGCTCTTATTTCTTTTGAAATAAGGGTGCTGCCATTAAAATGAATGGCGAGCGCTGTAAAGCTTTTCTTACTGATTTTTTGGTTCCGAAAATTGATCAACTAAATTTCGACTACATTTAATTCCAAAGAGACGGCGATAACAAATACAACAAACAAACAGAATAATGCAGATGAGACGAACAAACAAGTCGATGGATATAATTCTCACAACCATAACGATTATCTTGGCGGGTTTGCCCGTAGTGGAAAAACCTTGCGTTCACCACCACAGTATCATTTCAGCCCCAAGCGGAAAGAACAGTGATGAGCTGGTAGTAAATCTGGCTCCAGAGGTTTACGGCCACCTCACTCCTAAGGTTGCTATTGTTGAATCGACCTCAGTAGGAAGAACTAACAGCATAGAACCTAAGCTCTCGGAGGATAAAGCCGGCGAAAAAGACCTGATGGTTAAGGAGGTTATCAAGGAGAACCGTTCCGAGGAAGAACGGTTGTCTAAAAATGTTATGCGATCCGTAAACGAATGCATGGGGCGTGCATAAATCAAAAGACTTTCAGTAAGGATGTAAAAATGGAGTGTTTGAGCTCGATGACATCTTGGATCGAGTTGGCCTCTAGAGGTAGCATCAATGCGCAAGATTTGTTAGATCAGTTCACCAGAGAAAACAGGGCTGATCTGCTGCTACTGAGCGAACAACATCGAAAGAAGACTTCACCAACCTGGTTCTCCGATGACTCCCATACTGCTGCCGTTTGGGTTCGGGGCAGCATGCGACTCCAGATCCAGGGTCACAGCCGAGGAGATGGCTTTGTCTGGACTCGGTGCCCGGGTATAACGTTTTTCAGTGTATACGTGACGCCGAAGGAGTCAATGCCATCTTTTCAAACTACACTGGACGCGCTGGAGGATGTTGTTTTAAATACAGATAGCAAAGTACTCGTAGCAGGCGACTTCAACGCCAGAGCCGTTGAGTGGGGCATGTCTCAAACCGATTTCAGAGGGCAACACATTCTATTGAATACCGGTAATGTACCTACCTTCGGCGCTGAGGCTACAAAGGAACGATCTGAACGATATGTAACGATCTTTTAGATCGTCGGTATAGGTTGTAATTTGACAACTGGTACACCAGCATTCAATTGAGTGAAAAACGATGCAGGGATAAGATAGATTTGGTTAGAAAAATATAAAAAAACAGGATGAGAATTTCCTCCGAACTCAATAAGGGCGAATATGTTGCTGGATTTGAAAATAAAATTATGTTGATGAAGTGGAAAGATAAGAGGGAGGCTTAGCCTGCGAGCACCGTGCATAATGATAAGGGCGTAGAACCAGAGAATAGGAATATTATAACAAATAACCAGAGGGAGTGATAGACTATAAAAAGAAAATGCGTGGATTTGACATGAGCGATGACATTATTGTAGCGTACTCTACAGCGATAAAACGACTGATGAAATACTTAAAAAAAATATTTCCTCTTCTTTTGATTGAATTGTTGAATCAATTGAATTAATTCCTTGAATTCGTAGATTTTATACAAAAAAAATAATCGAATGTTATCGTGAATAGATTTTTGTAGAATATTTTGAGTACCCAACAGCATCACATCCAATAACACGAGAAATAGCGAGACAAGCTCGGCTATCTAGGCAATCATATTCGGGATCATATACCTGGGAAATTGAATATAAAGGCCCCTAAGAGAAAGTGTGCGTAAAGGAATATAATGCAATATAAATAAAAATATAAGGAAAGAATACCGGTAGTGTTTTTCATTTGTAATGCTCCTTTATGGGAATATACAAACACACAGCACTACCAACGTTTTAGAAAAACGAAATTGTGGAGCATCTACAAAGGGGCAGATACGTTTAGGATGACTACAGAATAAGCCAAGCTCTTTGGCCTTACCAGGGCAAACGACTTCTGTAACAAACAGGAATGGCGTAAGAGCACTCATGGTAATATTAACCTTTAATTGCCGAGGTGGTGTCACCGTGATACCGCGCAAGTTGAAACAGGAATATTGTAACAATCAATATGGTTATATATCTGTCTCTTTCAGTAGCTGCTTGTTTTGACTCGATCTTTTGTTAGTCAGTCGTGAACACACGACACGTTCACAGGTGTGCCCGTAATCGGATCTCTAGTGTCAACGTGTCGAAGGGTCGGTGTTAATGTACTATTTTATGTTTTTGTGAAAAACTTGACATATGCTAATTTTTTCTTAATTTTTTAGATGGTGCAAGCAAGTACATCAGGAATCGGAAAGAAAAAGACAACTGAATATAAATAGCCCTAGTGATCAAAATATTCTAGAGAGCTGGTTAGACGAAGAGTTACAAGATTTTAGTGATTGTGATGATGAGGTAGTTGACCGGGATTTTCACCTACTCAGCGAGCATGATACAGATTCAGAGCAATCTGAGGAAGAAGAGCCATTGCGTGAGTTGCAAAATCAACCGAAAATACATACGGAAACTTCAGGTATTGACGAGCTATCGTCGCAAGACTCTTCTTCGGATAATGAACCACGACACAAAATAGCAAAATCATATTATGGTAAAAATGGATTCAAGTGGAGTTCTTCTGAACCTGTTCCAAAGTCTTGTAGATCTATGAGTCATAATATAGTCCGAAATATACCTCAGAGGCGAAGAAAATGTACTAATCCTGCTATTTAGAAGTGTACTATCTAAAAACAGATTTTTGTATTTGCTCACTGCTCTTCGGCTTGATGATATCGAAACTAGATCGGTACGAATTCAGGAAGATAGCCTAGCAGCTATTTCTGAATTATTTGGCAAGTTCATAGAAAAATGCAAAGCAGCATATGTTCCTGGCGCTTATCTGTGCGTTGATGAAATGCTTGTGCCGTACAGAAGTAGGTGCAAATTCATTATGTACATGCCAAATAAACCAGCCAAAAAATCCTACTAGTATGTGACGCTAACCCGTTTTATGTATACAATGCTTACATATACTATGGTAAGAATTCAGATGGTGTTGGCCTTTCCGACGAGGAACGTAAACTGGCTATACCAACACAATCAGTTCTGCGACTGTGTAAAGGTTTCGAAAATACACACCGTAATGTAACGGCTGACAATTGGTTCAGCTATTTTGAACTCATGGAAGAATTATTGGAACGTGGACTTACATATATTGGTACCCTAAAAAAGAACAAACTTCATATACCATCCTCATTTCAGGCATCAAAAACACGAACACCTGAAACAAGTCTACATGGTTTTACCAAAGATTTTACACTCGTATCGTATGTGCCAAAGAAATATAAAGCAGTTTTATTGATTTCATCTATGCAGCACTCGGCACAAATAGATCCAGAAACCAAAAAACCACAAATTATCATGGATTATAATATGACCAAAGGTGGCGTCGATGAAGTCGATAAAAAATGCTCAAATTATTCTTGCAGTCGCCGTACCCAGAGATGGCCGATGGTCGTATTTTACCGCATACTGCATTTGAGTGGTATAAATACATATGTAATCTATACGTCTTGCAAAGTCTTGCCAGAGAGTTGGTTTTGAATCGACGTGCCTATAACAGTCACTTGCCAAGGGAGCTGACACTTACAATAAAACGTATTCTTGGCAAAGATTTGACAACTAAACAACCAGAAGACCATGAGGAAGTCGTAACGAGTCAAAAAACGAAGTTGTGTAAGGTTTGTCCATCTAAGTTCAAAAGGAAGACCCCTCATCAGTGCATCGGGTGTAAAATATACATATGTCTAATATGCGCCCAAAAAGTTTGCCAGAATTGTGCCTCAAATATTAAAATTTTCAAAATATTAATTGTTACTCGTTAATAAGAGTTCGTTTTTATTGATTATGAGAAGAAAAGTCAATTTTGTCAAAGTATTTTATGACTTACCTAGTTTTTTCCAAAGACTCATAACTAGGTTCCTTAAAAATGTGCTAATTTTTATTATTGCTATTATAAGTTTATAAAATTTATTTTTATTGTTTTTATGATTTCATCTCAATATTTATAAAATAATCATTCAGAATATACATAATTTTAACATATTTTTAATATAAATTTTATTAAAAGCTTGACTTCAAATAGGATGTCACCATGACCTAACCTCGGCAACTATGTACTGAAAATGAGGGTCGGTAACTGAAGGTTAAGGGGCCAAATTTACCTAGGTCAACACGGCAAATGCATAAGAACCATTGGCACCCGCAAAATTTTCCGCGGGGAATAAAAAGTGCGAAAAGCTTCCTTCCTGAGTGCCCTAGTCTGACATGACGTAACCGAATCGCAATATTTTTGGACCATACAGTTGAGGACCTGTTCGATTTCTGTAACACTACCATCTCGATCATCTGTAAACAATTGCATCCTACCCAGGATCCTACGGTGCAAACCTTTGCTTGGGCCCTCCGGTCTCATAAAACGAAAAGTTCAAAAATGCTACACATGCAATTACCAAACATGGTTCCTTTGAACACAATCCTTATCTATTCTTCTTAGTTGCTTGTAAGTATTCCATGTTTACAGGGTGGGATAAGGTAAAAAATCTGTCCAACATCTGGACATGAAAAAAAGAATGTTATATTTTCTTTTGGATAGTACAACTCCTGTTGCATTTATTATGGGTGACTTAGGATAGAGTGAGTTTGACTTTTCTTTAGTTCAATGTATAGCGTTTAAATTTGGCTGTCTAGTTTCGTTTTATAAGTTTTTCAATGGAAGGATGTGTGTCGATTTATTGTCACTCACCTGATGTTTTTTTATGATTCGAGATTTGGAGTAAAACCACTAACAACTGTCATCCTTTACTAGAATAAAGTAATGGTAATTGTGGAAGATGTCGCGGAACATCTAAAAACGGTGTTTCAGATAAAGGTCCAACACCAAAGTTGGCTGAAAAATTAACAATCAAAATTAACTTAATATAGATCCAGTTTGACCTCAAGCAAAATTACCAACAAAATTCACTATTAAACGATTAGAAGATTCCTTTGGCTTGTCCTTTGGCTTCAACTGTTCAAAAGCTAAGCAACCTAACTAAATATCAAAGATCAATAGACTGCAAGTTTGAGAGAACAAAGATAAAAATTTGTTAGGGACTGAATCCAAAGTTTTTGAGTTATTCCTATGTTCAGCAAAGTGCACTTCCTATCGGGTATTGCAAACCACTTGCGATACAATTGCGACAAGAAAAAAGAAAAGGAATAACCTAAACACGAACTCTGCGTCCTTTACAAGAAAGGTAGTACTGGCTGATCCGGCAAATTTACTCCAAAGTTGAGCGAAAATGCGGGCAATAAAAACATAATGAAAAATCAGATACAAACATTCAAAAAAACTTCAAAACCAAGAAAATTGGGTCCAAATAAATGAATGCGTAAAACAACGTAAATGGCAAACAAAATTCAACTAATAATTGCAGACGATTGTTACAATAGTATTCGTATTGAAATTAAAAAGTTCTGATTTGCATAACGACTAATAATTTTGTTCTACATACTTTTCCTTGTAAATATCATCTGGGTCTTATGGAAGCTGCCGGTGAATTTGCGTAAGGGGTTCTCATTGTTGCAGAAAATTCATCTGGACTTACCCAGTCTTTGGTTCAAAAATCATATAAATCGTTTTATAGTTAGTTTGATTTGGTATTTTATCATAAATTGGTTGACATCCAAGCAACGTCTGCTCATTGTGCAGATTTACTTTACTGTTGACTTTTACTGATAACACGTGTCTATTTAGACGTCTAACAGTTCGCAGTGAAGACCACGTATTGCAGAAACCATTGAGGCTATGAGCCTATTCGACAACGCGCTCAATAATTAAACGTGTGCCCAACAATTTTGTGGAAGATTTCACGGAAGGATTTTGGGTTTCGAGCTCTCAAAATTCAACTGGTATTGGCATAGAAGTCGAACGACTATGGGCATGACGTAAATTCACTACATGGGCCCGAGAATAAATTGTTTTAGGGATTAGGCCCATTACGGGTCGGATACTTCTTTAATAAATCAAAATGTCGCATTTGGAGTGACAAGGAAACACAGACAGTTGTCCAAACAGCAACATATCCTCCAGAAGTTACTGTTTGGTGTGCTTGGTGGGTCTGTGGTATCATTGGACCTTATCTCTTCAAAAAAGCTGCTGGGAATAACACTCTCGTTAGCACTGACCGCTATAGAGCCATAATCAACGACTTTATCGTTTCGTGATTGACTCGCCATTATGCAGGGGGCCTCTGGTTTCAACTAGATGGCGCGACATCACGTATAGCTCATGCAGCTACCGCCTTATTGAAAGAAGCATTTGATGAGCGCATAATTTTTCGTTTTGGACGTGTGAACTGGCCCGGAAATCTTGTGATTCAATGCGGCTGGTCTATTTCCTGGGATATGTCAGTCGTCTACGCCAACAAGCCCGAGACTCTTGACCATAAGCAAGTCAACATTCGCCGTGTTATTGGATTGACTAATTGGTTAGAGTCGTAGATCTCGTTTGCACCTTTTCTGAAACAATCGTGGGTTCACATTTCCGAAATCATAATCAAATAAAATTGGCGAAGAAATGTCTTTAAGCCTAGTTTTTCCCGAGAAATTGCATATTACCAGCATTCGGGATGATTTTGGTCGAACGGTCGATCAAGCTTAGTTGAAAGTTAGGAGACTGTCAGTTAAAAGACTCTGTTAAAAAATAAAATAAATTGATGGTTCAACATTGCTCTGGAGAGGATTAAAATTGATCATCCTCATCAATAAGAGGAGAAAAACTATCACTTTTAACAATAAAGGTAGTTAATAGGACATGTTCAGAGACACTATGCGATGTTTCTCGCTACAAATCTAGTATGAGTGATAATGCTGGTGCAGAGTCCTTATATGACAATTATGACACAGATGGGCATTGAAAAGGGAATTCAATGTAATGATTACTTTTGATGAGTATCATGCATTCAATGTTCTTTAAAAGAGGGGCTACAAGTTATAGCTCTGCTAGGAGCTACACCGACAATGGTTGGAGCAGCTGCAGACACGAATGGTCCATCAGTAAAGACAGTAGTCTCTGATTATCTGCTTATACAAAGAATGTGCTTATAGACAAAGAAGTGATGTACATCCTCCTGATTCGCAGAGAACAAAAGTAAATATACTTCTTGATACATGCGAGTAGTCGATGGTAATGAAAGATGGCGGACTTGTGGAGGCCGTTGCCTTAAATCAGCCTAAACGATTGAGGCAAGGACTCATTTATGTTCAATGTGCTCCATAGCTATGCAACCGAAGCCGCTTTGAAGAGGTACTACTTCAGCTTAGGAACACTTTATAACAACGTTTACTGACGAGTACATTGTATACCTCGAGCTTGGTCCTTTTCCTGCTTTGTATCTAACTTATAAGTCTAGGTTAAGAGACTTACTTATTTTTAATGTAACTACACCCAGTAAATTTTAATCCTTATTACAAAACTTGTTAATGATTTTTAAATTCTATTTTGTAATTGGATAACTATTCTGTAAGATAAAATAAGAAATATTAATACATAAATTTATAAATAAATAAATAAATAAAGAGCGATACTATAAGGGCTATCGCAAAATCTAAAGGTTCCAGTTTAGTTTCTAGTTTTATTACCACGGATTGTGCCTTATGATGGTGTTCTAGTTACACTAACAGGGTATGCCATACGGGTACTTAAAACCTTCAACCTCTGAGTTTCCGAAAATTGCTGAGAAAATCCAAATGTCCCAAAGTTCCGTACGTGGTTTGACTATTGTGTCTGGATTCGTGAACACCATGTCATTCTGCTTTGCTTGTGTGTCATATGATGTTGGTGTTGTCGCTGAGGTGGCTACACACTTTGCCTGTATTGGAATTGATTTGCTTCTATTCCGCAAAACCGCTTATGTTCCATGAGGAGTTTATTCCAACATAAATAACATTCCAAAGTTTCGGACAAAAGAACAAGTAAGGGAAGTTCGTCAAGTTAGCTTTGTGAAAAACCTCAGATTATATTGAATTCTAGAGCGCAGCACCCTAATATTTGATTTGTGGCTTGAGGCTTGAGCTGCCAGATGAGTCGCGTTTGGTCGGCTATGCAGATGATATAGCAGCACTGGTCGCCGGAAGCACAGTCAAACATGCGCAGCGCAGACTGGGAATGCTAATGCGTCGAGTGATGGAGTGGATGACCACCTGCGGGGTCAGTTTGGCACTAGTGAAAAACGAGGTGGTCATTCTCAGGAAGAAAGAATTTCCTCGGTAATTCCTTTGCAGATCGGAGATGTGACTGTTGAGTCTAAACTTGCAATAAAACAATTGAGACTACTGATCGATTTGAAAATGAGCATTTCGGAACAGATCAGGGCAACGGCGAAAAAGGCCGCGATAGACGTTTCGGCTTTAAGTCGATTAAAGGCCGAAATACAATACTGCGAGACGGCGATGCGAGAGCGCGACGAGAGTCTCGCAGCAAATGTCAAGCAGTTTTCCTAACACGCATTTGAATACGACATCGTACAATTATTGCAATGCGTCGATGTGAGGCGAGAAATATTCGGGAAAACGACAATTCCTCGCAACGAAGTGCGTGAGGTTTGTCAGATGTTCTATGGCGCGTAAATGAAATTTGAAATTCAAACGCCTTAATTACTTTTTGAGTAGGAGGGTTATTCGGAATGAATTTTAAATGAATCCTTGCATCCGTGCATCCTTGTTGAGGCTGTTATTTGCCAAACGAAGGAAAATTCCAAATTCAAATTTAAAAAAAATCAAAAACAATTTTAATCAAATTTCATTTGAAATGTCAGCAATTCGACATTTGTCATATGAACATTATTCTTTCTCGCATCGCGTGCATTGTAAATTGAATGTGTTGCGCGATGACGAGCGAGAATCGCATCGCGCTCTCGTATCGCCGTCACGCAGTATTGTATCTGGGCTTTTATGTGCAACATCGGTGAGCCCACACCGAACAAACGCCGACTCCTCATGAGTACTGTACAGTCAGTGCTACTGTACGGCTCTGAGGTTTGGGGCGAAGCTCTCAGTAAGGAGCTGTACCGAAAGCGCTTGGCGTAGGTACAGAGACAAGGAGACTTGCGGGTTGCGTCTGCATACCGTACTGTCTCTGAGTCGGCGGTGTTGGTGATCGCAAGAGTGATACCCATCGTCCTCCATGCTAGAGAGCGACGGAGAATTACCGAAAAGTGGAGGGTTCAAGATATGCTGTCAACCGAGAGCAGAGGCAGCCCACAATACTCGAGTGGCAACAGTCCTGGGAAGGTAACTTTAATGGCCGCTGGACTGACCGCCTTATAGGGGACGTGGGATCGTGGCTAAATCGAAGGCACATTGAGACTGATTATAACCTTACCCAGCTTCTAAGCGGGCACTGGTATTTTCAGTCTTACTTGCACAAGATTGGTAAATCACGCTCCCCAGACTGCACTTTCTGCCCAGGGGAAAGGGACGACGCATGTCACACCGTCTTCAACTGTAGAAGGTGGAACAGGATGAAGCAGGACTTGTGGGAGGTAATGGGAGAGCTTTCTCCAGACAATCTGGTCGGAGAAATGCTGAAAAGTTTCGACAAATGGATCTGTGTGGCACATTACTCTTGGGCAATACTTACAGTCAAAAATGTACCGTGGATAAACTTGAGCGCGGGGTCTAGGGGGGTTTCCTTTCCAGCAGTCCTCCTCAATCCTGTCTTCCTACTGGGGGAGATTTCTCTAGGCTGACGGCACCCTAGCACGAAGTAAAAAGAGGCCCAGCCCAAAGTAATGTGCCAAACAGTTCCAGCCAAGGGTCTCTTGACAGGCGGGGTATTTAGTGGGTAGTCTGGTAGCATGCGCTCTTAGGAGTCCCACACTCCGGGCGTAAATTGCCTTCACCCCCCAACCCAAAAGAAAAATAAGTTGATTTGTTTTGATATATTATGAACCTTTAAGCTGAATCCTTAAATATGGGATTTTCTTATTATTCACGAAGTAAGTCCCAATATCGATTAATTTAAAGCATATTGTATTATATACAATATATAAATGACGAACTGCGACAATGATTACTATTGATTTCCATTGACTTTGAAATCGTCATGCCATGAAAAGAATCATTCATAACGTATGGGATGATCATATGTTTTTCGCGATGAGTACGATTCTGATTAAAGCCTGTTTAAACACAGTAAACTGGAGTGAGGTTCACTAGTGATACGTCTTATCAGCTATACTCCATGCAAGAGGCAAATCTCAGATGTCTAAGAGTTTGGTAGCATAAATCTTGAGAAGAAAATGGAAGCAAGTTTTCAATACGATCGTGAATAATTTATTAACATAAAAGTTTTATTAGGTCCTGCCCTTAGTTTTATTTTAGTTTATTTAAGTAGGTTACAATGCATTAGACTATAAATTCATGGAGACTTTATCCGGCTTCGAAACGAACTTAGTAACCAGATTTAGAACTAAATACGGAAGGGAAGGAGGCAGGGAAACATATACACAACGAGTGCAGAGCTAGTATAAAGATCTACACGCACAAGGACCTACCAGACAGTGATACCATTGTAATGGTTTAAGCTTAGCATTCTATGCAGAATAATTTTAAGTTAAGCTGCCTTATTGATAAGAGGCTTAGTCAGTGCTATAATTTCGCACATCCAACACATTTTGCTGATAAGGGACTTAATCTAGAGCATAAATTCGCCAATTTCGCTTATCTGCAAAATAGTTTGCCGATTAGCAATTGACTTTACGCCTGCTATAACCAAACAATTTTTATAGTACTATTTATGCATCATCATCATTCGTTATAAAAAAGCGTTGAATGAAAATAAATACTGACGAAAGATTTTATTACATTACGATTACTTGCACGTAAGTGACGTATGGAATAGAATCTATTTTTCACGTCATTAAATTTAATCCACACTGTGCTGGTATTATATCTATTCTATAACACTGAAGAACCATTAACCTTGGAAAGATAATCATATTTTGTTGTACGGAAAAAATAATCATGCGTAAATTTCACGCATAAGCTTCAATTGTCTGCTGTGTACGATTTTCTTTACTGATGTGAAGAAACCAATTGAGTTCTTATATATGAATAGAAATCAAATAAAACCCATGATAATTCGTGAATATATTTTTATGCATTGACAAAAAAAAACACGAAATTTCTAAACTCTTCCAAAAAGTAACAAAACTTAACTCTAGCTTAACATTTCATCAAAAAATCATTTTCTTTTTCTAAATATCCAGCTTTTTCACTTTGATACTTAACATTAGTACTAAACAAACAACACACATCAATGTTGTGTTCGCGACATATATATATCATATCATATTTCGGCACTTATTGCAGGAAGCGTTTGCCTTTCGCCTTATTTGATAAGGACAATACGTACAGTTAATACCTTTTTTGGTTCAGGTTCCTCTACAATATCTCTTGATGAACCGAGAGTATCTTTTGACAAAGTTTGGCATATATTTTTGCGCATCCATCTTTTTAAAGTTGGGGCCTGTAATCTCGTACCCGTAAACGATGATGAAAGTTCTGTGCTCAGCTTCGTTATAAAAGTTTTTCGATTTAAGGGCTTCTCACGTTTGCTTCTTACGTTATGGCTGTATATAATATAAGCATTTACGCATGCAACATTGATCATTCCGTAAAACACAACCATAGGCCATCTATAAGTCTCCCTACTGCAAGACATAAGTGCGCATCTAGTGTGTCAACTCCACCCTTAGTTTGATTATAATACATAATCATCTCAGGTTTTCCGGAAACTTGGTCAATGTAAGCATCTTCATCGCAAGATGATAGCAAGTAGCCCATTTTATTTGCCATAGGTTTTAAGGATGCCAGAGTAAGGGGCCCATCAAAATAAAACACTGATGTTCCCACTGGTATAGAGCGGCTGTTTTTCATTTCTTTAGGTATATCGGGCTTATTCGACTACACAGTCGCACCATTGTCAACTAATATGGCTCCAGAAGCATTTTTTTTGCCAACGGAATCGAGGTAAACCAGTTTTCACACGTAATATCACGACGACTGCCATGTAGGGGCCTCGACAACTCTTTGACAAAATATTTTCCAAGAGGTACGCCACTTGCCTGAGTTCTTCTTCCCAAATACGGTATTGCATTAACCATGTATTTTGTGCCACCATCAGACAACATCAAGATTTTAATGCCATACTTACTTGGCTTGCTGGGTATATATATTTTGAATGGACACCGACCTCTAAATCCAAGCAACTGCTCATCAACTATTACGTGAGCTCCCGGAGTATAACTGATTACACATTGGTAAATAATGAGATCCCATATTTTGTGGATAGGACTGAAGATATCAGTAGCTGGGAGCGTAGTTGTGGAGCGTATGCGTTTGTCATTAATCTGAAGACATCTTATTAAAAAATCAAACGATCGCGACTCATCACCGAAACGTAAATCATTGATGACGAATGGTTGAAAAGCTCATCCGTACTCAAGTGATTATCTTTTCTCATAGCTGTTATTACCAGGATTCAAAAAAGTGTATCTCGAAATGTAGCAACTCTCATAGACTCCTTTTGTTCCAATCAGCATTCGTCAATCTTACGATTTCACTGACTATTTCTTCTGTGAAAGAAATTTCGAAGCATGAAACAGGATTACGTCGATTACGGTACATGTGTGTCGGACCTCTATGAGATGTAACAATGCTCAAAGCAGGAAATGGGATGC
Organism: Stratiomys singularior; assembly: GCA_954870665.1. Lineage (NCBI taxonomy): Eukaryota > Metazoa > Arthropoda > Insecta > Diptera > Stratiomyidae > Stratiomys > Stratiomys singularior. Next base: position 111,180,321 of record OX940877.1, on the reverse strand, counting down.
TGCGCCTATTAGGCTTTAAAGTCGACCAGCAACACTTATTTTTGCCTTCGATAGTTTTCTGCGACAAAGATATTACTCGACGATTAGCAGATAATGAACCCCGCGAGTCATTCAAAGTCATCTTCAAAGGCTTCTTCTACATCACTTTCAATGCCATCTTCACTTATATGGCTTCGAATTTCACAATCAGTATCACTGAACTGACTATCATCGTGCCTTCTTAACAGACCAGCCAGGATTGCATCGTCTCGTGAACCTATGCTGGCCATAATAACTGAGTGCAATCACAAAATATCACAACACATGATTATTATTATGAAATTAAACTCATCTTTTTCCAAGACTTTAAAATATGTATTGCACTGCGTCTGAATCCTTCCTGACTAAATAAAAACCATTCTTCGCAATTTATATTTTGCTTATCCCCTCATCTCTATTATATGTAGATTGGATTTTTACCATATTCCTAAAATCAGCAGTGATGCACCCTAAACGAAAGTTATCATTATATTAATCTAGCCTGTATACAGGATCTTCATATAATCTTTGAGATGCCGACAACCGATAATAATGCCGACAAACGACAATAAAGTAATTAAAAAAGGAAAAAGGACATGTAGCGAAACAGTAAGATTCCAAAGCAATTAATATGAGATATCACGTGTAGTGAGTGTGCAAATGAAAGGTACTAACAAACGCATATAGTTTAAAAGATTTGAAATTTGATTTGAAGTTGTAATATCAGGCTCTGATATAACTACAATTTGTTCACAATTGTTTCAGTTGTAAATAATCGCACACATATTATGTTTAATTGGTGGAGATCCCGTAAACTCGCACCAATGTTTAATCCAGTGGAATTCCAAAAATCACTTTAAAGATAATCACGCGTAATTTTTACGCATATGATCACTATATCCCGAAAATGCCGACACTGTACTGAATGCCGCATTCATCCCATAATCTAGGAATGAGTTTTCATGAAAAACTAGCAATGCAACTGCATTCCCTAGAGCTGTAGAACAGGTTTTCAAAAGTGTTTGAGTAATTTTAACGCAGGTTATCTTTCCAGGCTTAAAGGGGGTGGACAAGGGTGTGAGATAGAAAAAAAAGCACAAACTTTTCCGATTATATCCAGAGTATTTGTGTACGTTATTAACTATTGATCTAAGTTCTGTTACATTACGATTATTGAAATTTCAGCGAGTGGTAGTCGTGAAAAACCGAATCATCTTTAAAAAAGTTTACATGTGGTAGTCAGGATAGCTCATGATTGCTTCGTCCGAAATCTGACTACTAGATGGCCTTCTTCAATTCACAATGTAGGAATTAACTATGCACTACACATTATGTACTAGATGTAGGCTAAGCTATGCAGCACTCGTCTAGTAAAATCTTCACGAGTTGCGACGCTTACACACACACGAAGCTCTCTCGGTTCGTGACTTTATCCACGCTATCATTAGCATCACCTTTGTAAATAAATTGTTATATCATTAAAGAACACTCGTTTCATTTAATTAACTTTCCCTTTTATATAACCTCTACAACAAGTTTATCTTAAAATTAAACAGACGGACTCGAAATCTTTAAATTTTTGTTGACGGTGCTATCAAAAAATTCTGATTTTTTCCGTCAATTGCTCTTTTTGTTTAAATAAAAAAAAAATTTATTAAAAAATCCTTCGGTCGAAAACGAGTTTTCAGTATGCAGCACAAAAATAATATTCAAAAAATCCGTTCGAAAGATTTCGACTACCGGCTGTAGGGGCAAAGGGTTGAAGTTAGAATTAATTAAATCGATGATTTTTTTTTGACTCGCAAAAATAAGGATTGTTTTCAGCATATTTATCCATTAAGAAATTTTTCAGTGCTTCCAATCAGCTCATCCTGCATAAAGTATGTTTAGTCTTTGTACAAAAAAAAACTGAAACTGCGTCCTATACTTCTTCATCGCTTGAAGGTTTCTGCCCATGAAGTTTTTTTTGAAGTAGATGATAATCCTCAGGTGCCAGGTTCTTGCTGCATGTCGGTAAGTTATGTTCACAAGTTTTCTGCTGTGTTCATTCTTTTTGGACAAAGACATCGGTCGTTGTCAACACATTAGTTGCACCTTGCAATGTCGTGACGTAACTCCCCCCCTCTAAGTGTGAAGCTCGTCCTCGAAATTCTTTGTAGATATGATAACTTTGGTTAATGATATTTAATTTAACAAATAAAATAAGATAGAGTTCTAGTTTCTATTACTTCTTACTTGTTTATCGTTCATAATTGTTAATTGCGTTTGGTTTCGGTAGTTACAAGTATATAGTATGCTTTTTTCTCTTTGTTTCTTTCTGGGTGTACACTTAGCACTTTTGTGATGTGGGCTACAAAAATGGTAGGTAATATTCTCTTTCTCTAACCATTCTTTAGTTTTTTTCGGTATTTAGCGCTTTTTCATTGTCCGAAATAAGATTTTCGGGTTTTCCTATTTTACTAAAAAAACTCTCAGCACATTGTCAACTGAGTCCCATTGTCTGTTGGGAAGTTTTATTAAGCTGAGAAATTTGGAAAATTTATATATCCAGATAATATAGGGCGAGTTCCTGTCTCTAAGCCATGTATCAATGTGATATATTTCCCTAATCTTTTTGGGTGTTATTGTTTGCTTAATAGGTAATTTATTCGGGTTTCTTTCGTATTATGCGTGATCACAAATGCTGTAATTATTTATTTGTCTCGTTATAACAGTTTTGAGATCTGAGAAATAATATTTGTCTTTCGGCTGCATATAGGCTTTATTCATACCCGAATGGTTGCTATTTCTATGGGGCCAAGCAATTAATTCTTTTATTTCTTGAGATGAAGAATCATAAAGTACTTTACTTGCAAGTATAATAGTTCCTTTTGTCTTCAAATTTAAATATAAGTCTAACTTTATTTTGATTGCTTTCTTTTTTGACTTGATTATCTGTTTCCTTTTGCTTCGTAATTTACTTTTGTATGCATTGATAGGCGTTTCTGTTATGAATATGTAATAATTATTATCTTACAAGGCTGTATGTTGAGTGACTAACGATTTATTTTCGTTATTATTGAGTGCGTGTTTTTCGACTCGTGATAATGCGTTGGCAACGAAATTGTCTCTGCCTTTGACATGTTTTATGAAAAAATCATATTTTAGAAGTTTTAACTTCCATCTTAGGAGTTTAGGATTATCTTCTTTGATATTTTCTAGGAAGGTTAGTGGCTTGTGATCCGTTTGTAAAGTGAATTTTTTGCCATAAAAATAGGGTCTGAAGTAATGTGTCGCCCATACTATTGCAAGCAACTCTTTTTCAATTGTTGAATATCAAATCTCGTGTGTATTCAACGTTCTCCTTGCAATAGAGATGGGTCGAACTTCTTTAGACAGTACCGCTCTTATTGCGAAATTCTAGGCATCCGTAGTTAAAGTAAAATGTTTTGTAAAGTCAGGATGCCTTAGTTTTGGATATCTTCTATATATTCATGTTCGTTCGGGTTAATACTAGAGTCTCTGTGTTATTGCGTGGTCAATAGTTTTGTAATTTTCACAAAATCACAAAAGAAATTTTCTATAGAAACTAATTAATCCGAGAAATAACTTGATATATTTCTGGGTTTTGGATATAGGAAACTTTTTGATTCCGTTCTAAATTTTTTTAAGGGTTGGCTTTGATACCGTCTTCTGTTATAATAAGAAGTCGGTACTTTTTTGTAAAAATTATATTTTTGCCGTTTGAACTTATAGATTTGCTTCCCGAGGTGTATTGAAGGCTCTGAGTGCGCTTTCATGTTCTATTAGTGATGCACTGAAAACCAAAATATCGTCAAAATAAACAATGCATATTATCCCGATATGCTTATGCAATATAGAATTTATTAGCCTCTGGAACGTTGCCGGAGAATTTTTCAATCCGAAGGGATTCTTGTGAATTCAAAGTGACCTTCATCGGTCGAAAAAGCAGTTTTTTTCTCTGTCTTCTGGTTTAATTTCGGTTTGATGGAACCCTTGGCCAAACCAATTGTTGTAAATGAACTTGCGTTACCAAGCTTTCCCAGAATATCATCGATTTGGGGTATTGGTTATTTGTCCTCTACAGTAAAATTATTTATTTTCCTATTATCGATACCAAGTCTATGCTTCTTTTCACCTTATCTGGGAACAATCAAGATAGGAGAATTGGATGAAGATTTCGAGGGTTGAATAATACCTTCTTCGAGATCTTCTGTTATTTGATTTTTCACAAATTCTCTGAGTGCATATGGATATCTATAATCTCTTTGGCAGATTTGATTTGAGTTGGTCAATTTAACTTCGTGCCTAATTATCGACAGGTAAAGAATAGTTTTTGGTTTCCGTGGTATTCTAAGTCAGAGAATTCCCATTTTTTTTTTATGACTTCTACTTCTTCTTTCGTGAGATGAGTTGCATCGTCAGTCTTAGCTTTTTTTCTGGTTCAAAGTGTGCTGCTTGGGTCATGTATACCACTTCTTATTGGACACTTATAGATAAAGCAATATTATTGATTGAAATCATATTGTTTTCAAAGTTAATTATTGCTTTCGTTGGCCTTAGACATTTTTGTCCTATAATGTAGTCAAAAGTCTTACTTTCAAAAGGCAGTAATTTCCACTCCATTGTACTCTGTTTCAACTAGCACCTTCTACACACTTTCGAGTGAATCCGGTTTGTAGGCATGTAAGATGCCTCTAAAAGGTTCAGGACACTTGTTAATAAATGAATCTTTTAACTTAACCATTTCGGACTTTTGAGAGACGGAATCTGTAATATTATACTTTATCTCATGATTAATTTTGATTGCTTTTCCGATAACATGTCCTAATTTCAGCTGATGAAGGATGACTTTGGAGGAGCTGTTTTTCACCTCGTATTTTATTGCGCCCACTGCGTCAATGAGAGGAAAAAGGTCTAGTTGCATTCCATCAAAAGTCGAAAGAGCTGCAATATAGCCAGGCAAGCTTTTGAAGTCCATTCTGTCGTTGTTCAGCGTTAGGAGCGAAAAATCTCCGAGGAGTCCCTCCAGGTTACCTTAAACTGTTACTGATAATTAATTTTATCGTTGAGTTGATGCTATTTTTCCAGATGAGCTATTTTTCCGATGAGGTCTTCGTCGAGGTTCTTTTGTTAAGTGACTTGAAAAAAAGTTCGCAATCCGACTGCGCCAGTTGTGTTCACAAGTTTTCTGCTGTGTTCATTCTTTTTATTTAAAAAGTAACTGCGCTTAAATCTTTGAATCTTTCTTACATTGTCCATTGTCCATTGTCCTTTGTCCTTACTTACATTGTTGTAAGTGAAAATGGAAAAATTAATCTACCAAAAACTTCTGAAATTGATGTCCTTACTTGCTCAAAAACTATCGTGTTTATTGTTTTAAACTATACTCGTCTTCTTTTACAAAACTTGTGTTCTAACACATAGGTGCTATTTTTATGACACGTCACGTTTTCTAGAAAAATGGTCGTAAACAATAAACCTATTCTAACATTCATAGCTTAAAATACTTAAAAAAAATATAAAAAATACTTGTCTCGGCATCGGCCTTTGTCGATGCCAACACATTGGTTGCACATTGCAATGTTAGGACGTAACTGGTTGGTCGAAAGTGTCAAAGCCCGCATTGTGCGTTACATACACGGCGATCACGTGTACACCTTTGATCAATTTACCTCTGCTTTTTTCTTCAATGCACTTTCTAAACTTCTCTGTGGTTGATTTTCTTCGATTATGAATTTCTACTTGTTTGTCCTTGCAATATGACTACAGGATCCCTTTCGAGTCACAAAAGACAATCACCATGGTTTTTCCAGGCGACTGTGTAACGTTAAACTTTCTTGGTGCTTATGTGGCCTCTTTTGCCACTCCATAGAGTCCTTTTTGAATTCAGGTTCATATCATTGAATACAAACTTCGTCTGTAGTAAAAATCCAATTCGATGGTCTATCCTTAACTTGACTACAGAAGGTACAAAAACGTGCAGCAATACACTACGCCGAGTTGTTTTTGACGTGGCTTGAGCGTTCTCAGCACCTATCTAGTGCTAATCTTTGTCATGCAATGATGATCGTGGAGAATTTTAAAAATTTTCGTATTGAATACTCCAATCATTTATCCTAGCTGAAGAGCAAGCCTTTGGTATTAATTTTTGACTTTTTGAATCATTTCTCGAGTAGTCACTTGAATCGACCGGACCATGGGTCGTCTTCAACCGATCCCATACCTTCTTTCAAGAGACAATGCTACTTGTAAACCATGGTTTTACTCGAACAAGAGCACCCGTAAACGGACGTCATCTCTTCTTACTGACTTTATTCATTCTTTTTTCGGGTTTGAACTATCTTCCCTTGCATGATAAGGAAAACAATGATGGCGCGGTACTTGTTTTATTTTTTCAAAGTTCACACTTCCTTGCAGATTGAGATGCATGATCGACGAAGGATATAGACCTCATAAGGATAAAACTTCCAGTTTATGCCGTCAATCAGTTAATGAACGTGTTATCACTCCGTTCGCTTCCGTTCACTTGTTCGTCGGAAGCCGCAGTTCGTCGCTGAGCACAACATGAGTCTTCGCCACTTGAACAGTTTTCATTTTGGGGATGATTATCGGTGGAGGTGTATTGCAATAAGGTGGCCCGAATTGAGTCTTTCAGTTTTTCTACGGAATTTCGATTTTTCTTATGGCTAACCAAATTGACAATTTGTCAATGAGTTTTGCAGCTAGTCGACTTTTATCAAAAAGGTTTTTTTACTTTTATTGTGTCCCTTTTATGTTCTTGTCTTCAATAGTTATATGTATTTACTAAGTTACGAAAATGTACCTCCATTGTTTTTTGGAATGACTGACACACTATTTTTTTCCCTTTTGGTACTCTTGATCGCACTGTCACGGTTCACCGTTCACTGTCACGGTTTAGCATCACCGTTTGCAATATGATTATTATATTTTACTCCATTTTCATGCGGACGCTCGAACAGTATGGTCCTTGGTGATTTGCGATTCATTCATTACTCTCCACATGTTCGTTATACTACTCTTCAAATTCTATTGTGGTGCATTTCTGTTTCCTGTGCTTGTTATTTATTGTTCTTGGCGTAAGTTAGTCTGTATGGCTGCGTTGCGAAGTTGGTATAATTTTCGCATGTATCGATGATACACAGTATGTCGGAAAAGTTCCCGAACTTATTTTGTAGCGCTTGTACGAGTGGTGCCACCTCTTCGACGACACCAGTACTATGTTGCTACATCTCTCTTGAGTGTCTGAGATTTTTTTCACCAGTATTCGTTAATTAGCTGCTGAGATAGACGTGCTTGAGTGAACGTGTGTTTAGTACCCCGGTGCAAGCTCTACGATGGATGAGAAATTTGAACATCGTGCCGCAATTAAATTCTGCTATAAACTTAAAAAAACTTTCGCGGAAACGAAAAAAATGATCGATTCGGCTTACGGCGAAGGTGTAGTGTCGCGTACAACTGTTCACATGTGGTTCAGTCGGTTCAAGAAGGGTAGAGAGTCGTTAAAAGAAGACGACAGAAGCGAACGGCCGTACAAAAAGAATTTGTGTCCCCAAACACCACTGTGAATGCTGCGTATTATGTAGAGGTGTTAAAACGTCTAAAGCGCCAGATTAATCGCATCAGGCCCGAGAACAAGGAACCAGGATCGTGGAGTTTGCTGGATGACAATGCGCCTGCTCATTCTTCGAACATTGTGAAGCATTATCTCGCCAAAAATCAGATCCCACGCATCAATCACGCCCCATACTCGCCAGATCTGGCTCCAACCGACTTTTTCCTATTTGTCAAGTTAAAAATGGCCTTGAAAGGACGATTTTTTGAAGATGTACCCAGCAAGCGGCTTGCACCGAGCGTCTCACAGCGATAACTTCAGAGGAGTACCAGAGAGCCTTCGAATCACTCATGGAGCGCTCAAATGAGTGTACATCTAGGGAAGGGATCTATGTTGAAAGTTGACTGGAATAAATTTTTTTAGATGTAATTTTCGATTTTTTATTTCAAAAGTTCGGGAACTTTTCCGTCATACTGTGTATGTGTTTTTAGGGATAAATTGGTACCTAAATTTTTAAATCTGCTTCTGCTATTAATGCTGCCAAAGTTTTCAGGGAGCTTGTTATCATTTTTGAGAATGAAGTCTTTAATATTTTTAAATCTGTGAAAGGAACTATATTTTACGCTGATCCTTGGAAATTCTGCGTAATGAAATAGAATCGATTTTGTCTATGTTGTTGCGACCTATGCAATCACCTGAAATCCTATTTATGCTCTGGAAAAGCCCGAGTTTATTATTTGCTCTGTTCGTCATAAGTCTTTTAATAGTTTTAATGTGTTTTGGGGGTATATTAGTGTTATGAAACCAAGGTTGACTGCAATTTTCGAGATTTTGTGCCTTATGCAGATGCAAGAGACCGAGTTGCAAGTTTTATCTCTCATTGTGTCTGCCATTGTTTTTTAACCTCTTCCTTGATTAGGGTGACTATATCAACTGAAATGCGCTTTAGTTGCGCCATGGCACATTACTTTTTCTTTGTATATAGCTACCATTTGTTGTACAACTATGTCAGCTATATCAAGTGGTTTGATACCCACATGTTCTGGGGTCCAGATGAATCTAAAATACTACACTTTTGTGATCCTGAATTTTGCGTTTTTTAGGGCAACTAGTATTGCACATAACTCTACTCCAGTGATGACACGAATGACAAGGATCAAGATTATATGCTGCATTAGATATTCAGTTTTTATTCACGTTTTCAGAATGAGCCATGTTATTTGGTTTTCTTGTAAGATGAATTGGGCTAAGTTTGCTGAACTGGTGTCTGTACTTGTTCAGTACATAACTATAGTTGGTTTTGTACACCATTTCGTAGTCTGAACACATACATAGGTTTCAGATTGTGATTTAATATATGTTTTCCCGCTTCTATGGCTGCCAGCAGTTTCAGTTTCTCCTTGGTTGTCCGGCTCGAGCTGTGATATTGAACGCTTAAAGGTTTGATGTGCTGGGGGGTAGCCATTGACATTGTATAAGGATTTTGACTTTAAGTCTTTTCATGGGGTTGAATAAATAGGCAGGGGCGGTGCAAGTGTGCTTATTTCATATTCTAATTTTTGTGTGACTAGCGACTTCTATAAGTTTAATGCCAAAGAGGGACTGAAAACGTTAGTAAGTTTATTCAGGCATCTGATGATGATATTATTATAGAAAATTATAGCTTCTGTTGCTGTTGTTCCTAGATATAGTATTTTATATTTCCAATTGATTTTGGTGTAAATGCTCCTTAATCTACTATCCGGGTTTTAACTCAGTTGCTTGAATTGTATCTGGGTTTAATGTTAGCTAAAGGTTTTCGCTAATATTGGAGAAGAGACTTAGTTTTGTTTATGGAGTAGTATTGGTTTGTTCCCTTGGCCTGAATTTGAAAGTTATTCACATATTGTAAGAGATTTATGTTTGGTTCTTAAATTGCATGGAGTTTTATTTTATGAGTATATCTATTGAAAAGTAGTAGACTTAGGACATTTCCTTGCGGTGATCCGTTGTTGATTATTGTTTTTGTTTGGTTAAGACGGATTATTGTTTTCTTGTTTAAGGTTTTGATCCCCTGAGTGTATATTTTTGGAATGTTGAATTCAGATAAGAGGTTTTTGCGAATTTTGAGTTCAATCTTCTCATATGTGTTAGAGATATCTTTGATGCTGGTTGTTTTGAAGGGGAGTGTGACTCTGTTTTCTAATTCACTAAGAAGTGTGTTTTGTTGGTGATTTGTTTTTAGCGTAGGTCAAAGTATGTTTTGGTTAAGGATTTGTCTCCACTAAGTGTAACTCAATTCTGTTTTTGATTAATTTATTAATAATTTTGATGCTTATGTTGAGTAGGGATATTGGTCTATGGTTGAAAATTTTTTTAAATTTCTCTTGGTGTGAGTTTTGGCACTATTCTATCTTATATGTCTTCTACCTTCAAATATTATATTTTCATTGATTCCTTCAATAGGTGCCGGTTTAGTGTTATCTGGGTGTTGTGTGAAACAAGCTCTGACTATTTTGTAGATTATTTCATTTAGTCCAGGGACCGAGGACTTAATTTTTTATTGAGAATGCTATGTTATTCTTTCTGGGTTAAATCTGATGGGTTTATTGATTTTGTCTGCCGATATATGTGTGAGAAGTAGTGTGGGTGTTGGGTTTTTCGTACTAGAGAAAGGAACATTTTTGCTTGATCTTCATTAAAGCTGTTTTACGTTTGGGAACCTGCGTTTATATTGTTTATGAATTTGAAGAATTTTTCCAAGTAGCTACTTTCTCTCATGTCTTCTAATTTCTCATTCCATCTGATTTGTTTTGCTTCTTTTGTTTTTTTTTTTTCTAGGTTTCCCTTACCTCAAGTATGTGGACCAGTTTAAAATGGATTTGGTACTTTTGTTTTTGTGCGGTGCTATATTTAACGCTTTCCATAGTTTTGCTGTTTCTTTAGACTGCCATTGTTTGGAGCGATATTTTTAATAAAGCGATAATACAGCGTATTTCTTCGAAGATCAGTTTGTTAGATCAAGTATGAAGATAGTTATATGTATATCGTGCAAGATATTTACATGGTTTTCTGTTTTTTTTTATTTAGATGTAGGTTTTAATGTTGACTTATCAAGAAGGGTAAGCGATTGCTTTTCATATGTCTAGTTTTACTACTATCCATTTTATGTCGTTTCTGTTCACGTTGGTTAAGGTAAAGTCTGATTCTGATAGAATCAATTTGTCCAAAGTTTTGAAGGTAAGATGTCTGTGTTTAGTATCTTTAGATACGGTTTTGTCAACCAATTTGTACCCGCTTTTCCTTTGCAATTGTTGCAATGGTTTCCTCATGATTAGCTTATTGTAGGAAACTTTAATGTCCTACAACGACATTAAGTCGCAAATATTCATTGTTTATCAATATGTCAACTTCTGAAATATTTGACGCCAGCTTAAAATTTTTTGAAAAGCTTTTGCGATAGTCTTTGTTAATAAGGGTACATGAATGATATAAATTAAGGGTATCATCGGAAATCACAGATCCAAAAGTTTCAAAGCCACTTGAGCTCTTTTAGATTCGATTATAATATCCAGTATGCCAAATAAAAACAGTCAGATTGACGAAATTGAAAATATTTCCGGTTATATCCGTGCTAGCAATTATTAATCGTTATATCACATCCGAATATATGAAACGAAATTGAAGAGGAGATGGCATCTACGGTTTTGTCTGATTGCAAAGTATAATGCGACAAGGAAAGTCCCAAATAATTCATTCAACAATTTGTAATTCATCTTCTACGACCTTCAAAATCCCCAAAAAAACTACCATAGAAATTTTTTCATGCAAAACGCCAATACCATCTATCGATTTAAGTATATCATGCAGATATTACTATTGTTTTAATATAAAGTTTCCCTGACAGTAACAATGGTCTATTCTTCTATTAACTTAATGAATTTTGTATGATTAGAGTACAAGAAATTTCACACTTATCTCGCTGAAAAGTCAGCCTTCTTTTTCATTCGTTTTTCCACTTAATCTCACGTCATCGAACCTTGCTGCATTGAATGATAAGGACAAAATCTTGCATTTTCTAGCTGAATCGCATGAAAGCATCACTGAGACCAGTTTTATTAGTTTCGCGGGTCGGGTAAGATGGAAGCGTTTCTACTTCGATCGTCAATTGTGCTTCTAGTGTTTCTTAATCTAGAAACCTTTGCTTTTCCGACAGATTTTCCAAGTTGGAAGAGTAGAAACGAAGGAGGCGCTTTGAGATCTTTGCGTTTACCAAACGATACTCGCCCAATTTCATATAACATCGATTTGAAAACCCGTGTTGATCAGAGTGATTTGAGTTTCACCGGTCGAGTTATTATTAATCTTGAAGTGTTAAACGAAACCAGTGAGGTTGTGGTGCATGCTCGGAAGCTCGAAATCAAAAATATTAGTTTGAGAAGAGCCTTCCCGATTCCTGATTATTTCACAATCGAACACACTTACGATAATGTTACCGAATTTTTAACAATCAAAGCAACTAACAGGAAGTTAATACATGACTTTTACGTTTTGACGATCGATTATGCTGGACAACTTCGAATGGATAATGCTGGATTTTATTTTTCCAACTACACAGATGAGAATAATAATGTAATGTGAGTTAATGTGGCAGCGGAAATCATTATAATGTCATATGAAATTTTGGTCGACCATATGCAAATCGAGAAATTTAAACAAGAATATGAAAGTGAAATTGATTAAACGAATAATTTTAGCTCAAATTAATTTCGAATTGAAACGGCCCCTCCTTTTTTTCTTTTTTTCTCCAATTTCGGCTTTTGTTTCGGGATAGTAACAAGTTTTTCGAGTAAAAAATTAGGAATAATAATAAATAAAAATATTCAATATAAAAACTTTAATATATTAAAATTTATAGTAATTTTTCGTCGCAGTTTCTGCAAATTTCAAAACGTAAATGATCAAAATTTAATAATATTAAGAATTAGAATTAATATTAAGAAAAGAATTATTGTTAAAATGTTTACTTATTTAAACAATGGTGGTCATAGAATTATCCTTACCATTCAAGAACATTCAGGAACAAAGTGTCCTGAAATATGATCATGAGCCATGTGACCCGTCCTCTATTAAGCCAAAAATTATTTTTTTGGTTGTAACTTAGCTTTACCGTTCAGTTAACATATCAATTTGAGGTAGTATTCGCGTTCTATATCAGAACTCAAACGAACGAGAAAAGGCAAGAATTGCCGCAAATTCATAATTTTTAAACAAGCTGATTTTAAAATTGATACTTTGTGAAGTACTACTCACTTATGTTAAAAATAAGTCGAATCAGCATCGTCGGCCATCATTGCTTGACACCTCCGGGGGCATGTTTTCAACAGAGTTTTGGACGTATTGAAAGTGTAGTGTCGATCGGATCAGATTTCTTGAAAGAGCTGCTTTGAAGGAAAAAGACGTTATCTTCTATATACACGCTTCTATATAGACGCTATTCTGAATCATGTCAGCCAAAACACTTTTGATTGAATTAGCAAAAGCTGGGGTTTTCATTCAGGTTCATTTTGCTTATTCTAGTCAGTCTACTCTATTGTTTGCGATCCTGCTGCGAAATTTCGGTTTCACTGCTTCTGATGATTTGACATTTGGCAATCAGTCTTTCCTTATTTAATCATATTTTTAAATCTTTTTTAAAATCGTTATCATCTTAAGAGAATTGTGGTTGTTGTAAAGAGGTGTACGTACTAAAACCTTTCATTGAGGAGCCGTCTCAAAGACGCGATTTGATTGCATATTTAAATGCCAGCTGGATGAACTGCTTTGAGGGAGAACACTATATATATTTTAAGTAATTTATAGTTAGTTAGTAATAATCATTTTTTCATCCTTTTTGTCAGTCTTCCTTAAGAACCACGATGTGTCAGGTCGAAGGGAGGTGGCACTATTCATTATTTCCATGTACCAGCTTCTGAACAAATGTCTTCTACTTTTCATAAACTTTAGAAAAGACATGATTGGTGAAATCCCCATATCCCCATATGAATGTCCCCAAAGAAACATGCTCTAAAACATTCCACGTAAGTTTCACCCATAGCGGCAAATCATGTTTGTGGAAATATCGAAACATTTTCACAAATATGCAAAAGGTGGTAGTTTCTTGAACGGAAAAAACATTCAACCTTGTCTAACTAACCGATATCAATAATATATAATAGGCGTATAAATATGAATTGCGGATTTTTTCTGCTTGAAATATGCATTTGAATAACAGAACGAAGGAATTCAATAATCAAAGTATTGGCCATCGTTAGCTACGACTTTTTGCCATCTTTCTATCAATTGATGGATTCTGTCCCAGTACCACTTCTCATTTTTTGTGGCTAACCACTCATCAAGCCAATTTTTAACTTCTTCGTTAGAATGGGAGAGCTGTTCCGAAAGTCCGTGCTGCATCGATCGAAACAAGTAGAAGTCAGAAGGAGCCAAGTCTGGTGAATACGGCGGGTGGGGCAGAACGTCCCAATTAATGTTTCCCAAGTAGTTCTGCATAGGTATTGCAACATGTGGCCGAGGATTGTCATGTTGAATAATAACTTTATCATGTCTCGGGTGAAATTCTGGTCATTTTTCCTTAAGTGTGCGGTTCAATTTGATCAGTTGTTGTCGGTAACGTTCGCCAGTAATAGTCTCACCAGGTTTCAGCAGTTCGTAATACAAAGGTCCCTTACTATCCCACTAAATACACAGCAAAGTCTTCTTTCCATGAATATTTCGGACTGGTTGTGATGTTGATGACTGGCCTGGGCCTACCCATGATTTTTTCCGCTTGGGATTGTCGAAATAAATCCACTTTCCATCGCCAGTAACAATCCGATGCAAAAAAACCTTTTCTTTTCTGTCTGGCAAGCAAAATTTCACAAATGGTTTTTCGCCTTCCGATGTCTCTTTCTTTCGATTGATTCGGCACCCATTTTCCAGCTATTTTATCTTTCCCATGGCTTTTAAACATTGTGAAATGGCTGCCTGAGTAACTTCCAACGCTCCTGCCAACTGTTTTTCAGCTTGTGTGTTGTCTTCATCCAATAATGCTTGCAAATCTGTATCTACGATTTTTTTTTGGTGGTTTTCCACGGTTTTTGTTGCTGACATCGAAATCGCCACTTTTAAATCTTTTAATCCATCGTTCGCAAGTGTCTTGGCTTGGGGCATGTTCACCATATGCTTCCACTAACAATCGATAAGTTTCTGCTGCCGTTTTCTTCAAATGACAGAAGGTTATTAGACTTCCCCGCAAAACCTCTTTTTGTGGCACGTAATTCCACATTTTTGAGGCGAAAAAAACTATGTTGTTTGTACAATCTAAAAACCTACATCTACAAAACATATGACATACTGGAATTTGTTGACAGATGTTTACCCTCCAAAATGCCATATTAGTTATCCCCGACACAAACCATCTGTAATCGTTATGTTATCTGTTAGTAAAATCCTTATTTCATATTTATACACCTAATATATGTATATATGATACATATATATCTTTAATACCGCAATATGTTTCAAAGCTTCAATCTTTCGTATAAACCAACTGTCTATTCGGTACGTAACAACAAAATATGGCTGAGTATGTCTAAACAAGAGGTGAAATTTACGACTTTTGTAACCAATTATTGGGACTCTAACACGACACTTAAGTGCCCAATGTTGTCTTTCAAGTGTTCAGACGTCTCAGGGCTTTTAGCGGAGACGATTGATTCGACGTATCTTCACAAAGAATAGTCCAGCGTTGTTAAATCACAGAAACTTGCAGACAATAATCATATATGTAGTATTAACCCTCTTTCAATTAGTTATATAAAATTTGTTCTTGGGCCCATATGCCGTGCCCATTGATGTTGCAGCTTCAAGTCCTGCACGTTTATTGATTATGTACTGTGCAACGTCTGGATGAAGGACTTCTATTATTAGGGTAAACATGATGTGGAAACGATTTATGGTTGATTAAATTAATTGTTATAACGGACGATTGAGTCGGTCACAAAATTTACTGAGTGCGCGATTATTTCGTCGAATAGAACCATTTTTTGGAAATGAATTTGCACAATTCACAGACGTTGTTGGGATGTTCACCTATTTATGGCAAAATGGCGAACCAAACTAAGCATAAAACGAATGACAGCTGTCACACCATACAAACCATTAAAGAGTGTTGCCAACTTTAATTTCTATACCTCTTTGATATTGCAACTTGATAGCAGCTCAAAGAAAGGACCTGAAAACGAACACAGAGTGCAGATTTTACAATTATCCAAAGGAAACCGAGCTCTCAACTGCAAGGGTGTCTCGCCTTTAGGAAGCTATTTTCTTGTTGATAGGAACTATGGAACTACTTCCTTGTCATAGGTCTATATGGAACTATGAAGCTATTTGAAGCGCTCTACGAGCACCAGATAAAAGCTTTGAAAGGTTGACGTGCGTTGGAATCAATTAAACACCGTGAATGATAATAGAAATCATCATGACTGGCTATCTGAACTCAAATGCATTGCCAGTGAATCTATTCTGGTTTTATACCATTTATAATCGAATTTGTAAATCTTTTAGTCTGGAGATTAAGAATTTTGAATTCGGAATGTTGTGTGTAAAACTGACCAAAATTAAAAATCATGAAAAAAAAGTTATAATACTTAAGGCTTCTACACTTCAATACGGATGAAATTTCAGCTAGTGCCAACGATAGCTATATAAAATTCTATTCAAATCAATACTTGATGTAACTGAAGCAAAAGTAACTTATTCGAAATGTATCTTAGCACACATCAACCTAGAAATTTCTGTGGCAGCCGGCGTGAGTTTCTCGTATTAATCATTTGAGACTGGGTATTTCTTCTATATTTTGTGACAATATTCAAACAAATAAATACTCCTGCTTCTATTTTTACTTACACTTCTACAACCACTGCTACTACTCTTGCTATTTCTACTACTACTACTGCTACTAATATTAATGTGACAAGTACTAATACGACTACAAATACTACTACTATTACCAAAAATACTACTACTATTACAAAAACTATTATTATTATTATTATTATTATTATTTCTACTATTATTTGACTCTTGCAGCTATGTAACTTTCTCTGCCTCGGATAAGCGAGCGTTGGAATATTTTGACCCAGAAAGTTCAAACATCTGCCGGGAAACATTGATGGTTTGCGCTTCGTAGTGAATAATATTGCTCTAGTTTTGCTGACGTTGATTTTGATCATCCATTTGTGGAAATATTGATAGGTCTTATCTAGCATCATTTCTAAGTTAGCCATTATTGAATTTGGGTCAGTTCTTTTCACGTAAAAGCCTTTGTCATCTGCAAAGGCTGCTATCTGACATTTATTGCTCGTGACATGCTCAGACATGAGCCGTGTGGAACTCCCTCAGATATATATTGTATTGATGATAAGATTCCTCGAAGTTTCACCTGGCATTTCCTTTCTTGCAGGAAGGATGCAACGAGTTTTATTAGGTATTGGCGGAAATTGTTTTGCTTTAGTTTGTAGAGCAGCCCTTTATATCAAACAGTATCAAAAGCTTTCTTTATATCCAATACTAACAATCCTACAGATTGTAAGATTTAATGCAATCTTAATATCTTTTGTGACTCTGCATAGTTGGAGCTCAGTTGAGTGATCGCGCCTAAAGTCAAATCGGATGTTTGGGAGTATTTTGTTACTATCCAAAACCTTCGTTATTCTTTTTAAGATCAGCTTGCTAAGCGCTGGCAATAGACTTATGGACCGATAACTCTCGGGTTTATGAGGATCTTTTCCTGGTTTTGGGATCGGTATAACAACGGCATTTTTCCAACAAGAAGGAAAGTGGCCCAACTTGAGACATGCATTAAATGACAAACACATAAAAACAATTGCCTTTCTAGGGAGGTTCTTCAGTGCAATATTTGGAATTGCGTCGATGCCAGAGACTTTGCTGTTTGTCAATTATTTCATCAAGTGTATAATTTCTCTTGACTTGATGAGCTCGATGTGGGGGACGTTCAAGGAAGACGTTGTTTTTTCAAAGGATCTATTCACAATTATTTCCGTAGTGAAACTTGACGTGTCTTGAGTGAGGTTGTGAAAAGAGCGAAATTTTTCAGCGAAGATCCTTCTTTTTTGTATAGTCACCGTCACCGCGGCTCAGTGGATATGCCAAGCAGTGCTGCTTCCTTTTGAGAACTTTTTTAAGTTTCAAAAATTTACGGGCGTTGAAATCTAGATTCTTAAGCAACTCGTTCCAATGATGGCTACGGAGTAGAGAAATTTTATTTTGAATTGCTGTTGTGAGGATATTAACACAGTTTTTATATTTTATTTGTCGCGTTCTTTGTCACTCTCTGCGTGGTGTGTTTCTCTCTTTAATAAGTTTATAGGTTTCGTTGTCTAATTCAAAACACTTGTATCCCTTTTTGAATTTTGGCACGCTAACGCCGGTGGCTTTCAGAATTTCGAAAGGTTTTGACGCGTTCCTCTAAAACTTCTATAGAGTTCATTAAATTTAGGGTATTCCGATTTAATGTTAATTTTTCATTAATGTGGTTTCGAAATTTAGACCAATTAGCTTTTCTAAAGCAGTAGAGTGGTTTGGGGGGGCTAATAGCAATTTTTATGGAGAAATAAAAGTGCTTGTAATATACATAGTTGTAATAATTCGGACAAATTAACATTTTCGTCACTAAGCGCTATATCAAGGGTGGACCTGGTTCCCCTTGGGGACTAAAAAATGGGTTCGTTCAGATAGTGTACAAAAATGTGGTTTTCGGCTGTCAGCTTGTAGAGTGCATGTCCTATCTGGTTGGAACGTAAGCAGTTCCATTCCCAATGTCTGGCATTCAGATCACCACTAAGGAGGTACCTACGGGTTTGATTACATAAACTTTTTAAGTCTCTCGAATTGTGGTATTACTTTTTGCTTGGTGGCTTTTGTTCCTGGAAAGTAAGCCGCGTGTATTTTCAAGTTAAGGTCCTGAACTATTACACCGATATTTTCGATTAAGTTTGAGTTGATTTCAGTTAGACAAGAATGACGAATAGATTTTTTGATGGCAATAGCTACTCCACCGCCGACATTGCTTTGACGATCTTTTCTATAAAGTTCATATAATGGGTGTTTCAGTTGATCCTCTGGCCTAAGCCATGTCTCAGTTATTATAAATATATCTATTGAATAATAGGTAACAAAATTAAAAGCTTGTAAGCTCTTGTTTTTGGTGCTTTGGGCATTCTAAAATAAAGTTTTTAAAAGTTCACCCATGCAAAAATTTAACAGAGAGCTCTACAATGACATAGCGTTATAACATACAGCGATAACATTCCGACCATCGACCAATCTAACGAATTCTGCAGAATTGTATTGGTGTTAGTGAAAATTTTTTATTTTTGCTCGTATTTTGATCGTTTTGGAGATGCTAAATGAAAGTAGATAGAGAAAATAAGGAAAAATAATATTTTTACTAACAATAATGCAATTCTGCGAAATTCGTTCAATACCGTTAGATCGGTCGTTTGTTCGGAGTGTTATTGCTGTATGTTGTTACGGTATGACAATGACATTAAACTGCTCCTGTTTAGTTTTGCAGTTTTCTAAGTTGTAAATCAGTTCTTGTTGGGTAGCCATGCTAAATGCAGCGGTTGAACTAACCAGGATGCGTGTTGTTGCCTGAGATAACTGCGATGGTAATGCAGGTAAATCAGTCTCCACCAGATTAAATGCTTTTTGATTTCTTGGTAACTGCGTCTGTATAATGTTCTTTGCTTAATAGAGATGTATTCTTTCCTGCTTTGACACTCTGGTGCATTGGAAAAATGAGAGCCTTTGCAATTGCTACACGTAACCTTGTATTTTTACTCGTTGGTAACTGTGATTGCCTGTGACATGGCCCATGCTAAAATCAGGGATAAAATAAGGTAAATTGTATGCAGACTGGTAAAAGGCCTTATGCACTAAGGAATAAATTGCACCAAACTAAGCCTCATATAATGATTATATTGTTTGCTGGGTTGTTAGGTTGTTGGTGTTGAACTTTTGGATATCGTTCACGCTTAGATTGTCAGCGCCAGAATCTTTTTAAAGATCTTCATAGGGCATATTATGCAGCTGATCATGATAATGTTACTTTTAGTGGACGGAGATCTGCCCTTTGAAAAGTAAAAAAAATAACTTTTTTCTTTATAAGATGTTCTTCCAACTTCGTGGTGTCTTCATTAGTTGTCATCAATTTGACTGAATATTTTTCGATTTGTAATTCTTTAAGAATTGCATCGATGGTGGCACGGTGAAGATAGATAATAGTCATCGGCGGAACTCTTATCTTGGCTTTAGGTTCGGTGACAAATATTCCACTGCTATCATCACCATTCGGGAGATCGGCAAGGGGTAGTAATCGATTGGTTGGTGTTGTATATGGAGAATTTCGCGGCATTTAAAGTAATCCCGAAGCAGAACACTTGCAGGCGAAGAGTCCCGGCTTCTTTTCCTGTTTTGCACGGGAGTAAAGTCATCCGATGGGTTGACACTAAACTTTCAATATTATTTCAAATAAGGTATATAACGTTCGAAAACATTTGAGATTGGAATTAACGGAGAAAAAATTAATGACACTATGATCCACAACGGAGGAAAAAAAAACATGTTTGCACCACTCAGCTGATGATAACGAATTCCATTTACTTATTATTTATCTCTTTAACCCCCTCAATTTGCTATGGCTGGAAAAGGAACTCTCCTCACCACAGCCGAAAACTGACATTGTCAAAGAAGCCTCTACAGAATTAACGCGCAAAAACAAGTTCCAAACAGGCTGGGTGATTAATTTGGTAAGGGAGTTCTTTGGCCGGTTGTCTTTTTTTCAATTTTGATGGGCTGTGCGACGTCCGGTTACAAACCCTCTTGACCTACTTACGATGGATGAACCCCAAATATTTTTATACACTGTATGTTCGTTATAAAGACACATTCCCCCAGAAGTAAAGACTTAAGATACTTAAGAATAAGTAAGAATATCTAGTTGAAACGTTGGAATACGAGAAAATTCAAAATTGAATAATCAGGAAAGATTTGAACTAGTTTAACCCTAGATTACTAAACTATCGTGAAAATTACGACGCCAAAATCAAGATTCCTGGAAAAAACAAAGTGTGCGTTAGTTCCGCGTCCCCCGCTTCACTGTACCTTCTTTATTACTTCCGTCAGTGTGCCACGTGCTGTCATTGTCGTCGGAAGTGATTTAAGGTAAGGTAAGTGTACTTGTTTTCATCACTTTTTAGATAGATTTCGAATTAATTATGGCATATTCTGTTATTTATATGCATATATATTGTTTTAGATGTCTCGAGCTGTTAGAGATGATGAAATTTGTAAGTTATTGGAGGAGGCTGAAGATGACGATGAGAGCGCACAGCAGCAAGAGATACTGAGTGAGTTAGAAGACAATTTAGAAGTGGAAGAGCATCAGATGACCGATAGTGATAATGAAGAAGCAAACACAATTATGTCAGGTATCGAGGATAGTTCCGATTCTGATGTTCTTCTTTCTCAGTTACAAAAGCGGCACCGGTGTATAGAATCTAATTCTTCACACTCTGACGATTCTATTGAAACTGATCAAAGTAGTTAAACAAGAACGCTATTTGATCCAAGGGTTGTTACAATAAGAAAACAATAAATTCGAGGCAAAAATGGACATAAATGGACCACGAAGCCAAGGCAGGTGAGAGCGCGAGCAGCTTCCAGAAATATCATACGTTTTGTTGAGGGGCCTCAAGGTGAAGCACAAAATATAGTGGAACCGTGTGAGATATTCTCTTCATTTCTTGGCGATGTAATGCTTGAAGAAGTAGTCCAATACATCAATGTAGAAATTGAGTCAAGAAAATCAAACTACGTTCATAGAACTAATACAATATCCAATACTGATAAGCGTGAAATAAAAGCTCTGCTCGGGTTGTTACTTATATCTGCTGCACTAAAAAGCAATCATCTACCCTCAAAACTTTTATTCGATACATCATACAGTGCTTCCCGCTTCAAAGCATGTATGTCTACGGATAGGTTTGAATTTCTAATAAACAACCTGAGATTCGATGATAAAAATACACGTTCAACAAGAAGAATTGACGACAAGTTTGCAGCATTTCGAGGTATATGGGAAACGTTCATAAACAACTGCAAGAAATGGTATACTCCGGGGGCTTACGTGACTATAGATGAGCAATTAGTTGGGTTCAGAGGTCGCTGCCCTTTTAGGATGTATCTGCCTAGTAAACCAAACGAATATGGTATAAAAATTATAATGGTAGCAGACGTGAAAACCAAATATGTATTTAAATCTACACCTTACTTAGGTAAAGAAAATACACCAAGAAACGAGCCACTAGCTGATTATTACGTCAAAACTTTAACATCACCAATTTATGGAACCAATCGATGTATCACCATGGACAATTTGTTCACATCGGTACCACTAGCTTCAGAACTTCTCAATGCTCCATACAATTTGACGCTGGTAGGAACCTTACGTAGTAATAAAGGAGAAATATCAAACGAAATAAAAGATTCTACTTGTCGTCAAATTGGGACATCTGCTTTTTGCTTTGACGGCCATAAGACCTTAGTTTCTTATAAACCAAAAAAACAAATAAAATTGTATATCTATTGTCAACAACGCGTAAAAATATTGCGATTAATACTAGTGGAAAACCAGAAATAATTGAGTTTTATAACTCAACAAAAAGAGCTGTCAACACATTAGACCAGATGTGTTCTGCCATGTCTTGTAACAGAAATACCCGTAGATGGCCATTATGCTTGTTTTATAATATAATTAATATTGTAATTATAAACTCATACGTCATTTATGTTACCAACAGTTGCAGAAATAAAAAAATAAGTAAATCCAGGCGCGACTTTGTTTTGGAAATGGCTAAAGCTCTTATGGAACCTCATCTGAGAGAAAGAATAAATACTCCAACATTGCGGCGAGATATCAAAGAACTCATAAAGGGTATCTTCGGTATTGAAACTATTCCTGAATCGTCAATTATGCAAGAATCAAATTCAAGAAAAACGTGTGCCTTGTGTCCGTCTAAAGCTAGAAAAATGACGCATGAAATGTAAAAGAGCCATATGTAGGATGCACAACATAAATATGTGTCCAAACTGTGTAGAGTAAAAAAAAATATACTATTTTCATTATTACGTGATCTCTGAAACGCAAAGAATATCATTGTAATTTCTATAATAATTAAAAGTTATGATTCGATAATTTATTCTGTTTTATTTCCATGTCGTAGTTTTTACGAATGTTTAGTAAAAACGTTACTTGCAAGATAGTTTAGTAATCTAAGGTTAAAAACCAATCGTTTGAAAATGCAAAATTTATCGTTTATCTTTTTTGTAGTAACATCGCTACAACCCAATTTGAACCTACAAACGCACGACACGCTTTTCCGTGTTATGATGAACCCGCAAAGAAAGCTGTATTTAAAATCACCATAACACATGGGCCCAGCAATTTAGCACTTTCAAATATGCCTGTCATTGAAGGACCAACGGACAAGTAAGTGCCATTGTAATTATTCACATAAAAGTAGGAGAAGCGAAGCGTCATTTTAGATAAACATTTCATTAAGCATAACTTTCCACATTATTCTTCTAGTGGAGATGGCACAGTGACTACTAAATTCCAACAATCCACGTTGATGTCAACATACCTTGTTGCATTTGTCATATCCAACTTTGAGTACTCGGAGTTACAAGGAAGGATACCACAGCGAATATATTCTCGCATCGGTACAAAAATGGATCAGAACTTTGCCTTGGATGCTAGCGCAAAAATTTTGGAAGCATTTGAAGAATATCTAGGGATAAAGTATAGTCTTCCAAAGTTAGATAGCGTGGCAATTCCTGATTTTGCTTCTGGCGCAATGGAAAATTGGGGTTTGATAACATATCGGGAAGAAGTTCTATTATTTAATGATTCCCACTCAACAACTTTAACGCAAGGCAACATTGTCGGAGTCATGTCTCATGAGTTGGCCCATCAATGGTTTGGCAATCTGGTTAGTCCTTATTGGTGGACTTTTTTATGGCTGAACGAAGGATTTGCTACTATGCTGACTTACATAGGATCGGATATGGTATGATTTGTATTCGGGACGGTCAATAATTTGAAATTATTGAAATATTTGAAATAATTGCTCCACCTGAAGGTATTTCCAGAATGGGATTTGTGGCAACGCTTCCATGTTGAAATGTACCAAAGTGCTTTAGCAGCGGACAGTAAGCTGAATTCTCGACCTTTAACTCATTATGTGGCAACTCCGAATGAAATTATCTCGGTGTTTGATGTAATAAGCTATTCCAAAGGTGAGTGAGAAATCTATTTCAGTTTTTAGTGTACCGAAAAAAATAAAGTCAGCATAAAAAAATAAACAGGGGCGGCTCGTGACTATTTGTATTGGCTGGGTAGATTTGAGGAACACTCTATGTCAGTAAGAGTACTCAAGTTAAGCATTCTATTCAACAACAAGAGCCAATGTGAAGGGCTATAGCTCCCTTGACATGGAAAGGATGGAGTAAAGAAAAGAGTAGATATTCAATAAAAACTAATTAATTCATAAAAGTTTCTATTTAAATCAATTTTATCATCTCTTCATTCAGCAAAATGATCAAAAACGTTATGACAGCCAAGCACGAGAGCTAATAAATCTCAAAAACATCATGTTTTTAATTATTTTTTTAAATAAATTTTGAAATTTCAACGTTCTTTGTTGAAAGATCAATGATACTGGGGTCAGAGTAACAAACTGAAAGTTCATTATGAAGCTTTTGTTTTTCAAACTTTTTCGGATAATGTAGAAAAAGAGACTCTAGTGAAATTTGAAAGTGACTCTATTCGAAATTTGTTTTTATACTCTGAGATTTTTCTTAGTTCTTGGCTTAAAAAATTTAATTTATTCGCCAAATCTATTATTTCAGTATGAAATAATATATAGCTTGATATATAATGATTTTTCACAAATACCATCATGATCTAAATTTCTTTTCTTTGATGGTTGACCCACTAAACAACATCGAAAATATTTTCAAAATATGCACACTGTCCTCGATACTTTTTAAGGGTGGTGATAAAATTATTAACTGTACTTTAGCAATTAAAAAAAAAAACTGAAAACTTTGACTGTAAGCCATTGAAATTAACATCCGTTTACTGATAGAACAAGCGAAATGCTTCTAGTAAAAATTGAATTAAAAATCCTTCAAAATAAATTTGAACCCTACCAATTCTCGCAAAGCTTCTCGACTGCGTACAAAATCGTCACTCAAACTTTCTTCAAAGATTTCCAACATATCACATCGGTTATTTAGCAAAATATCAATAATACGCATTTTAGAATTCCAACGAGTATTACTGCTGCAAAGTAGTCGTTTTCTACAAATTTTATCTGATGCATGCGTGCGTTTGCAAGAGTTTCCGAAAAAGTAGAAAAACTGGATAAATGAGCAAAAAAGATACGATATTCATTTATTTTGCAAGCAGCATCTTGCAGAACCAAATTCAGTGTATGAGCCAAACAATAGATAAAAAATGCTTGTGGAGCAGTTTCTTTGACTTTTTTTGAAACCATTTAAGTCACCTGACATTACAGCTGCTCCATCGTACGTTTGGACATCTTACTTTTTACTTATATTGACGCAAGTAAATTATAAATTATTATTCAAAACTTGAAATAAATCGTGTGCAGTTTCGCCCGCGGGAACATCAATGAATCCCATAAATCTATCCACAAATGCACCTTCCTTTGTAACAAATTGCAAAATCACAGATAGTTGCGGAAAATTCGAAACATCAGTGGTTTCATCGATTTGCCATGAAAAACCAGGTGCTTAATTTATTTCAGAAGATATGAAATTTTCAATTTCTGAGCCAATACGATTAATTAAATCATTTTGGATAGTTCTGGAAACTACACTAAAAACTGATAATGAGTCGAAAAAGCTTTTAAAATCGTTATAGTATTTGGCAATTAAATATGCTAGTTCCCGAACATTGCCCTGAAAATTGAAAAAAAGGCTGTTTCCAATGTTTCACTAATAATTAAATTTTTAATAATCGGATATGTTCGTTATTTTGCCAGAAATAATTTATTGTCTAACGATAAGGAACCGCATTTGTTTTCACAATGGACTATATCTTTCTTCTTTTTAACTTTCACCTGGTTGTCCTGTTCCTCCATGTTATATTTTAGTTTCTCCACTTCACTGGCTATTGCGCGTTATTGAAAGATTAGCACTCTACGAAAAATTTTCGAAAATTTGTACAAAGTCTTCTAGTTGGATATTTGGCATGTCATCCTGCCAATTCAATCATTAAAATAGAAGATACATAAATGGTACAATGTTTATCCTAGTGTGATTTTATATCCCCCATTGATTCCCACTGGGAGAACAGACACAATTTTCTTGAAAATATTAGAGGTGATCTACAGAGAATATCTATATCTCAATTGTAACGATTAATTTAAGACAAAGAAAATGATTTTATTCATTAAAATTTGCCGCGGTGGGAAAGTATACAACATTTTGGCATCAGCTGACCATCACTGCGTCGAAAGTTAGGGAAAGACTGAATTTGTTCGTTTACAAACTGCAAACCCTTGACCAATTGATGCCTGTTGACAGTTAGGTAGGGTTAACTAGCTTAGGGTTAACTAAATGTTTCTTCAGCCTTCGACAAAAGAGATGAAGTTTATATCCAAAATAAGAAAAAGCAACGAAGCCCATTCCACTTGGCTTCGTCCTGTCGTATAAAAGTTAGCAACTATAAAAATACCAAACACTGCGAACGAACTCCCAACCTAACGGAATTCAGACTTATAAGGAATACTCGTTTGAAATAGGGCATAAAGACGAAAGGGCGCTAAGAGCTGCACAAACATTCTGTTTAAATCGGCATCCCTACAATGAGTATTAAAGTTAATTAAATAATTAATTAAATTAAATTAAATTAATCGGGATCCCTACAAAATATGCTTTTATCCTGGAAAAATACCCACTATATTAAAGAACATAAAACTAGGCATCTTGATTGCACTACTCATTCACGTCATTCAAACTCTATCATCCCCATAATACAAAGCCCACTTTCTTTGCTACAGAAGGTATTTGTATCTCCTTTTCCAAGATACCCTCTGCAGTGGAACCACTTTTTAAAAATAACACTACAGTTTGTTAACAAATAATATTCGAGCTTCTGGGACAAAGAGCAACTGCAAAAGGATCAGTAAAAATCCTAGCATACCTAGCAAATACCGAACCTGTCTGTTCGGTATTTGCAGTGAAAAGACTTATTCAGCGCTCATTGTAACATTTGATTGTGGGATTTTGAGTATCTGCAGAATGTATGGTCATTATGATCTGTGTATCTTTCAAGACACAAATTTGAGTTTGCTACAGATTTGCCGAAAGTCACCATCTGACAGCGCGAGACTTCTTCGTTTGAAGTTTTTTGAAATATTGCTGCAACAACAAATATTTTAAAAACAACAAGGTAGAGTCTAGAACGCTATGAAAACTAACAATGAAGAAGAGCTGCCTCCAAATTAGACTGAGTTTAATTTTGTCATTTAAATCCGAATGATAGAGAACTTACCGTATGACATTAGTATTGCCCATGACACATTGTTTCAATTTTCAGCTGACGTTATTTGAAAAAAAAAGCTAATAAATGAATTCATTTTGAATAAACGATCCATGAAACAAAGCCATAAAAATCTTCGCTACACTTCCGCTTTAGCTAGGAAGTTGAACAAATGACATAAGAACTAAGTGCATTCTTCCTTTTAAGTGGGAATTGTTTCTTGAAAATAGTTTAAACTTTGATGGTATATAATGATCTCCCATAAAAGAAATAGTAAGTCAAAAAAGTTCTCTGTCCAAGCTAGATAGTCTGCGAATAAAGAAACTCCTTATTGTTTGTTCGAACTTTGATGCCTCTTTGGTAATAACTCCATCCATCATTTATCTCTGTCATTCCTCAAGCTTTTGAATCAAGTGATGCACTGTCATCACTCATTGAATATGTTCAGTGATTTCTGAATGTAATAACTTTCTTCTTCACTGACTTCTTTAACTTCCTCGCTGGAATCAGCTTCTTCGGGATCCTTTTATCTCATCAGACATTTTTAGCAATATGTCCTTGTTCGAAATTTGATCTCTTCTTTTTTTGGTATCATCACGAAAAGTGGATAAAAATATTTCTGGATGGAAAGAAATATTTTTAATATTAATATATTTTATTTTCTTCCTCTCTGGAAGAAAAATAAACCTGGATCTACATGTTGCATGTTGTTGCGAACCACGGCTGCTGCGGTCGCAGACATTTGATATGGTCGCAGACAACCCAATGATATGGCAGTGATCATTGGGTTCCCAGGTGGCTTACTGAGGCTGGCTGTGCTCAGTCTCTCGGGGTTTGCGTGGGGAAGATCACTGCCCGTGCTGGATCACCTACACCTAGGACACAACTATCATATGAAGGGGAGAGGGAACCAAGGAGGAGTGTCCAGAGAAATGAAATAAAACGCGTTGCTTAATTCATCATTATTTCATTCATCATAAGTTTATTAAGAAAAAAAATACAATACTGAAATGGAGAAGATTCACTTTTTCAATGCTTATTTTCTTCTTCTTTCCTTAAAAAGTCGAATACATTATTTCATCATGTTTAAATTACAGAAAAAAACGTTTGTCCTTCCTTTTTTTCAAAACAAAGTTCACATCTAGATCTCGTAGAACTTTTTTTTCTTCTCTTCAATCCCAAACTACCATTTTTTATTTTATTCACTTATCCACCACCCAAAAGTCGTCTTATTCTTTTTAAATTCTTTGGTGTTCTCAAAAATCTCCCCGAACTCCCGGCACTATGGCGTGACCGCAAAGTCTTTACAAAAATATTCCGCCATTTTTTTTTCTCTTTTTCTTTCCTTAGAAATCCAAATTCATTATTTCGTCGTGTTTATATTGCAGGGAAAAAAAACGTTTCTCCTTCTTTTTCTCCAAAACATAGTTCACTTCCAGATCTGGCAAAACTTTTTTGTTCATCTCTCCAATCCCAAACTGTTTTTTTTTTATTAATTTACTTATCCACTACCTAAAAGTCCTCTTATTCTTTTTGAATTCTTTGGTGGACTCAAAAAATCTCCGCGAACTCCCGTCAGTATGGCGAGACCGCCAACTTTTTTTTGGTCTCAAAAATAAACGCTCCGCCACCATTGACGCCTTAAATCGCACTCCCCAAATCCAAAACCCACGCAACACAGTCGTTTCTCCATCCCTCTGTTGACAACTGTACCCAATACCGCTGTCGACAACTGTCCTCACCGGTTCGCGGATGTTAACCTTTCACCACTTGGATCAAAGTCAACTTTTTCAGAGCAAATCGAATAAGATATCAATCGCTCATCAAAAGATGAACCGATCAGAAGGTTAAAAGATTCGGACTCCGAATCCGGGGTCCGCAGTCTGAAACAGATCCATTACGCCACGGAGACGCTTGGTGTACGTTCATATTTTTATTAATAATTAATTAATTAATAACGTTAACTAATAACAATAATCAAGCATCTCCGTCGCCACTCGAAATCTTTAACGTGTATGTATGTCCGTCAAATATATTGGATTGTGTACCAACTATTTGAAGTGGATATTTGGATGAATATTGTGGGGAAAAAATGACAAAGGAAATGACAGTTGGAAAGCAAAGGTGAAAATGGGATAAATGACGTCAATATCCGTCCATTGCAATGGAGAAAAAAACCCGAAACAGCTGTGGATGCAACAACGTCGGCAATACAACATTAGGTGACATTTGACTGATGTGTATGATAAGTCTCTTCGGTTTAAAAATAACCTAAACGGAGTGTAATGCGTTATTAGTTACCTAAAACTATCACCTGCGTTCATTTCTAAGGCCAATATCAAAAGTGACATATGACTTGCATAAAGTCTTTACTTTGTATAAACCATCACTCCAAGCGGTTATTGGTGGTTCAATTCCTTAGCTTACATGTCTCTATTTTTTTGGTCTCGTGTTGGCCCATCACTTACCTGCACTCCAACCAGTTAGTGTTTGACTGTCCTTCATCTTGATCTGGACTACGAAGTATAACATATTTCGAATCGGGCTGGTCTTACTAGAATCCTCAAGTTAAATAATGCTTTATGCAATAAAATTTTAATTGACATATTCAGACGCATGCTAATGATCAATAGAAGTTTTGTGAATGTTAAAAACATGAATAGTTTGCTAAAGCCCCAAACTTTTCCTCAGCTGTATGTTTTGAATTGGGAAAGTGGATGGCGGGTGTCGCATGTTTCTAGAGTTTAAAAGATGGGGCTGTAGCGTGGTGACCTAGTGACCAGCGAAATTGGAGAACTCCTACTGGAAACTGTTTTCAAAGAAATCTTCACAATCGTTGACACATGAAATCCCCTGGCACACTCGGCTCGAGCAGATAATAGATGATGCTACTGACAGATAAAAGAAGAGAATATTAGAAGAATATTATTACAATTACTTTGTGATTGTGATCAATAAGATCCTTTTGAGTAATGCGATTGATTATAATCTCTTTTATTATCTGGATTCACCAGATAACAAAAGAGATTGGTATGTATCCCCTGTTACTAAATACTTCCCTTTGTTAAAGTTGAATAATTTGTTTTGCGGTAGATGTCTGTTTTTCGTCTATATATTGTTCAATGTATTGTTCGAGTGTCTTAGCAATGGCTTCTTTGAATATATCGTCTGACTTGTCATTCTATTTTCACCAGTTCCAGCATATCCGATCGTTTTTATGAATACCGATTTAATTTTGCTCCCCTAATACATCTGAAGTTTCTGCTATAGGCCTGGGGGATGATCGTTCTCTTTTGGCAGCAAACTAGTTAATGACTTGTTGTAACAATTTCACAATAGTAGAAGTGACAAGACAGAAGACAGAAGACAAATTTTCAATAGTAGAAGTTTCAAATTTGACTAGATTTTGAACTGTTTGTCCTTGAATGCTGGTACTTTCAGCACAACCTAATCAAAAAATAATCAGGATTCAATAGGACCTTTTAACCCAGAAGCTAGAAAGCTATTCAGCAGCGTTGGAGTGTTCCAAGTCAGTTTAAAAATCCTACAATCTAAAGAAACCGATGTCCTTTTTTGTAACTTGCGATGAGGAAAGCATTCCAATAACTATATATGAAATATATTATGCACTAGCTTCATACTAATATTTTGTGGTGGATTTACCTTTTTTGTCATTATTTTTGAATTTTGCCGATCTCTGAAGTTAGTATTGAAACGACTCAAACCTATCTTTGCTTTGTTTGGAGACATTAAATTGCAAAATCTTTGAAAAATTCGAACATTATTTTCACTTAGCACTGTCCTTATTTTTTATGGATGTCAAGTTTAACCGACATATAGAAATTTTGGTTTGTTTTCAAACCTTCTGAACGTCTAGTTAATTGGCTTTAGCTATCATCGAAGCCACTCCTTTCCTTCGGTGACTGATGATTGTCTTCTTTACGAGATTGTGTGCTACCTCACAGTAATGGGATTTCCTTGGATGAATTTTTCAAACATAGGAATAGTTGTAGACCCATCATTCTAGTTACAAAGGGAATGACCAGTCTTCATGTTTTCCCAGCCATAAGACACAGGGGTCTAAATAAGCATCCTTGATGTTTAAAGTTTATGAGAGCTCCAATAATTTTCATGTGGATACTGAAGGTATTGCATGGTGATAGAACTGTTGATGTATGCGCAGGAGGGTTTCGTTGATATTTGACTTTTCCTAAAATTTTCAGTGATACACAGTTCTATGCTATAACGTTGTACGTTGTTGTATGTTGTAATTGTAAGTTATCATCCACGGGTGAAGAAACCTAATAACGTGGGAAACTTTCTATAAAAAATGTGTTCTTATGGTACAATTTATTATTCAAAAAAATATGAAGACTATTAAAAATATGCATAGGACTCACAAAGATTTGACATAAGCTGCAAACTTATTTGCCGCAAAAATTCGTGAAAAAAAAAACCTTACAAAAAAGACCACACAAAAAACCTTTTACAGAAAAAATATTTGTCTATTCAAAGTTGTTTTGCTTTTAAAATCCAATGAGCACTGGTTCAATATTAACAATAAAATTATTTTAGGCGCCTGTGTTCTTCATATGATAAGACATGCAATAACAGATGCAGTTTTCCGCGAAGTCCTTAAAGACTACCTGCGTAATCAGGAGTATTCGGCTGCCGAAGAAGATGACTTGTTTAAAAGTTTCCAAACAGCTGTTGATATTTACCAACCGTTTGGGAAAGTTGACATCAACGTGTTTCAAATGTTCAAAAGCTGGACGAATCAAGGCGGATATCCATTGGTGACGGTCACTCGTGATTACTTAAAAGGAAGTTTTGTCGTAAAGCAGTCTCCGTTTGACGGAACAAATCAATCCTCATCATCCGACAAAAAGAGTTGGTGGATTCCGTTCAATTTTGCCACAGCTCGTCGTCCAGACTATGAAGAAACAACACCTTATACTTGGTTAAGTGTAGGTGAAGAGTCAAAGGAGATTCTGCCTGATAGCACCAACAGCTGGGTCAATGATGATTGGATTCTTCTGAACAAAAAAACAACCGGCTATTACCGGGTGAACTACGATTTGTACAACTGGAAACTGTTGACATCTGCTCTAATCAGTAACCCTCGTACGTTTCACGTACATAATCGAGCTCAACTCTTGGATGACGCATATGCCTTGGTTTTGTCGAAACACTTGAACCTCAAGACATTCTTAGACCTTACTGTCTATCTCAAAAATGAGTTCGAGTATGCTCCATGGGTGACAGCTAACGGTTATTTGACCAAATTCAATATGTATCTGGAGGGAGATGCCGATTACAATCTGTTTCAATATTACGTTGGTAAACTTGTCGGTAAATTTTACACTGCTCTAGGTATGACGGAGAAGGACAATGATAAACACCTTGTCAAGTTGTCAAGAAATCATGCGGTGAATTGGTCGTGTCAGGCAAATTATGGTGATTGTGTAGAACAAGCAAGTAATAGGTTGAAGGATTTCGTGATCAATGGCAAAAAAATTGAGCCAAACATGAGGGCAAGTATCTTCTGCAATGGTTTGAAGAAGGCTGGTGAAGCGGAATACAATTTCATGCTGCAAAAATTAATGGAATCGAAGGATCAGGCATTCAGAAATCTGCTCTTAACACACGTTATGGGATGTATGCAAAATACTTCATTACTGACGAGATATCTTCACACCGCAATCCAGTTCGATAGTTCTATAAATTATAAGACAGAAGAACGTATCAACTTGCTGCCAGCAGTTGCGATGATGGGATCAATGCAATTAGAACTTGCCCTCGATTTTTTAATAGACAACCATCTAGAGTATAATACCTTGCCAGCTCTTTACAGGATATCACCTCTCGTGCCCGCTCTCCAACGTATTGCGGCAAGGATCGTTACTCCAGAGCAAAACATGAAGGTATGAACTCAACATCATTAATGATTAGCTGTTCCCTATTTCATTCTGTTTTAGTTTGAAAAACTTCTCAGTACGCTGAGTGAATACAAGGAGATCGAAAATTTCAAAGAAACCTGGAGAGCTTCTGTTAAAGCTAATTTGGAGTGGATTTCCGAATATCGTGCCGAACTCATAGAATGGCTGGTAAATTTCAAACAAACCGAAGAAGGTAATGGAAGCGAGGGAGAAGACGGTGCTTCTGTTGTTGCGGCATCAACATGGCTCATATTAATACCCACTGTGATTACTTTTAAATTGATGTTTTAAACTGTCAGTAAATATAATATAGTAAATATAATTGAAATGTGATTAAATTTCATTCTATCGACGGTTTTTCTTCATAAGAATATTCCAGAGACAATTCGTTTATGAACTACTAATATTCCGTGCTAGGTCATTTGCATTTAATTATATTCTATTACTTTTTCAGATTCTTTGTTACCAATATGAGTCGTTCTTCAACATTGTAAAGAAAAATAAGGAATAATCATTTGTATCAAGTAGCTTTCCATCCACGACACTGACTTTCTTAAGCATTTATTAGACATTTTTACATTCTAACTTCAAAATATGCATATACGTACTGATATCCTCGTTCCATATTAATTGCTGTGTTTCAAATTATTTTCCTACGGTTGAAACCATTGACAAATGAAGGAATGGATCTGGGCTCACATAAAAGTAATCTTCCTTCGCCTACTATCCTACCTAAAAACTACATCAACGGCATTTAAGTTGATTGCTAGCTTTGTATTTTAAGGTTTTAATTCCTCACATCACACTTAACATTAGAAAATGTCGTATTCATTCCTGTTTCGAAGCTCTTTTGAGTTTAGGAAAGAAGCAAAAGATATAAAGCGCACGATCCGTAAAGGATAGTAGTGATCAAGTGATTCAAAAGCTTAGAGACCTCTAGCGACTGGAGACATGTCATGCTACAAATAGTCAATACCCTCCTCACATTTATGGTGATTTGAGGTAAAAGAAGTTGCTCATACTTTTAAAAGCTTCAATTCGCTCTCGTCCAGCTTGAACCCTTTTCGAAGGTTTTCATTTCGACCTTTTTGGCGACCTTTTTGGCTCGGACACACTCGAGTGGAGGGGTGGATGGGAAGTACATGAGAGTCGATTGGACATCTATGATCTTTCTTACAAATTTCCGATAAATATCGGTTTACTGGTTTGGGTATAATTAAATTACACCCAAAAAACAGGAAGGGGTTGACTGGTTTTGATCAGGGTGAATTAATTTTCGCAACAGTGGGTGAATTGAAAATTCAGTAAAATTTTTATTCTACATTCATCTAAAAAAATTAGATCGCTGCATTCTCGACGCCTCCAGCGCTCTAATAGTTATTTTTAAATTTTATTCCATTTGTCTATCATGTTCAGCATTTTTCCGACAATGGTTTCCAGAAAGAGCTCTCCGATTACCATGAACAGGTCCCCGCGCTGCTTACTCCATCATTTGCAAGAGGGGACCAGGCTCAAGACTCACCATGCACTCAGAACGATGGACTCAGGTAAGGCGTTGGGCGTCTAGTCCACTTTCTCTTTGTATCTTGCTCCCAATCGCTGAGAGAATGTTGTCTCTTTTCCCAGGTCTTCTCTCATATCTGTTCCTTTCGCTTCTGCGCAGATTAATATTTCTCACAGATAACTCGCAAAGAGAGCGATGGATATCATGCCTGCGATAACCAGCTCTGCCATTCCGAAGACTATTCGGCAGGCGCATGTAACTCGCAGAGCTTCTTGTCTTCTTTTCAGTCTAACTTGCTAAGAGCATTGCCCATACTGCTGACCAAAGAGCAAAACAGAGTACACAGCACACATAGAGAGTGATTTCCTTGATGTTACATGCGTTACAAGCGCTGCAGCCTTGTCTTCTGTCGCCCAGATTTGTTGGGGAAAATTCTGCTTCTAAACATCAGGACGATCCATAGTGTGGGAATGTTGTGTGCCTCTACAAGTTGGACTACGCTCACATCTTTCTCGATTGCAGCGATGGTGAAGGAAGGTACACTGAAGCCATACTGCCATAGATATAGGTCCTCGGCAGCAATAAACACTTCAGCGATGCTTCTGATCAGTTTTTCCGAAAAAAAATGTTGGTCTTGTTTAGCATAAACAGTGGGCTATATGCAGCTGGTGACTCGGAATTCTCCTTTCTGTTACTTATTAGCACAAGCCACGCCACCTTTCCAGCAGCGTGGGAATACTCGTTCGCACAGGCATGCAATAAACGTTCTGAGGAATGGTTAGGACAAAAATGAGACCATACGTAATACCTCAGCTGGAAACAAATCGGGCCCGGAGCCTTTCCTACTTTCATCGACAAAACCGCTTTTCCCAATTCCATCTGCGTGAAAAATGGGAACTTTTCTGAGGTGACCTTTGGGTACCTAGTTTCTGCATGACTTTTTGACGCTCAGGTTCAATAGATCGCTGTTCATATCATCAACCTGGTTTTGCCAATAGCTGACCTTCCTGCTCCTCATGAGTTAGGAGAGACATTTTCTAGCTGAGTTATAACCTGCTGATAACCTAAATATATGTGTCTTGCCAATTCTGTGCTCGCTGAATCTTTTGTCATAGTTGGTGATGCTCCCTTCGTTTACAGCCAATTTCAAGTGACAATCAGTATACTGGAGCTTTCCATGCCGAAGTCTACGTAGAGGCCGAGAAGATCTGGAGTCGGACGTAATTACTCATCTAATTGAGTTCACAACTAGTTTTGCCGCTGATCGCCCGCTTCCCAGCATGGCTTTTGTCAGCGCTCATACGCACCTAAACAAACCTATCAGTATCCGCCTTCCCAGTATTCCAACAGAACGCAGAAGTCCGACCGCATGCTCTTCGGGAACCATCGTCATAGATTTCCAGTGCGATAGAACTATGCTTTTGGCCTTCACTTATCATTTCAAGCTACTGATATCGATATTCAGCAGTTTATTTAAGCAATCTGGGCAATGCTACTGATATGACTACCAAGAGGAACAAACCAGTAGAATTCATCAATTGGTTTTCGTATTATTAAAGTTCCATTTTTAAACAAGGATTTGAAATAATCGTGCAGTTTATATATTACAACAATAATTAAAATCTCCCCAGTCGAAAAGTCCTTTTGTTGGTGAGTTAACACATTGGAACACATAAGATGGAGACAGTATAATGGGAAGGTCTTCGATCCTGATACAAATCAAAAGGTGAAATGTTATAGCGTTCTATGATTTGCTAGACTTGTCCAAAGCGCATTCTCGGCTGTTGTACCAAAAAGAAAGAAAAACAAAACATCTCAATGACACAAATTGTCCTTAGCAGATTTTCGGTTTGAGATAGGTGGGGCCTTATGCATGATTGGCACTAAGGTAAACATCAAATCTATAAGATCTTCGAATGTTCCTACATTGCCAGTCAGTGAGGACCAACTAGCCACAGGCTTATTTGGGTAGAAAAAGAACTTGCTGCAAGTTTCTCAACATAGCATTATTTTACAACATCTGTTCATACCACAGTTGTTATAATAATTGCAAATTTGAACACGTAAAATAAAAAAAATAAGAGAAACACGTGTTTTTATATACGTAAGCAAGACTCATTATAAATATAATCTAAACTTTTAAAATTGCGGATATGTTTAATGTTTTTTAAATCTCTGATTTGATATCTCTCGTATCCTTCGAATATAAATGAAATCGTTTTTCGTACTCATTACGGCTCTACACTACACCATAAGCTTCGAATCAAAATGCCTCGGCTCTGAATAATTAGATCCTTTGGTGGTGTCTTTCAATCATGGAATCGTATGGTACCCCCTTGTTACCAATTCAATGCTCCCAGTATTTTCAAGGTCTTCTTTGAGGCGTTTATCCTCCGGCTCTGCTGTTAACCCTTTCAAAACGATTTTTTAATTTTAATGAGTCATGTAATATTTATAGCACAAAATATTTATTGATATTTTAGTTAGACGGGAAAAAAATATTTAAATAAAATTGTAAATAAATGATTGGGAGATATTGTCCCAATAGTACTGGTGAGTGGGTCGTATATATCCCAACAGTATTTGATGATAGTAAAATAGTCGAGCATATAATATATATGTTGCACTAAAAGCAAAAAAAAAAAAAAAAAAAATAACATCATTGTAATTTTAACATTTATTTTTTATTGCATATCTACAAGGTAATCAAGAAAGATACTTAACAAAACAATCAATGCAGAGGGCTACTGAGCACATGTGTGATGTGCAAGTGATCTTTGTCCTCTTTTCTTTTTTTGAAACCACATCGTACGCATTGATTTCTTGAATTTCCTGCTAATTTTATTTTCTGCTACTGGTATAATAAGGTTTATAAACGGCAGTTTTGAACGTCTTGTTTCATTGAATCATACTGCCATATCATTTGATCGGCGTGATCGACGCCGACCATAAACACATTTCTGTCTGTAGTACCGATACTGCCACTGTGACAATTGCTTACTACCAAGAAACCTCTAGTGTCTTGCCTCTAGTGCAACGTCTAGTGCAAATTATACCTTCTTTATATACCATCATTTCACTGTTTCCTGTTTGTCTCCTCAAATTTTGGAACACTTTTCTAGGCTTTATGCACGTTCGAACGGCAGCATATGGTAGTGTATGTAAAAGATGGATTGAGGTGACAAAGCGGTCAAATCATAAAACTATGTTCGTAACTCGAATTTATCTAGCTAATTCTCCACAACTCTTTCACCAAGTGTGCCTTCTTGTGTGGAATTTTCTTATCCAGAGTAAATATTTGTATCGTATACAAGTTAGCGGAACTATCCTTTTGTAGAATAACAAAAATAAAGAATGAAACTCAACTTTTTGTCGACGATTCTTTATTGCGGTCTTCGGGCAACTGAACAGATAATTACAAAATGTAGTTCGTTTTATAGTTTACATATTTAATACGACAGCAAATTCTCTAGACGTAATTCTAAACTTACCAAAATCAAATATAACGTGATATCGTTTTGCAATCCGTGAATTTAGGAAAAGAATGCGTTTCTGGGAAGCAACGAAAGGTACTCGTGATATGAATCAATATGAATCTGGCTATGGGAAACGTGTTTAGCTTAGATTAGCTTGGGAGGGAAGTAATATGAGGTTGGCTATAGGAAATGTGTTAACTCCAGATTAAAAGAGTAGAGTAACAGGCTCTGGGTACGTGTAATTGGTTCTGATTCTAGGCTCTAAAGTGGGTTCTTTTTGTCGGAGCATACGGAGAAGGAAAAGTGCTATGGCGATTACAAGAGTAACTATGACCAAGTCAGAGGTGGCGGAGATTCTATTACTAACTGAAAAATTTTTCAATTTCTTCACGTTATCTTGATGAAGCTTGTGTAGTTATCCAAGATCTAGTTTCATATCCTTTTCTGTTAAGTCACTCCACAAAATCGGGGTTAGAATGTAAAATGACTTCATTTCGTAACTCCTGTATTTGACGTCGTCGATTAGGATTGTGTCATTATGGAACTTGATTACGAAGGTTCCGTTAAGTACCCTGATGGTGTTGCTGTAATGGAGCTTCCCATTTAAGTTTGTTACGTATATTATATTTTCACCGATAAGTTCTACTATTGGCCTGGCATGATATTGGTAACTACATTTTGCGCTAGTGCCATCCAAAAGGTTAGCTAGGCAATTGTCGGGAGAGAGTCTTTTCAGTTGATCCCTGCGACATGTAATGATTTCCTGAATTTCAGAGCACGGCTGCTTTATGGCAAATTTTTCGGTTTGTGTAACAAATAAGTTAGAAAAATCGAAATGAATCATCTTACTATCCTTTATGGTTGGGCGAATAAGTAGGTGGTTGAAGGTAGTGTTTTCGGTTTTGGGGAGAAGGATGACGTATAAAAGGGTCGAATTTTTGATAAGCATTAGAGGTGCAGCATATTCGATAGCCTGGATTTCATTCTGGTAAGGAAGGGATTCTACTTGTGAAAGAATTTCGCTTATATCGGAGATATCTAATAAGTTTGTGTTGACTATGCCTCTCTTCGCGAGTTGGCTGGCTCGGACTGTTTTTGCACTTCTTTTTTAATAATTAAAATTTGGTTGAACAGCATTTGTTCGTATTTGTCGGTATTAAATGATTCCATGTCTAACGTAATCCTGTTATAATTGTTGACGAGTTTGGTGGAAACTTGCGAAAGATACTGGTTTATTTTATATTGTTCATTGTTATTATGAATGATGTTATTTTGGCTCTTTAAGATGTTGTCCCAATCCGTGGCATCTGGATTGCCTGCAATCCATTTCCACGCTGAGCCTATCCAATTTATTGATCGCCTACTCCTTACTGCTGTTCTGTTTCGTAATTGATTCAACATTTCCTCCACTTGGGAAAGCTGATGAGAAAGCTGAGGCTTGAGGATACTGGAACGGTTAACGTGATGGTCGATAGCTGACTTCATATTTGTCAGGATTTTATCGTAATTCCCCAAATTAATGTTGTGAATGATTTTAAAATTCCCATTGATAATTTTTCCAACTCCTTGTTGTATGGTTACGACTGGGCTATTGTATTGAGAGACATCTACAGACGCTCGCGCATTGCATAAGGTTAATCTGAAATAGACGGTATATTTTTCAAGTGTGATTTGTGGATTTTTTTCATTGAGATTGTAGTAACAGTTACTTTATTATTTTTTGCAATTACTTCCTTTTCAAATAAGGGTTTACTCTTGGATTTAATTTGTTTGTTGACCTTATAAACTATATCTTCTGGTTTATAGTCTTTAGGTGTCATTCTTTTCTTTTCTATAGTATTATTTTGAATCCTTTGCTTCCTTGCGATTCCGTGCTTAAGATTTTCGCATAGTTTTTCCCGGAAATTTATCAGAGTCTGGTAATTAGTTCTTTGTTTCCTGGCAAAGAATATGTCCGCAGGTTTCGTTTGGATGGTGGAGTGGTAACTATTGTTATACTTATCGACAGAAATATAAACGATTTCCTTCATTGAAAGATCAGGGTATTCCCTACGAAGGCTTCTTATGATTTCTATTATAGTTGAGTGTGCTCGGTCGATGGGCCCACTAACTTCACTCTTCTGAGGTGAAGTAAGATATAGTTCTTCGCCTAACATCTCGATGTAATTTTGAATAATAGGGCTGATGAAACTGCCCTCATTATCGGTTACCAAAATTTTTGGGACAGGAAAAAGTGCAAAACCTTCATGATTTTCCCGCGCAGATACAAAACTGATTTGTTCTTTACATGAAAAAATTTCGCGAATTTGGTAAATTTGTCGATGCATGTAAGGAATTTTTCACCATTAAGTTCCTTGATATCCATGTGCAATATCTGAGTAGGGTACTCTGGAACTGGTGTCTTCTGTATTTCGGGCTTATGCGGGCGTCGGTCGTATTTGCTTGTGTTGCAGACATCACAAGTCACAGTGTATTTCCTGATAAGCTGGGCCATTTGAGGGAAATAATATTTTTCCAAGATTTGCTTTTTATTCTCCTCACGGTTCCTATGAGCTCTTCTATGCTCTTGTTGTATTATTCTGCATTTGTTTTTCTCATTTGCAATGTCTTCTATTATTCTCTGAGTGATTCTAATTTTAGTTTGAGAAGTGCGCCTTATATATTTCCTGGAGCATTTGTATATAGTTTTCTGAAATTTTAATGCCATTAATTACGTTGGGGTTAAGGTACTTCTTTAATATCTCAATAAGATTGGGTTTATCAATTACTGGGGCTCCTACATAATATCTGTGATAGTTAGGATGGGGCTCCTTATGCGCAGTCACTTGTTTGCCCTTTGAAATGACTATTTGGTTTCTGAAAACGTTCAATGGGGCTTCACTGTGGTGAATTAAGTCAGTGGAATCTTCCTCCGCACTGTGCGTTGTATAAGTGCTAGAAGTTGTTAAGGAGTAAACGCCTTAAGGTAATCTGGAGAGTGCATCCGCAACGACATTAGCCTTACCAGGCTTGTAGACTAGTTCGAAGTTGAACTCTTCAATCCTAGCTTTCCAGGGCTTTAGTTTCGCATTATGGTTTTTATTACTCAAAGCAAAGGTTAGAGGTTGATGGTCAGTCAGAATTTTAATTTTTTTAAGCACGACATAAGTAGGTTCTTAGTTTATCCAAAGACCACATTATCGCCAGCATTTCCTTTTCGCAGGTAGAATAGTGTTCTTCGGTCTTATTGAGTGATCTTGAGATATAGGTAATAGGTTTATCCTTACCGACTTCGCCCTGCGATAGAACCGCGCCAATAGCATGGTTCGATGCATCGGTAGTTAGAATGAAGGATTTTTCAAAGTCAGGAAAAATTAATATTTCCGGGGAAATGAGCAATTTTTTGATGTTATTAAACGCTGCGAGTTCTGTTTTTCCAAGTTTGATCAATTTCCTCCTTGACTGATTTGCCTTTATCTGAGCGTTTTCATCTCGCGTCATGCTAGTTAAAGGTCTTGCGATTTTGGCGAAATCCATCACAAATTTCCTGTAGTATGAGGCTAAACCCAGGAAAGACTTTAAATCGTTTAGGTTCTCTAGAGGTTTAATTTTGTTTATTGCTGCTACTTTCTGGGGATCTGGCAAGATACTCTTCTGGCAAATTATATAACCCAGGAACTCGACTTCAGTTTTCAAGAACTTTGATTTCTCCAAGTTAACTTTTAGGTTAGCCACCTTCAACCTGTTAAATATTGTTTCCAGGTTTTCCAAATGATTTTCCTCTGATTTACCAAGGATAATTATATCGTCTATGTAGACGTAGCAAATTTTTCCGATATGTGGTTTAAGGACGTCATCGATCATTCTTCGAAAAATGGCTGGTGCATTTTTCAAGCCGAAAGGTAATCTTGTGAATTCATATTTTCCATTCGCTGTGGAAAATGCGGTTTTAGGTATATCCGAGGCTTTCATTTTAATTTGGTGGAAGCCTGACGTGAGATCGAAGGTTGTGAAGAAATTCGATTCTCCGAGACTAGCAAGGGTGTTTGTTATATCGCGTATTGGATAAGTGTCCGATATCGTGACAGAGTTAAGACGCTTGAAATCAACGACAAGTCTATATTGTTTTTCACCGGCAGCGTTCGCCTTTTTAGGCACTATCCAAATATGTGAATTGTAAGGACTTTTTGAAGGCCGTATGATACCATCGCACAAATATTTCTAAATTTGTCTCTCCACTTCCGATCGTAGATTTGCTGGGTAGGGGTAAGATTTTGTGCAGATCGGCTCGGTAGTAGAAGTTTTGATTTCAACTTTTACGTTTGTATCAATTATCTCATTATAACTAATTGGTTTGAAAATTTGAGAACATCTGTTAACAATTTCTTGCAGTTCCCACTTGGTATCCGGATTAAGGTGATCAGATTTCATCTGAACATTATTCACCTGCTTTGAGAATTTAGCTTTTAACGGGAAATTGATATTTGGCTTTATTGATAGAACATTATTCTTCCTGTCAATGACTGCCTGTAATTCTTTCAAGGTGTCATAAACA
The DNA here is from genome assembly GCA_954870665.1 of Stratiomys singularior. Classification (NCBI taxonomy): domain Eukaryota; kingdom Metazoa; phylum Arthropoda; class Insecta; order Diptera; family Stratiomyidae; genus Stratiomys; species Stratiomys singularior. The sequence goes on along the minus strand of OX940877.1, from coordinate 111,137,596 downwards.
ATTATGCCATCAAAGGCTTTGAGACCTGGTAGCACAAAAAAATCTAGCGAACAATCAATTCCAACACTCGAGAAAAATTTTCCTGTAACCTTCTTGGTTATTGGTATATCACCCCCAGCTGATTGAATAGTAAATGGACGTTTAACTGGTTTCGCGTTTCTTCCTAGCTTAATGGATGTGGAATTCTTATTGGCTCCTGTATCAATCAAATATTTGGTGATTTCGCCGTTTTTTAGCTTGTATTCTAAGTATGGTACGCTAGATAGGCGTCCATCGTAAAATTTACATGATCATCCTCATCATATTGGCAACCACCGTGTTGGTCAGTATCGAGTTCCTCTGATTTATTTTCGACCTGCAAATTGTACACTCGTTGTGATGTACGCGGATAATTCGCTGAGCCGTTGGTCCTTTTGTCTTGACGAGAATCCGAAGGCCTGTTTATGTAATTAACTTGTCGAGATTGAATTGACTGATCTACGTCCATCGGAATTGGTGGTTTAGGATGATTGGGTCTCGGTGGTCGATTATTAGAAGGGAGTTGATTTTGCTTATCATGTTTAATATTATAAGCTTGGTTCATTTCGTTTATATTTGATTGCCTAAAGTTTTGATTAAATCGAGTTCTGGGAATATAAATTTGATTAATAGGCGATGAAATTGTGTTACCAATATTTTTCTGGCGTATAGAGTAGTTCCTATAATCGGTATTTTGGATTTCGAGACATGATGCGTCTCGAAATCGCATCATGTCTCGAAATCCAAAACTGACAAAAACCCTTTAACTGACTTCAGGTAAAGTTTGGGGTTTTTGCATCATCAGCATTCGGCTGAGGTCGCCATTCAAGCCTCTTATAAAGGCGTCAAGGGCTCTATTTCTATAGTTTTCAGTAAGGGCTGAAATTGTTTCCTGAGAATAATCCTCAGTCTTAATTTTATTTATTAAAAGCGATTGTTGGTGATTGACTCCTGCGTAATACTCGTCCACAGTCTTGCTTCTTTGTAACATTGTATGTAGCTGATGTTCCAAAGTTGGAACATCTCGCTTATCCGCATAATGCAGCGAAAGACTTTTTTTATACTAGTCCAATCTTTGTCAAAAATATTATCTGAGATGAGGGCAGTGTCTGCGGGTCCCCTGATTTTTTGCCTAATATGGCGGAAAATTGCCCTAAAAATGGGTTTGTTTTGAACTATTTTATAATCATCCAATATGGTCTCAACACTGTGGACCTGCAGATCCCTGACACAATCTGGGAGTTTTTTAATGCTGTCAAGATCCTTTTCCGTCCTCGGAACAGCAAGATCTGATTGTGGTTGTGCCGTAGGCTGCTGAGGAATTTGTTCAAGTATTGTTAGCCTCATTTCCAGCCTTCTGATTTGCTCAATCTGAGCATTGACCGCCCCGGTCAGTTGCTGAATTGATTCTTGGATAGCTTCCATGTTAAGGTTAGGGTTTTAGGGGTAGAAAAATGTCAGATTGCAAATGTAAATAAAAATAAATCGCACGCTGAGACTTATTCAACACTTCAGTTACACTATTTTATAGTTAAAAATTTGATTTTGGTTCACAATTTTTTAATTTAAAAAATTTATATATCACCACCAAAATGGTACAATAATGTGATCAGAAGAAGACAAAGAAAAAAGAAAGATCGTCCGTGGATCTCCCTTTTATTGATATCCGTTTATGGTTTCTTTGGATATCACTACTCTGGCACGGGATCGAATCACTCGTCCACTGGTTTCTAATTATTGGTCCACTAGTTTCTCTTTTATTTGATCGGATTTCCGGTCAGCCTAAACAGGTGTCTTTGGGAGATAATTATGGCTTGTTCCTCCGAAAATGTTTTTAGATTGATTTAATGTGGGAATGGTTATGTCAACTCTGTTGCGCTGACCCACTTCACCCAGCCGATTCTCAGGAAAACGATAACGATCACGAGAAGAGGAATTATTTTACGACGAGAACGCCATGAGAGCAAACGACGAAACTCAAGCGCGACGGCAATTTCCTAATTTGTTATAATAACCGAAGTGGATAAATAAAATCATTACACATTTCATAGTTAAAAGCATTGTATAATTTCTAATCCTACATTAATACCGATCGCGATACCGATTCCGGTTACTATTAAATGGTTAACACTTGATATGTTACAGTTTTTGTTAATTGTATAAAGATGGTATATTCCGTGCCACCACACGACGCACAATTCTACAAAATGCTTCCACCAATACTATTACACAACGCACAATTTCACAAGAACTTCTTCCAACAACAAATCTTACAATCCTTTTGCTCGGGCGCCAGTTAGCGGAACTATCCTTTTGTAGAATAAAAAAAATAAAGAATGAAACTCAACGTTTTGTCGACGATTCTTTATTGCGGTCTTCAGGCAACTGAACAGATAATTACAAAATGTAGTTCGTTTTATAGTTTACATATTTAATACGACAGCAAATTCTCTAGACGTAATTCTAAACTTACCAAAATCAAATATAACGTGATATCGTTTTGCAATCCGCGAATTTAGGAAAGGAATGCGTTTCTGGGAAGCAACGAAAGGTACTCGTGATATGAATCAATATGAATCTGGCTATGGGAAACGTGTTTAGCTTAGATTAGCTTGGGAGGGAAGTAATATGAGGTTGGCTATAGGAAATGTGTTAACTTACATACCCAGTTTTAGAATCACCTCTTGTCCATAGTTTTATACCTCGTTTGATTGGTTTTAGAGGAAAATATTGTTTCATTGATGATTTTTCTTTGAATGTTGTCATCGTCTCGTCAATTGATTGAGACGTACTACCACTTCTGGCAGACAAAAAAGTGTTCTTTCGAAAGGATAATACTTCTTCTATGTTATACTACTTGGAAGCGTCTTTTGGTTTTTCGGGCTTTTTGAATTACAGTTTTGATAGAAGTAACTGAAATCTATCCCTAGATATGGCACTTTTAAATTCATCATTATCAAAGATTTTCTGTTGAAAAAATACATGTGATATGTTAGTAAATGATTGTAACTCATTATGAAGAAACAACCAAGCACGATCATTATTTCTGCACTCGATGTCCTTTGAATATTTCTTTTAGATGTTTTTCCTACAATTTCTAATCGTTGATTGGTGCATTGGGCAATCCATACAAATAAGCTTTTAGGAAACAATTTGAACACAGCATCGATTTCTGAAGACTTGCCTGTTATGTTACACAGTGCAATTGTTTTTTTTTCTTGTGGAATATTATGTTTCGGTATTAAATTTTCAGTTTTTCTAGTCCAGTCAAATGCAACTCCTTAATTACAACTCGGAACTTCGTTTTCCTTTTCATTTTCGCCGATAAATTATTCATCTTCAGAAGTAAATGCATCATCCAAAATTTGTGTCAATGTAAAATCTTCAACTTAACTTGAAGAATCATCGTCGCTAGATGGTTTTATATAGTTTTTATCTAAATCACTATCATCACTGTCTTGAAATGGGTCCAATTCTTCTTCAAAATCAATGTTATCCACAATATTTTGAAGCTCTTTGTCTGACTTTGTCTTTGAGGGCTTAGCCATTCTAAAACTAAAATTTTGACTATTTACGTTATTCAATACTTATGGGACATAATATCTCAATAATTTACACTATTGGGACAAATAAGTCCCATTTTTGCTTTTGTAAATAACAAAAAAACTATTACAATAATAAAAAAATACTAAAATAACTCATTAAAATATTGCTGCACACTAAACAAGTAAGTCGTTTCAGTCGGGGCGCTTTTCGGGGTCCACCTGACCACTGAGTGTCAACATGTGTTTCTGCGTGTTTCTTATTAAGCAGACTTGTCCATTATTTCGTATCAAGTCATGTTGCTTCTATTTCGCCATTGGTTTTCCCGTAATTTTATTTTTCGTATTTATTTCGTTTATTTGTTGTTTTGTGATCAACTTTGTTATTGATACGAAAAAACAACGACTTTGGGAGTATGACTTTCCTCATTTCTAGTCTAGTCCTATTTTTAATCTATTCTTGAGTCTCCTTGTTTCCACGAATTATGTTTTTTGTTTTAATTTAATTCAAATGATGGGAAATTATCAAAAAAAAAAATCTTAAAAATGCTTCGAATTTTAGAATAACAATCTTCTGTCGAAAAAGTTATTTCCTCAAAGAGACAATGAGCCTATTCTTTTATTTATCAATAAATCAAGATAATCTCGGGAAATTCCTCACCTTGCCCGTTTATAATTGTCTGTTTTTATCAAATTCGAATGTGATTGATGATAAGGATGAGGTTTGACTAAGTAGCAATTGCATCAAAATGAGAAGTAGTTTTACACACGGGGTCGATCGGAAAAGATGAAAACGTATTTGGTCCGATCGTCAATTGTAGTCATCGTGCTATTAGTCCTAGGAATAGAAACTAGTCCACCTGAGTTTTCAATTGCCAATGGAGAGCACTCGAGAACTGATTCCGTTTCATTACGTTTGCCTAACGATACTCGTCCTATTTCATATGATATTAACATAGAGACTCGCGTCGATCAGGGTGACTTTAACTTTTCAGGACGAGTTGTGATTGGATTGGAAGTGATTAATGAAACAAATGAAATTGTCGTGCACGCTAGGCAATTGACTATCAAATCCATAAGCTTGAACAATCGAATATGCCGGTGAATTGAGAAGAGATAATTATGGATTCTATCTCTCAACATATACTGATGATAAAAATAATATTTTGTGAGTTTGTTTTGTAGTTCTAAGAACTTGGAATGTGGGTTCCGTTTTACCTACAGTACTGCTTTACATGGTTCTCATGGTTTCAATTTTATCTAAGATTTTCAGCGCATTTTCTTTGCATGTAAGAAATCCTTCGTAAAACACGTTCATTAAAAATCATCAAAAATTCATTCATCAAAAATCTGAAAATTTACGAAGGATTTAAGTTTCCATAAGGTCTTCCTAATGTTAGTGACATTATTTCTAAAAGTAAAAGTGCTAAAAAAGAACAAAAAAGAGTATTAATTTCTGGTTAAGTCCTTCAAAATTCAAACACGTTGTTTTTAAACAATTTGTCAAATTTTTTTACAAACTTTTACAATTTTTTTGTGATAAATGATTGTTTAATGGTTACAAATATATAGTCCAAAATGTTCACCCTTTTATTTCTAAATTTACAGTTTAATTTACACCTTTTAGGGCAATTGTTTCCTTTTTCTGAATTGAGCATATAAATAAACATTTATGTGACAAGGACAATTATTTTAAATTTCGTGGTATTATAGTTAGCTTAAACAAGATTCATTATTTCTTCTTTCCTCATGCCGTTCAGTCAGCTGTACACAGACTTCCAACTAAAATTGACAGTACTCCGTTTTTCATAGTGACACGAATCCTTATTCAACAATGCCTTCCGAGTGAAAGATGACGATAATCATCGCCATGATGCGTATTTTGCTCATTTGTCTAAGCAAACCGCTTCAAGCCCGGTTGATATTCAGAAATCCACGTTATTCCACGGTTTTAAAATTCGGGTCGTTTTCACACTGGTCCAAGAGTTCATCAAAGGTCCTGTCACGAGAAGATTTCCGGTCATTGCAGAAGATCTTGGATACCATCTTTGCACAAATTTTAGGCATGTCCACCATACAATACGACGATATGCGTGTCACTTTCTCCATCTATTCAACCTTACCGGGGGGTGGTTGGCGTCAAGTTTGGTATTTGTCCTTCTCAACCTCTTTTCCCTGGTGAAGCATTTGGTGCCACACTTAAATAATGCTTTGATATTCGTTATCATTACCAACAGCCTCGTCACCCTTTTTGTTGAGTAGATCAAAATTTAATTGCGTAACTCTGATCTAAGGAACACAGCATATTCGAAAACCAACGCTCATGCACAGCATGCACATGCACTGCACAGCAGTCCATTGACGACTGGCGTAGGTAACTTTCGCTTCTCTAAACCTCCGAGAACAATTCCCGTTACTTGACGACTTCATGTAGGGCCTTGCTTTAGAGGGTAGTTATCATTCAATTTTACTTTCGGAAAGACTATAGTTCACATTCTATGGGTGCATGCAAATGGGATACATTAACACAAATTGGGAGCCTTTAGTGACGACTAAGATCAATTGAGTAGTCAATCGATTACCCAATCTTAGGAACATTTGAACGTTTATTGCATGACTTTTGTTTTGAATCAAATCTATTCGATAGCTTTTATCTTTTGTTTGCTACTGAGCATTCGATTGTCCGATGATCTAATCTATCTGAATTAAACCCATATTGAGATATTTGCTTACTTTAAAGGATTTGTTGTTTGTAAAGTGAAAATTCTGAGACCAATCAATCATGAAATAACAACCGTTAATCACCGTGAAATAGTATTATATAATAGTATTATATAGCTATTACAGATACAGCCAATGTTTAAACAACTGAATGTGGTGAAGAACACTTCCAAGGTACTTTCCCCAAAATAATTAATTTAAACTAAATTGACTAAAGAAGTGCAACACCCTTACACTACATCTAATGTGGTTGATAATCAAAAATGTTTAGAACCTTCTCCGGAATAATGAAACGAACAACCGCAAGGAGACGCATAGGGCAAAGAAATTATCCTTCGTAAGACTTGTACAGCGAGTCTATGTATCGTGAATATCTTATGGGTGGAGGGATGTGTGATTCTGGAAATGCAGTAAGAAGAAGGCAAGCAGTGAAATATATCTTCGTTAACACCCTAACCTGAACTAAACATAGAACAAACTAAATCAATTGAACTTGATCACTAAGTGACCGTTCAGCTGGGGAACCTCTTTTGTAAGAGTGGAGCTTAGTGTAAGTAATAACAATATTTTTTTTTTGGTTGGGAGCTGAAAGCCTTGTACGTCATGAGTATCGGACGCCCAGAAACTAGCGGACGACCAACTAAACGCATTCCCTGCCTCACTGAGAACCCAGCCTAGAACTGTTTGTCATTTATTTTGGGCTATGCCTTGCAAGTCTCGCGAGGCATAGCCCAAGATCCAAGAGATGCAAACGTAATATGATCAATCTGCCGGGTTTGAAGAAGGTGTGGCTAGCATAATTTCACGTTTTCTGGCGAAAACGTTAAACCGCCTCCTATTTGCGAAAAGCAAATAGGAGGCGGTGACTATCTTTTCTTATACAGGTAAGACTGAAAATACTCAAACCCACTGAGAAGTTGCCTGCAGTAATAATCAGACTCACCATTGTTTCTGCAAAACCAGGGCCCCAGGTCACTTATAAGCCGTTCGGCGAAGCTAACGCGATCTTCGTTTACCCATGTTACTTGCTCTAAAACTAGCGTCCTTCTCCTCTCCTCGGCAGTCCGACTCTTTCTCACTATACAAGTAGACTTACCTTCATTTTTCAGCAAAAAGCACTAGGGGACCAACGTCGCGATAACAGTGCACAGCTAGTTCATATACCGCAATGCTGCTTGCCTCTGTACCTGTGCGAGATGAACGTGGTAACAATCTTTACTAAGCGCATTTTTGCAAATTTCGGAGTCGTGTAAGAGCACTGAGTTCATTGCTCTCATGGAAAAATGTCGTTTGCTCGAGGTTGGTCCTCTAGTGCTGGCCATAAGGCGACTGCTGGGCTATACTACCGCAGTAGCCTTAGTTTTTCGAAACTGATCAAAGAAGGTCAATCATCAAGCTAAAATATGTCAGTCCTTTCTTTGATTCAATCATGGTTCCCCCAACCTGAACGAAGAACAAAAGCAGGAGGGATCTGATTCTTGGTCAGTGATGATTTTGGTCTATTCCAGCTGGACATTAAGTCCACGGGTTATCATTTACTCGCTCATTTGGTGCAATATCATATCGAGCAGGAGTTGCTCTTGCTTGACAATACGTTTGGCAACTAGGAATAGTTATAATATTAATAATAAATCCATTTTTCCATGGTTAGGAAGTGAAAGCTATTTACGCCCTGAGTGAGAAATTCCTAGCAGCAGAAAACTTCTAGACTACCCTCCGAACGCCTCTCTTGTCACCTTGAGCACCGAATCCGGAATTGTTTTACTCACTGATAGCAATAACCATCACAGCTGGTTATATGATAGTATGGTATGCCAAGACCTCTGATCTGTTTAAAATTATGTACTCCACGAAGGATTGTCCACCGATGTTGGCTATGAGTCGACTGAAGACGGACAGTCTCGTTGCAGCGAAGTCTGCCGCCTATCTTATTTACCCAAGGAAGCTTGCCGTAAATTCTTTTATTTAAGAGAAGTACTTGACTGCGTTGTTGGTCTTAATAATAGTTTGCCCTACTTTCAAAAGAAGAACTATGAGAAGAAGTAAAAGAACTATTAGAGCACATATGAGGTGTGCATCCAGATTTTTAAAATTCCTAAGTTTCCTGTATAAATATGGTTAAATATGGTGAAAGATGTAAATGTAAATATGGGAAGAATATGCTAAAATTTAAATTGTATTTTGTATTTTGTGTCATTTTGTCATCGAGCAGTTTTAGCCTCTCTTGTGCCTTTATTTGCCATTTATGATGATTGTTTCGATTCTTGTCCATCGACCGCGTCACTCGATCAAAAAATTAGATAGCGTTCTGCTTCCTTCATTATTAGAGCCTGACCAGTACTTTCTAGGTATCTCTCTTACTTTTTTGGGTTCACCTTTAACCTACTAGTGAATATCTTCTTTGGTATAAATTTTATGCATATACATAACAAAGTAAATCCATTGAAGCAAACGCTCGTCAAACGCTGTCAAAAATTGACTTAAGCTTGTGTCTGACAAGTTTGGGATACCATTAAAATTTTAAAAATCTTCACTAAATAACGGAATCATAGCTTAGACAACGACGTTTATTCTGAATGGAATGATCAAGAAAAAATAATACATAAAATGGCATAAATAAAACAGTTTTGAAAATATTATACCATTTAAGCCACGATCGCCCAAGGAACACAAATTTAACCGAGCTATTTTATAATTGCTTGCCTGCCAGTACCCTATCTATTCAAGGTAAAAAGTGCTATCGAAGAAAATTAAAGCAAAAAAAAATTAAAAGAATTAAAGCCTCTGAATGTAGGAAAATTTGGTATACCACGCTTTTCAAGGTAATAATTGTGTATTGTAATTGTATATAATTGTAATAATGGGTATAATTTGTCTTGACACTCATATGAAACGAAAAATGACAAAACTCTACTGTTTTCTGACAATGCACCATACATAACGATAAACCACGAAAAGATTAATAAAAATGGATTCATTTTCCTCCAAGGTCAAGAATAAACCCTTCACAATCTTAAAAAATACTAAATTTGACGATTTCTACCAGAGAAATTTTGTATTACCCGGGCTGTATGCCTGAAAAAAGTGAGAAAACGAACAGAAAAATTTTGACTTTTATAAACATAATTATTAATGATTACCCCTATCACCATTCATAAGAACTTCTCAAAATACAGGAATTATAAACAAATAGTACACGTCCAACAAAAAGCAGTGATACAAGACTTAAAAAATTTTATTCTGTCAGGCTCAGAACGGGAAGCCGACCCCGTTTTCCTTGGGGCGATCTTATTATTAGGAGTAAATCCTTGATGATCACCCTAACAAATGCACAACTTTTGAGCAATGAAAATAAAAATTTTGAAGGTGATAAAGGAGGGGAACTTCCAACAATCATTGAATCTGACTTTTCGAACTGTCAATAAATTTCCAATCGACTGTTTCGAGGTCAATTGCCCCTTTTTATAAAAAACAATTTTGCTTTTAACAATTTGAGGCGAAACTTTTCTCATTCCATATTCGAAAACTTCTCAAAATTTTTCATAGAAAATTTAATGTCATATTATTTACCTCCAGGAACCTAGCCACAACTCATTTCGAACCAACAGACGCTCGACATGCGTTTCCTTGTTATGATGAACCGGCTAAGAAGGCTGTTTTTAAGATCACAATCAAACATGGCTCAAGCTACTATGCAATATCCAATATGCCCGTTCTGCGAGGACCCATGGACAAGTAAGTAAAAACTTCTCCTACTTTTTACCCAAAATTAGTTTCTACTTCATTTTTTATCCCTTTGGTATCATTTGACAACTGTTTCATCAACTTATTACCTCAATTGACAGTAGTTTTATTGATGAAATATCAATTTCTCCAGTGGCGATGGCACAGCAACGACAGTTTTCCGGCAGTCAACTCTGATGTCGTCATACTTGAATGCTTTTGTTATTTCGAATTTCGAATACTCCGAATTGCAAGGCAGGATACCTCATCGAATCTATTCGAGGCTCGGAACGAAAATGGATCATCAGTTCGCTTTGTCAACGAGTGTTCAAACATTGGAAGCCTTTGAAGATTATCTTGGCGTCGAGTACACACTTCAAAAAATTGACAATGTAGCAATACCAGATTTTGCTCCTGGTGCTATGGAAAATTGGGGTTTGGTCACATATCGCGAAGAAGTTTTGCTATTCAATGAGAATCAATCAACCACTCTATCACAAAACTACATTGCTGGAGTCATTTCACACGAATTCGCCCATCAATGGTTTGGAAATCTGGTGAGTCCCTTTTGGTGGACCTTCGCCTGGTTGAATGAAGGATTCGCGACAATGCTTGCGTTCATAGCTAACGACATGGTAATTTTGACGATCTACTTAGTGGAAGAGAGGAAGGGAAAAATAACTTTTTTTCTCCGTTTCAACAGGTATTCCCGGATTGGGATATATGGCAACGCTTCCATGTTGACTTATATCAATGGGCTCTTAGAATAGATGGGAAAGCTGATTCGCGACCAATGACACATTACGCCGAATCACCCAGTGAAATCTCTGGAGTTTTTGATGAAATCATTACTGCAAAAGGTAAACTCAGCCAAGATTTTTTGAACTTTTTCAAGGTGCGACGATTCCAATCGATTCATGTCACTTTAATTCTTTAAGTGATCTCAAGTCATAGTATTCACCTGTTTGAATTTTAAGTCTACATTTTCCTTTCCCGAGAATTTTTCAACTTCGACATAACTACCATAACATTCCAAATAACCACAACTTCCATAACTTCATCATAATTTTGTCATTTTTCACGTTTTCATGCCAAATACTTTTGTTGCTCAAACTGAAATATTCGTACTTGCATTTATCCCCAACGGCAAAGTATTTCAGCGTAAAAAATTCAATATCGTTTTCTTTAAAGATCTCAGTATAACCTTCCTTTATCCTTTGCGTTGACTATTAGTCCTTTTATCGCTGCATTATTATAAAAGGATATTAGTAAATGTCTTTTGAAAAATTCTAAGCCAGTATTCGTTTGGGAAATTCAATTTAACAATGGACTGCACTGTGTGCACTGAATTGCAACATGCGGCAAAAGTAGTGCAACAAAATACTTAATTCAGAATATGTCATCTTAAAAATGATTATAAAACATAAAAAATAGAAATATTGAAAGTCTAAAAGTAATTGTTTATTATGAGGTGCTAGAACCTGGCCAAACAGTCTATTCGGCTCTGTACTGTCAGCAATTAACCAGATTGCAACAAGCAATTCAAACAAAAAGCCGGCCATGTTTGAGCAATAGAAAGGGCGTTGTCTTCCATCATGACAATGCCAGACCACATACATCTTTGATGGCCGAGCAAAAATTGACAGAGCTTGGCTGGGAAGTTTTGATGCACCCACCGTGTAGTCTAGACCTTGCACCATCAAACTAGCATTTGTTTCTAACTCTGCAAAACTTCCTTAATGAAAAGAAATTCACTTCAAAAAGGGACTGTGAAAATCACTTTGCCAAGTGTTTCGCCAATAAACCACAGAAGTTCTACACAGATGAAATAATGCCTCTACCCAAAAAATGGCAAAGGGTCGTAGATAATAATGGACAATATGTACTTAATAAAATCCATTTTAAATAAAACGCTCAATACTTTTTAGGCTTACTAATATATTAAGAACATGGTATTATAGTACTTCGAAATGCCACTTTTTGCATCCATAACGGGCACCAATGGCACCGACTTCCAAAGTCCTACAATGTCTTTAATTGTTTCTTTCCATGTTCTTTTCATCTTGATTTTACGAGAGAGCTTTTATTCGGACCAAATATTCTCAATTATGTTCAAATCGGGACTTTTGACCAGTTAAGAATTGTGATACCAACGCCATTCAGAATATTTGTAACCTTTGTTCATATATGACTGCAACTTTATGCAGGTTATCGCCAGAAGGGAGTGCATTATCATTTAATAATAAAAGATAAGGAACTTGCGTTAAGGTTACATTGCCAAGGGCAACTAAATCTCTAAGACCATGAAAGCAAACACATCCCCAAAACATAACCAAACCGCCTCCATGTTTTTGCGTCAGTTGTATGGCCGTGGAAAAATGGTAATGGCCATGAACCAGAAATGAGCTCTTATCTGTCCATAAAATATTCTTTCAGGGTTCCAATGGCTTATTTAAATGCTCTGTGGCAAACTGTTAACGATTCTTTTTATTGGCTTCAGAGATAAAAGGCGCTTTCCGCGTGACATGCGTTTTCAAGCCAGCTTCCTTTTTCTTTTTCTTAAAATTTAGGTCACTTATCTTTTGCACCAATGTCATAGAAACAACTTTATAGGATAAATCTAAATACTTTTTGACCTTGTTAATAAGAATTCGGTCTTCTTTGTCAGAAGCCTCAGGTATTCGTCCTCTCCTATTTTTGTTTTTAGTGTTCCTTTCATTATCTTTACATTGTAAAGCCACTTTACAGTACAACTATTGATTTTATAGACTAAAGCGATAGCAGCCGCTAAAACACACACATTTGTCAACGATTTATGTTCGCTTTTCAGTCCCCGATGCTCTTGTTTCAACCATTATGTTATATTTTTAAGAAAAAAATATCTTTAATATTCTACAAAATTTGGCGATATTTTTTTCTAGAAATGACAAACAGTCGATAAAAACAATTGATACCACAGGAACTGCCAAATACAATGCACACTCGTACAATTTTGCGTGACAATATCTATATGGCAATACTTTTGTCGCATGGAGCAATACTTTTGTCACAGGGCAGTTAATCATTAAATTGAATTTCTAAATCAAATACTGGTTTTGGATTTTCAAAGGCATGTACTATCACCTTTTGATAATAATTCAGTGACAACATGACTAATAGTCAATGCAAAGTAAAAGGGAAAGGATATACTTTGGTTCATGGTAATGTTGAATGTTTTACGTTGCAATACCTTTGTCGCTGGGTATATAACGGTATTTAAGTGTTGACGTTTTAAGTGCGGTGTTTAGACGTGCACACTTTCTTGTTACCACACAGGCCGCAGTTTTCCATCACGTAGCGTAAAACAATGTACAAAATTTTCAAGTTTTCGAAGTTTTTAGTAGCCTTCCTTTTATCAAAGCTATCAATGGCATACCAAATGGACGAAAGCGCAATATTAGCAGCTTTTTTGGAAGAACATGATGATTTTCTGTAAAGAGTGCTTTTTTATAGGTAAAAAACTATAGTTCGGCAACACTTTTTCATGCTGTGTATGGTGTGATGATGGTTTTATGGTTAGTTTGGGTTGCTATTTAATCATAAATAGTTTGACGCCTCAGCAACGTTTGCGTTTGCGAATGCAAATCGTCCGGGTTTGTATCGAAAAAAAAAACGGTTTTGTTCAAGACATTCATGGTTCACTGCGTCGATTTTATGGCCGACATATTTGTTTACCAGAACAGTTAGCCATAGATCTTTTCGGCACCATGTTAACCTTCACTGATAATAAGATTTCATCCAGATATCGTACATTGCGCGATAAAGAAACCATTGTAGTTGTAGGGGTAGTGTCAATGAAGACTCAATGTCAATGAAGTCAATGAAGAAGTGAGTCCATTCGACATCGAGCACCACAATTAAACCTGTAACCATCCACATTATCGAAGATTTTAAGGAAGGATCTTGGCTTGCGGGCTTATAAAATGCAACTCATGCTGGAATTGAAGCGCAACTGCATTGGACCCACCACTGGGTGGGTCCAATTCAAATTGGTATGTGTCCAAGCCAAATTGGTTCCCGAATTTTATGTGAATGTTTTTTTAGCGAATGGATGCGGTAATAAACAAAACTGAGCATTTGGAGTGACAAGCGAACCCAGGCATGTGTTCCGTTACATTCAGAGAAAGTTACTGTTTGTTATACTTTATGGTTCGGTGTCAATGATGACTGCTAGAGAGCCGTGTCAATGTGAAATGTGTCAATGATGACTGCAAGAGAGCCGTGATCAATGACTACACGAAAGCATAGTTAAATAAAAATAGCGAAAAATCAATTTAGTTTTCATGGAAGCATAAATTGAGATTCGCAGGGTCTTTAAGAGGCGCTTAGACCTAAAAATTGCAATATGTATGAGAAAGGTTTCAAAGAATACTCTCCATGATTCTGGAAGATACTACTAGGGTTTCTTGTGTTCCCAACCCTCGTAGGAATATAATGTTAATGTTCTCTTTCCATCAAGTATCTCAGTATCGTCAGTAATCAAGTATCTCTACCACTTTTTACACAGTACCTACCCTACCACCAATAACGACCTCAATATATTTTGATTTGAATGGAGGGGTCCTACATCTCGGTATACATTTCACCACGTGGTCTAGGGAAGATAGTTTTGTTCAAATTAGTTATTCTGGATCAGTTCAATTTCAAAAAAGGTTGCTTTGGTTATCTAGGCATAATCAACTGTTTGTTCCTTTAATTTTTGATGACAAATTCTGATGGGTCCTCCCAATATTCTTGTGTCGCATTTTTGCATGTTCACAAGCAGAAACAAAGCGTAAGTACATACAGAACTAACACCCCCTGACTAACACTAACAGAACTTTTGTCGCAAAGTTTTCAGAGGGTCATTTTCAAAGCTGAAATAAGAGTAAAAAATATCAATACAAAAAATTATGGTTCTTTTGGTCGAAAACCGTTTGATCCGAAATTTATTGGAAGTGTTGGCTTTGTGTGGTGATATTCGATAGCTTGAAATTTGAAACTTCAGAAAAATTAGCCAGCTCTCATACCGAGAAATTCAGGAACTCATTGGCACACTAGGTAAGCTATACATGTAGGCAAAGGGTAAAATATCTTCTTCGCACCAAACCCAAATGAAATCTTTTAAGAACTAAGAACAAATGTTCAGGTTTTGTATCTAGTTAAGATGAGTTATGACCCAGAATGTAAACTAGAATTTTAAATTAATTCAACATTAAATTAATATTTTCTTCTATCAATTTGAGTTGAGCTGCACGGATTCGGGAATCTTCTGGTTCTAAGGAAGCCGGGAGCGAAAGTAAACCGGGAAGTAGAGTTTCGGGAGTAATTTGGAACTAAATTCCTTGATATTCTTACCATAAAGATATTATAAAACTCGGATCAAGATTTCCCAAGAAAACCGCAAAACCATACGATTCTCAGTTCCTTCCTGCTGAAGATGATGAAACTGGTAGAATACCTACCTGTTATTTTATTCACCTGACCTGATGAATGAATTTTGTCCGGATTATGACAAAATATCAACAAACTGTAATTGAAATATTCATATTTTCAGCTGCTAGCGTTCTAAATATGATTCGACATGTAGTAACGGATGACGTCTTCCGAAAAGCACTCAACAATTATCTTAAGGAAATGGAATATTCTGCTGCTCAAGAGGATGACTTTTTTAGGAATTTCGAGAAGGCTACAATTGAATTCAAATCGTTTGGAAATTCAAATGTAGATGTTTTCAAGCTATTCAAAAGTTGGACAAATCAAGGAGGTTATCCTTTGCTAACGGTTACACGTGATTACAGCAACGGTACATTTGTTGTCAAGCAGACACCTTTCGATAGTACAAATCATACCTCCAGCAATGACAAAAGATCTTGGTGGGTGCCATTTAATTTCGCAACAGCAAAAAGTCCTCTTTATACAGAGACAGCAATGTATGACTTTCTGAATATTAACGAAGAATCAAAAGAAATATCTCCAAGTGATGCAATAAGCTGGAACAATGAAGACTGGATAATTTTGAACAAAAAATCTACTGGATACTATCGAGTCAATTATGATTTGGAAAACTGGAAGCTCTTAATAGCATCCCTGATACGTGATCCGTTTCAATTCCATGTAAACAATCGTGCCCAACTCATTGACGATGCGTATGCTTTTGTTTCATCCAAACATATGAAACTCAGCACATTTTTGGATCTGTCAGTGTACCTGAAAAAGGAAAATCAACTTGCTCCATGGTCTAGAGCCTACGGAATTCTATCGAGAATAAACCAATTTCTAACAAAAGATCCGGATTTTCAACTATACCAGTATTACGTTCAGAAAATAGTAGAGAGTTTTTATAACTCAGTTGGTTTAAATGAAAGGAAGGACGATGATCATTTAACCAAGCTGACCAGAAACATTGCCATAAGCTTGGCTTGTGAGGCGAATTTGGAGCATTGTAAAATAGAAACTCGGAAACGACTGTTTTCTTTCATATACGATGGCAGGAATGTTGCCCCAAATATCAAGTATAATGTTTTCTGCTATGGGTTGAGTACATCTGGGGAGGCTGAGTTCAAATTCATGTTCAAACAATTGATTGATTCTAAGGACCAAGCATTCCGCCGGCTACTAATGACGAACGTAATGGGTTGCACACAAAATAAAACGTTGCTGTGGGACTATCTCCAATCGTCCATCCAATTTGATGAGTCCAACAATTATAGGGACCTAGAAAGGATCAACATTCTCCCAGGGGCTGCGGCTATGGGACCAGTACAGCTGGAAGCCGGTATAGACTTTTTAATGGTGAATCATGCGGAGTACAGCAAGTTACTGACATATTATGGGGTAACGCCTCTTATGTCTGCAATGATGAGTATCGCGAATGGTATTGTCAGTGAAACGCAAAGACTAAAGGTAGGAAAAGACAGCATTGATTAGGGTAATATATTGAGTTTCTTATTTCAGTTCGAGCAACTACTCCGTGCCTTAGATGGTTACACTGAAATCCAAGCAGCCAAGGAAGTTCTCAGGGCCACAGTTAATTCTAACCTAGACTGGATATCGGAATACCGAGATGAACTTATAAATTGGTTAACGAAATTCAAGGAGAGAGAAGAAGGTGATGGTGATGGAGCATCTACTGTGGTAGTATCAACGACAGCTTTGTTATTACTCACTGTTGTTTCCCTAAAATCAATTTTATAATATTTGCAAAATTAAAATTACATTGCTTTTCAAAAATGAATACACTAAACCAATTTTTTTTATTTTATTTTTTTATTAATTTTTATTTTACTTATACCAATAAACTGATGTAAAGCTAATGTAATTGTTTTAAGAATCACTTACTAACCCAACCGAAATCACTTCCGATTGAATTCCTAGTATTTAGATTGTATAATCATATCAAAAGATAGGCTCTTACGTCCTGAACCACAGATTGAATGCCTGTCCTATCATGACCAGAACTTAGCCTGGAACTGTTTTCAGGTTAATTCAGACTAGACCTCATAAATCTTGCTGAGTGGCACTTTCAGCTTTAAGGGATCCTATTTGAAGCAAAGATGAACGAACATATCAGAAAGATATTTTTACTGAAAGATGGCACCCTCACTGACCAAGAGCTGCCGGCCACGTGTCTCGTCCTCTGTTTGCTCACTTTTCCTGACACAACGTGCGGGTTGTTTATCCCCCCTCCTAAGTAACATCTTCAATCATGCAAACATACTAAGAATCATGTCAAGACAAACATGATAGACTAATTGCTAAGCATCTGTATAAACACCATCCAGTCCTCGCAGCACTTTTGTAGAATCTTTAGAATCACTCGTTTCGAGTGCAGCTAGCAGTGAAGACGTGAAAACTACTGCTGAAGGCTCAGCAGATCCTTGAATACCAGAGGCTCAAGGTTTTAGCTCAAAGTTATATCAACTTCCACCAGGATGCCACCTGAATCGGTCGCCCGTACTGTCGTACTGTCGGGTCCTTCTCAGGAGTTATGCTCGAGATACGGAAATCGAGACTCGTCTTCCCATCTGTGGGTTCAATCAGCAAGATACCAATGCCGTGCCTTCGCTTTGTTTTTTCATTCTTTCTTTAAGACCCGGTATCTCACGTTCCTTATTCACCTTGAATTCCGTCTTTTGCGCTTTTTTTGTTACATATTGTTCGTCTTTGGAACGTACTTTCATGAGGTAGTCCTCGTGCCCGGTCTATTTTATGTTTCTTACGTGGCTTACACCCAAAGACCTATCAATTGTTTTCTTGACAGAAATATCTACTTTTCAGCAATGCTGAATGTTTTTCTTCTTGTTAGTTTTAGCTTTCCGCAGCACTTTTAGTTCTCTTTTTGCCTCCTATCATTTTTGACGGAAATTCTAAACGAGGCTTTCAAAAGTCTTTAAGTGCGCCAGCCCAGTTTATGGTTTCTTTGCCAATATTGCATTAAAATAAAAAAGGATTCTCAACTGCTTGTAAAACGGCAACTATATAACTTTTCACTTGCTGATCTTTGCTTTTTTTGAGCCATTTGTATCGAGAATGCAGTATGTTCCTTTGGTGCTTGCAGAGCCTCTTAGTGCTGGTTGAAAACTCGGTCTTGTTCCTGCATACTCATTACCCCTGCTCGAATTTAGGTAGTAGTAAGAGCTCCTCACGTCAAATCTGTGCGTTTTGAAGATTGCTTTTCGCGTCGTATTGGAGTAGATATCTCTAAAGCAGCGAATTGATCGTTGGTCCTCATTATAGAGGCAAATCACTTGATAGAGCACACAGTAGCTTTGGTAATTTCCACAGTTTTTCGTTCATAGGACTTGACTTTGTCTTCTGTTGCATTTCATGTCAGCGCTGTTAATCTTTGGAATAGAATATGCAGCATTTTTGGTCTCAGAGACAACAAAACTACTTCCAAGGGCTTATAACCTGTAATTGTAGTTTATATAGTGGTCAAGTGATCCACCTGCTGGCAATCCCACTTGAGCTCTCGGTCACGTCTGAGTATCTGAGTCACCATCTCCCTTCTTTTTTTTTCTTTTGCTGGACTCATTGTAATTTTTTTCAAGATTCATTCTGTAGCTGATATTTTCTTTTAAAGATACTTTCTGTAGCACGGGAAACAACCAACTTATGAGTGGCCTTGTCTTGCGCTGAAGAGACAATTCCTAAATATTTCGCAATCACAGCCAAGTGTAGACGTTTGAAATAAATCGGAAATGGGTGGACACCTTTCAAAGAACCAGATCGTTGATACCTGGAACTGTGCGAGGAACTGAATCAACGATAAGAACCTTGAAAAACATTGACAGGGTCCGTGAAACAGTTGTTGCTAGTGCCTATCGTTCTTCCGTATATTACTTTAAAGTTTATTAGTTTAAAGGATTTACATTTACCTTTGTGGTATAGGATAATGGTTACTGAAGAATTTCAGCGAAATGACTACGACGGATGGATGAGATTTGCAGCAGCTACTCTTGACATACTGATAGATGACACTGTTTGATGATAAGTTTCGATACCCGATTTTTCCTCTCAGATGGAAAAACCATCCTCTCAGATGGAAAAACAACATCTACAGATATTAAACTTCATAAAATTGGAGCAAAATGGCAAACGGATTCAGATAGCGCTGGACAGCACCTTAACCTTCAAGAAACGAAACGTCATAAAATAGATGAAATTAAACAAGGTATATGTTATACCTCTCATGATAAACCTACCAACTTTATCTACAGAAAAAAAAAAAACAAAACAAAAAACACAAAACCATAGAAATATATTTCACGATATAAATAAATCTACCTTTAATCCTGTGCTAACACAAGTTTACAAAAAAAAACGATACATTATCGAGTCAAATACAACCTATCAGAAATATATTTACCTCTCCATACAATGGTGTTTCAAAGAAATAGTAGAATTATCAAAAGCTTAAAGTATACTAATTCTCGCAAGAGAAAAAATACGACTAACCAACAGCGGACGATTCACTGAAGAGCTGGTGAACCTCATCAGGATTACACTCCAGCAAAACTGCTTTGAGTTCAACAACAACATCTATTTTGCTGAGGACGGACTGGGCATGGGACACCCAACATCATCAATCATGTCCAAAGTATTCTCGCATAGAGGAAGTACATAGTGGAATAATTCAAAGTAATATGCTACAAACGGTACGTGGATGATTGATTTATTAAAACTCCTCACGTATATGTTCAATATTCGCGGCAACATAAAGTTCACCATGGAAAGAGCGGACCTACATGGACCTAACCATCATACGAAAAGAAACCCATTAATAACTCAAAATTTACAGGAAACCAACCGCTACGGACCACACCATACGCGCTTCATCTAACTATCCTGGCGAGCACAAACTAACAGCGTACAGAACATGGTGCATTACACTCCATACCTGTGACTCGCAGCGAATACACTGACTAATTAAACAATATATATAGAATAGCTGACAATAACGGATACAAGAAACGTGATAACAACAAACTGATCGCACAGCACAAGAAGAAACAAAAACGCCAACCATTACACACATCAAAGGACGCATAAAAATGGACCACATTAACATACGCAAGAAAGAAGACACACCAATTGTCAAGCTTTTTCAAAAAATACGAACTACATATCACATTCAAATTAACAAGAACATCGGAAACAAACTTACATCAAAGTTCAACAGCATACCAGCAGCGGCATATACAAACTAACATATAGGGACTGCGACATGGTATACATAGGAAAAACGACACGGAAACTAACGTCTAGATATAACGAACACCTGGGTTCGGTTACACATAAAAAAAAGACTCCTAGTATGCAACACACATACAAAACCACACACACGAGGCCCATATCATGGCAAATTCTATGCGGCTACCACGCAAGCAAAAGAAAGGACTTAGATTAGACGTATAAGAAAAACTGGAAATCTACAAGCACACAAAAACTAACATAATCAACGAACAAATAATGACCAACTCCCACGTAATATTTTCAGTCTTCGACCAAAACCTTATCAAGAATAGAAAACGTGACGAACCCACCAACGACAAACCCAAGACCCAAACTTTATAACACTCATTAACACCGAATTAACCCGACCTATCCATCCGGTAAAAGTTGCATCTATGGAAAGATGCACACCACGACAAGGACATTAAAACAAACTGAAGATGACTGCATGTAACCGAAACGCGTCTTCGACATGGAAATAGCAAGTTCCGGCGCACCTAAGCAACTCCAGGCTTAAAATATTGCCTCAGAAAAAACAACTGAACCCAATCTATTTTAAATTGGCCCATACAACATTAGGTCAGGGAAACTTGGATGCGAAAAACAAAGGAGGCGAATAGATTAGCTGAAAATGAGGAAAACAAAAATAGTGGCTACATCAACAATTTCAGGAAATTGATAAACAACAAAGCCCCACAAATCTAAAGCAGGTTGAAAGAATGAAAAAAAACAGGACCCACACTACATTAAACACATGAATCCACAGATAAAAACAATTAATTCACCAGATTTTACCTAGAAAGGATAACAAAGCATACTCAATGAAAAAAGTAAATCCATGGCCCCTGGACTAAAGGAGATAAACTATGAAATACTCAAAGCTCTTTTCACATAACGCCTCGATAACACAATATCGGCAACAAATGAAGCAGTCAACAAAAATATAATACCTGAAACTGAAGCATATCCAAACCAAACAGCAATCAGGCAGACTTAAACAACCATACACCACTATCCCTACTCCGCGTCCCTATCAAAATAATGTATGAATTAATCTAAGACAGAAAAGAATTAAACTTATGGTAAACAAATCCTTTACCAACTCAAACTTTCACCTACACTAAAAACAAATCACCAACAAAATGATAAAACAAACTTCGTACAAAATTAGAAAACCGAATCATACTCCCCTTCACAGCAGCCTTCATCATAGATATCGCCACCACATGCGAAAAAGTGGGTCAAACCTCTTATCTGACCTCCATATTCCAAGTATATATTCCAATGAAGTGGATCATAAACTTATGCAAGAAAAGAATACTCCATCTTAACCAATCACCGACCAACCGATTACGGACGGATTACCGTAAGGAGATATCCTAAGTCCACTACTCTTCGACCAATATACATCAATTCCAGAATTAAACATAACTTTTTTACAATATGCAGATGACTTTCTAATTCTGGCGGCGGGAACGAATCAAAACTTCTCCATAAACGAATTACAACATAAACTTAATCCTTTTTCCATTATTAGCCTTAGAAAAACTTAAGCTATCATTAAAGCCAGATAAAATTCAAGCCATGAGTTTTGCCTACAAGTGAATTCAGATACCAAACTAACACAACCTAATCAAACGGAATAATAAAATATCTAGAAAAATTGGAATATGGAGTAACCACACTTCTATATGCACTGCTTCAACATCATTGTACTTAATGTACATCAAAGTACTTAAATAATGTCTAGGACTAACTTTCAGCTTATATAAAATCTTTACGTGTTCAATATCGCAACTGAACTCACAATCAAGGACAGAACTGCTGAAAACCAGAAAATGGGAAAACAGAGACTCAACCACAATCTGAAACATTTATATTCAGACTACGAAATAACTACAAACGCAGCTATAACTATATCCTAAACAAGTACAGACACCAATTCAGCAAACTTAAGATAATGCATCACACAAGAAAACCGACCAACAACAATATGACTCATTCAGCAAACTCCTTGTATCTCAAAACCAGCAATAAGAGAAGATATTTAAGAAACACACCGAAAATCAAGAGCAGCATTAAACCTTGATCCTTGTCACAGTCGCGGTACATAACATACAATTCCACTTTAGTACACAGCGTGACCATCACCGAATGAGAAATATGTGCAATACTAGTTGCCATAAGCAGGCTAAATTCAGGATCACTAAACTGTAGTAATTTTTAAAGACCCAAGCAATGCAATTAATAGCATAGATAATAACCTAGGAAAAGGAAAAGTAGCATATCAAATATGGTATCCCATAAACAAATACCCAGCGATATCGCCAAGAGTCATTTAGACCCCAGGACATGTGGGTTGCAAGCCCCTTGATAAAGCGGACCTTAAAGCCGAAGAAGGCGTTATGAGCTACAGAACAACTGTTAAAGAAAAATGGCAGACCTTTGGTGACCCTGACATCTGGGAAGAGGCACACCACCTCGATTATAGCAGTCAACCTTTTTTTTTACAACAGAAACACACCCCCAAAACACATTAAGACTATCAAAAGACCTATGACCAACAGAGTATACAATAAATTCAGGCTCTTCCAAAGATAAAAAAGAATTCAGGTAAATGGAGATGTTGCATCAACATAGACACAATCGATCACCTTTTGTTTCACTATACATATTTTTAAAGGATCAGTGTAAAAAACAATTCTTTCTAGTATAGATTCAGAAATATTAGACTTAATATGAAAAATGATAAGAAGGTCCTTGAAATCTTTAGAGCATTTATTGCAAAAGCAGATTTAAAAATAAAAAAACCACATAATCCCATACACCACATATTATCCATACGCTAATCATAGTAACTTAAGTAATACAGACTAACCTAAGCCAAAGACAATAAATAACAAACACAGGATCAAAAATGCTGGCCAGTGCCAGAGCTTTGTATTTCTGAAACATTTCTGTTTGCTATAATAAAAGTGAAAAATAAAATTTTAATAGGAATCCCATGGGATTTTGTTTTCACATGTTTTGTTTATATTCTTTTTTTATTATTCAAATACTCAAAAACAATATTTCGTCCTTAAATCAATAAAATTACAAAGAAAAGTTAACGCATTAAGTACCCCGTTATCAAAAAATTCGGTCTGCCCCTGGATTAAGGTGAATCGACTTATTTTCCCGAAGAATAAAACTCCGCCCATTCCATACGATTTTTACAGATGCTCGGCTTCAGATCAAATTAGGTCCAGCCGAATGAAGGCCCTGATACAATACTGCGTGACGGCGATACGAGAGCGCAATGCGATTCTCGCTCGTCGTCGCGCAACGCATTCAATTTACAATGCACGCGATGCGAGGAAGAATAATGTTCATATGACAACTGTCAAATTGGTGACGTTTTGAATGAACTTTGATTAAAATAATTTTTGATTTTTCAAAATTTTTGATTTTGGAATTTTCCTTCGTTTTGCAAATAATAACATCAATTTCATTCAAAACTCATTCAGAATAACCCTCGTACTTAGAGAGTAACTAAGGCGTTTGAAATTCAAATTTTCTTTAACCGCCATCAAGCTTCTGACAAACGTCACGCACCTCGTTGCGAGGAATTTTCGTTTTTCCGAATATTTGTCGCCTTGCACCGACGCAGTGCAATCATTAAACGTTGTCGAATACAAATGCATGTTACGAAAACAGCTTGATATTTGCTGCGAGACTCTCGTCGCGCTCTCGCATCGACATCTCGTAGTATTGTATTTCGGTCTTAAGTCTTCCTCGCATCGCGTGCATTATAAATTGAATGAGTTGCGCGACAACAAGTAAGAATTGTATCGTGTTCTCGCAACGTCGTCACGCAGTATTGTATCTGGGCCTTGATTTTCATATGACAAATGTTACTTTGGAGATGTTTTAAATGAGCTTTGATTGAAATTATTTTTGAATTTTCAAAAGTTTTGAATTTGGAATTTTCCTTCCTTTGGCAAATAATTGGCTCCGTTTGACGCAAAGTCGCATTATTGTATTTCAGCCTTGAACCTTGTGAAATTGCAATCCTATGCTGACATCAACGCTACACCAAGCATACACCACCTTGATCAAAAAGTTCCCGGAATTTATTTAGGAAATTTCAAATACAATATTATACATCAAAATCGATACTATCCCATTCTAAGTTCTTCCCATCGACTGCAACCAACTTACGCCAGCTCTTGATCCAGTCCTCGCCACATTTTTTATAATCAGTTTGCGGAATGGCCATGAGAACCATCTTCTATTTTTCCATGATTTCACTTTGGGTGCTTAAAAGGCAAGCGGAGCTAAATTTTCAATTCAATTTGTCAATTCGAATTCCAAATTTTCAATTTCAATTCGGAAGCAAATTTTCACGGATTACGATAGCATTGTGTGACGATGAAAGGATTTTTCGAAGCACAACATCCTTGTGATCCGTGAAAACCGTGAGCATCGCCTTCTTTTTTGATTGGAAATAATGTGAAATGGCGTTTTGGTCACGGCTCATTCGGTGCACGCCATTCATAAGATTAATGTCTCGGTTACATGTCATACTCATATATCCACGTCTCGTATCCAATATTGATGAACGTTGCCGTTGGATTCGGCCTTGGAAATCATGTCTTTTGCGACGTCAACGTGGTCCCTTTTATGCATGAAATTGCACGCTTCCATCACCAGCTTTATAGCGACACGTCTGAAGTCCAATCATTTACCAAAATATCCAAAAGCAATGTCCAACTCCTCTGCCATCTATTTAATGGTCAATTTGCGATCTATGGTAATCCATTCTTTGATTTTGTGGATGTTTTTCGTCGGTTTTCGAAGTCGATGGCTTGACACTGCGTTGATCATCTTTCTGAAACTCATGGTTGCTTCTGAAACGTTCGTGTCATGATAAAAGACTGTTTTATTCAAAGTATCATTGCCGAAGCACTTTTCTATCATTTGCAATGTCGTCGCACTATCGAAACTATTTTGAAACCAGTTTTGCAACTAGAAAAAATCGAAAACACACAAAATCGCAGATGTACTCAATACGACGTCACTTTCATTAATGTCAAACTATCAAGTTGAAAATTTCATAGCATGTTAATGCAGTATGTGGAAACCTTAAAAAGGGAGAACTCAAATCGGGTGGCTGAGAGAGGTACACGATGGAAATTGCGGGGAGTTATTCATAAAGGTGGTATAAGATAATACATCAAATATAACAAATGAGCAAAAGTATTTAAATTTCGATACGATTTAAGATATCATGTTCTGACGAACGGCAGAAACGAATGGAGCCAAAGATTTGAACAGTTGATGAGAGGAAAATAAGATAAGTTTAAAACTTCGGACAATCAAGTCCATTCATGGACATGGGTAGGGCCTCTCTTTATCTCATAGCTCCATGAGTAGTCGGTTATAATATAGGTTTTGTGGTGTTTATGGTTTGTCATTGCGATTTTCTTCCAGAAATATAAAACACTGAGATTAAGGGCTTTTAAAGCAAAAACTTGAATAAGGTCAAGTGACCGTTCAACAATGGGGAAGCCACTTGAATTGAAGGCGGCTGTGATATTTCTGGATGGGTTGAGAATGTTAAAATTGAGTTTTAATGTTGATAATCGCGAGGATTTCAACTCAAATTACGGCAATAGCTGACAAGATTGCAGCGCGTATAAATCCGTATACGTCTCCATTAAGGGCCAACATATGGCGGCTCAAAACACCATGGAAGAATTCAAAGTGAGCGATCTGTGGGGTTGAACACTAGGGTGACACTCTCAGCAAAATTAACATTAAAGCTGGTTACCACAGAAGCGGAGATAAAGAGATTTGTGATGTATATGCAAATATTGAATGGTCTTCAGGTAAGTAGTGTTGAAGATTGTAGGGGTGTTACCTAAATATTTACCAATCCAGAACCGCAAATAAAAGCGAACTGGCCGCCCTTTGACGTCACAAAACTCTTTCATTGTTTACCATAGTCCTCCCAGCGCGGCACAAAGAGAAGGCAGACTGTGCATTAGACCTGAGCACAACCGTGCTAAATTGAGCGTACGGTGCGATTTTTTCCCCTTCACCAAGCTTGCAAGAGATCAAGGATGTTATTTTCGAAAAGTATGTGGAATGCGAATATTTCAGCAATGTGTCAATGGAATCCAATACAGGCGTTGTGATCTGCTTTCCGTTAATTATTTGTATTCGCCTTTACAAATGAGGATTTCTTCATTAATCTAGCTTCGTGATTTGACAATGATATAATAACATTAAGCATTCTACTTTTAAAGGAATTGAAACAAAAGCCTTTAAATCTAGAGTCTATTTTCCTGCCTTCTCTGTCAAATCGCTTCAAGTGCTTAATTTATATTCTATTTATACTATTTATGGCTAATTTTCTGTTGAGATCCGGGGAAGTTTACGTACTAGACGTTACGTTAGGTACTTTGCCTTTAGTAACCTGTAGGATACTTGGAAAGAGAATGATCAAAATACAGGGTGCGTACGGTATTTGAGGACATGCATAAATTTGACTATAACTTCTCGTTTTTTTTTTTATTTTTTTTTTCTTTTCAGATAAGAAATGGCGGACTACAACATCACTCAAGAAATGAAGAGACATGTTGTCATCGTCGCTATATGTGCGAACCATACAGATTTAGAGATCTCTAATTTTCACAATTGCACCCGTTCATTCGTGCATAAGGATCGCCGTGAATTGGAAGCATCAGGAGGCGATATAGAATCGGTTGCGAAACGCAAAAAGCACGAACAACGTTCTGACACTGTCCGATCTGTAGAATTTTTAGAGCAGGTGCAAGCGATCATAGACGAGGACCCTTCAAAATCAATGAGAGTCCTTGCGAGTGAGCTTCATGTTCCTGAGCGCCTTTTTCGTCGAGTTGTCCACGAAGACCTTCGGTATAAGTCTTACGTGATGCGCAGAGAACAGTTCATGTCGGAATGAAAACGGGAACAGAGAGTTTTCCGATCAAAACGTCTTTTAAACAAAATCAAACAACCTGAGGCGCCCAAAATGTTATGATTTTTTTCCGACGAAAAAAATTTTGACCAAGATCAATAGACCAATCGCAGAAATGACAGATGGCTATGTTCAAATCCTATGGAGGTTCCTGTTGTTATGCACACAAAATTTCCAGCCACTGTTATGGTTTTAGGTGTTGTCAACAACGAAGGACATGTTATGCCACCACACGTTTTTACTCAAGGACTTCGAGTGAACTCTGCTGCATACATCGAGGTTTTGGAGACGGTAGTGAAACTCTGGATAGACAATGTAAGCGGAGGCAGACCACACATTTTTCAACAAGACTCTGCTCCTTCACATAAAGCGATGGCGACACAAGATTGGATGGCCGAAAATTTTCATGACCACATAACACGAAACCTATGGCCACCTAGCTCCCCAGTATGGGGCGTAGTTGAGCGTGAGACTAATAAGCGTCGTCATAATACCACTTCTTCGCTGAAGACTGCTATTAATGCCGTTATGGTCAATATGAACAAAGAGCATTTGATTCGAGCATGTAATCGTTTCCGGACCCTGATCGAAGAGGTTATTGCTGCTAATGACGATTTTATTGAATAACTTTATAGCCATATATTAATTTAACGTGGTATAAAAAAATCCTGAAATTTCATTAAATTTTGTTAAAAATACAAGCTAATTAATTTAACTCTCAAGTTGTCCTCAAATACCGTACGCACCCTGTAATTTTTAAGGTTAGTTAGGGAAGAGGATTCAGGCGGCATTGATTATCATAGAAATTCAATACTCAAACCATGATCGAAATAACTAATTGTTGGCTTAAATCACTATTTCTCCAATATTTTATTTTGGGCTAAATTACAATTCTCAGTGTATTGATAACAATGATAGCTAAAAGGACCGATGAAGCAACTATTGATGCAGCCCCATCACCGCCATCTCCATCTTCCTCGTCCTTACCACCGTTTTCATCATAATATTTAGACATCCAAACCATTATTTGCTGACCGTCTGAATTTCTCCAAGCAATGTTGCTTTGAACAGTACTGCGAACCGCCTGTAACTGGTCAGCAGTTATTCCTTCAACATCCTTGATCGCTTCCAAAAGAGTTTCAAACTGCAATAAGAATGTGATTAACATAAGTAATCTCTTGCGAAGTTTTATTGTTAAAAAAGGACTCACAAATATTGATTATAAAAGTAACTTTTTACTTTCTCAAAAAGTATAAAGCTCATTGGATGAGCGAATCCTTTTTTTGTACCTTCAAAACTGTGGATCATATGCAAATAAAACTACTATCGATGACTTTTGGTTTATAACCATATTACTCGAGTATTGGTTCAAGGGTAAAGTGGTTACTCGTTTCAAAATCTTGGGCTTAGTTGGTCATGATCATTCTCAAAATAGTATATTCAGACATTTCCAAAAATATTTCATTGAAGAATTTTTTTTTGTTTTCAATTATTAAAAATAAAATGAAAAAATAATTAGATCGTTATCGTTTACGCTTTTCCTTTAAAAAACTGACATGATGAGCTGGTATATCTGGGTAAGGAGGATAACTATTCGCAGTTGATCAAGCGGACCCTCTCATATCCCAGGATCTTAACTCGTATTTAATTTAACTCGTCGCGTCAATGTGGGTTGAGTTTTCGAAATACGTTGTTTTTCCACTGTTTTGTATTTTCAATAATCATCTCCAATCGTTATAAAAATGTGAGTATGGGTAAAATTGTCTTAACAATGGAACTCGTTTATGTCAGTTCTCTTCTGTTTCGAACTCTTTCAGTGTCCAGAAACAACACAATTATCATGTTTTTATAGTAGTTTCTAATCATGTTGTCAGTGAAGTTCGATAATCGATGTCCTGATATGGGGACGGACAGTATTGAACTAAATCTATAAACCACTTCCTTACATCCGTATGTGCAGTTTAATTATTATTGTAATTCGACGGTTGTGAATAAGAAGTGATACAGATTAAATAATACTAAATTTGTTTTTTAAATCTACATAATTTTTTTTAACCCCATTGCCCCGAAAATTCGATTTGTTACGTTTTCGATTAGTTTTGTCGAATTTTAGTACATCATTGATCCTAGACACTCAATACTATGATCATCATTTTCAGTTTGTTCAACCATATTTCTAAGTTATGGTGCAGCCTCCTTTACATACTGCGTCCTCATCCCTTTCCAAGTTTGCCTGTTTTCAGCTGTTATCATCCAATATGTGCCGGCTATTTTCTTTCTGTCTTTTTCCCATCGAATCTTTGGGCGTCCTCTCGGTCGATTGATTCCTCTTGGGTACAATTGCGTTATTCTTCTGGTCCATTTGCCGTCCGTTATTCTCGCCAAGTGACCGGCCCATCGCCATTACAAGGATTTCGCTCCATGTATCACATCTGTAACTTGTGTCCTTTCTCGTATCCACCATAGTCTCTTGGCATCTCTTCGTGTAATTCCCCGTATGCATCTTTCCATGGCTCCTTGAGGAAACTGCAGTTTCCTTGTTATTTCTATTGTCAGTGCCCATGTTACTACAGTATAGCAGGAGTGGTAGGATACATTCATCGAAGGTTTTCTTTTTCGAGCACATCTTCATTTTTGACTTGAATAAAATCGAGTTCTTCCCGAAAGTGCTCCATGCCATCTTGATTCGTCGATTGACTTCTGGTTCATTTTCAAGCCTACTGTTTCGCTAGCCGTGTTGAGTTCATTCAGCTGTTCTTGTAATTCCTCTTGGCTGTTGACTATCAGGACTATATCATCTGCGAATTCATTATCAAATGGTTGATGATGATGATTATATCATCATCAAATGTTTGAGGTACTCATCATCCGTGTTCAATCCTTTAGTCTCCCAATGTAGCGTTCGGAAGAGGTCCTCTAATGTGGCGTTGAAGAGTTTTTGCGATATGGTATCTCCCTGTCTTACCTCTTTTTGTGTGCGAAACTCTGGAGTGTCTTCTAGTACTTTGACCTTTGCTCTGGCATTGCATTATATGTTAGCTAGTACTTCCACGTCTGGTTTGTCTATGCCTTGCGTTATTAATGCATTGATTATTGCATCGGCAAATACTGAATCAAACGCTTTCTCAAAGTCTAAGAAGGCCAGTGCTAGGCGTTGCTCATACGTTGCTCTATATCTACTCAAGACTTTCCGTAATCTGTGGATATGGTATATAGTGCTGTATCTACTTTTGAAGCTAGCCTGCTCCCGTGGCTTTTCTGCATCTAGACTGTTTTTATTTGGTTGCTAATGAGCTTCGTGAATACTTTGTAGAAGACCGATAGTAGACTTATTGGTCTGTAGTTCCTGCTGTCTTCTTTGCTTAACTTAATACCATTGCTTCGAAATTCCACTTAAGGCTCGAAGACAACTGCCCACCATTTAGTTATTGCGATAATGTGGTCAAGTATGGTTTCAAGAAATAAATTTTTGCATAATTTTTTAACGTGTTACTTTTTGCTTTGCACAAAGGAAGGCCACTTATCATCACGCTGACACCTGCGTATAAATTTGTGCTTGTTTTCTTAAGACAATCTCACTTTCTCTCAATTTGTTTCTCCCTTTTGTTCAAGCAATGATTCGAGCAATGATTTTAGTACTAATTCTTTCAGCTGTTACAGAAAATAAGAGCCTAAAAGACAAATAATGGTTGGTGCTTTTTTGACCTTGTCAAAATTGCGGTTGTCACCTCTGTCTCTATTAAAATTCATTATAACCCTTTCACAAGAATATTTTACCAAGACATGACTCTTGGGTGCACTATTACCGTCCAGTTTTCGGATTTGAATGTGCAACGCTGACAAACGATTGTGTCTCAAGGCGTCCGTGAGGGTTGTCCCACACCCCTGTAAGCCAGTGTCTAAGCCGTCGTTCTGACAACACTTTACTAAGAATCAACTGTCATGGAACGGGAACAATGGCATCCAACCTGCCAAGGACGCTAGCAATGAATTAAGGAATATTCTTTTGGAGCTTGGACCACTTAGTCATTGAACAGCCCAGGTTCACTACGACAACTTCTTGATCTTGTACGTACGATATGCAAACGCACTGTTTCTAAAAAAAATTACAAGGAAGTCATGAGTTCTGAGAAGTTTGGGTCATTGATACTGATTGAAACGTTTTAAAACAGAATGTTAACGCTGGCTAATGCCATCGTAGCCAGGGCCAAAAAAACAGAATGTCACCGGTTTCAAGCCCAATAACGATGCTTCCATTACTGCGCGATTAGGAAGAAGTTCTTCAATAGTTGGCTAGATAAATGCGATATGCATACTTAGGCAAGAAGGAGTATCAATGACAATTTCTACAACATCCTGAGTTAGTTCATAGGTACACACTGAGTCAGTTTATAGGTGCCTTTCCGTCAAACGACAATAAAATTATCTGGGTGACTTCAACGTAAAAACCGGCTGAGAAACGGCGCTCAAACTGCTCATTGCGCATCAAGCGGCGGATAAAAGGAACCAGACATTCAAAGAGCACATTTAGCGACTAATCTAGGCTACGAAAGCTCAACACACCACGACGACAAACTAAGGAAATGTCTCGAATAAAGGAACGACTGGCCAATCACAAGATCCAAATGTTGAAAGATAACATGGCGCTACATAAACTCAGATCGACGTAGAGAGACAGCTTCAATGTGCGAACGAGTCCTTGCAAACGTGCACAAGGATCAACCGAAACCAAGCGATGCAATATTTTAAAAGCTATTCACAGTTCCACAAATAACAAGTGCAGTTGTGAATGTCCCAATGCATATAAAGACGCCATAAACCTCTTGCCCTCGGAAATATTAAAGCCCTTGAAACAGATGGAATCCTG
This sequence comes from Stratiomys singularior, assembly GCA_954870665.1. Lineage (NCBI taxonomy): Eukaryota > Metazoa > Arthropoda > Insecta > Diptera > Stratiomyidae > Stratiomys > Stratiomys singularior. Next base: position 111,104,988 of record OX940877.1, on the reverse strand, counting down.
GTAGAACTGCGCAAAGGAGGGGCTCCCATTTATGAACTCTTCTCATTGCTGGTTATGTAAAGTATGGTCAGAAAAACAGTTATCAGAACAATTATGAGATAGTTTTATTTGTGCTGTGCACGATAGCTGAAGATAAGATAAAGTGTGGACATTCGAGAGACTCCGCAATGCTGTGTACGTGATATAAAGTGTTCTCAAAACTATCGAAATATAATTGAAGCTGTACTATGAAAGAATCGGGCGATCCTTGAAGTGGACGGTCTACAATAGACCTAACATTGTCAGTTATGCAGTTGCTCGGAAAGTGCTGGAAATATAGCATCGATGTACATGACCTCTTTATAGACTTCAAGCAAGTACACGATGGTATCCATAGAAAGGCGCTGTACAAAATATTGCTTAGCTTTGGTGTTGAATACACAATCCTCCGTACAGAATCGCTGGTAAAGGTACACGTGAAACCAACAGACAGCTTTGAAGTGGGATTCAGAATCGGATCAGTCTCGAAACAAAGGGGAATACTTACCCAAATGCTCTTTAATATAACACTGAAACACGTCATGACAAGGAAAGCAGCTGAAATATCTGGCATACTTATGCTCAAGTTCACACAATTGGTAGTGTATGTTGATAGTATAAGCATGACAGCGCAAGCCATTTCAGATGGCAAGAAGGATTTTTGAGTCTCTAGAATCGGAAAAACCCGACGGAGTTACTAAGCTAATGAACCCAAAACTAAACTCATGGCTGTGACGGAAAAGAATACTCCAGCCCGGTAAACCTGGCAAAGGCAGACGACCGCTTTGAAAATTAGGATAGCTTTGTGTTACTTTGTGTTTCTTTTGGCCAACCTGAATAAAATGGTGCAAGAAATCCCTAATTCCCATACTAAGGTCCGAATTTGAGCCCAGGCAAAACAAATTATGAATCTACTAAGCATGAGTCAGACTATGCTGCTATATGAAAGTGAAGCATAGACCCTGGCAAGCGGGACAGAAAGACAATATATGTATATATATGAGCGCAAGGTCGTCCGAAAAATCCAACGCCTAGATAAAATAGCTACAGAGTGTAGACTACATTAAAACGATTAGTCATATGGGTTATTTGACCAACCAATAGTATCCACTGCATAATACTCCACAAACTGCAACGGAAGAGCCATATCGAAAGAATGGAAGAAAACTAGCTGTCCAAAGTGACATCTAGGTGACATCTAGATCAGCTATGTACGTTGCATGGAACGCCAGTTAGATTCTGCTGATCATTACTTGTAGGACAGTTATTGTAAATTGAAATTCAAATCAACATTATATAATGGTGAATCAATATAAACAGCAACTGCCATTTTAAAGGATCACTAAACATAAAAAGGACATTTTGATTTGCTTTTCAACATGGTTACCGGCTTGGCACCCAATTTTACATATTCATTTGATCCAGAAAAAAACGTACTTTAGCTCTTCGGGTGTCAAGTTTATTTTATTTGAGGATATTATAGTGTATACTCGTGTTGATAATCTTACGGTCTTCAGCTAAACTTTAACGTGTTTATCTGGTCCTCACTTTAAGACACAATAGGTCATCACAAGTGATCAATTTATCACTTATCAGCTCCCTCAACAGTTGAGTTCCCACTCTCTTCTATTGGTCGTCGTTAGAAATACGTCATAGTACGATAAGGTATCTTTTCACGAAGCACAATATAAAGTGCTGGGAGATTGCGATCCGTCAGTGCGAGACAAGGAAAATATTTCCTGTGAAATTGATTATTTTTTCTATGGTCATATTATAGTTTTCAGCTTACAGACTTAAGACGAGGAAGCTTTTACAATAAATATTATCAATCATATTATCTGATTTTTTTACAAAGGTCAGTGCTATAGCGGTTTTGTTTTCAGTTTTACTTCAAAATTCCAAACATATTGACTAACGACATGTATATGATCTAACGGCATTCGAAGGATTCCTTATTTTTCGAATATTTCCTGTATGCAATGTCACAATCATTGGACATATATGAACGTATACAAATGCAAGTTACGAAAACCAATTGACATTTACCGCGAAACTAATACTGCCGTTTTGTATCTTGGATGTAAGTTCCCGCTCAAGTCCTTGCCATGGTTTGATCAGGTATCTCTTCTGGTAGGGCGTCAAGGTTGCTTACACCCCGAATGTTGGACGCCCTGACGCGCAATGCTTCTGTACAACACACTAAACAATTCCGCTGTTCACCTGAGAACCTAGTCTGGAACCGTTTGACATATTATTTCGGACTACGCCTCGTGTTACTACACCTAATTACGCCTTCAGATTTTCGGAATGTATCAGAACGCCCAGGTATTTTACTGCTGATTTGCTTCAACCAGCGCTTCTCCAACACTGATAGTCCTCTCTCTGTAAATTCTTTTCTTTGTCATGAGAATCACTTCGGTTTTTCTCTGTGCCAGCCTTCAACCATGAGCTTTCATCCAGTCCATTCCCGCCATTACCATAGGTATCATAAGTTTTTCTAGCTAGAAGGTTGAACCATTGAAGGTTTGCCAGATGGCAACACGTTGCAGGCTCGGGTCTAGCTTCATTAATTGCGCAGGCTCAGGGACGGAAATTTCGTTTATTGTTCATTTATCCACCTATTCTGTTAACACCAACACCTGGGATAGACAACATTGTTTGAAATAATTCTTGACGCTCACGAAATATTGAAAGTTCTTCTGACGTTGGCGGCATCATGACGTCAAAGACTAGTTAAAATGGCATTGTCTGCCCTAGGCATTGGGTATTAGAACTCGATCAATTACCTTCAAAGTCTATGAAAAAAAGAGAGGTAGAGACTATATTGCAGGTTCCATTTAAGGAGTCTTACGGGAGTCATATTCTCGTTTTCTTTATCTCGGAGTGATTCAGAACGACAGATTGAGACAAGAAGCTCTTAGAACGGCGCATAATGGATTATTTTATACCATCGCATCGGTTTTCATGGAACCAAAGGCTTCAGTATTCTTTCTTTTGTTTTTTTTTTGTTTTCTGTGTATAAGTCCACGATACAGTTTAAACCAAGCCCATGCAGGCTCTTCTCACATTTTCATTTGATTTGGAGTTTCGATTACAGAAGGATTGTCTTATGGGAATTATGGGAGGCTGAAGGAATCCAGTGCAGGTGATATGATATGAGTCGTCTCGAGTTGATGAAGTTTTTAGTCAATTAGGTGGAATTTCTGCATGACCATTCGGGCGAGCTTGCCGCAACTATATGTGACGTGCTCATGCAATCCTTCAAATTTTGTCTGAGTTTAGTTTTATTGATGACAAGTCACAGTAACTTTTAAGGACGGTTGTTTAGTGAAAATTTGCCAAACATCCTGAATTGTAACTTCTCTTGTACCGCTAAGGACGGCTTGCGATATGTGCCCTATAGGTGTCATGTGGGTGAGAACCCATTGATGAGTGAGGACTTACGACTTACGTGACACAAGTCCCCTCAGAGCCCCCACTTGTATTGCAGATATAATATTTGAATGCTATTGGATTTGTAGATTGAAACTTTAAGTTCGGTATGTTTTCGAAAGAGACGGTGGCGTCCTTTTAATTCTTTACTGCAATGGGGTACAATGTCTTTCTGGAGATATTTGGTTCATTACGTTGTGTTTTGGGTGTTTTTCCATAGAGAGCCGTAGGATTCTGAGAATTTCGTGGTTACTATCTTTTGGGAGGAGATTACTTGCAATCCCTTTTGAGCCTGAGAACGGGATAAGAATCACTACTCACAGGAAAAAAAGGTCTTGAATCTCGGCTTAAGATAATTTAAAACCTAGCAGAGGTTTGATCGGTCCATGGAACAGGGGCTCCCCGTAGAGTTGTGCTATCTTCTATGTGGCGATGAGCCTCAATGACTGAAACAGAAATGTTTGATAAAGCAACAATTAAAAGTTTATCACTTTGTTAATGCATACTGATTTTTTCCCATCTTTTACCTCATATTTTTGCTCTCGTTGCCTTTTTTTTATTATTTTCAGTGGGAAGTTTCGTTTCGTTTAAAATTTGAAGCTTTCTACAATGTTTTAAGCTGTTCATATTTCTTTACCTACTTCTTATCTATAGAATGTAATAATTTTAGCAAAAACAACGATTGCGGAAATTTGCACGATACTATGAGTTTGCCTACCATATCTTATGAAAAAACTGATTACCTTGCAGGTATTTTCCACAAAATAACGGAGTGAGGTGAAAACAAGTAGAGCCTGCAGCATGAACGTTCAGATATAGTGGTTTCGCGAAGAGTAAAATTGTTTTTCTAATTTTTGGGCTGATTTCCATAATCAAATTTTTTCCCCCACTGTTTAAATTTCTGACTTTTCTTAAAGATTAATTGTTCCACCGCGGATTTTAGATATACCTTCAGTCGATTAACCCTTTGGTCTGAGCTTCAGAATTGAAATGATGGAAAGATAGATCGTTAACAAATTTGATTCTAACGAATGTTTTAAGGGGCTTCTAATCATTGCATAAAGTATATTATGAAAAACATTACCTTTCACCTGTTAATAAAAATCAACTTAATGAATGAAAATTATGCAGTGATACTCACACTCTCCAATAGCTCCTTACTATAAATCTGTCTAGCAATAGTTTTGATTGCAGACAGCACTGGATTGTTTGCTGATAAATTCGGTGATAATTGCAAATATTGCTTATGGTTGCTCATTAGAAATTCTATAGATGCTCTAACTCCTGAAACTCCATTCATTACCACGTAGTCAAGAATCCTCAATTTTTCCGATTGGCTCAAATCCGACTTTGCTTCTAATGATTTTTCCAGATAGCTTTTGAGCCAATCTTTGCCACGCAAGCATCCAATTCCTAATAAAATCTCGTTGCGCATGCTTTGATCCTGAATAAATGAAATAAATTGTAATATTAATTTCATTTCTATGACAGTTGCTTTCATCATTCCTGTACATAAGATACTCGATCGCAAGTTTGGCTCTATGATTCGTCCTTCTTGAGGTACAGCCTTTAATTTTTGATTGGATCTTTCGAGACAATCAGCATTGTCTCCCCTACAAGCCAAATTTAAAATTGAGCTTCGGATTGTCTTAATTAAATGAGCGTCAGTTGGATTTTCATCTACTGTTAAAACCTTGTAGAAATTTTCGGTAATTTTTCGAAGGAAGAAACGAATCTTTTTGTAATCAGCGTCTGCTCGAAATTTCGATTCGACATCTAGCAATATGGAGTTAGCAATTGCCCAAGGTGCATAATCTGTTTCGTTCCTCAGATATGTCATCACCTCAAAAAGAACTTCATAGTTCAACCTATTAACGCGTGCAAGTTGGTATGCATCCTCCATCAAAATTGCTCGGTTGAATTTGTTTACGCTTTGCACATTTTCACGCAAAGCTTGTGCTATAAGCTGCCAATTTTGACTGTCGTAGTTAACTCTATAAAATCCGGTTGCTTGCTTATTCAAAATGATCCAATCATTGTTCGTCCACTTTTCAGTTCCTTGTTCCACACTCACAGAGCTGGATCCTGGCAGTATGTAGCCCATTGGGCGTGTATTAGTGAAGTCTGGAGTGGTTGCAGTAGCAAAGTTGAAAGGCACCCACCAGGATCTGTTATCCATTGGATTTGTCCTGTTGGATCCATCGTATGGCTCTTGGCGGATGGTCAGTGTTCCTTGAGTATAATCACGTATTACGGTAACCAGTGGATATCCTGACTGACGAGTCCAACTTCTGAGCCAATCTTCAATAGAATTCACATCGCTAAAGATGTTATCTTCGATCGCAATAGTTCGAAGAGCTCGGAAGAAATCGTCCTCTGTAACGGTGGTGTATTTCCTATAAAAAAATGCTGGTATCATTAATATGAACTACTTTCTATAACATTGCTAATTTCACTTACATCTCTTTTAAGTAATAAACGAGTGCTTTTCTGAAAGAATTTTCGCCAAAGACGTGTTGAATCATTCGCATAAAACTGGCACCTAGAACATATGAATGTGAATTAAATCTATTCAAAACTTTTTTTATAAATCTACTTTATCTGAACAGCGAATTTGAATCTTATTTGAACCTAATTTTCGCAAAACTTATTTATAAATAGATTTGGTAAATAAATAGAACGCTACTGAAACTGAATAACTCGTAAAGGACACAGACGAGCCATCCAATGATAAATATTTGCTGTTTTGACAATAGATAAAGGAAGTTGAAAACTGAAAATGAATGAGAGAGGAGTGCACTAGACATTCATGGTTTGATCCAGTTAATTATATTTTTTATCAAAGCTCGAACATTTGTGAAATTTCAAGTCGAGACCAGTATTCGGTATATGACGGTTGCTATTGGAATAAAAATATTTATAGGGACCAAATTGTTGGTCCCATTTTTTGACAACATTGTTGTGGGTTCCTGTATGAGTTGGTCTAATCAACAAATGCTCAAAATTCCATGAAAGTTGTTAGAAGTAAGATTAATAGTCCGCCAAATGAAAAACAATATTTTGAGTAATACCAGTCTGAGATTTTTCGTAAATTTTAACTGAACTTTTTAGGACAAATTGTTTTTTCTTTAGATGAAATTAATTCGTGCGCTATTCTCAGACCATACGAAAGTATATTTTCATTAACACATGCTTGATCTAACGTTTTTTTGCCTTTTTGTGCCTTCGAAACAGCCTACTCTTTTAGCCAACTGCGTTGTTTTTCAGCTATCAAGACTCTCTCCTCGTCTTTAGGCAGCACATACAGTGGCAACCAAAAGTCTACATACGGCACCTTGAACTCAGTTTCTGAGTGAATGGAAGCTTTAATCAAATACCATAGATGCAGTTTTTTTCATTATCGAAAATATATGTTTATAAAAAATCTAAAACAAAAGCTTTCATAACAAACTTACTAAAGAAATTTATAAAACGAAAAAAATGACGTGACAAAAGTCTACGTACAGTCAGTGTACTGGGAAAGATAAGAGCATTTTTTTAAGAACCTATTTGTTTATTTGATGTGCAAAGCTTTTATAGTTTTACGCTAGATTTGAAGCGCAAGGTCGCAAATAATTTGTCCGGGAAAGAAATTTGCGGTGATGTGCGAAAATTGGTTGTTTCATATAGAAAAGACAATAAGTCGTATGGTGAAAAAGCGAAACTATGGAAGTTAAAACGAAGTACAGTGCAAACAATAATTAAACACTTTGATAACACCGGTTCTATTAAAACTGACTTCTACGCCTATAATTCGTAAAGGCTTATATTAACAAGGGCATGGATTTTTGAAAGCAAAACCTTTTTACTGATGAGTCCAAATTCAACATTTTTGGATGTGGTGGTCGTGCCAATATCTGGAGGAAGGACAACACTGTTTAAGATCCCAAAAACTTGGTACCTGCAGTCATGCATGCTGGAGGCAATGTCATGGTGTTGGGAGCCATAGCAGCATCTGCAGTCGGAAGATTATCATTTATTAAATCCACCATGCATCGCTTTGTATATAAAAGCCTGTAACAACATTCACAGCCATCCGTGGAGAAGTTGTGCCTTAGAAGAAGTTGGATTCTTCACCAAGATACCGATCCAAAGCACACAGCTCATATCGTTTAGGATTGGTTGTTATATTACGCTCCCAAATAGCTTAATCATCCTTCAATAGCCCGCGTTTAAGTCCGATAGAGCATGTATGGGAGCTCCTTGAGCGAAAAATTTGGAAGCAATCCTTAAAAAACTAGGATTCGCTGAAGGATGCTCTCCTAGCAGACTGGGAGAAAATAACGCCGGAGGAAACCAGTAATTTAGTCGCCTCTATGCGCCGAAGACTGCAAGCAGTACTTGATGCTCAAGGGGGTCCAGCAAAATACTAAAACAAATAATATTTAGAAAAATTATGCTAACATTTGTACAAACAAATTGACTGTACGTAGACTTTTGTCACGTCGTTTTTTCGTTTTTATGAATTTCTTTTTTAGTTTGTTATGAAAAGTTTTTATTTTGTTTTTTAAAAATATATATTTTCGATAATGAAAAACACTGCATCTATGGTTTTCGATTAAAGCTTCCAATCACTCAGAAACTGAGTATAAGGTGCTGTATGTAGACTTTTGACCACTCATGCCAGTTGTGCAGCCCATGATCTCCATAATTTTTAGAAAGGCCTCACGGCTCTTGTCACATATGGATAGCGAAATTTGTACATTAAATTCCACAACATCCTTGCCAACAAACGTATGTTTTGGCACGACGGTCCAAAAAGTTTTTTTGAGCATCTATTTTTTGTTGTGTTTTTTTTTTCTAGGCATCGAGTAAGCACAATCTCGTTGGTAAATTTCTCAAGCACTGGTTCTATATTCGCTTGTATTTTTGGGCTTAGAGCTGGATTGTGTTTGAACTCTAGTTTTTTCATATTGAGCTTTCAGATACTTGCACCACTGTTTATTCCGAAACTGATTTTGTGGAACTTCGTCGCTCGAAATAAGAGGGTAAAAGCAGGCCCATGTCTTACTATTCATTTTGGCTGAAATATCAGCATATCGTTATAATGCCAAATAATAATTAATTGACATTTTTTCATGGCTTATTTCATCAAATTGGAGTTCCTTTCGCAAGTGTCAGACGGTTTCGTAATATTTTTTGGTAGGATTTTTTTAACGTTTGATAGTACTTCTCTGAGATTTCTTTGTGTTCCTGCTCTAATTCCTTTCTCTCTTCAGTTTTTTAACTTATCACATATGTGTCACTGGTTTTCCGACATATTTGGGGTTCCAATACACGCGTTTATATACTTGTAACAAGCACTCCAGCTTTTGGACGATGACATTGTCATAGTAGGGATTGGCATCAGAAATATTGGTGATCATTTTTGAATCTCTATCGCCAATATAGAATCTCTATTCCACCTGAACTAACTGTAATTTGCCAAATATTCTTCACAGTGCTCGACTCATGCCAGATTTGAAATTCGACGTAATTCATTTTCTCATGACTCCGCATGTTGCATACGTTTTTGATCATATAACATAACCAACAATTTGTTACTATATATACCAATCACAGTTGAAAGGTGCTATCTCCTGAAACCAGTCAGTTCATCGTCGGGAAATCCTTTTTCGCAATTTTTTTTTGGTGTTTTTTCTCCTAACCAGCCATTGCCAACAGCTTTCGATTCAATTATGAGATTTTCTCAAATGAAATAACATCTTCGTTTGCCAAAATTCGATGTTAAAATCATTAGACCGCACAACAATGCCAGTCCATTACGTGCAATACCGATCAGCTGAATAACGAAAACAATACCAAGATTTATTTCATATCCAGCGTTTAATTTATTACACGAATTGATCTGTCTTTCTCCAAAATCAAACATGATATTGATTTTGAAATCAATTCCTTGAGTATAAATTCTTTTAAACTTGTCATCTTTGTCAGAAGTTTTTCACTTTAGCTAGCTTGACAGCACGATAAAAAAAAATCGTGGCTGGCTTCGTGACAGCACGATAAAAAATCATGGCTTACATTGGGCTCTCAGAGCCCAATGTAAGCCATCTTCTGCTGTTAGATAGGGTCTAATTCATTGCCAGGGCAGAAGCCAATGAGAGACTACTTTACGCTGCTCTTTTGCCAATGCCAGCAGTAATTTGAAGTAATTTGTCAGTAAAATCTGACAGAGAGTTTTGGAAAGATCAACTTCACATTGTTTTGGAAAAGAGTTATCATGAAGACCATCACTTCTGCTTAAAAAAAGTGTCAAGAGCGAACCTTTGAATCAGATTTTGAAACAATTCTTGTGGTGTCTAAAATCAATATGATTATGTCAGTAGCTAATATTATGAAATTGAATATATAGAATAAATATAGCATTAGCAACAACAATTGTTAAATTTGAACTTCATTGTACTCGATACTTCGAAAGTCATATCTTTGCATTGCCTTCTTTTATGGCTGGAAACCACTGTTTCGTTACTGCCTTGGAGTAACCAGGGCTTCTTCGGGTTTCTTCTAAACTGTGTCACGTCATATCCAGCAATAAATGCGAAATTTCAATTTACGTACCAAAGAAGGCATTTAACGACCTTCACAATGTCATGGATTTTGATTATGTAGCATCAGTTGCTATCAAGAAATAATGTTATCTGTCAAAAATCCCAAGCCTAAATGATACGAATGACATTATTTCAATAATCTTACTGTAACTACCTGAGCAGTATTTGGCATAAAGAATAGTGGTATGCCCATAGGATGATTCACCCTCCTCATCTTTAAAAACCAACCAAGAAAGCATGTTCTGTGCCACAGATGACAGGTTCGAATGCCGTTACACATGCGCAGAGGCTGCAGTTTTAAGAAGAAGAAGGTAAATCAAACACGATACACGTATATGGTATGACAGTCATGACGTACCAGAACATTAGATATCGAGTTGTTTTACTGCTTAAAATTTTTACCCCACGAAATGAAAAAAATAAATAGTTCTCCCAATTTCTTCAATTGAGACATAAAACCCACCTCTGGAACCTTTGCGAATTTCCGAAAAAACACATAGTTATAGGAACAGCCATTAATATTATCTTCGTCGTGATCGTCATGGTGCTACAGCCCGAATTAAGATATAACGTCCCTCATGCATTTCTTCTGATTTTCTTCCTCCATTGACCACATCCTCTAGCTAACAATTTCCATACCCCTGTCATTAACTTAAGGTGATGACCTAAGTCCACTTATATTATTTTAAAAAGGAGTCCATTTGCAGAAATATTCTAAGCAGAAGATTTGAAAAGAAAAACAGCACAAACAATAGAGACCTAGATACTAGAAAACGAGTTACGAATAAGGACAAAATTGAGAAAAGCTAGAATAAAGAAACTTAACTATTCCTACAGAAAAACCATCAAGATCAATGCTTCAATCAGTTATTTAATGGAGGAACATACCACTGTGTGTGAACTGTGTGTCAGCATAAGGCTACTTATATGCATACCACAATAGCCAATAACTTATACAATATACAATCGGTAGAAGGGAAAAATAGTTTTGTTTACCTTGAATGTCTAATTTATAAGCTATATTATTATATTTGCAGTTCTTATAATTGTTGAAAACAAAAGCCACTTATCTACATACCTTTTCCATACGGAATCAAGTCCAACGCTCTAGATAGCAGATCTTCTGGAGACTCAATGTAATAACTTAAAGGAAGAGAACCAGGTCGTGCGTCAACGTTAAGAGTATCACGAAAATAGCGGGTGATGAATCCTTGCAGTATATCCCATTCTGGATAAATCTGTTGGCAATGTCAAAATTTTAAATTCAGTCAAAAGTCAAGCAGTCAGAAAAACAAACGTCATTAGTATTTAATTGAAAAATCACGAAACACTCAGGGTGGCGCAAATCTATGAAAGTCAAAATTGACATACGATATATAATAATGAATATGAAAATTAATATGTTTGAAAGCCTCCAATGTTTTTTTAAGCATTAAAGTACTCTTTTTCGAAGTTATTGCCATATGTTTTCCAAATCTTACAAGTCTTAAAGCTGCTACTCATGATTTGGATGTGAAATGAGTCCTTCGTTGTATTCCCTTCGCTTCAGATTGGGTGATTTTTTCTCCCATGCTAGTCAAATTTATCGATAAGCTTAGAAAATAATTCCTAAATTCTTAACACTGTTTGCGAACCAGCTCCATTGTGCGTGACTATTTTTTTGGTCTCTACTTGGAAATTGTTGCCACTGGATGGGCCATCTAACGTTTGCATTTTAAACTACTGTTTATTTAGAGAATGACAGCTCAAATGTCATTCAATTTGTGTTAATAATTTAGTTAAAATTTTGACATTTACGAAATGGGACGCTATACGCTTGGACAAAATTGGGAAATATTGAAAACTTACTTCCAAAGTGGTGAGTCTTCAGTGCAAACTGTAAGAAATTGGAAAAAAAAATTCCATAAAAATGAGTGGCCTTCAAGGCAGTTTTTGGATCAATTTGTGAATCGTGTTCAAGAAACTGGATCGTTGGTGGACAAAACAACCCGTTCCTGTTCTCGTGCAGTGCGCACAGCCGAAAACATTGCTGCTGTAGCCGAAAATGTCCGTGAACATCAATCAACTTCAACTCGTCATCGTTCTCACGAATTGAACATTTCACGCACCTCCCTGAAGAGAATTTTGCATAAAGACCTCGGTATGAAGGCTTACAAAGTTCAATTAGTCCAAGAACTTAAGCATAATGACCATCCGTTGCGTTTTTGGTTCGCCCAATGGGCAGAAGATCGTTTGGCCGAAGATGAGCATTTTCACCGAAAAATCGTCTTTTCAGATGAAGCCCATTTTCACCTCGGAGGCTATGTCAATAAGCAAAATTGTCGAGTCTGGGGGTCGGAAAATCCACACGTCACCATTGAGAAGCCAATGCACCCACAAAGAGTTACGGTTTGGTGTGGGTTTTGGTCCGGCGGCATCATTGGGCCATTTTTCTTCGAAAATGAGCAAGGATCCGCCGTTACGGTCAATGGCGAGCGTTACCGTGCCATGCTCAGCGAATTTTTATTTCCAAAATTTGAAGAGTATGATATGGACGACATTTGGTTTCAACAGGCGCAACATGCCACACAGCCTTCATGACAGTCGAACTTTTGGGCACCGTTTTCGAAAATCGAATAATCAGCCGAAATTCTGAAGCCAATTGGCCGCCTCGGAGCTGCGATTTAACCCCGTTGGACTATTTTTTGTGGGGAGCTGTCAAGGACAAGTGTTACGCTAATCATCCAGAGACGATTGATGCGTTGAAACACGAAATCGAAGCTGCCATTAATGAAATTCGAGCCGAAACAATCGAAAAAGTGCTTGAAATTGAAAATTGGGTTGACCGAATGGCGTACTGTAAAGCCAGTCGTGGCAGTCATATGAACGATATCGTTTTTCATTCATATATAACAAAGTTCAAGCTTTCCAATGAAAAAAAAAGTTTGGAAGAATAACCATTAGTCTTTTTTTTATAGCCGATTCAAAATGCAAAAGTCAGATGGCCCACCCTATACATACCTTCATATTTTGCTTTCATAGCAACAATAATCTCCTTTAAGAGTTACTTCATTTTGAACTATTTGATTAACTTGATTTTTAAAATGAAGTTGATTTTTAATGAAACTTAAATATTGAACTTTGGCATTGTCTAAAGGTCAACTACGTAGTGATACTTGTGATGCAGATTTAATTTTTCCGCATTTGTCGATGATTCGTCAGTAAAGAACACTTTAGTTCGATAAATACACCCACGGACAATAATATTCAATGTATTCTAGGTTTCGATTTAGGCAGGGAAACGACCAATCAAACCTAGATTTTTTTTGTACTCCAAAAATAAAATAATACCAACTTTGTAACTGTTGGTTCTGACTATAGGAGTAACAACTGATTTGACACGGTTATTTGTCATGATTACTGTCACTGTCATGACACGCCATTTTTCGACACTGTCATATTTATAATTTATTATGGGGAAAATATGGGTGTAGGTGCATCCCATCGATTGAAATCTTTTGATATCTATGCCTTTATGAATATCCTGGAAGAACATTTGGTGTACTTTGTGAACATATTTTATGATTTCGTTTTTATTTTTATCTCATGATTTTCAAAATTGTTTGCAAAAAATATTTTGATCGCAGACACACTTGAAGACATACTTAAGAATCTCAAAGGGTAATACAATAGCCCCGAGGACTCGTTTCTCTGTTCAAGAAAATTGCACGGGAAAATCGAAAACAGTGAACACACACTGTTAAATATTCGGGTAAAGTATTCTCATATTTTAATCTGACCGTGCATATTTGTAGTACGCATTAATTTTTCGCGTATTTCATCATCAGGTTTCCTGATATTAAAAAGAGTTACTTACAATATATTTGAAGCTCTTACATAAATTATCAATTATTGAAATTTCGTAGGAAACGATTAGTATAAAAAAATATTCAAGAATCCCTTGCGCCTTCCCGTCGAAACATTGTTAATATCTTACCTTATCCATAATGAACCATTCAAAGTAGGAAGCGAATGATTCCTTCATCCAACTAAATGTCCACCATGAAAATCCAACTAAATTTCCGAACCATTGATGTGAAATTTCATGAGTCATGACAGCGGCTATTGCAGTTTGAGCTGCCGAAGTAGTTTCATTCTCGTTGTACAGCAGAAATCGTTCACCATATGCTAACATACCCCAATTTTCCATTCCACCGTTTTTATTGGGGATCGCCATGTTATCGATTTTAGGCAGGGGGTAGTCTATCTCCAGATAGTCAGACAAATAGTTCAAAAGAGCAACGCTTGTCTCCAGGGCAAACTTATGTTGTTTTTCGAAATTACGCTTCGAGTAAATACGATGAGGGATTCGATCGATTTTTTCCGTAAAAATGAAATCTGATACAGTCCAACCTACTACAGACGGTGACATAAGTGTAGTAGGTCGAAAGGCAGTTGTTGTGGTATTATCATCACTGCAAATAGATTTTATTTTATTATTATATGGTTTTTCATCAAATTTGAGAAACTATATCGCTAGAAAGAAGGGCTCAGAAAGACAACAAATACATAAATCGAAAAAGCCCGGTAGTATAAAAATAGTTTTCAGCTAATAACCATATCAACTTGGCCTTACCATCACTGTTTTAAAAGTTTACCATCAAAGATAAGCATGAGAAAATGATTTTCTTTATTTGTGTTTGCCATTTCAAATTTTCCTACCTTAAGCCTTTGAGTATCTGATTTAAGAAAAGTTAGTCAGAGGATCTTCAGCCTCTGACTATCTGGCAAGAAAAATGCCTTCGAACACATCTGTAATACCACTCATCCAATTCACCTTTCCCCATATGAAAATTAGATGAACTAAGTCTCCAAGATGCCACCACGTTACGCTCCGTTGTCAAATCGTAACAATAATTAAGAAGGATAGATAATAAGAATAAATAAGAAGGAGTCTTAAAGAAATCTCAAAGTAATTGACGCGGCTGACTTATGTCAAACTCAAAACCCCGAATTGGCAGAGTCCATAGTGAGTGAGACACATATAGAACAGTTAATCGAAAACGAACGAATAATGCCAAGAACCTGGTTCAGATATGTCGATGACGTATAAGCCATTATGGAAAAGGACAAGCTCGAAGACGTCAAAACAGCTATCAACAAAATCCACAAAAACATAGAATTCACTCTGGAAATGGAAGAAAATGGGGCGCTACCCTTCCTGGATATAAGGATTATTAGAGCACAGCATCGTTTCACTTTCGATATTTACAGGAAAAAGACAGCAACGCAAAGAACGTTCCCGAGTTCATCTAATCATACCTACCCGCAAAAGATGGCAGCCTACAACAGCTGGATTCATCGACTGGTCACTTATCCACTAACGCCTGAATGTAATGAACGGGAAAAACGATTTATATTGGATACCACGAAAATAAACGGCTACAACGAATTAGAAATTATTCGGATTGTACAACGGCAAGAAGCACATATAAAGAAAAAGGCGTATTGCACATTTTTCAGCGAAAAAATTGAAGATAAATATAATAAAATAAGAGTGAGCCTCCCTATGTCAACTAAGTTTAATAAGCTCAAAAACTGTTTGAAAAAGTTCGACATAGAAGTTGTTGGGACCAGCTTCAGCTCCTGCCTTAAATCTCAACTGACAAGTGAAAAAGACCCACTCAAAAAGTGTCATTTACAGGGTAGAGTGCCCAGAATGCAAAATGAAATACGTAGGACAACCCAAAAGACTAATAAAGGTACGGTTCAAGGAGCACATCAGAGAAGCGCAAAATGCAACGAGAAAGGGGAATTCCACAATGAGGTCATCGATCGCGGCTCATATCGTCGAGCAAGGACATAATATCGAATGGGACGACGTAGAAGCTGTGAAGCAGGTGCGAAGAATCTCGAAGCTGGACGCTTGGGAAAGTTTGGAGATCCTGAAGGTGCCCGATAATCAACGCCCAAACGAAGATGCAGGGAACTGCCCATCAAATATACTAATAGGCAAGGCGAGCAGGTAATAAAAAAAATTGAAAAGTAATTAAAGGTTAACAAGTAGTTTAAAAGTAATTATACTGTAATTATTGGATAGAAATTATGTTAGTATATAAGTCCGATTGTAAGCCATAACATCTTCAGAATAAAAAGCACTGAAGAAGGGAGTAAGAAATGCGCATATGCATAAATAAATCACAATTGTAGTAAGGAAAAATTGTTTCTTTTATATAAAAAATTTTCACAACTGATAAGTTTTTCGGAATTTTTACAATGCACGCGATGCAAGGAAGTATAATATTTATATGACAAATGTCAAATGACGTTTCAATTGAAATTTGAATAAAAGTGGTTTTCATTTTTTAAAAATTTTAATTTGGAATTTTTCTTTGTTTGGCAAATAATAGCCTCAACAAGGATGCATGAAATTTTCATTCAAAATTCATTCCGAATAACCCTCCTACTTGAAAAGTAGTTAAAGCGTTTGAATTTCATATTTCATTTACGCACCATATTGAATCTGACAAACGTCACGCACCTCGTTGCGAAGAATTTTCGTTTTTCCGAATACTTCTCGCATCGACGCATCGCAATCATTGTACGTTGTCGTATACAAATGCATGTTACGAAAACTGCTTCACTTTTGCTGCGAGACTCTCGTTGCGCTCTCGCATCGCCGTCTCGCAGTATTGTATTTCGGACTCTACTGCCCTATCAAGAGGATGTTAGGATGCCTAACTACTCATTCTAATGAAAACTTAAGCAATCTTGGAATCTGCAATTGTTTCTTACATAGGATTGTATCAACAGAAGTGACAACCCAAACAGAGAAAGGACTTTGTATTTGGATCCGCCAATCGGATCATTACAATCCGTTTTGTGAACGGCATTCACTCACTTGACGTCTGAATCGCATGTCATACTGATAAATCTACGTCTCCTCTCCAGTAATGTTCCGCTTGATGAATGTTGGGTTGGGTTTGGACTTTTCATGACTTTTGCGACGTCAACGTGGTCCCTATTTCACAAGAAATTCAGGTTTTTCGGAACCAGCTTTGCAGCAACATCTCTAAGGCCCGATTCATTGACCAAAATGTCGTAACTGGATTCAAAAGCAATGTCCAGGTCCTTCGCCATCTCTCTAATAGTCAATTTGCGGTCTACGGTGATCCATTCTTGAATTTTGTTGATGCTTTCGTCGGTGTTTTTTCTTTCTAAAACATTCGTGCTACTGATTGACTGGAATACTTTTGTAACATTTGCGATATCGTCGCACTATTCAAACAAATTTTGAAACCAGCATTAAAACAAACTCGTTCTTGCAAGTTTAATTCCATTTTTACAACTGTACAAAATCGAAAACACGCACATTCGCAGATGAACTCAAGACCACGTCGCTTTTACAAATGTCAAGCTATCTTGCTGAGTTTCAATGACAAATGTGGCAACGAAAAGGCAAAGAAAAGAGAACTCAAATTGAGTGACTGACTGTACCACTCGATGATGATTCTGGGAACGTTTTGATCAAAATGGTATATATGTAAACTCGCGTATGCATGATAATATTCCAGTTTTGTCTGTTTTGGAGCTTCGCGCAGCATCTGTGTTTCCTTGTTTGAATATATATTGAATATTTATGAAATCAATCAAGGAATAGTTTATTTTTTTGAGAATATTTGGCGTAGATTTCCGAAGATAAAGATTTTTCTTTCTTTCATACATATTCTAGCTGATTGATAACCAAAAATAGACAATCGAATAACTCGTTGGAGAAACATGGGAGGCGTTAGCCTTTACAATCATCGGAATGACAGAGGGTAAGGCCTTATTAACTTATTGATAGAGCGGAAGAATAGAGCAACCTCAACATACTCTCCACGGCGAAGCATCCTATCCTTGACATCACTAGATGGGAACATGTTCAATCAAATCGACCACAGACTTACGACAGAGACAGAGATGAGCATGCAGCACAGTTGTGCATGCAGCACAGATGAGCATGCAGTCCTCACTTTTAGAAGAGCGAGCTTTGACCCAGACTACTATTTGGTTCAATCAGCCGATGTCGACTGTCAAAAGCATATAATACAAAAACAAGCCCCTACCAAAAGTTCAACATTGCAAAGCTTCAAACGGCGTCAGTTGCTAAGGAATTTGAAGACAATTATAAAATGAATTAACTTGTAGGGAACGATGACTATCTATCTATCAAAGGTGTCAAAGGCTTTAAAAGGCGTAGCAAAAGAAATAATAGAATGCATCTCTGTTGCAAGAAAAATGCAAGATCAAGATGTTGGTTGCCAAGGCGCTTCAGAAAGAAAAGAAAGAATCAGATGTATACCAATCACATTAAAGAATACCCAGAACTAATAAGGATACATATGACTGCCTTCGCCCAGTAACAAATAGGAAAACTACGAGCAATGTTCAAAAAGTAATGAGAACGTTAAAATTATTGCTGCCAATTTGTGAAAATGAACTCAGATCTTTGTAAAATTAACGACACGAATTTGTTTTTCCCATGTCGTTAAGTCATGTCAGATACAACTGAAATTCGTGCAGTAATTAAATATTTCTACAAAAATTTTTCTACCAAACAAGTTTATCAAGAGTAACGACAAACAATAAGGATGCTTCACCCTGCGATGTCCTAAGTTCAAACGTAGAAGAACGTGGAAGAAGGTCTTTCGACGAAAACAGTGGCATGGAAAAGACTATCATCTGCAGCCCAACAGAAATATCAGACAAATCGTTAGCTGATGAGATCATTGGCACTTTTTTTAAGACAACCAAGTAGTTGTGATGATTGAAGACCTTGATCACGAAGCTATTGTACCAGGAAGTTTATAAGCTGGGCAAATGAAAGACTAAGGTCAGTTAATTTGAAAAAAAAAAACCAATAAGGAAAACTCGCAAAAAAATGTATTTTCCATCTGACAACACATCAGCACACAAATCTGCAGTTAGCATTGTAGCAATCCTAGATGCTATCAACTTATTGATAAAAATTTTTTAGCCCAAATTTTCGCAAAATAGACCACATCACCTACAGAGCACTAGCACTTCAAACAAACTCGCATATATTGCAAACACTAATAATATTCGACTCCGATTTTTGATTTTCGTAAAAGTGCGGTGGGATACGCATTTTCGTTCAGCCAGGTGTTGTCATCATACTCAATCAAACACGAATATTTTTAACACCGAAAAACTTACTCTCACATAGCTCAGCTCAAAAATCTAGCCAAAGTGATTCATTCACTCACCCACGTCACTTTATTTCCAAGCTCTCTGTTTTCCAAAGCTCTCCCTATTTGCTATTTGTCAACTCCCTTCTACCATCAGCGCTTTTTAAAGGGAACGCTATGCCTCAAACAATACTGAACAGAGATTTTCAGATATCCCCTCACACTCTGGTTAATTGCTGTGAAATTATCAAAGAGCTTACGAGCGCCTCGATAACCCACAAATTTTCTGGTGTCTGCAACTGAACTAGTTCTCTCAAATTTTACGATGAGGTGATAAATAAAACGTGTGATTGTTACAATTTTATTGTTGAATAAGGATTCTCTCATAGCACGACATGTCCGCTGAACTAAGCATTTACTTGGAGCAGAAATCGTTTCAAAAGAAACGTTGAACTTTTTTGGATTATTTGTCATATATACTGAAGAAGGCAGACAAAGTTTTAGATTGACCTTGTGACCGCTGCCATAGCTAAAAATGAAATATCTATCGTCGCTATTGGTAGGTCCTCTTGGTAGGGGAATACAAGTTTGAAGACTAGTTTCAGTCACTGAGAGTAACTCAGTGACTTGTTCGCTGCTTATGACTTATTTATTTATTTAAGCGTACAATTAGTAATTATCTTTTGCTAAAACCTAACACATTAATGTCAAATTTATCCTAACCAATCATTTCCTTGATTATGAAAAAACAATATCGTAGTCACAGCTTCAAGAATAGTTCAAAAAATTTAATTAGAAATATCTTTTCATTATCTTATCTCCCAGAGAAATTTATAGAAATTATCTGATTTATTATTATATATCGCAATGAGTGAAAAAACTTTCAAATAATTTGCGTATACCGGCAAAATAATTTGGGAAAATTTTGCAAAATTTTCGCTGGAATTGCTTACTTGGTGGTAACTGAGGCAGCAGGCATATTTGAAACAGCATTATATTTGCTTCCATGTGTTATTTTAATCCTGAAAATTGCTTTTTTACTTGGCTCATCATAGCAAGGGAATCCATGTCTGGCCTCAGTTGGTTCAAATTGCGTTGTTGCTAAATATCTAAAAAAAAAAAGATTCTTTCTGATGAAATGATAAGGAAACCGAGATTGTACTCAAAAGATATTTTTCTCACACTTACACAGGAACACCAATAGGATTAGTGTAAGTCTGTACATAGAAGCCAAAATCATCCGTCCTTAAATTGCCTTCGTAGTCAACGGCGAGCCTGTAGATCTGACCTGCTGGTAATGTTTCTTCAGACTCAACTGTCAAAAATTCAGTGACACTATCATAGGATGTTGTTGTGCGAAAAACTTGATTTGGATTTGATAAATTTGACAGTTTAACAGCCGTTATTCTATTCTGACGACTATGCAAAACAATTTTGTTCGTTGTTTCAACGACTTGAATGTCTATAGCGACGAGTCCTGTGAATTTAGTGTCAGCTGCATGGACGTTTGTTTTCAAGTGAATGTCATAGGTGATTGGACGAGTGTCGTTTGGAAGCCGATATGACACTTCTTCTCCTGCATGACCCTGTACTGTTAACACAAGCACAAGAAGCACTTTAAACACTAAACTATATAGCGACATCCGTGCCGTGTAAAGAGCAGATTCGAACTGAAACGAACATTTTTCTGCCGATTTGTGTTTTCTCTATTTCATAAATTGAATGAATGGATTCCTAAATGTACTGATAACTAAGTAATCTACACTTGCGAAAATAAAACTGATAAGAAAATGAATTTTCATAAGTTTATCATTGTTTAGGAAATCCCTGAACAAGTTAGAAAATGCGTTCAGATTTAATACTAATCTATACCATAGCGTATCTCAGTAATATTTTACATTAGCGTAATCGATAAACATGTTTAAAATTTGTTGATAAGTTATTTGATTCATTCATTAAAAATTTAAATATTTTTAGCACAACTACGAATGGATATAAATATTTGAGAATACTTGGAAAAACCGTAAGAAGTGGTTGTGTCTAAGGGTCAGGCATTTGTCCTAAAGATTGTTAGGTCAGCGTTTTTCTTTCATTATAAGTAGTGAAAATTCGAAACTCATGAATATGTACCGACACAGGGCTCAAACTTAAAATGCAAAAAAATGTTGAGGAGAACATCGAGGTTGACTTCAACTCCACTCTTGCTTCACAAAATAGGAGGTCAACTACGATGTAATGAGCCTAATTGCGGGAATGCCTAGAAGTCCTGTATGAGGTGTGACCAGAAGGATGGCATTACTCATTTTCCATGTTTCTCATTTATTGACCCTTTAGTCTGAAGCTATTTTGTATTCTAGAAATCAAGTGATGATTATTTGCTTTGAGCTTCGTAATTTCACAGCTTAGTTACATTCTACCGAAAGGAGATATACTAGCTAATTTTCGCTATAACCGAGGTAAACTTAGAAATTTAGATGGAAATGTGTCTGAATTAAATGACGAGAGCAGATCCAGCGAGTTAAATTGGAACCATCGTCAGCATAACCCTTGATGCTCCTAGAAATCGAAAAAATGAGTTAGATGAAACCCTCTGAAAAAGATATGGACACTTTGATGTCTTTATTACTAAACAAGAATGAGAAAATTGCTAAATTGTGTTCAGCAATATTCAAATAGGAAACCTTATGGCAAACTATACTCTGCTGATTCAACGCAATGAACGAAAAACCATTAAAAGAACCTCTAAAAAATGATTGGAACATTTAAATCGACCTTGAGTAAAGTTTCGAGCACTTTCTTTAGGTATTTGGGTTTGACTACAAAGTGTAATGTTTGTCTTATTTGGTCGCTACACCCGATATTTTTATTAAATTAAATTTTTAGTATTCAGAAACCTTTTATATAAAATTTTCGGAAGAATTACCTAAATTTGCCTAATTTACTTACCTAATTTGCCGCCTAAGAGCGGCGATAGTGCATTTTTCAACTCTGCAGCGTATTACATTGTTCTCGGCTAATCACTCATTTTGAAACATCTGCTTTGATTTATACTTGCATTATATATTATAGATTGCATGTACACATTCATTTAGATTAGATAGAAATACTCTAGAAAAAGTGGAGAAATCATATTAATCAGGAATAAATTTTCTGATTTACAGCCGATTTTCTGACCTCAAAAACCGAAATTTTCTTTCAAATGAACATAATTTGGTTATTTTTTGACATAAAAAATGATGCTAGTTCACGCGATAGCCACTCAAGCAAAGATTTATTTCAGTGCTATTTTCTTTTTTTGTCAGACGTTTCCAACTCATGAAATCCTGCCCGCCATCAATTTTGGGCACTTTTTTGAAAATTTCGTAACATCTACACAAACAGTTGAAGAATCTATGAAGAGTCTATGAAGAATAAATCATAAAAGAAAGTATTTTTTTTTTTTAAATCGTAACCTATAAGCCTCCTCATTGAAGTAGTATTTGCTGGTCCTGTGAACTTCCAGATTTTCTTTTGCTATGTACGGCAACTAACCTTCAAATCCTTTGTCGTGATGTATATCCTATCAACATAGGTCTGGCAGTGGATTGATTTATACAATTTGTTCTCCTAAATTTTAAAGGGAGGACTTCAGTCTCGCTCAGTATTTGTTAGTGTGGACTATAATTCCTTACACTCCATCCCGTTGTTTAAATTTAATGCTTGAGGCAGTGAAATCTTGTTTAGTACAGATTACAGATGTTATAGAATTCAAATTTTTTTTTTAATTTTCCTTGTTGGACCCCCAATTCTTTTTGAAAAAAAAAAGAAAATTCTTTAATCTATATCTGGTTTTTTCTTTGATCAACTGTTCTCGTTTTTTATGGTATCGTGAAAGTATATATTTTCTTAGTTTCATTGATGACTCATTTTGCTCATTAACCCATTTTCAACCTACACCGTAGCTCAACCGCACAAGATTTACTAGACCAGGTTGCAAGAGAGAAAAAAGTTGACTTGTTGCTGATATCTGAGCAACATCACAACAAAGAGGAAGCTGGATGGTATTGTGATCGATCGGGCACCGCCGCCATCTGGGTACGTGATAGGGCTCTACCCACAGCTCAGATTTGCTCCAGCGGAAATGGCTTCGTGCCCATTGGGTGCGCCGATTTGACATTCATAAGCGTCTATTTCACGCCGAATGAGTCAATTTCATGTTTACAGAGCAGGCTCGATGAACTGGAGGAAGCTGTCTCGAGCACGGAAGGCCGAATCCTTGTTGGCGGTGACTTTAATGCCAAGGCAATAGAATGGGGAATGCCTCTTCCAGACCCGAGAGGAAAAATAATCCTAGAAATGGCGGCTAGGAGGCAACTTGTCATCATGGACGTTGGGAACACACCAACTTTTCGACGGGGAGGCTACTTTGGAACTATTCCAGATGTGGCATTTGCTTCGGAGTCCTTAGTGCCTAGGATACACAGATGGAGGGTACTTGACTACTCAGCGAGCGATCATCAGTACATTGCTTTTGCAATTGGCGACTGTCCTTCTCGACGCGTAGCAACCCAATCCTCAACTGTAGGCTGGAATATATCCAAAATAGATGTCGACGCGTTCGCCGCAGCTCTCATGAGAGGTGAAACTATGACGGTAACGGGAGGAGCCTCAGCTGAAAACATGGTGAACTCTACCATGAGGCTCATCAAGAATGCGTGCAACTGCTCTATGCCCAGACGAAGGCCTCGACACAATAAGTCTGCTGTATACTATTGGTCGGCAGAAATCGCTGAAAAGCGCAGAGAATGTCAAAAACTCCGCCGCGAATCTCAACGTTTAAGAAATCGAGACGAGTCACACTCCCGAACGCTGGCATACAGGTCGGCTAGAAAAGTTCTCCGTAGGTTAATTAACGAAAACAAGGCTCGCTGCTGGCGCAGCCTTGTTGAGGACATCGACAAAGACCTGTGGGGGCTGGGTTACAAGCTTACCAAGCGGAAATTAGGAGCTGCAAAGAGACCCTGTGTCCTTGAAACGGAAAAAATCGACGAGATTGTTCGATCGCTCTTCCCTATGCATCCTTTTCGTCCCGATGATGCAGATTCTGAATGTCCTGGAGAATGCCCACTTTTTGCCGCCATCGAGGTGGATGATGCGGTGAAAGTTTTAAAATCGAAATGGCCCCAGGGCCACACGGTATACCAGCGGAAATGATACAGCTTGCACATCAACTTTGTCCTGTCAAGCTGCTCACCACTATCAATGCCTGTCTGCAGCAGGGCGCGTTTCCGAATTGCTGGAAACAGGCGAGGCTCGTGCTGATCCACAAGGGGAAGGGGAACGCGGACCAACCATCTTCATATCGCCCCTATGTATGCTGAACGCCGCTGGGAAGGTGCTCGAGAGGCTCATTTGAGAAAGACTTGGAGCAGTTATTCGAACTGCCGGGGATTTGTCTTCTCGGCAGTACAGCTTCAGGGCTGGTCGATCCACGATCGGTGCAATAGCAGAGGTAGTAAGCGCGGTCTAGCAGGCAGAAGCCCACAATCACTACTAGACGAATTGTACTGCTCATAACACTAGATGTGAGAAATGCCTTCAACTCTGCTAGATGGACAGATATTTTTAGTGCTCTGGAATATTTCAGGGTGCCGAGGTATCTAATGCGGACATTGAAGGACTACCTCAAAAACCGGAAACTCATCTATGACACATTGGGGGGTCGGCGAAGGATTGATTTGACATCAGGGGTGGCGCAAGGTTCCATTCTGGGCCCGGACATCTGGAATGTCTCGTACGATGAGCTTTTGAGGCTGCAGTTACTGGGGGAGTCGCGCCTAGTTGGCAACGCAAATGACGTAGCAGTACTAGTCACTGGACGTACTGTCGGACAGACGCAGCTCAAACTGGGTGCGGTAATACCCCGACTGAGCGAGTGGATGACAGACCGTGGGCTTATTCTAATGCTGGAAAAGACCGAGGTTGTCGTCCTCACCAAGAAGCGGATCCCTCGTGTTATTCCCGTTCAGGCGGGGGAAATGATCATGGAGTCAAAAGAATCAGATACCTTGGCTTGATGATTGACTCGAAGATAAGTTTTTTCGAGCAGGTTCGAGCGTCAGCGGAAAAGGCTTCCGTGCGAGTATTGGCGCACAATCGCATTATGGCCAGCACGCAGGGGCCAACCTCGAGCAAAAGACGTCTACTGATGAGTTCAATAGAGTCAGTGCTCTTGTATGGCTCCGAGGTTTGGGCTGATGCTCTTAGTAAAGAGACGCACCCAAGGCGTCTGGCACAGGTGCAGAAGCAAGAAGCTTTGCGGATAGCGGCTGCATATCGCACTGTCTCTGAACCTGCAGTGCTGGTAATCTCGAGGGTGGTTACTATTAAGTTACTTGCAGACGAACGGAAACGTGTATACTCACGTAGGAGGGATTCGGGGAGAGAAACCGTCAGCCAAGAGGAACGGAGCAAAAGCTTAATCTTGTGGCAGCAAACATGGGAAAACGAAACGCGAGACAGGTGAACCACACGGCTGATAAGTGACTTGGAAATTAAGAAACAAAATAAAATTAAGTAATTAAGAAAAAAATGAATCTAAAAAATTTTCTCACTCGCTGGTTTTCCCGTCATGATATGGGTAGTTTACTACCCCGTGAGCCAATATGTGTAGACATTTTGGAAAATCATACTTTATACAGGAAAAATAAATTTATTCAAAAAAAAATTATGATTATAATGGTGTTATTAGTTGTGAGCTGAATACTTTTCGAAACCTTTTGGATGTAAGCTAACTTGCACTTGATGGAGATAAATGATGTCTTGCTGTGGCAAACTTTACATCGAAGTTCGTTTTGGTGTTGCCGCAGGCCAAAATTAACTCTGGGTAGCTTGGGTCCGCCGGGCCTTGCTTTGTGGGTCTCGAGGACGCGTTTCGGCTGCATACAGCCATCTTCAGCTCGTTCTCTACGAGCTGAAGGTAGTTTACCAGAGGTAAACTTTACATCGTTTAAGTTTGTTATCTTGAATTCTACCTACGAAGTGTTTTTTCTTACTCATACTTGGCAGGTTACGATCTGATGCTTTATCGCTATCTATGTCACTGACAGGTGCATCTGCCAATAAAAGCGCCTGAGTATCTTGGTCCATAAACTCCAACTGCAATAAAGGCTTGACATTTCCACATTTGGCATTCAGAACATGTAATTTCCATCCGTTGACCATCATGTTTGATAGTGTATTAATAAAAAGCGGCCACCACCGGTTTTTACTGCGAATACCTATAAAAAAGTTGCCGAGACCATTATCATGAAGGTCTACACCACCCATGTTGGCGTTATAATCTTTGATCATATAAGGAATTTTGATGTTGATATGCTTCTTTTGAGAACGATCAGAACGTCTAGCTGAAGCTAATGGTTCAACAGTTGAATGATTTGCCAATACCATAATGCTTGCATTATCTCTCCACCTAATTACAACGAACCCCTTTTGTCTGTTGTACCATGCAACGTATTCTCCTTTCTTCATTTTATCAGGTAGCTTAGCACCACATATTCGATTTGCACGAATGGTTCCTTAAATATTAAATATCAATATTATATGCCTATGACTTTTTTCTAATTGACTAAGAAATATTATAATTTTTTCAGCTATGATATATTTTACCAGTAATGAAGCCTTTTTTAGGCAGGATACTGAAATGGTATGATGTAGAAAAATTTTCGAAAAAACACGATGATTTGATGGAGATGATACGTTTGGGAGCACCAAGTCCAACAGTTTTGTCATGTGTTGTGGTAATTCCTCCGTACATTATGGTTTGGTATAAGTACCCATTTTCAGAACACAACCACCATTCGTGAAGCCGAATCTGATAGGCTTGTTACGGATGAACATTTTGCATGAATGACGACCGAAGTAGGGTATCATTTGTTAATCAATTGACAAATTATGTGAAAATACCCAAAACTGCATATATTGTCTATTTGCAGCATCAACGAGCGGTCTAACTTTTGCAAATTTATCAGATTTATCCAAATTAGTATTATCTGAGAAATGAATATATCTTTTGATCGACTCGAATCAGGATATCGGAAGAGCCTGCTTTACAACTTTAACACCTAAAGTATCTTGGATTAACCGATATAGTTTCCACTGAGGAAGTTTGTGATAACCACTGAGAAAGAGGATACCAAATAATCTTTTCAATTCGTAAGCTTCGAGCCCAAGTTTTGCACTACTTTATACAGCATACTGACCACTATATATAATAATCATTTCAGTAATGTCAACAGTGAGAAAAAAACAAAATGATTGAAATGGTCTTTTACTACCTATAATCAATAAATAATATGATCAAGATTATGTATTTAGTATTTTGTTAGTTTGTGATAACAGACCCAATAACTCTGAAATGTTTTCAAGGCTAGTTTTCTTAACATCGACTGGTTGGTTTGAATAATCGAAGGCAAGTCTCTTATTTCCATATTCTCTTAAAGATTTAAATTTTTTGATAGATGGCCCAGGATCAGCCTCTGGTTCATCTACTATGCCATCTTTTAGAGAATGAACTAATTCTACAGTGCCAGCAATATCCGTTGGAATTGGCGTGTGTTCCTCAATAGCCTCGTCATCGAAATTCTCTAAATCGCTGGCTTCGCCCACTTCTGGAGGGATGTATACCACATTTACCTCATCCAATTTGTGCACTTCCCTGACAACCTGTTCTTCTTCATCAGAATATTGAAGGATTGTCATAATTTCCTCCATTGTCAAGGCTTTTTGGCGTTTCATTATCTCTTTACGAATAATCCAGATACAGACATGCTTTTGTTCATAGTTCAAGGTATTTATTTTTTAAGGATATGTATCATTTTTTTCATTTTTGAGTACCTATCTGGAATATTTCTGAGAAATATGAATAATGAAAGTAAGCCCACTTTAAGGTCAGGAATAATTTGTGATCCCACCTAACATCCTGTTAACCCCGAAATTATTTCAATTGCCGGGCGTAACTGAAAATGTTCCCCGACAAGAGTGTCTAAAAGAATCCACCTCCGAGGTTGGGCTATTTAGGTACTGGACAAGCCCCGCCGGAGACAGACGTGGGTGCCACTCCTCTACCAAATTAGAAACCCCGAGTCTTGAGAGGAGTTGAGCTCGCCTCGGAAGCCGAACACTTGCATCTCCTGGTGGGTGTTCTGTCGCCGCTAAGCTTCCAACGCTCACCAACGGACGAACGCGAAACCCTTGGCCGCGAGCTGTTCACCTCACACACAGGCAAACGTTGTCACTATCACCAAAATATAGAAAAGAAGAATACCCTGAATGGCTACGAAAACTAAGAGATTTTATTTAAAAAACTGGGTAAATCATTAATTAATTAAAGTTTTTACTGCTAGGACTTACTTTACAATGTTGTGACGGGGGACCCCAGACGACTGGCCGAACGTGGCGTTTTGATGATGGATTTCCCTGCCGATGGTCCCGAGCGGTGGTTGAGCACGA
The DNA here is from genome assembly GCA_954870665.1 of Stratiomys singularior. NCBI lineage: Eukaryota > Metazoa > Arthropoda > Insecta > Diptera > Stratiomyidae > Stratiomys > Stratiomys singularior. The sequence continues at coordinate 111,076,292 of OX940877.1, read as the reverse complement.
TCCCTGTGCACCTTTTTCTTGGTCCGCGAATTCGTTGTCCACTTGCACTCGAACTGCGATGATTTCCCTGGTATACTTTCCTATTTTTCCTTTGACGGGTTACGGAACCAAATCCACTCAAGAGCTTGATTGGGTGGCGGGAAAAACATCGGACCTGGAACCCCGCCTCGCCCACGGTTGTCTTGGCGAACTCAGAGATTATGGTGGACACCTAAAACGCCGCTCTTATACATCGCAGATTACTCATAATATGTTTGGGCCAGCTACGATTCATCACGAGCGATATTCTCTGGCTTACTATAATTCTTATTTATATCGTTTGGGGTTATTTAATTATTCTTATTAATATAATTCTTACTACTATCAGTATCATTACTACTAACTATCTTTATTCATATTACTATTATAATTCTTATCATTATTATTATGATTACTAGCTATCTTTATTCTTATTATTATTTGTTTCTTATTACTTTTATAATGCTTATCATTATTAATATTTCTGTACCACCGAACAGCTCCCGGGATCATCAAATAATTTATTCCCGAACCCGCGTACCGAGACAAAAAAATAGAGTTGCGTCGTGCCGGCTAGCAACCTCCTTGAGGAGAAGATTCGACCCGTAACAATCCTTATATCATTGCTTTTAAATAAATAACCCTGTTTGTCGAATTGCTTTACAATATATCTCAAGAATGTATATTATATGTATATAATCTATATTGGCCCGTTGGGTAGAAAATTGCCCATTGATTTTTAAACAGACGTAACTCAGATACTGTACAGAAAACGTCAGAAATGAGTATATATTAAATTTTTACTATATGTTTCCATCACAACGCAAACATTATTAAAAAATTCCCCAATAAAACAATTTGAAATAAAAAAATTTAATTTATTTTGATTTTTAATCAAAATGTGGTCTTTTGTCAAGGTTGGAATTATCCCCCTCTCTTGATGCCGAAAAGGGGAGAAGAGAGCTGAAAAAAATTAAGGAGACAGCTAACATAATATTGGATATCTGTAAACAGAAAAAACTTTTTCAGGAGGTTGTTGATTCTCTAGAAAAAATGGGTTAAGATCGTTTTTTGCTCGATAATGGTCAGTCGTTTTCGCTTGTAAGATGTTACTGTGTTACTTTTGAGCAAATAAATGTGGTTAAGATACAACAACATGGCCCAAGATAACTTTTCTTCATGTACCGTGAATAAACTCACATTAGTTACTGGGGCAATTTATGTTCAATAACTCTAGAGTGTTCTCTGTTCTCTGAACCCATACTGAACTGCATGTTCTTCTGGATGAAAACATGACATCAAAGATGAAAGGGTTTTAAATTTGGAAAATTTGGCCACTGTTTTAATCATCGGTAGCCATAGGTAGACATATCAGCCAAAAATTGATCCTTTGCCATTTAAAATTGAAATATTATCACCGTTATATGCACTGGACCATACCTTTAACAAACCGAGGTATCCAATCAGTTGAACACAAACAATGTAAATGGGCGTTAGTGTCACATTACAGGACTTGTTTGTCGACCGATCGGTTTAAAATACGTATTTGCTTTTGACCAATAATTAGATGTCAGTGAAAAATATAAAAGGTAAGTAAATATACTTGATTCCATAGTGTTTTTATGTCAGTGTATTTCTTCGATGAGTTTGTCATTCTGACCTGTTTATATCAGAAATGCCATATTGCCTAACATGGGATACGAGGTTTTATTCAAAAAGTATCGCGAATTTTGAATTTTCACGGGCTACGAATGTTCGATTTTTGTTTTTTATGTGGCGTTATGTTGGTACTCATGACCCTCACTTATTTTGACAATTCCGGCCATTTTGAATGTCCAGTCAGTTTTTGACAGTTATTGTGCGTAGACGTGTTTTAGCTTGTCTTTGATTTTCGTCCATCCCAAAATATGGATCAAAGAATTTGTATTAAATTTTGTGTGAAGAACAACTTAAACTGCGCGGATGCATTCAGAATGTTGACTGTTGCATACGGCGAAGCTACTTTGGACAAAAGCAACGTTTATCGGTGGTACAAAATGTTCTCAGAGGGACCGAAAAAAACTGTGAAGATTTTGCAGTTTTGTTCGATTGCAGGGGCGTGATGCATTATGAGTTCTTGCCACTGGGTAGAACGTTCAATAAGGAATATTACCTTCAAGTAATGCGTCATTTGCGAGAAGCAATCCGCCAGAAACGCACGGATTTGTGGAAGAACAAAAATTGGCTTTTGCACCATGATAACGTCCCTATTCACACACCGTTACTTGTGCGCGAATTTTTGGCCAAAGACAACATTCTGATAATGCCGCAGCCACCGTATTCTCCAGATCTGGTTCCCTGTGACTTTTTCTTGTTCCCGAAACTGAAGAGGCCCATGAAAGGACGACACTACGCCATGATTGAGGATATAAAGACGGCATTGAAGGAGGAGCTGAACAAGATCACAAACAATTATTTTTCAAAATGCTTCGAGGATTGGAAAAAACGTTATCACAAGTGTATAATGTCTGAAGGGGATTACTTTAAAAGGGACAAAATAGATATTCATGTATAAATAAATAATTCTTGAAAAAACATGAAATTCGCGATACTTCTTGAACAAACCTCGTGTATAATTCTTTATGAAGGGGCTTATAACTTTATTTATTTGTTTTCTTTTAAGAATATTGTTTGATTTACTTGAGACTGTGAAACAGTCAGGGTATTGAATGCTTACAAAGACAGTGAACACGGAATGGAAGAAGACAATGACATTATAAATCAAGAAACTGAGAAGAGACGGTAGAAGAGCAGTTTTCGTGTATCTTGATAAGATCATTCGTCTTCTTCTGCTGTGCATACTAAATTACTGCAAACCCAATCTGTGGTACATCCTAGCAAGCCACCCAAACTTAACCTGCAAATATTCTAGAGCTTAACAGGCCGGTGCAGATTACATTTTCTTCCTTCATTAAAGATTTGATTGATTTCACAGCAACACAAACTAATTTAAGTATTTTACAAAATTATCCAAAAAGTAGTTCCCAGATTTCCGCAAAAGACCTCAAGCAATTTATTGGCAGAGTGTATATCATGCCTTTGACTCGTCTTACTCAAGTTACCTTTTATTGAACTAGCGCCATTAGAACTCCCATGACTCAAGGAGTAATACCCGTTACGATGTTCGAAAAGATTTGACGATTTATAGATTTTAATGATAATTCCTAAAACTTACCTCACGAACTTCCGGAATTTAACTGACAGTTCAGATTTACACCAGTTGTCTAAAAAATTAACTAATCCTTTGTTGGAATCCCTTACAAGCAATATCTTTGCGTCGATGAGCAAATATGCTCTACGAAAGCAAGAAGTAACTAGAAAAGAAAGGACACATAAAACAGAAATCACAAACAGGGCTATGAAATTTACGTTCTCAGTGGAGTATCTGGATTTCAAATCCGATACTGAGCCAGTTTTGTTTATTGTAGCGTCCAACGAACCTGATCTTGGTTCATTCTCAAATCTTATCATGCGTTCATCACGAGATATACCTCGCCACCAAAACTACAGATTATGTTCAGATAATTTGTTTCCAAGCTTGTCAGTGCTTGAATACTTGTCAAAAATTGTATACTGAGCCTTACTACTATGCGTCGGAACAGGATTTCTGACTACCAAGTACAAACAAAACGTTTTTAAAAAATACAGAAGGCATTCTGTTGAGTATGTTGCTGATGTCAACGTTGATGATGTAGCAAACGTAGTCTGGAAAGATTACTCTTGCGAGAATTGTGAATGTGTGTCCTCTTTATTTGTTATTTGCTCCATTATCGAGTTGATATCTCCGACTGGTTTAAGTTTTGGTTGAAGCCTTTTTAGCCTTCTTTAGCTGTTTTGAAACCCAGCGAGTCTATAAAGATGTCTTATATAAAGAAGTGGACCGGCTTATGATCTGAAGAGCTGAGATTTGATCCGCATGTTATGGTGGACATCGCAAAGAACTATGTGGAATTTATTATCAAGAATAAATTACCCCAGCTGCATAGTTTTACCTTTTATAGAATTTGCGTTCCATGCGAGTAGAGAAAGATGGTTAACAGTCATTATTGTTTGTTTGCAGTGTTTCGTGTAAACATATTATTCATTACGGTCTTCATTATGGTTTGCAACATTCGCGCGAATGCATTTGGATCATGAATTTGTCCATGTTTGGGGCCGCATTATTCGATGCATGGCTTTTGTGGGTTATTAGCTTTGCGCAGCGACTTAAGAGTTCTTTGTACAACCCCGATAGCTTGCAGTAAATTCTCCTCCGCATTTAACACATTTGGGGTTTTTCGTCAAATGTCTTCTGATACTTAATGATGGAGAAACCAAATGAATGTCCAAACTGCTGGCCGTTGTTAGACATCAATTGTCCATTTCACGGCCTTAGCCCTTCTACTTTTCAGACCAGTCACCATATGGCAGTCACGTTGACAATTTGTTTTGCTTCCTTCAGATGGAGGACCTGTTGATTGTGGTTTGAGGAAATGTACCGTTATTGGGTGCAAGCCTTGTTTCCCCAGATCGAGTTTTATGTCCCCGGTCCTCGTTGGGGTAAATATAAATAAAAACGTAAATGGGTAAATTATGCATAATTTTCTTCGAGGGGCCTGCAGTAGTAGTCAGTGGAGAGAATTGTTTAGTTGTGGGTTTGTCGCAGATGGATATTTCTGGGATGATCTGGGACTTTTTCGGTAGTAGCAAGCAAGGGAATTTCTAATCGTTCTCGACTACACTCTCTTCTTCTTCTTCCTCCTCCGTGCCGTTATCTTTTTGGAGTCCTATTTCAACAAAGATTTCTGCATTGCTTGCTTCTTTGTCTGAGGATACAATTTGAACTAGAGGCCATGGCGATTCTATTTTGTGCTTTTTAGGTTTTGACTTAGAGGGTCTCATAGTCTCATTATCAGTTCTTGAATTTCGCGGCGCTTTTCGGGCACCTGAGCATGACATTCATCTGTTTGCTCTAGATTTTTTGAGCTTCGTCCACTATGCGGTTTTATAGGAAATATTGACAAACTTCACAAAAAAATTTCTGGTAAGTTTTTCCTGAACATTCAGTTTTCCATCGAAGCTCTTGTCTTTTAACAGTTCCGTCTTTGGCAAGATACACATATTCCCCTTTTTTTCCTTCATTTGCTAAATTGGTAACTTTTTCTTTCAGATAAAGAAATCCACTGCATAGCTTTTACAAAATTTTTAACAGACCGAGCATGAATATTGGTAAAAGAACATGATAATGGTTCACAACAGCATCATTTTTACCACTTTTATTGATTGCAAGAAGGTAATTGGGCCTCAATTGTTTAGTGGGAGAATTCACACGATAGCAGCTAAACTTTGCACAACCAAGCTGTAGTCCAAGTTAAAGTACAATGACTTTAAAACATCACAAATTGTGCGAACATGTTGACTGTATTCAATTGTTTCAAAAATAAATCTCATATTTTCGTAAGAACAATGAGAAAGTGGCACTGAAGCAAGTTTGTTTCCATTATGCTGCAATACTGCTGTCAAAGTAGTTTTTTAAGAGTAAATGAACAGTTATCACTTACTGAGATCAAAATTTAATTAATTCATCACAACGGGAACGTTATTACAATCTAATCCTCAAAAGCTCAGCCTGTCAAATTTCCTTAAAAAAGCTGGCGAGGAAGAAAAGCAAAAAAAAATAAAGAAAACGGAATGCCCGAAAACGAATTGGTGCTTTCGGGTGACGGAACCTGGTCAAAGCGTGGTTTCATTTCTCTTATCGGCGTTTCAACTGTGATTCAAGTTTTAGATTTTTTTGTATGATCAAAAGTATGTAAAACTTACGAGATTATGTTGACAAAATTGAATCGTGTCGCTTTTAACATATGCTACGAGAGTGAGCATAAAGAAGAATGCAGTGCTAATGACGAAGGTAGCACCGGTGGTATGGAAGTTCAAGGCGTTAAAGAAATTTTTAAAAGTTCCATTAATTTTCTAAATTCTAAATATGCGTACTACATCGATGACGTGGATTCAATAACGTTCACAAATCTATCTGGGGCCAAGCCTTATGACAATTTTATAGTTAAAAAGCTTGAGTGTGTTTTACATGTTGGCAAACGTATGTTTCCTCAACTTAAGGAAGTTCAAAAAAAAGAAAACCCAAGTATGAAAAAAACCTTTAAGAAAAAAAAATTAGATGAGCAGTCAAAGAAAGATAAAAAGCAGCAAAAGGAAGAAAAATCACGCAAGAGAAGAAAATCTACGTGGGTTCCACCATCACCTCAACCTTTAAAAATCCAAGACTTGACTTGTAGAATTTTAAGGAATTTGTCAATATATTACGGATCAGCCATCCAAAGAAATCCAGATTCAGTAGCCGATATGAAGAAGTAAATATAAGCTGCATATTACCATATAATCTCCACCGACGAAAATCCGCGAAACGATAAGTGCAAACCGGATTGGTGCAAGTTTTTGAAGACGCAAAAGGCAGGCATCCCATACACACATAAACCTGCCTTAAATAAGGAGGTCCAAGAATATGTTAAACCGGTTTTCGAAAAACTAGCCGATGAAGAATTACTGAAGCGATGTTTTGGAAAGAAAACCCAAAACAATAATGTGTGTTACAACAAAACACTTTGGGCTATCGTTCCCAAAAATACGTTTTTGGGTCGGAAAATTACAGATTTAGCTGCTTATATTTCATTAGCCATATTCAATGAAGTAAGAACGTCTCTGTTGAAGATATTAGAGGTAATGGGGTGCATAATTGGACATTCTGCCTACGATTATGTAAAAAATAGACGAAGAGCGAATTGAGATGTCTAACAAAGCGAATACAGCGGCGTCGAAGGAAGCTCGCTTGGCAAAGCAAACAGCTCAACAAGGGGAACAGTAAGAATTTATTGATTTGAGACTCCTTTTATATGTGCCAGGGGTTGCTGATTAGCCAATCGTAAGTGTAGAAACTTGATTTTTTTAAAAATATTACAATATAAACAGTAAAAAACATTAAGGGTGATTTTCTCGACATGCTGATTTTCAATTGGCCCAGACTTCTCCACAACCACTTGACGGATCTTTCTATTAAGCGTATAAATATGATATGCGGATTTTACTAACAGATGGCATAACCATTACAGATGGTTTTGGAGGGTAAACATCTGTCAACAAATTCCAGTATGTCATAGGTTTGGATTGGACAAACAACATAGCTTTTTTCGCTTCGAAAATGTCGAATTACGTGCCAGAAAAAGAGGTTTTGCGGGGAAGTCTAATAACCTTCTTTCATTTGAAGAAAATGGCAGCCGAAACTTATCGATTGTTAGTGGAAGAATATATGGTGAACACGCCTCAAGCCAAGACACTTGCGAACGATGGTTTGAACGATTTAAAAGTGGCGATTTCGATGTCAGCAACAAAGACCGTGGTAAACCACCAAAAAACTTCGAAGATACAGATTTGCAAGTATTATTGGATGAAGACAACACACAAACTGAAAAACAGTAAGCAGAAGCGTTGGAAGTTGCTCAGGCAGCCATTTCACAATGTTTAAAAGCCATGGGAAAGATGAAAAAAGCTGGGAAATGGATGCCGAATCAATCGAAAGAAAGAGACATCGGAAGGCGAAAGACCATTTGTGAAATTTTGCTTGCCAGACAGAAAAGAAAAGGTTTTTTGCATTGGATTGTTATTGGCGATGAAAACTGGTTTTATTTCGACAACCGCAAGCGGAAAAAATCATGGGTAGACCCAGGCCAGCCATCAACATCACAACCAGTCTGAAATATTCATGGAAAGAAGACTTTGCTGTGTATTTTGTGGGATAGTAAGGGACCTTTGTATTAAGAACTGCTGAAACCTGGTGAGACTATTACTGGCGAACGTTAACGACAACAACTGATCAAATTGAACCGCGCACTTACGGAAAAGCGACCAGAATTTCTTCAAAGACATGATAAAGTCATTATTCAACATGCCAATGCTCGGCCACATGTTGCGATACCTGTGCAGAACTACTTGGGAAACATTAATTGGGAAGTTCTGCCCAACCCGGCGTATTCACCAGACTTGGGTCTTTCTGTCTACTACTTGTTTCGATCGATGCGGCACGGACTTTCGGAACAGCACTTCCATTCTTACGAAGAAGGTAAAAATTGGCTTGATGAGTGGTTAGCCTCTAAAAATGAGAAGTGTTACTGGGACAGAATCCATCAATTGACAGGAAGATGGGAAAAAGTCGTAGCTTACAATGGCCAATACTTTGATTATTGAATTCATTTGTTCTGTTATTCAATTAAATGCATATTTCAAGCAGAAAAAATCCGTATTTCATGTTTATACACCTATTAATTTTCAGTGAGTTTTGTTTGTTTTGATCTCCTCTAGCGTAATTTATCATGAAATTGCAGAAAAATTTGAAAAAAACTTGACAAGGAAAAAAGGGGGAAAAACGTGATTTTTACAACAATGTTTTCACATATCCGCCATTGTGTTTTGAAATCAATCCTTTTATAATAGGGGGCAAATAACGCTGTAAAAGACCTGTTTCGTTATAAATCTTTTTGAATTTTTCGTTACATACTTGTAAATTTCGAGATTAACACCAGGCCATGGAGAATTGCTATTTTGCAGCACTCAACTTTGGTACCGTCTATATAATTATAGTGCTAGTAAAATTAAAATATGTAAAATTTAAAATATGTACTAGTAATACATAAAAAGATTAAACAAAGTTATATAATAAAGGAAACGGGAAAAAAATTTAGTTATAGATAATTTTTTGACTTTGTAACCGGTAATAGTCGCCTAAATCACTTTTTGGCAATAAGTGCGGTTCTTTTGAAGTTTTGAGTTGAGTTATCTTGCTTACTTGACAAATTCTGAACTTAGATCGTGACCATCTCATAGATTTGGAAGCATTGGCCCAGGCCAATTGGTGTTAAGTACGCTGTTCTGTTGGCTAAAGACATATTTTAATACTGGATAGTATGTTCGGACTTGATTTTAAAAGTTATTCTTGAGGCAAGCAGAAAAAAACAAGATGTATATGATCCATTAGTTCTGTTAAAATCATTGGTATAGTGAATAGCAAAACTTAAAAGGAGTGTCACACACGTTAAACAACATATAAGTGGAACTCAGGAATTAACAGGAAACCCAAATAGTCCAAATAACACTCTTCAATTAATTCTGTGAAATAACGACCCTCAAGTTGTAAAAGTGACGGTGTCAAAGTGTATTTCCACACACATAACGAAAAAAGTTGGTAAGGTGAATGCAGCAGCTATGCAATCGAGGACTCTTGTATAAACAAAAATCATCACAAAGTTTGTATGACAGTGTTAACGAGTTTACTTATTGGCATAGACCACAGGGTCCTTAGAAGTAATGAATTTAAGATGATTAGGGTGGTTTAACTATTTTCTTCTCTCTTGCCAGTTGACGTAATGCTGTCAAAGATAAATTTAGGAAAAAGATACTTCAAAATCCACCCAGATCTCTGAAAGAACTCAAATTGCCACTTGTGGTGGGAAATTTTGTGATTTATGCAAGAAAAAAATTCAGTATGCCTGCGCATCATCCGTATTCACGTAAAGGTCAATTTTATCTCCACTCCATAGTCCCATGTATATGCGAAAAGAAATCCAAATGTTTTCTATATCATATTTCCAAAAAAAAAAAAAAATGTTCCGAAGTCAAAAATAGAAGTTTTCAAACCAAATAATTTATTAAACGTTTTTTTTTTCTTTTTATGTGTGGTTAATTTGAAACAACTAAAACTATCCTAGAACATTGTCCGTAACACACCAATCGCAACAATTGCTAATGCGCTGGTGGAAACAAATATTGCTCCAGCACCGTCGTCTCCACCACCATTGCCACCGCCTTCTTCTTCTTCTTCGCTTGCTCCATCGTTTTCTTCGTAGAAGGCAGACGTCCATTCAATAATGGTTGGGCGATACTTCAGTGTCCAGGCTAAATTACTTTGAACAGTGTTTCGTACGGACTGAAATTGTTCAGCAGTGACACCACTATCACTACCCACAACATCCAATAAAGCTTCAAACTAAGAAAAAAAGCAGTTACAATCCTTCTTCAAAGCATTTTAACGGACGACAACATAAAGGACAATACTTACATCCCTTGATTGACTTTCTGTGAAAATGCGATTGGCAATATTGCGAATGGCTGACAAAACTGGGTTGTTCGTTGAAATTTTATCGTAGTCTGTATGCTTTGCAATCAAAAAGTCAATGGCAGCCTTAACACCAGTCGCTCCTTTCTCTACAACATATCCCACGATGCTAAGTCGCTCGGAAACAGTCATACTAGATGGGGTTTGCAGAGATAGGCCTAGATATTGAGTCAACAAAGTGCTGTTCCGCATGCATCCAAGTCCTGACAAAAATTGATTTCGCTGAACCTGAGTTTCGGCCCACTCAAGTGCTTGCACCATCAAGTTCATGTCAAACTCACTGGCCTTCATCATTCCCGCGCATGCAAGGGCTGCCCGCAAGTTTGGCTCGACCTTTTTCTGCTCCTGGAGAGCTGTTCTCAACTTTTTGCCTGAAGCCTCCAAACAGTCAGCATTGTTTGCCTTGCAAGCTAAGTTGATGATTGAGCCGCGAATAATCTTCATTAGATGCGCATCCGTTCCACTCTCGTTCACTCCCAAGGACTTGTAGAAGTTTTGCGACATCCTCTTGCAGAAGAATCGGAAAGTTTTGTATTCAGTGTCTGCGCTGAGATAGCCATCCAAAGTTGTAAAAATTGTATTGGCGATGACCCATGGAGCATATTGGTTTTCGTCCTTAAGGTAGCTCATCAAATTCATTGCTACGGTGTAATTCAGCTTATCAACACGGGCAAGGCGGTATGCATCCTCGATCAATGCAGCTCGATTGAACGTATGCACTCCAGCGAAATTCTTTCGCAAGCCATCGGCAATAAGGTTCCAATTGGTTACGTCATAGTTTATCCTGTAAAAGCTGGTTGCTTGTTTGTTGAAAATTATCCAATCATCGCTTGTCAAGCCGTCTTGCTGAACAATTATTGAGGCAGTTCCAGGCGAAATGTGACCATTCAAGCCAGTGTTGGAAAAGTCCGGATTTTTCGCAGTGGCAAAATTGAATGGAATCCACCATGACCTTCTGTCAGCTGGTGAAACATTTCCGGTACCATCGAATGGTTCCTGTTTGATAGTGATACTTCCGGTACTGTAGTCACGCGTGATAGTTACAAGCGGATATCCACCTTGATTCGTCCAACTTTTGATCCATGTTTCAATAACATTAGGATTCTGGAAGGAATTGTCCTCCATTGCAGCCAGCTTAATTGCAGAAATCAAGTCTTCTTCAACAGCAGCCCGGTATTTCCTGTCGATTTTAATGAACAAATGAAAAAAGTTGATATGCATTTTTTTGCTTGATATTTTGGTAAGGTATTAGCTAATATTTCTTAGGAATATCCTTTGATATTTGTTAAGCTTCCGGGAATTATACTTACATCTCTCTTTGGTAATAAGTTAAAGCTTTTCGGAATGTTTTTTCAGTGAACGCATGTTGTATCATTCGAATAACGTTGGCAGCTGAAATTACGCAAAATTACGTTTTTAACATAATGAGTACGTTTTTATTTTATGAATAAATAATTAATTTTGGTCATTTAATTTCACCCTGAAATTAGTTCAGCTCTCACCGTGTTCTACTAAATTCTATTAGGAAAGCAACATGGAAGCAATTCCAAATGGTAATGCATGCACAAGAGTGTTATATAGGTAAGCAATAACTTCAGTATTTCTTATAATCCACAGTCAGTGTATTTTGAAAGTGAATAAAGGACAAAAGATTGCTGGAGCAATGCAATGCGGACACATGACAGTCGCCAACTGAGCTCGCTCAATCATTGCGAATTGATGGAACGGAAATTGCAAAGCGTTGGAGAATATTGGGAGCAACCAGCAACATTTTCACATATGTAATAAAGACATGACAAATGTGTAATTCGCAATTGTTGCAGAATGTCACAGTTTGTGTTGATCTTGCATTAAGATAACACGTCCAGCGAACGCAACTTGACGTTAGTCAATTTTCCGATTTTAACGTTGGAATTCCGTCACAACTGCCTGGTTTCCCCTATGGACTTTTCTGGCTTTTGTTCATGACAGGATACCCTAGGATATCCTTTTGCAACGGTTGAAGATATCCGATACTAAACTTTTGAAATAAATGAATATGAAATACGTATTTATTTATTTATATAAATAATAGATAAATAATTTAAATACATACGAAAAAAATAAATATGAATGAGACTTTTCGTTAGCTACCTCACAAAGAATTTTCAAACTCATATGGTCGCTGTAGAAAACTTATAAACAGACAAAGGTTCCATTCAACACAAAATATGAGAAAGGAAATGAGATTTTTCCGTTTTTCCGCCATGAATACCAAGTTCTTTTGATAATTAATTTTCAAGCCAAACAATCTGCATCTGTTCTTGGGCTCTCTTATCCAGTAGCAATTATTTAGGTACAATTTTTTAAATATTTGTTAGAAGACTAGCTGAGCGGTTTTGGCAGGAGGACTTAGATCTCCTCTTACGTACTGAAACGGACGTCGGATGTGATCCACATCTGGGACAGCTTTATAAGGAATAAATACATATATAATATATATATATATATATATATATATATATATATATATATATATATATATATATTAACTCTCAAGCCGAGTGTTCATTACATTCACTCAATCAACTGCCCAAGTAAATGAAAATATTGCAATATATGTATAAATATATATAGATACATATATATTACAGATTTAAATCCTATTTTATCATGGATAAAAATTGTTGGAAAGTAAAATACACTAAATAGAAAATAATTAACTGAATTTTTATAATTTATGTATGTAGTCCCGGGAAACTCTGGGATTTTTAAATTATGTTTTTTAATATAATTTTGAAGTTCGTTTGATTGTTGACGCAAGCCAAAGTTAGCTTGGTGTTGCTTGGGTCCACCGGGCTTTGCTTTTTGATGTCGAGGACGCTTTCCGGCTCTATGTAGCCATCTTCAGATCGTTCTGATGTACTTAACGACGTGTGGATCTTATTATTTAGTTTTTGACCTTGTTTTATTGGGGTAAAGCTGTCGCGTTGGGGATATCCTGCTGGCATTCTGTACAATTCTGTTTGTGAAAGGTTTCTTCATGTTACATTTTTCCTCCTTATTTCACAGTTGGTGATACTTTGTAGTTTCTGCAGTCTTTCACTTATCTACTCTTTCATTTCACTTTGTGGTGGCCATGTCGTTATACTGTGGTATACCTGTGAGTCGATTTTTGCAAACTTACACCGTTTTCTTCGGCTGAAATCTTCCTCTTCATTAGACGTGAATCTGTTTCATATCAGTGAATGGCTGCTATTATGGTTCCCGTATCTATATCGTTGAAGGTTGAAGCGATTGGGTTATCATTGTCTAGTCTACTAGTGGATCCATATTTTTCAGCATAAAAAGCTTCATCTTCGCCTTTCTAATTTATGTAGCGTCCTGTTAAGTATGGAGGTCCTGAAGCGAACTAAGTTGTATTGGCTCCAGGATCTATATTATGTACCAATCAATGTTTTGGTGAAAACCGTGGAACGCCGAATTGGTGTTGCAGGTTTTTCAGCATAAAAGACGTTTACTGATATGTCTGGCACCTTTTGCTTTATAGTATTTAGTTTTTACTGGGTTTGGTATGAAAAACTTTATACTCTTTGCATATATCCTTTGAATAGAAAGATTCAATTCATTTTCACTATGATCCGTATCGTTGTAAAAGCCACTTTCACAAGAATTCTCGAAATATATTTGATACCTTTTCGGATAGTGCCTGGGAATTTCTATCGTGCTTACGGCCTAGAGATCCTAGATAGATGCGTATCGTTGGGTCTTTAAAATGGAAACATGACTAGAAACGATTTTATATATATTTGCGCTTTTGTTTCCTGCAATAATCCGTGGCACTTTGGGTTCTTTGTACAGAACGGTCAATTGTGGAGGGAGTCTGTATCGAAACTGGTCAAAAGTTGTTCTTACGATAAACTTATACTGATCGGAGTCAATTTCATTACGCATACATTGATCTGTATGAGATAATCCAAGTCTTCTTACAAAATCCAAAGTATTCATCTAAGTGATAAATACATGCTGCTCAAGAATATTTATCTGGATTTTAAGATAGATTAGATTTACGAAGGATTAGGTTTTTGTCAACTATTAGGCCTAAACTGTTAGGCCTAACTGATCACAGATTGCCGAATTGCTTTCTTAAGCGTTTCTGATGGAATGAAGAAGGTTATAGTATTGTAAAACTTACATTTTCCATATGATACATAATCAAAGACACCGGCAATTGCAGCTGGAGATTCAATGTAAGAAGTCATTGGTCGGGGATTAACTCGTCCATCGTTAATCAGCGAATTCCTATAGTATCCAGAAATAAATGCTTGCATGATATCCCATTGTGGATATACCTGAAATTTATTCAAATAAAATTAAATTTAAATTTTTTGTTTCAAATTCAATTGTGTTTTGCTATAATTAGCGATAACTGACCATAAAGCGAATAGAATTTTGCCTTCAAAATTGAAATGAATTATTTTTTTGTTTTTATCAAACCCGGAATTATCAACAAGAAATCTTTTAATTTGTTTTTGTATGTGTAATGGATGCAAATAACATATTCAATAAATAGATAGGAAAGAATACTAAGAATAAACCGAAAACATGCTTAGTAATATTCATAATTCTTGTAATCAAACTCTATACAGGGTAGGCCATCTGACGTTTGGAACTGGAACTGTAGGTTATTTTAAGGTTATAGGGTTTGGTGACATATGCGATGACTCAGATAGTCAGTTTTATTTTCGACATTTATGAAATTGGTCGCTTTTCGCTTGAACAAAGTTGGGAATTATTTGAAACTTAATTCCAAACTAGTGAGTCTTCTACCCGATCTTTGAAAATACAGTTCGTGAGACAATTTTGAAAGTGAGTTCAAAAAAGTGGATCGTTGTTGGATAAAACAACACGTGTTCGTACTCGTCTAGTGCACTTAATCGAAATCATCACTTCTGTTTTTCAGAATGTGCGTGAACATCCATCAACACCAAATTGTCATCGTTTTAAAGCATTGAACATTCCACAAACTTTTTTCTCTTTCTAGCATACAAACTATAGGGTCCTTCTTCCAAGGCAGAATTTTCCGCGTCAGAATAGCCAAGAACTTCTCCAAGCTGTGGCTAATTGAAGCTAGAATTCCACTTATAACCCTATTGTTGCACATACTTTATAACATCTACACGGCGGATCTTCCAGAATTACGCACAAACGTCAAATTAACCCCCTTTGCCGATCATATCCAGGCAAGCGTATCAGACAGACAATACCATCAGAAAAAATTATCGCTTTAAAATTACAGCAGTTCATCAACGTGCTTTTGACGACAACAAAAACAAACAAAAAACCACTTCAATCGTGTCCGAACATCGCTCTCAGGAGAATGTTTGGATATCCATGGTACATAAGAAATACATACATTCATATAGAACTTCAACTTGAGACAGTTGAGATATAAATACGGCACAGAGCCCTTAAGCTTTTCCAATATTAACAATCACGATAATACCACCTTAAATATCCCAAAATTCTTCACTTATCAAAATAACCGACTAAAAAACTATTACGATAAATAATTGGCTGAACAGATCACTACTCCAACAGTGTTCTTAATCTGTGCAACTGCAATCGCAGAAGGTACAAGTGAAGCAAGAATGGCAACACGCGATCTAAAGAATCGAGAGCTGAAGAACCGATATCTAAAGAAGAAGAAGTATAAAGATCTGGGTGTAGATGCATACGAGGTTCAATTAGTGCAAGAGCTGATGTCGCATGACGAGCCGATACGTTTTCGGTTTTTCAATGGACCGAAGACCAATTGATTGATAATGAGCATTTTTATCGAAAATTCATGTTTCCAGATGAAATTTATTTCCACCTCGGAGAATACACCAATAAGCGAAATCGGCATATCTAGGGCTTAGGAAATCAACACGTCATTTGCATTGCTAGTGGGGATTTGGGTCTGGCGGCAGTATTGGGCCATTTTTCTTCGAAAATGAGCAGGAAAACATCATTACAATGTATGAGGATTACCACCGCATAATCCTTAGACGATTTATTGCTGCCCTGAAAAAGATGACTTAGACCACTTTTTTCAAACAGGACGCCGCAATGTGCTACACAGCCAACGAAACAACCGGTGTTCGCAAATTGCACAATCAGCCGAAATGCTGAAGTCACTTAGCGACCTCGAAGCAGTTTTAGTCAAATGTAATGCTAACCATCCAGAGAAGATTGACAACTTGAAACATGAAATTGGAGCTGTAATCGACGCACAAGAGACTCAAACCAATCGAAAACGTACCAAAAAATTAGACTAATCCCATAATATATTGAAAGGCTAACCGTGCCAGTCATTTAAGTGATGTTTTCCATTCCTGAATTTTTATTCTTTCGAATAAATTCAAAGCTTTGAAAACAAATTTTCATTAGTTTTTTTTACAAGTCGATTCAAATTCCAAATTTTGAAAGCCCCACCCTATAGTTTCATCGTTTTTGTGTAGCTCTTCGACCAGCGTTTAATTCGGGAATAATTTGCTTGTTTTCTCATTCATTGATTCCTTAGTATAGTTGCAAGATGCTTGGAATTTTTACCATTCTCAGAAATAATTCTTCTCACCCCTTCTGAACTAATTTAAATACAATTCATTCATTGATAATTCTTCTAATTACGCCCCATTTTATCAGGTTTGATGCCAGTTTTTATAAACTTAATAGGATAATTTGGTAAAAGTTTCTCGATTTTATTCTATTTTATTTTCTTTCTTATGAGAAGCTCCATTTTGAGATTTTTGTTGATCTCGCTTAGGGTTGGTTGTCTTAAGATTGAAAAATCGGCTTCAAAAATCGAATTTTCGTCTTCTTGACTACTAATCCATCGAGCAATCATATTACGTACCCTTGGCCACCGATGGCTTAATCTGTTTATATTTATATATATATATATATATATATATATATATATATATATATATATATATATATATATATATATATACCTCCTGGCCTCATTGCTACTTGTTTGTCTAAAGTCTTTTTTACCTAATTGATCTTGTGTGGTGTGTCACTATGGCCCGATATAAGTTCTGTCAACTTGCTTCATATTGTAAATACTACTTTTCATGACTTTACTTTTGTCTGTTAAATTATTTAACAACCTACGAAATTTTTAGCGATACGAAAATTGAAAATAGTAAAAGAGCATCCAAAGATGATCATGGTATGGGAAAACAATGTTCTGAGATTAAACATGAAACCATCAAAAATCCTGAATTCATTTGTATGAGAAGAATGAAAACAGTGGTGGTTCTGTGAGGAAGTGAACCCATACCCATTGAAAAGCATTATCTAAACTTGTGAATCAGAAGATACTCGTGAGGTGACTCAAATGGTCGTGAAAGAGCTCTCAGTTCCATACAATGGATCTAGAAGAAATATCACGATGGACATTTTTGTCACGACACTATCATGTGTGAAACATCTACTCTCTTAGAATCTTATCTTGAATAAAAAATAAACCATTTACACCAAACGCTTTCGCGCCTGGGAAAACCAGAGAGGAGCAACCAACATTGTTCGAATTTCAAGACAAAATAATTCTTTTTCTCCATGTAATAAATAAAACAAGATAGTTATTTTCTCTTAACTATGCACATGGATGAGTCAGTGATCTATGATGAAGAGAAAAAACCCGAATAAATGTTGAACTTTAACAAACAAAAAGCATGGATCGTACCATGAATCAAATGGCTGGAGGTTACACTACGACCAACCCAATAAACTAATACATAAAGGAAGAGCGATAAAGCTCACATGAACTGTACGTGAGCGTAGTCAAATTGAGCGGCAACATGAGAACAAAGTAGACACAATTGATTGTTGCTGTCAATCAATGACAGTTCCATTTTTAATATAGCTTGAACGTCATTTGGAAAGTGCTCGTTGAAAATTCATCACCGAGCAAGTTTTGTGTACCGTAAATTAGTTCTTGAATTCGTTTTCTTGGAGTGAAATTCAAATTCATCGCAGAGTGGGAAATAGTTCAAATACAAAAAGTGTTTTGTGGTAAACACTTATCAAATGCAAATTTTTAGAAAATATGGAGTGGATCCAACCTATTGGGAAAGACGAATTTGTACTTAAGTGGTACTGAAATTAACCAGAATTTGATGAAAACAAATCGTTTACAGAGTTTTTTGTGTCGTTTAAGATGCGTTTGGTATTCTGAAAAGCAGAAACTGTTCAATACGCTAAGCACTCGGTAACATGTTTTTCAACGTTAAAAATTTTATCGGTTAATTAAGTGTGTTATGAAAATTCGATCTATTGGATTTATCGCTGCGTTAAAAAATATCCAGTATATTTATGAAAAATATGTACGACCAAACATTTACTATTATTAGTTGTTACGTATTTTTAGGTGCTGTTAACAATTGATTTGTTCGTTAAATGGGTTATACCAACAGTATACAGTGATAGAATTATATTAACGATACAAATCCCTATATTCGTGTTTGTATATGGGGCATCTTGTCCAGAGCACTGTCTTCTTTATTGATTGAAAATTGAATCAATCGATATTAATTTAACTCAAATTTATTTTATATGAAATATTATTAATATTCCCTCTCTGAAGAATGAAGAATGTCACAGCGCCTATGTAAGAACTATCAAACAATTGATTCCCGCCAACACTTAAAGGATATAACTAGGCTAAACGGGGTATATATCATTTCCTTAATTCTTCGTTCATTGGTACAGATGAACTAGTCGATAGCGACTTGCTTCTTTTATTGGATGAAAGGACGTAGCAACTACGGCAGCAAATACATTATACTACGAAATGAATAAAATGGGTTATGAGGGACTCACGAACGTAGATTATTTGTAAAAAAGCTGAGTAAAGAGCTTGCTTTGCCAATCATAGAGGATCGTTCTACGAATGTCGACAACATGAGAAACTCCACTATTACACTAGTACACTTTCTTTGGTAGAGAAGTTCTCCAATCGGTAATCTTGCCTGTTCAGCTGGCATGGGATCAATCAGGAAGAAGTGCTGTGACAGTTTGCTGCTATGTTTGTATTTCACAACCAAAAGGAAAGGAAAGGAAGAACAGCATGCCTCGATCGTTAGAGACTTAGTCCACGATCATCTAAACGGAGCAAGTTCTTAAATTGTTTTTTAATTTATATATTCGGAATTTAAGAACGAATCCTTCTTTATAACATGATGGGTATTAATATTATGAGAAATACAGATGAAACAATCTCATTAAATTATTATGAATAATAAAATAAGCTGCTTCGAATTAGTTTCTATCTTAAACACCATTTAGATTTGTCTCCCCAGCTGAAGGTTGTATCCTCTCAGAAAATTTTCAATACTATGCTCCTATCTGCTGCAGTAGGCTATCATAATCTTTTTTTAGTGGTAAAATTAAATGAAAGTGGAAAAACTATCCAGCTGTTGCTCTAAGTTTGCATTGGTATCTCAATTCAAAACAATATCTTTCATCTTCATGACATACGTTTCGTGCATGACACATGCATGTCTATCCAATGCAGAATACAGAGATACAAACGAAGAATCTCAATCCATGAAAAAAAACTGACTTAGTAAGGCAAAATGTCACAAAAAGGATTAATGCACTCCTGCATAAGCTAAAAAGCACAATAAAATATATGATAATCTTTTGATCTTAAGACCATACTCCAATTTGAATATTTTTTGAAATCCCTAACAATTCTTACCTGATCAGTTGAAACGTATTCAAAAAGTGAAGCAAATCCTTCATTTAACCATGTATAGGTCCACCATTTAGGGCCAACAAGATTTCCAAACCATTGATGAGCTAATTCGTGGGATATGATTGTTGCAATGGTGGTTTGACTTGATGTAGTAGTTTCGGCTTCATCGTACAGTAAATATTGTTCTCCGTATGTTACCATTCCCCAATTCTCCATGGCGCCACCTTTCGCTGGAATGGCCACATTATCCAATTTTGGCAGAGGGTAGTCTACTTCGGTGTAATCAATCAAGCTATTGAGTACGGCAACGCTAGTGTCCAACGCGAATTTGTGTTGTTCATCATAGTTTGGCTTCGAGTAAACACGATGTAAAATTCGATCGAATTTCTCAGTGAATGTGTAATCGGATACTGTCCATGCAACTAAGTAAGTTGAAGTCAGAGTGGTCGGCTCAAAAGATGTGGTAGCACTTCCATCGGGGCTAAAAGCAAATTGAAATAAATGAATTAATTAAAACAAAATAAAAACTCATTATTTTAAAGATTCGTTTTGAAAAATGACGCGACAGAAATTTGGTGTTGTAACTTTAATGAGGCCGCTAAATTTTTTGTTTGACAGCTTATAAGTTTCGTTTGTGCTTTTTTTCTTTAAAATTTAAATCATGTTAGCAAATGCGAACTGACAACTCTGTTCACTGGAGGGAACTTTCCAGTATTTGTCACATCATTGTTTTTGCACACTGCTCAATCTAAACGCACGTGATGAAAACTGTTTGACATTTAATAAGATACTCGCATCGTGCTCCTGTTTTGCAGTCTCGCATAGTTGTATCTTGGACTTAACGAAATAACATTACGAAGAGAAGCCTTCAAAGAAACTCCCATTTTTACGAGGTTCAACCAAACTGAGTAGAATTTTTTTGTGGAAAATGATTGCACAATAGTTCGTTCAATAAAAATGCCTTGGGTTTATAAAGCTTTAGCTTATAAACTCAATAGATACTAAAATGTTCTATAGCTTTTTCTATCTCTTTCTGCCGCAAACTGATCGGGAGTGTTCTCACTATTTGTTGTTATGTTATTAATTTGGACTAGCATTTTTCCGAATGATATTGCGGAGCAGCTTACGCAATATATCTCGCTCACCGGTTGTGCATAACTGCAACTAACTTTGTGTCCTGATCTATCAACTCGCTGCAACAATGCAGCTGAGCATAGTATAAAAGTAGAATTATCTCCATGCAGCTGAGCGAGTCTTAGAGGAGTTTACATAAAATATAATAAGGGTAAGCAAAAGGAGAGGAGGAATCTCATGGTAATCTAAAGTTACATTGTCAGATTGTTCTACAAAGATAGTTTGTGTATTTCTTTTAAGGTATCACTTCAAACAGATATCACATTATTCCAAAGTGGTGCGAAATGGAAATAGTCAAAATGGTCAAACAGTTGCAAAGGCGTATCACTTTGAAGTTTTGCGTTATGCGATTACAAGGATCGGTCGTAGTTGACCCGAATCTCGTTACGAATCAGATGTCTTTGTTGATGTAAGTTGACAGTACGGTACTGATTTGAGTCATGCATAATTCATTGGTCGTCAGTTTTTCACTCTTAATCAAGTCTGTACGCTAAATTATTCACTCAAATCACCAGGTTCAGCGCATTGCACACTTCTTTTTATTCCGGAAATTGAAGTCAAAGCTAAAAGGACATTGTGCTTATGATACTCTGGTAATTCAAGGAGCGTCTAGATTTAGTCACAAAATTCAAAACTACCCGCAAAGAACATGTAGAATTAGAATAAAATCAACAGAAAACTGTATTGGGGTAGTTGTTTCAACAAAGTTCTATTTAAATATGAAAATTTGCACTTAATTGACGTATGAATACAATGAACACAAAAAAACTCAAAAAGTAATTATAAGAACAATTTACAGACGGTTGCTTCATTTGGGAATTGTATCTGCCTTAGTGTCTTGTTGTCTTGTCAGTTTATGGCTTCGTCGTTTCAGCTGATCCCAAAGATGTTCATGTAATCAAAAAATCTGGGAACTCAGGAGGAAAATGGGAGTTTTTTCCTGACGTTAAAAATCCATCCCTTGATTTCAGAATATCGAGTTGAAATTTATAATCCGAACCCAATTTGAATTCATCAACGCTGGGCAAGGAGAACTCTTTTTTAGGTATCTAAGTAGACGTACAGATCCATGGTACTCCCGATAAAATATATTCAACCTTCTCTTCTTGTCGCCATGCAGCCCCAGATCATGGCAGAGTCAGCTTCATGCTTGAAAGTAGAAAGTACGTTTTTCACTGTCCACTCTTCTTTTCTCCTGCACCATAATTTGATCCGGCGATATTTCTTAAAATTGTTAAATACATAATCTTCTGGAATTTTAACCTTACTATTAAGGTCTAGGTCGCTCTCATATTCCTTAGCACTGTTTCGGACGAACTCACGGCGATTGACCCAAATGGCTTTACTCATGGAAAGCTCTTTCACGGTGACTTCTGCTGTTCAATCCTAATTTTCCAAGACAGCGTCGTACAGTTTCTGGATGACCTTTAATTTTTGCAGAGTTTTCAGATCCTTAACCATCTTGATACTGGATTTCAGATCGACTATTATTTTTCTAATGATGTCCTGTTGATTTTGTTCATTGAAATAAGAAGGTAAACCAGATTTGGGCTTGATCTCATAGCTTCTAATATTGTAGGAGATTTTAATTATAGTTTGAACTGTTGTCGTTGCCAATGATACAGTTTCCGCGATATTTTCAACAGATTGTTTTTCATCTTTCAATTTTATTATTACTTTTGGAAATTCTACTGAAATTTCTTTCATTTTTAATCGAATTTCAGCATAATTTGTATACTTACAATACACATGTGTTTTCGCTTAGCTAATGAAAGTCGTATGTAGACTTTTGTTGTACTTAATTTTTGACATTTATCTTATTTAATATAGTTTATCTAATTTAAATGTCGCTTCACAAGAACTTTTGTTAATCTTTATAAATTTAAAGTGTATCTTTCAAACATACCGATATAGTTTTCTACTGTTTTCATTCGAATTTTAAATATTGTTTGAGGGTACGTAAACCTTTGTGGCTAAGCATCTGTATGTGCTCGAAGACTCACTTGAATTATGACAATGTCAATCAACCAAAATGTTTTCAGATATTTGTTTTTAAAGCATTTTTTCGACCGGCTTTATTTAGAAATTAAATTTCCAATTCGTTTTCAAAATACACTGCAACTCAAATAATGTCAAATGTACACTTTATCAAATAATTGCACAAACAGCAGTCATAATACGAAATAGAGCCAGTGCTATTTTTAGATCAAAGAAGATTAGTTTATTTCGTTTTTATTTTTTGATTACTTATAGTTATTTTTTATAAATGCCAAGAACAAAAATTTCCGTTTACTTTATTTTCTCACAAATATTTTCATATGTGTGTCATAAGTCATGATATCTTCATCGAAAAATTGCACATACACTTCAAACTGGTCTCGTATCCACATAAAGAGATACCAACGGTACTTAATTGTCGACGTAGGTTTACGCTCCCTTGTTTCTTAATGATAGTTGCAGTTCCAAACTTCTCGTAAAAGTGATATGTTCTACGCATGCAGATCGTTTGAAAATTGCACAAACAAAGGCAAAGGTTCCTATTGAAGTAAGAAAACTTATTGTTAAGCTCAAAGAGGAAGGTCAAAGTTATGCAGACATTCGAATAACCACAGGAAGACCACGTGTAACCATTGAAAGCGCGTTTGTTGTGTTTAACGCTGACTGTGTTTTTTTTGACAGTTTTAACGTGAAACTGTTGTCTTTTTTTTGACATTTCAAGTGAAAAATCTACATTTGATTATGTCGTGTAAATGTGTTTATACGTTTAGAAGCTGCTTACTTCCATTATTTTAGAATTAAAATTAAAAACCTACCAAAATAGTGGATACCATATTTTAGTTGCACTAATTTCTCCACAAATTTGATTAAGTGGCTAAACAAAAAGAAACATTCATTGCCCTTTGGTTTCCCAATGATGTAGAGAGAATCTACCAATCATGCCATCCAGCACGGTATATCAAGAAATATAAAACGAAGTGTGGTACACCCTGGCGTAGCTTCTGCATCGCGACCTTTACCACACTGAATCAATTTTTATATTTCTACCAGTACCAGCAAGATCCTGAAGAAGATTTTAATTCAATGGAAGTTAACTATAATGAGCTAAAAACCTCACAATCGTCAGTTTGCGGGCGACAATATTGTTTGTGAGGAACCGCATAGAATTTCGAAAGATGAACTCAGTGACTTTATACAAGATTTGATTTTGCCAAAAGATGAATCGAAACTACTGCGATAAAGACTTAATTTTGCTTCAATTGGATGTCAAAATCAGTTTATATAAATATCGTCAGAAAAACTTGATACTCTATTCCAAATCAGAAAACCAGATTACATTTTGTAATATCATAAATTGTTTGTTGAACGCTATGAACATTGAATACCATCAAGAAGAATCTTCTAAATATGAAATTTATTTTATCTTCAACACTACAATAAAAAGTATTGGAATCGTAGACTAAGCCTGCATCCTGGAAAAAAGAACGTCCTCCTATACTAATTACTAGAAAAATTCTTTTAAAGCCTTTACATATTGATTTGGGACAAATGTAAAACTTTTTGAAGGATCTTAACAAAGATGAACCAGCATTCAAATACCCACGAAGAAAATCTCCCCGTATAAGCGATTCTAAAATCAAAGAAGGAATATTTAACGGACCTGAAATAAGAGAGATTCTAAAGGACCAAAACTTTAAATCAGTATTACAGAGCTTTGACAAAGAAGCGTAAGAATCTTTTAGAGCATTCGTTCATGGTTTTTTCGGTAATAAGAAAACTGAAAATTTTGTTGAACTCGTGAACAACCTCCTTCCAAAGTATCAACATTTGGTTTGAAATATGTCCCTAAATATTCAGTTTTTTCATTCTCATCTTGATTTTCATTTTCAACTTCGGTGATGTTAGTAACGAACATGGCAAACGATTCCGCGAAGTTAACTCGAAAATAGAATTCAATGTTAGCGGACTTCTGCTGGAATTTCAGGAGAGGTTCCCTTGAAAGCTCTTAAAAAAGAGAAAGGAAACAGTGGAGAAAAAAATTGAGATTTTACATATTTAAACATTTTGTCAATATTTCAAAAAACCCAATTTCATTTAATATTTCTATATAAATTGTTTTTTAAGTTCACATAGTATTAAAAGTAAAATTTTGAATATCAGAAATATTTCCAAAGTAAGAGCGAATTAAAAAACATTTCGTGTTTTCGTCTTCACCAAAGCAGCCCCAAAGCATTATAAAATAATAGTATTCAATTGAAAGGCACACAAAAAGTTATAATTTTGTTACCAGTGCTATTTAATAACTTTTTACCTGATCCTGGTTTCTGGCGTGGTTCAAATTCAAGGGGCTGAAATTTTAGAACTGATTTTTCGATGGGCTTCAATTCAAGGTATGTTTATTCACATATGTCCTCTATACAAGCCTACGTCATCCATGACTCTGACAAATGGAGACATCGGCCAACATATGTGGTCAAAGTTCTGTGGTGAAGGGGGATATGAAATATATTTTCGCAGTTGGACAGTATTCAAGTAAGAACTGCACATTGACTCGCGGTCATAAGATAAAGATCAAGAGAAAAAAGAAAAGTGGGAACGAGAATATGTCTAACAAAACCATACTTACTGTTCCACCACATCACCTAAGGCGGGCATGTTCGAAATAGCGTTATAAGTCCTATGATGAGTTATAGCCAACCGAAATATTGCCTTTTGCTGAGGCTCATCATAGCAAGGAAACGCAGATCGAGCATCTGTTGACTCAAATTGGGTGGTTGCTAGATATCTTCAAATACATAAATTCCTCTGTTAAGAACAGTTTGCACCAACACTTCAGTAAATATCTCTTACATATCCTTGTCGCCTTCGTTTTTATACGACTGTATGTAAAATCCTGCATTGTCATTACGAAGTTTACCAGTGTATTCCACAGTGAGTAAGTAAAGTTGCTGGTAGAAGGTTCCACCGGCCACGTGGATAATTAAAAATTCGCGCTCCTCATCATAGGAATAGGTTACACTGTGCTCATAACCATATATGGCTACAATTAATTCCACTTTTGTAACTTCCAATTTTTTCGCGTGTAGGTAAATATCAAGTACGACCTCTTCACATTGCAAATAAATATTAGCCACTCCACTGAATTTAGTTATCCCTCGATGAACATCAGTTTTAATGTGAACATCATAGTAAATGGGGCTGGTTGAGTTTGGAAGAAGAATTCCTTCATGTGGGAAAGGATTATCGTCACGTTGTAAAGGCTTTGCAAACACTATGTTAACAACTACCACTAAAACTAAAACAAATTTCAAAAAACTAAGCATGTTGACTTAACTAATTCTATAAGTGTACTGAGCTCTTCATTTGCAAAAATCAATTAGGAAACAATAGGTGGATCTTGATTTATGGCTGGTTAGTAATGGCTGCAATTAATTTTTGCCATGTTATCACTATATGGTCCACTTAAATGTCTGCGAGAGCGGTATGACTTTAATTTGTGTGATCAATTATGACTTTGGAAAATGCATAGCAATATCTTTATGTTTTAATAATTGTAGACTTTACAACTTTACAACAAGATGAAGGAGAAAGAGTCCAGAGGTTCAATAAATTAATCAATGGGTAATGAAAATAAAAGATGGCAATAAAATTTTCAATTTCATAATAGCCAAAATGAAGGAATACTTAGCCTTGTATTTCATAACAGCTCCGCGGTGTGGTGCATATGCTAAAAGTTAATGCTAAATACTGTGAATGAATGAAACAGAAGAAATAAGAAAACTTATCAAAAAAGTTAGCGTCGCGTTTAGACATAGACTTCATTTTCACGCAGTCTGAAAGTGTACTTTGCAGAATCACTCTCGAAACATGACTCTAGTTATAAGCGAGATTTTTTTTTAAATTTCGAGGAAAAAGTCGTTTGCGGAAATTTTTAGTAGCTTAAACTTCACGCGGACTGTCTTAGAAAATAGTATGAAACTTTTCGGAGAGAAATACTTTGCAAAGAAAATAAAACGATCTTTGTATCGCCATATGGTACTTTAAAACTAACTTAAAAAGTTTTTGTATGTTGAGAAAATTAGCATAACTTGCAGAGAAGTTTCCTTAGCCCAACAGTAAGGAACATTTTGTTGAAATTACTGCACGACATTTTACTGCAGAGCTTATTGTCCAATCATTGCCTCTTAGTGAAAGGATCATCATCGAATTATTATATTCCACGTCCAAACAGCGTTTAGAATAATTTTAAATTAATTGTTTCTATGTGTCGTGTGTGAAAGCTTGACAGTATAGATTCATAAAAAATCAATAAACCTACTTCGAGTTCACTGAAAAAGTTCGATTTTTCTAATCTAAAAGTATTACTCCAAAAGGTTTAAGTATAATAGGTTGTTTTTTATGTCCCAGTACGATACTGTGTTATTATTAAGGACACTTATCAGCTATTTTTAGCCACCATCAGCCCACTCTGCTAATGGCTAAAACTCAAACGCTTCCTCAGTTGCAATACCATAAAGCCTCCGTTGCCACGTAAAACAAACAGGCCACAGGATATATGCAAAAAGCAAACAGATGTCTGTAAAAGTAATAAAACATCCCAGCAAATATTTTGGCGGAATTTCGCTTAGGCGAACTAAATTCGGATCACCTTTTCTTCACCAGAGCGAAAAAAAGTCGTAAAATAGCATATGCTACGCGTAAAACTTTGGAAAAATCGTTTTTTCATGGCAAGAAACCTTTTCTTCTTCCTGTTTTCTGGAACCACTTTTAGCTTTATGGGTTGTTGATCAGATTGCTGTTGCCAGTCTCAGCTAAGAGTCTTAAGGTTATCCGTTTTCGGACTCAGTCACTCTTGTTTTTAATTATTAATTCGCATTGCAAAATTCCCGATTATTTTCATAATCAGGAATTATCGGTTTGTGCGGGATTGTGCGGCTTTTTCCACATTTTTTTAAGCGATAAATTTATTTATTTATTTATACATATATATATATGCAGTATTCATTTATAAGTTTGAATTAGGTACGTGCATGACTCGAGTCGTAGTCATATCGTGAAAATTAGTCAGTTAAGTGTTTTAGTGTGGTGTTGCAGATGAAGGTGTCTTACATTGTAATTTACCACCCTTAATAAAATGATTTTTTTCAAAGCAAAATAGCGGAGATATGAAAAAATTGTTGTAAAAATTAGGTTTTTCCCTTTTTGCCCTTGTTAATTTTTTATTTTCAATTTTTTCTGCAATTTTCTAGTAAATTACAAAAGAGGACATCAAAACAAATAAAACTTACTAAAATTTAAAAATATCTGTCTTGTGGATGCTGAGAATAAGTCTTGGTCGATTGAAAAAACACCATTTCAAGTAAATCGCCTTTAAAGATTTTTTAGTTTTTATATTGTAATATTTAAATAAAAATCAAATTTCAGCACTAATGATTGATTAATCAGCAATCCCTGGTCCATATTCAAGGAGTCCCGAATGAATAAATTCTTGCTAATCCCATTGCTGAGCTGTTTGCTTTGCCAAGCGAACTTCCTTCGTCGCCGCTCTACTCGGTTTGTTAGCCATCTCAATTCGTTCTTCGTCTTTTTTTACATAATCGTAGGAACATAATCGTATGAATGTCCAATTAAGCTCCAAATTATCTCTAATATCTTCAAGAGAGACTTTCTTCCTTCTTGAATAGAGAAATATCAGGAGCCAATTCCGTAACTTGCGGTCCCACAAACGTATATTTGGGAACGATACCCCAAAGTGTATTGTTGTAACACTCATTATTATTTTGGGTATTCTTTTTTTCATTCAATATTTATTTTGAATCTTAGTCCACGAATTGCAGTTTTGGTAAATCTTCATCATCTTTATCATCATGTAATATATACATAACATATACGTCACAATAATATACTCACCAACGCCGAGAAAACGAAAGAAAACGAAAGAAAACGACAAAACACAATAATTGTCGTCGGAAAGGGTTTGGGGAGGGGGAAGCCCCTCTAGATGATTCGTGGTCAAAACGACGCCTTTACCGGTTTTTTGGTTGTCCTGAAAATACGCGATAGATAAGTTTTGTGCATCGTATGCGCAACATGTCAATATAAAGATTTGACGAAAGCATCCGGGATCGATTGATCGATCGATCGGCCACGAATGACGACCTGGTAAGCCAAATTTCAAGAAGGGCGTGAAAACGTTGAAAATGTAAGTCACCGAAGACGTCACAGCTGCAGCAAAACGCCTGAATACTGTAGCAGAAATGAATTAGAAAACAGAAATCTGTGTTAAAAGTGTAATCATTATCGTCCGAGACCTAATCTGGGCGAGGTTCACTCCACGTCTGCTTACCCAAAAAGACAAAAATGCTTGAAGTATTTCTTAGCCTTCTTTAGTATTCACGATCAAGGGCAGGCTTATAGAGGAGTCGCATTTTAACGTGCGATGAAACGTGGGTTCGCCATCTCACTCCTGAATCGAAAACAGCTGTAATGGAGTGGACAGAAAGGGGGAGCCAGGACTACCAAAATCCCAAAGCACGCCTGTTACGTCTTCGTGGCCGGGTTCAAGCCGCATACTAGTCAAAAAGAGTCGTCAGCCCATCTCAGACATCTTTCTCCTGCATTACAATGCAAGGCCGCGGTCTGCAGCCTTGCAGACCGCGGCCTTGCAGAAAGGTCTACAGACCTTTCACCATGTGACTTCCATATGTTTTGGCCACTCAAGAGGGCATTTGAAGACAGATTCAATAGTTTGTGCGTGTTGAATACCCAAATCCCCAAGTACCCAAATCATTCTTCGAAAAGGGCATGAAAAACCCACCTGTTTGGCGACTAAAATGCATTCCTAAATAAGGAAACTATGAATAAAATTAATTATAACTTTAGTATTATCCTTTATTTATTATAAATATCATGTAAACATGATGTAAATAATAAAAAACGTTGAAGCATATTCTTTTCTGTTATATGAAATTTAAACGTATTAAATCGACCAAGTATCACAAGATTCAAAGGTTTTTGTTGAAAAATTACGAAAACAGTTGGATATACAATTTTGAAAAGGGGACATCTCGCATATTATGTCAAATACGTTATCCAAATCAATGAGTTCTGAATGTTTCCCTCCGCCTTTTATACTAGTAAAAAGAAAATCTATGGTATATGTTGTACTGTCGACGTCTTGGCGCCTACAGAAATAATTTCGAAAAGGCCACAACCCTAAGAGTTGTGGTTGTTTAATTGAGATATTTCAAATTTATAGTAACATAAGACCGTTAACGTCTACAATTCTTCTGACTCTTTTGTTTTTGTGATTTAAAAGAACAAACATGTTGCGTTTGTCAGTCTCAACAGGTTCCACTCACCAGTCATTGAGTTATCTGAAGCTAGTAAAGATGTCCCGCAACGCTTCCACAATTAGTTCTGATTTTGAAAATGAAACTCCAAATAAAGGAAAATGTAGAGAGTACGAAAAAGCGGGGGATACAAACATGTTGTCATGAAAGCAGCTAAAATATAAGGTGTACCTCATGTAAATTACTAAGGAAAACAAGTGCCAAGACGACACATGGGAGAGACTTCCAGGTAAAAGTTACGTCTCTTGTTTTTTCAACTAATGTGGTGTAATAACATTTGTAAATAATGTCGAATACGCGTTTTGTTTAATAAACGTGGGCTATATTCAGTATGGGAATATTTCCGCCCTCTTTTCGACAAAGTTTTTAGTTTATTTCAACATTGAAAGAATACAGTCACGTCATTCAAAGTATGCACCATTTGAAGCTATGACTTTCTTGCATCTTTCTGGTAGTAGATGGATTTCTCAGCGGTAAAAAATCCCCATCCTTCGATTCGATCTAGCCATCGAGTCATTTTTGATGCCTTCGTAAAAAGTAAATCGTTCTCCGGTGAGAGCTTATTGCATGGAGCAGAACAAATGGAAATCCGAAGGATTGATGTCTGGGGAATACGGCGGGTGGGGCAAGTTATTCCAATTCACACTTTCCAAATATTTTTTGACCGACTTGGCTATTTCACGGTCTTTTGACAAAAAAATAATTCATAATTCGAACAACATTTGGAAACAATATTTGTTATCGTTATTTAATATTAAAAAATTAAATCAAATGATTCTGAACAAGTATCTCAAAATGAGATGTGAGGTTAAGTATCAGTTTTTTGGCAATATCTTAATCCGAATTTTGATTTATCGTTTGGTAGACCACAGATTGACGTTTACAGTTAATTAAATGTTCAAATATCCTCATTTGAAATAGATCAGTAACTGCAGAATTAATAGTACACGAGCATCTTGCAAGCGAATTTCATAAAAAATATATAGAAATCGAAGAAAACATTACCAATAATGAAACAGTTTGAGGTTTACCCTTTGACTACATGCCAAATTAGCCTTTTCCTAAATTAGTTGTGTAACAAATTTTTTATTAAAGACAGCTCTGGGCTCACGAATTTAGCATATATAACATGAGGACTAGCAAAGGAACATTTGATTTTTATCATGAAGGAGTGAAGCCCTTTTCTAAATTTTTGATTTGGAAAAGGGCGAATCTGAAAAACATAAAATATTTAAAATATACTTTATAATAACGTTAGCATCAAAAAATTTTCTATAACCAAGATTGCAAATCGGCTCCACAATATCGTTCAAAATAGTTTCCTTAGCGTATACCTGGATATTTAATTTCGTTAAAAACTTAAATATCCAGGTATACGCTCACTTCGAAGTTGCATATTAAGTTTTGAATTTGTCAAATGTACCAATAAAACAAATCAAAAGGTCATTAGAATTACTTTCCATTCACATTTTAAAATTATTTTGATTCTCTTAATAGATCGAGTATCCTTACAAATAATTTGTAAGAGAGCTGTTGAAATAACATAACCGCCCAATGACACTCGGCATCTAGTAAATTACGCGGATCATTCTAAATTGGAAATTCAAAACAAGAAACTATTCTGCTTTGATTCGTTTCATTACCTCACACAAAGTGCAGACATCAAGGGTCTCGCGCAGTCTCGAGTCACGTAAAAATTCTCGTCGCGAAGATATTTTTTCGCAGTGTCCTTATTCGAAACCGTAATTGAACGTTTTGTTTATTTCGAAGTGAATTTGAAGTTTAATAAAAGAAAATTTTATAAATATTCTATTGCTCTCGTTTATACAGGAAACTGGAGTCATTCGATAAAAAACAGGTCGTTGCATGTTAGCAGGCGCAAAAAAGGCGACCGCTGATACCACACACTTTTTATTTCCAAAACATAATGAAACGAATTTTCTTACACAAGGTCTTGATAAACAAAATCCATCAACATTTTTTCAAACTTGATAGATGCGGCGAGTAACTTGCACAGTTCAAAATGTTTTACATGAACAGTTTCATATAACGTCAATTTCAAAAAATTGTTTGGCGTTCTAGACCCTAAGGTTACTTTCCAGTGTCTCCGCTTTATTTTCACGTTGTTGGGCCTCTGTTCTTGCCAGATGTCTTTCTTTTGCCGAGAAGGGGTCACCAGGGACGAGAGATAACGCTCTCTCAGCAATTGCCGACAGTTTTGGGACCAAGTCACACTAGAAAGGTGGACTGCACATCTGGTCCTTAACCTGAGGCCATGGCTCAGCCGAGAGCATGGTGAGACCGATTTCTACATGGCCCAACTTTTAAGCGGACAAGGATGTATTCGGTCTTACCTCCACGAGATCGACAGGTCACGGTTTCTTAACTAAATGTTTTGTGCAGGAAATGTGGATGACACCTGTCACATATTTTTGTCTTTCAAAAGATGGAGTAATCAGCACGGAGACCTTTTGAGCGAAATTGGAGTGCTCTGTTCGGAAACTATGGTCGGATAAATGTTCAAAACGGTTAACAAATGGAATCGCGTGGCATAATATGCTCGGGCAGTGGTGATACTGAAAAAAGCTCGACTGGAGCGTTGGTAGGCGTCGGGGGTGAAAGGATTTCTTTTCTAGAACTTCCTTCCTCTTTCTGTCTTCCCGTTGGAGAAGAGATGCCTATAGTCTGAAGGTGCTTCTAGGCGGAGGAACACGAGGTCTAGCGCGAAGTAATGAGTGGGACGGCTCCAAACGAAGTTCTCAGGTTGACAGGGGAATTGTTTAGTGATTATTTCAGGAGAATTGCGCGGCTGGGTTCCACATTCAGGGCGTCATTCAAACAGCCTTCTCCATCCTACCACAAAAAAGAACGCCTTACTTTTTTTGCGTTTTTAATGGCCTTTTCTGCAATCAAAATCCCCATCTCTTTTCTTTGCGTATTTATAAGCAGTAGCCCTTCCTTCCCATATCTAGCGACATTAATTGAAAATTGAAAAACCCATTTTGAGGTTGTTTTCTCGGAAGGACGTTGGTTTCCTTAAAAATTACGAGATTCTCGCACATTTCGGACTGTTTTTTTAACTTTTTTGTACAATTTCTGCCCTATTTCGACACAACGATATTCAACCAAACCAAACAAATACGCTTGTGTACAGGAAGTTCAAAAAATGTGAAAGCACAGTAATAACTGGAATAAAGGAAAGTGGAGATGGAAATGCTTGGCACGTTCGACAATTACGAGATTCAATGAAAAACTTAGGAGTTGCTTTCTTTAAGTCTAATAGACGTTTAATAAGATCTAAGAAAGTCTAACAATAAAAAAAAATTGATTTTTAAAAAGTGTACACCTTACAACTTCTTTAACCGAATACCTGAGTTAATCCGAAGAGTATGCGACGTTCGAATAAAACCAAGGCAATCTCGAGATATCACGATTTTCGACGCCGGTGTCGCAGCAACTGACCGATACAATGAGCAATTCCATGAATTTTCCGCAACTTGGCGGCAAACATGTCTATGATCACAGGATAAGTAACGAACCGCAGAACGGGAAAAAAACGGTAACTCATCCTGAGTCAGTTTGAATTGAAATCGGGTCAAAATTCGGGTTAAATTTAATCAAAAATGGAATGTATACCAGATAAATGCAAACATTTTTTCCGGTTTTTTTGTAAAAAACATACATAATTTCCCAGAGAAATAATAATGACTATCGGCTTTTACATGTTTCGCCCATTCTTCGTGAAATTTATGAATAACAGGCCCGAAAATCTGGTTGCCTCTTGCGACAAAACCATTAGTCGAACCATTTTTGCAATATCATAGAAAACGCGGAAGAGTTCGTTCAGATCATGTGGGACCTACTTAGCGATTTTACTGTTCTAACCCATTGCTCACAAACGTCTCCTGATCATTTTCAGTACCACGTTGTATGTTTCTGCTAATTGCCATTGAGTTTGAGTTGGGCGAGTTGAGTTTCCTCTTGGCATTTTTGTGGTCTACCACAGCCCTCGCTGTCTTTCGCATTGTAATTGCTACTTTTGAATTGTCAAAATCATGTGTCATAAGTCCTTTATTGATGAAGTGTGTCCACTATATGTTTTTACCAGCAAACTACAACTTTCAAAAGCCTTTTCTTTTCGTTAAACAAAAAACCGCCGTCTCTTTTTGAGGCATAAAATTTGACATGATTGATCAACATGATAAAACAAACACGTTTGTTTTAGCGGACTTAAAATGTGTGTGTTTAAAGCTAAATGTCAGATGAATAAAATGACATATGTGTCAAATTAATGTGCTGCCTATTTTCGCTGCTGCCATCCCTAAGTAAAACCAGAAAAAGCTTATGCATGCACTTCGTAAAGTTAAATCAATTTATCAGAACATTATTTGTTTTTAAATCTTACGAGGAATTATGGGCGAGCCTTTTTCGGAGTCAATTAAATACATTGTTTTAACCAATAGCACAATAGCCAATTTATAATTGAGGGCTTTAGCTTCAGCCGAGGTCAAAGTGCGGGAATCGTGCGCTCACCATAATCACGAAAGTACTTATCACTAGATTTGCTGGAACCATGGCGCAAAAGTCAATAAAATTCCTCTCATCACTCCAAGGAATTTCAATTAATGATAAAGGTGTTATCAAAGTCAAGGTAAATTCATAGATTCAAATGAAAAGTCGTTTGATTGATTTGATTTATTAATATGATGCAAGGATAGCATGGATACCATTTGATTGTGTTAGATTTGGAGAAGATGTATTAAGGATTTCGGCTTTTCGCCTCTCCTCAGATGCAGAAGAAAATTTAAATTAAATCGACTTTAATGAAAAGGTTGTGGGTATGATATTGATTAAACAGTCTTTAAGAATTATAAATTAATTAAAAGAAAAGGATTAAGTTCACGTTCGGAAATTTGATCGAAAAACTTGACATTTTTAATTGCGTATATTTTTAGCTAAACTATTATCCTGCCAAAATTTCAAACCAAATTTCAGACATTTTTAACATATGCAGAGCATAGAACCGAGCGCTGGTCCAGTAGACGCTACCGGTTAGAATGCGCTGACAATAGGGAGGAGCGTTATATGAAATGCTAATTTGAGTACAAAGGTTGTCTTCCTAACCGAAAGGTGATTGTCAGAATCCCAGGCGTCATAGGAAGCCGCATAAAAGAAAGTTCCATAGGAATTATTACTACTCAAAAATTGAACATCATGAAGATCAAAGTACAAATGCGAAAAACTTGGACAGTTCTACGAGTGAAAATGTGCCTGTGAATTTGTTACATTTTCCAACCACCGAATTTTCCACGTTAGTTATTGGATTATTGGCAATGGTTGGTTGCGCAAGTGTATGTGTAGTTTGAAGAACTTGGTATCCGAGATCTTGGTTCGAAGTTTGACTGTGAATCTAGGAATGTCAATGTAAGTCCTCTAATAAATACTGAGTTATCAATATACCGCAGAATGCTGTATGTTACACCATGCTCCGGCACTGCTACCCAAGCTTTGAGTTTGTTGTGTAATTGTCTGGACATTGGCACCGGCATAGCTGACGAACCTTACAATCAAATTTTCAGCCACGTTCACGTTCCTATAAAGACTATGTTTGGTTATTGTTGTCAAAACGTTGTAGTGGAAGAAAACCAAGGGAATGAAAAGAAGGGAAGCAAATATTGAATATCAAAGTGTTGAGAGACGCCGATGACAAAAAATTAAATTCGCAAATATATTGAACTCAATTTAGCGACGGGTCCTAACGCAGATAATTTTGATGAGAAGCTAGACGGGGATCAATGGCGAATTCGATACAGTCATGATTTCTTTGAAATTTTTGACGAGTCGGAGGTCTCAACGACTTTAAGAAAGCGAAAGCTGGTTGCAAAGATATGAATCGTATGGACGAACAACGGATCCCTAAATAGGTAATCGTTGGGAGAACCAGTGGGGAAAACGAGGAAACGCTGGTATGATTCTGTGGACGAAGACACTTCATCGCTGCTCAAATTTCAAAATTAGAGGAGACGGACAATGGACCGAAACAATTGGAGGAGCTTGTTGCAGGAAGCGAAGGTCCGAGAAGGGCTGCAATGCTAAGAAGAAGGAAATCATAATCAGAACTAACGACACTTATAGCATAGTACAATAGCAAAGTAATAAATCAAGATAAGTGAAACACTTACTGTCATGCTTGTGAATAAAAGTAAAATAAAGCCGCGGACCTCCAAGTATATATAGAATGGAAAGAAAACCATGAGGAAAAAAACTGTAGTAAGGATCATAAAAGTGCAGGAAGCATGAAAGTGGAGTCTATAATGAAGGTGTTTTTGAAATCAGAACAATTTCATGGCGTGTAATACGAAAACTATATTGCTGACGGTGATTTTGACTCGTAAAGAGCAGTTTTCAATTTTAAGTTTTCAATCATTTTGGCGATGATAACCGAATTTCAAATAGCGAGTATAGAAGTTACGTTTAAAATGAGGATGATAACTCTACTTCAAAATATTCGAAAACCTTTGAAGCTAGGTGGAAAAGGCAAGCTTACAGAGTCATTGATGTAGAAGCTCAGCACTTTTCACAGACCAGTGATATAATGACATTCAGGGAGTTCGGAAGACATGAAAAGAGCAATCATGGTGATATCTTACCGTATGATTTTCACAGATGATAGTCCTCGACAGAAGTACTGGTCAGTGGGAGAGTAAAACTGGTTCGAATGGCAAAAACGAACGTTAGGATGGAACTTGAATCACATCCTACTCTTTTGTATCCCGATCTGCAGACGGAAAATCTTCCAACATATGAAGATATTGAGCGATGAATTGCTGGAAAAATGTTTACGTGGCCGCACTCAAAATGCAAATGAAATTCTAAATTCCACTGTTTGGCGATTTGTTCTGAACATATGCCCACCGTACTAGAAGCGGGATTATTCAGTAAAGGAAATTCATCCCTTCTGATGATAATGAATGAGATAGGAATTATAGTAGACACTCAAACTTCAATGGCGTCGAATGAATGGATAACCAGCCCTTAGGCTGAGTGAATCGACGTTATCAGCTGCAGTCGAAGGAAGTTTTGAAAATTCAAACAGCATTGTTCTAAGCCAGAATAAGAAGAAGAATCATTATATTTAGCTAGAATAGCTAATTAATCAGTAAGAACTTTAAATGTTTGCTAGCATGATTAAATTTCTATTGTCCGGAAATAATTTTCAAATGCAGTTTTCTCCCAAAAGTTTTCCATCCCAAAAAACAAAGCAGATTTTATGAAAATTAAAACATCGGTTCTTTCAAAGGATACAATATATGTGAAATTAACTTTTGAAATGATATTGTGATTTTAGGAGGGATATTCTTGCATTATAAGTGAAAAAAGAGAAGAAAAAATATTCCAACCTTCGCGAAATTTCAATTTTTATCGTTTTCTCCTGCTACAGGCAATAAGATGATATTTCTGGCTTGGGTGAGAGGTGGAATGAGTCCACAACCTGCAACTGAGAAAGTCTGGATAGGAACTAGAACTGGCATTGACGCATATATTTTTTATTGTTTGTTTAAGGGATTACATGGGTTTCGCAGTTTAAAAAAAAATCGATTTTTTTATTATCTTATTAATTTCTACAACCTTTCGAAAATATTGTCGTAAATTTTCAGATCGATACGAATAATAGTTTCGGAGATACAGCCTTGTGAAGGTGCGCGCTCGAGATCAGCTAGGCTCCGAGCGCCGTAGCTGCTCGTCTACTGTTTTTCTGTTTTTATTGTCTATTGTTTTGACTTTCTAAAGGCAACTAGTTTGAAATACTTCAGTTGGTCATTACTTCTTGAATCACGAGGTTCATTTGAAAATGTTCAAGGTGTCTGCTGTGAAATTTATTTAAAAATGCCTAAAATTTTGAGAACTCAGTTAACAGACGGCGCTCGTAGAAACGATAGACCAAGGAATAGGAGACACTCATTCAATCCTAAAAATCCGAAAATTGATGATGATTCCTTCGCGAGCACGTCGGCAAAAAAATAAAAAAGTGACGATAAAGAGCACGTGCCACAGGAAGACACGTCCCAATATTCAATTATAGACTTTGCCTTAGTTTTTTCAACACTCTCATCTTTTGTGCGGTATTCTAACATTATTAAAAATAAAGATGAAGAAAAATTGTGTAGTGGAAAATTGGATTTTAAAGCATGTGAACTACGTGATCCGAAATATATTTTATCGTTTAGAAAAATCGGAAAAATGTCTGAAATCGATCGCCAGTTCATTTTTGTTATGCGAATATTGGGCTTGGGGCTTGCCGGATGCAAAAAATATTGCGGTTTGGTGGATCTCAGCGGTTCATTTCTAAATCAATCAACATACGACTTTTATATTCATAAAATACATGAGTATATCGGAAAATTTGCCCAAACACTGTTCTCCTCTGCTGCTCAAGAAGAAAAGCAATTAACGAGCCTCGAAAACGACGTTGAAGCTACGATAGATGTGAGTGTTTCCGCTGAATCATCGCAATCATGAATCGCAAATCTATGCAGCGCCAATCACACTGGAGCATCTGGAAACATGGAAGTATCTTCAATGTTTGAAATGTTTAAACGCTCTATTGTAAAATATGGCCTGAGTACGGCAACTATATAGGAGATGGGGATAAAAAACATACTCTGGTATTCTCAAACACCTTATGGTGAAGATTTTATTATCAACAAAAAAGAATGCGTTCGACATGTACAGAAGATAATGAGTTCTCGAGCCCGTTTACGTGATTTAGTCAACAAAACAGTTGAGGAAAAACTAGTCAATGGTAAAAAAAACTAAAAAAATTCTTTCTAGCAAAGGCAAACTGACTGGTAAATCTCAGAAGTTTTTGGTAGATCAATTTTTCCATTTTCACTTACAACATTGTAAATGATTTATACCCTTGCTGAGCTAACCCAGCGAAGACTCATGGGTGCGGAAGTTTTGATCAAATATTTCACAAATTTGATCTCGAAAGTGAATTAATATTGAGAAAGGTGGAAAGAGCTCAAGCTGGTTTCGAACACGCGTCTTTAGTTCAAGGAGAGTGCCAATCGATGCGTCCCGGCCTGTGAGTTGGCACCTGACGAGAAGCGGCAGGGACGCGTGTTCGAAACCAGCTTGAGCTCTTTCCACCTTTCTCAATACTGACTGGTAAATTAATTGATAAATTGACTGCTTACTATGGTTTGGCAATAAGAAGAAATTGTGAGTCAGTTGAAAAAATTAAAGATGCTTTATGGGCTACTAATTACAACTACAGCTCTACAGACAAAAAGCCTCAGCACGGAAATTGTCCAAAAGGTCCACACTCCTGCTGCGTCTGGCAGCGAGCATCCGCTACAAACACTATTTCATCATTCAAACATGATTAAACTGCATTCGCAGATGATGTTTTGACTGCAATGAAACCTATCTATGAAGATCTCAGTAAGGATGAGCTTCTCGCGCGGTGTGTTGGTTGTTTCACTCAAAATAATAATGAAAGCTTCAACCAGTTAGTCTGGAAGATTACTCCAAAAATACTTCCTGCTGGTTCAAAAATCGTTAATATTGCTGCATTAGTCGCTGCTTGCAATTTTAATGAAGGAACATCAGCTTTATTATCCATGGAATGAATTTGAAACTTGGCCGAAATTCCCACGAATATGCCCGAAATGCTGATGAAAACCGTGTGAAAAAAAAATCTGCAAGCGAGACTCGCGAAGCCAGGATTCATCATAGACAGGAGCAAAAAGATGCCCTGGAGATTGCAGCTACTGCATGTTGTTTACTTTATGGCCTAGAAATCGACGATTCAATGTATGTTAAAAAAAATTGTTTTCCCCAGATTTATTGTTACTCAAAACTTTAAGCACGTTTTTCTCGAAACTGTGTTTTCTAAATCGGTTGTCAAAAGTTCTCCAAAAATACTCAACCGATCTTGTTGAAATTTTACACTGGTTTTTGAGATACAATTCTCAAGAACTTAGGCGAAGGATTCGTTTTTGTTTCAATTACAACTATTTAAATAACAAAAAATGTAGAGAAAATTTGACCAAAATTTGCATTTTTTTGTAAAAATGTGTGTAAATTTTTTGTAAAAATGTCTGTCTTCTTTTTTTTCTTGGTCCAAGTTCTAGTTTATGCTTTTAACTAAAATAAGAATTTTTTTTTTCACTTTAGACGATCCTGTCATGAGTTCTCCAGTCAACGCGGACGCACCTTTTTCCCGAGGCCTCATCGGAAATGACGTCCCAATGGCGGAGTATTAAATATTTTTCTTTGAAAATTGAAAAAAATTATTCTTCAAATGTATATTTTCAAGACAGTAAAAAGTTTGAATGAAATATTTTATTTTTTATGCATGAAAAAAATTGTTGAAAATAAACCTTTTTTCACCCCAGTAAACCCATGTAACCCCGAAAATATCACACGAAAATAT
This sequence comes from Stratiomys singularior, assembly GCA_954870665.1. Lineage (NCBI taxonomy): Eukaryota > Metazoa > Arthropoda > Insecta > Diptera > Stratiomyidae > Stratiomys > Stratiomys singularior. Next base: position 111,035,421 of record OX940877.1, on the reverse strand, counting down.
CACAAAGTTGTACAAAATACGAATAAAATAGTTTCGAGGTTGATTAAATTGTGATTAATTTTCCCTACTTAAAAGAAATTCTAAGAAATCGGTGAACATAAGCTTTCTAATGTGGTTTTCCCGTTGAGAGAAATGTTTTCATAACGTTGTTGTCTTTGCCACTTAACTCGCTTTATCACAGCTGACATAAAAAGGTTTACATCATTCTTATTGTGAAAAGTTAAACATTTCCATGACTCTTAGTTTACACAATATTTTCACTTAAGTATGGGGAAATCCAACAGAACTCGAGTGTTTCTTTCCGTTTGAATCAATCTTTCTTGCACTTTTAGAAGAATCTTTCGTTAAATATTATGTAAATTCATCGAATAAAATTTGTTTACAGATAATCACGTATTACTTACTTTTCTGTTACTGACAGAATCGGCATATTTGATATAGCATTGTACGTTTTGCCATGAGTAATCCTGAGTCGGAATATTGCCTTTATTTGCGGCTCGTCGAAGCATGGGAATCCATGTCTTGCATTGGTCGATTCAAATTGAGTTGTGGCCAAATATCTGTGGAAATAAACAAATATTACCTTTAGTTCTATGTGTTGGACGCATAGTTTTCAATTTCAAAACCAATCGGAACGTTCCAAACAAAACGTAAACACCATGAAATAGTAACGATTATTACATTTTAATTAGAAAGCGAAATTTATAGAATCGTTTGAATATATGATAAATGATCCTTTTCGGTGAAATGAATGAGCTGCAAGATCGAATCATTCCATGGTTTTAAAAACCAACATTTAAATGTTACGTACACTGGTTGACCCGATGGATTCCGGTAGGATTGCAAATAAAATCCACCACCATCAGTGCGTAGAGCTCCTTCGTAGTCTATGGTGAGCCTAAGTAAATAGCCGGGCAGCAAAATCCCTTGAACTTGAACGGACAGGAATTCGGTGATTTCATTGTAGGAGTAAGTTACACTGAACTCTAAGCTAGGATCCAGCGCTGATACTAGTTTTACTTTATCAATAGTAAGACGACGCGCATGAAGGACTATCGTGTTGGAATTTTCCTGTATTTGTAAATCGATGATAACGACACCAGTGAATTTAGTTTCTCCTCGGTGAACATTTGTGGTCAAATGTATATCATATGTAATAGGACGTGAATTATTTGGCAGCCGATAGGCAACGTCATTGTCTGCTCGAGTTTCGTTGAATGGCAGAATTGGAATTGCTACCACATAGGTTGCAATGAAAATAACAGAAAACAAATTATAAACTGCACTAGAGGACCACATCTTTACTACAATAAGAACGCGGTCAAACTGACCGAGCCACTGCCGAGATCCTTTCAACAAATTTCTTATCTTAACACATTCAATAAACTAATTTGTAATTGCAATTCAGTCATATATCATTTTCTATATTTTACCCATCCGATAATGTAATTAGATTAGCGAATGACCAAAATGTAATAAATTTAACGACTATCGGTAAGTACCGCCTAACAATCAAATTAAGATAGATTTATCAGTAAAACAATTGTCGATCTGTTGACGTATGCCGCAGATTGTATAACAAATGAAGTCTTGGCTATTTACTTGGTTATTCAAGTCTAAAATACGGAAGCAAGACTCGGAGAGAAAATCGAAGTTCTAATATAACACATATAACACTTAAATGTCTTAGATATTCATTGTATAGATGAATACAATCGGTTTCAAAAAAGTAACATGATTTGATACTTCAGTTTAAATTTTCATCACCAGAATGACAAAAGTATTAACACCCAAAATCCTTTTCTTCAATTTGAAACCTGCAAGAAGTTTCTAGGTTTTCATGGAAAAGGTAGTTTCGGGTCTCTAAATAAGAATATTTTGAAGCGAAATAAAAATTAAAAATTCAGTCAAATTTTGTGATTCTTTGATTGATGACCAATCAAGATTGAACCATGATTGGTTTTATTTCTTAGGCCCCAGTTTTTCAACCGCTTACTTTTTACGTAGACCCGAAAGATCAATTCAGTTGAAAAAAACTTTTTCGAAATAAATTTAATCGATTTTCGCAATACTGTCCTACAAGATCCTCATCTGAGAAACGGTAGGAGCGTCCACGTTGCTGTAAAAAAGTCGCAAAAAGGCGTCTTTACCACAATCCATACCAGACAGTGTCTGATTTCGGATATGCTGAAGGCTGCTTCATTAACGGGAATTTTACACATTAACGAAACCTTCTAAACCAAAGTGCGCTTATGGTCTCATGAAGAACTCTCGATACCTCGTCGGTTTTTTTTTCGAATCGCCGGAAGAGCTCAATCTGCGAACTTCTGATACAAACATTAGTCTTTTTTTTTGCCCAAATATCATCTTATATAGTGCAATGTACGATCTTTTCGATAGGTAAAATGTCCTGATCTTCAGAAACTTTCTGATAAGGACATGTTTTTGGTAAATATCAATCCAATGCGGCTGCATTACCTTCACCTCGCTTATATCACTACGACGTCGTTTTCGAGAGGCATTATAATAAAAAGCTGACTTCCGCAAAACTGACTTCCAAATTCTCCTATAATTCGGTGAATAGTGAGAATACGTGGATCAAACTGAGACCCATGTTTCACTCATCTTTCTCATCGAACAGTAACTAATCTTTAGATTCTGGATAAAAAGAAATTGGACACCAATGTCATCAGCGTCAAGAATCTGTTGTTCATTTCAGATTACAGATTTCAGATGTCTCATCTCCATATTTTGATTCTATTACAATGTTTTTATCGATAAAATTGCATAAGTACTTATGTGACTAGGATAAGGCCAAGATATCGAACATTTGCCCTTCAGTCCACAAGTCAAATACTTTTATGGTATCCGTTAGTCTTCTATACGCTGCAAGTAGCCAGCACCCAGGAGTTTCTGTTGCGTTCTTATATTGAAGACTACTTTTTCGTTGAAGATTCCACAAAGTTTACTTTCATACGCGATTTGATATTGGTTTCCATATTGGTATTCCATTTCGACAATTCCATGCAATACCTATACAATTGAGGCGAATTAATTTTTTCGGATATTCAGCAAAGACAGCAAGACATGCATCTACCTCCTGGTGGCTTAAGAAATCGTCAGTTGAAATGGTCTTTAATGATACTAGTCACAGCGCTGTATCAGTCACGGATGGACCTTACACTCATGTGCTTCTTCTTTTTCTTAGCACTACAGCCCCTCTCCAGCCATCACTTCCTGCAACAAGAACTTCCAACTGTCTTAGTCCATTGATTGCGTTTTCCAATTTAGAAATCCAAGCAGCGATGAGCTGTTTTCACCAGAGCTCTTCGAACAGAGTGAGATCGGTTTCCCCACTGGTCTTCGCCCTTCAATTGGCCCATTAAATACTTGTTTGGATATTAGTAGTTCAGCCATACGATTCACACGGTCAGCTTATTGTAGCTTCTGCAGTCTTAGAATCGTTGAGACATCCGGAACGTCAAAAATTTCCTATAGCTTATGGTTGTATTGAATTCGCCAGTGGTTCCCGTCTAGGTTCACTTGAATGATCCGCCTCGGGACCCGTCACCCAAAGAGTTTCAGCATATTTGCGGATGCTAGGGTCCATGTTTCATATCAATAGTACAGCACTGGTTTTATCACAGATTTTTAATACTTGGCGCTTTATTTTCCTGTGTATACAGATGGCCTTAATAATCCTCACATTTAATTAAAATGTTTTATTTGCGAGCTTTACTCTTCGGCGTATTATGTCTCTTTCATTATCCTTCTCGTTATATTGGCAACTAGTTACAGAAATTTACCGATGTTTTCGATACTGTATTATTCAACTACGATATTTCGGGGATTTGAGGTATTTTTCTCGACTGCGTCATGAGCTTTGTTTTCTTCTCATTGATTTGTAGCCCTACTAGTTTGGCTTCGCTGTAGAGTTTCATTAAAAGTTCTTTGACAGTTATTAGCAACCATTATTAGCGACCACTTGGCTTGACTTCTATAAAAGTGTGCCTCCTGTATTAACAGGTAGCTCTCTTCATATTCCAGAGCCAAATTGAATAGCAAAGGGACTATCCCATCTACCTGCTTTAGTCCTGTATTTGTGTTGAACGTGTGTCAGTGAATTGGATATTGATACGGTCCTGGCAAGTTGTTGACGTCAAAGAGGGATCTAGCATTATGATCTAAGATCTAGCTCTACCATTTGATGGATTTTTTTGCAGATAAAGTCTTAGTCAGACTGGTAGAAGCTTGGATGATATGTTATGAGTATGCTGTAGATAGTGCAATTTTAACCCGAGGAAAATATGAAGCGACACTGTGTAATATGATTGCAAAGCGTTATATGATTCACTTTAAGTTGTGAACAGCTGGTGCTTGGAGACAAGCTTAAGGACTATCTCTGGTAAGACCCCTCTGATGCAAGAAAACGAAATATGTACTGACATCAAACCATACCCAAGTGAGACCGAAATGAAATAAAGTATCTCGGAGTGCTACCAAAGATGATTTCTTGAAAAATTCTAGACAATTTTCGAAATAGCCTTCAATTCAAAAAATACTCAAGTTGAGCAAAGAAATATATTGCTTCCTTTTAATTTTGTGATTCTTTTATTTTTAGAATCGATTTCGGCCGTTCTCATTCGGTCTTCATTAGCGACGTAATTTATTTTCCTTACAATTTCTGGTACAGCTCTACCAGATCTAAAGAAACTTAAGCTATAAACTTCAATAAAACGTAATTCCCAAAGGTAATTTCTGAAATGCTGTAGAAATAGTTACGAAAAGTACAACATTTTCTAAATAAGTATTTTAAAGGATAAGTTGGCCAATTAGTTTTTACTATTCCCGATGTATCGCGCGGGTTTTCTTGATATCTCTTTCTCTCTTGTTTCCTTGATAATCGATGCCCCCTCCCCCCATTGCTATCTCGTGCAATTTCTTGATGATATGATCTGCTATAGCCCACTTGAAGTTTGAAGGTGTTCCCTTTTTTTTCTGTTTCTGCTTTGCCAAGAAGTTCCTCATTTCCCGTGCTAATGAGACTCCTTCTTTGCCTTATTTCTCCTCACAGAAGCTCGGGAGATCACATTGTCAATGCCCAGAATCGTAGTTATGCATTTAATAAGCTGAATGTGCTAATAGAGTGCACCCCTACTGGCAGCTTTGGCACGCAATTGTCGAGAATAATGCGAAGAGGATCATATAGCGAAGAAATGAGGATTCATAGGTATAAAGGAATGACGGATCGTGGACAAAAAATAGCATAGAACGTCTCAAGCTCCTACTAAACCAACACTTTCCGGGCTCAACGGATGAAGAGACAGAACAAGTAAAACTCCTTACTGTGCCCTCACCCTCCTCCTAAAAGAAATGGTAAGCGAAGAAAGGGTCCTTTGGGTCATTAATACCTTCCAACCATACAAATCACCAGGAACCGACAAAGTGTATCCGATCATGCTTACGAAAGCGGATATCACAATAGTACGGATTTTGCTGAAAATATATACTCCTCCTCCTACAAATATCTACTCTACTCCTCCTCCTCCAAATATATACTCCTCCTCCTCCTCCTGAAAATAGAGCCTCCATATCCAAAGGCTACATTCCTTTGAAGTGGAGAGAAGCTAAAGTAGTTTTTATACCGAAGCTGACAAAAGCCAGCCAATACAAAGCAACAGAAACCTTCTCTCATGCTGAAAACCCTGTAACGCCTGGTGGATCGGTACATAAAAAGCTCCGGGAACATAACGGAGCTTTGTCCCAACTAACATGCATATCTTCCAGGGCGCTCAATAGAGAAGACACTACTCGAAGTCGTAAGCAGAATAGAAAGAAACCTTGCCATCAAAGATTACACTTTGGCGGCCTTCATCGATATCGAGCGAGCCTTCAATCATGTTAAAACTGAGAGCATAGTAGCAGCCATTCAAAGATATGCAATAGAATAAATGAACCTACAGGGGTACACTACAAGGCGGTATAGTATCAAGACTTGCCTGGAATTCACAGTTAACCAAACAGGGGAAGACCTCACCGGGAAGGGTTTCAAACCGATAGTGTACGCTGACGACATCGTTGTACCGATAAGTGAAAAGTTCCCGAAAACCATGTTGGAATTGATGCAGACCGCACTCTCACGTCTTTTCGAGTGGGCGAAGCTAAACGGACTGCGCATCAACGCCCACAAAACGGAGCTTATTCTTTACACAATGCGCCGTAAACCGGAGATATGTTCACCCCTGACCATTGACGGAACACTTATCAGTTTAGTAAACAAGGTGAAATACTCAGGAGTAACCTTGGATAGTAAGCTAACTTGGACTCCACACATAGGAGCAGTCAGAATGAGAGCTGCAGCGCTCTTCACAATGCAAAGACTATTGGGGGAAACCTGGGGAATAAAACCCAAAATTGTCCACTGAATTTACACACCAGTAGTGAGGCCAATAACCACCTACGGGGCATTGGTTTGGTGGCAGGCATTACAAAGGAAAACCATTGCAAAAAAGCTACAGAAGATCTAGCGAATCACCTGCGTTGGCATCACAGGTGCCATTAGGACTACGCCAACTGCTGCAATGGAGATAATGATCAATCTCATCCACTCAACAAATTCATCTTCAGAGAGGCATCCCTTGCGAGCTTCAGATTAAAATTCATATATGGGTTATCTAACCACACTCAAACGGGCCACGTATTCATTTTGGAAAAAAATGAAAGAATGGCCCCGTCAAGTCAAAGGGATCTGGATAGAATCCAACCGAAAGTGGACACAACGATTCCATAAAAGATCAGCATTCCGACCAGAGAAGCGTTGGGAACGGTGCAGGATTTCACACCTGTGAGATTATGTGAGATTATAATCTCCACCGATGTTTCCAAAATGGATGAGGGAAGCAGCGCCGGAATCTTTTTCCCAGATCACCCGTGACCTAATCGAAGTTATAAACTAGAGAGCAACACCACAGTTTTTCAGTCGGGAGTGTTTGCAATGAAAGCGGCTACAGAAGCCGCAACAAACAACCTTAATGAAAGAATACAAATACTCTCGGAATGTAAGTCGGCACTGCAGGCGCTTGCCTCCAATCGCGTAGTTTCACAACTTGTGCAGGATTGTAGGCAGATTCTCAAAGCCGCAACAACCCGAGTAAATGTCAACACACCGAACGAATAGGAACGGATGACACCTACCGAGCTTACGGCGAGGAGGAAGAAAGTACAGAACATTTCCGCCTAAATTGCCCGAGTCTGGCCAACAGACGCCTTACTTGCCTGAGGTGTACTGACGTAACAGAATTGGAACACTTGGCGACCACAGAACTGGGGGAACTCCTTGGCTTCTGTAGGACGACAGGATGGACCAACTGTAAACAATAGTACTACACATGGAGGGCTTAGGGCCGATTCTGGCCTATGCTATTTTACAGCAAGTGGACCCCAGTACAAATAATAATAATAATAATAATAATAATAATAATAATAATAATAATAATAATAATAATAGGTATAAAACCCTTCATTGTAATTGAATTGAATTTCAATGAAAAGGATGAAGAATGCAACAGACTCAAGAGTGGACTTCAAGGGAATTCCTGATCATCTATGACGAGAAAAGTTTCGATTGCACATTGGAAAAAAGCAAAAAAACCTGAGAATCCTTATTGAGATCTTCGCGGGGCATTGCACTCTCGTAAAACATGTCGAAAAGTGGGTTTGAGAGCAAACTGTATGTGCAGATTCTCCAATCTACGAGATGAGCCACGATTTCATCTGCAAGCAGTGTGCAACGCATTGACTCGCAGGAGAAGAGACAATTTAGGAAGCATTGAAAGCGCTGGTGTATTATGAGTGGTAGCGAACAATTTATATTGATTAATAAATTATTTATCAAAACGACCTTACAAACACTTACCTGCGTAAACACTGCAATGATAAAACAAAGCATGAAGTGATGCATGGTCCTAACAGTGACGTTCCTATTCTTTGTGTGGTTTTGCTCAGTTAAGTTCAATTTGCAGAGGGTTCTGGTAACATTTAAAGAGATAAGCTGCTTCATTTCGTAAATCAATGAGATCAAAAATATTTTATCCAAAGTCCATGTCATTCTACAGTAAAGTCTGATTTCAGATGCCTTCGGCGTAGGTATATAATGTCGTCTCTTCCCATTTTTCGGGGCATCTTCTACAATTGTGAAATCTACTTGGGGTTTTGCTATGATCTAATTTTGTACGGGGTGCTTTCTCGTGGGCTCAATGCCTTGAGTTTTATTTTCTACCGACAACAGCCAGGCCATCATTAAAAAAGATCCTTGAAGTTGAGTCAAGCCTTAACTATAAGAATTTACGATTACTCTACAAATGAATTTTCTGCAATCTTAAGATTTTCATCTTTTCTTCTCAAAATGGAACGTGACCGGCCCCGGTAGAAATCACAATAACTTCTCAAAAATTAAAATTTAAGGAATAAACTTTAAAATACAAAAACGCTTTGGCATAGCTACACAAAGTTTATAATAAACTATGTCATCACTTCTTATAACTTCATTTCTTATACACGCAAAACTCATAAGTTAACTTTTAATATAACTTATACGGCAAATAAGGAAAACATAACTGAAAATTTTAAAATTTGCCAAGGACACTTGTTAACTTTTGCGATTGACGCCTCCACCACTGTTCTTTTTTTCTCACTATGGTACGCTTGCAACCACTCGACAAAAGGTTTTCGATAGCGATACGCCCAGTGGATATTCCTTCGTGCCATCCTCTCAATAGGCCTGACGTGTCCTGCAGAGACGATGGAGTCCTGTTCTAGTTTGGTAAGTAGACGACGAAACTGAAACACATTTGCAATGATTGGTAAATGTTTTCAAACTTTTTTTTTAAAAAGGTTGGTTGGCAAAAAAAGTTTAAAGAGCAATGCATATAAAATAATAAATAAAATATAGCAAATATACGTACATCGGTATGCAATCGTTTGTCGACATATTGTCCTATTTCCTGAACAGCAACTAACAAAGAATTTTTCTTCCCAGCTTTGATCAGTGAATACTCTTTTGTATTTTCCAAAAGAAAATCTATAACAATTTTAACTTTTGGGCCACTTTTTTGGACTATTGATTTGATAACGTAGAGCCGTTCATCTTGCGTGTAGTTGATGTCGAACGTCTTTTTCATAGCAGTGGTAATATATAATCTAAGAAGCGCATCGTCTTGCATGCAACCCAATGCGCCCAGGTATTCGCGCCGCTGCTCCATGTCATGAGACTTGACCAAAGTGCTCAATAGTGTACTGAAATCCAAATGTGTTGCACTCATCATTCCATTGCACAATATAACCTTCTTATCATCATGATACAATCCATCTGCCTTATCGTTCAAAATGTTTTTCATCACCTCTTTAGATTCTTTCAAACACTCTTCATATCCTGCTTCGCATGCTAAGCTTCCTACTATATTTCTTGTTAAATGCCGAAGGTAAGTATCGTTTGGCTTCCCAATCAACTGAAGCCGCTCATACGGGACCGCTGTAAGATCCTTGACAAATGTTTTCAGATCCGCTATGTCTTGATGATCAGACAGTTTATGCTTGAGATTTGACCAAATGTTTTCAAATGTCCTCCAAGGCGCGTATTCATCCTCCTTGACCAAATATTTGAGGATATTCAACAGGATTTTTGCAGGTAGCCTGTGCGATAAAACAAGGTGGTATGCATCGTCAATAAGTTGCGCCCTATTGATCACATGGATTGATTCGTGGTTTTTCAGAAGAGCTTCTGTGATGAGACCCCAATTAGTGGCGTCGTAGTTCACCCGGTAGTACCCAGTCTGTTGTTTATTCAAAATCAACCAATCGTCATTGGTCCAGAGTATCAAAGCTGGTGAAATCGTTTGGTCACCCGAATTGTCCAAATAACCATCAATAATGGTACCGTTGAATGTACCAATATTTTTGGTTACGTAATTGAAAGGAATCCACCACACTCTTTGATCGTTTGCAGATCTTTTCTGTTCCCCATCAAAAGGCTCTTGCTGGAGTTTAAAAGAGCCAATTTCATAATCCCTCTCGACAGTTACCAACGGATAGCCACCCTGGAGAGTCCACGATTTCAAGAAAAATTCCAAGTCAATTTCAGAATGTTTAAACATTGCGTCTTCATTAGCTGCTTCTGTAAGGAACTGTAGCATTATTTCAGGACTCACAGTTTTGTTCTTTCTGGGGAAGATGAAATTGTAACAGAATAATATAAGCGGTTCCCAAATTTTCTTGCCGTTGTTTTATATAGCGACGAATAGCTTTTTGGAAGGTTTCTCCCGTGAGGACATGTTTGATCATTCGAAAAATACACGCACCTTTATGAAAAATTTATGTGAATATTTTGAAATACGCAATCAACAATAACACCTTTGCTGTCAATTAAGGATCTGAATACATTTTGTATCTCTGAATTACTTCTTGGAGAGAAGGCTAGCGAATTATCGGCGCTGTTTATGTCGGTCGCTAAAGCCTTTTGCATGCGGCTTGTAATAAATAATTGCTCCATATCCCAACTATTGTTTACCTACAGACAAATAAGTCAACAATCTCTTTGGTTATCCAAAACAACACTGAGACTTACCATGCTTAAGACGTGATACTCTAAGAACGTAGCTAGACCTTCACTTAACCAAGCATTGGACCACCATTCTGGCGCTTCAAGATTTCCAATCCACTGGTGAACAACTCCATGCGCGATTGTCAATGCTATACCGATTTCTTTCTCAACAGACTTATCCCTGAAAGTTAACAAATTTCGTTCATTATACATGATCAAGCCCCAGCTTCCCGCGTCAGGACGTTGCAAGTCTGGTAATGCCAAATGATCTAATTTTGGTAGAGGAAATTCTTCTCCAAGATAATTTTCAACACACGTTTGTATCACTGAGCTTATGTCATTTGCATATTGGGTGCGGCTTGTGATTTCGGGTCTTGTTAACATTGTTGTATTTGTATTTGGGAATATAACGTTACTAGTTTGAAACTCTCCAACGGCAAAAGCAAATGTGGAGATAGACATATTTGGGGTTGGCTGAAAGATACTGGTGATAGTTCCTTCAGTACTGAAAAGTCAAATAAAAGAAAGGATTCAATGAAATTTTACAAAGTATGTGAACATATTCTTACTTATTTTTTGATGTGCTGCTGAGAGGCATGTTTGAAAATGCTTTATATCGATTACTGTGGGATATATTCAATTGAACAGATGCCTTGTACTGAGGCTCATCGTAACAAGGAAGTACATGTCTGGCACCTATCGGCTTAAACTGTGTTGCAAGAATGTATCTGAAATCGAAATATCAATTGAACGCTTTTCATCTTATAATTTCAAAGGCTTAAATTTAAAAAGAATTGTTTGGTAAACTAGGTAAATCTACCCGCTAGTTTTTTCAATAATGCTTATTCAATGGTCCACTTTTTGACAAGAGGGGCAGCATCATGCTAAGCCCTCTTAGCCAAGCGTTAAGCCCTACGTTCTTCACGGTGCTGCCTTTCTACAGAGAGAAAGGGAGAACTATGTTTATCCCAAGCTCGAAGATTGCGAAAAATTCTACCGTGCCGCTATGTTAGTACGTCTTGGCCAAGTAAAGGGTCAAGACTTTTGTTCTGTCCTTTTTCCTTCCTCGCCATAAGCTTCGTATGTGTCATCCCTTTAGGCTCCTCTTATTCGTTTAGTGTGTTCACACGAAAGATTGCGGTCAACGTATTTTTCCACCTTTTTTATTTCGGTGTTTTCTCATATTTGTTCTAATTCCAAAGAGCTTTTCTAATCATTCTGTTGAAACTGCCATTCAAAGCCCTATATATTTCTCGCTGAAGGATTTTATCTAGTTCTATTTTCACTGTTGTCAGAATAGACCTGACCAAAGCAACACTTTGGTCAGGACTATTCTGGTTGGATTACCCCTCTGTCCTGGTCTATGCAGTTTTTTCGGTTTTTCCTTCACCTTCGTGCCCAGGTGTCAGTTAACTGCAGCTTAAAAGACCTACCTAGGATCCTGCACTTATTGCTAGACTATGTGGTTAGATACAAGTGCCTTCAGTTACGCCTTTCTATTTGAGACTATATGTTTTTTTCCGTATGCTTTGTTCGTTGTCGTTTCTGATTATTTAGAATACTTCCAACTGGGAACTGGTCTCTGCTTCTATGATTTGGTACTACGGCTGAGAAGTCAAAAATCTCGAAAGAAGATTTTAACGCCTTTCCTCATCTGTTTCGGAACATACCAATCAGTCAAATCGATTAGACAACAAATTTTCTCCTAATTCTAACATTTTTTGAATTTTTATGGGAAGTGCGAGTATTGAGGTTCGGTTTAATGAATTTTGAAATGTTTTTTCACAGATTTTGGAATCTAGAAGACGCCACTGAAGAGTGTTGAAGCTATTTGCATGTATGCTAGCACGTTATTTTAAACTAGTCTAAACAAACTCTCCCAATCTAATGCGATTTAATCCTAACAAGTAAAATTTTATTTGTATTGGTAAAGTTTTCCTCATTATTTCGTTTCAAAAAATAATGTATTGCATTAAGGAAGAAAAGTTCAATCCAAATATCATTCTGCCATTACACGCTCTATCTTTTTCGGTCTAATGCTACCCGTGAGTGTTCTCGCTGTACTGTGCTTGTGCTATGCCATCGCGAGCACTTCGAATAAGACTTAACGGCACGCGAAGCTAACTAGCGGTAATACTTGGTACAAATTCCGAATCTAATGAGATTCAACCCAAATTTTCTAAAGGCCTTTGTTTATGTAAGAAAAGCTTGTGGGAATATGACATGAAGACGAAGAAGCGTTGAGAAATAAGTCGATGATCAATCATCAAGGAAGAAAAACCGAAAAGTACGCTCAGTTCAAAGTAGTGAAAGCTAAAAGTTTCTTTTTCAGATATAATAGAACGCGATAGTGGCGGGAATTAAGAAGATATAGACAAATAAGCATATGAAGTTATTCATGTGCAGTATTCGAAACTTCTACTTAAAAGTCAGAACTAATTATGATTAGTAAAGCTATAAGTTATAAGTTAACTTATTGTTAGTTTTTGAACCATTTGAATTACATTATCGTTATTACATTCAGAACTTAAAATTAAAATTTTCGAAAAATGATCCATAATAAGTGAAAAGAAAAATTCATAAAATTTAATTTCTCGGTTGAATTTGGGAGGAGCGAAGGTAACTCTTCACGACTTTGAAAAAAAGACTTACAAATTAATACATATACATATACATATACATATACATATAGCTTCAGCAAAAGCTGGAGCTTCCCAAAACACTGAATTAGAAGATAAACAATTGTGCAAACCCCTTATAGGGCAATATAAGAAGAATTAGGATTTTGCCAAGAAAATTACTGGCTGTAACGGGTAAGAAATCCCAAATAAAAGGAACAAAAAAGATAGACGGAGAACCCCAACTGAAATGGGCTCCAATAAAGAAACGTAAGAAGAAACGGAAAAACAGACCATTCATTGCTCAAGGGCCTTATAACATATTTTAGAAGATTGGGAGATTACACATCAATCCCAATTGAAATTCTTTATGTATATTCTGAAACTAAAATCGCCTCTAAAGCCAACCTTCTAAATCTCAACGCCATTTAATCAATAAAGAAACCAAAACATGATAATACGCCACAAGCTAACCCAATCATTCTGTGTGAAATCACAAAAGGACGAAACAAGCAAATATCTCAACGGAGAAGCAATTAACTTAATATTGAATCGTGTACATTTAGGTACAAAAATTATTCCTCGAATAACACAGGACTGGTGACATATAAAAGTAATTCTAACAGAGCTCAAATTGCACGATGGCAATTATTACATTTAAGAAGAAAGAATGGAGTTCTATGAAGGTGAAAAGGCATAGTGTGCTCAGAGATGAAAGAGGACTTAGACTGCTAGAGCATTCACCTGGTAAAAATCTTCCATATTATACTTCAAACAAAATCGTTCTTAAAAGTGAACACTCTTCTCCCCCAATAAGAAACCTCCATTAATAATGTTAAGGCTCTGTTTTTAAGTGTCATCTAATCTGTGAAGGCGAGGCCTCAAAAAATGACAAGTAAAGTGCTGAGCCATAAAGCTTAGCAAACTGGACACGCTTCAAGCCATCGTGTTGAACAAACTAAATGCACCATTTGCGATAGGCGAAACTTTTTCTTACGATACACTTAGAATAAAGAGCAAACACCGAATCACATCATCTGGGAAGATAAGCATCCACAAGAACTTGGAGGTTACCCCATACCTGTCAAAATTTGGAAAATGTGTTTGCACGAATTGAATAGGAAAGGAATGAAAAGTCCACAGGAAATCCTAAAGCCAACGATTCAAGTCACATACAAAGTCATGATCCAATGATAATGTAGCAGATGATGGCAAGTGTGTTTCAAGAAATATAGCCCGCGCAATCAACCACCAAATAATACCGTACTTTTGAATCATATTTTTATTCTGCGTGGAATGCGAATACCTTGCTTCAGTAAATCTTCTGAACTATATTCCTAACAAAAGGGAAATTTAATATGATCTTCGGGAAAAAACCCTCTTTCAGCATAAAACCCGTCTTATATTCCCCAACTACAATTTGTACGGAGATGACATGATTGACTAGTAAAGGAAGTAGGACTGCCATTCTAGTGAGAAGAAAACAGAAAGATCCTTTACTCTCAATGCCGGAGCAGGAACCTGCTGGAGTCATAGCGATAGAAGCTGAAACAACTCAAAAAAGTTAAGACCAACTTAAGTGCGTACGATTTTGTTTTAAAAAGATTAATATTAAAAACAGCCACGCTTTGAATCTTTTGAGACTTCTACTACAATTTCCGAATGTGAGTCATCAACGTTACCTCTTCCGATCATCACCGGTCTACTTCCTAATAGAATATTTTTACGTAGATAAAGTTCTTAAACCAAAAAGAATTACGTATTGCCAACCTTAAACAAAACCACTCGTGAACAAAAGCCCAACCTGGAATATTCCCAAAGCTAGTTATTTTGACAATTTCGTAGAAATAAAAACAAACAAAATTGAATAGATAAAAGAGGTGAAAACACCGCTAAAGTAAATTACTCCTTACAAACTTCACCAATAAATTAGAATTATAACTTTGAGAAATTCGGGAGGAAGATCTAAATCAAGAATCAGGATCACGAGTTATATTTGACTTAAATCAAATCTAGCTGGTTGACAAATATGAAACGCAACTAAGTAACAGTTTCCAGGAGCTATCAAGAGGATTGACTTCAATGGAGCTCTCTTTAGAGGGTATCAATATATTTTCTTGTGTTCTGGTACAAAAGGACAAAATTTGACTACTCTACATAATAATTTAAGAAGAACAGCCGCTCTGAAGTTGGTCCTTATCAGGAAGAAGAAATAATTTCGAAGGAAATCAGATTGCTGCTTTCGGCGAAAAACAATGATCCTGACCTACGGCCAGTGAAAATCTTCAAAATACAGCAAATGACAATGGTAGTTACGCCATAGCATTGGCATGGAACAGCGGAATCACTTCCACTCGGCTGCTGGTAGAAAGAGACAGAAAAATTAAAACGGGTATTTTTTGTATTGCCTTGGACTCAAACTTTTTGAGAATCTTCAGAAAAACTTATCAAACAAATAGCATTCTACTGTCATCTGCTATATGTCAGTTTCGCAACGGTATATAACGGGTAATTTTCACATGCATCTTTTGTGCAGCCACCTTTTTTTTCAATTCACTTGCACATCTGTCATCAAACCATCTTAGCAACTAACAACCATAGTTTCGGCTTTCTTCAAATTTCCTTCATTACGGCACAGATACTCAACAACATAGAACCCCTTTTGGTGACGTCAGCGGTACTCGTTGCTACGTTGTTAGGTCGTCATGCTACGTCGTTATACTACGTTGCTTTAGCTCTGTACGCCTTCCTTCATAGATTCTCTCATGTTTTCAATCATTTTTGTTTCTACTTTGCAGAAAACTTTCATGGCAAAAATCTATGCTCCTGCAAATCCACTTGCATTCCTTTATTATTTAGTTATTATGGCGACGTCATAGGTACCAACTAAAATCTATTCTTCCGATTGCCAACATGTAACATCACTCCCTCACATGTCAGTTCTTCTTCTTTACAGCTGTTTTCATCAGATTCAACAAGACATCATACAACATTAAATCAGTTTATCATTATGTCTGTCTTCAATTTAACGTGTTCACTCAACAGATGACCACACAAATACAACGTTTCAACTAAGCTTCAAATCCATCATTCGGTTTCCCTTCTTGGCTTCATTTGGACTTCATTGAACAACAAGCTCCCTCCCGTCTATCCTCCCGTTTTCCCTCCAATTTTACACATGTTTTGTACTGTCATGATGGAGACACAAAGCGGACTCAACCTAAGGCGTGGTTAGAGATGTATGTATGTACCGTTAAAATGTAGCAGTCTGATAAATTCCTAAAGCACTCAAAAAATGTCTAAGCAAATACAAAACAGTAAGATTCTGTCTTTGAAATGGAAGAATCAAAGACTTAACTTTCATTGGTAATGATGACGGCAAGCTGACGTTCGGGAATGAAAAAGTGGTTACACTACAGGGTTCCATCAGAAAGGAACTGAACGTTTGTCGTGCTGAGACTTCGGGACTTCGGGACGTATGTGAAAAATGATAATTTTGATTGGACTTTCCGCTTTATATTTTACTAACGTCAAAAGTTGTTTTAGCAACGCTTGCAAGGTGTGCTCGCTTATGCTCGGTGACGTTTCGGGGCTTGGAAAATATTACGGTCAATAAAACAATCCTACGCAATCAAGTTTTCTGAACAACTCAAAACGGACTTTTACCAAGATTTGGGTCTTTCTTAGGAACGCTCAACGTTACAAAGTTCTGTCCATCGAGAAATTTGCAGGGAATGGGAAAAAGGAAATTTGCGGAATGCGATCATGGATGGATGGGAAGTCAAAAAAGTCAAAAGTCAAAAACAGACAGAACCTGGACATAGTGCGTGATTTTTTGGGCATCGCCCGTGCCTCCGACTTCAAGTCTTCATTTTCTTAAAAGATATTTAAATGTTTAAAAAAAACATTTTCTTAAATGTTTAAAAAAAACATTTCCTAAAAAATAAATTTATTTTGCTGTACTGTGTTAGAAATTACTCAAGGTCGAATATTCGATGCGACTTTTTGACCCAAACAGCTGAGAACGATTCTTTACGTTATTTGATGTCCTGACCTCCGATTTTCAATTGAGGTGTCAAGATTGGTGTTCATTTTTGAGTTCTCGCATGTAGGCAGTACTGAAATCTTATAACGGCTGTCAGCTGATCACGTTGCATTAAACTACATTCGAACGTGTGCAAATGTAGAAACAACGTTGTAAAGTAGATTCAAAGTAAGTGTTTTTATTGCAATTGTGGATACTTATGCAAGCAGAAGTACAAAAAAATGAAAATGCACTCCAAGATGCGTATTTACAGCACTTTGGTTTTGCTGCAGTAAACACTGACAAGCTATTGGTACCGAAATTATTTTGTACCGCGTGCGGAATATTGTACATGTTGTCAATTGGTGTACATGTTGTCAATTGGTGAAAATGCATACTTTTCATTTTGTGTGCAAACGTTATGTCGAGAACAGATAAATCATATTGATTTTTGCTACTTTTTTTCGATGAATTGTATAAATGCAACAAAACTACTGAAGCAACTGAATTTGCTTACACGTCATCAGCGTCGAAGCCGGTTACACATACGCATTAGTAATTAACGAGTGATAAAAAGTGAGTGAAAGCGCTGGCTTTCCAGGAATTAATCAAGTTGTTTCCAAAACTGTACGCAAAAATCAAAAGAAGAATATTTGTGGGACCTGGTATTAGAAAACTAATGACTGATGTAAAGTTTACAAAATGTTCAACCCGTGATAAAGTTTGTTCATAACTTTCTCGGTAACCAAAAATCACCGGTATACATGAAAATAATCGACAGTTTTTTGTAAAATCACCTCAAAATTAGGGCTCAAATGTATCTGAAGGTGCATTAGCTGCTCGTATGTTGATTTCTTACCAGAAAACTTGAGGCAACACGAGCGACGAGCAAGGAGAACGGCTACAGCAAGATATAGTGGAAATCATAAGGTGATACCAAGTATTTGGAGACAAAGCTATGATAAGCGACTACCGTTGGAGCTTTATGAGTCAACCAGATCCCAGGCAGTTTAACAAATCCAGTCCAATGTCCTTTGATTTCTGATTTATACTTTTTAATTAAATATGAATTAAATAAAAACTGTCAAACAAACAAAAAAAAAATTAAAAAAGCATTTGCTGAACATTTCAAAAACTAAAACTCTTTCTTATTTGGATTCAGCCCACTATTTACATTCTAAACAGGTAAGCTTAGGTTACTCAGTTTAAGCAGCTTTAGGTTGTACAAGAATTTGGCATGTAGTAACTGTGCGGGAAGTTTGTCCCGCTGGGTTTTGCATGTCAAACATAAGGAAACGTGTATGCGTCCGTCTCGTGAAAAGCTGACAATGCCTTTTTGGCATTTACCACATGAAGCTTATATTAATACCAATACGAATTTTTACAAAGATGTCCTAGGTCGGCTAAACAATTCGCTAGATATTGGTCACTACTCGCGCGGAGATGGGTCTTTTACAATAAGGCTCCGGCTCACAGGTCGTGCTATACCCCTATTACTTGGCCAATCATGGCTTTGCAGCACTCTGCGTTCTCCCCACAGTTTTATTCACCCCCACACCTTTTCTTCATGTTCCCACTCCTCCTGATCCAGCTCCCACTTGGTTTTGAGATGGTTCTAATCGAACGCAAGGCTCAGGTTCTGTAGTAACCTATAGTAACCAGTTAACAATCTATCCAACATGGACCTATCATTGTGCATCAGCGAGGAAAAAGATGTTGCGAAATCGTTCTAAGGTATACTAGTTTGCATAAAAGATGAAGACCCATGAATCATGGGACACACTCAGCATTGTGCATAGTGATTTTCTTTTGGAGGTTAAAACGATTATGAGCATTGACAAAATTGTACGTTTGGTTTGATTCGATAACGTAATAAAGTCGAAAAGAAAAATCTGCTCTGTTACGGAGGCAGTGGACCGACATATGACAATGAAAATTATGATGTATTTTAAGCATACCCGGTTCGTATTGTTTCTATATTTTTCTATTCTATTTCTGTTTCTATATTCACAGAGTCCCATTCGCGTTAAATTGTTCGAAGAATACAAAAAGGAAGAGAAAATATTTGGCTTGAATATTAAAGCCCTAACTGGAACCTGTTTTCAGGATAAGTGTTCAATACGAAAGGTATCGAACCATGGGAAAAATTGTTTGAAGGCTTGCGTCTGTAAAGAAGATAATTATGTCAATTTATTAGGGTTCAATCTCGAGAGGTGAATTGCATTCCTTTCTAAAGTCGGAACTTGGTAATGTATTTTTCATAATAAAAAGTGGGTTTCAGGGAAATCGTAGACAAATGCTATTTACGCTTTTGAGATTAATAAACCTGATTGAGAAGCAATTCTAGGCTGATTATCTGCTGAAGGCCGTTTAAGCGACCAGTTGGAATATGATAAATAACACATAATTATGAAATGATAGCAAAGTTTGGAGATAACTTATGGATCCTACAATCTTCGACCTTCAACTTCAGCTTAGGAAATTGCAAACTAACCGACTTTTGATGAAGAACACAAGGATTAATATACAGAAAATATTGAAACTCTTGCAATCATTGAACTTTAACTGAGGAAATTGGCAGGTGAATGGGTAAAAACGGAGTAAAATTAAAGATTTACGGCTGTTTGGTATACCCTTACGCCAACTTTATCGTTTCCACTCGCTTTTGTTTAGAATTTTTGGCAAGTAATATGAAAAATGAGGTTTGCACATTAATGATCCAGAACGCAGGGTTTCAAAGTGGATGAAACGTCTTTTCAAATCAATTATAGGTAGGTCCGACTAACCCATGCACTGAGATTTATCATATGACACTGAAGGCCCTTCGAAGAAAATCATTAAAACTTAAGGAACGAAATTCCAGGATTGCCGAACACAGAATAAAATAAGGATTTAAAAAAAAATATCAACGAAAACCTCACCCACATTTGTTAATGATATCCTTAGGACCTAATATGACAACGGCAGGATTGGCCAGCAGTTCATTCTGGAAAAGGGGATTCGATACTGTCAACAAACTTTATCAATGAAAAAAAAACCAAATCAGACAGTTTGCAAACCAAAGACTTATCGGAAAAAGGATATTAGTAATATTTTAACATATTTTCATTATTCCATGATTTTTAATTATTCATATTATTATATTATTCTTAATTCATAATTCCATAATTCCATAATTCATGGTAAAAATTGAATTAATTATCTAATATTAAAAAATAAAGTATGCAGGATGTTACCTTTTTTCACGATCAGGATTGTCGTAGACTCTTAGAAAAAGTCCATAATCGTCATTTTGGATTGAACCGATATAATCAAATCGTAAATGGATAATCTCACCGTTAGTTACATTTTTCTGAAGGCCGATAATTAGAAAATCAAATTCAGGATCTATGATATGAGAACAACTTTGATAAATAATGTTTTCTACGTTTTCAGCAACTTGGAAACAAACTGCATTCTTGATAGTTAGCGATTTTGCATGCAGGATAATCCGTGAGGTATTTTCCAAAATTTGAATTTCGATTGTTATTTCGCCAGAGAATTCTCTGGCTTGCTCTTCTTCCACGTTAAAATTTAATTTGACTTTGTAAGAAAGAGGCATGGATATATGAGGCAATCTGGTGATAGTTTTTCCAGCAAGATGAGTTAAATCGCTGTCATTTTGAACAGTTGAGAGAACTTCTGCTAGTATTTTGCTTGAAACAGAAAACGATGAAAACACAAAAATTATGAGTCGAGTAAATGTCATATTTTGCCAGCGTATTCGAAACTCGTGGTGTGAGATATTCCGTTTACAATTCAATTCACAAATTTTAAACCATTAAGAGTTTTTTACAAAATGCACAACAGCTAAAGGATGTGACAAATAGTGACAGTGACAAAATATTCATGGGGTACTTGGATGCCCAACTTTGCCTTAACAAACCTATAATTCCAGTATTGACTATTTGTTCAATTTTTTTTTAAAGATTGATTCCGAAATGATTCATTCAAATGATGGTAGAGACTTGACGCATAAAAAAGGATTGATTGATACCTTGCTTTGTCACCATGCATAAACATAATACATAATACATAAGTGCTTATTTATAGCAGTGGGATTAGTTTTTCAAATCTTCACATGATGCATATATGGGTGAAAATCATCAAGTTGACGAGTTCGGAGATATGAAATTCTGTGAAAATAATCAGGTCAATGAAATTTGAAAATTAATATGGAATGTACACTGTACTATCAATAATTCCAATATAACAGAAGGGCCCAAAATATTCACATTATAATGATTTTTCCCGAGATTCATAGAGGCTGGTCGATTATAACACCATTCGGGAAAAGTTGTTCAAAACCTGAATATATTTGAATAAAAACCTGAATTTAAAGCTTTAGTCGACATGGGCCTTTGTTAATTTTTTTTATGTTTTTTTTTGTTTATTTACCATAGTCTAAGTTTAATCGTTTATTTTTTTTTCTAGAAAATTTATCCTTGTGGTTCTTAATTTTAATTATAAATGAAGAAGATACATTCTATCTTGAACAAAATAATAATATTGTTATTCCGATCCGATAAATGACGGAACGTTAACTGAATAGTAGTGACATTCACGAAATGACAATTGAGTTTCGGAAATGACATAGGTGACTAATTTTAGTATGAAAGAAACATCACTTTGCCCCCATATACTTGAGACTGTGAGAAAGGGTAATTAGTCCTGTGTGTTTCAAGCAAAAACTGAGAGTTTTTCTCGGACTGTAGAAAAGCGCAACCTCGGCTTGGGGGCACACACATGACAGGTCACTGTCAGCAACCTATACGGCCAGGAACCTTATGATTTTGGTTCCAAAAGTTTGCAAGTATGGCGAACATGCACAAGTTATGCTCGGGATTTCAGATTGCTAAAATAAGATTGAGACCTGGGACTGAAACTTGTATCAGATGTTGAGGGTGGTTGACACATTGTTTCAACCCCGTCTATGGAGACCGTCAGGCTAGACCTATTGTTGGCAACAGTTCTACTTTGTATACATCTCATCATATATACATTTTATAGGTTTCAAATTAGCCTTAAATTTGAACGTGTCATGTATTTAGAAACTTCTTTCTCAGTATCGATGTATGTGTGTATGCACACGAACAAGTCACGGTTTTACACGTTCTCGGAAAATAAATCGAATTACGGTGAAAAAACTCATATCTTGTGCAGTGATAGTGTTAAAAAGTATCATAACATCCAAGTGGCGTGAAACAACTAAAAATATCTTGTGGGGATACAGTGTAAAGTGAGAAATCTCGATATCAAATCTCAATCAAACAGTCACATTTTGAGATTAAGTGCCTACGCCGAACATAGTGCAGTGCTACCAACCCGAAAACTTCAAGTTCGTTCGGAAACCCAACTCAACAATAAAGCTCACAGCACACTATACCGACCTGCTGTACGAAATACACACTCACACACTCACATTATCCCAAATGACGAGCTGTCACCTTCACCTGAAATGTCGCTGTTGTTGTCGAAGCTGACAGAACAACTTAACCTACAAACAAATATAATTACTGAAAACATTACCGCACCCGTACTGCAAAGAGTGGACGATAAAATAAAACCAGTAATTGAAGAAAACATAAAATTAAAATAAGAAGTCGAGAAATTGAATAAAAAGGTGCTTAGGCTGGAAGCAAATAGCAAGAAAAACAACGTTATAATTCACGGGCTCCCGGAGTCCACGGATGGAAAACATGAAGACCTAACTACATTAGTAATGTCCACAATGAACGAAATCGAAGTCCCACTTGAACCGCAAGAAATTAATAGACTTCAAAGATAAGGGAAAAAAGGAGATGGATCTAAGACAAGACCAATTTTACTAGCTACAACAACACTTCAGAAAAATATCATAATATTGAAAAACAATGAGAAAATGAAAGCTAATGAAAGTCTAATAATACTCACGATTTACCTAAAAAAGTGATTCAGGCCAAAAAAGAGAACAAGAAAAAAAAACCGTGATAACACAAAAGATGAGAAACGGAAAAGGTTTTTCAAAAGATTTTTCAAAACCCAAGTATCTCAAAAACGCACAAAAGAGATGTCTTTCAATACATGTGGGAGAGATCGCATTCCTTATCCGACAAGAACACATACACTCAATACTAAGCGACAACCATGAACCGAAAAAACAAAACAAAATCACATAAAACTACCACAACAACTAATATATCAAAGTAAATCATTATCGCAACATAAAAAACAAAACCAGATCATTCTCCTACCACAGCTGGTCACTGCGGGAGATAAAGACCAATACCCTCTAACAAACACAAAATTATATAAAGCTACACTGAATACCTTGACTCCACGGACACCAGAATCATTAATAAAACTAGAGGAAGCATTGAAAGATCTCAAATGGGATATATTGGGGCTGTGTGAAGTGCGCAGAACAGGGGAATCAATAGTTGAAAGCTCGGACTATATAATGCACACTATTGGTAGTTCAGGAGGACAGGGAGGAATCGGTTTTCTGGTGAAATAAGATTACAAAAAATATATACAAGATTTCACTTCAAACACAAATAGAGTTGCCATTATGAACATCACTCTATCAAATTACAACAAAACATGTACAATAATTCAGATCGACGCACCGACTGAAAGAGCAACAAAAGAAGAACACAACGCATTTCACAATAATGTCTCTAAAACACTACATAAATATTCAAACAAAATGATCATACTAATGGGACACTTCAACGCACAAATAGGAACAAAACAAAACAAAGATGAATATGTACTAGGAACCCCTTTGAACATGTACCCCTGAATATGTACCCCTTTGAACAGCATCTTTAAGAAAAATTAAAATGACAAATGGAAATGGTTATCTCCAGGAGGATTGTATAGAAATGAAATAGATAACATCCTCAGCAGCCATCCAAAACTATTCACAGACACATCAGTTATATCCAGATTCAATTTCAATACTAATCATCGTATGGTCCGAGCCTCAATGAGAATCACACCACCCAAAGTGTCAAGAAAACATATCCAAAATCACCACAATAAAACTTGTAGAAAAGAAACCATCAATACATCATTAAAAGACTCACTTTCTAAACTGGGCGAAGAGATGCTGATATATATCGGATGTCAAAGTCAGTTATGCCAAACTTCAGAACCAGCTCGCTGATATCAGAAATGAGAAAAAAATCAAACAGAAAGACATTTTAAGTGATTCAACACTACAGCTTATAAAAGAGAGGAAAAGTATTTTCTCTGGTGAAAAGAAGACAAAATATCGAAAGAATAACATACCTAAGCAAGATATCAGGGAAAACATTAGAAAAGAAAGGAAAATCAAGCGGCTTAAAGTACTAGAAAAACATATTATTGATACAGGAGGAAAAAACACAAAAAGAAAGAAAACACAAAAAGGTGGAACTAAATAAGCGTGAATCTCCTAAATAAGGACTGAAACCCACTCCTGTACCTGAACCTGAAATTTTAGCAGCGCAAGTTAGGACAGCCATACTGCGTCAAAACTCGGATAAAGTCCCAGGGCCAGATACGATCATCAATGAGAGATTGAAAGGCACCCTAGAAGAACTTGTTCCCATCCTGACAAAAATGTTCAATGATGTATTAACATCATTCATAATTTCAGAGCAATGGCAAACATCACATATGATCCTAATTCATAAAAACGGTGGAAAAGAGGATATTGAAAACTATAGACCAATAAGTCTGATGTGCAATATATACACAGTTTTTTCAAAGATTGTATTGGACCGGATAACAAACAAATTGGACGAAAGCCAACCAAAGGAACAAGCTGGTTTTAGAAGACATTTTGCTACTATCGATCACATACAAACATTGAGGCAAGTTCTAGAAAAATACGAGTATATGTAACAATAAGCCTCTGTATGTGGGCTTTATACATTACACGAAGGCTTTCGACGGTATTAGTCACGAAACAATATGGGAAAGCTTAGAGAACCAAGGCATCCCTAATGTATAAATAAATATTATTAAAAACATATACAGCAAAAGTAAAGCAACAATTGAATTGGAACCTCTTGGCACACCCTTCAAAAATTGGAGTTGGAAGAGTTCGGTTTAAACATAAATCGAAAAAAACTAAGCCATCTAAAATTTGCTGACAGACATCATTTTACTGGAAGAAAACCCACAAAACTTGGAGAAAATGATAAAGAACTTAAATGAACGAAGCGAAAAAGTTGGACTCTTCATGAATGTGGAAAAAACTAAGTTGCTAACTATCTCTGAAACACACGAGATTCAATTAAAAACACAACGTCTGGAATATGTAGACAAATATATATATTTGGGACAAATTATTTCACACAAAGATATGACAAGCAAAGAAATAACCAGAAGAATAGCCAACAGCTAGAAAAAGTATTGGTAATTTAAAGAAATAATGAAATCCACTGAGATTACCAATACAACAAAACGAAGAGTCTTCAACACCTGCATACTACCTTGCATGACATATGGCTGTGAAACTTGGGCACTTACAAAACTCCATAGAAGCAAGCTGAAATACTGTCAAAGAGCAAAGAGCAAAAACAGACCAACTAAAATGGAGCATGGTCATATGATGCGGAGCAGACACGAAAAATGGAGCAAAGACGTCACCAACTGGTACCCTAGAGACGGCAAAAGAAGAAGAGGCAGACAAAATACAAATTGGGAAGACGACATAAAATTAACAGTGGGGCCATACTGGAGAAGAGTAGCAAGGGATAGACACAAGTAAAAATATTAGAGGAGGCCTATGCCATGAGGCACACTGACCTCAGAGACACACTATAATAACACGAAGTAAAACAAATAAAAAGCTCAGGATGAACAGGCTATATAGATAGATAGATAGATCTCACTATCAAAATTTTGTTTTTTCAGTATAGGGATGTATTTCTAGTGAGATATTTTCCTATTTTAAGTATATTTTCTTTATCAGTATATGATGATACATTGAATTAAATGTCTCTTTGGTTTGGCCACCGTTCTGGTCTACTTTAATCACATTCCCTCATGTTTTTTGCCCTGTAATTTTTGTGATATTCAAAATTCCAGGACCTGGATAATTTTTTTGGGTACTGTATTTTTTATATATTAGAGAAGCTTCGGTACATCAACTTTTCCATTGTCACTTACCAGTTGTAAGTGACTTATACCATTGCTAAGCTAACTCAGCAAAGACTCATAGGTGCGGATGTTTTTGTATTTTACGTTATTGGAATTGTATTTTTTATGCTAATTATTTCAATATTCATTATTTGATGCAGCATGATAGCTGAAATTTTTTTTATGAATAACAATAAAATCATCTTCGCTTTTGACATATATACCCATCACTACATGCTTGTCTGCAGTCCTCTCTAAATATGCTCCTTATCCATCTATCGGACCTTTTTCGTGTCATGGTTCGCTTTAAAACCAAGCAACTTTGGTTCTTTCTGCACAGCACTCTAGTTCGGTCTTCAGCCACAAATAAATGCTTGTGCAATTCCGATATTGTGACATATTTCCATCTGATTTAAAGAAAAGCGTATCAGTGTGTTCTGTATCGACAAGAATTTTTCTTAATATTGGTTGCAAGTGACCCCAGACTTCATTCGCTTAATGGTCTAGAAAGTGTCTAGATGGTTTAGCAGTGGAAGATAAGGATGTCTGCAAATCGTTCTTATCATCTTTGTGATTATAGTCACAAGTATGAATTGTTATCTGCATTTTAGATTCACTAAAATATATTGATTGAATTTCTCTGTCTTATTTTGTCACATAATTTTCTGAGAAATCTTTTAGAAGCGTAAGTTTTCGTCACTTCTTTGTAGTGAGAATAAATAGCATAAATATTGGATAGTGTAAAAAGTATTGGGCCTTTTTTTGTCACTAGATGGTGTTCGTTGTCATTTATCGGGCAATATTAATGAGATTGAGTCAAATTGAGCCTTTGAAAGGTCTCATTCCAGTCTACAATTTTCATCTGGACAGTTTTGCATTTCGTCATTCTTGTCAAAAGTTGTATTCATTTAAAAATGAGTAAAATTTTCGAAAGAATTCGTTATAATTTGCAATACCACTACAATCAGGGTGAGAATGCATCGCAGGCTCGTAAAAAAATTTGTGTTTAAGATACTTTATCAAAAGCCATAGCCAAGAGATGGTTCGCTTGCTTTCGTTCGGGAAATTTTGATGTCAAAGTACACCTCGCTCAGGTCGACCAATCACTGGAAAAGTCGATGAAATCTTGCAAAAACTAAAGAGGACCGATGCAGCCATGACATTGCTGGATCTAAATCACCTAACAGTTTTGAACCATTTGCGTAAGGCTGGATACACAAAGAAGCTCGCCGTTTGGGTGCCGCATGAATTAACACAAAAAAAAATTTTTGACCGAATTTCCATTTGCGAAATACTAATAAAATGCAACGAATTCGAGCCATTTCTGAAGCAAATCATTACCGGCGATGAAAAATGGGTAAGATACGAAAATGTCGTTCGAAAAAGATCATGGTCAAAAAAAGGTGAAGAATCACATCACGATTTTAAAGCAAGGATTAACTCCAAATAAGGTAATGCTGTGTATATGATGGATTTCGAAGGGAATTATTTATTGTGAGGTGCTAGAATATTGTCTTCCATCATGACAATGCCAGACCACGCACATTTTTGATGACCCAGCAAAAATTGACAGAGCTTGTCTGGGAAGTTTTGATGCATTCACCGTGTAGTCCAGACCTTGCACCATCAGACTATTATTTGTTTCGGTCTCTGCAAACTTCCTTAATGAAAAGAAATTCATTTCAAAAAGGGACTGTGAAAATCGCTTGGCCAAGATTATCGTAGATAAACCACAGAAGTTCTACACAGATGGAATAATGGCTCTACCCATAAACTGGCAAAAGGTCATAGATAATAATGGACAATATGTACTTAAATAAAATCCATTTTAAATAAAAGAAATATTCAATTGAAAAAAAAAACAAAAAAAGGCTCAATACTTTTGAGACTTACCCATATTTTTCTCAAAGCTTTATTTGGTAGGTCAACTTATCTATTCTCACTTACAATACAAATTGTAAGTGATTTATACCATTGCTATCATGATTTCAGTGAAGACTCAGAGGTGCGGAAGCTTTGATCAATTTTGTCGAATAGTTCGAAAGTGAAATTATATTCGAAAGAGAGGTGGGAAGAGCTCAAGCTGGTTTCGAACGCGAGCCCCTCCCGCTTCTCGTCAGGTGCCAACTCTCAGGCTTACTTACAACTTGTAAGTCAGTATGGATAAGTTTATCTACAAAATAAAGCTTCTAGAATTAATAAAACCCACCAAAGGCAATTTGGAAAACAGGACAAGTTCAATCTGAGAACAATAATAGCAAGTAAAATAACCAGACGACATTACTTAGCTGGTAGTGCCAATCGATGCGTCCCAGCCTGTGAGTTGGCATCCGACATAGTTGTATGTCATTTTTGGCAACGTTCCTGAAATGAATTTTTAACGCTTCGAATTGTTTTAAATAGCTATCCGCCATCTTGGATGTCACTTTTTGACACCGGTGGAATACTGTCAGTATTATTCAATTGAATTATAACTCATTCTCTACATTTATTGTCATGTTAATGCTTTGGAAGCGTGTGTACGTGTTCAATACTATAATGAATTACCGAAATAATCTTATCAAGAAAAATAATTGAAAATCATCCAAAAACAATCGAATGCTGTTACACTTGACATATTTTAGCTCGCGATGGTTCAGCAGTGCCAAGTATGATATTATTGGGCACAATGGAAATTTGACCAAAATATTAGAACGCTATGACTCGATATTTTTCGATTTCTTTCAAATTTTATTCATTTATACGAGAGACTTTTTTAAGTTCACGAACTGCAAGGTAAAAACTTACAACAAAAGTACGGATTTTTTCCTATCATTTTTCATATCATTTAATTGGCTTATCTATACCTTAACGAAAAATGTTATGCCTTTTCCCGAAAAATAATCTGGCACTATGTCTTTCACTTCTCCATCTCACGAAGTGCATTTTTAAGCTTTGGGAACAGATAAGAGTCACTATAACATCAGGTTAGGACAGTACCTATCTTTTCACACCTGTGAACCGGCGCGTTTTCGTGTGGAATGAGGATACCTATGGTCAATTTCCCACTGCTTTCTTCTTTGATACATTCTTTCAAGCTCTTTACGATTGAAAGGAAGTAGTCTCCGATGGTGAAAATGCATTCATTTTTGTAATCAGTCATCAGGAACTCATCTGAGTCCCAAAAGATTTGCCATGATTTTACCAGCCGATTGTGACATTGTAAACGTTTTGGGAGTCGATTTGCGCGAATTGCGCCATTGGAGGGAGTCTTGTTTAGACTCACATGTACAATTATGAACCCGAGTTTTGACACCCGTAACAATACGATTCAATAGTCCATCCATATCTTCACTGTAGAGATTCAAATCGCATGGGAACGCTATATACGGTGTTGTAGGTGGCGTTAGCATTTTCGACAAAAATGAACCACTGACCTTTGTTGCGCCAAAATAAACGTTCAAACGTATTTGAAAACCGTGGTTTCAAATACCAAGCTTTTTGAAAACGGGTTTACTTTGGTTTAACATCTTCTAATTTAAATTTTTCGACTTTTTATATCATCTTCAGAGTAGTTGCCTCGGTTCTGCGGAGCATGGGTCTTCTTCAAGTAAGTCCTAGCCTTCCTTAAAAAGACTCTAGAAGCTGAAAATCATAATTTCAATTGGGTAAAAGTCCCCGTAAATGGAAGCCAACTCTTCCTGTATAGTTTCAAGGTTCACACTTCCTTACAGATTTAGATGCTTGAGCGATGAGGGATATAGACCTCATAGTAGCCCGCCCCACGATTTTTTGCATACTATACTAGATTTCTACGAAAGAATAAATAGAATGTTGTTGCTAGAGCCAAAATAACCGGTACATTAAATCTGAACCCATTATTAAGGCCGGCTGTATAATTTCATAATCTCTCCCTATTTCTCATTTACAAGTCTGATTTGAGGATTCTCCACAAGACAAAAAACTTTACTTCACTCTTTTTTTCTACTTTACATCGCCCCATACTGCGCCAATTATGAACGAAGTGTACTCCAAAGCAATCTTTGTATAATTTTCCATCAGGCTTCCGTCTCTATCCGTTTCTTTTTCCAAACTTAACTTAAGGGGGCATCTCTAGTCTAAATCGATGAAAAAATCAATTTTCCAAAAACACCGGTTTTGCATTTAGTATACTAATAGTAACATCGTACAATAGTTTATTTTAACTTGCGCGCTCTAAAAATGTTTCTATATCGTGTATTCTTGGTGCGCGCGCAAGTGTGATTTTGGAGCAATTCAGACAGCTGGCGATCGGAGAGGTATATACTTGGTTTTGGTACGCTCATTCCCGGTTCTTTCTGTATTTATATATCATACGAGTATTTTCAACGATATTTTGAAGCACTGAAAGTATTGCTTTCTTTTAATTTAATTGTAAAAACAGTTATTCATTTATATTAGTTGGAAAAAAAAGTTCATAAAATGGATAAAAAAGAACGAAATTCGGCAATTCGAGAGCTGATCGACAAAAAAAAAGAAATTTTCGTGGCAATCGATTTACGAGTGAGCGTGATGAAAGTGTGGTTAGTGCATCTGCTAAAAAAATTAAGAAAAATAATCCTGCATTCGAAGTGAACGTTGATCCATTGTTGCATTACGTCATAGTGAATTTCTTACTTTTTCTAAGACTACAAGACATTTTAATTTGTAAAACTTGTAAAGGCGATATAACATTTTCCAAACGTAACGAAAAAGGATTAGGTATTCAATTAGTAGTTTCGTGTAAATGTGAAACAGAAACTCATATTCCAAGCAGTCCAACAATTCATACTTCCTACGAAATAAATCGCCGCTTTGTATTTGCGATGCGTTTACTCGGTGTTGGCTTGCTAGGTATAAATAATTTTTGTGCAATGATGGATATCAGCAAAGGATATGCTTCAGCTACTTATTATGCAATAGTAAACCACATTTGGATAGCAGCAGAAGCAGTAGCTACATTAGTTTTTAGACAAGCAGTTAGTGAAGAGCAAAGAGAAAATGAGGCTGCCGGTAATGTAAAAAATCGGCTCACAGTTTCTGGTGACGGCTCTTGGGCTCGAAGGGGTTTTTCTTCTCTTGTCGGGATTGCTACATTGATTGGAAAATTTTCTGGAAAAGTTCTTGATGTCATTGTGAAAAGTAGAATATGCAAAGCTTGTGAACAATGGGCTGGAAAGGAAAATTCTATTGATTATCAAGACTAGTATGAAACTCACGAGCCAGATTGTAGTGCAAATCATGAAGGCAGTGCGGGATCGATGGAAGTTAATGGTATAAAAGAAATGTTCCAAAGATCTGTAGATTTGCATGATAGTTATTATGAATATTATATTGGTGATGGCGATTCGAAGACTTTCTCATCGTTACAAGATATACAGCCCTATGGTGATGTTTTGAGCGTAAAAAAGAAGGAGTGTGTTTTACATGTTAAAAAGCGAATTTATAAAAGAGCAAAAGATGCTAAAAAACAACTGACACAGATAAAAAAGGCTCAAAAAGCGTTAGAAGTTTCACAAAAAGGTGCTGATGGAAAAAAAACCAAAAAAAAACTGAAAAGCCTAAAATTAAAACGGCTACATTGACTAATAAAGTCATGCTGGAGTTGTCAAAATATTACGAATTAGCTGTTCGCCGAAATCCAGATTCTGTTGAAGATATGAGAAATGCTATTTGGGCAACTTTTTACCACAAGATTTCTACGGATGATAAGCCTCAACATATGAATTGTCCCGCTGGGTCAGACTCATGGTGCAAATACCGAGTTGCTGAAGCTACCGGCCAGTTGAAAAATTTTGTGCACCCTCCAGCACTAGACGAGGAAATTCAACCTTTATTAAAAAAGATTTATGAAGATCTTACCACAGACGATCTGCTAGAAACGTGCATCGGAGCATACACACAAAACACCAACGAAAGCTTCAACGCTTGTGTTTGGAATATAGCTCCAAAACACATGTTTTCTGGGAAGAAAATTGTTGAAATTGCTACCTATTGTGCTGTGTGCGTCTTCAATGAAGGAGTTTTAACTTTATTAAAAATCATGGAAACCATGGGTATTTCGATTAGCAGCATAGCAGTAGATTTTGCACAGAGACAGGACGAAAGTAGAATTAAGCAAGGAAATCGTCGCAGCATTGAAGCTTCAAAAGAACGGCGACTCGAGCTTAGAAAGGCTAAGGCGCAGGAAAATGAGTTTTTTGAGGACCAGGAAGGAATTATGTATGGAGCTGGTATGGCGGATTGAGTGTAAGAGGTTTATTTCTTCATTTTTTACACAGTTTTTCAAAAAATTATTTTAAACGCGTTTTTCTCGAAATAACATTTTTTGACCTGGCTGACATGATTTAACAAAAACTATTAAACCGATTGGGCTGAAATTTTGAGAAGTTATTCGTCATACATATAGTTATAGCCCGTACTAGAATTATGAATATTCGATTACATTTGAGCACTTTTTTAAACAACATAACCTCAAAAAATAAGCCGAAAATTAGAAAAGCCCGCCATTTTGTTGTTTTTTACTTAAACTTCTTGATTTTAGTACGGGCTATAGCCACTTTCTTATACTTTAATATGCTTTTTGAATTTTTCATTTCAAAGCTTCCTGTGTCAAGATATGATGTCAGCCAAAAAAAAAGCAAGCTTCGTTGTGGCAGCCATATCTGGGCCATATTGGATGAAAAATGAAAAAAAAATATTTTTTTGCAGACTTCAATATGTATTTTTTTAATATAAAAAAATTGTAGTGTGATAATAAAGTTTACTGCAAGAAAAAAAAATCTTGAAAATTTATGCAAAAAGACTAGAGATGCCCCCTTAAGTGTAATTTTTCCTTCAATATTCATGATCCATGGACTGAAGCGTTGTTAGGTTGAATTAAAATGGCCTTTGTTCTTTTGCCTTCTTCATTTAACAAGCCATATAATGGATATGTTGGGGCATTATAAAGAAGCAAAAATGTTTTCTACTCTGTCAATTTTTTTAATTGAAAGAGCTTTAAAGATATGTTTCTGAAACCTATTCCTTGAACATTGAATTAGCCACCAAATCACTGTTTTGCGATATTTAAACGATACACATTGCAGACGTATTACCGTGTTTGGAACAACTTTTATCAACGAAAAGCATGGGCGATTGGTGACTGCCATTAGCATTAATATAAGCTTAGGTAGTGATCCGATCCTTGTTCTTTTGGAACCAGCTGTGCTGGTTCACTACGTTAAGAAACAGTATTTCATGGCAAATCAATGTTAATGAGTCCAGTTTTGGTTGCAATGTAAACAAGTTTGAAGGTTTAATCCTTCCCAATGCCCCATAGTTTTGTAGAAAATAAATCAGCTGCTGAATTACTAGCAAACAGTGTTTCTCCTTGTGTTTGAAGTCGACAAATGACCTGTATGATTTGACTAGCAAACCTGGGCTTCCTTGAAAATCTGACGCTTTTCCTAGTTTTTCGTCAAATTGACTTGCCTTTTCACGAAGAACCGGACCGGATATAGGTTCAAAGGGATCATTTTCAAAAATCCACGTATAGACGGCATCATCCAAATCCGTGTTTGAGGCTATTGATTTTGGTTCACATCGTGTGGACCCGACAGAAAATTCAAGCTGTTACACTAAGCTACATCTTCTACTATACTCTTCTTTATTTTTTTATTGCTAGTTTTTTTTTGTTTATTTTTGCGTTCGTGTTCGGGAGGGATTCATAATCACCAGTTATTAAGAGAATCACAAGGAATTTTAAAATAATTACAATATACACTTGGAATTGAGGTCCATGACTATTTGCTTAGCAGCACGAAGAACGAATGTGATGGTACGATTCGAAAGTGGTAAAAATATCAAATCAATCAACATCCAGTGTGTGATAATTGGATGATTTCGAGTACAATATCGAGAAAACTCCTTAGAGATAAGCTACCAACGTTTTCGTCGGAATAAGACACAAATTGAAACAGAAACTTACAATGTTCAATCAACTTCGACCACTTATCTTAAAGGATATATCCAAAAACGCTTCAGAATTAGCGTACAAATTCGATTAGGAATTCCAGTTAATACTTTTAGCGCATATTAGCGTCATTCTACCTTACCCATTAATAAGTACAAGCGCATGAATATCCTATCAACTTATTATCTATTGACGTATAATAAACAACTGGATGACGAGTAATGAACCTGTAATTCATATAAAAATCATTTCCAAACAATTTAATATCCAATATAATTATTATCTGTTTTTTGGTATCCCGCCTACTAATTGTATTCAGATAGGAAGTGAAATGCAATTTGTTTATCCTATTGCAGGAATATTATTGCTGGGATAAATGTAAGGCTTTCAATTTGCTAGTTCAAATAATTTTATTTGATAGACGTAGATTCATAGATTGATAACAATAATACTGCGGACTTTTCATCTAAGATTACAGATTTAATATGTGGCAATGCCTATCATATTACAAAACCTAACCGACGATAGGACACCTTAATTTTACAAAATGCAAGCAACATGCACTAAACTAGAAGCAAAAATAGAATAGAAACTTTTAATTTTCTATTTCCCAGTTATGGAAATTTGAAAAAACCCAAACTCAAACTTTTTTACAAATTGTGATAAAAAGGCTTTCAGTTCGCTGAAAGTTTTGTGGATTAAAAAACTTTATGATCCATCTCATGGACTAACCGAACAATGGTTTGGCTCCAATGTATTTTCAAAACATTTGAAATAATTCGTTAAGTTAACTTTACCAAGAAGCAATGATACTTCAAAGGGGCATAAAGAAGAAAGAGACACGAAAAGGCATGTTGCACATAAACAGACGTTACCGATTCCCCCCTGAAGGTTTGTTTCACATTATATCACCTTAGGTGGCCAATTTTTACACTTTTTCCGTGATTCTTTGAGGAAAAAAATAAGTAGAACAAATTGAAATGGATAAGCTATTTCATTTATATTTTGAAACGTATTTCAAAATTCAAAATAAAGTTATCATCAAAACTCGCTCATGTAGAAGCTGTTCCTCATGAAGGTCCATCGGCCGAAACTTTCATTGCCGTGCATGTCAGAGTCCACAATTTTAACCTTTAACTAGTTTCAGTCAATTTTGCATATTGTCTTTATTTATGACCCCCCTCATGGTTACCCGCCTTTACGTGGCGAGGGGGCCCACTAACTCCAATGAACCCAGCGGCTAAACTGCAGGAGACCTTCGGATCCAACCTAGCAGGTAGGCAAAGGGCGAGAGGTTAAGCAAAGTGGTAATCAAATTTAAAAAATATGGAAGTACGAAAAAAAGAAGTACCCTCAGTACTCGGCAAACGAGCGGGAAAAATCTCGGGGGACCGGACAACTGGCGTAACGGCACCAAGCACCAGTTACCCAGAGCTATTTGGCCAGAAAGGTACGCTGAGGCAGGAGGGCGTGCATTTGACGAGTGACTGCACAAAACAAGCGCAATGGCAGCTACCGCACCCACTAAGAAGACGGGAGCATCAGCCAGAACGCCAAGAAGAAAGGCACAAAGGAAACTGAAGCGTCAAAACACAATCGGGGAGAAGAGCTTCCCAGCGAATCCTGGCAAAAGCAAAAAAGCAGCCAACCAAGGGAAACCTAGGAAATTGGCTGCTAAGGAAGCTGTACCACCAAACTCAAAGGAAAAGAATAAAACCGGACCTAAGTGGATGAGATTGGACGGACGGAGAAAGGAACGAAGGATGAGCCCCAAATCCCAAAAAAAATTGAAAATTCGCTAAGGTATAATGCATAAAAGATCGAAAAAACGAGTCTCGATAAAATGTCATCAAAAAAATTACCAAAAACCAACATAAAGCAATCCCCCCTCTTCTTCATAAGCCTCATTTTGTATCCTCATCACTTTGTATCCTTTGTTTTTCTCCTTTATTTCGAGAGCGCTAAGTCTGTTTTGTCTATAGAGGTATATTCAGATATGGACTTTTTTTCTCTATGGTTTATCGCCTGATGCGTTGCTGGTCCATTTTCGAATCGAAGCTATGCAACCCTCATCCGATCTCCAATTCAATCATGAGCAGTATTTTGGTAGCTGAATTACTTTCGCTGAACAAAGCAGCCGCTATATTTGATACCACTTCAATGACTTCCAAGTCTCACAGTCAGTGACTTAGAGCCAAGCGCCACGTTAGATCTATCGTTTGCATTCTGATTATGTCCAGGCGATCTAAACAACGTGTAAGTACATCTTAATCTTTGACAAATCTTCATAAATCGGTAACATTTCAGGGTTTATTTAACTTTTTTCACCGAAGCTTTGGTCAATTTACGTTTTCCACCTCCATTGCGAAGTCGAGTTCCCATCCTTTTGTGAATAAGAGCTGCACACTCATTCTTGATAATTACTGGATGGAAAAGCTTTGAAGGTTTCTTAGTCACCATCACATATATAATTTACGTATTTCACGACATAACGTTCTTCTGACCTCAGAAAAATATCTTAATCCGATGCAACCTCCATGCTTTCCACTGAGCTGTCATGCATTTTTAAACAACTTTCTTGGTCGTGCTCTTCTTTCCAGGCCAAATATTGTTCGGAATCTTCAGACTCCGAAGAATTTAAATTTGGATCCTGAACAATTTAAAGATTACTTTTCCACAAACCCATGGCAAATGGCAGTAACTACTTTCCACTATAAGGTCCATAACTTCCCCAGTAGAATATGCAATGAGAGTCGTCACACCAAACAGCGATTTGAACCGTCTTTTCTTTTAAGTGGCAACTCAAGATAGCTTAAATTTTAGATTAGGCCTCACGCCCTGTTTATTGCCTTTTTTCGTCTTCTGCAGCTTTTTTATAGCAATAAGCAAATACTTTTGAACTCAAAATGAATGTGAGAGCACATTCTGGAGTAAATTCCCACGGGAATGCAACTGTCATATCCATACAGGTTTAAAACAAATTTAATCTTTGCTTTCCAATACAATAGTCAAATAACTAGTACAAGAATCGATTGAACTCGGAACCAGTATAAATCACCGGGCAAGAATACAATTCCACTTTTTTCAAAATTGAGTTTTGCTTTACAATTCCACAAAACAGCATATCCATAAATATGGTAAATACGCTAAAAAAGTTGGTAATTTCTTGCAGAATCACTTTGATCAGCACTTTCAGGCTCATCTGTAACTTGAAAACTTTGATTCCCATCAAATTATCTTTTTCGCAGGCAACTAGATTGGTGCATCGAACCGTCAATAGATTTCGGATACGAAGTCATATTTTACGTTTTAAATTTACAGTGCATGGCGACAAGTAGTTCTATATACACAAGGATACCAGGAAAAATACATCTTCTTGTTGTAATACCTGCCCAAATACATTACAAAGTAAGATCGATTGAGAGAGTGACAGCTGCGCGACCCATCCCAGCTGGTAGAATCGCTCCAATCCCTATATCGGACAGGCATGTACAGGTCATGCAGTATACTCGACCGCGCCTCACTTCTTGCCCCGAAAAAAAAGAAGGACCTCAAATATCGGTCTAAAACCTTCTGAGCATATTCCTAAGTATCTAAACTATTGATTTCTGCAATAAAAAAAGGGAGATCACTTTAAAACTTCTTATGGAATCTCCCACCTTGAATATTGTTGGCAGTATGAATTACAAATAAAGTGTAAATGCAATTAGTTAAAAAGATTTTCCGTTTAAAAGGATCTAACTGACCTTCATCACCCCATCTCATCATAACCCACATTTCCTCACAAGTTAGACTGCATTCGGAAAATGTTGTGTCAAATTACGTAAAATTGGGAGTTTGTTCGAAGTTTCGGGGCTAATTTGTTGTTCAGCTCTGAGTTAACCGCTCAGCTGCGACAGCATTATGCCTGGGAGAGACGTGGCCGTTTGAACTAGTTCTTGACGTTATGATGACTTCAACGTCCAGAAAATTCAAAAACTTCTTCTGAGGGCTACGTCATTATGACATTGGAATCTAATACAAACAGCGTCGTCTGCCCCAGGCATAACTGAACATCTGAAACTATAGGGTGGGCCATATAACGTTTGCATTTTGAATCGGCTATAAAAAAAGACTAATGGTTATTCTTCCAAACTTTTTTCTTATTGGAAAGCTTGAACTTTTTTATTTATGAATGAAAAACGATATCGTTCATATGACTGCCACGACTGGCTTTACACTACGCCATTCGGTCAACCCAATTTTCAAGCACTTTTTCCATTGTTTCGGCTCGAATTTCATTAATGGCAACTTCGATTTCGTGTTTCAAGGCATCAATCGTGTCTGGATGATTAGCGTAACACTTGTCCTTGACAGCTCCCCACAAAAAATAGTCCAACGGGGTTAAATCGCAGCTCTGAGGCGGCCAATTGACTTCAGAATTTCGGCTGATTATTCGATTTTTTTTATTGTTGGCTGTGTGGCATGTTGCGTCATCCTGTTGAAACCAAATGTCGTGCATGTCATACTCTTCAACTTTTGGAAACAAAAATTCGTTGAGCATGGCACGGTAACGCTCGCCATTGACCGTAACGGCGGCTCCTTGCCAAAACCCACACCAAACCGTAACTCTTTGTGGGTGCATTGGCTTCTCAATGGTGACGTGTGGATTTGTAGACCCCCACATGCGACAATTTTGCCTATTGACATAGCCTCCGAGGTGAAAATGGGCTTCATCTGAAAAGACGATTTTTCGGTGAAAATGCTCATCTTCGACCAAACGATCTTCTGCCTATTGGGCGAACCGAAAACACAACGGATGGTCACTATGCTTAAGTTCTTGGACTAATTGAACTTTGTAAGCCTTCATACTGAGGTCTTTATGCAAAATTCTCCTCAGGGAGGTGCGTGAAATGTTCAATTCGTGAGAACGATGACGAGTTGAAGTTGATGGATGTTCACAGACATTTTCGGCTACAGCAGCAATGTTTTCGGCTGTGCGCACTGCACGAGAACAGGAACGGGTTGTTTTGTGCAAATTGATCCACAAACTGCCTTGAAGGCCACTCATTTTTATGGAATTTTTTTTTCAAATTTCTTACAGTTTGCACTGAAGACTCACCACTTTGGAAGTAAGTTTTCAATATTTCCCAATTTTGTTCAAGCGTATAGCGTCCCATTTCGTAAATGTCAAACCTTTAACTAAATTATGAACACAAATTGAATGACATTTGAGCTGTCATTCTCTAAATAAACAGTAGTTCAAAATGCAAACGTTAGATGGCCCACCCTGTATATGCTGAACGTAGCGCGCGGAAACTTGGTTTTTTTGTGATGATAACGGAGGGAATTATGCAAAAAGATCTTTTTATGAAAGTTCTCTGATCTTTTTCTGTGCTTTGAAGCACGCAATCACCCCTTCTGGTCATAGTTTAGCTGCGGGCTTACTTTTTCCAGGCAAGGATTCTTTGCTATGTGTGAAGTCTGTGGTTTGACAGTTGAGAATATAAAACTGTATAGAGATTCTTGTTCAGTAATTCTTGTTCAGTAGTCGTTGAAAAAAATAAATCTGTTCAAAAATCTGTAAAAAGTCCATTTTGCGGTCAACATAAGCAGCCTAGTGAGCAAGTAATTCTTGCAGTTACTGATCATTTTTCCCTGATTCTACTCCTATCGTTTCAAAACTATCAAGAAGACAAAGAAATGTGCGTACTGAAAAGAATACTGCTGCGATAGCGCGAAGTGTTGAAGAAGACGCCAAAATGTCGATTCAAACAATGCTGACTGAACGAAAAACCAAAAACTCTGGGAGCGTTTGAAGCCAATAGCAGGGGCATATAAACGTCGCAAAAGGCATGAACACAAAGGTAATAATAATTTGTTTCATTCAAGCCACCATTGACGCCATATGGCTAGATTTATAGGAAAAAGTAATGGAAAAGTGGACTAACCAAATAGACTATGTAACGTGTTCAACTTATACGTATATATAACTATATAACGTATTAAAATAAATTAAGCTTATTGCTGACCTGCTGAAATCTGACCTGGTATCATAGGGAAGGGATTTTTTTTTAATTTTTCATAATTATTAGTTTTACAATAACAAATAGGGTTATTTTCCTAAGTGAAAGTCGGTGTTTACAATACTAAATATCACAAAACATTTAAAAATGAAAAAAAAACCTTCATATTCTTCAATAAAAATTAAAGTATTGTTCATATGCTTTACTATCTTAGTACAATCTACGACCTGCAGCGTTGTTAATAGGCGTTATTTCGCAGAATGAACGTTAACATAAGCTCCTCCCCCCTTTCTTAAAGTCATTTATCTCCTGCGTAAATCTG
Organism: Stratiomys singularior; assembly: GCA_954870665.1. Taxonomy (NCBI): domain Eukaryota; kingdom Metazoa; phylum Arthropoda; class Insecta; order Diptera; family Stratiomyidae; genus Stratiomys; species Stratiomys singularior. The sequence continues at coordinate 110,994,751 of OX940877.1, read as the reverse complement.
CGCTATACATAGTACAAATGAGTACAAATGAGTTCTTTTTTTGACAAGGATTGGGTCGAGGGCTGAAAATATTGTGTCGGAGTTGGTCATTATTTGTTCGTTGATTATATTTCCGTGGGTTTTTTTGTGTTTGTAGATCTCTAATTTCTCTAGTACGTCAAGTCTAAGTCCCTTCTTTTGTTTGTGAAGTAGCGTCATTGAGTTTGCCATGGTATCGGGTTCGTGTGTGATTCTGTAGAATCACACACTAATTAGAATACAAACTAACATGCAGGGACTGCGTCATGGTATACATAGGTAAAACGACACGGAAACTAACAACTATATATAAGGAGCACATACGTTCGTATACACATAACAAAGCAGACTCCAACTACGCAACACACCTACAGAAAAGAAAAACACCACAGAAAACGCGACGAACCCGACAACGATAATCCCACGATCCTGAAAACACCCAAACTTAATGACCCTTGTTAACACCTAATTAACCAGACCTACCCCTCCGATATAAAAAGATGAACACCGCGACAAAGACATCAGACGAGCTGAATATGGCTGTATGCAGCCGAAACGCGTCCTCGAGACCCACAAAGTGTTTATCTCTAAAAACTCGGTTTAACATTTTCTTGAAATACTAGATAACCGGCTATTGGCTTGATATTCTTTCATATGCTCATTGCAAAGTACAACAGCACGGAATTAATATTTGTGTTTCCATGTCCTATGCAAAATAAATAGATAGATTTTTGTGCATTTTATGTTGTTGTAGGTTTGACAGATAAGAAAATGACAGAAGCTTTGAATGACTCGGAATTTAACTCTCCTCTGGACTATTCGAATGAAGATTCGGAGCTTTTCCTTTAGAATTAAGAAAAAAGGTGCCACCGTAATAATGAATCCAGCAGCTCAGATGCGGAAACGTTGGACACTCACTCAGACAATTTAATTTGGAATCAAGCATTTCGTCTGATATACCACCAGCAAAAAGAGGAGACAGTAGTTCTTCCATTGCGCGGATATGTATTCGTCACCATGAGCGAAGTGAAAGTTTGAAATCGTTATCCTCCCGACAGCTTGCTATCGGAAATAGGTAACACAACGCTACCATTCAAGAAAGCTATACCAACCTCCAGTCAGAGATAAATGGTTTAATGCAACCAGCATACCAACCAATTGTACCAATTCTATGACCAGTACTTATATGACAACATTCTTACTAATAAGGCCAATAGAACCCATGTCCTAGAAACTTGTAAATGCACGGAACTTACATTTAAGGAGCTGAAAGTCTATATTGGAATCACCATGGTCATGTCTGCATTACGGCATCCGCAGGTATCAATATATTGGTTGGAAAAATGGAGGGTACCAATAATAGTAATATATAATAATATAAATGGTTGTTTTTTTTCATAACATTAGGGCTGATATTAGTCTATGATCCTAAAGGGACCATAAAACAGAAACTTCAAAAAATTTGGAAAATCCAGCTTCTATTTGAAGGTATCCTAGCTGGATTCCACGAACAAAATCGTCCAAAAGAAATGAGTCTTGATGAGATGATTATCCCTTTTAAAGTGTCACATTCGGCAATTCTGTTGCATCAAACCAAATCCTGTCGGCCTAAAAGTTTTTATCTTAGCCTAACCAAAAGGTGTCTTTTGCTACATGGCGACTTATAAGGGAGACACAACATTTGTTCATTTAATCAAACAAGGCATTAATTTGGGAGAATTCATTTGTCCTTGAAATTGTCAAAAAAATCATTTTTTCTTTTTATTACGGATTCTAAGTCTTCATATAAGTAGAGTTAAATCTGTCGAAGCGTTTCCAGGATTTCGACAGTTTACGATATTTTAAACGCGTTGGCACCGTTAGCACGCTTTGATCGTCCCAGCGCGGCGCCCGGCCAGCTGGGTTCCTGCAGATCTTAGCGAGTCTGACGCATGTATACAGAGGCTTTTGTGCTAAGAAACCTTTGAATAGGGTACTTACTTTCTCCTTTATCGATGTTGCAACGGTTATTTCAGTCTGACATTGATATAGAAAGCGAAAACAGCGTAGCGTCCGTGTTTTTTGTTTTTCGTTATTTTCAAGTAATTTCTCGAAAATTTGTGCGCAATATGCCTCGAAAGGGTACAAAAGATCACCCGAAACAGTACGAGATTGCATCCATAACCCCCTAATCGCTGGGAATTTGAAAAACGGAATCATCGAAATGTTTCTCCGATCGGTAGAACTGCAGGGGGCAAAAACGTCACTTACGTCGAGGTTGGTGACAGTAAAACGTTTAAGGGATTGCTTAAAGCCAATACCTATGATGACGTTACTGCAAAACAAGAATGTATTGATTACGTCAAAGAAAGATTGAAAAACGAAATTGAGAAATATGAAAAAAGAACCAAGGAACTTTGTGGAAAAGGGGCAGGCAAACACACAGATAAAGCGATCTTAGAACTCACTACATACTATAACCTTGCTATCCGCCGAAATTCAAATTCTGTGCAAGCCATGAAGAACGCGATATGGGCCACGTATTACCACAAGAGCTCCACGGATAAAAAACCCCAGCATCAGAAGTGTGCACCTGTCCGAAGTGTCGTCGGACGATTTGCCCGAAAGATATTTGGGTGCTCATACTCAAAACAGTAATGAGTCACTTAATAATGTGATTATGTTTCACTTTCCACATAATAACCTTAATAATGTGATTCGGACACGTGAGCCCGAACATCTTCATTCCGGCGCAGATGTCGTCAATATTGCCACAGAATTAGCAGTGGTTATCTTCAACGAAGATGAGAAATCATTGTTAATCGCCATGGAGCTCATAGGTGTTCGGATTAGCAAATTCGCAGAGAGCTGGGTCCATTCACGGGACAAAGCGAGGATTGAGCGCGCGGAGAGGTAGGTGACCGACGCAGCAAAAAAGGCCCGGCTTGAGCAGCGGGAGGTGTCAGCAGCTAGAAGAAGAGTAGGGATGCCTCTATGGAGTAGGCATTGATGATTAGCGGTAATTATAAACTCATTTATGTAAACACATTACAAAACTTTAAACGCGTTTTTCTCGAAAACACGTTTTTAAAAATGGCTGTCATTCTCCTGACCGCTGTAATTAACATATTAACCTGAAATTTGGAGGGCATATTCGGAAAATATGTCCTCACAGAATCACGCATAGTTTTTGCCAGTTGCCGAAATTTGTACTAGACGAAAAACCCATCCGTCATTCCATGGCCAAAGAGTCACAGATTGATAATATGCTTTGAATTTGTGTATTAGATCAACAAGGAAGGGCTCTTTATGTACCACCAAACGCAGGACAGGCAATGATTAATGATCTTAACTTAATCGAAGACGTTGCTGCTGAATATAATTTCGTGATTCTTGGGGGGACTTGAACTCAAGACATACACAGTGGGGTGACTCTCGTTGCAATACAAACAGACATATCCTTCACAATTGACTCTGGCGTGATCCACTTCCTGAGTTTCAACTTATCATTGCTGGAACCCCCACTTATCCCATGCCTCATCCTTTCTTGACAATTTTATAATATTCTCGATTAAACTTAGTAAAACCACATAACTCCATTGTAGCACACTTTTCTCTTTCCGATTTCACCTTCCTTTCCAATTTCTGATAACTTTGCTTGAGGATTGAAATTAAAGACACCGTGGAATATCTCGTTTCATCGAAACAGATACAGAATTTTAATCTTGTTGGTTGGACTTGTTTTAATAAGGATGTCTGTGAAGCGATGAGCGCCACATATATCCCTGATGATAGACTCATCACTAATAATGAAATTGACAACACGATAGAAAAAAAGTAACTAACTCTCTTATCGCCATTGCCGTAAAACATGCTCCTTCACGTGTCTCGAAATATTTTAAATAGGGTGTGTTATCCCCTACTATCTTATCTCTTGTCAGACTTTGTAATCGATGCCTGCAAAACATTAAGAAAATCCTGAAAATTGGCACTTAAATAGATTCACTCCCCCACATGTACGAATAAAACATCTGATATACATTATTTCAAACTTTCTTAAGGCACAAATATCTGCGGAGATGAACCAGAAATTCCAGGATATGTTAAAAAACATCAAACCAGGACCTAAAATGTTAAGTGAAATCAACAGAATCACTGGCAGAAAATGAACCTCGCCAACCAGAACTTATGTTTTGGAGACCACAATGGTAAGTTTAAAGCTTGTGCCAATTTTTATGAGGAGCTGTACCAAACTTGGGCAGCAAGTTTCTCATCAAGCCAACAAAGCAATGTTAACACACGCGTAGGAGAGTTCGCCCTTGGCATGACGGTATCTGCCTTCTTCACAAAAGAATCTGGGGTGCTCGAAGCCATTACCTCACTTACAAGTAAAAAATCTAATAGAGCAGATAGGGTCTCTAATTTCGTACTTTAAAAAGTTGCAAGCACCATAGCTCCCAAATTTACAATAATTTACAATAACTGTATTAATAATGGGTACTTCCCAAACCCTAGGAAGGTTGCAAGATCAATCCCAGTTCCAAAAAAAGGATTTAACGGAGCAATTACAGATCTCCGCCCCATATCAATACTCTCATCACTTGGCAAAATCCTGGAAAAGATCATCGTGAAAAATTTATAATTAAAACATACAATTCGGTTTCACCTCCAAGCACTCTACAGAGCATGCTGCCCTGGTACTACACAACGGCATAATCGCTGGGCAAAGAAAGAAACAGGCGCTACCGTTGCCTGTTTCTGCGCTCTGGATCTAGAGAAAGCGATGGATAAGGTATTGACAAATGGTATGTTGTACAAACTGGTGACAAATCAATGTCCTATTGCTCTTCCCACACTCATGGTTAGCTACTTAACAGAAAGAAAGCTTTTTGTGGCCATAGATAACTCCCTTTCAGAACTTGTTGATGTTGAAATTGCCGCAGGGCCATAATTATTCAACTTTTTTATGCACGACATTCCCTATAGTTCGCAAACGCAGCATTATCTCTATCAGACGAAGAGTCTAATGCATGCAGATGATACGATTCTATATGCAACAGGAGACAGACCGAAGGACGCGCTGGTCGCAGTGAAAAATAATCTAAATTCGGTACTGGAGTATTTCAACACTTGGGGATTAAAAGTTAACCACAACAAGCCGAAACCTATTGTTTCTGTGTGTTCAAGTAAGAAAGGTCACTCATTTACAGTTCCGGAAAGCAAAAATATTACCCTCTGTATTAACAACACACAAATTCCCCTAACAAACTCTATCAAGTGCCTTGTTGTAGTCTTCCATCACCGTGTTAAATATGGGTTTCCGCTATGGGTGCAGATGTCACCAACAATAGCCGTGAAATTTCAAGTCTTTGAGAGGAAAATACTCAGGGCCTGCTCTGGAAAATATAGAACAACTAATCTGAAGTATTTCAAAAATGCCATACTCTTTGAATACACGCAAATAACACCATTCCTAAACTATGCAACTAATCAAGCCAGCAAAAGAATACGAAAACATTTTCAAGACCCGAACCCAGTCGTTTGAAAAATCGCAACTGATAATAACGTAGCCTCGGCACTGACTTATTACTATGTCTGCCTTATTGCACTGCTGGGGTATGAGAGGGTGCTTCAGGTTCAGGGTTCCTTCTTTGCTTTGCTTTGATTTGCTTCAGGATTCCTCTGACAATATGGAAAAACCTTTATTCTATAACGAACCTCGGAAAAATCTTTATATCGGATAAAATAAAAATCTAAGCACTCACCAAACAAATTATGTTAAGCAGTATGTTCTAAATACATCCAAATAGTACCTTTCAATAAAAAACTATTCAAACTCAATATAAGTATAAAATAAAAGTAAAATAATCAATTGCAATTTGAAAAAAAAAATTATGGAACATGGCACCAAAAGTACACTACACCTCGTTTGGTATGTAAGATTTAGCATAGCCTACCCTTATAACTAACTTTTATTACTATAAATGTCAATTTTAATGTTAATTTTGTTTTACTTCAGTTTTTAAGTTCTACTTTATTGTAAGTCTATAGAATTAAGCGATTTGTTATACGCCAGAGCAAGCGTAATGAATTACCTCACGTCACCCAAATTTTTCCAACATATGTATAAATAAAATTAAACTTCACCACAAAGTTTAAGTGACATATTGTAACAGTCATTCGCCAATCTTGTCAATGTATTCTTAGTATAAGCTCATGTCATAGTTAAAGTCTCAATAAACTTCTGAATCTGAATCTGAATCAACAAGGAGGGGACAGTGATGTCAGCCGTTTACCTCCCGCGATTTGAAGACATGTTTTCGCGGAGCTACAACGGGCACCATTTTGGTTTTTTTTAACGTTTTGTATATCATGAATAAAAGCAAGAAAAAAACCGCACTTAAAAAGCTTTACTGGTTTCCTTTAAGAAAATAAATTGTAAACACCTGAAATGTGGCACTCCAAGGGCAAAGTCTCCTTTAACTTTGGTTCCTTCTAAGAAAGAATGGTGCACAAGCAAGCAAGAGGTAGCTGCAAAGTTAATAATAATGAAAGATCGTAGACATGCTATGAGTATGCCGCTTTACAAGCCTGTACTGATGATGCCTACGTGCTATTTTGCTCAAAAGCACGATGAATGTTAGGGGTGGTCTAAGAAAGATCCGTTATAGTTTGACGACCAGACGTTATTAAAAAGCACAACGAAAACATGGGGGGTTTCCGTCACGCTGATCGGATGCTTTCGGTTTGTCCCTTCCGCAATCGTACGAAAAAGTGGACGATTCTCGTTATCTCTTACCTTCTGGATTTGTGTGTGGTGAATCCTTGGCTACAATACAGATCTATAGAATCTGACAAGGGCACACCGCAAAAAAAATATTGCGCAGATGCGAGAATTTAAATTAAATCTGGGCACCAAACTCACCGATCAAAATGAAGAAGATATAATAATAGACTATGATGCACTCGAGCAAAAACACAAAAAGTGTAAGATTCTAATAAAGGCCCTTCCTTCTAAAGAAAATCGCACCAAAAGTGCTGGACATCTACCAGCATATGAGGCGAAACAATTTTACTGCAGAATGGCTGGGATAAAAAAACCACATGATAATGCAAAAAATGTGGTATTTATTTATGGGTTTGCTTCGAATCGCAATTTTTTTACAAATTTTCATGAACACTGATAAGAAACTGTTCATATCTCTTAGAATACTCTTTTTCTGAATTTAGAATTTAGCAAGTAAACTTAAATTTGCTTGTAAATGTTTAAGGAAAGTTGTGTTTTTCTTTACATTGATGTGTATATAAGAATAAATTATGAAGACAAAACTGAAATCTTTTAATTGCTACTCACTCAATTTTCAGGGCTCGTTGAGATGTATCTTGAGATGAGAAGTATTAGTGCATCCAAGGCACATAAAAACGGAAAAGAATTTCCATAGTCTTTAACACAATGACGAATAATATATTAATTAAATGTCAATGTTCCTTCAAAAGGATATAACAAAAACCCAGTATTTTTGTCTAAAATTTTTTAAACTATTTTTTCTAATAATGAGACTTCGTCAAGGTGGAATTATAAGAGTTTTAAATTAAAATTCCAAGAGGAACTCTGGAACTCAAACGGTTATGACTTCGCCAAGCATCGTCTAGAAGAAAGTGTTCACCATTTTTCTCCAAAAGTGCAGATACTTTAAGTGGTATTGGATTGATGTCCTAGTTGTTTGGATTGTTGAATTTGAGATTTGTGGCGTATCACCAATCCCATTAACTTTCTTATGTCATTTCTGTTTTTCTCCTAAAAATTGTTTAGTCCTTGTTTTGCGAGTCAAATCTTTTTCCTACCTAAATAATACATCTCTTTGAACGTAGATCTGGGTTTTTTCTTTCCACTATGGACAAGTGCATACTTTTACTCAATATACTTCTGGTTGGATAAAAAAAAATAACTGAAGACAATTTTGTCGGCGTTTAACAAGTGGTTGTGAGTTTGCTTTCCTTTGTGGGTTATTTGTTATCTTGATCCTTTAATCAACGTGATTGTAGCTTCAAGGGTGTCTCTTAGAAAAACCAAAGCGCCCCATTACAAATGAGAATCGATGCATACATCACTGATTGCTGGATAATTAAATTATTTTCCAATAAGCAGGACCAATTGATTGTTATGTACGGGGTTTGTTGAAAAAGTATCGCGAATTTTGCATTTTCGCGGGCTACCTATGTTCGATTTTTGATCTTTTGGTGGCGTTATGTTGGTACTCATGACTCTCACTTATGTTTACAATTCCGGCCATTTTGAATGTCCAGTCAGTTTTTGACAGTTATTGTGCTTGGACGTGTTTTAGCTTGTCTTCGATTTTCGTCTATCCCAAAAAATGGATTAAAGAATTTGTATTAAATTTTGTGTGAAGAACAACTTAAAGTGTACGGATGCATTCAGAATGGTGACTGTTGCATACGGCGAAGCTACTTTGGACAAAAGCAACGTTTATCTGTGGTACAAAATGTTCTCAGAGGGACCGAAAAAAGCACGCCAAGTTCGGTCGAATGTGAAGGTTTTGCTAACAGTTTTCTTCGATTACAGGGGCGTGGTGCATTATGAGTTCTTGCCACAGGGTAAAACGGTCAATAAGGAATATTACCTTCAAGTAATGCGTAATTCTCGAGAAGCAATCCGCCAGAAACGCACGGATTTGTGGAAGAACAAAAATTGGCTTTTGCACCATGATAACGTCCCTACTCACACATCGTTACTTGTGCGCGAGTTCTTGGCCAAAAACAACACTCTAATAATGCCACAGCCACCGTATTCCCCAGACCTGGCCCCCTGTGACTTTTTCTTGTTCCCGAAGCTGAAAAGGCCCATGAAAAGACGACGCTATGCTTCGATTGAGGAGATAAAGACGGCATCAAAGGAGGAGCTGAACAAGATCACAAAAAATGATTTTTCAAAATGCTTCGAGGATTGGAAAAAACGTTATCACAAGTGTATAATGTCTGATGGGGATTACTTTGAAGGGGGCAAAATAGACATTTATGAATAAATAAATAATTCTTGAAAAAACATGAAATTCGCGATACTTCTTGAACAAACCTCGTACATATCTACTTACAAGCGCTTATGCTCACGATAACTTTCTAACCACACGCAATTTGATCGATTGACTTTTACATTCATAATTTTTGTAAGAATAGCTGAAAATCAATATGATTTAAGGACGAAAGACATTTTCGGTGATGTTTGGATGCAGCAAAAAAGTTAGACGTTTCAAAATCCGAAGCATCCAAACTGAAGAAGGAGGAGAAGGGTTTCATCACTTTATGTTCGGCTACTCCTTTTGAGTGGAGTCAAAGTTTTAAAGTATTGAAGACTGTTTTGATGGCCAAATCGGAAGCAACCTCCCAAGGTGGCCCGTTTAAACTTCATGGTATCAAGAAGGATTCAGATGATTTGGTTGGAACTTCCAGTCAAATTACTTTGTGAATTTTGTTCAAAGTCCCAAAGCCGCTTACAATCTGGTCAATGTCGCTCTTACTTACAAAATACACTTCCACCTAAGAAATTTTAAGTAAAAATTTTTATTTGTTTATATTTTTAAGCCTACCTATTGTATTGGGGAATATACAGCATATTTTTACAAATTAAATAAATTCTAAGACATAATGACTCCGCTTAAATGCTTTTTGATCATAAATTTATTACAATTGATTGCAAAATATAAAGTATATTTTAAAATATAACATAAAAAATATAAAAAATACAAAGTTGATTAAATATTAATTGTGTAACGTCTCGTCTAAATACTTCTTTGCTGTGATTTATATTATTGCACAAGTTTGTGCGTTTATTCACAAATATCTTATCGGGTAAATATTTAAACTGGGTAAGTATTACAATTGAAAATACATTTTATTGTTTTATTGAGTAATTGCCATGGCAATAATCTTTATAAAATAGAGACTGACCGACATGATAAAATCTTATCTAATGTAAGGTAGTCTGAAGCCCTGGCACCTTTCATCTATTATTACATTATTTATAGCATAGATTAAACTTTAACTGAAGGTTTATACAAGGGTGAATATTCCCAAAACGTTTAAGTTAAGTTTTCTCAATGAGTTGTTCACTTTGATTTCAAAATGATGAAAGCAATTTATCGAAATTCTTATCTGGAAAAGTATTTTAATAACCATTGTAGTTCGAACGAAGATTACTAATCTTAATGAATCGCGTGCAAAGTGATTCTGCAAAAAGTTATGCATATTTCTCAGAATGGGAAAAAATGTTCGTACCATGATATCAAACTTAAAATTTCATACTTTAATGCGGAATTTATCTTGATGCTCACTAGCGATAATGAGGTTAGTCATGGTCAATTGAAATCCTAGAATGAGAAAACAGTGGATGCTACTGGCTCTATAAAGTGTAGAATATGAATTCATATTCTATTCACCTTAAAAAATGATTTTAACATCACATTTTTTTATGAAAAATATTCCTTCAACATTGTTTGCTCTTTTATGCTCCAAACGCGGCCATTTTACAATTCTCGAATCGTTAAAAATATACAAATAAATCCAGACGATATGAATAATAAAATTCAAATTATCGTCAAATCGTCTAGGAAAGTCTAAAATATCATAAATTATTGCTGAATTCCAGATATCATTTGTTCATATTATTCTTCAAATCAAAGCAAATTGGATCAATAAATTTCTTTTTATTGCACATTGACTAAGTCTAAGTATTCCTTTAGATTGTAAAAGTTTTTCATACCAATGTTTGTCAGTAGAGCAAGGAATTCTTACCTCAACATGCGTCCATTAATAATTGTATCTCTCCAAAGTTTTCGGGTCACGAACATGTACTTTGCCATGTTGTTACTGATTAACCACGCAAGATTATCCAAGTTCTACAATAAAACCATAAACATTGATAACGCGTGGCTCGTTTCTAATAAGAAACCATGAATTGAATTTATTTGTAAAGTTTAATTATCTCAGTTCTTCATCAGTGCTTACAAATGATCCCGGATAAGTTTAAGCCTTTTCATTGTATATATCAGATAAATCTAACTTCAGTGATCGAAAAATGGTTGGTTTTGTTGATTGAAACCATGGAAACTCGTTTCAGCATGAAAGCCAATTGTTTAACGTAGACATCTCCTTAATTGTATACTCAAGCCAAACTTTACGGTCTCCACAGATGGATTGTAACAATGTATCAACCGCCACCCCCAAGATCTGAATTATTTTTCGGTCGTGGACCCCAGCTTTGTTTATGCTACCTGATTTCTGAACACCACTGCTTCACGCTCAAAATATTTTCAAGCCTACGAAACCACTAATCTTCAGCCAGGAGAGGTTCTTCACTATGTTGGGGGACTGACAATAATCTGTCACGAGCGTTCGGTCCCAAACCTCTGATCGGGTTGTGTTACTCTACAGCCCGGGAAAAACTCTCAATTTTTGCTCCACACACACGAGATTGATTGCCCTTCCTCACAACTTCGGGTACATGGGGACCGGGCCCTCCAAAAACTGCAGAAACTAAACCAAAGCTCAGACTTATCACCAATTAGACTCCTGTCACCGGGGGTCCTGTGGCACAATTCAATAGCGGTCCGGGTTAACAACCGTACAAACATGTATTTTGACAAATTTTATTACGATATTCTTTTCACCACTAACAGCAAGTGTACTGGTTTTGCAATTCTATTAACATAGTTGAGGTTGCAATGCGAGCTTTTCAACTTTTTAAGTATATTTGATACCACATAATCTATACGTAACACAAGACTTAGTCAGATATATGTAATATATCAAGTCCGCTGTCTGTCTTGCAATAGAACAGAAAGAACTTTTACAATTCATAATTCATTACTCTTCTTACTTCATTGACGTCTACATCTGTTTCCACCCGTGCGTCTTTAATTAAGTTCTCTCTTTACTACTTGTCACCTCAGTAAGCTGGCGCACTGTAACTTGTTTTTATTATCGAATACCTCAGTACGCTCCAGGTTCTCAACATTTCAGAACAATTTTGGTGAGAGAGGTCGATGTAACTTCCGTTGACTTTTTGATCCATTTCTAGAAAAGAATTTTTTATATAAAAACCAATTACTTTGCTGTTTAGATCAATATATTTTTTCTTTACACACTACGCGTTTCGCTGATACTCGTCAGCATTATCAAGTGTATGAACAATTTTGGACTTAAGTCTACCGTTTATATCCTTTAAAATCAAAAAAGTAAGAAGGTAATTATGCTAATGCATCAAAGAGGGAAAATTTAAATATGTTGGTTTGGTCATTAAGGACAGTAAAATCATTATTTCTAAGGTGTTTATGAATTTCCAGTGCTTCTAAAATATTGAGTTTATGGGACTTAGATAAATTATGGAAGATCTGTAAATTTTCAATTGAAGGGAACTCATGGTTGGTTTCCAGGAAGTGGTTTGCTACGTTAGAATTGGATTTTTGGTGAATGTAGGATTTAAAATGCTCATTAAATCTGGCTTTAAAGGATCTACCTGTTTGGCCAATATACCCACAATTGCATTCTCTACATGTAATTTTATAGACTCCGGATTTATTAAATTTGCTCGTAGATTGTTTGGCATTGTAGAAAGGAAATTTTTTGACTAGGCTTGAAGGCAATGTGAATGTTGTCATTAGCTAAATTTCGAGAAATATTATCGGATATTGGACCAAAATATGAAAGGAGTGCAACTTTTCTCTGAATTGTTTCTTCTATCTTCGGATAAATTTTATAAATAGTTTCATCCTTATGTTTTTTATTAATCAGATGATCAATAAGCTGATTCGAAAAACCGTTATTATTTGCCATTTCTTTGATGGTTGTAATTTCGGTATTCAGAAATTCCTTAGAAAGAGGTATGGAAAAAGCACGGTGAACCATCGATCTATAAGCCGATATCTTGTGGGACCAAGAGTGGCATGAATTGGCTGGAATAGTTGCATCCGAGAAGGTGGGTTTTCTTAAAAATAATAAATTCTAGGCTATTAAAAAGATTCCTGGTGATGGTCAGATCGAGAAAATTAATTTTCCGATTATTTTCCTGTTCAACTGTGAAGGAGATGGAGGGATGTATATTGTTGCAGAAATTTACGAGCTGGGAAAGTTGATAATTGTTTCCTGTAAAGCCAATAAGGATGTCATCAACGTATCTATACCAGAAGATAACATGATTTGAGAATTCAGATTGAAACAGATTGAAACAGCTGCCTCAATAGTATCCATAAATAGGTCTGCCATAAGCGGACTCAGAAGGGAACCCATAGCTAGCCCTTTTTTCTGTCTATAGAAATTGTTTTCAAACTGTAAATAGTTTTCACTAAGACAGAATTCTAGTAAAGTTCTAATTTCCGTTTCTAAAACCGGGTCAATGTTTTTGGAGGCTAAAATGTTCTTGGCTATATCAAGAGAATCTTTATATGGAATATTGGAAAACATGTTTGTAACATCAAATGAGATAAGAGAGCAATTATTTGGAATATTAAGATTGGCCAACTTTTTGACCATGTCTGTGGAGTTTTTTATACTGTTGGATGCATTGAAGTTAGTGGTTTCTTTAAAGACTTTATTAATAGCGATTGCTATTTGTCTCAAGGGGCTGTTAATAAATGAGACAACTGGTCTAATGGGGTAATTCTCTTTATGTACTTTTACAAGTCCATAAAGTTTTGGGGCCAAATCAAAAATTTTTCGGTTATATTGAGCTTTTTCGATAATGACAGTGGAATTGCCTTTATCAGCTTTCGTAACTATTAAATCTTTGTTTTTAATTTTTAGTGAAATTGATTTTATGGCGGAGGATAGGTTTGAGTTGAGATTTTGAGGAACATTTTTTATAATGTTTTTGATATTCTCTTTCTTTATAATGGTGTCTGAATGAGTTTAACAGTACTCATTTCAGTTCGTCTATTCCCAACTGCAATCTCCTATACTTTTTCGATCAGCCTTCGGTCCTTTACTCTTCATTTCTATGGTTCATCAATATTTTATGACATCGTACAAGAGGCATGAGTACTTCAGTTTGTTTGTTATGGGTTCAACGTGCTTACATTCCACAGTAGAACGAACTACCACAAGACTTCACAATGTTGCAACTCAGCTTCAAGTCCACCTTTTTCTTACCCTACTTGGCTTCATCTCAATCTGATTGGCAAAAACAATCTCCCTCTCTTCCCCTCCCACTTTACACAGGCTTAGGATTGTCATGATGAAGCCGCAAACCGAACTAACACCAAGACCCGGTTAACTCGTTTCAGCAGGGCACTAGCTTCGATGTGCAATAAAAAAGGCGACGGATGTAATTGAATCAAGATACCGCCGAAACGTTTATTGAAACAATACATGGAAACAGGCGGGAAACGACGGAACTCACTTCGCAGGTTACAAAAACATTATTAATTATATACAATCCAATCCTTCACCTGCATTACTATGCAAAGCAATGCATGTTACGAACAACAATTTTGCAACAGCTTCCAATACTCTCAGAAAAATTCAGTAAAATGCTATCGAACAACTTTGCTTGGACAGAAATAATCTCATTCCAATCCAACAATTCGGTTTCAGAAGACAGCAGAGTACCATAGAACAGATTCAAAAAGTTTTCAACAATATCAAGGACACATTGGAAAACAAGGAATGCGTGTTCGAAACCAGCTTGAGCTATTTCCATCTTTCTAAAATAAAAAAGGAGTAATGCTTTGGACAATTCCCCGTTATATCGCAAGTACGTAGGTTTCCATGTATACAATATTTCTGAAAATTGATGTGTTACAATGTATCAATGAAAATAGCGTTGTTGTAATTCAAATTAAGCTCAATGAAGATCGATACACCCTTGCATGCATTTAAACCAGTTGTCAACACATTTTTCCCCATTTCGTGTGAGAAAACTCTAATATGTGGTTTTGAAGATTTCAATATATTTTTGGCGTGCCGAAAATTGCTGCTCATGCTTGCTTTTTTTGATGGAAGGAAGCAAGAAGAAGTCGTTGACACATCGGTGACTGTTCAGCAATTGACCCATTATTCGAAACTTTGACCGATCAAAAAGTCAGTTGTTTGACAAGATGTGTGAGAGGTCGCATTATCAACGTGAGGAATAATTCGACGTCAAATTTTTCTCATGCCATCAAACACTTCGGCAACCAAATTGTTGGGAACTATTCAGAATTCATCGTTCTACGTTCCTCTAATGCCACATGACATGACAAGGTAGTCCAAAAATTAAACCTTCCTATCGGGACGCAGTAAAACATTTTTGTCGGGTGTAGCTCGTCTTGAAAGAGCCATACAGCAACTGCTGTTTACTTTCGGGCGTAAACGCATAAATCCATTATTTTTCACCTGTCATGATCAAATTATTTTCTGTTGAATCATCACGATTGAACTTGCTTGGGCCTTTCTTCGCACCGATCGACACGAGTATTTTTTGCCGATTGTCAAAAGATGTAGGATCCAACTTAAATAATTTTTTTTACTGTCAAAAGCTTATATATTATCATCTGGTGGGTAGATGATATCTTAATCAACCGCACTGTTTGTCGCATGACGATCTTATCTGGCAAAATCGGCCTTATCTTATCTGATTTACACGAAATTTATCGGCTAGCGACTACGATTGAATCCGTTCTACCTATCGGAGTCTAAGTTACTATTGACAAAACATACAGATCTTGTACGTCAAAACGTTGTGGCTGTCAAATTGCAGATGTCAAACTTTGCGAATATGATAATGGCTCGTTTTGGTCAACAATAGTATTGTCATAGGCCAGAAGTATAAATAGAAGCCCTCGTATTTTGCAAGATAATTCTCGATGACGAACAAATGAATAAAATACGAATAGTAATACCAAGTGCGCTCAATTGCAAGCCTATTGGAACCTAGTAAGATTCCAAACCCAAGATATGCTCTGAAGTTCACGTGAGTCCTAGAAAAAGAAACGAAGAATGCTAAAGCATTATTGATCTAAATGAGAAGGTGAGGGAGGAGTCTAGAAGCTTTTAAAGACTGCATGGAATACCCGAACAAATAGTAAATTTATCTCTATCATATTAGTCGTTCATGCCGAACACTTGGTTCTTGCAGCGAGGAATTTTATACAATCAAGAATATGAATCACATGTACGCGGAAAAGCCATGGTTTGAGGTTTCACACTTAAACTCTTAATGGTTTCAGTATAATCAAAGGTTTTAGAAGTGTTACAAAAGCTATTAACACAGGACTTTACTAAAATGAGAGCCTGAAAGGGAAGGAAGTTAAGATAAAAGCGAGCTGATTCGACGGATTTGTAAATAAGCACTAAACATCAAAAGACGGGTACAGAGTAATATACAAATCTGTGTTGTATCAATTTCATCCAGGATGTAATTATTGATTGAAAGACGAATATAGCAAATGCATTTCTCGTGGCTTATGTCACAGATACAATTTTTCATATATTAAATGTTTAAGATTTCAGCCGCGTTTGTGTCGAGCAAGCGAAAAATATTATAACGTTTAGGATATCAGTGAAATGCTCGTTAGTCCTGCAGGTCTTCATATCTGATGCCTTTATATCTCATATCGAACAGCTTACAATGCTCATTAGGACAATTGGAACTATCAGCTAACTAATATCAGTATCAAATATATCAATAAACAAAACAAAAACCAATAACCCCTGTTGGGAAAGAAATTAAATTGGTGTATGTTTGAATTCCTAGGAAAATTGAAAACATACTCATACGAAAAGCTTTTCACATGTTGTCTTGCATGCAATCAGGCGCAGCCCATACAGTCAAGCAGCCCATACAGTCAAGCAGCCCACATACGCTTTAATGTCCATCATTAACCGCTCTTACTGTTTTTAACACACATAACATCGTATCGAAAGCACACATAATGGATTTATGATGGACGTTTCTTATCGGACGAACTGATTTTCTCTCCAAAATGTGTCTCCCAAAGGAATAAATACTTTCATATATAACATGAACCCTTCCAAGCCCAGCTTCCATAATATCGCAATATGTCAGGTTTCTGTGTATTCCGCGTAATAACTTTGTCATCTTTGATAGTAACTGGTATTTGCCAAAGTGGTTTAGAGTTGATTGCAACTACCGACTACGATAACACGATTTTAAAATCGTTGCCTTGCATCACTGAGATTTGCAATGTATATTTCAATACTGGTCAACCCATGGGTGGTTCGATTATTCTTGTAACCTTAAACTCGAAGGATACAATTCTGCAGCATAAACTACTCAAAATCCTGAATAGAGACTACGCGTATGATTGGACGGTAATGATAAAAGATCCAAAAGCGAAACAGGACCACGCGACTATCGAAAAAGCCAAAAATTACTTCACGATCATCGACAAGTCCGAGGATATTTTGAATATTATTGACCAGTGGAAGTCGCTCTCCACGTGGAATCCTTTGGCACAGGTTGTGATATTGATGGGACAAAACTTGGATCCAGAAGAGTTGGCGGCAAGCAGAAGGACGTTGATGATTCTGTTACTCGAGAATCGTGTTTTGAACGCATACATTGTATCAATTGATCAAAATGTTAGCCGGGTGGAAGTGGCAACGCTTTTCCCATATGATGACGACAACTGTGCAGACCGAGTTTACAATATTGCAATACTGGACAATTGCGAGTATGATCCTGAAATTGATTTGAATATCGACTCCGATAATATTGATCTGTGGGAGGTGAACAATCATTTTGAGAACAAAATACCAAACGATCTGCATCAGTGCCCGCTCATGGTTTCTGCACGTCTTTGGGAGCCGTATGCGCTCAACGAGTCAGATGGCGGATTTAACGTTGGTATTGATGTTAATATTGTGAAAACTCTAACCGAGAGGATGAATATGGAACTTATCATATTCCCTCAAAATACTTCGATTTATGAAGTGTATGCAGACATTGTTCAAGGGTAAGTACGGAAGAATTTTTTGGAAGTTGTGAAATTCTCTTTACTCGCAGGAATTTAGTGCTGACCTATGCCTGTACCCTGAATTTTGTAAAAAATTGATAAATAAGAATGTAACCAAGCATATTTGCAACTACCAGTGTATCTATCTATGATATGTGTGGGATATTCAAGGCGAAATTTAGTTTCGATTATATAAACTTCTGGTCACTGCTCATATCATGGCAATAACAATAACAGTGACAATCAAGCTGCTAAAATTTATATGAGAACCTCCCTTGATTAAGCCTAACTTTACTGTCTTCTTAGACAAGAGTAAAGATTTGTCAACCAGCGCCACTCTCCTCTCTGATAACATCTTAGTAAGGTGCCAGTTTTCATGAAGGATCTCCAACTACCATACGGATAGATACGGAACCAACTACTTCTGACACTGCCAGGACAATGCTACTGTCGTGCACAACCAACCACCACTATTACCCCTTAAGGATATTAACCCAATAATCTGCTCATCCATGGAAATGCGGGCTTATCAACTACCCGGTGTAACTGAATATAGGGTTGTGGTTTGGTAGCTGAATAGCAAATATACTTTAAACGAAATTTTCTAGCAAGAAAGCATCTATGCTTTGAACTTTGGTCCTAGTTTTAGTGTTTTTACCAAAAATCAAGCAACCACCGGAGCGCCAACGATCGTCGTTTTCACTGAAATGTGTGTAAACTAAGTTTACATAAATATAAATAATTATGATATAATATAAAATAAGTCTAATAAAGCTATGTGAAAAGTAAATTACTTCGAGCGTGGGTTCTCGAGTTGAAAAAAAATCTATTGCGGCTTAAATGTCAGCTATTTACCATCTTACCATTTACCCCATGTGGGAAAGCAAATGAGCTTTCCCAGATAGAGAGCTTAAAAATTAAACTTCGTAGCTGAGTAGGAATTAAACAATGATTAACAATGATTTTCCTGATTAACATGGTCCTTATGCATCACCATGTGTAACCAACCCCTAACAAGTTATTTTTACAAATAACAATGCATGTGGGAAGAAAACATCGAATGGTAGCGCTCTTTTGTGTTTACAGTGCAAAAAAGTTATAATAATAACGATACGCTTATTATTAAAATTTAAATAATAATAAAAAAAAATGTCCCTTTAACTCAAAAGGATTAATAGATAAGAAAACGTATTTGCTTTATGTTCTTATTTATTACATTAATATTGTTGTTATAGATTATCTATAATGGCGCTAGATATTACATTTAAACAAATGATCTTTCATGTTATAGTTCATATGACCTAATGATTGGTGGAGTGGATGAAGATCCAGCAATGAAAGATTCTTTATCGTCGACGATTCCGTATTATCAAGACGATTTAACCTGGTGTGTTGCCAAGGCGGGACCATCAGTTACGTGGATGAAGATATGGGAAATGTTTGACGGAATTGTATGGCTTTGCGTCTTAATCTTCTTGATTGCGTCCACCCTCTTTATCTTCGGATTCCAACTGTTCATCGACAAAAAGAAGAAACTGGTGCGCAGCATCTTATCCTCGATCTCCATTATCTTGAATCAGCCATTGTTGATCAGCAAGTACACTTTGCCGTTTCGGTTTGTTATGTTTGGACTCATCATATTTGGCATGATTTTGAATGTTATGTATCAATCGATGCTGATTACGACTTTAACGAAACCTTCATCCGAGCCGCAGATTAAGGCCATGGAAGAGCTGATGAAGTTAGGCTTACGCGTTTTCGGAGGTGATGAGATAACGAGGCATTTAGATAAAAACGATTCGGTATGTAGTTGCACGACCATCCCACTGAGTGAATGTATTGGTGGTGGTCCATTTTAACTACCCTCTCATTTCCAGATACAAGATTATATCCGTGCGAATTTGGAAAGTTGCACAAATATTGACGATTGCTTGAGTACTTTGAGCAAGGATAAGAGGAGAGCTGTAGCGGCTTCACGAGAACATGTCGTCTACAATTCAAGGATAGACCGCGAAGACATCTATTGCTTTTCGGTCCTCGAAAACATATATTCTTACCTTGTCGCGATCATAACTATAAAGCATTTCCATCTTTTGGATAAATTCAATCGAATTATACGACTGGTGAGTGAAGCAGGACTAATCACCAAATGGAAATCGGAGTTGGATCATGCAATAAATCTGCGAGAAGCACTGACCAAATTGAAGCAAGCTGGTCCGAAGCCAATTACTTTCAGTGAACTCTATGGAATATTTCTAATGGCGTCCGTTTTGCTAGTCATTTCGTTTAGTGTTTTCATTTTTGAAATTGTTGTTTTCAAAATGGCGAGAAAAAAGGATGCTGCTCGATTTTGGTTGTATATTGATCAAAAACTCCTATTCAATCGAGAGAAAATCAATGCCCGAAAATAAGATACTGAACGCTTCTGTCATAACATGCCTATGTATGCACTAATCATGTCATACTCTTCTGTATTAAAAATAAAATCTCTCATTTAAATACAATTAAATACTGAAATAAATAAATTTATTGTCCTATTGTGCTTAATCGTATATTGAAAAAGTAACTATTAAGCCACAATGGAATCATTTTATTACTGAATTAGTATTTAAAGGCTTTGAATGGAATCGGTCCAGTACTGACAAAGAAACGAAGCATTGGACTTTTAAATTTCTCGTTATGAAACTTTTTTTCAGGTTTTCAAGACATAAACCGTAAACAATCCATAGTAGGGACTCAGAATCCTATACTTATATTTATTGAAGTGAACAACATGCAGATTGTATTTCTTAATGCACTTGTCTGTAAAGACCGAGAAGTCCTAAGGCAACTTCTAGTCTATAGTTCAGAACTGATTTATTAGGATTTGGGACTCCCCTTATTATGAATCTGAAATCAATTTACAAGCAGGTCACAATTTGTACACAAACACAGGGCACAGGCAGGCCCTTAAAGAAAGGTCAAATTGATTTTCTCGTATTGTTTTAAGCAAAATCTAATAATCTTCTTTTTTTTCTATCGAACTTTTTTCTTGTAAATTTTCGGCTGTGCGTAATTCGTCTGAATAAGGTTTACGCTATCACGCACCATTATCCAGTAGTCATCAGCCACCATTTTGTTATCTCAATGTCCTTGGTACCATTGCTCTATTTGATGATGAAATCTTTCTCTCCTTCTTATATCACTACTCCTGATTTTTTGACATAACCGCTCGAATATTAAGGAACAAAATCTACTTCTATGCTCAAAAGGCAATTTTGGAGAATTCTATCAATAAAAGACGCCTTGCTTAAGGTCGCATTACGATTCTTTTGTGTCATCCAGAGCCTGTTCTGAATGCTCTGTGTGGCAGAGCGTCCTTTTCCATACTTGTTGTTTTTAGTTGAGTTGAGGTGTTATATGGCGATGAACATCTTAGATGTCGGTTATAACTTTATCAAATCGAACTACGGCTCCAGTGATCCATATCCTATGAAGCCAATTTTCAATCCACAACTGATACTCCCCAAAACTAGGCTGCATTTCCGCTGCAGGTGCTAGACGATAGGTTTCACAAAAGGTTGCATCTATTGTCCAGCTCCTGCAGCGCAACACCTATTAACCATACTTTCAAACGACATTTTTTTTTTGTGGTAGGGAGGTGAAGGCTGTTTACGCCCTGAATGTGGGACTCTCACACGCAAAATGCTTTTGGACTACCCACTAAACACCTCCCCTGTCAACCTGAGAACTTAGCCTGGAACCGTTTGACACATTACTTCGGACTAGGCCTCGTGTTCCTACGCCTAGCGGTGCCTTCGCATTATGGGTATCTCTTCTCTAATGGGAAGGACGGGAGAGGAAGGAAGTGCTACAAAAGAGATCCATCCATCCCCGATGCCTCCCAGCGCTCCAATAAAGCTTTTTTTAATGTAAGCACTGCCCGAGCATATTGCGCCACGCGATTCCAATTGTCAACTGATTTCAGCATTACTCCGACGATAGTTTCCGGACAGTTCCCTTCAATTTCGCTAAGTAGGACCCATCGCTGCTGGCTCCACCTTTTGCAGTAGAAGAATGTGTGACAGGCGTCATTGAATTCTCCTGCACAAAACACACAGTTAGGGGACCGTGCTCTGTCAATTTTGTACAGGTAGGACCGAAAGCAACCGTGCCCGCCTAAGAGCTGGGTGAAGTAGAAATCGGTCTCACAATGCACTCGACTGAACCACGGCCTCAGGTCAGGGATCAGACGTGCAGTCCACCTTCCCCTTGTTTCTTGCTCCCAGGACTGTTGCCAATCGCTGAAAGAGCGACACCTCTCTTCCTTGGTGATCTCTTCTCTTCGATCTTCGCCTCTGCGCAGGTAAATACTTCTGCACTCTCTCGCAAGGAGGGTGATGGGTATCACCCCTGCGATTACCAGCACTGCCGCCCCGGAGACCGTTTGGTATGCGCATGTGATTCGTCATGCTCCTTGTCTCTGCATCTGTGCCAACCGATTCCAGTGTAACTCCTTGCTGAGAGCGTCGTCCCACAGTTCTGATCCGTAGAGTAGAAGCGACTGCACAACGCTCATTAAGAGCCGTCTCCATGATGTGGTGGGCCCCCTATGTTGGCCATTAATCGGGTGAGTGCCGTCACACGCGCTGCAGCCCTGATTTGTTGGGAAAAACTCATCTTCGAGTCTATCAGGACGCCCCCCAGGTACTTTACTGCTGATTTCGATTCGACCAGCTCGTCCTCTATACTGATAGGCCGTATTGTGGGGATTCTCTTCTTCGTTAAGATGACCACTTCGGTTTTTTCCAGTGCCAGCTTTAATCCGTGAGCGGTCATCTAGTCCATTATCCTCCGCATTAACGTATTGAGTCTGAGCTGCCCATGGTCTACTGTGCGTCCAGTGACCAGCGCCATGACATCATCCACATAGCCGATCAAACGTGACTCTTCCGGCAGTTCAAGCTACAGGAGTCCAACGTAGGAGATGTTCCACAGGTCCGGTCCAAAGATATAGCCCTGAGTGACACCTGAAGTAAGATTTGTACTTCGCCTACCCTCCTTCGAGTCGTAAAGTAGGCTGCGGTCCTTCAAGTAGCTCCTGAGAATCCGCATCAGGTACACTGTTACTTGAAAACGATTTTCTGGCGCTTACAGAATATCCACCCATCTAGCGCTGTTAAATGCATTTCAGACATTCAGAGTAACCAGCAGGACGACCCATCCTGTGGAAATACTGTGAGATAGATCCCCGGCAATACGAATCACGTCAGCGAGTCTTCCCCTGATAAGTTTTTCAAAAACTTTTCCGGCCGTGTCAAGCATACACAGTGGGCGATATGCAGCTGGCGACTCGGGATCCCTTTTTCCCTTCGTAATGAACACAAGTCTCGTCACCTTCCAGCACTCCGGGAACAGCCCTTCACGCAGGCATGCGTTGAACATGCGGAGGAGCAGGTCTAGGGAATAGTGGAAGACCATTTGTAGCACCTCAGCTGGAATCCCATCTGGTCCTGGAGCTTTTCTGGCCTTCATAGACAAGACTGCTTTCGCCAATTCCATCTTCGTGAAAAATGGAATTTCCATTGGTGTTTCATAGTGAACGGCTTCAACGATGGCGGGATGGATGGGGAAGAGAGCCCGCACGATTTCGTCCATCTTTTCTGCCTCGTATGAGTGAGGTGACCTTTGGACACCGACATTCCGCATTACTATTTTGTAGCCCAGGCCCCATGGGTTTCTGTTCACGTCGTCCACCAGGTTTTGCCAGCGGCTGGCTTTGCTGCTGTTGATAAGTCTACGGAGGCATTTTCTAGATGACTTGTAAGCAGCTAATCGGATACATGCCTCTTCCCGGGTTCAAGCTCGCTGTGTAGTGCGTCGTAGTTTGTGACACTCCCTTTGTTTTTCGGCAATTTCAGGTGACCACCAGTATACTGGAGGCTTGCTGTGCCGGGGTCTTCGTAGGGGCATTGAAGACCTGCAGGCGGATGTAATGATTCTCATAGTTGAGTTAACGACATCTCTTGCTGCGTGTTCTCCATCCTCTAGCGTTGCTTCCGACAGCGGTGATCGTGCCATAAGCACTTCAACAAACTTCTCAATATGCGCTTTCTCAGTATTCCACCGGAGCGCAGAAGAACAAGGGCGTGGTCTTCGAGAAGCATCGTGATGGATCTCCAGAGCTATGTACTAGTGATCACTGGCCGAGTATTCCTCTAGCACTCTCCAATTTTTAACTGATTGTGCTAGGCACTCATTTTTACATTTTTTTATCCATGAAAAGCCCCAGATACAGCTTAATCTTTTGTAAGGGTCTTTAAACCACGCATTTAATCATAATCTTTCATTCATATTTATAATCCAATATCGTAAAGTCTTAACTCATTCTTGACCATTGTGCCAGTTTAGGAAGAGTTTATAATTCAGGTTCGCTTATAAAAATATTGACATTATTCCAAAACAAACTCATTCGCTCTAGAGATGGGAAAAACGGTTCCTCTATTGGAACGTTTCATCCATTAACGTTCCAGAAACATATCGTTCCAAAAAAGCGTTACTCTGGAACGGTTTTTAGCATGTGTTTTGAATCATGGGCACCACACCCACACACCATAGATACATAAATTTCTCGAGAGAAATATACCCTGTACATACATATATAGCAAAAATAGTGATGCTGCGCCGGGGAGGTCGAAATTTCACTTTGATTTGCATCCAATTTCCAGGAAAAGTGCATCGAGTAAATGTATTGAAGCAATGCTAGATTGTATTTAATTTATATGCTTTTGACCCTTTGTGGAGAATGTTCCAAATGAAAAAGCTAAAGCGTTACTCGGTATCTTTCATATCCAATTTACCTTTCCAGCTGGTCAAATAAATTGCAATTTTTATCTTGTCTTCTTGAGGCGCAGCCCCCACTGAAATTGCCGTTTCAGGCAAAATTTACCTTCGTCCATCTCCGAAACTTCAAATGCTTAGTCAAAATTTTTTAGATGTACTTTAAGAAGAAAACCCTTTTCTAGTGAGTTAACTGGTTACATTTTGGAAAAACCTTTCAAGAAAATAATATAATTCAAAAAAGGTGATAAGTTTTTATTGATAAAATGGATAAAAATTTAGGAACGCTCGGAAACTACTTAACGTACCGAGTTGATTTAAGCTTTTAAATTATTTACATTTTATTAATTCATCAAAAATTTAGAAAAAAAATGCAAACAATGTTCTAAAACAAAATGTGGAAATTTGATACAAATAAATATGCATGCATGATATTTGTTCAGTGAAAGAAATCTCATATACATCGAATTTTAGTATTTAATTTGTTTAAATCGTATAAAATCCATCTTCAGCATCCTTTGAAACTTTCGAAATTTAGCCAGCCGCCATTTTGAAATTGGAGAACAAATCTTTAGAAGACATTTTCTGCTCTATGAACACCTATAATCTCAACCGTTTAAAAAAAAATCATGAAAAACTCGTGAGCACTTTGATTTTGATTGCTTTTTCAAAATGATAAATTTGGCCATTTAGAATGTGTTCAATTGATTTTGCATGGTTTTTGCATAGATTGTTTAGTCTCATCAAACATTGTAGCAAATATCGTTCATATCAGAGTTATACTTTGAAAGAATCACAAAAATTTTGAAAAATCACAAATTTTTGATGAAAAACTGTTGAATTCTTCAAAAATGAATCAACAACATTTTTGGCTTATTATATTTCAACAGCTGTTCATTTCAAGTTTCAAATGTCTGTTGTCTTTCTAGTGTTTACAAGGAAAGATTCCTGATCCTAATTTTATGGACGAATACACTTGGACCAAACAAGGAATCCTTTGTTGTATTTGTTTATTAAACAAAAGTACAAAAGTATGGCATGTGTTTATTATCTACGCATTTTTCTTAAGTCATGTGTCCATTTATTTGGATAAGAAGGAAAAGGGTCTAGGATTCTATGGTTATAAATTACGTATTACGTTAGGAATAAGTTGTTAGATTGTTATGACTCTCTTTGAAGTAAAGTGATATTCCTCCTCATGCAATTCTATTAAAATAAAAATATTAATTTTATCAAATCAACTGTGTTATAAATTTGAAATCGTAAATTATCTATACTTAACCTCAAACAAAAACAGTACCTGATAAAATGACGATAAAAATTTTCGACGTATTTAAGCTATCGTCCGATTTTCACAATTTAACAATGGTACGATTAAAGGACTTGATCTAATAACGTGCAATACTAAGTTTCATCAAAATCGGTTGAGTAGTTTGGCCACAAGAGAGCCTCAAAAATCTCAAAAAATCGCGTTCTTATACTCCCGCCATTTTGTAACCCACTGTTATATGACTACCAACTTCAACTTACAACTTGATTATATCTTGAGAACATCTAGAAATTTTGACTTTTATAGGCATTTAGAATTTCGAACTTTGACCAGTCGCTACTTTGAAATTCGAGACTTGAATGTCTTTATGAATGTCTTTATATCTTTTGTTTCTACCATACAACAAAGTTTCATCAACATTGGTTTAACGGTGTGGTCACAACTATAAGAACAATTTTTGCTCTTTGAACGGCCGCCATTTTGAGCCTGCTCGTAAGATTTTGGATTTTTTGTTGTCAGCTTCATTAGACACCTCAATAAATCTTTATGAAAAATTTCGTTCAACTCGGAGCTATATCTTTTGGTCAAACTAGAAATAACGAATCATCGTCTAAAATGGCTGCCATTTCGTTTTTGCTCGAGCAATTTTGCTGGGTAATGACCATAGTCGAAATATTTACTTGATACGCATTTTCTGAAAATTTTGGGCAAATTGAACAAAAAACAAGACCTCCATTGTGTTTACAAATTTCGTTACATCCTGTATATATGTAATATGTATATATATAAATTGCTCTCCGCAATAGGCAAATTCTTATCGAGAAATTTACCTAATAAATTACGCTCCACCTCCACTAAAGGTGAACTTCTATTGTGAAAATCAGATTAAAAATTCAAATACTATCCATGATTATGTTGCCTTTACGGGAAGCCTATTCGCTATTTAACGTTCACTTATTTACCAAAGAATCCCATTCAAACCTCAACGTAAATCAACCCTTCCATGTAGGTATCGATAATTTTTTCTTCCTGAACTCTATTCATCATATCATAATCCTATCTTAAATAGAAAATCACATAAACATATGAAAATAGAAAAAGCACAATAGCTTGATCCGACCTTATCATCAAAGACCAAACCAAACGAAATACACATTTCGTAAGTTCGTTGCGCGTAGAACCAAGCATGTACGAAAGTTGCGAAACGTTATACTGAACGAGACAAGGTCTCAATGACAAAACGTTCCGATAGTGTTCCGAAAAACGATAATGCGGAAACGAAAAGAACGAGAACGCTTACGCGAAGCGATGAAACTTTCAGGAACGTTATTCATTGTCGTTCCAAAGTAACGCGTTTCATCTTCATTTTGGAAAGTAATGTAACGCTCCGAAAAAATAACGTTACTTAAGGAACATCTCATCCCAAGTGTGTTCTTATGCTATGGTTATGATTTATGGTGTGGTGAACAAAAATAACTACCGTTTTTCGTCATATCATAATTTGTATTGGACAGAGTGTGTAGGTAAATGATGCTTTGATATTTTTTTTTACATATTCATTGGATAAAACTAGTTTTACATATTTTTTGTAAGAAGTATAAATATCCTTTTGATCAAAATTACTTTTATGATGTAACTTATACATAGAAAACAATACGTAGCGTCATAACTATTAGTGTGCCATTTTTGGTACAGTTTGGCTACTTGTGTACTAAAACTTGTTCATATTTTTAGGATATCGTAATGAATCGAAAACATTTTTCTGTGGTATCGATGACTTTTGGGGTCTCAGAAGAAGCAGTCAAAGCGACTGCAGAAGAAATTCACCACTGATTTGAGTATGACTTGAGAAGAATAACTTGGGACACTGTTTCGCCAAACTGGAACATTTGTTGGTATTGAGAAAGGTGGAAAGAGCTTAAGCTGGTTTCGAACACGCGTCCCTACCGCATCTCGTAAGGTGCCAACTCACAGGCCGGGACGCATCGATTGGCACTACCAGCTTAGGTGGATGAAAATTGATCTACCAAAAACTTCTGAAATTGATAAAGCCAGACCAAAGGCAATTTGGAAAATAAAACAAGTTCAAGCTGAGAGCAATATTCATAACTAGTAAAAATAACCAGTCGACATCCACCTAAGCTGGTAGTGCCAATCGATGCGTCCTGGCCTGTGAGTTGGCACCTGACGAGATGCGGGAGGGACGCGTGTTCGAAACCAGCTTGAGCTCTTTCCACCTTTCGCAATACCAACAAATGTTCCAGTTTGGCGAAACAGTGTCCCAAGTTATTCTTCTAGTTACGTGCAAGAAACGGATAATCGGGTATTACGAATATCTAGCCAGAAAGAACAGCTAAGAAATTTGTAATCTATGGAAATATTTGAAAATCTTTTTGATTTTGAAGTGTAACGATGAAACCCGAAATAAGTAATTTATACTCAAAAACAAAACAATCTGCATGATTTTTAGATTACTGTTACTGATCTGAATGTTTTTCTACGAATACTCATTCTTTCGGGCTATCACAAGTTACCACGCGAACATTTGTGCTGGTTTCTGGATCAGGACATTGGTATTGTTGTAGTGTTGAGGGCGATGTAGTGAAATAGATACAGCGTCATAAAAATAAATTTTCATGGTGTCAACAATCATGACACCACCACTACTACTGATAATGTTCAAAGTCAGAAAGTTATGTGATATTTTGATGAACAAATACAGCCGATGGGGAGTTTTGCATGCAATTATTTCTATTGATGAAAGTATGATATAATATTACAGCCATCATCCATCGAAGCAATTCATTAGAGGTAAGCCCATATTAGAGGTAAACCTATTGGCTATAAGAATTGGGTAGCCGCACAGGTTATTGTTATACCTTTGATATGTACTGTGGTAAATCTGCTACATCTGGAACTGGACCTTTAGGTATAAGGGTTGTGAAATTGTTACTAAATAATTTTGATAAAAGTCCTTAAAATATCGGAGAATTTTTTGATAAATTTTACACAAGTGACAACCTGCTAAATGATCTACGTAAGTTAGGATATCGTATCACTGGCAAAATTGGTGAAAATTGCACCGAAAAATGTCCACTGTTGACTACAAGAGAGATGATGAAAAAAGCAAGAGCCGATTTTCATTACAGATTTGACATTACTAATGAGCTGCTCCTTGTACGTTGGAAAGACAAGAGTATTTGTACTATGGCCACCAATCATGATTCTCCTGAGACTGTGGGATCCGTAAAAAGGTGGTGTACTGAACGAAAGGCGAAGGTGGATGTGAGGATTCCGTGTTTGTTCCTGAACTACAACAAAGGTATGGAGCTGAAGATGAATTATATCAATCCATTTGTCTCTACAGAATTGGTATTCATGGAAAAAGTGGGTTCTTTTCACTTTACTGAATAGCCAAAGAAGATCCAATGGATCAATTGTCTTTTCGTCGCAGTATTGCGAGATTTTATCTCAAGTTATCACCGCAACAAAGGTCTTCTACTCGCCCTTCATCATCTAATATTCAAAGTCATCGGTTAGATGATCATGTTCCTAAAAACTTAGCGTTCCTATCTATTACTAAAACCTAGTGTTCATGGTGTAATATGCCATACAAGAGGTTGTTGGGGTTGCAAAAATTGCAAGAAGACACTTTGTATTGAGAAGTCATGTTTCCCAAATTTTCACTTATAGGTGGCCAAAGTGCCAATGTGGTAACACCCCTGTAATTTCCCAAATATAAAATGTTTTCTTACTTTTTTGGATTTATTATGTTTCTCTATTTGTAACTTTTATCAAATAAAAGATAATTTTCAAAATCCCAAGCTAGTTTTATTTTGGCTGTAAATGGGTTAAATTATCAAAGACTACTTAGTTCGTTTATTGGGGTTCTTAGTGGGCAAGGAGAGCGTTTTGAAGGAATTGCTGCAGTAAGCCTCAGGTGCAACACATGTGGCGTAATGGTGTACCGAAACAACAAAAAACCTCTTATGAGGCCCGCCTGCTTATATTATTGACCGATGAATATCGGCGAGGTTATATTATACCTAGTGGTGGTAGGATTTACCTTAACAACTACCTAATCAATCGGCGTATTGAAAACGAAATTCGGAGAAAATAATATACGTAATTGAACGTATTGATCGAGTAATTTGGCTTACAAACTCCTGCCAATGATTTTCTTTGTAGTCAAGTCAGGTTTTTGGTTTACATGAATATATTTTGTATTACATGCTATTGACAGAATGTGATCAGCTTAGTATCTTTTTGAAGAACTTGGTTATCTCTGTAACAAGATTCTATAGTTCCCATGATGGGCTTTAACATTTGAATAGGAACAAATAGAGAGTGACACCTACTCTCCTTTAAATTCAATTCTGAAAGGTTTTGTGACGTTTAATTGAGACGTATATCACGTTAACATGACAGTCATTAAAGACATATAAGCCAAACCAAATGTCGCTTAATAGTAGCAAAAAAATATTATTGGATAAAAATAGGGTGCTATTTATCTGGTAAAATTTTCTGATAATTTCTGTTAACATCGATACTCCGGCTAGGTGTTTGAGTTAACGTACGATGTTTGTTCAAAAAGTATCGCGAATTTCATGTTTTTTCAAGAATTATTTATTCATAAATATCTTTTTTGTCCTCTTCAAAGTCATCCTCGAAGCATTTTGAAAAGTCATTTTTTGTGATCTTGTTCAGCTCCTCAGTCAACATTCTGAATACATCCGCGCACTTTAAGTTGTTCTTTACATAAAATTTAATATAAATTCTTTAATCAATTTTTTGGGATAGACGAAAATCGAAGACAAGCTTAAACACGTCCACGCACAATAACTGTCAAAAACTTACTGGACATTCAAAATGGTCGGAATGGTCAACATAAGTGAGGGTCTAGAGTACCAACATAACACCACCAAAAGATCAAAAATCGAACATAGGTAGCCCGCGAAAATTCAAAATTCGCGATACTTTTTGAACAAACCTCGTATATTTGCATCAGAACCAGTATCTCTCCTGCAGTGAAATAGATCATTGTTCTTTAATCATGCGCGTCTGAGGAAATTGATTCAACGATGTTTTTTTCCCTGGGTTTTTCAATTTTTTCAAATAGCATAGCCTAGTATCGGCCCTAAGTCAAAGTCAAAGTCAAAGAGTTTGGCTTATCGTGTAATGGGCTCTGTCATTCCGAATCGTATCTATTTTCACAGTCGCTAGCGAAATTATTTATCATGTCCTTTCTAGTTTAATTTGGCCAATTTATCCAGCTTTTGCTAGATCATCCAAATTTTCAATCCTTCTACACAGCTGTGCTCAGGAAGTCATATCTGTTACGCATTTACTCGGTTTTTTGTTGTTGTGAAGACCTGCCCACAATCCGCCACTTGTGGTGATACTGCATGGCTAGAAATAATTGCCTGTAATTCAGGCGTGTTGTCTTAGAGTATCTAGGCCTCCAGGAACCTTCCGATAATCAGTATGATGATATTGTCAGCATATGCTATCTTTGTGAAACCTTTCTTATCTAGGTTTTCAGTTATATGGTTAAATGTGAGTACCCAGACAAGTGCTGATACTATGACACATTTTCGGGACGTTTAATGTTTATTCAAATTCATGCCGTTTCCTCCTGCTCTAATGTTCCTCTTAGTAAATAATTTCGTCATCCATTTGATGTGATTCTATTCCAAAGGTGTTAATGGAAGGCACAATAGTTCTAGACTAGTGGGCTTGGTGCCGTTGTGCCAGTTCATCGGTCCCACTAGATTTCTCCCTCCTCCTTCCCAAATGCTGGATAGTAAGGATACCTTTCATTACTTGACTTATATGTTTGTTCTTGGTTGCTCGCGTCGCTTATCGGGTTTTGCTTACCAGCTGTGTTGAACCCTGAGAGCCAAGGAAAGGTCTTCTGCCGTATATCATCTAGATTTACGACACTAAGTAAGGAAAAGTATGTTACCATGCGGGAGAAAATCAGCTATATGTGAAGGTTCAAAGTTGATACGACTTCAGGAAAAATACCAGCGGTAAGATGGACCCATGGTTGATTATGATTATGATGCGTGAAATTAATTGAAAGACTCTTCTTATTTCATCTTAATTATTTGGAACATATAATAGCCTCTTCCTTCACGTAGCTCACAAGTCCTTTGTAATGAAAATATTTGGTCCGTACATATTTCAGACATACCCTTCTGGCATAATTTTCTGATTATTTATAGTAAATTTTCGTAAATACAATGAGTAAGCCGATAAATTAATAAAACGCATTTGATTAAGACATTTACGTTTTTATAAAGACTATATGACCCGGAAAATTGGTCAATGATGCAAATCAATTAATGTACTTTGTCTTTAAAGATTTCAGATCACTTATTAATGTATCCTGAACTTGTTTTTACTACTCTTTACTTTCAGTTGCTACTTAAAACAAAAGCATTCATCATTGGTCTTTCATGGCCCGATTTTTATCACCTTTTTGCATATGTGAATGCAAGTAGGATAAAAACTGGTTGATATTTACAACGCCATCTCAATTAAAATACATGAGCAATTCGAGCTTGTATATGAGGTGTGACTTGATTAAGACTTCAACAATGCAATGTGTAAATCTTGCTTTATTTTGAAGAGTGTGAATATAATTGTGCTGTTTTTCATCATATACGAACGCGCTTAAGTTGATTACATTCAGTTTAATTGAAAAAAATAAAAAACAAAAACAAGACATACTTTTCTGTTCGACATTCTCATTGTTGAATGGTAAATGGCAAAGTTTTAAACTGTTCGTTTTGTGTCAGGTGATTGCACTAAATTGCTTTAAATAAACTAAACCTTTAGTGGATTTCTAAGTGCTATTTGCAAAACTGTTTATGATAAATGTAGCTTAATGGCACATACAAACTTCAGGTTTTTTGGAAACCCTTGGGGATTCCGAAAATCAACTGAATTGGATTTCTCGCAAACATTGTTTTCATTTAATATTTTCCACTATGGAAATCTACTATCAGCGTGATTTTAACTAATTATTCATATTCATATGTGGGGTCTCAAATGCTTTTGTAGACCGAAGTGCTTATGAGTAGCTTTTAATATTCTGCAAAATCGGCTTCGGCACTAATTTATGAACGGACTTTCAATTATTACATTTAATTTATTATTTCGCTCATACAATTGAGTTTTTTTCCACAAGAGTTCTAGTTCAAATTACTTTTCTCGGTGGGACCGATTGACTGAAAATGCTTTTTGAACAATTTTGACAATTTTGAATAAAAGAAGAATTTTACCTTTTGCATGTTTCAAACAGCCTCTAAACGTTGGCATCATTGAGTTCAATGATGCAAAAAAAATTAGAAAAGAAACTTCCATGACACTAGGCAATACAATATATTTTTTCTAACCTTCAATCCAGTCCAGCAATCCTTATTTCAGTATGAGGACCATATTCGATTAAATATTTCACTTTTCAAACCATCTGAATTACTCCCGAGCTAGATTTTCTGCAGAGATCTCGTCTATTACAACAAGGAGCTCGTGAAAATCTGAGGCCTGAGTCTTGCCCGAAAATGTGTGGAACGCACATTCTCGAAATATGAAAGAATCCCCGAAAATCACCAGTTAAATCCCGATACATGTACGGATTCCCTTGGCTAAATTAATCCAGACTCCTGGAAAGAACAAATCGGGACTGAAAAAATATGGTAGTCAAAACTGGGTTCTCCTAGTTCTCCTATCCGGCAGTTCTGTAAGCAACACTGTTTCTGATATATAGAAGATATTTCTGCTTGCCCTTGCTCAAAATTTTCGTCTCAACCGCAAAGACATCGCAAAAAGAGAATAGTCTGAATGAAGTCGAATTTCAAATATGCCTTTACTTTGGAGAACTTGTTAACCTTCTCCATGGTTCCAGCGTTGCACTCTACAACGAAGAGATCATTACCTTCTTTATTAAAGACAATGTTCTCCAGAACATAAACAATGGTTTGGGAAATTGAACAACGAGCGCACCTCACGTTGATATGGGGACATAACGTCCGAGGTACTTTCCCTTGGTATCCCAGAGGTTCCAAGAACTAGCTTCAGTGCATCATTCAAACTGCCACCTCGTACCATCAATCCTCCTCATTACATCATTCCTCTACATTACACCAGTTTATCAATTCGGTGAGACATCATACAACATTAAATCAGTTCTTCTGTTCGTCTGTCTTCACTCAACAAAAGACCAAACGAATACCACATTTCAATTTAGCTGAAATCCACCCTTCGATTACTCTACTTGACTTGATTTCAACTTCGTTGGACAACAACTCTCCCTCCTTTCTTCGCACCCACTTTACATTGGCAGTTATTTCAAATAGTTTTTCGTGTTTATAGCAATTAGCAGCCAATCAAACCACCAATCACACGCTGAATGCCACACGTTGGGTCATTAGCCATTACTGAGTGTGGTAATATCCAAGGAATCATCACTTTTATTGGGTTTTCCAAAATCCACTCAACATGACTAGCTCCCTTGAATTGCAACAAACTCCCATCGGCGCATGTTCTGCTGTGGTATTTTCATCTCCCTCGTGTGCAACCCTGTTAGGATTGCCATAACTCAGAGGTGAATTACAACAGGTTTTGATCTCTAAAGAGTGCAGCATTGCTGGGAATGCCACACTTGACAGGTTGATTACAATATATGCAACTACAGAATTTTGCACATTTCTTGCACAACAGCAGCAAGTTGACTAGAACAGGACATCTCGACAAGCTTGATACATTTCTCTTGCTATAGGTTTGCTTGGTTCGGCATTAAATCAAAGAATAGGGTGTAGTTCATCCATGCACTATTTTCCTATCTGTTCTATTGCAATTTTTATCAGGACATTTAAGATTCTATGCCCAATGGCTGCAACCTACATGCTACAATAAGCTTGGAGAAACCTCTTAGTCAGCTTGATCCAAGCTATGTGTTGCCTCCAATTGTTTTCTCCAGCCAGACCTTCCACATCCACTAAACCTAATTTCCACTAACTAAATGCTGTTCCTTATGCCTCTTCATCTTCAATAGAGTTCTGTAAATCAAATGTCAATATCTAGAGCTTTGACCGTTGTCATAGATTAGTCAGAGTGCAGTTGACTGTTCATTCATTTTGTGAGTCAATAATGATAACAAATTGGAATTGTATTAAAGGATTTCTAAATATCAAACAAAGACGGAAAGTCTAGACGCATTGTCTCCTGTTTGGAGATTGCTAATCAGTACTCTTGGTACAGAAAATGTAACGCGCCTTGCTGTGATCCTGACATTCACTTGAAATCAATAAAGATTGTAAATTAAAGCTGCTTATCTATCTTTTGAAACCTTCGACGTTATGCAAGTTTCACATATTGCCTTGGGTATGGATGGCCAGGATACAATTCGTGTTACAAAAATGCATAACATATTCGGATACATCTTTAGTTTCCTTTCTAGTTGGTGTTTATAGAAAGCAGTAAACAATTTTATATTATAAATTTATATGAAAATTGTTCCAGTTGTATAAAATTTTCGTTGATCATTAATCCCGTAGTCCTTTTTTGTGGTTCATTCCTAATATATTCAACTTCCGAAAAATCCGAATAAGAGAAACTCTTTCGTTTGGTGTTTAAATTATTTTAAAACAAATGAGAAAATGATTCTGAGTAATGAGATCACATGCTACCTCTTAAGTTTTTGTGTATCGACATTCGACCCTTATCGTGAGGTCTTTTTCACCAACTCAATTAACTTTCCTTACAATTTCTGTTTAATTACTAACAGATTTGGGTATATTTAATCTACAACGGCTTAATCTATGTAATAAAACTTAAATTTAAAAAAATAATTCTTCAAGCTATCAAAAGAGAATAAAAAAGGCATTCTCAACAATATTTTAAAAGGATATTTGTAATTGCTTCCATCTTCATAAAATTTTTTTGTCCTAGAAATAAAGAAACCTTCTTTTTAATTTTATGTTTTTTTTTTTTTATTTACGATTTTCGACCGTGATCGTTCGGTCTTCATCAGCGATTTTTGCTGATGTGACTGAATCGCTGATGAAGACCGAACGATCACGGTCGAAAATCGATTCCGCAAGGTAAATAAAAAAAAAACATAAAATTAAAAGGAAGGATATTACCTAATTATGTGGAATAACCATGATCTTCAGTTTCCTTCATCGTTGTCTATCAGCTTTTTCTTTTCCCTGCTTATTAGAGGTTTTGCATGACATCCAGTCGAGTATCTCTAATTTCCTTGATGATCGGTGCATCCCCAATTGTTTTATTCTTGTCCTTTCGTGATGATATGTTCCACTACGGTCCACTTGGACATCGAAGTTCTTCCCTTCTGTTTTGCTGTTGCTGCTTCGCCTAGACATTCCTTGATTCTCGTGTCAATGAGTCTCGTCATAATAGGACATATGACGAGACTACACTACTTTGCAATTAGAACATTCGATACGTTAAATTCGACATCTTCTTTTGTTTCACGTTTGTCCTTTTTTGATCCGAGAATGTTATTGTACTAGTACTTGCTCCTTGGTTAATTCCACAAAGTTATACCGATTGATTTTCATATTTATACTTTCATAGTAGGTTAACGCCTTCCAGTATATCCTTTCTGTAACAGCATTTGCTAACCTTGAGCACTCGTCTCGTTGCTTCGTCTTTTGGATCTTCTGTGCTGTTCTTTAATCGTCGTGTGCTTAAATCCGTTTAATCTTGCTGTTTCAATGATATACTACCAATCTTTTTCTCAGGCTCCCTTGCTTAGCGAAAAATAGAGCATTTGTTGAATTATGGCTCCGTGTGGAGAAACATGCAGTTGCTGTGGATAGTTTGATCTGTTTAAAATCGTTCTCTGCGTGTGAGTTAACTTTCAATACACTTCGAATATTACATTAGTTTCTGTCCTGTTTACGACCGTGTCTAGAAAAGATGGTTTTTCCATCGTTAATAAGACGTTTACAAGACAAGATATCGTTTACAATAGTTTACAAGACCAAAGGAGGAATTCCTTTGGTCTTGTCAACTTTTTCTCTGAAGCTTAAATAATTTTTCGTCATAAAAAGCTTTTTATTCTGAATATATTGTCTGGTTTTTATCCTTGAAAACGGTGGTTCTTCTTTGTGGTGTAAGATCTGTGTACCCCAATATTTCCATATGCGGAATACCCAAGAATCGAGGTTTCACATCGAAGCAGACCGACGGAGCAACACCCCAATGATGGCGCCCTACTAAAAAACATTTCAGGACAAATCAAAGGAAGTGACGGGGAAAAATGAAGTGTTCCGAATACAAAAAAAAATCGTCTTGTGCTGGTGGACCAAACTGTTGACGTTTCACATAGAAATCTAAACTGTTTTTGATAGAGTTGCTTCTCATTTATTTTATTCGCTTAAACTCGTTCACAGAACTCGCCAGTTTTATGGCAGGTGAATTCATGGCTGATGTTATTTCACATATTTCGTTATCTCGTTGTTTTGCTTAATTTAGTCTTCTTGTATATAAACATTGGGTTATAAAAAATTAAAATTGGCGAAAAAAATATGGTTGTTATTACACTGAGAAAAGTTAACGAAAGGTAAAAATACATGATAGGGCAAATAATTGAAATTGTCTCTTTTTTTCGTGAATTTTCGAAAAATCAGCAAAATTCAGCATTTAGACAGTTATTTAAGAAAATATGAACACTCTTATCTTCATTTATGCATTAATATTAAGACATTAATGGCAGTTTTGGCAAAAATCAACATCCGCATATGGCTTTCATGGACTTATGGCATTGAGTTCTGATCATTTGCGTTTATTTGATATGGGCAATCACCGGGGTATTGATGTTTTTTTGGATCTGGCTTATCACTTATCCTCTCCAACAGTGACGGTATTGGAACTTTTAACATACTTGTTATTTTTTCAATCACGACACGTTTCAAAGTTAGTGCTTCCCACCGCTTGTTCATCCAGAGTGAAGGAACGTCAAGTCAGTTTAACAAATTTTCTTGTTCAGGTAATTTGTTATGGCACTAAATAAAATGAGAATTTTCTAATATCATATTTAGCATCCCATAAAAAACCGCCATCGGCGACCTTTTTGTTTTCCTGTTCCAACACATTGAAGAACATATCTAATCAAAAAAAATCGACGCCATATTTTGTTTGATAATAAAATAAAATAATGTCGGGCTTTCCATTGCTTTCATTGATCATAGTTATTACGTCAAATGATGAAGGCAGGCAGAGCATCTTTGTTTGAGATATGGAAAGAAAAAGAGAAAAGCCCAAAAATAAACATATAATATAAATTATTATCACTATCTACAAAGGAAAAATCCCAACCAGATGAGGTGAGCATCTGGGAAGGCTTAACAACCCAGATATTGGGTTTTCCCAGGTCCACAGCCTCAAAAAAGAACTAATTATGTCCTTTTATGGCGGACTTTTCCATACTTCACAACAACACGTGAAACACTCGTTCCAATAGAGTTTCTTCAACCAATCACGAGATCGACTCTTCTCTAGAACTGCCCCCTCTCTACGGAATTTGGGACCTTTCCGCTATCTTTCTACCAGTCAGTCTTCTTCTGACTCTCATCAGAGACAGACCTTCGCGCATATAGGATCGTGATTATTTGTCTACAAGTGAATATCACCCTCGCTGGTGACGTTGTAGGACTATCTCCTTCGCTGGAGTTATAGAGTTTTTTCACCCTAGCTGGTGACGGGTAGAGAGGATCACTCTAGCTGGTGATCAGTGTTGATATCACCCTCGCTGGTGATTTGACGAAATCTCACCCACGCTGGTGACTGTTAGCTCATTCCTCTCTAGCTGGTGGACCCAGATTTTCACTTGGTTACCTATCAACATACCGGAGAGCAGCGGTGGATCAAACTCGTGGGGACAGATGTCTACCATCAACACCGTCTGGGTGAGACTTCTCACCACCTTTCAGCTGATAACCATCGAGAAAGAAAACTGTGATCATAAATTGTTAAATAAACATTCAAACTTGAAACATTATAAACAAAACTTGTAAACCTGTGTGCAGTCCATTTTGTTTGTTTTTTTTTTAACCAACCTTTTTCAAACATTTGGTCCTTGGAGCCGGATAGTCGACTAGGTTAGAACGGTTGGCTCGTGATTGAGTGATCTCGTTTGACTCAGTGACGTGAACAGTGATTTGTGAACTGGGTATCATTGCAACTTCCATCAAAATGAGGTCTGAACATATTCATAGTCGAATAGATCAACAACGATCTCTAGGTGAAGACATCGCTCAAGCTTATGAGAAGCTTATTAGTGTAGGAGAGGAGAATGCTTCAAAGAATCGAATTCAAGTCCGTCTGGTGGACTTAGAAGAGAAATGGCAAGCTTTTCTGATTAACCATCAAGCGACACACTTTCCCAGTCCTATGGTGTCAAGTTCAGAACAACGAAGATTATACCAACGTTCTTACTTTGCTAACGATATGTACTCAACAATTTATGAAAAGTATTTGGCTTAGTTTTATATGATACCAACGTCAGAGGGCCATCCAAGCAAAATGTAGAAGAGGCCACGGAACAAGACCAAAAAGTGTTTTTTTTTCACTCTTTTACATCTTTAACATCTTTTTGAAGAGGGCCTGGCCACAATGAGTCATCGTGAATTTTCAGACACCTCAGCATTTTCAACTGAGCAGTTCTTTATTCATCGCAGAAATATATCGAAAACCATAAAATGATGGATTGAATAACGCATTACAAGCGAATCACATAAATAGCGATCAGCGCAAGAATTCCGATAAAAGCCAAGACTCTTACTTCATTTTTATCTTTGATACTCATTGACATATCTTCCAAGTTTGTACGTGTTTGCATTATTCCTTACGTTAGTTCATTACACAGTCTCATTGATAATTGAACTTGCCGTGAGATCTGCCCTTTGTTACTGACCATTTATAGTTATTTTTCACACGCAACGAACAATGCAAAAATGTTATTATCCTGCGTTAAGGCGACTGCATTACCTCAAGTTTGGACAAAAAGTCTGGAGTTCTAAGGTGATCCTGTGTAGGTGATTAATTATTCGGTTCATTGTCATCTATCACCCTACATTCAATGTCATTTGAGCCCTTATTATGAGTTCTATAATCTTCCTCTGCGAGAAGTGTATCAATGGCCATCGCATCATCATCAGCTTCAAAAATCGGTGAAATTTTTTCACAACTCGGGATTCGAGAGAATGTTATTTTGTGAAATACTTAATAGTTATATACAAATTATGTGTTGCTTGGGTCCGCTGGGCCTTGCTTGATTGGTTTTGAGGGCGCGTTTCAGCTGTATACAGCCATCTTCAGCTCGTTCGTTCCAAACGAACTTCAGTTATATACAAGCTTAAACATATCGGGACGAATGGACCATATCGGCCTCAAAAGAGTTGCCTCTTCCAAAATAAAAACTTCAAGTTAAAAATGGATAATAATGACATTTTTTTAATTTTCTAGAAGGTTACAAACACCCGAATCAACAATTGGAAAATGTCAGGACTAGTTTGAAGGCCAGGCGTACCAGCGTTTGGATGTGGGTATGGATAGTGAAAAAATGAAAATTGAAGTCATATTCGCAGATGCAGCAATATAATGGGTTGTCTAAAATGTCATGTCAAAGCTATCATCAATAACTTCATTTATTTCACTTCTTTCCAGTCCGACAAAATCTACTTCGAGTCTTTCTATTTCTGAGCTATTTTCTTCGATTTCTTTTAGGCACCACCCATTTAAAAAATTTTAAGGTGCAAAATCATCTTCCTAAAATGAATGTCTATTGAATGGCAAAATTTCTGGCTTTGCAAAACCTGTAGTGATATTTTTGGGTGTAAAATATTTCAAGAAAGCAAATTTTTGAAACATCAGCAATATTTTATGCAGGTGAAATTTCGCTAAGTCTTTTCATCTAAGGGGGTGGAATCATTTGTTTTTTCTCGAAACGTTCCGTGGTTTCTCGTCAATTCTTGGAATAAACCATGCAAGTGATCGGAAACAACGGTACGTATCGAGGGTAAAAAAATACAGGTTATGTATTTTCAATATTTCTATTTCTATCTATTTAAGACTATCTTCAGTTTGCTTTTAAACGAACCTAAAAGCCGACGTAAAATTGCATTATCTATAGTGCGCGAAGCTTGGCGTTGAAAAATTGTAATGAATAGTTCGACTGCTGTCCAGTCGCTCCTGTTTTCCAAGCCATGACTGCTTCCGGAAGCACGAAAAGGGGAACAATAGTTGTAGACAATAGGAGGAAACACGTAAATATGAGAAAAAGAAACGCCTGTTGCTGTTACGATTCCACAAAATTCAACTAGTTCTTTACATTCAGCAGCAATGATTTGTTTTTCTTGCCTCTACGTTTTTTCAGCCAAAATTTTAAACATTGTTAGGACTCGATAAATGCCTGTTTCGTCAAAGTTTATTATATGGTCAGCTGTGAATTTATAATGTATTATAGCGAGCTGATAATTGTATTAAAACTCAGACAATGTGGTTTTCATAGATGCATAGCTTCTTGCTGCACTTGCATTATCAGGCTCCCTTAGGCTGAACTCCTTATTCGCGTTCCTAAATCCTGCTGCCCAACCTTTTCCAGTATGTTTATTTTTTTCATAATTCTGGGTACTTACATCTCAAATGTTCTGTGTAATCATAAGCCAACGTCAAAAGCTGCTGCAAACATAACCAATAATACATCTTGCTGCAAATTAGCAAAACTTTGGTGAATCCTCTTCGTTTCTAAGATTTAAATCTCTGAGCATACTGCGATCCGTATAAAAAATGACACTTGATTTTCATGATTAGTTTTTCAAAATTTCTCAATGCGATGTGGTAGAGATCCTAATTTGATGCTCGTTGGCCGCTGCTTTTTGTATCTGTGATACACATAAAGTTACTTCAGATATGCCGGTCTTGAACTTCTCATAATCTATATCTCATCAATTTTTGCCGACAGCAATAGCATATCTATTTAATTTAAACTCAAAACCACGTTTTCAGTAAAAATTTCAAATTTCAAATTGATTCAGTAACATAGTTGGAACCAATGTGCCCCCTTGCTACATACATTGGTGTATCAAAGTATCCTAGAATAATGTTTTAATTTCTCTTTCAAAGTCTCCCTGAATAATGTTTTCAAAAAGCAAGTTGTACTGTTGAAACTAACTTATTTAGTTTAAAACCTGACGAAGTTTTTCTTCCTTGGTGCCTTCGAACTTGCCTTCGGTATATATAGATCTTTACAAAATGGCATAGAAGATGGAATCAACACATAGTTATCGTATTCCCGCAAGTTCTTGAGAATTTACCAGTGTAAAATTTCATCAAGATCGGTTGAGTAGTTTTCGAGAATTTTTGACAACCGATTTTGAAAACACAGTTTCGAAAAAAACGTGTTTAAAGATTTGAGTAACAATTAATATGGAGGAAAAAAATTTTTTTTAACCTACATTGAATCGTAAATTCCTGGGCCATAAAGTAAACAACCTGCAGCAGCTGCAATGTCCAGGGCGTCCTTTTGCTCCTTTCTAAGACGAATCCTGACTTCGCGAGTCTCACTAGCAAATTTTTTTTCGAAAAATTGCAAGCAGCGACTAATGCAGCAATGTTAACGGTTTTTGAACCAGCAGGAAATATTTTTTGGAGTAATCTTCCAGATAAACTTTTTCAAGCTTCTATTATTATTGTGTGTGAAACCACCAACACACCGCGCCAGAAGCTCATCCTTACTGAGATCTTCATAGATAGGTTTAATTGCAGTCAAAACATCAATGCAGTATAATGATGTTTGAATGATGAAAGAGTGTTTGTAGCCGATGCTCGCTGCCAGACGCACCAGGAGTGTGGACCTTTTGGGCAATTTCCGTGCTGAGGATTTTTGTCTGTAGAGCTGTAGTGGTAATAAGTAGCCCATATAGCATCTTTCATTTTTTCAACTGACTTACAATTTCTTCTTATTGCCAAATCATAATAAGAAGTCAATTTATCAATTAATTTACCAGTCAGTTTACCTTTGCCAGAAAGAATTTTTTTTAGTTTTTTTACCATTGACTAGTTTTTCCTCAACTGTTTTGTTGACTAAATCACGTAAACGGGTACCCATCCTCTTCTGTACATGTCAAACACATTCTTTTTTGTTGATAATAAAATCTTCACCATAATGTTGGGCTTTGAGAATATCAGAGTATGTTTTTGCATCCCCATCTCCTATATAGTTGACGTACTTCAGGCCATATTTTACAATAGGGTGTTTAAAGATTTCAAACATTGAAGATACTTCCATGTTCCCAGATGCTCCAGTGTGATTGGCGCTGAATAGATTTGTTGCGATATGTTCTTCTCTCCACTCTTCATTCTATGCCGTGTTCAATATTTTTTCCAAGGCTCACATAATTTACAGTATGAGCATCTTACGAGCACATCCAACACTTTTCCCGAATAATATCCGATTAGTGAACTCACACCATATAGTGATGCGAAGCCACGCTTCTTCCACGTACCGTTAGCGGAAACACTCACATCTATCGTAGCTTCAACGTCGTTTTCGAGGCTCGTTAATTGCTTTTCTTCTTGAGCAGCAGAGGAGAACAGTGTTTGAGCAATTGTCCCGATATACTCATGTATTTTATGAATATGAAAATCGTATGTTGATTGATTTAAAAATGAACTGCTGAGATCCACCATACCGCAATATTTTTTGCATCCGGCAAGCCCCAAGCCCAATATTCGCATAACAAAAATGAAC
The DNA here is from genome assembly GCA_954870665.1 of Stratiomys singularior. Lineage (NCBI taxonomy): Eukaryota > Metazoa > Arthropoda > Insecta > Diptera > Stratiomyidae > Stratiomys > Stratiomys singularior. The sequence goes on along the minus strand of OX940877.1, from coordinate 110,950,914 downwards.
CGGCGATTAATTTTAGACATTTTTCCGATTTTTCTACATGATAAAATATATTTCGGATCACATCTTTCACATGCCTTAAAATCCAATTTTTCACTAGACAATTTTTCTTCATCTTTATTTTTAATAATGTTAGAACACCGCACAAAAGATGAGAGTGTTGAAAAAACTAAGGCAAAGTCTATAATTGAATATTGGGACGTGTCTTCCTGTGGCACGTGCTCTTTATCGTCACTTTTTTATTTTTTTGCCGACGTGCTCGCGAAGGAATCATCATCAATTTTTGGATTTTAAGGATTGAATGACTGTCGCCTTTTCCTTGGTCTATCGTTTCTACGAGCGCCGTCTGTTAACAGAGTTCTCGAAAGTTTAGGCATTTTTAAATAAATTTCACAGCAGACACTTTGAATAACCTCAAATGAGCCTCGTGATTCAAGAAGTAATGACCAACTGAAGTATTTCAAACTAGTTGCCCTTAGAAAGTCAAAACAATAGACAATAAAAACAGACAAACAATAGACGAGCAGCTACGGCGCTCAGAGTCTAGCTGATCTCGAGCGCGCACCTTCACAAAGCTGTAACTCCGAAACTATTACTCGGATCGATCTGAAAATTTACGACAATATTCTCAAAAGGTTGTAGAAATTAATAAAATATAAAAAAATTTTTGCAACTGCGAAGCCCATGTAACCCCTTAAAGGACACCTCTGTTTATGCGACAACTTTCAACTGCACTGGCGCTGGATATACGGAAACAATGCTTTTGAAACCTCTTTTTAAGGGACACTCTAGAAAGAGGACACGGACAGAGAAAATTGCCTGAAAATGGGTCTTAAGACCTTTAGTTCAAGGAGAGTTTAAAATTTGTTTAAAACATTTTCCGAGAATGCTTTAGTCTTTAGTCCAATTCATCTAATACTCAGTACACAGAGTCACTTCCTGTCGTTCCCCCTTTTCTCCCTTTTTCTTCAGAACATTGCGTAGGGTGAAAATTTATTTTCATTTTGAACCAGTTTATTGAAAATCTTTGAACTAACAACATGTCTCCAGCACGTAAAAGGTTTTCATTAAAAGAAAAAATGACTACGAAAAAAATGGCCGGCCAAGTGTAAGGGAATTAACTAAAAAACTGAATGTAAGTAAATCGGTAGTGTCAAGTGTTTTGAAGAATCGTGTGGAAAACCAGAAACTGTGGCAGGAAAATAAACAGATTCATTCCAAAGTTATCAGCTTTTCACAGATGAGTGAAATCGAATCATATTTAATCGAATGGTTCGAAAACCTCAAAAACGGGAAACTCATCTATGACACATTGGGAGGCCGGCGAAGAATTGATTTGACATCAGGTGTGGCGCAAGGTTCCATTCTGGGCCTCTGGAATGTCTCGTACGATGAGCTTTTGAGGCTGCAGTTACCGGGAGAGTCGCACCTGGTTGGCTACGCAGATGACGTAGCTGTACTAGTCGCCGGACGTACTGTCGGACAGACGCAGCTCAAACTGGGTGCGGTAATACGCCGAGTGAGCGAGTGTATGACCGACCGTGGGCTTAGCCTAGCGCTGGAAAAGACCGAGGTTGTTGTCCTCACCAAGAAGCGGATCCCTCGTGTTATTCCCGTTCGGGTGGGGGAAATGATCATCGAGTCAAAAGAATCAATCAGATACCTTTGCTTGATGATTGACTCGAAGATGAGTTTTTTCGAGCAGGTTCGAGCGTCAGCGGATAAGGCCAACCTCGAGCAAAAGACGTCTACTGATGAGTGCAATGGAGTCAGTGCTCTTGTATGGCTCCGAAGTTTGGGCTGACGCTCTTGGTAAAGAGACGTACCGAAGGCGTCTGACACAGGTGCAGAGGCAAGGAGCTTTGCGGATGGCCGCTGCATACCGCACTGTCTCTGAACCTGCAGTGCTGGTAATCTCGAGGGTGGTTCCTATTAAGTTACTTGCAGACGTACGGAAACGTGTATACTCACGTAGAGGGGAGTCGGCGAGAGAAACCGTCAGCCGAGAGGAACGGAGAAGGACCCTAACATTGTGGCAGCAAACATGGGAAAACGAAACGCAAGGCAGGTGGACCGCACGCCTGATAAGTGACTTGGGGCCGTGGTTCTACAGAATGCATGGTGAGACTGATTATTATCTGACGCAACTACTCAGTGGTCACGGGTGTTTTCAGTCTTACCTGTATAAGATGGGAAAGACACCATCCCCAACTTGCGTGTTCTGCCCGGGGATGACGAATGACGCCGGCCACACGTTCTTTACGTGTAATAGATTCACAAGACTCAGTTCGCATCTCTCGGAGAAAATTGGCGTAATTTCACCAGAAAATTTAACGGGGAAAATGATGAAATCAACGGACAATTGGAACTGTGTGTCGCATTACGTACGGACAGTACTCATTATAAAGAAGGACATAATGGATCGCTTGGCGAGGGAGGGAACATCTCTGAAATGCAATATTATAGTTACTAAGCTTCGAATGAATGGTTTGAAAAATTTTGAACTCAACACAACATCAAATACAAATCGATTTGTGATGAAAATAATTCAGTTCCAGAAGGGGCAGTAGAAGAGTGGACAAGGAAAATTGTCGATCTATTTGATGGCTACGAAGAAAAAAGTATCTTCAATTGTGATGAAACCAGTTTATTTTATCACGCACTTCTAAACAAAACCATGGTTCTTAAAGGAGACTCCTGTTCTGGTGGCAAAATTTTAAAGGAAAGGCTCACGGTGCTTTTGTGTATCAACATGATAGGTGAATTCGAAGTTCCTTTGGTGATAGGTAAATAAAACAAGGCCACGCTGTTTCAAAAACGTAGACCCTAGCAAGTTAGGTGTTCAGTGGGAGCACAATAAAAAGGCATGGATGACTCGACAAATTTTCAATGAATGGTTAACTTATCTTGACAATAAAATAGGAGGATTGAAAAGAAAAATTTTATTGCTGCTAGACAATGCTTCTTCCCATTCGAGTGTAGAGTTAAAAAATGTTAAATTGGTTTTCTTACCGCCTCAAACAACTTCAAGATGTCAACCACTGGATCAAGGCATTATAAAAAATTTTAACGTTCATTACAGGAAAAAGTTTTGAATCATTTAATTTCAAAAATAGATTCGCATAAAAATTATTTAGCTGTTGAAAAATCGATTTCAGTCCTTGATGGAATTTTTTGGATCAGTTCATCCATAAAAGATATCAAGCCGAGCACAGTTCACAACTGTTTCGTCAAAGCGGGATTGAAGTAAATGTAAATGACACTTAAGAAAATGAAGAAACAGAAGGAATTAGTGACCAACTTCAAGTGCTAAGTGACTGCAAACTTTGTGACTACATTTCCATGGATGAAAATCTGTCTACTAATAATCAATGCATTGACGTAGATTCAATAATTAATGATGTAAGGGAAAACGAATATCCTGAAGGGGAAAGCGAACATCCTTAAGAGTTAGATCCTGAAGAAACCGAAGGCTTGCATGGTCAAGAAAAAATAACATATGCTGAAGCTGTGACTTCTATACAAAAAAATAAACAATACTTCGTAGATCAGGACATCCCTGAAGGTTTCAAATTGGTAGCAGATGCACAGATCCTTTAATAGTCTAATAATCAAAAAAAATGTAAGGCAATTAACTTAGGAAAGTTTTTCTAAGCCCGCTGGTACTTAGATATTTCATCAGTTTGCTCTCTTATTATGTATTTCTTTTATTGAGACCCAAGTTTGTTATGGTAAAACTACATTGTAATACTTCTAGAAGTTTTTGGTAGATCAATTTATCCATTTTCACTTAGAACTTATAAGTGATTTATACCCTTGCTAGCTAACTCAGCGAAGACTCATTGGTGCGGAAGTTCTGATCAAATTTGTCGAATACCTTGAAAGTGAATTTAATATTTACAAAGAAAGGTGGAAAGAGCTCAAGCTGGTTTCATAGTGCCAATCGATGCGTCCCAGTCTGTAAGTTGGCACCTGATGAGAAGCGGCAGGGACGCGTGTTCGAAACCAGATTGAGCTCTTTCTACCTTTTTTTGTAAATATTACATTGTAATAATCTTCAAATCAAATCTATCAACTATTGTGAGTGGAATTTCTTTTGTAAGTTTTTGCAGTATGTAAATTCAGTTGTTGTTTGCAATAAAACCATTTTTCAATAAAAGCATTGTATGTATTTTAATTTGAACCAATGTACCACTATTACATATATATAAACGAATTTGTACGTGCTTACTGTTTTATGTATACGTTTACATAAACAAAATTTAATCAACCTCTACTTTAAGGACACCCCTCATTCACGGACAATAATTGAGTCACCATGGCTGTCCCCTATTTAAGGGGAGGTTCTTTCAAATTTGGCCAAAAAAAGGCCTAAGTTTGGAAATGATTTGTGGCATGATGAAAAAAAACATAGAAACATCTGGTTTTGATGGTTGAATTGATTATTTACTATACAATAATATGATATATTTTTTGTAACCAAATTCAAAATAGCGGCTGAACAACGGTGGCTTTTGTCGATCACTGCCTGAAAAATCTCGTCTCCGAATTTCAAGCCTACAGCCTCTTGTAGTAATCCGAAATGAATAAGTTTTCTTTAAATGAAAGTAGATGAAATTTTCTATGGCTTTTACCTAACTATAATGATTTTTGACCAAAAATTGACTGAAATATGAACGCTTGAAAAAAAAATTTTTTTTTGCCACTTTTTTTGTCATTAAACCTTAATTATAAATAACAATTTAATAATGACTTATGCTCGTTTTAGTTATAAGCCATACAGAAAATAATCACGTTTCAAACATGCTTTAGATTAAGGAAATCAGAACAATAGCTCAAAAGATATCCTTGAAATTCAGATGGAAAACGTGGTTCCGAGAAAAACGCGTTGAAAGATAGCAGCTCCGAAAATGACATTTTTTGTATGAAACATTTAGCCAGGAAATAAATACTGAGAAACGTTCGGAAAAAATCGAGCCAAAATTTTTCTGAAGTGAAATTTTATGCCCTTTCAGAATCTGGTCTCATTTTTACGATATCTTGTGACCCTGCATTGTTGTAAACAATTAAATGGAAGAAAACATGAAATTTTCGCGATCAAAAATTTTTCAAAGGATTGAAAAACATGGAAATTGAATTCCGAGAATTTGAATATCGATCGCATCGAAAAATCCTTTCGTACACATATTGTACGGACATACAGCTTTCATTTGAAAAAAAAACAACGATTTTTTCAAAAAATTTTGAAAGAACCTCCCCTTAAATGTTTCACTGTATAATGCTCGTGTATAATTGAGCCCCTCTTTCCCTTAAGTTTTCATCTAAGATATTTTTTTCCTAGTATAAAAATTACCAGAATTGCTAATGTCTTGCCCCCTTGATTTTATTTCCTTTTTGAGATTGATGTTAGCTTTCACATGTCAACTGATGACACAAAGTGAATGTAAACTACCTTTCATTAACGTGTCTCTTTTCGGAAACTGCTACATATTGAGCTGCCTAAATAAGCTAGCGGAAATAATTTCATTATTTAACCCATTTCGCAACTAAAACAATCATAATCAAAGTCTCTAAATTGAATTAATGTACATTGCTAAGCATATCATTTATTAGTCAAATTACTAGACATAAACAATTTCAACAATTTGCCTTGTTGCTAATCCATAGCCAAATTATGAACTTTTAAATCGAATCGCCCATAACTAGCTGCAAGCATGGTTTGGCGTATGGAAATCGTGCGAGACAGCAAACATCTCAGAGGTACGGAAACCGGTTAAATTTAACCTTCACTTATTTAAAACTACCTTAATACCGGTATGAACCAAGTTTCGCGCCTTCTTTTCAAACTGCATCCACGAATCTGCAAAAGCTTCGCAGATACAAGATACATTTACCCGCCCAAGAGCTGCTCGATTGCATTCAGCTTTTAATCCTAACAAGTTCAGTTGCAAACATGCTGCGGACTACATCCGCGAATATTATCTAATTCCCCGCGGAATTTGCAATCGCGTTGCCCTTTTGCGCGAGCGAAATTGTAGCGTCGAAAATTGTTTATATTAGTTTTTTATTGCATTTTTGCGCTCATGACAAATGAGGATGAGCAATGCGTTTGATGTTGCATTCTTCATTGGTTCGAGGTAAATTGACAGGTAAATGTAACTTTTACATACTTGGGTGTTGCAGGCTGCATGTTAAACGTAGGATTAAGCCAACATAGCCGTTAAAAGTGAGTGGATTTTAATTGTTTCTAGTTAATTCGTAAATTTTACACAACTAAGTGTTAACGTACAAACGTTTTGTAATTGGAATAGTATTTGTTGAGAAAGCTGCGATGTTGACACTGATATAAATAAAATCTCAACGCAAAATGCCTAGCATTCACATTTTTAAATGTTGACCGGGCTAAAAATACATAAAGTAATTCCACCTCAAGGTTAGTTTTGTTATTTATGTCTTATGTTTACTTTGACATAAGAGACCACGGCTAATAAACAATTTTTAAATTTTAAAACAATTTGTTTGACTGCTCTAAGAAGCGTGTTTGGTACTACGGCGCAAATGCAGAATGCTTACGAAATTTTTTTAGGCCATAACTATATATTGTGGACTATTGACTGTATTCTTTACTTTTTGTAGTTTGCGAAGGTTTGAGTATGAAGTCACGCTCCAGGTAGGTCGCGAATGATACCACTGCGAACCCGGATTGTATAGTATTTTAGGTACCAGTGTATGTCTGCCTCTCTCCAGGTTACCTGCCTTGAGATAGTGAGGGATCAAATTAACTCCAGTGAATGAGACGGCTGAGTTGCAAGAAACCACTTCAATGTGCGTTACATTTCCTGGGCGTTCCTTTAGGAAAGGAGAAGCAGTGAAGCTAAATGGTAACCAGAACGACAAAATTTGAATAAAAATTTACTATCCAGGTTAAATACCCGAACTTTGAAGCGTTAATATATTGAGATCCGCTTACGAGTTTTCTCGTGTTTCTGTTACGGACCCCTCGCGAGTTCTCTGGAGTTAAGCCTCCAGTCTATTTCGAATTGGTCACGAAGTAGCCCGCTTTTTTTAACATTGTCTTTTGATGTCATCCACTTTGATACATTGTATCTAGTTCGTGTATTTACATATAAATTCCTCATCAACTTGCTGGTTACTTTCTTGGTTTGCAAGAATCTAATAGAACCACCGACGGTTCGTCCTCGTTACATCCAAACGGAACAAACAGATTTCACTATTAAAAACCGACCTGGCTATGAAAAACAATATAAAAGCACAAACGTACAATAAAAGGACAACTGTGGCAGTTGATTTCCGAAAAGTTGTTTTCCTACTAAAACTTCGACACGTTGCATTTCATTTCGGGAGTTCGAGTAGCGTTTGTCTTCGATTTTCTTGCTTTTCAGAAAAGAAGCGGAAGCGAAGGAAAGTGAAATCGTGAAAAGTGAAAGTGAAAACTTTCGGAAGTTTTGACGACAATTCATCAGACTTTGCTATTGCGACCGAAGATGCGGATGATCCTTCGAAAAATAAAAACATTATTATTAGACTTGTAAAGCAGAGTAAGATAATGAGTTTTCAATTGATTTGGATACTAATGAAGATAACGAACATTTTTAGCCTGAAACTGACACACCCGTTCACTTACAAATATTTGACGGGCATACTGGGACCAATTCACATCCTTCTAAGTGTGACTCTCTCGTTTTGATGACTGATTTTTTGAATGACGAATTATTAGAAATTTTCTTGCCAGGGGCTGTGCAGATATCAAAATAAACAGGATACGCTATGTAGCCTTTTAAATTTGAACTATCTATATTTCGACATTGGAAACGTCAAATACCATTCGGAAAGTGACAGATATTCAGTAAAAAGAATAAAATTTACGAAATGGGTCACTATTCGCTAGAAGAAAACTGAGAAATATTGAAAACTTTTTTCCAAAGTGGTGATTCTTCAACCCAAACTCTGAGAAATTTGGCAAAAGATGGACAGACAAAAAGTGCCATCAGTTCAATTTGTGCAACAATTTGTCAAACGCGGGCGTGAAACTGGCTCGTTGGTGGATAAAACAAAACGTAAACGCAAACACGCACGTAATTGTCGAGAAGCCAATGCACCCATCACGTGTCACCGTATGGTGCGGATTTTGGTCTGGTGGAATCGTCGGCCCATTTTTCTTCGAAAATGAAGAAGGACTTGGACAACATTTTGTTCCAGCAGGACGGCGCTACGTGCCATACAGCAAACGCTACACTCAATCTTTTGCGCCCTATCGTCGAAAGTCGCATAGTCAGCAAAAGAGGTGACTTGAATTGGCCTCCCAGAAGCTGCGATTTAACGCCGTTGGGCTATTTTCTTTGGGGAACTGTTAAAGATAAATGTTTAGCCAACCATCCAAAACAATTCAAGATCTAAAGTACGAGATTCAAGCTGCTGTTGCTGCCATAAGGCCTGAAACCATCGAGAAAGTACTCCAAATTTGGGTTGGATTGGATGAGCTACTGTAAACTCAGCCGTGGTGGTCATTTGTCCGAAATTTTGTTCGAAAATTTCATAAAATAACCTTTCAAATAAATGTTCAACCTTTGAAAAATATCAAGCCGTTTTTTTTATTGACTTTTTAAATTTAAAATTTTATATGGCCCACCCTGTATATACTATACTATATTATACAGGCATATCACTACTTTGTATGGCGTACAAAATACTTTGTAAGAACTTTGAAAATCAAATCAGATCATACGTCAAAACCATTAACAAGGTGGCGTTAGAGCTAGTAGATCGACAATAGACGACCAACTGCACTTGAGAAATGCTGGCAGTTCAACATAGACGTGTGCCAGATTTTCGTTGACTTTAAGCAATCAAAAGATAGTATTTATTTTAACGTACTGTTTCAAATCATGATTCGCTTTGTCATCTCAGCCAAATAAGTCCGTCTTACCAAAAAGTTAATGACGTTGACAACCTCCCAGGTCCATATGAATAACCAACCCATCGACGTATTTGGCACCTTTGCTATTCATTCTGAACCTGGAGTTTGTTATTAGAAAGCTACCTGGGGATTCAAGAGGCATACTATTAAAGTTAAGCCAAGTCGTAACCTATGTAGATGAACATTTCGTGACAGTCGCTAATAACCGCAAAAGAACTTTTCCTGAAACTCGACAATGAAGCAAAACTAGTAAACGAGAACAAAGCTCATGACGCAGTCGAGAAAATAACTCAAATACCCAAAAAATCAAATTTGGCGAAAACAATGTTAAAATGTGGGTAAATCAGTATATCTCAGCGCTAGAATAACCAGAATGGCTCATAAAAGAGACGAAATACATCGAAGAGCACAGCTCGCAAATAAAAGCTTTTATTGAGTTCTGACAGCTATGAACATCAGCAGCATACACAAAAAACAAAATATACAACATGTGAGAAGACCTGAACTAAGTAATGGATGCGTAACATGAACCCTTACACAAGCATCCGCAAATATATTGAACGCCTTTGAGCGACGGATCCAGAGCCGGATAATGAAGTGAAGCTAGGCGGGTACGCATTGCAAATTCGATACAAAAATGAGCTTTATGAAATTTCTCGCGAGCCGGGTGTCAGAACAATTGTTAGACTTTTTTTTTTGTTTGGGAGGTGAAAGCTATTTACGCCCTGAGTGTCGGACTCCCCCGCTACCGGACTACCGACTAAACACCTCCCCTGTCACACCGAGAACCTAGCCTGGAACTGTTTGTAACATTACTTCGGACTAGGCCTCATTAATCATCGCTTAGCGGTGTCTTCAGGCTAGGGGAAATCTCTCTTTCTCCACGGATGGATAGGAAGGAATTGCTATTAGTTACTATAATATTGCGTTACAGAGATGCTCCCTCCCTCGCCAAGTGATCCATTATGTCCTTCTTTATAATGAGTACTGTCCGTACGTAATGCGACACACAGTTCCAATTGTCCTTTGATTGCATCATTTTTCCCGTGAAATTTTCTGGGGAAATTACGCCAATTTTCTCCGAGAGATGCGAACGGAGTCTTGTGAATCTATTACACGTAAAGAACGTGTGGCATGCGTCATCCGTCATCCCCGGGCAGAACACGCAAGTTGGGGATGGTGTTTTTCCCATCTTATACAGGTAAGACTGAAAATACCCGTGACTACTGAGTAGTTGCGTCAGATAATAATCAGTCTCACCATGCATTCTGTAGAACCACGGCCCCAAGTCACTTATCAGCCGTGCGGTCCACCTGCCTTGCGTTTCGTTTTCCCATGTTTGCTGCCATAAGATAAGGGTTCTTCTCCGTTCCTCTCGGCTGACGGTTTCTCTCGCCGACTCCCCTCTACGTGAGTATACACGTTTCCGTTCGTCTGCAAGTAACTTAATAGGAACCACCCTCGAAATTACCAGCACTGCAGGTTCAGAGACAGTGCGATATGCAGCGGCTATCCGCAAAGCTCCTTGCCTCTGCACCTGTGCCAGACGCCTTCGGTACGTCTCTTTACTAAGAGCGTCAGCCCAAACCTCGAAGCCATACAAGAGCACTGACTCCATTGCACTCATCAGTAGACGTCTTTTGCTCGAGGTTGGCCCCTGCGTGTTTGCCGTAATGCGGTTTAGCGCCGATACCCGCACGGAGGCCTTATCTGCCGAATCTGCTCGAAAAAACTCATCTTCGAGTCAATCATCAAGCCTAGGTATCTGATTGATTCTTTTGACTCGACGATCATTTCCCCCACCCGAACCGGCATAACACGGGAGATTCGCTTTTTGGTGAGGACGACAACCTCGGTCATTTTTAGCGCTAGGCTAAGCCCATGGTCTGTCATCCACTCGCTCACTCGGCGCTCACTCATTGTTAGACTTTGGAAGGTGCAAAACATTGGTCATGTGAATCTTATACATGAACGATGGGTACCCAAAAAGCTATTCGTTGTGAGAAGTGAAAAGCAGAGGCCAGTGAAGGAACCGAGGAGGCAGTGGTTTGACTCTGTTGACGAAGACAGTTTATCGCTGCTCAAATTTCAAATTGACACGTTTTGCAGGCAGCGAAGTCCCAAGACGGGCTGTATCGCTAAGAAAAGTAACACTAGAACACTAAAGTGGTCTCCAGTTTGGTGATAAGCCATGAAAAAAACTCTTTTAGATAGTTGGAAAGAACATTGATTTGCTGATGCTTTCATATTATATATTTATATTTGCACAAACAGTGAACAGCAATGAATTTTTATGAAAACACGAAAATTAACAATCGGGCAGCCGGGAGGTTTTTTGAAATTCAAGTTGTGCTGAACAAAGTTGGACAAAGGAATGGTGCAAACTAGCGAACGCCTAAATGAAACCCATACTGATGTAAATAGGACGAACAAATGAGTCAAAATCGCCAAAAATTTTGCATGTATATTCAAGCAAAAATGACAAGATATGCCTCACTCCCTGGAATGGTATACAAGAGTAACACTGGCTTCATATGCAACATGGATATACACTGTTGAAGGAAAAAATTGGAGTAAACTATTATTTTTGTAAGGCAAAGTTTCAAGGAAAAAATCACCGCTGAATTTAGATTTTTTTAATTTTCAAAAAAACTGTTAAGGTAAATATAGAAGCCCATAAGGTGCATATTAGGTATTCACCTAATATGTACACGAACTTGAAAGGGGGCGGTTGTTTCGTAAAAGAGGTAAATCACTAGCATCCACCTTATAAGCAAGCTTGCATCCACGTAAGGTCTTATTGTATGTTTTTTTTGTGAATTTCGAGAAGCTATCAATCAGCTGGTAAAAAAAAACCAGTGGCCATCTTTTCGTCCTGCGAGTATAAGAGTAGTTACTGCACGTTTTGTCAAGACCATCCTCACCACTTCTAGTGGAATTGTAATATAATATTATTTCTGGTCTTCACCTTCTTGATTATTACATATGTCATGATGTATCGATGAAACAAGACCAACTGCTCTGTTGTGTTTCGCTACAAAAATTATCATATTGATATCATTTGTAAAGCCATTAATTCTTTGTTTAACCGGTCTAGATCTCGAAGGTTTAAATTCAGGTGGAATTTAATTTTTTGCTTTATTCATGGTCCCAACATATGTGTCCTTTTTTCTTTTAAAAATTTAACGGATTCAATTGATGTCAACCAATTATCTCCCTTCACATTGCGGTTTGAATGGACAATGGGTTTTGTCAGCTGTATAACACTTTGTGTCGGTTTTGATAACTCCTTCTAAACATTTGTCAGTCCTTGCCTATCAGTGTCTTTCCCACAATATACATATATAACTGGTAAAGAAATAATTTGTCGAAGAGTTAGTCAAACATATGAGGTTCAACCAATATTTTCCTGGTTTTTTTGGCATGTACATTAAGAACTTTCAACGGCAACGAAAATTCACGTCATTTCATTAGTGCACATATCAGAGCCTGGAGTAGAACATTTTCGAGAGTTTGATATTAAAATATCATACAACTCTGATATAGCAACAGCAGTATCCATCTTTTTGCTGTCTTCTCTGGTGTTAGGATTGTCAAATCGCAAAGCTGTTAGAGAAGTATTAGTAACCGTTTTTCTAAGAAAATGTATTTTTTTGCAAAGAAGAAATATCTTCCTTGTTGTTTTTGTATATGGCAGTAAAAATCAGATATCCAATCAGTGCTTGTAGTTCTGTCATGTCAATATCTTTCAATTCTGACCTGTATTTCTAAGTTTTTGCAATTTTCTAGATTTTTTTCTTGGTTGCCTGAGGGCTCCTCGTGAGATTGTTCATCAACCTCTGAAATCCGTTCTTCACTGTTTGAAACTTCAATCGCTGTATCGTGGTCTGACTGTATACAAACGTTTTCATCCAAATGTTGATCCTTTACATCACTTGTATCACTATTCTCATTTTCAAATTGATCCAAAACAAAACGATCAAAATCTTCTTGAAATTGCTGTGATTAACACGTACTCTGTCCACTGAACCACATGTGGCTCAGGAAACGTGCATATGGATTGCACAACTACGTTCATGAGCCATATGTGGTTCAGCGGATACCTAAAACTTTTATTAAGAATTTCTTCGCGAAACGTGGCAGGACGCGACTGTTTTTCTATGGGACATATCAAGCCGATCATATAGTAGACAAAAACACTGGGACGTACGAGAATTTTTTTTGTTTTACAGAAAATGACAACTTCATTACTTTTTGTGTTTATTCTTTTGTTATTCATTCTACTTGTGGGGTGAGTTGCATGACATCTCTAATAGTCCATTTTCGGGATGTAGTTCGCTGCAAACCACTTTGTCCTGATTGAGAAAGATCTGGAATCACATCTAACGGTCCATCAATGGACGAGTTTCTGCTGCACTATTCAAAGGTAGCGTCGGTTGAACTATTTGCATTAGAAACCTGATCAGGATCAAAGTCAGGATCATCAAAGTCAGTAGACGTCACATGTCTTCACTTGTAAGATTTTTTTGTAAGCTGAGGGCCGTTTGGGAGGCATTTTCGAGCAAAAACAATCAATATCACTAGCAACAATCGTGGTTTCATGGATAATGAAGTGACCGACAACTGTTCATGTGACAAGACAATGATCTTACGACATCCAAACTTGCCAGATCTAAAACATTATTTTCAAATGACAAAAATGAATGAATTTCGTTATAATGATATCAAATGTATTGTGTATAACAAAAAATTACAATAAATAAATACCTCAGACACATATGATTCATGAGCGTGCAGCAATAAACAGTATATAAATATAACTTACTTCAATTTTTTATCAATGTTTTTCTATGCTTGAGGTTTTGATGCAATCAAATAAAACCAATTTTCATCAAAAAGTAATTTGAACTTGGGGAGCTATTTTATTGGTTTGTTCAGAACAGGGAACGTGTTAAAAATTGAGCATGATAGATACCTGTATGTAATGTAAAATATAAAACTATCCTGCTCGTTTCAGTTGCAATTTTAAATGGTTTGGTAAGAGAACCATAGACGCAATTTTAAACGTCTAACTTGAGTTAATGTCTTACAAATAATGTCAATCATCGACTTGAATGATGTTAAGGCGGCCGGGACGCCTCTAAAAGGAAAATCTGGTTGTGAACACTTGATGGAATTCTCTTATGTCGATTCAAAGCACCATCTTTACAGCTACCATCTTATAGAACGCGTTTGTAGAGACTGCTGTAGCAGTTTGTTCCGTTTATTTAGAGGACATTTTCAGAGACTCGAAGGCATTTTCAAAATCAGGTGAAGAATTGGGAAAAGTTTTGAAGCGCTAGCTGACGTGTGGAATCCAAATTTTGTTTGTTTCAAAGGGTAGCAACACATTTCGGAACTATTATCAAAGCGAATGGAGTCAGGATTATAGTATCTATTCGGGTAGCTATTTTCTATATAATCAGATAAGCTATCTATAAGCTATATAGTGACATTCACAAAGGAATCAAAGATTTGAACACATTTGATTAGAGTCAGCTTCAGATTGCAATTTCCCTATGTTCAATCGGCTCGCGCAAATTAAATCCGAAGCCGATCAGCTGTGAAAATTGCATGGAATGGGCGGGGCTTAACTCTTCTGGAAATGATGTTCGTGCGGAGTTAACATTCCCCCTAAGTCGATTCTCCTGTTTTCATGGGCAGTACAAATTTGTTGATGATGGGGCACTTAATGTGATGATATCAGTACTTAATTTTATTTATTTACGAACAAAATATTGTTTATGAGTTTTTCGATAGTAAAATGCGAATGAAAACAAAACATGTGCTTGCATTATAGCAAAGAAACATTGTAAAATTTGTGAAAATAATTCAGATGACGAAATTTAAGACCATTCATTGGTACTACCTCTGAATGTTTTAAATAAGTGTTGGTGAAATTGTGTTAATGTGCATTACTTTTGGTGATTGCGGACAGAAACGAGAGCGTAGTGTCTCTCTATATCTACTTCCTCTGTGGTTAAAACAAAACCGAAGGCAAAAATGCGAAAAGGATGCGTCTAAATGTTCCTGTATATTATATATTTCATTTATTAATTTTAGTCTCATTTTGAAGTTAATTTTTTAATTTGTTATCTCCGTTTGATACTCAACGCAAACTCTCCACGAAAATTCCAATTATCAAGGACGTCATACATGTATCAAAAAATCTACAAAGCTAATGGGCTTACTATTTAAGGGAACTAAGGAACTGATGACTTGTGTTGCAGAATGGACTTCCTTTTTTTAATTGAACAATTGAGTATTGAGTCTGAGTTTAATTGAGAATTGAGTCTGACTTGATTTATTTTTGAGTGCAGCTTCACTATGCCTTTCACTTTGCCCATTATAAATTCTACCACTTTCAGTCTAAGTTTGTCTGGTAAGTTCCAATATGATCGACTCAACGAAAGAGCTTTTGCAGAGTACCATCGTGATAAGAAAACTTTGATAGATGCTGATAAAATCACATTCTAAGTCGGCACCGTGTCGACGTTCAAACAGGCTGCATGAAATGTAATATTAGCAACATGTACCCCTATTTTATATGGTACGTGTAGACAAATCTCAAGAAACAATGTTCTTTGGTCATCTTTCAGACTACTAATGAAGAGCATCCCGGAAGTACCAAAAGCATCCCTTCCAAGTACCATTTAAAGTTGAATGCTACTATTTCTGGATTCTCTTTGGATTCTCCAAAACCATCATATCCATACTAACAAAATTTATTTCAATTGAAAGACTTCGAGCGACTTCTTCATTTTTCAACCAAAATGTCCAGCGAATTAAAGAATTACAGAAATTTTAAAGTTTTCCATCATTTATATGGTACAATTTTGATATGAACCAAGTTGAAGTTTATCTTTATCTCTTATTATCCACTCACTATTAGTTCAGGGAATTTCAGATAGAAAATTTCTAGTAAAAAAAATTTGTCACACCTTTCAAGCTTTCGGACCTTTCAACTTTTCAACAAGTAAACTTTTTGGAGTTTAACTTTTAAAGTATGTTTTTCAGATTTGAGGGACGGATTAATTTTTTGATAAATAAATTAATTCTTGTATTTTTCGGAGTAAATTTCGTTAAGTTTCCTGAATGTCATTAATTTTCTAAGTTTACCGTATTATGTACTCATTATTTTGTATTCTGTATGCTGTATTCCTTATTCTGCGTTCTGTATTCTGTATTCGGCATTCTGCATTCTCCATTCTGTTTTTTTTATTTTGTTTTCTTGTTGCCTGTACTCTGTATACGGTGTTTTGTTCTGCCTGCCTGTACCTGTGCGTAGATCCGTGCCTGACTGCCGTAGCCTGTCTGCCTGCTTATCTTTTGTAGAGGAAAGTTAGCAGGGACGTTTCGAAGCAGGGAGACAAGTCATTT
The DNA here is from genome assembly GCA_954870665.1 of Stratiomys singularior. Taxonomy (NCBI): domain Eukaryota; kingdom Metazoa; phylum Arthropoda; class Insecta; order Diptera; family Stratiomyidae; genus Stratiomys; species Stratiomys singularior. Next base: position 110,934,560 of record OX940877.1, on the reverse strand, counting down.
CAACCTTTCTACTTTTGCGAAAGGGAAACGGAAAAAAACGAAATGGAAATTATTTAATGATATTCAAACCTGTCAACTTTTCGAACCATTCAACTTTTTGAACCTTTCAACTTTTTGAATGTCTCATTTTTTGGCCTTTCAACTTTACGGATCTTCCAACTTTTAAGGCCATTTTGCCGAGGGGAGGATCATCTTTTCGGCATACATTTTTCGCATTAAATTTTTCGGGGTAAATTTTTGGAGTAAATTTTTCGGATTGAAATTTTCGGAGTGTATTTTGCGGAATATTTTGCATTTAGTATTTTGTGCGGAACAAATATTGGAAAGGAAATTTTTCGAATGTTGCTAGTTCCCTTAGCTGAACGTTTAGAACGTTCCTACTTTTCGAACTTTTCACCTTTTGGAAGCTTTCAATTTTTCAAGCTTTTCAATTTTTCGAGCCCCAATAATTATGACGTGGGAGGGACATTTTTGCTGGGAGAAGCTTTTAAGCCGTAGGGAGGGGAAAATCTGTAGAGGGGAAATTTTGCAATGGGGAAATATGGGGAGTCTGAAATTTTGGGGAAGTGTAGGCCTGCACGATATGGCATAAAAATATATGTGTTTGTGATGCAGAAACTCATTACTTATACTGGGTTTCTGCATACCAAGGGAAAAAGCAAACATGGTCAAATGATCGATAACTGCTTTGAGACTAGAAGAATCTTTCTTTGACACTTAAAGAAATATAACAGGTAACAACTGGTTTTGATCGGTCCAGTTAGTAAATACTTTCAACAGACATGGTCTAACCTGCGTTGAAACCATTCGTAAGAATAAATGAGTATTCCCAAAAAGTTTCCGCGAAAGATATCAAAACTATTTTAGTCATTCTTATTTGGATTTGTTGAAGATAAAACACTGTTTTCATAGAGAGTTTCATTGTGCCCGAGAGAAACGAATCCGTTGGCTTAGTATCCTCGATGCATCATTCCTCGAACGATAATCGAACATCGTTGAAACCTGAAATCATTATACTGTATAATTTAACCAATCGTGTTATGAACTTTCTTGATCAGAAATATGGTCGAAGATCTCGCCCTTGTTTAACTAGTTTTTTCAGCTTCATTATTAGGAAAGCATCGAACATAGGTACTAAATTGTGTCGGTGTGATTTTATTGAAGGCATAGGGATGTCGTTAATAATGCCTCAAGTCAAAAAGCGTAGCAAAACTAGAGGAATTTTCCAAAGGACTTAAATAATATAATTGCCCGCTACTTCGTGTAGAGCATGAGGCTGAAGCTGGACCAAGTCAGCCTAAGCGATCAAAAATTGCTCATTGCTACATCGACGTACGAAACATAGATGTAAAAACTTACAAAAAAGGTTTCAAAATGTGACAATATGATTTGTAAATTAAATTCGAAATAAACGCTAACCTGCACATATGGTGATCATTGAAACATCGTGTCTGTGAATCCTTATTTTTATCTTTAATAAAATGCTAAACCTGGATTGGAACATCGTAGCATTCCTTTTTTTCATAAATTTTAAGTCATAGACACACCTCATATCAATATTGTTATGCAATGTCAAATAAAAAATTTGTTTCTGTTAACTCCAATTTTCGTTAAATTTTAAATAATACATAAAAATTTCAAATAACTATATAGTAATTAACTTGACGAATATTTTAAGAAAAATAATATTTAAGCAAAAATACAAAATTATTTTCATTATAAAACTATGAATTGCTGGAAGAAACGCCATATGCCTTATAATAATACTGAGTTTTGAAACAATAAAAAAATAATTTAACTTAAAATAAGAAATGTGTTTTATTGCACCCAAAACTCATTTGGTATACAATAGCTTGCAAAATATCAAAAAATATTTATTGTGGAAGAAGTCTACCCCACGGAAGAAGCTTCGTTGATGAAAAAACCAAATTTAGTTAAGGATTCTTTCTTCACTTCATCTTGATACGACAAAGGTCAGCACTAGATAGGCTCCGAAAATGCTCACGCTGTCTCATAAACAATACCGCGTAGAGTATTGCGGCGCGTTTTTGGACTTGTGTGGTGCAGACAAGGATGGACTATTAAATATTACTATTAAAACTTGGGTTCATCATTTGGAACCTGAGTCCAAACAGCATATAAAGTACACAAGTACCACTCAAGAAGCTTAAGGTCCGTAGTCGGCTGGTAAGATCACGGTCACATTTTTTTTTAGACTCAGAAGGAATCCTGTTGGCAGATAACAAAAGTAAAGGTGACTCCGTAGCCGGTGAATACTTCGCTTTAATCAAAGAGAGTTTGAAAGAATGTTTTAAAAAAAAAAAAATAGAAGGGGAAACTTAATCAAAGTGTCCTCCTCCTACACGAAAACGCGCCTGTTTACAAGGGCCGTGGTATATCCTGCACAAAGTGGGATTTGATACTGTGATCACCCGCCCTATAGTCTTGTCATAGTCCCCTCAAAAATCAAAAAATCAAAACTTAAAATATAACTTCGTGGAAATAAGCTATCAAGCGATGAAGAAGTTAAGGTCGCCGTTTCAGCTTATTTTTCGGGCATAGACAAAGCATTTTTAAGAACTTATACACAAGCTAATTGAATGATCTGAAAAGTGTATTAGAAACTAAGGAACATATTGGAATAGAAAAATAATTGTGCGTTTTTTAACTCACTTTTTAACTTCCATTCCATGAACTTAAAAATCCCCCCTTGTAGTTGACATCTTTTCCCAGAGTAAATATCGAGGGGGAAAATTCAAAGAAAGTAGAAGCACTCCCCTGCTACATATAAACATCGTTAACACTCTCGGGCGAGTTTCTTCAGACAGGGATAGAAAAATCACAAGGTAATTTACATGTTTTGCGACACTCCGCCGTAGCTTTGATAGGGGTGTTTGTGTTTTACCCAAACGTAAATGAAAAACTATTCATGATAGGAGAAAATAATGAGGTCACACTTTAAAGCCTAGAGACCAAAGGCAAGAGTGTGCTTGTGAGATTCCAATAGCTATGACTTGGATCAGTAGAAGAGTTTGATAATCGACAATAGTTTTGTGTAAAGCCTCAAGGAAAAGGGGACGAATCGAATAATATCAAACTTCTTTTCGTTTGACAATGTAAAACAATGAAAGCAAAATTTTTCGAAAATTCCATTGTTAATGCAGTGCCAATACTTCTGTTCGAACAAAAATATCCTGGAAGTCGAGAGCCTGTTTGATCCGATTGCGTGTCAAGTAATCAGTTTTGGATTGGGTAGATAAATGCGTTCAATGCACTTTTGCCAAAGGATCTAAAAGGTTTCGCGCATTCAAGCCAGTATGTAGCAGTATGATGTCGAAGACCCATCTGAATGAATGACATTGCAAGTGCTTAGACCGTTTCCACGTACTGAATGCAGAAACAAGTACATGTTACTAGTTGTTGACTATTTCATGGGGTTGTTTTATGGTTTCTCAAAATCCTATCTAGAAATTAAAATTTGGGTTGATATATATGGAATCCTTATGTGATTGCGCATACATCAATGTACAAAATTTTAACCAGAAGCCTTAAGCGAATTTATAAATTTTTCGACATTTATAAATCGCGGCTCACACAGTTTTTTATGTTTCCCTCCGCCCTCGATCACATTATGCATAACTTTGTCCTTTCTCTTTCGGAACAAAGTATGGTCTAGGTTGGATGGATGGGATCTATTTTATTGGTTCCTGTTATTTGGAAGTAGATCAAGCTGCATGTGACAAATCTCCCATATGGAGATGTTTTAATTTGTCAATATCGGGAACATTTAATGAGAAATGATCAAAACATTTTTCGCAGGTTAATTTCCTCCTGTAGAATTCTGCAGTGAACATGATTATGATTATTATTATTCAATATTATACAATATATTCAGCAATTTATTCTATCATTACAATGTTATCCGTTTCTGCCGTGCAAGATTTTCAACTAAGACCACTTTCGATTTCATAGACAATTTTTCAAAAAATTAATTATGCATAACTAGCCGCCATTGAATGTGAAAATCGAAATTAATTGAAATTTAAATTGTATAAATTGCGTTTGTCGGCTCTTTCGGTTAATCGTTTCGCCTGTTTGCAAAATATCCAGTACGGCACTAGAATGTCCCAATTTTTGCTACTTAGTTCGATAATTAATTCAATTTTTATTGATAATGTAAGCATTTCATAATTCCATAAAAGTTAAAGTAAGTTCCGATGCGTGCAACATGTGATAATTTTCAAAAATTGCATGTTTGCATTATCAAGGTAACTTATTTTCAAACCAGAGTATAAGCTGCGTTGCATATCGCAAACTGCCGTTCCGATTTGGAGAAAATCGATAATTATAAACCCTTATTCGCTACAATGTAAACTAATGTTCGCTCATACAGACGATTATAATCAAAACTAGTATTGGTATTACATAGTAATTAATTGATAGTAATGTTACATATTGATTCATACATTGATGTAGACTTCGGTGTCAATTTCCTGGAACAAATAGCTTCTTTTTTTTTCAGAAATGTGAGCATACCATGTAAAGGTAATATGCATTTTTTTATATTATTCATATAAATTTATTATCTTGATCAAGTAAAAGGGAAACAAGAATTGCTTACACAGGTGAATACTCGCTTGAAATTTCATTGCAGCTGAGGATAAATTTGCATATTACTTTGACGCGGTGCGTTATTAGTTCATATCTACAGACAAGGTTTCATGCAGCAATTTGTTCACTTCAATAAGTATCTGCAAATCAGATACAGATGCTGACATATTATCAAGTTTAATATTGAATTTGCTTTGCTTCAAAGCCGGTGGAGAAAAGGCTCAGTTTACTTCATCGTACAGAAAATAATGATTAGTGAATTATTAATTATAAACGTAGCCATATTTTGTTTTTTCTATGCCGGCAAAATACTTAAGTTGATAATTTTACACCGCAGGGAATAAACATGCTAAAAGCCTTGAAACTTGGCTCTATTGAAAAGATTCTAATGAACTCAAAAGAAACTTTCAAATGTGTGATGCAAGTTGAAAAAATTTAATTATTGCTGAGCATAGAAATGGAAAATCATACCGCGCAATTGGAGCTTTACTTAATTTATCCCATGCCACTGTCCAATATATTGTTCGAAAGCATAAAAACACAGGATCAGTGGAAAATAAGCCAAGAAATGGACGACCAAAGAAACTTTCCAGGCGGAATATCAGCATTATCTTAAAAGAGGTGGACAAAAACCCAAGGGTAACCAGTCGGCAACTGGCGGAACATGTCGCTAATACGTCGAATAAGTGTGTTCACCCTAAAACCATCCGAAGAATGATATGTTCCGATGGATATGCAAGTAGAGTTCCTCGTAAAAAACCGCTAATATCTGAAAAGAATAGGCAGCTTCGACTTGAATTTGCAAAGCGATATTTAGCAAAGGATTTAGAGTTCTGGAAAACTGTCTTATTTACTAATGAAAGCAAGGTCAACTTGTTCGGTAATGATGGCAAAGGAAGAATCTGGCGAAAAAAGGGAACAGCATTGCAACTGAAGAATTTGATACCAACAGTAAAACACGGCGGTGGCAATGTGATGGTGTGGGGCGGAATTGCAGCTGGTGGGGTTGGCCGATTGGTCTTTATAGATGGTATTATGGACCAATACTATTATAAAAGACTGTTAGAAGAAAACTTGCAACCTTCCGTGGACAATTTGGGTCTTGTTCAGCATTGGATATTCCAACAGGACAACGATCCTAAACATAATGCACGCTTTGTAAAGAACTGGTTGCTTTATTATGCACCAAGGCAGCTGTATTCTCCTCCTCAATCGCCAGACTTAAGCCCCATTGAACATATTTGGGAACTAATGAAAAGAAAAATCTCGAAAATTCACACCAGGAGCAAGGAATCACTCAAAACTGCGCTTCAACAAGCCTGGGAAGAAATAACTCCGGAAGTAACTAAAAATTTGGTGGAATCAATGCCAAGACGGTTGCAGGCTGTCATTGATGCCAACGGTGGCCCAACAAAATATTGATATATAAAATTATATAATTAATGTGGAATTTTCAGTTAAATTACTTAATGTATGAACACTTTTGTCCCTAATGAATTTGTTAATAAAGGTACATTTGCAGGAATGATGCATATAAAATTCTCATATAGATGTGCATTTTCTACGAAATTTATGAAATTTTGAGGGTGTATGGAGAGTTTTGTCCCCAACTGTATATAAAATATATGGATTTATACAGGACATCTCCATGCCCAAAAAAAAAACATTTTCCTCCACCATTTGCGGGATTTTCTAAGAAAAAAGTAGGTCGATGCAGACTGATCCGCGCGATCAACACCACCCATAGAGTCCGTGTAGTTAACAACTACTTTAGGTTTTTCAACATTTTGGTGCTCACCACCTCTTAAAAACCTTGCTTTTGTGATGATGAATGGTGCTTAACAACGTTACGACTCTTTTATCATTCCAGGACAATTTCATTGTTCTTCGTTTTTTGTAAGCAAAAAACGTTGTAAGCAAAGCGTTGTTCAATAGATTATTGTACAGATGCAGAGGAATTCTGGTGCTGACAGGCAATTCTGGTTTTATTAGATCATTTGACGTAATACTGCCATAATATGGGAGAATATTTTAAACATATCTAGTTTCTGAATCTGCTAAAACGTACATCCGTATTCCCCATTTAGTTATCTTATTGGGATTGTATGTTATGAAACTAATTTAGCCTTTGACAATAGATTCATCGACACGTATATTTTGCCCTGGTATAAAATATTCTGCGAATTTTGCATTTAGCTATACCAAAAATTTACTAAGCCGTAGAATCCTAGTTCTTAGATCTCTTTTTTCTTCTTCTTTTTCTAGTGAATCTTTTTCTAGTGAACACATTTGAAAAGAAAGGTATTTTTGTATTGTCACTAGTTGACCACAAATCTTGCAAATTTGGCAAAACCATGGTACCCATATTCATGATTACTCCGATAAAGGCTCATTCTTCCTCCTTGTTAGTGTCGCGCCATGAAGGCCATATTGAATTTTGACTCAGAGTTTTTGTTCGTAATTTGTTGGTGGTGTATATATTTGTCTCTGATACAATTTCGTCCAACAAATCCTCTGTAAAATACAGCTTGAACAATTCTACAGGTTCATCAATATTGAATATTTGTGGCCCTTGAACTTTATTTCCCGTTGAAAAGTTTTTTTGGCAAGGGAATATCGATTCCCGTAATATCACTCCATGTATTGGTGTCTGCTGGTACTGTATCTTCTTCCTTTAAATCCCGTTCAATAATTTGAATTCTTCTTTTTTTTTCTTACTATTATAATTTTTGAATGTAACGTGTGAGCTGTCTACGTTTGATGCGCCAATAGGTTGTAGTGACATTGATGTTACGTGTACTAACAGTGCAGCCATGAGTACCATGCAATTTGATTGGAGACTGGTGCCTGAGTGCGGGACGAGTGACCATGACCACTAGGCCACTAGACCATGAGGCCACTGTAACCTCTAATGAGAAGATGATTGCACGCCCACCTGCTAGGAGGTTTCGAAGTCATGGGTCCGATCCCAATAATGTTCAATATGAAGCCCTGGCGCGGGAATACTCTGAGGCAGTTCCTGTCGCTAACTTTAGTACTCTCAGCATCAATGAAATGGTGGCACATCTACATGGGTGCTACGTGCGGGCTTATAAATAATTACTGTTCAAAAAGAAGAGACCAAAAAAAGTACGACTGATTGGGGCATCTCTCTTCTTCCATCGCATGGTAAAGTGATGGAGAAGATGATGGTCCGATGACTCCAGAGACTGATTTCTGACTCCTTGTCGGATAGGCAGTATGGCTTTCGTGAGAGGCGTTGCACTAGTGACTCTTGGATTGATGTCCTCTCCACAGTTCGAGCAAGTTGTCGTAAATATGTGCTTGGTGTTTTCCTTGACTTTGAAGGAGCCTTTTATAATCTTAGCTGGCCCGCAATTCTGGCTAAGCTAACCTTGTTTAAGTGTAAAGGGATTGGCCTATGGAAAAACTGCTTTTCTGGCAGGTTTGCGTTTGTACAGGGTGTATGTGATATTGTTAACATGTCGGTTTAGAAGCCATCTCCACAAAGATCCATTGCTGGGTCATTTGTATGGAAACTCGTAATGGATAATCTGCTAGTTGAGTTAGTATATGAAATGTGTGCGTATGCAGATGATTTACTTGTGTTGGTGGAGGGCGATAATCGCAGGCAGTAGGAGGACACTGGTATGCAACGCATGGTTGTGGTGGAGAGATGGAGTGGTAGGGTGGGACTGCCCGTTTCTGTTGGTAAAACGTCGATGATTCTCCTGACAGGAATACTCAGCCCGATTCGTCCGCCATAGGTGAGATATAAGGGACGCCCTTTTAAGTACGTGACATCAGCTACGTACTTGGTACTTGTGTGGGCGAGAGGCTGACGTTTTGGCACCACTTTTGGTGGCAAAGAGAAAGCTTCAAGCAGCTAGACTTTATGTTGCGTAGAATCTGCAGGTGAGACTGGGGACTGCGTTGGGAACCCCTAAAGAAAGTATACTATGGGTTATTTGTTGCAAATGCAACATACGGCTCTCCTGTACTTCCCGAAGGTGTCATGAATGCTACCGGCAGGACGCTTATCAAGCGGGTTATGCGAGCGGTGCTAGTTGCATCCATACATGTTTGTCGCACGACTGCAATTCAGGGAATGTTAGAAAAGGGCATTCCACGTAATATATTCAGTTCCTACCAGATGTGATTACTGCAATGAGAATGCAGAGTTTTGATTTCTGTTTGGAGTCGGGGTATATACTAACCGGATATCGAAGTTTTATTGAATGGTTGTGTATTCATGGTATTGGTGTCTTACGTGGGTGTCTGTTGTATGCTGCGGAGAGTGAGGTATGGCAGCATGTCTTGTCCGACTGCGGAGCGTATGCCCGCCTACGTGTTGCGCGTAGGATTGACATGCTTGGAGCCCCATTGGGTGTTGGATAAGCATTCATGGATGAAGAGGCCTTTCAGAGAATCAATGAGTTTACGGGGGAAGCCTTTCATTGCGACTGTAGCACTCTGCTACGCGGTGAAGTGCGGGCTCTGTTTATGTCTAGTCTAGTCCTAGACTAGTCCCTTAATGTCATCACTGTGAAGCGCCCTAGACCATAGTGTTGTAGCTGTTCCTACTGTCTTGTCTAACCTTACTGTTGTATTTGTCCTGTTGTTCTGGGGGCTACTGGGTAACCAACCCATCGCAATAGTAACGTAAATTGGTAGTAGAACAAGGCTATGCTCGAGAGTGATTTTTCTACATTTTTATTATTAATACTTACCTATTTTCCGTATTTTATTTCGAAGCAAATGGCAATTAATACGTTTTTGAAAGAAAACAAGCAGCCACTCCTTCTACAATAATGTTCATTTTTCGTATATACGCGTATTTCGGGAGCGACTTTTTTCCGTCTTCCGTACTTAGCTACTTAGCTAGTTTTTGAATCCTAGCAAGATCAAACAATTATTAAATCGAGAACTCGAAAATCAAGAATGCTCTGAAACGGAAGACTTCTTAGACATGAGCGAGCACGAATCGAATTGTGAACAAGAAGGCGAAATAAGTGAAGGGTTCAACTTTTCAATCTTGTCGGAATCCAATATACAACCTAAGTTTGAACTAAAATTCAAGCCATCGCATGGCATCCGTCGACCGGCTCCTGATTGACATCAAGATTTCGATTGTTTTCCACTGTCGTTTATACGAAACGCCTTTTATATCTGCATAGACAAAAGTACGATATAGAATATAGAAGAAAGGGCCAAAAATGTAATAAGTCAAAGTTGTAATAACATACGTAAAGTTCCAGGGCTATGTGAAAAAGCTTTGAACTCAGCTCCATCTTTAGAAACGTTATGTCTTTTCTTCTCCAATGTTGTGTTACAGGCGGAATATACAAATATTTATATTGCTTAGAAAGTTCGCATAGATATAATGTTGGAGGGAGTTGAGAAGAACAGACAGGCAGAAAATTTAGTAAACAGATGACATCAATGAAATTCGTATTGATTCAAAACCTTTTTTGAAACTTACATTAGATTCGTCGGAGCCGAAAGTTATTACTATTATTATTATTATTTGTACTGGGGTCCACTTGCTGGAAAATAGCATAGGCCAGAAACGGCCCTTAGCTCCCCGTGTGTAGTACTATTGTTTACAGATGGTCCATCCTGTCGTCCTACAGATGCCAAGGAGTTCCCCCAGTTCTGTGTTCGCCAAGTGCTGCAATTCTGTTACGCCAGTACACCTCAGCCAAGTAAGGCCTTTGTTGGCCAGACTCGGGCAATCTAGGAGGAAGTGTTCTGCACTTTCTTCCTCCTCGCCGCAAGCTCGGTAGATGTCATCCGTTTGGATTCCTATTCGTTTGGCGTGTCGACCTAGAAGATTATGGCCCGTTAATACTGCCACCAATGTTCTAACGCCATTTCTGTTTTTTCCCAGAAGTTGTTTTGTCCTGTTTTATTAGGGTGAGGCCAAAAAGCTCGGATTATTTTGCAGTCGTTCCTGTCATTCCGAGCCGTATCTGTCTCTTTCCAGAGGATTTCATCTAGTTCTCTTTTTACCGTTGCTAGTGGCACTTTAATTCTGTCTATTCTAGTGGCATATTGGTCGGCTGATCCTGCTCTCGCTAGCTCATCCGCTTTTTCGTTTCCCTCTAAGCCGCTGTGTCTTCATCGCTAGCTTCTATAGTCGCTTTTATTGCAAACGCTTTCGACTGGAAAACTGTGGTGTGGCTCTCTAGTTTGTAACTTCGGTTACATTGTGGGTGATCTGGATTCTGGCGCCTCTTCCCTGATCCGTTGTGGAACCATCGGTGTAGATTATAATCTCACTTCCAGATGTGAAATCCCGCACCGTTTTCCGCGCTTCTCTGGTCGGAATGCTGATTTTGTATGGAATCGTTGTGTTCACTATCGGTTGAATTCTATTCAGCTCCATTTTACTTGACGGGGCCATTTTCTCCATTTTTTCCAAAATGCATACGAGCCGAAAGCTAAGAGGCTTGTAACTCTGTGACTTGTAACGTTTAGGACTGCGTTTTATCTACCAAGACTGCCCAAGCATAATAGACATCGCGATTTCAATCGTTGTAAGCGTTTCTGCAGGTACTGTTTCCAGGGAAAATTCCCCAGTATCGCTGAAAAGGTCACTAAGCTTTTTGACGATGGGTTTAATCTATCTTTTGTAAGCAAAAACTGTTTGAGGCGCATCAACCTACTCCTTTCTGCAATATATACAATTGGTGGATCGTGACGAGTTATTCTTATGTATAGTAAGATTAAGATTATTACATTAAGTAGAAAACAGTCTCATCATGCCCCGATTGGCCTTTCGTCAAGGATCGGACTCCCCTTCCAAGAATGTCTCCAAGAATCTCTCTTATATGCGGCGAGAATATACCCACTCCCTATCGATGAGCATTGGGTAAATGGGCAATGAGTATAATCCCTGCAGTCACCACCATCGACGTCCTGGAGCCCATTCTATTGGCGCATGCAATTCACAACCTTTGTTTTCTTTCCAACTATACTTTCAGTGCAACTCCTTACTTAGACAACATTGTATTCTGCTGAAGATATTTGATTTTTATTTTCATCAAATACTGGTGGATTATGCCAAACGCTGCTAGTTAGCACCTTGGACTCATAGCCAAATATGTGTCTATTGGAAAGTTTGGGTGCGGGACACGAACCTTGTGGAATACCAACCGGAACAGTTTTCTTCGTGAATGATGAGGCTCGTACTTTAACCTGGTATCTTACGTCTTTGAGGGAATATGAAATCAGATTGTGCAAGGGTGGTGCAGTACTAAACTCTTTGAGCTTATGAATAAGACCTTCCCGACCAAAATGAGCAAAGGCTTTTTGAATATTGAATAAGGCCAGCTGATACTTCTGAATTCCGAAGGATCGCTCTATTGATTTCCATAAAAAATATCTTATGACTGGTGTTCCCTTGTCTGAAGCCAAATTGAAAATACGAATGATGCCAATGTGTTTCACGTAATCTGGCAAGTTTTTCTGGACTCGTTTCCCAAATAGTTTCCCATGCCCCCAAAAAAATTTATTGGCCAAAACTCTGTTGAATATTGCAGTACTTTATCTGCCTTTAGGATTGGGATTGCACTAACATGTTTCAAGCAAGTTGGAAGGTTTGACAGTTTCAAGCCAGTGTTAAATTTGAGGCAAATAACTATGGTTCCTTTTTCGGCTTATTTGACTATATTATGTAATATGTTGAGAGTGGGGGCTTCGCCGTTTGTTAGTTTCTTAATTTAGTGTTGATTAGAGCTTTTGCATTTTGATTTCCGATCGTTAAACTGGTTGTATTTTACACGAGGACGAAATCAAATGTGCTAATACGAGTATATGTTAAAAAAGTGCTGTATCAATACTTTCACAAAGGATCACCTGACATGGAATAACCTTGCCATGAAATTTCACTTTGGTATACATATTGCTTTAAAAATTGATGCGGGGTATGCCATTGTTAATCAATTTGAAAGAAAATTGAAATTGTTGACTGCTCTAGTCGGCTCATAAATGAAGCAAAGATAGTGACGACACCTAATGAATAGATTTTTTTAAAGTATTTCGTCCAAAAAATTATGAAATTTATGTAAGTAGGAGCAATTGTTGTACTGTACCTGGTTATTAATCAGCCAAAGTGAATTTACCAAATCACCTATACGCATCACCAATTTTTAATTGTGAAGAAATTAGCTCGTACCGATTGCATTGAATGGCTGATCGAATATGCATTATTATTAACTTTTTTTCTGCAAAAATAATTAATAAAATGCCAATCTTGTTTCACCTGGCGAAATAGCTATGTGGGAATACATTTTTGTGCATCTGTATGCATACATATATGCATATATTCGGATTTATTTATAAGAGTATTAGAAATATGGAAGTGCACATAGTATTTAACTATTTGATCATATTGTTTGTACGTTTATCGGTATTCTAAGACGATTGGTCTAGTTAAAAACAAACAATAGACAGAAACACAATTTTTTGCCATGCTTGTGTATTGGTTTCAACTTTACGCTATTTTACTTCACCAAACTGAAGTCTTTCCTTTTAACTTCTTCATAACTATTTAGTTATTTAAATATCTTATAATTCGACTTGTATATATCTTGTAATTAGACTACTAGTTTACGTAACAATTGGAAGTACAATTCCTAAATTTAACTAAGCCTCATCTTTGTTATCATTCTCCCAAGAAAGACGAGCTGGGAACATAAAACATGAATTGTAATCCTTAAACCCTTCCGCTCAAACATTATTCTGATAGCTATAGAATTCTTTTCTGTTCTCTTTTGAGCTGAAACAGATTCGACACATGCACCGAAACGATTCCACTGCTTCAAAAAAGCTAATTGGCACAAATTAACGAAGAAGTATCTTTAGCACAAGACACACTGAATTTCCTTAATTCAGCGTAAAAATGGAACAAAAAATAGAAGAACTGAAAAATACCATTTGGAGTGCAATAAACAATAGAGCACCAAAATATAGTAGGAAAATCCACGCCATGGAACTCGACGAGGAAGCGTATAAGCTAATCCGAGCTCGGGACTTTCTCTGGCACCAGAGGCAGAGAAATGGTGACTTCTGCCTACAGCAGTCCTACAGTACGCGCCATTTGTATATCCTAGGCACTAGGGACTCCAAGGAAAATGTTACATTTGGAATGGTTCCATTGTCGAAAGGTTGGTGTGTTCTAACGTTCATGATGACAAGTTCCCTCCTAGCCGTCATTTCTAGGATTCGTTTTCCTCTTGGATATAGATGAGGCACTCCCCATTCTATCGCCTTGGCATTAAAGTCACCGCCAACAAGGAATCGGCTTTCTGTGCTCGAAATAAATTCCTCTAGTTCATCGAGCTTGCTCTGAAAACATGAAATTGACTCGTTCGGCTTGAAAAAGATGCTTATAAATGTCATATCCACACACCCCATCAGCACAAAGCTGCTGGAGCAATTCCGAACTGTGAGTAGAGCACTCACTAGTGGGGCCAGATCGATCACAATACCATCCAGCCTCTTTCTTGTTATGGTGTTGCTCAGATATCAGCAACAGGTTGACCTTTATCTTCGCAACCTGATCAAGTAACTCATGTGGGGTTGAGTGTGGGTTGAAGTGCAAGACTTGGATCATGTCTTCGCTCTCCTGTTGCTAAGCGCCTCTTTGAAGTACTGGCAACTACCACTTGCTAAATTATGTGCCAGATCTTCAGACTTCAGTCTTTTGACATTGCAAAAGATGCAACTAGGTTCGTTTGGGCATTCTTTCGCCTTGTGCGTCGGAGTGCCACACTTGTAGCACAGTTTGTTTCGATGTGGCCCCTTCCAGTACAGGAAAATATGTCCAAGGGTAAGGCGCTTATAGCATCGAGTTAGGACTTCACTCCGACGTATCCTGCACAACACAGCCGAATTTGATTTTCTCTCTGGCCAGGAGTTGCACACCGTCTGTTTATGGTATGTCTACTACTGCGACCCGTTGGATTGGTGGGCGTTAGCATTACCCTAAAGAGGTTTGCCTACTGGACTCCTAGTTTTTTGGCGTCCACAACACAGTTATTACACCTATTTGCTGAAGAGGCTGTAGTGTCGACATAAAAGCCTTAGAGCCAAGGAGTTTCTTGACGGCACTCTGGAATAGGCACTTGTCGTTCTAAAGTTCTGCGAGGAGGTCGCCTGTTTTGGTTGCTCTTATCGTTTTTTTTTTCGGGTTCCAAATTTGGCTGATCTCCTTGAGGACTTGGGCCAAAGTGTGGCCAAGTGTGTGTTTTCTGCCTTCATGCTTTCCGGACGCCTGTTTCAAATGTTTTGCTCTCACGCGCAGTATATTTGGTACAACCTTCTGTTGCGATTTTGAGCGCACCAATTGAAATTCAGCATCTTTCTCCGACCTCTGACTGATGTTTCTTGTCTCAAGCGCCTTTACTCTTTTCTTGGGATCATTTTTTAGTGGGCTACATGTAGCTCTTTTGCTTTTGAGGAATTTTAGATTAGTATTAGTTTTTAGTATTTTCGATTAGTATTTTTGGTGATGGGGGTATTATCTTCAGAAATTTTCTTGAGCTCTTTCAGCTCGCTCCCTGCCCATCGCCACCTGTGGCGTTAGTGCTGGAATCAATCAATGAGGTCTTTTAGTTTACCAATGCTGTTTTTAATGTTTCTTTTCGGCATTTTTTTTGGGCATTCCTTGCATACTCATTACGTTCAAGATTTCGCTTATGATTCTTGCTAGCCGTTCTTCCTCAGTTCCGTCGACGATTATTTTCATGATCAGGTCGTCCTCAGTTGACGTTTTTGGTGTTCTGTCAGCAAGAGGGTCTCGTAGTTGGTGAGCGTAATTTTTTCGCTTTGATGATTACGACGCCAAGTCCCGGAAAGTGCCACTTGGGGCGATGGCTCTGGTTCCCAAAGCCTCCTCAACGCTTTTTCAATCATTTGCTCCGTCACCTGGAGCTAGAGAAGTAGTGTGACAAGCACTTTTTTGCTAATGCAAAGCGATCGGTGGAAGTTTACTTGCTTTATCTCTTCCCACTGCTGTGTATAGGCTTGGATACTCTTTGAGGTGGAGGCCGCAGAATATTGAAGAATACGCGCGAGTTATAGTTCAAATAGAACTATGTTTCAAAATAAACCAATTTTAAATTATACAACGTATATTTCTTCCAAAGTCTAATTAACAACTCCCTTCTTCTTCAATTTTTCGGTTTTTATATCCTTTGAAGCTAACATGTGCAAAAATATATCTATCGGTTCTTCGAACTACAGTTTTACTTTTCTAAGAAATTTGCTAAGATAGCTAGCACGTGCATAAATAGGTGAAGGAAAACACCTGCAATTATATAAATTGTTGTGAAGAATTTGTGTGCACTTCCGGCACGTGGGGTCCGTTTCAGGTGGATTAAAAATGTTAGGGCGATGATCTCGTAATTCCTCCCCCTTTAGAAGGTTGCGATGGCCATAGAAACTGGATCCTTGCAGGTTCGTTGGACTGAGCTACGACTCGTGAATCCTGTTGGGATTGTATTACTTGTGATCTTTGCAGATAACAGATTGTGCAGGCAGTTGCGATGATGGTTAAACAGGACATTATGGTAAGTGCTGTATAGAATTGCTGTTGGTACGTATAATTGCCGAGAGTAGCGGCCTTCCTCCTGATGAATTGATGTTTCTGTAATTCATCTAGTTGGATGTTGTTGGTACTGGCGGGTGTGAAATTCACTGTTGAAACAAGGTTGGAACGATATGAATTTCGTCCCAATGGATTGGTCTTTTGGCGCTGTATGTAATTCCATTTGTGGTTATTTCTCAATTATTGTAGCGTATGAAAAAGGTTCCTTCGATCTTCAATTCGTCTTGGCCATAGGTAGTTGTGATGGTGGTGCCACGAACATTAGGTGGTTAGGTTCTGGCTCGAAGATTTCCATCTCGAAGTCGCGGTCATGTAGTTCGCAATTTGCAGGTATGTTGCTTATGATGTTTGCAGTGCAATTTTCTTCGGTACTTCTTCTCATTGTAGTTGGTTTTGAGCAATAGCAAACGTTCTCAATGTTTTGGCATTTTTTCGTCGAGACTATGTGAGTTGTTAAGACTCGAAAAGAGATAGGGTTTTGTTAGGATGGTTTTGGTTTTGTTGATCGGGAGAGGGATTATGTGATATAGAAAGTAATGTTCTTTTAATGTAATAGGGATTCGAATGTTGAAGATTATATTGGAATCGTTTGAGTAGGCTTGTAGGCTCAATCATTCGTAAATTTGTTCATTGGATTTTATGTCTAGCTATTGATTTTCGAAAATGGAATTTGTCTCGGATAGTTCTAGTGGACTAAGAATTGTTCTTGATATAATATTTAGTTTTGCAAAGATGATTGCTTCCGAAATGCTAGTGATATGATCGTTTAGTAGGTCAATGTTATAGTTTACTTGATTTTAAAACTGTATGTATTTTAAATTATTATGTTCCTTAATAACTTGGTTTTTAGGATTTTCGTTTATATAGCTCAAATAGTTTGTAATAATTTTTTGTTGTTGATTAATGTGATTTGTCAAAACGTTTTATCATTTGTTCGATTAATAGGTATAAGGTTAAGTAGTTTCTTATTAAGCTCTGCCACTTTAGCTTTTGTCATGTCTAAGGATAGTTTGAGTTCTGAGATGTTTTGAAGGTTGCGAGTGTGTCTTGTATGTAGTCGATATTTGTTCGATAGTCATTCAATCGTACGATATGTATCAAGTTGTCGTAGGATGTGATAAGTCGTGCTGTTCCAAGTTTTATGGGTAAGACTCCATTGTTATTCGTCAAGTCCCGTATGTCCAGTTCCTGTCCGTGTGCTATGAGCATGTGCCTGGAATTTGCGTTTTTTCTTTAGTTTACTTTTATGGATTTTTTTATTTTCATTTGAGATAATAGTGATATGGTTATTTTGTTTTACTTCATGTTTTGAAAATCTTCGATTTAATTTGTTTCTACGACATTCCTTTCTATATACTATTGATCCTTCGTTATATGTTTCAGGGCTTTCTCTAGAGGAATTTAATTTTTCGTTTCTTTTATTAACTTGTTCTTCTAGTAGTTGCTTTATTTGGGGGTATAATTTAGATTGGAATTCCTTAAGTTTCTCGAGATATTCGTGCGTTTGACAGGGTGTTAGACTGTTATTAAATTTGTATGTTCTACCATAGAATAATTCATAGGGAGTGAATTTCGTAGCGGAATGAATAGAATTATTGTAAGTGATTATAACTTCGTTTAAAATGTCTTCCGGGTCATTTTCACGATTTTTTTCGTAGACTATTCTGTAGATTTCCGTTAAAGTAGAATGTAACCTTTCTACTGGTGCATTACTACTGGTTTGTTGATATGACGTCGTGGAATGGTTTATGCCGAATTGTTTGCAAAAATCATTGATGAGAGTGGAGGTAAACTCTGATCCCTGATCTGTAACAACAGTTATTAAATTTTGGGGGGTGCCGTGTAGACTGATATAGTGTTTTAGTGCTTTAATAATGGATAAACTATTTCTTGCGGGTAATTGGTATGCTGCTGCAAATTTGGAGAATTTGTCGATGATGGTTAGAATGTAACGTTTGTTTATGGTATAAATGTCTGAATGAAGTATTTCTAAGGGTTTGTTGGGTGTTTGAGACGTTTGAAATTCTGGTTTGGGAGGACTCCTCTCATATTTGAGAAGTTGGCACTTGTCACAATTATTTATAATTTGCGTTATTTTATTTTTTAAATAAGGGAAGTAATAGTCTCTTTTGAGATGAGCTAGAGTCTCATTTATTCCACGGTGGTTATTTTTCAAATGATAGTTATTTATCAGAGCGTCCTGGTCATCGCTTTCAATGATTTCTTTAAGACGCTCAGTGCATCTAACTAATTTGCAGCATCCGGATTGTGAAAAATGTTTTGAATAAACGTTTTGAATTATTCTAAAGATGTCGTCTGTTGAGAAAATTGCCGTAGTTTTATTAGGGGGAATATATTTTCTAAAGATTTCCGTAAGCGTGGGTTCTGAAAAATCCTGCATTTTAATCGTTCGTCTCTGTTTGTTCCTAAACGGTGTTTCGACGGAGGTTGAAGGTTGTCTATTAGTTCTTTCCAGGACTAGTTGAAGCGAGAATTCGTTTAAAGGTTTTTCTGAAATTGGTATACCGGTATTCATGTCTTCTTCTGCCGAATGTATGGTAGTACCTCTTGTACTCTGAGCTGAAATGTTGGAAGGTGAGTTTGTGGTTTCGTTGTTATATATTTCCACGGACGCTGCTTTCATGGTTGCCGGTGATTTTATTCTACTCAAAGTATCGGCATTACTGTTTTGGGAGCCTTTCTTATAAATTATCTCGTAATCATATTCCTCAAGTTTAAGTCTCCAACATATTAATCTGTAATTAGGATCCTTAAGACTCATTATCCAGGTGAGTGGTTTGTGATCGGTCACGATCTTAAACTTCCTTCCAAACAAATATGGTCGGAAATATTTAGTGGCCCATACAATGG
Organism: Stratiomys singularior; assembly: GCA_954870665.1. Taxonomy (NCBI): domain Eukaryota; kingdom Metazoa; phylum Arthropoda; class Insecta; order Diptera; family Stratiomyidae; genus Stratiomys; species Stratiomys singularior. The sequence goes on along the minus strand of OX940877.1, from coordinate 110,915,464 downwards.
CCAAAAGCTCCTTTTCGATCGTGGAATAATTTGTTTCTGAGTCATTTAAGGTTCTACTTGCGAAGCAAATGGGACGATCACTGCCGATGGGTCCTTGTGATAGAATGGCCCCAATCGCGAAATTGCTCGCGTCTGTTGTTAAAACAAACGGCTTACTAAAATCAGGATGTTGCAGGATCGGGTCATTCATAAGAAGATTTTTACAATCGTGAAAGGCGCGTACGTAGCGATCATTTAAATCTATGGTACGTCCTTTCTTCAAACATTCTGTCAAGGGTTTTGTCAATTTTGCAAAGTCTTTTACGATAATTTTGCGATAATATCCTAGCAACCCGAGAAAGGATTTAATCTCCTTTGGTGTTTTTGGTATAGGATAGTTGGCTATCGCATGGATTTTTTCGGGGTTGGGTTTAATACCCTCTGTTGTGACGATGTGACCCAAAAATTCGATCTCCTTCTTCAAGAATTCTGATTTGTCCAGTTGGACCTTCAGATTTGCCCCTCGTAATTTCTGAAATACCTTTCGAAGGTGTTCGCCATGTTCCTGTAAGGACGTCGAAAAGATGATGATGTCGTCTAAGTATACTAGGCACACCTTGCCTTAAAGGTCCTTTAGTACGTTGTCCATGACACGTTGAAAGGTGGCAGGCGCATTTTTTAGGCCGAAAGGCATACGAACGTATTCGTAGTGACCGCCTTCGACTGTAAAAGCAGTTTTTGGAATATCTCTGGCATCCATTTCCATTTGGTGGAAACCGGAAGCGAGATCCAGTGTTGTGAAATACATAGATTTGCCCAATTTGTCTAATATTTCGTTAATATTAGGAAGTGGATATCTATCGCTTATCGTTTTCTCGTTTAACTTCCGGTAATCAATTACCAGTCTCCATTTTTGTTTACCGCTAGCGTCCAATTTCTTAGGTACTATCTAGACGGGTGAACTCCAAGGAGAATAGCTCGGACGGATTATGCCTTGTTTGAGCAAATCCTCGATTTGTCTGTGGACTTCTTGTTTATGCACGAAAGGATATCTGTAAGATTTTGTATAAATTGGCAAATCGTCGGTGGTGTTGATTCTGTGCTTCACCTGATTGGTGAACGTCAGATCCTGATTAGCTTTAAAGAAAATATCATTGTACTGATGACAAATTTTAAATAACAATTTCTTTTCTTCGCGATTAAGGTGGGAAACTCGTAAAAGATCGATGAGATCATTTGAGTCCGTGAATGGAGAGCTTTGTTCGCATCTAATTTCCACGTTGTTAATTTCCTCATAATTGTCTGAAACTTGTTCTACCATTAAGGGTTGTTCGATGAAGAGCACTTTCTCGTTTCCAGACACGTTAGTTACTTCTATGGGGGCGTACCAATTAACAGCTGTGTATATGCCTTCAGAGATGAATAAATCTCGGGTAATTTGGATGGGTTTTATAAGAATGTCTCCATTCCGTGCATCCACAGGCAATTTTGCGATGAATTTTGAATGAGGTGGTACAGTATACTTTTCAGACATGAAGTTTGGTTTGAAGTTGAGTGGAATTGTTGCGTTTTGTGTTATGAGTACGTTCTTACTGAAATCAACTTTAGCGCCTAACTGAGATAATGTGTCAATGCCTAGTAGGCCATCAAAATACCCGCGAAATTTGAAAATCAGGAACCTTATTGTTCCTGGTTTGTTAAACTCGATAAAATTAGGAAGAGTCACTTCTTCTTTCACTTCATGTTTTGCTAGAATTGTGCAGATTGAAACTGGTTTTGTTGGTTTGACGTCATGGGGATTCACATATTCAGGATTGATGAATGATGAAGATGCGCCGGTATCTATGAGAAATTTCAAGGGTCTTCCATAAGGAGAAGATATCTGTATGTAGGGTAGAGTGTTCCCATGTTTCCCATGTTCCACGGCAGACCCAAGCCACCCAGAGTTAATTTTGGCCTGCGGCAACACCAAAACGAACTTAAACGAACTTCCCATGTTTGTTTACGTCTAGGTACCCGATGGGTTTGTGGAGACATTCAACTGAAAATTTTCATCGTCTACCTCGGTGTTAGGAGGATATGAATCCTGGTCAGAATGAGAGTCCTGGCGATCCATGTTAAAAGGTTCGTAAAGATTTTCATAATTTTGAATCACGGATCCTGGATTATCCATAGGGTAATAGTCCGTTGGCAACATAAACTGTTGGGGTTCGAATTGAATTTGGTTGTCGCTGTTTGTGTAGTAATTTGGAGGATTTTGTTCCGAAATATTAAATAATTCTCTCACAGTGTTTCTTGGTGCTGTTTGAGGAGTAAAGAAGTTATTTGCTTGTGGGATAGGTGGTCTTTGTAGAGGTCTCCTTATTGTTCCTGATGTTTCCATCGGTTCAGGCTTTGACTGAATGTTATTGTTCGGTCTGCTAAGGAATGATTTATTTTGAGGAGTAATTGTATTGTGATAATGATTTGGTCTAAAATTATTATTTGGCAACATAAATTGGTTACGATTAAAAGATTGATTTGGAGCACTGTGACGCTGGAGGCCAAAAGTGTTATTATTTGGCGCTTGATAGTTTGGCATCATAGTTTTCAGAGGGAGGAATGTATGTGGCTGGTTGTGGGGATGTCTAGCATAAATTCCTGTTGGTATGTGAAACTGTGGTGGTTTGGGCCTTAATAACATTTGTTCGTTTGTTTGCGGTCGTGATTTAGCAAAATGATGCCTATCAGAGTCAGATTTGGAATAAAACATGTTTTCTTCTTTAATGCAACATGCATACGCTGCTGCAAGGGTTTCTGGTTTCATAGCTCGAATGGTCGAGCCCAGTGGTTCCTTCAAGCCCGAAAGGAATGCGTTTAGGCACATTTCCGAGAATAAAGATTTTTTGGCGGCTATAACGTTAGGATCCACTTCATGTATATTTGTGTGTGTATTTATGCTAGAAAGTATTTCTACGATATTACTGTAGAATTTATGTACGGAGTCGTTATTCTGCCGTAGACCGTGAAGGTCTCTGATAAGAGAGGTTTCGTTCCTCTTATCCGAATAATGTAAGATTAAATTTTCCTTAATCTGGTTCCACTCCAAGGGAGTGCCGTACATGTTAAGCACTTCGTTGGCTTCGCCGACGATTTTATTCCTTATGGCTCTCAGAAGGAGTTGCCCATAAGCAGTGCCATTTGTTATACTGATTAACGACAGAATTTCATTAACGTTGTCCAAAAAATCAAAGAGGAGCCGCGGATTTCCGTCGAATTTTGGTAGATCTTTTATCGCATCCGGGACGCGGAGAGAGTTAAAAATATCAATGGTTGTCATAACAATTTCACCTTCTTTATTAGTCATTGGAGTTCGCGAGTTGTTATTTAAATTATTTTCACTAATATTAGTATTGTAATTATGATTAACTATTATATTTTCACTAGTATTATCGATGTTATTTATGTTTTTACTATTATCGGTATTATAATTATTATCAATTGTTATACTTTCACTATCACTACCGATATTATTTATATTTCGACTAACGCTATTCACAGTTTCACTTTCCGAGATAAATCTTAAGTTTGTGGTAAAATTTGTAAAATTTCTTAGCCTACGTGTGAGAGTAGGAGACGGGTTAGGGGCGGATTTCTTTTTTGTGGAGTGGGTAGTGGCATAGGAGTAAAAAAAAGTCTCGACTTACCAGATAATTATTATCCACATACTTGGGATAATTCAATTTTCTTGAATTTCTGCTACAGCAACAATTGCAAATGCCGATTTTTTCCTACACTTGACCGATAAACCGTCGGATCGCCACCTTGTTTCCGATAAACCGTCGGATCACTATTTTTGTTTCCGATAAACCGTCGGATCACCACTTTGTTTCCGATAAACCGTCGGATCACTATTAATATCTCCGCCGCCTAAGTATCGACTGCGCCAGTTATAGTTCAAATAGAACTATGTTTCAAAATAAACCAATTTTAAATTATAAAACGTATATTTCTTCCAAAGTCTAATTAACAACTCCCCTTCTTCTTCAATTTTTCGGTTTTTATATCCTTTGAAGCTAACATGTGCAAAAATATATCTATCGGTTCTTCGAACTACAGTTTTACTTTTCTAAGAAATTTGCTAAGATAGCTAGCACGTGCATAAATAGGTGACGGAAAACACCTGCAATTATATAAATTGTTGTGAAGAATTTGTGTGCACTTCCGGCACGTGGGGTCCGTTTCAGGTGGATTAAAAATGTTAGGGCGATGATCTCGTAATTCACGTGCATAAATAGGCGAAGGAAAACACCTGCAATTATATAAATTGTTGTGAAGAATTTGTGTGCACTTCCGGCACGTGGGATCCGTTTCAGGTGGATTAAAAATGTTAGGGCGATGATCTCGTAATTCGCGCACATGCTTGCCTCATTGATATTTTCCCTTGTAGCTTTCGATTCTTCAGTGGCCAAGTATTCAAGAACTGGAAAATGCCCTCGCGACTTACCTCAGTCAGATTGCTGGAGAAAAGCCCGCATGGGTCGAGGCGGATATATGGGGATATACACCTACGGGGTATATATTCTTACTCCTAGCTTCTTCTTTTTTTCGTCACGTCAGCGACTTGGTCACGCGTCTGGAATTTATTTTTGATTCAATTTTTTCGATAGTTCAGTTTCTATAGTTTATCTGAAGCTTTTCGGCGCACGGTGATTTCATGGTATTTTTTTTTTCTTCTTTAAAAAAAACGGGTGTGTAAACAACTCTAAAAAAAACTGTTTTGAAACGACTAATAACAATGAAATATATGAGTAGAGGTTCTTTTATATATACTATGATTTAGAAGTATCCAATAGACTAAATGGAAAAATGAAGCGTACCATTTTCTCATATAACAAGTGAACTTGATTAGGGAATTAGAATAGCTATTTGCATAATTAAGACGTGAGGCCGCTACAGCATTTTCAAATCCTTTGAACAGAAACGAAATCTGATGTGATCATGAGAGATTATGATCGAAAAGTATACCTAAGTATTTTTTTTTAAAGGACGGTGCAATGCTGCCAGGGAAATAGTGAGCCTTTCGGACCCGAATCAAGGACGGCTTTTTAAGAGATTGACAGATGATTTTGAGGCTATTTGCCATCAAAACTTGCTATTTAGACATCCGCTTGTTTCTATTGTTTCTATGTCCTATGGTTTTTATTTTTGAAGCTATCTATCTAGCAACGGTTGCTTTATTCACTAGACTATTCGTATCTCTTTCTTTGTGATGCTGCTCCGGGCTGTTAACGCTTTTGAGTGGCTATGGATATTGCTGTATGTGCCAGCAACGATGGTTTCGCTTCAATTTTGCTGATAATAGTAGCCATGTATGTAGAAATTAATTCAAAGAGCCCTAAAATGATTCGCATAAATGACAAAAGGAGGTAACTGTCTGACTTTTTAAAAGAGTGCACAATATTTTTCAAATCCAATCAAGAAGACAAAGAAGAACAAAACACTCATCTAAAAGTTCATTGTAGATTTAAGACAGTGAAGTACCTTTAACGCATTTATTTTAAAATTTCAATTTGAAATTTAATTAATTATTTCATTACTTATTAATTATTTTTCGATTTGGCCGCAACCGTAGCTAAAGCGATTTTCCACCAATCAACTAAATATTTTAAATATTTTTACATGCAGCAATTTTTCCTCATTTGCATTTATCAGTTTTATTATATTCGATGGACAGCTCCCTGCATCTTCGCTTAGGCGTTGATTATCGGGAACCTTCATGATCTTCATGACGCAAACTTCCCCATGCGTCTAGCTTCGAAATTCTTCTCACTTACTCCACATCTTCTACGTTGCCATCACTACTATGTCCTTGCTCGACGGTATGAACCGTGATTGATTACCTCATTGTGGAATTTTACCTTTCTTGATGCATTTTGCGCTTTTCTGATGTACTCCTTGAACATTTTACCTTATTTGTCTTTTGGTACCTTTTTTAGTCTTTTGGTTTGTCCTAAATATTTCATTTGGCATTCTGGGCACTCTACCCTGTCAACGCCACTTTATTCGGCTTGCGGTTATTTTAGGGGATCTTCTTCATCTGCCCGTTGGGATTTAAAGCAGGAGCTGTAGCTAGTCACAACAACTTCTTTGTTGAACTTTTTCAAACAGTTTTTGTGCCTTTTGAACTGAGTTGACATAGGGAGGCTCACTCATATTTTATTATCTTTGCTTTCACGTCTGTCACTGATTAATGTGGAATTTGTCCTTTTCTTTATATGTGCTTCTTTCCGTTGTACAATCCGCAAACTTTCTAATTCATTATAGCAATTTATTGGCACGACTTCCAAAATAAATCGTTTTTCCGTTTATACTTTTCAGGCGTTAGTGAATTTGCCGATGAATACAGCTCTTGTACGTTGCCATCTTTTGCGGATATGTATGATAAGATGAATTCGAGATCGTTCCTTGCGTCGCTGTCCTGCAGTCGTTTTGAAAAAGTGCTCGCGAAGCATAAAACAATTCGAAAGCAACCATCAACACCGGGGAAACAATATAAGATAAGTCTTTTAAATTTCATAGCTGAAGAATAAACCCTATCCGCAAGATTTTTTCGTTAGGTAGCAAAATTAATTTATTTTTAAACAATTTTATGAATTATTTGTCGGGAAGTTCCTATCTATATTGACCAATGAGCGAAATATCAAAATGTCTGAAAACCTTACGGACTTATCTGATAGTTGTTTATGCACAATAAAGATATTTAGTGATCGTTTACTATTCAAAATTTACAAAAGGCGTTGGTAGTGCCGTGAACCCTTCCCAAAGAAGAAACACTGCGCAATCGCCATTTTTAAAATTAATTAATCTATGTAATCTGCAATTTATAATCAATCATATTTAAAATCAATTTCTATTTTCGTAAGTTCAATTTATTTAATAGTTTTTTTCTGGAGGAAAAATGATAAAGATTAGTGTTTTCCCGTCCTCTAGAGTGGTCTGACTCCTTAAGACGGTTGGAATCCATCGATTCATGAAAGGAAATTCCTTACTCACTTCCGAGCCCTTCCATTGATTGAAAACTAATATTTTTCTAAAATTTTACCAAGTTTCAGGAGGTTCAGGATAATTAAATAAAATATTATTCAGGATAAACTATTGTATTCGGCATGTATTGAAAAACTAATGTAATTCACATAGCCGCGTATAGACGCATGAAAAATCATTCAAGGCAGATAACTTTACTTGCATGTCTGATATCTTCAAGGGTCCTTTATTCGTCGCAGGTAGGATTGTTGTCATCATTGGTGCGACAACCCAAGATAGAATTCGACCTCGAAGACTAATCTTTTTCGATAACCATGGTTTAACAAAAGCATTCTCCGGTTTATTTTTCTCCGAAAAAATTTGACTGGTGGTATTCATTGTGCCTTCCCATCGAATCCTCAGTCTTCCTGCTGGACGTTTGTCTTAAAGTTGGTCTTCTAATAACATCCTCCAGCAGAAAAAAAAAAGGTTTCCAAATAATTGGTGAACGTCGATTTTATATTCTTAGCACTTTTTGAGCACATGCTCAACTGAGAGGATTTGAACTATTGTAGACCATCCACTGCGAATGATTCCCTGATACTCTCCAATAATACTTTTGTAGTATGGCTTCTATGTTCTTAATATGATTTTGGACAGCATCTTATCTGACAGTTGCGTCGTATCATTTCAAAGCGCAACAAATGTATTGGCATAAACTGGCCAATGCTGGCAGACAAATATGTCAATTATTATCTTATATGATACTATTCATAAAGGTAAAACTAAGTTTTTCATTGTTCACGACCTTTGTTATTGGACACAATATAAAATAAGATAAATAATAAAATTAGTGTCTATTTGTTAGGAAATAAGTTTGGTAGAGAGCAAGAGTAGGATATACAACAATTGATAATATGCAAATGAAGATTATTTGGTAGCAAGTACGACATAGATGTTCCATAGATATGCAAGGAAATGTTTTCGCAGATTTTTAACAAGTTGTTGTTCCGAAAATTAAAGAGCAATCATTGGTTTTGAAATTATTGTTCAAATTATTATTTGAAAATGAAAAGGGTGAAAATTCCACGGCCGAAAATTTGTAAACCTAAGTTGACATACACAGCAACGCGATAGTCTTTCTATTTGCCAGCTTTCCGGTAACTTGTCCTCATACCACTCTTCACAAATCAAGCGGTGGAGAAGGCTACTCAGGTATGCCCAATCGAGCTGGAATTCCATCAATAACAGGAGCCTTATTTTTGTTACGGTCAAGTACAACCACTTGTACTTTGTCTGTGAATACTGGTAGGACTTTCGACCTCTTATTTTGCATCAAGAACGTCCACAGCTTCAATTGTTGTTGAAGGCGCTGTGAAAAGCTTCTAGGAAGATAAGGTCCATCTGTTCTTGATAAAATTACCTACGAATGATCCATGTACACTTTTGTAAAGACTCCTTCTTGAATCGAAGCCCTCTCTGAGTTGTTTGATAGAGGCATAGGCCGATCCAAGTTCACGAAGTATGATGTTTTGTTCATCAGTTGAATCTTAAAGTTGATGGTCAGCTGCATCTTCCTTCGTTCACCAAGACGTTGTAGGCTGTTATAGTGGTCTTCCTTGGCACGGGTTGGCCACTAAAGAAATTTTTGCTGGCTTGCTTCTTTTTATCCACTACTTTTTACATTCCGTGTCTCCCAGTTGTTTTAAATTTTATTTGGTTGGTTTCCCAACACCTCTCCGACTTTTTGACACCACATCTCTAACTCTCTCTACTAATGACATGCATGAGGATGTTACTGAGCTATTGTTCAGCCTGTGGACTTGGTTTCTTCGGGCATTTGTACTTTCTTGCTTACAGCTCTTAAAGCTTCAGCTCGGCATCGGAACTCAACCTTTGCAGGGTATTGGTCCGAATCGCAAAATACCCCACGGAAGGAACAACGTCGAGAATATTGGTAGCGGCTTGCTTTTATATTAGAAAGTGATATTGGATTGAATGTGCGACCATCTGGTAGTGCAAACGTTCTCTTGTGGATGGCTTAGTGCAGCAAATGTACTGAACGTTTTGTTTAGCTTCTGTTAGTAGCGAAATCCAAATTCATTGTCAATTTTCGCTGGTGTCAGCATTGAGGCTATGCTGACCCTCTTTTTGTCTCACTATGCGCCGTCTGCACGTAAGATACTCAGAACAATTCTTATTAGTTGTGACGGCAAAGAATCTGCCAATCGTTCTAGAGAGCTTTGAAAATCGTCCTTGACCCTCTCCCTTTCGTCAGTAGTAGACACATAAAACTTGAAAAGTCAATTCTTCGGTAAACGGGCTTACAATCGATAACGATTTCTTGAAAATATTGTCCACGTTGAAAGTCACTCCAGGCTCATGACTTCCTTGCAATTACCACTTTGAAAACGGTCTTTTGTCCTTTGAGAATGTTTATTTTATATTTTCTGACTTCATTACATGGTCTGGTATGTTCAATAATCTGAGGTTCCAATCTCCAAAAGAATAGTCATTCATTTGTTACGAGAGTCGTGGCCATTTTTCGAAACCGATCTGAGAATTTCGTCCCTGATCCATGACACTTGATACTAAGTGAAGCGTTTTCAGTGCTGCAATTTCGACCCTTCTCCACTACATTGGCTTGGAACTGGTCATCACGGATGCATTGAGGAACATCCGCTTGATGGATTTAAGCAAGATACTTTCGTCGCATGCTCACAACTTCAATTATTTAGCGGGTTCAAAAGTCACTGGTATAAGTGAAGGTTTTTTTATCACGCTATGTTCCAGGAATCCTAGTCCCATTAAAAGATAAAATCTACCAAAATTGAATTATATAAACAATCGAATAGCAATCGAATAATTTTGGTTTTTTTTGTTTCGTTTTTCAAAAGAATATAATATCCCTATTACTGACCTGACATTGAAATTCAAATTGAAATTGAAATTGAATAATTGATAAATACTCAGATAAAATTTACAAAACATACATGGGTCAAAGTTGTTTATTTTGAATTGCGTTTCGGTATATGCCCGCAAATATATTTAGTTTGTTTGAGGACTTTTGAAAAGTTCAGACTGTTTGGTATCTCAATCAAATAATTCGATCGCATGATTACAAACGAATGTGGAGTATTCAGTCAAAAGGCATAACAATTTAGACATTGGATTCTTTCGTGATACCTACTTGAATGACCTTTGCAATTGTTTTGCTTACAAATTTAAAGATCATAAGAGCAAGCTGGAATGCATTATATGGTAGAAAATATTTTTGCGATTTCGGATTGCTCAAGTAAAACCCAATATTCAGAATTCCAAATTGAATGGCAATCTATTTCCAAGATTTATTTTACAACCTTGACTTGTGTTTTCTTGGCAAGGCTAGAGTAAGCACCCTGCACTCTTTGTTGTTTAGTCAATATTACCTTCAATAAAACCATATTCCGTTGAAATTTCACATTATCTGTAACATTGCGCATACCTTTTCGAAGTTTTCCTAACATACACATGCACACATGAGGAGTTTCCTTGCATATGTTCACTTTGACGAGAGTGCCAGTTTTGAACCAAAGTAGACCGTTTGCTAGGAAACATTGAAAATAGGTGCATATTTGCAATTATTTTGGAAAACAAATAAAAAATAATTGAAGTTTTAGGCGGTATACGACTTGGAGTATCTTCTGCATATAATGCATGGCTACGAAATTAAATTGGCGCGCTATGGCATGAACTATGTTCCCTGTGGAATTGGGCATCTAAATTAAAGATCCGTGCAAAAATCATCCCGCAGGCCTTTTGCCAATTTTATATTAGCGAACAGAAAAGGAAGTTGACCTAATTCCTACCATCGGTCAAATTAACCATATCCTGTTCATCAATAACAAACAAGATGAAAAGTATTTATTTTATGAAAGTGTTTCGAAGCAATTAGAACCATTTGTTTCTAACACGCTCTCCACGCAGTTCTGATTACCATAAAATCTGTAAAAGTCAATCATTATGCAATAGTATTCGTGTTTTTACGACAAACCAATTCATATTCATTAACTTGTTTTCACTACAATGACACAGAGGGTATACAATCGCTCAGATATCGCATTCAAAAAAAAGGAGTTAAATAAACAATTCTTGGTTTGTTGAATTGAACTGTGCTGCGGTGCACAATGCAAAAAATAAACGCTTTGTTGAGAATTCAAACTCAATTCGATTGATTGGAACGACCTTGCCATGATCGGCGCTACTTTTTTGTACATATAAGAAGTACAAAAGTTGGGTTGGGTTTCTTGAGCAAACTGTAGCGGATGGAAAGTGAATGGTAACAGCTAGCAACATCTTAGTTTGCACGAGTTCAAAAGGAAGTCGTCTGAGTAGATGCTGATCCGGTCTTTGTGGTGCATTTTACTCAATGTCTATCTGAGGTGGGTGTGATTATTTCTATCATGAAATTATTGGAGCCGTATATATTGTATGGGTACGAATACAAGCTCGATGGACATATAAGTTTTCCCTCAAGACACTCTCTAAGTGTCAATTAACGAGCTATTTGCAGCTGGCGCATGTATTATTAAAATCAAAAAAATTATCATAAACATAACCAGGGTATCTGTTTATTGTTCAAACTAATAAACAAATATTTTCCTCGGAAGGGCTTCCAACATTTGTTGGAAACCACAATGCAAGTTTGTTGATTGGTTTTGATTTCATACCATATAATTATTTATAATCTTTCAATAGAAGCCGGTCCATAGCCTTCGAATTTTTAATTGAATATCACACGATTAAGTTGATATGAAGTAAATTTGCTGGCGGAAGAGTGAAAGTAGAGTAGGATTATGTGTGGAATGTCTGAATACAATATTATAATCTGCATAATAACTTTGATTCTGATATTAAAATTTTTAAAGCTGATCCCCGAGACCAAAAGGCTTACGATATATTACATTCAGAGAAAGGTCGCAATGTGACGGAAGCCAACTTTTTCTGAAAATTCTAAACTCGTTAAAAAAAACTAAATTCATTAATAAAATTCAAATTGTGATCCTTTTTAAGCAATATAAATCTAACGAGAAAATAACATCGCCTCCAAATGGCACTTAGATCCGGATGCATTTAATTTCGAATTTATCTCATGAGACGTTTTGAACAAGTATGGAACTGAGTGCACTACTGATTATTTGACGCCAAACTATCTACAACCTTCAGACAGAGTTCCGGTCCAATGGTATTCAACCAAACTATGTGGAACTTTGTTTGAATTGGTAAATTTAATCTCATTTTTGTGGAAAACAACATCAACCCGTCCAGAGCAATACAAACATACATCTAGTTGTGATTTATTTTTTCCTGCCTGAGAGAAGCTGCCCAAGATTGCTAACGGTGTAAGTACTTATGCAATATCTAGAAATCAACCCATTTGCGCCAACGCATCAAAGCTATTGAATAAAAACTTATTTTTATTCTTCCCGGGGCACATTAGGATCAAGTAGAGGGATGCGAATAATAAAAACATGCTTTGAATGGAATTTAACAAAGCAATCGCTTTCTAAACACATAAAAACTTTGCATTCAATACATCTCCCTCTGATGACATTGTCGAAATTTTGGAAGTCTTCCTAATTTTTTTAGGAAAACCACTCTCACTTGCTTTGTATAGGAAAGGTTCGCTTTGTATAGAATCTTTTTTGAAATTTCGAAGGTAGTGCCTGTGATTATTTCTAACGAAGAGTAACAGCTCGATATTTTCTCTTGCATAGACTATTAAATATAATTCCCATGCATTGACTACTATAACATTCAACATATGTGACAAAAGATGCAAAAACTATTTTTAACCTTGAATTGTCACGTGACAATCATTAACTGCTTGATTCAAAAGGTCAAATACTCCCTCCCGAACCTTAATCATAAGTGGCAAACTTATAATAGTTGAACACATTGGGGTTGTAGAATATTTATCTTTTCGTCTACTTCCTCAGACCAACGCTCAAAATTAGAAAGTCCCCCCCCCCGTGGGTACTAGCTAGGCGTGGTGGGGGGGATTGGCGAGGTTTCCCGTCATCCAGACGCGTGATCAAGTCACTAAAAATACCCACAAAAAACTATATGATGAGTGAAAACAAATATAATAAACTAGGGTTGGGGATATACACCCTGACGTGTGAGGGAGTCTCGACCTCATGAGGGCTTCTCTCCAGCAATTGTGCTGAAGATAAGTCGCCAGGGCATTTTTCAGTGGTGGAACACTTGGCCACTTAAGAATCAAAAGCTACAAGTGAAAAAATCAACGATGCAAGCATGTTCGCCCGGAGCCCAAAACTACTGCGAACTCGCCTCAAAGAGTAGCCAAGCCTTACCATGGCAGCGAGAAAACATCGTGTAAGCAAACCTCCATCGAACGCTTTGCAACAGCGAAAAATGAGCTTGTCCACAACATTCCTCCTTCACAAGGCGATGGAGTGAACGATACCAGAAGCGTAGTGGAGGCTTCGGGCAGTGGAGTCATCGATCCGAAGTGCCATTCTCCGGGGATCATCGAAAGTCATTAACCGAACAACGTGTAAAGCGCAAAGAATGATGCTCAACAGCAACAAAACGCTCCTGCTGACAGTATACCGAGAACGCCACCTGAAGACCACCCGATTATGAAAATAGCCGTTGACAGAAGTGAGGAGGAACGGCTAATAAGGAACATAAGTGCTATAAAAAACGTAATGAGAAATGCAACGAATGTCCAAAAAATATCGAAAAGGACATTAAAAAGGTGTTGACGAATTGGAGGACCTCGTTGATATCCAGCACTACCATCGCAGGGGCCTACGGGCGGCGAGTGAATTGAAAAAGCTTAAAAAAATTCCTTCACTGAAAATGCTACTCCTCCCGTAAAAGGCTAAAGGGCGGCATGTAGCCCACTTAAACCTGACTGTAGGAAAAGGGCAAAGGGGCCGATACCAGTGGAGACAGGAAACGTCAGTCAAGGGGAGGAGAGAAATGTTGATATTAAATTGATGCGCTATAAATCGCAACAGAAGGCTGCGAAGGAGATTCATCGCGTGACAGCAAAAGATACGAAGAGGCGCCCAAAAAGCAAGAAGGCACAAAACACAGCACGATGCCTAAAAAGACCAGGAGCAAGTAGCGCAGGGATGCTCTACTGATCAAGCCTGCAGACGGGAGAGCTTACGCCGAAGTCCTGATAGAAATCAGGCAAAATATGGAACCCATAAAAAACGGTGTCTGTATACGAACGGTGAGAGCAACCAGAACAGGCGGTCTCCCCGTAGAACTCGGGACGGAATCCACCGACAAGGTCCAGTTCAAAACCGCCGTCAAGGACCTTCTGGGCTCTAAAGCTGTTATCTCGACATTGCAGCCAATGGCCTAGGAAATAAGAGATCTTGACTGCATTACGGATGCCAAAGAAGTAGAAGATTCCATTAGGCAAATTCTTCCCACGGCAGAGATGTTTTGGGTAAGGCTGACCCCTACCAATCCTATAAGGCAAGGGGTCACAATAATAGACATCCCGGTGAAAGACGCTATGCAACTCCTGGCCAAGGAGAAAATTAAAATCGGCTGGGTTGTGTGCAGAATAAGTCAAAAAGTAGTCCTAACTCGATGCTATAAATGCCTAAACTTCGTACATATCTCCTTGAACTGCAAGGGGCCAGATCGAAGAAAACTGTGGTGTAAGTGTAGCACTTCTGACCGTAAGGCGTAAGACTGCCCTAACGAACCCAGTAGCATCTTGCGCAAAGATAAGGGACGGAAGTCTGAAGATCTGGTTCGTATCGCAGGAAGTCGTAGGTGCCTGGAGTTCAAAGAGGCACTAAGCAAGAAAAGAGCAAACACATGATTCAAGTCCTGCAGATCAACCTTCACCGTAGCTCAACCGCACAAGATTTACTAGACCAGGTTGCGAGGGAAAAAAACTCGTTGCTGATATCTGAGCAACACCACAACAAGGAAGAGGCTGGATGGTATTGTGATCGATCTGGCACCGCCGCCATCTGGGAATGTGATAATGCTCTACCCACAACTCGGACTTGCTCTAGCGGAAATGGCTTAGTGCTCATTGGGTGCCCGATTTGATATTCCTAAGCGTCTATTTTACACCGAATCAGTCAATTTCATGTTTTCAGAGCAGGCTCGATGAATTGGAGGAAGCTGTCTCGAGCACAAAAGGCCGAATCCTTGTTGGCGGGGACTTTAACGGCAAGGAGTGAAAATGAGGTACGCCTCTTGCAGACTCGAGAAGAAGAAGAATCCTATAAGTTGCTAGGAGGGAACTTGTCATAATTAACGTTGGAAACACACCAACTTTTCGATATGGAGGCTGCTTGGGAGCTACTATAGATGTGACATTTGCTTCGGAGTCCTTAGTGCCTGGGATACACAGATGGAGGGTACTGGAGGACTACTCGGCAAGCGGTCACCAGTACATTGCTTTCGAAATTGGCGAGCGTGCTACTCGACGCGTAGCAACCCAACCCTTAACCGTAGGTTGGAATATTTCTAAAATAGATGTCAACGCATTCGCTGCAGGGGCGGTGAAACTATGACGGCAACGGGGGGAGCCTCAGCTGAAAACATGGTGAAATCCATCATGAGGCTCATCAAGATTGCGTGCGACTGCTCTATGCCCAAGCGACGACCCCGACACAATAAGCCTGCTGTATACTGGTGGTCATCAGAAATCGCTGAAAAGCGGAAAGAATGTCAATGATTCCGCCGTGAAGACCAACGATAAAAAAATCGAGACGAGTCACAGAAATCGAGACGAGTCCCGAACGCTGGCATACACCTCGTCTAGAAAATTCCTCCGTTAGTTGATTAACGTAAGCAAGGTTCGCTGCTGGCACAACTTCGTTGAGGACACCGAAAAAGACCCATGGAGGCTGAGTTACAAGCTTGCCATGGGGAAACTAGGAGCTACAAGGAGGCCCTGTGTCCTTGAAGTGGAAAAAATGGACGAGATTGTTCGAGCGTTATTCTGCATGTTTCCTGTTCGTACCGATGATGCAGACATTTAATGTCTGGGAGAATACCTACTTTTCAGCGCCAGCGAGCTGGATGATGCGGTGAAATTTTTAAAATCGAATAAGGCCCAAGGACGGTATACCAGCGTAAGCTAACTAAAAGCTAACGCTCTTTGTATATTAAGATCGAGCAATATTTCATTTGATCATTCCGGGAAGACATTTTTTTGCTAACTTATGTACTGGAAGTCGGTACATTACTCGTCCTACCTTCGCAGTCATTGATCTTTTCGCGAGAGTTTGAGACACTTCTTTCATTGCTGAGCCATTAGAATTGACAAAAACCAAACTGGGGGCTCACCGTGAGTTGACCTAATCATGTTTTCCGCCGCAAGCCCTCTTGCACTTGTGAATTAGCTATACTGTGTTGGGCGTTTCGCGAGCTTGTCAAAGAACTTCTCAACTTCTATCATCACCATGTTTCAGATAAAAGCGAAGTAGTAAAATTTAGGTAAGGTCTAGGTGCAATGTAGCTACCTACAAAGATACCTACAATCAGAGATAACAGTCCAGAACGCTTTTTGAAAACAAATATGGAGATTTATAGATACTTTGATTTTTTTGTACGCCGAAACTTTGAGGTAAGAATTCTTGCTCTACGTCAAAATGCGAGAAAACTTTAACCATGCATGAAAAGTTTTGCTTATTTGGACGGGATCAAGGAATTGTTCGAAGCGTTAGCGGTGGTTAGTAGCCATACGGGCGTATGGATACGGAAGAATATTTTTCACATTTTTTGCTAATGATCATTTTATTTCTGGTGTTGGTGTTTTCACGTGTCTTAACACTAGCGTTTCTCCGAAATGAAAATGACAGCGTTCTTTAAAGCTTGCTTCAAAAAGAACAAATTTTATTCGTTTCAAGCCAGCAAATAATCTAAAAAATGTACAGCTTAGGGTCAAGATTGGGTAAGTACCAGATCAATCAGATCGCAATCCTAGAAAATTCTCTCAGTGCTGTTCTTTAAGCCTTCATATCATTCAAAAGCTACAGCAAAGCTTTTAATTTAGTATGGGCCCGTTTGAAGACCCAAAACTTCCAGGAATATGTTTCTAGTTTTATTTTCAATATATTTGCTAGTTCATATGAAATAGGAAAGATAAACTGCTTTTTGCCGTATAAATCAATCCACCAATCCCATCTATATGTTGCCTTTACTGAAAATTATGACGCCTTGTTTCTCACTCAAGTCGACTGTATTCATGGGCTGTCCTTTATTGTCCTTATTTAGGCTCCATTTTCATCGGAGAAGTGTGTTGAGAGGTGTTTATCCTTCTTTGCTATGTTCCTATTGCAGTCAAAGTTCCTTTTGGAGTAAAAGTAACTTTTTGTTCTTTTTTTATTTTGAGTGAAAAACATTTTTTCACTCAAAATACTGACCATTGGCCTCTACATATTTCTCCTATCTTTCAGGTAATTTATGAATACGCTAGTTAAACTGCCTGTCTTTTGCGGCAAACCATTTGTCGAACCGCTTCCCAACTTTCTCGAAATCACAGAAGTGCTTCTCTGTGAGCACTGAAGAAAAGGTTATAGTCTGATGGCGCCAAGTCTGAGGAGTACGGTGGGCGTAGTAAGATGTCGCGTCCAAGCGATTTCACTGTGTCTTTCACTAGTTTTAGTCCGTGCGCAAGCGCTGTTCATATATACCATTACTTAGCCCCGTTTTCTGGCACATTCCGGTCGTATTCCCATTAATGCGCGACTTAACTTTATCATTTGTTTATCTGCATCAATGGATTCGCTGGACTTCAAGAGTTCATAATACACGTACTACTCTGGTCCCACCAGGCAAAGAGCATGGTCTTCTTGACGAAGTGATTTGGCCTCAGGACCTGTTCTGCGGGGTGAAAGTCACGATTTTTTCCGCTTCGAGTTTTCAAAATAGATCCATTTTTCGTCACTCGTCATAGCCTGATTATATCCCTTCGGGGCGCCGAAGCAGCATTTGACAAGTGACTACGATTTTCCCTTTGACGTTTATTCAAATAATGCGGGGCCAATTTACCGAGTTCATTGATCCTAACTATTGCTCGTATATATCTGCGGATCGTTTTTCATAACACATTCAATGTTTCTACTAATTTTCGTTGAGTTTGAGTTGGCCTACCAGCCAATAACTCCTGCTTTTTCTCCTCAGCGCTCACTGTCTGTCATATTAAAATAACCACTTTTAAACTGTCAAAACCATGTCTCACATGTCGTTAATGATCGATCATCTCCATCATATGTTTTTATTAGCAAACAATGACTTTCAACAGCCTTTTCCTTTGGTTTAAACAAGAATTATTGATCAACACGATCAAACAAACACGCTAGTTTGGCGTAAGTTAATGTCAAATGATAGAAATGGTGTATGTTTCAAAGTAATACGCTGCGTATTTTTCGCTGGCGCCACCTCTTAACAAATCCTGAAACAACTTTTGCGTACACATCGTAGTTGCCGGTTCCACCAAGAGCCTTTCTAACCGCATAATGGAATTACTCAAATAAATGCGTCCAAAAGTGCCCTTCGGGATTGTTCATAGACTTATTGCTTTTTTGGTAACTTGAGGTTTAACAGCTCTCATGATTTCTTGCATAACTTCTGCATACTTTTCATCATCTGACATCGCTGACATTAACATTTGTGAAGTTTTTTTGGTTTTGCTGTTCAACTTCTGGAATCAATCATCTAACCCAGCATGTTTGTGGGCTGATTCGTTTTTCCTGCTAATTTTGCAATCTTTGGATTCAGCTGGTGACTAATCTTAAGTACTAATCTTTAGTAATCTTTTGAGTAATTAATCTTTAAACTTTATACCAAATGACTTGCCTTTTAAACGGGGTGTTGCATTTCGCTCTGACTTCGTCTTTCGTAACCTGAGTGTGTAGTGCTCGATTCTATCTAAGAGCGCTTTCAGCTTCTGTATACCCTTTTTATGTTTAAATTTATGTTTTTGTCGATATTACAGATAGCTGTGATGCTCCTTACTATTTCCACCTTTCGCAAGAGAGTTCTTTCGTCAAACAAAAACAGGCTAGTCAACGCGACCTTTAACGACTATGAGCTCGAGACACATGGCAGGATTATCGCGAACATAATCTCTCATTCACAAACAAAATTGCACATTTCTTATCCTTAGTTTTATGTTATGAGAATGAACAACTTTTACAAATGATGTGAATGAACGCTGGATAATAAGGTAGAATCATAGAAAGACGGAAACGTGAATATTCCAACAAATCCAAGATGTTGAGAATCAAACTCCGGTTTACATAAGAAGAGAAAAAGCGTAAAAATTAATATCTGTTTAATAAAATGCAACCCACCTTGTCGAATCCACTTAACTTCTTCTTCACTTAGCGAAACGGCTTCCAATCTCCAAATCTGCAGGTTTCCTATCTCAAAAGCTGTAAGGAACTGAAACCTGAAATCGATGCAAAAGAACTGTTTTGAATTGACTTTAAATAATTTTAATTTGACAAATATGTACGTCATTGATAATTGTGATACTTTGCTTAAAAGCGTTAGATAAAATTGCGTCATATAATAATTGAAATTTCATATCTAACTTTCACTGCTCATATTCAATAACGTTTCTAGCTAAACTAAATGTTTGCCAGCAAGTTTCAGCAATTATAATCATTAAGAGTGCATGGCGCATGGATATTGTAATCAGGAAAACATCCTCACTCGCTTTTAAAATATTGCAACGAAAAATAAATGTTGTATGTATAAAATCGCGTCGGCTTCTTTGAAACAACTGGTTTTGAAAGCCTTTCTATGCCTTTCGAACGTTGATTAGTGTTAGTTAAATCGAAACTAAATTGACCAAGAGACTTTTTTGCTATCGAAGTCAATATGGTTTCGAACCGACACTAATTTTCATTAATTAAGTCTTGCATTTAAACATAAACATTTCAAATAATTGCATACTACTTTGCAAGGCTTCTTATCGAAATCAATTATCATATTAAATCCTGGTTTGTAAAAGTGAAGGTAAGCCCGATTTTAACTGATCTGCATCAATTCAGTACAATTATATGTATAAGTTTCACAATTATAAAACGGTTCGACCCTGCTTGTTTTGCTGAGTGCCATAAATAAGGTTTCAAGACCAAAGACACGCGTTGGTTTTATCTTAAGAAAAAGCGACAAACGGACTCTTTGTTCTCAACAAGAGCCACTTTTTTCTATTGTTGAATAAAGTATTATCATTTGGTAATTGCAAATTATATTCTTTACAATTTTATATCCTCACTCCTCGACGAAAAATTAATGTAATGCCTAACTATGGCCATACTTCATAACGCTGCAATAGCTTTGGACTACTGACAGGAGCGTTTTTAGCAACAAGCGCGGTAACGTATTGCATAAAAGAAGAGAGTGCACGGAAGAGGCGCATGCAAGATAAGATAACCTGAAACATATTCCTTCGAAATGGAAGTGTCCTTATAAAAGTCCCAGCTGAAGCCAGAGTAGGGCAGCATTGACCTGTGTCTTACAGAGAAATTTACAGCAAACGACACAGAGATGAAAATTCATCAACGTGATACTCTGACGTATCTGGCATTTGCTCCATCAGGATTCGAAACAAAACATTTTTGAGTGTTCAGAGCTGCGGGCGAAAAGATGGCTTTGTTTTAAAGGATTTAAAGGTATAACATTTTTAAGGATATATCTGATACCGATTGAACCAAAAACATCTTTTCAGGTGCAGCTCAACTCTTTGGAGGACTGTGTCTTGAGTAAAGAGGGTCATATCTTTGTCTGGCTTGACTTTAATGCTAAAGCTTTTGAATGGGGAATTCTCCAACGAGTCCTGGGGATGTAAGCCAGAGCCGGACTACCCGTAATAAACACATGTCACACTCCCACTTTCCCCCACTTCTGCTGCGCTCAAACGGTCCCGGAGGAAACATTCGTGAAGTGTGTCTTATTACAGATATATAATCTAAGAGTCCCAGAAAACCATTCAAGTAGCGACCATCAATACACAGCATTCGATATCTGCCGCAATTTCCCAACACTGTCACACACTCAGCACTCCGTCTTCGAATGGGATACTGGAAGGATGGACGAGGAGAAGTTCGTGGACACTCTTACGAGATGTTCACCTCAATGGTGCTCTTCCTTTGGGACCAGAAGGCAGACTGCTAAACTCATGGTATTAGCGGAACTGGTATTAGCAGTTCTTTCTATGAAATCAACGATGTCTTCAGGACTAGACGATATTCTAGCTGAGGATTTGCTATTGGCTTATAACGTTTTCTCTGATTTCTTGCCAGTTACTTCTTCTGTCCTTCTACTCAGAACGAGCAGGAGGAGAGGAAAGAATTTTCTCTGAGCAATGCAGGACGTCCAGATCAGCAAGAGAAAGATAAATCTCGAGTCACTGTCAGCACACTGCCTGTTTTGCGTGTTACATATAACCACACAGCTGTGTTTCTCCACAGCTGGATGGTTATAGAGCAGGGTGGACTACTTAAGATGCAGTTGCGGATGTGATGACTATAGTCCAATGAGCAGAGGCACAGAAACAAGTACCAGAATACAAGTCAAGTACAACAATATCCGATACGGATAATTCTGAAATACGTGAAGGATAGCAGCCTCTTCTACTACACAGAGCAAGATACATGGAGGATGCTAATCATATCAGGAATACCCCAAGGCTTCATCCATGGTCAGGAGTCTGCTACCAAGGACTACTTAGACCAAAACTGCCGTAGGAGTTGCAAATGATCGACTATGGGGATGATGTAGCATTATTCCTTGGGAGCACTCTCTTCCAAGCGCAATTTAGGCTAAATGTACCACCAATCACCGGGAAGGGAGCTGTGTGACCACTCTTGGATTCAACCTAGAGATAGAAGAAACATTAGTGGTCTTCCTGGTGATTAAGAGGATCTTAAGAGGAAGAGAAAGCTCTATCTCGATTGCATCATCAAAGAGTTGTTAAAATAGGTTGAGAAACGGTACGGTAACGGCAAGGTGGTCCATTACCCTCTGCCTCTGGCAATTTTAATAAAAAAGACATACTTGATTGTCTGGTGGCTTTGAGGATGTAAAAATCTCTTATCTACAAATCCTTTCCCTTCTTATTCTCCAACTTTGCAGGCAGTCTTAGTAGCTCGATAGCACCTTAAGGGATAGAATCGGGGGCCTTACCTAAAGGAATGCGTCAAACGATTCGTGGCTAGGAAGCAGGGGCGGTGATTAATTGGTACTCCCACTAATAACTAAACAATCAAGGCGCAAAAAAATGCACCTCCCTACCCATAAAAAAAATCAAAGTTTATCTAAACAATTACTTAAGTGTGCCTCAAATCGCATCATGATTATTAATTATCGTTATTTGTTTTTCAATATTGAAAATCAATTTTCTGCGGGAAGTTTCAGTTTCTAGTGAAGATTCTAACTTTGAAAACGGATTCCTGGGATAAATGGGCAACATAATGGGAGCCCACGAAATGAATAGTCTGGAGGATACCGCCCGACTTTTCGTAGTTACATTTTTGAATATACTTGGAAGCATCAATATGCCATTCTCATAAAGCAATCACACCGAATCTTCACAAGAATTCCAGGATCACACATCAAGCGGCTGTAAAAAATATCTACAAAGTAACAAGAGATGGGGAAAAAACAAACGAAAAACGTGATTTGCACAGGTACATTCCTACAAGCCTTATTGGTTCTTCCCAAATGTTATGTGGCATCGCTTTGTGAACAGGTCTGATAGGGAGAAATATTTTAAGCTAAGGAGAATAGACACTGATTTCTTGGAACCCTGCAGTGAACATAACGTTCACATAGTCTCAAAACCCTTATTAAAGTTATTGGCTCTAGGATTTTGAATAGAAATAGTACGCCTGAACTTGGTGAAAATTTTCATAAGAATTCTTAACCCGACTCACTGTAACCCAAATTAAACTGCCGTTATTTTCAGTACGGCACTATTTATTTGTGCGCTAGGAAGGTGAAGGTTTTCTACGTCATTAGTGTCAGACTCCTAGGTGCCCATTTCTTCGGGACTACTCACTACACATCTCTCCTGTCAACCTGAGAACCTAGCCTGGAACCGTAGGGGTTCCGCGCTAGGCTCTCAGGTTGCTCTCTCAAATTTACGCGTGTACGGAACGTTACAAGCAACGAGAGAGAAGCAAAAACGAACAAAACACGTGAAATACTACGGAAAAAATTAATTCCAGTCTGACTTATAATAACTTAGTAACCTATGCCAAAAGAACTGTCAAGAAAACAGCAAATCACCAAATCACTTGGTCACCAAATCTAAACCTCATTAGTATGGCGAAGGAGCGCATACTTAGTGGGCACTCACCCACTTAATTGTTACGCTGAACTAGAATTTTATTTATATAAGCAAATTCTTTATCATCATTTCTTTTAACAAAAATAACTCCAACAAATATTTTCAGTAAGATTACAGTGCAAAGATAAATCTACTATTGCTTTTTCCATTTCTTTTTGCGATAACTGTGTTTTCGCTAATAACGGGTATTTTTTAGAGGCATTGAAATTCGAGTTGGTAGCTCTTTTTATTGCCACGTATGGCGTGACGGCTATCTTGCGTTTTATAGTTAGTTCGATTTGTCATTTTTCATGGAGAGGTTGACACCTGAACAACGTTTGCAAATTGTGCAGATTTATTTGAAAAAAAGTTTCTGTAGGAGAAATTCATCGCGCGCTCCGTAAATTTTCTGGCCGATATTTTCTTTTGCAATAAGGCTAATTTCTGGTTAAACGGCTATGTTAGCAAAATAAACTGCAGCAACTCATGGAGTGATAAGCAACCACAGGTGGTTGTCCAAACACCGTTATATCCGGAAGAAGTCATGGTTTGGTTTAATTTATGGGCTGGTGGAGTAATTGACATATACATTATAGTAAATGATGCCCACTGTAGAGCCATGATTAATGACTTTCCGTTTCAAAACTGACTCGCCATAATGCAGTAGGCTTCTGATTTCAACAGGATCCCACGCGTTGCCAAACAGCTATTGGGACCATCGACTTATGGAGAAAAGCATTTGATGAGCTTGAAAAGAATGAGAGAGATGTGTGGAGGGTGACACGTTGCGACACATGCAACTTCCGTAGGGCATGGGAGGAAGACTCCCGTTAAAACCCGTCCGGAAGGTAGGGCCTTTAGGAAAGTTAATATGTTTGCTCTGAAAGCGTTCTCAAGTCAGCTGCTACACCACTCAGCACGGGATAACGCAAGTTTTGTCTGCGCACATTGGAATTTTTTATACCATCTCTTCTTGGAACTTAAGTGTATCGGAATACTAAGAACTACTTGCTTGGTCCGGAGGTCTGGGAGGGAGATCCTTTTTACTCCTAATAATGTATATGTAACTCTCTGCAGCTCGTTTACTATTTGAATGTAAGCAGAAGTCGAAATCGTATCAGGTAGGTATTAGCACAGAACATTAGGCTACGAAAATATGAGCAGCAGTTGGATGTGTACCATGCGCTACGGAATCCAATGAACGATTTTTGTCAACTCTTACTCGATTAGAGATTGACCGTGGCTGAAATATTGACATTTTGTTTCGCTGGGTTGTAAACCTGAGCCTTCTTGATTTTTTAACAACAAGGAGTGTTGGTCAACATAATGCTCAACTCTTTCTTTTAATTTTTTGAGACTAGGCCTTATTTCGGGAGGTCTTAACATTGAAACACTTCGACTTATTTGTCATGTTCCTACAGGTGCAGGTTGGTTCTTTTATTTTTAAACAAACCAACTATGACGAATATGTTAGAATAGTCTTTTTGCTTAAATATCTTAACTAATTATTGTTTCATTTAGCTGCACAACTTATGTCCGATTGCGTCTGCTGGATGACCCCTGTTATGTTTTTCATTGTGTAGGTGGCATAAAGAAATAAAAGGAAAAAAATAATAAAAAGAGCAAGCAAAATTACCTGTTACAATAAAGTTTTTGTTAAAATTTTAATTTGAATGCATAATATTTTAAGTTATAAGTGAATCATATGAAATAAAATAGAACTAAGACTATAATTAAAATGAAAGCATTTATAATTAGATTTAGTATTTAATAATATTTTACTAAACAAAATAAAAGTCTCAGTTAAAAAAGTCTCAGTATCTATTGAACACTATGAACGCTTTCTGGAACAAATTTTCAATAAATATAATTCAGTTGTTAGTTGTGATCAACTACGTTTAAGAAGGAGGAAAAGTAAATATAAGAGAAAAATAAAAGTGAATAGGAAAAGCAAACATAGTAATATAAGATGAAAGGTTAAAAAAATAAACAGGAAAAATTTAAAAAAAAGCAAATATGAGTAAAAAATCCAGAATTTTTTTTTTTGGCTGGGGTGAAGGCAATCTACGCCCAGAATGTGGGACTACTACGAGCGCATGCTACCAGACTACCTACTAAACACCCCCCCCCCCCCTGTCAAGAGACCCTACTGGAAAAGTTTGACACATTACTTCGGGCTAGGACTTTTTTTACTTCGCCCTAGAGCGCCGGCGATTTCTCAGTGTAGAGAAATCTCCCTCCAGCGGGAGGGGGCAGAATGGAGGAAGACTGCTAGAGAGGAGACCCCCTAGACCCCGCGCCCAAGGTTATCCATGCTCACTTTTTTTGCTGTAAAGAAAAATTAAGAATAAAAGAATTAGGGAAAAAAATTTTAAGAAAAAGTGAAAGAAAAAAGACAAGAAAAACGAACACTTGGTAAGCTGTTTGTGGTCGTGGGAATATATCAAATAAGGAGTATGAACGAGCTCGTGTGCGCATGCATCAAATTTTCTGAAATCAAGCTGGAAAAAGATCGTTTCTGACGGATGCCAGTAAGTTATATTCAAGGGAGCAAAATCCAATTCCAGAATTCCGGACGAAGTTAAGGATGTAGTGAAACAAGACGCAGAAATTGAGCTGAGATAAAACGTCGTGTTGGAGGCAGCAGAGATGGTCAGAATGAACGCGGCAGGACTAAATTCATGTAAATTGACTATTTTGTTTGTTTATATATTTACTTGTTTAGATTCTCAATGGAAATTAGTATTTTGTATTTGTATTTGTTATTTATATTTTTTTATATATGTATATTAATTTTTAATTTTTAATTTTTTTATTTATATGTTATTATTTATTATTATATTATTTATTATTATGAATAATAACATGAAGCAGTGAGATTTTTCCGTGTGTGTGTGTGTGTGGAAGGCTATGTGGCTTTCATAATGTACCAAGAACGTACCTCCCCCCAACGCCCTCGCGTTGAGTTCGTCGTTTAAAAGTAACTTCCTTACGCCGCCATTATGCGACCATTGTATTACCAAATTACCATAACCTGTCTAACCTTTTTCTATCTTCGCTGCAGGTGCGACATATCGATTGCCTTACGTATTATTATTTATTTATATTATTTTTTTAACTTAATTTTTTTTAAAATACACAACACCCAAGAATGTTAACACAGAGCAAACCTCTTCACAAATATAAAGATAAATACATGATAATGTAGGAGGTAAAGAAATACGCCTACCTACACACATACAACGATGTGACTAGGCGCATGCGCTTAGCGCGAAAAGTGGAGATAGCCAGCCGGCACAGTCGAGTGTACATAGTGTACATAGTACACTCAGTGTACACAAGTGTACATAGAGTTAAGCATTGAATAAACTAAATAATAACCACGAAATCAATCTTTAATTAATCAATCTTTGCACACCTACCTACCTCGCACAGGTTATGAGCCCAGTGGCGAGTAAATAGCAAGTGCAAGTGAAAATCAAAATAAAAGGATTGACAAAGTGAGTAGAGTTTCGACGTAGAAAATTGTGACCGCGTAGAAAACCAAGCCTACAAGATGAGTCACGGCGGATCATCACGGATTGAGATGCTAGAAAAGAAGAATTATGACGTCTGGCAGTTGTACATGAGATCCATTCTAATGAAACATGACCGATGGGGATACGTGAAAGGCGATTTCAAGATCCCGACCGGGACTGATGCCGCACCGCGCGTGTTGGCGAAATGGAGGACCAACGATGAAAGGCAGATATCATTCTATCCATTGGAAACGAGTAGTTGAAAACAGTTTCAAGATGTGAAACGTCGTAACATGTATGTGATAAATTACAGTCTATTCATGCATCAAAAGGTCCTGTCAGAAAAATCGAGTTACTGACAGACATTACGTCATTCACAATTGACGAGGATGACGACTTCCGAGAATTCCTGGATATCTTCGTCAGCGCCATAGAGCAGTTGGAAAGCATGAAGATTGTTTGTAGTGCTGATTCTCATAGGACCACCTCAAAGTTTTGAAAACTTTAGGTGCGCAAATCCAAGGACGAATTACCCAACACTGGTACGCTGATTGGGAAAATTTTGGATGAAAAAAGGAGCCGCAGTTCAGCCGAGACCAAGGAGGACAACAATAATGCATTGCATACCGGAGGTCGATCAAATAGAAATCGACTAAACAAATCCAAGTCAAAACCGACACAACCGTGTTTCATTTGCGAAAAAGTTGGACATTGGGCCGGAAATTGCTGGGAACGAGATAAAAATTCGACGAAGAAAGTCGAGAGAGCAGTGGAGAAGATGAAGAACTACTACATCGAGATATTGAGACCCGAGAAGGTGAAAAACGTTTCAACCACGACGAGATGGTGTTTGGACAGCGGATGTACCACGCAAATGTGTGCCAAGTGTACAGCGACCGTGAACATGGCAAATTCGGCATCGACGACAGCGAACCAAGGGCACCGAGCACGTCACTACAGCGACAGATGACAGTAAGGTACAGTTGAGTTTAAGTAACACGTTACTTGTAAAGGACCTACGAACTAACTTGGTTTCCGTCTCCAAAATCACACGCAATGATCGAGAGATTTTATTTAGGAAGGATGATGCTCTCATCAGAGACCGCAACGGAGAAATAAAGATGATAGCGGATCGCATTGGAGACCTGTATTACCTACGGGAGGATTAACGTCGGGAACATGTATGGATGTATGTCATCGAGGAACAATGACTCAAAAATAATATGAACCAAGAACGGAGAGAAGCACTGAGTCACTCGAGATAATCCACTCTGATTTGTGTCAACCGTCAAGTACCAAGTCAGAAGGAGTGAACAGGTACTGCGCGACATTTATAGATGATTACACCGGCTGATGCGAGCTGTATTCACTAAAGAGTAAGGACCAGACATTCGAAGTCTTTAAGCAGTACAAAAGCTACTTAGAGTGTCAAACCAGGAAGAATATACGTAAATTACAGTCAGATAACGGTCGAGAATATTGTAATAAGCAGTTCGACGAGTTCCTGAAGCGCGAGGGCATTCAAAGACGCTTGACGACACCGTATATGCCTCAGCAAAATGGAGTAGCTGAGCGTATGAACAGAACATCGGTTCACATAGCCAGATGCCGGCTGATACAATCATGACTGCCGTCGACGTATTGGGGAAAAGCAATCAACACAGCAAACTACCAGAGGAACAGATGTCCAAGCAGAAGCCACCAAGGGGTAACGTCATATGAATTATGCACTGGCAAAGGGCCACTTTTGAGACACCTGAGAGTATTTGGATCGAAAGTTTTCATATTGGAAAAAGTACCCAGACGACGACAGCTAGATGACAAGACAATCGAAGGAAAGTTAGTAGGATATTCACAAACGGCGAAAGCATACAGAGTTCGGCGAAATGACAATGGAAAAATTTTCAACACGAGAGACGTGCGAATAAAAGAAGGACGACTACGCACACCCACAAGAAGAGACTCCAGAGCCAGGGAGAGTTCTGCGAAATCAGAGACCACACGAGGAGTGTGTTATGAGGTCTCCAATAAAACGTGCGCCGGGAAGACCCCCAAAAGCGAAAACCGGGAAGCGGGGAAGACCGAAGAAAATGTTCAGATACGTCAGTATGTCGAGCGTAGCACCCAGCCATGCACCAAGCCGGGATAATCTCACAGACGGAGAAACGGTGGACCACGAGGAAGCAACAGAGCTACAAGATAACGTATTCGGTCAAGACGTAGGTGGAGAGAGTCGCGGCGAGAAGAGAAACGAAGCCAACAGTGAACCTGAGAAATCACCGTAGTATGCCGAGGCACGAGAAAATGAACAGGAGTTTGTGGAAACAGAATCCGTCGAATAAATGGCGATCATGGCTGACGTAACCCTAGAAGAGGCAATGGAGCTGAATCTTTTGAATGGAAGCGTGCATGAGCCGAAGAAGTACGCTGACACCTAGAGCACGCAGCCTAGGAAATTGTAAGATGGCCAGGGGACAAGAACGTAATAGGCTCTAAGGTCATATTGAAAAGTAAAGTCAACACCGACGGAAAAATCGAACACAGGAAGGCTAGAATCGTAGCCAGAGGATTCACGCAGAGGCTAGGATTTGATTACGACGAGCCTAGTCGATTTGGCTAATGACGGCCTTAGCTGCAGGATTGAAAGCAAAAATACATCAGATGGATGTCTTAATGGCATACCAAAACGCGGAACTTGATGAAGAATTATGTATGGAAGTTCTAAATATGTTAAAAGAAGTCTTGCAAGATATTTTGCGCTGCGAGGGACGAGATTCCGAAGTACAGAAGCAACCGGTGAAGATGTTAGAAGAGCTAATCAAGGGTAACCAAGTTTGCAAACTTCAAAAATCATTATACGGACTGAAATAGTTAGGAAAGAAATGGTACGAGAAATTATGTAAAATATTGAAGAAACTAGGACTAAAACTTACTATACTAGACCCATGCCTATTTACACGGAGAACTGGTGACGCCATTTTCATGGTAGGAATATATTTGGAAGTCGCATTAGTGACGTCGAATAATCCCAAGCTAATAGAAGAGTTCAAGCAGGCGCTAAGTCGAGAACTAAATATTAAGAGTCTTGAATAATCCAAATACTGCTTAGGAATAGAATTCAAGAAGCAAGAGGGACAAATATGTCCAAGTCAACGGCGATCCGTGGAAGAATTACTGGAGAAATTCGGCATGAGTAACTGCACCCCGCATCGGACACCGGCAAGTCCATCAGCAAAATTGAATAAATCGTCAGACCTGAATAAACTGACGGCTAACCCAAAGTACAGAGAACTAGTCAGATGCACCTATCGGTGGCCACGAGGCCAGATATCGCGCACAGTGTAAGCGTGCTGAGCCGATTCAATGAAAAGCCTACAGAGGAACACTGGGGACCTGCGAAGAGAGTGCTGAGATACCTCAAAGGAACGCCAGACCTAGGACTTGCCTATAACGGAAAAGTCGAGGAAATTATCGGCTACGCAGACGCCGACTGAAGAAACGACTCGAGATCATACTCGGGATACGTATTCATCCTAGGAGCGGCCATAAGCTGGAAAGCGAAAAAACAGCGGACAGTAGCACTGTCAACGACGGAGGCCAAATACAAGGCACTCACCGAGGCAACGAAGGAGTCAATGTACCTGAGGGGGCTTCTAGACGAGATTGGGTTCCCAAGCTTATCAGATGGACTGATATACTGCGATAACCAAGGCGCAGTACACCTGACATTATTGACGCGTCACTATGAGCGGACAAAGCATGTCAGAACCCATCTTAACTTCGTCAGAGAAGCCATGCACGACGGGGAAGGTACCGTGATACATACGCAAACGGGTGACATGGTCGCCGACATCTTCACGAAGTCATTAGCCATAGAAAAACATGAAGAGCTCGCCATGCAAATGCGTATGAGAGACACGCAATAACCACGCGTGTCCGTGTACGTATTAAGGGAGAGTGTAGGACATAAGGTAGTACGCACGCCTAAACACATATAACGTGATTAGGCGCATGCGCTTCGCGCGGTAAGTGGAGATAGCCAGCCGGCACAGTCGATATACAGATATGCAGTGTAGCAGACGCGCAAGTATACATAGAGTTAAGTTTTGAACAAACGAAATAATAACCACGACATCAAGTTATATGCAAGGACTTTTCGTGCACCGAGAGAAAGAGGAAATAAGAAAACGTCCGGATTATTATTTAAAAAACGATTTTACTCCGGCGTTTCACTGCTAAGACTGACAATATAATAAA
This sequence comes from Stratiomys singularior, assembly GCA_954870665.1. Taxonomy (NCBI): domain Eukaryota; kingdom Metazoa; phylum Arthropoda; class Insecta; order Diptera; family Stratiomyidae; genus Stratiomys; species Stratiomys singularior. The sequence continues at coordinate 110,884,369 of OX940877.1, read as the reverse complement.
TTAAATCTATCTATTTATACATATTTTTACAGATCTAGTTACGTCTATATAATTAACATATTTTATTATCCTACGTCTGGCTTAAATCCTTTTATTAGGATACTTATGACACGCATGAGCGTCTAGATTTAATCCCAAAAGAATTCTATGCAAATGATATTTGCATCTTTTATTACTTTAAAATAACCCAGATCTACTTAATCTTTTTCTTAGGGTTTAAGGTAGGTCTGAGCATCTGGAAGGAATCACCCTCACGTGCAACACATGTGACGTAATTATCAATCTTTAATTAATCAATCCTTGCACAACCAGCTACCTCCCACAGATAATAAGCGATAATAAGTTCACTGTGTTAATATCGAAAAATACATATCAACGTTATCCTAAATTAGAAAAGGCACAGCTTTTAATGAACCCATTCAGACATTCGGCAAGCATTCCTATTGCATGAAGCGAACGCAACTTTTGTGGTCAATATCATTGTCGTTTCATCTAATATAGGATTCATTTTCATTCATCTCTTCGTTATTTTTTGTTTGTTTTTAGATTTCTTCATTACATATTCCTCATTTGAATAACATTTACAACGAAGGGAAAAACGATACTCTATTGTAAAATCGTGTATGCGACCTTTAAGGATAGCATGAAATATTCAAATGCTATTTCTTTATGGCTTTCATGGTTTTTACATTTTTAATAAATATGAAATATGATGAAAACGTTGACATTGATTTATTGATTGCTTCAAAACCCATAAAATAAGCGATTAGCCCATAATATTACCTTAAATATGGAACCAGTTCGAAAATCCGCCTAAAAATGATAATTGTGCTTTTGTGAATAGCATTTATGGCTCATTATGTACCAAAAATTTTATGTTTTTTTGAAAAAAAAAAATAAATGCGTTCAGCTAGCGACCCATATTCACCCCAGAGAAACATTAAAAACTAATCGCTAAATTACACAATAAACGGCCTTACCAAATCATTAAGATACATCTTATTTAGATCGTGGTCTCGACTCTTGTTAAATACTTCAGTAATTGCGGTTTTGTCTTGTACTTGTATACTCGGGATACGTATTCATCCTAGGAGCGGCCATAAGCTGGAAAGCGAAAAAACAGCGGACAGTAGCACTGTCAACGACGGAGGCCAAATACAAGGCACTCACCGAGGCAACGAAGGAGTCAATGTACCTGAGGGGGCTTCTAGACGAGATTGGGTTCCCAAGCTTATCAGATGGACTGATATACTGCGATAACCAAGGCGCAGTACACCTGACATTATTGACGCGTCACTATGAGCGGACAAAGCATGTCAGAACCCATCTTAACTTCGTCAGAGAAGCCATGCACGACGGGGAAGGTACCGTGATACATACGCAAACGGGTGACATGGTCGCCGACATCTTCACGAAGTCATTAGCCATAGAAAAACATGAAGAGCTCGCCATGCAAATGCGTATGAGAGACACGCAATAACCACGCGTGTCCGTGTACGTATTAAGGGAGAGTGTAGGACATAAGGTAGTACGCACGCCTAAACACATATAACGTGATTAGGCGCATGCGCTTCGCGCGGTAAGTGGAGATAGCCAGCCGGCACAGTCGATATACAGATATGCAGTGTAGCAGACGCGCAAGTATACATAGAGTTAAGTTTTGAACAAACGAAATAATAACCACGACATCAAGTTATATGCAAGGACTTTTCGTGCACCGAGAGAAAGAGGAAATAAGAAAACGTCCGGATTATTATTTAAAAAACGATTTTACTCCGGCGTTTCACTGCTAAGACTGACAATATAATAAATTAAATCTATCTATTTATACATATTTTTACAGATCTAGTTACGTCTATATAATTAACATATTTTATTATCCTACGTCTGGCTTAAATCCTTTTATTAGGATACTTATGACACGCATGAGCGTCTAGATTTAATCCCAAAAGAATTCTATGCAAATGATATTTGCATCTTTTATTACTTTAAAATAACCCAGATCTACTTAATCTTTTTCTTAGGGTTTAAGGTAGGTCTGAGCATCTGGAAGGAATCACCCTCACGTGCAACACATGTGACGTAATTATCAATCTTTAATTAATCAATCCTTGCACAACCAGCTACCTCCCACAGAGCGATAATAAGTTCACTGTGTTAATATCGAAAAATACATATCAACGTTATCCTAGATTAGAAAAGGCACAGCTTTTAATGAACCCATTCAGACATTCGGCAAGCATTCCTATTGCATGAAGCGAACGCAACTTTTGTGGTCAATATCATTGTCGTTTCATCTAATATAGGATTCATTTTCATTCATCTCTTCGTTATTTTTTGTTTGTTTTTAGATTTCTTCATTACATATTCCTCATTTGAATAACATTTACAACGAAGGGAAAAACGATACTCTATTGTAAAATCGTGTATGCGACCTTTAAGGATAGCATGAAATATTCAAATGCTATTTCTTTATGGCTTTCATGGTTTTTACATTTTTAATAAATATGAAATATGATGAAAACGTTGACATTGATTTATTGATTGCTTCAAAACCCATAAAATAAGCGATTAGCCCATAATATTACCTTAAATATGGAACCAGTTCGAAAATCCGCCTAAAAATGATAATTGTGCTTTTGTGAATAGCATTTATGGCTCATTATGTACCAAAAATTTTATGTTTTTTTGAAAAAAAAAAATAAATGCGTTCAGCTAGCGACCCATATTCACCCCAGAGAAACATTAAAAACTAATCGCTAAATTACACAATAAACGGCCTTACCAAATCATTAAGATACATCTTATTTAGATCGTGGTCTCGACTCTTGTTAAATACTTCAGTAATTGCGGTTTTGTCTTGTAGAGAGGAAATAAATACACAAATTTAATTCAATATCTGCCGGCATTTTATTAGCATAATAATGTCAATTGGTGCTGCTTTTCAATATGAATTATATATGTATTTCTTCGCTAAGGTGAAAAGAAAAAAATACCGTTCAATGAAATGAATATCATCTGCACAAAAACATTCGCATATATTAACAAGTGCGAATCATGTTACATATCATAGAAGTGTGGTGATTATTTATGACAGAAATTGTTAAATATGCAATGAAAAAATTTGCGTGTTATTAGCAAGTGGACTTGGAAAGTATGAAGAAAAAAATAATAAAATGAGTGGTGCACAAAAAAGCAATTAAATAAATGAAATTTAGGCGAACTTATTGTGATTTATTTAGTTGATGTGGTACAAGTAATGGTTTATGTCATCAAAAGCATGCTTAAATTAAATTCACGAAAGTCATGCTACTACGCGTTCAAACCATTTGAATGAAATCTCGCAAAATATCTCATTCGAATTCGGTTTAAGAATGACAGCAATGGTTAAGTGTCAACAAAATTTCCTTCCTGGGTTCTGCCATCGGAGTTTGGGCTCTCCGATTCCCGAATTTTCTGCACAAATGGCAAAAAGTTTAAAATATTATGTATAGAGTTTGTGCAATCTTGCAAATTCATTACTAATTTAGGAGAATTATTGTATACACTCCCAGAGCAAAAAAGTTCGTGGTTCATAGGCATCGTTATACCAGTGTATGCATATGTTTATAAAATACGTATTTTTCTTGGGGAAAAATTCTTTTACATTCAAAGTACTCGTCTTCTACACGTTTCGGTCATCTTTCAGGTAATTTATGAATAAGATGTCAGAAAAGCTGCTCGTCTTTTGCTTCAAACCACTTTCCAACTTCCTCAAAAACACTGAAGCGCTGCTCAGCGAGCACGTGCCCCATTGACGCGAAAAGTCAGGAGAGAACGGCGGGTGTAGAAGGATGTTCCATCGGAGCGATTTCCATGCACCTTTCACTGGTTTTGCTGTGTGCGACGGGGCGTTGCCGAGTAACACAATCATTTTACCATGTATTCTGGTCCATTCCGGTTTTTTGATTAATTTCAATTTTTCAATTTTCATTTAACTATTCATTTCAATTAACTATTTATTGACAAGAGCGTTGTGTATTAACGGTTTCGCCTGTCTTCAGACGCAGACCATGGTCTTCTTATCGAAGAGATTTTGCCATGATGTTGAAGAGGCACGATTTCTTCCACTTCGTGTTTTCAAAGCAAATCCATTTTTTCCTCACTCGTCATAATCTGATGCAAAATTGATTTCCTTTCGTGGCATCGAAGAAGCATTTCACAAATAACATTGCGACTTTCCATTTGACTTTATAGCAAATCGTGTGGGATCTTGCATCCTTCCATTGCTTAACACAACTTAAGTCGTTTTCTGAAACTTCACAAAGATTTTTTACGTCGGCTGCAGAAACTGCGAAATCAGCTATTTTTGGTCAGAGATGTCTTAAGACACTCTCCTTTGATTTGCACCACATATTTTCATTATTTTCATTATTTTGTGAAATTATCGGGGCCAAGTAATTCACACATTAGGAAAAATACTCACCCTCTAAGAGGTTGCCAAAACACTACACGCCTTGGCGCCATATATCATAATAACAGTTGCTATTCGTTCCTCAATCTTTGGTGATGAGTCAGACATTGTAAAAGTAACAAGGAAAATATTTATTTCTGTAATATTTTTCATTAACACACACTCCTTGCTGGGCAAAATGAAGTGTGATTTCTCCGCGACCGCCCATTCTGCCAGCTTTCAGGATTTTTAAGTTGAATCACGGAGTCCGTATAAGGAAAATTTCCGAAATCGCTGGTTCTCACTGTCCTATTAGGAAACCACGCATTGATGTGAGTTCGCTGTGTGGCTCCATCATGCCAGCCCCAATCCTTTGAAAGCTGAGAGAGATGGGAGGCAGTTCGCAGTCCAGCAAAGTTGAAATGAAGTCAAGAAGGGTAACCGTAAGGTGGATTTGAAGCGGAGTTAAGACGTTGTATTCGTCCAGTGCCTTTTGTTGAGTGAACACGTTGAAATGAAGGCCAACGTACCGTTGAACTAAAATAATGTTGCGTATGTATCGATAAACTTGAACATCTGATGTAAAGAAGGCGAGAAGTGCTGTGGAATGAAGTGAATGAGAGTTTGGAAGGCAATGAGGAAGGAATGAAGTGAGGACCTAAGACGTCACCCAACCTGCTATTTTTGGCTATTATGGCCTGGGGAGTGTCGAGGGAAAGCAAAATGAAGTTCGACTGATGTGGGTTGGTGGAGTTGGTCTGTTGAACTGATGGAATGAGGACTAAAGGAAATAATGACAAATGAATGAAATCATTGAAGTAAACTCGAGAGCAGTTGGAGGGGTCAGACTGAAGAGAGTACTGTTGACGTTCCAAAATGAGGTTCTGACTGCGAGACTAAAACACTTGTTTAAGGTGGAAGTTGAAAATGTTAGAGTAAAATATGCCCTAAATGTTAAATTTAATGTTATGACTATTTTTAACCTGGACTCTATAGACTTGTGCTATAGGGCTGAGGCTGACGCAGGGGGGCTGATGATCTGAACCTCCACTTAGTTCATTCAGTCTTTGGGGCTATCAGTCTCATGTATCTGGAGCAAAAACGGAGAGTTTTTTTCGGACAGTAGAAAAGCGTACCATAATCAGAGGTTCATCTGAATCACGGGTTGAAGAGACGCCCATGACACTATGAAACTTGTTGCAGATCTTGCCGATGGTGGTTGACACATTATTTTAACACCATCAATGGAGACAGTGGAATTAGGTGAACATGGCAGGTGTCCGCGCTAAACACTTCGACTTCATGTTCTATTGGGTATTGGATGCATTTAAGTTCACTACTCGTCAGTAAAAAGGATGTTTTCTTCTTGCACCATTGCCATTGTTATCATCGAAGCCAAGGTTTTTGAAAATTTTAACAGTAATTCAGCTGATCTTGAATGTTTTTTTTAGAAAATAGAGGTTTCTTGTGTTCTTCATTAACTTGGGGGCCTCAGATCTGAACGGTTCACCTCCACACGTATTCAGTACCCTCCGGACCTATTAAGACATTTCGAAGACCACTTCGCACCTCTTTCGAATAATACTTTCGAGAGGCCTTAATTTGTTTTTTACTTCAAGTAACCAAATTGCAATTGATGAACTCATGAATTATGTGAATTAAATTGAATTAAATATCTTTTTACTGATGAGGGATTCAGATCTAAAGCTAGTACAAAATTCCCCAGTAATTACAGGCTGCAGAGTTGACTTGTAACCAGTTTTACCTACAAATCATCTTCAAATCTTCGTACCTGCTTTTTATGGCTCTTAAAAAAAGAGTCAATATTTTCGTTCTTTCGTTTAAATTGCTGTTTACACATTTCATGGAAATAAATTAAAGTTATGTAGCTCTAAGCAAATTTAAAGAGCGGTCAAATTTTTTGAGTAGTTATATAGTTTTCTGACGCTAAAATTATACGGATCGAATTATCTTGGTGAAGGATGGAAACGAGAATGAAAAGAATCTTTTAAAAATTTTCCTGAAAAACATTCAGGGAGTGACACTTCCACAAAAATATTCAAGACACCAATGCTACGAGGAGCTCTGAATAGGGAATCACTAATACTTCAATGGCAATATTTCAAACGGAAGAAAACTCCTGGAAAAATGTCCATCTCTCGGTTAAAATATGAAAACATCAAACCAGAAGCCAAGACATTTCTTTTTTCTGACTATTCTCTATCATCGTAAAAGGTACTGCAGGCCATTATAACCTTTGAAACATACAAACCACAAGGACAAACGATTACCCAACAATGATCATAAAAACAGGTATTACAATGGTTGGTGGTATTACAATGGTGCGCACCCGTTGGAAACATACAGAGCATTCCTATCAAAAAGAAGCATTTCATTAGACAAGACCGACGTAGATATTGGTTTCACATCAAACTCAGCCAAAAGTAACCAGTACAAAATAAATCACGATGAACCAATTAGCTCATTGCCTTATATAGTGAAAAGCCTGGAAGTCCTGGTTAATGGGGTATGGAATGATAATGAATAGAACGCAATCACAGCATAGTTACTTACCAGTGCTAACACTTCTAGAAACCTCCTCATCTTAAGGTATGCAACAAAAATAAGTGGAACCCTTGAATTGGTAGATTTTCTCCCTTTTGTCATATCATCACTAGCTTTGGTAATCACAGATGACAAATAGTTGAATACTAAAACAGGAAGCATTTTAGAGATGCTTATAATATCACCATCACCAGGCAAAGGTGCCTAGGAACGATGTCAAGTCAGATGCAGACTGCAATCTTTCTTCCTTACTGATAAGCGAAATTGAGGGAGGTGTTCACCGAGGTTTCACTTGCAAATATCAACTTGAAATCTACAAATATGCTATCCACAACAGCTTTCGCAACACCACTTGATTCTTAAACAAAACATGGAAAGGTCTTTCCAAGTCAAAGGAAGCTGATTCGATTTCAAACACTGGGGGATACAACAATCCCACGGCATATTTAATGAATCACTAAGTACGCATCTTTCCAAGAGCATGATAGACTGATATCCAACCCACCAAATTAAAATCTCAAGATATGAAGACGAAAGAAGATGTTAGCTGAAGCTGAGTCAGCTGTCAGAAGCTAAGTCAGCTGTCATTAGATGAGTCAGCTGGTTAGGTTTTTGTGAGTGAGGTTTTGGTGACTTATTTTTTGCTAGCGAAATGTTACAAAACAACTGAACATATACTGATGCCCAACTATGGGGGGTGAAATCGCATTCGCAAGAATGCAAAAAGAAATTGCTAAGTTGTTGAACTGTTCGCTTCGTACTGTGCAATCTGCCATCAAACGATTGGTTCAGACTGGTACTCATTCTGGTAGACCACTGATAGGCAGAAAACGAGTAATTACGAAGCGCGATGATAGAAAACTAATACACCAGTCTATTAAAGATCGCAAAAAAAAACTTCATCAGAACTTGCCTTGTCCAAGCAGGCTGGAAAGCCAATACCCGGTCGGACAGCTAGAAGTAGACTTGGTGAAGCGGGTCTTAAGTCTAAAGGATACAAAAGGATAAAGGAGGTCTAAAGGTCTCAAGGATACAAAGTCAGCAGAAGCCGTGGCATTTAGAAGCGAACAAAAGAGAACGGCCAAGATTGGCTCTGCTGTACAATTATTTTACAGATGGAGATAAGTCCAATGTGGTCTAACCAATCAACTTTTAGGTAACTTGATGTCTAAATTTCCTGACTAACATATTTTTTTATTAATACGAATGATCAATTATTTAATTATCTTAGGCTATAAAACTTGTGGATATTTTAAAAAAGGCTTTTTTTCTTTATCCTATTGGTATTTGGAACAGAAGGTGTGGCTTTGATGAGGCGACGTTCGGGCCAAGAATGCCATTCAGATAACGTGGTCCCAACTGTCAAGCATGGAAGCGGCAGTATAATGATCTGTGGCTGCATGATTGCTGATGGGGTTGGGGAAAACTTATTTTTGAATGTCATTACAGCAGCAAAAAGAATATGCGAGGGCGGTTCAAATATGATCGAGACAAACGTTGTAGATAGTGCGCATGTACGTGTTGAAGATCGTGGCTTGAGTATGTGATAGCTTGCAAACCCATGCAAACAGTGTGGCATAGTTTTTGTCGGGATCGCATGTTTCACGCGCGTGCTACGACCATGAGTGAACGTCAAGTGCCAACCGCCGTTGCGCAACGTATTGTCATTCGCTTTTTAGTGTGGCAAGGCGTTAAAAATACGGAAATTTTTCTGCGTTTGCGAAATCAGTTTGGAAGTCAGTGCCTGAGTAGGGCTGCTGTATTTAAATGGGCCAAAGTATTCAGGGATGGCCACGAAGCCTTCGAAAATGAGCCCCATGATCGTCGACCGCGAACTAGCATCACATCAGGCAAAATTTGCTGCGTAGAACAACTCATTTTGGAGGACCTTAGGAGTAATGTTCGAGACATTTCGGCTGAACTCGGCATCAGTATTGGCAGTGTAAAGTCTATCACCCACGAATACCTTCAATATCAAAAAATAACGGCACGATGGGTTCCTAAATTGTTGAACTTCGAGCAAAAATTCACGCGGTTGCAAGTTTGTCGCCGCTTGCTGACGCGATACGAGGCGGAGGGGGGATTTTTTTCACGCGAGTCTTCACTACAGACAAGACATGGGTACACTATTACACTCCCGAAAGCAAGGTGTCATCTGAAGATTGGAGGAAGAAGGAGGAAGGGGCGCCAGTCAAAGCGAAGACAACCAGATCCGCGGGTAAGTTTATGTATACTGTGTTCTGGGACCGGCGGGGCATGCTGTACGTTGATTTTCTACGCACCCAACGTTCAATCAATGCTGCATACTACTCTAACCTTCTGAAAACACACGTGAAATCCGCTTGTCGGTCGAAACGGAGGAACATTCCAGCACGAAGTGCGATTCTTCTCCAGGATAACGCGCGCCCTCATACCGCGCGTTTCACGCTCAATACAATGTCGGAATTGGGGTGGCAGGTACTGAAACACCCCCCTCCATACAGTTCGGATTTATCACCCTACGACTACCGCATATTTGGAACACTGAAAGAAGCCCTCGGAGGTTAAAGATTCAACACCGACGATGAGGTAGAGGAGTTCGTGCGCATATGGCTGTCCGAGTTGCCCAAGGAATTCTTCGATTTCGGCATCAAAAAGCTTCCGGAAAGGTGGACAAAATGCGTAACTAGTGAGGGATAAAATAAACGTGTAACAGCATTTGTCTCGATCATATTTGAACCACCCTCGTAGAAGTATTTGAAATTGCATCGTTTGCTAACCAGTATTTTTGACGAAACTAACCTAGAGGAAATCGCACCTCGCACTTACTGAGCTTACTTAATAAACGCACTATCTAAATCTAAAGGTAGCCCGTCTTGATTTTAAGTATATTTATTTACTTCGAATCTATCAAGAAAGAAGACGTTGGTTTTTTTTCATTATTTTAAGTAGATTTTAGGGTACCTTAGATGATTGGTCGAGGCTGTATACGATGGAAATTCGCTATAAGCTTTAAAGCACTCGTCACCGTGTTATACACTGCTGCACCAGCTCGCTAGGGAAGAAATATGGGTGACCAATAGACTTCCGACTTCAAGGAGTAGAAATATTTAGAATTTGTTGTTGCTACATTCGCATAGTGCAGCCCAAAACAAACCTTCCATAGCTGTACATAACTAGCTTACCCGCTGACCGAAAAGCACGATTCTCCTGAATTGACCAAAATTCCAATTCGGATAAGAATGGTTTGGAAATTAAAAATTTTTGGAACTGAAGTCCACTGAAGCTTCTCTGTTAAAAAACTTTTGTAGAATCCTGTCTGTTTTTGCAATGTTTTTGAAAGACACTAATTAATTTACTCGCCATAATTTCAACAATTCTTGGCTTCATTGTCACTATTTTGAATATCGTGTACAATCTATAATCAAAATTCCATTCGTAGTTAGCCTTAGTTTGAAAAATATAATATTGTTTTGAATACATTATGTTACGGCTAGTGATCATGAATTTATTTTTGAAAGTGGTAGTACTACTATCAACCTTACCGCTTTGTTTTTACTGCTAATTATCCTAATACTACTACTATTACTACTGCTATCAATGCTACTACTGCTTTTATTATTACCGTGATTTCTGCTACTCTCTCTATCATAACTACTAGAACTTCTACCCCCACTACTACTTCTACTACTAGTATAACTACTACTACAAGGACTTCTGCCATTGCTATCACTACTACTTTTGCTGCTTCTAGTACCACTGCTATTATACTAGCACTACTATTACTACTACTTCTACTACTAATACTACTACTACTACTACTACTACTACTACTACTACTACGACTATTTTCTCTCTTCTATTATTTTCGAAAATTAATATCAACATTTACGAAAGGAAACGAAAAGTTTTAGTTCTTAAGATACAGTACATTGTTTCAAAAAATAAGTTGGCGATTATTGGAATATAAAAATTAAAACATTGTTTCAGTTGGGGTTGTAACAATAACCAATAACGCCAAAATTAAAAAAAAAAAAAAACAAATTAACTTCAGAAGTGAAATGCAATCATAATAAATTAATTTCCATACTCCCTCATACCTTATTGGTGCATAAAACTTCATGATCGCGGTTTACTTCGAGTTCGAAAAACTTGAACTGTATCCGACTCACCATGACATCTAAATGGTGACATCATAATAAAAACAAGAACTGCAAAGGACAGTAAAACTAAAATAATGGTTACATAAAATTTGATTTTACGTCATTATCATGGAATTCTTTTAACTGAAATGCGAGAAAGATATTGATTTAAATTATAAATATTTAATAAAAATGCAAAAATATTCAAATTGACTTACGAAAAGGCTCGAGTCAGCAATAAACTTTAAAGTTATCAATAAATTCCAATAAAACGCATTTGGAATGCTAAGGCTATGTTTTTGTAATGCGCTAACATGTTTGCAAGAATGTTTAAATTTATTTTATTTTTTTCGAAAAAGATTTGCAACTCCTTGGAGACACGATTTCAAAATCAATGAATGAATATATTCTTTAATATCTTTAAGAGCAACTCTTAACTGATTACGTTTTAGTGAATCTGTAATTAAAGAAAATGATTTGAATGCCAGAAGAGTAACCAAGTAATTAAAAGTGAGATGAGGTTCCTTTGTTTCGATTACTCAGGAGACCAATCTCGCAGGTAAAAATCCGTTGGGGACCCATAAATAGCCCATTGCCACCCTTAAGGACGATAATATTTTTAGCTTATGATAATATTTATATTGCCTTCAAGCCTAGCCAAAAATATCCACTCTTTTCTGCAATGACAAACAATAAACGAGCAACTTTAATAAATCCGGAGCCTATAAAATTACCCGTAGAGAATTTGATTGTGGGTATGTTGGCCAAACAGGTAGATACTTTAAAGCCACGTTTAATGAGCATTTGAAATCCTACATTCATTAGAAATCCAATTCTAACGTAGCAAACCATTTCCTGAAACCAACCATGAATTCTCTTCAATTGAAAATTTAAAGATCCTCCATAATTTATCTAAGTCCCATAAACTCAATATTTTAGAAGCAATAGAAATTCATAAACACCTTATTATTATTGTACTGGGGTCCACTTGCTGGAAAAAAACATAGGCCAGAAAGCCGCCCCTAGCTCCCCAATAGTAACACCAATGTTCTAACGCCATTTCTGTTTTTCCCTAGGAGTCGTTTTGTCCTCATTTGATTAGGGTGAGGCCAAAGAGCTCGGCTTATCCTGCAATCCTTCTTGTTATTCCAAGCCGTACCTGTCTCTTTCCAGAGGATTTCGTCTAGTTCCGTTTTTACCGTTGCTAGTGGCACTTTAATTGTGTCTATTCTAGTGGTGTTTTTGTCGGCTGATCCAGCTCTCACTAGCTCATCCGCTCTTTCGTTTCCCTCTACACCACTGTGTCCAGACACCCATGTCGGTTTTAAATTTACTCGGGTTGTTGCGGTTTTGAGAGCCTGCCTACAACCCTGCACCAGTTGTGAAACTACGCAGTTAGAGGCAAGCGCTTGCAGTGCCGACTTACTGTCCGAGAGTATTTGTATTCTTCCATTAAGGTTGTTTGTTGCCCCTTCTATAGCCACTGTTATTGCAAATACTTCCGACTGGAAAACTGTGGTGTGACTCTCCAGTTTATAACTTTGGTTGAGTTGCGGTTGATCTGGGAAAAAGATTCCGGCCTCGCTTCCCTCATCCGTTTTGGAACCATTGGTGTAGATCATAATCTCACGTCCAGATGTAAAATCCTACACCGTTTTCCACGCTTCTCTGGTCTTAGCTCAATGCTGATCTTGTATGGAATTGTGTCCAATATTGGTTGAATTCTATCCAACTCCCTTTTACTTGACGGGGCCATTCTCTTTACTTTTTTCAAAGTGCATCCGTACCCCGTTTGAGTGTGGTTAGATAACCCATATGTGAATTTTAATCTGATGCTTGCAAGTGATGCCTCTCTGAAGATGAATTTGTTGAGTGACATGAGATTGAGCATTTTCTCCATTGCAGCAGTTGGCGTAGTCCTAATGGCACCTATGATGCCAAGGCAGGCCATTCGCTGGATGTTCTCTAGCTCTTTTGCAATGGTTTTCTTTTGAAATGACTGCCACTAAACCAATGCCCCGTAGGTGGTTATTGGCCTCACTACTGTTGTGTAAATCCAGTGGGCAATTTTGGGTTTTATTCCCCAGGTTTTCCCCATTAGTCTTTTCATTATGAAGAGCGCCGCTGTAGCTCTCTGTCTGACTGCTCCTATGTGTGGAGTCCAAGTTAGCTTACTATCCAAGGTTACTCCTGAGTATTTCATCTTGTTTACTAAACTGATATGTTTTCCGTCAATGGTCGGGGGTGAAAATGTCTGCGGTTGACGGCGCTTTGTAAAAAGTATAAGCTTCTTTTTGTTGGTATTGATGCGCAGTCCGTTTAGCTTCGCCCACTCAAATAGTTGTGAGAGTGCCGTCTGCATCAATTTCAACATGGTTTCCGGGAGCTTTCCACTTATCGGTATAACGATATCGTCAGCATACGCTATCGTTTTGAAACCCTTCCCGTTGAGGTCTTCCACTATTTGGTTAACTGTGACTCTCCAGGCAAGTCTTGATACTATACCGACTTGTGGTGTACCCCTGTTAGTCCATTTATTCAATGTTACGCCGTTTTCTTCGGCTGTAATCTTCCTTTTAGCTAGTAGTTCCGTCATCCATTTCTATTGCATATCTTTAGATGGCTGCTATTATGCTCTCAGTTTTTACATTGTTCAAGGCTCCCTCGATATCATTGAAGGCCGCCAAAGTGTAATCTTTGATGGCAAGGTTTCTCTCTATTCTGCTTACGACATCGTGTAGTGTCATCGCTGTTGAGCGCCCTGGGAGGTATGCATGTTGGTTGGGGCAAAGCTCCGTTATGCTCACGGAGCTTTTTATGTTCCCATCCACCAGGCGTTCCAGGATTTTAAGCATGAGAGAAGGGTTTCCGTTACTTTGTATTGGCTGGCTTTTGTCGGCTTCGGTATAAAAACTACTTTAGCTTCTCGCCAGTCAAAAGGAATATGGCCTTTGGATATGGAGGCTCTACATATTTTAAACAAAATCCGTATTATTGTGATATCCGCTTTCATAAGCATGATCGGATACAATTTGTGTCGGTTCCTGGTGATTTGTAAGGTTCGAAGGTATAAATGGCCCAAAGGACCTTTGCTTCGTTTACTATTTCTTTAGGGGGGGGGGGGGTACGATAAGGAATCACGTTGCTTACTTGTTCTGTCTCCTCATCCATTGAGCCTGGGAAGTGTTGGTTTAGTAGGAGCTTGAGACGTTCTATGCTATTTGTTGTCCACGATCCGTCCTCCTTTTGGAGCATCGTATCCACTGGTGGTTCTCTTTTCAGAGCCCTGCTTAGCCTAGATGTCTCGTTTCCTCCCTCAATATAGCTACAAAAAAAGATTTCAGGATTTCCTTTTCTCTCTTCTTACAGCTGTTTTAAAAATTTTCGGATTTTGCTTATAGTCCTGCCAATCCGTATCTCGGTTTGTGAGGCGAGCTATTCTGAATACTCTTTAAGTATATTTTCTGATCTCTTCCAGTTCTTTGTTCCACCAGCTTACCTTTTTTGGTTTGACGGTAGCGGTTGGGCACTTTTGAATGAAACTATCGACTGGTATACTTGTGATGTACCTCACTTCATTGTCGATGTACTTTCGACATCTCAATGGATTCGCCTGGTGTGAACCTATATATCTTTTGGTGTAGCCGGCCCAATTCTCTTTCCTAGGATTGCAGTAGACCAATGAGGTCTTCTCGCCTCTTCTCACTTGAAAGGTGATCCATTCGTGCTCCAACAGGCTAGGTGAGTCACATACTCTCTAGCCGTACAGGTCCTCCAATGCCTCTGTTGTGATTATAGTGACGTCAGTCACTTTCGCTCTAGTTTTCGTTATAAAGGTCGGTATGTTACCGTTATTTGCTGTGTTGAGGTTAGTAGTTATTAAGTAATTGACTAACTGCTCACCTCTTTCGTTGCACTTGGTGCTTCCCCAGAGTTTGTGTTGCGCGTTCTTATCGCATCCGATGATGGACCACTTCCCCCGTATATGCTCCGACAGGGTGCGGAATTCGGTGGTCAGCATCGGAGCGTCAAACGGTAGGTATGCCGAGGCCAGCGTTACCTGCCCGTCCCTTCCGTCGAATACTGCTGATGTAAGGTCCATGTTACTGAACTGTGGTAGTAAAAATTAAATTAATTTCCTTCCGACACATAATGCAGCTACGGATTTTATTTACCCCGCTTGTGGCAAAAATTTTAAATTATTTTGCACTGATTCCAAGTATCTTTCCATTAAGTCGGTAAGGCTCTTGAATCAGTGCTATGTTGGTGTTTCCATCTGCTAGATGTTTAAGCAGGTTGGCTGTTGCCGCTCTGCTGTAGTGCAGATTTGCTTGGGTCACCCGCATTGGTTTTTCGCTTTTGCTCGAAGGGTTCGGTCACCTTAGCTCTGGCAGTCACCTGGGTGAAGCCAAAACTCAGTCGTGCTTTTTTGTCCCTTAGAGTATTGACGTCTTCTTTTCACATGCTCAGTACCAGGAACATGCCTTTGTTGGCGACTTTCTTCTCCGTGAAGAGATGCCACCTTTCCGTTTCATAACTCGTATTTTGTAGTTTAAGCGTTTCGAAGGCTGCCTGCGGTGTCTGCTCCGTTTCGCGTATAAATACCTTGACGGTGCATAACCACGGTACCTATTTTATAGGGACGACTCTAAACTCCTCCTTCAGGGTGGTGCTTACCTTGGCAACTGCAGTCTTTAGATATTCTAGAGACTGCTCGTCGCTACAGGTTACAGTCAGATGGCCTGCTATCGGTTCCATTCCTCTAAATGTTGGAATTTTTCCTGGTTTGCTGCGTAAGTGCTCGAAGAGGTCCTTCTTCAGGGCGTTACCAGTTACCAATCTTAGTGAGGCAGTCTATCACCGCTAACGTTAGTGCATCGGTTTCGGCGTCCCGATAGGACTTCCTTGCCATAAACACCTTAGAATCAATGATTTTCCAGTCCTTAATGACCAAACCAACACATTTAAATATACCCTCTGTGATGCATTAGCATAACTACTTTTTTCATCCATAATTTTGTAGGATATAAAAGGTAGTGTTAAGTTCAAAATTGTCAATGCACTTGATAATGCTGACTAGGTCAGTGAAACGTGTCGTGCAGCAAAAAAGATAAATATATTTCTATAAATATATCTCATAATGGCAAACTAATTATTTTTTATAAAAAATTCTTGTCTAAGAATCAAAAGAAGATCAAAAAGTAAATCAACGTTATATCGAACCCTTTTAATTCGTTATTTTAAATTCGACAGTTTTGTTCCTATATCACGTCAGTTTTGTGCAAATTCTCCATAGCTTCCGATTTTTCCTAATTTGCTAAGAGTTTTTCTAGCGAGCGATGTTTCCTTGTTTGAGTCTGAATTTATGTTTTATTTTTTAATTATTTGTGGATCAGTCCATTTTGCTGCTGATTAGTGATTAAAAAAATATTTCTTTGTGTAAAAATGTCTACTTCCTTTATAAAGACCTAGAGCCTGAGCCTATGAAGTATCTCGTGACATGCTCTGTAACCAAATTAAACAGAAAAGGAGCCAACTCATCAACTTACATCGGTCCGGCTTTTGTATCAAGTCATGTTACTTTGAAGCATTGTAAGAAACACTTTGATTCACCTTTTGATAGGCTTCGCAAGTCAAGAAAAGTTTTATACGGTATTATATGCGCGTTGATACAAAGTTGCTCAATAACCATCATGGCTCGTGAGTTGAAAAGCTTCCTCCGTATGTTATAATTATCCGCCCATTTATGTAAAGATTTCTACATACGTATATGCACACATTTCTATATTCATACATTGCAAGTAGTGTTCCTTTTTGTAGATAGCGTATGTGAAACTTTACAGTCACTTTTGCAATATCTATTCTTGTTTCAGGTGTTGTCATTCACCTCAAAATATTTTCGATCCCATAAGTCTATTCGTTAAACATGGTCTTCTGGAAAATCATCCTTAGCGGAAGATTTCCAATGTCACTTTCTATTGCCTTACGTTATGAGACGGAACACGATTATCCCTTTAAATAATGCAATCATGTGGAGGAGATGATGACTTCATACATGCAGGAATAAAAACAAACGTTTCATTCAAAACCTGAGTGAAATAAAAGTCATGCCACGGTTTTGACAAAACCAGCGCCACAGATTCTTGCAAACTGCGTCAATGGTTGTTCTGCCTCGGCATGAAACTCACTAACTATTAATTTATTTTGAATAATAATAATTGAATAATTGAATAATTTTTCGGTCTCGAACTGACGGATAAACAGATATTTTTAGCAAATAAAATGAGCCAAATTTGGTTTATCCGTAGGACCTTATTTCAAATATCCTGCAGGATCATGTCTCTGAGATCAGGGCGTGGCCCAAACAGTTTCTGGCCATGTCGTCTGTGTCTTCTTGTGGATACGCTTTTTGATTAATATGTTGTTGCGAAACTCCACAAAAATTTCTCACACATACAAAGTCTATAAGGTTCTGGTCACTTTTTTTTGTCGACACAATGCCCTCCTTTTGCTTCTTGGTGTGTATTCTTGATCTCAACTTTGGTCTCGGAATCGCTTTAAATTATTATGGCATCATTTGAAGGTGATGAACCGAATTGATCTCAAGACAGTCGTGAAAATAATTTTTGGGCTTTGTTCTACATATATTCAATCAGGACGTGATTAAAGACATGACAAGATACTGACATCTATTAGCCGGACACCATTCCTTGAATACAAATTGCAAGGGCCTGTTCGCTGATCGATTTGAAGTCAATTGTCATTTGTTTTAGTACCATGAGTCTGAGTCTGAGCTGGTTATTATCTCTCCGTCACAGAAATTATGGAAAGCCGTGTCTTTCCAACTTGACTTTGAAAGTAAGTCGTGACTTCCCAACTTTATACAGAGAAAGTACAAATAAGCGATCTCCTTTCGATTGAGCCATAATGCCAGCTTTTGAGAGTGCCGCACTGTTCATTGTTGCAAAGAAGAAATCTTTCACTTTTCTGAGTATGTATCACCAATTCGCATGACCGATACGTCATATTTCTACCCCCAGATGGGTGTAACTCTAGCGGTCTGCTTTTTGGTCAGAATGACGACCTCGGTTTTCTCCAGCGCTAAGCTGAGCCCACGGTCTGTCATCCGTTCGCTCACTAGACGAATTATCTTGCCTAGTCTGGGTTGCGCTTGCTCGACAAAGCGTCCGGCGTCTTATTCTGCTACGTTGTCAGCATAGCCGATCAAACGCGACACATCCGGTAAGCCTGAATAGCTCGTCGCATGAGACATTCCATAGGTCTGAGCCAAGACTGGAACCTTGCGCCACCCCGAATGTTACGTCCATTGTTCGCCGTCCCTTCAATGTGTCATAGACGAGCTTGCGGTCCTTGAGGTAGTCCCTTAATATCCGCATTAAATATCTCGGCACACTGAAAGATTTCAGAGCACTGAGAATATCTATCCACCTAGTGGAATTGGAGATGTTCCTTACATCAAGCGTCACGAGCAAAAGTATGCGCTTTGAGTAGTGATTATGGGTTTCTGCCTGCTAGACCACGTTCATTACTTCTACAATCACGCCAATTGTGAATCACCCAGCCCTGAAGCCGTATTGCTTAGGAGACAAATCCCCTGCGACTCGGATGGCCTCCCCGAGTCTCTCTCTGATAAGCTTCTCGAACACTTTCCCTGCGGCGTTCGGCATACATAGGGGCCGATATACAGATGGTAGCTCCGCATTCCCCATCCCCTTGCCAATCAGCACAAGCCTCGCCTCCTTCCAGCATTACATCCTCCTGCAGGCAGGCATTGAATATGCTGAGCAACATGTCAGGGCAAATATGGTACACAAGCTGAAACACTTCTGCTGGGATGACGTCTGGTCCCGTCGCCTTTCGCATTTTAATGTAAGCATTGCGTTGTCCAGCTCCTTCGCAGTGAAAAGCGGGCAGTCAAAAGGACTTTTCTTGCATAGAGCATCAAAATGCACGAGGTGCTCAGGGAAAAGTGCCCGGACAACCTCGTCCATTCTCTCTGCCTCAAGCACACAGACCGAGCTTATAACCCAGCCCCCACATGCCTTTGGTGATGTCCTCAATGAGGTTTTGCCAACAGCGAGCTTTGTTTTCATTGATTAACTTGCGAAGGAGTTTCCTAGCCGACCTGTATGCCGTCATTTTGGAATGCAACTCATCCAGATCCCTTGAGCGTTTGGCTGCGCGGTGGAGTCTATGACATTCTTTTCGCTTTTCAGCGATATTTGTTGTCCACCAGTACACAGCAGGCTTATCGCGTCGTGGCAGTCGCCGGAGCATAGAGACGTCGCACGCAGACGTGATGAGTTTCATACTAGAATTCACCGCGTTTTCGGCTGAGACTCTCCTAGTCCCCGTCGTGATCACCGTCATGATTTCACTTCCCATGAGAGCTCCGGCAAATTTCTCGACGTCCATTCTGGCGATGTTCCAACTTACGACGGAGGGTTGGGTTGCTGCGTGTCGAAGAGCACGCTCGCCAATTTCGAATGCAATATCACTCGGTGATCACTCGCCGAATAGTCCTCCAGTACCCTACATTTGCGTACCTTCGGCACAAAGGACTCTGAGGCGAACGTCACATCAACGATGGTTCCCGAGCAGCCTCTACGGCGAAAGGTTGGTGTGTTCCCAACGTTCATGACGACAAGTCCAGTCCTAGCCACCATTTCTAAGACTCGTTTCCCTCTGGAGTCTGGATGAGGCAATCCGCATTCAACCGCCTTGACATTGAAGTTGCTGCCAACAAGGAATTGCCCTTCAATGCTCGAAACGGTTCCCTCTAATTCGTCGAGCTTGCACTGAAGGATGACATTGTCTCATTTGTTATGAGGTAGACACAAATAATTGTCATATCCACACACCTAATTAGCACAAAGCACCAGTACTATCCTGCCTCTTCCCTGTTGCAATGCTGTTCAGATATTAGCAACAGGTCGACTTCTTTCTCCGAGCAGATTGATCTGGAGGACTCGGATCATAGTTTGTCTTTTCTCTTGCTAAGTGTCTCTTTGAACTCCAGACACTTACCACTTCCCGGGACATGTCCCAGATCTTCAGGTTTCAGGTCTTGAGGCTTGCACGAAACGCAGCATGCCATATTTGTGCACTCTTTCGCCTTATGGCCAGGATTTCCACCTTTGTAGCACAGGTTGCTTCGATCTGGTCCCTTCAAGTTCGGAGAGATGTGTCCGAAGTTAAGGCATTTATACCATCGAGTCAGGACTACTTTTCGGTGATTTTCTCCTTGGCCAGGAGTTGCGCAGCGGCTTCCTCTGGGATGTCCACTATTGCGACCTTTTGTCCTCTAGGGTTGGGAGGCGTCAATCTTACCCTAAAGCTGTCTACCGTACGAAGAGTTTTTCAAATTGCCTCTTCCACTTCTTTGGCTTCCGGGACACATTTAATGTCTCTTATTTCTAAAGAGGCCATTGGCTGTATTGTCGAGATAACAGCTTTCAAGCCAAGGAGGTCCTTGGCTGAACAGTCGAACAGTCAGTCATATTTAATGCTAATCTATGCAAATGCAAATACCAGCGATATATACTCTATTGCAAAGTGAAATCAATAGTAAAATTTCGTTCTGGAGAGATGTATTGCATCGTATAATTAATGTTATAATTACTTGAGCATCTTGAAATCTACCTTTCAGAGGCCATGATTCTGATTCGGGAAATTTTGTGGAAATTTTACGTTTTCTATCTAATTATGATGCAATTTTAAAAGAACTTCTTCTAAAAACCATAAGGTGAAATATATTATTTAAGCAAAAGGCAAAATATATTTCAAAATGAAATTATTAATTTGCTTGGTACTGCAAATAGGAACAATATTATCTCAGAAATTAAAAAAGCTCCAGTGAGACAATAATTCTAGTTACAACACAAGAATTGTCAAAAATTGACTAACTTTGTGTAGTTTTTCAATACATCGCGATTACAGAAAATGATGATAATGTGCCTCAAGAATTGAAATTCTGTGAGTCCTTTTCGGGGTTCACAGCAGCATCCGATTGCAGTGCTGAAGGACTTAAAACTGAAATTTTAAATACGATTAAAGAATATGGAATTGATTTGACTCAATGTAGACGACAGGGTTACGATGGAGCAAATGTTATGTCGGGTGTTTATGGAGGACTACCAACCCTTATAAAAGAGCATGCTCCGAATTCCGAATGCCGATTATGTTCATTGTGCTGCGCACGCATTAAATTTAGTTTTAAACGATGTTGCGAAACTTGTTTCGTTTTCGATAATTTAGGAAAAATATTTACTTTTTTGGCAATAGTTTACAACCCTGGGCAATGTTAAGTGATGCGATTCATCTGAAAGATATTTAATTACCCTTGAAAAGGTATGTCCTACCAGATGGTGTTCAAGGAATGACGCTTTATTAGCGGTAAGGAAGAATTATTTATTAATCATGAAAATTTTGTACTAACAAAATTTAATTTTGAATAAAAAGATGAACGTGAAGAATGTAAAATTAAAATTAACATTTTAGAGAGTTATGATTTCTTAGGGCTTGTCATCTTTTTTTTTCACTATTTGAAATAATTAATTCTGTTTATAAAGCGCTATAGCGTGAAAATAATGACTTGCAGAAAACTAGTATTTTAGTAAGAAATTTTTTGAAGTGACTGTGCGAATGAAGAAAAATTCATTCAATAGTTTGCTAAATGAATCCAAAGATTTAGCAAAAGAGTGAAGAGTAACAACTGTTTTTAAAAAGAAAAGGCGAAAAATAACGAAGCGTTTTTTTTGATGAGTTATCACAAGATGAGAGAATTTCAGGGCCAGAATCCTATTTCCAAGTCAATGTATATAATTGCTGTTTAGATGTATTAATTTCTCAAACTTAACAAAAATTTCAGAGCCTTTGTGACCTGAGTAATATGTTCGAAATATTACAACCAGAGAAACTCCTGTCTTCTTCAAAGGAAGAGATATTAAACGTGTTGAAAATATTCTCACATGCAGTACACAGTCGAGTATATTTGTGTGACCATTTGGCGTAAACAAAACACCGTGGTTTGAGAACCTAATGAACTTGTGATTTGAGTGAGAATTAAGACTCACTCATTTTTCACCTTTTCTAATATTCTTTTTCAGTTCGTGTAAAGCTTCGAAACCGAGTAGAAGCGATAGCCATATATTAAGTTCAATCAGAGACAATCAATCAAACTTATCAATTGTATTATTTAGTTATATCTTTTATATCATTTCTTAATCAATAAACTTATCTTCCATGCCATATATTTTGTTAATCTCAAATTCCACTATTGATTTATTAACCTCAACAGGTTATGGACAAAGTGTAGTGAAGATTCAAGTTGAAAGTTATAAAAGTCGAAAAATCGTGCTGAAGATGGCTTCGAGTTTAGCGTCTAGTTCCTCACGTATTGAGTTGCTGTCGAAAGACAATTATGATACTTGGGGTATGCAAGTGGATGCGCTATTGACGAAGAATGATCTTTAGGAATACGTGTATGGTACAAATGGGATGCCAAAGGTGACTGAAGAATAAGCAGCATGGTTGAAACAGGACAGGAAAGCAAAAGCTGACAGTGATGTCAATTCAACCGTCTGAACTCAATCAGATACGTGGAAGTGGATCTTCACGTGAAGTATGGCTGAAGCTGCGGTCAATTTATGCTTCAAAAGGATCTGCAATGGAAGCAACTTTATTGAAGCAGCTTATGCTTCAAAAGCTTGAAGAAGGTGGTGATATTCGGGATCATCTATCAAAATTCTTCGATGGCGTGGACAAGTTGGCGAACATGAATGTACAGATATATGGCGATCAGCTTGCCATTATGCTTCTGTATAGTTTACCCGCCTCCTATGAAAATTTCCGATGTGCGATTGAGTCTAGAGATGATCTTCCCACCGCTGAAACTTTGAAGGTCAAGATTCTGGAAGAAAGCGAGGCGCAAAAGCAAGCGTCAAGCAGCATTGTCACAGTAATGGCGGCTGGAAATCGAGCAAATGCCCGCCGAAATTCTCCTAGGAAGGAAAGAGAGAGTCATCTTCAAAGAAAGAAATAAGGTGTTTCAAGTGTGGTGCCCCGGGGCATAAGGTAAATGTGTGCCCGACAAAGCCAAGTGACAAGAGGTCCAAACAATCAGCGAACTGTGTTGATCAAAGTTACTGTGCTGTGAGTCATACGGCTATGGCGAGTGTAAACAGTGCCGGTAGTACAAAAACAGTTATTAAGGCGTGGTTGTTTGATAGTGGATGTACTACACACCTGTATGGAAACGAAAACCTATTTGAATCGATGGAAGCGTGTCATAAATCAAAACTAAATTTGGCAAGTCAAGCATGTGCTAACATCAAGGGTACAGGTGCTGTACGTATATCGGTAACAAGCGATAAAGGTTCGCGAGTAATCGAGTTTCGCGATACTTTTTTTGTGCCGGACTTGAGAACAAATTTAATTTCAATGGCAAAAATCACAAACAAAGGACATGACGTAACGCTTAGGAAGAATGATGCCTACGTGCGTGATGAGTGTGGCAATGTCTCTGTCATTACAAATTGCAAGGTTGACTTATACTACGTGCGGGAAAGTTCCGAGTGCGCGGCAGTTCAACCGGAGTGCTCCAAACTGTTGAAGTGGCACAATCGGTTGACTCAAACGGGAAAGACTTAATCAAGTCAATTCGAGATGGAGTGATTCCTATAGACTCTGTGACAGCCACAGATCAATTACCCCCATGTGAGGTGTGCAGCAAAGGCAAGATGACTGCACTACCATTTGAAAAAGGTCGAGCGCCCTATGATGAAGTGCTCAAATTAGTGCATTCTGACGTTGTGGAACCCTTCAGAACCGAATCTTTGGGTCGAGCGAAATACTTCGTGAACTTTATTGAGGATCGTACCCGCTGGTCTGAAGTTTACTTCTTGAGACAGAAATCAGGTGTTCTCGAAGCATTTAAGCTATACCAACAGTTGGGTGAAAAACTAACCGGACATAAAATAAAGTGTTTGCAATCAGACAATGGTCGTGAGTATTGCAGTGTTGAGTTTGATAGGTACTTGAAAACTCAAGGTATTAAAAGAAGGCTGACGTTACCTCGTACGCCGCAGCAGATGGGCGTGGCGGAGAGGATGAACAGCACATTGTTAGACATGGCGAGATGTCTATTATTGAAATCCTGTTTGACGGCATCTGAAGCCGTGGCGACAGCATGCCATATCAGAAATCGCTGTCCAACGAGCAGCTTAAAAAGAAAAGTTCCATACGAAAAATGGATAAAGAAGATGCCTAAGGTTGGTAATTTACGAATGATTGGTTCGTAAAGTGATAGTCTTAGACAAGGATCCTAATAAAAACAACCTCTCACAAAGAGATGATGAAGGTGTGTTTGTTGGGTATCCTAGAGGTAGGAAGGGGTACTGAATGTGGCTGCCTAACACACATCAAATTATAAATGTGCGCGATGCGAAATTTATCGAGGACACAAACAAGAATTTTGATGACACGTGCGTGTTAGACGAGTTGTTTACATCGCTAGACAAAGATGACAATAGAATAGGTCAGCCCAAGGTTGTTGAATTCTTGCCGAGATAAAATGAAACTGTCAACGAGCCAGAAAAGGAGGAGGAAAAGGAGGAAGCGAAATAAATCGTCAGAGGGAGAGTGCAAAAGAGCCCCTGCAAGACCGCGAGTGTTACGTACTGGGAGCAGAGGGCGTCCCAGAAAGGTATTCCATTTTCGGCAAGTGACTAATGAAGAAAATGAATCTGGAGAGGGGATTCAATGTGGTGAGGATGTTGACGATGATGTCTTCGCTGGTGCTGCTGAAGTTAGCGTACAAGATGCTTTAAATGGAGATGATCGCAACAAATTAATGGATGCCATTGAATCCGAGGTCACCAGTTTAGTCAAAAATGATACATTTGACATGATTCAGAACAATGGAAATCAAAATCTTGTTGGATGTCTTTGTATGCTGGCTAACGCATATGGTCCAGATGGGAACTTCGAGCGACGCAAGGCTCCTTTGGTAGCAAAAGGTTACAGTCAAAAGTATGGCATTGACTATCAAAACTTTTGCTCCTGTCCCACGACTAGAATCGTTAAGATTATAACTGGTCTTGGCTGTACAATTCAAGATGCAGATATGGCAGTTCGATATTGCGACGGCATATTTAAAGGGTGCCTTGGAAGAAAGAGTGCTAATGAAAGTTCCTGACAAGCTAGTGGAGATGCTAGAAAGAATTGTATCAAAACAAAATAAGTCGAGTGAAGTCGATGCTAAAGGTCGAGAAATGCTTAATAGCTTGCGTAGTGGTGGTGACGTGTGCCATTTGAAAAAGGCGTTGTGTGGTCTACGCCAGGCTGGACGTCAGTGGTACGTGAAACTTCCAGAAAAATTGGCAAACATGGGTTTCAAATCCACGAAGAACGAGTCATGTTAATTTTTCAGTGATGCATATGACCTAGTGTAAGTGCTAGTATATGTTGACGATTTACTTGTGACATCAAGAAATGTTAAAAACATTACGAAGTTTAAAGCTGAACTACTAAGTGATTTTGAGGTGAAAGACCTTGGTAAGGCAAGGTGCTGTCTAGGCCTGGAAATAAATCAATGTGATGGACTTATCGAATTGATTCAGAGTGATTATATATTGGGAATGCGCAAGCAATACGGAATGGGCGAGTGCAATCCCGTAGTAACACCTGCAGAAGTGAGTGCGCCTATTGACATAAGCCAAGACAGTGAATTAGCTGAGAATTATCCCTATAGAGAACTCATTGGCACTCTCATGTATGTCTGTGTCGACGCAACCAGACATTGCTAATACTGTGTCAAGGCTAGCGCAGTTTTTAAACAAACCAAACAAAAGTCACTGGCTAGCAGCGAAACGAGTCCTGAGATATCTTGCTGGTACTGTAAAGATGGGACTCGTTTATTCAAAGACAAACGACCCTTTGGTGGGCTGCAATGGCTGCAATGTTGATCGACGATCATACACTGGATATGATTTCCTTCTAAGTGGTGCAGCAGTAACATGGAAATCTCATAAGCAGAGGACTGGCCCTATCATCGACTGAGGCGGATTATGTGAGCCTAGCATAAGCTGCGAAAGAGGCAATTGACTGAGATTGGATTAGAAGAATGCACGAATATGACGATTCATATTGATAATCATTCGCCTCAATTTATCGCGAGTTATCCTGTTGCTCATGCACGAACAAAACATATTGACATTAAACACCATTTCGTTCGTGAAGCCATTGGTGTATTTTGGTATTTTGACAAAATCGTTGACTCGTGTGTCATGATCGCTGTCTTGAAAGACTTGGTTTCTATTTTTATGAAGAGTAGGGTACAGTGCGACGTGTGTACTGAGAAGGCGTGTTGATAATATTCTTACATGCAGTACACAGTCGAGTATATTTGTGTGACCATTTGGTGTAAGCAAAACACCTTTGTGTGAATTGGTCTGTGAGAACATAATGTATTATTACATTTGTATTATTTATATCTTTTATATCATTTCTTAATCAATAAACTTATCTTTTGTTAATCTCAAATTCCACTATTAATTTATTTACCTCAACAAAACACTTCCGGAAAACTGTCGGCTTAATGCAGTAAAGGCATCTCACTTAATCTTTATGAACAATTAAAGGCGCTAAAAACATGCTGAAAATTCATTCCATTAAGGAACTCATTGAATTATTGCTGATAATATTTAATAGTCTTGCATCCAGTTTTCCGGAGATAATGACAGCATCCTTTTTATTCTTAACCCTTCCAGTTACAACCGCAGCTGCTGAAAGAAGTTTTTCAAAATCTAAACTGAAAGACATGATAGCCTGTCAGACCTGTTACTATTGTCCATACAGGCAGAAACTTTAGAAAAACAAAAGTCATCATCAGCTATAAATGATTTAATAAATCAGTTTGCCGAAAAAAGGCAAGGAGATTGTATATTTAGTTTGCATTGTTTGTAAAATTTTTGGAAAAACTAACAGGTAGATAATTATGATGAATAAATAAACACTTTTTTTTCTTTTGTGAGAAATCTTTACCCTTCCTAAGGGCCCCCAAACTAATTTTTATACGGGGCTCCGTCAAGGCACGCTACGCCACAGCCCCATAGCAAATGTAATGGTGCCCATAGTTGAATGCACTTCTCATCAGTTTCAAATATTTCACTTTTAGACGAATTTCACTGCCATCCACCCGATTTTTACCGAGAGCTCAAGTTTAAGTATATGATAGTTGGGAAGCGCAATAATTTTTCTCAAATGGAGAAAACTAACGATTATGTGTTGACAAGTCCCTTTTGTTGTCATTGTGTATGTTATTTTGCTCCAAGCCAAGCACGATGTTCTATTTGGCCCGATCGTGTACAAATCATTTGGGAGAAACTTTGTTTTTTGTTGTAGCGATCAGAGCAACCCCTATTTGTCACTGCCATCTCCTGGAATCTGGATAAGACTTGCCGCATTCGAGACTGTTTCTCGTCTTCTGTGTTTGTTTAGAGCGACTTTATTGGTTTGAACACTCTCAAGTATGTAGTTAAAAGTTTTAATTTAGAAAACAATAACTTCAGAAATTATTAAATTTTCTGCTCCGAACCTAGGTAGCAGAGGTGCTGGAAAGCCCCGGATACCGCTCTGGGGATGTTGTGTTTCAAAGTTATTTATTTATCCCTTACAACTAGTCAACTTGATCCTGGGTAATTGTTGTTAATTTCGGCTGAAGAATCCGACTCCTTGCATGAGTGCTTCGCTAATAGGCTTTTTGGTACCAATTTTTTCGTTTTGCTTTCAAGACTTGCTTTTTGTCGCCTGGTTTAGGATGCGCTTCATTCAAGTGAGTTGATTGCGAATCTTCCCTGCACTTTTTTTCTTCCGTGTTCAGCCTTACCATTTATATTAACCCTTTCAAATAATTTGAAACCCTTTACGGTGTGCCTATCTCGAAGACACTCAAAGTACGGAAAAGGACCTTATTAAGGATAATGTATTTTACAAATAAATTTTCTCTTGGATTCATTCAGCACTTACCAAAAAGTTCCTCCGATTTATTTCACCTTAATCGAACTTTGATAAGAATTCATGGTGTAGAAGACTGCTTCTACGTTGATGAAATTCACGACAATTTTCCTTAATACCCTTTCGCCCACAACCTGTCTCACTACGTCTTGGAATACTGCCTTGTAAGTAGCCTCAGCACCAAATGCAACCAGCAGTTCGGGTTGTATGTAAGAGTCGGATATCTTCCTGAACTGGGAAAAAACTGAAGATGTATCCAATAAGTTGAGAATGATACAAAACCTTCTGGCAGTATCCTAAGACAAGTTTCGCTTGCCAGTGTTGAAACTAATGGATGGCGAATTTTTTCGCAGGTATACTGTTAAAATGAGATAAAAAATTTTCAGACCACTTTATCGTCTGCTTTTGTTGAAGCCTTCGTCAACCCAAATAATATATACTATTTACAGGAAGGGCCATATTATTCTAGACTCCATCATATTGAATGAGTGAATCAGTCCGTCTCTTTGTAGCAATTATTGTGAACGCTATAAATTTAGCCATTACTTCCAGCTTGGCCATCAAATAAGCTAAGTCTCTAAAATTCAATATAATCCACAAGCTTTCTTAGCTTCAGGAATCTAAAAAGAATGTGTTTTGCTCATTTCTTCCATCGCATCACAAGTATTTTTGACTCTTTTAATCAATTTACTCTTCTTTTGACTAGCTGCTTGTCTTGAAAACAATTGGTTGCAATACAACGCATCAACCTATATCATTTAGAAGGGATGTTTGGATATCATTTCTAAAAGATAATTTCATAACGTCAAGCACGTTTATATTGGCAGCAAAACCTTACCTTTCTTCTTTCGGGAACACCCATATTTGGGTACAATCCATTTTTCTTGCTTCGAATAGTTCGTTGTTTACTTATTCAGTACATTTTAGGCTAATATATAGGCTGCTATGAACCCTAATTTTTCTTTTGTGCCTTTAGTTGTCGCCTCTAGCGTGTCCTCAGCCTCAGTCTAGTTTCTCCTTAGCCAACTTTCTTCAGAAGTAAGATACGCTGTCGAAAATTTAGGACACTTAGGATTAATGTAAATTGTAAATTATTTTAAACCACCAAAAGAAGATTAGATACTGTGCGAGAAACGACTTAAAAAGATCCAAGCATTCATTTTGTCAAGCAGAAAAATCGAAAATGCTTCGAAAGCTCAAGCTTGTGTTAGAGCAATGTTGTTTTGCATTAGCAGCGTTGAATACATTAAAAGAGACCTTTTATGTATTAAACGCTGGGACTCTAAAACCCTCAGCAAACGCATTAAGCCTTTTACCATAAAAATTACTAATTGCGTCTAATGATCCTAACCCCTTTCAATGTTAATTGATTTCACTTATCTCGGAGTTATTTTAATTGAAATCCTAAATACGAATGAGAGTGCTTTTAGTCCATTTGCAAAATATTTTGAAATACCGTGCTTATGCGTATATGGAATTTGATATGCATTTCGACATAAATAGTGGAAAAAAGTTGCAATACGGGTTAGAAAATCACCACAAGCTGCCAATCGAAAAATTGCATTATGGCGGATATATGTTGATGTGCTTGAATTTATGGCAACTTTATTTACATTTTTGCTTCATATATCCAATGAAGTTGATCTTGATTAAATATTACTAACCCAGTAAATTTCACCCGCGCGATTGTGCTAATTTTAATAAAATGCGCAGGTGCCTGCTATGCATCATGAGCGAATTTTTCAACACTTAACGCCGTTGAAAAAGAAACAACAGCGCGGGAAATTAAAATGTTGCTTGTCGACTCCCAACTTACGTATTTATTAAAATGATTCACTTATAATATACTGTAATAACAATATGAATACTGCACAAATTGCTTTCGCACACCATTTCATATCTGTTTTGTTTCATTTGTTTTATTTCAATGAATAAGTTTCATAGCTGGTCAGCAAATTTTAAAAGATTCCCACAAATTTTGATTGTGTGAATCCATGAATTGGATATCGTGGATTTTATCACATTTGAATCCGCCATTTTTCAGTTTGCAGAATTTGAAGTGCACTAACCCATCACCGTCGTGTAAAATTTAGTTGGGGCCATTTGCATTAATCTTTCTGAGTTTATTGTGGCTGATTTTGAAGATAATGTTCGCATTATGACCAAAAAAATCAGGTATTTTTTTAAGTATGTTGGAGAGAAAGCAACAGCGGATATTTTATTGCAGCAGTAGTTTGTCTCGATCAATCTCCATTCAAGCCAAAGAAACTTGCAGGACTCAAGATGGTTAGAAGTCATCCTTCTCAAACTGCTTACACCAGATAAAAACAAAATAATGAACAAAACTGGTTCACGATACCGATGTTAATAACCAAATTAAAAGATTACTTTTGAAAAAAAATCTTGTCTAGTACTTTCGATTAACGTCGAGACACGTTTCTGATCTTTTTGCAATCGTCCGCGAAATTAAATTAAATTATTTCTTTCACACTCAGGAAGTCCAATTTTCACTGCTTTACAATTTATATATTCAATTCAATCAGTTTTATTTTACACAATTTCGTTCATAAATTATACCTAACATTTTGATTGACCGTAAAATCTTGAGCGGTATTTAGATTCTTCCATGTGTGGTGTTTTCTGTTATTTAGTCTTTTCATGTGTCATGAAAATTTCATTTCATGTTATCTACTGATCCAACCTTCGTACAACTCAAATCTTATATCAGTTTTGTTGGCTGTCCTTGCTATGATGAACGCTCCTAAATCAACTCAACCCAGGAAGATTATTTTCTCAGACATTTTTGGATACTTTGAATGGTCATGCACAAAGGACCAGTGGTCAGACTTTCACCTTTGTCCTGTAGACAGAACGTTGTATGAGAAAGATCGTTGAGTCCCCTAGGTGGCTCCCTGAGATCGGCTGTGCTCAGTTTGTTGGGGTTCTTCTGAGGAAGATCACTGACCATGACAGGCCATTTTCATAAAGAACAAACAGTGGAAAAAGGAGTGGAAGCGGAGGAGGGATGCTTCACGGAATAAAATACAGTTTTTCTAGTTAATATTCATACAATGAATGTTAACAAAAACGTCCTTGAAAAACAATAAAGCAATATAACAAAGCAAAAGAGAAACAAATGAAAACAAAATAGAGTCTACTTAGAAATTTATGTTTTAGATCACGAGTGAGTTTTCAAACAACAAAATATGACAAATTTCATGAATCGATTTTCTTATTAACTGAAAAAAAACATTGAAAATGCCTGAAAAGTATTTATAATCACTTTGATGGCAATTTCACCACAGGTAAAATCACAAAATTCGATATGAATTCGGTTTGAAAAAACTAGTACACATATGTCGTCGATTTATATGAAACAAAGGTTAAATTAATGTCTAAACCAATAATCCGACGTGGCAATTTGTTTTCGATGTGCCGCAGTACTTCAGATCGCTGTTGGAATTATTCGAAATGGCGATACAAATCCAGATCGTCGGCAATCGATTTGTTTGTTGTATGTTCTGAAATAAAAGTTTTCCAGGTTATTTCCTGAAAGTTAATATTGCCTGGAAAATCCATTAAATACAAAAATTTAAAAAAACTGGCTTGAAAATGACCCAAAACCGAAATGAAATAAATTTTGCAAAATCAGTTTCAAATCAGCTTCTCCGTTTTGTAACTTTGTTTGTAACAACTCAAAAATCAATCGCAAGTAAATTTGTGAAAACAGATTTGTCAATGATTCTTTGAAATTAGTTTTATCATATTTAGGGCATTTAACGTTGGTTTTGTGAGTGAGTGAGTCCCTTGGAACGTCTTAAATGCAGTGCCCTAGAAATTTTAACACTTCATTCAGTGTCGAATTATTTACTAAATATTTTGCAGCTCACTCTGCCAATTCGGAAACAATATTATTTTTAATTCTAAGATCGACATTACTTTGAACGGTAAAAATATAAGTTGTAGGGACTGAAATATATATTATTGAGTCCCCACAACTTATATTTTTCACAACTTATATATGTATGAAAGGTTATCGTACGTAATGTCGGCTTAACTTATACGGAATGTCGAATCGGAAGGAGTTTAAGGAGTGGACCTGAAGTCAATCTTCAAATTATTGATAATATTTCAAGCTTCGTTTTGAACTGTTTTTTGAGACATTGTCATCAATACGAAATGGCTTCCCTGGTGGAATTGTACCCGAACTAAATAAGAAACATTTTTGATTTGAACACACTTTAGAGAAAAATTATTGATTACACATAATTATTATCGTCTCGAGCTTTCATAAGTACTAGATCAGATTATAGTCTTTTGAAAAGGAATCTATAAGATTCTTACAGACTCTACGATAACAAAATAGGAATACAAACAGGCTGTAAAGTAAGTCTTTTCTTCATGAAAGAAATAGAATTGTAGAATTAATTCTGTTTATATAAAGTCACAGGGAATCTGTAAACCATCGAAACATGGAGAATACAATCAAGCTTTTGGAAAAGAATTCATGTCTTGTACGTCTTAATTAAAAACAGGAAAAGGAAAACTGACGAGCCCTAAAAATCTGCAGTTTATCAATAAAATTGCGAGACAGTCAAGTTCGGATAATTATACTGGTTTGGTGACCTGCCTATCCGTCAGTACGGCTTCCTGTCTGTCCATTTGTTTCTTATGTTTTCTCAGTAACTGCGGATGCTCCAATCTTGAAATACTGTAAACAATTCAAAAGAGATGAATTCTTCTAAGTAAGATATAAATCAGTCGAGTACACAGCCCAACTTTTTTGTCAGAGGGACATTGATGATATGTAGTCCACCAATGGATAGCACCAACGTGACGTCACTTTAACCTTTTCACTGCTACGCCCTCCTATAGTCGGGCCGCTAATTATTAACAATTATTTCAGTATTATTAGTTATAATAGATGTAAAATTTCCGCAGAAACAATGAATGTTTGAATGAAAAACAAACGTAACAACAATTCTGTTGAAGTAGAGAGGCGCGAAAATACTCAGCACGGGAGGTAAGTGGTAGTGGAGAAAGGCCAGCACCCAGAGTAAAGTCGGGCCCCTACCACGTAGTAGTGAAAAGGCTAAACGGTCGCCATTTTCTTGCTGTGCTGCCAATATTAGTGAATATATGAGATCACAATGATATAAATGTCACACAACAAAACCAGCTGTAATGCAAATTATTAATTTATTCAGTATCCTAATCAGCATAACAGCTGTTCCTTTTGTTGTCCAATGTACTCTTCATTACATGCACCTACAGTAGAGCACCGAGAATCCATGTATCCATATTGTGATAGATTTTACAATTGATATCAGCAGCTTTCACATGAGGAAAGTTCATACATTCAACATGCAAAAATCGTTAATATCGGATTATATTAAAAAATATTTATTTATTTGAATAAAATTCACTTAGGATCACACTATCTAAAATGTGAATGCGACAATATAAAAAAACACTTAACTAACCAATTTGCTGTAAAATATTTTAAAACAGGGGGCCAAAGCTTCGGCATTTAAAAAGTATATTGTTTGTTGTTTACCTGGCGTTCCGACAGTTGGTCGAGAATCCGTGAATAGCGAAATGCTCATAACGGTTTGGAATTTAAAGAGTGGTAAAGTACAACTCTTTTGAAACCGTAAGCTAAATTGTTTTTTTTTCTCAACACCCCACACAATTAAAGTCCGAAATACAATACTGCGGTACGGCGATGCGAGAACACGACGAGAGTCTCGCAGCAAAAGTCAAGAAGTTTTCGTAACATGCATTTGTATACGACAACGTACAATGATTGCGATGCGTCGATGCGAGGCGAGAAATATTCAGAAAAACGAAAATTCCAGGTGCGTGACGTTTATCAGATGCTCTATGACGCGTGAATGAAATTTGAAATTCAAACACCTTTATTACTTTTCAAGTACGAAGGTTATTCGGAATGAATTTCGATTGAAAATTTCGTGCATCTTTGTTGAGGCTATTATTCGCTAAACGAAGGTAAATTCCAAATTCAAATTTTTAAAAAATCAAAAACAATTTTAATCAAATTTCATTTTAAACGTCACCAATTTGACATTTGTCATATGAATATTATTCTTCCTCGCATCGCGTACATTGTGAATTAAATGCGTTGCAGTATTGTATCTGGACCTTAAGGGGTTATACCTATGTGATGGCTAAAAAACAAGCATTTTTTCAGGATTTTTTTTTCAAGGATTTTGAAAAAAAGCTTTTATGAATAAGATATCAATATAAAGGGCAACTTTTTGGGAGTTCTAAAAAAATTTTTATTTTAAATTCAATACGAAATGGCGGCTGTAGAGCACGTCAAAGTCACTAGTATTTAAAAAAGACGTTCCGCGGCCGGACAAGTTTCTCAGCCCCATCTGCATCTGGAACAATAAAAAAAAATTTTTCATAAGTTCAATGAGTTTTGCTAGTGAAATACACAAGATAATAGTTCAATATCGATTTATCGCAAAATGGCGACCATTTAACAAAAAAATTGCATTTTCGACCCAAAAAATGACTTCAATTGTGTATAACTTTTTTTAAACAAAACCAATCGCTAGAATCGTTTGTATTTCACTAGGTAAGCATATCAAAAAGCTACAGTTATAACAACAAGTCAATCGGATGAAAACTGAAAGAGTTTCGTTTCCGGCAAATTTCAAAAATATACTTTCGAGATAAACGCGTTTAAAGTTTCAAAACCTTATAAAGTTGTGAATTTTCAAAATTTTACTATATACAAATTTTTTTACCTTCATTCTGTAATCCCAGCACCATAAAGTAGGCCTTCCGAGACCGTGGATTTCTCCTCCTCGTCCTTTCTTGATGCTAACAAGCCGCGTCTCGCCTCTTTTACAACGTCGGAAATTGAGCGCTCAGCAGCCTTTATTCGCTCGGCGTCTGTTTCCAAGCAGAAATTGTAAAAATTAGGTCCTGCAGTCAATCCTAATGAGTCGTAGATGGGGAGAAGGCCAGACAGTCCATCATTAAATAAGATAACTGCGATATCCGTCGGGATATCGAGCACCGCCTTGCCGCTCGACACATAATTCGGCGCGATGGACCTCACGACTGCATTGAACGATTTACTAAAGTACTTTAATCTCAAATGCAGCGTGTAGTCGATCGAGTAAACAGAAGCTCTCCTAGCGTCGTTTACGAAGGAACGTGCCCTATACAGTGTATGTTAATTACTATATAGTATAAAGCGTGCAAATTTTACGTTTTTCGAGCATTGGAGTTGCGTCAGAAAATTGATTCTCAAAAATTTTCTGAAGTATATTAGTATTTGGACCTTTTTGATTTCAATTCTAGGGATGTGTTAGCATCCTTTAAGCAAATAAAAAAAATCGAAAAAAATAAAAAATTCACATAGGTATAACCCCTTAACACATAACTCGCGCAGTTGGAAAACAAATCAAGAAACCGAAAGGGATAAGCCTTGGTTGCGTATAAAACTAATCAAAAAAACGCACAAATGATTACTTTTGATCGTGTAACTAACTTATCGTGAAAATGCTGCACAAATGAAAATTTTGTAAATTCCATTGAAGCTATGTTTAGTTCTAGCTTAAACATTAATTTAATGTGTTTCATAAAACATAATAGTTTTTGGGGTTGCTCACTTGACTTGTTTTGTCTCTATAACAACTTTCCACTAAAAAAAAAATCAAGGGAATCGAAACGCAGCTTTGACATCACCATTTCGGCTGATTTTTCTTTATTGTTTATGTGGTACGTTATGCTGTTCTGTTCAAGCAAAATGATCGATTTCGCAGTTCTGTTTAGTTCTATTGAAATAAAACGGCCGATTTCGTCTTTTTCAACCTCTTCAATTTCAAGTAATAAAAAACAGCTTAACATGGCGTCTTAGCAATCGCCATTCATCGCAACGGCTCTCCTATGCTCATTTTCGAAGAAATATGGCTAAATTATGCCACCAGACTAAAGTCCGTACGAGACTGTCACTCGTTTTGAATGCACTGGTTTTTTCACGATGAAATGTGTGTTTTCTGAGCCCCAAATATGACAAGTTTGTTTACTGACACGTTTGCCGTAGTGGAAATAAACTTCATTTGAAGAGATGATTTATCAGTATTAATGCTCATTTTCGCTGAAGCGGTGCTCGGTCTATCGAGAAGAAATGCATCGGATGGTCATGCAGCTTAAGCTCTTGTACTAATTGAACTTTGTACGCATTCATATTAAAATTTTTATGAAAAATCCTTCTTAAAGGAGTGCGCGATATGATATAGTCATGAGAACAATGGCGAGGTGATGTTAATGGTTTTTCACTCACACTTTGAGCAATAGTATCGCTATTATTTTATAAACGTCAAACAAACTAACTGTCACATTAAAATGTCATTAAGCCTTCCAGGGTGAAGGTATTCGGTACATATAGTTATATAGTAATGTATATATAGTTCTCATTCCAAACGTTAGCTGGCCAACACTGTACAAGGAGTGTTGATACTTTTATGCAGTTCAGGCTTGTATGTTTTATCAGTCATACTTGGCAATTCAAAAAGGGTTCACCGGCAACCATGTTATAATTTCCTTATCCGAAAACGAATACAATACGAGTACTATTTTTCGCAAATGTAAACCATATCGTAAAAAACAGTTCTTTTCCAAAATGAAAGATGAGACGGAGTATCTCAATTTTTTTTGACACAGAACCTTTAAAAACCAATTCTAGCACTCACTTGATTGTTTCAATCAAAGGATATTTGACAAACATTTGAAAGGAAAGAAATTTCTCGAACAACAGTTCATTTTAGCACATTTAAATTATCTAATTAATAGAAAAAATAAACGTTATCCAGTTAAGCCAGTCTTTTGAAAAACGATTAAGGATGAAAACATTTCCCGAAATAAATTTCAAATATGATAAACTTCTATTACATGGACTAAAAAAATAAACAAAGCACACCAATACAATAACTTTAAACATCCTTGCAACTCATCTCAGTTAGACTCAGTTAGACTAGAGTTAGATTTAAGCAAACAAATGGTTGCTTAAATATCATCCAAAGATAACAATTCAATGTATCTAATATATTCAATATATTAATTTTTCTTAACCTAAGCCCAAGATCATAAAAATGTTCAAGTTTTTGTTGAAAAATTTGTTAAATACGTTTGTTAGCTACTAAAAAAGGAGTGAATTTTAACGACCATCGGCGTTTTTATATTCTAAACACATTCCTGTTTGACTATGACAAGAATCTGTTTAAGTTTACGTAAAAAGAAAATTATTCGTTAATATCAATGGTAGTAAATGCCAAACCTGATCTTTAAGTTAAGATTTCTCGAAGGAATATTTTATTCATTGTGAAGAAGAAATCATGTTTTATGGTACAATAAATCATAATTTGTTAAAACCATTGAAGTGAAGCATTTAATAATTTGTCCTTGGTGAATGATATGGCCACTCGTATCATTCACCAAGCATCTAACCAGTCGTATTACAACATCACACTAAAGAGTCATTGAATTAGTAAAAGAACTTCAGTAAACGTTGAAAGACTAAAATTGGTGGAGAATAAACTCACTGCAAATAACGTCAGTGAAACAGGATTTCGATATTTACAACAGAAATGAAAAATTCGTAAAAATTACTAAAAAATGGAATACAGTGCTTTTTTGTAAACAGCTGCATATTGAATATAATATTGATTAAAGCCCTCGAATCAAGTTTGTCTCTATTTTGAACGAAGCATTTCATTGGTTTCACGGCTTCGAAAAATCGAATTCTTTATATAAAATTTCGCAACATTTCTAGAATATTATACTAAATTTCCGATATGATCCGAGTAATAGTTTCGGATATACAGCCTTGATAAGTTAAGGGCTCGAGGCCAACTATGCTTAGCGCGCCGCAGGTATAACGGAGCAACTGCTCGTTTATTGTTTTTCCGTTCATCTTGTTCGTTTCAATCACTCTCTATGGGCAACCAGTTAGAAATATTTCAGTTGGTGATTATTTGTTGAATCACGAGGTTTATCTTGAGGTTATATGTGTCCGTTGTTAATTTTATTTAATTACAAATGCCGAGAGTATCTAGAACTCAGTTAGCGGACGGTACTCGCAGAAAAGAAAGACCAAGGAAAAGAAAATAGTCATATAATCTGAAATATCCTGAGGTGCATGACAATTACTTCACAAGAACGTCAAAGAAATTAAAACCTATCGCTTAAGAGAACGTGCCAGAGGAAACACGTTGATCATAGACTTTGCTCTGGTTTTCTTTTTGAACACTCGTATTTTGTGCTAACATTATTGAAAGTAAAAGTGAAAATAAAGTCTGCAACTGAAAGGTACGTTTCAACCAATGCTCCAAACTCAGTCTGGGATTTATAGTTGTGCTAGCATGTGAACGATGTAACTCGAAATATATTTTCTCACGAGGAAAAATTGGCAAAATGTACGAACTTAATTAGTATTTCATTTTCGTTCTGCAAATATTGACCGCGAGTCTTACCGGATGCAAGAAATTTGCGGTTTGATGGCTATCAGGAACTGCTTTTTGAATCAATCAACATGCGATTTTTCTATTGAGAAATTACCTGAGTGTATTGTAAGTATTATTAAGACACTATTTTCGACTGCTGCTAAAGGTGACAACCTTTTCGACAAAAGTGAATTGACTCGTAAATTAATTTGTTAACTAAACTGTATGTCAAAAAGAAAAAGTTGTGATTCAGTGGAAAAAATAAAAGATGTTATATGGGCTACTTATTATCATTACAGCTCTACAGACTAGAAACCTCAGCCCGAAAATAGCCCGAAAGGTCCACACTTGTTGTGCGCTTTGGACCTACAAGCGGCAACAAACACCCTTTAGGCGTTCAATCCCGATATTACTCCATTACCACATGATGTTTTGACTGAAAAGAAACCTATTTATGGAAATCTGAGTAAACATGAGCTTTGAACCGGGTGTTGATGGTTTTCCCAAAATAAAAACAAAAGTTTCAACCAATGAATCTCGAAAATTATTCCTAAAATATTTTATGCTGATGCAAAGATCCTTAATAATGCTCTTTCAGAGAAGAAAGTGAAAGAAGAAACATCAGCTTAAGTATGAGCATGGGCATTAAATTCAAACTCGGCCGGAATTCCCACTAATATGCCCGTAAAGCTGATTAAAGCTCAGAAAACATTTGTAAGCGAGGCTCCCGAGGCCAGGATTCGTCATGAACAAAAGCAAAAAGATGCCTTGCTTATTGCAGCTGCAGCAAGTTTTTTACTTTGTGGCCGAAGAATTGCCGATTTAATGTACGTTGAAAAAAAATGATTCCGTGTTTCATTGTTAATCAAACTTTTAACACGTTTTACTCGGAACGTGTTTTCAAAGTCGGCTGACAAATTTTCTTGAGAACAACTCAACTGACTTTCATGAAATGTCACAGAGTTGGGAGAAGTTTTGATGCTTAATAATTGATTACTTAATGTTTTGAGCAAAATAAAATATTGAGATATTTTTACGGAAATTTTAAGTTTTTTGTATAAAGACCTTCTAAAAATCCAATTTTCACTTTTCTTTATTTTTTTTACCAATTTCCAATTTATCGTCTTAGCCTAAACCCATTTTTCACACTTTAAATGATCCTGTAAAGAGCTCTGTTTACAACGCAAACGTACCTTTTTCCGAGAGGTCACCGAAAACGACGTCACAATCGCGGAGTTTTTAAAATTTTTTTTACAAAAATTTCATAAATTTCTTGTAAAAATGAATCATAAAAACAATAAAAATTTTGAATGAATTATTTTACTTTTTATATGAAAGATAAGTTGTTGAAAATCGGCCGTTTTCCCCGAAGCAACCAATCTAACCCCTGACACTATGATTATACCAACGGACAAACAAAATTTGCCGAAATCTCAGCCAGTATGTGTCCCAGGTTTTAATCCTATTGCGACCAATTGAGGGTTTTTCAGAAAAGTTCATGAAGAGCACTGTGTGAAGAAAGAACTTGAACCTGCAATTTAGACCTTAATACCTGCAGAATTGTCAAGTTAGTTAGTGAATTAAATGAAAAAATACAAGTTTCTTGAATAGAAAAATTTTTATTTATTTTATTTTTATTTTATTTCAGAACTTTACTTGGACTACAAATGAAACAGTATAAAAGAACTTATCGATTAGTTCAAATTGATTAAAAGGAAGTTAAAAATTATGAAGTTTAAAAAAGGTCTCTTAAAAGGCCTTCATTATTTCAAAAAATAAATGACGAATATATAGACCCTTTTTTGCGTGTGAAATCGATATGGAACTTCTCAAAAACTGTATATATCCATATTTAGGAACGTTATTTTGCATTTCAGGGGTGTTTTAGGGCTTATTTAATTTCATAGTTTTCCACATCTATCACAAATTTTTGGAGGTAGTAGCATTAAAGTAAAATTGTAGAAAAGTTAGTGATAACTTGTTGGAGTTGCAGAATAGTTTGTAGTAATAATAAAGACTTGGATAACTTTGTGGTAAAAAATTGATAATTCAAAAACGGATAATTGGAAAAAAAAGTTCCTCAGATATGGAGCGGAAATTTCATTGATAAAACGCTTCGTTCATAAATTATTGATGCTTTTTTGATGGGTGATAGTGAAATTCTTATAGTTAAGTGTAACAAATACTATCTTAAATGAAAACTTAGTCCTACGTTCGTTGCAAGCTTACGACAAGTCGGCAAGTGTTGATTTCACGATTATTTTTGAGATATACTCAAAAATTTGACAATTCATTGTTGAAATCGAGTGAAAATTTCAATATTGAAATAAATCACTGTAAATACCAGTAACTATTTCTGAATAAACAATCTCAGAGGATTGAGAATTCACAATCGTTCACTGACATCTATGAATGTCAAGTTCAATCCAAGTTAAGTTTGATAAGTTTAAATGATCAGCTTTCAACCGTTGAAGGGAATTTCATCTCAGTTTTGGAGAGCTGGCGTGATTCTAACGTCCTATTAAACATTCACACTTTTAATACAAATTATCTAGAATGCGCGGAAAAAAGTATGTTAAATTCAAGCTTAGTTTTGTATCTTTTGAATTAAAAAAATACAATAAATTTTTTCAAGGTAAACAGGAGCCTTAATAATTTTTTTATTCTTTTATTTAAAAAATTTCAAATTTAGCTTTCGATGATAAGAGCATAAAATCAATAACTTTTTCGTATCTTTGGAACATAAAATAGAATAATATACATTTTCTTTTTACTTTGGGACTCAAAAGTATTAAGTGGTTAAATCCGGGAACAGACCACTTACATTTCAAGGCATCAAAGCAACCAAGGGAAGCCATTTTCCTGATTTTTTTGCACAAATATGACGTTCTTTGCCATTTCTTTGCTGGACATGTACCTCGTTTCTCAATTTGAAGAGGTCGAAGGTTCAGGTTTTTCATCTTCTATCTTCATAATTCGTTTGACGGAAGTGCGACCGTCTCGAGAAGTTCTTTGATTGGTAAAGCGGTGCAAAATATATGGTGTACAAAGCTCTTCGGCAAGTGTATTAAACCAAAAAGGTTTCATTTGAGAGAACACTTTTGAATCTTTGTATGTCTTTCAATTTTTTTCAGATTTTGAGGATTTCGAGGTTTGAAGAGTACTTAAGACAGCAGTACACAGCATAATTTTGAATCAGCAATACCTCTTCAGCAAAAAGATCGAGTTGCCTATTTGACGTCCTCCGAATATAGGAGCAGTTGATGCACATTTTGTCAAGACCATTCACATCATTTTTAGTGGAATTTTTATTATAAAATATATGAAATAAATATATCAAAAATATTAAATGGTATTATATCTGGTTTTCACTATTTTGATTATTACGTCTGTAATGATGCATCGATAATACAAGAACAACTGCTCTGTTGGGTTTTGGTACAAAGGAGATCATAGTGATATCCTTTGTTATCATTGTGATATTCTGTGTAACGACATACATTGTTTGTTTAACTGGTCTAATTCTCGAAAGCATAAACGTCATGTTTAAAAATTCATTGATGGTGCTATGGTCTTTTAAAAGTTTAACTGCTTCAATTGATGTCAACCAATTATCTCCGGTCACATTGCGGTTTGGACGATGAATGAATTTTGTCAGCCGTATAACACTTTGCGTCAGTTTGATAATTCCTTCTCAATATTTGTCAGTCCTTGCCCATCGATGCCTTTTCCACAATATATATTACAGTAACAGAAATTATTTGTCAAAACGTTAGTCAAACAGATGAGTTTCAACGGCAACGACACCTTACGAACATTTCATTAATGCATATATCAGAGCCTGGAGTAACAACTTTTAATAATTTGATATTAAAAATATCGTAGAACTCCAATCCATCTTCTTTCTCTCTTCTCTGGTGTTGCTGTTGGATTGTCAAATCGCAATGTCGTTAGTATATACTACTATTAGTTAGTATAATCATAATTCTGAGAAAATATATCGAAATATTCTCTTTCTCTCCCATTTGTCGAAAACAAGGAAGAAATATCTTTTTTGTTGCTTTTGAATCTGAAACAATGAGGTGTTCTGGTCGAAC
This sequence comes from Stratiomys singularior, assembly GCA_954870665.1. Classification (NCBI taxonomy): domain Eukaryota; kingdom Metazoa; phylum Arthropoda; class Insecta; order Diptera; family Stratiomyidae; genus Stratiomys; species Stratiomys singularior. The sequence continues at coordinate 110,841,636 of OX940877.1, read as the reverse complement.
TCCGAAATCGAACGATGATATGGCCAGGAGTCCTTGAGATGGTCCTTTGAGGGTCTTTACATTACTTAAATTGCTTGTTTTTTGCTCCTAAATAGTAGGTTCGTTTGCCTGAAGGCTCCTTGTTAGATTGTTCATCGACCTCTGAAATCCGTTCTTCACTGGGTGAAACGTTAGTCACCTCATCGTAGTCCAACTACATACAAACATTTCCATCCAAATGTTAATCCTCTACACCACTTATATCTCTATTTTCATTTTCAAATTGAACAAAAGAAAAACGCTCTTAATTTGCATCTTTCGCGTTCATTTTGACCAATCACTGATGAAAGCCTTCGAAAACACAACCGCACTATCGGTGAAGTGACGGCAAATTGACGTCAAGTACCATTTCTCGTCGCAAATACTAATTTCCAGTGTCCGATTTATTACACCGTCGCCGTGAAACTGTCATCCAGGAAACTACTTAGACAAGTCACTGCATGCTGCGTGCATGCTCAAATTGACTCCACACCACCAGTTGAAGGTTGAAAACTTGAAATAACGATCAAGATCTTTCGGGCCACTGACAATAAAATGATAGTGGAAAGCGTATTCAATGCAGATTAAGCAAGGCCCGAGGGAAATTAAAAGAGGGAAAATATGGGGAATATAAAAGAAATGTATAACTTTATAATAAATGACTTTATTTTGGTGAAAGATATTTGCAACTTTTGCAATATTTTGAACAATGTTTTGCCAAATTCCATAGAATATCCAATTTTTTTTAGTACTACCAACTATTCTCGAACTCCAACAATCTATCACTTACTTTACCATCAATTTACTTTAGACCAGTTACCTGTGATAATTTTACGTACATATAACAATATAAGTGGTAAAAACTATAAAATTTATTAGACTGTAAAACACCCCTGAAATGCGATATTTCGTTTCTGCATACGCAGATATACAGTTTCAACTTCACTTTTCATTAGATGCAGCTTAACTTAGCTACAACTTCCACAACTTCACTTTTCATTAGATGCAGCTTAACTTAGCTACATCAATGTGGCCATTGAGTCGGGCTATTAATTGTACGTAGGAATTCAGGAGAAAAAAGCCAATAAATAAATAACGTTAAAAAAACTTTCGTTGATGAATAAATCCAATGCTATGTGAAACTATAGTTCTGGTGATTCGGAAACTTTTGGTCCTACCTTTGAAAACAACCAAATAGTTGAGGAAATATACAAATATTCAAGTAAATATCTTTAATTACGAAAAAATCCATGCCCCGAATAATTTCCCGTCCTAAATAGGTCTTAAAACTTACTTATACGATTGCCAAAGCAAATTCAGTAATCTTGATCAAAAAGCAAAGAAGCGGAGACTAATGATTGAAATTTCTTCTTTCAGACAATCTGATAATCCGATCGACAGTACACACATGTTTACCAACTGTAACGGAAAAAAGATACATTTATTATTACATGGTTTATGCATAATGTATAAACCATACTTGGCATGATACATTCAGACAGAATAATCACAAAGGAATTTTGAGTAATTTTATTTTCAATGAGTTAGATTTGTTTCTGACATGACTTCACTAATGTGGTAATTAAAATTCGAAGTGGTATAATAAATCAATAGATGGAGCAATAAATTCTTCAATTTTTATATTTGACAGACCTCTTCATTTGTTTCTTATTTACACATGGGTGGATTTGATCAAACTAGATTTTCATTGAGTCCGTCTATACGTTTTGTTACACAACCATTAAAGCCATCATCAGAAGAGCTTCTGCTTCTTCAGCCTTCACAGTACGTTCATTGATCCAGAGGCAGCATTGAATGCGATTTTATCAGCATTAGAAGATATTCCTACTAATCACCGCAGGCAAGGCCCTTAGGAACCATACCGAGATATTGACGGTAGTGGGTTGTGATTTACACATTGAAGTCGTTGCACGATAGTCCTTTTATAACCCACTCAATCCAGTAGATACCAAGCACGCTGGTATTCAGTTAATTGGTAATCTGGACAATATGGAAAAGGAAGGCTGAAGTTGATGGATGAAATTCTTTTCAAAATATTTGTTGAAACTCTTGGTCGCTGTGGTTTTTTTTGTGGTTTCAAGGACGCCATACATCATCAAATATTTCTACAACTACGAGTTCATCCGGAAGTAGATTAGTAACCTGAGATCCATGCCTCTTAAAACAAAAGTCAACTTATAAAATCTTCATACCTTTCATCAGGGAACGAATATTGCCATTTAGTATTTGTCACCACACCTAACACAAATCACCACACATCCCTCCACAAAGGCTCAAAGTCAAAAGCGCTTTATTTAATATTCATCGTTATAAATTTTTAAAGAATATAAAGCTGATTCTAAATAATAAAAATACGAAAAAACTTAATGGCGAAAATGGCTCTCTAAATTTAAATATTATCGTTTACTAATTAAAAGAAAAGCAAAACAATATCAAATGCTTATTTAGAATGAAAATTATTACTTATTTTAAGATTCAATTGCAAAGAGGAGAAAAAGAACTTTTCACAAATCAACTATAATGTTTACACAACAGTGAACTTTTAATATAATATATTATAACCTAATTCTAATCAAAACAATTTATTTTATACTTTTGTAATGCTAGAAATATTCCTAGTCTAAAACTCAGGACAACAACACAATTTACATTTAGCTGTCATGAGTTGAAACTCAAAAACCAAAAAGTACATAAGCAGAAAGTAAAACACGAATAATTTTGGCATTGTCATTTAGCCACCAATATCTAGCCTGCTCCATCTCAGCCCGACCAGTTTCAACGAATTAAGCAAATGAGTATCTCCATTGGAGTCGCTGGTCTTGCGTACTCAAATTCCGTAGCCCGTCTATATATGTGACATATAATTGGGACGCCGTCGGAATCGAAGATATATCGATTCATGTCTAAATATTGTACATGAATGCTGCAGGAGGAACAAAGCCAGTAGCGATGCAAGTCACAATATACTCATCTGTAGGATTCAATCCAGGGATTTTTTGAAATCCAGGGATTTTCACTCACAGTTACAGATCTTGCGATATGGTTACGAAGAGCCCTCTCTGAATTACTGTCGCTAGCCATAATGTGGAAATCCTTCCCATTACGTTTTGAGTCTTGGATGACCCCTTGGAGCATGATCCGAAACAAACTTGTTTCGCACTTCTGCGCATTAATTTCATTCACCATCTAACAGTATAGAGCTACACATCATTAATTATTCTTTCAAGGTTGCTCTGGATTATTGAAGCTTTTCGGTCTGTTTCAAAGATGATCAGATATTCTACAAACGCCACCAAAGATCGCGTTGGTGAGACATTAAAATCAAAGCTATGCAGGAGTTTGCGAATGAATATTGAAAATAGTAGAGGCGCAGTAACTGTACCCTGTTGTAGACCATTCAAGACCTTGAAATCGCCCATTGTCGTCAGATTTCCATCAGTTACAACAAATGATTTTCCGTATAACATATTATATACGTATAATTTATCACGTATAATTTATAATTTATATTCCGTATAACATATATACATACCGTGGTGGCCAAATAAAACTGAACACCTTTGCATATCACCACATATCGCCTCTACATAATGATCTTCAATGATAAATAAAACGAACTGCTGTTTACTTCTTTAATTGTAGTCTTATACTTAGAATGTATGAAACACATAAACAAAAAATTTATTTTTTTTGAAGGTACAGCCACATTTACGTTTTATCAGCAAAATGATCATTTTCACAACGAAATTTGTTGAATTGCAAATTATGAACTATTTTGGATTCTTAATAGGAAATTTGTGTGGGAAGCTACTTGTAGGTAGGTAGGAACAATATTCTTTAATTCATTACTAAAACTAATACTTTGTGTATCCTCCGCGAGCCTTAATTACAGCTTCAATTCTTTGTGGCATGGATTTTATCAATGTCTGACAGTATTCGATGCTTATGTCGTCCTTCCAAGCGTCTTTAATGGCGTTTTTGAACTCCTCCTTGGTTCTTGGTCCCCTACTCACCACTTTTCGTTTCAATTCAGCCCAACAATTCTCGATTGGGTTCGAATCGGGACTGTTTCCAGGCCACTCCAGTGAAGAAATTCCCCTTTCTGCGACGAATTCTTTAACCGGTTCAAAAACAAAGCAATGATTTTATGCTTTTATTTATTTTTTACTTTTGTATTGAACTGTTGTTTGTAGAAAGCCTACAATTTACCTTACGAGCTCGATGACATGGCGCAGCGTCATCTTGAAAAATCGGGTCATAAATGATTGGAAAGAGCTTATCCATCGACGGGATCAAATGGTTGTTAATCACGCTGATGTAACAGATCGCATTCATTGATCCTTCTAAAAACACCAAATCTCCGGTGCCAAAGTAGGAAATGCAACCCCAAATCATGTAACTCTGAGGGAACTTGTTTCGAGTCACTACACAGTCTTTATGAAGTTCCTCTCCGATTCTGCGACGTACATACTGCAGTCTATCCGACTGGTTAAGGTTGCATTTTGATTCGCCGGTAAAGAGTACTCTCTTCCAGTCATTTTCCGACCAATTTCGATGAGATCTGGCGAAATTCAGCCTCGCTGTTCTCATTTTAGCCGTTAAATTTGGTTTTTTTCGGGGTCGCCGAGCTAAAAGTCAACATAACTGTAGTCTTCTTCTGACAGTTCTGTCGCTAATCATTATTCCAGTCGCTTCCTAGAAGTCCATGTTTACTTCCCTAGCGATTTTTTGTCGGTCATCTCTCGCGGTTGTCTTTTTGTTGCCATGTCCTGTTCCTGGTTTCCGCTGGAGACTTCCTTTAGCGTTTTGTTTTAAATTTCGGACACAGTCGCGTGGCAACAACCAATCCTTCTAGATATAGCCCTAGTGGACAGCCCTTCGTTGCTTAACGCAACAATAATCCGTTTTTTTTCACTATCCAGTTATGGTGCCATATTTCCTCGTCAACGGCTAAACTACAATAAACGACTGACAGAAGCCGACCCTGTCACAAAACCTGAACAAACTGACAGATAATTAACCCCGCAAGTGATTTCCCAGGTAAATTTTGGATATACGACCCACAAAAATAGGGGTTTCTTGCCAATTTCCCTGTTTTTTAGAGTGTTCAGTTTTATTTGGCCACCACGGTATATCATAGCAACAAGGTGTCTGGAGAACCTGTCCTGAAAGTGTTGAAAAATTAGTCCATCCAACCACACGGTATCAAAGGTTTTCTCCATATCAATGAGACTCGCTCCAGCAAATTCTCTATGATTTAGCTACCAATAGATGTCTGAGGTCACTTTCGCTATTGCATGTATGGAATGCCTGGTACGTAAACCAAATTGGCAGTTCGGCATCAACTCATATTTCTCAACGTAAGCATTTAAAGCTTCATTTAGTATTACTTAAGTATTAAGTATTTAATATTACTTATTATTAACGCTCAGTGACTTCAAAATGATTTATACTGACAGTGAAAATAGAGAATATAAAATAAATTATATTTAATTTAGATTTAATCTCTAAATTCAAATTTAGAGATCAAAAGTATTAACACATATAATGCTGCTATAATACTCAGCAATATGCATCATTCACGAAATGACTCCCATGTTTGTAACATGTAGACCAGAAAAATGTACACAGACTATACATGAGCACGGGAGGATATTGAAGACACTTACCAAATATTGATTGACGACGATTCATTTTCATGTTCTTCAAACCTGGAAGCCTGGATTGTTGACTGACAAGATCATTCCTCCCTCGTTTGTAGGTTTAGTAGACGTAAAGTTATAGTAGATTGTACAGTTATGGCAGAACCTCAAAATCCAGATCTGAAAACATGTCTTGATTAAAGAGCATTGGTGGATGCATTGTGGATTGGAAACTACTTTGGACTTTTTTTACTTGAGCAGCTTTAGTAAAAACTGTATTTGTCAGTTCAGCAACGTCATTCTCAGTCAGCCGATCTCTCGAAAGTCCCTTCTGATGAATCCATGATGCACTTGTTGATTCATAAGCCTGTTTATAAAGGCTTGGGATATGGTTGAAGGGTGTGTTACCGCATGATTGTGGCTATCTCTAACAGATTAAAATAAAGCGTAAAATTCAGCTCCTCCTGGTTATGATATCGATTTAATATTAGTAAAACATAATCATTAAAAAGTTCTAGCTACTGGAAAAATATCTGCTAGCTACTGGAAATAAATGGAAAATATATAAAATTGGACCATAAGCTTGTAATTGATTTTACTGATGATCAATGACTCGGCCACTCGGAAATTCACTACGTTTGTGGCTGCTGGCGGACTAGCTCAGTGCTGCGAGGTTTGCAGACGTAGGTCGGACCCGAGTGAACTTCCGCTCTGGTTCCATTGTTGAACCAGCCACCGAAAAATCCGATTTTCCGAATGTGACATTTCGAACTTTACTTTACTCTACGTTATCCTTCTTACGCAAACAAATTCCGAATAAAACGACAACAATGATCGCGCATCCTTTAACCGAGATCCCGCGGTGCCCGAAAATAAACCACTTTACAACAACTATTGCGAATTCGAAATTGTCACGCGAATAAAACACGATTAATACCCGGATTTCCAAACTACGGCACCGCGGAACCCGAACCGGCGAAACACTTGTGTGGCCCTCAATAAAGTAGCATTTAGATGGCGAGGAACTACGCATGACGCCACTCACGTCTCGAACTTTTATATAGAAATACGAGTGAATTTATGAGACAGGCATTTACTAGATTTTCCTTTAATGGACAAAATGCGATATCAATAGGAATCAATTAGACCAAGAGTGTGAATGATCGCAATAATTGTTCTGTTTATAATCCGTATGAATAAAAAGCACGCGTTCTTATACTTTTCACGATACATACATAAATGTAAACGTATTTTTATATAGATAAATAGAATTTATTGAAAAAATAAATAGGGTAAGTGCTATAGTTATTGGCCGCCATACAGTTATTGGCCATTTTGACTTTGATCATTAAAAACATGCAACTCTTTATGCCTAATGTTTATAAAATAGAATATTATGGTAACCCTATACATATTGATGCACACGTGCAGCGGATAGTCACTAGGTGTTTTTTTATTTTATTTTATTGCACTTTTTTTGCGCTTGTGATGGAAATTGCTAGTTTTCTAAAGAAAAACTTAAGCTATGGCCTGATTTCATTTCGTATTTCCTGACGTGTCAGTTCGAAGTTTCAGTGAAATCAATCCTTGTACAAGTGGAATTTGATTAATATTTAGTGCTTCAGATCTTAGAACCATAATTTGCTTGAAAATCCTTAAAATATTGTTGTGGCTAATTACTGCAGCACCAACATAAGTAAAAGACAGTTATTGGCCTCCAATGCCAATTACTATATTTATATATTTAGTAGGCAAAAATCGTTAAAGGTGTTGTAAATATTTTTACTTTACGTAAAAAATCAGGTATTCAATTTTTGAGAATTTCTAAACAATTTAGACAGTTATTGGCCATGGCCAAGTTATATTTTCTATACAACATATTTTTGCAAGCATGGTTAATGATTAGAATTTTTTCCTTTCCATCAGAGGAAAGTGTTTACAAGAATGCCAAAAGTTCCGAAATATTCGAAAGAGGCACTTACCAAAGCCTTAGAAGAAACTAAAAATGGAACTTCTTTGAGAGCAGTTTCAAAAAAATTTGGTATTCCAAGGGCAACATTGCAATTTAAGCTCAAAAACCCATCAACTAGAGACGAATTCGGACCAACTCCTTATTTAACAAGTCAGGAAGAAAACTCTATTAAGGAATGGCTAATTGAAATGTCCCGCAAGGGGTTTCCAAGAAAACCGGATGATATCCTCGATACTGTCTAAAAATTTCTGACCGATAATCCAAGATGTACTCCTTTTGTGAACAACAGGCCAGGAAAAGGATGGCTTAAAGCTTTTTCGAGACGACATCCAACCTTGAGTTACCGAACTAGTGAGGGAGTTACAAAAGCTAGTGCATGCGTTTCCGAAGCTAATATAAAACAATGGTTTGGCGAAATCAGGAACTATGTAGCCGAAGAGAACTTACTAGATGCCATTCATGATCCAGAGCGTGTTTTCAATGCGGACGAAACGGGATTTCAGACCTGCCCATCTACCGGCCGTGTTCTTGCCCCAAAAGGGGATAAAAATGCTTATTCAATTGAGCAAGGCAATCCTAAAGAAAATATTACTGTATTATTTACGTTTTCTGCAGCTGGGAAGACATGTCCTCCACTTATAGTTTATCCATATAAGCGGTTACCTGATAAAATAGAGAATTCAGTACCACCAAAATGGGGAATCGCTCGCAGCGAAACAGGGTGGATGACAGCCGATATTTTCTACCAGTTTATCACCGAACTATTTGAACTGTATCTCACAGAAAACAATATTAAAAAACCAGTTCTGTTATTTTTTGATGGTCACAAAAGTCATATTAGTTTACAAATTAGTTTGACCTGCAAGGACCTTGGAATTGAACTTATTTCTCTGTACCCTAACACCACGCGCATCACACAGCCCGCTGACGTCTCTATTTTTGCTCCCTTGAAAAAAATGTATAAAAAAGTCGTACACAAATTTCAAATGGAAAACGTGGGAGAAGTTATAACGAAAACGAATATCGCAGCTATCCTAAGCAACGTCGTTACTAACATAGATGCTCACTATATTATCAATGGTTTTAGAGTATGTGGACTGCATCCATTCAACGAAAATGCAGTAGACTATACAAAATGTCTAGCAACAAAAAAATACAGGAGAAACGGATGTGCCCGAAAAACTCATGTCTCAAAAGGATTTCGAAAATATTGTTGGGGAAATTCTTGTGCAACAAATCATAGAATTTCAACGTTCAGATGATCAAACGAACCATCAACTTGCTGCTTTGCACAAACTTTTCTGCTTTTTCCAAGAGGAATCAAATTGTAGTGAATCAAGAGTTTCAAACGATGTTATCAGTATAGATAATCCCGAAAAAAGTAATACAATAAATGAAGTGATTCAAACTCCTCACCCCAATAATGATGCGAATGTTGATGTTTCCAAAGTGACACCTAGCAAACTTAATTATTACTTAAAGGACCCGCCGGAGATAAGAAAAAAATTAATCAGAAACGTAGAGAAGATACCATGCGTTGTAACTTCCGCAGATTTCAGGGCCATGGTTGAAAGGAAAGAAAGAGAAAAGGAACAAAAAGAAAATTCACGAATTGACCGGAAAAAGAAAAGAGATGAGATGCAAGCTGTGCGGGAGCAAATAGCTATGTAAAAGGCGAAATACAAAACAAACAAGAAGAAAACCAAGGAAAATACCAAAGTAGTTGATGAAAACGATAAACTTGAGGTAGAAAAAAAACGTCAAGTCAATAATTCGAAGACTAAAACTCAAAAACATTAGCCGATAAACCAAACACAATGTAAACTTAAATTTTTAGGGAGCTTCATAAAAATATTTTTTTTGTTATTTGTAAAATTTATTTGCTTTGAAAAGCATTTACGTTTGCAATTTAGATTCAAAAAGTCAAATCTTACACTATTAATTATTAGAATAAAAAAATCTTTTTCAATATATGAAACATTTTGGGGCTAAAGGGGGCGGGTGTTTGTAAATAAAATAATGTAAAATTAGCTTTTTTAAAATAAACAGTTATAATTCAAACGAGGGTTTCGGATTTTACCATTATTTCCTCATGGCCAATAACTGTAACATTCCATGGCCAATAACTGTGTCAATGTGGTCAACCCTATATAATATGCGTCAATAAAAAACTTATCTGCTCAGTGGAACGAAATGGAAAAAAACTTTATTTTAAATTAAATAAAGATAATTTAACTTTTAATTAAAAATGGAATTAAAAGTTCATTAGACTTAATTAAAAACCAGACGTATCTGTACGTAGTATTCATAAAACTAATTCGTTTTGTCAATACTTTTCGATCAAATAAGATACGGGATCCTTGTATAGACCGGGGTCTAAGCGTGCATTGGAAGCAGCATAAAATGTGTTAAAGCAGCCTTGCTGCTGTTTAAAATGATCAGAATCATTCCATGATGACCGCCTACCCTCAAGACCCTTATAACCCTTATCCCCAAGCGTTTTTTTGAGTCATCCCAAAAATGTGCTCTTACTAAATATCCGATCTGGAAAATCCCGCCACATCTTATATGCGAAATCCAATTCATCCGGTAGCTGCGCAACGCTGCACCGATAATTATTAATTCGAAACTGTATTATTTTTGTTTCACTCTACCAGGCCTCGACAACTGAATTACAATTCTCGGCACTTCACTCACCACCGAACATCCAATTCTCTCCTTTCACAAACACTCACTCCTCAACATGCACATAACCGCTTGTCGGCAACGGGGTCCCGTTCCCGTGTGTTCCCTTCGTGGTCACTTCATCTTCCGCCAGCATGTCGCCCTGACGGCATTGTCACACTTCCGATGTGAACTTTGGATAAACTTGTAACTCTCAAGTGTGTCATCGTGGCGGAATTGCCACACTTGAAAGGCGAATTACTACAAGCTTGCCCTCACTGATGTTACGCGAATTAAGGTTTTGTTTATGTAACAAAAACAATAAAGAAAAAGGATTCGTTCTCTTTACAAAAATAGTTTACTTAACCTACGTAATTACGTTGTTAAACTTACTGGGGCTTAACTTTAAATTGTATGCTATTATATACTATTCTTCGTTATATCCTTTTTCACACATTTCAGGATATTCACATTTATTGGGTCATTTGTATATAATTATGGTTTCCTAAATAATTGATATCATGCAGTTCCGGTTCTAGATCAACAAAAGTTTCTTAATTACATGGGATTGCAACGATTAATTGACTTCTAATGTCAACGTTCTCCTAAATTGACTCGCAAACAGAGATTACGCGAACACTAGGGTGTATTTTGGGTTGATACCACTCGACTCCAAACTTTTATTAATCCATATATAACGTGACATGTCAACGAAACTTTCATAGCCAGGTGATAACGAAAATTCGAAATGCTTCGCAGGATGCTGCTGCTAATTTAAAAAGAATCATTTCAATACTTTCGGCCAGCAAATCACTCGTTTCTTACTCATATTGTGAATAATGCTGATTAAAACAATTCAACAATACATCTGCCTGAAAATAACAGCATTTTTGAATGAGTATCAGAAGGATATGCGTTAGATTTGAAAAAGTTTCACAGAGAACAGGTGTCAAAATTTGTCAGCACTTTGCTAAGCCCAGGAGGTTGTAGTTAAATTTTCTACTCAATCATGATAATTAAGGATTGAACAGTTAAGCATTGTATCGTTTTTTGTATAAAGTGATCAAGGAGTGATTATCGCCTGAAATTAACTGCAACTCGGCATGCAACGAGAACGATGATCGAATTCGGAAAAATTACTGCAATATTACTTTGACTTTGACTTTACTATAAGTAAATATTTCGATTGAGTATTTGAAATCGATTCTTTTAAGAAAATTCATTACTGAGTTTGTTACGTATATCGATGTGTAGGCGACATTATAAGAAAAAAATAGATATAAATAAATGAATAAATGAATAAAATAACAATAAATTTTGAACATAACGATAAATTGTTTTGGTTAAGTTTTTAATTTATGCTCATATTTTTAAGTTAAAAGAAAATCAGACGAGATAAAATAGAACTAAAAATAAAATTGAAATAAAAACATTTATAATTAGATTTAGGTATTAAGTAATATTTAGTTAAATAATATTAGTAACAAACAAAAAAAGAATAAAAAAAAGTCTCAGGAAAAAAAATCATAGTAGAAGAAAAAAAAATTTCTTGAAACGCTTTTGGGAAGAAATTTTCCATTGATATGATTCACTTGTTTGTTGTGAACATATTGCTATAAGAAGGATAAAAACTGTGATTTAAGGATGGAAAATAAAGCAGAGAAATTGTGACTAAAGTTGTGAGGATAGTGAAGACAATCTAGAAATATTAACAGCTGTTTGAAGTGTATAGCCCCTGAAGTCCTCGAGTCGCAAAATCTTTGAATTACAAAGACCAAGAGTACATTTTGATTAATATCGAGGCCAAGAAGATAGTAAGCAAGCAGCAGAGGTGGTTAGAGGTAGCGCAGCGGAATTCATTGATGTCCCGAAACCAAGCTGAGGTGGAGATTCGTGTTGGACGCAGCGCAGCAGAATTCATACGCTCAAGTGAAGTCCCGCAGAATCAAGCAGAGGTCGTCAGAATCAGCGCAGCACAATTCAAGTAAATTAAATATTTTATAATAATATATATTTAATATTTTATTTATAATATTTTATATACTTCCGTTTGATTACATCTATTAATTTTTTTATTTTGTCTGGTTTGAAGGAGTAAGCTCTTTCTGTGTGTGTGTGTGTATATGTGACATGGAAGGATCAGGGTTTAAATAACGTCCTAGAACCCCCACACCCGTGTTACATCATCGGCCCCACTAATATCACTTAATATAACTATAACACTTAATATAATAATAACCACAACCGGATATGTGTGGTCCTTTTCAAAGAATTTGATAAACAAACGTAATATCATAAACGAATAATGCACACCACATGTATTGAATGCTTGAATTGTCGGAACCTATAAAAGGTCCAAGAAAATATTAACCGAGGCAAGGATTTCAACATAAAAACAAACATAATATCGTAAACAAAGAATGCACAACCCACATGTAGCTTGCATTATCGGAACGTATAAAAGGTCCAAGAACATGTAAACGAAGGCAATTTTAAAATGGGACAAGATGGCATGCTACACCTATACGCTCCCAACTGAGAAAAAACTGACGCTGTTGCTAAAGGGTGTACACACTTCCTACGAAGACAATGATGTCAAGGAAGAACTCCAAGCCATCCTAGGGGAGGATGTTTTGGGAGCCAAAAGGTTCTCAACGGTGGCCTCAAGGAAGGAAAATAAAACTCTTTCTTCCTTCCTTATTCAATTTAAGCCAGACTTTGACGTCAATAAGGCTATGAACGTAAAAACGCTCCTACACCAAAAGGTACAATTGGAGCGTTTGACTAAATCAAATACCTCGCAGTGTTTCAATTGCCAACGATTTGGACACGTAGCTTCAAATTGCGGAATGGAACCTCGTTGCGTCAAGTGTGACAAACACCACCAGTCAAAAGACTGCCCTATTGAAAAGGAAGAGGGAAAAGATGCAATTTTCTGCGTAAATTACAACAACAAAGGCCACCCTGCGAGTTTCAGGGACTGTCCTAAGGCCAAGGAGGCTGAGGAGAGGAGCACAATCTCCAAAAGAAAAAGGAGGAACGGAGGGACTTCGTCACTGCTTCCTTAAAAAACACCATTCGAAATGGTGTCTCATTCGCTAGTATAGCAAGGGGTGCAGCCAAGCCAGCTGCAACCTAGCCTGTACGGCAAGCTAAAGCGAATAATAGTCAACAGCAGCAAAAAGACAGAAATTCTGTCATGAATAACGACTGCAATCAATTCTTTGGGTGTGACTTGTTCACTCTCATCCGCAAAGTGGACTCATTCATTCCACAATATAAAAAACTCACTAACCTGAGTGAGAAAAAGGCGGCGTACTTAGACTTCGCCTTCAAAATCTGTTGTCGCGATGAGCTCCATTAAGCTCTCCATCGTCAACATTTGTTCGCTAGCTCCACGTTTCAAAAAGAACTCTGTTCAAGAATACTTGGACATGCATAGACCAGATTTCTTGTTCATTTCAGAAACAAGACTGAAAAGTAAACACAAAGTTCACTTGGGGAAATATAAAGTCATAAGGGATGACGACCCAGATGGAATCCTTGGAGTAGCTATGGCCTTCAAGGAGCATCTCAAAATTCAAAGACACTGTCTTCCAAGTCTGAAGTGTGCAGACGTTATTATATTAAGCACAGTTCTGGGAGGGTTCACCTTTGCATTTGTTGGAATATACGTTAAACACGGATATTTGGGAGGGGATCTCATTGAAGACTTGGAAACAGCCCTTACTTTGTGTGAAAAGTTTGCTTTCTTTGCGATAGGGGGTGACTTCAATGCAAGACATCCTTCATGGAGAAATCACGTATCCAATGGATATGGAACGGCTCTGTTCAACTGGGTGCAAGCAAATATGGATCTCATTTTGATTGCGCCAAGCGAGCCCACCTTCCGAAGAAGCTCGTCAACTATTGATTTTTTCATTGTGTCTACCAACCTGGTAAATATCTCCCACAGCTGGAGGAACTTCGAATGTGGAGTTATCGACGCCGAGTCTGACTATCTTTTGGTAGAGCTGACCATAAGAGTGAAAAAGGGTGTAAAGCTGGAGGTAGCAGACCCTCAGCTCTTTATCCCATACAAGCGTATCGACTGGGAAGCAGTTGGTGCTGACTTGAGTGGAAAACTTGACGATATTTCAATCAACAGATCGAAAAATCTCACAACCACTGAAATCGAAGAGGGAATCGTTTGTTTAAATTCAACCCTTAATACGGTCATCTCAAAGATCTCCATAAAAAACTCCTCCAGGAATTACATTTATAGAGATTTACCACAGGACATTTTGGAGCTTCATCGCAGACGTAGCACCCTCAGAAAACTACTCTCAAGAATATACCACCGCAACTTGAATGTAGTTAACTGGGAGTATCAGCGGGTTCACCTCCTTATACTCTCCCTTAATAGAGTGATCTCGAGAAGAACATCTGATTTTGCCAATGAGAGATTCGAACAGACCCTAGCAAACATCAGACCCGGTGCCTGTACGTTTCCTCAAATTAACAAAATAACTGGCCGTAAGCACCTGCCAAGAGTTCTCACTTATAACGGTTCCATGCTCATGGATGATAAAGCCGTTGCTGACTCCATCGCAAACCATTTTGCGAAAGTTCTTCAAGGGGAGAAGGCAAGTGATAACTCTGCCTTCACTTCGTTGGTAAAAAGAACAATATCAACGTTCGACAGGGACCACAAAAACTTGTGCTTGACTAGATTTTCCGATTCGAATCCGTCGGACGCTCCTATTGGCAGTACCCTGTTTGTGAGCCCTGAGAGACTCAGGATGCTCGCACTAGAGCAAAATTCCAAAAAATATGCTGGGGCTGATGAAATTTCAAATTTCTTTATAAAAAAAACTTCCCCATACTTATTTTGTTCTTCTCGCAATCCTTCTAAACAACTGCATAAACATTTGCTACTTCCCTCAGCAATGGAAATGCGCCAAAATATTTGTCATTCCGAAAGAGTCCAACAGTACTGACGTAGTTAATACTCGTCCGATATCTCTTCTGTCCAACGTAGGGAAGTTACTGGAAAGAGTGATCCTACAAGGCATCACACAGTTTTCTGAAGAAGCAGGAACTGTACCGGAAAGACAATTCGGCTTTAAAAGAGCTCATTCAACGGTAGACGCGTTGGCTGTTTTTCAAGCCAGTATAAAAAGAAATTGGCAGGCCAGAAAGGTCGTAGTAGCGTGCCTCATTGATGTAGAAAAAGCTTTTGATTCGGTTTGGATCGATGGACTTATCTACAAACTAATTCAATTTGGCTTCCCGGTGAGCGTTATAAAAATAGTAGGCAGTTTCATGAGGGGACGTACTGCCTTTGCGGTGTCTGGTGGAGCTAGTTCCGAACCCTTTGGTATCGATTCGGGGGTCCCTCAGGGGTCTATTCTAGGCCCTTTTCTCTTTAATATATTCACGTCTGATATTCCCGGTATCAGAGATGAATTTAAACCTGGAATCGAGGTGAATCTCTTTGCTGATGACTTATTGGCGTGGTCATCTGAGCACAATCTCCGCTTTGCGCGAACGAGACTCCAAAGGTACCTGGACTCGTTAACTGCGTACTACGGAAAATGGGGGATGAGGGTTAACGCTAGGAAAAGCGAGCTGATTTGTTCAAGGACCCACATCAAAAATATGGACGTCGAACAAAGAACATCTGTGATACCAGAGTAAAATTGAACGGGCAGGTGGTGCACTGCTCCAAACAAACGAAGTATCTGGGGGTGATTTTCGATACAAAAAACATCTTCAGTGCTCACGTAGATTCTGTTTGGAAGAAAGCCATTTATGCATACTATCTTCTTATGCCTCTTTTCAGGAAACAGTCAACGACCAGCAAGCGGGTCAAGATTATTGCTTACAAAGCTCCAATCAGGCCCATACTCCTGTACGCAGTGCTGATATGGCAGGCAGCACCAAAATGCAAATGGGGCAAGATAGGATTATTGGAACGTAAAATCCTTCGGGCTTGTACTGGAGTGTTCAAAAGGGAGGACGGACGGTCCTACCTCAACCGATATCTATACCGGGAGGCAGATGTGGAGCTGATTCACCGCTACGCCAAGAGGTTGACCGAACGAGCTGCAAAGCGTATGGCGGAGCACGAGACCGCCACAATTAGTAACGCGGCAGATAGTCGAGCGATGGAGGCAGCCAACGGATAGATTAAGAAATTAATTTTAATAATAGTTATAAGTAAAATATCGTATTAAAAATTTAACAAAAAAATTAAAACAAAAATTTTATTAATAATTATTTTATATAAATCAAGATTTAAATTAAATAAATATAAAACGACCAAAAACAACAGACGTCACATTTAGGGTGTAAATGTTAGTAATAATAATTTTCTTTTTTGATATATAAGTAATAATTTTTGATATTAAACAAATGTTAGTATAGAGTTCTGGGCACAGCCATTAGGCAAAGCCCGTAGGCTAAGTATTAGGTTAAGAAAATATTGTAAATAATGATTGTATATAGTATGAAAAAATCACCCAATAAATTAATTTGAATTTGAATTTGAATAACGAAGGCAATTATTGTATCGCGTTCACTGTAGTCCAAACGTTATAATAAAGTTCTTGAAACTAAATGTTTTGTAGTATTTTTCTCTCGTGCTCGGAGTGGTTACAGAACTCCCACGCGGTAAGCTAGTCTGTTAAAAGAAACTTCCTTCGGCCGCCATTAAGTGGCCTTTTTATTTTCAAATAATCCTGTCTATTTAACTTTGTTCGTTTTTTTCGCTGCAGGTGCGACGTTTCGGGTGCCCCAATATTTATTTTATTACCCTATATTTTTTTATTTTTCTTTTTTTTGAAAATACATCACAAGTTAATTAATAATTGACAATTTTAGAAAATTTAAATGAGCCCAAAAATTAATACGTAAACATATTAATTTTATGTATTGTATATAGAACTGAATAATACCTATGGCTTGCAGTTAGTTCAATTGAAACCTCGATATTTGAAAGTTTTTATTACATTGGAGTTATGATTCTATTACTTTTATGGCAAATGCGTTTTTTTATTTAGCGTTCGCAATTATTTGGAAAGAATCAACATTTACTTCAAAAAGAGAAAATCAATGTATGGAAAAAGCAAGGGATGATGTATAATTTGAATGGGCTGAAAAACCAACCTTTAAATAGGTCTTGGTTCAGTAATACAAACGAAAAAGTTAAAAATATATTTCAATGCGGAAAGCGAGAACAACTTTCGTTTAGTTTGTTAATAAGTTTTATTTATATCGATATTTTCGAGTTAAACATGAAATTGAAAGCTAATGTTGCAGACAGTTAACATTATCAAATTTAACCTTGAATAGTAGATAAGTAAGTTCGCCTCTCGTTAAGCTTACGAACTTTATCTGTGACTCGTAAAATCCTTTTTTCTTCGTTTTTATTCTTTCCTTTTCCCTCTGCATTCTACTGCTGATTTCGAAAAGGTAATGGCCAATATTTTTATCTTTATATTCGCGCATGTATAAATTGATATTGGCGACTGTACAATCATTTCCCAATTATTTTTTTTTCTTGATAAGTATATTCGGCATGGAGGGATGAAATGTTTCTACTAACTTTCCAAATTGCACAATGTGAACCACTTTGATCTGAATTCCAGACTACATGTCAGCAACGTTAAATTTGTGGAAAAAATTTAGATCAAATTAAAAATACTGACATTTTCTTACAACATTGTATGCAACATGATGCAGGACGCAAAAACGCTGACCCGGTTCATTTCAGTGTATACTGATGGATTTATTTGCTTGAGTGATAAAACATTATGTAAAGTTTTATCTTCCTTTTATTAGATGAAGGGTAATATTGTTTTTGCTTTCGTTTTGATTTAAAACTAAAGATTATGCAAATCTGAACATTTAGACAAACGAGATTGGATATGAGTTAAGGTGAGAAGAGTGCAGATTACGTTCAAAGGACGTGGACTTCAATCTGCTTTTGATGTGTCTTTAATTTTCTGTATCTGTCTTTGGATAACCTTCAATCTGATTTTGTGACTTTAAACGAAGCTGATAAGTTGATAATTGATTCAACTTCGTTATTCAAATGCATTTAATTTGATTGGATTTTACATGAGGTTTCACTAAAAAGTTTTGGGTCCTTTAGTGCCTTTCAGTAAAAATTAAGCCAAGTGTTTGCTATTGAATAAAAATCAATAGCAAACATGACGTAATTGAGTCTTTATATTTGAAATGTTCATTGAAGTTTGAAATTAGATAAAGAAAGGGAATCTGAGGACAGTGCTAAGTAAAATGGAAACATCAAAAAGCATTTAGTACGGAATCAGGGATGTGTCTTCGGTTGAGGTAACAAAGTGAAAGTGAAACAAAGTGCTTGAACTGGCACCAATGTTTGTCGATCGCCTAAATCATTTGGAATTATCAATATACTACATATGACAAAAACCTCAAATTTTGTTTCAATCGTTTTTGTTAAATTATCAGTCCAAACTGTTGGAAACAACTACATGTACAGGATGGACAATTCGAAAATTTCTCTTAGAGTTATGAACGTCCTTGCTAATTTTTTTATGTACCTTTCACGCGACTCAGTAAGAAATCAAGAAATTTCGTTAATTGAATATCCTGGGAAACAATTATGAAGTTTGATATTTCCTACAGCAGGCGAAAATTTGCCAGTGTGATATATCTGCACTTCATTACCATCCAGCAGGCATTGCTTGCAAATTTTCAGCGCAACTTTAACTTCCTTTGAAATTTTAAGATTCTGATGTTAAGATTTAAGATTGTTTCTCGGATTATATTTGAAGATTTTGTTTTTGTTAAATGCTTTCCGCGAAAGTGTAAACGCGGCTATGAAAACAATTGTTACATCCTACAAAAGCCCCTATCACCGGATAACTGTCGAAAAAATGCGTGTCAAGAATTCACGGCAACGAAAGTAAGAAGTGGTTGGCAAAGAAAAATTTACATCCAAAGTCTAGCCTAAAGTAAGAAAGCTTTAAGAACACGATTCAAAACGAAGCCATTTAATATGTCTCCGAAAATGTTTTAACCTTTAGCTACTCAGGTGGATTTAATTTCACATAAACATTGACGTGGGGCCCCAGAGTCCCGTATATGAATGTGCTTTTTGTTTGAAAAAATGTTTAGGTTTTTTGGGGTTTATTGTTTAAAAATTAGCTTTAGTGGATATATTTAACATCTGGATATATTTAATAAAACAAAGTTATATTTATGGAATTTATTTGTTTATAACAAACTTTTATTTCAAAATTTGTAAAATACTTAGCAGTTTTTGGAAAAAACCCAAATAAGATTATAAATCACAAATTATAAATTAAAATGATTTAAAAAATCAACAAATTAACTTACAATCTTAATTCTAAATAGTCTTTCTAGCCAATAGCACATCTGTAATTATAATACTGTCATGGTAATAAAAAATTACAGACTTCAATTATTGCAAATTACACACAGTCTTTGCGCATTGAAGGCATACATGTTTTTTGCATGCATAACATGGATGTGTGGATTTCCTTTGAAGTTTCAAAGGACATATGTGGCACCTTCTTCGTTTTTTTAGATTCTTCTTCGTCAACTTTTTGTCGGTCAGGTACGTCAGGTACGTCTTGACGGTCATCCACAGCTCCTTTAGTTTTGTTATAAAACCCTACTATTTCAGGTTTTCCGCTGAATTTATCAATACCTTCTGCGTGGTGCATTGAAGATAGGAGGATGAATGCATTCGGTACATGTGACAAAAGGGTATTTTGATCAGTAAAACCATAAAGCGTGGATCCTATATCTCTATGTTTTGAGGGTAGAAACTCTTTTAGTATTTATCGCCTGTTTTTTTCATGATACCAACACATGTAAGGCCCTACTTCTTCAAATATTTTATAAGCTTTACTGATGTAAATCAGTTATCACATGTTATGTTTCTGTTACTTTCGAATAACGGTATTGCTAGATGAATCACAGATTGTGTCGGAACCCTAAACTTTTTTTCCTCACCTGTCACCATTTGATCCACGTCCGGCATAAATGTAACAGTTGTAAAAATACCCATTCTTTGCATCACACAGGCACATTAATTTCAACCCATACTTTACAGGTTTCATTGGCATATGGAGCATTAGGTGTGTGCGCCCTCGAAGGGGTACCAACATCTCATCCACAGTGGCATATTGGCTGACATTATAAAACCTCCGGCAATTTTCTACAAATGTTGTAAACACGCATGAAATTGCTGCTATCTTGTCCGACAGTCTTCGTACTTCACGATTAGCAGAGTTATCAAGTCGCAAGCAATGTCGAATGAATAGAAATCTGTATTTAGACATGACACATCGATATATCCTCCTACTGGTGCCATCAGTCGCAAAAATGTAATCAACATTTTCGTGATTGGATTTGATGACCGCAGTAAATAAAAGAAGACCAATAAATGCATGAAATTCTACCATATCTAAATTTCTGAGCTCTGCGCAATCTTTATCCGAAAATTTGGTCCGGTATAGATTTAGCTTTTCATTAATCCACTTGAGAATCTCGTGTAAAGTCTCATCGTCAATGTATTTATTCCAAATAGAAATAGGATCTTTTGGATCGTTTTCTGTTAGATTTGAAAAATAAGTTCGTCTAATTATATTGTGTTTAGGAACTCGAACGGCACCAGATGGAGGTTGGCGCGCCCATTTGTAGTGACTTTTCTCATAGAAGGATCGAATTGGTGACAGAGGAACATCGTCATCGGAGGACGTCTGTTCTTCGGGAACAATATCAGCATTGTTAACCTGTTCTTCGGGTTCCGACTTACTTACCGTATCTGGGTCATACTCATAAAGCTCCGGTGTAAACGTGTCATCAATATCTTCCGCCTCCAAACCGCTAGAGTCTTCACAATCTAACCACGACGTCACGACTGTGTCAAAATCTTTGGCTACATTATAGTTATTATTATTACCAAGACACTTTTTGCTCGCCTACAACGTACCGGGCTCCATATTGTAAAAACTTTCAAAGTACTGCAACATTAAAAATACGATAACTTAATCGAAATTATTTACAAAAAAGTAACATAAATACTGAGATGGGGTCTGAGAGGCCGACAAAAAATTTCAAAATTCAATTTACTTACAGATATCGCACGAGCAAACACGTGCTCAACCGTTGACAGCCTCGACGCAACTAAACACGAAGGTACTAGAAGGTACGCGTGTGCCGTGCGCGGGGAAGGCGAGTAATTCAACAATTTTACTTGTTCAAGGCCTAAAAGGCCCCCACCATAGTAGTTACAGGTTAAGGGGGTTGAAGCTTGTCAGAAAAGATGGTTCAGCGATACATCCGAGCATCCCGATGGTGTCAAAGAGCGTACCGACAATGGAGGAGGCTAATACCATCGCGTAAAGTCTTGCACATAGCTCAAACACTTCGAGCAAATTGCCGATATAATGGTATTTGCCCAAACTAAAAAGAACATCATTAGCGTTAAATTTGGTAAGAAATCGCGCAGATGTTGCATTCTGGGAAAAGTTATATTATACTCAAGACAGTCATTAATCTGGACTAAACGTTTACATTGATAGCGTGCTCCTTTTTATATTAAGATAAAATTGGTTTAATTTTAACTATTCATTATCACTATTAAATCAGTCATAATTGCTTAATATTTAATTGACTCAGCTTATGCACGATGCGATACCACTGGTCATATTACGTATATTTTCAGCTCACACGAGGCCACTGAGTCTAAAAAAAAAAGAAATTTGCACGTGATTCATCGATTTATTTCTCTTTATTTTGTCTTCAGTTATTTATCTTTATTTATTATCTTTATTTATTTATCTATATATTTCCCTTTGGCCGTCCAAAGTCAATCAAATTTCGATTCAAATTTCTCTTTGGCCATCCTTTTTACATTGGAAAACTCTAACATTCCGTTCACATTTACATCACTTTTAGCAACCTTGGAGGGACTAGACATTTGGTATGGCGGCAAATCTACACACGCAGTTCTGTTTACCCACCCACTGCGCGAAATGCTTTCTCATGCCTGAATCTTTTTTTAATATGTGACATATGTCCTCTGAACATTTTCATGACCTCTCACTTGAATTCCAGTCTAGTACCATTTTGTGAACTTTAGCAATGTTTTCGCGGGAAGTCGCAATCTTTGGACGTTCATCATCGCCCAAGCTTTAACGGCGTCGTTTAAATTCTGCTGCCTAAAATTATTCTGTGGTAAATGATGGTACAAAGTCCCCATACACAGAGTCCAACTCATTATACTCATTATCCGCGCAGGCGTCCTGCCTTTCAAAAACATAAATTTAATAATTGGTCTTTACTCAATTACTTTACTCTTTTCCATTTACACAAAAATATTCACATCGGCTCAGTCAAACGAGTATCGACTAAAAACAGTTCGTCTAAAATGGCTTAAACTTGACCCTTAGTCGTCCATAAAAGCCCGTGGATTAAATTGATTGTTAATGCACAACTACATCCACTGGAACCGTCCAAATGCTTCCTCTCTCATCAACTCGCAACGAATTCGCACTTGACATAAACACGAGAACGGCGCAGTTCTCCTAATTGAGACTACTGAGACTCCTTTTCATTTGGAAAGGAATCTCAGAAACCATTTCGCTTCAGAGAAAGCAATTTGCGGATCGGGTGCGTCGGGTAACACCAAAAACGTGTAAATCTGAGTTTTTGCGCGGATTTATTACTGTAGATGAAACTTGGATACACCATTAAACCCCAAAACAAAAATACGGTCAAAACCGTGGACTGCGAAGCGGAAACCGGTTTGGACCGTATTTTTAATACGGTCAAAACAAAACAAAGAGAAATAACATTAATGTTTTTGCAAGTTATGTGCAAATGTTGACGACTTGATTATTTAAATTGAGACTAATTATCTGCCACAACTGCAATTAAATGTGGTTCGGTGTATGCACACTGTGAATGGCTGGGGTGCACCAGTTAGCATACTTGCTTCTACTGGCAAAACATCGATGATGGTCTTGAAGATGGCAATCTGTTGAGGGTATTCTGCTTAGTTGCGGTGCAGGAGAATTGCTTTCAAGTATGAGCCTAGTGTCTTACAGGCTTCATTTCAAAAACGTGAAGCGATGCTTTATGCTACTTGTATTGATGCTGCGACGAATGGTCTTAGGGAGTGGCGTGCAAGGAGAGGTCTACTGCGAAAAATACTGTCTCTTTGCTGTCTATACGGCAGGTGAATCATCCGTGCTCTTCAAGTCCGTAATGATTGCAACTAGCATTAGATTTATCGGGTCCTGTCAGCGTGTTATGTTCTTGTATTGTGTCCCTGTGTGTCCCTGTGTGCACAGTGTCGACTGAGGCCGTGCAGCTCCAGATGAGGTTCTGAGACTAAGGATTCTACCCTGAGTGTAAGGGACTTATCTTCAGACTACGGAGGGGACTCTCAGTTAAGGGGCAGGAATGACACAGGGCATGGATCCATTAAAAATGCGTTGGGCCTCTCTGCGCATTTTGTGGGTGTAGGACATGCTTTCTTGATAGCAGCTTAGATAAAATAGGTGTGCAAAAAGGCATGTGACGTATGTTTTGGTACCTGATGAGAACATTTAAAAATCCTGGTTAAGATTTCGGTGGAGGCATGAGGTTCCTGCTGATAGGATATGGGAGCTTGCAAAAATACATGAATCGTCATTTATTGTATGTCGAGAGTGTGAGTTCTTTATATAGGAGGGAGCATAAGTCCTGGCGACACGTGCTGAGTGGCACAGTACTTATGGTTTGGGATCACTCTTCTGCCCAGAAGATATATGTGACTCCCTGTTGGATGTTGCACGATTCTCCAAATTGGAACCCTTGGCACGGCTTGCTTGTAATAACTGTACCCAAAGGCTTCCAGTTGAGGCAAACAGCGATTCTGATTATTTTTAAAATCATTTATATGTTCGCTTCAGCATGTTTTTCATCCATCTCATGATGAATGTTATAGCTAATCATTCGTAGGTGAACCACGCCATGGTGTGAGTTCACTTTTCGGCTCCATCGTGACAGTCTCAAGCCTGTGTAAAGTCGGATTGAAGATGGAAAAGAGTCTCTATGGTCCAACAAAGTTAGAATGAAGCCAAAGGGTGAACTTGGAGCTCAGTTGAGGCATTGTTTACGTTTTTTGTGGCCTCGTGTGGTGTAAACTTTTGTAAACTTTCACTAAACATATGTGTAAATGAAGATACAAAGCTGGAAAGAAGTATTTGTTAAATATGATACAAATTGTCAAAATCTGTAGTGTATTGTGACAAACTGACAAACGACTAGCGAAACTGAATGTGGCGAATTGAATGTTCTGTTGCATGTAAACAAAGTCATGTTGAATGTTGATAGCGGGTCGAGAAGCTAGCATTGCAACATCAACTCAGTTGATGGAGTGGATGCGGGATTAGTACTCCTGCTAAAATGTGAATTTGAAATTCTCGAATAATATGTGAATATTATGTGGATGGAATATGTTGTGACAGATGTTAGCCCAGACCCTATTGACTTGAGCTATAGGACTCCGGGTGACGCAGGAGGGCTGATGGTCTATGTTTCGGCTTATTTCGTTCAGTCTTTGGGAAGTACCGTCCACACGTACCCCACTTTATCAGAGGTTTATCTGAACCGCGGGTAGGGGGGACGTCAATGACAGGTTACTGGCAGCTCTCCACACGCAGCCTATCCTAGGCTGAAACATGTTGGTTGTGGTTTCGAAGGCTAAGGAGAGTACGGTGAGCATTCACCAGTTGTGTTCGGGAATCCAGAAAACTATAACTATATTGTGACCTGGGACTGAAATTTGTTTCAGATTTGGTGGATGAAAGTTGAAATATTGTTTCAACCGCGTCTATGGAGATCGTGGAATTAAGCAATGAAGGCAGCTCTCACCACTCCGAGGTGGGGGCACAATCCTCGAATACAGGGTCCAACATCGAAGTTATTCTCAGATTAGGGAAAGGCGCAACCTGTTCAGAGGATTGATCTCAGTCATGGGTTCGTGAGTTAAGGGGAACCCATGACAGATTCCCGTCAGCCCCTTATGAGGTGTGGACCATATCCTGTTGGAAACGTAGTTAGTGGTTGTTGGTTCAATCGGTCTCGAAATTAGTATTGAGAACCCACCAGTTGTATTTTGAGTATCTTATGCTAGGCAGGAACTGCTACCACGTCCTGATGGGGGGCACTAGTTGGCGCATTTCAACTGTCAACTGGTGGCTGGTTTCAGCACTTTGACATGAGGCCATTGTCTTTTTTTGCGATCCATATATCATAAGGACATTATTCAAAACTTTTCGATAAAAAGGCGCAATGCAAAATCCAAGTATCATTAAGAATAATTATTAATACAGACAGGACTTCGTAACTCCAAGCAAATAGCAAAAAGATATTTTTTCCATAGCAAATAAAATATTTGAGGAAAGTTTAATAACTTGTTAAGCAAGCAGCCATTATTTCTTTGATTGGATTAAGATTATATAACTGTCTGCTAAATAAAAATTGAACTTTAACGTTAACGCATTTTTAATGCGTGAAATTTTCTCGTTTCGCATATATTCGAGTACAACACGATTAATTTTTAGCTGAAAAGAAAAGGCATAGAAATCGAGGTGGGGACAACATTTAATTTTTCTTCTAAAATAAAAGTATGATCAATAAATTCTGCTTTGTCTTTCAACTTTTAAAGAATAATTAAAAAAAAAAAATAATCCTTGAAGGTGTACGTCCAACCACTACTATGGAATAGAACAAGGTAAAATTTTAGACTACAGAACTGGGAGAAATCAGCAAAATCACTCAAAAATTATTCTGAAATCATCCTTAAAACCGAGACTTGAGGTGGGAGGACTACAAGCGAAATTTGAAAATATTCAGTACTTTGAGATTAGAGAAAATTAAACCTTGTGATCTCTTCTCGAACCACTTTGGCTAGGTAGGGCTCTTAAAAGAAAAATCACACTTTGCCACGATACTTCATTGGAGGACGTATCGTCGATTATAAATACCACAGAGTATCATAAACTCATATTAAACCAAAATATTCTGTGTTTACTGGATAAAAAGATCGACCAGGTGTGAAATACGGCTCCTTCAAGGCCCGCTAAAGCCAGCGATTTAATTCAAAAACAAAAATCTGCTGAAATTTATCTTTTATCCTTTCTCAGGTAAAGTTTGGACACTGCTTTCGCACTGACTAGGTGTTGTTAAAATTTAAAAATGAAAAAAATGTCATTTGGATGACATGCAAATGTAAATTGATCCTGGTCAATATAATTTAAGGCTGAAAAATTATCAAATTTGTTTTTTTTTTTAAGACATCACTCCGCTGTCTACCAACAGTAATTGTGGGGATTTGACCAGTTTTAGGAAGCAGAATATGGTTCAGAAATCAAATTAATCGTTTACCTTCGCGGTGCATCAAATTCGTATCGAAAAAGCTGTATCAAAAATTACCGGAAATCGCAGAAGTCCTTCTCAATAAATCTTTTGGCGAAATATGAAATCTAGTAAACAGTGTAGTAAGTTATCAATCTGAATTGAGGTTGACATGAACTTATAAATTTTTTTTTCATGCAAACCAAATGATTTTCTGTGCTATAAAATACAAATGCAAAAAAAGCGCAGAAATTAGCAAAGTTGGTTGAACGATAAAACGAAATTCAATGTAAAATTCGAATGTAGTCTGTTCAGTCGTTGGAACCTCAACACTTCTTTGTTGATTTCCGGCTACTCCAAGGCTGTTTGTTAATATTTTGGGAAAACACGAAAATAACATTCTCTCTAAGAACAAGTTTCAAGCAGCAGCAGCATGTTCTCTTTACACCCAAAAGCAGTTTTTTAACCTTTGCAAATTAATGTATTATAAATTTATTTGCACCTAACGAATATATCAATTGAAGTTGGAAAATATGCTGAAAGATCATGTGGGGACTGAAATTCAAGTGAGTTCTTAGCGTTTTCGCTAAAACACCGTACGAAGGTGTCGTGGCTTAGTCTAAATATATTCGGGCTCAATAGATAAAATGCACGTTTAGCTACAATTCAGCAAAATCGTAAATTACACGGTTGATTGCTACTACAACGTACTCGTATGTGGATAAATATTCAATGTGCATATGACCAAACAAGTTCCTCGAACAATATTATAGCCAATTGTTCAGTTTTCGCGAGCAAAACGCCTTTTGTAGGCATCATTACATCTTTGTGTGGCATTCAATACAAATTTAAATTTCAAATTAAAAATATTTTATCTTGACATGTAGTTTCATTCATAGAAAATCGAGAGT
The DNA here is from genome assembly GCA_954870665.1 of Stratiomys singularior. Taxonomy (NCBI): domain Eukaryota; kingdom Metazoa; phylum Arthropoda; class Insecta; order Diptera; family Stratiomyidae; genus Stratiomys; species Stratiomys singularior. Next base: position 110,814,001 of record OX940877.1, on the reverse strand, counting down.
AAAACTTTCTTATGGTTGAATGTGAAAAAATTAAAAATTTTGAGGTAAATGGTCTTAGCAGATATAAATTGAGTATGATGTCCATTAAAACGTTAAGGTTCAACATGTATATATAAACTATGTAAAATAAGACAACGCAGTTAATTTGAAATATAGATTCAAAAATACATTTTTTAAATTAAATTAAATTAAATTAAATCATTAAATTTAAAGTTTGATTCGCGAAACACTTAACTTGGTTCACAGACAGGTGCATTTTAGGTGCTCAAAGCTAGTCAATATGCAAGTTTGCCTACAGCCCTTTCGATGTCCTTCGTTTAACTTGTTATATGTATTACCTATTAGTAATAAATTCTGAAATTTTGAAAAAATCGATTTCGAAAAAATTGATTTATTTCTATCGCTTTCGATTTCTTAGACCTGCAAAAATTACTTCCTAAAAAATACGAAAATTTATGTACGACATACATCAACTATAGTGAGCGCGCTTCGCTCACTATAGTTGATGTAGCACCGAGTTCGATGTGAAGAGTAATGAATGATTTCAAAACGATAGCGTACGCTGACGATATCGTTATACTGATAAGTGGAAAGTTTCCGGAAACCATGTCGGAATTGATGCAGACCGCACTCTCAAATATTTTTGAGTGGGCGAAGCTAAACGGACTGCGTATCAAGGCCGTCAAAACGGAACTTATGCTATACACAAAGCGCCGTAAACCGGAGACATTTTCACCCCCGACCATTGACGAAAAACATATCAGCTTAGTAAACAAGGTGAAATACTCAGGAGTAACCTTGGATAGTAAGCTAACTTGGACTCCACACATAGGAGCAGTCAGACGGAGAGCTACAGCGGCGCTCGTCACAATGTAAAAACTAGTAAGGAAAACCTGCGGAATAAAACCCAAAATTGTCCACTGAATCTACACAATAGTAGCGAGGCCAATAACCACTTACGGAACATTGGTTTGGTGGCAGGCATTACAAAAGAAAACCATTGCAAAAAGGCTAGAGAAGATCCAGCGAATGGCCTGCCTTGGCATCACAGGTGCCATTAGGACGACGCCAACTGCTACAATGGAAATAATGCTCAATTTCAGGCCAATTGACAAATTCTTCTCCAGAGAGGCATCACTTGCAAGCATGAGATTAAAATCCACGAATGATTATCTAACCACACTAAAACGGGGCATGTATGCATTTTGGAATAGCCCCGTCAAGTAAAAGGGAGCTGGATAGAATGTAACCGATAGTGGACACAACGGTTCCATTCAAGATCAACATTCCGACCAGAGAAGCGTGGAAAACGGTGCAGGATTTGACATCTGGAAGTGAGAACATGATCTATACCGATGGTTCCAAAACAGATGAGAGAAGCGGCGCCGTTATCTTTTTCCAAAATCACCCGCAACTCAACCAAAGTTTAAAACTGGAGAGCCACACCACAGTTTTTCAGTTGGAAGTTTTTGCAATAAAAGCGGCTATAGAATCGGCAACAAACAACCTTAATGAAAGAATACAAATACTCTCGGATAGTAAGTCGACAATGCAAGCGCTTGCCTCTAACCGCGTAGTTTCACAACTGGTGCAGGATTGTAGGCAGGCTTTCAAAACCGCAACAACCCGAGTAAATGTAAAACTGACATAGGTCCCTGGACACAGCGGTGTAGAGGGAAACGAAAGAGCGGATGAGCTAGTGAGAGCTGGACCAGCCGACCAAAATGCCTTTAGAATAAACAGAAGTAATGTGCCACTAGCAACGGTAAAAAGGGAACTAGACAAAATCCTCTGGAAAGAGACAGATACGGCTTGGAATGACAGGAACGACTGCAAGATAAGCCGAACTGTTTGGCCACACCCTAAACAATCGAGGACAAAACAACTCCTGGGAAAAAAACAAAAATGGCGTTAGAACATTGGTGGAAGTATCAACGGGCCATAATCTTCTAGGTCAACACGCGAAACGAATAGGAATCCAAACGGATGACTGCTGAGCTTGCGGCGAGGAGGAAGAAAGTACAGAACACTTCCTCGTAGATTGCCCGAGTCTGGCCAACAAACGTCTTACTTTGCTGAGGTGTACTGGCGAAACAGAATTGGAACACTTGGCGACCACAGAACTGGGGGAACTCCTTGGCTTCTGTAGGACGACAGAATGTACCATCTGTAAACAATAGTATTACACATTGGGATCTAAGGGCCGATTCTGGCCTATGCTATTTTACAGTAAGTGGACCCCAGTACAAATAATAATAATAATAAAAATGAATGTTTAAATTTCTGTATCCTAGCGAGTATCTACCATTCTTCACTTCTACTAGGTTGCTGCAGATAAAATGGCCGATTTAGAAATAAGTTTTTAGACAGCTGTAACTTTTTATAAAGACAATTTATTTAATCAAAATAGGTACCAATAGATGCAACACACTTTTCCCAACGAGAAAAGTTTTGTAGAAGTCCAAGTTTCTGGTTCGAAGAAACTCCTCGAAGGTACTTTTGACGGTAGGTTCATTATTAAAACTTTTTGCTGTCAAAAAGTGATCTCAATTTTTAAAGAAATTGTTATTTGTTCGTATGAGGTCTGGTAATATGGAAGGTGAGGAAGAGTCTCATAGAATAACTCGTTTAATTTTTGCATCGTTTTTCTCGATACATGAGTGCGTGCGTTTTCAATGACGCAGTATCTCTCCATCCCTGTTAACAAGCCTAGGTCGTTGGACTATCAATTTGTGTCTTGGCACTTCATCGGCATCTAGCCATTGCGCCGATTGGCTACAATTATCGTATAAGATCCACTTTTCATCGCAGGTCACAATTCGGTCCAAGATTTTGTTGCGAGAGAGAAGAGAACTTGAAATCTCCATTCGACACGTCATGTTTTGCTCGGTAAGATTATGCGGAACCCATTTGGCAAGCTTTTTCACTTTTCCAAGTTGTTGCAAGTGGTGGTAAACTGTCGAATTGTGAAGGTCTAATTTCTCGACAAGATCCCTTACGGTTTGGCGGGCGTTAGACTCCACTAATGCACGCAGCTCGTCGTCATCGATCGTCCTGGGTGTCTACGTTGCTCAGTTCCAAGCTCCATATCTTCGGATTGTAATTTTTTGAACTGTTTCTGTGCTAACTGTACCAGGCCAAAATGCGCTATTAATATTCCTGGTTGCTTCCGTTGTGTTGTGCTCTAATATGAATTCGTATATTAAAATCAGCTGTTTTTGATTCACTTCCATATTCACTTTCTCTTTTTGTTTTTACGATCACGATGAAGTGCAAAACAGAAATGACTCCATAAACCAAGGTTGCAGTATTTATGCTTCAATATGTCATATCTTTGCGCCGCCATGTTCCAACATGATACACTCAAATTGCAGCCAACTTTATGCCATTGCTAAATCTGCCATTTCATCTGCAGCAACCTAACAACTCTATATTTCGGTTGTTGCAATAAGTAAGAAATAATTTACAAGTTCTAGTATCCTATAGTAGATTTTCTTTCCGTTTTGTACGCAAAGGCTTCAGAGCAGTAAATAACTGCTAAATTCATATAAGGGTAGATGAATAGTTGCTAAGCTTGAAGCTACCGCGAAAGTATTCATGATGAACCTAAAGTAAAAAGTAAAGTAACCTTTACGCTACACTGCTGACGTCAAACATTGTCAATCAGATATGGTTGCTGCGTTTCTCTACGCTCGGATAGAATTCCGCTTCCGAGAATCGAAACCGTGAGTTCTGGTTTCGATTCTTGGAAGCGGTCCCTACAAAAAGTCGAAAAGTGAAAACAAAAAGCGCGAAACCCTTGAAACTTATTTCAAATATTCACGTCGTAGCATTATCAAAGCCAAAGTATAATCAACACTTTAACGAAACTATGTAGTACTTTATTCGGATTGGAAAATTCCCTTTTAATTTTGGACAAAACATGATTACTCCACTCGAAGAGGTAGATAATACAAATAATATAAATCTACTTGCGCTATTTCTATCTCTGTCTGAGAGAAGCTGCCCGATAGTTGTAGAGCTGTATGTGCTTACGCTATGGTGGTATTTTACAGGTGATTGGTTTCTGAAAATGTAAACAACAATATTCACGATAGGTGTGAAACGTATCACAGGAGATTAAAGATGATATATGGAATATAAAATGCATACTTTATAATTATTTTATTGTAAAATTTCTGGTTAGTAAAATCCCATTATTCCATGCAGCCAGCACTTTCTATCGAAATTTCTCATTGGATGGAATTTCGGACACCGTTTAACCCGTGCATGAAAATCAGTGAACCACATACACATGTGGAAATTTTATATGCCTCTATGTATGTTTATTACAATAAATTATTAGCATAATGAATTTCCCATTTCCAAGAGAGCCAAATGTAGGAGCTAATACTAAACTCTCATGCAATGGTCGCGGCGCCTTGAAAATATTTCAGAAAATTATATGTAACGTATTGTATTAATTTGCAACACTTTGTATTTCCCAGGCATGCCTTCCCGAGTCGGATGTTGCAAAGGAATTATCTTGACTCCATGTTACCTATTTGATTTTCACCGCCCAGATATTTAGATGCCTATCTTTCTGGGCTGAGCGTGTAAGTTCGTATCGTATTTCATAATAAGCCATGATACATTTCTTCCATTACCATTGCGCTGCACGGTGGTACCGCGACATTACTCGCGTTATGTTAATCAACAACTCAAGTCTGCAAAACCTTCAAAATTTATCCAAGTTGCAGTTTGTTCGCAATCAACAAGCGCCAACAGTGCTCGCCAATTCAACATAGCACATGAAACCATTCTTCGTCTTAAGATCTTTCAGGTGTCGTCTATAAAGGTATGTAGCGCTAAAATGGCTAAAGCAGTTGGTGCGTGCGTTTGAAGAAGTAAGGAAGTGTTACACTGTTTTTCGAATGGGTTATCGCGTGTCAGCGTATTAACAGATACATTTCGTGCTTCGTAAACGGATCCTGAGGAATAAAATAAATATTTATTATTTGATTCTCTTGTGTGAGTTGCAGCAAAAGTTAATTTTGTTACGGCAGTTAATGTGCATTGAGTGCAAAAGTGTCCCAGACCCGAGCAGTGCAATTACCGAAAACATTCAACAGCTTGGCCGTGTCGGAAAAGAAGTGTTAAGCAAGGTATAGTGAAAAGTACAAGCAAATAAACTAGCCAGCACGATTCACCTCAATTTGGATACAAGACACACAATCATTAACCATTGATATGAACCACAATCACAAGGATTATTAGGGGTAGTTGAACACCGAAGTACATTTTATCTCTCGTGTTATACTTCTTGCAAAGCAGTCAACTTTTGGTCACTCTCAGGTTGGATCTATGTGTAGTCCAGTTTTGGCAGTAGGTCATATGAAACTCCACTTAATAATGGACCAATTCACTTGAATGTGGTGTCTGCGAAAAGTAAAAGTAAATTTATTTTGTATGGCAGCGAATTATAATGAAGCAACACATAATTAATGCGCTTTTGTTTTTCCGCCATATTACGCGATACGATCTCCCTTCTAGGTTTGCACTTCCTTTGCAATTTACTACCTTTCAAGTGCTGCTTTTTTAAGAAGACCCAAAATTCCTCCAAGGTGCTCTACTTAATGAGCACTACATCACTGGCAATTATTAAGTGCTAGTAAGGTACAATGTAAGCTCATTGTTATAAATAATTGTATTTCTTTGCGCCTCAAGGTCAAGTATATCTTTCTTCATATCGTATTCAGATTTAGATTATTGTCAAGAAAACAAATTGTCATAGGATAAGCGAAAGTTGTTTTGTGACGATGCAGACATTGTGTGCGTTACAGCCAAACAACTTAAATAGTTTATGATTTCGGCTTGCACACCTGCTTTTGACCTTCACTTCAGACAATCTAGATTTCACAGATGCAGATATATCTGCACCGATGCATCTGACTGGGTAGTTATAACGACACTTTCATACGAAGTTACTTGTTGGCTCAGATTATTTTAAGTTCTCGAAAAAGAAGTCCTCCAAAATTTTAACTCCTGAGCTCCTAAAGGGAATGTTTCACGCTTGTCCAGGATACCTTTTCTATCTTTGACGAAGAAATAAATGAAGAAAGTAAGCGAGCAACCATCTAACGCCCAAGTAATTGCATTCGCTTTATTAACGTCTTGTGAACCAATTTGAAGAACAATCATAATTAGTTTCTAGTGTGGGAACTTACTAAAAACGATATTCAAGGAGCATTGCGAGTACTTTCATTGCCAACAACAACAAAATGCTTTCGGTTTATCGCAACTGAGGAATCTTTGCTTGAATCTGGTATTGGATTCTCTCTTTTAGTTGATGCCCTGACAACTGAATGTGATTTGGTACTGACCTGCAATATGAGGCATTACAATGAAGTTTCAAAGTATCCTTCAAACTTCAATTGAAGTCAAGTCAGATATTTACTATCAAAATCAAACCAGTTACGTGGTGAATGTGAATTGTGATATGTTTTGGCTTTGAGTTTGTTTTGTGATTTTGTTGTTGTTTTTCTTAACTTTACTTAAAAACTCCAAATTAAATCTCTAGAAACCAATAATCTGCCTTACAATGTTCCTAAACTTTATATTCATGGTAATTATGTTGTACCTGGTTTCTTATATTGAATTACAATTAATTACAATAAAAACAAACCAATTTTCAAACTTGAATCTACACAAGTTTGAATTTCTGACCACTCTCCAAACGGAAAGTATTGTACTTTCGAATGAAATTTACTGAGTAAGCCTGTAAGGATATGACACAGTACTTTAACTAATCTACAAAATTCGCATTGATTGATAAGGGTGCTGAAACTAGAGTTTGTTTCCACATTAATTCACAAATCAATCGAAATCCGAAGCTAGAGAGTTAAATTACAGTTTTTGTGTTAGATCTGCTTACAACTGGAACGATAGAAGAAATGACATTGGGCATTCTCAATAATGAATAAAATATCCTTACAAAAGTAACCAAGCAATACAGGCGTTTGCTTCCTATGTGACAACAAAGTTATGAAACTAATGAAAATAGCAGCTACCGGAAAAAAATCAAAAAAATTTAATGGATCCTGAAAAGTTTTGAAAAGGAATAGACAAACATGCAAGAAGTGGTTCAATCGATTAAAGGACAGTAAGAGTAGACTCAATTTAATTACAAGTTATAAGAGCAAAAAAAGACGAAAACGTTAAACCGGATTTAGACAGGGATAGACAAAGCACTGTGTCCTGATATACTCAATTGATAGTGATTACAGGTTCAGCCAAGCTATGTAGCCTCATCCTGGCTAGGATTAATCAACTTCGAGAAACAAACAGAAATAGCGTTAGAGTCCTAGTAGTCTGCGAAAAAGTCACAACTTTTCAAGCATGCCTTTAACAAGATAGCACATGCATACAGTATTCAGTATGTGCTATAGTCTGCAGCAACAAAGAAGAGTCGGGGATATTTTCTTATTTATATGTTCTTCATATGGAAGTTGAAATATGATTAACCAATAGAGCTACAGGACATCACGATCATAAAACGAGCGGATGTCCTGAGGCCCTGTTAACCGAAATGTCCTTTGTAGAAATCTCACATGGAGGCAAAAGCGCAACGCGGACCTGAATTCAGTTTAACTAGTGATTTGAACCTATAATTGAAAATAACAGTCAAATTAGGATTGGGCTAGCAAACTTTCTAACAGAAAAAAAAGAACTAGTAAACTAGGAATTCGTTGGCAAGGCGATTATCTCTAGTTTTCACGAGTTAGTCCTTCAACCTCGAATGATTAAGAGAAATTGCCAGAATTCAAGACAAAATTGGATCTCCTTGAAATCGACTGAACGACGGACGATTAAACTAATCTTGACAATGAGCGTCGATTGCTTACCATTCTTATCATTTGTGCATCGTTCACCTCTTGTAAAAAATGAAAATTGATTCATAAGTACAAATATCATAATCTTATTATTAAACGTACTTTCCTTCAGAGAACAATGAAAGTATTTGAGCTTTGAAGAAATGGCAAAATAAGTAGGTACTTTACATCGACAGCTTGATTGTTTCAATTTTTAACTCTTTCAATTTTAAGTTCATTTTCAAATTGAACATTTCAATTTTTTCAATTTAATCGTCGATTCTAATCCTTGATATTTTGTTGGAAATTTATTGTTCTCTTTATTGTTATAAATTTGTTCCAAATTTATTGTTTCCTCGGAAATTCTCTTCATGAAAATCTTCAGAGTCCATCTTCATGAAATCTTGTATTCTTTTACAAAAATTGTTTTCATTGGTTGTATTTCGTCATTTTTGCATAAATATAAGCTCTAAAGCTGAAACCTATCCTATTGGTGTAAGCTTAAATACGTGTTGCAAAACACATGACACTTTCATTTAGTCCAAGTTATAGAATAAATTTAATTCCACAATGTCATGACGTAAAACAAACTTCTTCATTTATATTTATAACGCCCTATTGTCCTTCAAACCGATGCAGATGAACCTCTGTTCAATGAAACTTTCTTCAAAATGTAGAGGCTTGTTCGATTTTTGTGAACAAAAGTATTATTTTGAATACATCAATCTCAGCATTTCATATAAGAATTTTTAGAGCCTAATAAAAAGGAAGATTTTTTAGGGTCTTCAAACTAATCGATTTCAGTTATCCATTGTTGATACCTTGAAGAATTTCTTGTTTCAGCATATCTAGCAATGGAGTTAATGTAAACAAGATTTTCTTGAATTTCATGCCTTCCTTTACAAGCTTGCCTATTGTTGACCGTGTTTAACTCCATTTAAATCAGTCTTAGTGTCATCTTTCATCTTAAAGGAAATGAAATATATGAGAGATTGAGATCAGTTTTCGTATGTCAATGATTCCACTTGCAGGACTAGTTATGATCGTTACGATTCTATCTCTCAATTCACTAAAAGGATGCACGTAGTAAGCTAGCAGACGTCATGTGCATCTTAGTCACCCGTATCTGGCTTGCATTGATAATGGCAAAATATATTCCTGGTACCAACCCTACTCTCTTGTTACCAGCCCTACCCTCAAAATCGTTGAACATTACAACATACGTGGTTCTGCTGCTTGAATACCACCAGCGATTTGTCTTCAGCTTTCAGGACTCCTACCACCACGGACTCTACTACAATAGCGTTAGCTGCTAATTTGATCAGGATTGATGATCACTAGAGGATCACTAAAGACAAGTTTATTTAGTCAATGCCGGGAATCAAACGTAACTTTAGACAAAGGAAACAAAATAGCTCAACCAATCCACCTAGGAAATGAACAACGAACATTGAAATTTTCACAGAAGGGAAGTGTTACTCTATTTTACTGTTTAGTTTTGACAGTAAACGTCATGGTACTGTTCCAAGGTAAACAGCACATTACGAAAACTTAGTATTGCTCGCTCCCGAGCGAAACGCTGCATGAATTGCATTTTTCAGGTCTCCTGATTGAGCTGTGATACATTTTCTTCATCGATTCAAACCGAGCACTAGTCCTTGTCAACCTGGTTAACTTTCATCTTCGGTATTTCCTTCAAATAATCTTTTCGGTATGTGAGAATTACACCTACACTGCAAGTAAGCGGTTAACTATAATTATTATAATTCAACTAAAATGCGTTGAATATTCAGTACAATAAATGATTGTTTTTAATACACCATTTCCATTTTCTCCGACTCATCTTTTAGACTCAGTCTTTTTAAATATTTTTGTTTTTGAGTACTGAAAAAGTTATTCGTATCGCCACAGAAGGATTCATGGTCTTCATGTTTGTTCATGGAATCTGGCTACGGATTTACATTCATGTTGCTTCTTCCTTCGACGTTGTTGTTTAAAAGATGTTGAATTTGAAAATGCCAGGATCACTAAGACGGACTAAAATGTTTGATTAGTAGACTGGATCCGTTACTTCATCTCTTTTATTCCATGACAAATTTTCATCGCGATACAAATACTAGTGAAAGTCAATAAGTTCATAATAGGAAAAGAAGGGAGCTTGAAAGTTCCTGTCCTATTGAGTTAAAATTTACGAGATAAATTCTTCCCTTAACGCTTAGTAACATTCAAAAAGTACTTCTCGCACTGGCGTCAACATTCGATACACTCCCGTCATCGTTACAAGTTAGGGATATTTGTTTAAAATTGTAAAATTTCAAAAACTCTTCGAGTTAATTTCTCAAATGACTTCCCGCATTCAATACAAATTTTCCTACTTTGTCTACAATTTCCGTCGTTGGGGGAAATGTGTTTCTGCCTTGAAAACTTCATTTTACTTATGATCATGGTTTTACCCGGGCCAAATTTCGAGACTTACTTGTGACAAACCATTATTTCATGTAAAAGGTGTCCTTTTCAATGATGTGTTCTAATTAGGAGGGAAAATAAATATATTTCTATATCAAGATTAAAAAAGCAAGAAATTACAAATGAAAACGAGCATGCTGTAATGTAACGTTCATAGGCTGATAGACGTTCAAAATTAAGTAGTATCTGGTTTGGTCTCCCAATCGATACATATCCTCTTTTTGTAACAGAACCTACCACTCGTCATCAAAGAACACATCTTTTTTAGGTTTTAACGACTCTTGAAGCATCCAGTCTTGGTTTCAAATATTTTGCAGTAGATTATAAATCGAGTCTCAGCCACATTAGTAACTTTAATTAATTGTGATATTGTTAACGCCCGAAACTTCTTATCCCTGCAACTATGATTGTCAAATAACTTATCGTTAAAGGATTTGCAATTAGTTAATTTGCCAAACCCGGTATCGGTATATATGAAAATTATCTGAAGTAGGCTGTCGAGCGCCCCTCTCTTCATCCACTTTTGTTATCCTGTTTTTATCTTTATAGAGTTCTTTTGCACAAGACCTTGTTTAAGGTCATTCCTTTCGCATTACGTGTGCTTTTGATTGAATGTTCCTCGTTATATCATCACTAATTTTCTTTCATTTCTCCATCAAATATTTTCTTTCATCTTGATTATTATTATGATTGCTCTGAGGAAAATGAATTGTGTTTTTTTTCCTCTTATAATTCATTCGGGAAATACCCCTTTTTTATGTTAAAACACAACCTGTCATTCTGCTTGACACTGGTTGTTTCTTTCATAGTGTGTTACATGTCTGACTGTTCTTTGGCTGCCGATTTGATTTCATCCCCCGATAAATTCAAGGTTTCTTCTAAACTGTCGCTATTGACAGCATATTTAGTCTGCCTCGCCTCCCAACTAAACGAATCCTTGAACTCATTTTTAAGTTCTGTTACCCGACTTCCCTGTCCTCATTTGTGCTCCATGTTTTGATTTGTTTTGAGTCCTGCTTGACTTAACCATGGTGTCACATACTCTACAGTTCGGATATTAAAAGCCTTCTCAGGCTTATTCCATACATATCGGTTATCGACTCAGTAATAAAGTTTCAAATTTGCAACTTTAGTTTCATCTATAAGTGGCTTTTCATCCATAAGTCCTTGGCATTTGATATTTATAGACGAACTATAACATATGACTATTAGAGCTGTCGGATGAATCCTTTAGTCAATGTTTTGCTTGCTGAACTTGTAACCATTACCTACACTGGGGTCCACTTTTAGGATGACCCATACCGCCATTCTAGAAAAACCAAGGAGGTTTTCAGTAGCCCTAGAGTCGCTAGTTGTGCTAGCAATGTTGAGCTGATAAATTATTGTCTCATATTAAGAAGTATTTCGCACAAGCTTGCAAAGTGTCTTCCGTTTTAATTCCCATTCGTTTAGCTTGGTTAACCCTTAAAACATGTGGCTAATTCATTTTATTAACAATTTTACACTCCATGTTTACTTTTCTCTGGCAGTTGTTATTTAAATAGTATAATATTAGTACAAAGTCGAGTGGCTCCGCATACCCTACAGTCTAATTCCTTTGGGCTGTTGCTAGTGGTACTTTAATTGCATCTATTCCTTAGATAAATCATAACAAGATATATTCTTCATGCAGAATCGAAGCAATATGGGCCCTTATCACTTGTGGTTTTGAGGTAGGCGTGTCCTAGATCATCCCTCTGCAAATTGACGCCAATTCTCAGGCGGGCGCTCTCGCCATCATTGAGCGGCAGATGGCTGGAAAAAATAATTATACTTAAGATCATAAAAATCTTAAAAAAATAGAATAATAATAGCTCAGTAAAAAAGCGTCTGAAATACAGGATACTTCTGAAATGGTAAATCGGAAATACAGAATAGAAAGAACACTCTCCCATTCAGAAAATTTAGCAAGTCGGGTAGTATTTAGGTTTGGCAGCTGGAGTACTCTTCAAAGCAGTGAGTATTAAAGGTACAAAGGTACAAAGTACAAAGGCAATTAGAACTGGTGCCTTTGTTATTTTGATTGGTAGTTTTTGTGCCAAATTCTTAGCACATCAAGCTTCAATACAAACATTCTGGTCGAGATTGAAAGTCATATGCGATCATGATTTAAAAAGTTGTCTAGGCTTTAGTATCAGAAAAAGATTTCTCAAATAAAATTTTTGACATCTCTCAAACTCTTTTCAAAATCTTCATCTCAAGCTGTTTTGGAGCATTTATTATTGAATTTAAAAAAAAAATTTTCAAAGTAATCATGGTAAATTTTAATTATTCGTTATTAATTAATTATTAAGCAGGAAATGTATAGTAAGGGGTGTTAGAGCCACTTTATTTTAAAACTCAAGACACAGGAGAAGGTGATATTCTTATAAGTACATTTAAACTTTATAATTATCCTGAAAGTACCCATCACCTTTAGGTTAACTGTTATTTTAACAACAGAAATACAAATTCAAATATCACTATAACCAACGGGACGCAAACCCGACCTTTGTTACCCTAAGGACGAGTACTTTAGCTGCGTTAACATCCGGAATGCTATTTGCTTGTTCTAGATAGGTGAAGGCTTTTCACGCTCTTTGCGTAGGTATCCAAGATGCGCAATGTTTCTGGACTACCCAAGTAAAATCCTCCACTGACAACCTAAGAATCTAGCCTGTTTCTAAACGTTACTTTTAGGGCAAGATGTTTCATTCCCGACGCCTCATTACGCTCTAGTATTCCTAGTGCTTAAGTAATGCTAGAATTTCCAAATATAAAATAATACACTATTCCATTTGTCAATCGTTCGGAATATTAATCAGAAAAAAGTTTGCCGGAAAAGCTCTTCCGTTTCACTGGAGCGCCTACCACGATTTTCATTGTACTTTTTCAAAGTGAAAAAATTGGTTACACTTGTCATTCATGTATCCTGCATAAAACAAGCTGATGCGGGACCTTTTTATTTTGAGAAGCCAAGCTTGGAAACATCCACGCTCACTCAAAAGTTCGGTCAAATAATGGAATGCAATTGAGCTAGGGCTTCAAGCTAAGGGATCACATATGTACTCTATCTTTCTTTCGCGTCGCGGCTCAGGGCTGTTGCTTATTGCTTAGAGAGTGGACCGGTGTAATGCAAAATAAAATAATGGTTTACATATTCGAGGATATATGGTTGATGGATATAATTGATAAGATTTCTTTTTTGATTCTTTGTCAGCTACATGTTTGGGTCAATAACATGTAGCTGACTTGTAGCTATAGCTGACTCCATAACGACTTCACACTTGGATTGTGGAATTTAGATACTTTGAAAATAAATAAAAATAATAATTGCTCTCAGAATATTTTCACGAGAATAATGACTATTGCAGAAAAACATGTAGCCTACAGTTCACCTCTATTAAATGCATGCTGTAGAATGAAACAAGCTTGTATCTTTTAGGAAGGACGAGAAAACTATGAATCCCTGTGGAATCTTATGAATTTATTGTTATTTGTTATTTGATTTTGTAAGTTGTTCAAATTGGTACCCTTGCGTCAACTATCTTACGATTTCCGACTTCTTGAAATGGTTTTCTTTGCGCTTTACTGGATCTTTCTAACGTTTTGAATACAACAAGTGCTTAGAAGACCAACACATTGTTCGTCCGGTCATGAGTTAAATCTAGTTCTTATGGCCTGACGTTGCTAAAATAATATTTGATTCAAAAGAAGCAAATAGGGACGAAAAATTGGAAGAAGAACGGAACGAACAAAATATCACACCAAACTCAAAGAGTCATTGTAATATTCCTAGTGGAACTATCGAGCTCGGTGACGCGTGGCCAGAAGTTGGCCATGGCCAGGAGTTACCACTAATGAAATAGAGAAATTTCTTGGATGACTAATATTGAAGGGTTAAACCAGAAAATATCGTTGAAGAGATTATTGGTCAATGAATCTTTTAGTTGAAGCACGCATGTTTCGGGCAACTTTGTCCAGGATGCGATATGAGCAAATTCTGACCTTCTTTTTCATCTGAATAATTATACACATGACACATCTTCTGAAGACAGACAGACAGGCTTCAGACGACAAGGAAATTGAGATCGCTTTTGCATTATATCATTCCAAAACATCAGCACCAATATATACCCAACAGGAACTAGCTCTAGACAAAGCAATTTTACCATACAGGAGACGCATCAGCTTAAGGACGTAAAATTAGAATGGGCATACAACTTCCAAGTCTATTCAAGGCAGGGCAAAAAGCTGCAAGAAACTATATTGTCTGTTAATTGAAAAATAAAATGAAAATTGTTTTTGTTTCGTACCTTGGTTGTTGGCGTTGGCGTACATATTAAGACTATTGTGCAGTGCCATATGGGAAAACCGTGGCTTACAAGAGGTCTTGATAGAAAAATCGCATAGACTTTAGAGAGGATATATGACTTATTTTCGGAAAGGACTTGTTGTTCTTATTGCTTGGAAGGATAAAACAAAAGTACAAAATGTATCAACCATTCATGATGCTTCCATGAAATCAAATGGAAATTGAAAAAGTATGCAGACGATCAAATCTAGTTGCAAATAACAAATTAATAGGCATACAATTTATATTGAAACCAGTAGCTAACGCCATTGTTCTTTCATCAGCAAGTCTAAGGGACAGCAGGATGCTCTTTACAAATCGACTTAACCAGTTTGGGTTACTGAAATTAGACCCCTCGTCCTAGTTTCTGAATCCAAAGCAATATTATAGAAGTCTGCTTTCATTTATCCAAACAGGCGCGGTTCTGTCGAGTTAATATAAAAATCAGTCTATGTCCTGACTCATCTAGCCAGAACAGTGAATTTTGAATCAATGGGACTTATGATTTGCTCTTCCGACTTGTTTTTCCGACAGAATAATAACAGATATCTTATAAATACTTAGTAGGTGAAATAGTTAATAACTAATGACCTGCTGCATCCAGTCCTAACATTGAACTTCAAATAAGAGCAGCGAATGTACTGAGAGTCCTTTCCGAAACTGTCATTAAGAATTACTTCCTATACAAGGAAACAAATGTAGAATGCAACGTTTTAATGATGAATGCCTTCCTCAGTTTTTTCCCAAGTTAATCTCCCATTTTTCTGAGGATTTACTGGAAGCAATTCAATGCATTGTAGTTAATTTATCTGTACCGGCAGGGTCATGTATATTTATTATTTTATATCTAGGGCAAAGTTTCTTTATTTTAACTCATTTTCCAGATGTTGATCACCGAAAAAACTGACGGGTTCTTCAATAAAATAATACTAGGGTATAGCGGATCTAAAAACAAGTTAAATAAATACTTATATATATTACCGACATCCTTATTTTAAGTCCAAAACGAGTTCTTGACGTTTCCGCATATTTGTCATCTGTGGTCAATTCAAGAACGAGCTAATTGCAAAAACTGACTAGGCTAACTCAGAAATTGGCTTTCGGCATTTATGATTAATGGTCATTGAAGCGAAAAAGCTAGCAGGATAAGAAATCTGATTAAAGATCAATATAACACTTAACCGGTCGGTGATCTATAACAACAATTAATATTCACATACCTTTAAATGCAAAACTATTCATAACCACCCGACGGCTCATAATGCATTTACAGGTGGTAAGCATCATAAAATGTGTAATATCAGCTTGTTTTCGCATTACTTTCACATATCTTTAGTATAATTCAAAGTAAGGTGGTTTTTCCCACGTTTTGTTAAATTTTCCCCTTCGTCGAACACATTTGACAAGATGTTCAGTTCAAGTACTTTCTACCATTCAAACCAGCTTTTCTGAATTTCCTCAGTTAATATCCTTTTGACTTTGAACTTGATATTGTAACAACTGAATTCATCGCTAGCATAGTACGATCTCATTGCACGTGAGGTGTAGATACTTTGAAGGTATAGCTTCAAAGTAGATAAAAAAACAGATTGAAGAAGAAATAACCACTTTTTAATGTGCAAAAATGATTCATCATAATGTAAAATTCTTCATTTTCTTTTGAATTACTTTTGATATTCCGAAGTTGTAGCCTCCGGCTTGACTGTTGTACTTTTATGGCTTCTGCTGATGATGTTGAAAGCAATTTGTTAATAATAGCTACTGTTCGCGAATTTTCAAACGATTAGTATTTGTTTTTGCTGTAGCCTTTGAAATTTTTCAATATCATTGGTCAAAGTGGTGCAAACTGGTAATCCAGAAGCCAGTGAATACATAAGAATGTAAAAGTTACTCAAATGTATCGAAGACTTCACATATGTGAGCTGAAACAAAAAACAACAAAAAAAACTCCTGATTTGTTTACTAGTTGTTCAATAAGCCTCTGCATATATTGTAACACTTTGTTAAAAGTTATGACTCCAACATGGCAAATACGTCTTCAGTGTATATCTGTTATATCAGTCAACTACTATCTGGGCTGTCCTGAGTTAACCCTTACTACTGAGTAGTCAATGAATTACGAAGTCTTAAGACAACCAGATTAAGTTTCAACCTTGATCTTCCATAGTCTTTGTCTTTATTATTTCTGCACGTAACTATAAAGACCAAGTTTTCACTAAAAATTACCACTTTGCCTTATTGTAACGAAACTCGCCATTACACGTTATCAATTTGAAATTTTCTGTCTGCCTAACTTCGCATTGCATGTTTCCTTAAAAGCCGTAAAAAGTGTTGGCATGTAACTAAGTTCAGTTAGTGCACGGTGGTGTGTTTTTTCTTTCAATATAAATTAAATTTCAAAATTGTCTTGTGAGCACTGCAGCACGCAACCAAATATAAAATGTGTCAAAAATGAATCTTTTACCACAAAGAAGTTTCGCTCGAAAAAATTACCATTATGGACTCAATAAATGTAAAAAGTTTGAAAATTACTTAAATTTAATCGTGGTACTTTCTCTACGACATTAATTTCATATTGAAGTATTTTGAGTGCTCTGTGATTTCTATAGATTCAAACATATTTTTGGAGCTTCTATAAAGCTTTCAAGCTTTTCTTGAAAATTATGCATTTAAGGTAATGAATTAGGCTCAAAATGGTGATTATAATCCTTGGCAAAATTAAATTAAAAAAAATAATGAAAACGCAGATTGAATTCGGTGCAAAATTATTAACTCAGTCTTATACTTGGTATGTATATGTTTAATACTTAGTACATTTTTCTTTATGTTTTATTGCATCTAATAATCGAGTCGGGATGTACACTGTGGGATATCTCATTCAAAGTTGCAATTATTCTTTGTTTCAGCTCTGCGATATTCTTTATAGAAGGTTTCTGCTATGTTTCCTAGATGGTTGCACATGAATGTTTTCGATATCGCTACAACTTTTCTTACGGAACTGGGATTACAGTCCAGGTCAATCGTCAAGCAGGTTGTGATGACGAAGCTCCTGTGCTCTATAATTCACGTTAAACTAAGGGTTTAACCGCAGAAGAATACTTTGGTGCCTTGTCCATCAATGACTTCTTTATCCCATAAATTTCGATTCGATGTTTCAAAAAGCTTTTAACTTCACTTTGTTACCTTTTCATTTCCACAGATCGACGCCACTTTACTTTTTTACACGCGGCATTTTACGAATAAAAAAACTTCTCGATTTCTATCGCACCATACTTTATTAACCATAACAAACCATACTTGATTCAACATTTCTATAAAAACTCACTCCCAGATCTGCCAAGTATTAAAACTCTAAATAGAAATCCAAAGCCATCCACACAAAATGTCCTAGAAAACTCCATGCAGCGACTGAGTTGAGGAGACTCCAAATTGTGGCTGAGTTTATAAATTTCCACAGCTGCAAAACTTTCTTTTCAGCGATTGTGGACATTGAACTTTGTGTGGTTGACGAACGAAGCAGACGAAACTGTATTCTGACATAACTTTATTAACATTCATCGTTGTCTCGATTTTTTCGCGCCATTAAATTATATGACATTACATTTTCCGAAAATCGCAAATAAATTTAGTTTTGATAAAACATAAAGATATATTTCATATACAAGAGTGTATGTTTTTGATCTTCAAACACTGAAGAAAGAGAAACTCTTACCTTCGAATTATATAGAGATATATGTTTTATCAAAACTATATTTATTTGCAATTTTCGGAAAATATTATAGATTTGAGAAAATTTTTCTAAATAATATGTTCAGGCATGAAAATTCGTTGACTAGAATTCCTTTTGAAAAAATGAGCAAACATAATAAAGTTTTCACATAATTGTATAACTTTATCCTCTGTCGTTTTACAGATTATTTTAATAAAGTGAAATCCCTTGAAAAATCCAGCGATTATCTTTTATGTTCGCCGGTTCATACTGAGTTTTTGGGAAGGAAGCATTTTTGTTAAATCTAGGTATCATCCGTTCATTCTGAATGTTAGTCAGTACAGCTATAAATGGCAGAACGCCTTCTCATTAAAAACACAGAATTGCCCGGCGTACTTGAAATACAGTACAATTTCATCCTGCGGTGACAATAAGATGAATTCCCAACGTATTGAATTTTCTTCAGGGGTCCGTATTTAGCTCATCTTAGAGGGTCAGTTACCGGGGCCTTTTGATAGGTGTGAGCTTGGAACAGTAACAAACTGATACTGTTGAGGATATCCCTATGAATATTAATATCATCTAACTTAATATCATCTAGTCGATGAACTTCTTTTTTCCTAACACAGTAGGCAACTGACGAATGAATTAGAAGATAGAAATGACCTAAATTTTGACACTAACACTTTTGCCTAAAGCCAAATCCAAGTGTCTAGCCTGCCAAGTTGACGAAGCGAGTATATTTGATTCGCAGTAGTACCAACTAAGGGCACTTATATTCGCTACTGTCTTGACATAAAAAAGCGTACTTCGGTTGGTAGTGTACTCTCTCTCTCTCTCTCTCTCTTGTTTTAACAGATTCCGGCTTCGAATTCCACTGGTAACACATGCTTTAGAATTTGTGTTTCTACCATACTGCCAAAGTATCAACCCATCTAGTTGTGATAGGCACTTTGAGAGAAATCGTTAAGATTAAGCATAATTCCAACCAGTTCACCTTTACCTTTGGTCTTGAAATGGATAGAAATTTTGCATCTTACCTGAGATCCTGCTATCAAATTACTATTCCTTGTTATTGATCTAATAGAGGTACATAAGTGACAATTTCCCATGGTATCTCATTTTCATGATACACGAGATAACTCGAAAACTCAAATTCTTTCAAAATCAAACTTACCCGTTTTTTTGACATTTTGATTGAAAACGCAAAATTTTCTTGGTGCAGCCGACTTTCTTCTTATAGAAAGGACCTTTTCTAACCGGGATCCATCAGTAGCAGATTCCTATCTTCGTAGGAAACGTTTTTCGATTAGAACATGTCGATGAACGAAATTCATTGCATTTTGGACCCATATTTTCCGGTGAAAAGTCCAAATATGAATGAAGAAAATGCATTTTTAATGACATTTTGCATCCCATTTTGTGGAAGCCCTCTGGCTTATAGACGTAGATACCAACTTTCAGCATCAGTTTTAGTTCTTGGCAAAAGCCAGCGGATTTATTGTTAGCACGAACATTTTGTGGTCACATCAATAAAATCATGTTTTCAGTGTGGTTAAGGGTAGATGTAAAAGACGAATCTTCAAACAGCGTTTTTATATCTGGACCTACAAATAGGCTCTCTTTGATTTTTGCCACACTATGTTTGGGAAATGTTTGCTTGAAAAATTTTGAAACAGAACCGTATTTATTCAAGCATTTTACCAGCGTTTTATAAGACCTACTTTAATGTGTTAGGGCGGCAAAATAAATTTTTCAGACACGGCCAAAGGCTCAAATTTAAATTTTCTGTCTTGATACAAGAAAGTCAGGTGGTGGCTTGTTTTTCTTTATGAAACGTTGTGGCCTCTCCCAATCGTTGTGACCGTTACCACTCACAAAGAAAGGGGCAGTTTTTGTATAACAAGAAGACAACCCATTTAACGAAGCAACCAAGTTTAGATCTGCAAAAACCACGCAGTGGATTCTCTGGTGATCGCATAATTTTAAACTCAAAAACGAAGGGAATCCAACCTATTGATCGATTTCAGCTTGCACATAAGTTTTACCTTCCATTTTAATTTTTAATTAACAGAAAATTGAGTTATGGTTTCGATGTTGTTACTTTTCGTAAGTAACTAATGTAGAAAATATATTTTGGTTTTTTTGAAATAAATTTCCAGCTGTTTATTTATTTCCCAAGTTCAAATTGGTTTGGTTACTCTACTCCTACTCAATAGGTCCACCGTGTGCATTATCAGTAACTTTCAGATTTGCCATATTGACTAAATTCACCCGCAAGAGGCATTATAACAAAAAAGTATTTATAACAATGGCAAAAAAAGGGAAAAGACTTGTTTGATTTTTATATCCCTAGGATCCTGGTGCACGATAGTCGATAAAGCCTTTAAGACAACTTTCGAGCTGTATGATCAATTTTCTATTCAAGAGCACCCGAATAGTGGAAATCAGTCGGGGCAAGGACCATTTTCACCCCTTTGTCGCAACTCCATACGCTGAGTTCCATGGGTAACATAAGAAACAACTTGTCTAGCATTATTATCTACTGCGGAAACTGAAGCAACGTAATATTTTGCCCAGCTGGATTCATTATATCCTTTCTGTAATAAATGCACCACATGCTAGTAAATTTCAGTACATGATGACTGCTAAGGTATTAATAACTGATTATCAGCTCATTTTGACTATTTTCACGCTTCCGAGTATGACTTGATGATCAACCATTGTTAATTGCTATGCTGAACGTGGTTATATAATCGATCACATATTTCATTATATTATCTGCATATCCCAGCGAAGGAGACTCATCCTGTGACAAGGGTTTAAAAAGAAAGTTATTCCTGCGATTCCATCGATATGGCGATTCCATTGTTTATTACAAGGCTCATTCGTCACCGTGTCTCATTTGAATTGTAAATCACCCTTTGGTCGGACACATCATCCCTTAGTAACAGATTATCTTACACGGGATTCTCAGCAACACAAAGCAACTGAATTATTTGACTTTTCAGCCGCATTAAAACCCTAGCCCGGAACTTTTAGCCACATGAGAGTATCTATCCGTTTAGGAGATTTGAATTTAGAATATCTTTTTTTCTTCATTGTGATACATGGCATTGATTAGAATTGCTGAATATTTCTCTTCCGGCTTAATGTCAAGGAAAAACAGATACTTATGTACATGCATACGACCGTTCGCATGCATTGTGAAACCAATTCATATTTATCTTTTCGTGTTAACATCTTGTCTTCCAAACGATCTAGAAACCTCAGATATCCTCTCGCTCAGACATAAAAAGTCCAAAAAACAGAATGGTTGGATGGCGAAATGGATGAATGGTGAAAAAATAGTCAGAGGAAACTTGCCATTCTGAGCCTGAAAAGTTGCAAAAAGGCATCAAATTGGTTGCTGCCTCAGATGTTGATCAATTTATCCTTGCTATTGCTATCCGTGATGATCCGAGGTTGCTGATGAGATGAGCGGCGTACCTAATTAGCGTGTCGTTTCTTTGCCATTTTTTTTAAAAAGTGAAAGTTATTTCTGTCTATTCTTGTGAAATAGCATATTTTTGGACTCTCCCTCCCGGAAACCGAACCGAACAAAATGACATTATCCATCAGTTTGCACTCTGAAACAGATTCAGGAAAGAGTGTGTCCTGCAGACTAAATAAGCCGGATTCCTCGTCTCTGCATCTGCATGAAGTTGCTGACAGTATGAATCAGGGAACTTCAATCACAATTCTCGCCTCCCATAGGGGCACTAAATAGGGTATTCTCATCGATAGGGATCTCTCATGTGATATTGCAATCGATGCTCCGGTACTCACCATCAATCGTCCAATAATGTCCATTACACCCGATGTTACATTATCCAATGATAGACCTGATATATTGCGCTCCTCTTGAATTAATGATATGCCAAGGTATTTCAGTATATTTATTGCTTGACTCGATGATCATGGTGTCAATTTGAATGGCTAAAGCTTTGGGTGTACGCTGTTGAGTCAGTGAAGTTTATTTCAGTTGAGTTTAGTTTATTTGAGTTGTACCTGCTCCAGAGCATCTAATGATTAAACCCACTGCGTCTTATATGATTGCGCTGCTTCCCCATTTTAGATACAAGTTCGAAAGCAAACAGAAGCACCTGAGTTTAATATTAAATTTGAAATCTTAGCATAGAAAAAGATGTCAACCTTCCTTAGTTCTTCTTCCACATCATAATCCAGCTTCCGACTCTTGAAGTAAATGGAAGCGATCCTTTCATTGAATATTGTGGGTGGTGAAATACACATAGATCCGTGTTTGTGATATTTGGCTTACCAGTCGCGTCGACTTTTGTGTTAATAATGTTAATGCTTATTTATTAAGTCCTCAAGAAATACAGCGCGGGACATGGAATTTCTTCGCCAAGGATTTTCCAGATGAGACTTGCGAATAACTTTTGAGTGGTGTCCAATGGTTATAACTAAGAATATGTGACAGTTAAGATGGGCTCCCGTTTTTGCTTGCTAGTCAGCATCTGGTGCGTCTCCTCCTATCATGTAGGATATATACGAGTACTATCATTATTAATTCGTCCTGAAGTTGCCTGAGATTTCTTCCGTCAATTTGAAGAAGCCTGAGTAGGAGGTAGAATTTATTGATTTTTTTATTACTGTACACTCATTTGAAGCTCAAAACACTATCTAAATGTCTACTTAATCGTTGTTGTGCTCCCTTCCACTTTAGGTTAAGTTTAAACACCAACAGCAAGAACACTCCCGGACGAAAGAAAAGAAAGAGGAAAGAGAAGAAAGAGAAAAGAAAAGCATATACAGATTTATGTTTGCAGAGCGGGTTTACACCAAAGCTTTGAGAGAATCAGCGCTGTTTTAAACAAAAATTAGAGAAAACTCACTCTAGCATATAAAGTTTCACTTGTTTTGATATAGTATCGTTAAATTAGGAATGAATTTGCAGTATTCTTGCTGTTTCAGTCTTACACTACGTTACAGGTGACTTCGTTCCCATTGTAAACTGGTAGTTGAAGACTCTCTCATTTTTGTTTACTTTTCCATTCCTAGTTACCTAACTTTGGCCTAGTTACTGGACAAATGCCTCCATGGGTTCGTTTCTTTCTGACCAGTCTCATTGTTAACCTCCTCTCTTTTTTCTGTTATTCGTTTCCATCATATAAAAGTTTTAAAGGTAATAAGTGGATAAGAATTAGAATTTTAAATAAAGTCAGTCTACGTCCAGTTTCAATTTTGATTTTGGCTATACGTATTCTCAACTTATACTTCATATCATATACCTTGAACATTGTTTACAATCAGTTAAGCCACTGGATTTCGACTATTCAAGACAATAGTTTTGAACAAGGATTCTAGTATGATTTATTGCTCATAAATCTTATAAAAAGCATTTTAAGTTAAAACCATGTGAACGACATATTTTAAGCACTCAGTTATTATTTAAAATACCAAAAATTTCGTGACTATGCGAAAACATTAAAGTCCGTGCCTTATGAAGCAATCAAGGCAACCTAAGTAAATTGCAAGAACGGAAAAATTACAAGAACAGGAAAAACAACAATCTTCTGTTGATTTACCGACTATGGAGTTATTTCCATAGTTTAATATGCTTACGTTAACTTTAAACTTTACCACTTAAGGTATTTAACCTTGCGTTTTCTTTGCAAAATGCTAAGCGTGCATACTTATCCGTGAAGTTGGGCAAAGGTTTTGTTATTGTTTGCGAGAAATGCAAACCTAAGTTCAATTTAATTTTTCGATATAAAGGCCAAGAATTGGTTTGAAAATATTTATGTTTCGGTAATTTGATAATTAATTTATTTTTTCCTTGTTCGACGTTCTCAAACTGTGTTAATTGCGTTGAATACGGAAAACAATTTTTGTCATTTTCAATTTTGAAGGCTTTGTAGTTTGCAGGATGATGACAAAAGAGTTATTTATTTTAAGTAATTTGTTAGTGGACTTCAACAATTTCGTGACCATCTAAAACAAATGAAAAATAATGAAACGCGAATCACAACATTATTGCTTCTATTATTGTTCACAACAAATTCACAACAACAAACAACGAAAATTCACATAACAAATCAAAACAAGCAAGAAAACCGACTGTGTAATGGAAAGTGTACTTGCGTCTGAATTTCTTTCATAGTCAAGTGGAAACAGTGAACAGTGCCAATAAAACATATCCAAATTACGACTGGAGTGAAAAAAAAGTACGAAAAACATTTGGCGCTTCAACACGCTTTCACTGAAAAGTCTCGTTTGCAATATGTCTGGCAGTAAGAAAGAAAACCGAATATTTTCCGATCTCAATTTGATCAAAATTGTTGAGCTTGCCACGTTTAAGCGCCAATTATTGCATTCCTTTACAATCTTTATTTTGACTCATTCGATTGATTAGAACAATTATTTAAAATATCAAAAATGGAATATTCTTGTCTTCTAATTGAAATTAACTTATAACGAGCACCAGTCTTAATTTCCTGCCAAGATCCTAACAATTTTCGAATCCTTACTTCAGTGAATAAGCTTTATTTTATCGAAACGTAAAGACAGATTCGAATTAAATCAAAAGAAGATTTGATTCATTACATGTGTGTTACGTTGTAAAATCAACTCAACGAATTCATTCATATTCGCTGCTACCCATTGCGGCCACATGTTTTGACCAGTAGCTGGGAACTTACTTATAGTATGGTCTAAGTTTGCGCATCAATTACAAAAAGTCATCACAACTTGTGAAGTGGAAATATTTTAAGGGTTCCTGGGAAAAAGTTATTTAAAAACTTGAAGCTAAGAATGATTTTTCAAACTTGACAAAGCGGAAAAAAAGTGAAATGTAAATTTCGAATTCGTCGCAAACTTTTTCCTTATCGAACAACTATTGCTGATAAATTCAATGTGGAGGATTTAGATGCTTATGCAAACAATACGTTTTTTTCTCAAAGCTTACAAATTTTTAACATGACCAAGCCCGTTCACTTTTGAAATCTTCAACAAAACCACCACTTCTGGATGGGGTGAAATAAGGCCATCGCCAAACATTCAACTTATTACGCGATTAAAATGAATGATTTCAATGTAAACGAAACGCGTTTACATTGAAATCATTCATTTAAAAAAATTAGAAATTCCAATCCTATGATCAAGCGGTTTTTCACGCAAGGGATTATTTTTTTTCTGGTCAGCATTGTTTAGGATATGACTCCCAAAATTACCCGTGAAGATATATTTCTTGTAGGGTACATAAAATGGGATGTTTAAGAGGCTAAAGGACAAATTTTGAGATTCAGGTGGTGCCCGAATATTCGCCCAAATAATATGCTGCAGTTCAAATTCAAAAAAATTAATCCATTTATCATGGCAATTGCAAGCAAGACGAACGCATGTTAAATAGATTCATAATTATCCTTTCATTCTGCAACATTTAATTTTATCGTGCGTTGCTAAAGGCACGAATTTCTTTTAATACACGATAAAATCGGCAAAAACTACTCAACTACTCTCTCTTGAATTCTTCTAACTTAGTTGCATCCTGTTAAACTAGCAAAAAAGCCACTGAGATTTTTGTGTTAACACCTTCCCGCCTTCCTGACATGTGCTGAGTAACGAATTGATGACTTTTTAGTGATTTGAATAAAGATTCGTTGTTGATTTTTCTGTATAACGAATTTTTTTGGTGGTTATCATCAGATACAGGCATTTTCCAATGAATAATGTTATCGCTGCATCGGAAGCGTCAGCTCTGAACCCCCTTATGGACAAAATTGGGGGACTATCTTCGAGCAAAGGACGTCTACTTATGAGGGCAGTGGAGCCAGTGCTATTCGACATCTCCGAAATCCTGCCAATTTCTTTAGTAAGAAGTCGAAATGAGGGCGTCTTGCACAGATACAGGATCAGGCAGTCTTGCAGATATCAGCTGCATATTGCACTGCTTCTGAATCAGCTGTGCTGGTAATCGCGAGGGTAGTGCTACTTGCTGAAGAACGAAGGCGAGTCTACTGATGTAGGGGGAGCCGGAGAGAAAGTTGTTAGCCGAGAATAAAGAAGGATGACCCTAGTTTGGTCGTAAAAAACGAGACAGGTGAACCAGGCGACTCATCAGTGACCTGGGGCCGTGGTTCCATAGACACGCATAATGTATATTACCTGTATAATATGGGAAAGTCACCGTCCTCTGTTTGCTTGTTCCGTTCAACTATAACATCTGCTTGACATGCGGAAGATAGGCAAGACTTCCTTTGTTCCTCCGAGAAAATAGGCGTGGATCAGAAAACATAACGGCGAAGATGTTGAGATCAAAAGACAATCGGAACTGCGTGTCACATTACGTGCGGGCGGTTCGTCTTATAGAAAAAAGGAATCATGTATCGCTTGGAGGTGCAGAGACAAAAGAGGACCTCTCTGACAGCAATCCTCTTTCTTTTCATCCATACTTGCTGAAAAAAGGAATTCCCGTCACCAGAAGGCGCCGCTTGTAGAGACTTATGAGGCCCAGTCGGAAGTAATGTGATCAGCTCCTGATTACGTTCCCAGTGTGAGTGTTTAATCGGAAGTCGGGCTACAGAACCTACAGCCTCCAGAAGTTCGACACTCAGGGCGTAAACCTTTCAGCCTTTATCCCCCAACTAATAAAGAGATTACAATCATTATTTCGTTATGGTTTATTTCGTTAAATAACCATCTATATAAACATATAAAAGCACTCAAGACAATACAAAAGTGAACAACATCACACTAGAAATAGTCGAAGGATATGTATACCTTGGTCACCTAATACACAAATCCGGTTCACTACCACCAGAAATCAATCAATCGACGAATCAGTATGGCATGGAGTGCTTTCGGGAGGAACTCGATTATATTTAAGTCTAAAACGACGATTTACTTGAAAAAGAAAACCTTCGACCAGTGTATCCTACCAGTCCTGCTATACGGTAGTGAAACATGGGCGCTAACAACAGGAATAACAAGGAAACTCCAGGTTGCTCAAAGAGCCATGGAAAGATGTATACTGGGCATTATACGAAAGGATCGCAAGAGACTATCGTGGATACGAGAAAGGACCCAAGTAACAGACGTGATAAATGGAGCAAAATCCTTGAAATGGCGAAGGGCCGGTCACTTTGCGTGAATAACGAAATTCAAATGGCACACAAGAATGACGCAGTGGTACCCAAGAGGAATCGAACGACCGAGAGGACGCCCAAAGATTCGATGGGACTACAACATAAAGAAAATAGACGGTACATCTTGGATGAGAATAGCTTCTAACAGACAGACTTGGAAAGCAATGAGGAGTTAGTATGTAAGGGAGGCTGCACCATAAGTTAGAAATATGATTGAACAAGCTGAAGGTGATGATGATGATATTTATATATATATATGTATATATATATATATATATATAGGGTGAGCCATACAGTAGTTTCTTTTCAAATCAAATATCACAACTGTGAGTCAGTATTAACCTTCCGCGGAACGAAATGAATCGTTTTACGCTTGATCAACGTTGGATAATATTGTAATGTCATTTCCAAAGTGAGTTTTGTGTTGCTCAAACAGTGGGTTTTTTGAAAAGAAGTTTTGGGCGAAACGAGGCAACCACTACGCCTATTGTACGCAAATTTGTCAACAAATTTCATGAGACAGGCATGCTAGTGGGCAATACTCACGGTCACCGTACTTTTACGATGCGCTCCCTGGAGAATGTGGCTGCTGTAGCCGAGAGTGTGCGACTCAATCTCAGAACATCAACTCACCATCGATCGCAGCAACTCAACATGAATGACACATGCCTGTGAAGAATTTGGCACAAAAGGCTCGGATTATTTGCTTACAAGCTCCAAATGACTCAAGAATTGAAGCCGAATGATAACCCGCTTTGTTATCGTTCCGCAGTTTGGTCATTACAGCAGCTCGAACTAGATGCCGACTTTTCTCAACAAATCATTTTTCTGATGAGGCACATTTTCATCTCGAAGGCTATGTGAACAAACAAAATCGCAGCATTTGGGGTTCGGAAAACCCACACATGATTATCGAGAAGCCAATTCAACCTAAATAGCGATTCACAGGAATATCAACTCCTGTCACACTTAAAATCTTGATCTAGATGTCGAAAATTTAGTTGTTGCATTTGAAAAGTGGAAATGAATTTGGAAATCTCAACATTTGAAAATACGAAATAGGATTTCCTCTTGTTACATTACAATTATAAACTTGTCTTTAGGAGACAGCTGATATAATTTGAGGATGAGTTCAACGCGATGAGAACTCGAGACAAACTGGTCGGAGTGCTAGGACAATCTTACACAAAGGCTTAAAAGTACTCTGCGGTTAATTTTAATTAAACAAATTGAAAAGCACCAACAATTTCTGAAGACAAAAGGATCTATAAAGAATCTGGAAAATAAACTTAATGCCCAACATATTTAAATTGGACTCCGTGGAAACTCCACTCACTCAAATTCGTAACAATACAGTTCACATATTCAAGCTATGCCGTGACTATGAAATTTAAAAGGACGAGGGGGAAAAAAAGATTTCTTTCTGCACATGTTGTACTACAGGCTGTAATTATAGTATGCTTGAATCCGCAGCATTTTTGTCTGTCGTGTTGTGCGTCCTTTAATGTTTTTTCTACTGGGAATGCTCTTACTATTGGGAAGAAAGGAAAGGTATACGGTCATAATGAATCGTCACAAAGGCATCGATTAGGCGGAATTTGAATTTTTACGTTTGGGTCCTTTTTGGTTTTATGTTAAGAATGTTAAGTACCCGGTTGAGGTCTACAAAAAATGTTGTATCAGACTTGATCAGAAATTGGATGTTCATAACATTTATTCGGAGTTTCTTGTGTTTGTTAAAAAGCAACAGTCTCTTAAATAACTCGTGTCTTGGTCTTTCTTTGGATTTGAAGAAGAAATCTCTTCAAAATGGTCAATGTATCGTCGGGCTGTAAGCCTTCTTTGATGTTTGCCAGGAGCATTGGGACATGAACACTTCTTTGATATGTCTGGCAGTTGTTTTAATCTACTTGTACCACAGTGTAGCTACACAACAGCGTAAACATTTGAAAAAACTCTCGAACAGGCCCTTTTTGGTCTACATAAGTGGAATTTAATTTGAATTGGTTATTTTTCCCCATTCTTTACGTGAAACAAGAAAACCTCACTAAAAGCTCTTGTGGAAAAATGCAATACAAATATAAATCTTTTTTGTTTTTTCTATCGCTGTCTGACACGACTCGTTTAGAAAGATAGAAGTGATACAAATCAAGAACCCAACGATTCTGACATTAATATTCTAAAACACTATGCCTAGTACCTGATTTTGAAAATAAATAAGAAAATAAGAAAATAAAACGTGTTTTTTAAGAAGCATAGAATTTAAAATTGACTCGCACTATTTAATCCAACTTATCGTGTGACAGCTGTCATGTGTTTTATGGTTAACCTGGTTTGCCATTTTATCGTGAATAGGTTGACGCCTGAGTAACATCTCGAGATGTGGCGATCTATGTAAAAGAAAACGGTTCTGTTGGAGAAATTGATCGGGCACTCCGTCAATTTAATCGCAGACATAATCTTCCATCAGAACAATTAATTCGGTTAACAATGAGTTGGCTCCATGCCAGGCTTACTGTCACTGATAATATACATCCATCGAAATGTTGTACAGCGCCTGTTAGGGAAACCAGAGCAGCTGTAAAGCCTAGTATCAACGAAGACACAAGTGAGTCCATTCGACATCGTCTTCAACAATCAAACCCGTACCCATCTACATTATGGAAGACTTTATGCAAGAATCTTGGGTTTTGGACTTGCAAAACTCAAGTCGTTCATTAATAGAACTCGAACGACCACGAACGTTGATTCGGTGTATGGGCCCAAGAACAAAGTGGTGCAGATGCCAAATTTCATAAGAAAATTTTCTTTAGGGATGAGACTCATTTCTGGTTGAATGGCTACGTCAATAAACAAAGCTACTAGTTTAGGATTGATTAAACCACAGCCGGTTGTCCAAACTCCGTTACATCCGGAGATAGTCACTGTTTGGTGTGCTTTTTGGGTAGGTGGAAGCATTGATTCATACGTCTTCAAAACAATTACTACTGAGAATAATATTACAGTCAATGGTGGCCGATACAGAGCCAGATCAATGGCTTTGTCGTTCCGGAATTAACTTGCCATAATGCATGGGACTTCTAGTTTTGATAGGATGGCGTGACATGCCATACAGCTTGTGCAACTATGAACTTATTTAAAGGAGCATTTGATGAGCGCATGATTTCTCGTTTTGGACTTATGAACTGACCTGTAAGATGGCCTGTGATTTAACACCGCTGGACTATTTCTTATGTAGAGACGTTAAGTTACTCGTCAAAGCGTCCTAGCCCGAGACACTTGAGACTGGTCTTGGGCACAGGCCGTTTGGAAAATAATATTCGCTAAGTTATTGGTGAGATATGCCCCAAATCGTTTGTTAGAATAGTACCTTTTCGTTTAGACTTCCTCCGCATAAGTTGTGGCGCTGACATTCATATTTGAATTTAAATTGATATTGATTGATTTAAATTTATCAATCCAAGCAATTTATCCGTATTTGTTTCATTACAAAGTACTACGCCTTTGAAAAAATTACCTTATTTTCGTGGAATAAAAAGTGCATAAAATGCATATTCCTTTTCAGAGGATTCATATAATTGGACAATTAAATATTTGTAAATTATACACAAATTTGGGACCATTTGAATCTTTTGGTGGTAGAAGCCTTAACGTTGAGCCTTGTTTAGTTCAATTTAGTTCGACGAAATGATTAAAATTAGACACGATTAAAACCTTAAATCAATTTTTGCTAGACTCATAAAGAAATGTCATTAGATTTCTCTTCACTCCTACATAATTGACTTTCTTGAAGAGTTTTTACCCACTCTATTATAGTCAGGACATACCTAGTCTGATGCTTCAGTTAAATTATTACAAGTTGTTACGTTGCCGAAGTAGTTCCACTTCTGCGAATTCCATATGATTCGCATTTTTTATATACAAAATCGCCAAAAGCAATGAATGCATGTTTTCATTTTACAAAGAAGGCCTGAATTATTTGTCTGACGTGTGGGTCTTTTTTTTACAAAATCTTATAATTTGAATGTACGAAGTTTACGAGGTGTTGGAAAATATATAGGTATGCTGACAACCAACTTTTTTATTGAGTTTGTGTTTACGCTCCCGAAATTTGACCATGCATGTTGTGGCTAAAGTAAAGTCAGATTCAATGTTCGTACCTTAGAAAAAAAGGGTTTAACTTACACAGCACGTAAACTCTTACTAGCAAGATAGTTAGTGCTCAAAGAAAAACTCAAAGAAAACATAACTACGATTAAGACATTGTCTACAAAAAAATGTAACATAGTCTCGACTATCTAAATAAGCACTCTAGACCTCACACCTATTGCGGGAACTACTTCCCAAGTTATCGATGTAAGAATCTTGAATTATGTCATAAGTGCAGAACTTGCGACACCCATATGTGATTAATGAACTGTTGTCACAGAGTGTTATATTCGTTACTTCTAGGAGTATCATATTCTGCCAATAAGTACGTGCCATGTATACATACGTGTATATTTCGATGGAAATTTCTTCAACATGTCATCGGCTCGCGGATCTGTAAACGTTTAATGCAATCTTATGCAATAGCCGTTGTATTTGCTGCAAGCATACTGTTAAGATTGAATGACAAGACCAAGTAATCAAAGATCTAGATATTACCAAACACAAAACCGATTTACAATAGCAATGCGAATGGGGTTAGACTTTGCTGGCGCTTTTCAGAGCTTGAATGTATAAGGTCAAAAAACAAGTATACGTAAGCCGAGGAAAGCGGAAAACAACAAAAAGAAGAAATGCTCTTTGGTCCTATTGAATACCTGAGAGTATCTTTATCTAAAGTAAATAATAGATACAGTTAAGACCACAAGAAGCTTTGCTCAGTAGAAAGAAAACCAAACTTCGGCGTAGGGTTCGTGTATTGTGGAGGCGTTTATTACTTGTATGGAGTTCTCGTTTCTTTCTACTTACGTTTGAACATTGAGTTGCAGTATTTACAAACATGCACCGTCCTATGCACAGAAAAATGTCCATTCATAATTGTTGCAAATACGGAACACAGAGATTAAGTGTTGCATAATTCCATTCAACAATCACACAATTTTTGCTTTATTCAATCACTGTTAGTCCGAAGAACAAAGAACTATAGCAGTGCTAAGTGTTATGTTAACAAATTTACGATTGAATCGAAATATAGCCAGTTCTCTTGCAATCTATATGCAAAAAAGTTCACACGAATTTGACATGAAAATATCCCACAACATATGGGAGCTCTCATATGTGATGAATTCGATGAGATGGTTTGCCTTCATGAAATTTTTGAAGGACGCTTGGCTGTTTTTAACCAAATTTTTAACCAAAAAAAGTCAAACGATAAAATTTGTTATGAACAAATTTAAAAAAATTTATTACTATATGCATAAATGTCGGTATATGATTCATTCAGCATAACGGTAAATACGCATATGCACACGCATTTAGACAAGGTGGGCCTATGAATTGATTGGTTCATTATGCATTTATTCACAATTTTACCGGTATACCGGAAAACTTTGAGAATTTTGATGAGCTTCACTTTAATATTTCAATGTTCCCAGCGTTATTTTCCAGCCTTGCACAAGGATTTTCAATTTTATTGGTTTAAATTTGCATTGTAATTATTACTTTCCAATGCTGAATATTAAAAAAATTATTGTGAATCTCAAAACATATAGTCAAAATTTAATATTGCGTTCTATCTATCTTGCACTCTTCAAACAATTGTTAATGGATATTTTTCTGTGCTTAAGACTTTGCTTGACTGTAAATAATGCAACGGAATGTTCTAAGTGTGTACACAGGAAACAAAATACAAAGGAACTCCCTTTAAGTTATTCAATTTCTAAGATATATTGGAAAAATCCATTAATACGTCTCAAAAATACGCGAACATAACGCATAGGTTGAATTTTCATTCTTCTGAGCCAAGTTTTCATGGGTTCCTCAAAAAATCTTTCCATATTCTAATTTAATAGGCTCAAGCTCTTTGGATCAACGAGATGGAAGAAACTTTTCAATTGTTAAACTCAAAAGAGGTACATTTATGCATTTTCGTGGGTGTCCCATAGGGCTCAGTACCATTGCCTCTATTTTTCTTCTGATTTTGTAAGACTCCTTTTTTAGCAGCTGTATCAGTTACATATTTAATTCTTAGGGATGTAAAAAATTTAATTTAACAAGATTCCACTTTCCGCACAAACTTTGCTTTCCTTATTCTTTGTAAGGAATTTATAAAATGTCTAAAAATGCTTATTTTATAGTTGGGTTTGAGCCTTTACACTTTCCCGAAAAAACCGGGACAAGTGCATGTGCCCAAGTTAATGCATTAACTTTGATAGGTAATTCTTGTAACAATTATTGCGAGTTAATTTCAAGAACAATCATCGTCTAACATAAGTACAGAAAAGAAATTGTAAGAGAAGTTTCAGATAAGTGGAATTCAAATCAAATGATAGAAGGTGGATCATGTAGTAGGATATCGTAGGTGCACAAGACACAACTCACGCATACTTCATTTCCGGGAACAGAACGTCTAATGAGTTGAGTACAATTTGATGCTGTACGATGTCTGTGTTTTGAATAGTGATCCCATTTTTGAAAAAGGAGTTTTACTTTAAAAATTATTCTGCTTCGAAAGATCTCCATCAATGTACTAGCCTGCATTTGTCTGATACCGTCCATTATTGTGATTTTTTTTAACCAAGTCCCTATCAAAGAAGACTCAATTTTCGGAAACATGGAAATGTCACGAGGTACTGAAGAAGGTGAGGTAAACACTCACTTCAACACTGGAGTGCTCCTAGCTGCGAAATAATTTTCATAGCTAGCGCGATATCGGCAAGTGCATTACCCTGGTGGAAGATCCAGAACTTGTCATTCAACATCTATGGCTGTTTCTTACGAACTCGAAATGACTTTCAAGTATTAGGTTTGGATCATAATTCGACAAAAAGAAACCGTCAAAAACAAGTACCGATTAGCATGGTCTGAGATTTTGATTTCGACATTCTTGCTTGTATTCTTCGCGAGGCCATAAATTTTCCGTCGCATTGAAAGCCGCTCTAATTCAAAATCATGTAAGAATTTCCAGGTTTTATCACACGTGTTGATCTTTGTTATCAATTCAAGCCCGTCGTTTCCATCCACCTCATCCAACAACGGTACTGCAAGGAATCAAATTTTTGGCAAATCTTTAATTTCGCTCAGACTTTCTTCATTTGATTTGCCTTTAAAAATTTCTGGTAGTTTTTAGCGGCGTCTATAGTCTTAACATTAATCCAAATGTTTAAATGACTCTGCGTAGAGTTTATTTTCTATATTATATTTATTTTTGAATTAATTAATATTGGTCACAGTTAGCGTTGAAGTTGAAACAGAGTCAGGTTAACCTCGCCATTGTTCATCTTTATTGTACTCTCCGTCTCTAGAAAATTCCCCTGTGAAAACGCGTGCCTGAAATTAAGAATGATACAGTTTTCAATAACTTGGAGCGTTCGATCGGATTTTTTCAAACGAAAAATATCAAATTGATCCATCTGCCGTATTTTCTTCACATATAGCTTTAGGTACGGGAAGGAAACATGCTATTCGATAATCTTTGTAAAAATACTACTACGGCGACAACAATTTGTCTTAATACTGAACAAAGCGTAACAAATGGAAAACAATTGTTAAGAGTTAAAGTTCCCAATTTAATAGTATTTGACGCCGATTCGCCAAACGCATTGGTATTTGCGAGCAAAAGTTGTAAGAGATAAAACAACAAGGTAAAGGTACTAAAGGATGCCCATTACCATTCCCTTAAAGTTTGCGTTAAGAGAGAGCTGCTGTTTATGTAGCTCTCATAGTATATGAGAACCAGAAATACCACCAGAAATATTATTTTCACATACATTTAATTCCAAATATGGCATCGAGATCCCTCCACCCACCTACGTCGTTCAGTTTGTAAGCTCTCCACCCTGGAAAGCTCGCTTTGTGTGCAACATCGGGTATTTGTATCTCTTTCTTTCCTTTTGATTGCGTTTTTGCGTTGCGTTTTCTAGTGGTTAAAATATATTATAGGAATATTAGATACTATCCAACTCTTCATATCTGAGAGAAGTCATCCGGGACTGTTTTCATTATTTATATTTACACGGTGGCATGAATCGATTTATGTTTGTAATGCGTTTTCACTCAAAAGCTTTGACGGAGGTTAACATGTTTAAGTTGTTTGTTTCAGAAATATTCGTTGCAAATCACGCACATGTGAGTTTATTATACTCATTGGTGTTCTGCGGAATCCGATGAAAAAACTGCGTAAGTGCGTTGCTCCCAATACAGAACGCTCGGAAGACGCAGCTGATAAAACTAAATGTCTGCATTACAATGAGCTTATCTCAAATAAATCATTCTAACAGAATATGTGCATGTATTTTTTTTCAATTGATAATGTTACTCACATCGTGAGGCACTTTGTAATTGAACACATGTCGTTTACCTTGCTTCTTGGGTAACGTTTAACTATCGATCTCAAAATTTGCGAGTCTTTCTTGAATATTAAGGCCAACAATGTCTTAAATAACATTTTAGACCAGACAAACTTCTTCATTTGAGACTAATTCAGAATAAAGATTAAAAACAGAATAAAACGGCTAAAAAAATAACTAACAAGCTAAAATAACTATTCTCTATGGGACTATTCGTATCACATGCACATAAATTTATAAAATTTTGTAAATTTTTGCAAATTATACCGATAATACAATCTTTAACACTGGAAACTTTTTGAAGCAGTTTCTTTGCTTATTGTAATACCAACTAATTGATATTTCTCAAACTATTCGCGCAAGCCCAATTTAGCCAAGAAATTGTTCACTTTTTCTTTCATCCTGCTATATTGGCCGATGAACGTATTAGTTAGACCTGATATCTATTGGAAGAATGTTTTGGGACGTTTCTTTTTATTCATTTCAAAAAGGCTTTTGCTGGGTTCCATTTCTTCCTTATATGTTTTACGTTTTTCCTATAAACTATAGTCTAATTTCAGCAGATTCGAAGATTTCACTGGTACTTCCCCATTGGGCACTAAATCTTCGAACTTTCTTTTTGCCCATTACACAATCTGATAGGTTGCCTCCACCAACATGTCTGTTATATTAGACTATAAACTTAAGACACTTTGTAAACATTTTACACTTTTCCTGCAAAATTGGTTGAAAGAGTGACAGGCTTGTTAGCTTTGTAAATGATCTAAGTTAGCTTTGGCATCAACTCCATTTCGGATATCCAGTACAACTGACAACTTTGTTTTTTTGCAAACCTTATCCGGCAGCTCGCAGTTTGCAAGATGGTTTCCTCAAAAAATTCTCTAATTCAAAATTCCAAAACTGGACAAGTATTCAGTAGGCAGTACTAAGATTTATGGAGTTCTTAGAAAACATTCATGAACATGCATTCTCACAACGCGGGCAAAGAGAACTACCACATTAAATCCCCCCCCCCCCTAAACTGAGGCTTTCTAGCTGCACATATGCTCTTTTGTCCTCTATGCACTTCAAAGTTCAATTTTTTAAACAAACTAGTTCACATGTTCAGACCCAGATACGAAAAGTAGTATTTTCGTATTAAGTAGTATTTTATAAAAAAAAGTATTTTCGATAAATGCAAAGTTAATGGTGAAATTAAATGACAAACTGATAAAAATTCTTATTGAAAATGCCTTTTGGAGTATATTTCAAATCATATCCTTATGATCCCTTCCTAAATTTCAATTTTTCATAATTAATTTTATTTTTGTATTGCAACATTTTCTAATTAATTCAATTTTGTCTTTTTTACAGGCGTATAGTGTCTATAACGAATTTCATAGTCGAATAGGTAAGTACTTTTCATAACATCCATACATCTTATAAAAACGTCTCGTTGGAAATGATCTAAGCAATGGGCAAACGTATAAGGTTAGCTTTTTTAAGATTAAACGAATTTGTAGTCAAACGTAGCTATATGTTAGAATTAATTTTGGCCTGCGGCAGCACCAAAACGTAGCTATATGTGCTAAACTATCCAAGAAACTTTTTATGTTTTTAAATCATTCATCCAGACCAGAGATTGTTTCCTGCAGCCGAATCCTGTCTCAACTCAAATTATGTTCATAAGTCCTAGCAAACCTTACGAGCATGGATAGATCGATGTGATAGATGTATAAAGCAATCAAGATAGATAGATGTAACAAACAACGAATTTTCAATACATGCGATTTATTCTTGAGCCTTCAAATACTGATGATAACATTTTTGAAATCCCCTTTTTTTTAAATACATTCAAACCTACTACCTGAGGCAGCTTATCACCTTTGTACCTGAGGTACTATTCAGTACTATCTGAGACAGCGTATCCGCGGGCATGGGTATTATATCAGTCTTATTTTCAGAAAATTGGACAACTATGGTGTCTTGTCTGTCTGTTTTGCCCATGTATCGCGAATGACACTTAACACACCTTTATGTAATGTGAAAGGTGGGTGAAGCCTCATTTACATCTCTGGGGGACAATCAGCGAGTTGTTTCTTGATGACTTGAGGAAAAGGATGCTAGGCCTGGACTGATGTAATTCGACAAACAGTTCTAAGCTATGTTCCTGGTATGACAGGGGAGATATTTAGTCGGTAGTCCATTTCATGATACGTAGTTGAGTTGACTGATGCTCTGGGGCTTTCTGTTGGAAAAACACAGGTAAGTACACCTTAGCACCCCGCTTATGATACTTGTATTTACTGATGGGAGATCTTGTCGTGTACAAAAACCCAGACGCCCCTTACCTGTGAGAGCCAAGGAGGTTTTGTAGTTTTATGCTAGCTGAGTATTTCAGGTCTGTCACGTTAGCACACCTGACCTTACTGAGACGTTTACTGGCAAGTGGCCAATTTTGGACAAACTAGATGGGAGAGTTCTGCATATTTTCTCTTCCTCGTGTTTATCTTGACCATTGTCGTTCGATTGAATTCCTATCAGCTTATAGTGTTGACCTGAAGACCGTTAATATGACCAATGTCCTGTTTTTCCCTAGCAGTTGTCTTGTATCCGTTTTAAAGAGGGTGTTAGTTCGATATGTAATTTGACATGGCAAACTGAGGCTGTGTGTGTTTTTCGAAATTCACTTATTGAGTTTGCTTCGAAAAAGATCTCTTGCCGTTGACTTGAGTCAATTAAGGTTTGAAATTATTTGTACTTGTAACAAACCTCTAAGACTTTGTCGAAGGTAAAATAAATCCCAGGTTACTTTGCAAAACCAGACGAAAACTTATGTTTTATTTAAGGCCAAGCTAAAATGCAAATGATCTCTGCTTAACATCTCATAGTGATTTAATTTAAATCATGAAACATTTAATAAATAGAATAAGCATCATGAAGGCGAAAAAGGAAAACCATTATTGCAGATTGTTTTTCTGGCTAGGCAGGCATGCTACAGAGATTCATTTGCTTTCTAGCAATATGTTGAAAGTTCCTCTACTGTTTCAATATGTCGATTACACACACTTTGAATCTTGCCGATTACTGATTTTTAAGCAGCTTGTGATATAAATTCCTTTGTCAGTTGTGATCAATCAAATTATTTCTTCGGTAGCAAGTACTTTTAAATTTTATTTGTTTTAGTTTGCTTTAGTTTGTTCTTGCAGTGGATATTTAACGTTCTATGCATTAAAAATCAGTCACAGCGCTAATTATGGTGTAAATTTAGGCTTTTGTTCCCGATGAATTCATATCAGTACCTGAAAGTGATGCAAAGCAAAATAATTTTTGCGCCCCTCTCACCTAGAAATTAAATTTAACAAATTTTATGATTTATTTTATTACTTTATGGCTGGTAAGTGAAGGCTACTTACGTCCTGAGTGAGAGACTTCCAGCAGCAGATTACTGCTCAATTATTCTTTGAACACTTTCGCTGTGACTCTCAGCATTCAGCCCGGAACTTGTTTTCAAAGTTACATATAAGTTTTTTTTGAATTTTTCTTCTAATGCTCGATACATCTAATTTATTCTTGATCAATTCAGATGAACGAAGGCGCATTAAAATCAAGTCCTGTGTTTATTTGCACGAAAGACAAATCCCTTCAGAATGAGAACTCATAATGCTGACAAATGATGTGTAATTTATTGTGACTCTGATAATCGCTTTATTTTTTTAAAGAAATGTATGGGTGGCCCGCCAAATAAAATACTACAGATAAAATGATGGAAATATCCGTTTGATGGTTTGATTTCACCGCGATATGATCGCCCTGTGCTCACAGCATCAGTCAAAGCCAATTCCTCCAAAACGAATCAAATCAGACATCGATTGCTATTAAGGGTTGTAAAACTACGACAAAAATTTTGAAAATACTATCAAACGTTAATGATTCGAACTCACCAACTGAGTTTACCGACTATTAAATGACTACCACTGCTGCACTGGACTGCAAAAATCCGTGTACTAAAGGACTCTGCTACAATCCTCATAAGCCGCAGAATTGTCAGTCGGGTTGTCATCTACAGTGATCTGTTCGTACGTTGGGATGAAAGGGTTACGCCAATACCTTTGGTGTAGAACACAATAAACACATATAAAGAAATTTTCCTGGGTTTTTTATTATTTATATTAAAGGAATTCTTTAAAGAGAGTTATAGTAAAACACAAAGCTAATGAAAATTAAAGCTTGAAATTGGAAAAGTGCCCAAGTACTGATGTCAATTGGTAGACGTTGCTTTACAGAAAGAATAAAAATATTGGACCCGATATGTTGCCTACAATCGCAGGCTTTGGAAAAACTGACTTATAGTCAAGTTAAACTTATCTAAAATATTTTCAAGGAAATCAGAAAATCAGAACTTACGAGGGACGGCTGATAAGTCCGCGGCCTAAGGTCCTTAATTAATGAAAATATATGGTTTCTATTATTTATTTTTCAATATAATCTCCCTCAAGTGAAATATATTTATCACATCTCGCATGCAATGTGTTTAACCTACCTTAAGAGTATTCTGTATCTTTTTTTCGAAATGACGACCAACCGCAGCTTTCATTTCGTTAGCATCTTCAAATCTCCGGCCCCGTAAGTTCTTACTGAAATCGGAAAACAGGAAAAAATCGCCGGGTGCTAGGTCTAAGCTACTTGGAGGGTGGTCAATCTTTGGGAACGCCGTGTCTTTCAGGGCTTGCCTCGTAACATGTGTGGTGTGAACGGGTGCGTTGTCTTGCAGAAAGAGCACTCCGTGCGTCAGTTTTCCATGTTGTTTCCGTATAATAGCCTCGCGAAACTGAGTCCCTGTATTGGCGAAATATTGGTGATTCACAGTAGTTCTCCTGGATTGGTTGTCTATAAACAAAATTTCCTCGCTATCCCAGAAAACAGTCGCAATTCACTTGCACGCCGACTTTTCCACCTTGAATTTCTTCGGCGGCCTTTCTCCCTTTTATGTCCATTGCATTGACAGTTGTTTGGACTCCGCACTCCAAATCCATGTTTCATCGACGGTGACTACCCGTTGCCAAATATCTTCCTTGCTATCACCGACTAGCTCCAAAAAATATTTGTAATTTTCGAGTCGACGTTGCTTGTGGAGCAGTGTGAGCATTTTCAATACCCAGCGCGCGCTAATTTTTCTCATATTCAAATGTTCATGTAAAGTTTCTTCAACACGTTTTTCGCTCATCTACAGTTCTTCAGCAATCTGCCCCAACTTAAGTCTTCTGTTGGCCGAAAAGATTTTTCCGACTTTGCGGACTTTGACAGGACGGGTAGGGCGAGGGTCGTTTTCACAGGTCTCTCGTCATTGTTGAAATAGGCGGGCCCATTTTTTCACCATCGTATAGGAAGGCGCAGAATACTAAAGAACCGATGACATATCTTCAAAAATGTCTTTTGGTGTGTTTCCCCATTTTACGAGAAATTTTATCACGGCGCGGTGTTCGAAATTCCGAAATTTTACGGATTCGGCTGACACGATCAGGTTTGTTGTTCGATAAATAATTGAACTGTGAGTGCAAGTTTTATTAGTAATTGCTTTTATAGTACCACTGCGTGTCGCAACAAGTGACATGAGTAACAAGCTAATTACTCATCGTTAAGTACCCTAGACCGTGAACTTTTAGCAGACACAAAAAACTTTGTGTATCTTGCATCCAAAATATATACAAAAAGCGTCAATAAGGACGACGTTGAAAGCCATATAAACACTGCAAATCATATTTAAAACTCCGTTTTTCCTGTTGTGAAGACAAAATTTGTGCACTGATAAGCATGATTTATCTTGCATCTTCAAATTATTAGTCAACCCTCTGACTACCATAGAACAAACAGCAAACATGGATCCTGACGAGAGAATCCGAAAAGACAGTAGAGTTTGAATGTAAAGTGTTTTGGAAAATATACGGCACAGAGAATCAAGGTTTAGAGTAGGGACTACGTTACAACGATGAGAAGCGTAAAGCTACGCAAACTGCACTGGGTAAACCCTATAGAAAGGATGGAAGAAAACCGGGTGCTCAAAAGAACATTGAAGGGTAGAGCACAAAGCAAACGACCAGCAAGAAGACCGAGGATTGCACGAGAAGCACGAAATTCGTTGACAGCCAATGTTTATTGGGTGTGGTCAACTGGTAAAACGAGGTTCGAGCTTACAGCACCATGAAGATTGAAAGAAGATTGTCCTGGAGGTGAGGGTCCAGTTTTCGACCGTCGTATTCTGGGTGATGATGATGATTAAAAACAGACATTAATGCAAAGTAAAGCTTTAGTACTATTATTTTATCTTCCGTAAAAATCGACTTTTTATAAAATTTTATTCTTGAAGGCAATCGCTTCATGTTTCAGAAGCATTTTATAAAGTTCCTTTGAGGTTGATTTTCTTGACAAAAATGAGAAAATTTCGGAAACTGATAGCTGTTCGGAGCCAATACGGGCAATTTTCCCATCTTATGTCTATTTTGCACTGACTGTGAAACACTACAAGAAAAAAATGGAGAATCATTTGCTGTTTTAAAGTAAAATAGAACCTGAAAATGGAAACTTATAAGAATTCACTAGTTTTCCGGATAGTCTAGTATTTTTCGCATTTCAGAACGTTTTACATTCGAAATAACAAATAGAAATCAAGATCGTTACGCAAAGCTAACCACAGAATAATGTTAAAAAATATGAATGTTTTTTGTTTTTTGTAAAATCAATTATGACCACACTCGTAGAGATTTACTTATGTTTTTAATGTTTGAATTTACTGGATATTTTAATTTATGCAGTGGAAAATAAATTAAAAATAATTGCCTGTAAAATGTTGCGCCTGTGTGCAACCAATCAAATCAGTGGAATTTTTAAATGAATTCGCTATTAGCGGAAATACTGCGTGATAAAAGCAAATAAAATTCTTAATATAGATCCTTCCTCCTGAAACGTTTTTTTAACGAAGACGAATAGTTTCAAAGTATTACTATGCAGCAACTGGAATCTGATTAATTTGTAATATTGCACACAATGTTACAAATGCTTCTCGGCACCCGCAATATCATTGCAGCATTGTTACAATTACAAAACGTGTTAGAAAAAGATAACCCGACAAAATATATTCGAGAGTTGTGTAATAACTTCTTTTGCACACTACTAGATTTAAATGTAAATGAAAAATAAATTAATAAATTCAAAATTAAATAATATGAAGTCAATCGTGTGCATCGAATTCTTTCGAGTTGCATATAAAATTTGTTCCTTATCGTATCTTTGCAAAATGAATATTGATTGATTTCTGAAAATTTAAAAATTTTCCTGTACGACAATTTCCTATGTGGGAATTCGCTTGGTACGAGTCACGCACATTTCAATTTCTCAAAACACAAGAAGGCGAATTTGTTTGTTTTTTGTGCAAAGAAAATCTACTCTGCATTCAATTACAACTTTGGATCAAACTACGCTTGAAGTTGTAAAGATTGTAAGTGCCATCATAATTTGATTTTATCTGCAATGTTTGCGATTTCTTTGTTTTCTTGGAAAAGAGATATGCTTGTTGCCGTAACAAGAAAAATAAAATTTACCACTTT
Organism: Stratiomys singularior; assembly: GCA_954870665.1. Classification (NCBI taxonomy): domain Eukaryota; kingdom Metazoa; phylum Arthropoda; class Insecta; order Diptera; family Stratiomyidae; genus Stratiomys; species Stratiomys singularior. The sequence goes on along the minus strand of OX940877.1, from coordinate 110,770,377 downwards.
CTTTTCATTTTTATGAGCTGCATCAAACGACTGGAAACCTTTCAAACGTGGGTAATTTGATATCATTCTTGTTAATTTGGAAGCATTTTTAGTGCTTTATTGGTCAATTGAATTACGAGCAAAAATAGTTACGGACGAATAAGAAAATATCTCATGGTTAGTTTATCTCCGAAATTGTTCAATTACGTTTCAATGGCAATTCACTGCTGAGATATTAATTATATAATTGAAAATGAGTATAAAGGCAGCATGCAAGCAATAATTCGTGTTGAATTTTGTGACTGAGCATTGTACAAACACGTTACGTTTAAAAAGTTTTGTAATTTGGAAATTGACTGTGCGAGTTTGCTTGATATGGTAACGATAAAGATCACCATAAAAGTCAAGCAAACGAAATTATTTAGGCCTATTAGGCAGTCTTGTCGATCATTTGTAACTTAATAGCAATTGTTAAATTCAACAATAGTAACTCAAACTCGCTGATCATGGTTTTTGTTGAACTTTTGCGAATTGAGCTCGATAATGGTTTGAAACCGATTTCGGGGAAAGACCATATTTTCGCAAGAATTGCTTTTCTAGTTCGTCGAAATTCTGAATAAGGAAAGTACAGAAAGTGGGTTAAGAAAATTCTTCACGTGGTTTAACCTTAGAAAGATAAACGTATGAAAATATAATACTCATATAAGATAAACAAACGCTTCAGAGGCTTGCGATTATTAAACGTCCCTATTTAACACTCATATTGAAATTATGAGTGAATAACCCTGTTATTTTGAAAGCCCTTTATATTTTTAACAATTAAATTCAATTTTATCTTGAATTCGTTTATTTTAAGTTGTTACAATCTTGAACAAAAGAATTTTTGGAAAAAAAAATCAACAAAAGTCAACAGTCTTTTGCTCAAAGTTATCATTATTTTTCAAAATAACAAAATAAATCTTGTAATCATTTTATGATCAAAGTTTTCAACTATGTATTCGGCTGTTTTTACGAGATTTGTTTTATGTTTTTTAGAGATATATTAATCAGTATATACAATACAGAGCTATAATATAATCAGTCGCAAGTATGTCATTTGTTCCTTCTCACTTATTTTGTAGACAGTCAAGACAGTTGTTAGTTTTGTGTTCCGCACAATGTCGTCACAAACAGTCCTTTTGCACTGAACATACGTTATCTTTGAGATTCCTGTCCTTCCTTTTCGACAAAAGTTTCTATGTCGTCAATATCACCTCCAGCAGCTAGTACTGCATCTGTTGTTCTCTTACACGTAACACTTACACCATCAAATGCTCCTTTTCCAAGCGCAGCATTAAAAAAATTATTGGAGAAATAATGCTGTTTGGTTTCTGACACCTTTGACGCTAATATATAGAACATAGTATTTTTTCCAATATTGAGTGACTGTACCGTCACAAATGAAATGAATTGTGGTGACAACAGGAGATAAAGAGTCCAATTTTGGCAGGAAAAGTGTGCTAATTGTAACTGAAAAATGAGTTTTTTTTGCGTACAGTACTAAAAGATTGCGTTGAATCTTTTGTATAAACAATACCTGCATGCAGACTCATTTGAGCGCCAAAACCTCCAAAATAGTACGCTTGAATTTCCGGAAAAATCCATATGTATTAAAATATCTTTCTTACTCAAATTTTCTTTTAATTGTTTATTGGATTTGTACTGGCGTATAATGTACCTATCATGGGGCAGATGAATAAACAAATCTTAATCAACTTCTTCAATAAATCGACGAGGAAATATTGTGATGACTTGCCTTGAATATTTTGTCAAGAAACAAGTAGTTTTTGTCTTTGTATTTATGTATTTATGGTACCTGAAGAACAATGTCCATATTTTTAAATGAATTGGTTCAGTATTATCGAATTCTTTAGATTCGCGGAACTTTATTTGCACAGCCTTGACATTATCACACTAGAAAATATTCATTGTAACTAACATTGTAACATTGTAAATGTTCATTGTCACTGCAACCATGCTGTAGTAGGTTTTGATGACAATTATAAGACAGTATTTCACGTTTATGTAAAGCCACAAGTTTTAATCAAGGTAGACATGAGTAATACAGAGACATGTGTCACTTTTATAAATCTTTGGACCGACTACCCAAAATGGACGGAAACGGCAAAATTTTTAACTGATGGAAATAGTACTATTATCTCTGAATTTCTTATACAGGCTTAAAATGCTATTCAGCATTTATCTCTTTTGTTTTTTTAGTCTTTTTCTTTTGATATACTGAAAATAAAAGCTCGTTCTCCTCGCATCATCTTTGAAAAAATCGTGTACCGTCGTTATAATATTATTAGAATGTTTGTTTGTACGTATCGCCTTATTTGGTTCCAAAGTTGAATTTGTCCTCAATGTTTTCATTTGTTTATATGACAAAGCACTTTCACTTGTAGGCCACAGTTTATATTTTTTTTTTCTTTTTCTTCTATAAGATTACCAGCAACTACTTGGGAATAAATGTGTTTGACTTTTCTTGAGCTCAGTTTGTCGTCATTTTCTTTCAATTGTTCATTTAACATTCCGCCAAATACAGCTTTCTTGCCAACCTCCTTTCTATTTTCTACGGTATGTAACATTTTGAACAAGATCGTATCACGAGTAAAATCGACAGTCTTCTTTTTGCTTTTTAGTGTTAAACTTAGTATTCTCTTCTTCTATTGCTCCATTTCCTTTTTATATGCTAAAATCTTCTTATTGTTGCCGTTAATTACATTTGCCCTTATTTCCCATTATTTCGATCGTCCTTATCTTTTGTTGCTCTGGATAGTTCTAGGAGGAGGTATAAGCGTCGGTGCTTAAAACGGCGATGTATTTTCGCGATTTTGGGTGTAAATTCTCTAAGAAATTTAATAGTGATTTTTTGAGGACCGCTTTTTTTCCCTTGTGAGTAGCATGTCATTTTTACAGTTCTCTGTTTACGAGGACTCATGCCTTTCACTAGTTTTCCGAGGCCCTTTTCTTTTCTTGATGTACTTTAAACGCCTTTTCTCTAGCAATTATTCTCGTTTTTGAGGACCTTTTTTCTTCTCCTGAAAGCTTCCTTTTTCTGTAGTAGCATCGTGATATCTTTACCTGTTATTATAGAATCAAAATAAGTTATGGCAATAAAAGAACATCAATTGGATATATGGTTGAAAATTATATTTTTACTAGCGGTAATAACATAGGAAAGCCTTACTTTTACATATATGCGTCCATTGTTATTCAAAAATAGCATATCGGGTCATTTAATCTGAATGTTTAAACATTTTATAACCACAATATTAAACTTACTCAACATTGACACGTAACTTAATTGATTTTAATTAAGTACCTAGGATAAGAGACAATTTAATATGACAATCACGTATAATTTCAGTCCAATGGGTGTTAAATCAGTCTTTTGTGTGGTTGAAGCAGGGGAATGACACCAGGGGACCGATTTTTTTGGCATCTTATGCTGATAGCTTAAATAGTTATTTATTTTAAACAATTTTTCGATGATTTTAAAACATTTGTCACAACAAATATAATTTAAACGTATGAACTAATTAAATCACTCACCAGATGTCCTTAGCAGCCCCGACAGGGGATTCGCCAACAAACAGCAAGCGTACACTGTCAAGAAAATTACGTCACCGTTTTTTCACGAATATGCTCTAACTTCACGACGTTAGCATTTCATTCGATCATAAAACGCGCTGCAAGATTAAGGGAATATTAATAATAAAAATATCTAAACTGATTCAAGGACTGATTGAAAAAACTTAGGTACAGACTTTCACCAAAGATTTTTATGAATTAAATATATTTAAATAAAATAACTGTACTATGAATGTATTCTTCTATGTTTTGAGATTTGTTATGCACTTTGATATTAACCTAGCATGCTGGATTAATGGGACTTCGGTTTGAATGAATAATGTTAACAACAGATGTTCTGCCGGATTTTCGACCTTCAGATATTGACCAACAAGGTAGATTTTTACTTCGCAACGTGCAGCGTTATTCTCAATCAACATTGAGAATAAGTATATGATGGTCATGTTAGAGCAACCTGGCATGTTCCAAAAATACATGCCGGGAATAATCTTATTTATTATTCTTCATTATCAAAGAAAAGTCCCTCTGCTGAACCTCTTCTTTAAAAATATTTTCTAATTCGCTGTCCCTTGCGCGACATTCATCCTCATGCTTTCATCTGCTCGGTTCAATATGACACATATTTCGCTCTCTGTCAATGATTTTCTCCTTATCATCATTCCGCTCGAAAGAATGTCTCCTTAGAACCAGAAACATTCTTAACATAAATGTATTGTCAATCAAAAATGACAACCTTAAGAGTTACACAAAAGATAACCATACGCCTCGTGACTGCACAATACATGTATAAATGCTTATATCTACTAAAAAATATCTAATGAAAACACTTGCGTCGTGAGAGCTACAATCAAAGACTGAGTAGGAACGGAACATCACACCCATAATGGCGCGCCACCGAAATGCGTCTGTGGACGAATCGAAAGAAGTGACGAAGTACGACGGAATGTTCTGAATACAAAAAAAAGTTTCTAATCAATTAGAAATTAATCTGTCGACTGGTTACCAAGTTGAAGTCTTATTTTATTATTTTGTCAACTATGAGGATTCACGCATCATATTTCAAAAAATGAGAGAAGATCTAGGTTTATATATTTTATGTATTTATCTTGAGTCTGTTTGACTTCCACCATATGTCAACATTTGAGCATACGATCTGTATCTGGCCAGAAATATTTTCTAGCATTTGCCCGCTAGTCAATGTTTGTACATTGACAATGCATTCGAACGTCTTGAAATCGTTTCTATTAAGCTTTTCAAGTATCTGTACAATTTCAAGTACTCTAGGAAACGCAGAGGCATTTGAACATTTGGATGTACCAATGTTTGTGCATTTATATAGTTTGACGCCACTCTCTTCTATTCATTTGTATATATTTTACTATAAAGGGTTCTATTATGTTCTTGAAGGTCACATATATATATTCTTTGAACCCTATTCCTTCAAACGGAGCCATAACGGAAAAGGTTCTGCTGAAAACTGTGTGGAGTTTCATCAGATAACTTACCTAATAAGCATGGTGGGTGAATAAAGCTCCTTATGTAGCCATTAACCCAGCATTCCAGGTTTTATAACACAAAAGACGTTAAGCAAACAGGTTGTTGATGGTAGACTCCTACTGGACTTGGTATAAAAACTGTCCAGCTTTCATTAATCTATGGAAGCAGACTTGCAAAGGAGACTCTGGATCTTCATCAAGACCCATACTACTGTGTACCTGCTTATTATCAGTGTGACGTACACAACCTTGTTTCAGAGGAATCAACCCAGTCATCCTGTCGCACTCTTTTAGCCCGAAAAGTGTTTGATTCACCTTCTGTATTTCGACGTCTACAGTCCATCTTGTCTTTGCGGCAGGACGGCTATGAGTGATTACTTTTATTCTTACCTAGCCAACATATCTCGTTGTCTCCTGCATCTTTACTGCAGAACAGTCTCCTGGCTTTCGTTTCAATTTATTCCACTTTTTTTACAATTTAAAATTTTTTCAATTTAATTTGTATTCCTCTCAATCGGTATTTAAGTTTTTAATGTGAGCCATTTTGGAAATATTACAAATGTTGTTTCTGATATCTTTGAGTTAGAGTTTCCACACGCTGCTCTTTATTAAGATGATGCCAATGATGGACAGACCTGATTGAATCCATGAACCGATATTCTTGTGATGTATTTCTATCAATATCCTTTTGTTTTCAGCCTTAATTGTAGAATGCAAGCGTATATGTTTTTCAAGGGCATTCTTGGCGTAATAAGACTCAACTTTTCTCGGACAGCGGTTGATCACTAGAGCTCCTGGAATGTTTGTAATGAAACTGGCAAACTGATCCTTGTCAGACATCAATAGTTCGTTCCTTGGAGAAATCGAGCGACGGAAGTGACTAAGACCAGTGAAGTGAATATTTACCAACTCTTATGTTTAGCTCATAGAAATAAAATTTACAATGCTGGCAATGGTGATTGCTTCTCCAAATGTTCCGAGACAAACCTTCTCATTAAAGCTACAACAGTATCGTGAACAAAAGCTAAACCAAGAGTGTCTTGAAAAGTGAGAATGAGCCCATCATCAAGTGATCAAAGTGATCAAGTTGCTCCAAAGCTGTAGAACTCGCCATGGTAGTTAGCAATAACTTACGATAACTTTCAAGGCTTCAGCTACTTCGAATGGACGTCCGAAAGAAGTTGATAAGAAATTCAAAAACTACACATGGTATCACATTTTGTCTTATGTCAAGCGGACCATGTTGTATTTCTGGTGAGGATGGGTTTTAACTTTTATTTGACGACTGCACTAACTATGTGTCATTTTTCAGGAAAATGATTTTGAGGTTATAAATACCTTCTTTCTTGTAAAAGGAGCATAAATCCTTCAATTTTCAATTATCTTCAATGATAAACGATAAAGATTTGCTTATTTCTGGATAGTAACATATCTAAAATGAAAATGGAGTATGAGCACACTCACGAAGAAAAGTAAAGGTAATTATACAATTGATAAAAAAAACTGAGGAAAAGGATAATGATGGAAAGTCTTTTTAAGAAAAATCCCATTAAATACAATCAATCACTGAAATGTTCAAATCAATGAAATCATTCCGATGGATTTTTTTTTTGTTGCATTTGGGAGCTATCATCTAACCAGAACCGTGGACTGTTCTGAGCATAAAAAAACAAATAATCAATTTATTGATTTTTTTGACAAATACTAAATTGATCACTGATTTTTTGAACAAAAAAAAAACCGAAAGACAAGACCCTTTAAAACTCAACTACAATCAGCTCATCAGTTTTTTTTTACTTTTACTACATTGGTACCCCAATTTTGGATATAATTTTTGAAACAAATTGGGAAACAGGAAACAAAGGGAAAACAGAAAAGGGAGTCATTTATACCAGGTGCTTTAGTTTCAAAACTAATCCTTAGAAATGTAGGACTACCTCTGAGCCGTTATAAGTGACAGAATTTCAAAGTATGTTTCTAGTTTTCTCGCCTGCGCAGGTTATCAGGGAGAAAAGGAATGCTGCATAGAAAGTCTTATTGAGACAAGAGCATTTAAATTCAAACTAGCTAACTAACTTATTCGTTTTTAATTTATTTTTGTTGAATATTCAAACATTGGTCCCTGAATTTGGGGAAAAAAGAAAGAAAGCCCCTTCAAATTCAATCAATCAGTTTATTGGTTGTTTTTTTTTTATTTGTACTCCTTCTACATTTGTTCCTCAATTTAGATATAGTTTTTGAACTGAAGAAACAAATGCCAAAAAATGAGCATACACACCTTGTAATCTCGTTTCAAATTTCTAAAAGGAAAGAACTACTCCTGAATCGAGGCGGCTATTGACAGAGTCGAACTTCGAAGCGAGACTTGTTTTCTCGTTTGCACATGTTGGACTTTATGATAAATTGCTTTGACAACCGGAACCCTTTCGTTTTATTTTGGTATTTTATAGGCCAACATGAGGTAAAAATCAATAAAATAATGAAGTATCGGCCAGTATTTTTGAGTAATTCGGATAGTTGAAAAACGTTTTGTCTATATCAGAAGCATAAATACATTTGCAATGAATACCAATATTCAATACTAAAAAATTAATTTTCACCGAATCAACTTTCGAAAGAGACAGTGTTAATATCCTAAATGCATCAAGGAACTTTATAGAAATGTGGGAATAATGGCCGAAGATGAAGATCAGAATGTTTCAATGAGGTCACGTTTGATGAATTGATAAATATAAAAGTAAATAAGAAGGAATCCATGAGAATTGTGAGAAATATTGAGCATGCTTAAAAGGACTTCTAACCAAAATAATTAAACATATTCGAATAACGATAAATGAAACAAAAATATAACGAATTCTTATTTGTTATTAAAACAAACATTTTCTAGCTTGACATGACAATATATCAAACTTAAGACATTACTACGCAACAACGAGCTGAAAATAACATTTGAAGGTTAATGTTGAAAAAAATTTACAAACGAAAATATCTAAACTTTTATATGAGAAGTCATCGGTCAGTTCTTAATCAAATTTTGTTTTATTTTCATTTAATCAGTTTTTTCTGTTGTCTAATTTGATGAAACCATAGGACGATTAATCATTTTTAAACTACGATTGAATCTATGTTTGCAAAATGTTGTTCACAGAAAAATTTCATGGATTGCAAAATACTCACACCATAATCTTTTATGACCAGGTTTGAAATTCACAACAAAAACTGTGGAGACTGATTGATTGACATCACTGTTTAGACAAATTAGATTCACTTTAAAGATATTTTAAATTCGCATCAAATATGGAAACAAAGAAGTCATGTCTCGCCAATTATTTTTACTACATTTTCTTCCAAGCAATTCTTTGTACTGAATCTAATGCTTTGTATTTCAACAAGACCTTATTTGTATGGTACCAACGAGTCTATTATGTTTGCGAGATTATCTTGCAATAACAGTGAAACATTGTAGATATCTGATTATCGCTTAAACATTTATAATATCCATAGCGCTCCAATGAAACACGCTAACAAATCTCAAAATAAAAAAAAAACTACATATATAGCCAAATCCAAATGACTTGCATGGAAAATTAAATGAATACCAGCTAGGTTGGAGTGGATGATGAAGTTAAAACAGTAAAAAACATCATATACATACTCATATGCTCAACATCTTAGAAACGAAAAAAACAATCGGCCTCGAAATTTTTCCGTTTTGCTTGAGCATACATTTTGAATGAACAGAGCAAAGCATAATCAATCATTACCAATTAAACCTAATTAATTGGATCACGAAAGCCTGATTTTTTTTTAATTTGTCGGTTCATTAAAAAAAAAAATTCAATTCACTTAAAACAGATTTATTCAAAAAATTTAACCATATAATTTATTCAATGATTATATAGGTTAAAAATAAATACTCCAAGAAATGAATATAATTAAAAAAATAAATAAATTATAAATTTTTCCTTGCCGAACTGTTAGTTTTAAATAAATACAGATAAAAACGAAGCTTCCGTCATTCGCATATTTTATTTGCGGAGGTTAATCTATTCCAAAATGAATTTATTTGCATATCTATCATAAAAAAGGTTGGCATATATTTTCCAATCAGTTATTGCAGATAATGTTCACGTCCAACGACATATTAAAAGTGCAATATTTACGTCATGTTTAGCATGATTAATAGTTTTTTTTTGTTTGCTAGAAAAAAATGATGAATATTTTGCACCGAATGCAAAAAGATACAAATGTTAAATGCCGCGTAGTTTGAATCAAAACTCAAATACTATTCTTACTTATAGAGCCCTTCGCGTTCTTGGAATGCGACTTGCGTTCTTTTATTTAGTTTTCACGATAATCCTGAACTGACCTCAGTCAAGATTTCAATCTAATGTGAGTCGTTTGTTGCGTATTTTGCAAAACACACTTACAGTCAGCAGAACTTTCTGAACTAACAAAAATGCAGATCGGTGGTTGTTGTCGTCTTCAACAATCTCAGCTGATTTAAAAATAAGCAACAAATTGTTTCAAGTCCGCCCTTGGATTTCCAAACTCAATTAAATTCACAAAATTTTCGTCGATTAAATCTGCCTAGCAATTTTGAAGTCGACTGAATAGCCTTCGTCTAATTATCCACGCGTGAAAAACCCTTTTTGATAACCGAAAGCGATCCATGCAATACCTATTACCCATTACAGCTTTAATATCCTGTACAGTCCTGGCATCTTATCTTCTTTCATTGTTTCATATTACAATCATCCTTGCGCTGGTGCATTGAATTTTTTCGAACGCTTATACGAAAGTTCCGTCGTATATTAATGAAGATTTATAGATGTATTGTGGTTTTACTTAAGCATTTCGAGACTGTAAGTCCGATTTTAACGCTACATCCTTTTCATCTTCCTTCTCCGCTGCATCCGCTGTGCACAAGTTTATTCAGAGAATTGCGTAAAACTGTAACTAAACCATTTAAATAGAGATACGAATACCGAATGTTGTAACTGAAGAGAGCTTCGTAAGATAGAGAGCTTCGTAAGATAGAGAGCTTGCAAATTTAACCACGTAGAGCAGTGAGCAGATCGTGATGATCGGTTCTCTGAGCTTAAATGAATGTGCCCATAATTTTTTCGTGGTAAAAGCGCATGTGAGTTATTGTATATGAAAACAAAATTTAAAAGAATGTTGATGAGCACCTCTCCATACCTTCGTCATTATGGCGTTTTTCCAACAAATTAATATTATAAATACCACTGCATCTGAAGAATTACAGTCAAATTACGTTAGATTGGGAGATTGTTCTAAGTGTCATTGCTACTTAGTTATTTTGCTGTGATTTGGGGTACGATCACTGATTTATACTTAGGCTTTTACAAATACCAGTGATCAATATCACTCTTTTGCTAAAACAAATAAAAGAGATATTAGCCTATTACTTTAATCCTTTATAACTTTCATTTTGAACGTTCCTGTGTGTTTGTTGCTAATTTTTACTAATGCTGTTGATTTCAAGATAGCTCTCCTCGTAAGTTAACAAGTTTAGTTTGGATTCTAAAGTCAAACAATTTCATTTTGTTAATTTCGAACAATATGACTGTATTTTTTCCGTGAAGTCATCAATTATTTGATAAGCAGTTAAATTATACTTTTACAATTTCTCGAGTAACTTTTGGCCATAAATAATTGGCCTATTATTAATCGGCTTTAAAATTAACCTGGATTTAGCAATCACAAAATCTGCATTTGCATTTTTATTAGAGATCTTTAGTGAACATAACTGGTTCGTCATTCTGCATAGACGGACTGCCCACACATTTAGAATTTGTTGGGTCTCAAGCTTACAGGTTTAGCTTGGTATTACTCCACATCTCCTTAAGCCCAACCACTATCTCCACTATCATCTGCTTCTCTGCTCTGTAGCAGAGATCATAAAATCAAGTATACTTTTGTACTATCTTGCTGTCGTTGCCGTTGAAACCAAACAATGTAACAGTGACCATGCTCGGTTCTTCCATCCCGTCCTCCAGCTGTGAATTTCGAGTATCAATTCTGTCTTCGTTTAACAATCCCAACCAGAACTTCCTGGGTTTTCATTCTTGGTTCCCCCTAATCATTATCTAAGAACCTGCTTCCCTTCATTGGCTATACGTGGCAGCCTCAGGCCAAATGAGCAATTTTATAAATCTTTCAAGAGTTCGTTAAACTCATAAAATGTTAACAGTATTCGCTATTGGTATCCTTCACGTTTTGGTCTTTTGATGCGTCCAAAGGGTCACATTTTGAATGTTTCGGTGACGGTTTTTTATTTAGTATGCAAATACAATCGAAATTTAGCTTACTGAGGCTACTCTTTTGCTGTTTTTTTGTGTAGGATTTTCGTAAATGGTGGTGACTCTCTCCGGCCGCGGTAACAGCCTTCAAAACTAAAAAGACGTTTTATTGCAAGCGCTCAAAAACTGTTTCGGGAGTTCCTGTTACTTTCCTTTGCTCAACGAAGTGACGGTAGTACGTGCTTGTACGCGTAAACGAAATCAAAACCTCTAGGGACATCGTTGATAGGCGAAAAAAAATTTTGCCTTTCTCAAAATCAGCACCGGTTCCTCCACTTTTTTGCTTACCCCCTAAGACCACACTGCCTCTTTCCAAGATCTACATTTTGTCTAATTCTCGCAGTCTCTTTGCAGACGTTGAGCATGAGATTAGTCATAAGCATTGCGATGAGATCTTGCGTGCCTGATGGTTTGAAACGTCACGCAGAGGCATATGCCTGGTTGGCACTTTAGTCCTTTACTGCATCCACCGGATCTGATACTTTGATCATAGGCTGGTCATTCTGCATCGCTCCAATGCCCAGGTATTTGCACCACTAAATCAGAAACTCAAACACACCACTAATTTTTCGGAGTTCACGTCGGGGTCACCAGTTGGTGGGCTTGCAAGAGAGAGCGTACTATCTCACTCATTAGATTATGTATTTAATTCAAAACAAACTGTTAATCTAGGTAATGACAGTTTACAGAAAAACAAGTCAAAGTTACGGCAAAGTTACGAAAGGTTTATATGTGCTTCAATTATTGTAGCATTGGTCGGCATTGTAAAGCATTGGAAGGCAATTATTTTAGTCTTCATCGGAGCGTATTGATTTCTCAGCAGGTTCATCAGTTTCATACCATGTGTGAGATATTTTATGCGAAGTGTGAAAAACAAAAAAAAAACTATTTTGGGTGAAACAAAAAAGAACTATTTTGCAATATGAACAGCATTATTTTGCTCATATGGCTGCGAAAATTTGTGTCTCTGGTATCCGATCATGAACACTTTGTAAACTTTTAAGGCAACAAAATCAAAAAAAAAATACATGGGGTAAGGATGCGTCTTCATTTTATTATAACCATGCATTCGATGAAAAGAATCAGATAATATTTTTTATTTGTATTCGAATGCGTACAGCAACAATTAAATTTGCATTGCAAAAACCGGATTATCTCATATCTTTAATATTTGATGGTTTTTATTTTAAACTCCCCCTTTCGAATGTGAATGTGAAAACATGATTTTGACAAAAAAAACCGTCAGAAACCAATTATGATTGATTATTTTACAAAATTCGTTGTTCCACGGTCGTTAAATACAATAAAATGTTATTTGGCAAAACCCACGTGCTTATGTTTTCAATTTGAAGGTTGTTGCTGTCATAATTAAATTTCAAATAACAACGCAGTAAAATGCAATTCATATGTTACTATCTTTTTATGACGCTGCTGTCATTAAAGTATTCTTTTTTATTGGTTGAGTCGAATCGAGTTCTTAGTTCAGTGCACTTTCGATGAAATATTGAGAGATTTGTGAAAAGTTCAATGAATTTCGAAATGGGTTTCTTTCATAAATAAAAATTAGTACTCGATACTGATGTTTAAATTATTTTGCTCCTGAATAAAACAAATTTAAATCATTCGAACTATACAAAACCACATGCATTTTCATTGCATGTCGCATTGAACTTTAGTTAAAATATGCCGAAAATACTAACATAAAATGAAAGAAATTTTCTACCGCGAAATATCAAGTTACTGCATTAAGTCTTTCGTTATGAAGTTGCTGTTCCGCTGTACATTAACTTTTGGTTGAAGATGTTTACGAATAGATTCACTGAGATAAGAACAATAATAGGCTTAAGAAGGTTGTTTACAGGTTATATTTTTTTCATAATTTAATGGTTTTTTTACATCTGTTAAATTATTAGAATTTATTGCGCTTTCGGTGCCATTTTTTTCTTGTTCGCCTCCAGGCAAAGAAATGGGCGCTAGTCAGTCAACACATGCGCAAGTGAAAGCAATGTAGAGAGATTTAGGCATTAAATCCTCCCCATAATCATTTCAGTTTAATCTGCGCTACATTTTTATTTTTTATTTTAGATGCTTTATACTTTACTTTATTTTTTATGTTAGATACTTACGAAGTTTACCAGAAAAATACACGAGAAAATTAAGCCAAAAAAAACCGAGAAAAGTGTTTTTATAACTAATATTTGCTTATCAATTTGATTTTTTCTTATATTTGAGCTACTTTCAACTATATGATTTAAGTCTGTGAATGGTACCAAAACCTAAGCTAACAATTGGTTGAATTCCAGTTTGTTTAGTCTCATATAATATCGTTGTACATTTAAAGGCGCTTTAATGTTTATTTCGAAACATTGCGCAAAAGATTGAACATTTTTCGAGCAACATTTAAAAGCAATAAACATTTGATCAAATTAACAAGAGTTTTGTGACTTGATACCTCTTTTTGTATGTTTTTTTTTTGTTTTTGAACGTAGTTGTACGTAACTTTTACTTCTGTTAATTCAATCACTCAACATAATTTGTCATTCGTATCCTATTAAAAAACAGCATTTTATTTGTCAGTTGAACCCAAATAGACCAATACTTACAAGGGTCGGTCGTATATGAAAAATTATCAGAAAAACAGCGCGAACCCCTTTCTTCTAGCTTCTCTCAGATAGAGATGGAAACAGATGGAGCCACTATGATCATCGTTTCCTCTAAACTTAGTATTGCTTGATTTTTTGGGTAATCTGATTTAATTTCAAAAGAAATGTATACAACAGCAAATCTAACACAAATCGAAATTGTAAATGTAACACAAATTTTTTTGGAAATTTTATTGTTGAAACTGCAAAAATAGCATACATAGTGTATTTTTGACTGGTGCTCTAGCACCTCAGACTGCTAACAAATGAATCGGGTAACTTTAACTTGAAAAATCGACCTTGCTCTAGAATAACTTCTAGAACTGATGAGATTGTCCTCCACCCTGTTTTCCTTTGAAAAAAAAAATGGTTAGTTTTCCCATACGTGGGTGTAACGCCAAAATAAACTTAATCACATAAATGTGGTCATTCAGCTTCTCTCCAGACCCTTGTTAGGCTGTTTTTGCTTAACTTTAAGCTTCAGCAAATAAGATCCTGGAAATAAACTGATAAACGTGTGAAAACACATCTCCAAAGCTGTGCAGTATCCGGTGGAGTATTTCTGTGTGTTTTGTGGAATTGCGGAAGCCTTAATCACTTGAAGCTACTATAACTATAATACTATAACTTACTGGAGCTACTATATACTATAACCTACTGGAGCCACTACTGTCCTTGGCTAAAGACGCACTTATTCCAACGTTGAATCTAAGAATGGAAACACTTTCTTTAGGCTTTTAATTTTTTTAATGTAAAGAATGAGATCAAAGCGTTTTATTAGTATTGAGGTTTTTATTTTCATGAAAAGTCAGAGTGGTTTTATGAAGCTAGTGGTGGTGAGTAAGGCGGGTTCAAGCTGAATAATCTTTTCTCTGCTTAAAAAACTCAAGGGCCATGTGCGGCGCGGCACGTTGTTGTGTTAAAGAAAAAAAGTTATTAGCCAGATTTTCCAGTATCTTCTTTAGCTTAACGTTCCAAGTACGTTGGTGTACACCACTCAAGCAAAATTTTGAATTCACTTATTTGAGTTATATAAAAACATTGAATTCATTTATTTCTCTTGAAAGAAACTCTGATCGCGCTATGTCCTCACTTTTGAAAATAACAATGAACATGTTTTGATCCTCGGAAGGAAGTAAGGGATTCTCTTTTGATTCTTTATTGAGAACTATCTCAAAATCTTATTTGTAGATCTGACGTTTAGTTACAATTCCGAAGCTCTGTAAATGACTCTGTATAATTTTAATTTGATTATAATTTCGGAATTAAAATTTTATTATAGGTTTTGTGTATTTTGTGAGATTGCAGAACATTCAATCACCCAAAACTGCTATAAGTTACGAAACAATCTCACAAATTAATTCGTTTGAGTAACTCAATAGACTCCAAGCCGTGATTCGCGAAAAGCATTCGTTTTTGGATATTTTTTGCCAATCCAAAAAGCATCATCTCTTACCGGAAAATGCTTGAATGCCTTTCGCTATCCAGACGCTGCATAAAATGTAGGAATTACATTGAACCACGCACTGTACACTTTAGATACTTTGCTTACAAAGTTTTATCTTTCCAGTTCATTAGAGTCTGAGGAAAGTGTCGGAAACAAATAATGGGTTTATTTTCAAACTAAACCAAGCTCTTTCTTAAAAGATGAAATCGGCAAACTCATAGATCGATTGAAAGCGGCTAAGAAGGAGTATGGGGACTATGCTATTGATGAATAAAACTATAATCTTCAAGTAAACCTTAAAACATTTATTTGATAAAGAAGCTACAACTTATCACAGCAGCTGACTCCTAAAATTTTTAAAAGTATGCCAAAGATCCCGGAAATTCTGATTGTTCGGAAAAGAATTATTTATTTCCAATAAAGTCAAAGTAAATTCTGTGAGTGCTTGAACTAATTTGCATTGAGAGTACATTTTAACATTGATAGTAAGATCTCTCTCATACTGATTTTATAATGCATACGGTATAAAAAAAATCTCTCTCTACAAACTGGATATTTCTTCTTTTAACAAGGGAATTTTAATTTATTTTTGAATTACTCATAAAACCTGAAATTCCGGGAATTTTCGCTTTGGATTAACAAACTTTAAGTGTCAAAAAAGTGTAAAAAGTCATGTACATACAAAAAAGTAACTTCCAGCCTCAGCCAGTGCTTTAAAGAAGGATCATTAGCATGACCCTAATATATCAAGACATGTCGAGGCGATGGTATGCAGCACTGAGTCAATAAGACTGCCGTCTGAGCACAATCTTTGTGCACGACTTTTCCACAAAGCCCTGTTTGTTTCATACTCGATGGTATTGACGGTTAGCATTTGCTGACGCATCCCAACAGCTTAATCACAAGAGATATAGAATTTTTCATATGCCAAGATAGTGAAATTCAAATCAGTTCAAATATTGAATCCTATCTTATTTAAACATAAAAAAGCAAGCCTTATTTATCGCTTTAATGTTTTGTTAATAACATTACCACCAGCGACTAACTCATTAAATTATCCAATTCAATTTTTTTACTAAAGCACTGAATAGCTATTATTTGACTACAGCGTGCTCTATTTTTGACTCTATTCACGCTACCAAATTTATTTGACTATGCCTTGGTTTGCTTGTACTAATTGAAGATAATAATTACTATAAATCAGCATTTAACATTTAAGCCAAAACGTTTTGCATAATCACCCAATACACACATTGATGGTTCACTTTGTTGTTGCGTTTCTATAGTGGTAACCGCAATATGTATCAAAAATCAATGCTCGTACCACAAAACTTAGACGTATTGCAAAAAAATTGTTTGCAAAAATCGCCAAGGTCATAAAAATTTACCAAAGATACTCATATCTTTAATGAATTTTCTCTCATATTGAAATTAGTGGAGTAGCTGGGTAGGTTGCATGCAAACACCGGCAGCAATAATGAGTGGTATTAGCTCTTATTTTCATTAACGCACTTAACATACACACATATGCACATTGTGGCAGCATACAGTGCCCACCTGTGCGGATCTTAGAGATCATGTAAGTGATGTGAAATATTTTTTTCTCCTGGCACTATTGGAAATACAATAGCATTTTAATGGTTTCGCTTAAAAAGCGTTTACTTTACTTCCTATTTTTTGTGCAATATCTTAATGGGAGATATTTGGAGGTGTATGTTGCAACAAGGAAAGTATGAGCAATTGAATTCATAAAATAATTTGATATTGGTTTCGATTGCATTGAAGGGTTCAATGCAAGAGCTGTGGGCACTTTTATTTGTGAATGTACAGGATCGTGAATAATGGGAGTTGAGTTCGACTTTGGCTTAGATAAAATCATTGCCCGGCACGTAAAAAGTAAAAAATTTAGAACTCCATATTGCATCCACGTAAGTTGAATGTACCGGCCCAGAGTCCCGATTGTATTTAAGAAGGTCCAACATATGAAATAATTCAAGGTTTCTTCCATTTTTTACATATTTATATGTCGTATGCTTGATACGAAGTGCAGAAATAGCTACAGTTGAAGTGCTACTTTGAAAGACAAGCTGACACTTCATGTAGGATACAAATGGTCATTGAAATCATTTAAAGTACGCTTAAGTGAATGAATTTACAGGATCCATCCACGAGCACGGTAGCAAATGATCAAAATATTCCAATTGAAACTGCATTCATAATACACTGCAAAAAATGACCACTTAAGTGCTTAACGTTGACATTGGAATATTAAGTGTATTGGATAAAAACTTCACCATAAGTCAAAGCCATGGACATCTTTTTGGGGTTTCCAAATAATTTGGCATCGGACGTTTCGTATCAATGAAATTTGAAAAAATATTTAACATATGTGATTTGATCTAATTTACTTATTGTAATGTATAAACATAATTTGATAATAACTGTACGAAGAACGTCTAGCTGTACATACAAAATTTAAAAGGATCTTGCATGATCTGAAGGATTAAAATAAATTCGATATTTAATTCAACTAATTTCTTCAGTTGTCTCCTGTTTTGGTTTGTAAGGCTCATACCATTATATACGGAACCCCGTCAGTGAAACCGTGAAATATATCATGTCATTTCAAAAATAAGGTCAAATCAAACCTCTTGCATCAAAACTGCATACCTCGAATATTCCTTTTTTGTTATCTATGATTTCCTGACCCTGTTTGCATAGGATATGAATAAAAGATAGTTTGATTTGAAATAATTTAATAACTTGTGTTTAATTTACTTTTCACTACCAATATTAAAACAAAATTAATTTCAAAATAAAAATTTACTTTCAAAAACCAACTCAATTGGAGTAATCCCAACCTTACTAAATTTTAACATTCCTGGTAACAATAAACAGATTCCTCCTACATGGCATGATGGTTATCATCAGTTTGTATCTAGTTGACTCGGATATTTGCGACCCTTTAAGTCTTTCGATGGTTTTTGCTTTTCCTTGGGGTTTATTTTGTCTTTTCGTGCTTTGGTGAGTCCGAAGATTCCTTCTTATTCCGCTGACATGTTTTTTAGTCCAAGGCATATGTATACCACAAAGTCTTGGCTGATCCCTAAATTTTTTAATTGATGTCATTTTGAACGTATCGACTCTAGTTGAATTTTTTGGCTGATCCAGTTCTTTCCAGCTTATTTCATTTCTCTTTTCACCTCTATGTCCTGTAATACAAGTAGCACCTCCTGGCAGACAGAGATAAAAAGGATTGAATGTGTCCAAAAGCTGTTTTTGGTTTTAACATATGCATTTTATTTGAAATGTATATCATCAATCTTCGCTCATTTCGGAATCCCATTACCGTGACTTCAAAATGAAATCACCGTTGCACTCGCATTTCAGGTTTCAAACAAAAGTCATATTGCACATCAGGGTATGTTTACTTTACAAGTTTGATCTGGGACACTGCGCAGTAAAACCTCATCTGCATATAACAAGAATTTAAGGGGAAAACGAACGAACATGTAAACAGTGATTCCAGTGCTTTGATAATGAAGAACGACAGCTTGAAGATCAGTCAAGTTCAGCAGGGCCCATCGAGGTGGCATATGGTGATCTACTTGAAGCCATACATGGGGCTAGTAAGATGGCCAACGCTGAATAATCGGAGGGGTTTCAGGTCCACAGAATCACTTTAGAGAGAGGAATTCATGCACTAGGTTATATTATATACAAGTATGGTTGGATGACTCACGAACTTTTTAAAAGAAAAAAGGAAGACAGAATGACCTGCTGTGTTTTCCATCTTGTCCATCAAACAAATTAAGGACTTCTCCGACCGCACACAGCTGCACTAACCAAATGCAAATTATTGGAGATTGGCCGAGAACTTTTACACCACCCATCCAAAATTTCCCGGTGTTTGTCCCACGGATTATCATTCGTTTCGGTCTTTCGACAACTCCTTGCAGGAAATAGAATTTAACACTGAAGGGGTCTTCGTTCAGGACTGGCAAACTTACTCGAGGATAAGAGAAAAGATATCTACAGAAGAGGGATATAGAAACTTCTGTAATGTTTTCGACAAGTTAAAGATAATCGTGCTGATTAAGTATTAGATTAAGTTTAAATAAATTGGTGATTGAAAATTTAAAAAATTTTAATTCAATACTTAAAAAACATTTAGCACGACCTGCATTTATGAAGATTTATATTTGTAGTGTGGTTAAATGTTAAATTAAATGATGAAAGAAAATTTACCAATGTCAAAAAAATCTTCTTATTTTGTTGAATTGCGCAAGGTCAAGAGTATATGTGAAGAGTTCTCACTATTTTGTTGTTATACTTGCAACGATATTTAATTCCTCGTTAAAGCACCGCCTTCAAAACTGTGTAAGTTGTCAAACTAAAGCATAGCTGGTTTTTTTGTCTTGGCATAACTTGTAGTCTGAGATACATATATGCACTTATCCGTTAAGTTGTTCATTTCCACCTTGCAGTCGCTTTCATGGCATATACTACCGACTGGAAGACTGTGATAAGGACCGCAAGTATATAACCACAGTTGCATTGCAGATTATCTTAGAAAAGATTTCTGCTCCGATTCATTCGACCGTTTTAGAACCGTCAGTTTAAATTTCGATTAGACTGACATCCACATAGGAATCAATATGGAAGGATGGATCTTCAATGGATGTGAAATTTCACCTTTCTCAGGCAATTCCGATGAAAGTGCATGGTTTTGGTTTGTCCACTACTGGTTGTACTTTGTCAAGCTCCATTTTCTTGACGGGGTCTTCACGTCTTTTAAAATGCAGAGGAGTTATCTTTGGGACTGGTTTGAACGCCGCTTTTTTCATGGTATCTTGGAGTTCCGTTCAGAGGATGATGTGTAAGATTGCCTTCTGCTATTCACGGTTTTATATCGTGTTCTGGTCAAATGATGAGTTCAGTTTGTTAAAAAATATTTTGAGCTAATAATTATGAATTGGAGGATATTTGAAGTAATAATTTTCTGAAAGTTCTTTTCATGATGAAACTTTATTTTAAAAATAATTTGAGCTTAAAAAAATTTGAAACCGATCAAGGCCACTGAAGTTTGCTCATGAGAATATATCGATGCTCACATTAAATTTTTTATTAGATTTCGTAGCGTAAATTGTTTGCGTAAGGTCGAAAGTCATGTCCGTATAGTTTTAAACCTTAATGAGAAGGATAAGAAAATTCCTCAACTAGACTAACGAGGCACTCGCGTACTTTTGTACCGTCTTTTTATCAGAGAAACAATCATGTTTTGCTTTCATAAGCTACTTATTATTCAACTTTTTCGTCCTGAATGCACATAGATACTATAAAATGTAGTTACTTGCTGATTTCTGATTTCATTCTTATTCATAGCATAAATTAAATAGCATTGAAAATAAGTGAACTTTGCTTATGTCTTCACAAAACTTGAAAATGTTTTCACATTATTTAAAAGCAATAAATATCTGCAACCAATTCAGTATGGACAAAGTATATACAATTATACGTTATATACATATTTGGTCTGACCAAATTATTCGGCAAATAACTTTATTATCAACAAAGTAATTAGTTTACATCTGAATGGAATTCATCAATTTTCAAGTACTATACTTGGCTAGAGATTCATTTGCACAACAATTGTCTAGAAACATTTTTGGGAGGCTTCTTTCGGAAATTAGTTCAGCAGCTCTCTTGGGGCCAGCTGAATGTCAAGAATGTTTTCCATTTATCGTGATTTTCAGTTTTAGGCAGAGCTAGAAATTATATGGAACCCAATTTGGTGAATAAGAGGACGTGCACAGA
Organism: Stratiomys singularior; assembly: GCA_954870665.1. Lineage (NCBI taxonomy): Eukaryota > Metazoa > Arthropoda > Insecta > Diptera > Stratiomyidae > Stratiomys > Stratiomys singularior. The sequence goes on along the minus strand of OX940877.1, from coordinate 110,749,037 downwards.
CAGGAAGATTCTTCTTAGCCAATAACTTGCGAATTACGATCGATGTGTAGTACGACTCGTTCTCATGATAAAGAAGGAAGCCGATAGCATTGCAGCACGCCTTTGTGAAATTTGATTTTTTTAAGCGTTCCCTTTAGAACAAACTCTGATCGCACTATGTTCTCACCATAAAAAAATACAGCGAGTATGATCTTGGTAGTTGGATTTACCTGTCGTGCGTTTGCAGGTGAAGCTGCGTGAAGACAATCCCTAAATTGTATTATTTCCTTGCTGTTTATCGATGTAAAGTCAGGGCACAATTTTGGAAATCTTCATCTCATTTGGAAATTTTGCTTGAAATGCGTTGCTTTCTCGAGCAGTTATTCGTCTGTTTATTTGAAGAATCTTTGCAAAATCTCGCCATAATTTTAGTCTGCTTTTTTGGTCGATGAACGTTCCAACTCATTCAGCGTTTTAAATTGCCCATTCCTCTAGTAAGAACGTCTTACTCTAAAGTAACTAGATTATCGCTTTGCATTAATTTTAACATTTCATGAAATTCTTTGACATTTTTTGCAACTCTAAATAAATCTTAATGTTAACGCTCTGTTTGAAATCCATAATGCATGGCACATGCGATAAATACAGTATCACTCTGACAGTTCTAAAGACAGACGAACTAATTATTATGTGCTCAAACTTGTCATGTTTTGCGGCTTGTGGTGTGGGCTTTCGGTCATATGACATCCCAGCAAACAATATAATCATTATATAAGACTTATTTTGGTGTAGTTTATTCCTACAAAACGGACTTTCTACGATTCGATGATCATTTCTGCTGTAAATTACTTCTTTTTTATTACAAAATACAAAATACTATGCATAACATAAAACGAATACACAATGATATATTGAAATTTATGGCATAGGCGGAGATATATAATTTTACATGGGAATTCATGTTAAAATCGAACAAATGATTCTGATCAACATTGAAAGAACTGCCAGTTGAACTTAGAAAAAGTGTCGGTGAGTCTTGGAGGAACTCAGCAACCTTTAGGAAATCCTCTGCCAAAATATTATTTGGAACGTTGCAACATATGTTAAAGAAGTTAAAATACGTCTTCCATGCAAGATTGATGCAAATGCCACCAGTTTGCGTGTAAATAACACATGGCTGATATCTTTAACATGTGTTTGAATAACAGAAAATACAAAAGTGTGTGAAATGATCAAAAACATTTTCTCCACATTCCTTCTAAATGCTTTTTGTTAGTTCGATCCCTTTATTCGAATATCGAACGTAAGCCAAATTTTGGTTTAGTTTTGTTCATTTATTAAATAATCAGTGCTTATGATAAACTTTTATTCCGAGGAAAATTATTTAAATTACTTTATCATCGTGCAAAATCCGAATAGGAAAAGAATCAAAAATATTCTAATCAATATTTTGGGTTAGTTTAAATTGTAAGCGAATTCGGCTTACAAATATAGACCCCACGTCTAAACACATCAGTCAAAATCGCGCACCTAAATGAGAGTGGATATTGTTTTAATTTTCACGAAGTATTGTAAATCTATTTTTGATTGACTAGGTTAAACGTTCGAAAATAATGGGAAAGCAACCTGAAAACAGAAAATTGGAACTAAATAAGAAACATAAAACATTATTCTCTGTGTTTTAAAAAGTAAAAGATGTCCGAGTATTTCGTCCTTCATACATTTAGAAAGCAGCACTCTAATCTCTTATAACAAAATTATCCTTGCCTCTTTTCCCTAGAACAAGGCTAAAATGTTAAAAAGAAGGTAAAAATTCTTGTAAGAATAAGATCAGAACAAAGCAAACAAAAGACGAGGGTAGATTTTTCAGTGTTCGAAAAAAAAACATTGACTTCTTTTAATTGAGTACTTCGACTGTAGGGAGCTTGAGTTGCAGTTTCTGACAAGCAAAATTTATCGCTAAATTTTCCATGAATAATTACTTAGAAAATAAAAATGCACTTAATTGCCGTTAAAATGAATTTATATTAGCTTATTTCTCGAATTCCTTTGCACTTCTATTTGTCTTAATCCTATCCATAACATGATACTAAATTTTCTATGTCGTCTTCTCGGAAGTTCTTCCTCATATGAGCATCTTAATTTGACCGAGATACATTCATGGTCCATGAATGAGCGCATCCAATCAGTTTGAATTGTATTCTTCGACAGAATGTTGAAATACATCCGACCGTTACTAATTTCAACTGGTTAAAATTAAGAAAAAGCACAACCAATTTCTTTTCTTACTAATGATCTCTTCACAGGTGACATATTGCTTATGTTATTTATTTCTTTGTCTATATGAAAAACTCTATATGCTTTTCAAATACAACTGAAAAACCTTTCGAAATGAAAAACGACTTTATTTAAATTTTCATTAAACATTAAAATCAAGGATTTCCGGCTTTTAGACAAGTATTGCATGTTGGCTTAACAAAACAGATCTTTTGTTTGCATCTCAAAACATTTTGGAATTTTTCTTGTTTTTTGAGGAGATAATCAAGTGGATCGGGGTTTTTTTGGGAAGAATTTCCAAAGTAAGATAATTATGTGTGTATGCTAGCTAGCTTTCGTAGAAGTACCATAGAAGCATGATAATTTTTGATAAAATTGCGGACCTAAATCTCATATTTTAAAAGCAATTACTTATGCTTAGTTATATCTTAGATGGAGAATAAAAATTGAGTTGGGAAGAGTCTTGGTACTAGTTCGATCAATAAATTGGGATGAGTAAGATGAAACTATCTGCAGTTTCCATTTTCTGTAGCTTTATCGAACTGGTTTTTTAAATATGTATTTTAACCCTGAAAATCTTTCTTTAACGCCGTATCAATATGTTCGTTCAGCAGTGCGGTATGGTACAAATGTGTATCTATTTCAAGCTCCTAGTAATAAGTTATCCATTCAGCGATAAAAAACTATAGTTGTAAGTTAGTATCAAACCCATAAAGGAATCCTACTCACATGCGTTTCAAGCAAGAAAAATAATTCATAATTGCGTCTTTTAGTAACTAATTATTGACTCAATTGGCAATTAGTACGTGCTCAACTAAAAACGTTGCTTGAATGAATGAAAATAACCATTGAACTGAAAAAAAGTTGAATTGATTTAAGAAACATATAACATGTTCACGCGAATGTGATGGATAATAAAGTACCAACCGTGCAACTCTCCTTAAATGAAACAAATCCGTTTAGCTGATTCATTATGAACTATTTGCACCAGGGAATATGTTAACACAATTGTAATTTCTTGTGTTTGGAAGAATATGGGTGTGGGCTACGTTAATTCATAGATTTAGTATGATAGTGAAAAATGAAATGAGAAAAACGATTAAATGTAGGACCGACATTTTCAAATCACATATCATAATATTTTTGTTTCACTTTTCTTTAAACGATAGCAATGTCATTATCCAAACGCTTTGGTGCACATAAGTTGCGCTATGTTTGTTTACTCTTATGCAAAGTACTTTTTATAGGCAAAAAATGAAGAAAATGTCGGCTGGACCCTTTTGTAGTTTCGAAAATTGTGACGAAATCGCGTCCTAAATTTTCGGTTGCATAGATCTTTCACGTTAATTCAAGCTTACTAAGCTGGAGAATCGGAAAGTTAATACCCTCGAAGAAATTAAGGGCACAATTAAAAACATCCCTTTCTTGAGCGCAGAATTCAAATTTAGTAAATAATTTAATTTAATTGAATAATCCTGCAAGTAACAAAACATAAAAGGGAATTGTTATTTTTCTTGTTGAATACTTTTACTTGTATTATAAGGAAATCATTTTCAAAAATTCGGCTAACAATTTCCAAATCGTTTTCGATTTCATTTTCCGAATCGTTCCGATTTCGATCGAAACCAATCACCAACATCTCAAAGCAAGACCACAAACAAACGCAAGTTGCAAATGAAACACAAAAGTTGTTAAATAAATAATCTTTCAATTCGAGAGGTACCAGGTAACACTATCCTGTCATTTGAACAAAAATAACGATATATTTAGGTCTAAATTATACTTAAGGGGGATAAAAAGCATATCCTGTGTTCCTCTGGTCCTCTGCTAAAATTGAAAAAAAACATCGTCTTTTCTTTGCACAATCATCTTTCTTTTTTCTTTTCATCTTTGCACTTTACTTATTGCCCATTAGTACCAATTGTGGTCACAGTACATTCATTCATAAGTACATGTACATAGTAGTGTATATGTAAGTGTTAGTCACGGCATCGCCAAATGATGAGTCCTGATGAGTTGTTCTTTGTCACTTTAAAAGTCGCCAAAAAAATGGTTTGTATTTGATACATAGCCCTCATATATTAGACGGAAGTCTCAACAGATAGTCCTCAGCAAACGAAGTACTTCGAAATGCGCTCCGCTGACTGATTATAATACAAATAAACTTTAGAAAAAGCTGCAAAATTTACGTAAAAATTACCGCCTATCGATTGTGGATTGCGCCATAAGGAGTAAGATTAGTTTGTTTCGTTTTTTGTTAAAGATATGTTGACTTAGAAGAACGCTGCTGTCATGCATCATACGCTTCCTGGACATCAACTCTAATGACGCTGTTAAAACCTATCGTTGATCCTGCCCGATTATTTTAATCCGGTTAAAACCTATGTTCCCTTAGCATATTCCTTCATTCTTTGTTGTAACAAAATATCAGGTGGACCCACATCGGCGCTATGCGGGTATGGCAACATCAAATCGGGCCAATAGTTGCCTTATGAGACGGATTTCATTCCGTCTCACATTATCGTATGCAATTCATCAGTTATCGGAGATGGCTGGTCGAACGCTTCTTACTCCGTCTCGCAGGTTGTTTCTCAGGGGTAACAAACTCCTCATATCACATTGTAACGATCGAAAAACATTGTCAGCATTATTTTGACCTGTGATTTGCTGATGTGAGCTTTCTTTGGACGCGGAGACGTTATAATAAGACATTGCCATTGCGTATTGGTTTCCGAGTCTCACAGGAAAACGCATGTTTGTTGTTGCCACCTGTTGCCACATTGTCAAAAAAAAGATTTCGTTTTTATGCAACTAATTCAATATTTCTTTGGCATGGTAAAGACTCTTTCGTTTAGGCCAGCAGTCAAAATTTGCACCATGTTGGCATATATGCTTACATATGGCAAAATTTTCAGGAATAATGGGTTTTTTTTATGGTACGCTCTTTACGCCCTTAGTGTGAGACTCCTAGACGCACAATGCTTTTAGACTACCCAATAAACGCCTTCACTGTCAACCTGATAACCTAGCCTGGAAATGTTTAACACACGGGAATAATCCATTGTACATTTAATTCAGCAAGGTTCAACCAGTCACAACGTTCAAGCGCTTCAATGCTAAAGCGACGTGTATTGCTCCCTCGCTTTGGCAGCATTGGCCTAGGTTCGATCTGTCAACTGTGGTCCAATATGGTGATTGTCCTCAATGAGCACCACACCTTCTTGAAACAGTTTGTTCCATTCAAAACCACTGGAGAGACTTATTTTAATAAGTCCCATTTTTGTGACCTTGCCTCACGATCCCACATTTTACAAAAAACTTTTTTCAAATATCGGCCTTCAAAATGTTGTCGAATTTCGTTCATCAATAACGACATAAACACGCTTCACATACTCAGCCAAAGTGTAAACGTGCTGCGATCGGTGCTTTTCTGTTGCTAAATGTTCCTTCGCTCTCGCCAAGTCAGCCACGCCTTCCTCCACAGCTCCACTAATGAAATTGAAAATCAGCCCTACGACTGGTGGTATAGACCCTATAGAAACTTATTTTTTGTCAGCCTAAACGGCATCGGCGCAAGCAGCTGCATGCTAAAGAACGCAAATCAGTATTTACGTTTTCATAATCAGGAATGGAAACTTTGTGATTTGAGGTTGTGATTTTTGTTAAAATTGTGCAGGTTTGTGAAGGTATCTATTCTTCCCATATTGCAAAAGGATACGGCTTTAAACGCAATATTGTCCTTATTATGTGGCTGTGGTATATAAGCTACAATGGTGGTATGAGGTTTTATGCCTATGCTGATTTACCTCTATAACATTTATAATAATTTTACGTAGGTAATACCATTAAGGTAAGTGAATCCTTATGGAAGAAACAATATGACGGAATCAACGCTCTTGATGAGAAGAGTGTCACAACTTTTGCTAACACTAACACTACTACAGCTCATAGTAATAGTAAAACAACTTTTAAGCCTGCTACTACCTCAACAGCTACTTCAACAAAAGCTGCTAATTCTACTTCTACTACTACTGCTAATATTACTACTCCTACTGCTGCTGCTACTCTTACTATTACTACTACTAAATCTACTTCTACTACTACTACAGCTACTACTACTACTCATAATACTATTCTTACCACTACTACTACTAATCCTATTACTACTACTGCTACTACTACTACTACTACTACTACTACTACTACTACTACTACTACTAAAATGAATTATTTTTTCACGATAATGTAAGCAAAAATGCTAACGTATTGCCACTGGCATACAAATGTGCTTGCGGCCGATAAAATCTAACACACGACTGAAAAACTGCTGATGGATTATTTCAGAACACTACCCTTTTTTCGTCACTCGATTTTATCACGATTAACTTTTATGCTAGCACGCTTTCTTACTTTTAAGCACATTCAATAGACAGGACATGTTTCATTTGCTTCAAAGGAAACTATTGCAAAAGGGCCTTTTTTTAATCTTACAACGCAAGGAATACAATTTTATAAATAAATAATTTTATAATTTAGTTTTATCTAACGACATTATAGGAACACCTGATTTACTTTGCAAAAAAGGGAACTCTTCTTTACAAAAAGTTATCGGAGACGTTTTTTGAAAAAAAAAAATTGTGGTATTAGCCCGAATTTCAATTTGGTAAACAAGTTTAAAATAGTAATCCCAACGTTTCCTATCCCAAGGGACGATATCCAAAACGTAAACATGACTCCCTAAAAGCTGACAAAGGTAGAAATTTAAACCTACCTATTTCAGGACGACTTTCAGGACTATTTCAGGACTGCTAAATTGAACTTTAATTGCTATATTGAACAGAACTTTGCTGAATTCCAACACGGCCCTGAGCATTAACTTCAAATCAACCAGTTCCGTATAACTATCAAAATTTTCGCTTGGCAATGCTAACACATAGCCTCCAGGGATAGCGCAGGTGAAACAGCTCTCAGTTTTCTCTTGTCCGCCCACGTTAACCATCAGTCTATGCTGTTATTAACTGACAGTTTTGTCACAAGCATAAGAACTTTCAATAGGAACACTCCTGGGCGACTTCTGTCAAATTTCTTCGCTGTTTCTTTTTAGTGATGATGAAAGAACTGAAATGAAGACCTAGTACAATGCCAAAAATGCATTCAAATGGACACATTATTATGTTAAAATGTAAAATGTATTTTATGTCACCTTTCCAAAAGACATACAAAACGTGAAAAAATTTGAAAAAAACTTCAGAGGCCTTAGTGTAGTTATATTTGTATTGGGGTTTTATTCAAAAACATTAAGAGGGACATTCTCGTAAAATATTATCATGAGAAAAAATTCACCAATTCAAAGAAACTCCACTAGTTGAATCATGTAAGATCTACTGTTGGTTGAAGTATTATCGCTGTATAATAATTATGCTGTGCCATAACATAAGGACAACACAGCTATAAGACTCTTCCGATTTTCAGCTATTAATAATTACTAAGGACCTTTCTTAGCCGCTTAAAAAAGAAAGGAGATTATGTATATAGAGATAAGAATACGAAAGGAGGAAACCAGACTACGAAGATGGTAAGCCACCGAAACGGGAAATGTACGACACAAGGAAAAAGGCGGGAAATTATGGAACTTCGTTCATAGAAAAAACAAACAATTTTTCTATCCCTGCCGGACAAAATCGTGAATATTTTAAAATGAGAATACAAACGAAGCAAATAAAGCGAGTTTTTGCAAGATAGCGAGTGTGAAAATGAAGCTCCGTAAATTAGCAAAGAGATCACGATGGATGGCAAAAAGTCCGTGCATGAATGATTTTTCCAGTGTAATTGTGTATGCAAGTCATTGCTGACCACTGATTTAAGAATTTTGGTTAATATTGTTAGTAAGAGTAATCATTAGTTATATTTGTTTAAAATTTTCGCAGTAGTCTTTATATGTTGTCCGTAATCAATTTCGGCAACAAATGCAAAAACATCTAGAAAATTGGATTAAAATTTCGCTATATTGCCAATTTGTTTGAAAAATGCTGGTTAGTGCTGGTTAGTTGTTCTACTGTGCAGGTTGTAGATTAAGCACAATAAGCGTGAAAACTCGCGAACGACTTCTCGTAGAAAGAGATAGAAAAAGCATAAGTAGATCTATTTTTGTATTGCAGTTTTACTCAAAAACTATGACAGACAAAATGTTTATTTTCAGACTATTTACCGATTTAACTAACACTTTACTTATTTTGGTTGAATTACGATAAATTTGTTTGTTCAAAGTGTTCATGCTGTTTTATACTGTGGTAAAATTGGCGAAAATACGTTGTTTGCATTCCAACATGCTCTTCTTTTTACAATTGTTGATTCGGCAGTTTGCAACCTTCTAAAAAATTAAAAAAATACTGATTGCTTTCCATTTTTAAACCTCAACCTAAAAATGGAAAATAATAAGAATTTTCGTAATGCTCTTCTTGTTTAATATTTTCATACTCTTCTGCTTTCCTGCCTTCTTTAAAAAATTCGCCCTGAATGTTATGTATTATGTTTACATTAAAATGCACATTATATCATTTTGTGCTGAGAAAAAACTTTGATTTATTAACTTTAAATTTTTCTTTACATTTCAGTTCCAAGATGGTGATATGGAAGGTTATTTTATTCGGATTGGTACTGGTCAGCAATTCTCGACAGTTAAATGCTCCGCAGCAGGAGCCAGCGTTAGTTAAACAGTGGGCTCTATTGAACTATAATTTTGAATGGAATGCACCAGTCAATGATAAAAGCTTTTATGATCCGGAAAATATTGTAGCTACAGGAATTGCTTTGACTTCAGATCGTATATTCGTTGCAACACCACGACTGTTTTCCGGTGTATCAGCAACAATTAGTACAGTTCCTCGGGACCAATTTGGTGACTCACCTGTATTGCAAGTAAGTTACATAATTTACCCGAGCCTGTTGCGGTTCTCTGCATGGCATACACTACAAATTACTACACTACAAATACAAAAATTCGATCACTGATAAACTCAAAGGACGAGATCTGACTGTATCTCAGCAGCATATGACTACGCACAAATCGTTAGTTAACTCGAGCTATTACACAGTTTTTAAAAAGTCCAATGTTGAAGATGAAGAGAGGCAGTATCTTCCTCAAAGTAGGTTCTAGCAAAATCCCAAGGAATTTCTGTTCATGCCGTCATCGAAGTCTTTCTAGCAACCCACCTTAGAGTTTTTAGAACTCTTTATCCTGCTATCTGGATTCTGCACTATATAAGCTTCCCGGTGCTGTCTATGACACTGTTTTCGCTGCTCAGTGAACTCACTCGACTAATACTACATTAGATGCTTACTGTGCTAGGATTGGTCATCGGGAATAAAGGACCTACAAGCGGACGTGTTCAAATCCACTGTTAAGTCCTTCGAAGTATTTAGCCTCCATCACCTCAATATTCTACCAAAAAGATCCGAATTGAACATGAAGGTGTTGATAAGCCTGTGATATCAGATGAGATTTACTGAGAATCATGGGATGAGTAGCCCGCCATAACTCTCCAGTACTGCAATCTTCACGCTAGGAACTGAGAGGCGAATGTAACGTCTGGTATAAGTTAATGTCCGCCAATATCGACCATGACAAATCCTGTTCTGGCTGCCATCTCAAGTCTCTATTCATTATTTTATTTTTAAAAGTCGGCTTACTGATTATTTAAAGACCACTTTAAAACCCAAGAACAATAGGAAGAAAAACAACTAAATCCGGTTGGATTTGAAACAGAAACATTTAACAAAAGGCGAAACATTAATTGTAAAAAAAGATCGAGCTCGTCATCAGTATTCCATACTGACGGAAACGAGGAAAATAATCACTTCAGCAAAAACAACGTAAAGGTCAACGCGAAGGATTTCAACAGGTGTGATGGAATTATTATGTATATGATTGGTATGCACCTAAGGATTTCGAAACAAAAACTGATCCCGGGACTTGCAGTTCATGTTTTGCGGGGTTATTCAAATTGGAAAAGGCATTATGCGATATCTCATAACCTTGGCAGTTTTTAAAAGTTTATAAAGGTACGGAAAACAAAGGAAATTACTGAAGCACTTAAGAAGACTTTACCAGTTTATACAACCAATGCCAGTCTAAAGCAATCTTATTCAAAGTGAAGAAAATAACGGATTGGATGTTTATAATCAAAATTCTTTCAGTTTTTTATCCTAGATTCACTCTTCGAAATAAAAAATATTTACTTCCTTCATGTGCATGAAAACAATAATGTTAGGATGACATAATCAACTCCTGAACAGAAGTAGCAATTTAATATATCAACAACATATCCTCCAAAGTTAGAAGCATCTCACTCGTCTCCAGGAAATCAGCTGAAAGTTTGCGGAAAGCATTCAAACAGTTCAACTAATGATGACTTTTCCACAGCCCAATGAAAATTTCTGCCGATTACTGTCGGATTTTTCGTACGAGCTAGCATTGAAATCATTGCAAACATAAAACGATTAATCTGTAATGGCATGATCACACCGATTAAAATAATTGACATCATTAAGCCGCTCGCGGAAAATATTACCAGAAGTTCCACTCAATATTCATTTTATTCAAACGATCCAATCAGCTCTGCGCCATCAGCTCGAATTAATCATAAAATTCAATGAAAAGTCTAATCAAAAATTTCCGCTTTCTTGCAGGCCTACCCAGATTGGTCTTTCCACACTACCAGTTTAAAGAGCTACAACTGCAGCGATCTTGGTCTGGTGTCGGTCTATCGCCTTCGCATTGACTCATGCGGTCGTCTTTGGGCTCTGGATGCTGGCGTTTCACGGTCATTGGAAGATTACGAAATTACCTGCCCACCGAAAATCCTGATTTTCGATCTGGCCACAAATCAAGTTGTAAGACGGTAAGTGATCTTCGAAAGCTGCAGCTTTCCGCGGGTATTTACCTTGCAGCTTCTTCTCTCCACAGCATCGATTTCCCCCGTGAAGTGCGCAGAGGTGAATCGCTTTTCACCAACATCATTGTTGATGAGACCACGTCGAAGCCAGAAAACAAATGCGACGATGTATTCGCCTATATAAGTGATACAGTAGAACCAGGTAAGCTACAACACCTGTTTAACCCTCTCATGACTGACTTTTTTTGTAATTTAAGGTAAGCTTTAATGTTAATATAAGTTTTGCTTGGTCTTTGGTTTTTGCATGTGAAAAAATTCGGAGCATAAATTAGCCAATCGAAATCTTCAAGGACCAATTAAAATGAGGGATAACTATGAACCTTTACAAAGTTATTTTATGTATCAAAGTTGCATGGCTCCCACCTACGATGTCTTTCAATTAAAACACTTTCAATTAATAAATGTAGCCAGGGACGAACGTAAAGTATTGTTAACATATCTTCTCATACCAAAAATAAATTCATTTGATATTTTCGGGAAATCGAAAATGTTATGTTTTGTCGAATAAGGATAAAGACAGTGTGCCATTCTACGATATTCATATACAATCCCGACATATATACAATCTATAAATAAAAGATATGTACATATGTAAGATATGTAAGATATGATACAATCCCAAGAATTTATGATGAAAAATTCTAACAATTCATGTGTTTAGGTAATTCCACATAAAATCGACCAATTTTCAAATAATTTTTGAACGCACCTTCTTGTAATTGTTAAATATTTTGATATCCAGAAGAGCTGGAGGGCTAACCTACGAAAATTAAATAAAGGGTGATTTTTTAAGAGGTATAAAACTGTGAATCGACGACACCTTTTAAAGATACCTATGGTGTGATAGCTGTCATGCGTTTTATGGTTATTTCGGTTTGCCTTTTTATCATAAATAGATTCTCGCCTAGGCAACGTCTGCAAATTGTCCGGATGTATTTCGGAAAACAAAGATTCTGTTCAAGAAACTCCTTGCACATCCAGCCATTTTTATGGTCGACATAACCGTCTATCAGATCTATTAATTTGTTTAGCCATGAATCGTTTCTGCTACTCGTTAATTTCTATGGACATGACTCCAACGCAACCATTCAGACGTCGTACAGGGTGCAATAAAGAAACCACAGCCACTGTAAAGCGTAGTGTAGGTGACGTTTGGTTTCAGCAGAATGGCACGACATGTCAGACAGCTCTTGCGAACATCGACTTATTGAAAGAAGCTTTTGATGAGTGAATGATTTCTCGTTCGGACTTGTGAATTTTCCTGCTAGATTTTACGATTCAACTCCGCTGTTGTTGGCACAAGTCAAATCGCTCGTCTACACCGCCAAGCACGAGGCGCTTCACCATTTCGAAAACAACATTCGGCACGTTATCGACTAGAGACGGCCCCAATTACTGCCTTGAGTAGCAGATAATTTGACCTATCATTTGGTTTTTATTCACACCAGTCGTGGTAAAAAATGCCTGAAGTCCTATTTAAGTAAAAATGAGAACGAAGAATCTTTACCTCTTAAAAAACACCCTCGACTTACATTGCAAATAAACAATATGCTACTGAAGGCAAATTATATACAAATAAGCATATAATAAGTCATATGCTTTTGAAATACAATCACACGAATGAAAATTAAATTCGATTGTCTTAATTTGATAGAAATTTGTCTTAAAACAACTGTGTCATATTGTATGCTGCATCACGATTTGGTGTTAGGGGCCCGGAAATAAAGAGGGATATATAGCCCCGATTCAAGGTGATTGTTGAAATAGAAGGTTTAGGGTCATTTTGTTTTAAAAAGAGGGGCCTGCAATTTACACAGCAAAACAATTCTCGAATGAAACAATTTTTAAGAAATTCACAGAAACGATTCTCGAAATGTTTTTAGTGAAATTTTTCCAGGAGCTCAATTGTCTTGAGAGTTGAGTCTTTCTTTTGGAATATCTTAAAGAAAATTCGCTCAAATGTGATTCCTAGAATCTGCTACAACTAAAGGAGCGGATTTAGAAGAAATAGTCACAATATCTCGCAAAATATGTCAACGGACTGTTCAAAACTTCAGAAGTCGGCTCTTAAATCACAGATAGAGTCGGCTAACAGCCGCCATGTCGAAGGTTCTATTTTTAAGTTATAATGTGTAGAAAACGGTACGTTCAACTGATTTCAAAAATAAGAAAATTAGTTTCTTATACACCCTGTATTCTTTTTCAACTGGTCCAGCCACACAAAAAGTAGCGTCTTTAGGCCCCTTGAACAAAAAGTTTATTGAATTTGATTATTCGATAACCATGCCTGAAGTGGGCTGTAATCAGCAGAATTCGAATTTGAAGCAAAGTGAGATGCAAAATTTTAGATTTCGAAGAACTCGAAGAAGAAGATATCCTTTTTCCTTTTCTTGTTGAAGAAATTGTCTTGAATGTTCAATGTTTTTATTAATTTTTAAGAACAATGACATTAAATTAATTTCAATTTTGAAATTTAATGGAGAAATTGTTTTAAATTGATAGCTTTTTTACAATATTTATTGGCAACCACTATAGTCCATCGTCCTTGCATTGACTCAATGGTATTCTGGTTGAATTCTGGGCGTGGGGGGAGGGGGGGTGGTAATTGGGCAGTGTTCCAACAGACTCCAAAGAATATTTACAGTCGTCGACTTTGTAAACAGCCTGCTTGGTATCAGTTAATTGATTTTTTAAGAAGGTTTGGTTCAGAGGATAGAGCAGGCCAGACTATTAATTGAACATTATTGGTTGAAAATTTCAAACAAAGCTTTGAAAAACAAAGTTTTATTAAATGATTATTCACTGATTTAGTTCACATTATCAACTCGAATCATCTATTTTGGACGGACCATCTCCTTTTTTTAAGTAAAGAAATATTACGTTTCCCAAAATTTTCGCATCAATGTTGACATTAATCCAAAATATCGAGGTTGCTTCAAAAAAGCCTCTTTATTCATGCTGCATTTCTGAATGTATTTGCGGGCAAAACATGGACCATGCAAAGTATTGAGTGGTCTCTTTATGTAAGTCCTCCTTCCAGAACACCGAAGAAAACATAAGGAGAAAGCCACTCCGAATGATACGCCAGAATTTCAACCGTGCTTGAATATTAATTTTTCTACAATTGGTGGTTTCCTGTGGCTTCTATGATTGAATTTAAAGTAATTTAATTCTAATTTAGAAGGATGTCAAAGAAAGAGAACCTTAGTACTAGCTGGACTCCATCAATTACATCCCTCATGCTAAATTTCCTTTTTATTTTTCGTGTGTCAGTTTCTTTTCTAATTGAGTGTATTTTAAATCAATTTTTCTCGAAGAGCCAAGCATGTGTTGAATTGTTTCGTAGATTTTAATTTATAATGTCTCTTTTATTCTAAATAAGCAGGACTACAGTGCCTGGCGTCGTCTATTATTCCAAATAAACAACTTGACTTCAATTTTGTGTGCAATCAAAATGTTTTCATTTTTGTTGTTGATATATTTAGAATTCGGGAGTAAGTTGCCAACTTACTCAATTTAAAACATTTGAAAATTGTGGATATTGTATTAAAATATAATTTGTGGAATAAAGACTTCGAGTCTTTAGACTTTCGGAGGAATGCTCCGTATCAAATTATCAAACAATTGAGCAATAGGATTTAAATAAAAGAACTATGAGATGTATAATATTGTTCATGAATTCGCTCTCAAGACGACTACAGTGGCGCGCGACATTATTCGAACATGTCACAATATAAGATTTTGGGAGTAAGTTGTACAAATTTCGAGATTAAGTTGCACTATTCCGATGGGTGAAACAATTGAATACTGAAGAAATTAGCAACTTGCTACTGAAGCATATATATGTCAATATCAACAAGAAAGAAGCTTTCTTTAATTCAGTGCCACAATAAAAAATACTTCAGTTTTTTAGCTCCTTTAGTAGCACCTTTTGCAAACGCTTTCTACGACATTAACATTAGGTATTCTAAGTTGTATAGTCATAGGTGGCTCTAATATGCCATTTTACATCGTAAATATAAAGCAACTATCTTTTTTATTTTTATTCGCGCTTATTTTTATTATATTGAACTCAGATATACTTTTGCGACCGAATCACCCGGGCTGTCATAAACGTGCAGGTTTTCAAACAATTATTTTTTAGAATATGGAAAAAAATATGTTTTTTTTTCTATTTGGAATTAACATAGAAATAATAACATAGAAAAAAAGATATCTAACATAGAAAGAAATAATTCAAAAATGTTATCTCTGTGGTAAACTTTCATACATTTAAGTGAATTTTCGAAATTTTCATGAAATCCCAACAAAATATTCTATCGTTCATCATTTTATTGGCGTAAAATTTGTTATCAAATCTTATTACTTAAAAGTTGTGTTTGTCCAAATTTCAGTACTTTTTAACGACTCCTTCAGCCTTTATAATATCTCAGTACTATCAGAATATTGAATGGATACGTTTTTCAATGGCATGGTGAGAAATTTCATCATATTTCATTTCAAAAATTAATTTTGTTCACACGATTGCCACATTCGTCAACAAAATCTCTTAGCTTCAATCAGTTAAGAATTAGTTGATTAAAAATAGTAAAGTTGATAAACGGTGCAGAATCGTTTTGAAACATAACCTCAGTACAACACTGATATTGCTTCCCGCTTTTAACATGCTCCTGGAAAATGGAGACAAAGCCTTGTTCGTTTAATTGTCCATCGATTTTGCGCAAGCATTTCGAAAAACTTCTTCATCCCTCTCTTCTGGCTTAATATCGATTGTTGGGAAAGTGTTAGCTGGCTTTCCCACAACGTAATTTATTCCATCCGAATGAAAACAGTGAAATTCAGACCAGAAAAGAAAGGATCACATTTTTCTAAAGGTCTTCAGTTTAACGTATTTATTGTTTGGTTCACGCGAATCGTGTATTTACATTTTGTGATGAGCAGCAATTTTTTCCAGAGCTTCGCACCGTGAATGCATCAATTTCTTCTGTGAGTCATTTCTAATCTCTGTTTTTTCTTGGAAACGCGGTGTTAAGCCGATCTTGCAGACACTTTCTCTTGATTGATCGATCTTAGTACTAAAGTTGTCTTATTGGGTCTTCCGAACTCCACCTCCTTTGCTGTGGATCCAGGTTCTTACTCTTTTAAAAACTGTCTAACTGCTCGCTTTTTGTATCCCTCCATGGTGATTGCACGTCACGAGATTGCACTGCTGAGATACAGTCAGAACTCGTCCTTTGACTTTATTAATCATTGACATATAAATTACATATGAATAATTTTTCACGTGTACGCTGTTCAGAGGATTATAATAAGCTGATTCGAAGTATTAAAAAACATTTCAATTTAAGCCATAGAATAAATTATCTTTAACAAAGACGCAACCAAGTATAATGGAGTATAATACCGGTCCTCTAGCGTTCGCAAATCCACTACAGGGCGATCGATACGGGGCCTAACATTATAATGATACGTTACAATACCGTTAATGTTCATGTGTGACGTTTCTTGTCTTAAATGACACAAAATTGCAATCAATATCAACTCGTAATAATCTGCCGTGATCTTATAGCCATTTTGGACAGCATTTTGGTGGAAAGAATCCTGGGAATCAAGAAGATTACCAAAATAACTGAACCGGCGCCTCATTTTTGCTTTAATATTCGGAGGTGGATACTGAATCGGTTTTCATCGAGAACATTTTTTCACTTCCTGATCATAATAAAAAATTCAAGATTCAAGTATATGTGTATGGTTTCTTCGTTTGTTATTCTCTACCACCTGAGACAACAAATAAACTATGGTGCAATTGAAATGTTTAAGATGTCAGCAAGCTTTCAATATCCTTTTGTGACTCTTCGCCAATAATAGCAGCAGCTGTACCTCTATAGAACCCCGTTGCGTGACATTGCAGGTCACCCCTCTCACGACTCAACGGCGCACATAGGGGTATTTTGCTGATCTAGCCAGTCAAAATTATTTGTATAGTTTTTTTACTCCAGGTACTTGTCCTGGTTAACTATAAGCCATATTTTTCTTTTTAATGAATAAAGACTTTAAGTATTGGGATAAAATATAGTTAAAAATATATTCTAGTAATTTGTAATTTCGATATTAATTATTTTCTTGTAAATGTTATAAAATTTATGTAACTATAATGATGATGAGCCTCATGGTTCTTCATCATCCTCGTCACTTTCAGTGCCTCCGGAAACGTCCTCCTCCGTGCCTGAGCGACTTGTTCCGAGTGCAATCCAATTAGCAACATTGCCTTGTCTATGACATTAGCACCACGCACCAGGATCTTGTGCATCGTAGGTGTCACAGGATGCCACGGATACAAACTTATATAAAGTTTCGCAGTGTCCATGCAAACTTGTCCAAATGAACTTTCTGACCACTTGATATGACTTCAAGGATGACTTTGGGTCGGTAAATGAAATTATAATCAACTCCAGCTATTTTTGCAGCTGTCAGGATTGGGAAAAATCTTCTACTTGTGTTACCATCATTGGTATTTCCAAACCCAGCTTTCGGTACATCCTCTTTTAGACCAATTCCATGTCTAAATTTCTTTTGTATGAGTTTTTCTGCTCCTTTAAAATAGCTTTGTCAACGTTAGATCTTAACTGCATTGTTTTACAGTGAGTTTGTATGAGAGGTGCAATATGCTCTCAAACAGACGAATTCTGGTTTGCAAAGTGTATAATCCGAATGAAAGTGCGTCTGCATCAACATCTCTTTTGATAGTTAAATCGTTGAGTTCTTTCGATGGTTCTCCACAAATGTAGCACCTCCTTGTTGATGTGGTCTGTGTGGCAGCATTACATAATTTTGCGTCTACCATTCCAAGCATCATAGTATGTTTTACAGAACATGACTTTTCTTCTAGTATAAATGTTGTTTTGAGTAAGGCGTCAATGACATTTTCCACATACTCAATTTCTTCTTGGGTTATATCCACAGTTTCTGTAACGAATCTGATTCTAAAAGTACGACAATATCGCAATGAAGATGGGGTTGGATTTTGCCTTACTGTTTTGATACCACATATCAAACGAAGAGGTATAAAGCTACTTTGAAAAATGTTACGATCTGTGGTGTCCTTTTCCACCTTTTGTTTTAATTGCGCCTTCTGTGATCCATCGCAACCCCACTTGCAAAACAGCTCTAATTAGTCAGAATCATGTGGTCTTAGATCACGTAGAACATCCTTGAAATACATACGTCATAAATTTTGTTTCAGTATGGTTTGATACATCTTGAAGATTTACTTGTGCGCATGTTTCAGTCACTTCGTATGATTCTTTGGGCGGATAGCAGTCACTTTTTGCTTTTTGTAGGATGCTGTAACTAGGAAACAATTTTTTAATAGCACTTCTTATTATTTCATATTGTCGCCGAGTGAGATCAGCTTCCATGAATACAGAAAGTGCCGATAAAGGTGTTTGTTTTTTTTTTGTCATCTCGGACTGTTTTGTATGATTTTTTCAACTTTGTAGCTATCGTTGGAGAATTAATAATCTGCTTAAGTATGCTTGATGCATATTTTTTCCACATGTTTGTAAATTTGTTTATGCAGCATGTACCAACATATCATTACCCGCTGTTATACGTAAGGTTCAATGTTCCTTCTCTTGCTACTTTCGCTTAGCTCATTAAATCGAACTTTAGAACCGAACTATAGGGCTGCGCTCTCGGTATTTTGAATGCTTTTTTTAGCCATTCGTCATTATTTTGAAGAATTCTAGCTTCCGGCTTTTCAGCTTTTTTCCACCTTTGTTTGAACTCCGACTTAATATGCGAAAACTTGTGCTTCAACGCCTTTAATTATGTTCAGAATAGTCTTCGCTTGACAAAATCCAATTTTCCAAGTAATTTAATTATTCTTGAAAATTAGGCAAATTTTTCTCTTTCATTTTATCAAAAAGTAATCTACGGTTCACTACTCTAACACATGAGAGACCAGGGGACCCTGACAACAAATAATTACCAAGGTAACATAGCGTCAATTGCAAATAAAGTTTTTTTATTTTTTTTTACTGTCTTGGTCTGTCACCTCTGGCATGAAAGGCGGCCGGTATGGACGGCTAATTAGGCTGTAATAATTTTATAGAAACTATAACCTGTGGTTATCAATTAACATTATAACCGGGAAGGAACCGGAAATACAACAAAAACCTTTTCAAACTTAAAATTGGGTTGGAAATTTTAACAATTTTAAACAATATTTTCAAACGTCAAATAACAATATCCTATCAAAAAAAAATACAGCATAATATTTAAACAATATGCGCTCTTACCTCCTTGATCCATGTTCATAACAAAATTCTGAAAGAAGTCAATAGTCTCGAAAATATTTAACTTTTTATCAGATACTATCACATGTAGGAAACGCATAAGATACGTGCAGTTGAAGCGATGACTAACTTCTGAAAATACAACTACGCAGGTCCATCCGATAAGAGACCGAAACGGGTTGTATATTTTTCTCTAGTCATTCTAGTCAAGGAACCATTTGTTTTTTACGTGTGACAACTTCTCATAAATTGGTTTGTGACCGACTAGATCAGCAAAATAACCCTATGTGTCGCGATGCTCTACTACCATCCTCGAAAGAAAATGGTATTCAGATTTTCCACATTTTGTAAGCAATGATCACTCCGAGTCCTTATATTCCTTTTTATCATCCCTTTTATACAGAATGTATGTGTGTGTGTATGTGAAACGTTTAACTTCTCAGCAATTTCACGCGTAGTTACGTTACCATTCGCTTTGATGATGGCTTTGATTTCATCCTCATTAGGCTCAACTGATTGATCTAAACGTTGGTCATCTTCAAAAGAGAAATCTCAAGAACGAAATGTTCTAAACCAATTACGACATTAAGGCCCAGATACAATACTGCGTGACGGCGATGCGAGAACGCAATGCGATCCTCGCTCGTCGTCACGCAACGCATTCAATTTACAATGCACGCGATGCGAGGAAGAATAATATTCATATGACAAATGTCAAATTGGTGAAGTTTCAAATGAAATTTGATTAAAATTGTTTTTGACTCTTTCAAAATTTGAATTTGGAATTTTCCTTCGTTTGGCGAATAATAGCTTCAACTAGAATGCACGAAATTTTCATTCAAAATTCATCCAGAATAACCACATCCTACTTAAGAAATAATTAATGCGTTTGAATTTCAAATTTCATTTAAGCGCCATATTGCATCCGGCAACGTCACGCACCTCGTTGCGAGGAATCTTCGTTTTCCCGAAAAATTCTTGCCTCACATCAATGCATCGCAATCATTGTAGGTTGTCGTATACAAATGCATGTTACGAAAACTGCTTGGCATTTGCTGCGAGACTCTCGTCGCACTCTCGCATCGCCGTCTCGCAGCATTGTATTTCAGCCTTTATTCTTTTTTAAAAGGCTATATTACCTTTTACATCACCTAAATTTTTAGTGGCTTGCACGGCATTTTTTCATTTGAGGAAATAATGAAGCAAAATATGGCGAAAATGTTCGTTTTTGCATTCTATATTAATATTGAGGTATAAAAACAGTCTGAAAAATGTCTACGCAATCAACTTGTGAAGCTGAGTAAGAATGAAAACTAATTTATATAAGAAGAAGAAGATCATAAAGTTTACGAATATCATAAAAATGGAAGTGAGAGTTGACCCAAAAAAAAGGGGAACCCAAAAGTTCGACAACTCTTAAATTGGGATTGGGCAGAAGGGTTAAGCATTGAATGAGCGGCCAATGGAAATTTGGTGTCATGGCATCGTTCACCGGAGCACAATGTGCCTTCTGCGTATGTGAGTATAGTACTCATGGCGATTCGAAACAACGATTCTTCGGCTCTAAAGCAACGAAATTATTGCGCTCATTACAAGAAACGGTATGTAAATAGTAGGAATGTAAAGAGGCAACATTGCAGGTACTGGAATGACACTTATCCGTTGTTGAAGCAATAAAAACCTCTGCATTCACTCAACGTTACTGAATGGGAAGCTCTGTCAGCAAGAGGAACTTATGGTTCATACTTTCATGAATGCCAAAGAGGAAGCCCAGTTTCAGGGAATACAGAGCAGAACACTGCAATACTACAAAAGTTTTTTGGTCGAGCGCTGTAAGATTTAAATGGTTTTCATCAACGTCCGTGGTTTGAACTAGATGGACCACTTATGTCACCAATGACCCATTGTTCGCGAGATTTTTGTGAAAAAAGTTGCATCTAAGAGATGTGACATTAAAAGGGCAACCCGTAGCCTAGATTATCCCCAATGGACTGTTTCATTTGCAGATATCTTTATAACAACAACCCAAGGTCTCGTGAAGAATTCAAATCAAATGTGCAAGAGGAAATTGCAAACATTTCATCAATTTATAAGGCTGTAATCGTTTGCAATATAAAAAGACTTTTGGACCACCCTGCATAACAATATTTACACTTCGATGCTTTCAAATAGCTGCGAACTCGAGCAAATCATGCAGTATTTAATACGAACCAGGGCAGCAAAAGGCTCAAATTTTGTCCAAGATTTGAGCAAAAAGCTTTACAGAGTTCGACCAAATAAATTCTGATGGATTTGAAAATTCTGATGGACTGATGGAGAACGAGACTATCTTTAGAACCCCAAGAGAGAAATTCTGCCTTTGAAATAAAAATGCGCATTAAATTAGATTAAAATCTTGTTCGTATTGCCTAAATTGAAAAAAAATATGTTCAGTGATCTCAACAATTTCTTCATTTTTATTTGAAGAATATTTTAGAGTTTTGCTTCCAAATTGCGTCACAGAATTGAATTATTCATAATTCACGGTCGAGAAACCTTTCGACGGACAATATAGTGCTAAAGTTGAATCAAATAATAATATTTGATTCGAAATTAAATGATGTTGCTTATTTCAACAATCTTTGATTTATTTTTTGTCCAATTGAATCACTGGAGTGACTAAGAATATAAGTCATCAAGTAAATTAAGCCACAATCATGCAGTCACGATTTATTAATTTCCAATAGACAGACATTACATCGATAAATATTTTCCGAATCGAGGCGTGACCGTTTTTCATGACTTACTGAAACAGATACCATTCACTGAACCAAATGTTACCTGATTCGTACATACTAACGATTAATAAAACACGTATGAAATTTATACTTTAGCAGTTCATTATATATATGAATTATATTCAGATGGGGCTAACTTTTTGCACTTTTCGCTATGGCCACTGGTTTCAAAGACGTTGATTGTATCTAGGGATTCGGAATTTAAACAAAGAGATCATATTTTAATGGATGCACTAGCATTGCAATGAATTTTGAAAATAAAAGCTATACGAAAAGTATTTTCGCTGCTTCCCACCATTTCGAAACTGATGGTTAGTTCGAATTTGAATCCATTTTATTTCCAAAATTAAATAGATAATTATTTAGTATAGTGTGTAGTATGTAGTTTTAGTATGTAGCATAAGTCAAGAAAAATTAAGACCAAAATATTCAGCACAGGGATATCTGATCAACTAAAATTCTCATATAAATGATTATGAAAACCCAAAAATAAACTAACTGAATCCATAGTAAACAATTACATCAATAAAATAAGCGAGAATATCCGAAAATAATATTTTCTTGTACTTACCATACCTTTATAGGTGTAACAAGTTTCTGATTTGATCTAGAGTGTCTTTCTACTCTATGAAAAGCAGTCGTCCTTAAATTTTCCCTACATTGCTTCAAGGAATGAAAAAAATGAAAACAGCCGATAAAGTAACTAATGCCATACAAAAGAAATTTACGTTCAAAGCCAATTAGACCAGGTTTTAACAGGTCTTATGTGATAATAGGGACCACAGCATGAGTACCATCAGCCTTAACACTCCCGGGCGAATTCTGACCGACAGAGATAGCAAAAGTAGAAATAGAATTATATTTATATAACGTTTTTGGGGAGCAATTCTCGTTAAGCAAAATAATGAGATGAAGTTTACCAATTCAAACAAAACTCTACTTATTTTATTTGACTTCCAGTAGGGTCGGAGTTCGATCGAAGCATTCTGGCTATATGCTTACTTTATGCTCAGAAGCGGAAGTTCGGAAAACCCGATTCATTTCTAAATACAGATTCTAGCGGAGAATAACACAGATTTAGATAAGGGAGCTTGGGGAATGATAATCGTATACGTATCCCTCTCTGCCACACCTTTCGCTAAAACTCTGTTTTCCTCAGATGACGTGAACAAATATGAAGATCTTATTGAAGTGAATATTTTGTAGAAGGCATTGGCACCTACCACTGACGCAACAATTCAAACCTGCTGATCGTGGATTGCTTCCAATTATTGCAAACGGGCCAGGGCTTAGGCCAGTTGGAAAGCAATCCAAATTTCAAAGCATCTATTATCTTTTCGATCGAAATATATAGATTCATGAATAATCTAAACTGTAGGATATGTGGTGAGAAAAATCCTCCTACTTTTGATAAGGTACACTAGAATCTACTCAACGTCTACTGATGTCTGCTCAAGGCGGGATTGGACATCACTTTTCTCAAAATAAAGATGGAAACGTAGCTTAAAACTGCAAACGCTTCAGAGATATGGGGGGAAAAGGAAAAAATTGAACCCTAAACAATGATTTCTTTGAATATGATGGTGCGACTTGTCACAAATATCAACGGATATTAGATACTCAACGGAAATACCAGCTGGCCTCCATGGATATTTCATTCGACAGGATCTGACACAACTGTGCCCTGTAGAGATTTGTTCTACTAAAATAAGCAAAGAACAATTCATGAACTTTGACGAAGCATTCAACGCACAATTCTAAACTCACTACGCGATATCGTAGAGAAAGTAATTGAAATTTGAACATCGAGAGTGCATTCGGTCCATTGAAGCCAAACACGACATTCAAACGACATACTTATCTGTACTTAATATCATCAATTGTTTCTTTTTTTGTTCTTAAAAATCCGGATCAATATTACTTTTAAGTCTTAATTATAAGTTTGGTGTGCAAATTCAAAGTTTCAGCACGATCGTAAAAAAGGATTACATATTTATATTTCAAAGTGCGAGGGTAGGCCAATAAGCTCCTTCGAAATTAAACAGATGGCGTGACTAGCACTATAAGCGGTCCATTTTTGTGCAATGTAATCTGAGTGAGTTTTTTCGTCGATTTGTGACTGTAGACGAAACATGGATACAACACTACACTCCCGAGACTGAAGAACAGTCAAAGCAGTGGATTGTTAAAGACGAATCATGTCTAAAGAAGGGGAAAACCGTTAAATCGCTGGACAACGTTTTTCTTCAAATGAAGAAGTCATCGATCAAACAAATGCTTATTTTAAGGACCTTCCAAAATCTTTTTTTTTTCTGGGGAGTTAAAAAAATTAGAGAATCATCTAACCAAGTGTATTGAGCTCCAGGGAGATTATGTTGAAAAAAATGCTGTAATGCTTTTTTCTAAGGACTTATTGACCCACCCTCGTATTGTTCATCACTGGCTGCTACTTAGCTTTCAATTTCGTGATATCATACCGAAAAAATGTCACCGTCTTGTGATGAAATCCAGGCTTCAATCTAGTTTTTCGCTTCTTCTTAACACTACATTCACGGATGGTTTTTACATACCTATTTTTAGGAGCACTGGTGAAACTGACGGGCAGAAAATCAAACATATTATCACTCATAATTAATGTTTTCAAACAAAATTTGAATTGAAAAATACAAAGCTTTACGTTCAAATAAATTATTAACAAGTAAAAATCGTTTTCCTTTAGTTATCATCACAATGAAAACAATAATACATACAATACACCTAAACTATCTCAATCAAATGATTACCCTATTTGATTGATAATTTTTTTCATATGTATTGAATATCCTTTGAGAATTTCTCACAAAGACTTTGTTCTGCGATACATACAGCATTTATTCCTTGTATTTTTAATCGCATGTATTTTAAATCTTAATCGTGCAGAACTGAAACGTCTGAATTTCGACAAACGCACCTCTTGCTTTCTCTTGCTTATTCTCTGTATATGTAATCCTTTCTGGAAATTTTCGATCCCATTCACACTTTACATATGGAGTACTCACGCATTCTGACCGAAAACACACGGCTCTCACACTGTATTTGCGCGCCATCTGGCTCGCGACATCGACGACAAACTTTATTTTATTGGGTGGTTGCATTGAAAGTGTCGGTTTAGGGATGACTCATCTGTATACCTCTTTATTCCAGAACATCAGGTCATTTTCCCGGTATCCGTATACCTGCTTGAAAAGGGTTGTCGGCGGCCATTATAAACGGTCGAGTGTGATTCAAATGTATTAAGTCTTAAGTAAGAATATATTGAAGTATAAAGATGGTCAGTGAAACTGTAAAAGTAAGGTGTGCTCTCTACTATGAGTTCAAATTACGGACAAATGCACCAACGGCTTCCCGCAAGATATGTGACGTATTTGCAGACGATATTGTGTCAGAATGTACAGCTCAAAGATGGTTTGCCCTATTCCGCACCGGGGATGACAGCCTTGAAGACGACGATCATGCTGGAGCGATGTTCCGGATAAATGACACCGAGCTTCTTGTCGACATAGAGGACAATCCGCGCCAAACTTTGCACGAATTAAGCGTAAAGATCGACGTTGACAAAAGCACCATGAGTCGCCATCTTTCACGTCTGGGTAGAAAACGATGACTTGATCAGTGGGTTCCTCATCAACTTACCGACAATAACAAAAGGCAGCGTATAGGGATCTGTACTTCGCTGTTGTTGCGCAACGAACGGGAGGTGTTTTTGAATCGAGTGATTATGTGCGATGAAAAATGAATTATGTATGAATAGCCTATGCACCTATCAGTGGTTATCGCCAGACGACCCATCTGAAACTATCCCAAGGCCAAGCCTTCATCAGCGGAAGACCTTCTTGTATGTATGGTGGCATCACACAGGCGTCGTGTGGTATCAACTGTTGGAACCTGGCCGAAGCATTACAGCTGAAGTCAGCAATTAAGAGAATTTCATCAGGAATTGCGGCGTACTCTTGCAGTGCTCGTGAATAGGAGGGGAGTGTTGTTCCTCCAGGATAAGGCACGACCACATACAGCGGCATTCATCAGAGACACCATAAAGGAAATCAGCTTGGAAACTTTACCACATCCACCATTTCTCCCGACATTTTGCCATCAGATTTTCACCTTACCACCAGATTTTTCTGGGCGATGGATAACATCATGCGAGGATGACAATCCACAAACCGGGAGGACTTAGAAATAGCATTACGAAACTTCTTTGATGGGCGAAACAGAGACTTTTATCAAACAGGAATATATTTTTTAACCATCACGTTGGCAACGAGTCATAGATGCTAATGGTAACTATTTTCAAGATTGAATATTATTATCTTTAGTTTAAAAAATTTAGATATTTTACTATGTCCCAAACCGACAATTCCAATGCAAGCACCCAATATTATAGAAGGTAACCGTTTCCGCAAAACGTTAACAATTTGTTTCGATTGGTATCTTTCTAAGTTTAGTGCTTAGTGGGAACATTTTTACTTTTTGTTTACTTTTATAATATTTTATATTTTGTGATATATATAAATTTGAGGAAAACCGTATTCCGGTTCTTTCGCTGGATTTAGACACTCTATTTTTTCACCGGATGGTCCAAACCAAGGTTGTGTTTGGCACAAGCCGTTTTATAATTAGCGAGATATTCGTAAAGAAATTTCTGTTTGTTATATTTTTACCTCATTTTTAATAAGGCTTGGCTAATTTATGTAACAAACTGGCTCAATGAATTTCAGCATTAAGTCTCATCTTTCTCCATATAAGGACAATTATTCAATATATATAGTGTTTGAATACCAACTGCTAATCAAAACTCAATGCCAAATTTTTAAAGTTTATTCGTCATATATCGGTCAAACTTGGAAAAGCTTTCGTTGGAATGATTGTCCACCATGTTATAACGTGGCTTTTAACAAGCTTGGTTGTTACCCATAAATTTTTTTTTGTTTTTTCTGAAATTTTTAAGATTGTTGGCTTTTTTGCCAAATTATATTAATCTCTGAACTTCCTCAAGCGATCACGATGCTCTGTGTCTTGAATGTAAATAGATAAGATGAGTTCAATGCTTCTGTTTCATATGCATTCAGGGCATACAGTATTCCCAGAAAACTACGCAGTTGAGCTACTGTGATTATCGAGTCTTTCATCGAAACTCAATGTGCCTCAGGTCCCTTTTATGTTTTATCATGTAAATTTCAATTATTTATTCGGAAGCCATATTTAGAAAACCTAATATAATAATTGCTATAGCGTAGTCAGTCGGCCCTGCAATATCCTTGAATATCAAATATCTGGGCGTCCTGCTCCTGGATTTTGCTGATTTCAGTTTAATCCATAGTGTGCCGTCAACTGCGATTTCAGTTCGTTCCATTCCACTTTGAACTGTAGTTGGAACTCGTCTTTTTATCCTCGGTGTCGGAGCTAAACCTAATTTGCATTCGTTCCTTGTTCCGATCCACAGATTAAATATTTTCGTCTTCAAAATCCACGGATCCTTTCATTTCTCTAATTAAAGTGTATTCAGGATATTCTCCGTAACCTTCACTTGAACCTGAGACATGTCGATCTTCTTCGGATAGTTCCAACGGAAATTGTTTCCTCTTCGAAGCGATTCGGCCTTGATGTTGAAGGACTGGCTTCGCCAAATGAAACCCACTTTTTTTTGCGCTTCAGGTTTTCAAAATAAATTCATTTTTAGTCAACCGTCAAAATTTGATACAAAAATGATTTTCTTTCGTGGCGTCAAAGCAGTATTTCTTTAGTGACAACGATTTTCCATTTGATGTTCATTCAAATCGAGTGAGACCCATTTATAAAGTTTATTGATTTTACCCCTTGCCCGTAAACGTCCGATGATTGTTTCAAAATATCATAAGAAATTTTTGTTTAGCGATGAGGCTAAAGTCAACGAGTCAATAAACAAAACTGGAGTGATAAACAACCACTGGGCAGTTTTCGAAACACCGTTATATGCAGAAAAATCACTGTCTGGCGTGCCCTACGGGCTCGTCGAACAATTGGTACATATGCCTACAGTATATTGCTGGGAATAAAATTATAGTTATTTGTGACGGCCCTATGGTTAATGAGTTCCTCGTTGTTGAATTGACTCGCCGTTATCAGGGGACGTCTGGTTTCAACAGGATGACGTAAAATAGCATACAACCCGTGCAACCATCGATTTATTGAAAGAAACACTTGAGAAGCGCAAGATTTCTCGTTTTTAATCTATAATTTGGACAGCAAGACTTGACTTATGATTTAACATGGCTGAACGATTTCTTGATGGGACTCATCAAATCACTTGCCGACAAGCCTGAGATGCTTTACCATTCGAAAGATAATAGACACCGCGTTATTCGCAAGATACAGCTCAAATGATTTTTTAGAGTAATCGAATGTTCGACCTCTCGTTTGGACATCCTTCGCGCCAGTCGTGGAGCTGACATGCCCGAAATCATAATTAAATAAATAAATTTAAATGGCAGAGAACTATCTTTGCAAAACTAAATTGCATGGTAATCAAAAAAATTTAACCGTATTTTGTTTCATTTTAAAGTTTTACATTTCTGAAAAAAAAACACTCTTCATGTTAGAGATACTCACAACACATATTTGTTAATAATCTTATAGTAGAGTTTCTAAATTCTAAAAAAGTACAGTTCGGGGAACATGTTGGTTTTTCCAAAAAAAGTATTGAAAATAACTACGGGCCAAATTTCTTTCATGTGCATCACTTATTTGATAACTTTGATTCATTCATGAAGTTTTTTTATTTGTACGTGGTCATTACCACTTTATGTATTAGAAACATTAATCACAGATTCCTATCAGACCAAAGCAGTGTAATCGATTACAATTCGCAAACAAGTTTATGCAGAAAATGGATTGAAATATGGTTGAGTTTTCCTTTTCTTTTCTATCTGCGAGATACCAACATTAATCTAGATGTAAGTTTGAAACCTTGGTTATGTTAAGTGCGAACATGGAAATTTCGATTTAAAGTCAGTTTCATTTATTGAGTTACCTGCAAATATATAATCCAATTTTTTAAAAACTTTCAAATTTAAATGCTGGTTTAACCCAACGTTATTTTCTTCAAGAAAATTCCAAATGAATAAAATAAAGGTTTGATGTCTACATCTCTGGCTCAAATTCACGAGTAGTACTGACCCATAATCCTTGATCCTATAAAAGTTAGTGCTAGCTTTTGTACGGAAATCCTTTTAAAAATATCCTTGCATACGAATAAAATGTGGGTAGCATCACCGAAAAAATGCTGGGGAGGTAAAACAAGAAAAGACAGACTCCAGCTTTCAAATGGAGTAAATTGTAGATACGGAAGCGACAGCACCTTGAGATTTGGACGGTTGTTGAAATTATATTCAAATAACAATAGCAAGCAATTGTCTTGCCAATGTAACTAATTTAATGGCTATGAAATTAATTTATCCGAACTTTATTTCATTTTAAAGTCTTAGAACTCCAAAAAAAATTAATTTATGCATATCATGTGCATAATAATAGCAGTAGGTAAATATTTATATCATTTAACTTTAATTAATTCGTTCTTACTGTGCAACAGTAGTTCTTTGATTTAATTTCTTAAAAAAAACATTATTTGGATCAATAAAAAAAACAATTGTTACATTTTAAGACATTCAAGATAATTCGATTCAAAATACAGATTCGAAGTGGTGTAACTTCATTTCTTTTTATCTGATCCTAATTTAATATCCACATGGAAAACCTTTATTTTCAATGACAGTTTAACATCGATAACATGCTTCCACAGAAATTGACTCCCACGGAGTACGAACAGATGTGGTCGGCGTTCGCCGGCTTAGCATCTGCAATACCTTTTTTAATACCAATCCAAACATATTCGATTGGGTTTGAATCCGGACGCTGCATCGGCCATTATATGAAAGTAATTCTATTTTCCTCTGCCCATTCCTTTACTACTTTGGCAATATGTTGTGGGTCATTTTCATGCTGGAACACCCAACAAATAGGCATTTCTTCTTGTGAATAAACAAGCATGATCTCTTCTTAACAATTCAATTTTAAGATTTTATATACAATATTTTGAGATTACTTTGACCCGTCACTGTCTCACTAATTTGATTAATCGGACCAACACCATACCTCGAAAATCATGTTCTAACCATAACAGATAATCTACCGTAATAGATAATTAACCGTTTATGTTGTGTATTCAGGAAGGTATTCTGATTTTCTTGGTCATCAAACGAACTTTGGGGATGCAATATTTTCAAATATCACAATCTAAAATCGTTTCTGCATTGACTTAGTTGCCAACTGACGTGGACGCTGGCAAAGTCTAATCATATGCTCACATGTTGTGGCCATACCAGTGGTGCCTTTCTTGGACGTCGTCCATGTAAAGCGTCATCTAGCAACCGTCTTCTGATAGTTAAAGAGTCAATTTCGAGGCTTTTTTGCTGCCCAGATAATTTGTCTGTCTGTCAATCCGCTAGTTTTTCCTTTCCTACCACAAGTCAATAACGTATGGTGTTTGATACCTTCTTCGGAGCATCCGTTAGCATCAAACAGGTTTAAGATTTCCTTGTATGATTTTTCCTGTTTTCACCATTTAATCATGTACCTACATTCCTCTGATGTACAATGAACTCCGCGACCCATATATGCTAAGGGATTATGATAAAACATAATTTCTTGATACCGTCAGCTATTTCAAAATCTCACTCAGGCTAAGCCAGACAAAAAAATGCAATCTTTAGTATTTTTTATCCATTCGCAAACGCTGCTTTTATTATGCAGAACAAAATTTGTAATTAGTCGAAGAAAACAGATGACATTAACAGATGTCTCCTTCACAAATGGCTATGATGTCAATGTTTCAGTGCTACCATAAATAAAGAATAGTTCTGTCATGAGTAAATCAAGTTTGAAATGATACCATCATTTACTTTTATATTACTCTTATTTTTCACATTACTGTGAATGTGTACATTATATGCATTAAAAACCATAATACCCCTCAAGAAGAGTAGGTTGTCTAGAATCTTGATAGAGAAAAGGGTTGTGCTATCAAGCAAGCGAAAGTGAACCCAGAGTTACCATTTATCATTCTGTTTATGGACATTAGACACCACTGGCTAGACGTTCAAAAAGCACATCAGCATTTTGCCGTAGATTATTTATTGCATATATTATTAGCATATTCAAGTACGAAATTACTCAGCATCGATGCCATCGTAAAAGTATAAATATATGGCATGTGTGGCCCAAGCTATGCATACCTTATACCAATTGGAGGAATCCTTAAAAGTGTCAAATTATTTAAAGCAGATATGCTTGGTCTACCACAGTCAACGGAAGCTTATCTACGACACACAAGAGAGACAGCGGAGAAGATAAAACGCTAACACTCCCGGACGACTTGCTCCAGACAGAGATAAAAAAATAATTAGATTTGTATTTGAACTCCGTTTTATCGCAGAATTTTAAGGAGGAATATGCAAAAATAAGAGCAGACATACCAATCGAAATCAAATGGGTCTTATTTAGGTCTAATATCGTTGTAACGGTAGCTTTTACGAGGTGTTAGCGCTGTATGTACTCTTGCTGCAACAATAGTCTCAACAATAGTAGCCTTTGCAAATCGGTACGCTTTGAGAAGAGAATGTACTCTTGCAAAGTCGCGAAAAGTAAAGAAACTTCGCACCATAGCGCAAGCAAAAAACATGCCTAAATACATTGCCATTTAAGATAGATTTTCAATCCATTCGAAATCTGGTCTGGTCTGGTACTGGCCAGGCCAGGCGCTTCTACACAAAATGATCAAAAATCACTTCATAAGTTCTTTGGG
Source organism: Stratiomys singularior (assembly GCA_954870665.1). Classification (NCBI taxonomy): domain Eukaryota; kingdom Metazoa; phylum Arthropoda; class Insecta; order Diptera; family Stratiomyidae; genus Stratiomys; species Stratiomys singularior. Next base: position 110,716,876 of record OX940877.1, on the reverse strand, counting down.
CCGTGTTTGTTGGCATGTGTATGTATCTGGCTCTAGGTGGCATCCATATCTTTGGTTCTCTTATCTCTCAGAAGTGATATAGGTTTTCAAGAAATTCTGTAAACGCTGAGATAATTTTACATCTGTAATATTCACTTAGTCCTTAAATATAAAATAACCAGAATACAGCCGGGTGGCTCTTGGGAAGGGAGGGAAAAAACAGAGAGAAAAAATTGTATTGTATTCCTATTCCAAAGCTCTATGAGTGTTGTTCTTGTGAAACGAAATAATAGAGATAAAATTACAATTATACATGAAATTCTACTTATGTTGACCGAATCCCGACAAGTCAAGAGTTTGTTCAAATTTTTCTCACTGTTTACTGCTTACACTATGTATCACGGTTTGCCTAAATCAAAAGACGGTGAGTCTAGGTTGTTGACCACTGGTATTGGTGTTGAAGTTTTAATCCGGACTCTCAGTAACATCTACAACGTACAGGTACTCGTCAATATTCAGATCCCCATCTAAACTTGTAGACAACAAATTGGGCCACTCCTATTTTAATGATTAATGCATTCATTACGCACTTTTCCAAATCCAATCGTATTGAACATTTCTGGACGCTTATCAACATTCTTAGTAGAGCATAATTTGACACCTTTGCAGTGAAATTGTGTCAAAAGACAGTTAATCAACTATGGTGGGTACCCACAATTTTATTGTTTAATGTTTAAAGCCCTGTCGCTATACCATTGTTTGAAATGATCTTTAAATTCATATCGGTGATTAAAGTTCTTTGATGTTTACTTCTTATTTACTGGGAAATATGGATCTTCACGAAACAGACGTTGCTCAAATTATTAGATTATTCCAAACTGGTATAAGAGAGCGAAATGATGCTGGTAAATGTGAAGCTAGTCGTTAAATAGTTCAATACGTCTACAAAAGGTACTTTGAGACTGGTGGCTACATCAGAAAACTTGAATCGGGATGCAGGAGGAAGATATTTGAACGGGATAATCGATTTATAGTGTCAACAAGTCTTAGAAATCGTCATCGTTCCTACATAGAATTGCAGCACCTGCTCAGGGTTGTTCGAGGTGTTGTTGTTTGTGATATAACAGTAAGAAGACGTATTAAAGAACGTGATTTGAAATCTGACGGAGCGAAATCAGAATCTTAGCTCACCAGAGCTCATGATGTATCAAGATTACATTTTGAACGCGGGTGCCGTGATTGAACTTTTGCACAATACGGGGCAAGCACTCTTTTCTGATGAGTCTCATATGTGTTTTTATGATGCTGATGATTGTAAAAGAGTACACCGTGGATCAAAAGAACGAAATGTACAATGTGCCACAGCTGAAAGGGTGAGTTTTGGATTTGGCTCCGTTATGTTTTGGGGAAGTATCAGTTTAATCGGTCGTTCAGAGCTGGATATCGTAGATAAAGGGACTGTCAACACTCAATCGTACATCACTAACATTCGTGAAGAGCATGTAGTGCATACTCAGAATCAATCGGCCAATGATTCAGATCAAAACACGATAGTGCGCACTCCCATATTGCGATTTGTGTTAGAGATTACTTGCGAGAAGTAGAGATAGAGGTTCTCAACTGGCCAGTACGATGTCCAGACCTTAATCCAGTAGAACACTAATTTAAAGAGCTAAAACGTCAATTAAGACAACGGGAACCGGCTCTAGAGATCCAGTAACAGCTGAAAACTTATTTGGTGGAGGAATTGGAAAAGATACCAAAGTCAGCCAGAAAAAAGTTGATAGAATCCATGAAAAGTAAAATGGTATGTGGTATCAAAGCCAGAGGAGGCAATACCTCTTACTGAACTTACAAACATTAGCGAGAAAAATAACTTTATTTTTTTCTTAACTTTTCTGATATTTTCGTCTGTTAAGAAATACATAAGAAAAATATTTTCACTGTATATATTTTCAAACACAGCCGGCTTAGTAGGTGGCCTAGCTTTTTGTCCACCAGTTTATTTTTACGAATGAGTCGTTTAATAACCCTTGCAAATCGAAGAAGTACCCCTGGCTATCTACTTTCCAATTGCTCTATAAGACAGTTCGATCCAACTATTTGGGGTACTTAAGAATCAAGGTCAAAAGTACTCCTTTCCGTAAGAGGCTAAGCGGCTAGCGTCCGTTTGAATACTAACTTGTTTAACATCTTTCATTGAAAACCGGATATATAATGCAAACATAGCCGGATGATAATACAGACAGGGTTTTTAATTACTTAAATACGACTCATTGTGCAGTCGTACTTATTGATAAAAGTCGATGTAGCCCGCTCGAAAAAGTCTTCGTCATAATCCCTTTTCAATATTGCTTTTGAATTCAGCTTTCAGATATCTGTATTTCCTTGAAGTTATAGGAAATAAACGAAACATTCAGAACAATCAATAGTAAATGCCACACATATACATTATATTCATACAAATATCAAGAGAAGGGTTAGGATGCTGACAAACGTTTGCTTTCAAAATGTATAAGACATGAAATGCTTGGGATTTCATTAAGGACCTGAAATAAATAAACTTTTTGTTACAGGAATTGTTGTATACGATAGCGCCCGTGACTTGACATGGAGAGTTTCACATCCTTCAATGTTCCCAGATCCAGATTTCGCAGAGTCTACTATCGGTGAATACAAATTTACTCTTATGGATGGAGTTGTTGGATTGGGTTTTGATGCGAAATCAAGAATTGTTTACTATCAACCACTTGCTACTGATCGGTAAGAGCTATTACTATGGATATTTTAAAATAAATTTATGACAGCTTGGTAGCATATTATTAATCCTTTGTCCTGCTATCTTTCAGAATCTTCTCAATTTCGACGGAAGCCCTTCGTGCCGGACCCTTCCCCCGTAACCAGGCATTGCCCGTGAAACTCGTCGGAAAGAAATCGTCACAAGGAATTGGAATGGCGGTTTCACCTGCTGATGGAAGCATTTTCTTCAGTCCGATGACTGAAACTGCTGTTGCATCCTGGAATCCTCTCACAAATGAACAAAGGTAAACTCTCCATACATCGAAGCTTACTTCTAGCTTATACATGTTTTCAATTTTTCTTTCCAGAGTCATAGCATATGATCCCGAACGGCTACAATTTGTCGCTGATATGAGCATTACTCCTGATGATCCAAATGGCCTGTATGTGCTCTCATCCAAGTTCCATAGATTCTTCCTGAAAAACTTGAATCGCAATGAAGCAAATACGCGTATACTCAGAATTGATATAAGTGGATACAGTCAACAGTTCTTCCCGACCGCATTCCCAAGTATAACCACTGGCGGTTCCCTGTCGCAAGTCCCACGTGCTACCACTCCATATTCCTTTGATCCATATTACCGTGGCTCCAATTCACCATTCTTATTTGGAACTGGTGGCTATCATTCCAAGGCTGGACCCACCGCATTGCCCAGCACATCTTTTGCAGCATTCAACCAACCTACGTTTGAAACGTCTTATAAAAATGTTCATTTTATCAAACGTGCCTAAGTTTATACATTATTTGTTCGATGAACATCAAAATTAAATAAAAATTAATTATTTATTGAGAGTCACGTATGGTATCAACTGCGTATGTGCTGTTCGAGATACGCCCGAAACTCCAACCAACCTTACTCAAATCTAACACATTTTTGCCAATATTTTGTACAAATCTGAATGCACTTTATAATAAATGCTCGGCAAGCCTGAAACGAAAAACAGGACCAGTTATCTTAATCAGGCTCCATATCACTTCATTAAAAAATGCCATCCATAAACATTTAGCGATTTCGAGCAGAATTTTATCGTAGGTGTCTTTTACCAGGATCAAATACTAACCGTGGTGCTCTAGCAAGTAAATTTTCACTGTTAAATGATGTTTGCAGATACACCCAAAATAACGAAGATTTGTAAATAGATTCCTTCACGATCAACTTCGTGTTAATATTTCCTTTTTTTTATTTTATTTATACACATTTCTTGTATACTTTTGTGAAGAAAAATAAAATTATTGTATGGTAAATTTTTGCGTGTGTTTGGCGTCATAAAATGTGCAAAAAATTTTCAAAAAAGTTGTAAAACATAATCAAATTTGTAGTAAAACTACAATCTAAGAATGAAACAACAACGGTTCAACTTTAACTTAAGTCCCAAAATGTTCATATACCACACTTAATTTTTTTTTAAATATTATTATGAATTTTTAAATGGAATACCTGTATGAATTTATTCAAAACAGACCCCTTGTGTACGAAAGATTTCTTGTGGGCTTATGTTAGTCAACTCGCATTCGAAATTTTCAGCATTGGAGTATCCTATTCGGGGTACAAACGCCATCAATGAAACGTCAGGAATTCAAAGACTACACGGGAGCCTTGCAAGGCATTTTAGTTCGCATCTATTTTAGGAGTTTTCACATTGTATCACACATTATATAACAATCACATTGTATAAGAATCAACAGTTCCTTACATCTGTACCAGCTTCTGTGCAGTCGTCCCGGAATTACGAAATATATAAATTTTTTTAAACGACTCAAACGAATGCTGCATTGCACTGAAAAACGTCTAGAAAATCAGTCAAAAGGGGAAAACTGTACATCATCAAAGACCATCAAGGACACTCAGTTTATCAATCTAAAGTATGAAAGCTTTGATAGAGATCTCAAATCCTTTATCGAAAAATAATACAAACTACATCGAATATTTTTGAAGCGAAAAGATATAAAGTAAAGTATAAAGTAAAATTAGTGAAAAAACTTGAATATTTATCACTTAAAATCAGGTTATGAGAGGAATGACATAAAAATATACCTCAAAATACCCACTCTACCTCAAACGTACCTCAAAGAATGGGGCATGCTTCAAACAGACCCGTGGGGAAAACGAGTCTTAGACATGGAAGGACAACGCTTGCCGTACTAAACACTGAAAACACGCTACCTTTTCCCCGCATGGGCTGCGAAGGAAGCATACCAGCCATGACACTCTCCTCTGAGGCCTTTGTACGTAGGGTGTACAATTTTTATACTGTCTCGAAACGTACGCTTACTTGATCTTTGACAATTGGGTGAAACAATGGTAGGACGGACCTTGAGACGTTTCTCGAGGGGCTCACGGCAAGTAGAGTTCCGCTGTTGTAGGGTTGGCAGGGGATCGAAGAGTTAGCAGTTCACGACGTAGTCAACTCAACTGTGGTCATCACGACTTCTTGTAGTGCTTCTGGGTACCGTCGCATGCCCCAGCAATGCGACTGAAAGATTATCAACTGAAAGGCTGTCAATGGCTTGGTCATGAAGTTCAACGGGCCCGGAACCGTGACGAAGCATGGAACCGGCTAGAAATATGTAAAGCGGCCAGGAAATGCCTTCACAAACTGATCAACAACTGCAAAGCTCGTCACTGGAAAGATCTGGTGGCCAATGTGAACAAGGATCCATGGGGCCTTGGCTGCAAACTTATTATGCAAAAGCTTGGTGCCCTACGGAAGCCTTACATGAAACCGAAAGGATGGACAAGATATTGCGGCATTTTTCTCCATCCGTGTTGACGCTGTCCATAAATAAATAGGAATCGAGTGGCCACTTTTCACAGTGTTGGAATGGGAAAATGCATTCATTTCATTGAAAACGGGAAACTCTGCTAGCCAAGATGGTATTTCACCATTGTGCAGAGTTACTGCTCAGCATATACAGCGCCTACCCATGACATATATGGGTTATATATCTCGTATATAACCATCTCGTATGAGGAAGAGGTATACAATACCTCTTCCTCACTCCCTTCCCGCTAAAGGACTGGACCTGGCCGAAGTAGTGTGTCAACCGGTTCCAGCTTAGGAGCTCAGGTTGACAGGGGAGGTTATTAGTGGGTAGTCCAGGAACTTCTGACTTTGGGAGCTCCGTACTCCGTGCTTAAATTCATTCCCCTCCTAACCCGAAAAAAGTCTTCGCTCTCACACATGGCCATAACTTTAGACCAGGAAGTTGCAAAAATTTATATTGATATAGACTCCAGATAGTCTCTGAGAAAATGAGCGATTTTGTCGGGCTATCGTAATTTTTAAGAAAAAATTTTGATGGTGTGAAAAGTGGATGAAAGTTAAATAAATTTTCTCGAAAGTAAGTCCGTGTTAAGTGATGGAAGTGAAAGCCAATTATTTTGTTCTTTTTTCTGACGAAACTCAGAATCATCAGTCATCAATTGTATCGTAATTTCGTTAAAACCGGACTGAATCCCGATTGATAGAAAGACGGAGTTGATCAGATATGTGATCCTTAAGGCTCCTAGAAATTCTAGAAATCACACTTCTCGGTAATGCCATTTGCCCGATAGAGATTTTAAGGGTGCTGCCATTTTATCCTACGACATCTAGCAGGTCACTATTAGAATCGAATGTAGCGACCAGCAGGCCTATTATTATGTACGGGGAGACATTGATTTCATTTAAAATTGCAGATTTTATTCAGCTCTGGAAAATTGCGTGTGCTAGTGTTGAAAGTAATGTTTCTTATTGATTTAATGATTTTTCGTTAGCCAATGGTGTTTAATCCGTGGTCTACTCTTGGACACACCCGATGTAGTACTACAACAGATAAGTTTAAGTTCACTAGTAAACACAGCCCTCTAACCAAATGAAAAATATTCAATTCTCTTGTGAAAAGAAACATCAAAATGAAAATGTGTACATAAAAGTTGTCTTAATTTTTAAGGAAAAACTAAAACAAATCCAAACATTAGGTCTTTCTATATCTATTTCGATCTTAAATGTGAAAATCGGAAAACATTCTTAAGTGAATGTTTTAAATAAAAATCCTTCTATTAAGTTCCTATCCTTTTTATTTAGATTAGGAAGTGCTGGCAAATTGTTTATAGTAAATAGCGAGAGCACAAACGTCCTATCTAATTCTATCAAACCAAAAAAAAGTAGAATTTTATTTACATGGGCAATTTTGTTCGAATCATTTTGCTTAGCACGAATAACACTCGCAATGCTTTTGACTAAAAACCCAATACATATATAAATTTAATTAGACGTTTTCTATCTCTATCTGTCAGAATTTACCCGGGAATGTTCTTGCTGTTAGTGTTTAAATTATGTTGAGACTTCCTTGTAAGCAAGAATTACGGCCATCTTAGTCCTGTCAACGTATGTTGTTTCATTGTACGTCATTTTGTGATGATCTACCCCTAAATTTTAAAACGTACATGTAAAGAATGAAAATTTTTTCGAGAAAGCTTAGATAAGAGTATGGTAAGGTTGGCACAGATGGTGGGATTTTGGTGGCGTTCAATTCAAAATGTCGTATGAAATTGTGCTTGTTATGGAAATTTGTTTAATTTTTTCTCCATTTTGAAGGAAATTAAGATTAATGCTGATTTTGTCTGATTAATTCAGGAGTTTGGGAGATTAGTACTGAATTTTTGGTTCCGATTAGGTTGTCGCAAGCACGCTTTATGGAAATAAACAATCCCATCCCCAAATGATGTCGCAAATTGGGCTCCATCAGTCATCACTTTAACTTACTGGCTGTGCACAATATTTTTTTGGGTTCGAATACAATAATTAATTTTCCTAACCGCTTTGAAATCCGCCTTAAAATTTAAAATCAACCTAATATAAAAAGCACTATTATTATCTTTGACTTATCTCTAATGTTCTCAAAGTTGCTGTATCCTTTTTCTGAAGAAATCTTCATCCTCTAATCGTTTATTATTACTTTACAATATTTTGTCAGTCCCTACTTTTGAAATAGTTTGCTTGTCCTGTACGGAAACCCTTTTCAGTGTTCTATTTCCCTCCCTGGAAATAGTAGAGACTGAAACAGGTAATAGTCCAGCCGATCTCCGTTTAATAACTTCACGACGATTGACTAATGCAGGACACTTTTCACGCTTTACTTGTTGAAGCTACAATTGCTGACAGTCAAAGTCCGAATTTAACGTGTTTCGTTTCTCACTTGAACCTGCGGTCACACACGAAAATAGGGACAAGGACTGCGATGCGAATCCGCCTGAACTATAAGGTGGCTTACATTGTCAAACCAACTGAGATAAATTTTTAAGTCACTGTAGTCCACATATCAGTAGGGCTTACCAATACTTGGAAAGTGCAAGTCAATTTGAAACACGTGATGAAACATATGAGCGTGTTCAATGACAAAGGAAGGTGTTGAACAAATTAGGTCCGCAGAGCTCATAAAGCGCAAATAACGGTACTCACACATTTAATTCCTACATTGACAGTTCTACTAGAAGTGGCTCTGATTATTTTATGGTTTTATTCGGATTGTACGCAATAGTGCGGAGGAAGAAAGGCATCAACTTGTCCCATGTAGCTAATGGCATTCACGCCGCCCTGGTTTTTTGACAACTGAACTGTCTGACATCTAGGAGAATTTGATGTCAGACAGGACTTGCTTCCAATAAATGGAATTATCGACGCGGTAACTTCTTTAGAAAAAGTAAAGAACTCTTCCTGAAAATCATAGACATTGAGTTTGAGTAGTCCTGATAGTTTCAGAAGGCGCTGCTAGAGCGCCTGGAAGTGTCAAAGATGGAACAACCTCTTGAACTATGCTTCCACCTTTCTTTCGTTTTTTTTAGCAAGAAAATTGATGACTATCCCGATGTAATTCGACTAATAATTCCATTAAAAACGTTTTCAGTTTTACAGGGGAGGTTTTTGTTGGGCAGTCTGGAAGCTTCTCTTTCAAAGATGCAGAATAGCTTCTAAGACAGAAAGCCCAGACGTAAAAAGATGAGACACTGTTATCAAACGACACTAATTCACGTGTTTTAAAAAATATCAAATGATATCAAACAGCATGTTTTTGATAAGGTAACATGTAGTCCTAATTTCGTACTACAATATAATATAATGCATCTACCAACGTTTCACAATACTGTAAATAGCTTGAAACTATTCGAATTATTTCTCAAAATAGTTATTTCTCCAAAAAGTGAGGGTACCTTATAAGCCTAGAGTATATAAATGAATATAATATGAACATAATAAATTATTATTCGAAGAAGTTCAGCTTTTCCAACAATCACAAGCCTGCTTGTCTTTGCATAAAACAAAGTTCCTGCACAAAACTCGGATTTTTCTTCCAGAAGTTGCTTTGCTTTTAAAAAAGAAAGATAATTATGAGGTTTAACAAAGTAAGGGATGAAGTGCAAATAGTCTTATCCAACAAAGATAGCAAAGATTTACTGATACAGCTCTGCGAGTCAAACGCTCAAATAAAAGTTGTGTGTGTCGTCGATTTCATCGGTCGTTTCAATTCAATTTATCGACTTCAAATGCGAATAACTTCATGCCGATTGCTGCTTTGATATTTGATGTGTGCAATTGGCCAACACTCTTCTTGTCATGAATTTTCGAATTGTGAAAAAATATTCAGTATAGCTATTTGAATTATCAAAGAATTACACGTAGATCTATGGGGTAAATATTAGGTCTACCGGAAAGGTGTCCGTAATTGAATTGAAAGAAAATAACATAATTGTCATCCATTTAATAACATTTATAATAGAGTTTACTTTCCACTATTACTTATAACTTCTAGTTAGTGCTTGATGTCAACTTATAATACAATATTTAACAAATAGTATATTTTAAGAGGCGAACTCAACTAGAGCTAAGTTTACATCGGCACCGGTTGGGATTTTTTTCCTGTGAAAAGTTCTGCAAAGAGAAGAATAAGTGATAAGGCCGAAATACAATACTGCGAGACGACGATGCGACAGCGCGACGAGAGCCTCGCAGCAAAAGTCAAGCAGTTTTCGTAACATGCATTTGTGTACGACAACGTACAATGATTGCGATGCGTCGATGCGAGGCGAGAAATATTCGGAAAAACGAAAATTCCTCGCAGCGAGGTGCGTGACGTTTGTCAGATGTTCTATGGCACGTAAATGAAATTTGAAATTCAAACGCCTTAATCACTTTTTAAGTACTAGGGTTATTCGGAATGAATTTTAAATGAAAATTTCGTGCATCCTTGCAGAGGCTATTATTTGCCAAACGAAGGAAAATTCTAAACTCAAAAATTTTGAAAAATCAAAAATAATTTTAATGAAAATTCATTCAAAACGTCACGAATTTGACATTTGTCATATGAACATTATTCTTCCTCGCATCGCGTGCATTGTAGAATGAATGCGTTGTGCGACGATGAGCCAGAATCGCATCGCACTCTCGCATTGCCGTCACGCAGTATTGTATCTGGGCCTATAATTGTAGCGTGCGAGGTCTGGGGAGTATGGTGGATCTGACATAATTTCACAGCTTAGCTCTATGATTTTCTGACGAGTTGTCAAAGCAGCATGCGGTCTAGCATTATCATGATGCAGTTTCACGAGCTTCCTATTGAACATCGCCGGTCTCTTTTATCTCGATGCTTTATTCGAATCATCCATTTGCTTAAAGTTCCTCTCCAAATTTAGCTTTTGATTTGGTTTTCAAAGCTCGTATTGTATTGGAGGTATTTTATTATTGTATTAGTTTATTCATTATTGTATTGTAACGGAGGGGTCGGCTGTTCGGGCTCGCATATTCTCATGTGTAATCCATTTTACTCAGGAAGCAGAGATAAGCATATGACGACTCTCATTCAAATATTTCACACTGATTAGGCACCTATCTAGGATATTTGAAGACCAATCTTAGCTTCTGAATATGGTCGGAATTGGTTTGTAGAGTTGAAGTCAGCTTTTCTCAAATTTCCGTTGTTGTCAAAAGGGATCTTGCTCTAAGGTCGAAATCACATGCTTCGAATCTTTCAAACCGTCTTCTTCATGATCTACCACTAACTGCATCTGCGCAGAAAACTTTGACTAAATTTTGACACCTTCTGTAACATTTCTTCCTTGTTGAACGTTTCTTCCTTGTTGCGTAAATTAACTTCATTGATATCCACATTTTCACGATCGTGCCTCATATAATAATGACATGAAACATCTTTGTTTCATTTTTGTAGGAATATACATATATTTAAATGCAATGATAAAGAGAGATAGTCATGTGCATATGCATTGAAACTTGAAGTGGCTCTATCGGACAGAAGTTTCCTGCAGACATTATATGAAGACAATCATCAATCGGTGGGCTCAAATCGCCTAGGTTGAATGGTGGGTCCCACGTGATTTGATTAATGGTAATGGTCGACTGAAGACGTACCTTTCACTTATTCCACGATACAAAATTGTTCATTTTTGCATTGAATTGTAAAAAAAAAGATCAATTATATTTTTACTTAATAAAACTAACAATAACAATAGGTCCACTAAAAGGGGTTTGTCCTAGTTATTTTGTGGTTTGATTCCGGTGGTATCCAAAACTTCGGCGGACAAGAGGCCAAAACTTAAACCCAGTTTTTCTTATATTTGTCACTACATTCTGGTTACTTGCCTATTATATATATATTTTCTTTGTTGACCACTGTTCTTATCAATCATTGTTAAGTTCACTGAAGCAAGTTAAATTGGATTATTATTGTTGTTTTTTTCCTCAGGTGTTTGTTACTGTCCTACTTTTGATACTAATATACTTTCTGATCCTCACACAGTGAGACAAGTTTAGAATTAAGCCACAATTCACAATCATTTATAATACATGCAAATCACAATAAAAGATAAAATCAATTCCCAAACACACTTAATCATTTCTTGGCATCACTATTCGTTTCTAAAATATGTGGCGCCTAACGGCATACTGTTTGAGTTAACACATGTACTTTCTGCAAATTTTAATAAGCTTTGCACACGAGAGCTGCCATTCAGAATTCAGACGGAACTAAAACGAACACTAGTATAGAGACCAGAAATGTTTATCAAGGAAGAAGGAGATATTTATTCCTCGAAATATTCCATCAAATTAGTCGAAAAGTTTATAGGCAATTATAGAGAAATTTTTAAAAAGTTTAATTAAAACATAATTTCGCTTTCTAATTAAGGGGCTTTTAGGTTACAAATACTCAAAGAATCGAAACTTTTTTACCTTATTTTCGGTTCTAAATAAATCACAAATACAATGCAGAAGGCTTCAGTAGGATTTAAAATATTTAAGTCGTTTGTCAAGCGCCTTAGGCGAAACACGTTAAAATTGTATTTTCCAACTCTCCTATAACATATTTTGCATAAATATACTATAGAGTAAACTGTGGAAACTCAAACGAAGCAAACTTTAAACTTTAATTTCTTGAAATGACGCTTTTGGTTTTTGTCTACCTAAATAGTCAATAAATATCAGTACGAAGTTTCAAAATTATTTGGCCAATCTTGCCAAAAACATGTCATCAAATTTGGCAATTTGTTTTAATTTACAGTTTTGGAGACCTTTAACAAATTTTCGCAACATGGAACTTTTATTATAATACCTACAAAATAAAAGAATTTAACATACAGTATTAAGTTTTTTCAATTTTTTCTTTTTTACTGATTTTAGAAAATATTCAACAATTTTTGAACAAAACAGCAATCCCAATGTAGCAATCCCAACAAGGTTGCGCACGAAAAAAAAGAAAAAGGCACGCAGTGGGAAAAAAACAGCGTAGAGTTGAACCGAGCCGGTCAGTACCTGGAATTTTTTGGTTTGCGACGTCGTAAGTAAATTTTTTTATGGTACCAGTACAATTTTTTGGTACAATTCTTACATTGTTTACATTTTTATGGAAGGTGAACAACTAACGTAATTTATAACGCAAAAAGATGTTGATTCAATTATTTATTTACATTTGTTACATTAGTTGCTTACACAACTTTTTTACGTGATAATTTACAATGATTTGAATTAAACATAATTTGTTTGGATTCCTTACTTGTTCATACAACATATTTTAAAAACCCTTCTCACCAAATTTAAACAATTGTGTACACTTTTTTGTAAACATAAAATTAAACAAGTCATGTAACTAACATGTTTACATAAGTAAACAATGTAAAAAAATACTGTTTACATTTTTGCCTTCGAATGCTAATGTAAACAAATGTGACCAATTGTTGATTTTATAACAACAAATGACAACTTTTATTTAGCAGTATAAATTCTTAGTACAATTTATTTATTGCTTACATTGTTTAGAAATGTATACTACTAATGTTAGCAACTAATATAACAAATGCTACTTACATTAGCCTTTCCGATTTAAAATGTAATGTAAAAAAATGTAAGCCAGTCATGCACACATTATATGTGTTTAGCTGAAATTTATCAGTAGAATTTCGGTACAATTTTCGGTAACAGTACTTTTATACTTAGAACAGTTTTTAGTACCTTAGAATAGTACATTCCTTAGTATAATTTTAACAATGTAACAAACAACTAATGTTTCTTGTTTACATTAGAAGCTCACATTAGTGTTTTAAATGACAAAATAATTTAAACAAATGTTGCTTATTGTACTTATTTACCGTAGTTGTTTACACTAGTTGTGTACATTCTTCCATGAGTTGTTTAAAAATTTGACTAAGAACAGATAATGTATAAACCTTATGTAAACAACTATTGTATCCAAATGTAAACGAATGCTTAATTTTGTTTGCAATTGTAAAACAGTCATGCAAGCCAGTTGTTTACATTATTCAACAATGTTAATAAATATTATTAAAATCAGTTTTTCGCATCAGTTACTTACATTACATTAGTTATTTACAAAGTAACCTAAACAACAATTTTGTTTGACTACACACAACTTATGTGAACAGCTAATTTCAACAACAATTTTTGTATAACTTGTAAGTAACAGTGCTATTTCTCACTTTTTTTCAATTTTGTTACAGTTTTTGGTGTGTACTTGATGCCAGTTGCTCTATCTGATCAAATAAGTACATAAAGCAGTCCACTTAGAACATCACTAAAATGTTACAAGATACTAGTATCCGATCTTCTTTGAGATGCTGCCGTTGTGAATACGTAACATATGTTCCAAAATGTAACACGAAGAAAGATGTCATTTACAATATTCCGGAATCAACTAGTAGATGCTTTCACACGATATTCGCACGAGGAAACGTCAATTAAGGCTGATACAAGTAAATGAACTCACAAATTTCAAGAGAAAGAAAGAAAGGCTTAAAAATTTCAGAGCTAAGCTGAGTGTTATCGCACAAGCACAAAAACACTTGGACGCAAGGCAGCGAAGAAACTCACGGAACGAATTGTTACTTACTGTGATATATGCAAAACTCAGCCACATTTTTCCTTGAAATTTTTTTAAGTAAGCTTTGCTGAATTTAATAAATAAATTTTTTTAATTATCGTTGAAAATTTAATTCATATATTATAAAAATCTCGACCAACCCGAAAGTTCACTGTCAGTCTCTAAGGAATGACGTAGCAGTCAACGTGTTTAACAACTTGTTTACATTTGTAAGCAATTGTAAAAATTTGTTTAATTATTATAAACATTAATTATAAGCCACTAATGTTGTTTATATTTTTTGTTTGCCGTCAACAAGTCAACATTTGTTTGCATTTGCAAACATATGTGGTTAGTTTTAGTTATTTCAAACATGTGAAGAACTAACGTACACAACATTTGTTTATAATGTGCAAAAATACTATTAACTATTAAAATCAACTTGATAACATAACCTAATCAACATCACTAGTTCATATATGTAACAAATGCAAACAATTGTTTACTATTGGTAACAATTGTTGCTTACTTTAGCTGCTTACATTAATTGTTGTTTGTTTGTTTGTTGTTTTGTTTGTAGTCAAGAATATAGACAAATAATGTTAAAAATGTAAAAAATAGTGTGAATATAAATGCCACTGTAAACTAAAATCTGAAAAACTAAAGTAAACAACCAACGTAACTTATCATGTAAACAAGTCCTATAAACAACTAATGAATAGCATCGGAACAACTAGTACAAACAAAATATGTTTACAGTGTTGACTAATGTAAACCACTGAATTAAACAACTCATGTGACTTACTAGAGAGAAGAAAACAATCAATCATATCATGTAAATAACTAATGTTACAATATCTAAGCATATAATATAAGCAACGTTCGTTCATATTATACGTTAGATAAGTTGTTTAAATTATATGTTTATAATAAAAACAAAGGTTTATAATGAAAAAATGTTACTAAGAAATTGTTAACAATTTTAGTACAAAGTTGTTTACAATAGTTGGTTACTTTAATTGTTTGAAGCCAAACATATAAATAACTCATATAAACATCTAAACAAGTAATATAAACAACATTACTATACATTATAAATTTATTTTATTGTTTAATATATTCAAACATTAAACAACTATTGTAAGCAAATGTGAGCAAATGTTGTTTGCATTACTGTTACCAAAAAGTTGCATTAAAATTATTGCTTACATTAGTTGTTTCCATTAGTAGTTCGTAGTCAAACTGAATTGATTGATTGTTGCAGTCAAACGAACAGTTGCTGCTTTTAAACAACACAATACAATACAATAATAATTTACAATAAATTAGTAGTGAAATTAAATAAATTAATCATACATAAACAAGTAATGTAAACACTTGTTTACATGCGACAACAATAGTTATGATATAACTTATAAGTAATAATATAATATTTCCAAAAATATTAACCCTAGAAAGATAACGTGCGCCTCAGACGCGCACGCAAAACAGATTTTTCGCTGTCATTTGTTTACAAATGCATGTACAAGCTTGTGTTTCTGAGCCAACTTAGTCGTCAGTCAATACTCTCGAAGAACGGTCCCTTTAGCTCGGTAAGTACCACAATTTCGTTGTTATGTGGACGCGATGCGCTCGAGAGGCGTATGTTTATCTTCTATGTAACTTTTATACATTTGTTTTGTCATTTTATTTTTGTTACTTTTAAATCATTTCTTCTCATGTGTGTTAAATATAAATAGGTTATTAATATTGATTAATTTTATCGATTTTTAGGAAGGTTTTAATATCATGACAAATAAAAGGGGATTGACCGAAAAAGAAATCGTTTCTTTACTGCAACAAGAAGATGAAATTGCTGATGATGGCAGTGGCAGTGAGATAGAGGACCATGTAATCGGAGACGACTTTCAAAGTGATACCGAAGACGAGTATGTTGATGAAGTAAGCCATGATGACTTGAGCAATACCTCAACACCTCCCAGACATGTCAAACGCGTAGTTCTTCCGCCTCATAGAGTTATCAGAGGTAAGAATAAACACGTCTGGGCTGATTCTAAGGGTCAAGGTAGTGGAAGAACTTCTGCTATTAATATAATTCGCTCTAGTAGAGGTTTTAGTCAGATGTGCCGCCATACTTTTGAACCACTTATGTGCTTTGAATCATTTATCACGAACGAAATAGTTCAAGAGCTCGTTCAGTGGACAAATGTGGAGATATCCAAAAAACGTAATGACAGTATGACTAGTTCTACATTTAGAGACACGAACTCCGCTGAAATCAAAGCTTTCATTGGAATACTTACTCTCAGTGCTGCAATGAAAGATAATCATTTGACAACCGTCGAGTTATTTGATAGTTCGTTTACGGGTAGCAAATATGTGGCAGTAATGAGCAGAGAACGATTTGATTTTATTGTCCGGTGTCTAAGAATGGATGACAAGACTCTTCGCCCTGCTCATCGACAGCAAGATCCATTTATACCAGTTCGAAAAGTTTGGGATCTTTTTATAGCTCAATGCCAAATGAACTACTCTCCCGGGAAGCAATGTCACCATTGATGAACAGTTACTTAGGTTCCGAGGTAGATGCCCCCTTAGAATGTATATACCAAATAAGCCAAGTAAGTACGGCATAAAAATTCCAATGATGTGTGATAGTGGAACCAATTACATGCTGAATGCCATTCCATATATCGGAAAAGCTACAAACACAAATGGTTTGCCACAAGGAGAATTTTACATTAAGGAACTATCACGACCAATTCATGGGACCAACCGCAATATAACATGTGACAATTGGTTCACTTCTATCCCTCTAGCGAAGTCATTGCTTCTTGAACCATACAAGTTGACACTTGTGGGCACGGTAAGGTCAAACAAACGCGAGATTCCTGAGGAGATAAAAAATACCCGTTCTCGACCAGTAGGTACATCTATTTTTTGTTACGATGGATGCTTGACTCTCGTGTCGTATAAGCCAAAGCCATCAAAGATGGTGTATAGGTTGTCCTCATGCGATGAAGGTGCTGCTATAAATCCTACAACTGGCAAGCCTGAAGTAGTTATGTTCTACAGTCAGACTAAAGCTGGCGTCGATACATTAGACCAAATGTGTTCACTGATGTCTTGTTCGGGAAAAACAAACAGAAGGCCCATGACAATATTTTATGGTATATTGAACATATCTTTTATTAACTCGTATATAATTTACTCTCACAATGTCTTATCAAAAGGAGAGAGTATATGAAAAACATAAGTAATGAACTTTGTACACCGTGGATGAAGTCTATATTGGAAATTCCGACATTGTCAAGACGTTTGAGAGAAAATATTGTGAATATACTCCCACAGACCAATCAAGAAGTGTCTGAGGTAACTGCTGAGGAGCCTCCGGTTAAAATGCGATGTTATTGTAGTTATTGTACAATGAAAAAGAAAAGAATGTCTAAGATGACGTGTAGAAAATGCAAAAATACAGTGTATGGTGAACACAAACGAGATGTTTGCTACAAATGTCTCTAAATACAATTTTTGTCAGTTTTTTTTCATATTTGAGACTGATTATTTTATAATTCATTAGTTAGTGAGAAAAAAGCAGATAAATGTTACCTTGTTTTAAAAATGCCTACTTATAAGCAGAAGTCTTCTAATTTTTGTTACTTTACGGTTAGGACTTAAAAAAGCCTACTATTTTCTTATGATAATAATTTATATTTTTGTTTAATTCACTTATTGACAATGTAACATGCCATTGGCATTATAAAAATAAAGGAAAAATACTTACATCTGTAAAAAAAATTGTTTTTAAATTGTGCGCCTCTCAGGCGTATGTTTATCTTTTCCGTACTAAAAAATAAGGTTATCTTTCTAGGGTTAACAATGATAACATAAATCAACATTTATTTAGATTCGTTTTCAAGTGTTTACATTTATTACTTATATTATTTGTTTGCGTTTGACTATAAACAACTAATGTAAACAAAATTTCTGTTTGACCACAAATAACAAATATAAAAGACTAATTAAACTTATATTGGGATTGTCGCTTAATAATGTCGATTTTTCGACTTGAAAAAAGCATTTAATTCAATAACTAAATGAATGAGTACATTAACCAATATATTGCCCATTGTTAGCTATAACTTTCCCCCCATCTTCTGGGAATCTTGATCTTTCAAGGCGATCCATTCATCGACCCATTTTCGCACTTCTGCAGCATTTCGAAAGCTTACGTCGGCTTAAACAAACGTTAGTAAAAAGGAGCAAGGTCTGGTGAGTACGGAGAGTGATCAAGGTGATCCCAAACGAGCCTTTATAATTATTTTTTAACGACGTTTCCCCGATGAGTTCTGACATTGTCATCGTGGAACAGACCTTGTTGTTTTATCGAGCTATCAATGGTCGTTTTTCGTTCAGTGCGTGTGCCAAATTGGTCAGCTGTCGTTGGTAGCGATCAGATGTGACTGTTTCAGCCGTTCTTTGTCTTTCAACTCAAAATCACCACTTTGGATGCGTGCACACCATCGTTTTCCAGTTATTTGATTTGGAACATGTTCACCGTTAGCTTCTACCAACAATCGATCACTTTCAATAGAGTTTTTCTTTAGATGAAAGAAGGTTATTAAACTTTCAAACATAACAACATTTTCATGTAAAAATTTCGACATTTCCAAAGCAAAAAAAAAACGTTGATGTCTGAGCTATTTTGTTCAAAGACTAAGTGAAAATTACAAATGTTTACCCTCCGAAATACCAGATAAGTTATCATAGACACAAATCATTTGTAAAAGTTGCGCTTAAACGTAATAATGTAAACAAATATTGCTCGCATTAGTTGTTTATATTGTTCACTTACATTTTTACATTTGTTGTTTTTATTAGCTGTTCACATGTTTAATTCGAAAAACTAATGTTATCTACAATTCTGTTGGTTGTTGTTGAAGAAACAAAAAACGTAAATAACTATTTTGGTAAAATTTTAGGAAAAAGTATTGTAAGCAACATTCTTTACATTATTTTGCATTAATTTTTAACATTAGTTGCTTACATTCTTCGAACTTAGAAGTTTCGAAGATATACTGAATTTTCTTCTTCCTGTCTGGTGTATTTAGAGATAGATCGTGCATCCTGTGAATCATGGCTCGGTACTGAGAGACTTTCGCTGGCATATTTTTCGATGTGCTCAGAATCGTCCGTTATTTGTGTTGCTTTTCTGTAGATTTCAAAACTGAAGTCGCCACTCGTCCTTGACACCAATATGTCAAAGAAAGCCAATTTGCCATCCTTTCTTTCTTCAACGAATAGTCTGTTACAAACATTAGCGATTGTTGCCCCCCCCCCCCCTCCCATTTTTTCCAATCAGTTCAAAGAACTTTACAATTTTTATTTATTTAATAAAGAAGTATCAAGTTCGAGTGCCTTTTTTGTTTTTTGAATGGCGAACTTCAGATTTTTGCATGGTTTATTGGTGACCATTTCCGTTCCAGGGATGAGATTCATGCGAGAACGAGAAGTACAAAAAAGAGTGTCTTCACTTTCAAAAGAACTCGTCAAAATTCTTCTACAAATTTTACTGATTTAAATTATCGCATAATTCTTCGCATTTACTGATATAAATTATCAACATTTTTTTAAAGAAAGTTTACTATTCCAAGCATTGTGTCTATTAACAACTTTATTATTTTGATTAACATCCTGGTTTATCTCGACAATATTCAATTTCTTTGCAGCAATATTAGTCAGTACAAAAATCTTTAAGCAAAAAATTAAACTTATTAAATTAGTACTATATAATTAAAAAATGCCATGACCTAAATTGACCGCACAGTCTTAACACTGTCAATTTCTTTGTGTAAATATATGGAATTCAGTTTGAAAACCTGTTCATAATTGAAGAATCACGCAGGAGTTTTATTAATTATTTGCAGAACTTAACCTGTTTGCCGAAAACTTTCTGTCTCTACATCACTTGTCTGTATTAAGATTTATGGTCATTGTTTACACAGACACTGGTTATAAATAAAATTCAATTCAGGTGAATTTATACAAAGTTCGAAGAAAGTATTTGGAACATTATTTCTTCTGAATTCGGTGTAGATGAGACTTACGGAACTTAACACTTATAGTTAGCAACTAATTTAAAAGCTCAGAAACCATTTTCACATGAAAATTTCAGTGAGTCCTAAATAAGTGCGACCTTTTGAATATGAGTTAATTAGTGAAACGTACAACTTATTTAACAACTGTTCATTTGGGAACATTCGTCCTTTAATCTCGGCAGTTTAATTCCCTATCTCATTAGTTGCGAACACTAAATTGCGTAGACAAAATTGTCTACATGCTCTGTTTTGTTTAAAGCTTCAGTTTTGAGTGTCATTTTTCGTTTGTTTGAGTGAAAACTTTTAGTTAGCATAAATTTCTTTAACAGGAGAAAAGTAATACGATAAAAATTTGATGTGATCCGCATATGCAAAATTTTGAATGGACCTCTGACGAGGAATTAACGCTTTTCAGTGACTAAAGCCAAAGTGATCCAAGCAGCCGAACTTTTTTGATTTGGCAGCAATAAAGTCACGAATCGTAGGTAGCCTGTACACATGTAGGCTTGATCGTTCAAAGATCGTTCAGAAAGAGGAATTCATGAACTCAGCTCTCTTGGCTCCCCCGTCGAACATTGCTAAACTTTGTCTGCATGTTGATGTTTCTGACTATTCCTCGCCTTACATCAAAAACGCAGAAATCAACTGCAGCCTTTGTGCTTCTATACAAACCTTTTAACAAAGACACAGTACACATGACCAAGATAGAGAGAACATCATTCTCCTCCACACTAACCACAATCCATTGGTATCCATATTCACCAAGAATTCAGCAGAACGATCTAGCCTCGATAACTTCGCCAAATCAATTTCATATGTCAATTTACAACAGATATTTGAAACGTTGCTGACATCGATAATGTAACTCTAGATGTGCTATCAAGAGTCTCGACAGTTTTGGAACAATTTATTAACGATGAATTTCTGAAGAAACAACAAAAATATGATTCCGGTATCAAGGAAATTTTGAACAACGAATCCAACTCATCATTGCCACTTGCTCTGTTCCTTAAACGAAACATAGATTTATCCTGACTAGTAAATTGATCGACATGCGACAAGCAGCTTTTGATTCCACTCATTGCCATCCAAGAGTTACTACTACTGTTAAAATTGTGATCGATTGTTTGCCTGGCTTTCAGTCAAAAAGGATTAGGGACAAGTGAGTACAGCTTACCTTGCTTGGCATCGAGCCAAAGTACAAAGCCACAGCAAGCCACCTTCTACAGAATTCCTTGTTCTTGGTGAGCGATTTAGTCAAATTAGCATTGAAGTTGTTATCAAGAAGCATTAACTTAAGATTTTCATTCTTAGTTGACCTGCTGTGACACATTCACTCCTTGTATCGATCTGATTCCGAGTAAAGACCTAACTGCCAAATTTCTAGCTCGAGGTTTCCTCAGTGGTTGCATTCCTTATTTCCTTTCATCTTGTCATATATCATTTAACCAAAGACGACGAGACGAGACGAGGGAAACGGAAATTTAAAACATAAGGCAGAAATACAATACTGCGAGACGACGATGCGAGAGCGCGACAAGAGTCTCGCAGCAAAAGTCAAGCAGTTTTCGTACCATGCATTTGTATACGACAACGTACAATGATTCCGATGCGTCGATGCGAGGCAAGAAATATTCGGAAAAACGAAAATTCCTCGCAACGAGGTGCGTAAAGTTTGTCAGATGCAATATGGCACTTAAATGAAATTTGAAATTCAAACGCCTTAATTACTTTTTAAGTACTAGGGTTATTCGGAATGAGTTTTGAATGTAAATTTTGTGCATCCTTGTTGAGGCTATTATTCGCCAAACGAAGGAAAATTTCAAATTCAAAAATTTCAAAAAATCAAAAATAATTTTAATGAAAATTCATTCAAAATGTCACAAATTTTACATTTGTCATATGAACATTATTATTCTCGCATCGCGTGAATTGTAAATTGAATGCGTTGCGCGACGACGAGCGAGAATCGCATCGCGCTCTCGCGTTGCCGTCACGCAGTATTGTATCTGGGCCTTTATTCAACAAGTTGGCCAAGATGTTTGGAACCAAGCACCTGCGAGCCACATCCTATCATTCTCAAAGTAGTTGGCTGTTTGGATCCCACATACAGACGATCAAAACCTTAATAAAATGTACTACTGTACTTTAGGGATCTGCATTCAAAGAAGAAATCAAAGCCACACTGGTTGTAATTGTCTAGGGAACATTACTTAGACTTCCCAGAGAGTTTTTCAACAACTGAACCGACGACCTCCAGAACAAGTTCGTCATCAAGTTGAAGGAAGCTTATTATGCAAAAATGACGTTCACAAACAGCTTGAAATCAACCTACTCAAAGAACTCATGTTTGGAAATTAAATAATACAGCCTTTGAAATCCGCACCCGCCAGGGGCAGAAAGCGTGTTACACTCAATAGAGAATATCGTGAAATTGTGGAATTCTAACTAACGATGATACAATTCCAATGAAATAGTGCTTCGAGATGTAAACATACATCGTGAACAGAAAATATGTCATATGACGATTCGACTGAGAGGAAGCGTATAAAAAATGTTATTTAATAAGGAAGATACATTTTATAACAGGACAAAATAAAGTACGCAGACTGCCATTTGCAGCAGAATATATTAGAGAGCCTGTAAACTTCTGCAAAACGGTTCTGTGAACGGTTGAGCCCCTAGAATATCCGTGTACAACAACGTACGTAGGCGTCCGAAGTTTTAAACTTATCTTTTTCCCCTTTTCAGCTGTTCAATATTCGGCTCCATTCGTTCTTCACATTTGTGTCGTAGGCAACATGATATCCAAAATTCTATCGAAATTTAAAGGTTTTTTGCGCAATTAGAAGCTCATATACTTAACATTCACAATGGATCATCCGATCATAGGCAAAAATATGAAAACAACATTCAAAAATCATTAATAACAGCTGAAAAATGCACCACTTTTACAGGGCATCAACCTGCCTTGAAATTGGTAACTATCCATCAGTATCATTACCGACACTTTCACATAAAATTAACTAACCAATTAGAGTATTTAATTAGCGAATCAAAACATTTTCATTCATGAAATGTAAATAAAATACAATACTTACATTTTGCAAATTCTTCGGCCACCTTCGGTTTTAAATTTGACAGTAAGTAAACAATACAGTTAGTGAAGCAATTTCTGAAACGGAATGGGCACACATATTACACACATATTATTATATAATGTTTTAATCATATTCAAGTCGATCGCTGAATCATGCACTTGAATTAGTCAACGTTAATCAGAAATGTGGAAAAACTTATGTTGAGCATTTCTAATTCTCATTAAGGATAAGCCTATGCTCATTAACAACATTACCATAGAAATTAAAGACTGAAACATATTTGATTAGCTTTGTGTAGCCTCGATATCAACTTCAGATACCAAATTAGCTCGAAAAATTTAAATCTTAAGTCGAGCATCTGCCATAATCGTGTGGAATGGGCGGGACTTATTTCTTCGGGAAAATATCCTCGTGAGGAGTTAACATACCTGTTAAGTCGATTCTCTTGTTTCCATGGGCACCACTAATTTGTTGATGGTGGGAAACTTAATGTGACAATATTTTTTCGTAATTTTGTTGATTTAAGGACGAAATAGTGTTTATGATTGTTTGGATAGTAAAATGCGAATGAAAACAAAACAAGTGCTTGAATTATAGCAAGCAAATATTTGATGTTTGTGACCATAGTTTAACTCGTGCAATTTGCGTCTACTCATTTATACTACCTTTGCGTAATTTTTAGTAAGTGTTGGTGAATTTATGTTAAAATGCATAAATTTAGTAATTCCGGACAAAAAATGTGTGCATACGGCCTCTCTACACAGTATGTCAGAAAAGTTCCCGAACTTATTTTGTAGCGCTTGTACGAGTGGCGCCACCTCTACCGGTACTATGTTGCTACATCCATTTGGAGTGTCTGAGAATTTTTTCACCAGTATCCGTTCATTAGTTGCCGAGATAGACGTGCTTGAGTGAACGTGTGTTTAGTACCCCGGTGCAAGCTCTACGATGGATGAGAAATTTGAACATCGTGCCGCAATTAAATTCTGCTATAAACTTAAAAAAAGTTTAAAAAGAAGGTGCAGTGTCTCGTACAACTGTTTACACGTGGTTCAGTCGGTTCAAGAAGGGTTGAGAGTCGTTAGAAGATGACGAGAGAAGCGGCAGGCCGTACACAAAGAATTTGTGCCCCCAAACACCACCGTGAATGCTGCGTATTACGTAGAGGTGTTTGAACGTTTGAACCGGGATCGTGGAGTTTTCTGGGTGACAATGCGCCTGCTCATTCTTCGAACATTGTGAAGCGTTATCTTGCCAAAAATCAGATCCCACGCATCAATCACGCCCCATACTCTGGGGACAGATCTGGCTCCAACCGACTTTTTCCTATTTCCCTAGCTAAAAATGGCCTTGAAAGGACGATTTTTTGAAGATGTACCGAGCATTCAAGCGGCTTGCACCGAGCATCTCACAGCGAAAACTTCAGAGGAGTACCAGAGAGCCTTCGAATCACTCATGGAGCGCTCAAATGAGTGTATATCTAGGGAAGGAGACTATGTTGAAATTTAACTGGAATGAATTTCTTTAGATATAATTTTCGATTTTTTATTTCGAAAATTCGGGAACTTCCGTCATACTGTGTATATCTGATTCCTCGAGGGTTTAATCAGCGTTTTCTTTAAATCAATAATACGGCAAAAAATATTTATATACCACTTCCGCATTAAGAAAAAAACAACAGCAAACTATTCCTTTTATTATTTATATAAATAATGGTTCGGGGTTGTGTGACGTACAACGGAATAGGAAAAAATATTGACTTCATACTGGAACCAGATAATACTTCTATCGATAAAACTCGTGTGCTTGTGTACGAATTGGCTTGTGTTTGACATGCTGTAGAGATGTGTTCTATGCAAAAATTTGCATTCGCAGGAAAGTAAAACTGAATAATCTTCATATTTAGATGAGATTATATGACCGTAAAGTATACTGTCTCACGTTTCGTGATTTTTTAAGTGTGGACTTTGCAATTTTAAGAATGTTTTGGTCGATCTCCGAGCCACGCGCAACGAATTAAGGTATGACCATGCCAGGCAATGATTAACTGCACGCTACATTTGCCATTAAGCGCGGTTGCAAAAAAGAAGGAAATGGAGAATATTTTACAGACAGCTAAATTGAATGGTTTCAACCCATCAACAATAAGGTGGATAGCGGAAAAAATCGAGAAACGCAGAAAAATGAAGGACAGAACAACATTAATCACTCTATGCCAAGTGCCAATTTTTGGAAGGCTGTAACATAAAATGAGAGCATCGCGAAGTAACTAAGAAACACCTTCAAAGAATACAAATTGATACGACTTATAGAGCCCAGCACCAAATACCAGTTAAAAAACATCCTGGAGTCCACAAAGGACAAGCAACAGCCGCACGAAAGATCAGGAATCTACAGAATTGAATGCTCGAAATGTCAAGAAGTCTGTAACGGGCAAACAAAACGACTAATAAACATCAGAATACGAGAACACATAAGTGAAGCGAAAGCAGCAAAAAAGAAAGGAAAGCGGAACAACTTCAGATCAGCCGTAGGCCAGTAGATTATCATAAAGGACATGATATAGGGAAGATGATAACTAACATAAAATGATAAATAAAAGGACATGATATAGGGAAGGGTAAGAGTAAGGTAAGCAAGGGATACAAGCGAGGATTCAAATAGAAGAAATGATGATTGTTATCGTCAGAATGATGGTTAATATATAATTTTCATTTGAATCTTACTTATTATTTTCATAATCACATCTAGAGCGAAATACTCTTTTATTAAATAGTAATAATCAGGCTGAAATTTGAATAGTCGATTTAGAACAACTGAAGACATCTAACGCAAGTATTAAGCAGATACAAAGGGCGAAAAATAAACTTCAACTAGGTTTATGTTCGAATTATGACAAAAATAATAGATTAGGTTTGTTTGTCTTCCACATTGAAATTACCTGTTTTGAACCGTCCAAACTGGCGAAGCGTGCTCATATATCGTTGACCAGAAAATGATGACTTTTAAACAAGAAACGCAATTTGGGCCGCTAATGCTCCTTTGCAGGCACAAAATCCGTCACGATTGATCAACAGGATAAAGCCAACACGTTAGTGATGGAGGACTCAACTTTTCTGCGTTTGTAGCTAATTGTTAGACGATCGAAATGGCGTATATATTAAATTAATACGCTGCCTATTTTTTGCTGGCGTCACCTTTTAGTTAAACTGGAAAAACCCGATGTGAAAGTAAAGTGGCAAAGGCAAAGCGGAGTTTGACTTAGCAAATTTATATGGTAAGATTCAGTTATTTCTCAGACTTATCAAGCAGAACACCGTTGGATTTCGTTACGTACTTGCGCTGAGTTTACGAGGGCCGTTCAAAAAGTATTCACGTTTTCTGACAGAGGGCGTGCCTGTGGGAAAGTGGTATTATCATCGTGTGCTACCATCTATCAAACGAAGATAAAATAAATTTCAGACTGTAGGCCGAAATACAATAGTGCGAGACTGCGACACGAGAGCGCGACGACAGTCTCGCAGCAAATGTCAAGCAGTTTTCGTCACATGCATTTGTATGCGACATCGTACAATGATTGTTTGTCAAATGCAATATGGTGCTTAAATAAAATTTGAAATTCAAACGCCTTAATTACTTTTTAAGAACTTTGGTTATTATGAATGTATTTTGAATGAAAATTTCGTGCATCCTAGTTAAGGCTTTTGTTTGCTAAACGAAGGAACATTCCAAATTCAAAACTTTTCAAAAATCAAAAACAATTTTAATCAAATTTCATTTAAAACGTCACCAATTTGACATTTGTCATATGAACATTAGTGTTCCCCGCATCGCGTGCATTGTAAATTGAATGCGTTGCGTGACGACGAGGGAGAATCACATCGCGCTCACGTATCGCCGTCACACAGTATTGTATTTCGGCCTACACTTCGATATATATGGCCACGTATAGATATTGGTTGAACGAATTGATACGTGGGTGTACAAACGTTATTGATGAGGAGCGGCCAGGACGCTCGGCAGAAGTCATTACCCAGGAAACCATTCAGAAAGTCCACCACATGATTCTCACCAATCGACGAACGAAAGTGCCGCAAAGTAGCAGAGGCCGTAGTGGTGTCGACCGGAACGGCAATTAATATTTCACATGATAAGTTTGGCGATGAAAAAATTGTCTGTCTGAGGGTGACGTGGTGCCATGTTTGCTCATGGTGGACAACAAGAGGATACGGCTGTTAATTTTGAAGCAGTGTTTGGTGCAATTCAAGTTTTTGGTCGAATTGTCACCATTGATGAAACTTTGATTCAGCATTGCACACCAGAATATAAGCAACAATCAAAACAATGGATTGCTCCCGGTGAATCTGGTCCAAAGAAGGCAAAGACGGTCCCATTGGCCAGAAAGGTCATGGCGACGATTTTTTTGGATGCAAACGGCGTTATCCTCGTGAAATTTTTGGAGAAAATAAGACCAATCACTGGACAATGCTACAGTGAGTTATTGGGCCTCTTTGACAAACAATTAAGGGAGGCACGGTCGCATTTGGCGAAAAAGAAGGTGCTGTTTCATCATGATCGAACACCAGCAGATTGATCCGGAGTTTTCGCTGCAAAACTGCATCAATTGCATTACAAGCTGCTGCCGCACCCCCCGTATTCAGCCGATCTGGCTTCTTGCGACTTTGTCTTGATCCCTCATGTAAATAATTGGCTCGTGGGGGAAAATTTTTACTCAAATGAGGAAGTCATCACCGAGACAGAGGGATATTTTGGAGAGTTAGACAAATCATATTTATTGGAGGGGTAAAAATATGGCATAAACATTGGGAGAAGTGTATCTTCCTAAAAGAGGACTATGTTGAAAAATAAAAACATTTTTTTTTTTTGGAAAAATCGTGTCCTTATTTCTAACACAATTTACTTGGGCTTAAGAAAAAAACTTAACTGAAATGTCCTGAAATTATGAACATAAACAAGATCTTTTGTATATATCCTATTTGCATATTGAATCTCGGCTTAATTTAAATTTTGAAATAAAATATTCTGAGCAAATCGAAGTAAAGGTTGATTTTAACTTTGAAGCAAAATGAAAAAGGGTTTTTCAAAAAATCGGGTAGACGGCAAATATTTGATAATGAATGGTGGATGTAGTGTGGACAAAAGTTTATTTAAAAGAATTTCGACGCACTTTTAGGTAAACTTCATTTAAAATTTGGGTAGCGCAGCTGTTAGATATATTTACATAAATGAGTGTTGATTTATTCTAAATTTAACACTTTTAAAGCCAATATTTTTTTCATTTTGATATGCATGTTTTTAATGATCCAAATCGCACGCAGCGCGATATTACTTCGTTAAATATTGACGTACACCTAAAGCAATTTAAATAGATGTATGCGATGGAGTTTGTGCTCTTTGTAAAATTATGGTTTTTTGAAGCCATTGTCATTTCAAGCGATGTCAACTGAAAACGGCTGTCCATCATCAAAAAAGCAAGATGATAGACGGTTAACGAAAAGAAAACTTTCAATATTGGTTTGAGTATCTGTATCAACTATTATTAGTATCCAACAAAATTTCAATTTAATTTTTCAATATTTTTGGGTGCCTAAAGTGTGGGGAAGATGAGTCCTGAGGTTGAGTTTTTAAATATGAAAAGAATTTTAAGGCTCATACGGAGACCTTAAAATATTCCTTACTTTCTTTGCACAAAAAAGGACTCCACTTGTTACTGATGATAAAACTTTATGATCAGTAGTATCAGGCTGATGATTACGACTCTGCTCCAAAACGAAGGTCGATACAATGTTTTAACAGAGTCGCATCTCCTCCCCAAATAGTTTCAACTGTCTCTATTAACCAGAAAGGAAGGGGAGGAACCCATTTGATTATATGTAAAAAACGTCCTGTCTACATTTAAGGTATGAAGTCCGTTTCATTCCAAGATCTATTGAAAGATACAATCAAGAAAAAAGGAGAGGCAAAAGAGGTGCTCTCTCCACTGTTACTCATTCCATTGGATGTCAAAGGAGCTGCGTGTGAAAAAATTCAGTGACAATGATGAAGTCAAGCCTGCAGTTTTGGCTTATTTTAAAAACCAAAGAAAAACCATTCGTTTGAACTTTGATTGGACAATATGCAACTTTTTTGATAGATATAGAAATTGTATTACAGGTAAGGGAAGTATACTTAAAAGAAAAGTCTCCTTTAAGCACCCTTCCCGATAAGTTCGTGTACCTTTTGGTAGCCCCTCAAATGTGACACTCCAATGTTTTTGCAATCATATAAATATGTACTTTACACTGAAACGTTTTTACATTTTTCCATGCAAAGCGATCGGACCATACCATAGTATTAGATTTTAAATTACATTATTTTAACCAATCGGCCAATACGAAGATCCACGTTGCATATTAATTTCCACCGTATATTTCCATATACATGATTCACTCCTGAACATGCTGTCAACGTACTATGGATGGTCGGAATTTTTTTCTTTTCGTATATGAACAGCTCAAAAATCAACTTATCATGTAATGATTTAGTTTCGATTTCAATTTCACTTATTACCAAGCTTGTACTACTTACAAAACAGTAAATCAGTGTTTACTTCGCGCAGAGCGTAATGCATGAGTAAAAAAAATCGTTCTAGAGTATTTCCAAGTGTAAAGATAACGAAAAGTCATGTCTAATGTAAGTCATATGCAAAACGAAGCTTAAACTGAGGCAAAATGATGATTTGTAAACGTGACTCTTTTTCACACTTTCCCATTTGCAATAGTTAATGTTTTTTCACCTGACCTACCTACCCAGTTTCAAAATCCACCAACAATTGTTTACACTGTCATAAGCAGAGTGAATCTCAATGCCATATGCGCATGCATATGTACGTTTACAGTTTTTAATCTGGGCTTTTCCACTGACGATAGTTTCATAGAGTAGCAACAGCAACAAATTATATACAATTGGTACTTTATTACATTGTTTTGCTATGATATTACCAAATGAGTAATAACCGCAAATTTATGCTAAGTCAACGAACATAAAAGTTTTCGGCGAACATTGAACTTGAATTTGAATTTCATGAAACGTTTTATGGAAATCATGAGATCTCTATTAGGTAAACTTATGTGATGTCAAGGATAATGAAAAATATCGGCGTGAAGGTTATGTTGTGGTAAAATTTTCTCGGAAATAATCTGAAATGTGAACGGAAGAGCGCTGGAAGCTAGATTTGTACTTGAGCATAATTTAAAATATTTTTACTATTGCCCTTTTATACTTTTCGAATGTTAGTTACAGGATCGGAGCAATCGTATTTCAAAACATAATTTAAGTTCAAAATTACTACATAAAATTATAATTTTCCCTTCCAAAAGTTGTCTTAGTTAAATATTTTGATTAATTTTGCATAACTCAGTACGCGTCAATCAGAGCTATGGGGGTTTTAACGCCAAAAAATCCTTGTGATTGCCCGCCTTTATTCTTAAAGCCAGCTATTTGCGTTAGGACATGTCACTTCTGTAAAAAAATAATGTTTCGGTTTCACTGGAAAACATTAATCGTAATTATTGAGAAACGAATCGTACTTAAAGTTTGCATGAAATTTAGATAAACTTCCTACTAAAGCTTATAAAGACTTTGATCAAATGTATTCCGATGTATACTGAGAGAAGAAATTGAAAATTTTTCAAGTTTGGGTTACGAGTCAACGTAAAATCAGGTGGCAGTATCGACAAGATGTGTGAGTTGACACTCTGAAGGCCATTGTATATGACCAACGCTATATAAGGCTATATTACTATAACAACGCTATATTATCATATAAGGAAATTCATGCAAAAGAAAGCTGCTACATTTAAATATTTGCGCGGAGTTGCAATTGCAATTAAAAAATCAATTAGGCATACACCAATACCTCTTTTTGAATCGTCTGCCATTGAAAACATAGGGCTAATGTTAGACCAATCTGAAATCATATTATACGCAGTTTACTTTCCTGGGACAAAACTTACGAGGGAAAAATTAATTTAACTTCAAAAACGATTTAAAAAGGTTTGCGCGTCAAAACCAAAAGTACTTGCTTTGTGGTGATCTTAACGCGCGTCATAGGCTTTGGAACTGTGTTCGAGCTAAAAAAAAATAGGTTCATGTCTGTATGAAATGTTGAGTGAAGGGAATATATTTATTCACGTCCCGACCGAACCTACATTCTATTCGCCTCGAGGTGCCGGATCTACCCTTGATATTATATTAGGTGATGATTCTATTGGCCCTTCAGATATTAATGTTTTACAAGCGTTATCATCTCCTCATTTACCAGTGCTTTTAACTCTAGACTCAAAGGGAGTTTATTGCTTTAAACCCAATCAAGCCTTCCTCTTCAAAAAAGCTGACTGGAGGTAATTTCGAAGACATACTAACGACAATATATCTATTTCGCAAAATACGTTAAATTGTTTGAACACAGCACAAGCGGTCGATGGAAAAATCTCCGAATTTAAGCACACTATTTGGAGGGGTATAGAATGCAGTGTAACCAAATCTAACGCCGAATATACAAGCTTCGAATTAGATCAGGAATATTGAGAAAGGTGGAAAGAGCTCAAGCTGGTTTCGAACATGCGTCCCTGACGCTTCTCGTCAGGTGCCAACACACAGGCCGGGATGCATCGATTGGCACTACCAGCTTAGGTGGATGTCGACTGGTTATTTACTAGTTATGAATATTGCTCTACAGCTTTGAACTTCTCCTATTTTCCAAATTGCCTTTGGTATGGCTTTATCAATTTCAGTAGTTTTTTCACTTTTTCAATCACTTACAATGTTGTAAGTGAAAATGGAAAAATTGATCCACCAAAAACTTCTCAAATTGATAGATCAGGAAGCTCTGAAGCTTATTCGTACCCGGAAAAACCTTAGAAGACAGTGGCAAAGATCTAGGAATCCGGCCTTGAAGTTAGGCGTGAACTCACTCACTACAGCAATCCAGAAAAAAATCTCAAAGCTACGGAATCAGTACTGGAATCAAATGCTCCAGAGCTTAGATTTCAACTCAAGGGGACTATAGAACTTAAATAAAATTCTCAAAAGCAAATCTCACAACCTTTCCTAACCACTTAAAGACGCAAGTGGCCAGCAGACTTACTCTTGTGCAGAAAAAGCAAAAATTCTTGCTGATAAATTTCATAATTACCACAAAATCTAAAACAAAATGCGCAATTATATCATAGAAACGATGATAGATAACTCTGTGCTAAGTATATCTAACACATCGAACTTGCCGCCCGGCGTCTACATCAAGACCAGAGAAATAGTTAGGCAACTTAAAAGTTGGCAACCTAAAGGCTTGTTTCCAGGCGTTTCCTCGCCTGGAAACAAGCTGTTGTAGTACCACTGCTAAAGCCTGGGAAGGATGCACATGTGCCAGAAAGCTATAGGGCAATAAGCCTATTGGTAAACGTAAGTATTTGGTAAAATATTCGAAAGCTAATTCTCAAAAGACTCACAGACTTCGTGGAAAATGCCAACATACTTCCTAACTTTCAGTTCGGTTTCAGACACGGCTATTAAACGGAGCACCAGCTGTATCGCGTTTCAAAGGACATTAAGACAGCCCTAATAGGGAAGCAATCAGTTGAAATGGTCACCATTGATATTGAGAAAGCTTTCGATAGAGTCTGGCACGAAGGTTTACTTTATAAGCTCTAAGAGTACATGTAAGAAGCATCCCTACTGGTGTTCCTCAAGGTTCATGTCTGAGCCCCACCCTTTTCAATATCTATACTTCCGATCTCCCTGCAAGCGAGCACTGTCAAATAGCTGCCTTTGCGAACGATACCTGTGTTTATACTTCAGGAATCTCTCAAAATCAAGTACAATAACAGCTAACTTAGAGAAAATGCTTGAAAAAGTATATCAGTTCTTCTACAGGTGGAAAATAAGCATCAATATTGACAAAACTAAGGCAATATTTTTCACTAAAAAACGTAAACGTTCCTTGCTGCCTAATCGACTGATTAACTTTCTAGGACAAGCCATACCATGGTCCGAAAATCGGCAGTGCCTTGGGCTTATGTTGGACAAGAAAATCATGTTCAAAGACCACATTGAACGAATAAGCATTAAAGCATTTTATTCTGTACTTCAACTGTATCCACTACTCAACAGAAGGTCCCAACCGAACATAAAGAATAAGATGATAATTTAAAAAATGGTAATTCAGCCTATAATATTATACGGAGCGCCTACTTGGAGCCAATGCGCAAAATATTTGAAATCAAAGCTTCAAGTCACTCAAAACAGATACTTAAAAATGGCGCTAAATAAGCTTTTTTAAATCACGCAAATTACATGAGCTTGCTAATATTAGCCCTATCAAAAAACCCGCGATCTCACGCAGAGATAATCTACTAGCTAAGGTAGAACACTCTTCGAATCCATACATTCAAGCACTCAGGATTTAAATTAATAGATTAACTTGAGAGATCATGCGTCCTCAACCGAGTATTCATAGTTATTACTAAGATCCAAAATAGTATGTAAATACGTTTCAACATAGGTAATAGTAGTTTAAGTTAGAGTTAAGTTTAAACAATGTTTTTGTTGTATTTTCCTCTACTATTATAAATATATCATATGAATAAGAAAAATTTGTGATACAAACAGAAAAAATACTGTAGATGCAATGAATACCAAATTCAGAACTCTCACTTTAAGTATTAGCTTAGTCCTGTAAATTTTTAGAAACAATATAGAACTTATTAAATAAAAATAAATATTTAAGCAACAAAATTTATTCATTAACGAAACTATCGTTTCTAAAATTTTGCCTGTTGTATTCCTTTAAAAACTAGATTTTACAACATAAAAGCAAAAATGGCCTCCCTTAAACGAACCAGAAACCAGAACCAGATTTTATGACATATCAGGGTTTAATATCTTCTCGGATAAATTTTTCTCTTGAGGAGCTCCTTAAGTCGATTTGGTATGGAGTGAACCAATTTGGCTGTGTACTACCTGTTAATTTTGCCCTATTCATCGATGATGACGTTTTTCAGAATTTTCTTCGAGGTTATGCTGTGCTGACGGATCCTGCTTGCTAACAAGTCCCACAAATGCGCAGTGGGATTAAGGCCTGGAGATTGGGGTGGCGTACACAGTTGATGTTTTGTCTTGTAGAGCAACCAAAGCTTCACATTGTGTGCTGTGCGCTTGGGATCATTTTCTTGCTGGAGCTAGAAGTCGTCACCAAGCCTCAACTGCTGGACGCTTTGCTTAAAATTCGCCTTCAAAATATTAAGGTAACCGTATTGGTACATAGTTGATTCTATGAACACATGTTGGCCAACTCCTTTTGCCAGACCATCTCATCACCTCCACAATGGTTCACACTTGGTATGAGTTATTTTCTTTTTCGAGGGTAATACCGCTCTTGCGCCACACTAACTTTCTTCCTTTAATGCCAAAAATGCAAAATTTGCTTTCGTCAGAGAAAAGGACTTGTTTCCAAAATTCTGTCGGCTTGTTTATTTATTTCTTTGTGAAATCCACTCGTTTCTTCCCTTCCGAAATGTATGGGTTCTTACGTGCTATGCTTGGCCGATATCCACCTCTCCTTAATATTTTTCGTATGGTATCTGCATGGAAAACCTTGCCAAAAGGGTCATTTATATTTGTAACAATTTGGGAAGCATTTACTCGAGAATTCTTTTTAACTGCCTGCAAAACGTTCCTTTTTTCACGTTCAATCAGTATGGAGGATCGATCACAACGAGGCTTTGGCATTATCGAACCATTTGTATTAAATATTTAAACCACATACTGGACAGAGAAATAAGTTCTGTCTACTCTTTGACCAAATTTGCCGCAAGTTTTCCCTTCACTTTTAAGTTTCACCATAATTTTCCTCTCCTCAGCACTGATTTAGCTAATTTTGGGCGTCATCATGTATTCTTGTGCACAAAAAATCTAAAAAAGCTGCACTCACTCTTAAACCTATCACAACTTAAAGTAGAACTATTATCGGACCTAAAAACATTAATATGCATCCGCATATGTCATCGCGTAACACGGGGAATCCCCCGGTTTTTCTGTACGGATACTTTACTTTTTCTGGTCTATTATGATGTCATAAATTGATTTTGTTTAAGTTTTTAGTCTTTTTAAATTGTAAGTATTATGAAACATACTAGGAATCATGCAAAAGTGTAGATCTTATGATATTTTAAAACAAAGTGGACATATCCTATTCAATACAACGATAAGTTTGTTATCTTGCATATACCGATAGTTTTCCGGCAAGTATAAGTCTGGTTGTAAATTTGAGCAACACGTTGTGTGAATGGTAATACTTTTCTAAAAGTGACGCCTTCAAATAGGGGTAATTTTTATCGGTGTGCATCGTCATAAATTCGCGTAGCCATCACTACACCATTTTTTTTTGTTAAAACTTGAGCACAAAGAGGAGCATGACAGTTCTCGGAAACACTGTACGCTATATATATACTCTACCAAGGGGTCCCTCAAATCCACTTGAAATGGCTAAATCACTATTTTGCTTGCATCACACATCACCACGGGAATATCTTCATAGTGGGTTTTACCTTTTAAACATCCCAGAAAGAATTATTAACTCTATCGTAAACTCATGATAAGATCGTTCTAGTTTTCCTGTTTGACTTTAATATGAGGGAACTTACGTTACTCGACATAGTTGAATTTTTGTTTAACATGCAAAAGCTTATGTGCTGATTCAAAACAAAGGTAGGATAGCTGACTCCCTTCCTTGGTACCTTTGCAGAAAAAATAAAATTCGTCCACCTACATATAGCGTAGATAGCCGAGTTTACATACAAGGCGTATACATAGGTTTTTCCCGCTTCGTCTGGTAAAAAACAGTTATCTACTAAGGGAAAATTCATTAAAAATTTTTTGTTCAGAATAGTGACCACCAGCTTCTACACAAGTCGCCCATCTTTCAGGTAATTTATGAATTCCATGCGAGAAAAACCGTTTCTTTTGCGGCGAACCACATGTCGAGCCACTTCACAGCCTCCTCGAAATCGCTGAAGTGCCACTCTGCAAGCGTGTGTTCCATTGATATGGAAAGGTTATAGTCAGATGGCGCCAAGTATGAGGAGTACCGCGGCTTCAGAAGAATGTCCCACCTAAGCGATTTTACTGTCCTTCACTGTTCTTCCTGTGTGCCATGGCGCGTTGTCGTGTAACAAAAATAACTTTGCCATGCGTTCTTGCCGGTTTTGTTCGTTTTTCGATTAATGTGCCGGGTTTTGCCGGGCTTCAAGTGCTCACAATACAAAATACGACTCTGATCCTACAAAACATGATCTGCTTGCCGAAGCGATCTGGCCTTGGTGTTGTAGGACATGCTTCGCTAGATTGCAGCCACGATTATTTTCGCTTCGAGCTTTCCAAATAATTCCATTTTTCGTCAGTCGCCACAATTCGATACAAAAATGATTTCCTTTCTTGGCGCCGAAGCAGCATTTCACAAGTGACTGCGATTTTCCATTTGACGTTCGTTCAAATCGTTTGGGGCCCATTTATCGAGCTTATTGATCTTACCCATTGCTGGATAACGTCTGCTGATCGTTTCCTGAGATATATCTTATGCTTCTGCTAATTATCGTTGACAACTCCTGCGATTTCTCGTCTTCAAGTTTTTGCGGTCGACTAGAGCACTAACTCTCTTTTTCATTGAAATAAAAACTTTTAGATTGTCGAAACCATGTCTCACATGTCCTAACGGATAGTGGGTGTCGACCATATGTTTTTACCAGCAAACGATGACATTCAGCAGCCTTTTGGTGGTTAATGACATGACATTCATTCAATGATTACATTCAGCAATGCATGGTGCAAATGCTCTTTTTCAGGCACGAAATTCGACATGATTAACCAAAACAAACCCGCTAGTTTTTGTGGACTTAACTTGTGTGTGTTTGTAACTAAAAGTCAAACGATGTGAAATATTAATACGATGTGTACTTTTTGTTGGTGCCATTTCTAAGTAAAACCGGAATAAGCTTATGCGCACACTTGGTACATACTCCACATAGGCTCGATCAAGAGATTTTGTGGATTTCCAACTGAGAATAGGTATGGCATCTTTGGATGCATCATCAAGTAAACGTTCAATAGCTGATAATCTTTATATCATCGAGATTTTTGGCAGTCCAAAATTGTCACAGATTTCAGGCTAGGTATATTTGTCGAATGACTTGTTCGAATGACAGGTTCCTTTTCGCGAAGCACGGAGTTGCTGGATGCTGAAATAATCCATTCATAATAGCTATTTAAACGCTGATTGATTCACCTTCTCTATGTTTCTGCTGTTGTGTTCGCTACAAAAGTTAAGAGTTGCAACGAGGCAGGTGGAACCTTTGTCTTATCGCAAACTATAGCTAATTCAATGCCGTGCGTTAAAACAACCTCCGCTATCCATGTTGAGGCCCGATGAAAGTTCATCTTTTGGGAGATGATCCAGCAAAAGGAAGTCCCAAATGTATATTTCAATTCGGTATCTACTGGGCAAACGTGGGATCCATAAGTCGAGAGGGGATTCTACAGTGTCTTTAGGATTTCCATTGCTGTGAAGTGTTTTGTAGGGGGGAGTGAGTGTGCTATGTAAATGCATTCTGAAATTCGCCAAGTCAGTCGTCAGAGCGGGGTGGAAATTTTGTCATTTATAATCGACTGAGGCTCATAAATAGGGTTGAGGAATCTACTCGTTAAAACATGGCTACGAAAATTAGTAGAAACTGAATCATCACTGAGAAAACCTTGCAAAGATCATCAAGAGTTCTATTTTTAAAACATCTACAATTAAATCTCACAGAAGGCGTTAAAAGGTGAACTAAGTCCAACTAAGGTTAAAAGATTTTAATTATACCACTATCTTTTGATGTCAATTCAGACGTATTTTATCTTCTTAGCAACGATAATCAAAAAATGTCATTATTTGACTGCACTTGTATCGTTCGGCAGGACAATGAAGTCAGCAAACGATTTAGCTGACCGTAGAGAAGAGAGTAATTATTAAATTAGAGTGAGATGTGAACTGAACATCTTTTCCGAACAGATTTTCAGCATTTGTTGGGATTTTATCGCATTATGTGGCTCCATTATAATGGAGCAGAATCATAAGGTCTAACGTATCTACGCCGAGGAACCGTTTCCAGTTTTCAGTTTATCTACAGTTTCCAGGAAAATTGATGTACAGACGAAGTAGTGTAAACTGACAGCAACGTAGCCTTTAACTGACATGATTGAGTTGTTGATTTTCAGAAACCACCGGCAATACCTATTCAAAATATTATAAATAAGGCAAATAATAGAGCTAAAAGATAAACTTTTCACAAAAATTCTTCGAACCACAAAATAACATGCCTAATACGTGCATTAAAAGAATAATTATGTGAAGCATTTTGTTGTAAGAACTATTAGAATTTTGCGACAGTTTCGGCATTTCTCTCATGAGCTCGTAACATAAAAAACACTAAACTTTGAACAGATCCTGCTCAAACTTAAACTCCATGCAAAATACTGGGAGTGGCAGTTAATAATGCCGACTTAGATAATAGATGACGCAACTTTTACATACGGTTTGTGTCTATAATAACTTATATGGTATTTTGGAGTGTACGCATCTGTCATTAATTCTCACTTAGTCATTGAACGAAACAGCGTAAACAACAAGGCTTTTTTGCTTTGAAAATGTCGAATTTCGTGTATGAAAATGTTGTTATGTTGGAAAGTTTAATAACCTTCTTTTATTTGAAGAAAAACTCTGCTGAAAGTGATCGATTGTTGGTAGAAGCTAACGGTGAACATGTTCCAACTCAAAAAACTTGAGAACGATGGTGTGCACGCATCCGATGTGGTGATTTTAACTTGGAAGACAAAAGACGACCAGGAAAGCCAAAACTACTTGAAGAATCCGAAATTTTTATAAGTTTTTAAGTTAAGTTTAACTTTTTATAAGTTTTTTTTTGTTGGTACTTCCACGGCTTCAGCTTTTATATCATCTCTAACGATTTTAAAAAGGATTAATCACGAATCAATATTTGTAACTCATGTTACAAATTTGATTTGAATTTGAAAATTTGTGACTGTAAAGACATTTACTTCCATTCTTCCCACAAAAGTGAAAATGATTTCCATTTTTGATTCATCTTTTTGACAACAGTAAATTGCCGCACACTCGTAATCAACTATTCACTATGAAGCACTAGCAGCCCGGAGGGACATTACACACAAACGACGAACAAAGGGGTATTTGACTCGAAAAGTTTGCCAAAAGTCGGTAGTCCAAATCAATAAACGCTTGCCAATTTTACTACCCGGTGATAGTTAATGGCCGAATGATTTCTTTGTCCTCGGAGCATTTCGTCGGTCCCTGGGCGGTGTGTCATCTTCGGAGTGATGTTCCGTGTCCTTATTTATAGGTCGGTCGTTTATGCAACCCGGTAGCTGCATAAAAGCAGGTAGGATAAAGTTCGTGATCTTCATATTTTGAGGGGGCTTTATGACTTTGTCTCGGACTTTTCATTTCCTTCGAGACGCTTCTTTGATTCTTTTGACGACTCGAAGATTATTCCCGATTGAGTGCTTGTTTGTTCGTTGATGAAGCATCCGTCAAATGTTTTTGTTTGTATACTTCCAAGTTTTCTAGTGCGTTCAAACGTCGTTCTTTATGCTGTCCATGTAGTGCCTTCACTGATTCCTTGACGGGTTGGTATACATTTATTGTCAATCATGTGATTTGCGAAGTTGGATTAAGTTGTCGCGACCGGTTTCCGTAGCCTTTTCTTCAAGTCCCTCATGTGTTCGTGAGGTCTTGTCCTTATTTTCCGTCCTGTTTGACCAATGTAGCTGTGTTGGCACGCACAGGTTAATTAGTAAAAACAATGTGTGTCCAACGGGTCCTCTTCGTTCATGCTCATTCGTAGTATTTGTCCCACATTACTCCTTGTTTTGAAACCTGCGTTGATGTTTTGTTTCTTCAACAGTCTCGCTAATTTGTGTGTTGTTTTTCTCGTGTATGTTAGTGTTGTCCACGCTTTATTGTCACTTTCTTCTTCTTTTCTGTGCTTTTTGGGTGTTTTAGGTTCCTTCGTATCTCTTTTTCCTGTTTTATTAGTATTGACAAAAACTTATTTGTCAGATTCACAACCGTCTTGGAAGTTATATATTTTGAACACTGCCATACTTTATGTAAATTTATATCCATGGTATCCGATGACATTCACTATTCACAAGATTTTAATACACGGTCCAATCAAAGCTGAGCTAGCTTTGTTACTTTCAGTATGTAATAAGCATTTCCAAAAATTTGGCAAAATTTCCCGAGGAAGCTTTCTACCGACCAGACCAATTTGGATGTCCTCAGTCGCCTACTTTTGTAGAAATAAGACCCTAAGACCAAAATAGCATAAGACTGAAGGTTGCAAAAAATTCCAACCGTTTTACTTCAGCTGCTCTTGAAATGCTGATATCTTCGAAAAATGATCACAATGATGATTCAGTGCTCAATTTCCAGACAGGTCCAACCACGAGGAAGCCTCTTCAAATTACTTCCCGCATTAATTTCGTTTACTGTGTTAAGGAATGATAACTTGTGTATTTTCAATTTGATTTTTTAAAAGAATTATATTTTTCTATCTGAATACTCAAAATTTTATCACTAATTGCATTATCCAATAACAATTGTGGCCAGTTTTAAGGGTCAAATAACCCTCTGTGAGATGTAGGTAAGTAGAGAGAACTAATCGGTAAAGCTCAGAGGCTAAATTTTTGTGTTTGTAAAAAATTGTTTATGAACCAAAAAATTGAAAGAATATTAATGTGCGTCTCTCGTCACATTTGCCTAAGTGTTCTCTCTCCAATAAGTTTTGATGACAAATACCACTACATGTGGAAAATCGACGTCGAATTTTGTTAGATTGGAACTTTGTTTGAAGTGTTTACGTTTTTTCGAGGTTACGGTGTGCTGTCACATGCTCAAGACGAGCTACGCGAAAAATTGGCTGGCAGGAAGTTTTTTCTTTTTTGGCAACAGATCGAATCCCGCATTACGTTCAAAATGTATTTTTTCCTTTCACATTTGAAATCTATTTTCAAGGAATCTTGTAGAGATATTTTATCAAGGAATAGCGATTGAGAAAAAAGTGTATTCGCTAGGGGTCATTATAAACATAAGCTGATTCCTGTATGTAAATCAATCAAGAAACGGCACAAGAAAGCTTTCGTGAAATTCAAATTGTTCAAATATACAATAATTATGTATAATTGATAAATTGATTGAATTGAAGCATAAATCACATTGAAAAGTTAATACACGTGTAGTTTTTATCTCCTAAGATAAATACGCATTTAATATGTAAAAAATCAATTTTCATCTCTAGCATACCAATACTGGTCTTTGATTTGAAAAGTAATGACTTGAAAAGTAAACGTGATAGCGCAGATATCTGACAAAGTTGGAACTCAGAGATTCAAAGCCTGTGGGAACGACATGGCAGCCTTTTTACTACCAATATTATCTTTTTTTCTACGCACTGATGAAACCTAGGCGATCATTTTTGGTGATTCTGTTATGCCAGGTTGGTGGTTAAAATCAAATATCCTGCATAAAAGCAAGAGATCTATTTGATTCAATCGGCACTTTTCGATATTTTCATATCTGTTGTTTTTTGGGTTTTTTTTGACCATATTTAAATCGTGTTTGCATAATTATTATTGCTAACCATCAATTTTCATAGAAATAAACAAAAAAACTTCCTGAAGTTCCCTCACACTCGTCGGTACTAGCTGGCAGAACAAACTGAGATAAATTGCTTCACAAACATTAGAAATATTCTTAGCGGCAAAGATATTGTAAAGTCATTCCCCAAAAAAATATTTGAAAA
Organism: Stratiomys singularior; assembly: GCA_954870665.1. NCBI lineage: Eukaryota > Metazoa > Arthropoda > Insecta > Diptera > Stratiomyidae > Stratiomys > Stratiomys singularior. The sequence goes on along the minus strand of OX940877.1, from coordinate 110,674,602 downwards.
TCTCACGTGTCTGGTTTTAGAGCCTCATAGGCTTCATCGTTTCTTAAAATTTGCATGTAATTATTTTCGCTTATTTTTATATGAATATTGAAGTTTTATAGTGTGAAAACGAATCGACTAGTCATCCTCAGAAACAAAAGAAAGTATTTGCTACGACATAAATTTTTGATCACCTCCAAATGGCCCCGAAGAAGAATTTATTAATCAGGTTTTGAGTTATTTGGTATTCCCATTTACCTTTACTCTTGCTACTACGCAATAGACAAAGCTATCATGCAAAATGAAAAAGGAGGCTTAAAGAATAAAAGTTGAATCAGCAAGTAATTATGAAATAATTCTCATAAAAATTCAAAAAACTTTAAGCTGTCAAATGCAACTAACCAAAGCTGACAAATCATTTGAACTTTTAACCAGCAAAATTCTTTTAGTTTTTTTTTCTTCAAGGAAATTATAAGAATTCTTGCTCCCAAACGCAAATAAGAATTATTTTGCGGGAAATACGTACTCAAATATTAGATGTTTGAAGTGTTTGCTTGAGATGGTATTGAATATCCAATGTATTCACATATTTCAAGTATGTTGTCCAACATTGGATCATATAAGCTTCAGTAATTCTAAGCATTAGCTGTTCACACATGTTAACAGTCAAGAATTATTTACAATAAACATGTGTTAATGCAGTGAATTGAAGCGTGAGGCATATTTCATGCATCTAAATAATATTTTCTAATTAGAAAACTCCTAAGGTGTATGCTTTTATGGAGGCAAATGAGTAACCTTTAATACTTTAATTTATTCGTTGGAAATAATTGCTTTCTATGCATCATTTGTTCATGCAACCATGAATTTCGTACTTGCATTTTGTTGAGATTCCGCGATGCCACGGAAAACTGATCATTACTAGTCATCAGTGGTTCAACTAAAATGATTTTTAAATTTAAAACAACGAACGATATGTGGATCATTTAATATGCCCTGACTTCTGCCATGTTGAAATGACGAGAATGCAATAAACTACTATTACAACTGTAATTATTATATTCTTTGGTCTGTACTCTCCTGCACACTCAGTGATCATCATTACGTTGAGTTGTTAAGTTGTTTTGTTTAGCCGGTAGGTAAATTCATTTTTAAGATAACTGTCTATGGTGTGCCATTTTCATTTTGGCGAACGTTTAACTTATGTGTAATTTTTATCATTGTTCTTTGTGTTTATTTTCGTTATTTTCATATTTATAGCGAAAAACAATTGCGGAATGCGTGCTTTACTAAACGACGATGGCGGCGACGCATATTTTGATTTCTTTAGCAGTTTAAAATGAGAAATTCGTTGATAGGTGACGTTGAAACCTCGTGCATGACGAACCTTTGGACGAAGAACTTCAACAAACGTGGCGTTCAGTGGCTCGGCCACTCGAAGAGACAAAACGAGATTCTTCATCAGCTGGCAATCACATTATCAACTTAACTCAGACATTTATTAGAGACAAAAGTCGTCACGTATTGGCAATTCGGATTAGGAAAAACTTCTCATATTACAGTTATAAATATCTTCAGCCAGTTTCGGGAAGTGATACAGCCAGAGGACCAAATCATTCTGCAAAAAAACATGAAAAACCCCATAGATTCGTTTCAATTTATCACGTCGTATTTGTGAAGAAATTTTAAAGTGGACTGAAACAGAAAAAGTTTTAAAAGGAAACCTACGAAACTTTAGAGAACTTTATGTTTTGATTGCCAGCTACTGCAATGAACGATAATCATCTAACCAGTGTTGAATTATTTATCACGATTTTTTGCAGACACCAATATACATCATCATTGAATTCAGAAAGCTTTGACTTTTTTTGCATTTATCTTATATATTATTAATTTTACTTTTTTATTGTATCTGGGTTTCGATGACTAGTCAATAACACCACAAGCATACAATCTGATCCATTCACAATAATTTGAGAGATGTGGGACTTGTTGATGATTTAAAGTCGCCGAAATAACATTCTTGAGAGGAGCGTTAACATCGATGAGAAATTGTTGGCATTCCCTGGTCGGTGGAAATTTGAGATGTATATTCCTAAAAACCCCACCAAAATGCTGTATTTGATTGAAAGGATCGAAATAATGTACGACATGAACGCAGAAACAAGATAGGCACCATGCCTTATCTTGAAAATGCCTCAAACTCTGCAGAGTTACTGTTGCCGAGGATGTAGTCGAAAGAAATGAAAAGGTAACTATCGACAATAGGTTTACATAAATCCTATTAGTCAGACACCTGGGACTAAAAGCATTGCAATCAGTCAGAAGTCGGAACTTTGCCAGCAAACAAAAAGAAAAAATGAAAAATAACCAAGGAAGAGCGATTGGTACATCCTCGTTATGCTACGACGGGCCATTGACATTGTTATCGTTTGAGTCAAAGGCATGCAAGGTAGTATTCTCATTGTCCTGATGAAACGAAGGCAAAAATTTGAACCCTCTACCAAAAAACCAACCATGATCGACATAATTTGACAATAACTCGGACAATTTTCAGTCAATTTTCTGGACAGTCTACCGTTCCAGAAAAGGAGGAGATACATTTATAGCTCATATTTATTTGCTCAGATGTGATGTACCCAGGTCATGTAATAGTACGGCCGAGCCCAGGCTCATGTGCTAAAAAAACCAGGAATCAACTCCTATATCAAATATTGTCATATTGTCTTGACATCTAGAGTCAAACCATTACCTTGATGAAGGACCTGCACGAGTAGCTTATTGAACCTTAAAAATAAATTTGAAGTGAATGTTACAAAATATTAAAGGAAAAACGAGTATTGTGTCAGATTTGAACAAAGGAAAGCACTCAGAGAGGCTCAAAGTTATAATGGAACACTTACAAATATGAAAAATTTTATTTATAACAAGGATCTCATAAATTTTTCATGCGGGATTAAAATCAGATTGCAACATTGATACTTTCAGCTTATGTCATAACCAACATATACATTCAACCAAAGGCAAGAAAATAATAAAAAAGCTGTGAAAAGTTATATGTTTGGGGTCAAAGGAATAATGGGTCAAAATTATAATACATTAATGCACTCAGTCTTATAATTTATTAAATATTAATTTCACGTTAGCCTTTTTGCAGTACAATTGGGTTTTGCTGTACAATAATCTTGCGGGATTTTTACCTATTTATCCTTCAGGGCTTCAACCAGATAAGTTTTGCCACGTAAATTGTTTTCTTTTTAATTTATTAGCCAAATAGCTCTCCATATACTCTATCGGATTTTAATCAGGCGATTGTAGTCGCGTTTTGAGCACATGAGGCCAATTTTAGAGGAGAAAATAAACATTATATGTTTATTAATGTTTATATGTTTTTAAACATTATAGTTCTTTCTAATTTTTCATCGGATTCCTTCAGATTTGATCTTAAAATGTCCAAATAGTATTTGCTGTTCATTAGCTCCTCTTTAAAGTGAAGTTTTCAGTTCGTGCTGTCGATATTACACCCCGTACATTACCGATCCTAAGCCAGGTTCTACAGTTGGTTTCAGATTCGTTTCCTGAAGCTCTTTCTCCTGACCCTATCTGACAAGAAAACATCAAACTTGCTTTCATCCATTAAACTACTTTCTTCCAAACTATTCAACCTTGTTATTTTTTTTTAATTCATTAGCGAAAGCTAATCGTTTCTTTTTGTTTGCGTTGCTTACATAGGTTTTCTGCCTAATAACTTGGACTTGAAATTGTGCTTTCTCAATATATTTCTGATCCCTTTAGGTTTACAGGATATTCCCAAAGTCCTCAGGAAGTTATGATGCACTTATGTGTGGCCGGTTCTTGATTTGCCTTACGAGCCATCGGTCGTCGCAATCCCAAAATATTTTGGATTTGAACTTGTGATTTGTAAAACCCTTTAGCTCTTTATCCTTTAGGAGAAAGCTCTTTCGAATGAAATATCCACATTGAACTTTTAGAATCTTTCCGGACAGCAAACAATTACGTGCATTTATTTCTTTGAGAAAAGTGGTAAATATTTATGCAGTTGTTCAGAAGTGTGGAAAATTCCCTCTTGATTAGCCGCTAGGCGACTGAACGATCCAAAGAAGTGACTGTAAATAGTGAAGTTTACAAAGTCATTCTTTTGAGACCAATTCTGACAAAATGACGCCAAAGAAGCAGAAATTTTGTAAATAATGAATACATTTCCCTAAGTCTTTGGAGTGTTTTTTTTTTCAGACACAGAACTTTAAATTATCACGTATAAGTGATAGCTGTCATACGTTTTACGGTTAGATTAATTTGCCATTTTATCATAAATATATTAACGCCTGAGCAGCGATTGCTTTTTATTTTGAAAAAAAAAAAACAGTTCTGTTCGAGAAACTCATCGTTTACTCCACCAATTGATTCGATTAACCATGGATCGTTTCGGTATCACATTTACTCTCACTGATAAAAGGGGTCCATCCATACGTCGCAGAGTTCGTAATGAAGTAACCATAGCAGATATAGAGCGTGGCATCGGTGAAGACCCAAATGTGTCCATACGACATCGTGCACAACAATTATACAATGTGCTCATTCACATTATGAAAGTTTTTAACCAGTTGACTTTGATTGACGAGTATAAGGCCCAAATACAATACTCCGTGACGGCGATGTGAGAGCGCGATACGATCCTCACACGTCGCGGCGCAACGCATTTAATTTACAATGCACGCGATGCGAGGAAGAATAATGTTCATATGATAAATGTCAAATTGATGACGTTTTAAATGAAATGTGCTTGCAATTGTTTTTGATATTTTTAAAATTTTGAATTTGGAATTTTCCTTCGTTTGACAAATAATAGCCTCAAAGATGCACGAAATTTTCATTCAGACTAACCCTAGTACTTAAAAAGTAATAATTAAGGCAATATCATTTAATGAATTTCAAATATCATTTAAGCGCCATCGTCATGTCATAGCATCTGACAAACGTCAAAGCACCTCGTTGCGAGGATTTTTCGGTTTTCCGAATACTTCTCGCCTCGACGCATCGCAATCATTGAACGATGTCGTATACAAACGCATGTTACGAAAACGGGTTGACATTTGCTGCCAGACTCTTGTCGCGCTCTCGTACCACAGTATTGTATTTCGGGCTATACTTGTCATGGAGAAGCGACACGATTTTGCGTATTGACGAGTATACTCGTCATCCGTATAAAGCAGTGACCATTGGCTTTTTAAAGTGCAATTTTTGAAGAAAAAAAAACAATTTCTCACACTTAAAGATGTTTAGAGTATTTTAAAGCTATGCCGGAATAAAACAAACAAATACAAAATATAAACAGTTTGAGATGAATTCATGCGTCTCCGTTTGGACTGGTTGAAACAGTGCGCCGGTTCGCATAATGAATTTATGTATGTGCGATGATAGCGTTTTTCAGATGTTAACCTTAAAGGAGCAAAGGGAAAAGTCACAAAGTTGATTTATATAAGGACTCCTTCAGGCATGGTCAGTCATGGGAAAACCACATGACGCCGAACAGGCGGTGAGTCCATTGATAGCTGCTGGCCTGAAATTATCTGTCTATCGAGTGATTTAAATGGAAATTATTTGTTACAACCATGTGCTGACATAAGAGTAGTTGTTTTATTGGGGTGGGAAAGACAAGGACGCTTTCTGATAAGAGGACTGTAATCAACACTATAGCATATATATAAAACATTTTGTCAGTAAGGAAGAAAGTAAATCAGTGTTTGATTAGGCCCTTCAGTACGGGAATTTCGACGGTAACTTAAATTCAAAGATATCTATAAAAACGTATGGTTGGAAGGAACGTCGGCCTCATGCACCCATGACCGAGCTAAATTTCTATATTGACCGTACATAGACCGAGCGACTAACAGCTGTAGGAACCGTGGATCCTTTCTTATTTGTATAAGGCAAAACAAGCTAACAAGCACCCCCCCCCCCCACTTACAACTTAATACAAAGGGCAATGAAATACCAAATTCCCGAGTTTGCCACATTTTCGAAAGTATAAAAGGTCTCTGTAGTATTTTATAATTACTATTTTTCCACAAAACTCGTCTACTTCCTGTAAGCTAACTCGTGAGCAGTGCAGCAACTTTGATTTTTTGGTGATATTCATCTTCATCTTGCTGTCTCAAACCCCAAAAAGTGAGTGTCAGTGCACATCTTACCAAGTGTCAGCGATTCTGATCAAGTAAGTACAGTGCATCGTAAGAATTTCAAGTGCGTAAATATTTTTGCACGTATTGTGCTACAATTATGTAGCGGGATACAGACTTTTTTAGGCAATTGGTATACTACCGTTCCATTGATGGTAAAAATTATGCATGCATTAGACGGACGTGGTTAGAACCATTCGAAAGAAAAGGACTGGCATTCCTTCAGAGGTGATACAAACCCCTATTAGAAAAAGCGAATGCGTTGTTAGATTTAGAAGTAAAATTATGTGAATGAAATGGAAAGACAAGAGGGAGGTGTATTTAGTAACTACTGTACATAATGACAACGTAATAGAAACAGAGGAAAGAAAAATAACAACAAAGAAACCAGAGCTAGTGATTGATTGTAGTAAAAAAAATGTAAGGAATTATCATAGCGTACTCCACAGTAAGAAAACGACTGAGAAAGTACTACAAAAATATATTTCTTAATTTCATAGACATTATGTATCTGAATGCAATCATATTGTGACATGTTCGAATAATGTCACGCGCCCCTGTAGTCGTCTTAAGAGCAAATTTATAAGCGAGTATCAATTACCAATACACCGATCACTCTCGAAGGGGAAACAGGCATAACGTAAACACATTGCGTGCATTGAGTACAACAAATACGCGTGTAAATGACTCTGCGCGTAAACTCGAGAATGATCCACGTGGAAGATTCAGGATTGGTTGGTGCATGTATAAAACGGCGAAAGGAAGTCTTGTGGATGATGCGAAGTTGCATAAGCGAAAAGTGACAGTGCGCGTTAAAAGTAGTGCAGTAATCAAATAGTGTTGCAGTTAAATAAAATCGTACGCGAATTTTAAAATAGCAAGTGAAAGTAATTGTTATAATTAATTAATTAAAATAAAAGTGAATAAGTGAAGTAGTACTTAAGCGAAAATAATTGTAAAGTATTTATAATTGTAAAAAATAATGAAACATTATCGTGTATCAACTTATTGCTCAAATTTAATGAAGACACTTTTGCGACGTATCCAATTGAAAGAATAAACCGACACTAACGCCGACATGTAGGTCTAATATAAGCCAATCAGGCGGGAATCATGTTCTGGATTATATATCCGGAACATCGAAAATAAACAACAATACGCGAAGGTGTTCGCGTTGCTGCAAACGTAAGATCAGGAAGTAATCGCATTACTGGTGTTCGATTTGCAAAGTCCCATTGTGTATATCACTTCACAGTTGAAATTACGATTCTTACTTTTATATGTATAGTATTTAATTAAATTTATTGCGTTTTCAGTTTAATGTGTATGTAATATATGCTTATTTTAACCAAATAAGTAAATAATAATCCCCAACTTACTCTGTCATTGACGTATATACTCGTCATGACACAATTCCGACGACGAAAAACGGTGCGCACTCTTAAACGAGGCCACCACAGTTAACTGGTTAAGGAAGGGTCTTGGTTTGCGGGCTTCAAAAATGTAACTTATGCAGGAATCGAATACGAATGACCACCGGACACGGCGTAGATACGGTGTCTGGGCCCAAGAACAACTTGCTGATGATCCCGAATTACATGAGAAAATTGTGTGCCTCATTTCTAGTTGGTCAATAAATAAAACTGCCGCATGTGGAGATTTAGCAACCGCAATAATCATAATTACATATGTTTTCAAAAATGCTGCTTGGAATAATATTACAGTCAATGGTCAATAACTCCCTTTCACCTCAGGGTCCAAACATTTTGGTGCGACATGCCATAAAGCACGTGCAACCGCCGACTTATTGAAAGAAGCATTGGGTGAGCCCATAATTTCTTGTTTTGGACCTGTGGACTAGATTGCAATATCTTGTGATTTAACATCGTTAATCAAGAAATGGAATTACGATGGAATAAGTCAAATCACTCATCTGCGCCGACAAGCCTGAGGCACTTGATCATGTAGAGAACAACATTCTTAACATGTTTCGTGAGATATGGCCCGAATTATTGGTAAAAATATTGGCAAAGTTGATATCTCGGTTACATTTCCTATGAGCCAGTTGTTGCGCTCAAATTCCTAAAATCACATTCAAATCGAAATGGCAAAAAGTTATCTTTCCACAACCAAACCAAGCCAATTTCATGGCTTGGTTTGGTTTCGGCCAAGCCAATTTCAATTTATCCGTACTTTATTTCATTTCAAAGTTCTGTATCTCTAAGAAAAACACTTTAAAGCTCAACGAAAAGGCACAGGCAGGCAAATTTTATCCATTTTAGAAATGTTTCAAGCGATTCGGTCTGCAGTTTTGATGAGAACTTTTGAAGGGCACCCGACACAATGCACCCTCCTGAAGGTGGCGAAAGCATTTGTTAGAAATGCTATCGACGTTCTTTTCAGGCGCCAAAATGCAGGATTCCCGCCGAAACAGTTATCAGCACTTGAAATTGTACTGTAGACTGTACTAAACTTGGCGGCCTACGCCGAATTATCAAGTCCTTAATATTTGAATCAGGATGACTGTCTAGAGAACATTTTGAATAAGAAATATAAGAACAAAGTCGGCTAAACACATTCACAGGAAATTGTAACACCAAACTGACGAGGCTAGTCGCATCAAAAAATATCAAACAACAACAAAAAAAGCAATAGGGTAGACAATTAAGCCAAACACCATAAATAATTATGATTAGTATGTTTTAACAAGGTATTTATGATTTGATGCCATAAATACGATCGAAAATATTTTAGGAAAATGAAGGGAAACTTGTTGTATGGTTAATGTATTAGGTTTAAAAAAGATAACTCGCTGAAGAAGGGATGATATCGCCCTCGAAACAGCTGTCTGTTCCAAAATAAAAACCTCAACCTAAAAATGGAGAAGAATTTATTTTTCTTTAAGAATTTAAGAATTTTTTCAATTAAGGAATAAATGTTTTCCCTTTTCTAAAAACTCAAGTTACATTTTTATCTAAATTTTCCATAAAAGTATAACAATTGAAAATTTGTAACAAAGTAGATAATTCTAAGGACATTCGTTTTTAACTATGCCTACTGCGTCTGTTCCAGTGATGTTGATGTCAAATCAACTTCAAATTTCTGGACCAAACCACTCCTAATTTTAATACCATTCCTTTAATAGTCCTCAGGTAGTTTGAACATATGAATTAAGACAATGTTCATTGCACATGCGCTTTGGTTTTTATTGTATAAAAAAGGAACAATTACACATATACAATGCTTCATTAATTTTCGTTAATTGCCTCTCCGCTAAACTTAGTTCTTTGTGAGTCGTGCGTTTTCGATAACACGCGTGTAAAATGTGTTATATAATGAAATCTTTGTTTTACGCAGAATTTTGCGCAATTAAATGTTACTACATTGTGATGACATTGAAACAATGAAAAAATTTGTATTTCTTTTTGCCGCGTACAGAATAGTTTCTACTACATATTTCATTAAAACGATTTTATAACTGTGGTAGTAACTATGTTAGTACAATTACTTAAATCAATGAAAATCTCATTTATCACATTTTGTAAGTCAACATGAATTCAAAATAAAGAATTATTAACATATTGGTGACTGATTGGGAGTGCTCTAGATTAAATGTTTTACAAATGTTGACATTCGATTTGAGAAAGTTATCAAATCGTTAACTTGGTACAATGAATTTCCTCTTAACTTCTTGTGAAAGCAATAAAGGTATTTTAAAGTCTGCCAAATGGTAGTCATAAAATGAAGCAATTCAGCGCAGTGCATATCTTTCGCGATTGACTAAGCACTACACGAAGGATTAACAAGAGAAAGGCCAATGCTTAACTGAGTGACCTTGCAAAGTGTTCTGCAAAATTTTTATAATCGTCAATAAAATGTGAAACCAAAAAATAATTATGGTTCCGACACAAGATCAAGTGTAACATACAATGTGGCGAATAAAAGTTAACCCTGTACATCCAGTAACAATCATACTGCATAATTCATTAGGTAAGAAAGCAAAGAGCAATAAAATATATCTACGAAAATATGATTAGAAGATAACACAGGTCAACATATGAAAAAAATTTTTTGATGCTGAGATCTCGTTAGTGGTTTTGTATTAGGTATGCATTGGCAGCACTAAAAATATTTTTTAATTTTTTTTCCTGCGTGTAGTTTTGGGTCTACCCTGTGTTTTTTAAATTTGCTGTAATCAGTACTTTCGGATACAATGTTTCAAGTCTTATTAGTACCTTTCTATAAACAAATCGATTTTGATATCATGTCTTCATCGCAAAGAAGTTGTCCCAATAACCCAAATGTGTTTTGTTATATTTGTGGGGAATACACAATCAAAATTTTCAGGAAGTCTATAACAGATTTTGTAAAAAGTGCTAATTTTTCGTACTTTAAGTCGCAATCGCAGACGAAAAGAACCCGTGGATACCTCAAATTGTTTGCAAAATGTCCCATGAAAACTTTAGACATCGGGTTAGTAGTACAAGAAGCCTATGGGGTGCCTATGCAATAGAGAGAGCAAAAAAAAAAATCACTTCGTTGACAGTTATTTCTGCTATGTCAATTCGCGTGGTGTTAATGTTAAAAAAATTACTTACCCAGACTAACAATCGGCTAGAATACCTTTATGGCATTCAGAGGAAGTACCTGTACAACATTTTGTTCTAACCGCGAACCATCATTTGAAGAAACCTATAGTAAAGTGTCCAGCGATAGTGATGTCGAAGAAATAGCGTCTACAGAGCCAAAACTTTTTACCCAAGTAGAATCAAACGACTTAATAAGGGATCTTAAACTACCTGAATTTGCAGAGATGTTGGTTTCTAGATTAAAAGAAAAAAACTTGTTGGCATCAGGTAAAAAAGTGACTTGCTATCGTATAAGAAAGAAAGACTTGCTACCATTTTTAAAATCGGAGAATGATCTTGATTTTTGTGTGGATGTGCAAGGCCTCCTTCTCAACATGGGTCTTTCAGAATACCAATCAAAGGAATGGCATCTCTTCATGGACAACTCTAAACGAAGCCTTCAGAGTGTTCTTTTACACAATGGCAACCAATATGGTTCAGTTCCCGTTGCTCATTCAACCAAATTAAAGGAAGAATATCAAAATATTGCATTTGCTCTAGAAATACTCAAATATAACGAACACAAATGGAGCATTTGTATAGATCTCAAGATGGTTAACTTCTTATTGGGACAGGAAAGTGGATAAACCAAATACCCATATTTTTATTGTCTGTGGAATATTCGTGCCAAGCATCAACACCGGACAATAAGAGATTGGCATGTACGTAAGATGTTGAAATTGGGAAAGCAGAATGTAATAAACCCACCTTAGGTCACAAATTAAATTTCCCCTTTGCACTTTAAACTAGGTTTAATGAAACAATTTGTAAAAGCGTTAGATAAAAATGGGCAATGTTTTGAGAAATGAGAATTGAGAATGAGAATTGAGAATGAACAATGAGAAAATTCCCAAGTTTAAGCATACAAAAGATAAAAGCGTATATTTTTGATGGCCCATAGATAAGAATATTGATAAAATATACCAATATCGTTTATTGAAATTACTAAAAACATTCTGGGAAATTACAAGTCAAGTAACTACGCAAAAATTTTTCACAACATGCTAGAGAATTTCAAAAACTTTGTATGTAACATGTTCATCAAAGTGCATTATCTCCACAGTCAGCTTGACCTGTTTCCAGAAATTCTTGGCTCCTATAGCGAAGAACAAGGGAAGCGGTTTCACCAGAACCTAATAACTATGGAGGAGAGGTACCAAGGTCGATAGAATCAGCGTATGATGGGTGACTACTGCTGGGCGATGCGATGTGATTGTCCTGCTACACCTCATTCACGAAAATTGCTTAAAAGAAAGTTTTTATGTACATAAGAATTCAATAGATGTTGTTTTTGGTGTAATTTTTTTTTCTGTTCAATTAAAAATCTGGAAAACAACACGTAGAAAATCAATATTCAATTAAAATTAATTTCAATTAAAAATCTGGAAAACAACTCGTAGAAAATCAATATTTTTTGCTATAAATGTAATTATTATAGGGTCCTAAATTACAAAAATATTACAGCTTCTTGACACCAAAACCACTGTTGAGTAGTGTAATACCACTCTTGAATTGAGAATTGAAATGTTTTCATCCAACAGCTGATTTTCGTTTTGACTAAAAAATCTTCCTAAAATGGAAATGCGTTAAATCGGAAAAGCTTTAGATACTCTTTCTTTTTAAATGGTAGATACGTTCCAGCTCAATCCGTGCAAAAAACAAAAAAGCTTATAAAATGGGGCCGTTTGTCTATAAAGAAAAATCTCACTAATCCGCCACTATTAAGAACCACAGGGTGCCGGATTATTGGAATGTTCGGATTACTGAAAGAGAACATGAGGAAAATCATAATAAACAAAGCAAAGCATTTCAAAAAGAGAATATAATGTATGTAATGTATGTACACATGCGTTCTTTTTGACAGATTTTATTGCAACTGTAACATATCTCAAAATAACATAGTTTTGAAATCGTCCTTGATCGAGGTCTGCTCTTGTGCAACTTGCAGTCCTTCCTTAAAAACCTTTTCTTGCATATTTCGAAGAATTATTATATCTTTGGCAGATTTGCCATTTTCTTCTGCCCACGTTGCGCAGGTTTCGAAACAATCAAATGCTTTATCTGGTTTCAGTTTTTCAGTTGTAAATTTCTACAAGGCATTCTTCTTCTTGTAATTTTCACATATTTCTTCATCTGCCATAATTTGCTCTGTTTCTTCTTCCCCCTTCAAATCAAGAATTTAAATTTTCTTCACTTGACTCAAATCCTATTTCTGGTACATTTAGCAACCAATCGGCAATTTTCAGGATTTCATTCTTCCGTTTCTTGTGATACAGCATTCATTGTAGGTCATAAATAAAGATGGATTAAGTCAGATGAAACAGACTCCCAAGGGTTACCGAGAGAAAATACAACATCTTTCAAATAAATTCTTTAAGGCTTTGCGTTAACTAACATTTTGATGGCTAACATTTTGATCAATCGGCTAAATTAAAGGTGTGCTGTTTGGTGGTAGGAAGATGGTTTGGGTATTCCCATCACTTGATTCAAGTTCTTGTTCATTTGGACGACCTGGAGTATTAAAAATTACGAGTAAAGCTTTAATGGGCAAGTTGGATCTATTCATAAACTTTTTTCACTTCTGGGACAACGTATTTATGAAACCATTCGCTAAACACCCCTCTCGTGACCTAACTTTTCATTCGTTTTTTTAGCAGACTTGCTGACAACTCTAGGATTTTGAACTTTACCAATCACTATCAAATCCAATTTTTCCGTTGAAGTCACTCACTTCACGACCTGATGCGCTCGCTTCTTTAGAGAATGCGAATGGTTTGTCGGGCAACAGCCTCCAGAACATTATAGGTTTAGTCAGGAAGAAGACTCAGTTCCTCTACTTTTTCTTTAAAATGCTGAATAAATGTTTGTACTGCAGATTCGTCAGATAATTTTGCACTCGATTCGTTTTTAAATTTATTCAGCCATCCATCACTGGCACGAAAAGCATCTTTTTTGGTGTTTTTTTAAATAAAATTCTATTGCTTTTGCCTTCAGAATTTCTCCAGATACAGGAGTGGGTTTAGATCGCTGTTTCCTGAACCACATGTACAGAGCGTTTTTCATCATAAGACAATCGCCAACTCTTAATGCTGTACGCTTTCCTGGTCCAGATTTCATCGTCTTCACGAAGTTTACTATTTTTTGCTTTTTTTCTTTAGATCGTGTATAGTAGTATGCCTAACACCATATTTTTTGCCGATTTCCACATGTTTTGTCCACTTTCTAACATCCTTAAAATGACCATTTAACTTTCAAATCCAATGTGTTGTGCTTCCGTTTATTTCACATTTTTAATTACACACAATTCTCACTTCAAGACAACAGCTAAAACGTACACATGTCCGTGATAAGTTTTGTGGTTAGACTGCTAGATATTGACGTGGCGTTGGGTTGCAAAGGCGTAAAGGGAAGGGCTGTGGGGAACGAATTATTGAGCATATCGATCTATTGAGTTGTCAAATTAGTTTTAGAGAGTATTATTAGAGAGAGTATTATTAGAGAGTATTAGAGAGTATTAGAGTAGTATTAGAGATTTTACTGTATAAAGCTTTCACGCTCATGTTATTTTAGCTTAATGAACGCGTCCGTTTATTGCTAACTGATCCAGGATCACTTTAATGCCCGATAATGCGACTTCCTTTTCAAAGAGTTTCATTTTGCTTCGGATGGGCGATAAGGTAATTTTTCTGGAAATGGTGGGAAACCTTTGAAGAAGAGGATACTGATTCTCCAACATTAAGCTTTACAAGCGCGGGTCCATATCAGCGAAGTGTTTCAGTATCTTCTGAGCAAAACTGTAGAAGTCCTATACGGTCTTCATTTCAATGTATTCTATGTTACAGTGGAAAGGCATTGACCATAGCAACGTCCAACAGATCCCCACCTGTGTCTTCATCCGTATCTGGCATTGGCCCGAAAGCCCATCCATAAGATCATCGCAGCTCTCATGTGGCGATAATGCTCGTGAATTATTTGATTCGTATCCTTCTTTCTTTCATATGTATACCTTGTGAAAAATAGGAACAAAAAAATTTGAAAAGATCAAAGTAACAATGAAACTAAAAAAAACATTCCTAGACAAAATAGAATGTATTATGAATAAAATTAACGAACCATATGTATAAATACATGAAATATGACTTATTTTATTTATGATAATTGTCTGCAATTAATATTCTTGAAGTGTGTGACATTGTTCGAAGCGCTTCGGTGACTGTAAGGGCATCTTACATCGTTTAAAGTGCCAAGTAGTCTCACTACAATTCTCACTCACTACTATTGTGTTTGGTACATACAGGGTGCGGCGCCAAAATCCGGACAAGTTTAACATTGTATTGAAAAATAATTTTTATTACAAAAATGGGAAAGTTTCTTTTACTAAATTGTTTGTTAAACATAAAAAAAAACGCATTCACTCTATATAACCCCTTGTGCTTCGATAACCGCCTCTATCCTCGGTCTGAAGCGTTCGCAGGCCCGTTTTAATGCGGCACGGTCCATTTCAGCGAATACCTCTTCAATAGCGGCTCTCAATGAAGCGACGTTTGGATGGCTGTACTTGTTAGTGTCTCGTTCAACTACGCTCCATACATAGTAATCCAGAAGATTCAAGTCTGGGTTGTTAGGAGGCCAAAATTCTTTGGACCAAAACATGTCCACGTTGTCCGACAACCAATTTTGCACCAAATGACTTGTGTGCGCGGGTGCACAGTCTTGTTGGAAAACATACGGCCTTCCACTCGATACCGTTTCCATCCAGGGCTTCACCATATTCATCAGAACACGCAAATAAAGTTCTTTCGTAACATTTTCCCCTTTATTAAAGAAATGGCATAACATCACCTTCACTGGAAACAACACTTAGCACGTGAACATTCGCCGGAAATACCGTCCTAGAAACAATGGGGACATCTTCAGGGTCATGAGCGAGCCAGCGATCATTTCTTCGATTGATTTTCGCATCAACGGTAAAGATGTTTTCACCAGAAAAAACCTGAGGCGTCCGGCAGCCTTGTTTCGTGAAGAACACAAAAGCAAGTTACAGCGTTCAACGCGTTTTGTCCTTGCAGCTTTAGGAAGCATCTGTCTTATTTTAATTGTATAAGACTTGTAGCGGAGGTCCTCTTCCACGATTCGACACACAGTTTTCTCACTTACACCGACAACTGACGACAATTTTCGGATTGACTGGCTCGGATCCTCCAAAATCAATTCCTGAGCCCGTTTCATGATTTTGGCGATCCTGACAACGCGTTCTTTGGGATGGGGTTTCCTTTTTGGTGTCGCGGAACCTTTGTCTGACTTCTTCGATGCATTATGTTTCGCAATAACTTCATACACAGTCGATCCTGGATAGCCGATGAATCGAATGATTTCTGTGGCTGAGCGCCTAGCGCAAACACTTTCAGTAATCGCGGCTCTTCGATTATACTTTGCACTTGGCTTCAACATTGCGAGTTTTTCGAAGTTATGAATGTTCAACACATGTGTTAAACATTTTGTACGCGAATCGCGACCTCTCGAACCCTTATAGAATGGGGGGATTTTGGCGCCGCATCCTAAAGATGGCAGATTTTTCAAGCATTTTGTTTTTTAATCGTTTGTAGAAAGTGCTCCTGAAAATTACTCCAATTATCAGCCTGTAACCGTAGCGGTGTATCGCCATGTGAAGGGAAGATTCGAAAAGTTTTAATTTCTGCAAAGAATTTTGAATGAAAAACATGAGCATTATAAAGCGCGAGATTCACCAAAAACATCCTTTTAATATCCTCTACGCTTATCCTTCCTTTATTTTCCTTTCCTTTATTTATTTCCTATTCATTAACACCTTCAGTGCTTCACAACATTTTCCATATCAATCTTTCTTATGTCTTTTTCCCCCGTGTTTATCATATATGACATTAGAATGATCCGTACTTAGACATCTTTTTTGTCGCACTATCTCAAACACAGTAAACAACGAGATGAGCGACTTTGGAATTCTCCTTTTGTAAGCTTTTGCGCAACAAGTCCTTTTGACATGTTTTTTTTCTTTTTAAATTTCCGAACAGTCTACACAACGTTTGTTCTGTTTTTCTTTAAAATAATTAAAAACTTGGAGATGAATACCACTTGCCACTAAATAAAGTGTATCCTTTTCCCAAAAATGATTCCATCAAGTCCATAACTATACTTTTGGAAACGCATTTTTCTCTTTCGCTGCATTTGTCCTAACCAACATAAATTTAAAAACTTGAACAGTATCCCGATTCTGATTCAGATTTTTTAATTTAATCCCAAATTGAGCTCTTTTAAAAAGATTAAGCTGTATAAAACTGAGACGTCAACAGATACTTTCCATTTTGGTGTATACAGATGTTGAAATCTGTTATTCAAATAAGTAAGTACTGTTCGTACTTTTTTTATTCTGTCAATAGTCTCAGTTTCACTATTATTTTTGTTGTCGGATGTTTGCTATGGTATTAAAACAATAAATTCACGTGTATCCATAGAATATTATATTTTTATTCGGAAACGTATTTCGAACCCTATTGTGAGTTCTGTCTCAGTGATTACTAACAATTTTTTTCATGCAGCAACTTATTTATATCAGAACTCTTTACAGTTAGCGGAAGATGCATTCATAAAATTTCCACTCCTACGCTTTGTTGAATGGCATTTAGAAAACTAATTACGGAAATTTCGTCAAGGGTCCATGTATAAAAAATTTTAGTTGAAAAAGGGGTCTACATTTTGACGGACCTGTTTAAGGATCATAACAATTTAAAGAGCATTAAAAGCGCGTTGCTTTAATCATTGTTGATTCTGTTTTCTTTGTTGATTTCGTAGATTTCCCGACTCTCTACGGTGTCTGATTGCTGTATCTGGAGAACCTGACAAATAACCTTGAAGTCCTCCGTCGTGATCGTTCTGTCTCCACTATGATTCTGGCTACGGATGATTTGATGTCTCCTTAATTTTTTTTGTTGCGTTGTCAGGTACGCTTAAATGTTCCTTACAGTGGGACATAACTGGGCGCCTTGTTTGTCTGATATAACACTTGTTGCATTCAGGACAGCTGATGCTTTATACTCCATTCTGTTATTCAGCTTTAAGGGAGTGTTTTACTGGAGTGATACGGCTCCCTCATTTAATTTTTTTGCAGGTCAGTATGACATCTATTTTCACAGTTTTAAGGATTTTCTAACAATTGTTCGTCTGGTGGCCTCCAACTGTTTGGTCTGTGAGAAGAGAGTTGTTAGTGCATCCTGTATGATTTGGTTTTCCTTTTTGACTATTATTTTTAGATGCTTTCGTGGCTTGATCCGTTGATTTCTTCTTTATTAATTATGTGTTTTACTTCTCTACGTCTTTTCTCGTTCGATAATAGGATGGTCAGCATCCGGTGTATCATGCCATGGTACGGCGCCATCTTTTTGGCAAACGGATGTAAAGAAGTTTCAGGAATGGTCCAAAATGCTAGAGTGTTTTCGATTTCAAGTTCCATGCTGAGATATATTTTCTTTTGGATAGAGTTTATGTCAGTTACTGTTTTCTACATGTTGTACTTGTCTACTATAGTCAGCACATCGTCAACTAACCAGATCAAGAATCTAAGCAACAAACCTAGTGCTGACTCTAGAAGCACTATTGATATTTTTCGATAATGTCACTAATGAGCGGAAACAGTGGGTTTCCCATAGCTACCCCACTTGTACATTTGATATTTTTCATTTATACACAGATGTGTGAACTTCATCAAGTAACGAACTTTTAATCATTTTGTTTCTCTACCAAAACGGGCTATTCCAGTAGAACCAGTGCTTCTCTTACCGGAATACTTAGGAAAAGAGCCTTAACGTCGAGAGACACTAAGAGTTCTTTATCCAATATTTGGCCACAGTTTTGAAGTCTGGTCACCACTTCCTGGCTATTTTTGACAATATTAAGGCAGAAGTGGTTGTCTAAAACAGTATTATTCATCTCTGCAATTATTTTTCGTATCTGATCTCCGGGTTTATGTGTTTTTGGTAGACATCTAATTCGTGGCAAGCATGGCTTGGTGACTTAAACTGTTGTGGATTTTCGATGATACGCTCTTTCGATGATACGCTCTTGATTCTTTTGATCGAGTCTGGAAGGGGGGTTTTTCTTTAATTCAAGAAACTTTATGTTGCTGAGTATCTCGTTGACTGCCGCTTCACATTCTTGTTTTTTCATGATGAAAACCTTGTTGCCTTTATCCGCCTGAATAAAATAGACCCAGCTTGCTATTTCATTCCTTGATCAATTTTTCTTTGGTTGGCAAGGTTTTTGTCACCTGGTGCCTCACATTGTTTTTGGTTCCCATATTGTCAAATTTTGTGGCTACCTCCTGTCTATTTAACATCTTCTAATGCGCTGCGACTCGTTGAGGTTGGAAAGTTGAAGCCCAAGTTCAATAGTTTAAATTGTTCATTGGAGAGTACCTAGCTGAATTTGTTCTCAAAGAATTCAGGGATTATTTCTACAATGGTTGATTTGTTGGGCCATCGTCTTACTAGTCCATTCAATTTTTTCGTGAGAATCGTCCGTTTTTTGGCGTTGATGCATTCAAAAGATTACTTTTCCTACTAGTTGCTCTGGCTATTTTGAGATGTATGGCATAAATTTTCAATGTTATATCATTTTATTTTTGATAAAAGTTCTTCACGCTTCTCTTTATAAGTAATCGTTCCAATATTTGTTGCTGCTGCATCAAAGAGCTTATTGACTTGGTTATTCTTACTGTGTGACTTTTTGGGGTAACTCTGAAAAATTTGACATAATCGAAGGAACCATATACCCTCGCTCACTTAACGAAATTTTTGTTTGAGTTTTAATAGTTCGTGGTAAGGACAAATGACATGGGGTATAACAAGGCTATAAAATTGTTTTGTGTACCAATGTCCACGCTTAAACGACTATTGAAAGACTCTCATGAATCTTTACAATTACTTGTGCTTAAGTCCCATGGTAGAAACCCGTGCTTCCACCTATCATGGAAAAAAAGTTAGTTGAGTAAAGTTTGCTTATAGAGTCTCTATATTATGGACTTTATTACAATGAGCGTTAGAAAAATGGCTTATCTGTTGGCTTTTAGAAATAACATGGAAAATAATTTTAGAAACGAAGAGACAGGACGTGTTTGGTTGGATTACTTTTTGAAGCGACATAAAGACAATTAATCCCTCCGCAGACTTTATCCGTATAGGATTAAACAAGACCGGACTCACAATTATGCAGTCAAAAGTACCCCAGACGTTAGAGAAAAAAGGCAAGAAGCAAATAGTAGCTTTGGGTGCTGCAGAACGCGGTTCAATATGTACTCTGGCTTGTTGCATGAGTGCCTCGAGTATGTTTTTACCATCTTTGATGATTCTCGCTAGAAAAAGTACGGGTCTTTTGATGAAAGGTGTACTATCTGGAACGATAGGTGGAATTCATCCATCCGGTTGGATTCAACTTAATTTGTTTACCAAATTTTTCAGGCATTTATCTGACAAACCCAGCAGAGGCCTCTCAGGTGTTGCTCATCTTTGACGAACAGTACAGGCATACCCGTAGTTTAGAAAATGACACCATTACACAGTGTTCCACCTCATACAGCACATAAACTCCAGCCTTTAGATAAGTCGTTGGTGAGAACAGCAGAACAATAGACACCAAAAGGTTTGCTTCTATCTCGAGAAATTCACCCTATCTCTGGAGCCAAGACTCACGTTTCAAATCGTGTAAGAAAGGCCAAAACAGCAAAAGGGATCACCTTATAAATATCAAAAAATCAAATCTTTGTGTTTGGCTGAGACTAGTGGATAAGGTCAGAAAGTTAGACGCGGACGAAGCTGAAGCAGCCTTAGACATAACAAAGGTGGATTGGTCCGCGACAACAGGTCTAATCGACGCCAGAGAGTCAGTATATCCAGTAGTGGCTCAAAAAGTGACAAGATATCTGAAAGCTTAGATACCAGGTGCATATTTTGTGAAACTAATTTTTCGAGTGACAAACTGACATTTATGGGTTCATACAGCGTGTATAGATCCTGAAGGCGAAAATTATATTTGTGATTTTCGCTGCGGAACGATTTTCATTCAATTGATAGGAATGAAAGATGAAAACGGCGAAAGCACGAGCCTTTGCACGGAAAAGCAATTCTACAGCATGATAACTGATTAAATCCAACCTGGAAACGTTCGGATAGGAACATCTCTCCCCCTTGCCACTGTTTCCAAATATTACGCCGCCCATTGAAAATTTAATTTCCAATTCAATTAAAAAAAAAAGTTTTTTTGTCCTGCAAATTATAACATTGTCTACCTGGTACTGAGGACCCACTACGGGCTTGGCTTAACTTTTATCAAGCCTCCAAAAGTCTTTTTATATCGACTGTTCCAATTGAATTGGAACTACTTCAGGATTTTTTTTATGAATTTTTTTGGGATTTGCTATGAATAGAGATTTTTTCATTAAAAAAATCCTTATTTTCGGTTTAAGCAAGTACACGGAAACATTCATGTTTTGGCTAGAGAGAAGAATAACTTTTAACTTCATTAAATTTAGAGATTTTTTTCAGCAAGTTGCTCCAACCAGCTTTAAGTACACTCAAATCTCCCCTGATTTGAAGCCTCAATTGTTACTGCAAAAAATTGCTATGAAATTTGCACGACGAACAGGTGGATCCTTTTTATTAATGGAATCACTTTCATTGATTTATAATATATTCAGGAAATTTTCAGGTTCAAATAAAAACCACCAATTATTGCACGGAAACCACCTTTAGTTGAAATCTGCAGAATATCACAAAGTATTTATAGTTGCGATTAGTTTCAAAGCTAATTAAGTTGTGATGGATCATTGAAATTATATTTAATGAATAGTTTCTTAAGTTATTAGCAAGTTATACACTTACTTATACGCACAAGTCATACAAATAAAACTAAAGGTGTTGATAGTTTTATCGAAGTGTCGGCCTCACGAGAAGATTACATGCATATATGCACTGAGCATTAGAAATAATTGATCTTTAAAGCAAAATGTTATGCAATGTAAATTCTATAGCTGGCTTTACAATTAATATTACACAATTTTTTAATTTTTTCACGGATATTCAAGGCTTGTTTGACCACACTTGAGCCTGTGGCTGTCGATTGATCCTTCAATTTTGATCTTTCAGTCATAAATCTGTTTGCTATATTTTCATATTTTCTATATTATTTGATGAATGAATATTCTTCTTCTTAGCATTACAGCCTATCTTGAGCCTTTGCCTCCTGCAGCAAGCCTATCCGACAGTCTCAGTCCGCGTCCTTCAATTTCGAAATCCGATCAACAATTGACTGTCTTCGTGCTTGTCAGACTAGCATTTTCTCGGTTACTACACTGTTCTCTGCTCTTCATTTCTCCCAACGAATACCTTTTCAGGTAAACGTTGTTTTTGCACCTTATTGCACCTCTGCAGTCCTACAATCACTGAGACCTGTGGCTCGTCGAAAATTTCATTCAATTTCAATTGCTCTTGATCTCGCTTCACTCTAATTATCCGCCTTATGACCCGTCGCTCAAACTGTACAAAGATTATACTGTACAAAGATTTCATATCGTTTATGCCTCTATATAGAAGGCGGGATACAAAACAATAGCGCCAATCTCCAAGTCTCCATCAGCTACATTATTCAAAACTACGATTTGCTGCATTTTTTAGTAACTTCAAGGATAAAAAACAGGTCTGAGGCCTTTTCAACCGTATATGCGGCATATCTCAGCTAAATTAAGGTGTTATCCTTGTCAAAAGCCACACATATTTTCTACCCACTTTGACGTTTCGCTCATGACGACGAGTGATCACCTTTTTCCCGATACACTCCCGATACCCGTTTGCAATACTCGAAAAACTTGCGACAATCCAAGCATATCGCTAATATTGTCGGACACTATCTGCGGGAGGTTATATAAAATCTCGTAGTTCCTTACAAATATTCATAATGGCTCGGCCTATTTATGGTCATGTGAGTATGATGGCGAAAGGAGACTTCCAGGTCTATTATAAAGATTGGGTCCTCTAGTTTTCTAAGCTTAAACCTACGAGAGAATGACGTTTCCAGCATAATAGTGTCATTGTGTATAAATAAAAAATTTAAGGAAATGTAATTGCTTATGTATCTGCACCGACTTTTTGCCTTTTCTTGATCATATTTCGCTTACAAATACCAATTTGGTATCAGATTAGTATCAGGTTTTAGTATTGCTCGGGAGCTTTTTGTCATTTTAGCGCTTGTTAGCGGTTACGCTATGATGCACACCTCCCTAATCTTTTGTATGCAAGAGTTTTTTCCGGGTTTCCGGCTTAAAAGAATACGTAATTTTCTAGGGACAAAAGCTTTTTTCAACATTCATTTCAGCTTCTACATATTTCGCCTATCTTTCGGGTATGTGTTTTTTTCATTCATGCGTGTTTAAATTTAATGTTTGTTGACGATAGTGTTGAATATTTTCGGCTTCGCTGGGCTTCAAGAATTCATAATACACAATACCACTCTGATCCCACAAGACACAGATCATGGTCTTCTTGCCGAAGCGATTTGGTTTAGGTGTTGTAGGACTGACTTCGTTAGGTGAAAGCCACGAATTTTACCGCTCCGGGTTTTAAAATAAATCTATTCTTCGACATCCGTCAAAATTCGATGAAAAAATTATTTGCTTTCGTAGGACCGAAGCAGCTTTTCACAATTGACTTTGCGACTTTACATTTGACGGTCATTCGAATTATGTGGGATCCATTTACTGAGTTTATTGATCCTACCTATTGAGCTTGAGGTCTGCTGATAAATTGCTGTGACACATTTCATGCCTCTGCTAACTGCCGTTGAGTTTGGGTTGCAGAAGCAACAACTTCTGCAATCTCTCTCACTGCGAGTGCTCACAGTTTTTTAACATTGAAATTACTACTATTGAGTTGTCAACATCATGGTTCATATGTCTTAATTGATGGAGCGAGTCTACCATATTTTTACCCAGCAATCGATGTCTTTCAACAGCCTTTTTCTCTTGGTTGAATAAGAAAAGCAATGCGTGCCGCAAATGCTCTTTTTCAGTTCCAAAACTCGACATTATTAATAAAAACAATGAAATAAACACGCTTACTTTTTCCGGACTCTAATTGTGTGTGTTTGTAGCTAAATATCAGATGATTGAAATGACATATGTGTCAAATTAATACTGCTGCGTACTCTTCGCTGGTGCCATCTCTTAGTAAAACCGGAAAAAACTTATGCATACACTTAGTTTTTCTGATCTTCGACCAATCATGCTTTCAAATAACTTCAAATCCCAAAACACAATTAGATTGAAAATATTTTACAAAGTACTAGCACTTGATAGCTGTTACGATAGTACTGTGATCGGCAGTTTATTCGAAAATTCTTCGTTACGATGATGGATTTTGTGAAGATCAAAAATTTGCGAAGACAATTTTGAAAGTCAATATATTACCTATCGTAGATCGTTTGTTATGTTTGAGGTAAATGATTTGAAATGATGTGAAAGTTGGTAGTGTAAAACAATTTCAGCACATAAAATTTTAAAACTCAATGATGAAAACTGACTAGATAGGGAGCTAAGGACGTCTTTATTGAGGAGAAAATCGATTCTGACAATAAATTGGAAGCGGTGCATGGTGTCAAGTTAATTGAGGTTATTGTCGTAATTGTGTCAAGGTAATTGTGGTCGCATTTTATTTGAAAATCAATTGAAAATCTTTAAGGATTAAATATTGCTGGAAAAGTTGTGCTTAAATATATTTATCTTATCGTGAAACTTAGCACGACGGGTTAATTGACCCATTTTAAGCTTTTTGGCTGAATTTCTTGAAAATAATATGACCACATTACTTTTTACGACTACTTCTACAACTTTTTACTTTTGAAGAAATACTTGGAATCTACAGCCCTACCTACAACGGGTAATTTTACAGGTGCAAAGGTTCTGTACCTGGTTTTGTATTTCTCGGAAACAAAACCCTTGTACTGCCCATTTTTCCTCTTCTGTGATACGTATTGCTGCATTCACATAAGATGTATCCCAAGACTCAAGTTTCACTTCAAGACTCAGGTTAGAAGTGCCGAAGAAGTCGCAACATTTGGCTATGCGGATCATGTTTCTGCACTGATATCTGGTCAAACGGTTGATAAAACGCATTTAAGGCTAAACTCGGTAATATACCGGGGAGGAAGCTGCATGGCCACTCCTGGATCCAAACTTATGCTAGGGAAACTGCAGTGGTCATGCTGACAAAGAAGATAATCCATAGAGTGAGAACGATCCTTGTCAGAGATATAATAATACATTCACAACTATCAGTCAAGTACCTAGCTTTGCTGATAGACTGATGATAGATAAGCTGCGTTTCTCAGCCCAATTCAGGGTAATGGAAAGGAAGGCCGCGACAAGGGACTTGGTAATCAGTCTTCTAATAGACAGGCTGGCGCAGGTGAACAGGTGAGGAGCACTAAGAATCATCATCGACTATCTGACCAGAGACCGTAAAGGACTCTAACCCCGAGGACACAAAGATAACAACGAGTCAGTCGATTTTAATGAAAGACGACGCATTCGCGACGATTAGCAGCGATCTTGGGAGCATGATATAAAAGGAAGATGGAACGTCCGACTTACCAAATATTTGAAATCGTCGATCAATCAAAAGCATGATGAGTCTGACTTCGATCTGATCACGCTCTTGAGTGGATATGGTTGTTTTCAGTCTTACAAGCATAAGATTCGTAAATCATAGTTTCCAGAATGAATATTCTGTATAGTGAAGAAAAATGACGTCTGACATACTTCCCTGAAGAAGCGAACGGAAAAAGTGGGAGATCGAAGAGATGCTAATATCAGCGGAGAAATGGAACCAGGCGTTGTATTACACTTTAGTAGTCCTCCAAATGAAAAAAATACATACTTGATCGGCGGGGGGCGTCGTGATCCGAAGAGTCTCTTCTCTTGCAATCCTTCTGTTCCTTCCCTTCTTCCCCATTACGCCCCGACTTTTTTTCAAAAAACATGAGCCGCAGTGATTTTTGCGAAATTATGCCCTTTGTGAGATGTATCACGTTTGAAAGCAAATAAATTTGCTCTAGTCTATGAAGTATGGCACAAATTAAGTGAAAAAAGCCTAAATTGTAACATGCATGGGGATCATATAACCATCGATAACTTCTGGGTGGAGGTGCAGAATTACGCAATGTATCAAAATCTTGGATGTTATTACCGAATAGAACATAAACGGCTTTCCGTATTTGCGAAAGGAAAACAGGAAAACTGTAGAGTTCAACTTCGCTTGAGGAATTCGTTGTTCTCAATCAACTGAAACCGATCACAGGATGCACAAGAAGCGTCACTCCATATAACTTCTTTACGAGCGCATAATCAGGCGAAAACTACTAGAGGAAACTCCACTATTGCGGGAATGATTTGCGAAAACAAAAGAGAACCATCGAAATTTGTTAAGCAGCCGAAAGATGGTATGCGACGATTCTCAAAAGAAAATATAAAAATCGAGTCATTGTTCACTTGTTATTTACAAAAAAGTGATCCCTACAAAAAAATGCAGCTTTCATACTAAGGTTGAAGTATAAATCTGTAAGCAATGGAAAACTTCACGAGCGTACGCCCGATATGATTGGATTTTTCAATCATTCTAAATATGGTGTAGACTTGACATATCAAATAACCAGAAAGAACTCGGGAAATGGAAATCACAAAGGTGGTCTGCGCAGATTTTTTTCAATATTCTTGGACTGGCTGGTTGCAACTTATTTGTTCTAAACAGAGGGGCAACCGGTGAATAAGTTTCTATACAACAATTTATATTTACAATTAGTTGGAGAACTTGTGAGAAACCGAACATTTATTGAAAACAACTGAAGGATTAAAGGCTCCTAAACTGTTGCATGGCAAAATAAAATCAATAAAATAAAACTACTACTACTACTACTACTACTACTACTTCTACTACTTCTACTACTACTATAAATGAAAACTCGGAAGTTGTCGTATTTAAAATTATTTCTATTCTAATTTCTAATTCCAACCGGTTTCAACAGTCCAAAACTGAAATAAAATTTAAATATTAATAAATTATTTGATTTTTTTTCACTTCAGGATTGTTTCCAATATATTCTTCTCCATACATCAGTATTTCCTTTCACGAAGTATGTATTTGTGGATTCCCCGTGGGATTTTCGCTCATTTCCTGCGTTTCGGCTTCAAATTATGCGGAACCTCTTACTACTTACTAGGATTCATTCAGTTTTAAATGATGTAAAAAACCTAACATCGGATGACGCTGAACATCCGAGTACCGGTGATTCCTGTTTTTTGTAGTTTGGAAACTGCTTAATACTAATAATTGCTCTTCAATAATTCATAATGTATGAGATGATGCCAGCATCTTTTTCTTTGATCTTATCTCTGTTATTGGTAATATTCAATGCAGCTAAATAAACAACAGATATCCACTATGATCTTTACTCCCCAATGATCTCTGTTTGCATCAGAATGCCAGTAATAATCATCTCATGATTCATCTGTAATGGAAGGAAAACCCCAAAATTTCAATGAAATTGCATCAATCGCAATCACGTAGCCGATCTTACACGTGAGGGCGATGAATGGGTCACATGTGAAAATTTGTGCATCGTACTATAAAGCTGTGACGTCAGCGCATTTAATCTTTGACTCAAGCTTGTTAACCCTCAACTTTTCGTGTTGACTTCTAATGATTCGGTTTCATTCACATGTCTCTTTGTGTGCGAGATTGGATGGTTTAATGAAAATATGCCGAAAGAAAAAGAAAGCTTAACGACAAACAGCTCGAAAGTTCAACGAGAAAATCATTTCCACCTCAAAATCTACGTGCGCGCATGTACTGCGTTTCTTGGAAAACAATTCCTCATTCAGACTGTTCACTTTTTATCAAATCTAATGTCTCAAGGAGCTGCTCATATTGTGCTTTCTCATGTTAACATAAAATAAAATTTAATTAATTGTACAAGCACGTTTAGCTAATACAGTCGCAGTTTTGTGCATCTGAGCACTCATTACTATGACGCGAGATTACTGGCTTTATTTCCATTTTACGGGCGTTTAACACCGCGACACTCCCACCTCAGGATGGGTAGTTAGTTTCTTATTAGCATAGAACCGACTGCTAAGAATATTATTAAGTTATTTGATGCTCCTCGGCTTTCCGTTTCCCACTTAAGCTACTTAAGGTTGCCTCAAAACCAAATTTCGATTAGTTGAGGTCCATGTGTTGCAGCGATTGGTTTACTTTGGTTGACTGTTTTTTCGTGGTGGAAATATGCGGTGAAGTTTCTGAAAATAAATTAAGTGTTTAACATTTTTTGATAATTAAGTGTTTTTTGTCGAGTGCTACTTCGGGGATTCACGCCCGCTATTGTGCAGATAGTTATACCTCATAAGTGAGATACTGTTCGTTTTTCTGAATAAGGCCCTTATCAAAAGTTATTCATTCTTTGCGGCGCAGAAAATTGGTAAGATTTTCTTTCTACTCTACGGGTCGAATAAAAAGACCCATTGTTTTATTATTAAGAATACGAAAATGGAGCTTCAAGTATAAATAAAATACTTGAATATCGCTTAATAAATATGAACGATCGACTTCTAGTAATTTGGTTTTTGTATACTTTACTCAATTAACATTAAAAGTTGCGTGCTTCTAACCACGAAGTAAAGCCACGAAACATGCTACTCTGATAACCGAAGATTTATGTTAATAAATCCATAAATTAAGGTCGTTCTCTTATCAATCGAAACAGGTTTATTTATAGTTCTAAATCGCATTATCGCCGGGCTTCCGTTTAATAACAAAAGAATAATATTTAGTTAAAAGTACAAATATTCACTTAGCTACCGGAAAATGTTGACCTAGAAATAATTTGTCATATAGAAAACATCGATTGCATTTATGTTATTCATCTGAACTACTGCGTTTTTATAGCTTTTGACGTTTATTCGAATTTCATCGTTTACAACATTGTAAGCTTTACTCAAACTCTCATTT
Source organism: Stratiomys singularior (assembly GCA_954870665.1). NCBI lineage: Eukaryota > Metazoa > Arthropoda > Insecta > Diptera > Stratiomyidae > Stratiomys > Stratiomys singularior. The sequence goes on along the minus strand of OX940877.1, from coordinate 110,645,715 downwards.
TCAACTTATTTTTTTTAACAGAAAGTGCACAATTTTCTGTTCTTCTCTGACACAAAATACCGATTAATTACTCTGTAAATTGTTACGAATATCAAACAATTTATTGTTCCTTCAATAATTATTGGCCCACAATTCTAAGAATTTTCCTGAAATACATACCTTTGCGCATGGATAGCTTCATCTGTCTCTGAGTTCAAATTCATTACAAATCATTAAATAAAATTCAGTGAATCGAGCACATGCCTGAAAAGAAGCTTCATGGCAAACCCTGCAAAATAATGTGTTCCTTCCATTAAAATTAAGTCAAATACGAAACATGTTTTCCTCGTTGTCTTAGTAAGCTAAATCATTAATATCTTTTTTGCCTTAGGCTAAATCCTTCTTGTGGTGGAAGAAAGGTGAAGCTATTAACATCCTATACATCTCCGTCGACTTAGCCTGGAATCGCTTAATGCATTACTTCTATCTATACATTGTGTCTCTATTCTTTCTGGCGCTTTCCGCTCACAGAAATGCCTCCTTTTACGAATAGGAAAGGAGTGCGAGGAAAGAGATCCATCTACCTCTGACGTCTGTTGACAGTTACAGCGGAGTACTAAGCACAGATAGCACGGATTGCTTAGTACATTCAAGCAGGATGTATTACCTTTGAAACCAAATTTTTCGAAAGTTAAATAAACGAATGGATAATTTTAAGGTTTATTAGAAAACTTTCAAACAGCAAGTTTTAAACATTTTCCATGAAAATCTGATAAGATAAATCCTTTAAAGAAATTGAATTCCCTTTGAATATTTTTGAATATGTTTGTTCAAATTGTAAAGAAATACTTTTAGTTTAAGTTGAGGAATAGCAAAAGAGAACTTCAAGAAAGTAATGTTTCAATTTCCTTTTATTTTCATTCAGAAAATTTCAAAAGTGTTTTTAGTTGTTGTTTTTAGTTTTTGTACGGTTTTTATAAACACTTTTAAATCTACGAAATTACTTAAACTTCTAGAAAATTATGACTGCAACATAGTAACAATGAGACCTTATAAATCTCTTCGTTCCTTTGTTCCTTCGTACCTTCGACTGCAACAAAATAATAATGAGACGTAATAAGTCCCTTCATTTTCGGCGAGCTGACTGGCAGTATTTCAGGACCCCAAAGAGCAGTTCCACGGAGCAATTCAGGACTTGTTTTTAGCCTTGTTCATTGGTTCCAAATCTTAAAGCACGGTGGCTCATAGCATTCCCTAAAACAATAAGTGAGCCCCTGATTGTTATTATTGTTAAAAATAGAAGCTAAGTTACTTTGAAGTAGTGTATCTATAAAAATTATATTAAAATAGTTATCTGCCTGTCTAGCCTGTATTTCAGGCAAACTTTTCAAACTTTACACTATGAGTTTGCATTGTGTCAGTAAAATTAGGTATAGTCTAAAAATACACATCAATATTCTAATGAAAATTTTATGGTGCTGGATTTATGTATCTAGCAATCAAAAGAATATACTATCGGGAGAATAATCAATAAAATGTCTTATATAAGGAACAAGTATCAAAACTCTATTAACTTCATTACAAACTTCATAACGATAACTTAATTGTATAAGTATAAAGTCTTAAAAACGTTTTTCAAGCGCTTAAAACCATGTCAGGCACGGTATAGTGGTTGAAATAATAAGTACATAAGTGTAAATAGTCCTAGTAATACTTATAATACTTGTAATAATATTTAATCAATATTTAATTCGCGTTTCGTCAAATTCTTCAAATAAGTTTTTGAAAATTAATTCTTGAACAGAATCAATTAATTAATCCACTGGACACATTTTATGTATGGTTGATAAATTCTTCGCCCCTCGTTCAGGGAATCGTGCATGTCTATGAAAATATTCTCATCAACATGAACCCGCTGTTTCCACTTAAAAGGCCCAAGTGTAGCTGCGTATAGCACTTATACTCGTAGGTGACTTCTCCCAGACAGAGATAGAAAAGCCACAAAAAAATGAAAAGGAAGTATACGAATCAAAATATGATATCCCTTATCTTGGTCGAAAACCGTTAGATTAAGAGATTTGTTGTAGTATTAACGCTTTATGTACTTCTTCTTATAATGATCTATTCTAAGCTTTTCTCTAACTTTACTATAAATATTAACACGTCCTTGATATCTCTTTTTTTGTCCATGTTTACATACTATTAGCACATTTCCATTGAGATACCACAATCGGGCAGACCAATAGGATATTTGAAAATCTCATATGATCAGGTATAAAAAGAAGATCGAAGAAGAAATCACTTTCTCAACTGATCAGCATTAATCGATCATCGATCTAACATCAATCTGATCAGCATCGCCAAGGATACAACTGATGATATCCGAACATGCTGAGTGCACTTGTCAAATTGTTACTTGTTAAATAATTTAGTTCCTAACAAAATTTGTTTGTTACGAACATAACTAAGCGAACGTAAGTAACGAAACGAATACAAAGTTGCAGCTACTGAAGTAAAATTTTCTTTTATTTTCTTCTGTTAAAATTTTTCTATAAAGCATTCATGTGCTTATTTTGACCAAATCGAATCTTTAGTTTAGGAAATCATGTTTTAGTGCATGTTCGAATACATCAAAAGACTTAAGTCTTTTTCTCCAACAAGCTGGAGCCTTTATAAACGAGCCCTTGATATAATTCAGACTCAATAGACTGCAGACAAACAGTTGACAACCTCATCCAATTTTTTCCGCCGATTTAGTTTACATTTTGTTTTTCTAACTACCAACTGGAATGCAATACGTTTCTAATCAGAAATAGTGCCGGGAAATTCTTTTTCTTCACTTACAAGCACCAGCCTAGCATTACCTTTCAATCATATTGGTTCCGCCCCATATTTTCAAAAAAGTAATTGGAGAATTTTTGTAGGTCTTGGGGGTTAAATAACTTACCTGCCTTTATTTTGTCCCATTTTTTTCATTTTGAATACTTCAACTGCTACTTCCATTTCTGTAAGATCCCCATGGGCCTTTTTGGTATTTCTAAGACTATAAACAAACTGGAAATTGAGAAAAATTATAAATATTCAAAGCAATTAATTTGAAAAATAGTTTTTCTGTGTAACAGAGGTGAATGCTGTTTACCTTCCGGGCGTTGGACCATAATTTAGCTAGTCGTCCTGATGTATTCTTTGTATGCATCCACTGTCAACCTGAGAACCAAGATTGGAACTGTTCGGCATCATTTGGCTAGTGTCACTTACAAAAAATTCGAGTACCTTTTTTAATGAAAAGGAAGTGAGTGAGAGGGAAATCAAGTCAAATGGTGCCAAACGTTCTTGGCATTGCACTATGGCTTTTTCAACTGTCAAAGCAGCCTGAATATTATTTGCCACAAGGTTCGGGTTTTCAACCATTCGAAGCTCATCTGCAATAACAGTTTCCCAGTAGATTTTTCTCATTTTCCTGAAAGAGTCACCGTTCTGCTAACTCAATCGTTTGTAAGCAAAAATTGTGTAGTTGGTATTATCCACCTCTCCTATACTTAACGCACAGTCGAAAGGCCATTACCAACTATCTTATACCGATTACATCAAAAACATCCATACCCAATCAAGAGTAAGATCAAGTAGAAATTAGTCTTATCATACGCTTAATCAAGTCAGGTATAGCTACTATACTCAGGATGGCTAGTAATCAAGTCAGCTAGTAGGCATACAGTCTATCTTTCTTTCAAGTCGCGCTTTCAGGATTGTCGTCAATTGCTAAGAAAGGGTTCGACTAACATGATCTCTATAGTGTGGTCTTTACTTGCCCGCACGTAAATATTTCGGGGCACTCTTGGAAATAAAGCGACCGATTTCATCTCCAGCGGAAGAAAACAATTTAGCAAAACGAAAGCGACCAATTCCACGACTGATATGACACACACTACTGTCAGGAAGACCGTTCAAGACAAGCATGCAGCTGTAATTATTATCTTATTATTATTATTATTATACTTAATCATTTATCGTTTGTTGACAATAGGGTTGTGTATTAACGGTTTCGTCAGGCTTCAAGAGTTCATAATGCACTATACGATTCCAGTTCCACTAGACATCGAGTAATATCTTCTTGCCAAAGAGATTCGGTCTTGTTTTTAAGGGACCGGCTTCGCCAGGTGAAAGCCATGATTTTTTCCGCATCAGCTTTATAACTAATACCATTTTTCGACACAATTCGATGCAAAAATGATTTCCTTTCATGGTACTGAAGGAGCATTTCACAAGTGACCGCGATTTTCCATTTCACGTTCTTTCAAATCGTATGGGACCCATTTACTGAGTTTATTGATCTTACTAATTGCTCTTAAACGTCTCTGATCGTTTCCTGTGGCACGTTGAATGCTTTTGCTAATTGCCATTGTGTTTGAATTGGGTCACCATTCATTAATTCCTGCAATTCTTCCTCTTCGCATTTTTGTGATCTATCAGAGCGTTTATTGTCATTCACATTGAAATTATCTCTTTTGAACTGTCGAACCCTTGTTTCACATGTCCTAATTGATAGAATGTGTCCACAAAATATTTTTAAGATCTATTGATGACTTCCAACAGACTTTTTCTTTTGGTTAAATAAGAAGAGCAATGCGTGCCGCAAGTGCCCTTTTAAGCACATAATGTGACATGATTGATCAGCACAATAAAATAACCATGCTCATTTTGACGGACTCAACTTCTGTAAGTTTAAAGCTAAATGGCGATTGCAATGGCATATGTTTCAAATTAATACTGCTGCGTACTTTTCGCTGGCGCCGTCTCTTAGTAAAACCGGAAAAAAACGTATACATACAACTGGTAAGTCTTAACCACCTTTGGTTAACAAGTAACTTAAGTCAGATACTACAACGTCTCTTGGACAATTGATCATCATCGGCATGGTTTAAGATTCAAGCAAGAAACCTGTTACCATCTAGATAAACATTTACATGTGTTAATAAACATACAGTCAACAAAAGATTGAAGCAAAGAGCCTGAAACCATTCAGATAAAAATTAGCATCAATGAACAAACCCTCAACAAAAGAACATACGTTACAACCTTACATATTTAAAATGTTTTAATATGTGGATATATTTGATTTGTAAGTTGTAAATCTGCGTTGAAGCGCGCAATGCATATACACTTATGGAACGAGTAACGCAAAAACTCTTCAGTTAATTTCCTGTCCTTACCACGCATGAGCTAGTGTCAATCCTACTTTCTCGTTCCAATTGTTGCTATCAATGAGTGTCACTTGTTATAGCTACGTTATTCATGAGTTATGTTTTCAATTTCAATTCAATTTCAATTTTAAGTACTTCCAAATGCATAAGCTTTCATATATAACTTCAACTCATTATTAATATGTATCCTTATGATGCTACTTCGTCATGGTTTCCCGATTTTTCTTGGTAATATCAGAGCCGTTTCTTAAAATACTCCCTTTGACAGTTACAATAGACAATTATTAGACAATTTAAATCACATGTCGACATAATCCACATTCAAAAATTGAAGCAAGTTTCTTAAGAAGTTAGAGACGATCGCTAATATTAAGAACAAACTTACGATCTAACGCTGTTTGACTGATGACTCTATGGATATTTTTGTATTGGAATTTGTAAACGAAACTGAAACGAATTGAATACGACGTAAATATGTTGTAACCACTAAGAAACGCTAGCACTCAAGTGGGGGAAAAATACAAAGATACAAGATGCAACATAAAGAGGGTCAAAATTAAGCGATATAGACGAGAACGCGAAGGCTGGCTGAATAGCAACGGAAATATATTTTTGGGAATTAATCTCCGAAATATGAAATTCATGAAAATGTTATTGTACATCTCACTCTATGTCTATGCATCTAGATGGATTCAGATCGATATGGTAGCGCTTGCTAATAGTAACGCTACGAAGAAAGCTTGACGAGATGCACAATAACATTTTCTTAAAACTACCAACAACGCATTTATATGTATAGAAACAGACAATACGGTTTCTAGGAGATAGTAGTTGAAAACTCATGATGATAGCTGACGCGTTGCCTCTTCGAATCTATGTGGTTTAAATTTGCTTCATCTTCTACCGAGAATATTTGTTTCCTTTTCTCAGTGTAGCTAGTCGCGAGTACCAGTGCTACTTATTATTTAACTTGTTTTGCGTAAGTTTTAACTTTACCACACCAAAATGCATGCCTAACAGTTACTCTTTACTCACCTATAAGTGTCTATCTAATTACTTTTTGGTTCTCTTTTTTTGCATTTCGGCAACAGGCAATTGCTTTTTGATTCCCTCATAATTTTTGCCTCAGCGTGGAAGTGCTTCCTCTCTCCTTCCATGAGCCTTTTTTCTCGTCTTTAGCTCTGGTTTATACCCTGTCGAAGCCATCATCAACTCGTTCTGAGATCAATTTCAACGCATCCCGTAGGGCGTGTGATGAATTGGCTCTTTTACGCTCGTTTACGATTTTTCCTGGTTTTTTTTTGTGTTAGTAAAATTTAAAATCTTTCCAACATATTGGTCACCCATAAAAGTTCTAACGATAGTGTCACTTCAAGTTTCGAGTCTTCAAGTCACTTCAAGAACGTTTTTGGTGCAGATGCAGATTGTGACAGTGCAGAAGATGGTTTGAAAAGTTTGAAGCCAGTGATGTACTTAGTGACAAACCGAGCTGAGGACGGCCATTCTCCATCGATGGATGAAGATTTCTGTTTGACAATATCGAGATTGAGAAGCTGAGTTCAACTAAACAAACCATTTTCGACCATATTCGGAAGCTAGGATTAGTCTTTAAATATCTTAGATGGGTGCCTGATACATGCATATCTCGACTTGCTAGGTACAAAAACGAACCTTTTTGGACCGGATGACATCTGGTGATGAAAAATGGATTACATACGAAAACATCGTGACAAAAAGCGCATATTGCGCGCCCAGACAACCTGCTCCTTCACTGCTAAACCGAGCTTCAACGTGAAGAAAAAAATGTTGTTTATATGGTGGAACTTCCAAGGACCAATACATTAAGAGCTTTTGATACCTAATGAAAAGCTAACTTCGAAAAGATACTGAAAGTGAATGAATGATTTGAATGACACCATAAGAGAAAATAAGCTTGCAATGTTCAATTGGAAGCACGTGATCCTGCACGATGATAATGCCAGACCACATACTCCTTTTGCGACGCGTCAGAAAATTGCAGAGCTAAGCTGGAAAATTCTGTCTAATATCCACTACACCTCAGCCGTCAGACCCAGACCTCGCACCCTCCGATTATTACTTGTTTTTCTCTTTAAAGAACTCTTAAGGGAAAAAAAATCAAAGCTTAAGCCGAAGTCAGCCATGCAAAAGATGAGTTTGCCGCCTCTAAAAGTAAATCGTTCTTTAAAAATGGCATTTACAAATTGCCATTAAGGACTGACTAGAAGTCAGTGGTTAATAATTTAATGCTAAGGCTAATTTATTATAAATATAAATAATTTAAGGCCGATTTTTGGTTTTTTCTTTCAAAAGGGATAAATCTTTTCGGTAGACCTAATAACTAGTTTTAACCCCTTTTTGGTTGTGGGGTACTGTGGTCAATTTACTAATGTTACTGGTTTCATGAAGTGGTCTTGGCAGTTTATATACGCCAATGTTGTCTAGAGTGAATGTACTGTTATTTTCGTACATCCCTTGTAACAACCACGTATTGAACAAGCTTTCAAATGTGTATTCTGGTATGACCTGGTCAATTTTTGCGTGTCTTTCGGTGTATCTTGCTGGTTTTTGTTGTCTTTTAATGTATGAACTCTTCACTGAAATTGTGTTTAATGTGATCGTATGGAATAAGCAAAAATTAACTTTACGACTATTTTCGGTTTGTAACGTTTCTATGCATTTTGCAAAGGATACCCTTATCATTACTGATGGTACTGGGTATCTCATACCTAGTTTGCCAGGAAAATAAAGTCCAATAAACCCTCTATGAATCGCCGCCTGCTCCCAATCCGTATTTTGTCCTGTACAAAGTCCAATGCTTCCTGCCCGGTTATGGATGTAGAAACGATGGTTTATGGTCATCGTTCAGCGTCAAACATTCGCAGAGGTAGTTAGATCATGCGTATTTTTTAATCGTATATATTTTGTGAATGTTTAAAACATATGTCATTAACGTATCAAGCTCTATAATCGACGCGGGACAAAAAGTTTTATATACTTCATATAGTGGACAGCATTACTGTATTTGTGTATCTTAATTCGGTTATGGAACGGATGACGTTTGGTCCTCGATCGACCATGATCCCTTGATCCCCCGTCGACCTTTGTTGTCAATTAGCGACTTCATCACATCTCTAAATGTCTGTGGTTCTGTTTTTTTTGCCCCGGTCTATTTGTCCTTGATCTGTCCCACTTAAGATGTCCTAAGCCGTGTGCTACTCGTGTGGTCATGCTCGCTATGGTAACATACTTCGAGCTATGTCTGCGTGTATCGTCAATTTAATTATATCCTTGTTTAGTCTCGCATTACGTAGATTTTGTTTTCATCATTTGCTCAACATAATTACCTTTAAGTGTTCGTCTCTATGAGATTTACAGCTCACTGATTTTCCATAATTCCGTGCCAATGAGTTCTCATCTTATCTTGTTGAATTTGTAATTTATCACTTCATTTTATTACATTTAACCGTGGCCAGCCAGCTCTGATCCTCCCCCATCCTTCATTACTTTTATCTTTTTATAAGTTTGTATTTCACTATAATGAACGTTCTGCCTGTTGCAGCATATGTTAGCGATAGTTTACTGAAGCCTTCCAGTGGTATTTACTAATCTCCTCATCTTGCTGGTTAGATTGAAGTTCGTATGGCTCTTCCTGCATTCCTAAGATCGGTTGTTTTATAGCGTGGCTCGTCAGTGCTTCAGTTTTCCTTCAGGCGAAATTTTTTGGATTTGAAACGTAGGATGCCATACACACTGCATCAAAGAACCTCAACTAGACCAAATAAGCTGGGTACAAATGCACGTTACGGGGATTTCACTTTACCTATATAATCAAGTAACTGCTTCAACAAACTCGTTAACACATAAAGCATAACCGACAACTATGGGTTCAAAACTGAATCAATAATCAGAAGCGTCAATTAATGCTTCAAAAGCAGCCAAAAGTAGACAAAATTAACATAAATTTGCAAAGGAAAATACAATTTTCTAATCTTTGGCAAGAAAATCAAATGACAAGTCACACTCGAAACCAACAACATAATTGGAAACAAACTAGAAAACAAACGAAACTAGAAAAACGCCTTTAACAATAGGGCAAAGACTTGATATACAAGGAAGATTTGAAATTTAAAAAAACATATAAAACATATAATAGAACATAAAACAAATGGTATAAACGTCTGATGCTTAGTTACAACAGTGTTTCTGGTCCTCAACTCGGACCATATTTGCGAAAGAAAACGTGATAAACCAGTAACCAAAAACCATCACGAATCCAACAACTAATATAGAATAACACCACTACGTTTTACTCGGGTCAAGTCCTACCCATTCCTTTGCAAGTTATTATAACTCTATACTTACACTCACATTCCAAACTATAGAAGCTTAACTTACAGACTTAGTTACTACTAACTACGTATAACTAAAAGGCGTAGTCATTAAAAATGAATAAATTCTCTGTGGACGTACAAAGTTGCAGAATTGCCAAATTGCAACCATATCGTCAACATAGTGCAACCATTTGAGACCCGGAAGCGTATCACAAGAAAAGAGAATCAAACACCCCAAGTAGTAAAAAGAGTGAGCTTTGCAAGATAGAGAGCTTAGAAATTAAACAAACGTTGGTGAGTCGAGAGATTGCGATGGTCATTTTCTGATGTTGAATGTATGTGAAAATAATTTTGCCGGTGTCAAAGTACATGTGGGTCATTTCCTACGAGTAAAAAATTCAAGATAATGTTTTTCATAAAAGAAAAAAGTCAGAAAAGCTATTGTCTATAACGTTGGACTGGAAGTGCATTCAAAGTCTTAGTGAACTTTACTGATTACCCTATGTTTCGAAGTTGAGGGTTTTTTACCTGTTATGCTTTAATATAACTACTTAAAAGCTCTAACACTTCGGAGTAGTATGAGATAGAAAGAGATACGAATACCTTGTACAGGAAATAAGAATTTCGAAGATATCGTCTAATGGGAACACGACATCTTATGCTTTCTGTCCTTAGATTTATGTGAGCGAAGTTTTTGCCGATGCATTTGTTCATGTAAGTCATTGTGTGTATAGAAATTTTAAGAGAAAATTAACACTTTTCTCATCTTATCTTCCTTCTTGTGTTCCATCACCAGCCAGCTTCCTAACAAATTGCAATACTTTTAGAAAGATGGAAAGAGCTCAAGCTGGTTTCGAACACGCGCCCCTGCCGCTTCTTGAGCTCTTTCCATCTTTCTAAAAATATTAATTCACTTTCGAGATATTCGACGAAATTCGATCAGAACTTCCGCACCCATGAGTCTTCGCTGAGTTAGCTTAGCAAGGGTATAAATCACTTACAATGTTGTAAGTGAAAATGGAAAAATTGATCTACCAAAAACTTCTGAAATTGAAATTGCAATACATTTTGAAAGTTTTCACACAAATTCATGAAAACTCCTTTCCGGAGGAGGGCTCTGACGAGGAAGAAGCAATCCTTAAAAAACCAGAAACATTATATGCTCGCGACAACATGAGGAGAACACAATACGACCAATGAACCTCGAGGCTTCGTTATATTTCACAAAGCAAAAGCCTGTGATAAGGTCTGGCATGCAGGACTCATTTTCAAAATACATTCCTAGTGATACAAAGTCTTCACTCATTTCACAAAGGCAGCACGTTTCGTGTCAGGATTACCAATTTCCTTTGAAATATGGAATCAATCGAAGCTGGAGTTCTACAAGAATCACCTTTCTCACGAATTCACTATGAACCGCAGAACATATGCTTATCTGTATACGCAGACGATACGTATACGTTCTACAAAGATAAACAAGCAGAAGTCATTATGTCAAAACTGAAAAACTGCATCGATATTCTCCTGGAATACTTTCACAAATGGAAAATTAAACTTAACAAAGACAAAACAGGCACGATTCATTACCAGAAAGAAACAGCAACGCCCCCGCTTACTAAAAGTCAATGACGAACAGAGAACATGGAACAGGACAACAAAACATTCAGGACTAATATGAAGTCGAGTTGTTTAAATTAGACACCTGCCTTTATGGCTTAATTCAACGGTCTCCACAGACGGGGGTGAAACAATGTGTCAACCACCGCCCCTAAGATCTGAAACAAGTTTCAGTCCTAGGTCCCAATTTATTCAAAGCTTCCTGGATTCCCGAACACAACTGGTGTGTGGTCACTTCGGACTAACAGTTGATCAACACCATAAATGGAATGACCGAATACAAATCTGTATACAATTTCTCGCATCCTTACAACCAATCCTCAAATCCGACCACCTGAACACTGCCAACAAAAGACTCATCTACACCCAAATAATAACCCAAAGTCATTCTACGGCAGCATTGCATTTTAACAGACATTAAAAACATATGATAAAGCACTCCAGACAATACATAATAAGGCTCTGAGATGGATCGAATCAATTCTATGGTATATTAAGAACGTGGACATATACAAGGACTACAGACTAATACATACCCGACAGAGCAGTAAAACTTTGCGACCAAATGGACAGAAACTCTAATAAAACCATGGATTACCTCATTATCCTCGAAAAAAGACTAAAAATAACTTATCTAACCATCAGATCAATTACAAACAGAAACTGGTAAATCATATTAGGAAACAGTAAGGGCAGAAACGCTCATAGACAAGATTGGAGCAAGAGTGCTCAATCGCACTTGCTCCTAGGAATCAACTACAGCAAGAGAAAGTTTTGGCCGAATCTCGTTAGACAAGCAATTCTCTCCAAGTTAAAACGCTGGTCAGAAATGATACTATGATCAACCTCAAGAGTCCTTTTTCATACATCTTTTAACGTTTTGAAGATAAATGTTGTTTTATTGCATTTCTTATTACGTGCATTACTCACACATAAAGCAACTGGTCTTACCATGCCAGTGAAACTAGGATTCTAGAATTCTAGAATTGAAGAGCAAATATATTCAACAAATCCCTGCTAATTTCGTTACATAAATCTTGGATGTCGTGTTATTACTGTTCATTGCCTTTTTACATTATTTTAATAATATTTTAATATTATGTTAATTGCATTATAGACAGTTTTGAGAACCTGTCCTCACCTCTCATTTGCAGACCAAACACACAACGTAAGCTTACAACTTCGAGCAAGCTCCCGATCTAATGGGATTCAACCATAATACATAATAATTCGATTGTGTTTGTTTAATTGGTAAATTTTCCCTGATATTCGCGTAAAACAAGAATATCTTGTCAAATTATTTGAATAACAACGCAATACATATACAAATTGACGTAAGGTCTGTCAGGTAGGAGTCGCACTGGGGTGTTAGCGCTGTATGTACTTGCACCATGTCGTAGCTATTGACTTAGTTAGAACTGTGTTCGGCATTTAAGTATTATTTAATCATCCAGGGTTCAAAGTTTTCAATTTTTTTTTAAATTTTAATTTAACTTCATTGTCACAAATATAGTGAAAATCAGAAACTTCTAAAAATTTAAAGCAGGAGCTACCAGCTAAACTGAAATAAAACGCATAAAATTCGGTTTATTATCTGGCAACAGTGACGTCCTTAATAATAAACAGGAAATAGATGTATGTATCTATAGAATTTGCATTAGATTATGTGCCTTGACCTTGCGGATGCGGTTCTCACGTAAGTTTGCTCAGGTTTCTTCGGCAAAGAGTGCGAAGGTAAGATAGTATATTCACATCAGGCTTTAGACAACACTGAAAATAACATATCGTATGTTTTGGAAATTATCTAATTAATAATGAGCACGTCATTGTCTGCACACTTCAAAGAAGAACTGCAAATTTTGTGAGCATAATTTAATAATCAACGTTTAGTCAATGGATCTTACCCGGAAAGTTACATGACCGTTAAAATTTGAATTTTTGACAACTGAACATAAGATTGAATGTAGAATGTTGTTAATTTCACTAACAACACAACGACTTTGAGCGTTTTCTCTGAATGTTTAGCATAAATATCCATTCTTCGTGTAAGTATCCAAAGTATACAATAAGTATTGTTAAGGAAAATTAAGATTAAGGTGTTAAGTACATTAAATCTGAGAATGATGAATTTAGCTCTCACAATCGACTTTCACATGTATCGAATTTAGTTTTACATAAGTTGTAAGACATGGAATCCTATGTCCAAACTGGTCCTATAAGTAATCATTTTCAATGCATCTTTAATAAATGAAAGTTACTCTACTAATAAACAATGTAATTAGTCACAATGTTATTTAATGTTGAGGAAATTTTCTATTATATCAAGTGACACCTGAATTCACTTTCAACACTTTTATAAATACCATTTTTTTCCCTGTCAACCAACTTCGGTATTGAAGCAGTGTTGTTGAAGAAGAAAGGCGAGATATATTAGAGAAAACCAATTTAGTTTAGTTCGATCTAGTTGGAAAACTGTTTTGAAGCAGTTTAACGCCAAGTGATTCAGACATTTTTATCTCATCCAGTTTCGGATTTTGATCAATATTATCGTTCTATGCTTGTCCATGTGTTAACCCACATGTTTGCCTTTAGCTTCTGTGGGCTACATGTGTTATATGCATTGTTTAAAATAAAAAACAATATTTAAAGAAATCGAAAACAATTTTTGAGCAAAATATTTACTAAGAACTTTTAAACTATAATTTTATATATAATTTACCATGGCAAGTTTTATCAGAAATCTCCTACTTGGCTCATATGCTACAAAAATTGCAGTATTCAGTGCTCCGGATTTTTCAGCAAATCTCTCCTTTTTCCAATGAGCTGCGAAGCCAATTGAATCGCTACTCATAACAAAGCAAACGAAATCTAAAGGAACGCAAATTATGAGATGCTACACTGGCGCAAAACTTTTAAATTCATTAACAACATACGTTAAACTAAAACATCAATCATTGCTTTTTGCTGTAAAATTAAATCATCGAAAAAGATCCTTGCAAGCACAATCATTTCTGACCGAATTCAATCAACATACTTTATTTGAATTAACAATAAGAATTAACCTTTTAATGCCTTCTTCTCCTTGGTTTATAACCCGGTCCGAATTTCGACATGAGCCAAAGCATCCTCAAAATTAAAACAACAATGTTAGTATGATGTTTAAGTTTGGGTATCAATTGAAAATATAAATAAGTGCGTTCATACGCAACGTTTTCTTTTGTGATGATATGACTTTCCCGGCATCCCAAAAGGAATATTTTCTTGGTTATTACGTGGTGTCGTCTTCGTCATTGGATTTTTTTAAAACGTACAATAATGCAATAAAATATTGGTTGCTGTATTGAAAATCCTGGAATATAAACACACAACATGATCCATCTAACGTTAGACGTTGTAACTATAGCGTATTTTGAAATTGGAAAGCTTGATGACATTTCGAATGTGACAGAATGTTAGATCTCCGTTTGCCAATTAAGAAATTGTTGGCTTTTTCCTTGATCGAAATTGGGAAATATTAAAAACCTGTTTCCAAAGTGGTCAGTCTCCAACTCAAACTGTAAGAATTTGCTGAAAAAAATTTGGCAAAACGGATGTGCGAATAAAGAAGTTGTTAGACCAATTTGTTAAGTGAATTCTTGAAACTGGATCGTTTAAGAATAAAGCAAACCATACACATTCTTGTGTGCGTTAAAATGTACATGAACAACCATCAATATAATCTCATCATGGTTCTCAAAATTTTAACATTTCACATACTTCTTTGAGAATAATTTTGCATAATGATCTTGGTAATGAATGTGTTAAATTAGTGCAAGAGCTGCAGCCACATGACCATCCGAAGCTATTTTGGTTTGATTGATAAGCCAAAGACAATCAATTTTCCAGATGATGCTCGTTTTCACCTCAAAAAATATGTCAGAAAGCAAAATTGTCGTATCTGGGGCGCAGGAAAACTACATACACGTCATCGTGAAGAAATCAAGGCATTCACAACTAGTGACGGGGTGGTGTGAAATTCTGTCCAGCAGCATTATTTGATAATTTTTCTTCGAACATGAGCAAGTAAACGTGTATAACAATCGTTACCGCACCATGTTGTTTGGTTTTTTGTTTCTCCAACTTGAAGAGACTGACATAGACGGCATTGGATTTGAACAGGACGATGCAATTTGCCACATAGCAAGCGTTACAATCGATCTCTTGCGCAATGTTTTCGGAAATCGCGTGATCAGGCGAAATGCTGGGGTCCACGGAACACCTTAAAGGTGCGATTTTACTTAGATTTGTTTGTAAAAAGCTGTTAACAACAAATGTGACGCTTACCATCCAACGACGATCGCGGACTTGAAACATGAAATTTAAGTTGCCATTGACGAAATAAAAGCCTAAACAATCGAAAATGTACTGAAAAATTAGACTAATTTAATGAGGTATTGCAAGGCTAATCATGGCTGCAATTTGAAAGACCTTCTCTTGCATTACTAAATGGGAGTGTTCAATATTTTCATCAAACTCATAACTTAAGAAAAAAATTCATTACTACTTTTATAGCCGATTCAAATTCCAATTTTGAAATAACCCACCCTGCAACGGTGAACGGTGGCTACATTTAGAAGTCATTGTTGTCTTATCTACAATCCTTCTCACGGCCTTACAAAAATGCTCTTATCACTAAAGTAAACTAGCTATTTGCTAACCCTCACAAATTAGGAAGATAGCCAATCGCTATTTGTGGACTTTTCCATTGGTTGACATCTTAGAATTTCTCCTGCCAATACTTACCCAGGTATCTGCTCAACATTATTATGCCACTACAATGAAGCATCCCATTGAAGATTCAGTAGTTTTAAAATTTCGGTGATTTTGTAACATTTTGCAATCAATATTTTTTATGGATGTCTGCAGCAGGTCAAAATTATTAGCAAACGAAAGTCTAACATGCAAGCTGTATTCTAGTATGTCTTTACTGATCTATTGCCGTCTTTAACGTATTATACGTCAAGATATGAATAGTAATGTGTCAAACGGTTCCAGACTAGGTTCTCAGGTTGACAAGGGGAGGTGTTAAGTGGGTAGCCTAGAAGCGTTCTGCGTCTGAGAGATCCACACTCAAAACATAAACAGTCTTCACCTCCTTGCCATAATAAGGTATAAGAAATCATCAACATATTTCACTTTTGATCCCTCAATATTCATTTCGACAAGTAAATGTGGTTTTTCAAGTTTGGTCCTTTTACTCGGCAACTTTTTAATTCACCTCTCCTCCCCTTCCTTTCATTTTCCTTCTTGGTGCATAGTCAATAGGATCTGTTCGTGATAGTATCAATGAAAAATTTACTTTTCACATGTTCTAGAACTAGAACTAGAACTTCACATGTTCTAGAACTTTTCACATGTTCTAGTGGAACAAGCCTTTCTCCTGGCTTCAGCATCACTATCGTCAGAAACACCAGTCAGCTGGTAATGTTTTGAGACATGTGATTTTGTCGGTATTGATGCCATTCTGCTCAGACGGACCTTTGAAGCTTAAACTCAAGCAGGATTTGGTCCAGTATGTTCCTACCAGTAGTTTCAAGTTTATTTTTAAAGTCTACAAACATTGGTTGGACATCAGTGTTGAAATTACAGCATTTCTCCAGGATTCGCTTGGCCATGAATCGTTATTCGGTTCTAAAGCTTCCTTGATAGTCACGAATTGCATTGGGCGTAAACAGCAATTTAACGTAGTAGCAACTTACTAAATGCTTTGCTGTACAGACTGGCCTATGCCTGTATTATTTCACACATTGGTATGCCTCCTTTTTTTACAAGGTTTAAAAGGAATCGACACTATTCCTAAAGTATTTGCTCTTCAGTGACGTAAGATGCGTATTGTGATTTGAAATCTGCTGAATCCATATGTTGCAGGCTTGCCCGGTTTTCATCACTATCTGGCGTTTTCTCATTCTTTGAATTTTACTGGTAGCTTGCAATGCTTGCGGTATCATTGACATTGGGACTGATACTCATTGGACGCGTTTACACCGCCTAAAGTTATTGAGGCACAGGTTAAAGTGAAAAGGTGGAACCTAATTGGTAGCACATACCTTTTTGATCCTCTAGTTTTCAGAAATGGTGCTGCCGTCCACGCCCTTTGTTCATTTCTATGTCTCACGATTTTGCTGCCATATACGTTTTCTTATGTTGTTCTTTGTAGTATTTTCGGTAATCATTTCAATGATGAAGTTTCAAAAAAATCTATATATTTTCAACGGCATCTGTATATTCCATTTTCTGCTGGAACTTCAGTTAACATAGTTTATATTTCTATATTTAACTTTAAATCTCTGTAACACATTCACAATGCCCTACTTGTACAACTTTCACTCCAGTATCAGCCTGCAAGTCAATTAAATTAATTAAGTCTTTCAGTTCAGTGCATTTTCTCCTAACTTTATATTGTTGAATTTTCGCGCGCTCTTTCATGCAACAATTCGCTTTCTTTGCTATAAGGGGTTTTCTCATCTCTTTCATTCTGATACCATGCGGGAAAGTTACTGATCTTCAGTGACCATAGTATGTTCGTAGTTTTTCAAATAAAGGAGTAATATACATTTCCACAGAAAAGGAAAAGAAATGCATAACACCGATAAAATGCTATGTATCGATGGAAGAAAATTCAAAGAATATGTCATTTCTATGGGAGCAGGACAAAATTGGAGCAGGAGAATTGGTTTGTATATTTTGCAGCAAACAAGTAAATTCACAGAAAACAATATTCCTTCTGGGAAATTCAAAAAAAAATCCTTCCATCTTCTTTTTAGTGAAAAGAAAATAACATCACCTTAAACAAATGCTGATATTTTCTCTTAAATTTATGTTTGATATTTTTTGAGTTTTCAAAATTAGTTTATTATTATTTGAGACAAAAGACCAGTAAAATCTGCAGACATCATTGCGAAAATCTTAGCCAATAGAACCAAAATTTGTTCATTCCAAAACTGTTCAGGGGGCAGTCTGACACTGTATCAATTATTGTTCATCAATTCAGAACTGTTGACGCTCATGATTCTGACAGCAAATAAAGCTCCCCATAATATGTCGAATCCTGTAATAAAGCACCTTCCATCCTTAGTGGTTATGCTCTGAACTGTTATTTGAAAGAACTGCAATAAAACTGTTTATACCATTTATAATAAACTATTTAGAAACACGACACATTAAATACAATTTATGCTCCTTCATAAGGAAGTCATTTCAAAACTTATTTTGAAATGGGATTTATTATTTGTTATTTATTTATTATTTTAAGCTAACTAACATAGCTGCCTATATTCTCAGCTTAGAATAGCCTTCGCTGATGTTTCGCAGGTCAGCCAAGCTGTGAACTAGTAAAATTAATACTCCTCAAATAAATTCACCGAAACAAATTGGTTCATCATATCTGCCACAAAGTTCCATGACAAGTCCAGTATTGCATAATATATACACAGCAGATATTATTCCATCAGAAGAGGACAATGCCAAAATAATTGAATTTGCTGTCGGAACCTTAATTTATTTATCCTAAATAATTCCTGTAAAAGTCATTATTTATCCTGTCAAAAGTCAACTGAAAATTGTTGAAAATTAAAAATTTAATTTTTAAAAGGGAGTATAATGATCAATGATTAGACAACTCAATCATTGAGTAGAAATGCAAGGAACCGCTCTAAAAATGGAGGGGGAAAATGCATCCTCATCCCCTTTTTCCCAATTTATCTGTAGCGAAGCAATCAAATTCAGTTCTCTTTACTTTTGGAACAGTACCAAAAAAGTCTACATAATAGCGTGACACAGCTTAAGCACAAACAGCCAGACCACTCTCCGATGGCTTCTCGCAGAAAGAGATGGAAGAAGAGAAAGTATATTAAGGAATAACGCAAAACCTTTGATATCGATATTATTATTCAAACCAAAAATTAGACAGAATCTACCAACCCAAATAAAATGCTACTTATTTCGGTTAGGTTGCATTCAATCGAGATATAACCGGTGAGGTTTTGTTTTTAGCGCCATTTTGTTTCATGCTATGGTCGCATACATGTTATTATAAGGCTTTCGCAAACGTTAAAGAGAACCTGCAAAGGACAGAATTACACGAAAACCTTCACATTCAACTAATCTTGTATTTACAAATTGTATGAACGACGACTTGATAGTGCAACTGGACGTTAAGAAACAAATTTGTCGTTTATGTATGTAACATTTTCATTCCTACAATATATACCCTGCGCTGTGCAAATGTGTCTAGTAGGGGATTTTGTAAGAGCGACAGTGTTGGGAAGTGTGGCAATGTCATTGCGAAAGGATTCTTCTTCACGTAAATGTATCTTACTGTACGCACTATATGAGCTTCTCTGAGCTTCTTAAAAGATGGATAATTCCTCCAACTGACCAACCAGTCCATACACTTTTTTGAGGGTGTGAAGCTTCTCCATTAATCAATTCAGATTATTCTAACTCCAATATCTGCAATTATGTTGATCATCCAATTGAAAATGTCGTTCATCAAAACAAATTATATTTAAGCTCAGTAAAATCATCATTATTTTTTCAGTGAATTGCAGACTGTGAATAAAGAAGGCCTGTCCAATAAGTACTTAGCCTGCAAAAGAAAAACGAAAATTTTAGAAAAGTGGCAATTTTCTTCTCAACATTTCTTGACTCGATACACTTGACCCAGCAATGCTGCAACTTATTTTTCAAATTTAGAAACAAAAACAACTCATAAAGGCCTGAGAAATGGGAAATACAGTGGATGGTGTAGCATCTCGTAGCCAAATTTGGCCGTGATACGGGAAAAAGTGGGAGCTAGTACGTTGCAATGGCCAAAGAGCACGTTTTTTCGCTAAATGGGATCTTATTTCTGTAACCTGGCATCGAATTCGCCCTATAATTCAACATAATAGAGCCCTGTGATCGCTTTGCAGTTCCCCAAGCAGTGGATGCAGATCTCGTCGTGTGAATCTCAGAAAACGGTGGCCATTTCAGGCCGATAGGACAATCTTTACTTTTAAATACTGAAGTTGTCTGTTTTGACTGTTCCTCGCGCTAGAGAGTGTACCAGTAGACTTAGGCTTTGTCAACGGTCACGAAACGACGCAGAACATCTTTTGCCTGGCACTTAAACATAGCGCTTGTGATCCAGTGTGAGCAAACGTGGCACTCTTCGCGTGGACAGATTTTCCTTTTCTTCTGACAGCCCAAAATTGCAGGCAGAATACAACTCACGTGGTCTTTGCCTACTTTCACAGCTATCTCAGGCACCTCCAATCGACAGACTGCTAATAGGGGATCGTGGATTTTTGTCAGGTTATCCTCCGCGATAGCCATTTTCGGGGCACCTGGGCGAGACTCAACAAAAACCGACGTGTGAAAACGTTAAAACTCGATTAGCCATTTTTTTGGGATCGCCTTTGCAGTACCAGGGTTATTGTTAACAGCAACCAAGCGCTTTTTGATATTGCTGCGCGATTTAACTTGCAATATCCACAGGCGATTATAACAAAACTAGTAGTCTTATCCGGCTGAAACTTTGGCTATCGTAAGAACTTCTCTTACGATAATAGTGTAATTGGCTGTTGAGGCATCGTAGTATTTGCACCGCTCTAGTAGTTACTAGGGTTTAATGAAGCTTCCACTTGAATTATTGTGTGAAGATGAAGGTCCCTGCGAATATTCAAGACACTGGTTCTCTTATCAGTCGATGTTTCATGATACGTCAAAGCAAGCTGTTGTGCACCCTTTATTTTGTTTGGTTCTGTCGACTTCCTGGTTGGAAGGAACGTTGTTCATCGGTTAATCCCACTGTATATCACATGCACAGCGATTAATTTTTATTTAGAATAGTTAAGAATGTTTTGTTGTTTAGAACAAAAGTATTCAGGCTCAAAATATTTATCCTACCAGTCACAGCAAACGCACTGCACACGTTCTGCTTCCATGATCGAACCATGACAATCCGAGTATAATTTTATTTGCCACTATCGCATTTCTTATTCTCAAACCGAAATCTCCATCCATACAGATGAACTTTTCACTAAACATAAATAGTGAGAATACTACCAGATAGATTCTGTCAGAAAGAGATAGAAGCAGAATAAGTTGCTTTATAACCTTCTTTGAAAGAGTTTTTTTTTCTAAACGAAACCATCATATCAAATTAACATCCTTTGATTGGAGGTTTGTTTGAAGTCACAGGCGCCAGCCCACCCACACGCATCTGCACTGGGTTGGAGAGCGACCATAGCGTTAGTATTTGGAAGTGTTTACACTCCGGAGGGACAGAACGATACAGAGACGCATATACCCAATGTACCAAAAAACATGAGCATGTGCGAAATAATTAGTTAATATTTAAATGAATTATGGAAGTTGAGAAGTCGAGATGGCTAGCTTTCTGAGCTTAATTTTTTCAAGGTTCATTGTTATTTGTAATCGCTTAAGTATGGGTAACGCTGGCAGATTCACAAAGAGTATATCAACTCATGTTCAGCTACAGCCACCTTCCTAACTAGTTTTTTATTACAATTGTCAATGCACTTTCGTCGTGGGTCAGCTGAATCCCGCTATATTGATAATTTTTTTGAAGTTTTAACACGAGAAGGATTAAAAAAATTCTTGTTAGATTCCATTTTTAGGTTGATATTTTTATTTTGCAACAGACAGCTGTTTCGAGGCCGATATGGTCCCTTCTTCAGTGTTATGTCTATTCTATATAAATAGACATAACACTGAAGAAGGGACCATCTATTCTATATAAATAGACATAACACTGAAGAAGGGACCATATCGGCCTCGAAACAGCTGTCTGTTGCAAAATAAAAATATCAACCTAAAAATGGAATCTAACAAGAATTTTTTTAATTTTTTAGAAGGTTGCAAACATCCGAACCAACTATTGGAAAACGAGAAGGATGTTTCGCTTTGTTTAGAGTAGAGTAACAAATTAAAAAGTTTTTTTCCAATAACCACAACAAGCTCCTTTGAAGTTGCTGGCCTGGCAAAGCGTATAGATGATACTAAAATTCCAATCGTTACAAATAAAGTCAACGAGCCGACTGATATCGACCTTGAAAGTTCCAAAAGCAATAAAGGATCACCAGGAATACTTGATAGTAAAACAATTTGGATGCGCCAATGAAAGGACAGGGAAATAGAGCCAAGATAGCTGGGGAAATCCACCAGAAACTTATCGCTAGATTAGAGCTTTTGTGGTTTGGATGATAATACTGTCTTTTTCTTCCACTTACGAAAACAGGACATGGTTTAAAGTTTCCAAATGAATTATTACCTTATGTTCCATTATTTGACTACAAAGCTTGATTGTTTTTGATGTCATAAAGTCATAAATCGGGATCAAATATTAATAAACATGAATTCAATCAATCTTACGCTTGGGTCGACCACAAATATTATTTCAAAATAAGAATTCTATCAAATCACTTTTTACTTTGCTTATGCACATATGTAAGAGTTTTAGTGACTCTTTGGAGAGATGCGAGTAAACTTTGTCAATGAACATTCACAAAACCCACGCTAAGGTCAAAATTATAACCGAAATTCTGAATGGTATTGGGGTAAATGCATGCAAAGAGCAAATAGTTTGGACAACTTGTTTTTACTACACCTTAGCCTTCAGATGGCGATCCATGAATTCGCGCAAACTTAGAGTCGAAGTTAATTGGATTTAAATGCTGAATTACATTTTAAAGTGAACAAAAACAAATTTATTTCCAGAAAAATTATTGTATAAGTTTTGACAAATCTGAAATGTATAAAAATTTATTAGTATACGAATTTCAGACTTAACTCCCAAATTGTAAATCAATCGTGCCTACACTTTTGTAACGTACTTCCATATCTTTTGATGGAGGTCGCAACGTATTTCTTGCAATTACTGTTTACCTGTATATTGAACAACATATTACCAATGAAAACTGGACGAAATGATCTTCACATATTCGGAAAAATATTTTCACGCCGCCTTGAATTTAAATATTTAATATTTATTCATAAACATTTTTCATAGGGTTACCGACCTCCGACAGTCCTACACGAAAGCTGTTAATAATGACAGAAAAATAAAATTTTCTAATGTTGATAAGATTTGAGATTTGTTTGCTAAAACTTAATTTGGAGCTTAATTCAAAGAAGATTTTTTGCCGAATTGGTAACGATCAAACGGATGCGTTTTGTATAGTCATATCAAGGATAACAACTTGTGTCATCAGTCTATAGTAAATGCGTTATTCATAATGGAAGCAAACATGTTAAAATAGACTTCCGGTTATACTCGAAAAGTTCGTTATAACGATGGGTTTTTTGTCTTTAAAATTCCAATTGAGATTTAAGCCCATCCACAGATCAATTAACCACTGTGAAATTTATTATCGCTCAACATATAATTCATGATCACGTCAAAAATTTTTGCGTTTTCATCTTTATTAACTAAAATAAACACGTTCTGTAACAATAAAGGAATTAAAATGTACGTCTGACCAGTTTTGTATTTAATTCAAGATGAAAAGGCACAATTATGAAAATTTATTTATAAACATGTTTTAAGCATTCAAAGTGATATTCCCCTGTAGACTTGATAGACTCGTGATTTTTAATGAATTTAAATTGTCCTGTTGCTGTAATTTATTAAAACTAATCAGAAAAGTATTGAAAATATTGAAAAGAATTGAAAAGTTTCTTAACCTTTCTAGTAAAACATCGTTTCATAGGTATTGCCATGTTGCAGAGCGGCGTTAATGGGTGAAACACAATGGCTCGATAACCAAAATGCTTAGCACCATTAATATTTATACTAACCAAATTTGCATTTCGTATCTATGTTTACAGTTGCAAATAATGCACTGAGATACTATTTAATAAAATTTATTTGGATTTAGAGTTTAAATCTATCTCGAGATAAATCTATCTATATTTTAATGTTATAAGTTTTTCATCATATTCGGTAGCTTCATCGCATTGCTCCAATAACTTGATCATCAGTAAGAATATGCGCTCAGGGTTAAAAAAAAAACCATGAAAAACTTATTTTTGTTTTTGGGTCGGGGGATGAAGACATCGCACACTCCGGGCGTAAATTGCCTTCACCCCCCAACACAAAAAAAAATAAGTTTTTCATGTTTTTTTTTTTTTGTTTTCTTTAACCCTAAGCGCATATTCTCCGTCGATTCGACGAACACAGCTATCATTTTGTCGATTTTCTTTCCATTTAATTGGGTGACCTCGCCTTTCTGCTTTGTAGCTTTAGTCGTCGCTGTGCTCTTACTGTGTAGACAATTAATTGCGTTGAGTCATCAGTGCAAACCACTTTTTACGCCTTGGTGTTCGTCGAATCGACGATGTTTCGTTTTTGTGCAACATTCCAATTTTTTAAATTATGAATATATTGTTGTTACTGGGTAGATTTTTTCAACATAAATAAACTGTATTTGGTTTTAAAATATTCGGAAATGAGTTCCGTTAAGAAATATCTCACTGATGATCAAGTTATTGGAGCAATGCGATGAAGCTACCGAATATGATGATTTAGTAGAAGACAATGTACAAGAAGACGATGTAAGCGATGTTGCTATTGCTATCAACGAGGTCGAAGAAAAGGATGAGTCTACATCAGGCGCGTGTTCTGAGGAAGACGAAGATAATATTCCCCTCAAATTGTTGGCACGAACATTAAACTCGAATATAATAACTTTTTCAAGAAAGATATTGAGAGGTAAAAATGGTCAAGTCATTATAGGACCTACTAGCAAATGTAAGAATTTGATTGATCCTCTCGAATTCTTCCGAAGGTTTATAACGGACGAAATAGTGGATGAAATTGTGCAACGAACCAACGTTGAAATCAATTTGAGGAATGATTATTCACCTACTGTAAGCCCAACAAGCAAAATTACAAATGAGAAGCAAGTTAAAGTTCTGATTAGATTAATTATCCTTACAGCTGTTTGAAAAGATAATCACCTGACAGCTTCTGAACTCTTTGACAGTACCTTCTCTGGATCATGGTACGTTGCGACAATGAGGTAAGATCGTTTTATGTTTATGTTGTCTCGTTTACGATTTAACGATAAATCGAGTCGACTTTTAATTGTTGATGACAAAATTGCACCAATCCGAAAAATATGGGATTTGTTCATACAAAAGTATACTGAAAATTATACTCCTGCTAATTATTTGACAATCGTCGAACAATGATTATCTTTAATGGGTAGGTCCTCATTTAAAATGTACATTCCCAAGAAACTGGCCAAATACGGAATGAAAATTGTGATGATATGCGACAGTGGAACAAAATATACGGTGAACGCAATGCGCTACCTTGGTATAGGCACTAACAAAGCAGATTTACCAATCGCTGAGCATTATGTAAAAAAGCTTTCTAAGAGCATTCATGCAACCAACCGAAATATAACGATGGATAATTGGTTTACATCCATTCCTCTGGCGAAATCCTTATTTAAAGCGCCTTATAACTTAACTCTTGTAGCTACATTACGATCACATAAAACAGATATCCCACCAGAATTGGGTAACATCAAAGGAAGGAAATGTGCTACATCAATATTTTGCTATGACCCAGAGTTAACACTTCTTTTGTATAAGGCAAAACCAAGCAAAACAGTGCTATTGTTGTCATCCTGCAAAGAACAAGGAGCTGTAAACAGTAGCACTAAAAACCCGGAAATTATCAATTTTTATAATAGGTGTATAAATATGAAATGCGGATTTTTCTGCTTGAAATATGCATTTATTTGAATAACAGAATGAATGAATTCAATAATCAAAGGATTGGCCATCGTTAGCTACGACTTTTTAACATCTTTCTGTTAATTGATGGATTCCCTCCCAGTACCACTTCTCATTTTTTGAGGCTAACCACTCATCAAGCCAATTTTTAACTTCTTCGTAAGAATGGAAGTGCTGTTCCGAAACTCCGTGCTGCATCGATCGAAACAAGTAGTAATCAGAAGGAGCCAAGTCTGGTGAATACGGCGGGTTGGGCAGAACTTCCCAATTAATGTTTCCCAACTAGTTCTGGACAGGTATTGCAACATGCGGCCGAGTATTGTCATGTTGAAAAATGACTTTATCATGTCTGTTCAGCAG
Source organism: Stratiomys singularior (assembly GCA_954870665.1). NCBI lineage: Eukaryota > Metazoa > Arthropoda > Insecta > Diptera > Stratiomyidae > Stratiomys > Stratiomys singularior. The sequence goes on along the minus strand of OX940877.1, from coordinate 110,619,419 downwards.
TGCGTAATACAAACGTCCATTACTATCCCACCAAATACACAGCAAAGTCTTCTTTCCATGAATATTTCGGACTGGTTGTAATGTTGATGGCTGGCCTGGGTCTACCCATGATTTTTTCCGCTTGAGATTGTCGAAAGAAATCCACTTTTCATCGCCAGTAACAATCCGATGCAAAAAAACCTTTTATTTTCTGTCTGGCAAGCAAAATTTCACAAACGGTTTTTCGCCTTTCAATATATCTTTCTTTCAATTGATACGGCACCCACTTTCCAGCTTTTTGGATCTTTCCCATGGCTTTTATACGTTGTGAAATGGCTGCGTGAGTAACTTCCAACGCTTCTGCCAACTGTTTTTCAGTTTGTGTGTTGTCTTCATCCAATAATGCTGGAAAATCTGTATCTTCGAATTTTTTCGAAGGTTTTCCACGGTCTGTGTTGCTGACATCGAAATCGCCACTTTTAAATCTTTTCAACCATCGTTCACAAGTGTTTTGGCTTGGGGCATGTTTACCGTATGCTTCCACTGACAATCGATAAGTTTCTACTGCCGTTTTCTTGAAATGAAAGAAGGTTACTAGACTTCCCCGCAAAACCTCTTTTTCTGGGACGTTATTCGACATTTTTAAAGAGAAAAAAACTATGTTGTTTGTACAATCAAAACCTATGACATACTGGAATTTGTTGACAGATGTTTACCCTCCAAAATGCCATATTAGTTATCCCCGACACAAACTTTATGTAATGGTTATGCCTTCTGTTAGTAAAATCCGCATTTCATATTTATACGTATATATAGTAAAACGAAAGGCGGGGTCAACACGTTTGACCAGATGTGCAACACAATACCATGCTTCCGCAAGATCAATAGGTGGCCAACGTGCGTATTCTATGGAATGTTAAACATGGCATTTATAAAAAGCTACGTTATTTATGTACATACATGTAAATGTACATCTTGAATAGAAAATCACTAAATCGTATTAATCATATGAGAGAAATTCACAAGAGCCTTATTGAATCATAGCTGGGGAAAAGGTTGGAGGTGCCTATCCGACCCATTTCTACCAGAAGAAATATTGAAAATATTGTTGGACAATGTGATAAAAATCAATATTTATGTAAAAGTACCCTCAATACAATGTCAATTAATATAAAAGATCAGTTTGTAGATTTTGTCCATACCAAAAACGGCGTATGACAATATGAACACTAGTATTTAAGTTTTGAGAAGTATACTTTATTCTTTTAAGTGATTTATATGTTGTTTTTTTTTTCTTATTTGATTTGATTTGATCACATCTGGACAAACCGAATTCTGTTATGTACCTTATATTACTAATAAAATATGTTTTCCATTGAACTAATATAAAAGAAGCAGTTTATTTTACTTTCTATAAGATCCAGGAACTAAATAATAATCATACTACCAAGTGTTTGCCTTTTATTAATTTGTTATTAAGACTTAAAGAAGATACTTCGTCCATTCGACGAAGAATAGTCTTAACGCATTAAAAATAAGGTTAGTTTATAAAAATTTTATTCAATGTCTATTTGTTTGCACCGTTTATGAAATCCACTGTCTTTGATCACATTTATTGCACTTTATTAGTCAATATTTAGACACACAGAACTTTGTTTGTACTCTCCTTCAACACTTAGTAATTGTTTTAGCCACAATATTTCTTTAGTAACTGCATACGCAGCCATGACTCCAGCTGCAGTTGTGGATAATCTACTCTTTGCTGGCGTTGACTTGACCATGTGATTGCAGCGCCACTTTTTATGAAAACGTATCCTGTCATAATGAAATCAGTTGTCTACTGTTGGATTGATAACATAAGCACAGCTCAATGTATTCTTGACTGCGTTTCAGTGAGACTCGTTATAACAATGCAAAAACTGACTTACCATACTGCCTGCATACATAATGTCAGATCTGGTTACCGTTGAGATGAATAAGCGATCTAACGGTTTTTCGGTATAGCAAGGTATTCACAAGTGCCGTCTCACTTTTCTGTAACTTCACATGAGGATCAGCAAGAATACTATTTGGGTTAGCACTGCTCATGTTAAATGTTTGCAGTAATCTATCTGTGCACTTGGTTTGATGAGCAAAAATCCGTTTTTGATTTCGCTTTATTTGCATACCAACCAAATTGGAGGGAGGACAAGTCTTCAAATCAAAGTTAAGTTTCAATTCATCAATTAATTATTTTAATATCACCTTTTCCTTCGAATTTAAAAGACCACCGTCTACTTATGGACATAAATAGCATTTTATTCTTTCCACATGGCCAATATAGACACCTTGATTAGCTTTCGAAAAGATCAAACTTCTCCAGAGCGATGTTATATTTAGTGTTTTAGCACTTGGAAACTTGCTTCAGGCCATACAAAAATTTACTGAGACTGCATGTGTACATTCTCAGCCCTTAGGTGGAACCACAAATATTTCTTCGTTGAACTCACTTAATAGGAAAGCTGTGTTTATTTCAAATTATATTATTTCTAAATTTCGCTCTGCAGAAATTGATGAACGTATGCGTATGAAATCATACCTGACTGTCGGTGAGAATGTTTCGTCATAGTCCATTCTTTTGGTTTGTGCGTAGTATGTCTAACGTGACCAGACGTCCCGTTTTGAATGGGACTGTCCCGTTTTACAATTACGAGTCCCGGTGTCCCCAAAATGGACTGTGGGACGCAAAATTGTCCCGTTTTCAGAAACCGCTCGAAAATTTCAGTAGCAAACGGCCGGCCACCGCCCTGCCCGCCGCCGCCGCCGCGATGTGACGCCCTGACCAACCGAACGCGAGCTAACGGTGTGCGAGTGCGAGACCGCGTCGTCGTCGACGCTCGACACAACGATACGAGAGTGGCCAAGACGTCATATCTTGCCCGTGTTTTGTTGCCTTATTGACTATTGTTTGACAAACTTTTCATTTGTCTACTTCTCGCTATTTGTTTTGTGATTGTTTGATGCTCGTAAAGAATATAAATTTTTCCTTTTCTTTGGAATAATAGTTAAAATGCCGAAACGCAAGTGTTCGTTCAATGTTAGCTTACAAGAAAAATATCCGTTTATCAAGCAAATAAATACTCCATCAGATGTCAGATGTGAAAAGTGTCGTACAGAATTTAGTGTTTCCCACAGTGGTGGTGGTGATATTGAACAGCATTTAAAGTCTGACAAACATAAAAATGCCGATCGTGCCGCCGCTTCGAGTTCTTCGATGTTAAATTTTTTCAAGAAATCGGACACGCCAACTTTGAAGGACTTGGATATCGCCGCGGCAGAAAGCGTCTGGGCTTATCACACGATACAAAAAAACCAAAGTTTTTGAAATTGATTCAATCATGTTTTGATCCCAAATTTACATGCGCGCGTGCGAAATCAGAAGCTATTGTAGTAAATGTTTTGATGCCTGCAGCAATGAGAGAATTAAAAGATGACCTCGATAAGTGCAATTGTATTACAATACTAAACGACGCGTCAAACCACGGTAACAAGAAATTATACCCCATTGTAGTGCGCTTTTTTCAACCTTACGTAGGTGTGCAAATAAAAATTTTAGATTTCCAAGACCAATCTGGTGAATTTTCTGACATCATTGTCAATTATTTAAACCAAGTGTTGACAGACAATAATTTGACTGCAAAAGTCGTAGCATTTTGTTGGTACAATGCAAACGTCAATCTCGGAGGTGCAGCTACGCGAGGAACTAATAATGTTTTAACGAAATTACAATCATCTCTGAAAAAATAAATAATAGGTATTGGATGTGGAGCCCATGTAATTCACAATGCCATAAAATCTGCTGCAGATGGGCTACCCGTAAATTACGAAAGCGTTATTGTGAAGATATAAACCCTTTTTTTATATTTATACAATTCGAGTTGAAGCTCTAAAGGAGTTTTGTGCCGAAACTGAAACGGAATATCAACAAATGCTCGGCTATAGCAAAACCAGATGGCTTGCTCTTATGCCTGATTTGGAGAGAGTTTTAAAAATGTACCAGCCGTTAAAAAGCTACTTTTTGAGTATTGAAAAATGTCCCCTGTTATTAAAAAACTTTTTTGAAGATCCCACATCCGAATTGTGGTTTTATTTTTTACACGCTCATTCAGCAAGTTTTCATGAAGCTGTCTTGAAACTTGAAGGTCAGACTGTATCGGCAATTGAAGCTGCAAAAGAAATCAATCAATTAAAAGACAATTTAACTCAGAAACAGACCAATCAGTTTCTTCCATTTATGGTCCGTCAATTAATGTCAAAATTAAAAGATAGTGATACTGATATCGATGAAGCATTTGTGAAAAGGACGGCTACAGAATTTTATAAAACAAGCCGTGAATATCTGGAGCAGTGGACTTGCTTTCTTACCAAAGAAATGGAGATATTTTATTGGGCAGATTTAAAAAAGGTCCCCACATGGGCAGACATTCAAAAATCTCTGGATGTATTAATTGAAAAGCAATATATTGACTGTAATAAAGATACTGAAGTGTTTGACGAATTTTCATTGATTTCTAATTACATTACATCGCAAAAAGTAACGGAATGGAATAATTTAAATGTTTCCACGGAAACCCGTTGGGTGGAAGTATTCAAACACTTTCGCGCCAATAATCTTTAGCATGAAAACTTTTCTATTGTAATTGAATATATTTTATGTTTGCCTGCTACAAATGCTCCAGTAGAAAGAGTATTTTCTATTATGAATAAATTGTGGACATCTGAGAAAACCCAGTTACAAATTTTAGTTCTAAGAGCGATGTTGATAATTAAGGTGAATATAAAAAAAAACGTGCCAAGAGTTTCATTCTTACTTGAAATCGTCACCAGCTATATTAAAACAAATTTGTTCTTCTGATATATATAAACATAAATAAACATTTTGGGTACCTTTCTGAATCGTAACTCTCTCTTAAGCCAACTAACATTTTCTGAATAAATAACTTTAAAAAAAGTGTTGTTTGTTTCATTGACTACTTTTGATTTGACCTAAATAAACCAATGACCCGTTTGGAGTCAAAAAATAAATGGTCACGTTAAGTATGTCGCACACAGATGAGACTCATATCATGGGCCCGTTCTTCTTTATTCCTGAATATATTAAGTTTTTATTACTACATTATACCGTTGGTTCTTCTTTAATACTGAAAACATACTTACAACCAATTACTTTGGCAATTTTAGACTTCTCAACCAATGTCCACATCTTGTTTTCATTTTTAGATTTTCCATACTTATTTACATTTTCCACTTCTCAGAATCAGCTGATGGGACCGCATCGTTGTAAGTCAGACGTACGTCTAGAGTTCCTTGATTATGACATAAATATGTTATTATTGAGCTCTTTCCACCTTTCTTAATATTAATTCACTTTCGAGATATTCGACAAATTTGATCAGAACTTCCACACCCATGAGTCTTCGCTGAGTTAGCTTAGCAAGGGTATAAATCACTTACAATGTTCTAAGTGAAAATGGAAAAATTGATCTATCAAAAACTTCTGAAATTGATAAATACAATATGTTTCAAAATCTTCTGTCTTTGACTATAATTGGTTGTTTCTTGAACTTAGTGTTAGATTTTAGATTCTTCAATTTTTCTTTTTTGTACATAGGTACTGACCTTTGGTGAATAATCAGATTCAGATCCCTCTGAACTAGTCGCCGTAGGAAATGACTCTGGACTTGCATAAGGGAGCTCTCCACTAATAGACTACTTCTTCGATTCTGTCAAATCCACTCGAACATAGTTTTTTATAACAGTTGATTCCAGGAAACTGTATCTTTGCTTTTCACAAACAATCTCACAAACAAACTTATAACTCTTAATACTACTACTCTTACTACTCTTACTACTATTACAACCAAAACCAGTGGAAAAAGCTTTCTTTGCTTTTGGATCCCACTTGTTTTCTCTCTCTCTCTCTCTCTCTCTCTCTCTCTCTGCAACTTCCTGCAAAGTAACAAACGGTGAAACAAACAAAGCTCTAGATTATCTGTGATAATTTCGCTTAACATTGAAGTGAAAAATTTGCAAATGCACCCTAAACGTTCCTAAAAAACTGCAGTGAAATTTTAAGAACAATTTTTGGAGTGCCTTAAAATACTCTGTAAGCATCTATGAGTGACAAACTAATACGACATCGCGACTCTTCAAGACGACGGGGCGACATATCAATATCAATATCCTTTCTCGGCTCTGGATTCAACTGGTTCTACGAAAAATCTAATGCAAAGCTCAACCACATCGAGAACGTTTACAAGTTCTACAAATAGTGGTCAACGTAAGCGTCCCAGAGCAGACGACGAAAATATGGCAGAACGAGTAAAAAAAGGCAGAGAACAAAATTATAATATTATATAAATTATTAGATAAATTAAAAGACGTATTGAAAGAGTTGGAATTATAAATATGATTCCTGCTGTCAATCAAAAACTAAGTTGTTGATTTTTTAAAAGCTGAAAATAATCAGAGAATCGATGAAATCAAAAACGTTAATGAACGAATTGACCAAATAAATTATGTCCAGGCTAATGAGAAAGCGGCTCCAACCGCCAAAAAATGCAAAGAAGAGCTTGAAAATACCATAATTTGGGTTGAACAATAATATGAAAGGTCTGAAAAGAAATGATAAAAATCAAAACTAAAACTCGCCAGATGAAATTGTCATAAAATGCTTTCCATTTCTTAATATTGAAAATTCAGGATTGCTTGAAATAGTCAAAGTAATCTTAAAAGAGATCGAGATAAAATCACAGTAACAAAATCATAATAAGTGCCAAAGAGAACCAAAAACAAACAAAAATGATTACTACATGCAAAGAAACATGTCAAAATATGTATATTTTCTTTAACCATTTGTTTTAATCAATAAATCACTACATATCTATCTATCTCTGGGTAAGTGTATCATGGATTCACGCCCAGATACGTGGAGATGATTGACACTTGGGTTTGTTTCCGACCCAGGAGTTTTGAAGGACAACGATTTGTTGGAGTTCAATTAATTAAATAAGCCGTAGCTTGTATTGATTCTGTTTAATACTATTCCGAAAATTCGGCACAGAACACTGGTAGAAAAAGCGAAGTCCACGTTACTTAATACGTGATTTTCATGGAAAATCAGGGACCGGTGTTGAAAATAATAAGTGTGAACACATTGTTAGCAACTTATGTAGAAATGAAACAGTTGACAATCATTTGTACAGGGTAGACGATCTAACGTTTGGAATTGGAACTTCTCGATTTGACCAAAATTGAATTTTATGTTTGATATTTATAGAATGGGTCGAGTTTTGTAAGAATAAAGTCCTACTTAAACTGTACGAAGTATACAGAATCAGTTAAAAAAGAATATATGACAAAAACGCAGTTTTTGGATTTATTTGTGAACCCAGTTCGTGATACTGGATCGTCGTTGGATAAAAAACGCGTGTACATACTTGTGCAATGCGCAATTCTTCAGAGTGTGCGCGAACAACCATCAATATCAGTTCAACATCTTTCGCAAAAATTAAATATTTCAAGTAATTCTTTGAGAAAAATTTTGCAAACAGATCTCGAAATAAATACGTGGAAAGATCAATTAGTGCAATAGCTGCAAAAATATGATCATCCGAAGCGCTTCCGGATTGATCAATGGGCCGAAGACAGACATTTTTTCAAATGATGCTAACTTTATCTCTTATCTTTATTTATATTTAATAATATTTATTGTAGAGTATACTTTAGGACTCCTTTCCGGCGTCATGGCAACATGTAAATACAGTTTAATTTTGGGGGCGAAGAACTCAACTAGTGCTTGGATGAAATTTGCTTCAGTTTTGAATTTTCTCCTGTAAAAAGTTCTACAAAGCGAAAAACAAGTGGTAATCGGGGGGTGCGAAGTCTGGGAAGTGTGGTGGATAAGACCGAATTTCTCAACCTAGCCATGTGATTTTCGGACGATTCGTCAAAGTTATCATGATGAAGTATGACGTGCTTCCTATTGAACATTGCAAGCCCATTTGTATGTATTTATGTATTTATTCAAATCATCCATTTGCGTACAGTCTCTTAAAATTCGAAGCTCAACATTTTTGAAAATTCTTTCAAAGGCTCGTAATGTTTTGGTCCTTGAATACACAACATAATCATATACATATACACAACATTCTCTTCCTTAGGTTCCAGCTCGGCTTAGAAGTGGAGGGCAGACAGTCCGGGCACGCAATATGCGCTTTTCCTCACGATGTTTTCATATGTAATCCATATTTCATCACCAGTTGTCATCCGTTCCAAAAAGGTTCGTTTTTGTACCGAGCAAGCAGAGATATGCATATGACGACTCGATCATTCAAATTTTTATCACTTAACTGATGAAGCATCGATCTAGAATATTTATAGACCATTCCTAGCTTGCGAATATGGTCGGAAACGGTTGGTGGAGTTGAAATTAGCTTCTCTGTAATCTCCGATGTTGTCACAAAGGGATCTTGCTGATCTTGCTGATAATGTCATCATCGATCAAAGATGAACGTCCTGAACGTGGCTTGTCACACAGGTCGAAATAACTTGTCTCAAGTTTTTCAAATCATCTTCGGCACTTTGTATCACAAACTGCATCTGCGCCAAAAACTCTCGCTTAATTTTGACGCGCTACTGTAGCATTTCTTTCTTTTTGAAATTCGTACAAAATATAGTGGCGGAAATTAAACTTATCATTCCCCTATTTTTCACGACCGCGTTTCACTTAATAATGACATAAGGCATCTATGTTTCATTTTTAAGGAGCATACATGTGTGAATTATTATTGTGATTATTTTTACTGGGCTCCACCTGCTGGAAAAAAGCATAGGCCAGCATCGGCCCTTAGCTCCCCATGTGTAGTACTATTGTTTACAGATAGTCCATCTTGTCGTCCTACAGAAACCAAGGAGTTTCCCCAGTTTTGTGGTCGCCAAGTGTTCCAATTATGTTACGCCAGTAAACCTCAGCCAATTAAGGCGTTTGTTGGCCAGACTCAGGCAATCTATCAATCTGTCATCCGTTTGGATTCCTACTCGTTTGGCGTGTTGACCTAGAAGATTGTGGCCCGCTAATACTGCCAACAATTTTCTAACGACATTTCTGTTCTTCCCCAGGAGTTGTTTCGTATTCGTTTTATTAGGGTGAGGCCAGAGAGCTCGGCTTATCCTGCAGTTATTCCTGTCATTCCAAGTCGTATCTGTCTCTTTCCAGAATATTTCGTCTAGTTCCTATTTACCGTTGCTAATGGCACTTTTAATTGTGTCTATTCTAGATGCATTTTGGTCGGCTGATCCAGTTCTCGCTAGCTCATCCACTCTTTCGTTTTCTTCTACACCGCTGTGTCCAGGGACCCATGTCAGTTTTACATTTACTCGGTTGCGAGTATGTTGCTGATGTTGCGGTTTGGAGAGCCTGCCAACAATCCTGTACGAGCTGTGAAACTTTCGTCCGAGAGTGTGTGTGTGTGTAAATGCAATGGTACAGAAATAGTCATATTTGGCTCGCGTCATTAGGTGCATATGGATCGAAACTTAAAGTTTCACTATCGAACAGAACTTTCCGGAAAACCTAATATTATATTTAAACATTGAGACTCTTGCCCTGTAATAGAGTAACCCAAATATGGGATGCAGTTCTACTATCGACTGCTCTGAATCCAATGCAATTTAAATGAAAACGTTGCAAATAAAGTCTTGTTTAAATAATTTTAAGTGCTGAAAGACTGTTATAGTTTATTCATATTCATGCCAATTAGAATTTGACTAAGGAATTATTTTCATCGCTTCCTTTCCCTTGGTTTTTTTTTCTAAGACTGAGCCAAACCTTACCTTAAAACAGCGGCAATGTCGTGTTCAAAGTCAATAACGTTCATCTTTGAATTTATTTTCTTATGTTAATTCAATTTTAAGTCTTTTTTCTTTCATGAAATCACATTAACCAACTAATTTGTTTCTTAAACTATTTTTAACCCTTCTAGTCGTATGACATATTTCACTGTGTTCAAATGGATTTCACATAATCTCATCATTGAATCTATAAAAAAACGCAAAAAAAACCAGTTACCCTAATACGATTTTCTTTTTTTCTTTTTTATGTTTATTTTTACCTTTCAGAAGAAAAACCACATATTAAAGATTACACATCCGTTTGACGAAGCACAATTTATTTAAGAGTTTATGTTTGATTTTCTTTTGTTTATGTCTTTTTTGTTGAACGTTAATGTCTAATGAAGTGATGAAATCTTTCGCTATGAAAACGCGAAGCCATTTCAGTGAGATCATTGTCAAGGTTGCATACCATCATTTATATTAAATGATAGGTACCCTAATGTAATTGACCTTTGTAGTAGTTAATTAATCATTTGGCGTGAAAAAGTATTGCCAAAAAAATTTGGCGATGGGCGATGAGATTCATTCTGATAATTAAATTACGAGTCGGTCATTGAACATTCGACAGGAGTTAGACAACTTAAATCTGGTTTTAAAGTCAAAATTAAGTAGAAAATTAATTTTTTGAAAATATGTTTGCTTAAAAACTTAACACTGATATAAATTTACTTGTGCTTATTCTTTCTCTGTCGGGGAAATGCTGATAGTGTTCTCCCTGTATCTGCCTACGTTATTGTTAGGACATAAGGACAAAGTTGAGATGATGTAACGTATGTTTACAACATGATGCAAAGAATTATTTTCAACGGAAAAATGTTTCTAACACACACCTTAACGAGGGGAAGCTTTCAAGTCGGCGAAATCGAGGGTAAGAAGTGAGAAAAATTACAGAATTATTCTTCTCTTTTCAATATATTCATCAGCTTCTCTAGTACATATTTCAATTAGCACAGTGATTAGTAATTAGTACAGTGTTCAATTAGCTCATGTATACCTTCATACAAAATGTTTTGTCTATGCCCGAACAATAAGCTAAATATGCGTCCTTCACTTCTTCATCGCTTGAAAAATTCTTCTCACGAAGTCCTTTTTTGAGCATTGGGAACAGAGTAGGTGATACAAAATATTGAATATTGTACAGGGCTGCAGGCGTACCCTCCAAGAAGAGTAAATCTTGATAATTGGTCGTACTACACCGCGAAAAAGGAGGAACAACTTTCGACTCAAAGAATCAAGCTTGTGTGGGTGTAAATCAAATACAGGATCGGAAAATAAACAGCCTACTCAAAACTATGGCATTTCAGTGAAAAGTATGAAATGCCCCCAATATAAACTCTAGGTTTTGTTAATTGTCACCAGCAAATGAATACGCAGAAATGGTTTTGGTTGCTTTTAATTATTACTTCCTTGAAACCACTGTTAAATATTTTACTTTTGATGGCAGTTTTTTCGCGCCTCTTTACTTGACAGTCATGTCCAGTTCTCCGTCCATATTTCCATTCTTTCAATATTCCTAATAAATTCGTAAATTCCTAAGACTAGGTATTTGGGATCAACTAGTACGATCGTTTTTTTTTGAATATGCCGCGGGCTTAGCTTCATAAGCAAAGTAATTTTTCAGAGAGCGTCAACGTTGAAATCGGTTCTTAAATCACGTTAAGGCAAAATATTTGAGACCATTTTTCTGCTCAGTACATACATTCAAACAACGTACATAACTCTTCCAAAAATTATACACATGTTCGTCACCATATTTGTAACAGTCCCGAGACTAATTCTAATATCGAATTAAACCGTAGAAACTTTAACTACAATTATAAATAACCAAAAACAAGCGTACAATTAACATTATAATGATTCAGAAAAATACGGAGGGCGTTTGATAAGTAATGAGGCTGATTGTTCATTTACCAAAGTTTTCATTTCTCCCAAACAACGTCCCCTTCGAAGTAGTTCCTGGGTAGCCAAAGACAGGTGAAATCTTAACCCCACCCTTGATAACATCTGGCTTTTAACTGATCAGTCACAGGATTCTGAATGCTGCCTCGTGTTTTTACATACCCTAACAGTAACAGTGGCTCCAATCAGGCGAATATGGCCGGGTGACGAGTTTCAGTTTTTGTAATTGAAGGTCTGATTCTGAACGTTTACTCGTGCTTTCAAAAATGCTTTGTGTCAGCGGAATACTTCCGTTTTTGATAAGCAATGTTCCCCAATAGACATGTTTAAACTTATCAAAATTACTTTCTTTGATGATCCATTTTCGTAACATATAATAAACACAAAAGTTCACTGATTATGCTGCCAAAAAAAAATTTGTTACCTATACAGAGTTGAAACTCGGACTGAGATGGTGAAAGTGGTCTAGCACAAAAAAACCCGTCTTGCACAGGCAGGCAGAGACGACATTTGCAGATCGTGCGAAGTGCTGCCAATCTGATAACTTTTCTCAAACACCTCGTATCTTCAACATGTTATGCATCTTTCATCGTTTCACTTTTTACTCTCATATTCATGACAAGGATCAAAAAATTATTTTCGATTCTCGAAACAATTCGTCGGCATTCCTGTTATTTACTTGTTGGTCTGCCGATGTGGTAGCACCATTCGAACGCTGCTTTGAAACCTGTAAACCCTTTGAAAAGCTTTAAGTAAATAGTATATACATATACGAACCAAAAAATTCAAAAATAATGAAAATTATACAAAATCAAAGGATGAACTTCTCTTTCGTATGATATAGGGTAGTATAAAACTATATGCGCCGCAAAATCCACTCTTAATTCGAGCCAACACGCAGAATAAAGAACAAAGTTCTTCGCTTTTGCGGCCCGTTTTCAATCTAAATTTTGTTTATTGTTATTTTATAACACGTCTCGTTGTGAGCATTCAACAACGTTTTCAGTCTTTTTCACATGAATTTGATTGAGGTGTTAAACCACTCTAAAGTTTAAAAACTTTTTGCTTATACTGTACCTTAATATCATGGAAATAACTTAACTGTGTTTCAGACCGGTTTTGTATTTCTAGCAACAATTTGTTCTTGGGCCCATAAACTTTACCTATACCGTGCCCGGTGGTCGGTTGGCTTCAATTCCTTCATGAGTTCGAGTTTTTAAGCCTACAAATCAGGATTCTTCCGTAAAATCTTCCATAATGGACACAGGTTTCATTGTTGATCACAATATCGAATGGACTCACTTGTGTCTACATCGATACTGTGCATTACAGTTATTATGATTTCTTCATTACGCATTGTGAGACATCTGTGTGGATACGAGTTATCAGTGAGAGTATGCGTCGTACGAAAACGATCCATGTTTAATCGAATGAATTATCCTGGTCTATCATTTTGTCGGCCAAAAAATGACAGCGCGAGCGCTGACAGTCTTGAACAGACTCATTCTTTTTCAAAATAAGTCTGCAGACATTGCTCAAACGTCAACTTATTTTATCAAAATTAAGTGTTGCCAAATTTCCATATGATCCATGAAAAGCATCCTATATTTTCCGAACAATTGCTTAAATTAGATTTGCATGAAAAATTAAATTTGTGGGCACAAGGAACTAAAAGTATATATTTTACAATAGTTTTGCGTTAAGATTCTTAAAAATATGCAGATTGTTTGAATGGGTAAGAAAATTTGAAAGGAAAAGAAGAAAATGCCCTTGCTACAGAAAAAGGAGAGACAGACGAAATCACTATATCAGGTGCTGGAACATGGAGACAACATTGAGTTTCATCTTTATTTGGATTTGTAATATTGTATACATTGAGTGGTGAAAATTGTGGTTAATATAGTAAAATTTAAATATTGTAAGGCTTGTGAGTGTCAGAGCAAGAAAACAGATACTGTGGAATACACAGAATGGTCAGAAACTCACTTGACTCGATTTGATATCAGTCAGGATGGAAGTCGATCTGATTTGATATTACCGAATAACTGTCTTGAGTAGACATAGCAATTCAACGTTTTAATTAATCTAAACTTATAAGGTACTTTATAGTTTAATCGCTTTCTTTTAAATAACATATTTTAAGCTGGAAGAAATGGGTTTTCAAGTGCTTCTTTCTATGGAAAAGTATACGAGTTTCTTCTATCTTGCAGAAAACCATTGAAACAAACATCCTTAGTGTGTTTTTTTAGATATTATCATTTTCATTTTCTTTCATGAATGATCCTTACTTAAAAATTACTGCCAAAAACTTCCCTCTTATGCTAATAGAAAGAAGCCGTCGATGGTAATCTCCGGCCAAGTTCCCATTTTAATTCAAAGAGCTCGAAAGAAAATATGTTAATACTTTCGGAAGATGTATATTATCTATGATTAAATACACATATACATCCAACAAAAATTTATTTTATGGCTTGCATACAATAAATTTCGCGTTTTTTCATCTTTAGGGTGATCTATGACCTTAAATACTCAAAAAAGAAGTTGGCACAATTTCATGAAATGTGTGGGTCAAACAACTGCACCATCGTTGTGGTTTGAGAAAATTAAAATAACATATATCTTATCTTATTTGCAACAAATGCTAGTTTGTATTAAGATTTCCTTGGAGGTCAGTTTTATCCTCCCACAAATAAAAGAGAAACTTCGTTCCAACTGAACTCCTTCTCAAAGCATGATTTTCTGTAATATCTAGTTGTGATTTTAACAATTATTGTATACATTTATGCCTGAAGGAAATTAATAACTGACAATTGTGAGATACGATTCAATTGTTCATATTTGAATGTTACCAATTCAATATTTTGCAATTCGCAATTATTTTCAAACAATCTTCCATCGGTTAATGTTTGATATTTTCATCAATAAAATAAATCTCAAGGCGTACAATTGATATTAAGTTGTGGTTTCAAACAATGGAACTCAGCTCAATAGGCTTCAGTAACGCAATCTTTTATCTCAAACATGAACGCAAATCTTTTATGACTATCGTTAACTTCAATGTGCAATAAGGTATCAGTGCAAATGTTACAAACCATTCTTTGAAAATGAAACCAATTCACCTTTATTGGCCCCATATTTTACACCCGACCAATGATTTATTAAGGGCCTATGAACACTATTTAGATGTGGTAGATTTGTTAAAAGCAGGATACAACAATTGTCTAGTGTTGATTTGAAATATTGAATTTATGATACCTAACAGCATTGTGCTGCAATGCTAACAAACGACTCAAAAAATTTGAATTCTCCTTATATTCCCAAATTAAAAGTATTCCAAAGAAAGATTTACAAAGGGGCATGTACTTTAATTTATAAATACAATGCCTCGTTTCTCGTTATCAAAAATTTCATTGATAATTGCTCAAAGGAAGCAGCTACATATCTGACTCAACTTACACTGCATATGCAAATTAAAATATTGCACAAACCTCTCATGATTTCGCCTTCAAGTGCAGCAAACTTTGAATTAAACCTTTAAAGATGCATTTTGTATTTTTTTTTCGATTTTACCTCTTTGTTGGGAGCTGCTTCTGTGTTTTTATTCTCTTCGCGTTACTTAAGTTAATTACGTGCACTCAATATGTCGCAGTTCATAGGATATAGGCATAATATAATAGAGCGACTGCTGTAAAACGAAACAACGATTAGTAGGAGTGAAACACTAAGCAAAAGCTCGCAAAGTTGTAACTTGATATGAGTTTTTTCACTCTATTGGAAATTTTGAATATAATTGCGGATGTATCAATTGCAAAAAAATATTTATGTACTTTTCTTTAATTTTTAATTTAATTTTATTTACAGTTATTAAAAATGTGGCTCCCGAGAAAATATTTGACGTCACTATTTCTTGTTGCCATGCTAGGAGCTTGTTACTGTCAAAAAGGACTTCGACCTTTACTTGAATGGAAAGAGCTGGAATATAATTTCCCATCAAATGTTGATAGACAGCAAGCCATCAGCCAAGGATTATATGTTCATGGAAATGGCGTGCCGATTGATACAGATGTTCATTATGGTGGTAAGAATAATATTTTATTCCTTTCTTTCTTATTTCCAATAGCATACTAGTCTCTTAATCGCTATCACCCGTCATTATCCCTTGACTTGGTCCTTGCCCCTTTCACATCCATCAAACCTGTGCCGCTCAACTAAATTGCGTTTTTTTTTGGTAATCTGAATAGCGACTGTGCTTCCTTAAAATTTTTCGAGTATCTTAATCATCTTATTCTACTCCTTTTCGAACTTTTCAGCCAACAAAACAGAAACCTTTAATTACTAAGCATGTAATTGTTGCCTTGAGAGCTAAATATAAGGCTGACCTGTATTTCAAATTGTCCCCTTATTAAAACAAGGACATATTTGTGTTGAATGCTCCTTACCGCTTAAAAAGAAAATAGATATACATTAAGGAGTAATTGTTTCAACTTAATGAATGCACTCAGGTCCAATGAAGTACTATTTCTGGTGCAGTTCACTTTGATTATGTTGTATCTACTTCCAAAACTATTTTGAAATATTTTTCATAACTTTTTTCCTTTGGTTTTTCTCTCTCTATATCAACCGTTCTTCGGCCAACTTTGCCATCAAGAATACTGTTCTCCTCTGTGTCTTGCGTTTTGTGAAAGTGAAATCGAAGCAATCATTGATCCTTATGTAAGTCTTGTCCCACCTCGTATTCCAAACAATTGTACAACATTGCTTGCACCCTCACTATCGGTGCCAATTTCTCTTCAACCTCAGTCTAAGACATAGTGCATTTCCCACTAATTGGAAACAAGCTATTTTTGTTCCAATTATTTGAAGTTGTGATCCTTTTGATGTATGTAACTATCGTCTAATATCCCTAATTTTCTGTAAACCCAAATGATTGTAAAATCTTATTTACAACCGACTCTCCGTTGAATTGGTGTCAGTTACTGTTCCTGATGAACATGGTTCCCATGCAGGGAATATCTACGTCGATGTGATTTAAACGATTTGTCTATTTAGTCTAGGCATTTGATATGATGAATCTCAATTCGGCTTTGTCTGAAATTAGAGGCTCTCGATGATTCCCGTCTTACATACAGTCTTAGTTGTTTCATCGTTCCTGCGTTCTCTCTATTCCACAAGTTTCCCTCAAGGTTCTAATCTTCGAAAGCTTCTCTTCTTCCTTTTAATATATCACCTTCCCTCTGTGATATTCTCTCTTTGTCTCCTGTATGAAGATGATTTTGAAATTTACTGAACAATTGTATCATTTAGGATTATCAGCTTTTTCGAAATGACTTTTCCACTTTCTGCAACTGGTATTCTTCTGACCTTTTAAGGGTTAATATTTCTAACATCCAGAAAATGACATTTTTATTAAAAACTTGCCAATGCTCTCTAGTTAGATGTCAAATGAACTGACTCTCGAGTTACTTCAAACTTAAAGTTTGAGGCTCATGTCCTTAAAATTGATGATCATAAACCAAATAATGTTTACTATACTATGACGTTTCTTTCGGCGGTACTATCCTTGAATACTCCCAAATATTCCTACCTTATTTCAACGATTGAGTACGATAACATGAATAAGCAAGTGTAGGATTACTTGCTTGGTATTCTATAAGCAAAACATACCTTACAAACCTTAAGATTTCCTGGTCCTGTGCTTTCTGTATTAACTTTTCACGATCAAATTGATTTAAGTCACTACGATTATTTTGCTATCAACAACCTCTGCCCTCAATGAGAATGAATAATCCGTCCTTTTTGCCTGTTCTGGTCCTTTTTCACAGTGCGAATATTTACTTTTACTACAGCTTGGTTCTTTCCTGCTCCTTATTCAGGTTTTGAGTGTACGATAAGGGACTGACTTATTTTATTCAAACTAAACTCACTTACTTTTAATTCTTATAATTGTTCGTTTAATTATATTTCTCTCAATGATTGGATGATTAGTCTGTAAGATATAAATAAATAAAAGAAAACATAAACAAATTATTGTATAATTCTATATGTATCGATCATTGATCGATTTTCATGGAAATTGTGGACTAGTTAGAGGATGCCACAAAAGTAACACAGTGCGAACTTGACCCAGCGGGTGGCTGCCACCCATTCTCGGAAGCAGAAACTTTTTGGTCACAAAGGCAATTTTTCCTAAAGAGTTTTCGGGGTATTTATGGTTGAAAATGTTTCTTTTTCGTGATAAAAATACATATTTTGAAACGCTTTTTCACAAATAACTCCACACAATGCGTTTCTTGAAAAATATGATTCCTATATAAGTGAAATTTGATTCAAAAACAAATTCATTAGTTATTAAAATGAACATCTAAAGCAACTTATTAACATGAATAACTAGCTCGAGAACTTTTAATTTTTGGTGAATACTACAATCAAAAAATTTGAGACATTATGGCAGGAAATCGATACACTCTTCGAAAAATACCTACAGTTAACTTTTCAAAAAGGTTAGAAAACCCTCTCGAATGAGCGCCAGAGTCCATAACATAAAGGCTTAGCGAGTTATGATGAAAAGAAGATGGGACCCACGAATTTCTTAAAACAAAGTGAGAATGAAACCTACGACATTTCGAAAAAACGTTAAATGAAAAACAATTTTGCAGGCTATTTTGAGTTGTTATAAAAAATGAGTCACAGAATCACAAGCTTGCTTATTTTTGAAGAAAGATGGTTGGAAAAAATCTGAATTCTCCAGATTTCTGAACAAAAGATTTAGATACCTAAAAAAAGGTTCTTATCAAAAATGTTTGTAGAAGAAACACAACCGATATAAAAAGTAAATTTCATTACGAGAATCATGTAACCCGGATCCTTGAAAACCATTAACTTTTGAGAAAATGGGTTCAAAATGAAATAGGGGACTGTGTCCAGAATGGGGGGATTGAGTTAATTGCGTAGTTCAAACTTCAAAATCCATCTTACAAAATTTGTATTTTTTTGAAAATTTTTCAAAAAAAGGCAAACAAATAGTACAGTACAGTTTGATGTAACAAACTAGACCCTGCCATTACATTTGCGGATGTTAGAAAAATTACAGCAAACAACTTTTCTTACCGCACAATAGATACTAGATTTAGTTTTTCATGTGCAATCCCTTGTTTAATCGTTTTAATTATAGAATGAGAGTTGGCCATGCCACTCTATGACAAACGTCTTCAACAGTAAATGTATGGTCACATTCTTGTTCGCCAATTCGAAATATCTCAGTATTCATTTCAGCAAACTAACTGTACAACGTAATATCTTCGTCTAGATTAAGGAGCACCTCAAACGAGCTGGCCGGCTCTTAAGTACCATCTTCTCAATTAGTAAAATCATAACTTCAATCCCAGTTTGCTTGCCACTTTTCAACTCCGATTGCATACTGACACATGACGTCAAAGGACGTCAAGTTAAAATTTGAGTTAAAGAAACAGAATCGACAGCCGCCAAAATGGAGATGTGTTCTTTGGAGTTTGCGGTTAATTCGGTTGATAGCCGGCGAAGTAACAAAAACATAGCATAAAACCTCTAAACCATTTTTAAAGTAGCGTTCAGGGTTGTAGTAAATTATCAGCAGACTCAGCAAAATAGATATTGAAAAAAAAACTTTATAAATAGTGATTCACTATATGAAATAGGCAAAAAATAACAATACAGTCATAACTTCGTCAAGGGAATACAAACCCTATGAACGCGAAATTAAAATTAAGATAAGGAGGAAGAATCAATATCGGTGAAGAGCCAGTAGCACGGATGATCCTAGGTTACGCACGAAAGCTAACCGGTTGACAAACGAAATGCGAGACAGTATTTTTTCAGTTTCGATGTCCTAACTATTCCGCATACCAAATAAGGTAGTTTTTCCAACCAAACCCACCCACCCAGTTTGATAAATCCGAAAAAGGAAAAACCTTGCAGACATGCTCGAGATCTTATTTCAAGAAAAATCCCTTTTCGGACGGGAAGGCGAGGAAGATAACATCTTATGAAAGATCAATGAACTCATCAAAACTGAGCTACAGGTAGAGGACGTGACACGAAATATAAATAATATACGAAAAGCACCCGAGCCTGCCACATTGACCATTCTGTTTGGTAAAATAGCTGCGAGACAAAGCCCTGAAGGACATAATAAGCTAAATTTCTCACATACGTAGACAACCTTTTCCAACAGGTGCAAATCGGCTTTCATAACGACAATACCCAAGCCTTGCAAATACCATGTCTTCACTCAAAATTGAAGGTCCATCACTCTTCTCTCGTCAGTCTTCAAAGCAACTGAAATGCTTTACTAACCAGACTTCACAATGTGATAGCCAAAGAACCCATTATCCCTGACGAAGAATATAATTTCAGCGAAATAATCTTGAGGTAACTCCAATTGGAAAGTTTGGTTCAGCACAAAAAATGGATTTAAGGGGCTATACCAGTGTAGCCCGTAAAAAATTAAGCGATTTCCGGGAATTTTTCAAAAGAAAGTACTCGATAGAATGTTTTCAAGCTTTATGGACATAATAACGTATAATTTCAGCTATATTTTAAGATTTTTTTTTTACAAAAATATTGAAAAATAATGTGCTAATAGTTATGTGCTGTCTTTGGATGTGCAAAAAAAGTTCCCCAACTGCTGACATGATTCCGGCCAAATGAGTCACTAAAACAAAAAAATTCGAAAAGGTTATTAAATTTGAAGGTGTTTTCTTTACAATGACTTACGGTTTTTGAAAAATATCTAAAATTAACAAAATGGCGTAATTGTGAAAAAAGTGGTTTTTTGGGTTAAAAAAAGTGTCGTTTTTTTAATGCCAAATTGACAATTTTATTTTAAATATATTTGAAATATTTGAAAAAAAGCCATTGTATTTTAAATATATTCAAAAATATTCAGTTTCAATTTGAAGTCGATTGGTCAATTTCTCGTATAGTCAGCGTTGATGTCAGCAATTTTGAAAAATGTCCTTTCGAGAAAAACTCGTTAAAGTTTCAACTATCGATTTTTGCTGGATAAAATTATATTTACCTTAAAAATTGCTAATCTGCTATGCCTGACCCATACAATACTCCTTCTTCTTCCTCAAAAATTGCCTGCTGAGAGGCTAATGCTTGTCTCCGGGCTGGTCGTCCCTCTTTTGAGGACAACGCGTGTCGTTCCGCGTGACGACTTCCGCAATAGGGCCGACAACCACGCCCATTACTGCCATAATTTTTTAAATACTATAAAAACCATCATGAAAATTGAAACTGCTAGGAAATTAGCGAGCTTAATCGTGTCATAGCAACCCATTATAACTTTCGTTATTGTTTTGTGTGTTTCCTCCTTTGCTTCACTCTAGCAATTCCCTTGAACTCAAATCAGTATAAATTGGCTTAAAAGCTTCCGTAACATCCTTATCAAGCTATAAATAATCGTGCTTGAACTTTGATTAGTCCATTCCTTGAGCTGGTGTCACTACACACTAACTATGAAACTCCCTCTATAGGCAGGTGGATCGGTTTATACCTACGAGCCATCGCTCTTTAGAACGCTGCCATTCAAAAACTATTCAAAATACGACCTTGCCTTTTTTCACAGGATATTTCTATATATCAGAACAGATAACTACATAGGAATGAAACTCGACCACCGACTAACTGGATAAACCCACATTCTAAGAAGTCGACCTCATTGCCTAGGAATATTCTCCTCTTTTCTTGTAATCAGATACTACTCCATGGCAGTATTGCTTTCTGTCAGACTGCCAATACCCATATAAAATCGCTCCAATTCTTACAGGATAGAACCCTGTCGTAGATTTGCCGTGTTCCATTGGACATCAGTAACACGACAAGACGGAGCATTGAAACTATTTGACAAGATTGATGAGAATCCTCAATGATTTATGAGAATCCTCCTTTTTCAACGGTTGACGTATTGAACTTATTTATTTCAGATTCACTCATCGCAATTACGACCAAGCCTCCCAGCATTGTTAGCACCACCTTTATATCAAATCGAATTTCTTGAGCTGTTTAGGGTCCAGGTGTTATTTCACTCACGACTGCAAAATTTGGACCTTAATTCCAACGCCATAATCGTTAACCAATGATTTATCACTTGTCATGATTGTTGAGAAGAATTTCTATTGCGTCATGAAGTCATCACATTAAACTTGTGTAGCCTCGATTGAAAATATTGCAACGAGCGTCAAATAGTTAAATGAAAAAAATTGAAGTTCTTAACTTGAACTTTGATTTACTTTTGGGACAACAGACCTAAAAAATGAATCCATTGACAAATTCATATCTGTATCTTTTGTGTCTTTTGCAATCTGTGAATAAAGGAATAAAATCAAATTGTCTTATATCTTTCCTAGCATATACATGTCACATTCACATTTTGATGTTATTAGTGAAGTAAACTCTGTCCTTGGTACCATTTATTCCCAACGTAACTCGAAAACGAGGTCAAGAATGAGATGAAGAAGACTTAACAAAGGTTAAACGTGTTTAAAAAGGAGAAACCAGCAAAGGCTCGGAGTTATAAACAATAAAAAACAGTTTCTTGTGATACTGAAACTACTTACTTTAACAAATAAATCGTTTTTTCGGTTTGTTAAGGGCTTATATTAAATTAAGTCAAGTATCAATGTTTGAACAAATGCCAAAAATAATAACTTTATTTTACTTATGATTTTACATATGATTTATATGAGTGCGACACAGATCGCATTCTTAGCTTGTACGGATTAAATATCTGTACAACGCAGAAAATAATTGGGATCCACTAGAAACATGACGTAAGGGTAAATATGATAAAAAAATGTAAAATAAAAAAGAAACATAGAATCATAAAAGCTTTAAATCAGATTCAGGGCTCGAAAATTCTTGACTTGTTTTAGATTAATCACACTTGGAAATTTATACTTTTATGCATAATGTTGATAATTTTTTTCAATTTTTGAATTAATGGTATTTTTCAGCGAATGATATGTCCCGAATATTCGTCACAGTTCCACGTTTCACTACCGGGATACCCTATTCCTTGGCAACAGTAACAAATTTGCAAGCCGCTGGTGGACCACAACTTCAGGCCTACCCGGACTATTCATGGCACTCGAGTCATGGTCAAGATTGTATGGGAATAACATCAGTGTTTCGCATCGCGGTAAGTTTCGCGGAATTTTTATTTTATTTACTTTTCTAAACAAAACCGATTTAAATTAAAGATATTAGACAAAAACTAGCATTACCGTCAGAAGGTAGTTGCATAAAATGTTGATGCTGGAAACCTACCTCGTTTTTGAGAACATACGAGATCTAGTTTGAGCAAAGAAGTTGTTAAATATGTAAACAAATATTATTCATAAGTAATAATAAATAAGTAATTAATTTAAATAAAAGAAGAGAGAACGAATCAAATCTTGTATAAACTTTAAACTAAACTCATAATTTACCATTGTAGATTGATGAATGTGAACGGCTTTGGGTTCTCGATACAGGACGTATTGGAAATACACAACATTGCTCACCTCAACTTCTTGTCTTTAATTTGAAAAATGATAAGCTGATTCGTCGTTACATATTCCCACAAGAACAATTCAAAGTCGCTGTATCCTTATTTGTAACGCCTATAGTCGATGTTCGGGATGCACCACCACATGGTATGTGTCGAAAAACGATGGTTTACATCGCAGACGTCACCGGTTTTGGACTACTTGCCTATGACTTTGAAACAAATATGTCATGGCGAATTGAAAACAAATTGATGTATCCATATCCTGAACACGGAACGTTCACTATTGCCGGAGAAAGTTTCGATTTAATGGATGGAATATTAGGATTGAGTTTGACACCGTTAGGAAAGGGCGGGAGAAATGAAGCAGCTAGGGATCCCAAACATTTTAATGGAGGATGTAAGTTTATAATAAAAAATTAAGTATTTTTGGGTTTATCGAATGCTAAGCAAAACGCGTGTATAAAGTTTCTTTCCGGTCCTCTAAAGAGAATATAAAGCCAATGCCTTTCCAGAATCCTTTTCAAATCGAAGTGAGTATTTCAAATTACTTTACTTCAATTATTCAATGCTCAGTCATTTTTGTTGAATGAATGTATTCTTACCTTTGCGCCGTAGAGGAGACTTATCCATGATTTTTATCCTTCGTTAAGTTTAAACCCCGTTAATGTCGTCCTCGTGGTTGAAAAAATAATCATTAAATTTTTAAAAATAATTTATAAAAGTAATCGCTATGGTTTGAATATTTCAGCACGTCCTAGCAATAATCGTAATCGAAACCGATTTCTGTTCTTCCATTCTTTGGCCAGTGTTGTTGAAAATCGCGTTCCATTGGAGTTGATTGACAACCGAACAATTTGGATGGAACATTCCGACTCCCGCCCAAGGGATTTTGTTGTAAGTACTTCTAATATTAATAGAAAAATTAAGATCAATTGAATTCAAACAATGAAAACAAGAAATACGTTTCCTTAGAGACCTCATAGCATTGATAATTATAAGTTGGATCAGATAAAACTGACAAGAAACAGAATTTCAGAGTATTTCTTCTTTCAAAACTGATTTCAGCGACAATTTACTCCACATCCTTCGTTTTTCTATTTAGGTTATTCAAAGTGTGCTTTACCAGTCCCAGGTCTGAAATTGCAATTAACGATCCATCTGTCTAATGTAGCAACTATTTCTTTACTTATTTCGCTGTATATTTTGAACCACTGCTCTAGTAGACAAGCCGTGATTCCTCATCATGTGAAAATTTTAAGGTTCTCACCGAATCAGTTTTATTAACCCCCTTGTCACTGAAATAAAACACATGTTTATGCATATGTTACATATGTTTAATCACAGATCTTCAATCATTATCCCATGGAAAGTGAATCTACAAATCTGCACTGAGAATGCTGAACTTTCATATCTGTACATTTTTGCATATTGCAGAGATTAAATCAGGTTCTCTTCATAATGCAAAGCTGTTTTGAAAACGTTTCATTTTGCAGTCCATTATCATTACGAGACTACTGAAAACCCCAAATATAAAGAATTAATTCCTGATCAAGTAAGTCTCTGCTGTCATACTTTTGGATTCATTGGTTTATGGAAAGAAAATTGTTGTGTGATAGGACATCAAGGCGAAGATGCAATGAGATAATAAAAAATATTCTCTTAAAATTTGTCTGCAAACTCAATGAATTACATGCGCCAACATATTTGCACGCAATATAGTAGAGGTTAAAAGGTTAGCTATGGTCATGTCTCATCTCAATTACGTTGCATAATTCGCTTTATACAGTTTTTGTCTTTCAATCTCATTGATATCCCCGGGAGTATTAATGCTTTTTAGTGGTTACGTTTTGATAATGTGAAGTAAATAGTATTGGACAATCGTCGAATCAGAGGGTTAATCATGGGTTCAGCGTGATGATGTGGAAACCAAAGCTCAATCATCCCAGTGGAAGTTGCCGGTTGAGCCTAACCCGAAAAAAGCGCGTTAGTTTTGGTCCTTTGTGAAGATTTTGCTAACAGGTTTGGTCGATTTGTAGAGACGTGGTGCATCATGAGTTCTTCCCACAATGAAGATAAGGAATTTTTTTTTTGTTTGGGAGGTGAAGGCTATTTACGCCCTGAGTGTCGGACTCCCCCGCTACCGGACTACCGACTAAACACCTCCCCTGTCACACCGAGAACCTAGCCTGGAACTGTTTGTCACATTACTTCGGACTAGGCCTCATTAATCATCGCTTAGCGATGTCTTCAGGCTAAGGGAAATCTCTCTTTCTCCACGGATGGAAAGGAAGGAATTGCGATTAGTAACTATAATATTGCATTACAGAGATGTTCCCTTCCTCGCCAAGCGATCCATTATATCCTTCTTTATAATGAGTACTGTCCGTACGTAATGCGACACACAGTTCCAATTGTCCTTTGATTTCATCATTTTTCCCGTTACATTTTCTGGTGAAATTACGCCAATTTTCTCCGAGAGATGCGAACGGAGTCTTGTGAATCTATTACACGTAAAGAACGTGTGGAAGGCGTCAACCGTCATCCCCGGGCAGAACACGCAAGTTGGGGATGGTGTCTTTCCCATCTTATACAGGTAAGACTGAAAATACCCGTGACCACTGAGTAGTTGCGTCAGATAATAATCAGTCTCACCATGCATTCTGTCGAACCACGGCCCCAAGTCACTTATCAGCCGTGCGGTCCACCTGCCTCGCGTTTCGTTTTCCCATGTTTGCTGCCATAAAATAAGGGTTCTTCTCCGTTCCCCTCGGCTGACGGTTTCTCTCGCCGACTCCCCCCTACGTGAGTATACACGTTTCCGTTCGTCTGCAAGTAACTTAACTGGAACCACCCTCGAGATTACCAGCACTGCAGGTTCAGAGACAGAGCGGTATGCAGCGGCTATCCGCAAAGCTCCTTGCCTATGCACCTGTGCCAAACGCCTTCGGTGCGTCTCTTTACTAAGAGCGTCAGCCCAAATCTCGGAGCCATACAAGAGCACTGACTCCATTGCACTCATCAGTAGACGTCTTTTGCTCGAGGTTAGCCCCTGCGTGTTGACCATAATGCGGTTTAGCGCCGATACCCGCACGGAGGCCTTATCTGCTGACGCTCGAACCTGCTCGAAGAAACTCATCTTCGAGTCAATCATCAAGCCAAGGTATCTGATTGATTCTTTTGACTCGATGATCATTTCCCCCACATGAACCGGCATAACACGAAGGATTCGCTTCTTGGTCAGGACGGTAACCTCGGTCTTTTCCAACGCTAGGCTAAGCCCACGGTCTGTCATCCACTCGCTCACTCGGTGTATTAACGCATCCAGTTTGAGCTGCGTCTGTCCGACAGTACGTCCGGTGACTAGTACTGCTACGTCATCTGCGTAGCCAACCAGGCGCGACTCCCCCGGTAACTGCAGCCTCAAAAGCTCATCGTACGAGACATTCCAGAGGTCCGGGCCCAGAATGGAACCTTGCGCGACCCCTGATGTCAAATCAATTCTTCGCCGGCCTCCCAACGAGTCATAGATGAGTTTCCGATTTTTGAGGTAGTCTTTCAACATCCGCATCAGATAACTCGGCACCCTGAAATATTCCAGAGCATCAAGAATATCTGTCCATCTAGCAGAGTTGAAGGCATTTCCCACATCTAGAGTTATGAGCAGTACTATTCGTCTCGAGTAATGATTGTGGGCTTCTGCCTGCTGGACCGCGCACACTACCTCTGCTATTGCACCAATTGTGGATCGACCAGCCCTGAAGCCGTACTGCCGAAGAGACAGATCCCCGGCAGTTCGATTGGCTTCTCCAAGTCTTTCTCTAATGGGCCTCTCGAGTACCTTCCCAGCGTCGTTCAGCATACATAGGGGCCGATATGTAAATGGTTGCTCCGCGTTCCCCTTCCCCTTGTGGATCAGCACGAGCCTCGCCTCTTTCCAGCAATTTGGAAACACGCCCTGCCGCAAACAGGTATTGAAAGTGGTGAGCAGCTTTTCAGGGCAAAGTTGATGTGCAAGCTGTATCACTTCCGCTGGTATACCGTCTGGCCCTGGGGCCTTTTTTCGATTTTAAAGCTTTTACCGCATCATCCAGTTCGATGGCGGTAAAAAGTGGGCATTCTCCAAGACATTCAACATCTGCATCATCGAGCAGAATAGGATGCATAGGGAAGAGCGCTCTAACAATCTGGTCCATTTTTTCCGTTCCAAGGACACAGGTCCTCCTTGCAGCTCCTAATTTCCACATGGCGAGCTTGTAACCCAGCCCCCACGGGTCTTTGATGATGTCCTCAACTAGGTTGTGCCAGCAGCAAGCCTTGCTTTCGTTCATCAACCTACCGAGGAGTTTTCTGGTCGACTTGTATGCCAGCGTTTGGGAATGTGACTCGTCTCGATTTTTTAAACGTTGAGATTCGCGGCGGAGTTTGTGACATTCTCTCCTCTTTTCAGCGATTTCTGCCGACCACCAGTATACAGCAGGCTTATTGTGTCAAGGCCGTCGCCTGGGCATAGAGCAGTCGCACGCATTCCTGATGAGCCTCATGGTGGAGTTCACCATATTTTCAGCTGAGGCTCCTTCCGTTACCGTCCTAGTTTCACCACTCATAAGAGCTGCGGTGAACGCGTCGACATCTATTTTAGATATATTCCAACCTACAGTTGAGGGTTGGGTCGCTACGCATCGAGTAGCACAGTCGCCAATTGCGAAAGCAATGTACTGATGATGTGTCATTTCCTTGAGGACCTCGGCGTAAGTTCTCCCGTCTGCAGGTTTGATCGGTAAAGCATCCCTGCGCTGAATGAAGATAAGGAATAAGACCTGCAATGAATGGACAATTCATGCGAAGCAATTCGCCACAAGCGTCGAAATTTGTAGAACTATAAAAATTGGCTTTTCCACCATTATAACGTAACTTGTGCGCGAATTTAGGCTGGAAACAACATACTTATGAGACCACATTACCACCCAAGAATCTCAAGTTGTCACAATCCGCTGGGAAAATAATGGCGAAAATTTTTCTGTACTCAGAAGAGAATGTGTTGGCAGATTACAAAAATAAAGGCGTCTCCATAACCGGAGAATAAGAGCTTCAATCATAGAGAGATTGAAAGATTGTATCAGAGAAGAAGAACAGGAAAATTGACAAAATTTGTCCTCTTTCAACTAAATGCATTTATAGAGAATAAAAAGTCTGATTTCTATTTCTCATTCTAACCCTCCATTCCTTAAACTTGAAACTCGCACACGTATATCTGCATAGGTCTTAAATTGAATGCCCGTAATATTCTTCGCAAACTACAGATGAAAAAAAGAATGAAAAATTGTTAGTTCGTCAAGAAGTCATTTTACGACGACCTACAACAAGCAAGTTGGACCTTTAATCATTGCAAAAATATTTCATGTTATTGATCCTTCGGGTACTCATGTAAGAATACAATAAAGATCTAGTCAACCGTGGGCGAAAAATCAGCCCAGAACAAAAAAACCTTGTCAAAGTCAGTCTAGAAACAACATGGCGCACATCGCTTTTGGTGATTACCATGCTGTGATTCTTTACAATTACGTTTCAGAGTGCCTAACAGTCAAAAAGTAAAACTATTTGGCCATTTGGAGGATCCTCCCAGGAGCGATTTTTGTCATAAACAGCCAGATTTGTTGACAGACACCCAACGCATATTCCCCTGCGATAATGAGTCGTTCATTCAAGCCTTTTTTGGACTGAATTTACGCACAAGCACCCAATAGAAGTCAACCTCTCACTAACGTAAGACAGCTGTTCGATATGTACTTAGCCTACAAAAGAAAAACGAAAATGTTGGGAAAGTGGCGATTTGTTTCTCAACATATTCTCCCGTTAGCTTGATGCACTTCACCCTTGAAAAATAAGTCACACGAGGCCAAATCTGGAGAACATGGTGAATGCTGTAACAGCTTGTAGCCAGATTTGACCAACTTTACCGTGCGTTGTTATAGTGGAAGAGGACTTTTTTCTTCGCCTAATGGGGCTTTTTTTCGAATCAGCCAAATAATTAGGCTCATATGATCAGTTCCCCCTTTTTCGATGTAGATCAAACCTTCTGAATCCTAGAAAACGGTGATAATCACCTTTCCGGTCGATCGAGGTAAACGCTTTCTTAAGAAAACGATTACCCTTTGGTGTCTGATCAAACATTGCTCTGAAGTGATCTCACCGTTGCGCTTATTCTCCGGAGTGAGCAAATGCAAAACTCATCTCACAAACAGCTTTCTCGTACTCAAAATTGCATGCAGGATGCAAGCCTGGTGATCTTTTAAGATGATTATATGGTAGCCTCCGCGACCTGCCGCTTCTACAATCGGCGGTCTGCCAATACAAGATCGTGGATTTTCGTTACATTACCCTCCACTGTAGCCGTTTCGGCGTACCGGGGTGTCGCTCATCAAAACCTGACATGCAAACTTGTTGAAAGTCATTAAACTATTTTTTTACGGTTGCCGTCATAGATAAAAACATTGTATACAGTATCCAAGCACTCTTCCATTTCGCTGGGTGATTTTCCTTCCAAAAACAATAATCAATCCCCGACCGATATTGCTCTTCCTTCATTTGTCTAAAATCCGCGAACACGCCCGCTTTCACACGCCGTTAAAACAAAACTATGTGTCCAAGTGAAATTCTGACAGTAGCCGTCTACGAGAATGTACTAAACGATAGTCATACATGATAGTTTCTCTTGCGATAGTTGCGCCACGAACTGGTAAAGACAGCTTCGAAGGAGGAGCTGAAAAAGTTCATAAAAATTGGATTTCGGAACTGTTTCGTGAATTGAAAAAAAGCTGTCATAAGCGTAAAAGATCTCATAGGAATTACTTTCATTGAAACAAAAATGATATCGATGAACAAATAAATAATTTTTGAAAATATATAAATTTCCCGATGCTCATTGAACTGACCTCGTTAATTTACAATATTTCCACTTTTCCAATTCCTTGCCAAACAATACTGATTCATGTGATGTCTGAAAATTTTCGGATAAGTTTTGATATATGAAGGATCTCTCAATAGGCATTATATGATTTTGACGGCAAAAAACACAATTTTGGAGTACATAATTTGACAACTACTGTCAGTTATTATCAGTCTGTTTTCACTAACACTGCTTGGAAATAAAACTAATAAATAATGTCCAATAAATAAAACCGAACGGTTTTTTTTCTTCTCCACACCTTTTTGAGACAAAACAGCGGTCAATCCACTCCATTTGGCTCAAAGTTCTCTCTGAATTTGACAAATACAATTCAATTCGTGGAAACAAAATTCATATGGCCATTGATTCAGAAAAAAAGTACAAAATGTAAAGAAAAAGGGTTTTCGATGACCTTTCTCGGATGCGTTTAAATCTTTGTTGGAGCCCATACAAGATTATATTGGTATCATCGCCAAATATGGATTAATTGCTTGCGCTCTTCACTCGATGGATAATAACTCCAATTTTATCAAAAATGCAGATGCAACGCATTTTTGGATAAACGGCTATATAAAAAGAAAAAATGGTCCTTACAGGTAAAAGGTAAAACCTCAAGTTGCTTAGCACATGAAAAATTTTTAACCACAATTGTGGATATGATATTCTTGCAATTATTGCACAAAGCATCTGCGCGAATTTCAGTAAATACATCCATCGGACCTGATTTCCCAGCTTAATTAGGAATGAATGAAGGACACCTTTACAAAATATACTTGGAATAGTTTCAAGCAGATAAATTCTCAATATCGCTTCTAAACTTCTAAAACTTTTGTGCCTTGAGTTCTTTTCACGTTTCCGATGAACGTTTTGATTATATAGAATGCATCAAAACCTGCATTGTAAATTATTCCAGAAATCAAGCCATGGGCTGTCACAAAGTCTTCCTTTAAGTTCAATTAAAGTTATTACCTTCCCAGAGAAAACGTATTGTCAAAGTTGTGCTAGAGTTTATCCTAGGTTTTGAAATCACCTCTAAAAATCTTTACCCATCTATCACTTTCTGCAACTACGAAAACCAAGGGGCAACAGGTTTTTTTTACTAACAGAGTCTGCCTGGTGCTTCCTGGAAAAAGATCGCAACAAGTCCAGTATTTTGAGAATCTTAAGTTTGTAGGATGCTAAAGGTAATGGTTCGTCAAAACAAAACATTAACTTTTGCCTTGGCCTTTGGCGACTGTTCTTCATAACTTTTGTTTCTGGTTAATCGCATGATTAGGCATCAAGTAGTGAACCTACTTTTACGTTCAATTTTATGTTACCTACTGCGCACTGGTTTTCATTTCAAGAAAGTGTTTCATTAATCACCCAGCAAGAGTCCTTGCTTGGAGGTTAAGACTAAGAGAATAGTTGATTGTCTCGTTGGGAATATGAATCTCGATTGGTTACCGTCCTTGAAAGCCAAGCAACATATGTATAGTAACCTCTGGAATGTTCTTATTCATACGCTGTGTGGGGAAAATATGCATCCTGTTTTCATTCAGAAGTAAAAACAACATTTGCGTTTTTTTCTAGAGTTTTTTTCTAAGACATTAGATCAAGATATAAAAACGGTGACGTGTTATCTCAGCGACATCTTAATAACAAAGATCGATATAACAGGAAGTTAGGGCTCATACGGGTTTTCTTTCTCACGTCTGCCATTATCAAGTCATAGTGTGGCCACAAAGAATCAGAACAATTCCGGACGACTTCTCATCGAAAGAGATAGTATAAGCATAAGAAGATTTATATTTCTACTGCATTCCTACACAAAAGGCTTAAGAGCTTGACTTTTGCTTAGCGCAATAATGGATAAATGGTGGCCAATCTAATTAAAATTCTACTTATATTCGTTGAATCCGAGATCGGGATTTCGTTTGAAGTATTATCGAGGTTTTGTCCTTATTATGTGTCCAAGGTTTGAATCAATGTCTTTTGAAAGAACTGCTGAATCACTAGAGAGGATACTTTAGACCCAAATACATGCGTGTTGGATCTTTTCGAGACGTTTTAACATTTAGCACTAAGGCTCACCAAGCAATAATGCCCACATAAGAAAGAAATTTTGGGAGAACACAAGTTGGTTTCAAACATCTGTCCCTGTCTATTCTCATCAGGCTTAAACTCCTTATACAAGAGGAACCAATTGACACTACCAGCTTGGCACAAGCTACTTAGTTAAGGCAGAAATACAAAAGTGCGTAACAGCGACACGAGAGCGCAACGACAGTTTCGCAGCAAATGTCAAGCAGTTTTCGTAACATGCATTTGTATGCGATAATGTACAATAATTGCGATGTGTCAATGCGAGGTGGGAAATATTCGGAAAAATGAAAATTCCTCGCAACGAGATGCGTTGACATTTGTCAAATGCAATATGGCGCTTAAATGAAATTTGAAATTCAAACGTCGTAATTACTTTTTAAGTACTATGGTTATTTTAAATGAATTTTGAATGAAAATTTCATGCATGCTAGTTAAGGCTTATATTTGCTAAACGAAGGAACATTCCAAATTCAACACTTTTTCATAAATCAAAAACAATTGCAAGCAAATGTTATTAAAAACGTCACCAATTTGACATTTGTCATATGAACATTAATGTTCCCCGCATCGCGTGCATTGTAAATTGAATGCGTTGCGTGATGACGAGGGAGAATCGCATTGCGCTCACGTATCGCCGTCACGCAGTATTGTATTTTGGCCTTTATTTCGGTTGCTATTACTGGCCTGATTGTGAACTTGCTTTTAATTGAACATTATTCATTCTCGCATACAACGTATAAGTAAATGAAACGTTTTTGAGAATGTTAGTGCTGCGTTTACGCTACGGCTCAACGTCAAAAATATTTTCCGATGAAAAGCTAGTGATGAATACTAATTTTTCAAATATTCGTTGCTTAAGAGTTTATTTTAGGTAAGCTTCAGTCTCTTTTCCATACTTTCATCTATCAAAGTTTCTTCTATGTCACTTTAAACGTCACTTTCATTTGCGTGATTTCCCATTTCTCTTCTTAAATCTCCACTTTGTCGTTCGTCATCATATCCTGAAAGCGTTGTCAAGATCTGAATTTTCTCAAAACCTTATTCCTAATTATTGGTTTTAAAGTTTGGATGTCTAAAGAACAACAGCATTTAAATAACTCAAAGAGAATTCGATGGTAAGCAGCCAAGACCCTGTTTGAGTATCTTTAAAGACAAAATTCAAAATGAATAATTGGACGGCTTAAAAATAATAATATTTAGCTCAAAAAAGCAATTTTTGAATATTCACTTTACATTTACACTTTTAATTAAAGAAAAACTATATGAAAAAAAACTCTTTCCTCCAAGTGGCTGATTCTTTTGGTAAATTTGAATCTTTTACTTAGATAAACGAAAATTTATGTCACGTTATAGGGAATAAATATATTTTGTCCTTAGTTTGTATGTCCTCATTGGTTGTAAAGTTATGAGTTATTATTGTAAAGTCCTTGGTTGGGCTTTGGTTACTTTAAACTATAATTCCGGCAATAGAGACAGTATTACTTTATTGAGATCTCGGATATGAATATTATCGTTTAGAATAATTATATTGAGGCTTCACTTCACAGCCCTTTATGGAAGAAAACTGCAGTGTGGTAAATTTGAGAAGACTCTCTCTGCATTTATTTAATTTATTGTTACGGATTTTATATTATCATTAGACTAAGATTTCTACGTTCGATTTGCACTAAAATTAAGAACAGCTTCTGATGAAAATCGTACATAAAACTTCATTTTTATTTTTATCCTCTTTTCTAACTGATTATAGAATAAATGTTGTATTAATGAATTTATGAAAAATATCAATAGACCCCAGCATAATTTTAGCAAAAAAAAAATCAAATCAAACACTAAACATTTTCGAAATAGACGAATATTGGAAGCAAATCTTGGGACTTTAATTAACCAATTAAAATTTGAGCTAGAGTTTCACTTTGTTGACATGGAATTACTTCTAACCCAATCATCTTTCAAAAATCGTTTTTCATGGTTATCATTTAAAGTCTTATCTATCAAAAGTCAGTAAAGTGACGAAAAATCTGGTAACGAAAAAGACTTCTGATTTCTCCAACTCTTTCCTTCATCATTTGTTGAAAAAAATAAAAGAAACAATCAAAAAATTTTCAAAGTACAATATTACATTTTTCGCTTTTTCAGACAATCGGAAACCGTGGTACTCAGAGTGCGGCCTCAGCAATAGACAGTAAAGGAAACATGTTCTTTGGATTAATGGACAACATTGCGATTGGAGCATGGAATATAAACACTCCATACCATCGAAATAACATAAGAATTGTTGCTCATGATCCCAGAACCTTGCAATTTGTCAGTGGTCTTAAGATAAAACGAAGTAGGAGAAATACAGAGGAGTTGTGGGCTTTGTCCTGTCGTTTTCAGGTAATTTCCTCAAAAAGAGGCTTTAAATGAAACATGTACTGACTTCTTCATTTTTTTCATTATTTAGAAAGTTTTTACGGGTAGCAAAAACTCAGAAGAAGTGAATTTCCGCATTCTTGGATGCAATACAGACGAGCTTTTGAATGGCGGATGTCAAAATGGTAATCCAAGGGATAATGTAGTTTTTAGGGGTTATTAAGTCATTTATAAGCTAGTCATATTCCAGAGCTAAGTACCAATTATTGCATAATGTAGATAATATTCATGTCACAGTTTCATAACTTATTGAAATACATAACACTTTATTTAAAATGAATTTTTCCTTTTTTATTTCTATTCAATTGGACGTATGTTTACTTTTTTGTTTATTTCTCCCCGCTGTCTCAAGATGATTTTAGTCTTAATAATTATCATGTTTTAATTGTAAGTATATAAAATCTTAGCATTTACTAGTATTCATCTCTCTTTATTAGTGGTCTGGAATGGAGCCGAATTGACAAAGACACAAAAGGAAAGTCGAAATTAACATCCAAATGTTTATTTAGGCTTGCAAATACTTTATACGGCACGAGGCTCACCTATTCGCATAATCTTCTACAAGTGGTTTGTACCATATCCAACAGTATTATCTACTATAATTGCGAATTAATAATAATGTCAATAAAAGGTTGATTAAGAAAAACTTGAAAACTCTTTTTATAGAAATTGTATGCACCAGCAAAAGTCAGTTAGTTTTAATATATCTAAGAACTATTGAAACCTATCTGACTTTACAGTTTTTCAAAGAAAGATATAACAAGAAAACATGACTTTAAACTGTGTATTGAAAGTCATTTTTAAGGTATCAAACGAAATTTAAAAATTGCTACCAAGTAGCAAATATTAAATTCAACAAACGTTTAATGTAATAAGGTAATTTGTTCTTGTTTTTAAATTTAATGGGCGAAGAGAAAAATTGAGTCTTAAAATTAATGATTTCAAGAGAATTCCTTGTAATAGATGCAAATAGAAACTTAACATTAATTCATGAATTTTGAAATGAAAACATTCGATAAATTAAATTCTTAAGCTTACTTCAAGACCTTCGTCTTTCAGTATCAGCGAATGAATCTATGTGTTTAAAAATAATCCAAACAGCATTCACCTTTTCTATCAACGCCACTTTTTTCTTACCATCTATACTCGTGCAAAAAAGAAATAATCTGACTAGGATTGAATGTCAAGTATCATATCTTCCCTTCGATCCTTCAAACACTTTATTTCCTATTGCACTTTCCTGCTTCAATTTCTCATTCTCAGCACAATCTATTTTTCGTTATCTCTCTCGAATATGTCTCTTAAATACGCCATATCACCAGCAAATACGATACCGATTTTCATAGTTCACACTTCATAATTCAGAATCTAAGGGAAACTATGAACTGGCACTAAAACTTCACAGCGATTCCCGATCTAACGATATTCCACCAAACTAATGGAGTTTTACTTGGGTCGATACATTTTTTCGCATTTTTCCGTAAAACAAGAATATCTTTCGAAGCAAAAATACGCAATACAAATGTAAATCGACTTGTGTTGTATTCTATCTCTGTCTGAAAGAAGCCGCACGAAAGTGTTAACACTGTTTGTACTTACGCTATGCCTAAACTACCAATTTTGGAAAAGCTTGGCATTCTTTCATTTGCTTTTTCGTGTCTTGGTGAAACTATAAAAACTATATATATATAGCCAAAAAAACTTCAAAACATTCTATCAAGTACTTACTCGAGTACTTACTCGATAGAATGTTTTTTTAGCTATATATAAATAGTTTTTGTAGTTTCTATACGTATATATACCTATAGTCTCAGCTATCTCTTAAAATTTCTAATCCACTATGCCTGGCCCATACAAGACACCTTCTGCTTGCTCGAAAAATTTCTGCTGAGAGGCTAATGCTTATCTCCGGGCTGTTCGTCCCTCTTTTGAGGATGCCGCGTGACGTATCTCCGCCTGTTTGATTCGGTTGTCATCTCTTTGAACTGCATATTCTTCTGCAATAGGGCCGACAAACACGCCCATTACTTCCATTATTTTTAAAATGCTATATAAACCATCATTAAATATTGAAACTGCTAGGAAAGTAGCGACCTCAATCGTTTTCATCCCGCTGTGGTGCATTGAAGCAAAGTGCCATAGCAACCCATTATATCTTTCGTTATTGTTTTGTGTGTTTCCTCCTTTGCATCGCTCTAGCAATTTCCTTGAACTCAAATCAGTATAAATTGGTTTAAAAGCTACCGTAACATCCTTATCAAGCGGTAAAAAATCGTCCTCGAACTTTGATAAGTCCATTCCTTGAGCAAGTGTAATTACACACCAACCCCGAAACTCCGTTTATAGCCAAATGGAGCGGTTTATACCTGCGAGCGGTCGCTCTTTAGAACGCTGCCATTCAAAAACTATTCAAGATACGACCTTGCCGCTTTTACAGGATATTTTTGAAAGTATAAACTATCGAATGAGCAAAAGTGCCCCTTAAAAGCTGTGTGGAAAAATTCGGGTTGCCTCTATAAATCAGAACCAAAAACAACAATGAAAAATATTTATTAACGTCAACAAAAAAATATTCAACACGTATCGAATGGTGACTAAACGTACAAGAAGAAGTTTTTGACACATTAAACATAGACATTTTGTATTGGAGTCGCTGTCGATTTTTGTTGCGTGTTGCTTGAAGGCTACAACTTCGCTACAAAGCAATGCATTGTAGAGTACCAAATATGAATAAATTTTTCATATCTTGGACTAACGCTCATTATTATAATGATGATAGCGTAGAAAATCGGTATATTGATGGTCGCAAAAAGACACTTTCAGCGCCTGAGTCGGTTCGGAGGGTGAAGGCTCGAATTCAATAAAATTGACGTGATCGTGAGGGAAAAATTGCTCTTGAATTGAACCTATCGAAGACTACGATACAGTAATTGTTGAAAAACGAGCTCAAAGTGAAGTGTTCCAAATCTCAAAAACGACAAGATCTCACCGATACTCAAAAAAAAATTAGGCTGGTGAAATGCCCAATATTGTTTTGTAACCAAAAACTTTAGTTGTCGGGCAAAACTCCGAGCAAAAATACTGCAGTGTTGATGCGCTTAAGGTAGCGCTTCTATATGATTGGGTCAAGATTCCAGTTGGTCACATCTTCAAACGGTTGAGAGCCTTAGTCCGGGCCAAAGACGGCCACATCAAAAATTTTGACTTGTTCAAAAATTCTTAGATGAGTAGGTACAGTTATTTTTCTGCGATTACTACAATCAGACACAACTCACAAATCTCCCATTGACTAAGCTTACATCAAGGTGTTGGCATATGTAATGCTCGCCTTAAAAAATGTTAATACAAATATACCAGCCGTTACTAGCGCAGAAAAATGGAAAAGGAGTGGGGCCACCATTGGTGCCAGTAATTAAGATGAGAAGAGTCTTTTGAATCAAGTCGCTAAAACTATCATCAATCAAATCAAAGAATGAAAGAAATTTTGAATTTCTCAGTTGCCCTATAAATGAGGTGGAGCCAATAGTGAAAGGAAGAAAAAAACTCCCAATAAAAATTATCATTAACGATAATATTTTCCAGCTCAATTATGCTTGAACGAACAAACAGGTCTCTATTTTAAGTGAAAATGATCTACATGCTATTGAGCAAAAGCGTTCATATCGACTAAAAGTGACATTTTGATGTGATGTTTGCGCCGAAGGACCATATCTGTTCAAAATAATGCTGATGAAAATGTTATTGGTAACGAAGACCGGTATTAGAGACATGACTACTAAAATGTTCTGCTTAATTGAATGATATTGACGTTAGAGGTATCTGATTTCAACAAGAAGAGAACATATATACAATGTGGTTTACATTAAAATCATTCAAACAAGCAGTTGCTGACCAATTAAAATCGAAAAACGGACCAACCAACTGACAACCGCATTCAGTGTGAACTAATTCTGCTCGACTGTTTTCTGCGCTGACGTCTGAATTTGAATGCAAAGAGACTTTTGAACACTAAAAGCCTTCATTCGTCGTGTTATTGCTGAAATCATACCAGAAATGTAGCATAAAGCGATTGAAAGTTAGTCTTGCTGATGACGCCATATAACCCCATGCATGTATGCTGACAGATTTTCGAAACCGTATTCAAACTTTTACGGTAGAATACTATGTTTCGAAAAAGCCATTTCGTTGCACATTAAAGCTTCTCACTATTTGTATTGATTTGTATTGTGCGTTTTATTTGTGTCAAAGGTGTTGGGCCTGCAATTAAACGTCACTTTCCCTTTACTCAGGAATTGATCAAAGTGTTAATATTTCATCTTCTGGACAAGAATATGAACAGCTGTTAACAAGGAGTTCAACTGTCATTTTGATTTCTTTTCTCAAAATAAATTGAGATTTTGTCCTGAAAAGATCTTGTTCTGAAAAAGGAGCCTCTTGCTAACTAAGGTAACCGGTTTTTTTGTTGAATAATTACTTTCAGACCATATCTACAGAAGGCTCCCAAAATCTTTCGAACCTGAACAGGATCTTAAATAGAAAACAACATTCACTACCCTATCCTCTGAAAAACGGCCACGGAGATACAATATTTTTAAATGAAGGAAAAACTGAAATTCTGGCCGAAAAGTTCCATAGATTGCATCACATATCAGACCACATGCGTTACGATCTCACCAAAATATTAGCTGGAAACTCCCTAAGAACAGTTCCAAGTCTTGCAAGCATAGCTCTTAAAGCCTTAAACTACATGAGATAACAAGCTTACTTGAGAAAGTTAATAACGAGAAAACCGCTGGTGTTGACGAATCCGTAACGTTGTACTAAAAAAGGAGTTTTTTCCTTAAACCTCCTATTAAATATATGCCTTAAAAACTAATATTTTTCTGTTCTTTGGAAACATACAGTCGTTTTACCAATTCTTAAACCCGGTAAAGATGTCATCATGCCCAAGAACTATTGACGGATCAATCTGCTACCGACTCTCGGAACACGTTCGAAAGATTTATACCCAAAAGACTAGCTAGCTTAGTGGAAGGCAAAAACATTCTACCGAATTTCCAGTTTGGTTTTAGAGATGGATATTCGATCGAGCAACAACTTCATCGCATAACAAAATACATAAAAACTGCTCTAATTCAAAAGTTATCCGTCGGTACGGTAACACTAGATACAGAGAAAGCCTTTGATACCGTTTGGCACGAAGAACCACTCTACAAAAGAGATTCATTACAAAACCCCAATTATACCTGGTCAATCTGATCAAATCCTTTCTGAAAGACAGAAAGAACAAAGTCAAAATTCGAAGATGCACCTCTTCTACCAAAAATATATCTGCAGGTGTCCCTCAGGATTCTTGTCGGAGCCCCATTTAATTCAACATATACACTTCTGACATCCCTACTAATGCGAACTGCCAAATAGCAACGTTGACACTTACATAAATAACGCTAGCGTCGATCTCAACAACATTGTTCGAAATTCGGAATAAACGTTGGAAGAACTGTGTTAGTTGTACCAGAAGTGGAAGATTAAAAAATAAACGTCAGCAAAAGTAAATGTATATATTTCAGCGGAAATCAAAAACACTGCTACACTGTAAACGACTAGACTCCTCGCTACACTGCTCCCGAGTAAACGACTAGATTTATTGGACAAACAAATTTGCTGTCTGAACAATGATCTTACTTTAGACTAATACCAGACCACAAGTTAACCTTAAGGAAGAATATTGAGACATGAGCGCGTAGGCCTTCAAGTGGGTTGTATCGTTGTACACACTGCTAAACAAAAGATCGCAGTTAAGCATAAAAAATAAAGTCCTCATTATCAGAATAGTGATCTAACCCACTTTATTATACGATGTCCCCAGCTGGAGGTTCCTCTTGCACCAATGTTATCATAAAAACCAATGCATATCTGTATAAACCAAATAAAATAACAACAATAGATGAAGTGAATAATAATTCAGAACACTAAGCGTAAGCATTAAATTTAAATAAACAAAAACAATTTAATAAGTAAATAAATAAATAAAATGAACAAGTTTTTATTTCAAAGGAATGCTTTACCGCGAAGGTTGCTGGCCGAATGGAGGAAGCTTATATTCCCCACATTCCAAGAGACGTGGAGGTTTCTGTAAAGCTTCTACCTGGACTGCGCGTTGTATCACCATGAACCATAGAAATCCATGTATGGTTGTCAACTAGAGAAAGGAAATCGATGTTTTAGGTATACCGTTTTGAACCTGGTTGCTCTGGACAGTAGCACCATGGCAACACTCAAGGGTAATGGACTCCAATGTAACAACAAATTTACGTCCCTCCCAGAAATTTTCATCCCACCGAGTGTAGGTTATATAGGTTCGATTCAGAGAGACTCCTGATTAGCGCCGCTTGAAGGATCTACAAGAACCCACGCATGAACAGTGTTGTTAGTAACCAAATCAGTAAAGATAGTCACTCCAATTTGCAACCCATAAGTGATTTTTCTAAACAATCAAATACAAAAAACAGACTATAAAGGCGGAGTGGAGACTAATAAAAATGAAAATCAGTAAGTGTGGTATAACCGCAGATACTTCCCCCTCACGGGCGAAGTAAGAAAGCCAAACCCACCCGGACCGACCAGGCAAAAGTTCAGTAGTGACTCCTGCGATCTGTGGTTGAGGAAAAGATGGTTGGGGAAAGTGAAAATGCGGGGAACTGGTCATTGATGCCAGCATTACCAAAGCATAGCGTAAACACAAACAGCGCTCACACTCCGAACAAACGACCGATCTAACGGTATTTGAAAAATTCTGGAGAATTGCATTAGTGTTCGTAAAAATGTTTATTTTTCTCTATTTTGTCTATCTGTTTACATTGTACTTGTAAACAAAACGAGCAAAAATTAATATTTTTACTAACACTCATACAATTCTGCAAAATCCGTTAGATTGGTCGATGGTCGAAGTGTTATCGGTGTTTGTTCTTACGCTATGACCAAAGTGACTGAAGCGGCCGCAAGCAAAGGAATATCCCATTCAGGGGGGACATCGAGCAATTGGTTCATCCTGGATCATGCAGAAGAAGAACGGTTCTACAATAAATCCGAAAAGTTTTTAAATTCAACATTTTCAACTAGTGGGTACGAACAAATCTTCACGAAAAAGGTTGAGACGTTTTCCTGGAGTTTGGAAGACCCGCTAACCCGAATAACTCAATACAGGCGCAAAAGGGTGCAGGCAGAAATGGAACAACAACTGAGCATTTTAATTGTGCGTCTTCCCTGAAACCTTCCCGAAAATATAGGTTTGCAACAGAATCAAAGGACAAAGCATGAACAATTCGCTCTGGAGACGCAGTCAAAAAAACGCTCAAAGAAAAAGCATCCGAAGCCTCAGACCATTTTTTTTAACTGGCCACGGGCTGTTTTAAGTGTCTCCAATGCGGGGACATGTTCAGTGATATGAAAGTGCTGCAATTGCAGCCAAACAGATAATAACGATGGACTGATTCAAAGTGGTCCATTGTAAGATTTGGTAAGCGGCTGATTCAAACCAGTCGATTTAAAACAAATTTCAACTCAGATTAATTTGGCAGGACATAGATGTTTGACCCATTTATAGGATACAAGTCATCATTCATGCGATGATTAACATTCTACGTCCCACAAGTTGATGAAAACAATTGGGACCAGCTGTCATCTGGGTATTGAACAGTGCTCGCTTTAAATTGTGGGGATTTTTTCTTTGGCGTTCGATGTTTGACAGCTTTTTTTGTTAACATCAAACGCCAAAGTAATTTTTTCACATTTTTTTCACCCAAAGCTCAAAACTTTAAAGCACTCTACATAAAGTTTAGAAACAATAATGAGCTCAAGTGCGGTTCGATTCAATGCAATCGAATCGGTTATTGTTCAATCCGGCTCAAATCAGAGTTCAAATGTGTCTTGAAAATGGCAGCCGGAGCTCAGCTTGGCCGTATTGAACACAGGTCGCACCAATTCTTCTCAAGCAACTGACACTCACTTCGGAGCGCTGAGTACCAAGATTTAAGGCTAATGATCACCAGTATATAGTTCGCCGATCGATAGAGGTGTTTTCTTAGTTTATTAGTTTTGCTGAAGTACTAATG
Source organism: Stratiomys singularior (assembly GCA_954870665.1). Taxonomy (NCBI): domain Eukaryota; kingdom Metazoa; phylum Arthropoda; class Insecta; order Diptera; family Stratiomyidae; genus Stratiomys; species Stratiomys singularior. The sequence goes on along the minus strand of OX940877.1, from coordinate 110,576,521 downwards.
GCACGAGCTGATGCGTCACCAAGATGAGGTGGACATCTAGCTCCAGTTATATCAAGGCCTGATATCACGCCAATTAATAAATGTGATGATGGACCATTAAATAAACATACAAAAACTTCCAGTAATGTACACCGCTTGACACCAATGGTGAGAGACATGATCGAAAGAATGAATCAATCTACTTGAGATTGATTCATTCTCAACTAATGCATTATTGGTGTTCCTCACTTAATATAAATGATGGGAGTTGTGATTTGTAGAGTAAACTAATTTGCCTAGGATTGATTTATCCATTAGCAGAAAGCATTGAACCTTTTAATATTAATTGAATAATTTCGAATTGATCTCGTTTCTGTTTTGACAATTGTTTACTGGCGACACTTGATGGATTTTATATTGAGTAAACAATTTTAAGTTGATTTCGTTCGAACCAATTAATAATTAACAACAGTTCTTCTGATCGCAAGACTATATAAAGAGTCAAAAGTATAAGAGTTGGGTAGTTAGATAGATAGCCCGCAGTTTATAAAGATCGTTTTTAAGAAATAAAAGTAATTATATTACGAATAAAAAGGGTGTTTTAATACCTGAGAATAATTAGGTATCTGTAGACAGAATCAAACCTGCTTTTGTTATCAATTTAACATCAGAACTAAATAAATTTTCTGCAGTTAATAATAATAATTCAACCAAAAATCAACGCGTGAGATTCGAGCTGTAGAGACCAAGTCTTTTTACGCAGTCTAATAACTTGCTGGTGGGGGAGTGTGTGGTGTCCGTTTTGAAATGCACGATTTGGTACAGAGCATTAATTTCGAAAACACTTTTAGGTCGGATTTTGAAAGGAGCATTAATATTGAAAGTAACTTATCGTTATTAAAAACTTTAAATGAGTAACCTATTTAAAAATAGTTTTTAATGTGAATTAAAAATGATTTATAAAAGTTAGTATGAATTTAGAGCTCGATGATTGTAATACTTAAAATTCAAATTAAAATTAGACTGTAATATTTAAACTAAAAATTAAAATAAATTAATTTGTAAATACCAAATAAAAAATACCTAAAGATAGAAGTAGGAGGCATAAAATGTATAAACAAATATAAAATCAGATGTGTAAGGTAATATAGGACAATTTCACTGTATTATTGATCATTGCACTATGTAGCATGCAATCCGGATAAGCGAAACTGTGCTCGATCCGAAAATCAAGGGACATAATGGAAATGTTTGATATTTTTAGTCAATCAGGATTAGACCATATCCGGATTAACGAGACTCTACCGTAGACATAATGCCTGTAAAGGCTGAGTACTGGCGTGGGGTTTACTACTGTGTAATTTATCCTTCACTGAGTCTGATAACAGCAGTGTCGTACGCGTTGGCAACCAAGTATTGCAAAAAAGTAAGATTAATTGCTTGTTTTGGACTGAAACTGGGAAATTCCGGACAATATTCCGAATAAATATTATCTTAGCTATTCTCCGTTGATAGTACTCGGAAATATTCATCGTGACAATTTGGCTTGAGAATAAATCTAAAACGGTGCGAAACTATGCTCAAGATGTGTAAGTATTGGATAAACGTTTAAGGTATTAGATAATGTTCGGAAAGACGCTTATTTGCCCCCATTATAATTATTACATTACATTATACAACTCATAAATTAATAATTTTCTAAAATATGTTGGCACAATTGCAGGCACCAACGAGTTTCATGAGAAAATGATACGTAAGACTCCTGGGATCTTTATTACATTCCACCAACCGTCTCATGGCAGCACTAACTGCAAGAATTTTACAGCATTGCCGCACAACGATAGAATTTGAAGTGTCGTCGTGTCTTGTCAATATTGACAGATAAGCGATTGTTGCTGTTTCTACCTCGAATCCCGGCGATACGACTTAGCAAACTAATTGGTTTGATGTGATAGGCAAAAAAGATTGAAACAAACATGACGAATCTAGAAAGATGGTTGATGTACACCTGTCTGTTCCTCACGCCATATTTGTCCGTGCTGTTTGGTGTAGTGCAATCACAATTTGTCTCTGATAGAATGTTTCAAATAATCATTCTTCCATTTGTTCTCATCGCTTTATTCGGAGTGAGTACAAATGAAAGCAATAAAACAAATAGATTTGTTAAATTTGTCTATTTTGCAGATTCATTCCCTTGCAACAATTCTATACCGAGTGTTTACGTTAAGTGATTGCAACGCGGCGGCCAATGAACTGCAAAAGCAAATCAAGGAGGCTAGAGAGGACTTAACAGGGAAAGGATTTAAATTTAGAGATTAGGTTTAATATTGTATGTTGCCAATATTTGAAAAAATGTTAAAATTTTTAAATGAAATAAACTTTCATATGCTATTAGCCATCATGTAAAATTAATCGCACGTTCCTACATGCCCGGCTAGCTCAGTCGGTAGAGCATGAGACTCTTAATCTCAGGGTCGTGGGTTCGAGCCCCACGTTGGGCGAGTTATTTTGGATTTGATGAAGACATTTTATCTATCCAAGATATTATTTTTTAACTTTTCCAAGGTACTGTGCGTGTTTTGTACGGGATATCTGTGAACCTACAGTAAAACTGTTCAATAGCCTGCAGTCCATCAAACTTCGCCCCTTCATTTTTCCTGAGGTAACGGATTTCTCGAATCTCCCATAGTGCATATAGACGTCACTTTAAATCGCTCCTGTCAAAAGCTTTCAAAACAATATCCGTCTAAAGTGAACTAGCATTGAAAAGCATCATACCAGCAAACATTTTGGCGGAATGTCGCTTAGGCGAACTAAATTCGGATCGCCTTTTTTTCGCCAGAATGAACACAAGTCGGAAAATAACCCATGCGGCGCGTAAAACTATGGGAAAATCGTTTTTACTTCGCCAGAGCGAACAAGAAAACTTTTCTTCTTCCTGTTTTCTGGATCCACTTTTAACTTTATTTGTTGTTGATCAGATTGCTCTTGCCAGTGTCAGCTTAGAGTTTTAAGTGACTTTTTGGATTATGCGTTTTCGGACTCGCTCACACTGGTTTTTAATTATTAATTTGCATTGCATCCTTGTGCAGGTTTTTCAAATTTGGTTTGTTTACGCGATCAAGAGTTATCATTTATGGGTTCATCTTGATTTGTTTTTTACACAACCAAGATTTATCCTTTGTGGCTTCTTCTTGATATGTTTTTTTCAACTGCTGGAACAGTAAAGGTACACTCCAAATAATATACTAATAAAATGCTGACGCTATTTCCGCATTTTTTTATAATATTTTACAACAACAAATTAGTTAATTTCAGAAGTTTTTGGTAGATCAATTTTTCCATTTTCACTTACAACATTGTAAGTAATTTATACCCTTGCTAAGCTAATTCAGCGAAGACTCATGAGTGCGGAAACCCATTTGTGGAAACTTTTTTGTGGAAACACAGCGTATATATAAAACCTGAGTGAAATTCATTTGCATAAATAAATAATTTTTTATAAAATTCGATATTATATCTATTATAAATTTGCCTATTGATTATCTGAGCTTGTATAGATTATCGGTGTTCTACTATAAGTGCATGTAATGAAGTGTACATTGGACAACAAAAGGAACAGCTCTTATGTTGATTAGGATACTGAATAAATTTTTCATCAATTTCTGCTTTCTCCAATTTTCTCCAATCACAACAGCAACTACACATGATTTAACAACTATATGGGCTTTCCATCGAACCAGACACTACAATTTCAATTGGATCTTCTTAAAATTTTCAGAAAGTATGTGTGACAAAAATATCCTTGAGATCTCATACACTCAATAATATGGCAGTACCACTACAAAATGGCGACCGTTTAAAGTGACGTCACGTTGGTTTTGCTTTCTACTGGTGGACTACATATTATAGTTTGAGTACAAAGCCCTTCTGACAGAAACGTTGAGCTGTGTACTCGGCTTGTTTATATTTACCTTAGAAGACGTCATCACTTTTGATTCGTTTACAATATTTCAAAATTGTAGCATCTGTAGTTACTCAGAAAACATGAGTACCGCATGGACAGACATTAGTTTTTAAATTGTTCTTTTCTATTTTAATGTAAAACGGTTTATTGATATTGGTTTGAAACTAACTACAAATGTGTTTTAAATTAAGACATCTAGTTTTTGTGATTGGGTAGACCAAAATCGAATGCTATGAACAAAATCATTAGGTATTTTATAAAAAAAAACCAAACCGACTTTAAATGCCTTTAACATCATAAAACAAATTTTAAAGAATCAGTGCCAAATTTGTTTTCCCTAGTTAATTTTTTCAAAACGGAAAAACTGATTTCACAAAATTTATGGCATCTTCTTTAGGGCATTACGAAGTCAGTTTTCTTATTTTTTCTAAAGTTTATTTTATTTAATGATCTTAGAGGCAATATAGGCTTTCAGGAAAATATCAAACTGGAAAACTTTTATTTCAGAAATTCCAGCGAACAAAACGATCGCCGACGATGCGAATTCCTATCGCCATTTCGAATAATTTGTACGGCGATGAATTCGACAGCGAAAACTGGTTGACATTTGCTGCGAGACTCTCGTCGCGTTCTCGTATCGTAGTCTGGCAGAATTGTATCTCTGCCTATAATCAGGAAAACACCGCAGGTGGCGGATGTAAAACGCAAATACAGTGTAGTCTTACAATAAAAAAAGAAAAAAAAATAAATAAAACATATCATAGCATGGGTTGGAAGAATTTAAGGAAAGGAAGGGGGCGGATTTTGTTTTACATATTGGGAGTCAGACTAGATTCTAGTGAAGTTACGCGTTGAGTTGTAGTGGAGAATTCGATTGTTAGGGTCGAAGAGATCACCACCAGAGTGGAACATTCTGAATAGTCAGGTGGAATGAGGCTTGTTCGGTGGAATAGCGGTTGTGATTTCGTTCGGGATGTTGAGGTTGGCACCAATGAGATTTGCATGGTCGATGCATTTTGTTAATGTTTTGAAAAGGTGTGTTATGAGGAAATGGTTAATGCCCGGAATTGCCACTTGGTTGCAGAGGAATTGGTTGTTGATGAAGTGATAGGAGTCTTCGTGTCTGAGCACGTTGACACAGTGGCTCCATTTGTACAGGCGACAGGCCACACCAAAGGGGGAAGCCGAAGTTGAGGACAGGGCTAGGGACGAGCTTCTGCGCATTAGTGGAAAAAGGGCTTTGAGAGCGTTGCTAGCATTGTCGATGGATTTTTTGAGGTGAGGCACGTGGTCATTGATCATTGACACCTAGGTAAATTACTTCTTTTGATAGTGGAATGGTGTGATTTTTTAGTTTTAGTGATGGGAAGCGCGAACTATTTCGGAATTACTTCAGAAGCACATCCTTTTGTTATGATAGACTTGAATTTATTCAAGGTCTACTAAAAAAGTTGAATGATAAAAGATAGAGAAGAAAAGAAAAATCGTTGTGGGATCCCAGATGAGTTTAAAAAGTGGCTAGACAGGGTGTCACCGATTTTGACTGAGGACATTCGTTAGGAAAGGAATGAGTGAATTAGTTCACAGAGATGAAGATGTAAGTGGAAGATGTTGGCCATTTTATGAATAAAGTCGTTTTGCTATATCGTGTCTAAAGCTTAATGGATGTGTTGAAGGCCAGAAGAAGAATGTGGCTGCAACCGGGTCGCCTACTGGTGAAGAAATTGTTGATTCAGTGTCGAAACGTAAGGAAAAACTGGATGAAAATGAAAAAGGTGATCGATGATTCTGAACTTGTACCAACTATGCAGCAAGCACTCGATGTTTGGTAAATAGAAAAATTTTAATTGTTTGATCAAGACGATTCTAACTCATGTAAAGAGAAGGATCGGATACATAAAATAATACAAAAAAAGTAATGGCAACGTCAGGCAAAGATAACTGACTGTATGTATTATAGAATACATATCAAAAATTATTTTGAATTTGGTTGCTTTCCTTTCTTCAGTCTATACAACGATAACTCCTTACAACGATAAAAAAATGCTTGATCCCTTGTGATCCCTAGTGATAGTCATAGTAATAGATCAAAGGCTAGCCTTTCAGTTCAAGATAAAATTCGATTATTAGTTGTTTTTGATTTCCAAGTTAACTGAGGTAACTCCCAGGCAAAAATGTGTAACAAAACATTAGCATTACACATTCCTGTTCCAAACAGGAAAAGAATTCGGGAATAATCCTCGGATGAAACCCTCCTCAGGGACCAGATCATGAGGGCCAAAAACAAAACGGCACCATCGATGAATAACAATAGATTCGCACCATTAGCCAATCTTCAAGATGTCAACGACCCAAATAACTAGCTGACCTCCACCAGAGCTCAATTAAAGGTTAAAGTTCCTCCTATCACATTTACAAATCTACCGTGGGGTTCTACGAGGGTAAGGTGAAAAGTTCTCGGCCTGACAATGAAAGACTGCGATTTTCAGTTGAAAAATGATTTTATTTTTCTACATAATCTCCCTTTACTTCAACACACTTGGTCCAGCGTTTCTCCAACATCAGTATTCCTTCCCGGAAGTGAGAGTCTGGAAGGCTGTGAAAATATTCATCTACGGCCCTCTCAACTTCTTCATTGGACGCGAAGCGCTTCCCAGAAAGAAATTTCTTCAAGTTTGGGAACAGATAGAAATCTGAGGGTGCCAAATCAGGAGAATAGGGGGATGGTCGAGCAAATCGTACCCCAAATCTCGCAGTTTTCCCATCGCCAACGCACTCTTGTGTGCAGGAGCGTTGTCCTGGTGAAAGATTATTTATTTCTTCTTCAAGCCAGGCCTCTTCTCGCGAATTTTGGCATCCAGCTGATCAAGAACGTTGGAGTAATATTTGCCTGTAATTGTTCTCCCTTTTTCAAGGTAATCAATTAACAGGATCCCTTTCGCATCCCAAAACACGCTGGCCATAACCTTTCCGGCAGATGCGATTGATTTCGCTTTCTTTGGTCCTGAACAACCAGCTTCCACCACTGCTTCGACTGCTGCTTCGTTTCTGGCGTGTAGTGGTGGACCCACGTCTCATCCATGGTGACAAATCGCCGTACAAAATCGGTCGGATCCCTATTGAATCGGTCCAATCGTTTGCGCATTTGATTTTGATCATGAAAAATTCGTGTAAACAAACTACTTGAAAGAACAAGTTGAAACTTGTCATACGAACTAATGACACATGCACCAAGGCAGGAAACATAAATTTTTCCTGATTGGAACGACAGCTCTGTGTCAGGTCGAGAACTTTTCACCTTACCCTCGTATACTTGGTTATGAGTTAGCTAAAGATTTTTTCGTACTTAATCATGCTTATGTCTACCGGAAGAAGATTATTCCTCGACAAAATGGAAGATTACGATATTATAAACAAATACCCCATTGCGAAGAAAGTAAGTTTGTTCACATATCAATGGGCAGATGCATGTCCCACCAAAGCAGTACTATCAGGGCTACATGATTTGCCTGTAGATGACCTAAAGTCCTGAAAGCTGACCATAAGCTCACTGTACTCGACATTAAACAAACTAGTGCAAATACCCGTAGAATAAGAGCGCTAATGCACACTATACTAAAATGGAACTATTATAACCATAATAAGACTGGTCCAATTCAATGTCTTAATTGTCAGCTGTATGGACACAGCTCTTCAAATTGCCACCTACCTAAAAAGTGTTCTATTTTTAGTGGTAGTCATAATTTCTCCATGTTCACTTTTACTAATGTAGAGCGCGATAAATTTAAATGTAGCAACTGTTGTGGCAACCACCACACAAACGCTGAGTAAAAGTTGGCTGGAATATGTTGCCTTAAAGGAGCAGCTTTCCAAGCGTTCATCCCGAGACAAGAACCTGGAGGTAAATTTTAACAATCGGAAAAGCTTTGATGGGGAATTCCCAAGCTTATCAGCAAAACCAGCTTCTCGAGTGAAGGCCGAAATACAATAGTGCGAGACGATGATGCGAGAGCGCGACGAGAGTCTCGCAGCAAATTTCATGCAGTTTTCGCAACATGCATTTGTATGCGATATCGTACAATGATTGCGATGCGTCGATGCGAGGCGGGAAACATTCGGAAAAACGAAAATTCCTCGCAACGATGTGCGTGACGTTTGTCAAATGCAATATGGCGCTTAAATGAAATTTGAAATTCAAACGCCTTAATTACTTTTTAAGTACATTAGTTATTATGAATGAATTTTGAATGAAAATTTTGTGCATCCTAGTTAAGGCTTAAATTTTCTAAACGAAGGAGCATTACAAAATGAAAACTTTAAAAAAATCAAAAACAATTTCCAGCAAATTTCATTTAAAATGTAACAAATTTAACATTTGTCATATTAATGTCATATTAAATAACATTAATGTTCCCCGCTTCGCGTGCATTGTAAATTGAATGCGTTGCGTGACGACGAACGAGAATCGCATCGCGCTCACGTATCGCCGTCACTCAGTATTGTACTTCGGCCTTGAGGGAAAAGCCACCGACACTAAACCTCTCATCAAACAGCGCTCAAGCTAAGATAAATCATCTAGCCAGCACTTCAAGAAACTCAAGCGGCCCAAACTGCGAACTATTTTCTACGGATCCAGCCGTCTACGGCCCAGATCTAATACTGCGTGACGGCGAAGCGAGAGCACGATGCGATTCTCGCTCGTCGTCGCGCAACGCATTCAATTTACAATGCACGCTATGCGAGGAAGAATAATGTTCATACGACAAACGTCACTTTGATGATATTTTGAATGAACTTTGATTGAAATTATTTTTGGTTTTTCTAAAAATTTTGAATTGGAATTTTCCTTCGTTCGGCAAATAATAGCCTCAACAATGATGCAGGAAATTTTCAGGAAATTTACAACGTGACTCGAATTGCGTACGATCTAACAAAATAGGCAGAGCTCTTCACGAATTAATATTTAATTCAACTATTTTTCACGCACCTAGTGAACTCAACTTTTACTCTTACAAGGGATCCGGCTTAATTTTAGAAATTGTTCTTAGTGACGGAAACGTAAATCTATCGGAGATCGCCGATATCCGAGCCCTCTCATCTACACATCTTCCCACGTTCTTCAAAATTGAATCTTCTCATTACTCCCAAATGACATTTGAAGACATTCTCTTGTATAGTAAAGCAAACTGACCAAAGTTCAGAAACGTCACCAATAAAAACATCATACTAAACATTTGGAATGCTATAGGTTGTAGTGTCACAAAGAAACCGAAATCTTTCAAAACTATTCAACTGGACGATGAGACGTTAAAACTAATCCAAAAAAGAAATACTTAGAGGCGAAAATAGCAAAGACCGAGAGATAGGTTTACAAAAGCTGGCGTAAACTGCCTAACATCTGCTATTCGATCAAAAATTCAGCTTCTTCGGAACAACGAATGGAACTCTATGCTTAATACCCTTGAATTTGGCTCTCAAAAATTTTGGAAACTGAACCGAAGGTTGAAAGGATACCCAACGAGTATACCGTACTCTTTAGAAGACGCGGACGGTAGAAAAAAATTATCCAGCGAAGGCAAAGCAGAACTACTACTAAATACCTTGAATACCCAAAACACCATTGCATAATATCTGGTCATGCCAAAATAATCATTGACTCAATGTTGAATAATTCTTTTAATTGCCTCCCCATGCCAACAACCATTCCTCTTTCTGAAAGAGTTAAGCCCAGAGAAGTAGCAAAGTTGCTTCGAAATCTGAAACCCGATAAAATTCCAGGTTTTGATCGTATTCCCGACGGAGTGTTGTAAAATTTACCTAAGAAAGCAACAGTGTACATAAGTCAGTTATTCAATGCATGTTTCAATCTGTATATTACTTATTATTATCAGTAGGATGGAAGTATGCAGTAGTATTTCCTCTTCGCAAGTCAGGCAGAGGCCCTCACTTGTGTACCAATTATAGGCCTATAAGCTTCTTACCGGCTCTGGGGAAACTTTTTAGAAAACTGATCCTGAGACGATTAGTGGACTTTGTAGAAATTCACAATATCTTCCTGAATTTTTAATTTGGCTTTTCGAACAACTCTTCATCAGGCCTTCAGCTTTGTCGTGTATCGGGTGAAATAAAATTAGCACTTAGACACAAACAATTGGTATGGTTATGTTAGATATTGAAAAATCCTTCAATACTATTTGGCACCGAGGTCTTCTATACAAACTACTTACTCTTGAGTTTCCACTTTATTTGATAAATCTGATTGATTCCTTTCTTAATTGCAGAACTTCCCACGTATTTTTATATTGCCTTTACGGATATCTTGATAATGTATGAACAGAGTTTGCGTGAAAAATGCTTGCCTTCAAATGACAGGTAAGAGAATTACAATAAGGTCAACCTTCCTAAAAGAAGGCGAAGAAAAGTTTATCGGTGAATAATATTATGGCAAGCGTTTCTTTAACTGCAAAAAGAATCATTATCATTGATTGCCCAAAGATGGGTAGCACCGCTAACGGTCAACACGACAAAGAGGTAATGTAATCGATCGTTGCTTACCTAAAAGAAAACAATCTCATTCAGAAACCAAAAAAAGCGTTTTCGCCAGTACAATAATAAGCAATAATACAACTTTCCACGTAAAAATACGTGGAAAGTTCTGAGTGAGTCCAAATTTAATCGTTACAGGGTACCAGCTGGAGTCCCTCAAGGTTCGTGTCTCAGCGCAACTTTATTTCACATTTGCAGAGCAGAGATGCCAGTGCTAACTCAATAGCAACTTCTGCTGACGATACCTGCATATATGCCGCATCATCAGATCCGGGTGAGATCATTGGAATTTTCGAAAGAATGCTCGAGTATTCAATATTTTACATCGATAGGAAATCAAAATAAATATTGATAGCGATATATTTCACCAAGAAAAGAAGCGCCAACAAACTACCTGACCGATGCGATAACTTTTTACGCCAGGAAATGTCATGGTGCCATAATATAACATATTTAGGCCTTGTTCTGGATAAAAAGTTGACATTCAGCGACCACAATGACTCCATCCGTGTGAAGATTTCAAATTGAACCGGAAAACCGTCATAAAAATAAATTGTTGTTGAGCAATAAGCAATAATTTTTTAGCACTAAGGCCCCTCTCAGGCCTTTGCTTCCTGCAACAAGCGCCTCTTTCTTTCTCGGTCCATATATCGCGTCCACCAATCTTGAAACCCGAGCAGCGATGAATTACCTTCGTCAACAGAGTCAGACCACCATTTGCTTGGTTACCCCACTGGTCTCCGTACGTCAATCCGTGGTCCGTGGTCAATCGTACAATCTCAATACAAATATAAATCTACTTGTGCATTTTCTATCTCTTTCTAAGAGAAATCAACTAAGAGTATGAGCGCTGTATGTACAAAAGTAATTTTCTGCTCCTTTTGTCTAATCCGCCATTTTGTAGCTTTACATTTTTTTAATCAATTTCGCACATCATTGAGCTATTAGCTTTCAATGTTCAAGTGTCAAGTACTTTCATCCATAATTCTTGCTAAGATCGCATAATCAAATGCAAAACTGTAATTCTTCCAATTTTTCATCCCTTAAATTAATCAACTTATCATGAATCCGCCTTCGAATAGTATTTTAATTTATGTATACCGAATGTTAACCAAATTCGTGACTGAGCTATCATTGACTCACTAATAAGATTTTATCCTCATTGCAGGATGGACGGTGTACGTGTTTAATTAATAGACAAATCCCACGATGGCCTCGTAACAAAGGCAAGTGTATCATTATAATAAAATTTTATAGCTTAGCTTTCAAATCGAAATCACCTCAAAAGTTGAATTACTGCCGAGAATTGAAATCCTTTCATATATGGATCACACTTTCAAATGTGGGAAGTTTCGGATAAATGAATCATTTACAGTTGAGAAGGCTTACTTTAAGTCTATCAAGGATTTAAATAGAATGTTACTGAAGAAGAGAAACCAATCATATTTCGGAATACATGTCGTGAAGGTGTTGAATCTAAAATCGTCGTGGGTTGCTTGTGAGACCTTTCTAATCTTGTATGAATAATCACATTTTCATTTCAGGAGACTGTAAAACATTTCTCTATTTCACTGGCCACTATGAAGATAACTTTTGCTTGTCAGGCAGCAGGCATATAAGAAGGATAGATTAGTCTCACCAATCAGAAATTTTAGTTGAAATGCAAGAAAACAATCGCGTAATTTTATACAATCATTTGTAAATATCTGTAAGTTGGATAAAGCATTAAGCTCTTATTTTCATTTTCCTTTTTTTCTTTGAACAATATCAAAAAATAGAGCAATAAAACAACAATATCCTTATAATCTTCTTTCTCAAAACGCTGGAAATGACACAATAAGATGCAGAATAACATGAGTACTACATTGTCTATTCGCAATATTCTATTAGTTCGAGGTATGTTTTGAATTTATTTGGAGGATAATTAGTGAGTAACATTCTTCAAAGGAATCCCATTTTTTTAAACATGCTCCCAGCGGTATTTACATATGCTGAAGCAATCCTGGGACCCACTTTTCGTGATTGATTTCGTCACATACATTTCAGCCGCCTCTTTGTCATCGAACCGATGCCACGCAAAGGGTATTTTTGATGTGTGAAAAAGCAAAAAGTCGCAATGAGCTATATCAGAACTATATGGATGTATACCCGAGTCGAAATATTGAACCTCTTTTCATGGTTTTTACTCCTATTTGAACCTAACATGATACTTTTTAATACTACAGCTGCTTATTTGAATCTTTAACTCCTTCTCAGTAAAATTATGCTCATATTTACTTATCACCAAAGCCTTTATCCCCTGAATTGGACCTATTACTCCTCAGATGCTTCAGAACCATCTAGTTTCAACGAATATCGTGAACAAACTAAATTTCAGTCTCCATTGAATCAGCCATCAACATCTAAACAAGTAACAAATACAAAATCAACAGAAATGTGTAAGAGACAATATGAACTTTTGTTATTTTTAAACTTAAAAAATTACCAAATATAATAGTAATTAGATAATTTAAATGCATTTTTATATTATAGATCTTCCAAAGTGTAATAATTATGATAACTGTTACAAACGAACTGAACTGATGTTGACTAATTTATTTTTGAAAAGTATAATAATAATTATTATAATAATAATATTAGTAACTAAATAGGATGTAAATCCTCAACGGAGATTGAAATTGAGGTCCTATTTTGCGCCTAAAGATGGAAAAAAGGGAAATTTGTGCCACTTTTAGACGTTAAATAGGACCTCATTTTACATAGGATTCAGACCCATTTTGATACTTTTAACTGCTCAACTATTGGGGAGAAAAAGGTCCAAATAAGGTTCAATATTTCGACTCGGGTATGTTCTATGTTTAATCGAATTCTATGTGTTTTATCAAATAATTCTGCAGAAGGTTCGATGAATTCGCTGGCACATTGTTATGGTGAAGCAGCCAATTACTACTAGGCCAAAAATTTGGCCATTTTCTTCTTCCTACATCACGTTATCTTTTTCATACTTCAACGTAGTATTCTTTAGTGATCGTTAGATGTCTCGGAGCATATTTGAAGTGTAATCAAAGAAAACAGTCAACATTGTTTTAACTTTGTTCTAAATTTAACTCGAGCTTTAACCTTTACCATTCACAATGTTCCTATGGTGAAGATTTTCGCTTTATTTCTGGATCATGACCATAATTCCATGATTCATCATCGTTTAAAATTTTCTTGAGTAGATTTTTGGCATTAGGAATCCTTTCCAAGTGGCCTCGAACGATTTCAAAGCAAAGATTTTGGTACCCTGCCTTTAGTGATTTTCAGACAAACTTCGCACACACGCGAATCACTCTTAAATTTTCGGAGATCTCGATAATCTCAAGATTATATTTTTGTTTGTGCCTTGTCAACCGACGATCTCACCCTCTCGACGTTTTCTGACGTTATTACGCTAGAACGTCGACCAGAGCGAGAATAACTGCTAATAAAGCAAGAGCCGGTAACTGCCAGACGTACGTCATGTTATAAAAGCTGTAAATTTTTTTGCGCAATTGTTGTATACTAAATGGCAACGGTTGGATACTATAAACTTTTTTTTTCTGGTGTTTTTGAGTGATAACGGGTGTCAAATTTATGAATAATTGGACATTATTTACGTGATAGTATAATAGCCAATTTTCGGATGTACGGAGTTCTACTACAAATCACGTTGCAAACAGCAAGACACATTCAGCGGTGGCTAAAAATCTTCAAAAGTGCCAAGAAAATTTTAAATTTATGTCAGCTTATAAAAGTAGAAATTTACATCTGTTAATTGGGGATGTACTTTAAGATATTTGTCAAAATGCCGGATACTTTTGATGATTCCAACATGCTGCAAGGCAGAATACGTTTACTTATAGCTGGCGGTTGTTGGCTCTTGGAATGTAAGTGACGTGCAGCCATCTTTAAAGGCAATATCACATTAGGAGCCCTATTCTACGCTTTTTTCGTGATTTTTTTAAGAGGAAGAAATAATTAGAAATTTGAAATTAATACGCTATTTGAGTTGTATTTTGAACTATATTTCATAATTTTTTAATTATTAATTTACAGCATCGATGACTTCGTTGTTCGTTTGAATTTTTTCAGCGGAAAGCCAGGTCTTCATGGTCTTCAGCGTGATGGTGTTCGATCAAAATAAGAAAAACTTTACATGGCTAGGTAAATCTTTACTCATTTTGAGTTCAACAAGAGCACTCGTCTCAAAGCTTATATATAAAAACGTAATACAAGTGTGAATCTACTTGTGGTTTTCTACCTCTGTCTAAGAAAAGACGCCCCAGAGTATTATTGCTTTATATACTTACGCTCTGAACCGGATAAAAGTTTTTTCTTGTTTCTGAATGATATTGTTTTCTTTTCGTGCAATAACGATCGATTGCCTCTCTGTCGTATTGACCGTTTGCGTTGTTACCCATCTTTGGGCAATCAATGATGATGATTCTTTTTGCAGTTAAAGAAACGCTTGCCATAATATTATTCACCGATAAACTTTTATTTAAAACTGTTTTTTAGGAAGATTGGCCTTATTGTGATTCTTTTATCTGACATTCGAGAGCAAGCTCTTTTCAAGCTCTTCTTTTTTTCTTTAAGAGTAATAGGGCTGGAAATTTTGATGGAAAAAAGGAGTCAGTTAGCAAACGTCTTTTTAGTTGAAGTTCGTTTTGGTGTTGCCGCAGGCCAAAATTAACTCTGGGTGGCTTGGGTCCGCCGGGCCTTGCTTTGTGGGTCTCGAGGACGCGTTTCGGCTGCATACAGCCATCTTCAGCTCGTTCTCGTGTCTTTGTCGCGGTATCCATCTTTTTATATGTGAAACTTTTATCGGAGGGGTAGGTCTGGTTAATTAGGTGTTAACGAGGGTCATTAAGTTTGGGTCTTTTCAGGATCGTGGGATTATCGTTGTCGGGTTCGTCGCGTTTTCTTTTTTTTGACAAGGATTGGGTCGAGGACTGAAAATATTGTGTCGGAGTTGGTCATTATTTGTTCGTTGATAATATTTCCGTGGGTTTTTTTTGTGTTTGTAGATCTCTAATTTCTCTAGTACGTCAAGTCTAAGTCCCTTCTTTTGTTTGTGTAGTAGCGTCATTGAGTTTGCCATGGTATCGGATTCGTGTGTGTGATTCTGTAGGTGTGTTGCGTAGTTGGAGTCTGCTTTGTTATGTGTAAACGAACGTATGTGCTCCTTATATCTAGTTGTTAGTTTCCGTGTCGTTTTTCCTATGTAAACCATGTCGCAGTCCCTGCATGTTAGTTTGTATATGCCGCTGTTGTTGTATGTTGGTGTGCTGTTGGGCTTCGGTGTTAGTTTGTTTCCGATGTTGCTGTTGGTTTTGAACGCTGTATGTATTTTGTATTTTTTAAAGAAGCTTGCTAGCTGGTATGTCTCCTTGCCTACGTACGTCAATGTGGTCCATTTGTGTGCTTCCTTCGGTTCGTCTGATGGTTGGCGTTTTTTCGTCTTTTGCTGTGCAATCAGTTTGTTTATATCACGTTTCTTGTATCCGTTATTGTCGGCTATCTTATATATGTTGTTCAATTCGTCGGTGTAGTCGCTGGAATTCATAGGGATGGAGTGTAGTCTCTGCACCATTGATCTGTATGCTGCTAGTTTGTGTTGGATGGGATGGTTAGATGAAGCGTGTATGGTGTGGTCTGTAGTAGTCGGTTTTCTGTAAATTTTGTGTTCCAAATGGGCTTCTCTGCGTATGATGGTTAGGTCCATGTAGTTGAGTTCTCTGTTTGACTCTTTCTCCATTGTGAACTTTATGTTGGGGTGGATGTTGTTCATGTATGTGAGGAGTTCGTCTTCCGCGTTCGAGTCGATGATGATAAAGCAGTCGTCCACATACCGTTTGTAGTATACGATCTTATATTTTTCTACTATTTTTGGTATGTGTACTTCCTCTATGCTTTGAAGGAAAACTTCGGACATTACAGATGATCTTGGGTGTCCCATGCCCAGTCCGTCTTCTGCAATGTAGATGCTGTCGCGAACTCAAAGTAGGTTCACCTGCGCTGCGTTGTGTCCGTCGGGCAGCGATTGTATCCTGCTTTGTCTTCATTTGGGCGTACGTTGGTGTCACGCTTTTTTGAAGGCATTGCTGACAGCTGACTACATTGAAAAAACAAAGGGATTCATCAACACAAACGGATACACCAGGGCAACCAGAGACCCCACGAACAAATACCAAACGGCCATACGGAATGCACTTTTACGAGCACCACTGATCATACCCCCGAACGCTAAATATCGGTACATAGACCCTAACCCTTCAACACCACTCCTCAAAGCACAACCTAAACTTCACAAGCCCAACATCCCCATCAGACCCATCGTCAACTACCGTCCAGCCCCCGCCTACAAACTGTCAAAACATCTAGCATCTGTACTGGTAGACGCCCTCAATCTTGAAGACGTATACACCATCAAGAACAGTCAGGAACTAGCCACCTCGACCAAATCTTTAACACTGAAAAACAATTATCGGCTTCTTTCGTTGGACATCACCAACCTCTACACCTCCATACCCGTCGATGAAACGCTGGATCTAGCAAGAGGAAGAATACAACTGAACAACAGCCGACGGTTCACTGAAGAACTGGTGAACCTCGTCAGAATCACACTCCAGCAGAACTACTTTGAGTTCGCGACAGCATCTACATTGCAGAAGACGGACTGGGCATGGGACACCCAATATCATCTGTAATGTCCGAAGTTTTCCTTCAAAGCATAGAGGAAGTACACATACCAAAAATAGTAGAAAAATATAAGATCGTATACTACAAACGGTATGTGGACGACTGCTTTATCATCATCGACTCGAACGCGGAAGACGAACTCCTCACATACATGAACAACATCCACCCCAACATAAAGTTCACAATGGAGAAAGAGTCAAACAGAGAACTCAACTACATGGACCTAACCATCATACGCAGAGAAGCCCATTTGGAACACAAAATTTACAGAAAACCGACTACTACAGACCACACCATACACGCTTCATCTAACCATACCATCCAACACAAACTAGCAGCATACAGATCAATGGTGCAGAGACTACACTCCATCCCTATGAATTCCAGCGACTACACCGACGAATTGAACAACATATATAAGATAGCCGACAATAACGGATACAGGAAACGTGATATAAACAAACTGATTGCACAGCAAAAGACGAAAAAACGCCAACCATCAGACGAACCGAAGGAAGCACACAAATGGACCACATTGACGTACGTAGGCAAGGAGACATACCAGCTAGCAAGCTTCTTTAAAAAATACAAAATACATACAGCGTTCAAAACCAACAGCAACATCGGAAACAAACTAACACCGAAGCCCAACAGCACACCAACATACAACAACAGCGGCATATACAAACTAACATGCAGGGACTGCGACATGGTTTACATAGGAAATACGACACGGAAACTAACAACTAGATATAAGGAGCACATACGTTCGTTTACACATAACAAAGCAGACTCCAACTACGCAACACACCTACAGAATCACACACACGAACCCGATACCATGGCAAACTCAATGACGCTACTACACAAACAAAAGAAGGGACTTAGACTTGACGTACTAGAGAAATTAGAGATCTACAAACACAAAAAACCCACGAAAATATTATCAACGAACAAATAATGACCAACTCCGACACAATATTTTCAGTCCTCGACCCTATCCTTGTCAAAAAAACAAAACGCGACGAACCCGACAACGATAATCCCACGATCCTGAAAAGACCCAAACTTAATGACCCTCGTTAACACCTAATTAACCAGACCTACCCCTCCGATAAAAGTTTCACATATAAAAAGATGGATACCGCGACAAAGACACGAGAACGAGCTGAAGATGGCTGTATGCAGCCGAAACGCGTCCTCGAGACCCACAAAGCAAGGCCCGGCAGACCCAAGCCACCCAGAGTCTTTTTAGTTTTTTAAAGGTGTATTTCTTAATATTAATAACTTGTGTGATACTCTGTCCAGTATTTCTCTCTGACACATTAGGTAAAACACATAAATGAAAATTTATAGAACTCTTCAGTGAACAATTTACTTTACTCAAAAATCCTTTTTTACTTACTTTTGCAAATCGATTATTTTACATCAGAAATAGAATAAAAGAAAATAAAATTGTGTGAAACAGAAGGATGAACAAGTGGAAGAATATTTTAGGAAGTCTTGAACTGAGACAAATAATTGACACTGATGGTATAGTTAGTACCTTAAGATCGCAACAATTTTCAAACCAATATATTTTTAAAGACATGTCTAGAAAATTAGCTGATAAAATCGTTATAAAAGACAATACTACAAGTTGCCAAAAAGATCGTGACTAGAGGTTTTCAAGAGGAGTAAAGACATATTATTAACAAAGTTTTCTTTTGGCTGTCTTAGATATCAAAATATCCATTAAGTGAAAGGAAGTTCTAAAGAAGCTGAACGTTCGCAGTTAAAAAACCCTTACCACCTAGGCCTTCTCCTAACTTAAATGTTCATGTTCAATACAACATGGAAATTCAGTTAACATCCTTCTAGTCTTCTAATCACTTAGTGCGATCTAAGGTCCTCTATTACCATTTTATAATTTTCTGGCGACTTTTCTTAAATTTAAAAACTCACCGTTTAACTGTTTAACCCACTGTTATTGTGTAGACCTTTCAGTGTAGACGCAGCATAAACACAGCGAAGCTACGTACAGCGTTAACACTCTTGGGCGACTTGTTACAGACAGAGATAGAACAAGTCCGAGTAGATCGATATTTTTATGGCAAATTTAAACAAAACCTTTGAGAGAGGTATTCTTGTTTTACTTAAGAATGAGAGAAAACTTACCGATCCAAAAAAATTCAATATTTTTCATCGGATACCACGAGATTGGAAATTAGGGATAGGGTTCGGTGGGGAGAATACAAAATTTTCATTGCTTTACATTCATAATGTTCCTTAGCCCTAAGTTGATTTTCGAGATGAAATTTTGTGAATTGTGTTTACAATTACACTCAATCTGAATTATTGGGATTTAAAATTTTGACTCTTTTTCTATTTTTAAATTAGAAAATGCCTGTTTACATTCCCCAGTGGGTTTTCAATTGCCCCAGTGACTTGCAGGTAAATGAAAACAGTGATTTCCTCCCGATGTTGATGGACAGAAGAACGGGTGGAAGGCACATTCATTTTGGAGGCATTAAAAGTCTTAGACTGACTTTGGTGACGTGCGGAATGTTGTCAATTACCCCAAGTGGCAGCTTATATTTCGCAGACATCGATATGTCATCTTTGACTTTTAATTTAACTTTCTAATGAAATAAGTAGACAAATAATATACTGTATTGTAAAGTAATTTTGCACAGCAAAAAGATGACTTGGAATAATATCACAATATCAAATTAACAAAAGGAAACAGTTAAATTCCTTTACGTTCACGCTTCCCTGAAAGTTGAAGACTATTTTGCGTCTGAAAATTTTCCGTTCCTTTTCGTGCTTTTCAGGCCGGTTACTTCAATTTCATTCGACTGGATACTTCATCAACACGACACACATAATGAAACCGAGTCTTTTGTTGGGCACCTCCAACTAATTCAACTAAGAGATACATTTAAGGTTGGGATCTATAAAGGTCACCTCTCCCAACTGTTGGGTTTCAAGATCTTCAAGATAAGAATCAAGGACTTCATCGTCGACCGTTGCCAGGTTTGTTATAATTTAGCAGTTCTTCTTCGCTACCAGTTTCATCTGCTTTTTTTCTTTTTTTTTGTGTATCGATTTCTTCAGTATCTTTTGCTTCAGTATTCTTTTGGATCTTTGTATCATTCTTTTCCATATTCCCACTTTTGTTCGCATTTTTCGTTTTTGTTGACCGTTTTGCCTTGCTATCTTCTCAGCTTACTTTAACCTTTCAACAATTTAATCAGTATCAAACACATCTCCATATGTGTGGTGTTTCAAGCACGTTCCGGTTCCCGCTTTCTCTACACGGTTTCCAGAACACTTTGATATACTTTGATGAAAAATCTCTACCAAGATCCTGCAACCAAGAGCCGAGATCTCTACGAAGATCCCCCGTTTTGGTAGGACTCAAATCTAAATAATTTAGACAAAATTTTCAAGTTTTTTCTTGTCGCAATGAAACCCTATCTGTGACCGGGCAAATAGACATTTAGCAAGAATTCCTCGACTTTCTTCGATAAGTCAGTTGAAGAGCCTGCCCCAGTTCTACTAATATCAATCTTTGACCTCTAACTAGATTAGACATAACGGTGCTAGGGAAGTTAAAGGCGGCTGGTGCTTCCTTGTATTACTTGTTATCGTTCATTACATCACACACAGTTGCTTCTAAGCTACCTGTAATGTAAGGAGATTTTTTCCTTTAATACGTCCTGGGTATCCTGTAAAGATTGTGTAAATCAACTGTCATCCAACGTTATCTAAGAATATTTCCTAAGATAGACCCAACTAACACATGCCAAATTTGATTGTAGTATATGTGAAAACTATAATTCACAACTTAATATGCGGGTTATCGTAACGCAAAGGGCAGGTGTTTAGTTGTTTCTAATCACCCCAGGGTACAATATGTATAGGGTACTTGGAAACACCAAACTAACACATCATTTAAAATAGAGAGAATCAAAATAATAACTATATTCTTTCAATAAGATCCCACATAACGAATTGAAATAGTTGTAATAGCTTATTTTGCATTTTTTAATGTGCTAAGGAGGTCAATTTGAGCTAACAAAATTTCGAGAAGCAACTTTGTCACAATGTCATAATGTCAATGTCAACAAAGTTGACAGTCGCTCAAAATTAAGTTTATCGTAATCACCACTAAGGCAGTTGTGTCGTTTATTTCCATTTACCTCACCTGCCCCTTAGCAAAGAACAGCGAGTAGAGATAAGGCAAGCAATAATCAGTTTGTATTAATATTGTGTTCTGCTCAAACGCTGTGAGGGGAGTGTTCTAGTTAAGCCTAAAAAACTGCCCCTTAAGACCAAGAGTTTGTTAGAAGTTTCTGCGTTATTTAGTGCTTAAGCCGTGGAGTTAGATCTGATTTTCCTTTACTATGAAGTTGTCTCCGTCTTTTTGCGCATGGTTTATTATTATGAATACGACCTATTATGTTTAAAAAAAATATTGAAATTTTTATACTTCTGTCTCTGATTTCGAATTGAAATTAAAAAAAATCAAACGTATTGCGATTTTGTTTTTTAATTGATAATATATATAATGTTAACAAATAAATGTTAAAATAAATGTGTTCTGCAGAAATATAAAAAACACAAAAATAAGGTGTTTTGAGGCATACAAGTTTTTAGGCAAAACGTACTCATAATATTCCAATTTTGCCTAGAACAGTCGACGCAAAGGCCTTATAAGTGACATTGCAGATATTATAAATGCATCTGGCAGGTGAATAGTTCTCATTTATTGCATCACACAATAGAATCCCATTTTTCAAAGCACTAAAAAAAGTAGAGAAAGGGCCCTTAAGGTGAAAGCAAAGTAAGAATCCAAGCAGAACTATAATAAGACGTGGTAATGGAAAAAGATGGCAGATTTATTTGGGCGTTCCAAAATCATTTAATGATCAATATGTCAGTCTGCGATGTAGGGCTGTATTAGGCGTTGTGAGTTAGGTCGGTAAAAGTAAAAAAAACTTCAGCTTGAAAACCCTACCAGAGTTACAAAGAGCCATCATTTGCAAATTCAATAGAGTCATACAAATGCCTTTTGCAGCCAATTTATGTGCTAACAGGGGATCAACCTGAAAATTTATATTCAAGCTAGCAAGACAGCACAAAAAACGCAAGCCCAAAATAAACTAAGTGTGGCACCAAGTGGCGCCATCTCTAAGCCACTTCGGAGACCTTTAATCCCACCCTTCAGTTCGTTTAGCACATTATTTCATCCGCAAAATAGATTTAAATTTTACCATTTCTTTCATTGAATGGTATATTCAATTAGTTAAAAATATGTAAAAATAAAAATTCAATTAAAAATAGAAAACGAAGTTAGTTATTTGGTAGGAAAATTATTTTATCACCGATTTTATCTTTGCTTCATATTCACTTTCTCGATAATGTATGAATCATTGATCGGCTTCGTCACTCTTTAAAAATCATCCATTATCATATTTGTATTCCATTGCTGCTTGCAATTGTACTTTCACGGATATTTTTACTTTGAAGTACACGATTTTTAGATAAAGTTTGCTTGCAAACTGAAGCACGTTTTTCGTGATATGTTAATAATTTCATTGTATATGCACACATTGCACTATATACAAACATTGGTTTTGGTTTACGCAGTTTCAGTTCAAATTTTTAGACCGAAGAAAGTGCGTCAGAAAAAATACTCCGGCAAATATTATTTACTAGCCAAACATTTGATGAACTGATGATGATGATGCATGACATATTTTCTTCAAATTTATTTTAATTTTTTTCTGGTGTTGTTATGACTGCTTATAACTCTCGTTATAACTATGTCATAACGACATAACGACATATGTCATATGTTAAACTCTATATATACTCTAAATAGTTCTCAGTTTCGTTCTTTGTTTCATAATAGTTTCACAAAGTGATAGCCATCTCATTTTTGAAAGTTTTTGTCCTCCAAAAAAACAGAATTTTTTTTGCAAAGGTTCTCGTTTTTGCCAATTTTTTACACTTAACTTAATAATAATGCACGGTATACCCTTGATGCGGCCTTTTCTGTTTAAAAATAATCGATTAAGATCATTCCCAGCCGAAAATATAATTTAATTAATATAATTAATAATTAATGAATAAATTTCTTGTTTTAATCGACATTTCTTATTCAAGGGTCATCTTCATTGACCGACGACAAAACATTGATTTCTTATTACATATCACACGGACACCTTCAAATGCTTCGATCTTGATGTAATGTGGGAGTAACACGCTTTTGCACAAATTAAAGCATATCCTGCCTCTCTCACATTAATTTGACATTTGTTTCAGCACCATTCGGGAAACTTAAGTGATGATATTGTCCGTAATTGCTGTTTAATCACATCCCGAATGTTCTTGGTTCAACAAACTGAGACGGCCATGTTCCACCAACCCAGTTGTTGAAAATTTCGAAAAATAATGATGCAGTGACAGATTTTGCGTACCTTTTTTCTTTTTTCAGCATTACAGCACCTCTCGGCCCTTCACTTCCTGCAACAAGCGCCTTCAACTGTCTCAGTCTATTAATCAGGCTATGGTCTGCCTTCGTCAACAGAGCCATCAGCGTTTTCTCGCTTTCCCAACTGGTCTTCTTCCTTCAAGGCTGAAATACAATAGCGCGAGACCGCGATACGAGAGCGGGACGACAGTATCGCAGCAAATGTCAAGCGGTTTTCGTAACATGCATCTGTATGCAACATCGTACAATGATTGCGATGCGTCGATGCGAGGCGGGAAATATTCGAGAAAACGAAAATTCATCGCAACGAGGTGCGTGACGTTTGTCAAATGCAATATGGCGCTTAAATCAAATTTGAAATTCAAACGCCTTCATTACTTTTTAAGTACTATGGTTATTTCAAATGAATTTTGAATGAAAAATTCATGCATCCTAGTTAAGGCTTTTATTTGCTAGACGAAGGAAAAATCCAAATTCAAAACTTTTAAAAAATCAAAACAATTTCATTTGAAACGTCACCTATTTGACATTTGTCATATGAACATTATTGTTCCTCGCATCGCGTGCATTGTAAATTGAATGTGTTGCGTGACAACGAGCAAAAATCTCGTCGCGCTCACGTATCGTCGTCTCGCGGTATTGTATTTCGGCCTTCAGTTCTACTAACGATTACGTTTTTGGGTGTCCTTTGTTGGTACATACGATTTACTTGGCCAATTCATTGCAGCTGCAGTCTTGCAAACGTTGTCAAAAATTACTGTTTGTCAAAAACTTCATGCAGCTCATGGTTGCATCGAATTGGCTGTTGATGAGCATCTAGCTTCATAATAATTATTCGCATCATAAGCCGTTGCTCAAAGGCGTACAATACATATATTTGCGGACGCTTGGGTTCCGATTCTTG
This sequence comes from Stratiomys singularior, assembly GCA_954870665.1. Lineage (NCBI taxonomy): Eukaryota > Metazoa > Arthropoda > Insecta > Diptera > Stratiomyidae > Stratiomys > Stratiomys singularior. Next base: position 110,551,921 of record OX940877.1, on the reverse strand, counting down.
TTACACCCTTTTTTCACAGGTCACAGATTTGTATCCTTGAGACTTTGTTTTCCTATTTATGCAGCTGGTCTTCATAATCGTCAAAATGTGTAAATTTGTGTAATTTGTAATAGTATAATTACTAGTGTAATTTTTTTTCCGCTGAAAAATACAAAAATCGAGGCTATTTGAAAAAATAAATCGGGTTTCGACGTGAGAAAATTGGCTGGAAATCGAAAAATTTATTTCTCATCGACAAAACCCTAGTTCACGTTTAATATGTTCAACAGCATATTAAAATTTGTAATTGGCCCAACAATTTTTGGAAATTGATTCCGCTGATTCAAAAAAAGTCGTTGCAAGAAATTAATGCTTATTTTTTCCCCAGTTTGTCTAAAGAATATTTGTTGATCTTGTCTGTCTACATCTCTCATTTATTTCAGTTAATACTACAGCTCGGTTTTAGGATATTTTTTGTGCATCGTATTAGCATGAAAATGTCCTTTTTATCGCACAATTTCAGTACCAGTAAGCCGCAACATAGGCTGATTCAATGTTCTTCTTTTTTCAATATAAGAGGGACCTGGTAGATCCTGCGCTAATTCTCACACGACATTCTTAGATGCGAGTACACAAATGTTCAACAATTAGTCTAGACCGACACATATTTTCAAACCGACAGAATATTCTGAATCCAACACGCACAATTTATCGAATTTAATTCTAAGCCGCACCGTCTTGGAAGTATAAACTGGAAAAAACTTGTTTTTCCTTGAAATTTCATAAGGGATTCGTCCGTAGATACATCACTGGAGAGAATATAAATTTGACGGAACTCGTGTTGAAGAAATTTACTATACATGTAACCTTATATATTCCATCACTTTTATTGGCTTTTGCATTACTAAATACTTATTTAAATCTTCTATGAGGCATCGTTCTTCCATTTATCGGGGTTTCTACTATTGGTCTTTTTGGCCAATTTATTGCAATAGATGGTTTTTTGACTTGTGACATAATAATACTCAATGCTAAATATCCTTTAAGTTCACTAAAATTAACATGCAATCATTTTTCATCAATTTTAAAACCTTTATGTAGGTCGTTTTGATCTTTTGTTCCGTATGCCGATTTATTTCTTGTGATATAAGTACCCAGAAGTTTTTGGTCAAAATTGTTTCTAAAACTCAGCAAGGTACAGTATTTTCAGCTAATCGACGAAGAACTGTCATTTACACCAGGATATTCTGTAAATTTGTTTTTTTTTGAAACATTATCCTTTTTTTTGTTTTTTGAAGTTTTTGGTGGATCAATTTATCCATTTTCACTTAGAACTTATAAGTGATTTATACCCCTGCTAGCTAACTAAGCGAAGACTCTTGGGTGCGGAAGTTCTGATCAATTTGTCGAATACCTCGAAAGTGAATTTACAAAGAAAGGTGGAAAGAGCTCAAGCTGGTTTCGAACACGCGTCCCTGCCGCTTCTCGTCAGGTGCCAACTCATAGGCCTTCTTCTTTATTATTTTTCTTCTTTACTATCCTTCTCTTCCCAACTTCACTCTTCCGAAAATATTCCTGAATTGTATGAAAGTTCGTTCGTTTTGACTGAATTAAAACCTTTCCTCGCTGCTGAGACGTCGTGCATGTTTTTGAAAAGGTACAGCTACATCACCATCAGCACTGCTATCGCTGTCACAGGTAACTCTTACCTTATTGGAATTATATAAGAACAAAGTTGTACTATCGAATTCTTTTTCATATGACTGTTCATATTCACTCAATTCAAAACTGTCATTGTCACTTTCGCTTAAAGTGAAAATTCTCTTAACCCATATCGAATCATATTCCTATACGTTATGTATTTATCATATTCCCCTCAGGAAAAATATAAAAACTATAGAAAGATATCACTAATGAAATAACCGCTCTTGTATTTTATTAGTATGTTGTGGTGTTCATTTACCTCATGGGATACTGACTGCATAGATTTACACAATTTACATTCTAACGGTTACTAGAAGCATTAACTGAAGTTTATCGAAGCAATAGGCTCGATATAATTTATATATACTTCTCTCATAAGGGGCCTCAACCCTCATTAATTAAACGCAATCAATACGCAAGTCCGAATTTTTTTCTGACAATGCCATTTCACACGAAAACACAATTATTGCTATCACGAGTGCTCTGATCGGCAGGTTTCGTTGGACTAATTTTTTTTCTACTCGGATATTGCATTGCAATGTATGCTGGTGAGGAAAAATCCGATGGCGTGGAAGGTCCCCGATTGAAATGCACCAAGTTCCGGTCGGACAATAGTACCCGTAGTGGCACAATTTCACCAATGTTTCAATACATTCTTTGAACTATGTAACAACTTTTCAATAATATACTCCGAAATTAATAAATTCCAGGTTGTCATAAATGTTGTCATCCTAACACCATTTCTACGAATATCTGAATCTTCAGTGAGATATTGAACTTGGCGACTCAACCTATTGTTGGATTTTCCCCACTTTGTTATCTATTCACGCCCGTAAGTCAGCTGCATGTATGGGTGAGGCAAATTCTCCTAATCTAAATCCATATTGTTTGACGGTTTTTTTTATGTAAAGGGCTTGAGAACTTTTAATCATAATACAAGAGAGAAACATTGTTGTAATTAATTTTTGATTATTTAAATAAATTTTTTAAATATGACTTCGGGCATATGTCCGCCGCGACCAGTTGATCAGTTTCATCAGTTCAGTGATTATTCGATCAGTTGAATTTTCATAAATTTGGTTGTATGCCGTCAATGGTAGCTTGAATATTGGCTTCTAATGCTTCAAGAGCTGCTGCTTTGTCGGCATAAATCAATGACTTAGCATAGTCCCATAAAAAGTAATCGTCAGGCGTTAAGTCACACGTACGAGGGGGCCGATTAACAGGACCACATCTGAAAATAAAGTTGTCTCCAAATTGATTTTCCATTAAATTGATGGTTAAGCGTGCTGTATGGCAAGTTGTGCCTTCTTACTGAAACCAAATGTTGTCGGCGTTAAGCTGATTAATTTTCGGAAACAAGAAAACCATGTCTCGATAGCGCCCACCGTTCACCGCAGCTCCTTCCTCAATTTGAAAGAAATAAGGACCGGTGATGTCGCCAGCGTTAAGCCACATCAAAAAGGCAATTTTGATGGATGTAATGAAGATTCATTTATGGCTTGAGGATTGTCTTCCCTCTATATACGGCAATTTTTATTATTGATGAAGCCATTTAACCAGAAATGAGCTTCATCACTTAACACCTTTTTCGGTTGAAATGTTCATCTTCAGCCTGTTTCAAATTAGCTAAAATGCGACGCAAATGTTGGCCATTTGGCTTTAATTCTTGCATGAGCTGTATTTCACAGGAACGTAAGCCAAGATCCTTACGACAAAGTTTCCACGTGGTCAAAGAATAAAAAACTTTGCGCGTCTTCTTCAAAACTTCGCGCTATAGCAGCAATATAAACTTCGGTACGAACATTTCTTTGTCTTGTTGATTGTTTCAAATCGAGAAGAGTAAAATTGGTCAGGAAACGATCAATAACCGCACAATATTGCTTCCCCGCCAGGCCGATTATGTCCACCGTACAATAAACGAAGTTCTCTATAAACTTCGCAAACAGATGTTTTTTTTTTCCAAGTAAATTTCTAAAATTTGGAAACGATGTTCTGGCGTTAAATGTTTCATAATGAATTGTCAAACGTTTCTGAGCAGAAATGTCAACAAAGTTTGACATTCTCATGTGGCAAACCATGGACACCAACCATCGAAACTTCTTTTCGACGACAGGCGCGTGGTAAGCTTTCGACGACTGCGTTGCGACTTAAACAAAGTAATTTGGGGGGAGCGCGAAGAGCTGAGGTGAACTGATTATTTTGCACACCGTTACAAAACAACAGGCTACTAGGAAAAACGAATCTAGGTAACAAGTTATACTTTTATTATAAAAGAAAATGTATAGAGCGTGGTTGATTTGAAGGTTTATCACTAAATATCTCATTATTGCAGTCCTTTTTACGTGTTCCTATTGGATATTTCTCTGAGCCTGGGAACAATATGACAAGTTTTTCATTATAAATATCAATAATTTGTACATTACCTACATTATGCCAATAACTATTTTGTCTCAGTTGACGGATTTTGGCGAATTTAAACCAATGTACTCAATTAGTATTACTGCGTAATTTAATTAATATGAAAGCCATATCGCGGACATATGGTTACGGTATGCGTAGCATATAGGAGTATTGTAACTGATCATTCGCGGAAAGTTCTGCCGTGTAAGTTAAAATTTATTTCAAGTTGTATGCATAAACAATTGTGGATTGTTTCAGTATTATTGATGTGTAATATCAAAAGCACACTTGTATCAATATTCACGCTGTGTGCCGAAGATGTTCCACTTGGCATGAGTCTACTCGTAAATTCTTTCAAGAAAGATTCAAAGCAATCCAAAGATTGAGGTCTTAGCGTACTGTTGTGAACTTTAGCTAGGGTCGAATAAGTTGTTGTTGATTCAGTTATTGTTGTTCAGAAGGGGAAGACTCGGTTGTGGACTTCGAGTTTAGGTTAGAACCAGTGCTGTAGCTCCGTATGATGACTCCTAATACAATGCCCCTAACATGTTACCAGTTTACTGGATCTCACAACACAACGCTACCAAACCAGTTAATTGTGGCGATATAGGCAGCTAGCAGGCATAACCACCATTTCAGCTACTGTACAGTGCTTCGTTACAACTCCTCAAGTTAAGTTGCTTTTGGGTTTTACGACGCTTGGCAAAGGTGTGTTGCTTACTAATATCTTTTCACTTCAGTGGGCTCAGATAAGAAGTTGTTTATTGCGTTCGTGCTCCTTTTCGAGCTTTTCGTGATTTTTGTGTGTTAAATCGATAACCAGGTTAATTAACTTGACTTTGTCCTACTTGAACGCGTAATTCGAAACATTTATCCGCGCAAATAACAAAAGATTCAATCGAATTCATTAAACCCTAGGAAAATATTCAATTTTCAATTTCTTTGTTTTGATCTTAGATATCTACTCGTACCGTAAGATTCAGTGCAAGTTAATTAGTTGCGGCAAAGACGTACCAAAGCATTCAACATGTTGCACAAGTTTATTGGATTATTTGCATTTGTGGCGCTTTGCAGCGCTCAAAAGGTGAGTAATAGACGGAAAGATTGAATTTGCGCGGAATTGTTTTATTTTCAGCTACCATATGAGCATTTACTTTTGATTGAATGCATGCAATAGAGCGTGATGAATCGAACAATTGCAACCACCCTCACTTCACTCCATTGAGTGGCTTCCAATTCCCAGGTCAAACGTTTTGGTTGATTACTTTTCTAGAATTGATAGGAGGAAATTGGTTTGGATTGATTTAACTCTTATTATATGTGTATCCTGTCGTTTGAGGTGGGTCTCTATGAAATTAAAGGATTCACCTGAAAGAAAATTAGTTGGAGGAAATAATGGGTTTTGAGAAGTAGAACAAGGTATTCGACGCCTGACGTATCAGAAAATAGTCAATCGAGTAGTGTGAAATATGCTAGGAGAAAGCCCGGTCTACCAATTTCCTTCCAGGTACTATTACAATGCGGCGCCTTCCTAACCTGGTTTCGACGACAACTGGAGTGGTGAATAAGAAACGCATGATAGTCGTTTTGCTGGTTAAAAGCTATTCAATTAGAGTGAATATAATAGTCAACTTGATTATAGTGAAGCAGAATCAATTGTCTCTGCACTATTCAGACCTGTGTTTTCCGGAAAATTATGAACAGCTTTACTTTTTTTATTAAAATTATAATCAACGCTATGCAAACACTCCAATGAACAAATTCATTGTTAGATTGTAACAACAATGTATTTTTCTTTCCGGTTTCCCAAAATGAAACCGTTGACTGGAAAAATTAGAGGGAAAGTAACGCAAAGTTAGGGCGTAGCTTGGTATCGATATGCACTTTCTAATACTTTCCCGAAACAAAATACATAATGTTAAATGCAACATACACGTACATGCAGTCATCCAACAGGTACCACGATGCAATGCATGTGAAGAGTGTTGTTCGAATAAATGCGTGTACATTATAACGCTTGTTAGAATTATGTGGGAAAATTTATTTCGCATATGAGTTTTGGTTCAGCCTTTAACGCATGAAAGACTTTACTCTCCTTGAAGTCTTCCCCTACAACTTCATGAATAGATAAAAATTATTATCATGCAATTTCGGTAGAATATTTGCAGCAACCCTAAAATATTTTTCATAGTTCAGTGCTACCGGATCGAGTCTACATAAATTAATCCGATTATTTGCGATAAATATTAACAACATGAATACGGAGATCTCGATTGCTATGTGGCAGCAAATTTTGTAATTAAATTTCACATTGATGGCGACCTCAACAGATGAGTAAACATTCCACGATACAAAATGACGTTCAACGTTAAAAAATAACTCTTATGTGCATGTCTTAACTTTCCACTGATTCTTAACTTGTTTTTCTACATACTTTTCTGTTTTGTTCATCACCATAAGAAGCTTTCATATGATTAGCATGAAGGCCTCATACCTAGTGGAATGGATGATTGGCACTCAGACGATAATGAAGAGACCAACTAGCATTTGGGCGTGGCACCAAATATGTACAAATTGTGCTTAATCGTATGAAGGAATCAATGATGCATAGCGTATCTAATGATTATGATAAAAAACATTTAATAATTGTTTACGATGCAAAGCGGATTCTGTTTCACATATTCAAAACCTTGATTGCAGAGTAAATACTTCTATTTGAAATATGATGACAAAATGTATGCGAGAAGTTTGATGCCTAGTTGAGTCCTTAATTCATCTTCATAGCATTTCTACCGTGGCTCCTTTTACTAAATGCACGAAGTTCGTCTAAAAATTAATGAAATTAATTAAATTTGGCCTGATGCAAGTGTCTAGCAACTTCTTTCCCCCGTACGATTGTTGAAAGAAAAATTCTTGCGCAATATGGGGACATGTACTTGGCATATAGAGTTGCCTACACGTTAATTAATATGAGTACTTGGTCGGAGGAAAACCTTTGAAAGCTGAAAGGAAAATAATTTTTTTTCTAGGAAATTTTTGTTTTACTAAGGAAAATCCGTCGTTCTTCGTCTGTTCCATACATCTACACGTTTTCAGAGTATGCCATCTTCGATGAGTGGTTTTGTCCTGAGTTTGTCCGTCTTCGTTGTCCTTATATATAGCTCTGCCGTTTACATGAAAAGGTATTTATGCAGATAGCGGTCTTTTCTTTATGCGGGGTGGGAAAATCCATGGTATTTCTATTTTGAGGGAGTCCATTAATTTGATCCAATGCTCCTTTTTCTGCTGTCAATGTGCGGTGTGGATTTTGTTTTTTGATGGACTCCCAAATCAAGAGACTACATCAAAATAGGAAAATCTCGGACACGAAACAAGACAGTGGTAATGGCACACAGCTGAAACGTGTATGTGTACGATACAAAGAAACTGACGTGGAATGACGGAGCTTCGTTTTTTCTGGGCTCGAAGCCCTGCTCATAGAGGTCTAAGATATAGACAGGCCCTAAGCTCAATTTTTTGTCCGCAATCACCAAAATTTACCCTGTTCAACATAAATTTACTAATACCACTGAATATAGAATATAAAGAAGTCGAATCGCCCATAAAATTTTAGCATCAGAAAATTTCATTATTGGTGGGCATGTGAGGGCAACGTTGATGAGGCGGTAAAATCAGTGAGAGAACTTCTCACGTTTTACCTGTATCATAAATACATAAAATAAACATAAATAAAACAGTTTAATTGATCATTCAGTATGACAAAATGGCAAAATAGTTTCATTTAGTATTTTTAAAGTTATTATTAGTTCAGTTATTGAATGATATGAAACATAACTGGCATTGGAGTTCGAATAGATACAAATGAGTGTTTTATTAATAATTCAAGTAAAAAACATGTATATATAAGCATGTATATATACTTCCGCACCTCACGTACTTTGGAGGCTTTTGCCAATTTAATCTAATAATGACATGTTTTTCATACAACTCCAGAGGACGACGTTGATAACACCCTTTCAGGACTCCACGTACCCCGAAAGCTGATGTGGTGTCATACTCGTGTTCGATATCCTCTAGTAACTAAATCGGACTAGTTTTGATCATTATTTACCGAATATCATTGAATACTTTACAATGCACTTTTAGAATGCATTTCTCTTATGCACCGATGCTTTTCTTCATCATCACATTTGTTCACAAAGTTTATAAAGATTGTCACAAATCTAATGCAAAAAGCCTTATCATAAAATTATTATTTCCTTCCGATTATTCACTATCCGATAAACTCTTATTTTCAAAGAATTAAATGTCTCTTCCTATTTTCCGAATGCCATTGGCTCATCTAACAGTTTGATGGAAACAGAATTCAGCTCTCTATATCTGTTCAAATGAAAAGGTATTTTCTTGAGAAATTGCAGATAATCAAATTTTCTGGAATAACGGCAATTTCACTGAATGATTGTGTTAATAGCTGCAAAATCTGATTAAATTAATCGCCCGAAATTTCGATAGTTCTTTCATTGATTTGATTGATTCTTATTTAGATCGCGAAATACTTCATTATGTCACAGTGAAAGCATTGATGGTGACAGAGCGCACCCTGACACCACTTCTTTGCCAATCATTGTCCGCGACTGCTTATTTGTTATTTGCAGAAACCTCGAAGAATATGTCTTCCCCTACCCGGAATCTCGGGACGCATTTAGTTCCGCAATCAGAGGGCAATTTCGACAAAGTCCAAAGCGAGTTACAATGGACAATGGGATCAGAATGGATACTGAAGATAGAACTAATGTCTCTTCAATCATCTTATCGCGAAAAGACATAAGAAAATGGACAGGATTCCGTAATCACAATCACAAAACACAAAAATTAAAAATGTTTTCGATGTTAGTTTTCCAATTTTCATTTTCATTGGAATTAGTATAATAATCGAACATAAAAAGACACATAATAGGGGCAGCGAATTAACTCAACTATGACCAGTTAGTGGGTTATGTAGGATTAGTAAATATACAAATACAAAAGGCAACTTGCATTCCGCATTGTTTCTTATTTTGTCTATTCCGCATTTCTTTTAATCGCTTTGCTTTTCCTAGCTAACAAAGATAGGCTGCCGATATATTGGGTTTCTCTTTGTGTACGAAAACTTCAAGTAGCTTGAAATGAAGAATAAAATGGAAACACTCATTTTCTTCCTTAACTTATTCGTTTTATGTGAGTTTAATTTACATTAGCAAAAGAAACTGACTGAGTATTTTAAAAATACTCTCAAACAACTAACAGTTCATTTATGTCAGAACTTTGAATGAAATACCAGTGAAATACCTCATTGAAGGAAGTTCAATCTGGATTTCAGGATTTTGAAATGTATCCTCGGCTATTAAATCGGTGGGCATGGTCTCCGTTTCCTTTTCATGCCGTAGTGGAAGATCTGTGTGATGAATTTCTGCACGATTATCGTCATTTTCTTAACTTTTATCTAAATTTATTGAAAAAATTTGTCACCATAGTTACTTCGATCGACAAATTTGATTGAATGAAATTATTTTCATATATGCAAATCATCATATTTAAATGACATTTTAATATGAAAAACATACTAGAATGTTCTTTCATAATGTTGTCTGCCAGCAATAGAACGCCAGTCAAAGACTGCATCATACCTATCAAGAAATAAACAGTTTTGACTTGTTTTTTGCAACTACAATGTATGTTATAAATTTGTTAATATAGCTATGGACTTCCCTACCGCTATTTCAACGGAATTTCTTTTGAATTGTTTAGTTTCAACTGCAGTGCAAATTGCAGTAGTCACTGTTCTGCTGAATACCTCCTAAATTTACGCGCATATTTTTAAAAGAATTTGGTTGGATGTGCTGAAATGTTAGCTTTGTGCATTTCTTTTTTCTTTCTTACACACGACGATCTGGTCAACAAACGGTGCTAGTTAAAAGAAAATTTCTCCGGGATTTAATTAATCGGGGAAAATGTAAAACAAATTACTTTGTCCGCATCAATAAAACAAAATGGTTTTTCAGTGGAGACTCCTAGATTTGAAAAACGTTTAATGTTGTTAGAGCCCTGCTTACCAGTTATAAGCTTGATTTTAAGACCCCAACTTGAAAAAGTCTAAGGTCATTTTCAGATACTGATAAGTCCTCTTATCATAAAGACACACGCTTGTTTTCCAATAGTGTTTTTCATACAAAAGCGCTATTATATAAGTGTTTTTCATACATGGATGGGGGCTCAATTCCCCAAGAATTGAGCTGGTGAAATATAAATTGGCGACAAACACCGCATTGATTGTGAATTCTTCCCCCGAATCAACGGAAATGTTGAAAAAAATTTTCGAAATCTTCTTCGGAACCTAAAATCGAAGAAGGACTGTTGAAGAAATTGTGGAACTGTCTGGAGTGACTTGGAGTTCAGATCAGTGAAGTTTAACGAAAGGTTTGAAGACGTAAAGGTTGTCTACCGAATTCGTGTCTTAACTATTGGCTTCTGAGCATGCGTCGAAGCATGCTTTGCTTTGAAGGAGAGTTCTGAAATGATCAAAATTATTCTGGCAAGGTTATCACAGGTGATAAAAAATGGTGCTTTGGTTAAGATTCTGAAAAAAAAATAAATAAACAATGAAGCCAGCTACACACACCAAGGTAATCTTGCCCCAAAACAGTTATATTCCAAACAATGCTGATTTTTTTTCAGTGTGACAAGAGTCGTCTATTCAAAGTATCCTCAACACATACATAGTTACCCAAGCTATTTACTTGTGAAATTTCCTAAGATTGTAAAAAGATTTGAATTTAGCAGTTTGAATTGAAGAAAAAAATGACATAGGAGGTGTCGGGCATCAAGAAAGACAAATTTCAAACTGTTTTGAGCAAGCCAATGAAACCTAAGAAAACTTAATTAGTTCCGATAGAGAATACTTTGAAGGGGGTTAAATATTTATTGTTCTAAAATTAAATGCAAAAATTTTACAAAATTAGTTTGATTTCTCTCGGGTATGCTCCCGTATATAATATAATATTTCAAAGCGGGGTGTTTATTAGGTGTCAACAATTTAATGAGATGTTTTTCTAAGGAGTGAACATCACGTTGTATTATAATAACATGATCTGCAATGCTGTATAGGTTTCACATAATTTCAAGTACCTTGGCTAGCAAATAACTTAATTTTTGGCTTATGTACCGGAAATATCTGCATCTATGACTCAAACTCTTAATTCGGAACTCCTTTTCCAGATGGCAGCCTACTACTAGATATTTGAAAATTTCTTTCGTAGATCTTACTGAATTATTAACAAAAGTATTTGAATCAGTAGGTTAATTATCAGCGAAATTTATCAAAAGTTACAAATTCTGAATTCTTTAATATTAATTTTTAATTTATTGGTCAAAAACCATTGATTATAAGCCTATATATAAGCCTTGATAGATATTCCGTTATTTAAATTTCAGCTTATGTTCTGATATTTACAATATATAATACAGCTGCATCCTCAGTAACAAGGAAAGTAAATAAGATGAAATATTTATGGAAAGTGAATATTTATGAAGAATGTCATTCAAGTTTATAGGAAAAAGTACTGGCCGAAGTTCTGTTCTTTGTGGAACAGTAAGTCGATTCAGCATGGTTGTTCAGTAATATGCAATTATTTATTTCTGGTGATCACTCCTACTTGGTGTAGATAGAATTATAATTGATCAAGTGTCATTCCTCAATTTCTATGATTGACAGATTTCTATGACAAAAGAAATTAACTCTTTTACTGAATCTATGAAAAAGCATCATCTTGCTTTTCACCATTATAAAAAATATTAATGCAATAAAAGACAGAAGCTGATTTGTCTGCTATTAATTCCAACATTATTTTATAGCAATTAACAAAGATATTCGTCTATGCACAATTTCTTAAAAAGATTTATTAAAGGCTTGTGCAATACGTCTTTTTAATTCTTTTTCGTGTTTTACCGGTATTTAACACTGATACTACTTCTACTGTTTTCAGCAAGCCAAGCCTACTACTTAAAAATATCGTCTGTTTACCATACTGGTTAATGTAAGAATGATGTAAAAACTGTTTTTTAACAGAGGTTATATTCTCATTACTATCTTTTCGCTTGTTTAATTTACCAATTACTTTGTTAACTGCATCAGCATTATATGAAGTACATATTTTGTTTCTATAGGGTATTTATTAACAAATGCTCTATTATTATCTTAGCATTCAAAATACAAAGAAAACTCGGGAAAAATGTGAAAACATTATATTAAGTGTGTTCTGCAGTATTGATTTCATTTTGATGTTGCTTTAGTCAAGACTATGCATGAAAAAATTATTTAATTTCGCCTTTCTCATAGTTTGGTTGTTCGTTTGTATTGCGATTACCATATTTAACAAAATGACTTGTAAATATTTGTGATGGTAGTATGGGTAGCGATGACAAAGTGCTTTGTATTCTGTGATTATCTCCGAATTCGGGTCATCCTTTTTTGTCAAGAGTGCTATTGCCTTTCTAAGTGAAAAAACCGTGGCATTCTTTATAAAGAAATAAACTTGTTGGCCTCGTTTCCAAAGATAATTGACATGTTGTTTTGTCAGTAAGCAATTCTATCTCTGCATGCTGGAATTCTCAAGCACTTGTAATGTCTGGCATGACCGAAAATTTGGAGAAATTTTCAATAGAAAAATTGGAGTTAGATTGTGCTCACACATACAATTAGATGCTTAAAATGTGAAGAATTATACCCACTGTTTGGTGTTTTTGTCTAAATACAATCCATTTGTTTACGAGAAAGAAAATTTTCTAGTTCCTCAATAGTTCAAAGTTTTTCCGTTGTGTGCTCATATATATTTTCAAAAGCTTGAAAATTGTCGGGTTTGCCAATGTGACCCTCTAGTACCGTGTGAAAGTCCCTTTATTTTAGTATAAACGCTTCCGTCAGTTTTATGCTCAAGTTTTAAAAAGTAAGTTAAAAGTTTTAAGTTAAAAAAGGTGCAACTGTCGAATAGGATTTATATGCAAGCGATCCAAATTTGAAGGTGTGAAAGTAAAAACAATCTGTGGAGAGCATCACGACAATGGATATGTGAAACAATATTTAGTCTCTCAGAGCCAAATTTACGCAAAAGAGCCGAAAGCAAAATCTAGACTTCTGTCTAAACATGACTATTTTCTTCATGTTTTGATGCAATGAGTTCGCATAGAACCAGTATTTGATTGTTGTTTGCTTCTGAATATCATTGAGGAAAATTATCCAACGTAAAGAGTTGCATTCATTATTTCAATGAATTCGCTCCCTCAACTCCTTGTTTGAAGAAGAAGAAATCATTTTGTATTTGCACTTAAGAGAACTCACTGTTTTCAGCCGAATTTAAGGTTTCAAGCAGTGAAACTTTACCAAATGTCCAAATACCAAATACCAATTTTCGCATTTCTAGTATAGCAGTAAGAGTGGTCTACCTTCGCACATTTCTTCTTCGATATGTCTCTTCAAAATTTAAAAGGGGTTTTGAATTGTCTATTATATTTACAACCTAGGGTGATTTGGAACGATTGTCATCAAAACCTTCGATTAACCAATTAATAAGGAAGCATACTTCCCATTATTTAGCAGACTTCTCAAAAGCTGGAAATAATTTGGGAAAATCTTTGTAAAGAATTTGGAGAGCTTTTAGAATCTGTAATTATACGCAAAGCGTAAAATCCTTTCAGACGCAAGTCGGGCAATGGAAATTAAACACTTACCACCACACAAACTACCCCTTTCCTAGACATCTTCATAGATAAGTTCATGTAAGTAACGAAGAAAACAAGCTGGCGAGCTGTTCGAACATCTCTGGCTAACCAACGTTTCACCCAAAATTTAAACATAGTCAGAGATATAAATTCGACGATTGAGTAATTAACAAATAAATAAAGCAAGCAAAAGAGAACAGTCGAAAATCTGGCAAGGGGTTACAATCCCTATGAACTCCCTCAGGAAATTAAACTTCTGAAAAGGAGGAAAAACCAAATTCGGAGAAGAGCTTGGAGCACGGGTTATCCTAGATTGCGAACGAAAGCAAACCAGTTAACTAACCACGTAAGACACCGTGTATTTGAGTTCAAAAATTGTCAACAGGAGATCTTCCTGCGAAGTTTAGAGCCAGGAGATGTGCCATTCTGGAGACTGACCAAACACTTCAAAGTGAAAAACAAACCAGTCATGCCACCTATCATTGGCCCTCAACGGACTACAATTTTACAAGGAGGGTAAAGCTGAGCTTTGCAGACACCTTGGAGACGCGATTTCGAGAAAATCATGCCGAAGCTGAGTTCTTCAACCACGAGGACCAGGTGGGAATCTCAGAAATAAAAATGATACGGCCACTGGACGTGACAGAGACCAAAGACATGATACAAGGACCAAACAAAAACTAAGCACCAGGATACGGCACACTGACAAACACAATGTTACGACGGCTCCTAGACAATCTGGTACAGAACATGTGAGTGAGTCTTTGTGGACTCACCAGTGAGTGGAAAACAGCAGTCATTATAGTTTTCCCAAAACCATATAAAGATTTAACCTTCCTTCAGAACAGGCGGCCCGTAAATCGTAAATAACCAGCTGAATGAAATAGTTGAAGAAAAGCACTTCATTCCTGATATACAATATAGCATTCGAGCAGTACACTCTACAGAACTCCTGCTTATAAGAGTAGTCTAACACACTTGGGATGGGATGAACCGCAGAAAGTCAACAGAACTAGTAATGTCTGACATAGCTAAAGCCTTTGACAAAGTCTGGCATGCTGGACATATTTACAAAACGCATGTATTCCAAATTCCACTTTGCATCATTAAAATTATCTACTCATTTCTACATGGCATTTTGGGGAAAAAATTTACTATCATTTTTCTGGCCAGCGACCGATCCAAGCTGGAGTCCCACAAGGATCACCCATATCGCCCATTATCTATAACCTCTATAAAGCGACTATGCCTCGTCTGCCAAATAATATCCAAACAGACCTATATGCTGATATATGATCTACGATACTATCCTGGAATATTTTAATAAGTGGATAATAGACAATAACACCGACAAAACGCAGGCTATGTGCATTACAAAGAAAAGAAACATACGGCACACCTCGCTTACTATCAACAACGAGAACATACCTTGGAAACCAATAGCAAAATATCTGGGACTTATTTTTTTACGAAAAATAAACTGGACGCAACATATACGCACAAAAAGAGGTAAATGCATGAATATTATCAAATCTCGACTGCCCCTCCTGAACAAAGTCCAAGTGATAACACCGTCTCTACTATATAGAAGTACTCAACTGAGCTTCCAGAACCAGGCAATAAGGAAAATCTACCGAATTCCTTGGTACGTAAGAAACGTAGACATGCAAAAAGACATGAAAACAGAGGCAACTGACAAATACATACATGACCGCGCACGAACATTTATTCGACAAAATAGAACAAAATGACAAGTAGCCCTTAGAAGGGCTAAGACGCAGGTACTCGGGAGGACAGAAGTTGTACCCGAGCCTCAAATCGATCAGTGAATAAAGTAAAGGAAACCTTGTAGGAAAGAAATGGACAAAAACTAAATAAACACAAACGTATCTCCTTTTTGAAATATTCAGCAGGTGGGTGGCCTGCACACACAGATACAAGGAATTAAGGGTGTTCCATCACACCAACTCCAAGTAGGATCAACGAAGAGAATTGACCACTGGTCATATTTCACTCAAAAAAACAACGAGGATTTATATTGTCACCTGTCTTGCTCAGTGATGACATCGGGCAAGGTGAATTCACAGCATCATGTGAAGCGAAGTGTGGGAAGGTCCAGGATGTAGGATAGACTACCAATGAACAGATCTGGTGATGTCTGAGTGGATTCAGTGGCAGATAGTACTCACAATTCAGCAGATAAAGCAGATCAGAAAGGGAGGATTTTGACTAGGAAAGATGTCCACAGCGGCAGGATAATAATCCACTCAGATCGTCGAACCAAATTCAAATTTACTTCGACTTTGTTTCATGAATTTGAAGTATATTTGAGTGCATGAAACGGTTCCTCCATTTTGGCCTTCTCTTTTTGGGGTGATTTGTCCTTCTTTGAGAAGTTACGTATCGATATTTTGTAGTGAATCCTTACACGGTGGACATAAGGCGTTAATGAACAAAGCCCATGGTGTGGTATGAGATAATAGCTGGAGAATTCTGATTCGGCCGCCAAAAGGAGTGAATGAACAAAACCTGTGTTGAAGTGGGAATCTAGAAATTATGAATTCTGATTCAGTGGACATAAAAAATGACTGAAAAAAGCCCGTGTTGAAGTCATAATTTATAAGTAGTGAATTGTGCTTCAGTGGACATGATGTGTTATTGAACAATCCCCTATAAAATCGAGGATCTAGTAGATGGTTTCGATATTGAGCAACACAATGTTAAGTTTAAGAGAGGTTGGGGAATGTTTGGGAAGAGCGAATAAGACCGTACCAATGGGAAGTAGACTAATTCGGACCATGAATTTTTCCCTTTATCTGAATCATATATTTCTACACAAAATTAGTAGGAAATGTAGTATATCAAGTGTGATCAAATGAGATCACATATTAAGTGTGATCTCATTTATCGTGTTCCTTTTTTCTTTATGAGTCTCGCTCAATAAAGGTTAGCGTAGCATATCGCCTAACTTGCGGAGATCAATAAAAACGTTCCTTCGAGCCATATCTAGGAAGTGTTTAGGAAGTGTTTAAAATTTTTTTCTTAAAGGTCACACAGTCATAAATACCCTGATTGTTCCTGACTTTGCCTGCAGTATACTTGGTTTAATGGAATGAGTGTTCGGTTTAAGGCTTTATTTCGTTTTTTGACTGCCTCTGTATAAAACGTACGATCAAAGCTCAATGCCACTGCTTTGAACTCCGACAGTGATTCTGTTTTTATTAATATAAGATTATTTTTTAACGAATACCATTCTTGTTTCAAATAATGTGCGTACTGGCAATAAATTTTAAATTTTGTGAAGAGCTACGGTGGGGAATAAGTTTTTGTGATCCGTGATATCACAACAAACGCTGAACTGAACTTTCTTCTACCCCAGCCGACAGCGCCTTAGAGGATAATTAGTCTCACCAATATTCTACGTCTACACCTAAAGTTTCCTGTCAGTTTCACATAAAATACAGACACTGCCTTAATGTGCCATCTGACATCTCAGTCTGACCTCCACTATTATTCCGAGGAGCTGCGCTTCATTATCTTCCTTCAATGTCTAAAAATTTATTGTGCGAAGGGAACTCATTTACCGACCATATTTACTTTATTTACTTGTGACTATAGCTTCATCTGTTGCGAAAGACTAGAGGTGAAACTGCCCCTATTTTTCGACTATTCGAATGTAAATTAAAAATTCAACTTTACTTGTATATCAAAGTGTCAGGTCCTCCATATTTAACAAATCCTTAGGCATGTTTTTGACCTTTGCTCTGCGCAAAACATTTCTGAGCCTTCACTTTATTGTCACAACTATATATTATTTTCCATTACTCTATAAATAACTTTAGTAAGTCTAGATTATCAAAGGCGTCATTTAGCAGTTGTCCAGCGATGGTTATGTGATACTGTTTTCGTTGTAAATGCATTAGTTTCAGATGTTTCAGAAAAATATAATGATGAATAATTCCCTGTCTGTTTGCAACACATACTTCAGTTTTTTTCATTTGTGCAAACTGGTTTCAGAGTTTAGTTAAAAATT
This sequence comes from Stratiomys singularior, assembly GCA_954870665.1. Classification (NCBI taxonomy): domain Eukaryota; kingdom Metazoa; phylum Arthropoda; class Insecta; order Diptera; family Stratiomyidae; genus Stratiomys; species Stratiomys singularior. The sequence continues at coordinate 110,534,049 of OX940877.1, read as the reverse complement.
GTTAACATTAGTTTACTTGCGTTTATATGTGTTTGTCTTCTCACGTAAGAATAATGCAAAACAAGTTTCTTTGCTAGTTTTCTTGCAGGTATTACGACTGCAATTATATGCACATGCATATAAGCACTTTGAAACCGATAAAAAACTTAAGTACTTCTTTATAAGTCCAAGCAAAACAATCAACTGCATAAACTCAAGTACGTTTTTAAGTGCCTTCAAAATAAGATTTTATATTTACCATTTATAAAGTAAAAATCATTGCAAAAGCTGAACAAATCAGCAAAAAAATGTTGTTAATATATATTGTACAAATATTTTGAATCGACCATAAAAATTACGACGATCCCCAAATTTGTAGTAATGAAATTGCAACCTACGAATTGAACGATTTTAAGATTTATTCGACTTGAAAAACCTGATTTACGGTCATCAACTCATCCAAGTTGTAAAACATCGAATTCTTAAGAATTTTTAAGGATGAAAAACAGAACAGAATAATTAAGAAACTAGTTTGTCTTTCAAGATGATCGGGGCTAAAGTTTTGCAGAAGAGCTTATTTATTTATATATGCACCGTGTTTGAAAAAACGTTTATTTCAAATATAAATTGCGGATTTTCTACATAAACCAATTTTAATAATGTCTGCAAATTTTAATCGAATAAGGTAATTTTATAAAAGAATGTTATAATTTTGACAGAGATTCATTGACACACATTGACAGAGATTCAATACAAATCAAGATTCGGTTTTTGCTCCTTCGGAGAAATCACTTTTCAAGATCAATACTAATAATAAAACTTTTCAAAAATAAAACCTTCATTCTACTTGAGACTGCTTTCGTCTTACATTATATTAACAATTGCAAAAATTTTGGAACATGAGCGTCTTTTGAAGATTTCTACAAAAATATGAGTCAGTAGATAAATTATTTAATATAATTAATTAATTATTATACTAATAATTTGATAAAATTAATAATTTGATACTAAATAAAAATTGTGAATCGCTAAAATTTCATATTTGTATTAAATCTTAAAAAACTTTACTTAAGAAAGCTGAATTCTCAATTTGGTGCAAAATATTTGACGTGTGACAGAGGTATACACGTCAAATATTTTGTGCTACGCCACGATGCAAGTATTTTCAGCTGGATGGTTAAAAGTAAGTTCATTTGCGTGAGTCAAGTGTTTGTACAGCCTTGCAGCAAGCCCTCTTTGCATATATGACCTTGCACATACCTTACAAATTTCAAGGCTTTGTCACGGGTGGGGGCATTCAAACTTAAATTTGAAGAAATATCTGAACCATATTCCGAAAAACATAGTTTCTACTTCAATGTTTGTTATTACTTATGTTGACTTTGTATTTGATTCCGATTTCAAGTCCTGATTTGAGTCCAATTGATTTTCTTTAAATGAAACTTTTGAAATATGCCCATGAGACACTAGAGTGTCCCTACAGTAAGGTAAGATTTTTTCTTCTCGAAAATAGAATCGCATACCCTCATTTTTTCCTGGATAGCCTCATTAGCTTAGATAAAAAATATTATTGCGATAGGATAATGACAACACGCGCCGAGTTGGTACCAAATATGAAATAGAATTTGTTTTTGCGGGTTAGTATAGAAGATCCTTATAACTTCGAGTTTCTTTCTTTAAGGTTTGTTTTTAACAGTCTGGATAAAACATCCGGTATTCTTGTACAAAGTGTAATAAAAATTGCTTCCTCTTCATCTGAAGCTAAATCATGAAATTTTTGCGTCATTTTGACCGCTCTTTCAGCTGTACCGATTACAAACGAAGCGTTATTTCGCCATAAGGACAGTTCTCCACAAAACTGTCATCAATTTGAAGCCGGGTGAACAACGCTTTACTTTTGACTGATACCATGTTGTAGATGTTTTTGTCGAAGATGAAAGATGAAAAAAAAAATAGTAATTAAAAAAAAATGTAATATAAAAATGGAATATACAATGAACCACAGAGTTCTTCCCTGGATGGGAGCGGTGATTGATTAGTTTAGGTTAAATTTTGACCTATTTATATCTTAACTTCTTGGTCAACATTGTCGTCAAATAATGATGATGTAGATTTAATCGGTTAAATTAAATAGTTGCTGGCTTAATTTCTGTAGAGCTGCTTTCGAGTCGTTTGTATCAATTTTTCATAAGCCATAAGCCATAATACACTGGAGCACAAACAACAAGCAAACATCAAACAGTGCCGCCTTATTCTTGTTCGTTATTTTCGATTGAGCGCTAAGATAAGCTTTTTTCAATGCATAAATCGCCCTAGCCATCCACCTGGCTTGGAATATGGCATTTGTAGGTCAAATTTTAAATTTTCGATCTTTATCGTCCTTTAAAAATTTCACTGAGAGCTCAATTAGTTCTCGAATAGTCATCTCAGACTCTTATATCTTTGGACCTTTATATCTTTGGTCAAATCAGATTTGTAAAATTTCTTCATGTTTTCAATTTCCGAAACATGAAAATCCAGTTTATCTTTAAAGCACTGTATTTTACTTACGTCGGCCAGTTACCTCAGAATTTTCCGAAAAGCGCAATATCCGGGCTTTTTGTCACTTGACTGATTTTTGCTTCGAACACGCTTTTTAATATTAACTTATACTTGTGATGGCGCGGGCAAAAACTAGGAATTTTCTATAAAGTTTCTGTTTGAAGTACAAAAGCGCCATTTTTTTTCCTTAGTATCGGTTAAAAATAACCGATGATATTGGTCCTGTCACCGTAGCACTGGCCAACGTTTATCGTTCTTTGTATGGTTCTTATAGTTATAGTTGATGTTGAATGTTACTTGCGTGTTTGATATGTCTGCATTCGCTATTTCTTTATAGGTTTTATGTTAGACGATGTTTGTTACAACGGTGACTTAATTATGGAATATGGGGATTTCAGATGACGATATTCGTTTCTGATAGAAAGGAATCAAGTTCTTCCAGGAGGTTTATGTTATTTGTTGTTAATAGATCGTTGGTTTTGTTGTAATGCTTGAAAAGCTTATATTTTGCCCTGATTTCTTTATATCTGGTGCAGCTAAAAATGCGGTGGTCAATATCGTCAATATGTTTGCAGTAGGTGCATAGGTTTGAAGTTGTTTGTTTGGATTTGTAGAGTCTTTCCCTGTTGTAGGCTCTGTTCGTAAGAAGCCTGTTAATCGTTTTAATTGATCTTCTTGACAAATTTTGGCCATGGAACCATGGTTTGCCGCCTTTGAGGTGATGCGCCTATTTCCATGCGCTTTGTCGGTAGTTTTCGGTTTGTCTATTAATCTTTGCACGCCAAGAGTCTTTTATTTCCTTTTGTATTTCATCCAATATTTCGTCTAGTTCCCAGCGCGTCTCGATTTGTTGGCCGGTTAGTATGGCTTCTGTCCTTCGGTTTTGCTGTCCGTAAGTGCAAAATCCTCCAGTCCGCTGTGTCCAGGTACCCATTGTAGCGTGTATGTCTTATAGGGGTTATTCTCAAAAATCTCCCATATGCCCTTTACAGTTGCCTTTTGATCCTTGTTTTTTCCTATTTGGCGTAGAGCATTTATTGAGTCTGTGTAGATATATACTTTGCTTCTGTTATTGGATACGCTGTCTTGGAGTGCAACCGGAATTGCTACTAGCTCAGCATTCAGCACTGTTGTGGTTCCTTTAATGTTGAATGTCTAAGAGATGTTTTTATTGTGATAGGTGAAGGCAATTCCTACTCCAAACATAAAGGAAAGGTACTCTGTTATCGCCAGTTATTATCTGGAAGTTTGTCGGTTTATAGATCTTTTTGGTTGGAATGATCTTATTGAGATGATGTTTGTATTTGTGGTATATGTAACTATATCTGTTTGTGTTCACAATCGCCATTAACGCGTCGTGTGTTTGACGTTTGAAAAGATTTAGTAGGTATAGACGAATATGTAATACACTCACAAAAGCTGAAATTTGCACTTTCATTTAAAGTTAAATAAACTTGACGAATGTTTAAAAATAACTCTTCTAAAACTTGCCTATTAGAAGGAAGTTTTCGTCCCTTTATTTGATAAAAATATATCCTTTTTAAATTGCTTAAATAAAATCTAGACGTAACGAAAAGATGTGTTTACTGTAAAAGCAAGGCACATTAAAGCAAGCACATCGATCGTTCGAGCGCGTCGACCGTAGTTAGTAAGTATTGACAAATTCGGATGCAAGTGGGCACAGGGTGTCGTGATCCTACGTGCACCAAATTTGGTTTACTTTTAAACCAAACTTCAATTTTTATCGGGGCACCCAGGGACATAATTTATATTTACAATTAAATATTTATAATAAATAAAATAAAAAAATTTATCACACGGATAAAATGTATACCATATTTTTTTTTGTGATCAAAACTTATGGAAATTTTAATATTTGTTAAAGAATTTCGTTGCAATGTGTATTTTCATTCAATCCTTTTAGGTTACAAGAACCACAGTTCTGCAGTGGTTTATCCCTTTAATTTTGGTGACTGATTTTGATTTATTTTGGGACGTTGCTAATGGGAAAAATATTTTTAAATATGTCATTACGTCCGGATTCGTAGTTATTTAGCATCGTTTTTGTTGCCAAAACTACCTAGACTTTCCTTATTATAAATTAATATTTTATTTTAATCGTACCTTATTCAACAAAACAGCACTGAATAGTTGCGTCGGTCAAAAATGAATTAGTTATTCCAACATTATTGACAACAACATATGACCTAATTATTAGTTAATAGTCACGTGCCCTTATTATGAAATACAAATAATATGGTCGAATTTCAAGTAATTTAGTAATTTGCTAAAGACCACATTTCTTGTAGACTTTTTATAGAATTTAATTGAAATCGTTAAAAGAAGGTTAATTAATGTAGATTAATATTTTTGTTAAATACCGTTATCATTGTTTTTATAAAATCAATGCTTTTCTGCAATTCATAATTGCGAAAGGGTTTAAACTCTGCACACAATTTTTCTACATAAGAGGGCAATTTAAGCAGAGAAAACAGAATCACAACATTATCGAATTTATAAGTTACGCTTAAAATATGTATTTCGGCCTGATAATTGCCCATCAAAATAAATACTGGGGTCAGCGTAAAGTTTATGCGATATGCATTCGTGACTATTAAAAGTGGACAAAAGAAAATCATGGTCTCTCGCCTATATAATGAAGAGAACCTCAGAATCACACTGAAGATTGTAACTTTTGCTGCAAGATGTCTTAACCCGAGATCTAAAAGGTATCAGAAGTGATACTTTGGAAGTGAAATCAGAAGAACTCGCTGTGTATCGCTACCAGAAAGTTGCACTGACATACTTTGAATAATTGCGAGTTGAAGATGGTAACAGTGATTTCGAAGTGCTATCTCAACCTGATGCAGGCCAAGTGAAAGAGGAACACGATCATTTTTACAATCCGAACTGAACGACTTTACGAGAGATCTAAATCAGCAAAAGAGGCAGTTGAGCTTCGTCAACTTAACAGAAAAAAATCCAAAGTTTTATTTCTAATTTTATTCTTTAAGGGCTCCAAGTTAACAAGGGAAATTCGAAACTTCTTTATGAATCTCCGCAAAAAAACTACTTTGGATCACTCTGCAGTTTGCCAAACGTATTTGGAAAAAGCTCCACATTATGGCTGGTGAGGGTGGTTCGGAATGGGTTCCACAAAAATCCTATGTTCAATACCTTAGCGCTCATGTTGATCAGTATCTACACTGTACTGACCCTGCGATAATCATGCTTAGTATACAACACAAAAAGGCTATGTCCCTTCGACCATTCGTTCATATTAGATAAATTGATCAAAAAGCCATCTATTACCACATCTGATTAATACAGTTTTGACGTATGGTGGTCAGATCTGGTACAATCACAATGTTAGTACAATCGAAAGATCAAGAGTTTTCGGAACGAAATTTTTGTGAATACAAGAGTCTATACAAAAAGCCCGAGACAGATTGAAAGTATTATATATCGAATAGAAGAATTTATCAAACTGCTGTCGTGACGAATGGTGACATCTTCATGTGGAGGCTATTTCGAAATTGTATGGCAAGTTCTGTAACTATGCGTCGAAACCACTTGAAACCTCTTAGAAGAATTCGAATATTTGGACATGAATGGGTATGTTTTTGATTGTACCATGTTCCATTTACAGGCTATTCCAGGTCTTAGTTCTCAAGAACCGGGTGAAATGTTCTATCTTTCCACTCTTTTGTACCAAATTATAAAAAATGCCTAGAAATAACTTGTTTCTAGATAGGATTTTGCGAAAATGTAACGTCTTGTAAGGATTTTAAGGATTGGTAGCCAAGTGGCGACCGTGGGGAAATAAGAACTCTAAGTTTCTATCGTTTTACTTTTTTATGTAAAATAGTCAGGCGTTAACAATCGACACATCAAAGAAAAAGTCACACCCTCAAATAACATTTCTTGGTTGTCCGATAAAGAGCGACGAGTATGTCACTTAGAGTGACACCCCTCATATGCGAATTTTACGTCGAAACAATATTCGAACGAGTTAAATCCACTATACTTTTGTCCTATACTGAAAAGCGATCAACTTTGGATGAAATCATGTTATTGGTTTACTTTCGCACCATTTAGCGGTTATAATGTTGTATAACCTTTCCATTTTGTGTATAAAAGAGTCTCTTCTTCTCTCCTTAAGAAATTCTCGGATTCAAGTATGCATGCTTGTAAGCAATTCGGATAAATGCATCTGATTGGAAGTGTTCCATTTTCCTTCAGTCTGCAAGCTAACCTGTAGGAACTGAACCAATTGCATTTATATTCCAGAATTGTTATGCTTCGGCAAGGACTAAAACAGTCGAACGACGTGAAGAAAAAGAAGTGACGACGTTTAATAATAACAGAGTGTATAATAACAGTCTTTTCGGTATGTTTTTTAAAAGCATAAACTATGCCTGAAGTACCGCATCTAGCAAACAACTTTACATCCTTGCTTGCTTGCTTTTACTGTTCTGTCTTAGACTGCCCTTAATTTTGCAGGGAATCAAGACTTCATCTACAGCATTGCGCTCCTTAGACTTCAATGGTATGTTTTTCCTAAAAGCGTCGATCACAAGACATACGTTAAACAGCTTGTCATTGGATTCTTCACTCCTTGTCTTCATTCGAAGATTATCATTAACATGAAGCTGCGAGTCAATTTGCTGAAATCAGTGAACCTTAGCATAGCATCGGCGATTCAGTTTTTCCACGTACCGTAGGCCTAGTACAATTTGTAGCAGGGAACAATTATGTTTCCAGTCAGTAAAAGAATTCCAAGAAATGCAGAAATTTAGTCGTTGTCTGTTCCCAAGGGTATGTTGGGGTTTCCCTGAACTGCATATAAGTTGGATTGAAAAACAAAATTATATTTAATTTTGTCGTCAAAAAACAATTTGAAAAACTGAAACAGAGTTATTTCACTTTCAATAAAGGTGTTATTTTCCACTGAATACATTCACTGAATACACTCAAAAAATTCTTCTTCCTCGTAAGTATCCTCATCCATTCTTGGTGTTTCCATGTTTGGAATGTTTGAAAAGTCCTTACCAAGAATGGCTTATTCTACCTGGAAACAGACGCTGAAAACAAACAAAGTGTGACATTTAAATGATAAGTTCAATTCAACTCGTTGATTGCAAGTTTTTGGAAAATTCCATTTTAAAACGATGAATTGTCTTTATATATCTGATAATTTTCTTGCCATGAGAAGCAACTTATATTCTACGCAATGAAGAAAATCCTTTGAAGGCCAGAATTCAGTTAACTTGCATCATAGTTTCAATTTTGTGCCCTCAAAATACGTTCAAGATGCTCATTTTCTCGAATCCACTGTCGACCATTTGAAATCGCCGAAAAAGGAAGGGAGTGTCAGAAACTACGAGAAAGGCCCAGCGTGCCTTTCTCGTACCGTGCCGAGTCACACGCTGCATATCACTTACCTTGCTAGTAAGACATGGCCGGAAAAGGATTTGAAAAACTGATCAAGGGAAAACTCACTGACAGTATTTGTGGTACTTGGAACATTTCTCCATGGCAGTCTGACTAAGAGCAGATTGCTCGACCATCGATGCAATCGGAGAAGCAATGCACGTCTGGGAGTCCTACACTCAGGGCGTAAACAGCCTTCACCTTTATTCCTTTATTCCTAAGATTATTGTTATTGGAAAATATGGTTTTCACCAACTGACTTATACAAATCTAGTGACGCCAGGTGAACTAGCCTGGAACAAAATGGAACTGAGAAATTCAAATAGTGTAACCTATGGTATTTGATAAAATATTAATAGTGAACAATCGAAGCCAATATTTGGCCATGTTTAAGCCTTTCAAAAAATTCCAGTTGCTCTCTCCATTTTTCTGTGCACTTTTATGAATCCAATTGTTCATTGCTTTGAAGTTAATAAATGTGCATTTCATTGATTTATTTAATTCCAGTGACTTTAAATCAGCAATTATGTGACTCACGTCTACTTCTTCAATGCTCTTCACGTTTCCACACATTTGACACATTCTTGAGCTATCATCAACACATTCCCGCCAATTCATGTTCTGTATCAGCTACTAACTATTGAATTAAAAACAGGAGGCCTTCGAGGTCAGCAATTAAAGTTGTTATTCTTCCTAGTAGCGTCTCATGTTAGTAGTATTCGAGCAATAAACTTATTCGTGCATGCACTATGAATCACACAATTAATTCCATTAAATTCGATTTGCTTAGGAATGGGAGTGTTAATAAATTCTGGAGATGGATTCAAAGTGCTACTGATGACAATTTAGATACTTTGATATTCTAAATTCAAATGAATGTTCACACTTGAAGTGCAAGAACGTTTTTGTGATTGGCGTTAGATAAATTTCTGTGTTTCACTAATTTCTACCAGCTCGACTCCAATGACGTTTGTTATCTATAGAACTGTTCAAAACGCATGCAGGACAGCAAATTCACTAATTCCAACATAATAAACACTAATTTGCTAATTTACTCCATTAAAAAGTTCCTTAATGATTAAATCCTAATAAGTTGCGGTTGGTTTTGCATGCAAAAAATCTGCATAAGGAAAGAAATAAAAACACAATGTATATAGCCTTCACGCACGCAAAACAATTGTTATTTAGAATTGACTTTCTTCATTGGCCAATCGCTTCAACTTATAATTTTCTTAACAATTGTTTTTCACTATTTATGCAAGCAAATGGCAAGTTTAGTAGCTTCGTAAGCAGTGGCACGACATCTACTTTGTAGCAACATGGAAAACGTGACTACATTACGCCATCAATTTTAACGAGCCAATTAACACCTGAATGAAATTTGTTTATTGTTTTTATGCTTTATTCATTCTGATTTTAGCTGACCCATTAATTGAAAGCGTGGTTGTGATAAAAATCTGATAAGGACTCTAATTGAAAGTTTCATTCAAAAGAAATTATTTGTATGCGTTATTAAAACTCGATCGAGTTGGATGAATCAATTGCAGAAATGCACTTCCTTGGGGGTTACTAAGGTTTGCTGTGTTTGCCGTCTTTAAGGACATCCATTTGTATAAACTATTTGGAAGTTACGCTTTACTTTAGAGTTCTCCATACAATGCCAACTTGATGTAATTACTAGATCCTCATAAATCCCATTTTGATCCATAGTTTAATCAGCCCAAAAAGAAGACTTTTTAACTTTCTCGAGTTAATGTAGTATAGAGAACAGTCTACCATCGGATCTTTAGCCGAATTTACATTCAAATGAAGTTATTATGTTTGCTCCTCGTGTTGTAAGAACGAGAATGATGTTGTTAGTACATATTTACATCTAACTATTTTCTATTTACTTTAGTGAGCTTGACTTCGCTACCAAGATAAGAAAATTGTTAATCGATCGTTTATTTGCGTGACTGCAGGGCATTTGTATTTTTTTGCACTTTTCCTATCAGATGCATCTGTTCTACTTTTACTAAGTGGAAGATGTCGCACGAGAAAACTTGGTTTTTCAAACCAAATAAAAAAACTGAAATATTTTTACCAAACATTTGTCCTTGGAAATGTGGGTTTAACTTTTTAATTAGAACGTCTCCCATTTGATTCCAAATTCTCACAATATCTGTTTATTTTATTCTCTATAACACGCTCATATATCCGCATATCCGGCTTGATCTTGTATGATCCCTGAAGAACGTTTTCTTCCTTGATCATGTTTTGTTGGAATATTTATGTGAGCTTTAAGGCCGAAATACAATACTGCGAGATTGCGATGCGAGAGCGCGATGCGATGCGATGCCGCGGCGCAACGCATTCAATTTACAATGCACGCGATGCGAGGAAGAATAATGTTCATATGACAAATGTCAAATTGGTGACGTTTTGCGAAATTTGCTTGCAATTGTTTTTGATTTTTTAAAAGTTTTGAATTTGGTATTTTCCTCTGTTTGGCAAATGATGGCCTCAACAAGGTTGCACGAAATTTTCATTCAAAATTCATTGAAAAAAGGGGAAAAGTTGGTTAATTTCTTCCTACATATTATTGCATCATAATTTTTAAGTAGTTTCCAATTCAAAACGTCAATTAATAAATACTGAACTATCAGCCAGGCAAAGTCTGTCAGCAAATTATCTTTAAAGTTTTTTGGGTGGCACAAACTTTAAATAACGTTTCTTTGAAAAGAGCCTGAGTGGTCCATGCCCTCTAATTCGATCTCCACATTACTGGCAGTGTTCACTTCATTATTATATTTTTTATTTGAATGCTGTAGAGTTCTCAGAACGGTTCGAGATGCGCTTCAGAACAAACCAATTTCATCAGAAATCAATATTTTGGCTTCAATATTTCTATATCTTTTGACTTTCAATATTTCTTGAAAATCGGGACAGTATTTCTCAGCTTCTTCTTTATCTACACTAGTAAATTCACCATGCGTTAATACATGTTTAATTTCATACTACTTTGTAAACTTTACAAACCAGTCAGTGGAAGCATTGAATTTTTACTCCTCGGATGTCGAACCTGGAGTTTGTTGTTTCAATTTCTCAAAAAATTCTCTAGCCTTCTCTTGAATGATAGCCATACTTGTTGAATTTCTTTTCGTTTCTTGTTCAAATCAGACTTAAAGCAACCTCTGCACCTTCATGGATGGCACTTCTTTGCTTCACGGATGTGATCTTTTTTACTCCTTTAGCTGCTTGTGCAAGTCATACTAGTTTCGCTATAATCTCTTGCTTGGTTTTTATGAAGAGCACAGTTTTTGATACTCCACACTTTTTGGAACACATAATATGTCAGATTTCAAGTTGTTTTTTAAAAAAAGGGTTCAGAAATAGAAACAGAAAAATAGGTAAAGAAATAGAACCCAACTAGCGTACACAATTGACAAAGTTTATATGCTGCGGTATGTGCGATGTTTTCGTATATTAATGATTTTTCATCACCAGTTATCATCCAGTAAAAGAAAGGTTCGTTTTTGGACAGCGCAAGCAGAGATATGCATATGACGATTCATTTATTCAAATTTTTCTCACTTAACTGATGAGGCACCCATCTAGAATATTTATAGACCAATCCTAGCATCAGAAGATGGTTGAAAATGGTTTGTTCAGTTGAACTCGGCTTCTTTGCAATCTCCGATGTTGTCAAAAAGGAATCTTGTTCTATCATAGGCTTGATATTATCGTCATCGATCAAAGATGGCTATCCTAAACGTAGCTTGTCACTAAGGTCGAAATCAGTTGTTTCAAAGTTTTCAAACCAACTTCTGCACGTTCCAACACAGACTGCATCTGCACCGAAAACGTTCTCTAAATTCTGACACTCTTCCATTGCATTTCTTCCTTGTTGGAATTCGTACAAAATACAGTGGCGTAAATGAACTTTATCGGTGCCCATTTATTCATGACACAAATTCATTTAAAACATCTTAGATTCAATTTTTTAGAAGTGTATAGGTGTATAAATGCAATGATAAAGAAATGTAGTTATATATGTCTGAAACCAACATGTGCATATGGATTGAAACTTGAAGTAACGAAATCGGCTAGAACACTCCGTAAGCCTAGTACTTACGCTATGACGTAAGCAGAAAAAAACCAGAACACTTTAAACATTATATCTCTTTATCTAATGGGATTAAACCAAAATAAGGAGAATTTTATTTCTATTGGTAAAGTTTTTCTCATTATAACGTTCGACAAGAATGATTCCCCAAAAGCTTCTAAGTAAAAGCGGACCAGACTTATGAATCTATCTAAGTTTTTACTATCTCTTTCTGTGAGAAGTCACCCGGGAGTGTTCTTGCTGTTTAAGCTTACCCTATGGACGGGATGTTATTGCTATTGTGATCAGTTCGCTGCTACTTCTATAGTCCACACGCAACCCATTAATGAGGAAAATTATGACTTCAAAAAAAATTTAAATAGTTATCTAAAGGATACATTTTGAATGCTGTATGATGCACTCGAGAATTTTTTTTTCTCACTCAATTTTTTTAAGCTTTGAATGAAGTAAATATGATGAGAACCAAAAAGTATGAATTTGTATTTTTTATTTTGAAAAACGTTAGAAATTTCTGATAGAAAATTCTGAGCTAGGATACGTTGTGTAAATTTTTCAAAAGAGAATTAGCGACCTCAGCATGTAAATTTTTGCTTATCACTACTATGAGGTAACTGAAGCCAAAAAAAGTCTTATGCGTTTAATTTTTGCATAGAACGTGCGACCATTAAAGTGACGCCGTAGAGATTAATTTAAATTAAAGCTTATCATGGGATGCCTCACGAGCATGACGTTTCTGTCTAAGGATCATTTGAATGAAACTTACCATTGCCTACCGGACATTAGCCATTGCATGGCCGTCGACGGCATTTCTTCACAATCGAAATTCAGTGCATCTCCTCTGAAGTAAATCTTCAGGTATTAATACAACAACTAATATAGCTGCCGCTGCAAGGGCTATTTTTACTTTATAAATTTTTCTAAGTTTCCTTGCTACCACCGGATTTTTGTTATGATTTGGGAGTCTCGTGTCATCCTTCTTATATTCGCTAGTATTTAAGGTGTATTCATGTAATATCAGCCTGCGTGCTATGGAAAGTATGAAAAGTTTACTTTTCGAATTTTTGGAAATCGATGAAAACTTTTATCAAGGGTATCAAGAACCTTGTTAACATATCCAGCTGTTACAAAACTTCCATCGGGTTTTGCTTTTCAGTCTTAAAAAGAGGACAAAGGTAGTTAACTTGAGTGTTTGCAAATTTTTCAACTGATCTGGTTTTCTTCTTCGGTAAGGGTGCTCATTGTTGCGAGTGATAATGCTCTTCGAAAGATATATGTCCTCCTACTAATGATCCAAAGAAGTTGTGTTTTCATGATATACACGAGCAAGGTATTTTAAACACTCGAAGTTCAGCCATTCTCTTATTTGTGATGAGTTCTTAGTTAAATTCTCTCTTTTGACAGCAACTTAGTTTTAGTTGATATAGGGTAGTTGGGATGTGTTGAGCCCTATATCAGTTGCATTTATTGTCAAAAAACCACACCAGCTATGCCTTTTGAGTTTACTTGTCAATAAAATGCAAATCTAGTTATAGTTGGGTGATATTATGCTACTGAATAGTTCATCTGTAGTAGTGTTTCTCGGCGTAACCCATTGTCACAACTGAGATTGTCCTGTGATTGCTTATCACGTTCATTATTGGTTGATAAGATTGGTATCCACTGAATCTAGAGGTATTCCAAAAATGTTTGGTTTCTATCTCTTCACCTCCTCTCGATGTGGAGAGTGCCAGCATGCGGTGTTTCTTGTGAATTACCCAAAAAAATTTGGCCTTATGAAGTCCATTAGAAACAACCAGGGATGCTCCAGGTCCTTCTCCTTCAATATGGAAAATGTTACATACACGTGGTGCTTGCTAGATTTTCGTTTTCAAATTCTAAGTCTAATCCTAGTTTCGTCAAAAAGATTTACTAATAATAGCACAAAAGGCCTTTTTATCCATCGGGAAATATGAGAGCTACCTATCCACGCATTTTTCAATTTTTTTTCTAGATCAAACCTCCTTCATATTAAAAAATTTCTTTTGTGCAGAAAGTTACGATACATTGACAAATTTTTCAACATTGATTCAGCCTGTTATTGGCGTAATATTTAAACGATTGGAAGGATTCTTTGTTCAATATGCTATAAAAAAAAATCTTTAGCGTCAAATTGGGTGGATTCATCTTTTCAACTTTTCTTTAAATATATTTGGTTTTGAATTACTTATAAATATTCCTGAATTTTCGAATAAACTATTTGCCAAAGTGCATTGTTGGTCACATGGTTGTTTGAAATTAAGGAAGTCCATTAACTCTTTGTGTTCAATCTGTGGTCTGTTTTCTATCAAATTATAGGTATTGTCAGATTTAGATCAAGAGTTTTCAAATGCACTATTTTCATCTAAGGGAAAATTTGTTGAATTCTTTTTACGAAAACATAGAAATTACATTACAGGCACACTTTTGCAAGTATTCCGGCAAACTGTGAAAATTTTTCATCTTGAAAATATTCTTGGGGAAACTAACAAATTTTTCCCATTTTTTCCATGGCTATCATCTCTTTTTTCTACTTGATTATTTGATTATTTCTTTGAATTGATTTTGCTTCTTCAGTCGAAAATGAGTGACAACAAAATACTTTTTTTCATTTAAAATGAATCGCACAAAATTGATTAGAAAGGATCGCGTTCTTTTTTCCTAACCAAATAAGTTACCTTTAGGTTTTGAAAATAAGTTTGTTGGATGAACATAAAATTTAATACAATGAAAATCATATCAAACGGATGCGCTTCAGACCAGATTTATAGAAAGAGGATACCTGCTAGTAACATAGATTTTTCCTTCGAAAACTTAAATTTTTTTCTACAAACTCTTTTTAATGATTACACAAGTTTACAAAATTTAACTTTTTGTCTGTTACCGCGAATTTTGTGGTTGAAAATGTTCAGTTATAACTAGTTTTTGTCAAATCTACCCTCAAAATTTTTTGAGCAGCTCGGGTTACTTTGTTTTTGATTTTTGTCATTTAAGTGTATATATTAATCGATAACAGGCATATTTTACTGTGTTGAGATTAACATCTAAAGTTTTTGCGTCATGAGTAGTTCAAGGAGACGTTGTTTAAACAATCCAGATCATTTTTGCTATATTTGCGGAGAATATGTGTTTAAAGATTGTAGAAAAGTTATATCAGAGTCGGTGAAAAATACCTATTTTGAGTATTTTGGGATGCTCTTGAATAAAAATGAGAAGCCTTGGGCTCCCAATTGTGTCTGTAAATCGTGTGTTGCATATCTAAGATTATGGAAAAGTGGTAAAAGAAGTGCGTTTAAATTTGGAACACCGACTATTTGGCGAGAACCACGAAATCATCTCGAAGACTGTTATTTTTGTAGTGTGAACGTAAACGGTTTAAACACAAAAAATCGAGGTAAATGGCAGTACCCAAGTACTAGTTGCGTTCAACATCCAGTGCAGCGTTCACCTGACTCTTCAGTGCCTAAAAATATACCTGAACCCTTAGAACAAGTTGAAGGACCAAGCTCATCACAAAATGATCCTGATTTTAAAGGTATGTCAAATGAGCCAAAATGTTTTTCCCAATACGAGTTGGATGATCTTGTAAGAGATTTAAATCTTTCTAAACAAGCTTCAGAATTGTTAGCATCAAGACTGAAAGAAAAAAAAATTGCTTTCCCCAGATACTAAAATAGCTTTTTATCGTGAAAGAGATAAAGAATTACGGTGTTATTTTTCCGATGAAAACGGTATTACCTTTTGTTCAGATGTCAAAAACTTGTTGATAAAAATGGGTTTGAAACAATACGAACCAAACGACTGGCGTTTATTCATTGACAGCTCAAAACGGAGCCTAAAATGTATTCTATTACATAATGGAAATAAATACGCAGTGGTACCTATTGCTCACAGTGTAAAGTTAAAGGAAGAATATTGTAACATTTCGCTAGCCCTCAATAAAATAAAATACAATGACCATAAGTGGCAAATTTGTGTCGATTTAAAAATGATGAACATTCTTCTTGGTCACCAAAGTGGTTACACTAAGTTCCCCTGTTTTATATGTCTTTGGGACAGTAGAGCTAAACAAGAGCATTGGGTAAGAAGAAACTGGCCCTTGAGAGAAAATATGGAGCCTGGAAAGCAAAATATAGTCCAGAATTCATTAGTAGCTCGTGACGAAATTATCCTTCCACCATTACATATAAAACTGGGCATCATGAAACAGTTTGTTAAATCACTAGATAAAGACGGGAACTGTTTTTCTTACATTTGCCAAAAATTTCCTCAGCTCACTATGGAAAAGATTAAAGCTGGTATTTTTGATGGCCCCCAAATTAGACGACTTACGAAAGATACTCAATTTAGAAAGTCTATGACTGAGTTAGAACTAAAGGCTTGGACAGCTTTTGTCTCTGTGATGCAAAATTTTCTAGGAAATAAAAAATCTGAAAATTACATTGAAATTGTGGAAGACCTTCTGCTACAATTAAAAAATATGGGGTGCAATATGAGCATAAAACTCCACTTCCTCCATAGTCATCTGGACAGGTTTCCAGAAAATTTAAGAGATATGAGCGAAGAGCAGGGAGAGCGTATGCATCATGACTTACGCGTCATGGAAGAGCGCTATCAGGGTTTCTGGGATAAGAATATGATCTCTGACTCTTGTTGGTCTTTGATACGTCATTTTCCAAAGTCTACACATCGGAGAAGAGCTTTGAAACGAAGTTTTTTGGAACTTAATGATTAATTTTTGTTTTAATAATAATTTTCTTTTCTGTTTTATACCTACATAGCTGAAACTCAGTAACTAGAGCTGATAAAAAATTTCTAATTATATTTTTGAAAATAGCATATCATATGTATTCAGCAACAGCTAAAATTTCTTTGGCAACAGATGTTGCCGACCTATTTACTAGAGCCTTTGAATGTCTTTATTTGTTTGATAGAAGGTGTCAAAAAATAAGCATGTATCAGTATTATCTAGTAAAATTTCAATTCAAATTGTAAAATTTGTTAAATTTTTATTCATATGGTTTTAACAAATTTAAATCAATTGAATCAGAATAAATTTCCATTTTTTTTCAAAACATTCAAATTTATATTCAAAAATTTATATTCAAAATATTCAAATTTAACGATCTTTTACGTGTTGAATAAGGGAAATTTTCCTCGCTGTGAACTTACTATAAGTAAACAATTTCAACTTCGAAAACTTGCATTCTCACTGAATCAATGAATGCATCTCATCTTTTGTGGGTTACATCCACGCGAGTTGAGGATGCTTTTCTTTGTAACTTGAGCGTTTAACCTTTGAATTTGTTTGGCAGATGGTAATGTTGTCCTTATCAAGTTTGAATGTTTTTCATGCGAATTTTTGGTCTGTTCTGATGTGGAGTAATTTTCTGCAGCATTGCAAAATTCGAAACTTACTAATAAATGTAAAATCTTTGAATTTCAGATCCCAGTGACGGTCTACTATGAGTCATTGTGTCCTGACAGTCAAGCATTCATCACTAATCAATTGTATCCACAATTAAAACAAGGACTATCCGACCGTGTTGATGTTCAGTGGGTTCCATTTGGTAAATCCAAAGTAAGTGTAAACATTTGTTACTATCAATCATTTCATAATTATTTGTTTTTTTTAGTATGTAACTCGCGGATCCGAAGTTGAATTCGAATGCCATCACGGACCAAATGAATGTTATGGAAACAAAGTTCACTCTTGTGCGCTTAAACACATCCAAAGCAATTCATATGAAAATCAATACACCCGTGAAGGGCTTATTTTGGACTTCATCACCTGTTTGATGAGGGCAGGCAAAAACTTCCCGGATAATATTTATCCTGGCGAACGATGCGCTCATGAAAATCACATCAAAAATTGGGAAGTGATTGCTCAATGTGCCAACTCAACAGATGGCAGTCAATTCTTAAGACAAAATGGAGAATTGACCATGCAATTCCAGCCGGAAGGTTTGCAGAACGTACCAACAATTACATTTAATCATGTAAGTTTTTAAATTAGTTGAATTCCATTAGAACTACGAATTATTACAATTGAAATGAAAAATTGGAAAAATTTAAGTGAGAACTTTTGTTAAAATGTAGTAAAGGAAGAAAAAACCCTAATAGTTTGATAAAGATGAGTTTGATCGAATGAAAATTTTATGTAGTTGAACTTGTATACTTAAACAAATTTGTTGTAAGAGAAGTTTGGGTGAACGATTTCACAATAACATTCTATTGCTCAAAAGTTATCTATCTCAAAAGTTAAAAGTATAGAAGTGAAGAAGATTTAAATATTTTGCTATGAAAATATATGTTTCGCAAGAGACACTTTCTTAGAGAATCTTAGTTGCAAGTAGATACCAGTACACTCCGAGTAGAAAGCATAAAAAAACATTACACAGAAAATAATAATATGAACAGTTTTTGGTGTTTTGCCTATAACACAGACATCCACCGTATTATCAGGCAACCTTTAATCAAAAGATTTTGGCTGTTTAGGCGATCGGAAATCATTAACCTTTTTATGCATTGATGTCAGCGCTTAATGTCAGCAGAATTGTTATGGATTTTTCAAAGCTTTAACTAAGTATATTTGAAGGATAATGAGTGCCGCCGCATAAAAACCTGGCCAAAATAATTGATAAAAGATTAAAGTCTCCCTAACCATTGTATTTCCTTTTTGCCTGCACAGAATAAAAGATAAACCAGACATCAGTGACCAAAAAATTATAGATTATTATAAACATATTATTTAGTTACTTTTTGTAATTGCTAACCCGTATAGCCAACCTTGTTTTGAATCACTTTTGTCATTCATTTTAGTCATACTGTGGATTAAGTTTCGAAAGGTGTCCGGGGGTATTTCATACAAACTTTTTTCCACTGCTTTCCACAATTTCTTTCGAGGTTGGGATAAGTTTTCTGTCCAATCTTATGCTTTAGTTATCTTGCAGAAAGACCCACACCAATGGCATTTTTTCTTCTACAAGTGGTAGCAAATTATTTTCGAGGATATTTCTATATTCGTTTCCCAGCATCATAGTATATAGATATAAAAATACTTCTCCAAATCATAATATTTTCGCTGCTATGATCCACAGGTTTTTTTGTGGAGCGAACATAGAATTCCTTGCTTTTTGGGAGACGATCATTTCTAGCGGAATCATTACCAAATTAATTTATTTCTTTTTGATTGCAAAATAGGATGTCGCGCCATTTGATCTCCCCTTGGGACCTGACAATTGACTTTGATCCTAAGCGAATTGCAGTTTTTTGCACAAGTTTTTAATTCAAAGCAGTGGTTTTGGTAGTCGCCACGCTAATCAGATTCTAAAAGTAGCCTAAACTGCTCATGAACTCATCACTTTCCCAATTTCTGCAAGATTCGGTCCACACGATTTGAACAAATGTTAATGCAACCGTCAGCCGACGATGTAATGTTTGGCGATCTACCTCAAGTTTCCAGCTCGGCTTTAGTTCTCAAAGCATTTTGAATAAAAGCTATTGAACGACTCATAACAGTGTTGCCTTCTTTTCGAAGCATCAGCACAAATCTTCGTCCGTACAGTGAACATTTCTGTTATCTAAACGATGACAAATTTATTTCGTTTTAATTTTGAAAGTATCACTAAAAACGCCTACTCGAATTCCTCCAATCAACTAAAAGTTATTCACTTTTAATATATAATTAGCAGTTCCATGTTAAAAGTGCACACATGCTAATCTATTCTCAAAGCTTGAAAACAAAATGACAATACAAGTATGCAACTGGAAATTTACTGTTACGGTTTTTTTCTCGTGATGAGTACCAAGATGTCTTCTTTTCGTCATTTCCTGAAACAAGTGGTAGTGTTGCCATTGACAAATAAAACAATTTTGCGGCGAATTTAGCGGTTTATTTTGTCCAGTTCTGTATTTTTCTTGAAAATTAATCACAAATACTCGATGAGTCTTAAGTCCAGGCCTGAAACTTTGGAAGCCACTCCAGTGGCTCCATTTCATTCTCCAATTTATGAAATTATCTCTGATTTATGAAATTATCTTTGAATTTACTAGTAACATCATCGAAACTTCTTGCCTCTAAAAATCGCAGCGAGTTCTGAAGATTCATTTCCCTATCATGGAGGGAATGCCTAAGAATAAATCTATCTAATCTTTTCTCACGTATTATTCAACAGCAAAACAAGAACACTCCACTACGCAGGCTATAGTCGCGTGATTTTTTCTTTAGCTACTAATTGATTTCCAAGTATTTTTTCTGACATTTTTGATGGACTGATGTCAACCCGGAAAAAGGTTCATTTCACAAGAAGTTACAGATATTTTTACTACGACCATTGGTTAAACAATAAATATAAAAATCACATAGAGCTCAGAAAATTCCAAAAAACACGTGTTGTACCATCACAAATCCATTTAGTTTTGATTTATTGTTATTCCTTTTTGAGGTAGTCAACGACCGATGCAAAAGGGAAAATCTCCGTTACTGGTTCGAAGATACTGCTTGTAATTGTTGTCGGCTTCGCGAAGCGTTAAAATTTTTAGGACTTTTACATTGCCTAGATGACACCTCCAAAAGTTTCAACTCATTTATCGCATTCTGAACTTGGAAAAGCCAAATAGTGATACACCATCGTACATAACCAGGATTCTCCAGGTTTTCCTTTTTAGCCTTACTTACGAATACCTTCGTGGTATCGGCTTCTCAGTTATTCGCTGCAAATTCCTTCCATTTTTGGAGATCTTTCGCCAGTCAAATAGATTCTATAGATCGTAAATGTAATCTTATGGTCAATTAATCTCCTTAAGGTTTTGCTCCTCTAATGCGGCTTAGGACCCGAATTTCAAATGCTTTTCACAACCTCTCACAACCGTAGCAAAACATAATCATCGTCACTGCTTTACATATTTTAAGCTTTGCTCTCATGTCTTTGTGGTTACTTAGGCCACAGTTCTTACTACTTAGTCAAATAATAAGAATGCGAGGGTTCCAGTTTATAGTTCTTTATTTAGTTTATAGTCGTTGTGTAGAGTAGTTCATTGATAGCATCTATTTAAAGTGTATTTTCAGCATTCATGACATTTATGTCCGATCTTAATCGACACTTTTCAGATTCTTTTTGCTCTGGAATGTCAACAAAGTACTTACTTATGATACTTTAGAATCATAATCATTGGAATGATTAGAATATATAATAGTGATCAACCCATATAATAGTGACCCCAAAATTTTCAAGATCGATTTTTTCAGATCCCCGGCCTGATCTCAGAGGATGACATTGGTTTAGCTGGTGGCAGCTAGACATTAAAAATGTTATACTGTTAAGCACAACGTCGTACTCTCTGACATTGCTATAAATTCGTCGCTAAAGCCTTTTTTGAGAGGGGAAGCCCAATGCGTAGGTTTCGAACAGTCACTGTTTCCAATTTTCCTTCTAGATTTCCATAAGGCATTGCACACTGCATTTGTAACTCTTCTGATGCACTGCACTTGTAGCACAGACTGCTTCGACTTGATCTTCCGCGGTTCTAAATCAATACTTATAGAATGCAGAGACTGAAGACTACCTTTTTACTTATTATACAGACTACCCTGGACTGCCTACAGAGAGAACTCGACTGCGTGATCGGTCTGTTTAGGGCTAGCAAACATCAATGTCACCGTCAAGCTGATTGCCTCAAAAAGGGATTGCCCTATTTCTTTTGTTTCTGTAAACAAATTGAATTTTTTTTAACACAGTTTTCGATTCTGACTAATTCTTAAGAGTTTTTCAAGGCATATTTGCTTGCTGATATCCTCCATGGTTGGAAGACAAGGCCACATCTTTTTGTTGCTTGTACAAGCCTCATGTTTGTTACTGATTTCGACGGCTTTCCTAGTTTCCAAGAGGACAATGATGTTAAACATTGATGAGGCTTCAATGCTAAGCGTCTTTAAGCTGTTTTCGATTGGTCGTCGAGCTTCTTTCCATAGTTTTTGTTTGTTATATAGTTGATGTGGTCACTTTGTGAGCTGACATGTAAAGTCTCCTTCACTAACATGTATTGTATGTTGGAATGTGCTAATTTGACTTTTAGTTCAAGCTGCTTCTCTTAGCTGAAAGCTGTCATCTAAGGATGTTCTGCTGTTTTCCTTTCATTCGACTCCATACGACTAAAACCTATCCATTTTACATTGACTTTGAGAAGAATGTTTAGAGGCAAGGCTGTAACTTTACTCAGATTTCATTTTGTCTTCCCCTTTATTCCGTCTGTAGCAGTAGTCCCTCGAGTCCCCCTATACCCTCGAGTTTGTTTTCCCATTTTAAAGGGGCTTCAATGAAACAGTTATGATATTTTCTTTTGGTGGTTGGCAGGAGAAGACTATTGACGCCCTTAGCGTTGGAACTTCAGTAGCAACCGGACTACAGACTAAACACCACCCCTTTCACACCAAGAACCTAGGCTAGAAGTGTTTTGTCACTTAGGTTCATAGTCTTTAGTTTAGGGAAATCCTTCTTTTGGCAGGTGTGGATTTCTCATCCACAGTGGAGCAGGATTGTTCTAAGAGTAATTTCTCTCATTATAATTAACTAAATTCTATAATAAAAAATAATGTAAAAGGATAACAAAAATATTTTTTGTGACTGCGATGTGAAGACTATTTACGCCCTGATTGTCTGATTCTCAGCGACAACCGACTATCGAATAAATACTCCCGAGAACCCAGCCTGGAACTGTTTGCTAAATAACGTCGATCTCAGCCTCATTGGTCTCGCTTTGTGACGTCTTCAGACAAATAAACCCTATTTCAGCAAAAAGATGGTAGGGAGAGGGATTGCTGTCTGCGAGACCGAGAGGTTAAAAAATTAAAACGAATTCAATTTAAACGTGGTGGATCTATTATGTTTCTTTAAAAGCGATCTCAAACATTATTCATGCGATGATGGAACAAAGAAGTTTCGACCCTCGGCCGGAGAGCGCGAGCTGGTTGAAAGTTATTGCAACCCCGAAAAGGTAAACAACTTGCCTATAAATTTCTTTCATCATGTAAAGTCGCCCAAAAGTGCTGTTAAGAGCGAACCATTGACCAAGTGGTTAAAGTTGCAAGATCTTTGCATAGAGATAAACAAAGATCCTTTAAATAGTAGTACTAGATTGTTACCAATAGATTTGATGAAATACAATGGAAATTCAGAGTAAATTTGGTGATGAAGGAGAGTGTTGCCACAAGTTATTACCCGTGCATGCACTGTCAATGCACAAAATTACATAAAGGAATACGGCCGGAATGCATGATTTGGCTGAGAAAAAGGCAGTAAGCCATTTTAGCTAAATAAAGAAATGGAACAACACCAGTTCTAGATAAACTTTCATACAAAATACAAAAATTTGGGATAGGAATCCAATTGAATATACTGTCAACCTCGGTTATAACGAACCTCTAGGAAAATTGAGAATTGATTCGTTATACCCAAAGAGAGAAAAATTATAATTCAATAATGAACAAAGTATGTATGTTTGTATGTCAAGATACTACGCGGCCTCAATTTCAAACGAATCCGAAATATAAGAAAATATAATACATAACTATAATGGAATTTAGTGTTTTGTTTCTCCATTTTCTCTCCAATTTGTCAATGAAATTTTCTTCTGCTTTTGGCTTTAAGGCAACTCCACTATTTGTTATATTACACAATCTTTGTTGTTTAAACCATTTTAGGAGTAATTCAACCACATTATCATGCAACGGGTTATGTATTTTTTTCGTTCCAACTAGAATATTTTCAGGGGCAAAAAGCAACTCCTTCTTTTCCCACATTGTTGGAATTGTCCACTTGCGGCACACAAATCGCTTTGTTTTTTTCACAATTTTGCGGTTTATCATAACTTCTTCTTTTGGTAAGGACACCTTTCTTTTTTCACTCAATCGTAGTTGGTCCCTGTATAGCTGTAAGGATCTAGCAGTTATGCTACGAACCCTGTTTAATTTTCATACCACTAACATGTGAAATGCAAGTTGCTGGCATGGAAATAGAACAACAGCGCAAAAACTGTTATGAATGAACTTTCTCCCTGCTATTGCAGAGACTACCTGAGCAATAAAAGCCTTTTAAACTAGATGCCGAATAAAATGCGAGAGAAGCATATCCTAAATGCGGTGCAAGGGACTCTATTTGGCTCTGCTCTATGGATCACCGAATATGATGTGCTACTGAATATTGAATTTTCGGTAGGTGGTTCCTTAATAGCTACGCAGAGGAAACGACAATTTTCATAGCCTCCAAAACTCGAAAAGTCGATAAAATCAAAAATAAACGAGAAATGAGAAAAGCTAAGATAGAGGATCATGATCTTGGATATTTAATTACCAAGACCGAAATTATTATATTAAGTAGGGAATGTATATCAACAGAAATTCCTACGGCACGACGTCGGTACAATCTATGAGGTAAATCAAGGGTACAACGTTGGGTTCAAAGAAATACTACTGAAAATATGTTGCCACTCAAACGTCTCTAAGAAACGTTTTGGGAAATATAGGAAATGTTTGAAAGAAAAGACCCCAATTAAGTTTGTTGATAGACATGAATAATTCCTTACGACTTTTGTGCAACGATGTTTACGTTAAGGCCTTTAAAATTTTCAAGGGGCATTGAAGATTGGCTTTAAAGACCGGACAGTATGTGAGGATGCAGTTTTTGTGGTCGTGAGAGTTAATGGATTGCTTGGAATCGCTCCCAAACTTTACAAAAGTTCGCAACGTACCTGCCACGTAAGTATGGTACCTCAGGTTGCTGTTGAACATTTTGATAAGTCTCAAACATAGAGAAGGAGACGTTAACCTTTGTTAATTTCTGAACGTTCGGCAATATGTTCACATTTATCTTCTTATAACGAAATGGGTAGATATGCCAGAATATAAGTATGATCTACATTATGGTCTACATATCTACGATGTTTGTAGATTCCCATTCTATGGACTAGCCGTTCAATTTATTCCTCATATGCAAACGATTTTCGCTCTGGAGGACTGTTCTCTTTTATGGAGTCCGGGACCCTTATCAATCTTAGGAGCAATGCTAAGAACGGGCAACGATTGGAATCCTACGATTTACAACGATTCAAACATTCCGTTTGAGCAAGCAGTAGCCTCATTCTAAATCCTTTATTCTCACAAGAATAATATTGATAATAGTTTTGTTGGAATCGGGAAGTGAAGGCTAAACACTCCTTGATTGTTGAAAACTGAATTACCGTCTAAACACCTCCCTTGTCGCACTGAGAAACTGGTCTGGAAATGTTTGTTACTGAACTTCGGCCAAGCCGTGTAAACGTTCACTCGGCGGTACCTTTGGTATTTAGAGATCTCTCTTTCAGCAAGAATAGGCAGAAAGCAAAGATTATATTGGAACAGTGGTCTCCCTTCTCTCTGCTCTCACAAGCGATTAAAGATGCTCTTCTCTATGGGAAGGAGTTTTTGAGGGGAATGCAAAATACAGTTCCATTTGAATTTCGATCTTAGCATTTTCCATCAAAGTAACTGGAGAGACTCGATAATAATATAATGAAGTTCTTAATTTGGGCCTAAGTTATCTTCCAGCCAGCTTATAGGGACTTAAAGTCCTGCATATACTGATCTGGTTATAATCACGTATGAATTAAAATAAGGATTTATTGTGATAGGTCAAAATTATTTGTTTATATATTATTAAAAAAATAGACTGGAACACTTAAAGGTATATTACATTAAACATGAAACGTTTACAGCTTCCTCCTGTTGATAGAATTTGATTCCAATTGTCTAGAATATTTCCCTATTTTCTCCGATTATTGCATCAAAATCATCAAATTATTGTTTGTGAACAATATTCACCACTAAGTTCCGTAATCAAGATTTGAATTACAATTGTATTCTTCTTTTTTCAGCAATTCGATAAGGACGCTCAAGCTTTGGCGCTTACTAACTTCCGTTCGGCAGCCTGCATGTATGTAGCATCACCAAAACCACAACTTTGTGCTGATAGTGCTGGCGCTGCAATTACTACTATGGTCTCATTAGTTTTTGGGGCTTGCTACGTTGTCCTTAAAATGTTTTAAGCTTTACTTGTTTAATCAAAAACAACATCTCGGTATCACAATCCGTCCAATTTCAATTAAAATTACTTTAGAGCTGTGGAAATTATTTCTATATTTAAAAACAAGAGTTATAATCGCCTCATATGGAAAACTGTTCCGAGAATATCCTAAGCAATAATAAAATGCAATTTTTAATTTGAATAAACTGTTTAAGAAAGTAATTAAGAATATGGTAAAGTAATTTTTTGTTTTTTTAAAGATTTTGTTTTTTGAATATATTTGCACACTTGAATAGGTTTAATGGACACATAAACACAAATTACCATAGCGAATGTTTCAAACTGCTATGGCATAAGTATGTGTAGATTATTTCTGTAGGTGTAAAGTTTTCAGTCTCAATAAATAAATGACAAAATCAATTGAATAATTTTTCATTATCTATCAATCAGACATCCTAACAGAACGTACAACTTTTAGCTGATAGTCTTTTACTACTACTCCCATTTGTTGAGGTAAATATCCTTCGGCGAAACACACGTTTTCTTCTACGTAAGCACCAAAAATAATATTGGATGCTCACGAATGCGGTGCAAGGATGGATACTTGTATTTTTGATTGAAAATGCAAATCTTTTGTTTGTTGATTTTCGTTTAGTATTTCGACTTTTTCAATGCAAAAAAAACCGCGATGGCAAAATCTTAGATTCAGGAATAACACCGCCAAATCGAAGCCGATTATTAAAAGTTCAACTTGAGAATTTCCTTGAAGTTCTTTTTAGGTTGTTACCGGCCGAAAATAACACGTTGAAATTTAAAATCCAGCTGAGGATAATTGAATGAATTAACATATATATTTGTTCCTTATTTGGCGGTCTCCTTTAAAATGTGTTGCACTCCACACTAATTACATATCGACTCCGAGTGAAGTTTGTTCAGGAGTGTCATTTGGCTGCTGCAAGTGCTGCAAAAATATATGTGAGTTTTTTAAATTAAATTAAATTAATAAATTAATTTAAATTAAATTATTAAAGGGGCGCAACATTTTTGAATTCCGCAAAAGAGTTCCTTTTAAGGAATTAATTCTCTAAACTAACGTAAACTTTATAAGTACAGCAAATGTTATTCCGAATAAATGTCCTACAAGTTCTCTTAACGGAGGTACGCCATTCTACAAGTGGAAAGGGGAAGTACCTGATGTCAGTTGTTTTCAAGAATTTGACTGTGGAATCTTTTCTCTTGTTCGTGAACCTGGAATACAGAAATTTGATGAAAAATCAAAACGCGATAATTTTCTCGGATATTCGGAACAATCTATAACGTATTAAATTTGAATTGCAGAAGACAACGTGTAGACATGAAGCAAATGAATGGCTAAATGCAATGGCTTCTAAGTTGTAAAATAATACTTGGAACCTTGCTGATCGTCGGAACTCGCGTGATCTTTAAGAATAAATATATATGACAAAAATGGACACAGAGATAAACATAAAGCGAGAATCGTGGCCCAAGGGTTTTCTCAATGGCCAGGAATAGATTTTACAGATACTTTTGCTCCCGTCGCACGTATTGGATCAATTAGAATGGCTTTAGCTCCAAAACAATGCACAGAAATGAGGAAAAAGGCTGGAAATATAGTGAAAAGTCTTAAAATGGGGAATAGAGTTTGTATTTTACAAAAGACTTTTTATGGATTGCGTCACGCTGGGCGACGATGGCATGAAACCATAACTCAAGTTCTGATAAATTTTGGTTTACACCAAAACGAAGATGATCCATGTGTATTCTTTACAGGAAAAGGGGAAGACGTATTAATTGTTATACTATATGTTGATGACATACTTGTTTTCTGTAAAGAACAACAAAGAATTGAAGAATTTCCAGATCAAAGAACTTGAAGACATCAACTTTTGCTTGGGAATCGAATTTACACGCGACAAGAAGATAATAAAAATGCCTCAACGAAGATATATTCGTAAGGTGCTTGCTCGTTTTGGCATGGTAGAATGTAATTCAGTTTCTACACCCTTGGATCCAGGAACGAAATTAATGAAGGCAGTTTCTGTAAGCAAAGCAAATGAAAAACTCCCGTATAGAGAATTAGTGGATTCACTTATGTATTTGGCTACATCTACGAGACCAGATATTGCTTACGCTATGAATTATCTGATTCAGTATAATTCTTCTTATGATCTTGAACATTGGACAGCTGCAAAGAGTGTCTTGAGATATTTAAAGGGAACAATGCATGCGGATTATGTTGATCCAGACTATGCAAATTGTCCTTATGATCGACGATCCTATACAGGGTATAGGATCGTCGAACAAAATTTCTAATTTTTAGAAATGTTGTATCTTGGGAGGCTAATAAACAAAGTACTGTAGCACTTATGTAGCATAAGCAAATAAATGACAGGTACAAAGACTATAAAAATCCAATAGTAATTAGACCTTAAGTAATTAGACCTTAAGTAATTAGACCTTAGGCAATTAGGACTTTGTGTTAACTTAGTATAAATATCCCGATAAAGGCCATTTAAAATCAGAAAATAATTGACACTGAAGAAGGGAGCAACTCACTCCCGAAATATATATTTGTCAAAAATTAAAAACATAGCATTTTTTTTTAAATGGAAAAACAACAAAAAACAAAATCTAATCTAGAAGTGCTAAACACGGGACAACACACACAGTACTGTAGCACAATCCACGACAAAACCCGAATACGCGGGGCTAAACGAGGCTGCCTGAGAAGGCATATATTTACTTTGTTTCTTGAAACATCTTGGTTTTAATAATTTTAAAAAGGTAAAAAATTTGGAATAATATCGGTGCTCTCCAATTTTTCATAAAAGAACGAAACATATAGTTATAAAACATCATGCGATTCGCAAAATGATTGAGGAAGGCTTTATAGAAATACAACATGATCGAACTGATAAAATCCCTGCAGATATGTCGACTACGTCTAGTAAATTTTTCGAAATATGAAGAATATTCATCGTCTGAATCTCGAAGGGAAGTATCAAGAAAAATCGATTCAAGTTCTCGACTCAACCGAAATAAATATATGAATATCGTTTTATATGAATGAAGTAGAAAGTAAAGTAGAAAATGAAGAAGAAAATAATATAGTTGTCAAGAAGATTTGTAACTGAGAAGTCGTATTAATATTTTCATTGAAGTTATTACTGAATATATTCATATATTGTGATTCCACTTCATCTTTACATCTTCACCACCCATTTTCTTGTTGTAAGCATAAATTGCAGACGGTATTATTTATATTTTATATGTATATTTCTTTTGTTTAGGAGGTAAAGGCGGTTTACGCCCTGAGTGCCGGACTCCCGCTACTGGACTGCCGACTAAACATCTCCCCTGTCACGCCAAGAACGTAGCCTGGAACTGTTTGTCACATTACTTCGGACTAGGCCTCATTTATCATCGCTTAGCGGTGCCTTCAGGTTAAGGGTAATCCCTCTTTCTGCACGGATGGATTGCTGTCACAGAGATCTCCCCTCTCTCACCAAGCGATCCATCATTCCCATCTTTATGAGAAGAACTGTCCGTACGTAATGCGACACACAGTTCCAATTGTCTTTTGATTGCATCATTTTTCCCGTTACATTTTCTGGGGAGAGCACGCCTATTTTCTCCGAGAGATGCGAACGGAGTCTTGCCATCTGGTACACGTAAAGAACGTGTGGCAAGCTTCATCCGTCATCCCCGGGCAGAGAACGCAAGTTGGAGATGGTGACTTTCACATTTATACAGGTTGTAATGATCGCAGGCCTGATGTAGGCAAGTCTACTACAGGCCTGCAGATATGGTGGGTCTCTCGAGACACATTTGGGCAACTGAACGAAAGGTCAGCTGACCACATGATCGACGATCGAACGGAAATTGGCGGACAGTGAGTTTCGGAAGTTGCAAGGGACGGATCGGTCGACTCACAAGAAACAGGTTCTTGTTTCGCGTTCACCGCGAGCGGAGTGCAGTTATACGCGGTTTGGGTTCTAGTGGAGTAACGGCAAGTGGTCAAGGTGACCGTGCCGGCGTGTTCAAGTCGCCAGTGGCGTGTTTGTTGCTGGTACCTTGTACAGTTGTTGCTATGTCCCTCCTTCCGAGCTCGTCTTGGACAGTGTTCTATTCTAATATTCTGTACATCCTATTGAGTACTCTGTATTCCCATTGCCGCCGTCGTTGTATACATTTTTCTTGCGAACACATTGCGCCATAAAAATCTGTAACGGGACTTGCCTATTCACTGCTAAATTCTGGCTGTCGTCAGTGAGAAGTGTTTGTTCGAGTTTAATAAATTCGTGGAAAATCTGCGCGAGCGGACAATATTGCAGTAATTCACTCCGTGAAGGACTCAGTTTTGTTATTTTCTGGCGCGGAAATTTTGTAGCTGCGGCAGTTGTAAACAGAGAAAGTTGCGAATCCACTGCTCCGCAACCCTTGACAATAGCTAAGACTTACATTCAGTATAGAAAGGATTCGTGGCGCGGATGACCCGGCGAAATATTGATAAATGGGAAAGTTTGCGGTTTGGTGTTGTGCCGTCGTTGCATAACGACACAACGTGGTCGAGGAACACACGCCTTTGCCCTTTCTGCACAAGAATACTCGAGCGCACGGTGCATCTCCGCCACCGTTGGTCGGTCGACAGTTACGTCGGGCTTGAAGAATTTTCCTTGCAAATCACCAATTAGATAATGAAACAGTGAGATAAAACGCTTCTAAAACAATAGAACCATCAACCCTTTGTGTTGTGTTACCATAAACCCGCTGATTCCACGCGTGGTGAGGCATTCACGCCGACCTTTCTCAGCCTGGCCGCGCGAAGTGCCCCCTTAATAAAGCGCCGCGAGTGCATTTTGATGGCCGCAACAGTATCATGTCACAATTTCGATGGGGTCCCATTGTCATCGCACCTTGAGTTCGATCACTAGATACGTGGTAGTCGTGTAATGTTAGCATTACATAAGAAATGTCGCTGGTTGGTGCGGCTGCGAACAGTCCGATGACAAATCCGAAGCTCCAAACGTTGGACTGGTCGAAGGCATGAAATCTTGATCAGAAGTGAAATGTTCGAGAGTCGACAACGTGAAAACAAGTAAATATAGTTTTGTTTACATTTGCCTATGAGGAAATCGAATAACTTGGAAAAAAATTAATAAAACATATCAACAATCGACTTTATTTTATTCTTTTACAAGTTTTCGTGGTTACTAAGAAAATGCAAGTGCTGAGTTAGCTTGTCATAAGTACATCGGGACAGTGATAAAAGCGTGAAATGCCTTAAAATTGTCATCGCCTCTTTGAAATATTAACTTTTAGGTGTAAGCGTCAAAAAGTGCTGCCTATAATATGAAGATGCGAAATATGCAAAATCCGATTAAAATACAAAAGTAGTTGTTTTGAGAGATTTGCTTAGGAGCAAAAAAAAAATTAATTTAGTTTTCTCTGTAAAATATACGGCATCATTTTTTGTATAGGATCCCAAAAATATAGAATATCATGAAAATTCAGTTTATTGTTTAAGTAAGAAATGAACAATTCTGATGAAGAATAAAATTATACAAAACGTTTATTGTAAAAAAGAAAATAAGTAGCAATAAGTGTAAGCAGCATTCGATTTAATATCTTAAATTAATACATAGAATGAATAAAATGAGTTGCTCAAGATAAATTTTCACGTTTCTTTCCACATGTCGGAATTTTCTTTTCAGGAGGAACCTTATCGGCGATCAGGTGAGTGGCCGTGACGTGTAAGTGGCAGTTGTTGTTTTTTTTTTTTAATTTTCTCGGTAGATTGACATTAGCTTTAGTACGCGGTTAAAGTAGTTTGTGTTTGGGCACCTCGATGATTCCGGTTAGCGAATGCGCGTTAGATTTAGGTCGGGTTGCAATTTTGTTTTGTTTTGACTCGGGTTGAAAAGGTAACATAAAATAGCATACCGTTTGTTGTTTTTGAAATGGCGTGTCGGAAAATCGGGTTTTTCGGTGGCTGGTTCTAATAATGGAATCGGAACGGAGGTCCACTAGGGTCCGACCCACGTCCGCACACCTCGCCGAACGGAACTAGTCCGCCAGCAGCCACCAAATTAGTTGACCTTCGTGTGGCCGAAAGGTTGACCCGCCGGGGTACATTTCGTTGCCGCATCTCCATGGACTTCACGTCCTTTGAGTCGATGCGAGGCTGACTCGTCGCGATGCGAAATGACCCTTGTTGGGTCGTTTATTCCATTACAAGGTAAGTCTGAAAATACCCGTTAACACTGAGTAGTTGCATCAGGTAATAATCAGTCTCACCATACATTCTGTAGAACCGCGGCCGCAAGCCACTAATCAGCCGTGCGGTCCACCTGCCTCGCGTTTTGTTTTCCCATATTTGCTGCCACAATGTTAGGGTCCTTCTTCGTTCCTCTCGGCTGACGGTTTCGCTCGCCGACTCCCCCATACGTAAGTATACACTTTTTCGTTCGTCTGCAATTAACTTAATAGGAACCACCCTCGAGATTACCAGCACTGCAGGTTCAGAGACAGTGCGGTATGCAGCGGCTATCCGCAAAGCTCCTTGCCTCTGCACCTGTGCCAGACGCCTTCGGTGCGTCTCTTTACTAAGAGCGTCAGCCCAAACCTCGGAGCCATACAAGAGCACTGACTCCATCGCACTCATCAGTAGACGTCTTTTGCTCGAGTTTGGTCCCCGCGTGTTGGCCATAAAGCGACTGTGAGCCGATACTCGCACAGAATCCTTATCAGCTGACGCTCGAACCTGCTCGAAAAAACTCATCTTCGAGTCAATCATCAAGCCAAGATATCTGATTGATTCTTCCGACTCGATGATCATTTCTCCTACCCGAACGGAAATAACACGAGGGATTCGCTTCTTGGTCAGGACGAAAACCTCGGTCTTTTCCAGCGCTAGGCTAAGTCCACGGTCAGTCATCCACTCGCTCACTCGACGAATTACCGCTCCCAGTTTGAGTTGCGCCTGTCCGACAGTACGTCCGGTGACTAATACTGCTACTTCATCTGCGTACCCAACCAGGCGCGACTCCCCCGGTAACTGCAATCTCAAAAACTCATCGTACGAGACATTTCAGAGGTCCGGGCCCAGAACGGAACCTTACGCCACCCCTGATGTCAAACCAATTCTTCGCTGGCCTCGCAATGTGTCATAGATGAGTTTTCGGTTTTTGAGGTAGTCTTTCAATATCCGCGTCAGATACCTCGGCACCCTGAAATATTCCAGAGCACCAAGAATATCTGTCCATCTAGCAGAATTGAAGGCATTTCTCACATCGAGTGTTATGAGCAGTACTTTTCGTCTCGAGTTGTGATATTTGGCTTCTGCCTGCTGGACCGCATTCACTACCTCTGCTATTGCACCGATCGTGGATCGACCAGCCCTGAAGCCGTACTGCTGAGGAGACAGATCCCCGACAGTTCGGATGGTCTCTATAATTATTTCTCTAATGAGCCCCTCGAGCACCTTTCGGGCGGCGTTCAACATACATAGGGGCCGATATGAAGATGGTTGCTCCGCGTTCCCCTTCCCCTTGTGGATCAGCACGAGCCTTGCCTCTTTCCAGCAATTTGGAAACGTGCCCTACTGCAAACAGGCATTGAAAGTGGTGAGCAGCTTTTCAGGGCAAAGTTGTTGGGCAAGCTGTATCACTTCCGCTGGTATACCGTCTGGCCCCGGGGCCTTTTTCGATTTGAAAGATTTCACCGTATCATCCAGCTCGATGGTGCTAAAAAGTGGGCATTCCTAAGGTCATTCAACATCTGTATCATCGGGACGAACAGGATGCACAGGGAAAAGCGCTCGAACAATCTCATGCATTTTTTCCACTTCAAGGACGTAGGGCCTCCTTGCAGCTCCTAGTTTCCGCATTGTAAGCTTGTAACCCAGCCCCCACGGGTCTCTATTGATGTCCTCAACGAGATTGTGCCAGCAGCGAGCATTGCTTGCGTTCATCAACCTACCGAGGAGTTTTCTGGTCGACCTGTATGCCAGCGTTTGGGAATGTGACTCGTCTCGATTTCTTAAACGTTGAGATTCGCGACGGAGTTTGTGACATTCTCTCCGCTTTTCAGCGATTTCTGCCGACCACCAGTATACAGCAGGCTTATTGTGTCGAGGCCGTTGCCTGGGCATAGAGCAGTCGCACGCATTCTTGATGAGCCTCATGGTGGAGTTCACCATGTTTTAACATGGTTTCTCATGGTTTTTACATTTCTACAGTTGAGGATTGGGTTGCTACGCGTCGAGTAGCACACTCGCCAATTTCGAAAGCAATGTACTGGTGATCGCTCGCCGAGTAGTCCTCCAGTACCCTCCATCTGTGTATCCTATGCACTAAGGACTCCGAAGCAAATGTCACATCTGGAATAGTTCCCAAGCAGCCTCCTCGTCGAAAAGTTGGTGTGTTCCCAACGTTCATGATGACAAGTTGCCTCCTAGCCGCCATTTTTAGGATTCTTTTTCCTCTCGAGTCTGGAAGAGGCATTCCCCATTCAATCGCCTTGACATTAAAGTCACCACCAACAACGATTCGGCCTTCCGTGCTCCAGACAGCTTCCTCCAGTTCATCGAGCCTGCTCTGAAAACATGAAATTGACTCATTCGGCGTGAAATAGACGCTTATGAATGTCAAATCGGCGCACCCAATGAGCACGAAGCCATTTCCGCTGGAGCAAGTCCGAGCTGTGGGTAGAGTCCTATCACGTACCCAGATGGCGCCGGTGCCGGATCGATCACAATACCATTCACCCTCCTCCTTGCTGTGGTGTTGCTCAGATATCAGCTACAAGTCGACTTTTTTCGTTCTCGCAACCTGGTCTAGTAAATCTTGTACGGTTGAGCTACGGTGTAGGTTGATCTGCAGGACTTGAATCGTATCTTTGCTCTTTTCTTGCTTAGTGCCTCTTTGAACTCCTGGGACCTACCACTTCCTGGGATTTGAGCCAGATCTTCAGACTTCCACCCCTTATTTTTGCACAAGATGCAACTGGGTTCGTTTGGGCAGTCTTTCGCCTTATGGCCGGAAGTGCCACACTTGCAGCAGAGTTTGCTTCGATCTGGCCCTTGTCGGTGGATTCCGCTCTGAGTTCTACGAGGAGACCGCCTGCTCTGGTTGGTTTTACCGTTCGTATACAGACACCGTTTTTTTCGGGTTCCACATCTTGCCTGATTTCCTTGAGGACCTCGGCGTAAGTTGTCCCGTCTGCAGGCTTGATAAGTAGAGCATCCATTATTTTTATTTTATTAGCAGTGTTGCTTAATAATGTTGATTATTTGACTTGAAAATAGCATTCATTTCAATAACTTAATAAAAGAGCTCATTATTCATTACTTATTTCATCTCATTGCCTATGACTTCCTCACATCTTCTGAGAAGTTTGATGATTCCAAGTTTGAAGAAGTCCTCATCTTTCGAAGCAATCCATTCATCGAACAATTTGTAAACTTCTTCAGCATTTCGAAAGCGTACGTCGGCCAAGCTGATCCGCATCGATAGGAAAAATAGTAGTGAAAAGAAGCAAGATCGGGAAAGCAGGGGGATGATCAAGGTTTTCCCAACCGAGCCGTTCAAATTTTTCTTTAACGATGTTTGCCCGATAAGATCTGGCATTGTCATCGTGGAACAGAACTTTGTGGTGTTTTCGAGCTATCAGTGGTCGTTTTCGTTCAGTGCGTGTACCAAATTGGCCAGTTGCCGTCGTTAGTGATCAGCTGCTACTGTTTCATTCGGTTTTAGTAGCTAATAATACACAACACCTTTCTGGTCCACTGAATACACAGCAAAAGCTTTTGGCAATGAATATCGCGTTTTGGTTCTGAACTTGAAAGTTGGCCCGGATCAACATACGATACTTTACGCTTAGCGTTATCGTAATAAACCCATTTTTCATCATCTGTAATGATTTGACTCAAATCTCAAACTCATTTTTTTTGTGTTCTTCGAGATGTTCTTTGCGCTCTGTGATTCGGGCATCGGGTTGATTTTCATTCAGTTGGTGTGGGACCCATTTTTCATGTTTTTGAATCTTTTTCATAGCGTATAAACGTTCATCAATGGTTGATCGGGTGACACCTAACTCCAAAGCAAGTTCTTCTTGCGTTCGACATGAACTATCATTCAATAATGCTTGCAATTCTGCATTTTCATATTTTTTTGGCTGACCTTCTTTGTCTTCTAAATCAAACTAAACGCTTTGGAAGCCTGCAAACGAGCTTTCAAAAGTTTTTTGAGTTGGAGCATGTCCAACGTAAGCTTGTACGAACAATCGATAACTTTGAGCAGCGTTATTCTTCAAATGAAAGAAGGTTATTAATTCGACATTTTCGAAGCAAGAAAAACTTTGTTGTTTACGCTATTTCGTTCAATGACTAAGTGAGAATGAATGACAATTGTTTACCCTCCAAAATATCACATAAGTTATTACAGATACAAACCATGAGTAAAAGATGCGCCATCTGTGATCTAAATCGACATTATTAACCGACACTCCCAATATGTTGCTCGATCTCTATCAAACTACTATCTGTATCTGCTATGTATTGTGTTCAGTATCAAAATATCTTTTTTTTCTCACCATTTCATTATCATCAACTTGCTTTACTTCAAGTTGCACTTAAAATTCTGGAAAACAAGCATTTCCGATAATGCAATATGTAACCTGGAAAATTTGATGATTTAGTGTAAATTTAATGAACTCACGGACAGATTTTCATTATTGTCATTTTTTTTTGTCGTACTGATCAGAATTGAACTTTCTTGTACGCGGGTTGCTGCAGCGTCTGAAAATCTAACAACCACCTTTCGGAAGTCATTTTTCGTTAAATTAAAACCGTCACTAATGTAGAACGAGAGTCGTTATACCTTACTGAGCGTCAGTCCTCCTTGTGTTGGTCTTTCAAATAAATTCTTTACCGTAATTTCAAAAGAAAGACAGGTCTACTATAAATCCACCTTTTTTTTATATTTCTAATAAATTGATTAACTCAAAGTAATTTAATAGTTATTATGTGTTTTGCTTACTTGTTCAGAGACTATCTTGATTTAGCGAGTAATTAAGATGAATCTTATCTAGACATGAAAAAAACAAGTATTTATGATTGTCTGTATGTGGACTTTTATTACTAAATGATTGGTCAGATGAGTAACGATTACGGATGCAATTTGCAATTAAGAAGATTGCATCAACTTTACAACGAACTGTAAAATATCACACGTGGAGTCTTTATTTTAATTATCAAATTTGCGGCTGGCTTAGATGCTAATTTGGTAGATATTATCGAATAAAGCTTCTTATCTCTTCATTTTAAATCCACATACATATTCCTATATCGCTAGAATGTGCGCGAAAGTCCTTTTTGACCTTTGCAATACAACTTAAACGATGCCATGTAAAATAAGTCATTGCTATACTAAATAACATGCTTGCGAAGGGATTAGTTAGAGGGCTGATATGCGTGACGTAGTAGCCGAAATATAAATTTTCTTCAGATTTTTAGGGGTGGAGCATTAAAACATCAGAAAATGTTTTCATTACATGATGATTACTAATAAGGGTCGTATTATGCTTCCAAATTACAGCTCATTTCGAGTTTGAAGGCAAGATGTTTCCCATTCTTTGATACGCACATTTCAAAATATGCAACGGGGGAAATCCCAATTCATGATGTTTCTCTATTCGTTATTGCGAGGACTTTTTGTTAGAAAAGGCCGGCGGAAATACAGGATACAAATGGTGTTCAGCTTTCAGCAGTTAATCGGAAACGCAATATTTTGAAAATCATCTCATGTGTATTTCGTGTATGGTTTCGTTTGTTTTATGAGTTCCTTAACATTTCCGATAGTGAATAATCCGAAAGGTTGGCAGTTGAATATTGAAAATTATTTGTTTATTTGTCAATTGAATTTTCAGCATTTTAAAATTTTGAAAATTAATAGGAGCATTCATTGAGTTTTTTGAACATTTGCTATTTATTATTGTTATTTTTTTATGAAACAATGAAAATTTTAATGAAGAATGTAGATCCTGCAGCCACAGCGTAACTTCATAAAGCGTTAACACTTTCGGACGACTTGTCTGAGACAGAGATAACAGATGTATCTACAAGTTAATTAATATTTGTTTTGCATTTTAGCTTTCAAAGGGGTATTCTTGTTTACAAAAAACTGGGAGAGCACTTACCAACCCAATAAAAGCATCTTTGATTTGGGTGGAATATCGTTAGATCGGAAATTTGCTCGAAGTGTTGGCGCTGGTTAGTACTCATAGATTAAATTCAGCCCGTTATAAGGACGATGACCGATAGAACGTGCTGGATTATCTAATAAGAGACATAGAGGGCTGGGTCATTAGATAGGAGGGCACTTCCCGACGAGTTATTTGTTGAACATCTTGTTCCTGCATATTGGTTTAGATAAATTTTACCACTTTTTCAATTCAAATGAGCATGTATATTTCCTACAGTCAGTAATGTGCTTTCATTGTTGTTTTTTTTTTCTAGGATTTTGTTGATTTTTCGGTTGTTCTTATTATGTCCGACGGGCGGTTAAATGATCTCCTTAACAGGTGTCACACGACTTCTATCTACTCATCACTCAATCTACAAACTGATATCGCGTTAGGTAGACCAATAATTGTTATGTCGGAAGTTGAAGAAAGAGAGAGAACCAGCACTACCACCGCTGGTGGCTACGAATAGAAAGTGAGCCAAAAGAGCTCAAGAAAATGTCTAAAAATAAAATCCCTTTCATCAAAAATATTCATTTTTTCGTAAAGGGCAAAGGTACCTGGATCAACCATCTTAACGTTGGTGCCTATGTATGTTGGGTTCCACTGGAAAGGCTCATCAGAGAGAGAGAGGCTTGGGGAGGCCATCCGAGTTGCTGGGGATTCATCTCTTCAGTAGTACGGCTTAACGGCTGTGGAAAGTGGAAAGTATCAATAAAATACTTTGGCTTGATGATTGACTCGAAGATGAGCTTCCCTCGAACATATTCGAGCGTCAGCGAATGAGGCTGCTGTAGGATTGTCAGCCCTCAGTCGTCTTATGGTCAGCACGGCGGACAAACCTCGAGTGAAATACGTCTACTGATAAGTGGAATGGATTCAGTGCTCTTGTAGGGCTCCAAAGTCGGGGGTGATGCTCTTAATAAAGAGTCGGTCCGAGGGCTTCTCTGCACGGGTACCGAGGCAAGTAGTTTTGCGGCAAAGACAAAACTGCATACCGCATTGCCTCTGAACTGGCATTCCTGGTTAAGGTAGTCCCTCTTATGCTTCTTGCTGAAGAACGAAAACTAGTGTGCTTATATCGGACGGAGTCGCCGAGAGACGTTGTCAGCTGAGAGGAAAGGAGAAGGACCCAAAGTTTGTGGCATCAATCATGGGTAAACGAAACACGAGGCAGGTGGACCGCACGGGTTTTTAGTGACTTGAGTTCCTTTCATGCGGCAATCGATAAGACTCCATTCGCTGCCTTCGGAGATAATAGGCACGCTCTCTTTAGAAAACAGTTTTGCTTTATACCACAAAAGACCATGGTTGCTCATTGACAACATTTTATGTTCGCGTTGAGCAGCACAAGCCGACTCTAATGATGATTAAAACTTGCAACAACGAGGTAAAGTTAGTGTTATATATTTTTGAGCAGCAGAAAAATATTTAAAAAATATTTAGGTTTTTGGGGCATACTGTTCCACTCGTTGGTTCGAAAGAAATTTGAAAGACGATAAAGGACAAAGACAAGCATATTTTGGCACAGGCGAGACATTTTTATTTTCCTTGTTTCCAGATCGTGCCAAATATCCGTGGGTAGGCATCGAAAATGACAAAGATCTTGGACATTCATGTGAACTTTTTATGGCAGCGGATTCTAAAATGATAACTATTGGAGGAGGGTAAGTTTTAAATGTAATTGTATAATTAATAGGAATGAATCGTATGAAAAAATATTTAAATAAACAGTTAAATTTTAAAGTAAGAGATGATCATTGAAATGTTAACCCTA
Source organism: Stratiomys singularior (assembly GCA_954870665.1). NCBI lineage: Eukaryota > Metazoa > Arthropoda > Insecta > Diptera > Stratiomyidae > Stratiomys > Stratiomys singularior. The sequence continues at coordinate 110,493,878 of OX940877.1, read as the reverse complement.
TATTGCAATGAGCCCAAAATAAAGTACAAGACTACACCCCATCGATCTAATATGATGCCGAATGTTCGAAAAGAAGGGAACGTTGACGATTTTTATACATCCTGACGTAAAATGAGTGGAAGACCGCAATGAATCAACCGCAATTGGAACGCAATTGGAACCGGGCGTCGCATTACGTATCGGTTCTTCTTATAATGAAGATCGCTTGGCGGCTCAGTTAGAAATGGAATCTCTCTGACGGCAATCATCTTCTTCCCTATCTATCCGTACTGAAAGAGGAATTTCCCTTTACTTGCAGGCACCGCTAGGCGATGATTAATGACGCCTAGTACGAAGTAATCTGGCAAACAGTTCCAGGCTAGGTTCTCGGTGTGACAGGGGAGGTGTTTATTCTGTAGTCCAGTTGCGACTGGCAGTCCGCAGGGCGTAAATAACCTTGACCTCCCAACCATGAAAATATTAATATTATTATTATCATTGCTATTGTTTGTAGTATTATTGTTCTTTTTTTCTTATGTCTTGTAGCTTGGTATGCTACAGGGGAATGTCACAAAAGTTAAGAGTTGCACCTCATTGGTGCGATAGCTTTCACATGAAGACAGTTTCATGAAAAGTTCTTCTTTGGAATTCCAGAGGGAAAAAAATCCAGCAAATGGCAGAAGGAACGATGATCGTCATGACGTATCGTGATGGCCGTTAGCAACATATCAAACTTACGATAAAAGTGTTATATAGATAGGTTCTTGGAAGTAACATTTGTTTTGCAGTTCTTTTTACACATGATACAGAAATGGAGGGTACTGGAAAACTTCTCGGGGATCGATCATCAATTCATTGCGTTCAGAATTATTTAACTTCCTTCTCAACCTGTGCTGACTCCAAGTGGAGGGCGCTATGTTAGCTTGCGGCATAAAAAGCTAGAAGTTTCTATGGAGATTTTCCACGCATCTCATTTCAATGCTTTGCGAGAGGATATTCTTATTGATTGGCTGGAAAGCCATGAGGACCGTAGAAAGATGAAGGACACAGGACCACAGTGCATTTCAGCAGAAGCTTGGCAATAAGAACACTATTTCTTGATATGCTGTTTAGAACATTCAAAGCTTGGCTGCAGGAAAGTATTATCCTAAGATGCTGAACATTGGTGAGGCTTTTACTGTTCGGCAGATGATAGAAGAACTTCATATAGAGCGGCATATTGGCATTTGTTTGGCGCCAGTGGGGAGGGGCTAGATAAGCTCGTCACCATTATCACCATAATAAATACTCAACGCGAGTGGTGCTATTTCTGACGTTCGAAGTGAAAAATTGTCCTTAGTTCCGCTAGGTAATATGATAAATCTTTAAGGGATTTGAATTATCTATTTAGATCATTAAAGATAACCCTAATAACTCGGGTGAAACATATTCGGAGACTGTGAAGGGTGAACTCGACTTCAGGCTTGATACCAATAGAATGATTGATGGAAAGTTTATGCTGTCGTGGTGGCTACTATTGGATGAGTCGCTTTTGATCGCCTTTGCAGATGACGGAGTCCCATTGTTCGCCAAACAAAGAGCAAGCGCTACTAAAAACAGGTATTATACTTGGGGAAGCCAGTGCACGACCAACAACGAACTTAAACCTCTGGAAAGACCTATGCCTAGACCAATAAACAGCTCACAGAGATTATTCGCTTCCAAGTAGGCGAAGGGATAATCAAATCGTAGAAATTTATCAGATAATTCGGTGTGGCGACTAACTAGAAGCTGAGGCTCTTCAAACAAATCAGGGCGACAGTGGACTAGAGCACTTAGGGAGTGTCAACCCTCATTTCACCATAGATTTCACTGAGGGACCAAGTTTTATTGAAAGTTGTTTACTCCACTGATTCTTTTGAGTGCGGTGTGTGGCGCCAGTGTTCGAGTTCATTCTCATAGTAACAACTTGCGTGGAAAGCTGTGCTATGTTCTACGAATAAGCGCTAATAATCCGAAAACTCAATCTCAATCTACCCGTATTCAAACGAAATTTACCCGATGCAATGTTATTTGTAAGTACAAATCGATTGAGATAGAACAGAAAACGATGGTGCGAAGAGATACATTCGCTCTTATTTGATGATCCAAATATAAATTAACTATGGAAATATTATTTTACAATTTAGCTTCAGAAATCAAGCCATCGTGTTCTATTCACTGACCTAATCCGTTTAATTTAGAAGCTCTCTATTTTGCAAAGCATGCTTTATTTTTTCGTGGGATGTTTATATCTCTTTTGTGGCGGTACCTTAATGAATTTTTCGAGCTTTTGATCGTTGTACTATGATCCAAAGTATTCGTGAAACGGTCTTAGGTAAAGACTTAGGTAAAGGTTAGCTTGTGCGTTGCAGCTTTACATACATATTGCAGCTATACATACGTATTGTCTTTTGTTGTCGCGAGTTTAATCTGATAGTGCTCCTTGCCAAGAAATAAAGGAAAGTCGCCTTAAGCAAGCGCGTTCTAGGGCACAAACAGAGAAAAGGAGGATCTTAGTTTCGTTGCAGGGAAAACGCGTTAACGAAACACGTCGCTGATGTACCTCACGTTTGATCAGTGACTTGGGAAAGTGGTTTAGTTGAGAGCGTGGAGAGACTAACTAATTTCTGGTGCAGTTTTCCAGCGAACACGGGGTTTTCAGTTTTACCAACACAAAATGGGAGTGTACCTTTTTACTCGTGGTCTCCTCTCATGCATTCTTCATATGCGAAAGATGCTCCAGGGACCAACTGAAACTCTTTGAGAGGAAGGTGGAGCTCTTTCTTAAAAAGTTTTTTAGTAAGGATGTTAGTATTGAAAAAGAAGCAGAATTTGGGGTGAATTTTTAGAAAAACTGTCTTTTTCTCAAATAGGAACAACTTTTTGACGCCGATGGAAGCTGAGTCTTTCTTTGCTCTTGCGTTCTATCCGGTTGAAGGCTGGAATCTCCCTACCACGAATTTTCAGCTTGAAGATAAGACAGAAATGTAGGTCAAAGTAGCCTAAGCTTTTGCAACGTAGAATTAGGGTGTTTTAGAAAAGAGTTTTGGTTGATCAATGTAGAAAAGAAAAAAGCCAAAAAAAAGCCTTCTCCTAAAGAGAAAAATTAGTATTCATATCCCTGTTATTATTCCTATGAGTTATACTAGTGTCAGTGTTATTGTAATATAAGTTGTTAATGTAATAAAAGATAATTGTAATAAAAAAGATAATTGTAATTGTAATAAAAGCGGTGCACTCAGGGTGTAAATGTCCATCATATCTTAGCCAATGAATATTATTTCTGACCAAGCTCATTCCCCACGGGGTGTTCGACAGTGGCTTTTAGATTTACGAATAGAGTAAATATTCTTTTTCTAAGAAAATTGATATTTATTTTTCTCTTGTTTTCAATATTTATTTCTTAATCATTTTTTCGACACATAAATGATGTTGCGAGAAGCATAATAAGGTGAAATAAAATTATAAGGTCAAGAATAAACAAATTTGCTAACGCTAATTTAGGAAAAGGTCAATATATTTGATTTTAAAAACGTTATAAATTTAAATAAATTTAAAATATCAGAGATAAAATTCTATTTCGGGGGTAATTTTTGCTTTACAATTGATTCAACTGAGTTCGAAGTTTTTGTGGTTTGTGACATTCTAGTCTCTCTATTTAAATATTTCATGAAATAAATATAGTACTTTATGATAAACAAAAATATTATAAGTAAAAAGACATTCAGTAGTGGTTTATTGGTTCGTTTGTTATTAATCTGAAGCTCATACCCAGGTAATTAAACGTGGTTGTAGTAGAATGTTGTTTTCCATAGTTTCTAACTGACCTGACTTCGTCCGGGAGCTGTCCAGTATAGAAAAGAATTTCCTTTTTGAGATTCACTTTTGAAACCCAAAAGTGAATTTCCAACTAATATACAATGTTTCTTTGACAATTTATTTCCTGAATATTTGCCGGGAAGTTCATGAAATGTGTGTTAGCAATATAATTAAGCAAAATCTCATAGTGTATTGCTTGAAGAATCCAGATTCCCACATGATGACATTTTCCATCCCCATAAACACCAAGCCCTCTTATTATCAGTACGATTTTCTTCCTTTCTATATAGATAAATGAAATTTTATATCCTGTTTTCTCACAATACAATTCAAATGCTTTGAGTTTTTGGCACTAAATTACTAATCATTACATATTAAGCCTTCCAGTGTTTTAAAATCGCTTACTCTCACTATTGTGTGCAGGTCTCGTTTATTCAGTCGAACTATGATATATGACATGTATGTAGATACAAATTCGAATATGTGATACTAATAGAAATATCAGCCTGATGCTGCAAATGATGCCAAATCATGCTTACGTTGCGTATGAACGTTTATTCGTGCATGAAGTGCATCCTACACTCTGATCCAATGCGATAACCGCATTATCTACCTAAATTGATAATGCATTACTCATGCATGTAGGTGCTATCTCCTAATAATCATTAGACTGATGTTTATCAAAACTGTTGCCTTTCTCATCGACTTCTAGATGACACAAAATTAAATTTCCCCTTTATCCTATTTTCACTTTTTGACTTTGATTAACATTCCAATAGGTCAATACACATCCTTGATGTTGATACATGTACTATACAGTAGTCGAACGCCTTTCTCGTTGGTACAAGCATGTGACCAGGCAATGTGGCTGAACGTACTTATAGCTTTTGAGATAACATGTTATCTATCAATCGTTCAGTGAAACTTCATTAGTTAGTTAATTAGTCAACTTGATGTACATACATGTATGTATGTACACAGGTGATAAGTTCAAGTACTCAGTCATAAAATTACGGTGAAAAATAACAACGCCCATATAAATTTGTACGCGAATGAACATTTAATCAGTCATAATTGAATTATAACTGTCCCATTAATAGGATCATAGTAAGGAAAAAGTCCTGTCATACCTCAACGTATATTAATTTATTGAATTATTGTGACGCGGGGGATTACAACTGAAGCAGAAATATGAATGTTTGAACCTGATGATAAGTATCGATAATCAATTTTTTGTTTTGTAGTTTGGAAAGGATAAAAACAACTCCGGTGTAGACGGTCTCATGCCCGGTTGAGAAAGGAGAAGGTATCCCCTTGTTTCTCCACCCATGGGTTTCATGGTTGCTCAACCCAAATCCTAGAAATAAATGGTAGAAAATGGCTTCGGGATCACAAAGTTGGTTTACTGGTTCCCTAATGATGGGACATTGAATGCGAAGAAATCCCAATAACTGCAAATACACCTACAGCTCTGCTACTTAATCCACGTTGTAAGGACGTAAGAGGGTGAAGGTGAGCATTCCGCGCCTGATAACGGAATGAAAGCAATAACCATGTTAGCGGAGCGCAGGTTTGGTGAAGTGTTAAGTTCTCATCCCTGTTATAACCCTTAATAGTTTCGCAACCTTCAGCAGAGCCTCGGAATGAAAATCTCAGAATAGTAGCGAAGAATATAATTAGAAATAAGAAAAATCGAAATCATTCCCCTCGCGTTTATGAAATACTTTTTTTTTGTGGTAGGGAGGTGAATGCTGTTTACGCCCTGAGTGTGGGACTCTCAGACGCAAAATGCTTTTGGACTACCCACTAAACACCTCCCCTGTCAACCTGAGAAGCTAGCGTGGAACCGTTTGACACATTACTTCGGGCTAGGCCTTGTGTTCCTACGCCTAGAGGTACCTTCGTATTATGGGTATCTCTTCTCTAATGGGAAGGACGGGAAAGGAAGGAAGTGCTACAAAAGAGATCCATCCATCCCCGATGCCTCCCAGCGCTCCAATAAAGCTTTTTTCATATAAGCACTGCCCGAGCATATTGCGCCACGCGATTCAAATTGTCAACTGTGTTCAGCATTGCTCCGACGATAGTTTCCGGACTGAGCTCTCCGATTTCGCTGAGTAGCACCCCTCGCTGCTGGCTCCACCTTTTGCAGTAGAAGAATGTGTGACAGTCGTCATCCGGTTCCCCTGCACAAAACACACAGTTAGGGGACCGTGCTTTGTCAATTTTGTACAGATAGGATCGAGATCGCTTAAGAGCTGGGTCAAGTAGAAATCGGTCTCACCATGCACTCGACTGAACCACGGCCTCAGGTCAGGGATCAGACGTGCAGTCCACCTTCCCGTTGTTTCTTGCTCCCAGAAATGTTGCCAATCGCTGAGAGAGCGACATCTCTCTTCCTTGGTGAACTCTTCTCTTCGATCTTCGGCTCTGCGCAGGTAAATACTTCTGCGCTCTCTCGCAAGGAGGGTGATGGGTATCACCCCTGCGATTACCAGCACTGCCGCCCCAGAGACCGTTTGGTATGCGCATGCGATTCACAATGCTTCTTATCTCTGCACCTGTGCCAACCGCTTCCGGTGTAACTCCTTGCTGAGAACGTCGCCCCACAGTTCTGATCCGTAGAGTAGAAGCGACTGCACAACGCTCATTAAGAGCCGTCTCCTTGATGTGGTGGGCCCCCCTACGTTAGCCATAAATCGGGTGAGTGCCGTCACACGCGCTGCAGCCTTGTCAGCTACCGCCGTGATTTGTTGGGAAAAACTCATATTCGAGTCCATCACGACGCCCAGGTACATTACAGCTGATTTCGATTCGACCAGCTCGTCCCCTTTACTGATAGACCGTATTTTGGGGATTCTCTTCTTCGTTAGGATGACCACTTCGGTTTTTTCCAGTGCCAGCTTTAATCCGTGAGCGGTCATCCAGTCCATTACCCTCCGCATTAACGTATTGAGTCTGAGCTGCCCATGGTCTACTGTGCGTCCAGCGACCAGAGCCGCGACATCGTCCGCATAGACGATCAAATGTGACTCTTCCGGCAGTTCAAGCTGCAGGAGTCCATCGTAGAGGATGTTCCACAGGTCCGGGACAAGAATAGAGCCCTGAGCGACACCTGAAGTAAGATTTGTACTCCGCCTACCCTCCTTCGAGTCGTTAAGCAGGCTGCGGTCCTTCAAATAGTTCCTGAGAATCCGCATCAGGTACACTGGTACTTGAAAACGATTTTCTAGCGCTTCCAGAATATCCACCCATCTAGCGCTGTTAAATGCATTTCGGACATCCAGAGTCACCAGCAGGACGACCCGTCGTGTGGAAATACTGTGAGACTCCGCACGTTGGACCGCGCTCACTACTTCTCCAATTGCATCGATGGTGGACGGCCTGCTCTGAAGCCATACTGCCGTGGAGATAGATCCCAGGTAATACGAATCACGTCAGCGAGTCTTCCCCTGATAAGTTTTTCAAAAACTTTTCCGACCGTGTCAAGCATACACAGTGGGCGGTATGCAGCTGGTGACTCGGGATCCACTTTTCCCTTCGTAATGAGCAGAAATCTCGCCACCTTCCAGCACTCCGGGAACAGCCCTTCGCGCAGGCATGCGTTGAACATGCGGAGGAGTAGGTCAGGGGAAAAGTGGAAGACCATTTGTAGCACCTCTGCTGGAATACCATCTGGTCCTGGAGCCTTTCTGGCCTTGATAGACAAGATTGCTTTCCCCAATTCTATCTTCGTGAAAAATGGAAATTCCATTGGTGTTTCATAGTGAACGGCTTCAACGATGACGGGATGGATGGGGAAGAGAGCCCGCACGATTTCGTCCATCTGTTCTGCCTCGTATGAGTGAGGTGACCTTTGGACACCGAGCTTCCGCATTACTATTTTGTAGCGCAGGCCCCATGGGTCTCTGTTCACGTCGTCCACCAAGTTTTGCCAGCGGCTGGCCTTGCCGCTTTTGATAAGTCTACAGAGGCATTTTCTAGATGACTTGTAAGCAGCTAATCGGATACATGCCTATTCCCGGGTTCAAGCTCGCTGTGTCCTGCGTCGTAGTTTGTGACACTCCCTTCGTTTTTCGGCAATTTCAGGTGACCACCAGTATACTGGAGGCTTGCTGTGCCGGGGTCTTCGTAGGGGCATTGAAGACCTGCAGGCGGATGTAATGATTCCCATAGTTGAGTTAACGACATCTCCTGCCGCGGGTTCTCCGTCCTCTAGCGTTGCTTCTGACAGCGGTGATCGTGCCATAAGCACTTCGAAAAACTTCTCGATATCCGCGTTCTCAGAATTTCACCGGAACGCAGAAGAACAAGTGCGTGGTCTTCGGGAAGCATCGTGATACTGGTGATCACTGGCCGAGTAATCCTCTAGCACTCTTCAATTTTTAACTGATTGTGCTAAGCACTCCGAGGCAAATGTCACTACAGGTATGGTGCCGACGCAACCCCATCGACGGCAAGTAGGGGTGTAGCCTGGGTTCAATACGACGAGCCCAGTTCGTGCTGCCATTTCCACGATCCGTTTGCCCCGAGCGTCTGACTGGGACATGCCCCACTCGATTCCCTTTGCATTGAAGTCCCCTCCGTCGAGCACATGGCCCTCAATACTCGAAACAGCGTCCTCCAAAGCATTGAGCCTAAGTTGAAAGGACGACAACGATTCGTTCGGAGTTAGGTATATACCGAAGAGTGTAGTTCCCGAACACCGAACCCAAACAAAACCATCTCCTCGCCCCCGATCCTGCACCTGTAGGTGTGCACTGTTCCAAACTCAGATGGCAGCTGTACCGGATTCGTCAGGATACCATGTTGGTGAGTTTCTGGTGTGATGTTGCTCGCTCAGCAGTAGTAAGTCAGCTTGCCTGTCTCTCGCGAACTGTTTCAGTAGGTCTTGGGCGATGATACTTCGATGTAGATTGATTTCGAGTACACGACTCATTGCTGAAGCGCTTTTGCCTTGGTTAGGGCTTCTTGGAAGACCCGACACTTCCCTGTGCCTGGAAAATGTTTCAAATCATCTGTTCTCGGGTTATACTCCTGGCAGAGTAGTGTGAAAGTGTGACTCGTCTGTGCATTCCTTCTTTTTATGCTCTGTCTTCCCGCAATTGTAGCACAAAGAGCTTCGGTCAGTTCCATTACATGTCTGTGCGGTATGACCGTATCCGAGGCACTTGAAACACCGAAGGGGAATGGCCCTTCGCCGTATCCGACAAATAACCCACCCTATTCTTATTTTGTCCTGCTTCAGATGCTGTTCTGGTTCCCTCTCTGTGAGGTCTATTATGGCCATGCGTTGACCCCTATTGTTCGGTTTGGCCAGCCTGACTTTCGTCTCGCCTAGTACGGGGAAGTCGCGTTTTAAGGCGTCTTCTATTTCGGGCAGATCCGTAACGCAGTCAATGTCTCTAATTTCTAGTGTGGGCTTAGGCTCGAGTGAGGCTACAGTTGCCTTCTCTCCAAGGGCTCTTTTGACTGCGTCACGGAACGCGTCTTTATTGTTTGCAGCTGATCCGAACTCAACAAGTAAATCCCCCGAGCGAGTTGGCCGTACAGCTTTTATTGCAGTTTGTATGTCTTCGGGTTTTACCGCTCCCTTGATTTCTCGCAGAAGATCCGCATAGGATCTACCGTAGGTGGGTTTAACCAGCAGTGCCTGCTCAATGGGTTTTCGACGCTTCTTAATCTTAGTTTCCTGGGTTATCTGCGATGATTCACTGCATTTCGGTTATTGTGGATGTTTATCGATTTTGGACTTCAGGGCCGCTTTTTTAGCTGCCTTTTTGGCAGCTTTGGATAATGCCGTCTGAAAACCCTCCCCAATTGCGATTTGATCGTTCGGCGTCCTGTCCTTGTCCTTCCTCCATTTATCTCGATCCCCTTTGATTGGACTGCAGGCAAACCTTTTGGTGGCAGTAGAAATCGGGACGACTACTGCGCTGTCGAATGAATTAGCCCGTTGCTCTTCCTCTGCCTTTAGTCACCGGCGTCTATAATGACCTATTCGGGTTAGCAGGTCTTCCAACTCCAGAACTCCGTTTTTAACCTCTTTGCTAAGGTTCGTTTGTGTATTGCATGAGACAGTGATGCGCTTAATAACCCTTTCTGCTTTACGGTATAGCCGCTCTTCCTCTGCACAATCCATGATAATCGAAATGCTCCGTGTCTGACGTGCAGGAATTTTTTTATTTGTGTCCCGTGGTTCAGTCGCTTCGGTTGTGATGGCAACAATCATAGATTTCTCAACCGTTTCGCATTTTTCTACCATGTGTTCGTCTCTTCCAGGTTGCAAGAGGCTCTGTTCTTCTTTTTTTGGTCGCTCTGGTGTGCGCGTGGTTTTCTTGCTGCCTGCAAATGCTGTTAAAATCTCTGGTTGTACCAGATTTCCTACTTTTCGTCCATCCGTTTTCGAATGTTTCTTTTTCTTGTTTGTTCTGACATATTTTCTTTTGTGTATAATTTGTTTGTTATCATTTCTTATGGGTCCCCCCTCAGAGCCGCTATCTCCACTCGTGTGTGTAGTCGCCTTATTGGTCCTATGGTTATCTTTGCTAAGCAGGGAGGCCATGCGAGGGTTAGCACCAGCCCTTATGGGGATAGGTGCTCAGGGCCAGACCGGCGCTAATCGGGAGTTCGTCTCAACCGAACCTACACCACCAACTCAATGGTGCGAGCTTCGCACGTACTCCGAGGCCTGCTAAGGTTTTACCGGGACGGAGACGGTATTATCGTTAGATTGGAGCCGTTCACACTGGAGTGTCACCTCGGTGCTACCGTGCGACGCAACTAGGTCCGAAACATCATATCCGCCAGCCCAAAGTATCAATTTTGGTTAATCAGTCGAATCGTAGTCCACAATTGGTTCAGGGTCATATTCCGTTATATCCTCAATTTCCTCGGGTACGTGGGAGCGGCACTCCGCAAAGAATACTAGCTTTCAGGAACGGTCTTGGTAAACAGCATTCCCCCTGCGGGTGTTTATGAAATATTGGAAGTTCTGCGAAATATACCAGAGGACCAATCAGATTATGAACCGACTGAAGAAGAGAGGCGCATTCGGCATTTAGGCTCCGAAAGTGAAGAAAGTGATTGCAATATTATACAAAAAAGTGATTCTTCTAGTGATGAAGATAGCACTCATAGCAATTCTGATGGTAGGTGTACATTATTCTAATTATTGATGTAATAACATAAAAAGTCGATATACCGAATAAAATAAAAATTTCGAGAGAAACGGAAACATTTACAAGCATTTATTTTACTATTTTAGATTCAGCACCTCTCTCGACTGTACGTAGCGCCAGGAAGAGGTCAAGGTCGGGGGCGAGGGCATCGTGACCGGGGTTCAAGAGTGCAAACAGAAATTATTCATCACAACACTGATGTCGCGGTTTCTTCTAGGGGCGTTAGTTGGACCCCTGGAAACCTATGGTCGTCGTCCACGACAAAATATTCTAGCACCGACTTTTTTTTTCTAAAAGGTGTTACAAAGGAAGCATTTTGTCTGCGTGGAAACTTATTATTGATGATTCCATGTTGCGGCATATTCAGAAACGTACTGAAACCGAAGCCCGCCGTCAATTTGGAGATAATACTTGGTGATTCCTATTGAATGAGTTATGTACTTTTATTGCAATTTTCTACGCTGGAAGAGCCTGTGGGGCTAAAAATATTGCTGTTAGCGATCTATGGGATAATAGTTGGGGTATTCAGTTTTGTTCACAAAACATAGCTCGGAATCGTTTCAAAGAAATAATGCGCTTTCTGCGTTTTGATCTGCGAACAGAAAGGGCTGATCGTTTGCTGTTATGTATTTTCAAAAATATATAAAATATATAATTATAAATGAATATATAATAATCGGGGGGGGGGGGCTTCCTTGCTTCCTTTAGCACCACTCTGTACCTCAGCTGGTTTCACGATTCCCCGGTTTTGCTGGGCTACCTTGGATCGAGCTCCCTCTATTGTTAGTCCTATTGGTTGATTCTTCAATTGGCCGGTACTTTTGAATTGATTATTTGTCTCAATACTCGATACTATAATTGTCTTCCTCAATACTTCTTTTAATGAATTGGTTATCTGTCTCGATACTATAATTGTCTTCCTCGATACTTCTATTACTTGAATTGGTTATTTATCTCGATACTTTATTACTTGCATTGATACTGAATTGGTTATCTGTCTCGATACTCGATACTATAATTGTCTTCCTCGATACTTCGATTACTTGAATTGGTTCTTTATCTCGATACTTTATTACTTGAATTGATACTTGAATTGGTTATTTATACCTTACAATTTCTATACTATTTATACTGATACGTACACAACAACCTAGTGAATCAAATCCATAGAAAATTTATCGCAAATTTCTTCCAAGAATTTTTATTTTTGCGACTTTTTTTATTCTTTGACATTGACATTTACTGAGACTTTTTTTATTTATTTATTTTTTTTGTTTGCTATCAATGTTATTTAACTTAGTAACTACCTTAAACCTAACTATAAATTTTTCTTTTTTAATTTTATTCTTACTTATGTATATATATTTTTTTGCTTGTTGAATGTCGCCTACACCTCGGAATACGTAACATTTATTCTTACTTCTATTTCATCTCGTATTATTTTCTTTTCACTTAAACATATGGGTACATACAAAAAACTTAACCAATTAATTATTATTCTATTTATTTATTCATTTTTATATATATATATATATATATATATATATATATATATATATATATATTTGTTGGTTGAATGTCGTCTACACCTCGGAATACGTAACACGTGGATACGACCTACCCCTTGAGAAGGGTCTCATTCCAAAAGCCGGGCTACTATCCGTGTAGGATTAAGGAACTAGAGCCGAATGTCCTGGCAATGGTAGACTCCTAAAGGTTTCCCATGTGGGGACTCCAGTTCTTACGCGACCTGTCCAACTAAACGAACTACTCTGGCCGATATGAATTTTGGTGCGAGCTTAGCTGCAAATTTGTCCACAGCACTACTGAGTACGTGATTTCGTACGAAAATCTTTTGTCCGGGGATAAAACAACGGGTCCTTGCACGCAAATTGTAATGCCTTTTTCCTTTAGCGTAAGCTTCACCTAATTTCTCTCTAACTCGTTCGCGTACCACTCTCAATCTCTCATGAGGGGTCATGAGCTCGACTTCTCCATCTTCAAAAGAAACCAACTTCCGGAGGAGCTCGTAGTCGGAGCCGTGGCTCACTGACTGAAATCCGAACATCAGGTAGTGAGGCGAACAACCAGTTGACTCGTGTACAGTGTTTCGGAATGCAGAGCTTGATTCTCGCAATCACCAGACTTGTCTGGTTTGTTACGGATCGGGATCAAATTTTGGCTCTGTGTTTATGTTGATTCAAAGTACTTGTGTAATGATTTCCCATATTTGGGAAGAGATGAAAGCCGCCCGCAAAATCAAAATTTGGGTGAGTGCGTTGTATTGCGGCTAATGGATCCATACTTGAATACTGGTCGAAATGTAACAACTGGTAATTTTTTTCACCAGTGTAAGTTTAGCTGAAAAACTAATTGAGAAACGTACATCAATAGTTGGTACGGGAAGCAGAACACGAAGAGATGTTCCAGCTACTATAAAAACTGCATCCCTTAGTTTATATGAAACCCGTATCCACAACTCTATTCCTGTACACTTACAGTTTATCAAGGTATACCTACAAAATCTGTTATGATTCTAAGTACACTTCACTCTAATGTATTTGTTCACACAGAAAAAGCAAAAAAAAGCCAAATACCGTGAAGTTTTACAATCATACGAAATTTGGTGTAGAATTGATCAAATAGACAAGAAATAAAGCGTTAAAGCACCTTCTCGTCGTTAGCCTGTTTTGGCAGCAATAAATTTTTGGATTCTGTACAAAGAACTAGCTGAGAAAAAAATCAGTAGAAGAAAGTTTATTCTTGAAATGGGAAGAGAGTTAGTCGGCCAAGATACTCACTACCTGCTGACACCAACCCAGCCTTCACAGCCCAGCATATCCCCAGAACCCGAAAAAAAAACGTAGCAAAAAGAGAAGAAGATGTTTTGTTCTGAAGTGCAGGAACAAAACCAGTAATTTTTTTAACAATTGTAAAAAACCTTTGTGTGAGTCTTGTAATGTCAACAATGAGCTCAAAAAACAATAACGAAAATCAATAATAAAATAACGACTTATAGATAGTTCAAAATTTTGGTCTTGTTAGTGTAAATCCTCCGCACAGCTTCAAACATTACAGCCTATAGATATCAATATTCCTGGAGAGCTTTCATTGGGCCCACCAACTCTGGTTGAAGTCTGTTCCGTCATCAAAGCCCAAAAGAATAATAAAGCTCCAGGCATCGATAAGATTCGAGTTGAGCTCATTAAATATGATGCCAGCAGTGTTCGGAAGGCTATACACAAAAACATCCAGCACATTTGGCAACAAGAATATATGCTGATTGAGTGAAAAGAAAAAGAAAGTGACAAGCTGCAGTGCAAAAACAACAAGGGCATATCACTACTTTGTACGTTAGAAAATAAAATCAGATCATTCGCCAACTCTATTATTGGGCTGGTCTATAGAGCTGGTTGATCGGCGATAAACCAATGTTTTACCGTCAAGCAGGTGCTTGAGAAATGCTGGCAATTCAACGTAGACATTTGTCAGATCTTTGTGGACTTTAAGCAAGCATACGACAGTATTTATCGTAACGTACTTTATCAAATAATGCTTCGCTTTGGTATCCCAGGCAATAAGCTCGTCTGACCAATACGATAACCAACTCACCGACACCATTGACGCAAATAACGGGCTAATGCAAGGAGATGGGCTGGCCCCTTTGCTTTTCAATCTGGCTTTGGAATTTGCTATAAGAAAGCTACCTGTCGATACAACAGATAAACTATTATACAAATCAAGCCAAGTGGTAGCACTTTTATCTGCCAGTCTAAGCAAAACGGACTTTTAAATTTTCCTCACTTCTGACTTTGTGAAATACTTTTTCATTTGATGAGGGATTATGCTTAGTTTTTTAAATAAATTCTATGATGAATATTAGGTTGCTGCAGATTAAATGGCCGATTTAGCAATGACATAAAGTTGGCTGCAAATTTAAATATTTTATGATATGACATGATATAAATGATATGACATATTGAAGTATAAAAACTGCTACCCTGATTTATGCAGTCATTTCTGTTTTGCATTCATAGTGATCGTTAAAATAAAAAAAAAAGCGAGCATGCAAGTGAATCAAAAACGACTACTTTTAGTAAACGAATTTAAATTAGAGGACACCGCAACGGAAGCAACGAGGAATATCAACAGCGCATTTGGGCTTCATACAGTTAGCGAACGAACCACTTGACGGTGACTAGAAAAATTTCGATCCGGGGATATGGACCTTGGAAGTGAGCCACGTGGACACCCAAGACAATCGATCGATAACGATGAGCTGCGTGCATTAGTGGACTCTGACCCCTATCAAATCATGAGGGATCTTGCCGAAAAATTAGGCGTTCAGAATTCGACAGTTTGCCGCCACTTGCAACAACTTGGAAAAGTTAAAAAGCTTGACAAATGGGTTCCGCATGATCTTACCGAGCAACACATGACGTGTTGAATAGAGATTTCATGATCTCTTCTCTCCCGCAAAAAAAACGAACCGTTCTTGCAGCGAATCGTGACCTGCGATTAAAAGTGGATTTTCTACGATAATCGTCGCGGATCGGCTCAATGATTAGATGCCGATGAAGCGTCAAGACACATATCGAAGCCAAGCCTTCATCAAAAAGAAAAAAATAATGGTAATTGTTTGGGGGTCTCTAGCTGGAGTTATACACTATTCGTTCCTGCAACGTGGCGAAACCATCAATGCTGAGAAATACTGTGCTCAACCGGATTAAATGGATCAGAAGTTGATAGTCCAACAACATAGGCTTGTCAACAGGGATGGAGTGATACTGTTTCATGATAACCCACAACCTCATGTATCGAGAACAAGGGCCCAAAAAATAAACGAGTTTGCTAGTTTGCTATGAGACTCTTCCTCATCCTCCATATTCATCAGACCTTTTACCAACAGATTACCATTTCTTTAAACATTTGGATCACATTTTGATAGGATAAAGATTTAATAGTGTAGCTGCTGTCAAAAATACCTTTGAGGAGTTTCTTCGAACCAGAAACTCGGACTTCTAAAAAACTGGAATAAATGTACTTGTATCTCGTTGGTAAAAGTGTGTTGCATCAACTGGTACCTAAAAAGTTACAGCTGTTTAAATGTTTATTACTAAATCGGCCATTTCAGCTGCAGCAACCTAATATTAATTTTATTAAATCTGTAAATTTCAGTAAATAAACTTTGCTTTCGGTCACGTTAACTGATAAATTTCCCAAATATTTCTCAGGATTTAGATAATCCGTGAAGTTTTTTGGCTGCGTTACACTTGCGGGTTGTATGTAACCTAAGAAATTGTTTCAATTCTTCAAACTGTTTTCTCATAAGGTCTTTTGCCTTGACGTTCTTATCCACCTGATAAAAAAAAAACGATATTGATATTGCATAATTATATGGATTTTTCTTAATTATCTCATCTATTCAACAAAGGATGTCCTCGAGTGAGTCAATGTTTTTGATTTTTCCCCATGCAAACCCTGAGGAATTGTGTTCCAAGCTGCATGCTGCTGTAAATGGTAAGCAATACAAATAACAACTATTGATACTTCAACAATCGATTCCCTCGGATATGACATAAGTTCAATTATTTTCAACGGGAAAGTGGAGTGATTGACTTTTATAGATCCTGCTTATTTCAAAAATGGTCACTAATTAAATCAATAATCTTTAAATTGTTTGTTGTATCGATAGCACTTCTGTTTTCACTACTTTTTAATGTGTCCGCATTATACTCATTGATGAGTTTGCATCCGTTATGAAGGATACTTTCAGACAATACAAACATTGCTATGAAGTTACATGTTTATGACTGGATACGCTAAAATTTGTATACATATTTGCTGGCTTTTACCTTTAGTAAGAGTGTTAGTACTGAATGTTGTTCAATGTACTATTTTAGGGAATTTGAAATGAAACTTGTCCATCATCATGAAAAGGATTGATGATATAAATAAAGGAGTATCTATTGTGTTCCCATTTTTGAGATGAAACTTACTTATGTAAATAAGAAAAAGAAGTCTCTTTAAAAATCAATGACATGGTATGCATTTCATTTAAAATGGTTTGTAGAAGGTAAACATCATTTCCCGTGAACGACGTCTTAGAAATATTTATCACATGGTTGATCCAATGAAAAACAGGGACTTTATATGCAACCATGGCTTAGCGTAAACACAAACAGCACTAACACTCCGAACAAACGACCGATCTAACGGTATTTGAAAAATTCTGGAGAATTGCATTGGTGTTCGTAAAAATGTTTATTTTTCTCTATTTTGCCTATCTGTTTACATTGTACTTGTAAACAAAACGAGCAAAAGATTAATATTTTTACTAACACTCATGCAATTCTGCAAAATCCGTTAGATTGGTCGATGGTCGGAGTGTTATCGCTGTTTGCTCTTACGCTATGACCATGGTAAGAATATTCATTATTCGATTGTCTTGTAAAGAGTCAGCGGAGAGAAAGTCTTAGGAAGCATGAATATCAAAATGTGACCACTAAGAAGCACAAACGCATCGAATAAACTCTAGTCTAATGATATTCGACTCCGATTTGCAGATTCAATAGTATAAGGTATTTATTTTAAGTGTTATAGAACTTTAAGTCGGCAATACTTTTTAATGCTACGTATGGTGTGACAGCTGTCATGCGTTTTATGGTTAGTTTGGTTTGCCATTTTACCATAAACAGATTGAAGCTTGAGCTTGGGCGCTAGATCAAATTGCTGCAGATCTCGAATTTCACAAGAAATTTTGTTTTGCAATTTTGCTGATTCGTGAATGAATCGCTGCGTCAATATACAAAAATTCGACAATCCGAGTGATGAGCTACCATAGGCAGTTTTCAAATACCATTCAATTGGCAGAAAGTTGGGCGAGGTATGCGGACAAATGTTGGACCGCTAGTAGACACAAACTACGATTAATGCCCGATTTTATGTACGTGACATTTTCATGAGAGAAACGTCACTTTACTTCAATCATTTCTAAATCCGAATCTCTTCAAATCATTATAAGATTCAATCGCGCATCCGTAACAGAAATATCGCGGTGTCTGAAAACAATCTATGTTAGTTAGACTACCGATAAAAACAATATATTCCGCCAAGATAGAGGCTACAGCATCGAACCCGAACCGATGAAACACTTAATCCCCTAAACCACAATCTACCCAGCCACTTTCGTCCTGAAAAGAAAGCGACCAGTGAAAGTAAAGATCATGGTTTTGGTTTTAGTAATTTAACCGTTTTTTGTTTTTTATTTTTTATACTTTAAAATTTTTTCCATTTTTTTATTTTTCTTTTTAATCAAAAATCATGTCTATTTCATATATAGACCTTAACATCAAATTCAAATCTATTTTCTGCATATTCTGCTGTCCATAATTAATTTACTCCAAAATAATTATAACAATATTTACAACGATGTAAAGACACGCTTTATCAAGTTCTGGTTGAATGTTTGTATTTTGTATTTTATTTTATGTTTGGTGTTACACTTAGAATTATTTTCTTTAATCCTTTAATTTAATCTTAATAGTAGTTTTTTCGAATTATTTTTTAGCAGTTTTTGCAGTATTTTTAGTTTTTCATACAGAAGCATTTATGTGTTATAAGAGCATAAATCATTCCCTTAATACAAACATGGAGTTCTGTGCCCTATATTTTGAATGACTACAATGTCTTTAATTGAATTCCATATACTGACAATTCTGTAAGTATTTTGAATATTGACTCATCTTTGAATCTTGAAATTAACAATTGTTTGGTCGGGTTGCATTGCGTTTGAAGTGCTATTTGTATTTCTGTAGAGAAAGTTCAACCAGTTGAGCTGACTGTTCCCTTTTTTTGTCCTCGGAACGTTCCGTCGTTCATCGTTACCTCCTTCGTTTTGTCTTAACGATGCGTCATCTTCGGTGTGAAACGAAGAAAGCGACAGGGAATGACGGAACGTTTCGAAGACAAGAAAAAATTCCATCCCCGTCGGAGAAAAACAGTTCAGTGGTGGTTTTTGTTTTCCTGTTCAATCCCTTACTTGTGGGACGCAAAAAAAAAAAAGATTCTTGATTTATTTTGATCTATAATTGAAAATTGTATGCATCTGTAGATTATGAAAAAAATTGTCTTGGAGGCTCATATATAAGTTACTGAGCCTGCTACAGACACTGTCCTTTCAGGATGACTGGATACGTCTTAAAAAAAAAAGGGTAGAACATGCTTATTTGGACAAACTAAATGTTGTTACTCCTATTTTTTACTTTACACAGAGCATGATTTCATTAAAACCACAAACAATATTCAATCCCGTATATATGAACCGTTTGCGTCGTGACATCTGGAAAAATCTAAATTAATTCGTTCAATCAAACTACGTGAATGAACTTGCAACTTAAAGTATAACTAGTAAACTCAACGCATCGTTTCTTTTTCACACCTTTTTTTAATTTTTTCTACCACGTGCTCTCCCTTGTTCATCATAAATATTTCCGTATGAACTGAAATAATATCCAAATTACACATGCCTTTTCACCGTTCACATTCGATCCTTCCACTGATCACAGGTGAACTTCAAGTTCCAAAAATCAATATGACACGCATTTGACTTAGAAACGTTCCCTGACTTCTATACTACATGTATAAAAGTGCCAAGATGACTTTTGTGTGGTAATAACACAACCCGTCACATTTGCACTTTTAATAAAAGTTCATCCTGCCGCAATTTAAATCGCCATACTGTCCTCCCTTCCACTCAACGCGTGTTCTCGTGTTGTGCAATCTAGTTGGGATTGCCACAGCTGAGAGGTGAATTACAACTGTCTGATCTCACAAGTGTGTTATTTTTCTTGGATAGCCATGCTTGAGAGGTGGATTATCACAGAGTGCATAATTTCTTGTATTGGACTTGTGAACTGACCTGCAATATCTTGTGATTTAAAACGGCTGGTCTATTTTTTTTTTTTGTGGGGAAACTCGTCTATGCCGAAAAGCCTGAGATGCTTGACCACTTCGACGAAAGCGTCGGCCGCGTTATTGGGGGATACAGCTCGAAAATTAAACCTTTAGTTTGGCGTTGTTCTTTCTCAGTCGTGGCGCTCACTGGCCCGAAGACTTATTCAAATAATAGTCGCAGAGCAATCAAAACAATTTATTTCTATTTTATTGCATTTTAAAATTCTGTACCTCTAAAAAACACTCTTTATTAGCGGATTTCTGAGTGTTTCCTTAAAAATTTGAAAATTTTTAAAAATTGAGTTTTAGAGGTGCAGAAGTTTTAGAAAAATTCTATATAATAAAAAGCATATTTCACAATATATTTATAAACAATTACTTGGACTTACTATAAAGTTAGAGTAAAGTAAAGTAAGTAAATATAATTCTTCCACTTGTGGAAACCTCTAACAACACCCCTCTGATGAATGAATGAATTGAATAAATTCTTAATATTTCGCAAGTCATTTCAGTAAAATTAATAAATACAAATATGTCGAAAAATGAAAGTAGGATGTCTGCCGATAAACATTCACAGGTTTATTATTTCACTCACATAAATAAGATTAGATAGTTTGATTGGTAAACATGTTTATTTTCAAACCATATTCGGTTATCTTGATGTCCTCAGCCAATAAATTTGTTTTTTACGAATACGTAACATAAAAATGGTATCCAACTCACCATGTGACAATAAAATTGAATAAGGACGATTTAAATTTAACTTAAATTTACCAATTCAACCATTAATTATTATGTCTAGTACTAATGTGTCAACCAAGCATTTTTCAAAATATATTTTAGTAAGGTATAAGTATGTTCAACACCAAAATCAATGGTTAACAGGTGTTTTCCAGGTGTAATTAGATTACCTCGCTATGTTTCTGTTCCGTCCCATATTCCACACGATCCTGAGCTTTCATTTGTTCGCACACACCGTCATTGTTGTTCAACTGCTTCCTGTTACATCTAAGGACTTTTCATTTCAACTTTCCATCTCTTCTGTATTCATTTCACTTGTTAACATTCCTAACATTTCCATGTCCTCCGCGAGTGTTGCCCATTTCGCCGTCCCTACAAGAAATTGAAAGCTTCAACGTCCTGTTGCTGATTGGTTACAACACTTCTTGTACAACGGAAAACAGTGATATAAAGCGGCTGAAGTTAGATTGCATCCGTTCATTCATATCGACGCCATCGTGAAGGCACGGGCTAACACTGTTTGTGAAAGCTTTCAAAGGAGCATCAAGTGTTTTGCGTTAGAGCTGCTTCGAAAGTGAACCGTTAAGCGAATTTGTCCGTTAAAAAGGAAATCTGTCGTAAGTGTGTAGGAATCAGGATTTGCATTGTTAAGCAATCTCACGTATTTTTGAATATCTCATTGGCCAATATAACATTTGAATCGCGTGAATTTTAGATAGTGTTGTGTTAAACGTGTTTAGAAAGAGCAGAGTAAGTGGAGAAAAGTGATTGCAGGACATTTTAATTCAATCCGTAACTAACACAAATAAGTACGTATAGCATGGTGACTAAATAAATTATGTTGATCAAATGCTCTTGACTCAAATTTAAATTTTGTAAGGACATGTGTCTTGGGCGTGGATGAAAAAGAAATATTTAAACATTGAATTTTCCAAAAAAAAATATACATATATTTTCGATACTTGAAGTATCAGAAAAAACCTTGCGATATTAACATATTAATCCTTTGTACGTATTTCCTACTGCTTACTGATTGGGAAGCTTGAAACACATATTATAGTTTTCTGAAGAATTCTCAGGTAAAAATGAATAACTTTCTCGATAAGTCTTTCCAACAGTAAACTCACATATAAGTGGAAAGTTTGCCAAAAACTAATTGGTGGTTCCATTGCTTTCAACAGTGTTGGTCCGTAAAAAATTTCTTACGACTTCTATTAACAAAGGATCCACAGTTCGAAGCAATATATATACGATTCTAGTATTTATATTTGTTTAATTTCAGCTTTAAAGAAATTTAAAAGAAATCCTCGCTCATTTTAACATTCAATTTTAAATGAAAACCGTTCATAATTTATAGAAAAAAAAATTTAATGAGAATTCCTTGTTTCCCAATGAACTTCCAAAAAAGGAACTGTGCAAAAAATGATGAATGAAAGTAGTAGCTTTGACTTAAAGTTGAAATATAAACACATTGAAATATTTTGTTCTAAAGTAGAATAAGTGTTAAAAGCTGAAAAGAAGCATTTTGTTCATCCGAATTTCAGTATTTTGCATAATTTAGAGTCGTGTGTCCAACCACACAAGCTGCAGAAGGAGAATTCTGACGGGATCCTAATCCTAAGCTCACTTTCATTCTACTAAGTTCTAAGGTAAAAAAGTACCTAATTGCTAAATAAAATTTGGAAGGACAAGTTTCGTAATAATTCCAATAGAATTTTACAGTGTTTGAAGACTGCACCAGATCTCATTCGAATGATGTTAATCGAATTTTGAAAATTTTTATAAAATATCTTTTCTAAATCTATTTTATTTTACTAACTTGTCTTTCGGAGACCTGAACTTAATTTGGCAGGACAAAGAATAAAGTACAAAACCTTACTTCACCTTAAAACTATAAATCATAGCCGTGTTTAAAAAATAAACTGAAATTACGTGCAAAAATCAAGGATGCATTTGTTCCATTCAGAAGTGCTGAAGAGAAGTGAACTTTGGTTACCATTTGTTCGAACGCAATACATTCCGCGCTTTGCGTACAAGCAAGTTCATGAAGCTGAAGGAATAAAAAGTTTGTTCAGGACATTTTTAGCCATCAACTTTGTATAACTACAAGTTGAGCCTTTAAGTGGTTTGCCAATGAACGCCAGGTAGTAGTCCCATAAAGCCCAATGACCATAATCACCACTTTAACAACAACGACCTTTCATAATTGGTCAAATTGTGATTTGTGGTTCTTGAAAGTGGTTACTGGCAATGCTGTTTTGAATACTTTGACCAAAGCTGATTCAAAATGGTTTTTAAAAGTCAGATTTTGACAAGAGTAAGTCCAAGATATGAAATTTCTGTTGACATAGAAATTTCCCCCTACAAAATTGATGCTCATGGCTTCAAAAATATTTAATTCAAACTCGAACTTACAATCGGTGGAATATTCAAATCTATCATGAATATTGAAACATTTTTTCGAGCGATGTTTCTTCGTTTTGGATTATTTCATTGAGTTATATTGTAGTAGCACCGTAACGCCCTCAAAGGTAACTAGTTTGCACGTATATTGCAAAGGCATATCGAAAGTATAAATGGTAAAAAGTAGTGGTCTTTGTCATGAACCTTGGGGAACTCCTGCAGGTATGCTGAACGAGCAAAAAAAGGGGTTCGGAATTATGGTGTATAACCATGGAGGGAATTTATATTAAACCGACCTGCAGATAAAGTTTTTGTGCCATATAGATACATCCATTTCATTCCAAACATCAACCAATTTCATTTCTATAGAAGTTTCTTTCAAGGCAAGTGTTATTTCCTGAGAGTTGTGGTCGAATTGTTTTCGGTTGAATGACCGCATCGGAAATCTAACTGAAAATTCGGAAGAATTTCTTGAAATTAAAGGAATCGAAAATAAAAAGTTTTGAACATTTCTTTTAAATTCGCACATTTATTAAAATATCCTGAACAAAACTTGTGTTTTTCATATTGCATAATTTAGTCTGCCGTATAACGATGAATTTTGCTTTCATTGCATAGGTTCCAATGCTTCAGGATGAAAAGTTCTATATGGGTCCTATACCTTTTGCAATGAAAAAAAAATCATTTTCATTTTGGAATTCAAAATATATCTCCGAATTGAAACGAAATCTACTTTGACTGAATATATTTGCCGGCTTGATCTGTAAGTGATAAATTCAGAGAACGACAACAGTAAGGCTTTACTGCTTTGCTTAATTGAACAAACAATGAAGAAGTCGGCAAAAAGCGAACAATTTCTCAAATTCACAGTCAAATCCAAGCCAGTAAAATATGGAAATAATTTAATGCAAACATTAAAATTACTATCTTTAGTCTAATCAAATTGAATTAAAAGATTGGACATAAGCTTCATTATGACGTAGATGATGACAGAATCCGTCATCATCTAAATTGAAGTCTCTGAATCTGAGGGCTAACAAATGAAGAGTTCCACGTCTGAACTGCACTAAATGAGCGAAAATGTTAAAAAAATGTTTGTGAAATAAAATTTACGAAGAAACCAAGTGAGAATTTGCTTTGATAGTTTCTAAGGCATTGATGCATTTCTCGGTAGTTGTTATAGACTACAATGAGGAAATAACGTTCAAACTGTGTTCAAACTCCTTGTCAAGTGAATTTTCTCCAGCCTGATTAAATAAATAATTTAATGTCCCTGCAAATATAAAAAAGAATAAATTCTGAAAAAAATTTGGGTCAAATTTGTAGCGCCCACAGCATTAAAGAGACGACTCCTAACGACCGCTATCCTACTCACTGTTCTATTCTCTGGACCAGAAATATAAGGTGACGCAATCAAGGAGTAACATCGAAAGACGTTGGCACTTCTTTAGCGAGATTTTGCCGCATACTGTTTTCGGAGAAATGCTTGGCGAGATTGAGTAATGAATTGTGTGGTACATTATACTTGGCCCGTGCTGACAGGTCAAAGGCATACTGCAGCGTCAGGAGGCATGGGCAATCGAAAGATCTTTTTCATAACACTACCTACTTTTTCCGTCTTTCCCACTAGATAAGGGTTTCCTAATCTGATAGAATAGGTAGGCAGAGAAATGCGAGGCCTAGACCAAAATAATGTTTCAAATGGTTTCGGGCCAGGCTTTTGAGAAGTGTTTAGTGGGCAGTCCAAAAGTATTGCGCGTCAAAAATTAATAGCCTGAACCTTCCTATATCCACAAAAATAAAAAATGGTAAAAATAATGAAAAAAATACGTTTTCTTCTTCGATTTTGAAGATTTTTGTAATTTTGATGGAAATTGAATTTTAAGTCCTTTTCGTTTGCAGTTTGAATTAACAATATTCACCGAGTTTTTTATAATTATACTTTTTCATTTTGAAACCACTAAAGCTGTTCGGCTGGCAATAAATTGCGTAGTCTTTGGGATGGTTGTGTGTTTTAGGGCATCCAGAATCTTAGTTTTACAATGGTTTTAAAGTATAAAGTCGAGCATGACGCGTCGAAAGTCGGAACGTAATTGCTGTAGGCCTCCTATTCGCCGGACGTTGGGATGAGCTTGCAACCAGTCTATGTTAATGTCAACCTACAGGATAACCTGCTCTAGTACAATCATAAAGGGTACGTCGGCTAAAACGATTGGAGATCTCATCCTGAAAAGGCTGCATGTTTGGCAAAATTGCTTAGCGAAGGACACTTGGATTATGGTTAATTAAGGTTGAGCAAACCAATTTATTTCATCAGTTTTTCAAGAGGAAAATGGAAAGTTAATAACATAAAGTTGCCATTTCATTGCTTTTACACAAATGATTTATTGAATATTTATACTATACTACCTTCATGCTCTACAAAGAACATGTTCCTTGTATCATATTTTTTTCAGCAAATGTAATCATTCACTGTTCGTTATTTGAATCAACCTTGATGAAATAACGACTATATCTCCTTCAAATAAAAGAAAATCGGCCATGTTTCCTAGCGTTTTACTATGAAATGAACAACGAAATGAACAAAATGCTCCAAATTAATCCTAAGCATGTTTTATCTTTTTTAAAGTCCTGAAATATATCTTATTTCTTTCACCGTGCTTCCACTAGTTCAGTGAGCCTGAAGTTGATTAAAGTTTCCAACAAAAAATTATTATGGAAATAGTTGGTAATGCTATCCGAACATCAATGTTCGTTCCATTCGTGGTACAGCTTCTGGAAGGCGTCGATGAGGGCCTTCTTAAGGAACCCCACAGTGGCATTTGAACCGCTTCCTGAAATAGTAGCCCTTGGGGTGCTTCTTGATCTTTGGGAAAAGAAAACTGGGCCTGCCAATACTATGCAATCTCCTTGGTGACGTGGTTCACTTTGCTTTGTATCTGATCGATTCTGCTCTCACGCTATCCCCAAGAACGAGGAAACAAAGAAGCATTCCTGAAAAACGAGGAACAAGAACAACACTTCAACGGAGTACAAACAAACGATGAACTACCAGTATACCAGCCCACAATTAGCTGGCAGCTTTATCAATTTCGCTACACTTCTATCGAAAATCTCCACTGCTTGGGGCGCTTCGGAGGTGCCTTGCCTTGTAGGGGAAGGCCGTTTAAATTTATTTTTGAATAGACCCGATTTTTCTCTCAGTAGATATATCAGTTTAACGCTCGCTACTTCAAATATATTTGAGTTGGTGTGCTGAATTTCTCTTCAGCTCTACCACTTGCTCTTCAGTTCGTCCACTAGAATCGCTACCTTTTTAAAGTTTATTTAAGATGCGAAGTTGTAGCATCACACACATGTGAGATGTTTGGCTTCATTCTTTGAGTCGAAAAGCATGAATATGCTACAGCTGGATGCTTCTTTAAAATATAGTCAACATCAGCGAAGCAAGTTATAACTGAGAAGACTTTTTGACTAAAACAACTGCTGAAATATAGCGGCGATTGTCTTACAACCAGAGCCACATATGCAAATTTCAAACCTTTTTTAGGAATACCGCACGTCTTTTTTCAATAAACATGTGACCTTTTCACCATTAACCTAGGTAGTTCTAGGTAGTCTAATTTAGGCAGAAACCTAGGTGGTCATCTACTCCTTCTTTATCCTTAAGTTTGTCATTATTGTTCTTTGTTTGCTATAATAGTTGTTATGGGGCGAAATTCACGAAAGAACTTGTGACGTCAGGCGTGTTAGGGTCACCTCATTTCAATAGCGTACAAGAGAAAGTGATCTGTTCAGAATTACGCTTGGCTTTTATAGTTGTTCCGTTGGAAAGCTGATGCACCCATAACATGAGTTCAAATAGTACAGACTTAATATTTTGCGGTTTTGTCGTGAGATGTCTTGGCACAGCTTTAACTGTCTCGGTCCGTTGACCGCGTTCCTCCAATCAAAAATTTTTTATTCAAAGTATTGACCATTGGATTCTACACATTTTGCCCATCTTTAAAGCAAATCATGGATACCATTCCAAATAAATTTTTTTGCCTTTCGAAGCAAACCATTCGATGAGCCGTTTTTCGACTTCCTTAAAATTGGCGATGCGCTGCTCTGCGAGTGAGTGTCCCATTGATGCGAAAAGGTGATAGCCGGACGGGGCGAGGCCTGGAGAGTACGGCGGATGCAATAATATTTCCCAATTCAATGCTTTTAGAGTGTTATTAACCACGCGGTATGAGACGGTCCGTTGTCATGATGTAGGATAACTTTGTCATGTCTTCGGACCCAATCCGGCTGTTTTTCAACCAACGCATGATTCAAATTGATAATTTTTTGTCGGTAGCGTTCCGTATTCACCGTCTCACCAGGTTTTAATAACTCGAAGTACACCACACCACGCTGGTCCCACCAAACACAGAGCATTGTCTTACGGCTAAAGCGATTTCGCCTTGGAGTCGATACGCCGGCCTCACCCGGTGGAAGCCATGCTTCATTTCCGCTTCGGGTTCTCAAAATAAATCCATTTTTTGTCCCCCGTGACAATACGATGCAGATAAGATTTCCTTTCAGACCTTTGAAGCAGCATTTCAGTTTTTCGATTTTCCATTTACCATTCCATTCCATCGTTCAGTTGGTGTCATACCCATTTTCCATATTTTTGGATCTTTTCCATGGCTTTCGAACATTGGCATATTGCTCCTTGGGTCACATGTAGTGTTTGTACCAATTTTCGTTGCGATTGGGTTGGGTTTTCATCCAATAACGCCTGCACTTCCTCGTCTTCGAACTTTTTCGCTGCATCAGGATGTTCATTGTCTGTTAATTCGAAATATCCACTTTTAAATTGAAGAAACCATGTCTCACATGTTCTACTCACTGGAGCATGTTCACCATAAGTTTCTACCAGCAACCGATGAACTTCAACTGCTTTTTTTGATGAAATAAGAAAAGCAACGAATGCCGCGAATGCGTATTACTTAAAACAAAACTCGACATATTTACTGAGGTAAACAACTATGACGCTGTTATTTTGGCAGACTGTAACTTGTGTATTTTTTGAGGTTAATGTCAATAGAAAAACATGACATAGATGCCAAATCATAGAAATGTATATATATCTCTAGCGACACCTATGAGTAAAACCGGCAAATTTCAATTAACACCCCTGGTACGCTACCATCGCTTTTACAGCAGTCGCCAAATTTACACATTTATGACATGATTAGTTTATGTGTGTGCGCTGTCTCTTCATTCCTAACTTAAAGAAATGAATAAATCAGTGGTTTTGGTTATCACGATAACCATCGCTGTCTCGCTCTCTTGTGGAGAGCGCAGTCACATTTATTTTCACGGAATAAAAGGCAACAGAGACGATTTCATGAGTGACAGCACAATCACAGAGATATTACGTGGCTCATGATAAGACTGATATTTGATAGGGTTCAGCTCTTGAACAGATATGGATATTTGCTGTCAAACCAGGTGCAAGCTTGACAAGTCACTGTTTCCCAACTGCAATTTTTTTATAAGGGAAGCGAATGACGCGTGGTAACATTTTTTCCTTTTAAAAGACGGAGGAAGATGCGTTGTTATAGCTCTTTAGCTAAATCGGAGTGTTCTAACCCAAAACTGTATTCGAAGTAATGCAAACAACGATTGACAAAGTGAACCACGTGTAATTGCTGGTAGTTACAAAGGACATACGAGAATGTTATGAGGCGTTGGGCGTGGAAAGGCTCTCTGCTAGCACACCTCTGTATTCTGCTAGAGCTGGAACTCCCAGAACCTGATGGTACCTGCACGTATACTAACACGAGGACTACCTCGATTGGTAATGTATCAATCAGTTTCAGGAATGGTTCTCAGGTTGACATGGGAGGCATTTAGTGGTTATCAAGAAACATTCCGTATAAGGAAATAAAAAATCTTTGCATACCTATCACAAAAAAAGGAACGATTTAAATTGAAGATTTTCGGAACTCTGGTATTGAAAATGAACTTCGAGTTGTTTTCACTTAAGCTCAGATTCTCCACGGACTTCGCTTTATTTACAAGTAACATTTTAATTTTTTGATAGACAATGATTCACGTTATCGTTCAAGCATTTGTATATTTTAGGACCCGCAAACTCTTAGTGTTATAATTTTTCGAAAGTATAAAGGTGAGTCCCCCGCTTTTCCAATTATAGAACGAAAAAAACTGTTTGTTTACATTGAACAATGTGAAACAATTTTTTTATCAAAAACACTGAAGAAGGGATATTCTAAGCTCTAAGTATATGTGTGTTTATTTTAAACAGAAACTGTTGGTATTTGTTGGTGTATCAGTTAATGGATTTAAGACTTGACCCGGTGACGCTGAGAAAGCAACAAATTTGAAATATTGAATTCTCCGGTCCAGATATCAGTTATTGTCGAAACTATGTATCCATGTTTTACCCACCACTAACGTTGTTAGCCGACTTTATATTTTTCAAGATTGGTCTATCAAGTGTTAACTTGTCCCTGTTTTCGCTTTATGGTTAACTTCCATCTTCAGCTGCCGAAGATGGAAGGCCTTATTATGTTTTTGTGACTATAAATGCCTAATCATTGGTGTGCCAAAACAGGATCATCTATTTGTTTAACGTTAGGGGTGAGTGGCCATTAGCACAGCCTTTGGTGGGGGACATATAGCAGCTGTCTAGAATTTAGTTTGCTATATGTTTAGGCTGATTTAAGATCCGTAGTCTAGGCTGCCAGCTGTATAATATGAATAAAAAGAGACACATTTTGAACATAATTGGCTTACAGGCATCTAATCAATGGGTTTTTTGAACGGAGGTACTGATGTCGCTCGCTTTATTTTTATCCATTTAAGCCTTACCACACCCAGAGTTTTAATTGAATTTATATACCTCCAAAAAGGTTGGTCTTCGATGATATATGTTCAACATGGGCTACTAACGAAAAAAAAGATATTTTCATTTGTTGAAAGTACTCAATTTATATAGTTTTTGAATCATCTCTCATATTTTGATAATTTTGACGCAGATAAGCTTACGGAGCAAGATTTTTGCCTGTTCAACTTTTCTGACAGTAACAAGCTTATTTTACAAAAGGTATTTAAAAAAAGAGATTCTAACTTATAAATACTGCCATTATTGTTTTCATAATACATTATTAGGCAATTTTTTCCTTCTAAAATCTACGTTATACATCTTGGTCAAGAAATTTTAGCATATGGAGTGCGATAATTGTTAAATTAAATAAAATTTTGCCATTCATGAAAAAGTAATCTAACCTTCAATAGTTTGGTTCGCAAGACCTGGTTTAGCAAAATCAGTGCAGATTTGAATAGAACCATGGTAAATGTTATTCCAATTGTCGCATGCTGCAATTTTACTGTCATGAAAAAGTTCATCAACTCAGTGATAACTAACGAAGAATAGTAATTCGTAAGCATAGAAGTTCCATTCAAGCGGTCTATATTTGATGCTTTAAATCATTGCATATAGTTTCGACCTTACCATTAAGGATCTATTTATGAAACACAATTGGAAATACTTATTTGATCTTCACAGGAAGGACTGTCCAATTTTGGTACTGCGAAAAGTTGTTCCTTCGATCAATCAGGTATAAGAGATAAACAATAAACGTTCTTTACGAGAACAAATTTTATCCAAGTTTGCCAACAATTTTCTATCCCAGTGAATGGTAACCACTTCGAGCGCATCGTATAAAAAATTAAACGTTATGAACTATTCTGACTTTTTTCTGTTTTTCTTCATTTGTAGATTTGCTACTCTTCAAAAAAGATGTGTCTGTAGTCCGAAGTATATAAAATGAATTTTTAATTCTTACATTGCCTATATTTAAATCTGTTTTTCTAGTTTCTTCAGAAGTTACTTTTTGCTTTTGGTATGCTTTTTGGAGATTCTTACAAACGTTCCGAAAAGCTGAAAAATTGATCCTGGGATGCGGTAATCCTGCCTGGAATCATCTGTTTCAGCATCTTTTTCGCCTTAATTTCTCTGCCCTGCCCTTTCTTCCTTTTCGGGTGACATTTATTCTGGGTCTGTCAAGCAACGCAGACAACATGGTTCTTTTTGATTTTGTAAGAAACTTTATCTTCTTCTATTTTAGAACTTTATAATGTTCCTCTACAATGCTGGATATCTTATAAAATTTCGAAATATTCTTGAGAGCGTTCGATGCGTAGCTAGTAGCATCCTGTAGAAGGTTTCTTAGCCTTAGTAGGAATAGTCTTAGGTAGTTCGAGCCTAAGAGTAGAAAATATGCTCCCGATTGGCAACGTTTGCACTCTCCCTAACAGTCAATCCAACTTCGCCAATACATTTTCATGTCATTTTGCAATTTTGATTCGGTGATTTATATCCAACCAATAATCCAAGGTAAATTTCCGAATACCAATTAAAGAAATTTGCTTCTTAGTGATTTTAGTAGCACATTATGAAAAAACAAAAATACGCAAGAGCAAAACATAAATAGTAATAAAACAAACAAAAATTTTCCATGGAAGTCGGTATGATAAGGAAAGCACATTTGTAGAATGTAGTATAGTAATTTGAATTTTCAACAATCAATTAAGTAAGAAAACTAATTTCTGCTATATAAGTTAAACAGTATTTTTAAAAGTGTGAGCATACATTGGATAAAATTTCTTTGAAGTGTAACATCAAGTTTGTTAACTAGCATGAAATCAGAACTATTTATTGAAATATTTCAATGATGCATTGTACAAAAACTTTAATTTCCTAAGATCCTTCGAATCTGATGTCATAACAGTTCATTCTTCTTGTATTCACATTAATCTATACACTCATTAGATAACCCCTTTTCGTATATATCCATTGTGCATATTAGTTTAATCAATTCAAGAACTTCATAAGTTTTATTCAACTATTAATATTCAACAGACTCCACAATTAAATAATTAATACAAATTATTATCGTCTGGTGTTTAGAATGCTTTAAATATTCAATTCATCGGCCACGAATGCATAACATGAATATATTTAATCATTGGAACCATCATGACGCGACCGTAGTCAAAGTTTATAGCATTATGTATGCCAAAAGTTTATATAAATTATTTCTCATTTTAATTTATAATCATAAAATATACTTGATATAATTCAAGAATCTAAGGACTCAGACTTCATAATATAATAGTTGTATAGATAATACAATAGATTTAGTATCGCTTATCCTTCAGATTTATGACTGCATCTATTCATTTTCTTATTCTTTTCAATATATAGAGTTTTCTGCTGTTTCACGTATCAAAAAATATAAAACAAAACCAAGGAACCTATTACCTATGGCAAGTTGTTGCTGAACTAGCGGACGGGGACCTCTTTGTCTTCCTTTGACAAAACTTCTTCTTCAGGGTAAGGAGTAGTCCAAGAAAAGAAACTCCTACCCCCAAAAACCAACAGTTATCTTGTCGCACTTGTTGACAGCTAACACCCCAAAACCCACCAAACCGAATTCTCGTGAACAGTCCACAACAACTTTCCTTGGACCAAATCTTTGCCTGCATACAAAAACAATTTTAAACCATGATGCAAAAACATGATGGCACAAATGGTTCAGGGAATTTTCTGCTAAGCCCTAACTCCACCTAAACCACAAAAAAGAGTGACAAAAATCACATTTCTCTTATCACATGGAACGCAAACTCTCTGCTCACGGAGCGTGGAGAGCTGAATCAATTTATGCTCGATCATAAATTATACATTCAACTTCTCCAAGAAACATTTCTGAAGCCAGTCACTCGACTCCGATCCTAAAAACACATTCTGAATCTTGAACGTAGAATGACTAGTAGGGGAGGAGGAACAGTAATCCTCATTAGGAGAGGTGTGAATCATCACGTGATAAACATCTTAAACCTTTAGTACCTAAAAGTTACAGTTGTTAAAATGCAGATGACTTCTTTCGAATTTTCTGGTATGTCGGTGTATAATCGGTCGCTGTTGGGAAACCTTGCACAACACCTACGCTCCGGAATTTGTTGGTTTAAATAAATAAATAAATGGATATTATCGCAATTAGGGATCTATGAAGCAATCAATTTGTGATAGAGATACAACCAATTTATCACAGATGCAAATGGTAGCCTGTATATCTCCAATGAGCCCACACATTTTGGCCCAAGGCAGAACTATGCTTTTGATATAAAGATATCTTACGCTTTCAACCACGACATCAAGTTGAACGTCCTCGACGAGCTCTCATCTCATCACAAATTAGTACTCCTTTTAAAAGACGACATATGCACAGCTGTCCCTCTAAAACTAAGAAGAAAAAAAAAGTAGAAAGCCTTCAAACCCTCGCTGGCCAATGTAAACTATAGCAGACACCTGATACGGCCAGCAAAAGTAAAAAGGAGTTGGGGAAATTACTAGCAAAATTATCCAGGTTAAAGAAGATAACACACTCAAAATTCCGGGAAGGATAAACAACTCCTATGATACGGAGAGACCCACAAATATATTTAGTGAGCAGATCATTATGTTTTGCAACGAGCAGTGGGATGAGAATTTTTAACAGAGTCTCGAACCGGACGAAGACCGATTCTGGAGAACGAGCAACTATTTCTACTGCAAAAACAAAACCCTAGTGTCTCCTATGCATGGTTGGAAAGGGATGATCTTCGAAATCGTTGGCAAAGCGGAGGCTTTTGCTGACACGTTTGAATGCAGTTTTGCTGGAACTCTTCCACGGAGGAGGATATTGATGGTTATGAACACAAGTCCCTCCGCAAGAAAATTTAAGACCAGTTGACTTTTGGCAAATCAAACACCTTGCACAGACACTCCGCACTTCAAAATCACCAGGCTACGATACCCTCACAAGCTTAACTCTGCAGTCATTTCCCGAAAATTTTTCTTTTCAAAACTAACCGACGTGAGTAACTCTATCTTCTACCCGTTAAAAGCACCATAATCATGGAACACAGCATAGTTCACTCTGCTAACAAATCTGGAAAAAACCACAGATTCCCCTAGAGCTGGTGACCGATAACCCTTTGATATTCGCTAGACAAAATTGTGAAAAAAGCAATTCTCCAAAGATTGTTGGAAATTGTTTTGTAAAGCAGAATTATCCCCGAGAAACAATTTGGCTTCTTGCCCCAACACTCTACACAAATCCAACAGACAAAGTTAGTACAACACGTGCAAAATTGCCTCAACAGCAGGAAATCCACCGGCCTAGTTA
The DNA here is from genome assembly GCA_954870665.1 of Stratiomys singularior. NCBI lineage: Eukaryota > Metazoa > Arthropoda > Insecta > Diptera > Stratiomyidae > Stratiomys > Stratiomys singularior. The sequence goes on along the minus strand of OX940877.1, from coordinate 110,459,554 downwards.
TATTCGATGAGGCAAAGGCAAAAGATTAATATTCAAAATGCATGCACTTCACATATCCCTTTCTATTATACAATCTTTCCTTCAAGATATAACTTTCCGCGTCAGAATTGACAACCACCTCTCTAACCTGCGGCCAATTGAAGCTGGAGTCCCACAAGGCTCGCCGCTGTCGCCCATACTTTATAACATTCGCTCTTGAACTTAATTATTGAAGTTACACTTTATATATAATACATCCAGACAAGCGAAAGTCAGCAACCGCAATCCTTCAACGTGCTTTCGAGATGCTTTGGCAACTGGAAGATAAAAATCAAAACTGACAAAACTCAAAACAATTTCATCACACGACGAATACACCAAAGATCACCACACTTAGCAATACAAGAAGTGCACAAAGGATAGAAGACCACAGCTAAGTACCTCGGACTAACACTGGACAGCAGACTTTCCTGCACAGAACACATACAAACTAAACGTAGACTAGTTTCTGGTAGGCTCACATTCCTACTCCTCCTAGTGAAATCAAAGTATTTAAATATCAAAAACAGGCTACTCATTTTTAAGCATATTATACAGATTGTACTTCAATCGTGTCAGAACCTCGCTCTGCAGAGAATCATCAGATATCCATGGTATGTAAAAAACATAGGCATACATAAAGATCTACGACCAGAGGCGGATTTATGAGTAATATTTTCTCTTTTCTTCGAACGAAAACAATGATGATGAACACTCTTTTTATCTCTTTCAATTCAAGTCGACAGTTCAATAAGTTTCTATAAAAAGGGAAAAATTGGCTTTTGTTGCCATTTCTTCTAGAAATTTTTTAAGCCAAAAACCTAACTGAAATACTGCAAAAGTGTTTGGGATTAGTGCAGAACAATTTGTTATCCTGTAATCAGGAATTATGAAATCCATAGACATAGGTTAAGTACAGTTGAGCATGCATGTAACCAAGATAGTGTGCAAATAGAAGGTATGTAATTAACAGATACATCTGGTTCTTTGTATCTTCTATTTGAGAATCCGATGCCGACCCTCGAATTCTGAACTTTAAAGGGGCATATATGGAGGAATAGGCCCTTCATCAGGTTCAAATCAAAGGCAAAATTCCCAAAACACGACAAACGGTTTGAACAAATGTGTACACCGACTCTTAGTGATAAAATTAGAGCAGATTTGATTGACTTCACTTTGTTCATTGAAGCATCGGAGAAGTTGTCCAGCTGAAGGGTATTTTACCCTCTTTACAGCTTGACCTACCAGTGACTCCGCTCTGAAGTGAGGAGAAGCCAAAAACCCCGCAGATTTATCGAAAATCGAGAAAAACGGACTGTGATCGATTCAAAACCGGTACTTAGACATATGCAACCACATTCCGCGATTTGACCACAAAGTTGAACAGGCGTTTGGTAAGATCAATGTACATCGCAAGTATAGTTTTTGCAAAACGAGGTCAACTCCTTGGAGCGGAGACATCGATAGCAGCCCTGAAGGCGTTTCAGGGTATCGCGCCTCACAAAGTGCGATGCAAATTAAGCGAACAATGAGCGAAATCTGAATACCTGCAAAACGCATTTGAGAAAGGATATACCCGAATCTCTGTTGCAGCAGCACTAAACTGTGGTAAGCAAGACGTCTTGGCTAAGTTGTGCTCTGAACTGAAAACTCTGAGAACCAGAAATGGACACAATGCTTCAAAACGGACACGACTCGTGTAGAACAATCAACAAAGAACGTTCTCAAATTCTTAAAAATCAACACCTTGTGGTCTTGACGGATGAAGTAATCCAAATGATAACGACAACGACGCTTACCTATGGTGCTTCAGGGTAAGATATGTAAACACAGAAAGGTGCTTCAGACCATTAACGTCTTTCAAACATGTGTAGAACCATAAAATAGCAAAGTGCATCTGGTCGAGTTTTTAAAATCTGAAATGGTAATGATAAAGACTTTGATGAAATTATTCGGGAACTCCCTATAAAAAAGAAACTTTTACCTAAACTGCGATACGTGAAGTAGTTTTCATACCAGAATTGGAAAGGATCAGCATCCTATCATTTTTAAGTCATTTAAAACTAAGGAATCCTACTTGAAACTTAAAAAAATCATTTAAAACATAGGAACATTTAGTATTTGGCACGTAGTAAAGCACCGTGGAAATAAACAAGTTCTACTCCTTTCAAGGAACTCAGCATAGTTGGCCAACCTTCATGGAATTACTCTGAACCTGGAAAGGAAATATTCCTTTAAACTAGAGAGAATGAAATAGTTTTCCTACCAAAACCAACAAAAACTAGTTACTGCAAAGCAAAGGATCTTATTAGTTTCGCGTCATTTATGTTAAAAACTTGTGAGCATGCAGTATCTGGGGCTGATTAAAGCAATCCGAAAGTAGCAGGGCTTTATCTTTCTAGGACACTCAGCGCAAATAAAACTACATGAAGAAGGCTCAACTTGGACCGTACTATGAATTCTTTCCAGGCAACCGAAGTCATAAAGACGGGACAGTATTACTAGCGAAACAAAGCTCATGCTTACCGCTAAATTTCAATTCCAATTTCTTCTGGAAGCTAGTATTATTTAATGAGTGCCACCCCACCTACTCGAGCATTAAAAACTTTCCTTAAGCCTCCTCCAGTGGTTGACGTCCCTGCAATGAATCTGAACAATGATCTGATCACCGAATCCCAATTTTGGCACTTGGTCTAGTAAACTCGATATCTTAGACCAGGTTTTATCAAGGTGAAACTCGAGAATGACGGTCTTTGTCCTAGCAACTGTCCTAGCACACTGTTGATGATGTGGTGTTGATTGAGGCGGTCTCACAATAAGTGCTGGTCTGGCTCAGAGAAAATGTCATCATAAAGGCTGGTGACAACCCTTACATGGCGAAACACGATAACCACGATAAAACTAAAAGCAATGCACAAACATGCACACCTAGATGAAAAACAAACAAAGGAACAAAGAAAGGCAGAGTGCCTTTTCCAACGTGAGATACTGGCGGTGTTTGGGCACAGGAACCAAAACAAAAGACAAACTTGAGCGCCCTGTAGGACATGAGGAAAAGTATGAACTTAGAAGACCTGGGAACTATATGGTGGGTGAAAGTACCGACGATTATCAAAGCATACTACGATGCGATGCTACTGATGCCATCAGAACTCCAGATTCTGGCACAAACAGGAAAACCCCGCCTCAAAACAAATTACAGGATTGTTTGATTGTACTGGACCTTCATGAGGAAATACTTGTCATGCGAAAAACAGAAAAGCTGTAAAAAATTTAAAAACTTGCTGCAATTTCCAGAAAACATTAACAAGGATATTAGGGACGATACATTAGGCCTCTTACTGAACCTCAGAGATCTTAGACCGTATTTGGCATAACAGACGCAAGTCGGTAATCAAGGGAGAACAGGAGAAGGCTAAAGTTGAGTTGACTCCCGCGCATGGCACTACCAAAGGATCTGCTAGCAGCCCCATCCAAGCGAACCTAGACAAAGGCAAAAAGGACGAAGCAGTGAACAAATGAGCTTCTTCGAACAAAATAATAAGGTATTAAGGCAAAACGGAGCCCATGCTTAAATCGCGATTTATTTGTAGATTTGTTTGTCTTTCACAGAAAATCCACGAATTAGAAAAGAAAATTAGAATTTTGACTGAAATACTATGTATACTCGGTCTCACTAATTTAGTTATCTCGTTGTAAAGTATAATTTCACAGTTAACGCACTCAAAAGTAAAACTATAAACAAATCTTAATTTTTCTCGATTTTGAGAACTTTCAAAAAAGTTCGATGCGAATGCTGCCATCCTGATTCCATTCAATAATCTGTCAATATTACCAAGCAACCCTCATCAATTAATTTATTTCAGGTAAAATTCAATTAAAATTTTACTCGACTTTTTCAGATTTTTCGATTAATACAGTCCAAGTTTTGTGCAAGTGATTAACATATTACTTTAGAAAGAATCAGAATTTCAGCGGCATGTTCTTTTAAGAACGTCGAACGCTCCCATTTTCAAATCTTATTTGTATCCTTAGGTCTTACGGCAATTGAAACATTGTCGGTGAGTATGTACCTCCATCAATTTTTTTCGCTTATTATAAAACTCATGGAATGGATTCAGGCATGCTTAGGGTTTTTCGAGAAAAATTTCAATTTATATCAATGTGTCCATTATTTTGGGAATCTATCGAAAGGATGTTTGCGAAGTTTATTGACAAAGGAATGTCTATGTCGCCCAAATGTCACTTAGCATAAATTTAATAAAGAGAAATTATTCCCAAATAATATTTTGAACTCTTTTTTTAACGCATGTAACTCCTATAAAACTAATTGAAGCAAAATAAATTGAAAGTTTACTCCCGCATTTAACAAAATTAACAAAATTTGACACTGCATTAACTTTAAGATTATTTTCTAACTTGTAAAATCTTTTCTAACTTGAAGTGAAAAAGTGGAAAAGCACAGCGTAGTAATAATATAGAGATTGAACTCCCTAAAAATCCCGATCTAACGGGATTCAAATAAGCATAATCACTAATACTGAATAATATATTTCCTTTGTTTTAGTATTGGTAATTGTTTTCTCTTTCTCAAACACTTGAGTTGAAGCACAATGTAACTATAAATCTGCTGTTGCTTAGTCTATCTCTTTTTTCGAGATGCTTCCGGGAATGTGATTGCTATTATATTATACTACACTATTAGCGTGGCATGACTACTAAAAAACACTCTAGATGAAAATCATGCAAAAAAGAAATCAATATATCCTAATAAGATATCAAGCGAGCAAATGACACAACATAGTGAGCGTAAGAATTGAATGACGCAGGTCTGCATGACTGGCATTCTGAACTTTGATGACGTGTCAGGAATATTATCCGCTTGAAAAGGATGTAGAAGACATCGTGTTAGCATATAAATCTTAAAAACTAGAATATAATGACGGTTTCCTATTTTATCTTCCTGATGTTTAAACGGTAAGTTTGCAAATTACCGATGTATTTGATGATCATAATTTCCTTAAGAGATGACATGCAAACGAACGTTCTCTCATTAGCGAGAGGATCAGTCAACTTTTTCCGAAAAGATTGTTGTATGTCAGGATATAATGAATTGACATATGGAACAGTGTGGCATATTATGCTCGGGAGGTTCTTCTGCCCAACAAAAGATGATTGGAACACTAGTAGACGAAGAGAAAATAGTAAACATTTCCAGTAACCTCTACCTGTTCTCGCAATAAAAGGCTGCTACAGGCGATAAATGAGCGGCCTAGCTCGACGTACTGTACCAACGATCTGAGTTGGGTTTTAATGTGAGGTCTAGTCTACTTGCTGTCTGGTGCCAGGAGTCCCTCGGGCAGAATTTAAGCAGCTTTCTTCTCCCAGAAAAATTAATCCATTGAGAAAGGACGTATATACTGTTATTTTGGTAATAATTTTTTCAAGTTGTACCCGCTTGTAGTTACGTTATGATAAAAATGCAATAAATTATCTAAAAACATTGCATAAATATATTAGGTCTATCGGACAAATATGTCCGGTTTCGAATTGAAAGAAAATTGAACAATTTTCACACATTTAATATTTATTGGCGAGTGTAGAATCCATCGTTTCTGATGACTTCTTGTAAGCGTGATGGCAACTTGTAAGTTCCTTAAAAACTATTAGGTGTATAAATATGAAATGCGGATTTTACTAACAGATGGCATAACCATTACATATGGTTTGTGTTGGGGATAACTAATATGGCATTTTGGAGGGTAAACATCTGTCAACCAATTCCAGTATGTCATAGGTTTTGATTATACAAACAACATAGTTTTTTTCGCTTCAAAAATCTTCAAAAATGTCGAATTACGTGCCAGAAAAACAGGTTTTGCCGGGAAGTCTAATAATCTTCTTTCATTTGAAGAAAACGGCAGCAGAAACTTATCGATTGTTAGTGGAAGCATATGGTGAACATGCCCCAAGCCAAGACGCTTGTGAAGGATGTTTTAAAAGATTTAAAAGTGGCGATTTCGATGTCAGCAACAAAGACCATGGAAAACCACAAAACAAAATTCGAAGATACAGATTTGCAAGTATTATTGGATGAAGACAACACACAAACTGAAAAACAGTAGGCAGAGGCGTTGGAAGTCAGGCAGCCATTTTGCAACGTTTAAAAGTCATGGGAAAGATCCAAAAAGCTGGAAAATGGGTGCCGTATCAATTGAAAGAAAGAGACATCGAAAGGCGAAAAACCATTTGTGAAATTTTGCTTGCCTGATAGAAAAGAAAAGGTTTTCTTGCATCGGATTGTTACTGGCGATTAAAAGTGGATTTATTTCGACAATCCCAAGTTGAAAAAGTCATGGGTAGATCCCGGCCAGCGATCAACATCACAACCAGGCTGAACTATTCATGGAAAGAAGACTTTGCTGTGTATTCGGTGGGATAGTAAGGGACCTTTGTATTACAAACTGCTGAAACCTGGTGAGACTTTTACTGGCAAACGTTACCGACAACAACTGATCAAATTGAAGAGCGCACTTAAAGAAAAACGACCAGAATTTCACCAAAGACATGATAAAGTCATTTTTCAACATGACAATGCTCGGCCGCATGTTGCAATACCTGTCGAGAACTACTTGGGGAAACATTAATAGGGAAGTTCTGTCCCACCCGCCGTATTCACCAGATTTGTCTCTCCTGACTACTACTTGTTTCGACCGATGCACCACGGACTTTCGGAACAGCACTTCCATTCTATGAAGAAGTTAAAAATTGGCTTGATGAGTGGTTAGTCTCATAAAATTAGAAGTGTTACTGAGACGGAATCCATCAATCGACATAGCTAACGTAGAAAAAGTCGTAGCTAACGATGGCCAATACTTTTTTTATTGAATTGATTCGTTCTGTTATTCAAATCAATGCATATTTCTAGCAGAAAAAATCCACATTCCATATTTATACACCTATTATTAATTGTGAGAGGTTGAAATTTTGGTTAAAATCTGCTTTAGTTATCGATACTTTGCCTACGAAAACTCTGCAAAGACAGAAAAAAGTGATAATCGGAGCATGCTAGGTCTGAAAAGTATGATGGAGGTGACAGAATTTCTCAGCCTAGCTTTGCGATTTTCTGACGAGTCACGAAGACGGCATCAAAAGTGTAAACCACAAAAAAAACTTTTGTTATTAGTAAATATTTTCAAAATATTGGCGGTAAAAAGTAATTTAAACCCTTGCATATTCTGTTGTTTATAAAGATTACCTTAAAGCTTATTCTTTTGTTTTTAAAATACGAAAAGGCCAATAAACAACTATTGTTTCAATGTCAGCCGAAGAAGAACTAATCCTATAATTGAATGTAAAAATTCTGTTACCTCATTACCACAACTAACAATTCTTTTATTTTACATAAACTTGCAATACAATTGTTCTAAATTCGTAAATGTTTATTTTATCCCGATATTTTCATGATTATCTACGAATATCCTCAATTAGTTTGATTTGGTGATTCCTACAGTCAAGACGTCTCTAAAATGGAAAAAGGTCGCGAAATTAGTATTGATATGCCATCGTTGTTCTCCATAATGAAGGCAAATCTGAATGTGAGATTGCATTTCAGCTCGAGTTCATCGCACTATTGTGCGGCACAAAGCAACTGCCAGTAATCAAGATCGTCCACACTCCGGAAGACCAAGAGCTACGACTTCTAGTGAAAACAAGTTTATTATGGTAACCAGCAAGCGAAATAGACGCCTAACAGCCCCAGAAATTCGTGTTAAAGTCAAAAAATCTCGAGAAAAACCTGTGTCAGTGTCTACAGTGAAAAGACGATTGCGAGACGCCAAGTTGTTTGGTCGCGTTGCTGTTCGAAAACCTCTTCTTAAACCGCAAAATAAGAAATAACGGATGGAATGGGCCCTAGCCCATCGCGACTGGACTGAAGAACATTTCAAAAAAGTACTTAGGTTCAAAATTATTAAAATTATTAAAAATATTCGGTTCAAAAAAAAGAAGAATTTTCGTTCCACGTTCCGTCGAAGAAAAGATTATGCCACAGTATGTAGCCCCGACTGTCAAGCATGGTCGCGGATCTGTTATGGTCTGGGGATGTTTTTCAGGCTATGGAACTGGAAATCTGGTCCCAATCAAAGAAATTCTGAAAAAGGAGCAGTATAAAGAAGTTTTGGAGAAAAATGCTATTCCCTCCGATCTGAAGTTAATTGGCAAAGGATTTATTTTTCTAAAAGATTATGATCCAAAGCATACTTCCAAATTATGTAGGGATTATTTAGACAAGGAACAGTCAGAAAAAGTGTTGAAACATGACATAGCTACCCCAAAGCCCCGATATTAACCCTATTGAGCTTTTGTGGAAAGAGCTTGACCGAAACTCTCGGGAACAATGTTCTTCTTCACCGAAAGATGGAGGAATATCTCGCAAGAGACAATAAATAAATTAATTGCTCGCGTGCCAAGGTTGGTTAAACTCTTGTGTGTTTTTTATAAAACATTGTGTTTATCAAGGCTTAATGTAATTTTTGATATTCAATTTTGTGTGTAATATGAAAATAAAAACTGAAAATTTAAAATAAAATTTTTTTATAGTGGTCTCAAACTTTTGACCGGCAGTGTACGTTTGTTCGCTCACACTCTAAGCAACAGCAGCGTTGTTTTTGTGCCCTGGACGAGTACTTGCACGGGCTATTTAATGCAACAAGGATCAACTTTCACTAATTAATCCACAAACTGCGTTTTGAGACTTCTTTTCTGTCAAAACATTTTCGTAATTTTTTTTACGGTTTGAGTAGAAGAAAAAATCGTCCAAAAATTTTACATTCGAAATTCCTGTGACATTTGCATTGATAATAAGTAATCGAATCGGCTACAAACAATTTCACTTCTACATCTTTAGAATACTAAGGTTTTATTACGTAAAAACATTTTGTAGCATGATAATTCATACAAGTATTGATTTAGCTTCTATTCGAAACTCATTTCGAATAGATTTGAGGGCAATAAATCAAACGCAATTATATTGACAAGTCAATGAGCTATGTACAAGTAATCTCCACGCCTCCAATTTTTCCGGTAAAATTAATGATGAGCGATGGATATTTTTCAGATAATGGCATTGACTTTCAAGCGAATTCTATTAGAGGGTCATTAAATGTAGTTACATACAATTCTAATTCCATACTTTATTACAAAATATTATAGTTAATGAGCCAAGGTATTTGTTAACCAAATAACGAATTGAAGATGATACATATGCCATATATGCCACGCTGCTCCATTATCGACAATTTATCCAGGCGGATCAATTATCAATAATTGACGGATGTTACCCGACGTAAAAATTTATGTGATATTTGTGCCCAGCAAGTGCTATAGTCTATCTAGTGACTTTGGTATTTAGGGTCATAGGACCACCATCGCCTTCTTGCATTAACCATTATACTATAGCGCGTACTTGTTGCGCTGACCTTGATATACTTCTTGTAAAATTGCATGAAGGTAAATTTTATTTGAATTTTCAGGTTTGTATCACAGACTATTCAACGCTGTTAATTTGTCCGCTAACTAACTCTTATTTAGCCCTAGCGCTGCTGATATATTTGTTCCAGAAATCAAGATCCTTCCCAACCAACTGAAATTATTGAGATTATTACCGTCATCTCCAACGAATAACTGATTCTTTACTTTCCTTTATCTTCTCACAAACTTTGCTCACTGCCCGACAAGAAATCACTGATCGACTATAATTGAATACCTTCATTTCCTACTTTCGCTGACGGTACGTGATGTGGCGAAGAAGTACCGCTAGGGCTATGATTTTTTTTATCATTATAACTTGCTTGTATGCTCACTCACTTTACAGCCCACTGCGATTTTCAGAATACGTACATTTTGTGATCTTTGGAAGGCCTTTTGTTTTCAATACGGGGTGCCAACTGATGGTGAATTGTGTACCTTGTGCAAATTTACAAGTTCAATGTATTTTTGGATCCATCCAGCAATGATCTTTTTTTTTGAATACCTAGCACGCAACCCTAGTTAGCTACTTTATTTTATTATAATACATGGTATGTTATTCAAAAATATATCTATAGATTGATTTCAAATAGGGTCGTCAAAGGCTTTTCACAACATAGCAGGACTTGTTGCTCGCAAATCAACCAATATTATTCTTTTCTGGGACATATTTCAAAATTGTAAATGGGGTAGAAACCCATCATATATGAAACTCGAAAATAATGATCTCGATACCATATATGGCCGTTTTCTAAGTAAGGTATTGCCTCATTTTCACTGGTTTCGAAAAACCATTAGCATTTAAGCTAGAGTGAAATAATTGAGAAGAGAATAAGCTATTTTCCAATTATCAACGAGCGCTCCAAACCGTTTTCTGGATCGTAGCCAATTGTATAACGCTTTCTTTCACTCAGGAGTTGTATCGTCATCAGTACATCATATCACAAACAGGTCTGATGAAAGATGAAATTTGTTTAGCCATGGCAAATAATTGGTTTTTTTAGAGGTTTTTAATTCAAAATGAAATGAAATACTGTTCAATCGTTTTGATTGTCATAATATTGAAAAGATAATTTTCTGTCTTTTTTTAAGCGTTCACTTGGCGTGGCAGAATTCTAGACAATTGCTCCAAATTTCGACTTATCTAACCAATGATTGGGGCTGTATAAAGGTTAAGCGTCTCCAACTTGTCAGTGATTTGACATATTCGTGGTCGCAGCAGAGGTCGCAAAAGCTTCGCGCCAGTGTTCAGGTCCAAAACTGGAAATTATGCGCTAATTTGTGTCTCCATCGATACTATGATCTACAGCTACTCATAAAGCACTGTACGACGTCGAGATGAATGCGTTTTATCAGTGAGAGAAAACGTGATGCGGGAACGATACATAATTAATCGAATGAATTGTTCTGACAAAAGATAATGTCGGCCATAAAATTGACACAGTTTGCGATGAACTCCTCGAACCGAACAGTTTTTTAAAGTTACTGACATTGTTCACCAATCAAACTATTTAAGATAACATGGCAAACCAAATTAACCCTTACCCTTGGCAGCTGTCACACAATTCGTAGCATTAAACAGTGTTGCCAACTTAAAGTTATATGCCTGAAAATAAATCACCCCTTATTTTAACTTCAGTACCGCCGCAAATCTCCATGAAATATTCTTCTTGCTCAGCGGGCAAGGTCAACTATTTTTGCCAGGATGATAAATGCTTAGAATCGTGCTGCAGTCCTTCATATAAATCTGCACGAGTACATTTGTCATCTGACCGTTTGATGTGGTTTTCCACTCACAGTGGGTGAGATCGTTGAACTGTGTAACCGTCATGCTCAACACAGTGAATTAGTGAGAGACACCAGGAACTTTCCAAACAGGAAAGAACTGACGGTGAATGGAAATCAAAGAGGTTTTTTCAACTCATTTTTCTACTTAAATTGTTTGTGTCTTATATCATTAATTTAGATGGATTTCTCTCAACTACCTTTTTGTCTCGTACGCAAAGTTATGATCCTTCGGGCAGGATTGAATTAGTGAAACAATGTTAAGTAGTATTTCCATTAACCATACAAACCATTTGACGAACGAACTCATTATGGAAGAATGTGCTGAGTGTCCCCGTCCGTGGCAGTATCGAAATGTGGTGAAATTCACGTTGAGAAGAACACATTCAAAAGGAGGAGAAGAAAAAAGGATGAGACGCGCAGAATTTTGAGGTCTTAAAGGCTTGAACTGCAGCGAAGTCCTTGAATTTCAAACATTACTTAAATGGTTCAGGATATCGATCAGGAACAGCCAATTTTGCGTCTTCAGAGAAGATTTATCTTATGAGAATAAAGGCTAAATATGAAGAACTATAGGCTATCGAAAGAGTTGTTCCTAGAGGTATACATATAGAGAGGATGTTAGCCCAAATTTTTGTCCGGAACACCCAAATTTACGCATTTTAACTTAAATTCAGCAATACTTGTTTCAAAATGCTGAAAGAAAGTATAACTGAATGGGATTTAATTTCGTGATCTGATGACAAACATTATAATATTTGCTTGCTATGATTCAATCACATGTTTTGATTTGATTTGATACGCATGGAGTATTCAAATACTTATAAACATTACCTCTTCAATTAAACTAATTGAATTACGAAAACATAACATTAAATTAAGCGCCCCATAATCTACAAATTTAACAGAATGTTAACTCCACATGAACAACATTTCTCAAAGCATTGCAATTCGTATGGAATTGCTCAAAGCAATTCCATACGAATTTGACAGATGCTCGACTTCAACTTAATTTCCACAAGTCGAATGAACATGGTGAAATTGTAACTGTAACTGTAATTGTAACTGATATCAAGTCTACACGACACTAATCAAAGATTTTCAAATCAATCACCCCCTTGTTATTGTCTTTAATGAGCATATCCGTATGTTTAATGAGTATGAGAAATGCTGAATATAAGCATTTTCACATTTTTAAGTGACATTGACTGAGTAAAGTGCTTGGTTCAATAACCGATTTCATAATAATTTCAACATTCAGCCGAAGGTAGCCGAATATTTCGGAAAATTAAATTATTGATATTATATTTAAATTTCATGAATTAAACTGCTTCAGATTTGGAAATTATACGGTCTAATTAGTTACCTTACTTTTAAGTGAAATTTTCAGTAATAATCTTGATGGATAATTACCAATTTCTAGGTAGATATATGCCGTCCAACAAAACATGTAACAGTAATGCATTTTTCACCTGTTTTTAATGATTTATGAATGTATTTCTCGTATTTTTGCTCATGTTTGGATAGAACATTGTGAATATTAAGTATATTTATTTCGAATTGGTCGGGATACATTAAAATTTTCGTAATCAACATCACGAATGAAACCGAACATTTGAACAGCTAATGAGAGGAAAAAAGATAACTTTAAACCTTCAGTCACTCACTCTTTCTCATGTGAACGGGCAGGACCTCTGTTATGTATCTGTCTGTTATGTAAAAAAAAAAATAAAATATATAATTAATAATGATGAAACGAATAATAATCGGGGGGCAATCGATCGGTCGCACCTGCAGCGAAAGAAAGGAACAAGTTTGAAAAGACAAGGTTATTTGAAAATACAAAGGCCGCATAATTGCGGCCGAAGAAAGTTACTTTAAACCGACTAGCTCACCGCGTGGTCGTGGGGGTTAGGACATTATTCAAGCCCTGATCCTTCCATGTCACATACACACACACACACACCCACAGAGGACAAGCTTACTCCTTCATGTTTAAAATAAAACTAAATGGATCAAAAATCAAATGATGTTAACTTAGAATTGTGCACCTGTGAATTGTGCTGCGCTGATTCCGGCAACTTGGATATCTATGAATTGTGCTGTGCTCATTCTGGACACCTCTGAATTGTGCTGCACTGATTCTGACCACTGAATTGTGCTGAGCTAATTCTTATCGTGCTTCCTGTAGCACGAACCTCCACTTCAGCTGGTGTCGGGACTTCAGTTGTTCTGCTGCGCTGCCTCTAATCGTGCTTTCTGTTCCTGCTTTCTTTCCTTGGATATTGCTTCCTTTAGCACCACTCTGTACCTCAGCTGGTTTCACGATTCCCCGGTTCCGCTGAGTTACCTTGGATCGACCTCCCTCTATTGTTAGTCCTATTGGTTGATTCTTCAATTGGTTATTCGTCTCGATACTATACTCGTTACTATAATTGTCTTCTTCGATACTTCTATTACTTGAATTGGTTATTTATCTCGATACTTTATTACTTGAATTGATACTTGAATTGGTTATCTGTACCTTACAATTTCTATACTATTTATACTGATACATACACAACAACCTAGTGAATCAAATCCATAGAAAATTTATCGCAAATTTCTTCCAAGAATTTTTTTTTGCGACTGACATTTTTTTGAGACTTTCTTTTTTCTTTGACATTTAATTTTACTGAGACTTTTTTTATGTTTTTTTTTTGTTTGCTATCTATATTATTATTCAACTTAGTAACTACCTCAAACCTAACTATAAATATTTCTATTTTAATTTTATTCTTACTTATGTATATATATTTTTTTGCTTGTTGAATGTCGCCTACACCTCGGAATACGTAATATTTACTCTTACTTCTATTTAATCTCGTATTATTTTCTTTTCACTTAAACATATCTATTATTTTATTTATTTATTCATTGATTTGTTCATTTATTCATTTTTTGTTGTTGGTTGAATGTCGTCTACACCTCGGAATACGTAACACCTCTCTGTATGGATGCTAACGAGCTTGACAACCCAGATATATATAATAAGAGCTTTTATTATTTTGATTCTTACATAAAAAGTTAACAAATGAAAGTCTAAATAATATCTATAAAATAGCGCAGTGTTACGGCTGCAAATATATTTGGATATTCAAAACGCCATTATAAATAGATTGTAACGCATTACCTTCATACCCGGAAACGCATATATAATTCTACATTGTATGTGTTAGAGATGCATACAATGTTAAAACAATTCTTCTGAATCATGGAAGGATACGTGACAATATCAGTCATTCACCATGAAGCTTATTGAATCCTAAACGAGAGTAAAGGATTAAAACGTTTGTTAAAGCTCCGTACTAAACACAAGAGCTGACTTATGTTAGTGATGGTTCAACGGAAATAAAAAGGGATTCTAGCAAATTAAAAAGGATAACTTTAAGTGTATGGGTTATAAACCATTAGCAATAGCAATTGCAAGGCGTTAAATAACAACTTAAATCAAGTTGCGAATCTGGTTTGCTTGTAATGATTATTTTCTTAACCGAAAATTTGTTTCGTTTTGCACTTCAATGCAAAAGTAACTAACGTTATATTTATCACATGTAAACTACGTATCACATGTGTACTACGTATGTGTGTACCACAATTTCGCTCATGATAGGTTTGAAAAATTATGTTTCCTATTTGATCAAACAAATTCAGGACGAAGTTTTTTCCACGTGTTTCCCAAACATTCGAAAAGAACGTTCGCAAAAGGCACGTCTATTATCGTAACACCTATGAGGACGAGTATGCTCAAATTTACTTACTATTACAATTCTCGCCCCGTGATAGCGCAGAAGTGTGTTGTGCTAGAATGGACTTTATATTACTAAAAAAAACTTTATTTGCAAACTTTAAAGCGATTATTGAATTATCATTCCCTTTCCGCAAAACAAACACAAATAGAGTATTTCATAGCCAGCTATGGAATAGCACATCCTCTATTTTGTGTGTTACAAAGGTAACAAGAGCAAACATTGTCCTACACATAGTTCACTATATGGATGAATACTAAAAATAACACCAAAGAAGGATCATATCCCCATTTCTATATCACTGTGGACCTATCTATTTTCTCCTATTTCAACCATCCTTCTATTGGCCATACATTACGATTAGAGTACCGCGAACAAAAATATACTTTGTTAATTTTTCATTTTCGTGATGTATACATTTTCCTTGCAACATTCTGTGTACGTGGAAATAACATGATTGGTGGAAAAACTTTGGATTGAAAGGTGAAACTATGTTTTTGAACTATGTTAGGTTTTCGTTTAGAATTAGCGCATTTCATATCGACAAATTAGCCTGAACGATTGCATTTGAAGTTTTCAGTTATTAAAATATATTTTGCGATTAAAATTTAACTTTTTAGTAACTGTTTATAACCTTATTGTTGTGAAAAGTTTTCCAAAGAAAAACTAGTGATTTTGCAAAAATTATAAAAACCAAACAGTTTCTTGCAAATGTTGTACACCATCCAATTGGCACAGAAGAACGTATCTGTATGCTCACGACACCTGTATTCATATAAAAAAGGATACGTTGGAATATACGCTGACACTAGTGATTTTCTTTTTACTGATCTACTATGCAAATGCTTGTTGACCAGAAATTTATGTGATAAAAGTTTGCCGTGTCTTTTTAGTACAACCAAAATAGTTTTAAGAAACGCAGCTCATATATTTCATGTAACTCACATATTCCCACGGCCGATTTATCAAGCGAATTTCATGAAAAGTATCGTATATACTGAAAGACATGTGCTACTGTTATACAGTGCAGGAATTCGCTAAAGAGAAATGAAGTATGCAAAAGTATCCTTAGGCAATTCATATGTTTTCAAGGCTGAAACGTTCATTTATTTACAATTAACGGAATGTACTGTACAAGATGAAATATCTTCTAAATATTTTTATTTTACAAAAGATATTTTGAAATTTTTAATCAACTGCAAACTTCCTTTTATTTCAAATTTTTTTGGTGCATTATTCGATGGACTCGAGTTAGAATGCCAAGCCTATTCAAGTGTTTGTGTGGTCCAATATAACTTTCCCGTTTCTTGTCCTTTGTATGTTTAAATTTTGATGACCAATTGTTTAGATGGCTGAACTTCACAAACCTTTCTATTTAGTTTCATATGAGTAGCTGATATTTTTAATAAAATCAATAAAAAAAAGTTTATTCAGCTAAATCACAAAAATATGAATGAATCATCTTAAGTCCTTAAAAATTTTTAATATGTGTCAACGTTAATAGATTCGAAAAAAAAACCTCAACAAAGTCGAAAAAAAAAACTTTTAAGAAGCAGGAAACGATTAAATTTAATACTACTCAATGAAAATCAGTTTTAATTATGAAACTTCAATATTAATTTTAAATATGAAAATGATTTCGTATTTCAATTAATTTTTCTCTTGCTGATCTTTTAATTTCTTTGAAGATGAAGTTCCCCATCTATTATTTTGAACTGAATGAAAACTAAAGTTGGCTTTAAGTCACTGCTATTAATTCTCACTCTTCCCAATTGAAGGTGGCAATGGCAGGAATGAAATACTTCACTTCTTATGAAAATATCTTGTTGACACTCAATATTAGATAATAATCCCCATTCTCTCTCAAAGCTTTTGCGTTAAAAAGCAATTCAAACATAAATCTGTTTGTGATTGTTGCATCTCAGTTTAAGCAGAGCCGCCTGAGAGTGTTGGTGCTGTATGTAGCTACGCTGTGATTCAGTTTGCGAACGGACGCTGTAAAAATGATTCAACTTACCACGAAAAACAAAAGTTACTCATAACCAAAAATTGCTATTTTGCGTTGACTGTTAAGAACTAATTAACAGGCTTTGTTGAAGAATATGTAAATATAAATCAACCAATTGATGCTATAAATTAATTTTAAAAGTATATTTGTTTACAATGTCCGATTCTTTGTTTCAGGACTGTGCACCTCTAAACATTTGCTAAGCGAAAATTCTTCTTTCATAACAAATACATTTGAAAATTTTAATTTAGTCTTGTGCATTGAGGTGGTATATGAATCAACAGTTGGTCCCTAATAGCTTAAGTCAGATATGTATCACTTGCTGCGGATTTGGGGCCAACTTATTTATCTGATGGCAAGTGTTTGGTTAAAATCAATTAGTTAAATTAAAGATTTTCGTGTATACATGTTTTTATATTTAAAACGGTTTTATATTTAAATCGTTTTTATATTTAAAAATAAATAATTAAATATATGTTTATACATATATAAAATATATAATATACATACATAATATGAAATATATAATTTAATTCATATTATTATGCAATAATTTATTAGATCAGAATTTAATTCGTATTATCCGTTTTATATATTTAACATTCACGCTTCTGTTAATGTGTAGTTTATAGTTTATGAATAATTTAGAGTGCTGAAAAGTTAAAATCCAATTAGTTTTGAAAATTTAGTAGACTATCTACTCTATTGGGTTGATTTACCCAAATAGATCTGGTATTGGTTCTTGAGTAGAGTTACCTCAGTAGATCAACTAAAGTACAATTTGTTAAAACACAACGAACGAGCTAAATTTACTGCAGATTGAAAATTCATACCATCAATATAAATTCTATTGTTGCCCCTAAAAAATGAGATAGTCTGTGAACAGTCGGATGTTGAAAGAATCTCGACACAGAAACAAATATAAACTCTATTAAAAAAATTTTGAACTAGTTCGTATTAGAGATGATAAGGCAAGAACAGTAATAATAGTTTGAAGTTACCCCAATTTCAGACATAAATTAATACTAGACAACCTTCAGCCCCCTCCATCAACCTGATCGAAGTCAGAGCTGGACTGGGATCAAGTACTAGATACAATCCGGAGAATTCAGCAACAAACATACCAATTGCGGCAAATAGTACAAATAACAAAATTCCTAACTATTGGTTGCCAGCGGCCAAAATACACATTTAACATAAGGCAATACCATTCACGACTACCAAGCCGCTCAGAATCAAGATCTTCTTCATTCATTGACTTTTTCATCATATCAGAATGCCTAGCCATCTACCAACTTCAGCAATACCAACTTCTAAAAACATAAGAGTTTGAATCAGATCACAAAGCTTTGGAAATTCTGTTGAAGCCAGGTACCGTAAGAAACAAACCACCCACATACATTTTAGGCTACACTAGTAAAGACTGGAAAAATTTCAAAATACAGATGGACATGAAAATTCAAAATAACGCGCCACGCTCTGACGAAAATTTGCAGCAAGGGGAAATAATGGATCATATATATAAAAAAAATTAATTTCATAGGTTCAGAATGTTTTTGCTCGTAATCTTGTAGAGAACGACCATAAGGTTCATGAATAATGTGCACAATTCAATTTTCAAAACAATAAATAGTTTATTCAAAAAACAATAGTGACAAATAATTTTTAATCATGAAATCGTGGAATAACGGTACAGTTGCTCTCTCGGTGCTGCGTATGGTTGAACGGTAAGCAGGCGACTGACTACACAGTTGCCGTGCAAACGCGTAGTTTGTGCCTAACTTCTCAATTTTGTGACCACCAGCGCGTACGGGAACTGTCTTTCATTTGAAATATAAAATTTTAAATGGGTACAAAATTCGTGCACGCAGTAACATGAACAACGAACACATGTCTCTCCCGATAAGCTAATAAAAAAACAGTTAGCTGATACTAGACGACACAACCCTGAGTCTAATCAATCTGAAAAAAAAAACAGCTTGGAAGGCATTTAGCTTTTGAAGAAGGAATACTAGAATGCGCAATCTCATATACAAAATAAGTGATTAAATCGATTTCAGGGTCAGTTAAAAGTACCGAGAAAGGTTCAAAGCTAAAATCAAAAATATAAGACAGGGCCCCATTCTACAAAGACATTAAATCAATTACTGGACGCTTCTTAAGAAAGCCTATTATAATACTGCAAAGTACTATTGATGAAAACGATAGTGCAAACGCATGTGCAAAATATTTTGCAAACATACACAACCAATTGGATGCAAGCCAATACCGAATTGATACCAATGAGCACCCGATTGTTATGTATGTCATTAACACGTTTCACAACGAATCCAAGTTCAATAGTATTTACGCAGCAGATGGAGAAGCCAAGAATGTCCCGATCGAATATAATGCCTTTGTGAACAGACAATATATTAAGGATATTCTAAGAAATCTAAAACCAAAGTCTTCATTTGGTAACGATGGGATCTTAAAAAGGTTATGAAGAAGTTGCCTGAGCGTTACATCCAAGCTCTAACGATCCGAATAAACAACTGTGTTAATAAATGCTACGTTACAAAAATCTGGAAAGAAGTAATTGGCACCCGGTTACCAAAATGACCGAAAATTCATCTATGTACGGACCGATCTCCTGCTACCATGTCTTAGCAAAATCTCAGCATATGTCCTGAAAGACAAAACCTTGTCAAACATCGGTGAGCTAAGTGTTATCTGTACAAACCAACATGGATTTGTTAAGCAACGATCAACGAGTCATGCGATGATAAGCCTTGTGGAAGATAAAATTCTTTTAGGGTTGGGGTACCAGAAGGTTCGATTGTTGGACCCATCTTATTCAATATCTTTATGTCAGACTTTCCTGACATGTATTGTTTAAGCGATCCTTTTTGCCGACGATACACTTATCGAAACAACTGGCATTGGCACAAAAAATCAAATAAATAGAATGAATGCCATAGAAAACTTCACATGAACTTATTCACTATTCTTACTTTTTAATTTAAATTTAAAGAGAATTTAAATTGAAATTTAAAGTTTTCATCTGATTTTGTTTAAAAACAAACTAGGAACTTCAAATAAATTCGAATTGACAACTGATTGAATACATCTTGAGTAAAAAATGGCTACCATAAATATTCAATTTCAATTCAGTTAATCAATTAATACAATTAATTGATATTTGGAATTTCTTCATGACAGTCTTTAGAGTGATTGAAATGCAATGAACTGAAACTATAATATCTTATCCTACAATGTTTCATAACCAGTTTCTCCAATACGGGCAAGAATTAACATAAAATTTATAAGGTCTTAACAAAATTTTACTGACTTTACAACGTTGAGTTCAGCTGCTTAAGTGGAGTGGATACTATTAGTGAGTCTTTGCCGATTCAAACGGCATAAAACATGATGTAGGTGTTTTCAAGACTTATTTTGTTCTTTTTGCTGCTTTATCTGATGTTTTCACATTTCTTCTGAAAAGTGAAAAAGTAATCCTATCGTTTTCCACTCTTATGTTCTTTTTTTCTAACTTTAAAGAAGAGAAAGCCGTTTTAAAGGTGAGATGATCCCTTCTTAAGTGTTTTGTCTTTTTTCAATATTGAAGAAGGCGCCATATTGGTCTTGAAACTGTTGTCTGATCTCTAAAATAAAAACAATAAAAAACAAATTTTTTATTAATTTTTAAAGCCGTTGAATTTAAATATTAGGTAGAAGCATCATCAAAATAAAATATAAACTTAATAAAACATCTGAAAAATTTCTTCACAATTTTGCGAAAAAATAAATAAAGATTTATCGAAATTTTATTTTATGTAAAAGTTGTTTTTATTCATAATAAATCGGAGATCCTTTACGCTAAATCACCTCTCTCAGCGTTTTGTCATTGACTTGATATTGCCTCAGTTGTCACTTTACTCCGATCCTCCAGTGTTACACTGTCCGGATATCTATAGAAGAAATGTAGTCTTGGTGGATCCGGCACCTCTTTGATAAATGCCATATATGTATGTGCAAAGGGACTTAGGTCAGAGATTGCGGAGGTTTAAGTGATTGTTTTAGCACATTATAAAGCAGCTTTGCTTCAAATTAACAAGGTAAACTCTTTCTCATTGTTGATTCAAAAATTACCTTCATCACTACTAGCCAGACACACCGACATCCTGAAACCACCACACCATGTTTCACTGCTCTTTCGAGATTTCGATATTGAGTGCAGTACCTGGTTTTCTCCATGCCAACTTACGCCGTCTTATTCCCAATATGCAGAATTTGCCTTCATACGAAAATATAATCTGTTTCCAGAATGCCGGTGGTTTATTGATAAGTTTTTGAGCACATAAATTTTGGTTTTGAGACGTTTGAGAGAATTGAGACGTCTGGCTTCAGACTTATTCTCTGGGAATGGCTTCCTCCGTGCAACATGGCTATGATTACCATCTTTCTTCAAAATTCAAGATACTCTGTCGGTACGTATTGATTTTTTAACTATTTTCTTGACGTCTTTTGCAGCTTTAGTACACTTTGGTTTTGGATTTTTCGCCACTGGACTACCTAGAAAGCGTTTTTATCGATCAGTCAATTTAGAGGGTGTTACCAAACAAGACCTTAAGTGATTTCTCTTTGAATCGAAAGGTGTGTCCTACTGACCGTTTCACCAATTGCACGAAACTTTTTTTCTTCTGTACGTAGTTTCACCATCATATCTCTATTAATGGCACTTGTTGATTTTCGTTTTCGTCAATTTGATATTATATTTGAGTTTTTAAGCTATTTCATCAGATAGAGACTTCAAAAGTTACGAATAAATACGTTCTACTCCCACCATGAACGAAAATAGTTTTTGGGATTCTCCTTTCAGCTGACTTAGTTTTGGGATATCCCCTTTACTTTTTTTCCAAGAAAAAATGCCAGTTTTTTGAATATGTACCTATGTTAGCATGTTGCAAAATTCTTTTGGCGTAGAAAAATGTTTTCTGGTTTAATTGCAGATACTTGAATTTTCGCGCATTTAAGTTGAAAATGAAGCTTGCAGCTCATATTAAAGGCAAATTTGCTCTGACTAGTTTACATGCTTTACAAAACTGACTTTTGACCACAATACAACTTATTTCTCGGTGAACCATCCAATAAACGAAGTGATTCCAAAAACTGATGAAAAACAGCGACAATACCAAGACTCATTGTGAAAGATTGTCACTCCATCATTTTTATATTTTGATGTTGAATAGCTGCTATTTTCATGTGCGCGATTTTCTTGATAAAATTAAAAACTGATGCATCTGCGTTATGAAGATTTTCATGATACCAGCGTAATTTTTTTTTTGGAAAACTCTACAAATGCACATATTTTGTTATGTTATTAGTACGGATATCCAATTAGTGTATCATGAAAATGAACACTCTACTTTAAATTTGAGAGCATTTTATTTAAACATTCAACTATTTATGTACACAGAGTCGCAGTCGTCAGAACTTACGACGAGTTTAAAACCGTGAATTTCTTATGGCTTATGAAATTTAAGGCAAACAATCAAGAAAAAACGGTTGCAAACCCTGAATGCGATATCCAAAAATGCTATCATAATCTCTGTCAAAATTTTCATTGGATAACCTCAGCTTTGTCACGGAAGTGTCACCAACGTCAGCAGCCTGCGATTGTATACACCAATATTTTACATTTGGACTTTGCAATCCTCCTCATTTTTCGATTCTGCTGAAGGAAATTTTCATTGTTTTTTTTTGGAATAAGCACTAGCGTTTCTGCCTTTTTGTGCATAAATAATATGAAAGACTAACAAAAGTACTCAAAGTAAAAGATATGTTTTTTTACTAACTAGCACAAACAAAACACTATGTTGACTGACCAGCTGTTACTAAGCTTTAGCATTTGAGAAGTAGAGACACCTGCTGCTACGATTCAGTACATTTGAACTATCTACAGTTGTAGAAGAACGGGAACTTTTGTTGTATTTACTCTGGAAAAAAAAATATTTGAACCACTTATCGTACTTAAAATGGACATTTTAGCGATGAAAAGATAGAACATAAAATACATCTTCAAAATTATACTTTAAAAATATAGTTGATTTGTTGCGATACGTTTTGGGAAATTCACGCTTCATGGATCAGTCAGTTTCATTGTCGATACCCAACTCCTTTATGCACTTGTGTGCAATCAGTGTAAGGTTCCATTTCGAACTTAACGAAACTATGGATCGTCTGTTTTGAGAGAAATAACACTCTGCAGCACTATCTTTTCTTTTGTCGCAAAACTGCTATTTTATTCTGAATGCTGCAAAAGATTATAAAGCTCTTCTATCCTGTGTACTTCGTAGTCAGTAGCATGGTTTTATCCTGAATTGATTAACTGTGACGAATTCATTTGCATTCTATTGCTTTCAATTCTCAAGTTAATATATACTTACTTTTTTAAGACTTTTTAAAGCCCTGCATACTTTGGATTACCCGGAGCTAATCCTACAGGATTTGATTCACGCCATATTTAAAAATGAATATATGGCGAAGTTCACATACTGAAAAAAATGTCTACCATTGGTATCTGTCGAAGATTCTTTGAGAACTAATAAGCGTTACCTCACAACTGAAATTGCATTTACAATTTCCACATAAGTTGGTATATGTATACATTGATTAATATATCATAGTTATTTATTTATTTATCATAATTATTTCCAATGGTTCTCAAGGAAGTTTTTTCGTTCTAAAAGAAGTAAACTTTGATCCTCTTATAAAAATAAAATTACAAAGCTCAAATTCAACAAGAAACATTAAAATTTCTCAACGAGACAGGTCTAAATAAGAATCTTATTGTCGAACATACACATCTATATGAATCAAAGCAACACTTTTCCGATGCAAATAAGGTTAATCCTTTTAAACTAAAGTATAGAGTGCACAAAGAGATTTCAATAGGGGATCAAAAAGGAGTATTTTGGGTATAAATCGGGTAAGCATATAAACATTCCGTCGGAACAAATCTGTTCTGAAAACGTAATTCTTACTTACAAAAGTCTTCTTAAGCCCCTTAAATAGTCAACTATCCCTTTTAGCGCTAAAGACCTTTTAAAAAACGAATAAAAGAAACACTACGTGTGTTCAACTTTAGGTTAGCATTATAAATTTGCCACTTAGAAAAGGTTCTATATCCGATAATCTAATGTTCTTGCCGAAATTTTCATAGAATGTGAACCATTATGTCCTGAAAATGGTCACAAATCTGTGACCGATTTGATAATGTTGAAGATTGTAATAAAAAAAAAACATTTTGTGAAAATTATAATAACACATTTACTGATGCAGCTATCAGCAAAAAGGACACAAATGCATCGAAACATTGCCAGGTAGGTTTGCATTTTTTGAGGACCATGCCCTCTATCGTAGAATTCCGACTGTCAGTATAGGTTTACCTGAATTATTTTTTTCGGAAATGTTATAATTGCCGAGGATTGTTTTGAACAAGTATATTTGAACGATTTGATTTGGCACGTTTGCTATTAATTTCTTCCCGCCCCTCTTTCTCAATTTTTTCTTCCTTAGTAAATAAATCAAATAGTGTCCTTTCCCTTAAATACCGTTGATGTTTGACTCGAAATATTGCGGCTGTCATACTGATCTTGATTTTGAAATATAAGACACACACTTAAACAGTTTTTTGGAAGCCTTGAGGATTATCGTTTGAGTTCCATAGCTTTTATTTCACCAATATGAAACAATGCCTAACGTCCTTGCTCTTTGTAGCATATGTTATTGACTTGAAAACTATGAATTTTTAGATTGTTAAGCAATTTAAATGATCGATCAAATTTTGAGTACTATATATGCTTACTTTAAGTCTTATATGATTTAAGCTTTATCTTCACGTGTAAATGATGCAATCGGAGAATGAAAAGACGCACATGTACCAGGTGTATGCTTAGTTTTTTCCAGTTTCACCAAGAGATGGCGCCAGCGAAAAGCACGCAGCATATTATTTTGACACAGACGTGACTTTAATCGTCTGATATTTAGCTACAAACACACACAAGTTGAGTCCGCCAAAACTAGCGTGTTTGTTTAATCCTGTTGATCAATCATGTCGAATTTTGTGCTTCAAATAGAGTATTTGCTCTTGCTAATGGTAAATGATAAATTTAAACTGCGCATTAAACAAACAATGACTGAAATGGACCAGAAAAACCACTTATTAGGTCACGTACACTGGGTTGGAGAGGCTTCTGTAAGACGGCTGCATGGACTATCTGTAAACAACAGTGCCATGCGAGGAAGCTATGGGCCGATGCTGGCCAGTTATTTTTTTTAACAACAATAGGCACTATATACATTAGTGCCTGTATGTCAAATGTCATCGAAAACAAGATACTCGTCGAATTAATCTAAGTTCTTCGTAAGGACATGTGGTTATCGATATTCCCAGGTCCTAAAGGAATTTTAAAGTTAGTTTCAAGAATCTAACCACGCTAGCCGCAGACACATTTGAAGTATGAAGGATTAAAGATGAAGTGAAGGGATAATACATGAAGGGATAATACATGTGTTTTTGAGTACTGGTGCGAAGTTAGCTCTGTAAAACTCAAGAGTTGTAAAAAGGCATTGCCCACACTCGCATATCACTGACATCATTCGGTTGTTCTGATATGGAGTTACGAGAGTATGTGGACGATTTTTCAACCCATCTCAAATTTGTTCCTGCATCTCCATTTTTTTCTACTCTGCAGGTTGGTGAAGGACAAGAAAAGTAAGGACCAAGTTAAATAGTTTAGTAGGTATGTCTTTTCTTCTTATTTATTTTAGAAGGAATAAATTTTTATAAATATATAACAAATCTTAGGATTTTAGTAAGAAAAAAATAAAATTGCCTTTGGAACTTTCACGTTCAGTGTCCTATTGTTTCTGTGATTGTCCTAATGATTCCTATTGATTCTATAGGTTGTGATTGAATAGTTTGTGTTTGAGTTATGCTGAAATTATTTCAAAATTGTTGTTGAGTTGAACATACTTATACAATTCAAGATACCATTAATTTACTGAAACTCCATGATTATTCGATTATGTGTCCTTTAATTTTAGGGTGTACATAAAGATGTTACAGAACCAACTTAAGACATGGACCTTTGGGTTTGTAGGACCAATTATAGTCCAACAAAAAAAGCCATTTGATTACAAATGACCGTCAGCATAAGGAGCCACAAGTTCCTCGCTCCTGAATTGGAGTATGTAGTCCTATCTTAATTGAAACAAATATAAAAGAAAGCGTGTAATACTTGTTAACTTAAGAGTTATTATGACGTTTGCTTATATGAGAATACTTTAAGGTACAACCTTGAGTGATCTACACACTGCTGCCAAAGACTTGCCTCGGTGCCAAACCTCTTCGTATGGGAGCAGCTAAAATTTACCATGCAAAGTGGAAATTTTTCCTCCTCCGGGGTACATCCCACTGAAACCCTACCATGGACTCCGACGTGAACAGTAGACTGAAAGAAACACCACAGCCACTTCGATTTCAACTTCAATGTTGAGAGTAACGATTTCAATCGCGAAGGGCAGCTCAACCCCCTGGTTTTGTAGCACTTTGCTTTAAATTCGCCTTAAGTGTATCTCTATTGTAGATATTTTTATATGCAATACTCGATTTTCAATATAAAAATTTATGCCCTTTTATTCCAGCTATGCAAAATGTGCCCTTGTCCAACAAATAATCTGTTTCAGAATTTCGGTGGTTTATTGTTATGTTTGTGAGAAAATGTAATTCGTGTTTGCCTGTTGATTATAGAGAAAAATGGCTTTCCCGGGTAACTCTGCCATGATAACCGCCATTCTTTAAAATTTCACTCACTGTATCGCTACGTAAAGGCTTGCAAACCTTTTCGAAAGTCGACCATGGACAAAGGAGCATTCTCATCTTTACGAGAGAGTTGGTGAGCTCTCTCTGAAAAGCCTGGTGGATGTGTCAATATCATCAACTGACAAATGGAGCTGTACGCTTCTTCTTGTCCGGAAGGATACTAGGGCCACTGCTCAACTTAAAGTTAAGAGAGGTAACTATTATGGGGGTGGGACTAATCTAACCTCAAATCTAACGCGACAACTGGAGAAGAAATAGAGGTCTAGCTCTACTTAATGAGACAAACAGTTTCTGGCTGTGTTCTCAAGGAGTCGGATGTGGTGCTTGGAGGATAGTCTAGTATCTTTCTGCTGTAGGGAGTTCTTTTACTAAGAGCACAAACAGTCTTCAGTTCCCAAACACAAAAAATACTACGTGTTATATTTATTATTCTATTGGTAGCTTTTCTGGTTTTCTCCTGTTCCCAGAGATAAAAAATTTGATATAGTGTTGAGTTTGCCAGAATATATGCATGCACAAGTTGAACAGTGGAGTTGAAGGAGTATTTAATAACTATAGAACATCAATTAAATAAATGAGAAAAAGAAAAACCAACATCACAAATGACAAAAGGAAAAAATAACATTCTATGAATTAATTGATCAATGTTCCTAACTATAATTGAAAGTTGACATTTTCTAAAGTAGTTTGAACCTGATAGCTTTCAGGTAATCAATCGATAAGGACATCCATTAAGCGTATGAAGTTAATTTTGAGTTTGAACCTGCAGTTAAACTTTATGTTAGTTGATTGAATAAAATACTTGCCATTGTTAGCCTGGTTTCATCAAATCATTAATTCTCCTCTGTCACAGCTAACAAAAATAAATGATATAAAGTTTATTAGATCATATCATCTATATATTGATTTATTACCTATTGATGTAATAGTGGGGTGTGAATCGTTTATTTTAAGTATATTTATTAATTCCATTACCGTGCTCCTCTAATGCTAAAGTCAATGGTAGTGATAAATGATGTTCACATTGTGCTCTAAGTACCATTTGGACTAGGAAAAAAGATTAAATATTGAATTATTGAATCTAAAAGCAATTTTAGATTATTTCAAATATTTTATTCTAAGTATATTTATCACTCCAATAGATGTTAATTAACTGACTGAAAAATACATCCCTCTGGAACGGATTTTCAATGGACGTGGATTGAATTGATAAGTTTTGAATTAATTAATTTTTTTAAGTTTATCTGCTCAATAAGTTGCACTTTAGTATATAATAGGACGAAATAAATTTATTTATAAATCGTAAAGCCAGACATTGATGATGAGCCCTCATGAGCGTGAATTCTTTTAAACATTAAATTTTACCATGTGTTGTAACTTTCTATTTTCTCCTCGGAAATTAAGCTTAATTTGTTTTGATACTGAAGCAGATAGTCTAGAACTTGGCTCAGTCATTCTTAGGAGTCCGCACATCTACTGGAGTTTAACATGTTTTTGAAGTTTTTGAAGTGTTTCCGCCAAGATAAGAAATCAATTGTTTACTCTGCGTACATCCGTCAATATGATCCTTTTTTCCTTTCGTGATTGTATGAATGATGGTTTGCCTTGGCCTGGGAAAGTGCTGACATAAGGGTAAGAAACCACTAGCATGGATTGTGGCAAATAATTTTCTTCTTCTTGTTTTTATCTTAGGACAATGTTTTTGTGCCAACGCCAAGCTGGGAGTGTTTCTCAGCAATTTATTATTATCTTTTCCATTACCCTGACCTTTATGATATTATGATTAGGCTTATTGACCAGTTGTAAAACATTAACCAGTACCACGTTGGTTCTAAGAACACTTTGACTTCCTAGAAATACGTTTCTTCTCTGGTCACCCTGTTCCCCCTATTCATGTCACTCACGAAATATTGCCAGCAGCATATGTTTACAACTGATAAGTCATCCAAACGTCATGCCCCATCCAGATTTATAGACAATTTCTACACATGCTACGAACATGCTATGAATGCGTGCTACATAGAAATATAACACTTCTTTCTTTAGATGCAATAAAGTGCAGTATGCACACATGAAGTGTGAGCAGAAGCGCAACGGCTTGGTGTGGATTCTTCTTCTTCCAAGCTTTTCTCCCTTTGGGCCTTACTCTAATTTTAAAATACGTACTCTAATTTTAAAATCTGAGTATCGATGAACTGTCTTCGTCAGCAGAATTAGACCAGCATTTACTTGGTTTCCCCACTGCCCTCCACCCTTCAGTTTTCCCAACCAATACCGCATTAGGTGTCCGTTGTTCGTCCATAGACTTCATATGGCCAGCCCATTGAAGTTTCCGCAGTCTTATAATTGGTGTGCGTTATTTCGCATTATTTGGCTTTGTTGGTTACCAGGGAAATGGGGCCCATATTTTTGAAATGTATTGCGTTGGCATCTTCCTTGCTTTGTTATTTTACTCCCTGTTGGTCTTGGATATTCTAATTTCTCCACCTAATCAACATAACTGAATACACTCGTATGTCACAGACGTCACTCGATTGTGCAAACATTGAGTTATGGATGTAGGCTGAATATTTTGAAATCCAACTGGAAACCGCAACTATATCTCAATTTTTCATTTCTAAAAGGTATTATTTAGACGTATAGAATTATAAGTTTGCAGCACTTCTTAACGATACGTATGGTGTGGCAGCTGTCATACGTTTTATGGTTAGTTTGGTTTGCGATTTTATCATAAATATGTTGACGCAATAACAACGTCTGCAAATTGCGGAAATTAATTTTGAAAGAAACGGTTCTTGCGAGAAACTCATCGTGTATTTTATGACCGGCAAAATAGTCCATCAGAATAATCAATTCCATTAACCATCGGTTGCTTTTGCACCACGTTTACTTTCAGTGATAAATCGCATCCATGCATACCTCATTCATTGTAAAATGTATGTAAATGTATGTAAATGTGAAAAATCATAGTAGCTGTAGAGCGTAGTAACGTTGAAACCCAAGTGAGTGTATTCGACATTGTGTTCAGCAAGCAAACCTGTGCCTATCCACACAGGATGTCGGAAGGATCTTGCTTTGCGGACTTACAAAATCCAACTCGTAAAGAGACATGTAAACTCGTGACATGTATGTAAAAATTTACATACATGTCATCATACCAGATTTAAAAGAGAACATCGAAAAGGAAGAAGAATCTGAGAATAGTTTCTCCTAGTCCGGTCCACTCTCAGGAGTCGTTGCCATCCGCCTCTGATTCTGAAGACGATATACCATTGACATAGATACAGCTTGCGAATGAAGATAAAGTTTTAAAGGTTTCCACTAAACTAAGGGATGAAAATGGATTCAAACGGTCAGGTGTGAAAGAAATTGTTCATCGTACACAAAAAAGA
The DNA here is from genome assembly GCA_954870665.1 of Stratiomys singularior. NCBI lineage: Eukaryota > Metazoa > Arthropoda > Insecta > Diptera > Stratiomyidae > Stratiomys > Stratiomys singularior. The sequence continues at coordinate 110,429,167 of OX940877.1, read as the reverse complement.
AATTTCGTTTTATATGTACCTGGAATGTACCCTTTCCTTTTATATGAAAATCAGGAATGGAGCTATTCAGGAACTATTGTGTTTCTCCAAAGAAAATTTGAATGAAATCACAGAATATACCAACTAAAAAATACAAATTCAAAGATTGAAATGTGTCAAAAAAATTGACAATAGTGATACCGAAGATATACCAACAACTGATAAACATGCCTAGACTAGTGACACCAACAACATTGTAATTCAGGCACTTTTTGGTTTATGTCATTATGCCGGCGTAATGAAAATGAGTGGAGTATTTACTAAAGAATTATTTGATAAGGACAGTGTTATTCCAATATTCCGAGCAACAATGCCCGAATCACTAGTAAACAGCTTTCGGTATGACGATAAAGACACCAGAGCTCAACGAAGGGAAACCGACAAACTTGCATCATTCCGAGAAGTGTTTGAGACATAAATAAACAGAATAAGAAACGTAAATGTACCGTCTGAATACCCCACAATTGATGAACAATTGGTTGAGGCTGATGTTCTTTCGAAATGTACATCCCTTTAAAACTAGATAAAAATATGGGATTAAAATTGTTGTACTGTGATGTTATTAGGTGCGCAACTAAGTTCCCGCTGTTTTTTAATAGCAGTAAGTGCTGGTCGATTGTGACATAACCAAATCGTCATGGACCAAGCTTATACATATGGTAAACAAACCGTTTAGACACATAAGTGGTTTTGTTTTTGTGTCATATACTTTTGGTTGTTAAGAAATGTCAAATTTTGTGCCAAATAATCGTCATTTGCGGGAAGTGATGTTTATTTTCTTTCATTCAAAGAAAAAGGCGGCTGAAGCTCATCGAGAGCTGCAAAAAGCTTATGGAGATACGGTTGTAAGTGAGACAACGTGCCGTGATTGGTTCCGTCGCTTCAAAGACGGCGATTTTGGTGTTGAAGACCGATCGCGTGAATGGAGACCAAAACCCTCGAAGACGCTGAATTTGAGTTATTGCTCGATGAAGATCCGTGCCAAACGATACAGGAGGTTGCTTCAGTATTAGGAGTTACCCACCAAGCAATTGCATGCCACGTATGCAAGCGGTTGGGTATGCGTTGGGAATAATTCAGAAACAAGGAAATCGGGTTCCTTATGAATTGAACCCAAGAGACGTTGAGCGTCGGTTCTCGCCTTTGAACAACTGCTCTAGCGGCTAATAAGGTAGAGTTTTCTTTATCGCATCGTTACGGGTGGTGAAAAATAGATTCATTATAGCAACCCAAAGAGAAAAAAATCATGGGGACTGCCCGGTCATGCTTTTACATCGTCAGCTCGGCTAAATTTTTACGCTGCGAAGGTTTTGCTGCGTATTTGGTGGGACCAGGGAGGTGTTATTTATTACGAGCGATTGAAACCGAACGAAACCATCATTGGGGAACGGTATTGAACTCAATTGATGTGATTGAGCCGAGCACTGCGCGGAAAGCGGCCACAATACGAGCAGAGGCACGAAAAAGTCATTCTGCACCATGACAACGCTCGGCCTCATGTTGCCAAACCCGGTAAAACCTTCTTACAAACGCTAAAATGGGAAGTCCTATCCCACCTGCTGTATTCTCCAGATATTGCGCCGTCCGATTATTACTTATTCCGTTCGATGGCACATGGTCTGGCTAATCAGCAGTTCTACTCATATGAAGAAATCTCAAAATGGCTTGATTCGTGCAAAGCCTCAAAAGACGCACACTTCTACCGTGACGGTATTCCAGTTGTGCCAGAAAGATGGAAAAAATTTGTCACTAGCAATGGGCAATATTTTGAATGATTCAGTTTCAACTATTTTTTCACAATAAAATGGCAATTTCATAAAAAAAAAAAAAACAGCGAGAACTTAGTTGCGCACCTAATAAAACGGCTTATGTAACCGACGCTGAAGTTTATATAGGCAAAAATTCCACACCAAATGATATTCCGGTTGTCCAGTATTATTGCGACTAACTTACCACTTCTTTTTAGGGAACCAATAGAAACTTGATCATGGACAACTGGTTCACATCCGTACAAACGGAAAAAAACTTATTAGAAAAAAATTATTATTAATTATCAGAAACAGTTATTAGAAAAAATGGAAATTCCTCCATCATTTTTGGATCACGAGACGAGGCAGATAAACTCCGCCATGTTTTGCTATAGTGACCAACTTACATTTTTATCAATTGTCCGCCGCAAATTTAAAAGAAGACTGCTATGATGCTTTGGACAATGCATGTAGAAGATGATGTTTCAAAAAGAACCAAATTACCAGAAATCATACAATTTTATAATTCCACCAAGGGAGGAGTAGACACTTTGGAACAGCTGTGTCACACTTACTCTACTGGTAGAATGACACGTCATTGGCATTTAGGCCTGCTTTATAATTTGCTAAATATCGTGGATATAATTCGTTGGTTCTTTTACGCGGTTCTAATGGATACCGGATAAAGAAATTGTCACCAACAGAAGAGCTTACCTAAATATGCTCGTACTTGAGTTAGTGAAACCTCATATAGAAAGTCGCTTTGGTACTCCAACTTTGAGACGTGAACTCTGCCAAACTAAATGCAATGTACTAAGAATTATTCCTGAGGTAGAAGTACCAACAAGGACACTTAGTACCTCGGGTAGATGCACGTTCTGTAACAGAAGCGAAGATCGAAAATCTATGGTCAATTGCGATGCATGCAAAAAATTCATTTGTTTACAGCATCAAAAGAAAATTTGCCTAACTTTTGCTGAAAAACTATACACTTTTTTTGTTCTGGAAACTCCATTTGTATAATCCTATTTTAAGTTGTTTTGCAAGTTATTTTCAAATAATTTTTTTTTGATAAAAACTACCCAACTTTTAATTTGGGTAGAATGGTACCCCACTAAAGCATATTAAGTTCTGAAAAAATGTGAAGCATTCTAGGGTTAATGGGAGGCCCAAATACAAAGAATTTGCCAAAAGCTTCAGATGGTATAGTTACCATGTTTTCTGTGTTATTGCTTGACTTTTATCCTCTGCTATCGAAGGAAATCACGGATAATACTCCTGTCATGCAGATAATCTACCAAAAACTGCAACTTGCCAAAGTTGTGTTTTCCGTGCTCCATAAAGTATACGCGGTATGCTATTCTCTTCCAATAGAATACAATTATCTTTTTTTATAAAATGGTACACTACATTTTCCCGTACATAAAGATAAGATGATAAAAGATCTTTAAAAAGGACATTGGAAAAGAATGAAGTAAACGAAAAATTACCAACAAAGTCCAGCACACTATTTTGGATGATAGATCACCTGAAGTACGACGATTCAGATACAAACTATTTTAAATGCTTTGAATCAATTATGGAATTACTTTATTTCATATCGCCTTGGTAGGCCTGATTTGCGTGGACATCTTTCTCTGACAACTATCGGGATTATTCTTAATAGTCCTATTAATTTCGAGCTCTTCAGAGTTTATTTGAAAAATTCTTCACAGCTGAATTATTCCATTTTCTTCATGACGCCTTTTCGCTGGTCGTTAGGTAATTGTTATATCAAAATTAATTACACAAGCCAAATATCAAGGATGATGGGTGTAATGAAGTTGTTGATGCACCCAAACTATCTATGAAATTATTGAAATAAAAGTGTCAGGGGAAATTCCCAGCTAATTATTTTTGAAAACTTGAAAAAGTCACTGACGACTGGTACAACTGAAGATGTCTACTTAGAAATAAAAGTCAGACGACAGGTTCGGAACACGCCAAAGTCACAGAAAATAATAATCATGAGGTAAATCCAAATAATTAAACTATGATTGTAAGAAATATTATACAAGAAATGATATCTTAAGAGATCTTTCGGACGCTGTCATCTTCCCAAAAATATTTTCCAAATTAAATATTTAACCTTCACCGCTGAGCGAAATAGTGGAGTACTTTCCAATTAAGTGATGTGCAATCCGCTTGGGTTAGTCGCATCTATGAATGAATGGAAAAAAATGAAGTTAAATTGCACATCTTCCTCGCCATTGCCCAACAAAACATACTCATAGTCTTGAGTATTTGTGATTTTTTCCTACCATCTTCGACCGGCACAAACAGTCAAAACGAGCTGGTAATATGTGGGCATGTTTGAACTATTACACATTAATCAGATGATAAGTCCAAGATTTTAGTTGGAATGGTCCGCATTTATGAGCAAGACCTCTTGGCGGCTTATGTAACCCAAAGTGATCGATTTGGCCGGATGACCTTTGCGCGGTGGAAGATAAGCGCATGCCAATCACAATAAAAACGCTCACTCGAATTGACGAAAACCCCAAACACCGCGGAATTTGTCTGCATATGATTTTACCTGAACGCTGGGTCCCACCTGAAGATGAATCTCATTTCGGCGTGTTTGCATTCAAGCGTTATCTGAATCAAAGGAAAATTAAAGCAGAGATTACGTACGCAGGTAATTGCTAATAAGCAGAATTTTCTGAGCACTTTACGACTCGCTCCATACAAACAATTAATTGCAGAGGATACGGACCACGCTTATCATGATTGCTGGCTATTAATCTGCAAAAGGCAATCAAGCGAGACATGATTTAGGATAATCCACACATATATCTGTAGAACTATTGGAAAACGATCTTTCCGTTTTCAAGGATTAGGAAAGTTTTAGTTGTGCAATAATTTAGTATTTCGCTTTGAGAAATATTCGTTCCTTCAGCGTCGTCTTGCACAATAGCCGTAGATACTCCACTCAAAGTGGACTATACTCAATGATGTGAAACGCTCGAAGACATTTACGTGAATCAAGATGAAACGGACGACGGCATGTACGAAAGTAATAAAATGCCATTAAAGACGCTTCAATAAAATCTTACGACTTTCTGCTTATTAAAACTAAGAAAAATATGGAATGAAGGGAGAGAACGGACCATAGAATGGCAGTAGTGTCCTTTCTGTGTATAATGGCAGTCTCCAAAGAAATGCTCATCTATTATATTTGACCGAGAGCGACTCGTGTGCTTGCAGAAATGGCAACATTTGAATTTTTCATTCATTAAACGTTTCTCGTGGAATTGTTAATGGAATTTTGGTGCTCCAAATCTGCAGATCAAAGCTTGGCTTTAATTAACGCTACCACTCTCCTTCCGAGGACATATTGTTAAGGTGAATCTTGCGGCAAGTGCTCGCATCAAATAATTTAGGCGGTAATTTTTCATTACGCAATTTAACAGCGATATCCCTGGGGGCAAAAATATTTTAAATTATATCAAACGGGCAAGATTTCTTCAAAAGGAATCTTTTGTTTGTCAGTCGGGTTAGTATTGTAAGGCTTTTGTGTGACGCTTATGCAGTGCAAAAAAAGTTTGAATTTAAAAACAATTTTTTCTAATTGGTATGAATTATTTGAAATATAAATGTGAACCATTAGAGTTTGTAGTGACCATATGTGACAAATCACTTTCCTGCCATTCGTCAGTTCCCTATACCTGAACATAATTTAAAAAATAATTTCAACTATATAATGAAAGTCATATAACAAGGAATATAAGCTTTTTTTCTATGTAACTTAGTCTGAATCTCAAGTTCTATCAGCAGTAGAATGTGATTTGTCACCTTTCTACAGTAGTACATATTACATCTACCTTGAAATCACAGACATACCGAAGAAGTAAAGTTATATTTAAAAGCAATAAATAACAATATTAAAATTTCACGGTAAAGGAAACTGTCGAGTTCGAATGTTGCATCAACAATTTCTATGTTTCTATTCTATACTTTAACGATGTTTTCGTTACCTAATTCATTCAATATAGCCTAAAATAATCAATTCTGTATATAAAATTAAATGAAACTTCAATGACACAGAAAAAGTCTTTGTACATAAAACAAAAGCTTGAAATATTAATTTTTTTCGTAAAAAGGAGATAATACTGGCCCTTGCTTTTTGTTTTTGATGACACGTTTAACTGCATGCAGCTTAAACAAAGCCCGAAACGCATCAAAACAACAACCAATAAGTTCTGGCAATGAAAACGAGCTAAATAATGAATTGGGTAGCCTTTCACTGGAGGACTTCCCTAAGTCAATCGCATAGATTGGAGTACTCTGGACCTCTTTTGTCTGGAAATTTAGCGCTATTCATTGTTAAAGTGAGGCTTGGGAAAGGGTCCTACGATATCCACGACTGCTCCCTTGAATGGTGCCTCAACGTTATAGGTCTGCATTTGTACTCTCATTCTTCGATTCGAGCCTTTAACGGAAGCACATATTGTGCTTTTAGGACATCAGTCCAGTACATCGTCTCGAGCGTGGAGCCAGTAGGATCTTTCTTGCTCCTTCTTGAACCTAAAGGGAGTTACATAAAGTTAAGGGAGTTAAGGGAATTACGCAATAGCTATTCAACACTATGTTGCGTGCTGATATGCCCTTCAACTCGGGACGTTGGATCTTTCCATACCAACAATGGTCCAATATCGTTGTTCTTACAGGCATAGCCACACCTGGTTCCTTTTCCTCGGATCGTCGGCAATGTTTACAATGAGCCGGACACGTACAACGAAATCAAGCATCGGAGTCCCACGCACTTCACCTTTCCGATGGAGAATTTTGTTGTCATATGACTGAAGTCTTTTCATCCTCCTAGTCAACTTCTACCCCACGAAGTTGAATTTTATGCATTTTCCCGGCCTCTCATTTTGTGGGGCCTTATTTCCAGGCTACGATACGGCACTGCGTTTCATTCTTGCGGCAAACCCTGGCAATTATTTGGTCTATTTCGCTATCTGCAGTCTTCTTGCAGATGCCGCCGCTCACCACAATACCAGCATATAGGCGAACCATTCAATTGTAACTTCCTGGTCATGTCCATCTGCATTCTTCTACTACGATCTCCCCGCCCCTGGCTTTATTACGGTTGTGTTTTGGTGGCTTCGTAATTTAAACTATAGATCGGCGCTTCCTTCACTGAGCGTTTTTCCGACTAGAGGGGTAGCTGTTCGCAGTTCCGTACTCTGCAATGCGCTGACAAACGCTTCCGTCGCCACATGGTATCGGTGATCTGGGTCGTATTCTGGGTCAGCTCATAGGGCAAGCCTTTTAATTTCCTGGGGTAACTGCTGTTGGGTTTCGCCTGGTTTCTGCATCTGATTCAATTGCTGCGGCCTGTAGATCTGCTTCAGGTGATCGTTTCCAAATCTCATGTTAAGTAAATTCGTGATAGCAATGGAGTTTTGATGTAACCCAATGGGGGTAGTTGCAAAAGCAGCTGTGCATCTCAGGGCAACGATTAATGTAGTCACTCGTTCCTGCTCATTCCATTGATTTGATATAGCCTTGGCTTCAAACTGAGTTTTGTAAATGCTCAGCTAATTGCTCTTCAAATGTTGATGGTTTTTGATGAGATACTATATCTCATCAAATTTGGTGGCTATAGTCACGATTGGTGCCGAGGTACTCTACTACTACTCTATTACTCTATTAGAGGTAATATTATCTTTTTCTATTTCTTCCAGCACTGCTTCCACTTTTCTCATCCTTTCTTCCACTTTGTCCATCCTTTCTTCAGAGCATATAATTTGAAGTTTCAGCTTTAGGCTTAGATCACCCGAATCTGCTCTTAAGTCAGCTGACTGTTTTCCAACGTCGCTGTTTGTTCGTCAAACTCCTGGTTTAAGTCAGCTGATTACTGGTCGAGCTTCTAGTATAAGTCGGTTGATTGCTTTTGTGGTAACATCAGCACCCGCATCAGCAAACAAAATTTGTTCTTCCTTCTCTCCTCCAGTGCAACTATTCTCATCGGGAAACTCATACGACTCTGAATCAATCCCTTACGCAGCCAGCGCTTCGTATAACCATAAGATTAATCATGCCTTGCTACCTTCGGTAGAACTATTCCGCTTTTCTAGTTTTCTTTCAATGTTGGGCGTTGATTTTGCGCAGCATTTTATTCACGAGTTGATTTTGATCTAAAAGTTCACAAAAATGTCCACCAAAGATCACGAGTTTCTTTACAGTTTCATTATCCACAAGTTCATTGTCAGTTTTCTATGTTTTAATTAATCTGTTCAATTGTGTTCACTTCACTTTTACAAAAATAATCCCACTTCTGACACCAGTCTTATTCAGATGCTAGGCTCTTACTTTACTTTAATTTTTAAAACGATTCTTTTTAAAGCAAACCAGAATTGTCTCTTTATCTCGTTTGAGCGCACTGCACTAAATTCAAATAAAACGTCAATAAATTTTCAATAATCTCATCCCGACAATCTCAATAACCTATTTGCTACATGTGGGTATTTAAAGCTCTTTTTTCAAAGCTTGCCATAGTGTTAACATTTATATCTGCTGAATTCTTTCCCTTGAATTTTCCCGCAAATTGATTGCGTATGTTGGATTCCTTCAAGGAACTTGGATTTTGTTAATAAAGTTAGAGGCCTTTTGATCTATAACCAAAGCAACTTTTCTGCCTAAAGAAAGCTTTCGTCAACCAGAAAATCTAGCTTAAAATCCTTCAACACATTACATCAGACTAAGAATAGTTATTATTCGTCTTAGACTTTTGATCATGACCATTGCTTTTGCATTTGCAAAACGAGAAAAGGTTGCTACAAAAAGAGCCCATCCGTGCTCGACATATTCAGCGTATCAAGTATCCTCTGATTGGTTGATCCGAAATGAAGCATAACCCGGTAGACAGAAAGCAGAAAATAAATACACCCTACTTTGATCTAAAGATAGTTCGAACATATCATAATTAATTTAGTTTTGAAGATGACTTCAGCTCATCCCCATATAAGGGTTCTAGACAAAACTCCTCGATACATTTGGCAAGCTCGCTGCGTTATTGTCTTATGTTCTATATAAAAATAAGGCAAACCATACGTCAACCTTCTTTCAAGTGCAGTAAATGTAATCTCAAGACCACGAATGATCGATATGCAGCAAGTTACACTAAAAACTTCAGGGTCTGCTCAAAATGCGGGCTCTAAATGTGAGTCTCATCATGCTTTTTCACGGACCCAACCGTGCTCTTCTCACTCAGCGAATCAAGCCTGCTATTTTTTGTTTTCAGGAGAGCCCGAACATAACATAAGGATTAATTTCATTTGTTAGCCTACGTCGGCAGCATTCCGATGAAGCTACCCTGAATTCTCCTCTTTTTTCAGCGGGCTCACTTAGTGTTTACCTGATTATCTTCATGAAAAGAATGTATAACATGCGTCAACCTTCGTTCAAGTATAAACTTTAAAATTTGAAGATCAAGACTGGCCGATTTACTGGAAGGGGTATTAAAAACTTCAGTGTCTGCTTAAAGGGAAAATTTTTAGATGTCAATTTTAATCATCATTTATACTGTTCAACGGTTTAATATTTCCTTTAGTCCACACTGACAAATGTATTGTCTATCTTTGACAAAACATTGGAATTTTAACTGTCTTACCTTATCCTTTGGATATAAATTGTTTTACTCTCCAAAGCAACAATGGTTTTTACATCTGCCAGAACCAACACTATTGATTCAGACTTCGGTTTGCCTATGTCATTTCTGGACCTTTATGACTCGTTTTTGATGCGGCTTCTTATTGAAAACGTTCCGCTGTATTTCTGTAGCTTCTTGATGCTTAGAATATGCGTCAGTCATCGATAGTTACCACTCTTGGTGTTTGTCCCCTTTTGCTATCCTCTGTTGGTATTAGTTGAGTAATAGTCGCGACTTTTTACTCAGACACTTCCACAGTCAATTGTCTAATTTTTTTCGATAATTTCTCTTTTCAAGTTTTTCAGCATGACCAGGTACACAACTGAAATGTTCTCGGAAACTCAGTTTTAGTGCAATAAGATATTCAAAGTAATCAGAGTTTCCTACATAACCTATCTAGTGCTTTATCTAGCGCTTTGTGTTTTTGTATTTTGCTTTGATTGCGTATGATGGACAGTGTGCTCTATAACACATGTCGGAACATCTTCTTTACGGCCGATCAAGCCCAGCTCCGTTGACAGTTTGTATCTCAGCAGCCAATTGAAGGAGATATTCTAGATGTTGCAACAAAAAGTAGAACACTAAGCGGCCGCTGCAGGGACTTACAGCTTCCATCAAAGTTGCCTAGCGATTGCCAGCGATTCTGCTGAGAGCTTCTTGGTATCAACATCAAATATTCTGATACCAAAATGGGGTTACATATATTGGGTATGAGAATAAGTTTCCGCAATTTTTTCGACAAACTTTCTACTATATCAACATTAAAGCATACAGTCACTTCAATCAAAGTGTGGACCATTTGAAGCAATGACTCCAATCTCACTCGAAATAGAAGGATTCCTTGTCGGAAAAATCCCCATCCTTCGATTTGATGCAGTCATCGAGTCGTTTTTAAATGCCTTCGTAAGAAGTAAATCGTTCTCCTGTGAGGGTCGATTGCATGGAGTGAAACAAATGGAAATCCAAAGGGGCAATGTCTGGGGAATACGGCGGGTCGGACAAGATTTCTCAATTCACACCTTCCAAATACTTGTTGACCGGCTTGGCTACGTGTGGCTTTACATTGGCATGCAACAAAATCAGCTTGTCATGTCTGTCATTCCATTCTGGCCGTTTTTTTCAGAGCTCTATCAGATGGATGAGTTGCCATCGATACACATCTTCAGTGATTTTTTCTGATGTTTTCAAGAGTTCGTAATAGACGACGCCACTGTGGCCCAGTCCAGTTCCCATGACCTGGGAAGCGTCAATAATCCCTTTTTGCGTAAATAGACCTGGTTAACCTGACAGTGCCGAATGTTTTGGTCGCTTAGGGTTGTCATAGTACATCCATTTCTCATTCTTTGTCACGATTTCATGCATGAGACCCTTTTTTTTTTATTGTTGAAGCAGTATCTCGAACGTCACAAAACGACGTTTGGTGTCCCTTTCTCTCAGTTGATGCGGCACCCAAGTGCAAGCTTTTCGGATCATCACCAGGACGTGTAAGCGCTTACCAACGGGGGATTTGTCAAATTATAACTCCTGCAACAGTTCTTTTAGGCTTCGACTTGAATCTTCATCCAAAAATTCCTGCAGTTGGGGATATTCAAACTTTTCCGGTGCCCCTTCATAATTTTTGTCAGTCACGGCAAAATCACCATTTTTAAAACGCCGAAACCACATTGTACAAGTCGTTTCAGTGGAGCATGGTTACCGTAAACATCGAACATTACACGATAAGTTTCCGCAGAACTTTTCTTGAGAATGAAATAATGAACTATGATTTGAACTATGATGATGCAGCTTTTTTGGTACGAAAGTCGACATTTTCAACACGAGAAAAAAAACATTCTTGACGCTTTGAAGAAATGTTGACTACTGCGTTTGTAAGCCTCCGCATACAATTTCCAATTCCAAGAACACTACCGCAGCAGACACTCAAATAGTATATGTAAGGACATCTGTCTACCACAGTGGAAATTTATTACCATACCCAATACCATATATGTCCACAATAGGCATCTACCAACTGAATCTTTATTACTGAATTGTTATTACCTGCTCTGCAATTGTACTCTCATATGAATTAGTCTCGTTATAACGTGGCCACATTTGGCATGCATAATGGCTTGTTTGCATATGTTTACTTATTTTTCCGCCGACTTATTGATATATCTTGACAGAAATGCCATATAAATTTTTTTTCAACATAATGTGAAGCATTGCTAGTATCAATTCCTTCCTCATTCAAAGTCATTTTCAGCAGGTGTTCCTTCATCTCAGCACGAACGAGATGTGTATGGATAAGAGCCAGTATAATCTGGGCCACCTTGTCCGCTTGCTGTAAGGAGGGCAAAGGTTGAGCATTAAGTATCGCAATGATAAGCTCGTGGATCAGACCCATGTCCATCTACACGTCTTCTACGCAGTTATTACATCCGTTGAACACTTCCCGAGGTCCTTTCCTGATTGATCTGCACAATGCCGTACTGCTGCGTCCCTTGCTCAGGCTTCAGATTATTTCTCGCTACTTCTTGGCGAAGTTAGTGACACTCCTTTTGCTGTTTAGTGATTTCAGTTGACCTCGAGTACGAGTACAAAGACATGTCACGAGTAGCCTTCCCTTATGTCCCCAGAATCAAACTCTACGATGTGTGTTGTATGCTTAACGACAAACTACGTGTATCTTTCCAGTATTCCACAAAGGCAGGCTGAACGTTTCAAGGAGCACTAAAATGCACCTCGAATGCTTTATACTGCTGTACATTGGCAGCATCTCTAGAGTCTTCAACATTGTATCTTTGAAGAGAGGAACTCCAAGCTGAAATCGGCAATCTAAACTAATCGGCAACCATAAAAATTTTGTTACATCTGACTGTTACAAAACCCTTAATGAGGTTCCCAGATTAATCGATAGTTTAAGAATTATTATTAAACTAATTTTAAATCAATAATTGGTAAATAATGCTCTAGCGTAGGAACAAGAACAACAATTGAACCCCGATGTGAATGAACGTCTGTACATTATTGCATACTAATATTGCAAGTTTAGTCCAATGCAACTTTATAAGCCATGATGCATTATGATCAAATAGAGCGCCATCCTTTATCCTGCACCTGTATGTACATTTCGGCTTGATTTCTTCATCCGACTTCAATTATATATACACAACAGGTTTACTATTTAATTTCTCAATTCATCTTAACTGCGTCAGCTTCTTCGGTGTATGTCCTTTCGAATAAATACCGAATCGACCATTTGAGGCTGCCAATTCCCATGTCGGTGATGACGTGAATAGTCAACAATCACTACATTACCTGAATAGGATTCCAGGATGTGGAAAATAAACGATGTGTCTGCTGGCATTCTCCGTGGACATGTTTTGCCAATAAATGCTGTTCGCTTTAGTGACAAAAAAATTGTTTAGATTACCATTTCGGATTTGCGCTGCCTAAACACCAGAAAGCTCTTGTTGTTAGAGTTCAATGTTTGCAATGTCTCAACTTGTTTTGAATTTATATTGGCAAATTGTTGATCACTTCAAATTCGAAAATGTATTTTTTGTAGATTAACATGATGAAAACTTTAAAAATATGAATCAAAATTTTATTTTTTGTGCTCCCAGATCAAAAAAAAAGTCATTAAACAGAATATATTAAAAGTTTCTTATGTTAAGTTGGCTTTTTCGTATGTGAGGATGCTATTTCTTTATTACTTTTTATAATATTTATTGCCCATTTATAAAACTAAATTTTCTACCTATTTTGATTTGTATTTGTAAAAATAGTAGATTTGATACTGATATAATATTGGTATTTTTTTTTTGTTACTTGATTAGTAAAAGACATTAAATGCAAATTTTTCCCGGGAGAAATTAATTCAAAGCTGTTTGTATAATGTGTACATTACTACAAAGTGTCGGAATTCATATTTTGAATTTTGTTTTGAATTTGTTTCGACTGGGAAATGTTACTTTTCATCAAAAAAAGAGAATTTATCCTAGGAACGGAGTGAATGAATATGTTATTCGAAGTGTTTGTCATCAGAAACTCAGAATGTGTTCAATTTTTTTTGGTAGTTCATATATTCCGGCCTAAAGAAACAGTTCGTCCTTGGAAGCCGCCCTTGTGTAATGAACACACATTTTCAGCTTTTTTCGATCACTAGCTCATTTAGACGAATTAATTGTTATCTGTACTTATAAAATTGTCTGCCCTGATTTTAGTAGCTCATAATGGATAACCCTTGTGATCCCAGCAAAAACATAGCATTCCTACACTTACATTACATATCTTAACATGAAAATATATACATAAGTTTCTCATATGACGACGAAATGATCAATGACATTTCTCTTGGTGCTTTGACACTCGAATGAAAGTAGTGTTACCAGATGCAAATAATTTCTTCTTATACCAACTGGCCATGATCAACATATACTTCCAATATTTGTGCATAAAAATATGAAAAGTACTTTTAAAAATAAGTTCGTATTCATTAGTGCGTTATCTTTTTATTAACAAGGTCTGATGGATGTTTTAATCCTTACTACGAACCAGACTTTTTAGGCATTCAATATATGGCATTTGAATTTTTTGTGTTCCTTAAAGAAATGTAATCAGTTTAATTTTATAATATTTAATAATAATAATAATAATATAATATTTAATACATATTCCACTAGTTGACAATATTTTTTCATTTGTAGTGATAAGAGCCAGAAGATTTTTCGTTTTTGCTTTTGTTTCATGGGGGAATGTGTTATCAGGGGAGTGACACAATTGGCAGAGTAGTTACAAATTAAAGCAGAGAAGCGACAACTCATTTATTATTAGCTAAAAAAGCTAAAATTGAATAGAATATCCAAATTACCATTTTTCGGGCATTTATTAATGAATTTATTACAGTCACTCGTAAGATGTATCTAAATAAATTCTAAATGAAACAAAAAGAAAATAAACGTTTCTTAGTAAACAAAATCAGTCTCCAGGCTATCTAAACAGATAAACTTAAAAATATTCATAGCACAGTTTAAATGAAAAATTTCTTTTTTTAAACCAAAAAATCAACCGTGCCGGCTAAACCAAATATTTTTTTAAAAAACTAAAACAACAGAAAAACTAAGTAATTCTAATTAAATTACTTAGTAATTCTCTTAGAATTTGAATATTCTCATTCTGAGAAATATGGACGCGCCAAAATTGATTGTCGCGCAAATTTTATGTAATAAATTTTCGTTTTACTGACAGTTTTCAGACAGACCTACTGACAGTAGGCAATGTGTTATTGTGAGTAAATGCGGATTTTTTTTAAATATCAATGGTGTTTCCTCCTTAATCACAACAGTTCTGCGACCTATCTGACCATTTCAACCTGATTTTGAAGAAAAATGAAAATAGTTTTCCGTCGGGTATACTTGAAGACAGCACAAAATACGATTTTAATGGCACATGTTTGTCGTTAATTCATGTGTCAATTGAAGCCTGTCAAATTTTAAATGTCAAACTCATGAATGGATAATTCAAGTTTTGGACAATCTTGGATGACCAAATAGCTATATAATGAAGTGTTCTCACTGTTTTGAGCTTATGCCATGCTATTAGGAAGAGTGGTACCGATAATCTCAATAGTCAATCATCCGTGTAACAATTTTGAATTTTGAAACGCGATCTTCACATGTTTCTATTGTAAACATTCTTGCGCTTTTTCAAGTGCGCCACATTTTTGCTTCGAAAATTTTTGTATTGAAAGATCCAAGACGTTTGGTGTGAAAAAAAGACAAAGCCTACTTAGAGAAAAGAAATCAAGATTTAACACACTTGCAC
This sequence comes from Stratiomys singularior, assembly GCA_954870665.1. Classification (NCBI taxonomy): domain Eukaryota; kingdom Metazoa; phylum Arthropoda; class Insecta; order Diptera; family Stratiomyidae; genus Stratiomys; species Stratiomys singularior. The sequence goes on along the minus strand of OX940877.1, from coordinate 110,413,873 downwards.
TGCTTGAAAATAATGTTTATGCCATCCAGCTGGAGACTTGAAACGAAAACAATCGAATCAAAACGGTAAGAATATTGTGTTAGACGCAGGCTATAATAATGGATGAGCACTAAACCAAAAAATTTTCGAAAACTGTAAGAAGTTGTAAACGGGTAACCTTAGATAAAGGAAACATAGCAAAAGAGAATATTGTAATAGTTCATGTTGTTTATTATTTGATTCTCCTTTTGCGGATAGTGTACTCTGTAATATCTTTTTAATGCAAACATTTATAGCTACAGAAAGCCTTGTATAGATACATAGATATTTACATAAATACATTCATACATGTGTACACAAATTCGGGACATATACACATACATACATACATACCTACATAAAAACATACGCGAATAAGGATACGGATAAGGGAAACTGCCCCGAATCTTCTTCCGAAATAATACGCAACCGAACCAAAATTAAAAATAGTTTGTTGAATGATTTTTTTTTTAACTTATTTTCGTATGAATACTTCCAATAATTTTTAATTTAGTAGTATTTGCAATGAATTGCTGAACGATAAGACGAAATGTTTTGGCCTCAACCTAACAAATCGGCGACCCCGGAGAAAAAAAAAACAGGAATGGCGCAAGAACACTGGTGCCAAAACTGAAGGATTCTAATAGATGACACCCGATGAGCTTGGAAGCAAGAAAGAAAAACATGTAGAACAATTGCGTGCAGATAATTTGCGTATGTCCAAAAAAACACTCGACCTTACTCAGGCGCATGAACCCATTAATGCCCAAGAGTGAAAATTAAAATATTTTTATTGATTCGTTTGTTTATAACAGTTGCAAAGACAGTAAGAAAAGGAAAATCATGATAAAAAAAAACGGAGTTTGCCGTTCGCCTTGCACCAAATGTTGTGTAAACGCAATGTTGGGATTACTGATACTGATTACTTAAAAATTATTTGTCGTCTACTAAAGGCATGCAAGCTGAATTGTTAACGTGAGTGGAATTTTTCGAAGCAGTCAGCATGAAGATGCATTTGACATTTTTTACACATGTAAATTGTTGCTTTGTGCAGTATTTGCATCTTTTTCGACGTTTACCTTCGTGTTCTTCGATGACATGATCAATATTTACGTAGCGAGTATCAGATGGCAACGCGTTCTTTGATTTTCTTCCTAGATTTGTATTTTGACGACTCAAAAAATACGAATCTTCTACGCACTACGCTTCTTCAGTTTTCATCAGAGTTACAGCATGTGAGACTTGAATTCCAGTTGACCCATTTTGCTCTCATTCGCCATATCGTAGATTTTCCAGGCATTCACCACACACAGTCAATAAAGTTTATACATAAAGGCCACTACCTCTTTTTTCTTCTAACTTGAATCCTGTAGTTTGCTTTTCCATTATCATGAAGATCTACGCCTCCCATATTTTTGTTATAATCTGCTATTAATTGGCGCTGTTGTACATTCACCATTTTTTTTATTTTTCTGTCGGAATGCTTTGCCATAACCATTGATTCTATTTTGGCATTGTTCGTTGCCACAGTTACCACAGACATAACATTCCATCGAACTAACATGACTTCGTGTTTTTCATCGAAGCAATAGGCGAATGATCCTCTCTCCTCTTTCTGAAGATTTTTTGTAGTTCATTGTACGGTTTTTTTTAATGGTATCAGTGGAGAAGTTGCCTCTTTCCTGCATAATACAAAACAGTTTTTGAGGAGAAAAAAAGTTATCAAAATATAAGCGATCTTTCCTTGGATTCTGTATTAGTGACAATAAGTCCAGACCGGTATTTTCTCCTAGACCTAATTAACTTCTAGTCACGTTGCTGTTCTTGCCTCTAATGGAATGAATTGATGTATGTCGCCATTTGTACTGCATAAGCACTATAACTTCAATCCGAATCTGACACCTTTTTCCTTTGATGAACATTTTGCACCCATGGCGTCCAAAATATGACACCATTTCTTCATCAATTAACAAAGTTATGGGAAAATCTCTGAAACTGCATATTTTTTGTTGTTGATGACATCACGAACAGGACGTCATTTAGTGAATTTATCATTTTTGTCCAATTTAGCCACTTTATAGAGTCGAATTTGTTACGACTCATATATTTTCTTACGATATGTACATTTTTGTCTTCATCTTTTGACCAGTATAAGTTCATAGAAAGCATGGAATGATAGCCAGTCAGCAATAAAATACTAAAAATCTTCTTAATTTCCGCTATAGTGAGGGTGAATGAATGACGATTATGATCACAAGCGTATTTTAGTGAAAAATTCACAATATGTTCCAAAACTCCATCACTCAAAAATTGGGAAAATATTTCCAATGTCGTTTTTCCACTTAAACGTTGTTCGATATTTTTTACAATCGCAGTTTTATCATTTTCAGGAACGTTCGTATAGGTGGGATGCTCTCTTTTCCAGACTGGAAAACCCTTTCGTGACTTCTTTGAATGTGTTGACTTTTTAGAGTCAATGGATTGGGCTCCTCATATATATTTTCCGAGTCAATTGGTTAATCAGCGTAGATTTCATACGTCCCAGAGATATCAGTGGGCAGAGTATCGTCGAAACTAACAAGCAAATCATCATCCAGGTCTTCTACGTCTGTGAGATTGTCAACAAGGGGAGAGGGGATGTAGACAGCATCAATTTGGCTAGCATATTCTTAATCATCCAATTTTCCAATATGCTAATAATTTTTGTCAGTAGTCTGTGGTTTTCTCCTAGCCATAATGTTTTAATGTTTTTTTGCTACAAATTGCATTTGTTGTCCTAATATAAGCTGAGCGTTACAAATCTAAGCCGCACTACTTGACGTTCAACACAAGGCTAACGCAAGATTGGGGAAAGATGGGGTAACTCATCAGAACGGGAACACATGACGACCGTAGAGCAAGGAGACCTCCATGATTTATGTAGGACGACAGCATGGACCATCTGTATGCAATTGCACCATACGCAGAGAGCTTTGTTCTTCTTTCCAGCAGTGTCAAAGTACGAAAAAGTTAAAATAAAACTACGTGCATGCAAATGTATGATATAAAATCAAACCGGATTGATTTTCTTTCAACAATTATCCTCCCGATGGAAGTAAAACAATACTCGCATTTACTCAAGTTTTAAGAAACATATATCCGGAAGAAATGTTCAAGATGCACCTCCTAAAAGAAATTCCTCGAGTCTTTGACCTCACCTAAAGGAAACTGTTAGATACTCTTATCAGCCGGCACAAAACACATCCACAAATAAATTCACAAGAGTTAATTATTACCAAATACATCTTGCTAAGTCCCCAAAATAGAGTGTACCGAATATCCTGGTCGAAAGCTCACAACAAATGATTGAGGAACTTCAACCCGATAGGATGTATCCACTACCTTAATAGGATTAAGACTATCTACACCAATGGATATCATGGATGTTGATGAAGGTGTCGGCAATTCTAATTCGACTAATCTCCGAGGATTCATGGCTTATCTTTAGGACTGTTGAGCGACATGTGTGGAATATGTTCATCATTAGCTACACGGCAATTCCCATCACGTTATGCCATCCGTTTACCGTCCTCCGCCTTAACACAATAACGAGTAAAGCTCCTCGAATATAAGCAGTTTCATCAACAGGTAGACGGAGATAATTGTTTGCCATCAATTCGCCCTCTGTACAGATTTGTGTATTCTCTCTGGAATTTTCACTATTTTGATTGTTGCATATTTAATAAGGGGCAAAAAGTTTATAGTATTAGTTTAAGTAAAATGACTTTAGTGGGATCAAACTGCAAATGGCTAAAAGGTTTGAAGATTACTTGTCTAAGTTTCACCAAGCTTCATTGTTTCGTACGGCACGTTGGAAAACTTGAATGTATATCCTTGCGAAATAAAAATTTAATGAAATTTGCTAACTGTTAGTTTAGACCTGTCCAAGTTGTGAGAAATTTTATTAATACAATGAACTTTTCACCAACTTCTCGATTGACCTACATATAAGCATCAATAAAGTTCGCATCGAATAATTTGGTGCAAACTGATATGTGACTCGATGTCTTAAAACTTCATGGTCACTTATTTATTCGTGTTAAATAGGTGATGCCTTGCTGCCTTCATTATAAACACCAAAAAACATTATTAAATATATTTTTACAACATGTCCAATTCACATTCAAATGCCTAGTGCCCTTGAATTTTATTTGATGAGCCATTGAATAGTGCGTGAACTACTATTGATAGCGCAAAATGTAATGCAAATTAGCCTATTGTGCTAATTGTGATCTAAAAAAATGGTCAATATTATGATATTTAACAAATATCAACGCTCAACTTGGAGAAAAACTATAACTTCTCAAATGTGTCCAATAAATCGTTCATAGGCTGTCTATTGTTTTCTTTACCTAAAAAAAACTTGGTTTGAAACTCGAATGCTGTTTTTAATTAATTATCATGAATGTGAAATATTATAAATCTATTTTGAATATGTTTGGAATTAATAATCGAAATTCATTTGATTTACTCTTCTTTTCCAGTGATAGCCATGAGACAAATTGTTTATATCTATTTGGTGTTAATCTTCGCCGCTGCCTTGGCAACACAAAGTGACGCGAAACGTAAGTACAGAAGTAAGTTGATGAATTTTTTCAAAATTTTTTTACTTGAATTCGAACAAAATGTTTCGAAACTTTTGGTTATTAGAAGCATTTAAATTAAGACAGAAAATAAATAAGATAAAACTGCCAAAATAAGTCAAATTGGAATTTGTTGTTATTTTTAATATTTCTATCCATACTTGTATTTTTGGTCAAGGATATCAGTAAAGATTGAATAGAATTTTACTTTGTTATATTTATTTATTTTTATTTATTTTATCAAAATACGGTTCAAAGTGGTCGGAATCCACTAATCACCATCTCAAAATCAGATGCAACTGACGGCATTTAGTATTTAACCTATTAAAAACGTGTATTGTTACGAGTATTGTTTGACAGGAGTGAACTCCTTTTTCTTCACACTTCATCTCATAATTTTTGTATATTTTACCAAGGCTGACATACTCGTTCATTTATTTATACGTTAAATAAAAAACTTTTGCTTCTTAGTATGAATTATTTAGAAAAATCTATCTAATTTTGGATATGACTGAATTAATAAAATCAGACTAATAATTTTAAAAAAATTTCGTAGTGCTACTGCCTGAAAAAATGAATTTGACAATTATTTATTCTTTATTATTTTCCAGCGCCCAAAATAAAACATTTACAATATTATAAGCGCTTACAGCTCCGATCTCCATTTAATAATCTTCCATAAAAACCTAAATTCGTTTTGTTTAAATTAACATACACATTGTGACGAAATTGAAGACACAATCTATATAAATGCTAAAATATTATTCAATGGTACTAAAATTGTAGTAAATTTATAGAATTGGTATTTTATTCTGCTAGCCCGTATTCTTCTTTATAATGCGCCCCAAATTAAAACAAAAAAAAATCTAATCTATCACAAATTTTGCTATTTCGATGGTACAGTGACCACTTGCGAGCCACACAAAATCAAAGGCACACGTGCATCTAACGTGCATTGTTATTATAAAAGTATTATGTCTTTTTCTAAATTAATGTAAGCTCTAATATAGCAAATTGTTAGATTTGTATGCTTTTATTTTGCAAAGATAAGAATGTGGTATACCTATTTATACCAACCGGTCATTTTGACCGGTATATAAAATATTAGCAGAGTTCAATATTTCTACGCTTTTTCATTCCACTGTAGCATCAAATTGAACATACGCAAAAGCATATTTCTTACTCTGAATAAGGGGAACTCCCTGAAAATAAAAATACTGTGCTTTGTACTTATACTTTGTATTTTTGCGTATATGCAATTTCATTCTCTCTTTGGTGCTTGTTACGTAGAGTCGAAATTTCGGAATACATTTCTTTATCATTTTGTAAGTGGCTTGTGTACAAATATTTTTATAGTGAAAAAATAAATTAGTTGTACTTTTATTCAGCCAAAAACTATTCCAAAAGATGCAAAGACGTTCGAAAATGCCAAGATTTCTGCAAGACATAAGAAATACATGTGAAGGCATTTTCAATATTGGGGAAGATTTTCGTGAGAGGGCTGATATTTCAGAGGACCAATTTAAAAAAGATGAAGTGTATGTATCCTCAGAGACCGACAGTGAGAGAGAGAGTGAATATTCTCAAAATGCGAAGACGAAGAACAACTATAAGATTACCATCATATTCTGATGAGAGTGACGATCAGGTAACTGAAATCGCTGCTGATGGAACTATATGGAATGAAATAAAACCCGGATCCACTCCAGGACAGAGACCAAAACACACAATTTTCAAAAATGTTATTGAGCCTACAGCGTTTGCAAAACGAAATATAATAATGGGTACTGTGAGTAGCGCGTTTTCATTGATAATTAATCATAAAATTTCGGATCATTTTATAACATGCACAAAACAAGAAGCTTTCCGAGTTCTTGGAAAAAATTGGATCTATCTCATGAAAGGTTCAATACTTTTCTTGCAGTTTTATACGAACGTGGCGCATATAAAGCCAAAAACATAAAATTATCATATTTATGGTCAAAACATTGAGGACCACCTTTTTTGCAAAAACAATGACCAGAAAATACTTTACAGATATTTTACGGTTTGTACGGTTCGATAAGAAAAATGAGAGAAGTCAAAGATTAAAGAATGACAAGTTTGCAATGATCTCACATGTTTGGGATTCATTTATCAAAAATAGCCAAAGCTGCTACATACCTTGAGTGAATATAACAATTGACTAGCAATTATTTCCAACCAGAGCGAGATGCGGATCTACGCAATACATGCCAAACAAACCCGACAAGTTTGGAATAAAATTTTGATTGGCATCTGATCTTTAAAGTAAATATGTAGTTAATGGGTGCCCTTATTTGGGAACGCCCAAAAAAGCCCTTATTTGGGAATTTGGGAACGTTCACCTTTTCTGGGAGAAATGTAACGACTGACAATTTTTTTACCAGCTTATCACTGGCAACAAAGTTATTGCAGAAAAATACTGCGTTGGTTGGAACTATCCGTGTAAACAAAAGGGAATTACCGACACCTGCTAAGCAAAAAAAGGATAAACTACCTCTTTATTCATCTGTATTTTATAAAACCAATAATGCAACATTATCATTATATAAAAGTAAACCAACGAAAAAGGTTCTAGTGCTAAGTACGAAACAAAAATCGATCAAAATTGAAAATTACAAAAATAAACCTGAAACTTTTATATTTTATAATAAAACTAAATTTCGGGTGGATGTTACCGATCAAATGGCCAGAAAGTATACTGTGAAGTCTGGTTCTCGGAGATGGCCTCTTCACATCTTTTTCGATATTCTGGACTTAGCAGTAATAAAAGCATAGGTTTTGTATAATGAAACAACTGGAGAAAATATGTCAAGAAAAAATTTCCTGTTCCAATTAGCAGAAGAACTTTCCACAAAATATGAAGATTCATCTGAACCAGGAAGTTTCGCCGATCTCTTAGCGAGCCATGAAAGTTATAATATACGAAAAACTTGTCAAATAGGTTTATGCAATGAAAATAAAACCTATAATATCTGTGTAAGTTGCAAGAAACATGTTTTTGGTAAATGTACTTTGAAAAAAATGTCTATTTGTAAAATATGCGGTAATCGAAATATAATTTCATAGAATGTATAATATTTTTTTCAGTTTATATAAATTTATTTACTTTATTGAACACACATCAATTTATAAATGAAATACATTTTAGTTTCCTTAAAAACAGATTTATCTTTTAAAATTTTGTTTTAAGTTTAATATTTTTCTGACCAGACATCGAACCGGTTGATAGAAATAGGTATAGAACAAATGCTGGTAGTTCTAGTGTTAAAGATAAAGCAAAACATTCGAAAGGGAAATAGAAAAATGTCCAAAGAAGCCGATTAATAATTTGAGGGCTGAAGTTTCTTGGATATCGAAAAACCGATACCCAAGGAAAATATTAGAAGAACATTGCGAAACCATGGTTTAAATGGAAGAAAAGCCCGTAAAATTTATATCAGAAGCAAAGAGAAGAAAACGGTTAGAGTTTGCGAAAAATTACGTAAATGAGTGTCCATATTTCTGGAAAAACATAATATTCAGTGATGAAAGTAAATTCAACCTATTTGGCTCTGATGGCAGACAAAAAATTTGAAGGAATGCTAAAGAAAGTTAATTTGTTCGGAACCGTAAAACATGGAGGAGGTAACGTGATGGTTTGGGACTGCATGTCTGCAGGAGGAGTTGGCAACATGGAATTTATTGAGACTACTATGGACAAGTTAAATGCCTCAATATCCTCAAAAGGAATTTAAAATGAAGTCCTATTAAATTAAAACTATCGGATGTGTTTTGGTTTCACCAAGATAATGATCCAAAGTACACTGCACATATTGCAAAGATTTGGTTGCTTTATAATACGCCGAAACAATTAAAAACTCCACCTCAGTCACCAGACCTTACCCTAATTGAACATTTGTGGTCAATACTTGATCAACAAATCCGAAAATTTTCAATTACGAATAAATCCGAGCTAGAGTCAATAATAACAAGAGAATAGCAAAATATTAGCCCAAACCCTAAAAAAAAACTTAGCGGAAAGTACGCCTAGAAGACTAAAAGCAGTAATCAAAGTCAAAGGATATCCAACTAAGTACTAATAATAAATTATTTTATATTTATCTAGTGATCTTGAAGTTTGTACCTTGAATTTTTTCCTAACTTTTTCTTTTTTTACTTAATGTTTTAAAAAATTGAATTTTTTTGAATTGAATTGATTTGAAAAAAAAAATGTGATAATAAAGTGACATTAGTTGACATATGATTAAGAGTTTTCATATTTATTGCTTGTGCCTTCAATTTTGTGACTATGTGTATATACACTATGATCAATAAGTACCGGGACTGTGCATTTTAAATTTTCCGCCGTTGCCCGATGCAGGTAAAAAAGGTTTTTTTAGGTTGGTAGGACCTTAACTGACATCTGTGTCAAATTTTGAGCGGGATTGCATCATTAGTTTTATTTTGGCAGCTGTTGGCGTCAGTCAACTTTTTGTACTTCGTCCCATTTTACAATGGATAATTTTGTTGATCAACGTATTTGTTTGAAATTTTGTCTTAAGAACGAAATTTCTTGTGCTGATGCGCTTAAAATGTTGCAGAAAGCATTTGGGGAGTGTGCTCTATCAAGAACCAGAGCGTTCGAGTAGTATAAAATGTTCAAGAGTGGTCGCGAAGTGGTCGAAGACTTTCCTCGTTCTGGACGTCCTTCAACATCGAATACCGACGAAAATGTTGAAATTGTGAAGAAAATCGTGCTTGAAAATCGTCATGTGAGCCTCAGAGAGATTTCTAACAATCTTAACATCTCTTATGGAAGCGCACAACACATTGTTGTCGATATTTTGCGCATGAAACGCGTCGTCGCACGGCTTGTTCCTCAAGACCTGAATTTCGTCCAAAAAGATCATCGAAAGCAAGTGGCTGAAGACATGATTTCCGAAACTAAGAAGGACCCAACGTTCATGAACCGTATAATTACTGGCGATGAGACATGGGTCTATGAATTCGACGTGACAACTAGCCAGCAATCATCCGAGTGGCGTGCTGAAGGCGAGCCAAAACCAAAAAAAGTGCGCCAAAGTCGATCGAAAATCAAGGTTATGCTCATTGTTTTTTTCGATTATCGTGGTGTGGTGCATTATGAATACGTTCCGACCGGTCAACACGTTAATAAAGAGTATTATGTTGAAGTATTGTGGCGTTTGAGAGATGCTATTCGTAGAAAACGACCGGATTTGTGGGCCGATAACAGCTGGATTTTGCACCACGATAATGCGCCGTCTCACAAAGCACACATTATTCACGATTATTTGAACAAACACAGTGTGAATACCATCGATCAGGCTCCCTATTCTCCCGATATGGCACCATGTGACTTTTTCCTGTTCTCTCGACTTAAGTTACCGCTTCGTGGAAAGAGATTTGAGTCCATAGAGGTCATAAAAGAAAATGCGACGCGAGAGCTGAAGGCCATGCCTGCTTCGGCTTACCAGAAGTCCATGGACGATTGGATTAAGCGTTGGCATATGTGTATTGCTTCAGATGGGGTTTACTTTGAAGGGGATAAAATAAATTTACCAGAAGAATAAAAAAATTTTGTTTTTTTGACACAGTCCCGGTACTTATTGATCATAGTGTATATATTTCGGGAGTTAAAAAACTTAAGTTTCCGTAGAATGTCCACGGGAAACTAGTTGAAATGAAAGACACATAGAGGAAATAGATATAGAGAGACCATATGCTCTCCTTTTTGTCTTAAATCACAAAAAGTAAAACATATTAACACAAATTCCCCACTTATTTAAAAATAACGAGAGGTAGTATAAATGAATGGTCGAAAATTAAACTATCTGAACTATGGTCACAAACATTACAATATTTGCTTGCTATAATTCAAACACATGTTTTGTTTTCTTTTTCGTTTTGTCATCTAAATATTCATAAACAATATTTTGTCTCTAAATCAATGAAATTACGAAATAACATCATCACATTAAGTACCCATTATAAACAAATTTGTGCCGCTCATGGACACAACAGAATCGACTTAACGGGAATTAAGTTACACTCCATACAGTTTTCATAGATCCTCGACTTCGGATTTAATTTGCTCGAGCCGAATGAACATGGGGAAATTGCAATCTTAAGTAGATATCAAGGCTACGCTATGCCTTGATATCGACAAACATGTTCAACTCTATAATTCCGTTGTTAATGTCATTAATGAGCATTGACTTACGCTCAATGAAAATCGGAAATGCTCAAAATTATCGTTTGCACATTTTCAATAAGCGTTGACTGATTAAAGTCTATGATTCAGCGACCGATTTGATAATATTTTCAACCTTCAAGTAACATCAGTGACCATTACTTTACAGAAATTGCTTTTCTAACTGCAATGTTAACTCCACTGTCAAATTTAAAAGCTAACGTAGCCGAAGATTTTGAAAAATGTAAATATTGTTTTATTTTTATATTTAATGAATGAAAATGTTTTTGATTTGCGAATTATATGCTGTAATTGGTAAGTTAACTTTTATGTAAAATTGTCGGCAGTAATATTGACGCATAATTTCCAATTTCATGGCAGATATGTGCCCTCCAACGAAACATGTAAAAGTCTTGCATTTCCAGCTATTATTAGTGATTTATAAAGGATGTTTTCGTATTTTTGCCAATGGTTGGATAGTACATCGTGAATGTTAAGTATATGTAATTCTAATTGCGCGAAAAACGTTGAAAGTTCCATACAATTTCGGATATTATGTTGCATATGACACGAATGGCAGGAACTAATGGAGGTGAACATTTGAACAGCTGAAGAGGGGAAAAAATCGGACGCTCACGTGCGCTCATGTACACGGATAAGGCCTCTTTATATCTTATTCCTCTATGGAAAGACAAGTTTATTTTATAACGAAAAACGTTATACTTTATTAAGCGGAATGCTTCTGTCTAGAAAGAGATACGCGCAATGGTTAATATTTTTAGGTCTTAATAGTTTTCAATTGCTGACGATGCGTTTGGCTTTTTGTTACTTACCAGAAAAGTTTCCAATGTTTGTCAGATGGTGTCGGTTTTCCGTGAATCTAGATGAAGACACGTGTGCCGATGCATACATTTGATGTTGACGTTGAAATCCTCTGAATTTGATTTTACATCTAAATCTCCTGTTTCAACATATTTATTTTTCTAACATATCATAGCTGCAACTTAAAAAAAATTCCAAGTAGTATCAGGATACACAATCCAAAAAGAGTTATAGCATATAGGAACCCTTCGATTGCTGTATACATAAAAGTAATATAAATCTACTTATGAACAATTTGACTTTTTTAAAGTCTTTTAAAAGTAATTGAAATACTTCTAGGGATAATGCATTGTCTTCCCTTCGGCGATTCGTCAGTCATAGTTCTTCTCTCGAAATATAATCATTTATTTGCTACTGGTTCAACTTTCGTTGATTTCATCTGCCACGGAATTCAAAGTATAACACAAAATATTCAAACGTTTACTTTGCAAATACGAACGCTGAGTTCTCTTTCCAACAAAATGTCTCTAAATTTATTTAGCACAGGCTAAATTTATTCCTTTCTCGGATCGGTTTCAATTTCTAATCAAATTCTTCATAATTTAATAAATCTTGGGGAGAACTTTTCTTCACAACAACGACAAGATTGTTAAAATAACAAACAGATGGTTAGTGCTAAGCACCACAAAAGATGCATGGCAATGGAAAGGAAATGCATGTCCTAGGAAGAAGTTGTTGGACGTCCTTTGCGCAACCAAGCTTGTTGTTGGGAAAGTGGGATGTAAATTTAAACTCATTTAGATGTAGTGTTCTTCTCACATCTTTCTGTTTGCATGCCGGACGGGGGAGAAGAACGATCCTGCGTTCCTTCGAAGAGGATATGAATGAAAAGATGAAGTCTTGTTAACCTTAAGTAGGTTTATCGTCTCGTGCACTGGTGTCTACTGTTTTGCTGCCATGGGAGTGAGTTATTTACACGTTTGTTTTCCGGTGATAACCAAACGTAAAATATCTACATATCTTCGATGGTGCTAACAAACAAGAAACCTTTAAAGGAAATGAGATGAATACAATAGCTTGTGAATGCCTTATCGATGATTTTATTGTTCTACAGATATCGATTTGCGGATGTCTCCTGAATTACAATACATACTAGCAAATAATTGAAGAAAAATTGTTCAAAGTAGGAAATGAAAACATTTTTGTGGGAATCCTCGTGCAAAAATATTGATTGGCACCTGGATGGCTTTAATAAACCTGCTACTACGTACAGGTAAATGTTATCAGGTGTTTTTCTAAATACTGAAAATGTATATTGTATACTGTATGTATATTATATCGATACTTTTGAGGAGTTCTTAAACATAATGTTCAGTAATTTCAAACTTGTCAATCAATTGTATTTTAGGGACTTTTGACAAAGAGTTGATCTTTTAATTTGATGAAAAACTAACAATTATATTGAAATTCCAGCATTTCTTAAAGATTTTTTAAATTTTTCTTTCAATTCTCAAAAATTTCAATTAGTAAACATTGAGTTGAAGCCAAAGTTGAGTTGAATTCAACTTTTAGTTTTTTGTTTTTGCTCTCCGTATCTCCGTATAAGATTTCGCAAACAGTATTTTGCCCGAAATGTCGGAAAAAGTTTTTAAACTCTGTTTTATTCTGTATTCTATACATAAATCAGTGTTTTATTTTGACATAAAATCATACAAACGAAACCAGTCCTAGAAGAAAATGTGGAGATAATAGTAGGATGATGTGATAGTATCGTTTGCAGAGGAAAGAATAAATCCACAAAACAGTATCCAGCATTACAATGTGTCTCTTTACCATAGTGGAGCCCGTAAAACTTCAAACAACCTTCCAATCTAACGAAATTCAACTCCAATTTTCCAGATGCATCGAAATTTCTCAGCAAAATTTGTTAGAGCGAGAAGGTTGAGATTAGTGGTTGAGATTAGTGATCCAGAGGTACTATTACATCAGACAAATTATTCTGACAAACATTTAAGCTCGAAAGCTGGCCACAGTCACCTCTCCACTCGCATACATCGTTTTATTTCCAAGCTCGCTACCTTGCAAAGCTCACCTTGCTTGTTTGATACATGGGGTACTCCAATCTCATTATTTTGTGGCGCTCCTCCTGGCTGTTAACGATTTTTGGTCGTTACACTATGTTCCGGACAGTTAGTGCCTATTTGTGGTTTGCTAAAAAAACCACATACTTCTGTGAACAGTCAGTTTTTCCTGGCTTTGTCTATTATTTTCAATTGGAAGAACATGTAATGAGACGTCGGACGAAGATTCTTTACAACTTTAGCAGTACTTGAGTAGTACTCGAAGGCTTGGGAACGGGAAAGGACGCAACGGCACGATTACCATGCGCTTTAATGTAGCTGCCAATGACAATGTGTCTTTGAACATGTGCTTTTTTTAGTTTTCTAACATTTGCATTGGCTTATAACTTTTATTTAATATGAAGAAATTTTTTTTTAATAATCGCCATTTAATCCTCCCTTTCCCAAGTTATACGTGATAGCATGAGGGTTGAATGAGACCTTCTTAAATGTCCCTCTGTCATTAAAGACTTTAGAGTGCAATTTTGCATGTATCTCAAAAAGGTCGAAGTGATGACATGTGGCGTTTCACAAATAAGTGATTCAATTATGCTTCAGGTCTGTTCATAACCAATCGTTCGGCTTTCATTTGTGCCTGATAGAATCAGAAACAATGCTAGGTATCTTTATATATTCATTCCTTCAAATACGTCGTGTGATTAGAAGCCTCTATTTTTATTAGAACCTTGATTAAAGCTAGAGTAGAAACAAAAACTCCGGGCATTGATTATGTTCTAAGAGAACAGGAATACCGTGGCCATAGCGTTCAAAACATCATGTATTATCCACTTCAACGAATCGCAGCTCAGGAACAGACGCTGCAGAAGTGGTGTTAGTCCCAATCCATGAAAAAGCAAGAAATCAAAAATCAAGCATTCAAAGTAGGGATTTGTTTTACTGTGTTACCTAGAAAGTATTCATTTACCCACTGGAATTCTAAATCGTTGTGTACACCGAAATCATTACTGACAACAGTCTGGTAGTGGTTGAACGAAAGGCAGATATTGGTTTCCTCCAGTGAACCTAAGGTTAGACTGATGCAAAAGGATCGTCTGGCCCAAATAGTGTTCATTTCGGTGTTTTAACTAGTATTTAACTATTTCTAGAGCATTCAATTAAGAGAAGCAGCCTTTTTCTTTAAATTGAGTCACTTTCTAATCTATGCAGAAAATTTTAGCATGCTATTCACATGTTTTGAAGAAATCCTCTGAACTTTGTTATCAAAACACAAAACAGTACTATGAATAAAGGAAAGTAAGGAAGGAAGTCGAAATTTTATCGGCTCAAGTAAGTACTGATTGGTCGAAAAGTAGAAAGTAGACTATTGTGGTATACCTTCTGGTAAGACTTATGAAAGTCGGCGATGAGACGGAGCTCGCGTATAATACTGGGGAGAAGATTCCACATATATAATGTATTGATATGGCATGTTAAACTATGGTTGTGAGATATTATAACTCCCAGAAATTGACAAGCATTTACAAGCTAGGTTTTCAGATGGATTATACAAGCAAAAATCAAAGTAGATCAATAGGAAATTATCTAGAACTCTCATTTGTAATGCTTTTGACAGTTATTGACAGATAGTTTAAGTGCTTTGACAAGCCAGAAGTTTTGAATATAGAAATGGAATATTGTTTTTGAATACTGGTCATATAGGACAAAAGAATTTGAAAAAAAACCCGGAATGTATTTGCTGTTAAAGTTTAGGAACGAGGGTGAGGAAGCGTCGGTTGGATTCGACTGATGCGGATAATTATTGCTTTTCACATTGTCAATTGAAGAGCGCGATTATGTGGGAAGAGACTGTTGACGGCGCCACATAGGAGCCGCTGAAGCCTGATTGGAATAATTTACCCAAAAGTACCTTTACCTTCTAGAAGGGCTGAAACTCCCGCATCCGAAATAAGAAACCTAAAATCATAGTCACCTTTGGGATTTGATCCGGGCATTTTTTGAGCATAAACGGGAGTTTGTTAGGAAGTAACTTGACGTAGATTTGCCAGACGTGTCACTGAAAGCGTAAATTCTAAAATAACATCACCGATAACATATAAGTAGAAACAGAAATAAGGATGAAAAGATTCGTTAGTAGATATTATAAAGCGTAATGTACTCATTCTGATTTGCTTTTGTGAGTAGGATTCAGGTAGGAAAGGACGATTAGTGGTTCTAGTAAAAGAAGACTGTGTTTTTGTTATAATGTTTTAAATCGTTCATATGTCGCACCGTCTTATGTTTAAATTACCTTCTCCATGTCGAGTAGGATGCTGATGGTTTTCATACAGTTTTTCTCAACTTGTAGCGTCACATACTTGAATGTTTGGAATTCAAGAATACATTTGAATGTTGCTATGGTGCAAAATTCTTAGTATTAAAGATGGCTTTACAACGATGGGAAAACAATCGCATGATGAGATTAAGAAATTTCACACTAAATACACACGAGTATATCAATTAAAATGTTCTTAAGTAACTGAGTTGCTCCCTTTTATCGGAATAACATTAAATTTTAAGATTATTTAAGACTATTTAGAAAGACTTTAACAAATGTATTAAAATTAATTAGAAGTTTACAAAAAAAGGTGAAGTTAAATACTCTCTCAAGTGTACAACTCAGACTAGTATCAATTAAATATCCACAAATAAAATAATCATTTGAACCCAATTATACATGCGAATTGCGAAGGAGCCATTTGGAGCTCGAAACTCGGATCTGTTTTGTAATCTTACGATAATTTTCAGATTATACAATAAATACTTTTTCGGGCAACTTTCAAATACAATAAAATGATAAAACAATTATACTTGTTTGTAATAAAAAATTGACTTTTTTCCAAGTAGTTATATATAATAGTTGCGGAAACTTATCCTTTGGGGAAGAACTGAAAACATAACATAACTAAAAACAAACATTTACTGTCGACTCTCTACTAAGAGTTCATGATAATTCAGTTCCTGGATGGCGAATAGTTGCACTCAAATTAAAAATATGTTTATAGCATCGTCCAAACAATGAATTTCGGACATAGAAAGCATATTAATTTTTCTATCAAAGTTGGTGAAAAATTTCCTGAAAAAACGGTTAAACCAAGGATTCTATGAGTAGTTCCAATGATTTCGAAAAATCCTCGGGAATGTCAAAGATGATGAACATCCCTGCCAGGTATCTTGTAAATATACCAAGTTGGATTGAGATGGTCCATAAATATATGAAAAATAAGGCAAATTTGTCATTGTGATGTCTGAAAATTAAATTGAATGTTTTCTGAAGATTCTGGTCGGTATATACCATCGAGCTATCAAACTCACTAAGCGGAGTTGCCATAGGAAAATCGGACCATAAAGTACTTAGCAATATGGAAAGAAACTTCTTTTGACTCCTGTCCAGGAGCTTGTTCAAGCTCTTAAACAAATAACTAACAAACAGTATGAATCCTTTCCAATATAGAAAAATTCCTCACCATATAGCCAACCTTATACTAAAGGGCATCTTCCGAAGTACACAGTGGGAGAATAAAGGATTGAACATCGATGGTGAGCACCTCAACCACTTAAGATTCGCAGATGACATAGTCCTGATAGCCAATAGCCAAGGGAATTACTAGAACAACTAAATGAACTCAACGCAACTAGCGCAAATGTAGGCTTGAAAATGAGCTTAAGCAAAACCAAGATTATGTTTAAGAATTATGTAAGCCCTCATGAACATTCAAAAGTGAACAACAGCACACCAGAAAAAGTCGAAGAATATGTATACCTTAGTCAGCTTATACACAAATCCGGTTCATTACTACCAGAAGTTATTCGACAAATAAGATGGCATGGAGTGCTTTCGGGAAGAACTCGATTGTACTCAAGGCTAAAATGAAGATGTACTGGAAAAAGAAAACCTTCTACTAATGTATCCTACCAGTCCTGCTATACGGTAATGAAACATGGGCGCTAACAACAGAGGTAACGAGAAAACTCCAGGTTGCCAAAATAGACATGGAAAGGTGCATGCTGGGCATTACAGGTAGGGATTGTAGAGACTATCATGGATACGAGAAGGGACCCAACTAACAGACGTGATAAATAGAGCGAAATCCTTGAAATGGCGAAGGCCCGGCTACTTGGCGAGAATTACGGGGGCAGATGGACCACAAGAATAACGCAGTGGTACCCAAGGGGAATCAAACAACCGAGAGGACGCCCAAAAATTTGATGGGGCTATCATATAAAGAAAATAGCCGGCACATTTTCGATGAGAATATCTGAAAACAGGCGGACCTAGAAAGCAATGATGAGTCAGTATGTAAAGGAGGCTGCACCATAACTTAGAAATATGGTTGAGCAAGCTGAATGTTATGATGATGATAGCCAACCTGATCAAAATCAAGGCTAACTAGCAACTATGCCTAAATATTATTTTCAATAAAACCTGAATAACGTTAACGAAAACTCCTCAAAGAAATCTCCAATAAACTGTCTTGGTACTCTTATTAAACAGACCATGCGCACAGTGATGAGCGAAGTGTTCAAAGACAAAGTGATCAAGCCCAAAATAGCAAAACAATTTGGGCTTGAAAGCTTTCGCTACTAGTTTCAAACAAATCACTTCTCCAATCGTTCATGAGCAACAAGAACTCAATGCATCTAACTGATGGAGTATACACCATCCCGAAGCGAAGCTATCTGTTTGATCTTCTAACTTTGGCTATTTGTACAGAAAGAAGTCCTCAACTGAACGGAACAACAATGCCGTTGTGAAGCACAAAGCCAACATGTTCCTTCAAGGATACCAGGGCCACTTTCCGACAATCTTCTTACCCACCAATCGTGCCACATGTCTCTTAAACATAGAAAATCTTCTTGCAGCGCTTCATGATCTACTTTCCACACCGAACTAAGCAAAATCATTTGGCTCAGAAGAAATCTCCAGATATTTGCTCAAGAAGGGTTTCTTGGTCATATTTCTACATTGAACCATGGAAAATCATTTAGGTCTGATGAAATCTCCAGCTATTTGCTGAAGAAGGGTCAATCATGATCCCTGCGATAAATTCGTAATCACAAACCACTTTTAAACCCCTGCCTTCTTAGAAAAGAAAGTACTAGTATTTTCATGTAGTGGGTCCTTTCTTAAGTCTCGGAAAATGCAGTTTGTAAGCCTTTTTCTCACAGATAATCAAATAGTGGCATTGAATAATTCCCAGGAATTATAGGAATTCCTTCTTGAAACGGAATATGAAAAAAGATACTAGAGGAGTTCTTACTTCTCTCATCCAAGCTTTTTTGGGCAACCCTTCAGACTAGCCCAGCGATTCGCTTTTCAAGAAACGGTGTCAACGGAGAAAAAAGCATTCCTGTTTTCCGACCACTTTTTGGTTGGGACAAAACGAAAAAACTAACAGTCCGATGCTCCATTTACCTTTAAAAGGCATTCAATTCATTGTAGTCAAAAAGGTTATTTTACAAGCTTCCAAATAACGAATGCTCTATTCCATTAGTTCACATCGTAGCTAACTGACGACAGGAAAACTTGATTGGAATCAATTCGGGTTCCATAGAGATCTATTTTTAGGCTGCAGCTCTTCCACTCCACTTCCACCACAACTTGCAGCCAGGAAATGTTCCTGATCACCTCACACATAACTATGGAACTACCATCTCTCATTCTGCTTCATGCAAATTTGTTCATAGTACTGACCAGTTCTTCTTACCCATAAACAGCCTTAAGGATCATTTCACCGGGAATTCAATCCTTCCAAAACTTCTTCACTAAATGGGCAACCAACCAATCTTCACTAAAAATGTAAACCAAGAATAATAAAAGCAAAAATCAAGACGAGGTGGTGGATCCTTTAAAGGGTCGAAATAAGCTGATGCGAACATAACTAACCTCAGTAAGGGCGCGGGAAAATGTCACCGTAATCCAAATACAAAGCGAGGACATTACACAGGCATGGATAACCCCTTCCTTGGTAGGGCGCCCCGAGAGGGGAAGAATGCCTCCATAAAAAGGAAAAAGAAGGGCGCAAGCAAAAGGGCAAAAGCCAAGCCGAAGCGTCTTTTAACAAAACAGAAAGAAACGATGGAATTGACATAACACCCGATGCGGACGCTCATATGAGGAACATACTACTCTGGAAGACGCCATTGCTTGGGAGATGCAAAATGGAGAAGATTTCCATTTTGGGGGCCTGTAGTTCAGACCAGGGATGCTCCTGCGGGAATGAAAGTACCGTAAAATGGCTCGAGGAAGCAGTTTCAAAGTTAACCACTTGTTGGGGAACTATGTGTGAAGAAGGGAGAAGACATCCCTAAAGCTCACAAAAACACATGTCCCTCCCAAAAAGTGAGGTGGCCACCAGAGGCCGTACTCAGATTGCTGGCAGCCTCAAATGAAGGCCTCAGTACGAGGCAATGGAATGTCCTAAGCGTACGCGATGAGGAAAACGGTCAATTGCTGACCGCTGGAGTTGATGAGGATTCAATCAACTTCATCACCAAGCAAAATGCCTACCTATGGTATAGGTAGGGCTGAAGGAAGTGGAAACAACCTCCACGGCTTCGGTGGATGGGCGGCGGAGGTTGGACCTCCTGGGGCTATTTCGGTGGAGCCTATTCCTCCCGTAGCGGTTGTGGTGGGGCTGGCTTCATCTGGGACTGCTAGTAGGGAAACCATTCCTCTAACAGCGGTTGCATTGGAACCTGCTCTAGTTGTTGCATTAGCCTATTTTCCAGGAGATGCGAAAAACATTGCACCACTGAAAGTACAAAGGCTAGTAGAACACTGTGGGGGGGGGGGGAAATAATTCCAGTCTTGATCGGATGCGATGCTAACGCCCGTAATGAGCTTTGCGGAAACACTGACATGAATCAAAGAGGTAGTGAACTATACGAGTTCATTTTGAAATCAAATATGACTATCCACAATTTAGGGAGTACACCTACGTTTGTTACTAGAATACGCAAAGAGGGTACTGGATATTACTGTCAGTAGTATGATTCTGGACTCCTTGGTTAAAAAATGCTATGTATTCAAGTTGGACGATAAAATTCTGAGGTATGACCTGGAGCGGCTGAGTAATGAGGCCATCATCACGAAGAACCCAAGGCGCACCGATTGGGCATTGTACACCAACCGTTTGCGGGAGAATCTCCAGCATATCTTTGTCAAAAGAACCCCCAAAAATAGTCTTGAACTTGAGCATGCTGTAGATGAAGTTAACAAAGCTATTGTGAATGCCTTTGAGAAAAGCTGTCCTGAACGCGTCATCATGGAGGACAAAGAACCCATGTGGTGGAATGAAGGACTAGCCAAACTTAGAGTGGAGGTGCAGAAACTCTACAATGAGGCAAAACGTACCAACGATTGGGACGAAAACCATAAAGAAAGAAATCTGAAGGGCAAAATCTCACAGTTTCAGATCTTCGTGCGAGAATGTTAAGGAAACACCGGTGGCAGCTAGACTACACAAACTATGGCTAAGCAAGGAAATAACTTTAACATTGCACTAAGACGAAGTGATGGCAGTTCCAAGGTAAATGAAAAGAAGCGTAATCTACTGCTCATAGAAACCCATTTCCCGGGAAGCTCTGTAATAAATGAAGGGATTGACAATATGGTACAAGAAAGAAGACCAAACAGCTCGGAGTGGAAGGAGGCTGCGACAATATGTACGGAAAAAGATATAAGGTGGGCTTTAAACTCTTTCCAGCCTTTTAAATCACCGGGAGTATATGGGGTATCCAGTCCTTATTCAGAAGGGAAAGAATCTGCTTATATCGCATCTGAAACGCCTTTTTGAAAGAAACCTGGCATTGGGATGTATACCAAAGCAATGGAGGCAGGCGCAAGCAGTATTTATACCCAAAGTGGGCAGAAATGATAAAACTAATACAAAGATGTGCCGGCCGATTAGTTAACCGTCGTTTACTTTCAAAACGATGGAGAAAGTGGTAGATAATTATATTATGACAACTCACTTAGCAAAATATCCACTACATTCAAATCAACACGCATACAGGACGGGAAAATCAACAGACACCGCACTGTATGAGTTAACTCGCAGAATTAAAGAATCCCTAGAACATACAGAGATAGCACTAGGTGCATCTCCTGATATTGAAGGGGCCTTTGAAAATACCAGCCACGATGCGGCAAAGAGGGCGCTGATGAAAGAGAGTCCTTAATCCTATCCTTTATCGCTGGCTGTCCCGATCACTGGCGGGGCAAACCGTCGTATGTAAATTGTGATCAAGCACCATCATCGAACGTACGGCTTGTGGATGTCCACAAGGAGGTGTTTTTTCACCACTACTATGGACTCTTGTGGCAGATAAGTTGCTATGCACACTGTTAGAAGCTGGGATGATATGGCACGCGTGTGCGGATGATATCGCAATTCTAACCAGAGGAAAGTACGAAAGGACACTGTGTGATATAATGCAGGGGGCACTATGAATTGTATACAGCTGGTGCCAGGAGATAGGTCTAAGGCTTAACCCAGATAAAACCACACTGGTGCCGTTTACAAGAAGAAATATGAGCCAACTCCACACCCTATATCTAAATGAGACGGAGATTGTGTATACAAATGAAATTAAGTATCTCGGATTGCTTTTGGACGGCAGGCTCAGGTGGAACGGACACATTCAGGAAAATCTTCCATGAAGGAAGAGAAAATGACCTCAGAATTGGGCACAGGGACCAAGCTAAACTAATGAAGGTGTCCCCATTCATATATGCACCGTCGGATCGCATTATGTCGGCATTCAGCTTTCACAACAACTTTTGTGTAGTGCTGAGTGACAAAAGGGAATGGAGCATTGAATCCAATGTGCACCTCATAAGACGGAATGCAATCAGGTCGTATACGGATGGTTCCAAGACATCGGAGGGAAGAGGAATCGAAGTATTTGGGCCTGGCACCAAATACTACCAACCGATGGGAAGTATGCCAAGTATCTTTCTGGATGAGGTCTATGCCATCGCTGTAAGCACAGAACCCAGCATAGACAGAGGATACAAAGGCAAAACCATAGCTATAGTATTCGATAACCAAGCAGCCTTAATAGCACTAGAATCCCCAGTGATTACATCAAGAATGGGTCTAGATTGTAGGGTTACTCTATTGTAGGGTTTGGTTGTTTTCAAGCATATCCCCTAAAATAGCTACTCGGATGTTTTTTGTAGGCAATGTTCCAAACTGTCCTGATGTTTTGTTGAACTTTGTATATTCAGTTGAACTATTTCCATGCACTATTATTTAGTAGAAATTAATCCTTCTTATTTGTCTTTCGGTTATTTATTTTGGTTTTTGAATTGTTGGTGGTATTCATGATTTTTTTGTATGGTACCTGTGTTTATCAAACTATTTTCTTTCATGTTTTCTTTTAATTTTCAAATTTTTATTTAGTTTTGACAGTATTCGGCGATGTTGGTCCTGTTGTCAATAGGATTAAACTATTTTTAATATGAAAAGGATAATTTCTTTTTTAGCTCATTAAAACCTTCAAATGTCGAAAAGAATAATGGGGGAACATCAACATATTCCTCTTCCCTTTCTTCAATCACTTATACCAATAATGTAATTGGCTCATGTATGAAACATATCCTTAGTTATAGACTAAATTTCACATCAACGGGTGGGTTCTAAATGCCTTTTCTTATCTAGTCTAATAACTTGCTTATCCTGAGATTTAGAATAACACTTCGCTTTACAACGAAATATGTAGGACATTTTGCATAATTACCATGTACGTAAATAGCTAAATTATCTGTTTTTCATGTCAATCATTTCTCGCCCTCTATCGTCCTCCTCAAACAACTATATGAATATTTTCATTTAAGAAGTAAATCATATGAGATTAGATTACACCCGCTGGGATTTTTTTTCTTGGTATCATACGCATGGATGGGATAATGCAATTATGATTTTATGCTGATGTGGATAACGTTCTGTCCTTATTCTGAAATCATCTGTAAACGAGAAATTCAAAAACATTTTTACATACACGCTTATAATTGTGGCTCAGGGATCTATTTGAAGGTAAAATAATGTGAATAGTATTGGGAGTGTCGGTTAATAATGTTGATTTTTTGGCTTGAAAAAAGCATTTATTTCAATAACTTTATGAATGAGTACATTAACGAAAATATTGCCCTTCGTTAACTATAGCTTCTTCTCATTTTCTGGGATGTTTGTGGATTCCACGTTTGAAAAAGTCCTCATCTTTCGAAATAAACCATTCAAGGACCCATTTTCGCACTTCTTCAGCACTTCTTATTCTTCTTCGAAAGCGCACGTCGTCCAAGCTCATCTGCATCGATCGGCACAAATGGTAGTCAGAAGGAGCAAGATTTGGAGAGTACGGGGGGTGATCAAGGTTTTCCCAAACGAGCGTTTCTAGTTTTTCTTTAAAATTTGCCTGATGAGGTCTGGCATTGTGGAACAGAGCTTTCTGGTTGTTTTCGAGCTATCAGTTGTCGTTTTTCTTTTAGTGTGTGTGTCAAATTAGTCAGTTGGCGTCAGTAGCAATCAGCTGTGATTGTTGCATTCGGTTTTAGTAGCTTATAATACACAACACCCTTCTGGTCCCACCATAATACACAGCATAAGCTATTGGCAATGAATATCGCGTTTTGGTTGTGAAGTTGATAGTTGGCCGGGATCAACATACGATGCTTTACGTTTAAGGTTATCGTAATAAACCTATTTTTCATCGTCAGTAACGATTCGAATCAAAAAACTATGTTTTTTGTATTCTTCGAGATGTTTCGAGCATGCTGCGATTCGTGCATTCAGTTGATGTGAGACTTATTTTTCAAGTTTTTGAATGTTTCGCATAGTATGAAAACGTTCAGATATGATTGATCGGGCGACACTCAACTCCAAGGCAAATTTTTTTTACGTTCGACACGAATTTTCATCCAATAATGCGTGCAATTCTGCATCTTCAATTTTTTTTGGCTAACCTGGCTTTTTGTTGCCTTCCAAGTCAAAATCACTACTTCAGAATCGTACAAACCATCGTTCACAAGTTTTTGAGTTGGAGTATGTTTACCAAATGACAGAAGGTTATTATATCATTTTTCAAGCCCAAATTCGAGATTTTCGAAAAAAAAACTTTGTTGTTTACGCTATTTCGTCCAATGACTAAGTGAGAATTAATGACAGATGTTTATCCTCCAAAATACCATGTAAGTTATTATAGACACAAATCATATGTAAAAGTTGCGCCATCTGTTATCTAAATCAGCTTAGTAACTGACACTTCCAATATGTAGAAAGTGTGCATTTGCAAAGTGGGTCCACGACGACTCTTTGAATTTTTCACAATGTATGAACTTTGATTCAAAAAATAAATTCTTTTTCCGGAATTCCTGTTCGCCCTTTCTTAGGTAACAAAAAACTGTTTCGAGACCAATATGGTCACTTTTTCAATGTTTTGTCCGTTGAACAACAGGATGGCAAGTATTTTTTATACCTAAGACTACCTTTATATACATAACATTCCTTTAATTATCCAAACCTATTCATCATACATGTATCATCATCTAGAATCGTCTCAAGGCCGTGTTTACGTCTTCCACTTACGTGTCGACTGCGTCACGGGTTTGTGCGAAACTGGAGTTTCCTGCGTAATATCCACTATGACCAGCAAAAGTTGACTACAGCTGTAAGAAAGCCGAACAGCTAATAAAAATCCTTATGGATATGGCACAACCACCATCTGGGTACAGAATATCGATCGGTTCTAAGTGCAGCAACTGAGCTGAGGAACGGGTTTCGCTTTGCTCATCTCTGGCTCAAAATTCTGTGAACGTTGTTGTCCCTTTAATTTGGCGCTTGTATACAAGAACGTCAAACATTGTCTTTCAACACAGGCATAGAATATCAGCATACACATGAAAAAGTTTTTTTTCTTTTTCCATACTCTTACTTAGTGCCATTATTTTCAAGGGGCATTTTTTAACAAACGAATAATGCGCAAGAACCTCAGGTATCCTGTGTTTGATTTTCATTACGTAGTGCTATTTTGCAATTATTTCAAAGCTGTTAGTTAGGAAGTTTAGATCCTGAAGTTAGGAGCGCTTTCATTTTGACAAGAAAGTTTCGCTGCGGAAAAATCATTTCATTTTAAATTTTCTAGTCTTAATCCTTCATTTAAGGTACAAGAGACATGTCTTGCAGAAACACTTTTTGAGACTCTGGGTCCGCCGGGCCTTGCTTCGTGGGTCTCGAGGACGCGTTTCGGCTGCATACAGCCATCTTCAGCTCGTTCTGATGTCTTTGTCGCGGTGTCCATCTTTTTATATGTGAAACTTTTTTCGGAGGGGTAGGTCTGGTTAATTAGGTGTTAACGAGAGTCATTAAGTTTGGGTCTTTTCAGGATCGTCGGATGATCGTTGTCGGGTTCGTCGCGTTTTCTTTTTTTGACAAGGATTGGGTCGAGGACTGAAAATATTGTGTCGGAGTTGGTCATTATTTGTTCGTTGATTATATTTCCGTGGGTTTTTTTGTGTTTGTAGATCTCTAATTTCTCTAGTACGTCAAGTCTAAGTCCCTTCTTTTGTTTGTGTAGTAGCGTCATTGAGTTTGCCATGGTATCGGGTTCGTGTGTGTGATTCTGTAGGTGTGTTCCGTAGTTGGAGTCTGCTTTGTTATGTGTAAACGAACGTATATGCTCCTTATATCTAGTTGTTAGTTTCCGTGTCGTTTTTCCTATGTATACCATGTTGCAGTGCCTGCATGTTAGTTTGTATATGCCGCTGTTGTTGTTTGTTGGTGTGCTGTTGGGCTTCGGTGTTAGTTTTGAACGCGGTATGTATTTTGTATTTTTTAAAGAAGCTTGCTAGCTGGTATGTCTCCTTGCCTACGTACGTCAATGTGGTCCATTTGTGTGTTTCCTTCGGTTCGTCTGATGGTTGGCGTTTTTTCGTTTTTTGATGTGCAATCAGTTTGTTTATATCATGTTTCCTGTATCCGTTATTGTCGGCTATCTTATATATGTTGTTCAATTCGTCGGTGTAGTCGCTGGAATTCATAGGGATCGAGTGTAGTCTCTGCACCATTGGTCTGTATGCTGTTAGTTTGTGTTGGATGGGATGGTTAGATGAAGCGTGTATGGTGTGGTCCGTAGTAGTCGGTTTTCTGTAAATTTTGTGTTCCAAATGGGCTTCTCTGCGTATGATGGTTAGGTCCATGTAGTTGAGTTCTCTGTTTGACTCTTTCTCCATTGTGAACTTTATGTTGGGGTGGATGTTGTTCATATATGTGAAGAGTTCGTCTTCCGCGTTCGAGTCGATGATGATAAAGCAGTCGTCCACATATCGTTTGTAGTATACGATTTTGAATTTTTCTACTATTTTTGGTATGTATACTTCCTCTATGCTTTGCAGGAAAACTTCGGACATTATAGATGATATTGGGTGTCCCATGCCCAGTCCGTCTTCTGCAATGTAGATGCTGTTGTCGAACTCAAAGTAGTTCTGCTGGAGTGTGATCCTGACGAGGTTCACCAGTTCTTCAGTGAACCGTCGGCTGTTGTTCAGTTGTATTCTTTCTCTTGCGAGAGCCAGCGTTTCATCGACGGGTATGGAGGTGTAGAGGTTGGTGATGAACAACGAAAGAAGCTGATAATTTTTGTTCAGTGTTAAAGATTTGGTCGAGGTGGCTAGTTTCTGACTGTTCTTGATGGTGTATACGATCAACTCTGTCTCTGCTCGGATAGTTATTCTAAAGAAAAAAGGATTCTATTGCACCTTATTGATGTAGCCAAATGGCAACAAGAATTGAGCCCACCATATTAAATAAATGCAACGCCTACTTTCTGTCACTAGAACAATACCAGACGTCACATTCGGTTCGCTGACTCTAGTACCAAGCGCAGAAAATTGCACGATGCTTACTCGGCCTAATATTCAGCGAAAGTTCTCGACAAAATTAATTGGCGAACATGCTGAGGAAATCCTGTTGGTTTGAGTCAAGCTGCTAAGAACCAATGTCCACGGTTAGCCAACCATCGACGCAGTTGTTGAAGTGGTGAGTGTGGACCAAGATAAATAGGCATAAAAGGGAAGGTATAAAGTAGTGCCACATGCCATAAATGTCATTGACAGCTCTGGAATGACAATTACCCAGAAATGCTACACAAATACTTATAATACCAGAAAAATTACCTAGAAATGTGGATTATGGGCCTTTTTGAGGGAATACAACCGACATCATGATACGGTAAGACATATCCGAAGGATACTTTCTGAGGTATCACGCCAGATTCAGTCATTGCGCTGTCCTATTCAGGATGGTGGTGCGTTTCTTGTCGCTGATCTCTACACAGAAATCCCTTGAGGGAAGACTTACAGTATTGGGGAACTTTTTCAGAATAAAACCTAGCAATGAAGGAGTTTTCGTAGACATTGAGATGCAATTTGCAGTTCAAATAGAGGCAACTACTGACAATACTGAAGGGCTGGATTTCCAGTCAACATAGGGGGCAACCAGATCAAGGGTAAGCTGACTGACGAAAGGCGTCCAGTCTGTTCTACTTCATAGGATAGAGCTAAGTGGCGATACCTTTGGCATTCGCTTGCAAATTTGCAATTTTACAAATTTGCTTGGCGGCTGTTCATTCATCTTCGCTTTCTTTAATGAAGTTACCACCGCGGAGTCTAAGGATGATAAAGTGTTTTTACAGACGTTTCATATAGCTATCTTACACGTCCAACATTTGTAACGGGCTCCTATTTGTTTATTTGTTTATTTTGTAAGGGAAAGATTTCTCTTCTCTAATCTATTGGCATAAACTTAAAAAAGGATACAAGGAAATATAGGATTGTTCAATATTTTGGACATATTGCGCCTACAAATTTAGCTCTGAAAGCTGGCCATCGATTTTCTTTCATAAAACTATCATTCACTTCATACAACTATCGTTGAATTTACAAGCTCTCTATCCCGCAAAGCTCGTTTTGTTGTTTCATGGAATATTCATTTATTTTCCTTCGTGATGTGTTATTGGTTTTAGAGTGTTGTCTTATTCATGTAGTTAGAGCGTTATGTTAGCATTAGATGTTACACTTTGTACGCTATGTTAGGGACAAGGTGAAAAAAGAAGGTAGTGATGTTATCTGACATGTTTTCGGAACTGGCAAGCCATTGTCAACATAATTATCCCCCTGGAGTAAGACTTTTTGTCGGCAAAATGCTGGCACCCTTAAAAAACGAAGGAGTTTTCAAATTTTGATTGCAAATAATCTACCGGATGCTATCCGATGAAAATGATCTTGAACCTTCTCTAGTTGCATTTATTACATAAAACCTGCTTTAATAAACTGGAATAGAACTGAAGGCGTGTAGTATGAGTCTAGGGAGTTAGTGTACAAACTGTGGTCCCAAAAGTATGAATATTTGGGAATCAAATGTATACTTGGGAATATATGTGTATGTGTATGTATATTTGGGAATAAAACAGTCACAAAAAAAATAGAGCTCAACGAGAGTGGCTGCTGCATAAATCTATGTACGTAGGACTCTATTTTCTATATAACTACCAAAACAATGGGTAACATCGAAACAGCGAGAATACGTTAAATAAACCCCTGACATTACCGGTTTCAACCAAAATATCAAAAATCCGATCTCGAAAATCTTTCCATCTAACAAGTTTAAACATTCACAAGTGAAATATTATTTGTTTTGGTGAATTTTCGCATATTGTTGCGTTTAACAAGAATACCCTTCACGAAGGTTTTAAGTCAAAACGCATTTGCATTACGTGTTTCCATAAATCGACTTAACCATTTTCTTTCTCTGTCTGACAGAAGCTATTCGAAGGTGTTTACGCTGTATGTAATTACGCTTTGAAAAAGCGTATTTTAGCTTTTACGCTTTGAAAAACCTGCATTTGCCGGAAATCTTAGTTCATTATTTCATTTTCAAAAAAAGGGCTGCGGAAACTTATCTCATAACTCGATATTTACGATATCATGCTTCTTCTGAGACGACTTGCAGTGAGTGGTTTTGGCGTTTACAAAATGGTGATTTCAACGTGACTGAAAAAGATCGTGAAGAGGCACCGAAAAAGTTTGAAGATTCACAACTACGGAAATCGTTAGTGCAAGCCTAGAAGAATTTTCGCTAGAGTTAAATGTTGACAGATCTACCAACAGTAAGCGTTTACACGCCATGGTAATGATCCAAAAAGCTGGGACTTGGGTGTCGATCAACTCAGAGAGAGGGACATCGAACGACTTTTGGAGACGTGCGAGACGAATCGCGACAGGGGATAAGAAATGGATGTACTACGCTAACACTAAGCGAACAAAGCATTGGGTAATGCGAGGTAAACCAGGTCCATCGATGCGAAAACGGAATATTCACGCTTTCAAGGCCATATTGTCCATATGGTGGGACCACAATGGCGTCATCTATTATGGACTCCTGAAATCATCTGAAGCAATCACTGGGGAAGTATACAGATGGCAACTCATCCTTCTGAATCGAGTTTTTAAGGAAAAACGAGCTGGATGGAATGAAAGACATGACAAGCTTATTTGGCTGCATGATCATGCGAGGTCACATGCAGCCAAGCCGATCGAAAAATATTTGGAAGGTGGGAAATCTTGCACCACTCGCCGTATTTCTCATACTTTGCTGCTTCGGATTTTCATTTGTTTCGCTCCATGCATTCGGCCCTCACTAGAGAACGATTCACGTCTTATGAAGGATCGTTGGATATGGGCTCCAGGTAAAACAGAAGGTCCTTTCCTTATTTGTTAGGATTCTGTTAGAATTCCCACCCACCGTTTATGTATGTATACGATTTTGAGTACGTTTTAACCCGTTATATTGACTATTGAATCCGTGATATTCTCATGAAGTTAAAAAGTTCAATACTACAGAATTTCATTCCTATTTCTCCTTATATTAATAGTATTCGTAACATTTGCACATCTATTCTAACATAAATTGTCTATAATCAGAAATGCAGTACTCAATATTTATAGCTATTATTTCAATAATTCAAAAACAATCTTTTCTTACTCGAAACAACTTCCTTGAAACTTATTGAATGTAGACCAGACAGGATGTGTCCGAGCGGATTCCACGCAGGAAAAACCGTGTCATTTTAAAATTCTATTTGGTAATACATCTTCACGCCTTCACGTAGCATTAAAAAAATAAAGGAAAACACGGAAGTTTTCCAAACTTTTGAAAATATCTCCTGCTGCCGAGACACGTTGACCACATGCTTACAGGCAGGATTAATGATACTGGTGAAACTTTCTCTCTAATTGCAATCAAGGTAAACATAAAACGCAGCATTATTCGCATCATTCAAAATCGTTCGTCGTAATTTGTTTCAAGGCAAATTTGAAAATTTGTTATAAAAAGCTAAATTCTACCATGATATACTAATCCAATTCTTGGCTAAATTAGGGACATCTTCGTTGTCAAGTAAACTCGGTTAATTACTCATGTCTGAAATACATGTTGAATATACATATATGAAAATGTTATCAGCAAATTTTACAATATTGTGTTTACAGGCATCTATTTTCTTCAATCCGCATGAAGAGGGGAAACATTGCCATTGAATCCTTCAACTGAAAATGATAAGAATCAATTTATTACCTTTAATATACTGTGTCACAGCAACATATACAATAGAATGTAAATGAAAAAGGGGTTACGTTTCAGTAACATTGTTCCATTTTCCAGGGATCTCTTATCGCATGACTAGCATTTCTAATGAATAATATAAATTGCTACACGAATGAAAAAGATGTTTAAGGTTAATTGCCAAAGGATTGCTCTTGTTCAAGGCGGTGTTGAATGTGGCTAAATTGTTTTATTTTATTTAAATTTACATGTTTTGTTGCTGCTTTTCACACAAATATTTAATGCTTTTTGTTAGTTTGTGTGAAATCTATTTGAAACATATGGAAGCTGAAAACAGCACGCCTGCGGTGTCCTTAACAGGTAAAAGCACACGCAGACAGCAAAAGCAACAAATTCGATCTTCTAAAATTTACTTTCAAGCAAAGTAACATTCAAAATTTCGGTTTACTTTCTGTTACACTCCGATGTTGAATAAATCATTGCGAGTAACATTCCATGCCTGCTCCTTCGGTAATATAAAATGCACTTGAAAAAAATATTAGCTTTTTAATTTGAATTTCACATAACGTACTTTCACTTTTTAATTTGCCCCCCAGCTGATTTTTATACAACAGCGATTTCTATTGACCTAACGTATGTAACTCGCTTCTAACCACGCAAAACATATTTTCATAATTCCAGAGAAAATTGCTTATCCATAGGTTTCGACTTATCCGAAATCGTATTTCTATTTATGAATTTCCCGTCGGATATCCTTGCAAACGAGCTCACATATTTTGTGGGATACAAGTGTCGAGGGAGTAATATGGAAATCTGGTAGTCAAATTAGTAGGGCTGAGGTGTGAAGTTCAAAAGTTTCAAATATTGCATGTGTGCTATCTTATATTCAATTTCTCGATCCGAATTTCGATTATATCCTTGGATTCCCTCTTGAGGAAATGCCACGGATGTGAGGAACAATTGAGAAAAAATATACCATTTAAAATGCTAATTTCTGGTTTCAACTAGGTTCAGAGACCTACGATAAATGCATCAAATACTTCAATAAAAATCATCCCCTTTGATACCAAATGTGTACTTAATTGCATTGGACATATCAAAACGGAGTTTGAACATATGCTTACAAGTGTAACTTGATTCAGTTCTGCTCTTAGTTCTATTTCACGCATGAAAAACATAAAGAATAGTCAAATTGGTCCAAAAACATTCCATAGAATAACTTCAGGGAAGTGAATTAATTGTATAACCTTTTATGGCAGTCAAACGACATCAAAGAAGTTTCTCAGTTTTGCCTACAATGTGTCAAAAATATTTTAAACCCGTAAAGAGTATTAGATTTCATTAAATACTTCGTTGTATGGTCAATTGTAGTACAGTCCGCTGGGCCAAGTTTCTCTTGTTGATGCCAAAAAGCTCTATTTTCCGAGAGATGAAATAATTACTTCAGTTCTGCTACCGAATTAATCCTTTTGCCGCTTTTAGATGGATGCTGGGGCACGTCGAATTTACCAACTGAGGATGGTGAAAATCGGAAACAATTCGCATTTGTCCTCCAAGTCAGTGATTGAGCGTCCGGTTCACAGCCATGCCTCTGTAAAATCATATACCAAAACAATGAAAAACTTTGAATTTGACCAACTAAAGGATAAAATTCACGTAAACAAACTTCGGACTGCGCTTTTGGATTTTGGAATACTGTCAAGTCTTCTTCAGTAAAGTAGCACATTAAAATTTTTTAACCATCTGCAGTTGAAGACGCAAAATGAATTTCTTTCTATTTTTCCGCATTTTAGGTTGGTGTCATATTACTGTTCTTGCTAATCTAAAATTAATTATTGAATAAAAATATAAAAAATAAAAATCATCTTAATAATAATTTGGCTTGAATTATTGTTTTAAGCATTTCATTGTTCCGTTAAGAACTGTCTATTGCGTCTATGTGACACTCACAGATAATTGCGCACTAATAATATTACGAATCTCCAACCTGATACATTAATAATCTCTTGAAAGCAATGTACTGCGTCCAGGTTACTTTCTTGAGTGCTTGATTCTTTCTTTTCTCTAGACTTTCTTGATCTTGTTCGCTATCAATGTAAATACTTGTTCCGGCAATCGAGAAACTTTCCACTCATCCAGGGATAATTATTCTCGTGACTTTCGGCGAATGCTTGATTGTGTCCTTCAATTTATTAACTTTTGCAACACATGCATTAGCTGACATGAAATCAACGTAACATTCCAACTGGCTTGTTGATAACACGGAAAAGTATTGACACTTCTTTTCTTCAATGGCTTATGAAACCACAAAGTTACTGTTAACTTTGATTTCATTTTTATTGTAGTGTGTGCTCACGCAGTGGCTCTGAGCATTTTCTTCCGGGAAATATAATACGATATTACAGACGATGAGAGGGCAAGTAATAGTAATGTGTTGAGTATTGAAATAGTTTTACTGGTATCATGAGAAAACAATTTCCGAGAAAAAAAGTACTGATGTCTACTGTAAAACATCTGTCGCCTAATCCTACCTACATCTCCTCGGGGTAACTGCAGTTAAATCCTTCGGGACCTGAAAGTAAGACGTTGAAAAGAATGCTCATCTTGTTGGGATAGTAATAACTATGCCACAGAAAGAAATCATCAGTTAATAAACACTCCTCGTTATCAATCATTATGAAGAAAGATCAATCAATATAAATCGAATATGCTAGTGATACTGGAAACCAAAGAGGATCACATTACTCAAAAATGGGGAATCTGGGAGAAGCCGAAAAATTGGAATCATTCCGCAGTGAATAGATTATTCAAATCAGTTCAAATCTACAAATGATCGAAAAGCAAACAATATTTTTGGTATTTTGTTTTGTAGCTGAAAAGCATTTGTTCTCTGACAGAAAAAAGGTTTTTGAATTGGAAAATTCCTTCTGTAACGACCTGGAAAACTTATTTTCTAAAATCATTGCAAGACTAGTTTTTGTGATTTCAAAATGAATGACTGGATGCTGTAGTCTTCATGACCATAGCAACCCAAAAAGGCCGATACATGAATTTTTCGATTTTAAATGTTAAGATGCATTCATTTAAATCAAAAATGAAATTTATTCGATAAAAAGTTACAGATATTTGGTGAAAATACACCAGACAATGAGAACAGACAGTAGTGATATATTAAGACACATATGTTAACTCAAAACATATATAAACTTGAAAAAAAAAATGTGACAAGCAGCATCGTCCTAAGAGCCAATCGGATCATAATGAGATGAGCTGACTATTTTAAACAATTTCTTAATCGTAAGAGCGCCTCAAACATATTTTTCCATTGCAATTTTTGGGTAAAATCCAGCTGAAACTTTATAATATAGTGACAGCACTAAGTATATTTCTGTCCATAGACTTAACCAATATATCTGACATTAAGTGCAGATGCGCAAGGGAACGATGCCAATAGTGCCATAGTAATCCCCTTCGAAAACAATGGGGAAAACTAAAGTATGAAAATTGTAGAGGCATATTGCCACAAAGTACAATAAACAACGTTTTCACTAAAGTCCGAGATATAAATCACCTACGCCTAGATAAGCTGAAGGATTAACCGCCGTCCAACTATTCGGATCAAGGAAATCCTTGTTAAATGCTTCGAGTTGATCATCACTCTCGTCATAATTATCATCAGTGATCGAGTTTACCATCACCATGAATTTTTTCGTAGATATTACAGAAGCAGACGAAAGAATCCAGAACATACTGTACCAAATTATGCAAAATAAGTCCGTCTCATCAAAATGAAATTAACGTCAACAACAACGCAATGCATGGATTGAAAAACTTCTTGACTGCTCCAAAATAAACTTCGTAACAAGGAAAATAAAATCAAACAGTTAAATTTTTTTTTAAACAGTTTTTTTTAGTTAAAACAGTTCTTTTTAAAATCAAACAGTTCTAGATTCTATACGGATGTCTTGCGAATAGTCAAGGAAGCGGTTAAACCCACTAGACCCACGTGACCCACTGGTGAAATCGGACCATATGTAAACAAAAAAGACGTACTCGCAGGGCATAAAAAATGAGTGCAAGTATGCCCGAGACTATATGATTTCAAACACATCCCAGATTTAGGTAAGTGTTGGGTCTTCCAAGAAGACCGAACCAACCAAAGTGCTTCTGCAATGATTCGAATCTTTCAAATCAATCTGCAATCTATAATCACCCGAGATCTGCTCGAAAAGCTGGCGAAAAATAGTCATGCCGACTTGCTCCGCGAGCAACGCCACACCAGAAGCTCAGCAACATGATACCCTGAAAAATCCGTTACAGCTGTCATCTGGGTTCGGAACGGTGCTCTCTTCGACTTGCAGAGTCGGGGCGAGGAAATGGGTTCAGTGCTCGGGAACTACAGTCTTTAGTGTATACCTAACTCCGAATGATTCCTTGTCGTTCTTTTGACTTAGGCTCAATGCTTTGGAGGACGCTGTTTCGAGTACAGAGTTGCATGTGCTCGTCGGAGGTGACTTCAATAGCAGAGCAATTGAATTGAGCATGCATACATCAAACGTCCGGGGCGAACGCAACCTGGACATGCCAGTCAGACCTGGGCTCCACGCAATTAACAGTGGCCACTCTCTTACTTTCTGTCGATGGTGCTGCGTTCGAACCAAAACTGATGTGACATTCGCTTAGGATCGCCTAGTAAAAAAGGAAAAATAGTAAAAAAGGCAAAAAATTCTAGAGTGCCAGAGGATTACTCGACCAATAGTCACCAATAGATAAGCACTGGAGATCCACACGAGTACTTATCGAAGCCCATACACTCTGTCTTCTGCACTCAGGTTGAGTACTGACAAGTTATGGCCAGATCATCGCTGACGGAATTTACGCTAGGGAGCGGAAGACCTGTGGCAAAAAAAACTATTTCGTCTGCCTGCAGATCTTCAGTGCCCCTACGAAGACCCCGGTACGGCAAGTCCCTAGAATACTGGTGGGCTTCTGAAATTACCGAAAAATTAAGGAGCTGCTACAAATTGTGGCGATAGGCCCAACAAGCATGGGTCTGGTAAGAGATATGTTACCGATCACCAGCTCATAAGTCAGCTAGAAAATTTCTCCGCAGACTCTGAAGTAATTTGTCAAATCGTTCTCAGGTCGCTAGGGGAGGTATTTCGTGGATAGTGCAGAAGAATTGCACATCTGAGAGTCCCACGCGCAGGCCGTAAATTGTATTTACTTGCATTTTGTAATGCAACAACATAAAAGTTGTTTTTTTATTGCATAAAGATCTCAAATAATATAAAATACAAACAAATTATTGTGATTGCCATTCAATTGGTTTTATTGGAAAGATAATTTTCTGCCATTTTTATTTAAATACGATTTCGGGCATGTGAGTGCCAGGACTGGTGCGAAGAAAATAATAACGAGAGGTTAATTTTCGAATACTCTAACCAATAATTGGGCCGTATCTCGTCAAAAACGCACCGAATATTGTCTTTCAAATCGTCAGTAATCGCGAGTAAACATGGTGCAAAAACGATGCATGGTTAGTCGCTGAAGAAGACCGAACAATTAAGGTCAAAAGTTGCCTTCGAAAATGAAAACAAAACGCAAAATTAAGAGGGGAATTTTATTTTTAAGGATGCATGGTTAATTGATTTAATTGTTTGATGGACGATAACGTCGGCCACAACATTAATAGAGTGAATTGTAATTTCTGAACAAAACCTGTTTTTTCCCACAAAAACCTGCACAATCTGCCCACGTTGCTCATTTGTGACCTAGTTACGATAAAATGGCAAACCAAACTAACCATAAAACAAATGGCAACTGTCACACCATACGAAGCGATAAAAAGTGTTGCCAAATTAAAGTTCTTTCTCTTAAAAAAAAACCTTATAGAAAAGTAACAATAATGAATACAAGAATGCAAGAAAGTGTAATTTTTGCTGATGGATCACAACTTCGATATTTTAGAAGAACTCGGATCCTTTTTACAGGGAACAAATACTAGCCAGATTTGACTATTTATAACCATAAGTTCCTATGTTCCCTGTAACCTTAGTGAATCCCGTTAGACTACATATTCACAAGCCATAAACCCGCAATAAGATCAATGAATCATATAACATATAGAAAGGCTGACTGATGCTTATAGCAGCAGGACCAGTCCAATTTTTAGTTCCCCTGACCGAAAACCAAAAATTAAAAATTAAAATTAATAAAAGTAAAACTTATAAAATTAATAATGCAAAATTAAAATAGAACATTTGACCCGAAATTCTTGATAAACAGAGCCATTTCCGCGTAAGCACATATGCATATAGTCCAACACCGATAAAATTAACTGAATCACTATTACTTCGTTGAATACTGGATCAACATCAACAAGTAATTTTGACGAATACTCTGAATAATTGTTTATTCACTGCCTAATGGACAACATGCTCATCATACTCCGGATTCCCAGACCAGCGGCATCGTACATTATTACTTACACATTGAGGCGTGAATTGAATTTACGGTGCCCATAAAAAATCATAAAGTCAATGAGAAAACTTATTAACGAGATTTTATAAAGGAGCTTCATCGCTTGTAAATTTATTACAACCAATCACCGCCATGACAAGCTTTATTACAATTTATTGTGCACATATTGTAAATAAATTAACGCTGAACATTGGCAGCTGTTAATGTGCAATGCATGATAAGTGCTCTACGTTATATTTAGTAAGTTTAATATTTACTAGTATCAGGATGCGATAAGCAAATAACAATTAATGTAACGAAACCATGTTTACGACATCAAGGATCTGGCTTTGGAACATGTTTCATTTTTATTCTAGTTCTGACAAAGAAGCCCAAATACTAGCAACGGATTCTGAAGAATTCATGTCCCATTTTACAACAATATTTTAATATGAACACATGTCCTTATCTGTGAGAATGCTTAAGCTTAATTCGAGCGAATTGCTCCTTCGTGTAAGACTGTTCTGATATTATTAAGCCTTACTAATGACTATAGAGACATATTAGCCTGTCATTATTCGTTTTATCAGCTTCGGAAATGAAATTAATTAAGCATTTTGAGTTGATTAACGAATCTGATGTACTTTCTCACATGTTGCAGGAGGTTGCTCGCTATACGGACACTCGTGCTACGGAGGACATGGGAAGCGTTCCGAAGTAACTGACGATTTTGCACAAGATAAAACAATAGCCTACAGACAGATACCGCCACAAATGCCAGCCAGCGATAATCGACAAATTGTATCCTATGTAAGGGTGATGTATATGTAATAAGATTGTCCTGATATCATTCTGTCGATGTTTGGATAAGAATATTAAAATTGTGTTTTGCTTTTGCTTCTTTTCCCGGGTTCGCAGTTGGTACCGAATGATGTCAGAGATTTGGATGCATACCAGCGATATCGCTTAATCAAAATGATGAAACACTGGGTGAGTATTATGAAAATATGAAAAACAAATACAGATGACTATATGAAAAGGGTATTACAGCTACCAAAATATTCATTTAATGAAAATAATTGAATGCTTCTGCAAATGGAAAGAAACCAGTGTGAATCTCGCTGTTGTATTCGCGTACGTGAAAGTGCATTTCTGCATAGTGTGACTGGTGGAATTTACTTTTACTCCCACTATTGTACATTGTTTGAATGTTTGCAAGGCATTTTGTTCACTTGGCACTCCACTTTTTGGGCATGGACCAGCACGTCAATTGGGTGAATACTCTCGCAAAAGAAGTGGATTCAATTTTTCAGGACCAGGATAAATTTGATTCAACAAAATTTTAGCACATGAAGTAAAATACGTTTGCAAGATAGGAGTTATCTGAAATCACAACTTAATTCGAGGATAATTTTCTCTAGAGAGGCTACTTGACTTTC
The DNA here is from genome assembly GCA_954870665.1 of Stratiomys singularior. Lineage (NCBI taxonomy): Eukaryota > Metazoa > Arthropoda > Insecta > Diptera > Stratiomyidae > Stratiomys > Stratiomys singularior. The sequence goes on along the minus strand of OX940877.1, from coordinate 110,374,558 downwards.
GCTGCTGTCTTCCGCCTTTTCTTTGGATATTCCTTAACTATTTATTGTTAGATTGATGATTTTAAAAACAACTTTAGTGTGAATGCTAACAAATAAAATAAAAGTCGGTGGCGGAGTTGCAATAGCAATCAAAAAAGGAATCAAGTTCACTCCCCTACCACCTTTCAACTCTTTATTTATAGAAAACATTGGGTTAATGTTAGACGAGTTTAATGTTAAGGTTTATTCAGTCTAATTTCCGGGTTCAAAAATGTTTCAAGAAAAAATTAATGGATGTGAAAAAGACCTAGAAGACTTTGCCCGACACACCAACAGTTTCCCGCTATGTGGAGATCTTAATACACGTCACAGGTTTTGGAATTGTACCCAATCTAATAAAATTGGCAGGCCCTTGCATGATGTTTAAAACGAATGCAATATGTTTATTCATTTTCCAAATGAACCGACATTTTACTCAGCTCAAGGTACTGGCTCAGTTCTGGATATCGTTTTGGGGGATCAAAATGTTGGTCCTTCAGATCTTCACATTGTACAAGCACTAACATCGCCTCACTTACCTGTTATATTCTGCCTGAATTCAATGGGAATCTGTCAGAACTACAGTAAAAAGTCTTATTGTTTCAAACAAGTCGGCTGGTCTAAATTCAAAGAGTATATAAATAATAGCGTGTCATTGATTCAAAACATTCATGAAGAGTTAAATTCAGTTCAATCCCTTGAACGATTTCAAGGATATTATCTGGAGAGTTAAGACGTCAATGGCAAAAATCCGAGGTTCAGCTCTGAAGTGCGGTTTTAATTGATTGACAACAGCTATTCGTAACATGATTTCTATGCTACGCAACCAGCGCTGGGGGAATCTGCTTGAAAATTAAGACTATAACTCAAGAAAAGTTTGGAGCATCGAATAGATTTTTTAAAGAAAAAACCACGCTGTCCCATACCCACTTAATGATGGAAGCGAAAAGCACGTATACTCATGTGAAAGAAAGGCTGAGATCCTCGCCGATAAGTTCCAGACCTACCATCACTAATCATCAAAACCGCGACAACGTTATAGATCTATTGGTAAGGGAAACACTTTAAAACTTACCTTCTTCCGCTAATGTACCTCCATATGCTTTCATTAAAACCAGGAAAATAATCAATCTGCTCAAAAAACTAAAATGCTCCAGGAGTAGACGGCTTGCCTAACATAGCTTTGAAGCAACTTCCAAAGAAAGGTATTGTTTCACTTGCCATCTATTCAGTGTATGCCTGATGCTCTCGCATTCCCCATTCCTTTGGAAACAAGCCATTGTTTTCCCATTACCAAGCCCGGGAAAGATCCTCATGAACCACAAAACTATAGACCGATTAGTCTTCTGTCAGTCTTTGGAAAGCTTTTCGAAAAGCTCATTCTTAAAAGACTGACTGTTTTCGTAGAGGGTAGCAATATACTACCTAATTTTCAATTTGCGATTAGACACGGATATTCTACCGGGCAGTAGCTCTACCTGGTCTCTAGCGACATAAAATCCGCCTTGAAAAATAATAAATCGGTTGGCATGGTTACAATTGACATTGAAAAGGCGTTTCAATAGACCAATTAACTTCCTAGGCGCCAACTATTTAAAAACAAAGGTCCAAGTTACACAAAACAGGTATTTGAAAAAAGCACTTTTCTTTCACAAATGAGCTTTTTCTGTTTTTTTTCTCGAAGATTACATGAGCTCGCTGCAATCTTGCGAATAAACTTGCGATCTTGCGCAGAGAAAACTTACTCGCTAGATGCGAAAATGCCACCAATCCATATATCCGGATATTCTCTGCTGCATAGCAAAATTCAAGACAGAGTTGGAAAATATCACGCGTCCTTAACCGGAAGTAATAGAATATGGGGTGCCTTTAAGCTAGTCAGTAAGTAGCTGTAAACATAGCTCATTAAGTTTAATATTGAGTTTACAGAAGGTTTTTGCCAAATTTTCCTTTCACTAAAACTCTACTTGTTAAGCAAAATCAGCTTGTCATGTCTGTCATTCCATTCTGGCCGTTTTTCCTTAAAAACTCGACTCAGACGGATAAGTTGCCATTGATACATATCCTCAGTAATTATTTCATATGGTTTCATTAGTTCGTAATAGATGACGCCACTGTGGTCTCACCAGATGCACAACATGATCTTGAAAAAAATGGGGTTCGCGCTTTGAAGGAATGTCGACTACTGCGTTTGTGACCCTACGGATACAATTTCCAATTCCAAAAACACTATCACAGTAGACATTAAAACAGTATCTGTAATGACATCTGGCGACATCTGTAATGACATCAACGGCGGGGACTTATTCCAATACCCAATATGTCTTCCATGATTTCGGAATACTGGCAACATATCCATTGTTTCATTGGCAAACTATGACAGTCCACATCTATCTGCTGGAATGGAAGATGATATTGCCATTGGTGGATGCTTGACGGTGATGACAACACAAACTTCATTTTATTGAGTAGGCAACATCTCCAAGCGAGCTGGTAACTTTCTGTTGCTGCTTTTAATCTACATTCTTCTGCAAAAAATCAATATTCGAACAGCAGAAAATTATCGAAAAGGTTTGATTACAATTCGAAAACCTTCAAGCGAACAAGTGATTTTGCGAATTCTAACCTGACCATTTGGCCACTGGCGTTTTGGCCACTTATTTCGGTTTTCATTTCTGGTTACATTTTCTTCGGAGTGTCACTCGCGATGTTAATTTTCTTTCCATACCACGACCTTGATGAGAATTAAGTACGGACAAGAATCATTTTCACAGGCTTTCTCCGGTATTATCGAATTGCTTACTCCTTTTCTAGCAAGAATCTTTTCATTTGCAGGCAGTTTGTAGACTTTCAATCGGGATCCTGTTGATTCCTGGTCCTTTCGTGTAATTCGTCGAATTCGAAAATGTTTTGGGCTTAGTACCGCAGCTATGAACGCTGTATTTTAGCGAGATACATTTTCCCACTTTTCCATGTACAGTGAAAGTCAAAGGTTTGTATACACCTTTTACTAACCACTCGGAGGTGAAAGTTCCCCAAATAACAAATGATAAGTGAACGATTTCGAAACACTTTTAAAACTTTTACTTAAGTATTTTATTGTTCATTATAATTTAATTAGAAAACAAGAAAATAAATCATGAACTATTCACAGGGAAAGATGAAATCTCCTGGAAAACACAGTCAAAAGTTGGTATACACACAGAAAATACATTTTTTGTTCCAAATAGGCTTTGAAAAAACAGCACGCGGACGTCCTCGAGCTTTTATTTCTGCATCTTATCTTATACGCTTGGAGTTCACTAGATTTTGAGTAACATCCGAAGAAATATTTCCCAATTCCTCGGTGAATACAATCCGGAGATCTTGTTTAGGCTTTATAGTACGTTTCCTGATATTTTGCCCAAAACTTCCGATAAATTTTCTTCGAAATTAAGGTCTGGATATTGAGGAGGGGACTGTACCTGCTTGGTTGTATTATAAAACAGCCATTCTTTCACAATCTCCGCTGTGTCCTGTGGATCATTGTCGTATTGGATGACTGAAAGTGTTTTAAGATCCAATTTTTGCACGCTACAACTTAAATTATTTTTCCATCTACACAGCCGACCATGTAATCATGAAAATAAAAATTTAGGATTATTTTTGGCTTACCAGCATTTTAGTACTGCAATAATATATAACTTTAAATGCGTGCAAATACAATGAAGCAATTTTCTTTAATTTATTTTCTGTATTCCAGATGGAAAACCAGCGGAATGCCGAAAAAGTGAATGACCAGGAAAATTTATCCAATGAATTCTTGAAGGAAAGCACAACTTTTTAAATCAACATCATACCTCTATCATTCTTAAATAGCTCCTTGAAATTCTACCAAAATGAAATGTAAATAAAGCGAAGCTCATTTTTCAAAGAATTTTGGCTGATTTAGAAACAGGAACACAGAATTATCCATTCATGAAAACAGTCCTTTAAGCAAAATTAATAAATAGAACAATTGCCGTAAAATATGATACTACTATATATCCGAAAATAATTTTCAAAGTCAATTAACAGCTTATAAATTCTACAGATTATTTTAAATTCATTCAATCAAAATGATACACAAACTAAACAATTTCGCGACTAGTTATATGTAAATAAAAATTATTTAAAAATTTGTGGAAATCTAAAAAAAAGAGCAAAATAATGTATCTGAAAGAAAAATGAGTCCTTAATACCTATCGATGCAGTCTATACAATGAATCTGTGGTTTGAAAGAACTTGGCTGGGGTTCTTTCGAATCTCAGATTTACCTAAATCTCTTGATGCAAAAACGTTGCATGGAGGAGTTCTCGATCAAAAATTCATTGCATGTATATTACACGTAACTAATAGATTTCAGAAAGTATAATAATAATGGAATCATGTATTTATATCTTCAAACATTATGAAATGTTACTGAATAAAAATTAAAGCAAGAAGTCTAACAAATGTTTTTCAATAAAAACTCATTCAGACGGTTTAGTGTTGTTATATAAGTTGAACCTTGTCTAAGAAATGGTTCAAGTTTTTAAAACAATATGAACATGTGAACTTGTATAAGTTATGCCGTAAGCTCAGATCGTATATACATTTTATTTTATTTTATTTTGTGGCATTTCTAACACACACATGCATCTAAAAAACCTTAACTAAATCCTTTTATGTTACCAGCTGATTCAAACATGTCAAAGTAGATATAACATTCTGGGTCTTCTGAATAGAACACTACCTTTTATCTGTAACGGAGATCAATAAATGGTGTTCGGAAAAGGGCAAGAAACGGTAAATCATTTTTCATCAACGAGTCACTGTTTTCTGTCTGATCTTATCACTCGATTTGTTGGGGACTAAAAGTTACTTTAACCCTTGAAATAAGTTCTAGAGACTTTTTCACATCAGGTGTAGTTTTTAATAACGTTACGTACATTATGAAGCAGAGGTCGGTTAAACAAACCATCAACTTTGCCAAACAAACGTTTCAACTGCCGCAAAGCAACAGTCCAAAACAACAGTGAAGAAACTGAATGAGCTAGTAACAACGCTTATTATAAACGATTAAAGTGATTTGTATAATCAAGAGAGGAAACATTGTCGTATCTCATTGCTTGGGTAGTATTTGTTGACAGTTTTAGAATGCATTTTATTTATTTAGAGCAGAAATAAAGCATTTTTGTGCACAAATCTAATCATCGCGGCTGTTCAAGTTGTTATTTTCAAAATGAACATTGTCAATGTATCGCTGGCGTAGATAAGCCAACAATTGTTTATTTTACCGCTTCAATTCAGCTTATAATACAGAATAAGATATAATTTCCTTCTTATGGTACACATTGAATTTTCCTTACTTCTGATAAGTTGATTTTCATGACTGTTTTGAATATAATTCTAACAAATTTGGTCGAAACTTTATGGAAAGTAATAAGGTTTCATCAGTTTATTCTTGGGTACAAAACTTCTTTTTACAGGCGAGTTATTATCAAAGAAAGCATGTTAAATTAGCTGGCCCTGTTTTTCTTCACAAAAATAAACCAAAGAAAATTAATTTCAATTAAGTTAAATTAGGGTATATATTTATATTTATATATATTAATTAAATTAAGGTATATATTTAATTAAATATATACATTATATAATATAAATAAATAAATATATAATTACAAGGGCAGTTCAGTGAGTACCCGTGTTTGACGACATTTCTAAGGGAGAGTGGTGTTATTATCGTGTGCTGCTATCTATCAAACGACGATAAAATAAATTTCAGTCTCATTGGTAGGTTACTTTGGATTTGGCATCCATTCGAGTAAGACGTGTTTCGCGATTTTCGCTAAGAAGGAAAAAGAGCAGTGTCGTTCGGTAATTCGCTTTTTGTTTTCGGATGAAAAAAAATGCGAGGAGATAAAAGTGAAGATGGATCCTGTTTATGGAGATCTATGACCACCGTTAAATATTGGTTCAACGAATTTAAACGTGGGTGAACGCTTTTGATGAGGTACGACCAGCACGAGACATAATTACTGAGGCAGTTTATATTTTACATGTTAAGTTGGTGAGAAACAAATTGTCGGCCCGATGGGTGCCACGATTGTAGACCACAAGCGCATGCGGCTTTTAATTTCGAAGAGGTGTTTGGCTCAATTTAAGCGAGATCCAAAGTAGTTTTTCCGTCGACTTGTCACCGTTGATGAAAGCTGGATTCATTACACTCCGGAAGCCAAGCACCATTCAAAACACTGGATTTCTCCAGGTGAATCTGCTATAAAGAAGGTGTAGACAGTTTAATTTGCCGGAAAGGTCATGGCGATGATTTTTTGGGATGCAATAGGTGTCATCTTCAGTGATTTTTTTAAGAAAAAGGAATAACGATCACCGGGCAATGCTACAATGAGTTATTGGACTGCTTCGACAAAAAATTGAAGAATATATGGCCGCATTTGGCTAAAAAGAAGTTGTTGTTTCACCATGATCAACCCAGCAGCACATTTATCCGGAGTTGTCTCCGCCAATCTCTATGAATTACATTACGAATTGCCGTATTCACACGATCTGACTCCCTCCAATTTTCCATTTTTCCTAACATGAAGAAATGGTTCAATGAAAAAAAGGAAGTCATAGCCGAGACAAAGGCGTATTTTGAAGAGTTCGACAAACTCTACTTTACGGAGGGATTAAAAATGGCAGGAACGTTGCGAGAAACAATTTTTCGAAAGAGTAATGTTTTCATTTCTATCACGCGTACTTACTGAATCGCCCTCGTAGTTTATAAGAATCAACCTTTTGAGAGCTCGATAAAGTGCCTTCTTTTCTGTAAAAAGGTCCATAATATCGTGATGTTTCTTAGGATGATGCCATGAAACTACGTCGACTCCTACTTCGCGAAGTTATTTTCAAAAAGCTCAGAACCCATCAATAGTTATTTGCCCTAGTGCCGCAGACCCTTCTGCATTTATTCTTTGTGTCTACCATCTTTACTAAGTTCTAGTTGAGGACTCGTTCCGGCTTTTCTTAGCTCTGTCAATCAAGTTCACCAAAACATCATCGTTTAATCAAGAATGAAAGGACTGCGATTAGTTCGACATTTTTGACATTTTAACCATCTTTAAGTTGAGGTTTCTTTGGCTTTTCTGAAATTTCATAAATAATGGTATTTTCTCCTCTATGCTTACAATTTTCAAAACAGGTTATGCTCCTACGTTTTGGTGATGCTGCTGCAAAATGTGTTGACGGAAAACTTTCTTTTATCTTATCTGAAATCTGTAACATTCACGATATTTTTAGTCTGACACACTTTCTTTTATTTGAATTTGTAACTATGTTTCGTACAAATTTATGAATATAACGGAAAGACTAATGTCAACCAAAAGAATCGACAACTGAGTGTTTATGAAGGCTGAAGGATCTTGGTAATCGCGGGCGATGCGATGTGGGTGAAAGTCATAAAAAGTTTCATCAGGAAGAAAACTTTGCACAGACACAATGTCAAGCAAGCTCAACACTTATTAGTGAAATATATTCGTTATACCGGTAGGATCACGCTGAAAGATTTAAAAATCACACAGGGATTACAGTAATATTTTTCATACTTTTTCTTGGATTCAAAAAGGGTTGAGGGCCATTTATTTAAGAATAAATGAGTTACCTGGTGTAAGCCTAGCAGGCAAAACGTTAACACCAAAGGGCTGCATGTTTCTACGTTTAATTGCATACACAATATGTCGGAAAAGTTCCCGAACTTATTTTGTAGCGCTTGTATGAGTGGCGCCACCACTTGGAAGACACCGGTACTATGTTGCTACCTCCCTCTGGAGTGTCTGAGAATTTTTCACCGGTATCCGTTCATTTGTTGCCGAGAACGTGTTTGACTGAACGTGTGTTTAGAACCCCGGTGCAAGCTCTACGATGGATAAGAAATTTGAACATCGTGCCGCAATTAAATTCTGCTATAATATTAAAAAAACTTTCGCGGAAACGACTTTTGGCTTACGGCGAAGGTGTTGAGTCGCGTACAACTGTTTACACGTGGTTCAATCGGTTCAAGAAGGGTAGAGTGTCGCTGCAAGATGACTTCAACTCCAAAGACCTGATACACAAAGAATTTGTACCCCCAAACACCACCGTGAATGCTGCGTATTACGTAAAGGTGTTGAAACGTCTGAAGCCCCGGATTAATCGCATCAGGCCCAAGTACAAGGAACCGGGGTCGTGGAGTTTGCTGGATGACAATGCGCCTGCTCATTCTTCGAACATTGTGAAGCGTTATCTCGCCAAAAATCAAATCCCTTGCATCAACCACGCCCCATACTCGCCAGATCTGGCTCTTTTTCCTATTTTCCAAGCTAAAAATGGCCTTGAAAGGACGATTTTTCGATCGAGCATACCGAGCATTCAAGCGGCTTGCACCGAGCGTCTCACAGTGATAACTTCAGAGGAGTACCAGAGAGCCTTCGAATCACTCATGGAGCCCTCAACTGAGTGTATATCTAGGGAAGTGGCCTATTTTGAAAGTTAATTGGAATAAATTTCTTTAGATGAAATTTTAGATTTTCTATTTCAGAAGTTCGGGAACTATTCCGTCATACTGTGTAAGTAGAGAGTGTTTCATAATCCTAATTAAGGGAGATGAGATACCTATACAAAAAAACCTGTCCCCATGCCTTTCAACCAGCCCAGCATGAACAATGATCTGCTTAACTCAAAATAATACTGAAGAGGAAATAGATCCCAGGCTTGCATTTTAATGTATCAGAGGAGTTTTGATACCCAAGAATTTTTTGCTGTTGGGTTTTACAAGCATAACGTACACATCTTTTGAAACCAGATAGCTTTCTCTCATAACGTTCATTCATCATTTTAACTGAACACTGAAATGACAGAAGCACGGGACATAGGTAAAGAGCACTTCGATTATCCTGTATCGTGCAGAGAAAGAGCAGTTCTACTGTAAGGCGTAAAAAGCAATGAAACATACATTGCTACATTTGCCTTACAAACGAACCGAAAAGGTCCCTATAGATACAGGAGCCTGAAGGCAAAGGAAAAGCAAAAGGCTAATCCTTTCATCTTAATTTCTACTACAGACCAAAGGTTAGCCCGTAGCTCAACCAAAGGGGATAGGGAGAAAGAAAAGAAAAACGAAGACTAAGCGTTAAATGATTGGAGTGGGGATTTCAGAGAGCCCATTCCAAAGCTGCCAAGGAAGCAGCTAAAAAGGCAGTCTTAAAGTTTAAAATCAATAAACTTCCACAGGTAGTTCCTATGTGGATGTCTTGCAAGAAATCAAAAGAACGGTAAAACAAGAAGACACCTGAACTGCTAGAAAAGCTGTCCGGCCAACTCGGTCAGTTGATCTACTGGTTGAGTTCGGGCCAGATGCAAACAATAAAGACGGGTTTTGTGACACTGTCAAAAGATTCGTTGGAGAAAAAGTGACTGTAGCCTCATTTAAGCCAACTGGCACACAGGAAACTAGGGGCATTGACTGCGTTACGGATCTGCCCGAAATAGAAGACACATTAAAACGCGATTTCCTTGTACTAAGCGAGATAAAATTAAGGTTGACAAAACCAAACGATAGTGGCCAACGCATGGCCATAGGTGACCTCACAGAGAGGGAAGCCAGCAAAATCAGAAAAGAGTAAGTTTTTTGTGGGACATGGCGGACACTTTAATCCATTTTCAGTTACGGAGATCCATGATTATTCTTTTGGAGGAATATAAGTTTCTCTCCAGTTAATTGGACAATATCTTCGTCAAAAATTATCTCAAAACTTCTACAGGTGACAAATTTTTCAACGATTGTATCATGGTATGGTGGTGTATTATTATGTATTGTATATTATGTATTATATGTATTTCCTGGCTTCACGAAAAGATTGATTTGCTTTTTTGTTCCAACGAAGTTCTTCCTCGTTTCGTTTCCTTATTTTCTCTGATTGTTTTCCGCCGTTTCGAAATCAAATTGTGTGTCCACGTCATGCCTGGAACATCATGCCGGAACATATCTGCATGGAGACTTTCTTCATCAATGCCATTACTATCATATTGATAATTTGGATTTGGAGAGACAATTAAGATGTCCATATGTTTGTCAAGTTCTGCTACATCCTCTAAAGCCACACTCAAATTTCCGTACCTTACTCGAAACGATATCAGGTTTACGGATTCCACTCATGTCACATATTCTTTATAATAAAACCTTTGAAAACGTCTGGAGCATAATTTGTTTTCTTACTTCTGAAATTTTTTATAAATTTACGGACAAAACTCGTTGCATCTATTGCACTTTCTTAATCTTTGTTCAGAAACGGTTCCAATCAAACTGATGGAGAAATGAAGTTCAATATTTCGCTCAAAACATTCGCCTTTTGTCTGGTTAACGGTTCCGCTGGTCCGTCCTTAAATTATTTTTTCATCGATCGAGCCAGAACATGCCGCTATTTGTACTAAAATGAGTACATTGGAACAAATGAGTTAAACGACCTTTTCATAATAGTAAAGCCTCGTCTATCGATAAGATCTGATCAGGATACAAAATATTTCGATTGTTTCGTAGCACATTATTAAATAGCTGATGGACTTGATGACGGCGATTTCTTTGATTGTCTGTTTGATCGTAAAACCATAGACAGCAAAGTATAGCTTCAAACCGATTTAGACGTATAGTTTTACCAAATAAGCGATGATTATTAAGAATATCTATACTCCAATATGCCTTTAATGAAGGCATCCGAATATTGCCCACGAGTCGTTCTCTGTAACCAAAGTCCATTTTCCAAAGTAGATGAAATGTGTGTCTTATTAAGCGGGAGCATTTGCCCAATGCACGATTTATCCAATGTGGCCATTATCGAATAATAATGAAAAAGCATCAAAAGGTGAACTATGTATTGATAGACTTATTTTCAAACCCTCCTCTCCCGTAAAATCATGATAACTAGGGTCTATATCGTCTTCTGACGAACCTGAATTTGCTTGCGGTGCAGAACTACTATCATTGTAAACACTGCTGTAATTTTCTTCCAGCAAGGAATCGTCGTCATTATTAATACTTATTATTGAATTTGATGAGCGAGTCATTACACAATCCGGAAAAGAAAAATTCAAAGGATTTTACTGGTATATTTTTATCTCATTTCATGTCTTCATCGTTGGAATATATTATGCACCTGTTCTTCATTTGGGTTGTCCTACGAAAATTTAACAATATTTTGTTGACAGATATGAGTCACTTAAATGTGATTATAAAGTACTTGTACGACAATTTTAATAAACTGGTTCAGAAAACGTATTCTTTTTCAAATTTAACTACTTGTCTGCTAATTTTACTTGCTCTGTTGAACCGACCGATTCAACTAATGCAAGGGTAGGCCAAGCACAGTCTTCAAAAATTTGGCCATTTTAGAACTTGAAATGAAAGTGTTTGCATCCTGTTGATTCAAAACCGGTTTTTGATATTTTGGGAAGTGCTTATCGTCGCTTCGTTTGACGTTCTGTAAACTTTTGTTTGTCAGGATATTTCCTAGGTAAACTAAAACGAGACCAAAAACCGTTGCCTGACCTTTATTAATTAGAGAGTTTCTTTATAGATCTGTAGATTTCTAGGCATTTGGCAACGTATAATTTTCTATTGTCTCCAAAGGGGGTTACCACTATTACATTCTCTTTGAAAATGGCGAGATTTTCAAACGCTATATTCCCTGCTACTTTTGACCAGTGAGCTTCCGTATTTCCCCTTTTCGTGATTTTCGCTTCCCCTGAGGTGTTCTTTATGCCATTTGCTGCCTAGGACGAGTATACTCGTCTTCGGCATGGTGTAACACATTGCCAAGACGAGAATAATCGTCCTGCTTTCAATTTTATTTGCGGTGTTTACGAGTATAATCGTCCTGCTCTTTTGGTATTTTTCATACCTTATTACCTTTGATAAAAAAGAATATTTAAAATGTACACGGGAACGGGAATTACATAATATAATTTAGGCTTGGCAATAAATGGGTTTAAGCATGTCTCCACATCCTTTTTGTTTGAGCGATCTTTATCTTGTTGCAATGAGGGCACGTGATTTAATGTATTCTGGACTTTGTCATATCTGCAATTGGGTCCTTGGTTGATCCTAATAGAGGCCTTAGATAGTAGTCTCTGCTTATCAAAACAAGTTCCAAACCATGCATCAATTAATTTTATTGTCAAAGAGAGGGAAAAATGTATATAACTGATTGGTATTTTTCTACTGGGTGGCTCGTTCGTAGCAGGGTTAGTCAGTGTAATCAGTCATTTAGTCAGTCATTCAGTTAGTCAGTGTTAGTCATTTAATCACGAGCTTTCAAAAGTGTGTCCAGTTTCTCTTTCCTCTTCAGCGTACGAGATTAGGAGTGTTAGCGTCCAGTGAATCACGTGATTATGGGATGCAACCTTGTACTGATAGCAATGTTTTAAGGTGCTAGGGAATCACCATTCTAGTGTTCGTTAGTTTCCTCAAGGTCTGTATTTTCGCAATTTCCTTCGTTTTTTTTTCAATAAAATATTCAAAAAGGGTTAGCTTTCTTCCTTTTCGATTCGAAGCTTATGTCCTTATGAAATCCAATGAGTGTCACCATAGTTTGCTCCAGATCTATCCTTTTGAATATCGCAAATGTTGGCTTGGTGTCTTTAGCAGCTAGACCCGGTTCTAGCTTAGCCATTAAGATTTTGGTAATAAGACGGGAAACAAGGTTACTCATCTGTCCATCCTTAAAGTGCTTATAGGATTTTCCTCTAAAGATGACGTCGTTCATTTCAATACATAACTTAGAAATTTTGTGTACTGTCTGAGTTTTTCTTTTACATATGGCCCTGTCGGTTGTCTAAGGATATCCATTTTGTGACCTGGAAATTACCGAGACAATCGTTTCAAATAAGGCAGAGTATCAGGGCGTGAATTTTTCGAATTTATGAATTTGTCGTGATTTATCACGTTAAAGTGTTCTTAACCTTTAACTGGTGATGTGAATGTAATCTTTGACGACCGTTTATCCATTCACATTTTAAATAGAAATTATCTAGTATGCGTGGAAAAAAGTATGTTATTTTCAAGCTTTTTTTTTTTATCTTATGAATTAAGAAAACTAGAATACATTTTTTAAGGTACAGAAGAGCTTAAATAATCATTTTCTTAAAAAAAAACAACTCAAAAATATTTAGTAATTAAATCCGGGAACAATCCACAAAAAATTTTTTCAGGTTTTCCGGCTGATTTTCTGCATATTTTGCACAAATATGACTTTCCATTCCATGTCCTTTCATACATCGTTTCTCAAGTTTAAGATATTCTGCAGGTTCTAGTTCTTCATTTTCTATCTTATTATAGCGGCGCAACATATAAGATACAAATACAGAGCATACAAAGCTCGTCGGCAACTGTATCCAAGAATGTAGACCTATTAAAAATTTATATAGTTTTATTTAAGTCAGCACTTTTAAATTTTCGAATCACTTTTTGATTTTTTTACCCATCAATTTTTTTAAGAGTTTCAGAATTTCGAGAATTGAAGAGTACATAAGAGTTCAAAGCACAAATATCAATCAGCCGTTAAAAAAGATCAAATCAACATTTTGTACATTTTGTCAGGACCACACACACCATTTTAAGTGGAATCGTAACATAATATTATTTATGGGTTTTCACCTTCTTGATTACTACATCTGTCATGAAGCATCGATGATACAAGAAAAACTGCTCTGTTGCGTTTCGGTACAAAGGATATCATAGTTATCTATGTCTTGAAGGCTTAAACCGAGGTGGAATTTCAGTTGTTGCTTTATTATTGGTGCCACCATATGTGCCCTTTTATTCTTTTAAAAGTTTAACAGCTTCAATTGATGTGAATCAATTATCTCCGGTCACATTGCGGTTTGAATGGTAAATGGGTTTTGACATCAGAATAACACTTTTTGTCGGTTTTGACAATTCCTTCTCAATATTTGTCTGCCTTTGCCAAAAGGTGTCTTTTCCACAATATTTATAACTTATACAGAAATAATTTATCGAAGCGTTGAACACATGAGTTACAACCCATTTTTCCTGTTTTTTTTGGCATATTCTTTTAAAACTTGCAACCACAACGACACTTTACGAGCCTTTCAGCAATCCACATATGAGAGCCTGGTGTAAAACATTTTTGAGAGCTTGATATAAAAACATCATATAGCTCTGATATAGCAGCAGCAAGATCCATTTTCTTTCTCTCTTCCCTGGTGTTAGGATTGTCAAATCGCAATGCCATTAGTAGTATTATTAATCGTTTTTTTTTTGAGTAAATACATCTATTTTTCTTCCCCTCCCATTTGTCGAAAACAAGCTAGAAATATCTTCTTTGTTGCTTGTGAATATCGCAGTAGACAGACATCTTATCAATGCTCGTACAATATCTTTCAATGCTAACCTGTATTTCTGTCTAAGTGCTTGCAACTTTCTATCAGTGTTTTTGACTGCTATTTTCAGAATTTCTTCTATGATCAGAATATTCCAGAAATCCACTTCAGTGTTGGAATCAGGTGTTCTGGTTGAACTCCGAAACGAACGGTTTTAGGGTCAGGCGTCCTAGAGCTGGTCCTTTGAGGGTCTTTACACCACCTAAATTGCAACCTTTCCCTAAATAGTACATAGACTTGGTTGCCCGAGGGCTCCTCGTTACATTATTCATCGACCTGTGAAATCTGTTCTTCATTGTTGGAAACCTCAGTCGCTGTATCGTGGTCTGACTGTGTATAAACATTTTCATTCACATGTTGATCCTCTACATCACTTATATCACTATTCTCATGTTCTAATTGATCCAAACCAAAACGTCAAAATCAGAATGGTTCTCGTTCATTTTGAACAACATTAACTGATTACAGCTTTGAAGAAACACACGCAATATTGGAAAGGTGACGACAAAATAAAGTCAAGTACCACGTATCGTTACAAATACTAACTTGCAGTGACCGATTTGTGCCGTGGTCGCCGTGAAACTGACATTTAGGCAACTAATAAGACGCGTCACTTTGTGTTGCAAGCCATTTCTGAGAAAAACTTTGTTAATGTGTTGGCTGTGTCAAGTTGACACCATATTACTAGTTGAACGTTAAGTAGTATTGATACTACTTACGTATACAAGTAGTATATAAGTAGTAATCTTATGTCTAATCTTTATTTGAAAGTACCGACATTGTCACATCTCGACCATCTCGACATCTCGACCGACATTGTCAATGATATTCACGGATATCAGAAAACCCTGATCTGTGCATGTATCCTTAAATTTTTGACGTTTTTAGATACGATTGAAGTGGATTAATTCTTTATCGGACTAAATTTTGAAATATTCAAAAAATTTAAAAAAAAATGTTACTCCTTCATTTAAACCAATAAGTTAACCTTCAGCGTACAGCGAGAGATTATTTTAATCCCAAGACTTTTAAAATGCGTCGAACCAAATGTATTGAATTTTACATTAGCTGGCGCTTGAATGTTGGTGCATCAATTGAGAAAAGTTTTATGTTAAATTCTTCTCCCTTATATTTATTATTCTTTTTATATTGTTTTGCATTTTGCAAGAAGGGTTTCATGTAGAGTGCAATGCGATATCCTTTTTTTATTTCCTTATGAGGCTGGTTGTCTCTCAAAGGGCCTGTAGGGAATCACATTATAATACCCAGGATCACAACGGATAAAGTATTTGATTATGTTTAATGATTCTAAAGAAATGTTTACAGGATAAGAATATAAAATATAAAATAAAAATACACAATACAACACAATATAAAAAGTTATGGATTCCATGAAATTGGTCCGTTAGTTTTTGAGCTTGTGCAAAGGATTTCAAAATCTTTTTTGAAAAACGTAATTTTTGTTGATATTAAAAATAATTTTAGTGGAAAGTTTGTATTGATATATGTGTTTACTAGTTTGGGGCACTGTCTTCGCCATTTTTTGACATTATCTTATTTTAATTAAAGTACATTGTGTTCGAAATGGCCAGGAATATTATAGCGACTTTGTTGGAGGAAACTGTTTCCGTGTCAGATGAAAAACTGGTTTAAGCCGGAAGTGATAGCAAATCAGATTACATTAGCGAGGCATCTAACGTATAGAGTGAGATGGACGTGCAAAAGGACGTAACATTTGCAAAAACATCTTTAAAAAACGTGCCATCAACGTCTCAACCATTTGTTCTTGGCAAAGATGGGAAAACAAAATGGATAAATCGTCAAGGAGGGAAGACATAATTACACATTGGTCTGGATGTAAAGGCCAATGACCCAAGTGGAATGTTTCGAGATCCTTTTTTACAGAAAAAATTGTGGGTATACTTTTGAAATATACAAACCTGTAGATTTCTTTGAGAATGGTTAGCAATTTTTTTACTTAGTCGTACAAGGAAACTGACGAAGAAAAATTTAAAGTAGTTCTCGACTTTTGCTTTTGGCAGGCTTACTCAGGTCCGGTAGACAAAGTGTAACCAATTTGTGGTGTAACGATGGTTCTGGAGGCGAAATATTTAAACAAACGATGTCTAGACAAAGATTTTCCTTCTCGGTCATCAGTTTGAGATTTGATGATGCATTAACCCCAACTACAAGAGGTGGTATAGATCACTTGGTACGAATTTGCGATATTTTGGACATGTTCGTTAAAACCTGCCAGGATACCTATACATCGTCTGAATATTTGAGGATTGATGAAGAACTAGTAAGTTTCAGGAAAATGCTCTTTTTGTCAATATATTCTTCTAAACTGGCAAAATACGGGTTAAATTTATAAATTTAAATTTATGCTTTCGCAGATAACAAAACTATTTATACGTTGAATTTGGAAATTTAAAGTTGGAAACTGCCTGGCAGTAGCACATATGCAGTTAGTAATTAGGCGTTTGATGAAGTAAGTCGTTTGGTGTGATGTATATCAGGATCTGGAAGGAACATCACCATGGATAACTTCTTCATGAGTTACGAAGTTACTGAAAACTTGCTCCAGAGCCACACATTGGCTGCTGTGTGTGAACGTAGATCGAACAAATCGCACCTTCCACCGCCATTCAAGGCCAAACGTGAAGAAAAATATTCTACTTTTAGAATTCGTAAAGATATTACCATTCTTTCTTACGTACCAGAGCCACAAAAATGCGTAAATATGATGTCTTCCTTACATCATGATAACGAGGTAGATCCAGAATGCGGTGACCAAAGAAAACCGGCTATTATAACATTTTATAACTCAACAAAAAGCGGCTTTGATGTCGTCGATAATTTGGCTCGAACGTATGATGTCTCGTAACAGTAAACGCTGACTTCTAACGGTGTTTTTCTCAATGTTCAACCATGCTGGTATAAACTCCTTCATCGTGTATCAAACAAACAACGGTATTGAGAAGAATAAGACCAAACTTAGAAGGGAATTGATCAAGTGCTTGCGACTTCCATTGCTTGAAAACCAAAAAAAAAATAAAATTCTACTTTTAACGTCAAATAACGATTACGGTCAAAAGTGGACTTCGAAAATTAAAGCAAAACGCAAAATTAAAAAGAGAATTTTAGTTATTAGAATCAATCACAAATTTTCGAAACCATATCAGGAAATGGAAAGACAATCCACATAAGCCACGAGATTTACGAAGACGGGGCATGAAATTTTGAATGAAGGAGTCCCAGTCCCAGACCAAAGATGGCCATTCTGTCCAAGGAACACAGACAGGAAGACTGTAAATAGCTGCATCAGCTGTAATGCTTCTATATGTAAAGAACATGCGAACCGATTGTGCCAAAATTGTATTGATTTGAAGAGCGAGTTGTCTTCGTTTTAGATCGGTTTGTACTTTTTTCAATAAAGCCAAATATGTGTGATTTTATATAAAGAAATGAAAATAATATGTTCTTCCTTAAAATAAAATATTTTCTTTTTCCGAGACAAGAACATCAAGTTGATTTTTTGCAACAGCTATAGAAGTTTTTTTTTGTTTTTTTTTCAGTTGCTATTGATCAAAAGCATATTTTTTAGTTTTTTCATTAGTTTTTAAATACAGAAAACAAAAAATTATGGTTGAGCACGTCCTATTCAATACATTCTCAGAAAAGGGACAATTTTTATGGTGTAAACCTAACCCCGCGTTGCATGGAGTAGGAGTTTTTCTCTAGATCACTGGAACTCACAAATCACTTTTATTTATCCCTCGGAAAGTTCATAGTATTAAAATTAGAATGAAGAAGATCAAAATTCTCTCTTCCGAATAAAGGGGAAAAGGAATTGCTGCCAAATCTACTAAACCCAAATCGAATTGATTAATACGCAAATATCTTCCTCGTTGAGACCGAATTGCTAATAGCATCTCTAAATCCAACCATAGTGTGCAAAAATATCGTTAAATTTAAGGCCTATTAAAATAAACGATTTATGTACATAAATCAAAAATGGCATGTTTTCCCGGTACTCGGAAAACCGGATCAGGCAATTTGATATATTATCACCGTTTCAACTCGCGATGGCTGGTGGGCCCATGGTATTGGATTTCAGCAAGCATTTACTTATGTTAACATAATACTGCACTGGCTGCTAAATGAGTCTGTAGCCATGACTTTTAATTCGGTGTCATTTGTGTCTAGATATCTAGATATATCAAAGATGCATCCACCGGGCAACATAATAAAACCTTTCGAATCCTCTCGTATAAAAGACTCAAACACTCTCAGCACTGGTATCAGTTTCACTGTCGAAAATCTCGAAGTACAATCAAAATGTTCAAGTTTGTAAGTGATTTGAATAATATTAGCGAGTCTGCTTTAGTTTCGTAATTAGTGTGAACATTAACATTTTCAAGATTATTAGTTAATATCAGGATCAAATCGTCTATGAATTGTGAAATTCCTTTTGCGACATGGGTGGTTATTAATTCCTAATTATTTTGCTCTTTGCAGGTCGTTCTTGCTTTTGTTGTTGGCTTAGCCGCCGCCCAACGTTACACCCCATCAGCTGGCACTCCAGAGGCTGCTGCTGAAATCCGCAGCTTCGCCAGCGATGTTGCTCCAGACGGCTCATACGCCTACTCCTATGAAACCTCCAACGGCATTGCTGCCCAAGAACAAGGCGTAGGAGGACAATCAGCTGCCGGTGCTGCTTCATACACCTCACCTGAAGGAATCCCAATCCAACTCACCTACACTGCTGATGCCAACGGTTTCCAACCAGCTGGATCCCACTTGCCAGTTCCTCCACCAATCCCAGCTGCCATCATCCGCTCCTTGGAATGGAACGCTGCTCACCCAGAGGAAGAACGTCCAGTTGACCGTGTTGTCGTCCGTAAATACTAAGCAAAAGAGGTCTACGCCAATTCATTTGGCCTAACTACAAAGTCAATACAAAGCAAAAATGATATTTATTTATGCGAAATAAAACAATTATTTATGTACAACATCTAGTTTTACTAAGAGGGCAGGATATTACTGTTACATACATTCATACAGGATATTATGGATTGACGATCCTCAGGCTTTTGTACACTCATACGCATCTGATGTACTTTAGGACTGTTTTCGGTTTATACTTCTAACAAGTTATGTTCTAACAATGACAGAGGCGATTTCTGGCTCGGATTATCCTTAATAGCATAAAACGCGTTTTATTTCTGTGCAAATGGGCAAATTAGTGTGGATATGACGATGGTGACACCCTTTGTACATAAAATTGCACAATCTAAAAGTACCACTTACACGAGGAGCAGTGAATGGAAAAATGATAGAAATGTTCCTGGAAACCAAGTAAATTAATTCATGTCTTCCAATTTATCTATTAGTCTTGAGTTTGAAATGTTATCTCAAGTGTAAACTGGTGTGGTAGTCTGCTCCCCTTTTTGTTATTTTTACCACATTTTCAGAAATATTCACTTTTTGCGATTGAAAATTTGCGGACTTGTTTCGAACTTATAAATACCTTTACAAAATTGAGTTCTTCTCTTGAGCATTTCCTCTAAATTAAAATATTATTGGGCGACATATCGACGGCATTATTGCGGGGCTTTATGTATGCCCAAAGGTTTTTACAGGAGGCAAGGAAATAGCAAAAAAACAATGCAAACTATTCGATTTGTAAGATTAAGCGTTTGCAAACTCCTTAACTCTCCAAAAAATTCATCGGTTTTCACTTCTTCGCTTAAATTTTTTTGGATTATAGAACAAAACAGACTGCTTCGTGGCTGATATTCCCATTCTCAATATTAGGTCGCTTCAAGTCCGAATGGCTAAACTATTAGTAAATTACTATTTTAATAATACTGAAAAAATTAATCAAAGATATTTAGATATAGATAAACGTATCTACTACATAAACTCTGGTACAACTCGTGGAATACAATAACAAACATTTTTTTTTATGTTGGTTGGTTTGTTGTTGGTGTTATGTTGGCATGAAAATTAATTTTCGATACACAGGCCCAAAAAATTTAAATAAGTTCAGTAGCAGGACTGAATTAATTTAAATTTTTTGTCTTATCAGTGCTCGAAGTAGCACCCAGTACCATTGTGCTCGAAACCTCACATAAACGCGGTTTCGATGACTTACGCATTCTTGAACTCGCTCTCCGGGATCCCCTTGCGAAACGTCTTCTATGGAACTATATCGTCTTCCCTTAGGGTTCCGCTTGAGCCAAAGAACGAAGAAGAAGTCTGGTCATGTCAAACGTGCACTGTATGTCTGAAAAAAGGCAACTTAGTATCTAATGCTTTGCCAGAAACTCCTCACCAATAGTGCGGTGTGGTACTGTGCGTTCTTATTGTGAAGTTTCGCAGAATCGATAATGTCTGGCCACATAAGGTCGAACCATTTGTGCAACCTGTCAAGTATATCGACGTAATACAAGCATTTGTAGTCCGTCCAGGACGAATGAAGTACCCGTGAACCGAACCACACTAATAAGAGAAGGTAAGAGATCTTTAACAATAAGTTAATCTATACTTCACGTTTTGCTTCTGGTTTTGATTTTGTCAAAGGCAGTCGGGGTTTATTGGACACAGCACCGAACTTCCTTAGATATTTACACAGAATTCATTTTTAACCATAATTTAGATCTTTCGCACAAACATGACGACCCATTCTGCTTGCCAAATCCTCGCTAATATTTTTTAACATGCTATCGTACGAAATTTCTAACTAAATTTGTAGTTATGCTGTGATTTAAGCTCAGCTTTTAGGAATAAGGCATAACACGTTCAATGGGTTGTGTAAGTCGAATCATGCATAAAAAATGCAGCAAATTCATCGTTGGGCATATTTACTCTCATAATCACGCTCGCACTGATGTCGTCTAGCCGACAAAATTCGTACTATCCAAATAGATTTTCATTATAAAATTCAAATAATTTGTTAGCTGAAGAAAGTTTGGGAAAGATCTAAATAAGTTGATAGAATTCAGGAAAAGATTTGAAATCAATGTTTTAGGGACCTACTTTATATTTGCACACGATTGGACACGCTTCATTACAGTCACGAATGATAGTCAATCACATTTCCTCACAAGGATTCGATAAGTAACGGTTGACATATGATTCTATCAACTAATCTTCATTCTCACTGTCAACTATTGGAATAAAGATCCCCGACATGATACTTTTCTTTTTTTTGGGTTGGGAGGTGCATGCATTCACGCACGGGGTATGGGGCTCCCATAGTGACTGGACTATCCAATAAATATCTCCCCTGTTATACGGAGAATCTATCCTAGAACACTTTGACACACTACTTCGGGCCTGGTCTCGCTTTGCTATGTCATCAGGCGCCTTCAAGCAGCGGGAAGGTAGGGAGTAAGTGGGACTACCAAAGAAGTACCCCCGATCCAGTGATGAGATAATCAGGGTGAGCACACTTCTTTCCCTGTATAGATCCTGCCGCAGATTACCTCATCTTTTGCATGTAAAAAATGTGTGACACGTGTCATTCTCCACTCCTGGGCAAAAATACAGCCGAAACTTGGTAATTTACAGATCTTGTGCAGGTAAGACTGAAAACACTCATACCCGTTCAATAGCTGGGTCAGGTAGAATTTAATCTCACCATACCCTGGGTTACGGTACGAGCTTAGATCAGGGATGAGCCGCGATGTCCACATTCTATTCGCGCAATTCACCCAAGACTGCTGCCAATCGTTGAGTGATTGTTTTGTCACCTCGCGGACTATTATTTCTCTATAACCTTCGTTTCTACGTAGTTAACTGGCGTGACGCTCCCTAGCAAAGAAGGTAATAGAAATCAAACCTGCATTAACTCTCATTGCCAAATCACAAACTGTCGGATACAATCCTCAATGATCCTCTTCTCTGCACCTGCACCAGGCGCTTTCGGTACGTCTTCTTTCTGAGAGCGTGGCCCCAAATTCTTGCTCTGCACTTACTCTACAGTACTCTTCAACAGCAGTATCCTTAATGGGTTGGGTTCCCTACATTGGCCATAAATCGCCTCAGAACCGATACGCCCGAAGCATCTTTCGCTATCGTTGCCCTGATTTGCACAGAAAAACCCATTTTCGAATCGAGCAGTAGCCTGAGGCACTTCACTGCTTTATTCGCTTCAACTACTATGTCGCGAACAATGACAGTCGTTACTCTATAGACTCTCTGCATCTTAGATGACTACTTCAGTTTTCTCCAGCACTAAACTGAACCCGAGAGTGGCCATAAATTCCCTCACTGGGGGCATTAGCCTACCTAGTCCGAGTTGCGCTTGTTTGACAACACGTCGACATCTGACATCTCCAATCTCAGCAGCTTGTCGTAAGACACTTTCCACTGGTCCGAACCAAGATCCCTGTGTTACACCCGGTGTAATTTCTATGCTGCCATAAAGCAAGTTTTGGTCGTTTAGGTAGTCCCTCAGAAGTCGCATAAGATATTATGGAGCTTGAAAAGAATTTATCAATGTTTCCATAATACCCATCCATCTAGCAGAGTTGAAGGCATTTCTAACGTCGAGCGACACCAAATGAACGATCCGTCGCTTGGTGTGGCTATTTGCCTCTGCCTTTGGGCCGCGCTACCCACTTCTGCAACAGCATCGATGGTGGAGTGACCTGCTTTAAAACCGTACTGCTGATGAGATAGGTCCCCAGAAGCACGAATCGCTTCAGTGAGTCTTCCCTTGATGAGTTTTCCTCTGGCAATTTCCCAAGTGTGTCCAGCATACATAACGGAAGGTATGCGGACGGCAATTTGAAATCTCCCTTTTGCCACTTTCCATCGTTCTGGAAAAACGTCTTCCCATAGTCAGGCGTTGTATGTGCTGAGCAGCAAGTCAGGACGATGGTGATACACGAGCTGCAATATTTCAGCTGAAATACAGTCTGGACCAGCTGCCTTTCTCATTTTCAATGAAAGGCCGGCCTCTTCCAATTTGCTGTTTACCGCAAACAGGGTCAACTCGGACGGAGTTGGCGGGATGAAATAACCGCACGACCTCGTACATCTTTTCCGCTTCATGTATGCAAGGCTTTCGTAGGACAAAAAGCTTCGTAGGGCAAACGAGCTTGTAGCCAAGGCCCCTCGGATCCTTGTTTACATTTTCCACCAAATCGTTCCTGCTGTCATGCTGTTACTGATCAGTTTGTGAGGGTATTTCCTGGCCAACTTATATGCTTCTACTCGGTTGCATGCCTCTTTACTGTTCCGGACCCGTTGAGCTTCTCGACGAAACCTATTCAGTGATTTCAGTCGGAGGGCTTGCCATGCCGGTGTGTTCGATGGGGCACAGAAGTAATGCAAGCAGTCATGACGATGCTCATAATTTAGTTCACCACTTCTTGAGCTGCTGACTCTTCGATCCCCTGCAAATTCTCCAGCAACGGCAGGCCACTTGCCGTGGGTACCTCAACAAACCTCTCAACGTCTATCCTACCAATGTTCTACCCAATGATAGAATGTTGAGAGTGCGTTCCAATTGAGACATTTTCAAGAATTTCAAGCATAATGTACTGATAGTCGCTGGCTGAGTAGTCCTCTAACACTCTCAATTTGTGAGCTCTGCTTTCAAAGGCCTCTGAGGCGAATGTTACGTCTGGTATGGTTCAAGCAAATGAACGGCGCACGATGGAATTTTGTTCATAGGACAAAAAATGACTCCTAACATAGTTGAGCGCTACTTCTTAAACTTAAAAATAATTTTTTTTTTAATTTAAGTCAAACACTCCTCTTCCTTTTGAGGTAGTATTCCACACTTGTATCAGATGCACTTCCTATTAAGATTCTCTACTCTACAGGCTCGAATAATTTCCTGCAATGGGCTCGTTCCCTGCATACAATACAAACTAATGAATGGAAGTATACATCCTCTTGCGGACTCAACTCTTATACTGCCTAACATAACTGCATTCAGATAAAATAGTTAGAATATCAGTCGGGCAATGCTCGAAAATATTTTTCCTTGATACTTCTTCTTCTTCTTCATTTACTTCTCAGCACTACAGCCCCACTTGGGCTTTCGCTTCCTGAAACAAGCGCTTCAATTGTCAAAATGGTCACGAAAACCGTGGCTTGCCAATCTTACGCAGATTGAACTGAAAACAATCGTGCCCGCTCAATAACTATGACTGGTAAAAGTTCGGCTAACCATGATTTCGACTGATTCACGGTCTCAAATCCTTGATTTCGTCGCGGTTCCTCCTCCTTCAAGCTCATTCTTCCTTCATTGGCGGTATTGGTTCACTGCTTCTATGCTGCTTTCGTGCCTCCGTAAATTCTTCATCTTTGCTTACCAACACCATTGACTCAGAGTCTACTCGATCTGCTGATGCCATCTACAGGACATCTTGTGTCTTCACATGAGCCAGCCCTTTAGCTTGTAAATGAGCCTTCGCTCCATACCTATGTTGTATGCAGAAGGATAGGATGTACGATACTAATCACTTTCACGTTTTTATGAAACTTGGTGCTTCGGGACGTGGATTGGACTGGTTGTTAATTGACTGTTAAATACCATTTGTTCTGTCACGCCTGAGCAGATTTTCAGGTCTTTCAAAGTATTCGTCCATATAGCGTCCAGCACTACAAGGAGAACAGCGCTCTAGTTTGATTATTCTTGAATGCATCTCACAGTCACTCAACTCTAGTCAATACTTCAACTCCTCTGAAGTGTCTTTGTAGTCAGTGGTCCTCCACTTTACGAGTTTCTTGAATATTTTCCGATCCGTATCTAGCATAAACAGCTATAAACAGCTACTACTTAGCTGGCTTAAAGCTGATGCCTGTTCACTTATTCGAAGAGGCTCTGCCAATATCAGGCTTTACGTTTATAAATTTTATAAATATATTATAAATACAGCAATTTTCATAGTCTCAGCAGTTCGGTAGAACCCTCTAATCTTATTGATAAGAGAGGCTCCATGGCGGATGCCACGTCCTCAATAATACGCAAAAACGAAAGCGGCAGAATGTGGTAGTGCCATGTTGATCAATGTGCAACTGACTCTACCTACCATCTCTAGGATTCGTATAAATTTAAAATTTGTCTAAGGCATGCTAGCCAGATTCTACTGTGTTGGTAGTAAAGTTCCATCAACAAAAACTCCATTTTCTATTGGAGACAAAATGTGTTTGTCAAAAGAGTCAAACTTTGCTTCAAAAGATCATTTGGTATCATATACGAACTATATGGAAGTATACTAACCTAGGCACTGAACACACATGAAACCACATCTTGGCGCTCTGCCCTACACTTTTTTTGTATTTTGGTCTTAGTATTTTTTGTTAATCAGCAATATGTCAACTTAGTTTACGGTTAGGCTGGTTAGGGCTTTTCAAGACTCTATACTTTATTGTTCTTGGAACATTTTTCAGGGCACTCATCAGCGTCCTTTTAGTGGATTCAGTAAGCTTCTGTGCTTAAATGCCTTGCTCTGACGTGCTTATACCAGGTCCTCTTCTAACATATCCTATGTAGTTGTAACTTATGCATTTAAAAAAAAACAACAACAGATGAACATATTCTGGGGAGCAGCTAACCTAATTTTATGTTGTCAAAACTGAGAAGACAAATCAAGCACGAATCGGCCGTGCGCATTCCTCATATTTTTGAGGGCCTAGTGTTTTATCGGTCCCATTGAAATCGAAGTAGTCCCTTTCGAGGCACTTTTTCACCAGGTGAAAGCCGCAACGCAGCCTATCTTCCTTTTTTCGGACGTATGTTCGAATGGATTACGTGCAGCAATGTTTCCTTTTTTGCAAGGGCATTTTTTACCGTGCATAAGTCCTTCTTGCTTTCCTCAGTTCCAAACATTCCCAGATCAACAGATTAGGTAAGCAGAATATTTAAATCACTGTCTATCACTGACAGTATCACTATCACTGGGTTAACTCTTTACTGCTGCGCAAAACTGCTGTGTACGTTCTGCTAACTATCAATTTTGCAGACATCAAGGTTCGTACTTCATGTTAAGTGTTTATCTTTTCAATGGTTTGGCGAAGGCGGTTGGTGCTTCATTCTATCTTGTTTCTTCTCGATTATCTTTGATCAAGCTGCTAGGCAAACTTTTGATACCGCATCAATCCTTAGCTGTTTGCTCCTCCTCTGTTCTAAGTCATCAGCATCTGTAGGATTCGATTTGGTTTAACAGGTAGTGTAGGTTCAACAGATAGTGTAGATAGTTTCGCTAGGTGAGTGCATATTCTTGATACGTTGAAAACCGTTTTTCAAATTCCGGAATATTTTATGCGACGTCGGACCGAGGCCTAGTTTATGACACGACACAAGGCCTGCGAAGTATGGAGGTAAAATTTGTTGTTGCTCTATCCATGATCTAAACCTGTGGAAAATATCTTACGACAGACTGCTGAGATTGATGATGCCAGTTGAGTTGCTTTGATTAACTAAGCGGATGATATCGCGGATCTTAGCGTAGCTATACTAATGCGTCAAGTAAGGGACTCAATTAGAACTTACTGGCTCAGTTTAGCGCTGGAGGAAACTGAAGTGGTCATCTTGACGTAGAAGAGAATTTCTAGAGTAAGAATGGTGAGTGTTGGTGACACACTAATCATATTGACGTCAGCGATTAGGTAACTAAGGCTATTGATCGATACGGAGATGAGTTTTCCTGGACAAATAAAGGCAGCTGAGGAGACTGCTTCAGGCGTATCGGCTCTGAACCGACTTATGGCCAAATAGGAACACTAAGCCCATCAAGAACACGCCTCATGATGAGTACTTTAGACTCAGAGCAATTGTACGCACGGCAAATATGGAGGATGCTCTCAGTAAGGGGTGTTAGCTGCATAAGATTGCTGATGATAAGCTTTGATTGAAGTCAGGAGAGGAAGACGACGCTTGCCACGTATTTTTTGGCACGCAAAAGATGGTACAGGCTGCGAAGGGACCTGTACCTGTAAGTCCTGTCAACAATTTCATTTTCGAAAGCTTATTTGTAAATGTTTCGATTGACGCAAAATGTACTTCATTAAACGGCTTTCATATATCTCCCATGTAACTTCATCTGTTTTGGTTAAACTCGATAAGAATCTACGAAAACTTTTGAAAAATTCTCGATACGATTATTTAAGAATGAGTCATTCAAGTATTTAGTATTTGCATTCACTCATGTCTCAATCTATCTCGCTGACGCGACAGGTAACATCGATAGAGGTATCAAATATTTTGTATAAAAATTTTAGCAAAATGTTGGACGCCTACAGTTGCTACCAGAGCATTTTGAATTTGCATATCAACACTATAAAAATGTCTAATTGATATATGCTACCATCACAACACAACAGAATCATCATTAATTACCAAATTCTTTGATGGCTAATTGTAATATTCTTGCTAAAAAGACCAAGCACTGACTTAAGAAAAAAATTTAAATTTAAAACTAAAAACTTGGTATTTCCCACTCAATGCGGCGATTTCCTTTCAGATGAGTTATACTCGACATATCTTTAACCACACGAGTAAGTTTTACTAACAACCACATGCCATCCATGTCATTAATTTGCATATCGCGCATGCTTCTGCAAAAATGCTGTATGTATTCCTGTTTGCATTGCAAAAAGCACTCTTTCGTTGATAAATCTAATGTTATTGCTTTTTTCACTTTGAGAGTAACTAACAATGCCGGCTGAAAACAAACTGAAATGTGATCTAATCACAATCCGATTATTTCGTTATAATTTATCTTGCAAATGACCGGTTTAGTATGTTAACGAATAGGAAGATGAAGAAGATGGTCCACCATTGTACAATGATTAATTGCTGCTACGTAGCAAGCATATACCTAAATTCAAAGGTCTACGTAGTTAAAATTTAGAAAGAGAGCAGGAAGTAATATTTGCAACATTTTTTGGCTATCGGCTTTGTAGCAAGCAGGAAAAAGAGTTAAATTAGTCAGAAATTTATGGTCTAGATTGTCTACTCTTCTACTGGACAGTGCTCAATTGTGTGCTAGCAGATGCACTCGAGTCTCCTCCAGTGCAAAGAACGAAATCGTTCACTTTCAAGCGAATTTAGCGTAAATGATGTTGCCTGAGATTCCAATGCCCCTTGAAGATTCCAAAAAGGACCCTAACCTTGCTTTTGTCCATTCCGATACGTGAAAAAAACATCTTCTCATCATAGACGTTCAGAAAAAACTTCGGCATTTGAAACCCCGCATTTCAACTCCAGAGTATATTATGTTCTCCCTATTTCTGTTCCTGGAATCCCGTTGAAATAAAATTCAATTCATTTGTAGTTAAATTTTCAGGACAATCCAAACTTCCTTATCCCACAAACTGATGAGCATGCTCATTACCCTCGAGATAAGCGTGCTATATTTTTCAGAGTAGGGTTACCTCATCATCCGCGCTTAACATGTTGCGTGCCTACCAGCAATCCAGTGCCAATCTCTAAGGTCCCGGAGAAAAACTCTCAGTTTTGGCTCCCGGTGCACGGAACAGATAGCCCTTCTCCTCGGGTACGTGGAGATGGCACTCCCAACAGTCTGAATGATAGAAGCCGGAGGAAATGGAGTCACCCGGAGTCATAGCACAAGACTATGAGGTCCAGGTTAACATCAATCACAACACTTTATACCAACATAAGATCCTCATATACTTTAACAATTTCAAACTCACACTCTAGTAGGTGTACTTGTCTCGCATCCACCCCATCGACGTAGTTGATGTTGCAATGCGAACTTTTCGCCCTGCTTTAAACATTCAACACTACTTCGTCTACATTCCACCAAAAAATTCAGTTCAATACATTCAGTTTTTAGTCGTCTGTCAGTTTGCAACAATACACCTACAGAATTACGCAACATAATCAGCAGTCTACATTCAGTTCATCAAATTTTTTAATCCACTCCCCAGTCAACGTTTATGCTTTAATAATCCACGCAGCTATTATCCATCGGTTCGGCTTTTCCAAACTTTCCCTCGATACGACCCAGGTTCTAAACCATTCAGAACCCCTTTTAGTTACGTCATCGGTACTGGTCTCATTCCGTCCTCCCTACTGCGATATAGACTGCATTGATTTCGTTTCGTCCATCACAACTTCTGTTCTTCTAGTCCATTAGTCCATCAGTTCATCAGTATGACGTGCAGTGGTCAGGTCATATCCGCTTTCACTCGGTACATCCCATGCGACAAGGGTGGCGTCTTTGGTACTTACTTTTGTAAATCCTTCCCGACTGTCATCCATCATTCGCTCTTCACCCCATATTTCTTCTCGTCCCAGCCCATGGCGACTTCTCCAACTCTACTTCAATATCTTCAATAGGACTACAAACATACATCATGTCCAGCCGTTCGTCACTCCTTTTTTCATCTTCCATACACCGTCTCAACGCCGCTTGGTTTTTTGGAATATTTGTTTTCATTAGTCTCCGGTCAAGCTGAATTTGCCAACTAAGTCGTAAGTGCGAAATGCCGTAAAACTATAAAAGCAAAAAGGATGCGTATGAACGCACATGCGGACTACGTAACTGCTTCAATTCCACTCTACGGATTCATTTCGACATTGTTAGACTCACAGACTCCTCTCATCTTCCCTCAGAGACAGAGACATGAAGTCGAGATGTTTAACGTGGACAACTGCCGTGTGGGCTCTATTACACGGTCTCCATAGACAGGGTTGAAATAATGCGTAAACCCCATCGCTAATCAAGATGGGGTACCAGTGCCTAACCCAATACAGGATACCCAAGACGCAACTGGTGAGCACTCAATTCTACTTTCTAGCCACATTAAACCAAAAACCACCACGTTCCTCACCGTGTAGGGGGTTGACAGTAACCTGTTATGGGCGTCCCGCTAACCCTTGTCTTAGATCAAACCTCTGATCAGTTTTCGCAACCCGCTAGTTTGAGCGCTGCTACCATTTCGGACCCTGCGTCCGGGTATGGTGACTCGAAGACACAGAGACAATGAGAGTAATTACAACTCCGTTCGCAATGAATGTGCTCACTATGAGATCGTTACGTGGGAGCTACTGTTGTCTCTAGACGAGGGCGTCATTCCATTTCTTTTCTTTTCTATTCGAAAACAATACCGGATACATTTGTAATTTTCAAAATTTATGCTGCTGAGAAAAATAAAACTGATCGAATCTTCTTTATCAGTACATAATACATATCTTGATTTGAGGCACAATGTGTATCAGGATAATTATTATAATATTACCTACTTTCCAAAAACATTGATGGACCGTCAAATTAAATTATGCGGAACAATTCGATAAAAAAGGGTTACCTTACCACAATGTCTAAAAGATGAAGCACATGGTACAAAAAATAGTGAAATAGCTTTCAGAAGAAATTGTGATATTCTACTTTGGATTTGGAACCATCCATTTACGACATTTCGTATTGCACAACAGGGAAGAAATCTTAAGATAATGGAGAAGAAATAAAAAAAAATCTGTATGTATTCACCAATACAACAAGAATATGAAGGGCGTCGACCTCGTCGACCAGTGTATATCCTTTGATAGTATTTTCCGAAAAACAGTAAAGCAGACGAAGAAACTAGTACTTTATTTGATTAACTACAGTCTTTTCAATTCCTTTCGAGTTGACCAAATGCTGAGTTCTCATATTAAAATAAAATTAATTTTTCTTGTGGCAAGAAAATTTCTTGCCATATGGCAAGAAGTCCTGAAACAACAACGGAGTCCATGGATTAAGATAGAGATGTACCAGGACTTTCAAGTTTTGCTCAAAGAACTCCACATATAGCTCACACTTCCGTCTTCGAAAAAAAAAGAAAATTTCCGACCCGAAGTTGCAGAGTGGGCAAAATCACAGGAAAAAGAAGTGAAACTCACTACGTTTGCAGGCTTTGTTTGTTGTTTGCACTTTACTTTGTGTCATGTTTTACGAAATATCATACTTTGAAAAATGTTTCGTTTGTGCAAATGTTTTTAAAAAACCAGTCATTGTTAAAGTTATTGTTGAAGATAAATATTCCACGCGACTATGATTTTTAACTACTAGCAAATCATCACTTATTTAAATATATTTGACGCTAAAAATGCTCGCCCACCGAGTTCAGTTAGCAATAGAAAATCCTGTCCGCAATGTGTTAAGACCGCTGTGTTACAAAAGTGTCACAATGTCTGCGTGGATGGTTTTCTGAAAATGTCATAAGAGCCCGAAGTGCTATCACCTTTAGTAATAGGTGCATAACTATGAAATGCGAATTTGTTCTGCTTGAAATATGCATTTATTTGAATAACAGAACGAATCAATTCAAAAATCAAAGCATAGGCCATCGTTAGATACGACTTTTTTCCATCTTTCTGTCAATTGATGGATTCCGTCCCAGTAGCATTTCTCATTTTTTGAGGAAAACCACTCATCAAGCTGATTTTTAACTTCTTCGTAAGAATGGAAGTGCTGTTCCGAAAGTCCGTGGTGCATCGATGGAAATAAGTAGTAGTCAGAAGGAGCCAAGTCTGGTGAATACGGCGGGTGGGGCAGAACTTCCCTATTAATGTTTCCCCAAGTAGTTCTCGACAGGTATTGCAACATGCGGCCGAGCATTGTCATGTTGAAAAATGACTTTATCATGTCTTTGGTGAAATTCTGGTCGTTTTTCTTTAAGTGCGCTCTTCAATTTGATCAGTTGTTGTCGGTAACGTTTGCCAGTATTATCTCACCAGGTTTCAGTAGTTCATAATACAAAGGTCTCTTACTATCCCACCAAATACACAGCAAAGTCTTCTTTCCATGAATATTTGGGACTGGTTGTGATGTTGATGGCTGGCTTGGATCTACCCATGATTTTTTCTGCTTGGGATTGTCGAAATAAATCCACTTTTCATCGCCAGTAACAATCCGATGCAAGAAAACCTTTTCTTTTCTGTCTGGCAACAAAAATTTTACAAATGGTTTTTCGCCTTTCGATGTCTCTTTCTTTCAATTGATACGGCACCCATTTTCCAGCTTTTTGGATCTTTCCCATGGCTTTCAAACGTTGTGCAATGGCTGCCTGAGTAACATCCAACGCTTCTGCCAACTGTTTTTCAGTTTGTGTGTTGTCTTCATCCAATAATGGTTGCAAATCTGTATCTTCGAATTTTTTTGGTGGTTTTCCACGGTCTCTGTTGCTAACATCGAAATCACCACTTTTAAATCTTTGAAACCATCGTTCACAAGTGTCTTGGCTTGGGGCATGGTAACCATATGCTTCCACTAACAATCGATAAGTTTCTGCTGCCGTTTTCTTCAAATGAAAGAAGATTATTAGACTTCCCCGCAAAACCTCTTTTTCTGGCACGTAATTCGACATTTTTGAAGTGGAAAAAACTATGTTGTTTGTCCAATCGAAACCTATGACAAACTGGAATTTGTTGACAGATGTTTATCCTCCAAAATGCCAGATTAGTTATCCCCGACACAAACCATATGTAATGGTTATGCCATCTGTTAGTAAAATCCGCATATCATATTTATACACCTAATAAATTTCACGTGCTTAACAAAACATGAATATTTTCATTAAATACAAATACGCAGTGAAATTTTGACTTTTTGAGATTGCTTCTGACTTCTTATTATTAATTAAATATATGGGAAAGTTGATACTTCACAGGAACTATAAAAATAACAAATGAGGGGTCAAATTTGACCCGAGAGTGGATAATGTTCTGGTTTGCCGAAGTATAATTTAATTTAGGCTATTTTTGTAGTCCACATTAATTTATACTTATAATTTAAGCAGAAAATAATTAACACTGAAGAAGGGAGCAACTTACTACCGAAAAATATATTTGTCAAAATTAAAAACATAGCAATTTGAAATGGAACAATAATAAATTTCAGCTAATTAATGAATTGAATTATTTAGTTTATTAATTGAAACTACTAAATTTCTGACGCTTGCATTTCATTCTAGAGAACTCTTCAGAAGGCAAAACATATGAAAACTCATTAAACTTTTCGGATATTGAATATCAATGTTATTTCGATGGACCCACCTTAGTGAGCTGCATCCATAAAAACGTGAAAGTAAATTCAATAATAAGCACTTATTAATTTTGAAACAATTATCGCTAATAGGCGTTAATAGGGTACGCAAGTCATTCAAACGATTCAGCTCTTGTTCATTGCTAAAAAGTTATGAAACAATGAGTTCGCGAAATCAATGCAAATCGTCTTCGCTATTGTAATGAAACCAATTCCATTGATGCTGCTTTTAACTCCTTGTTGTTCATATTGGATTTCATCTCAACAAATTCTTTCAAGGTGCGAAAATATTTGCGAAAAAATTCAAGTTTGCATCTGCGCTGGTAGCAACACAAATTGCGATTACTTAGATTTATTAGGTGGGTATTGTCCAAGACATTCAGCAAATTATTTGATTTCATTAATAAAAAAAAAGTTACATCGTACTTGTACAAACTAAATCTTGTAGAACGAACCATGGCTCGTATGCAGCAAGTCAACGCACTAATCCGCGGTATTGGATAAACCAACAAAGAAGAAGAGGAACGGTAGCGTTTGTCTTGTCTGATGCGATTACCGAATAGTTGTGCCTATTCGCCTAAAGTTCAAGGCGAATTAGATAATTGGAATTTTTAATTGTTGCAACAACTGAACTTTCGTTATGAAACTCACAAAGTTTGCCATTGAAATTGAAGACTTGTTCTGGGTATTTGACCCCCAATACGTTTATTTTTTGCTTTTGGGGAAATTGATGTTCTAATTGCTAATTAAAGTTTTTCAGCCTTTCAGTGCAATTCCAAATTTTTATGCATTGCGCGCGGAGTTTTTCTGTAGCTGAAGTTTTCTTCGTGCGGAGAATGGAAGAGCACGTGGAAGAAGTTTCATTGAATTTATCCACTCTGATGAGATTCGTTTGAAATAAAACGAAGCTAACAATTGTGTTCCGAAATTCCAGAAATCTAGTCAATTAATGGTAAAGATAAAAGTTTCGATTGTGTTTATTAACGATAAATCTGTATATTTTTCATTTTGAAATGTTTCAAGTTAAAGATACTCAAGATACGATAAGAAACGCACGTCCCAGAATATTCCCACGGTTTAACTTCATTGCACTTGGGCTATCAATTCGCAGACCTGGAGTATGGGGTGCAAAGAGTTAGTTCGATTTAGCACTTTAATTCCCGCTTATCTGTGAGCTTTATATGTCCACTCACGATCGCGCGGCTTGTTTGATACTTTATTATTTGGCGGATATTTGGGTATCTGGAATTGTGAAAAGGAACACCTTTGTATATGTCAGTGTTTCTGAGTATAATGGAGTTCCCAAGGCTCTTTCTATCACTCTGTTTTGGATAGACTGGAGCGCTGCGAGGGTAGTCTGAAAAGGTTCCGACCTTACAATGATACAAGCCACTTTTTTTTCTACGTAGTCTCCTTGTTACTCTTCACACTTTCCATACCAGCGATGCTCCCATCTCTTTAACCCGTTAAAATAGTACTCGGTATTTTTCTCTGCAAAATAATTGTTAACGAAGATGATTGCCTTCTCATTTGATGAAAATGTCTGCCCTCCGAGCGTAGCTTTTAGATGAGGGAACAAAAATAGTTGCTTCAGGCTAGACCTGGTGAGTAAGGCAGATGGCCAAGCAGTGAGATGGTGCGTTGTCTTGAAGAAACGGGATTTACTTTTTCTCCAAATGTGGTTGTTTGCCGAAATTTCTGCGTTCCTCTTGGCAAGTATTGACGTATACTGTGAGCGTCAAAAGAAAGTTTACACGTATGTGTAGCATATTCAACACCTCACAAAATGAGTTCTAGACGTCGGATTTTAAAACTAAAAATTAAACTTGAAAAATAAAACATTGCACTAAAAATTCAACAACAAGAAATACTTCATTTTTTACGCGTCAAAAATAAGTGTACAGTAAACAAATAAAGCAAACATCTGCAAATTAGTACTTAGTCAGCTTCCCTTTCGCCTTTAAAACAGCTTCTAGTCGTCTTGGCATCGACTCAATTAATTGTTTAGTCAAACTGACTGGAATTTTCTCCCATTCTTCGATTAAAATGAACTTCAACGACTCTTTGCTTGTTATATTCCGTTTTCGGATTTGTGTATCGAGATAATCCCGCAAATGCTCGATTGGGTTAAGGTCTGGGGATTGCGAAGGATGTTCCAGGTGTTCGATACAATAACCATTCCTGCACTAGCTTTGACTTGTGCTTTGGGTCGTTGTCCTGCTGGAAGACCCATGATGTATTTAACCTAGGTAGTATTTAACACTAGGTAGTAAATTTTCTTTCAAAATGTCCAAGTAATCATTTTTATTCATCGTAGTGTCAATAAAGACCAAATTCCCAACACCTGATGCCGCCATACACCTCGAGATCATAACCGAATCACCACCGTGCTTTATGGTTGAACTTATGTTCTTCTGATCACATTCGGCGTTCTTACTTCTCCATATTCTGGGTGATTTCTTGGAACCAAATATTTCAAATTTACTTTCATCACTGAAAAGTACGTTTTTATACCTTTTGGCATAAAGTACCCGGAGTTTCTGATTCTTTTCAGAAATGTATAGTTTTTTACGGGGTATTCTGCCATGCAACCCATTCCTATAAAGTATTCGGCGGACAGTACTTGCGCTGACACTGACCCAAAAATCTACTGTCATGTTCCGCGAATTTTAACTGCACTCACTGCTGGATTCCTTCGCACTTTCCTCACAATAAATCGTTCATCACACACGGACAACTTTTTTGGCCTACCGGAACGAGGCCGATCACTTACGTCTTTGAACTTCTCGAATTTGTTCATAAGTTTTTTCACGGTGTTATTCGTTACACGGCTTCTGCGCACCACTTGTGATATTTCCCGTAACGATTTTCCTTCCGTTCTTAATTTTACAATAAGTTTTCGCGTTTCAGTTGCACTTTGCTTATCCACTTTAGATAATGTAGAAACTGGATCGTTCTATGGTGCAAATAAAATTACGAATGATTGAATTATCGCGTCATGGCAACCAAGTTTGCATTTTCGAAGAACTATAAACTGAATCGAACGGAAGTTTTCCCGTTAAACACATCAAATACAGGGTGTGCTGCAAGCTATGTACTTATTTTTGACGCGGAAGAAATGAAGTATTTTTTGTTATTTTGTTGTTGAACTTTTAGTGCAATGTTTTATCATGAATTTTTTTATTTTATTATTAGAAAATAGAAAAACGTTTTAAACGTTTAACGTTTAACGTTTTTTTAACGTTTCCGGTTAATAATATCTATTTTTTGGCTAAGAAAAAGGATTTATTTCAATAACTAAATGAATGAGTGCATTCCCCAATACATTGTCAATCATTAGCTATGACTTTCTCGCATCTTCTGGGAAGTTTGTTGATCCAGTAATCGACCCATTTTCGCACTTCTTCAGCATTTCAAAAGCATACGTCGGCCAAGCTGATTTGCTTCGATCGGAAGAAACTGTAGTCAGAAGAAGCATGGTCCGCAGATTACGGAGGGTGATCAAAGTGTTCCCAACTGAGCATTTCTAACTTTCCTTTAACGATGTTTGCCCGATGAGGTCTGGCATTTTCATCGTGTAACAGAACTTTTTAGTGTTTTCAAGCCATCAATGGTCGTTTTTCGTTCAGTACGTGTGCCAAGTTGGTCATTTGGCGCGGTAGCAACCAGCTGTTACTGTTTCCCGTGAGACCCATTTTCCAAGTATTCGAATCGTTCCCATTGCATGTAAACTTTCAAAAATGGTTTATCGGGCGACACCCAACTCCAAAAAAAGTATTTTGTGCATTCGACACAAGTTTTCATTCAATAGTGCTTGCAGTTCGGGATCTTCAATTTTTTTTGGCTGACATGGCCGTTCCATGGCCAAGTTAAAATCACAATTTTGGAATTGTGGAAACCATCGTTCACTAGTTTTTTGAGTTCGAGTATGTTCATCGTAAGCTTCTTCCAACAATCGATAACTTTCAGCAGCGTTCTTCTGCAAATGAAAAAAGGTTATTAAACTTTCCCGCAAAACAACCTTTTCAGCCACAAAATTCGACATTTTTGAAGCAATTTGTTATTTACGCTATTTCGCTCAATGACTTAGTGAGAATTAATGCCAGATGCTTACCCTCTAGATAACCATATAATTGATTATAGATACAAACTTCTTCGTCAGTAGTCGCAGTTTTTCGACGCCCCAAACGTTCATCATCTACAAAGCTCTTACAGTCGCGTTTAAATTCAGCTGCCCAAAATTTTACTGTGGTAAATGATGGTGCAGAATCCCAAACACAGCCTTTAACTCATTTGTGATTTCCGTAGGCGTATTGCCTTTCAAAAACAAAAATTTAATAACAGCTCTATACTCAATTTTTTCCATCGTCTCACATTAATACAAAAATACTCACATCGACTCACTCAAATAACTATCAGATAAAAACTGTTCATCCAAAATGACTGAAACGTTTGTGAGTATCTATCAAAAGATGTACAACTACGTTCACTTGCTTTTATTGACAAGTGCCGCCATCTTAAGGTTGTGATTGTAAACTTCTCAGACCACCTGCATATTTTGTTGATCTTTCTCGTCTGGTAGCCAGTGGATTTTATTAAATTAGCATCTTGTTTTTCAAGCTGTGTTTTTTCGATTTAAGACGCTGGTAGAGTTTGGATAGAAGCTTTATGCAGTGTTCTCGTTTGTTGCGTATTCGGTATCTCTAGGTAAGTCCCTGCTCAAGAGTAACTCTAAGGTATTTTACCATTGTTCTCGATTCCTTTGACTCGTTGTCGATTATTAATGCCTGTAGTTTTGTCATCTTTTCGGATTATAAATGTGGCTCCTGCCATGTCCGGGTTGATTTTTATCTTCCATCTGCGAAAATTTTCCAAGATAGTGTTCACTGAGCGTTGCAATATTGAATTTATGACTTGTGCTTGTCCACCAGTAAAGATACAGATGTCATCAGCATACAGTGAAATTTTTGCTGCTTGGTGCAGGTTTGGCAGATATGCAATGTATATAAAGGATAGTGTATTAGGAAATGTCAAACTGCAATGTAATTTTTGTTTTATATTACTTGACACATCACCATGGAAAGACCAACAACGTATCCACATTGTGCTGTGTTAAAAATCAGCGTACTGTGAGCAATGCTTTTCGTAATACAGTACCACAATGTTTTTGTTTTCGTTTCTCATACGCAACAACTTGGCGTTTTTAACGTAAACATCTTGGTTTAAAGGAATACATAGTTCGACTCGTGCAAGAAACGAAGCCGTGTGACTTAGGCTTGCATCGTTATTTTGTTGGATGGGCTCTGGATCAGCTTAATGAAAATCTTCTTTTCTTATCGGGAAATTTAGTTCGTATTTGGGATGACTAACAGTCTTAAGAGCCACTACAGCAACAGAAATGCACAGTTTGGTGTGGTTTATAGGCAAGGTTTATGGTAGAGTTTATCGGTTTTATTCTTTATAAATGAGTCCGGTCAAGACTCGAAGTTTCTGGTCTTCAGGGAATAACCAGCTTGAATCCACGCTCTGGAAACATTGGTCGTATTATTTGCGCGATTGGAGTCGCTATGTTGGAACGCGTCATTCGGAATTGGAGCCTCAGGATCAACCACTTACGGCGTAGTCGCAGTCAGCATTGAAAAGGAGACGCTCTTTAAAAATTAAATATCATGGGTTGTTCTTCCAATGCATAATACATTTTTTAATATAGAACTTTATGTCTTTATTTGAGGTTAAGAATCAAACCTCACAATGAATCACCCTTTATTACAGAGAACCGGTAAGAGGAGTGCTCCTTGAAGATATCTATCTTCAATGGGTGACAGGGTTGATAGGTTGCTGTCGATTTTGACACAAAATGTTCTACTCGCGAAGAAGGTATGAAAGATTTGTGTGAGCTTCGATGGCAGATTTCTATGGTCAATTATAGTCTTGCGATGGTAAGGTTTATGATATATTATTCTGATTCATTAGGGACAATTGGACCACTTGCCTGGTTTGCTGATTAAAATAATGACGGTGCCGTTCTACGATTGTCTAATTTGCCTAAAGAGGCGAAAAGTTTTGGGGGCGGGGGTCTGGGAACGCCTTTTCTTTTCTTCTTTGTCTTCCTTCTCTGTGATGTTTGCTGATTCCATACTGGAATTGTTGCTGTCTTCTGTATTTTTGGGGGAGGAAGCAGGAGCTCACATTTTCCGCTTTTTGTTGACATTTTTTCGCAGTTTTGAGATCTTATTTTTCTTTACTTCACGCCTCTACTCGGCCAGATCAGCATTTATCCTAGCCAACTCGTTGGAAAACGTACTGATTTTTCTCTATGGCCAAGTCCAATCCGTGGTTATCTTGTCAAGCTGACCGAAAAGAGCCATCACCTGCTTGTCTTTTGACAGATTGAGTGCGGCTTCTTTGCCGCCATCCACGGCTATCGTTTCCACCTGAAAAGCGTTACTCAAATATTAAGTTTCCCTCGAATAAAAGACAATTCGACGGTTTAATATTACGCCAGGTTGTCATAAGTGGTTTGAATACACTCACCTAGAGTCCGATTATATCTTCAGCTCTTTCCCAGCGGTTTTTTGAATCATTGTCAATTTCAAGCCAATATTTTAAAGCTAATATAGAGAAAATTAGCCTATATTGTACACATTAACAAGATCACCCGAGAAAAGTATCTTTTCTTGTATTTCTTCTTATCAATTAGTATTTAATTACGAATAAACAAAATTCACTACTTGAAATTTTGCCAGCTTTCATCAAAAATTTTTGATAATATTTGGATTCAGTTGCACTCTCATTTATAAGGTATGCCGCATCTGCTATTTTCGGTCTTCCACAATGTTTATCCACATTTTATGAGGGATGGTCCTCGTGGCTGTCATTACTTGGTTTTAAAAAGAATTTTGCAAAGAACTTTAAGCAATTACTATCGAAGTAAACCCTTTTGTAGTTACGATGGATACTTTTTCAACCACATTAAAAACCTTGTTATTGAATATTATAAAACAGAACTGTATCCATATTTTATATTTTTCTCCATGTACGTCGCATAAACTACAATTAAATTAGAGGGCAATTTTTGGTCTCCTTAAAACTTAATATTGCTGCTGATGATTGGATGAAAAATCTGCCTATACAAAGTGTGGCTGATTCACAATAATGATTCACAGGGCTGGTTAAAAAAGCTATTGGGTATGCTGCAATATTAATCGTCACTCGTTTTGCCTGTATGGTCACATGGCCGCCTAACAAAGATATTTGTTGGGCTTTCGACTTTGCTCCAGGAAATTTTATTGACCAGCTTACTAAGGTAATTTCACTGACCAGCAACTCACGTATGAACAATCTAATCAACAAGATAACCTGTTTACAGAACTGTTTAAAGGTGTATCAACTTTTGCATCTTCCACACCCTATCAGGTTCCTTCTAAACCTTCCAAATCCAATTCGTTTCTTGCTACAGCTTCAACATCGTATCAGGTTTTGCCCCAATTTCAGGCTTTTCAACGCAAGTGGACAATAGTACATACATTTTCTTTTTCACATCTGGCACCGCCTCCAGGAGCACCTCATGATGGGAAATCAAAAACTAAAGAAAAAAAGTATTAATGGGAAGAAAATCCCGAACCCAACAATTTTAGAGTCAAGCCAAAAGGCTGAAAATGTGACTAGCAAATGTAAGACCAAAATTCAAAGAAATAAGTCTGAGAAAACAATTGATGACAAAAAAGAAGACAAATATTTTTTTTTTTTTGTTGCAAACGTTATAAAAGCAATACGGGGATTACCATAAATGGACTCAATGTAGTTATGCTAAAAATTACCCATCTTTTGAATAATTGTGTTACGATTGCCAATCTCCACTGCTACAAATGACCTTCTTAGAGTTGCAGTTGTAACATTACGACTTAACCTAAACGAATACCATTTGCTCAAATATTAATAGATATTATTTAATTCTTTATATTTGATTCTATTAGGGAAGAAGTCCCTTACAAAATGGCCAAAAATTATAGTACTGTGATTTTCCAATACAAAGTAATCCTACTGCCATTCAAATTTTCGGAACCCTTATTGATCTCAGAGAGTGATAATTAATTCATAGTCAGCGTTCATGATTAACTCTTACTTATAACGAGCATATCGATTTATTTTTCGACTAATCAATTTTCAACAAATCAGTTTTTCAATAAATCTTATGACCATCGAACAATGAACCTCTGATTAGAATAGGAACTTGCTTTGCTTCATCATTTCATTTAAAATGCCAGCTGTACTCGGAATCGATATATTTTCCCTTCATTGGATATCTGTTCGGCGAAAGAATACCAAATTCAGCCATTCACCGGCCTAAATGACCCAAACTACTTCGTTGAAATTAATCAACTGAATATATTGGAACCAAAAGAAACTAATTTACATTTCCCCGAGACATTAAAAAAAATCTGATCCAAATTTAACTAAATATCTTTGTTTTAGGCATTGCAAAAGATTGTTTTCCCACAAATAATATATAAAAGGCTGGATCAGTTTCTGCACTATCATCAGTTCACGGCGACATTTCACTTTCTCACCATCGAGGCTCAAGACTATCTTCAATATGCAGAAATTGGTAGGTTAACATAACGTTAAAGTATTCAAGTCGTAAATTATAGCGATGCGCCCACAAAGTGCAACATGCTTTCAAATTGATATCGAAAAGGTTGGGTCGTAAAAACAGATAATTTATAATTGCAGATTGTATTAACTTTTGTGCTAGGCGTTGCTCTTGCACGTCCACAACAACCACAACAATATAGCACAGCAGAAGCCGCGGCTCAAATCAAAAGCTTTGGCAGCGATATAAGCCCCGATGGATCATACCAGTATGCATTTGAAACAACTAATGGCATTGCGCAACAAGAACAAGGAGTAGGAGGACAAAGTGCTCAAGGAGCCGCAGCGTACACCTCACCTGAAGGTCTTCCGATCCAGTTGACTTACACAGCTGATGCCAACGGATTCCACCCACAAGGGGCGCACATTCCTCAAACACCTGATTACATCGTTCGTGCGCTAGAATGGATTGCTGCTCACCCATACCAAGGCGATGACTACGTCGGCAGACAGAAGAAGGCTTGAATCAATTCTCAGGATAGTAGGAAATAGTTATTGTTATGTTAAAGTCTGTGAACAAACGATAAATGTGGATATTATAAATAGTATTATCATAAATCGAGTCTTATAATTATTGATATCGAACCGTATCGAAAAGTTGGTACTATGTCATGTGGAGAAGAGTAATCCTTCCCGAGTAACGAATGAATTAAAAGAGAACTATCAACACTTGAACATATATGGGGCATGTTTTCAACTTAAATGATGACTTTTCTAACTCTGTACGAACTTTCAGTGCACACACTACTAAAATTAGTTTCTATCTTCGGAATTAACAGATCCAATACCTAAACATGACTTGACATTATGACATCGCTGGTAACATTCATACGCATTTCTGTGTAATCAACAATCCTTGTTACCAGCTTAACCCTTAATTTTATGAATAACAGACATCCCAGTC
The DNA here is from genome assembly GCA_954870665.1 of Stratiomys singularior. NCBI lineage: Eukaryota > Metazoa > Arthropoda > Insecta > Diptera > Stratiomyidae > Stratiomys > Stratiomys singularior. Next base: position 110,331,532 of record OX940877.1, on the reverse strand, counting down.
ATGAGCGTGATCATTGCAACGATAACATCGTTACATAAAGCAAAGGACAACGAATATATAGGATAACAAACAACTATACAGGTGGCAGGATGCCGAACTAAACAGACCCGCAGCTTCGAATTCTTCAGAAACACATTTTTCCCACGTACATGCCGACCTTTAAAGGTGAATCGCTAATCCGAAGCGTGAGAATACAGGATTAAACGAACTTGTCGCAAACTTCTCATAAAGAACACAATTCTCCTCAACCATCGGATATCGATAACTTCAATACAACAGCAAATATATGCGGCACCACAAACTTGGAGCAATCGTGAACGATATAAAAAGAGGACACACTCATCCCCATTTGATGTCCAGCGGGGCCAATATAAATCGCAAGATAGACAAGCCAATAAGACACCCACAATCGTCCTCGTCGATAAGTCGTCGATAAACACAACATTAGATCTATTCAAACATCTATTTTGAAACCTCTTCTGAACAAATACCTCCTGAAAAGAATAAACGCTACGTCCACCCAGGACGTGCGTTTATCAATTTATTAATAAATTTTTAGTTTTACAGCTTCAAACCGAGAAAAAGACCCCTTCTTTAATTTTCGTCCGCACCATTGATTCTTTTGAACCGATTGCACTAACGACCTCAAAAGTCATGGAGTCACGAAAATTCTTTCAGTAAAGGCATTTGAAATGCAATGCTCGAAGTAAAGTGACCACCGCCTTAATCTATGGCTCATCACGTTCAAGCCGAAATGTGAGTCAATGTTTGAAAAACTATCCACTCAATCCTTCTCTATAGTTCCCAATTCGAGACAACAAAAAAACAGAATGAAAGAACTGCCAGGGATAAGGTCATGCTGCCAGTAACTGCCATCTGTCTCTCTCCGATGTTTTCTTCTCACACAAAACCAGCGAGTACCTTAATACTCAAGAAAAAAAGTCCCAAATGTGTCAACTATGGTTTCTCCGAACATTCCGCCAACTCTCGTTACTGCATCATCATCTGTAATTACCGCTAAAAATCACAGGCCCAACCAGTGTCTAACACTGAAATAATTACCAATAGTACGCCACCGCCTGCCATCTCTGGTGCTTCTCATGCATCTGTAGCCCATTATATCATAGTGCGTCCCATTAGCCCATAGCTCCAAGTACGACGAGGAACCCAATTGGAAAGCAAAGGCCTATGCTCTCCTTCATGGTTTACCGTCAGGAAAATGAAAATATTCGAACTCAACATAAATCCACTTTTCCCCGTCCTTATATACATGAGCTGGAAACGCAACTTAGCAGTATAAAACCTAGTATTGAGTTTCTCTGAGAACTAAGCTACACGCTAGACACCGCCTCTCTTTTGGAGGCGATCACTAAACACTGAACTGATCGCCAATCAAACACGTACGGCGTTGGTGCAGCGATTCCAAGTGCGCAGAAAACCTGAGACCCCCAAATCAGGTTGCCCATGCTCAATTCAGCTCTCATGGCTGAGCTTCCAAATCTTTATCCTTTATGTTTCCTGCATTCATATTTGTGGCTTTGAAAACCCTACCTAAATGAAACTTCGAATAGTTTTCACGCCCTCTTCTTTCCTAGTAACAAAGTTTACTTCACATGAGGCGGAATCTTCAATCCAAGACATCCCTACTGGCAGGACTAGATGTCCAGTTCCAACGGCCGACAGCTATATGACTGCTCTCACGGTTAACTACTTCACAACTCACTAAAGCTCAGTGCCCTCGCACCCCCAAACTAGCATCGCTCCCTATCCCACTCTTATATCCACCTAGTAATCCAAAACTTCGATATCCCTTCAAAAAACATTCCGATCATCAGCGACCATGACTCCCTCTTGTTAAACTTCTTTTTTCACCGTCGACCTCTGCGTCTCGCACCCTTTCCTCATTCCAAAAATAACTGACAATTATCGCTTACGTATATATCATTCTTACGAAATTATCCTTGCTTTGAAAGCTACACAAAGTCTCCGTCGCTAACTATTCCGCAAACAATTCACCCCAACCTAAACTACATTAAAAACCTCTTGATGCCCTTTGGAAACCGGATTTCAGATATTTATGCCCGATTTCTAGAGCAACACTTCTCTTCTTCAAAGAAGTCCGGAAAGCTTATCCCGGATTCAGAAAAAAAAATAATAATCGAATAAATAATCCGATAAATCTACCCACAACCTTGACTAAAACATTGCACCTTTCAAAAAAGTAAATTATTTAGACTATCCCTTGGTAGATTCGCAGCTGTTCTCCGATCAACAAACAAACAACCCAGGAAAACCAAATGAATTAAATGTTTAGTTCACACAGTCAATCCAGAACCTACTGAGTTGTAGTTCAATACATCACTAGATTCTCCTTCCCACAACATCTTTCCCTATGCTCCATTCGGTTTTTATTCCAAAATAAGTCTATTCCGAATATCACACATTCCCTATCCAACAAAAATTCAACTAGATACGCTGGCACTCCCTTCACCACAATCTAAAAATGAAGAAAAGTAATTTTTTCTTATCTTGCCAAGCTCACAGATCACTGCATCCTAAAAATGCAGTATCCTCCCGCTTATCAACGTGAAAATCTGATCCCGCAACATCGTGAATATATGATGCTGCCCAACAGCTAACGCCAATTACCCTTGATGGAAAGGTTTTCGAAATTGTCTTCAAAGGCTTTGTAGAAAAACACCTGGCAACTTATGAAATCGACGTATCGTCCCACATTTTCAGAATGCAATTTACCACCCCCCCCCCCCATTAAATTCCCAAAGGTCTTCTAACCCTCAAAACAAAAATTTGTTATAGCGTACAAAATAATTCACCTCTACCTTAGTCAATCGTATATCCTTTGAAACAGCATGTTAAAAAGGTGTCTTCTACAAAATCTTTGTAAATTTCAGCTTTTACCCTCACTTATTTAAACTAATTCATTCGCACCTTACCGAAAAAACATTCTCATTGAATTATTGACACTCCATCTTGTTGCTTTGTAAAAATGTCCGGAATTCCCCAAGGTTCTCTCCTTTCTAAGATCCTATTCCCAACTTATACCGCCGGCATGGTTATGATCAATGTGGCGAGTGCCACAGACTTCGACGTGCAGCTCAGCGCTCGAGAAACGTAGAGGAAGCATCCAATAGGACAGCAGCATACAGATCAGCGAGGAAAGAACTCCGAACACTCATCAATGAGACTAAAGCAAGCTGCTGGCGAGAACTTGTGGACGATGTGAACAGTGATCCATGGGGGCGCAAGCTCGGCTCCTCACGGAAACCGTGTTTACTTCAAACAGACAAGATGGACGGCATAGTGCAGGTGCTTCTTCCAACTCATCCTGTCCGTGTTGATGCTGCCCACGAGGAAGACTCGAAAGGCACCAGGACCAGACGGCATTCCAACCGAGGTGCTACAAATGGTTTTCCACGTTTGCCCTAATTTGCTACTCAATTTGTTTAACGCTTGCCTGAGAGAAGGTGTATTCCCATCTCGCCGGAAGGTGGCGAGGCTCACATTGATCAGCAAGGGAAAAGGGGACCCCGGGCTGCCATCTACATACCGCCCGCTTTGTATGCTGGCCACAGCCGGGAAAGTGTTCGAAAAGCTCATCAAGAGAAGATTCACTGACGCAATTCTTGCTGCAGGGGACCTATCCCCTCGGCAGTATGGCTTTAGAGCAGGGCGTTCCACTTCCGATGCCATCATGGAAGTGGTGAATGCAGTCCGTCGAGCTGAAGCGAACAAAACTGAAAAACGAGTTGTCTTGCTAGTGACGCTTGACGTCAGAAATGACTTCAACTCCGCCAGATGGTCGGATATTCTTGGCACATTGGAAAATTTTTTCCGATTGCCAGGGTATCTGATGCGGATTTTGATGGATTACTTAAAGGACCGTAGTCTGCTCTATGACACGCAAGATGGGCGGCGCAGTATGGAGATAACGTCTGGTGTAGCGCAAGGCTCCATACTGGGACCAGACTTGTGGAACGCCACATATGACGGACTATTGAGGCTTGAGCTGCCAGATGAGTCGCGCTTGGTTGGCTGTGCAGATGATATAGCAGCACTGGTCGCCGGACGCACAGTCGAACATGCGCAGCGCAGACTGGGAATGCTAATGCGTCAAGTGAGGGAATGGATGACCACCCGTGGGTTCAGTTTGGCACTAGAGAAAACCGAGGTGGTAATTCTCACGAAGAAAAGAATTCCCACGGTAATTTCTTTGCGGATCGGAGATGCAACTGTTGAGTCTAAACTTGCAATAAAATATTTGGGACTAATGATCGATTCCTTAATGAGTTTCCGAAACAGATCAGGGCAACGGCGAAAAAGGCCGTGATAGGCGTCTCAGCTCTAAATCGGCTAATGTGCAACATCGGTGGGCCCACACCGAGCAAACGCCGACTTCTCATGAGTGCTGTACAGTCAGCGCTACTGTACGGCTCCAATGTTAGGGCCGGAGCTCTCAGTAAGGAGCTGTACCGAAAGCGCTTGGCCCAGGTACAGAGACGAGGAGCTTTGCGGGTTGCGTCTGCATACCGCACTGTCCTTGAGTCGGCGGTGCTGGTGATCGCAGGAGTGATACCCATCGCCCTCCTTGCTAGGGAGAGGTGGAGAATTTATGACCGAAAAGTGGAGTGCTCAAGATATGCTGTCAATCGAGAGGAGAGGCAGCGCACAATACTTGAGTGGCAACAGTCATGGGAAGGCGACTCCAATGGCCGCTGGACTGCCCGCCTTATAGGGGACGTGGGATCGTGGCTAAATCGAAGGCACGGTGAGACTGATTTATACCTTACCCAGCTTCTTAGCGGGCATGGGTATTTTCAGTCTTACTTGCACAAGCTTTGTGAATCACGGTCCCCGGACTGCATTTTCTGCCCTGGGGAAAGGGACGACGCATGTCACACCTTCTTCAATTGTAGAAGGTGGATCATGATGCGGCAGGACTTGTGGGAGGTGATGGGAGAGCTTTCTCCAGACAATCTGGTCGGAAAAATGCTGAAAAGTTTCGACAAATGGACCTGTGTGGCACATTACTCTCGGGCAACACTTACTGCCAAAAAATGTACAATGGTAAACCTTGGGCGCGGGGTCTAGGGGGATCTCCTTTCTAGCAGTCCTCCTCCATCCTGCCCCCTCCCGCTGTGGGGAGATTTCTCTAGGCTGACGGCGCCCTAGGGCGAAGTAAAAAGAGGCCTAGCTCGAAGTAATGTGTCAAACGGTTCCAGGCTAGAGTCTCTTGACAGGGGCGGGGGGTGTTTAGTGGGTGTCTGGTAGCATGCGCTGCTAGCAGTCCCACACTCCGGGCGTAAATTGCCTTCACCCCCAACCCAAAAAAAAATTGGTTATGATCAAGCCTCTCCATAACCAAATTCACACTCTGCAATAAAGCATTTATATTGCCTCTTGTAAGGAAAAAGCTTTGGGGTGTCCCAAAACTTTTTCCCTACAGCTATTCAGCCCGGGTAATTTCGACAATTACGCATCATTTTCAACCATCTACATTCAGTTCTTCAATTTTTCACTCCACTACTTTCTTTGTCACATAAAGTCTAGTCATTAGTCAACTTTAGACATTAGTTCAGCTTCGCAGCTATCATCCATCGGTTTCGGTTTCCCTCAGCTTTCCCTCGGTACGCTCCACGTTCTCAACCACTGATGACTACTCAACCACTCAACCACTGAAGTACTGATGATTTCGCCACATTTTGGCGACGTCACATACTGATGCCACGTTTTGGCGTTTTCATCGTATTTGCTTCAAGCCGTCCTCCCCTCTGCCATATAGACTACAACGACTCATCTTTCGTCAGTTACCTTCTTTAATTCTTAGTCTATCGGTCCATCAGTACGACGTGCGGTGGTCAGGTGACATTTCCGCTTTCCCTCGATACACCTCAAGCAGCAAAGGTGACGTCTTCGGTACTTGCTGCTATAAATCCTTCCAAATTGACATCCATCACTCTCTCTTCACCCCGCATTGCTTCTCGTCCCACCACTTGGCGGCTTCCCCAACTTTACTTTAGTATCATCATTTAATCAAATTAGACGTTAACAACATAAATCTTGTCCACCAGTTCGTCCGTCGTCTTTTCATCTTTTCAACAAGTTCACACAACAAGAGCCCCAGCGCATTCAACGTCTCGACTCCGCTTCAATTCCGCTCTTCGGCTTCATTTCGTCATTGTTGGACAACATAGATTCTCTCGAATCTTCCCTCTCACTTTACACAGGCTTGGGACTGTCAGGCGTGGTTTCTAACTGTGATTATAACTTACCATAAAATTTCAAACCAAAGGTGGCCGAAGATTATGGAAAATGGAAATATGTTATATATGCAAGAAGTAAGTTCCGCCCATCCAATACAATTTTGACAGATTCTCGACGTCAGACTAATTTGCCAAAGGCGAATGGACATGGAGAAAATACAACCTTCAACTGATGTTGAGCATTCCTTGACAGAAATTGTTCACTGACTCAAATCAATAGAAAGAGTTTCTATGAATTATTTCCAATGACAAATTTCCAGGTAGAGGTTTGTTCTTCATGACTTTTGAATCTAACATATTTTCAGCTCTTTTTAGCACTTTATGAATATATTTTTCATCTTTTTGTCCAAGATTGGACTGCATTTTCTGAGCGTTTTTCTGCCTTTTTGAAAATTGCTAAAATTTTTATAGAATTTTGGATATGATGTTACACATTATCTATGTCAGTCACGAACGAAGCCGACTTTGAACAGCTGATGAGGGGGAAAATCAGCTAAATCTTATTCATCGGACGCTCACGCACGCTCATGTTAGTCGGTAGGGCCTCTCTATATAGCTTAGACCTCTATGGCGTAACCAATAGAAACCACTCATATTTCGGAAGGGCGAGATGTGTATACCCAATACAGCAAATAACCACATTTTCAAATCACGTGGGCTTTTCAAAATAGAGAGCTTAGAAACTCAATGATGTAAGTGAGTAAAGGAATCCTAGTAGGTAGCTTTCAAAGAAAATATATATGTAAGAACTATTTTTCCCGTTTTGACAGTACGTTTGAGTCTTACGTCTGAAATTAAGGAGAAATAATAAATTATTCAAGTTATAGACACACAATAATAATACATTTGGGAAATTGGTGGCGAATACCGTGAGATCGGCAGTTAGTTACATTTAGTGGATACGCTATACTTCAGGCCTACTATAGCGGCTATTCTGATAAGTTAAGCCGATTTCGGCGAAAATTTTTCAAAATAATCCTAATGGTTGATTTTGTACACTTTATTTTTTGCGCTACCTATCGAAATTGACACATTTTCTTCACCCAAAAAAAATTGTCTTTCTTTTTTCTAGCAAAGCACGCTTTATATGTCCATTATATTTTGTGCATTTTAACAACCGTTGCCGCAAGTGCAGTTTCTCAAATAGAAAAACTATTTTCCTCAAAGTGAATCTATAACCCAATTTGAAACTACATATACGAAGTAAATGAATTCCCTTCTGAATTTCCCACTCCTGCCCCGAGCAGGAAAAGACCCCGGGACTCTTCGCTGGCAGAAGGCTTCCTGAGGGACCAGTACTGGATGCCACGAAATTCATCAAGCGCTGCGACTTTTAACAGATTTCAGCCGCTAGCCGAGCATTCCAACAGTGACGACCAGGTTCAACAAACCCATTACTAACGAAAAAACCAATGTGAGAGTTCCCCCCATTAATTTCACCGATCTTCCTCGGGATAGCATCGATGCCTTCATTAAGGAATTAAGAATAGAAAACTATTCCATAAAAATTATGTTGAATGGTCTAAAGCGGTTCCTGACCAATCTTAATGACTACAATAAAGTAGAAAATCACCTGAAGGCCAAAAAGGTGAACTATTTCACCTACCAACGGCCAGATCTTCGTCCGGCAAAAGAGATTTTATCAAGGTTGCATGGCATATGAGACACATGACACAGAGCATAACTTATGAGCATTGGGCATCAAAAAGTTCACTTCTAAACTGGAAGAACGCAACAATTCTTACTTCCTTCTATACATGCAAAAAGGAACAAAAATGGCTGAACTCAAAAAAATCAAAGCCATAATGCACACAACCGTGAGATGGAGCTGCTATTCTAGCAAACGCAAATGCCTTACCCAATGCCGGAATCGTCAAATGTTTGGTCTAGTCATTGTCACCTGCCCACAAGATGCTCCATATGTAGTGCTGGGCACCATTATTCTAAGTGTACCCTCACGGACAAGGAGGGAAGTAAGATAATATGTTGCAATTGCAAAGGTGATCACTTTTCCAATGACCCTGAATTTCGGAGCAGGAAAGAACATCAGAAAATCGAGACCAAGCTGAACAACAAGGGAAAAAATCAAAAAGCACCTCGCAAATTTCCCGAATTGTCAACCTCAGACTTCAACCTTGCAGGTGTAAATTTCCCTGCACTATCTCATACACCAACCAACTCAAAAACAGTGCACGCATCAAGACTGAAAACAAATACAACATCCACCTGCAGAGGTAACACTTCTCCTCTTGGCAATGAGTAGTTCATGATATGATACAGGACAACATCCTGTTCATTCACCATCCTCAAGAATTGACCTTCTATTCCCCTCAAGGTATCGCTTCTACTCTCAATTTTGTGTTAGAGGATGTAATCGTCTACCCCTCGGAACTTACTGAACTGCAAGCACTTTCTTCTCCTAATCTTCCCGTGGTGTTCTCATTAGAAGCAGCAGCAAATTCGTCTCATGTATCGAAACGGTTCAACTGCTTCAAAGAAGCTAATTGACGCAATTTCCGTTTAATTATAAACGACCAAATTTCTCAAGCTCTAGACACTTCGAGTTCTCTAAGTTTAACGGAAAAAATTGAACAGCAAATAGAGGAACTTAAAAGTACCATTTGAAGAGCAATAGAAAGTAGTGTTCCAAAATATAGCAGAAAAGTCTACGCAATTGAACTCGATGAGGAAGCTTATACGCTGATCCGAGCACCTTATTCTCTACGGTGCCAGTGGCAGAGAAATCGTAACTCCTCCTTGAAAACTGGCGTTAACTCTCCAACGAGAGCTATCAACGCCAAAATCAAACACAAACACAAAAAAAACCTCTAGAACAATATACTCACCAACCTTGACTGTAATGCACGAAAAGTCTGGAAGTTGACTAAGATTTAACAACAAAAAGATCATGATCTTCCATATGCACTGAACGACAAAATTGGTACCCAGATACATTCTAACGAGCGGAAAGCAGAGTTACTTGCTGATAAGTTCCACGAACACCACAATATCTCCCATAGAATGAGCAACAACATGGCAGAGGTAATAGTAGCTCAGTTACTGCTAACGGACAAAAACACCGCAATTTTGCCTCCCAGTGCTCCAATAAAACCGAAACACTTAATCGAGCAAATAAAGAAGCCAAAGAACGGTAAGACCCCAGGGATTGACGGAATACCCAATACAGCCATCAAAAGCCTCCCAAAGAAAGCGAGTTTCAATATGCAACATTTTGAACGCCTGTCTGTAAACGTCACTGGAAACTGCTGGAAACTCGCTAGCATAATACCAGTCCTGAAGCCCGGTAAAGATCCGCATGACCGGCCAATAAGCTTACTGCCGACGCTAGGCAAACTATTCGAGAAATTTATCTCGAAAAGGTTGATGAATTATGTCGAAAATAATGACAACCTCCCTAACTTCCAGTTCGGCTTCAGACATGGTTACTCCACAGAGCACCAATTACCACGTGTCTCCAATAACATCAAAGCAGCATTAACTAGAAAACAATCGGTTGCCCTACTGACCACTGATATTGAAAATGAGTTCGAAATCGTCTAGTATAACGGGCTAATTCATAAACTAAACATAAACATTCATAAACTAAACAAAACCGCTCCTGCGGGTATTCCACAAGAGTCTTGTCTGAGTCCGGCACATTACAATGTACACGCGTCTGACATTCCCATAAGTCAAAACTGCCAATTTGCAGCTTTTGCGGACGACATTTGTCTCTACACTTCTGGGAACGATCCCAACGAGATCATCACCAATCTAGAAAAATACTGGTAAAACTGTACCAATTCTACTGGTGGAAAATCGAAATCAATGTCAACAAGACTGCGGCAATATTCTTCAGTAGAAAACGCAAGCCCACCATGCTGCCAAACAGACCCATTACCTTTTTAGGCCAAATTATTCCCTGGTCGGAAGAACTGACTTATTTGGGTCTAAAACTTGATCGGAAACTTACATTTAAAAATCACATCAAGCAGATCAGTTCTAAGGCATTCAAGTCGGTTCTGTCTTTATATCCATTGCTCAATCGAAAGTCGTATATGAGTCTGCGGAATAAAATCCTCATCCTCAAAATGAGCATCCAACCCATAATAGCTTACGGAGCTCCCACTTGGAACCAATGTTCTAGATTGCTTAAAGCTAAGATTCAAGTCACCCAAAATCGTTATTTCAAAATGGCCCTTAATAAACCTTTCTTTTACTCCTCCAGATTATTGCACCAAATAGCTAATATTACCCCTATCAGCTAGCTTGCGGAGTCGCGTACAGCTAACCTGGTCAAAAAAGCTCATTAAATCTCTTAGTTATAACCATGAATCTGTTTAGCGTATTTAGATTATGATAAGAAAATTAGTTATAAGTTAGATGTAGATGATACTAGTACCTTCGTCAGATAATTTATCATGAACTTAGTATAAAATTTTATGTTAATGCAGTTGTAATGAAGTTTCCTTCAAATCTCTAGGCGTACGAAAACAACAGTTTCTAACGGACCTCTGTTAGACAGTTAGACCTCTGTACAAACGATAATATCAATTAAGAATTATATATATATACATATTGTTGCGCTTTTTCAGGTGCGCGATCTGTTTGCTTCGCGTATGTTCGCAAAAGTGAATTAAACACCCACGAATTTATTTAAATATTATTCTTGTTAATAATAAAACACTTCACAATTATTTTCGCTTGACTACTAGTTCACTTATTCACTTTTATTTTAGCTAATTGATTAATTGTAACAATTACTTTCACTCGTTTTTTAATCCGCGTACGATTTTATTTTACTTTAACACTTACAAATTGTATTTGATTACCGCACTACGTTTAACGTGCACTGTCGCTTTTCGCTTTTGCATTACACTTCTTCACTTCTTCAACGAGACTTCCTCCGCCGCTCGCTGCAGTCGCTTTTATACATGTACCATCCGATCCCGAATCTTCCACGTGGATCATTCTCGAGTTTATGCGCTGAGTCATTTGCACAAGTATTGTCGTACTCAATGCATGCAACGTGCTTACGTTATGCCTTTTCTCTTCGAGAATGATCGACGTATTGGTAATTGATACTTGTTTACAAATTTTCTCTTAAGACGACTACAATGGCGCGTGACATTATTCGAACATGTCACAATATATATATGTATATATGTATATATATTTATATATATGTAGTATATATAATTTAGTTGATGCACAGGTATATTGGAGATTTTATATGAATTTTATTTCTCATTGAGTGATAACATAAATTATTTTCTGCGTATGAAAGGGGTATAATATCTTTACACGGTGAGTTATTCGATTTTGCTATGATTTTTTGCTTCGTCTCCCAGTTCTCAAATTCAAACTAAAAATAAAATTAAAATAAAAAAAAATAAAAATTTTCTTAATAAACGAAATTTTACATTCTTCGTTTAGCCAATTTGTTTCAACGTATTAGACACGATTTTGTATTTAATTTCCGAGAAGCTAACTTATGGTAAATGAGAGAAGGCAAAGCTCGGTGCTAAGAACTTGAAGATGGTATAAATCGATGTAAGATACAAGATGTAATAGTATGGGTACATATCCGAGAAAACTAGTAATTCTTCGAAACTCATCAGATTTTCGTCAAATTTTTAAATGCCTTTTGTACACTGGAAATCGCTAAACATTCAATTGTGATCCCATAAATCTTCCCAACAACCCCATTACCACGTACAATTTTTCTTCAATTGCTAGTTGCTTACCTACAAGAAATTGCAACATAAATTGTTCATTGCTTTTGATTGAAGACCATCATTTGATATTTTGCCCACTATAAACATGTGAGTAACTTCCTGCTGATGAGCGAGGCTATTATTTTAAGTCAGAAACTTTGCTTGGAGCCTAACAGGAAAGGTTACATGCCAACATCTATGTATATCATCAATGATGCGTTGAGAAGAAAAAAAAAACGTGTGAGGAAAAACTACATTTAAAAAATTACCCATTCTAATCTTATTACTCCTAGCGTTTACCTCCGCGCGCAGAATGGTTATATTTACGACTGCAACAAGGCCATCATCTTCATTACTCTTTTGATAATCTTATTATCTTTTCAAAATATTAAAGTGCTGATATCAATAAAATACTAAACAGGTCCATTAATAGCATAAAGTGTTGCAAAACAACTATATTTCAGTCAAATGCACATTTATATGACCATTCACTGCCCGATGTACTATTGCATCTCTATTAATTTTCCCGAAAGATGCATAAACCTCGATGCACCTATGGAAAACCTGTGTGAGGCCTACGATGCAACGCTTCTCTGAGTTGAGCCCTTACCAATAAATGGAATGCATATATCTGCTGACCGACATTTTATGCAAATCCGTGTGCGCTGGATACGTTTTTGTGGGTCGTACTAATGTTTATATTTATTTTATGGCAAATATGGAATAAATAATAACAAGTCCGATTGAGATAGGCTCAACGTTGTGTTGAAATATCGATTGATCATGTATGTAGATTTTCGTTTTGTATAAAAAGTCGATGCGTCTGATTATTTTATCACATTCGTCGCAACATTTTACGCTTGTGAGCTTCACTTCAACACAAAATGTTCAAATTTGTAAGTTTATTCTTTATACCCAGACTATTTCTTACAAATATAACTCTATCCTTTATTCGGTCGTTTAAGACTGTTTCTCTGCATTTGTTATAATTTTGTTATGTAACTTAGTTCAATTGTCTTTTTAATAATTCCCAGGTTGTACTTGTTGCCGTCATTGGCTTAGCTGCTGCCCAAAGGCCACTTCAGTATACAGCTGGGAGTGAAGCTGCCGCCGAAATCAGGAGTTTCGCCAGCGACATCAGTCCAGACGGTTCATACCAATACGGCTACGAAACAAGCAATGGAATCGCTGCCCAAGAACGTGGAGTAGGCGGAGTCCAAGCTGCCGGTGCTGCCTCATACACTTCTCCCGAAGGAATCCCAATCCAACTTTCCTACACTGCTGATGAAAACGGCTTCCATCCAGCCGGCTCCCATTTACCCCAACCTCACCCAATCCCAGACTACATCCTTCGATCCTTGGAATGGAACGCCGCTCACCCAGAAGAAGAACGTGAGGACTATGCCCGTTCTCCCTACAAGCGATCATAAATCATTATTAGATCTTATGTGTTGTTAAGTGAAATATTATTAAAATATAATAAAATTGTTTATACGTGATAAATGTTGGTCGTAACTTTAGTCAAGGAAATCGAAAATGTCAAACTTTAATTCCATTTAATTCATCATCGTAAATTCGTTGCTACAAGGAAATTAATGCATTGGACTGATGTTTAAATGGCAGTGAATATGATCCCATTTGTTTCGGAATTTTTTTGACGTAGGCTATGGAATAAATCGATTTTCCAAGCGTCTTTCAGGGTTTTTCTAATGCGTATGTGACTTGAACGAAAAAAAGGCAAGGAATCATGTTGCGAGCCAGCGAATGACTACAGAGTGTCACAAGATCACCATCTCACAGAATATAGAAGCTTTATCAACTAAGTATGCTATCTTGGCAATTAGATTTACCAACCCTAGGACTTAGCTTAGCTACACAGTATAGGGTATCCTCTTATGTGCTGTAGATTTTTTTCAAATTTTTTAATAACTTAAACATTTTTAAACGTTACAACACCGTTATCAAACTTTATGACAATTCTTAGAATATGCATTTAATATTTGCTTCACTCTACTTCTAATTTCCAAGAAAAATATATTATGTGCCCTACCTACCGCAGTCAGTCAATAAGACCGTGAGAGAAAATATTTTTCAGTTGTCTCTGAGTGAAATATTTCACAGTTATCTCAAAGTCGGTTTGAATTGAAGAGAGAAGACAACAATATTATTGAGTATAGTCTCAACTGGGGCAGTTCTAACGCGATTCTTATGCATTTATTTTAAAATTGTTATATGAAGGAGTTAAAGTAAAATATCAAAACTTATATATTCATTTTTTATTTGTTACACAGTGAAATAGTTTGTTGTAGATTTCATTTCGATTAGGGTAGTAGATTAGATTAGAGTAGATTAGAAATTTCAAAATAAAAGGATAGCGATCCAAAGCACAAAGCACTCAATTCGCTTTTGCGGCTGCTGTAAGATTGTCCGCACATCCTGGAACTCTCTTTAACCTTCACCTGGCCTCGTGAGATACGTACATACTTCACGCTCTTTCCCGTCAATTTTCGATATCTAAATCTTCGAAATCGAAACTCGTAACGACATCTATCGGTATTCGTGAGACATACATTTATACGATTTTTAATTCGCCTGCAGCAGTCATCAACAGCTGTTTTGGGTGTGTATACACCCAATCGTGCCATCAACGTCGTTTTCTCATAAATTGGAATATTTTTTGTGTTTTTAATTTTCGTGTTTAGGAAGAAAAGAGAGGTAAGCAACCAACGTTTCTATGCATCAAAGTTTTTTTTAAGGGTTTGCAACGTTTTTCGGTTACGTTTAAAATGACGTATATTAGGTTGGAGGGAAAATTCTGCCGTTTTTAAAAAAAAATTGAATTCATTTATAAAAATACGTGTTGAATATTAATAAATTATGTATATTAACAAACACAACCTGTTGCCATCTTTCAGGTAACATGTGAATTCCAGTTTTGTAGAAGTTCTCGTCCTAAGAGTCAACAAAGTCGGCAACTGCCTTAGAAACATTTTCAAATCAAAACAGTTTCACTTTCAAGTGCAATGTCAGGGGAATACGGTGGGTGACTGAGAAACTCCCATTATCCCACTAACGCATTAAGTTTTTGTAGTGTCACCGTTGCAGTACGCGGTCGCGCATTATCGTGGTGGAGCACTATTCCACTTCTACACGATGTTCCTGGTTTGCAGTGTGATTTTTTTCGCTTGATATTCTCGTAAAGAATCCACTTTTCAACTCCAGTAACCAGCTTGTCCAAAAACGGCTCCTCATTGCGTCTAATTCGATGTGATGAACACATTCTTACACGATCAGACAAATTCTTTTCCGTTAATTCATGTGGAACCCAAGACTTTGGAACACGGAACTTTTACTTTAACACAAACCCAAGAGATTTAATGTGATCTCCAACAGATGTATGATGAATGTCAAATGTCTTCTGCAATTTCTCGACTCGTTAAATGTGGATTATTTTCCAACATGAAACACAAAAAATCATTATTGATCTTGGAAGGTCGCACAGATCGATCACATTCTTGGAGGCTCAGATCCCGAAACGAAATTTGCTAAACCATCTTTGACAAGTACGAAAATTTACAATATCTTTTCCAAATACCGCACATAAATTTTGACATACAACCGATGCGTTGCTTCCTTTGTGGAATTCATACAAAATGCAGTGTCGGAAATGCACTTTATTTACTGACAAATTTTTTCACTTTGACTATTAAAAGTAAATGATGAACGGTAAAAAATGACTCTTTTTATATTATACAGCAGCTGAAAAAAACGAATGACTCACTAGCCAGATGTTTTTCTTATTTACGAAATAAAATACCTGCCTATTAAGATACGGCAGAACCTCCCCTCCAACCTTATTCTTAGCGTTCTCGATATTTATGAGAGCAGTTGCTCGAGGATGACTGAGACGAGGGACCAGCGGAAGATAGTAGTGCCGATCATCATCAGACGAAAGCTATGAAGAATCGGACGATGCTATGGATATCGAAATGGAGGACCCGAGCGAAAATCAAATGCTTAATAAAAGTCGAAGTGAGCCAAAACGAAGCCGCCTACCAAAACACCACTATGGGAAAGATGGCTTCAAGTGGATTAGAAAAATTCCGTCTCGTACATCAGGTAAGAAGCGCAGCTGTTCCCCCTCTCCCTTCGACTTTCTTTGTCTGTCCCTCTCTCTTTCTTTCTCTCACTCCTTCTTCTTTCTCATACTTACTTTCCCTTGCTGACGCGTAGCAAAGAATATCTTAGCGTACAGAAGAACAGTTCCATGAAATCTCTGTATATATCTCCATTCTTTATTAGCTCCATTTTTTTTTTGTGGTAGGGATGTGAATGATGTTTACGCCCTGAGTGTGGAACTCCCAGACGCAAAATGCTTTTGGACTACCCACTAAAGACTTCCCCTGTCAACCTGAAAACCTAGCCTGGAACCGTTTGACACATTACTTCGGGCTAGGCCTCGTGTTCCTACGCCTAGAGGCGCCTTCGCATTATGGGTATCTCTTCTCTAACGGAAAGGACGAGAGAGGAAGGAAGTGCTACAAAAGAGATCCACCCTTCCCCGATGCCTCCCAGCGATCCAATAAAGCTTTTTTTCATGTTAGCACTGCCCGAGCATATTGCGCCACGTGATTCCAATTGTCAACTGTGTTCAGCATTGCTCCGACGATAGTTTCCGGACTGAGCTCTCCGATTTTGCTGAGTAGGACCCCTCGTTGCTGGCTCCACGTTTTGCAGTAGAAGAATGTGTGACAGGCGTCATCCAATTCTCCTGCACAAAACACATAGTTAGGAGACCATGCTTTGTCAATTTTGTACAGGAAGGACCGAAAACAACCATGCCCGCTTAAGAGCTGGGTCAAGTAGAAATCGGTCTCACCATGAACTCGACTGAACCACGGCCTCAGGTCAGGGATCAGACGTGCAGTTCACCTTCCCGTTGTTTCTTGCTCCCAGGACTGTTGCCAATCGCTGATAGAGCGACATCACTCTTCCTTGGTGATCTCTTCTGTTCGATCTTCGCCTCTGCGCAGGTAAATACTTCTGCGCTCTCTCGCAAGAAGGGTGATGGGTATCACCCCTGCGATTACCAGCACTGCCGCCCTGGAGAACCTTCGGTATGCGCATGCGATTCGCAATGCTCCTTGTCTCTGCATCTGTGCCAACCGCTTCCGGTGTAACTCCTTGCTGAGAGCGTCGCCCCACAGTTCTGATCCGTAGAGTAGAAGGGACTGCACAACGCTCATTAAGAGCCGTCTCCTTGATGTGGTGGGCCCCCCCTATGTTGGCCATTAATCGAGTGGGTGCCGTCACACGCGCTGCAGCCTTGTCAGCTACTGCCTTGATTTGTTGGGAAAAACTCATCTTCGAATCTATCAGGACGCCCAGGTACTTTACTGCTGATTTCGGTTCAACCAGCTCGTCCCCTATACTGATAGGCCGTATTCTGGGGATTCTCTTCTTCGTTAGGATGACCACTTCGGTTTTTTCCAGTGCCAGCTTTAGTCAGCGGTCATCCAGTCCATTACCCTCCGCATGAACGTATTGAGTCTGAGCTGCGCATGGTCTACTGTGCGTCCAGCGACCAGCGCCGCGACATCGTCCGCATAGCCGATCAAACGTGACTCTTCCGGCAGTTCAATCTGCAGGAGTCCATCGTAGGAGATGTTCCACAGGTCGGATAGAGCCCTGATCGAAACCTGAAGTAAGATTTGTACTTTGCCTACCCTCCTTCGAGTCGTAAAGTAGGCTGCGGTCCTTCATATAGTTCCTGAGAATCCGCATAAGGTACACTGGTACTTGAAAACGATTTTCTAGCGCTTCTAGAATATATACCCATCTAGTGCTGTTCAATACATTTCGGACATCCAGAGTAACCAGCAGGACGACCCGTCGTGTGGAAATACTGTGAGACTCCGCACGTCGGACCGCGCTCACTACTTCTCCAATTGCATCGATGGTGGAGCGGCCTGCTCTGAAGCCATACTGCCGTGGAGATAGATCCCCGGCAATACGAATCACGTCAGCGAGTCTTCCTCTGATAAGTTTTTCAAAAACTTTTCCGACCGTGTCAAGCATACACAGTGGGCGGTATGCAGCTGGCGACTCGGGATTCCCTTTTCCCTTCGTAATGAGCACAAGTCTCGCCACCTTCCAGCACTCCGGGAACAGCCCTTCGCGTAGGCATGCGTTGAACATGTGGAGGAGCAGGTCAGAGAAAAGTGGAATACCATTTGTAGCACCTCTGCTGGAATCCCATCTGGTCCTGGAGCCTTTCTGGCCTTCATAGAAAAGACTGCTTTCTCCAATTCCATCTTCGTGAAAAATGGAAATTCCATTGGTGTTTCATAGTGAACGGCTTCAACGATGACGGGATGGATGGGGAAGAGAGCTCGCACGATTTCGTCCATCTTTTCTGCCTCGTATGAGTGAGGTGACCTTTGGACACCGAGCTTCCGCATTACGTTTTTTGTAGCCCAGGCCCCATGGGACTCTGTTCACGTCGTCCACCAAGTTTTGCCAGCGGTTTGCCTTGCTGCTGTTGATAAGTCTACGGAGGCATTTTCTAGATGACTTGTAAGCCGCTAATTGGATACATGCCTCTTCCCGGGTTCGAGCTCGCTATGTCCTGCGTCATAGTTTGTGACACTCCCTTAGTTTTTCGGCGATTTCAGACAATTTTAACTGATTGTGCTAGGCACTCCGAGGCGAATGTCACATCAGGTATGGTGCCGACGCAACCCCATCGACGGAAAGTAGGGGTGTGGCCTGTGTTCAATACGACGAGCCCAGTTTGTGCTGCCATTTCCACGATCCGTTTGTCCCGAGCGTCTGACTGGGGCATGCCCCACTCGATTCCCTTTGCATTGAAGTCACACTCGACGAGCACATGGCCCTCAATACTCGAAACGGCGTCCTCCAAAGCATTGAGCCTAAGTTAAAAGGACGACAACGATTCGTTCGGAGTTAGGTATATACTGAAGAGTGTAGTTCCCGAACACCGAACCCAAACAAAACCATCTCCTCGCCCCCGATCCTGCACTTGTAGGTGTGCACTGTTCCGAACCCAGATGGCAGCTGTACCAGATTCGTCAGGATACCATGTTGATGAGTTTCTGGTGTGATGTTGCTCGCTCAGCAGTACTAAGTCAGCTTGCCTGTCTCTCGCGTACTGTTCCAGTAGGTCTTGGGCGATGATACTTCGATGTAGATTGATTTGAAGTATACGAATCATTCATCAAAGCGCTTTTGCCTTGGTTAGGGCTGCTTGGAAGACCCGACACTTCCCTGTGCCTGGAATATGTTTCAAATCATCTGGTCTCGGGTTACACTCCTGGCAGAGAACACAGTGTGACTCGTCTGTGCATTCCTTCTTTTCATGCCCTGTCTTTCCGCAATTGTAGCACAAAGAGCTTCGATCAGTTCCATTACAGTCTGTGCGGTATGACCGTATCCGAGGCACTTGAAGTATCGAAGGGGAATGGCCCTCCGCCATATCCAACAAATAACCAACCCTATTCTTATTTTGCCCAGCTTCAGAAGCTGTTCTGCTTTCCTCTGTGTGAGGTCGATTATGGTCATGCGTTGACCCCTGTTGTTCGGTTTCGCCAGCCTGACTTTCTTCTCGCCTAGTACAGGGAAGTCGCA
Organism: Stratiomys singularior; assembly: GCA_954870665.1. NCBI lineage: Eukaryota > Metazoa > Arthropoda > Insecta > Diptera > Stratiomyidae > Stratiomys > Stratiomys singularior. The sequence goes on along the minus strand of OX940877.1, from coordinate 110,311,887 downwards.
TTTTAAGGCATCTTCTATTTCGGGCAGATCCGTAACGCAGTCAATGTCTCTAATTTCCAGTGTGGCCTTAGGCTCGAGTGAGGCTACAGTTGCCTTCTCTCCAAGGACTCTTTTGACTGCGTCACGAAACGCGTCTTTATTGTTTGCATCTGATTCGAACTCAACAAATAAATCCGCCGAGCGAGTTGGCCGTATAGCTTTTATTGCAGTTTGTATGTCTTCGGGTTTTACCCCTCCCTTGATTTCTCGCAGAAGATCCGCATAGGATCTACCGTAGGTGGGTTTAACCAGCAGTGCCTGTCCAATGGGTTTTCGACGCTTCTTAATTTTAGTTTCCTGACTTATCTGCGATGATTCACTGCATTTCGGTTCCTGTGGATGTTTATCGATTTTGGACTTCAGGGCCGCTTTTTTAGCTGCCTTTGTGGCAGCTTTGGATAGGCTCGTCTGAAAACCCTCCTCAATCGCGATTTGATCGTTCGGCGTCCTGTCCTCGTCCTTCCTTAGTTTATCTCGATCTGCAGGCCAACCTTTTGGTGGCAGTAGAAATCGGGACGGCTACTGCGCTGTCGAATGTATTAGCCTGTTGCTCTTCTTCTGCCTTTAGCCACCTGCGTCTATAATGACCTATTCGGGTTAGGAGGTCTTCCAACTCTAGAACTTCGTTTTTAACCTCTTTGCTAAGGATCGTTTGTGCGTTGCATGTGGCAGTGATGCGTTTAATAACCCTTTCTGCTTTACGGTATAGCCACTCTTCCTCTGCGCGATCCATGATCATCGAAGTGCTCTGTGTCTGACGTGCAGGGATTTCTTTATTTGTGTACCGTGCTTCAGTTGCTTCGGTTGTGCTGGCAACAATCATAGGTTTCTCAACCGCTTCGCATTTCTCTACCGTGTGTTCGTCTCTTCCAGGTTGCAAGAGGCTCTGTTCTTCTTTTTTTGGTCGCTCTGGTGTTCGCGTGGTTTTTCTTGCTGCGCGCAAATCCTGTTAAAATCTTTGGTTGTACCAGATTTCCTACTTTTCGTCCATCCGTTTTCGAATGTTTCTGTTCTGACATATTTTCTTTTGTGTATAATTTGTTTGTTATCATTTCTTATGGGCCCCTCAGAGCCGCTATCACCACTCGTATGTGTGGTCGCCTTATTGCTCCCATGGTTATCTTTGCTAAGCAGGGAGGCCATGCGAGGGTTGGCACCAGCCCTTATGGGGACAGGTGCTCAGGGCCAGACCGGCGCTAATCGGGAGTTCGTCTCAACCTAACTTACAACACCAACTTAATGGTGCGAGCTTCGAACGTACTCCGAGGCCTGCCAAGGTTTTACCGGGACGGAGACGGTATGATCGTTAGATTGGAGCCGTTCACACTGGAGTGTCACCTCGGTGCTACCGTGCGACGCAACTAGGTCCAAAACATCATATCCGCCAACCTAAAGCACTAATTTTGGTTAATCAGTCGAATCGTAGTCCACAACTGGTTCAGGGTCATATTCCGTGATGTCCTCAATTTCCGCGGGTACGTGGGGGTGGCACTCCCCAAAGAATACTAGCTTTCAGGAACGGTCCTGGTAACCAGCATGCCCCCTGCGAGCTCCAATCTTGAACTATAATACTCTTTGTCCGTATAGAAAATACCAACTATACGTATAGAAAATACAAACAATCAGGAATGTGTTTTTTTCAATACAAAGTAAATTAAGCCACTGTGTCTTTTATCATTTTTATTGATTAATTATTGATAACGATTCAACATTGATTCATTTTAATTTTTTGTGTTTAGTTTTGCAGACAGACATTTGCAATCGTTTGAGCCCGGTCCAGCTGGTAACGCTGAAAATGCTGAAACGATAGAAGATATTCGGGAGTGTTTATTTACTGATGAGTTGATAACATAATATGAATCTGAAGAAAGAAGATGAAAGTTTGATGAATTTGTTTAGGCTTTCGCGGCCAGTTGTTGAACTGGTGTTGTCTTCATTCGGGTCTAAAGGCCGTCGTCGTTTGGAATTCCTTCCTGACGTTTCACTAGCACGAGTGGCGAGCTTCCTCAGAGGTCTGTTTTTTTATTTTTCTATTTTTTTTATTTTTTCACGATTCCAACCCTTCTAGTAATCTGAAAACAAAAAAAATATTATTAATCTAGAGGAATGTCGCTATCGTTTGAACTACAGAATAGTTTAAAAAAAAAATTTCACAAAATCGCAGCTATTTGAAAAAACAATCAATTTTTGTACCACTTTTTTTGAGTTTTCCGAATTTTAAAAAAATAATAAATATTAAAATTTAGGGATGAGCGTAGTTCAAACGATAGAAAAATCTATAAAGAATACTTACACCTAATTTCAGTTTGGAGAAAAACGCGTTTAAAGTTTCGCGTAAAGTTTCTCGCAGTTAGAGTCAAGAAGTGATATTTTAGACTTACATTTATTCAATCTGCCATTCCTGCTGCATACATTGAACCTTCCCGACTTCGAAAAAAGCATTTTCCACGTTTTTCTCTTCCAATCGGGCAGTTCTGGCCTCCTTGGATGAGTTAGATGCTCGTACCTCTGAGCGGTCAATCCGGGCGTTGTCTCGTCGCACAGCGAATGAATAAGCTTCCGGACCAATTTTGATTCCCATAAGCGTCATAATTTTTAAAATGAGAATAAAGCCTTCATTAGATATGCAAACAGCAATAAATGTAGCAATTTCAATTAAGTGAGTTCCGGAATTAATATGTTTTGGCGCTAAAGTCCAAATCAAAGAGTTTAGAGGCTCATTATAATTTTGAATTTCTGAACCTAAACATCGAGTCAATAACTCTTTCGACGATAAACTCTCATAAATTGGCTTTATAACTTTCAATACATCATCACACAGAGGAGGATTATCGTGCTCAAACTCGTGTAATGTGCCTTCAGATGCAGCTTTTTGCCACTTACACCAACTTTCCGCACCAGGTGGGCGACACATATACTGCGGATTTTCATCTGTCAAACTATTATGATAATAAGTAGCCCAAACTGCGTTTGTTATGTCCTCAACTGAATCTGGGTGCCGGCGAATCGTTAAACCATAATATAAAGACAATTACTACAATTCGTTAAACCATAATATAAAGACAATTAATTAATTACTTTATCAGTTAATTTGCCTTCAACTCTCCCACCAATCCTTTAATTTTCTTTTTTCGCTTTCCGTAGACTTGCATCCATTTTCTTGTGGAAATGTCCAACGCACTCTTTTTTTTTCGACAATTGGGTCACCATCGTAAGGATCCATACCGAGTATACCCTTGAATTTTTTAGTGTCACCATCTCCAATATATTTTACATATTTCACTCCGTGTTTTTCAACCGATCCACAGAACATTTCGATAATAGAATCTACTTCCATTTTACCGGCACTTCCTTTATGATTTATAGTACACGATTCTTCATGATCTTCATACCAATCGTTATACGCAGAAATATCGGACTTTTTTTTATTTTTCCAAACATTACAGCCTTGACAAAAACTAGATTTGACAGATGTATCAACAACCTTCTTGCAATTTTTAGCTACAAGTTTAGTAACTCCGAATAGAGAACTAAAACCTCTTTTTTTCCATGTACCATTGCCAGAAACAGTAAAATCTGTTGGATTAGCATGAGGATCAAAAGTTGAAATTACATCTTTTTCTTCATTAACAGCCTTGGAAATAATGAGATTAAACACTGAAGATGCGGCCATATGTAAGTTTTCGACACAAGCGTAATAAGTACAGATAGATATTCCTTGACAAATATCCATCATACTACAGAAGATATTTATTCCTTCTCGTCCAACTCCCAAAAGCCGCATAGCAAATATCATCCTTCGATTTACTTCAAAGGATTTGTCGATTAATAGACATGATTGTATATATTGTATACTATCGCAACTGCATTGTAATGCAATTTTAAATCCTAGTCCGTGACGAGACGTTCGTGAAAATTTAATTTCTTTCTTGCATGTAGCACACAAAACTAAGGAAGAAATCGCTGTAAAAACCGTGAAAAATTCCAAAATACAGTAGCCGTAGTTATTTTCAATAACACTGGAAAACAGCATGTCTGTTGCATGAGATTTTTTACAATCCCAAGAATTTTTCCAAGCTGATTTCAAAAATATATGCCGTTTTTATGTAGCAGCTCTAGTTTTGGAGTTACGAAGTGACAGGGTTTTTCATTGAAAATGTACATAGTTTAAGTTTAAAAAATTCGAAGTTCGTTTTGGTGTTGCCGCAGGCCAAAATTAACCTTGGGTAGCTTGGGTCCGCCGGGCCTTGCTTCGTGGGTCTCGAGGACGCGTTTCGGCTGCATACAGCCATCTTCAGCTCGTTCTGATCCGAGCTGAATGAGCTGAAGATGGCTGTATGCAGCTGAAACGCGTCCTCGAGACCCACGAAGCAAGGCCCGGCGGACTCAAGCTACCCAGAGTTTAAAAAATTTATTAAATATATTTATTCTGAATAAAATTTCCTTTTTTTGGAATTTCTAGAGAGAGAGATGTGTTATGGGTACTATTTTGAATGCTCCAACAATAATCAGCCATCATATGTTCATTCCAGTACCCCTGATACCTCTCCTCCATAGTGCGAATATCCTGGTGAAAGCGCTCTCCTTGTTCCTCGCTCAGGTCACCGAGATTTTCAGGAAAATAGTCTAGATGGCTGTGAAGGTAGTGAAGCTTAATACTCATGTTGCATCCAAGCCGCTGGAAGTGTGTCAGCAACTGTTCAACGTGCTGAATGTAGCCGTCAGACTTCCTATTGCCCAAAAAATTTCTCGACAGCTGTCATATGGTTGATGAAATTTTTATCATCTATCAACTTCCTGATTTGTGGGCCATCGAAAATACCACCTTTGATTTTCTTGAAAACCCCAGTTTTATATGCAAAGGAAGAAATATAATTCGGTCTCTGGATACTAGTGGAGCATTAATTACATTTTGCTTACCGGGAATCAAAGTCGCCCTGGAAGGCCAGTCTCTTTTTGTCCAGTGCTCAGCTTTAACTCGGCTGTCCCATAAGCATAGGAAACAGGGATATTTTGTGTAGCCACTTTGTTGGCCCAGGAGAAAATTCACCATTTTCAAATCATCACATACAACCCAGTTATATTCCTTGTACTTGATTTTGTCGAGAACTAAAGATATTGTAGGATATTCTTTTTTAACCTTTGTAGAATGAGCAATAGGTAAGGAACCAAGTTTTTTACCATTATGTAAAAGTACACATTTCAAACTTCGTTTTGACGAATCAATGAACAACCGCCACTGATTTGGATTATACTCTTTTAATCCCATTGCAGTCATTAGGCCCGGAATATCAGTACAAAACACAAAATTATCTTTTTTAGTAAAGAATGGAAGTAAATCCTTATCCCTGTTACGGTAGTACGATATCTTCGTTTCTCTGGTCAACAAATTTCTTTCTTTCAATCGGGAAGCTAAAATTTGTGATGCCGTTTTAGACAGTCTAAGGTCCCTGATCTAGTCATTTAGATCATCTTGATTTAGTGGTCGGGGACTACCGTAGCAATCAAAATCACTGTCGCTACCACTGCCGTCGTTTTCGGTTTGTCCGCTACACTGGTCTGGATTTTCCGAAAATGTACATGGCTGCTGTGATGTTGATGTGTCACTAATACTCATGACTGCTCTTATGGTAGATTTTAAGTTTGGATATATCCACTTAGAGCAATTTTTGTGGTTTATTCCTATGACTTTCATTACACAGAAATAACAGTCGTTTTGATGGTTGGATGGTTCACGCCAAATCATAGGAGCTTTGTACTTAAAAGTGGGTCTTTTTTTGTTTGCCCTCAGTCGCAAAGATTCAACACAACTTTTGCATACCAAACTTGGCATCCACGGTTTAGCGTTTGACGGCAACGGAAACCCAAAGTAGTCGAAGTATGCCTTTTTCACAAAGTCCAACACATTTAAACTAAATTTTTGGAACATATATTCTCCACAAATAACACAAAAACAATCAGGATTATTTAAACACGTCCTTCTTGAGGAAGACATAACACAATGAAATTTATAAAGGATCTAGTTAAGTTACACCGCTATTGATAGAAACTACGGACTACTTTTGTAAATACAAGACGGTACCTGTATCTCACTAACTAGAGCTACTAAAAAAAATCTGAGGGTAGATTTGAAATCAGCGCACCCAAATTAGTAAACAGCAATAGAAAAACTTCATGCAACAAAAAAAAGGTTTGACTTTGTTTTTCTGTGTAATCAGTTCTTCATCATTGGATTTGCTCAATTTTGCTGCTGATGCACTCGTAAAACTGGTGTCTTGCTCTACTGTGAATCTATTGCCGTGAAATCGCTTTTTTTATCGACTTGGACGCGTAATCCCTTGCGCAGAGGATTTTCGATTCATTTTATTTAAATAAATTAAAATTATAGCTCAAAATATTTTTATTTTACTCACAGCACATGTGTTCACTTGGTTTGAAGGTTAGAATTCAACGGTTGGCAACTGGATGTAAGTTAACACTAAATATAAAATATTATTTCAATAGGTAAAGGTTCCCTTTTGTTATTGTATTGCATTATACATACATATATATATATATATATACAGTGGCTCAACAAAGAAGTCGGACATATACCCATTTTCATTTGAAAAGGGAATAAACGACAGAAGAATGTATTTTAGAAAAAAAAAACAAAATTGATTTTTTTAGCTCCATATTATTAACTTACGAAAAATAAGAACATTGAAAACATAACTCGATTTTATGATTATTAAAAAAATAAAAAGTCGAAATGCAGCCAAAATTCATGTCAACTCGGACAGTTAATTCTTTGTGAGATTTTTGAATTTTATTATTATTTTTAATATTTAGTTGGCAATCCTTTATTTTTCACTATGGTTTCCAATCTAATGGATGGCATGGATTCGACAAGTTTTTTGCAAAAGGAAGGGTCGATTTTGGCCCATTCTGCCTGAAGAGCTACTTTCAAGTCCTCTTCATTTTTAATTGAATAGCTTTTTAATTGGTGTTCTAAATAAGCCCATAAATGCTCAATAACATTAATGTCAGGAGATTGTGGAGGTGTTTCCAGTACATGTGGACAATTGTACAGCAGTCATAAATGCACATTGAGTGCTTTGTGTTTTGGGTCGTTATCCTGGTAATATTGGAAGTTATCTTTTATTCCGAATTTTTCAGCACTTTCCACTAAATTTTCTTTCAGAATGATCAAATACTTTGTTTGGTCCATAATTCCATCGATTACAGAAAGTTTACCTGGACCAGCAGCGGATATGCAGCCCCACACCATTATCGAGCCACCTCCATGTTTCACAGAGGATCGGAGATTGCACTCTTTGAGCTCTTGATTAGCTTTTCGCCAAACATAGCATTGACCATCTGAGCGAAATACATTAAATTTACTTTCGTCCGCGAATATCACAGTTTCCCAAAATGATAGGTCTTTATTTTTATATGTTTTGGTAAACTTGAGTCTCCTTCTCCTATTGCACTTGCTAACGAATGGTTTTTTACGGGCTACTCTTCCATGTAGATTTCTTCGTCTCAAAACTTACCTTATCGTTTCAGGATGTACACTTTTATTAAGATATTTCGATATTTGTTGAGCTAATTTTGGCGCACTTAATTTCGAATTTTTATGAATTTGTTGTACAATCCATCGCTCATCTGACTTCGAAAACACTCTAGGTCTACCACTTTTTAGTTTATTTTCCACTGATCTGCATGATTTAAATCGTTTAATTATATCGTGAACAGTGGAGTATGATCTATTTACGATTTCCCCTATAGTACAGACCGGTAATCCTTCTTTATAATGTTTCAAAATGAGTTCTCTTACTTCTAAAGAAGTTTGACCACGTTGCCTTCCCATTTTACACAATTTCACCCCCATGAAGTTTCACAATTCACACAATTTCACCCACGTACAAAATTTACGGTTTCAATTTGTTTCATTAAGATGCTAAGATGCACAAAATCTGGGGAATCCCCCTTCTAAACTCCAAATGAAGGAGAGTGCTGTCCGAGTTCTTTGTTGACGTGAATTTTGGCTGCATTTCAACTTTTTATTTTTTTAATAATCACAAAATTGAGTTATGTTTTCAATGTTTTCATTTTTCGTAAGTTAATAATATAGAGCTAAAAAGTAAATTTTGTTTTTTTTCTAAAATACATTCTTCTGTCGTTTATTCCCTTTTCAAGTGTAAATGGGTGTGTGTCCGACTTCTTTATTGAGCCACCGTATATAGATATATATATATATATATATATATATATATATATATATATATATATATATATATAATATATAGATATACACAACGGCACAAAGGGCTTACGAGGAAACACGGTCGCAGGTAGATGAAGAATCTCTACCGTCATATGTCCGATTTGTTCCGGCCGGTTTGGATGCCGCGTCAGCAAAACAGCTATATCTCCGAAAATAATTTAAACTCTGAAAAATTCTTTTAGGGACTTTTAGGGTTATACTATAAAAATATGAAAAAAATCGATTTTTTCAAATTTCTAGACCAGAATACCCCCTTAATATCGCAGCCATTTTTTGGTAATCTCAAAAAAAATGTCTCACAAGCTTGAATGCCATAATTAAATTGTGTCAAAATTTGAAAATGATTAGATTATTTATTATATCTCCTCTAAAAAAATTTTCGAAAAATACGTATTTTTCACTCTTCTAAAGGGATTTCTGGCCTTAATGCAAGCCCCAAATTTAATTCTAGTTGTGTGGGCTATCGAGCCTGGAAATTCTCGTTGCATTCATATAAAACAACTTTCAAACTAAAAGCGAAACCAATGGTAGTTTTAAGGACAATATAAACAGCCAACTCTGTCATATGCTTCCTTGTACTTATGCGTACAGTACAGCAAATGTTAAAACGTCTTCAAATTCACCCTCTGCTAGTCCTTTTGTTTTTTTATTGTCATCGATTTGTCATATGTTCATGCATAACATGAATTTATTACTAATTCCAATCCTTAAGTCCCATTCACTATCCAGCACAAAAAGGCACATTGTTTTAAAATTGACCGTCCTCGAGCCAATGAAAACGTATGCCAAGAAAAAATACATGCATACGATTGTTTCAGGGTTATATCAATTTAATATCTCATCGCATTAAAATGCCATAACATTACCATTGCATTATTTCGCTTTAAGACGCTTCTACATATTTTGGTATTTCATTTGATGTAGCTCATTCGGCGCTCACCTACAATTCCCTTTTTTGTAGACGTTGAATCGATTATCATAAATTTGAAATATTTTTCTCGAAATTTTATTAGCTATTGCGTTATTTTTATTGATTAATAACATCCACCATAACCCAACATCAAAACTATTTACCAAATTGGTAAACACAAAAAAGATGTTTAAATCTTTTAACCGCGTAAAATGCAATTTGCGGATTTTTATTTACTTGTTCCCAAGCTCAATTAAATCAGTAAGCGTCTGGTTTGAGTGCGAAAAAAAAATAAAAGTAAAACATAAAACTTAAGCGTAAATCTCATCGCAATTAATTAAATATTTCCTGTGCTTGCACCTTTCATTGTAATCCCCGGGCAGACTGTCGCAGGGTTCAAGACATTTCGACATTTACCAACATTTTGACCTTTAAATTTGAACTAGTTTTAGTATGAATGAGGCGAGCGTACATGCGACGTATCCTAAGTTTTATTCACATATGCATTTTTTTGTGCCCATTCCAAAAACCACCAAAACATAATGATTTGATTTAAAAATGACAAAAAGCTGTTAAGCCGCTGTGAATCATTTTTTTACTATTATTATTATTATTCTGTTTTTTTGTTAAATATGGGTATTGTTTGTTGTGGGTTGAAGGTGGACAGGTTGATGAAAATATAATGTAGGGAGCATCATTAAAAAGCCAACGATGTGACACTCGCTAAGATGTGAGTTCATTACATGTGTGTCGGAACGCTAAAGAAAATATTGTTGAAAAATATTACCTGAAAGATCTCGTTTCGTCCGATGACGAGAAGTAAAGGTAAAATGAATGCTGAACAATTCGAAATCGTGAAGAAATTATTTATGTTAACTTCATGAAATGTATTAATTTATTTGCGAAACTATTTTTGCACTCTAATGAATCAAAATGCTTCTTCTCTCCTTTGATTCGAATCGCTATTGATTAACGTCTTTCACTATGTCATTCAAACCTATTTAATGTTTCACAATAAAATCAATCAAAAATTTCCTAGTAAAGATTGAGAAAAGTTTCAATTTTTTTATCAATTATTAAAATTAATTACTTTAATTATTATGATTAATTAAAAATTTCTTATTCTAAATGTTTTTTTTTTTGTTTTTGCTCCGGGAATTAATATTTAGCTGAAGGGATCTTCGGGATCTTGAATTTGATCTCCACGTCAAAGACGTTTTGGAATGTTGAGTTTAAAAATGAAATTATATCAACCCAGAATGAAACGCGTATTCAGCTCTGTTTTCAATCAATGATTATTCTACTATTTTTATAGTTTTGTAATGAAAATTTAGTTTGTATAAAAACCACTAGTTAACGCTTGTATAAGAACTACCAGTCAGTGCATGAACCAATCTACTGCTGTAATACTATATGAATTGTACAGGGATAGGTAATAGAAAGATGGAGAAGGAAAATAAGGAAAACTGGCAATAGAGGAATCGAAATACAACCGCTGAGCTAATTAGACTTGTTTTTTTATTTGTCCGTGAGTTTGTAAAGATTTCAAATAAAGGGCGATTACATTTTAAAGAATATTAGCAAGATTAAATAGGTGCGAAAATCAAATTTTACATTAACCCTATTAGTCGAACTATAGATACGCCACATTTCTCCACCGCCACTGGCACAATAATATTTCGGAACGAAGGAACTATCTCCATCGGAACGGCACATTTCAGCGAAGCAACCACCATCTGTCAAGCACATTATTCAGAGACGGTCAAAAGTGTTAAAAATTTACAAATGACGACTGCTAAAAATACGAGGTTTGTTCAAAAAGTATTGCGAATTTCATGTTTTTTTTCAAGAATTATTTATTTATTCATGAATATATATTTTGTCACCTTCAAAGTAATCCCCGTCAGACATTATACACTTGTGATAACGTTTTTTCCAATCCTCGAAGCATTTTGAAAATCATTTTTTAAAATCTTGTTAAGCTCCTTCTTCGATGCCGTCTTTATCTCCTCAATCGTGGCGTAGCGTCGTCCTTTCATGGGCCTCTTCAGTTTCGGGAACAAGAAAAAGTCACATGGGGGCAGGTCTGGGGAATACGGTGGCTGCGGCATTAGAGTGTTTTTTTTGGCCAAAAATTCGCTCACAAGTAACGATGTGTGAGCAGGGGCGTTATCATGGTGCAAAAGTCAATTTTTGTTCTTCCACAAATCCGTGCGTTTCTGGCGGATTGCTTCTCGCAAATTGCGCATTACTTGAAGGCAATATTCCTTATTGACCGTTGTACCCTGCGGCAAGAATTCATAATGCACCACGCCCCTGCAATCCAAGAAAACTGTCAGCGAAACCTTCACATTCGACCGAACTTGGCGTGCTTTTTTCGGTCCCTCTGAGAACATTTTATACCACCGATAAACGTTGCTTTTGTCCAAAGTAGCTTCGCCGTATGAAACAGTCAACATTCTGAATGCATCCGCGCACTTTAAGTTGTTCTTCACACAAAATTTAATACAAATTCTTTGATCCATTTTTTGGGATAGACGAAAATCGAAGACGAGCTAAAACACGTCCACGCACAGTAACTGTCAAAAACTGACTGGACATTCAAAATTGCCGGAATTGTCAACATAAGTGAGAGTCATGAGTACCAACATAACGCCACCAAAAGATCAAAAATCGAACATCCGTAGCCCGAGAAAATTCAAAATTCGCGACACTTTTTGAAAAAACTTCGTACATAAGACACGAGGGAATATTTGATTTAACAAACAATGCCTGACATTGCATATTACACCAAAGTTTTCGCGAAAAAGACTAAAAACGAACACTAAAGCAAGCTTAAGCAAAAGCAGGGGAACCCTGGGTAACTTATCCAGGAGAACAAGAGTTAACATGCGAAGAAACAAAGTTCATACTCAGAATTGAAGGCTATCAACCTACAATCGGCGGGACGCATACCAGCCAACATTCTTTTTCAGGAAACCTTGATACTGAAAAAGGCATTAAACACAACTTCCATAACTATAACAAGAAGAAGAAAATCGAAGACACCATTATGTATGAGTCAGATGCTACTCGTATATCAGCGCTCCCAGCTGAGGAACAAAATCAATCCAGGTAAGAATGTATGCGAATTATTAATAAGAAATAAATTCAAAGAAAAAACTAAATAAAGCAACCAAAACACTAAAAAACCTGAAAGAGAAACTGAAAACAAACAATATTAAAACAACAAAAGCAGACAAGGGAAACACAACAGTATTAATAAGCAAGGAAGAATACATCACAAAAACAGAAAAACTCATTCAGGGAATGTTTGCAGGAAAGATCCTACCCAAGACTATCAAGAAAAAATCAAAGAGGCAATAAAGAAGAACAAAATTGACTAATTTAGCAACATAAAACCAGTAGAAAACACTAAACTGCTATCATTCGATATCAAAGATCTATATCAATCCATACCGACAATAGAAACAATAAATATACTGCAAGAAGCACTACTGGACAAAAAGAACGAAAAAGATTTTTGCACACAGCCCAAAAACCTCCTCAAAACATTCTTACAATAAAACTCCTTTCGGTTCAACAACAATATCTATTGACAAACAAACGGACTAGAAAGTCCAACATCCTCACGGAAACCATTCGAAATCTAGAGCAACAATACAGAGGAACTGACATGTAATTTGGGAGTGATATTTTATGCAAGGTTCGTGGACGAGAAAATATGTATAACGACCAAGAATAGCAATTAAAAAATTCTTGAACATCTCAACAAGAAACACAAAAATCTAAAAATTGCAATCGAGACAGAGAAGGGGAGGTAAATAAACTACGTTCACATAACAATAAAGAACAGCAAAACATCATTCGAATTCGAGACTTATAGAAATCCCACCGCCACCGACACAATAATACACAACTCGTCATCCCCAACGGCATAAAAATGCAGCAATAAGGCATTTAATTTGGGACAAATACTCCGAACGAACATAAACCAAGAGGACCCGCTGGACAGCCTAGATGTATATAAATCAACCTGTACATCGCAAAAAAACTACATTGGTCGACCAGGACGTTAAATAAGGACAAGAATTCACGAGCACACGAGGGCCTTAAAACAAAAGGGTACGGAAACCGAACTCAAGAACTAAGTCAAACAAGCACTCATTCGGACATATTCTTCGAGCCGCTAAAACTGCTCTACAAAAATCAAAAGAAGTACCAAACGAAAGCAACAGATTAAAAAGCACGGTACTAAATCATGAAACCCTCCAAAATAAAAACATCACGGACTTTTTACTACTTGCAGAAAAGAACACCTACCTGCTTGCGTAAAGACGGAACCATAGCGTAACAACATAGAGCGATAACACTTCGAACAAACGACCGATCAAACGGTATTCAACGAATTTTGCAGAATTGAATTAGTGTTAGTAAAAATGTTTATTTTTCTCTATTTTCTCTATCTATTTTGATTTAGCTTGTAAACAAAACGATAAAAATAAGAGCAAAAAATAAATATTTTTACCAACACCAATGCAATTCTGCAAAATTCATTAGATCGGTCGATGCTTGGAGTGTTATCGCTGTATGTTATTACGCTGTGACGGAACTATAAACGAGGACACTTGATACCGAAAAACCTTAGAACGGAACGTCACACCGAAGGTGGCTTACCGCCGAAACGCGTCTGCGGACGAAACAAAGAAAGTGGCGGGGAACAACGAAATGTCCCGAGGACAAAAAAAAGATAGAATCAAAACATGATGATCATTTTATCTGATGTCCGGATCATTGTGAGATGCAACGCGGGCGATTAGATTGAAATCTGAGCGTTTCAGTTAATTTAGGGGTTTTTTTAGGCAGTTTCTTTATCAAGTAAATTATTTTTCCCGTTCGTTGTGAAAACGAAAAGTAGAAATAAAACATCTTGCTTGATCTTTCCGCCAAGTTACTGTAAATAAACCGGGTCAAAGATGGCTACCTGAATCATTTCGAAGGTAAACGTTGTGGCGAGTTTCGGGACACTTTTGATGAAAATTTATCTTTTTTTCATTTCTTTTTCTTTGTTGAAGTTCAATTCATGCAGAATTTTCTTCAGCTTGATGACTGAGCTCGTCCTGGTGTTCGCCGGTATAATCCTTGAAAAACTCTTCAGAAAGTCTTATAGGTGTTCCATAGACAAGTTCAATTGACGCGGCTATGATAACTTTTTTGCATGAAGAGCGATATTCCAAGATAACAGTCAGTAACAAAACAGTTCAATTTTTGGAGTTGTGATACTTGGTTGAGTTCTTGGTCACCCTCTGTGTGTGTTCTATCAATTCATTACTTTAAGGATAATAGAATCCGATTCGCAGGTCCTTGATTCCGACGATTTTGTTCAGCTCGTTTAATGAAAAAAGACTCAAATTTTCTTCCTCGGTCATATGTAATGCGACAAGAGAGACCGAAATGAAAAATCAGGCCACGAATGAGACCCCGGGCGATTGTTCTGGGCGTTATGTCTTCAGCCCTTGCGACCAAAAGTCCGTTTACATTTAAACCGTTAGCTGCGACGCACACCGACGCCGATGTGGGGCAGAGGGGTTACGCAATAAAAAAGCGGGCAATAGGAATTTAGTGTCAAAACATCGTTTATCGGAGCCAAACGTGTGTTCTGCGTACGTGAGTACTATCGAAACAACAATTCTTCGACTGTAGCGCAACGAAATCATTGCAACATACGGCATAAAAACGAAGCTCCATCGATTCAACTGATTAGAAAACGGGTGCAGAAGTTCGAGGAAACGAGTTCAATAATAAATTTACCACGATCCAGCCAACCTAGAACATCAAGGAATCTTGAAATCGTAGAGCGTGTTAGAGCGCCTGTTCACAAACAATCTCTATTGGAAAGCGGTTTAGTGTCTTAAATATGTCGAGAACATCTGTAAATCGAGCTCTTTACAAAGACTCAAATTTATATCTATACAAAATTCAAATTGTGCAAAAATTAAAGCATCAAGATCATGCTCACAGGTTTTAGTTTGCTAATGAAATGTTAAGAAGTCACCAGTTTCACGAACATTATTTTCTCAGAGGAGGCACACTTCCACTTAATGGGTATTTAAACAGGTAAAGTTGACGGTACTGAAGTGACATTTATCCACAGTTGTATCAAAAACTCCTGCACTCATTTAAGGTTACAGTACGGGCGGCTTTGCCAGCAGTAGGAATCATTGGTCTATAATATTATGAAGACCAAAGAGGAAATTCTGTTACAGTAAATACAGAGCAGTATATTGCAATGCCACAGAACTTTTTTACTGCTGTGCTACAGGATTTAAATGGTTTTAATTAACGTACGTGGTCTCAAAAGGATGGAGCAACATGTCACACCTCCAGCGACTCATTGAACGCAGTTCACGAAATTTTAGGGAAAAAAGTTATATACAAAAGAGGCGACCTAACTGGCTAGCTCGCAGCCAAGACTTGTCCTCAATGGACTATTTCCTTTGGGGACACCTTAACAGTAGAGTTCATAGGAACAACCAAGGGTCTCTTAAAAAATTAAAATCAAATATCTGAGAGAAAATTCAAAACATTTCACAAACACTTGTAAGGCATTAATTGAAAATTTCCGCTCAATTAAGGGTCACATTGGGATGATTTTATTTTTAAGAAATAAATTCTCATTTTGCGTACTTTTGTAGAAATACATAGTTTTCATCTCATGCGACCATTTTTTTGACCTGGCGTCGATCAAATGTCTCAAGTAAGTGTGAATGATGGAACAAATCGAGTACCACGCTGTCATCAAATTCCTTTTTTAGGCTAGGAATGGCAGTTGAAACCATACTAGTAGAGATGTCTTTGTTTACGTTTACTGCATTCTACTTAAAACCATGGTTTAGAAGTGGCGCATTCTCTTGAAACAAAGCAGAGGCATTTAAAGACTACCCACGGCCAGGTGGCCGACCAAAGTGACTACTCCGGAAAAGATTCAAAAAGTCGAAAAATCAATATAGGAAGATGCTAGACTAAAGAAAAAAGCTTGCGGAAATGTTTTAAGGATCGGATACGTCAATTTTTGAAATTCATTACGATTATCTTGGCGTGACAAAGGTCAGCGGTAGATAAATGCCGAGAGTGTTTACCTACTTCAGAAACAATTCCGCGTAGATTGTTTCAGCGCGTTTTTGGATCTCTGTAATGAAGACAAAGATGGACTATTGCATCGAACTTTTACGCGTGACAACATCTAGATTCATCATTGTGAACCTGAGTCCAAACAGGACTCTATGCAGTGACACAAAAAAAGCTCATCGCCCCTTAAGAAGTTTAAGGTGTCACAGTGAGCTGGTAAAATCATACCGACAGTCTATTAGGACTCAGTTGGGATCTTGGTAACAGACTGCAAAACGGAAGGCGTGTTTTTAACTGAAGGCACTACGCTTAAATCATAGGGAGGCTGAAATAGAGCGTCAAAAAACAAGGCAGAGGAAAATAGACCAAAAGTGTTCTCTTTCTACACGACAACACGCCTGTTTATAAGTGCCATGTTATGTTGTCTCGTGTCCCACAAAAACTCATTTTTGCCTCTAAGCTAGGTACTCGGACAACCTCAAGCTCGTGACTGTAAAAGACTTTCATTGGAACTGCCGTCCTCCATATAACTTTGTTCTTTTCAGAATTTTCTGAAGAATCCTCTTTCGGAGCATTCTCGCTATTCTTCCCTGTTTATTCTTCAAGTTCCTTGTCAACTGATCTCATATTGAACGAAATCAACGATTCTATGCAATTCTTATTGTTCATTTAGTAACACCAAAAGAAAGCAAATAGTATAATCCTCCCACCTTATTTTCACCAAAATGAAAATTTGCCAAAGAATATGGCCAGGTCTGCAATAACGAACTGCCAAGGTAACTCATGACCCATGAACTCTTTTCATCAGTTTCTTCATAGCTGCAAATTCTTAGCGAAGAAATTGATGGCTTTTGTGGTGCATTGATTTGCTCAGTAGGTGTGGGTGGGATGAGTGGTAGGTCTGATACAATATCAATCAAATCAAATTCACGAACATAAAACGGCCCAGACTCTCTTACACCTCGTCTGCCGCCGACGCTTATATTTCTGCTAGTTTTTAGTCTCGTCTTCTTTGCATTTACAAGCTTTTTCACACTCCTTTGCTTCGTTGCAAAGTCGGTAACGACACTAGCACTATGTTTTTTTGTGTAACGACATCTTGATGAGCTTCGGAACTGGTTCCACTTGAAGAACGAGCCCGGCTGGGTCAACGTTGACGTCCGTGTTAGACCTTTGCAGGACCCCTCCGATGTATTCGCCAATGGAGAATGATAAAACTTCAAACAATGTTGATTTTCATAATCATTCAATAGCTTGCGAATACTTTTGAGACGAACAGTACGCCATTTTCAGAATGTAAATACTCTGTGACTCCAAACGATACAAAGAATTCTTCCTCTTACAAGATAACGCGTTATTGACTCCGTGTTGCCTTTCGCCATGAGCTTAAGCTATAAGAACTTAGTGTCGTGATCCAGGACCACCAATAGCTGTGTCATAACTGACCGGGAACGGGAGCAATCACCCATAAAATCAACAAAAACTAGCTGCATTGGTCTCTCAGACTACCGAGGTACTCTCACAAGTGGTTGCACCGTGGAATACTTAAGTTTAATTTGTTTACGGAGAATGGAAGATTGGATGTACTGAATTACATCCTTTCACAAACAAGGCCAATAAATGTATCTACGTAGTACATCTCTAGTTCTTTGAATTCCACAGTGCGTGCCTCGAGGATCATCATGAGCCAGGATCACCAATGCCTGATGGCAACTATCAGCAACTCATAACTCTGTTCAAGGAAGATTTGATGTCATCGTTAGGGGTAACCAGTATTTATGTAGATCTCACCTTCATTGAGGTAAACACTCTGACAAATTTGCGCCTTCAACTGTTCATATTCGGGAAATTTTCGAAGTTTTTCGAAGTTAGGTTCAAAGTTACAGGCTTCATCGAGCCAATCGACCAGATCAGTCAACCTTCTGCGTAAGTCATTTGAGACTAGCATGGTCTGTGATAGTGGAGAAGGGCAATCCTTCTATTTATGCCCTAAATCTTTTGATGCAGCCAAGCATTTTGATTTCGTAATGTTGTAGCTGCGTTTGGCAGCATTGAGTCTCAGGACATGAAGGCTATGGAATGCTCTCGACCCATATCATGCTTCTGAAAAGGGAAACTTCCGATACCCGCCGCGCTGGTAACATTTTGGATAAATTGGCGTCCTGTAAAATTAAGTTTGGCCTAAATTTGGAAAGACACAAATAACCGCTTAACCTCTTTGAAGGCTGCATCGGTGGCAACAGTCCATTTGAAAGTAAACTTATCTTTAACCAAATCTGTCAGTGGTCAGTTTATCACTAATCTCACATCTTTGGCCGAGCTGGGCTCAGGAAAGGGTTCTTTTCCAGAAACATTCTCCGGATCAGTGCGTAATCTACCATCACGCACCATGTAGCCAAGGCATTTGATTTCGTGTCAGACGATTTTGCTCTTCTATATGTTGGTTTTATATGATGGTTAAATTGCCGTTCTTGAGATGCTTAGAAATGGTGGTTAAAAGTTCCAGTTATTGATCAAATGTTGAGCTGATCAAATACGTCATAAAGTATGACCTTATGCATCAACCGAAAAATCTTTTGAGGAGCAGAAACGCCGAACGGCATGACTTTGAATTGATACGAGGGCTGGTTAAGGACTGTTAAAGCTGCTAGAGGAATTTGCCAAAAGATTGAGTCAAAGTTTGTGATGAGCTGTAATCTTGCCAATATCCTTTCAATCAGCGGTTGTGAGTAAGCACCCTTAATCGTCACTTCATTAAGGCAATGAGCATCCAGACATAGCCTAACATTGCCAGACCTCGTCTCCAATCTCACCGGTGAACTCCATTTACTTCGATTAATACCTCCAAAGACAGCGTGCGGTTGATATCCTCACACAACAGCTTTTGTACCATGGCAGAGACAGCATAATGTCGCTGCTTAATCGGTTGAGTGGAACCAGTGTCAATACAATGTGAAAAAACCTGGTTCTACGCATGCTGCTAGCATTGCTAGAGGAAAACTGATACTGGACTAAGTCACGTCCCCGCTGATGCTAAGGGGAGAACAGATGCAACTCCGAATTCGGAAGGTCCTCGACAAACACGGCAGCGCTGATCTGCAATTGTATAATCTTGAACAGGTCTCAGACCCCCATACATAGGAACACCGATTGTATCAAGATTGGAACAACAAGAAATGTCATCAATTTTGTGATATTGTTGAACCACACGCATGTCGCGACGTATCCTAGATCGAAATCCGTGCGTCTTAAAGCAGTCTGGACTTGGGCATGCATCGAATTAAGAAGCGATCCCAATCAGGGAAGTGGTCCAAGGCTTCAGCTCCAAAGATACTCACTCTGGCACCACAATTGAGCAAGCCAGAATATTTACAACCCTTGATGAAAAATTCGGCATGAGTTCTAGTGTCGCCAGCAGTTGCGAAAGTCGATTCCACGCAGGCACGCTAGAGCAGACGCCTGGTGATAAAGAACTTCTAGGATCGATGGATGCGGTACCGAATAGGGAACGAATTAAGGGGAGTGGATATAAGCCCAGCTTTTGTGTTGAATTGATACAAGTGGGCTATCATGCCCTGATTCTTTATCATCCCTTTGGTCATGAGTCACAGATGCGTTATATTTCTATGTTTTGCTGAGTGAGAGCAAATACGGAAAGGATTGCATTTGAGCTGTTCGCAAGTTGTTTGTTACAAATATGCCTGACCTATTGCATTTCTCTAAGGGCTCTGATGTGATAGAGCCGTTTTTTGAAGAAACAGCGACGTGCCTTCGCCCAAAAAATTATCACAGTGAGAACCAAGTCCACTAAGCGGATTTGCGGCGAGACAAATTGAAAAATTGAATGAACTTCTGTTGAATATCATTGAAGAGTTTTTTCTTAAGTCGATCAATAGTACTAAGCAAAAAAGTATGCGTGGGCATAAAAAAGTAAATTGACAGCAACCAAATAAAGTAAGACCTTGCCCTACAAAAAATCTAAAGCTAATCCGCAAGTGATTTTCAATCATTAATCTCCCATTTTTTGCTTAACGCATTGGTGCTAATATTACTAAATATCGTATCATAGAAAGACATGCCATAATACCATCATCAAATGGAAAATCTAATTGAGTCTCACAGGTATCTGGTATGTTAGTTACCTTTATTTGTACTTAATATCTAAATTAATGCAAGTAGCTATTTTCACACTATTTCCTAAGTGCAATCCAATCATCGATTAATTCAGAAATTATGTGATCGCAGCGCGAATTGTATTGAAACAACTTTCGCGATGTGTTCATCTATGACATTTGAGAGTACACTTCAATTAAACGCTTGACCTTCACCAAATCCATTTTCTTTTTTACTCATTGCAAATCATCAGAAGTTTGTAATGCGAAAGATGATTTACAACGAGTTTATGGCAAACCCCATGTTTTCGATTGTCTTGTCTGACAAGAAGTTATACTTCGCTTTCCCGATTGTGTTAAGTGCCTTATGAGCTCGATTGTCCATTAAGTGCTTTCAACAATGCAAATTCCAACTTTTAACATGTTTAATTATTCTTCAAGCCATATATGCAAGAATTCAACAGGATGCTATACTTGTGGCAAGCAAATTACAACAAAACGCGAAACCTTGGTCTTAGTTGCCTAAAAATTATCACATTGAAGTTCATTCCGCGTTTCCAAGTTCGAGCTTTCGATAGAAAGTCTCGAAATTTCTGCTTCGTGCTATTATAAAAACAACTCACCTTTAAAACAATTTTAATACTGAACATTATTGAAAGCCCCGTGCCTGATACAAATTTGGAAGTCCTAAAAGATTTCGAAGTTCGAAAAATGGTGGTATGAATGAGGGGAGGGTTCACTATCATGTGTGCAGATATGACATTTATCAATTTCTATCACTCGCTATATGAGCAAATGTCATCCTTTCAGAGCAAGCTCAATGAAATGGGAATGCTGTTTTGTGGGGGAAATCTTTCAATCCAAGGTGGTTTAGTAGGGATTGTCTCATATAGATTCCAGAGATTCTGAAAATAGCGGCTAGAACAGAACTTGTCGGCATGAATGAACATTGGCAACCCTCCAGCCTTTTGCTGTTCAAACTGCTTTAGAACCATCCCGGAATTGACATATTGAAGGACTACTCGGCGAGCCAACAACACTACATTGCACTAACATTTCAGTCATAGTTTGGAGCACTGTCAAAATATATGTCAAGGAGTATGCTTTGACATGGAAGATGATAGGGACAATGACGGCACTAGATAAATTTCATCCAAAAACGTGGTGAACTGCAATACTTGTCATCACGGCAGAGTGTAACGTTTTTTGCCCGTTGATGACTAAGGTATGATAAACCACCTGTGTCCTGGTGGTTGGCAAAAATGAGTATATATCAAACATAACGTATAGACCACGCAGCGAAACACAACGTTCAAAGGATCGTTGCCCGTGAAAATCCTACGCAGGCGTTATAGACGAACGCAAGACTCAAAACCTCATTTCGTCTATAGGGGGCGCCGATTAGAAGCTTATCATGGCGAAAATCGGAAAATCGTTCTCTATGCTTGAGGTGGGCGAGATTTTTCGGGCACTTTTCCCTGAGCATCGCGCTTGTGTGAATGCTACATGCGCAAACATTAAAATAAATATGAGGCAAACATTAAAATGCCACAGGCTACGGAACCAAACGGGATCTAAGAGGATGTTCCTCAGCATCTTCAACGCGTGCTTGCAAGGGGGTGTACTCCGCGAATGCGAAGCGAGAAATAAGGAAGCGACACTTGTGCCGATCGCAAGGAGCTCTCCTTGTTCCTCTCCTAAAAGAACTCCTTGTACCTCTCCTAAATTTGTTGCAAGGGCTAAATTTTTTCTCGCGCCATGCGGATGCGCGAAATTTGCGCGCAATATGCATTTATGGAACATGAAATTCTTTTTTTTTTAAGAATCAGTGGCTTATAATACAAAATGACGACGATATTGCAGCGAATTATACGAGTAACCACGTGTTAGTACGTAAGAAATTACTTCTTTGTCTGACATGTAGGAAAGTTTTAGAGCATATTGTAAATGCAATTCACGGCAATGGCAACTAAGATAGGATCAAATGTAAGACAATGATATATCACCAAAATTATAATGGTAGGGTAAAAATTGTGTGATTGGTGACCCGGGATTGTCAAAGTGAAAATTTTCGAATGCAATTTTCTCCCCTGAGGAGTGGGAATTCAGCGAAAATGATTAGTTTTTTCGATGATGAATTTGTGAATTTTACTTGACAGGTGGAGCACATGGTGGAGGCACTTATCTCACTGTACGGATAGGACAGTCTTCTAGAACATGGCATGTGCATCACATGACCGAAGACACACGCCATGCACACTCTTCTAGCAAGAACCGTTGTTGGAACAGTACTCGATTAGATCATTAGAGAGAGAGAAAAAGAGAGAGAGAGGATCAGGGAAGCCATCCGAAAAAAATGCGAGTTGGCTTCCTCGGCAATATGATATCAGAGCTTGGGGATTGAAAATTGGTCCAATCACAGGAACAGTGAACTTTTTCAAGCGGGCAGATCAGGGCACATACTACTACTTCACCGTCATGAGACCCACCGTCTAAGTGGATTAATATTTTCAGTAGTAATAGATTTTGACGTTGAAGTCGTCACGGGGATGATACATCGTTGACATCCGTTACATTGGCGCCAATGTTGGGCCTCGAAGCGTGGGTCTTCAGTCAGTTTCTGATTATTTCTGATTATTACAATCCAGGCATCCCCAATGGAGGGTCCCAAAGCACGAAGTAATGAAATCTTGTGTCGGACAACAATAAGTGGCTTCACGCGGGGAACATTCTTTACTCTCCTTTATATATGTATAGATTTTTTTATGGGTTGATTTGATATGCGATCGACTTTATCCGGTCCCAGGTAGAAATACCTCGCCATAACCTCGCCATAATACCATACTATAACCGTCCTTATGGTTGAGCTTTTGACGATAATTTCCAGTAGTGGGGTCTTACTCCGCTAGATGACATCTCTACCCGAACGTTACGTATTTTGTATCGGGAAAAGGCTCGTTTTTTTATGCGTAATAAGGAGTGAGTGGATCTTTCATTGTTGGAATTACGAAACACTGAATACCAGAGACGGAGTGGTTTCGTCCGCATGATCGCTGTTATCGTCCGCTAGTAGGGAATAAGTAAAACGCGAACTTTTTTTTTTGGATTGGTAAATATGGAACACCGGATGATCATGTATTATACGATTGAACTTAAGCTCCACCTTGCCCATTACACAGTGCGACGTATTCTTTCAAGGTGCGAGGTGCTCTTCAGCAATTATTGATTTGATCAGCTTTGATATTGAAGAAGTTTTACAAGCGTGACGGATTCAGACGCGATTCATACTAGGTTTACTAATGTGTCATGTCAAGGAATGGATGATATAATGTGGATTTGGCTTAGCAATGGTAGTCTTTATAATAAACTAAGGTAACCAAATAGCAGATCCGCTGAGTTGCATCAATCCGGGTTGACAGTGGGACTATCCAATCCAAAAATATGATCAAATGCCTTGGTTTCAGTATTTACTCGAAGATGAGGTTCTTTGGTAATATCGGAGGGTTAACAAACCAGGCTGTAGATGGAGTATCAGAACTCTGCCATCTAATGGTCAACATTGGGCACGTTAAAACAAGGAAAAGTTTAGCAGATATGGTGTTGCTATACGACTCCGATGTTTAAGCTGAAGCTCTCAGTAGGAAGTCTTATCGTATCTGCACTCTTTTTGAACTAGCAGCGCTGGTTATCTTAGGGAAGTTGGCCTTTTTCGCTCCTTATTAAGAAAAAAAGAAGGATCTACCGTTGTAGTGGAGGAGAAGGTAAAGACACGCGGGGAGAGGAGAAGGATTATTGCTCTGTGATAGTACGAGCAGGTAACTGAAACCCCGTGAGGATCTGTTACCAGGAACGTGGAGTCGTGGCTCAACCAAAAATAGTTATCTGACGTAGCTCTTCAGTTGACAGAGAAGTTTGCAGTATTATCTACAAAAATTTGTGTGCCTGTTTTTGCAAAAGACTGGTGAATGTTTTCTTCACTCTTTTAAATCAAGAATGTGGCTGAAACAATACTCACGTATTGAGGAGTAAATGGGGGAAGTTTTTTCAGATACCATTGTCGGATAGATGCTAGTTTCAAAGAATCTATGGAGCTGTGTGAAGTATTAAACTTGAGATGTTCTTATCACTAAAATGGAATTTTTGATCATTTGTCAGTGCAGAATAAAGCGGGCTCACTTTCTGAGTAACCCCAGTAACCCTAGAGGCCTAGTCAAAAGTAATGCGAGAAACAGTTGCAGGGTAAGTTTCCGGTGTGACTGAAGAGAGTTTTCGTCGGTCCAGTTCAGTCGTTGTGTGCCACTGGGAGTCCGACACTTAGGGCCAAAAAAGCCTTTACAGGCGAACTAACAATAAATTATCTCTTATGAAGCTCTCTTATTAAAGCAAATCATTTTCCATAAAGGTTCAAAATTTTTAAACATCAATTTTCAATACAAGTTTTCAAAAAAAAACTTTCAAAGATCGGGATTCAGCTTAAGATGACATGGGAAAATGTTTTTAATTATTTCATAGAGACCTCTATTCCCGGGTCATTATAGATTTTTCCGGCCGCTTACGCAATTTTGCTTAATAGGTAGCATTTTCACTTTTCCTTTTCGTAGCAAGAATGTTTTGCATATTTGATTCTCTTGAAAAACGGTTAACATTTCGCCTAAATTTGGTGCCTAACGTTAAAAGCTTTTCTACCGTCTTTGAATAAAGATTCAGAATTAATGTCTTCAATTTTGGTTCCGCTTTGCATTCCTTCTGCAACTTCCAAATTTTTTGAATTGTTACTTCCATTGTTGTTTGATACCTGCTCAATTTTTTTATTTAGTCCTTCCAAAAAGATTTTAAGGGTTTTAAAGTACCTTCGAGTACAGGTTTATCATGCATATAATTATGGAATTCGTTCCTAAGTTTGGCATGCTTGAGAATACCACATGACCTTCCTTCTTCTAGGCAGAAATCATGATATTGACATTCATATCTGGAACTGTAGTAGCGTGGAAGTGACAACATATAACAAATCTGTTGTGTATACGCTGCTTGTCAGTTGAAACCCTAGTCAATTAATTATGCCTTACGTTGATCTTTTGTAGCATATTCAATTTTTGAAATCGTCATTCCAATCGTTTGTGACTGTGTCTAATGCATTTCTTTTCAGTGGAAAGACTCATTTTCAATATGACAATCAGCAGCAACAATTTACTCATATGTTCGCTAGTCATCAATCATTGCTATGAATTATTCCATGTTGGTAAAATAACCGTTAGGAGATTTGAACCCAGGTATTACGCTTTCGTTTTCTACATTCCATTCTCTGTTTTCTATTGATTATTTCTTTTTCAGTGCTTGCGTGATCTAGTATAACTAAATTTCACTATAAAATCAAAAACCTTTCCAGTTTTCTATCCATCACTTGATGAAATGCAGCCATCAGCAACTTATTGAACAAGCTTCAGCACAACTAAAGCAGTTTGGGGTAAGTTTTCATCTTGTCAATCATCTTGTCATAAGTTGCTTGTGAGACTGAAGGAGTCAAATCGGTAATTCTTAAAAAATCCCTGTTAATATTTCATACTGTTTACTGTATTCTAAATTGTCACACAAAATTGTCAAATTTTTTTTATCCCCCGGAACGTTCCGTCGTTTCCCGTCATTTGCTTCGTTTCATCCATAAAACCGTTTCATTGGTGCGAAGTGTCGGTCCAATGTTGTCTTCCGAAAAGTCAAGCGTCTTGTCGACGTAGCCTAGCGATTCGATGTACCCCTACAAGAAATTAAATCAAGCATTCAATCACAAGATTTTGCAGGCCTGTTTACAGGTTCAAAACGAGAGATTATGCGTTCATCTAATGCTTCTTTCAATTGCAGTTTCGATGCTTAAACGAGCTGTGGAGCATGTCACATCATCGATGTATGGCATCTAAATTGCTGAACGAGAAAGTCGTTCATCATGGCTCTATAGCGGTCATCATCGACTGTAATGTTATTCCGAGCAGCATTTTTGAAGACAAATAGACCAGCAAAGTACACAGCAGTGACTTTCTGCGGATGTAACGGTGTTTGTTTATTGACATGGCCATTCAACCAGAAATAAGCCTAATCGCTTTTCTTATGAAATTCGTGATTTATTCTTGCGCCCATACACCGAATCCACGCCATGGCCGGTGGTTGCTCGTCTTCAATTCGTGCATGAGTAGGATTCTGTATGCCCACAAACTAAGAACCTCCTGTAAAATTTTTCATAATGTGGATGGGGACATGTTTAATTGTTGAGCACGATGTCAAATTGTTAACTCTACTCTCTACAGCTATTATTGTTTCTTTATTCCGCACTGTACGACGTCTGCATAGATGTCAATTATAAGTAAGAGTAAACGTGATGCGAAAACGAGTGAATTTTTCTGATGGGCGATTATGTCAGCCATTAAATTAACTAAGTGCATGATGTGTTTCTCGGACAGAACAGTTTTTGTTTTTAACGCAATGAAATTTGCAGACGGTGAGGCATCAACCTATGAATAACAGCTGTCACATCAAACCTACACTAAAAAGTGTTGCCGACTTAAAGTTCTATACCTCTGAAAAACACCCTTAATTTTTTCCTGCGTATACACTTCCTGTTACAATAGTTCCGCAATCAAGGTATTGAATAATTACAACAAAAACAATGCCCACAATCTTACCCCCAGACGATATTGATTTGAATCTCTTTTGGGTTGGAAATGATAGTCTTTTCCATGCCATCAATTCTTGTTTTGATTTAAGAACAAAATATGACGCCGTATTTTATTGACTGTTATGAATCGAGGTAAAAGCGATGAGGATTTCGTTGAAACAATTCGAATGAGCTGTTTGAAGTCCTGAGACGCATTATACATCGATGAGGATTTTGCGAACCCCATTCGGAATCTTTCTCACTCTCCTTCCTTTTCATTCTTTCTCAAAATATGTGCACTTCCAGACGTGATTTATAACACTTGAGGAATAAAATGTACTGTCACATGTCATGTCTTTCAAATACGGACGTCAAAGGGCGCCTTTCCACTGTAAAATCGAATGTCATCCTCTTCTAATTTTTGCCGTAATACTTGAAAAAACTAGCTCAGTAGAAAATTTGTTCAAGCAAAAATATTTTATCCCTGCATGAATTTCAGTTGCATCCATTTTCATCACCACCCAAAGTCAAGGCGCAAAAAAAATCCGTGTCACTTTACTCAGTACTACTATATAGGACTAATTTTTTTGAGGTTATTTTAACAAGATCTAACCTTTAATGAATGTAAATCATATTCTGAAATAACCTTCAATAATATGCATCGTTCTCATAGTTTTATATTATACGAGGGGCAACAGCCCTCGTATTATAAAGAACTATCACAAAATAAAAAAAAAACAGATGAATTCAGTAATTTTGTCAAAAATAATTGAATTTCGTCAATGGTAAAGTATTTTAATTGATATGATGTAGGCGTAACACATCTTAAGACTCATGTTTTGCGTTAACTACGGTGCAATTGATTATTTTTAATGAGGATATATCCAAAGAAGTAAAATACTCTCAGATTTTAAATGTTTTAAAGTTTACACTCTCGTTTTGTAGCGTTGGGCAATCAACTGGATGAAAGCGATAAATTTCCCATAAAGTTTCCATTATCTTTAACGGCACTTGCCCCTATTGATTTCTTTAATTTCAAAATATTTTTAAAAATTATTGGTCAGCTGTGAAGATAACTCAGAATTAAAATTTTAGCAACTGCATGATATGCCTTTTTATGGACAAGTAACAAATGAAACGACTCTTTAAGTCTTAAAATAATATCTTGAAAGATTCAAAGGCTCTTTGAATACTAAATTAAAGTGTTGCAAGGAACTAGAGAGAGCTAAGTCTAAGCATCAACTAATAGTTCTAATTGACAGATATTTCACTACAAGCACATATTCATTGAATCGATGAATTTCCTGCATGAAATTCCAAAAGTTACGAGTCACATATCACTTTTATTTTCATTTACTGCAATGCAATGGATAATCATTTTGAGGTACATAAACTAAATTTATCGCCCAGCCAAATATCAAATGTTAAAGGCAACTCGTAAATTCGCCTTCATCTGATAGCACACACGTTCGCGATGTATGATTGATGGACCGGTTCCCATCTTAATCATACCACGCACAATGGTATCGTGAGGATTCGGATACGTAAAATAATAGATTCTAATTTGGAAAAAAACTACCAAATGCGCTTTCGTGGTCCATCCAAATAATACAGGTCATCCGGCATGAAATGTAAACGCAATATTGATGTAAATCCATCATTTTTTTTTGTCACTGTAAGCAAGCAGTTGATCATCCCACCTTAGAAGCAAATAGGCCCATTATTACATTTTCATATAAAAGATGCGGTCATCAACAGCACCATCATCAGTTGCACGACAACCTTTCCCTCTCAACAAGTCGGGTCTTCTTCAAAGCCAAACATCAAAGTCAACATGTTCAAATTGGTGAGTTGACTAATCCGCTGGTCTCTGGTAGAATTGCAAAGCGCGATGAGCTCCGGGTTCCACATTTAATTGTGATGCAAATTTAACAATCTTGCAATTTTTTTCAAGGTCGTTGTCGCTGTCGTTCTTGGATTAGCCGCTGCTAGGCCCCAACAATACTCAGCGAACCCAGAAGGTGCTGCTCAGATCAAGAGCCTGTCCAGCGACATCCTGCCCGATGGCAGCTACCAATACGCTTATGAAACTTCCAATGGAATATCGGCCCAAGAACAAGGAGCTGGAGGTGTCCGTGCCCAGGGTGGATTCGCCTACACTTCACCCGAAGGAATCCCAATCCAACTAGCATATGCTGCCGATGAGAACGGTTTCCGTCCAGAAGGCGCCCATTTGCCAGTCCCACCACCAATCCCAGAAGAAATTGTCAAGGCTCTCCAATACAACGCTGCTCACCCTGAAGAAGATGACCCACAATTCGAAATCGCCTCCAGACGTTTGTAGATTGTTCCTTTCGTAGTTTCCTAGAATAAGTGTAAATAAAGATTTTTATTTTGTTACTTTTTGATAAACAATGAGTTTTATGCGAATATCTCCATCGCGTTCCCGTGGTAATTCGAAGAGGCGAGAGGTCAAGTTCCGCTAATTGTTCTATCGGCCACATCAATCATCGTTGTCAAAACAATCAGCACAAAAGGTCAACTTCATTACAAGTTCTGAAATACCAGTGGCAAGTAATAGGATGCAGATGTTGCATAATGTAGTGCTAATCTTCGATTGAAGAACCCAAGGCTCGCACTTGTGAATAATTTCCAGTTTTCCATCTTCAGGCATAAACCGCGCAGTCATCTCTGCAAATTACACATTTTGGAGTTTGCAGCTATAACGCGAAGCCAACCAGGTAAAATTACAAACAGGTATAATTACAAGAGTATTCACAGAAAAGCCGAGGCCGCCACCTTTACCTGAAGACAATTGTAACTCTCCCCAGAATTAAAGTATCTCAAAGATGCGATCTGTTCTTTCTGAGAAACATTCTCGGTCCAAGACAAGCACTTGAGTGTGACCTTTAGCGTTGGAAGCCAACACAGGTGATGGCTCTTGGCCAAAAGTTTGCTGTGGCAATCACAGGGAAGTTCCATTTACTTGGTTTCCGCTTTTGCTCAATCAGCAAGTCGACATTGGTCATTCGGGCCAAATGGTCTCGTCCAGTTAGTGCTGCGCAAGTAAATCTTCAAAGATGAAATTGTCTGAGGTCGTTTGTACAAGAATGTTAATAAACGAAGTGCACACGTAAGTTGGTTCAGCGTTGGTCGCAGCATCACCCCACATATGTTCCCTCGTCTTAACTCTACGTGTGCAAAAATCATTCAGTGTTCTAACTGCTCAAGTGGCTTTTGCATCTATTTTTCGGCAAATCATTCTCTTTCTTAATTGACACGCGGAAGTCATGTTATGACCACCTTTATTCCTTTCCGAATCGGATATAAGGTCGAACGTAAATTTCGAGTTTATTGCTCATTATAGCGAAACATGATAGTCATGAGGAAGTGTTTAGTTGAATTTAATATGCGTAGCAAGATGACTTCATACGTCCGTCGACTGATATTCACGTATCATTTTTTGCAGAGATAGTTTGAAACCAAGGTGAAATGTTTAGGGGTCTCTTCAATTTTTCCATCCGTTGTCGTGCAAGTTCGCATATTTCCCAACTGCAATCGACGAGTGAATTTAATTGAAGACTAATACATTCACACTAGCAATTACTTTTGGATCGAGAAAATATTTGCACATGAGATGTTCTGAATTGGGCAAGGTCAGATGGCTTGATAAGAAATAAAAATCTATTGTTCAGGATCATCAGGGGTTTCCCACGAAAATTCAGCGAAAATAAACTACTGTGACTTAATATTTTCTAAATTATTTAACGCTCTGCACAACAGACTTAAAAATAAAAGCATCCGTGCATCTGAAAAAATCTTAATTTTCTTATTTTTTTGAGAAAATTCAATTTTAAGATAGTGTGACATGAATGTCATACTCTTTTCCTTTCCGAAGAAACCATGTGATAGGTAAACACATGGTTTCTTGATTCAAATCCAATAAATGAAAAACATAGGAACCTTCCACCTTTTGTTGTGAAACCGTATTTCGCAGCATCCCAAGATGCATTTAGATTCACGCCATCCATGTGACGTTCTCAAACAATATTTGGATGACGAATTGTTATGTACTGATTGGTCTTCTTTTGACACCTCCTTAGCTGTGCTTTTGGTATTTCTCCTACAAAGACTTAATGCCACATTAATTCCCTTCTATTCATTCATTCTTCTATTCATATTCAGCTGAATAGCATTTGGTATTTTTCGACACGTCTCTGTCTGCAGCTAATTTACAATCAGGAATCCTGTTCCGACAGTACCCAGACTCAGCATACCATTTTTCGACAAGAATCCTAGCAGTGTCAAGCTCGTAAAGTTATTGTCAAAATAAAATGTGTAATTTTGATGGAGTGGTATTTCTCGTAATAGACGCATGATTGAATTTGAGGATGCTCCAAGATAATATTCGTTGGGCAGTGCCACATTTTCTAACCTAGTTTCGGGTTCGATCGCAAATTCAGATACGCCACTGAAAACGTAAATCTTACAGCCCTACTTGTAAGGCTTTTCCGGGTTATAATTTTCCAATTTATTTCTTGCCTTCGTGGTGCATTTTAGCTCGTCGACGCAGCGAAACTGCTCTAAAAGGAATCAAGCAAAACATTCCTAGTCTAAGCCAGAATAGTTTGACAAATTTCGGGTGTGCGCGAGGCAAGTACTGGAAATGATCATTTAAATGTGCAAATCGGCGAATTATTTCAAAAATCTTGTAATGGAGTCAAGCCTCCTGAATCGTCAGGGTGACGACTACAGGACAAGTCGGCCTAGCACCGACATCCTAAAGGTCAACGGTTCCGCCACTCGAAAGTTCACATGATTGGTTTGTGCTGGTGGACTAGCTCAGTGCGGCGAGGTATGCGGACGTGGGTCGGAGCCTAGTGAACTTCCACTCCCGTTCCATTACACCCACTCTCAATAACGACAACAATTGAGTAATAAAAAGTACCTTATAAGTTGCTAAAATTAGTAAAAACTACGCAGCTGCGTTCCTTTTTTTTTGATGCTTTGTTATCTTAGCCCGCAATAAACTATACTGTCGGCATCATGCATACCGAACTTTCTTAGAAATTCATTCTTTTGTTTACAAATTCGGGTTGCTTGCACGTGTAAACTGTTTTTGACCATGACTAATAAGTAGGAGTCCTGAATCATCTATACCTTATCAATGTATCATTATTCCCAGTTGCTTACAAACTTTCAAGCTGTAAACATGGCTAGTAAAAGAAAATCACTGTGTATTGACGAAAAAGTTTTACTGATACGCGCAGTAGAAACGGGAGAGAAGATAAGTGATGTTGGCAAACGCTTTGGGCTTAGTCGCTCTACCGTGTCTACAATATGGAAAAAAAGAAAAAATTCTCCAAGCTGAGGGCGAGGGGAAATCTTCCAAAAAATTAAAGAGACCTAAATACGAAGACTTGGATCAAGCTATACTATCATGGTTTCACCGGCAGCGCCAGAATAATATGCCTATCTCGGGGCCGCTCGACTTTTGTCACTGGTCCAAACGTAGGAAAATAAAACAAAAGTTATTTTTAATAAGAACTTTAATACGTTGTACCGCCTTGAGTTAAGTTACAATAATAATTCCTTAGCTTAATTTGCGTAGCCTTTTATAGGTAAGCTTGTCCTTGTGCATATCCGGTAAGCTTGACCTTGTGCATATCCGGAGTTCATTCTTTTGTATTGATATCATTAGGTAAGCTTGACCTTGTGCATATCCGGAGTTCATTCTTTTGTATTGATATAGATTTGAGATTCTTAGAAAAGGACCACCTGTTCAGTTGTGGTTGTGTTTATTATAGGGGAGCAGGGGACTTAACACTCATGAAAGCTAAGGCGGAGAATTTTGCTGAAGAACTTGGTTTAACTTCTTTCAAAGCATCAGAAGGATAGCTCGGAAAATTCAAGCAACGTCATCATATCAACTATGGTAAACTAAGTGGGGAAGCACGAAGTGTTGATACGAATATGACTCACGATTGGATTAATAAAGTGTGGTCAAAATTCACAGAAAAATACGCCCCAAGTGACATTTTCAATGCTGATGAAGCAGGAATTTTCTATAAGTTGACGCCAGATAAAACTCTGAAATTTAAAGGGGAAAAGTGTGTGGGAGCAAAGCTTTCCAAGGAACGTATTACGGTGCTTGTGGCTGCTAATATGGATGGCACAGAAAAAAAAGCTAATGGTAATAAGCAAATCGAAAAATCCGCACTGTTTTGAGAACATTAAAAAATTTCCAGTGACGTATAAAGCTAATAAATCAGCTTGGATGACCAGTCAACTTTTTGAAGAAGAAGTGCGAAAGTGGGATGCAGAATTAAAGGGACGAAAAATTTTACTTCTTGTTGACAACTGCCCTGCCCACCCGTTTATATCAAACCTTCTGAACAAAGAGTTGGCATTCCTTCCTCCAAATACGACTAGTGTCTTACAGCCAATGGACCAGAGTGTGATCAAAAGCCTCAAGAGTCACTACAGAAGGAAATTGTTGATGGAGCTAGTTGAGTCTGAGGGTAAAACTTGTGTTAATATGCTGCATGCAGTAAATTTTTTATCCAAAGCCAGGGAAGAAGTGACACCCACAACTATACAGGACTCTTTTCGACATGCTGGACTTTGTCCCAATTCTACGAGCGATGAGGTGGAAACAGAATCTGAGTTTGATAGTGACGACGAACTTCCATTAACTGAGTGGATTCAACAATTTAACACGGCAGGAAATACGGTAAATCTTCAAACCTACATCGCAGTAGACGACTGCCTGCATACTACGGCTTCACTCACAGACAAAGAAATTTTAGATTCAGTGAGAAAAACTGAGTATCAAGAGCAAGGAGATGAAGATGAAACAGATGAGCCTGAGCCTCCGCCGAGCATTAAAAAAGCTCTGAAAGCAGCTAAATTATTGGAAAATTATTTCCTTTATCACCAGGATGCCTCAATATCGCAAGATATGAATAAAATAAGTAAAAAGATACAACAAAATTACTGGTCCAGCAAAAGACGTCAGACAAAAATAACAGACTATACGCAATAGCATAAGATTCTTTTTTATGTACATAACTACTAACACTACTCTGAAATAAACTTTTTATTTTTCTAATTCTGATTTTTCTTCACTCCATTTAACGACAACTCTCTATAACGCCATAAAATGCACAGTCCCTTCAGTGTCGTTATATAGAGTTTACACTGTATATTGAATCAGCTTTTATATGTTATACACAAGCTAAATAAAAAATATTCTATTCTGAACATTGAACAAATGGTTTCATTTTTTCAGTTCAATCCTTGACTCATGCCAAAAAAAAACGTTCGATCGAATATTTTTTTTTCTTGACTTTACAGTATATTTCCTCTTTTTCCTTAACTTTCTCATTTTATATTCACTTATTTTTCTTAATTTTTCTTCTTCATACATACTTTTCAACGCTTATACACTTACACTACATGACATGTCTAAACCCAACACTACAATATTAAAATAGGCTGATTATTTCCTCATTCTTCAGGAAGGTAACAACTTGAAGGAAACCATAGTCCAAATGCAGAACAATATTACAAAGTTTGTTAGCAGTAGCACATCCCTTAAACTATCCATAAATCCAGATAAATTGCAAGCCATACTCTTTAGTAAAATAAAAAACCCACACAATTTCATCAAACTACACAACAACATCATAGCCTGGAAAAACAGCATAAAATTCCTCGGCAGAATTGTCAACAAATCAGGAAGTTTCACAAACATTAAAGAACACTACAAAACTTTCCACAACGAAAGTAATGTAATCAACAGGCTATGCAAACCAACTAACCTCTTCAGTCCACCCACGGCAATTAACATCTACAGAACATTAATAAGACCCAAACTGGAATATGCAGTAACCACCATGGCCCATGCTCCGAATTACATTTTCTCATTCTCAAGCAATGCCTCAGTTTACCTCCTATTACACCCAACATATAAACTTTTGACATAGCAAAAGGAGTCACTGCCAAAGAAAGAGCCGAATACCTAACGGCCAATGAAATAGGCAAACAAATACACTTGAATGGCCTCAAAACAGCGGACATATACACCGATTCCCCCTTAAAAAACAGTACTCACAAAATACCCCCTACTCTTAACACACCTCAGACCACTACTCCACATAAACAAACCGCCAAATATGAAAATTCGATGCGCCCCCTCAGTAACCCCTTTCCACAACTACAAAAACACAGATGCAATAGACCTCAACAGGATTTTCAACTGCTACATTCGTGAATTAAAAACAACAAACACAAAAATAATAATAACAGATGCGGCCAAAAATACGTTCGGGAATGGTACAACTTACAAAGAACTCATGGGTTACATCACTAACTCATAAAATCTGAGAAACTCAGTCACAGTCGTCAATGCAGAATTAGCCGTAAATACGCGGCCCTCAATGAGCACTCGGCCTCGATGAGCATGAACAGCACTCGATGAGGTAGACACTTTAGCCAAAGAAGGAATCCCGAAACAGACACAGCTATACACACATTATGAATTGGATGATGTCCTGAGTGACATTTGCTCTGAGATCCACATAACATAGCAGGAAAAAGTCTTTCACACTATTGGAAATTTCAAAGCTAATCCATGGACAAACGCCCCACACCTAAGGAATTCAAACAGACCCTGGCTCCATAAAAGGGCAATTAACCCGATTTACTGCAAAAGCATAAACAGACTCCTCGTAAACAGATCCTATAATAAAGAGAGGTTATATAAAATAAACAAGTCAACGACGGAGTCATGTCAACATTGACGGAGTCATGTCAACTGGACACATCAAGCCAGAAAATCTTTAATTGTACTGAATATAAAGCATAGGAAAAATTTTGAATTTTTTAATAAATACAAGAACATAAATGAATTATTAACAAAAAATGATAATAACCTCCTTGATGCACTCTGCAGCTTCCTTGAACAAGCAAAGATAATCATATGAAACATTTCAACATACCACACACACAAGCTCCCTAACATCACACACAATCCTCAAGTTCCTAATATCCTTACCTGAACGAGGAATGATCATAAATATAATTATAAATAATCTTTCCCCTTTATGAAGGAAAAGGAAAAATAATTTTAAAAAATAGAACAAATAAGCGACATTGCTGGCCAGTGCCTAGTGTGCCAGGGCCAATTTTTTAGTGTGCCAGGGCCGAAGAACCACGAGGATAAAAAAAAACAAACGCACTGAGACCAATCTCGAAAGCTGACTTCTAAAGTTACTACAGGAAGTGGAAATACCGCCAGGAGCCTAATGTTTCTAATCTAGGTCATTTTAAATTATGTATACTTTCACTTTAGGTTAGGAGTTTTGTAGTAGGCAGGGTTTCGTTGTATTGTAAATGAAGCAATGATTTTAAAAGGCAGCAAATGTTATAAATAACAGAATTTAAACATATTTGAGATGATCTACAAGGTCGATGAAGAATATGCACTTCTAAGAACACCACTCTCTTGTCCTAAATAATATTTTTCATCTACTATGGAATGAGCCCAGATTAGAGAGGAACACCTAAAGAGGAATCTAAATGCAGAGCTAATGAACTCCTGGCATGGTTTCGAAGAGGGAAAATGAAAAAAAAAACTATCTGAAAGTGACAAAATGATGACAGGAACATTTAAATCAAGCCGTTGATTGAGATAACATGACGATATGAGGCAACACTTTGGTACAAAATAATATAAACTAGAATGGTCTTTTGGGGATTTTTGGGGAACTTCATTTTGTGGGAAACTATTCAAACTATATTCAGGTGGAGAAAAAAACTCCTAATTATATTCCGCATCTGATTAAGCTTATAAAAGTTCCCATAAATCAATAATAAAATATTATCTCTGATAAATGTAACATTTTAACATCAACTTGTGGTCAGCAGGTGATAAAAAACAGAATATTTCGCGTAGAGCAAATGCTTGAACACAAATCACATAAAAATCTGAACTGGCATCAATTATTTAATTTGACTTTTTATAATGTGAGCTGCCTATCTCATATTCAAATGACATCGAGCAAAAGACTTTTCCTTTCAGATTGGCGGAAGGTGGAAGGAAAGGTCAAGAAAAAAAGGGTTCACATCTTGACATAAAATGCTGAATGACCCACTTACTCTCCAGTTTTGGTTTCATAACAAAACGATTTCAAGGTTCCGTGAACAGACCCAATTTTACACAAAAAAAAAACTGAACTTTAGTATTATAATTCAAAAATTTTGACCATACCCACCCAAAAAATTGCTCTGAATAAAATGAGTTTTAACTTGATTTCTACATCATTCATCAAAAAATACATTCAACTTGCCTATCCAGTATCATATGCGACCAAAATAATTAACGCAATAAATTTTAATTTTTGTAAATTATAGTTGCTTTTTTTTAATTCTGACTGGATTCAGATTTTGTCAAGATGCAATCGCAGTGTGAATGTCCGCAGCGTTTGCAAATTGAATATTCATTTTGCGACACCTACAAAATTTATTCAAATTTATGTAGTTATCAACTGAAATCCATTTTGGGTAGAAATTTTGATTATGCGCATACGTTAATCCAAATTAAATTGGACGATGATAAATTTCGAAATTGAATGTAATTGAGTGTTAATGTGTGTCACACACACACAGCCCTACGTTGTAAAATTGTTACATTTGACCATAAAACTTATTTGATTTTCAATGCATTTTTATATCCCCTCGCAGCATTCCTAAGGTCTTTATTACGTTGCAACAACCATATGTGAACAATAACAAAAAGACTAAAAGTTAAGCTGAAGAGCTAAAATAAAGCATTTCTCGTCATGAGGTTGTGAACAAATCATTATTCATTTTAAATGAAGGAATAAAAATGTCTCCGAGAATTCAACCAGAAGCAATCATGATTTATTTGACAGTATGGTGGAGAAGCCTTGTCTATACAGAAAGAATACCTGAATTCATTGGTAAACCTCTCAAGAACGACCAAAAATTTAACTAAATTCTATAAATCAACCTTTAAAAGGACTAGAAATCGATTCATATGACAAATGCTAACCGGAAGATCATTTTTGTAGTCAATTCCCAATTCGCAAGAAACTGATCACCGATTTTTTCGGGAAACCCAGATACAGTAAACAATTTTCAACTCTCGCCTAGTACGCAAAATTTTTAGGCTTGATTCAATATATGACATTGATCTGCCAGGAATGGATCCCTCATATGAGACTTGTATTTCCGACACTGAAGTGTAGCAGAGATGATTAGCTTAGGGGTAAACTTATAAGACATTCTCTTTTTTTTTTCGTTAATAAGGTGATCATAAATTGTTTCTACCGATCTCCGTCTCTACTACAGCACTGCTGGAGAAAGTGATTTCGTGGAAGTTTGACAAGATTAAATTTATTGAATGAACACGCAAATAACTAAAAAATCTTTAAGTGGAACATTAAAGTAGAATAAGCAATCCTCATTATCATTCACAAGACAAGAAATAGAAATCACCATTGTGGATGCAGAAGTTGCTAAACCAACGCTACCAGACGTGGGACAGAACTAGGCCAGATAGGAGTGTCGACAAATTATTGAAAATTTGAACCATTCCAAGATAGAACAATACAAGGAAACAAAAACAACAAAAATCCTCAAGAAGATAATAACAATATAATACAATATAACGACAAAAGCCATTACCAAACCATTACCAATCATCAAAGAATAATACATGGCGAAAACGGAAAAACTCATTGAAAAAATGACATGCGGGAAAATAAGGAACGATGCCACTGAGACGTGCGAAACTAGGACTAAAGAAACAATAAGGAAAGCAACGAAAGTAGACCATAAAATCGCCAAAAAACTATCAACAATAAGATATAAAGAGGCCCCACGCCCACATCTTTGTCTAGAATCACGAAATTTACGCATATTCACAAAAATTCACCGACACTTATTTAGAATTTATTTAGAAATACTCATAGGTAGTATAAATTCTAAATAATAGTATAAATAAGTGGGCGAAAATTTCCCGATCTGAACTATAGTCACAAACATTACAATATTTCCATTCGCATTTAACTATCACAATACTCATAAACAATATTTTGACCATAAATCAATAAAATTACGAAAAAAATATGCCCCGTCAACAAATTTTTGCTGCCCATGGACACAAGAGAATCGACAACGGGAATGTTAACTCCACACGAACATAATTTCCCGTAGAATTAAGCCCCGCTCATTAAAAACAATATTGACAGATGCTCGACTCGGGATTTAATTTGCTGGAGCCGAATGAACATGGGGAAATTGCATTCTAAAGCTGATATAAAGGGTACACTAAGCTAATCAAATATGTTCAAATCTATAATTCCCTTTTAATTGACATTAATGAGCATATCCTTATGTCAAATGAGAATTAGAAATGCTCAATATAAGTTTATTCACATTTCTCATTAACGTTGAGTGAGTACAGTGCATGATTTAGCGATCAATTCGATAATGCTTACAACATTCAAGTTATATGTGTGATTAATGACATTTTCTCGTAAATTGTGATCGTTGTTGTCAGGTTCATTTAGTTTTGAGTTAGAATCTACCATAACGATTCCTAAGCCATGTGAGCATATGGCAACCACTTTCATGTATTTATATATACTCGTATACCATGTAACGGCGTAGTCCGCATTTAAAACGTTAGAAGTTTAACATATGAATAACTATTAGACTATTAGATATTGTGCAATTAATAAGTCTCAATAAAGTACTACTACTGCTACTACTACTACTACTACTACTACTACTACTACTACTACTACTACTACTACTACTACTACTACTACTACTACTACTACTACTACTACTACTACTACTACTACTACTACTACTACTACTACTACTACTACTACTACTACTACTACTACTACTACTACTACTACTACTACTACTACTACTACTACTACTACTACTACTACTACTACTACTACTACTACTACTACTACTACTACTACTACTACTACTACTACTACTACTACTACTACTACTACTACTACTACTACTACTACTACTACTACTACTACTACTACTACTACTACTACTACTACTACTACTACTACTACTACTACTACTACTACTACTACTACTACTACTACTACTACTACTACTACTACTACTACTACTACTACTACTACTACTACTACTACTACTACTACTACTACTACTACTACTACTACTACTACTACTACTACTACTACTACTACTACTACTACTACTACTACTACTACTACTACTACTACTACTACTACTACTACTACTACTACTACTACTACTACTACTACTACTACTACTACTACTACTACTACTACTACTACTACTACTACTACTACTACTACTACTACTACTACTACTACTACTACTACTACTACTACTACTACTACTACTACTACTACTACTACTACTACTACTACTACTACTACTACTACTACTACTACTACTACTACTACTACTACTACTACTACTACTACTACTACTACTACTACTACTACTACTACTACTACTACTACTACTACTACTACTACTACTACTACTACTACTACTACTACTACTACTACTACTACTACTACTACTACTACTACTACTACTACTACTACTACTACTACTACTACTACTACTACTACTACTACTACTACTACTACTACTACTACTACTACTACTACTACTACTACTACTACTACTACTACTACTACTACTACTACTACTACTACTACTACTACTACTACTACTACTACTACTACTACTACTACTACTACTACTACTACTACTACTACTACTACTACTACTACTACTACTACTACTACTACTACTACTACTACTACTACTACTACTACTACTACTACTAGTGATCATAGTTGACATTAAGCATAATTATTCGACAGTAACTTACTTGTCAAGTACCTTATTCGTCTACATCAGGCCGTGGTCGATACGGATTTTATTTTCTTATGACTGTTGTTGTAAATACATCTCTTTTTCCCTCAGAATTTTACATTAATTCCTATACATACCAAAGTCTTGAAGTGTTGTTCAGCCAGTGTGTGCCGCCATCATTCGTTCGTGTATCGTCTTCGTCCAGTAATGCTTGTAATTTATCGTCTTCAAACTTTTTTGGTCGATTTTCACGCTCTTTGTCAATTACATTGAAATCGCCACTTTTGAAACGCTGAAATCAGCGTTCACAAGTCTTGACGGTTGGAGCACGATCACCGTAAGTCTCTACAAGAATTCGATGACTTTCCGATGCCTTTTTGTCTTGATTGAACAAGAAAATCGTTACATACCGCAAATCCTCTTTACTTGGCTCAAAATTTGACATTTTTAACACGAAAAAGAAGTATGCTACTAACTCGTAAACAACTAAACGAATATGACGTTTTGTAGCGGGCAGTCTTACCAGCAAAATGACGCTTTGCGTTCGACAGGTTTCATGCGCAATCTCTTGACAACAAAACGACATTTTAAATTTGCGCACCTGGTACATTACATTATTCCTAACTTAACTTAGTGTAACTTGAACTAAAGTTCAATTCTAAGTAATTTAAGTGAAAGAGGGGGTGTTTGGAATAGGTGATTTGCCTCAATGAAGTTATCCTCGATCGCCCTGGTTTAAATTTGTGTAGATGGATGGTTTCAGGTTTTGCCTCCGAGGACGTGCAGTAAACCAGAATTGGTTGTCGCAGAGAAGTCGTGTGGGAGATAAATAATTCAACGAGTTGTTTTTGCACAGATTCCGTTCGTACTTTTCCCCGATTATGGGCTGTGGATGGTCAGACTACATTTCAGTTGTCTTGTTGCCTGTTCGACCATATATTCAAGGGATTATTTTCCTCTTCTTCTATGTAAAGAAGACTTCATCTTTGTAAAGAAATCAGATCCTCAAATGCTGTTTATTGGGTCGTCTATGTTTTGGAAGACATTACCAAAGAATTTTTTCATTCGAAAATTTGTATTTCTTCCGCAGTAGAGGAAAATATCGTTATCCACACAGAGAAACAATTCATCAGTATAGGCCAAACTAGAGTCTCATATATGAGGAGCTTCTTACTTTTGTCGAGAGATCACTGCATGACTGCAGTGGCACTAGTGCAGCAGTTTATGGAAATGGACTTCTAGGTATTTGAATGATTTTTTAAGAGGACCTTGACTCCGTTTATAGATAGAAATATGTCTTTACTCTCTGCAGGATCAGCTCCATCGCCTTTTCCGGAAGCATATTTATTCGCATTGTTCTGCGTTTATGTTTAGAACCTATCTTTTGAAGTAGATGTAAAGAGATTCGATGAGCGAAGTTAACGTACGTAGAGCTATCATAGGGCTAATGAGCTTGGATTGCACAAGGACGTTATCCGCGTATAGAATTGCTAGTAGAGATACCAGAATATGAGGAATTGTGGACTTATGCTGATCCTATCAGCTTGTTGTAGAGCGCTTGTCGACATGTCGTGCAAAAAATTAAATATATGTGCTACAAGGATTAAGCCTTGTGAGATTCCGGAACGAACATCAACAGCTTGCGAAAAGGTGTTGGCGATTTTCATCCTTAAGGAACGTTTGTGCAAGGGATATTGGGCATTGTTTGTACTAAGGAGTATTGGACATTGAACCCAAAGAAGTTTATATATAAGCCCTTTTGACCAGACTGAGTCGAATGGCCCCTCTAAGCCAATCGTGCATGCTTCGGAGGAAATTTTGCTTCTTGAGCCGATGGAGATGTCGTCATACAAGAATACAGAAGCGTGTTCAATAGAGACCTTAAAATTTACTAATAAAAAATTTTCTTCTAGCTACTGTATCTTGATCTCCATTATTAGACATTTGTCACCGAACTTCAATTGCTTTTGTCGGACAGTTTCTTAGGGTTCCTTCTTATATTTAGCACACTAACGAGTTTTTCTTTCGAAATAAATTGCGTTTGACATAATTAAGTACCTGTCAGTACCATTTTGACCGTCAAATAAAATCTTTTAAAAAATTTTTCCGATTTCCCGAATCGATTCATCTTTGCTACGAAGACTCACAATGATTTTCCTTTCTTCTACTATAGCTTTATTCCATTTCCTGTGCATTTATCCTTTAAGATTAGAATAAAATCATTCAAATGGAAGCGAAGAGACAAAAAAATAGATTTCCTGCTTTTCCTATTCATTATTCGCTTAAAAGATACCGTTAATTTCAGTTAAGTGGGACAGACCTTTGAATGGGCGAAT
The DNA here is from genome assembly GCA_954870665.1 of Stratiomys singularior. Taxonomy (NCBI): domain Eukaryota; kingdom Metazoa; phylum Arthropoda; class Insecta; order Diptera; family Stratiomyidae; genus Stratiomys; species Stratiomys singularior. The sequence continues at coordinate 110,268,506 of OX940877.1, read as the reverse complement.
ACTTTTTCGATGTATAAATGTGAATGAATACTTTTCAGAGCCACTGTATGCATACCATTAAACTTTTGCTTTTAAAGCCAGACAGTAGCCTTGTACGTGTATTTTAATGCACTGGATGCATTTAAAATATTTTTGGCGGATGGCAAGCAGAAAAGGAATCTAGCAACCTCATTGAAAAGGAAAAAGTATGATTAACCATAAATATATAAAATTGTTGTAGATTATGAAGTTGTGGCAAAATTAAAACTGTACTGGCTAATATGTGTGCAGCTAATTTTTAAATAAAAGCAATAAAATTTTTGTATAAATAACTATTATAGAAATAACTGAAAGAACCACAAAGTTACAATATAATTTCTTACTTGTCTTCCTGCTACAACAGATAGAGGTAACGGTGATACTCTTCTTCAGCTGGTCATATAAGAATCGATATGTTGATGAGATATGTAACTTACTGGTAATTCTTTAAAGAATATTTCAATTCTTATCAATTCGAGCAATAATGTTGCCAATTTTTGTGTAATGAGGACCATCTGTTTACTATAATCTTCATTAACTATCTTGATTAACTTACCTCTTTCTGTTTAAAGTTACATATACCAGATGTTTGCATACGTTTTTAACCGGTTTCACTAACAGATAGCGCCAGCGAAGAGTACGCGACGTATTAATTTGACACATTTGCCATCTTAACTTTCTGACATTAATCTGCAAACACACACGAGTTGAGTCAGCCATAAAAAGCGTATTTATTTTTCATGTCGAGCTTTGTACCTGAAAAACAGCATTTGCGGCTCAAATGGCAGTTTTTGTTTAACGAAAAGAAAAATGCTATTAAAAGTCATCGTTAGGTGGTAAAAACATATGGTGGGCATGCTCCATTACTTAGGACATATGAGAATGGTTTCGACAATTCAAAATTGGTTATTTCAATGCGAAAGACAATGAGCGCTCTGGTAGATCGCAAAAATATGAAAAAGAGGAATTACAGGAATTATTGCATGGTCATTGCATGGTGAGCAGAAACATTAAATGGGTCACAGGAAACGATCAGCAGACTTTTACGAGCGATAGGTAAGATGAATAAACACGATAAGTGGGTCCCACGCGATTTGGAGAAAGATCAAAAGGAAAACCAAAAAGTCACTTGTACAATATTGCTTTGGCGTCACGAAAGGAAATCATGTTTACATCGAATTGTAACGAAAAACAGATTTTTTTTGAATACTCGAAGCGACCAACATCATGGCTTTCACCTAGCGAAGTTTGTCCTTTAACACCAAGGCCAAATTGCTTCGGCAATAAGACCATGCTCTGTGTCTAGTGGGACCGTAGTTATAATTTGTATTGTGAACTCTTGAAGTTCGACGAAACCGTTAATGCACAATGCTATCGTGAAAGCCGTAATTTATTGTAAGTCAGTGAAAGATGGGACATCCTTCTACCTTCACCATACTGCCTAGACTATTAGACTATCGACGGGCGCTCACAGATCAGGACTTCATCGATTTGCGAGGCAGTTGAGAAATAGCTCGACGAATGGTTTGCCACAAAAGAAAAGAATTTCTCCAGGCATGGTATGCATTAATTGCCTGAAAGGTGGTCAAAATGATGGAAGCTGATGCCCAGTATTTTGAATAAAAAAATTTCCCTATAAAATTTCGTATTTTTAACCAAAAGAAACTGGCAAAAACTAATATGGTATTTTAAGTTTGTAAAACGATAGAAACATTTTTGAAACTGTCTAAGACAAATGCTAAACGCAATATTTCAGGTCTAACACAAAAAGGATTTTAGCAGACTCTATCTTTTGGATCCGAAGCGCTTGATGTGCCAAGGCCCCTGCATTTGGAAAATTGGTTTGGTACGAGCGTAAAGAAAGCAATTGTGTGCTATCTCCATGAGCCAGAACTACACTTGACCCTTGCAGTAATGATTCCTAGGAGATCTGAGATAGGATCATCCTACTTTCAACTAGTACAAATCAATCTGGTGAGCCCTTCCCACAGTGGCGTAACAATGCCATCTGGGCCCCTATCAGTAAAATCGTCACGTTGTACATAGTTTAATTTTAATAAACCACTTAAGTAGTTATCCAACACCAATAAAAATTTTATTTTCAAGAGCATGGGTTTACACATTTACATTCAATGGCTATGTTTCCACCGGAGTTGAGTCGAATTGAGTTATGCTGAGCTCACTGAGCTCACTGCTGAGCATAGGCATCCTCTCTTAGGCGAAAGGGAATGGGCTATAGTCCCCACGCTAGCTTAATGAGGATTGGAGACTTCACACTCATCTTCCATTCGCTAGCTATTCGGTGAAAGAACAACATCGTGAGGAAACCTGCATATATTTACAATGAAATAAAAATAACAATTTAATTTCAACAAGATATTTACTAAGAAAAATCTTTTCTTGGAGCTTTCTGTTCCGCGAAAGTCCAACAAGCACCATCAAAGTTTAAAGATCGGGCCATAGAATTTTCAATAGACAAAATAGCCAAGTTACATAACCTGTCTTGTCCCATAGAGTTTCTTAAATAGGTTTTTATTAATTTTAGTTTTGAAAAAGATCGTTCAGCCCTAGCTGTAGTCACAGGAATTGTAACAAATAACATTAATGCAGTGCATACTTCAGGAAAGATGCAGGACATAAAATGATTCTTTATCAAAAATAAATCAGCAAGGTCTCTAATACACGAAGACTTCTCTATTTCGTCTCTAAAAGTGGACCGAAAACTGAGAATTTCCCTGGCAAATGATTCAGATATGTGTTTTTTATATATATCAACAAATTCTAGAGCTTTTTTTCATAGATCAGTGTCATTTAAAACTTGTAAAGTTGAAGGCTGCAAAACACTGAAATTTAAAACAATTTCATTCATCGGAAGTAAACGCGATTTCAGTTGATTAACAATGATGTCCAATACTCGATAAAATATGTTCACTTTGAACAAACTTTCCGAATCTTGGAGACGCTCATCTTCGCAAAACTTGTCAAAATGGCGTTTTACCTTCCTATGACGAGTTTTAGAAAATTCAAAGGTGATGGACCATTTTTCTGCTACACTATTTGCTTCTCTTTTTAAATTTACAAATTCATGTCGATACCTTTCCAATTCTTCTAGACAAATTTTCAAACGTTTTAAGGCATTTGAAAGATCGGTGGCTTTAGACTGAAGTGCTATAGAGGCTGCATCGGTAGTTTGTAGAAATTTGCAGTGGAAAACCAATAACAGAATAAAATTTTAGTTTTCGATCTTCTTCTTGAGTGAAATAGCTTCATTTCTTTCATCTGATTTGCAATTTAACAGAATTGTTTTCGTTAGCGCTTTTTGGACTTCAACAAACCGAACTTTTAAAGCAAAAACAGCATCATAACGTCCTGCCCATCTAGTAGGGTTTAATGTTTTTAATGTTATTGAATTTAAAGACTTACTTTCTTTATTAGATATAAAACTTGATAAAATATTCCATCTTTTGATACAATGCCTAAAAAAATTATAAATTTGTTGAACTGTATCAAAACAATTTTGCATATCAATAACCTCTCTCCATGCATCATTGAGTACTAGACATCTTTTATGAGTTTCCGAACTCCACCATAAGTCCCTTTCATTGTGTTAGCACCATCATATCCTTGTCCTCGACACTTATTTAGAGGAATACTTTTGTCATTTATGGACTTAATAATTTGCTTGGACATTGCTAAGGCAGTTTGATCCTTAACTTCATGAAATCCTAAAAATGTCTCTTTAATGACAAGTGCCTTTGGGATCCCATTACCATCTTTTTCGATCATACAATAACGGTATCTTGAGTTGTATCGAATATGATAGAGTAGAATGGTGCGGCATTTATCTTATTTATGAGTGCATTTTCTACGTTTAGAACCAGGACAGAAAGTATTTTTGAACTTAAGTATTGGGTCTATAACTTAATTTGTGCGGTTTTTTTTCAAAATTTGAAAGTTTATTTAAGAAAAACATGTACAAAAGTATTATTCAAAGTATTGCCCATCTAAAGCTATGACCTTTTCCCATCTTTCTGGCAATTTGTAGATCCCATCCCAAAAGAACTGCGCCGGCTTGGCAGCCAAGAACGAATCAAGCCAATTTTTGATATCCTGCTCTGATGTGAACCGTATTCCAGTGACGGCGTTCTGCATCGATCGCAACAAATGGTAGTCAGAAGGGGAAGGTCTGGGCTATAAGGCGGGTGTGGTACAACTTCCCATCCACTGTTTCCCAAATAGTTCTTAACCGGAAAAGCAACGTGGGGCCGAGCGTTTTCATGATGGAAAATTATTGCCTCGTGTCTGGTCGCAAATTCGGCGCGTTTTTCGGCTACTGCTCTCTTCAAACGGATTAATTGTGTTCGGTAGCGTGCTCTATTGATAGTTTCACCCAGGTTTAGCAGCTCATAATACAGCACACCCTTCTTATCCCACCAAATATATAGCAATACCTTCGCGCCATGGATATTCGGCTTTGCCGTTCATTTGGCTGGTTGGCCGGATTTCACATATGATTTTCTGCGCTTGGGGTTGCCGTAATGGATCCACTTTTCATCACCAGTAACTATCCGATGCAAAAATGACTTCCTTTTGTGGCGTTCCAGCAGCATTTCGGACATGCAAAACCGCCTTTCGACGTCTCTCGGATTGAGTTCATGTGGAACCCTATTTCCTTGCTTTTGAATATATTTAGCTGCTTTTAAACGTTTTGAAATGGCTGCTTGAGTGACACCTAAAGATTCTGCGAGCTCTTCTTGTGTTTGGCAACAATCTTCATCGAGTAATGCTTCCAGTTCTTCATCTTCAAACTTCTTTGGCTGCCCAGGACGTTCATCGTCTTCGAAGCTAAAATCACCACTTTTAAATCGTGCAAACCACTTTTGGCAGGTTCGCTCAGCTAGAACATGTTCATCATAAACCTTTATCAAAATACGATGACTTTCAGCAGCGGTTTTCTTCATATTAAAGTAATGAAGAAGAACTCCCCACAAAAACACTTTTTCAGGAGTAAAGTTCGACATATTTGAGTGAAAAAAAATTATTTTTGTTAACGCTTCAAATGAATGACATGCACTGAAAAGACGTACAATGACAGTAGCTTTCGAACGCAGGTTCGGAATATTGGAACGATGTAATATTATACAAGTTACGCCATATCTTAGCAAACCGCACGAATTAAGTTATAGACCCAATATTTTATCTGGCCCTTTGGTTTCCTTAACAATTCTTGCAAAATTCGGTCTTTTTTTCCTAATAACTCAACAATACTCAAAAAGTTCCCTTTGGAGCTTGGATCACTGCTATCTGCGTTTTCTCTCTGGCCATGAAAGGCTAAGTTACACGTAGAAAGTGTCAGAGTAACATCAAGGAGTCTAGAAAGTACTTGGTGCCAAAAAGATTTTTCTTTTTTGATCATTGATTCTTGCTCTTCATCGAGTGTTCCATGTAGCTATGTTCCATGTAGTGTTCCTGTTACGTACCTAAGACAAGAATCCAGATGAATTTTCGATGTCTGGTGTCTTTCTATGGCATCTACAATATGTTTCCAGTCGTCATAGCCCTCAATCCAAACATTTTGTATTTATTTAGATGCCCGATTTGCGAATAACCAACACGGTTCACAATACGCCTTCTGAAGTATTAAAGAATAGGATAACCATGTACGTTCAAGTTTCACGCCAGACTTAGAAACAATATAGTAATGTTTTTCTAGAAAAGATCTTTTGTCACGATCTTTTAAGAAAGGGCGCTTAGGTTTACATTGTCCGTTTTTAATTACGAACCTTTTCACTTGATCAGTTAGCTCTTTAAAATTACCCTTATCAGTAACATATGGAGAAGATACAATATTGTTCACGTTAAAATATAATTCTTTCTGATTTCTGCTAGTATCTTGTTGTGGTTGTTCTGGATCTGGATAGACACTGGTGTTGGGTGCTGCATCTGGGAATTCTGGTATACTTTTAGTAAGGTCCAATTCTTCACTTTTGGAGCACTGTTCACTCGAGATTTCATTATTAAAGTCATCATTCTGTAAGTACTGACTAACTTTAGGTAGCTTTTTATTTTTTTCTTCAGTCTCCCTATTTTTCTTTGGATTTTCGCTCCCACTTAAATATTTTCTGGAACTAGACATTTTAATATCTAACTTTCACAATCAACTTTACTTTGTCACCATTTGCAGATTCAATAAAACAACAAATACGAAAAATAAAAGATACAAATGACCAATTGTCAAAACAATCCCATAAAGAATACGCAGTCAGTAGTAGAGCCCTAATAAAAAAATAATTCCGGGATTCCCCTAACATCGTGTTGCCAGCTCCCCAAGCGGCAGCGCCACGAAAAAAAGTGCTTTCTTGGTTAATAAAATGAGGGAATTCCCCGATCGTCAATGCTCACCCACGATGCCAACGTACTTCGACATAAAATGTAGAAACCAATGAACGCGTTGTAAAATTGATCAACATCTTTTTGTTTAGGATGTGTTGAAATGCTTAGCAATTAACTTGAAATTGTATGATGGTCTTTAGTTGTCTCACTTTAATGGATTTTAAGCAGAACTTAATAAAAAATACGTTTCAAGTACTCGGGTACAAATGGTACATTGTTAAAAAATTATTTCTGAGCTCGCGGCCTCTTGGGTCGGGGGCCCGTGGCGTTTGGCCAGCCCTGCAACCCTAAAGTCACGCCACTGCCTTCCCAATAATGAATCTGTACTACGGAATACAAACATGAAATAAGAGTATTAGAAAGAAAGTAATACTTGATGCCTTTTCTTATCCCCCATGTTAAACTCCGTAAAAATTACATCGAAAAACCGGTGGAACATAAGGTTAATACTTTTGCAATATATGAAAAATGCTTAACTTCTCGCGGGATCTTTGATGTGGGCCAAAACAACTACAACGTGACTCTGGTCCATTTTCCAATGTTTTCATTCAAAAGATTGTTTTCAAAATTTTGAATGTTTTGGTTAAAAAGATACAAATAATTGAGAAGAATCACTTAAAAAAATACAAATTTTATGAGCGTTAACTTAAATATGAACCTGAGATCCTGGTGTGGATGTAACCTCTAATAGTCGGTTGTGTAAGTAGTTTGATACGGCTTTCATAGTTAGTTGATTGATAAACCTCATGAAGGCTGCAAGGTGCAAGAGGGATTGCAAACACTGGAATAAAAGCTGAAGAAATACTGCCATTAAAAAGTGAATTTACTCGGAAACTTCGCCATAGAAGTTAATTGTTCTAACCAAAACACTACGGACATCAAAACCGATTTTTGTTCCTACTGTCCTTTTTGCGAACCTGCAATTTTATTTTCCATACCCAAATTCTCAAATATTTTTAAGAGGACAGACCCACAAACACTAGAACCATTGCGAGAACGCACTTTTAAGGACAAAATCTAAATTGAATGATAAATAAAAACAAGATTCGTAGAAATAAAAGACAGGATTTTTTTCGTGGAAAATAGCGTTGAATGAACGTTCGCAATGGGTTTGATTTTGTATTGGATTCGCTGTAATTCGTAATTGAACTGATGACTCTCAAATGAAATTACCATTTTTATATTATTAAATATTAATTACTTAATGTTCGATCTTATAGGAAACACGCAAGTAGCCAATGATAAAACATACAAAACTACTATCTAGTAACAAGGAATAACATATACAAGAATTAATATTCTGTATGAAGTATCTTATCGTGTTTCATGTTTCTGCTCTAAATGCCAAATGCTATATCAATCAATTACAGAAACATGACTGGATGGCTTCAAAGGTGCTTCATGTGAATCACATGCACTTATAAAGAATGCTTCAGAAAGGTCATCTATAGACAGGTTCCTAACCAACCTAAACAACAACAGTGCAGGAAATATTCATAGCACCACTTTTCTGCATGAGCTCGGACAATGGTCGCATTAGACGCAGCCTTCGCTGGTATAAAGATGAAGAACACAATGAAGAAACAATGAATAGGTACTGGTCGAATTAGAATTTGTGCTGCAATCGATTCAGAGTTTCCGAACCGAGGTTCAGCTGAATTTCACTTACTAACAGAACGATACAACCACGTTGCGTTAGTAAAAGTAAATCCCTTGAACTGCTGCATTAAATAGTTGATTAGTACATTAATTTATTTTATTTAAGCAATCATTTGGACTTAGCAATTTTCCCTCCATTCAATTAAGCACCAAGCCAAATGCTACGTAAAATTGATGCACACTTTGGGTCATCATAATTCAAAGATTATTGAAATTCTCCTTGAAAAGACTCGACGACTAACGTCATATTTTAAGTAGAATATAGTGAAGGAGTGAATGGAAACTCTATCTGGAAGGAAATTTTAGCTATCCATCTAACGCCCATTGATGTCTATCGACCGCGATTTTAATTTTGTTAGCGCTCCACCTTGTACTTATGTGGGAAGGTAAACAGTGATATATTACATTCAGATCGAACAGCGAAAAAGTTAATTTGAAAAGAGCAACCTGCCGCAAAATGCTTTATTGCATCCAAAATTTATTCATCGGGTCTAATCTTAATATCCCACTTTAAATTGATTGGAATCTTGTAGGTTTTATGTATAAAAGATCTAGTTACCGGCACAATCAGCATCAGTCACTCAGCAACATCTTGCAAACTAGCTGGCGTCCAAAAATAAACCTATAACCATCATCATGTTCAAGCTTGTAAGTGTTCCACTTTATTGATTATTCAGAGCAATTTTAAATTTCAAATTTAATGAATCTGTAACATTTTGTCATCAGATTGTATTGGCCGTCATCATTGGCGTCACTTCAGCCCAATACGGACCACGATATACCAGCGCTGAAGGCACCGCTCAAATTCGGAGCTTGGCCAATAACATCAACCCGGACGGCTCATACAGCTACGCTTTCGATACCACCAACGGAATCGCTGCCCAAGAACAAGGAGTAGGAGGACGCTCAGCACAAGGAGCCTACTCTTATGTTTCACCTGAAGGCATTCCAATCCAAGTTACTTACACTGCTGATGAATATGGATTCCGTCCATCTGGCATCAATATTAGACATTAAGCTCATGTTTTTGCAAACACTGAAAATTAAAGTATTTATTTTTTATCTCTTTTTAAGTTCTGTGTTTATTTTTTTTCATTATATTTTGAAGACTTGGCTAAAGTACGGCAAAGTTTGGGCAACATCAGGGCCCACATCAGAGATAGGGAAAGAATCTCAAAGTTCTTACACAGGTTATACTCTTATAAAATTTAAATCTTTGTTTTTACATAATCTGACAGCCTTACATAAATAGGGATGAGTCCAAAGAAGGAGAAAAATATCCAGAACCATTTAATTATTTACTTTATTTCTATTTCCTGCACTTTCCAAGTGTCTACAGTATGTAAAGTAGATTCCTGATTAGAAAGCGTAAATTATATCCTCGAAGATCTGATCGCAACACCCACGCACCCATACCAATGCTCTCTTAGACATCAGTACCACGAAATTGTCATTATAACAATTCCTTCGAAAAAGTTAATGTATCAGCATAAAGTGAGAGCATAAAGCGCTTACATTCTTGGGCAGTATCTCTCAGATAAAGACAAAAAAGTAGACACATGCAGATTATATTTCTCCGTTTTTGAATTGAATGTAAATATGTCCATCATTTCTTCTAACTTCTTGCCAGCGTGATGACAACTTGTTAATGTCATTTTTAAAAATGTAGTTCCTTTTAGAGGCGAAGAAGTCCACAAGTGCTTGGTTGACATCAGCTTCAGTTTTGAATTTTTCCTGTAGTTCTGCATAGAGATAAACAAGTGGCAATCGGAGGATGTGAGTTCAGGTGAGTATGGTGGATGTGACAGAATTTCCCAGCCTACCCCAGCGATTTTGTCATGAGTCGCCAAAGCAGCCTGAGATCTGGCATTATCATGATGCAGTTTGACGTGCTGCGTATTGATCATCGTCGGCCCCCATACCCTTTTTGTTTTATTTATTTAGAGATACTGTAAGCTGGTGGATGTTTTACATTTGCATACAGCACCTCTCCGAATTTGACTTTCTTTAGGTTTCAAATAGTCGTAATGAATTCATCCTTGGATGCCCCACCATATAAACATTATACACTGTTGGGTATTTTCAAAATAATAATAAAAACATTTGTAATGTATATTAAACATAGCCCCACGTTGGGGGCCATGTTGATTATTTTCAAAATATAAATATAAAAATATATAAATAAATAAATTATCGGGCGGCCGATAGGTCGCATCCGCAGCAAGAAGAGATAAGCTTATGATTGAAAATACAAAGGCCGAATAATGGCGGCGGAAGGAAGCTAATTACGGCTAGCTCACCGCTTTGGCGTGGGGGACATAATTGACGCCCTGACCCATCCAGAGGACACATAGACGCACACACAGAAGAAGAAGAAGAAAGAAACTTATTCTTTCATATTTTTTTATATAAAAAAGGAAAAACAAAATACGGACATATATAAAAAATATAAACAAAATTCAACTTTTTCAACTTTCAAAACAATGAGAAGAGACAACTTCTACGGGCCATTTGTCAATCACGTCCAGAGAAGCGATGCAATTGTAATTTCGCACATCAAACTTCTTCTAGTGTTGCGACTTGGTTGATGATGACTATACCAAAGACGTCTGCATTCCACCCGCCGCATACATTCTTCAGCGGTAATCCAAAATCCACAAATTACATCCACGTCGCGCTACTCGGTTGTCTACGATCCACTCTCCCGTTGTCTAAGGATAAGTTTATTTTCTTTTTTCTTCTTGGATTGGAACTCAATTTCTACTTTTTCACTTTTTCTTCTTAATATTAATAATAATTAATACATTTAATTTCATTTTGTTTTTGATTTTCTCTATCTCAACATGTAATGTCACTGTTTTTTTTTTGTTCTTCTCTCAATAAAATAACACTTCGTTTTGCTTATCGGAATTAAAATAAATCAAATATCAAAAGGCAATGGATGAAATTCAATAAACTCCTCTCTCCAACTTGATTTGTTGACGCAAAGAACTTCACCTGTCTATTTTTCTGGGTAAGGAGGTGAAAGCTATTTACGCCCTGAATATCGGACTCCCAGTGTCACGTTGGGCCTACTGGACTACCGACTAAACACCTCCACTGTCAAACGGAGCGCCTAGCCTGGAACCGTTTGACACATTACAGTCAGGTAGAAGTCAGGCTCACCATGCGTTCGACTGAGCCACGATCTCAAGTCGTTGATGGGCCTCGCGGTCCATCTTCCTTTTATCTCACGTTCCCAAGAATTTTGGCATTCGTCGAGAGTGCATTGCCTTTCATCGCGAGCAACTTTTTCTTTATTACCCTCGTGCCTTCGGAGGTAGATTCTTTTAACCTTTCCAGCAAGGAAAGCGATGGGTCACCTTCATTTAATAGGGGATTTTTTTTTCTAATTCTTACTGAGACTTTTATTTTCTTTTTATATTATTTACGTAAACATTGCTTCAGAATACCTTAATCTAATCACAAATATCATTTTAATTCTAGTCTTAGTTCGATTTCATTATGTGTGATTTTCTTTTAACTTAAGAAATACGAGTACAAATTTACAAATTGAAATTTAACCAAAACTTCAATCGATCATAACAAATAATCTTTATCTGATAGCGCTTAGTCTCTTTAATTATTATTTTATGTATTATTTAATTTTTAAATTTTTATTTTATTTTTTTTTTTTGCTTTTTTTATGTCTTCATGTCGCCTACACGACGGAAAATATAACAACTCTTCTTCACGTTCGAGCTCGGGTTAGAAATGGAGGGAGCGGGCTGTCCGGTCTCGCAATATGCTGTTTTCCTTATGACATTTTCGTATGTAATCCATTTTTTATCCGGTCCAAGAAAGGTTCTTTTCTGTATCAAGCAAACAGAAACATACATATGACGACTCGAACATTCCAATTTTTTTGACTTGAACTGATGAGGCACCTATTTAGAATATTTATAGATCATTTCTAGCTCCCAAATATGGTAGAAAAGGGTTTGCTGAGTTGATCTCAGCTTCTCTGCAATCTCCGATGTTGTCACAATGGAACGTTGCTCTGTCATAGTCATATTGTTGTGATCAATAAAAGATGTCCGTCCTGAACATGGCTTTCCACTAAGGTCGAAGTTGCTTGCCTCCAATTTTTCAAACCATTTTCTGTACGTTCCACCACAAACTGCAACTGTGCCCAAAACTTTCACTAAATTTCGACAGGCTTCTGCAGTATTTCTTCCTTGTTGAAATTCGGACCAAATGCAGTGGGGTAGATGAACTTTATCGGTAACTACGTTTTCGTTATCGTGTCTCACTTAATTATCACATGAGATATCTTTGCGTCATTTTTTAGCAGTGTACATGTGTTTAAATTCAATGATAATGAAAAATCGTCTAATATGTCTCGAACCGTTGGTTAGCAAACTAGATGCTATATAAGATATTTCTAATCCGTCACGGCTTTCAATGAATAAAAAGGCAAAAATATGCCCTTGCCCTCGTGTAGCAATCAGTTGAAACTGTCAAAGAATGGAGTTTTTTAAAAGGAATTTTCAGAGCATTTCAATGCTGGTCTGGTCCGAATTATTAACAAAGTTATATTATTTAGTAAATTTGACTTTATTTAGCGTAAAATAAGCTTGATCATCTTAGAATTTTTCGCAAAATAACGTCCGGGCAGTTGTTCCTTTAAAGAAGGGCGTCATGAATGATCGTGATGCAGAGAGAATGTCGTCACTCTGACAGCAATCTCTTTCCTCCCCACTTATTGCTGCTAAGAGGGATTTCACTAACCTTTCCAGAGGTTCGTACAGTTGGCAGTCCGGTTGCCACTGAAAGTCCAACACTGAGGGCATATATAGCCTTCACCTCACATGAACACGAAAAAATTTTATTTTCATCCTGAGTTACATTGTTAGATCGCCTAAAGGACAACATAAGCTCGTTAGTTTCCTGCGAATGGTACTGTGCTTTTCCGATAGTGCATTCTACCGTCCTATAGAATTCAATACAGTGCCTTATGTTTAGTGCTAGTAAATGTTCTAGTTCTATTGCCTTCTTATACCCAAGTAAAATAAAGCGTTTTTCCGTCAGATTTGGACAATTTAGAAGTAAGTACTCCGTAGTTTTATCTTCTTCCGGCCATTTGGATGGCGAATCGACCACAAAGCGGTGGCCCGTTAATTTCGCTACCAGTGTTCTGACGCTTTTTCTGTTTTTTTTTCTAAGCGTTGTTTTGTAAGGGCAATGACCTAGAGATGGGCTTTTCCAGCAGCCATTACTGTCATTCCAAACCATATCTATCTAATTCCTGTTTCATCTTGTTCCCTTAGATGGCAATTAGGTTATGGTATTATTGGCTGATTCAGGTCTTACTAGCTCATCCGATTATATTCTTCCGTTAACATTCCAAGTTGTTGCTTGTGTGATAGGTTTTATGGCAAATATTTGTCAAAAATGTTGGAATTGTCAGAAATGTTAGAATTGTCGCTTGTCAGAACCCAACCTGGCAAACTTCCTACCAAACTGGAATATCCTACTTAGCAACCAAATCTTATAATCGAAATCTCAAATCCCAAAATCCTAATCCCGCCTGAAAATTCGTTCTTATTGGTTCCTGTTTATAAATGTCATAGTGTGACAACTGACAATTCCCAGTTCATGGTTTTAATGCAGCAATGCATTGGTGCCCAGCCAATTCTGACCAGCAAGTAGAAAATACCTTAACTGTCTCTAAAACTCAAATTGAACAAGATATCAGGATTGTTCAGGCGCAGTTAACTAGGCTGATTTTTAAATTAATCAGATATGACTTTATTTTTATTTTCATGTTTTTTTTTAATATTTAAATACTTTGAAACAAAAAAAAACGCAAGCAAATCCAGTGCTGCGGCTTATTTCGAGCAATTCTTTGCTGCTGCGCAATGAACCGTTATTTTAAGCTGCGAGGCTGTTATTTATTTCTCTGCGCCCTGATCATTATAGTTGTAATATGCTCAAGATCATTCTTCCTGGCTTTTCCATGAACATCGGACAGCAACGTTTATATTAAGAGAAGAAGACCACGCACCGCAATTCAATAGCGAGAACTTGTTCTCAGTCATTCCAAAAACCGCTATTCACACCGAAAATTGAAGACATGGTTAGACTGTGTGGCGGTACAGTGCCTGTCATCATAAACATGTTCATCCACGACAACAAGACGCACGATAAAGGTAGTAGGGCCCCAATTAAATTCTCAACACGTTTGATGAGCGCCATATTATCCGACAAATCAGGGAGAATCCGAGATAAGCGGCTCAAAATGTCTTCAGTGAAGTTGCAGCTGAGTAAACTTTTCGCTTCGTGCTGCGACAGCTTTCTTTCAACTGAACAATACCACGCAAAAATCCGTTCATTAACGCCATTCGTTGCTGCAAATCGTCATATTGCGTTGAGAAATACGTTTGGCACCGTGAATTCAATACCGGCGATTGAAGATTGTAACGATGACACATTAAGTCTGTTAAATCCAGACTACCACGGCGTCCCATTGCACCCGCCCCATAGAAATACTCTTCTGATGTTCCGTTTGACTGTCTGCGTTCTTCGATCATTCTACGATGAAAATCGATTCCCGTACAGTGGGGTGGAGAATCCGTCCGTAGCATAAGCGAGTTCAAGAAATTTACGAAGGATATTGCCCCCCAGATCAGCTATGTTCACTTTTCGCATCGTATAGGCAACAGTAATCCAACTTCTGAGTTGTCACAGGATGGCAAAGGTTAAAGTCAATGATGGACACGGTTTACACGAATAATACTTTATTTGATAATCTGAGCACATAACCGAATGTTCTGTGGGATATTCTCGTTCAACTCCTTGAATTGTTCGACCACGACTGATTTCGTTGTTGTTCCGCACTACATCGAGACTCTGTCAGGGCGGTGTTCTTATCTGTGTTGACACTACTTTAGGACCATTGAAACATAGAAATTTCATTAAGTAGATGACAATGTTGCTTTCGTTACTGAAGAGTAGAGAAGAGTCTTGCAGAAGCTGCCAGTAATAGTCGTTGCACTGACAAAGGAAACGAAAACCATCAAGAACAGTTTCAACCAACAACAATAAGAAAGGCTATGAATCCTATAATAGTTCTATAAAATTTATGCTGGCTTATGATTTATGCTGATCATAAATCTAAATAATCAAAAACAGACCAAAATAATTGATTACTTTTAAAACTGATTGTAGTCTTTGAGCTATAGTTTTGGTACTGTATGTTTTGTAGAACAAATATTTACATTGAAAATTCTAAAAAAATTATATATGTCTATACATATATACATATATATATAGACTTCTAATTGTTAACACAACACGAAGGTCGTTCTATTCTTCGATTAGTAACGCAAACAAGTTATCTAAGCAAAAAATTGTGATGTATTTCATTGAGTTTTGCATTGAGCATTCGAATTCAACAATAAATATCCCGTTCATAGCATTTCGCAGTTAGGAAGTAATTCAATTTTTTATTTAGTGCGTGACAACAAATTAGCACATTACGAATAGTGAGAGCAATTTGATAATAAAACGTAAACGTCTTTCACGATTTGATAATATTTTTCTAATTACCTTGATTTTATAGTTGAAGGAAGTATCTACAGTTCTAAATCGTAAAATAAACTAGTGCCGCGATTGGGAAAATGAAGAGATGTACCAAAGACGTTCGAAAAATCATAATCGATGCAGTGAAGAGGAAGAAAAGTATTTCCGACATTGCGAAAAGTGTGAACTGCTCCGTAAAAATAGTGTACAATGGAATTAAGCACATCAAAAAGTATGGCACCATAAGGAACGTCAAAAGGAAGTGTAGACCGAAGAAGACTTCTCCCCGTATGGACAACTACATTATTAATTTATCAAAAAAGGACCCTCATATGTCATCTACTAACATTGTTCGATAATTAGTTCAGCAGGAAGGAGTAGAGCTCGGCTCTCGAACAATTCAGCGCAGATTGTGTAAAGCTGGACTGTTTAGAAGATCTGCCGGTAATGTTCCATTAATTTCCGCTAAGAGTCGAAGAAAACGATTGGAATTTGCAAGACAGCATGAGAAATAGACAGTTGATCAATGGAAAAATATCCTCTGGTCTGATGAAACAAAAGTCAACAATCGTGGATCAGATGGAAAAAAATATGTTAGACGTCCTGCTAACAAGCTATTTGATTCCAAATATGTTAAGACAACATTGAAGCACGGCGGTGGGAATTTCATGCTATGGGGCTGCATTTCTTGGTGTCGCGTGGGACCTCTGCACAAATTGCGTTATGGATAAAGTGCAATATGTAGACATACTAAAAGATGTAATGCTTCAATATGCAGAATGGAATATGCCTCTGGTATGGAAGTTCCAACAGGACAATGATCCAAACACACTAGCAAACTTGCAAAAATCAAAAGATCACGGAGAATAAAAAAACAACACTGAACTAGCCATCATGCATCTGGAACGAACTGAAAAAATCCTTGAAGCAGCAGAAAATTGGTAATATGAACGAATTACATCAAATTGCTCAAGAAGAATGGAATGCCATTACCATCAGCACGATTCGTCACCTGGTAGAGTCTATGCCAAGCAGATTTAAAGCGGTCATCACACCCAAAGGACTCGCATCAGGCTATTAAAAGAACGCTTTTATGAAGCTACAAAATTTAGTTACAAATCTAGTGTGCTAATTAGCTGTCACATTGATTTTTCATGTTTTTGGCATATCATAATTTCTTGCCATAAAACATGCTATAAATAATCGTTTTTCATATTTTTACTTTTATTTTTATGGAAATTATTCTTTATGGAAGAATTTTCACTCAAATAAAATGCTTAAGTTGTTAAAACAATAAAAATAAAGGATTTCTTGCGTGTGTGCTCATATGTCGGTGACTGAAAATTTATATATATATATATATATATATATATATATATATATATAGTGAGAGTCAAAATAAAGTGTACACTTCATTGCAACAAACATTTTTCTTAAATTCTGACCACCATGCTTAACTTCATAAATTTTTTGATGATTGTTTGAGTTCTCATTGAGATCTCTTTTATATAGTTAATCAACACTTACAGTTATTTTACAACAACAAAAAATATGTACGGAAAACCAAACATAGTCCTATTTTCACGCATCAAAATAAAGTCTACACATAATACAAAAGGCTTCGCGCTGGAAATTTTCCAGGAAAATCAATCCAGTTATCTTTGATATTTTGCAGCCGTGCTGATTTATCGTCTTATAAGTTAACTCGTTTAATTTAAATAAGTGAAAATGGGTTGGCTCATTAAGAAACGCGAGAACTTGTTTTAAAATTTAGAAACGAAGGGAAAGTTTAGAAAAGTAGTTTAGAAAATCGGGCAGGTGCTGGTAGGCCAAAGTGGCTAAGTGAAAAGGAAGTACACACATTTGTAAGAACGGTTAAACAAGAACCGATAACGAGCGCAGTGAAAGTAGCGGAAGACATCTCAAGGTCATCAGGACGCAATGTTAGCGCAAGCACAATCAGACGGGCCTTGCATAGTAATGGGCTATTTGGTAGAATACCCAAAAAGAAGCCACTCATATCGAAAGCTAACCAACAAAGACGCCTTGATTTTGCCAAAAAGCATGAAAATCGTCAGAATTCATTTTGGAAAAATGTTTTATTTAGTGATGAAAGCAAGTTTGAAGTTTTTGGCAAGAAAGCTCCAACTAGGATATGGAGAGGAAAAAATCGGGAGTTCGAAGATAAAAACATTGTATCGACAGTAAAACACGGTGGTGGTTCGGTGATGGTGTGGGGGTGAATGGCGGCAAGTGGAGTTGGCAGATTGGTATTCGTTGATAAAACAATGAATAAAATGGGATACCTGAATATATTGAAAGAAAATTTGGGTGCTAGCGTGGAAAAATTGGGGCTGGATCGCTCATGGATATTTCAACAAGACAACGACCCCAAGCATACCGCCAAAATAGTTAAAGAATATTTGCTTTATCATGCACCTAAACAATTGGATCACCCCCCACAATCACCGGATCTCAACCCCATTGAACATTTATGGGAACATCTGGACCGGCAAATACGAAAAAGGAACATCACTAACATAGGCAACCTAAAAAAGACTTTACTGGAAGAATGGGAACATATTTCACCGGAAGTGACATCAAAATTGGTAGAATCAATACCAAGACGATTAAAAGCTGTTATTAAGGCGAAAGGCAAGCAAACCAAATACTGAATGCTTGATTTTGAGTTTTATTTTTAAGTTTTATTAGAACTGTACACTTTAATTTGACGCTATAGCTTAAAATAATATTATAAAATATATAATAATTTAATTAAATATAGTATAATTAAATAGCTTAAAAACGACTACAATATGTCATAAAACCCCATTGTAAAAGACCAAAATACATGAAAATTAGGTTCAAAACATGCTGTACACTTTATTTTGACGCTCACTGTATACAATATATATATGTATGTGTGTATCGGGTATTGGAATAAGTTTCCGCCGTTGGTAGACAGATTTCCTTACAGATACTATTAGTGTATGCTGTAGCAGTGTTCTTAGAATTGGAACGTGTATGTGTGGGCTCACAAACGCAGTACTCAGCATACCCTTCAAAGCGTGAGCACCGTTTTTTTCTCGTGTCGAAAATTTCGACTTTCATACCGAAAAGGCTGCATTTACGAGAAGTTCCTTATTTCATTCACAAGATAAATGATGCGGAAACTTATCGTATGAGGTTCGATGCTCACGGTGATCATGCTCCATCTGAAACAACATGCAGGGAGTGGTTTCGGCGTTTCAAAAAGATGATTTTAACGTGACTGATAAAGATCCTGAAGAGGTACCAAAATAAACTGAAGGTTTATATGAAAATTTAAGTTGAAGCCTAAAAGAATTGTTGCAGGAGTTAAATGTTGACAGATCTACCGTCGATAAACGCTTGCACGCCATAGGAATGATCCAAAAACTATGACTTGGGTGCTGCATCAACAGAGAGAGAGAGACATCGAACGGCGTTTGGTGACGTGCGAGAAACTCCTTCAACGACAAAAAGAAAAGGTTTCATGCATAGAATCGTGATAGGGGACGAACAATGGATGTACTACGTCCACCCAAAGCGACCAAAACATTGGGTAATGCCTGGTGAACCATGTTCGTCGACGCCAAAATGGAACATATTCACGCTTCCAGAGTCATGTTGTACATCTGGCGGTACCACAGTGGCGTCATCTATTACGAATTTCCAGAAACAATTACTGGGAATGTGTGCCGACGGCAACTAATCCGTCTGAATCGAGCTCTGAAAGGAAAACGGCTAGAATGGAATGACAAACATGACAAGCTGATTTTGCAGCATGACAATGCAAGGTCATACGTAGCCAAGCCAGTCGAAAAATAATTGGAAGGTGTGAATTGGGAAATCTTGCTACACCCGCCGTTGTCCTCAGAAATTATTCCTTCGGATTTCCATTTGTTCCGCCCAATGAAATCGGCCCTCATTGGAGCACTGAAGCATTCAAAAATTGGCTCGATGACTGGATCGAATTGAACGATGGGGATTTTTTCCGCTGAGGAATCCCCCTGCTACCAGAAATATGGGAGAAGACCATAGCTTCAAACGGTGCATACTTCGAATGACTAAAAACTTTGTCGAAAATACGGCGGAAACTTATTCCCATACCAAATATATAATATATATTGATGATAATATGAGATTACTTTTTATGCACAAATCAAAACGTTTATGTATCCATAAATATACGTACAATAGCTATTTCCTGTTAAAGACACACTCTTATTAAAATGCTCTCATAATACGTGTCTGGTTCGGCTACTATTTATTTTACCTTATATGTATCTTATTTATCTTTTAAGACTTTTCAACCTCATATAGAAGACACTGCAAAAGTCACTTTTTTCGAATTAAACATCATAAATAAGTAGATCCGCGCTGCGAAAAAAACTTTAGGACTAATTCACTTTCGAAAATGCCACAGAGTTGGTTGTTGCCAAACGCTTGACAAAATTTTTGCAAATATATTCGTAAAAGTGTAACGAAAGTTCGAAAGGCTCGCCCACCTGAAAATGCATACGCTGATAGACCTAATTAGTATCATATAAAAGACCGCGTCATTGTATCAATCAGTATCAGTATCACACTAACATCTCACCTTCAAAGGCATCTTCAGACCGAATCGCAATGTTCAAGCTCGTAAGTCGATCAATTCGTTTTATTGATCTGAAACAATTTATTCCAAAATTTATACATAAATAAATTTCGATGCAAATTTAAGGTTTTTAACTTTTTTTCTCACCGCTCAGGCTGTTTTTGCTGTTGCTATTACATTGGTTGTTGCTCGACCACAACAAGGCGAACGCTACGCCAGTCCGGAAGGAGCAGCACAAATTAAGAGCTACGCCAGCGACATCCTGCCCGATGGCAGCTACCAGTTCGCATACGAGACTTCCAATGGAATAGCCGCCCAAGAACAAGGAGCTGGTGGTGTCCGTGCTCAGGGTGGATTCGCCTACACTTCACCTGAGGGAATCCCAATCCAGCTTACATACGCCGCTGATGAGAACGGTTTCCGTCCTGAAGGCGCCCATTTGCCCCAACCACCACCAATCCCAGAAGAAATCGTCAAGAGTCTTCAATGGAACGCTGCTCACCCTGAGGAAGAAGACCCACAATACGAAATTGCCTCAAGACGTCTTTAAGTTGTTGCATTTGTTAGTAGTATAAATAAATCTATTTTTAGTGACTTTTTGTAAATGAAGTTGTTTTATTGCACGATCCGCGGCTGAAAAGTCGAAGATGTGCCTTGCAATTATGCCAGATCGACTCAATGCAAAATTAATGGACCGTGAAAGTGCAAAGTGGACTGCAGTTTCCATCGCGATCCCCAAAATTTTCCTTTCACTCCACCCACTCATCTCGCTGGATTTGAATTTTTTGCGAAATTTCATCATCAAAAGTTACGATTTGTAACAGTGCGCGGCTCCATGACCCGAATAATGAAATTCACCACAAATGCGTTTGAAGCATTTAATCAGTATTTAACGCTCGCAGCAAGTGGATTAATTATAAATTTGGTGAAAACAAAAAGATGGCAAATTTTCACGTCTATAAATTGACACCAGTGGTTCAGAGCACGCACATTGAAAACTAATCCTGTCCGTTTTAATTTCCACATATTGACTATGACTAACCAGTTGGGAAAGCTGCATTCGAAACTCTAAGAAAGTCTTAAGCTTGAGGTCGGAGGCGGACAATAGCAACTAAATTAGGAGCTACCAGTAGACATTTGTAAATATTTAAAACAGAGTAAGTTGCTTTCATGTTTCTTTTTTATTATTTAAACGTGTTTTCATTCGGCTACAACTTATTGATACGCTATGGAAACTGGAAAACTTTTTGATTCATTCTTGACCGTTCTGCAAGTTCTTTTGACTGGACTTGCCGCACATATGGTTCATATGATTCACGCTAAATATGAGTCGAATAGTTGCCTGGACGGCGTAGTTTATTTAGCTGACGCTTCGATTGCATTTCGACACTATTGGGAAATAATAAGGCAAATTTCTTCATTACTTCCAAAAAAATTGTGTCTTATTCAAAACCCTAAGGTGTGTGGCGTTTACCTGGTACTTCTTGATCAAATCACTCCAAAATTCTTGTGACTTGCACGCATATAATTTTTGTTTTCCTTTTTCCTGGAATTCATTAAAATTCCTTGAAGTCTGGCAAATAACAGAGCTTCGTATCCAATATCCAAGACACCTTTGCTCTGATGTTTACCATTCAGATCACTTACAATACTGTAAGAAACTGAATAATTCCTGAGAAATTTCAAGTAGTTTCAACAAATACATTTCATCAAACTCACACCACTTGCACCCATTGGATCCCAAGCCATTTCATGTCCATAATCGTTTTTATGGTAGGTTTCAAGTTTTTTGATTCCATTGCAGCCGAAAATATCATATTTGCTTTCATCTATGAAAATGAACTATTCCCAGAACTCTCCAGACTTCGATACACATTCTTTGACGTATTGGATTTATTTTATATATTTATATTAGAAATAAATGGTTCCTTTCTTGCAACAGAAAGAAGGTTAGCCCTAGGTCACGTAAGTCCCTGTAACCTTTTTTATGTAAGGCTATTTTCATAGCACTTATTTTTGGATCTTTCTCCACTATTTTTTCAATTCGCCTTTCTAAACGATCACTAAGTATTTTCTTACGGCCTTTCCCCGGAGCAATATCGAAACTGTTATTAGTTTTTTTTTACTCTTTGAATGGTTGGACGTGGTCGTCCTACGATTTTTCCGATGCATGCATAACATTTACCTTCCCCTTTGAGCTTAGCAATTCGTTTTCTTACTTCAAGAGAAACCTTTATCATTGTTTGCGCCATTTCCAAGTGCGAATAAAACTACTGAACACCTTTACGCGAACTTTGGAACTAAAACTGTCATTACGACGCAAGGCAGTGTAAATCCGCCTGGAAAATTTAATACCGTTATTTTTTCTTTATGTGGATACGAGATTAAGTGGATAAGTGAAAGTGCAATTTTTGATGCAATGACATGAATATTTGCGAGAAAATGAAGTAATTGGAAATATTAGATCGTGGCATTTACAAGAAAAAAGGAATAAAAAACTAAAAATGAAAACAAATTATCTTCTGTGATCTATAAAAGAAGTAACTCTGTTCCCTATTATGATTGTTACATGGGTAATTGTTTGATATAGTGTTTATGTCTGTATTGGTGCAATGGTCTTGAATTGAACGATTTTTGAAGCTACATGTGTCAAAAGTGGTAGGAAATTCGTTTTTTCGTCTCTATCTTTTCCTTATCAGAATGGCTGTCCGAAGATTAGGGAAAAAAGAAAATAAGTTAGGGAGGATGATTTTGATGATCAGGAAATATTACATATTTGCCCATCTCAACACACAGCCACAGATATTGCAAATGTCAAGCTAGAACGACATCGAAAATCAGCCGGAGGTAAAGGAATTCAAAGGTAAATTAACATCAGATTTATGGGTGTTTTATGAGCGATGACACCTTGACATAAGAATTTAAACCAGGAACAATTAATTCAAGATTTCCCCTATTGAAAAAATTTGTATATCATCAAGAAAGATCTCAGTATGTCATTTTAAATCACTGTAATATATACAGGGTGGACCAAAAGTTCATTAACATTCTAATAGGTAGCTGAGTCACACAACGACGTTGGTGTGCGGCGATCGTAAACCTTTCTTATGGTCGGAAAGTGTGGGTTGTTTGGCACTGGGTGTGGGACTCCAATACTTCTGGACTACGCACTAGACAACTAGAGAGCCTAGACTGGAGCCGTGTAACACATTACTTCGGGCTAGGCCACGTGTTTCCATATGTAACCAACCATATGTACCCGAGCAGAGCTCTCCAATTCTCCATCTTTTACAAGAGAAGAATGTGTGACAGGCGTCGTCAACCCCTCCTGCATAAAACACGAAGTTAGAAAACCGTGATATGCCAATCTTGTGCAGGAAAATCCTTTCAGCAGCTGTGTAAAAGTATCCAGGACATTGGCCTATATAGGGCCGAGCAAAGGAACTCGACGCAAGTGCCCAAACTGTGCCGGCGTATTACAAACTTTTTGTAAATAAGAGGTGTAGATTTATGCTACAATAAAGAAATTGTTTTAAGCCTTTTGGCGCATTTTAAGGGACAATGTAGAACTGCCCATCGTCTCCTATATATTTATATATATTTTTTGATTCTAACACCGCGTTTTCGGGCTTCAAAATAAAAATAATTCACTACTCAAAGAAAAAAAATTTATTCAAAATGATTTGGTATCCGAAGCTTTTATCATTGAACGAAAATGTTGCTTGTAAAAATCTTCGATTTCGAAAAAATTATCTACGGAAATTTGTAAATAAAACGAAGAAAAGAAAACAATCGGCTGTTTGTTAAGCTTTGACAGTATTAGTATGGATAGGCAATAGACTGACTCTTACGTCAGACTTTAAGCAGGTAAAAGCGCCCTAACTAGTCCCAAGGCGTAAGAACAAAGTTTCTTAACCCTGATCTATCAGGTTCAGCTAAAATTAATATGGTTTTATTTATAATTGAAACAAGAGCTTTTGATTTTGTAAGTTTAACTTCAAAATATAAATCAAAGAAGAAAACCGATGAAAATATAAATCAAATATTGCTTGCTCTTTCTATTTTGCTCTCTAAGAGTATGCTCGCTGTCTTGAGCGTATGTTACAAAGTTGGAAGCATTGCACAGCATAGACAGTAATGTAGAAGAGACATGCATGCAATATGACGTACACAAGTGAAACGAAGACAGTTGCTAGTTTTAAAAACTTGAATGTATTGTGCAGGCTTCTGGGAGTGGGATTGGCAGCTTCTGGAACGAAAACATTATATGCGGAAAAGTATTGTCAGCGGTTGGAGCGTCTTCAACAAGCGATGAGTGATAAACGACAATGCGAAACGGCACACAGCTGAAGCTATCCACTGCAAATAACCGGATACTGACATGAAACGTTCACCTCCCACAACATACATATACCCCTGACTTTGCTTCAACGGACTATCACTCGTTGCGGCAACGGGAAAACCACCTGCAGGGAAGGCAGCGCATCAAGGAAGAGCTTCTTACAAGACTAGCAAAATAACTTGGGAATACGTGAGAAGGGGAGAATAAATTATGTAATTCAAAACCAAAAACAAAAAAATTTCGAAAATTCAACAACATTGAACTGATAGTCAAAGTGAAAATAAAATCAAAATTTTGAAATTGAAGAGTGAGAAGACCCTTTAACTTTTCTTTAGGTTTTGTTACGTTTCCAAAGGATACTTAATTCATGCTTAATTTTCTTTGGATTCGATACTTTTAATTGATTTGAGAGGCAAGTTTAAGCAAAAATCTAAAAAATCTTGTTGATCTCCAAAAAATCTCTATTTGTTGAGTTATGAACTGAAGGAAAGTTTTGAAGAATGAAATCTTTTTAGTAGAAGAGTGGAAGAACCCTTTAAGTTTTCTTTAAGTTTCGTTACATTTCCAAGGAAACAGTGAGGTTATAGAAAAACTTGGTAGATTATACGTTATATATATAAAGGATTATAGGGTTGAATTGAAACGTTTTGGATACTTTTTTCCATGTTATGTTACGTATTCCGATATGTAGGCGACATTAAATAAACAAAAAAATATATATATAAATAAATGAATAAATAAATAAAATAACAATTAATTTCGAATATAATAATTAATTGTTTTGGTTAAGTTTTTTATATGTACCTATATTTCTAAGTGAAAAGAATATCATACGAGATGAAGTAGAAATAAGAATGAAATTAAAAGAATAACATTTATGGTTAGATTTATGTATTAAGTAATATTTAGCTAAATAATAGTGGTAACAAAACAGAAAAAATAAATAAAAAAGGTCTCAGTAAAAATAAAATGTCAGAAAAAAAATATTCTCAGTATCAAAAAAAAATTTCTTGGAAGTTATTTGGGTAGAAATTTTCTATTAATATGATTCACTTGGTTGTTGTGTACATTTCGTTATAAGAAGTATAGATATTGTGAATCAAGCGGATGTATCTATGGATAGAGGCATCAATGGATAGATGTACCAATGCATAGAAATATCAATGGATGGAGGTATCAATGTATAGATGTATCAAGTGATAGAGGATGGAAAATAAACATAAAGAGAATCAGGAAGCTGTTTGAAGTGTTTAGCAGAAGTACTCGAATCGCATAATCACAAAGCCCAAGGGTACATTAAGATCGAGGCCAGGAAGATAGTAAGCTGGCAGCAGAGGTGTTCAGGACGCAGAGAAGCGGAATTCCTTGACGTCTCGCAATCAAGCAGAAGTGGTCAGAAGTAGCGCAGCAGAAGCCAGTGAAGTCCCGAAACCAACTTGAGGTCGAGATTCATGTTGGAGGAAGCAGAGTTGGTCAGAATCAGCGCAGCACAATTCACAGGTGGTTTGATCCATTGGTATTTGATCCATTCTATTTATTTAATAATTTTATCTAATATGAAGGAGTAAGCTCTTTCTGTGTGAGTGTGTGTGTGTGACATGGAAGGATCAGGGCTTAAATAATGTCCTAAGACCCTCACGTTCGTGCGGTGAGATAGTCGGTTAAAAGTAACTTCCTTCGGCCGCCATTATACGGCCTTTGTATTTTCAAATAACCCTGTCACTTTAACCTTGTTCTTTACTTTCGCTGCAGGTGCGACCTATCGGTTGCCCCAATATATTATTATATTATTCTTAATTATATTTATTATTATTTTTTTTAAATACATCACATGGCGCCAAATTGTACACCAATATTTATTTTATTTTTATTAATTCTTAAATATATAATGATATATTATTATTTCTTTTTGAAAATACATCACACTTAAACTTTAAGTTGTCCTCCAGAGTAAGTCCTAGGCAGCCCAAGACACACATTAGAAACCTTTCCTTTGTGAAGATGTTCAACTGACTTTTAAAGAAGCTGGTTTTGAGTTTCTATCGAAAGTTGTGTTGTATTTATATCTGGCAGTATTTGTAAGTGACACACGCGTTTTTTTCCAAAAAAAATTTCAGTGAGCTTGTTATTATAGAATGAAAAAAGTGGTAAAAATATTCTCTCTGATTACATAATGATTTATGTGTAGAAATTTTGTGTTTCTTAAAGATCGGTTATGTAGGTTATGAGTAAATGAACTTCAAATTTTTCCTGAGAGAAAACAAGTAGCCTCTCCTTCTACAATGATGTTGATTTTCCGTAGATACGCGTATTTAAGGATAAGCATTTTACTAATGACTATTTGATCAGGTTTACTGATTGAATTATATGTATGTATACATTAGTCTTAATTTCAAGTACTATTTAAGCAGTTAAAATTTTGTCAATTATTTAGGAGCTAAGTACTGAAGACGGGAGTAAGTCGCTCCCGAAATACGCGTATCTACGGAAAATAAACATCATTGTAGAAGGAGAGGCTACTTGTTTCCTTTCATATATCTACAAGAATCGGGAACAGTTATTTTTTCCTGAGAGTTTTTTAAACTTAGCATTAATGAAAAGGTATCAAAATTAAACATGAAATTTTTATACTTACACTGAATCATGAATCCAAAAGTCATTCAGGATATCTCAAACATCTTGTTGCCCTTGCCCACGTTGGATTCTACCCTCCATACTTGCACGTGCTCATAGTTTGTCATTTGAAAAAAATCAGGATTTTGCAGTTTCCGATTTTGATGTATTCTTCTTTCCATTCCGCGAATTTGGCAATGGGGAATGTGGCAATGTGGCAGCAAAAACCCCTTGCAAACACATCCAAAATATAGTAACCGATCAAAGAAACTCCACCGAATAGCGAAGCAAAACCACAATTCTGCCACGTTTTTACAACATTTTTTACAACCGTATGTATCTTCTGTACATGTGGGTTAAAAATTGGATGTGACATGAATAGACTCTATCTAATCCATCAAACAGCGAAACTCATCACATGCTGTTCAGCATAAGTTCAGTACAAAAATGACGAGAGCTAAACGACGAGTGACTTCATAATGTTGTTATGGTTGTTGGCTTCTCTTCTCTTATACTCTTTCTCTTGACAGAACATAGGGTCTTTGCATTTTCCACCTGACACTTTGATTTTGAAGGCTAAACTTTCCGCTTTACATGCGCGAAAAGACATTTTTCCATCACACTAATGTGGATATAGTTGGAAATACTAAATGGAATCCATAATTCTTTATTTATTTTTCTTTTTTTAGAACTTTCTATATTTTTTAACTCTCTATTTCACTTTTTTTTAAATTTTGAAGCGCTGAACGCTTCCATATCGACATTTCTGCGTTTACGTATGCCTTTTTCTCGGTGGACCCAAAATATCAATTCTAATTAAATTCGGCTGAGCATGTCTTGTCACTTTTTTGGCACTTCAGTAAATAAATTTATTACGAAAAAAACAAACTGAGTGGATATACAGCTACATTCGATGGAATCCAAACAAAAATCCACGCAAAACTACAAATCCTGGACAGAAAGCATTCCTGTAACACGATTCAATACGTTATACCGGAAATATACAACCTTGGCCAAAAGTATGAAGCACCCTTATGGGAATCGATTTTTTTTGGGAGTGATGAAAGGAGTAAAATAAAAAAATTTATAATAGTTTGCTAATGAGTTTTATTGTCAATGTATCAATATTTTGTAGCTCCTTATTTTGCCATTATCACAGTAGAACTTCTTCTTGGCATAGAGCTGATAAGATTCATGCATACTTCCGCAGTGATGGCGTTCCACTCTTGACGTCCGTTGTCCTTCTCTGGAATTGAGTCCCATCCACATTCGCATCACCGAACAGAGCAGGAAATGAAGGCCTTAATGCACATTCTTAGACATTTATGTATTTTGCACTGTCCATTCGTCCCTCGCAAATGAACATTTCTCCGACTCCTGTGTCAGACATGCAGCCTCAGACTAATATGTTTCCTCCACCATGTTTGACAGTAGTCACCACACATTTGTGCTCGAACTCTTCTCCGATTCGACGTCGCACAAAGATAGCGCCAGGAGTGCCAAAAACGTAAAATAATCCGAAAGTAATCGTTTTCGAAATTATCAATAAAAAACCAGTTTGTCTTTTATTGTTCAATTCTATTTATTTTGCCATTTCGAAATCCAAGTTATCTAACTTACTTCAAAATTCGATTCATCTGACCATACAATATTCGACCAGTCTTCCGCGGTGTAACATTGGTACTTTAAGGCCCATGCATAGCTAGCTCTTTTATTCCCCTCAGATAGCAATGGCTTCTGCCTGGCTTCGCATGCTTTCAGGCCAGATTTTTGAAGTCTTCGACTAATCGTTCTAGCGGAAACTGTTTTTCCAACTTCCACTAAGCATTCAGCAGCGAGCAAGCGAGCTCAAATTAATTTCGCTCCCGATTTTTCAGAAACTCTCTTCACTAATTTTTGATCGCTTCGTCGATTTGTTATACGTTTCCGACCTAATCTAGGCAGACTGACATGTGAACTAGTTGCAGCGAACCGTTTTAATCTCAGTTGTATTGATCGGCGTGAGGATTTCACGGTTCTCAATATTTCTACTAGAGATTTGCCTTGTACGTGTAAAACTTGAACGTGTACATGTTTTTCAAGAGACAGCTCGGCCATTTTTGGCAAAGTTTATAACGAAATAAAGATAAAATTTCACTACAACACAGTATTATAACTTATGATATATTATCTTACGGTACACAAAAAGATCAGGTACTAAAATTGTATCTAAATATATTAAACTAGGTAGGAATGAGATAAAATCAAATTTGAGATTCTTAATTACTTTTTTAGATTCAGTGCATAGTGCATAATTAAGCATCATATATTATTATCTACAACATGACGCACATGAAAAATTTATGGGGTGCTCTATAGTTTTGGCCAAGGCTATATATAGGACCAGTTTATATACTTAAAAGGACCGATAAAACCAGAGAGTAATTTAGAGACTACAAAGATACAAAATCAATTATCAAAATCGAGGGTCAGAAACAGTCGCTTGAAATGAAACAATAGTCTCGATGAGGTGAACATATTGGAACAATGCATAGAAAGATTTCGAAAAACCACCTTCTGCCCTTGAAGATAAAACCACTGCGGCAAGGAGAGACAATAACAATTCAACAAAAACAAAATTTTTTATCGGCCGATAACTAATGGCAAGTTATTTAAATAGTAATTTCATTGTCTTGTGTCTTCACGTCTTGTGAAAAATATTACATAACATGAAATGGTCTTACGAGGTTTTTTCAAAAAGTATCGCGAATTTCATGTTTTTTCAGGAATTATTTATTTATTCATGAATATCTATTTTGTTCCCTTCAAAGTAATCCCCGTCAGACATTATACACTTGTGATAAAGTTTTTTTTCCAATTCCCGAAGCATTTTGAAAAATCATTTTTTGTGATCTTGTTCAGCGCCCCCTTCGATGTCGTCTATATCTCCTCAATCGTAGCGTAACGTCGTCCTTTCATGGGCCTCTTCAGTTTTGGGAACAAGAAAAAGTCACACGGGGCCAGGTCTGGGGAATACTTTAGCTGCGGCATTATTAGATTATTGTTTTTGGCCAAAAATTCGCTCACAAGTAACGATGTGTGAGCAGGGGCGTTATCATGGTGCAAAAGCCAATTTTTGTTCTTCCACAAATCCGTGCGTTTCTGGCGGATTGCTTCTCGCAAATTGAGCATTACTTGAAGGTAATATTCCGTATTGACCGTTCTACCCTGCAGCAAGAACTCATAATGCACCACGCCCCTGCAATCGGAGAAAACTGTCAGCGAAACCTTCACATTTGACTGGATTTGGCGTGCTTTTTTCGGTCCCTCTGAGAACATTTTGTACCACCGATTAACGTTGCTTTTGGCCAAAGTAGCTTCGCCGTATCATTCTGAATGATCTTCGTCAACATTCTGAATGCATCCGCGCACTTAAAGTTGGTCTTCACACAAAATTTAATACAAATTCTTTGATCCATTTTTTGGGATAGACGAAAATCGAAGACGAGCTAAAACACGTCCACGCACAATAACTGTCAAAAACTGACCGGACATTCAAAATGGCCGGAATTGTCAACATAAGTGAGAGTCATGAGTACCAACATAACGCCACCAAAAGATCAAAAATCAAACATACGTAGCCCGAGAAAATTCAAAATTCGTGACACTTTTTGAACAAACCTCGTATTATTCTGAGTTATTTCAACAGGTGATCGGTCACACTAAAAGGATAAGCCGCAGTTGATGATAGGGTGGACGAGTGTGATGTAACACACTTTTTTGAAATTTGGGACGAGAAACGAGCTTCTGGGCATTAGTGGGGAAAGGACTCTGCATGCGTTGCTATCATTGTTAATGGATTTTTTGAGGTGAGAGACGTAATCATTGATGGTGGCACCTAGGAAGTTTTCTTCTTTTGAAATACGAATTGGGTGGCTATTTAGTTTTAGTGATGGGTAGCGGGAACATTTCGGAATAGCTTCAGGAGGCGATTGCATCCCTTTGTAATGATGGACTCGCATTTATTCGGGTTGGGTTAAGGTTTCCATGTCGAGGCGAGACAATGTTAAAGGTATAAGTCATTCTGTCATCGACGTATTGAATGGTGTGGATTGGGTTATGCTGAGAGGCAGGATTTCGCATTTCAACAGTATAAGTTCAGAAAAAGAGAGAAGAAAGGACAGATCTTTGTGGGTTCCCTGATGAGTTTAAAAAGTGGCTAGATAGGCTGTCACTGATTTTGACTGAGGACGTTAGTTCTGAAAAGAAAGAGCGAATTAGTTTACAGAGGTGAGCATGAAAGTGGAAAGTGTCGGTCATTTTATTCTTTATCTATCAAAATGTTTCCCGAGTTTAGGACAAATTTTCAAGTTCTTTGAACATATGTGGGCCGATCTTGGATGGAGATGGTGAGTTCATCAATTTGTTCTTTGAGCTGGTTTAGATTAGGGTTGAATCGGTTGTAGAACAGTTGGCTGCGGTGTTTTTGTTCAGTTTTTATGATGAAAATCTGAGAGTGGTAGTTAAGGGTTCTTTTAGGAATTAGTCGATCACAAGGGGTGTTGATTGCAGTTGTCGAGTGATCAACCGCGAGGTCAAAGTTGAAAGGCGAGGACGGGAAGTTATGTAGCGGGGGTAGGGAATTGGGCTGACGTTCTAAGAATGTAGTAAACACTTCTTTACTTTTTAATGATAAGGTCAATATATGACTGGTAGTTGAGGCGGTGATGTGTCGGAAGCACGGGATACTGAGCTTGAATGAGTTCCAAAGCGGTGAGCTGTAAAGTTGTCAGCCATTGGGATTGGAGGTGTAGTCCTTCCAGTAAGGATGTCTGACATTAAAGTCTCTGCCTGAAATGGCGTATACAATTTGTAGTGGGGGGTTGAGTAGGGTAATAAGTTTATTAAAGAATTGGTTGAGATAGGCTTTGTGGAAACTTTAATGGCGTATGTGAAGAAAACATAAAGGATACAAGTTGAACAGTTGCAGATTCATTGGAAGCTGCATCGGACACGTGTAGGACGAATTGGGAGGCTTGAATTTTCTGCGATAAGAGGATCGCAATACTGCCACCGTAGGTGTTAAATTGTCGATCTGATCGATAGATCGTAAACAATAAGAAAGAGGGTCGGTGTCTGGCGTTTAGCTTAGTTTCGCAAAGAACGGCAATGTGGAGTTTAACGTTGTTGAGCAGGATTTCCATTTCTTTTTTACAAGGACGAAAAATAAGTGAATTGATGTAAAGCTCAAGCAATTTAATTTAATGGTGGGAAGCAAGGATAGAGAGCATAGGATTTGCCTTTCAATCATGTTGTTCATGGCATTGTGTTTGAGGAAAAAGTTGGAGAGTAAGCCTATGCTCGTTTGGAAAAAGCGTTTGATTAACGCAGCGGAAGGGGAAGTGGCAGTTTCTGGCAGTGCAGCCTAATCTCTGGCGGTTTTTATACTGCAAAATTTGCTCAACTTTAATTGTCTCAAATCGGAAAATATGGGAGAGGGTGATGAGCCTGGCTTGAGACGGAGGTTTGCTGAGAGGACCTAGACTTTTAAGATCATCAATGATATCAGTTGGGGCGAAGGAGTGGTGAAGACCACGGATAATATAACATGAAGTCTTTTCCTCGGGGGGAGCAAAATTGAAAAAATCTATGGTTGTATCCTTTAGTTTCTTTTTAGTGGATTCTAAATCCTTCTTTGAATTTTAGATTACTTGAGTCGATGTGGGAGTAGGTTTAAAATTATTGTTTGTATAAATTTCAATATCTTTTGGTGTTTAACGAAGACGATTTTTTCGACTTACCTTTGATATTAGTTGTTTTAACTGTTCCAGTGGTCATCGTTTTTTTTTATGCTGTTGTTGCCGTCTTATTGAAGTTCATCGTCTGATTTTCGTGTTCCCGTCTTAGCTCGCATCTGGAGATGTCGCTGCGATTCGTCCAAGCAATTCGGTAACAAGTTTATTCAGTTTTGTGTTTTCACGCTTCAGATCGTCAGTTTGCCTTCGCAACTCATCGGTTGATGATTCTAAGCACGTCATATCTTCTTATTCCTCACAAGAACCCTCTTCTGAGTCGGTTGTCTCGGTGTCATCGGTACGTACACGGCACGACTTTTTCTCCGATACAGCAGTCGGTGGCCGGTGACGTTTCCGCATCCTTCGTGTTCTCGTAGTATTCGGCGGTAAACATTTTGATATGTGTCAATTTGATGTCTTCGGTACGACGTTTCTACACTGACTCTAACATATAGAGGCAAATTCTTTTTCGATATTTATATGAATCAACTCTGAAGAGATTTTTCATTTGAAGCACTTCCTTGTCCTTAGTGACACGGCACAACTATGCTCAGTCCAATACACTTGCCTGAAACCATAATGCTGGCCAGGAGACTGTGTCCGTCAGTTGAGGAGGTCTAATGTAACATGTAATGCAATGCGCAATAGTACTCACAATTTCGGAATGAAAAATTATCCTTAGACATATTCCTTAGAACATAGATAAAAAACCATTATAAACAATTTTTACACCGCCTCCAAAATTTCTTACAACTTCAAAACTGTCGTTGAATTCCATAAAAAGTAAAAACAGAAATTTGAACGATAATAGGATGATAATGTCGTTCATTTAAGAGCACAATAAAGTACAAAAATTGAAAGGACATTTGAAGGTACTTCTAGTAAAAAGTAAAATATACGGAACCCGTAATTGAAAGGGCATTCTTCTATTAGCTTAAGATGTATACTCCTGCACAGCAAAAAGACTATTCGAAGGTCTAAATTTATTGAAATAAATTAAAATAATAATTAAATTAAATAATTCAAATAAATAATAAATTTGTTCACTAAATTTAACGAAATATGTTTTAATTTCAACGATCTTTTGTACAAACCCTAAAAACTTCGTGAACCTTCAACGGATTGAATTTGATTGTTTATCGACGTGTTAAAATTTATTCCCGTGGGTGAGCCTTGACCTCCCTGCCTTCTACCCAAATCGCTGGGGAAGTGTTGGGCACGATGCACCACCACGGTAGTTCCTGCTCGGAGAGTTAACGGCCGGGGCACTCGGTCCCGGTACGTCCGTCGAAGACGGGCATTGGCGCCTTTCGCTTTACCGAGCCCCGAAACGTCGCCAAGCGAGAATGCGACGAGACTGCTCTCCTCGTAGGAAACCTCCACACTCACTCGGAAACCGTTCGATCCCTGAAAAGTAAACGGAAAAATGCGACCTGCAACAAAAGACCATCTACCGTCCGCGTTGCTCCTGACTCACCAGCAGAAGAGAAACTCGTGTTAATTCGTTTTCTAAACTCTATTTCTAGCTGTAATCTATTGGTACCTTATGCTAATATAGTAGTTAATACCAAAGTGCAAATACTTAACTCCTAACACTACGACCTACATGAAATCCGCTACCTAGATGGATGATTACCTGACTGCTTTCACTTGTGCGACGGTGGCCACCCTCGCGATTCCCCTCCGTACTTCCGCCAACTGCAAACTAAAATTATATTCGCCTGTACCGCAACACCGCGTATCAATGAGGCGCCAAAGATATTCGCAAGAGCTGCACCTTCGCTGCGTTCCAAATCAGTTTCCCGTACCCGTACGTTCGCCGTGTATTATACTGTTTCAATACTCCAGTCCCTCAAGGAATCGCACTTCCGCGTATTACAATAGGTCAATAATTCGGTCTCTCACGAGATTGCACTACTTTACCGCGTCCGACAATATTTAATGTTCTAGTCCCAGTCTCTCAAGGAAAATTGCACTACTTATCGCGTATTAAATTATTTTAAAGTTTTTTCCTTTTTCTAACTCAAGAAATCGCACTCGTATTAATTCAACTATGACTCCAGTTCCGACTCGCATCTAACACAAAAAGAAGGACCACCGTTGTTTCTTACTCCCTTTCGACACCCTCAATTTAGAGGGTTCGAGATCCTCCCGCTACGGCCGTTCACCCTTCGGGCGATGACCCACCCGAGCTTCGATCCATTCGCCGGAATCACTGTAATTATGGTACGGCGAGTTCCACCATCCACATTAGATCACATCACACTTCGCCGTAACTGCCGGCTGACAGGTGACCGGTGACATCTGATGGTTATTTATTTATTGGTGTTTAATTTTGTTTATTCACCTATTCATCATTAATTGGTCTTTGCCGCGGCTGTTTGTTGCCCAGCTGTCGGCAATCAAACTGTGGAACCTGCATAAAGTGAAGTTCTGTGCGAGTTGTATGGAGGTAAGTACCTGTTTTGTGATGATTATTCGTTACATCATTTCACATTACCCTTCGGTGTCCGTGGCCCCTTACGCCCAGCCAAAAATCGCGAACCGCGAAAGTGAGCCAGATTCGCGGCTAAGTGTGTGGCTTGGTTTCATTAGCCGGCATACAACCGGTTGAGCTCGTTCCGGTAGCTCCTTACTTTGAAGTTGGTGTCGGTGGATTCTTGCATTGCTCGCTGGCTTCCATCATCAAATGATCCCGTATGACTAGTTCGTTGATTCGCTACTACCCTAACAAACTAACAACCATTCTATAATTTTACCATTCGATAAATACAATTCAAAAAAAATTAATAATTACTTCATTCCTATAATTTCAAACACAATTCCCTTCTTAGCTTCTATGAGTTACTCCTACCCCTTAGGGTTACAATATTTCGGTTAACCACTGAATAACTTTAATTTAACTTTCTACGAGTTTCTCTTCGCACATTTCGTTATCGAGCAACCAATTCAACTCCTACTTCGCGGATCAACGGAGGGTAGTGGTTTTACTATTTTACTTCATTCGTCACTTACGTTACTTCCGGTAAACGCGTTCGCCGGGTTCCTTGCGTGGTGAAAGCTCCCCCCGAGGGCAGCGAACCCACACCGTATCAGACGATACATGTGAATGTTCAAATTCAGAAGCGAATTGCTATTTTACGCAAGCACCCATTATCGATGATAGTTCGACATATTCAGAACACTAAGGGTCAGCAAGAAAGCCGTTGAGAAATTGTGCAATGCCGAGAAAAGAAACGTGGAGAAAATGCAAAAAAGTGGTCTACCTACGGTACTTTCAGAAGTAGTGAAAAAGAAAGTTTGACATTTGGCTGATAATAGACCAGGAGATAACAGCTCTCCGGAGACCACTTGAAAATTTGTCAAGGCAGACCATTCAGTGATACATTCCACGGTCCCCTGGCAAGGACAAGCTTATAGAAAATGCAAGAAACTTCAGCAGTGAACATTCGAGAACGGATTACCGGCTCAAAACTCCTCAAATTCTCTGATTGCAATGCTCGTGATGATGGGATGCGAGCAAATGTCCTTTTTATGGGCGAATCATGGATTCAGACTCCCAAATTCGTTTTAAAAATTATGATAGCTGCCAAAGTGAGCAATCGTAGAAAAGGCAAATTTCAATTTATTCAATAAGGAGTGCCTGTTGATGTTAAGTGTTTCAGGGAAAATATTCTCTTTATTTTTGTGCAACGCCTCGCCAACAAAAATGGAATGGAAGTGAAGTAATTTTGTTTAAAAGATGGCGCCAAGACGCAAGCTGCTTTGAAAACTTACGAAGGGACTTAGGAACATTTTTCTAATGTTTGGATTACTTGGCCTGGTAATTTTTCTGACTTAAACCCCATCGAAAATGTGTGGTCTAAGTTAAAGGAGAGTGTCTGGTCACATCCAGGTCCGGAAATTGGCAACAGCTGATTCGACGCATACTCGTTGAATGAGACACGATTCCTGCAGAGTATCTTAAAAAAATACTTGTGAAACTTTCAAAAATCAACTTCCACGTGTAAAGAAAACGAAGGAGGACGACCTACATACTAAGTTTTAATTATATCACCTAATGTGTGTGTGATTTATAATAAAATTATACTACAAAGCCGATCACATTTCTTTCCAATTTTATACGAGGAATATAACCCTACTACTACGGGTTAAACTCACAAACACTTCAAACCTCTTATTTTGGTTACCATTGTGATTCAGTTAACGGCAGTGCTCTCCTTTCTTCATTCAAGCAATATTCATTGCCAGTCCATTACACTTCAAAGGGTTGCTGTGACAAGGGCGTCCCTATGGAATATTCAAATCGCATCGTAACAACACTCTGAGATTATTTAAGGGGACTGAGATTATTTATTCTACTTTGTCAATTTCAAAAAATCTATTTTTTGTTTCTTACGTTTTTCGAATGTATATAATCTCAAAAATATCGTATTAAAATTTCAGAATGATCCGAGCATTCTATTTATTCATTTTATTTGAGCGCGTTTTAGTTCATTTTGAGGCGTGTACGTCGTTCAACCGCTCGGCCCCTCCCGGCGATTTTAGGCTTTGTATAAACTCGCAGCTGTTGTTATGATTGATAAATATAGATATATTAGTTTCCTCTTAGTATATTACATTGATTATTGAAAGAGAAAGTTGACCCTGAACACTTATTTGTACGCTTAGTCTCACTTCGCATGCCGTAGTAAAAGTATCTATCTTGAACCAATTTTTTTGTATAAAAATGGAAAGAAAAGGATCTCGAGAAGCCAGGGGTACAACTAGACCTAAAAAAAGAAAATTTCGAGGCAATAGATATTCTGACGAAACACAAACAAATTATACAAGCAAGTTAGCCGAAAAAATTTGAAAATCGAGTAATCCCTCATTAGACGTAAACATTGATCAGACGTCAAGTTACTGTATTTTAAACTTTTTTTTAGTGTTTTCTGTGTTAAAAACGTTTGTTAAGTGTAAAGAATGTGACGGAAAAATATCTTTTTCTCAATATGGGCAACGAGGTTGCGGATTTAAAGTGTGTGTCAACTGTGAGAATTGCGGAGAAAGATATATAGACTCGTGCCCGATGATTGGCAAAGGCTATGAAGTGGACCGCCGATTTGTTTTTGTAATGAGATTAATTGGTATAGGAATACACGGTTTACAATTGTTCTTTGGCTTAATGGACTTAGGAAACCGATTCAATATCAAAACATATTATGACATGATCGAACATATAAAGGTTGCTACAAATTGTGTATTTGACTTGGTGACTCGCAAAGCTGTCGATGAAGAAAAATCTTTAAATGTCGACAATGGAGGTACTCAAGATATTTTATCAGTTTCTGGCGATGGTTCTTAGACGAAAAGAGGATTCAGTTCTCTTGTAGGCATCGTTTCACTAATTGGAAAATATTGCGGGAAAATTATAGATGTGACTGTACGATCGTCTTATTGCACAGCTTGTGAGTATTGGAAAGGTAAAGAAGAAAAAGTTGAGTGCAGTGCTTGGTACGAAGGCCATAAACATCAATGTCCTGCATATCATGAGGGAAGTACCGGTAAAATGGAAGTGGATGGTGTAGTCGAAATGTTCATACGATCTATGGAAAAATTTCAAGTCCGGTACGGATTTTATATTGTTGACGGTTACTCCAAGACTATTCAAATGCTACTCGATGTTCATCCTTATGGCGAAGATGTTATTGTGCAAAAGTTAGAGTGCACGTAAAAAAAAGAGTGTACAAACGAGCAGTGGAAAGTAAAAAAGCTCTTACTCAGCGTAAAAAATCTTTGGCAATTGCTTAAAAAGATGCAGACAAAAAAATAAAAGTGCTGAGAGAAAAAAAAGTTACAAAAAAAAAAGATCTTCCAAAAACTGCAAAATTAACTAACAAAGTAATGAAGGAATTGTCGACTTACTATGTATTAGCAGTTATACGTAACAAAAATTCAATTGAAGATATGCGTAAGGATATCTGGGCAGGTTATTATCACAAAATTTGATAATAACAAATAATATAACAAATAACAACAAATATTTGATAAAAAGATGCTTAGGCGGCAACACTCAAAATAATAACGAAAGTTTTAATTAGTGCGTTTGGTCTATATTACCAAAACACATTTTTTCTGGTGCAAAGATCGTTGAGATTGGAACCAAAATAGCAGCATGCATTTATAATGAAGGATTTGCTTCTGTATTGAAAATATTGGACATAATGAATGTAAAAATTGGCCCAAACGCCCATCATTATATCGATCAGCGCGATGACTCCCGCATTACATTAGCCGAGCGCCGAAGCACTGAAGCTTCTCAGAAAGCAAGAGCAAGCCGCAGAGATGCCAGAATGGAACAAAAAGAGTTATTTGACGTAGCAGAAGGTATCCTGTATGGAGCAGGGGTCGCTGATTAGCTGTAAGTATCATTTTTATACAAGTTATCAATAAAAAAAACTTTAAACGCGTTTTTCTCAAAATCATGTTTTTCGATACTGTCCAAAGCTTTTCTCAGAAACTAATGAACCTATCCTCCTGAAATTTTTACCATATATTTGTCAAACATACAGCTATGGTTGGTACTAGAATTGTGTCAAAATATTGATTTTTTTCTTGTTTTTTTTTCAACAATAAATCGGTAAAAAAAACGGTTTTTTCGAAAAAAAATTTCAAGCAGTCGCCATTTTGTTGATTTTGCATAAAATTTCATGATTCTAGTACCAACTATAGCCGCTATTATACAAATTAAGAATATTTTTGAATTTTGTGTTTCAAACTCTCCGTTGCTAGGAAATCTTATGGACAAGTGCACCCCTTTTTTATGACATGTCAAGAATGTATGCATCATGACTATATATATATATATATATATATATATATATATATATATATATATATATATATATATATATATATATATATATATATACAAAAAACATTTTTTTGTGAAGTTCAAGAGTTTATTTATTCAATGCCTGAAAGATTTATAACGATACATGTAATGACACCTCAAAAAAAATCGCAAAAATTAGCATTTTTATAGGGTTCTAAAGTAGAATAGCTCCTTAATTAATAAAATGCGGAATGTCTTTTTTGCGGAACCCTCCGTTTAGAGTCCGTATATGCTTTATAGAAATATATAAAATTGAAAAACGACCGATCTTTACCTAAACATTGCTCCACGCAGACATACTTACTCTGATGAAGATAAAACAAAGTACCGAAAGTAATAGTAGCAATGTCATGAGAGCTCTTAAGAGATGACAAAATAAAAATAAAATTATAAGTGCAAGGCAAGGATTAACGACGAGAACAACGAATCAAATAACCATGAACAATACATTTTGATGAAATGAATTGTTTTACCGCCATATTATTGGGATTCCAAATGAAAATTCAAATGAATGCATTTGCACGTGGATACGTATCTGGGAGGTGCAAGAGCATTTCACGCCTAATGCATCAACCAACTTGAGCCCTATTAGCACAATGCTATTGGGATCAAGCAATAACATTAACGCAACTCCATATTAGCCACTGATTTGTAACATGCAATAAATCGGATTATGAAGTTTCCGTGGATCATAAACTAAGCATAACTATAACAAAACACAATATTTTTCGGTAGCCCCAAATATTTATGAAATCCGACTACATGTGAGTATTCATATGTGTGATTGCTTGGGCAGTTGAAAAGTAATGCACTGACTTTGAGATAATTTAAATTGTTATTTTTATGTGTGGTGAAAACGCAAAAAAAAAGATATTTTGGATTAAATTGCCGGGAGTTATCGCAATTGTGAAAGAAATAAATCGAATGAAAATTTTGATATAAAAAGCCAAAGTGAGTACATGCTCATCATCAGTTTTTCACGAGCATCTCATCTTCAAAGACACCTATAGTCGAATTCGCCATGTTCAAGTTTGTAAGTAAATCGAATCATTGGAGTAGTTGCTAATTAGAGTGAACTAGATTGAAATCAACAATAAAAAAGTGCACATTCAAGATCTTGATAGTCCTTCACACATAGCTAAGGTATTTCTGTTGATCGGAATCAGATGATGTGAACTCAAGGAATATCAGTGATAAAAGTGCTCCATTAAAAAGAATTTAAAACTCCTCCGATCATCCAATTAAACCAACTCCTTTTTCACCATTATTAATATCTGTTGCAGGTTGTACTTATC
The DNA here is from genome assembly GCA_954870665.1 of Stratiomys singularior. Lineage (NCBI taxonomy): Eukaryota > Metazoa > Arthropoda > Insecta > Diptera > Stratiomyidae > Stratiomys > Stratiomys singularior. The sequence goes on along the minus strand of OX940877.1, from coordinate 110,227,354 downwards.
GTCAGCGCTTCAGCAGTCTGTGCCTTCGCCCCTGGCTACGGAAACCCAGAAGGTGATGCCCAAATTAAAAGGTACGAAACCGAATTGCGTCCTGATGGCTCATACAGATATGCTTATGAAACTACCAACGGAATCGCTGCGCAAGAACAAGGTGTAGGAGGACAACATGCTGCTGGAGGATTTTCATACATTTCCCCAGAAGGCATTCCGATTGCAGTCTCCTACACAGCTGATGAACATGGTTTCCATCCACAAGGTGATCATTTGCCAACTCCTCCACCAATCCCAAAAGAAATCTTCGAATCCTTGCAATATAATGCCGCTCATCCTGAGGAAGCAGATCCAAACTACGAAAAAGCATCCAGGCATTATTGAGGAGCGCACAGGGATGTCGATAGAATTGTTAATATTTTGAAGTTAGTTTGTGAACAAATTATCTCGCGAAAACTGTATACCAAATAAAATAGCACATTACAATTGAAAATTACGTAAAAGACTTTGAATTTCCTTTCGTTAGTCTTATTCAACAATGAACTTATTTTAGAATTATCTTCTCTACGTTCAGCATCATAAACACTACGATATTTAGTTTCGGATTTTTGCATCCAAAGCTAACTAATTAAAAATTTTTAAGAGAATTCATTTTATAATTGTTGCAGGCCGAAAATAAATTTTCGGGCTATTTCACACGTTCACAAACAAATCAGAATAGGATACTCATGGCTACAAATAGCCAAAAAGCGTCCTTGTCAAGCCCGCAATACAGCCCATTGGACAGAAAACACAATAGAAATTTAAATACTGAACATAAATGTAACTTTATATGTTATAAGTTTCCCCGGTTACAGCTATTCTTTGCTTATATGATTTGACTGCAGCTTTGACAGGATAAAACTTTGTTCTGTGTCATCTGTTCCTGTGACTAGCTTTATGATAAATCTATGCACCAGCGGTTTCAATCATGGAAATAGAAACAAGTCTTCCTGAGCTCAATCTTAAGAGTATGTTAATTGATCGATTGTATTTATTCCATTTTTCACTTTTAAATTTATCAACCAAAAGCCATGAGCTTTTTTTTGACACTTCTCATCGTTTCTGGCGAATCCGTTCGACGTTGGCGACATAAAACGCTCGAATAATATTCTCTTTTGACAGCTTTTCCTTCCGGAACAAAGTGATGTTGCCCCGAATTCAGGAGATCGAAAAAACACAATGAGCATAGTTTTCACATTGGATCGGCTTTGCGTAGTTTATTCGGTTTCAACTCGTGTTTTCTATGTCAAACTCATGACTGTTGACTTGTTGTCTTATCAGACTCGTAAACATAGCTTGAATGTCAGAAGTAACTTGTTTACAGTTGTATTTTTACAGAGAAATAAACGCTCTTGGAACAATTCTAACGGTAACACAAACCATGCCCAATTTATTGACAAAAAACGAACGAACGGATTTTAAAGAGATGTTGAGAATGCACCCTATTTCTTTCACGCTGCTATAGCTTTTATCGAGTCTGGCTTACGCATTTCGTTTTCAACGCGTTTCATTGATGTTTTCAACGGTTTTGGATGTTGAAGGTAGTCTAGAACGCGTGAAATCTTCAATCACTTCACAGTCTCCTTGGAGTCCTTTCAACGAGTTTTAAACTTAAACTTTTGATATCAATCAATCAACATCGACCATTTCTAATTTTTTCATTGATTCCTAACTCCAAATTCCTTCCAATTGTATGCACGTCCTTCGTTCAGTATTGTTATCCGTTGGAAAAACGATGCCGCACAACCGAGATATACTGATGAAACTACCTGTTGTCAGCCAATTAGCCACGGATCACTTTTTAATATTAAATGATAATGTAATCTACTGCTACCATCTTCCACATATATTGACAGATCATTAACATCCTTCATTTAGCATTACGAATTTTAGTGTTTTTACTGGACATTTTAAAATAATTACTTCTGATTAATAAACATTTCGTTCATAAATTTTAAAATTTATTTTAACTTTTTTGACAGAATGTAAATGCGGTTCTTACATCTAATAAGCATTCCAAGAATAAAGCCACTGAAAATGCGGAATGCCATAGGACCAGCCAATATAACAGCAAAAGAGCTACAAAGTGACCACAACATTTGTACTGATATAACCTTAGTTCATTCAATGAAAGCTTTCAGGATGATGACTTTGCAAAATTCTGGATTCGGACAAGGCGTCACGTTATAATCTGTCAGGTAAACCTAAAGGCCCAGATACAAAAATGCGTAACGGCGAGGCGAGAGCGCGATGCGATTCTCGTTCGTCGTCCCTCAACGCATTCAATTTACAATGCACGCAATGCGAGGAAGAATAATGTTCATATAACAAATGTCAAATTGATTAAAATTTGATTGATGAAATTTGATTAAAATTATTTTTTATTTTTCAAAAGTTTTGAATATGGAATTTTCCTTTGTTTGGCAAATAATAGCCTCAACAAGCATGCATGAAATTTTCATTCAAAATTCATTCAGAATAACCCTAGTACTTAAAAAGTAATAAAGCGTTTGAATTTCAAATTTCATATAAGCGCCATCAAGCATCTGACAAGTGTCAACGCATCTCGTTGCGAGGAGTTTTAGATTTTTCGTATATTTCTCGTCTCGCATCGACACATCGCAATCATTGTACGATGTCGTATACAAATGCATGTTACGAAAACTGCTTGACATTTGCTGCGAGACTTTCGTCGCGCTCTCGCAGTATTGTATTTCGACCTTAAGGTCCAATAAGTTATGGTTACAAATACCAATGTACTTTAAAAGGCGAATACCGTTAGATTGAGAATTAGAGTAGAGAGTAGAGTAGAGACAGGGAGTAAGTCGCTCCCGAAATACGCGTATATACGAAAATCAATATTATTGTCGAAGGACAGGCTGCTTGCTTTCTTTCTTTTTGTACATCTTCTGTGTGATTGACATCATCATTTATTCGTTCTGATAAGGTTCACCATGTCGAAAGAGTGGAAAAGCATCTTCAAGCAGAAGACAACTGTTTCTTGCTACAGAAGTGTCCAACAGCGGTATTTTGTTACTTGGAATGTGGACGGAGAATCGGTTGAACCCGTATACGGAGAAAGCTGGTTGCAAAATAAAAAAAGAAATTTTTAAATATAAATTTATGAATTTTTTAAGAGAAGCAAATGTGAAAAAGAAGGGCCAAAATGTATTCCACATATATTGATTGAAAGTAACTTTAATTTGTTACACATCCTTTTTTTTTTTTTTGAAATTTCTGGTCTTCTTTAATCCACCGCTAATGTGCATTGAAATAATTAAAGGATTCTGCAGTATGTAAAAAAAACATTTCTTTTAGTGATAAGTGGAGGTAGCAACCTGATTTGTATAGTTGAAGATTGTCTTTTTCAAAATTATTATCATAGCTTATGGAATCAATAGAAGTATTTAAAAAATAAGATATTCTTCTGTTTTTCAGTGCATGTTATTCGCTTCCGATCGGGTAAGGTGATGTTTTTTGTTTAGACTTATCTCTCACATTTCCCTTCTCAAAATTGTATTTTTTTAAACATTGCATAGCTATCCTCAAAACCTCCTACCCCATCCTCAAGTCTGGTAAAATCAAGCTGAAAAACAAACTACTAATTCACAAGCAGATTATACGACCTGCGATTCTTTACGGAAGTATTGCCTGCTGTCACACGACAAGGATTATTTTGCTTCATTAGCGCATCAAACAATGCAAAACTGAGCCATAAAATGAATCTTTTGAATTCCATGTTACATAAAAAATTACAATGACCTATGATTTAGCACAACACAAAAACACAAACGCGACAGAGGCTTCATAATTTTCGACAAAATTGACGAACGTGAGATGAGAATGAAATAGCCACTAGTTCCAAACAACAACTCCTCCTTCTCTTCTTGGCGACAGCTAGATAGAAGTTAACTTTACTTCAGGGAAAATCGATAAAAATTGCACGACGGATCCAATTTTCTTCATTGACTTGGAATGGTGGGTTTGTAGAAAGTTGAGAACAATTGTGAGCTTTGCTCCATACCTCCACTCTACATGGAAGTTTGTAGATTGTACGACACTCACCAAGGGTCGCCTTTATGAAGGACTTGGTCCCCCGATATTGGCTATTAGCCGACTAATTGCCAAGACCCCTACCACGGTCTAATTCGCCTTTTCACTAATTTTCTCTGAAAACCTCAGCTGACTGTTTAGCAACAAGCCCAAGTGTTTAACTGATAGTTTCGACTTTACTCATATATTCCCGATACTGATTGTCTTTACCTTAGGGATCCTCTTCTTTTTTAGGATTAACACTTCTGTTTTTCCTAGCGCTAGGCTGAACTCATGAGTAGTCATCCAGCTTCTTACCTAGTGCAACTATGATTGCTTGAGATATTCTGGTACTTTTTTTCTGGTAGATCCGAAGTATACCTACATCTAGCAAAGTCGAACACATTCTTGGAGGACCAGCCGCTGGTTGAGCAGTCGATCCAGCCAACGTACCTGCACTGGTTCGCAGGTACGTTGCAGACAATTCCTTTCTATACTGAAGCGCTCTTCTCTAAAATCGTACTGCCGTGGAAAAAGACCCGCAGTGGCATAGACAACGTCAGTGAATCTCCGCTTTACGAGTTTCACCAGTACTTTTCCGGCCGAATCCAGCATGCATCACGGATGGTATGCTGACGGAAATTCGACCTTCTGACTGCTCTGACCTTCTGACAGGAGCAACCTCTTTTCGCAAGCAAGCATGCAAAGTAATGAGCAGCAAGTCATTTCGAAAGTGATTGACAAATTGTGGAACGTCTGCCGGAATACCGTCTGGTCCTGGCGCCTTCTTCGATTTCATGAAAATGAATCATGACGTCAACTCTTCATGTAGCCCGTCCTATCTCCATCATATTAGCTTCCTATACGCGGGGCACCTTTAAACTTCCGCATGCGGAGGTCCAGTCCTGAGATTTTGACTACAGCTGGCCTTACTTCTGTTGACCAGCCCGCGAAAGACATATGATTTAAGTTGACCAACAGTACATTATACGCTTGACATGTTTAGGTCTCTGATGCGGCATAGATACCTACAATCAAATTTAACGTCAGTCACGCCAGAATCCACCGTGGCTTCAGCAGTCAGTCTTCTAGTCCGCGGACGAAGAGCTAAGCAATGATGTGCGTATCATCCTTTTCAATATTCTTCACGAAAGGGGGTGCTGACTGTGAGACCGTGTAGCAGCATTAAAGTGGATCTGGAAGGCTATAAACTGATGGTCACTAATCGAATAATCCTCTCCAGCTCTCCAAATGTATTTCTTTGAGGAGAGAGCGTGCACCCACAAGCCTAATCAACAGGAATTGGTGGTATTACCAGTGTTCACCACGATATTCGTTTTCCGTTGGATCGGAATTAGGCATTCCTCATTCAATAGCTATAGCATTAATGCCAGCCTCCTTCAAAACAATGATTTTCTGCGCTTAAGGCAGGGTCCTCAAATGGGATGAGCTTTACCTGGAAAAACGGTCACACTAAAGAACGTCATATCTGGACAATGTACCCATACGAAACCATATCTTTGATCAAAGCACTGAACTCTCAGATGTGTACTGTTTTGAACCAAGATAGCGCAAGCAGCAGTCAGTCCGCCTTTCACATCTCTCGAAAACTGCTCCAGCAAGACTTGGCCCCTTTAGCTCGAATGTAGGTATACAGGTACACAGGTTACTGCAGCGTTGCTTTGGTTTATAGGTAGTATTTTCTTTCAACTCTTTTCACCTCCGTATTCCTGAAATATATTTGAGGAAATCTGGTCTAAGATCAGTGCTCTCGCAGATCATACAATGTGCCTCTGTACATTTAATCCTTTGATGCCCTGTGTTGCCGTACTTATAGCACAAGGAGTTCCAATTTGGAAGTGTCCAGCCATGCACGGTGTGACCATAAATTAGGCGTCTAAAACAGTGGAATTGTTATAATGGTACTTTAAGTAGCATCGGGTTTCTAAACTTCCTTCATTTCCCACAAAATGTCTGCGTACGTTTTACCATCCGTTGGTTTGACTAGCAGTACATGGCTTGGAGCTTTGCGGAGGAGCTTACCTGACGGTTATTGTTTCTTGTTCGGGTAGTTTTTTTGTTTGTCACCAGGGAAGAGCTAATCATCAGCCTATTTTGTGAAGAGGATCCTTTTGGCCGCTTTTATGGTGTCATTTGTCGCCACCACATGGAATCTGTCATTCGACAAAGCCTTTTTATTTTTTGATTCGCCCTTCTTGCATTTTTCTCAGTCCCCTGTGATTGGTCTGCTGGCAGATATTTTGGTAGTGATATGAGCAGGAAACGTTTTCATTTCCACTGAGCCTGTCCTGTCCTTTTGCCTGTCCTCTTCTTTTTGCCAATTGCATCTGTAGCATCCGAAGGCAGGCTAGTACAAATCAACAAGAAGAGTCCTGCTCCTCGTTTAAGAAGAGCTTTCTTGTATTCGCAGGAATCTGGAGCTCTGATAGCATCAATAACAGTGTCTACCGCTGCGGTGTGTCGTATAATGTTTTAAATGTCATCGACTTTTTCTCCCACAATATATATCCTAAGCATTTTTTGTTTGTGCTTTTTATATAAAATAACAATACGCTCCGGCGTGCATGTCACTGTCTTGCAGCGCCTAAATGCCACCGGTATCTGTTGTTGGTATAGATACTCTGCCTTTTTGAATTAATTTGTCCATTTGTCGTTCGGTTTTAGGTCGTTATTTCTCAATAGTTCTCACTCAATGGTGCGTGTTTGAATCGTACCCCGGTACCTCCTTACGTTTAACCGGGACGGAGACACTACGTAATTCTATACTTATATTGGAGCCTTTCACCGATGAATTTCATCCGGGTCAACACCGTGTCTGCCAATAAGGATAACAGGCTGGATTATTGAAAAGGGTTATTACAGGGTCATCATCCGTGCGACGAACCCGCTCACAGAAACTTTCAAGTCCTTGGATAAGGTGGGATGGCACTCCCTAAAGAATACTAGCTCCCAGGATACTCCTGAAGATCAGCAGTTTCTCTGCAGGAGTTGCGAGGCATATAACCCAGAACGGTGAGAAAAGGTGAGCTGGTATTGAATAATGGTATTGAATTCAAAGCGGTTAAAAAATTGCGAACAATAAACAACTTATGACGAGTCGATGGCTCTACTCATAAAGATAGCCATCATGAACGACCCATCCGGCCAATAGATCTTGGTATTACTTCCTACCTAAATTGTCTCACTTGAATTCTGTGTTTCTGAAAACAATCCCAAAACTTCCCTGGGTGAATAAAAGAGATTTTGCTCATGTGAATGTTACAAAAAGATCCAGGCTAGGGTTTTGATGTGAAAAAAGAGCTGTTAAGTCTAGTCGAGTTGTTTCCCAACACAGCGCTCGATTATAACACAATGCTCGAAGACTAAAGCGTTGGCTCAGTTCCCATACAGTATTTTTTTTTTTGCACGTGAGTGAAGTCACTACAAAAAAACGCTCTCATTTAAAACTATTCAAAACACAAGTTTTGATTTTTTTACATGTTATTTTGAAAGGGATAAAAGCTTTAAAAAAAGCACTTAAAAAAGGGTGTTTTTAGAGGTATAGAACCTTAAGTTGAGAATTCCTTTGAATGCTACCTATGGTGTAATATCTCACTGATAATACACACCCATTCGGACTTCGTGCAGTGCGTAATGAAGCAGCAGTAGCAGCTGTGGAGTGAATTATCGATAAAAACCCTAGCGAGTCTATTCGAAATTGTGCTCAACCATTAAACCTGTACCTATCCTAATTATGAAAGATTCTTCAGAAGGATGTTGGTTGGTGGGCTTACAAAATTCAACTCTACAGGAATGAAAGCAGACTAATTGCTGAAGATCTCGAATTTCATATGAAAATTTTTGTTGGCGATGAGGGTCGTTTCTAGTTGAATAACTAGATCAATAAATAAAAGTTCTGTATTTGCTACAGACAGTTACTACAGTATAAAGCTACAGACAGTTATCCAAATACCGTTATATTCGGAGAAAGGCACATATTCGTATGTTTTATAGGCCGGTGGAATCATTAGTCTATATGGTTTGCTGCTGGGGATAACGTTACAATCAATGGTGACTGCTATAGAGCCATGATCAAAGACTTTCTCGTTCGGGAATAGACTCGGAGTAATACGAGTAAACGTTTCGCTTCAACAGGATGGCGCAACATGCTATACGACCATTGTGCAACCATCGTCTCATTGAAAGAAGCATTTTATGAGGGCATAAATTGTCGTTTAGGACCTGTGAACTGTCCTGTAAGATCTTGTGATTTAACACCGTAGGACGTTTTTTGTGGGGATACGTGGAATCACTCGTCTACGCTGATAAAGCCGAGATGTGTAAGAGACTTGCAAGACAACATTCGCCGTGTCATTAACGAGATGCAGCCGTAATTATTGGTTAGAGTATTCGTAAATTGGACCTATCGTTTGGACTTCTTCCACGTTAGTCGTTGTGCTTTATCCCCGAAATCATAATTATTTAAAAGTGGCAGCAAATCTTTCCAATTAAAGAATTTTCCAATCTTAAAATGTTTATTTTATTTCATTCTAACGTTCTATAACCCTAAAATACATGCTATATATTAGCATGGACTTTAATAATAATAATAATAGTTCTTTATTGTTTCTAAACATTTACAGGACTTAGCTAATATCTTAAAGCGAGTGTTCTGAATTTGGTATTGATTACATCTACAGTATTTTTCTTTGTTTGTACCACCGATGTTTCTTGTATATATGGTATATTTACATTAGTAGAGGAAAATTCAACAAAAACCTCTTTTAAACTCAACTCTAACCTAAACTTAAATAACTACTACCTATGTTAAAACCTATTTACATACTATTTTGAATACGAGTAATTACTATCAACACTCGGTTGAGGACGCATGATCTATCAGGTTGATATATCATGATGAACTAAAAAGTTAATCGGTCGATTAGGCAGCAAGGTGCGATTAGGTTTTCTACTGAAAAGTATTGCCTTAGTTTTGTCAATATTGATGCTTATTTTCCACCTGTAGAAGAACTGATATACTTTTTTAAGCATTTTCTTTAAGTTAGCTGTTATGGTACTTGGGTGAGTTCCTGAACTATAAAAGCCGGTATCGCCCGCAAAGGCAGCTATTTGACAGTGCTCGCTTGTAGGGAGATCGGAGGTATAGATATTGAAAAGGGTAGGGCTCAGACATGAGTCTTGGGGAACACCAGCAGGGATGCTTCTTACAGTAGAGGTGCTATCTCGAATCTTTACTTTAAATGATATTTCTTTGAGTTAGGAAGCTATCAAATTACATAAGTATGTTGGAGTTTTGTACTATTGGAACTTATAATAATATGGAATGCTTTCTCAATATTAATAATGACCATTCCAACTGATTGTTTTCCTATTAGAGCTGTCTTAATGTCCTTTGAGACGCAATACAGCTGGTGCTCCGCTGAATAACCGTGTCTGCAACAAATTGAAAGTTAGGAAGTATGTTGGCATTTTCCACAGTCAGTTATTCTTTTGACGATTAACGTTTCAAAGAGTTTACTAAAGGCTGACAATAGGCTTATTGGCCTGTAGCTATCTGGCTCATGTGGATCCGTCCCAGGCTTAAGAAGTGGTACTACAACTGTTTGTTTCCAGGCGAGTGAAAAAAAGGAAGTTTGAGGCACGCAACCTTTCAATTGAGAAAATCAAATCTTCAAGCAAATCTTCGAAAACCTGAATTCATTAATTAAAATGCTGTTGCTGCAAAGAATGTATGTTAATCATATATTTCATATAGGTAACAGTTTAAAAATAAGCTTTTCTGAAAAATTACACACACCCAGTGGTAAAATAGTTTGCTTTAAAATTAAGTTAATAATAAACTGCAATAAAAAACTATGCTAATTTGAATTGTCTTAACAATTTCACCAAAAAATCATAAAATGTTTTCATTCATTTTTTTATTGGATGCATGTACCATTCACATGTATGAATATCTCCATTTATCAGTGAAACTCGATTTGAACTCGTATCAGACACAGATTTCAAACAAAAGCAATGTTTGCATCTTTCAATGCATGAAGATTTTGCAACCGATATTAGTCCAACGGTGTGCGCTTCATCTGAAATAATTTATTGCAATAAAAAAGCTGCATGTTTCCACGAAAAATTATGTTTAACACATCATAAAGCTCCAGATTAAGTACCAGGAAATTATGCATGAACTATCAGTCGAAGTTTTGAGCTTAAAGATTAGTCTTTTAATATGGTATTTTGGCTGAATGTTAAGCCTTTATTGATTAAGAAAATCCTCCTAAAAATTGGCAGAGTTCAAGTAATTGGATATAATTGTATCAGGCAAATGCTTTTTTGGTGTTAATATTTACACGAGCGGAAACTTAAACATTTTTATAGCGCATTTAATCATAATAAACGAACTATTTATCTAATCGAATTTACCGTTTGCAACACATCCTTAACACTTCTATCTATTCAAGCAAAAATTATTACAACCAGACATAAGCTGACCGATATTGTGCTTAAAATTGAACGGAATGAGATTAGTTAATAAATATTGGGTTGTCTGTCAGATAATCAACAATATATCCACATCTAATTACTCAAAGAAACACTCCATTGCTCGTATATGTAATACTCGCAGACGGTTTTTCTTTTGTTATTAAAAGAAGCCAAAATAGACAAGTGAATACTAATGATGACCACAAGCACATATAATAATTTGTATGAATTGTTTTTACTTGTTACGAACAACTTGATAACTAATTCCACAATTATTTAAGTCTTATGATTTCGACCGCTTCATTAACTATTTTTCATCAAAATTAGAAATGGCTTTTAGTCTTTAACTTCGTAATTTATTTTAAAAGTGTTGTACGTACATAGGAATAGTGTTGAGCTGATTTTTAATTACAAAATAATTGTAATTTTAAGTTTTGTTAATTTGAACTTCAACGAATTCACCGACATGTTCACAAGTTTGTAATCCATTAAATAATTTGCTCCATTTTATGAGTATTAATGCAAGCCCTACTATGAGCTCATTAGTATTTAGCCTTATTCAATTATAATCCACATATACTTAATTTTGGACACATTATACTATATTTGTACTTACGCTATGGCTATACTACAGGATACGTTTGCTGGACTCCAACCCAAAAAGAAAGCAAACGATGAAAAGTGAAATAACTTAACATATATTTGTAATTACTAATCAAAACTTTACCCTCATACCCGGTACACCATGGGGAGAAATTTCCAAGGACCAAACCCGTGGGGTTACCAGATTTAAGCATAAGTTTTTTCCGGTTTCACTACGATTTGGTGCCAACGAAAAGTGCGCACGGTATTTATTTGACATACACGCCAGCTCAATTATCTGACATTTAGCTACAAACACACACAGATTCAGTCGGCCAAAACAAGCGTGTTTGTTTTATCGTGTTCATCAATCATGTCGAATTTTGTGCCGCACGCATTTCTTTTCCCGTTTAAGCAAAAAAAGCTGTTGAAAGTCATCGTTTGCTAGTAGAAACATATATATATATAAAGACAGATAGAAAAAGAGAGGCGTTCCCGTGTACATGCAGCTACGTAAGCGTCCGAAGTTTTAAACTTATCCTTTTATCTTAATTCCCCTCATCAGCTGCTCAAATATTACGCTCGATCCGTTCCTGCCATTCGAGTCATATGCAACATGATATCCCGAATTCTAAAGAAATTTCAATGTTTTTCGTGCGATTAAAAGCACATACTCTAAATATTCACAATGTAGGGGAGAAGGCTGGGTTGTGAACCGGGTTTTGTTTTTGATCTGTAACTTTTTATAGAATGAAGATATCAAAGAATGCAAGATAACTTTTTGAAAGCTGAATATAACACACAACTTTTTTGTTTGGACAAACTTCTATTTTGATCATTCGGTAAATTTCTACGGCCAATTTTCGAAGGACGCGATTTTTGGCTGTTTTAAAAAAGTGGCTGGGTTGTGAACCACTGGTCAAATCCTGGTGAAAATTGGAAAAATCAAAGTGAAACACTCATAATTGTATGGAAAACGATAAGTGCTTTTATTTACAACACTTTAAGAGGCAAAACAAGTAAAGTACAAGTTGTGAAAGTAATAAAGCAATGACTCTACTTTGGATTAACCATCGGAATGAATGGAATTTTTTTATCACCATTTCATTCATCATCATCAACATCAGTATCGCAATGGCTGAACGTGAAATACGAACGCGTCATTTTGGCGCACTTCAAGTGGACAGGCCGGCCACATGAGTTGCATTTGATGGAGTTGTTAGGAGTCAGCTCTTTTGGCAGAAACCGCAAACAAATGGTGCAAAAATCGATATCTTTATCTGGTGATGGTTCTGAAGGTGTTGATGATTTTTTTGTCTTGAAACGCTTGGCTGGTGGTGTTCGTGCCTTCCTTTTCACTGCCTTTCCTGGTGACTTTGTTGCTTGCTTCTTTTGCTTCAAAAGATGAATGTTGTCTGAAGAAGTCAATTCGCAGCTTGCCATTGCCTTTCGGCCACGTTTTGTTTTTTTGCGGGGTGTGGCTCCTTGTAATGCCCCAATTTTGTCCAGAAGCGACGAAACACTGGTGTTGAGTAGCGAGACTGTTACAGAGCGAGAAGTAGATAAATCACGAGAAGTAGATGGAGTGCTGTCAATTGTTTCTTCACACCCGACGTTCAATGGATCAAAAATTATTCGTCGTTGTTCGTCTTCACCGAGATCAGCATCGACTTCAACTTCACGAGCATTCACTTCTGCAGCCTGGACAAAATCAGCATCGCTAAAATATCAGGGTTGAATGGTTGAATACCAGTTGCCGAAAATTCTGATTTTATTGTTTTGGGCATCAAAGCCAAGTCCAATGTCTTACAAACAATACCAGCAACGTGCCGGATTTCCAAGCATTTATTAGCATTGTTTTTTTGCCAAGCGGAACATTGGGTCTTGTAGTAACTCTTTATTGGCCCAAACACGGAAACGTCGAGTGCCTGCAATTTATGACTACAGTGGGAGGGAAACGAGAGTATGTGAACCTTATTTGCAGCCGCCAAATCCAAGGCATGAACCGATAGATGAGACGTGTGGTTGTCCAAAAACAACAAAACTGGCGAAGTGACTGTCGCCTTGATGAACTTGATGAAGTGCTCGATAAAACGCACAAACTCTTCTTGGCACATCCATCCAGATGAATTGGCGTATCCTTCTGCACCACTTGCAGCATTGTCCATGAAACATGCCTGCATATTCTTGCGCGGAAACAAAAACAAGCGAGGAATAGAATTCCCACTCGCACTCACAGTGAGAGCCATCGTAATCATGGTGCCTCTCTCAGCAGCTTCCAATTGCCCAACGCGCCTCGCCCCTTTCAAGGCAATGACTGCCGATTTTTGTTGGCACCGTTGAGAATCCACTTTCATCCATGTTGTAAATGGAAGTGCTGTCAAAGCGGTGTTCGTCAAGCAACCGACCCCAATGTAAAAAAAAATTATCTACGTTTGTCTTGCAAAAAGCTTTGACTCGGTTCATTGACGTCTGCTCGGGTGTCCTCAACGTTAGCTTGTCATTGCGCTTCATGAAGCCTCGGTACCACATACGACCAGCCTTCGAGTTCTCATTCCAACATTCAGGATAATCGACTTTGAGTTTGACTTCAAACTGATACGCCAATTCCTTTAATTCATTACTGTTGAGGCCATAATAATGATTGACGCACTTCAGGATATATTCAACGAGGGCTCTTTCTTGCGAGGGAGAGAAAACCATATTCGACGGAATGTGCGTATTGGAAGTGCGGATGAATTCAAACAAATCAACATCACTGACGGTAGAAATATCCGTGAAATGGCCGGAAACTTTTTTCACGTGACGGGTCAGCGTGATCCTATCGACTCCATATTCACGGGCAGCCGCTCGTATGACTTTTTCCTTCAACAAATTGTCTTTAATGGCATCCAACAACGCATTAAAGTTCATTTCTTTGGATACGGCAGCCTTCTTTGGTGTTGCGGAGGTTGTTTTTAAGGTTGACATGCCTGAAAATAAAAATAAATAAACATGAACGTAACACAAATAGAGTAAAATTACATAAATACACTTTGTTTCAATGTATCTAATGATATTTGACAGTTATGATACAACTCTAGCAGGAAATACAGGTGGTTCATAACCCAGCTATAACGCAATTTTGGAAACGTCAAACACAAAATACTCACAATCTCAATACGACATAAACCAATATTGGATCGAAAAATTGAATCAAAACACTCAACAAATATGCATAACACTTACCTTTTCGACGAAAATTCAGCCACTTGAATAGCACTTTACAAACAATCAGAAAACTTTTCGCGTTCAATCGTCAATACCACGTCTGCAGCTGTCACACGCAATCTGACTATATGCTTTTGTTTTAGCGCAAAAACTGGCTCATAATAAAATACAAGCTTACGAAGACAGATGGCGATATCGGTCAGTTAGGGGAAAAAAGTGCTGATGGTTCACTACTCAGCCCGGTTCACAACCCAGCCTTCTCCCCTACTATTCAATCATAAGCAAAAATACGAAAACTACATTCAATAAATCACTAAAAACAGCTGAAAATGCATTAATTTTAAATGTTTTGTTGGAGGATATGTACCTGTGTCATGGAATTGGAAATTAAACTTCATTATTATTACAGACAATTTCACATAAAAGTTAATTAACTAGTGAAAGCATATAATCTGCAAATCGAAAACATTTGCTTTCACGAAAGGTAAAAATAATATCATTATTTACCCTTTCGAAATCTTCGGCTTCAAATTTGACAGTGAATTAACATTACAGTCAGAATAGCACTTTCTGCAAAGGAATAGTTACAGATATAACTTCAATGTTGGAATTATTATACTCATTCAACATTAATTAAAAATGTAAAATCGCTTTTAGCGAGTATTTCTAATTTCATTAAGCATGCGAATATTTTTTTAATGGCATGACCAATGTACTTAATAATGTGAACATATTTGATTAGCTTAGTGTAACCTTGATATCAGATTAACATTGCAATTTCCCCATGTTCTTTGAAAATTTTACGGGATAGGGGGGACTCAATTCTTCGGGAAAAAATTTTCGTGTGGAGTTGACATTCCCGTTAAGTTGATTCTCCTGTATCCAAGGTCAACACAAATTTGTTGATGATGGGGCACTTAATGTGATGAAATTTTTTTTTAATTTGATTTATTTACGGGGAAAATAAACCAAAAACATGTGCTTGAATTATTGGAAGGAAATATTGTAATGTGACTATGACGAAATTTTCAGCCATTCATTTATACAGCCTATGATTATTAAGTAAGTGTTGGTGAATTTGTGTTAATATTCGGAAATTTTAGTGATTCTAAATCGGAAAGGAAATCATTTTTATATGATACCATATGGACTGGAAGGATGAATTCTTCAGCTTGAACACTACAAGGACGGTCGTAAAGCCGATTAATGCGTGAATACAAAATGTAGGTAATAGCCCTCCCAGCGAACTCTATGACAACCCAAATGGAAAATGTCAACCAAAGGAAAACTAAGAAACTGGCTGGCTGCAAAGGAAAATGTACCGCGACTCCACAAAAAGGAAGTTGAAAACCAAATCCAAGTGGAAAAGATTGGAACAAGAATAATAGCGTAGGCATTGGAAAATTGATTAAGCCAGCGCGGGTTCGATAGCAAATTCTAACGAGGAGCCTTGCCTCGCTTTAGACAGGTAATCAAGTTGGTTGCATTTAATAAAACAAATAATTAGTTACAAACAAATGTTTCTGGATTTAATTTGGTCAAATTAAAAATAGTATTCAAGTCGACTTTTCGGAGCATATCGTAGAACATATTCATCAAAGTGAGGTGATTAAGACATTCTTGGCTCATCCTGTTCCTTGACTTATTCTTATTAACAGGTGGAAATGTTGAGAAAGGACATTCGCCGTTGTATGCTAAATAAATGCTCCAGGCAATTTCTACGATTAGAAAACAAAATCTGAAAGAATTATTTAACGAAATGTTTTAAAATTGCAGGTTCAAGATCTCGCACTTTTTGCTGTCAATAAAACCACATCCGATCTTAGTAATTCAGCAAACTGCACTGATTTGTCACCAATGCTGTCCTCAAAATCATTTGCGTAAGCACTGACGATAATTGAATATTTTTTTATAATTTTTTGTGTCAGAAGAGATGTTAGCTGACATATTATTTCTAAAATGCAAGTAATTGTATGATATACTTTCATACGTGTAGCCAAAGCAGTCAGCAAGTTACCAATTATCACAACATTTGAATTTCATAACGTTGTCAAGGTGTTTCACTTTCAATAAAAGCGTCGAGTTGAGAGCGCGCGCAATTTGCTTAGAATTTATGTTTCTTAGACGGAGAGACAAATAAAACTCTTGTTTCATCTAATAACACCAACTTTATTAATTTATATTTATTATATTCCCGGTATACAATTTATGTTGTATACATGAACCGGTATTCAAAAAGGCACCCCAATGCAGCCTCACATTGGGTGATAGGAAACAGAGGCTTGTTCGTACCTTTTGACGCGAAGAAATAACTCTTACTCTTTAGGACGATTTTAGGACGATTAGGACTACTATTTATATCACTTATCACCTACTTGGTTTTATTTAATTCAATTCAAAATATTAATGCCTACTTTATTGGCTTTAATTCAATTCAAAATATCAATGCCTACTTTGTTTAAAAACTTTAATTCAAAATAATTATGTCTACCTTGTTTTTGTTAATTCAAGGTGTGTGACTTGTATATTGTGGGATTGATTTGGGTAAGTGTAACACTTAGACACACATAATTTTTTCTAAGTTAAGAGTGTGGTAAGATAATGAATTTTAAAAGTTTTATTCAAAACAATAATTTATTAATACTGAATTGAATTGAATTGAATAAAGCTTTATTGATAGTAATAAGTTTGTGTTATAACATACATGTCACTTAATTTAGAGTTCTGAAAAATTCATTAATTCATTTCTTCTACGGTAATTGTTTCAGCTGTGCTGGTATTAATTTTTCACGGTTGGTTTTGCAATTTGAAGGAAAAAATGAACAAAAAACCTTGGCTGGGCCTAATAATACCTAAAACTAAATAAAACCTATATCCTATACTTATGTACTACTTATATTCTAATTTTAAAGTTAATGTACTCATACAATTTTCTGAGCATTAAGAATTTATCAATAACAGAAGACATTGTTAAGGCAAAACTTACACTATAGGAAAGTGCTTTCAATTGCTAAGAGAAGCTATAAGAGGGTTAGATGAGTTGCTGGCTGAAGCCATTAATTTAAGTTGCCGCGAGTCCGCGAGCTGTTTTACAGGATCAACTCCAGTAAGTTCATGTAATTTCCGAGTAGAGAAATAGAAAGGTTTGTCAAACGCCATTTTCAGGAATCTGTTTTGGGTGGCTTGAAGCTTGGCTTTTAAGTATTCGGCACATTGATTCCAAGTTGGAGCTCCATAAAGCATGATTGGTTGTAGCACCATTTTTACGATGAGAGTCTTGTTTTTTAAGTTAAGGCTGGACTTCCGATTTAGTAGTGGATATAATGCTATGACGGAATGTAATGTCTTATTGCGTATGTGTTCGATGTGGTTTCGAAACGTTAATTTTGGATCTAGCACCAAACCGAGATAGGATAATTCGTTGTCCCAAGGTATGCATTGGCCCAAAAAGTTTAAGCATCTGCCAGGAAGCATAGTGGGTTTTCGCTTCTTACTGAAGTAAATTGCTCTCGTTTTGCCCACATTGATTTTAACTTTCCATCTGTGGAAATATTGGTATGAGCTCTCTAGTCCTTGTTCTATGCTATTTATTATAGTCTCCGGTTCTGTTCCTATTGCATAAAGGCAAGTATCATCTGCAAAGGTCGCTATTTGGCAATTAATGTTTGTTGGGAAGTCCGAAGTATAAATGTTGTAGAGAGTGGGACTTAAGCAAGAGCCTTGCGGGACACCCGATGGAATGTTTTTTATTGAGGAGAGTCTGCCTCGTATTTTAACTTGATATTTCCTTTCGTGTAAGAAGGAAGCTATGAGGCTTGTCAAGTATTGCGGAAAGTTAAATTGTTTGAGTTTATAGAGAAGCCCTTCATGCCAAACAGTATCAAAGGCTTTCTCTATGTCTAACACCACCATGCCAACTGATTTCTTTTCCTTTAAGGCTGCCTTAATTTCTTTGGTTACTCGAAATAATTGATGCTCTGTGGAATATCCTCGCCTGAAGCCAAATTGGAAGTTAGGAAGGATCATTTTAACATCGGCGTTTTCGGCGATTCTTTTTAGGATCAATTTTTCGAATAGTTTTCCCAAAGCTGGCAATAAGCTTATTGGTCTGTAGCTCGCAGGTACATGTGGGTCTTTACCTGGTTTCAATATTGGGATCACAGTAGGCAGTGATCCCAATATTGAAACCAATATTGAAAAGTAGTATAATTTATTAATACTACTCATTAATTTACATTCAATTTAAATCCAAGAACACACATCTATTCATACTATACAAGAAAATTCGAAAATTGGGTGCGCAATTTGCTCAGACGCTTTACTAAATTATCTTATTGAAACCTTAAAATTACTTAGAAATGAATAACTAGGGGCTGCAATATTTTGTTTCCACTCCGTTCATTAAAGTAAATTAAAAAACATTTAAAAAAGTCGCTTCTAAGCTCTCTGACAGTATTGTATTGCCTTCTATTCATATAAATTTGACGTTATATCACACCCCAGACGTTTTAAACAGGGTTTGAGTCTGGATTTAAAGCTGGCCACTACATCACGGAATATTCTTAGTCAAAACCATTTCTTTGTATAGTTAGAAACATGAACGGCAGCCTGGTCCTGTTGGGAAAAAACAAAATCAAGGAAATGCCCTGTCTGGGCATTTTTGAAGCATAGATAATAAACATATTCTTAGCCACATCCTGAGAAAGGCATGATTTTTACAATTCTGAACGGTCATAACCAACCAATCAGAACGGAATACGATCCTAGACTCGACATATTTTGTTTTATCCGGAGTATAAAACAAAATAGAACAAACCAATTTTTATTGCCAAATCAGTTTTATTGGAGGAATAATTCTCTCTCATTTTTATTTGAATGTGTTACGAGCATGTTAGTACCAACCCTGTTACTAAGGAATTCCTAACAGGACGTCGAACGTTCCAATGTGGGCATGTGACCAATAAGAGTCGCATGCCGTTAATAACGCGACGAGGATCTCGTCTTTCAAATGGTCAAGCGTCTAGAGCTTCTCGGCATAGATGAATGATTTGACGTATCCCCCCAAAAAATAGTCCAGCGGTACTAAACCACAAGATCTTGCAGCACAGTGCACTGGTCCAAAACAAGGAATTAAGCGCTCATCAAATGCTTTGTTCAATAAGTCGTTTGCTGAACGAGCTGTATGGCATCTCATTCCAGATTGAAACCAGATGTTATATGAGGCATAACGGTGAGGCAATTCCAGAACGAGAAATTTATTGATCATGACTCTATAGCGGTCCGCATTGACGGTATCGTTACTCGCAGTAGTATTTTTGAAGAGACAATGCCTATAAAGCACACCGACTAGTGAATTTCTCCGGATGTAACAGTTTGTGCTTGCTCATTACTCCGAATGGAGCAGTTTTATTTATTACGGTGCCAATCAACCAAAGATTAGCTTAATCACTTAAATCGCCGCTAAGATCTGCAGCAACTTGTCCTTTGGTCGATAATCCAAATCAATCCTGTTTTGGTTGGTCGTTCGGCTTCAATTCTTGCATAAGTTGGATTTTGTAAGCCTATAGACCAAGATCCTTCCGAAAAATCTTGCGTAATGTGGATGGACATTGGTTTCATTGTTGAGCACGATGTCGAAAGGATTGACTTGTGTCTTCATAAATACTGGGCTATATAACTGCTATGCTTTCTTCGTTACGCACTTTACGTTTTCTGCGTTGTTATCACTAAACGGGGTTAAAAGTTAACGTGATGCGGAAGCAATCCATGTATAAGCGAATTAATTGTTCTGATGGACCATTATGTCAGCCATAAAATTGACGAAGTGCATGATGGGTTTCTTGATCATAACTGTTTTTTTTTTCGATATAAAATTACACAATTTGCAGATATTGGTCAGGCGTCAACCTTTTTATAATAAAATAGCAAACCACCCAAATGAATTGTGAAACGCATGCCAGATGTCACACAATACGCAGCATTAAAAGGTATTGCTAACTTAAAGTTTTATATCTTAAAAAAAACACCTTTTAAAGCTTGCAGTTTCATCGCTACTTCAGAAGTATAGAAAAGCACCTAAACTACCCCCTACAATACAGAAAAAACAACAGAAATAATGAATCCTGTAGTATCTGTAACAGATACCAGCCTTTAGCCAAGAAAGAAAACAAAGGACGATAGTAAATTAAATAGTAATCAAAAACAAAGCAAACTTATCGAAGAATTTATCATAAATCAGGAATCATAAATCCTATCTACATATCACACATCCTTTAGCATCAGTAGCAAGCACCACTTCTGATAAGGCAAATCACTTTCTTTTTGATTGATCAAACATGATTAACAAGATTTGTCCCAGCTTTCTTGCTCTGCAAAATGGTCCCTCGTTGTCAGTTGTAATTGATCCATTCCTCATATCGGCCCCCAGCAAGTCAACCCTGTTCAAAAGTACTTCAGTGAACTCCTTGACGATTTTCTACTTGGTTCCAACCTAGCAATAGAGTTGGATTACTGAATGTTGCGAGCACGCTTAAATTTCGAACGCAATATACTGATATTTTGAAGAATATTATTCAATATATTCTGTATCATCCGACAAATCGGTCCTGGCACTACGGTACCGGCCAGCATGAAACGATTCTTTATTAATCAAATTGTATTGTATGTCCTGAAAATATTGAGTCTTAACGGATGCGTATCTAAACAGTCACTTCTTACTGTGGCTTTCTTTAACATGCTGCCGTCCTTTTTGGCGGCCAGGATGCCGACGTGCCCGGTAGCCACTGGTTGGTATAGGTTATATCGAGATTACTTTGCATTTATTTACAGGTTTCGTGTATAACCCACCTCCTGTCCATATTTTGAAAAGGGATTATAAGGGGCATTACTTTTAAGACCATTACTTGATGGCATTAATTTGAGGATTCTTTTAAAGGCTGAGAAAATGACCTGAGAGTCCTCCTGAGAGTACTAGCGTTATCTGTTCCGTTAGTTTGTGAAACTGTTTCAGGAAGTTTTTATTTAACTCTCTAGTCTTATACGTGTGATTTATTCCGGCTAAGTCAGTCTTCCTTGGTCACCTGAAGGATACTGTTAATAACAAGCTTGTTGCCTCCTTTGCAGTTAGGTATTCTGCTTTTAACTTGGTTGTAGGCTCAGTAGCTTATTCAATTGCGTAAATATTTTGAGTGCTGGCCGGTAGCCCTAGAGACTGCTTCATTACTTTTGCTTTAAGATTATGTTTAATGTTGAGCATAGGTTTGCTGTCAATATAGACTTGGATATATCAATATAGATGTTGGTTGGTCTGCAAAGACATTTGATAACATTGAACCGGTCTCCAGTTCTTTGAAAGAACCACTTCTAATAATTGTTTCAGTCACTGGAGGAGTTTTTTAGATGAAACCAATGGTTGAGGTTTATGATGCTGAAGAAGCTGATGGCTTGTACCTGATCAGGGTTTATGGGTAGCTTTAGATCTTTAGCAGTTTAGGCGAGCTGATCAACAACTTTGTGTTGTTACATACAAATAGTGTCAATACCACTCCAGCACCAACCCAGTACTAGTCTTCTACTGGTATCAAAAAGTCGTATATTGCAGGATACTGGTGTTTGTGCCGCCTATAGCATGTTATTTCCTGATGTCTGGTTTCATTTGCGATCGCAATTAACCAGACTTCGCATTAAGGTTTGAATGGCTTCGAGCAGACTATCCTGATTATGCTGGAAACGAGGTTCGTGGATCTGTTTTCTTTTGTCAAGTGTGCATTCAAGCTCCTCTAGTCCGAATGGGGCGTTCAAGTATTACGTAACGCAATTTGGAGGGAGGGGGGTCTTGTTAAACGTTACGATGCGTTACAGGGGGTATACTTATATTATACTATGGTACAGAAAAACGTTATGGCGCGTTACACAGGCGTTACGTAATGCTTGAACGGTCCCAATGCTAGATCATTATTTGGGGAGGCTATAGAGTGCGATTCTAAAACAAACCCTTGAAGCTTTTTGTTTTATGTACTAGTAAACGTATGGTCAGTTCCTAATTGAAGAAGTTTCCCAGTTGGAGTTTTCTATCATGCCTGAGGTATATGGTGAAGTTTCCAAAATGTTTAGTATTTCCAGATTCACCAATTTCTTACTTTTAAGACTCTTAGCATATCCTTCTAACTGCCCTAGTGGTGATAATCCACTCCACGTAAAGCTCATTTAGAATCAAATAGTTGATTCTACTTTTGGCTGTAATTCGCTAGTTCTCCATTATTTTTTTAGCCCACACAATTTTGAAGTCTTTTACCCACCAGTACTTGAGATAATCGAACTTATCGCTCTGTTTCCCTCTTAGATACCCAGCATTTAGTCTTTCGTCTTTTTGGGATCATTCACGAAAGATGTATATTGGATTTCTAGGAGAATATCCTGGACGAATTGGCAGCGTTGTGTGGCCTGGGAAAGGAAAGGTATGGAGGTTTTCAAAGGGCCATAGGTGCTTAATTTTTGCGTGTAATATTATTTATGTTAATATTCGTGACTGTAACATTTGGTCCAGAGTCTAACCTAACCTAACCTTATTTTTCATTCTTGTCCAATTTTCTGAAGATTTATGTGTTTTATATCAAAAAGGTTTTATATCAAAATGTTCATTCGATGGTTCATGACCTACTTCTTCAGCAGTTTGCCTTGAGTATTAAAGAATTGATTCCCCCATAATCAAAGTCTGGCACTAAGATAACCTCCTTTAAGCATATTCTTAACCGAAACTGAGGTCCAGTGAGTTGGTTAGGCCACATCCACTTTGAGTGCTTTATGTTTTACTGTAGGTGGTGCATAAAAAGACGCTACAATTAAATTGATTGTGATGTTCAGTTTTCGAAGGCTACCACTTCCAAGTTGGCGTCTTTTTTGATCAGGGTATGGAGCCTAATTCTTCGCGGGAATGGTTACTCCCCTCCCCCTTCCTTATGTTGTCATCCCTGAGTTTGTGTGCTAGGTTTCTGTCCTTGTCCTTATTTAAACAAAATTAAAGCTTATTTTCGTGTCTGCTAAGAGCCTGTAAACTCAACTATAGAATATCAATCATATCCAGGTATCTTCTTTGCATGTGTTAAAAGTACTTCAGTGAACTTCTTGGCAATTTTCTCTATGTTCTAGCCTAGCAATGGTGCTAGGACCACTGAATGTCGCGAGACATGCTCATATTTTAGAGCGAGACTTGAAATCACTTTCCAAATACTCTTGCAGTACGCTACATTTCTTTGTCATAGACAGTAAAGGCTTCGAAGCGAATATGACAATGAAGATCGGCCTCATGTAACCACTCCTGTGAAAATTTGAGAGTTTCAAGGTAGCCCCGATTCATTCAAGGTAGCCCCGACTAGAATTAGTATGAGACATTCCCTTGCATTTGAAATCCTCTCCCAAGAAAGACCCACACCTCAGAACTCAAGACAGAATCCAACAGTTGATTGAGCCTGCTCTCGAGAACTTATATTGGTGTCCAAATTGGTTTTCATCCCCCCTATGGTTGCGCCGAGTTAAGAACAGAAATCTACCCCTACCACGTCGCAGAAGCAGTGAGTCAACTCCTTTTTCTACCACAGGTTGGTCCAGTAGGGTCTTCTGCAACTATGCAGCGGTAAAGATTGACATGAAATATCCGGATCATAACGCACCCTTTACTAAGTGCTTCACTGAGAACCAGACATGAGAAGAATAATATTCATAACGATAAGTTTGATGGCAAAAAGCAAAGTTATTGGTAAATAACATAATAGTTATGGTATATATATGCTTCATGTTATTGACGTTGTGTTTGCGTGGTCAAGAAAATGCTTTGTCTTTCATTCACAACTAATTCTGCATTCTGAAACTCGAATATGAGACGAAATATGAAATTCGTTTTATATTTCAAAGTGCACAAAATATAGTCTCAAGTGTCTCAAAGAATGAACCATTATGAAACTCGCGTTTGCAGGCACCAGTAAAAGTAATCTTGTTACCTCTTGCATGGTCTCAATGCCGTAACCTTTTCACTGCATCAAATTTCCAATAACAATAGCATAAAACAACAATTTACAAATCTTAAACATAAATAACTTTATTCAATCATAAAAGATAACTAGCCAGTGAAAAGTAAAACCTACTGAACTAATAGCCTTTGGTTTCGTTGCCTTACAAATGTCGTGAGTTGATTTCGTATTGTGGGTCATCTTCTTCCGGGTGAGCTGCATTGTACTGCAATGCCTTAAGGATTTCATCGGGGATGGGTAGTGGTACCGGCAAGTGGGCGCCTTCTGGACGGAATCCATTCTCATCGGCAGCATACGCGACTTGGATTGGAATGCCTTCAGGTGAAGTGTAAGAGAATCCTCCTTGAGCTTGAGCACCGCCTACTCCTTGTTCTTGGGCGGCAATTCCATTCGACGTTTCATAAGAATAGTGGTACGTTCCGTCTGGAGCAACATCGCTTGCATAACTCTTAATTTCAGCTGCACCTTCAGGGCTAACGTAGCGTTCGGCTTGGTGTTGAGGCGGTTGGGCAAATGCCAAGCCAAGAAGAACAACAAAAGTAACCTGAAATTGGTTAAAAACAGCGTTCAAGAAGGCTCTGTGTAACCTATGCGGCCCGAATTATCCCAATAGACACAGCCAAGACACCAACTTACAAGTTTGAACATCATGGGTTTGATCATTTGTATCTTCCAAGGTAAACTGTTCACTGTTGAACTGCAACTGATGCTGAAGATGCAGATAAACCGGTCTTTTATATTGAATGGATTTCAGCTATCCGCGATGCAGAGGAGTCACTTTGCAATTTCCTAAAAGTTTCTGCAATCATTTAATTCATAAGTATGAGACATGGACAAGATGCAAGGGTTTAGCGTCTATCATTCATTTATCGTTTATCGACATTTCGATGCAATCAATTAGTTCTGATTAATGAGCAATTGCTTGCACTGATGTTAATTTGTCAGTTGCAAGCGTGAAATTAGTCTTATCATCCGACAAATAGATGCATCTTGTAAATCTGTTAAGGAAGTCGTCATATTAGTAGCTTTAGCACCTTTTACATTGGTTGATTAATGTTGACGAACGTGTGAATAATCAAAGAAATACAACAAACCACTATTCAGATGCAAATTTCGCTGGTATGAGATAAAAGCGTGAATTGTGAAGCATGAAATTGTGATATAACGTATCAATACCTCATCGACTTTTTTCTTGTTTCAAAACAAAAGATATGCATCTTCTTCAAATAAAACCTTCGCACATATTTTGGTGAAAAGCGAGTTTTTCTGACATTCCAGCAACGTCGTAATCAAATGCTTTACCAATTCATGACCGGCTTAAGTAATTGCTTTTCAAGGTTAGATCATTTATCATTACGCGCATTGATTCGAAAATTTACCATTCGAAATAGGCGGAAAGTCGTGAGTAATTGCTTATTCGGAGGCGTTTCAATTGACCATTGTGACTTCTGTGTGATCACAGTTTGGCAAATGGTTTTGGGCATAGTAACCCCATGAAGAGGTTTTTGTAGGATTTACGCGTTGGAGGAATCAGTCCTCTAACAATGCAATGAAGATATTTCACACATGAACCAGCAAACACAGCATGATCTTTCACATTTTTTGTGGCCTGAGAAAAAAAAACGATAGGAAAATTTATTGCTGGTTCAAACTATGTTCTCATCCGAATTCTTTATATCTGGTGATTGGTACTGGTAGTGTACTCATGTCTCGAAAGTTTTCCTAACGACAATTGTAACAAAAAAATTACCTTTATCAGATGAAAGCAGGTGCACCCGAGGGTATTGTGCCACACAGTTCTATTTATTCTTTCATGGAAAATTATCTGAATAGACGAAGACTCATCCTCAGCAAGGCGCTGAACTTACCTCGTCCTCTTACTTTACGAGTCTTCGGCATCGAGGATATATTGCGCAGCATCATGCAGTAATTGAATGCGATTTACAATATGTCAGACCCAAGATTTTCTACTAATTGTAACACCTTAATTGCTATGGCGTTTCCCCTTCAAGTAGCCAACAACACAGGCAAATTATCTAGTATTATTATCTAGTATTTGATGGTCCATCATATTCATTAATTATATGGGTAAATCATCAAAATCGGTAAGGTCTGAAAGAGTCTTCTTCTTAGCCCTACAGACCCTCTGTCGCCTTCACTTCCTGCAAAAACCACTTATTAGAACCATCGCAGTCTGTTAAGTCGCGACCTTATCTAGCGGACCCTTTTTTCAACGCGCTCTTTTTGACCACGCTCTTCTCGATCGCACCCTTTTTGCTTCTGTTTCTGAATTCAGTCTAGTCAACTTCCGTGCTTCGTACGTCCTTTGGACTGTCAGAAAGTTACGAAAGGTGCTTCCGAAACAACATCAACATTATTCCACATCAATAAATATCTTTGAAAAAGGGTATCAGCAGCGGGATTTCAATGCAAGTTTAACAAACGAATTGTAAACCTACACAGTATTTTGATACTTAGATACACAATTTCGCCCACACTTTCAATACTTTATAATAACAATACAAAAATTTGGGGATTTGTTTTTTTTTCGACTGCGTCTCGAGCTTTAATGTTTTTTCATTGATTATTGTCCCCAAATTATTACTCTTCCTATTTTAATTGCCGGGCGTAACAAAAACTGTTGCCCGACAAGTGGGTTTAACAGAATCCACCTCCGAAGTGGGGTTATTTAGGTCCCGAAAAGCCCCGTCGGCGCCATTCCTCTACTCAACAAGAAATCTCGAGCCCTTAGAGAAGCTGGGCTGGCCTCGGAAGCCGGACACCTGCAACTCCTGGTGGATGCTCTGCCACCGTCAAGCTTCCACCATGCCTCAATCGAACAATCGGCGTTCACAATGTCGCGAGCTGTTCCCTTTACATTAACGTTTCTTACTACTACTCTAAAATACTTAAATGTCCTGAATGATCAGTATATAAATCAAAGTAAAATAAAGAATTTGATTTAAACTAGATCAAACAAAGGAACTTAACGACTAGAACTTACACTAAAACGCTGTGACGAGGCCCCCAGGCGACTGGTCAGAGAGTCAACTCACGCCCCGCTATAGCCGCTGGTTTCCGAGCTACAGTTGCCGATGGCTTCTTAACTGGAATTTAACTCGAACTTGAACTGATCAAGGGTACCACATCCTTGGTAATCTGTTATTGTCGCGTGCAAACAAAATCCGTGAAGAATCGTTAGGATGAAACATAAATAATTGTGCCAAACAGAAGGTGTCAGTATCGGAAAACCGCCTCGCCTTACTGAGCGCTGCGGGATGACCGAGTGCTTTGCTGCTATTTACTTCTCAATGGAAGGGGGGAAAAGGGCGCTCACCTCTAGCTGGATGGGCTTTTATTCCTTTTCATGAAACGGTCGCCCGCTAAGATGATCGACCGCGAGAGGGAAATCCCCTGGTTCTTCTCTGGTTCAACCTGACACACGTTTTGCTATATAATATGTACCCAGACAGTCAGGCGCCAGCTTGGCTGCAAAGTAATTTGCAGTGCCATCCGGTGGCACACCTTGGCGCGCACTTTCTCCAACTCCTGGGCCCTCGTCACGACCTCAACGACTCTCTTCCCCTCCTGCGGTTCTTCCGAACTTTCATGATATATGGTCATCTCCATCTGCTTTCATGAAATATGGTCGCCTAGTTATAAAAGTTATAAAAGTACGGTGACACCTTCATTACTTCATGTTTGTAGGTACGAAGCGCACAAGCTATCTTTGCTAAGTGGAGGTCAATGGTTATCCGCCGTGCACGAGCACAGCCTGTGGGGATAGCAGGAGCGCAGGATTCGTCGGTTGATGGTACAAAGCCGTAAACGTGATTCGGGTACCATAGGTATCTGCAAGTCATTGAAGCTCTTTACCCCTGAATCGAGCTCCATTGTCTCAGACCAACCATTTAGGCAACCTAAACAACAGGAACACGCCCTCCTCCAGCAGACGACAAATCCCCTCTGAGGCTGCTTTTCGAAGGAGGAATAAGAGGGAAAATTTTCTAACGAGATCCACTAAAGTCAGGATACAACTGTGTCCTCGGGATGAACGTGGTAGCGGCCCAACCAAGTCTATGCATACCATTTCGCACAGCCGCGTAGTTTGCCCCGCTCGAGAGACCATGTGTCCCGCCTGTGCCTTCCTTTCCACCATGATGGCCTGGCATACCTTGCATTTACTGACATAATTGCGCACGTCTGCCGCCAGCTTCGGCCAATAATACTGCTGTGTCAGTCTGCCCATGGTGCGGTCGAAACCCATATGTCCGGCCAAGGGATCGTCGTGACAGCGCTGCAAAACTTTTAGCCTCTCCGACTTTGGTACCACCCACTTACAACGAGTAGCATAATACAGCGTCGGATAAGGCGCAGGTTTGTGATTGAACAACTGACCGTCCTTCACATACCAATCCGGGTAGAGCTCAGACCCTAGTCTTCATCTGCTTGTACCAGCAATCTGCATCCACCAGCGCGAGAGGAACCGAACGTGATAGAGCATCCGGCACCAAGTGCTCCTTTCTCTTCCGGTGTATGACTTCATATTGTTGGATCCCTACTTCCCAACGTGCTAAGAGACTGGTTGGATCCTTCAGGTTGTTGAGCCAAATCAATGAGTGATGGTCTGAAATAATGCGGAAATAAGATCCCTCAATATACGGTCGGAGTTTCTTTACTGCCCAGAGGACTGCCAAACATACGTTTTCAGTCATAGAAAAATTTCCCTTCGCCTTTTTAAGGGCACAGCTGAGGTTACAAATTGCCTTCTCTCCCTGCGGACATGTTTGGGTCAACACTGCTTCCAAACCTACATCGAACGCATCTGTCTGCTTGTTGAACGGCAGGCTGAAATCCGGACAAGTTAATATCGGAGCCGGCGCTAATTTCAGTTTCCAACGCTCGAAGGCTAATTCACATTGCGGTGACCAAACAAATCGCCGATTTTTGCGAAGTAAGTCTGTTAAGGGTGCCACCAAAGAAACATGGTCAGGGATGAATCGCCGATACCATGACACCATGCCCAAGAATCACCGAACCTGCTTCACTGTATGTGGCCGTGGAGTCTTCAGCATACATTCCACCTTCTTCGGGTCAACGCTTAATTCATGCTCGTCAACCATGTACCCTAAATATTTTCGTTGGCCCGACAAAAAACACGTTTCTGTATAGACCGCTACATTTCTATAGCCCAACTAGTTTTGTTTCGCAGTCAAGTTTCATCAGAAGTTCTCTGGCAAATGTCTGCAACCGTATCATAATATCAAATCAAATCAAACCAAATCAAATCACCTGGCTTGATTTGTATAATGGTGCACCTCTTGTATCGAAAAGGAGCTTTCGTGTAACATATTCCAGAGCCAAATTGAAAAGCAAAGGGGCCAGCCAATCTCCCTTCTATAGTCCGGTATTTGCGTCAAAGGCGTCGAAAAGTTGGTTACTGATACGGAATCGGAAGATTATCGACGTCATTGTCACTTAGATAAGACATAATACTTTGTCTGGAATACAAAAGCGAAGAATTATTTGATACAGTACCTTACGATCAATACTGTCGTTTGCTTGCTTAAAGTCTACGAAAATCTGGTAAACGTCTATGTTGACCTTCCAGCATTTCTCAAGTACCTGCTTGACAGTATGTTAACTGTTTATTGGTCTATAGTCGATCTATCAGCTCTGAAGCCACTTTGATAACCCCTAATAATAGTTTTGGCACATTATCTGATTTGATTTTCTAAGTTCTTGAAAATATTTTGTGTGTCGTACAAAGTAAATATCACTACTGTATAGTTTTCGCATTGTAGATTGTCATCTTTTTTGTGAATAGGTTTCACTTCAAACAGACTTCATCCAGAGTTTGTGGGGTTAATGGAAGCTCTCCAGGAGTATTTATATCTATAGGCTCTAATGTTCTGAAGCTGTGCGGAGGATTAAGGAGTTTCATGAAATATGAAGCCAACATTTCCTTAACCATGATTTCATCAGTGATAATATTGCCAATGCTATCCGGGCAGTGCGTGGTTTTGGGCTAATAATTGCGCTTCAATCCTTTTGACTTTTTTTTACGCTAGTCTTATGTTGTTGCTCGCTAAACTTAAATCAATGCTCCTCAATTGATCATCAACATTTTCTTCTATTTTCATATTCTTCTCTCTTCATCCTGGTTTTCCTATCACAATATTTTCTGTTTGTTCAACTCTTTTTATCTAATGCATCTTAGCATTCGTCATCGAAATGAACATTTCTTTTGCGCTGGCCTTCATGTCCGAGTGACTGTTCTGCCACGGTCATAACTGCTGCTTGCACTTCCACCCAAATTTTAGGGTATCTGATAGGATGGTAGCTAGCTGCTTGTCGAGTGACTCCGTGAAATTTTTGGCAACAGACGCAGTTTGGAGCCTTTTGATCTCGAATTTTTGTAGAGGACTGTTCTTCTTCGAATACGCCATTGACATGCGACATAGATACATTCGTTTAATCAAGTAGTCATCCGAGTTACAATTATCTCCTCAGTACGTGCGAACGTCAAGTATGCTCGAGTGCCAACGTTATTGGACAAGATCATGGTCGATCTGCTTTTGTGTGTTGCCATCCGGTGATACCCAGGTCATTTAACATAATTATTTTCAAGTGTTGCGAGGGATACGGGAAACACTAAAACACTATTCCGAGCTATTAATTACTTATTTTTTCGTGTCTTAACCAATTTTTTGCTTAATTACGACTGACTACAAATTATTGAATCTTAACGTAATGAAAAGTATGCATTCCTTAAATACTTAAGGTGTGATATTTCACACCTTTTTTTCGTCCTTGCACCATCTGTTTACCGTTTTTCGCGGAACAGAATGTGCGGTTTGTTTATGCCATAGAACACGTTTGCATTTATGCATGTTTTGTATCCTAGCATACGTAACTAGATATGCGATCAAAGAAACTTCTTCAGTTTCAAATTTTCAATAGTCTTGTCTTAGATGACTTCAAAAAGAATACTGGAGAAATAACCAGAAAGTTTGCCATAATATTTTCTAGAACAGCATGAATCCAGTTTTGTTCGCAGTGAGTACAATTGTGTGCAAGGCAATGTGCAGCTTATGTGCAGTTTGTTTCAGTATATACAACATCTCCATACTATTTATTAGCGTTGGAATGACACACAGTTATTTTTTAAGTGAAACGCAGTCAACTTAAAATTTTTTTTAAGTCACACGAAATTAGTATGATATTATTAATGATGAAAATAAAAAAAGTTTCCCCTGAGATCGAAAATGCAATCATATGTTTAAGGCGGAATGGACATTCTTCAAGAGTATAGGAGCACAATTAAAAATATGATTGGAAACGCCGAAATTCTCACTAAAAATTTTGGTGATCGGCCAAGGGTGCTATCTGATGGCGATGTCCGTTCGTCTACGGATTATCAGTCACTGAAGGCATAAGAAGCCCTAAAGAAGTCACTGAAGGCATAAAGGATGTTGAATTTTTTTCCCGATTTTTCTTACAGAATGAAATCGAATTTTAAAAGCCGTAGTGGAGATTCCCTGAATTCACTTGCACAGAATAAGCCTCCTCAGAAGTCTCGGTGCTCTTCCATATAAAACGCCATGAGTAGGTTCCGGACATTTATAAATAGAAATTTTTCGCAATTTATATTCTTTGCTGTATATTTATTTTATTATTTTCACCATATAAGTTATGATGCTAAATTGTTTTATTGAATAGATTCAAGTACTTACTCAGATAGGAATTAGGAAAGTTTGGCTCCTTAGATGCTTTCCATTATCCTGGTCACTGTTTCTGGTTCATTTAAGTGTATGGTGAGTGTCTATTTGACGATGGTCCAATCACCATTCAGTAGAGTATTGAAAACCTCTTTAGGTTTCTTAGATAACTTTCCAATTATTTGATATGAGTGTGTGCTGAATCTCAGGCAATGTCCTGATGGATTCATGTATTCCATCTATTGCGTTGACAAATGGATAAAGTTCTGCTTGATCCCCTGAAAATGTTGGAATGTAGGGAATGTAGCTGCTTATGGTTCTGTAATCCATTGTGCGGTCTCCTGGTGGTTCTTCGTCGCGCTGGTAAGGTATTTGTCCTATTCGCACGTGCTGTATTTCAAAATCAAGTAGGTTGCTTTAAAGAGCCTTAAACCACAACACGTTTTAGCTGATTCTGTAGATTGATTTGTGAAATCCAAGCACAATACTTTTGTTCTGAAGATTTGACTGCGCCAATTACGAGTTTGATTTTGAACGAGAGATTTTTCCGCGAAGAACAAACTCAATTTCTGTGGATCGTCTTATTCGGAACTTTTATATACATTTTCTTTAATACTTAATCCTAATCCATAACTAAACAATGATTATTGGATCATATGTTTGGCGTTTTTGGGTACTTACAAATACATTTCTTCTTAGATCCTTATTGTGAAATAAACATGTAAGTTTCAAAATCTATCAAAATTTATTAATCTTTAAATAAACATTACAAAAAATTGTTGATTTTTCGAGCGACACATGTATGTTGAAATTTTATTGGCTTCTTTGAATCCTCTGGGACCAATTTAGTTGTTATCGGTTTTTCGCTGTTGGTTATTTGACGAGATTCAGTCTCACACAGACCTGGGAGCATGGCAAGGAACTGTACCCTTCGGAGCTACTGTTCGGCCACTAAAAAGTTCACTGATTTGGTTGATGCTCGCGGAATTGCTCGTTTGGCGAGGTTTGCGCTGGTGGGTTGGACCACTAGTGAACTTTCGCTCCGGTTCCATTATTGAACCAGCCACCTTAAAGTCTGATTTTCTGTACGCGATATTCCTAACTATACTTTATATGTACTTATATACTTTTCTACATCTTTACTTTATTTCTTCTTAGCACGAAATTTCACTCAATTCAAATCATCGAAATCAATCGTGCATCTGTACTCGAAATATCGTGGTACTCGAAAACAAACTACTTCAATAAAACAATCGATAAATCGATAAATAACTAAACAATACTCAAACTACGGCATCATGGACCCAACCCGACGATACACTTGATGGCCTAAATTACGATACACTTACCTGCGACCCGTCATCTTCTCTCTGAAGGATACCTGCACATAGAAGGAAAGATAGTGTTTTAATAATTCATTTTTTTTATTTAAAAAAATACTGATCAATGATTGTTCTAGGAACAAAAATATGCACAGAAATCTAATCCGTCGCGTCCAACAGCCATCCAACGTGCAACAGCAATCGCACGATCTCTTCTCCAACCTCGTTTTTTTCATTTTCTTCACGCATCTTTTCTCCAACCTTGTTCTTTCTTTTCCTCACGCGTCTTTTCGCCAACCTGGTTTTTTTCTTTTATATTTTTCCGGTGTGAAAACCTGTTGGTATTGCAACACACTTGATCTCTCAAGTGTGCAATCTTGCTGGGATTGTCACAGTTGAGAGGTGAATTACAAAAACTCGTAGTCGGGATCTGTCATTGCGTGCTTGCCTGTTGCATTACATCCTACGCCAAGTGTCATTTTTCGAGTGCATTCCCGAAAATAAGTGTCATCGTCTTATAACTGATAAATTTTCTATTTGTCCCAAAATCCAATTTTTGCGCAAACAAAATATATCGAGAAGAGAGAGATAATTCATATCAAAGTTAATTTGTGTATAAACGCAATACAAATATAAACCCAGTTCCGTTTAATCTATCTCTTTTTCGGAAAAGCCACCCGAGAGTCTTGGAATTTTATTCACTTACGCTATTCACAAGTTCCTCCAAACTTTACGTCATACTATGGGTTAAATCTGTGAATTCTTCGCTATAGGAGCGGTTTCGAGACTCAAAATTTTGTCTGAAATTGAACCAGACCGGTGAAATTATTCCAACAGCCAACAAATTGTACGTTCGGCTTATCAATCACGTGGACAAAAAATTTATATCAATGTATAAAATTTCCGGCGAACTGAACATTCATTTCGATGATAAATTCTTAGAATTCTTGCGTATTTTCAAATCATCAGCCTTTTCTAACCACCAAATATGCCAAATATTACTGAGTAAAACATTAAAAATTTGTTTTCAAATTTTAGAACAATCTTGTCGTTGTCGGCTTTCTAGGGAGATTGGAGCGATTGGGCCCAGAGATAGGGTCCAATCGCTAAGGAAGACCGAACGATAACGATCGAAAATCGATCAAGGTAAGGAAACGCAAACTTGATCAAGGATTAAGGCCCCTCTGAGATCAAAGTCAAGACGTCTGATGACTCAGTAACAGATCCATGGACACAGGCATTCTAAACAATCTAGGTACGGCAATATTCAACCTAAAAGCCTTTAAGAAAACTAATCCAGCTTACATCGGGAACTGTAAAAAATAGACTCCTTTATAATAGCATTCAAGCTTACAAATGAAACACTATTAGCCATCAAAAGACGATTTAAATAAGTTTTTTTATTATTCATCGTGAATAATGGATGAACTGTGAACTGTAGAACTAGTAGAACTAGTAGAACTGAATCAAAATATCAAAAAGTTTCTAAAATCTAAATAAGCACTCAAAAGAATTTTATGAATTAATAATATGCTGTAGCATATATCTGTAGATACGTATTGTAAGTGCTCAAAAGTAAGCGCCCAAGCAAAGAAATTAAATTAAAAATTTAATAAAATTTAGTCAAAAATCAAATACAGCTAAAAAATGTGTGAAAGTATCCAAAAAGGCTCTGAATCCTTTGATTACTTGAATACAAAATAAGTGTTTGTTGACTTGAAATAAGAGTTTCCTTTATTTAAGCACCCTCCAAGATTCAATCTTTTGATTCCCAGAAAATTTAATCTGCAATGGAAATTCCAAACTTTTAAAAATAAAAAATTTTAAGATATGAAGAAGAAAAATCAAAACAAAAATAGAATATGCACACAAAACTACAAAACTTAATCAAATAACAATCACAGCATTTGAACAAATATTAAGTGAATTTGCGAAACACCTCAGTAATTATTAAAAATAATCAAATTAATCTTGTGTAAATTTATATGCAGATTTTTTCGTGGCCTTTTAACATATTTATTAATTTAACTCGCAGATTACCAGATTAGCAACGCTAAATTATTCATGGTGGTAACTGAATTTGATAAATATAAACATATAGGTTGTTTTTCTTTTTCTGAAAAATCATGCGTGTATATGCGATCAAGCAGAGTTTTTATATTTTATCATTTATACGAATTTTCATCGAATTTTGCGGTGAAAATTTATTTGCAACATTTTTTCCATTTTATAGACATGGGCAATTTTGTTATAGTATAAAAGGCATCTTCAGCAACAAGTTCACTATCAGTTCGGCATAATATTTTACCCTGGTAGCCATCTTTTGTTGGTCATACAATGAATAAGTTGGTAAGTGAACTAATCAGTAGTTATCTTTGAAACAAATTTTGTAACATTCAACATAATTTTCAGATTGTTTGCCTTGTGTCAGTGACAGTTGCTGTTGCACTACAGCCAGACCAATATCCTCAACGCTATGCTGAAAATGCAGCTCTTATCAAAATATACTCGAGTGATCTTGCTCCCGATGGTTCATATCAATATGTATATGAAACGACTAACGGTATTTCCGCCCAAGAGCAAGGAGTTGGAGGAAAACAGGCCCAAGGTGTCTTCTCTTATACTTCACCCGAGGGAATTCCCCTGCAACTAAGCTATACTGCAGATGAAAATGGCTTCCATCCAGTTGGAGATCATCTTCCAGTTCCACCACCAATTCCAGATGAAATTCTAAAGTCCTTGCAGTGGAATGCTGCACATCCCGAAGAAGAAGATCCACAATTTGAAATTAATTCAAGACGTTTGTAGAGCGCTATGCTTGTGAGTTTTATGCCTAAAGCTTATGAGTTTTATGCCTAGTTAATTGTTAAATGTGTTATTGTGATAATTTAATAAAGTGATGTTTTTTATAATTATAAAATTAAGTTTGATTGAAACCAGGGAAATCCCGTTTTTAAAGAAACTACACCAAAAAGACTGTTCTGCCGAATACGCCGGATTGCAGTGATGGTTCATTAAAGATTAAAAATGGCAGTAGTGAGCGCGTGGTGATATTTTGAAGCCAGAAATAACAGCGTGAATGGAACGTCACTAGTTGCACGTAAACTAGTAGTAAGTTCCCCACTTTTGTACACACGCAAGGAACAAAGGAACCAATACGTATCCAATACAACTAAACTTGAGGATAAAAAGTGAGTCTCAATCCATACAACTATGAAAGAAAAAAGCCAGTAAAGTCAAATCCTCTTTCTAGCCACTTTGGGAAAAATACACAGACAGCATGCTTAACCCGATATTCACCCCTGACAAACGTCGATAACAATAACGCACCTTTTTAATTGCTTTTGAGTTGACAGGCTTAACCAGCTATAACAAGAGCAGGATACCAAGACGCAGGTGGTTCATGCTCAGCACACTTCTTACTACTAAATGAAAAGCTACCTCTCTCCAGAACCCTCAACCAATCCTAAAACTTACATACTGGCCGAAAGGAAAACTGTGCGCTGCCAGATGCCCAACCCACTATAGACGATCTCGATATCAAGCGGAAGAACTTCTATAAAGACCTTCATAACCTCATTTTAAAGAGTGTAACAAGCATTTAGACAACACAGAAGAACCACACAATTACAATATGTGACAAAAGATAAAGCAGTAGAAGCTTCAATACAGCACAAAAGAAACTCCATACGTTACGCAGGCCAAAACAACTCTTTATGGGGGAGGGGGGGTTTAACAACCCCTTTTGAACTTTCTGCACATTTGATTTGACATAAAAGCTATGAGAGAAAGACGGTCTTTAGATCCCTAAAGTGGGACCAGAAGCAATTCTCTTGATTACATACTTGCGTGTCCCTGCCTTACGTGTGATTAGCAGACAGAGGACGGAGTAGACTGAGGTGCCTATTGAAACCTTCCTTTTCCTGCCTGAAACCTAGAAACGAATTCGCTTACGTCAATCACTGACAATAGACATATCCGCCCGAATATTTCCTTGTGCAATCAACAGCAAATCAACCGTCTGTCACTTCATTGTCAAATTAACCTGGAAAAGACCCCTGAAATATCTTCTCTTCACATTCATTTCATCCAAGTCGCAGCATCCTTAGCTGTGGACCCTTCTGCCAGAAAAACACCTTTCCCTGAGCCCGAGTTCCATGTAACCAATTGAAGTAAATTCAGCTCATACTGTCGGACAACTGAAATGGTCAAATGCACGTTTAAAGTCAGTTGGACAAAAATCAAGACACCAAGGATAAACCCACCACTACTCACTCAAACAACACTGGCAACATAAACTTAACATTACGAATCATTGATACAACACTCTGGTCTGAAACTATATTCAAGTTTAGGAAAAAGAAAGGTACACCGATACGACCAAGCCAAACCTGGGTCCCTCTGGGACGTTGATTATAATTATTTTAAAATGCTTCAAGGCAATAAGGACAGAATCAGTTTGAAAATACCAGTGAAATAAACACTAACTATAGTCTGGCACAACCTGCGAGATCCATTTAAATATCGCTGCAGTCACACAATGTAAACCAATGAACTTCCTATAGAGAGTTCTCTTACCCTTCAGTACCATGCAGAATCCGTGTTTGACACTCCACCGTAATACACAATACAAAAAACTTCATTGTTCTTAAGTTTAAGTTTAATACTTGGTCCTAAACATTAAAGGACTATCGCCATATAATGATAATTCCAAAAATTTATGCGCAAGAAAAATACTTCTAAATCATTACTTTCATCATTATTCTTATCATTTATATTCTAGCAAATAGTTTATTGTGTCACCCTACAGAAGCTCAAAGGAGTTTCTGATTCCGTGGTCACCAGTTGTTCCAGCTGTTTAACGCTTACCCACGAAATTGCCGCAGTCTTGATACAAGTTTCAATACTTGCTGGTGTTTAGTGTGTTAAGCCAGAATATTGTGGTCTTTTAACAATGCAACCAGGACTCTAACTTGGCATTCTTCCCTAGGAGCTTTTTATATTCGAATCATTGAAGTGATACCGAAGATTTAGGCTTCTCTTGTAGTCTTTCTTCACATTTCAAGTCAAATTTATTTCGTTACAAAAGATGTCATCGTACTCTGTACAACTGTCGTTTGACTGGGTCCACTTGTTCTTGGTAGTTCATATTTTCTTTCGATCTTCACTTCTGTATACCAAACAAGATAGTTTCGGTTACTTAGTTGGGTAAATAAAGGTTAATTAACGCTTTGGATGACCTACTGCGCTAGATTTGAGTCTACGCGGTTAGACGGAAGTAGTATCTGACTCTAACTAAGTGCTGACTTGCCATTCTGTTCCCTTATTTCATTCATTTATTTTACGGTGGCTTGCTCAAGGAAGTTGGCTATCTCCTGAGTCTTTGGACTACAAAACATTTCTTCTTATAGATGAGGGTAGCAATTTTAGAGATGTCTGAGATGTTCCTCGTTATAAAGTTTACAAGGCCCATAATCATGTTGGAAAATAGTGTCCATGTTCCATTACTTTTTTCTCTCACAGCTGACAGCAAGAAGAAGCAGTTAGTTCTGATTTGACTAAAATCCTGAACGTTTTTCGATTAATAGATCCAAGGTACCTCTCGATCACCAAAATCCAAGTGGCAACCGCTTGTCTAAATTCAACCCTTTACCCGATCATCTTGAAGACCTCCACATAAAAAAACACCAGGAATAACATTTATAGAGATTAGCAAAAAGATATTTTGGGGCTTCGTCGTAGACAAAGAACCCTCTGCCAAGAATATACCACCTCAACGTGAATGTACTATTACCGGGTTCACCTTCTTCTGCATTCTCATTTAATATAATCATCTTGATAAGGACATCTGACTTTGCCAATGAGAGGATCGAACAGTCCCAATCAACCAAACTCGGTGTCTGTACGCTCCCTCATATCAATCAAACATCTGTCAGTAAGCGCTTGCCAGCAATTGTTACTCATAACGGTTCTATTATCGTGTATGACACGGCTGTTGCCGACTTCATTCCAAAAAATTGTACGACAGTTCTTTAAGGGAGGAAGACAAGTGAAGACTCTGCTTTCTATTTGTTGATGATTAATTTATAATAATATCAACGTTTCATAGACATGTGCCTATCTATATTCACCCATCCTGGACCCTAAGAGGCTCTTATTGGGAGTAAGCTCCTGAATCCATCAGGATTCTTGCATTAGAGCAAAATTTTAAAAATTAGCTGGTGTTGGTGGATTTCATTTTACTTTCTAAGAAAGTTTCCCTTACATATTTTGTTGCCTAATCATTTGCTTGTTTCGAAATCGAAATGCGCCAAAATACTTTTATTCCAAAACAAAGACAATACTCTTCCGATATGAATTTTGTCCAATACGGGAAATGTTTTTGAAATAGTAATCCTTGAAGGTGTCATCCAGATCTCTGAAAAAGCAAGCGCTGTTGTGGAAAGACAATTCAGCTTTAAAAGAGCTCACCCAACGGTAGACGATTTTAAGAAAATCAATATAAAGGAATGGCCACCTTTTTGACCATCTAGTAGTGTGCTTTACCGATGTAGAAGAAGTCTTTGCTGTAGTTTGAATAAATGGGGTTATTTGCAAACTAATTCAATGTGGTTTTCCAATCAGTGATTTCAAAATAGCACGTGATTTTATGATGGGACAAACTGCTATTGTGGTATCTGGTGGTGCTAGTACTGCACTTCCTGGTTCCAATACAGGTGTTCCCCAGGAGACAATCGTAGGACCACTTCTCTTTAAGATATTCACGTCTTATATCCCGACATCGGAGAAGAAATTATACCTGGCATCGAGATGAATCTCAACGCTTATGAGCTATTAGTATGGTCATGTGAACGTAATTTCGATTATTCAAGAACGAGCTTCCAAAGGCACCTAGACTCGTTAACTTGCTGCTACCCAAGGATTCACATCAATAATTAACATCAATATTATATACTGGAGCAAAAAATCCTTCAATCTTGTCTGGAATTCAAAAAGAGCAAGAACGCCCGGCTCTACTCCAACCGACGTTTGTACCAGAGGCAGCTTTGGAGTGGATTCATGTCTTCTGGAGTCGTATTCATGTCATTGAAATTTGTCATCCAAGTAGTCAATTATATGGGACTGGTCGCAAAGACAAATGATATGACGTACCCGCACAAGAAATAGTCCAGCGGTGTGAAATCACAAGATCTTGCAGGCCAGTTCACAGGTCCATGGCAACAAATTAAGCGCACATCAAATGGTTGTTTCCATAAGTGAATTGTCGCACGATCTGTATGGCATATCGCGCTATCCTGTTGAAACTAGAGGTACCATACATTACGACGAGTCAATTGTGGAACAAGAAAGTTATTGATCATGGCTATGTAGTATGTATCTTATTCGGAGCAGCATTCCACGGGTCCAAAAAACACACCCAACACTGACATTCTCCGGATGGAACGACGTTTGGGAAATTGCCTGTGATTGCTAATCACTTCAAATGAGGCAGTTTTGTTTATTGACGTAGCTTTTACACCGGAAATGATCCTCATCGTCAATTAATCGTCAATTTGCTTATGATCTACACAATGCTGGATTGTCTTTCGGCTTTAATTCGTGCACGAATAGGATTTGGTCATCCCGGAAGTCTAGATCATTCCATAAAATCT
Organism: Stratiomys singularior; assembly: GCA_954870665.1. Taxonomy (NCBI): domain Eukaryota; kingdom Metazoa; phylum Arthropoda; class Insecta; order Diptera; family Stratiomyidae; genus Stratiomys; species Stratiomys singularior. The sequence continues at coordinate 110,186,279 of OX940877.1, read as the reverse complement.
ATAATAATGTGGGTAGGCATGGATTTGATTCTTGAACACGATGTACAATGGAGTCCTGTGGGTCGATACTACGCTCTACACATATTACGATTTCCTCATTACGTACTGTACGACATTTGAATGGAAGCGTATCATCTGCAGTGAGTTGACGGGTTGCTCAAACAGACCGGTTTTTCGTATAAAACATAACCAACCATAAAATGCATGACAATTGTCACACCATACGCATACGTTAAAAATACGTTTTAAAAATAATTGCACACATAGGGTAATAGTGGGAGAAATACCATCCTTTTTGTAGAAATGTCTAATAAATACAAAAAGTCATAGATATTTCAATCGTTTGATTTTTATTAGAAAGGCTCGTTTCCCAGGGGTGTTAGTTAAAATTTGTCGGTTTAATTATCGATTTTACTTGAAATATGTGTACATTACTATGATTTGGCATCTATGACATATTTTTCTATTGACATTAACCTTAAAAAATACACAAGTTACTATCTACCAAAATAATAGCGTCATAGTTGCTTAACTCAGTGAATATGTCGAGTTTTGTTCCAAGTAAATCGCATTTGCGGCATTCGTTGCTTTTCTTCTTTGATCAAAAGAAAAAAGCAGTTGAAGCTCATCGGTTGCTGGTAGAAACTTATGGTGAACATGCTGCACTGATTAAACCATGTGAGACATAGTTTCGTCAATTTAGAAGTGGAGATTTCGAATTAACAGACAATGAACATCCTGGTGCAGCGAAAAAGTTCGAAGACGAGGAATTGCAGACATTATTGTATGAAGACCCAACCCAATGGCAACAACAATTGGCGCAAACACTGTGACCCGAGGAGCGTTTTGCCAACGTTTAACAGCCATGCGAAAGATCCATAAGTAGGGAAAATGGGTACGACACCAAATGAATGATAGACAAATGGAAAATCGAAAAACCATTTGTAAAATGCTGCTTCAAAGGTTCAAAAAGAAATCTTTTCTGCATCGAATTGTCACGGGGGACGAAAAATGGATTTATTTTGAGAACCCCAAGCGGAAAAAATCATGACTTTCACCTGGTGAGGCTCCAAGGCCAAATCGCTTTGGCCGTAAGACAATGCTCTGTGTTTGGTGGGACCAGTGTGTTGTGGTGTACTTCAAGTTATTAAAACCTGGTGACACGGTGAATACGGATCGCTACCGACAGCGAATTATAAATTTGAATCATAAGTTGATCGGAAAACGGCCGGAATATGCCCGAAGACATGGCAAAGTTATCCTCCATCATGACAACGCACCGTCTCTTACCGCTAAAGGGGTGAAGAAAACTCTAAAAGCATTGATTTTTGGAAATATTATCGCACCCGTCGTACTCTCCACACCTCGATCCATCTGACTATCACCTTTTTGCGTCGATGGGACACTGAAGGCCCATACAATACTGCATGACGGCGATGCGAGAGCGCGATACGATTCTCGCTCGTCGTCGCGCAACGCGTTCAATTTACAATGCACGCGATGCGAGGAAGAATAATTTTCATATGACAAATGTCAAATGGGTGACGTTTCAAATGAAATTTGATTAAAATTGTTTTTGATTTTTTAAAAATTTGAATTCGGAATTTTCCTTCGTTTGGCAAATAATAGCCTCAACAAGGATGCACGAAGTTTTCATTCAAAATTCATTCCGAATAACCCTCGTGCTTAAAAAGTAATTAAAGCGTTTGAATTTCAAATTTCATTTACGCGCCATACAGCATCTGACAAACGTCACGCACCTCGTTGCGAGGAAGTTTCGTTTTTCCCGAATATTTCCCGCCTCGCATCGACGCATCGCAATCATTGTACGATGTCGCATAGTTTGTAATGTCGCAAGTTACGAAAAGTGCTTGACATTTGCTGCGAAACTCTCGTCGCGCTCACGTATCGTCGTCTCGCTGTATTGTATTTCTGCCTTCTGGGTCTTGAGAATGTAGATGAGATGGAAGTGTTGCACCAACTGCCCAAAACATATCTAGTATAGTCACGATAAAATTGCCAATGGCAATTTTTAAAAGGGAATTTGCCGGACACCTCTGGTTAGAGGCAGAAGCGCCTCGGAAAAATGGGAACACATACAGGACAAGTCAGTGTCTTTGGCAACATCGTAACATAACAAGGATGAAATAACTCCAAGGGAAAAACCTAATGGCGCAAGAACATTGGTGATAATATTAATCTAATTTAACCAGTTAACTGTCTATGACGCAGATATTCGTCATGAAAACATTGTCAAATGTTGTGTTAGGACGATTATATTCGTCATGCGTCTTAAGTTGTGACCATTGGTGGTTAATTTTGCTATTTTAGTTAAAACTAAAATATATTCCTAAACTGCAAGAAGTTTGGAATATTTTGAGGCCATGTCGAAATAAAAAGAATTAATAAAAATTTATAAATAATTATTATAGAAAATAAAACAGAAATACTATGAATTATTTTCCATAAATGTATCAAACCCTTTTATTAGTAATCACTGAAGTAAGTACGGATTCATATATTGTTTTAGAAGCTGCAATCAGTGGCGCGCCTGGTAATAAATACCGGGATGAGGATTCTTTTGTTTCTTATTTACATACATTCAACACGCGACTTTTTTATGGTTCGCCTGCGGGATTTGAGTTGTTTGAGATGTGGATTACCTACCAGCTAAGAAATATCCCTGCGCATTTTTGTTAACACTTTATCATCTGGTTAGGGATTCACATTTGTGCATAAATATCGGGCTGTAATGTTGCGTCCTACTCAGGATAATTGAAGCAGTGTATATACTTTGTAATTTGGTGTTTATGCAAGGAGAGTATTGAGTAAGCTTTTACATAAGACATCAGGTTTTTCCGAGTTTTATGATTGCTTGTCTGATCGATTTGAATGCGTATTTGAGACAATGAGGTAACTTAGAAAATATTTTAGTCCGATCGAAGAACGTAAATCAGTTTGTAGCAAGCTGTTACCAGATCAACAACAATATTATATTCGAGTGAAACTAAATAGTTTGAAACGCGTAAGCATTAAATTTTAGTTTATAAAGCGAAGAAAGGTATCGCAAAAAGTTAATTTATTTTAGTTTATTGTATCCCCAAAATGAGTGCATTCGATAGGGATGATGAAATAATTTTATCTACAAGAAAGCGGAAACGTTTGCAAATACTTTGAGGATCATCTGATGAGTCTACTGATGCAGAAATCGAGCCTGATGATAGCGAGACCGAAGACATTGAATCTGACGATAGTGGCTCTGAGAACAGTGATAGTGATAAGGAAAATGTTGAATGGATAACAAGAAGAGGTAACAGAGAACCTTTCGATCTTTCTGCCAATCCTGGAAATAAGTTCTTCGTTCCTGGATCATCCTGACATAAGTCTTTATATTACATGAAGAAATTTTTGGACAATGACTTGATCAATAGTATAGTTGAATAAACTAATTTATATGCTGAACAATTTTTTGAAAACAACCCTAATTTATAACCGCGATCAAGAACAAGATAATGGTATCCCACAGCTCATAATGAAATGAGACGTCTCATTGCTTTATTAATTTTACAAGGAATTGTAAAATAGATTTTAAAATATTAGACAAATAAACGCAACGGATGGTCATTATGCTTAAGTTCTTGGACTAATTGAACTTTGTAAGCCTTCATACCGAAGTCTTTATGCAAAATTCTCCTCAGGGAGGTGCGTGAAATGTTCAATTCGTGAGAACGATGACGAGTTGAAGTTGATGGATGTTCACGGACATTTTCGGCTACAGCAGCAATGTTTTCGGCTGTGCGCACTGCACAAGAACAGGAACGCGTTGTTTTGTCCACCAACGATCCAGTTTCTCGAACACGATTCACAAATTGATCCACAAACTGCCTTGAAGGCCACTCAATTTTATGGAATTTTTTTTTTCAAATTCCTTACAGTTTGCACTGAAGACTCACTACTTTGGAAGTAAGTTTTCAATATTTCCCAATTTTGTTCAAGCGTATAGCGTCCCATTTCGTAAATGTCAAACGTTTAACTAAATTATGAACATAAATTGAATGACATTTGAGCTGTCATTCTCTAAATAAACAGTAGTTCAAAATGCAAACGTTACATGGCCCACCCTGTAGATTTTGGTTGTATAAATCCACGTAAGTAAAGTTGCAAAATTTTTTCAAAATATTCTACAAAAATTTAAAACGTGAAATATTCCCGAAATGGATATTTGTGTTGACGAGTCATTGCCAATGTGGAAGGGTCGTTTATCGTGGAAGTAGTACATACCATCAAAAAGAAGTGGGTTTGGAATAAAAATGTATGTGCGGTGTGAAAGTTTATCTGGGTATATGTGGAATTTCTGTACATATACAGGAAAGGATCGTAAACATTATCCGGAATACAAACATTCTGCACGAATTGCTCTTGAATCATGCCATGATATTTTAGATCGCGGATATAGATTACATTTAGACAATTGGTATACTAGTATACCACTTACAGAAAAACTCTGCACCCATAAAACAGATGTGATTGACACTATAAGAAAAAACAGGATTGGCATTCCTTAAAAATAAAGTTATGATAACGAAACGGCAGGATAAAAGGGAAGTTTACATTCTAAGTACCATTTATATCGACAATATGATAGACATAGAGAAAAACAGAAAACGAACAAAGAAACCTGAAGTAATTGTTGGTTACAATAAGAAGATGTGTGGAGTGGACATAAATGACGGCATAATGATGACATACTCATCAGCAAGTGTGAGAGTTAAAAAATATTATAAAAAAATTTTTCTTCATTTTTTAGATATTATTTGCCTAAATTCATTTAAATTATATAAGAGAGTGCATAGAACAAACAATTGAGTCATACCCAATTCTGAGTGTAACACCAATAGTAAGTTGACGAGCTAAATCTTATTCTACCGGTCTAAACGGGGAACGTTTCCCTGACTATACTCGTATACCCTCTACTTTTTGAGCCACACCTACACGAAGGTGTGTACATTGTTTTAAAAATAAAATTAGCAAAGGATCGCGACATTGGTGTTCAACTTGTGAAATTGCGTTATGCATTGAACCATATATTGCTGAATTCCATTCTGTCACAAAAAATTAAAGTAATAAATTTATTTTTTATGTTTTTTGTTCCTATTTCTGTTAATATAAATAAATAAAAGTACATGAAATAAGTAGCGAAAAAAAAATATTAAAGTCATTTAATTGTAACCTAATTTCATATGAAACATACTCTGGGTTCCTCGAATATGTTCGTCATCGCTTGATTTGTACGACGCAGGAAGGGGACATATTTTCCAACAAGGCCGAAACAGTTAACTGGTCAAGGACGATTCTTCACATTAGCCGGCATCCAATCGGATAGCAACTAGTGAACATGATGTGTGAAAGGAACAATAGATCACTTGCTTCAAGATTGCCGAGTATGTCCAAGTAAGGCTTCATTTGCCTGAGATGAACCAACGGAAAAGAACGGAATCACTTAAGGATTACAGAGCTGAACATCCTTTGTTTCAGCAAGATGGCAGAATGGAATGCGAACCAAGGGCCGTAGCTGCCTTATACTTTCTTCGAGTAAATAATAATGAAACTGTAACGGGATGGTTAAAAGCCGGTAGATCGTCCTTGATTGGTAGAACCAAGAACTATCTTTAGTGCTTATGAAAACAGCAAAAACTTCGTCGAATTATTTGATATAATACAAAACTTTTATGTTGCCTAAAATTCGATTGACCAAATCGTTCAAAGCATAAAAAATTAATGCAAATGTTGTAACGCAGGTTGAAGCTTTTCGTCTATTTATATGCTGATTTCCATACTCGCACTTGACCTCATAAAATACGAACTAGTAAGTTACAAAACGGTTGGCCATCTCTTATTTACTGTAAATATGAAAGAAAAATTTAGCATGAGAAAAAATATGCCTCGTTTTTTTACTTTTTACGGATAAAATTTAACAACAAAATTAAATGTGTCGACAATGCAATTTTCGCCTTGATATTTTCCTTACGGATAATAATTCAGCGTGTTTGAAAGAAAAATAAAATTTTTGGAAATACTATATGGCACTTGGATATTATATTTATTAGATTGTTTTGTAGAGATACGACTACAAAATATATTACAAAGATATATAAATATTTTGAATATATTTTTGCAAGGAATTCTGGCATTGCGTTATTTTGTGGTTCTTTTAGTGGTTCATCGGATTGAGAATGGAGACGAAAGTTATGGATGCAAGAAGCCAAAATGGTCATGACCTTCTTTAAATAAAATTCTCTACACGCAGTCAAATTATATTTATAAATGCTGGTACATTCTCTTTCGAAATATGACGAAACATAACCTATGCTTAATTAATAGTAGCAGATCAGTGTTCAAGGTGCAAACATTCTCCTCTTAGTTTTATCAATCAAATATGGTTTTGTTTAATAGTAGCCACCACATTTTTGTAGCATCAACAAATAATTTAGAAAAAAGAAAATCGATACTCCGATTAGAGCTGAGCCTCATATGTTCATGATATCATGATACTAAAAAAAAAACTTTGCATAAAATTTATCCATTCCAACGTTTATAAATCGATCCATATAAAAGACGTTTAATCTTTTGTCATCATCAGTTCGGACGCATCATTCAATCTTGAGCGACATAACCAAATCAAAACAAAATGTTCAAGCTTGTAAGTACAACCGCAGCAAACGGATCGATCAGGACATCACAAAATACATTACAAATCAATTTTGTTTGAATTATAGGTTATTTGCATTGCATCCCTCTCCTTGGTGGTTGCCCAACAGGCTGCCTACTACCCGGAAAAGCGTTACGCCGAGGGTGCAGCTGAAATCAAGAGCTACGTCAGCGATTCTGCTCCCGATGGTTCATATCGTTTCGCCTATGAAACGTCCAATGGTATTGCTGCCCAAGAGCAAGGAGTAGGTGGTCAACAAGCCCAAGGAGGATTCGCCTACACCTCACCCGAAGGCATTGCAATCCAACTTGCCTACTCAGCCGATGAAAATGGATTCCATCCCGAAGGTGCCCATTTGCCTCAGCCACCACCAATTCCAGATGAAATCTTGAAATCTTTGCAATGGAATGCTGCTCACCCCGAAGAAGAAGATCCTCAATACGAAATCGCTTCAAGACGTTTATAAATAACCATTAGCGATAGAATGTAAGATGGCTTTATTATAATCAGCCGAATTGTTTGTAAATATTAAAATAAACAGTTGTTTAATGTTAGGATTTTAACAAATTTGTTCAACTATTCAATTAGGCAACATCGAACCAAAAGCTTCATTTTTATTTGGTGAACATACCATCACTAATTTCATCAGAATCGTCTAATTAATGCACATTTTAAAAGTCAATGACGGAGCACTGACCTTAATCAATTCGAAGCCACCATAAATCTACCAGCAAATAATGCGTTCGAATTGCTCCGCGAAGATGTTACTAAGATGGTAAAACATATGAGAGATCGCCATCATTAACACTACGAACTCTATTGTTTTACTTACAAATAAATTCCTCAAATTCCACGCAAGGTAGTTTGAAGCCGTGAGCTTTATCGAAGCTGGGAAGCTTTACTAATAGTGAATTTTCAGAAATAATTTCTACAGTACGTTGGTAGACCACCGAAGAGAAGCACACCTCGTAATCTTTACCTATAACAAGTTAATTCTATGATCAATCGAAAATATTTTACAGAATGCATTTATTTTGGTATTTTTCAGTTGAATCTGAAAGTATCTTAACTTCAATTATTAGATATCCATTTGTCCCCTTCAATGCTGTCAAATTTACACGTTTTAATTTAACCGAAATGGAGCCTTGTTCTTGAGGTTAGTAAAATGCGCATTTTCGGCTGCTTTTAACAAAAGGGAGATATCTGTGTTAGTTAGCAAGGACATTCTGAAATCTCCCATTATTTTCAACAAAACCAAATTTTCTCTTTTACTGCTTCCTTCTTCTTCATAGCATTACATCCTCCCTCAACCCTTCGGATTTCGTAAGCAGTGCCTCCATCTATGTAGGTCCGTTGATCGCGTCCTGCAGTTTCGAAATCCGAGCTGTAATGAACTGTCTTTTATCGACTGTGACAGACGAGCGTTCCCTTGGCTGTAATCCTGATCTTCGTCTTGAATTATATTTACTTCCTTTAGATACTTTTAATGTATTTTTAGGTATACTTTTTAAGGTATGCGTTTTTCGTCCTTACAATTCACATGACCAGCCCAATGCAGCTTTCACAAACTTGTAACCTTTGGGACCTTTGGCACGTTTAATTTTTAAACGGCTCATGTTTCTCGTTCTCCACATCTCGTTCTACTCCAATAATCTGCATCAAGACCCACTTCTAGAAAGCAGTCAGTATGATTGCTAACTCTTGGGTTATGATCCGTGTTTCACACCCATAGCAGAGCCCAAGTCTTATCACGAGTTTTTATAAGCCTTGATACTTTCTTTCCAATTAAAAACCATTTTTGGGAACTGTATTCCTTGAGGTGTTTCATTTATTTCATCGTCGTTCCTCGTTAGCTTGGTGCCTACATAAACACATTTGCTAACGTTTCCGACATTGTATATGTCAAATATGATTCTTTGTAAAGGATTTTATTATTTCGTAACAGTTTAACTAAGCTGGCAACATTTTTCAATGCGCCGTGACAGTGTGACAGCTGTCATGCGTTTGAGGATTACCAGGTATTATGTATACCTGGTAATCCGATTTTTCTGGTAAACGTAATTTTCGAGGTTAAAAAAAATGTTTATTCAAAATATTGACCATCTACTTTGACACGTTGCCACCATTTTTCAGGTAATTTATAAATACTGTTGCTCTTTCTCCGGTGCGCGCCCTGTTTGCTTCGCAAATGTCCGCAAAAGCGAATGAAACACCCACGAACTAATTTAAAATTTACTCTTTTAATAAATTTCACTAACACTTGACAATTATTTTCGCTTAATTACTATTTCAATTATTCACTTTTATTTTAATTGATTAATTATAACAATTACTTTCACTCGCTTATTAATCCGCGTACGATTTTATTTCAATTCAACACAATTTGATTACCGCACTACTTTAACCCGCAATGTCGCTTTTCGCTTATGCAACAAGACTTCGCTTCATCCACAAGACTTCTCTTTGCCTAGACTGTCTTTCACATTGAAATTACAACTTTTGAACTATCGAAACCGTGTCTCACATGTCCAGCAAACTAAAACTTCCAACTGCCATTTTCTTGTGGTTAGACATGAACAGCATAGCGTGCCAGAAATGCTCTTTTTGAGGCACAAAATTCGACATGATTGGTCAATAAGATAAAACAAACACGCTAGTTTCCGCGAACTCAACTTGTAGATAAATGTTAGAAGATCAAAATGGCGTGTATGCCAAATAAATACGCTGCGTACTGTAGCTACCTTCTGGTAGTACTTTAAGTTGGCTAACGTTCCGCATTAACCAACAGCAAAAAGATAACCGCTGTAACTAAACACTAATATAATGTAAATATAGATTTGTAGATAGTCCTTGGAAAACCTTCGTAGGATATACGTCGCCATCTTAAGAGAATAAAGTTTAGGCAAAGCGAAGCGTCGCGTTTTATTATAAATAGATAGGAAACTCCTACAGTACTTTTTGCTAACGCCATCTTTTAGTCAAACCGGATAAAACTTATCCACACACCTGGTATGGTTTGGTTTCTCATTAGCTTGAGTAGGTTGACGCCTGAGCAACGTATGGAAATTGTTCAGATTTATTTTGAAAAATAATGAGTCTTTTTCTCGCGCACTGCTTGATTACCCATTATTAACCGTTCCCTCACCACGTAACTCTTACTAATAAAACGCATCCATGGAGACCGCGTACACTGCATAATGAAGAAAAAATAGTAGTAGGTAGAAGACAGCTGTTGAGAATAGTATCGATCAAAATAGGAATTGAAGCTGACCGACTATCGGGCATAGCGTAGAATCGTAAATCTATCTAAATTATAATGACAGAATACTGTCACCCGACCTAGTATGCTTCTACCCTAGTATGCTTCTCACCTAATAATGCTTCTACCCGTTAGGTAGAAACATTATTTGGTTCTTCACATAATGATCAATCTGTTCCACCATACTTGGAGTCTCCAAAAATTAAATGTGTGTCAATATTGTTCTTCCATTGTTTCTCAGGTACCTGTTCGATTATAAATAATTGGTCTCTTTTTGCTTGGCCTGCTCTCAAATCACCTTGATACTCCGCAATAATACTATTCGCAGATTCTCTGATCGTGTTTCCTTTTACATTTGACAGTTTTTGTGTTTCGTATAAGGAGGTGATATACCTCTGTAGTTTCCGTAATTTATCTTGTCATCTTTTTGTGAATAGAGAATATGAACGATTTGTTCAACTATCGCGACATTTGCTTTTGATCCTGAGTTGGATTACTTCAGAAATAACTACCTAGCACCTCTTCCATCATCTTCGATGGGCTCAACTAAAGGCTCATGTTTTCCCGATGCTTTCTTTTTCTTGTGGACTTTGATAGATGAACATACTATATTCAACCTTAATTAAGCCAATGAAAGCACAGTATCTGTTTCTTCTATGCTCTGGAGCTTTCCGATGATCCTTGAACCACCAAAGTGCTCCCATTATTACCCGGCCTGACCTAGAGATGTCATTAGTTGTTTAAAAAATAATACAGTGAGTATTATATACTTTGTTAAGTATTTATTTGGCCCCAATCAATAGTAAACGTTTTCAGTGAATTTGTTAGTATGGATAAAAATATGGATGAAACTTCGTTATAGGATACAAAACTTTTAGGCCTTAGCACAACTAATATAAAACTGAAGTAGATTCTACTAGGGGTTAGTCAGCTCTTTCGTTCGCAATCGTAAACCATTAGCTATTATGGTTTAACTGGGAAGCTGTCCGTGTTCTCGCGTGGAATTTTAATGAAATTTTATTATAAATCTGTATTTTTTGGGTTTAAGTTTATAAATAATTATATATTTTGAAATATTTATCGACTGAAAGCGTTGCTCTTAACACAAAACACTTAAGATCTAAGGACTCATAGCAAATCCAGGACAATTAAAAATCACCTCGTAAGTCCATAGGCCATATGTGCTCTGTGTATGCTTTCCTCATTACTTCATTTTTATCCATTGGCAATAAAAAAATCAAGTGTCATTGACAGATTATAATATGTGACATAATGTCATTGACATTTGAGATATGAAGCTCAAATCATTCACTCGATTACTCATTTGATTTTGCAAAATTGTTGGTTGCTATGATTTACTCTTCTTTTTGGGTACATTGTGAGTCGTAAAGGAGCATATACTGACGATTAGTGGAGGGAAATAAGAGAAGCAAGTGAATATGAAGAAGATACAGATTCTTCAGATGATGTGGTATTATTGTATGATGACGGAAACGCGGCACATCCTGATTTTTTACAAAGTGTAATTCAAATGTAAGTTTCAGAAGGCTTCGGATTGCTGAACAACTAGGGAAGCATGAATGATTTTTTTGATAAAGGCAGTGCATGTATATAAACGATCACCAAAAAATCCTGCTCCAAGACTTACTACAGATTGTCAGATGAAGCGACAAAACGAGAATTATGGTAGGAACTGTGACGTCCAGCCGTTGCACCGTGGAGATTTCATTAGTGAAAAATTTTTACCATTTTGATCATATTCCTGAAAATGCCACAGTCTCTTCAATTGGTTGATGACGAAACCAAAGACTTGATGTTTCAATCGAAAAAGTTGTACGCTGAATTGCTGCTAATTCTAGCGGTAGAAGTAGAGAAATTTTTGAGAATTTCCTGGCTATTGTTTAAATTTCAATCGTTAGAATGTTACTAGAAACGAAGGCCCTCTTTTCGACCATACGGTGATACACATGATGAAAATGTCTTACAACCATGTCGTGTCAATATTACGTTGCTGGTGTTTCGGATGTAATACGGCGGTTAGAATCTTAAATGATCACTTATATAAGGAACCTTACATACGCTACCTTTTCAAGAGCGACCACAGAACTGCCAATACAACCCAAACAAAACTTACATGTACGGCCTAAAGATTTATAAAAAAACAATTGATGACGGATATGTTTGGAAATTCACAACGAATCCTGTTAGGATCCCAAAATGTCCAAACTGAATAAGAGTTTCGCAAACCGTTTAACTTTCAATGTTTCCAGGAGTAAATGTAAAAATGTTTTCTATTTGGATCCTTTCACTTTAATATCCCGTGTTTTGTTTACTTATTTTACCAATAGTTAGTGAACTCATACCAAGTACGGAAACAATGAAAAACTTGAGAAAGATTGTAATTGTCGATTTTTGATACTTTTTTTGTATCCTACATTAAAGCATCGAGTATTTCGCCATCTCCCAGCAATATTTTTAATCTTTATTATATGTCCTGCCAAGTTTCTAAGAATTATCAGAAATTTTCCATACACCCACAGCTTTAGACAGCTAAAAAATTGAAATGCTGGACAGACCACATACCGTCTGCGGACTTGTATGGAAATCAGCATAAATAGTTTGCGGAGAGTTGACCTGTTAAACGAGACTGTACGAACTGCAAATACGAGCATCATAATGGTCATAGACATTTTAAAAAGTGAAGTGCATTGTATGATACCTACAAATTTGGCCATGTTAAAGCTCTGTGCAACATGGTGCCACACGTGCTCACACTCGAGCAAAACAGTGTCGTGAAAATGTTTCAAATAGTGTTAAGGGAATTTTCACCATGACAAAGCGTAGAGGATCAATAGAATTGTGTAAAAATGTCAAAGCTCTAAAACGGATAAAATTAAAATGGAAGTTTATTTGACCCACGAAAATAACACTTAAAACAAAGATGGCGGTTTGATGGCAAGAGAGAGTTTTTGACAGATGATTACGCTTTATACCAGTCTATTCTTATATTGTTGTTCGATGGTTGTGCTGTTGCTTGTAGCGTTTTAAATTCGATGGTTTAAATGTCGCATCAAAAGCGCATCATCATAACTATGGATGAAAAAAGAGGGCATCACTTCAAACCCGAGACAAAAGAACAATAATAGCAATAAACAGAATAAAGAAAACCGGCTCAAAAGTAGAGCGTTCTATCTGCAGTCAAGATCATGGTGTCAATTTTTTTTTTTTGGGGAGTTGGAAAAGCGTGGGTTAATGTTTAATGACTCTCAAAAAAATTAAAAAACTATCAACACCGAGTTTTATGCGAACTTTTTGCAACGTGTTGTTGCACCATCTCACAAATTTTCTTAAATATCTTCCTAGATTTTCAAATTGTTTTCTTTTCACTCACTTCGGTTAAATCATGAGTAGCATTCGATGCAGCTATTGTTCTTATCTTCCCGCGTTTCACTTAAAAGACGAGGCTTCAGTTAGTCTTTTGTCAGATGTATTATTTGATACACGTTACCTTAAATTGTTATTTTAAGCTTTGAAAAGCAGAAACAAAAAGTGCAATTCCGTAATACAATGATTTGGAAATATAAACAAGGCAAAAGTGCTAAGAAGGCAATTGAAAAAATAAACAGCGTATATGGTGAAGGAGAAACAACTGAAAATTGATTAATAAAATTCGATTCTTGAGATCTGACATCAAAAGACAAGCCGAGGACGTGGGTCCTCAATGCTTTCATGACGAAATATTGAAGGCAATATTAGTGCTAACCACAACAAATCAACAACAATAAACATAAGACATAGCAGAATCGATACATTTACATATTTTCAACCATCGGCTGGTGACATCAAGGGGAAAGTCAGCGAGTTAGGAGTATACTACCTCAAATTCTCAGGGAAAGGAATAAGGAAGATTAGTCAAAAAGCTATCACTCACGGAAAATAATTAAGTCTTTTTAAAAGAAAATGTAATAGGACATTAAAAGTGACTTACCAATCGCAACATAGTTCGCAAAAGATAAAGGTTTTATAGAGATCAAACATCCCTGTCAAAAGATTGTTATGATTGACAAGGAAGAACTCAACACAAGTTCTTCCATTTAACGATTGCTTCGGATATATACGTACAGTAGTTTGTAAAAGTATAAGAGAGCTCCCTGAAGAGCGTCCTGCACTTGCAAACACTGCAAAAACTTATGATTTTACACGACAATGCGCGATTACATGCAGTAAGAAAACTAAAGAAAACATTCTTGCTCTTAAATTGTCTATTTCACCATAATCCCCTTACTCATCGGACTTTCTCCAACAGACGACCACCTTTTCTGTTCCTTCAAAACTTTAAGCATGGAAAAATTTAAATTCTAAAATGCAAGTCAACCAGGCTGTCGAAACCTTCCTCCAGTCCAAATCAACCATATTGTATAAGAAATGAATTGATAAACTGCTAGGAAAATGGAAGAGAATTATAAATAAAAGTTGTGAAAACATCATAAATTAGTATAATTTTTTATTTAGTAAGGGCAACATAAATGTCTAATGAAACAACGGAAATTACTTAGGACGTTTTTCTACATAAATATTTCTTTATACCCGATCGTTCCTGTTCAGCGCATCTTGTGTAATCAAACAGAAATCAATCCGTTGAATACAATACGTTCAAAAGCCTTTCCAGGTTATTTTGAAATGCTTACTACGTTTCTTCATTGTTTGCGATTGCATATCAGATAAAAGTTTTTATCTGAGGTATGGAACTTTTAAATGTTTTTTTGAGGTATAGAATTTTAAGTTGGCAACACTCTTTGATGCTATATATCGTGTGACAGCTGTTATGTGTTTTATGGTTAGTTGTGTTTGCAATTTTATCACAAATAGGTTGGTGCTTGCGCCACGCCTACAAATTGTGCGCACATTCGAACAAAAAACGATTCTTTTCAAGAAACTCATCGCACCCACAAAATCGTCCATCAGAGCAATAAATTCAATGAATCATAGAATAAGCATGGGTTAATCATGGATGGTTTCCGGATTGATTTGGGGTTAGGGCCCTAGAAACAATTGTTGCAGATCCCGAATTTCATAAGAAAATTTCATTCAGCAATCAAGCTAAATGAAATGGTCGAATGGCTACATCAATGTACAAAACATCCGCATTTAAAGTGACGAGCAACCACACGCGAATGTCCAAACACCGTTACATCCGGCAAAAGTCACTTTTAGGTGCGCTTTAATTTATAACAATTAGATGAAGTAAATGCTCAGCAGTTGTAAATTACATTATCATTGTCTCCCAATCATATTAAAATAATATGAAACTAACTCCTTGTCCTTTCAATTAAACTTCAAACCTTATTTGGAAAAGATTGTTTATAGAACATCAAACGTAAGCCGAATCAAAGCATATAAAACTACTCAAATTTAAGCACTTTCTTTTTAACATCTTTTGATCTAATGAGGATCTCATGAGTGATCTAAAACACTCATGAGATCCAAAAAACCATCTAAAAAGAATTTAAATGGTACTTCGAATCCACTTATTTGATTGTAATCATTGATTTTTGCCGATGCACCAATGCATGCTCTTTGAAAATGTCAACTGAGTGCGAAACCGCGTTGCTTGCTTAACCAAATCTCTAAAGAAAAATGATTGTCACACGAACCGGCCGGTTACATTTGAATATTATGTCAATTTTCACCGGAGTTGCAGCAAACCCATTCAAGATGAAATCATATAAAAGACTTGGTCAGTGTCACGATTTGTATCAGTTTCACTGCAACATCTCTTCACCATCACTCCAGTCTTTGCGGCTTTTAACAGACACCATGTTCAAATTTGTAAGTGACCATCATCAGCAAACCCACCTGACGCCTACTGAATCGAATTACCAATGCAAATTAGTATCAGCGCTAACCTTTCTTGTTTTTCTGCACAGGTGATAATCGCTTCTGTTATCGCGTTGGCAAGCTGCCGTCCAGACCAGTACAGTTCGCCTGAAGCTACTGCTCAAATCAAGAGCTTTTCCAGCGACGTTGCTCCAGATGGATCATACCAGTATGCTTATGAAACTACTAACGGTATTGCTGCTCAAGAACAAGGAGTAGGTGGTCAACAGGCTCAAGGAGCCTTCTCGTACACCTCCCCGGAAGGAGAACAAGTCCAACTTAGATATACTGTTGATGAGAATGGTTTCCATCCAGAAGGATCTCATTTACCTGTTCCACCACCAATCCCAGAAGCCATCATTCGCTCCTTGGAATGGAACGCTCAACATCCAGAAGAAGAACGTGGTGACTATGCTGCCAACACAGCCGCTCCTTATAAGAGGCGTTCATAAGTCTGATCAAATATGATATTTATTTATGTTTGTGATTTAGATTTTGTAATTATTTTTTATTAAAAAAAAGTTAACTGAAAACTATTTTAAAGTTTTTTTTCATTGCTTTGAAACTTTAACATTAATATTCATAAATTGGTTCATCAAAAGGCTTCGTTTGAAAAAATATTTCCCAACTTCGACAACACTTCACATGAGCAAAGGCACAAACAGTAGAAATTCGTGGAAAATTCAAATGTCAACACCCATGTTATGTCTTAATAGTTTTATTATTTGTTTTTGTCATCATTTATGAAAGAAAATGTTATTGTTGTTTATTTTTATAAACATTTCGGCAGTAAGTTGACCGTTTCTTCAGCGGTCAAAACATCATAAAATTTTATATTTCGTTCCATGGTTGACACTTTGAGACAGAATTGACACTCCTTGCATTCAGAAGTCTTATATAAACAAGAACAACGGTTTCTTTGGAGGACATTTAATAAAAATCTTAAAAAGGAATAATAACAAAAATAAGAGCAGATTCAAGGTGATGTTCTTAACGTGGATTTTAGAAGTAGAAGTATTGGTAGATTGTTTTCACCACTTTCTCTGAGTTGGAGATGATGGGTTAGGGTATTTCCAGAAGTGTAAAAGCAAGTGTCGTCCACAAAGGATGCTAGTTGACATTTGTGGCTTGTGGGTAAGTCAAACGTGTGTATATTAAAAAGTATGTGACTGGTGCATGAACCTTGCAGAACAACAACAAGAACAACTTTTGTTGTTGACTTCAACCCACAAAATTCAACTTAGTATGTTCTATCTCTCTAGAAGGATGAAATCCTTTTGTACAAATATCTTGGGGTACTGTCCTCTTTTGCCCCAAGAAGGCCGTCATGCCAAGCGGTATCGAAGGCTTTCTCAATATCGTAGCAGGCCCATCGATTGTTTTGTATTCAGCGCTGTTTTTATGGCCACGTATCCCCCTCAAAGTTACCCGCCTTGACGTGGCACACTAACTCCAATGAACAAAGCGACTACACTGCAGGAGACCTTCGGATCCAACCTAGCAGGTAGGCAAAGGGCGAGAAGTGAAGTAGAGAGGTAACCAAATTACAAATATAGAAGTACAACAAGAAGAAGGACCCTCAGTACCTGGCATACGAGGGGCAGAAATCTCCGGGGACCGGAAAACTGGCGTGATGGCACCAAGCACCACTTTCCCAGAGCTATTTAGCCAGAAATGCACTCTGAAGGAGCAGGGCGTGCATTTGATGAGTGACTGCAACAAAACATGCACAATGGCAGCTACCGCATCCACCGGGATGACGGGAGTATCAGCCAGAACGCTAAGAAGAAAGGCGCAAGGAAAACTGAAGCGTCAAAACTAAATCGGGGAGAAGAGCTTCCCAACGAACCCGGCCCCAGCCAAAAAGCGGCAGCCAGCCAAGGGAAACCTAGGAAATTGGCTGCTGCTGCCAAGGAAGCTGTACCACCAACTGCAAAGAAAAAGGGTAAAACCGGACCTAAGTGGATTTGATCGGACGACAGCAACCAAGGCACTGGTAAAAAGGCACGGAGGGTGAGCCCCAGACCCTAAACTCCAGCGAGGAACTCCTACTGGGACGCCGCAACCGATGCACTAACGGTAGCGGTGATAGACACCGTGCTCTTCGAGCACTTACGCAGCAACCAAACAAAATCCCAACATTCAGAGGAATGAAACCGACAGCAGGCCATCGGGTTGTAACCTGTAGCGACGAGCAGTCTCTAGAATATCTAAAGACTGCAGTCGCCAAGGAAAACACCACTCTAAACGAGGAGTTTAGAGTCGTCCCCATAAAGGAAGTACCGCGGTTATGCACCGTCAAGGTGTTTATAACCAAAATGAAGCAGACGCCAAAGGAAGCCTTCGAGACGCTTAAACTACAAAACACGGGATATGAAACGGAAAGGTGGCATCTCTTCGCGGAGAAAGAAGTCACCAACAAAGGCGTGGTCCTGGTACTGGGCATGCGAAAAGAAGACGTCAGCACTCTAAGCGACAAAAACGGACTACTGAGTTTTGGCTTCAGCCAGGTGACTGCAAGAGCTAAAGCGACCGAACCCTTAGAGCAAAACCGAAAAACTGATACGGGTGACCCAAGCAAATCTGCACCACAGCAGGGCGGCAACAGCCAACATGCTTAAGCATCTAGCAGATGGGAACACCGACATGACACTGATACAAGAGCCTTACCAATTTAATGGTAAGATACTTGGAATCAGTGCAAAACAATTCAAAATCTTTGCCACAAGCGGGGTAAATTATATCCGTAGCTGCATTATATTTCGGAAGGAAGTTAATTTAATTTTTTTACCGCAGCTCAGCTACATGGACCTAACATCAGCGGTGTTCGACGGAAGGGACGGGCAGGTAACGCTGGCCTCGGCATACCTACCGTTCGACGCTCGGATGACGACCGCCATATTCCGCACCCAACGGAGCATATACGGATGCGATGCGAACGCGCAACACGAACTCTGGAAAAGAACGAAGTGCAACGAAAGAGGTGACCAGTTAGTCAATTACTTAATAACTATTAACCTCAACTTAGCAAATAAGGGTAACACACCAACCTTTATAACGAAAAATAGAGCGGAAGTGATTGACGTCACTCTAATCACAACAGATGCATTGGAGGATCTGCACGGCCGGAGAGTATGTGACTCATCTAGCCTGTCCGACCACCAATGGATCACCTTTCAAGTGAGAAGAGGCGAGAAGACCCCATTGGTCTACTGCAATCCTAGAAATGCGGATTGGGACGGCTACACCAATATTACTTAAAAATCTATAGGTTCACACCAGGCGAATCCATTGAGAAGTCGAAAGGACATCGACATTGAAGTGAGATACGTCACAAGTATACTGGACGATAGTTTCAGTGAAATGTGTCCAACCACTACCATCAAACAAAAAAAGGTAAGCTGGTGCAACAAAGAACTGGAAGAGATCAGGAAAAATACTCAAAGACTATTCAGGAAAGCTCGCCTCACAAATCGAGGTACACATTGGGAGGACAATAAGCGAAATCTGAAAATTTTCAGAACAGCTGTAAGAAGAAAGAAAAGGAAATCCTGGAATCTTTTTTACAGCAATATTGAGGGAGGAAACGAGACATCTAGGCTAAGCAGGGCTCAGAGAACCACATGTGGACACGATGCTTCAAAACGAGGACGGATAGTGGACAACAAATAGCATAGAACGTCTCAAGCTCCTACTAAACCAACACTTTCCGGGCTCAACGGATGAAGAGACAGAACAAGTAAACAACGTGACTTCTTCGTGAAGAAAAGGTCCTTAGGGCCATTAATACCTTCGAACCTTACAAATGACCAGGAACCGACAAAGTGTATCCGATCATGCTTATGAAAGCGGATATCACAAAAATACGGATTTTGGTGAAAATATATAGATCCTCCATATTCATTCATACCCAAGCCGGCAAAAGCCAGCCACTACAAAGCATCAGATTACCGACCTATCAGTTTAACGTCTTTCATGCTGAAAACCCTGGAACGTCTGGTGGATGGGTACATTAAAACCACCGTGATAGATATTCATTCAAAGATTCCATTCAAAGATCCATTCAAAGATATGCAATAGACCTATATCTAACTAAATAGATGACGGAATTACTAGCTAAAAGGAAGATTACAGCCGAATAAAACGGTGTAACCTTGAATAAATGGACAAACAGGGGTACACCACAAGGCGGCATAGTATCACCACTTGCCCGGGTACTCACAATTAATAAAATAGTGGATGATGTCAACGGGAAGGGTTTCAAAACGATAGCGTACGCTGCCGATATCATTATATTGATAAGTGGAAAGTTCCCGGGAACCATGTCGGAATTGATGCAGACCGTATCTCACATCTTTTTTGAGTGGGCGAAGCTAAACGGACTGCGCATCAATGCCGACAAAATTGAACTTATGAACACTCCCGACCATTGACGGAAAACATATCAGTTTAGTAAACAAGGTGAAATACTTAGGAGAAACGTTGGATAGTAAGCTAACTTGGACTCCACGCATAGGAGCAGTCAGACGGAGAGCTACAGCGGCGCTCCTCACAATGATAAGTCTTGTGGGGAAAACCTGGGGAATAAAACCCAAAATTTCCCACTGGATCTACCAAAAGTAGTGAGGCCTATAACCACTTACGGGGCATTGGTTTGGTGGCAGGCACTACAAAAGGAAACCATTGCAAAAGATCTAGAGAAGATGCAGCGAATGGCCTGCCTTGGCATCACAGGTGCCATTAGGACTACGCCAACTGCTGCAATGGAGATAATGCTTAATCTCATGCCACTCGCCAAATTTATCTTCAGAGAGGCATCACTTGCAAGCATCAAATTAAAATCCACATATGGAGTATCTAACCACACACTAATGGGGCACGTATGCATTTTGGAAAAAATGGAGAGAATGGCCCCGTCAAGTAAAAGGGAGCTGGATAGAATTCACCCAATATTGGACACAACAATTCCATACAAAATCAGCATTCCGACCAGAGAAGCGTGGATTTCACAGAAGCAGGATTTCACATCTGGAAGTGAGATTATGATCTACACCAGGGCTTCTTAAACTATGGGTCGCGTAGCAAAATTCTGGGGTCGCGAGAGATTTTAATGTCAAATATTTATATATAATATATACCATTGGGGTCCATTGTATGGGGTCGTCAAGAAACTCTCAATCATAAATGGGTTCGTGAATGACAAAAGTTTAAGAAGCCCTGATCTACACCGATAGTTCTAACACGGATGAAGGAGGCGGCGCCGGAATCTTTTTCCCAGATCACTCGCAACTCAACCGAAGTTATAAACTGGAGAGCCATTAAAGAGATCAGTACAAGCGGCTATAGAAGCGACAACCTTAATAAAACACAACAAACAAACTAACAACCTTAATGGAAGAATACTAATACTCTCGGACAGTAAGTCGGCACTGCAGGCATTTGCCTCTAACCGCGTAGTTTCACAACTGGTGCAGGACTGTAGGCCGGCTCTCAAAACCGCAACAACCCGAGTAAATGTACAACTGACATAGGTCCCTGGACACAGCGGTGTAGAGGGAAACGAAAGAGCGGATGAGCTAGTGAGAGCTGGATCAGCCGACCAAAATGCCACTAGAATAAACACAATGAAAGTGTCACTAGCAACGGTAAAAAGGGAACTAGACGAAATCCTCTGGAAAGAGACAGTTACGGCTTGGAATGACAGGAACGACTGCAGGATAAGCCGAGCTCTTTGGCCTCACCCTAATCAAATGAGGACAAAACAACTCCTAGGGAAAAACCGAAATGGCGTTAGAACATTGGTGGCAGTATTAAGGGGCTATAGTCTCCTAGGTCAACACGCCAAACGAATAGGAATTCAAACGGATGACACCTGCCGAGCTTGCGGCGAGGAAGAAGAAAGTACAGAACACTTCCTCCTAGATTTCCTGAGTCTGGCCAACAAACGCCTTACTTGGCTGTGTACTGGCGTAACAGAATTAGAACACTTGGCGACCGCAGAGCTGGGGGAACTCCTTGGCTTCTGTAGGACGACAGGATGGACCATCTGTAAACAATAGTACTACATCTGGGGAGCTATGGTCCGATTCTAGCCTATGTATCCATAGCTGAAACCAAACTGAGAATTTGGGAGGATGTTATTGTTTTCTACCCAATCAGTCAATTCGTCAATATAAGCCTCTCAAAAAATTTTCTTAACGCCGGAATTTAGCTTATTGGCCTGTTGTTTTTAGGAGAAAGCAAGTCTTTACCTGATTTTAGGATATGTATTGCGTTGGCATTTTTGGTGAGTTTTCAGACAGCACTTGAATTGGAGGCAAATCAACACACTCCTTTTTCATGTAGATTTTTGATGACTATACTTTTTAGTATTCCATTCAGAGTCTTCAACAGTTTTTACTTCCTTAATCTTTTTGAACTTACTTTCTTTGTTAATTGTTTTGTTCGTGGGAACGGAAGCAACTTTGGGATTTTTGGGCCTTTTGCAGTATGTTAGTTACCATTATTTCTGTGTTATTGTTGTTCATTTTATGGCAAATATTGTGTTCATAGAGTTTATCAGCAACTGTAACTTCCGCCTCGCAAGAATGACTTAGTGTACCATCGTCATCTTTGAGAGCATATGGAAATTCTTGTGGGTTTCGGTTCAGTATTTGCATCAGCTTCCAAAGTTATTGCGAATTGTGGTCAAGGCAGGGTAATAGGTTATGATCTAGCTAAATGATTATGGTCTTGATGAGTCTTGTATATAATCTTCAAGAACGGCTCAGGATTTCTTTGCCAGAGATGCCGTTGGAAATACACGCCCGAATCAGCTTATAAGCTTCCTCGCCGAGTCCCGCAGCGTGGACACAGCTGCTGTACTTTGATTCACTATTTTCTGTAGCTATAGCTCATCTATTTTAAAGAATCCCGAGTCTCCTAGGCTAAACAAATTTTTTAAACTGAGGATTTTCTGGAAATTGTGCCAATAAGCTTCTTTGAAGTGCGAGTAGTGGTATGTTATGGCGCGTACTCTTCCAATTAAACCGTACTAGCAGGTGTAAAGGGGACGGCGCTTGGAATACGAGCAGTTACGAGGGGCTCACATTTTTATCACAAAAGACGAAATCGAGGGTAAGTCCAACATTGGAGGGGAATCAAAGGTTGTTTCTATTGAAACCAATAATGGCTTTATCTGATCGGTTATTGTGTTTGCAATGTTAATGGGTAAGTCAATTCTTCAACTATTCAACTTTTCATTGTAGTGCTCTTGTATGACTACACAAAGGTTTGACTTTCTTTTGCAACATCTACGTTTTGACAACAAAGCATTTCCCTTACAATGACAAAAAGACCTCTCTTTTATAGCTACAAAGAATCAATAGGAAATGCATATGAATCAGGATTGCCAAATCTTTATTCCTGGAACAAATGTCACAGTTGATGAACATATGCATATTATATGCATATGTTCATCAAGTATGGGATGAAACTGAAAATAATGTGTCACAGTGGCATGATGTTTATGGTCGACTGCATGCCATACCTCGACAAAGTGACAAACACATACGATATGCCGTTGATAGAGTACTCACTCGCAGTATATCTGGCATCAACAGAAATGTAACGACCAACTAGTCAGTACTCTTTGATAAAAAGTTGGGAGCCAGCAATATATCATGAAAGGTTAACACAACGATGTTTGTATAGCCCAGCAAAACGGTGTTCATTCTTTTATCTCGCGATGAAGTAGACTCGCTTAATGCTGAAGCAAAAAAGCCTACAGACATCTTCGATCCAATGTGTTCAGGAATCTCCTTCAGTATGATGATTTCACTACTTGTAGATCCCTGGCTTATAATTTGTCTAGAAATTCACACAATGCACTGGGGCGTCAAGAGAAATACTGCAGATATATTAATTTCAAATACTTAAAAGACCAGTACAAACCATCATCCAGTAATTATACTCAAGCAACAGAAGTACAAATCAACAGAGCAAGATAAATATGTGTTATATATTCTTGTAGAAAAAGACACATGACATAGTCATAATGCGCTAACAGTAACACCGCGAATTTTGGTGAAGAATAAGTTGATATTAACATACAATACGCTTCGAAAAACTTTTTTCTGATTTGCTGCGAATTATACAGTAGAATCTGGATATACCGACCTTGAAGGGGCCGGCCATACTGTGTTGTACTAACCGGACGACGCTATATATATGTATTACCTGCACAAAAAAGTTTTAAAAGATTTTCAAGAGATGGCGTCACTGATATTAAATCAAATCGGAAAATACTGCAACCAAATTAGTTTGATAGCCTAATCATTAGGCTTTTTTTCAGTTTGTGTCATTTCTCTAAAATATAAACAACATAGTTATGTCAACTTTTGTGCAAACAAAACACTATTTATGGGAAGGATTACTGCTTTGCTTTCATTTGAAGAAATCTGCAGCTGAAAGTCGCCGTGTGCTGCAGGAAGCCTATGGAGAACATTTTCCACCGAATTCTAGTTATAAGGTCCGGTTTCGACGTTTTGCAAGTGGTGCTTTTAATGTCCATGACAAAGAGCGCGATGGAGGACCAGAAAAGATTGAGGATACCGAATTGGAGGCTCTATTGAAGGAAGACTCGTGTCAAACGCAAGAACAACTCGCAGAAGCATTGAAAGTGACTCAACAAGCCATATATGTTCGCTTAAAAGTCATAGGAATTATCCAGAGGGCAGGATATTGGTTGCCGTATGAATTGAAGCCAAGAGACGTTGAACGACGTTTTTCGCCTGTGAACAGCTTCACCAACGGCAAAAATGACAGAAATTTTTGCATCGTATTGTTAGTGGTGATGAAAAATGAGTTCATTACAATAACCCCAAGCACAAAAAATCATACGTGCCGCCCGGCCATTCGTCAAAATTGACGCCAAAGCAGAATATTCACGGTAGCAAGTATATTCTCTGTATTTGGTGGGACCGATTGGGCGTGGTGTACTATGAACAGTTAAAACCAGGTGAAACTATCACAGGGCAACTCTACCGACAAGAATGGATGCGTTTGAGCCAAGCTTTGAAACAAAAACGGCCACAATATAAGCAAAGACAAAGTACAATACAAGCAAAGACATGATAAAGTTATTCCTCAGCATGACGATGCTCGACCACATATTGTAAGGCCAGTCAAAACATACCTTCAAACGCTTAAATGGGAAGTCCTACCCCACCCGCTGTATTGCCCGAACATTGCCCCTTCCAACTACTATTTGTTTTCGTCGATGACGTAGGTCCTTGAGGAATAGCACTTCCACCTTTTTGAAGAACTCCAGAATTGGATTGATTCATGGATAGCCTCAAAATATGAGTCGTTCTTTCGACAAGGAATCGGTAGGTTACCAGAAAGATGGGAAAAGTAGTGGCTAGCGATGGACAATACTTTGAAGAATGAATTCGTAACAAATCTTAACACAATAAAGCGCCAAACTAGAAAATAAATATAACATTTTATAGGAATCAGATATGTTTAATTTTAATGGTTCAGAAACATTACAAATTAGAATGATAGGTACATAGTGTACTGTAATACAAAGAGATAAAATACATACGCAGTACACGAAAAGAAACTGTGCTACTAACTTAGAAAGTCTGTTATTTGAGTTGGTTTTTTGACAAACTTTTGTTCGATAGTAAGAACTTTGCAAAGCACTGTGAATTCGCGACATGATTGTTTTTATAAGATCATCATCAAAGTTAGTCTGAACAAACACATTGAGCGTTTCCGCAGCCTTCAGAGCTTCAGACACTCTCAAGATTGGATGAATCTCCTCTGGTTCGTCATCATCACCGTCGCTATCTTTGCTATTCGCGTCAGTGGCGATGACCGACCGATGATTTTCTGCGATGTTTTCATTAGACGGTTATTTACAAGTGGCGACAGCATCGTCGACCCACGTGTCGTTCTCCTTTATTATGGGTAACTGATGCTTATCAATAGCCCTCGCCCAAATGCTCAGCGGTACGTCGTCTTCTTTATTAAAATTATCTGCGGTGGAAGTTGTGGTGCATCCTACATTGGTTCGGCTAAAACCAGCCTGTTTGCAACGGTCATAAATATTCCCTTGCTTGAGATGGATCCAGCCATCAATCAATGGATCAATCAGCCATTCAATCATTAGAATAGAATCAAGGACAATGATCTTTGAGCACTCAACGCTACTGCTTCCGCAGCCGTCTAATAACTGGATAATGTTCAGAACAAGGTTTTTACGAAGATGTGCTTTCAAAGCTCGAATAATCCCTTGATCCATTTGTTGCAACACTGATGTCGTTTTGAGAGGCAGAAACACCAGGGTTATGCTTTTCAAGTCTTCGATATGGGTATGTGCAGCACAATTGTCAACTAGCAGCAGAATTTTCTTGTTCTTTTTGGTAAGTTCACGTTACCATGCGCGTACCCATTTGTTAAAAATTTCAGCAGTCATCCAGGCTCTTCCATTGCTCTAATAATCTACTAGCAAACTCCGTTCATTTTTAAAACACCCAGGACGTTGAGATTTTCCAATTACGAGAATTTGTTTTTTAAATCTCATGTTGGCTGCCACCATCACAGTTATTCTCTCCTTTGATAATTTTTCGCCTGTACATGATTCACCTTTAAATTTCTCGTCTCATCTAAATCGTCTCGTCTAAATGTCTCGTCTGCATTAGAGATTTCGTCATCTCTAAATTACGCAGAGTAGAGTAAGCCAAACTTTTTCTCTTGGAATGACAAAGACTCGCCAGCAATCTTCCCACTGACGATGTTGTGTCTTCCTTTAAAACGTTTTATCCAACTTATGCATCAAGGGGAATTTTGCATGTCTAACTTTCTAGCAAAAAAGTTTGCTTTCTCTCGTAGCGGAGGTTCATTAACGGGTATTCCCCTGCCGCGCTGAAGCATGAACCACTGTTACAATGCCTTATCCATCTGCTCATGACTAGAAGTCCTTTCACGTTTGCATTTTAAAACATTGCTATTAAACAGCGGCTTGATCTTGTCTTTATTCTTCTTTATTGTGGATATTGAAGAATGAGATCCGCCAAACTCCTTTGCGAGGGTTGCATTTGATTCGCCGGCTTCTAATCAGTGTAACATTGCACTTTTCTCTTCAATTGTAAACACTTTCTCCTCACAGAACTCATTTTGTCTAGCTTCATGAATTTGTCTTAACAAGTGACAAAACACTAACTGCGATTTACGCAGCTTATAAGAAGAGGTAAAGCGCACGGTGCGCGGTGAAGTTGGGGTGCCGAGATATTGGTGCATAGCAATGAATTAAAACTAAAGGCAGAGCGATATGCCACACGTACACTGTACGTGAGCGCAGTAAAATCGAACGAAAGGAATATGTAAGAACAAGGCAGCGTTAATGAGAACACAAGAGATGCAAGTTGCGCTTGCTGTCAACTAATGACATTCGTCAATCATTAAGCGTTCAAAGTAAAGTGTTCGTCGCGCTCAATGAAAGTGTTTTACAAATTACTCAGCAAAGTAATTTTAGTGGAGTAAAAGAAAAACATTGTGAAGTACAGAAAAGTGTAAAAGTATCAAAATGCTGTGTGACAAACACGTATTGTAGAATATTTACCGTGTAAAATGAAGTGTTGTGTCGCAGGTTGCCGAAACAACTCGTCTCTTTTTCGTGGGAAATCATTTTTCAGGTAAAAATTGTATTAGTTATGCCCGCGGATATTCAAGATTTCACGTGCATGTGTTTAATTTTGCGATCAAACTCGTTAATATAATAAAATGAAATCGGTTGCAGTAATATTTGTTTACAATACTCTACTATCTGTCAAAAGTATTGTCAGCTGTTATTTACAGAGTGGCTTTCGGTCAGTATCGGCAGTAATTTATGAAAGTATAGGGATAGGAATAAATATGCTTATACAAATTTACTTATTGCGTTGATAAGAAATTTGATAAATTTGTTATCCAAGTATATCTACTTCTTTTTATCATAGAATGCGAATGCGTCGAGTGAGTGGATGACCACCCGCGGCTTCAGTATGGTACCGGCGGGTTCAGTATGGTATGGAGAAAACCGAGGTGGTCATTATAACGAAGAAACGAATTCCCACGGTAATTCCTATGCATATCGGAGATGCGACTGTTGAGTCAAAACTCGCGAAAAAAGTATTTGACACTACTGTTCGATTCGAAAATGAGCTTTTCGGAACAGATCAGCGCAACGGCGGAAAAGGCCGCGATATGCCTTTCGGCTCTAAGTCGACTCATGTATAACATCGGTTGGCCCACACCAAGCAAACGCTGACACCTCATGAGTGCTGTACAGTCAGTGCTACTGTATGTAGCTGAGGTTTGGGCCAGAGCTCTCAGCGAGGAGCTGTACCGAAAGCTGTACCTTCACGGGTTGCCTCTGCATACCGCACTGTCTCTAAGTTGGCGGTTTTGGTAATCGAAGGAATGATCCATCGCACTCTTTGCTAGAGTGCGACGGAAAATTTACGACAGAAAAAGATATGGTTCTAGATATGTTGTAGGCCGAGAGGAGAGGTAGTGCACAATAATTGAGTGGTAACAGTGGGTATTTTCAATCTTACCTGCACATGATTGGATAGTCACGGTCCCCAGACTGCATTTTCTGCCCAGGAGAAAGGGAGGACGCATGTCACACCTTCTTCAACTTTAGAAGGTGGAACATGATGCAACAGGATCTGTGGGAGATAATGGGAGACCTTTCTCCAGACAATCTGGTTGGAGAAATGCTGAAATCTTTTGACAAATGGACCTGTGTGGCAAATTACTCTCGGGCAATACTTACAGCGAAGAAAGGAATCATGGATTGCCTTGGAGAGCGGAGTCCAGGGGGTATTGTTTCCAGCAGTTCTACTCCATCCTGCCCCCTCCCGCTGGGGGGGAGAGATTTCTCTAGACTGACCGCACCCTAGGGCGAAGAAAAAAGAGGCCTCGAACGAAGTAATGTGTCAAAAAGTTCCAGGCTAGGATCTCTTGACAGGAAGGGTGTTTAGTGGGTAGTCTGGTAGCATGCGCTGCTAGGAGTCCCACATTCCAAGCGTAAATTTCTTTCACTTAACCAAAAAATATTTATATTTTGAACATTATATATATAACATTTTTATATATTATTATATATTATTTTATATATTTTATTTTATATAACATTATATAACATTTAATTAGGTTTATTGGAGTTTGAGCAAACGTTGTGTGTCCTTGGTTATTAGCAATAATAAAGATACTAATTTCAATGTAGATATACTCAAAATACCTTTATTTGCTGCGACTAACAATTGAAACGTTTTTACAGCAGTTCGATTTTACGTTTAACAATTATGAACTTCCCTCAATACCCGAAAAAATGAATACATTTTTGTCGGCATTTCAGAGATTAAACAAATCCAATATTAAATACGTAGGATTTGAATAGATTTTCTTACTCAATACTAATTCATTGGAAAAATTGCAGCTAAACAGACTTTAACTTTCATTAGTATAATGTTCCCACTTAACTGCAGAAACTTGTTAAGAAAATTTATCAATCTTAACTTGTGTTAAATTATTTTTCTTATTCAATCACTTTAAGTTCATAAAGTTTATGCAAATGATGCGAGTATATCACTTCTATCGTTTGAGATTTTGCGAAAGCGCAGAAAGTATAAATAAATTTGATTTTGAGTCGATAGCTTTCAAATCTTTCAACGAGATTAATTTCCATTGGATTTTAAAGCTTGTACAATCCACAAAGTGAATTTGTTTAAATTTTAACAGTAGACGGCGCGTTAACCTTAACAACTTTTAATTTAAGTTCATGCAAAAACCAATTTCGCTTGATTGATGCTGTTTAATATTTTGGAGGTTTATAGATAAAAGTCGAAAGTTTCAACAAAATATCCATCAACTGTTCTATGGAATAAAAGTCTTTAAGCATGGTGTAAAAATGTTTTACAAATTGAATTGAGATACAGTGTACCAATAATGTCTTCGTACAGCAGCTTTTTGAAAATCAAGTGATAAAAACAACAACTTGTTGCAAGAGAATTGAAAAAGTTTAATGCAGGTTTATTCATTAAACATTTTTATTTAATTTAGAAACAAAAACTAACCCATTTCAATTATTATTACAAGCTTATTAACTTATAATGAAACAAAGTCGACAATTTGCCTCCAATAATGTCTTCGTACACTTACGAAACAATCTATAAAAAATCTTAAAAACTAGAGATTTTTTTTTTTTTTTGTTAACATTTAGTTTTTTGTTAATATTTAGTTGAGTAGCCTTTACTTTTGATCACTGCTTTAAGGTGGCGTGGCATAGATTCTACTAGTTTTTTTTTTTTGTGTACCTAGGCTCCCATTCGCCCATTCCTCCTGAAGAGCCTGTTTCAACTTAGATTTGGAACTAATATGGTGAGTTTTGATCCTTTTTTCGAGCATGTTCCACATGTGTTCAACGGTATTGAAGTCTGGACTTTGCGATGGTGTTTTCAGCAAATGTGAAGTTTTGTATGCCATGATCATCCTAGTATTACGAGAAATGTGCTTGGGGTCATTGTCTTATTGAAAATAATAATCCTCTGATACGCCCAACTTTTATACACCTGGCTCTAAATTTTACACCGGGCTCCATAATTCCTTCAATAATTTCCAACTGTCCAACCCCGCTGGCAGCCATACAGCCCCATATCATTACGCCGCCGTCAACATGCTCTACAGTTTTGATGGTGTTTTTTGGGTTGTAAGCGTCTCCTGGCTTTCTCCATACTCTAAGCCTCCCATCAGACCCAAAAATATTGTATTTGGACTCATCAGAGAATATGATATTGCGGCAGAAATCGAGAGATTTATTTTCGTATTGCCGAGCGAAGTCAAAACTTCACTTACCAGTGGTTTCCTGCGAGGTGTACGAGACTTAAATCCGGCATCAATCACGGCTTTTCGTACTGGCCCTGGGTGGACTTCTTTCTGGCTGGATTGAAGGAGCTATGAACTATGAGCTTACGCTCTTCCAGCGACAAGTATTTACCAGGCAGTATTGGGAATCACACTAAGCGAAACTCAAAGTTTACATTTGTGTCCCTTTGTTTACGTTACTACAAACCGTTATAAGTGGAAAATATGTGATTATGCCCGATAACTATAAGCAAAGAGATCGAAGGGCATTATTGGAGGCAAATTGTCGAGTTTTTATTTTTTGTTTTATTTTTAGTTAATAACGTGGTATAGAATAATCTAAATGGATTAACTTTCGTTTCTAAATTAAATACAAATGTTTAATAAATAAAGAAATTTTTCAAATTTCTTGCAGCAATTTGTTGATTTCTATGTCAATTATCAATTGAACTCACGCAGTCTATGTGAAAAATTCTGTACGGAAAAATAAATATGTGTCCAATACAAAGCAAAATATTTTTTTTTAATTATTATTAACTTATATAAACTTTAATTGATTTATTTACATGTGCTGAAAAGGGAAATATCAGTAAAAATTTTAAGTACATTAAGGTCTACTCACAACTGTTTTCTCAGCAAAGACCACCGATGGTCCATCTTCGTCCCGTCAACACCCATCTGATCTTGCTACGAAATACACTATAAAAGAATGAACGCTTAAAAACAACCTACAACAGTGCCGAACGTGAACGACCTATACTAAGCAAGGACTAAAAATGCATTATCAATCCAGTGAAGTGTATACAGTCATATGTCTGGTCATCTGTCATTTAATACCTCCGGAGTATTAAACAGTTGTATTTGACAATCACTTTCAATGATCGCGAGTTGAGTGAGAACTGTGATACGTGCAACAGCCGAACGAGACAAGCGAACCGAAAAAAAAGAGAAATTTAGGTTCTTGGATGACTCCATTGGTTTCTTGCTGTGACATGCCTTTCTTTGGTATAAGGTATGAATTATGTATAATTATTGTCGAGGAAAAACCATGAGCCATATCCCAAAATATAGAAAGAATGATGGGAACGGCACACGACCCAGAGAAACACTTTCAAATACAACAAAGTCAGGCCAGTAAACTAAAACTATACCGAATAAGCTAGAAAAGTTCTAAAAGAATTGCAGTACACAACAGAGCTCTCAACTACAATTGCCGAAGGCTCAGAAAGAATTTCGTGAAGAAAGAAAGAAATACCAGGACCTGCTGGTAAACCAAAAAGAGCCATTTACATAAAAGCAAAGAGACAACGAAAGTTTATGAGCTCTTCCTCATAGGGGAAGCTAAGGAAGATAGAGATGAGGAGGAGTTCCCTCCCACCCACGAAACTGGCTGTCTGGCACTTGGACATGAAGATTGCCTCAAAAGCCTCAATTGTCTTCAAACTCACTCAATATAAAGCTCGCAGCTACTCAAAGACAAGACAAAGCCGATAAAAACTGACTGCCGTTTATCTTGCAACTAGCAAAGGACTAGCAAAAACACTGAGGCAACGCAAAATTAATTTAGTTTTAGCGAAAAAGTCTGTATGAATATTGTTCTGCGAGGACTTCATGGACTTAGCTGTGAAGAAATCAAGAAAGGCCTGAAGGCTTCTAAGTTGGGCTCTCCTTCTACCAAAAGAGGAGGGTAACATTTTTAATATGACCGCAGTCTGTGAATTAATCTGTCACGTTGAAACACTCAAACCACTAAATTGTCAGGCAATGTGGCATTCCTGAGGCAATTGCGAATCAATAGCGAGATGCGTTAAATGTAATGAACTTCATCAGCATAAAGCCAGTAAAAACCCAAAGGAATAAGCACCCAAATGCGATGGAACAACCATCTTCGCCATAAAAATATGATTAATCAGCTTATACCATAACTAACAAAAACAGAAGACATAGCCATCAAACGAGCTGCTTTGAGATATCTTTGAATTATACGTATAACGCCCAAAAAAAAATATAATGTTTTCACGGCCGTTCAGGGTGTTGTACAGAGGTTCTATGACGCTCACATCACTTTTCAGGGCTCACTTTTGGTCAAATGATACTTTATTGCCCATCACCGTGACTGATGCGATGTGAGAAGCAACCGAGCTGGGGCTGAGCTGAAAGGTTCATCACACGCGTACAAGTGGGCATGTCCTTACTAGATGTACCAACACTCTATGGACAAAATACCAACCATTCTAGATTATGGAAGCTGTCATAATATGAGAGTCAGAGTCTCTCCTCTGGTTATCAACCGGTTCACCTTCTAAATTCGACGTCTTCGTTGACCAGCCACCTTAAAAAAATTAATAGGAGGCTTTACAGGACACTCTAGTAGGTAAAAGTTTTCGTAGGTAAAAGTAGGTAGGTAAAAAGTAAAAACAGCTAGTTATGTTGACAAAATGGTTGAAGAAATGACCAACAACATCAAGCACACTAAAGAAACCAAAATAGCAACAACTCTGATTAAGAACACAGGACCTTACTCCCTCAAAAACAAAAAAAAACCTGATGAAGAGAAAGAATCAAGCCTGGAAATGAGCAAACAATACGGGTGATTCTAATTTACAAACGAAAGCTAACCAGTTGGGTAAAAAAGTAAAAACGCATCATGGAATTTCGCAACAATCAAAGCGAAGGTTTCTTTAAAAGCTTGGAAATTAGTAAAATTACCTTCTGGCGGATAACTAAATATTTCCTCAGAAAAAACAAGCCAGTTATGACACCTATCTACGAACCAAACGGACTTCGATATGACGGCTTAGGTAAAGCGGAAACTTTTGCAGACCCATTGGAATAACAGTTCTCCCATAAACTTCTCCCGAGAGGACAATCGTAACAAGGTAGCAATCCTGACAAAAGTAAACGAAATTTTATCATGGA
Source organism: Stratiomys singularior (assembly GCA_954870665.1). Classification (NCBI taxonomy): domain Eukaryota; kingdom Metazoa; phylum Arthropoda; class Insecta; order Diptera; family Stratiomyidae; genus Stratiomys; species Stratiomys singularior. The sequence goes on along the minus strand of OX940877.1, from coordinate 110,152,620 downwards.
GACAACAAGACGAATATATGAAGCGGCCACATAACATTTACTCGATATTGTGGATACTCCAGCTTAGACCTGGGATTCTAAAAAACCCACCGTATTGTATATTAGTATTAGGAAATTTATAGTTAGATTTGCAGAATAGCTTTGTGTAAGTTACTTTTGTTGAACCAAATACTGAAAAAAAATTACAAATACAAAGAAAATTCTACTTATTTTGGTTGAACCCCACTAGATCGGGAGTTTGTTGGAAGTAATCTCATTGTCCCGTGCTTAGGCTTTGCTAATACACTCTCCTCTTTGCGCTATCATCACAACTAATCAAAATAAAATATCCTATTTTTCTTTTTGACGATTTTCTACTTAAATGAATGTTGTTCTCTGATTCTGGTTATTCATCTGACGTTTTGTGATTATCCAGTGTGTTGCTACTATGTTGATAAAAGTTTGTAGGATCCACTTAATTTTCCCGATGACTCAACTGATAGGTTACATCTTACGGATGAAAGACTGGTGATTTTTTACATTTTGAACAATTTGTTGTCATGAATTAACCGTGACATTCGGCATCCTTATGAACATAAGCCACCTGATCCAGAGTATCTATCGGTCATGTATATCCTATAACTTAATAGAACTAGAAGCTTAATTTTTAAGTAACGAAATATATCGATGAAAATGAGATTGAGTTGTGCATGATCCCTGACCGTAAATATAATCTCGAGAACAAAGAACAAAAGATCTTTAGATATAGGCTGAAATACAATACTGTGAGACGGCGATGCGAGAGCGTGATGCGATTCTCCCTCGTCGTCACGCAACGCATTCAATTTACAATGCACGTGATGCGGGGAACATTCATGTTCATATGACAAATGTCAAATTGATGACATTTTAAATGAAATTTTCTGGAAATTGTTTTTGATTTTTAACGTTTCGAATTTGGAATGTTCCTTCGTTTAGCAAATAAAAGCCTTTACCAGGATGCATGAAGTTTTCATTCAAAATTCATTCAGAATAACGCTAGTACTTAAAAAGTAATTAAAGCGTTTGAAATTCAAATTTCATTTAACCGCCATCAAGCATCTGACAAACGTCACGCACCTCGTTGCGAGGAATTTTCGTTTTTCCGAATATTTCTCGCCTCGCATCGACGCATCGTATTCATTGTACGTTGTCGTATACAAATGCATGTTACGAAAACTGCTTGACTTTTGCTGCGAGACTCTCGTCGCGCTCTAGCATCGCCGTTTCGCACGATCGTATTTCGGGCTTATGATCGAGACTTCACAGCTTGTGAGCGCAATGACGCGTCAAGAGATGTCGCGTCACCACAAATAGTTAAAATGATTCTGAAATGAAAAATAATTTACCAGTTGATATTGCTGAGTACTGGTTTGAGTCTTCGAAGAGTTGACTGGTGGAAGATAAGGAAAGGGAAAGGATTGGATTGTCGTCTCCTGTACGGCAACCATCTTCGTCTGAATCTCTTGGAGATTCAGATTCAGAAGTTTATTGAGACTTTAACTATGACATGAGCTTAAACTAAAAAGACATTGACAAGATTGGTAAATGACTGTTACATGTTTTTTAAACTTTGCTAAATATCGCATGATTCTATAGACTTACAATATAGTAGAACAACAAAAAAACAAAAGGTAAAACAAAATTAAAATTGACATTTAAAATAATAAAAAATAGTGATAAGGGAAGGCTATGCTAAATCTTACACACCGAAGCAGGTGTAGTGTACCTTTAATGCCATTTTTCATAAATTTTTATTGCAATTGTTTATTTTACTTGTTTCATGCTTATATTTACTTTGAATAATTTCTTATGGCTAGGTACTATTTGGATGTACTTATAACTTACTTCTTAACATCATTTGTTTGGTTTGCGCTTAGATTTTTACTTTATCCAATAAAAAGATTTTTCCGTGGGTCGTTATAGAATAAAGGTTTTTGCATATTGTTAGAGGAACCCTGAAGCCATTGCACCCTCACATCACCCAGCAGCGCAATAGGGAAGGCAGAGTAATAAGTCAGTGCCGAGGCTACGTTATTATCAGTTGCGATTTTTCTAACAAGTGTGTTCGGGTGTTGAAAAAGTTTTCGTATTCTTTTGCTGGCTTGATTAGTTGCATAGTTTAGGAATGGTGTTATTTGCTTGTATTCATAGAGATCAGTTGTTCTATATTTTCCAGAGCAGGCCCAGAGTACTTTCCTCTCAATGACTTGACATTTTTCGGGCATTGTTGGCGACATCTATACCCATAGCGGAAACTCACATGTGAGTATCGGTCGAGCGCTTTATACATGAGGATTTTGGATTGGAAATTCAGATACGGGGATCTGAATAGAGAGGGATCATGAGAGTCTTCTGCTGATAGAGACAAAGCTGCATTTGCGGGCTATAAGGAATGTCTTGCATAAAATAGTTGAATAATTTTAGCCCCAGGATTGAGCCCTGCGGCACACCACTTTTAACACCAACAAGTTTTGAAAAGGAGTTATCAATGGCCACAAAAAGCTTTCTTTCTGTTAAGTAGCTAACCATGAGTTTGAGAAGAGGAATAGGATATTGATTTGTAATCAGTTTGTACAACAGACTATTTATTCATACCTTAGCAAACGCTTTCTGTAGATCCAGAGCGCAGGCTACCGTTGCCTGTTTCTTTCTTATTAGCCCAGTGATTATGTCGTTTTGTAGTACCAGGGCATCATGCTCTGTAGAGTGCTTGGATATGAAACCGAATTGTATATTTGGCCGCCAAGGAACGAAGTAATAGTCGTAATTTTTCGCGATGATCTTTTCCAGGATTTCCAGCATGTTGCAAAGTGGTGAGAGTATTGATATGGGGCGATCTGCAATTTCCCCGTTAAACCTTTTTTTGGAACTGGGACTAATCCTTCAACCTTCCAAGGGTTTGGGAAGTACCCATTCTTAATACAGTCACTGTAAATTATTGTTATTTTTGAGCTATGGTGCTTGCAACTTTTCCAAGTGAGAAATTAGAGACTCCGTCGGCTCCAGTAAATTTTTTACTTTTAAGTGAGGTAATGGTTTCAAGCACCCCAGACTCTTTTGGGAAGAAGACAGAGTACGGCCCCCAATGTCCTGGTTGTTCTAGTTGCTGGGGTGCATCTTGTCGATACTCATTTCTGGTTCATTTCCGCAAATATTTGTGCCTTAAGAATGTCTGTAATTATGTGTATCTGATGTTTTATTCATACATTTCGGGGAGTGACTCTATTTAAGTGCCTATTATATATTCTCTTATGTTTTGCAGGCATCGATTACGAAGTCTGACAAGAGATAAGGTAGTAGGGAATAACGCACCGTATTTAAGATATTTCGGGACACGTGTAGGAGCATGTTTTTCAGCAATGGTGATAAGAGAGTCAGTCATTTTTTCTTTTGTGTTGTCAATTTCGTAATAAGTGATGAGTCTATCTTCAGGAATATATAAAGCGCTCATCACTTCACAGACATCCTTGTTGAAACAAGTGAATCTCTTGGAGCGTTCGACGTCGTTTACTCCTTTCCCAACTGTACGAACGCACACAAGTTTCATTCGATGAGTCTGATAATGGATGATCGCGGATATTGTTCCTTGAACTCGATATTCCGTTTTTATTACTTGGCATTATTAAAGTTATTTCGATGATGAAAAGCACGAGGAGAGAATGACAATTGACAGACGTCACTTAATGTTAAGAACGACGCAATCAGAAAAAGGACGTGATCAAAAAGAGTCGCGACTTAACACACAGCAATATTATGCCTAGTTCAAATAAATTCCAAAAATCTCAAAATTCGCTTATAAGACAAAGTTTTGCATTGATAAAAGTTATAATAAATACGTTACACGTATAACCTAAAGAGCTGCATGACTAAAGTCCTGTGACTTGATTTGAGATCATCTAGAGCCATAGCTCAGTACACTGTTTACAAACGGCTGTCAGCAAAGGCAGTTTCTTTAGTTGATTCAAACAAAATAATTAATGCTTAATATTTGTAAGGCACTTCCCCAATCCATTTTATTTTCATTTATTCAAAAGCAACTTTCCAAAAAATCGTTATTTTCTTATTTGTTTTTCATGCTGCTATTGTTGTCAACGTTTACTGAGCTTAATTCCCTGGTAATCATCTCATGTCTAACTCAGCATCTGCTGAGTTAGACATGGCAGCTGAGTTGACATGCTCAGCATAGACGCTGTAATGAGATCAAATCAACAGCTGCATTCATGTAAACGAACCGAAATCAAGACACGTAAGACAGTGCCAAAATTTAGCCGTCCTTGAAAATTCGGAAATAATCCAATTACCCGAAATCAGTAGGTTAACCTTAAACGAAGCCAACATCTTTTCCTCTCTTTTCAAAATGCTGCAAAATTAATAATTGAAATGGTTCTAACCTTCGCTGGGGATTAATACCTTCGGTTAGATAATCTTTTCACATATTTGTGTCATTTAAACAAACAAGAAGATATAATGTTTTTGATAGAAGCCAACTTTGCGAAACAAATATAGTTGAGGTAGTGCAAGATGAGGTGCAAGACCAAGCGGTCTAACATCTGACGGCATGCTACGGGATATGCGAGAATAGTCATGATATTCCTAACTCCACAGGCCATCTGGCAACGTTGTGTCTACCAGCTGTCAATTAAGTCAAGATTTCCTTGCTGAATCTGCGAGTGTGACTTTTGAAAAGTTGAAACAGGCCTGTTTTCCGCTAGAACAAATAATTTCTTGAAATACTGAAAACACGTTGAAGATCAACCATGGTCTGTGATATCTTCATTTTCAAAAAACCAATGGGAACGTTGAGCACGTTAAGGGTTATGTGAGGTCAGACCGTCGCTTAACAGAAGGGATAATGAATGAAATCTTAAATGAACATATTAAATTTAAGCATCTTCACCATACATTGAATTTTAAAAGGCGATTTTGGTACGCGAAACATTTGTGCCAAAATGTGGCCGAAAAATCTCACAACTGAATAGAAGAACAATCGAGGAAACGTATGCTTTAATCTTGTTTAGAGGATCGGCAACGGCAAAGAATCATTCAATTGTGGTACAGCATGATGAATCCTGGATATTGGAGTATAATCCTAAAACAAAGCGAAAGAAGACTTAAGTGAAATGACGGAGTGAAGACTGTCAAAACTCTGTCATGCCTTCAACAGAAAAAAGTCTAATTAATGAAGTAACGATTAAGACCATGCTGATGTATTGTTTTGATAGTAATAGCATTCTGCACAAAAAAATTCTTCAACCATAAAAAAACAGTCAACAAAGCATTTTATAACAGTGTCCTTGAAAATACAGGAAAGGATTGATTCGCGTCAAACCAGACATTGCAGACAAATGGATCCTTCATCATAGCAATGCCGCGATGTGAATTTTGTATATTAAAAAATCATTTCAGTTATTTCGCAACAGTCAATTCACCTGATTTGAGGTGGTGCGATTTTTTCCATTCCCCTAAAGCATGTCTTAAAAGGGCGTCAATGTAGAATTGTGAAGATCATTTAGAAGACTGTAAACGACCAGTTATAAGCTATAGCAATTGAAGACTTTCGACACTACTATTAAGAGAGGGAACAACGACTTCGCCAGTCTAAAGTTTTCCGAGGGATCTTTGTTGACGGGGATAATATTTTTGTTTATAAAAACTAAAAAATCAATCCTCGCCAGGTGTTCTTCACACAAAAGTTACGTTTATTCATCACGCCCAGACAATGTAGAAGATCATGTTCTATCTGTGTTCCTCGTTCTCACCAATTGCTGAAATTTTATTAGCCATTTGTACCCCTTTTTGGCCGGCATGTTGATTCAAGATATTGAGACCCATTAAAAGTGCTATACACTCTGTCAACCAGATGGTTCACCACCCTTGTCTCCCCAACCCACAGCTTCAATGGCTCCTCATTCCAAATCGCTCGAATAAATGGTACCTAATGGTCTCGGGGTCATATACTGACGTCACTGTTTTACCAATGTCGGGACATTAAATGCCGATAAATGCCAATAACTGTAAAAACACGCATTTGTGGGGACGTAAAACGGTGAAGGTGGGGAGCCCGCTTGAAAATCAGAGTTTGGAGGAGTCTTTAAATTTAAATCCTTTAGCTTAAATCGTATGTTTTTCACTTTAAGGCAATGTAATAGTGAATTTCTTCTAAATTTAGCTAATAAACGTACCTTTCCCGAACGAAATATAGGGCGGAGAAATGAAGGAAAAGTTCCAAAACCTTACCGGAAGACTAGTCGACTCATTGCCCTTAAACGAAACAAAGATAATTCTGGGTGATTTCAAATCTATCGTTGGCAATGAGCTCTATCGAATGGAGCATATAGCCTGCACGATGCATGTAGTGGAAATCTAGTCATATGTTTGACTTGCTCCCCAGATCGACACATACATAAAATAATCTGGGTATCACCGGACGGCAACACATAAAACCAGATCGACCACGTTCTGATCAAATAACAAAAGGTGTTGTGAATGCTCGGCTTTCACACATACGTTGGAACCAGTCGTCATTCGGGCCACTTCCTGATCAAAGTCAAGGAAAAATACGGTCAAGGAAAAATACCTCAAATCTCCAAAATGTCACAGTTGGCAAATATAGTATTAAAAATGTGGGCGGATTTGTGTATCTAGGTGCAGAAATAACAAGAAAGCCGAGTGAAATAGACGAAAATGCTGAAGGGTAGAGAACCAGCTGCATACACAAGAAGACAAAGCCCTAAGTATACAAATCTGTGATTGAGCCTTTGTTATGCAATGGGTGTGAAACATGTACCCTAACCCAAGCATCCGCAATTATTTTGAACGTGTTTGAGGGACGGATCCTGACCCGGATAACTAAAGCGAAGCTAGATGGGGACCAATAGTAAATTCGATATAGCTACATGAAATTTTTGACGACCCGGAGGTCGGATCGAGTCTCAAACTATGGAAGCTGCAATGGGCTGCAATTGGCAATGCAATCAATCGTATGAACGAACAACAGATACCCAAACAGGTATTCGTTGGGAGAACTGAATAGTGGAGAAATACTTGGGAAACCGAGAAAACGTAGATCTAAAGGCCAAAATACAATAGTGTGAGACTGCGATGCGATAGCGCGACGAGAGTCTCGCAGCAAACGTCAACCCGTTTGCGTATCATGCATTTGTATACAAGATCATACAATGATTGCGATGCGTCGATGCGAAGCGAGAAATATTCGTCGATGCGAGGCGTTGACGTTTGTCAGATTCTTGAAGGCGCTTAAATGAAATTCGAAATTCAAACGCCTTAATTACTTTTTAAATACAAGGGTTATTCTGAATGAATTTTGAATGAAAATTTCGTGCACTCTTGTTGAAGCTTTTATTTGCCAAACGAAGGAAAATTCCAAATTCGAAACTTTTGAAAAATCAAAAATGATTTTGATCAATGTTCATTCGAAACGTCACCAATTTGACATTTGCCATATGAACATTATTCTTCCTCGGATCGCGTGCATTGTAAATTGAATGCGTTGCGCGACGACCAGCGAGAACCGCATCGCGCTCTTGCATCGCCGTCACGTAGTATTGTATCTGGGCCTGAACTCTATCGACGAAGATATTTGAACGTTGCTCGGATTTGAAAATTGGAGGACGCAGTCAAAAGACTGAGATAATTGGAGGCGTTTGTTGCAGGAAGCGAAGACCCGAGAGGGGCTGTTGTGATAAGAAGGACTAGAAGAAAAGTGCTACCACTTATCTATCTTACGCCCTTTTAGTGTTTTGCAAATAGTTAGTTTTCTTTGGTTTGTTAGAGTGAGACCAATAAGCTCGACTGATCCTCTAGTCGTTACGATCATTCCAAGCCATACATCTGTCTTGCTTGAGACTACGACATGAATCTAGTATGACTTTGAATCTCTTCTTTTATCATTTTGGTTGGCTATACCTGCTTTCGTCAGCTCATTAGTTTTCGCGTTTCTTGACAAACCTTTAAGTTCAGGGATCCATGTTTGCTTTAAGTTTGCTTTTGTTTCCTTCTTTTGCTTTTGGGATGCAAAAAAGAATCTTTCACTAGCTGTGAAATTCGTCGTTACAGACAAGAAGAGGCAGCGTCGACTTGTTGTCTGAGAGAAAATGTTTAAAGTTTCTTGCAGTTTTAGTAGCTATTTTGATTGAAAGATGGCCCAGATTGAAAGACTATGGTAAGTTTGCGACCTTATCCTTTCGGTTGTGTCGTGGATGATGGCAACAACCTCTGGCACAGTTACCTTATTCTTTTCAGATCCATCGACGTGGATAACGGTTTTACTACCTAATGTAAAGTCCTGCATTGGTTAGCAATGTTCTCTTGCGGATAGGATGATCCTGTAAACGATCATCGTTTCCATCAACGAGTACTATTAAGTTCTATCAAGCCCCCCTTTTGCAAGACAGACCGATTCTCCATTCTCTCCTTTTGATTCAAATTGTGTAGAAAATCCATATGGATGTAGTTGGATAAGGTTTATGTAGACTACAATGATAACTTTCTCTAGATTTGTTTATCGAGAAACATGAAACTGAGGATTCTTTCCATTGCATGAAAATGGTCTATTAAGGCCATTCGTATACATTTTTGGCTGGTTACTTTCTTTTGTAGCGCCAGCTAATATGCTCATTTATTTTAACAGGCTTTGATGAAATTATTTTTAAGATGGTTTGATTTTGTGTTTCTTTTTCGTTCATTTAATTGTTGTTGCGACTCTATTTTGTAAGGTTACACTACCGTAAGGTAACACAAACTCTCAACATTAAGGAAGATTTATAACAGATGAACTCCAGCTTCTTAAAAACACAAAAAGGGATTAGAATACATGGAAATTCTTTCGATGTTAATTTGAGCACATCCAAAGAATTTAGATACATATAGTAACTTTATTGAATGTGCATTACGCACTATTATGCATATGAAGCCTTATTGCAATAGAAAGCCTAATTGCATGTACATGAAAATTGCTGAACTATATACTAACTGCTGACGAAAACTGCCAGTTTATATTTTAAAGTTTTTGCTTTCCTAAATTACAATTAAGGATTCAAAACAATGCAATATTTCATTTAGTGTTTGAACATTTAGTTTGTTTGCTACTGCAAGATTTATTTTTAAAGCATAAAATTTAGACCGATTTTTTTCAGGGACAAGCACGGCTGTATGGAAGTTATTATGAAAGTAAGTTACCCAACAGTTTGAAAGAAATTCTTTCGATATTAATACACACAAAAACTCAAGTTCAGATCGTTAAATAAGTTCGAAGTAGTCCTTGAAAATAACTAATCGCGAAATTACAACCTTACATGCAGACCCCACTTAAAGTCTTCTAATTATTAGATTATTTATCTATCATCAACATATATCGGCGTATGCAACTCAATTTAAAATTATAGACCATCTCACATGTGCAATCTTATTTTCAAATGTTGATAGCATTCCATGGTATTTTACCTGACACCGTGATTACATGTAAGCTGGTTCGTTACTTGCTAGTATCAAATATTTACCTTTTAACTATGATCTTTCAAAGAAAATGAAAAAGTCAACTAGTAATATTTCTTGTTCTCATGAAATCTTCAGGTGTAAAATTAATCAATTTTGGATAGGCGCCGACAACATTGTAATGGAATTCCATTTAATGTTATTCAAATCAATAAAACCATTATATCAAATGATGGATCTGCATTTGTTTCAGTAATTTCTTTTATCGATCGTAAATTTTACGTGGCAGATATATCTTCTACTTTAGTTAAATGCGCTACTCAATGTGGATCTCATGTATTTGATTTCCAAGAGGAAATAAATTTCACTTTTTCTCCACAGAATTAGAAGCTAATTTTTTTGGTAAATTTTAATTTAAATTAGAAATAAAATTTGATTTTCCACATCACTTGAGCAAATTGAAATTAGACCACAGTTTTTATCAAATTTAGTTGACTTTGCAACAGCTTACTTTTCTTTTAGCATTTTGAAAACGACTTGGAAATTGCGCAAAGTTATCTTCATCAGAATATTCTTCAGGAATCTCAAATATGAGAAGTCAATCTGATTATCACGCTTGATTGACGAAAAAATGACGCAACATTAGAACAAAATTAATATAGTCAAGCGCCTTGAAAATTATGGTGATTTATGCAAATGAAAAGAAATTTATCAGTTGATCTTCAAGTTATCAATCAGGGTGGGTGGGATTCCAAAAGTTAAAACATTAACATCCCAAATTTTTGATCCGCCAAAAATTTTATTCAATTAAAAATGCAAAATACCTGATTGAAATTGCATTAAACCCCTCTTTTTTTAGCCATGTGCTTCGCACATGTTCACAGAACAAAACTTTTCATATAAAAAGACTGCTCATCATCACAATCAGCATCAGTTTCACTTTTGTTGAGATCTAACCACAAACATCATGTTCAAGTTTGTAAGTTTGCAACAGCTTTTAATATCAAACCCATCTGATCAAGAGACCATGTCTTTGATTACCAATTACATATGGATACATTTCGCTAACACGTGTTTAAATTTTTAATAGGTCGTATTCGCTGCCTTCGTTGCCTTGGCTGCTGCCCAACGTTACACTCCATCAGGAACCCCAGACGCCGTTGCTGAGGTCCGCAGCCTTGCCAGCGATGTTGCTCCAGATGGTTCATACCGTTACTCATACGAGACCTCAAACGGTATTGCCGCCCAAGAACAAGGTGTAGGTGGTGTTTCAGCTGCTGGTGCCGCTTCATACACTTCACCCGAAGGAATCCCAATTGCTCTTACCTACACTGCTGACGCAAATGGTTTCCAACCACAAGGTGCCCATCTTCCAGTTGGACCAACCCCACCACCAATTCCAGCTGCCATCGTCCGCGCTTTGGAATGGATCGCCGCCCACCCATACAAAGAACCAGCTGCTACCCCATCCCGTTTCTAAGTGGAACTGACCTGGATTAGTGTAACAATTAAAAAACGAAAAAAATAAAAAAAAAATTAATAACTTAAAATGTCCTGTGTGTTTTCATTAATTGTAAGGGCTCATTGGGGAGGTTTCACTAGAAATCTCAACTGAAACTGTTCCAATTGTTTTGACACGATCTAGAATACTTTTCGAATTATTCTGAAAATTTGTATCAAATTGTTCGGTAAGTATAAAACATATGTAATACACTCGTATGGTTGCAGATACCTCTTGGAAACCGCTAATTTGTTAATTAGATAGCAACAGCCAAACAGTAGTACGGTAACAACAGGTAACATTTATTCACCTGTTCCAAGGCAAACTTGTGGCATTATCTAATTCTGGATATACTACCTGAGAACATATCTTCATTTCCGACATTCAGTTTAATTAATAGGATTTTGGACTGGAATTTTGACTTTAATTTATAACAAATTTCATTCGAAACAATTTTTAAAAAAGGAATTGCTATCGTCGTACCTTTTAACATGCGTCAGCAGATAGAATGGTTCTTAACTTCCCCTACATCTTTGAGTGGATTTTTATACGTTTCCAACCAACTTTTCGCCATATTATAACCAAAAAAACGTAACTAGTGCTTGAATTGAAAAAAAAACAAATAAACTTTAATCTTCATATTGCGTAATTAACACTCAACACATAATTTGAAAAATTGAATGAAACGTTCCGATAAATATTTTAAAATAACATTAAAATTGATTTAATTCTTTTTTTAACTTGAATCAATTTTCTATTATTTTCAGAAATATTTTTTTGATTTAATATTGACTTGTTGAATAATTTCTAATCAGTATTTTCCTTCCAGTTCTGAATCGAATTTTCATGGGCGACTGGGTTTATCAGCAAAGGGATCATTTCAGTTAAAAGTGTACCAAATCGTGATCATCCAATTAAATGTTGATATGGAATAATAGTTATCAAAATTGTTGTATGTGATAATTGTAGTGAAAAAATAAGTGTCCTGTGTGCACAAGAAAATCCGGAGTCAACAATGTGCGTGATGTTTAACTTAGTGCTTTGACATTCAAATATGTGGATTAATTATGAGCGCCGTTTTTGTTTTCTGATATATTAGCATACATAACTAAGCATCTTCACCTGTTGATATGACCTTCAGTGTTAGCTGACCATGCGTGTTATGATAAATCATGAATAGTAGAGCTTAAATTATTTATTAATAATGTAGTATGCGGTGCTTTTGAATTATTGAAAAAAGACAGTTTATGTTATTTTATTCGGAATTCGACCTAAAGTCTACGACAAGAAGTTAATTATCTGAGGGACTTTATCCCTTATGAAAAGAGTGCTTCAATCCCTCAAGTGTGCTTCACATAAAATTAAAAGTGCATAATGTGAACCCAACAAATAAACCTGTATAGTTTAGTTCACAAATTCAGTGCTATATTTCGTCAAATAGGAATGAGCATTTCAGATTATAGGGACCTTCAAGCAACCTTCCACGTGGAAAAATAATTATTGCAAGGAACAAACAGCAAAGATATCAGAAAAAGGGTCTCCTGTAACTTAATTATTTGAAACATGAATGACTAGCTACAGGAATAGCAATCGGTGGATGAAGCAGCTACCTGAGGATATCAAAAGGGAAGGTGTGCAAGCTAATGGAATAACAACATGAAACAAATATCTGAAAATGTTAACCTAAATCCGAATTAACCTAGATCTGGAATTTGAAATTTTCAATTTGTAAATAAACAAAAGATAAATAATGGCTTGAGAATATTATTCGAATGTTGCGGCAAATCAAAAATGCATTTTTCTACTTTGGGATTAACAACAGATTTAAGAGCATCCTCACTCAAAATCTGCAATCAATGTTTTCAATTACGTAGATAGTTTCCACATTATACATTCCTGGAAATCATATCAAAATAAGCGTGTTCAGAGTTCTTTCTGCATAGCTTTGTTTGTAAATGACATTTTCAATGCAGTCTTGCGAAACATTTGATAATTTTATGGAAATCTTCTGTTGAGCGACTTTCTCTGGTTGGTTCGTTTTGGGCTCTCTCGCCTCATAAGCCACCATGTTGGTATTCCGCTAAGTTTCTTCGTTCAATTTTTTCAAATTAAATTTTGATTAAATTGATTAAAATTTTAAATCATTTTCTTTCTTACTCACTCATTTCTCGTAAGCATTCGCAAAGTGACTCAAACGCTCAATTCGCAAATGAGGTTGATCAGGCGTGAAACTATGAGGTTGATAATGATAATGCTTCACAGCATGATGTTCTTCGCAATCCTTACGTACAAGTACAATTTGGAAGTCCTACTAACTGAAAAAAGTTTGTCAATATCCACAAACAATCTATTCATGCAGTACGAAACTGATTAAAGTAAAAAAGTGAAGAATAAGAGAAGCTTTTAATTTTATCCACGAATCGACGAAGTCACGCCAGTCACTTACTCTGTATTTTTTCGCACATCTGCACAAATCGCGACATGTCTTTCTAAGTGTTATCGCTAGTTAACAGTTAGGCAATGATAACTACCAACAAGTGATACTACGAACAGAATACCAGTTCAACTGTTTTCGATAAGAACTTTCCTGAGACGATGGTTTTTGTAAGCAAAACTTGTTAAAGGTAGGACATATGGACGAAAGTGCCAACTGATACGCATTAACAGTCTCCTTAATTTTAAATTCCGCTGTCAATGAAATCTAAATTAAGGACTCACTACTTTCGCACCGGAAAAATTAGATCACACGAAAAATATTCATCGCGACGTGTTCACTCACCTACACAATTGCGAATTTTAACACAAAAGTCCCAAAACAAATACAAATACGCTTTTGCCTTTTCTATCTCTTTCTATAAGATGTTCGCCGGGAGTATCCTTGCTGCTTGTGCTTGCATGTTAATTACATACTTAATCAAGTTGTTTTAGATTTATGGGTCTGTCTAATATCCCGCACTAGTTGGGGCATACACGATTCAAGGCAAGCGTCTCCAAGAGCGTTTGTATTGCTGAGTTAAGATTGTATTCCAAATACTTCCACCTGACATAATTTGCTATGGTTCTAAGATTTTTAGATCAGTTGTGAAACATCTCGAAAAAGGCCGAGCTATTAAGTTGAGGATAGGAGTTGTTAAATAATTAACTACCTACTCACCTTTTTTGTGCACTTGGTGTCCTGTTTCGATAATGACCCGCTTAACCCGTGTATGTTCTGCTCACTGCCTTCCAAATTTCATCTTCAGTTGGGTAGCATTTTGTATTTAGCATCAATGTGTTTTATCGACCATACTCGCATAGAATAAGAAAGTAAAAGCTAAGATGAAAGTAAGTACGTGTAGCCCTATTTGCTGCTTAAGTGAAGACGGTAAATTTCCTTGTGTAAGTTTTTACATGATTTCAGTTTTTTAACATGATTCAACCGGTCTACTACATCCTATTTCGAGAGCACAGGGTGACACTGATGCAAAATGGTGTATATCTGTATCGGCTTTATGTGTATTGATATCATTCAGAAAACGAACTTCGTCCGTTGGTTCTGTGTAGAACGTGACAGTGTGAAGACGTATTTTTCGGAACAACGGGACTAGTTGACTTCTTCAATCGAATTTTTTAACGCTTTTCCTGGCATTCCAATGACGCCATATTAGTTTTCAGTGCTAATTTCAGTTGTTATTGTTAGACTCAGTGTATTACTCATAAACTGAAAAGTTACACATAGGAAGAACTGTAAGTACCCTTTTTTCCTCGTTCTTGGTGTTTTGTACAGTTGGTGATCAAACTTAAAATTCACGGGTGACTCGCGAAATGGATGAGCCATCTAAGGACAGACCTCCAGACCCCGGAGACCCCAAAACTATCACGGGGAAAAAAAGGAGAATTATAGATGATAAGAATGTGATCAGAAGTAAACGTGAACTTAAGTGTTTTCTACATATTAATGATACAGCCATGACCAAGGTTCCTACTGAAGTGACACCGTGCGCTACGGTCACTCAAAACGCATTAACCGTCACTAAAATTAACAAATACCAACCAGACGCTAACGGGACTCTTATTGCCATTCTCTTTGATAGTGTAGACAATAATGGGGATAGGATAAGAATTACACCTATGAAACTTTTTGTTTATAACAAGAGTATAGGAGTTACTGGAATAAAGAACATCAAACAAACTGGGTATAATAGGCTCAAAGTCTGCTTCGGGTCAGTCAACCAAGCAGTGGATAACGAACGGCAAACTTAAGGATTTCAATCTTGAGGCATTTATTCCGGGAAATTGGGAAGTGAAGTGACATCCCGCATGAAGTGATAAGAGACATTCCGGGAAGTGATAAGAGACATCCCGCATGAAATCTCAACCGAGGAAATAGTCAACACAGACAAAGCATGCAATAAAATGGGAGTCATCTCAGACAACATCAAAATACTACATGCCCAAAGAGACAATACAAGGGACAGAAATTACCCCAACACCGTCGATTAAACTCACCTTCTCTGGCACAGAGCTATCTGACTGCATCAAAATGGCGTATGTAATTAGTTAGGTCAGTTATTTTAAATTCAAACCCAGACAGTGTTCTAATTGTGGCCTACTTGGATATTCATTCCATGCATTTTTGTAAGAATAAAAAGAAAAGAGACTGAACTGAAGAGACTGAAGAGACTGAGATATGAACATCCTACAAATGAATACTCAAAGCATAAGCAAACACAAAGACAGCCTCGAACTTTACCTAAAGAAAAACAACATTGCCTTCGCACTTTTACAAGAAATTTTTAGTGATATCAACCATGTCATACGATTTGCAAACTACAACATTGTTTTTAAAATTAGAGACAACAACATAGGTGGTGGTGTCGCAATATTAGTTAAAAAAGATATCAAATTCATACAGCTTAACACAAACAGTCGCCTCGAAACCGTTGTTACCCAAACGTTGAACCTAAAATACAACATGATACTAGTCTCCGTATGCACACAAATCATCTATCAAATCAGTGGAATTTAAAGAAGAATTACAGAAGCGAAATAAAATTTTAGATTATACCAAGGACATCCTGATAGGGGGTGACGTGAATGCGAGGAGCCATTTGTTTGGGGATCATCACAACAATGCAAAAGGGAAAATTCTAAAGAAATGGTTAACAGAACAAAATCTCAAGATACTGAACACGTCTATCTGAACACTGATTAAGAATGAAAAGATGCTGCAATCAGTACCAGACATTACCCTCACCAACATGAACAGAAATGGAGGAAGAAAAAAAATAACATCAGTAAAAGCAACCATATTCCGATAAAAATCTGCCTGCCTGACGCACGCGTGGAAAACGACAAAATAATCAACTACAGAAACGTCTTCACGACATCAAAAACACCACCTTCAAGCCAGACCAAGTCTATATTTATAAAACACTAGGCAATATTATTGAGCTAAACTCCAAATCCATTAAACACAGACAGCCCCCTATACACTGATGATCCAAGGAGATAGACAAACTCTGAAGAATAAAGAACGAAGCACGGCTAAAATTTCACAGGCTGAAGTCCGCGGCAAACTGGACCACTTTGAATGAGGCAAGGGAAACCTGGCAGAGGAAAACGAAAGAAGCCAAGATTAATAGTTGAAACGAAAAACTGGAAGAGATTAGGATGAGTGGCAATATTATGAATTTCTGGTTATTCATAAACTGCATCAGGAAAAACAAGACTCCCCCTAACTTTCCTGAACCTCATTAACATGAAACACCACCCAAACAACATTCATCATATGCTTTTGTTCATGTCAACGGAGAATCCACCAGGCTTCGATCATAAAGAATTAAGTAGAATACTAAACGTTAAACGAAAATCCACAACCTCAGTTTTAGAAAAAATCAACTATGACTTAGTTAGGGCCCTTTTCACCCTACACCCAAACACATTACTCCAAGCAATAAATGACGCCGTTAAAAATTGTGCTACACCGGAGTCTAGTAGACACATAAGGGTCGTCCCCATTTCGAAACCGAATAGAAATTTGGATGACTTAAACAACTACAGACCTATCTCATTACTCAGTGTACCCATTAAAATTAACAATTAACTGATTAAAAATAGAATGGAAACACATTTACAAGACACAAACCCAATCCCAAAATTAACCTTCGCCTACACAAAAAACAGGTCGTCCACATCATGTTTCTACACCCTCTTACAGAAACTAGAGGATGAAGTCACCTCTCCCGCCAGAAAAGCATGCGTCATAGACTTCTCAAACGCCTATGAGAAGGTCGAACTCCGAATTCTAGGTCAACTACTATCAGATCTCAATATTCTAAAAACATACATTCAGTGGGTTATAAATCTCTACAGGAAAAGAACACTCCACATAAATCAAACCTACACGACAATCACGAACGGACTGCCGCAAGGTGACGTTCTAAGTCCACTCTTTTTCAACATCTACACTGCTAGACTTCACACTATCTCGGATTCTGCAATACGTGGAGGACTTTTTGATTCTGGTCGAGGGCACAAATATCAATCACACCACTTACTTACTACAAAAAAAATCAACCTTTCCTCCACTAGTAGCGATAACTTGTAATTACCTTTTAACGCTAATCAAATTCAACCGATAAATTTTCACAGCAATAAAAATTCAGTTTTCAATTATTACATGGTCATATTGATATCAAAAGGAGCAATAGTATAAAGTACCTGGGAATACACTTAACGAAAAATCTAGGTTTGAAGAGAAATGATGAACATATACACACCCTCTATAACACTGGCAACATCATTAGATACCTAAATAAACCCACAAATCCTTTCAGCCCTGCCTTGGCTTTGATCCTTTACAAATCTCTGGTAAGTCCCGAAATAGAGTATGGAATAACCACCCTTGCACATGCACCCATATATCTCTTCAACAACATAGACAAACTCAAAGCCAAGATTCTTGAACACTGTTTACGACTGCCACCCATTACTCCCAGCCTCTATGCTTTCAATATCGCTACAGAACTCCAGTCAAAAGATAGAGCAGAACTACTTACAGCCAAAGATGTAGGAAAGCAAGTCATCAATCACTGTCTCAAACCCACATGGACAGAGCAGGATGTGGACTTTAAAAGTAGCTACAATCAAAACAATCACCATCTCAGGAAACTAAACCCCACGCACCGCACCAATAAACCAAAGAATTTAATCAATACGCCCTTTGCGGCGAACTCGGAGAACTCCGATAAACTCTTGCAACAAAAAACCTTGGTACTGTTGAAAGATGCAGCGAAAAATCCTTTTGGCACTAGTATAGGGTTTATCAACTTAAATAGTAAGGCCACATACAGTTCGAGTCTTCGTAAAAGTAGAACAACAACAGAAGCTGATCTAAACGAAATACTAATAGCACTCAGGAATAGGAATCTTCAAAAGAAATAATAATCTTCTAATGAAATAAAAGTTTTCCAGCGGTTCCAATAATGCAATTAAAAGCCTCGAACACAATCAAGAAGAAAGAAAAGTAACGTACGAAATATGGAGTATCATCAACTATAACCCGGAGAGAATCTTTAGTTTCATATGGACCCCAGGGCACGTGGGCATCGAACCTCTAGAAATAGCAGATCGCCAAGCAAAAGAAGGACTCATGAGCCACAGATACATGGAAGTCCAATACGAACTCGACAAAATAGTGGCCCTAAATAGGGAAGAAATTGAAGAACAGTGGAAAGTCAGAATGAGGAAGAAAAGTGCAAGCTTTTCTCCATGTACCTGGAAAGATGCACGCCACCTGAATAGCGGTGGAAAACCTTGGTTCCACAACAGTCACATATCCACTAAACACATAAAAACCATTAACAGAATTCTAACGAACAGCGCATGCAATAAACTCTGTCTGTACCAAATCAAAAGAAGCACAACAGACTTGTGCACACTATACAACACAACATACACAAGAGATCACCAACTTTTCAGTGCACTAAATTTGAAGGAATAAGAGAAAAGTACAATTTATTTCAATCCCACAACATCATTAAGAGCATAATCCTCAAAAATGATCGCAATTTAGTTACCATTGCTTAGATTTTCTTCAGCTTCCGCTCGAAGACAAATTAGTCGCGGTTAAAGGAAACCGGAAAAGGAAAAGGATTTATAGTTGATATTAATTCATCCATTCATTTATTAGGCGATAAACAGTCCCACAGCTACGTTTGTATAAGCTTACAAATAACGAAGATATAAGTTAGCTCAGATAAAATATTCACCTTATAAGTAAATATACACAGGATTCTGTGCTGTAGAAATCTTCCGCCTCACACTAGAAAAAGTTTTGCCATCCATTAGGAAGATCCTCTTCAGTATTACATTCCCCTCCCTGCTATTGCTACCCTTTCTCGCATTATCCTTGTGAAAACTGATTTCGTGGCAATTGGTTAACACAGGACGCTTAACAGGCATTGCTTGTTGAAGTCAATCCAGTTGCCGAAGGTAAAAATCCGCATTGACCGTGTGATTACATTCCAGAAGCACCCAACAATGACTATTGAAGAATCTCACTAAACAGACTTTCTTGTTCCTTTGCGAAACGTACCCAAGCATCCAACTTTACCACAAACCCTAGCACATTGGTTCTTTTCTTTATAGTGGTTCTGAGGACCTGGAGCCGCTCTGATAAGGGTGCAATTTTCATCTTATCACCTCCGTGTATAACTTCCAATAGATCACTATTTGTCACCTAAATGCATCATTCTGATCGTGAGTGATGTTCAAACTACCTTTCTCCATCACCAAAGCGCTGAAAATTGAAACACAAATACATTGTTCTTATTATGGTCGTGGCAATGAGATTTTCAAAATGCTGGCTAATACCAAACTGGTACCAAAGATTTTTGGTCTACAGTTCAAAGAAAATTCATTAGGAAAAACCCGAAAACCTTTTGCATTTGTCCATTATATAATGAAACCGAGTCGGAAAATTTGATTCAAAATAATTGAACTTTTATTGACCTATATCTGATTATATATGTATATGTTAAAAATCAAGACGACACCAAATGGACCATAGATAATGTTAACTGGTTGATGCATAAAAATGTAGCTGGTTTCCTCACGTGAAACTACACCACACAATTAAATCAGCTGCAGTAAGTAGCAGAAAACAGCTCAACTATAAGGTGTCCCTTCCAGGTTTGACGATTTCAATGGTTGCTGCATACTCAATGCTGGAAGATGATTGAAAGTTGAATTACGACGAATCTCATCTCATCTTTTGTCTAGATAGATTGTGATGTTCAGCCTATTTAAAGCGGATCAACCCGTAATAACACTTTCAATATCATGGTCAATATCTTTAATTAATGAGGAATAGATATCTAGAAAGACATTCACACGTAAGACTGAGGGACATAATTATTATTATTATTATTATTATTATTATTATTATTATTATTATTATTATTATTATCATCATCATTATTATTATTATTATTCTTATTGTACTGGGGTCCACCTGCTGGAAAAAAGCATAGGCCAGAATCGGCCCTTAGCTCCCCATGTGTATTACTTTTGATTACAGATGGTCCATCCTGTCGTCCTTGTAGGTTGGAATATATCTAAAATAGATATCGACGCGTTCGCCGCAGCTCTTATGAGAGGTGAAACTATAACGGTAACGGGGGGAGCTTCAGCTGAAAACATAGTGAACTCAACCATGAGGCTCATCAAGAATGCGAGCGACTGCTCTATGCCCAGGCGACGGCCTCGACACAATAAGCCTGCTGTATACTGGTGGTCGGCAGGAACCGCCGAAAAGCGGAGAGAATGTCACTAACTCCGCCGCGAATCTCAACGTTTAAGAAATCGAGACGAGTCACACTCCCGAACGCTGGCATACAGGTCGGATAGAAAACTCCTCCGTAGGTTGATTAACGAAAGCAAGGCTCGCTGCTTTCGCAACCTAGTTGAGGACATCGACAGAGACCCGTGGGGGCTGGGTTACAAGCTTGCCATGCGGAAACTAGGAGCTGCAAGGAGGTCCTGTGTCCTTGAAACGGAAAAAATGGACCAGATTGTTCGAGCGCTCTTCCCTATGCATCCTATTCGTCCCGATGATGCAGATGTTGAATGTCCCGGAGAATGCCCACTTTTTACCGCCATCGAGCTGGATGATGCGGTCAAAGCTTTAAAATCGAAAAAGGCCCCAGGGCCAGACGGTATACCAGCGGAAGTGATACAGCTTACACATCAACTTTGCCCTGACAAGCTGCTCAACACTTTCAATGCCTGTTTGCAGCAGGGCGCGTTTCCAAATTGCTGGAAAGAGGCAAGGCTCGTGCTGATCTACAAGGGGAAGTGGAACGCGGAGCAACCATCTTCATATCGGCCCCTATGTATTTTGAACGCCGCTGGGAAGGTGCTCGAGAGGCTCATTAGAGAAAGACTTCGAGAAGCCATTCCAATTGCCGGGGATCTGTCTCCTCGGCAGTACGGCTTCAGGGCTAGTCGATCCACGATCAGTGCAATAGCAGAGGTAGTGAGTGCTGTCCAGCAGGCAGAGGCCCACAATCATTACTCGAGACCAATAGTACTGCTCATAACACTAGATGTGAGAAATTTTTTTCAACTCTGCTAGATGGACAGATATTCTTGGTGCTCTGGAATATTTCAGGGTGCCGAGGTATCTGATGCGAATATTGAAGGACTACCTCAAAAACCGGAAACTCATCTATGACACATTGGGAGACCGGCGAAGAATTGATTTGACATCAGGGGTGGCACAAGGTTCCGTTCTGGCCCGGACCTCTGGAATGTCTCGTACGATGAGCTTTTGAGGCTGCAGTTACCGGGGGAGTCGCGCCTGGTTGGCTACGCAGATGACGTAGCAGTACTAGTCGCCGGACGTACTGTTGGACAGGCGCAACTCAAACTGGGTGCGGTAATACGTCGAGTGAGCGAGGGGATGACAGACCGTGGACTTAGCCCAGCGCTGGAAAAGACCGAGGTCGTCGTCCTGACTAGAAGCGGATCCGTCTTGTTATCCCGGTTTGGGTGGGGGAAATTATCATCGAGTCAAAAGAATCAATCAGATACCCTGGCTTGATGATTGACTCGAATATGTGTTTTTTTCGAGCAGGTTCGAGCGTCAGCGGATAAGGCTTCCGTGCAAGTATCGGCTCTCAGTCGCCTTATGGCCAACACGCAGCGGCCAACCTTTAGCAAAAGAAGTCTACTGATTAGTGCAATGGAGTCAGTGCTCTTGTATGGCTCCGAGGTTTGGGCTGACGCTCTTAGTAAAGAGACGTACCGAAGGCGTCTGGCACAGGTGCAGAGGCAAGGAGCTTTGCGGATAGCCGCTGCATACCGCACTGTCTCTGCACCTGCTGTGCTGGTAATCTTGAGAGTGGTTCCAATTAAGTTACTTGCAGACGAACGGAAACGTGTATACTCACGTAGAGGGGAGTCGGCGAGAGAAACCGTCAGCCGAGAGGAACGGAGAAGAACCCTTATCTTATGGCAGCAAACATGGGAGAACAAAACGCGAGGCAGGTGGACCGTACGGCTGATAAGTGACTTGGGGCCGTGGTTCTACAGAATGCATGGTGAGACTGATTATTATCTGACGCAACTACTCAGTAGTCACGGGTATTTTCAGTCTTTCCTGTATAAGATGGGAAAAACACCATCCCCAACTTGCGTGTTCTGCCCGGGGATGACGGATGACGCCTTCCATACGTTCTTTACGTGTAATAGATTCACAAGACTCCGTTCGCATCTCTCGGAGAAAATTGGCGTAATTTCCCCAGAAAATGTAACGGGAAAAACGATGCAATCAAAGGACAATTGGAACTGTGTGTCGCATTACGTACGGACAGTACTTATTATAAAGAAGGACATGATGCATCGCTTGGCGAGGAAGGGGACATCTCTGTAACGCAATATTATAGTAACTAATAGCAATTCCTTCCTATCCATCCGTGGAGAGAGATTTCCCTTAGCCTGAAGGCACCGCTAATCGATGATTAATGAGGCCTAGTCCGAAGTAATGCGACAAACAGTTCCAGGCTAGATTCTCGGTGTGACAGGGGAGGTGTTTAGTCGGTAGTCCGGTAGCGGGGGAGTCCGAGACTCCGAGCGTAAATAGCCTACACCTCCCAAACAAAAAAAGAAAAAATCCTGTCGTCCTACAGAAGCCAAGGATTTATTTAGATACAAAAAGAATATTTGTATTCGGCTTCCCTCATCCGTTTTGGAACCATCGGTGTAGATCATGATCTCACTTCCAGATGTGAAATCCTGCACCGTTTTCCACGCTTCTCTGGTCGGAGTGTTGATCTTGTATGGAATTGTTGTGCCCACTATTGGTTGAATTCTATCCAGCTCACTTTTACTTGACATTCTCTCCATTTTTTCCAAAATGCGTACGTGCTCCGCCTGAGTGTGGTTAGACAACCCATATGTAGATTTCAATTTGATGCTTGCAAGTGATGGCTCTCTAAAGATAAATTTGCCCAAGCCAATGCCCCGTAAGCGGTTATTGGCCTCACTACTGTTGTGTAAATCCAGTGGGCAATTTTGGATTTTATTCCCCAGGTTTTCCCCACTAGACTTTTCATTGTGAGTAGCGCCAATGTAGCTCTCCGTCTGACTGCTCCTATGTGTGGAGTCCAAGTTAGCTTACAATCCAAGGTTACTCCTAAGTATTTCACCTTGTTTACTAAGCTGATATGTATTCCGTTAATGGTCGGAGGTGAAAATGTCTCCGGTTTACGGCGCTTTGTGTAAAGCATAAGGTCCGTTTTGTCGGCATTGATGTGCAGTCCGTTTAGCTTCGCCCACTCAAAAAGATGTGAGAGTGCAGTCTGCATCAATTCCGACATGGTTCCCGGGAATTTTCCACTTATCAGTATAACGATATCATCAGCGTACGCCAGCGTTTTGAAACCCTTCTCGATGAGGTCCTCCACAATTAGGTTAAATGTGAGTACCCAGGCAAGTGGTGACACTATGCCGTCTTGTGGTGTACCCCTGTTAATCCATTTATTCAAGGTTACGCCGTTTTCTTCGGCTGTAATCTTCCTTTTAGCTAGTAGTTCCGTCATACATTTGGTTAGATATGGGTCTGTTGCTTATCTTTGATGGCTGCTACTATGCTCTCGGTTTTTACATTATTGAAGGCTCCGTCGATATCAATGAAGGACGCCCAAGTGCAATCTTTGATGGCAAGGTTCCTCTCTATTCTGCGTACGACTTCGTGTAGTCCAGTCTCTGCTGCGCGCCCTGGAAGGTATGCCTGTTTGTTGGGGCAAAAGTCGTTATGTTCATGGTGGTTTTGATTTTGGTGGTTCATGGTTTTATGTACCCATCCACCAGGCGTTCCAGGGTCTTCAGCATGAAAGACGTTAAGCTGATAGGTCCATAATCTGTTGCTTTGTAGTGGCTGGCTTTTGCCGGCTTGGGTATAAAAATTACTTTAGTTTCTCTCCAGTCCAGAGGAATATAGCCTCTGGATATGGAGGCTCTATATATTTTCACCAAAATCCGTATTATTGTGATATCCACTTTCATGAGCATAATCGAATACACTTTGTCAGTTCCTGTTGATTTGTAAGGTTCGAAAGTATTAATGGCCCCAACGGACATTTTCTTCGGTTACTCTTTCTTTCAGGGGGGCCACGGTAAGAAGTCACGTTGTTTACTTATTCTGTCTCCTCATCCGTTGAGCATGGAAAGTGTTTGCTTAGTAAAAGCTTAAGACGTTCTATATTATTTTTTGTCCACGATCCGTCCTCATTTTGGAGCATCGTGTCCACATGTGGTTCTCTTTTCTGAGCCCTGCTTAGCCTAGATGTCTCGTTTCCTCCCTCAATATTGCTGCAAAAAAGATTCCAGGATTTCCTTTTCTTTTTTCTTACAGCTGTTCTGAAAATTTTCAGATTTCGCTTATTGTCCTCCCAATCCGTACCTCGGTTTGTGAGGCGAGCTTTCCTGAATAGTCTTTGAGTATTTTTCCTGATCTCTTCCAGTTCTTTGTTCCACCAGCTTACCTGTTTTTGTTTGACGGCAGTGATTGGACACATTTCATTGAAACTATCGACCAGTAGACTTGTGATATATCTCACCTCATTGTCGATGTCCTTTTGACTTCTCAATGGATTCGTCTGGTGTGAACCTATATATATATACAATTCGCTTTTCTAGGATTGCAATAGACCAATGGGGTCTTCTCGGCTCTTCTCATATGAAAGGTGATCCATTGATCCAGAGTCACATACACATGCCTGAACTGCGGTAGAAAAATTAAATTAATTTTCTTCCGAAATATAATGCAGCTACGGATATAATTTACCCCGCTTAAGGCAAAGATTTTAAATTGTCTTGCACTGATTCCAGTGTATCTTTCCATTAAGTTTCCAATTCTCCATTAAGTTGTTAAGGCTCATGTATCAGTGCTAGGTCGGTGTTCCCATGTGCTAGATGTTTAAGCAGGTTGGCTGTTGCCGCCCTGCTGTGGTGCAGATTTGCTTGGGTCACCCGCATTAGTTTTTCGCTTTTGCTCAAAGGGTGCGGTCACCTTAGCTCTGGTAGTCACCGGGATGAAACCAAAACTCAGTCGTCCGTTTTTGTACCACAACCATAGTTTTTTGACGTCTTCTGTCATTTGTTTCTCAACTGCACAAAAGAAAATAGCATAATTTACCTATCTTTTCAACCACATACATCTGACCACCTACAACTACTTGATGTGGGAGTCTTTGGACCAATTAAATCAAAGTTGAAAAATGGCTTTCAATAATTGACATATAATGAACCCAGGCAAAACATTCACAATCTACAATATTCCAAAGCTTGTGAAAATTGCATTTTTCGAATCATTCACGGCAAAAAGTATCACAAGCGGGTTTAACAAACCCGGAAAATGGCCCCTTAATGAATTAGCCTTTAGTGACGAAGATTTTGCTCCAACTGGGGTGTATACAACCGGTAACTTAGAGCATCTACCTCCTACTAAAAAGGTCGTTGAAGATTCGACAGCGCCTACTCCGCAGCCAAGTGTCTCATAAATCTGCCAACCCTCTGCTTTTGGAACACAGGATTTCTAGAAGGATGCGCGAGAATCTACAGAACAAACTATTAACTCACCATTGATAACATATGATGATGAACTACAAAGGTTTAATTTAGATGCTTGTTATCCAGATGCTTTGAATAATTCACCAATCCATCAAATAGTAGCTCCTTTGAAGATAGTTTTGACACCAGAGGCAATTCGGCCCTACCCGACTGTTGTCAGAAGTAATAAAACAAACAAAGAACGACGGCCAGGAAAATCACGAATTTATACTGACAAACCCGAAAAAAGCTTATTGAGGAGAAACACAATGAAAAGCAATTGAACAAGCTAGAACAGGAAAGAAGGGCTAGGGCAAGACAAATGAAAGGTAGTTTAGCTGATGAGATCACAAATGAAGATGAAACCGAGCATGAAAGTTTTGAAATTAACAGAAGCCAATTGACAGTTTACCGGAAAATATTAAAGAAGGTTCGTTTATTTTAGTGAGGTTGTTACGGTATAGTTTCGCGATCCTCGGGGGAGCTTCCTTCACGGATGAATTAATTGGCAACTCGATATGCGACGTAGAGAAACTCGTCGGTGTTGAGACCATAACCGTGTGCGCATTACGTTCCGTATCCTTGGTGAATTTTCGATTAAATTGAGACGAGAGATTTAGTGTACGAACAGTGAACGTGTTAGGTTGCATCGCCGTATGCTGGATCCGATCCGTATCCTTGGTGAATCTTTGATTAAATTGAGACAAGAGATTCAGTGTCCGCACAGTGAACGCGTTAGGCTGCATCGCCGTGTGCTGGATCCGTTCCGTATCCTTGGTGAATCGTTGATTAAATTGAGACAAGAAGTTTAGTGTACGGTCAGGGAACGCAAGTAACGGGTGAACGATTTGTTGAGTTCAAGGAACCGTCTGTGTACGGAGAATCGAAGATCCTGGAAGCGAAGGCAATGCATTAGTTAAGTAATAGACTATAAGCCGTAAGATTTTTTGTTACCACTTAGGTCTAAGATAGTCATAAGGAAGTACAAAACGAGAAAAAAATTCAAATAAATAAAAAAGAAAAAAATTATAACAAAAACAACTCGCGCGAGTTTCTCTCCTTTAGGGAAAATACCAGTACGCTTTGTATTTCAGAAAGAGGAAGAACGTCCGGGGAAGGCGAATCGGTTTGCCGCATTCTCGCTTGGTGGCATATTGGGCTCGGTGGAAGCGAGGGGCGCCCACGGCCGTCTCCAACGGACGTACCGGGACATAGGGCCCCGGCCGATTACTCCCCGGGCCGGAACTGCCCGACGGCTTGGGAAGAAGTCGGTGCCTAACGATCAGGCCTAAGAACGACGCGTAACAAGGTTTCCTAAGAAAAAAGTATTATTTACTATGTAGGAAAAGTGGTCGGTCACTATGGTCAGACTGAATTTAAAGTATCTTATCTAAGAAAGAAAGCCTGGCTTCTGACGTGGACATTTGTTTTCCATAATATTGAAGATATTTATACTGTTTATATAACTGATATTGCAATGATTCTTCCAACACCTAAGCCTCCAACAGCCTCCAACAACAAAATTTTTCACTTTTTCAGTAAATTTTTCTAATTTTACTGTCCAAAAGTTTTTGTTATCATGTTAATTAACAACACGTTTTTCAGTGCTAACCCGCATTAAAGATTAAAAAAGGTGATTCTAAATTTAAGATAACTAATTTACGTAGAAAATGAAGCAATTTCATGTTTTATTGTTAGAGGAAAGTAATTTTATTTTCGTTAATTTTAAGAAAAGTCATTTAAGTTGTCTTTTAAATAAGAAAAGCTTTGTCATTTTGTTGACTATAAGAAAAGTATTTTATTTTTGTTTAATAGAAATTAAATCTTCATTTTTGTGTTTAATTTTGTGTTTAATTTAAAACTACCCCACAGCGTACGAAGGTACCCCCAACACTGCATATAGGTGCCCCCTTGTTTGGGCAGATTCGTACATATTCCAGATTTAGTTTAACTCATAATTATGGATGAAACATCAGATTAAATCATCTGTCATTTTTTATATGAATCTCAGAAAGTCTGACTACAAATTTAAACTGTAAGGTGATTAATTCATGAAAAAAAAAATTGTGGAAACCGTATGAAGGGTCCCCTACTTCCCCTAAACTGTACAACGGAATCGATGGGTTCCTCCCAACTGACAGGCGATGATGTCAGGCTTCCTACCCGGATCCCGCAAATCGACGTTTAAAACACTACTTTATTATTGTCCTTCAATATATCACGTATAAATTATCCTCAGTATCAATGGTTACTTCCCAATTATGTGTTATGAGGATTATAGAGAACATTATAGTCATTCTTGAAATGAATAATCCTTTATTACGCTTTTTTCTGTTAGTCCGACATTTGTTTTTGTTTTTTTTTTGGAGGGGGGGTGGTTTTCCGATCATACATTTGGTCCTAATTTGAGGAGTTCAGATTTCGGTGTTCAGCAGCATGATTAAAGCTGAACTTTCCTTTTGGCAATATTTTCTACTAGTCTAGAGTAAACGACTACAAAGTAATAAAGCCTATTATTAGGAAATATCCATAACGAAACTGCTGAAGATTGTTCTGATACGCTTTCAAGAATCTTGCTTAACTTCAATATTTAAGATAATTACTTTGTTTAATGTCTCGGTCATACCAGGACAGAAAAATTAGCTTAAAACGATTTCATTTGATTACCATACCAAATGCAATATATTTGCATACATATTTATTGCAATTCACCTCATTTGGTGTATTAATGGAACAACTGAAATGTTGTTGCCCCAAAAGTACACATTTCAATCAGGTAGTTCCTTATCAACTCGTTTGAAACGAAAATACTGGAATTTCCCATAGGTGATAAATATTTTACGTTTGATTTGCTATAAACGTTCAGGATTACTTGTATGCAACGTCAAATTACCACAATTTTATTGTACTTTATAACAATGAAATCAATTTGATTGGAACTATATCAAAATCATTTAGCTTACATTGATAGCATATTAAAATCTTTAATATTGATTTTTGTGGACAAAATTAAAAATGTATTAAGCAGTCCTGGAAGGCTTTGAAAATCTCTTTCAATATCACCTACCCTTAAACATTCTCTTTCGACATGCCAAGGCCGAGACCGCATCATAACGATAAATTTTGTATAAAAGACGTGAACGTCATCTCGATTGGCATCAGTTTCACTTTTGTTGAGATCTAATCAATAGCACCATGTTCAAGTTTGTAAGTTATTCATAAATTTCAATATAATCTTACAAATAGTGACACCGAAATACAATGTGTGAATTAACAATGCAAATTTGTTGATACATCTTCTTTGCATCTTCACAGGTCGTACTTGCCGTCTTCGTAGCATTAGCTGCTGGCCAACGTTACACTCCATCAGGCACTTCAGAAGCCGCCGCTGAAGTCCGCAGCTTCGCCAGCGATGTTGCTCCAGATGGCTCATACCGTTACTCATATGAGACCTCCAACGGTATTGCTGGTCAAGAACAAGGTGTAGGAGGAGTTTCAGCCAGCGGTGCTAACGCATACACCTCACCTGAAGGAATCCCAATCCAACTCACATACACTGCTGACGAAAATGGATTCCATCCAGAAGGTGCCCATCTCCCAGTCCCACCAACCCCACCACCAATCCCAGCTGCCATCGTCCGCGCTTTGGAATGGATCGCCGCCCATCCATACAAAGAACCAGCTGCTGTCCCATCCCGTTATTAAGTGAAACTGACTGTTTAACTTAGTGTAATTATTTAAATAAATCAAAATTAATTAAAAATTACCCAAGACTTTATCGATATCTAGTGGAACTAGAATGATATTAAATATTACATTCTTTCTGTTTATGGTTGCAAACCAGGAGCTATTATCATAAATCACTCTGGATTACAAAATCATTGAAGGTGAGTACGGTGAATACCAGGAAGATATTTTGGAATGGTTTCGAAGGTGGACTTACCAGCTACACCGCGATTTTCCAAATCGAAATTTCGACTTCCTCTACCGCAATTTACACAACCAGCTTGCCTACAAGCAAAAGAACTTAAATGGAGTCTTAAGCTTGACTTGAATATTAATGCAGAAGTATCTTCAATGGACTAATCTTAAAATGGAGATTAATTTTATTAGATCATCTCACCTGTGTGTGAAACACGTATCACGGCATTTGCGCTTTGCATTGTATATCTAGAAAACCAAGCCGGATTACTGGCTGATACTTTATATATTCTTGTTCTTGTAAGCCCCTGCAAAGCTAATTGGATGTTATTAAAAATAATAACATCAAGCTCATTCGATTAAATCATATTCCAAATGTATTGTCTTATAAACATTGCAAGAGCCCAATTATTCTTAACGTTGTTGACTCGACATGCTGTCACCTTCATTATGGCATGGATCTTTATAATTGACTAAAACATAAACATTTGCAAAACAGGATCCGCGTGAAGTGTGTAAATAAGGAAATGAATATGAAGTGAACAGATATTGAAAAATTACTCTTCTCAATTGCTTCGAGTACCACAAGCTACTGCTTTGTTTACGACAAATAATATACTCAAATCAAGTCCTGTGAAGATTCATTTTCTTGCTGAAAGATACAGTAAAATATGAATAAACTTTATGAACACACTTAAGTGATTTTTAGCCGATTGCCTAGATCGTAGAAAAATGTTGAGTCCCATGAAACGAGCAGCAATGCCTTATGAAACAAGACAACTGAAATAATTAAATGAAAAGCCCAAATAGGGTATGCACACTGAAGAAAATTCCAAAAAAAAGTTAGACATCTGAGTTAAGTGCGCTTATATATCTTCTCAAAAGTAAGGCACTTATGAGATCATTACAAATGAAGGTTCATTGCTAGACTTAATCGCAAAATTAAGCTCAATCTTGTCTCTTATTGTGGCGTCACACACTCTTGGGCGAAGTTTCTTCTATTTCCCAATCGGATTTCCTTGTACTTCACTCAATCATAATCCTTGTGTCGCCGATTTTCTTCCAAAATTTCTTTGTGATAAGCCTATATCAGTTCACATATATTTATCATATGAAGACACAAATGTTTTTGTAAAACTGCCCGATGGCTTGCCTTTTTGAATGTGAAGCTTCAAATAACTCCTGTCGCTTAAAAAGTGATTTTAAGGCAAAGGAAACACTTCTATGCATCAGAACACTCTTCATAACCGCATTGTATGTTTGAATGTTATTATTCTTATTATTAAATAATCTTATTACCGTAAAAACTAATCGTTATAGTTGTGCAGCTACTTCCTCTCTTGAGTCATAAACTCCCGTATGTGACATTCAAAACCATCTCGGTCCATTGACCAGTTCCTTAAACTGGTTACTCCGAGAAGCAATTTATTGTACTCATCATTCGAGCCCAACAAGAGCTTACAGGACTTTCCCACAGATCTTCGGCTCTCCGCCTTATTTTAAATGACTTCTTAAATAACTGGCAGCTTCCGTAGTTTTATCATTTTGGATACCACAGGCTCTTCAAACAAATGTACAGCTCACGGCTTTATCTTATTTGGCTATCCTATCATGCGCTGAAGGACCCGCCTTTCAAATATTTTCGAAATTATAACATATATATAAAAATAAATTCGAATATTCGAAAACCTTCACACACATGAACGATCACAGTCGAAAAGGTAAAAGATAATTCCGCAAGGCAAATAAAAAAAAACATAAAATTAAAAGGAAGGTTTTCTTTTATTTTTAGCAAAACAATTTTATGGAGATGGAAGCAATTACAAATAATGTCATGTATTACTCAATCATGCGTGTCAAAGAACCATCAATCACCTTAAAAATAATTTTCTTTTTGTTTTTTGCTGTGGTAACACTATTTATTTCTTAATTATTTATACATTTGTTTGGTACAAATTCTTCCTCTGAGAGGAAGAGAAGAAACTTCCTCCTGTTATTTATATACATATGTCAAAAATATATGTAAAATAGCACTATCATTGAAACAACAATAAGAAAAATAATCTTAAGACTTGTAGTAGTAACCATGCTAAAGCATTTTTAATTTTCTACATCTACTGCTTCATACGAGAGTGGGGTCAAAAGATTCCGGCGTGACCAAGAGATGGCGCCACTAGGTCTATTTTTGGAACGGCGTCCTACATTACCATTCCTACCGAGCTTGTATGTACAGTTTCAGCCCAATCGCTACGTTAGTTTGCGTTTGAGAGCATATTGTGCGAGACGCTTCCGTTGTTTTCATTAAAATGGAAAAATTGAAAAAAACGTGCTGTCATCAAATAATTCTGTTTGAAAGGTTTTACAGCAAAACAAATAAAAGAAGAGATGGATTCAACACTAGGAGATTCCTCCCCATCATATCCAACTATTAAGCAGTGGGTTTATGAATTTAAAATCGGTCGTGTGAGCACCTCTGACGAGCCTCACTCAGGACGGCCCGTTGAGGTCACAACTTCAGAAATGATTGAGAAAATCCATCAAATAGTGTTGGAAGACCGCAGGTTGAAAGTGCATGAGGTAGCTGAGACCTGTAGAATGTCAGCTGAACGTGTGCGAATTATTTTGCACAACCATTTGAGCATGGAAAAGCTGTGTGCAAGGTGGGTGCCGCGTTTGCTAACGCTCGACCAAAAACTGATTCGAAAAAACATTTGTACCCACAATTTGTCGCTGTATAGGCGTAATCCAAACGAATTTTTGCGTCGATTCATAACTGTTGATGAGACTTGTGTCCACCACTACACTCCTGAATATAAAGAACAAAGAAAACAGTTGGTTTGAAAAGGGGAACCAACTCCAAAGAAGACAAAACAATTTTATCGGGAAACAACGTTATGGCTACTATTTTTTGGGATACGAGAGAAATTATATACATTGATTACCTTGAAAAGAGTAAGACTATCACTGGTCAATACTACGCAGAGTTATTGTAACGTTTGAAGCACGAGGTGTAAATTAAACGACCTCATATGGCGAAATTAAAAATTTTGATTCATGACGATAACGCACCGGCGAAATCCATGTCCGAAATCCACGAATTGAAGTTTGAATTGATGCCGCAGCCTCCCTACTCTCCAGACTTAGGTCCCAGCGACTATTACTTGTTTCCTAACCTCAAAAAATTGCTTGGCGGTAAATGATTTAAGAACAACGAGGAAGTTATCGAAGCTGTAAATCAGTATTTTGAGGAGCTGGATGAATCTACGTTGAAAACTGTTATAACTAAATTAGAACACCGTCATGAGAAATATACCAGTGTTGATAGAGATTATGTTGAAAAATAAAGCAAAAAAAATTAAAAAACATCGTTTTTTTTGGTCAGGCCGGAAACTTAAGGCCCAGATACAATACTGCGTGACGGCGATGCGAGAACTTGAAGAGATTTTCGCTTGTCGTCGCGCAACGCATTCAATTTACAATGCACGCGATGCAAGGAAGAATAATATTCATATGACAAATGTCAAATGACGTTTCAAATGAAATTTGATTAAAATTGTTTTGATTTTTTAAAAATTTGAATTTGCAATTTTCCTTCGTTTGGCAAATAATAGCCTCAACAATGATGTACGAAATTTTCATTCAAAATTCATTCCGATTAACCTTGGTACTTAAAAAGTAATAAAGGCGTTTGAATTTCATTTACACGCCATAGAGCATCTGACAAACGTCACACACCTCGTTGCGAGGAAGTTTCATTTTTCCGAATATTTTTCGCCTTGCATCGACGCATCTCAATCATTGTACGATGTCGTATACAGATGCATGTTACGAAAACGGGTTGGCATTTGCTGCGAGATTCTCGTCGCGCTCTCGCATCGCCGTCTCGCAGTATTGTATTTCGGCCTTTATTCTTATTCTTATCATTCTAAGCTAATCCTGCAGAGGATACTGAGTAGAGCCGTTTTGCACGATATCA
The DNA here is from genome assembly GCA_954870665.1 of Stratiomys singularior. Classification (NCBI taxonomy): domain Eukaryota; kingdom Metazoa; phylum Arthropoda; class Insecta; order Diptera; family Stratiomyidae; genus Stratiomys; species Stratiomys singularior. The sequence goes on along the minus strand of OX940877.1, from coordinate 110,118,652 downwards.
TAAACAAAATTGACTGAATAATTCTACGCCAGGAGCAATGCACGCCAGCCTTCAAAGGTTTATTATTTATTCATAAGGTTTGACTCATATAAATGGTTTAATCGACATACATACGAATGCACGATTGGAAAATAAGCTTTTTGGCTTCCTTGATTTTTGCCATAACTACTTTTTGTAGTGCCGATCGGTTCCCTATATATATATATATATATATATATCTATATATATATGCTATATGCAGCCGAAATTCTGTCCAGCGATTGCTGCTTGACATTACAAGCTACGTTGGGTACAGTCGTGGTCAACTGACTCCAAATCTTTTCACAGAAGCGTCATTTTCCCAGCAATTATTTAGGAACAAAACCAATAGTTGTTGAAAACGGTATATTTGTAGGTATCTTTATGTGGAAGAATATTCAAAACTGCAGTACTCCTGTATCCGCGTGTGAAAAGAAGTTTTGTATGTGAGGAAACACTTTATGTATTATAAATGAGTCATCAACATTCGATCAACTGACACTTAAACCTTCACTCACCAAAACTATACACCATACTTTGGTTGGGAATGAATTTCCCGCTCTTTGTTTCTGGGTAAGATGCATCCTAAATAAGTTCAAACAATCACAATCAAGATCTATGTAGAGCTTTTCACATTCAATTAGTTTGATCGACAGGATTCGTGGGGTTGGATGGAAAATTCAAAAACCGGAAACAGTAAATTTTGGTTCCATTGAAGTTCAAGATGGTTTCAAGATTCTTTCTTTCTCTCTCATTTCCTTTGTCCCTCTTTGATTTGAAATGAGTTGAGCTATACCACCTTACTAATAGCCTAGAGTTATCCAACCAATTGTTTACCAGAGTCTTTAAAAAACCCGAAAACTTAAAAAAAATGGAAAGCATTTGAATGTTATTATACGTTTTTTAAGCAGATCACGGTCGGTAGAATATTTTAAATAAATATACGAAAAAAACTACAAAATATAAATATAAAAATAAACCTAACATCCTATACTATAAATATATCTAACATACTTTACTGAGTTAGAGATTGCAATAGCAACCAAGGTCAAAAATGGATCAAAACCATCCAAGTACAAATAATACTAAAAATAAATTAATTAATTGTTACATATATAATTTCGAAAATATCATTCTTCAGAAACCAACACTGTTTAAGGCTTTATTATCTCATAAAAAGCCACTAAAATGATTGCTCCATTTCAGTTTTTAATCATGTATTCTTTCCCAATCACTAATTTCAGTTAATGTTAAAAACAAACATCAAAAACCGGATAAAATGGCTACCTCTTATTTTTAGATATTTCACAACGAATAATTTTGATAGGTTTCAAACTGGCGTTAAAATTCATAAGAAACTAATAAATACTTTTATTAACAGGCGTTATAAATGGAATGCGTTAAAATTCTGATCATTAATATACTTGTTTAAAGTGTCATCGCTCTCTTTGGAAATGTTATAAAAACGAGTATTTAATATATATTTGGGCTAATTGAATTAAAAATATAGCCAAAATAATCATCTAGCAATAACTAGCAATAACAAATCTTAATTGATTTCCTCTGATTTTTTCCGGGATAATATCAAATCTTATAGAGACACTGTAAAGAGATATGCTTGGAAATAGAAATATGCAAATTTTTGAGAGCAATTTTTTCCGCTTCATCAAATAAATTAAAAGATTGAAAAAATATCATCAATAAATCTAAATCACATCTAAAATTGGCATATAAAATTCCCATACATATTGCTCATTCGCCACAGGTCCTTGTTTTTGAAAAACGTCATCTACATGGGACACCCATCACGTTATGACGGTAATCGGTTAAACGCACCCAAACACAATTGCTAAAACTTTCAATTTTTTTTCGATTGTCAAAATTTTATGTACATTTTAACGATCGTCAAGAAATTCGGCTTGTGGTCATTTGTACCAGATAAGTTGAAATGGATCTTGTCAACTGTATAAAATTATAATTGATTTTGGGATTCCGGCAAATCTTGTAGAACTCACAATGACAACTATATTACACTAAAGACCGTAAGTCAAGATGTGCAGAAAGCTGGTAGTATAACTTACTTTGAAGTTCTGACTGAAAACGATCTCTTTTTTGTCTATAGTAATCCCGAAACCTCTCAACAAAAGCCTCAATCAAGTATTAGTCTTCTCCTATGCTGGAATTGACCCAGCATTTTCGAGGTTTCCTACTGATCTTCGTCCGATCAATCCGTCGAATACCCTTCAATACAGAATTGTCGTTTATACACTGCAAATGATCACCTCCCTGAAGTTTCAGCAATTTTAATAGTTAAAACGGACAACTCGCTGTTGTATCTGATTCACCACTGGCATACATCCTACTTTCTCTGAAAATTCTTCCAAGGACCTAGCAATCAAACAAATTTATCGTTTCCTCAGATGCTTACATAAGACCCTACACCATCATCTATGCTATAACCAACAATTGCAGACATTGAACCTTTTATTCCGGTGGAAGCTAGATTTCAACCTGAATAGGACCAAATAAAAGGCTTCAATCATGAACTGGTTGATTCACCGCTTAATCTCGACAGTTTGATTGCCTGGTCTCATCTCCTGTGCCGAGTTATATAAATTTGCCCACATACTCTAAATTGTCCATCGTTTTATTCACTGGTGTTAGTTTTTAACGTGAGAGTTTTACCTTTTGGTTATTCCTCATACATCTGATTCTAAGCCCAACAAAGTTTCCTTTGAAGATAAAGAACACAAAGCTAAAGCCGGTGGCAAATTATGGCCTGCGGCAACGGAAGATTGAGCTTGTAATATTATACCTTAGTAGTTCGTATATTGCTGCCTCTTTTAGTAAGTAGGGCAGGTTTCATACTTTAATCGTTTATCCAGGATATGTTCTTGGTTGGAGATGTTATGAGTTAACTAAAAAAAATGAGTTGTTAATCTTTCGGCCATATTGTCCAATCAGTTTTGCTGGAATGTCATCAATGCGCGGCAATTTATCATTATTTGACATTAGTCAGTTTCGTATAGGTCAATTTGTACAGCATCAGTCAATTTTATTGGCTTGGGTAGCGAGCGCACACGGAGGGAGTAATAGTTCTCCGAAGTAAAATCAGGACAGGAATCAGGACTTTTGTGCTTTCCCGTCAGCCAAATTAATTCTTCTATCTTTCGTCTTGTAGAAAGTCATTTCAAAAACTTCTTCATAAGCTTTGCACAACTTTGTATGCTTGTGTTGTTGTTCACCAGATTATTATCAATTGTTCTCGGCTCTTTGTCCTAATATTTCCTTTTTGACGTTTTGAAGCGAATAGAACTACTACAACCATTTTCACAAATCTATGCATTTTTGAATTCGGAAGTGAAGTGAACAGAAGAAACAGGGCTTGTCAGATAATAACGAAAAATACAGTTTCCAGAGGGTACGTTGAGTTTGTGTCTTAAAACTGGGAGATTGAAAACCAAAAAAACCAAGAAACATCTTTTACCTGCTTTGGCTTAACATTATCCAACTTGGATCACTCTTCATTAGAAGGCCGTAATATGTTATGATGATACCGAAATTAATCAACTGGGATCTCATGGGAACACTTCGGCTGTTGTGGACCCAAATTATAGACGCGTGAGCAAAACTCAAGAGCTGCTGTGTACGTTCCTTCAGGGAAAAACTGTGGTAAATTATATCACGTAATAAACATAAGCATCCTAAAGGATTCATTGGGTCTGACCATCGATATGTTTAGTTGCGTATTGGATGACGAGATTTCCATGGACAATAATGACCCTCACCACGCCGTCAAAATAACAAAGGTATGTCTACTGAATAAAAACATAAGTCCACTAAAGTGACCGGTCCAATCACTCGATCACTGTTCCCGCAAAATAAGGAAAGTTGAAGGCGTACGAATTAACTGTGGGAATAAGGAAAATAATGGACTATTATCGATTATTTGGCTTAAAAAAAGCATTTGTTTCAATAACTAAACAAATGAGTACAGTAACCTATATAATGCCTATCGTTAGCTCTGACTTCTTCCCAGAATATGGGTTCTGGGATGGCTCTGGGATGGGTTCTGGCAGGTTCACTTCTTCAGCATTTCGAAAACCTACGTAGGCCAAGCTGCTGTGCGTCTATTAAATCAGCAAAGGAACAAATGGTAGTCAGAACGAGCAAGGTTTGGAGAGCACGGGGGTGATCAAGTTATTCCCAACCGAGCCTTTCTAATTTTTCTTTAACGGAGTTTACACGATGAGATCTGGCATTGATATCGTGGAACAGAACTTTGTGGTGTTTTCGAGCTTGCAATTGTCGTTTTTCGTTTAGTGCATGTGCCAAATTGGTCAGTTGGCGTTGGTAGCTATAAGTTGTGACTTTTTCATTCGGTTTTAGTAGCTAATAATACACAACATCCTTCTGGCCCCATCAAATACACAGCATAAGCTTATGGCAATGAGTATCACGTTTTAGTTGTGAGGTTGATGGTTGGCCATTCTATACAACATATGATGCTTTACGTTTAGGGTGTTCGCAATAAACCCGTTTTTCATCGCCAGTAGTGATTCGACTAAAAAACAATTAGATTTTGTTTTTCGTTGTTTTTCCATTTTAAAAATGCTATGTTTTTAATTTTTTTTTGACAAATATATATTTCGGGAGTGAGTTGCTCCCTTCTTCAGTGTCAGTTATTTTCTATAACTAAATATTTAGTTATTTTCTATGACTAAAAATAACTGACACTGAAGAAGGGAGCAACTCACTCCCGAAATATATATTTGTCAAAAAAAAAATTAAAAACATAGCATTTTTAAAATGGAAAAACAACGAAAAACAAAATCTAATCTAGAAGTGCTAAACACGAGACAACACACACAGTAAAAAACAATGTTTTTTGTGTTCATCAAGATATTTTTTGCGTCCTGTGATTCGGGCATTGAGTTGATTTTCGTTCTCTCCTATTTTTTGAATCTTTCCCATTTCCCTTTCCGCATGTAAACGTTCTGAAATGATTAATAGGGTGACACCCAACTCCAAAGCAAGATCTTTTGCGTTCGACACGAATTTCCATCCAATAATGCTTGCAATTCTGCATCTTCAAATTTTTTGGCTGGCCTGGTCGTTCCTTGTCTTTCAAGTCAAAATCACCATTTCGGAAGCGTGCAAATCATCGTTCACAGTTTTTGAATTGGAGCATGTTGACCGTAAGCTTCTACCAACAATCGTTAATTTTTAGCAGCGTTTTTCTTCAAATGTAAGAAGGTTATTAAACTTCCCCGCAAAAAAACTTTTCCAGGCACAAAATTCGACATTTTTTAAGCAAAAACAAACTTTGTTGTTTACGCTATTTCGTTCAATGACTAAGTGAGAGTTAAGTACAGATGCTTACCCTTCAAAATACCATATAAGTTTTTATAGACACAAACCATATGTAAAAGTTATGCCATCTGTTATCTAAGTCGACATTATTAACTGACACTCCGAATAAATTGGAAGTATTAACTCCAAAAGGTGTTATAGCTGTTATTGAAGCCAAAGAAAGCTGTAATAAATTTTCAAAACGGAAATGTGAAACCACCACAAAGTGTTTTAGTCATTTACAAATGTTTATTGCTTCGTTTCTGTTTCGAAACTAATAAAAAACAAACTCATTTTGCAGCGACGAAAATCTGCCAAATAATAAATTTTCGGAGCAGTATTACCTGCCGCTGTTTATAAATTTATGTAAAGAACTTTTCTTCATAGTTCTAAACGCTTCCTTTGTGAAACGCTTCGGTATCTAATCTAGTCTACTTCTAATAAAACAAATAACACAATTTTCTAGAAATCGTATCGATTGGATTCCCACTAAATTACCTCATATCTATTTCATCCTTCCTAAAATTTGAATTCGATATTTTCAACTTTGCCTTTAACCATTTTTAAGATTTTTCTACGTTTTAAGATGTAAGAGTCAAGGATAATCTGGTTTCTATTTTCTGATGAAGGAAAAAAACCAGTCTCGATAGATTCTAATCTTGATTATCTGGAAAGAAAATAACTAAACTCCGTAGATGTTTGAGCTTATCATCAATTATTTTGATCAGTTTAAAAAAATATTAAAAAATAACCGTGAAGAATATTATCAATATTCATAATTTAGAATGCGTATCATTGAAGGTGTAAAATTGCATATAAATTCTGTGTTAATTTGCTAATACATGTTATTGATCGTTTAATAGAACTGGAAAATAAGGCGATCTAAATTTAGATAATTTTAATTACAATTTAACACGGAAACTCAGTTGGTTCCTAAAATAGTTTTATAATGTTTTTGTTGAATGAAATATTACTAGGAATGGGTTCTGAATTTGATGTGCCCTTAGAGGTTTGATTTGAATAGGTCTGAACTTTATAGATTACAGATTTTTCTCTTCTAATTTATCATTTATATTCTTACTCCATCAAAACTTATCATTCGTTTTGATATGTTTTATTTAAAGCTACTACATATTTGTTATTAAATTTATTATAGCATAAATATTGGGCAACTTAGAGATGCGGGAAACATTTTGAGCAGCGAAAGATATTTATTTGATTTCCCGCAAATTTTTCAATGCGGCATCAGCAGTGAATATTGGTTGGAATAAATAAATTATAGATATCAATCATATCATTTTCGACATTTGAAAATAAAATCTCACATTAATATAAGTTGGTTTGTATCTTCACCTTGAAGTTTTTTTCAACATAAAATGTCAAACTATAAACCAAATTTTCGTCATTTTCAAGAAATTTTAACTTTTTACTTTATTAAAAAAAAAACTACAGCTGAGGTTTATCGAATGCTCTCAAGTGCGTATGGTGAGGCTCCTACCAGTGATAGACCGTGAGTGGTTCTAATGCTTTCAAAACAGTGATTTTGTTGTCGAATACCACCTTTAAGACGTGGAAATTATGTTGGGTACCGTAGGAATTAAAGTCAAGAAATGGCATACGATGTTTGTTTGCGTGTGAATACCTTCTCGAAAAGCAAAACAATGCAATGTATTGTGACTGGGGACGAAAAATGCGCTTATTATGGCTGAGCCAATCCTTAGAAAACAAACAACCGCAATCCAACGAGAGACATAAAAAATTAATTTCACAACATAAAAAAGCTCCGCCTCATGTCGTAAAAAGGGTCAAAATATACATTGAAACATAAAAATGTATGAAGCTCTACCTCACACGCTGTATTCACTTGATTTACAGGGCGGGGCATCTAACGTTTGGAGTTCGAACTTTAGGTTATTTTGAGGTAAGTAGGCTTAATGACATTTCCAATGTGACCGAAAGTCAGTTATATGTTTGTCATTTATGAATAGGGTCACTTTTCGCTCGAGCAAAGTCGTGAAAATTTATTTCTAATGTGGTCAGTCTTTTACTCAAACTACAAGAAAATTAGTTTTTTGGTGAATTTATGAAACGAGTTCGTGAAACAGGATCGTTGTCCGAAAAAACAATCTATTTTCTTACTCGTCTAGTACGCTCAAGTGGTGCGGATATTGGTCTTGCGGCATTTGTCAATTTTCCTTCGAAAACAAGCGAAGAAATGTCGTTAAAATAAATAATCACTACTGCGACATGTTAAGCCAATTCTTGTCTCCAATAATTAAAAAAGATGACAAAGACGACGTTTGATTAGGCAACGCAATGCGAGGACATCCAACGTAACAGTCGATCGTTTTGACACTACTTTCGAAATCCGCATCATTAGCTGAAATGCTGATGTCTATCGGCCGCCTCAAAGCTGTCGGCTTTGAATCCCTTGGACTCCTTTTGTGAATAGCCATTCAAAGACGTTCGATGTTTTGGAACATTTAATTTAAAGTTGCGATTTACGAATAGATGCCCAAATGTACTGAATATTTGGACTCATCGAATATTGTAAGACGAGAGAGAATAATTTGAGTTGTGTTTTCTTCCATTCATAAATGGAAATGTTCTATCTTTCTCATAGACTCGTAACTTTCAAAACATAGTCATTGGTTTGTTTTCTACCGATTCTAAGTCCGAATCATATATGCCCCCACACTTTCGCTTCCTTCAACTACCATTTATTCCAGTCAATGGCACAAAACATAGCTGGCCAGCACTTTAAATCCTATGAAGAAGTGAAAAACTGGATCGGCTCGTGTATTTAATAAAAAAATAAATTCATCCTACACAAGGTTCGTATCGTACCCAAAACATGGAAAAAGGCGTAGTCTTCGATGGACAGTATCTTAAAACTTAAATATGTAACCTTTTTTACGATAGTTCCGCTAACTTGGGGAGAACATTTTCATGAAAATTTTCTTTGAAAGAATTTCCAGAAACCTTGAAAAATTTCTCCAATTCACGTGATTCTTGGGTTACCGCTGAACAATGGTTCTAAATTTTTAGGGTTCAAAGTCTCCCAAAAGTTAACTTCGATTAACTTTACTTATTGTACCAACACAATTCCAGAAAGGCGCGTAGATTGTGTTTATAGCTAAACCGCGTGTTTGGGAATATAATTACAATAAAGTGCTTCTTTGGTGCAAGGTGAGCGCAGTTCGCGCGCGATTTTTAGAGGAAAATAATAATTCCGTCGCTAATTTATAATTGTTGACTATATTGTTTTTTTAATTGTATCGATGAACAGACTAAGGCTGACCGACTTTCTACAGGAATGTCACCCCTTTTATTTCATTCTAAATTTGATTCATCTATTTCACTGTATTTTCCCATTTTAACTACATAACATCTATATACAAAAAAACTGCTAATTTTCTCTCACATCGATGTATTTCTTGACTTCAATAAAAAAACGAAGTTGGCAATAACCATAAGAGGAAACTACAATAAAAAAACCTGGACCACCTCAAATATCTTGGGGTTCACCTTGACCAGTAAGGAGATGAGAAGGACATGATTATCCAGCGGATCAAAGCCACAAAAAAAGCATATTTTTCAGTTATTCCCAACCTGAGGTCTAAATACGCCCACAGATATACCATATAAGCCTGTGTTGTTATACGTAAGCGAAAAAGTAAGTGATTTTGTCAGTATGAAGCATGAAACGTGAAGGACACTCCCTTACAACGATGAGTTGCATGAACAATTTTCCGATCTACCGAGGCACCAGAAAATATAGATATGCGTATAACTACGCATATTGTAATGGGTGACCCATGTGTAGCGTATGAATGGACAAAAACTGCCGAAATGAATGCTACAAGCCAAAACAAAAATGTTGCCTCATAGCATTCTATTGTGTAGACTTCAAGTTTGAAAGCAAAGGAAGCTATGAAGACAACAAGAACGTGACAATAGATTCCTGTGCCAAATAACAAATTGGTGAATAAGGTCCATCGAACCCCCACGATCGGAGCCAGTTTCTTCGAGAGGTCAGGACCCGAAGTGGGCTATAAGGTCATAGATGACGATGAATAAACATAAAATTTCCTTTTACAATTTGTTCAACGTCCCCTCATGACTTGGATAAGCGAAAGCCGACATCCTCAAGTGCATAAGGCAATAAGAGAAGAATCGCTTAGCTCACAATCCTGAATTTGTTGGCTCAAACAAAAAATTCAGGAGCTTGATCTGTGATGACTTATTTTTTCGATATGATATGAAGATTTACTACGAAGTTTTTTATATTTTATTAATTTTGATGGGACGGCTATATTTCAAGTCTATTCTATTAAGTAATTTTGAATAATTATATCAGGGTTCTTGGATGGCTGTTGAAGGGTGTTTGGGATTTACTGATAACTTTGTGGATGTTTGTTCCGACTTTTAATAGCATGAACGTAGATAGATACACACAAAACTTGTTGGAGTTAAGATAAATAGATAAAGGGGCGGGAGATGCGCATTACCATTCTCCTAATTTTTGTATTCACATACAATATGCCACCCATGCAATTACATCGGAAAAATTTTTTTCCATACATTTACACTCAGAAAGCTAGCCATCGTGATGTCTCTCTTACCTTCGTATTTAATTTACAAGCTCTTTATTTTGCAAAGCTCGCCTTATTTGTTACATAGGGGTATCATATCTCTGACTTTGTGATGCCCCTCCGAAGTATGATTGCTTTTTAGCAGTTACACTGTGGTCTAAATTATTGTCAAATATTTGAAAGTTTTTTGAAATTTAATGGTTGATGGTTTCGCAATATTAACATAATATTTCAATGAGTTTACGATGAAAAACCTCAATCCGATGGTAAACCTTTATTTGAATGGAATTGAAAGATGTTGGAAATTTTCCAATTGTCTTTATTTCCAAATGGCATTTTTCATTAACTAATAACGACTCGTTTCTATTTAAATTACTAATTTGCACCGATCTACAGGTTCTACCTCACTCAACTCTTCGGCCAAATCCATATTAGCATTGACAATTTTCTGGTTTGCTAAGTGAATCAATAATGTTTTTGGTAGAATAAACATTTTTGCAACAAGTTGGTCAAAACAATAACCAACATGTTGTAACCCATATGGTATTGATATGTGGGGATTTTTAAGCTGTATAAGGCCCTATTGAAAATCTTCCTTAATTTGTAGATTTACGAAAGAAAAATCGATTGCAATGAAATCTCTTTCATATATTGACTTATCCAATGTCAAATGTCCAACATCGGAAAAACCGATATATTATCCTTTAACAAATCGATTTATCCGATGATGATGGAAGCAAATGCGTGATACAGTCATTGCTCCTCATAATATTATCTGAAACGGAATTATTTTTTTATTCGGTCGATAAAGTCAAAAATTTCTTTAATAGACCGCTCTTAATGACGGTTCTCCTTAAATTGCCAAATTATTCTCGTATTGTTAATCATTTAAAAGCTTGCAAAAAGAGCAAGCGAGCATCTTTTATAATTCTTTTCTGGAGATTTGGACAAAAGCTAATACAATTTCCTTCAATGCATTTTTAGCGAAAGGAACAGAGATGAACAATTATGCGAAGTTACGTTTCTTTTGCTGAGCAACAGGGTTTTGGTCAAAATTTCAGGACAGAAGCTACCAAGAGATGCAACATGTTAGCTGGTTGTTCCCACATATAGCATTTACCATATAATATTTTTTTTGAGCCACATTTCACCTCGATTAGTATTCCATTTTTTTTTTGTTCCGTTTTAAAGGTAGCAAGAATTCAGAATTATGACAATTTTTTGATGGGCACGAAATTATCCTGTGACCTCCTGTATATTTTTATATTCAGCAAATAATCCCATCTTATTCGAGACATTTCTAACTTTTCCAACGTCCATTAAATTTCATTCAAAAGAATTCCAATGATGTTTGATCATTGTCCTATTTCGTAGTCGGTAACACCGAAAGGAACTCGTAGGAGCCCTTATAATTGTAATGTTGGCCAAAGGGAGAGTGGAGGAGTTTGAGTTTTTGCATTGAAATCATCGTTAAGGAATAGCTTACAAAGTCGTTGTTAATGGATAGCGAGACACTGTCAATTACTTCTTTGGTATTTTCTGTCTCTCTTGTAGGCTTGTGAATGATGTTTCTTGTCTGAGCTGGGGTACCTGTAGACACAATCATGCTAAGGCACCCTTTTTCACCATTTTTACCTCTCAAATCGCAGAAAGCCGGAAAAATAATTCAGGAGGCTGCAAGTTCAAAATGTGAAGTTTGAAAGTATTTAGGTGCGTATCTACTGTTCTGACCAAGTATTCATCATCAAAATCGGTTAAATGTTCCTTTCCCGATTCATAGTGAACATAAATATCACTTTGGTTAAAGTTCTGTCTTCATCAGTTGAAGAACACTAGGGCATTGTCATGTGTTAATTTGATAGTGATGACAGAACTATTCTTAATATTATCCAAAATGTTTGTAAAATTAATGGAAATAAAAGTAACTTCGCGTGGAATAGCAATCTAACAAAACGATACTAATATTATACTTCATACATACTTTAAGCCATACTCAACATCTCGAAGGGATTAGAATTTAAAATAAGCAAACGTTCCTTAATTCATCATTTTATCCCTAAAAAAACACTACGCCAAAGACACAGCTACGCTACAATACTCATGAATGAATGGTTATAAAAATTTGTGAAAGAAAATTTATATTGCTGCCAGTAAGAAATGCAGAATTTTCTGATAAAATATAATTTATTTCATATTATTCTTGGATTATTACCTTCGATACTTAAATTTACTACTGCCACTGACCGATTCATTAATAGATTTATTTTCTATCATTGGTTATCATGTCTCTGCTGCCAATTCTTGCAATATCTCTACCAAAATTCATATATGTATGTTATACCTTTGATTCTCAATCGATCATATTTTAATTTCCCATCTACATCCATGTTCAGCGTCTCTTACATCAAAAAAACCTTCTGTAAATCGACTGATATAGCCTCACAAATCACGAGGCATAGCATGCATATTACATGCTATACTTCGATGTAGACGATGATAACTGGCCGTTTGCAATCGAACCAAAATAGGTTTTACAAAAGATTTTACAAATAACCGTCGTATTATCATCTGTCAAACTGACATTAGGATCCGTCAAATGTAAAGCAGCTTGCTAAGCTTCTGTACGCGTAGTTACTGTACGCGATATATCGTATATCGATCCCTTACATGGTCCGGCTCCCGAACGAGGAAGATGGTGCACAAATTATCATTTAATTCACGCCCTAAATAGACTACGCAAAGAAGGATGAAGGTATTTGAGCTGGGATTCAATATCACCAATTTTTTAGAACTCAACCAAACTAGACGCTAGAGACTTACTCCATGGCTTTCTAGTTGGAAATTTCGGCAATTAAATAAACCACAGAAATGCTACTGAGCAACCTTAACGCCAAACAAAATACCCCCTTCAAAAAGTAAGTCCTTTATGCAAGAATTTGTCTCCGCCCGATGTTTTACACGCTAGTTTAAGCATAAAACAGCGAAAAAATTCGAAAGAATTTTTTTTGCGTTTGTGATTATTTTCACAGTATTTTATATATCAAGAAAAACGTGCTCAGACCTGTTGAGGAAAAACGTAATACAATTGTAAGTCTACTAACATGTTTCACATCTTTTTCTTTTCTCGCAAGGGTTCTCACTGTTTTGTGCTTCCGTTATGTGCTCGATCGTGTGGGGAACCTCAAAGATGCATACTAATGTTGGTGGAAGATGAAAGCTTGGAATGATTCTTCCGAACTGTTCGAACTATGCAATAGTAACTTGAATGTATGCTATAGAATCACGGAAAATAGTTGGAATACGTGGAGGCCATGCTATTCAGGACTTTCCTTGGTGCCTGCAGCGTGATCAGTTGTATTATCTTTTCAAAAAATGCAACACTGTCCTATGATGTTTCAGACAATAGACCCGGAAACAACAACGAATGGACGATAAAAACGTTCCAAATTACATAATTTTGTCACGGTGCATCCATCCATCCATCCATCGTATCCATATTCGCATTCGAAATAGTTCAAATTTAGAGCAATTTTTATCAGAATTATAATATAAGAATTATAATATATATATATTATGCTTGCAAAGATGAGCCATAATCAGGGTCATTTAAAGATAAAGTTTCAAGTTAGAAGGAAGTTTCAAGTTCCAACATACAAAAATATTTCCTTTTATACAAAAAGGATACACTCGTCTAATGCGTGAATGGTCAAACTTCCGTCGGCAAGAACAGTTATTAGCTTTGTTATCTACACACTTCGAAAAACATTTTCTCACTCGAAACCTTTCTGCAAAACTTAGTTCCTAACACTAACCCACGATTTTCAAAATTCTTTAATTATGGATGCAATTTGACACGGCTTCAGTTAGACGGCGGAACGCAGAATTCTTGAAATTGTTTGATCCTGAAACAAAAAAGGGCAAATCTCAAATTTGTCGCCCAAATTCAATGATGTGAACATGACACTTTTAGTTGAAGGAAACAAACTGCTTCAAATAGAAACTGCAAATGGGCATAGAAATTCCTCCTCTGTAAGGTATTATAATTGGAAAATTTGTCAAACACATCCCCTAGGCCAATTCCAAAACCCAAAAATATTAAAAAATTTAAATTATTGAAGTTACACCACAAAAATTGAAATAAATGAAATCAATATTTATTCGATACTAAAAAGCTTTTGGTATAATAGCACATAAATTTCAGTATGCCGATAATTTACGTTGTTGTGATCATAATAATGTTAGTAACGCTGAAACTCAAAGTACCAAACAGAAACAGAGCTATAAAACCGGCATGTACCAGTACCTTTAATATTTACAAAATACAACTCGAGAATTTTGATCGAAAGCCGGAAATTTTTGACCACTAAATTCATGTTATTGTCTTCCGAAATTAATTTGCATAAATGCACCAAATGCTTTTACTACATGATTTAGCTACTTTTACAAAACGAAGTAATCAAACCTATAAACTCCGTTCAGCTCTGCGAAATGTCAACGGCGGCAATTATTCCAAACAAACCAGAGGAAAATAGAAACACATCCTCAAATATTACACGCTCCCACCCCCGACTCCGATCTATGACTCCTTCGAAATTGCTTAAGTTTTTCATATAAAAGCCCTGCGCATCTTCACAGTCAGTATCAGTTTCACTTCTGAAAAGATCTTAGCAGAATCATCATGTTCAAATTCGTAAGTTGATTAACAAAATTAGTGGAACGCAAAATTCAAGAGTTTCACCTTCCACCGCTAGCATTATCAATGCAAATTAATGTTAACATGTTTCTTTTTAACCAGGTCGTACTCGCTGTCTTCGTCGCCTTGGCTGGCGCTCAACGCTACACCCCATCAGCTGGCTCACCCGAAGCCGCCGCTGAAGTCCGCAGCTTCGCCAGCGATGTTGCCCCCGATGGTTCATACCGTTTCTCATATGAAACCTCCAACGGCATTGCTGCCCAAGAACAAGGCGTAGGAGGACAATCAGCTGCCGGTGCTGCCTCATACACTTCACCTGAAGGAATCCCAATCCAACTTACCTACTCTGCTGATGCCAACGGTTTCCAAGCCGCCGGTGCCCATCTTCCAGTTGCTCCACCAGCCCCAGAATACGTTGCCCGTGCTTTGGCCTGGATCGCCGCTCACCCACAAAAGGAAGAATACAAACCATCCCGTTTCTAAGTGAACTGACCTTTGTACCTTATAATTATGTTTAATAAAATGCTGTAATATATCCTTAAACCGAATATTTTACTTATCGACAAATTGGCTATTGCTCTTCAGAATCAATCAACCTCTAGAGAACAGGCAGAATGACCTTCTTCTCGATTTTTTAGGCAACCTACTGTATCAACAACTGGATATACGCTACCAATTACCATAATTAAGACTCCAGGTCTAGTGTTTATTCATTAGTATAATAAATTTCTAGTGATAATGAATCTCCTCTTGTATCAAAAAAACAAGATGTTCGCCCGCAATATCTTGCAGAAGCTTGTTTAGCATTTAAATTGGATTTTATAACTCACCTAAAACAATCTTTTGTTTAGATAAGTAGATTGGCTGAATAATTTGTTTGCAAGATTGTCGGTATCTTCAACGGCGACTTAGAATGTCCTTTACGAGGTTTTACCATCCTACGTCATATTTGACGGAACTTATGATCTATCTTCGGGTAGAGAAGGGAAAGGAGGCGCCAATTGCACGTATGACAGCATAGCGACCAGGAACGTATGGTAACTTCGAACCAGCAGATCAACAAATCTGGCTGTCATGTCTTTCCCAACCACTGTTCATACAAGAAAAGTCAGTCAAACTCGAGCGTCACTAATAAGTCTGAGTTGATACCTGAAGGCGATCTGCTTTCCATCCACAAATCATATTCAATGTCTAAGATTGCTAGCGACGCTAGACGGGCGCATCTCAGCACTGTCGCCATCTTATACCAGTATCGTATTCCTACGATTGATTAGATGCATTTTTGTCACCTTAGTTACACATGCTCTGACCTTGAACGTTTCCCATTTCAGAGCAAGAAACCGGATGACTTACTCTTCAGCTAGGTGATTTGAATTCAACCTTGAATCGTTATTTATTTGGAAATCGTAAAGAAGACAATACGCTAAAGGCTTTAAATTTGTTGGCGAGCGCAGAGGAAGAGTATAATTTTGGATGAGGATATATTTAATGGAAAATATAATACGATTCCGTCCGACCCAGCAATCATCATAAAACAGTTTAGAAAATGCAAGCTACCAAACTCGTTCTACCGAAAGTTTCATATGTTCAAAGAAACATTCATCGACAGTTATCTCCGAAATGATCGAATGATTTTATAATGTGAACAAATGCAAATGATGTCGCAGTCAAAGCAAAGAAATTGTTTCCAAAGATGCTATAAAAATTCGCCATCAATTTTACGCTTACATAATTTCAAGGTGGAAAATTCTAGCCCCATAATGATCTTCAACATGCAAAATTCCAGTTTGACTAGCAACTTAGTTGTATCCATGGAGAAGTCATGAAATATATTGCCCACAGCATGATTCGGACTCCTTTCTCAATTAATTCTGTTGAACTCGTTTTATGCACTCATCCTGTTTACATAATAAATTTCCATGATTTCCTTAAAGAATTTGAGATGGTAGCTTATGCTTTGACGCATGGTTTTATCTCCACACATTTATTCACAATTTAATAAACAAAACATGGTAAACATTCCATTCCTCGAACTAGCAGGATGTGGCCAATGATCCAATAATATCCCGAAATTTTCAAAGACGCCTGGAATATATTCTGAACTCTTTGTGTAATTCACAAAAAAATGATTCCCAGCAAAGCTTAGGAAAAATTTTCTGTGTTTAAACTGAATATTACTGAGTTGAAATTAATTTTTTTAATTAACATATTACAATACATTTACTAACAACTAAAACGTAGAATCCTTTGTAACGATTACCAAATATAATCTTTGAGCAGCGTTTTTTGCTCTTAATATCCGAAACACCGCTATACTTTTTTCAAAAAACCTTTCGAGAGAGTGCGTAAAATGTCCACTGGTTAATTTAAAGTTCGCCATCTTGTTTCTTAAACTCCGCAAATTTTTATTTCGATGGACGATGTTGGATTGTGGCACAACTATCAACGCTTCGCAGAAAAAAAATAACTACTCTACAAAAGAAGCGCACTATTTTGGATCTACATTGTGGGAGCAGAAATTTATGATAGCACGAAACCGTCAGAGATAAGATTTCCTTACCCTTTGCCCTACGATTTAATTTCAAAGAAACATGCATCTGCAGACTGTTTAATTTTATTGCAACTCTGTTAACAACAATGTTATCAGCACATGAAACTAACGTATTTTAACTTTCACTTTCTCAGGGACATTTTCATATATGTGTGAGTTCAGCTGCTTTTATTTAAATTATTTTGAGCGAAATTAAGTGAAATTTTATAGGAGAATATTTCAGTACAAAATCTCTCAACCTAAAAAAACAAAACAAATTCGGTTAATACTGGTAAGTCTAAGAAGTATTGACCCGTTTTTTGTCATTTTTCAATTGAATATTTCTTTTATTTAAAATGGATTTTATTTAAGTACATATTGTCCATTATTATCTATGACCTTTTGCCATTTTTTGGGTAGAGCCATTATTCCATCTATGTAGAACTTCTGTGGTTTATCGGTGAGAAGGTTGGCCAAGTGATTTGCACAGTCCCTTTTTGAAGTGAATTACATTTCATTAAAGAAGTTTTGCAGAGACCGAAACAATTGATAGTCTGATGGTGTAAGATTTGAACTGTACGGTGGATGCATCAAAACTTCCCAGCCAAGCTCT
Organism: Stratiomys singularior; assembly: GCA_954870665.1. Lineage (NCBI taxonomy): Eukaryota > Metazoa > Arthropoda > Insecta > Diptera > Stratiomyidae > Stratiomys > Stratiomys singularior. The sequence goes on along the minus strand of OX940877.1, from coordinate 110,100,851 downwards.
GTCAAGTTTTGCCGGGCCATCAAAGATGTGTGTGTTCTGGCATGGTCATGATGGAAGACAACGGCCTTTCTATTGATCAATTCAGGCCGGTTTTTTGTTTTGTCTTGCTTGTTACAATCTGGCTCATTGCTGACAGTACAGAGCCGAATTGAGTGTTTGGCCAGGTTCTAGTACCTCATGATAAACAATTCCCTTGCAATCCCACCATACACACAGCAGAACCTCATTTGGTGTCAATCCTGGGTTTGAAGTCGTTTGTGATGATTCACTTTTTTTTGACAATGATCTTTTTCGAATGACATTCTTGTATCTTGCCCATTTTTCGTCGCCCGTAATAATTTGCTTCAAGAATGGCTCGATTTCGTTGCGTTTTATTAGCATTTCTTAAATGGAAATTCGGTCGACCAAATTTTTTTGTGTTAATTGATGCGGCACCCAATCGTCGAGTTTCTTTGTGTATCCAGCCTTATGCAAATGATTCAAAACTATTTGATGATGGACATTCAGTTCCTTAGCAATGTCATGGCTGCTTATATATTGGTCTTCTTCAATTTTTTGTAAGATTTCATCGACTTTTTCTGTGATTGGTCGATTGGTTTTAGAGGAAAATAATAATTCCGTCGCTAATTTATAATTGTTGACTATATTGTTTTTTTAATTGTATCGTTGAACAGACTAAGGCTGACCGACTTTCTACAGGAATGTCACCCCTTTTATATAATTCTAAATTTGATTCATCTATTTCACTGTATTTTCCCATTTTAACTACATAACATCTATATACAAAAAAACTGCTAATATTCTCTCACATCGATGTATTTCTTGACTTCAATAAAAAAACGAAGTTGGCAATAACCATAAGAGGAAACTACAATAAAAAAAACCTGGACCACCTCAAATATCTTGGGGTTCACCTTGACCAGTAAGGAGATGAGAAGGACATGATTATCCAGCGGATCAAAGCCACAAAAAAAGCATATTTTTCAGTTATTCCCAACCTGAGGTCTAAATACGCCCACAGATATACCATATAAGCCTGTGTTGTTATACGTAAGCGAAAAAGTAAGTGATTTTGTCAGTATGAAGCATGAAACGTGAAGGACACTCCCTTACAACGATGAGTTGCATGAACAATTTTCCGATCTACCGAGGCACCAGAAAATATAGATATGCGTATAACTACGCATATTGTAATGGGTGACCCATGTGTAGCGTATGAATGGACAAAAACTGCCGAAATGAATGCTACAAGCCAAAACAAAAATGTTGCCTCATAGCATTCTATTGTGTAGACTTCAAGTTTGAAAGCAAAGGAAGCTAGGAAGACAACAAGAACGTGACAATAGATTCCTGTGCCAAATAACAAATTGGTGAATAAGGTCCATCGAACCCCCACGATCGGAGCCAGTTTCTTCGAGAGGTCAGGACCCGAAGTGGGCTATAAGGTCATAGATGACGATGAATAAACATAAAATTTCCTTTTACAATTTGTTCAACGTCCCCTCATGACTTGGATAAGCGAAAGCCGACATCCTCGAGTGCATAAGGCAATAAGAGAAGAATCGCTTAGCTCACAATCCTAAATTTGTTGGCTCAAACAAAAAATTCAGGAAGCTCAAGCTCTGTCAAGCTCTGTCAAGTTTTGCCGGGCCATCAAAGATGTGTGTGTTCTGGCATGGTCATGATGGAAGACAACGGCCTTTCTATTGATCAATTCAGGCCGGTTTTTTGTTTCGTCTTGCTTGTTACAATCTGGCTCATTGCTGACAGTACAGAGCCGAATTGAGTGTTTGGCCAGGTTCTAGTACCTCATGATAAACAATTCCCTTGCAATCCCACCATACACACAGCAGAACCTCATTTGGTGTCAATCCTGGGTTTGAAGTCGTTTGTGATGATTCACTTTTTTTTGACAATGATCTTTTTCGAATGACATTCTTGTATCTTGCCCATTTTTCGTCGCCCGTAATAATTTGCTTCAAGAATGGCTCGATTTCGTTGCGTTTTATTAGCATTTCTTAAATGGAAATTCGGTCGCTCAAATTTTTTTGTGTTAATTGATGCGGCACCCAATCGTCGAGTTTCTTTGTGTATCCAGCCTTATGCAAATGATTCAAAACTATTTGATGATGGACATTCAGTTCCTTAGCAATGTAATGGCTGCTTATATATTGGTCTTCTTCAATTTTTTGTAAGATTTCATCGACTTTTTCTGTGATTGGTTGACCTGAGCGTGGTGCATCTTTGACATTAAAATTTCCCGAACGAAAGCGAGCGAACCATCTCTTGGCTATGGCTTTTGATAAAATATCTTGACCGTAGACACCACAAATTTGTTTACGAGTCTGCAATGCATTCTCACCTTGATCGTAGTGATATTGTAAAATATAACAAATTTTTTCAGAAATTTCACTAATTTTTTAAAGAATACAAATTTTGACACGAATGACGATACACAAAACTGTCCACATGAAAATTGTAGACTGGTATGTCACCTTTCAAACGCATGTCAGGTTGACTCAATCTGATTAATATTGCCCGATATATGACTACGAACACCATATAGTGACAAAAAAGGCTCATTACTTTTTAGACTATCCAATACAACTGCACTAAAAACGTAATATTTTATTTTATCTATTTTATTTATGATGTTGTGGAGACATTACCACAATAATTTTTGTGCGTTCAGTGTTCGCATTTATCCAAAAACTATCATTTCAAGTAAAATATAAGTAAAATGATTCAATGATTTCATTAGTTTAAAAATCCTAATTTGTATTATTAGTTTGTGGCGAATCTACTTCGGTGAATCTACAATTTTAATAGTGTGGTGAATCTACAATTCGAAAATCTCGCCTACTTATTCTTGTCAATTAAAAATAAAATTAATAATGAATATCATTAAAAAAGTTTACAGGAGAACAAAAAACAATACACGCGTTTTATTCCAGCGAATATTATTTCATTTTTTTACTTAATGTTCGGAATCATCTCTACTAGAGGATCCAATTCGGGATCCATACACTCGGTCAGCTATATTGGTAACCCCGACTAGTGCAATCAATGAGATAATTTTACGCGAGTTGATTCCGCCGCAGATTTTCGTTTATTCGGATCTCGAGTACAGTTTCGACTCGAGAAAACTGTTTGCCGGCAATCAAGTGCGCAGTATCAACCATCTTAGAAGTGATCTCAGAAGTCATGTGATTTTTCGTCAAAAAACGACCAATTGCAATTATGAGTCAAGATCAGAACAAAGATTCGGCTACTGACACCAATTCACCAAACTGCAATACGGTGAATTAGTGTAGCCCGGGAATACACAATATAATAGTTATGAAGCTGCAAGAACGGCTGTTAAAGTACCAGCCTTCATTCCCAATGCTACCGAGCTACGGTTTTTTAAGATCGAAGCCCAATTTCGGGCATCTGGTGTATCAGCTAATCAGACGAAGTTCGATACAGTTTTCGCTTCGCTGGACATGAACTGCCTGGAAGTACTTGAAGACATAATACGAAATCCACCAGCATCAGGAAAATATGAGACACTGAAGCACCGAATAATCTCCGAATTTTCTGATTCCAGTTTGAAAAAGCTACGAAGAGTGCTACAGGGAATCGATTTTGCTGACTCCAAACCATCATCGCTGCAGCGAAAGATTAGGGATCTGACCCGCAAGTCCATGAGCGACGAAACAGTCGAGTCTCTGTGGCTCTCAAAGCTCCCTGAATCGATTCGACCAATTGTTGGCAGCCTCAAGGTCGAATTATCAAGCCGAGACAGAAAATTATCAAAGCCGAGACAGCCGACCAGATTCTGGAATTGGGCAAATTCGAAACAGCGTCCAGTTTGACAACTCACGCTGTGAGCTCCGCTGATGTCTCTTGTCAAATCAGTGAACCGACCAAGAGAATCGAAGATTTGTCCGCAGAGGTCAGACATGGACGTCAACGCCTACACAGCCGGGATTGTTCTTCTCGTTGAGGCAGTTCCAAATCCCGAGGCACATCAAGAGGTAGTACCACACAAAAGCATGATTTGTGCTGGTATCATTGCCGATTCGGCAACCGAGCAAAGATATGCAAAGAAGGTTGCAAATATAAGAAAGGCGAGCCAAAAAAATAGCAGAAACACATTCATCGGCAGCAGACGAGGTGTCAGAGAATCTAAGCCATCTCTTTATTCATGAGAAACCACTGAACCTGCATTTATTATTGAAACGGGATCTGACGTAACACTAATTCCACCCAAACATAGTGAGAAAAACGATCTACCTGCAGCTCTCAATCTCTTCGTTGCGAATGGGTCAGCTATAAAGGCGTATGGCCAGAAACTGATGAAAAAAATCTTGACCTGCGTCGTGAGTTCTCTTGACTGTTCATCGTTGCAGATGTGACTCGCTCAATCATCAGCGCAGAATTTTTGAAACATTGTGAATTATTCGTCGATTTAAAAAATAGTAAATTAATCATCTACAGCAAAACTCAACGCAAATCTTCCGGAAAGATGCAATCGGTCAATATGTGTAAGGTGAATATAACTTCCTTAATCGTCGTTTCTTACTATAAAAAAAGGTCAGAGTTCGGCTGAAGCCTTTGGGTTTCTACTCAAAGCGATTAAAAGACACACAGAAACGGTACAGTACTTATGACCGAGAGTTGTTGGGGAGCTTTTCAAGCAGTGAAGCATTTCCAATCATCACTAGAGGGAAGACCATTCTCAATTTACATCGACAACAAGCAATTGATATTCATGTTCACGAAGAATCCAGAAAAAGCATCACCTCAACGAGTTCGCCAAATTGATTTCATCAGTCAATTTACAACAGACATTCGACACGTTGCTGGCTCCGAAAATGTGACTGCAGACATGCTGTCAAGAGTGGAGGCAGTTTCGAAACAATCTATAGACTACGAACTTCTGGAGAAGCAACAAAAAGATGATGCCGACATCACGGATTTCTTGAACAACGTATCTAATTCGTCATTGCAACTTAAACTGTGCGTTGACCCTAACAGAAAAGCACAGTTATATTGTGACTATTCAACTGAGCGATTCCATCCGGTCATTATCAAAGATATGCGACAAGATTCTATTCATTGCCTTTCTCATCCAGGAATTTCGAGTACTGTTAAAATAATGACCGATCGTTTTGCCTGGCCTTCAATCAAGATGGATTGTGGAGAGATAGCCAAAGCTTGTCTTGCTTTTCAAAGAGCCAAAATACGACGCCACAACAAGACGCCTTTTACAAAATTCCTTGTTCCTGGCGAGCAATATAGTGCAATTATCTCCTTCGCAAGATTTTTGTTGTTTTTGACCGAAAACAGAAACGGCCGAAACAGTCGCCTGTGGTCTCGTGACTGGTTGGATTTCTCATTTTGGTGTCCCTCGTCACATTACAACTGGCCGAGGAAGACAATTCGAATCTTCTTTATTCAATGAGCTGACCGAAATGCTCGGAAACAAGTACCTGCGAGCCACATCTTACCATCCTCAAAGTAATGGATTGATTGAACGCACACAGAGAACGATCAAGACCTCAATCAAATGTCACAACTCTAAAAATTGGATCGATTTGTTACCGACTATTCTCTTGGAATATCGCTCTGCATTCAAAGAAGATATCAAACCCACACCAGCTGAGCTTGTCTACGGAACATCACTTCGACTTCCTGGAGAGTTTTTCGAGGACCAAACCGGTGAACACCAGAACGAGTTCGTCATCAAGCAGAAGGAAGCTATGCATGATTTGAGACCCCAACCAACTTCTAAGCATGCTTCTCAAAGAACAACATTTCTTCAAAAGAGCCTCGAAACAAGCGACTACGTTTTTCTGCGAAACGATGCAATGTTGCCACCTTTGACTCCACCTTACGATGGACCATTTAAAGTAACTCGTCCAAAAAAATCAACTCAGATTATAAACAAAAATGGGAAGGAGTAAGAGGTTTCAATTCAACGGCTCAAGGCAGCATTCATCGCGAATGAGTGGAACAATTTACTTGATAAAAAAACTATCCACGAGTTGATTCAAGAAGCCCCGAGAACAAAAAGAACTGTACGATTTCAACCCAACCTTCCACATTAAGCCCCGTCCAGACGCTACGTCTTGCACAACGTTTTGCCTGCGCAAACTAAAACGTTGCAGGCAAAATTTTGCGTTTGGACGAGAAAATTGCAACGTTTTAGAACTACGCATAGAACTGTGCAGTTGCAGAGTCAGAAATCGCATATTAAGTCGGAATTTAAACAAAGGTGGAAAAAAGCTGATAAAACGGAAGCTAGATTTCTTCAGAATAATGACGAATGGCTAAAAAATACATTCGAAATACCAAGAGTGCAGCCTTAAAGATCGAGTCGCCCATCAAAACCATTTAATGAGCTTAGCGAAAGAAGTAAAAGAAGGAAAACTGAAACCTTACATATAACAGCGGTTACCGATATGTTAATACAAGCTGCACAAACAAATTTACAAACATCTGGAAAAAAAGATGCTTCAAGTATTCTTAAGCAGATTATGAATTCTCCAACGTCAGCTACAAAATTGAAAAAAGCATACAAAACAGTAGAAGATGACAAAAAAAAACAGCTAACACCTTGATCGGCACTTTCTGTATTCGTGGAAGCTGATCTTACTCGGCGACAATATGAAATATTAAAAAGTTGTTTCCTGGTTACAGTTTCCTACAAAAAGCAAAAAGTGACTGCTATTCTCCCAAAGAGTCATACGAAGTGACTGAATCATGCGCACAAGTAAATCTTCAAGATATATTAAACCATACTGAAACAAGATTAATGACGTATTTGAAGAATGTTCTACGTGATCTAAGACCAGATGAATCTGACTCATTAGAGCTTCTTTGCAAGTGGAGCTGTGATGGTTCACAGCAGGCGCAATTCAAACAAAAGATGGAAAATGACGCTGCAGATAGTAACATTTTGCAAAGTAGCTTTGTACCACTTCGTTTCGTGTGGTACCAAAACAGTAAGACAAAATCCAACCCCATCCTCACCGCGATATTTTCGTCCTATTAGAATCAGATTCGTTAAAAAAACTGTGGATAAAGCCCAAGAAGAAATTAAATACCTTGAAAATGTCATTAACGCCCTACAAAAAACAAAATTTTTTCTAGAGGTGAAGTCATATTCTGTAAAACATACTACGATGCTTACAATGGTAGACGCAAAAGTATGTAATGCTGCCACTCAGGCCACGTCAACAATGAGGTGCTACATTTGTGGAGCACCATCGAAAGAACTCAACGAGTTAACTGTCAAAAGAGATGTTGCTGCAGACGCACTTTCATTCGGATTATCCACTTTGCACGCCAGAATTCATCTGTTTGAGAGCATATTGCATCTCTCAAACAAACTCACTCTAAAAAAGTGGCAGTTAGGATCTAACGTTGACAAAGCTTTTGTTTAGGAGAGGAAAAAAATAATTCAAGAGAAATTTAGACGTGAAACTGGTCTAATAGTGGATGTACCGAAAGCTGGGTTTGGAAATACCAATAATGGTTACACAAGTAGAATATTTTTTTCCAATCCTGACTAAGCTGGAGAAATATTTGGAGTTGATTATAATTTCATTTACCGACTCAAAGTAATCCTTGAAGTCATATCAAGTGGTCACAAAGTCAATTTTTATATAATTTGGCAACCGTGGCATCCTATGACACCTACGATGCACAAGAGCCTGGTGCATGATACTACTAAGGCATTGTTGCCAATAGGATTGCTCTCAGAAGAAGCCTCTGAGGCACGGACTTAACATTTCCGACTGTACAGGCTGAATTTCACCAGAAAATTTTCAAGGGTAGGATAAATAGATTTTTACTCATTTCTGACCCACTGATTACTGGAATGCAACCAACTCCCCAAAAAAGAACGTTGCCATTCACGAAAGAAACAATTGCTTTGATGATTCCTGCTGTACCTGACTCTGGAAGTTACTCAGATTCTGATTTGGAGGACGTTTCTGGAGGCACTGAAAGTGATGAGGATGATGAAGAAACATGAGGCTCATCACAATTTTAGTTACATAAATTTTATAACATTTTGTTTAAGAAAATAGTAAATATCGAAGTTATATATTACTAAAATACATTTTTATTATATTTTTTCCAAATTTTTAAGTCATTGCTCATTAAAAAGAAAAATATGACTTATAGTAACCAGGGCAAGTTCCTGGAGGTAAAAAAATAAATAATTAATTTTGACCGGCTAGATTAGCAAAACAACCGTATGTGCGCCGTCGATTGCGGAAAGCATTCATTTCATGTAAATATTTCTGAAATGAAACAATTCTATGGAATAAATATAAAAGGTGAAATAATAATAAGGTGAACGTAATAAAAAACAAGGTAGACCTTGTACAATTTCTGAGCCATCTACAAAGTTCAATAGCAGAATTAAAGATATTCCAGAAATTAGACTAGACCATATAGGACTCTATCCTTTAAAAGTTGAGAATAGAAAATCCCCACTGTGTTATGAACTCTACGCTAAAAGGCCACATATGTGGACATTATCGTATTTTGCAAAAATTTACTATTTCCTATTTTTCTCATATTATTGACTTTTTGACTATTATTATTGACTATTGACTATTATTTGTCCTGAGCGATTTCGCAGCGAAGATTCTTCTTTTCTGCCCTTTTCGGAATGCATTTCACTCACACGCGAGTCATTCCTTGATTCTCTGTTCAAATTCTCCAAACAGTAGCCTTTGTTACTTCACGATAACATTCTAGTTTGCGGACAGACAGCTACTGATCTTCAGCAATCGAAAATTTCACATATTCTTTGTTTAGTGATGTCATTGTGCTCGAAGGTGGGCCAAAGCATACGAGTGTTAGATATAAAAAGATATATTTTGTCAAAATATCTGTCACTTTTTTCCCTGACTTTACTCATATATAACTACACACAAATATAATTTCCCGAAGAATCAAGCCCCGTTATTCCAATTTTTACAGATACTTGACTTTGAATTAACTTGCTGATTGAACATGGGGTAAAATCAATTTTCAGCTGATGTCAAACCTACACAAAACTAATGAAAGGTTTTCGAGTCATTAAGTATAAGATATATACAGAGATGTCCTTTTTAGAAATGATACGTCTGCTATTTGAAAATTATTAAAATACTTTATTCAAAATAGTATTCATTGGAATTTATACAATTTTCCCATCGCTGCGGAGAAAATTTTTTCTTTGAAGCAAACCAGTTGTCGAGCCATTCTCGTAAAGTTTTCATACAAATCGAAGTTTTGTTCGGGAGTGCATGTCCTAATCATGCGATATTGGGCATGAAATATCATGCCAGTGACCCGTTTTGTTGTGTGTGAGGGGCATTATAATAACGCAAAATAACTTTATGTCACCTTTTTCTATATTTCCATATCACACACATATATTTTCCATATTACACCCTTCTGATCCTACCAGACGCAAAGCATTGTCTTCTTTCCAAAACGATTTATTCTTGCAATTAACATTAATGGTTCACCTTAATTCACCCATAATTTACGACGGTAAGGATTCTGACCGTGTGTACACTTTTCATCCCCTGTTGCTATCGGTTGAAGAAATGATTTTCTATTATATCTGGCGAGCAGTATTTGACAGCTGTTTTCATTTTTTTTTTTTTTTCATTCAATTCATGTGGGACCCATTGTCCCAAATTCTAAAACTTTCACATAGCTTTCAGACGAAGAGATACTGCTTTCTGTGTCTCATTTAATAATTCCACCAGTTCTTGTAAGTCTGAAAGTCAAACTTTTTCGATGGTTTCCCAGGCTGTTCGTTTCTCTCAACAGAATTGCCATTTTTGAACTTTTAAAGCATGTTCACCGTATGCTTTGACAAGGCCGAAATAAAATACCGCGAGACGACGATACGCGAGCGCGACGAAATTTTCGCTCGTTGTCACGCAACGCATTTAATTTACAATGCACGCGATGCGAGGAACAATAATGTTCATATGACAAATGTCAAATAGGTGACGTTTTAAATGAAATTGTTTTTGATTTTTTAAAAGTTTTGAATATGGATTTTTCCTTCATCTAGCAAATAAAAGCCTTAACTAGGATGCATGGAATTTTCATTTAAAATTCATTTGAAATAACCATAGTACTTAAAAATTAATTAAGGCGTTTGAATTTCAAATTTCATTTAAGCGCCATATTGCATTTGACAAACGTCACGCACCTCATTGTGATGAATTTTCGTTTTCCCGGATATTTCCCGCCTCGCATCGACGCATCGCAATCATTGTGCGATGTCGCATACAAATTCATGTTACGAAAACTGCTTGCACATTTGCTGCGATACTGTTGTCCCGCTCTCGTATCGCAGTCTCGCGCTATTGTATTTCAGCCTACAAGCATACGAGGTGATTCTGCACCACTTTCCTTTAAATGATAGCAGGAAATCAATGCTGTTCGCCTATCCTAGTTCGTAGTCACATAACTCGACATGTTTGAGGTCATCGAAAAAACTCGTTCTTTCACCGTCGTTCCGCTTTACTTTCTTTGTTTCGTGCACGATCGATTTCTTCGCTGTATCGAGAATACTCTAGGGAAGGCGACAAGTAACAGACAAAATTTCTGTAAAAAACAAATGAAAAATTGAATTTAAGGAAAATTCGTGGGTTTCAGTAAATAACAATTTTTTTTTTCGTTGTTTTCTTTCATGTTGCATGTTACTATACTTCAGGCATGCATGGAGCCAAATGTTTGAGCATCTGGTGAGGAAAAAAAATCTTCGAACGTTCATGTACACGAGTAGGACCTGTCTATATCTTATTTTTCTCTGGGTTCTCCCTAAAGCCTTATGCTTTCAACACGTCAGAGCGAGAATCACTGCTACCTGACGTGCGTTCATGTTTGTATCATTTGTATCCCTAGTTTCACCTTACTTTGCACATAAATGCAATGTTTTTTTAAGCTTAGTCGTTTCACGATTAAAACAATATTTGATTCAACAACAAATCCGATAAACACGAAAACGTCTGTAGGAAGGAATAGAAGGAATATCTGAAGGGCTGAAGCTTATATTGATACAGAGAGGGCGTTACACTTAACATAGTGGTTTATCTTTTCCATTTTTCAATTAAAAATTAAATATTAAATTCTATAATAAATGAATATGTCTTTGAATTTAGAATATGATCTGATGGATGTATGAGTATATTCATCAAGTTCGCTTTGCAAGGATTTAGCTTGTTTTGTATTTATGTTGATAGCGTTCACATTGTAGCACTCAACATGGATAGAAAGGAAATACTTCTTAACATGTAGTAATTTGCATAACTCTTTATGTCGCCGGATGCTAAACGTAACTGATACTCATATAATTAAATAAAACTTGAAGCTCAATAATAAAACAAAAGCTACATCCAGTAATTAATTCACTTGATCGACATTCAAAAGAAGCAATAAGAAAAAAAAACAAACAAGTTTTCTTAACCTTGAAAAGAAGATGTCGCCATCGTGGGTATACAAAAAATAAATCATTGTATTCATACTCCCTGCATTAATTTGCATTACTAATGAGCTGACCTATTTTAATATTTAAGCCTTAGCTGAAAGAGAATATTAACACTTAAAAATTATGCAAGAGGTTAAGAAAACCGCATTGAAACCAGTAAATCATCATTTGACGGGCTTACAACCTGCACACCTCTTTCATTCACAAAAATCAAATTCGTGCAGCACATATCAACATTTGATTCCAGCGAAGAAATTTCGTGTGACAATAAAAAAATTTGAATAAATTAATCATATCACGATTTCTTTGGAACAAACGACGCCTCAAGTTGATTGAATTATCGTTGGCAGCCAGTTTGAACATATTTTAACCTACCCTCCGCCAACATGTTCATGGCGTTGTAAGGAAAGGTTGGCCCGCTTGAATATTTTCATTGGGGCCAAAAAATACGGAAATTTAATTCTTCAAGTATTCAATCAACACACAAAAAAGGTCTTCACATTGAACTTAAAACCGCGAATAACTAAATTAAATCACTTATAATGGTGAAGAAAGTTTACGCTTTTTTGCCCAACTTTTTGTCTGGTTTTTGATTGAATGTTGTTAGGAAGTTGTCTTCTCAAAGCGGTTTTTCGCAAGGATGGTCACGTTTCTGCCATGCCTGCATACCATGATCATAATCTGGTGCATTCTATAAATTTTAATCAGTTTTTACTAATATCTGGTTCAACGACATCAATCAAAATGTGGGCGGAGGAGTATAGGTCACGACACCAACGACCTTCATAAGGCGCTCTTTTGATTTCATCACGTCCTTGATGGAAATCATAGTGCAGAAATTTGCATATACAGCAGTTGGTTGCTAAGCAGAGACATATTACTGAAATTTCTGCACAAGCGTGGACCTATTAGAGCAATGCTTGACATTTTTCATCTTTTGTTATAATTTAACTATCAAATCATTCGAAGCATCACCGAATTCAAATACAACAACTTTGCATGATTTAATGAAAAATCATCTTTTGGTATAATAGTTGGGTTCCACATTGAGCAACTCGGACGGATCAAAGCCGCTGTTATAATTCGAATGATTTCAAGTATATATGCGTTGCACAGCCTTATGGTTAGGAATCCAGATTTATTTGAATTTGTTGAAAACATACAATTTTGGTTTATTTTTGCCATTTAAAATGGTCAGCGCGGTTCCACCAAAACAAGTTGATAATGAAACCAAAGTGGAGAAATTAGAGGCTCGGCAGGTTTTTCTCAGTTTAGATATTTCGTCAAATGAAGTGACCTGCCTTAGATATGCAACATCCGACCATCTCCTAGGTTTTGGTTTCGAACTAAAACCCGGTTTTGGTGGCCATGAGAATTTCAATAAATTTTAGATACTATTGGTAACGGTAAGAAATGGTATACTAATGGTGTTGTCTTATGATCTTCGCTATTGTATTCTTAAGAATCGATTATACCCACAATGGTGGAACAATTCAAGAAGAGCCGGTTGAATCGTTAATAAATTCGATCAGTTTATATTGATTTCCTCCTTTTTTTATAAACCAAACAATATTGTGCATTCGTGCACTAAATTGATGGATCTTAAGATTTTGCAGAATGTAAGGACAATGAAAATTTGATAGCATAGTTGTCAGTCAACATATTCAATATTTTAGACAAAAATCGTAAATGCACTCATTGTCAAATCAAGTTTTCGTATTTAGAAGTCATAATAGCAGCAGTTTGGCGTCCAACAAAAGAAAGCCAAGTGGCGTAAATAATTTGGAGAGCAAACGAGTGAAACTGATGTAATTCGTCAGGGAAATACATTTTATCTAGATATTTTCATTTTACGCCAGAATTTTTAAATGGAATTATACGTCTGTATGTCATATTAGACGACTTCAATAATAATAACAACAACATCCATGAAAAAAAAATGCAATTCTCTCTAACAAAATGGATGATTCAAGGGGAAAGAGTCATTCCAGAGCGTTATTCAACAAATTCTAAAATAAACATGAATCTCAATTAGAAATGAAAATACACGCAAGGTAATGATAAACATAATATTGAAAATCCATTATTGAATCGGCTTTCAGCAAGCTTGTTCAAATGAATAATTAACAAGATTAACAAGTTTTCCAAAAAAAATCTTTATTATTTCAATATGCAATTTCCAAATGGGCGCATTTCTAAATATTTCAACTATTCAAGAAATGAAAAATAGAGAATGTATAAAAAAACTATTTTTAGCAACATTCTGGAGCCAATTCGCAATCCAAGTTATAGAAATATTTTGATACCAGCGTTATGATTTAGTATAATTTAAATATTATTTTTCACATGTACCCCTTTCGAAATTTATGATATTAAATTCACATAATTTAAAGAAAAAACTGCATCAATTTCGTGAAATTATTTATTTTAGGTATTTAAAATTAAACATTATACTTAATTAACAGATAATCAATAGCCCCTTTTTCTAAAAATCTTCTTCTGGAGACTCTTTTTAGTTTGTAGTTGAGCATTGAAGTGCATTCTGCCAAATTTGCTTATATATTCGGAGTGTCAGTCAATAATGTCGATTTTTTGGCTTGAAAAACGCACATATTTCAATAACTAAATGAATGAGTACATTAACCAATATATTGCACATCGTTAGTTATGACTTCCTCCCATCTTCTTGTAAGTTTATTAATTCAAACATTTGAAAATGTCCTCACCTTTGGAGGCAATACATTCATCGACCCATTTTCGCTATGCTTCAGCATTTCGAAAGCGTATGTCGACCAAGCTGATCTGCATCGATCAGAACAAATGATAGTCAGAAGAAGCAAGGTCTGGAGAATACGGAGAGTGATCAAGTTGTTCCCAACCGAGCCTTTCTAATTTTTCTTTAACGATGTTTGCCAGCAGAGTGCTGGCATTGCCATCAAGGAACAGAACATTGTAGTGTTTTCGAGCTATCAATGGTCGTTCTATCAATTGGCGTCGGTAGCGAGCAGCTGTGACTTATCCATCCGGTTTTAGTAGCTCATAATGCGCAACATCCTTCTGGTCCCACCAAATATACAGCATAAGCTTTTGGAAATTAATATCGCGTTTTGGTTCTGAAGTTGATGGTTGGCCGATGAAGTTGATAGTGGCTCCCATTTTCCAAGTTTCCGAATCCTTCGTTCGTTCGCAAACGTTCAAAAATGATTAATTATTAATGATTAAGTTGTTTTTGCGTTCGACATGAATTTTCATCCAATAATGCTTGCAATTCTTCAATCTTCAAATTTTTTGGCTGACCTGGCCCTTCCTTGTCTTCCAAGTCAAAATCACCACTCCGGAAGCGCGTAAACCATCGTTCACAAGTTTTTTGAGTTGGAGCATGTTCACCGTAAGCTTCTACCAACAATCGATAACTTTCAGCAGTGTTTTTCTTCAAACGAAAGAAGGTTATTAAACTTCCCCGCAAAACAACTTTTTCAGATACAAAATCTCAAATTTTCGTAGCAAAAAATCTTTGTTGTTTACGCTATTTCGTTCAATGGCTAAGTGAGAATTAATGACAGATTTTTACCCTCCAAAATACCATATAAGATATTAAAGACACAAACCATATGCAAAAGTTGCACCATCTATTGTCTCAGTCGACATTATCAACCTACACTCCCAATATATTGTTTCACTTTTGCAATGTCAACAATTTTTAATTACTTTTACTCTGCCTTTTACTCTACAAAAAACGAAAATTCTTTCAGAGCTTCTATCTACATAATGTTTTGCGATTACTACACTGTTTTTTGAGAAGCAAAAACAAACTCATACTAAGCCGATACTCTAAAATTAATTTTTTGATTGTGAGGAAGAACTTTTCCGGAAGTTTCTTAATGATGAACGTATGGATTTCAAAATTTAGTTGGGCCTTTTTCTTGAAATCAATAATAATATGTTCTGTATTCACTTTTTCAACATTAAATATCTTTGTGTAAGTTACTATTCCTAATACTATTCTACAACAAATATTCTATTATACAAATACTATTTCCTAATTTCGTTCGAAGATTGAGTTCCTTTTTTTGTCAAAAAACTCTATAAAATTGTGGTTTTCAAAGAAATATACGCCAGGAATAATATAAGTTCTGGAAATAATTGCTTTCTCAGTGAGACCTTGGGATATTTCCCTCCATTTTAAGCCCCGTCAAACGTCTGCATCTTTTACCTGTTATTCTACTTAATATTATAATTTTCATACTTTTTTTCGAAGCCAATTTCCACATAAAATTTACAAGAAACCGCTTTATGTTTTTGCTTTTTTGATCAAATTATCCATTAGATCTTCAGGTCATCAAAACATTTTCTCCAACATCTATAAGAATAATATTGACCGTCAACAACTATAACTCACCTCAATAAAATAACATGTGTATGTACATTATTCACAAACACATTACTAAAAGGGGGGGGGGATGAAAAACAAAAAACTAAATGTTACCGGCAAGCCTCTCCCGTTTGTCATCATGGCACATGTTTTTTTTTTTTGTGGATTTGAGGTCAACCTTCTTTTAGCTGTTTTTATTATATTTGTTTATTTTCCCTAGTATTTCGTACTCCTCCTTTCCTTTGTTTGAAATTCCATTGTCAGAATCAAAACTCATTATAGAAGCGTAAAGGCTCGTCTTTACTATCTTCAGTCAGTCGACTGATGAGCGCAGTATGTTTGTTTTTTTAAGTCACAAAAGCTTTGGAACTCGCATAATGTGAACCGCGTTGTCACTTGGCGGTTTCAGTGAAGGCTAAGGAATAAATGAGTGACGCCTACGCTCATCTATGGCGAGCTATATATCACCGCAAAACAAGGCCGGAATGGTGCGAAGTTTGTAGCGTTTCAATTTGGCGCCCAACGTGGTGTAAAAATATGAATTGCCCGCCAACATTCGAGAAAACAAAAGAGTCGTTTAGAGAGGTGTACAGTGCTACGTTGTTTACGTCCGAGTAGTCAAGGCGATTGACTGTTATTCCCCCTCTACCATCTGCCAATTTTCCTTCTTCCCTCCAACATGCAGTCGAATTTAGTTTTTTTTTTTGGTTAGGGAAAAAGTTGCTTATTCTTAATTTCAAGGCTATAAGACTTACTACACGCCAGTTATATTTTACAAGTATAATATTCAACATAATTTAGGCAAAAATTTTCTAGAAATAACAACGAGTCCACAAAAACAATTTTTATCACAGCAACTGCCAAAGACAAATTTTCCATTTCGCGTGTTGCAATAGTTTTATCACTCATCAAATAATCTTAATAATCAAAATCCGTTGATATTTTCAATGTGGAAATTTGCCGCTACAAGTGAAAAAAAAATAAATTAATGGTACATAGAACTTTATATTTAAACATATTGTTACGCATTTAAATAATTTCACACGCTACTGTACTTAGTTTGCCAAAATAGCAAAACAAATAAACGGCCAAAACAATAACAAATACGTGGATCATTCTAGTTCAAAGTAATTATGTAAATGCATCTGGATCAGCAATAAGACCAATGCAAACGCAAGTGATTCAGAGCGTGAATTCAATAATGATCTACTATCTAATCTAATGATCTAAAGTCTGAGAAGGTTCCGGGTCAGCTAGATACAAGTATATAAGCGACTACAGAAGGCGGAAACGATGAGTAATGATTAAGAAGTGATTGACCCGAATGAATTATTTTACTTGCGAAAAGTTCAGAGTTTAGTAAATTAAAGGCCACACACCTGGATAAGCGCAGCAATATCGATTAAAAGATTTAAAATCATTTCGTATGTAAATCCAATTAAAATTTACTCCTAAGCCATTAGTTGGAAAAAACTTGAGAAACAATATAACCAATGCTATTAAAAATCAACATAATTTGAAAGAACACCAAAAATTAACTTTTGCATTAAATCTAACGTGCATTATAAACTATTTCGAATATTATCCACATAAACATTCCCATTTGATAAGGTTTCATTTGGCTCTAACAGTTGAGCACAAACTAAACCACCACAAAGCCACTAAAACCTTGCTACCTTAGCACAAAACAACAAGAAAACTACAAACACAATTCAAACGCAAACGGAATGAAAGTTTGCATACACTAATATAACTTATAGTATTACTTACATTTTTCTGCCTCTTACTGCAAGATGTCGCCCGGAAGCATTCTATCTGTATGTCCTTTTGCTATGACCTAAATCTCTACATTTCAGTTCAGTAAATAAAAATTGACCCTACAACCGAGCATCACCATCGCAAATTTTTTTTCAAACCCGTGCCCTCAAATTTGAAGGATAATCTATGTTCGAAATGGATACACTTTCAAAAAATAATATACTTTATGTCGGAAGGTATGAAGCCCATATTGGGAGAACTCTCAATACATTGGTTAGTAGGTTTAAATTACTGCGCAATGCAGGAGTTTCAGCTCACAATCATAGAATTAGCGTTGCCCTGCGGTTATAACAATAAATTGTCATCCACTTGTCACTCGAAGGCTAAATATTTGTAGCAGATAGCTTTGGGCTTTTTCCAATGTATTTTTGTACAATTTTTTTCGAATTTTTCCGCTTTCATTCATTCGCTAATAATAATAGGGATGAAATTGGCTTTCAATTGTTTCGTGTTTTTTTTACAGATACTGTAACTTCCTGCAGATAATTCAAGACCTTAATATCGCTCTTTTTATATAATTCCCAAAAATTTTAACCTTCGATTTTCCATCACTGCGACTAGGTATCTCGGTAACCTTTGCTGAAGGAGCTGAAAAATTAGTCCATCGAATAGTTCGTATGAAAAGCTAATTCCATTTTGACAAGGCTGCTTCATCGCATTGCCTACTGTCTAGTTTCCGACTGATATCTGAGGTTTTTATCGTTACGACATGTAAAGTTAAATGACTGAATCCGAAACTAAACTACCCATTCGACACCAACTAATATTCTCGATGGCGCTCTTAATGGTCGATTTAGCAACACATCAACCACTTTGCTGATGGAAACACTTGATGGGTCAATTTTTCATTTGTCTTTCAAATATGCATTTTTCAGTATATTTTACACCAATATGCAATAATATCTAATAGCCACGCCATGCAAACGTCGAACTGCTTTTTTTAGAATACCTCAAGTACTATAAGGTTTCTTATTGTTTATTTTTCCAAATATGAGATACAAATACTCATATGTGATGAAGCAATCAAAATGACAGCTTGATATTAAGTTGGAAAAGCAAAATTTTGTTGAATTTTGAAAAAATCATTCGTTGGTCAGACTTGATTTGGATTGACTTCACTTGAATGACAAAAACAGACAAAGAAGCCCAAGACAAAATCATAAAGCTCCCTCAAAATAAAAAAGGCTCGGACTTATCCCTGCCTGCTTGCATAAATGACGGACCTATAAATACGTACACTTGACACCGACAAAACTCGGAACGGAGCATCACACTGATGATGGCGCACCGCCGAAACGTGTCTGTGGACGAGTCAAATGAAAGGAATGGAATGGCATTCTCTGGATTTTTTTTTATCACAATATTTAAAGGATATCCCTAACTTGAATCCCAAGCCTCGTATAGAAGTTTTCACTAAATTCAATTTCGGAATTACGAACCTTACATACAACAAAGTTCGAAATCGCAGAACAGAAATAAACTTAACGAAGTTAACTTGCGTTAACTTCCTCCTCATATATAAGTTGAAGTTTCTTAGCTGATGCACCGGCATTTAAATCATCGGAGGCCTCAATTTCATGGCGATTGAATGGTTGTCTGCATGATTTCTATGATGATAAAGTATACTTTAGAGCAAACAAAATTTTGATTTTTTTTTAAATATTGCAGTGGTGTTCCCCCTTAAAAAACCACGAATATAAACATTCCTCGATCTTCAGCTTTTTCGAGAGTTGGCCTCTCATCAGTCCGTGGTAAACACGATCATAAGAATTTTCCCGCGATTACCTTGTGTATCGTAAATTTTAAATTTAATTTTTTTAAATTAAATTTAATATTTAATAAGGGATAGTGACGCACGCAAAGAGTGCAAAAGCCAAAACATATTTATACATTCAGCATAAATTTTCTCGTGACAAGAGGAAACTTATTCAACGATGTGCACTTTGATTGGAATTTAAGGTTCTTAACTGCAAACTAGTGGCATGTCAGATTTAGTAGAGCACTGGATTAGGAAGGGGCAGGATTAACTTCGGTCCACTTTATGGCAAATACAAAATAAAATAGCGTTTTCATTTATACAACAAAAAGATTATAATATTCAAAAAATATACGAAATTTCATATTAAATGAGAAAAAAATAATGTTAAAATAGATCAATTAATTTTAATTCATTCAATTAATTCTCGTCCTTTATAAATTAATTCAAGAAATGAACGACAAATCGCCTAGAAGTTTCGTTTTATTTGATTTTGTATATGTCGGAATATGGCTCAACCAAACTTACATAGTAGGTACGCTGTTGTAGTGAACATTAACGCACGCATGAGGGTTAAAATGACGTCACTTCCTTTCCATACAGTCTGCATTGAATTCCGAACACAACCTACAAGCGCACGTGCTTCCAAATGTCATCGCGTTGACATTTCTCAAATATCTTCGTTTGACAATTATGGTTTCTGTGGTTAGTCTTCCGTAAATATTTTTCTAACTAAAAATATGTCTGGAAGTCGTTTATTTCGTCGTAATCGAGCGGTAGGATATGTGAGCAACAACGTGCCAGCTATCACACGGTATGTTCAGCGCCGTAAAGACAATTTGATAATCACATGTATCGGTCGCGCCTTCCAAGTTTACACTGCCGGTCATTTTCGCTTGCTTCATGTGAGCGATGTTCATCCGGATGAAATAACTTGTCTTGCGGCCGATAAACGATACACATTTACCGCGAGCGACAAAGCAATATATGCGTGGCGTTCCGGAAAGCATATCAAACACGTCTTCAAAGGACACACGAAAAACGTTCACTTGCTATTACCGTTCCGGGATCACCTGATCAGTATCGACGAAGCGAATGTTTTGCGTGTTTGGGATGTCGTCGCTGAGGAAGTGTATTTGGAAATTCCTTTCAACGAAAAAGAGTTCAAAATCACAGCTATAGCACATCCACCAACGTACATCAATAAAATTCTGCTGGGAAGCTCGCAAGGAATGCTCCAGCTGTGGAACATTAAGGACAACAAGTTGATTTACACATTCAAAACTGGCGACAGTAAGGTGACTGCGCTGGAAGCAGCACCCGCGATTGACACTGCTGCTGTTGGCTACGCAAGCGGGAAAATTGTTATTCTAAATTTGAAGTACGACGAAACGATAATGGAGTTCTATCAAGATTGGGGCCCGGTCCTGCAGATCACATTTAGAACGGACGGACACCCGATTATGGCGACAGCCAGTACGAATGGAAACATTGCTTTCTGGAACTTGGAAGAGAGAAAGGTAACGTTTTCGATTCATCCCTCACAGGTCTAAATGCCTTTGAATCGTAGGTGTCTAGTCAAATAGCGGCTCATCACGACAGTGTTACGACTGCATCCTGTCTCCCAGGGGAACCGCTCATGCTTACAACTTCTCCAGACAATTCTATGAAGCTTTGGATTTTCGACATGCCTGACGGCGGCGCACGTCTGCTCAGAATTCGAGAAGGCCACAGTGCTCCGCCACTTTGTATTCGGTTTCATGGATCGAAAGGAGAAAACATCATTTCATCCGGCGAGGACAGTTCGATGAGAATATTCAGCACGATTACTGAAACGCTAAACAAAAGCATGGGACGCGCTAGCTATAATCGAAAGGCGTCCAAGAAGAAAAGTAAAATGTCATTCCCGATATCGGCTCTGTTTGTAAGCTTATAAAAATTTTCCTTATAGACAAAATGCAAGAAGATCCACTCATCATGCCTCCGATTCTTCACTTCACCACCGAAGTAACAAGAGAAAAGGAATGGGACAATATCGCAGCTATCCACGCGGGATTAGTTCAAACCACGACCTGGTCGTTTGATAAGTGTCGAATGGGCGATTTGAAATTGGTCCCCGAAAAGTTCCATAACAAGAATCGGACCGACTTTGAATCAGAAGCAAGTTGTGTTACCCTTACGCATTGTGGAAATTTCGTTATCATAGGTAAACAATTTGCTGTCGACATCAACGTGAAATCGCTCCTAAAAGATGTTCATTTCAAGGTTATTCATCGGGAGACGTTGAACGTTTCAACGTACAGTCCGGCATTCACCGTGCCACATACGGGAAACCGGCACACAAATCAGCTGTTCGTGGGGTGGCTTGTGACAATCTGAATCAAATGGTGGTCACGGGTGCCAGCGATGGAACGATCAAATTCTGGGCGTTCAAAGAGAATAGTACGGTGAAGATGTATGCAAATTCACTTCTATAACAATCGCAATATTTTCTAGCGTCACAACCCTTATCCAAATTGAAACTCGACCAAGGAATCATGCTCTTCCATTCGCATCGGGAAAGTGCCATGTTATGTATTGCTTTAGAAGACTTTTCATTGTACATATTAGATTGCGATACCAAAGCGGTTGTGCGAAAGTTCCTAGGGCATACTGGAAAAATTAATGATGTTGCGTTTAGTCCCGATAGTCGATGGCTTATAAGTGCTGCAATGGATTCTACTATTAAAATATGGGATATCCCTTCGTCGTATATGATCGATCACTTCAAGGTGAGTTAGTTCCATTTTGTATAGAAATAAACGGTTTTACTTCTTTTATTCTACTCGAAGCCTATTAACGACTGTAATATTTCGGGTTTCTTCGGCGATTTAATTAATTTTGCTTAGAATTTCTGCTTATGGAGCAACAGGTCTAAAGATTCTTAATATATATCATGCAATAAAGCGTAATTTCCAAGGAAGTAATTACCCTAGCTATTTATATTACCGAAGCTATCAAAAATTATTACATTTTCTCAGCAATATTTCAAAGAACCATGCTGTAAAATTCGCAGTGGCCTCAAAATTTCAATTAGGCAAATGAAAATGGTGAAAATCAGCATGAAGCAGTTCTAACTGCTCTAAATCGAACGAGACCACTCTGAGGACTCACGAAAAGCATCTGGAAAATAAGGAAGGAGGAAAGAAGAAAAGGAAACACATCGAAAAGAAGATTGGAGGAAGCGGAAATGGTAGTACAGAAGATTCTCGGACTAGATACCTTATCCCGGACGACAAATGTATTGTGATTTTCAATGAAAATGTGATGTGATTACTCAGTATCTGACAGAAGTACGCCATAAAACTTTCTAAAATGTCTGTAGAAGACTTAAACGTATAAACGGATCTACGATATGTAGACTTAGAAAAAATGATAGCAACGGATAATACAGCCGAAGCATAAGAGTAAGGGAAAAGGTAACACCATCTACGAGGCGAACATAGTTGCTGGGCTAAAGCAAAAATCGGCTTACGTCATCAATGTGGATAAAGGCAATACAGTGGTAGTGATGGACAAGAGCCAGTATGATGACGCAGCAATACAGTGGAAGCAGTGGAAATTTCTTCGAGCTACATCAGAACCCATTAGAATCTACAAAAAGATTCGAAAGAACCATAAAAACTTATGTGTCATTGATTTGAGAGTTAACAAAGGTCAGAGTGAGCAACCCCACACTGCCAAAGATAAAGCATCTACCAAAAAATCAAAAGGAAGATAACAAAATGCGTGAAATAAAATCAGCGGTGAATGCACCAACCCCATAACTGACTAGGTGGGTGATGATCGAGTTTAAGGGAATGCAACCAATAAACAGCAATTCAGTCAAAAACATCAAGGAACTCTCAGAGAAGCTACTGCAGAGTGGTCCACCATCACAAGACGAAATTATGGTTTCCTTCGATGTGAAAGCTCTTTTCCCGGGTATCCCGTATATGAAACTAGAGATGGAAAAAACGGTTCCTCTATCCCTTCATCCAGTAACGTTTCAGAAAAATAACGTTACTCTGGAATGATTTTTAGCACGTTTTTTTTTAAATCATGGGCATCAAACCCACATACCAAAGAAACATAAATTTCTCGAGAGAAATATGCTCTGTACATGCATATAAAACAAAAGCAGTGACGCTGCGCCGATGAAGGTCGCAATCTCGCTTTGATTTGCATCATATTTCCAGGAAAAGTGTGTCGAGTGAAAGTATCGATGCCTGGCAATGCTAGATTGTTTTTAATATATATGCTTTTGACCCTTTATGGAAAATGTTCCAAATGAAAAAGTAAAAGCGTTACTCAGTATCTATCATTGCCGATTTTCCTTTCCAGCTGGTCATTATTAAGACTATTATTATTGTACTGGGATCCACTTGCTGGAATTTAGCATAGGCCAGAACTCGGCCCTTAGCTCCCCATGTGTAGTACTTTTGTTTACAGATGGTCCATCCTGTCGTCCTACAGAAGCCAAGGAGTTCCCCCAGCTCTGCGGTCGCCAAGTGTTCCAATTCTGTTGCGCCAGTACACCTCAGCCAAGTAAGGCGTTTGTTGACTCGGACAGTCTAGGAGGAAGTGTTCTGTTCTTTCTTCCTCCTCGCCGCAAGCTCGGCAGGTGGCATCCGTTTGGATTCCTATTCGTTTGGCGTGTTGACCTAGAAGATTATGGCCCGTTAATATTGCTACCAATGTTCTAACGCCATTTCGGTTTTTTTCCAAGGAGTTGTTTTGTCCTCGTTTGATTAAGGTGAGGCCAAAGAGCTCGGCTTATCCTACAGTCGTTCCTGTCATTCCAAGCCGTATTTGTCTCTTTCCAGAGGATTTCGTCTAGTTCCCTTTTTACCGTTGCTAGTGGCACTTTAATTGTGTATATTCTAGTGGCGTTTTGGTCGACTGATCCAGCTCTCGCTAGCTCATCCACTCTTTCATTTCCCTCTACACCGCTGTGTCCAGGGACCCATGTCAGTTTTACATTTACTCGGGTTGTTGCGGTTTTGAAAGCCTGCCTACAATCCTGCACCAGTTGTGAGACTACGCGGTTAGAGGCAAGTGCCTGCAGTGCCGACTTACTGTCCGAAAGTATTTGTATACTTCCATTAAGGTTGTTTGTTGCCGCTTCTATAGCCGCTTTTATTGCAAACACTTCCGACTGGAAAACTGTGGTGTGGCTCTCCAGTTTATAACTTCGGTTGAGTTGCGGGTGATCTGGAAAAAAGATTCCGGCACCGCTTCCCTCATCCGTTTTGGAACCATCAGTGTAGATCATGATCTCACTTCCAGATGTGAAATCCTGCACCGTTTTCCACGCTTCTCTGGTCGGAATGTTGATCTTGTATGGAATTGTTGTGTCCAATATTGGTTGAATTCTATCCAGCTCCCTTTTACTTAACGGGGCCATTTTCTCCATTTTTTCAAAATGCATACGTGCCCCGTTTGAGTGTGGTTAGATAACCCATATGTGGATTTTAATCTGATGCTCGAAAGCGATGCCTCTCTGAAGATGAATTTGTCGATTGGCATGAGATTAAGCATTATCTCCATTGCAGCAGTTGGCGTAGTCCTAATGGCACCTGCGATGCCAAGGCAGGCCATTCGCTGGATTTTCTCTAGCTCTTTTGCAATTGTTTTCTTTTGTAGTGCCTGCCACTAAACCAATGCCCCGTAGGTGGTTATAAGCCTCACTACTGTTGTGTAGATCCAGTGGGCAATTTTGGGTTATATTCCCCAGGTTTTCCCCACAAGTCTTTTCATTGTGAAGAGCGCCGCTGTAGCTCTCCGTCTCACTGCTCCTATGCGTGGAGTCCAAGTTAGCTTACTATCCAACGTTTCTCCTAAGTATTTCACCTTGTTTACTAAACTGATATGTTTTCCGTCAATGGTCGGGGGTGAAAATGTCTCCGGTTTACGGCGCTTTGTGTAAAGCATAAGCTCCGTTTTGTCGGCATTGATGCGCAGTCCGTTTAGCTTCGCCCCCTCAAAAAGATGTGAAATACGGTCTGCATCAATTCCGACATGGTTCCCGGGAACTTTCCACTTATCAGTATAACGATATCGTCAGCGTACGCTATCGTTTTGAAACCCTTCCCGTTGAGGTCTTCCACTATTTGATTAACTGTGAGTACCCAGGCAAGTGGTGATACTATGCCGCCTTGTCTATTGCATATCTTTGAATGGCTGCTACTATGCTCTCAGTTTTTACATTGTTGAAGGCTCCTTCGATAGCAATGAAGGCCGCCAAGGTGTAATCTTTGATGGCAAGGTTCCTCTCTATTCTGCTTACGACTTCGTGTAGTGCCGTCTCGGTTGAGCGCCCTGGGAGGTATGCGTGTTGGTTGGGGCAAAGCTCCGTTATATTCACGGTGCTTTTTATGTACCACCAGGCGTTCCAGGGTTTTCAACATGAAAGACGTTAAGCTGATAGGTCGGTAATCCGTTGCTTTGTAGTGGCTGGCTTTTGCCGGCTTGAGTATGAAAACTACTTTGGCTTCTCTCCAGCCCAAAGGAATATAGCTTTTGGATATGGAGGCTCTATATATTACACCAAAATCCGTATTATTGTGATATCCGCTTTCATAAGCATGATGGGATACACTTTGTCGGTTCCTGGTGATTTGTAAGGTTCGAAGGTATTAATGGCCCCAAGGATCTTTTCTTCTCTTACTAAGGAGTCACGT
The DNA here is from genome assembly GCA_954870665.1 of Stratiomys singularior. NCBI lineage: Eukaryota > Metazoa > Arthropoda > Insecta > Diptera > Stratiomyidae > Stratiomys > Stratiomys singularior. The sequence goes on along the minus strand of OX940877.1, from coordinate 110,074,704 downwards.
TGTTTACTTGTGCTGTCTCCGTCCTCCTTTTGAAGCATCGTGTCTACATGTGGTTCTCTTTTCAGAGCCCTGCTTAGCCTAGATGTCTCGTTTCCTCCCTCAATATTGCTGCAAAAAAAGGTTCAAGGATTTCCTTTTCTCTCTTCTTACAGCTGTTTTAAAAATTTTCAGATTTTGCTTATAGTCCTCCCAATCCGTATCTCGGTTTTTTAATGCGAGCTATTCTGAATAATCTTTGAGTTTTTTTTCTGATTTCTTCCAGTTCTTTGTTCAACCAGCTTACCTTTTTTTGTTTGACGGTAGTGGTTGGACACATTTCACTGAAACTATCGACCAGTATACTTGTGATCTATCTCACTTCAATGTCGATGTCCTTTCGACTTCTCAATGGGTTTGACTGGTGTGAACCTATATATCTTTTAGTAGCGTTGGTGTAGCCGTCCCAATCCACTTTTCTAGGATTGCAGTACACCAATGGGGTCTTCTCGCCTCTTCTCACTTGAATCACTTCTCTTCTCACTTGATCCATTGGTGGTCCGAGAGGCTAGGTGAGTCACATACTCTCCAGCCGTGCAGATACTCCAATGCCTCTGTTGTGATTTGAGTGACGTCATTCACTTCCGCTCTATTTTTCGTTATAAAGGTCGGTGTGTTACCCTTATTTTCTAAGTTGAGGTTAGTAATTATTAAGTAATTGACTAACTGCTCACCTCTTTCGTTGCACTTGGTGCTTCTCCAGAGTTCGTGTTGCACGTTCGCATCGCATCCGATGATGGCCCGCTTCCCCCCTATATGCTCCGATATGGTGCGGAATTCGGCGGTCGGCATCGGAGCGTCAAATGGTAGGTATGCCGAGGCCAGCGTTATCTGCCCGTCGAACACTGCTGATGTAAGGTCCATGTTGCTGAACTGCGGTAAAAAAATTAAATGAATTTCCTTCCGACATATAATGCAGCTACGGATTTTATTTACCCCGCTTATGTTAACGATTTTGAATTGTTTTGCACTGATTCCAAGTATCTTTCCATTAAGTTGATAAGGCTCTTGTATCAGTGCTATCTCGGTGTTCCCATGTGCTAGATGTTTAAGCATGTTGGCTGTTGCCGCCCTGCTGTGGTGCAGATTTGCTTGGGTCACTCGCATTGACTTTTCGCTTTTGCTCCAAGGGCTCCATTGGAGTTAGTGGGCCCCCTCGCCACGTTAAGGCGGGTAACCGTGAGGGGGAGCTGGTCATAAAAATGGTAATTTTTATCTTGTTTACTTAAGGCGCTGCCCCCACTGAAATTGCTATTGTAGGCAAACTTTACCCTCGTCCATATCCGAAATGAATTTTTCAAAAAATTTTGGATGTACTAGAAGAAGAAACCCTTTTCTAGCGAATTAACTCGTCACATTTTGGAAAAAAGGTTTCAGGAAAATGATCTAATTCAAACAAGGTTATAAGGTTTTATTGATAAAAAGGATGAAAATGTAGTAACTCTCGGAAATTACTTAACGTACCGAGTTGATTTAAGCAACGTTTGTTAGATGTAAATTATTAACATTTAATTAATTCATCAAAAAATTTTAAAAAAAAATTGCAAAAGTTTCTCTAAATTTACAATATTTCTATTTTTAATTGATGGAATGAAGCGCATTAAATGTCAAAATTAAATCGTCAGAATGTTTCATTATTGTCTTCTGAAAATTTTATTATGATGATGTATAGCTCATGGATAGCGAAATTACATTGTTTTATGGCAACGTAGAGGGAACCAGGTAAGCTTTTCATTATGAATAATGAATCCTAATCGTTTTCGTTGCAACAGAATCATTTTTTAAATACACATATGAAAGATGAAGTAGGTATTTTTTAGCTAGTTATTTTGGACCACGCCAATTTACTCTAAATATCGCTGTCGGCACCACCAGTCGGAACGGCAAACTCCTCACAGACACCTTTATTTTAGATGTACCAATAGTTTTGCCCGCTACTATATTCCAATCCTATTAAGAACAAAGTTTACATTCATGTAGAATTTGAGTCAAGAGAACATATATTTAATAAAATGTGTTGAGAGGTATGGCCACCGCACAGGAACCAAAAAACCTCAAAACTGCCGCTATTTCGAGCCAACAGCCTCAATATTTAACATAATGAAATCTTATATACATCGAATCTAATTTGCTTAAATCGTATAAAATCACGTCTTCAACATCCTTTGGAATTGGAGAACAAATCTTTAGAAGACATTTTCTGCTCTTTGAACACCTATAATCTCAACCGTTTTAAAAAAAAATCATGAAAAACTAGTGAGCATTTTGATTTTGATTGCTATTTCAGAATGATAAATTTCGCCATTTTGAATGTGTTCATTTGATTTTGCATGGTTTTTGCAAAAACCATTTTTTTACCCATCATTTAGTCTCATCGACCATTGTAGCAAATATCATTCATATCAGAGTTTGAGAGAATGAAAATCACCAATTTTTGATGAAAAACAGTAGCTTATAAAATTACGATAAAAATTTTCGACGTTTTTAGTTATCGTCCGATTTTCACAATTTTTCGTACGATTAAAGGACTTGTTCTAATAACGTGCAATAATAAGTTTCATCAAAACGGTTGAGTGGTTTGGTTACTAGAGAACCTCAAAAATTGGATTTTTAAACTCCCGCCATTTTGTAACCCACTGTTATATGACTACCAAAATTGCAACTTCATTAGATCTTGATAACATCTTGGTATAAATTTTGGTTAAAATCCAATAGAAATGGTGACTTTTATAGGCATTTAAAATTTCGATCTCCTGATCGACCTGATATCAAAATGTTTTATTGATCTGTCTATATATCTTTTGTTTCTACCATACAACAAAGTTTCATCAACATCGGGTAAACGGTGCGGTCAAAGCAATAAGAACAATTTTTGCCCTTTGAACGGCTGCAATTCTGAATCTGCTCGTACGATTTTGGATTTTTTGTTGTCAGCTTCATTATACACCTTAATAAACCTTTATGTAAAATTTCGTCCAAATCGGAGCTATGTTTTTTGGTCAACTAGAAATCACGAATTATCGTCTAAAATGGCCGCCATTTCATTTTCGCTCGAGCAATTTTGCTGGGTAATGAACATCGAGATCGTCGAGATATTTACTGGATACGCCTTTCCTGAAAATTTTGTGCTAATCGAACAAAAAACACGACCTGCATTGTGTTGACAAATTTCGTTACATCCCAAATAAAAATTGCTCTCCGCAATAGGCAAATTCCTCTCGAGAAATTTACCTAACAAATTACTCTTCACCTTCACAATAGGTAAACTTCTATCGTGAAATTCACATCAAAAGTTCAAATGCTATCCATCATTATGTTGCTTTTATGGAAAGCCAATTCGCTACTTAACGTTCACTTATTTACCAAAGAATCGCATTCAAACCTCAACTTAAATCAACCCTTCCATGTAGGTATCGATAATTTTTTCTTTCCGAACTCTATTCATCATATCATAATCCTACTTAACATAGAAAAATAACATAAACATATGAAAACATAAAAAGCACAATATATAGCTTGATCCGAACCGACTCAAAGACCAAACCAAACGAAATATACATTTACCACGTTCGTTGTGCGTAGAACCAAGCATGTACGAAAGTTGCAAAACGTTACTCGGAATGAGACAAGGTCTCTGTGACAAAACGCGATAACGTTCCGAAAAACGACAATGCCTGAAAATAACGAAAAGGTTATCGTTCCGTTAACGTTCTTCTACCGTTCGAAAAACGAAAAGCACGAGAACGACTGAAAGAACGAAAACGCTTACGCACTTTCAGGATCGTTAAGGCCGAAATACAATACTGCGTGGGCGCGATGCGATTCTCCCTCGTCACGCAACGCATTCAATTTACAATGCACACGATGCGGGGAACATTAATGTTCATATGACAAATGTCAAATTGGTGACGTTTTAAATGAAATTTGCTGAAAATTGTTTATTGATTTTTTAAGTGTTTTGAGTTTGGAATGTTCCTTCGTTTAGCAAATAAAAGCCTTACCTAGGATGCACGAAATTTTCATTCATAATAACCAAAGTACTTAAAATGTAATTAGGGCCTTTGAATTTCAAATTTCATTTAAGCGCCATATTGCATTTGACAAACGTCACACATCTCGTTGCGAGGAATTTTCGTTTTTCCGAATATTTCCCGCCTCGCATCGACGCATCGCAATCATTGTACGATGTCGCATACAAATGCATGTTCCGAAAACTGCTTGACATTTGCTGCGAGACTCTCGTCGCACTCTCGCATCGCCGTCTCGTTCTATTGTATTTCGGCCTTAACGCGTTCCATCTTCGTTTTGGAACGTAATGTAACGTTCCAAAATAACGTTACTTAAGGAACGTCTCATCTCTATATGAAACCATTAGGGTATATAGAAAAATGGATCTTACACCAAGAAAAATGATTGTCCTGGAGGATAAAAACCAGAAAGTACATACAGCATGCAAAACTTTGTATGATGGAAAGCTGTTTCACATTCAGAGAGACCAAAAGTGGAGTAGAGATGGGAAATTGTCTTTCAACATTCTTCGGCGAAACTTTCATGAAACGACTAAAAGAGAAACTACAGGATAAGAACATAGTACTTAATTAGATATGTGAACAACATTTTTGCGTACGTAGAAAGGTGAGAGGTGGAGAAAAATCGGAAATTGTAAAGACACAAACGAAAGGTACCTCGCAGGCATAGAACAATTCCAAATGATGGGTTTGGCATAGTTCTCTGCGTCTGCGTTCTTCTTCTCAACCATTCATCTCAAGGTTTCTCCATACATAGCCATGATTCATCGAATGCTCGATTTGCCGAAGAAATACAGTGGCAATGCATCATCAAAACAGCCTGATTGAACAGCCTGATGCACTCGATGGTAAAGAGAAAGCACAGAAGATCAAATAGACTAAACAGCGACAGGAGCGATCAACATTAGAAAATGCAAGGATATGCTGGAAGACATTGACCTACCATGAAGGTATCAGCAATAGAATAAAAAAGAACGAAAATCATTTTTTTACCCGTGGGTGATATCATGTGCAATAGTTTATATTACGTTTACATCCGTACAATATAAAATTTACTGAAATTTCCTAATAATTTATCATTTTATTAACATTCACAGGTTGAACGTCCATGCGTTTCATTATCTATGTCGCCAACTGGAGAATTCCTAGCAACGGCTCATGTTAACTATTTGGGAATCTATTTGTGGGCAAATAAAATGCTTTTCAATCAAATATCATTGCGGTCTATTGATCCATACGAGGAAGCACCCTACATTGACCTTCCGTCTCATAGTCGTGACCAGGATACTAATATTGAGGATGCAATGGCAGAAGTAAAATTAGACGAAGGCGAAGAACTTGCACTGAAATATGAAACTCCAGAACAACTCGATGACAATCTTATCACAATGTCGAATGTAGCTGCATCGCGTTGGCAAAATCTTCTGGACTTGGACATTATAAAAAAACGCAACAAACCGAAAGCACCACCCAAAGTTCCAAAGCAGGCTCCATTTTTCTTGCCCACCGTAGCTGGGACAGAGTTCAAATTCGATCTTAGTGGCGTCACTAAAGAAGATGAAAACTCACGTATTGTGGTTCCAGAGAATTTCGTGAATTTAACTATTTTCGGAAAAATGCTGCAAGAAACACTGAGTACGGCTGATTTTCAAAGTTGTGTTGATCATTTAAAAAAAATTGGTCCATCATTGATTGATTTCGAAATAAAATCCTTACATCCTGATGGTGGAGGAAATTACAAAGTTATGGTGCAATTTTTGAAAATGATAATTTTTATGTTTAATTCAAATCAGAATTTTGAATTAGCACAAGCTTATTTGAGTGTATTTTTGAAAGTGCATTCAAGAAATCTCTTGGAAAATAATGAAATAATGGAAATATTACCAGAAGTTCAAGAGACCCAAAACAAGTGTTGGCAAGCGTTAGAGGAAAAGTTGCTCTATGGATTAGGTGTTGTTAGTGCGTTAAGGAATTATGTACGTTAGAAATAAATTATGTAATTTTATAATAATAAATTTCTAAAAATACTGAATAAAACATGCATGCCTTGTTAATCTGGCAAATTTTAAAATTTGGATTAATCAGTGTGCGGCGTCGAGCAGCTACGATAGCGAATTTTCAACAAAGTGACAACTTTTGAAGGATTAACGTTAGAATGCATTTTTTTTTTCCTCTTGCAAACGACTCCAATTATCCTGCAACTCAGATCCTACCCTTCCTCCGTTATATTTTTGTTTTCTTACCTTAACGAATATTATGTCTCCTCTATAGCTTTCGATGAATATGCCACAGGTGAAGCTGCAAAAATTGTAAAAAATCTGGACTATCCTTTAGTTTAAGTAAGACCCTGAACATTTAATTGTAGACTGATAATCATGCAATATTAAATTGTTTAAATAGAACGGAAAAGTGCTGAACGTCAAACTTCATAGGATGATTGCGCCCACGTTTTCAGTGCATCTTGAGCACCTCGAGCAGATCTTCCTAAAATAAAAAAAGATCAGCTTTTACTTCTGTCGTCTCAATCCCTCGAATCAACAAGAAAATACATTTACAAAATTACTTCACCTCCTGCAGAACAGTACTGCAAATGTACCTATGCCTTGCACAAACTTCACTCACCATCGGCTTCCTGGCCAATTTCCCGGAGATGGCTTCCAAGTGTGTAACGCTGCTGGAAAATCCTAGTAAGGATCTTTAGCTTTTCTGGGCCAACTAATACAGACTCAAAACATCTAGTCATCGACGTCGAGGAAGTGTTTCGATGGTTGAATCCCTAGAGTTTATTCCATTCTTCATTCTGACTTTCATGTAGAATTCTATATGTGTAACTTGTTTCAGCTTAGGCAAACGGTAACAAATGGATCATCGCTATACCGCTGCATCGTGTTTCTCTTATCGGCTATCTTTGGCTATCTTTCATTATATATTTTTTGAATACGTTTTAGTCTGTTCTCGATATTCAGAGTGAAAATATCTTCAAAATATGCCTGAGAAACCTGATAAATCATCTATAGGAAATAGGAAATGGGTTTAGCAAGGGCTGTAGTTTAGTTCGCAAGTGCTTCTGCCGCTAAAGGAACGAACTCATTGTATCCGTTGACTATTTTAAAATACAAAAACTGTAAAAAGGATGTAAAATTTTCTAAGCCGGATGAAAGGTTCGGGTTTCAAGATATACATTTCGTGTGAATATAGAAGTAAATTTGTTGATTCGTGGCCAAAAGTTGATCCCGCTTACGAAATAAATCATTGATTCGCATTTGTTGTGAGAATTCTTAGTGTTTTTTTACAAAATATGACAAATATTTCTGGTTTCATTGGTATCGGACCAAATTGGGGGCAACAAACGTCTGCTATCGACAACATCAACATTGTTTGCTGGCTTGTGCTTAATAAAGCTCCTAGCTAAGAAAAAGATTTTAATAGAGCTACTGCTGAATTTGAAAAATACTTTTACAGTGTAAGGTGATCGATGGTGGGCAAAATGTTATTTACATCTCTTTTGCCTGTAATTTTGAACGGAAAGCAAACAGATAAAATTGTCGTTGTCATCAAAAATTTAGTTAGCAGCCAATCGCGAAGCTTCAGCCGGAAAATGGAAGTGGTATAAATATTAAACGGTGATGGCGACATCAGAATGTTTGGAAATCTATTGGATGTGCAGCTTTATAGTAGTTACTTTTTAATCTTAAGTTTTAAGGGGACATCTATGTGGAAAAAAATCGACACTTTTGTTTTATAGCTCATTTGAAAGCCCGCACTTTCCTGATTATAAAAATGTAAGGGTTGATACATTTCCGACGAATTTGAAGGCCAAAATTTGGAGTTATGTATAATGCGGCATGGTAAATTGAACATTTCCCACCCGCGGCTCCATACTGTCTATGTTATGGCACCGACACTTACGTTTTTTGTTTGAATGACAATCTCATCATCTACTTTCATTGTCGTTCTGGCTCTATGGGTTTTAGAAAGCCGTGAGACCGCCATTTGATGTTGCCCTTGTTACGTGACGTAAACAACTTTGGTTTGTTTGTAAATAGCTGCCTATCAGTCATATTTTAGTAGTTTTCTTTAGCATTTTTGTTCAAAGTTTTAAAATTTAACAGGATAACATACCTAGATTGAGGAAATTTAACCCTTCGCAAAGAAGACAAGAAAAAAAAGTAAGAAAGTAGTGAGTGAACAAGGTGAATGTCGTCTCGTTCCAATCCTAATGCTGTCTGGTGCAACCCAACTTCAAACTCAACCTTCAAGTTCGTCAAGAAAGAAACTCCGGTATCTAAATTGTGAAAATCCCGAAACAACCGTCAATTTTGAAGAAGGGATTGTGATTGTGCAATTATTGAATGGTTGCATTGAAAGTGTCGGTTTAGGGATGACTCATTTGTATACCTCTTTATTCCAGAACGTCAGGTAATTTTCCGGAATCCGTATACCTACCTGAAAAGGGATGTCGGCGGCCGTTATAAAAGGTCGAGTGTGATTCAAATGTATTAAGTCATTTGGAAAATATTGAAGTGTAAAGATGGTCAGTGAAACTGTAAAAGTAAGGTGTACTCTCTACTACGAGCTAAAATTATGGGCAAATGGAGCAACGGCTGCCCGCAACATATGTGACGCGTTTGGAGACGATATTGTGTCAGAACGTATAGCTCAACGATAGTTTGTCGGTTTCTGCACCGGGGATGACAGCCTTGAAGACGACGATCATCGTGGAGCGATGTTTCTTCTCGACATAGAGGACAATCCCCGCCAAACTTTGCACGAATTAAGGGTAAAGTTCGACGTTGACAAACGCACCATTAACCGCCATCTTCTACGTCTGGGAAAGAAACGACGGCTTGATCAATGGGTTCCTCATCAACTTACCGACAACAACGAAAGGCAGCGTATAGGGATCTGTACTTCACTGTTGTTGCACAACGAACGGGAGGGGTTTTTAAATGCATTATGTATGACAATAGCCGACACACGTATCCCAAGGCCAAGCCTTCATCAGCGGAAGACCTTGTTGTGTGTATGGTGGCATCACACAGGCATCGTGTGGTATCAACTGTTGAAACCTGGCCAAAGCATTACAGTTGAAATCTATTAATAGAAGTTCATCAGAAATTGCGACGTACGCATGCATCGCTTGTGAATAGGAGGGGAGTCATGTTCCTCCAGGATAACGCACGACCACATACAGTGGCATCCACCAGGGACGCCATATTGGAAATTAGCTGGGAAACTTTACCACATCCATCATATTCTCCCGACATTTCGCCATCAGATTTTCACCTTTTCCGGGCGATTGATAACTTCATGCGAGGACGAAAATTCATCAACCGGGAGAGATAGCATTACGAAATTTCTTCGATAGGCGAGACAGAGACTTTTATCAACCAGGAATATATTGTTTACTATCAAGTTGGCCACGAGTCATAGATGCCAATGGTAACTACTTTCAAGATTAAATAAATTACCTTTTATTTAAAAAATTTAAATATTTTACTATGTCTAAAAGCGACAATTTCAATGCAGCCACCCAATAAATTTACTTTCGGGCCTCGTCCAAAAAAGTGTCAAGTGCAAGCCCTGTGAAGGTGGACATTGTGTCAAAGTATTCGAACATCGCAGTTCAAGGGAAGGTTTAGCTAGTAAGTTAGTGATAAAATGTGGAAAAAAATTGTGAAGAACAAAGTGCAATGATGCCCGATACGAAAACCCATAGAACTTTCAATGTGAACACCCGTTTTGTGTACCGTTTACCTAGTTTAGGGAAGGGCGCTAAAGCCGGAAAAATCTTTTGCGGCGTTATGGATTTCTCCCCCCCCCCCCCATCCTGTGTGTTTTGAAGTGCAAATAAAATTTTTCTGGAAGCAATAGAAAAAGTTGCTGATGACTCAATGACTAAGGCTGCAAGTGAAGCTAAAGAAATATATTAAACATCAGATGTAGCAGCATCTTCTAATAGAAGCTGGCAGAAAGGAGGACATAAATCTTTGAATGAATTTGTTTCATGCTGTTCAGTGGATACTGGAAAAGTGTTAGATGTACATTGCATGGCATAACATTGCCATCAACGTACTATGAAAATGGGGTCACACGAGTGCAGCAAGAACTATGACGGTTACAGTGGGGGAATGGAAGTGGAGGGTGCACTGCAAATATTTCAAAGGTCTGAGTCTACTCGGGGTGGTGTCAGGTATGTCAAATATCTTGGTGATGGTGACTCTAAAAGGATTTTCAAAAGTGAGTGAAAATTACCCTGACGGTGATGCAGTGAAAATTCAAAAATTGGAGTATGTTGGACATGTACAAAAAAGACTTGGAACTAGATTTAGGAAACACAAGCAAACAATAGGTAATAAGAAACTTGAAGATGGGAAAGGGATAAAAGGAAACAACAGGTTGACAGACCAAGAAATTGACAAATTACAGCTGTATTTTGGATTGGCTAGTAGGAGAAACACCCACAGTCTAGCAGAAATGAAAAAAGCAGTTTGGGCTACCTACTTTCACATGCTATCAACCAATGACAAACCACAACACAATTTGTGTCCTCCAGGAAAAGAGCCATCGTGTGGGTACGGGAAGATGGAAGCAGGAATGGAACCTTACAATCATAAAAGCAGTCTCCCAGGACCAGTGCTATTAGCTATCAAGAGCGCGTACAGGGACGTGACCAGAGATGATCTCCTGGTTTCCTGAGAAAAGATTCCTAAGTCAGTTCAAGTTCAACTTGGTGTTTCGAATGCAGTAATTTAGGAGGAGGAGGAGGAATTCAGGAGGAAACTAGCGTTAGAAAAATTCGGGATCAAAGTTGGTGAAAAAAGTTGAAAAGCTTTTCATGCCATTGACACTCAGCGGCTTGAAGCTGATAGAGCAGCTTTACAAGCCACAAAAGAAGCAAGAACAGCTGCTAGAAACAAGAAAAGACACAGGAATGAAACAGATGCTGAAAATTACCTGGAGAATTTCGAATCCGTCAGACACTTATTAAATTCTTATTTTGGGCAATTTACTCAATTTACAATAGGTACTCATCAGTCGAACAAAAACGGGAAAAATGCAGAAAAAATAAGCAAAAACTTCTTAAACAAGTAAACTCCAAAAAGGTCCGAAAAGTTCAACTAACACTAAAATTAATGAAAAATTTATCAACATATTATGAAACTGGGAACTGATGCTGGGAAATATGGGCAGCAAATTATCACAAACGTTCAGCTTAATTGAGAACCCTCAACACTCTTATTGTCCTGTTGAAAAAAGGCTTGGTGTCAGTGGCGTAACTATAGGGTGGCAGGGCTGGCCAAATGCCGCGGGCCCCGGCCCAAGAGGCCGCGGGCTCAGAAATAATTTTTTAACATTGTACCATTTGTACCCGAGTCCTTGGAAAGTATTTTTTATTAAGTTCTGCTTAAAATCCATTAAAGTGAGACAAATAAAGACCATAATACAATTTCAAGTTAATCGTTAAGCATTTCAATACATCTTAAACAAAAAGATGTTGAACAATTTTACAACACATCCATTGATTTCTACATTTTATGTCGAAGTACGTTGGCAGCGAGGGTGAGCATTGACGATCGGGGAATTCCCTCATTTTATTAACCAAGAAAGCACTTTTTCGTGGCGCTGCCGCTGGGGCGAGCTAGCAACACGATGTTAGGGGAATCCCGGATTTGCTATTTTTTTATGAGGGCTCTACTACTGACTGCGTATTCTTTATGGGATTGTTTTGACAATTGGTTATTTGTATCTTTTATTTTTCGTATTTGTTGTTTTATTGAATCTGCAAATGGTGGCAAAGTACAGTTGATTGTGAAAGTTAGATATTAAAATGTCTAGTTCCTGAAAATATTTAAGTGGGAGCGAAAAACGAAAGAGGGAGACTGAAGAAAAAAATAAAAAGCAACCTAAAGTTAGTCAGTACTTACAGAATGATGACTTTAATAATGAAATCTCGAGTGAACAGTGCTCCAAAAGTGAAGAATTGGACCTTACCAAAAGTATACCAGAATTACCAGATGCAGCACCCAACACCAGTGTCTATCCAGATCCAGAACAACCACAACAAGGTACTAGCAAAAATCAATCAATCAAAAATAATCAAAGAGAATTATATTTTAGCGTGAACAATATTGTATCTTCGCCATATGTTACTGATAAGGGTAATTTTAAAGAGCTAACTGATCAAGTGAAAAGTTTCGTGATTGAAAATGGGCATTGTAAATCTAAGGGTCCTTTCTTAAAAGATCGTGACAATAGATCTTTTCAAGAAAAACATTACTATATTGTTTCCAAGTCTGGCGTGAAATTTGAACGTACATGGCTTTAATAATTCAGAAGGCGTATTGTTAACCGTGGTTTATTTCATTGTAAATGTATGCAGGTTTCCTCACGATGTTGCTCCCTCACCGAAAAGCTAGCAAATGGAAGATGAGTGTGAAGTCTCCAATCCGCATTGGGCTAGCGTGGGGACTATAGCCCATTCCCTCTCGCCTAAGGGAGAAGGCCTCTGCTCACCAGTGGGACGTATATAGGCTGGTGAATGTGAATTGCTATGTTTCCACCGGAGTCGGGTCCAATTGAGTTATCCAATCAGAACTCTGGCATTCCGTTATAAAAGATACATAATTGGATCTCAACTCGACTCAACTCCGGTGGAAACAAAGCCATTGAATGTAAATGTATAAACCCATGCTCATGAAAATAAAATTTTTATTAATGTTGGATAACTACTTAAGTGGTTTATTAAAATGAAACTAAGAACAACGTGACGATTTTTACTGATAGGGCCCCATTAAAAGAATTTGCCACGGGCCCCAGATGGTATAGTTACGCCACTGCTTGGTGCAACTGGTAAAAGGTGGAGGCAGCTGCTGTTACTGTTTTGAAAAATTTCAAGCATCATCCACCTTTAGACAATGGGGTACAAGTAGAAAAATCAAAGAATTATGCAAGCGGTAAGACACTTCACAGAAGTATCCAAAGAGAGGAAGCGTATTAGCGAGGGAAAGGTACATTGTATGGTCACGTAACGTTTATTACAAAAAAAAATATTGAATTTAAACGTTAAACGCGATTTCCTCAAATAAACTTTTTCGAGTTGGCATGCATGACTTAAAACATGTTTATTCAATTGTTCTGTAATTTTAACAAGTTAATTTACATATTCTTATGTTAAGAATAGACTACGGATGAAAATATCAGCAATAAATTTTTTGAGATTTAACCAATTTTCGGATGGAAAAACCTATATTTATTTTGAAAAAACGCCGCCATTTTGTTTTTCAATCAATTTTTTTCAGTTCATTCTAATGCCGCTTTGTGGCCCATTTTTTAGGTTTTTGCAAACACCTCAACCAGAAAGATACTTGGTATTCCCATCTTGGATACTTCTCATCGATTGTGAATATTTGGTGTCAAACACAAACGCTCCGAATCCGGTCTCTCCGCTATCGTAGGACCATCTCCTCCATCTCTTGAGTTAAGCAGCGAATCCGAGTCGGATTAATGTCCCTTTTAACCAGTGCTTTCGTCACCGCATCGCGTCTGATATCACCAAAGTCCCTTCAATATAAACAAACGTTAATCAAAACATTTTTTGGTTTGGAATCACTGAATGGAGTTTCTGTTTATTTTCCCTACCTGTTATAAATGCCCTTTAGCTAATAGGTCGAAATGTCTATGGATTAGTTTTGCCCTCTCATTTTTTGGTAGTCATACTGTTTTCTCCTGTCTCCGTCCCTCCGGAATATCCCAATTCTCACCTTATATTTAGAATTTAGTCGCGGTCTTCTCCGATCCCGAGGTGGATCACCTTATCTAAATTTTCATGACCACTCTCTTATTCCTTATAAAGCTTTCCAGGAAACAAACTTTTTGAGAAGAATACAGCGCGTATAATTTCTGTTTCCATTAAATTAAAATCAGTTTCAATTTAGTCATAAGTCAGACTTTTGTGGCCCAACTTGGAGGATACGTCAGATATATGACAATTTGAACGAAAAAGCCTAGAATAATGCTAAAAGGATAGGATAATCTTTTAAATACATAAACACAAAAAACATAAAACTCTAATTCTTGGATTCATATCGTTGCTATTTCAACACCCATGAAGGACGCCGATCACGTCAAACCCAATAAGACATATATTCCCTCTCACAGTATTTTACAAACCTTTCTACTTCAAATTGAAATTCTTTTCAGAAATTTTGTAAGTTTTAGTAACATAGTGAATTATGCTGATTAAATTATTGTGCCACGTGTTGTTATATTGGTCATACGAGAAGTCTTCAGGGGTAATAGGTCACCCTGTCAAGTATTCTTAAAAGCATTATGAATTTGTGTGGATCCTGATAATTTGCTGCTAAAGCCTAGGCTACGTAAATAATTTCACTTGATTCATTTTGCTGAGAGAATAGTCCGTTCAAGTCCCGTTTACTCCTCCCCATTTCCAAGAATCTACATCATAAGAATGAATTAATTGGCTTTCTTCTCTCGTCCTGCAACGGCTTCTGTTTCCTGTTTTCCCACTTTGACTGATAGTTCTGTTCGATACTGCAGGAATCATAGTCTCTTCTTTAACTCTGACGGAACAGATTTTCTTCCTTGTAGCATTTACGGTAAAAATCCTTATCGTAACTACCGTGCAATGTCGTCTAACCGATGACGAGTCATGTATGCAGCACGTTACATCATAGTTGACAAGATTCATGAGCTGGACGCCTACTGGCAACCGGTGTGAGAGAGAAATACGTCTAGACGGCAACCATGGTCAGATAATGTTCTACTGCAACCGCTGTGAAAAGACTCTTTGTCAGAAATCTCAATTGAAGCAGGTTCCGTCATTGCCACAATAGAAGAGTGATGAAAGTTTAATCTACATCGCATTTGCCGAGACTGTTTCCACTTATTTGAACCTTGTACTTTTACACTGCTCGACCTGCATCATAGGGAGACATTTGGCGCAAATATGAAATTGATTGAGCGTTCATCATCAAGGATGTAAACATTTCCTTCTATTGCCTCGTGCTCAGTCCTTTTTTTGAGGCTTGACGCGCTTCAGTAGAGCGTCTGTTAGGTATCCTTCCGATTTTGGAAGGAAGATATGACTTATGTTAGTTTTCGGAATGCCGATTGCCTATTTCATGTACAATGCAACCGTTCTCAAGCGATTAGCATTATGATGACTACCAAAAGCGACTTCTTCTCCATGCTATCAATTCCGCAGTCCATTAGGAACATTCCCGTTCTGACGTGCAGACCTTCAAAGTGCATATCGCCATCTTGCGGTTATGTGAGTTCTACATCTGCGCGTGCCTGCACTGGATATTTTCTTGCGGTCAAACCTACGCGCTGTATTTTACTTTTAATTAAGTATGGTAATTGCTTGAGTTGCGGTTTCGTTTCTCGATCCTACTGTACATTCCGGAACTCGTGGCAGCATCATTTTTTCACCTTCATATGTGCAATCGAGTCTCCATTTCTTCTTGTAAACCAGATTAGGTATCGTTTTCCGCGTTTCTTAGTTTCATCGTTCGGTTTCCATGTTTTTTTGCATTTCCCAAACCTGTAGAACAGATTCCGTCAGAACCTGTAAAGTGTAAAATTTGCGCTTCCGTCAGAAGCCCTAAACGAAGCATAAGAGATGGTTACAATACTATAGTTTGGGGGAATTGTTTAAGAGGTGAGCTGTTGATATTGGCAGCAACTGTCCTGATTATGAATTAGGAAATCAATAGATCCGATTAGTGCAATTCCAGCAATCGTCGCCGATTACTGCAGTTTCCACAAACAAGCAACAACTGTAGCCGAACAGACCGTTAGGCATTGGGTCAGTTGGTATGGCATATCTCACGATCTGCATTCCGATTAAGGACGAAATTTACCTAAGTTAGCGAACTTGAGAGCCAGTAGGTATTCAGAAAACGAGGATATTCCTTCATCTCCAGTCAAATGGTATGATTTAACGATCTTTTGGCGAAGATATAAAAGGACCGCAGATAAGGACTTCTGTATTTCATTATACTTGATGACGTGAAGAGCGCCGAATGTTGGTAGACGTAAATTCCGACCAAAATCATGAAACATTTGACGTAACAAAACTACTTGGTTCTGATGGGTAGGTTCGGAACATCGCCTGAGTAGCCTTAATCCATCTCGCAATTGAATTATAAATAAAGTTGAAACTAATTTGTCGTATAAGTCGGTGATAAATCCAATCGAATATTGGAAGCATGTACACTTCATGATCATTCAATGCGGTATAGTCTGCAACATAATTAAAATGCGATGAAGTGGTAATAACATGAATTGTGACTTGAAAGTATGTTCAAACTGAACGCAGTGGACAGTACGTAAAAGAAACAGTCAAGCAATAAAGACCGCAATGGAAAACCAAAAACATAATTTAAACGGTAAGCAAAAATAGTGAATTCCAAGTTTTGAATCACAAACCTGAGTATCATTCGTACTAATCCTGCAATCATTGTATACAAGGCGAGAACTGTAAGGACAACACCCCAGACTTTCTTATGAAAGATGCCATCACTTGGTTTTCAGGTTTGATTTAAAGAGAAAATTTTAAATTTGAATACAGCAATGTTTTAATAATTACTTTAACTTTTGTTTATAATCCAGTTTATGAAGTTTTCCTTTGTTGCAACCTTTCGTTATGGTAAATATTATACTTGCAGAACTAAACTTACTGACTAAATATCATTTTATTACAAAGCGAATCTCATGGAACTATAAATCATTTGAATGTGATTTTTTACATTGTGTATTTTCTTTGTTGCTTTATCCCAAAAATAAACATCCGTTTGCCGAAAGAAATCATTAAAAACACATAATGAATTTTCCTTAGGAAGAAATTTCACTACCATTTCCTTTTCTTTTCCTTTTTCGTTTGTCTATAACACGCTTTGAAAATACAATCGAAAAGTTGATTATGATACTATAAATAGTTTATTATATTTGAATTTCATTACTATTTTGTGTACTGAAGTTAATTCGATACTCTATTTAGTGTATTCATATTTATATGAATCGGAATGAAAATAAAAAACAAAATCAAATGACAACAAGAGAAACACTAATAAATAGCGACGAGACACAACAAAGTGAATTAGTGTTAAAATGAGATTTAGATATAGTGAGCTCTGTAAGATACCAGTTGATGTGAATGTTGCTATTATCAATGATTAATTTCTAAATTTACAATAACTATCTTTTTGGCTCATGGAAACTTTCCGTTGTAGTCATTGATTTCCTCTAGTGACTGTACTTATCATTGGTGACAATTTACTTATTCATTCCAAATTCGTTCATTCATGGCATAATATTTTTCATAGATGAATACAAATAAAGAGTGCAGTGAATGTGAATATCGCGTGACAAAAACTTCAATTGCCTTGAAAACAAGGAGACAAAGGAAAAAGAGAAGAAACATAAAAATTACATTAAGGTCAAGTGACATTCCTAATAGCAATGTTTTTATCTAACTAGTTGCACACTGTTGTACTCGCGGGCCATGATGATAGCCGGCATCATCATCTTCATCGTAGGCATTCCGATGTTGCCTTCGGTTGTCTTGTTCCGGATCAATATCAACCTGTAATGAGAGAAAAGAAATACAGTTAAGCCTTTTTTAAAACTTATACATGGATGTTGATCGTTTATGTAACATAGATGGAAAATAAGCAGCCACATTTAAATTGGTATTTGCTATGGTTTGCTTAAAAAGATTTGTGAATTTTCTCCTGAAGAAAAGCAGAGGTTTGATATAAAACAAGAGAACAAGAGCTGCCCTGCCGACAAAAAAATCGCAATTTACGCAAACTGAAGATATTGTAATACCTCAAAAACAATAGAGAATGATTCTTTATATGAAAATTTCTGAAATTGACAAATCAATTCCATCCAGGTTTATTCCATCGATTCATGAGTGTGTTTGTACAACTATGTTCGGTTCATCAAAAGCTCCATATATTGTCCAAACAACGAAATATGAATTAAGATAAAATAAAATCTACAGAATAGGTTGCAATCACACTAACCAACATGATTGGACACTAATAAATAAAAAGTAAAGCAGATAGATGAAAAGATACAGAAAATCAAGCACGCTGCTCACCATAGTTACGACCAAAAAGTGATCAGTGAAAAATGCCCGGCTACACTTTGAGAACTTTACTGTTTTACTATTTGGATTACTTATTTGGAAGTTTGCAGGCCAAATCGCACCCTGTGGAAACGTGTTGGTAAGTCCCAAATTGAAAGCCTTCTCCCACAGCTTTCAGGTCATATTCACGTATTCTGTAGATTTAGCCTGCCTTAACACTGAGCTCAAGGGAATAAAATAAAAACGAATCTTAAATAGACTCTCTCAAAAACGAGTACGAGACAACTTACGCGTAAGTATCAAAGTTCATATAACGAACGAGACTTGAGGACCACCTGCAAGCTATTATCAAAGGTTCTGTTCATTTATAAAATGCTTTGTATATCCTTTTTCGCGGGGAAAAAACACGCACAGGTGCTTTACTGAGATCCAAAGCGACCAAAAACGATGAATCACAATCAATACTATACAACATAAGAAAAACTCGCAGCGAACTTCAATAGTTTTGCGCTATTTTTTATCGAATGTCAGTTTGATGTCCATTTAATTAGTTTCTAGAACTATCCCCCCACATAAAGCATTGGGAGCATAGAACGCAAAATTTTTGACTGTATCTAATAAGTTTGTAGCTCATATATGTGCATACGTGCTGCATAGGCAGTGAGAATTATCATATCCATTAAGATAAGTGTCGAAATTTATGTTATATATCGATTTGGGATATAAATTTGGTTGGGATTTGAATTAATTGAGGAAGTTTCAAGCATACCATATTGGTTCGCTGAATGAAGAATGAGATTGAACCAATAAAATGAGATGCTCGTTAGGTAACTGTTTTGAATTAAAATCGAATATTATGAAATTTATTGCAAAATCCTGTTTGGCTTGAATTTATAAAAGGAATCGCTATACTTCGGTAGGCAATCATCTCTTATTAGTTAACCCATTTACGTTCGCCGTGTCCAAACGAGGGCACTTCTGCAATCTTCCACCATTTTTCAAAATTCCTATTATTCTTTTTTATTATTATTATTTATTATTTTCAATAATTTAATTAATTTAATTAATTAATTTATTATATATTTTTTTATATTATTATTCACCTCGTAATCGAGGTGTTCTTTGTAATATGTGCAGAATAAAAGTGAATTTTTGAATGAAGTTGCTTGTAATTACATTGTAAATACATAATTGTTATATTAGCAGTCAGTTGAAGGTGATTATTAATATTCTTGTTACGGAAAAAGGAGACCAATGGGCACACCAAGACACATCGTTTTTTTTGTTTATAGGTAAATTTAAATTTTCAGTAAGCAATCTGGCGTCGTACTTCCGTTAGCTGAAATGTCTTCCTTTGGTTCCAGGGACCTTTTGATGCTATTATGGCGGAAGATAATGCAGACATATTGGCGCTCTCTTCTGACCCAAGTGTTCTTACTGACAAAGAAGAATAGCACGACGACATTCAAGATATTGATCTTTCAAACGTTTTATGACGACATTCAAGATATTGATCTTTCAAACATTTTATGAGGAGCGGATGCAAAGTTCGTGGATTGAGACGAAGGAGCGTGGGATAGGAGCCATAGCGAGCCTTAAAATGCGAATAAAAGGGTGAGAACGGAATCTGAAGCTCCTTGTTGGCGTCAGGAGGAGACATCTCATGATTCTGTTACATCTACAGAATATAATGTTCAGGGTAGACTTGCGAATTTGATGGAGGAACTGAAGAACCAAAATCCAGTCAATATTTTCGAAGAATTATTTGGCGACGAATTCATGAATATGATGCTTTATCAAAATTTCTTGTATTTTGAGGAAAAGGTACGCCTTTTTGGTGGTCGTTCGAAAGTTTAAGATTGAATCAAGTGTTCAAATTAGTTCTTAACAACAATTCAAACAAGTGTACTTCACAAAGAGAAATAATTAAAAGTCGCATATAGAAAATACCGAAAAATATGAACTGAAAATGTGATTGTGTCACAATTGTGACCCTTTGAAACCACTTAAAATTCCGATTTCCTTTTTTACGATTTCGAGGGGGCAGCATGATAGGAATAAGATTGTTCAATGTTTCTTCTTCGCTATATGTGACATAACTACGAGACAAAAATTAAACGGCAGACGAATACTCATACATGAAGCAATTTTCAGTGCACTCTACAAAGGAAAAGAGCAAACTTTCATTCTATTCGAAACTTCCGTGAGCTCAATGATCGATAGGATAGCAAGTTTATATTTCGAGATTAGGTTCGATTCCTGAATGTATAAAATTACTTTACAAGTAAGAAAATATACTCACCAAATCACATTCTTCGGCGTCAATTGGAATATTTATAACTGGTCGTGGTGGTAAGCAAGCCTCCAACGTTGGAACGATTTCTGGACTGATATGATCCGGGAAAACAACTTGGAACTGGATAATCAAACGTCCCTTCTCGAATGGATTCTTATACATGGGCATGCCTTCACCCATAATACATTTGGTTTGATCGTTCTTTATCACTTCACCGGGCAGTGATGTGATTACCAAATCTCTTTGATCTAATGTTTTAATAACCATTTGGAATCCACACAGAGCCTCCACCAATTGGATTGGTCGTTTCATAGCCAAATCATGTCCGGCACGCATAAACACGGGATGTTCTCTTTCCTCTAATACAATAATGATATCACCCGGTTGCAGACCGGGTTCTTGATCACCTTCCCCAGAAAATTGGATTTTTTGTCCATCGCGCATTCCCTTTTCAACGTGTACTTCCAAAATTTTCCGATCGCGAACAGTTTTCCGGCCATTGCACTGTTTGCATCGATCCTTTTCATTTATAATTTCACCTTGACCCATACACCGTCGGCAGACTTGTTCAATTTGTTGCATAATACCCGGTCCGATTTGTTGAACTTTTGTTTGAACACCAGTACCACGACATCCTTGACATTTCTCGACAGCACCTTTTTTACCTCCACGACCTTCGCATTTATCACAGATAACACTCTTTTGCAGGGCTAATTTTCGCACTGCACCATTATATAATTCTTCCAATGTCACGGCCATTTGATGAACCAGATCCTTGCCACGCATCTCACGACGCCTGTCAAACCTTCTTATTACAAAATGTTCTTTTATCACATTGAAAATATATCATAAGAATTACCTTCCCCCGCCGAACGTATCACCAAACAACATTTCAAATAGATGCATTGGACTTGTGAATTCAGCTCCACCCGATCCACCTTTCTTGATTGCTGATTCACCACCCTCATCGTAAATTTGTCGTTTTTCTGGATCCGATAGGACTTCGTATGCCATTGAAATCTGTTTGAATTTCTCCCCTTCATTTGGATTTTTGTCTGGATGATATTTCAGGGCTAGCTTTCTGTAGGCTTTTTTCAGTTCATCGGGTGTTGTATTTGGCGAAACACCCAACAAGTCATAAAATGCAGTTTCCTTAACCATTGTGTTACTGTGCTATGCTTTTCCTGTAAATATAAAGATCAATATAAACGGTTAATGTTACTACAAAGGAATCAAATGGCTCTAAATGTTTATTTCACTTCTTTATGAATTTTTGAATATACAAAATATTGGTAAAATGTAAATTCGAAGTAAAGAGTAAAATGTTTGCAATGTTTCCATATACGTTTAATAAAGTTTACATGAATAAATTTTATTACATTGATTATTGCAATTGTTTTATTCTTTTTCATATTTAATAATTTATTTTTATGTTGGAAAAAATAGAAATCAAATATTTATTTAACACCCTTTTGAAATCTTTATAAGCGATAAAGTTAACTTCAGCGTATTAAACTTAAAAATGGGATTTCACTCCAAGGAAAATATGACGATTAGTTATTAGGCAATCTCTTTCTAATTCAACAACCAGTTGCGAGCGTGAAAGTTTTCGTTATAAGAAAGTTGATTGAGTTTGATCAGTCTGGACGTTCTTTGCATTTCCTTATTATATTGGTCAAGATTTCGTTGTGCCTAAAACCGTGCAATTATATCAAAGCTGAAAGATTTGCACGTTTTCATTTTCTTGTGCGTCGCGGAAGTCACGAGCATTTTTCTTCTCTATGTGCCCAGTTTTTTGATTGACTTTATTGGAAGTGACTTAGAGTTTTCAATCATTTAAGCTCACTTTGCGTACCAGGATATTTTTTTTATTCTCGAAGTATTTTTACTCGGTTTAAAAATTAAATTGCAAGTGATTAGATACATCATTTTACAGGACGGATTCTATGTAAAATTACAAATATAGATTTCAATAACGAAGAGTCCCGTGCAAGTAAGGGCTTAAGAGAAGCATCGAAAAGATAATTTTTGTGTTTTCTGGCCAAATTATTACTCCTTGGAAAACTTCTTTATCCTTATTACGATAAAGGGCGGATGGAAAAGATTTGCCTTACCACATAAATCCAGGTGAACTTCTTCAATTATTTCAAAATGGAAAAGAAACGAAACAAGAATTGCATTCGATCGGTCATAGATCAACCAGTTGAACTTCGAGCGTCATTAAACTGTGGACGCAATCACGACAGTCAGCTCAGGCATATGGTATAGGTTGAAAATTAGACATTCGAAAATATGGTTGATCCTGAGCAATTAATTCTTGGAAATATCTGCTCAATAATATGGTTTGATGGACTAATTTCAGCTACTTCAAGATAATCTCCCTAGATTGATTATCGCATGAAATGATTTAAGGAACCTCGTTTCTGTTAACAATTTTAAAGGGACTTCACAATACTGTCTGTTAAGGAGGCCCATTCTTCCATTGCAAATTCGTTGGAAGGCTCAAGGCTACTTCTTCAAGGCTACTTGAGAGCTGCATCTGATGGTTTCCATGTAAGAAAATGGAGTACACATCATCTAGGTCCCTCCATTAATAATACAGTTAATTCACATAATTTTTATTCTGTGCCAAAAGTCATCACTTGTGGATGTTGCATCAAATTAAATGTAGCCACAAAGTCATAGCAAATTAGGGTCATCGGTTTGGGGGTCGATAGTAACCTATCACACGCTGTCCATACTTGGTGGACAGATATTGTCTCTGTAAGGATTTACGTGGCCTTCAACCTGCAAATCACTGCCACTTTTATTCTTTTGCACTGGATAGGTATCCACTTCCTGTTTCTTAGCCGAGTAAGACCATATGCGATGGAACTTCTTGAATAAGGTGGAAGTCTGATAGCAACATGCTTTTTCAAAATTTAGTTTTCATTATGATTCCCGTTTCTCGTAAAGCGACCTAAGCCTTTCTAGTGAGCCGCTGGTGAACCAGATTTCTACACAAAATTCGTGAATTTAAATGAAATAAATACACTGACTGGTATTTTGCCGCAGAGTAGAGATGTAGTTTTATTGTGATGTTGAAAATGTCGGCTATAACATCAACAAAGCTTTTGGCGAACGATTAACTTTAGCATGATTTTATCAAAGAAATACCGGAAAATTATCTTAAATTAAATGAAATCAACGGTGACTCTGCTTGGTCGTATTTGAATTTTAAAAACTGCTTTCGACGATTCAAATATGGCAAGACAAAAAATGCTTGCTGATCCAATACAAACGTTTAGGGATCTGGCACTTGTCCTGAGTGTAGATAGGACAGAGGAGCGTTTACATACTTTGTGGATGGCACAAAAACTAAGTTTGATCCTCAACAAATAAAAGGAAGTAGCGTCGAGGACGCTTGCTCACTTTCGAGGATTACAGGAACGATTTTTCTCGGTTTTCAATGTGATCTGAAGGGTGTAATCTGCTATGAGCTCTCCAGCAAAAAGAATGATCAGGCATATCAGGCTCATGCTTAACCAACGATCAGTATAAGCCTAAGCTGAGCCTTATCCGTTCTAATGATTATACTAGTTTTGAACTGTTCTTTCAAAATGTTCTGTCTTCATTGGCATTTCCATGAAATAGTCTGCCAATGTGTTAATAGTGTAGGCGCCACCAAGGATTATCAGTGTATGTGCAAATTGTACTGGGACGGTGAATGTGAAGAGTGTGATAGTGAAAAGTGAGTGACAACTGTCTCAAGTCAGCGATAATTCTTGGATAAGTGACCTCTTCTATTATATCATTATTTATGCCGTATCATAAGGTATCTATAATGACAAAAGCTGTATACCTGATTGCCATGAATTGACCCATTTTAAAATAAGGGATAAAATAAGGTAAATTTAATGCAAACTGTATTCCATTACAAGTGATAATCCTTATGCCGGTACGCCGGTGGCCGCTCGATACACGGTTGTGTACTGTAACAGAGCTAAAATTTTCTCGAAATAATTCTCAAATTTTCGTTTCTGTTCGTTCGTTTATAGTTGTATTTTCACTCGTTTAGTGTTGTTTTGTAATTAATTTATTTATTTGCAAAATACCAAAAAAAGTAAAAGTAAGTAAAGTAATGTAGAGCAAGATTTGGAGAAACATTACAGGATTATAGACTTCTTGTTAGTATTTTCAACGATAAGTACATTAGTGAAGTGCGTTGAATGTGATGGAAAAATGAGTTTTCGTACATGCAAATCCGAAGGTATAGCTTTCACCATCAAAGTGTCATGTGAAAAATGCAAAGCGCCTCGGTATGTTCCGTCTAGTGAAAGAGTGAAAAAAGAGTCAAGGCAATCATATTATGAAGTGAATCATCGTCTTGCTTTCGTTATGCGTCTGTTAGGCCTAGGCTTAGCTGGATGTAATAAGTTTTGCGGTTTGATGGATTTAGCGGAATCTTTTTTGTCAAAACCATGTTATAACACGCACATACAGAAGATACATACGACTGTAAATGATGTTACGAAAAGATTTATTGCTGCTGCTGTAAAAGAAGAAAAAGAGGAAACATGCAAAGCGAATAACGTACAAGATACCAACGAATTAACAATATCAGGTGACGGAACGTGGAAGAAACGTGGGTTCACTTCGCTATTCGGTGTCGCTTCTTTGATCGGTTACTACACGGGAAAGGTTGTTGATGTGTTTGTTAAGAGTTCTTATTGTTACCAATGTAAAACTTGGGAAAATAAGTTAGATACTGCCGAATTTAAGGGATGGTTCAAAGAACACGTCGACAGCGGAGACTGTAAAGCAAATCATGATGGTCCATCAGGTAACATGAAAGTAAACGCCATCATAGATATGTTCAAACGGTCCACAGAATATATTATGGAGTGATGTTTAAAAATTATATAGGAGATGGCGACTCGAAAACCTACAGTGGTGTGGTAAATTCAAAACCGTATGGTGAAGATTTCACAATAAATAAGAAAGAGTGCATAGGACATGAGCAGAAAAGAATGGGTACACATTTACGTGAACTAGTGAAAGCAACTGTGGTCGATAGTGAAACTAAAACAGGCACAAAAATAAAGAGGAAAAGTCTCTCTGGAAAAGGTAAACTGCAAAAATGATAGACAAATTGACCGTATATTATGGACTGGCCATTCGACGCAACTACGATTGTGTAACGAAAATGAAAAATGCGATTTGGGCGACATACTATCATTACTGCTCGACAGACGAGAATCCACAGCACGGCAAATGCCCGACCGGTGAGGACTCTTGGTGTGAATGGCAAAAAGAGGCAGCTGCAAAAACTCTGCATTCGTTCAAACACACCTACAATGCTCTTCCTACTGATGTTACAACAGCCATAAAGCCAATCTATGAAGATTTGAGCAAAGACGCACTTTTGCAGCGGTGTCTTGGAGGTTTTACGCAAAATAACAACGAGAGTCTCAATCAACTTATTTGGAAAATCTCTCCAAAATCATTAAGCGGTACTGCAATCGTTGTTGAAATTGCAGCAAATGTAGCAGCATGCATTTTCAATGAAGGATGTTTTGCTCTGTTGTCCTTGTTTGATGAAATGGGCATCTCTTCAGGCCCAAGTGCTTACCAGTGGGCGCGCCTAACTGATGAACTGCGAATAACCCGAGCGAACGAAGAAGCTGCGCGTACAACAAAAGAGGGTAGAATTCAACGTAGACAAGAGCAAAAAGATGCACTGGATATGCTGAATGACAGTGTTTCACTGTACGGAGCTGGCATTGATGACTCTATGTGAGTATAAAAATTCATGTTCTTTTATTGATGGTTTATTTCGAATTTTCACGCATGAAAAACTTTAAATCGATTTTCCCGAAAACGTCATTTTTGAAGTTCGTGAACATTAGAACTTAAAATCTACTGAACCGATCCTTTTGAAAATTTGAACATTACTTCTTCACATAAATCAACAGGTAATCAGGAAGAGTTTTTTTTCATTTTTTTCTATTTTTTAATAACAAATTAACCTCGATTTTTTGAGCTAAAATTGCGTTTTTCACTTCCGAGTGCTGCAAAAAATAGAAAAAAAACTCTTCCTGATTATGCATCGAGTCCACTACCGTGATAACGTTTTGAAGTTATTTCATCCTATTTTGGACACGCGTGATTATCAGAATCAATTTAAAATCAGAATTCAAAGCAATTTAATTCTAAACAAGACTACAATGGAGATATGTGAAACAATCAGAATCATTTGGGTCTTCTTATATCGCCTAATATACCGTTAGTATATGAGCTGAAAAGTATTTAGGCTGACATGACACCACAAATTCAAAGGCCATGCGCTCTTTGAACAGTACCAACTTTAACTTAGTTTCTGTAAAAAAAAACGATAAAATTTGCTTTATCCATTTTCAGGTTACAGCTTTCAGAGTGACGCTACCCCTGAATTTTTGTAAACAATGGAAAAACTGAATTCCGTGTTTCAGAAAAACATTATTTTTTGATGGAAAAATCGGCACATACAAAGTCATGGCTTTGTTATAGTACATCTGCCGCACCATATTCAACCATTAAATAAATCCGCGTGAGCGTACGAGCACCAGTGATACTCGCGATCGGGAAGGCTAAAATGAGGCAGTTACTTCGGGAAACATCAAGAAAGTCACGGAATCAAAAAACATCAAAGAAGTCAAAAAGGAATTTTCAAGACGTTTTGCAACAATGGACGATATATGGATTCATTACGAGACGCTTGAATCCAATCGGCAATTGGCGGCATTTTTAGTGCCTGTATAACCTCGAGAAGGTAACAGCTGGCAAGTTTCTAGTCAGCATTTTTTTTTATGCACATGGTCCCATCTTCATAGACTATCTTCGACATGAAAAAACCATCAATAAACAACATTACTATGCATTATTGATCGATCAGACAACAAAATCAAGTCTAAACAACCTCATTTAGCAACAAAGAAAAATTTGGTTTCACCAAGATAACGCTCCAAACTCATTTGAACTCAATTGAAGGAAATACTTTCGAAAGTAGTTGAACACCCATCGAATTCCCATGATTTAGCCCTCAGCGAGTATTTTCTAGTCTAAAATTCGGCTCACCGGCAAGAGATTTATGAAAATCACGAGCTTGATACATTTTCAGAGGGACATGACGCGGAGAAAGGGCAACGAATCGTTGAAGCTCGTTATATTGCTCAGACAGAGATCATTCCCAAGAATTTAACAGTTTTCGCATAAAAAATATCATTTCTTTTCGTTTTCAGACCGATAACTTTTCAGCCCACGCCATAAGGTAGATAATTCCTCTTTTCTCTACATTTTCTGAAAATTTTTCGATTACAATGTTGAACCACAAAGGAGATTAGGCTCGGATAAGTGAACAATGGTTTTGGAAAACAAAATTAAGAGCTTTACAAGCAAAGTCTATGCGCTATGGTCACAACATGGCCAGGATCCTTGCCGACATTGGGCATCCCAAATCAGCGCTTCCCAAGTTTTAGTTCTTCTGTTTTTAAATATCCAAGGAACACAATGCATGAAAGCTGAGGTTAAACTAGTCCGGAAACGGTTGATCTCACTTTCTAGAACTTTCCGATCCAACAGGTTGTTTCTAAAAAATCGACAATCAGGTCACATCACAACATTTCTAGAGCAACATCTTGGAGGTCTTTGCGTTTTCTATTTAATCTGCTTTGTCACATAGTTCCTCCAAACCATTCGTTCTGCTTCTGCCCCTTGCCCCGCATTCTCTGCTTAAGCAATCACGAAAATAAAATCATGCGTTTACAATTTGTTTTTTGTATCAATTGTCAGGTTTTTGGCAAATTCACTAGTACCGCACACACTTGGATTGAAAGCTGCTTTTCAGCGTATGTGCAAATGTTTCGCACACGTGAGCAAAAGACACCTTCAACGTTTTCATTGACGAAGTCTTATTGCAACGAGTCAAGTTCGTATGTGACCGCGACTTATCATGCAAACAGCTGATCGCACACGAGTACGCTAATTGGACGCGCTTTTCTCAGAATTGATTGTTGGACGTAAGAGGTGTTCGTTAGATAAAGCAATGACTAAGCTAACGCAAACACATGCGTAGCCACAAGCGGAATACGGCCAGTGTCAATGATTATTTGAATCATTGAAAACGGTCTGGGTACAACTACTGCGGGCGATTTCCGATGCCAGAATTTAGAACGAATTCCCAGGGAATGTCGGGCCAGTACTAGGCCCGGCTAGCCGTTATTTTAGAATCGCCCAGAAACTGCCAAATCGAAGAATGCGCTCCTTGACCCTTCGTC
The DNA here is from genome assembly GCA_954870665.1 of Stratiomys singularior. Lineage (NCBI taxonomy): Eukaryota > Metazoa > Arthropoda > Insecta > Diptera > Stratiomyidae > Stratiomys > Stratiomys singularior. The sequence continues at coordinate 110,045,931 of OX940877.1, read as the reverse complement.
GCACGCTTCCGCATTAGCCACTTGCTAACAGCCTAGACGACACTACCCCAAAATCATTCCATTGGCGTCCTACAAGTGTCGCGATAGAAATTCGCCGTACTAGCGGAACCACATACAACGGCCATGTGTGACGCCATAACCGCAAAGCGAAAACTTCAAGAAGTTTCGATATTGCATTTTCCATCGAAATTTCGGCTGTTTGCAGTTTCTGTACTTTCTAGATAATTTGAACGTCGCCGCTAAACTTTTACCCAAGCAATTTGCCAACTCCCGAAAAAAAATTAATGTGAAAACAAAACTTCAGCTGGGACGCTCCTATGCGCGTGGAGTTTAGACATGCAACGGCCATTGAACAGGACAATTTATCGATTTCTGGAAGGAGTTTGCCCAGGAAAATGCTCGTGACGTGATCGATTTTCCACTCATTACAGAATGCTCTGGAAAACGGAGAATTGCCGAGTCTTCAAACATTTCGTCGGCCACTCGACACGTTACATGCTCGACATCGTCTAAACTTACATAAAGCAGACGAAATAAGCGTGATATCAGCGAAATACTTCCTCAATCTAAAAATTAGTCAACTGTTCGGAAAGTAGACCTACCGATCTCACGAGGAAAGAAAATGATTCAATTCTACTGTAACCGAAATATAAATGCACCGTTTCGTGTGCGTACACAAACAAGACTTTAAATTCAAAATATAAACTTAAACCCACTTCTTTTCCCTCGCTTGATAATTCAATTGACAGGAAATTAAACTTCAAAATATAAATTTCTGAAATGAACTCGCACTCTGTGAAAACTCACTTCGACTCACGACGTTTACAATGACACGTTTCTTTCTCGAATGTATGAAAATCTTCACTAAACTCCACTCACCGTACTTGCTGCTTGCGATTTTCACTCTTTTATGGTTTTTCCACCAGCACGACTATGCGCTCCACGACACGCTGCCTGCTTTAACAAAGAGAAGAATTCACGAACAATTTCTAGAACATGAATTTTGACTTCTTCCAGATGACATTTCGCGCAGCATGCTAGAGTTGTCTGATGCGTAAAACTGCGCGAACTGTCAGTTCGACACGTTTAAAATTTTGAAATTTTTGGCGGTAAAGAGACGCAAATTTTAATTATCTTTTATTAATCGATACACGTTACTTTAATCTGTAAGTACGAACTAATGCCTGTGCAAAAATCATTCATATTGTAATTCACCCATATATCTTTAAAGAGAAATGAATTATATGATATCCACCATCATTAGTATGGACAAGTACAATGAATACCACAAAAAACAGACTGCAGGGGTCACTGAACTGAACTGATAAGGTTTAGTTTGAGGAAAAAGTACAATGACTAATTTTACATTTACCAAACCTTAATTAACGGCTCACCAGTTAGAAAGAGAACAATTAAGCAGAAATTAAATCAGAAATCAGAGGACAGTAGAAAAAATTATGTTTCATTTTTTATACTGCTACTGTGTTTCTTGTACAAGTCATGAAGTTGAGTGATATGAAAAAGAAAACTATCATTTAGTGTTACTCTAATATTCGGTTTTCCCCCAAAGCGATTTCTGTGCGAGCTGAGGGCATCGCTTTCGCTGACAGCACACTCTTTATTGTAAACCTGTTTGTGTAGTCAAAATACAAGTAAATTGTAAAGGTTTTATGGTGAATTTTTGGAGAGATCGAAAAATATTTTCTAAATTTGGTTCGGAAAATTGGTTCAATTCTCCCAAGATAACGACCCCCAATTTAAGTCAGCTGATAACCCCGAATGGTTGCCTTACAATTTAAGTGATTATGATTGTCTTAAGGCTAACTGCTCCTCAATTACCGAATTTGAATCCTATTGAAAATTTATGGGATGACAAGTACGTTGGACTTCTGTGAATCCATAAAAATCAGAAGGGATAATAACAATATGTTGATTTTGCTTTTCATACGCAATATAAGTCGAATTTTCGAAATTTTTTAAATCTGAACGAATATCAAAGTAACAGCTGAACTATGAACTTTTTGCTACGAGTTTTTTTAGAAACGATATTTATGTTACTTTATTTGGAATGAAATATGTATACATTGTGATATGAAACAACCATGTTTGTTTTTCCTATAAAAGATGTTTTCTGTTTTAAATTTTTATTGAATACATTCAATGAAAAACTTCGAAGAAGATTTGATCAAATATTATAGTTGCCCAATGTATCTAATATCCGGATGATTTTGGCTTTTATAGAGAAAAAAACAATTTATTTATAGGAATAAACAAAATAAACATTTCTATTCATAACAAAACAAAACTGAAATATAAATTAAATATTCAGAGTTGAAAATTTGGGCTTTCAATCTGGTCCTGCTGCTCAGATTTCAAAATTGGAGGACGTGGTCAATGGATCGAGACTGTTGGAGGCGCTTGATGCAAAAAGCGAAGGAGGCTATGTAGTGCTATGAAGAAGAAGAATCCAGTCTAGAAGTACTGCTCTCAAGGATGAATGATATAGACAAGCGAATGACGATATTGATCAACTAACTCAACTGTGAAACAAAAAAAACCGATGCTAGTCGAAGGATATCGAAGGATACATTAAACCAGCTAAAATTTGTCTGGAATCACTCACTGAAGTAGAAAATCACTAACGCGGGGATGGTCAATCAATTACGAAGACAAGCAAATGGATGAGGAAATCCAGAACGAGGAAAGTGACTTACAAAGAGGGGAAGTTCTAAGGACTTCATCAATTATGGGAAGAGGAGAAAGTCACATGAAATGAGTTAGAACGGATGCAAGTAGTTGAGCAGACCGTACAGGAGGAAACCGAGAATGCAAAAACAAGGAAGCAACCTAGAGTCTGGTTGTTGGTGCGGAATTTTTCATTTCATTTTTCAATTTTAAATTTTTTTGTCATTATTCAGAAGCTGTCTTCGCCGATTCGAGATTTAGATAAAAATTCTCCCACTAATCACCAATTATGTTTGTAAGCCAGTTTCTTAGCATTCTGAAGCTGGGATCATCTGTGTTCCTAGTTCAACTCTTGTTTGATTCCTCCCTCGTATCAGACTTTTAATTTGGTGAGGGACTTCATATAGGTTGTTTTTCCTTGCCGAAAATGTGATTGTGTTGTCCTCTTTAGCTTGGATAGCTTTTTTTATTTACTTTTTCTATGTTGCTGGCCCTATCAGATGTTTGCGTCCAGTTATCATTGACCAGTGCGTCTTTGAAGGCTTTCTAGTTTGCTTTCCCTTTCAGTTTTAGAAGAACACCTACAGGTATGTAGATGTCTCCTTCTAAAAGGACTATCGGCTTATGATCAGATGATGCTCGTCACGATCTCATTCTTGTGGTTTAGGGGTAGTGAGGAGAAAATTCGCAGAATTATCAGAGTGTCAGTGTATTATCTGCCAACTCAGATGTATTGGGATAGTCGGGGTTGGTATCTTTTGGATTGGGGTCTTGGGTTTTGGGGAGTTGGCGGTCGACAAGTGCGACAAGTTAACAGTTGGTTTTGGGGGTGGAACCGCTGAAAACTCTTCGTCCCCTTCCATCTCTTCATATCCGGCTTCTTCCTCTTCTTTTATTGCCCCTTCTTCGTGTATTTCTTCCGCTGAAGAAGCAGTTATGTTGGAGAAGGATGAGGAAGTCTACATCAACCGATTCATTTCTTAAATTTTTTGGAATTTTTTGAAGAATTCCATTCCGTCATTCCGTCTCCGTTGATTAGCCATTTCAGTAACTACCTTTTGGAGTTGCTGGATTCGAAAACTTATCCGTCTGTGCTTGTCTGTATCCTTGTCCACCTTCAATCAGGCCAGAAAACTTCTCTTTTCTTTTCTATATAAATAAATCAGTTCATTTTCGGTTCGGTTGTAAATTTTCATACATGCGCCAAAAAAAACTGAGTTTTTATTTAAATATATTCACAATGTATTTACTACTTTTTTGCCCTCCACCCCTACATTTCATTTTAGTTTTTGGACCACTTTATTATTTTCTTTATTTTTTGCACTAATTTTTACTAGTGTTTAGGCTACTTTATTTTTATTTTGATTAAGTGTTTGTGTCACTTTGGGCGCGTGAGCTGAAGGCTCCGTTCGAAGCACACACATGTATACACACATGAGCGCGAGTGCGACGGCTGAAAAATTTGCGGAGGTAAAACTCAATTATTTGACACGTCGACTGCATTCTGTATGTTTCTTTAGTCAGGTTATTGTTCCTTTGCCGCTCATTCATGTCGCGAACTATCCACTACCAGAGCGTAACAACATACAGCGATAACACTCCGAACAAACGACCGATTAAACGGTATTCAACGAATTCTGCAGAATTGCATTGGTGTTAGTAAAATTGTTTTTTTCTCTATTTTCTCTATCTATTTTCATTTGGCTTGAAAACAAAACGATCAAAATACGAGCAAAGAATAAAAATTTTTACTAACACCAATACAATTCTGCAGAGTTCGTTAGATCGGCCTTTGGTCGGAGGGTTATCGCTGTATGTTATTAAGCTATGCCACTACCTCTGATTGATAATCATTTGCTGACTTTGAATCCGCCAGTTGCTGCTTAAATACTGGTTCCCACAATGAAGAAACTTTTCAATCTTACATTCGAGATAATTACCGCAATCTTCAGTATATACTTATGGGAATCTTTCATTAGCAGACGAAAATTTATCGGGACATTCTTATAAGCTTGTTTTCGGTGCACGCCACAATTGCTGAATTTTAATGTTGATTTGCTTATAAGAAGTTAAAGTATGGCTAGCCCTACTTGCATTATGATGACTTATTCTGCTAGCTCGTCCGTATGAACGGATCGCAACGTTTTCATGCGAAACGTATAACAGTAAAAACTCCCGATGTAGCGTATAAACCGAATTAATATTAAATAAAGAGCGTGGAAATTAAACGATGTAGGTGAATGGAGATGTCAGGAGGGCTTTCTGAATTTAAAAGTATCGCGAGTAAGACTTTTTGGATTTTTCTGATGTATCTGACTGATGTATTATTTTATGAAGATAAAATGTGTATGGATTGTTACTATGTAAATTCCAATAGAAGTTTAGCGTTTGTCTACTCTGTTACCAGTTTTGCTCACCTCTTACAATGTATTTAGGAGTGAATCGGTCGAATCCTTTTAGATTATGTTAGATCCTGTTATAAAAGTTCAAAATGTTATGGTTTGTCAATAGTTAAGACATGCTTCTGCCGAAATCCCGAGTCGACATCAGGCATTGAAACCTTCAGCTCTAAAAATTTCAAGAAGTTCTAATCGAAATCATGATGTTTATTCCTCAAACGTAACAAGCCCCAAATTATTTGCAAACATCAATTTTCAGCAACTATAATAAGTTGAATTCCATACTACTGGAATTGATGATTTTCGGTTCCTTTGTATTTTTGCAAAACTGGAATGGAGCTACGCCGGAATTTGGCGATATTGGTTTGAGAGGTCTTCATTTATTTTGTCTTTTTTGTCGTCTTTCAGTTCATAATTCATTCAATAATAACATTTCAATAAGTTTGCGATGACAAATTTTGAAAATCTTTTAAGCGATCGAATTTTCTTTTATTTTAAGCAGTTTGGATATCTACTATGTCTGGTATATAACGTCACGTTCAGTATAACAGAAATCCTATAAATCTTAAGATGCCGCACTAAGAATTTTCCAGCAAAGTGAAACTGCTGGCTTTCATTCATGAGTTGAAAAATCACTAACAAAGCAATTTTCCAACTATCAAAGCTTTTCACGAAAAAAGCTCCAAGAATTTTCTTTAATGCTGGGATAAAGGAAACAACTGTTTTGCACGAATCTCCAGTATTTCATTTGCTTGCCCGGCAGTCTGACGGGTCATTTAAAGCTTTATCGAGCGGCTTCAGGAAGGATATCGATATCGTTATTCGTGTTGTTGCTTCTTCTTGCATTGGTTGTTCTATTTTCACCTTAATTGGGTTTTTGTGTAATTGAAACTAGCACTTCACGCCATTAAGGGTAGCGAGAGTGGTGACAGAATAGTGTTAACATTGGACAGAAGTGTGCATAAATTGCAATTTATCGCTGGATAAATATTGAAGAAAATATTGATAGGAAGCGAAATTCAGTGAACCATCTTAGTTTAATTACGGTGTGCAGCTGCGAAGTATTTGGTAGTTCAATAAGGTTTATAGTAACAACAAGCGGACTTTTGCTTCAGTTATAAAGTGAACAAAATATTCTGTGAGTTTTTTGGAAATAAAATCTGAAACTTTACGATACGATATAGTTTTAAAGATAGTAATATGGTTATGGAGGAACGTTTTTAATCGATATTATGCGCTATAGTGGATGTTTTCATAAATTTTTCAACTTGCTAGATAGAGTGTCTGGCAGTTATTTGTTTTTTTTTCTGTTATAGCCATAACCCTATTCGCATTCAGAAAGTTTTCGCTTGATGCTATGTGCCAGAGCGTGCAATACTTTGCTTAAAAGGATTCTAAGTATGTTATGAATCATTGTTGAAATACAGCCAAAAGTTGTACAACATTTTTATTTGTTGTTCCAAAGTCAGGCGTTATATTTCCTTAGGGGGTTTGTGTGAATACTGCACACATTTAATTCTTCGTATGTGAAAATTTAAGCCTTTTACATAACACGACAATCTCTCTGCTTTCAAGGGAAAAGGAAAACTGTAGGTCTCGGTTTTTGAATATTTCCTAAAATTCAATTAGTGGAATATCAATAGAATTAAATATATAAAATAAACATTGCAATTAAATGACTTCAAATCAAAAATAGGTAAAATGTTTTGAAATTTATCATGGGTTGGTTTATAGCTTTGATTTCTGCTTCGTAATATTTTTTCAACAAAATTTATTTGAAGTTTAATGTGTTCATGACATTCCAATTTAATCTGTTTGATTAAAGCCGCATGTCTTCCTAAGAAAGTAACTTTGTATTCGAAAATGAAAATAGGATAAATAAATAGATTTTTTTATTATGTTGATGTGTAATAAGATTTTATATTTCCACTTAGCAACCAGTATAGTTCCTCAGAAGTCACACATAATATAATCTTTGTTTTTTTTTTTCAAAAATTAAGTCATCATAGAGAATGCTAACGAGCTTATGTTTTACCCAAGTTTATCGATGTTCATAAAGTCCTTCCAAATCTTATATAGGTTTGCAAAATACTTCGCGTTCAATGGAATTATTATTAGCTTGTTCAATGCAATTTTTTCATCAGATTTCGTCTGGCATGCCTGCAACCTATTGGCCTAGATTGTCTAACTTATATAAGGTAGTATATATTTTTCCGATTTTGTGTCCTAAAAGCAATCGATATACATTAACAATCCCATGCCGATATTATTTTTCGTTATTGACTGACTTATACGTTCAAAGTGAATTAACTTCAAAATTTTCGTCCATCATTGTTTTGACTTCCTGAAACAGGTCTCGGAAGTCAGTTCTTATTATGTTGGAGGGAAAGATCTGTAGTATTCTAAAGAAAATATTTGAGTTCATTTAAAAAATACGTGTTTAATATTAATCAATTATATATGCTCTGTTATTTGTTACAACCAGTTGCCATCTTTCAGGTAACCTGTGAATTCCTGTTTTGTAGAAGTTCTCGTCCTTGGAGTTAAAATAGTCAGCAACTGTCTTAGTTTCACTTTCAAAAGGCTTGAATTTTTTTCCCGTTAGATAATCTGAACAGGTTACAATCTGATGGAGCAATGTCAGGTGAATACGGTGTGTGACTATGGGCTTCCTATCCTAACGCATAACGCATTAATGCGGTCGTGCATTATCGTGGTAGAACACTGTTCCTTTTGTACACGCTAATGCAGGCCTTTTTCTTTGATAGCTGCATTAAATTTATTTAGTTGAATGCAGTATAGATCCGCGTCAATGGTTGTTCCCTGTTTCAGCAAATCGTAGTACACTGGACATTTCCTGTCCCACTGCAAACAAAGCAGTACTTGTAGTTGTTGGATACTTGGATTTGGAACTGTTGCTGAAGATGTTCCTGGTTTTCAGTAAGATTTTTTCTCTTAATATTCTTGTAAAAAATCTACTTTTCATCTCCAGTCATCAGCTTGTCTAAAAACGACTCCACATTGTGTCTAATCAGGTGTGATGAAGACATTCTTACACGATCACACAAATTCTTTTCCGTTTATGGAACCTAAACACTTTGCTTAACACAAACCCAAGAGATTTAATGCGACCTCCAACAGTTGTATGATGGATGCCAAACTCTTCTGCAATTTCTCAACTTGTTAAATGTGGATTATTTACCAACATGGAGCGCAAAACATCATTATCGATCTTGGATGGTCGTCCAGATCGAACACTTTTTTGGAGGCTCAGATCGCCGGAACGAAATTTGCTAAACCATCTTTGACCAGGACGGATTTTTAATCTTGAAGTCCACCTTAAAATTGCATCAGGCAATGAATGGTTAATCAATACACACTACATATGAATTAGCCCGTCTTGTTGGTCGTTATTACTATTGATTGATTGATTAATCTGGTACGATCTCAAACGTTATGATCGGCCTAAATCTGCTCATATTTGGACAGATCTCATATGCCCCCTGTATTTGTCGTCATAGCCGTCTTTTCTGTTGCATTAGGGTTTCATTATGCTTAAGAATGCATTCTGTTTGTATGTCTCTTTTTTACCAGGGTAAGAATTTGCTTTTACCCTCATTCGGCACTTTCTATTTTCTCAACATTAATTTCTCAAACAACTCAAATAATTATCATGCCCAAAACAGCGAGAGTACTTCGGAACAAACTCCCGATCTAACGTGATACGGTCAAAATAAGTCAAATTACATTTGTATCAGTAATTAAGTCTCGTCTCCTTAAGATTTGTGATTAAAAATGTAACAAAAACAGAACGCTGCTACCCTTTCCATCTTTTTCTGCCAGAATGAGCCCAGAAGTATTGTGGCTGCTTATGCTTCCGCTATAACGTTTTTCTGAACATTTTGACTGATGAAGGAATGGGGCGGGTATCGTTGAAGGAAAAATTGGGTTTTCTACGTTTTCGCAGAGGATACAGTGCGCCTCTCCCGTGCATTCTGTTCTTCTATGCCCTGCGTTGCCACTATTATAGCACCAGAAGCTCCTATCAGGCCCTTTGCGGGCTTGTGCTGGATAACCGTAGCTTAGGCATTTGGACTGCAGAGAGGAACTGCTCTTCGCCGTGTTCTGCAGACCACTCAACCTATTTTTATTTTGCCCATGCAGAGGAGTTGTTTTGGCTTGTTTCTCGGTTAAGTCGACTATGGCCATGCGCTGCCCTTTATTATTTTCAGGGTTTAGTCGTAATTTGAACCCACTTAATTCGGCTAAAACCCTTATGAGGCACTCTTCCACCTCCGTCTTATCCGTAACGCAGACAATGTCCCTGATTTCGAGGGTGGTTTCGAGGTATTGGTTCAATTTAAGCCACTGTTACCTTTTCCCCAAGAGCCTTTTTAACTGCTTCACGGAATGAGTCGTTATTTGTAGCCTCAGGTCAAAATTCTACAAGGAGGCCACTAGATCTGGTTGGCCGGGCAGTTCTGATGGCAGTTTTACTGTCATCGGGTCTCACAGCTTCCTTGATTTCCCGCAAAACGTCTGCGTAAGTTCTCCCATCTATCGGTTTGATCAGCAATTAGGGATTTGCTTAGGGCTTTGTGGCGTGGCTTGCTTCGTGGTTCTTGTTTCTTGTTTGGGATTTCTTTGTCTTTGTCCCCAGGAAGGAGCTTATCGTTGGTGACTTTTCCGAGGAGGAGCCTTCTGGACGCATTTTTGGTGGCCTTGGTTGCCCTTACCTGGAATCTGTCATTCGACGTAATCCGTCTGTTCGCTGCTTCGTCCTTCCTCCTTTTGTCTTGGTATCCTTGGATTGGGCAACTGTTTTGGTAGCGCTATGCGCGGGAATCACTTGCGTTTCGACCGAGGTACTGGTCTTTTGCTCTTCCTCCGCTAAGCCATTTGAGTCTGTAGTGCCAGATTCGGTCTAAAAGCTTATCCTCCTCTAAAATACCGTCCCTAATGTCTTTGCTTATGAATTCCTGCGCCTCGTTTTGAGGTGGGCTTTTTCTAATACCGAAATGGTCATCCCGACCTAGAAGAGGATCCCCAGAGTAAGAATGGTCCAAGCCGGGGACACATTAGTAGAGTCTAAACTAACAGTTAAGTATCTAGGCTTGCTTGAGAACTGAATTTCTCGGAGCAAATCAAGGCAATGACAAACAAGGCCGCAGCAAGGGTCTCAGCAAAAAGTCGACTAATGGCCAATCATGGGGGACCAGGTCTAACAAAAAGGCGTCTGCTAATGAGTGTAGTGCAAGCTATACTTCTATATGGAGCAGAGATATGGAGTGAAACTCTCAACAAGGAACTGCTTCTAAAACGGCTGGCACAGGTGCAGGGACGAGGAGCACAGCGGATTGCATCAGCATACCGTACAGTCTCTGAGTCAGCGGTTTTGGTAATTGCAGGGGTGATACCCATCGCTCTCTTTGCTAAAGAGCGTTAGAGAATCTACTTCCGAAGGCGCGAGGGTAATAAAGAAAAAGTTGCTCGCGATGTAAGATGATGCACCCTCGACGAATGAAAGATGATGCACTCTCGACAATCATGGGAACGTGAGCTAAAAGGAAGATGGACCGTGCGGCTCATCAACGACTTGTGATCGTGGCTCAGTCGAACGCATGGTGAGACTGACTTCTAACTGACTTCTATACTGAGCGGACACGGTTGTTTTCAGTCTATCCTGCACAAGATAGGTAAGTCATGGTCTCCAGATTGCATATTCTGCATTGGTGTGAAGGATGACGCCTGTCATACTTTCTTTTCATGCAGAAGATGAGCCAAACAGCGCGACGATCTTTCCGAAAAAGTGGGAGAGCTCCATCCAGATAGCCTAATCGAAGAGATGCTGAAATCATTTGACAAACAGAATCAAGTGGCACATGACGCTCGGGCAATTCTAGTCATGAAAAAAGGCATACTTGATCGGCTGTGGGCGTCGAGGGTGGAGGGTTTCCTTCTCTAGCAATCCTCCTCCTCTTTCCCATCCCAATGGAGAAGGAATCCGTGTAACCCGAAGGCGTCAAAAGACGTAAAATTGGGAGGCCTAGCCCGAAGTAATGTGTCAAACGGTTCCAGGCTAGGCGCTCCGGTTGACAGGGGAGGTGTTTAGTCCAGTAGGTCCGTTGTGACACTGGGAGTTCGACACTCAGGGAGTAAATAGCCTTCACCTGCTCCGAAAAAAGTTTGCCAGCTCGGCATGTTGTCCTCAGTGTAACAATTTCTTCTCTGGAGATAGTTGTAATCGGACCGTTCGGGAAGATATCGTATTTGGGGTAAGAACTCCCGACCAATCTCAGGGAGTTTGCGCTGACTAACTGCAGCAGTGTTCGTTATCGAATCCTCGTGGTGCAAGATGACTCCACGATGATTCACTACCGCATGATGCTTATCATGCTTTTTTTGTTGAACCCGCTAGAATTGCTGACAGTACAAATCCGTATTTAACGCCTGATTTCGTTCCAGAAGCTCCTTATAAATGACTCCATGAGAATACCACCAAACAAACAATAATACTTTCCGTAGATGCAGGCCTGCTTTTGAAGTGGAAGGTGTTGATTTACATCTTTTGCAACCTGTCCGGTACAATTTGACGTTATTGTACAGGACCAAATTTTCATCCCCAGTCGTTATTTCATCTGTTGGTTAAATCCCTTATTTGTTTGGCGAGCAAGATGGAAACAGAGAAGGAGATCCTGGATTCTGTGTTTCTTTGCGGCCATTATTCCCATGACTGATCTTCAAACGTTTCGTTTCGTGAACGCGTTTTCCCATAAAGTCAGTTTATATTCTGATTAGTCTCCGCTGCGTGGTGTCCAAGAACCTACTCGATAGTAAACATTGCCTGGTATGCACTTTATCTGCTTCCCGTTGTTTTCTTTTTATGATTACGATAATGAGATTTCTAAATTAATACCTACTGCCAAAATGGAATCAAGGCTACATGATTTACACTTCAAAGAAAATTCAGATAGAAAAATCAAAAAAACCTTTACACATACCCAATAAATTTCGGGAAAAATTTATTTCATTTCAATTATAAATCACAATCATAATGAATCACTACTGATTCATTCTTTTGAAATGATGATGAATCATGTACTTCAAATGTTCAATTTTACGGCGGGGGATAATATTTTCAAGTTATTAAGATGTGAAAATCAAGTGAGTAGCCTGAATACTGACTTTACTTATTAAAAAAGTATAAATTGGAGACATAGCCCCTATTCATATTTAATATTGAAAAGACTTTCTCTCTACCCTACCCTTTGGAGGAGTTTTTTATACGAGACGGGGTATCTAGTTATGTATTGAACATCTCACTAGAGCGGTCACAAATTCTCGCCAAATCTTATACCAATAAATTATTTTCAGTAAAATAAATGAAAAAACTTCCTTTTAATTTTGCGTTTTAAATTTTTTATTTATCGTTTTTTCATTTATTTTTCAGAAATATTTTGCGAAGATGAATTCAATTATGAACATTATTTTCAGTGTTTTTAACGTTTCCCGGCATTATTTCTGCCAAGACTTTTAAACGCTAAAAATGTTTGAACTTTCTTAAGCTCTCGAAATTATAGGATTGCAGAACATCTTAAAAATGACATTTGCTTTAGGAAGGACTTTTTTCAGCATGAACTTTTCTCTATAGACTTGTTTCCAAAACATGTTTGGATTTGGAAATTTAACAATGTCTTTTTAAGGCACAATATAATGCTGACACGCTGAGCGGGATGTTTTTCTCTGGGAATTGGCATTTGACCTTATATTTGGGTAACGAAGTACACTCTGCGAAGTATACTCTGCTCTTGTGGTGGTTAAAATTTTCATAACGGAATTTACTTCGAAATTGGTTTCCGTTGTTAATTGCCGTGACAACCTTCAGTTTATTTCGTCATGTAATAAGTTTTGACACACAGAAAGAAGGAAGAATTCTCCATTTCGCTTTTATGTCCTGCGAAATATTTACCGTCACCGAAGACGTAAAGCAAATAAGAATTAATCAGTTGAAGGCATTATCTCCAAAATTACTAGATTATAAAATCAATCTTAACTTTTTTATTAGTATGCCGTTGGAAAGGTATTATCGAAAAAGGAGAAGGGCAAAATCACAGCCTATCAGGATCTTGCGTATTCTAATTGAATCCAACAAATTTTAAAAACGAATTTAAGCTTAAGGTAAGGTAATAAATATAAACCTGCCCTAACCCACAAGTATAAAAATGCAAGATTGAAATTCGCTAAAAATATCGTTTTTGGGCCGATGAATGGAAAATGGTGATTTTTTCCAATAAAAAAAGTTCAATTCGGATGGTCCAGATGGCGCCGACAAATTTCGGCGTTCAAAGAACACTTCAGAAATTATGTCATTTTTCAATATATTTAATTATTCTCTATTTTTAAATAAAATTCAATGTTTTCACAGTGCAATACTCTAAAGTTTTTGCTAAAGTTAAGGAAAATGTACTGCCTATATAATCATTTCGCACAGTGTACGCAGAGGACTTTTGTGCTTACGCCACTGCACAAATATAACATCAGTACAATTAGTGAGAACACTTCCGCGGCTTCTGGCAAAAGGAGATAGTAAAAGTAATATTAGATCTGTATTTGTATTGCTTTTTTGCTTGAATGTTTCAGAGAGACTTTCTGGTAAAAGGAAATAATGAGAAAAATCTACCAATACAAATAAGATTCTTACTTTTTAGTCGAATCCCGTTAGATCGGGAATTCTTTTGAAGTGTTCCCGCTGTTTTGTATTTACGTTAATATGCAAGATGTCAACTGTCAATGAGCTCGGTGAGCGTTACTATCTCAGACGTTCACAGTTTGCAGAAAATGCGTTAAACTTTTTGAGAGATAATGACAATGGGTTGATAAAGATGCGTGATGAACTTTACAATCACTTGAATGATAAGGAAAATAAACAAAACTGTGAATATTTGGCTGACTAGTTCAGAACTATTCGCATCAACGAACTATCCATAGCACTCGAATGACGGTTTTTGACGTTGGCAAGTGTCTATCCAATCTCTATGAATCGAATGGAATTGATTGGCAAATGTTGGAACGCGTTGGAAGCAACCAGTATAGGCTTGCAATTGACATTTGACAACGCGGCAGTCATTTATGTTGTGCCATTTTCGTATTAGCGGAGTAAAATTTCATTCTATAATAAATATTTGATCACCAGAATGAGCTGATGATAGCCACAAATAGCCGAAGTGCGTCCTCTGGAGCATTAAAACACAGCCCGGGGACCTAAAAAACCTAATCAAAAAGAATATTTTAATATAATCAACATGCAATTCATATGAATTGAAGGAGATATTCTTTCCTTGAAAACCATACGGTAGTACTGAAACATCCTGTATTTATAAGCATGCTTTTAGAAATTCACATTAGAGCAAAGGGATGAACAATATTTTGATCTTAAAGTATTTTCTATTCAAATACCTTTAAACGAACAATAAAGTACTTTTTGCCGAAAAAGTCAAGTAAATAATGCGATTTGACAAATCCTAACTGAATGTTCATTTGGATAAGGCGCGTAATGTATTGTACAATTTGGCTGCTTCCCTTAACAACATAGGCATTATGTTTTTCGTTACTATAGTTAGTCCCATCAATCATGTTGCCAACAGTCAATAGGGAGCATTATTTTTTTCCGTGGTTAGGATAAAGGGCATTTGCCTTGTTGCGATGAAGATTTGTTTCTCCATGCTTCTGGCGCCATCATGTACTTATTTTTCATTAATGTTTGCTACGTAGTAAACTTGTTCATGACGGGCCACTTACCTTATTTAATTGACAAAACACAAACACGACAAAATATCCAGTTCACGTTAGCTTTAATTTTTGCAACAATTTTGCAATACAATGGAACTGATAGCTTAAAGCAAAGATTGCTCTTCAAGTTTAGTTAAGTGCCAAATAATTTGATTTAAAATCTAATTTGATTTATGATTTAGTAAAGACAATTTCAGACAGATAAAGAGCTCTATAGATGATTTTAGTTCAAAAAGGATAAATTGGTTTATTTGTTCATTGTGCAGCTTGACGTGAATAAAACAAATGACAAAGTTTAGGCGCTTGCTAGGGTGAATGGCTACTGGTAAGAGTATAATGAGTATATTCAAATCAAAGGATATCTAAGTTCTTATGAAGTTATTTCGCATACATGGTACAAGACAAGATTTATTGCAGAATAATTTGTATTCTTGCTGCATGGGCTAAGCATACCGCAATTGTTTACCATTACTATTAAATTATTTCTAGTGAATATTTTCGTATTTTAATAAAGAATAATTAACTTGTTGTGAGTGTGTAGGGATGTGGTCCATGACTGAAAGAGAAATAGAGCGATGAGAATTGTTAAAAATTTGGAGCATTATTTCAACTATTTCTGATACTCCGAACGATGTCATTTGGAAACATGAATTTAATCTTCGAATTGACTTCAGGAACAGGTTAGAATCTGGATCTGTATCGATAAATAAGCCGTTTAATTGTTTAGAAAGTGTTGCAATTGTCGGTAGATGCATTTTTCCTGACACGTAACACATCCAGGCTGGATCATTTTTGAATTTAAGCACATTACAATGCGGACATTCCTTTCCATTCCATTCCAAAGCACGAACACCCACTTTCGAATGAGCGTAACATAGAGGAAGTAGAACTAGAGAGGTCCTATGCTCTCATATTAGTCCGAAATCACTAAAAGTAACGCATATTAGTACAAACTCGCCAACACTTACATAAAAATAATCAGAGGTAGTATAAATGAATGGTCAAAAATTTCACGATCTAAACTATGGTCACAAAAATCTCCATATTTGTTGGTTATAACTCAAGCACATATTTTGTTTTCATTCGCCTTATATCATCCGGATACTCATAAACAATATTTTGTCCTTAGATCAATAAAATTTGTACTGCCGATGAACACAGGAGAATCGATGTCAACTCCGCACGAACATCATTCCCCGAAGAATTAAGCCCCGCCCATTCTATAAAATGTTCGCAGCTGATCGACTTCGAATTCAATTTGCTCGAGCCGATTGAACACGAGGAAATTGGTATCCGAAGCTGATGTCAGGGCTACACAACCCTTTGTCAAATGTGTTCAAATCTAGAATTCTGAATGGATGAATCAGCGTTTACGCATTGTTAATTGACGTTGACTGATTAAAGTGCATGATTCAGCGACCAATTTGATAATGTTTTCAAATCTAATGTTGATAACAATAATGATTTTAATGTTGGATAATGTTGTTTGTGTGACCATTCCTTTACAGAATTTGCTTTTCTAACCGTAATGTTAACTCACTGTCAAATTTAAAACCGAACGTAGCCGAAGATTTTGGAAAATGTAAATATTGTATTATTTTAATGAATTAATATGTTTTGATTTTGCTATTTATATGCTGTAGTTGGTAAGTTAACTTGTATGTGAAATCGTGGGCAGTAATATTGATTTATAATTTTCGATTTCAAGGCAGATTCTCTTCAACAAAACACGTAAGAGTTGTGCATTTTTCAGCTGTTATTAGTGATTTATGAATGTAGTTATCGTATTTTTGCTTATGATTGGATAGTACATTACGAATGCTAAATAAATGTACTTCTAATTGAGCGAAAAACTTTGGAATTTTGATAGAATTTCAGATATCATGCTGCATATGACACAAATGGCAGGAACGAATGAAGCCGATGATTTGAACAGCTGATGAGGGGAAAAAAGATGAGTTTTGAAACTTCGGACGCTCACGTACGCTCATGTACACGGATAGGGCCTCTCTATATCTTATACCTCTATGGAGTGTAATATTCAATATCGGGCAATTCTAGACAAATGAATGAATCGGGTGTAAACGCTCGACGTACTTGTTGGCATTTTTGGTGATTTTTTCTGCGTGTGTCAACTACGAACCGGCGCGCTTGTCTTTCTTTCAATCGGCTTTGTTGATTTCCTAGAACCAATGCTATACCCTTGCTCTGGTAATTATCCATCTCGATCTCTATGTCCAAGGCTTGTTTGACTTCGTTTCGCTCAGCGTATTGTTATTTCCGCCGTTGTCATATTGCTTCTGAGACAAAGGTTGATGAGTAAACGAACCGAATTGAAGATAAAAGCTGTCTCCCGCAATTTTATTTATTTGAGCGATGAGTTCAACTCCACTTTTCAGTATTGGCTAGTTGTTTGTTTCTCCAAAGATAAATTACCTCTATCTTTTTGATGGCTAGGATAACGACTATCTAGTGTATGTGCATGATGTTACTAACCAAGTTTCGTGTCTCTATTTAGCTTCCAAGCCAACCTAGTATGAACTGATTTTCCTTTAAAGCATCTTCACGATTTTCAGCCGCCTTTGCTCAACCAAATTTGAGCACGGCTTTGTTCAGTTTTTCATCTATATATGCAGGATTTTTTTCTCGCAGGATTCTCCCAAGCACACCTTTTCTGTCGCCATTTTTAATCAGGATTGTTTTGAGCAATGAGAATCAAGGGAAATTAGGAGAACGAGAGAGTCAGGGGAGGTTCTTTCCATCCGTTCACCATCACTCGTAGCAGCAATCACCTCTTCTAGATTTGTTGGCGATCGCTAGGTTTCTGTAGAGAAAGGTTCCTCTGCTGTCGATCATTGCCATTTTAATTCCAGCTTCAGAGAGAAAACTCCTTCAGAGAAAATTGCGGATTCATTTTCATTATTACTGTCTAATAAATCAAATGGCTCTCTTTAGTTGTAGCATTCCTTTGAAATCGTGCTGAGCTGCAGTAACTCGAAGCTATTATGCTCTCTCGTGCTTCGATAACACGTTACACGTTTGAAGAACTTTGGTCCTGTTCCAACTCCGTTCTGATTGCATTAGTATCACCATTGGAGCACTTCATTTGCCTAGTCATGTTATAAATAATGATACTCAGTGAAACCCGATCTGAGAACCATATCTAAACGAAGAATTGACGATGTCCATCATATGTTCTTGTCATCCCGTTTCATGGGAAGGAGCTTATCCTGGATGGCACGTAGTACTCGTGGTCTACAGGCTGATGGATTGCGCTTAGCGCATGTTAGCTGTGGTTGGAAATTCAGAGAGCTTCTATTAATCCAAAACATTCTCGCTAAATTAGTTGGCATTAACGCTGGAAAAAGAGGTTAACATGGTTGATGTACAATAACACCGTTGACCATGCATACCGCAACATTAAGCGAAAAAATTGCCAGCAAACTAAGCACAGGGATCAAGAATAATGGAATATTAGGAAGTATATTGCAAAATTAGGCGATGTGTTGCAATATTGGGCGATATATTGCCAGAAACCTGCATTGATCCTTATCTTTGAATGGAAACAACCATCCACAAGTCAAAAGATATCAATCGTCTCCTTGAAAGATTCCAATAATTGTTTCTGTATAGAATATAACCGTGCAAAAATGACTAAATTTGCTTTAATTACGTGAGTTGAAAAATTAACCGGGTAGCGAAATGGTAAACTAGTTGTAGTTACTTCCATTCATCCTTAAAAATGGAATCAAATTTAAATTTTCTATTTATCTTTCAAAGAAAAATTCTAGAGAAATACAGGTTTCTCCACAAGCTGCTCTCTATTCACATTTTCATATCCTTCTGACAAGGATAAAATGCCTCAATGTACATACATAAATTTGCACATTATTTGCTGAGTTCAACATCGCCATTCAGAATGATATATTGCTTACTTCATCCGGTAACCACGATAATGTGTACACATGTGTACATTCAACACGCGTTCATTATATTCTTTTCTATTCAATAGCGTCCAATTCATGATGAAACTACTTGCTCCATCCAATTCCAATGTACTACCTTCCAGGATATTCATGACTGAAAGTGAATTCTAATTCATGTAACATGTTTTAATTATTGCTGTAATCTCCATTGCGAAGGAAACGTCCAACGTGGAAACATTGCTCTCTAGTATATACTAGAGGCTTGGGATTGGATAAGTGTGCTTGCATGAGTATTACAATTTGTTGGTATTAGAAACAGGCCATGAATGCCTTTATATGGTTATAAAAATGTGCTTATTTTGCTTATGGATCCCTGTTGGCTTTCGCAATGGTGATGGCGCGTTCATTAGTTAGTTTTGATAAAACTCGGCTCTCTGTTACAAGAACGCCGTGAAAATGTTATGATGTATTGTAGAAGTCAAATCCTTGAAATTCAAACAATAGAATCGGTGATTTAGGAGTGGAACTGTAGTAAATTTAAATTAACTTCCGGTGAAATTCGTATAACTTCAGGAAGATAACAGCCATGGAATAACTAGATTCACGTTCAAACTCCAATCGAGACCATCAAACGAAATTTTATGATATAATAAAGCTCAGTATGTTTTACACACATTGTGAGAGATTTTGAGTACGTACAGGATTGAAAGTAGGGTGTTTTCTCCTAGATTATATTGTAGTTAATTTGATTTCTATTATTTTGGTAGTGTGAGTTCAGAGGATGAGAATTTCATGGTTCAAATGTTAGCTAACTTAATGCAGTTTATTTATTATTAATTATATATTATTAATTATTAATTAGTATTAATTATACTTATTAATCAAGAAGTTTAAGTCCCATTTATATTACCACTAATGTTCATGCATCGTTTACCTTTTATTTATTTCTATTATTATTATATAATAATTTGTATTATTTATTATGTTTGTGTTATTTATCTCTTTCTACTTTATTCGCTTTTTTCGATTTTTCTCTACACCTCTGCGTTCAGAGAGAATTATTATACACAAAGAGGATTTTTGATTATTTTTAATAAATTATTTCAAACATAATTTATTAAAATAAAGTTTTATAACTATTTTCGCATTCTCCCTCCTATTTTATACTGAAATAAAAATTCCGCTTCAGTTACGCTCTCGAAAGGAATAAACTCTGAACTGATTTTGGCTAACACCTTGGAGCCCGGCCGCACTGAATCCTTTGATTTTATGTCAACTCCTATATACAATCAATCTTCTTCTTGGTATTTCATCAACAGAACACTTCGAGTTATAATTAACATTACTATCATAATCATTTTATGAGTATGGGGGTCGATTTGTTAAGGATAATACGATTGAAATCTCTTGGATTTTCCTCGCCGACTAGTAAAACTTAGGTTAGTGTCGGTTAGCTGGGAACATCATAATTTTTTTGTCTGTATGGATTACGTGTTTTTAGACTTTTGTAAATGCTTGCATGAAATGAAACAGCAGTCATTAGTTTTTACATTCATAAACAAAATAACTAAATATGATATGGAAGCATTATTCCAAAATAAAGAGAAGGTTCTGTTATGTAGGCAACAAGTTGTATAAATTTGACCCAAATAGCCTCAGTTAAAACTAAATAAGAACAGAACCCTATAAAGATAATAGTTTCGTTGGAAAAATTACTAAATATTTCAAATCTCTTTCTAGTAGGTAATCACTTGAGATGTTCGTTATTAATTAGCATTAATTAAGTTACCTTTATTATTAACAACGTAAACGAACCATGTTTAGTTAATGCTATTATATTCTAACGTTCAACAGCGCTTGAATTGTCTAACAGATAATTCTATTGATGTGGTCCTAACCGATCCTTAACTTATAATATAGCCCCAAGTCTCAAACCTGGTAAAGATCCATCGGACATGAAAAATTATAGGTTCAAAAGTCTAATTAAAAACAGACTCACTAATTATATAAAAAAAAAAACAATATTCTATCCAAATGTAGCTAGGCCTAAAGACTTAAGAAGAGAACAACTACCTGCCTTAACACCCTCTATCAAAAAATCACATATGAAAAAATAAACCACACAAAAATTGCTTGCCAATGCATATGAAGGAGTAGACCTGACAAAACTGGAAATTATGCTAACGGAATCACAAAAACTAGACTGCTACACAAGATGGGTCACAAACCTTTGCAGAAACTTCCAAAAGGTGACGTACTAAGGCCCAAATTTTTTATCTTATACAACAGCAGCCTGCATAGTATCCAGAGAAAAATACCACATTATTATAATACACCGATGATTTCCTTATACCAAAAAAACGAAAGAACGTAGCAGATAACGCCATAGCCTTACAGGAAAAAATCAACTCATTAATCCCTTAAAGTTAAAATCAACCCAAACATATTGCAAGCCGTAATCTTTTCAAAAGGATCAAAACCAGCGTTGCAACCAAGTACCGAAAACACTTATATAATCTGGCTAAACAGCATTGAATAATTGAGAGAATACGACCACAGGAATGAGCTTAGTAAAGAAGAAGAACACAAACAGAAGGACAATAACCCTAGAAACATAAAACGTAATATAACCAGACACACCAATAACTTCAGCCCATCCATAGTCCTTAACCTCTCCAAGACACTCGTTAGACCTCAACTGCAATATGGCCCTATAACAGCAAAAACAAGCCCCAATGCATTTCTTTACAAATATACGTATATATATAGAATATAAATAGATTAATAGAATATAGTAGACATAATAGAATATAAAAGCCACGCTGAGAAGCTGTTTAGGACTTCCCTCCAGCACACCTAATAGTTACACCTACGAAAAAGCTACTGAATTGCATCTTAAGGAGAGAACAGAATAACTTACGGCAAGAAAAATTGGAAAGTAGCATCACCATCAGCAACTCAAGAAAAATAAAAACACAACCTAATAAAAATAGCCACAGTTATACATCTCACAAATGCAAACACCACTTCTGCAAAATCATTTTAACCAACAAGCGCTAAAACCACACGAACTTGAAGACAATAACCGAAAAAGTCAGCGTACCAAGAGGACACACTGAACACAATCTTCCAGGAACAAATAAAAGAAAACGAAAATCTATATAACTGATACAGAAAACCACAACTTAGATGTGGGAAAAGCGTTCACCAACCATAACCTAAACATATCTACAACAACGCTAAACGCTGAACTAGTGGCAAACTTAACTGCGCTACGAGACAGCCCTCCCAAGGACAAAGAGGATGTTTATAACTAAATTGACTGCAACGAAAGCCTTGCGCAATATACCTAAAAAAAAAAACAAAACTATGGACAACAACCTAGTCGCCGAAGACACCTGCAATATCTTCAAGGATAACCCCAAAAAGTACACACTACAGGGGAACCCAGAGAAAAACGCGAATCAAGTTTTCTTCAATGAAAAAAATAAAAATTAACCTATGCTTCGTCAGCGAAGCCTGGACCATACAAAATGCCTTCTTCTTCCTCAAAATGCAAAATTGCGTCCAATATAATGTTGCTGCGCATTGTTCTGGATTCCTTAGTGGCATTCCTACTGCGTCGGTTGTAAACTCGTATGCAGTCTCTATCATGATCAGCAACAAACTGTGCAGTGATCGGTCCGATTTTGAAAACCATAACTTCAAAAATCTTCAAAACTGTTTGATAACCTTCGTTATGTATAAAAGCAACTGTCTGAAAAGAAATCTCAACCACTTTTTCCGTTGAACATGAGTTTAGTAACCATCGTCCAAACGCGTGTTCTCTCCGAAGCATCTTTCAAGTAATTCTTGCCTTGTCAAATCTTTGTAGATTGGCTTCAAAACTTGTTGGACAATGTTTGAATTCTGTATTATCTCTTCCAGCTTTATTATGTTTGCACCTGGTTTCAGTAAAGTTTGCATGATGTGGATTTTTATCTGTAACGTTGAAAAATGAATCAGACTGTATCCTGCCTCTAAGTGTACATCAAAAGTTGGATCTATCGATTTTTGCAGCTTCTTCGCCGATGGACTGGTATGATTTATGATTACACGAGCCCTTGAACATACTCCATGAAATTTTCTGTCTCTTTTTTCGACTACGAACCTGGTCGTCTCCGTGGAGAGTTGCGAGATCTACTTGTCCATTGCAGAAAGCGCAAACAGAGATGTTGTTGTATCAACGTTTTAATCTAGAATTATGTTGAGAGAGCGCTGTTAGACTGGATTAGTAAGCTCCTCCTGGTTTTAGTAATTCTGAGAATGAGGCGTCTGAACTCAGTAGATTTAAGTAGGAATACTATTACAATGGAATTTAACAGCTGCTGTAGCTAAACAAATCCGAGTAGCTGATGCCGCTACGTACGGTGTGGGTTAGTGCTCAAGAGTGACAAAGTGAATGATGTCCAAAAATACAGTTAGACTTCGTCGATCTTTATAAAATATCAATATGATATTTCAGTATATATATACTTTCAAAAAATGAAATTATAAAGCGGGTAAACCCCTTAAGCAACGAACAAATTGAGACGCACTTGGAACTAGATGAAATACTAGACTGTATACTGAACAAAATAAAGGGAGTATGACACATCAAAATTACCAAGCAAACATAAAAATTTTCAACCAAGCCCCTGGACACAAACACATCAACTAAAAAGGGGCAAACCATGGTTTTATGGTCAAAAATTAGCTGGGAAATCATGAACAGACTACTCACAAATAGGACGTATAACAGGGAAAGACTATACAAAATAAAACAGACAACCTTAGACCTTTGCAATCGCAAACAAAGAGATGATGTAGACAACCGTGTACTCAAATGGACCAGATATAACGAAGTCAGGGTAAAACACTAGTTCTTTCATAAATGCAATAAGGTTTACAACCTACCGATCACAAATAATATGAATATCCTGGGAGAACTTAACTCAAACACATTTCACTGTCTAACCTTATTCACTCCACACATACAAACTACACCAACATCAAAAACACCTCCCTTTCTTAACGCAATCCTACTAGCATAGCCAAATAGCAACATCGAATCAACAATTGCAGCAAAATAATACATCAGGCATTGCTGACAAGTCTTGACAGAGCCGGGGCCAATATCTTCGGTTCATCAGATGGCCGCTGTCACCATGCTCTGTCTGTGTTTATGCTTTGGTTCAGTAAAGTGGTAGTGTTTGTAATGGTAGTAGAGTTGGATGGAAGCAGTTGAGTGGGTGAGAGGTATAGGGCGCGATGTTATCGGCGATATTCCTGGAATGCAATTTTCTTATTATAGTTTCGGCATGAGTTCTGCATTCCTTCAAGTGTTTCGTGCTAGTCTCGGTCATATTATATATTATATGATGGACCTGATTTTTGATTCTCTATAAAGGACGGTGCTGCGAAAGTGTTTTAGTTTGGCCTTTCTTTTTTTTATTCAGTTAGATTAGCAGATAATTGGTCTGATATAGTATGTTAAAACTTAAGTGCTTACTTGGCCTGACTTGTTAAAAAGCAGAGAAGCTAGGCCAGCAGATGCCCACGTGGCTTTTTTTAAGGATCTACAAGCGTAAGGAATAAGCTTAGACGCTGAAGGAACAATATGCCTAAATACTTTATAGAGTTTCTTAAGGGTACGTTATCAATTTTAAGTAAAAGTTCTTTGGTTTAAGCTGGCTTTCAGCAGATCGGTGGCCTTTGCCAGAGACGTATTGAAAGCATAAGAGTTTGCGTTTGCCTGTCAATATTCAGAGAGCCTATTTTTTAAGACACCTTTGTAGGAATTTTTTGTGTGATGTGTTGTCTTGAGGGCTTGACAAGGGATATGCGAGTAGCAGGAATCGGTACGAAATCCGCTTAAAAGATTGTGTGAAGAAATGAAAACGTGATATAATTTCGGGCAGCGTTCTGTAGACTGTCTGTAGATTGCAATAGAGTTTGGAAATCGTGAAGATATAAGTTGAGTAGAGGAGGGCCGAGTGTTGACCATTGGGAAACACGAGAGCGAATGTTGATGGCACTGGAGTAGGCTTTGGCAATTTTCACCATGAGGACGGTATGTTCTAAAAAGTTTGCTAAAATGCGCGACAGCGGGGTCCTTTAAAAGCAATGACCTTTCAAGAGTTTGTAAACGAGACCCTTGCCCCACAACGGATCGATCGCTTTTTATATGTCCATTGAGGAAGGCAAATCTACTCCTTTCATCCTTTGACCGGGGAAGAGGAGAACCGCTTATTCAAAAGGTACCTTTTCCGTAACTTCAAACTGTTGTGCGATCGAGGTTTTAGGATTTTTCCAGGATTTTACTGTGGTTTGACACCTGAGGTATTGCCCTGAACTTTTTAATCACTATTGACCTCCTTTTGGGCGTTGGTAGAAGAAAAGCAGATTTCCATGCTAGAGAGAAGTAACCATTGTTAAAGCAAAAGCACAAGAGAGCATTTTGAACATAAAAATTTGCGTTTAGAATCACTGCCAAAGTGAAAACTTTCAGTAGATTTTGTTGAAGTATCTAAGTACGTTTGTTGATTTTGTCGTGACAATTATTTCACTTTACAGGCCGAAGTAATTTTTTGGCTAAAAATGTTAAAAAAAACTTTTTCGTGTCGACTAATTAAAGTTGTTCCGCTGTGCTAGTTGTTCATTTGTTTTATCATCAATAGTAAAAAGCAAAGACAGCAAAAAAGAAAAATCTTTCACTGAATGGGAGACAGGGTGCAATTTTTTGTATTATGTAAAAGTAAATCATTGCTTTAAGTCTTTCTGCTTCGGTATAT
Source organism: Stratiomys singularior (assembly GCA_954870665.1). Classification (NCBI taxonomy): domain Eukaryota; kingdom Metazoa; phylum Arthropoda; class Insecta; order Diptera; family Stratiomyidae; genus Stratiomys; species Stratiomys singularior. Next base: position 110,020,320 of record OX940877.1, on the reverse strand, counting down.
AATGTCGAATTTCGGTAGGAAGTATTTTTGGTACCAGCTCAATCAATTGCGAGGGATAAATCATCCCCAAAGAAATCGAATAATAAAAAACTTAAAAGAAATTATGAATCTAGTGAGCACATTTATGCATTAGAGTACGGAAAAACTTTATCATGGCTCATCCATTCCTAATTCAAATGAAATTAGCACGCATTTATGAACCTGCAGACTCAAATGCTTATAAGCACCACTAATTACGAAGAATTAGACACCATACGAGAGATTCTACCGTTACCCACTATACAAGGACTCAAAGTTACTTTGACGATATTAAAGGGTAATAAAGCATCTGGAGCGGTGGTATTCCAGCAGAGCTATTCAAAATTGGTAGCGATAGAATGGAGGCAATTCTGTTCCAACTAGAGTTGAGGACATTCTACTCTAATTGAAAAGAAGTAAATATTCCAAAATAAAACAAATGTTCCAGAAGATTTGTAAAAACCTTAATCTGGTCGATCCATAATAAAGGCGAGAAAGTGATAAGTATACAAAAATCTCTCCTTTATTCCTTTATTTACGGTATTCAAAATCTTGACCGAAATATTATGAGAACAGCTATGTCCTTTTGCGGCAAAATCTGTAGATGAATATCAAAGCGGCTTTCAACCAAGAAAGCTTACAACGATTGAAATTTAACTCTAAAGGATCATCCACAGATTGTCAAAAGGATTGAATCCTTTCTTGGTCAGAGTAAAATCATAATTTTAGCTTTGGAGACGTAGTTTGTACGGCTTTTTGCTTTGTGGGAAGGGGCCGGAAGTAACCTTTGAGGCAGTAACCTTTTATGGAAGATTTGATCGTTGATTTTGTTGCACTGCTTGCTTTTCTATAACAAGTAATATATGGGCTGAAAACTTGTTGGAAGAAACCAGAAACTATTTTATTCTTCGACATAATCTCCGCCTAGAGTAATGCGCTTAATATAATGATCTTCCAACATTTCGATGCCTTCGTTATAGTCGTCCCTGTCAAGTTATATCTCAAATAGGCATTGGTTTCTTAGCCGCGCCCCTTACTTGAGTAAAATCACTTGTTGGAGAGTCAATACTTCCTAATGTAATTCCTTTATTTTATCGTTTATATTGTCAGAATAATGAGCTTAAGAGCTTGCTACGGCTTTCCCCAGAAATAACTATTCCGTCGACTGCCGATCACACTTAAGCATATGATTATTTATCCACCTCTTATCCATTGTTACAAATCGTCTCAAAAATTCCTTTTTAATTATGGCGGAAAACACGTTTTGCATCCTGGCTACTTGTTATGGAAGACGGCATCTACCGCTTGCAAAACTTTCACATGTATTAATATTCGCGAATGATCTGTCAAACGCGTTCCTTTGAGATGCCTTGGCTGAGAGTTATTCAACTCAATTTAATTATGCAATAATTCAACACAAGTTCCGTGAATTTTTTATTGAAGAATACTGCATAATTAGGGCTTCGCGATAGCGGGGCCTCACCGATGATCGTACGATCACGACGAAGTTCAATAAACCAATATTCAATGGTATGAAATTGAGCGATAGCAATTATTACATATTCCGAGACATGACTTTGTGCAGTATTTTTAACATCAAAAAATACAAAATTTTACCAACCAATTTTACCAAATTCACTTTTTTTGATTGTTTGTAAAAATTTGTAGGTAGCATTATTGCTCATGCGTTAACTTGAATGATCGTTATTGATACTCTAAAAAAAGCACATGACTTTTAAAATTGTGGTGCCATCTGTATGTAAGGCCAAGTACTTTTCAGTCGATTTAGTACAAAATAGTGAGAAAACTGTGAACTATCTCTCGATCTTTACATATTCAATCAAAATAAGAAGCATTTTTTTTTTAAATATTTGCGATTTTATAATACTTTATAGTTCTCTTTCTGTCAGAAACCGCACGTGAAAGTCACTCTTCTGGTGCATATGTTAAGCCTGCATAATGTAGAGCAAACCATAATACTGGTAGGGTGTCTCACTCTAAGGAAAACGGAGTGAACCTTTTCAAAATTTTTGTCTGTCATATGTGGAACGCAGTTTCCGTCCCAAGAAGCCTATGCCATTGTCTTCTGTCTTATCAGGAAAATAGTTTGATTCGAGGGAGCCAGCCAAAAAATCGGCTTATACTTTCTGACGAAAATGAATCATAAGTCTTTTTGGTAGACTTTTTGGGGAAAAATTTGATATCATCCTTGTTGATTGTTTGTTTCTATCAATTATTGTTTCTCTATCAATTAATGTTTTGTGTAGTTGTATTACGATCACGCAAATATGAACTAGATGCTAATTTATGAAAGCTTATTAATTCTAGAGTCATAAGTACAAAGAGTATAAGTCATTTTTCATGATTTCTCAAAAAACGCCCACAAAGTTTTCAAATAGTCATTGTATTCTGTTTATAACCCTCAATAGCAATTTATTCAGTTTTATTTTCTAAACTAGTTTGCTGTAATTAATTTTAAGTCATTAAACATAAATCACATTATTCTATAAAAAATTAACTGACTTCTACTGTTAGAGTGTTGAACTACTGTGACTTATACTCTTTGTACTTATCATGCTAGAATTATTCTTTTCAATTAAGCCTCTATTGATAAATTCCAATTAATAGTGTTCACGGAATGACTTAGTTTGCCATATATGCATCATTCACTGTCATAAATATTTCAGAAATATAATCCGAGTAAAGGATGGAAAAGCTTGCAGATAATTATAGATTCATAACCTATATTTGATGTCATATGCCACTGGTGAATAATGCATGAGTGATGCAAGTAGGTAGTATTCAGGTCATTTTATGTATTTTGTTACCCATATGAAAGTGATTTAATTTTCTGTCTAAATATTGAAGGTGACAGATGACTAGGATTTCCAACTTCGTTTTATGAACATGATGTCGTACCTAATTTATGATAAAATGGCATATTTTGATGTTACCCCGTAAAAGCGTATTTTATACGAGCTTTCAGTTAGCTGTTTTTCATTGGTTCCTGCTTGTAAATTTACACTAGTCTTACAATTCTGGAGTAAGTCAGCTTACTCCTTAGCAATGTAATTGAAAAAACTGGAGTATTGTCTCCATGACTTCAGTTTGTTCATCCACTCTGGTATTTAAAGATATCCTTCAGTGTTTTATATGATTGTGTAAAATTAAAAAAAGATTAAGAATAAAATCGCTCAGCTAAAAAAGCTCCTATATGTCACCTTAAAAATATACTGTCGTTTAGCTCAATATTTTTCTGTTTCTGTAGAAATAACTGTTATTAAGGATGTGACTACTCATTGCTCAAGTTCTATTTGAATGTGTGAAATAGCTATGTATGAAGCTTTATGTTTTCAGTTAAGATACGCGTGGTTTGTAAACCCCATTAAAGGCTTCATTTTAACTGAGAAGTATTTGCCAAAATTTTCCGATCGTACTATATTCAGTTTCAAGGTTCTGAGAAAGTATTTCATGTGCTCGTTTCAGAGCTCATGCTGTCCAAACTACCAATCGTAGTTGAAGGAAAAAACATCCGAAACTTTAAGCCAATTACTAATCAGAAAGTGTTCGGTATAGTTCTAGCTTTGTCTTCGAGATAAAAACGGTCACATTTCCCCAACTTATCAAAAAATGAATTCTCTGAAATTATTCCCACCTTTGGAAAAATGCTTAGGATGAATTTCCAATTGGCTGTATGAACTAGTTTATTCGGATTACTTTCAGATATAACACCCTGCCCTTGTGGGATGGCTAGACAGAGATCACAATCTCAATTTATTGATTATAAACTTTATTCATAACATATAATAAACCTGGATAAATCTGGGTAATTACAATATTCTATTCGCGTGTTTTCTCGATGGAACGTTACATCTTACTGCTTGCTATTCAACTCTTCGTTTGATGACACCATATGTGAAATTCCTCAAGCAAAGCAAAAACCTCAAAAATCAAAATTGAATGCAAAATTTTCCGTACGTTGAGCTGTGGTTTGAACGTATGTGCTACCCTGATTCGCACCAGAACTGATTTCAATAAAGAAGAGGAAAGTGTTGTCCTGAAAATGTGGTCCCAAGCTCTTAACAAATTAACCACATGCAAAAAGGAAGTTATGGAAATTTCAGTGCATAACGTATAGAGTGTTTTTTTAAAGAGCTTGAGAACTTTAAATAATAAAAGACGGAAATATTGTTGGAATAAATTCTTTATTATTATAATCTGGTAGATAATTTATAGCATTTGTTTTTTTAATAATATTTCCGGCATACGTCAGCTGCGGTTGCTAGTTACAAAGTTCATTCGATCAGTCCAAATTTTCACAATTTTTTTCAATAAATCTTAAAAGGTCTATTTCTAGAAATAAATTTGTCACCAGACTGACTTTGGAATAAACTAATGGTTAAGCGCGCACCGTAACTCCAGCTCATACTTATTTTGACAGAAATAAGGACCGATGATACTGTTCGCGTATAAGCCCCGCCGAACCGTCAATGTCTTAAGGATTATTTTCGCTACATACACAGTATGTCGGATAAGTTCCCGAACTTATTTTGTAGCGCTTGTACGAATGGCGCCACCTCTTGGATGACACCGGTACTATGTTGCTACATCCCTCTGAAGTGTCTGAGTATTTTTTCACGTTTTTTTTCATTCATTAGTTGCCGAGATAGACGTGCTTGAGTGAACGTGTGTTTAGTACCCCGGTGCAACCTTTACGATGGATGAGAAATTTGAACATCGTGCCGCAATTAAATTCTGCTATAAATTTAAAAAACTTTCGCGTAAACGAAAAAAATGATCGATTCAGCTTACGGTGAAGGTGTAGTGCCGCGTACAACTGTTTACACGTGGTCCAGGTACAAGAAGGGTAGAGAGTCGTTAGAAGATGATTTCGACTCCAAAGGCCTGATACACAAAGAATTTGTGCCCCCAAACACCACCGTGAATGCTGCGTATTACGTAAAGGTGTTAAAACGTCTGAAACGCCGGATTAATTGCATCAGGCCTAAGTACAAGGAACCGGGATCGTGGAGTTTGCTGGATGACAATGCGCCTACTCATTCTTCGAACATTGTGTAGCGTTATCTCTTGAAAGGACGATTTTTTGATGATGTACCGAGCATTCAAGCGGCTTGCACCGAGCGTCTCACAGCGATAACTTCAGAGGAGTACCAGAGAGCCTTCGAATCACTCATGGAGCGCTCAAATGAGTGTATATCTAGGAAAGGGGACTCTGTTGAAAGTTAACTGGAATAAATTTTTTTAGATGTAATTTTCGATTTTTTATTTCAAAAGTTCGGGAACTTTTCCGTCATACTGTGTATGTGGCAATTTTTGTTTTTGACGAACCTATTAAACCAGAAATGAGCTTCATCGCTGATAGCAATTCTTCGGTAAAAATGCTCCTCTTCAGCTAGTTTAAAATTAGAACAATAAGCAAAAATTCGACGCAATCGATGGTCATTTAGCTTTAATTCTTGCACCAGCTGTATTTTATAGGCACGTAAGCCAAGATTCTTACGTAAAATTTTCCACGTAGTCGAGAATGGCGACGAATCGAATTTTCGGCGTTTCCTTAAACACTTTGCTGTCTAGCAGCAAGATTCCCTTAGTTACGCACATTTCTTTATCTTGAGGATGGGTTTGAAACTAGAAGAATAAAATTAGTGCGAGAACGAATTAGTGCACGAATTGCTTGCTCACTAGGCTGATAATTTTGACCGTGAAAGGGACGAAAGTATTTGCTTTTTGAACATTAACAACGTAAATTCCCACAATTTGGAAGCGTTGTTATTGCATTAAACCATTCATGGTGCATTGCCAAACTCTACTGAACAACCCTTTCAACTCAGTTTGACATTTCAACTATCAAATCATAGACAAAAACCATCGAGACTTCTTATGCAGTTAAAAATACACCCTATGCACGTTGAGCTCAACTGAATATCGCCATTTGAGCCATTTCCATATATGAATATATGGCGGCTTCACAATAAATAATTATTGGTGGCATGAGGCTGGCCGATTTTTATATTCATTTGGAAAGCGGGAAATGTAGCAGATAATTAAAACTGGGATGTTGATGGTTCTATACGTATGTAGGTCGAACAAAAAGTATCCGTGATTAATCATATAACGTTGTTTAGGGAAGGTGGCATTGCCGTCATGTACTGCCATATGTCAAACGATAACAAACAGTTCTTTCGACTAATTCGTTGGTGAGTTTTTTTTGGCAACGAATGCTGTTGCAAACAGTTTCTGCTTTTTCCAACCAAAATAAAACAGGTTAATATTTATCTTGATTCTGCTTCGCTATCAATATTTTTTGAAAAAGTTTCGTAAAATAATGTCGATGCGATTGCTTGAGATGGTCCAAACAATTGTTTTTTGCTGTTTCATCTGCTTCAAAAGAGACCAAGACCAGCTCATCGCCCTGAAAAATTATGGTCGCGACTTTTTGGGATTTGAATAGAATAGTCTTCCTGGAAATTTTTCAGAAAACACCGAACAGGTTACAACAAAGTTTTATTTCACCATCACGACCTGGAATTGCAATTTGACAATTTTTCGGCGATCCGCATATGAATCGCGCTGGGATATGTCATCACATCTTTAGTGACACTTATTTTTGTACTCAAAGATAAAAACATGAATCTCAGAAAATATTTTAAGTCAAAGAAGGTAGGTTAGCGCCAATTTTTCGGAAGGATCCGACTGATGTATGAGTATATCACGAAATACATCTCGTGGAATAATACTTAATCCTTCCTAAAATCCTAATGAGGTATGATTAATTACACACAGTATACACACGGTATTAATTTGAGGTATTCTCTGACAAGCACTATGACTAATGCCAATATGAATCTGAAAAAAGAGTTCGATGTCATTTTCATGATGTCAGTTTGAAAATCAAGGAAAAGATTTTAGAAATATTATTTATTATGCGATTGATTAGTGTTTGAACAAATATTTATATTTTATAAAGAGTCTTTCCACTAAATTTAAAAAAAAGGTACACTGGATGGCAAAGTTGTTAGAATACTCACACTCGGTGCAACAGATCTTGGGTTCAAATTGCATTGGTGACAGCGATATTTTTATTTTTGTTTCCGGTGTCGAAGGATGTGCCCCCCTAGCTGTAATAACTGCGTTGCGGAAAATCTAAAGATCAAACGTGAATCTGCCTTTTTATTTTTAGTCTTTTATGTTCCTTTATTTTATATTGCTTTTAATCTGTATATTTATGATTTAAAAAAGAACTAAAAATGCCGATTGAATTCAGTGAAAAATTATATACTGATAAATATTCTTTTATTTTTTACTATGTCATATACTTGACTCGAAAGGCTATTGATAAGACTGTTTAATACAATGTCAGATTTTTTATTTCACGTTACAATTATTCTTTTTTTTCTCACACCGATGATTTCTCTTGGGCGTAAACTTTGGTAAGCGAATACTTTCGTAGGCATCCAGATGACTTATTTCTCCCGTAATTTACGATTCCCAGCTTCGAAATAATTTTAAACTACACATACCTTTCAATTTCAAGAGTTTAAGAGTTTTTAAGGCATAAACAAACTTTTCAAGATTTCAAATAATTCCATTAAAACACACTTCCAGATTTTCCAAGTATTAAAACTCTATACAATAACTCAAAATATACCACATAAAATATCCAAACAAGCTTCAAACTGCGACTGAGTTTTTCCGCAGCTGCGATACTGGTTTCCAATGATTTTAAAATAAGTGTGTTTGATAAAACCACATAGATAGATAATTCAAACGGTTCGCTGAAATAACACAAACAACATGTTGAGGAACGAAAATTCATTTCGTAGAACTTCTTTCATAGAAAATAGAAAATTGCCTAAAACGTTCCATCTGTAACGCAAAACGTTGATATGTTGCATTTAATCAAAACGGAGGCATATTACTTATAGATTTCTGAAAATAATTTAGTAAAGTGGAAAAACTATTAGATTTATTTGTCCATGAAACCAAGTGTTGATATCAATTAAAGGTATAGAATTTTGAAATGAAATAGAATACGGATAATTTTTTTGGATAGGTGACGAATATTGTCACGTATCACCAGCGGGTGATTATTGATCATGGGTCTATAGCGGTCACCATTGACTGTTATTTTATTCCCAGCAGCATTTTTGAGACGTTTGGACCAATGATTCCACCGGACCATTAAGAACACTAAACAGTAACTTTCCCCGGACGTAGCTATGATAAATAGCAAAAAAAAACTACCATAAAACCCATGACAACTGTCACATCATACGACGCATTTAATAGTGTTGCCAAATTAAAATTCTGTAATTAATTGCATTTTTCAGTCCGGTTCTAGATGTTCTGTGTAAATAATGTTTTAATTTTCATAGAGACATTTTTAGGGCTTCAATAACGAACAGAGTTGTTTTGTTTTATCGTGGTCCCATCAAAGGCTGTTATCCATAAGTATGTTAATATAAGTCGCGAAAATTAACTGGCAGTAGAGTTTCGCTATGGCTTTGCAATGATAATGGAGTAAACAAATTTTCTATTTAAGAGTACTTTTCAGTTAATGATTTTTCACATTGTTTTATTGGGGCATCATAGGCAACTAAATATTAATCCTAGCATGCAATAAATTATAGAATTGTTGCGATAAATATTTTCTAGTGAATATTCACTGGTAGTCTAATGAAAAATGAATACAACTTGATGATCAAAAATCAGTAGCAAAAAGCTGAAAGACAGTATTACTGATTTTATCTTTAATTAAAACACCCTCCCGTCCACTTAGTAAACTCGTGTAAGGATTACTCGTTCGCTTATTTGTTTTGTTTTCGACAGTCACGTCGGTGTTGAGATCCCACATCATTGTATGACTGTATGGAAGCAAGCATTTCCACCAATCGATAATCTGTAGCACGTGGCCTGTGAGCGTTCTGGTGGGATTAATTAAAGCAAATCCCTTTATTATAATCCACTGAACCACAAGTGAAGATTCGAAGCACCACGTATTGTCTTTGATCAAAATCTGTTTTAAAATCCTGCAACTTTTTATCCTGTATGAACTTCAATTTCAGTTTGTTCATTAAATAGTTAGTTTTCAAAGTTCCATTGTGGAATCTGTAAACTTAGAACTATCGCAGTATACGTCAGAAATCTGCTGACATCATTTTCATCTCGCATCCTTAGACTTTAGACCCATTTTCGACATAAGAACATAAATCGATTGACACGAGAACTAAACTCATAAAATAAGATTAATGTCAAGTGTACTGACATGCATTCGTTACCACATGAGGCTTCAATGGAAACCCTACTATTTCGCGAAAAACACACACAAGAATACTTTTGTTGTATTTATTTATTTCTATATTCGGCAAGAAGTGCCAATGCGTTCATGACATTGAGCTCACACAAGGATCTTTTTGCGCAATCAGACTATGGGACGTTAATTCTAATTATTAAAAGCAAGCAAGGATTAACGTTAGCTATAGAATGAAAAAAAATGTGTTAACATCTTGTTTGTCTCAACTGCAATCGAAGCCAGGATAATTGGTAAGGGAAATTTAATATGATTGATAGTAATGAAAGAAAATTAATTTTCATATAAAGTCACATTGAATTACACTTGCTGTTGGAGATATTGCGATATAAGTTTTCTTGGAAATGTGGACTGTGTGTGTATGAGGCAATTTATTTGACTAATTGGCTTTGCAAATTGCGTTCTTTGTTCGCACGAAATCTCATGGTTCATGTCCCAAGTCAACTTATTGGATTTTATCGAGCACATGCAATAAAACTGAGATATCTAGTTACGCATGAACTGATTTGTAGTACTGAAATCGTATGTTTTGGATTGGATTCGTATTTCGGAGAAAACCTCAGCCCACTTTAATATGAATTGGATGATTGGCAATGGATGATTAGAAGTGCAAGCTTTTGAATAACTATTGTCCTGTTTTCAGGATATTGTTGCAGTTAAATACACAAAAGATGAACCATCATCTAGCGCAAGGAAGATAAGATAAAGTTCTGATGTTAACATAATCACTAAATGGATAAAAACAAAAAATTAGTCTTTTCAACAAGTGATTAAGAAGAATAAACCAGGAATGGCTGGCCGCTGCAGAGAACTAAAGTCAACATAAATGAAACAACTGTGGTGGCCTAGGTACAGCCACGCTAATTCTCGATATCCCGAATTAGTAAATAGTTCGTTCATGTAAATTTTATGTAAATATACAGGCATGAAAAGATGTACTTAAATGACCAGTTACCATTTGACGCATCCCCAGATACTGCATCATCTCAACATTGCATTACACGATAGCAATACCAGCCCGGAAGAACTATTCGGCTCCAGCGAATCACTCCATGGAACTCGAGCTCGTAAGGGTGGTGTAGCACATGAGAACAGGTCTGGAACGCTGAAAACCAATAGGACTGGTTATATTTGACCTAGCCATAGCCTTTTTTAAGATCTCTGCTGCTCGCCCAAATCTTAAACTCATTCTTGGGGGGCAGAACGTTCCGTGTCCAAATTGACAACCATCTATCAACCCTGCGACCCATTGAAGCTGGAATTCCTCAAGGATCGCCCATCTCACCGGTCCTCTATAATAAATGCACAGCAGACCTTCCCAACCTGCCCCAAGCAGTAAAAATGTCTCTGTATGCTGATGGCACCTGTATCTTCACTATAGGTCGACAAGTAAAAGTCATATCTTCAACGAACACTATCCTGGAATATTTTCGTAGATGAAAAACCAAAAAGACACCAGCCATAGTCATAGCCCGGGAGATACTACAAACCCCACCGACAATGACAATTGATAACGAACCCATACTATGGAATAGTACGGCAAAATACCTTGGCCGTACTCCGGATGACAAACTTACCTGGAGACAACACTACGAAGGCCACTGTATTGGCGTCCTATACAATTCTACACACTTCTCAAATCAAGGAAACTCCGTTTGAACAACAGGGTGCTAATATACAAACAGATCATACGACCGAAAAAAGTGTTCCAGTTATTCCAGAGCCGAGTGATAAGAAGGATCGATCGCATCAGAAATATGGACATATAAACAGACGTCAAAATAAAAGCAATAGAAAGATACGTACGGAGCAAGGCTCTTCGACTTTTCGACACAATAGAAAACAGTTAAAAGGAATTAATCAAATTCCAGATACTCAAGTATCGGCCAATAACACAGTAGAGTTTGCAGTCCACAGCAGTATCAAACAGGCCGCGATATGATTACCGGGCGTATAATGCTCACAGATAGGAGGGAGTCGAATTGCTAAATCGCACAAACTCCATACAAGTCCATTGTTTTAAGAAAATAAAAACTGTCTTCTTTTCGAAATACGTGTGTTTCCGCGAAATTATAATGGCGTCTTCAAAATTTTTATAATGTCTTTCAGTCAAATATGAAAAAGTCATAACGAGAGGGAAAAAACCCAGAAACAAACGATGATGTACTTTGCTTGAGAATAAAAAAGGTCAAAATTGTTAGGTCGCGACCTTTTCTGATCTCGCCCTTTTTCGGAACGCGACCAATTTTTGGTTCAACGTTTCCTAACAGTTGCCATCTATTTGTTTGGCAATTTTGACTTTTCCTGGCTCGATCGTTCCTTTTTTTGGACCCTTGTCTTGTGATCTCGTGCGTGATTTAAATCACGCGTCGCGTGTTTTTTGAGCTCTGCTAAACATTTTTTAATATTTTTGGTGACGCGAAACCTTTGTACCGTCTGCGCGTCAAAAATTATAGTTAACATGAACTCTTTCACTGTGAACTGAGAAAAGCTATTCGTTTGCTCGAAAAGAGCGTTGGAATGGCACATTTAATCTCAAATTTTCAGACGTGTTGTTCGCAGACAATGAAAGAATGTCCTCGAAATGAGATATAATTATATACTAAATGGCACTGTTTCGGTATTGAGCAACATATGGTCAAAACAATAGCCCTTGACAATTGAAGAATAAAGGCAGAACAAAAAGATGACATCAACAGGTTTGAAAAAGGTCTTTACATTTTGTATCAAAAAGTAACACGAGAAAGCCCCTAAAGAACTGATTAACTTCAATACTTGCTGTATTGAGTGATTTGACCTTTGTTCGGCAAACTAAGGTGCTTTTAAGGTATCTTGTGTAGCCGGTGGTGAGGGACATAGCTTGAAGTCCCGCCCAGAAAAAGATTAAACTTAAAAATTTCTTGCGTTCTTCGTTCAAAAAAGGCATGCTTCCACTTGATCTTGTTTTTGTGAAGTAAAGAAAAACACAAACCTAGACAGATGCCATTTATGGGATTTCCAGAACAAAATGGCATCAGGAAGAGACATAGAGTCAGGACAACAAAGTCGGACGACTCATGAAAACGCTTTGTGACAAGCTTCGTTTGTAACAAGAAAAGTTTTATTTAAGGTTTAGCTTTTTTATTTTTATTATTTTTTTACTGGCACAAATTAAAACCATATCAAAGAAGAAAAAAAATCGCAGAAAATCGATTTTACAAAATAAAAAACAATCAATTCCTATATACATTTTTTTGTACGACTCTCAGTCAAAATCGGACATGTTGATGTACTGCTTTTTTCCTTATTGAATATGTTGACGAATTCCCTTTCTTAACCCGTTTGTCTCATAACGTCTTAGCATACTTTCTACAAGTTTTTTGCAAAACGAGGGTTCAATCTTTTGTCATTCTTTCATTCCTTGGACGTCTTAGTTTTCGAGATTCCTCTCAGCAATGATTTTAAAAAAAATTATCATCAAAAAATCTGCCCAGAAATGTTCTACGACACTTAAATCGGGAGACTGAGGAAGCGTAACAAGACCTTTATGATAATTATACAGAAGCCAATTTTCAACCACCCAAGTCGTATGCTTGTGATCATTGTCTTGATAAATAACGAAGTTTTGCCCAATCTCAGGGCTCTCCGCGCTGTTGTTACCATTTTCTTTTAAAAATATCCAGGTAAAGCATTCGTACCATAGGTCCTGGAATAAAATGTTGATTCCCAACGCTTTTTTCGATTCTTTAAGGATGTTCCTTAACCTTCCTGTTGCGGATTATCGATTGTAGTCGCAAGTAAACCAATTGTAGCGCTCTTGGCTCCAAATTAAAATATCTCGTGGTTTGCAATTAATTTTTCTCGTGGTCCGACCCTTATTGTTTTTAAGAACAGTAGAGTCTCGTCAATCTGGATATGGTCTAATCCGGATCCTTCTGTAATCCGGATTGACTGATAATATTGAAAATTTCCATTATGTCCCTTGTAATCCGGATCGCGCACAGTTTCGTTAATCCGGATTGCATGTGAAATAGTGCAATGATCAATAATACAGTGAAATTATGCTACCAGGCAACCACAACAGTTCTTTCGGTTTTTATCTGTCAAAATAAAAAGCTCGCCAATTTCAAATCATACATTTTTATTCGGGGAAGTAGTCACCATTTGCTTCAGTGACCTTCTGCCAACGCTGTACAAGATCATAAATGCCATTTTTATAAAGTTCACATTATTTGACGCAAAATCAACTTGATTTCGTTTTCGACATCCTCCTCCTCATCCTGGTTATCCATGGCTCGGATCAAGTGGTAGTTCGATGGAGCGATGTCAGGGGAGTACGATGGATGTGGAAAAATTTTCCATCCGGGCCTGGCGTTGTTCTGATGGAACAGAACACCTTTTCTGTTCACCAAAGACGGTTGTTTTTTTGCAAGTGCCGCTGTAACCCTTTATAGTTGGACCGAGTACACATCTTTATTGCTGGTTTTGCCGCTCGGGAGGAACTCAAAGTAAACGAAACCGGCCGTGGCGCACCATACAAGAAACATTACATACATTTTCATCACACGTAACAATGCGGTCGAGAAACGGTTCCTTCTTGTGACGAGAGAGCAGCGATGGGCATATGGTGAGCCTCTGCTTTTTCTTCGCGGCATTCAGTTGGTGGAGAACCCAATTACTGAGCCGCCTCGTTTTTCCAATTTGATGGATGGTGTCGATGGATGGTATCACCGGATACCTTGAACCTTTCCTCTAACTCCTGGCATGTTAAACTTGAATCTACTTCAATAGCCTCCTTCAATTGCGCCTCGTCAAATGAATATTGCCGACCGGGGCGAGGTTGATCTTCTAAGGTCGTATCACCACTTCTGACCGTTTCATACCAGAATTGTGCTGTACACTCTGTCACTGTATTCTGGCCCTAATAATAAACAGGCCCTAATAACCGCGTTTGACACCGAAACCCAATTCGTCTACTAATGTAAACAATCATTACCTGGTATATTCACCTAAGCATCTGATTTGATATTTGTTTATACATTTTATGCCTCCTACTTCTATCTACTTCTATGTACGCTTTATTTCATATTGTCCACAATATTGAACTATGGACATCATATTTTCACCATGTATTCGTCTGTTACACCGGGAATTCCCGAATTATATGATTCGCTCATACTCCTCACATTGGCTATTTCTAGGTGCGTTTTATTTTACTTTTGAAAAATGAGGAGTCCCCGAATAAGAATGAAAGCCAATAAAAGGAAGTTTTTAGTCAGTTTTTCATTGAAATGGCATCAAAAATGTCGCATAAAACGTTAACTATCGCGGAAAAAGAAAAGATTTTAATTCAACTGAACAATGGTGCTAGTGAAAAGGTATTACTAGAAAAATATAGCATCGGTACATCTACAATTTCGGATATAAAGAAAAATAATGCATGGATGACCAACTCTTTTTGTAAAATGGTTTCATCAGTCATTTGTCAAACAAGTAAGGCAATTTCAAGCAGAGACAACCTTAATGGCAAAGCAATTTTATTAGTAGACAATGTTCCATGCCACGAATCGGAAACGCAACTAAAAAGTGATGAAGATAAAATTTTGACATTGTTTCTTCCACCTAATTGCACCGCGCTTACCCAACCAATGGACTAAAACGCAATACGTTTAACCAAATTTCATTATCGAAAAAGCCTCTTGGTACACGTTCTGTCTTTGGAAGAAAATGACGTCTCGAAAGTTTTTAAAAATCTCACCATTAAGGATGCTGTGTTCTTGCTTGCGAATTCTTGGGATCAGTTGTCGCCTGATGCAATAATAAAGTGTTGGAAAAATAGTTTTTGCTATTCAGTTGATAGCAATTCGGTTGATAATGAAAAAAATTCCGATGCTGAACAGGATCCAGATGACAACATCCCATTATCAGTTCTAAAGGAGAAATGGTTGTTAGAGAAGGAAGATGCACAGGAATTAACCAAAATCAGAGTTTTGCTACAAAATGTTTATGAAAATACCCAACCATCACAATCGGAAATTTGTGAATGGCTCGTTGGAGATGAAAATAATTTACCCTTTGACAGTGACGACAGTTCCTCCGTCGAAGAAGTCGACAAAGATGAGCCAAAACTTAAACATGAAGAAGTCATTAAAAACTTCAGTACCTGCATACAATGGTTGGGGAAAATGCAGTTGAATTGAAGAGTTTGACGATTCTTAGAACGCTACGACAGTGTATAATAGAGTTTAAGCAAGGGTGAATTCGCCAAACAAAAGTTACAGATTTTTATACAAAAATTATAAGTTGATGGATATTCCATTATTTTATACTTAGCTCTAGCGTTTACGTTCGATGTATTGCTTTGTTTTGATATATTTGTTCTTGAATATATTTTGATTATACGTGGAACATTTCATAAATATTGCACACGTTGGTACCACTGCGGGATAGCTGGCGCTGCAACAATGAGCAACTCGTCAGTTGTAGTTCAAAGCTTCAGGAAGAAGTGTGTTATTTTCTTTCATTTGTAGTGTACTGCATTTTTAAGTTACGCGACTTTTAGACGGAGCCTGCACGTGTCTCGGGTACTGTGACTATTAGAGACCAACAGGCATACATTAAGATTGAAACTTTACGTCTAAAAACCCGACAGAAATCCACAGTGCTTTAAGTGAGGTTTATGGTAAGGCAACAGTGGACCGTAGTACAGTTTCTCGTTGGTCCAAACGTTTTCGTGGTGGTCGTGTTAGCATAAACGATGATTCAGACCGAAAACATCAACCAATGAACGAAATGTGAAACTTGTGGCTG
Organism: Stratiomys singularior; assembly: GCA_954870665.1. Classification (NCBI taxonomy): domain Eukaryota; kingdom Metazoa; phylum Arthropoda; class Insecta; order Diptera; family Stratiomyidae; genus Stratiomys; species Stratiomys singularior. Next base: position 110,004,182 of record OX940877.1, on the reverse strand, counting down.
ATACTCTCGAAGAAGATCGTCGTGCGATTTGTGAGAAACTTTCTGAAGTTACAGGTATTCCACCAATATCAGCTACCGAATTCTGACAAATGATTTACAGAAAATAAAAATTTCGGCGTGATGGGTTCCGCACAATTTGACTGGTGAATAGAAGCAAAACCGCCTGGACATTGCAACCTTGCTAAAACAAAGATTCAGTATTGAAGGTCAAACATTCTTGAATCGAATTGTTGCGATTGACGAGACATGGGTTAGAGACTTCGAGCCGGAATTGAAATCACAGTCCATGAGTAGAAAGGTCCATCTTCCCCACGACCAAAAAAATTTTGACGAATACAATCAAAGGTCAAACAAATGATGATCTTTGCATAAGATAACCAAGGAATCATCATGACAGAGTTTACTATCGTGATTTCCTGCAGAATCTGCGTAAAAAAATGCACAAGAGCCGACCTCAGTTGCTAAACGCTAGACCACTCAAGGCCCAGATACAACACTGTGTGACGGCGATGCGAGAGCGCGATGCGATTCCCGCTCGTCGTCGCGCAATGCATTCAATTTACAATGCACGCGATGCGAGGAAGAATAATGTTCATATAGCAAATGTCAAAATGGTGACGTTTTGAATGAACTTTGATTAAAAATTATTTTTGATTTTTCAAAATTTTTGAATTTGGAATTTTCCTTCGTTTGGCAAATAATCGCCTCAACAAGGATGCACGAAAACTTCATTCCGAATAACCCTCGTACTTAAAAAGTAATTCAAAATACAATACCGCGAGACGACGATACGTGAGCGCGACAAAATTTTCGCTCGTTGTCACGCAACGCATTCAATTTACAGTGCACGCGATGCGAGGAACAATAATCTTCATATGACAAATTTCAAATAGGTGACGTTTCAAATGAAATTGTTTTTGATTTTTTAAAAGTTTTGAATTTGGATTATTCCTTCGTCTAGCAAATAAAAGACTTAGCTAGGATGCATGAAAATTTCATTCAAAATTCATTTGAAATAACCATAGTACTTAAAAAGTAAAAAAGTGAATTTCAAATTTCATTTAAGCGCCATATTGCATTTGACAAACGTCACGCACCTCGTTGCGATATTTTCCGCCTCACATCGACGCATCGCAATCATTGTACGATGTCGCATACAAATGTATGTTACGAAAACTGCTTGACATTTGCTGCGAGACTCTCGTCACGCTCTCGCATTGTCGTCTCGCAGTATTGTATTTCGGCCTTCATTCTCCATGACAATGCTCGTCCGCACATTTGACATGTCGCAACCGAAAAGCTACGCGAATACGGTTGGGACGTGTTGCCTCATCCTCCCTACAGCCCGGATATGAGTCCACCAGACTTCGACCTATTCCCAAAGTTGAAACAACCTATGCGTGGACGTCGTTTTTCATGTCTGGAAGAGCTTTCTACCGCCGTTACCCGAGCCATCCGCCAGATGAACAAGGAAGGTATCCCCGATGGTATAGTAAGGCTTCCGACTCGTTGGGATTCAGTCATTGAGAAGCAGGGAGACTATATTGAAGGAATGTAGAGAGATATTTCAGTAAAAATAAAAAATGAAAGTAAAAAATTTTTTTTGATTTATTTATGAAATGTCCCTCGTATGATAAAATAAATAAATAAACAAGCATTTGTTAACGTTTTTAATTAGTAATTTTAATATGCCTTTGGTGATCCGGATACCCGTATAGTCCGGATTGGGCTGGTTTTAATTGATTTTGATTAGCGAGACCACACTGTTTATTAAAGGCGTTCTCACAATGACGTTCTAAGAAAGAGTGAGGTCACAAAAGCGTTACAAATGCCAAGTGTAAAACTTCTTTCGACATCCAAATGTCGCTTCGTTCGTTAGAGAATTGCTACATGAAACAAATTACCGCCATATACGGCGTCCCATAGCTGGGACGACCTTTCAGTCGATGTCTTATCAGAAGAAATGCAATTTTCGCAAATTTTTCTGCTTTAAAGAAAAGTTCCTGGAGTTCTTCGTTTAAGTTTTCTCCGACTTGTTTTAAGAATAATGAAAATTAAAAAGTTTTAACAATAGTCTTGTTTTTTTAAGGCATATAAAACTTATCTGGAAGCTTGGACAAGGATTGTGGGACATTCACAACTAGCGACTGTATATGTTACACACCCTTTAGTGCAAACATACGGCATAGACAAAACATGACATCCTCCAGAAGCTTCATCAGCCTCGGGTGACTCATACCTTTCGGATCAAATGATCTTAGCCAGGAATAAAGTTCCACAGGAAAATTCCTCCGCAATTAGAAAGCCAGTCTTCAAAAAAAACTCTAGATTGAATCGAGCGACTTCTCGGAGAACTCGCATGACGTTGATCGAGACCGCATTGCAGACATTTTGAGATCAATAGAGAACAATAGATTGACAAGATGTATAATCATTTATTCCAAGAAAACCGAATCACCGTACATAGTAGGAGTCAATGTATATTCATTGATCATATTCATAATATATGATCAAAGGGCCCCTCCTACCCAGTCTCCACTCCTTCTACACAGTTATCTTAACTTTGGGCTATAAGAAAGAAAGAAGCTACATAGATCGGGATCAGAAGGATAGCCTATCTTCCACAAAGATTTGCAGAATCTAGACCTTGTTCACGGACAAAAGTGTCACTGCTCCAAGCCTAACTAATGGTTAGGCTCCAAGCCTAACAAACCATGCTAAGATGCCCGTTTAAATTCATACAGACCTTCTCAGCTAAAACACAGAAACAAACACCATTACACTATAATACCATTATTATAATAATGCTTCTGCAGCTGTTGGCTTTCGATTCAACTTCTACCCATGTTTCCCTCTTGTTTTGTGTCTTTTATAGAATCGATTTCGTATTGCAAGCTTAACTTTTAATAAAGTGACACTTGAATTTCCCAAAGAACTTCGATTATTTTTAATAAAAATTAAGTTAGAAGTTAACAAATCTAACACTCCTCAGAGATTACGCAACTGAAGTTCGACCCTTAAACATTTGGAAACTTTTCAATAGCTTCCCCATCAATTTTCGCATATGGCTTGATAATGTTGAATGTAATTTCATGGTCTCCTTACTTTTGTAAACTTTTACAAACATCTCCTTGTTCTAAGAACGACATTGACACATAAAAGGGAAGTTTACCTACTTCAAAATGTTATCATGAAACGCGAGCAGAATTCGTTAGCACTTTGTCGTTGGAACCAACACAAAAGCAAACCAAAGAACAGGAGAATAACTTTGTATGTACGTCCTTTAAATATCTCCAGAAGAAATGGAAGACATTATAGAAATAGGTTAACAAAATGTAGAAATTTAATAAAATATTTCATTTTTTCTCGTTACAGGTGCGTAATAAAGGACAATGTCGTTGCGTTCATTCTATGTTGTAATCTCATTAGCATGCTGTCTTCAGTTTGTTCTCGCTGTGCCACCTCTCAACATACGAAAATTGTATGGTGAGTATGTTTCTGTGGAAAATATTTATGCAAATACTACTACATACGTAGAATATTTTTCTCGAAAATCCTTCGATACTTCTATGTAAAATTTAATGGCTTTAAATTCTGACACCAGGGTACAACTTCAACATTTCAGATTTTCCGAATTGTCACCATTTTACCCCGTGTAGACGAACCTGTAGGTTTTTCGTATCCTTCGCAGAAGCCAACTTCCTTTTATATGTGTGTCTCGTGTCGGGTGAAATTTAACTAAAACGATTTTTTATCTCATCAGGTAAAAGCCTGAAACTTAAAATGAGTTTTCAGTATCCTTTCTCGTCTTTTTCCATTCAAAAGCGAAACATAACAGTGTGACATGTTGCTCTAGAATTTTCTTTTATGCCTCCGTGTCACAAGATAAGGAAATTTTATGGAGCGAATATGATAGTGCAAAAATAACGTTGACGAGGATTCACATATGGTCTATGTATATTTAAGTGGGCTTGCAGGATACGTACCGGAAACATGAAACTGCAATATATAAAATTTATTAATGGTTTCACATCAGCCTACAGGAAAATCAAAACTTTTCCAGTTCCAATTTTTTATCTACTGACGAAATAAATTATTTCGAGAAATTTATTGTACCTAAGGATTTTTTATTTTTTATTAAAGATATTTTATATCTGCTTCAACGAGCAAACATGCTTTACATTAAACGATGGAGGGATTTCAGTGTTATAATATTTATATAGTTAGTTTGAGCTACTAGAGGGATCATTTCAAGGGTATCGTACAAAAGTGTAGTCTTGTTAGTTAGAATATTCATTATTAATTACGATGGAACGAATCGCAAACATAAATCTTTAAAGCTTTAAAAATGTAAATCATATATAGCCAGGAGACCGACGCATTCCTTCCTACCGAAATCGATTGATACATTTCAAAAGTAAAAAGAGTTTACGATTTCATAAAAATACAAAAGATGCATGGCATCTTTTGAATGAAATAGCAATAATAACTCACTTGGAGTTTGTCAGTTTTGCAGTTGCAAGGATCAGAGCCGCTGCCTCTTTCACGGTGGTCTAACAAAGCATCAGAACCATCGGCAAAACACTTACACTATCACACTGAGAACTAAGTTTCGAGTTTCGAGTTTCGAGTTTCGAGTTTCGAGCTCAGAATCGAAAGAAAAAACTTTACTGCGAAATGACATCCCTTTTCCCAGCCGTCAAGCGATGTACTTTTTAAACATGGTAACCCTCACAGATAGTGTAATTCGTTGTTCTATTTGTTTTGAGATACAAATTTGTTTTTAGATAAAAAAAAATAAAAAATCTTGCCACTAAACCGGAAGCGAACTGGCTTGTTCTGACGGCAAAGAACTATTGAAGCCTGGATCAGTGGCACCATGAAGTCAAAATATGACCGTCGTGTTCTGTGTTCCCTGGGTAAAACAAGGAACAATCAACGACGACCTTCCCATGCATGTGAAACTGGAAATACTGTGAGAAATCAGTTAATAGTCAGTACACGATACATGAGATTTGGATGAACTAGTTAACACTAATTCATCCAAATCTTCAGTTACGCCCGAGGCCCACCGTTCTGATGCTTCCTTTATATACATTTCCTGCCAACAAGTCAGGACTGTTCTCTTATCTTCTTGATTTACGGTTGCTTAAGTAAACTCTCTTTCAGTCTTGAGAAAGAAGCACTATGGGAAACGGTCGCTGGCTTAGAGAAAAGACGGTAAGCTGCTTGTCTCTTGACCCGTGTGAGACGGTCTCGATAGGACTCCTTACTAAGTTTCTTGCATCTGCACCTGCCTTCAATGATTTCAGTTTGCCCCAGTACTGAGAGTGGTAGCTCAAAACCTCGGAGCCTTTCAAGAACACTGATTTGAACGACACTCATGAGTAACGTTCCTCATCCGATATTTGTCAATAATAACAATGATAATAAGCAATAATAAATATGTCAAAAGAATAATACTTAGTGATAATAATAATAATAATAATAATAACAATAATAATAATAATAATAATAATAATTTTTCTTGTGGTTGAGAAGTGAAAACCACAGAACCAGGCTGCCGGCTGAACACCTTCGCTGTCGACCTTCGAACACCGATTCTCAGGTCACTGATGAGTCGCGCGGTCCACTTGCCTCGCGCTCTGTATACCAATATTTCCTGCCATAAATCTAAGGTTCTTCTGCTCTCCGCTCGCTTAACAATTTCTCTCTACGATTAACCCTACGTAAGTTGGCTCGCTTTTGCTATTTAGGAAGTAGCACTGTGGGACTCAATACCACTCCTTACTTTACTTCTACCCTTACTAGGAGTGTCAGCCAAGACTTCGGAACAGTACAAGAGTACATGGCTTTTGCTAGAGTTTGGTCCTTAGTCTTCATCATAAGACGGCTAAGAGATGACTATCGAACAGCAGCCTTATCCGCGGACGCTCGGATTTCATTGAAGGAGCTCATCTTTAGTTAGCTACCAACCCAAGGCATTCGATCGATTTCTTCGACTCAATAGTCGTTTCTCATGCTCGAATGCGAATAACACGAAAGATCTGCTTCTTTGTAAGTATGATCACCTTGGTCTTTTCCAACGCTTCACCAAACCCACGACCATACACTCGCTCGTTCGTCGCAGTATCATACCTAGTACGAGTTGCGGTGGCTGGACCGTGATTCCGAAGACTAATGTTGCTACGCCATCAGCATAGCCATTCAGGCACGAATCCTCCAATAGACGCAACCTGAAGGGCTGTTGGTGCGAGGCATTCAACAGGTCCGGGCCACTAATGGAACCTTGTGTCACCCCTAATGTCACCTCCTGTCTTCGCTGATCCCCCAATATGCCATAAATGATGGCTTCGTTTCCTTGAAGAGTCCTTTAGTATCCGAATCAGTGGCTTCGGCACTCTGATATATTCCAGAGCACCAGGATTATCTATCCACCTAGCAGAATTCAAGGCATTCCTCACATCGAGTGTTATTAAAAGTACTTTTCATCCGATGCTAGCTCCGGATCCCTCTTCTCCTTGTTGATTAGTACAGGCCTTGCCTCATTTCAGCATTCTGGAAAAATTCCGCCCTGAAGGAAGGGATTCAATATGCTGAGCAACATACAGAGGAAAGTTTGGTAAACAAGCTTTACCGCTTCCGCTGGGATGCCGTCCTTTTGCACCACTCTGTCAAACTCTATGTGTATGCCACTTAAAAGCGCGCAAACGTCAGAGTATTTCCTCATATAAATCATAGGAACGAACGGGATGCACAGGGAAAAAAGTCCGATCAACTTCGTCCATTATCTCCACTTCAAGCAAGCAGAGCCTCTGTGAGCTTCCGAGCTTCCGCTTGACATCTATTAACTAAGGCCTCAAGGATTCCATTGATGTTCTCTTGCAAGCCTTGCTTTACTGATCTACTATCGAGGAGTTTTCTAGCCGACCTGTATGATAGCGTTCGGGAATGTGATTCATCTCGATCTATAACGTTGGGCTTCTGTGATATTCTCTTCGCTTTTCAGGGATTTCTACTGCACCTCAGGACACAGCAAGGTTATCATGTTATGGCCGCCTGGACAGTCGTACGAGATAAGTCATACACAGACGTGATGAAATCCATGGTAGAGTTCACTACGTTTTCGCCTGGGACTTCCCTAGTCTCCGTGGTGGTATCCGGCATCGTTTCATCGTTCAGAGAACTCCGGTAATCGCTTCGATATCTATTTCTACGATTCCAAGCCAAGATTCCAAGCTATGCACTGGTCTCTCGCCGTCTTCCAGAAACTTCCATTTCTGCATCATTGGCGATTAAATCCCCGAGGCGTACGTCGCATCCGTGATCGTTCCCAAATAAAACCTCCGTCGAAAGGTTGGCGTTTTTACATCATCATTAATTCATTCATTTCATCATTCAACCACGATTTCTAGGGTTCGTTTTCCTTTGGAATCTGGTTGAGGCATTCCCCATTGAGTTACCTTGAAATTGAAGTCACTGTACTTTAAACAGCTTCCTTTACTTCATCATGCTTGCTTTGAAAGAATTAAATTGTTTTTTTGGTTGTTCTGATATTAGCAGCAGGGCGGCTATTTTGTCCATCGCAAGCACATCAAGTAAGTACTGTACAGTTGCACTATAGTGTAGGTTGCTCTGGAAGACTTGCATCATATTTTGGTTTTTTCTCTTGCTTAGTACCTCTTTGAGCTTCTGTCACCTTCTGCTTCCTGAAATGTGGGTCAGATCTTCAGGCTTCAGGCCCTTAGCTTTGCACAAGATACAGATATGTTTGTTTGTGACCCCTCTCGCCTTATGGGCGAGAGTGGCGCACTTGTAGCACAAGTTGCATCGATCTGGCAATTTGCAGTGTACAGAAATGTGTCCGAAGTTAACGCACTTATAGCATCTAGTTGAGATACCCTTCGTCGAAATTTACACACAGCCCAGCTGATTTTGATTTTCTCCTTGGCCAGGAGTTGCACTGCGTCTTTCTCTTGGATGTCTAGTTTTGCGAAACTTGCTCTTTATAATTAGTAAGCGCCAACCTTACCCTAAAGCTATCTGCCATAGGAAGTGTTTATCTAATATATTCTTCTACTTCTTTGAAATCCGCAAAACAATCAATGTCTCTTATTTCCAAGGACACAACTGACTATTATGTCGACATAACAGCTTAAGAGCCCAGAAGGCTTTTGAATGAGTCGAGATAACAGCTTATGAGTCCAGGAGGCTCTTGCAAGCGCTCTCTTACTAACCGATGTCAGGGGACTCATGATCTAGCCTGATTTTTTCGAGGACCTCGGTGCAAGTTCTTCCATCTGCAGTCTTGTTTAGTAGTGACTCCCTACGCTACTTGCGTCGGGTCTTTTTAGCCATCGCGCTGAGTTTCGCACCTTCGTACTTTTCGGGCGTGTATTTGATCTTATTTTCTACTCTCGCTAGTTTCACCATTTTCCCAGCATTTTGTTGCGCCTTGGAACATACGAGTTGCAAATCAACATCTCTTTCCTCCCTTTCACTTGTGTCTGTTATCTCGGGCCGTTTTGCCCTATTCCGGCAGTCCGACTTTAGTAGAGTCCATGTTGCCCTTTGCCCTTTGCGTAAGGAGTAATATTGTCGGTGTAGGGATGTCAACTACGTCCAAATTCTATCAATTACGTCCCCAAGTGCGCCAATCCCGTTCTTAATGTCCTTATTGCAATTATTTGGACGTTCGTTGCATTCCTTATAACATTTAAGACCGCGTTTAGGTTTTTTATTAGCCATTCTTCTTCAATTCTCGTCCTCAAGGGACGTTTTGAGTACACTATCAGCAAGAGCGTATGGTCTGGAAGCTGCTGAGCATAACTTATTGGATTTCCACAATGTCCGGTTGATGACTTTCAACAGTTTCTGAGGAATTGCACTTGGATTTGATGGCTACCGTCACCAGCGCCGCCTCTACGCTTCTTGTATTATTCGCCTCATCGCGTTGAGCAGGAGTAGCCTGAGCAGCAGGAGTAGTGTGGACAAACACTTTTGCCGCTAATGCATACCGGCCAATAGAAGTTTGCTTGCTTTTTGTCTTCTGCCCGCTCTTCTCCCTTCTTTTCGACGAAGTCTCGCCTTCATGCCTCGCTGATCTATTTGCTTGTAGCCGTTGATTCTTCAGTCGCCAAATGATCCACCACTGACAAATGCCCAGGCGACATATCCCTTCCCTGATTACCAGAAGAAGACTGCATGAGTTCGCGGCTCCCTCACACGTACATATATCGCCTCCCTTAGTTTTTTCGTTGATTTTGTGTTCATCATGAATTTTAAATACATACTTTAAGTGACTGATTTTTTATTTAAATAATAATAATAACAAAAAAGGTGTTTTTTCAGAGGTATAGAACATTTTTTAATGTTACGTATGGTGTGACAGCTGGCATGCATTTTTTTGGTTAGTTTTCCTTGCCATTTTATCATGAATAGGTTGACGCCTGAGTAACGTCTGCTAATTGTGCAAATTGAAAAAAATCCGTCTTGTTCAAGAAACTTATCGCGCACTCATATTAATTTGATGGTCGAGATAATCGTCCGACCATAGCAGCTGTCAAACGCAGTATCGATGAAGACTCAAGTGAGTCCATTCGACATCGTCCTAAAGAGTTCAACCTGTGCCCACCGACATTATGGAAGATTTCAAGGGAGGCTTGCTGTTTTTATGTTTACAAAATCCAATTCGGGTAGGAATTGGCAGGGGCGTGGCGTAAATTCGGTGTATGGGCCCAAGCACAAATTCCTGCAGATGCCGAATTTCATAAAATCATTTTGTTAAGCGATGAGGCTAATTTCTGGTTTAATGGTTACGTCAATTAACAAAGTTGTTGCGTTTAAAGTGATGAGCAACAACAGGCGGCTGACAAAAAACCGTCACATGTGGAGAAAGTCACTGCTGGGTTTTATGAGCCGGTGGAATCGTTGGTTCTTTTATCTTCGAAAATGTTGCTGGGAACAACACTACAGTCAATGGTAACCGCTGTAGAGCTATGATCAGTGACTGTCTCGTTCCAGAATCGACTCGCCGTAATGCAGAATACCTCTGGTCATGACAGAATGCCGTGAAATCTTGTAAAGCTCGTGCAATCATCGAATAATTGAAAGAAGAAGTTGATGAACACATAATTTCAGGGTTTGGGCCTGTGAATAGTCTAGGATGAGACACCGTTTTCCCCATGTTGATCACAATTGCCAACCGATGTTGACTGTGGTGATTCTTAAATAATTAGACCTTGCGCATCATGCATTAATATGTGTTCTAATTTATTTATCCTGCAAACCTCTAATTTATTACAATGACACCTAATCCGCCGCTTTTCATTAGCTCAAGCCTATTAGATATCCTTATAGACAGTGCAATAAATTCCCTAAAATTGCTATGTAAAAATAAGTAAAGTTTATGTTGTACAATTTGTAACAATGTTTTGCAAAATCACCAAATATTCTTGATAAACCAAAATAGAACTTTCCTCGAATTAATTAAAATATTTGCAGGAATCTTGTCCTGACAACCAGAGCAAGCTAAACACCCGATTCAATTCTCATCCTCCGACTTTGACGGTTAGCAAATGTGTGTTAAAGTAAATTAATGTGTTCATTAAGTGCGAAGCATGACAACGCACCAAATTACGTTAGTACCGGCAGCAACAAGGAGTAAGTGCTTTATTCTACGCTCCGGAAAGTTTGCAACGTGGAAATGAATATAATTTTCATTTTGCTTGGCACATTTCTTCGTGCCGAAAATCCTTAGGTCATTTCAAATTCAGCATGGTACTGTATCAAACACGCCTTGCTTGTAATTTCGTCTGTTATAGTTCGCATCATCCCTATAAAAACGATGTGGATGTTTCCAGCCTTTCGCCTTTTAACGACTACCAAAATGCCAGCAGCTAAAAATAGTTTCATGTTATCAAGGAAATCGTTTTGGGGCTTTATCAGCATTCGATTCTCCGAAAGTATTACGTAAGGGTAAAGGGCATATTTTATTTTTGTTTTTTGTTTTGGACATCATCGATTGATTTTCTGCAATATGCTGCATGTTAAACGCGGTGGCAGGTTTTCCTCGTTTGGAAGGTACATCGAATTCTTACAGAAAAGACGATGTCATGGTGAAAAAGTTGAGCCTAAATCAAATTTGGCTTTAATTCAATTGATGCGAACATTATAGTCGTTGCGTCGGAAATAGGCCAGGGTAGTTTCCTGTGGAGTTCAAACTACGCAGCGAAATTTAGTACTAGCTAGGACTCGCCAATCGTGTAAGGAAGCACGCAATAATAGAGTTAAACACGAGAAGTTGGTCTTCGTTATCACCGATATGTACTTGAGGTTGATTGATTTGTTAAGAAGAATCAATATCCTGATGAGTATTGTGCGAGAGAATTTGCTTTATTTTATTTTACTTTTATCTAATAATGGTTTCTAGTTATTAAATTTTTCCCATACGCGAAAAAAATCCAATTATTTCAAATATTTTTTTTTAATTTGTATGGTGAGCATGAATTAGAGAAGGACAACGTGTTTTGATCTTGATATGTAAAGTTCTTCGTAATTACTTCCATCTTCATAAAATCGTTTTGCTAAAACGTTTAAAGCGTTTTTTGGCTTCTTCGGTGTGACAGCGAAGATAGCAAAATAGCATTCACTTTTCAACCACACGAAAAATTATAATCATTATTGTCATCAATTAGTATTATTCTTCTGATATATTTATTATTACTATTATCATTGTTAATATTGACAAATATCGGATGAGGAACGTTTCTCATGAGTGTCGTTCAAATCAGTGTTTTCAAAAGGCTCCGAGGTTTTGAGCTACCACTTTCAGTACTGTGGCAAACTGAAATCATTGAAAGCAGGTGCAGATGCGAGAAACTTTGTAAGGAGTCCTATCGAGACCGTCTCGCACGGGTAAAGAGACAAGGAGCTTACCGTCTTTTCTCTAAGCCAGCAACCGTTTCCCATAGTGCTTCTTTCTCAAGACTGAAAGAGAGTTTACTTAAGCAACCGTAAATCAAGAAGATAAGAGAACAACCCTGACTTGTTGGCGGTAAATGTATATAGGCCTAAAATAAATGTATATAAGCCTCAGAACGGTGGGCCTCGGGCGTAACTGAAGATTATGATGAATAAGTGTTAACTAGTTCATCCAAATCTCATGTATCGTGCATTGACTATTACCTGATTTCTCACGGTATTTCCAATTTCACATGCATGAGATGGGAATGGGGCCGCTGATCCAGGATTCAATAGTTCTTCGCCGTCAGAACAAGCCAGTTCGCTTCCGGTTTAGTGGCAAGATTTTTTATTTTTTTTTATCTAAAAACAAATTTTTATCTCAAAACAAATAGAACAATGTTTTAAAGCGTTTTTTTTAGCAAAACGATTTTATGAAGATGGAAGCAATTACAAATATTGGAGTAGCGACCAGACATCAATTTTTATTTTTTAAGTTCGTCAAATATAGGAAAATGCTAGCGACGATCAGGGAAGACATCAACTCTCTGAAAACTTATTTAAAAAGAAGAGTCACTCTGAAGAGCCACACTGTGAAGCTGCACAGCGGCCTTAAGGACGCGGCGAATCAAACCAAGATTGCAGAAAAGAACATAATTAAAATTTGTACTAAGCAACTGTACAGCAAACTAAACGAAGTCGCAAACAAAGCCTACAAGTGCCACTTAGAACTAATGAGGGAATCAGAGAAGATGAGGTGATGGTGTCTTTCGACGTGAAAGCACTTTTCCCCAGTGTACCAGTGATGGAAACACTAGGATACGTCGAGGAGTGGCTGCTAAAGTCTATGCCATGCAAGGCGAAAACAAGACAACACATTCAACTGTGCAAACAGTGCATGACAGAAAATTATTTCGTGTTCAAAGGGAAGCTCCACAAAACTAAAGGAGGAGTCGCCATGGTAAATCCACGTTCACAATTTTTCAGCGAAATATTTATGACTCGTTTGAAAGAGAGACTCAAAATGAAGGGCCAATTACCAAGGTGCTGGATAAAATTTGTAGACAACATTTTTACCTATGTCAAAAAAGATCAACTAACAGAAGTTCTTATGGATTTGAACAGCGCACACAACCGTATCACCTTCAAAACAGAAGAAGAAAAGGACGGAAAATTAGCATTCCTATACACACTAGTATCAAGAATCAGTGGCAACTTGAGCTTTGAGATTTATAGAAAGTCAACGCACACACAGAGAACGATTCTGAACTCATCAAACCATACCCAACAACCGAAATTATCACCTTATCGAGCCATGATTAACTGGATGTTCGATCTACCACTAAGCACGACAGCAAAGGAAAAAGAAATGCAGTACATTTTACAAACAGCAATGTTAAATGGGTTCCAACCATCAACAATAAAAAGGATTGCGGAGAAAATCAGAAGGACTCGACAGAGAAAAGAGAGATCAACATAAGCCAACCTAGACTCTGAAAAAAACCTACTGGAAGGCAGTCACATTCCACGCAGATATCACCAAACAATTATACGGCTCATCAATCGATACGACTCATCGAATCCAGCAGTAAAAACCAGCTCAAAAATATCCTTGGATCCACAAAGGACAAGCGACAGCCGCATGAAAAATCGGGTATATACCGAATCGAATGCTCTAACTGTCACGAAGTTTACATCGGACAAACAAGGAGATTGATCAACACCAGAGTTGAGCAGCAGCAGCGAAGAAGAAAGGAAAGCAGAGCAATTTCAGATCAGCAGTAGCGGAACACATCATCGCCAAAGGGCACGAAATCACCATCAAAGACATAACACCAGTTAGAGAAGCTAGAGACACGAGGGAACTGGATGCCTTAGAAAGCGATATTCAGGGAAAGGAACACCCTAATTAACAGTAATGCAGGCAACTGCAAATCTTGGCTATTTAGGCTGATTGCCTAAGTAAAATTTAATTACTTAATTACTTAGCTCAAGTGAGATTTCCCTTTTGTGTTAATTTTTATTCTATCTAAGATTGGTATATAAGCAGAATGTCTAGGTTAAGAAAATGAATCGCTGATGAAGATCGAACGATCACGGACGAAAATCGATTCCGCAAGGTAAATAAATACATAAAATGAAATGGAAAGTTTTTTCTTTATTTTTTAGCATGTAGAGGTCGTTTAAATAAACAAGACTTTTCGAAATCATAGTAAAACATACATTGCGGAATGAATTTATTTTACTTCAAACAATATACAGGGTGGGCTATTTAAAGTGGAAGCATCGGGCAACCCAATAACTTTTGACAGAATTGTCAAATTGACTAATGACATACCGCGTTGGAAGCGTCATTCCAAGACAATTTTATCATGGAACAGTACACACCAAAAGAACGCGCTGAAATTGTTCAGCTTTACATTCAAAAAACTTTTCAATTGTGAAAACCAAACGTGCGTTTCGTTCAAGACGAACGAACAAGACGTTCCGATGAAAATATTGAAGCCGTACGAGCCAGTATTGAGGAGGAGCCGACAACATCGTTTCGTCGTCGTTCTCAGGAGTTGGGCATTGCTCGGATCACTCTCCCACGCATAATTCGTGTAGATTTGAAGATGTTTCCGTACAAAATTCAAATGGCACATAAACTGAACCCAAATGATTATCTGCGTCGCGTCGATTATGCCAAATGAATCATCGAAATGGCCAAGAACGAGGTAAACTTATGGCGAAAAATCATCATGTCAGACGAGGCACATTTCACGTTAAATGGAAGCGTTAATAAGCAAAATTGTCGGTTCTATGCCACTGAAAACCCTCAATTAATTGAGAAACAGCCTCTATACGACCAAAAAGTTACAGTTTGGTGTGGTGTTTGTGCGGATATGGTCATTGGTCCCTATTTTTTCGAAGACGTTGATGGAGCAACGAAAACTGTTAATGGCGAACGTTATCGAGCCCTGATAAATGATTTTGTGATGCCCATTGTTCATGAAAATGGTTTGAATGGCTTCTGATTTCAACAGGACGGTGCAATATGCCATACAGGTCGACTAACAATCGATTTGTTACGACCATTGTTCCCCGGATGAGTTATATCGAAAAACGGTGATTTTGACTGGCCCCCGAGATCACCCGATTTGACGCCACGAGACTTTTTTTGTGGGGCTATTTGAAATCGAAGGGCAACTTAAAGACAACATACTACGCGAAATCGCCGCCATATCGACCGATACATTGGCCAAAACGATGGAAAACGCCGAAAAAAGGGCACATTTTGTACTCAAGGCCAAAGGTGGCCATTTACGCGATATCATTTTCAACAAATAGCTGTAACATATCTCCTTGAACCAAAATAAATTATAATTGAAATAAAAATAAAAAATATATATTCATATATTTTTTTCAGAAACAAATGCTTCCACTTTAAATGGCCCACCCTGTACATACTTCGCACTTGATACATTATCTTTTAAGTGTTTCACAGTGCCGACCGAGATGTCCTTCAGGATGTTTGCACCAGTTTTCGAATGAATTAACTCTGTCCAATCGTATCCTTTTGTCAACAAACGCATTTCTAAAAGGTTTGAAGTCACACGGGGTCAAACCAGATAAATACGGAGAAAAATTGGTTGGGAGTTGTAATGCTCTAGGACTTAGAACTAAACAGCGCTTTCAAATTCTCCAAACGTCATTTATCCTAATTTGATTCTTTTAAGTGACTTTCTGCTTACCACATTCGTATTTTATTAAAGAAAAATTTCGAAGAGTTGTTTTTACCCGCGGATCGCACAAAAAGATGTTTTTATCGCTTCTTTTATGATGTTTTGTGAAAAAAATCTTTTGTGTGTCACTGAAATTATTTGGCAAAAACCGTAACAAAATTATCCGTAAGCCCAATCGTTCGTTAGTAACCAGTTGGCTGTCAGGCGATATTCAGGTTTTCACAATGAATCACCGTATAGACCTCAAGGTTTGTAGTAAGTTTTATTTTGCAAATCGAACATAACTGATAACTGATAACTGCTAATAATGTTTCACTGTCTCGAGTGTCAACAGGATACACGAACACCTCCTTCGTTTCACGACAAATCCCACCAAAACCCATCGACCAGTTACGAGCCGTCCACGGTTTTTCTTTCTTTTGCCGAGTTTGCATTCATCAATCTCAACAATCATACCCGGACCTCCAATTTTATGCCGATTCATTGCGACCCATGATTTACAGGTTTCCCGGCAAAAATTGAGCCAGTCAATGACCGTTTGTCGTGACAGCATCAATTCTTGCTCCAACATGTCGACATATGGTGGTGGTGTCATTACAAAAAGCGCAATGAATCGACAAGCATCCTCTAACTCGACTCGCGTCCTTTCAAACCATGTCCCCGACTTCGCTGATATTTTGAAGGTGCAGCGGATCTTCTTACGCTTATGGTGGCCGACTTTCTTGAAAATCGTCCCAGGACACCGCAAAATCAGTAACTCGCGGTTTACTCGAACTAACTTTTCGCACTTTGGACAAATTACAGTTTCGCGTAACAAACGAAAACGAAAAAGAATATCGAGTAATTCTTCTCGATTTTGCGTTAAACACGAAAATAAGACGAGATGCATTCTGTCTACAAGTTTATTTGATACTGATTAGCGAGACAAATAATTCATGAAATATAGAAATTCTCAAATTCCATTGAATACAGATCATACAGAGCATTCAAAGAAAGAGCATTCAGAAATAATTGCGTGTTTACATTTTTTGCATTGCGTCAATAAGTTGTGAACATACAAGAGCGATCGGGCATCAAATTTGATGCTCTTAAACACACGCCCCCCCCCCCCACTCTACATGTCTTCATTAAAGTGTCTTAAAATCGCCATTTTTCAACTCCTCCCCTTGCGCCTCCACTCTGCGGCCCCCAACTTTTGACAACGGAAATGAAGTCTCCGGATCTCCCCCCAACACCCCCACCCCCCACCACCCCCTCCGAGCGACGGTCCTATTATCTAGACATTTACCAAACAGGATTCAAATATAACTGTTTTTAACAGGATCCCTGTCTAATGTACCATATTTGATACATGACCAAATTTGCGTTCCAACAAAACCAAATCCATGTATTATATATTTAATACATGGATTTGGTATTGTTGGATATTAATATAGCAAATTTAAAGTTTATTTTATGAGCATTTTGAAATTGGACGTAGCATTAGAAGTTCATTTTTTCGGGGAGGGGCGTAGAGGATTTGCTGTTTGAAAAATTAAAAAGTCATGGTGATTTGTGATTGGTTTCCTTTTTGCAGAGGCATTAATAGCATGGAAACACATGCAGTTAGGGTGAACTTCATTGCTTTTAAGCTTGCTGAACGAGATCCTGTTAGTTCGTCCACTCTTCCCCGAGAATCACTTCTCATTGCAATTTCTGCAGCCATTTTAGGTGTGAAAACTCCTGAATTCTTAAGCTTGTAGTTTCGTTTAGCTTGTGGAAGTCAGCGAAGTAAATTCCGGCTTAAGTGCCCGCAGCCGCTTTAGGAACATCGGTGCAGAAGGTGATTCCACTCTTTGAGATAAATTTCTGCGTTGATTCCTTCACTTCCTACTCGGAGGTTGAATCTTATAAAGGATTTCCAGTGCTAATTCGGTTGTGCCCATTTACCTCAACTGACTTTTTATGGAGCCAGCCTGTACCTAGATTTGAGAATCTAGAGATGAGAGAGCATGCTTAGCTTTAGTCCCTTTGTCGTGATTACTAGTCACTTCATAGTTAAAAGTGTCACCTTTTTGTGTTCTTTATAAGGAACCTATGTTTGTTTGCTATCTAGGGCGTAGCGTCACTACATAAAGAGACACCTTTGGACAGATTCTTCGAAACAGAGATGGAAAAAGCACAAAATGATTAATTTTTTTTCGGGAGATTATATTTTTTTAATGCCAAAATGAGCGAAAATTCAACAGTCCAAATATAGTTCCGCCTTTCTCGGTCCTATATCGTTAGATGGGGACTTTTTTTATAGTATTAGCGGTTCATGTACCCACTTTATGTTTTAGGATCACTCTTCAGAATTGCGTCTTGTCCATCAGATTTCTCAGAAGACAGAGAATTTGCTCCTGGCAGAGAACCATGTATAATATAAAGATTCACGTGTTGACATTTGCTTTTAAGTTCGCAGCTGTTATCGTTAGAGTGTAGGACTTTTACTACGCTTGAGGGAAGATTGGGGTAATGTGCATTTCTTGTGACTTACAGTGCTAGATTTTTAGAGACCAGAGAGTTATTTGTCAATTCTGATGTGGAAAAGCTGTCTCAAAAAAGTCCGTAATTTGAAGGATCTGTCCTGCCTGTCCTGTCTATAACAGTCCTGCAACAGTCCAGATCTTCTGAAAGTTCGCTTTCGCAAAGTTTAAGCCTGAAATGCTGAACCATCCTTCATAGATGGAGTGCAGTGAAATATATTTTTTTCGAATCCGTATTTTATTTCTTGGACAATGCTCTCCTATGTATGATTTCATTAAATAAGGTTAGCGGTATGCATTCGATTCTGAGACAACAGCTCAAAAAACAAATTTTTATGGTTGGTTTTGAGATTTAAATGAATATATCAACAATTTCTAAAAAGACAGAATTTATTTCACCAGACAATTAGGCTTGTCTGGTCTCTTGAGACTTTTGACCAGAAGATTTAAACGCCTGTTTTTAAAATAATTTGTTCAAGAGTCGGTCTCCATTGCATGCTCAGACATAATTTATGCTCCCAGCTGGATTGATCTGACGGATACTCATTTATTCATTTTAATCAATATTTTCAACCATTTCTCTAGGTCCAAACGCTTCGCTCATCCATACTGTCAACGAACCTTTCCACCACTGGTGTTCCATCCTGGTTGGCCCTCCCTCTGTTATTCACCAATGGAGAGGCGACCTGCAATACAGGAGGATGGTTAAACGAGATGGTTAAATATGAATTTTATTCTTTTTATTGTTGTAAGGGATGTTTTGAAGCTTGCTCCATGTGCTTTATTTTAGTTCAGAAAGCACAACCTCACTTGGATTAGCCTGTATTTAGTCTTGAATCAGCGAGAATACTTTTTCTAACAGAAAAAGATAAACGCATCAATAATAAATTTGTAGTTGTATTGCGTTGACTGAAGTGTTTTGGGTACGATTTTGATAAAATGTTTGTAAATACAAATAAAATTTTTGTAATTTTAGGTGAACCACGACCTATCAGGGGTTGGCACGGAGTCTTCTTACTGTATTGCTATTACGCTGTGGTTTATTATAATTTACACCATAATTAGTTCGGATTCTTGGTACTAAATTAATCTTTTCTCTACAGGCAGATAATTTGTTCGACAGAGCTCGTAATATTCATATTTATATTAATATTGCCGCATTTTTCCCGGTACGATGAAATAAAATAGGAATTTTCTTCTGTGGCTGCACGTTTTGTATTTTCGATCTCTTTACCTGGGGCGTCTCCTAAATTCAGTTTACTCCAACATCCACTGCGGGGCCCTTTTCGGATACTCTGTTCAAGAAATTCGTTTATATTTCGTCTTTCGGTGCCTAGATTACATTTCCTGTTTTTTTTGTTTCATACTTTTTTGAGTTGAGTTTTTATACTGTATTCTGAAAATGTTGACACTCGTTCAATTTACCCTAAATCTTATTTCATGGCAACATTCACAAGCATCAACAAGCACTCCTTTTATGTAAATGTACTATTTTAGATACTTTTACTGACGTAAACATGAGCTCATTTAATTCGGAATAAAAAGCATCCTAACATACTTTGTCCCATTACGAGAAGCATCGATAAAAGGATGTGGTAGTCACTGCAGTGTATTTAAATAAAAACCATTTACTTCGTTTTTATCGTACAATGCGCTCCGTTGTATTTTACGATGAGAATAGGAATTTATTATTTGCAAACAACGAATATTGTTGACATATGAGCAATAAAATTCATTTATCTATTTATAAGATACGGTTGCTATAAAAAAATTTTATTTGAAAATTTGTAAATCCACTACGTACTTAAATTTTATTGCATGCATTAACTAACTAAGAGTTATGGAACTCACGGTAACTCACTTTCTGTGCAAAATTTAACTTATTTAGATAAAATGAATGGACGTTGAGAGTTGTAGCATTCTTCTCCTGAAATAACTTTCTTACTAGTCCTTTGAATCGTGAGTTCTGAGCTTCTTGACAGCAAAAGCATCGAAGACGCCACGTCATGGCGTAGGTACAAAAAGCATGAACTTTCCGGGCAGTTTCTAGCAGAAAGAAGTAAAGAAAGCAATAGCAGGTTTATATTTGCTATAGCTTAAGCACTAAATATTCCAAAAATTCTGGAAGGGCACCATAAAATAAGAGAAAGATATACCTCGTGTGGCAAATAATGAGAGCTTTGCAAGATGGAGAGCTTCGTAGAAAGATCGTGATGGCTACCATTCTGAGCTTAAATGTATGTGTGAATTACATTTTCCAATGTAATAGTATACTAACTCACATATACTATTACATTGAGTATAAAGAGAAAATTTAAGAGAGTGCGCACCTCCCCGTAATTTCATCTTTATGCATCTGGGATATCTTGGTTAAATGTCGGAAGATAGATTGTTTGTTCAAAGCTGAATACACTTCTTATCGATTTGAATCATTTTCACGTTAAAAAGACCTTTTGTGTTGCACTTGTTTCTAAGGAACTATGTTAGAAATAATTATAATAGTATTTTAAGCCAATAAGTTTTTACACAGTGTAAAGTCTGCGGTAATAATATATTTCATTTATTCTCATATTTTCATCGATGGATGCCTTCTTGTGTTCACTTACTGATATTTTAATTCAGCCAATATTTTTTTCGCTTTCGATAAAAGTGGTTCTTGGAATAATTTCATCCAGCAAAGGTTTGCATGAGATCGGCTAGGATACGGAGACTAGGTGTAATGATTTTGCTTTTCTCATTCATTTTATTTGGTTGAAACATTCACTTCCTAAAATTATCCCACGTGGATAAAACATCACATTTAATTTTAAAAAAAAGAAGTGAATTCATCTCCCTAAATGTGAGGATATGCCTGTTATAAGTTCGAATATGGCCAAGACTAGGGGAGAAGCACGAATGTAACCAGTACGGTAGACTAGCTAATCCGCGCAAATAGATCGTTGGGCACCACATATTCGCATATCGTTTGATCCCTATCGACAGCCTAAAATTCAAACTTACCGTGAAGTCGATCGTTGCAATAGTAATCGAGAGAGCGAACGAGAGAAGAAAAGATATTTATTGTTCGAGGGTAAGGATACGCTTGAACCATCCGATTTCCTCCTTCTAGGATTTCCTCTTCATCACGCTTGGAATCTAACGTACGCTACTCATAATCCATTGCTAATTCAATTGTTACATATTTCGTTGTTCACGCAATGGTCGATTTAAAAGAAACGTCATTTAGACAAAATCTAATTGCAAAAATATAATCTTAAACATTCTTTAACTACGCACAATGTATATGGTTGGAGTTTTTTTTTCTTGTAGTAAAACAATATATAGAATAGTGTCAATTAAAATCTTTTCTCTTTATTTTACTTGAAAAACGAATGAATTAACGAATGCGCATATTTTGGGAACTACTAGTTCCATTTTGCAGGATTTATTTGATCTTTTCTTGAAGAGTGTTGAAAATATTCCTTTATATATCTATCTAAAAGGAAATAGTTTAGAAGCCATATTACTTACATCAGTGTTTAATCTTTTATCCTCGGGTCATTTGCAGGTATTTATTCATATGCGTCTAATTTAAAAAGGGTCTTTAATCTTTTTATTACGTCTACATTATTGATGAATATAGGACGAACCTCTTCAATGACGTGCCGCGCGACCGTTGACCTGATACTTTATGTTGTGCTCTTGTTAATTTTTTCCTTGTTTCTACTTCTTTTTGATGTTCTTTGAAACGTACTGTCACAAGTCTCGTCGTTCCGGGATATCCTTAGCTCACATTCGTAAACCGAACATTTCAGAAATACCCGTAGGAAATATTGTCAATACGAGAGGTTGCACGGTCTTTACAGACGGTTCACATTACAATTACGTGGAGGGATTTCAAGAAATGGTAATAATAACTAACTTGGAATGATTTGAAGTAATGGCAATGTTAACCATCCTTGCTAAAAAAATCTACCGACTTTTTAGGTGTTTCTAAAACCATGTGTTATCCTTAAAACTTACCAGTACCAGAACTGTTTTTACAAGTTTGAATTAGATGCCTTAATCAGTATTAACGAAGCGGTAGTTGAAAATGATTACCCGTCCCGTAAACATTATATTATTACTCACCTTAATCGTTTCAACCACCAATATCTCGTCCCTTATGAAACTCCACTGTCTCCTTCGTTATCGAGCTGCACTCCTGCTGAAATATGCATTTCCATCTCCGATTATTCCCAAACGAAAAAAAGAGTGCACATGCAATTGGCCGCACCTAGTTCTGTATCTTGTTTTGCATTTCGCCCGTTCACCAATTGAAATTTTTTTGCGAGTATCTCAAAAATATTCGGGAAATTGTAAAGTTCCTCGGAGTGATCTATTTTGACATTTATCCATTTGTACGAAATTTTAATATAAATAAAGGAACAAACTTAACAGACAGCGGTTGCAATCTGCACCTGCAATACATACTACTCAATACACTTCAACGCAATGCCGATTAATTACGTACCAAAATGTTATCAAAAGATATCAAAAGAGAAAATCCATAGAGTAATGATGTGTAATGTGTAATGATGACGTTTATTGTGAATTTTATTTAATTTATTACGTCAATGGAGTGAAGTGCTTATTTATAATTTGATTTCTATAGAAAAGATCACAAAGTGAAATTCAGGACCAGAACTGGGTATCGACAATTTTATTTAGTTATTAAAATGCACACTGAAGCTCTGTATGCCTGGAAAAATGTCATTTATATAGCAAGCATCATCAATTTGACGTTTGGCAGGTAAATTCTTATCCACCAGGAATGTATTTTTAAGTTAGATGTGATGCCAGATGACATGTGATGTCCGTATTGCAGTCTCGTAGCATTGTATCTTTAGCTTCAATCTCGATGTCAAATTGTACAGTTTGTGATCTGGTGGACAGTACCAAGTGGAAATATTAGTTTCACCGTTTGCAAACATCAACTTCCTCAAGCAAGCTGTTGTTAGTATTTTAGCAATATCTTGAAACTAAATGCATGTGGGTAAATTTAACTGGTGACAACTTAAAAATTAAGAAATTTTGTTGAGGTTATCAGATAATCGACGCATCAAATGCTTTTTGCTTATATATCCTTTCCAAATTAATCTATCCTTGCTTGAGGTGACCAGCAAATATACATTTTGACCAGTAATAATTGTAAATTTCGATTCTGATAATGCATTCTGAATTGTAAATGTAGCTGTGGCTGCACTTGCTGCTGGTGTTAGCGCCGATCCGTTAAGGGGTGAATTGGGTTAGCAAAGTTCCTTTGGTTTCTAATAAATACTACATGATAATATATGTTGGCTTAGCTTTCAAGAAATGATTCTTTTATTGGCTAAATTGACGACAAAGGTTAATATATCTACGGTTGGATACGAATAGAAGACAGTTCTATTGTTGACTACTTAAGCTTGCAATCGAATATCTCAAGAAGGAATAGAATGCTGTTCACGAAACTAAATATCCCTGCACATCGAAACCCAGAGATAAAAGCTGTTTATATGAATTGTAGTATGACTCCAAACGGAGTTCAAACGTCTTGCAGTGTACTCAGAACGAATATAAACATCAATTTTCAAAATTCAATTTTGAACGTTTAGAGGTACCAGAATGTCTTTGATTATATGTTTATCTTCAATCAGCTAAAAGTATGCTTTTAATTTAAATTTCAACGCTCTTGGCGTTAAAATTGAACGGCTTCAAATTGAATGCTCGTTCTTAGTTGTTCGACTTAACAGGCTTTTGTTTGAATTAAGAGACGCTACTACAATTTTATTTTGTCTGGGGATGGTACCCTTCTGGAACCTTTTGTAATTAACAGTGAAATAATTATATTACGCTTCCCAACCCAACGAAAATCATTCTTTGTGTTTAGAAATATTGAAGTGTTTTAACGTTTTTGAGCAAGGAATGAATACCGCGAAAAAGTTCTTTAAGGATGTATACGCATCTACTTTAGAATTTTATTTCTTTAATATTGGTAAAAAGGCTCAGACGAACGATTAACTTTGATTTTATAATATATAAAATATATGCCTACAAAATGTACTTATTAGAAAAATCATCTTATGAGAATTAACGTTGTACAAAGTTGCATGAAAATTATTTTGTTAAATAATACCTAATACGAAATGAAATGACTCAATTGATAACCTTTAGTTTATTGCTTAAAAACAACTAACTATAGCTATACTAACTATAGCAAAAAGTGGTGATAAAAAGTTCTTCGAACTGCCTGATAACTGAATTGGGCCACTAAGGACTACACCAAAACATGCGGTAAAGCTCATGCTCTATCTGAAACCCCTGAATGATATGTTTTAGGAGAGGTAACAATTCTAAGCGTTAGATAAAACATTATAATCCTGCTAACTATACTCGGAGAGCTTCAGGATCCTAGAGTCTGGACGATCATTAAAGTCCAACCAGATACAAAGCATAATACAGTCAACCCTCCTATAACGCGGTTCTCTCAGAACGCGGTTTTCTCAGAACGCGGTTTTCATATTACGCGGAGTAGAAATTGCGACAGCTCTCCTATAACACGGTACTCCTAGAACGCGGTTTCCGTTCAACAACGCGTCATCAGTTCTTTCCGTGTACCCAATGAATGGTTTTAACTGGATATGTTTATATCAGCGTGGTCTACGAGTGGGGCCCCTCACGCGCTATCTTCCGCTTCCATTAACTAAAAAATTTCACGTATCACACGCGTGTGTGAGTTTAATAAAACTGTGACATCGAAGATGTATATGTGATTCTTTTAACTACAGTGACGCGAAGACTATAGAAAGACCATGTTCTGCGGAACGGACTAGATCGAGTGGGGGAAGCAGCATTCAAGCTTATCTCTTAGCCGTTTACGACATCGGTTTCAGTCGTCTAAGAGCTCTTTCACAGTACGTCTCGTTGGTGACCAATGATTTCTAAAATTTTGTCTGCACCGTCCATTCGTTTAGCTTTTTGCTGCTTAATTTGTGGTTTATAATTGGACAATATTGCACAATACTGTAAGTAATATTCTTCATTTGTTCTGATATAATAATAAAAAATAATTATTAAACCTAGATTTGCATCATGTCAAACACAAAAGAAACAAGGAAAGGATTAAAAAGAAAGTTTATATCGCTTGAAAATAAAATCCAAATTTTAAATCGTTTAGAAGGCGGGGAAAAAAATATCGTCTGTTGCAAAATCAACAAATTTGAATGAATCTACAATTCGAACCTTAAAGAAAAATGCAGATAATATAAAGAAAACAGTGGCAGATGGCTGTCCGTTAGGTGCGAAACGTATTACTCGCACACGAAATTCTAATATGGTTAAAATAGAACAGGCGTTTATGATCTGGTTGGAAGACTGTATGGCCAAAACGATTCCTATCAGTGGAAACCTTATCAAGCAAAAAGCACTTAAAATTTACAAACATTTTAGGAATATTGGGTATTCTTATGCAGACCTAGAAAATCATTCGTTTGTCGCGAGTAAAGGATTGTTTGAAAAACTACAACTTTGCTTCTACGGCGAAGAAACTTTAGATGAGGAAGAACTGATGGAATTAATTGATGCACCCACCTCAAATGCATTAGTAAACGAAAATAAGGAAAACGAATGGGTGCCAAGTCTCGATTTACAAGATGTGAAAAAAGGGTTAAATTTGGCTAAAGAATTAGAACTTCATTTTATTCAAACTGATCATTCAACGGTGCGCAGCGCAAAGTTTAAAAGAGAGTTACGAAATTGCTTAGCTCCCTATAGAGAGGTTTTAGTGGAGTTAGAAAAAAAGCTACAATCGAAAACCAATGTGAAGATGGACCAACTGAGCAAGACATTTTGCCCATTAAAAGAAGACGAGTTAGGCGACTCATCTGACAGCGAGGATGAGTGTTGAAGGATTACATAATTTTACAAAATTCTTTCTTGTTTTTGTTGGAAAACAGTTTTTTAGTTTAGTTTTTGTTTCATTCTTTTATCATTTCCTTATATGAACTCTGCAATTCAATAAAAATAATTTATAATTCATCTTGTCTTGTGTATTTATTGGTCTCCATATAACGCGGTACGAATGATGTGATTTGTACTCATTCTAAGTTTTTTATAGCGCGGTTTCCATACAACGTGGTAGACGGTTTCCATACAACGCGCCGCGAATTGGTTGGTCTGGTTTGTCTGAATTGGCCTGGTTTGTACGGTTAAATCCGAGTTTCTTATAGTGCGGTTTCCATATAACGCGGTACGCACTCACCGCGTTATAAGAGGGTTGACTGTATCTCAAAACCGGATACAAAAACTATTTATGGCGGCAATAGCGACTAGGGAAGACTGTAAAATTGTATAGAATGTTATTTTAGGAAAAAGTGGAAGCATAATCTAGTCAGAAAGTTCACGAATAAAATTAACGCTTAACTAGTGAGTGTCGCCACAACCTCTCAGAATGTATTAGAAAGTACTAGAATGAGCAAAGAAGTGTGAAGGTAAGAAAGAGTCCAATAAAACAGCAGTGGTTACAATGGAGCTTTTGATGGTAATATGGAAATTATAACTAAGAACCTTTTGACATTTAATCGGTTTGAAGTATTAGAAGTGACTGCAAAATAAGGAGAGAAATCAGAGAGATGACCACCGAAAGCCTTTGCGTCCTGGTTGGTAACTGGCTTAACTAACTTCACTGAGCCTATCTCATAAACACGTTACATAAATGGGGCGAAATCAGATACCAGAACTGAAGCACCTGACAATCACGGCACAAGTTGCTCTACTTGATCTTTTGAAGGATCATTAAATGGCTCATTTGCAATACTTTATGTACTGTATTTGCAATAAAACCAGACGCGGGAGTTTAGTGACGCTGTTCTACGCTTTATATTGTAGTGAATTTCTAAGAAAAATTATAAGTAATAAACAAGTAGTGCAATTTTTATTGAAATCCAACGTGGTTATCTTTCACAAAACATTGGGGAAGAGACAAAGTCTGCTTCCTCTTAAAAAAGCTTACTATGAATGTCGAAACTACTCTTCTTTAAATTACCGTATCACATGAAATATCCATAGATTAACTAGTACTTGAAAAAATTCTAGAATTGTGCTGAAGAGAAGACTTAATCAGGCCATTTTTATCTTACAGAATCTAATGAGGATAGAATCAAAAAGGATGATGCTGTGTTTCCACAGGTGAGTTACTTTTGGAAGTTTTCGGTTTAAGCAAATATGGACTGGTTCATGCCAAGATTTAGAATAATTTAGCATTATGGAGATTACTCTATAGTAATCTCTTTATTTCAGATATCAATATGTATAACGTAATGTGGACAGTTTTAAATGATAATGAAGAATTAAAAAAAAAAAAAAACATAATAACATATTCATAGATTCAATGAATTTTACTGAACAAAATCAAAAAAATTTTTTTTGGGTATTTGGGATCATTCAGCGGTAATGAGTTTTTCCACTCCACTTTTACCGGGTCAATTCGTAGTATTGTAAAATCTGCCAATGTTACACTATATATTGCATTTGTGTGCAGGCAATCGGTCTTTAATCAAAGTCTATTAACGCAGAGCGAAGTGAGGTACCTGGTTATTGGCATAAAGGTTTCTCACATGCATTAAAACGGCTGGTTGGTTGTAAAACCTTGCGGACCATAGCAATATGGACTTGTTGGTCGTCAGACCACAGTAATATGGAATCATACGAGCCCTACTTACATGAAGTTGAAGAAATAACCAGGATCGTGACCGTCTTTTGCCATCATATCCCGTTCGTGATGGTGACGTTCACTACCAAATAATTGTATCATATCCCCTTTTCACACATACGAGGTTTGTTCAAAAAGTATCGCGAATTTCATGTTTTTTCAAGAATTATTTATTTGTTCATGAATATCTATTTTGTCTTCTTCAAAGTAACCCCCGTCAGACATTATGCACTTGTGATAAGCATTTTGAAAAATCATTTTTTGTGATCTTGTTCAGCTCCTCCTTCGATGCCGTCTTTATCTCCTCAATCCCGGCGTAGCGTCGTCTTTTCATGAGCCTCTTCACTTTCGGGAACAGTCACAGGGGGCCAGGTCTGGGGAATACGGTGGCTGCGGCATTATTAGTGTTGGTTTTGGCAAAAATTCGCACACAAGTAACGATGTGTGAGCAGGGCCGTTATAATGGTTTAAAAGCCAATTTTTGTTTTTCCACAAATCCGTGCGTTTCTGGCGGATTGCTTTTCGCAAATTGCGCATTACTTGAAGGTAATATTTCTTATTGACCGTTATACCCTGCGGCAAGAACTCATAATGCACCACGCCTCTGCAATCGAAGAAAACTGTCAGCAAAACCTTCGCATTCGACCGAACTTGGCGTGCTTTTTTCGGTCCCTCTGAGAACATTTTGTACCACCGATAAACATTGCTTTTGTCCAAAGTAGCTTCGCCGTATGCAACAGTCAACATTCAGAATGCATCCGCACACTTTAAGTTGTTCTTCACACACAATTTAATACAAATTCTTTGATCCATTTTTTGGGATAGACGAAAATCGAAGACAAGCTAAAGTACGTCCACGCACAATAACTGTCAAAAAGTAACTGGACATTCAAAATGGCCCGAATTGTCAACATAAGTGAGTACCAACATAACGCCACCAAAAGATCAAAAATCGAACATATATAGCCCGCGAAAATTCAAAATTCGCAATACTTTTTGAACAAACCCCGTAAAGAGCTGGAGAAGACAATTATGTCTTTTAAGATAAGGAAAGCATCAGATCCATATCGCGTAACTGGCTATTTATTGTTGTTGAGCTGTTAAGTTTATCTTCACTTGTTTTTTTTTGGGAGGTCGAGGGTAGTCAAGTTCTTTTATGAAACAGTCTAGGGTAGACGAGCTCTTACTAACTAACAAGGAGAAAGAAACTACCAACTAACCTTATAAGAAACCTTAATCCACCCCTTGATTTTGATGTGAAAATGCCAGCGAATTTCGTTCAGAAAACACTGATTGACGCGATATACGATGCTGGAAACCTATCTCCACTCCTTAAGCGAAGAACGGACGACAATTGATGGAATTGCAAAGCTCATAGCGGTGGTTCAATTAGCAGAAATAAAAACTGGTCTTACATGAGGTGTGGCTTTGCACTTGAGACTTTAGATCAGATATGCGTTCTACTCCACCAAACGGCTGGAGAACGGCTGAGAGCATTTGAAAATTCCAAGTTCCAAAATTTTCGATGAGAACTGGAGCTTACTCTTTGACACAAAAAATGTCAAGGGACAGAAACCAAAAAAAGATATCACTCAAAACTATGGAACATGATACGCTACAGAGGCTTCGTAAGCTACGTGAATAATATGTGCAACTCCAACTAAGTACAAATGGTGATCGCTTTCGGATTGAACCTAGCATTAGAAAGCTAAGGTTGCCAGTAAAAGAAACAAGTTTCGAGAATCGTTTCGAGTTTCGTTATCGGGGAAGTCCTTTTAGAGTGTGACAAATGACAATAACTTCGAAGCTGAGGTTCTCGGTACAGATCAGGATAATGTCTTTCTCGGATATAATGGTTATTTCTGCAATCCAGTTATGACCAATTTGGCAGAACAGAGGCATAATGCCGCTCTTTTAAATTATACCAACAACAGCTGGTCCGCATTCAGAGATGTGGATCATGCTAGGCGTACAGGTGCAATTTTATATGTATCACGTATTAGACTTGCGCATGCACGAAAAAATGAGGACGATACGAATTAGAAGCAAACGATCTATGCCTCTAGACATAAGTATGAACAATGGGTGGCACAGCTTATTATAAACGTAAGGCTTGTTCAATTAAAAACGTAGTAAGACTGATTTCCATTTGACTCCGCCCTTGATCTGAGAATACAGTCAGAGCCAAAGTGCAAAACAGGGAGAACACATAGAAAAAACTCCTGATCTAAGGAGATTCAACAAGAATAAATGAAATTGCATTTAGGTTTAAATTTTCTTGCATTTCGATGCTCATTACCCGTAGAATATAATATTTACAATACCTGCAAACTTTTTCATGTTCGCAAACGTACGCTTCGGTACCATGGACCACAGACATGTGTTAAAGCGTCCTTTGCTGTATTGCTACTTATTTCACTTCTGAAGTCAACTCTTCTCTTTGTGTCTTCTTCACAATCGCTTGTCTCTCTTTACCAGCAGATCAATGGTTTCCCGGATCTCCAGCTGCACCACAGAGTAAGTACTAAATAGCGATAACACTACGAAGAAATTCTCGAGCCTATGCTTTTGCATTTTCTATCTCTTTCTCTTAAAAGTTGCGCGGGAGTGTTCTTCCTGTTTGTGTTTATGCTATAAATCTGCTTCTTCCTCCGTTTTCGGCCATGATAACCCGAAGATATAGGCGCTGGCTCTGTCAGCACTAGCCTGCGCTGCTCTGTCTTTTGTTTTGATTCATTTATTTATTCAATGATGCTTTTGGTCTAAAATAAATATGCTAATGTGTGATGCGGACCCAGTGTTTTATGTTGTTGTGATTTGTATGTGTGAAATGAATAAGGTTTAGATAGTGATATTTGTTCTAGATAGAAAGGAGTTAAGTTCCCCCATAGGATCGATATTATTTGTGATAAGTAGCTTGTAAACTTTATTGAATTTACTGAAGAGTTTCTATTTCACCCCGATTTCTTTATACCTGGTGCATTTGAATATACGGTGGTCTACATGATCTATTTGTTTGCAGTAATTTGCTAGGTTTGACTTTTGTTTGGTTCAATTTTGTATGGTCTTTCTCTGTTGTACATCCTTACTGTGAGTAATCTGATGATGATTTAAATTGATCTCTTTTTATGTTTTTGACCATGAAAGCATGACATACCCACTTTTGCGTGGCGTACTTGTGTCCAGGGGCCTTGGTTTGAAATTTTAAGTATGCTTGTTAATTTTGGTGTAGCATATTTCCTTTATATCGCTCAATATACAGTCTAGTATTTCATCTAGCTTCAAAGAGAAGATATCTTGTTGTTTTTTGTATAATGTGCAAAATTTTTGTGGAGTCATTATTTTGTAAACATCGTCTTTGTTCCTGAGAGTGCTGTTTCGTTACTCAGGACTACCACTCGTTCAGGGTTCAGTGTTGTTATGGTTTTTCCAACATTGATCCTTGGAGTATGGGTTGCGGGGAGCTAGTG
The DNA here is from genome assembly GCA_954870665.1 of Stratiomys singularior. Taxonomy (NCBI): domain Eukaryota; kingdom Metazoa; phylum Arthropoda; class Insecta; order Diptera; family Stratiomyidae; genus Stratiomys; species Stratiomys singularior. Next base: position 109,972,810 of record OX940877.1, on the reverse strand, counting down.
CGATTTAGCACTCTTGCTCCATTCCTGTCTGTGAGTGTTAAACACTCACCATAACCTGACACAACACTCTATTATTTAGCTTACTAGTTGGTTATTGATCTGAGGCTTGGGTATTTGCCGATTCTTATTTCGTCTCGGATTTTGAGGATTTCCATGGTTCTGTTTGGATTCTCGTCTATTCTGTCAAATAGTTTCAGTGCTCTATCTCGTATGTATTTTTCGACTGTGTCGATACGTAAGGCTTTGTGTAAGTCCGTATTCCGAACATACCATGGTATTCGGCAAATCCACCGTAGGGCTCTATTTTGTAGGGACTGCAGCGCTTTTTTGTGTGTTTTTGCTGTTTGACAGAAAGCGGTACTGCCGTATAGTAGAGTTGGTCTGATGATTTGTTTGTATATTAGGATTTTATACTGTGTGTGTTGTCCCGTGTTTAGCACTTCTAGATTAGATCCTGTTTTTTGTAGCTTTTCCATTTTAAAAATGCTATGTTTTTTAATTTTTGACAAATATATATTTCGGGAGTGAGTTGCTCCCTTCTTCAGTGTCAGTTATTTTCTGAGAAAATGTCAGTGTCAGTTATTTTCTGAGAAAACATCTGACACTGAAGAAGGGAGCAACTCACTCCCGAGATATATATTTGTCAAAAATTAAAAAGCATAGCATTTTTAAAATGGAAAAGCTACAAAAAACAGGATCTAATTAGGATTTTGTTTTTTAAGTTTAACCGACCGGATGCGAGGAGTGGGTGTAGGGAGGAGAGGATGCCTACGCATTTTGATCTTTTTTTTATGTATGTGGGCTTTCCAAGTCATCCTGTCGTCTAGACTAAGTCCTAAGTATTTAGCTGTCCTGTTCCATGTTATTGTGTCGGAGTCTACGTGTAGAGTCATTGTGCTCTGCGTCTTGTAAAGAATATTGCTTGGGTCTTTTCTTTGTTTGCCTTGATTTTCCATTTGCGGAAGTATTCTTGCATAATTTCGATTGAGTGTTGCAGTTTTAAAGTGATAACTTCTGCTTGTCTTGAGGTATAGTAAATGCAGGTGTCGTCCGCATATAATGATACTTGGACATTATTTGGAAGGGTTGGGATGTCTGCGGTGTACAGATTGTACAATATTGGTGAAATGGGTGATCCTTGTGGGACTCTTGCTTGGATCGTCCGCAGGCTCGAGAGATGATCTTCCACCCGAACTCTGAAAGATCTGCCTTTTAGGAAGGTGTATATGAGTTGAATGTACGGTAGCGGGATAGAGAATTCATGCATTTCGAAGATAAGTCCTGCATGCCAGACTTTGTCAAAGGCTTTCGCTATGTCGAACATTACTAGGCCTGTTGACTTCCTGCAGTTGAATCCGTTTCTGATGTGCTGGGTCACCCTCATCAGTTGGAGTTGTCGAATGTGCTTCTCTGAATCCATATTGTTCGTCCGGAATTATGCGTTTTCAGCTATCACTTCATTCAGTCTGGTCAATAGTGCCTTTTCAGCTACTTTGGAGATTGACGAGAGAAGGCTTATAGGTCTCCAATTTTGGGGGAAGGCATGGTTTTTCCCAGGTTTGGATATGACTGTTATGATAGCCGATTTCCAGGTCGTAGGGAACCTACGCAAACGGAAAATAGTGTTGATTGTGTCTGTCAAAATGCTTAAAACGTTGTCTGGGTGCCACTTCAACATTATGTTCGTAACTGCGTCGGGTCCTGGTGCTTTCCGTTTGTCAAGTTTTAGTACAAAGTCTTTTGTCTCCTGTGTGTGAAGTGGCCGTATCACCTCTTCCGCTTGTGGTGGGTTTTTGAGGAGGTTTTTGACTTGGATTAATATGGCGTCCTCTTCGTCAAGGTCTTCGTCCCAGGAGGCATTTTCACGAAATTGAAGCTCCAGCGTGTCTGCAAAGGCTTCTGCTTTACCGGATTTGTCGAATTTTAATCCGTTTGGGCCGTGCATTGGTGGCATAATTACCTTGTTTCGTGTCCGGAAGTATTTGGACATCCTCCAGAAGGCATTTTCGCCAGGCTCGAGGCTCTGCATGAAACTCTCTTATTGCTCATTTCAAAACTGGTGGAAGCGGTCTCGAATTTCGTTTGTCAACCGGTTAGCTTTCGTTCTTAGTCTAGGATCAGCCGTGCTCCTAGCTCTTCTCCGATATTGATTCCTCCTCCTTATTTTAATTTTGATATCGCGCGGGAGTTCGTAGGGGTTGTATTCCCTTATCGGAGTTGTAACTGTGTTGTTCTCTTCTGCCTGTTACTATCTCTATAGTTTTCTCGACATCATCGGCTGTATTTATGTCTTGGGTGAAACTTTCGTTAGCCAGATGGTCGTGGAAAGCTTGCCAGTCAGTTTTCTTCCTACTTCTTATAGGTTCGTCTATATAGACGTCTTCTATTAAGAAGTGTACCGGTTGGTGATCTGAGGAGAGTTCGTTGGGGACGTTTATTCGTATATTAGCCTGGAATTCTCGGGAAATCCCAAAGTCGAGGATATTTCCGCGTGTGCGACCAAAATGCGTTGGCTCATTGGGTACGTGCAGGCTTGCGTTTTTGCTTGTGATGAATCTGTTAAGCTCAGTCCCAGCTTGGTTACTTCTCACAGCACCCCATTGCCTTTGGCAGGCATTGAGGTCTCCAATGACCAAGAGTGGCCCTTCTATTTCGAATAAAGTGTTCAAGTCTTATTCGAAGTGCCTATTTTTTGGAGGGTTGTACACCGAAATGACCACAAACTCAAAAGTGTTCGTCTGAACTTTGATGGCTGTCGCTTCCGTTGTGTGTAGCTGTGGGGTATGGATCAGCTGATGTCTCACACTTCTCCTCACGAGAATGGCCGTTCCTCCTCCCCTGCCTGTCAATCTGTCGTTCGGTATAGATTGTAGTTAGGAAAATGAAGACGTATTCCGGGCTTCAAGAAGGTTTCCTGGATGAGGATAATTTCGAATTTATTATCGGGAATAAGTTGCCTAAACTCTCCAGTTTGTTAAAGCAAGGAATTAGCTTTCCACGTGAGTATAGAGACGTGATTCAACTGGTTCATTTGTGTTTAAGTGTGGTGAGTTGTGCCGCGAACATGCCCTGGACCATTTTTGCCATCATATCTTTCATCATCAGTTGAAACTGAGATTGCATGCTGGCAAAAAATTGTCCAATGTCTGGCGGTGTGATTGTTTGTGTGTGATTTTGTGTTTGGTTGGTTTTGTGTGTGTGGGGGGTGCTGGTCGTCGGTGTTTGTGTAGGTTGTTTGTTTTGTGCAGCGATCTGTGCGAATGTCTTCTTGACATTTTTTGGGTTTTTCTGACAACCCCCATAGCTTGCGGGGTGTTCTCCGCCGCAGTTCACGCATTTTGGTTTTTCTTCGATTTTATTCTTGCACTGTGTGAAGTGATGTAAGCCGTCACATTTCACACATCGAGCCTGGGCATGACAATTGCCCGAAGAGTGTCCAAACTGTTGGCAGTTGTGGCACATTGGCTGGCTGTTCCGTGGTTTAATGGCCTCCACTTTGCAGATGAGCTGGCATACCGATTTTATTTTGTATATGGCTGTTTTCTCCTTTGGAAGGAGAACCTTAAGGAGTTTAGAGGGGCCAGTTTGGGTTTTGAGCCAGAATATTTCCAGAAGGTGGAAGCCTTGGGATTCTAGGTCTATTTTTATGTCATCAAGTTCTAGGCCGTGGAGGCCACGGATTTCAATGTTGAGGTTTCTTTCCTCCGGGAGGTAATAGGTGTGGTATTGCCACTTGTTTTCGGTCAGAATTTTTGTAATTTTCCGGTGGTCATGTGTCGTCTCAGGGAATAGCTGGTGCCTAGATAAACCCTTTTTGCTGAAACAGTTTTGATGTTATTCTGTTTAATCAGTCTATTCAGTAGAGTCCATTTGTCCGTCTCTCGTAGGATGATTGGTACTGTTCGTTGTTCGGTAGTTTTTGAGATAGCACCTTTTCCGGTTGTGTTAAGTGAGGGTTTAGAAGTGGATGGAGTGGGCTGAGGTAAGGTTTTCGGTTTGGAAATCGTTATTGGCTGTGGGAGTTTTACCGCGGGTTTCGGGACCGGTAAGGGTGGGAACTCCTCGTCATCTTTCATCTCTTCCTCAACTTCTTCTTCCTCACCTTGTTCTATCTCTTCATCTTCTACTTCTCCTTTGGAAGAGGAAGCTGAGTTATTTGAACTAGCTGAGTTGTTAGAGGAGGACAAGGAGTTCGCAATCCTCCGTTTTTTGTTTTTGTTCCGTTTCTTGTCTTTTTTATTTTCTAATTCTTTAATTTTCTCTCTAAGGTTAAAGTTCTCTTTCCGCTGGTCGGCAAGCTCATCAATGGCCTTTTGCAGCTTTTCTTGATTGAGCCGTAGGTTTTCCTGGAGGTGCGTCATTTCCTTAAGCACTTCGCTAAGGTAGGAATTTGTGACTTCGGCCTCGCTGGGCCGGCCGGCTAATTGCGGTTTAGTTCTGTCTTTGTCAGGGTCCTTTTTGTCCCCCATCCTGTCAATATCGCCTTGGTTTTTATTGGTTTAAGTCAAGCCTCAGGTCAATTTGATTTATATTTATAATGTTAATAAGTTTTTAAGCATATATATATGTTTGATAATTGATTTAGAGTGTCGTGTATGGTATGGTTGAATGTTTCACTCACCCAGAAATGTTATGTTTTTCTCCTTATTTTCCGTCCTTTTCAGATCTTATGCAACGTCCTCCGCCGTTCTTCTCGCTTCTCATCGGCTAATGTCCAAGTACGTCATCGATCGTCACCCGATTCGATTCCCTGCGCCGTTCTTCTCGCTTCTCATCTGTTTGTACACTGATTTGCCGCACTTTCAGCTTCTCATGCGTTAAGACTCCAGCCATTCACTTTCACTGATGCACTTTGCACTGATTGTTGCACTCTTCACTTTATGACCTTCCTCCTCTGTGTCCAAAGAGCGACTTTCTCCAACATTGAAGACTGTAGAAATGCTTTTCTTATGCTATATGGACGCTGTCCTTACTCGTATGTTGTTTTTTGTTGCATCTGTTGTATAGATTTCTCTTTTGATGTGGGTTTCTTGTCCGTTTTGTGTAAACTGTCTCTTTTTGTATTGGTTTGTGATCCATATTTTTAAACAGTATGGTTTGCAGTGTGCGTAATATGGCTCAGGTCTACTTCATCGTATGCATACTTCTTCGTATACATTCTTCACCTCTTTCGTTGCACTTGGTGCTTGCACAGAGTATCGGCGTGTCAAACGGTAGGTATGCCGAGGCCAGCGTTACCTTCCCGTCCCTTCCGTCGAACACCGCTGATGTAAGGTTCATGTTGCTGAACTGCGGTAGAAAAATTAAATTACTTTACTTCCGACATATAATGCAGCTACGGATTTTATTTACCCCGCTTGTGGCAAAGATTTTAAATTGTTTTGCACTGATTCCAAGTATCTTTCCATTAAGTTGGTAAGGCTTTTGTATCAGTGCTATGTCGGTGTTCCCATGTGCTAGATGTTTAAGCATGTTGGCTGTTGCCGCCCTGCTGTGGTGCAGATTTGCTTGGGTCACCCGCATTGGTTTTTCGCTTTTGCTCCAAGGGTTCAGTCGCCTTAGCTCTGGCAGTCACCTGGGTGAAGCCAAAACTCAGTCGTCCGTTTTTGTCCCTTAGAGTGTTGACGTCTTCTTTTCGCATACCCAGTACCAGGACCATGCCTTTGTTGGCAATTTTTTTCTCCGCGAAGAGATGCCACCTTTCCGTTTCATACCCCGTATTTTGGAGTTTAAGCGTCTCGAAAGCTTCCTGCGGTGTCTGCTCCGTTTCGGGTATAAATACCTTGACGGTGCATAACCGCGGTACCTCCTTTATGGGGACGACGCTAAACTCCTTGTTCAGGGTGGTTCACCTTGGCAACTGCAGTCTTTTGATATTCTAGAGACTGCTCGTCGCTACAGGTTACAGTCAGATGGTCTGCTGTCGGTTTCATTCCTCTGAATGTTGGAATTTTTTCTGGTTTGCTGCGCAAGTGCTCGAATAGGTTCTTCTTCAGGGTGGTTTGCAGCTTCGCGAGTTGATCCTCTTGGATCTTACCAGTTTCATTGAGATAGTCCATCACCGCTACCGTTAGTGCATGGGTTGCGGCGTCCCGATAGGACTTCCTCGCCAAAGTTTGGGGTTCGGGGCTTGTCCTTCGTTCCTTTTTACCAGTGCCTTTGTTGCTGTCGTCCGATTTCATCCACTTAGGTCCGGTATTACCCTTTTCCTTTGCGGTTGGTGGTACAACTTACTTAGCAGCAGCAGCCAATTTCCTAGGTTTCCCTTGGTTGGCTGCCGCTTTTTGGCTTGTGCCACGGTTCGTAGGGAAGCTCTTCTCCCCGATTGTGTTTTGACACTTCAGTTTCCTTTGCGCCTTTCTTCTTAGCGTTTTGGCTGATGCTCCTGTCTTCCCAGTGGGTGCGGTAGCTGCTCGTCAGTCGCTCAGTCACTCGTCAAATGCACGCCCTGCTCCCTCAGCATACATTTCTGGCCCAATAGCTCTGGGCAACTGGTGCTTGGTGCCGTCATGCCAGTTGTCTGGTCCCCGGAGATTTCTCCCCTCGTATGCCGGGTACTGAGGGTACTTCTTCTTCTTGTAATTCCATATTTTTTAAATTTGGTTACCTCTTCGCTTCACTTCTCGCCCTTTGCCTACCTAGGTTGGATCCGAAGGTCTCCTGCAGTGTAGCCGCTGGGTTCATTGGAGTTAGTAGGCCCCCTCGCCACGTCAAGGCGGGTAACCATGAGGGGAGATTTGTTTGTGCTGTGTTTTTGTTAAGTCCTGAGGATTTGGATCCTGAATCTATTTGTACGCTTTATTTGCTGCTTTCTGATAATTTTTTGAAATGATCCAGTTGACTGAGAAATTTTTTCTACTTCCGTTGTTTGGCAAGGGTAGGTTTCTTTAATCGGCTCTGTTGGTAAGTGAATTGTCTCTGCAAATGGTTGTTGACATACTTGGTTGACATACAGAGCGAGAGAGATTTCATTTACGAACAATGTCATCTTTTTCGATGGTCGAAGTTGCCCGATGACGAATATTGTCATCGGATATGATGGTCGAAGTTGCCCGATGGCGTTTAGCTGGTAAATAAGTTCGTGTCGTCGTTCGGCTTCTTCAAGTTTTTATTCATATTTCTGTGAGCATCTTGCAATTGATTGTATGTGTCCAATATTTTGTACATGTACTCTATATATTGTATACAATTGGGAGGACAAGGTCTTCTGCTTTTATAACCGCTCATGGTTCTATATGCAAGTGTGGAAGCAGACAGCAAGGCAACTACATTGAGAAAAAATACGAGTTTTCTTCAGATAAGGACCCCAGAAAATGCATAGTTACTTTGAAACTATCTTCTTGTATAATCATGGAGGTCCTTATTTTTAAGCAATATCTCTTTCCTCATTTTTATAACTGGATAAGCGAGCTTAGTAGACTATTGTTACCTTTTCCTTTTTTGTTATGTATTTTTTTGTTTTGTTATTGTATTTGTTTTCATATTATTGTTACCTTTTTCACCAAAGGAACACAATAATATGAGGGAGTAGGCGTAAGAAATAACAAATTGAATTTAAATCATTCAAGTAAATTTAAGTGCAAAATAAAAATATGAAAAATACATGAAATGAATGAGTTTGATGCTTTCATCTGATAAATTCTAATTGAAATTTAATATCTGCATTCGTGCAGATTCTCCTTTTAAAATTCCTTTCAATTTTACCGTCATATCTTTTCTTAGGATATCACACTCTCTTTTGGATATTTAATTTCCGTATACCATTTACTCTGGCATTCATTTTCACTTTCACCTTCTATTCGGATATATAAGAATCACTTGACTGTAAAACTCATTCGAATCCTTGTTTATATCTGGTGTGCCAACTAATATTAAAGTCCGTTCAGTTTTTGTTAAAACGCTAACTTAAACAAATTCTGTTTCCTAGCTAGTTGCTAAACTACATAAAACGATCAACGCTCCTTTTAAGATTTTCATAGCACGTCAATTGCAAATAACAGCTTATAACTTCTTGTATAATAACATTAAAATGTCAGGATATTCGATATTAAATCATTATCAGGAAAAAAATTCATTAGAGTAAATAGTCAGGGACAAATTTTGAATCGGGTTCCAGCTTTTTGCCAATCACGACTATATACTCGTGTGAAAAATTTTCCGTTTATTCAATGATAATTGAGTTTTCCATGAAAAAAAAAATAAATCTTAAATGCATCAATATGGTTTTAATTGGATTTAAACAGTTTTAATTTCCAAGAGAACATTTCATGCTACTTATTGTTAAGATTAAACGAATTTACTTTGCTGATTTATTTCTAAATCCTTCTCAACATTAACTTGCACAGAACTCATTGTCGTACTATTATCATGCACTTTAATTGTATTGTATTTTCAGATTGAAAATCTTCAAATTTTTTTTGATTTCTCACATTTATAATATTGATTAAATGATTTATAAGCGTAATTAAGTTAATTTAACATATTTTCTATTTAATTTTTAAATTTTTGTAATTGTTTTAATTTAAAGGTTAATTTTTAACAATTTAAATGATCACAGTTTCCTAAAATCAATCAATGCAAACACCCATAGTTGAATAAAAGAAGAAAGTGAAAAGTTCCTTAAAAAATTATTTTTTTATTAACAAAAAACATTGCATAACAATTTACCTACTATAATTTTTAACTATTTTAGTTACTATCTAAAATGGTGGATACCTTGGTAGGCTGTTGAAAGGCCGATTTTGATTTCCTGAAATGAATTTTCATAAATCAGCATAGAAATAATAATTTATTTGCGAGTTTTTCGTTACCTTGAATGAAGAAATCGTCAGGACGATGAAATTCTTGCGTGTTCACGCCACTTCCTTGGAAAGAGTGATCACTTCCAGGATTTTCATTGATCGCTTCAAACGGGGGCAGCAGCGTTATTGAGGGTCTGGGAATCAAAGTTTCCAGCGGAATGGGAGGATTATTTGGCAAGAAAGGATTATTCGATGGTGGAGGTCTATTTGATGACGGTCTGTTTGGGATCAACGAATTCGAAGGTATAAATGGGTTATTCGGATTCAGTGGGTTGTTTGGGAATTGGTTGCTTGGGTTGGAGGGATTGTTTGGAATCAAAGAATTACTGGGGGTAGAAGGATTATTGGGTAGCAAAGAGCTGATTGGCGGCTGTTGAGGGTTACTCGGTACCAGAGGATTATTTGGCACTAGAGGATTGTTAGGTATTTGAGGATTGTTCGGTGTCAGGGGATTAGATGGTGCTAGAGGATGATTCGGTCTAGGTGTATTGGGTGGTAGTAAGGAATTATTTGGTACATGTGGCTTATTCGGGGTCAATGGCGGCTTGGGTGTTGATGATACACTCGGCGTAGGTGGTCTGCTTGGAGCTATGGGACGCCAAACATTGTCAGCGTCGCTCGCATTCAATACGTGCGTTGGATTCAAAAACGCTGTGAATTGTAATCCATTTAATCCGGTGGAAGCTGGCAAAAGAGGTATTTCCGACTGCAATACTGGAACGTTAACAAATGACGTTGGGCTGACGGTTGGAAAATTCAAAGCAGGCAAAGCTGGCAGAGCTGGTACAGTAAAAGTTGGCTCTGGAAGCTTGGCTCCTAGAATTTCATTAACATTGGGCAGATACGATGGCGCATAGGATGACGCATATGATGGCGCCACACCGAATAGAGGTGTTGAAAAGTATTTCTGTGGATTACTGAATTGATACTTCGGGTAAATCACGTTCAGCGACTGAGTAACGGCACCGCCGTGGCCAAGCACATAGTGTGTTGCAGGAAGCCGTGGTAAAATGGATGCACTATCACTTAATGGCACAGAAGCATGTGGAAGTACGCCACCATGGGTTGCATAACGTTTTTGCACGATTCTACGCACTGAACTTTTACTTTCCGATAAATCGACGTTAACAAATGTAACGAGCAAACAAATAATCAATTTGATATCCATAGTTTCATAAAGTACTAAACCAACTATCCATTGTAAAACACAAATTCAGACTGGATCTTTAAAGCCACTTTCTATTCCGTTTTATAAGGCGGCCGGCTAGACGCGTTTTGTATATTAAAATTCTGCTAACGCATGGATGGTCTTCTCGAATATATATTGGATTAAATTGAAGTTCGTATGCGCATATGCACATACTCGCATTTAACTTGGTCGTTCATTTTACTTTCAATATGTCCAAGATTCGATTTTCGGCAATTGGACATTTAATTCACGTTGACTTATGATTTAACGATGTAATACATTTTTCAGAAATTATGTATGAATGTGTAATATGCGCTTAAATGAATTTTAATGGGCAATTTCGAGCTCCAAATCAATCACACATGGGAAAAATTATGTCATCTGTTGCTAATATGGGAAAATGTCCGAACGCCCTTGTGTTTGAGTAATTCAGCCTTACTCACCTGTTCTAGATCCTCAAAAGACAACGAGGTACAAATGCGTAAATCGTCTTAGGTGTTAGTGAAATGCGAAAATCCATAGTGGTGTTAGCTACGCACTCGATTGCGTAACTAAACATGAGCTTACATTGAAATATGTTAAGTTTATCACATTTTCGACATTCAAATTGCACCACGAGGGAAACGGCAATAAAACGCGATAAACAAAAGAAAGTTTCCGAATGTGATGTGTGACCATAGGAAAAAATGCAAAAATTGTGGAGTAGTTGATATTTATCACTTGATTTCATGTTATTTAGTGGATGCTTCCAGCAATTTACTTAACCTGGTGTAAATATCTTTTACACCGTACACGTTTGTCCGTCTCACGGGAAATCAGTAAGGAGATATCCATCGAAAAGGACGATGTTTAATCTCATATAGAGATTCGTACTAAACGTGTTCATGTACAGTTCATTCGCAGACGGTCTTTGATTTATTGATATATTTTTGTCAAAGAACGTGGGAATGAAATTTATCGTTCTAAGCATTGTTTGAATAAATTTATTCTGGTCGACCAGGAAGTACTTAAGCAAATATTTCTTTACTGGGAACCGATAAGTGCTCACTCGTGCCCATCAATGTACAGTGAAACGTTTGCAGAGTGCATACTAACAATATTTCATTGGCTTTCTTGTGCGTTTTGAAAGAGTAAGCAAAAGAAGAACTTTTTTTTGCTTATCTTATTTGATTAAAGTTCAGTGGTTCTCATTTTTCCGAATTAAATAAATACTTTTGTTCAGCTTTTAGAATAGCTTTAACTTAAAGCATGCGTTGTGATAAAAGTGATAATCTATAAATTTTAGTTATTAGCACAAATACAAGAAAGCAAATTACAAATATAGGGAGAGGTTTCATAAGTTCAGAAAAAGTATAAATTCACCTATTCCTTTAACAGCAAAGCACAGCGTAATAAGTTGTTCACATGTCTCATTTGTATTTTTTCAGTGAAATTAAGATTTATCAAATTAGAAAAAAAATTGAAAATCAGTACACAATATAAAATCAGTACAAATTTCATGTGTAACCGCGATATGAGCCCCATAGTAATCATATAGAAATACCTAGAGAGATTAAAAATGCATTTAAAAAAATGTATTGAATAATACATTGTATTTATACATTGTACTATAAATAATAAACTGTATTTTTTTGGTTTGAATTACATTTATTTGCAAAAATCACACACATAGTTTTGTTTTTCACATCCTGCGCGCTTATTATGTGTCCACATTTCGCAGACTGGGCACTGCGTCCAAATTTCGCCTCGTTTGTCTTCAGAAAATAGTGATTTGCAAAACATGCATGCAACGTCATCTTCTCCAAGGATGTCCACTCCCATTTCCATCTCTGAAAGACATGAGTCAATTGACTTTATACAATCTGAATCTGTGTCAGATATCTCCAACCCATCAAACTTAAGATGTCTTTTACTGGATCGTTCTCTAGGAGTGTAAGCATTTTTTTATTTGCCTTATGCTTTTTAACATCCTTCTGCAAGTCTGAGTCTTCTTTACATTTCTTATTCTTTTCTTTCTGTTATTGTAAATTTTGCTTTGTTTTTGCCATTTCTTTGTCCGGTGAAGAAGTTATCAATGCAGCTCTGCATGGTTTTCGTCCCTTATTTGTCATTTTCTTCTTAGGCTTAGGTACAGGCGACATATCGTTTGGAGAGACAAAATTTTTCACAGGATGAGATGTGTATACACCAGAGGGTCCTGCTTGCGCGAACTCTTTTGCACTTGGCTGCATGCGTAGAATCTCAAAGCCTGAATCTAGAATGATGGATGGACCTTCTTTAGAACATATTACTTCAGAATGTTGTGTAATACGAACTGTACCCTCATCATTTTCTTCAGTCACTGACTTTTTGCGCTTACCTTTATTTTTAATATTTCGAAGTCAAAGTTATCGTCAGTTAAGGGGGCAAACGCTGCTTTTGAAAATATATTCCTGTTACAAGGTAAGATTCCCGTAGACTTAAATCCATTAGCTGCCAGACTGGAACAAGGCTGGCAAATTAAATACGCTTTCCGGAATAACTCCCAAATATCATATGGCCCAACAGGTCTTCCACTGTGGAGCATCCACTATCGTATGGTTTCACTGTAGTGGAATTTGAAAGCACCAATAAAAGTTCTGTCAAGTGGCTGAAGCTTATGCGACGTATGGGGTGGTAAACTCAGTATTACCACATAATTTTCTTGCGCTAGGTCAATGCCCTCAATATTTTTGACATGGAAATTGTGACCATTTAGAACCAAAAGCACCAGGTCTTCCTTGGTTGGTTTCGTCTTTTGGAAAAATCTTAAAAATTCAGTGAACCAATCATACTGAATCCACCCGGAAGAACAGCATCTGATAATGGAACCTGGCGTAGAACCCTTCATGAGAGCTTCTGTCATATTTTTGCGTGGGAAGATTAATAGTGGCGCAACAAATGTTTTCCCAGCACTCATACAACATACTAAAGTCTCTAAAGATCCTCTTTCCGTTGAATTTTATGAGCCAACTTGTCGTTTCCCTTTGAGTGCAATGACACGTGAAATTTTCGACTAAGCAACAGAAATTCAACAACAGAAATGAGCAACAGATATTTTCAAGTGTGTCATCCATGAGCGGCTTGCGTCCTAATTTAAGTCCTTCTGCTTTTGATGGCGATTCATCTCCAGGAGCGAATCTGTGAAGAGTCTGCGCTTGGTACGTTGAATTGTTTTGCCGCTCGTTTGAGTTTCATTTCATTATGTCTTACGGCCGGGATAGCATTCACCATACTACTTTGACTCTATAGCTTTCTGTTTTTGCGCACCTTCTTTGAGTGGGGCACTTTTCGTGGAATCTACAAAAATCAAGGAAAAGCAATATGTAATGTGATTAATATGAGGCATTTCTATTTGGGGTCTGACATACCGATCACGCTTAGGGGCGCATATTAAAACACTCTCTGTATTTGGAGAAATATAAGCAATCCGTGCTTTTCTCTGGAGCACTGCTGCTGATGATAAATTAAGCCTGTAAATAGATAGTTAAGCAAATGTGAAGCAAAAACTCACCTTAAAACTTTCCTTCACAGCGAAGAACAAAAACAATGTATAGCATACAACATTCAAATATGAACTGAATCAAATCGCTAGAGAGCAAGACCCAAGAGCTGTTATTGTAGATTTCGACTGTTGTCGCTAGTCTGTGCACCTTACTTTAAACGATATGTATAGGGTTCATATCAAATGCAGGGTCCATATTACCACCATTACCTCTGCAATTCGTCGGTCGAAATTTTATCCTTATCTAGTATCTTTTCAAAAGATTTCTTCCGTGGAGAGAGAATCGTGGAGGGTTGTACGAACTACTTTGACCAAATCCTTAACTACTTAACGCAATGTTTATTGGAAAATTATTTAGACATTTATTGAACCAGTTAAGTGGGGCACCTCCATATGAGAGCGCGTATCTCATAAGCGCATTGTCGGTTACAGAAAAAGCGTTGTTGTTAAGATTTAAGATCAAAAAGATGGACTTATTTTATGAAATTGACACTATTAGTACTAATATTTACTTATTTGAGTAACTTAATATTACATGTCTTACTTATGAGACGAAAAACGCGAGAAAAATTGAAGAGATTTATTATAATCGTAAGAGCTTATACTCCTGAAATCGCGTGGTATTCAGCAAAACAGGGTGTTACGCATAAAGGAATTTTACAAATGGAACACCCAGAAACGATACTCTTTCCTTATATTGCGCTTATAACAATTCCTTGTTTTCATTGTTGCACGGATATGATCCAGAACATGATATGTATTACATTACCCCTAGATGCCAGAGGTTGTGTCAATTATTGTCAAAAAAAAAAATCATTCGCGATAACTTTCCATTATTTTATTTTTTTTTTGGGTAATATGTATGAATTCAAACCAACATTATCTGAGATGAAGAAATATTTTTTATAGTATTTTCAGTCGTTTTCTCGCTTTGGAATCCAGTCGCTAATGTATACTCCATCCATTTCCTTATTATAGTCTAACACTAACTCTGCTTTTTTGCTAAAGTTTTTTTTTCTCCGTTTCTACTTCCTTATCATTATGCACGGTGCTGGCGAGATATATTTCCCCTACATCTCTCCACTACACGAACATAATTTTATTTTAAATCGGGTAACATATTCACGTTTCTCATAAGAATTTTGTTGAAGTCTGGAAATGTCATATTTTTTCATAGGAACAACCATATCCGTCTTATGCCAGCTAGGTTTTATCAATGAAATGTTGGTGTCGTAGTTTTCAAGGATAGCCTACATCCACGATCTTAATACAATGCGTTCAATAATTTTGAACTCTAAATAACGCTGCTCATACTATTTATCTTTCACTGTTAACATACAGAGATAAATTTTTTCCAATCGATCAACAGTCGTCCTTTCCACATTAACAACGATTCATCGATTGAAAAATCCATTTGCGGGATATATAAAGTTTGAAATTTTTGACAATATTCTCCAAGACCGTTTTGATTTTAATTCTTTTGCAAAGTTGGTAATCCTCGAATTGCAGAAATTCGGTTAACAATAAAAATCGGTCGACTGACATTGCTCTAGAGAAAAACGGCGTACTTATATATGGGCTGAAAAGTCCCGTGATTTTTAATGAAAACAAGCGTTTTTTGAGCAAAATTATATTTATAACTCAGCCTCCGTGAGCGAAACATTTGGTAAAGCAATTTCCAAATATTTCGTTCCTTTACTGTATTACAAAATGTCTCGGTTTCGCCTCAATTTCCACGATGACGTCCTGATTCGATCTGAATCTTTTTCCGTGGAGTCCGTACTAGAGGTTTTGGAACAGATATTAGTCGCTGTAGGCCATGTCTAGAGAATGCGATGTATGAGCAACCAATTCGAATCGTGATTGGTCTAATTTGGTTATCGCTTTCAAAGACGGGGGTATCGGTGCGACATCGTGATGGTACCGAACTTTTTCTTCAGCAGATGGGGTCGTTTTTTCTTTATTTCGACATTCAGTTCGTCCAATAACGCTGCATAGTACTTTCGTATGACTGGTCTTCCCTTCTGCAAGTCATTGATGGAGATTATGCTATAGATATCCCAATAAACGGAGGCCATATACCTCCCAGCCGAGCGTTGGCTATTTGGTCGCTTTGGTCAGCTTTCTTGGCTGTTGAGCCACTCTGCTGGCTGCCTATTAGACTCAGGCGTATAGCAATCGACACATGTTTCATCAATTGTCAAAACGTCGAAAAAAGTCCGACCGATAATGCTCTAACAACGCCAAACCTTAGCTGTTGGATTATCAACGCGCTGCAGCTTTTGGTCGACGGTTAGCAAACACGGCACATATCGCTCCGATAGCTTCTTCGTTTTCTATTTCCCGTTTTCTAGATGCTCACGGGCTCACCCAACTCGCGTAACTTTATTTTCCCATCATTCGATCCACTTGCTCTACAATTTCCGCATTCACAGCCTCTTTAGATTTCCCAGGGCGAGATGGTTTCGGTGCTATTACGACCCATTTTAAATTCACTAAACCACAGGTAAATTGTTGTTGAGAATTGTGTGAAGTTGTGAAGTTGTTGTTGAATTGTGTGTTGTGAAGGAACAGATGTAGGATAACATTTCTGCAACCTTTGCAATGATTTTTCAGAAGTTTTTCCCAACAAAACCCATTGTTTCAATGAAATGCGATATTCGTGTTTTCAATTTTGTTTACGAAGGCGAAAATAGCGTCATCCAAACGACTGTAACAAATAAACGAAATGTCATGAAACTTCATGCATAAACTAGTGTCATATGAGCCTCTCCAAATGAGTCGTGTTCATTTTCTGGTGGTGCCAACTGTTGATAAACCCCGGGACTTTTCAGCTCATGTAGTAATGCTTTCCCTTTTCGAAAAATATGATTGTAATGTTGGCGCTTTTAAAAATACCCTGCAGGATCAAGAACGCAACAAAGCATCTAACCTCGTTGTTATTTGTTGGATACGATAATGATGAAGATCGAGATAAAAAAATTCGAAGTCACCGTACTTTCCACGAGTAAACTCTCAGAGAATTATCGAGTTTTTTTATATGTATAGTAAATAAAAAATGCTCAGAAACTATTATATATTTTTGAAAATTTGTTAGGGTAGGGGCGTTAAAGTTTCACTATCTTCTCATTGGCTTGTGTAAAGTTTATAGAGCATTCAAATCGAGGCTTATGCTTGGGTTTCGAATTCGGATGTATCAGGTTGTATTTTCCCTATTTTCCCGCTGGTTAGTACTTGGGTGGTTACTTAATTAGGGGGTTCTGCAGCTGTTGATCACTTGGTCAATGTAATGGTCTATAAACTAATTCAACTAGTCGCTGATTTATTATGTCGAACGTTCTTGGTAACCGTTAGTTTTTATGGACAGACTGAGAACTGACTGACTTCGTTACTGACAAAACATTTTCTAACTCTCTTGACAGTAAGAAGGTTCTTGAGTGCGTGTTATGAGGTTGATTCTCTTACTAGAGAGTATTCTTGTCTTTCCCATCCCGGAGCTGAAACAGTCAGTAATATATGACTGAATTTGGGGCAGTGCGGCTATTTCTCTTATGCCAGAACATGGTTCTAACATCAAACATTTCATTTACATAATTTCGGAACAGCTGTCATCAATAGACTCAACACCCGTTCAGCGTCATGTATTTGTCCCTGAGCAGACAAATACATAACTCTATCATAAATCAGCTTTCCGACTTTTTCATTTGGCGAAGATTTAAACTCAGTCATCTCACATAGATAAATTCGTTATGAGAACTGGTGGTAGCATTGCTCAATAGGAATTCTAGACAATTCTCTTTGAATTATTTCTCAGAAGTCTGTTTTATTTTTTAACTGGTTTACCCTAAAGCTTTTGTCAGGTCTCTCCACAGATGTTCTATGGGGTTCAAATCAGGTGATTTCGAGGGCCATCCGACTAGGTTGATATATAGATTTTGAATGAATTTTATTGGGGATTTGGATGTGCGTTTACGTATATTATCCTGTTGTAGGACCTATATATGATCCGATCATTATTTTTTCCGATGTTTTCATTTTTTATTTTATCCAATAATGTCAATATGATAAAAGAATGACATACTGAATTTGATCCTTTTTGCCGTCAATCAATCGAATCGGACCAATCCCGTACCAGGAAAATGATTCCCATAAATTAATACTCCCTATTCTATGCTTCACTTTTGTATATTGTAATTATTACATTGGTGGTGTTCGGACGGTTAGCCAGCTATTACTTCAAAATCTTATTGAAGATATTTTAGTTTCATCAGTCTTGAATACTATTGACCCACTCCATTTTTATGGTCTTTCGCAAATTTTATTCGTTGTTTAATGTTTCGTTTTATTAATAATGGCACTTTTCTTGCAATTTTACCATACATATAACTTATAATGGTTTTTGAAGAAACATTTTATCTTTATTGTAGTTCAATATCTTTTTGAAAGGATCAGATTTCGTGCGCAGTTTTTTGATTCCTGGTTGACCCAGAAATTTTTGAATGGTGTTTTAAAGGTATTTTCAACCAACTTCTTCGACCGTTTGACAATTGCAGCAATGTCCCAAATTGATTTTCATAAAATATACTAACAATAACCAGAACATCCAACGAAAACTTCTTCTAAAACTTCTTTATGGTACACGAAAATTGGACAATGATGAGTTATGAAAGAGCATTTTATATATGACGTCCCAGCTCCTTGAATAATGGAACTGTCAGTAATTGACAGCAACAGCCACTTGTGTCTCTTTTGTTCTCATGTACGTTGTCTCGTTCTAGCATTATCTCCACCACTAAAGCTTACTATACTCATTTACAGTATACGTCAGCAATATAGCTCTTCCTTTATTTCTTATTTACCAAATCAAAATTTGGTATTTAGGATTCGTTGAAGGCTTATCATCATCTGCACGGAACCTGATGGGAGAACCAATGGCCAAAGTATCGCAATCCCGGTCATAAAGCAAATTAGTGCATGAATGTAATATGTTGTATTATATGTAAGCATAAATAATTAACACCCCAATATCAAACACCACCAATTGTAAATGAGCCCCAAAATCTGCCTCACCTAGAAACTATCAGACTTTCAAAGGGATACTAAGAGTAGCAAAAGTCCTATAAATCATCCCGCATCGTACAGAAACTACACAAACCTTGATCACCCTCGTGGTGATGAAGAAAATTTTGAATTCAACCACAACTAAAGGAGTATTGCGAAACTGAATAGGTATTAAATCCAAATGATTAATATTTTCCAAATGTGAATTCCGGAAGAGGCTCACATCGGAAACTTCCCCACGATACTACAGTGTGCACTAGTCTTCGGCATGGATCGGTGAAAAGCGAAGAGAATTTTACGGAAGTCATCGGGGAGAACAACTGTCACAGCTTTGGAATGGTTCATATTCTCGAATTTTGGCACAAAAGTTGTATAGCAACGCTTTCCCAAGTTGATAATCAAAAGCTTCTGCTAATGCAACACTGATGACTTCAAAGGATAACCATGGGACTTTTGGTGTATGTTGATCACATAGATGCTCGGACCGGACGAATGCTACGTCTCTCCTGGTGAGAAAAATCCAATTGACTGTCCACTATTTGGTTTAAAAGAGGACAATGCAATGTTGTTAATGTAACTGAGGGACATCATAGGATGGCCCAAGACGGCCTTTGCTGTGACAGGTGTCACTGTATGTGACATCAGTGGTGGCGTAAGGCTCCATTTCGGGCCTAAATATTTCAAATGTTTCGTAGCAGGTCTGTTCAAAAAATATCACGAATTTTTCTAAATAATTTTACTAAAAATATTCTAAAATAATCATATTACATAATTAATGAAATATTCACGAATTCCCATTTTGTTTCCTTCAAAGTAATCCCCATCAGGTATTGCACACATGTGCCAACGTTTTTTCCAATCCTCGAGCCACTCCCAAAAAATCTTTTTTTTTTGTGATTTTCTCCAGCCCTTCCTCCGATGTCGCCTATAAAGCTCAATCTCGGCGTAGCGTCGTCCTTTCATGGGCCTCTTCAGCTTGGGAAATAATTAAAAGTCACAGGGAGGCAAGACGGGGGCGAAGATAGCTGCAGCATCATTGCTGCATTTCTTTGCCCAAAAATTCGTGGTACAAAAGCCAGTTTTCTTTCTTTCGCAAATTCGATATTTCTGACAAATCACTTGCTGGTGGATCGCCGACCCACCTTAAGACTAAATTATTTGTAAAAATCGAATGGCACGAGCCAATCTATATGACAAGGCCCTCTCCTACTTCTATAGCGACTTCTCTAACGGTGATTCTACGATTCGCCACTGATATTTTCCTCAGTTTATCAACTTTTTCTACACTTTAACGACGCATATTATATCATCCACATCATCTCAGCCTCGGAGAATATTTTGTTCTTCCGATACACGTTGCTTTGTCTCAAGGTAGCTTCACCATATAACACAAGAAACATTTGGAATGCGTCGGCACACTTTAAAAAAAAAATTTTTTTTCGTACAAAATTTGGTACCGATTCTTTGATCCGTTTTTTGGAAAAGACAAAAATCGAAGACAAACCAAAAAACGTCCAAGAAAAATAGCTTTTGAAAATTGACTAAAGATTCAAAATGGCCGAACTTGTCATCTTAAGTGACGGTGTGAGTACCAACATAACGCCACAAAAATGTCGAAAATCGAATGTATGTAAAGCGCAGAAATTCAAAATTCAGGACACTTTTTGAACAGACCTCTCATTCGAAAGGTCCGTAAATCTAGGGTTTAAAAAAATTCTGATAATGAAGCTTAATAAAGGATTTTATCGTAATATCGTTTCTACAAACATTTCGGTTCAGTTATATCTTATCTCTGTTTAAAAGAGTGTAATCTCTAGAAAAGGTCTTGAAACCGTCTTTTCATAACAAAAAGCAGAATGAAGTTGAATTAAAGTTCTTAAAAATGCTGCAAATTTCAAAATCCAGTTCCTTAATGTGAAGCTCTTAAACATCTAACAAGTTTTCGTATTCAGAGATTATTTTCTATTATCATCCTCATCAACTTATTTGAAAACCTTATTTTGATTTCAAAATGTAATTGCTTGTATCTATTCAAAGGCAGAATGAATTCGAATCATCTTATTTACCGTCGATTTTAATGAAACAAGGATCATTTAAATTCCAATCGGGGGTGTATAACGGTAAATACTTGATTCGCTTGGTGTGAAATCTTGGAACGAAATTTAAATTTCTAATAAGCTTATCCGAAGTTCGTGATAGGAAGTATTTTGATTCAATTATGATATGAACCTAATTATGAATATTCACTCAAAATTTACTTCGCTGAAATTCATGGAAGCTCATTAAGTACAATTTGAAGGACTTTAGCATATTTTTAGATATGTAATAGATGATAATTGGTTATTAGCAGCTTTAATTTTTTTCTTGTCTTGATAAAGGCGGCATCGTGGTAACAAAAAAATTATCGTCGTGTCGTGAAGGTTTCGCATGAATCTTTGGTTCTATTTGATTTTTTGGATACCGTGTGTTCAGAAGCAAAAATGTTAGTCTTTTTTTTTCTTACAAACTTCCTAAAGTGGCTGCAGCCCATCTCGGGTGTGGACTTGAAGATGCCTAGCCTCCAGTTTTCTCGATATTTTTATGGCGAATACAGATTTGTGGCTTCCACTGTCTACTTTGGTAGAAACGACTCAACGTTTTCAAATAAATAAAAGATTTTTTAATAAAAGATTTAGATAATAGAATAGGGCTAAATAATAGATTTTTGAACCTATAGACCTCCTTGTGTTATGAGTTCCACTAAGATGTGATAGACACTGAAATAATTCTTTTGAGATTTACATACTCTTCTATCTTCTTCCTGGTTTTCCTACCTAAATATTTTTTGTACGCCTTATTCTTTTTACCTAACACATCCTGGCAGTTGTAATCGAACCAATCAATTCTTTTGCGCCAGGATTTATGTCCGATTATCTGTTCTGCCACGGTCTTAATTGCCACTTTCACTTCCACCCATAGCTCGTTGCTTGTTTCCAGTGAGGTATCTGATAGGAGGGTAGGTAGCTGGTTGTCGAGGGTCTTCGTGAAATCTTAAGCAACAGACGCCATTTGGAGCCTTTTGATATCGAATTTTTGTAAAGGGCTAGTCTTGGTCAAATACATCTTTGACATGGGACATAAATAGTTTGATAATATAGTGATCCAAGTTACAATTGGCTCGTTGGTATATGCGAACGTCAAATATGCTCGAGGCCCAACGTTGTTGGATCAGCACATAGTCGATCTGATTTTGTGTGTTGCCATTTCGTGATATCCAGGTCATTTCATCGATGTGCCTATGTGGGAAGCAAGTCGAACGGCTGACTAGACTTCGGCTACAAGGAAAGCCAATTAGGCATTGGCGAAGAATTGCGCTTTAATACGGATCGCACAAAACCATTCATTAACTGCCTTAACGTAAATAACATGTGATTCTAACTCCCTATCGACAATACAGGCAAATCTAAATTCTCTTTTCCAGCGGGCTTCCAAATTTTGAATATTTTCTGCGATCACATATCTTGAATTTCACTTCTTTTCTGGATTGCCAATATGTTTAATTAATATCGGCTGGCCTGTTGTAAAAGGTAAGTAGCCCTAGGTCCAATCCATTCCGAGCCGCTGCTGCAGGTTTCGAAACTATTAAGGAGCTTCAATTCTAGGAATTTTTTGGTAGATCAATTTATCGATCTTCACTTACAACATGTAAGTTATTTATTCCCTTTCTAAGCTAATGCAGCGAAAACTCATGGGTGCGGAAGTTCTGATCAAATTTGTCGACTACTTCCGGGACTCAGGCAGGGACGCGTGTTCGAAACCAGCTTGAGCTCTTTCCACCTTTTTTTCTCAATATTAAGGGGCTGTTCAGGGACGGGGAGTTAACCAGTCGCCCAACCTCCATTCTGGTGGCATTGTTATTGCTTTGGTTTCGATAGCAGGCGTGGAATGCTCGCCTTCACCCTCTGACGTCTTTAAAAAGAATTGTAAGTAATATTTGGTAGCATAGCTATCAGTGTTTTTACAGTTATTCGCATTTCTCGGCATTTAATGTTCCTACATTGGGGAACCAGTAAAGTCAAATGCGACCCAGAGATCATTTGCTACCCTTTATTTGTGGCATTTAAGATGACGAACCATGGAAGCTGTGGGTTGGGGAAACAAGTGGTTCCCTCCTTCTTTCTCGACCGTGCTTGGGAACGTCTCAGGAGGAGTTGATACGGCGATTAAAGATTATACATAAACAGGAATCCTGTTCCTGAAAAGGCTCTTATCCGCCGTTTTTAAGGTAACCGTTGTACGTTTCATCTTGTAAGTTTGAATTTTTCCCTTTGAATCTTCCCCTTACACCTTTTTCCCCTTTCTGAATTCCATAAGAATTACAATAAAAAATAATGTTAGTCCATTGACACATTTTGCAGGATATTGCGTTTACTTTTACGCGCCAGTAGAGCTAGCCGATTTTGGGGATAGAAATTCTCACACTGATTTTGGCGTTTGGTGTGGTCTACTGGTTTTAATTCTAGAACCGTAATTTTTTTTTTGAAGGGATGGAATTTCAATGTCAATGTGGGACCCACTTGAAACAGCGGCTTGAAACCTTCAATGCAATAGTCTGCCTTTTCCATATTTTCTGGTGTTCTGATTGACCTTCGTCAGCCATGAATATCTTTTCTTACCGTGCTTACCAACTGCCAATTCCAGGAGCAAATTGTGTTCACGCAGTAGGAGCATTGTGTGGAATGCTTAACCGTCACCGAAACAAATTGAGACGGTAATCCAACTCAATGGATTATATACATGAGTTTTCGATAAAGTAACAATTAGATAAACGGATCAGAAAACGGTATCAAAAAGGTATGAATAATTAAAAAATGACTGAGTAGTGCCAGTCGTCGAGTATCTTCTCGATTATCAAATGGTTCACAAACTTTTGCTGCCGCCATTGGGCATAAATATTGGCTCTGAGAACAGAGCATTATTTCAACAAGAGGTCACAGCAGACAATCTGGGCTAGCTCGGTATATAGCGCATACACTACCCCTAACACGAACTCGATGCAAAACTCGTTCAGCATCTGCTGGCAGTAACCAGTTGAAGAAAAAAAGAGGAAGAGGAGGTAAAGCTAATCTCAAACTAAGAATCAATTACAGAAGAGCCAGAGCAAAATATCAGAGAAGTTAAGGAATTTCCATCACACCCCCACCAAAACCATCAATTATTATCGTGGAGCTTACTACAACCCCGAAGCCAAAAGTTCCAAGCCTTACCCCGTGTTCTTAAAACAGTGAATCCAACTACATCAGCACACAACGAACCGCATCAATTATTTTGCGGAAAACTGATGAATGAACAAATTTATCGAGGATCCTAAAGGAGAAAAGTCAATTTCGTTCCAGCGAAGCGCGTAAAAACATAAATACAGAAACCGAAATTATACATAAAGTGAGTGATCTTGATAAATTTGTAGGCATAATAACTAAAAAATGAAGCAAATAAAGTATGACAAAACAATATGTGTCAAGGGAATATAATATGGTCCTTGGGAAACTTGCAATTCAATATGGAAAGAAACCGAATACAGATAAGAATTGCGAGTATGGGTGGCCTCAGTCTAAAATCGAAAGCAAACCGGTTGACGAACTGCGTAGATTATTTGTTCCAATAGCCAAATTTAGGAACAAGTAGTGGCAGAGGTTCCTACAAAGCTTAGATCCAGGTTGAAATAAATTCTGGAGAGTATCAAAACACTTTGGGCTGGAGAACAAAAAAAGTTGTATCACCCATTCACGTTTCAAATGGAATGGAATTCAAAGACCTTTGCGGATACTTTGAAGCAACAATTCTACGAAAATAACATTCCTGATGATGATCCTTACGATGAAGAACAGGTAATCTCCATGGTAACCGTATTAAGAACAACAACGATCTTGAAGTATGACCAGTGGACATGCACGAAATTTGGGATTTGATGCAAAGATTCAAGAAACAAAAAGCACCTGAGCCAGACTGCTTCAAAAACACAATGCTAAAATGGCTCCCAAGCAGCTGATATTATAAATAATATCTTCCGTCCACGGGAATACCCTAAGACATGGAATTCGGCTACTATCTGAATCATCTCAAAACCAATTAGTCTTAACACCGCCCTTGTCAAGTTAACAGAAAAAGCATTGCTAATCATATTATTCCAAATAATTTCAGGAAGACACAGCATCCCTGACGTGTAATATAAAGACCCCCTACCCTCAACAGAACTACAGCTTACAAGAGTGGTCCAACACATCAAAAATGGGTTGAATTGCAGAAAATCAATTGATCTAAGTATTTTTGTTATAGTCAATACCTTTGATCAAGTCTCGCATGAAGGACATGTTTTTAAAATGCATAAGCTCCTCGTTTCTCCACGGACGATCCTTTTGCAATCCTTTTGCGACAACGAACTGACAACGGCCTCTCTAAATACGGACAATCCAAAGAGGAGATGTACATAAACTATCCATCTCACCAATTCTAAATAGTCTGCCAAATCTACCAAAGAATGTACCCTAATATATGTGTGTACTGAATCACTTCGACGGAATTGGCCAACATCAAAACCATACGATAAAGTACATACAAGACTAATATATCCAAGTTTAACATTATTAAATGACAACACAGAATCTCGTGCATTACCCCAGGTAAAAGATAAGCATATAAACGCATTCAGACAAGAATCAAGCAAAAGTGCGAAATCCCAGTATCTCCAATTAAAAATCACAGCTAGGCACAGTTATAAATCTTAGAGCACGATTTAAAGATGATCCACACAAGGAAAGAATATCAAATGAACGATGCAAAATAAAAAAAAAATGTGTATCAAACTTCATCAATATTTGAAATTTGAAAATTTTTCGTTGAATTAAGCCTGGTTGCTGAAACCTGTTGTAATCTGCCTATCAAGTGTGGCAATTCCGCCAGGATGACACACTTGAGAGTTATGAACTTATCAACATTCACCTCGCAAGTGTGACAATGCCGTCAGGGTGACACACTTGTGGAATAAAAGCGAACACGACCGATCACGCGGTGTGGAAAGAGAAAAAAGGGACGGGCCTGAAAGTGCGTAGAGGTAAGCATGTCGTCGGGAAACGAAAAAACGAAATAGGTGTGCTTTGAAGGTTCGTCGAAAATGAAAAGGTGGCCGAGTCAGGAGCATTACCCCTATGAAAAATTGTGATAGAAAAAAAAAGATCACAACCAAAAATGAAAAAGTGTAGCCCACCACAACTTTTATCAGTTCAAATTTTTACCACCTCCGCTAGCGCGTACCATTATCATAATTGTCAGAAAAATAACGTCCTGTGAAATAAATCACAAGCAGCGGCGTAAATGGATTCCACGCAACGGTCGTGAAAAAAAATTTTTTTTGTGGCTGAACTGTGCGGTAGAACATTTTCGATTAGACGATCACGACTCGGCGCTGTTCCTTATTGGGTTTTTTGTTTTGTCGAAAATGTTATAACAGGAGGTTTAATTGGACGCAACCGAAGGACATTTCAAAAGCCCAGCATCACCACTACTTTTTAATCTGAAGGAGTGAATTTTTGAGGTATAAATCCGGATGTATAATTACAACACTTTTGAACAGTGACACCTGTGGTTGAACTACGACTACATATTTCCCTCTGCTTAGAGCTCACTCAACAAATAATTTGGAGATTTATACATTTTGCAAAAAAAAAAACGATTAGATTATTATGATTTGGTGGTACAACCGAAAAGTAAATTGGGATGGGTCAAAGGAAGTGAAATTTCAAGCAACATCACGATTGTCTCGGATTTGTGTAGAGTAAAACAATCATATTCGTCGTTCTTGGGTGTTTTCGTTTAGATTGCTGACGCTGACGTAAAATTTAGTGCGGAAAATAAATCTTAATTAATTTTCTTCCGCGTCTGCTGCTGTTTGTCTGCAAGAATTCAATCAGCGATTGCTAACCTTCGATTCGACTAGGAAAATTATTACAAATTAACGGTGACAGAAATATAATTAAGTATTTGACCACTTTATTATGATGTTTACATCAATGAATCAATGCATTGATGATCAGTAAGATTGATAGTTTATTTTTGTTTTTAAGTTAATTATAGTTTATTTTTCTTTGAATTAAATTTACTAAATGACGTTGGTTCGATGTGAGATAATATTATTTAAATTTATAGTAGAATAAGGAATAATATATTAAAAGAGGAAAACCTCTGAAAAAAAAAACAAATGAAGTACTTAATCCAAAGTTTCCTTCCATCGGTCGGTTACATTTTTCAGGAGGAAGGTGATGGCGTACCGGTAAGTGATGTTGGACATCATGTGTTTTGTCAGCTAGGGTTCCGCAGTGCCGTAGTTAGTAGTTTGGTCCGTTTTTTTCCTATGCGCGTAACAATTTGATTCCTTTTTGAGATAGGTTTAATTAAGGTAGTTTATTTTCGGACACTGCGCTATTTCGGTGAGCGGTGGCGCGATCGATTTTTTTGCGTTGATTTTTGGAAAATGTAAAAGTTAGAGTAACGTTATACTTGCAACGTCAGCTTCCGGGTACAGTTCATTGCCACGCCTCTAGGATTTCACGTCCGGATGTCGGTGCGAGGCCAACTCGTCCTACAGCCGTCGCCGTGACGATTGGGGACACTAAATACCAAACCTTTGGAATGCTCACACGTTTGAAACTTCGTAGTAGATTATAACGAATTGGATTTCTACAAATGTTTAGAACAACGCATAAAGGATATTATGGAATTGGAAAACTACTCATTTCATCATTGGGCAAGGTTACTGCGTTTCTTGCTCTTTCAAAAAGTGCCTTACAGTCTATTATTTGTCCTCATGAATAACGATTGATTAATATTCAAATAAAATATAATTTAAATATTACTCACGAATGCATATGCTGTTATCATATATCTTATCTGAAAATCATTTATCGATTGCACAGAATGTGATGCCCCGGTGAATATGAAGAACATATTGATATTTGGTTTATACCTTGTCTACAAACTCCGCGGAAAAAGTTAATTTTAGTGAATGGTTGAATTTTCAATCGAATTTTCTCCTCTGAAAAGCGACATTCAAATGATCCCGATTTTCCCAGCAAGCACGTGGATTTCCAGGATACAATCAAAGTTCAATACCAATATAAATGGAATACCGTGAACCGTCTGGGTAAAACCAATGACATAATCGCCTGGTATATGTATAATAAAATGAATTAGACAGACCACGATTTCCAACATACTTACCTTAACGGAGCAGAAGATGCATGAAAATTGTCATGGATAAAATTCAACAGAGCATGGTCACGACCCAGCGCATCTAAATTTTCGGCAACATAAATCAGCAACGTGAGTTGATTGTAATTGGTACTAAAAAATATTTACAAAATGTTTAGTCTTAGAATGTATGATAAATTTTTATAAAGTTGATTTAAATAATTGATACCATTACAACAAATCACATACGTACAAATACTGTTACTGATACCAACTACGTTTTCAACTCGGATTTCTTTAAAAATTTACCTTTAATTCTTCTCTTTTTACAACAGTGGAGACTCCAACATGCTTCATGCACTAGTGCAAGCATGCAAGCAATTTGATATGCAATATTTCAATCCGCTTTAAACGATTCCAAAGTTGGATTAGAATCCATTATATATATTGTGGCACAGCCGAAAATAGCGAAAGTTTGACCAAACTTTCCTTTCTTCGTTTATTGCTTCTTGTTGGCGTGTTGATATTTGGTGCAAAATTATTTTTAAGGCAAGTGCATTAGAGCTTAACTCACTCTTGCCAACTGCATCGTCAAGTTTCTGTTTTCACTTGAAAGTTGTGCAATCATTAAAGTCCATTTCAGCCAGGGAATCGTGTTCTTTAGAAATGTTACAAGGATTAACTGAATAGGGATGAACTTTTTAAGCTTGTGTTATATTTTTTTTGGGAGTTTATGTAGAGAAATAATACTATCATCTTTGTCTTATTCTATTTGCCAGAACTGAAAACCTGAAAACATGGACATGGTGTATCACACATTACTTGTTTGGATGCCATAAAGTCGTATTACATTTGAATCGCGATAATCCAAATACAGTGTCGGAATATCAAAACCGTCGGATTTACGAAGGGTCGCTATATTTCAGTAAATTAATCCTTATAAGATTCGAATAAATATTTAAATTGATATTATGGCTCCTAAGGTGATAAAAATAATCAATTCGGGATTTAATATACAAAAAAATTTATGCGACGAAAAATACAACAACACCATGGAATGCAACTTTTACAAACTAATCTAGTAAACAAGTGAAACAAGATCTAGTCCTACCTACCTACCTTGTAATATTACTATACTACTAAGGAACACTACTTGACTAAAAGAATGATAAAGACCTCTCTACACAGCGCATAAACCTCCTCAAAACGTCATTTCAACAAAGCTACTTCCGGTTCAACAACAACATCTACACACCACTAAACGGACTAGGAATGGGAAGTCCAACTTCGGCCATCCTCATGGGAATCTTCATTAAAAACCTAGAGCAACAATACATGGAGGAGCTAACATCTAGCTTGCGAATGATATTGTTGCGCGTTGAGCAGGTGCGCGACCTGTTTGCTGTTCGCAAATATTGCTAATAGTGGAATAAAACACTCGCGAACTATTTTAAAATTGATTCTTAAAATTTAATTAAGTTTCTTCTACACTTTATGATTAATTTACTAAAATCACTAATCACTTTAATGAATTAAATTATTTAATTAACACTTATTCAACATAATTAAACACTAATTCAATTATTTAACACTTTTCTCACTTTTTCTTATTCAGAATTTTTCTGGCGCGCACTGTCGCGTACTCTCGCGTTTTTCATTCACAACTGCTTGTCTCGTCGTTCGCTGTAGTCGCTTATATACCACTACCAACCATCCCAGAACCTTCCATACAGATTGTTCTCGCGTGTACGCGTCGAGTCGCTTGCACCGGGATCTGTTGTACTTGATGCGCGTGACGTGCTTTATGCTTGCGCACACGAGAACAATCGATGTGTTGGTAGCAGATAGTCGTAAACATGTTTACGACTTTTTATTTACGCCGACTACAGTTCGCGTAACCTGAACACGTCACACTATCCCCGCCTTAAATCTTTTTCGCCCCGAAAAAGTGTGACATTAACCATCTCCGCGTCTTCCTGCTGATAATATGGGGCAAGGCGGTCCAGATGCACAATTTTCATTTTTGCCCTAGGTTTCTGGTGTTCTTGTATCCGGTATACCACATCGTTGATCCGTTTGACGATTCTATAGGGTCCTTCCCAATTCGGCTGTAGCTTCGGAGATCTGCCTTTACGACGCCGGGGGTTATATAGCCAAACCAAGTCGTCCGTCTGGAAACCAGATGAGTTTGCCATTAAGTCATATCTGGTTTTCATGCGATCAGTGGCTGACTCTATTTGTTTCCGCACTAATTGGTGTATCTGACTCAGCCGTTGCCTTAAATCGCTTGTATACTCCGAAATAGGTTGGGGCTTCTCAGGGGGTGTCCCAAACTTCACATCAGCTGGTAGACGAATCATTTTTCCAAAGATCACTTTTGCGGGTGCTTCTCCAGTCGATGCATGTTCCGCAGTTCGGTATGCCATCAAAAATAATGGAATGCGTCGATCCCAATCTCTCTGGTTTTCATCCACCATCTTGGCCAAATGTTTATTAAGCGTGTCATTGAACCGTTCGACCATTCCATCGGACTGAGGGTGAAGTGGCGTTGTCCGTGTTTTCCGTATACCCAGCAGTTCACACATTTCAGCAAAAACTTGTGACTCGAAGTTTCTGCCTTGGTCTGAATGTAGTTCATGGGGTACGCCATATCTACTAACCCACTGAGAAACGATTTGTTCCGCTACAGTAGTTGCTTCCTGGTTAGGAATTGGGTAGACTTCTGGCCACTTGCTGGAGTAATCAGCTACAACTAGTAAATACCGATTTCCCCATTCGGACTCGGGAAAGGGTCCTGCGATGTCCACAGCTATTCTTTCGAATGGTACCCCCACGTTATAGGTTTGCATTCGTCCACGCGTTCTTCGACTTGGGCCTTTGACGGAAGCACATATTGTGCATTTTCGACACCAGTCAAGAACATCCTCTCGAGCGTGGAGCCAATAGAATTTTTCTCGCACCTTTGCCAGGGTTTTGTTTACCCCAAGGTGACCTCCCGATGTGCCTTCATGCATCTCCTTCATTACTCCTTTGACCCGACTCTTGGGAAGAACAATTTGCATCCTATGTGAAGTGCCATCTGCCGTTTCCCATTTCCGTTTCAAAACTCCATCTTCGACCTCAAGGGAGTTCCATTGAGCCCAATAACTTTTCAACACCGTGCCGCGTGCTGATATGTCCTTCCACTCAGGACGTCCAGTTGTCTCCTTCCATACCAACAATGGTCCAACATCATCATCTGCTAGCTGAGCGTCCCGCAGTGCGTGCTGCGTCCAACCCTCGTCGACTTCTGTTGTGACTACACGCAGATCCACGCCTTGTTCTTTTTCCTCAGACCGTCGGCAGTGTTTACAAGCTGCTGGACATGGGCGACGGGATAAAGCGTCGGCATTCCCATGCACTCCTCCTTTTCGATGGACGATTTCGTAATCATAGGACTGTAGCCTTTCTATCCATCTAGCAACTTGCCCTTCTGGGTTTTTGAAATGGAGCAGCCATCTCAGGGAAGCATGATCTGTGCGAAGAACGAATTTCTGTCCGTAAAGGTACTTGTGGAACTGTTTTGTTGCTTCAATTATAGCTAGTAGTTCTTTCCTGGTTACGCAGTAGTTCCTTTCACTCTTTGACAGAACTCGACTGTAGTATGAGATTACTCGCTCCTCACCGTCGATCTGCTGTGACAATACGGCCCCGATCCCGTTGTTACTCGCATCGGTATCAACCACGAAAATTCTTCCAGGCTTGGGATATGCTAAAACCGGTGATTCACAGAGCTAATTCTTCAACGTCTCGAAGGCTTTTTCGCACTGTTCATTCCAAATAAAAGGGCGATTCTTTTCCGTGAGCTGATGGAGACACTTCGCTATTTTTGCAAAGTCCTTAACGAATCGGCGATAATAGGTCGCCAGTCCAAGGAAACTTCGAAGTTGTCGTTTGTTATTAGGTTTCGGCCAACTTCTCACAGCTTCTATTTTCTCAGGGTCCGTTTTCACACCTTTTGCTGATACAACATGTCCTAGGTACTTTACCTCAGATGCGAAAAGTGTACACTTCTGTGGGCTCAGCTTCAAGTTGGCCCGTCGTAGCCTTGAGAACACCTCTTCCAAGTTGCGCACATGTTCGTCAAACGTCCTCCCTATGACAATGATGTCATCCAGATATACCAAGCATGTTTTCCAACTTAACCCGCGGAGTACACATTCCATGAGGCGTTCGAATGTTGCTGGAGCATTGCAAAGACCAAATGGCATCACTACAAATTGCCACAATCCAGTACCCACAGAGAATGCAGTCTTCTCTCTGTCTTTTTTGTCGATTTCAACCTGCCAGTATCCACTCTTTAAGTCGAGAGTAGAAAACCACTTCGAATCCGCCATTGTATCCATAATGTCGTCGATGCGCGGAAGTGGGTAGCTGTCTTTCTTCGTGACATCGTTGAGCTGCCTGTAGTCGACGCAAAACCTAGTGCTTCCATCCTTTTTCTTTACCAGGACTACAGGCGATGCCCACGGGCTGATTGAAGGTTCGATGACTCCTTGTTTTTCCATGTCGGAGATCATTGCGCTTACTTCTCCCTGCTTGGCTAATGGAAGTCGTCTTGGTGCTTGTCGAATCGGCTTAGCGTTTTGTGTGTCAATAACGTGAGTCACCATACTCGTACGTCCTTGATCGTCGTCACCAGTTGAGAAAATGTCGCGGTATTTGTTCACCAATTCCGAGGCTTTCTTGAACTGCTCTGGTGATATCTTGGTTGGTTCCAATAAAGTCGACACTAACTCACGGGATTCCCCAGTATTTCCTTTCCTAGCTGGACATTGGCTATCTCCTACTTCCAAAGATGTTACAGTAGAGACCAGCTGACAGCTCCCAATAATGTCTCCAGCTTTGATGTGGGTAACTGAGTCCGAGGTATTAAGGACTCTAACCGGCACGCATCCACTCTTATTTGTTGTTACGAGTGTCCGTCCCAAAATTAAATTACGCAGTGCCGGTGTTTTTGTTGGCTCAATTAGGTAGGATCTATGGTCTCCAGGATCACCTTCAAATTTGGCCCATACAATGCTCTCGGAAGATTTCGGTACGTCAGTGTCGGCATTTACGACCACTTTCGGTGTTGGAATGTTGTCGTAATGACTCTCCATTAAGATCTCAACATTCCGCCATCTCAAGACCCGTCTGCCCAAATCCAACGTAAACCCGTGTGGTCTTAGGAAATCCATTCCCAGGATGCAGTCGTCCATTATATCAGCAACAAGAAACTCATGTTGAAACAGTATATCCCCTACTTGTACTTGGAGTTTGCAGTTTCGTTGGAGATGACCTCGTTCACCACAATTCCAGCATATGGCCGCACCATTCACCTGCGCTTCTTCGCTGATGTCAACACGCTCACATAAACATTCTTCCGTTGTAACCTGTCGGATCCTGGCTGTGTTACGAGTTGTTGTTTTGGCAGCTTCAAAATTTAAACAGTATGCCAGGGCGTCCTTTACTGAACATTTTTCGGCTAGGCGGACAGCTTGTTGCATCTCCCTGTCCTGCAACGCGCTGATGAAAGCCTCCGTTGCTGCATCGTCCCGATGCTCTGGGTCGTATGCAGGGTAAGCCAAAAGTGCAAGCCTTTCAGTATCCTGAGCCAACTGCTGTAGAGTTTCACCTGGTTTCTGCATCCGGTTGCGCAGCTGCGACCTGTAGATCTGCTTCAGGTGATTATCTCCATACCTCATGTCCAGCGCGTTCATGATAGCGACGGAGCTTGACTGCAACTCGGCAGGGACAGTTTGGAGTATTTCCGCAGCTGGGCCTCTCAGAGCAAGAATTAAGGCTGTCGCTCGCTCCTGGTCATTCCAGTGATTTGCTTGAGCGGCAGCTTCAAACTGGGTTTTGTAAATGCTCCAAGCCATTTGTCCATCGAAAGTTGGCGCTTTTACACTCCTTGTTGAGATACTGGCTGTATTCGTTATCGGGCTTGGGCTACTCGCTATCGTTATTTTCCCTTGTTTTAAGTCTTCTTTTATTCTTTCAATCTCTTCCCGAACCGTCTCCACTTTGCTCATCCTTTCTTCCACTTTGTCCATCCTTTCTTGGAAACCTTCAATTTGATGGTTAAGCTTTCGGCTTAGTTCACCTAAATCAGCTCTTAATTCAGCTGATTGCTTGTTGAACGCTGTTGACTGCCGGTCGAGCTTCTCATTTAAGTCAGTTGACTGCCGGTCGAACTTCTCTTTTAAGTCAGTTGACTGCCGGTCGAGCTTCTCGTTCAACTCGGTTGATTGCTTTTGTATTACCATCAACATTCGCATCAACCCTTGCGCACTCAGAATTTGTTCTTCCTCCTCGCCTCCAGTGCAACTTTCAGCATCGGGAAACTCAAAGGACTCTGGATCCATTCCTTCCGCTACCAGCGCTTCGTTTAACCGGATGATTAATCTAGCCTTGCTTCCTTCGGTGGAAATTTTCCGCTTTTCCAACTCCTCCTTTAGTTCCCGCAAAGTGAGAGCGTTGATTTTACGCGGCATTTTTCTTACAAGTTTACTTCAAATGTTCAAAAGTGTTCACTATAGTTCACGATTTTTTTTTTTTAAGTGTTTGAGTTATTTTTCACTTCACTATTGCACGAATAATCCCACTTCTGACACCAGTGTTGCGCGTTGAGCAGGTGCGCGACCTGTTTGCTGTTCGCAAATATTGCTAATAGTGGAATAAAACACTCGCGAACTATTTTAAAATTAATTCTTAAAATTTAATTAAGTTTCTTCTACACTTTATGATTAATTTACTAAAATCACTAATCACTTTAATGAATTAAATTATTTAATTAACACTTATTCAACATAATTAAACACTAATTCAATTATTTAACACTTTTCTCACTTTTTCTTATTCAGAATTTTTCTGGCGCGCACTGTCGCGTACTCTCGCGTTTTTCATTCACAACTGCTTGTCTCGTCGTTCGCTGTAGTCGCTTATATACCACTACCAACCATCCCAGAACCTTCCATACAGATTGTTCTCGCGTGTACGCGTCGAGTCGCTTGCACCGGGATCTGTTGTACTTGATGCGCGTGACGTGCTTTATGCTTGCGCACACGAGAACAATCGATGTGTTGGTAGCAGATAGTCGTAAACATGTTTACGACTTTTTATTTACGCCGACTACAGTTCGCGTGACCTGAACACGTCACAATATTTTTTGCAAGAAACGGAGACGACATAACATGTATAACCAACAAGAATAACGAAGAACAAATTCTGGATTATCTCAACAAACAACACAAAGACAGAGAAACGGGGGCAAATATATTTTTGACAATACAAGGGGCAACTGAACTACCTTGAATTCGAATACGTGACATATAGAAAACCCACAGCCACAATAAAACACGACTCGTCGAACAATCCCCAACAGCATAAAAACGCAGGAATAAGGCCATCGATAAAAGACTGGAGTAGACAATCCGAACTGACCAAGCCTACATCAAAGAATTAAATACCATATCCACAACATCGGAAAACAATGGATACAAGATAAACCTGATGAACAAGATAAGAAGGAACTGCAAAACACCCAAAAATGACAGAAAAGAAAAGCAAAGTAACAAGAAAGCTTGGAAAACATCAAGATAAACGGGATAAACATACAAATTGACAAAGTTGTTCAAGAACATCAACAAGGCTTTCAAAACAACGAGCAATTTGGGACGAACTTAAATGAAGAGGACCAGCTAGACAAACTGGGTGTTTACAAAGTAACCTATGCGTGCCAACATAGCTACGTCGCTTAATGAGGACAAGATTTCACGAGCACTTGAGGGACTACAACAAAAGTGCACGAAGTGGCCGCAACAATTGAGCCCAACTTCGCAAACCAAATGATTGACAGCAAATGTACACAAGTCAAGGTAACAATGAAGGTGTTACATGTACAACATAAAAGACGCCGATTGAACGCACCCAATGGAAATATACAAACAAAACACATTTGACGGACGCATCACCAACGAACAAACAAGCACTAATTCGGACATAATCTTCGAGTCGCTAAAATTACAACGGACAACAAAGTCCGAATGAAGGCCCCGAAATCATAAAACTCCCTCAAAATCAAAAGATCACGGACTTTTTCCTTCCTGTATAAAACCTGCTTGCGTAAACGACTACCTGCTTGCGTTAACGACGGACCTTTAAATAAGGGCCGTTGACACTGACGAAACTCAAGTGTCATCGGAGGGGACTTCAATGCCAGACACTTGAGCTGGAACAATTACCAAAACAACAAAAATTGAAATGTGCTTTGCAGATGGCTACTTAGTGTCCAGCAGAACATCAGCCATTTTTTCCAAACTTCCAAGAAGGAGTGGTCCACAAACGTATTCCTTCATCGATTTCTTTCTGGTGTCTCATTTTTTTGTCACGTCGGAAATGAGACGAGATCCCGTTCTGAAAAGGTACGATTTTGAATCGGACCATAGGTCCATTGAAATTCTAATAAAGCCGAGACACCTACAGCACAAAACATCAACCTTTATGTTTAACCACGCAAGAGGAAACTAGCAAGAACTGAAAAAACGAGCACACTTTCAAGTAAAAGAGAATCTTCCGCCAAATGACAGGAACCTTATAGAGTCTGAAATCAAAAACTACCTTGAAGTAAATAACTAAATAATAAATGCTATCAAGACATTCCCATAATTTGAATAAAAATAGCCTTATTATATTAGATGATTGTACACTTCAGCTTATCCCGACCATAAAGCAATTGAGACGTGCGTTTGTTCAGGAGTGGAAGAAGGCACAATAGCCTCCGCGACCAGTGTGGAGAGTGTCATTACTTACACATTATCAGCAATCCTTGAAACTGAATCCAATGATCTTTTGGTTCCATCCCGGAATATCTTATGTCCCCAAAACACTGTTAAGCGGCTCATGGATGCATTCTTGTAGGCGTATCTTATCATTCATTGTAATTGACATTGAATTTTTTTTAATGGAAGAGTTAAAGTTGATTTCGAACAAATTCTGGATTCTGGACGATTCTCAACAGGTGCCAACTCTTTGTCCGAGACGCATCATCTGGCACTACCAGTATGATGGAAAGCAACTTGAATTTCTTTAACATTCTTCTTAATAAACTTTTGGTTTCGAGTCAATTCAATAAAAAATCACTTATTGTTAAATCGGTAGTCTTTGTGATCCATAGGCATAATAGCCGATAAATAAATTCAAAATCCCAGAACAACCAACAAAAATCCGAACATTTTTTTTATAGCTAAGGTCCGTTTCTTCGCATTTCGTGGGTATACAACTGTCTTCGATGTCAAAAAAATGAAGCCTTTTGATTGTACTCATTCCATCATGAAAATAGCATTCAAATCGCTACCAAAAAGCAAAATGAGGAAACGGAAAATTTTTTCCCAAATTGGTAAGTTTTTATTTATTCTCGGAGTTCGTTCCCTAAATTTAAATTGGTCCAGGACAATACCCCTACCTTCAATCTCTATTGGTAATATAATCAGAATAGCTCATGAATCGACAGTTTTACGGAATAGCATCCCTTACTTAGTTTTTGGACTTAGAGATCCTCGAAGATAAATTGTATTTAGTGTCCATTATTGCTGGAATAATAAGTTGAGGGAAGTATTTGTGTTGGGTGTGTCCAGCAGTGTTTTCATTTAAAAGTAAACATTTATCTATGACTAATTTACTTAAATTTAATTTAGTATATAGTCAACATTATTATCTTTTAATTGTATCTAACGTTCGGGAAGGTGATATATCCCACTTCTGTCAAAAAAATGCCCCCTTATCCTTGAAACAATTCGCTAGTCCTGTACGAAGACAGGACTATTCCTTTGTATGTCCTTCTTTCAGACTTGCGTTCCCTTTGCTGCAGGTAGTTCTTCAGAAACAAAAATCCGTTCAAGGAAGATCGCGAGAATATGGAGGGCGAGGTAAGAGTTTCGAGCCTATCTAGGTTTATTTTCGCTGAGTAACTGCAGCTGTGTGTGGTTTAGCATTGTCGTGGTGAAAGGTAACTCCACGGCGATGTACTAATACAAAACCTGCCAATAAATGCTTCTTCTATAACGCACTAAACAGACAATACGCCTTTCCGTGGATGCAAGCCCGGTTTGAAAGATGATGTTGGTGGCTCACACATTTTGTAAATGGCTCACCGTTTTTCTTATCGTACAAGACCCACTTTTCATCTCCAGTAACAATCCGTTGGAGAAACCCGCCGGCAAGATGTTTCTTAGTGAAAGTTCGCGGAATATCCAAGCACTCAATCTTACCATCCGATCTTATATATCCTAGCGCATGGATTCTACTGCATATAGTAGTTCTATGGACGTAGAACGTCTCCCATAATTCTGCAATGGTGATCTTATCAACTTTTTGTATGACTTCTAGTAGATCACCGTCTGTGATCGTGACCGTGCCCATCGCGACTGATCTTCAAACTGTTGTTTTCGATTAAGGATGCGCTGAAACCACCTGCTTTTCATGTCATTCATCTACAGTAACATCATATCCAGCTAATAATTGTTTTGACAGTTCTTTTGACATTTCCGCCTCCTGAATTTTTCAATTGATTCAATTCGACGAAGTTGTATCGGTATTTCGACTATAATTTGTACGTAATTAATCTTTTCTTCAAATAAAATATTTTTCAACATTGTACATATGAATGTACATATATTGCTCAAATCTAACTAACTATGTGTAAAACTAAACTATCTGCTGTCAAACGTGTTTGTTTCTCGTGGTAACGTTGTCAATACAAGCACATGGTGGCGGCGAATTTCAATCTTGCGCAAATTATAATTTTTTTAGAAAATTTGTTAAACTGACTGTTTGGTATATTTTACGTTGCTTTAATAAAAATTGTTTGGACATGCTTTCAAAACTGAATTGTTTCGATAACATTAATAAAATTAAATCAACATCAAAACATAGAAGAATAAATTTAGTTTCTACTCAAACCAATTCGGAGCATAATTTAGCATGCTTTAACCTTTCTTTAATTTTATTGCTTTATAAAGAGGTCTACAATAAATAACTCTCACGTTTCTGTTCAGTTTGAAATTAAGAAATACATATATAAACTGTTGCTATGCGTTTCTCAACATCCTACATAGTTTTTATTGAATTTATGTGCATACAACCAATTGCAGCTCACCAAAGCGCTTTGAATTATTAAAACATTTTATGGACCTATTTTATAGTCATATCAGAATTTCGACAGTCGCAAAACGTTAGGAAGATCTATTTTGTAATTTAAAAAGAGTCTTTACCAACAAACTTCAATGAATTCACATAATACATTTTTATATTTGATATGTGCGCGAGTACATATAAATAGAATTACATTTCTCAGTATGTGGCAGTTACGTGAAAAGTGATGGCTTAATTTTTCGCAAACTATTTTGGCGAAAAAACACTCAAGCAAAATAAGTCTAAAGAAATTGGGAAAATTTATTAAACTCGGTAGAATTCAAATGATAAACAGTAAAGGAATACAAATGTCTTTTGGCTCAGATATAACAAACCGTACGGTTATATTTTATTCGCTTGCAAATCCTGTGAAATTAGCGAATATTTTTGGTGGAAACAAATAAAGTTCGATAACAATATCAAAAATTTTAATGTATAAAATATGGGTTCAATTGCTCGCAAAAACGCAACCAACTTAGTTCTAACAGTGTGAGATGACGCCATCACACCAATACTTCCCAAGAGGCAATAATTTAGTGAGCTGGTCTTTACGAATGTCACCTAAAAGCTACTCATGGTACCTGAGGCTCATGGTCCAGGGCTCAGGTTTGCAGAACGAGTCACCTTTAAACTCTCTAAGGAAGTGTTCTATTGAAGATTATTTTGAAAAGGTATCAGGCGTCCAAAATTTATGTTGTTCGATGTGGAATCCTGAAACGCTGAAAAGAGATGCCACCTCAATGTAATACTATCCACCCGTATCCTAGAAAACTGGTCCATGTATTCGGTGAATACCTACAAGGGGCCCTACACGAGGGCTTACAACCTATTGTACCTGAATATTTCGCCAGGGTTGAGGTTTGCGGAAAGAGTCGCAATGGTACTCCCTACGGTGAAATTTCATAATCCTGCCCACTTTATTATATGACCAAGATCCTTGTGCTAGTATTTTATAAAGCCTCTAAGGACCGAATGATCGTAAACTGCCGTAAGAATCAGAATTTAACCTATCATGAAGGAAAAATCTTCTTTAACCTAAAATTGCCTGTCCTCGGGCTAGTAGCTTCGGTATGAAAGTGTTCAAAAATGAAACTTAAAATAAGAAGTCTAGGATTAAGGAAGTTTTTGTTAAACCTGAGCGCTTGTGGATGGTCTCTACTAAATCCTTTCTATGCTGACGTCTGATATTGTACTCGGTTCCGCTGCCATTTTCTTCTTGGTTCTGTTCTGATACAAGTGCACTCGGCTAGAAATCCTTTAAACTTACTGCTGCACTCAAAACTGTAGCTAAAAGGTTGTCTTTAAAGTCATGAATTTGATCGATACAAATAGTTTGGTAACGGAATGTAACGAATCTTAGACCTCTAGATTTTGAGCCCAAAGCCGAACATAAGCTGATTTTGTGCTTTATAATGCAGCTTTCAGGTTTAAATTAAACTATGGTTTACTTTGATGGTATTCTGGAACTTCAATATTCACTTTTGGAGCTATTGTAGCACATCTAAAGCCAATTTTTAAAACCATATCGTTTAAGTATCCATGTCAGCAATGACATAATGATGAATGAAATACGAGGTAATGCAAAGGATTCCGATAGATCTTCACTCTTGTCAACAGAGACGATGGGATTGATTCAATTCAAGGCGGGAGCGCAGAATAAATAGTGCGACTTTAAAGCGTAATTACTGGCAAGCGTTAATATTTATAACGAATTCCATGTCTGACGGTATCTAGGAGACATAAGTTTGTATTTGCAAACAAGACACAATGCACAAATTTGGTGTGATGTGCATTTTTTTTTTGGTAGGGAGGTGAAGGCTGTTTATGACCTGAGTGTGCGACCTAACACTATCCCTGTCAATCTAAGAAATAAGCCTGAACCGTTTGACACGGTACTTCCGGTTAGGCCTCGTATTTCTACGCACGGATCCCTTCAAATTACGGGGATTCCTGCTCCAGCGTGAGAGAAAGAAGAAGAAGGAAGTGTTAGAAAAGAGATCCATCCGCGACGCCTCCCAGCGCTCCGGTACGGCAGTTTTAAGTATCAGCACTGCCCGATCATATTATGTCGCACGATTTAATTTGTCAGCCGTTTTCAGAATTTCTACGACCATAGCTTCCGGGTAAAGCTCCCAAATTTCGCTAATGAGGCCACCACGCTGCTTACGCTATCTTTTGCAACTGATGAATGTGTTACAGGCGTCATCCACCTCTCCTGCACAAAACATGCAATTAGGAGACCATGATCTGTCAATCTTGTGAAGGTAAAACTGAAAACATCCATGCCCGCTTAAGAGCTGGATAAAATAGAAATCACCATGGGCTCGATTAAAGCACGGTCGTAGGTCAAGGATCAAGCGTGCAGTCCATCTTTTCTTAGGATCTTGCTCTTCCCTGGTGACTACTTCTCTATTGTCTTCGCTTATGCGCAGGTAAATATTTCCAAGCAATCTCGCAACTAGGGCGATGAGTATCAACTCCGTGGTTACCAGCACTGCCGTCCCAGAGACTACTTGATATGCGAATGTAATTCGCAGCACTCCTTGTCTCTGCATATGTGCCAAACGCTTTTGTTGTAACTCCTTGCTGATAGCGTCGATCCGTACGTCTCATAGAGCAGAACCGACTGCACTGTGCTCATTAGGA
This sequence comes from Stratiomys singularior, assembly GCA_954870665.1. Taxonomy (NCBI): domain Eukaryota; kingdom Metazoa; phylum Arthropoda; class Insecta; order Diptera; family Stratiomyidae; genus Stratiomys; species Stratiomys singularior. Next base: position 109,931,154 of record OX940877.1, on the reverse strand, counting down.
GTCGTTTCGTTGATGTGGTGAACCCCTATATGCCTCCTATGGCCATTAATCGAGGGAGTGCCGTTACACGCACTGCAGCCATGTCATCTTCGAGTCTATCCAGACGTCCCGGTACTTTACTGCTGATTTCGATGATAAGCCTTACTATAGGGATTCTCTTCTTTGTCAGGATTGCCACATCGGTTCTTTACCGCCAAAGCTCGAAACCGTGAGCGTTCACCCAGTGCTTCAATCGCCACATTAGCATATTTCATCGTCCACATTGCCGATTAATCGTGACTCATCCAGCAGCTCAAGCCGAAGCAATCCATCATAGGAGATGTTCCTCTAGTCCGGGCCAAGGATGGACCCTTAGCGACACCTGACGAAAGTATCGTCTTCCAGCTACCTTCCTTCGAGTGTGGTGACGTGCATTAACCTTTTCTCAAAATTTCCTTCAAAAAAAGACTTACGTATATGATATCCGACAATATTGTCTCGCTATTGAATGAAGTTTGGAAAAACATGTAGCGATCCTTCCACGCACCTACGCTGTAGAACTTCCATGCTTTCTACCTTCCATAGATCGCGAGGCTCTTGTATCTCTTTCTTCGTGCTGCTCCTGTGAGTGTTAGAGCTTGTGAGTAATGAGGCTTGGAGTGATTTTTTGACAATGACTAATTAGAAATATGTTTTTGCAAAGCCTTCAATTAAAGCCCAATCAAAAAAGAGAATTAAAACTCCTTATTAATGGATGTTTATTTTATTGGATGGAGAGAAGTTGCAATAAATAGATTCTGGTATTGCATCCTTTAGAAATTTATTTACGAATTTTTTAGGAACAAAAACCAATTATTTTTTTTTCTCAATCTTAAAACTGCCAAAACACCTGAATTTGTTAAAGAACAAAAATTGGCTTTTGTACCATGATAACGCCCCTGCTTTCATATCGTTGCATATGCGCGAATTTTTCGCCAAAAGAATCACTTATAATGCCGCAACCCCCGTATTTACCAGACTTGCCCGCTGTGTCTTTGTCTTGTACTCCAAGCCGAAGAGGCCCATGGAAAGACGAGGCTATGCACCGATTGAGGGGATAAAATCGGTACAGATATACAATATGTTACGGGGATTACTTTGAAGAAGACAAAATGGATAATGCTGAATAAATTGAGAATTTTTGAAAATACATTAAATACGCGATCGTTTTTGAATAGACCTTGTACAAAACATTGAAAAGGTTTAGGCCTAAAGTGGAGCCTTCCGTTGACCCTTATGTTAGATCAAATCTTTCTATCCAATCAATGTGCTTCCCGTCCTTGAGGTAACTCTTCAAATTCACATTAGTTACTTTGGGATGCTGACAGGTACTTTAATGTTCTGAATATTATGTACCTAGCAAAATGTAAGTATTTTGCACATCGTTTTGCCACTAGGGGCGCATTTAACCGCTGGACCGTATATGCAACTTCTGCGGTTGGTTCGATGGCCTCTTTCCATTGCTGAACACCACAACATTCACTTCCGTTCAGCATGTTAATGTGACTCTTTACTTGGGACAGGCGTTGAATGTTGTAGGCAAGATTTCATTTCAGTGTTTCCTCAGTTTCCCCACTAGTCTCCGCTCTTCAGGTCTTCCAACGAATACTATTTTGGGTACCCTTTGTTCATTCACACGATTTATATGGTCAGCTCATTGTAGCTACCACGATATAACAATCGTTGAGACCTCCGGCTCGTCAAAAAATTCATACAGCCTTTGTTCTCTCTTATTATTCGCTCAGGCCCCGCCGCTCAAAGCCGTTCAATCTATTTGCTGATGCTTGGGTTAGGGTCCATGATTCAAAAAACTTAGCACGAGACAGGTGTTATCACAAATTTAAATAGATGGAGCTTTATTCTTCTTTGTACGCAGCTGGCCTTCATAATCGTCTGAATAAAAGGTTTTATTAGTGATTTGTATTCTTCGGCGTAGTTCGCCTCGATACACCAACATTTCCGATAATGTATTCACTAACTGTGACGTTTTGGTTATGTTTTCTTGACTTCCTCTGATGTGGCTTTTGACTCAAAACTGACCACAGTCTCGCGTCCTTATGGCGCTGGTTTCAAATGGAACAAAGAGCAATCGTATCTTCTATCCTGGTTCTGTTCAGATGTCAACAGCAGGACTACGCTATTCTTCATTGTATTGTTTTTCTCCGACGAGGATGGATTATTTGTTTGTTCTTCGAACGTTCCGTCAAGGATTTATTTCTTGAATAATTTCGCCAATTCGAATGATGATTTCCCCGTGTATGATAATTTTGTATACTCTCTTGCCATTTTGTTCATCTTTTCTGTGCTTTTTAGGTGTTTTGAAGAACCTTCTTAACTTATTCACCAGGTCTTTCTTGTAAGAAATGGCGAACGGCGAAAACGCGTCTGTGGACGAAACGATCAAATTTTGTGTGTTTACTGTACCACTCAGTTTGATTTCTAGAGCTTTTGCTTTGCTTATCGCTAACCCAGCCTTGGGATTATAACCTCGGCTCTACCTCATGACGGCCCCAAGCTCGTGTAAATGAGGAGGGGAGATGGTGGTGGTACTTTTTGTCCTATGAAGTTGATAGAAAGCCGAGTAGGGAAACTGAAAGGTGGAATTGACGCTGAAGAAGACGTTGTTTTGTTGAGTCTTTAGTTGAGTCCAATTGTTAAAATGATGAAATGAAGAAATGACGACTGACGGACTGTAAAACGAATTTAATGTTTGTGAGAGGATGAAGGAGGCAGTTGGAAGGGCTCTGATGAAACTAGTACTGAAGACGTCACCAATGGGAACTTTACAACCAAAGGGAAAGTTTCACAACCTGACCGCTTTATGTCGGATGTTGGAGGTGTTGTAGGTGAGTTGTACACGGAGGAGTTGAAGGTGAGTTGTACTGATGGACTGATGTACTGTTGACTAGAAGGTGACTGACATATGAGGAGTCGAAGCTGTCTATGTCGTGAACGTAACGTAACGTAACGCAGAACGTAACGAAGTTAGTACTGTTGAGTTGTTCAAATGTTTGGGAATCTGGGGTGTACAGCGGGAAAGCTAAAGGAAGCCGATCGAATGGATTTAGCTGCCGAGATAAATCGATGGACTGAATGATGACTAAGGACTAAACTTGACGAGAAGAAAGAAGTGGTAGTAAAAGCAGAGGACTTAATGTAAGCTGAAGTGTAAGTGTATTGTGGAAGATAAAGAAGAAGATAAAAGATGAATATAAAGAGCGAAGATAAAGAAGATGATGAAGGTGATTGTAGAAGAAGATGGAAGAAGAAATTGATCTTGGTGTAAAGAGATGATCGGATCATAAAAATAATGGAAAAGATGAAAATAGATAAAAAGACCAAAAATGATGAAAATAAAGTAGACATTGATCTACAAGATTATTCCGATCAAAATACAAATGTTGAAGAAGTCAGTAAAATAGAGGATGGAGTGAATAAAGAAGAAGATGGTTGAGTAGATGTTGAAGAAGGCCAGGAAGAATTTGTTGCTGTGAAGTGAGGTTAAGTGAAATGAAACTGTTGTTAAGTGAGTAGATCTATGTATGACAGACTGGCAGACGACCAAGAAATTACTGAATTTGACGCACTGAAAGTCGAGTTAGATGTTGACGAAATAGAGTGAAATGTGTTTAGCAGTCGAAAAAGCTCACATTGCCACATCAACATGTTGATGGGGTGGAGTGTGCTATAGGACTCCGGGAGACGCAGTGGGGCTGATGGCCTAGGCTTCGGCTTGTTCCATTTAGTCTTTGGGGAGTGCCGTCCCCACGTACTCAAGGTGTGAGGAAGGGCTATCAGTCCCGTGCGTCTGGAGCAAAAACTGAGAGTTTTTCTCGGATTGTAGAGAAGCGCAACCTAATCAGATGTCATATGAACCACCGGTTTGGGGGACGCCCATGACACGCTACAGTCAGCCCTCCACACGGTGAGGAGCCTATCCTTGGCTGAAACGTGGAGTTTTTGGTTTTGTCAGTCTAGACAGTGGGGTGATCATTCACCAGTTAGGTTTGGGAATCCAGGTAGCTTTGAATAAATTGGGACCTAGGGCTATAACTTGTTTCAGATCTTAGGGGTAGTGGTTGACACATTGTTTCAATCCTTTAAACCTAGATGCTTTGATGAGGCTTCTTGCAGGCGATGACAAACTTTTCACGAATCCTGAAGAGTAAATTTGTGATTCGGTAGTTTGGATTTTTCTATACCGTGGAATTCAGTGATGAATTTCCTCGGTAATTACCTATTTTCATTTTTGGCTTGGAGTCATCAAATTCCTCAAATTCCAAGTTTGGGCAAACTTTATCTGACGCAACTTCATCAGAGAATTAGAAATTGATACTCAACCTCAAATCTACCTCAGCTTCTATAGTGCAATCAATGTCCGTTTGCTTGTTTTGAAGGTTGAAACTACAGCTCTAGGAGCCAGAAAATCACTTAATGCGTTACCGAATGGGTCCTTGTTTACTGACTCTGTTTAGTCTACTTTACCGTTTTACGGCCGAACATTTATAGTTTTTCCAGCTTATCCTACCCCCGAGAACTGGGTTTCCTGATATATTTTTGTGTTCCAATACAGGTCGACACTTTTTTTCTAACTTTTTCCATCTTCGACGGTAACGTTGGACTTTATCTATGAAGTCTTCAAGTTCACCGATTCAGTTCATGACGTTTGGATTGAGGTAACAGTCTTTATTACTTACAGACCGCTCTCATGTAACGATCCAGGCATTCCTCTTTGTTCTATCGTAGTTTATTTCAGGACCGTGCTTTCGTAATGTGTTGGAATAGATACCGTTGAAGGAGTGCTTTATTCTCCCAGCCTCATCGTGAACAGAGTCCTGCGACTGTCTTGCCCACATTTCTCTTTAAGTTTTTCCGTGTCTTATCTGTCTTTGAGGTTGAGATCACAGCCGTTTTGTCCTGCGAGCGAACATATACTCGTATTTCATACTTTTGCCAGATGTTCGTCCAGTGGAAGGTGAAATGCTGACTTGGTGAGTCTCAGTTCGCTTTGTGGCCCCATCATGTCAGTCTCAAGCCTGTGTAAAGTGAAATGAGGCGGAGTAAGGTAACTCCGAAGAAGTCCAAGCCGAATTGAAGTTTTGATCAGTCTAATGACCGTTTGGTCTTCTGTGGAATGTGATCACGTTCAACAGATGTCAGACGAACTGAAGAATGGATTGTACGTTGTGTACGAATGATGGAGAATGGAGAAACGAGGGGCTGCAGATTGTAGTTGTGGTGATGGCAGTTGTGAAGGATGAACTGAAATGTGTGCCTATGAAGTCGTAAATGCGGGTTCTAAAAGGCTGAGAATCAATGGCGTACTGAAGGAAAGTGGAACGAAGCGTGACCGATGTGCGATGGACGAAATGAAGACTGATAAACTGATGAACTGAGGACTTGAAGACATGAAGACAATGACGAAGGAAGGCACGCAGAACATAAGCAGAGTAGATCACGTTTGCGAAAGACGGAATGAAATAAGTACCGATGAAGTCGCCAAAAGGGGTCCTGAATTGCTGAAGATCTGAGATGTACCGAGCAATCATGAAACCGAACCTAAACCGATTGGTGATAGTTGCTAGGAAGATTCGACGCAAGAATATATGATGCTGACTGTGGACTAGATCTTGCAAAAAGTAAGGAGAGAACTAAGTTAAAGACGGAATGAATGAAAACTAATGCGGAAGTGAAAGATGAAATTAGAAATATGAAGAAAATGATGCATATGAAAGTTGCTTGTGTACTGTTGCGACTGACATATCACTTAGTTTACTTAGTGTAACTGACTGAGTGTTTTGTTTCATGTGTACTATGTGGTATTAAATGCAGTTAGACAGTCGAAAAGCTTGCATTGCAATATCAACTTTGTTGATGGGGTGGATACAAGTTGGTTTATAAAAGCTAAATGTTGTAAAGCTAAAAGAGGCGAAAAAAAATTCGTTATATAATATTCATGTTGTGACGGATGTTAACCCGGATACTAAAGACTTATGCTAGAGAACTCCGAATCGCAGGGGGCTGATAATTCTTAGCTACAGCTTAGTTATTCAGTCTTTGAGGAGCCTCATCCCAAGGTACCCGAGGATTGAGGAAAGGAAATCAGTCTCTTGTGTGAAAGAAAAATTGAAGTTTTTCTCCGACTGTAAACAAGCGCAACCTGATCAGGGAGTTATCTAAACCAAGGGTTTGGAGGACGCCCATGACAGGTTACTGTTAGCCCCCCCCCTTCAGGTGACGATACTATACAGGCTCAAACGTGGGGATTTCGAAGGCTTGAAAGTATATTGACCGCAAAGCAGTGGTAGTCGGAAATCCACATAGCTTAAATAAAATTCAGACCTAAGACAGAAACTTGTTTTATGTCTTGGGGGCTGTGCTCGACTCATTGTTTCAACCCCGTCTGTGAAGACTGTGGAATTAGGCTCCAACGTCAGGTATCCACGCAAAACATTGCGAATTCACGTCGACTGGGAGAAACCAGGCGGAGAGAACCCCACATGAACTCGTGAATCTCTTACAGTGTATATCTCAATCCTTAATTTATGTTTCTTTCTCGCATTGTAACATTATCATTAAAATTTAAAATTAAAAGATAACAAAATAGTTTGTCTCATTTTCTTATTCTTAGCGCAATATATGATTAAGTAATATTTTAATTCCAGCCCATTGAAAAAGGAAGAGCACTTTCAACGGATTGCATTTTCCGTTCTCCTGAATATGTAACCAGAGCGTTGCGTAACTATCCAATTAATTTAATACCATATCAATTTTGTCTGGTTCATTACGTACGGTATATGTGTATAAGGAAGTTGTTCCAGAATAAGGATATTCGATTGTGAACCGTCCATGTACCTAGTGTACATGCAACATATCGTTGACCTCGTTGATATTTCGAGCTTCACTACGCTTGCAAGCTCCTAAATTGATTTCGTTTCACAACATAGCACTTTAGCTACGTGTCCTAGGGACATATCGTTTTGCAGTAAAATGTAACACAGTATTGAATAAATTTTATTTTTGCTATTAAGAGGATTGTATGATGTTGCCTGTATAGGCAGACATTGATAGGCAGCCAGGAGTGCTATATAATTGTGTTTGCAGGAAATTGGTTTCGTTATACACCACAAAGAAAATATATGTACACGGATGTGCCATCACTTACAAGTGCTGCTGAAGAACGAGTCCTTTGAGGAATTCGAGAAGAACATTTGTTTGTATGTATACGATTTCGGGTTTGTTTATAACTGATAACAGAGTTTTATAATAAAAAGGAGGAATTAAATGCTCAAAGATGAAAACCAAACATGGTTTTTGAGTTTTCCCTTAGCAAGTGTGCGTAAATGGGCATGGCTAACATTCTTATATATTTACTCCAGAAATTGAATTCAGAAAATATCTTATGGAAGCAGTTCCTCTTCTTCAGATGAGAATAAAAGGTGGCAGAAGAACTGCAAAAAGAAGTTTTTATTTTGATGGATTCAAGTTGCATCAAAATTAAGAGCCACAATCTCAATTGCGTTGATTCCATCTTCCATGTGAATACATTTTATTTCGTTTTCATCAAAGGATACAGCAGTTGGCAGCACTCGCTTGAAGGATGATATAATGAGTAAATAATTGATTGTTTTTTAATCATTATATCAGTCCTGTGCCTTCGTCTTTCTTCTCTATGTTTCCCTTCTTTTCTAGGAGTATCTTCCGGGTAACGAATTAAAGTTATTGCCTTGATAACGCTTTTCTGGTGGTTTATAAGCCACCTCGTATTCTATGTCTCGGCAAAACAGATAATTTTTAATTTAATTTTTTTAATTTATAAGGAGTCAGTCAGTAGTTCAAATTATCCAAAAGCGGCCAGTGAATTGGAAATTTGGGACAATGCTTTTTCGGTTCGTATATGTTCGAGTCATTTTATGTGTAGAAGGTTTGTATAGAAGTTCCTTAAGTTGCTTAACTGTGTCTTCAGGTCTTATATTTCCATTCATGGAACTTACGTCTTTATTTATTGATTTATGAAGTTTTTGATTTCGTGTGGTTACAAGGGTTACTATATTATCTTTTTGGAAGTCTATATCGGTCTTAATCTAAGGGTCATTTCATTGCATCTACATTCTTTTCTGAAGACGATTCCAATTAGTACTGGCTGTAAGGATATTTGTAATTGCTTCCACCTTCATAAAATCGTTTTGCTAAAAATAAAGAAAACCTTCATTTTAATTTTGCAACTGCAAATCTAGGCTATTTAGGCTGACTGCCTAAATTTAATTTCTTAATTATTTAGCTTAAGTGAGATTTCCCTTTTGAGTTAATTTTTATTCTATCTGAGATTAGTATATAAGCAGAATGTCTAGGTTAAGAAAATCAATCGCTGATGAATACGGAACAATCAAAATCGATTCCGCAAGGTAAATAAATACATAAAATTAAAAGGAAGTCAGAGCAGTTTGTACTTATTTAGTCATGGTTTCGATTTTCCAATATTTATACCTTATCCTTGAAAGGTGAGTATAATGGGTATAATAGTCGTGGTCTTGACCGAATTCAGCAGGTAAACCAGTTCTTCCGGTAAAAAGTTCGTGTGGGGTCAACTTGATATTCTGATATTTAATCTAATGGGGAAGCGATATTTAAGGATAACGCATCGATCACAGTTATCAATAACTTTTGTGTCGAGGTATGGCAAGTAGTTCCTGTTAAAGTAGAGAACTGTTTTGTTAATTCGTTCATGGTTTTTGTTTTGATGCTAATTCTGAATGAGTCAGTGTGGTTCGTTATTGTCTGTTATGTCCTGCAAAATCAATACAACATACAACCTTCAATGATTCATTCCTGCAAAGTACTCTGAATAGATTATTGCTATCCAAGCTCCGTCATCCTTTTCTACGCAGCATTGTACGGATGGTGACGTCAGTTCTTTTGCATTATTGCCATTTTTCACCTATTCTTCCCACCTGTCATATCCTTTTCACCCCTTTCCCTACAGCACTAAACATCCACTTCAAATAGCTGGTACAATTTTTAATGCACTTGAATTTCATATAATTGAAATTGATGTAATACTACTAAAAACAATCTCCGCTACAATTAAAACAAATGTCCTGTAAAGATGTACGTGCAGGGAAAGATTGTGAGTGGTAACAAAATACTTGATGTTTGTTATAGAATAAAGGCCGAAATACAATAGTGCGATACGAGAGCGCGACGAGAGTCTCGCAGCAAATGTCAAGCAGTTTGCGTAACATGCATTTGTATGCGACATCGTACAATGATTGCGATACGTCGATGCGAGGCGGGAAATATTCAGAAAAACGAAAATTCATCGCAACGAGGTGCGTGACGTTTGTCAAATGCAATATGGCGCTTAAATGAAGTTGAAATTCAAACGCCTTAATTACTTTGTAAGTACTTTGGTTATTATGAATGAAAATTTCGTGCATCCTAGTTAAGGCTTTTATTTGCTAAACGAAGGAACATTCCAAATTCAAAAATTTTCAAAAATCAAAAAAAAATTTTATTTAAACCTCACCTATTTGACAATTGTCATATGAACATTAATGTTCGCCGCATCGCGTGCATTGTAAATTGAATGCGTTGCGCGACGACGAGGAAGAATCGCATCGCGCTCACGCATCGCCGTCACGTAGTATTGTATTTCGGCCTTAACTCATTTCATACTGCTCCGTCGCTGAGTGAATTGGCGGCGGCCTGTGGACCAATCAATGCTGGGATTGGACTATAGAGGTATAAGATATAGAGAGGCTCTATCCGTGTACATGAGCGTACTTAAGTTTCAAACTTATCTTTTGTCCTCTCATCAGCTGTTCAAATGTTCGGCTCCATTCGTTCCTGCCATTTGTGTCATATGCAGCATGATACCCGAAATATTTTATCAAAATTTAATATGGTTTCGCGCAATTAGAAGCTCATTTACTTGGCATTCACAAAGTACTATCCAATAATAGGCAAAGATAAGAATACAAAATTCATTAATCTCTAATAACAGCTGGAAAATACACAACTCTTACGTGTTTCGTTGGAGAGCATATATCTGCCTTGAAATTGGAAATTATTCATCAATATCTTTACCGACAATTTCACATAGAAGTTATCTTACCAACTACAGCCAATAATTAGCGAATCAAAAACATTTTCATTCATTAAAAGTAAAAACAAAAAAATTATTACAATTTCCATTTGCATTTTTTTTTAAATCTTCGGCTACCTTCAGTTTTAAATTTGACAGTGGAGTTAACATTACAGTTAGAAAAGCAACTTTCATAATGTGATAGTCACACATACCACTCACATCTTGAAAATATTATCAAATCGATCGCTGAATCATGCACTTTAATCAGTCAACGTTCAGTGAAAATGTGCAAACACTTATATTAAGCATTTCCGATCCTCATTCTATCCGTCACTCAGCGATGGGCAAGCCTAAAGATATGCTCATTAATGACATTAGCAACGGAATTATACGAGATTTGTTCAAAAAGTGTCGCGAATTTCATGGTTGGAGGCTGCGGCATTATTAGAGTGTTGTTTTTGGCCAAAAATTCGCACACAAGTAATGATGTGTGAGCAGCGGCGTTATCATGGTGCATAAGCCAATTTTTGTTTTTCCACAAATTCGTGCGTTTCTGGCGAATTGCTTCTCGCAAGGTGCGCATTACTTGAAGGTAATATCTACCCTACGGCAAGAACTCATAATGCACCACGCCCCTGCAATCCAAGAAAACTGTCAGCAAAACCTTCACATTCGACCGAACTTGGCGTGCTTTTTTCGGTCCCTCTGAGAACATTTTGTACCACCGATAAACGTTGCTTTTGTCCAAAGTAGCTTCGCCGTATGCAACAGTCAACATTCTGAATGCATTTGCACACTTTAAGCTGTTCTTCACACACAATTTAATACAAATTCTTTGATCCATATTTTGGGATAGACGAAAATCGAAGACAAGCTAAAACACGTCCACGCACAATAACTGTCAAAAAGTAACTGGACATTCAAAATGGCCGGAATTGTGAACATAAGTGAGCGTCATGAGTACAAACATGCTTTTTGATCAAAAGATCAAAAATTAAACATACGTTTAATTGTACTCAAGGCTAGTACTCAACTACTGTGTACTCAAGGCTACACTATGATCAGCATAGTGTAGCCTTGAGATCAGCTTAAGATTACAATGGTCCCATGTTCATTCGGCTTGAGCAAATTAAATCTGATGTCATGCATCGATCAAAATTATATAAAATGAACGGGGCTTAATTGTTCGGAAAATGATATTCGTGTGAAGTTAACATTCCCGTTAAGTTGATTTTCCTGTGTCCATGGGCAGCACAAATTTTCTAATGATGGGGCACTCAATGTGATTATATATTTCGTAATGTTATTGCTTTATCGGAAAAATATTGTTTATGTGTATTTGGATAATAAAATGCAAATGAAAACAAAACATGTGCTTAGCATGCAAACAGTAAGCAAACATTTGAATGTTTGTAGGAATACTTCACATTGTTTGTTTTTAAACAGGAGGGAAACTTTTGCTGAATTGGAATTAAGTGTGCGGGAACTCGCAAAGTTTAAGACCGCAGAAAAAATAAACTACTTCAAAAAGATAATTGAAAATTGACGTAATAAAGTAGTCATGGTTAAAAAAAAAACAATTCTCAAATTAAAATAGTCATTCTTGCTAACAACCCTAGGTCGTGTTCTTTTTACTCTTCTCTTCACTTACTACACTGTTTTGATTAATTTTTTTTACTAATAAAGTATGAAGCAAAAACATTGATGATTATTTCATTTGGTGAAGCATCCCTCTTGCACTTCCCCTACCTTTTCCCATAATGTAATTTATGTTTTTTTAAAATAGAGGTAGCCCAGCACGGGCAGTGATCTTCACCGCAAGAACCCCAACCAACCGAGCGCAGCCGGCTTAAGTAAGCCACCTAGGCGACCCGAAGACGTCTGTCAAATAAATCATCTTGGTTAACAACAAGACTTTTTGAGTAAATTAGAAGGTCTGGAATGTTGTGTTTCTAAACCTAAACGGCTCTAAACTTAAACGGAGAACACGGAGGGTTCTCCTCACTAAATTCAGAGGAATAAATTTTCCTTCATTCCAGTATCCTGTTAGATTTTTCTAGGATCTTTTGGCTGTTAAACTCATTAATGGGTCGTTCTCAGATCGGAATTCCGTCAAATATATTCTCTTCGGCAAAATGTATGCTGTTGTCTGTTTTATCCGTTAAAATCGCCACTGCTATAGGGTTTAAGGCTATAGCCTATAGACTGCTTATTGGCTACATTTGAATTTGACTCGTTGTTTGTGCTCACTGGAGTGGGTTTTATACGGTTCAGTGCATAAGCATGTGAATTTTGTGTCCCTTTTCTATAGACAATCCAACAGTCATATATCTCCAGTTCTCGGCGCCAACGAATGAATTTAGAGCAAGGACCCTTTAAACTCATCATCCCCATAATTGGTTTATGATCCGTCTAAGCTTCCTGCTAAATGAGAAGGGTCTGAATGTAAAGTTGTATTCTTTACATTCAAAAAATCTTATGTTCCTCGACACAATTTTAAAACGCAGTAGCAAGTGATTTCGGTCTCATCTTAGATCCTAACGGTTCTTTCAATCCTGAAAGGCAGTTGTTTGAACCCATTTCAGGATATGGTGATTTCTTCGCTAATATTAAATTAGCGTCTATTTCAAGGACATTCATATAGTTCTTAAGACCTAAAAGGATTTCTATTATGTAATTCTGGAATTTCTAAGCTGTATGTTTATTTGGTGGAGACCGTCTTATACCGTCGTCGTCGTATACCGTCTTAGACCGTTTGGTGGTCTTTTATAAACGATATTTCGTTCTGCGTGAAGGAAAATGAAGAATGATATTCTCCCCAACTTTAATCCGATTTCGTAGAGTCTCAAACATATTCAACACTTCGTTTGTGGGGTCTTTAACCGCGTCTGCCATTCTAAGAGAATTGAACAAAAAAATAGATTGTTCGGGAGCTTAAATTGAATTTGCGTTAGCCATTTAGGTATCACTTTTCAATGTAACACCATCAATTTCAACTCCTCACCACAAAAATTGATAGCCTGTCAAGTTCTTTTTTTCAGGGCAATTGATTAATCGTCGATTGCCGAACCGCCTTACAATTGAGATGTGTCATGAACCTAAAGAACTGACTGTGGTAATTCCAGCTATTTATCTGGCCACGAAGCATTGTCCGCCAGGAATCTTTATTTATTTCTGCATCTTCTATTCCAGCTTCTAGAGACTTCATCAGTAAAACAGAAGATCACATGTCTAAGGTTTTTGATAAGATTTTAGACATCATTTCTAAGAACAGACAAGACATGAGTCGGTAAGTGAGAACATTGTGTTCTTTGATCTCCATCCACCGACTCTTTCCTTGTACGCTCGTACATGATATTCATTCTATATTAACAATAAAAAATGTAAAATTACTATGAATTTTAATTTAAAAATGTAGCCTTACATTAAAGTTACTGCAAAAAGTATCACAGTACAAGGAAATATTCATACTGGTATCCACGAAATTTACGCTCGAAAAATTGAACCCATTCCTTAACCCTCATCCTCACTGTTATTTGAATGAATATTGTCAATAGTTAAATGAAAGAAATTAAGGATATTTAAGAATAATCTATTTATAATTACTAAAATGAATACATAAAAGAAGTTACAAAACCAGCAATAATTTCCAAAAAACAAAAATATATTGAATGAAAGTGATTTATTTTTTAGTTCTTCAGCACATTTTTCACATGAAATAAAACGTGTTGCGGACATAGAGGCTTTACGCATTTGTCGTAGTGTATGGGCACAAATGACACCGAGCTCGTTTTTTGATAATTTGTGCATGTGTCAATTCAAATGAAGTTTGGATGCGATGTTGGTTGTGTTGGCTCTTGTGGTTCATTTCGGACCCTACGGACAACAGAAAGAACATGTCTGCCACGAGATATATTTTTACGTTCCTGGATATTACAAAAGCAGAACGGTTGACCACATTCAATCAGAAATAATCGGCGTTCAAAATTTTTCTTGCGGATATTCCAATATCATTAATATCATATCATAACATATCATAAGAATATCATTAAGCGCTTTTCCAATTCAAAGGCCTGATGATGTGACGTGAAAAAAAACTTTAGAACAAAAAAGCTTCAGTCATATCTAGGACGACTCTTTCGCCTTATTTTATTTTTCCAGAGCACAGTTGCGATTGCAACCAACGTGCACCTGCAAATTGTATGCCTACTGCGATTATGCATCATTGGAAATCCATAACTTTATCCCATACTTTACTGATTTCGAAAGGATGGATTGTACGACATTGAACGACAAAAGTAGAACAGCTAGCTGTAAAACAGCCTCGTTTCTCGCTTCTTGTCATAAAAATTCTGCGTCCGAATCATCACTACATATTTCTCATCACAGTCAACTACTTCAGTGTTCGGTTCGTAATCAGCATCTAAACTTGAGGCATCAGGCTCACTATTGTCACTTGCAAACTGTTTAAACCAACGACTAACCATTTTTTTATAAAAACACGAAAATATTTTACGAGTAGATCAAATTGAACTGATTATTCCAACACGAAAGTTAATACTAATGACAAAAGATAGGCCTGTGCATTTCGAGATAGCAAAAGTTGTTTGCCCTATTGTAAAAACAGTAATAAAACTGTAACAACACTAGAATGGGTAAGAATAAGATTTTACGTGTCTAGAAGCAATTAACCGTGAAGACGATGCATTTGGTCACGCAAGTTATAAAGGATTCCTGGAATGTAGTTTTGTCCTTCGAGGAACGTCGATCGGCTGGCTGTAAAATAGGGTCTTCTTTCACTTCTTGTGACAACAATTCTGCTAATACTGGTAAGAAAAGATCAAAACGACAGAACCGAAAACGAATCTGCAAATATAATATACTGAAAGCGTGGATTGTTTATACAGTGTCATTTCGACACTTGAAATATGAATTCGTTACATTATTTCTCCAGTCTTTTGGTGACGTTTTTCCGTTTTATCGAAAACGAATTTGAAAATTACATATACGATTTTTACGTTGAGCCAAAATCTCAGGCAAATTTAGTCGAAACTTAGCTAAGCTGTGCCTAATTAAAGTTCAAAAAAGATGTCAAGGTGACACCAAATCCGGATGAAGAAACACGACAAGATGACAAGAAACCGATGGGGGCAGCTGAATTTTTGAGATCTCATTAAGGACACAATGGACAGATAAAATCAGAGAGAATTTCAAACGGTCTACGCAGGTTTTTTGAAAAACACGATTTAAATGCAAAAAAATCAATACTTACAATGAGACTTTTGATTAAGTCGTGAAACTAGATAGCAATAATAACTTGCAAATCTGTTAAAATCACACTATCATAACACTTGATACATAACACATTATCATAACACACTCGGAGGGCATCTCAAAAAGATGGGCATGACAGCGAATGATGAGTGCAAATTTTGCAATCTTGCGGAGGAGACACCAGTGCACCTGCTAACATACTGCGATTCACTGTCCCGCAGGAGAAGAGACAGTTTGGGAAGCTGCTTCCTTGTCGAGGAGGATTTGGGACGCCTGAGTCCGAAGCAGATCATTGACTTTCTAAGGAAGATCAATCTGCTTGAGGTGCTCTAGGCGCACCGGAAGCGGGGGCACAATAAAACTGTAAGGGTTGACGTGCACCGTTCCCGACAGTAAATCAATCAATCAGTCAATCAATCAATCAAGTTGAGTCTCGTGGTCCCTGGTGAACTTAATATTTGAGTAGAAAATATTCATGTTCCTGGTCCAAATCCGCTCTTGATTTCAATATATTTATATTTAATATAATATATATTATCGGTTTGGCTCATTACTCTTTTGAAAACCAATTTATTCGAATTTTTAACTGATATTGATTACCATAGAAAATAATTCATATAACCTGTCAACCAAACGGTTAATCCATCACTTATGGCACCTTATAGTTAATAGTGATCCTTGTGTTGACTACTTACCATAATCATGATTTGATGGGCGTTTTACGAGCTTTTCATCGACATTTCAAAGTTGATATCATTAATATTGTCATGTCACGCAATCATTTGACTCGTATCATATCACTAAATCAACTTGTCAGTGTGTGTTCATGTCTGATATTAACTTAATAGTCGAAATTAATATTTATTTGTTGTAATGGTTTTCTCGGATACTAAGTACTCGGACAAGTTGCTGTGGTATTTACCTGTGTAGTGAAATAATTATAGATTTGATGGCAAGGTCTTCAGGAACATAAAAGAAAACCTGTACGACATCACCAAATAAAAGGCTCAAACATCAGCCACAATCGGAGATAGTAGAAAGAGGCACAAATTATTTAATTATTAAACATAACGGCATAATAACATACATCACGATTCATTGTTGACTGACAGCCACTTAATTTATTATTTACCTGAACAATTGAATTATGCCATAAACACATATGCATGCCAATGAACAATTGGATCTATTTAATTAAAATTGATCGTTTCATCGAAATGGAAATAACTACAAAATCATTTAACATATACTCAGTAATTTCGAAGCTGGAAGCTGCTCCTGTTGGAAAGTGGTCAAAGGATAAATAATTTAAAAGAGATCTGTTGATTGCAACGTTGGAAAATCGATAGAATCAATTTAATCATATTCGATCTGGGACACAAGGACTTCATAGTCGAGCTCTTTAAATTTTTGAACTGCAATGAATATTTAATTAGTACTCTGATATGCATTTTGGACAAAGCTTTATACTGCAATCTAATAATTCCATCAGTATTCCAGAGGGTGATATACTTTGACGTGAGAGGTCCCGATTGAAACTCCTATTTCTACCACCAATAACTTGTTTTGTGTCTGTACATCCAGCTGTGCTGAATTTATAAGATAATAATTTCATATATCCCTTTCAACAATGAAGTGACGCTGTAATACTTTAAGGGAGGAGTATTGTTAATTTTACGTATGTTAAGCACTCAATCATCGCATGTTCATCACTCGGTCAAAAAGATTTTGTTTGTTTATAAGTTCGAGAGATAACTTAGAGATAACTACGTCGAGATATATTTTATAACAATTTTTCAATTTTAAGGTTCCATTTTAAGTAGAAAACTGAATTTTTAAATTTCTTATTCTTAAAAAAAATTATAATCATTAAAAATAAATTATTTCCATAATATACTTTATGGACAGAATAAGTGAGCCAAATTTGAAAAGGATCAAATGAATAGACTTTGAGTTAGAGCGTTCACCGACTTTGAAAAAGCTAAGTGTCGGAAAAACGCATTTTTTAAAAATAAACATCGATTTTTTCCCATAACACTTACACAGTATGATCAATTCCAGGCTCATAAAGCAAACAGGTGCTGGCAAAAAGTCGAGTTTTTTTCGACCACTTTTGAATGTTCATTAGAATTTGAGCACATGCCGATCCTTATTCCTTGCATCATGGCTAGTAGGGTATCGCACCCTTCATTTAATGCGTATGCTGCAAATTTCGTTTTTGAATTATTTTAACCATAAAAAATAGATCATCAGGACCTGTGTTCCCTACTATTTTATAATAGAAACTTTTTTGGTTAATACTAAATACTTAGTAATTCTTGGTTATAACAAAAATAGTGACGCTGCGCCGGGGAAGGTCGCAATTTCGCTTTGATTTGCATCATATTTCCAGAAAAAGTGTGTCGAGTGAAAGTATCGATGCCCGGCAATGTTAGATTGTACTTAATTTATATGCTTTTGACCGTTTATGGAAAATGTCCCAAATGAAAAAGTAAAAGCGTTACTCAGTATCTATCACTGCCAATTTACCTTTCCAGCTGGTCATAAAAATGTAAATTTTTATCTTGTCTACTTAAGGCGCATCCCCCACTGAAATTGCTAATTTAAGCGAGCTTTTCCTTCGTCCATCTCTGAAACTACAAGTGCTTTTTTTATGTACTATAAGAAGAAGCCCTTTTCTAGTGAATTAATTCGTTACATTTTGGAAAAAAGATTTCAGGAAAATGGTCCAATTCAGACAAGTAACTCTCGAAAACTACTTAAAGTACCGAGTTGATTTAAGGAACATTTGCTAGGTCTAAATTATTTATATTTAATTCATGAAAAATTAAAAAAAAAATTGCCAAAAAACTTCTAGAACAAAATGTGGAAATTTGATACAAGTGAATATGCATGCATAATATTTGTTCAGTGTGTGCGAACAAAAAACTTCTATCGTGAAATTTACATCGAAAATTCAAATACTATCCAAATCCATCATTATGTTGCTTTTATGGAAAGCCAATTCTCTCCTTAACGTTCACTTATTTACCAAAGAATCGCATTCAAACCTCAACCTAAATCAACCCTTCCATGTAGGTATCGATAATTTTTTCTTTCCGAATTCTATTCATCATATCATAATCCTATCTGACAGAAAAATAACATAAATATATGAAAACATAAAAAGCACAATATATAGCTTGATCCGAACCGAATCAAAGACCAAACCAAACGAAATACACATTTCCCACGTTCGTTGCGCGTAGAACCAAGCATGTACGAAACTTGCAAAACGGTAGACGGAACGAGCGAAGATCTCAGTGTCAAAACGCGATAGCGTTCCGAATAACGATAATGCCTGAAAATAACGAAAAGGTTTTGGTTTCCTGAAAAACGAAAAGAACGAGAACGACTGAAAAAACCAAAACGCTTACACGATGCGATGAAACTTTCAGGAACGTTATACGTTATCGTTCCAAAGTAACGCGATCCATCTTCGTTTTGGAACGTAATGTAACGTTCCGGGAAAATAACGTTCCAAAATAACGGTACTTAAGGAACGTCTCATCTCTAGTTCCCAGGCCCTTAGATTGTTTAATCTGCAGAAATTGTAATTTAATATCTCAAATATCGATAAGCAATTTAAAATGATTAATATTGAACATCTGCGAAATGAACGTATTAAATTACACTTGTTTGTTTATTCATTTATCACTCAGACATCCGATTTGCTGAAGTCAGCATGTTCATATTCTTTGTTTTCGATTTCATAACTTGCAACATCAGCTGCAATTTCCACAAAGCTGGAGTGCAATTTCCACAATAATTTTCACTCAAAATTATATTTTATTATTTATAAAGAAAGGTGGAAAGAGCTCAAGCTGGTTTTGAACACACGTCCCTGCCGCTTCTCATCAGGTGCCAACTCACAGGCTGGGACGCATCGATTGGCACTACCAGCTTAGGTGGATGTCGACTGGTTATTTACTAGTTATGAATATTTCTCTACAGCTTTGAACTTTTCCTATATTCCAAATTGCCTTTGGTCTGGCTTTATCAATTTCAGAAGTTTTGGTAGATCAATTTTTCCATTTTCACTTACAACTTATAAGTGATTTATATCCTTGCTAAGCTAACTCAGCGAAGACTATTTTATTGTTATTTTCCAAATGAGTTGGTTTAAACTCTTATTGTTATTTTTTGTGAAACATCCAACACACGCTTCAAAAGTGCATCTTTGCTTAATGCCACCTTCCAGAACATCACTGGGAAGTGCCATGTAACTGTGCTTGAAGCCTTTCGGTTTTTTCAGAGGCTAACGTTCTGCCATTCGAACCACGAGTTTGCGCCGATCGGGCAATTTTAATGCTACAGATTCTGGTACGCTTTTGAACTATAGTGGTAATAGGTAGAAAAAATTTCATTTGTCATTTTATCTATGGAATCATGATTGCGTCGAATACCGAGGTCATAATAGATAGTTAATTTATCAATCACTTTAATGGAAACTTTACCTTTACCAGAGAGTTTTTTTATTTTTATTTTTCTGCCGGTTGCAATTACTGTATCTACAACAGTTTTCTTTACTAAATCTCCCTAACGCGTATCGATTCGTTTCTGGACATGTCCTATCCATTATTTCTTGTTTATGACAAAATTTTTGCCATAAGGCTTCGGCGTAGGTAGGTAGTGTAGGTTTTTGGTGTCGCCATCACCAAATTGATTACGGTACTTCATTTGATCATTGATTGAATGATAGAACATACAAGTACAGCTGAATGAACTCAACGCGGGTAGTGGAAAAGTAAGCTTGAAAATGAACCTAAGATCCAAGATCATGTGCATCGATTATATAAGCGCTAAAGGGCACAGAACATTGAACAACACCACACTAGAAATAGTCGAAGAATATGTATACCTTGGTCAACTAATACACAAATCCGGTTCACCACTACCAGAAATCTATCGACGAATCAGGATGGCGTGGAGTTCTTTCGGAAAGAACTCAATTATATTCAAGGCTAAATTGAAGACGTACTTGAAAAATAAAACCTTCGACCAATGTATCCTACCATTTCTTCTATACGTCAGTGAAACATGTTTACAACAGGAATAACAAGGAAACTCCAGGTTGCTCAAAGATCCATGGAAAGATGCATACTGGGCATTATACGAAGGGACAGCAAGAGACTATCATGAATACGAAAAAAGACCCAAGTAGCAGACGTGATACATAGAGCAAAATCCTTGAAATGGCGATGGGCCGGCCACTTGGCGAGAATGTTGGACGGCAGATGGACCACAAGAATAACACAGTGGTACCTAAGAGAAATCAAACGACCGAGAGGACGCCAAAAGATTGGACGAGACTATGACATAAAGAAAATAGGCGGCACAAATTGGATGAGAATAGCTTAAAACAGGCACACATGTAAAGCAATGAGGAGTCAGTATATAAGGGAGGCTGCATCATAACATAGATATATAGTTGAACAAGCTGAATATGATAATAATTATGATAGAACATAATTTTAATTATATCGAATTCAATATTTTTAGATGACCTGGTTTGAATCGCATGGTATTTTTCACTATGAACCATTCCCACTGATACCATACATCAAATTCTGCGGAATCTTATTAATGTTCCCATAATGTATACTCTTGACAATAGGCACTTTTTACGCAAATGATCAAAGTGTTTCCGATATTATGACCGATTATGGAAAAACAACGCTATTTAACGAAGTCAATTCATATTTGTTTCCTTTATCCGTGATCAGATACAGTCAATTGTGAAGCGTCTCTTTATCTTCTAATTTCAGCTATTTTCTTTTCTTAAGAAATATAAGTAGACTTCGCCACGAAACGTCTTGCCAAATCCATAAGGTCACAAACTTATAGCATCCATTTCAGAAGTTTTTGGTAGATCAATTTTTCCATTTTCACTTACAACTTATAAGTGATTTATACCCTTGCTAAGCTAACTCAGCGAAGACTCATGGGTGCGGAAGTTCTGATCAAATGTTTCGAGTACCTCGATAGTGAATTTAATATTTAGAAAGAATTGTGGAAAGAGCTCGAACACGCTTCGAAACCAGCTCCAGGGCGACCCTTCCATATTGTTTTACATGTCCAGATTTTGGATACTCACAACTTATTGCTAAGGACCAAAAACGTCTTGTGTAGAGGCGACGAAAATCACAAAAAAGTCAAAGTTATTTGTTGAAAGTGAATGAATAGACTTAAAGTGTCGAATAACATTGACCTTCCGCATCGTGGTTCCCAATAGAACTCACTGAAAAGTATGAAAGAAATTATCGTGACATTGATTTCAATTCCTTGCGAGAAGAGCAAGTTAAATTGAAGCAAAAGGACTAGAAACATTGTACGTTGATTTTTGAGAGCATTTGATGAGAAATAATTTGAATTCGCGAAGAACATTTGAAAAACCTCTTCTGTTCGAAAGGGACGACCCAAAAAGACTAGCCTGGGCACTTAAGAAAATTGTTAGTGAGTAGAGTTATGAGTAGCATAATGTGGAGTATTGGAGTAAGAGAGTAAGATAGTTTTGACTAATGAAACTTATATTTGGAGATACTATTTGAAATCATTCAACGGGCACGGTTTTCTACTCCTTACCAGTTGGTTAAGCGAACGGTCAAACATACAATCTAGGTGCATCTCTGAGGCTGCCTCTTAGAGGATAATTTTGGTTGGCTAGATCGCTTCACCAATAATCTCATTGGTCTTCATACGATCGAGATTTACGAGAATGCTTTGTTACGACTACCAAACATCAACTCATCAGAAAGAATGAAGCCTGGTTTTGCAGGAGTACAACGATTAGACACAGCTACAGACTCTGTACTAACTGGTAGAAGCAAGGCGACATCATCAGACTTGATTCACACAAACTGATGCTAATCCCATCTAAAATGCCTGGGAATATATAATCTAAAATGCATGGACATATATCAAAAGGAAGTTCAATACGTTTGAAAAGCATTATTCAAAGATAATCATAGGTTTTAATTGTACAAACAACATAGTTTTTTTCACTTGAAAAATGTCGAATTACGTGCTAGAAAAAGAGGTTTTGCGGGGAAGTCTAATAACCTTCTTTCATTTGAAGGAAAAACCAGCAGAAACTTATCGATTTCTAGTGGAAGCATATGATGAATATGCCTCGAACTAAGACACTTCTGAACGATGGTTTAACAGACTGAAAAGTGGCGATTTCGATGTCACCAACAAAGACCGTGAAAAACCACCAAAAAGGCCAAAAGCACAGATTTTCAGGCATTATTGGATGAAGACAACACACAAACTGAAAAACAGTTGGCAGAAGCATTGGAACTTATCCAGGCAGCCATTTCACAACGTTCAAAAGCCATGGGAAAGATCCAAAAAGCTGGCAAATGGGTGCCGTATCAATTGAAAGAAAGAGACATCGAAAGGCGAAAAACCATTTGTGAAATTTTGCTTGCCAGACAGAAAAGAAAAGGTTTTTTGCATCGAATTGTTACTGGCGATGAAAAGTGGATTTATTTCGACAATCCCAAGCGGAAAAAATAATAGGTAGACCCAGGCCATCCATCAACATCATAACCAGTCCGAAATATTCATGGAAAGAAGACTTTGCTGTGTATTTGGTGGGATAGTAAGGGACCTTTGTATTACGAACTGCTGAAACCTGGTGAGACTATTACTGGCAAACGTTACCGACAACAACTGATCAAATTGAACTGCGCACTTAAGAAAAAACGACCAGAATTTCACCAAAGACATGATAAAGTCATTTTCAACATGACAATGCTCGGCCGCATGTTGCAACACCTGCCCAGAACTACTTGGGAAACATTAATTGGGAAGTTCTGCCCCACCCGCCGTATTCACCAGACTTTGCTCCTTCCGATTACTACTTCTTTCAATCGTTGCAGCCCGGACTTTCGGAACAGCACTTCCATTCTTACGAAGAAGTTAAAAATTGGCTTGGTGAGTGGTAAGCATGAAAAAATGAGAGTGGCACTGGCGCGGAATCCGTCAATTGATGGAAAGATGGGAAAAAGTCGTATCTAACGATGGCCATTGCTTTGATTATTGAATTCAGTCGTTCTGTTATTCAAATAAATGCATATTTCAAGCAGAAAAAATCTGCATTTCATATTTATACACCTATAATATATATAGATATGTACCCTTGTCAGAAAATCTACGTACCCCACAAAAATACGTAGTATTCGAATGAAAATAACAGAAAACTGCATCGGTGTTTTTTAAAATACATATCCTTAATAAATAGAAATTAACAAACTTCTCATAAAACTTAAGTGTTTTCATTTAATTGACATTTAAATACGATAAACGAAAATATAAAAAGTAATTGCAACAAAAAAAAGTAAATATAACTGAAGTAATTACGACAAAAGCCTACGTACGTCTACTTTATTACGCAACTGAAAAGAGTGCCGTTAGAATTATGACAGTTTCGCTGCGAGAGACGTTGTTGTTTGTTTTAATCAAAGAAGGCACGTGAATATTGCGAGTAATCTACAAACTCGTGAAATTAGTCCCAAAAAGCAGGGAAGTTCCAGTAGCTGTTGCAAAACAACAAAAAAGTTAAAAATGAAATGGTTCAAAATTAAAATTAATTAAAAAAACACATCGTTAGAAAAGTAATAGTGCAACCGACATAACGTGCAATTTTAAAAACTCACTTGGAACCAAAGTTCATGCAGAATCTGTAAGACGCTATAATACAAAAGCTGGATTGAACAACAGGAGTCTTTAATAAGTAAGCGCCTTCAATTTGTCAACAAATACTATAAAGTACACGAGAGCGATTCAGGCCTTATAAGTAAAGTTATTTATACAGATGATTGTAAATTAAGGATATTTGGAATCAATATAGGGCGCAGATGCTACGGAGAACGGAAAATAAGAAACGTGTTTCCCAATTTCGAGCATGGAGGCTCTGTTCTGATCCAGGAAGGCATAGCGACGAGTGGAGTTGCTGGAATACATTTCATTGAGATTAAGGTGTAGCGTTGATGAATTAGCATTGGGCTTGTGCTATATATCTCAGCACGATTTTGGCCCGAATAATGACAGATTATTCTATAGAATATCTATAGAATGATAGAGAGTGACGTTTGTCAATGAGTGTGTCGTATGAGTAAAGTTTTAGGAAGGACACCAAATGAACTGAACGCCAAATTTGGCTGCTGAGATTTTTTCAACCAAACACAGGCAATGAGTGATTTCGTCTCATATTTGGTATAAGCTTTCAGTCACCTCATGGCTCATATAGGAATCATGCTTCAGACAAAATACACCGAATAAAGAGCGAACTACAGTCATTGCTGCTGTACGGCTGCATGGTTTAGGCATAGTATGATAACAAAACAGAGAGAATATGCAGACCGTATTGTTGGTATCATTAGATTCAACCAAAGTTAGTATAATTTTATGTATAAAGGTAAATATTGTCACGATATTTCATTCAACAAGGAACGCACTGACAAAAAACTTTAGGAAAGGGCAATACAAATATAAATCTGCATTAACTTACAAATATAAACCTGAATAATCACAGGTGATGCCATATGTTTGTCTTATGTGAAGGTCGGCCGAGGTATATCCGATTCTGTTGAGAAAATTTATTATTTGTCTGCATATAAATTCTTTCATTCTCCCTATTAAAGGTAAGGAACCAATTGTCAGCCGCAGTTGAAGAAGGCCCTTATGGATGAGAGGCAGAGGTTTTTTTGGTACCCAACGTCAAAATATAACGATCAATTAAGGTTTTAGCTTTAAACCAATTTCCAATCCAAGGAAGCTCGACCGGTAGTAGGAGCATTTTATTTGTATCAGTAAATAATTTCTCATTTGACTCTCGTGATTTTATGTTAGAGGGCGTTCAAGTATTACGTAACGCAATTTTTGAAGATTTCTGTCAGAAATTAACGTATAAATTTGATAAAACGGATGTGCTGAAATTGCAGTTGGTGGATCAATTTGTGAAGCGAGTCCATTGAACTGGATCGTTGTTGAAAAAGAACAGTCAGTGTAAATCCTCGCTGCTGTTGCTCAGAGTGTGCGTGAAAAATAAGCATAATCACCTTATCATCATTCTCAAGAATTGGATATTTCACGCGCATCTTTGAGAAGAAGAACTTCGCATAAAAGTTCCGATCAGAATGAGGACAGAGTTCAGTTCGTGGAAGAGCTTGCTCAACGGTTTGCTCGACGGGCCGAAGAGCGCTTGATGGACGATGAGCACTTTTACCAAAAAATGATTTTTTCAAGTGATGAATACGTCGATTGTCATATCTGGGGCTCAGAAAATCGACACGTCATCGTGGAGAAAAAATTGCATCCATAACAAGTGACTGCCTGGTGTGTTTTTCGGTCTAGCGTCATTATTAGGCCGTTTTTCTTCGAAAATAAACAAGTAAGCCCCGTTATTGTGAATGGCAATCGCAACTGCGCTATGCTGAGCAATTGTTTGTTCGGCGAAGATAGTTAGGCTAGATAGATAATTAGTTAGTTAGATAGTTAGTAAATCTGATCTCTTGCGCACTGTTATCGAAAATTGCAGAATCAGCTAAAATGCTGATATTAATTGGCCATATCGAAGCTGCAATTTGATTCCGTAATTTTACCGTTTAGACAAGTGTTCCGCTAACCATTCAGTGACACCTTGAAACATGAAATTGAATTTGCCATTTACGCAATAGAGGCTCAAAAAATCGAAAATATATTGGAAATTGGACCGATCGAATTTATACTTTCAATGGTAGCCGTGGATGTCATTTGAATAATGTTGTCTTCCTAGCTCAATGGAAAGGTTCAATTTTTCCTATATACGCATATTTTTGAAAAATATTCATGAATTTTTTTATAGCCGGTTCATATTTCAAATTTGAGCCAACCTGTAATGGCCTTCAGGTTTGTACTTTTAAAGGAAATGTTTTCTATTAATACGAACCCATAAAGATTCATCACCATTCTGTCGACTTGACTTTATACGAAGTTTTATCAAATATACAGAGTTCTGTTTGTTCATTTTATAATGATAAATTCCTTAAATAGAACTTTCCATCTTTGATTTTTTTTTTCAATATGTAGCAAACTACTGGCTGTGATTTTCAGATTGGAACCCACACCCTTATCTATTTTCCTATTTATTAGTATCTTTATTTATTATCTATATATAATAATGTTGATTCATGAATTAACCAGAAATTTACGCACATCCTAGCAAAGCTTTGGATTTTCTCCTCTTATTATTTTCATCCTTTCTTCTCATAATCTTAAGACGCAATTCGTTTGATATCTGTAGAAATATAACACAAGACTTCACAATTTTTCAGGTCAGTCGGTAACATAAAAAATTTTCAGGTCAGATGGTACCTTCCGCCTACTTGAGAAAAATTCAATAGTGGTCATAGTCCGGTGCACTTATGTATAATTTCTGCAAAAAATAGTTTCGAAAAATATTCAAAGACTTTTCCCCCGTTCACTATTATCAGCACCTTCCTTAAATATAATTTACGTCCTTTTGACACTTCCTAATCCTCATCATTTATGAGGATATAATTAGATGTTCGGACGCGTTTACGAAGAGATATCATTTACAAAACTATTCTGTTATTTTGTTCGTGCGACAGCAAAGCATATCCTGGTGTTGTTGATGGTAATCGTTTTGTTTGTAGAACATGAAGGAAAGGATTATGGGAATTAAAAGCAAAAGTAGGTCAGCACGATTTAAAAACAAAATGAATATAAAGGTTTTCCTAATGAGAAACAAGGACTTAATCAGGATAAAATCGTTAACGGAAAACTCCAAATAAACTCAAATGATGGAGTATTACTCCAAGTTTGTCCTTAATAATAACCGAAACACATACCTTATAATCTGTATTAGTAACTCTATGAACTTAAAAAATGTAAGCTTAGTTTTTGAGAATATTAATACAGAAATTATACTTTCATTAGAACTTTGAACCCGAAAGTTACGAAAGGATCAAAGGGTGATTTCATGTCTAATTTTAGTTATTAGACTTGTTTAAAATGGATAGTGATATCCCGAAACAATATTTCCCTTTTTTTTAAGAAAATGTAATTTTTTTATTTAAGTTATCAGAGTTCAAATAAACGATCCAAAATTATATTTACGAAATACTTCGAGAGTTCGATTCGAAAATCAGAAAACGAAAGATTAGGACCTATCAGTCTGAGTTCCAGTTCCAAGAAAAAATTCTGTTTATAATTTTCATTTATTATCAGTCGAAATGTCAAAGACTATTATTATTTTCTGAAGCCTAAGATTTTGCAATCGAGAAAAGTTCGTTTATTAAAGCTTGAACCTCTCTCTATTATGTGTCAAAATTACTTGGCATTT
Organism: Stratiomys singularior; assembly: GCA_954870665.1. Taxonomy (NCBI): domain Eukaryota; kingdom Metazoa; phylum Arthropoda; class Insecta; order Diptera; family Stratiomyidae; genus Stratiomys; species Stratiomys singularior. The sequence continues at coordinate 109,903,384 of OX940877.1, read as the reverse complement.
GGTTGGCAAATATTGACAGTTCTACGGTGACAAGTTCTGATTCGATGTAGAAATTTCAACATGGAACAAAAAACTGTCATTAAATTACACGCAAAACTTGGTAAAAGTGCATCGAAAGCTTTCTGATTGATGCAGCAATTTTTAAAGCAAACATGCGAGCTGTATGATATGTGTTTAGTTATATAACCAGGTCAAATGTCTTCGTGAGCAAAGCATTTTTTGGGATGAAAGGAACAATGTAGGATGGCAAATATACGGGAAGGCAAATTTCAGTTTGAACAAATACTTGATTTTATTCCATATGACCGCAATAGTTGCTTTAAAACCTAAGCAAAAAGATTTAAAAATCCGCGAAGAATTTATTCGAACCATTCATCATGATGATTTGGGCAAAACAATGGTACCTACTAAATTTGTTCCTCAAATAAAGGTTGATAAAAAATCAAGGAGGCTTTGATATTTCAGGGCCTCATTCCAGCCGCAAAAACTTATTCAAACTTCCTGAAAATGATTGAGTGGTTTTTTATGGGTGCTGAAATATGCCCCTTTCCATATGGTCGAGAAACCCAGTGTCATAGTACGGAATGGAAGCCGAAAAATTCACAACAAATCAGAAAACAAAAAGAGTTGAATCAAAAATCAATATAATACTCATTATATTAGATTTACAACTTTGCTTTCGCCGTTTTTTTTTCCAAAATTCGAGGCTTTATTGTAAAAAACTGGTTATACATTTATGAGTCAAAGTATTGTCCATTACTCGCCACTACTTTCTCCCATCTTTCGGGCAGCGTACGAATCCCGCGTTGAAAAAACTGATCATCTTTTAAAGCGATCCACGAATCGATCCAAATTTTTACTTTTTCATAAGACCGGAAGTGCTGGTCAGCCAGGCCGTGTGCCATTGATCGAAACAAGTGATAGTCCGAGGGAGCAAGGTTTGGAAAATACGGCGGGTGGGTAAGAATTCCGATTTCAAGGTTTCCAAGTATGTCTTGACCACTTTCGCAACATGGGGTCGAGCATTGTCATGCTGTGAACTCACTTTATCATGTCTCTGGTTGTATTGCGGCCGTTTGTCTTTCAATGCTCGGCTCAAACGCATTAATTGCGTTCGATAACGATCGCCTATGATTGTTTCAGTCGGTTTTAACAACTCATAATACACTATGCCGAGCTGGTTCCACCAAATACTGAGCATGACCTTGGAACCGTGAATATTCAATTTTGCCGTCGACGTGGAAGCATGGCCGGGATATCCCCATGATTTTCTGCGCTTGAGATTTTCGTAATGAACCCATTTTTCGTCCCCAGTCACAGTGCGATGCAGAAATCCCTTCAGTCTTTGCCTTGCAAGCAGCTGTTCACAAGCAAACAAACGCCGTTCAATATCTTTCGGCTTCAACTCGTGTGGCACCCAATTCCCATCATTCCCATGGCGTTCAGGCGTTTTAAAATGACTTGTTGCATCTCTCCCAATGATCCTGTCAATTCTTGTTGCATTTGACACGAGTCTTGATCAAGTAATGCCTCCAATTCTGCATCTTCGAAAACCTTCTCTCTTCCACCGCCATGGTGGTGTTCGACGTCAAAATCACCGTTCTTGAAGCGTTGAAACCACTCACGGCACGTTCCCTCACTAATACCGGCCTCACCATACGTATTTCAGAGCATTCGATGAGCCTCAGTCGCAGATTTCTTCATATTAAAGCAGAAAATTAAAACCTCCCGCAAATGACGAGAATTTGGCTCGTAAGCTGACATGTTTAATCGAGAATAGCTTTTTGATGCAGACACAAGTACCTAAGCTAAGATCTATTTATTTCGACTAGCACTCATCGCTACAGCCATCTATTGCAAAATGGTGTAACCAAAGATGTACACCTAACATAAATGAAGATCTCCTTCTAACAGGTTAAATAACTACTAGCATGTATAACTACGACGTTTTAAACCATTTGATGGCCATAATTCCTCGTGACTTGTGTCTGTTAGCATCCAGCTGGCGTATGCTCGCTATGCTTCCTCCGGTAATCCATAGAGTTTCTTCAATCCAAAGAAAGTTTCTTCCTATTGCTGGGTTAAAGAATCGATTCCAGTGATCATATCGTGCTCTGGCAACGCCGCAATCCCCAGCTTACTAAAGAGACTAAAATTAGGTTCTAGCTTAGGCATAGGTTACTGAGATACCACCGTATGGTATATCATTGTGTATCACTGTATGGTGTATCTCAGTTTATGAACTTCAGCAATTGAGGTATATTCAGGTACCACGCGCAACTGATTAGCCCCCATCTTCGAATGGATCAAATTATTGGTTGCGACCCTTTTGGGAGTATCATGATGGCCATCATGCATAAAATTTGCGTTGCCCCTAACAATTTCAGAAACAGCTAGGTTCCGCATCTTCCAGTATAAACAATTGGATAAACCCCAATCTATACTGATACTGTGAGATCCTGGCTATATCTATAGCATTAAGAAAAAGGATAATAAATAATATGAGGACATTCGGCTGGTACAATTTTAACTGAGAAGCCACCAAAGGACAAAGGAAGATTGCGTAGAAGTTGCAATCTTCCTTGATAAGAACCTTCATAAGAACAATACTTAAACTCATTGGAAATCGAATTTGATAAATAAACAAACATAAAAAAATTGCACTAATAAATAATTTAAACTCCATTAAGTTTAATAAGAACAACTCGATTAAATTGCAAAAGACTTATACGGATCCGTGCAGCCACACGTGGACTCTCGAACGTCTGGGCGTTCAAAAAAGGAGCAGCTCCTATTTAGTAGAATAAGATGAATTAAAAAGCCGGGACAGCGTAGTGAGGTAATCGCCTCTTACATGTGGATTTATTTAAATTTCTTTCTTGTCACATCCTGGTTCGGATGAAAAATGTGCCCACTTTGATTCAGTTCAGAGTGTATCTGCATGAGGTTTGGCCGCAAGGCTTAGTTACCCGAAACACAGGTTCGTAGATCCACAAGACTGTAACTTTTTGCCTTCAAGAGAATTGCTTGAAGCTCCGACATATCCAGCAAAATTAACTGACTTGACTAACACGAGCGTCACAAACATTTCGTTGCACCAAGGATGTGCAATGTAAACCCTAGTTGCTGTGGCGGAAACTCGACTTGTAGAAACGAAAATTTGGACGATACCACATTATTTCAAGAAATGGTCTTGTCAATTTGCCTTTGTTATCATGAATTTTGACGTTTCCGGATTGTTCGTGGATACGTTTGATATTTTGAATAAATATATAAAAATATTTGGAATACCGAAACGACAACATGGAAGCATTTGAGAAGATTCGATTGTATTCGATTGTATTGGAAAAAGTGGTTGACCCAACAGGCCTTATTTCTGCTTATCGGTGTGAATATTTGTCAATAATGATTGTAAGTGGTTAATGGCATTAAATTTACTTGCGTTTAAAAATACAAAAATAAATAATCATTATTATTTTAATTGTTAAAAACAAACTCAAAAAGCAACATATTCTAACATATTCTTAGAATGTAGAATATTAGATCATTCTTTTCTATTCTTTATTGTACTGAAAAAGTTTTTTATCAAAATTACATTTCCTGAACTTTTCCATTATGTTGAAAATCCGAAATTATAAACACAGTAGGATATTGAATATCAAAATTATCAGTGGAGGACAAAAAGAAGTCTAGGGTCCAAGCTCTAAAGTCCAAACGACAAAAGATACAGTCCTACTAGGATTGTCGAAAAATTATTCCAAAATTGGTTGAAATTTAAAAAAAATAAACTCTGATTTCCTCTTACCAGTAATTGGGGCCCATTCCGGCCAATAATCTAGTAAATGTTGTCTTCCAAATGGTCAAGCAAATGGGTCTTGTCGACGTAGTCGTGTGATTTGGCGTAGCCTCACAAGAAATGGTCCAGCGGTGCTAAATCCCAAGATCTTGCAGGTCTGTTCACAGGTCCAAAACGGGAAGTTTTGAATGAATCATTATCAGGCTCGAATGCATGAGCCTGATTCTGCACTTGCTGTATGACTTGCCACGACATCCTTCTGAGAGCAGGGATATCTTGCATTACAGCGCATCATCTCCGCTGCAATTGATCATGGCTCCACAAGAGTCACCTTTAACTGAAATGTTATTATCAGCAGCATTTTTGACGACACATCGAGCAATGATTCCATTGGCCCATAAAACACACCTAATAGTCACCTGCTCCAGATGTAACGGTGTTTGAACAACCGCCTGTGGTTGCTCATCACTCCGAATGATACGGTTTTTTTTATTGATGCAGCCATTCAACCAGAAATGTACCTCATCGCTAAGCATTATTTTCTTATGAAATCCAAAATCTGCAGCAATTGGACCTTAGACCAATACACTGAATCCACGCCGTGTCTGGTGGTCGATCGGTTTCAATTCTTGCACAAAATGAATTTTGTAACGGGGCCAACCAAGATCCTTCCATAAAATCTTACATATTGTAGAATGGCACAGGCTTAATTGTTAAGCCATTAACACATTTGGGTCTTCATCGATACTACACTCTACAGTGGCTGATTTCTTCATTACGCACTGTAAAACGACGGATGCATACGTATTATCAGTGAAAGTAAACGTGGTGTAAGGTAGTTTTTCTGATCGACGATTATTTCGGCCGTCAAATTGACGGAGTGTGCGATGAATTCCTCGACAAGACCCGTTTCTTTCCGAAATAAATCTGCGCAATTGCAGACGTTTCTCAGGTGTCCACCTCAACCAAGGTGTCGACCAAGGAGTTCCCCCAGTTCTGTGGTCGCCTAGTGTTCAAATTCTGTTACGCCAGTACACCTCAGCCAAATAAGGCGTTTTATGGCCAGACTCGGGCAATTTAGGAAGAAGTGTTCTGTACTTTCTTCCTCCTCGCCGCAAGCTCGGCAGGTAGCATCCGTTTGGATTCCTATTCGTTTAGCGTGTTGACCTAGAAGATTATGGCCCGTTAATACAGCCATCAATGTTCTACTGCCATTTCTATTTTCCCTCACTAGTTGGTTTGTCCTCGTTTTATTAGGGTGATGCCAAAGAGCTCGGCTTATGCTGCAGTCGTTCCTGTCATTCCAAGCCGTATCATCTCTTTCCAGAGGATTTTGTCTAGTTCCCTTTTTACCATTGTGGCACTTGAATTATGTCTATTCTAGTAGCATTTTGGTCGACTGATCCAGCTCTCGGGAGCTCATCCACTCTTTCGTTTCCCTCTACATCGCTGTATCTTGGGGCCCATGTCAGTTTTACATTTACTCGGGTTGTTGCGGAAAATTCGGACTGGAAAACTGTGGTATGGCTCTCCAGTTTATAACTTCGGTTGAGTTGCGGGTGATCTGGGAAAAAGATTCCGACGCCGCTTCCCTCATCCGTGTTAGAACCATCGGTGTAGATCATAATCTCACTTCCAGATGTGAAATCCTGCTTCTGTGAAATCCAAGCTTCTCTGGTCGGAATGCTGATCTTGTATGCAATTGTTGTGTCCACTATTGGTTGAATTCTATGCTATGCCCTAATGCTCCCTTTTAGTTGACGGGGCCATTCTCTCCATTTTTTCCAAAATGCATACGTGCCCCGTTTGAGTGTGGTTAGATAGCTCATATGTGGATTTTAATCTGATGCTTGCAAGTGATGCCTCTCTGAAGATGTATTTGTCGAGTGGCATGAGATTAAGCATTATTTCCATTGCAGCAGTTGGCGTAGTCCTAATGGCACCTGTGATGCTAAAGCAAGACATTCGCTGGATATTCTCTAGCTCTTTTGCAATGGTTTTCTTTTGTAATGCCTGCCACCAAACCAATGCCCCGTAGGTGGTTATTAGCCTCACTACTGTTGTTGATCACTACCTGATCACAAAGATGGCCTCACATACTCTCTCACATATAATGAGTGCTTTTTTATTCAGTATCCCTCGCAAATCCATTAGTAGCGTTTAGAGTAAACGGATACTCGTAGCTTTTAGACCTTTTTGATGAATCACGTGCCAGTTATTTACTATACTGGGGTCTCTCACAGCAACATACACTTTAACAAAGAAGTGGATCCTTACAGTATGGATGGGTAGTGTGAGGGTGAATGAGTAGAGTCGTTAAAATATCTGTTAATTGCCAAGGCATACTGAGATACTCTTAGCAAACAGGAAAATGAATCACATGACCGCACCTGGGGTTTGGGATATTAGTTAAATGCTAAATTCAAGTCAATTTTTGATGAATACGGAACGTTCTTTGATCATAATGGAGCAGTGCTGTGTAACAAAGCGTTCAACAAGGAGATATGTCGAAAAGAGCTTGTTCAGACGAGATCGAGGAGAGGCGTTGCGGATTGCATCAAAATATCTAACTTCAAAAACGAACAAGTCTGTCACTTGTGTCACGGGTAGCAACAGCCTTTAGAGTGAGAGCTAGGAGAAGATGTACCACTTGCCTCAGCAGAAATTTAAGCCCATGGATAAGAAGTGAAGCATCTTGAAACCGTTTTCTACCTGGTTTTAGTATTGTGCGACTATGCGATTTCTTTTTATACAGCACATGAGGTAGACATCCTATTGATCTTGCCGAAAAAGTGGGAGAATCCCACCCATTTGGTACACTTGATCACCTGGATGCATCAGTTTGAAGGGATTCCTTTCCCCCTTCTCCCTCTTCTCGCTTGGTTTCCGTGACCCGAAGGCTTCATAAAGCTTAAAATAGGGATGTCCAGTCCGAATCAATACGTCAACAAGTTCCAGACTAGGTACAATGTTTGACAGGATTGTTATTTAGGTGTTAGTCCAGTTGGTTTATATCACTAGGAATCATCGACACACAAAACATTGTCAGCCTACGCCAGGCTTCTCGAAAGAAAACTGCAATGAAATGTTTTTCTTTTAACGTGGCACGAATCTTTGGTACTTTAAGACCATAGTTTCGATTTTCCATTCATTCGATGTCATTTATTATTATATTTATTTACAGTATACACTTACAGGTCACTTACAGTATAGGTATCCTAATTCCCATAGTTTGAGTTTATTTGCCGTTTTAATGTGAAGAAACTTCTCTATTCACATAAATTCACAAAAGAAAAATATCTTCATCTTATTTCAGGTCTGTTAAATATAAAGACAATCAACTTTCAAAAGCTTTCGCCATAAGTATTACCATAATTATCTATTATCCTGAGTTTTCATCTGAAAATTAAATTGAATTAACAAATCAAATGTGCCGTCTGGCCTTTTGATGTCGTGACCCTGAACAAAATTTTCTTTCTTAAGCTACTTTTCATATCTATCGCGAAAATCTACCATCTCCTTCCAACGCCTGAATCTTATAACAAATACAATTTAATTACGTAGAGTAATCCAGAAGAAAGAAGGAAACCATCCCTACCTTTTCGTAATTATAAATTTAAAGTCAAAATTTCCTTGAGGAATTCCAATGGAACTTTATGCTCATACTTTTGTCTAGGATGTAAAATAGGAAATGCATAACATAATAACGATAATACTCTCCGTATTTGCCCTGGAGGATGTAATTATCAGAAATCTTTCTAAGTTTTATATCCATGCAAATTTTTGGATGAAGAAAATTTCTTAATTTGTTTATTATTATTGCTCAAGGGTGAATGTGCTTTGCAATGTATACTTTCAGTTTATTTATGTTTTTCAGGATAGGAAGGTCAATATAAACAAGTCGTTCGGAATGATATTCCTAATGAATTTCATTATAATCGAATATGAAATGCTGCACATTTTTTTTATTTATTGATTTTTAAATTGTTATTCAGTTGCGAAAAGAAATATTTGAAACGATTTATGAATTTGCTTCAATTAAATCAGTTTTTATGTGACTATCGAAAACTACGCGCTGAGCGGGAAAAATTGATAGAAAAAAACATGTCAATGAATTAATCATTGGCGAAACTACCAAATGCGAGTCCTGTCAATGACATAAAAAAAGGGGGTGTAGGCAAGCTAATACTATCTAACATCTAGCGGTGACCGCCTGGAGAAGTGCTTTATGCAATTGCAAACCGTAGTTGAGCGCAGAAGGGCAAGGATATAAATAAAAATAACAAGTCCGAATTTTTTTATGCAGATTCAATGAAGGCCATGTAACAACTTCACAGATATTGAAATTCATGTGATGCCCCATACACCAGGCTGCCTGCAATTAGTTGCGTATTAAGGACCACGGATGAAATTTTATTGCAGAAACTGTGAGTAAAATTCCCACGAAAGAAAGACGACTGACTAGCAAAAGCACTCAACAACGGTTGGGATACGAAAAGAATGAGTTTATCTTTTAAGGCTCAGGGAGCGAAAAAACTCGAAGTTTTGCAAAATAATCATTATACTTATTGTAAATTTCATTATTATTATTAATATTATTACCAATATTATTATTACTACGCCCTCCCAAGGGAACTACCGTGGCGTAGTGGGGAGGGGGTTTGGCGAGGTTGCCCGTCATCCAGACGAGTGACCAAGTCACTGAAAATAACAATAAACAAAGTGATGAGTGAAGAGAAGAGTGAAGAGAAAAAGAATAAACTAGGAGTGGACACGTGTAAACAACCCGACGTTTGAGGGAGCCTCGACCTCATCCGGACTTCTCTCCAGCACTCTGGATAGGGATAAGTCGCCAGGACATTTTTCAGTGGCGGAACACTTGGCCTGTTCAAGCATGTTCGCCCGGAGGCCAAGACTGCTGCGAACTCCACCTCAAAAACTAGGCAAGCCCACCCAGAGCAGTGGCGACGGAGTGAACCTCTTACTCAAGGCGACGGAGTGAACGATACAAGGGGCGTAGTGAAGGCATAGTGTTACTGGAGCCATCGTGCCCAAGTGCCATTCCCCGAGGGTTATTGAAAGTCACAAACAGACATCGTGGAAAGCGAAAAAAATTATGCTCAGAAGCTACGAGACCCACTTGCTGACAGTGTACCCTAAACGTAACCTGAGAACGACCTGATCACAAAGATAGCCGTCGACAGAAGTGTGGAAGAATAACTAATAAGAAACATGCGCAATCTTAAACGTGATGAGGAATGCAACGAACATCCATGTCAAATGTCAAAAGGGACATTAAGAAAGGGGTTGGCGAACTGGAAGATCTCCTTTATAGAATGGCCTCTTTAGAAATAAGGGACCTTAGAAGAAGAAAAAAAATGGCTGACGCCTATCAGTCCTAGAGGGCAAAGGGAAGGAAAAAATTAAAATCGGCTAGATTGTGTGCAGGACACTTCGGAGGGTACTCCTTACTAGATTCTATAAGTGCCTTAGCTTCAGAAACATTACCTTGCAATGCAAGGGGTCAGATCCAGGCAAGCTGCGCTACAAGTGTGGCAACCCCGGCCATAAGGCGACAGACTTTCCAAACGAACATGGTTGCTTCCTGTGTAAAGCTAAGGGACTGAAGTCTGAAGATCTGGCCCATATTCCAGGAAGCGATAGGTGCCAGTGACCGATCATATGGGTACGGAGTACTGCTCTACCACCGATCAGACTTGCTCCAGCGGGGATGGCTTTGTGCTGATTGGGTGTGCGGATACGGCATTCATTAGCGTCTATTGGATGCCAAATTAGCCAGTTTCATGCTATCAGAACAAGTTCAATGACTTGGAGAAAGCTGTTTCGGGCACGGAAGGTCGAATTGTTGTGGGCGGTGACTTTAATCCCAAGGCGATAGAAAGGGGAATGCCTCACACAGATCCAAGAGGAAAACGAATCCTACAAACGACCGCTAGGAGGGAACTTCTCATCATGAAAAATAGGAGCACACTTACCTCTCGACGATGAGGCTGCTTAGGAACTATTCCAGATTTGATATTCGCTTCGGAGTCCTTAGTGCCTAGGATACACAAATAGAGGGTTTTGGAGTACTCGGTGATCACCAGTATATTGCTTTCGAAATTAGCGTGCATGCTACTCGCACGTAGCAACACATCTTTCAACTGTAGGTTGAAAAATTTCCGAAATAGATGTCGATGCGTCCACAGAGGTTCTTATGAGCGGTGAAACTATGAGGGGGAAGAGGAGAGACTCCTCTGAAAACAAAGTGAACTTCACCATGAGGCTCATCAAGACTGCATGCGCCTGCTCTATGCCTAGGCTACGGCCTCGACAAGATAAGCCTCTTGTCTACTGGTGATCAGCAGAAATCGCCGAAAAGCTAAGAAGCACCTATGTATGTTTGACACCACTAGGAAAGTGCTCGAGAGGCTCATCAGAGACAGATTAGATGGACAGATAGTCTCGGTAGTCTGGAATATAAGGCTCTCCCCTTATGGCCAACACGGGAGGACGAACCTCGAGTAAAAGACGTCTACAGATAAGCGAAATGGCGTCAGTGCTCTTGTGCGACTCGGATGTTTGAGCTGGTGCTCTTAATAAGGCGTCTTACCGAGCCTGTCTCGCACAGGTACAGAGGTAGGGTCCTCTGTAGATATCAGTCTTACCGAGCCTGTCTCGCACAGGTACAGAGGTAGAGTCCTCTGTAGATAGCAGCTGCTAACCTCACTGTTTCTGAACTGGTAGTGCTGGTTATCTTAAGGGTCGACCCTAGACCCTAGCTCTGCGGCGGCAACCATGGGTGAACGAAACGTGAGACAAGTGGGCCAAACAGCCGGGGATGACAGATGACGCTTGCCACATGTTCGTTGCATGCGGAAGGTGGACAAGACTCCGTACGCATCTCTCGGAGAGAATAGGCGTGCGTTTCCTGTAAACGTAAAAGGGAATATAATGAACTCAAATGACAATTGAAACTGCGTGTCGTATTACGTGCGGACGATTCTTCTTGTAAATGCATCGGGCATCGTGAATTGCTTGGCAGCGCAGAGGGAAGAGGAATCTCTCTGACGGCAATCCTCTTCTTCCCCATCCATCTGTTCTGAAAGAGGGATTTCCACTAAACAGAAGGAAATAAGGCCTAGTCCGAAGTAATGTGACAAATATTTCCAGGCTAAGTTCTCGGTGTGACAGGGAATGTGTATTTGGTAGTCCAGTTGGCACTATGAGTCCCACGCCTTATGCGTAAAAAGCCTTCACCTGCACCTAATTCAAGCCATAAACAAAAATCATTATGATTTTTGTTATTATTACTTATGAGGTCACTATTGGAAACACTATTAGTTATTATCGGCCCTTAGCTTCGTGCATATGGTAAATTGTTTTCAAATGTTCTATCGTGCAGAAACAAAAAAGTTTATCTAGCTCAGTGGTCACCAAGTGTTCCAATATTGTTGCGTTCGTACTCTTAAGCCATGTGAAGCGTTTGTTGGGCTGGCTGAAGAATGTATGAATGAATGAATTTTTTTATTTTTTATTATTACCTGCTCGCCTTGCTTATTAGTTTTATTATATTTGATGGGCAGTTCCCTACATCTTCGTTTAGGCGTTGATTATCGGGCACCTTCATAACCTCCAAACTTTACCAAGCGTCCAGCTTCGAGATTCTTCGCACCTGCTACACAGCTTCTACGTCGTCCCATTCGATGTTATGTCCGTGCTCGACGATATGAGCCGCGATCGATGACCTCATTGTGGAATTCCCCTTTCTCGTTGCATTTTGCGCTTCCTTGATGTGCTCCTTGAACCGTACCTTTATTAGTCTTTTGGTTTGTCCTACGTATTTCATTTTGCATTCTGGGCACTCTACCCCGTAAATGCCACTTTTTTCGTCCTTTTTGAGTGGGTCTTTTTCACTTGTCAGTTGATATTTAAGGCACGAGCTGTAGCTGGTCCCAACAAATTCTATGTCGAACTTTTTCAAACAGTTTTTGAGCTTATGAAACTTAGTTGACATAGGGAGACTCACCCTTATTCTATTATCTTTATCTTCATTTTTTCGCTGAAAAATGTGGAATACGCCCTTTTCTTTTTATGTGCTTCTTTCCGTTGTACAATCCGCATAATTTCTGATTCGTTGTAGCCGTTTATTTTCGCGGTATCGAATATAAATCGTTTTTCCCGTTCATAACATTCAGGCGTTAGTGGATAGGTGACCAAGCGATGAATCCAGCTGTTGTAGGCTGCTATCTTTTGCGGGTAGGTATGATTAGATGAACTCGGGATCGTTCTTTGCGTTGCTGTCTTTTTCCTGTAAATATCGAAAGTGAAACTATGCTGTTCTCTAATAATCCTTATATCCAGGAAGGGTAGCCTCCCATTTTCTTCCATTTCCAGAGTGAATTCTATGTTTTTGTGGATTTTGTTGATAGCTGTTTTGGCGTCTTCGAGCATGTCCTTTTCCACAATGGCTAATACGTCATCGACATATCTGAACCAGGTTCTTGGCATTATTCGTTTGCCTTCGATTAACTGTTCTATATGTGTCATAAACAGTTCTGTTAATAAAGGTGATAGTGGGTTACCCATTGCTACTCCGGCAGTCGTTTTGAAAAATAGTTCGCGAAACGTAAAATAATTTTCGCTCATGCACAGTGTCGCCAGTTTAATGTACTGTCTGGTTTTTTTGCGCCATTCCGGGGTTGAATCGAATTTTCCCAGCCATTTTTTCAATTGATGTATCGCTTGTTTCACTGGCGTGTTCGGAAACAAAGCCTTGACGTCAAATGATACGAGTATTTCATTACTTTTGAGCGGTTCAATTTTCTGCAATTTCTCCATCAGTTCTGCTGAGTTCTTCACTGAATATTTGCTCTTATGTAAATGTAAAACTGACAGGAATCCCATTAATAAATGTAAAACTGATAGGGATCCCAGTCAGTTTTACATTTACTCGCATTGTTGCGGCTCTGAGCGTCTCTCTACTGTCTTGCACTAAGTGGTTAATTACATTGTTAGAGGCAAGCACCTGCTTTCCCGCCAAGAGTATGCTGTTCAAGAGTATTTCCAATCCTCCTTTAAGGTTGTTTTGCCGTCTATGCGGCCGCCTTTATTGCAAACACTATTAAATAGAAAACTGCAATGAGTCTTTGAGTTTTTGCTCTTGGATTTGGTTCTATTCGATTGAGAAGCGGATGATCTTGGAGGAAGATTCCGCTCCCCTCACCCACTTTGGAGCCATCGGTGTAAATCACGATTTTACTTCCAGATTGGAAGTCCTGCACCATTTCCCGCTCTTCTTTGTTCGGTATATTAATCCTGTAAATAACAGCCAATACAACATTCAAAACATAGACCATAAAATAATTTTTCTTTACCTTTTTTTTTCGAATATTTTCGATTAACAATCTGCAATATGACGTGGTTTGTACTTTGACACCGTCTGTGAATAATTTGAAAAAACTTTTTTTCTGGAAAAACTAGTGAATTTATAATATAATCAATAATATTCATAAATCAATAAATATTGATATTAATATTAAATGAAGGGGCTGTAAATAATATTTTAAAATATACTCTTAGTTTGTCCTTCTAGACGTTAAAATTAAATTAATTTCCGGTAAACTTCGATTTTAAATTAAGATTTAAAGTCTTCATTCGCCAAATTAATAATTAGGAAATTCACTGAGACAAAATATATGAAAACATGATAATAAAGATCAATTAAATTATGTTGGTTCAATCTAATAAGAATTCTCGAAACTCATAACAATAATCTCAAGCTTTGGATACTTGTTTTGAAAGATTTTGTGAACGAAATATTTTAAAATACTTATTTTAACTATATTAATCATCCTTCTGGAGCCAAAGCCTGAAGCCTCATCTAAAAAACAATCGATATGCATTAAGTGTTACGCAAGGATCAGCAAGTAAACATTATCATGAATAAACAAGAATCAAATCGTCCATACGCAGATTCGTCATAAAACAAAAATCAGTCAATTGAGAAAAAACAGCATAATATTTATTTACTGAATTTAAAACAGAACTGAAACCCCCATTAGGCCACTACTTGATTCTTTAATATTGAAAACGCATTATTAAAAGCAAAACACTCAAAACACAAATCGATAAATGAAAATCTACTTGAAAAATTTTATTTTCCAGGCAGATGAAGATGTCCTCGAGCTAGAGCAGCTTAAACTAAAGAATCTCGAGAACAAAGAATCCACTACAGCGAGCAGTACCAACCTCGACACAAATGTAGATGTCCTATCAGCACCAACTGTCCTCCAGAATAAATATATAAGCAGCAAAACTTCCGTTCCGCTAGGACAGCCCGAGGAAGAGGAACAAATGGTTGTTCAGTATCGACCGCACCATCCCATCGTAAATAATGTTGAAGCATCACGTCAAGAGGATGCTGCCACAAACATGGAAAAGATGCCTACTAAGGTAACTAACCCATCTCAAAACTTAAAGTATCTGCAGATGAAAACTTTGCTGTAACCTATTCTTCACTTGCAGTTTTTTTCACTTGTCCTTTTATGTTTTTTATAATTACATTCTCAGTTGTCTCTCACTTCAAGACGGATGTCGATTGAATCAAGTCTTAACTATGTCAATAGGTTTATTATCTCAAAACTTTCTTTTGCCATGACTTTAGTATTAAACGTGCCTAAGTGGAGGAGGAAAGGTATTAATTTAGTTTACTCAAAAGTCCTGATTACTTTAATTGAGTTTTCGTTGAATTTACAGTTGTTGTGCATTGAAATTCCAATGAAACTGTGTTCCAACTCACCTGAATAATTTTGCTTTTGTTATTCACGCTTTTATGTTCTGGTTTTTTGGTTTATTTAAATTGCAATTATGGAAAGTGAATTTAGCCTCGATATCGTCGATTTGACGAATGAATATAGTTTCAGAGGTCCTTCAAATGTCTCTAAATTTCCACTCTCCAAAGGCTCACTCTTCACTAAGGAGTGAATCCTCCCACTCCCCATTAAACATAAACAATTAAATCAAAATTGACTTTGCACAAATTCACCGATACAAATTGATACAAATTAACAATTGGTATCCGTGGAAAAGTGATAATTATTGATTGTTTATAATTCTGCAAGTTTCTTGCAGTTATTCCTGTGAGTTACAAAATATTGTCTCTGTCTTGTACGACTCCGAAGTCTGGGCTGCTTATACTCTTAGTAAGGAGTTGTACCAAGAGCAACTCGCTCAGATACAGAGGCAAGGTGTGCTATCTCGAGACAAAATATCGAGAAAGGTGTTGACATCTAAAGATTCACATTATGTCACAGATGTCACATTACGTGTCGTCTTTTCTTTTTATAAAAAAGGGCGTCGTGTATGCTTGGCGTCAACAAGGGAAAGAGAGTCTCTTTGACAATAATCCCTCTCCCTTTCATGCATCTATGATGACCTTGTCTGCACCAGACCAGCATCTTGGTGTCACAGGGTAGGTGTTTAGTCGGTAGCCTAGCTATCACTTGGAGTCCGACACTGAAGGAGGAAATTGCCTTGAGAAATAAAAAACTCGGGACATGGCTTCGAGTTTTGGGCTCAAGCCCTCACTAGGGAGTCTCAATGGAAGCACTGATGCATGTGCAGAGGTGAGGTGCTCTACGGGTTTCGTCTACATACGGCACAGTTTCTGAACTGATGGTGTTGGTTATCGCGGGAGCAGTGCCTAGCTCCTTGTTGAAAAACATCAGAGAATCTCTCCTTGCATAGAATGAATTAGAAAGAATGGCTAGTTCACGGGAAGATAATAGAAAGACTCTCACTCTATTCAGGAACGGTGAATGATTTAAATGCGGGGCAGGTGGAATGCACGGCGAAACAAGGACTTCGAGCCATACTTACTGCTGATTACTGACTGCTATTACTTCTCAGTGGGCACGGTTATTTTCAGTTTTACTTGCACAAAATAGGAAAATTTGCTGTCTGTCTTTTTTCCCGCGAACCTCGAATGATGCCTGTCACATATGGGAATCGGTGACGCTTCGTTTGCATCTTGTTAAGGTCAGCTCTCTCGAGGTACCCTGATAGAAAATATGCTAGATGTGAAATGGATCGGCGTCAAATTGTGATCGGGTGGTTCTTCTTATAGAGTATAGTATCTTCAATCGTTGGTTGAGGCATGTGGAAGGAATCACTTTTTCAATAACCCTTCTCCTTTCCTCCCATTCCAGCTGAAAAAGGAATCTTCTCAAGAAGTTCCATTCTCCCTGACATTAAGCGCGTAAATAGCCTCCACCCGTCAACTACAAAAAAACATTACTAATATCATCAGTGTCATTATTACCAAATGCATCACAAATTATTACAAATTACACTTTTTAAATTAACTTTTTAAATTAAGTCGCTCCGCCATAGACGGTCCTAAACCCGGCTTAAAAAGGAGCAGGCATTAATTCGTTTCCCAAACCAGAGCTTCCATCGTTTCTCATCTCAAATCCCACGAATAAATCCCAAAGATGGCACATTCCATGCCAAGAAATGACATTTACTGTAAATACTCCTACAGCTCTGCTACTAAAT
This sequence comes from Stratiomys singularior, assembly GCA_954870665.1. NCBI lineage: Eukaryota > Metazoa > Arthropoda > Insecta > Diptera > Stratiomyidae > Stratiomys > Stratiomys singularior. The sequence continues at coordinate 109,887,030 of OX940877.1, read as the reverse complement.
CTTACAAACACTTTTTTGTAAGGTCTTATGGAGGTGAAGGCGAGTATTTCACGCCTGTTAACGGAATCGAAGTAATAACTATGCCGATAGAGTAGCGGTGGGGCAACTGGTTAACTCTGCGTCTCTGTAAAACCCCTTAACAGTTTCGAGAGAATTTAAGGGCGGAGACTTGTGCGGAAACCAAGGAAACGCTAGTCTGACTCTGTTGATGAAACCAGTTTTTGCTGCTCGGGTTGCATAATTCGAGGACGCGGTCAACGAAACGAAACAGTAGGTGGTCCTTGTTGCAGGAAGCGAAGACCCGAGAGGGGCTGTACTGCTCAGAAGAATCAGCCTGACAGGCCTGACAGGTCATCAGGATGACACTATTCGTGACATATTCGTAGAAATTAAGGAGATCTCCAAATAAATTGCTGTACAGTTCTGTTATGTAAGAATACCTCGGCCGAACGAGATATTTGTACACCAACCTCAGGAAATTTATTTGAATTTGAATTGAATTTTGTGAACGTCATGTGCGGCCAGAAAGAGGCGACGGCCATCTCCGCTCACGTTGTCTGTCTGACATCCTTTTCGGTAGGTGTGTTGGCCTAGAAAATTTTGGCCGTTGATATAAAAAATATTTCTTATATTTTCGAATTTTCCAAGAAGTTGTTTTTTTTTAAGTTTCGTTAGAGTGATGTCTAAAAGCTTGGCTTCCCTTTCAGTTATTCCTGTCATCTCAAGTCATATCCGTTTCAAATTGCATTTAGTTGGCTTATCCAGGTCCTTTTAGCTCATCCAATTTTTGATATCCTTTTGCTTCTCTGGGATAAAGGACCCTTGTTATTTTAAGGTTTAATCCGGCTATTGCGGCTTTGACTGCATGCTTATAATCCTACTCCGTGTTATGAAAATATGAGGTCTTAGGCAAGCGTTCTCCGAGCGTCCATTTATCATTTGGGCGGTATGATCATCCTTAATGGAACCGCTGTATTGACTATCAGTCGAATTATATCTAGCTCCTCTTTGCATGACTGAATCATTGTCTAAATTTATTTCAGAATGCTGCAATGTTCGGTTTTTTGAAAGCATAAGTTTCGGCAAACTTTTATTATTTGTGCCCTTATTTTACTTATTTCTGAGTAAATATTATCTACCCGAACAATTTACAACAATTACAATTACTACAATTACTAGTTTAATCTAAATTAAGTCCACGAAAAAAAAAACATATTTTTATTTTAAAAATTATATCTATCTATTACTCATATTTACTTTGTAAAATCATCTCATTTTGTCTGTTTTTTTAGTTTCATCCCTTTTATGCAAATTCGTGTTTTTCAATTCAATACAATCAATTGTGGAAAGTAAAAGTCATTGAACATAGCTCTATAGCGGTCGCCATTGAGTTTAATGTTATTTACAGCAGCATTTTCGAAGACATATGGATCAATGATTCTACCGGCCTCTAAAATACACCAAGCAGTGGTGTTCTCTGAATGAAAAAGTGTTTCAACAAGTACTTGTAGTTGCTCATTGTTTCAAATACGGCAGTTTTTATTTTTGACGTAACTATTGAACTGGAAATGAACCTCATCGCTAAACTAAATTTTTTTATAAATTCGGGGCTGATACCTCTTAATTCTTCGACTCATACAACGAATTTAAGCCGTACTCGGTGGTCGTTCGGCTTCAATTCCTGCACGAGTTAAATTTCGTAAGCTCACAACCCAAAATGCTTCGGTAAAATCTTCCATAATGTGAATGGGAAGAGTCTAATTGTTGCACACGATGATGGGCTCATATGGTTCTACATCGATATTACGCTCTACCGCTGCTACGATTTCTTCATTACCCACTGTACGACATCTGGATGGATGGATGGTATTATCAGTAAACATGGTGCAAAGCATTCCATGGTTATCCTAATTAATTGTTCGGATGGATGATTATATTAGCCATAAAATTGACGAAGTGATAGTTGAGTTTCATGACTCTTTTTTTCGAAATAAATCTGCAAAATTTACAGAAGAGATCAGGCGTCAACTTATGCATGATAAAATGACAAACCAAACTTAATAAAACGCATGATAGGTGTGACACTATAATAACCATTAAAAAGTGTTGCCAACTTAATGTTCTATACCATAAACTCTATATGTATTAAAAAGAAAATCTTATATAAACAAAGGTTCGTTCAATTATGTGTACCTTCGATGCACTTTTCTTGGCAGTTTAAACTTAAGGATTGACAGCGAATGTAACTAATCCTTAAGGAGATTAGATAAATTCAGAACTATAAGGAAGTCTTCAAAAGTTGGAAAAGAAAAATATTTGCATGGTGATCGTTCCCAGATAAAATTCGTTAGCCATTTCCAATATGTAATATGAGTATAGAGCACCGTGGGTAACGACAAATAAGTTACCTTGCAGGATTCTGCGTATCATGGCTATAATGTGGAAGCTTTAATTTCCATAGTCTATATTTCTGCCTTTCGAGCCAGATTGTATCAAATGTATTCTTCATATTGGCAAAGCCTGCTGTGACGTTATTAACACGCTTGTGCTTACAATATATAAGCGAAGTTACACTGTATGAATTGCCGAGTTCCATTTCGAAAATCGAAATATGTACTCAGCATTAAGGCGGGTTTTGTCAGATGCCCTATAAAAGCTCGATTTATCAGCGTCTTAATGACTTGAGATTTGGCATTACTATTTGGCGGTGAGGTGTTCCACCGGTTTGGTTTTTTTTTATTTCTCGCATTGGATGACTCTTTCCTTATTGCAGAATTGAAAAGATTTCGGTTCCCTTTCTGTTCCCTCGGAGGAATAATTAGTCCAGTAAATTATTGGATAACTACGTTCTCGAATGAATACCACAAGGATATTACGGAGTTCAATATTGGGGGAACCATCCGCACCAGAACATTTAGAGATGTCGACTGTTGATTTTGAGTCTTTTAAGCTAGCCACGCAGTCTTTCATATGAGACGAAATAATCGCTTAGATCACCTATTGGTATAGCATGAGCCCTAATTCTTTGGTGACTCAAATTTTAGTTCACATGTTCTCTTAATCTTGGCGTTCTTCCTATCGCGAGTCCATAAAGCCCATCCATTCGCAGTGACTTCATCCAACGTAGAGAGAAAATTTGAAAAAAGTATCCATGTCTCTACATATTCAAAGTGTATGCAATTTCTAATCGAATCTTAAATTAAACCGGATGTTTGTACGCCATTACCTACTTTCTGAGAACCACTGAACTAAATCTTGAACCTTTCTTGAACCACTATGTAGAACTAAATTCCTTTCTAGAGTGCAATGTCGAATAGATTTCATTCAAACATTCGCGACTTCATAGATTTCTATGAAGGACTTTATAACACATTTTCCTTACAGTTCATCGTCTTTTTATTCATGGAGAATAAAAAATTTTTCTTTATTCACGGAGAAACCCCATATTTACCCGAAAATTCCACAGAAAAATATGAACTCCAGCCCTCGCTCAGAATTTATCTTTTCTTATAAGAAGAATGCTATGCTATTTCAATATTCTTTTTTTTATTTCGTTTTGCGTTAGTTTTTCTTCAGAAAAAATCCATTTTCTTGGCTTTCCACAATTGCTATAAGCATTCCAAAGCACTTTTTCAACAATTGACTGATTTTGTAGTCAATTACGATTACCACACAAATGTCCTTTTGGACTATCAATAAAGAAATAAATAATTTTCCCAAAATATAATTCATGATAACCTCTTTAGTAATATCCTTTTTAAACTTAAACTCTCACATCATAAATTGAAGTATTCGAATCCATCCCCAATGGAAGAAATCCAATTTTGTGATTCGAAATTAATTTGATTTGAATGTTTATCGATTATTATTTCTATACATAAACACGACACATCTCTCAATTTATCGCTCATGTCGACAAGTAATCAAATGTTATTGAATAGGTGTTGAAGACGATAGACGAGCAGGATATTTACGAACAGGATATACAATGTACGTAGAACATTCGCAAGCAATAAGTATGTTTGCAGTTTGAACATGTATTCATCACTTTGAGTGGAGCTCCCCAGCAACACAAGAAAATCATTTCCCTTCACAAAAACGGAGAACAAATATTTGATGGATATTTAAAACATATTCACGCAGTCAATTCAATTGGAAAAGCCAAAATAAATTACTTTAATTCATTACAAAGTCAAGTCATTCTTTGTGTGATATCAAAATGATACTCATTCAGGGGACACGAAAATATAATTTGCTCCCTGAAAACGGACGACTTCGAGTTCTAATCGGAGTTAGCATCAATAAAACAATACCTAGCCTTGGGAAAACAACCTACATAATAAAGATTCGTCTGTGAACGTTTCTTCGCTGCGAAGGACGAAATTTTTGATCTGGATCTTGAACTTCTGCTGGTTATTGATGATTATTTGCTTGTACTTTGACGTTCATTGGCTTGTGTTCGCTAATTTATTGTTAGGTTTTGTGTTTCATATTGAGTAATACTTCAACTTTTCACATAGTGAAGAATCAATTCGTCATTTTGTTTGACAGGCTATTTATCATTAATTTAACTTAACCGGGCGTTTTAATACTTTCAACTTGTAGCTCTGTTTGATTTAGTTGGTATGAATCAACATCGTCCATTACATATATAATATACGTATATGTACGCATTTTTGTCTCTATCTATACATATCAGTTGCATATTCTGGGACTTCAGAACAAACACAAAGACGTATGGATACATATCGTAAAATTTTTAATTCAGGCCCCAGGAGATTATTACGCTCTTTTGTTTCTGCTTGGAGCGTCACCTCTATATTGCGCAAATAATAACTCTCGTTTTGTAAAGTTGATAAAGTTTATTTTATTCCTGGCTTATTTTAAAGAGCACTTCACGTTGTCAACCAAGATGTCTAAAGTTCATTCCGCACAATTCCCGAGATAAAATTGAAGTGTAAACTTTTCTCGTTAATTCCCGTTCTGGAGATCATGCTTCACAAGGCAACTAGTAGGCTTCAGAAAGCATGAAATATTTTAAAGGCTTTGACGTATTTGAATCAGCTGGCATCTATACAGCTGTAGTCAATAATGTTTTGATGCGATTTTGCTAATGTAAAGGTTAGTTATATATTTATAATACTGAGAATATCCATAGAATTAAAGATTTAATAACTGTTGATCTGGCAGCCTTTTTCTGTTTTTTTTTCCTATTTTGATTAAAAATCATATCGAGCTTGCGAGCAAAAACTGATCATGCGATGCATTCGCATCAGAATAAGTACAATCAATTATAAGAAAAACAGCATAAACAAAAATTCAACCCGCGTAGTAATTCCTTAAATTTTGTTTTTAAAAACTGAAAAGCCAGTCAAAAGCTGAGAACCTGGATTCGTCTTAATGAAACTACCCATCGCACAACAGGTAGCCTCAGGTGAGAACATAGGAACCAAAACTTTTTTGTATTTGCCTGACTTAGTAAGGAGAGAAGGGTTCCTGTTTTCTAGAGAAAAATGCTTACCGTCAAAAAAAGGTGTGGAATGCATCGTCTATTTCACTTTTTCCGAAAAATAATAAAAATGTATTCGAGCATGTTTCATTCATTAACATAACCAAAAATATGCATACCTCGATTATGCAGTTGATAAAACTTAAAGATAACTCGAGTTGATAAAACTGTAGGTTTCCCTTCCAAGGATCCAGCCAACTTGTGATTAGGGTTCCTGTTTTCTTTTCATTCATTAAGGCTAGTTGCCCAAAAAGTGAAATGGTCTGTTCCGCCCGTTTGCTGTGGCTGCTGCCTTACATTGCCTTAACACAGCCCTGTTGACAAAATTTTCTGCTACCCTCTGCCGAACTATTATCAAGACTTTTTTCCCACTCGATTTTCAACATGTTTGTGGAAACACACATCCTATCACAGACATTGCGTCCTCGGTTAAGTGTTACTACTGCAGTTGATTCTTATTGGTCACTTTCATTGTACGATTGCTATTGCTGCTCCTTACATCTTCACTGTAATGAATTAAACACTGACCTAAGTACTTTATATTGTGTTACGAAGTTTATCTTTGCCATTACAAGTCACTGCTTTGTTTCTTCCGTGTCAGCCATCAGCCTACTAGTTGACAGGGCTTATAAGACAGCTTTGTCAGATGCTTTCTTTATGTGATGGTCCGAACCTCACAAGGACCTCGTGGGTTCATAGCTTCATTAACTACCTTACGCACTCGGAGAACTGGATGTCTAATCTGACCGATTTACTGCCCGGAATATCACCGATACAAACCAACGCTGATATCACCTAATTTATCTTATCACCATTTTAATTCAAGTTAGAACAATCTAACTCCTTCAAAACCAGATTTATTCTGTCTGAATTGACGAAAGTCAACCGTTTGGCATTTGATTACTGCTCCCAATTCTTCAGTTGACCGCCCAAAAGGGCATCTATAGGCATATTTCTAGACCTTAGGTCCTTAATTTTGAAGTGTCTGATATCATCTCTTGTTCCTTTCAATGCAACGATATTTTCAAATGTGTTTTCCACACCCAGCAAAACCAGCAAAACTATCATTATAAGTTGGCATATGCCCCCTCAGCTGCAGAAAAATAATGACGGCGGCCGACAAAACTGCATTGAGAGGATCAGCACTCGATTTTCAACTGGATTATGGCCAACAAAGGCAGACTATTCGGAAGCCAAAAACGCGTCTTAGTGAAACCATGCCCAAATTTTGAATCCAAAATCCGATCTGACATAGTATACGAGCAAATCTACTGGAAACTTTTAGTTCAAGTACAGGGACTAGTAGCCTTACTAATCATATCGTAAATCGCACCGATTTAAAACTAGCGTTCATGGCCGCTGCAGAGGTGGAGCTGATTGCCCTCCTGGTGGATGAGCGTAGGATGATCTATCTTTGCAGAAATACACATTAAATGAGGCTATCGCACGTGGAGAGAGGCAACAGACCAACCCTGAATAGCAAAACATCTTTGGCGTCTTTCCCAACTTGTGCAAATAATCCCACATTTGCAACAACTGTCCTCTCCCACTGGCACAAGATGGAAAAGAGGTGATACTACAATTGTTCTGCCGGAAGAATAGCATCTTGAAATACTTGTTGCAGAGACATGAGGCATCACTTTTGCAGGAAGTTGTACTTTTGTACTCCTTGGACTAAAGAAGGGACTAATCTAAACGAAGGAGCCAACTAGTGAGTAAAAAGGCGCCCAAGTAGAGGTAATCTAGAAAACAGCTCCAATTTGGTTTCTCAGTGTGAGAGGTGAGGTGTTTGGTCTGGTCCAGTCTTGTTTGATTAGCAATTTGTCCTCAGTGTTCGTGCCTGTCGGTAGCTACCATTTGACTATTCTTGTAAAGAAATGTGACAGAGGCACATCTCTCCACAATCTCGTCAAATGGCGGCATATAAAGGTGACATCAATTATTACTGCAGAGAAAATCTTTTCTTTTCATCGGATAGTGGATTAGTTTTGAAATAAAACAATAAAACAAATCAAAAATTATAACTATGAAAACTGAAAACCGTCAGAGATACTATTGATGGTTTAGAATATGCTTTATGTCACATCCCAAAATTGGCAAGAAATGTGAAAAAATCTGTCATGAATCTAGGTTACCAATAAAACGTGTCATCTTTACAGAAAAAAGAAACTACGTATACAAATCTCTATCTGTGATCAGCGTGTATTGCTATGTATGCAAAAAATCATCACCTAAAAATCACCTAAAGCCTTGAACAGATGACGATGTCTTAAATGGGATCAATGGTGGAAGACAAATTGCCGGCCAAATCGCTTAAAACATTCATGCTAAAGAAACTCTCGATGCCCATACCGGAAGTTCTCATGACTGCTGTGTACGAAGACCTAGACGCGCTGACAGAAATAGAGGATACGATAAACAGACAGTGAAATAACTACGCTAGTGTGGACGCCATCGATAATCCCTCGCCCCGTCTCAGTAACAATGACGAAATCCTGAAGCAGTTATACGATCTTTCATTTCGAATGGCAAGAAATCTCTACGAATTCATTGCCAAGATGTTCGGATTGAGCAAAGCCGCTTAAACACTCCAGCGATGAGTCGACTCTTTGCTACGAGGTATCAAGTTTGCATTTGTATAACTCGACGATATCCTGATAGCTTCATCATCGAAACAACAACATGAGGAACATTTGAGAATAGCGCATTAAAAACTTCAGCGTGCGCATCCAAGTACCTGGGATATTGGATCTCAAAACGAGAAATAGAGTCGCTGCCAGCTATAATGAAATGTCAAATGCCCTAAACTTGCCCTATTTGTGACGTTCTCTCCATAAAGCTGCATCAGTACACGTTCCTATCAACAATTTCCTCAAAGGCAACTGAAAAAATGATAGAGCGCAAGTCGAATTGACCGTAGAAGCAAAAAGTGCATTTGTGGACCACAAAAACCTTATTGGTATCACTACGTTTCTTACCCGGCTCCTGGCAGAAAATACACAACCATATTGTTAACCACGGGCACATCCCGAGCAGCAGCTGGAGCAGTACCCGAGCAGTTTCAAAAGGGCACATGGCAACTGCTTGGCTTTTTTCAAAAAAAAAAAAAAATAACAGCACAAGCACGTTTGAGCGCGTGTGACCGAGAATCAATTATCAGCTATATATATGGCCGATAAAATCATTCGCCACATAGTCCAAGGCAAATGCCTCAAAATTAAAACCGACCGCAGACCTTTGATATACGCCTTCAAACAAAAATTTGACCGAGCTTCCGGAATCTAATGTCGCCTCCTCGAATATATTTCCCAATATACAACCGAGATTGTGCACGTATCTGGAGACCAACCTTTCCAAATTCAAAACTTTTAAAAAATTAAAACCAATTTCCAGCAAATTTCATTTAAAATGTTACCAATTTGACATTTGTCATATGAACATTAATGTTCCCTGCATCGCGTGCATTGTAAATTGAATGCGTCTCGTGACGACGAGAGAGAATCGCACCGCGCTCACGTATCGCCGTCACGCAGTATTGTATTTCGGCCTTCACTGAAACTGAAAAGAATTTCTCTCGAGGGAACCGGCAATGGAATTTATTGCGACACCACCACCAAAGATATATGCCCATATGTATGTTAGTTTACCGCACAACGCTCCACCAACCTGGAGAATCACGTTGCGAGGGTGATATACTTGTGGAAGCACGCGCTTTCATCGATCAGGTTCGACAGGACATACAGCAAATAAGAGCCATCCCAGCGAGCCGTCACAGAGCCGGTTGCATATTCATCGACAAGAACCTTGCGATTTGTTCGCACGTATTCCTTAACCCGCAAGAGAAGCATTGGGTATGAGATACCCAGGGGTGAATTGGAGGTGTTTGTCCCTTATAAATGGTTACGTTGAGGGAATGACTTTAAGTGAGAGGAAAAACTCCACTATCCCCACTATAGATCCCCCACAGCCATCTTGAGATGTGAAGACCAACAAAAATATAAGCGACCATAACCAGTCTATGAGCATAGCGTAATACTAAACAGCGTTAACACTCCGACCATCGACCGATCTAACGAATTCTGCAGAATTGTATTGGTGTCAGTAAAAATTTTTATTTTTTGCTCGTATTTTGATCGTTTTGTTTACAAGCTAAATGAAAGAAGGTAGAGAAAATAGAGAAAAATAAACATTTTTACTAACACCAATGCAATTCTGAAGAATTCGTTGAATATCGTTAGATCGGTTGTTTGTTCGGAGCGTTATCGCTGTATGTTGTTACGCTATGCTATGAGTATACGCCACCCAGTGCTGCGTTGTGTCAGTATTTTGTCAATTTATCTGATCTACCTTTTTGCAATAAAAGTGTTTTTTTTCTCGATCTAGACACAGTTTGTGGTGAGTTAATTATAAATATTATATTTTCCATAGAATTTTTATTGAAAACTAAACGGGAACTTCCAGCTTATCATCATTCTATCATCATCACTCCAGCTTATATCATTATATAATGCATATAATGATAGCAAACTTCTTGTTTCGTTTAATCCTAAGGGCAAAAAGATGGTTTTATTATTGTCCACTTATCATCGTAGAATTGATTTACAATTCAGAAACTGGGAAACTAGAAACTGTAGGCTTCAACTACCTACTTTACAAACGTCATTACGTTCACAAATAGAAGCTTTCTTACACGTAAAAGATTTACCTGAAACTGAAGACCCTAGAGATTTATTAGAGTTTATTAGACAGAAAAACATGTTATAAGTATTTGTAATTGCTTCCATCTACATAAAAATTTTTTTGTGCTAGAAATAAAGAAACCTTCCTTTTAATTTTATGTTTTTTTATTTACCTTGCGGAATCGATTTTCGACCGTGATCGTTCGGTCGTTCGGTTATAAGTGTTTAAGATGCGATAATCCTATGCATAAAGAACATACTGCTAAAATTTGGGTAAAATGTAGCATTCACTTGTTTTCTTAATATTTTTTAGCATTGATACGTTCCTAATATAAGTTTTCTAATCTAATTTAAGTGTTTGTATCAATAAAAACTTAATAACTTTGTGTGATTAACTAAGCGTTACTATTTTAAAACCAGTGAACTTCACCTATTATTATTTTATTATTGTTGTACTGGGGTCCACTTACTGGAAATTAGCATAGGCCAGAAATCGGCCCTTGTAGTACTATTGTTTACAGATGGTCCATCCTGTTGTCCTACAGAAGCCAAGGAGTTCCCCCAGCTCTGTGGTCACCCAGTGTTCCAAATCTGTTACGCCAGTACACCTCAGCACAGTAAGGCGTTTGTTGGCCAGACTCGGGCAATCTAGGAGGAAGTGTTCTGTACTTTCTTCCTCCTCACCGCAAGCTCGGCAGGTGTCATCTGTTTGGACTCCTATTCGTTTGGCGTATTGACCTAGAAGATTATGGCCCGTTAATACTGCCACCAATGTTCTAACGCCATTTCGGTTTTTCCCTAGGAATTGTTTTGTCCTCATTTGATTAGGGTCAGGCCAAAGAGCTCGGCTTATCCTACAGTCGTTCCTGTCATTCCAAGCCGTATCTGTCTCTTTCCAGAGGATTTTGTCTAGTTCCCTTTTTACCGTTGCTAGTGGCACTTTAATTGTGTCTATTCTAGTGGCATTTTGGTCGGCTGATCCAGCTCACCCTAGCTCATCCGCTTTTTCGTTTCCCTCTACACCGCTATGTCCAGGGACCCATGTCAGTTGTACATTGACTCGGATTGTTGCGGCTTTGAAAGCCTGCCTACAATCCTGCACCAATTGTGAAACTACGCGGTTAAAGGCAAGCGCCTGCAGTGCCGAATTACTGTCTGAGAGTATTTGTATTCTTCCATTAAGGTTGTTTGTTGCCGCTTCTATAGCCGCTATTATTGCAAACACTTCCCACTGGAAAACTGTGGTGAGGCTCTTCAGTTTATAACTTCGTTGAGTTGCGGGTGACTTCACATAACTAAATGAATATGTTTTTTTAATTAAAACTAAATTATGTAATAAGTGTCTCCAATTACATTATATCACCTTTTAAATGTCGTTGGAATAACGTTTTTATCTATTAATTCCGCCTAGATATGATATGATGTTTGAACAAAACACCTCGTTCAGACTTTTTTTAAATTTTTGCTGCTGTTTTCGAAAATATTAAGAATACTAAAATATTTTAGAACTTTCTCTAAATATATTCTTTTTTTATACTGTCTAAGGTTCAATTTAAAAAAAAATTAATTAAATCGGATAATTGAATCACAAGATATTAATTATCAAAGGCATGCGGGTATAGCATACCCATGTGCTCCTTAATAGAGAAGAAGCTATAGTGCTTCTCTTGAGGGTTAAGAAGGAGGGAATCAAAAAAGCTTTGCGACCTCCGTATTCTGGCCCGTATGAAATTATTGACAGGGTCAGCGACCATATATACAAGGTTCGTATCGCAGACAAGGAAGTCAGCATACCACCAAAAGTCTGAAACCTGCATTTATCGTCATTCCAGATGCAAAAATGCCATAATATACACCCACAGTCAGCAGACTACACGAATCGCCCGCTATACTAAGAACTGACGTTGGGTCCGTCATTCATTTCATTACTGAACTAAATCATGTATGTCAAACGTCACGCCATGAACTAGTTCAACTGCCAACAATATGAACTAGCCTTCAATCAAGCATTCAATCAAAAAGTACTGAACGTAGATTAACGGAAAAATTGAGATGGAACGCAATGTCAAACAAGAAAAAAACAGTCATTCCTCGAAACATTAGACGAACCAAAGATCACCAAAATAATAAAACTGAAGAACTCTAGTGGCATGGCTACTTGAAACGCATAGACGATTCTGCAGAACCAAAACAGCATTTGTTGGGAAAACCGAAGGACGAAGAGCAATAAAGTAGCAATAGGGTATCGAAATTTAGTGAAATAGTAAATAGAAGCGATATTCGGAGACGAAACATTCAAAGTTTTTGGCGCAATGTAGGCTGTATGCTGCACAGCCCTTTTTATTATATTTATTGCATATATCAGTTGTCCTATACCTCAATGTTTCCTTCAATACTGTTTGACTCACCACCTCGAAAAATGACTTCTCTGATGATGATGAAAATGAAAAATATATTTCTTTTTGATAATCGTAAGTTCATCAATAATTAACAGTCTCAGGTATGACACCACACCAATCATATCCACCTATCAACCGAATAACTTTGAATACCTTTTTGAAGCCTTTTTAAAAAAGTGTATACTTTTTGCACTGCTTCCTATTCATATCTTAACTTGTATAAATATGAACATGCTTTTTTGCGACCTATATACATATTAAACTTTAAATATTCGTAATTGCTAATTGAATTATTTCATTGGATTTTACGCGTCATATTTACCTATAGCCAAAGAATTTACATGCTTCTTACTTATAATCTTCAATCTGTTGATTGATAAACAAGAAGGAATCACATGAAGAATTGGGATCGACAATTTAATCCGAGTTTTGGATAGAATTAATTCGTATGTAAGGAGATATAAATAAAAGACGAGCATGGTAGCTATTTTTCATGATATTCATTGAAACTTCCTTCTTAAAATTTGCTGAAACCCTCATGTTTACATTTAATTCAATACAACAGAAAATCCCATACTGGAACTTTTTCCCAATATAAACGAAACATCCAGCTTTTTCCTTTTCCTTTTATGATTTATCATATTATCTTCTTCATCGGTTTTATGTTTATCTTTGACAATAAGTATGCCTTCCACTTGAATGAAATCATTTCAAATTGTGTGTCATAAATTTATTGAAGCTCCGCCAACATGAAATTCTTTACACAATACCCTAGAACGGAATCCTCCAAGGATTGACATTAATAGCTCAAAAGGTTGTTCTACATTCAATTGGGACTAAGACAAGAACATCCTTAGGAACTTTGTTGCGAAAGTAAAGTTCCATTGAAATGATATTTCTAGTAGAAAAGATATTTTATGTGAAGGACCAAAGACTTGTTTTGTATTTCAATTGTTTTGATATTTAATTTGTATTCATTATACAACGTTGTTTTCAGTTGAAAGGTTAAAATTTATTTTCAGTCTTCTTCTAGACAACTTAAGCTTATAAAATATCCAAAAATTATTCATGTCTGCGAAAAGATTGCTTTCGTATAGCCAAAATAATTTAGTATTATTTCCGAAATTTTCACGAGTCTGCAAATTACTTATATGAGCTCCCATTTCGGCAATAGGTTTTATTTTAGTAATCTCATTGTCGTCACTGCATAAGATATTATTGCCCCCTTTGTTGCCTAACTTCATAGGTATTTTTATTCTGTACGTTCAATTTTCTCTCCTTAAAAAATATTGATGAATTCTACAATTGTTTTCGTTGCTTGAGCCCGCAGGGTCAACGCAAAAGTCAGCGAACCCAAGCAACAACAAACAAACTTTTGACCTTAATAAACGAAAGTAGGAACTTCTAATAGATTTTCAAAGTTTCAAAGAAGGTCTACATAGCGCTGGCACTCTCGGGCGGCTTTTCTCAGACAGAGACAGTTAGACACAAGAAGATTTATAATTGTATAAAATTCTCACGCATACGTTTTGAGATTGCCTTTTTGATAAGAAAATTCACAAATCTAAATATGTTTCCACTTATTTTGGTTCAACACCGTCAAATTTACTGGAAGAAAACTCGCACAAAATCCCAATATAACAGTACTCGACTGCCATTTATGCAAAACTTTTCGAAATCTCAAAGAGGAAGGAGTGGAGAGATGCGCATTAAAATTCTCTTAAATTTTTATCATAGCCAATGACACATACACTATCACGCTTTTTAAAAAAGGTACAAAATGAGGCATAACAAGTTAGCTATCGCGCTCGCTCCTCTCAGCGATGTCGCTTAAATTCAAAGCTCTCTATCTTGAAAAGCTGGCTTTATTTGCTACGTGGGATATTGCTCTCTCTTTCTTTGTGATGCTCCTCTGGACTGTTAGCGCTATTATTAAAGCTTGAGAAGTACTGGAAACAGATTTGATTGAAAACTCGATTGAGAATATGTTAGACGTTTTGAAACTTTCTGTTGCTATTTAATACTGTCCAAAATATTGCTTGGAGCAAATATTTTCTTAGTCTGGGTTGAACTTAATTAAAGAATACAATAAATAGTTTTTCAAAAAAAATATTCAAAAGATCGATACAAAACATAACAGCTCCTCGATAACCCTAAAACTCGAATAAAAACTGTTTCATGCTGAAAACGATGACATTCTTATTATATTACTCACATATCTAACATTTTCGAGTTAGTATCTGTTTTCACTATTATAGGCAATTAAGTAGTGTTAAAATAGTGCAAAAAATATAGTTAATTCAAAGAAGCCACTGTACGTGACTAAGGATTTAAAATTGCTCCGGTTTGTGAGTGTGGTATTTCAAATGTAAATTCGGGCCCATGATCGGTAACGCATACAAAATAAACCGACATATAGTGTTTGTGATGTGAATTTTGGGCAATGACTTGAATGTACTTAGTTTTTGTCCAACCTCGCTGGGTACCGCCAAAAATATCATGCTGAAAACTACATTAGATGCTTCGATAATGTATTATGTGTCAGAGAAAGTTCTGTTTTTTTTATTTAAAATTTCATCCAAATTATAATGTCCTTTGTTAGTCACATTTGTGTGCCAGCATTCTGTTTGTTTATCGATCCCCTTAGAAAATGAGTCGTCCATGTTTGATACGCCATCAAAAATAATGAAATATGTCGATCACAATCTCTCGGATTTTCGTCGTCCATCTTGACAATATGTTTATTATTATGTTTATTGTATCTGACTGAGGGTAAAGTTGGATTGCCCTTGTTTTACGTATTCCTAGCAGCTCACACATTTCCCCAAAAATTTCTGAATTTTATTTTCGGTCTGAATCTGAATGCAATTTACGGATTATTATGCTTCCTGGTGAGGAATTGGGTATACTCCTCGACACTTACTGAAGCAGTTAGCCATGACGAGTGTATACCGATTTCTCCATTCGGACTGAGGAAAGGGTACTGCGATATCCAAGACTATTCTCGCGAATGGTAGTCTTTCTTTGTAGGACTGCATTTGTCCTCTCGTTCTTCAATTCGGGCCTTACACGAAAACACATACTGTGCACTAACGACACCAGTCCAGTATGCGTTTCCCTAACCCCTCAGTTTGAGCGGCCTTATTTCCAGGCTCTGATATTGGTCTGAGTCTCGTTCTAGCGACACCCCAGGGGCAATAACCTGGTTTCCTTCGCTGCCTGCAGTCTCGTTGCAGTCGCCCTTATCACAACAATTCCAGTTAGAGCCAAAAAAAATCATCCGTGACTCCATGCTTATGTTCACGCCCTCACATCTACATACTTATTCTGGCTGTGTTATGAACAGTAATTGTGGCGGCTTTGAAATTTAAACTATAGTCAGTGTGTCCTTAGCTGAGCGTATTTTGGCTAGGCAAACAGCTTGTTGCAGTTTCCCGTCATACGACGCGTTAATAATCGCTTCCGTTGCCTCATTATTTCGATGGTCTGTCTCGTATGCTCGCTAAGCTAAGAGTGCCAGTCTTTAAATTTCCTGGGCTAGCTGCTACAGATTTTCGCGTGGTTTCTGCATCCGATATCGTAGCTGCGACCTTCAAATCTGCTTCAAGTGATCGTCATTATATCGCATGTCAAATGCATTCATAATAACATGAGAGTTTGACTGTGACTCAACTGGGATCGTTTGAAGAATCTCGGCAGCTGGGCCTCTCATGCCAAGAATTAATGCAATCGCTCGCTCCTGCTCATTCCAGTGATTTTTTTTAGCGGCAGCTTAAAACTAAGTCCAGCTCCAAGCCATTTGTCCATCAAATGTTGGTGATTACACAGTTTTGAATGAAATATGGGCTGTACTTACTACTGGAAGCGGAGTATTGGCTATCGTTACCTTTGTTTGATATTAGTCTTCTTATATCCTTTCTTACACTTTGTCCGTTTTCGAATCGCATTTTTTTCAGTCTCAATTCAAATACTCAATCTACAATATACAAATCAGTTCAAATACTCCCCTTAAAAAAGGATGTACAGGATTCTGTACACATGCTTAAAAATTTGGTGGCTCAGGGACTTTATCTGTATATTCTGGGACATCCGTTTTCCATTATTTTCGGGTAGCAGGGTGTTTCCATTTCGACGGATGTGGTTGTACCGCTGCACATCTGCGTTATCTGAGGATGGTTTATTGGGAATGTCTTCTGTGGTATCTAAATTGTCTGGGTAGGTACAGTAGTCTCAAATTCAGACTGTGCTCAGAGCTAATGTCTGGACAGATGGTTTATATCCAAAGACTTCTTTTTTACGCTATTTTGTTACGTATTACGATGTGTAGACGACATTAAACAAACAAAAAAATATATACATTAATAAATGAATAAATAAATAAAATAACAATTAATTATTTTGGTTAAGTTTTTTTAAATGTACCCATATTTGTAAGTTAAAAGAAAATCATACGAGATGAAATAGAAGTACGAATAAAATTAAAATAAAGACATTTATAGTTAGATTTCGGTATTAAGTAATATTTAGTTAAATAATATTTGTAACAAACAACACAAAACAATATATAAAAAAAGTCTCAGTAAAAATAAAATGTCAAAAAAAGTCTCACAAATAAATATTCCCAATAGAAAAAAAAAACCAAAAAAATTTCTTGGAAATTATTTGCGATAAAATTTTCTATTGATATGATTCACTGGGTTGTTGTGTACATATCGCTATAAGAAGAATAGAAATTGTGAGGTACGGGAGACTCAATCAATAGAGGACTAAATCAATAGAAGTATCAAGGTATCGAAGTATCAATAGAAGTATCAATGTATAAGACAATCAATGGATTAAAGTATCAATAAAGGATCAATAGAAGTATCAATCAATAGGAGTATCAAGGAAGCTGTTTGAAGTTTTTAGCCCCAGAAATCCTCAAATCGCCAAATCACAAAGCTCAAGGGAACATAAGATCGAGGCCAAGAAGATAGTAAACAGGCAGCAGAGGTGTTCAGGACGCAGTGCAGCGGAATTCCTTGAAGTCCCGAAACCAATCTGAGGTGGAGATTCGTGCTAGAGGAAGCACGTTCAGAGGTAGCGCAGCAAAATCAATTGAAGTCCCGAAACCAATCTGAGGAGGAGATTCGTGTTGGAGGAAGCAAAAGTGATCGGAGGTAGTGCATTAGAATTCATTGAAGTCCCGAAACCAACCTGAAGTGGAGATTCATGTTGGAGGAAACAGAAGTGATCAGAGGCAACGCAGTGGCGATCCTTGCTAGAGGATGCAGAGGTGGTCAGAATCAACGCAGCACAATTCACAGGTGGTTTGACCCTTTGGTATTTGATCTTTTTATTTATTTATTACCCTAATATGAAGGAGTAAGCTCTTTCTGCGTGTGTGTATGTGACATGAAAGAATCAGGGCTTAAATAATGTTCTAACCCCCATGCCCGCGCGGTGAGCTAGTCGGTTAAAAGTAACTTCCTTCGGCCGTCATTATGTGGCCTTTGTATTTTCAAATAACCCTGTCTCTTTAACCTTGTTCCTTTCTTTCGCTGCAGGTGCGACCTATCGGTTGCCCTATTATTATTTATTCATTATTAATTAATTATTTGTTATTTTATTATTTTTATGAAAATACATCACAATTTTCATCACTCTTACCATAATTATCTGGGGGTGTTACATACACATCCGCAGACAATACATCATCGTCTTCTTCTAGATACGATATAATCTCATTTACCGACAATCTACAACAAATTTCCATATTATCATATTGATCCAATATAAGATCCGTATATTTAAATGAAAAATTAAATGTGGATACCTTAAATTTTCACTTGACTTTATTATCATATGCTAACCTTAATCTATAGCCGACAAACATAATCATCAAGACTTACATTTGCAAAAGAGTCATTTTTTCACGAATATCATTAAAAACTCGCCCGTAAAATTGCACAATTTCGCCGCCAAATCAAAAATATAACATATTGATTAGACTGATAGAGATGTAAATGCTAGCCCTGTAATGGATGCGTTCACGTAGTTTAAGTTAGAAAAATATCATATAAACCGATCCAAATCATCATCACTAGAATGATACAGGTAGAAAAACGTTGTTTATGTATACCTTATTTGCTTTATACCATTTGCTTTGTGACCTACTATCGTCTGCTGCAATTTTTTGAAAGAACACCAAAAAAAAATACAGCATGCACGATAACTGTCCTTAGAAAAGTCTAATAAAAAAATAAAACGTGGTTTTAATCAGTCTTCAAATTTAAAATTTAAGTTTAATGTATGATGCCTGGACCAAACAACATTCTTTAACCTCGCTCATACTCCTCCTTCGCTTGCAAAGATTTTTGCTCTCCACGAGCAGTTCCGGTCTCTTTAGATGCCTCAGGGGAATGGGAACGGGTGGAAAAACCGTTTGATTCTTGTAACATTTTTATTTTTTGCATGTTCCCGCGTGCGTTGGCATATTTTAATTCCCATGAATTGAATTATGTTCAAAATAGACATAAATCCGTCATTGAATGTAAATGAAGAAATATTTGCGGCCATATTTATGATATTTTTTTCCACAAAACGTATGTTTGTGAGCCATATTTACTATATGGCTCAGAGAGTATTATAACTTTCGTTATGAAGGCCGAAATACAATAGTGCGAGACTGCGATACGAGAGCGCGACGAGAGTCTCGCAGCAAATGTCAAGCAGTTTTCGTAACATGTAGCATCCCGGAACCATCTGACCATCATGCCTTACTTCTTCACGTTGCTCTCCCCGGTGCAAGGATGCCACCACCTCAAGCACTCACCCGATCATACCGGGGCGTAGATTGGCAGATCTTTGATGAACAACTCTCCGATCACCTAGAAGGAAAATTTCCCGATCATCGAATATACAACAACAATGAAATAGATGAGTCAATCCAAACGCTTTCCTGCTATATTCTAGAGTTGATGAACACATACACACGCACCAGCTAAACCACCCCTCTCCTCCAAATACGGTAACATATCCCCTCAAACAAGGAACTTAATTAGAACTAGGGCTAGGTGGCAGCAACGCCTTAAAAGGATCTTCCACCGAAACTTAAATCGAATTAATGAATACATCAAACTAGAGTCCCAAATTAACTGCCTGGAGACACTGATAAGGGAAAACGTGTACGCTGAAATGAACAAAGCGTTTAAAAAAAGGCTATCCGCTATGAAACCTTCTCCCAACGTATTCAAGGAGATTAATGCCCTTACGGGCCGTCAAACTGCCAAGTTCTCAATAAACAGAGACCCTATCCAATTAAATGGACAACTGTTTATCACGACGGAACAGAAATTAGCCGTTTGTGCACTACACTACGCCCATCTATACAGGGAGAGGATGTCCTCGGACCAACGAACCAACACAATTGTAGAGAAAACGGTCAATGACTTCTTAAACGGATACCAAGGCTCCTACCTCACCATCTTTTTGCCAACCAACAGAGCCGCTAACCCCTCAAGCGAGCCGTTCAAACGTTTCTTTGCAATTACCGAACAGGTATTAATCGCCCTCCGCTCAATCAATTCCAAAAAATCCAGCGGTGGGACAAGTCCCGTGTGGGACTAGAGTTTCTTGTACAAACTCCTTAAAACACAATGCCCCACCCCACTGACTCGAATTATAGCCAACTTTTTACACCAAATAACCCTCCTTGTAAAAATTTCCAATACCTTCTCTGATTCTATCAACGTACGCTCTGGTGCCCCGCAAGGATCAATACTTGGCCCTCACCTTTTTAACTTTTTTCTTAACGACATTCCAACACAAGTGCAACCGATATACAATACACAGTATGCTGCCCAAATAAATATCACCAACCCCCTCCCACACACAATTCTATACGCGGACGACATACTTGTTCTTGCTACCCACGCGTCCCCCCTAAAGGCCCAGCAAGCCATCGCTCTACATCCCTACAAAAGTACCTTTCAAAATGGACCCTCTCTATCAACGCTGAAAAATGCGAACTCATATGCTTACGGAACGCTTCCGGCAAACGACACCGATCTGCGCCAGCCGAGAGTTAAGAATTCTCTCTACAAATTGATAACGTCCCCGTCCCCCTAAGGAACTGCATGAAATACTTGGAGGTGCTTTTCCCTCACCGCCTCAAGTTTAATATCCACGCCCGCAGAGCCATCGAAAAATCCACTTGGGCTTCCGCAGCCCTAGCCCCCTTACTCTCCAAAAAGTCTGTCCAAGTAAGTACTAAACTTTTAATCTACAAAACCCTCATCAGACCCATTATTAGCTACTGCTTCCCTGTCTGGCTCACTATTTCGCCTACCGTGGCAGAAGAGCTGCAAATTTTCGAACGGAAAATGTTGAGGAAGTGTTTGTCCAAGTATAGAAGACAAAACAAAAAGCACTATCGGAGCACCTTCCTATACAGTCAAACAAAAATCAAGCCTATCATGCAGTATATGATTGAGACGAGCTCGAAACGCCTTAAGAAATGGGTAACTCACCCTGAATTTATAATAAGTGAATTTGTTTCCCGGAATATCGCTGAAAACTTCGCTTCCCCATACCTCTCGCCCATCAAACTACTTAGCTCTAACGCTTCTACCTTGACAAATCCACGCTTAATATTGAACCACAAGCCTCCGTTCTATGTACGGACAGAACAAGGCGACCGCGGCTAACCAACTTATGCCAGCAACGGGCGAACTTCATAATTGACCAAGGTCAATCGCGCTATCGAAAGCAGGATACAGAAACATCATCATGGTCGGAGCCAAGACTCCGAACTCGCACCTCCATCCGATTACTACCTCCATATCAACCTTTAAATTGTAAATAAGAAAAAGTACGTAGAATTAAGTGAGAATAAGTTAGGTTTAAGGTTTACCAATCAAAGGAAAAAAAGCCTTATGAGCAAAGGATAAATTTTAAAATAAAAATGTAATCGAAGCCTATGTCAAGAATCGGTTACGACCAGATCTATAGAATAGTTGTTTGACAAACTGTCGCTGTCAAACATTAGACATAATCATATCAGATAACGAAAATCATGTACGTATAAAGTCTCAATAAATAAATAAATATTTATCTATCTTCCGTAGCATGTATTTGTATGCGTCATCGTACAATGATTGCGGTGCGTCGATGCGAGGCAGGAAATATTTGGAAAAACGAAAATTCCTCGCAACGATGTGCGTGACGTTTGTCAAATGCAATATGGCGCTTAAATGAAATTTGAAATTCAAACCCCTTAATTACTTTTTAAGTACTATGGTTATTTCAAATGAATATTGAATGTAAATTTCGTGCATCCTAGTTAAGGCTTTTATTTGCTAAACGAAGGAACATTCCAAATTCAAAACTTTAAAAAAATCAAAACAATGACATTTGTCGTAAGAACATTAATGTTCCCCGCATCGCGTGCATTGTAAATTGAATGCGTTGCGTGACGACGAGAGAGAATCGCATCGCGCTCACGTATCGCCGTCACGCAGTATTGTATTTCGGCCTTTATTCTACATCTACCTAAATTCTACGTAAATCTTCTGATGATTAGTCTTCATAAATCTTCTTCCTTGTAGCACTACAGCCCCTCTCAGATCTTCGCTTCCTGCAACAAGCTTCTCCAACTGTCTTGGCCCATTGACCAGAGCCCTCCAATTTCAAAATACGAGCAGCGTTGAACTGTCAAACTGTCTTCTCTTCGTGCACGCAACTCTTCTGAGATTTACATACTCTTCTCTCTTCGTCCTGGTTTTCCAACCTAAATATTTTTTATACGGCAGATTCTTTTTATTTAACGCATCCATTGAAAGCCGCTTAAACTTTAACCCACATAGGTCGTTACTTGTTTTCAGCATGTTATATGAGTTGTTGCCGAGGATTTCCGTACAATTTTTCGCCACAAACGCCTCCTGGAGCCTTTCAATGTCAAACTTTGGTAGGGGGATGGCCTTCGGCGAATACGTCTTTGGCATGGGATATTGATCTATTAGTTTAACCAAGTATTAATCCGTGTAACAATTGGCTCCTCGGTATGTGCGAATGTCAAGTAGGCTCGAGGTCCAACGTTGCTGTATTACAACGCGATTGATCTGATTTTGTGTGTTTCCAAAGGTTGATACCTAGGTCGTTTTATGTATTCGTCGATGTGGTAAGCTAGTCGTACGCATGACTAGATTTCTGCTACATGCAAAGTGAATCAGGCGTTTGCCGTTGGGGTTGGTTTCATCGTGTAGGCTATGCTCTCCACTCGTTCCCCGATGAGATAGCTCATTGCCAACTTTAGCAAGGGATTTTACAGGGACAAAGAGTTAATCCGTCGCCCAACCTCTACTCCGGCGGTATGGTTATGACTTTGATCCCGTTATCAGGTGCAGAAAACTTGCCTTCACCTTCTTTCGTCAGTATTGGAATTTTCTTTGTTTTTTTTTTTTTTGACGCTGTAGCGGTCGAATCGAAGATGATTTACCAGGTTTCTTAGGCATATTTTACAGACATTTTCCATCTGAATATCCTAAACAGACTAAAACTTATTCAAAATGTATATAGGAATTAGAACCGCGGGGCGTATATAAGATATATATAAGTAATACCGGTATAATAAAACGTCCTCCTCTACCTTTACAGCTGCCGTTAATTGCTTAAATCACATTTTATCGAAATGAGTTATGAGCTTTTGCCTATAATTTCAACCAAGCGATTATGGGTACTTGGAAGGAGTTTGGATTTTTAAGATTCAAACACACTGTTTTTGAATAACTAACACTTGATTTTTTCACTCATAAATTCTTCACATACACTGTTTTATCACGAATTTCGTTGACTGCCGTTTGTTTCGTTGGAGTATGAGTTTTGTACTTTTCGAAGTAACGATTTGAAACTGAGTCTTAAAGGAAAATTTTGGGTCGAAGTCAAACTAGGTTCACATGCAGATGAATAAGTTTCTTTAAAAAGGATAACTAGAGAATGCTAATTCAAAAAGGGGTTCAACAAGATTGCGATGTAGTAAAAGTAGAATGTGTGTGTAAGTACATCTGGCTGCTTGATTTTGACTACTTGTTAAAATATTATAAAGGATTAATGAAGAGTACAAAAATGTAAGGGCAGGGTACATTCTGGGTGGCTTGGGTCCGCCGGGCCTTGCTTTGTGGGTCTCGAGGACGCGTTTCGGCTGCATACAGCCATCTTGAGCCATCGGAGAACGAGCTGAAGATGGCTGTATGCAGCCGAAACGCGTCCTCGAGACCCACAAAGCAAGGCCCGGCGGACCCAAGCCACCCAGAGTTAATTTTGGCCTGCGGCAACACCAAAACGGGCAGGGTACATTGTTTGAATAAGATAAAATAACGCTAGAAAGCCATAAATGTATTAGTTAGTTTCAAATTATGAAGCTATCTTATAATGATTCGTAAAGGGTTGCGCTGGGAATCATATAATTCTAATTTGTGAGATCTTTCGAAAGTTTCCCGTCAAAACGGACTTATATTCTGTGTTGATTGAATGAAGTCTTACGAAAAAAATCTTCTAACAAGTGGGGTAGCAAACTTGGGAATCACAGACTCCACTAATTTTTATATATTTTGTAGGAAAGTCAATTCTTAATAACTACGTTAAATGGTAAACCGCACTTCGCTTTCATTTTGGAGAATGTTAATTTAAAGGATTATAGATGACTTTTCACTTTCCCAAATTTATTTATTTAATTTTAAATGATTTGTTACTTTTGTTAAGAATCAGTACACGTAAGAGAAAAAGGGCTAGGGATGACGTTATAAACATTGTTGTAGACACATGGTTTTAACCAGAAATATGTAGCTTCATAATATGTATTTTCCGTGGGTTTATAACATGCAGTTTCCCACATCAGTTTAGCGTATTTTTGCTTAAAATATCTTTCATTGAACCTTTTATGGCACATCATTTAAGAGACCTAGCCCTTTAGTTAACATTCGATGTTTAGTATAGACAACAAAAAAACCACTTATGCATGTAACTAGACTTTCTTAGCTCATAAGATGCAATAAAACTATTCCGAAGAACTTGAGTGACGCAAATGTCGGTCAGGTACTAACACCACCACATTCGAGGTTTGGTGTTAACTACGAAGAACAAAATGCGGAGTCTGCCAATAGTCCGCGACGGATTCACTTCTTTCTCTTTTTTTGTATTTGTTTTTTCTTTTGTTTAAATAAACACATTATATTGTAAATTTATTTGTTTCAATTAATGTATTGAATAATTCAGTGAGCGTCTTGATAAATCAAGTTACAAATCGAATTATAGTGTTACGCTAGAATTGCACCGACGCGCGTATAACATTTTACAATTTTAATCAATAAATATTTCAAATGATGAAGTGTTCATTTATTTTTTGAAATTTAAATAGATTTTATGTTATTGTTAATATATATATTATAATATATAATATATTAAACATTTTTAATTGTAATAATGCCAGTTATTATTATTAAGCTATTGCATAGCTTTTATCTCGGGCTTTGAGCGCGGCGACCGAATGAAGAAATTCCGTAACGAAAAAAAACCTAACACCACCCACTCCGACCGGCACAGCGGTGCAGCGTTGAAAGCCGTGCATCGTCTTACGTCGTATCAGTTCGGCAGACTTCGGCACGGCGTTTGGGTGCGTGCGACTAGACGTATGCGTGTTGACTGTACGAAGCTCGCACGGATCGAGACGAGCTGCTCCGAGATGAGCATTTTATTCATCGCACTTTACTTGAGTACACTGAAGAAGGGTCGAAAATACTTGGTACAAATGGTAATAAATTTCCACTTATCTTGGCTGGCGATTTCAACATCAACTTCGCTGATAAAAAATCAGAGCGGTTGATAACTTTTCTTTCGGAAAAATTAAATCTAAAAATGAATAATGATCCACAAGAATCCACAACAAAATATGGGACCACCATTGACGCGGTATTTTCCAGATATTTAGAGGATATCAAGTCTCAAACTTATGTCTCTTATTTTAGTTACCATAAACCGATAGTTTCAATGATAAAAATTCCTGAATAACCTACATGTATTTGAAGATAATAAAAATATTTTAAAAAACAATATTAACTTCTAATTTATTCAATATTTTCTTTTATTGCTTTGCAATAGCTTCACCGCGGCAGTCCCCGAGTGCCACACATTTTTTATTATTATTGGGAATTTTTAACGTTAATAAACTTTTTAAAGGAACATAAATTTTGAGTTATTGTATGCTTCTGCCATAGAGGTATAAGATAATAGAGAGGCTATTCCCGTGTATGTGACTGTCCGTGAGCGTCCAAAGAATTGGATTTAGCTAATTTTTCCCTTTCGTAGCTGCTTCACCTTCGGCAATTTTCGGAACATCCATATTTCAAATGCAAAATATATTACAGCTTAAATGGTGAGAAATTTTCTCTTTTCTAAAAGCCCGCCCAATTATCTCTTTGCGCAACAACTTAAACATATTATCTACAAGTTTCTGTAGCCCTCAAATGGGAAATTTACCATTTAATTATTTATAAACCCTAAAACTAAGTTGTTAAGGATGATACTTTTTCTCGTGAAATTTAAAGATAAATATCTAAACTTTGTCGAGGTTTTCCCCAAATAAATTGGTGGCAATAGAATCTTATTCATATTTTGTGGGAGAATGAAACATTCTCGCCATGCAAAACATATATTTTTATTGATAAAACTTAATTTGAAATCAATGTTTACAAATTTTAATACGATGTGAATTGTCGGATACATTCGTAATTTTAATTTGACACTGAGCTGAATATACAGTTAGATAAATAATTCTACTTGAAGGTATGCGCACACTCAAAAGTGTAAGGCCAAGTTTTTTTTCTAATATTTTTATGAAATTGAATTACCGGCGGCTGAGTATAATCTAAATTACGAGAAATTTTACTCCTCAAAATGCTTATTCATTGAATATCTACAAGAACCCAGTTTGATAGAAATTTCTTTGTGAACTCTTTTTTGATTTAATGTTGGTAGAATAATGTACATGCACCCTCAATTCGTCGAAGCCATTTCTCCTATTTCAGTTGGTTCAATGCTCGGGTTTTTTCGATTGCAGCCGAACTGAATGAATTGTCAAAACAAGACTAATAATCTGTGTTTTGATTCATTTTCGGAGTGATTTACGGGCGAATTTTGTAAGTTACTTGTGTCAGACGAATTTTTCAACGATAAAAATTACAAATCGTGAGTGCTACTTTATTTGTGATTGTGGAAAAGTGCAAAGACAATAGTGACAGTGATTTTTAAAGACAAATATAGACAATGAAGTGTGTGATTTTCACTTGCAGAAATCACACTTGTTCGCGGCCATCCGGGGTGTGGTTTCATAGGTAAATTTTAGATAAATAATTAATTTTTAACTTTTGCGTTGATTAGGTCAAGATAGATGCCTTTTTCAATAATAATGTAGAAATTATTGGTTTGTCGGTCAATAAGATTGTTTACAAAGGCGTGGCTTAAGCTTCGGCTTGAGTTTTTGACACTCACCTGAATTTTTTGTGCGTTAAACTTTCGCGAACCCATTGGCATAGTTCAAAAGTTGTTAAAATTTTGTTGGTATTTGTAAATTTTTGCAAATGTTAGTAAAAAGTGGGCGGTTACGACGCAAAAGTGGCTTATCGTCCTCTCTATATCTAATAACTCTATGGCTTCTGCGGTACAGGACCCCTTCCCCCTGATTTCACCTACTCCTAAATCTACTATCTGGGGAAAGACTCATATGTGCATAAATATGATTCGCCAAAATTTTGCTTTGTCTTGCATCTGCTTTATGTATGAAATGTATTGAAAATATGGGGTCTAGGCGGTGAGGTACATATGAACAGAAATATGATTGGCAAAACATATCTCCAGTTATACGGATGTGTTATGCACCGAAATTTTTTGTTTCGGCCACGTCGTATTCTTATAACTGCAGCCATTCGCCTACGAGGTTTTGTAAGTGTAACACGTGAAATTTGTTTAATGCTGCTTGCTCGAGTGCTCTGTGTATATTATCAAAACGGAAGGAGCGAGTACGAGCTCTCAAGCTCTTGTTCATGAAACATTGAAACTTGAGGAATCAATGAAGTGTGAAATTACTAGAAAATTTACATATTGTAAATTGTTATTAATAGAAAATGAACTTGTTGTGGACAATCCTCCATTAGAAATTTCTTCTTCATCAATTGCTATGGGAGAGAATTTCATAAAAGTATCTCTGAAATGCTAGATGAGATTGAAGCGTTTAAGATTGAAGACATAATATTTGGTACATTCAGTACACTGGTATTCCAAAAGATCATGGGGATTTCGTAGCTGAAGAATTTTCTGCAGAGCCTCGTAATCATATTCCACCATGGTATAAAGAAAGAGTAGTCGCTATTGTTGAAAATATTTGGAAAAAAGGAGTCGAGTGGACTGGAACTTCAAATTCATTTTTTTCGAAGATGGAAGCGAAGTGCGTCTTACCATTTTACGTTTTTAAATAGGGGAGACAACCCTACAACATACATAAAAAACAGCAAAATCCGTGCTTGGTGAGTTTGATACTCCCCTTGTAAGGTAAAAATATCATTAAAGCTTAATTTTTTCTAACATCTTGACGAAATGTGGGCTAAATGGAAAAATGTTGCATATAAATTGCTCCAAAGCACAATATAATTTTTAAGTAATTTTTGCCATTATTATATATTTCGGTTATCTTAGATAATAAACTATTTGATTGTCTATATTTTATGCTTTTTTTGTCGCAATAATTCGTCTGTTATTGTTTGTCTCTGCTAATTCACTGAATTCGAATTATAATTCACCAAGCGCTCATGAACCCCTAAATGATTTGAATTTGATTGACTGTTACCAAATTCCTAAATGATTTTTTACATACGTCTACATGAGCTACATGTTTTAACGAATATTATAGCCGTTTTATGGTGCTGCACGTTTAACATATGGTCAAAATCCTCACGTTGAAACGAAAACAACTCCACCCGCATCAGCAACTGAAAGCGAAAGTACAACTTTAAATTCCGTGCTATCGTCATCAACAACCACAACACCATCTTCAGCTTCGGCAGATGATACCATTCCAATTAATCCTGAAAACGAAGAAAATGGACCCGAAGAGGAAACCGTCTCAGCTGAATTGGAAGCTACGAAAAATGGCGAAAGACGTTCGTTGAACTTGAAAAACCCAAAGGTTAACTTGGATAGTTAAATGCATACCTGTATCTATCTCTGGCGTAAATGCAAACGTTTTAATGCTTTTTAGTGAATGTACGAGTAGTATTACACCGTTAAATCAAAAGCTAAATGCGTTGAAAAGTTTTCAAAAGTAGTTTTACGTAGTAGATTTATTAGCGTTTGAATAGTTTTAGTTTGAATAGTTTAAAAGGAGTTTAGTAGTCCACATGTGGAGCATATTAGCAAAAATAGCGCGAAACCCGTTCTATTGCACTGAATTATGAAGTTTTAATTAGGAAATCATTTTTGCGATTCAAATTGAAGCTTATTTGTTTCAACGCGATCAATCAACTGCTTTTTTTGGAATTTTTTGAATTGCTTTTTAGTACATTATTACAAGCATGCTAAATATCAAAAATAACAAAAAGCCGTAAGTATTGATTTTGATAGATCACTGCTTATAAACATTCTCTAGCGAGAATCAGTAGCATTTACTTGCAATAAAGTTTGAGAAATATTTTTCTGAAAAAATTTCAAACAATAGTTTTCCCTGTTTCACCTGCCACAATTCCCCAGTCTAACTTCCACAGACTCAGATTTTTTGCATTTTATCACAATAAAGCCGCCATGGTCCGAACACGCGTGTTAATAATTGAAATTTCGAAGGATTTTGGCAGGATTCAATTGGAATATATTTTCTCTAATCATATCACAAAGAATCTATTCTGAATTGAAATTTTTGCTTTCTGGTTTTGAAAAAGAATAAAAACCCTTATGAAGCTTATGTTCCTAATTTCAGAATATGTGGAACAAAAAATTTCCTCATGATACTTTCCGTAGCTCTTAAACGCAAAATTCTATATTTAAATCGGCACCTCAGAGCTCTAGTGAAAAGCATTAAACTCAGCTGTTACATTGGTTGCAGCTATTTCACTTTTCACATTAAAAGATATGCATTCTGACAAGTAACCCACCCTTATTTTACAATGACATTTCACGAGATAATACAACTATTGCTAACACGAGTGTTTTGATCGGCAACTTTAGTTCGATTAAAGGCCGAAATACAATACTACGAGACTGCGATGCCAGAGCGCAACGAGAGTCTCGCAGCAAATGTCAACCCGTTTTCGTAACATGCATTTGTATACGACATCGTACAATGATTGCGATGCGAGAAATATTCGGAAAATCGAAAATTCCTCTCAACGAGATGCGTTGATGTTTGTCAGATGCTCTATGGGGCTTAAATGAAATTTGAAATTCAAATACCTTAATTACTTTTTAAGTATTAGGGTTATTCTGAATAAATTGAAATGAAATGCGCCAAGTGGAAATTTGATGAAAATATCGGTGGCAAAACCTTACCCATAGGCACAATATCACCCCAATTTACGAAATATTCATTTATCTTTCCTCTTTTATCTTTGTTAAAATATGGTTCCACTGCTTGGAGCAAAAATATCCTGTTTATTGTATAATAAAAATTATTGAGCCTTTGGGTAGAGCCATTATTCCATCTGTGTAGAACTTCTGTGGTCAATCGGCGAAAAACTTGGCCAATTGATTTTCACAGTCCCTTTTTGAAGTGAATTTCTTTTCAGTAAAGAAGTTTTACAGAGACCGAAACAAATGGTAGCCTGATGGTGCAAGGTCTGGACTATACGGTGAATGCATCAAAACTCTCCAGCCAAGCTCTGTGAATTTTTGCCTGGTCATCAAAGATGTGTGTGGTCTGGCATTGTCATGATGGAAGACAACGGCCGTTTTTTGATCAATTCTGGCCGGTTTTTTCGAATTGCTTGTTGCAATCTGGTTAATTGCTGACAGTACAGAGCCGAATTGAGTGTTTGGCCTGGTTCTAGCACCTTATGATAAACAATTCTCTTCCAATCCCACACACACAGCATAACCATATTTGGTGTCAATCCTGACTTTAAGTTGTTTGTGATGATTCACCATTTTTTGACCATGATCTTTTTCGAACGACATTCAAGTATCTTACCCAGTTTTCATCGCCCATGACGATTTGCTTCAAAAATGGCTTGATTTCGTTGCGTTTTATTAGCATTACGCAAATGGAAATTCGATCGATCAAATTTTTTTGTGTTCATTCATGCGGCACTCAAACGTCGAGTTTCTTTGTGTATCCAGTCTAACGAAAATGGTTCAAAACTGTTTGGTGATGGATATATCATGGCTGCTTATGTGTCGGTCTTCTTCAAGTTTTTGTAAGATTTCATCGACTTTTTCAGTAATTGGTCGACTTGAGCGAGGTGCATCTTTGACATAAAAATTTCCCTAACGAAAGCGAGCGAACTATCTCGTGGCTTTTGATAAAGTATCTTGACCATAGACCCCACAAATTTTTCATGAGCCTGCGATGAATTCTCAGCTTTATTGTAGTGATATTGTAAAATATAACGAATTTTCTCAGAAATTTCACTCAGTTTTAAATAAATGCAACTTTTGACACGAATGACGAAATAGTAAACTGTTCAGGTGAAAATTGTAGACTGGAGTTTCGCCTTTCAAACGCATGACAGTTTGACTCAATCTGAATAGTATTGCCCGATATATCACAACGAACACTATCTAGTGACAAAAAAGGCTCAATATTCTTTACACTATCCAACATAAATTTTTCATGTTTTTCTACGGAAAGTTTAAAGGAAAGTTGTACCTTAAATGATTTTAAAAATTCAGTTTTGAGTTCACAGTTCTTCTATTGTTTGGCACGTGTACTCTTCGTTTTCCAGGATATCTAAATACAGATTTAAGGTCTCTTTTAAGGATCTATAAGGTCACTTTTATATCAATAACGCATGGGTAGCCGCTCACATCCATCTCGATGACAGTCTCTCTTGCATAAGATTCTCGCTAAGTCTGTCTAAGGGCTCTAGGCGCTCAAGAAATCGTCTATCGCCATTGTGAAGTACCAATTTTGATTTATCTGAAAGTACCATATGTTCCACATGTCTTAAGATCAACTCACAGGCTTCTCGAACAACAGTGCTCCTTGTCCCTTAGTAGTAATTATGATTTACATACTGGCATTACTGCAAGCAAACTTCCCCCAGAAATCCTTTTTCGCATTAAATTTACTGATATACTTTTTTCTGGTTCTAGGCAGACCATTTCTTAAACGCGAAATTGCTTTAAACCGATTCCATCTATGACACATTATAATTCTTTTTTTTTTAACTGTTCAGATCACTTTCCACGTCTCACGTGTCTGTCTGTTTTCGTTATCGCGAACAATACTAAGAAGAAGAAGATGTATCCTTCGTCTACATCCATTTTTGTGCAACTTTCTTGCGTCATTAGTAACTGAGACTAGGAAAGTAGTTTTTCAAATTTTTATTAAATTATGAGCTTCTTCTTCGGATAACAAACAGTAATAATACTAGGAAAAAAATAATAATAGGAACTACTAAGTATACTTAATGTATCTAGAACTATAAGTGAAACTACATCTAGGAAAATAAAATCATTAATCCACAAATTATTGAGAGAGCTGAATGGTATTTTTCCACAGCATACAATGTTATTGTCACATTGTCAGTTTGACCGTTAGTACATTGCCGAAGCCTTCATTAGTTTTATATCCTTTGTCAAATCTATTCACTCAAAACGGCGCATAATATTTAAATATCAATCTCTATTTGGTCGAATATTCCCTGTGATCAAACATACATACATTTTTTCCTGTGTTTTGGAAAAAGTGCGTAAATTTCAGAGGAAAAAATGTTCTATTCAAAATACTGGCCATCGGCTTCTACACATTTTTACCATCTTTCAGGTAAATAATGAATGCAATGCCGAAAAGCTGCTTCACTTTTGTGGTAAACCATTCGTCAAGCGATGTCCAATCAAAGCGATTTGACATAATTACATTAACCAATATATTGACCATCGTTAGCTTTGACATTCTACCATCTTCTGGGAAGTTTGTTGATTCTACGTTTGAAAAAGTCCTCATCTTTCGAGGCAATCAATTCATCGACCCATTTTCACACACACATCTTAAGTGCGTGTGCCAAATTGTTCAGTTTACGTTAGTAGCGACCTGCTGTGATTGTTTTATTCGGTTTTAGTAACTCATAATACACAACACCCTTCTGGTCCCACCAAATACACAGCATAAGTTTTTGGCAACGAATATCGCGTTTTGGTTGTGAAGTTGATGGTTGGGCTGGATCAACATACGAGACTTTACGTTCACATTTATCGTAATAAACCCATTTTTCATCGCCAGTAACGATTTGACTCAAAAAACTATATTTTTTGTTCTTCGAGATGTTTTTTGTCATTCTGTGATTCGGGCATTGGGTAGATTTTCGTTTAGTTGATGTGGGACCCATTTTCCAAGTTTTCAAATCTTTTCAATTTCCCTTACCTCATGTAAATCTTCGGAATTGGTTGACCAGGTAACACCCAACTCCAGAGTCAGTTCTTTTTGCGTTCGACACGAACTTTCATCCAATAATGCTTGCAATTCTGCATCCTCAAATTTTTTGGCCGACCTGGCCGTTCTTCGTCTTCCATGTCAAAATCATCACTCCGGAAGCATGAAAACCATCGTTCACAAGTTTTTTGAGTTCGAGTATGTTCAGGGTAAGCTTGTACCAAGAATCCACAACTTTCAGCAGCGTTTTTCTTCAAACGAAAGAATTTTATTAAACTTCCCCGCAAAACAACTCTTTCAGACACAAAATCCCACATATTCGAAGCTGAAAAAATTTGTTGTTTACTTGATTTCATTAATAGATTTTTACCCTCCAAAATATCGTATAAGTTATTATAGACACAAACCACATGTAAAAGTTGTGCCATCTGTTCTCTAAATCGATATCATTAGCCGACACTCCGAAAATCTTTCACTGGGTTTGCTGTGTACGATGCCGCATTGTCGCGTAACAAAATCGCTTTGTCATGTCTTCCGGCCCATTCGATTCAGGCATGGTGTGAATTTATAGTATTGCCGATAGCATTTCGCTGGGCTATAAGTGTTCATAATACGCAATACCACTCTGGTCCCACCAGACACAAAGCATGGTCTTATTGCCGATTTGGACTTGGTGTTGAAGGAACGGCTTCGCCAGGTGAAAACCACGATTTTTTCCAGTTCGAGTTTTCAAAATAAATTCATTGCTTATCGTCCTTCGCAATTTGATATAAGCAATACTGCACAATTTTAATATTTATTTTCCATTTGACGTTCTTTCAAATCCCGTGGGAATCATTTACCGAGTTGATTGATCTAACCCATTGCTGGTGAACGTCTGCTGATTGTTTGCTGTCACACAGTTAAATCATTCTGCTAATGACCGTTGATTTTGAACTAGGTCACCATCCAATTACTCCAGCGATTCCTCCTCTTCGCATTTTTGTTTTCTACCAGGACTCAACTTGTGTTTGTGTGTAACTAAATGTCAAACGATCGAAATGGCTTATGATCCAAATTAATACGGTGCGTACTTTTCACTAGCGCCATCTCTTAGAAAAATAGGAAAAAATGTATGCATACACTATATTAAGTGACCGAGCTAATGCATGTGGGACGAAAATAATTCATTGCGATTTTTTAGAAGGGTCCCTCGGAAATGTCCGGCCTAAAAGCCCAGAAATCTTGAAGAATCCAACTGGAACTAGAAAATCTTGTCATTGTAGTGTGGTATAAGCAGAAACCCGTTCATAATTGCATGATTTATACAGGGTAGTTCTTTTTTATTCGAAATTACGGGTGTTGCTGTACTATCTGTCAAAGTGAAACAACACAGAAGATAAAAGGAGGTATCAATAAAATATCTGAACCATTCGGTTAAATTGGACTGAATCTGAATCTAAGCAAATTGATTAGCTTCATCTATCACTCCTGGCTTTGCATGAAATTTTTTTTTTATCTTTGAAAATCATGGTAAGGGTAGAAAGATATTCGATGCTCTCATGAAACAACCAAAAATACATAGTCCGCGTAGCCAAAGGTAGCCAGGCTGTTATCGCTTTTCTTCACAATCTGCGTTACTTTTGACGGAAATTTGGGAATTCTTAACGCAGTTTCCTTTGCCTTAAAAATTCTGTCTGGAAGATAGATTAGTTTTCTGATTTCGACCTTTGAGTCATGAAAATAAATCCGCGACTTCGTACTGTACTATGTATCCGTACTGAAGGCCTTTACGCGAAAGCCTTCAGTACGGGCAGATAATCTCCCAGGTCTACTTTAGGAAAAAATGTATTGATACCACTTCGAAAATGAATTCAAACTTTCAAGTCCTGCTACTTCATTTCTAAATTTATTTTTGATATGATTTTTGGTAGATATCCAAAGACGATTTTTCTAAAATCCTTTCTTGTAAGTCCATGATTTCAATATAGTACATGTAAAGTCTACTATCTTGCAGATCAGATCGAAGTATCCGTTTCTTACCAGGGAATTTACGCAAAATAACTTTAAGGTTTCTTTAAAATCCTCCACAAACCGTTTCAGTGAGAACCTTGGCACAGAAAACATTTCTAAAGCCTTTTTTAAGCCTAGATATTTCATCAGTTTGCATTTGATAAGCACTCAACGCTTCCTTGTCACTGGATAAAATGGAGGAAGGACACGTTTTCGAAGCACCTGAAAACCATATATAGATATTTCGTTCAAACATCAGGAGCATAAATTACAAATATCAAAGAAAATATTACTTTTAAAGATATTCATTACAAGATACCATATTTCATTTGTTAAAATTTTGCTTAATTACCTTCAAAATCCTGTAAGAAACCATTCTATATATGAATATATAATAGAAAACATAACTAAATGCTTAAAGCTGCTTAATTATTAATCAAAAACATCAACAGCAACATCATGCACACTAACGAAAATCCCAAAATTCAATCATTAACAACAACCTATTACACCTCGCAGGCAATGCCGCATATAGGCTTTCATTACCCTAATTCTCTCCAAATATCGTATCCTGGCAGAAAATCAATTACATTGCATGTGTTCCATTTCAGACAGCCGAAAGTGTTTTGCGACATCCTGATGGACAGTACTCGTCATTTGACATGGCACAATATGTTTTCTGGACGGGTGACGAAGCAGGAGTGGCAAAAGCTGTTGAGGAGTTCATTCAAGAAGGACTTGTAAGTACACAAGCATGAATAATTCGTGAGCAAACAAAGAACAAGATAATCGCAGAGAACATTCTAAACGACATGAAATAAAAATATTCTTTGCCTTTGTGTGTTGTATTCAAATTGTAAAGAAGTTTCAAGACAAGGAAATTCCTGCGAATTTTTTCACTGTTAATAATCTCCATGACATTTAAAATTTTATAATTGTTTGCCGGAAAAGAAAAAGAATGGCTGGAATTCCGTTTTATTTTAAAGCGCAAAACATTCAAATAAAATGAAAAAGGTTTTTCCGTAATATGATGTTTATTTAGGCCGATTTAATCAGAGTCCCGACTAGTAGAATCATTTAAAAGAAGAAAGATGAAAGAGAACGAAGGGACGTCAAAAAGCTTGTTGGTAATGCAAAAAATTAAGTACTTTACACGGAATAGGAAACATAAACATATACACTTATTAATACAAGAAAATCTGAGACTTCCTGATCAATGTTAGAGTAAAATGCCAATTTCGAACCCCCTGAAGTGAATTATCAAGAGTAGAGAAAACAAGGAAGGAAAAAAATTTTTATGAAGTATTTGAGTGCAGAGAATAGCTTTCAATATTCTCTGTTTGTGTTAATGTGTTTTCATTCTATGTAAGTTAAAGGCTACCAATTATGCCGATTTCAAGCCCTTTTTGAAAGTTGCAACTTCAAAGCTATTTGTACTTGAAACGATGCCGAATAAAGTACCTTTTGAAAGCATAATTTAAAAAGCTCACATGCATGCATAATTACAAAGTCTCAATATTTAATAAAATCGCTGGCTGGTTCTATATTTTCTTTTCTATGTTCTATTCTACTTTAGTTTTCTTTTTTGAGTTTTTCCTTTTCGCGTCTTTTTTTCGCTTTTCTTCCTGTTTTTGTTTAGCAGCCATTTTGTTTTCAATCTGCTTTTGGAAAACAGGGGATATAATAGGATCCCCTGTAATAATAAGTAAAACTTTGGTTTTCCATGTATCTTGCTCCTGTTCTTGTCGAAGAGGCAGCTTCCGGCAGAAAAGTTACAATTGGCGATGGTCCGTAGCACGTAGGATAAATTTCTATATCC
Source organism: Stratiomys singularior (assembly GCA_954870665.1). NCBI lineage: Eukaryota > Metazoa > Arthropoda > Insecta > Diptera > Stratiomyidae > Stratiomys > Stratiomys singularior. The sequence goes on along the minus strand of OX940877.1, from coordinate 109,850,027 downwards.
TTTGCTTCTATATTTGTTAAAGTTCCCGTTTTAACTTCATTTTCTCAGCAAAATAATTCTCATGAAGCTCCCGTCAGAGTTTCATGTACCGATGGAAAAACATCATGTGAAGATCCAGTATGAACTTCTTTGTCGTTAACAACATACTTCGAAATGGGCTCCTGATCATCGGGAAAACCATATTTAAGGAGGACCTTTCGGTCTTGAAGTTGTTCGCACGTTTGAAAGTTTCATACATTTCGTAAAAGATAAGAAAGTCTTCACCGAATGTAAATTGCGAGCTATTGAAATTTTTGAAAAGTTTCATATTCTCGGCACCAAAAAATACTTAGAAGTCTTTAAAATTCATTCGACATCCCGGTATTGTTCGTCCTTCAGCGGTTCGTCCTTACCTGTGTTTCAATATAGATGGCTTGGATTAATTTCCTAAGACTTCTGCATTCGGATCCAATGGATACAATTCACAAGTTCTGAATCCACTCGCAATATTTCTTTTTTGTTATGATTACTCAAAACTCATGTAATTCCTGCATAATATTTTTTCGACAGCTTCTAGCTCGTATTATGTCTTGTGTATCCAAGAGCAGCATTTTGCCAACCAAGTTTTGAGCGGAAAAGAGAAACATCAGCTGGCTGTAAATTTAAATTAATTTTTTGAATTATATTTGATTATCCCCCCCCCCATTATTTTGACAAAGTAAACGACGTGTATGCGTTTTGTCCATCCACAAATAAAATTAAAGGAAATTTTACCTGTTCTTTAACGAGAAGCAGATTCAAAACTTCCTTTATATAATAGCAGAATACTTCAAACGTCATCCGTCCGTTAGCCGTTGTCCTTTGCGATCGTTGCTAAAATGATTTGCGCGATCCTCCTATATAAATTACCATGTGTGGCACCTATAATCCGGGAAACATAACCCTGACGTTTTCTTTTTCCTGGCCTATATCTGTTTTGTACAGGTATCTCGTTTTTAATATATTATAGTTTTCTTTCTTCAAATACTCAATAGTTAGACTAAACCACGATCTGCTGTCAGTCGCAGGTTTCTTGGAACTAGCAAGTGTAAGAGCTTCTGTGATCCTTTCTGTTACTTCTGGATGATGCTTTAAAAATGCTCTTAACCAGGTATCCCCAGGCAGCTTATCTTCAAAATGATTATGTCTGGGACACACATTCTCCGCCTCATTCGTTTTAATCTTTCTAACTATTTTTGCTGCTTCTTTTTCTGTAAGTGAAGGTGATAGTCCAAAACTAGACGATATCATTCTTCCTTGGATCCTGTTCTGTAATGAACGATGTGGAATTTTAGAGCTTGTTGTCGGTTCATGGATTCAAATCTCCCCCATACTTATTTCCTTTGAGTTCTCCTCTAATTCTGCGTGAGCATAGTCTTGCGTTGTTAAATTAAATGCATTATTATTTATAATATCCATAGTTTTAGTGTATGTCATACAATGCCTATTTTCATGCAGAAGAGTGGCAACTGAAACTTAAAAATTTACTTCTCTGTTAGTTTCGAGCCCTGGGAGCTACAAACTAGAAATAGGTGTCACATCTTTTTTGTGTGTCGCAACTAGCTTCTGTTTGGGAATATATATTTTATAGCTAACGTATTACTTATTATTTCAAATTTTCAATAGTATAAATGTAACATTTTGATTATAAAAGCAATGTGATAAAACTGTGTACACCACTTTCTTAACAACATTTTCGAAATTTCACCATATCAATCACACTCTTTTCAATAAACGTTTTCGCATCGAAAAAATGAAATGACACATCATTATATGCATGCACTAAAATACCCTTCACTCTTTCCTTTCCTTTTCATAGTAACAAATCGCTTGATTTTAATAGTTATCTTTGCCTTGAACAAATAAACAGCAGGTAACACGAAACCAGCAGAGTAGCTCAAAGAATTTAACTGTATCTATCTTGTTTTGTTTTTAATTAAAAAAAAATTCAAAGAAAAAATCAGAATTCATCACAAGGACGCAAAGAATAGTCCTCAAGCTGCCAACTAGACGTCCACAAAAGGTTTCCTTAAAGTTTGATAAAGGTCTACCAGTTGAATAGTCCACCAGTTACCAATAGAATGATACTTTTACACCAGTAAAGCCTTCCCGGTCTGTAAGCTCGCTCAGATCAGCTAATTTACAAGCTCTCTATCTCGTAAAGCTTGCCGTTTCCGCAACACGGGGTATTCGTATGTCTTTCTTTATGGTGTCCCTTCGAAATGGGAACGCTTTTAAGTAGTTACGCATTGATTCAGGTTCTACTAAATGAGGTGTTTTCTAAACAAACTAAGGTAAAAACAGCTTAATGAAAAGCCTTGCAAAAACAAGAGAACTTACGCTTCAAACAAAGCTTCTGCATAAACCTAACAGTTGCAAACAGACTCAATTGTCAAAAAATTCAGTTTTGGACTTCATCGTGCTACAAACTCCTTCCTGTTTGAAGTCATTTGTTATGAAGATGAACAACCTACAACAGAAATATCTGATGATGATATACGGGGCGAAAGAAAGCAATATGGGTCGCTTTTCCGCAAGCATGCTAGTTCGTTTTCAATCGAGAATATAGACGTGATGCATAAGATATTGTAAGGCATTTTTACATCCAACCATAAACAATTATGTAAAACATGTCTCCATTTTCTTCATTCGATTCATCTTTTGAGTGGATGCAGCTCCATTTTGATCACCACATCATACTCATTCATAGAGTTTGCTTCCGTTTCCCTAACAATACAATGCACAAAAACGACGAAAGACCTGGAGACGTTGAAATGAAATTTGACAATCAACATGACAATCACAGCATTAAAATTCTTCAAACCTTTCTGCAACCTTGTCGCTGTTTCGGAGAAGAATCTTTAAGCCTTCCAAATGTTTTGGGAAGTCCCAATAATTTCCTCAACTTCAACTTCTAAATAAATGCAGACAACTGTCATTGGGGAGCTGTGAGAAACAATCAAGTAGGAACCAAACGAACTGAATTCACCTCAGGTTAAAAACTGAACCCAAAATAACTCAAACCAACCAACTCTTCGCTTTTTGAAATAGTTTTATTATCGCTACAGGAACTGTTCGAGGTTTTATCAAAAAATATCCACCTTCGCGAATTTAATTCGAATTGTAAACAAGTACGCTAAAGAAGAAAAGATATCTTCTTAAATAAACCTCTACAAGTACGGAAGAAATCTAATTAGCGAGCTAATAAAGTTGTAATGACCAATAACATTTTATAAATACGGAATACAAAGTCTGCTTATCAATTTAATTACATGATTAATCAACTAATAAAAAGGGTTAAGTTGGTAACAGAGAGCAAGGCAGTCACAACTCCGAAACAGGAACTCATTCCTTCCGAACTCCTACAAAAAATTAAGCTCCAAACTCCTCTTCGCAATTAAATTCGCAGAAGAACTTAGAATATTGATGTTCCTAGATTATTAACAAAAGCTTACCGATTCATTACCGGAATATTTGAAACAATTAGAAACTAAAATTGAGGCTCTTGCATGCGGAATCTTGAGCCCGGGTCTGAAAGTTATTTCAGAATTTTCAAAAATGTAAATCTTGTACATGAAATTTCCGGCACTAATGGCATAGTATATAATTGAAAATTTCCTCGGTGCACAACAAAGGTTTACGCGTCCTGGATGCTTCGTTTCCAACTGACTCTATCATACGATTGCGTCCTCTAATTTTGAAACTCAAAACGCTTCACACGTTCTCCAGATATTTTTCCGACCACCCCTTGAATTGAAATCGCTAAGGGTCATGACCATCAGAAAAAGATATTTAAAAAATACCATGTAGCCATCAAACGGAGTTCTTTACAACAATTGTTTTTGATAAAATTGAAACAAACGCCTGCACGTCCAACCTCGCGGAGTAGTCACATAGTATAAGGAATGCGGGAGAAAAATAGAGTCATGACGTGAGTACATACAGCGTTAGCACGTCGAACAAACATGCGTTGTAAATTTACTCGACCAATGGGGAGGGGAGAAGGGAGGAGGAAGTTGAACTGAAGATCTGAAGTAGGGATGGAGATGTCGCCAACGAGAAGGAACTTGTAGAGTCAGAAGAGTCGCCAAATGGTGGGACGAGGAGTTGTTGGAGAAGTTGCCAAGTGGTGGACTCGCATCCACAACATCAACTATGTTGAGGGTGTGGATGCGAGACTAGTACACCTGCTATAATGTAAAAGTTGAAATTTTTGAAGTACATGTGGCTTCTATGTTGGTGAATTATCTTGTGACAGTTGTTAAACCGGACCCTATAGACTCGTGCTATAGGACTCCGGGTGAGGCAGGGAGCTGATGGCCTAGGCTTCGGCTTGTTCGATTCAGTCTTTGGGGAGTGCCTTCCTAACGTACCCGAGGTATAAGAAAGGGCTATAACTTCCATGCGCCTGGAGCAAAAACTGACAATTTTCCTCGGACTGTAGAGAAGCCAAACCTGATCAAAGGTTATCTAAACCACGGGTTGGAGGGACGCCCATGACAAGTTACTGTCAGCCTCGCACACAGTGAGGATCCTATCATTGGCTGAAACGTCGTGGTTGTGGTTTCGAAGGCTTGAGAGTATGGTGCGCATTCACCAGTTGTGTGCGAGAATCCAGGTAGCTTTGAATAAATTGGGACCTAGGGCTGAAACTTGTTTCAGATCTTAGAGGTAGTGGTTGACACATTGTTTCAACCCCGTCAATGGAGACCGTGGAATTAAGCCATCATGGCAGGTGTCCACGTTAGACCACTTGACTTCATGTACTCGACCAAAATAAGTCGAATCCTATTTGGGTTCATAAATACCCATTCAAATTTGCGTTGCTCATAATTTTACAATCTCTGTCTGAGATACTTCCCCCGAGAGTGTCAGCGCTGCATGTAGCCATGCAGTGATATAGATACGAATAAGATAATTCGTACTTGTAGCTCGTACAAATGAAGTTATTACAATAATTCCAAAAAAAATTTAATTACTGATTAATTTTCCAATTATCAAGTCAATATTTTTATTAAGGTGCCAATAAATTGACCGTTAATGCCTCGACGAGATCTGGCCGGCTAATGATAGGTGATAAAAAGCTGCTTCCACCTTGGCAATCCTTCTTCATCTTTCTGGATAAAGACGCAGGCGAACTAATATTTAGTTTCAATTAAAATTCAACATAAAGGAAACAATTAAATGTGAGTGCTACTAAATCAATCTACTACTACTTCTACTACTACTAATCGCACCTACTACCAATCTACTACTACCTAAAAAAAACCTCCTACTCATCGTACCAGCTCTCAGGAAGTTGTATTCTCACGAAAATGTGGGGCATTTTTTGCTGGAAACAAGAAACAATAAATGAAATGAGAAAAAAGGGAGAAATTAAGCAATTGTAATGTCAGAACAGATGTAGCGAAATTAACGCGGGATGATTTTTCCACTGAACTTCCTCGGAACATGCCAACAAGTTGTGTAAGAGTTGAAACGAGCAAGAGATTTTTTGGAGACCGCGGTAACGAGCCATATCCTATAAGTCAACATGTCGGCTAACTGAAAGTCCATTACCGTTATTATTTGCTAATCCAAGTCACTTTCCTCACTCTGAAAACGCAATAAGAATACTCCATGTTGCAGATAATGTGAACTGAAGAAGGATAGAAAATGTGAAAGAGGAATTACGTAAATGAATGGGGAGATGCGGGTGGCTAGTATTCTAAAAAAAAAAGCTGCTTGCGACGGGGGAGGGCAGTATGTAATAAAAAGTCTGGCCACCCATGCCTTTGCTGTAGTAATAACCTACTTATTATGAATGGTATACAATATGGCAGCACCTATAAAGCCTCTATCGCGGAAACGTTATTACCCTAAAGTTAGATCACCTTCACTTTTCGACACTGACATTTCCGATATTTGTATGCCTGCAAGTCACAACGCGCACATATACACATATGGCCGTAAGTAGACTGACTGGTCGTGAAAATTGTGTATTCGTGAATAGCGATATCGGAAATCGCGCGTACGACGCTTCAGTGAAGTTCCTGTAAAAAGTAATATGATTAGGTTTTTTTCGTGGACTATTCGGTACTTTCACCAATAAAAACACTTACCTGAGATCCTCCTTTACTTTCACAACCGGCTTGGAGAAAATTAAGGTCATTTTATGCAACACGTTTGACGTTTCGCTCATGAGTACGAGCGGAAGGTAAACAAAAATCTTAGCTTTCACTTCAAATGCTTGACGCGACCTACCCATGCGCAGCCAAAGAATATCCTGAATATATACAAATATATGTACATATTTCTGATGACCATGTGTTTATAAGTGCGAGTGAAAGACTTACCGGACTATTATTACGTATGCCGCAGATAGCGAGAAAGTGCCATGTGACCATGTGTTTATAAGTGCGAGTGAAAGACTTACCGGACTATTATTACGTATGCCGCAGATAGCGAGAAAGTGCCTTCCTATATATGGCGTTATATATGTAAGAAAGGCATACAAATATGAACGAGCCATTTCCAAAAATAAATTTATTTATAGTTATCTGGCTAGATAGATCCTCTCTTTATTAATGCATTGAACAAATAAATATGCGGTTTTCGAAGAATGTTTTCAAACCGGTATCTAACCAATTGCCCACACGCTCTCCTCCAAGTAGCCTCTTGGGAGGCCCAAACATATAAAAATCACATGTTTAAAGTTCGGAGCTGTAATTTTTGGGTTCTGCAGTGTGCGACCTGGCATTTGCTCTTACAATAAATTTGGCATTTTTCCAAGTATAAGCCCATTGTTTTGATAACGTTATTTTATATACTTTGCGTTTCTAGTCCTTCTATCTTCGTTTTTACGATTCGCATTTTTTCCCATTTTAGTAGGTTATACATTCTTTTAGAAACAAGGAAAACTAAGTGAACTCTATAATCCAGTTTAAACAAATGCGTGTTCAATACAAATCCTTTCATTACACAACCAGTTATATATACTAAATTATACGAATCTAATCATCAAATTTTAGCACGATGCATATTTTTAATTAAGTTTTAATTGTAAAATAAAGAACAAAAGAAAAAAATAATGCTGATTCCAGACTCCTGTATACAAGGAGCGCTGCAGTTGAAGGCCTTAAAATTTTGTGTTATCCAAATTGTTTTATAAATATTTATCTATTTCAGGTTTTATGCATGCCTTTAATTGATATTGATAATGGTAACAAATTTCAGCAATAATGTATCTCTATCATTTTCAAATCCTGTAAGCCAAACAGAAATTTCTCGAACTACCAAGAAACTTTAATAAAATGTCGTTGATGAAAAGAAAACTATTTATCCTGCCATTCCAGTCAATTTTTTCCCTTAAATTTATTCCCGTCAAAACCGTCGACATGAAACAAAATATAGGGTATGTTTTACAGGAATAGAACTTTAGGTTGGCAAGACTTTTTGCAGCTACGAATGATATGACAGTTGTCATGCATTTTATGGTCAGTTTGGTTTGCCATTTTATCATGAATAGGTTGATGCATGAGTAAGGAATGCGTATTGTGCAGATATTCGAGAAAACGGTTCTATTTGAGAACCTCATTGCACACTACAATATTTTAGTGGTCGACATAATCATCCATCATAACATATATTCGGTTAGCAATGGATGGTATCCGCGCCAAGTTTACTCTTACTTATAATACGGCTCCATCCGAACTTCTGCTGCTGTGCGCAATGAAGAGTTCTATAGAACGTAGTACCAATGAAGAATCAAGTGAGACCATTCAACATCGTACTCAAAAATTAAAGCTTTGACCATCCACATTATGGAAGATTCTGCCGAACGATCTGGCTCAAAAATAAATTGCTGCAGATCCCGAATAAGAAAATTTTATAGCGATGAAGATTATTTCTGGTTGAAGTTCAAGTTGTTGTTAAAGCTATGTAAATAAACAAAACTGCCACATTTTGAGTTATGAGCAACCACATGTGTTTTCCAAACAGGGTAACAATCAGAAAAAGTCGCTGTTTGGTGTGCTTGATGGGCCGGTGGAGTTATTGGTCCATATATCTTTAAAAATGCTGCAGGAAATATCATTACAATCAATGGTGACCGCTATAGAGCCATGGTCAATGGCTTCCTCATTCTCTTACAACCTTCAGCAGAGGGGTTTCAACTGAATGGCGCGACAACTCCTCCAATCATCCACTTATTGAAAGAAATATTGGATGAGCGGATAATTTCTCGTTTTGGACCAGTGTACTGGCATGTAACATCTTGTGATTCACCACCGCTAGACTATTTCTTGTTGAGAAATTGTCAATCATACGTAAAATCGCTCGTATACGCCGACAAGCCCAGGACTGTTAACGATTTGGAAGACAACATTCGCCCCGTTTTTGGCGAGACATGGCCCCAATTATTGCTTAGAGTCATCGAAAATCGGACCTCTCGTTTTGAGTTCTTTTCAGCCAGTTGTGGCACTCTCAAGCCCCAAATTATGTTCTTTTAAAAATGACAGAGAATGATCTTAATAAAATCTTAATAAAACCAGGGCATTTCATGGCAATTAGAACACTTATCCGTATGTTATTCCATTTCAAAGTTGTAGATCTCTAAAACTATACAAAGAAAAAAGCGTAAAATCAGGAAAATAAACATTTCTATTGTCAGGTTACCAGTACATAAAGCTTGCACTGAGTTTGGATAGGTGTTCTGAGCTACTTATTATTTATAATTCAAAAACTCATTTGAGATAACTTAGAAATAATGAACACTTTATCAACTCTTTAATTTATTATTTAAATCAATTCCTGTTAAGCTTCCCCTGTAGAATATCCATATCCTTTTGATGCCATGAAATCATCATTAAAATTGTTCTTTTACTACCACTGGTGTGTGAACTTGACCTTAAGTGTAGTCTAGTAAAATTTTATAGGCATCATCAGTGTCAGGATAAATACTTCTATTCAGGTTAAATGTTACCGGGAAAAGCGTGTTTAAAGCATATCTTTGTCCAATTCTTCTCATAACATGTCATGTCAATGAAAAATGTTAGTTTGAAAATGCACATTCTTTCATTTCGGTTTATGTTTGATTTGTTAATAGGTACGACCTACTTTTCTCAATTATAGGTTTATTTTCAATCTTCTCATGTCGTTTTTATCTGCATAATGATTTATTTTTTGCTTTAATCATTCGCAGATGTCACGAGAAAATGCCATCAAGTTTCTTAGAGATATCCGTCTAGGAATTGAATATCTACAAGATTCGTATGCAAATCGTGTCTTCCCCAACCATCTTAAAATTGGCGCACTTCATCCCGTAAGTGCTCAAAAGCTGTTACTAAAATCTTTGATGAAAACACAAAATAAACAGCTTACATAAAATAAATATCCTTTGTCATACAGAAATTCTCCCATACATCGGTACCAACTGCACCACCAACAACAACCACTTTACCGCCAGAGCCTGAAGCACGTCCAATTGTCCTTTCGCCAAGCTTAAGGAAAGCTCTCGAGGGAATTCCATCCTTGTTTAGGTTACAAGAACTGAACAACGACCGGAATAAAGGTAAAGTAGCATCGCTATTAAACAGCTTTTAAAGGCATTTCGCTGTTAGAGCTCAACTTTACCGTAATGGATGTTGCTTGTGTACATATGTATATGTATGTTGAACAGATTGTTATATAATTTCGAATCATTTCAGAGAACTCTCTGGATTATGACGAGATGACAGGAAGGATGCGACTAGCTGACTTCCTTTATGCGGAATATTCTTTAGAAGATGTAATCTACCAGCTGGCTAAGGTAAGATTGTTAATGATATTTGAACAACGTTTCTAAGGATTAATTGAGAATAGGAATCGATTATCGAAATTAAAGTGAACCGTTTTCCTTGGTAAATATTTGGAAAATTATTTATACCTTTGCGCTTTCAAGATATACTGAATACATGATAAACTGTGTACAAGCTGTATGGGTGGTTCTTAGATTGGGTCAGTTCACAAGTACTTCGCTCCTTAGGTAAAAGGATTTGGGCACAGTTCTGAATATATTAAAGTTTAGACAAACAACGAGCAAGGAAATATACCAGAATTTCACATCAGAATTTAATAAAGATAAATAAGAATTTAATCTATTCGGAAGTCGTCCAGTGAAAAAGTTATAGCTATGCGAAGTTGATGCTGGTACGAATGAAACAATGCAAATAATTCTAGTACTAGTAGCTCTAGTAACTCTGTTTATTCAATAAGGTATCACTGCTTTATACCTTCAACTCCTTTTAATTATTGACGCATTACGGCGCGCTGTATTTTTTGAAATTGAACCATGCTTTCACAATAACTCTTTTGAGTTGGATTCAACCAAAGGAAAAAAATTGCTTCGAATCATGTCTGGTGAAAATATTTTTACAATGAAAAAAGTATTACAAATCCCAATTTGGATAGTTATACGAAGGAAATAAGCCAAGAAAAATTCTTCAAATCCCCGATATTCAGACATATATTTACGAGTTCCCTTCTTAGTAATGCAATTTTCCCATTGAAAGAAAGTTTTCATGCCGTTCTCGAAGAATGAATTGATGAAGAATGAAAATTCGCAAACTGTTCAACCTGTTGATTGTTTCCAATCTCCTCCGAGTGGCTTTTTGAGAGGCGTAAATAGATGGAAATCACGTGATGAAAGGTCGGAGCTGAAGGCTTTGAACACAGTTCAATAAACTTCAACCAATGCGATGTAACGTGTTGCATTATTTTGCAAGAAGAAGACATCGCGTATGGGCTGAACTTCCCTCTTTGATTGATACCCGACAAAACTGATCAAGGAAGGGACACTAAAAGCCAGCATTTATTCAACGAAGTCCCAAACGCGTATACGAATCCCAAACACCATTGGCATAGCTTTCCGTCTGAGCAAAGATTTTTAATGGTCCTGGCTGTCCTGTTCTGCTCCAATATTATCCTCTTCACTCATTCTTTTGATCCTGATCATGAAAGTGCATTCTCCTTAAACTATGCATGCAATATTGGCTGTACGAAAAAATAAGCTTGGTAGCCCCTACTTTTCCTGATTGTAGTGGGCCACTCTTGGTGCACGGGAGATTATATGACAGCGAGAATGAAATCTCCGACGCGTCATTATCGAAAAATACGATTTTCCGTACTTTTCAGCGTTCAAATCAAAATGGGTTAGAATAACAAAGCGTTCAATTAACAACTCAATGTTAATTCTTCTCTTTTGAAATGATGGCGTCGATGTTTCAATTATAACGTCATTTAGTGTAGATACAAGGTTTGTTCAAAAAGTATCGCGAATTTTGAATTTTCGCGGGCTACGTATGTTCGATTTTTGATCTTTTGGTGGTGTTATGTTGGTACTCATGACCCTCACTTATGTTGACAATTCCGGCGATTTTGAATGTCCAGTTAGTTTTTCACAGTTATTGTGCGTGGAAATGTTTGATGTCTTCGATTTCCGTCTATCCCAAAATATGGATCAAAGAATTTGTATTAAATTTTGTGTGAAGAACAACTTAAAGTGCGCGGATGCATTCAAAATGTTGACTGTTGCATACGCCGAAGCTACTTTGGACAAAAGCAACGTTTGTCGGTGGTACAAATGTTCTCAGAGCGACCGAAAAAAGCACGCCAAGTTCGGTCGAATGTGAAGGTTTTGCTGACAGTTTTCTTCGATTGCAGGGGCGTGGTGCATTATGAGTTCTTGCCGCAGGGTAGAACGGTCAATAAGGAATATTACCTTCAAGTAATGCGCAATTTGCGAGAAGCAATCCGCCAGAAACGCACGGATTTGTGGAAGAACAAAAATTGGCTTTTGCACCATGATAACGCCCCTGCTCACACGTCGTTACTTGTGCGCGAATTTTCGGCCAAAAATAACACTCTAAAAATGCCGCAGCCATCGTATTCTCCAGAGCTGGCCCTCTGTGACTTTTTCTTGTTCCCGAAACTGAAGAGGCCCATGAAAGGACGACGCTACGCCACGATTGAGGAGAAAAAGACGGCATCGAAGGAGGAGCTGAACAAGAACACAAAAAATGATTTTTCAAAATGCTTCGAGGATAGGAAAAAACGTTACCACAAGTGTATAATGTCTAACGGGGATTACTTTGAAGGGGACAAAATAGATATTCATGAATAAATAAATAATTCTTGAAAAAACATGAAATTCGCAATACTTTTTGAACAAACCTCGTAGTGGTGTCGTTTGTCACCTGGAAGATAATTATTCTTTTCGCGGAAATAAAACGATATACGGATAGTATCGTTACTTCTTCTCGACATGGTCTACTTATGGCCATAGAAATCAAGAAACTGTCGTACAAATTTCCGTGACGAGTCAGCTTACTTATGGCCATGAGCGTCACCAGTGGGGCTAGAGAAGGCAGCTGCCCCCTCCTGGAGACCTATTGACCTATTAGTATTTTGATTTGTTAGGGTTTAGGCGAACAACTTTTAGACACGAGCGTATTTAAAAAGAATTCAGACACAAAACAAAGTCGAGTGTTGGCACGTGTAAACACTGCCGCTTCTAGGATTTTTTGTCGACAACTCGAGGAGAAGCATAAACAAAAAATTTCAAGTGAAAAGCAGCGTCCGGTCAACGATTCGATTATGTTCTTTCAAAGAAAGAGTTACTCGAATATTGCTGGATCCCTGCTAAAAGTCATAACTTCGCAGAAAACGCTGTTGATTTGAAACGACAATTCAATTTTTCGCGGTTGGAGACGTACTCGCCATGGCCGAATATTATTATTCCGCCATTATTATTTATCGTTTATTTTCGCCGCCAGAAAGGAGCTTTTTGTAAATATTGTGCCTTGTCTTCGCCAAATGCCAATTCTTTCCGAGGTGTCCTGAGATCATTTCAAGGACATTCACGAGCAGTGCAAATAACATGCGGTAACTCACATTCATAAGGCAGCGATCGAAAGTGCATGGTCATTTATTTGGGGTTTTGCTGTACATGTGCAACTCAATAATTACGCCAAGAATCTGATCTCAGAAAATAGAAAAATTATAACATCGAATATTTCTTGCATTACATTTTGTGGAGCTAACGGCTTAGCGTTGCGAGGCAAAATCATGGCGAAGGAATACTGGAGAATTTGTTCAGGGGATGCGGTTTGAAAGTCAAACATTGAGCACGGGAAAAAATGCGAGTTATCGTTCCGATAATTGAAATCCAATAATTGAGAATTGTGGCGACGTGCTGAAGACGGATCTTATTTGCCTAAGTGATTAGTGTGTTGGCAGACAAGACTGCTGACATATCTGGGAAAGAGTCATTATCCATTGGTCTGCGATATTTTTGTGAAGAAACCAATGCAGTTGAAGAAGTATTCGTTGGGTTCGTGATGCTAAACGGTCTTGACGCGAAATGTATTGGTCAGGCAATTGATGATTTTCTAGCAAGAGAAGTGGTTGACATAGAACCTAGAAGGGTTAAAACGCGTCGGATTGGAATTCGATTGTTGTTCAACTATGGCTGGGAAAAACGGTGGTGTACAAGCGATCTTGAAGCGAAAAAATACACCAAAGCTTTTTTCTTTCATTGTTCGTCACACAAACTGAATTTAGTAATTAATAATCTCAATGCTTTACCTGAAATCCGTAACACAATGGGAATCACCAAAGATATTATTGAATTTTTCCTGGAGCACAAGAACCTCTGGGGTTTTAAAAACCACTTCTGAGGAATAATGGAGGCATTAGAGACCCTATCGAGCGAAAGCAATATTGTGACTCAGAAACACGCATTTCAACTCTATTTCGCTGCTTCTAGAGTTCCTTTTATTATGTGCCTTTCGTTGATAGCCAAATACTCAGCTTTGATGGAATCGCTGGTGAATTGACTTCAGGTAGTAGCTTTGGACACGGTCAAAGCTATGCAGCACATTGAGCGCCTTTTACAACTTTTCAAAATACACCGTGATGATCCACACCGTCACAAATGAAATTTTGAAGGACGCTACTGCCATAATAGAAAACCTTGGTTTGGATGAATATATTTCGGCAGTTCCGCGCCTTGTTGGACAACAGCATTATCGGAGCAACCATCCAGCAGACAGTCCATCAGAGTTTGGGGGAGGTCTTTGGTAATCCCGTACTTAGATTCCATTATTAGATCCTTAGAAAAATGTTTTGCTGAAGACAACACTCCAGCTTTCGCATTGTCAAAGTTGTACCCTGCCCAAATGCAAACCATGTCCTTGAAAAATCTGAGTGAAGCTTGCGAAACCTTCAGCAAGTTTTGAAATTCGGCAACTATAAAAAATAAAATTGAATTGTCGCAGAAATTGTGGGAAAACCAACCCAATGCCACTGATTGAAGTGCTAGAAGGCACAAAGCCATTTTTCCCGAAAATCTAGATAGCTTTCCCGTGCACCAGTTGTACCGTACAACGCTCCTTCAGCAGCCTAAGGCATATCAACACTAGGCTCCGAAGTACCATGGTGGAAACTCCACTGAATGGCCTGACAATGATGAGTGTTCACCGTAAAATGATTGCGGAGAACTTGTCAGATTATATGTCTTATAGCGTACTATTGTGTGTATGTAAACATATTTCTTGCTGTAAAGTATTTGTTTAATTGTCATAACCTGCAGTTATTTTGCTTTCAGTTGTACCCTCATTCAGGCAGTTGGCTGCCCCCTAGCCCAGTGGCTGGCGACGCCCTGACTTATGGCCATGTGTGAATGGGCGTGGTTGGAGATTTCCCGGTTTTTTTCCACGTACTTCCCTGTCCCAACATGATTGATCGCCGAATTTAAGCTGCCTTCACACTTTCCTTCGTTTAACACTTTATTGTAATGAATTGTGTAACCAAAGGATGAATAATTATAGAAATTACAATAGTCTCCAATCTAAGAGTATCAACCAAATGGTGTACAATGAGAATTTATTATTATTTATTATAGTTTTAATTTATCGAATTATTTTTGACCTTATTTTGTAAGGTTTTACATTAGACTAGGGCGTTGCCATTATTCATTACCATTTGGTTTCGCTTAAATCATTTATTTATTAGTTAACAATTCAACACATGATCTTAATTACGACACCTAAAACACAGTTATTGCAACCATAAATCTACAATGTTCTTGCGTTGCTTTTAATTTTTCTCAAGGAGAAATGTATAATTTTGAAGAACAAATTGGACAAAAACATTACTTCATTTAAAGGCTACCTTAATCTTCTTTATTATACCTGAAAACCGAATAAACATGCTTGTGTAGTGCTGCATGATTGCTAGGTAGAATAATTATTAAGGAGCTCTTAAATTAAAGGGTTGGTTGAGGGGATGGCTTTGTTCATCATGTCATTCCTTAGGACAATAATATATTTCGCAATATTATGTATTCCAGTAAGCTAGTGTGATTATTCGGCAAAGCAATAAAAAGGTTTATTAAGAGTTATTTTCAGGCATCAGTCTCATCAGATTTGAAGTTTAGATTAAAGGATTCCCGGGTCTGATCCTCAAGCAAGAGTACTATACAGAGTTACGTGCATAATTACCATTTGAATGATAAGACTCTTTTTTTTGAGTCAAGTCGAGGCTTCTGGCGTAGTAACGAATACAGAGCTAATATGGCTTTCGATTCTTTTGAACAGTGTTGATTCAATTTTGTTCTTATAGGTTAATTACCTATCTAAAACCCGTTCTGGATATGAGAGATCTCATCAGACTAAAGAATGTCTTAACCTATGAAATTGATATAATGGTTAGGTAGCAAACTAGGTTTTTTATTCTTGGTAAGCAAATGTAGCAAAGATAATCCAAATAGTTTTAAGATTTATTTACTTGCAAAACTTCAAATGGTCTTCACATTTATTTTTTCGTGGCCGTAATACATAGCAACTATATCAATAACGTTAGTAAATTTAGTACTTTTGTCAACAGTAAAAGTACTAATCGAATTATGAAAACTACATGTACTTACCTGCTGGTGTAATCATCGATAAACAAGAAAAAATTTCAATCAGCTCAAGAAATAATGTTGAAGAACAAAACACATGCGTTGTAAAACATGAAAATCGCAACAAACTTGACATAAACCGAATTTTTGGCGCCGTGGCAAGCACATGTAGACTAAAAACCGGTTACAGCATTGTCTGAAAAACAATACAGCAGCGACTTATTTCGAAACAGAGACGCTGTAATTGATTGTTCATGACGCCGTAGTCTTGTTTTACCCCATCTTGCCCCTTCCGCTATAGCTTTAAAATAGAATGAAATTCTTCAAAGCAGAAATAGATACAGAAAGAGTTGGAGAGAGAAAAAGGACACCTCAAATCATTATAGTACTCTCTTCATTTTTTCAAAATACTCGTAAATCTAGAAATTACAAATATTAGCACTTGAAATGCCAGCCGTTCAAAATGACCAAAAGATATACAGTGGATCACAGCTTATTTTATACGGTTCATACTTTAAGTTATGAGACTCTGTAACTACGAAACTGGAAAGAATATAAACTTTAAATTTACGCTGTTTGAAATAAAAACTTGTACATTTTACATATAAACTTCATTTAATGGCAATTTTTATTATTTACAAGGTACAGATCAAAATACTTCCAAAACCATCAAAATTCCATCTCACAGCTAATTTTATGCAGTTACTGATAATATTAAAAAATGTAAAAATACGTAGAAATTATCTAGATTTTAATATTTTGTGTGATACCCCTTTTGGTCCACAACAGCTTTAAGACGATTTGGCATTGAATGAACTAATTTACGGGTAACATCTGGTGATATTTTACTCCATTCAAACTCCATTCAAAAGCCCGTTTCGGATCATTCTTGTTGGAAATTGCATGTTTCCTGACATTTTGTTCCAATATTGCCCATAAATTTTCAATAACATTCATTTCTGGTAATTGCGCTGGTGGCGTCATTAAATGGGGACAGTTGTATATCAGCCATGACTGAATAATACCCGATTTATGTTTTGGGTCATTGTCTTGATAGAATTGAAAATTGCACCGAATACCCAAATTTTCCGCACTTTGCAACAAATTATCTTTAAGAATCTGAAGATACATGTGCTTGTCCATTGTTGTTTCAATAAAAGCCAGCTGTCCTGGACCGGAAGCCGACATACAGCCCCATACCATAACACTTCCTCCACCATGCTTAACAGTTAGCTTTAGGTTTTCTTTATTGTACTCTGTATTTGGCTTTCTCCATACGTAAGACATGCCATCCGAGCCAAATAGATTAAATTTTGATTCATCGGCAAAGATGACTGAATTCCAGAACTCCTGGCTCTTACCAAGGTGCTCTTTAGCAAAGTTTAATCGACTGAGCTTATTTTTAAGATTGATAAATGGTTTTTTCCGGACAATTCGACCATGAAAATCGTGATCCCGCAGTACTCGGCGAACAGTTTCCACACTACACTTTTTGCCAAGGCTTTCGTTCACTTCGGTGGTCAGTTTTACCGCGGAGAGTCCAGGATTAGCCCCAATTTTCCGTACAATGTATCGCTCGTCGGCTTCATTGAAAATTTTATTTGGTGCTTTTCTTCCTTTATCATGCACCCGGTTCTCGTGCAGGAAACGCTCAATAATTTTTTGGACAGTACATGAGTTCATATTTACCATAGAAGCAATTTTCCGCTGTGATTCGCCGTTTTTAAAATGGTTTATAACCAACTCCCTCTGTTGTATTGTCGTACGAGGACCCATTTTGTATTCTATTCGTGATAACCTTTTCAATAACAAAATCACACTTCAGACAACAACAAGGTAACTAAAAGACTATTAACTAACATATAACTAAAAGACTAAGGAGGACACACGAAAAATGCTTTCAGAAATGAATGGCAGAGTGAAAAATCGGTAGCTCTTAGCGACTGCATAAAATAAGCTGTGACATGTAATTTCGATGCTTATTTGTTTATCTTCGAATTTTAACAGCGAGTGACGCATTTTTTTTGGTCGGTGTTCGTTTCATATTCTATGAAACTGTGATAACTATTCTACTTTGGTTTTTCATTATAAAACTTTTTCGTTTGAAAAATATGCCGTATGAAAATGAAAATTAGCTACTGCATAAAATAAGCTGTGACCCACTGTATGTTGGTATAGTACACGCGTATCTTAGATAAAATAATAGTAATATAACCATGATTACAGAATAATTTATAATGGAAACTAATAACCAATGGTGAATCATGGCCAACTGAATGTCAAATATGGTCAAAATTACACAAAATGATATAAAATTAAAAACCAGCCCAGTTATTAATATAACTCTTGAATTTTGTATTAAAATTAAATAAAAAAAGGAGGCTGTAAATACTTAACAATAATATGACTGTTTTACACCTGACAACCCTAACGTTGCGGCTAACTGAGAGCTGGCAACCATATTTTTGCAATTCTTTATTGGGTATGGGAATAAGTTTCCGCCGTTATTTTGACCAAGTTTTTACTTTATTTCAACATTAAATTTTTCATTAAATTTACTTTTCATTCAAAGTATGCACCATTTAAAGCTATGACCTCCTCCCATCTTTCTGGTAGTAGATTGATTCAGCGCCGGAAAAAACCACATATTTCGAGTCGATCCAGTCTTTGAGCCATTTTTTGATACTTTCATAAGAAATTAATCGTTCTCCAGTGAGGGCCAATTGCATGGAGCGGAACAAATGGAAATCCGAAGGAACAATGTCTTGAGAATACGGCGGGTTGGGCGAGATTTCCCAATTTTCGCTTGCATTGTCATGCAGCAAAATAAGCTTGTCATGTCTGTCATTCCATTCATTTCTTTTTTGACGTTGAAGAAGCATCTCCAAACGCTGTTCGATGTCCCTCTCTCTCAGTTGATGCGACACACAAGTCCTAGCTTTTTGGATCATTCCCATGGCGTGCAAGCGCTTACCGATGGTAGATCTGTCAACATTTAACTCCTGCGGCAAATTCTTCTAGACTTCGTCTTGAATCTTCAGCCAACAATTCCCGTAGTTGTTAATCTTCAAACTTTTTCAGTGCCCCCTCACGATGTTTATCAGTCACGTCAAAATCACTATTTTTAAACACCGAAACAACTCTCTGATGATCACCGTAAATATCGAGTTATACGATAAGTTTCAGCAGCACTTTTTTAGAAAATGAAACACTGAATTAAAATTGCCCGCCAATGCAGATTCTTCGGTGTGAAAGTCGACATTTTCAACACGAGAAAAAAAAACGTTGTTCACGCTTTAAAGGAATGCCGACTACTGCGGACGTGAGGCTACGCATACAACTTCCATTTCCAAGAACACTACCAAAACAAATACTAAAGTAGTATCTATAAGGATATCTGTCTACCAACGGCGGAAACTTATTCCCATTACCCATAGAACATTTTCTTTAAAATGACGTGAAATATATTAAATAACACATATAGTTTCAATTTATACCAGCAAATTGATTATACGATTATTATATTAATTATATTATAGACTAATTTTTTTAAAGGCAACCTATCCTAAAAAAACTGACAACTGCCGAATGGACTAGAACGAGGTATTTTGAAAAATGTTGTAAACAATTTCGACAATTTAACTTTTCGTTAAATTTACGAGCAATCTACACGCTCTATTATTCGTTCTTAAATCTCATACGTGATATCTTTATGTGTCAGAATTTACATCCACTTGAATTTATTAGAATCGAACGAGAACAACTCGAATCCTTAGCCAATATATTCCACAACTAACCATTCCACAGGTTTCCTCAAACAAAATTACAGCCAATTTTCAGTAACATATTCTTCAATATTTACCTGCTTAACTTTCAGGTCATGTTCTCACAGTCACTTATGAATGGTTCGGAACAAGCTCAAAATGCTTTACAACGTTTAACAACTTTCCTTGAGTCGGAGGGTGAACATGGACGAATCTCACCGGCACTACAGAAGAAGATCTTAGGTGTGTATAACAAGTGATACGGTGCAAATTTCCTATCCACCCGAAATTCTATAAGAAAAGAATAAACGCATGCTTCCTTCTATTTGTATTGCAGATGTTATCCTGAATGCTCTTTCCGATGTCTTGGCTGAACATCCCGAATTATTGTCAGCAGCACGAATTGGATTGGGAAATTCATTCCACAAGCTACCCAAACACATCATCGAGCCAATGAAGAATTAAGTAGAATGCGAGACAGGATGTAGTCGTTATTAGTATAACCAGAAATCATGTAAACGATATCCTTGGTGCGAAATATGTAGAGAAGAAAATGTTAAGAAAACTGATTTTTCCGAAGTGTGGGGAGCCATGGAATTAGTTGTTGATTTAAAACACACTTAACGTGTGCCACGTAATTTTTCATTGCAATAATTTCTTAAATATTCATAGTTTGTGAGAACTTAGAATTTTCACATTTTAATTTAACTCATCTATAAATTATCATAAATCATAATATTCGAAATCGGCTATATCTTATCCTAATATTCGAAAGATCAAAAGCAATTGTTGAAACCCAGAAAAAAAATTGTGTATAACAAATTGATTTTCCTTTCACTTCCGACTCACAATAATATGCAAAATCAATCAGACTGCTTTCGACTGTGTATAAATTATTGTATATTCCCATTGATATGCATTATATTCCAATATATGTACTGAAAATATATTATACATAATAGCAAAATGGTAAATTAGACGAAAAATATACATGTATGAATATATGTAGCCAATCAAATAATCGTTAGCAACTATGCCTCACCACATGGTGAGATGTACACAAACCAACATCTAGTTCAATTAATTACGTTATGAAGTATTGGAGAATAAAGATGTAATAATAATTTACACATATTAACATATGTCTGTACACATTTTCATAATTCAATCATTCACCTCTTCAAGTGTGCAGTTAGTTTCTGTACATCTTCAAATTCATCCATTCCATTCACCATGAATTCAGCTGAAATAAATCATTTGAAAAAATGAAATAAATCACCAAAAAAATTATCTTTGGAATTTTTTTGCAATTTTCAACAAACTGAAGCGTACAATAATATTTAGCTTCGACTGTATAATTTGACAGCTGGTTCAAACTAAAATCAAAGGTTAAATATTTGTACGAATCTATTCAAAAAAATTACTACTAGTTTCCCCAGTGAAAGAGAAGCAAGGAAAACAACAGTGAAACAAAATTCGAGTGGACATGAGTGTTTACGTAGAGTTGAAAAAGTCTCTATTACCTCTGGTTTTGCTTCTGAACTACGTAATTGCCAGATTTTGTTCGCAATTTTTGTGGAGCTTTCTTTATTCTACTATTTGTCCTATTGATGAGTGAATTGGTTTATTTGGGAACGTTGAAATCATAGGGTAACCAATGTTCTATTGTATTGGACGTCGATTCCTCGAAACTTGTGCACGTGAACATATAAGGAGTATCAGTAAACGTTATCTCAGTAATTAACGGTGTTTCTCGCCAAATGTTTAGCTTTCTAACAATTAATTTTGCTTTCAAGGAGCAGGGTAACAACAAAAACACCATCTGAGAGGGTTGTAAAGAAGCTAGTAGAACTTCATTTATATTGGTAAATTTCTTCTCATTACTCGTTAAAGAAGAGTAGCACGCTCAAAACGAAAGAGTAAAAACACAAAACAAATAGAAATCAAATATTGCTCGATATATCTCTTTCTGCTTAAACTCGCTCAGGAGTGTTCTCCGTGTTGAAATATTCTTTCGAATTTTTCGAACATAATTAGCTGCTTGCAAAAAAATAATCACGCGTGCTGCTTCATTTGTAATTAATGTAAGCCTCCGCTAATCTAGGAGTGTTTATCCGATTTTGTTACTACGCTTTAGTTCAAAAAGGCTTCTAGTCAAACGGGGTTCAACTTTACTTTCACCTTTCTTTCAAAAACAACATTGTATATCGATTATAAGTTTGATGCAACTTCAAGTCAACTATTGTATGCTCTGTCTCCTTCTTCGAGATGCTCCCGAGAGCGCAACAAAAATGCAAATCGCTATTAAGCATTTTAAACCTGCACAATAATCCACTTGTTGCTTTTTGTTTATTTTCGGAATAATTGACCCTTTTACCAGTCTGTATACAAATATAATTAAAAAAGTTTATGCTTCAATTACGGAAATGTACATTTTTCAACGTATGATTTTTCATACCCTAGGCTTTAGGGCAGGTTGGTAAATGACAATTTTCATTCAAAGCATTTTATTACAAGGAAGAGAAAAAGTTTTTTACTCATTTATAAGGATTTATTTTTGAACGAATAGGAAAAAAAAACGTAGCCTACTTTTATGATACAAAAAATATGACATGTAAATGGTAAATATTATATAAAAATACCAAAGCCATATTACAAGTCAGTACGTCTTCAATAAAATTGACACTCACAAAGCCTTTGCAATTAAAAGATGCCTTGGAGTTCCCATATCCACCCCAAATGCAATAAAATTTGCCTTAGCCAAAGAGATACCCTCCCACTTAAGAGCCAAATCACTTCTAGCCAAAGAGATGCTTAAAACCCTGCAGAACAAAAACACAGAGAGATGTACCTAGACCAGAAGGTAGCATCGAACTACACCTTCATATACAAAAAATACTCAGAGATATTCCAAAACACATGTTATCCCGATAAAGATTATAAACCCAAGAACTTATTCTATCAAATCAGTAATATAGAAACCAACATCCCAGATAACATCAAATGCCTAAACTACAACAACATACTAAATTCTTTAAACAAAATAACTAACGAACTTTCCAATACTCACAACATACTGTGTACAGATGCGTCCAAAAACAGGATGTGCCACATTTAATATCAAAAACAATAAACTAAAACAATACACCCTTGCTCCTGACATAAACATCACTAATGCTGAAACCAATGCTATGAACACGGCACTATTCACTGACTCACTTCAAAGTATCAGAGACATAATTTCTAACAACAATTCAAAGTTCACCCCATGCCTTATCAGAAAACTCCTAAATAAAAACCCAGACACATCCTTGACCTTATACTGGGTACCAAAAGATAGCAAGTGGCCTATACTTGATCTCACAGACAGTAAAGCAAAAGATGCAACAATAAACGGAGAAACTACCCACTCGTTTCAAGAATGGGATGATGCATTCATAAAAATCAACAACTTAATAGAAAATGAGTCGATAGAGCAATATAAAGAGAAGGTCACTAATTTGAAATATTCTCCATGGCTAGATACAAATCTAATACATCACAACAAGACATGGTTCCACAACTCAAACATATCGGGCAATATAATAAAACAATTAAATAGAGTACTTGTAAACAGAGCATACAACAAAACTAGACTAATGAAAGCAAAAATAACGACGACAGACAAATGCAGATGGTGCGACAATGACGACGTACTAGAACACCAAATTCTGAGCTGTACAAATTTCACTAATATAAGAAAGAAATTTAACGTTTTCAATAAAGTCAGATCTCTGGATGAATTCTTGAAAATCACCTCTGGCAATTAGGCAAGTTCTTAGAAGAAGCAAAAACAGACCTATAAATATATGGAAAAGAAAAAAAAACAAATAACACCTTTCCAACACTTACAACTAACTGTCCTTAAATACTCAAAATCCCAAAATCAAACCCATAATCCCAAACCCAAAATCAACGTGAGCATATCAGACTCCCAAATCATCAGGTCCAACAGAGGCCAAAATCATATCACTAGCCCTAAGAGGCCTTGAACGATTAACGCTGGTCAATGCTTATTATAGGAATGACCAATAAATCTTCCTGAATAAAGGAAAAGAAGGAAAAAAAAATATTACAAGTTCATCTTTTGTAATAACCCAGCAAACATTTTGTCGGAATTCCGCTTAGGAATTCGGATCGCCTATTCTTCGCCAGAACAAACAAAAATCGGAAAATAGCATATGCGGCGCGTAAAAATGTGAAGAGCGAACAAGAAATCTTTTTTTTGTTTTCTGCATCCAATTTAAACTTAATGGGTTGTTGATCAGTTTGCTCTTGCCAGTCTCAGCTAAGAGTTTTAAGTGGCCTATTCTCTATTATCCGTTTTCGGACTCGCTCATTCTAGCTTTAACTATTGATTTGCATCGCGAAATTAAAGATTATTTTCTTGATAGAGCATTATCCTTGTGCGGTTTTTTCACAATTAGTTTTTCACGCGATCAAAAGTGATAATTTGTGGGTTATTCACGATTTTTTCTGCGACTTCGCGAGTTACGTGATTATGTGGCGAGTTAAAAAAAAAGAAACCAATTTAGTTTATCGTTTCGAAAAAGTGATTTATGAACATTTCGCTATTCGCGGATCCCCGACCAACTGTCGGAACGCCAGGTAAGTTCCAAATAATATACTTATTATATACTGACGCTTTGCCTGCATTTTTACAATATGAAAAACATATTTTACAATATATTTTAAAACAAATTAGTTAGTTGAGTGTTTTAGTGTCTTGTTGCATTAGCATTTTAGATTGTGTGAACCTAAGTGAAAAATCCGATATAAACGATGTTTGCATGCTGAATATATAAACTTTCTACATGTGAAAGCCGCTGATATCAATATTTAAAAAATTGTTTAAATCAAATAACGTTATTAAAACTATGAAATCGCAATATGGATAGGGGGATTATCGGTGCTCTACTGTAGGTGCATGTAATGAAGTGTACATTTGACAACAAAAGGAACAGCTGTTATGCTGATTAAGATACTGAATAAATTTTGAATCAGCAATACAACTGTTTCTGTTATCTGTTTCTGCTCTTTTTTTCCAATTTTCGCCAATTACAATGCCAACTATACATGACATTACCACCATATGGCCTTTCCTACACTACAGTTTTGATTGGATGTTGGATTGGATCTTCTTAAAATTTTCAGACTGTTTGTGTGACATAAATATCTTTGAGATCTCATATATTCAATAACAACAACCAAATGGCGGCCGTTTAAAGTGACGTCACGTTGGCTGTACTTTCTATTAGTGGGCTGCATACCATAGTTTGAGTACAATGTATTTCTAACAGAAACGTTGGGCTGTGTACTCGACTTATTTATATCTTACTTAGAAGAACTCATAACTTTTGACTTGTTTACAATATTTCATGATTGAAGCATTCACAGTTACTGAAAAAACATGAGAAACGAGTTGATAGACAGAAAGGTTTACTCACGGATGGACAGGTCGTAGACTAGTGGATGTTTTATTTTTTGAACTTTTTTGAACGGTTTTATAAACTCCTTAAAAATGCTGTGCTTGAGCTTTCTCTAAATTTCAGCGAGTTTTGCGTTTATGCATATTGCAATTATCCGAGCTTTACTGTCTCCCGATTTTATTGATAAGCTGCAGATTTTTGGAGCTCGTCAGTTTTTCTTTTCCTGTTTTTATTAAGACGTGCAAGACATGAATTTTTTCCATAAGCTTGATTGTATTCTCCATGTTTCGATGGTTTACAGATTCTCTGTGAATTTATATAAACAGAATTAATCCTATTGTTCAATTTCTTTGATGAAGAAAAGATTTTAGAGCCTGTGTGTATTCCTATTTTGCTAATGTCGAGTCTGTAAGAATCTTATAGATTCGTTTTTAAAAAACAATAATCTAATGTAGCACTTATCAAAGCTCGAGACGATAATAATTATGCATAATCAATTATTTTTCTCTAGAATGTGTTCGAATCAACAATGTTTCTCATTTAGTTCAGATGCGATTCCACCAGGGAAGCAAGTTCATATTGATGACAATGTCGCGAAAAACAGTTAAAGAGAATCTTGACATATTATAAATTATTTGACGATGGACTTCAGGTCCACTCCTTAAACTCCTTCCAATTGGACATTCCTTAATAGTTATGCCGACATTACGTATGATAACGTTTCATATAGATATATATATAGATATATATATATATATATATATATATATATATATATATATATATATATATATATATATATATATATATATATATATAAGTATTAAAAAATATAAGTTGTAGGGACTGAATAATATACATTTTAGTTCCTTTAACTTATATTTTTAACCGTTCAGAGTAATGTCAATAGTAAAATTAAAAATAATATTGTTTCTGAATTGGCAGAGTGATCTGCAAAATATTTAGTAAATAATTCAACACTGAATGAAGTGTTGAAATTTCTAGGGCACTGCATTTAAGACGTTCCAAGGGACTCGCGTAGTTTAAATAGAACTCCCATTAATGTTATATCTCTTGAAGCAGACGCAGAAAACTTAAACATAAAAATGACTGAAATCAGCAACAACTTCATCACATTATATTACGCTTAAATTAAACAACATAAATATCCTATATCAGACTCAAATCCTACAACCGGTCTTTAAATGCCCTAAATATGATAAAACTAATTTCAAAGATCATTGCAAAACTTGTTTTCCCAAATTTACTTACGATTGATTTTTAAGTTGTTACAAAGTTACAAAACGGAGAAACTGATTTCGAAAAAATTTTTTCATCGGTTTAAGGTCATTTTCAAGTCAGTTTTTTTAATTTTTCTGATTATTTTTTTTATTTAATGGACTTCTCAGGTAATATTAACTTTCAGGAAATAACCTGGAAAACTTTTATTTCAGAACATACGATTAAACAAAACTATGGCCGATCGTGAGAATTTCTTTCGCCATTTGACCTACTGCGTCACATCGAAAACAATTCGCCACGTCGGATTATAAACACATCGCTGGGGTAGTTCACCAATAAATCGCCATGGTGATTCGTTTGCGATACGCCATGGCGATTCGTTTGCGATACACCGCGACGATTCGTCTGCGAGGTGACATATAGTTCGCAGACAATTCAAATTCGGATCGCTTTCGGATTCGCCGGCGAACTAATTTTCCGACACGGCGATACGAATTCGTATCATTTTGTCTGCTGGGTCGTATCGTTTTGTCTGCTGGGAAGTCACAAGCCA
Organism: Stratiomys singularior; assembly: GCA_954870665.1. Lineage (NCBI taxonomy): Eukaryota > Metazoa > Arthropoda > Insecta > Diptera > Stratiomyidae > Stratiomys > Stratiomys singularior. The sequence goes on along the minus strand of OX940877.1, from coordinate 109,823,063 downwards.
TTGAATGTGTAAAGCAAAGTTTCACTTTATACAAGTATGGGTAACGCATTTATTGCAAATCCGTAGTCCGTCGTATCTGATTACGGTGAAAACGTTGCTACTGGAATGAGGGACAACAGCTCTCGGGCAACTTATTGATAATGATTGGTGATTATATTAGTAAAACGAATGTCCTTGTACATTCCAGGAGAGGGGTTTTGGGAGCAACGTTTCGATAAATTTCAGCGTTTTGACTATTTCTCTGTTCAAGCAAAACACGTACTATGTATAATTCAAATTGATATTCGATAGTTGCCTCGGTTCATATCAAGTAAACTGATGCTACTCACTCGTTTATACTATAAGTTTATAACCGTTGGTAGTGGAAAATGAACATTTTTACTTGCTTTGGAATTTTACCCCGCACACTTCTTAGTTGTGTTTACTATGTTACCGGTCTTGTTTTTAACAATTAGGTTTGGTTTTGGAAAACAGAAATCCAAGGAATTTCATCCTAGTCTTTGACTCCAACTGAATCGCCAACTCACCTCGAGAAATTGGCTCCAAGATATGTACAACTAGAAATCGACTTGGAGAACACAAGGAATTGATTCTGATACTTTATCTAAGAGAGATTGACTCCGAGAAATTCACTCCGAGCTATTGACTTTGAGGAATTAACTCCTAGAAATTGACTCCAAGTAATTTCCTCCGAGGAATTGAATCTGAAGATTTGAATCCTTGTAGTTCACTCCAAAAAAATGACCCAAAAAAACAACCACCAGGTTTCACTCAAAGAAATTGAATTCGAGATGATTCAGAATGATCAAATTTAAGGCATTGACTCCGCGGAATCGATTCGGAGAATAAAATATGGAAAATTAAGTTCGTTTTGGTCAACCAAAAAATTTACTCCGAATAATTGAATCCGAGAAATTGATTCCATGAAGCTTATTTCGGGAAATAATCCCCGCGAAATTGACTCCGAAAAATTGACTTTAAGAAATAATTTCCGATGTAGTCCTCTCCTAAGGAAGAGAAAACTTGATGAGCCACACAATGACAATCCAGGAAAATGATCCCCATATAACTGCCTTTTCGTTAACCCATCCATCCGTTACGACTTAGCATGGTCCTTCAAGTTTCCTTGTTGATGCTAAAGCTACTTCAAAATAACTTAGGATATTATAGGAATACAAGGTCCTCAAGACGGTTTCTGTGTTCCTGCACCCGCGCATAGATCACCATCATTATCTTAGCAAAGTCTTTAATTTCATCAAAATTCTTTAATTTCATGCAAATTAATCTCTTCTTTTATATCCTTTTTTTGGGTAGGGAGGTGGAGGCTATTTACGCCCTGAGGGCCGGACTCCCCGTGGACCTACTGTACTACCGACTAAATACGTCCCCTGTCAACCGGAGCGCCTAGCCTGGAACCGTTTGACACATTACTTCCGGCTAGGCCTCCCAATTTTACGCCTTTTGGCGCCTACAGGGTTATCCCTTCCCATCCTATCCAGGGAATCCCTTCCTTCTCCAGTTGGATGGGAAAGAGGAGGAGGATTGCTAGAGATGGAAACCCTCTACCCTCGACGCGTCCAGCCGATCAACTATGCCTTTTTTCATTACTAGGATTGCCCGAGCGTAATGTGTCACTTGACTCCATTTGTCAAATGATTTCAACATCTCTTCGATTAGGCTATCTGGATGGAGCTCTCCCACTTTTTCGGCAAGTTCACCGCGCTGTTTGTCCCATCTCCTGCATGAAAAGAAAGTATAACAGGCGTCATTCTTCACACCAATGCAGAATATGCAATCTGGAGACCGTGACTTACCTATCTTGTGCAGGTAAGACTGAAAACAACTGCGTCCGATCAGTAGCTAGGTCAGGTAGAAGTCAGTCTCACCATGCGTTCGACTGAGTCACGATCTCAAGTCGTTGATGAGCCGCGCGGTCCATCTTCCTTTTAGCTCACGTTTCCATGATTGTTGCCATTCGTCGAGAGTGCATCGTCTTTCAACGCGAGCAACTTTTTGTTTATTACCCTCGTGCCTTCAGAGGTAGACTCTTTTACGCTCTCTACCAAGGAGAGCGATGGGTATCACTCCTGCAATTTCCAGCACCGCTGACTCAGAGACTGTACGGTATGCTGATGCAATCCGCAGTTGACAGCTTCACTCCATACCTCTGCCCTATATAGAAGCGTAGATTGCACTACATTCATTAGCAGACGCCTGTTTGTTGGACTTGGTCCCACATGATTGGCCATTAGTCAACTAATTGCCGAGACCCCTGCTGTGGGCTTGTTTGTCGTTGCCTTGATTTGCTCCGAGAAACTCCTTTTAAAGTCTATCAGCAAGCTATTATATCCTTGTTCAAGTAAACACTTCCTCGTGGACAAATCGAAAGATCAGAATAAAGCCAGGAGTAGGCTCAGTTGACTGATTATGATTACGTTTTATAAATTGTAGCAAAAAGCTCGTGGACTCTCTTCCTTGCACAGAAAACGTGTAAATGATAAAAAGAAAGATAAAGATAAAAAGGTAAAGTTGAAAATCGTTGTAAAGCTAGCCAAGTTCTTATTGGGCCTCCACATTAAGCTGTAATAAATCGCCCACCATCATTCAATCGATGTCACACTAAAGAAGAAACCATACCCGGCTGGTAAAATACAAAATTTATGTAAATTAAATATCGGAATGCTGTTCTTGCATATAAATATTTCAGTCTTATTTTAAATTATTTAAAAGACCAATGTCCTTTAATTTTGTCATGTTACAGACGCCAGCAGTCCAAGTGGCTGATCCAAGAAGTACCAAATGTATTTGACATCTGAATACAATGATATCAACTGTCAAAGACGAATTGTCAAAACGACGATTGTAAACATAGACAGAATATCACGTAAAAGTGCATACTTCATAATTCGAAACTTTGCGGAACAACCCACTGGTATTCCTTCTTTGCGAACATGAATGTTGAAGGAGATTCGGTTGACATGGATCCAAACGTCGCGCGGCACCTCTTTCAGACTGGAGCCGTTTTGATAATCGCTGGCGTTCCTGTATCCACTGAATTTGGAATCGATTTATCTTCATACGAAGTGGGAGAACGGTTTCGAGGCATCAAAATGATACCGCCTGGTCCGCACTATGTGTTTTGTGCATCCAGAGATACGTATGGCGGTTGCGCTCCCAGAGTCGGTTTTATTCATTTCTTCAAACCAACCGAAATAGAAGTTCGGGAATGGGATCCCCGTAACGAGGAGTTACGATATCGCCAATGTCAGGACCAAGAATTGGAAAAGAGTCGAATACGTGAAAACTTAGAGGACTTGGATAGATTTTTGGCGCCCTACGACTTCAAAAATTTTGCAAAGTGGAAAGGCCTCACCGACACTATAACCGAAGAAGTGTTAAGTCGTTGCGCCCCTCGATGTGGCTTTGTAAAAAACAGCATTGAATACTTATCATGTCCAGACGCAGAAAGACCCCGTGGGAGCTCCCCTAGAAACTACAAACAGTTACAAAATAGAATTGATGAAAATGATTTGCTTCCCAATCTTAAAGTACTGCCCGAGACAGCACTAAACTTCCGTGAGATCCCACCAAAAATCCCTAAAGGAGCCACCCCATCTGAAATCACAAGACATCATATGGACTGCATCGAAGCAATTGACACATATTTCAGTCGATTTCCCGACGCAAACGAAGCTATACAAGAGATTCAACTTTCTTTCATATTTTTCTGTTCGGGTCATTCAGTAGACGGTTTAGCACATTGGCGACGAATACTGAATATTCTGAGCAATTCCGAATCTGCCGTTGGAAAACACAAATTATTCTACATGAAATACTTGGAAGTTTTGCAACATCAACTTCCCGAACTGCCAGAAGAGTTGATGGAGCAAACCAAACAAAATACGGTTTACCGTGATGTGAGAAATTTGCTTCAAAATTGTTCGGTGTCCGGACTTCATGTTAGCGCAGATAGAATGGTGAAACGACTGAAAAAAAGCATGGGATGGACATTCGATAGTTTATTAGATGAAGATCCGGACGATATGCCTGTAATTGTTGACGGATTAGAATAAATGTTCTATGAATTTTTTGACAATTTCAGCGAATAAAAATGTACATAATCTAGAAAATAAAATATACTCCTTTTATACACGATAAAACTTCTAATTTCTATAGTTAAATATTTTTGTCACACTAGAAATCACACAAGCGAAAGACCATTTGTAAAGGCAACCAAATTCACTTCTCCTTTTTCACTTCATTTTCTACTTCTTCGCACATGCCTTCCGGGATATTTTCAAGCGTGGTATCTTTTTGGTTATTTTTCTCCTCATTTAACTGTATCGCATATTTGGCAGCGAGCTCTTCCAGCTTTTCCTGATTCCTTTGCAGATGTCTCGGCAAATAAAAAACTGCCTGGACAAGCCTATAAAATATACATACTTTGAATAGTATCATATTTTGGACTAGCACGGGTTCCTGACTTCAGTAAAACATATCCAGAGAACGCTAATAGCAAACACACGCAAGATGATTTCAGCATTGTTGTGTAATCGGGAACAACCTGTTGATGCTTCATTATTATGCGTTAGATAAATTACTTTAAACGTCCAAATTCCGAAGAACTAAAAGCGAATATGCGTCATTTATATCGAATTAAGAAAGTTTGTGTGGCCTTCGAGTTGCCAAGCAACGAATGTTTTGTTTGTCGTTATCAACAAATAAGGACGGGTTGTAAATATTGTAATCAATGATTTCCATTATTGCATTCAACGAAATTGACTCGTGAAATCCGAGTAGATATGTTAACCCTGTTGAAAGTTCCGATTCAAGTTTGGTGTCAGAGAATGAAGTGAAAAGTGAACTGGCTTTACATAAATGGTCCACGTGTGCTTTTGTTGCGCCGGCCCCCTTGCATTATTAATTGATCGGAAAAAATAGAGGCAGGATGTCTAACGTTGACAAACTTTGATTTCTGTTTATAGTTTTCATTCAGCTGGATGACAACGTAGATAACATATATGCAGCACTTGAATTGTCCTATATGAATATATGTAATTGTCCTTCATACTATTCGCTACGCTTTTATATCTTTTAACAGTTAGAGAATTATATCTCGAAACATAAAATTATAAAAAGGAGGAAAACTCTTATTAATGATGGACTAGAATAAGTATGTAAGATAAAAACATCGTTGCACATCAGTTGAAGTGCATACGTTTGGAGAAAAAAGTTAAATTTTTCAGGCAAGACGGCATAATTTAAGACCACCAATAACAACCCGACAGTCTATTATTTATACATTTAATAATTGCAAAAATCTCATCAGATTATCAGACAAGCTCACTTTATGATGAAAGCGGCGATCGTTAATTAAATCAATCAAAACAACAACAAAAAATCAATTTTTTTTTGCCACAGATAAATAAATTCTAAGTAAATACATATTATGCAGTATTAAATAAAGATATTATTTATAAATAAAGATTATTTATTCCTTTTATTTGTAATTTATTACTATCAATTATGCTTCAACATCTTGAGACTGATTTCTTGGCTTTAAAGTAGGAAAGGGTGTCAAGATCGAATTCGACAACAATTTGAATTGAACGTTCCGAAGACAGAGGCGCCTTTTGATTCACTAGTTCATATACGTGGACCAACAAGGCTTCATTCGTTCAACTATAAGGTAAATTAACTTAGAATATATATTATAATATTTATCTGGATGTGGAACAGTGGAACAACGCATTATCTCTTTTCTTTTATTTGATAGTTGTGAAGAAGAAAACGTCTGAAACACAAATGAAACAAAATTCTTAGTATTCTGATTAGCACGCATATCAATAAGTAAAGTAGCCTTTTTATTTGTGATTGTTTAGACTGAAAACTAACATGCATGTTATATGTTGGAATTTACTTTCTCTGTTTTAACCATTTCCAAAACCAGACTTCAGGGAAATTTTTCTCCCACTATTTAGGGAATCAAAGCAACCTGTCATAGGTTTTACATCCAAGATAAAGATGAAAAGATCGAACGTGCAGAAAATTACAACAATTATTATCTCTGAAAGCATTGCGTATGTAAACCATTTTGGGTTACCGAGTTGGGTGAGAATCGAGTATTCGGTCGGCAATATCCACAGATTTGGACTGTCCAGAAGTACGTTCCAGAATATCTCATCTCCTTTTGATATGGAAACCTATTATATCTAATCATATTATAATAATTTTCAGCCGTTTGTGGACGAGGGCCATTTATGCTTACTTATGGATTTGTCATTAGTAGCTAACATACTTTTACCAAACTTTCTAAAGAAAGCTCGCCTATTTTCTAAGAGCGGTTTAATCGGTGCACGCGCTATCTCCCACATGCGAAGAAGTTATCACAGACGTTATATGTGGTCCCGGCGCAAAACAAGCAATCAGAGGTTGGTATCTTTCATGCCTTATACAGGTTAGACTGAAAACTCCCATGCCGGCTGACCAGTTGCATCTGGTAATATACAGTTTTACCATAAAGTACTATTCAGCCCTCAGTCACTTATGTGACGTTTGCTTTATTTGCCACGCATATCATTAATTCACTTTTCCCGCAACAAAATTCTTCTTCTCTCCTCTCCAGTAATAGCCTTCCCCTTTCATGAGCGCCTCCTACGAAAGTATACTTTACTAAATCCGGTCTTCAATTTGAGACACTTTTAGCATTACCTTTACAATGACCATCACGCGCAACTTATAGATATCACAATAATCGGCTGCAATGAGTAAAGCTTCCGAGACGAATTCTTGGAACGTCAACCCAAATTTAGTTATATAGTCTCCGCACTTACGAGTAGGCTATACTATACTATAAGGAAGTCTTTTACTATAAGGAAGTCTTATAGGACTGGTCGCGACGCGACTTACAGCCAACACCCCTGTGGTGGCGTTTTTCATCCTTGTCCTGCTTTGGTCGGAGCAGCACATCTTTGAGTCAACCATTAAAACGAGGTATTTCATTGATTCGTTTGGCTGAATAATCACTTCTCCTGTTTCGACGGAAATGACTCTGGTGATCCACTTCTTGGTTAGACAGAACGCATGCTTCGGCATCACTGCCTCACTCGAAGCAGTATCATACCTAGTTTCAGTTGCCCATGCTCACCGATGCGTTCTTACGTCATCTGTATCGGACAGCTGGAGCCTCTAAAGCTCGTCATTCAATTAGGCTGGCCCAAGAGTCGTACTTTTCACCGCCCCCGATGTCTCCTCCATTCTCCGCCCAAACCTTTATATGTTGCATTGAAGCAGTCTCTAAGCAATCGAAAAGATTCGAGTGCTCCGAGAATATTTATTAACCGAGCGTATATGAAGGCATTTCTCATCTTATGCGTTAAAGTAGCATTATACGCCTTGAATGATTGGTAGTCCAACCCAGAAGCCATTTTATTGAGAAGATCAGCTCGAGTCAAATAGCCGGCTAATTTGTTTCTCTGATCATATCTCGAGCCCATTTCTAGCGGCTTTTAGCCATCATAAGAGCCGAAATGCCGACATTTTTGGGGCTTCCATTTCTCTTGCTGATCAAAACAACCCTCGCGTAATTTTAGCATTTAGGGATATTAACGCCCTGCAGGAAGAAATTGAATGTGCTAAGGAGCATGTCAGGGGAGAAATAGTTGACTAGCTGCAACTCTTCTATCGAGATGCCGTGCGTTCCAATGGTCTTTCGGCTTTTCATTGTGTGCAGGGTTTCATCCAGCTCCTACACATTGTAATGTGAGCAATTTCGATGCATCGAAACATGTCCTAACAACATGTAACAAAAAAGCGCATGAATATTCTCGCCGATTTCCTCCCTTAAGCACACAGATTGTCCACGCGGCTCCAAATTTCCAGATGAGCAGCAAAGAAACCAAGCTTTACTTTTTATCATCTTGTGAAGGAATTTACCACCCTACTTGTGTGCCAGTGATTGTCGATGTAACTCATACCGATCTGTTTAGCCTTGAGCTTGGCAACGGAGCCTTTGACATTCATTTTGCTTTTCATTGATCACCAGAACGCGGCAGAATTATCAATTCGTAGCCGTCGGCAGGACATACAGAAATCAAATGCATACGTAATGAGTCATACTGGAGTTCACCTTTCATTACTGTATTCTTCGTCGGTGTCCCAGCGCAGCACTACTTAAAAATACCTCAGCAAACTCCTCGACATCCACTTTCCCGACGTTCTAGACCTAGATGTTAAGAAAAAGTTATCGGGTCGTTACAATTCGGAGGCTGCGTTTAGTATTTCAAATATACTGGTGATCACTAGCCGAGTTGTCTCCAAGTAATCTTTATTTCTTAATCATTGGCTCATCCGGCGTCATACCGTACATCACACAGCAATCAACCCTACCAAAGCTCGAAACTCGAAGCAGAAGGTTATTAAGCACCAGATTTTTCACAAAATACATCTTTCCATACCATCATACCTCCTTCCTGACGTGATGCTTTTCAAAAAATGAGATTGACCTGAACAATCTGCAGCGATACGGATCGTGGCTGGTCTTTATTTTTCCTTTGTCATACTTAGCGCCTCCATGAAAATTAGACATTTCCCAGAACATGAGCCTAATCTTCGTCATGAGATTTGCGTTCGCACAAAATGCAAAATATTGGCTTTGTCGCGCTCAGGAGTGCTACACTTGCACCACAGTCTGCTTTGGCTAGCCGTCAATAGTTCGAGGAGATGTGCCGAAAGCTAGACATGACCGTAACACTTAGTGAGGACCGTTCGCACTGTTACGGCCATCTCAAAAATACTTAATTGTGGTTCACAGTTAAAGGTTATTAATACTTTGTGTGTAGGACTAGAAGCGGAACTCATTTGCCCACTTTTCCTGATTTAGAGTAAGAGTCCGTCTTCTGTGCCCTCGGGATTCAGCTTATGTTTCTTGTTTCTGTCTAGGTAAGTGTAAACGCCCTCATTCCGACGGGGGACACGATAAGATTCGTTTTTCGATGAAGAGAAAGCCTCAGTAACTATATTCTAACACAACATCCAAGTCTTCTCTCCTTTACAGCCACATTAAGTCATCAGGGGACTAATCGCCGATACCCCCGGTGCGTTTGGGTCCGGTTTGATTGAAAAAACTGATCTTCGAAGTCGATCATGTGCAAACACTAGCGTAGGTATTATATCTAGTGAATCCGAGCCGACTACTACACATGTATAATTGAGGACTGGCCGTGAGAATCTCTTCGCCTGGCTAAATTCTCGTGATATGCTCAACTAGGGAAAGTGATCGCCTTCTGCTTCGGCTTCTTAAAAGTTTAATGCCTTTCTGTAAGTTTGTCAAGCGCAGCAGGAAAACTCCTGGAGAAACACATCAGGTGATGGCTGTGTATATCCAATAGAGACGCAGCTGATCTATGTGCAAAGCCAATGCACAGAAATCATTTCGTTTCTCATATTACTGAGGCGCTTTTATAGAACAAATCTATTTTTTAGATGAACTTGGTGCAAACATAACTGGTCGTCCCTTAAAAATCTTTTTGAAACCTCAGGTAATGAAAACCTCAGGCAGGTTCTCCAAAAAGATTGCATATACGAGCGGTTAGAATATTGAACTTGAATTTCGCACGCAAACATATCCACCGTGCGAGTTGGAACAAGATCCTATGGTCATAGACATCATTTAGTATATGAGAACAAAATTTATTTACCTTAAATTTAAAAAAAAAGAATTTATTTATATCTGCAATGTTTTAACAAAGTTAATTTAAATTGAATTTGCATCAATTTTTCAACTTTCATCTTCCATATCAACATCATCCAAAACAAGATCATCTAACATTTCTTCCAACGTTATCGTTGGAATTCCAGAATTTTCAGTTTCGTCAACTGTAACTTGAATATTTTTAGTAGGATCTTTGAAGATGTTTACATTTTGTCGCAATTCAGAATCTTCTTCCAAATCTTCCAAAAATTCATCGTAGTCACTAGGAAAAAAACATAGATTAATATTAAAACTATAATTTGCCATTACTGAAATTATTTACGTATTCTTCTTGTCGAAATCAGTTGACTCTTCGGCCAAGTGCTTCAATTTCCAATTCCTGCGATTTATGCGATCCGTCTTGTCCCCGTATGATTTCTTAACAAGAATCACATCTGGCACACGATTGCGATCTAGTTTCTCAAAATCATCATTGTTGATGTTCGCATCCTCTAAATTGTATCCTAGCACTGAATCGCCAGGCTTCAAAAGATGGCCTAAGTGAGTTTTTGTGTGAATTGTATTATCGTTGATTCCAAGCTCAGAAGCCTTAACCACCCAAATATCAGAAAGAACATGTTTATTTGAAATTTTTCCTTGTCCTGGGAAAAATTTACGGTCTTTATCGTAAATAACTTCAATATCCATTACGACAAATTCAATCAACTGTTTTGGATTACAGATAGCCTCGAATGGAGCCCGAAAGTAAACAGTGCTTGGTACCTCTGCGACTGTAAAAATGATAGCAAATATTGGTCAAATGCGCAAATAAAATTAGGTATTTTTGTACAACTTACTTTGAGCACTTGTAGGATCAATTAAATGTATCGTATTGGCGACTCTTTGCACCAAGCACAATGGCGCAATGCCGCCCATTTGCTGTTGTAATTTCTTATTCAGGCACACTAAACTATCTTTCGAAATCGGAACGATTTCCACGCTGAATGTATATTTGTAGTTGTATGAATTGCTGTGAATGTCATGTGAAATCAGACGCTTTGAATTTGTTGCTTTCACCGGGAGCATTGTGTGTAAGAAATCAACCATTTTCCTTGCATGATTCTCCGATGTATAGAAGAAATCTAAACCTCCGTGGATGGGTTTGATGCCCAATGTGTTTTCGTGAGCTTTGTGTTTCAGGATCAATTGTTCTAAATAGTAAAACGTCTTCTTATTTTCAGCTCGTTGGCGCACCTGCACCAAACAACGCCAAAAATCTTTCGCTTCAGTTCGATGACAATCGTCACACATTTGATTATTTATGGTGAATTCGACTACGAATACCTGTTGAAGCATGGTTCCTCCTAGCACCTCCGCATGCACTGTTAGCTTGACTTTAATACGTTTAGAATGAGGCTCTGTCCAAATGAATCCTGCATCGACTAGCTTTACATCTTTCAATCCTTTCAATCGTTTCAGACAGAGAGCTAGGAGGTCTCTTGATTCGAGGGCACAATGTACCCATTCTCCTGGCGGTTGTAAATATCTTTCACAATTTCGACAAAAATAAAGGACTGCTTGTTTTGGAATGCCTTCAGTTATATCCACATGAGTTCTCAGACATGCTACACACATGTTTGCTGGATTTGATTCGATAAGGACCCCGCATTCGCAACATAATCTGTTAATGAGTGCAACGTATTTAATACAATTATCAGTGCAAGGATAAATACAAAATGAGGTTGTGATAACTTTAGTCGAAAATTTGATTGACTAAAAAGTATTCATTTTTATATTATAGTTCAGCTGGGGTAGAGCTTAGAACACCCGAATAATTCCGGGTTTGAATACTAACGCTGTCGGTGATGTATAGTACTATTGTAGCCTTACTATGTTAAATAATGGGATATATTGGTAAACAGCTGATTATGACTTTATCATTAAAGTTTCAATCAAATAGTGAGAAGCTGGAGTGATATGTCTGGCGTATAAATGCGAATAAATGATATCGCAATCTTAACTAGAGGAAAAAACGGAGGGACAATGTGTGATAGAATGCAGGGGACACTTTGAATTGGTAACTGGTACCAGGAGATAGGTTTAAGGCTCAGCCCACTAAAACCACACTGGTGCCATTTACAAGAAGAGATATGGATATATACGTAGGTATTATATCTAGTGAATCTGAAGCGACTACTACACATATATAATTGAGGACTGGCTGTGAAAATCTCTTCGCCTGGCTAAATTCTCGTGATATGCTCAACTAGGGAAAGTGATCGGCGTCTGCTTCGTCTTCTTAAAGGTTTAATGCCTTTCTATAAGTTGTGTATATCCAATAGAGACGCAGCTGATCTATGTGCAAAGCCAATGCACAGAAATCATTTCGTTTCTCATATTACTGAGGCGCTTTTATAGAAGAGAACATTTACAAGAAGAGATATAGATATATACGTGATATAAAGTATCTAGGAATTCTGATGGATGGTAGGCTCACGTGGTAGTTTCAGCAAGGCTGCCAAAGCTTAGATGGTGTGCAAACATGACAGACATGTCCTGTGGCAACCCTGAAATCCTTCGATGAATGTACACTATGATGATGAGACAACTTCGGAGTTGACCAGAAAAATCCAAGGACGCAAAATAAGCCTTGGCTCGATCAGCGAGGCATTCATCGTTTGAAATGAGTCTTCATCGCCGGAGCTATATGGTCATGTCCAACAGCATTCCTTGAGAAAATCTTAAACCCCTCCTCGCTTTAGTTAGTGATAGAAACATGAGCGACATACACAATGTCAAGAACTGACCATGATGGAAAAGAAAATGACTTCGAGATTGGGTAGAGATCAAGTTAAAATAGCAAGGTCCACTTTATTATACATCGTCGGATTGCATGCCAGCAGGATTCAGCAAGAGGAATGGAGTGTTGAATTCAACATGCACTTCATAAGACAGAATGTGACAACTTTCTTAAGATGCTATACGGGTGGTTCCACAACATTTGTGGGAACAGAAATTGGAGTAATTTAGTGTGGCAAAAAATGCTCCCAAATGGTAAGCATGCCAAGTATCTTATGACTTATCTAAGTACCTATGTCATTGATTTAAACGCATCATTCAGCATAGACAGCGGATACGAAGGTAAAACAATCGCTTTCTTTCTGCTAGCCAGGCAGCCTCAAATGCGCTATAATTTCCGGTGATCACATCGAGAACGGTTCTAGATTGTTGTAATGTTCTCAACGAATTAAGTCCGGACAAAAGGACAATACCCGATACTGGATGCCGGGGATAAGTTAGCGAGAAAATGAGCTTGAATAGCATTCATTGGTCCTGTACGCCTTCGTGCAACTGAAAACAATTTCTTGTACATGGCTCTAAAGGCAGATGAATAGAGAGAAAGCAATAAGAAAGAAAAGAGAAAGCAATAAGGCCTCCGAAGTGGACTTCCAAAGCTTGGAATGTCGAAGCTTTTCCTAGACGTTTATGATGAGACGAAATTTCGAGCGTGCATGAGAATGAACAAGATAAAGCTATGCGTCCTTACTGGGATGCCAATGGAGCATTACACACTCGGGGGACACCTCAAAAAAAAAATTGCTGGAAAGCAAACCGTGAGTACAGTTTCTGCAGTCTGCCGGGGAGACACAGGTGTATCTGCTAGCACACATGAGACACTGTCCGCAGGAGAAATGACGTCTTGCCAATAAGGGATAAGGGCACCGGAAGCCAAAACAGATCATTGACTTTTTTGGAAAGGTTGATTTGCTTGAAGCGCTCTACATCGGAAACAGGAGCACAATAAATTATCCCGTGCATCGTGCACTATCTCTGACATAATCAATTAATTAAGATAGTTGTAATACACTTTAGAAGCCAGATCTCAAAAGGGGTGTTATGCCAATTTATTTTATTACTATTCGTAATTGTTATGTAAATTTTCACATCGCGAAGGTAAAACGTCACCCAGTGAACTAAATTAATTTTTGAATTGTAAAGCTTGCGGTGCGTTCTTGTCTCACAAAAAAATATAGAAATTAAGACTGCTATACGTAACTATAGAAGTAACCAATGATGTCGTGCACTGAAAACAAAAGAAATCTGTTGACCAGTGTACAATTTTCGAAACAAAATAAGAAGTAAAAATCTAATTCAATCGCAGATTTAGGAAATAAACTCGGAGAGACACTTGAGAAGCAGCGACAGGCAGTCAGTAAATCAGTGCAAATCAAAAATGGAAGACAGTTTACGATAGAGCTAATCATTACGAATCAAACGAGATGCATCGTCAGCAATAATAAATATTTCGGGGCAATTATAAAGTTTACATATTGATAGTAAGTGAACAGTCATATTTAGTCGAAATGAAACAAAATTTTAACGTAGGCTGGATCCGCAATAGACAACTTAGATGATGGGAGATTATTGATTTGAGGGATAAATCTAATAGTTCTGCTATAATAATTTTAATATAAATATTATTTGAGCTTAAGCTTTCCCAAAGGAATTCATTGGAGAAAAGAATCAACATCCACGATGTTCTAAGGGTATTTTCAAATAAAATAAAAGGTAACTATATAAAAAAGGTATACAAAAAGCGCGAATGCCGGGGGAGATAACAGCACGGTCAACCCAATTCAAAAAGAGGATGATGCGAAAAAACAAAAATGCAATGCTGTTTCTGTTGTGCAATTCAAGTCATACTTAGGTTGTTTTTGACTTTTGAAAGTTTGGTGAAGAACTAAACATCAGTACTTGGTTATGCCTCCTTTAGCTTCCAGGACTGCTTGTATACGTGATGCCGGAGATGACATCAGTTTTTGCGAGAACTGGTAAGGAATATTATTCCATTCATCTTCTAGAGCTTTTTTAAAGAAGATTTTGAAGAAATGTGGTGTTTACCTAATTTTCTTTTGAGGTAGTCAAACCAATGTTCGATTGGGTTTACATCTGGGCTCTGCGGCGGCGAATGCAGTTGCTTTGGAATATTGTATAATAGTTGCTCACCTACAATACTAGCTGTATGTTAGCTGTACGCATTTTATCAACCAATTGATTGAAATTGTTTTTCAAAATGATGAGATACACATGCTGACCACTTTGCCGTCAAAAATACTAAAATTAACTCTAGATCAACACATGCATCTCCACATGAGTATTGGAGCAATCATTCACGGTGCTGCACAAGTTCTTAATATCTAGCGCAGTACTTTTTTTCTGCCAAACTTTTGCTCGTAACCAAAAACGGTAATTTCTGAATCTGATGAGACGACTTGTTTCCAATATGATAAGCCGCCATTTTGATGGAGTTGTGCAAATTCTTTTAAGTTTATTAGTTTTACTTATGGATGGTTTTCTCCTTGCTATCCTCGAAAAAAAAAGGCATGTATGCGCAAAATTCTTTGGACAAAATCAAAAATATTTTCCGAAAAACGCAAATAAATTTAGTTTTGATAAAAAATATCTATATATTTCGAGGTAAGAGTGCTTCCTTCTTCAGTGTTTGTTATTGTTACATCTTTTTACAGTTATAACAATCAATTACAAACACTGAAGCAGAAAGAACTCCTTAAAACAAACAAAAAAACTGAGATAACGATGAATTCATTGCACAGATCTACAGTGCGCGCAAAAAAGATAGCACACCTGAAAAATTTCTTATTATTTCCTGAACTACGGGATGCAGGTCAATTAGATGTTCTACAAATTAGAAATACGCCGAAGGAAAACAATACGCAACTGTAGATGAGCTGAAAACTGCAATAATTAGATGTTGGGGTGAAATTTCCCGAAAATACATAAAAAAAATTGTATAAAAGCCTTCCAAAAAGAATGTTTGAGGTAATTAAAAATAGTGGAGGTTCAACTAAGTATTAGTGTTTAAATAAAGATAGCATTACCTAATCTTCGGTTTTTTTATTTTCTTATTTCCTACAGGTGTGCTATCTTTTTTACGCACCTAAAAGTCATTAAATTCACCATAAAATCTCCAATTTTGAGAAACCCTTCATTATTTTCAGGTAAAAATGTGTATTTCAGTCTACCCGTCTAATTTGTAGAACATCTAATTGACCTGCATCCCGTAGTTCAGGGAGTAAGAAATTTTTCAGGTGTGCTATCTTTTTTGCGCGCACTGTACAACTTTAACTGAGTCTACAATGCATTGTTCTGAAAGTTCTTCACTAAGTTCCTCACCGTTGGGTCTCGGATTTTCCTGTATTGCACTTAAAATAACACTTTCGTTCTTTTCATTTAACCATCGCGGTGGACCCTTTCTTTTTGTAAATGAAATTTTGTGTCCTTTCAAATGTTGTAAATGCAAAGCGATTAAAGTAGTTCTACGATGACCTTTGGCGCTAGAGATATGTATTTTTTTTTTTTTACTATAACGGTATATAAGTGGCAGGTTAAAATTGTAATTAAGCATGCTTCTAACAATTGTAACAAAATAAATGTTATATGATTAAAATGGTAATGATTATACAATGCGTTAAATATCATCGAAAATGTTGTCATACGACAAATGATGCCGCCAAGTGCGTATGCTTCGATTCAGGCAATCCAAATAGCAAGAATACTTGACTGTTTTCACGTTCAAACTATCATAAAATCAACAACACACTCCGCAGAGTACTTCGATATCTGAATGGAGTTTCTATTCACGAGCTACCTGCTACGTATGCCGAAACAGACTCGAAATTGTCAATAGTGTCAATAGATGATTCATTCAAGTTCTGAATAGGTAAATTGACAAAAAAAAATTTACATGACTACGACCCCAAGGATGTATTCAACACAGATATAATCAGACCTGTTTTATAAATGTCACTGTCATTGAATCTTGTCTTGCAAAGACCCTGGCGAATGACATTATCGCAAGTTGAATGTCTTTCAAACATTCTAAACTATTTTACCAGTTGAAAAATAGCTTCCGGCAGAAAGGATTTTTATGCTACATAATTTTTAAAAATAAATCTTTCTCTTTTGATTTTGAAACGATGAGCAAGTCTGTATTCTCTTTATTACTATCTTTGTGTCACTAATACTTCATCAATTTTCTTATTAACTTCAGAAAGAGTTATACACTTACAAGTATAAAAGAAAATGTTAAACAAATCCAAGAGATGAGACTTTCGGACACATCATAATTGCTAACAAATTCTCTCGCATCAAAGGAACATTTTATAGGATAAAAGAGAAACAAGGAGAAGTAAATTATCCGCAAACACTTCAGCTGTTTCTCGAGAAAAGCTCAAACCTTCCAAAGGTGCGATATTCGGGTGCATTTCAATGTATAGTATTTCAATGTACTATTCGGTGCCGTGGCAACACAAGGAAAGAAGCAAAACTTCATGGTACTGACTGAACTACCGTCTGAAGCAAATTCCTTTTATACAGAGCATGATAAACAAATACAATATTAGGAGTGGGGTGGTAAGATTTTTGCGGATTTCAAGGGTAACGTATGTTAGGCGGTTTTAATAGAAACAAAGCTAAAAGAACAAGTATTGTGATTGCTGTGATTGCAGATACATAGCGTACATGTTACATATTCATATAGTCAGGGCTAACAGCCTGAATTATATAGGCAAATAAAGTAAGGGAAATGAAGAGAACATTACGCCTTGCATAGATTTACAATTAGTTAGCCATGAAAAGGAAAATATAGAATTTTTTGAAGCCAAAAACCATGGGTGAGTTAATAGGGATATAATTCGCGTTTACGAAGTTTTGTTCATCTGATAATACAGAAATCGGGTAACCGGGGGAACTTGCGTGTGAAGAATTCAATGTGCCCGGAAACTCGTTAAATTCAAAGAGGATTAGATGGTAAGCGAGGAGCAGGACATTAAAAAACGACAAAGAATCGAATTGTATTTAATTATTAAAAAGGATTCGAGTTTACAAATTTGAGCTTTAGAGAGAAGTTGATAATGAGGGAATATGACACATATAAACATATGAGTCCGGCATGCTACGAGAAATAGATCGGGATTTTAAAACAATATGGTAACTTGAGTATAAGTTCGTATAAATAATAAAAAGAGTAAAATAAATTGAATTAAACAAAGTGCGCGTAGATTCACTAAAATCGTCCTCGTTTGACGAATTGAAAAATAAGATTAAAAAATCCAGATTCATTGTTAAAATCCAGATTCAAACTGGATTTGCATAAATATTTACTAATGCACGCACTATGTGAAAATTTAAAAAACATTAGATTAATCGTATTTCTAAGAATTTCGTAAGCGAAAATACTAAGTCCATCTTTTCCTGATTTGCTTATTCGAGTGTAGTTCAGTTTTTCAACAATTTTCTCTTGAGTAGATACCACCTTCATTGAAAAGAAATTGTTTCAGAAGTAGGCACATTCTGCAAAACACTAAAACTGCATCATCGCATCACCGGGTTAAGTACCATTAAAAAAGCTATGAAAAACCTTTGATGTACATTCATTTAAATCCCTTTGCAGTATAAAACAAAATTTGTAAATATTTAGGGAAATTTTTCCGAGTTGAAGTTTATGAATATCGTAAACGCCGAAGCATTAATGAAAGAAAAAGGATAATCATCAATTGGGAAACCGTCTACTTTAAAATATGAAGTTGCATTCGTCGATGGAATGTCCTATAATGTCGATCATGCGGGTTCTAAGATATTTATATGAATTCCAAATTTTTTAAATTATAGCGAATGAAATATTTTGTAGATTTTGCAATGGCAATATTTACTCGTCCAGACATAGTGAATATTTATTTGTCGAAAGCAGTTAACTTTACATGTATATTTGTGTTCAATTCCCACTTTAAATTCTATTTCATATCTTTAATGTTCACATTTGATCGGCAAACGGGCTTGGAAAATTTAAAATATTTATAAGAATATTTATTTTGTTGATACATGAAAATAATGCAAATAAAAATGAGATCCAAATCAAAAGTAATGAATATAATGTTGATATAAATAGATGAAATGATTAATTGTTCTCATGCATAAATAGACATTTCACTTATCAGAAAAAATACAGGATAAAAAGTAAGAGTATTTAATAAAATTATTAGACATTTAAATGATCAAATTAAAAAAATCAAAGATTAACTTTATTCAAATAAAAAAAAAAAAACACATTAACTAAGTAAATAAAACACAGAAAATTAAGGAAAAACCAATACAATACCGGAAACTAAGAAAAAATCTTAAAAGTTTAAAAATAACTGAATCGAAACGAAACAAAATACAGAAAATTTGTCAAATGGCACTATCGAGACGTAAAATCAATAATAATTTAGATAAAAAAGAAAGGGACAAATAAACATAATTCTTAATCGAAAATATAAATCAATTAAACATTTATATAATAAAATAACATAAATTTAAATAACAAATTTTAAAAATAAAACGCAAGGAAATCAATTGAAAAGAAAATATAAGAAGAATAAAAAATTAATGTAACATTAAGTTAAGGCCAAAAAATTAAAACAATATTAGCTCGGTAAGTGCATGAATTAAATTTAAAATGCAAAAAAAAAAATGTAAATTCGGTAGAACGAAGAAAATAATTGTTTTAATCTATTAAAAAATTAAAGTAAAAAAAAAATTGTTGAAGACTACAATCAATAAATTAAATATCAAAATCGAAATAAGAAACACTGGAATAAGAAATACAGAAAGCGAAAAATGAGAAAATAATTAATTAAAAAAATCCGGAGGAATATCAAATGAAAAATGTTGGGGGAATAAACTAAAAAAAAAATTGAAGAAAAGTTAGTGAGTGGGTCATAAACGTTAGTGAATTAAAATTAGAAATGTTATACCTTAGCGGAATTGATTCGAATGACGAGACTACAACCCCTGAATACGGCAAATGGAAAGCGCTAGTACGTCTAGCCGAAATAAAAAAAAAGAATCACTGGCATGTGGCCACTGGACTGTAAGCGCAAACCTACAAATGGTACATGCATATCGCCATGAATCAACAGAAAAGAATCATTCAAGAATTTAACTCTAAACTTTGTAGCCTGATAACCATTAATGCGAAGCAATATCGACGAAACCAGAAAAACGAAAGGGAAAAGAACTTGTGGAGAGCCTCTTTCCAATAACGTGTTAAAACGTTAAGTTGTTCAGGTGACATATGTGTACATATTAAAGCCTTCCTTCATCATTCAGAGAATCACAGATAGACGAATTAATAAGATTCTGTAGGACCACATAAAAAATAGTTGGTGGAACAGGAACACACACTAGCCGGCGACATATGTTACGAGGCAGTAATTTTTAGGAAACTGACGCTTTTTTTAGTTTATCACAGCAAGTTAGTAGTAATAGAGCATTAGTTCAAACCATCCAAATCCACATTTTTTACACCTTTTCACCGCGAAGATGAAGATGTTCGTTTGCTTTCGTAGCATACATTCTGTTCGCGGACACTCATAGTAAGAATGCATTCATTCATAGAAGAAAAAGGGATGTTATAAAGCACCGTAGGTGGAAACCGAGTCCATTTAACGTCATTGGATGTTAGTCGAGCTTGTTCCAGAAATGGTCTGCATTCCTCTCGCCGTTCTACAAAAAGGATTGTCCTATATCCACATGACAAATCTGCGAAAGTAAATTTCAATATAATCTTCAAAAATGGTTAACCATCACAAAATCATTTAAAACGATGGATATCACAGAACGAATTACGTCAAAAAAATCTACAGAGGTGAAAGGCTACACAAAAAGAACTCTACAAAGGCTCAATTTTTCAAAATCTTTTTCTTTTTCCAACTTTTCTCTTTTCCCCTTTGTCCTTAATCAAAGTTTCCGCCCCTATATCATTTCCTAAATCCAGCGATGAAAGCAAACGATCTACATCTGACGCAATTTTGACAAAAACAAACCAAGAATGTTCTAGAAAAATTTTACTGCGGCCGTCGTCACTGGTTCTCTTGCCATTCAACATGCCGAAAGGAATAGTGTGCAATTACAGAGTATTAAAAGATTTAATATACAAGAATGCAAAAAAAAGCAATATTTACTAATAGTTTGGGAGAATTGTTCAATTCCAGGATCCTCAAACATTTGATTACAACCCCGATTATATTCGAATCCCGCATCAGTTTCATCTGTATAGGCATAAGGATGAGTCCTCTAACTAAATATCAGCCGGACTATAACTGATTTACATGCTAAGAAGATCAATACCGGGATGGCTTTCCGGATATACATAACCGAACGACCTCAATAAAAAAGCTACGTCAGTATTCTTTATATTTTTATTCTATTTATTCCAAATGTTGCAATTATGCAAAGGTCAATTTTCAGATCATCTAGTAAAATATAAAACTTACTTAGACCTTTTTTCAACGAAGCTTATCATTCGGAAGCAAATAGATACCGCGGCAAGTTAAAAGTTAAAAGGTGAACTAGACACTCTTGTCTTTCAGGAATTCAAATTCTTGCTGCGAAGAAAAGCCAGTCCTTTACATATATTTTCCATGGCCAACATCTATGAACTAATGCATCTATGAAATAATGAAGATTAATGACCAGTTCCTCTGATTTTTGGTTTGTATGTACACAACTAACAGGTGCTGCATAGGCTGAAAAATATTTGGACTGACATAGTAATGGCGCCTCAATTTCAAAATCTTTGTAATTTGTAGAGTACCACCCTTAACTTAGATCCTGTCAAATTTTCATGACATTTCCTTAACTAATTTTCAAGTTATAGCTTTGCAAGTGACGCTCCCCTGACGAAAAAAGCGAATTCTGTCTTGTGATACAACTATGTTTTCTGATAGTAAGAAATTTTGGGCGAACAAGGACATGGCTTGATAAATGTTATAATACATCTGCCCAACCATATTTTATCATTAAATATTGGTTTGTTGAATTGGTACGTGTGTTGGTCGATGCTGCTCGATCGGGAAGGCAAAATGACACAGTAACTTCGGCAAACATTAAAAAAAAATCACGGAGCCTTTTTTGAGTAACCGCAAAATTAAATTGAGTGTGATAACACACATAAAAGGCATCTCAAAAAAACGAATTGGATAAATTATTCATGAATATTCCACATACGAATATTGTGTGCACAATGTGTGCCGCGTATCCTAACAATTTACCAGAAAGCAGAACGTAGTCGTTTTTAAAAGGAAATATTTGGAACTATTTCGCCTTAATAAAAAAAAAAAAGGAATTGTCGAGACAATTTGTGACAATGGAAGGCATGAATTCATTACTAAACGACTAAATCCAATCGAAGGTCAGCGAAATGGATATTCCTTGGTGAAAGCCGTAGGAAGCGCTCGAAGACGCAACAATTAGCTGTCAAGGTTTTAGCTGGTATTTTTGGGATGCACATGCTTTCTTCATCCCGTAGATTATCTTCAACATGGAAAAACAATTAACAAATAATATGCTTGAATTGCTTGAATTCTTCGATTGGGCAACGAAATCAAATCTCATCATCATTCAACAACAGAAATTGTTTTTAAGATAACACTTGCGCATTCTGCTCGCGATACGAACAATAAATTGAAGGTTATAAGTACAGTAAGTATAATTGAAGGTTATAAGTGTTGGAACACCCATTGTGTTCATTTGATACAGCTTCTAGCGAGTATTTCCTATTCCCCCCAATTGAAAAATTTGCTCACCGAGAAGAGATTTTATTCCGTTTCCGTTTTTTTTGTCTTAGTTTCAAGTTCTGTTACTCTAAGTGCATTACTCTAAATGGAGATAATGTCGAAGAATAAAATCGTTTTCGGACTAAAATTATCGTGTTTTCTTTTGCGCTTAGACTTTTCAGACAATTTATTGTACCAAAAAGTAAAGAAAAACTCTGAAATTAATAAACAAAAGTGTTAAAATGTACTGCAAAGTCCTATAACATGTATTAAGCCTAACTATATTAAAATTTACTCCTGTTTAATGAAATTAAATTCCATTAAATTACAAAAGCTTCTCGTTTGTGTATCAAACTCTATATGAGCTAATGATCAGAAGACTAGAAGAGAAAAAGAATTATTTTCAGAAAAACTGAAAATATTACTCCTGCTAAGAAATTCGAAAATAAGGATTGTAAATGCAAGAACGTGAGCAAAAATCCTATTATAGAGACTATATCCCTTTTTAATTTTTTTTTAATAACTTTTAATTTTTTTATATATGGGGGTTTTAACAGACAGAATACACTCCTGTGTGCATCTATGCGTGAGTAAACAGAAGACGAGTACAATTAAAAGTACTTTTTAAATAATATTGGAAAGGAAAGCATTGTAAAAGTTGTTCATAGAAAAATGTAATATATCATAACATTTAATACATATACACAGCTGGACAAAATAATAGATGTGATTGCCAAAATTTGTAAAATGTAGAAAATATATTGTATAACATTTTTTACTATCAAAGAATCAGTTTGCAAATGTGGTAGCACTGATTAGCAATGTAATAGGGTAATTCCCGCAATAAAACTACTAACTGTCAAATATTGCAGCTTATTAATTTGTTCACCCTTTAAATTGAGTTGGACAATAAAATAGGTGTGCATTGATAGAAAGGTAAAATAAATAAATTTAAAGTGTTATTTAGTTGCAAAAGGTAAGATGTTGAGAAAGTTAAACGTTATAATGATATTAGGTGGGTCGTGGACGTCATTGCAGTGCAGAAGTGTGCAGAAGAGAAAAGACTTGTTCGTCAGCTCCGAAATGAAGGAAGGACCTACAAATTCATTGCCACATTAATGGGACGGTCCGAAAATTTTGTAACAAATGCTCTTAAACCGGAAAAGTCCATTGAAACGCGTGGGGCTCCTAAAAAAACCTCACCAGTGACCGACAATCATATCATTACACTAACTAAACGTGACCCATTCACATCATCCAGGACAATTGCAAGCGAAATTGGGAATGTTGTATCATCACGAACCGTTCGGCGACGGTTAGTAATTGCAAAACTACCAGGAAGGATTGCCCGAAAAATTTCTCTGCTTAGAACTACAAATTTGAAGAAGAGGAAAAAATTCGCACTGGTTCATAAGACCTGGTGTGGACAACAGGGTGAAAAAAAGGGGCGTAATATCCTCTGGAGTGATGAAACAAAGATAAATTTGTTTGGTAACGATGCAGAAAGAAATGTTCGCCGACCAAAAGGCAAGGAATTTCTTGGCAGGTTTACAAAAAAAAACAGTAAAACACGGAGGTGGCAGCTTGATGGTATGGGGCTGCTTTTCTTGGCAACGAGTAGGTCCCATACATCGAATCGATGGAACAATGGATAGATTCGTGTACAAGGATTTGTTGCAGACTATAATGCTACCATACGCCGAAGAAAATATGCCGCTTTTATGGACATTCTAACAGGATAATGATCCTAAACATTCATTGTGATTGGTGAAAACATGGATGCAAGAGCATAACGTAGACGTCCTTGAGTGGCCAAGTCAATCCGCAGACCTCAATCCCATTGAGAACCTCTGGGGTCAACTTAAAAGAGATGTTTCAAAGACGGTTTGCCAGAACAAAAACCAGTTATGGGAACATATTCAACGAGTTTGGTATAGTATTCCCGTAGAAACTTGTCAGAAATTGATATCGTCTATGCCCAAAAGAATCGGAAAAGCCATCAAGAATAATGGCGGATATTCAGGGTATTAAATGCATTCTAAATAATTCAGCATTAAATGGAACGGCAACTAACGAAATTTTAATGTTAATTAATAACTTTATTGGGCACACCTATTATTCTGACCATTAAAAAATTGGTGTATTCCATGAATTAATGAAATATTAAGTTTTTTTTTGGTTTGTGATTTATTTTTTATTCTTTATTACGACGATGAAGTATGCTTGTATTGTATGCTAACTAATTTTTTGAGGAATAAAAAAGATATATATGAAAATGCAACTTGTTTGTAAATATGAATGTTTACACCTATTATTTTGTCCAGCTGTGTATAATCCTACGAACGCTACACGAGTTCGAATAATCAGTTTTCATGACTCTCATGAAGAAATGTTTCAAATGCGTTTTCCTTAATATGAAAATCAAAGCTACCTCGGCCCTTAATGAAATACGCATCTTTCATGAAGTAAAGATAAATATTATGTATGATAAATATTATATATATTTTCCTTTGGTCTTCAAAGGGCCATTCCATATTCCAAATTATCAGACTCTGTTGCGCACTTTAAATGATATATGTATGTACTTAGGATGATTTTCATAATTTTTATTACCACAGACTTCGTATGGAGGCATGGAAGGAAACTGTAGCATCTAGAGGAGCGGAAGATGGAGCATCTTGCTGTCTCAATCATATTCAGAACGTTACAACCCAAGACCACATTAAAGAATACAGTGACATGTGTACTGAACAAAATCGAAATATTAAGCTTGCAATGATGCTATTAAATATTGTTCGGTTCAAAGAAATTCCAAAGTACTAACTCATTCATTTATTGGTTTTCTTTATTCAAATAATGTACCCTGTCCCTACATTTTTATGAATCGTTACAATATTTAAACAAATATCCAAAATCTGTCGGCGAGATGTATTCTAAGATTCTACTTCCACCACATCACAACCATCTTAAACCCATCGTTTATTTGCTTTCCTCTCATCCTTTTTACGCAACTTACGCATCTGTACCTAAACAAAGTTTACCTCAGACCCAAAATTTCCCTTCAAGATGAGTCTAAATTCGTCACTAGAACCGACATACACATCAAGAATCGGCGGCGTTATGTTAAAGTGTAAAGTTGAATTTGTACAAAACAAAAAGGAAATAAAGAAGTGATTCTCATTTGTGAACAAAGTGTTTAATCTTTTCTTCTCCAACTACCTATAATCGCTTAGTTGCAATTATAGGCAATTGCTCATAACTTGATTCCTTCGATTCCAATCGATGCGTCCCAGCCTGTGAGTGGACACCTGATGAGAAGCGGCAGGGACACGTGTTCGAAACCAGCTTGAGGTCTTTCCACCTTTCTTTGTAAATATTAAATTCACTTTCGAGGTATTCGACAAATTCGATCAGAACTTCCGCACCCATGAGTCTTCGCTGAGTTAGCTAGCAAGGGTATAAATCACTTATAAGTTCTAAGTGAAAATGGATAAATTGATCTACCAAAAACTTCGATAAAGCTTACCAAAGGCAATTTGGAAAATAGGACAAGTTCAAGCTGAGCGCAACAATCATAACACGTAAAAATAGCTAGACAACATCCACCTAGCTGGTAGTGCCAACCGATGCGTCCCAGCCTGTGAGTTGGCACCTGATGAGAAGCGGCAGGGAAGCGTGTTCGAAACCAGCTTGAGCTCTTTCCACCTTTCTTTGTAAATATTTGATTCCTTAACAAGTTGTTTGAGCAATTAACAACTATTATTCAATAATCTGATAATAGCGTAAATGTTATAAATCGCAAATATTAATCATCCGGCCATTCACTTCTTCCAAACGACAGAGATTTTGAGTTATGGAAACAGCATTAAAGAAAAAGGCTCAATTATATACTGCTAAAGACTATCATCATGCAATGTAAACTTTCGAAAAAAAGGCTTCATTTTGTATGCAATGCAAAAAGAAGATTTTGTTTCGACCAAATCTTTAGAAGATTTGGATCTAGCAATTTTAAACAGGGAAAAAGAAAACGGACGGAAAAATTGTACAGTGACAAAATATCTATAATATAATATGAGGTTTAAAAGGGATGCATCGCACAAGCTAGTATGGGAGAAGCATTTTTTTTTTAAAACAAGGTAGGCCATAAAACCACGGCAAAATTGCTTTGTTGTTACACTGTATAAAACTTCGAGAACCATACAAAGAGCAAAATACAACGATATGTTGAGTTTGCTGCCTTACATACCACCTACTTACCACAAATACTTCACTACACTAACTGTGAAGGAGATAATTAATTTAAATAATAATTTTTTATTTAATTTTTAGTCATCTCGACAAGGGAATTAACAAAACTGACTATTGAAATCGTCTTGGTCATATGATTGACATTAATCTTTAGTAAACTTGGTGATTCATGCGTTTAAATATCTTCATTTCAGTTATAATTTTTTACATTGAAAAATCCATTTCAGTGAAGCTAATGTTGATGCAAATAGGACTTCGATTTCTTCCCTATTTTATTTTTTATAGTATGTTATTTTTGAAAGTTGTATAATTCCATTTGGAGCTAGAAAAATCGCTTATTTTTTTTTTTAAATATTTTCAGTGATTATTATTTCGTATTAAAATTTTATAGGTATATAGTGTTAAAAACATCATACGAATTTATTATTTAAAAATATTTTTAAATTAATTCAAATGCAAACTCTTAAATATCTCGGAATATGAAAAAATGTACACCTTTCAAAATTAACAGTTCACAAATTAACAGTTCATTAAGTTTTCTTAGGAATTTTCGTTTCATTGGCTGCAAGCATATCTGTTTTTTCCACATAAGAAACAAATTGTAAAGCAATTTAGTCTATTATAGTCTAAATAGTTCATTACGGAGAACTATTTTACAGACCAGTACTACAATCACAGGCAACATGAAATATAACTGCGGTATGTGGAATTTGAGGATAGGTTTGCTCAGTGAAAGCTCATTTTTAATAAATGAAATATCAAATCATTGCAATCGATCTTAGGATGCAATTTCGTTCTAAACATTTTGATGCACAAATATTTTTCAGTAGTATAATGATAATTGCATCACTAATGAATATCCTTTAACTGTCAACAGATTGTAAATGATCGTACATTGTAAATGATCGAAAATTTGTTGCCAATAACACAATAAAATAAAATTCGAATCATCACTGTATTAAATACCGCCCTCATAATTTTCAATTACCGCCACTAGATATCACTCTCGTCATCATAGTGCACAAGCAAGTTTTCTATCTGTCGCTGAACGAAATGACATTCGAAAGCATTCTTGTCAAAAAAACTGTCAACGCTGCTTAGGCTTAGTTCCTTCATTAGTAATATTAAATTATACTTAAAACGATTCGCGTAAATAATTAGTGTGGAATGGCAACTTATAACAATCGACACTGGTTGCTTTGTCACATTCGTAATTCGTGCATTTCGACAGACGATACAGGAATGTGTGAAGCAGTTATGCTGAGTGATGACCTAGCCAAGCATTTCCTGAAGCGTGGTCAGCAGAAAAAAATGGAAGAATCCACGGATAGTGCATCATGCCATACTGAAGATCTAGCGAAATTCATATGCTACCCCGGTCTCGACCAGAGCGACGACGAAGATATGGATCCCGCGTCACAATCGTTCGACATACAAATGTATCCGGAAATTGGGTCACATCGCTATCGTTCGAACACGGCCCAGAAACTCGAGAAAATGAACCAGGCGCGACGAAAAGCAGCGAGAATCCGAAGTGTGAAGGTCGATGATTCGATAGTTCAAGAGGCCACAGACATAGACATTTTCGAGAGGAAGGAGGTGAAGCAGGCGGATCAGATTGAGACCAACAGCAAAGACCCGCCGATGAGTCGACTTTCGGAACAGCTCCGACTTTGTCCAAAGCAGCCGCAAAATAAGTTTCTACAATACGCCCGATTCGATGGGACGTCGCAAACAGGAATTGCTACAAAAAACCTCAACATTTTCCTCACAATGCTGCCGGAAAACTTGCGCAACTATCCGATGAAGATATGTGTTGCCGCGAACGCGAAGATAGAAGAAGTGATTGGCTACATTTGTTATAAATGTAGTATTCAGTATCCTGATATCCAGCTGCAATCGGTGCGCAACTATGGCTTGTATCTGACCGAGGAAGATGGCGAAATCGATACGGATTTGCCGCCACTCGATTTACGCGAGCCGTGCTCAAAGTTCGGATTTACACACTTGGCATTGACTGTGCGGAAACCACTCGCTCACGTTGTCGTCGACTATCGTTCTTTGTCTATGACTTCAGAGATGGAAGCCGCTGGGGATGCAGCTATGGCGGCTATGCATGGTATATCGAACAGTCATTCGGACGGCGACATGGCTCGCATGCTGGGCCACAACTCGAAAATCGAAGCGCCACTCTACAAAACCTATAATCTCAACCTACTGCAAGGCCCGTTTAAAACCAAAGTGCAGCTAGGAATTTCGGGCGAGCGAATTGAAATAGATCCCGTCCGAGTGCAAAACTCGCGATTTTTCAAATTCCGTCCTGTAAATATTATCATAGAGGCTGTGGCGTTTTGCGAAGTCATTGAAAAAAATCAACTCAAGGCACAGATCCGCCTTTGGTACGTAGCCAATTCACAAAGCAAAAACTTCTCCGATATGTTGCCCAGCTCGAGTCAAAGCTATCTTTCAGCAAACACTTCATCAGCCAGCCCGCTTCATCTCAGTCTAACCCCGGCCGCCGACAATTTTAAGAGCTATATCTTCGAAACAGATGCCGCTACTGCCAATGAAATAAACTCGAAAATCAATTTCCTTCTCGAGGTTCGATCGAGCGCGATACGACGCGAGTTCCTCTTCATCAAGGAGAAGAAACGCGAACGACAACTCAGCAAAAAGGTTTTCGGCAAATGACGAGCGTATTGCTTGTATTTTATAACTCCATAATTCTCAATTTTCGATGTTTTCTTTTGTTAGAAACCGTTATCGCCAGTTCCAATGGAACGTTGTAATAAAAATGGTTAATATATTGAAATACAATACACATAGGCCGCCTCGCTACGAACATAGTAAATATAATTGTAAATTATACACTACTTTGTAAGAATTGAATGCTACGAATATGAATAGAACTCGATCGATCCGAAACAAATATTAGTACCAATCGTCGTTTACACTTATTGATATATTTTATGTTGATTGCGTGGTTCTCACCCAATGTAAGCTTTCTAAACATTGCTTTAATAAAATAGATTTTAAGGAAGATTCAATGAGTTTTACTCACGAAATTCCACCGACTGTGGTTCGACATGTTATCAACTGGATTGCAAAACTAAATTTCACTCTATGTATATGTGTGTACGATATTTAACAGTATTACCCGAAAGTTGAAAACCTAACTAGTTTCCCCCATTATTTTACACATTAATGTTTTATAGGAACAATAAAACGTAGGGATAGTCGATTCACTTTTCGAAAACAATGCAAAAAAACCTAAAAAATTCCCAATATATTTTGCATGCTCTCCCATGTTTAGTGCTTCAGGTATAGATATTTTTGAGAACATATATTTTTAATAGCATTGATTGCATCAATTTTTTATTCTATTTATTTTTAAAACAAGTGACACTGAGGAAAGCAGTGACATACTCCCGAAATAAATAAATAACAAAAAACGATAAAAATAGTGTTTTCTTTGAAAAATAAATATTCGAAGTCCAATGTTGAGAAATGCCCAAAAAGACATCGCCCCTCAGCTTGCGTCCTAACATCAGGACGGTGTTCGTAACGATTTTAAATCAATTAATAAATGATCAAATCGAAAATTATGAGTTGATGTCGAACTTTCAGTTTGGAATCAAGCATTTCACTGTATATGTCAGTATAGATTCAAGCATTTCAATGTACATGCGGAAGTTACCTCTGGAATTTGTTGAAAACTCACTAATAGAGAATCTGTTGAAGCGTGCCTCATTGACATAAAAGAAACTTTTCGATACGATATGTTAAGACCGACTAATTTATTAGCTTGTGCGGAAAAGTCCCCAGACACCATGTTGAATTGGTATGCAATATGTTGTATGAATAATCGGCTCTGGTAACTAATAGAACTCTGACAACGATGCGCAATTTTAAAGTCCTGACTGGTTTACAGCAATAAATAATAACTGTGCCAAATGTGATCATCATTTGTGATTATTTTTCCGACAGATTTATTTGTCAACTCTAGCGTCAGTGTTTGCAAGTGGTATGGAATAAGAACAAATGAAGAAATTTTAGAATTTTTAAAACCCATTCACGAAAAATTGGCTAAAAATGAATTTTTGAAAAATTTCTGGGCTTAACCCTTTGTTTACCATTAGATAGGACCTTAGAAAACCATTTTTTTTCTTTGGTGGTTATAATTTCTTCGAACCACTTATGGATTTCGGAGAAGGGATATTTTTGCCTTATGAGCAATTTTTTTGAAAAAGGAAAATTCGTTAGATAAGGCATTTGTAGTGCATTCTTTGAAGGGATAAGTCGAATTTGAAATTTTAGTTCTATGATTATTAAATCTTTGCAGTGTTGCAGTAAGATGTCTGGTAAGTGAAAACTATTTTCGAAACTTTAATAAGTGTAGTTTCCGTTAAAAATAACGGTTCTATGATTCTTTACAAAATTTAAATACATACGGCTTATTTTCCTTGTGGTTTCATATGTAACCACTAGGAAACACTTAACTTTTTTCGTGTTTAGTATATAAATTTTTTTATACTTTATAGAGTATACAACCAAGCTTTCTGTTCACGATTTAGAGGAAATGACGTATGAAATATTCTCCGCATTGTTTGAGAGCATTTCATCTGATGTAGAGTCGGAAGATTCCGGGCCTATTGATGATGAATATGAAGAAAAGTTGATAGAAACCTTACCAGTGAACGTAATCATCGCAGAGGATGTGGAAACCGAAGAATCTATCTGAGATAGTGAGGATGAGTTTCCCCCTGTCAGCCGATTTTTGCGCACTTGCAAAAGAAAAATTTATGGAGGATAGTGGTTCCAACGACCCGGAAGAACTTAAAACATCACTGGATTTATTTCTTCATATTTTTCCCGGAAGAAATGATTGAGAAAATGGTATACGAAACAAATTTGTCTGCTGTTGCGGTGGGAGCAATTCGGTCCAGGTAACTGATCCACATGAAATGAAAATTTTTTTGGCGATCAATTTGCTAATGGGTGTTGAGGAACTGCCAAGTTATTTGGATTATTGGTCGTCAATGTCTCAAATACGAGACCATTACATAAGCGCTCTGATGCCTGGAGACCGATTTTCTTGGCTTCTCCGCAATATTCATCTGAACGACTAAACCAAATGAAGCTGTAAGAAGTAGTGACCAGTATGACAAATTGCACAAAATAAGACCACTGATTGATGCATTATCGAAAACGTTCCAAACATCGTGGAAACCTTCCGAGTATCAATCTGTGGACGAGTCTATGGTGAAATTCAAAGGCCGGAGCAGTATCCGTCAGTATATGCCGAAGAAGCCCATAAAAACAGGATACAGTCAGGATATATCTGCCAATTCCAAATAGACACTGTCAAGGTCTCGGCAGTTGCGGCAAAAAATTTGGGTGAAGGAAAAAAGGCTAAATTAGCGGTGGAAAGAGATCCTCGGGAAGTAGAGCAAGCCCGACAGTGTTTGCAAATTTCCACAAAAATAAAACTTTAAACACATGTTTTTTTCGGAACATACTATTTGATTGTACGTTGCATAATTTTGAAAATACTAAGCAGCCGTTTCGGCTCTTACTCAAATTACAAATTGTTAAGTATTTTATTAGAGAAATCAGCCAAATATAAGGGTTGCATAGTTTGTTCTAACCGAATAGTTCCAGATGATAGAAAAGAAACTTCGTATATATGCAAAACCTGCAACAGAAGACTGGGATTGCATGTCGGCGAATGCTTTAAACGTTATCATCAAATGATTAATTGTAAGTTGCAAACAAAAAAAGATGTTTAAATTTTTTTTACAATTTTCCTTTATATATTTTTAGTAAGTAGTAAGTAGTAATTTCCAAAGTTAACGCTACTAAGTGGTTAAGCTACTGATGATATCTATACCCCTTAATTGTCATGTAGCCGACAGTATGTATAGGCGTGCAGCTAATGCTTTTCTTTTCAGCAGGGAAACGTGTTCAAGTTTTCGGTATGTTTTTCTTTGAATTTATCGTAATCTGTGGTGGATTGTTTTCTTGTGCAACTATATATGCTTATTTAGTGATAATTTAAGCTTGAAAATCATTATATTTGTTTTTATATTTGACTTATATTTGAATGGCGTTTAATTGAATTTTTCTTAATTTTAATTTTTAAGGTGATTCCAATACTCAGCCAGAAGCGGCCGAGTACTAGTTTTCTTGAAATTTTCGTGTATTTAGCTGAAATTATCTTGGTGACTAATTTTTGTTTTACGCAATATGTTGGCCATAAGTTTAGAATACAGAAAGTGAATTTCATCAGTCACATATGAATTTAAGTAGATGTGCGGAGCCAGCTAATGGGACTATAAATCCAATTGTCAGCTGTCAGTTTGTATTGAATTTTTTAACCTTTTAACTATGCCCGAATCTTTGTATGATTCTCTTAGAATAAAAGAATTCTTTGTTTTAGAATTCCATCAAGCCAAAAACACCAAATCACCAATACGAAGAGGAGCGATTAACAAAAGCTAAAAAAAACTGGTGCATTGCCTTAGCAAAATGTAGATTCTCTCTAAAACCTGATGATCGTTTAATACCGTCCATAACATTAGATCAGAAGAAAGCAGGCTTAACCCATTTGTGAATAACAGGGCAGAAAAATGGTACAAATCATTTCAAAGACGAATTTCTGAACTGAGCGAAAGAATTTCGAAAAATATATCCAAGAGTCGAGCTGCTGTAACTGAAGAAGCAATTAGGAAGTGAGGAAGTTTGGTTTGCCAAACTGCTAAAGCACTTAGAAGAAAGAAACGTGAATGAAATTTTAACTATGCCAGACTGAATATTCAACGGTCACGAAACCTGTTTTATATTTGCCCAAAATCAGGAAAAGTTTTCTTACCCAGAGGATATTAAAACGTCTACAAAATTGTAAAATGCAAAGAAAAGGAAACTGTTATTGTTCGGGTGTTTATATCACCTTCGGGAAGAACTTTGCCCCCTTGTTTTTTCGCATGTAAGACCACCAAAAGTAGTTACCAGCTGCATGCCTGCTGGATGACTTTTAGGCGAAACAGAGACTGGGTAAATGAAATCAGAGATTTTTTATTAACTATATTGTAAAAGGATTCAACAAGTGGGTTGAAGATCAAAGCATACAAAAACCAGTTCTTGTTTTCGTTGATGGTCATGCGAACAATGGAACAATGCGAATCAGCGAATAATGCAATGAAAATGGTATCATCCTTTATGCACTTTCACCAAACGCGACACATTTGATTCAGCCTGTAAATGTATATAAATGTATTTAAACCTTTGTAATGGTTGTAATCGATGTAAATCTATTTAAACCTTTGCAATCGAAATGGCAAAATTCTGTGCACTAATGGGCAACTAAACTTGATAATGCCAAAAAATGCATTGACCAAGTCAACATTTTGTCCATTACTTAAAAAGAGTCTTAGAAAAAGATAATTTGTCTGTAACAATCAGTAACGGTTCGCGCAAAGTTGGATTGTATCCATGCAATCCAAATGCATTAGACTGAAATGTGTAAAACAAAGAATCAAAACGCATTCGACTATTCAAGAAGTGTAAAAGATTCTTGAGAGACAATACGTTAATACTAGCAAGAATATAAAATCTCCACATACCAAAATTTAAAAAACTAATTTAAAAACTGCTACCTTGATAATAAATCAAGTAAGCAACGGTTTAGAAAAGGCTGAGGTTGACGTCAGAACTCGAACTCAACTCAACTTGAGAAAAACTCAACAGGTGACGTAATCGAAATTGGTAACGTAGATTCCATCAGTCATACAGACAGAAACCAATCACCAATAGCTTCGGAATCAGTTGGAATTACAGATATAAGCTTGCCAATTATTGATGATTATACTACAGAAAATAACTTATTCAGTAGTAATATAAATGAAAGCGAGAATAGCAGAAAACACGGTGGTCTGAGTTTATTTGTTCAGTGCTAACAATCAATTGATAACCACGACAAAGAATGGGCGGAAATAGATGAAGCAAGACGAGTTTCTAAAAAGTCTGATCAGATGTAAGATGTTGAACCAAAATACTGAGAACGATTAAGAAAATAACACACAAAATATGTAAAATGAAATAAAGGAAAGTAATAAAAATAAATAAGTCTTGTCCAATGTAATTGTAAACCCAGAAAACATATTGAAAACCTTTTGAAAAAAAAACATTTAATCTTGGCGAGTCGCTCTAAAACCAGGCAAAAGATAAAATTAGTTAATAGAGTATTTCCTTCGAAGAGTGGAGTAAAATTGAGAAACAAAACGAAAGATAAATATATATTGATGAAAAAAATAAGAGATTAAAAGCCAAAGAAATGAAAAATAAGAAAAGCAGAAAAACTGCTAAAATGCAAATTTAATAAAGAAAGAAAAACACGACTTGCACTCGACGACTTGGGAACAAAATAAGGTGCAATAATTGTCAAGAGGAATTGACTAGTGATACGGAAACAAATTATTTGAAGAATATTGGATGTGACAATTGCCCTGCAGAGTATCATTTGAACTGTACTGTATTTGCTGGGGATCTTTATGGAAATGTTTTTTTCTTTTTAGAAAGGAGGCTGACATGTGGAGAAAAGGGGCTGACTACTGATTAAAAGTGCAAAATGTTGTTTAACGTTAATTTTTATTTGATTATAGCAGAATAATAGTTTTGTTGATTTTTTTGGACATTTGAATATTTTCGCTAACGACAAGTGAGTTTATTCATTAAACTGGATACTATTCGACAGTCGAATAGTTTTTAGTTTCAATAAAAGGCTGACTGCTGGGTATTTTACACTACATCACGTTTGAAACTGATATTCGGAATATTATTTTCAAACTTGATACTATTCATCTTGGAAGTGAACAGTAGAGTGGTCCCTTAACTTGAAATGTGTCACTCGATCACACCAAATGGAACGTTTGTCTAATGCCAGAGCCTTTCTGGCATATATCATTTCCTTTGTAATAAGTCATTTGGTTCGGTGAATTTTTCAACTTGTTTCGAAACAAATGGCAATGGATTGACTTGTTGAATAGCTGCAGGGGATGTTATGTCGTAGCAAGGCAACTTTGGTGCAGCGGAGGATGACAACACAAGCCGTGATGCTTTGCAAACAGAATCATATGTGCCCGCCGGTTACCAGCTACTTGGCGATTTCATTTTTCCTACTTACATTTGAGCCTTCCGTTCCGCTTCCTGCTTGATCACATCTTCGCAGCTCATATACTCCATCTCGACGACGAACCGTTACTCCCGAAACACTGTAAACGCAAAAGTTCTTGTGGCACACGTGCCAACCAACCTCACAACGAATTGACGTGACGGATCAGAGGAAAAGAACGCGAATTGACATTCGATTTCACAATTCACAACACACGCTTCGGCCCGACGAAGACACAAAACGTCAACAGCCGTGCCGTGCTTTACTGCACTCGTGAACTCGTTCTCGCTTGCAGCTCCACCTGACGCTCGATGTTGGAGTTGGACGCAGGCATTGCTTATTTTTGTGATTCCGCGATATTTGCAGGAGTCTGTGGTGTCGCAAGTGCTTCGTTCTCTCCTTTGATTTCGCTAATTCGTTCGCTTCGATAATTGGAAACTTCAGACTCGTTGGCTTGCAACGGAGTAATCTGTTTCTCAGTAAAGTCGTGATTTGCTAAGGCAACCAGCTATTAGAATTATCGTTACCCCTCGACTGCGGTCCTAATTGTGTAACAATTAAGTGCATAGTACAAAGGACACTTGATGGTAGTGTGTTGCGATTGATATGAGTGGTAGTTTGGAAGGGATCCCGAAAGGTGAGTACATTTGTGATTACTTTTCATTTTGCATGCGAACGGTGACTAGTATTAATTGGACGGTGGAATTACATCACTCAGAGTGGTTGCTACTAAGTGTCTCCGCTACTGTGAAGTGCAGTCGCATCCTTCACGGCCGCTCAAGGACTGTTAGATTTCGATTTCGGTGACTCCGCTAGTTGCCATTGAGATTACCCAACAACTGCTTATCCTCCATTTAGACCCAATTTGTGCGACAGTCTGAGAGATGCCCTCACTGCGCGCATCCAAGTCGAATTAATAAACATTTCGAGCCAAGTTTTGCTGCTGTGGCTTTCCTCCATTCGTTTCGCCAGTCCACGGTAGTCCAGGCGGATTGCTTCGCTTTCAGAGGGTGTCATCGGCACTATCTGTTCATTTATCTGCGCCTCTATTAGTGGATTCACCATAGAGTGTTAGTGGTGCTTCGGGCCGACCTGTGGTATAGTGGCAACCTTTCGGTAATTGACCAGACCAATGCTAAGTGATGGCCATTATTTCGGGTAAGTATTGATTTATTTCCTACTCAGTGGCATTGGGCCGGCACCGGATCGACATGTGGAGACCCACAGCCGTCGATTTCTTAGTTTTCTCGCACGCTTGGTGCGAGAGCCTCATAGACTCATAGATTTCCGGTTTCGACGATTTCAAGGTAAAATTTCGCCACAGTCCAATAACACCGAGATCATGATTACATTTCCATTGTTGTTGCCGAATTGTTTTATTTACGCGTGATTACGGTGGCGATGCTGCATGAGTGCCGGCGTGAGATGTCGTGAAAGGAGTGTCCCGCTCGGAAAACTCGGTAAGTGCGTTATGTAATGCCTGCAAGTGATCTCCGCGAAATTCGGCCGGGACTCGCTTATCCACCTGTTCCGGTAAAAGCGAATGTGATTGTTCAGCCCAGTCATCGCTCCATAACGACCAGTGCACTAAACAGTGCTTCATTAGCCAGACCCGCTCATATGATGTGTGCAATTGCGATAGTGCAACATTATCGCAATCTCCCAACCAGGCATCGTTTTACTCCAAAGAAACCAATGCAACAGTGCGTTCACTACCCGAGGAGTATTTTCTATGCTAAATTTTCCCAAGCATCGAAACTTGCCGTGTTGGAAAATGGGACAGTGCAGCGTTATCTGGAATCGTGCGTTTCACGTTGGTTTCGAAACGGATTTCGGATGTGTGGTGGCTGGCATGCATCACGGTCGGCGTGTATGTACAATTTACAATATGCACCTTTAGCTATTTATGACAATCGCCAGAATGTGGCCAGTGCTTTGCAAATCTCAAAATGAAATTGTACCCCATTACGCTGCATTACGCAAAATGTGTAAACATATGCTACTCGCACTAATTGCTCGCTTACGTACTGGCAACGGTGCTCGCGATGTGAGTGTGCAACACACATAAAGAATTTATAGAATTGTATGCGGAGATTTCGAATCGATGCTTAACGTTTTACCTACTGGGTTGCATGCCATTCATTTTGCTACTATTCCCGCTGGCGAATTAGCTGAAACTCAAATATGGAATAAAGTCTATGTCGTACGAAAAAATACAACAAAGAATTTTTCATTTCATAGTGCAAATGGAGCCAATAAATACTTTCTCAATCGTTTGTGTTTCGAGTCTTAAGCTCTGAACCCAATATTAAACAAAGATAAACAATAGAAATATCCATAAATGAACTAAAACTAATTCAGTTAAAACCATAAATATCAGAGAAAATGTATAAATGCAAGATACAAAGAATTAAATTGCAAAGATACTTTGAGGCAGGAAGGTGCAATCATCCAACCCTCAAGGGTTCAACCCCAACCCATCTAGTTGTGACAAGTGAAGTAACGACATTTTCTAGATGTTGTTCAACATTATAATCAATATTTGTTACAAAACTATCAATGTTCAAATAGTTCTTGTTTTCATGTACTTTTCCATCTTTTTAAATAGAAAAATATTTACACATAACGGGACTACAGCTGTGTCTCTGGGAAGACCTTTTTTAGGACGTCACTTGCGGTGGACACGAAAGCTCGAGATCGGCTCATTTGAAATTAGCTATTAAAGAGGTTACGCACATTCCATTGGCTAGAGCCTGAACCAGGTGTTTGTTCGAAATTTCAATTTTTTAACAAATAGTAATTATTTTCGCAGAAAGCAACATTTTCAAGGTCCCAAACTTTTGGTTTCTTGGTTGAAAACATAATTTGTCAATATAAATTTTGTCAAAAAATGTTTTGTCCTTAGTTCAGGCCCAATCTAAAAAAGCAGAAAAAATCCGGCATATAGGATGAATCGAATTAGTAGTTGGTTTAGTAATCGTGTCCAACGCAAAGGTGTATTTTTTTTTCAAAAAACACGATTTCGAGGTATTCGTGTTTAAAGTTTTACATTCGCATTTTTCCCATTTACAATAAATTTATATTGTTCCACTTATATGAAGCCATCGATTCTAGTACGATAAAGTGTTCCTTATATTGGGTTGTTCGATAATTAATGTTTATTTTCTTATGTTTTTTCAAAGTAAATTTATTTATATCAACAACAAACATTTAACAATGATATATTGACCGTTTTGTTAGAAAAATTTTCAGTAAGTTTAAAAATTTCATGTTCGAAGAAGCCTTGGTTTTTAGAAGCGTAGAACTGGTCCAACTCGGTTTTAACAGCCTGATCGTAATCGAAAGTTGTACTACTCAAATGGTTTTGAGAGGAACGAAACAAATGATAGTCTGACGGTCCTATTGGTAGATGGGCTCTAAGTCCCAAGTAATGGCTATAGGGTAGATGTGGCATCGGCTGCCATTTGAGCTTCATGTGTGGGATCTGGCGTTATCATGATGGAACATCACGCCTTTGCAATTGGCTTGTTAAGGGCGTTTTTTCTTGATTTCTTCGTTCAATTTCGATAGTTCACAGAAAGCATATTCTCCTTTGTGCATATTGGATTTGGATGTCGATGGGGGCTGATCTTGCATCTTGAGGCTTGCTTGCTTCATCGTTTTCCAAAAGCATTTTCATCGCCCGTTATAATTGTTTTCAGAAATGGATCGTTTTGGTGACGATTGCGATAATGCGTTTGGTGAGGTGGAGTTCCTTAAGTTCGTGAGGAACCCAAACTAGCAGTTTGTTCAAGAACCCAAGCTGTTGTAAGAGCAAACAAACGGCTTATTTCGATATGCTGAGCTTCTCTGCTATCTCGCGAGTTGTCATGCGCCGATTAGTTTCGACTCACGCCTTTTTTTGTCTACACTAGTCGTGGTTGGACGACTTGTATGTAGTTCATCTTGCACATTTAAATTTCCAGACCGAAAGCCAGCAAGCCAACGCTGGCACTGATGTTTACTAAGGCAGTCCTCACAATAAACTTCACACAACTTCTTTCGAGCATGCACAGCTTTTTGCCACTTTCGAAAGTAAAAAAATAAAATATGCCGATAATGCTCTTTTTGATTGTCCATTTTCAAGTTTCTTTTTAACCAAATAGTTGTTAACTTATGACGCTCAGTTTTTTTATTCTAATCTTTAATATAGTATATAATAATATAATCCACAAAATTACTACTACATGAAATATGCAGTTTACGTCATCTATAAGAAGAAAAAAAACGACATGAATTATATATTCTGCAATACAATACATATTCTGTAGACTCCAGAACATACTAACGACTTGCATACTAAGCTTGCTTACATACTTGTGAACTAACTTGCTTTTTTGGCTATGTACGTGCGATTCCTAGTAAGCAACACTCGCAGATCGTCCTCTAGTGCGACGTAGGCATGGGCATCAGGACCACTTGGCATTCTGAATGACTTGAAAGTCTTGAGCGGAGTTAAATTACCTTCATTGTGACTGCAAGCAAGAACATATAATGCAATTTCAACGAGTACCGCACAACCCGGAAGATGCTTCGGTGAGATTTTCCAGATGAGCTGGTTGTTACTTTTGTTATTAATCTGGGTAAATCCTCCAATGTCCCTTTGAAGCAGCGCTTTGTTCGACAAATTTTCATAAATCGGGTTAATCGCTTTTAGAACATCTGGCCGAGCTGCATAAGCGTGTTTAATAGATGCTATGTCATCCTTATCATCTTTTGGTACCAGGGCATAATCTTTAATTCAGGTTAACATTTTTCATGTTGTGGATAACCATCTGTCTAGGTGAAGTGAAAGTATGTAGCAAAAATTGATTCTATGTCTGTAGCAGAATCACAATTCCTCAAATTGCCGTAGAAAACAGTCAATTTGTCGATCATTATTCCGGTATTTCACCTTTCCTCCGAGGACATCATTTTCTTTTGCAAGGGCGCATTCGAGTGCCCATTCGTTTCTGCACATGCACAATAATTTCCTTTTCGTATAACATAATTGAAATTTTTAACAAGGGTCCTGAGCAGTTTAGAATTGCCGTCACAAATATAACTTAGATGTCTAATCCTATAAAATGTTTGCCAAAGCTCAAATATTTCTCCATGACATCAACTTCTATCTAACGATATGATCCAGAGCAAATTGCGAAGCATTTAGGTTCATAAATAAACTTCCATTCTTCGTACTCATCTGTATTTAATTTTTCAACAACACTGCACACAATTTACAGTATGAACTTATTATTATAATAACTACGACTTGCCGGTGTAACGTTCCATCAACTGACACTGTGAAACCATTTTTGATGAGTGATTTTATGTTAAGAAGTTATATAAGTATACGATGTTGATCGTTCGAAGCTGCAAATGTCACTGATTCCGGATTTCGAAATTCAAGCCACTGATTACAAGCGTCTTTCTTTCGAACGCTAATAGGCTTTACACGCAGCTGCTCTGATTTTTTACAATTCAAGCAGATGTTGTCAAATATACAAATACAAACATAAATCAATGTAAGAATAATATAAAATAATATACTGGTAGACATGGCTTAGCAGCTAGCTGGACTTATTGTTCTAGGTAGCGCGCTTTAAATACCCAGAATTTCAAAACTAATTCTCCACTAGTTATGAAATAAAAGAGAACCTTTTCGAAAAATAAATTTCTGTTACCTTTAAGAAGAATATACACTTTATAGTTATTTTTCTACAGAGTTCCCAGCCTTAGTAATGCATTTTTCCCGCCCCATAAGTAGGTTTTTCATGCCGTTTTCGAAGAATGAATTCCGGCGGGTATCCAACAAATTACACACGACCTGTCCAAACTGTCGATTGTTTGCAAAACCCTCTCCTCCAAGAGCTCCCTGGAGAGGTTCTAACTTGTGGAAATCACATGGTAAAAGGTCGGGGTTGTAGGGAGGGTTTTGAAGCGCAGTTCATTGAATTTCAGCGAATTGTTGTGGAAATGCATTTGTAAAATATAGAACTTAATATTGTTGTCTTTGCAACGAACTCTTGTCGCACTTTACTCTCTGTATAGTAAAAAAACAATAAGCATTATTTTGACGCTCGACTTTAACTGAACGGCTATATTAGGGGATAAGGAATATTCCGTTGAGTATTCTGCATATTCGTCTCAAAGCCATAGCTATAGGGCCAACTGTCGTCTTCAGTTTAATTGTTGGCCGGGAAATCGGGATCTGCTTGATCCTTTAAACCAATGTAAAGTTGAACATTATTTTCCTTCTGTTCACCTTCATCTGATCTTTCAACGATTTCATATCACTTGCACTAGTTGTAACAGACTTAAAAATTACTGCATTATCGGTATTGATCGACTTAACAATTTCTTGAGTTTTTCGACATTTTTGTGCAATTTGAAACACCACTTAATGTTGACGCATTGATTGGAGTCTGTGAGGCGCGACAGACTCAACAACCGACCTACCTCCAGTGGCTCTGGTAAGTAATCATAACTAGTCATGACGTGTTCAAATTTGACACAGTCTATTTCAGCATATCAGGCTATCAGTCATTACCATAAAATGGGTAAAATTCTTTCGTAGTATTGTTTTATCAGATCTCTTATGCTGGAAACGTATCACAGAATTTAAAGTGGGAAAGAATTTGAAAGTTTCCTTGATAGAAATGATTATCGAATTTCATAATATGCCTGAAAAAAGCAGTATTTGAATTTCAAACTACCGAAGATGGATAATAAGCATTTCATTTAGAAAATAAGTAATTAAATGTGTTACAAACGTCTTTTTGAAGTACACCAGTACAGAAAAAAGATAAACATACTTAATGAGAGCAAAGGGGAAAGGGAAGAACGTTCTAATACATTTGCCATTAAACCGACCGCAAATCGTCGCAAATTCATAGAAAAAGCATCAAATTCCTTGGAAATCAAACAAAAACGCAATTATAAAAAAAAATAAAAAAAAGAATAACCTTTGAACTGCTAAGAAAATTAAATACATCAAATTCTCATCAATAAAGTTCATAAACTTAACTTAAACCTATTATTTAAATGGTATCCTGGACTAAAATTTTACTGTTCATTATTATATTAACAAGTAAATTTCCTCTTTTATTCGATCTGCTATATTTTTATCGGAAAGATAAAATCTACAACGTATCTACAACTTTCAGTAAACTTTATTATGCAGAACATTGTGCCCGCGTACATACACATTCGAAA
Organism: Stratiomys singularior; assembly: GCA_954870665.1. NCBI lineage: Eukaryota > Metazoa > Arthropoda > Insecta > Diptera > Stratiomyidae > Stratiomys > Stratiomys singularior. Next base: position 109,780,105 of record OX940877.1, on the reverse strand, counting down.
CAAATTACACTTATGTCCAATTGATAATTCAAAATGGCGCTTGAAAGCAGTTTTTTCCTAGATATCTTGTGCGTTTTATCAATTCTTCCCGGAATTTACTAATCTGGAAGATGCAAATTCAAACTAAAGGTAAATATATCTATATGAAATGTTCGATACAATAATTCAGTAAGAAACGAACAGATCTTGTGAGATAAACTGAGATATTCAATCAGTGATGCATGTATCAACAGTTGTCTTACATTTGAGAGTTATCTCTCCTATGTAGTGATGCGTGAAATTTTAAAAGGAAAAATATACCCAATTCGTTCGTTGAAGAACAATGATTTATTATATCATCTATATCACTTATAAAATGTCATAGAACTAATGAATTGAAAGAGTAAAGAGTATCTAAAATTCTAAAGTTTCTTCGGCGTTCATCTCTCTCTCTTAGTTGAAAGAGCTTTCACACAGAGATAATTTAAAGATATTCGAACACATATGAACATATTGATGTGTAATATATATCGTATTAAATATATTTTCACTCACTATGAAAATTCGAACGATATTTAATTTTTTGTTTATTGGGAATAGTCCCATGTTTTGATTATGAATATTCGTCCTATGGAAAAAAGAGGCGAATCAAAATAAAATTTTTTTTTATTACGTTTGCTTTAATTTATCAAAAGTGAAGGAATCAAGTAATATTTCAATTCTAAACCGTAATGTTCACGTTTCGAACGATTTCCTAATGGAAATTGATTATTTTTCAGTCAACCACTTGTAACAAATCAAAAATAAAACTGAAGAAGTTATTTAAAATTTCTTCAAAAGCCGAAATTATATGTCCTTTATAAACTTCCGTTCGAAATATTTATAAGAAGCTCATTACAAGTTTCACAAATTGCTAGTATAGAAAGGAAAAAAAAGGAGAAAAGGTAGAAAAAGCGGGAAACAAAGAAGACGGGACTATCAGCTTCCATAGAGTTCAAAATTTGAATTTTCCGTTAAAGTTAAATTATATGTGATCAAATTAGCAATGAAAAAATATTAAAAACGACTGGCTCGTTGTAATAAAAATATATATTGTTAGTTCCCGAGAATCAAAATTTTTGTTTAGAACAACACGGATTTCATAAACAAGAGAAAAGTTTTTACTATTGTATTTATTTCCATTTCACGCTTCTTTAAAAACAAAATTTTCAACCAGGGTAAAATATATACTATTTTTTTATAAATAGTTGTAAAGTTTTCTTTATAATCATTGTTTACAGCGGATCAACTGTTAGATATAGGAAAGAATAGTTTCAGCCGTTAGCTCCCCCTTTGTGTTACTATTGTTTACAGGTGGTAATTCTATCGTCATAAAGACACTGACGAGATTCCCCAGCTATATCCTGGTTAAGTTTCCCTGTTAAATAAGTAAGGATCTGCCGAATGAGACGTTTGGTGGTCAAGTTCAAACAATCTGGAAGGAAGTGTCCTCTATTTTTCTCTTCCTTGCCACAACCTTGGCGGGTGTCATCCATTTAGATTCCTATTCCTCTGCCGTGTTGACCCAAAACAACGCGGCTCGTTAATTTCCCCCCAACATTTTTATGTTATTTTTGATTTTGTCCAGGAGTTGTTTTGTTCTCGTTTTGAAAGGCTGACGAAAAATATCTTGGTCTATAGCCATTCCAAGCCGTATTAATGGCCTTTCAAGGGATTTGGTTCGACTTCTGGTCCACTGTTGTGAATTGCAGCTGAATTCTATTCTTTATTACTGCGTTTTGACCGGTTGACTCGGCTCTTGTTAGGTTATCCGCTCTTTCATTTCCTACCAAACCTTTGTGTACAAGGAACCACTTTAGTTTCACTTCCCTCCTAGTTTAAATTGTAAAAAATTCTAATTAAAAAAACGTCACGTAATTTTTTGTATTTTCGGTGAAGTTGTTGGTAGCCACAGATTCATTCCTGGCTTTTGTGCCGTCATCCGTTTTAGAGTATATGTTATGTAAACGTTTTCTTCTGTTAAGTTCGTTCATGACATTGCTTGCAAACACTTTGGGCTGGAAAACTGTAGCATAATTCGAAAGTTTCTAACTTAGGGTGAGTTGCAGAAGGTTTCAGAATTAGAGCCCTTCAATACTTGCATCAGGCGCTTTGGAACCTTCAGTGAAGATTACGTTTTTACTTTCTCATATCCACACACCGTTTTCCAATCTTCTCTGGTTGGTATGTTGATACTGCTCAAAGACCATTGGAAACACTAGCGACACACATAGGACACACACTTGAATTATATTCACATCTTTTCAGGCAACGGTATCATTCTCTTCAATTGATAATGAAAAAAACTAATTTTAGCCTGAGTGAATTATATCCATATATGTATCATAATAAAGCTTCCGATTATAATCGACACTATCAGTCCGTCAGCCGACAGAAGATATTCAAACTATATCTATCAATGCCTTTAAAATCTAAAAGTACAACCAACATGTCTATTCCTTTCGAAGGCGTTATTATTTTGACCAATCGTTTCGCTCAAATTCACATCATATTGAGCATACGAACAATCAATCATAATTTTAAATCCAGATGCTCGTACAACTTTTTTAAATGTCATGTTGCTGTCACGAGTTTTGCATTTTTACAAATGACCTTGAAGCCTACCAAACACGAAACCGACGTTTAATAGACAAAATGATATTTTTGAACATTTAGTAATATCAATTGTTGTACTTTGCAGTATTGCCACCTGGCTAACACAATAGAAAAACCACTTCTATCTCCGTAAAATGCTTAACTTTTTTTACGGCATCTCTTACAAAAAGAGATCTTGACAAACCCGATGAGAATAAGAGCGAAACAGTAAATGTTCAGTTGTGTGCTCGTATTGTCATTTTTTATTATGAATATGAAAATAATAGCGTATAGAGTAATAGAATTACGCCACCGTGCTTGGAATATGGACGTGCTCATTATTATTAAAAGTGAATTACTTTTAGATTTGAAGAACGGTTAGTTCGCGTTGTTAGTGATACTTTCATAATTATAAAAAGTGAATGTCGCTTTGCTTAGATGAGTTGAATTTTTCACTCTATCGGCGAAGAGCGAAGATTGGTACTGATGCTTTAAAAAGAAGTCAAGACTTTGCAAAACATTGCCAATGTGATGAATCGTTCACTAAATTTTGTTCAAAATCTTTTAAACGCTGAAGCTGAGTTGAAAACTGAAGACCGTGAGAAACTGCACCCACGCCTGACCATCGTATCGTCATGTTAAACGAAAGTCGTCTAATTCGGCTCTTGCAGATACCGGAATACTGGTAGATGCTGATTAACTCGGGCGTATCGCTGAAAAAGTGTTACTGCTTCGTATTAAAAACTTGCGCATAGGACTGCAAGACACTAGAGATCGAAGTCGAGGATTAGTTCCGGATCGGCGCAGCATTCCATTTAGCGACGAAATCAAAATAGATTTTTTTTTAATGACTCCGCTAGAAGTGTTTGAAGTTTTCCGGAAAGCATAGAATTTGATGTTCGCTTCACAAAAAAACTGAAAAATGGAGGCAGAAATATCATACATAGATTACTAGATATCATGACTACATACATACTAGATATCATGACGGTTGATAGATATAAGAATATACTTAAAAATATTATGTTACCGTTAGCTGAAGAAAATATGCCTTTGAATTGGGTCTTTCAACAAGATAACGACCTAAAGCATACTTCAAAGTTGATTAAGAAATGGTTTGACGACAAGCCAAGTCAATTACCGGATTTGAATTCAATATACAACCTTTGGGGAGCACTAAAAGATAAGACTGGGCAGAAAACTTATGCCAACACCGAGGTATAGAAAGCTGTGGAATAAAGTTAGTATGAAGGAACACTTGACGGAGGATAATCTCCAGTATGCAAAAAAGTGACGAAAGTGATTCAAAAAAATGAAGGCTATATTGGATATTTATCACATTCAGGTAAATATATAACACGTTTCATATTATTAAAATTTTGGTCACTCACGTCGAATTTATTCATCATTTTATCTAGGCAAAAAGAAGCTTAAAAAATACCATTATTGTCTTTAGTATTTAGAATTAAGTTATTTCAATTCAAATAGGAACGATTGTTAGCACAATATTAATCAAAATGAATAAACCTGTAGATTAGATAACTATCCGAGGAAATTCAAGCATTCATCTATTATTTTCTCCAGGTGTGTATATATTTCATTTTTTCCACTTAAGCCGCAGGCCTGGTATAGCTTTTCCAAATATTTTTTTTATTTTAATGATAACTACGATTTTCAAATAAAATTTTCACCCATGAAATCAAATTTTCAAATCAAATCATTTTCAAATCTAATTGTCTGACGAGTACCGCGCAGCCATTTAAATTGATATATAGGATATATATCCGTTTCTATATCGGATATTTCCATGACAATCTGCGTTTTATTATACATTGTAAATCCGTTTTATGGTTAACAACAATTGTCACCTGACAATATTTATTAGAATCAATATTATCGTTCCTAAAAATATTATAAACGTTCATAAAAAATAACCCAATTTTGTTCGAAATGAATATTTGACATTTGCGTAGAAATCCGTCATATAATTAATTTTTGACCGACTAGAAATAGCAAGAAAATATCCTTGATAATCAATAAATTCAATCATACGGATAGATCAACGACACAACGTTCGATAATTCTTCTAGATAAATACAACTTATCCAATGCTACAACAAAGTAAATTCTGTTATTAAAAAAAGGATCTTAAATTTCGCGTAATGAAAACACTATTTATAGCTGGACAACAAATTAGTTATATCCCCAGAAAACATTTTTCCCTTCACGAAAAGAATGACCTGAAATTCTTCGTCCTTTTCACAAATACACTGACTCCTATTGAATTGTAAGCTTTAAGTAATGATGCCAGAAGTTTTTCAAATTGTATTCAACTGACGTATAGATAAACAGTTATTCAGGCTCTTCTCGAAATGAAACTGAAGCTTTTGTTTCATCTGTTTCAAAACGGATATCATACCTATAATCACGCTATTGTTTAAGTCCAAAATACAGTAAGCAACCATACTTTCGTCCTATGCTACAATCAAGGTGAAGTTCTCAATAACGAAAGGAACTTAACAAGTAAAATCTCTCCTCATTTGAACAAAGCGAGTAGATTAACATGATAATTCCTAATTAGATCCCACACTTGAATCTGGTTTTTGATGCTCTCCAACAGGACATTATGTAATATAGAAATCTCTGAGATGACAGATAGTCATCGGCTTAACATATTGAATTCCTTGATAATCTTTAAATTCAGCATCGAAAGAAAAAATAAAAATAGAGAAGTGTCTCAAGCAAAATGGAGTTTGCGCACAAAAAGTAAGAGAAAAATCGTATAACGTACGTATTTACTGAAACGGAAATTTCTTTTGAAAATTATCAATATGGAAACAATAAAATTAATTTTAAAGGAAGCTTGGGCTGTCGCTACTTTAAAGTACTTTAGTCGATAAACCAAAATTTGTTATTATTTGTAACGCACTTACGTGGTCACGCTGTCCTTAAATTTGTGGAATATCCATAATAGTCCTGAAATCATGCTAGACACTTCACGATAAACTAATTTGTGGAAGCTTTTGGTTTATGCTCTCCGAATATTTCGCTTCAAACTCTTTCACACTTACTCACGGCAGTCCTTAGTGAATACAGAGCCAAGTTAAAGGGAAAGGAGAAGTGACATGGTCAAAACTGAATAATACTTGGTATTTTTCCATCAAATTTTTCGTGTAGACAAGCAAGGATTACGTGTTTATTGGAATCGAGCAAAAGATGCTTGAAAGTGAATATATTATTGAATAGTGTTCAATTCAATACTGTTCAATAATTGCAGAAATAAATAGTATAGATCTAATATTGTAGAATCGAAGAAATTGTTATTTAACCACGTTTATATAGTTCAAATTTATAGTTCAAATATTGTATTGATTAGAGTATTGCTTTTCAACCACGATGGTTGCGCTTTTGGATTTTCAAGGTAATTTTCAATATCTACATTATATCGAACTAACCTGCTCATCCAAAATCAATTCGAAGATTGGCAATATACCTAAGACAACTGAAGATTCAACTCACAATTTGCCTGGAGCACTGTCGTTCCACAGCGTAGATGATGGAAAATATCCTATGTTTCTCAGGGTCTTTTTGTGATTCGCTGACAAAATGTTATTTGCAATGTTATGGTGTGTATTTTTTATTTAATTTCATTGTTTCACCAACGGATACCATTGAAGTGAAGTACTCGAAAAAAGCAACGTCCTTGGGGCTATGATGGGATTATACCTGGTAGTCGCACCTTTTATGGCTGCACGGGAGACAAAATGGCAGCGCCCATGCAATCTCCATTCTCTCCGCAATCTCCGCAAATGTCAAATGTAACATAAACCACTCAAAAACCTACATGAACACCTCACTCTTTTTGTCTTCAACCGGGCTTGGGATCGACTTAAGCGGAGTTAATTTGCTATTTATGGTAGAAGCTAAACGTATTTACTTGCCACTTAGACGTTTCGCTCAAGAGTACAAGCGAAACGTAAACAATAAAAATGTTTACCCTGTACACTAGCAACATATTCAGTTTTTCACTAAAACCCGGGCTTCTTCTCTAAGGCACGTTGCGTACGTGAAAGTATAATGAGTCCTTTCAGACAAATTTTCGCAACGCATCGCAATGCATCGTCTATTTAGATTCATGAGTGTATGGGTCCAATTGGCGATTCGCAGCCGTTTTATTACGTCTGGCCCAATTGTGCCTAATCCCTTAATTAATAATTGTGCTTAATTCTTAATAAGAATTTTTGGATGTTTGAAAAAAAAACTTGAAAGAATTTCTTCGAGAACATTTTTGCTGGTGGCGTACGCACGCGATAAATACTCGCTTTGCAAAAACAAGACAATATTCCGGTAAAATTTTTCAATGATTTGAAGCAAGGTCCATTCTATACCATAACGTCCATACATAGAGATATCCCAATATCAGAGATAACATCTAAGAAAGAATTCTGGTAAGTGGCGCAAGCACTAGTAGCTACACAATGCCTTCTACTAACCCGATTTCTGACGTTTTTTCCCGATTCAGCTGATTTTACATCGTCAAATAGCATGCACTATATTTTCCTGCTGCAAATTTTAGTGTTTTTTTAATAATAACTAAAAACTTTACATACCACAAGAAAAAAATAATCTGGAGGAATCAAATCGCATGATCTTGTCGGCAAAATGACTGGAACATTTCGTGAAATAATGTTAACCTAAATGTTCTTTTTCAATAATTGTATTACTGCAGTGGGTGTGTAACGCCATCTTTTTTAAACCAAATATTTTGCATTCGTCTCATTGATTGTGTTCATGTCGATAACATCCACCGTTTGTTGTTACGGCAGCTCTTTCCAAAATAAAGATTTTTGTTGACGTTTCCAGTTAATCAAAAACGAGCTTCATTTCTAGGCTCTATGCATTTCAGAAATTAATCATAAGTTTTAAAACTACATTTCTTTAACTTAGAAGAATTGTTCGAGTGTTAATAATTTAATAATTAAATGTCCACTCCTACTCAATACTAATGTCACATAATTGTCATTTTTGACGTACGTCATATACAATTTATCTCTACTTATATATGTATGTCATACAATTAAGGAAATGTTGTATGAATTTTATAATGTGAAAAAAAATTTGGAAAATACATTGAATATGCAATACAAAAACATAGTTTACTCACCAGTCACGAATGAATACAACTTGCATATTTATTTAAAAGTCATCTTAATAATCCAATTCTTCAATACCTTGAAAAACATATTTTTTCATCCATAATTAACATTTAAGTTTCCTGGATCTTTATACTTATGTTACTTTCCATTGAAGCATGTTTCTTCCCCTTTTATTAAATTGAGCGACTGGTGAGCGTTCTAGTTAGTTATTATACAATGGTACAGTCTCAAACTCGCGATTATTGCTCTAGTGTGAAAACGTAGCCCCAATTTGCACAACATACGCGCATATCTCAATCTATTCACATAGTGAAAATTTAAATAGTACGTGCAAGATTCTAATTATTGACACAGGCAAACCTGAATCAAGAACTATTATATAAGCATAAAAACAGTCGAAAGTCTCACATGTGCTTCCAACTCTTTAAATCATCAATAAAACATCTTTACATATTTTTGTTCGTTTGCTCAGGGACGCCACAGGCTCTTGATATCGTTTTATATTAAATATTTAACTTACTCATAGGTGCTCGTGCAATTCGAATGTAGTTCGTCGTTGCAGATGAAAACGATATTTTGTCGGAAATGTGTTAATATTTGATTCAAATAACAACCTAGCAGGGTTTGTGTGTCTTGTTGTGTCGCAAGCATTCTCGTTTCTACGTCGGTGTTGGCAGATTCATTCATTCGAAAAACTTTTTGTAATTTTCTTCAATATTGTTCGAACCTTAACTGGGTTTTTGCCACTCGATTCCTTTGCCTTCAGTCAACTAGTTTTCGTTCTGTTATTTAATTGAATTAATATGAATACCTAATTGCATTTAGACCATGAGGAGACTCCTCATGGCATTTACTTAATTGAATGCTAGTTGTATTCCAAGACGATAACAATGCCTGCTTCAGTCTATAGACGAATGTGGAGCTTAATTTCAATTGCATATCATACTTATTAGCAGTTCAAAGAGTATTTCAACTGTTGGATGCGAGGTATGCCATCCTCGTTGGTGGAATCTAAAAGATTCGTTGTGTGTTACAAAAAGAGAATGCTCCTCATAAATAGTTTACATATGTTTGCTTGCTTCCACAAGGGGAAGGCATTGAAAAACACATGTAAGAACTTTCAAGTTTCATTCGCTAAATTTCTCTTCTTGGATCCATACGATCTCTTCTTTTTCATACAGTGAGTGATAGAATTAATTGAACAGCTTTGTACAGAGCTCTGCGAAACTTCTAAGTACTTTCGCGAATTGCGATATGTTAGTGAAGGACATTTTTGAAAATAATTTAAATTAAAGAGTTTGAGCTTTTTCACTTCCGTACTGTCTGTACTGAATAAATAGAACCGAAGTCTGCAGGTATTAGATTTCAGCTTCGGGTTGGTGGCAACCAACTTCCCAATAAAGACCAAAAGGTTCAAAGAGGAAGTTGTGCGCTATTGTCCTGGAATTCGTCTACCCGGATAAAAAGGTGTGATGGTGTTTGTTTTTGGCAAAGCAAGTTGTGTAGACCAGAACTCTCAGCTGCGATATATTAGTCCGTCTTTTTCATGCATAACTTCTACAGAATGCTATTTTAACTGGCAAAAAATTTGCAATTTTCTTCATCTGAATCATGATTTCTATTTAGCTTAAGTGAATTGTCATAAATGATACCAATATATATATATATATATATATGTATATATATATATATATATATATAAATATATATATATATATATATATATATACACACACACACACATATATATATATATATATATATATATATATATATATATATATATATATATATATATATATATATATATATATATATATATATATATATATATAATATAGCCTGCAAAATTCAATTTAAATTATTCGCTGATCTTACTCAAAAACAATATTGCAATTTTCCATTATTGAAAGATGGAACTAATCTATGGCACATTACAAAAAAAACGGTGTTACTCAACTATCCGTACTGACAACTCTTATGAACAATTGTTTTTAAATTGAGTAATACTTTATAATATATTTACTCCTCACACGACAAACAGTGCTGAAGTTCTAGCTGAGAAAATGCGCATCAAAATAAGATGTTTTATCTTGTAATAAGTTTGAAAATGGAAAATTGGTGACACTGCTGAATGAAAACCTTAATATTGAATAAATCAATAGTAACTCTACAGTTTGCTAAGCAGCTTGAACTTGACTACTTGACTAATCAGCGGTTAGATAACGCTTTCAAACCTCAGGAAAAGGGTAACACAAAAATATATAGGTTTATGAGATTGAATATGCATGGCAAGAAGATCATTTATTTCCATCAGCAGACCATTATCTATAATAAGCTGCTCGAACTAAGCTTAAACATCTCTGGGATTCTCTACAGACTGCAATTAATGCCTTCATGGGTCGAACTTTAAAGAGGGAACGCACGCTATTTCCACTTTCAGCGGCGCATAGTTTATCGGTGCAACTCATCGACATCTACGGATATAGAGTTTGATCGTGTGAATCGTCAAATCTAAGGATAAAAGATTCCTTCAGCGAGATACCCGTACTTTGCCAGAACGATAGCAAAAGCAGAGAAAAACATTTTGTAAAAGATACTTTCACTATTAAACTGTTAGACTTGAATCCCCAACAAAACACATTTTAATATGCAGTATCGAACAATTTTGCTTTTTTTTTATTACAATGAATTTAGAAAATATGAGAAAGCAAATTTTAATATTAAACGTTGCCATTTTCCTTTGATCTTCGTCCATCCTCCAACCTCTCAAAAACATTTTTGCTGCTCTTATAATTTTCCTTGTCGTTAGAATTCAGGTGATTAAGGCTTTTGATCGCAGTCTTAGCTTTAACTTTGAACTTATCCTTGTCAACCCATTTAATTTTTCTTTTCTCATTTGACACTACTGACGGCTTTCCATTTTGTTTCAGCGGGCCATTAGTTAACGATTTTCAAAAACAAAAGCTTTTTTTCGATATTTTCTTCATAACGGGGCAAAAAGATAACATTTTGAAATTTTGTTCAGATATAAGTATATAATATAAGCAAAAGATACTTTCAGAATTTTCGCAACTGTTTTTTGGGGTTTTACGAAATTTTTCAAAAAAAATGCCCATAATTGATGGCTCTTGAGTTAGGAACATCTCATAAAATACAAAAAAAAAACGGGAATAAATCTTTGTTTAAGTGACAATCGCGTAAACTAAGATAATTTTTTGCCGCCGGAAAATAACGAAATGGCGTCACTTGAGAAAAACAATCGGTTTTTGAGGTTAGAAAATCGGATGGAAATCGGAAAATTGATTTCCGATCAGCATGTTCACACGACAGCCAGACATCTCACCAACAACATATAAAAAATTCAGAGCGATCGGACCAAAGGTTCTTTTTCAACCGTATCGGCCAACTCAAAAACATAATTTCGAGAAATTAACGTTTATAGTTCGGTACGTTTGAGTTTCCGCACCCTTTTCTATAGAATATATATGTAAAATAAGTAACATATAGTATATGGCCCAAGTATAAATAGAAGCATGTGTTTCAAAACGATTGAGGATCCCAGAACGATGAAAAATGATTTGAAAAATACGCTCTTGCCATGATTCAACTTAGGCGCTAAAATACTATCGTTTATATCGCGCTCTAAAACTTTTTGCATCGGTTTTGTGATTGTGTTTGAAACCAAAATCAAAAGCATCCTTAAGTCTTTAAGATGTTCTTGACACCCTTTCTTATGTTTCCGTATGTTTAAGTAAAAGAAAAATTATTGTAAATCGTACTGTTGTATGCAGTAGTAGAACTGAACAAATTATTCGAAATTAGACATGATTCGGAAGAATTAATAAGTGCAGCTGCAGTTCTCTGTACTTCTGTTAACGTGCAATCTTTTATCAAAGACAACGCAGGTGAAGATATTTGGATAGAAGCTTGAAAAGATCTTCTGGTTCCGACAAAATTAGTAACCTCAAGCGATTTTATTGATGCGGTGTTACCAGGGAAATCATACAGGTTTCATATTTGGAAAAATATTTATCATGAAGAAATGTTAAAATATCGAGCATGGATTTACACAATTTGAAAGTCATCAACCTCGGGTATGTTAGGTAATGCGAGATCAGATCAACATTTTATTTAAATTTCCACTAATTTTCCATAGCATTATCATTAGATAATGCCATGGAAACAGAAAGCACTTAGAGCAACATCTCAATCTAACGGTATTCGACGCAAATTTTCCAGTTGCCTTGGTATTTGTAAGCGAAATTTTTAAAATACATGAAGACGAAAGTGCGAAAAGGTGCGCATGACCATCCTCTTGAATTTTATATATATGCACAATGACTCGCAATGGCTATTGCACATTTTAATATGATAATAATATTATAAAAATTATTCTCTTAGGCTGGAATGTTAGCCATCGCGATCTCTCCACTAATCTACGTCGTTTAGTTTCTAAGTTCTCTATCTTGCGAAACTCGCTTCATTTGTTACATAGCTTACTCGCATCTTTTTTTGAGATTATACTCCGGACTGTTAGCAATTTTTAGTGGTGACGCTTTTATCGTAGATCTAGCTGCATTGCGGATATTTGTCGTTTAATCCTCGGCTCAGCACATCATTTGCTTTCAGCCGGTTTTTTTTTGATCCTACCAAATGCAGAGCATTACCTTGCATCCATGAATATTTTACAAAACGATGCGAAAAATAGCTTCCTCGAAGCAAGACATTTTGACATCTGTCTTCTCTCTGTCATCACTTTGTTGCAAATTTGTGATTTACAAAAAATCCAGTTCTTAATATTATCGTTTACCTTTATAGAAAAAAGCTAACACTGATCTGAAATAAAAAATTCCAAAAAATCACAATTCAATGAAAAAAATGTTATTCACAAAAATTCTATGAAAAATAAAAAAATGAAATTCACAAGACAACCTGCTCGATTTGCCTAAAGGAATATGTTTGCTAGATGAGGATATTAGATTAACATCAACTACTCACAAAACAAAGTAAATAATAGTAAATAATGCTCACTGTGCTGACAAAAGAAGAAGAGTCTGCCCTTTCTTAATAAACATTAAAAAGTAGAATAAAGACAAAATTCATTAAAAAAGCAATTTTTTTAGGGAAACTTATTGCATGATAAATGTTGTAGGTTTAAAAAGATAATTCGCCCACTTGTACTTTAATAGACATAACACTGAAGAAGGGACCATATCGGCCTCGAAACAGCTGTCTGTTGCAAAATAAAAATATCAACCTAAAAATGGAATCTAACAAGAATTTTTTTAATCAATTTTTTTTTGTTATTTGTTTTTTTATTGAAGCCATTGTTACAATACTGCAAAACAGCGATGCGAGAGCGGGCACTTGATTACACCCGATTTTTGTTACATGTGTTTATATATGCTAATCTTCAAAGATTGCAAAGTCAGAATTATTTCAAAAATCAGAAATTCCTTAGAGTAATGTCAATTGACAATTTGACAATTGACGCATGTGAATTGAAATTTTGAAATAAACAAAAAAAAAAAACAAATGAAATCAACTAGCACCGTACCTTAAAATGAAATCAATTTTAATTGTTCTTATTAATTTATTTTAAATGAAATGAAATCACTCTTTAGCGTCGCCAGAGTCGGTTGGCAACATTCTTTTTTTTATTGTTTAGTGAAATTTTTATGTAGTTCACGTTCGCTAATCGCTAGAATACTAAACGGAACTTCATCTCATAACAGAGAACTTGTGGCACGAAGTGTAGGTGGTATGTGTGGGGTTTCATGCAAACGCTTTGGGAAGGGTATTCTTGTTGGACGCCATAATGAACGAAAATTTACAAATCTTGATTAAATTCTACTTATTTTGGTTGAATATAATTGGATCTGGTTTTTTTCGAAATGTCTTCGTTGTTTTGTTCTTACACTGTGGTAGATAGTTAAAACACATTACCTTATGCAGTTTTTTAAGGGCCAAGAATGAATTTAGACCAAGAAATAAAACTTTTTATGCGTCTTTTTTCTATTAAAACAATTGAAGTCCCTTTGATCTCTTTTTCAGCCTTGTTGTCAACATACAGGTGCTCAAACTGATTGTCATGGTGGAGCGAAGAGGTCCGGAGCAAAGAGAAGATGACAAAAGTCTTTGTCAGGACCATAACTCTGAGTTGCATCCAGCGATTAAATCATCTAATGATGATGAGATATAGTAGTAAGAAGTACTGAGAAGTGTTGCGATAGCTTATTTCAATTCAATTATTCAGCAAAAATTCGCAAAACTGGATGCAAATTGTTATGTCTTCATCCCAAACGCGACAAAAAGAAGTCTAGCATGAAACAAGCACTTTCAATATACACTGTAGCAACGGTTGCTCCACAAAGCTCTTAGGATTTTACTCTTTCTATTAGAACATAACACACCTCAAGCAAATCTGAACTGTAGATACTGATATTGATGGAGTCACATCATGCTCTACCATATGAAAATGTTATACGTACAGTCGCTGTTGAGATACTTTACGTAGTTCGTATAGCACGGAATGCAAAAGTTTGTCGTATATCATGTAGAAAAGCTTGAACTATAGAAGCGGAACAAATCAGTTTTGGTTAAAGATTTGTATTAGGTGTATTAACTACCACCGCCGCCGATAGCGATAAGATTTCGCTGGTTACGCTAGTTAGTGCCATAGTCTTTATCAAGAGTGTGATGTAAAAAAAGTGCGTGGAATGTCGAAATTGTTTCTTCCGGAGTATGCAATGCACGTTTTACACTGACTCCCCATAACAATGAGCAGAAATTGAACAGAGTTTCCTACGCAAAACAGATAGTCACATCCAGAGAATTCCGCTGACTTCGTCCTCCAGATTCGCTTGTCATCCACGTCGATTTTATGCTTAATGCTCGGCTTTTCACCTAAGTATTTGTTTTGTTGCACCTGATTTGCATTGTTAGCAAGATTCCCAGCGGTGTGTAGTCTTATGAAACGCGAAGCAATTGTACCTCAATGTTGATATTGAGAGAACAATTTCGAAATACTTTTCATACCAATTACAAAATGAATTTTGATATGCACAGATGCAAACGATTTTCGTCTCGCTTGTCACAATATTGATGTACATATCACGTTTTTGTTAAATAACTTTAAAACTAGTGTGGTGAAGTTAAATTTGGGTTTATTTAACCTCATGTAATCTTACATCCACGTCTGATAATACTGAGTTCGACATAAATCCACGATGCTCTCATTGGCTTTTATTAACAGATAAAATATAAATTTGTGTCTAGATTGGTGTTGTACGAATAGTCATTGACCATAGCGTGTCCTTGTTCTTGTTCATCGATTCGAAAGCTTTCTGAGAAGAAATAATCACAAAATAGACCGAAGTATTCGATTCAAAAATTTATTCAGACTATAACAGTTTTGGTTCTTTTGCTGATGCCATGCGAAACGCAGCTATTACAGCCCCATTATCAACTAAGAGGTAGTTGAATTTCAAGTTTACTTAACTTTTCTTGTAGTTAACATAAGAAGCTTCCTCATTAACCCCCCTCGTATTTTATCACTGTACCTATTGTATTATCAACAACAGCCTAGTGGCTGGTTACTTTCAATTACCTTGCATTCGCACTATGTGATGAATAAAATGGAGAAAAGTAGATATTATTACTATGAAATAAGCGCAAACAAATTGCTTAACTCAAGTAAGCTCATTATACAGCAATACGTGGAGGAAGCTTTTATTCGCAAACGTTACTAAATTTAAGGAAGCTTTCGCTTAAGATTTCTTCTGCATAATGTGAGAAAATCAAATAAGAAGCAAATCGGGTGGATTCTCACTTGATGTTTCGTTTTAATTATTGATAAGCATTTAATATACCTCCTAGACTAAGTATTGATACATTTCTCAACTTATTCAACGCAAGCGTACCATTGTTGTAGCAGTTAAATTGAAATATTTCGGAAACATTTTAAAGTGCATTCAGTTTATCAAATCATTGTTTTAATAATGGCCAACAATTTAAGATTAGTCTTAAATTGATAAATTCTTTGCTAAAATGATTTGTTAATTGTTTCTGATAAATTTGATCAAACTATCAAGGAATAAAATTTTATCTTTTCAGTTTTGTATATGGTTTTTTTTTTTGTCAAAACGAACTTCTTAGTTCTCAGCAGCAAGTGCATTTTGAAATGCGAAAGAAAAAAATGACCCTATTGCTGAGGAACACTCCTATAACATTTTACATTACACTTGAGTTTCATCCTTGGCTTTCTAATCTTGTAACTCATTATTTTTTATTGCTATATCAGTGTTCACCTTTGGATATAGAAGAATATTGGCGCTTAATGACCGACGGCGGATGGGTCATGAGAGAGCCCTGACACGACAAATTGTGGCCGGTCAATAATGGCACATATGTTAATATCCCTTCTCACTTTTCCCCACTAGTTGCTTTGTCTAAAATTGAGCTGAATATTCTAGATTACTGTTGGTTTGACATCTCGGTTCAAGAAATTGTATCGGTATACTAATATTGCCACCAATGTACTGCTTTCACCCATGAGTTGTTTTGTTTTCGTTTTGTTGCGGTCAGTCCACAAAACTGGGCTTATCCTCAAATAAGTCCTGTCATTTCAAACCCTATCTATATCTTTCCAAAAGATCGCGAATAATCACCTTTTACGATTGCTTGCAGCATTTTTTATGTTAATTCTTTTACTTTTCGGTTGGCCGATTAAAGGAATAAAAAAAAATACATGTAATTCAATGTAAGATTCAGATCAAATAATGTAGGTATTATAATTTTTTTTTTCCCGATTTCTACGTTTTTGCGTGCTACTTGATAAAATATAACTAGCGTGCGCACCAATAAAATCGCTAATCATGTATTTAGAAAGCCTTAATCTTCTCAAATCAATAATATTTTCCGAAAATCGCAAATTAGTTATGCTGTGAAAAAAAAAAACATTTTGAGCGTTTAACAGCTTTGTCTACTCTTTATTAAATTTTATCCCGCCGTATAATATAATACACTGTACTTTCACATATATTCAATGCTAGAAAATTTTTGTATTTCTTTCCTCTGCCTTAAAATGAACAAAGCACTAATTTTCGTTGTTCCAAACTAGCATTTAAGCGATCCTATCAGCGAACTTTACTTTGTTCTGTTATGTAGTCTTCTTTCCTTTCTACGTAACAATTTTTTTATTCGCTTCCTCCAACCTCCGTCGAATCGTGATATGACTTATTTTCTGTTCACGATACAAGTTTACAATTCTGTAGCACTTCTTTCATAGAAATTGGATCATAACGAGCTTCTCTACTGGATGTAATACGCTTTCTGATCTTTCTCATCGGGTTCAATTTTCAAAGTTCTTGTGTTGTTTAATTTCTGAACTTGATACGAAAGGGTATTTTTTGACACTTAGATTGTTTTGCTATATTAGTCAGAGTAACCCGGGATATGTATTTACTATGCACACTTTATCCTCAAACGAAAGCCCGCGTGCTTTCGGTATCTTCACATAATATTTATATTTATTCGTAACATTCGAGTACTTTAGAACATGATCAAACAACTGAGAGGTTAATAACTAACTGATTCAAGCCGAAATATTTGACCGCTGTCTCATCTTTTCTCGCAAATAACAGTGTTACCATGAGGTACAAATAATTCTGTGAATAAAATTCAATGGTACAAATAATTTTGTGAAAATTTTTATCTGCGCACTATTCCTTTGTTTAAAATAAATTGCGTTAAATTTTTTAAGTGGGCATTATGCGAGCATTCGTCGCTTTCTTTCCCTATAAACTCATTTTTCCCAAAAGCTGTTAAGTGCACTTTAAACATGGCTAAACTTCAAAGTAGATTCTATTTTGCCATGGTGCACATAAATCTATGGGCCACAGTATTTAGAAAAGAGTGTGCTGTCAGCGTGCTTTCGGCTTGCACGGAAACAGATTTCGATAGTTGTCAACACAAAAACAGTATAAAAAATAAAACTTTTTAAAATTTTATTTCTACATGTTATTTATAGTCCTTTTTTGTAGTGCCGAACTCATTTTAAACGAACCTATTTTCACTAAATTTTGAGAGTTTTTTTTGTATGTAAATTTAATATTGTATAATATAATTTAAGTTTGATAGTAAGTATTTGAATTTGATTTTCGCTGCATTCACAGAAATTGCAAGTGATACAGTATTTGTCAGTAATTCAGGGCTGTCGTAATAAAGCTTTCTCTAATCAAATAGTTCTTTCCACATTATTTCATTACGAAAATTTTCCTAATAATCCGCGAAGAAACGAGAGGAACTCTGCTGCATAAATCGAAGTAAATAGTAGTTTACGTAGAATAAAACATCCTAACAAGTTCCTTTATAAATCCAATTGACCGTACATAAAGAAGCAAAGAAGCAAAGAAGCAAAAAGTGAATGGTCCAAATTCAAAAGTCATTTAATAATTATTTAAAAATCGAAAATTAGAAAACTTGGATGATTTGCTAGTGAATCTAATGAATCTAATAGTGAATCTAATGAAGTAAATAGAAAAATACGCCAAGAAAAATAGATGCAAAGGTGACGGAAATAACTGGTGAGCAAGGAAAATTCCGACGAGCTACGAGTCTCCAAGATTCAAATAATACGAAACCTGTAAGATGTAGCAGCTAAATTTTAAGCGGATACTTTGCAAATACCTTGCAAAGTATCAGTGAGGTAACTTGTCAGTGAGGTCGATGGGCGAAATCTAGTGGAAACATGCAGGAAGCACTGGTTGAACTCGATTGACGAGGAAAGTTAATCAGCTTCAAATCGGACACTCTCTCCTCATTTGGAGGACGCGGTCGATATACGCAGACTCTTGGACGCATCTCTTACAGGAACATAAGAACCGAGAGAGGCAGAACTACGAAAAATGAATATTTCAATTCTCACATACACAAATGATTGCAAAATTATTTCGAAAAGTCAACCAAAATCTTAAGAATTTGACATATGTACGTTTAACAGTTAACTATATATCTACTCATAACACAAGGACAAGTTGTAATCAAAATAATTTGATTTCATCTAATTTAATGAACTTTATCAACATTAAACATTTTAAAATATTTGCACGAGTGATGTATAAAAGTAGCGAGAAAGATTTAACATTACAACCATTTTTGAATTAACATGTAGGGATCTTCCCCTTTCATGGATCTTCTGGGTGCGGGGAGTGAGAGACGATGCAGAGGACCATTTCCTTAAAAATACTAGGCCAAAATCAACCACTGATCAGCCGCAATTGTGCAGATACATCGGCAAATGTGTACTAAAAAGTCACATGTATAAAATTCGCAATGTACAGCAACTTTCCAACTTAATGATGATGTAGCTGATGGTGTTTAATGAAGACGTTTTCAAATTATGCTTAGTTTACATAAGACTATTACTAAACTAAATTTTTGCGAACGCTTTCTTTCTTATCAATGTTTACTTTTTATGCGGTTAGATGTAATTTAAAAAAATTTGATGAGTCATAGCTTACCCCATACCAAATAAATTAAACAAATTAGTGTTAATATAATCAATTATAATGCTAAGAAATTACATATTCATTATTTTTAAGAGTCACAACTTGTGCAGATACCATATCACCGAAGAATCTTCAAATCTTATCTCTACTTACGAATACATGCATATATGTTGCTCTATCGATAAATCCAAGCCCTAAATACACCCTGAAAGCTTTAAATAAAGGCGACACATGAAAAGTATCTAAAGCTGTTCGTACAATTGTTCAACAAAGTTTTCTTCAGTAGAGTGCATTAACAAAGTGAAAGCTTACAAACAAGCTCTTTCATCAGGTCCGATACTTTAAACCGTGATAATGTCTACGGAAATAGCATACAAGTTGCAGATAAAGTATAACATATTGCATTAAAACTGTTGGATAATATAATCATTGATATCGAAAATTCAGATAATTATTCCAATTCTAATGTGTTTCGATAGTATCTTCGTCGGAACGAGTTGTGTAATTCTACGAAAAGTGAAAATTATTCTAGCCATTGTGTAGCAATGTCTATAGTCCATTGCTGTAGCAACAGAATATTTAGTAACAAGATTAAAGTGAGAAAGTGATCCAGTGAAATCAATTATATACTGTCCTTTAGTTAGTGTCTCAGAGTCCGGGATTCCCCTTTTATTGACCTGTAAGATTTATGACAAACATAACACGTTGTCCTTTTATGAATGGATTAATCGTAAAGCAAGTATGTCTTGTATGAGCTTCTACTTAAATTGTTTAATCATGATTTGGTCTACCGATATAATGGTGAAAAATGTTCTTATAAATAGAGTGTGTACAGCCACGACGTGGTATTCAGTCTCTTCAGTGTGCGAATATATTGCACGATGCCATGTTTTTCTCTATTGAACGTGAGAAATGTGACGTAATAGACAGTTTGCTCAAATTCTTGGTAGTTTATAATGAAAAAGGTTAACTTTATGTTGTTTTCTAAAAGAGAACTGTTGGATGGGTGTATTTACAATTTAGTCTTTCGCCGCAAACCCATCATATGAAAAAACCCGGCGAAATGTAATACTGTCGAAAGTCATTGAAAGGTCGTGAAAATAACTTAGTATTCTGCTGGAAAATGACAATATCAATCATTTTTCTTGTTTCTATAGTATTTTTATGCATTTAAATAACAAATAATGGTTATTTAATAATACACTACAATACAATACTCAATACAAAAATTTTTCAAAATCACTTTTGTAAAAATATTTGTACTGAAGGAGTCATATTTGTTATCAATTTGTTACAATTCGTATCTAGATCCCTTAAACCAAACTAGACCAGTAGAAGTGCAATCAAATTAGGATTAGTAATTCCACGGTGCTTTATTACTCTGAATCCTCACAGTAAGATTATTTACATTACTAAATCTTAACTTCCTGATGGTAAATAAATCAAATAGCTAATTATGCTTCGCTTAAGCTTTGCACATAACACTTTACATTATTCCGAAAGTTACACAGAATCCTTCATTTAGATCATATTACAAAATTTATTTTATGAAATAAGTTCAAAGCCTTCAGAACAATACAGTGTCTTGTTTCACACCCAAACAAAACAAACTAATTAAGCAAACACAAAAGTTTTTCAATTATGGACACTTTTTCAAATATTTTTTCTTCAAGTTCTCATATCTCATATATCAATGAATACAACTTATTTTCCTAGAGATCAACACAACATAAACTGCTCTCGCCGAATTTTCATATGTGTTTGAATCGCAGCATCAAAAAAATCAAAAAAGTTCTTTATTACAAATCATTCAGCAAAAAAGTTCTTTATTACTAATCATTATCCATTTGTTTCATATCAGAGGAAGGATTGCATTTTAGTGTATTTTTTCAACGAATTGGTCGATGATTTTATAAAGTTATAGTAAATAGTAAAACGCAAAACTCGAAAAATTAAATTCGTATTTAAAAAGTATAGGAAAATATTTTCGTTGAAATCAATCCAGGACAACTTCAGATCCTTCCAATGACAAAAAATGTATGAAATATCAATTTCCTAAATGTTGCTATCTATTTCATTCTATCGATAGGAAAGTTTACATTGCGCATAGAAATTTATTTTCTTATCGTTTCCTTTTCCCTTAAATAAACGCAACATTATCGGGACATTATTCAAACTTCAATTCTTTGAAAAAATTGAAAATTTATTTAATTTTTCCAGAAAACGGTACCAAATTTCATATTAAAAAAGTTGTTTTATTCAGTTTTTATCTGGAATTCTGAATAAAAACGGATTACCTTAATTTAAACTAAGTAAAATATAAACTAGTAAAATACAGTTTCTTAACAAAAAAAAAAAACTATTAAAAAAGACACTGTTTATCATTGCTCGGTCCGTATTTATAAGCTCGTCTTACTTTGCTGAAATATTTTGAACAAATGTTTCATTTATTCTTCCCACTGTTTCCTTATTACGATTTTCTTTTTGGTTACAGTTCTTGGCACGATATCTATTATTTTTAACCCAATAAATGCTCGGTTTTCTATAGGATTTAATTAGGGACTCTATCTTAGGTAGGACTTTATGCTTAGCTGTTAATTTAATTGAATGAACTAGAAAAAGAAGACCATGTGAGAGATTATAAATAACAAAAAGCTGATGTGCAATGTTGTTATAAGTTACAGAGAGAGAGAGAGACGGAGCTCCACGTGCAAAAATCGAATCTTAAGAATGAGGATATAAATAATACACCATTATATGCTCTATTGCTAGAACTACTTTTCCACGAAAAATGCTTTGCATTTCACAGAATCCACAGAAAGATTTTTCAAGAAGATGAACTACGCAGTTAAACGATAAAGCAGTACAAGAAGCCATCTTCAAGCAAATACATAGAGAGGGTGCTTAACTTTCACTAAGATAAGATACGTCTCAATAAGATTGAAGTTCGATTCATCCGAAAAGATGATTTTTTTGGCAAATTCTCACTTTTCTCTATTTCATGGCGATGGATTAGCCAATCGAATTTTCTTCCCAGAATTTTCCATGCGTGTTCGTGCCCAGTACGCTAGCTCCTTGAACTGAGTTATACGTACAGTTCGCGACAAATAAGAATAAACCTGGAAAAAAGTGCTTATAATTTACGCCTTTGTTACTTAGCACCTCGCACATCCTGTTTGGCAAGGAAAAAAATAAATTTCTTATATCGTTTTGGTCGATTCGTGCCGGTATTTTCATGATGGCACTTTTCAGTTTGTCTTCTATTGTGAATTATCGTCCATGAGTGTGAGTTGAAGCTGCCAATTAACCCTCAAACGTTTTCGATTATGTTCAATTCTGAAAAACGTACTTGCCACAAAAAAAAAAAAACTTCAGATTTTGAACTCTAAAATATCGGCGCACGATACAAGCATTGTGAACTAGCGCATTATCTTGTTGGAAAATGTAATTTTTACAACGTGATGCGTTAGTTGCTCGTGGATTGGTTTAATTTAATTATTAGTGACCCTTCCATTCTCCACGAACACGATATCCGTTTAGCCATGCAATCCAATCGATGTGCATATCATGACTCCACTAACGCACATTTGTCGTTTGATTTAAATTATAGTCGTGCGTAAATAAATAATATCACAAACCATCTTGGACATTTAAATTGAATCAATTATTATTAGAGACAAGGACTGTCCACAGCTTGTTCCTTCAGTGAACACGAGCGTCAATGGCAAGCTTCGTCTTACATTTCAACTATTTTTACAGTAAATGCTCAGTTTGCTACAAAAACGTTCAACATTTGTGTAATTGGCCTGCACACCCGCCTGATCACCCGTGTCTTCGCCACTAAATTTAAAGCGACTGGCAGAATGGCGATTTACAGAGCAGTCACCGCGCTCTTCTCACGCGGCAACTGCTGGCGGTTGGTCTCCTTTGTGTTTCCCGTTGTATTCAACGGGATCTTTTAAAAATTTGGGATCGCTTTTCGGCTCTTCTTGAGTATCTTCCAGAATAATTTTCCGAATAGTTTTTTCATTCCTTTTAGCTGTGTCACTAACTTTATATCTCTCCTCACGGTTTTTTTTTATTACTTTTCAAATTTTCAAAAAAAAAAAAAAACACGAGAACCATTTTAACACGAGTTAATTTGCTCTCACATCCTCACACCCTCAAAGTTTCATTCAAAAACGAAATAAATTAGCTATGAACACTTGAAAAAGATTTATTTCTTGTATTAATGACGCATCTCTGGGACGTAATCAAAAGTTTGGAGACATTAAAAGTAATCGGAGCTCAATCATATGTTACGGTTTACCTCAGCCTTTATGGACTTATTTAAATTACTCAATTTTCCTTCAAACCTTTTGTGTGTTACGTCCCATAGATTGTCACGAACTGTATCTCATAAAGGTAGCCACTAACTATACGCGCCGTGTGGAACCGAGCGTTGTCATGTGTAAAAATGACATTTTCGACTTTGAATGTGACAAAAGGTCATAGAATTTCTGTTATATGTCGCTTTACAAAAGTTAATCCATTTTTGATAACTAATTATGAGTGAGCACCTTAATATATGTTATCCATATCCAACCAAACATACATGGAGTTTATTTCGTTATAACAGCTCCAAAGTCTTTCCTATTTATCCGCGATGTTTGATAAAAATGAAAGCATTTGCTAAACGAATGTCATATCTCTAATTAAAACACGAAACCGTGCAGTTAACCATTTTTGATTTCTAACTATAAATACTAAACTTGCCACGTGATGGGTTACGTCGAGTTAAGGTAGTTTTACCAGAATATCTGGCCTAAGGCCAAGTTCACTCAGCCATCTAGTCATAATCCTTCTTCACCATTACATACCCGACATTCTGCATTTGATTTCCAGTTTTAACAGCTGTTTGTCTCGACGATTTTTTGTAGTATACAAAGTGATAAAACTTCCATTTACGGAGTCGGTTGCACGATTTCTCCCTTATCTTCTCTGAACTGGTCTCCTTTTACCATCGAACAATACGATGAATCATCGATGTTGAAACACTCAATGCTAGACACACTGAGTATGTATTGTTCTTCTTCAATTATGGTTATCGCCATGATCACAGAAGCCATGACGATATGACGTTATCCGATGTCGAAATAAATAATAAAATGAGCCATAGTATTCAATATAGTGTCCAAACATCAGTGTCACTTAATATCGGTATAATAAATGCTTAAAATCCCATAAAACTTGCCATCACACTGAAATAATTCCAAATAGGATACCAATACATACATAAAAAAACTTTTCAAGCCTTCAATATTTAGAAATTTGCAACTTTTTCTGTATTTCTAATTGGGCCGGGGTGTGTACAAATTTTAAAAATAAATTGGGTATTGTAGTCATTTGAAAATCTAAATAATTCCCTGATATGCTTTCATTTTTAACTGCTGCATTTAAGAGAGGCACCAGTTCTTTAATGTATCCTGTCAAACTTTCTGAAAAGATGGCTTTACTAGAGCAAATGTTGCTGGGGCTTGGTTTTGTCTTTATCCCTGTTTGTTACTTGATGAATAAGTTTACATGCTTTGAATGTAATTTCAAAGTTGTAAATGTATTCATGTCTAAATTTGTCAAACTGTTAGTGGTATATGTTATGTTGTGACATATGTCACCATCTGATTATAACTAGAACTGCAGAAGAATATTCCAATATAACATGGATTGATCAGGAAGTTAAAGTAATCGGTTGATTCCAGTCTGTATAAATGCCAAATAATATTATTTTGCCTATACATATTCAAATTCGGTCAGCATAAGAAAATAATATAAATATAAATCATTTAAATGGACCACGGTTCCCAGTTACATACTTATAATTGAAAGGAAACAGTCGAAGAGCTAGCATAAAAGTGGAGAAATTGAGTTGTCATCAACTACCTCTGTTTGAAAATATATCTACCAAACACATAAAAGTGACTTGGTTGAAACATTTATGGTTGAAACATTAAGTTTAAGATTAACAGGATATTCACTGAAGATTAATATGGCGACAGACGCCCATAAGCGTCCCTCGCTGAAAATAACACGAAAAAAGTAAAAGACGTTCGTTTCGTTGTTAGTTGGAATTGGGGGGGGATAAGGTTAATTCGTAATAAAAATGGGCATGTTTTTGCGATTTTTTTATGACGACACAGCTATAATTTCTGTATTCAGACAAATAGTACATTAAAGTTTGGCATTTGAAATATTCAAAAACACGGCAACGGCAGCAATTATTCGGACATATCTCGGAAAAAATAGAATTGCGGTGCCCCTCATAACTTGGTACTGGATCATGTGAAAACAAAAATTCATAGTTCATGCGTGTTAGATAATAGTTTTCCCCAGGTAACGCTGGGAGGGTTTTTCGAAATTTTAATTTTTCACTTTTTTCGAACACTTTGACGGGAAAACACGATTTTTTGCGAAAATAAATCGGCTAATTGGTTTTTGTAAAATAAAAATTATTAACAAACTTTCGAAAAAACCAGCGTTACCTCGTAAATTATGTATAGAAAAAGTCTTCAAAATTTCAAAAGGATCGGTGCAGTGGTTTTGGAGTTATGAGGGGCACCGACTTTGAAAATGTGAGTTGTAGGGGAATCGCTTTAAAGTTTTGAACTTTTAAAAAATCTGGTATAAAACGTTTATAAGCAAATTTTACCGGCTTACACTGACAAAAAATACAGTACAAGTATAAGGACGTTTCTACTTAAGTCGAAATTTGTAGAAATAGAACTGGGGGTTAATATTAGATATTATAGAGAGAGCGATACATCTGCCAGGTAACAATATCGCGCTCGGGTCGGGTAAGGATTAAAATCCGACAGGTATAAAAATACTCGTAATATCGTCAATTTTTTTCCAATCGACTTGAAATTTTTTTTCACAATATTCTTAAAATAGTATGCAATCAATGAAAGAAATTTAAAAAATTGCAAAAAACAAATTTCAAAAACTTGGGAGAAAAAGCGAAGCTGATGAACGCTACTGACACGTTTTGAGAATGTCAAGATAAAGAATTTTTTTCAAAGGGTAACCGGGAAAACACGGTGGAATGAGGGTATTAAATAATTAAATCATTTGAAAGAAAAACTAATTAAATTTTACTGTAACTACGTGTTTTTAACCACTTTCATTATCAATACTTATCAATTCACGTAAACCATACTATATGGTATTTGAAAATTTATTACATTTTGCACAGATCATGTGTCTTGAATAGATAGTTCTTCTCATCTCTAGCAGATGTATTAAGAATTGCAACAGTAAAACACATTAAAAGCAAATACTAACGCGACAATGCTCGCAAAAAAATTACTCGAAATATATTGATTCTAATGACTTTGTTGAAATACACATGACAGTCCCTGTTTTTCTGCATGATTTCAGCAAGTCGCTGAAACGCTTCAAAACGCTAACAAAGTAGATTACTCCTAATATGCCATTACTACTGATACTATTGTTACTACTACTACTACTACTACTCCTACAAATACTATTGCTGCTACTACTACCGCTTATTATTACTATTCTCAAGATATTCCTTATGTTTTAAATTTTCAGTAACAGCAGTACGAACAGTAATTGTAGTGCTATTGCTACACTACTATGCTTACTGAAAGTTTTTAGTAGTAAAAGTATTTAGTACTAGTATTACTACCTCTGCTACGACTACTACTACTTCTACTACTATTATCACTACGACTATTGCTAGTACTATTGCTACTGATACTATTACTAATGTTAATAATAAAGCTTCGACTAGTACTGAAACTAAAAATAATTTTCTACTGCTTAAACTACTAATATGCAATTCCTACTACTGCTGCTGCCTCTACGACCATTTTTTATTGTTAAAAAATTTCTTTAGTTATTCCTCATACCTTAACATTTTAGTAATATCAGTACTAGTAGTAATAGTAGTCAAACTATTACTGCAACTAAAACTAACACTACAGCTACTATTACTATTACTGCTAGTATAACTATTACCGCTACTACTACTACCACTACTACTACTGTCACTACTCCTACGATTACTACTACTAATACTATTACTACTAGTACTGTTGATACTGCTCCTATTACTAATGTTACTAATATGACTACGACTAGTACCGAAACTACTTATATTACTTCTACTACTATAAATACTAATTATAATACTTTTACTGCTACTATTGCTACTACTATTATTAATACAACTATTAGTACAATTAATACTACTACTATTACTACTAGTAATACTACTACCGAATTCTATTATTTTCAAAATCCTTAATATACTCCTTAAGCTTTAAGTCGATTCACTGATT
Organism: Stratiomys singularior; assembly: GCA_954870665.1. NCBI lineage: Eukaryota > Metazoa > Arthropoda > Insecta > Diptera > Stratiomyidae > Stratiomys > Stratiomys singularior. Next base: position 109,752,484 of record OX940877.1, on the reverse strand, counting down.
GCTATATGTACACAGATTTGATTACATTAGCAGAAGTTCGACCACACTAAAAGTGAAACAAAAGTCATCTTTCGCGTCGCCATTATGCAATTCAGATTGATTCTGCTTGAAAAGATATTTGCCACATTATGAGAACATAGCACAGCCATAGTAAACATAAAAGCTGAAGAGTTTTATTTATGGTAATTGTAGCGAAACTGTACAGCACGGCTTGAAATCCACGAGATTGAACGTTTCTCTTGGAAGCTTTATTGTATAACGATTGTGTGCTGAAGTTGTTCTTCGTAAAAGTTTGTCGTTCGTCAATCTACACCGGACTGGATCCTGAAACAACTTATAAAATTGCGAATGTGCGATGGAGTAATTTGTGAGATTTGCTGACTATGAGATAAGATATTGCCCGAGTCAATTTGAAATAACTTGACCAGTGCGAAATCAAATTTCTTATGACATCACGTGCGACTGATAAGAAAGCTGTTCCCTCCACATTCGAGATAAGTCCACATTTTCGCTCGATTTAAGTGAAGGATGTAGGCCGCCGTATTGCTTGTTCGCTGTTTGCAGAAGATACAAGAACGCCGGTCTCCTGGCGCACATCAGCACCCAGCTCACTGGAAAACAATGATGGTTTGCTTCAGGTGCTTCGACAGGTATCACCCATGACGTTGTTGCTCTAAGGTGTTGGCGCTCGAGTGTGGTTTTGCCGGAATTGTTAGGCGAGATACGGAGCCAATGCTAATCTGCTGGTCAGTCATTCAAGTGCTCGTTGCTATATGTTCACCGCAGCCCACGAATCAATACCGCCAAGGTGATTGCGAGCTTACTGGTCTGGTATCGCGTTTGCAGTTCGATTAGTCGAAGAAAATACGCCGCGGAACGCTCCAGGCCGAAACCTGAGCCCCATACTCGGCCATCCAACATGACCATCGCTACATGTCACTATGTTAATTTCGATTTTCCAACGGCAACAGTAACAGTAAGTGATTGAATTATTGAATAATTAAGTCGTACTGGAAAATTAACCATCATATTATCTTGCTCGCACCAAGTGCCGGATAAATAGGTGGCCAGCCTCCTTCAATCTTAGACCAAAAGCCAAAGATACTCTTTCGAGGCGAAGGTAGTACGTGAGTCACAGCATATCGGCCTGTCTTGAGTCTCATAGAGTCCGAGCGTGGACTAGCGACAGTGTGTGTTAACTCGGTGGAAATATATACATTAAGAATGAGTCTCAAGACGTTTCGGAATTATCTGAATGCAAACACAATTCTAGATCTGCTGGACTGCCCGAGCTTCTTAAGCACTATTATCGTGGGGGCCTGGTGCTGAGAACAAGTGTGAATAAGTCGAATGTGACTAAATACCTCCTGTTCTGTGTGCTCAACAGTACTGTGCGGAATATTGAGCTGAATGCAAAAGTTGAAGAGTGAAACCCAAAGCCACTTGAATCCACTATCCCAATTGGCTTCCAAGACTTCTTGGAGTCTTCAAAAGCAGTTGACTCCAATATATCGACGTCCGGGCATAGTCACCCCTGCGTTCGGTGTAGACCTGGAATTTTCCCCCGATAAACATCGCAGTGAAAAGCCAAAATTTTGAATAATTGTCAAGATAGTCAGCAGTTTTCATATTTCCTTATCATTTGTGTCAGTTACAAACCACATAAGTATGCAACGATCATAGTGTGCTTATTATAGACTTCGCCATAGATAACGTGTTTGACTTCGCAACGTCTTCTGACTCTCAACGAATTAATTGAATTATTGATTGAAGTTGAAGTAAAAAATAGTTTTATTTAGAGTCCGCTTTAATAGTTGCTCGTCGAAAAAATAGCGAATCGCGGGATTGGTTCTTTGTTCGATATAGTGCAGTGCAGTGCGTACGCCGAAATATATAAATAATTTTTCGGGCGATGGTGGTGTCATGGTCGGGGTGATTCACATTCAAGAGCAGAAGATAATTTTGAAAAGATACCGGAGTGGAGATTCATGCCAGGAAGAAGAAAAGGTAGATCGCTTTGTAACTGGCTGTGTAGTTAATGTAAATGGGTCTATTAAATCGGAAGTATCGACGTCACGGAATCCACTAACTAAAACGTATCGTGTTCGCCTCTCTAGTGCGCGTGATGATGAAATCATTGTGGAATTAAATATCTTTTATAGAAATTTCAGACAATCAATTATACCTGCTAGTGGAGAGATAATCAGTGAACGTAAGGTTTTTCTCTAAAACAGCATCCCCTTTGGGTTGTGTTAATTCGTACTATTAATAGATTTATTGCATTTGAACGTATTTTGTTTGTGAATCGACTGAAAAAACAATCGACAGTCAAGCAGTAATTTGCATTTTGTCACCAACATGAAACTTCGTTTCCATAAACAAAACTTGTTGATTTACAACAAATCGCTGAGTAAATTTTGCACTGTTGATTGCATTTATTTTTCCTAATCGTAATTTCGTTTGTTGGGTAGGCGATTGCAAAATATTGAACTTATTACAAAATATAACGAAACTCAACAGATTTGCTTGAGATGTACAAAAGGATTCCCCATCTGTATTCCCCACCGAGCACTATTGCTATATGAGTCATCAGGGGCCATATAAACATACTACATCTCTTTCGGATTACCGACTGGTTCAAAATGAAAGCGAACAGTGTGTTTTATCCTCCTTAATGATCTGTTTCGATAATTCCTCTGAAATTAATACAATTTTTTTCAAAGGAAAAGCGAAAAACATTTTCGTGTTGAACATATGTATATGTATTTGCATTTTGCATCCTGGTTTTTTTTTAATTCTATCATTTAAATTAAGCAAACGATATCATGATCATAAATTAATTAATTAATAAAAAATTTATTATCTAATATAAACTTGATCAAAAAAATTAAACTCATAACAATCATGACTTCTTGTGAATTTATCATGCATGAAATTTAAGAATAAATGTTCGTTACATTCCACTGATGCAAACTTCAGATGCCTTAAGTGTTTACTACCAAACGGCTAAAATGGCGATAAATTAAAAAACGATACAGAAAAACACTATATTTGCAACTAGCTTCAAATTTTATACGTATTACCTATCAAGTTCTAAATTAAGCATATTGAACAAAACAATAAAAAACAACATGGCTGACGCAGCGCACGGCTGAAGTTGTGCACATTTGCGATAAAAGCAAATTACGAATCAAACTAATCTGGTCATCCATGTGATGTGTAACAACCTTGATAAATTTGTTATGTTTTGATGAAAATATATAGACTGAATTGAACATTAACTTGAAAAATTAGATTAAAATTAAAATAATTATAAAATATTGAATTTGAAGAACGCAAAGCTCCGAATTGCAGCTACAGGGCTCAAAGTTATACTAGAACACTTCCAAATAAGAAAAATTTTATTTATTTTCTAGTATCTTTTTGTGAAGCCTTTTTGTTGGACTACTGCTTTCAGCAGATTGGGCATAGATTAAACAAGCTTCTGGCAATAATCTAAGTTATCTTCGTTCATCCTTCAGCGCTTCAATCAAATCAGTTTTGCTTCAATGAGATAGAATATAAAGATAATGAAATATGATCAAAAAAATCAGACCAAGCTTGCACACTTTATAGGACTATGAAATAAAAAAATATACAAAAGAAACCCACTTAAAAGTATATGATAACACAATATATATTTTAAGAAAATAATTTAATCCATGATTTAAAAAATTTCTAATTATCGAACACAATATTCAAAATTATTCTTTTGCTTATGAAAATAATTTAATCAAAAGTTCTATAAATATAAATAGATGAAAAATATTCTTGCAGTCGGACAAACTTTTCAAAATTTTCGTAATTGATTTCATCTTCGCAAAATATTTCTGAAAAATAAATGAAAAAAGAAAGAACTTCCTTTTAATTTTGCGCTTTAAATTTTTATTTATCGTAATCGATTTTCGACCGTTATTGTTCGGTCTTCGGAATTTAAAATGCAAAATTAAAAGGAAGTTCTTCCTTTTTTCATTTAATTTTCAAAATTCTTTATTTGTTCGTAAGGATTTCATTCCGAAATAGCAGATGGTTTATCAACATAAGGCAACATTATATAAACATTCAATTGTTGACATAGCTAAACAGGGTTGAGTTTAGCTTAAGTTTCCAAACAGTTTCTGACTGTAATAACAACTAATGGCCAAGCGTTAAAATGGCGTCATGTTTAATCGTGTATTGTCGGTACTTTCGGCTGATGAAATATGTCTTCGATGACCGTTTATCTCATTTAAGCCGCTAATAATAGATCACAGACCCTACTGGTCTTACCAAAGACAAAACGTTACTTCAGTGCTTTGGGTATTTCACTTTCGCATTGTTTACAGGGGTTGCTCTGCTTCATATATTGGATATGGGAATAAGTTTCCGGCTTTTGTTCGACAAACTTTTTACTTTATTTCAACATTAAAGAATACTGTCACGTCATTCAAAGTATGCACCATTTGAAGCTATGACCTTCTCCCATCTTTCAGGTAGTAGATGGATTCCTCGGCGGGAAAAATTTTGGTATTTCAATGATAGTAAGAAAATGGACAGTCGATCGGGGAGACTTTTCAAAATTCAATCCGTGCTGGATTATTTCCTGCATAACTTCAGAACAACATACAAACCAAAGCAACAGTTGTTTTGGACAAGGACCTGATCCTATGGCGAGAACAGCTAAGGAAAATATAAGCTAATAAATTCGAAAATAAAAACATCAACGATGAAGAAAGGCGATATAATATTTTCTGGAAAAAGTGGTATTCTACTCCTCGCATGGAAAGACAAGCGGATTATCAGAATGATTCTGACCATTCATGACAGTTCCGTCTCGACAACTGGAAAAAAATTGAAAAACGGAAGAGAACATTGTAAAACCTACCTGCATCCATGAATATAATAACTACATGAAAGGGGTTAACCGTTCGGATCAGTTCATTTCGTGTCACCCCATTCTAAGAAAAAGTATGAAATGGACAAAAAAGTAGTCCTCTATCTTATAAACTGTGGACTTTTCAATTCCTTTAGAGTATACAATGAACTCAACCCACACAACAAAATGAAGTACAGAAAACAATTTCTGCTTTCGGTGGCAAGACAATGGGTAATGGGCGACAATAATGAAGACACCCCTGGGATACTGACACCTAATAGATACTGGTGAGGAAGACATGTTGAAATCGACATTCGTTCATGAATCTGGAGACGATGTGCGATGAAGTTCAACGCTGAAATGATAGAATATATCCAATAAATATTGTTATAATTATTAAAAAACATAATACATAGAATGCATTTTATTATACAATTTCTGAAAGTTTCACAAAAATTGCTTCATAAATATCAAAGTTATGATGATTTTAGAATGTACAAGTTTGCCCAAAAACCTGCGGTCCCAGGGGTATGCCTTACAGATTTCTTTGCGGTCCTTAATGTGTTAAAAAGAAAAAAACGCCAATGACAAAAATGCTTAGGAATAATTATTTGATAGAGTTTTACCTTAAATCTGTTGTTTACTCAACTTTATATATTGAATAATTGGTATTGAAGGTAAATAGCCATATGGCTGTTTTAACACTGCTACAATCGGTTCAATATATTAAATTCCAACACCGTTGAAATGGTCGTTTTAATGTTTATTTCATGACTAACATCTGGTTTACAGACCTATTAAATTTTAGTAATTTGATTACGAGCGCAACTCGTACAACCCGTAGAATTCTCGTCGAACGTACACTTACGTTTATTTTGTAAGTATTCAGGTTTAGATACCAATGTGTCAGAAATATTCGAAATATTCAAATTTCGCATATTTGGACTGCGATCGTCAAACATTAAAAAGATTCAATTTCATACCGGATACTTTTTTCACCCTTAATCAATACAGGATCAATCGCAAAAAATACAATAAGTTTAAAAATTTCGAAAAATGTGGGAATGAGAAATTTTAGCTTCTGTTTTATTTACAAAGTTGATACGTTACAATGTTACAATAAATTATTATTTATATTACTTGGTTACATTTTCGCTCCGTGACATTGAATTATGCTACGTAGAAAACGATTGCATCATTTGAAGATATTGTCCATACTTAAACGATCTCATCACGTTTCGCACACATTTGATTAAATCTTGTAGATAAGTTGGGAAAGGTTTCCTTAAAACAGCTTCCTTTAAATCCGACCCAAATATTTTAAAAAGGATTTGAATCTTGTGAGTAAAAATCGTCGGGAAATATTTTCGTTCCTAGACCTATGCAGTCGGCAGCTTGCTCCATCTTGCATAATACATATTGGAGACAAGTGTTTTGCTGGTAGGCTTGGTTCATTTCGAGTAATTTGATTTGAATAATACTGCCCGTCAACTCCATTTTTTTCGGAATCGGAGAAAATGATGCTTCCAGGCACCATTATTTTGCTCCTTGTCAAGAGCGTTGCACAGTCTTTAGTGATTTCGGATCTAATTTCCTTACTTGTATGCTTTTCCCATTGGGCTTTCCATAGAGTTTGACTGCCGATTCGTCGGTAAAAACGAATTGAGCTTGTTGTCGCTTGACCATTTTATGATTAAAATCATGATTGTTTCACCTCTTGTAAAAATGTTTATCGATTTTCAATATGGATATATATATATGGATATATAATATATAGTTCTTGATACTCGTCCGGCTGACTTCTCAGGCTCATTGAGGTTTACTTTTCACAGTCTTATTTCCCACTCCGACCTGATCTTTGACCAAACATTCGATTTTCTTCTTATCAATTGATAAAACTTTTGATGGTTTTCCAAATCTGTTTGTATCCTCGAGCTGTGTTGCCTGTCAGGCGGTCCATGATTTAATGCGGTGTATCGTTTTCTCCAATTTTTTTGTATAATCCATGGTGTAGCTTACTGTTTTGAAAACTTCTACTCGTATAGAAAGATTGTCACATATATTGCTACACGAAAGGTATAGGCTTTATTACTTACAGCCAAAAAACAATCTAAATGTTTCAATTTAAGTTGTCCCTGTAGATATACTTTATTGAAAAAGTGTTCTTATCGTCGTCGGTGTCAGTTAAACGATCTTTCAATAAATTAAAATCTTAAGAAATGCGACAGGCTTCAATTCGAAAACTACATACAAGAAAATCGCCTTCCTGTACTTTTTCTTTCAAAATTTTAAAACAGGAAAAAGTAACTGAGAGTTAATCCTGGGGAGTGAAGTTAATGATATAGGAATGCTTTGAGTTCTACTTTAGAATGATGTATGAAGTGGTGTAATTATCAATATAGAATTTTCTTCTTTCTCTCACCCAAAACAACTCCGCCACCATTTTTCATGGTACCAATATACGTCTTGCATAGGACTTTCTCTATAGCAAACTTCCACCGAAACACCGTAATGTATTTATTACACTCGGCAAAGAATAATAAATTATTCCAGAGGTATTCTGGATTAACTTTAAATACATTTGGGAATGGCAATGCATAAATGTGAATTGCGATGCATTTCGTCTGAGTACTGGAGCAATATTAACTTACGATGAATGATTCTACAAATCGTCTTACGAAAGCCGTCTTCGAATTTTTTGAATGATTCTTTCAATGTGTAGTATGTGAATCTAAGTTACTTGATTCACATACAAGTAATTACTAAACGATTACAATTAGTATTACAAGTAATTACAACTATGTCTTCTCCTTCGAAACGAGACGACTATTGCGTGAAAAATCTTGAAATTTAGTGTAATTTTTCACGTCATATTATATATTTTTTACCGATATGATATACTGTATTGGCTGACGTAAAACAAACAGAACGGAAATAGATATATCTCTACCAGTGGTTAACATAAACATCCCTTACGGGCTCAACTTCTCCATTAGTAAAGACAGACAGACATACAGAAAGATTTATGCGAGGAAATGTATTAACGATAAATCCAACGGATGTCAACGAACACCTTTGCTTAGTGGATCAAAGCAAGAATGCAAAAAAAAAGAAATTTCTGGAAACTCGAACACAACAAATTTTAACTCATCGTTATTTTCTAGCCCTCCGAATCACGTTTCATCCAATTAGACTGTTCGTCTCGCATGTGATAGCAGATGTTGCCATAAATTCCCCACTCGACACCCGTGGACAGTCTGCCCCTACTCTAATCCTTGCCACGTAGAAGATAGCAGAAACTGCCATACGCCCATACTCCCGTAGACAAATCATACTTCTGTAAGGATTTTCGAGACTCTAAGCCAAGGAAATAGAAGGATATGTAGGAAAAGTAGGAAATGGTTCAGGACCCCACCCTAGAAGAGGAGTGAAATCACACTCTAGACCGGTTCTAAAATAGTCAAAGAATTGGCGTTGGTATTTCTATACACAATAACTTAATTCGGTGTAACCGGAAAATATATATCCTTTCGAAATACATATCCTTAGCAATTTGGTACTACCCGTACTTGCGTCTAACATTAATGATTTCCTCGGACACAAAAAAAAACGCAACACAAGTTTATCTTCAACTTTATTTTTTTTTTCCACGATTAATTATTTACATGTTCCGTTTGGAATCTTTCTTAAGACTAATGTAGACTTGAGAACTAACTTCTTATATACCTATGCAGTCGCCTCAATATCCTATCTATTAGTTAATTATTTCGCACATGTGTTAAAGGATTAGGATAGGTTTTATGACGGTAAAAAGATCTAAGGATGTTTGCCGCGCTAAATACGAAAGGAAAAATGTGATGGTTTTATGACATTGAAAAGATCTAAGGATGTTTGCCGCGCTAAATACGATCGGAAAAATGTGATGGTTTTATAACATTGAAAAGTCTATTTAATGAGAGGTGTAATATGTAGCGGAAACATATGTGCGAAATTTACATGAAGGATATGTAACACCCCCACCGTTAGATTGAGGCTCCGACGAAAATAGCTAATTACGGTTTAGGTGTGCGACTGTTACAAAAATTATTGCAATTACAATCATGAAATCTGACCCCAGACTTATAATATTGTCAGTTTTGTTCTAAATACAAAGTTATCAATAGTATTTGTATTATCAATTTGCTTCAAATACAAATCTACGATTTTGATATAAAAATTAATTTTGAAAAACTATTTCATTGTATACTTTGAAAAAGTAACTGTAATTTAAAGATTAAAATCCGTAATATGATTTATGATTTTTTTTTTTTTTTTTTTTTTTTTTTTTTTTTTTTTTTTCAAACGTTTTTGTAGTGTAATTTATATTATTAGGCTCTATGGTATATTTTTTTTTTTTTTTTTTTTTTTTTTTTTTTTTTTTATGCATACATCTTTTACTTCTTCTAAATTATTATATATATATTTTTTTTTTTTTTTTTTTTTTTTCATTAGGGTTTACTTAAAAATGAGATCGTAGAGATCGTAATTCAATAACAAGGACCTATTCTGAGTGGTTGGAATTGGTTTGAATAATGTGTAGCACGTTATTGTGATATTCGATGGGTTTGTGGTACATTCCAGAAGGATACTATAGGTAGTAACAACATTTTCCTGGGAGAATGACATGCATAAGGGTTTTAGTTATTGGTGGTAGATTTAGAAGTCGAGGGTCGGTTTTTATTATGTTTCTTATTAGGTTTTGCTTTTATGGTTGGGTGTTCTATATTTTGGTATTTCTTTTTTGTCTTTATGTGAGTGCGAAAGTATTTGTTTTGGTTATTTGTGTCTACAATGTGGTCTTCGTCTATTTTTTCAGAGTTAATTTTCCTAAATTTAGTGTGATTTTTACCTCCTCTGGTTTCCTTAATAAAATTTGGACCGGTATCTATTTCCACATTTTCTCGGTTTCGATTGAGCTTATCAATTATTTTTTGTTTTCTTTGGTGGATTATCTCGTGGATTGCGGGATATTCATCTTGGTGGATATTACCGTTGATGAAGTCAATGGGTTTCCTGTTTGTAGAGGAGTGTATGGTGTTGTTGTAAAAGGTAATTATTTTCAGAATTTTTTCTTCTACTGTACTCTGGTTATTAATAGGGTCGTGTTTGAGAAGGCGAATGTGTTCGTTGATGGTATTGTGGAGTCTTTCTATATCAGCATTGGAAGTATGGTTGCTACTAGAGGTATAATGAACTTCAACCTTTTCATTTGATAGAAATTCTCTCAAAGGGATTGCTTTAAACCCTAACTCATTGTCAACTATTATTTCTTTTATTGTACCAAACTGACTGAAATAATAGGCAAGAGCTCTCTTAAATTCGGTCCAAGTTCTTCCAATAATTTTAATAGCACATGCATGCTTGGAGAATTTATCAATTATTGTTAAGAATAGAAATTTTTCTAATGTGTAAAACACATCTACATGAATTACTTCTCCAGGTTTTTGTGGAGTTTCTGTTAGTTTGAATAGGGGCTTAGGTGGATTTCGGACGTACTTTTCGCAATTGCATATTTCACAGTTATTTATGAAATTTGTGACTCTATCCTTCAGTTTCGGACAGTAGTATTTTAGTTTGAGTTCTTTAGTCACTTCTTCGATTCCTCTATGATTATTTCTAAGGTGTTCTTCTTCTATAATTTTGGCTAGGTTTTCTTCGTCTGTTACGTCTTCTAAGAGGACGTTACATCTAATGATTTTGAATTTTCCATCGGTAATAAAATTGTTGCTAAATGTGGAATATATGTTTTGGAAGAAATCTTCGTTTTCAATTAGAATAGCGTTTAATCCATTGGGATTAAAATGGTTCTTTAGCAATGTGATAGCGTCTTGCTCATCCAGCTGTTTGGCGTTGATAGTAGTCCTGTTTTTGTTGAAGATTTTTTTCTTTTTAATTCTAAGGGAGCCTGAGTCTGATTTATTTATGATTATTTGGTTTTTGAAAACGTTGATACAAGAAGAGCTCGTTGGGATTATAGTTTGATTTTCGACTAAGTTTATTTCTGGTTTAGGTATCCTGGACAGAGTGTCGGCATTTACGTTCTTTGCTCCTTCCTTGTATTTGATGGTGTAATCAAACTCTGAAAGTTTAAGTCTCCATCTTACGAGTTTAGAGTTGGGCTCTTTTATAGAAAAGAGCCAAGTGAGAGGTCGATGGTCAGTTTCAATTATAAACTTACGTCCAAAAAGATATGGGCGGTAGTATTTTGTGGCCCAAAGAATAGCGAGAAGTTCTTTCTCAATGGTGCTATAGTTAATTTCGTGGTCATTTAGTGTGCAGCTAGCGTAACTAATTGGTCGTCCTTCTTGAGATAGGACGGCACCAAGAGCATAGTTACTAGCATCAGTTGTAAGTGTGAAGATTTTATTGAAGTCTGGATATACTAAAATGGGTTCGTTTGTTAAAAGATTCTTGATCGTTTCGAAAGCATGGATATATTCTGGATTTTGTATGTCTAACTTAGCATCCTTTTTGAGGCATTTTGTCATGGGTTTTATAATACGGGAATAATCTTTTATGAATTTACGATAATACCCAGCCAGACCAAGGAATTGTTTGATCTGTTTCGGGGTTTTAGGTATAGGAAAATTTTGAACGCATTCAACTTTTTGCGGGTTGGGTTTAATTCCTTCTCTGGTGACTACATGGCCTAGGAAGTTGGTTTCGTGTTTGAAAAATTCAGATTTATCTAATTGTACCTTTAAATTAGTTTCTCTAAATCTAGTAAATATTTTGTTGAGTGAATCAACATGTTCTTGCAAAGAAGTAGAGAATATTATTACGTCGTCTAAATATACGAGACATATATTGTTTATGTAATCTGCAAGTATGCAATTCATAAGACGTTGGAATGTGGCAGGGGCTGTCTTCAACCCGAAAGGCATTCGTAGAAATTCATAGTGCCCACCCTCGACACTAAAGGCGGTTTTATGTATATCCTTTTCTTCGATTTCTATTTGATAGAAACCTTTTGCCAAATCTAGCGTGGTAAAATACTGGCTTCTTCCCAGTTTTTCCAAGATTTCTTCGATATTGGGAATGGGGTACTTGTCATCGATCGTAACTTCGTTGAGTTTTCGATAATCTATTACAAGTCTCCATTTAGGTTTCCCACTTGCATCCATTTTTTTTGGAACGATCCAAACTGGTGCTGAATAGGGTGATTTGCTAGGTCGTATGATACGTTTCTCTAACATTTCTTTGATTTGCTTCCGTACTTCCTCCTTGTGAATATACGGATACCTGTATGTTTTTGCGTATATTGGGATATTATTTGAGGTGCGAATTTCATGTTTAATTAAATTAGTGAAGGATAAATCAGACTCTTCGTTATAAAAGATGTCTGAAAATTTCTTTACTAATGGCAGTAATTTACCTTTTTCTTCATTATTCAGATGATCAATTCTAATCTGTTCAGAAATGGAGAAAGATCCCTTAACCTCGTTATCAATTACATTAAAGTTTTCGAAGGTTACAGGTGTGGTTTCTTGTGGGGTAAATTTAACTTTTGTGGGATGTTCGTTTAGTATCTTTACTAAACCTAATACTTTAGAATTTACTGCGTCGTAAATACCTTCCTCAAGTTGGACTTTTCCATCTTTGGAAGTCTTTCCAGGGAGGTGTATTAGACCGTGTTGTTGGTCTACAGGCACGGATACTTCGTAGAGTCCGGCCCTATTAAAGAGACAATATTGCTCATCTTCTTTGATTTCGAAGAAGATGGGGATAGTTTTTTCTCCGGCGCGTAATATTTGATTCTTATAATCTATAATTACATCGAGTTGTTTTAGTACATTATTGCCTAAGATTCCGTCATAAAATTCGTGGAATTGACAGACGAATAGTTCAATTTCTTGAGCCTTGTCTCCCAATTCTTCAAAGAGCGGAATTTTGACTTTTTCGTGAATATTAATAACATGTTGGAGGGTTTTTAAGTTTGTATCTGGTGTATTTATTTTCCACTTAGGATGACAGAGACCGGGGTTTATAATAGAGTGTGTAGCTCCGGTATCTATGATAAATTTTAAGGGTTTTGTCTTTGTCTTCACAACTATATAAGGTAATTTTCGTCCGAGGCTTGTGGAAGAAAATTTTGTGCCATTTCAGTAATATTTATGTCCATGGGTTCTGGCGATGGTTGCCGTTCGAAATACCGAGGATTTCCTGATGCGTTAGGATTATATGGATATTGGGTTTCGCTTTGATGAACTCTGTAGTTGTGTTCATGAGGTCGTCTTTGTTGTTCGCTTTGTTGATTATTATTATTAAATCGGTTGTTATTGTTGTTGAATCTATTGTGATAATTGTTATTATTGTTAGCGTTGTTGTTATTATTGTAGTTACTAGCATTATTATTAAACCTATGATAGTTGTTGTTGTTGTTATTATTATTATTCCTGTTTTGTCTATTATCATTTTGATTATTATTATTAGGCCTGTTATTGTTATTATTATTACGGGAACTGTTATTTGGAATATTTGGTTTATTATTATTATTGTTATTGATTTGGTTTTTGTCATTGTTTCCGTCTGTAGTCTGGTTTTTGTAAATTTGTCCATTTGAACCATAGTATGCGTACCCAGCCGTAAAGAGAATGTCCATGGCAGATTCAAGGGTTTCGGGATTTCTGCAAAATAATATTGTCTTCATGGGTTCGGGTAATTTGTTTTTGAAGACGTTGAGTGCTGTTTTCATATTATTTCTAGCACACTCGTTGGTTGCAGTGCTTGTTCCTAAGACTATACGGGTTTTATTATTAAGTCGCCTAAGTTTGCTTCTAATATCATTATAAAATTCGAGTGTATTAGTTTTAAAGATTGCGCCTCTAAGGTTGTCGAAGAGTTCGTCCATACTCAGACGATCTCCAAAGTTATTTTGGAGGATTTGTTTAATTTCCGACCAAAGGACAGCGTGACAGTTAATGTCGATTGTTTCCTTTGCTCTCCCTTTAAGCTTACTTTTAATGATGTCACTGAAAAGAAGTTGAGAAACTTCATTGTAAGCTTCTAGAATGGGTTTCACTCTGTCTACTAAATTTATGAATGTTTGTAAGTTCTCGTGTTTACCATCATATTCGGGGAGACTGTTTAGATATTTAAGGGGGTTGATTTGTATTGCAGGGGCTTCGTTGTTCGTCATTTTTTTCTTTACACCAGATTCCAAACCACTCTTACAAAAATGATTATAAACTGAGATTTTGGGGCAGTTTTTGGTATAAAAAAAAAAATACAAGATTTTTAGATAATGGTCTATACAATATATATATACATCGGATTTTAAGAATATAAAAATTTTATTTTTGAATATGTAAAATTCACAGTGTAAAATTTACTTGGTTTTGTGCTGGAGCTCCTGTGGACCGACTATAAGACTCCTTTCAGCGTGATTCCTTGTAATCTGCTAGTTGTTTATTTTTTTTTTTTTTTCAGCAGGTCGAGTTTTCCTTAAAACTTTTTATTCGCTTTCAAGAATTTTTCTTTTTTTTCGAAGAGCACGGGTTCCTTGTCTGTTAGCACTATCGTGAACGATTTTTGGTTTTTTTTTTTTTTTCAGCAGGTCGAGTTTTCCTTAAAACTTTTTATTCACTTTCAAGAATTTTTCTTTTTTTTCGAAGAGCACGGGTTCCTTGTCTGTTAGCACTATCGTGAACGATTTTTGGTTTTTTTTTTTTTTTTCAGCAGGTCGAGTTTTCCTTAAAACTTTTTATTCACTTTCAAGAATTTTTCTTTTTTTTCGAAGAGCACGGGTTCCTTGTCTGTTAGCACTATCGTGAACGATTTTTGGTTTTTTTTTTTTCGAGATCACTTTTATTTTCGCGTCTGCGTTAATCGTGAATTTTCCTCCTCTTGGGGAATATCTTTAGACAGACGTGATACTATACGCGACTGATTTTTTAAAAAAAATCGAGTAATCTTTTTACTCCGCGTATCCTACCGACTGCGCCATTAATGATTTCCTCGGACACAAAAAAAAACGCAACACAAGTTTATCTTCAACTTTATTTTTTTTTTCCACGATTAATTATTTACATGTTCCGTTTGGAATCTTTCTTAAGACTAATGTAGACTTGAGAACTAACTTCTTATATACCTATGCAGTCGCCTCAATATCCTATCTATTAGTTAATTATTTCGCACATGTGTTAAAGGATTAGGATAGGTTTTATGACGGTAAAAAGATCTAAGGATGTTTGCCGCGCTAAATACGAAAGGAAAAATGTGATGGTTTTATGACATTGAAAAGATCTAAGGATGTTTGCCGCGCTAAATACGATCGGAAAAATGTGATGGTTTTATAACATTGAAAAGTCTATTTAATGAGAGGTGTAATATGTAGCGGAAACATATGTGCGAAATTTACATGAAGGATATGTAACATCTAACCACTACCTCTACAGCCAACAAAGCTAAGAAAGGTTAAACGAAAGAAAGTAAAACCAAAGTTGATTCCTGAAAAAAAGTGAAATAACTAAATAGGATAAACCCTTTGGCATAATCCTGAATGCTACATGAAATAAGGAATGATACATAAATGATTTGGATGAATATGGCATGGGAGCCGGATCAACTCGCGATCACGCAAACATATATTCTCCTTTGCTTTTCTAGGGCGACAGAATACTACCAGTAAAAACTAAACCATAGGCTCTCTATGTAAAGACCCCAAGTCACCAAAAAACCGACTCATTCCAGACTCTATAAGCAGGGACTCACGATGGTACGTACCGAGACAAGGAAAAACGAGAAATGGGAATCAGCGACAGTTTTGTGGATAAAAATATGCATTTGAAGGATATTATGACTTTAATAAACGCATTTATACAATAAAAACAAATATTCAACGGCTGTGATGTAGAAATGTCTGTACAAGGATACCATGTTACAAAGATACTACCAACAAGCGATTGGCGAAGCAGATTTTTCGTGATCCTCGGGTTACATAAGAAAGCGGCTCTCACATTTTAAGATCCAGGTCCTCGTCTCTCTCTTTCTCGTCATTTCCCATTCGTCAACCCCTGTTGCTCGTCCTCAGTTTCTACAAATATTTCATTATTAAATCTGAAATAATGATTAGATGGTGAAGAAGTTGCTAGTTGATTGAAATGTTCATATAATTTCGGCTTTTAATTTGTTGTGTACGTGAAAGTTTCGTTATTAAAGTTTCTAAATTTCTGATTGATATCTATGTATTTTACTCTATGTCTAATACTAGCGCGAACATTTAACAAGGTCACTGCCCTTGACTAAACAATTTTAAATTCCATTTTGCATATAGTTCGCGTTGTTGCAACGAGTCTTATCGGAAAAGTTATCTTCCATTAGCTTTCATATCATGTACTCTCACTTGCAAATAATGATTTGGTAATAACATTATTTATGATAACTATTAATAGATAAGCGCCAGTTTCGCACAAATTTTTCTAAGAAAAATTGGTCTTTTTCGCCGAATCAAGTCCAATACCAACATGAATGCATATTTCAATCGAATTTAAAATGGCTTAGACATTGAAAATGTGAATCATGTGTAAACATTTATCACGCACATTCACCCTAAACGATTTGTATATCACAATCGCTCAGCTGTTCAGTTTGGAATCGCTTACGTTCATATCTGTTATCGTTGCTTATCGATAAAAATGTTACTGACTGAAAAACATGTCTATAAACATATATGTATATTTCTATATTAGATAATGATTCCGCATCTGATAAAACATAGAAAAGTTAACTGTCTAATTTAATTTAAAATTTATATCACAGTCTTAATTTATGAACTTTTAAATATTCAGTCTATGTCTTTCTTAAATTTCAGATTATGAACGCAGTCTATAAATCAAATGAAATAGTTCGAACCGCAAGCTTATGAAGAAAGTAAAAAATAATTAGAATTGTTATCATGAAGAAAATAAGCTCCGGTTATAGTTCAGATTCTGAACAAAATCATAAACAAGATCTGAGTGTATTGCGGAAGCCAATTTCAGCAGGATTGTCAGGATTTCTTGAGTCGAAACGTGCATATGACAATGGAACACAAGAGGTAAAAATTTAATCATTAAAATCATAATTATTAAGATCAAGATAAACCTTTGAAAACTGTACAAAATAATCAAATAAATAGATATAGTAGATTGATCGTTACAAAATAATGACACTGTTGAAATTTTTTGCGTAATGGCTGCGTTTTGAATTATTTGCCACTTTTAAAGAAAACAAATCAAAGTAACAATAATTCAATCGATTTAATTTTAAAAATATAAACTAAATTTAACGCCATTTTTCTTTTCAAAAATTTTTAAAATAAATAGAAATTACAATTGAAATAAAGACACATTAACTCATCTTCAATAACATGTTGGAGCACCTTTTCTCTAATTACTTCTTCTAGTTTTCTTGGCAAAGATGACACTAGGTTACGCGTTACGAAGTTTCATGTCACACCCACGGGGGATGTTTTTTCCCCCATTCTTTTAGGATGACTTCCTTCAACTGAACCTACTGTTGAGACTTCGTTCTTTGATTTTCCTATCGATGTCCTCTCACAAATACTCGATCGGATTTAAGTCAGGATTGTGATGCTGTCTACGCTATGGGGTGTTATATGAAATAAATCTCTGAACAATATCCGCGGTGTACTCATTTTCTTGTTGAAAATAGAAATCGTTTTCAAGACCCAACTTTCCGGCACTTTTTGTCAAGTTATTTTTGAAAGTTTTAAAATAACCATTTTTCCATTAAATCTTCAATAAAAACAATTTTGCCGATACCGGGAAAGCTGCCACACAACCTGAAACTATTACTCCACCGCCACCATGCTTATCTATAGGTATCATATTTTTTAGCCACTATAGGTATCATATTTTTTACATCCATTTCTGTGTTCGGTCTTCGCCATACTTTAAAAAACTTCCATCACAGCGAAATACATTAAACTTGCTCTCCTTTGAAAACAATGTTTAGGTTTCAAAAATCTATTATTTTGCTTATGTGCTCTTATGCTTATGTGAACGAGAGCCTCTTCTGCTTATTAATTTTATTTATAGAAGGTTTATTCTTACATCTTCTCGCACTGTAATCAACAATCGTGAATGGTATTTCGTACTGTTCTAGATGTAACAGTTTTCTAAAATTAGTCTGCAACTCCGATGCTTTTTCTAACCATGTTGTTTGTGGGTCCTTTTAACTAGTTTTGAGAAAAAAAACCTGTCCGCTTTATCGGATAGTTTTTTGATCGTCCAATTCTCGCTTTATTTTCAACATTATGTTCTTATTTCCAGCGCTACACAACATAATTAACAGTATACCGGCTTTGTTCATTATTTCTCCAATCTCACCAAACAATTTTCCTTGTGCGGGAAAATTTAAAATAATTTAATGTCGACTAACGTGGTCTCTTTTGATTTTCGACTCATTTACTTGTACTATTTAGAAATTCTTTTATCAATAAATAAACTCTGTGAATACTTTTTTGCAGCAAAAACGGGGATAAATATACTTTATTAATCTTTTAAATTAAATCGATTTAACTACTGTTTTTTTTTCGTTTGAACTTTTATATGAAAAACACTTAACGCCGGAAATCGTTTGAGGGTCCTTGAAGAACCATGTTAAGTATCATAATATACTGGGACATGAAACCGTAAATTGTATTGCGAGTATTCATCTTAATATGGCCTAACATCAGAGATCTTTAGACAAGCGTTGACAATATTAATACTCAACATCAACCAAAAAGCACTTGCAGCATCAAGAGTTTGGTCGTAGGGATAGTTTCAAACACTTTGTAAGCAAAAAACGAACTTACAGGCGACATTTCCGAAATTTTAGCAATACTGATACTTTCGAATTTCATTATTTGACCCAATCCGCGAAGAATCTTTTCTCAATTCGCGTATTTATGTCAAAAAGGTCGAATGGCCATTGTGGGATCCAAGCGTAATCAACGAACCAAAATAACCCATGGGACGTGTTAATTCACCCGTATAAATAGAAAGGAGTCTATTTTGAGTTGATTGCATTTTGTTCCCAAATTTTCAACCGGAATTTTTGGCAAAAAATAGATTGCCCACTTCCGCTAGCTTTCGTAGACTCCCGCCCACTGTATGTGCCAGCTCAATTTAATATTCAAAATTTCGCTGAACAACGCATTCGCCACGATTAGAGAATCAATTCCATTTTACTGAAGGTTACAGATCACATCCTTAATTGATCCTTGAAGGCGTTAGAACCCGATTAGAACGCACTTTTTCGCAAATCCACATTACTTAAAGTGGTGCCTCAAGCCAGATGACAAAAAATTGCCATACCGCGGATGTCCATTGCTTTTAGGATCCACTCCATACAATTATATAATAGCAACGAAATGGGAAACTGTATCTCAACTTTCATATTCCAAGCATATATGAGCCATTTTCAAACGTTGTTGGCCATGTTTTTTCATCACAACAAACAACAAAATAAAAGATTTTCACATCGCTGATTTACAGTAAGAACGGTGATGATTATATCCCTTTGACCAATGCGAATGAAGCACGGTCCGTCAAGGTTTTCTATGTTAACGTAACTTTGGGAAAAGTCAGTTGCGATTACTCATCTCGGAACATCCATGCGAAAGAAACATTAAAAAATGAAGAACGTAAAGAGTCATTCTTGATTGCTTGGGTAAATGTGTACTGGCAACTAAATCAAACTAAATCGGCTATAAATCGACTGGGTTCGGTGTTAACATATCTGTTGAAATACCTCTCGACGGGAAATTGTCCTAGCCTCTAAGTGTCATTATTACCAAGCAAAATGCGTTAGTACTTGCCTAAGATCGATAAAAACCTACTTGAAACCGAAAAAACCGCGCGTATCGTGGTTGCTATTATTCATTCTGTTGTCTCACAGCTCTTGTCCTAGTCACTACAGCTCTGACTTACAGCTCTTGTGGTTCTGTTGAGTTAGTTTCAGTTCTGTTAAGTTAGTATTCCTCAAATATCTGAGGCGTTTATTACTGAGACCCGGATAACCTATAAGAAAGCGTTCTGTACTTTCCTTTTCCTCGCCATACGCTCGGCAGGCCGTCAATGAATCCGTCTAGATTTCTAATCATATGACGGTTTAACCTAAGAGACTATAGCCTGTGTTGCCACTAGTGTTCTCACGCCATTTCTGTTTTCCCTAGGCGATATTTTTTCGTCGTTTTGTTATTTTGTTTCATTTTGGTTGGCTTCTCAATCAACCGCATATTTCCAGAGAATGCCGTCTGAAGTTTTTATGTAATATGTTTTAAAACGAATTATAACTCGCAAGCTAGGTCATATTATTGGGGTACAATATTCATTGTCTTTTAAAATTATACGAATGATTACATCAACAATTTAGAATGCGTCTTCTTTTTTAAGCAAAACATGCTAGGCTGCACCTATTTCCTTCACAATCTCGGCATAAACTATGATAATTTCAGATATCACATGTGCATTCTGATAACTCTGCACTGACTCTGATATGAAAATAGGGGCTGTTCACTATGGTTCCGTGGTCAGGGATTTAGCTAGAGGATCAGTCATCTACTGTAGGAATTGTGTCAGGATTGCGTTTCGGCTGCTTGCATAAAAGCTACTCCAGACACTTCCCATAGCGCAAAGATTTTAGTATCTCTCGCATAACTAGCCTCCAATTGATAAAGTAATATCCTTGATAGAATCATTTCAAGGTGTTTTAAATCTCAATAATTAAATAAATGATCTCTAATCTGATATTGTTTATTAATAATTCCTTTCGGGCCTTTTTTATTGCATATATTGTTAGACTTAGACTTTTGACTATGCCGAAACTCAATTTATTAGCGTTTTACTAATCCTTCCAAGTCGGAGGAAGTAGTGTACGTGTAGTATTACACATTATTTGTAGATGTAAACATTCATTAACTAGATTAAGCATATGAAAACCTAATTGATTAAAATGTAAGTAATATAACATTCAATTTAATCTTCTATTCAATAGATGCGGCGACTTCTATCAAGGGAATGTGATATCCTATACGAATGCAAAGTTTGTCGAAATTTATTTCGCAGCCTGACAAATTTTATAAGTCACAAAAGAGTATATTGCCGTACAGCATTCAGTAATATAACAAATCATTGCAATATAAACAATGGATATATGGTAAACTCACAAATTCATCGAATCTACTCACACATTCTAATGAATTCTACACTTTATCTAGGACCAAGATGTGTCAACAATTATTCAGGAAGAAAAGGACTTCACCAGTAGCAGCACTAAAGATAATAAAACATATGAAAATCCCAACAAGGATCTAAGCAGCATTATCGAAAGGCTTTTGAAACGAGAACAAGCTAATCGATTAATGAAATTAACAGATTTCTATGATCAAGTCAATAATAAGCTAACTCAGGATGAAATTTTACGTAAAAGACATGAACTGCAATTGGAACGCGTTCCGAATAGTAGCGTTGCAGTATATCAAACAGTTAAGAAAGAAAGTAATGATAATATTAAGAAGGAAGTGAGTGAAATTAATGATTTAGTTTACAATCGGAAAACAACTATCGGTTCGGATGGGAAAGTAGTGGTTAATGACAAAAAATCTACGGAGAGAAATCGATTTATGGATAGAAATTTCAAAGAAAACCATCAGAAAGTGACTGATGAGGAAGCTGTATCGTGTGATGTTTGTAAGTTTGAAACGGAATTATTTCTAGCGTAAACGTAACCATTAATTGCGTGTACTTATAGGTAATCTAAAATTTTCCACTGAAAAAACACTTAAACTTCATATTCAAACTAAACATATCTCATCAACATTCGTATATCAGTGTCCTTCGTGCTCTCAGACATTTTTACAACCGCGTGCTGTGTTTCGACATTTAAGTAATGATCATAAGTAAGTCGCTGTAAACTTTTCTTGCTCCATTTGTTTATGCCGTATTCTTTTTTTTTCTTAGAAAATCAATTCGTCGCATACGTATGATGCGTGATTCAATCCTTAGAAGACGTGTTCGGACGGATGAAATTCACACAAAAGGACCAAGCCGAGAACTGGCTCGCCTACAGACCGACAATGAGAAACGTGATGCAGAAAACAAAGCGTGGATGAGAAACTCAGATATGGCAAACAATTCTCCGATGTGTGCATACTGTGGCAAGACATTTGAAAGGAAAGCTGTGCTTACCACCCATCTTAACAATTGCCCAATGAAAAATAAATGTCCGGGTCCACAAACGCGTCGATTCGCTGGCCTAGCTAACTCGGGCAATAGTAACAAAAGTGAAAGGAATTCCTCGAATAGAAAACTAAGCGTTCTCAATGGGAATGATCTCAATGAATTGCGAGAGATCAAGGAGATGGATTTAAACAATGCCGATGAATGCTTAAGCTTAAGTGGAGCCCCATCGAGAGATGTATCACCTGTTAATAAAAGGAAACGTAAGAGAACTACCAAAATCTTGCAACAATCCGATTCAATCGCAGAAGCATCTGATTCTCTCAGTGAATTTTTCTGGAATATCAACACAAACAGTGATAATTTATCACTGAAAACGGTTTCTTTCAATAAGTCACCATCTGTTACACCCCCGCTCGATCCGAAACCAAGCACGGAAAAAGAACAGGTCCCCGAAAAAAGTGCAAAAAGTTCAGACTTTGCACTTGCTTCAAAAAATCACAAAGAAGTGTCCTTTTATTGTAGAATTTGCGTGAAGAAGTTCGACGTTTTGAGCAACCTTCGGAGACACATTTCAATGTTTCATTATCGCAAAAGGAAATTTGGCTGTAAATTATGTGATTATCGCGCATTTAGAAAGTATGATGTCATCAACCATTTAAACTCAAGCCACTCGATTACGGGCGAAAAGGAAGAAGTTTTACAGTACGTGATCGTTAAGGAATCAAAGACTGAACGTAACGAAGAAAATATCGATGCAGATGTGATGATTGATGAAGACGGATCGCTTGATTTGAACGTACCGCATAAAAATGTAGAGAAGAAACGACGTGGCCCCAAAGGAAAAGAACATTGCAAATCGCCATCTGAAAGTCCACCCAGAACGTCACCATCGAACGTTGAACATACAAAATGTGAAAGTAAATTCACAAGGACTTCGTCGAACCTGTCGTTGTCGTCAAATGATGAAGGCTCCTCATCGGCCTCCCTTTCGAAACGCCCCATAAGAAACCGAATTAAGCCGGTTAATAAGGATTTTGTATACGATCTATCCAACTTACTTAAGAAAGATATGGTTCTATCAGAGAAAACGCATCGACGTAGAAATACCCAGACTGCCTTAGATGAGAGCAGTCGTGATAGCCCTACACCACCAAACGTGTCTAACATTGAAACTTCGCCTCAACCTGAAACTTGCCGTAACATCAATTACAATCCAATTGCGAAAGGCGCTGCATTCACAATGGCGCAGGCTGCTGTTACCGCGTGTACGGCATGCTTCTATAAACCACCAGAACTGCCTGCTGAACGTCCTCCCATCATTAATCGCTTAATACCTCCAATTAACGTCTCGGATACAAAGTCAACTGCGTGGACAGTTCTCAAACCTCCAGATATTCGCCGGTTGTCAGATGATAACATAATTCACAACCAAGCAAAGAAACGGCGCATGGAAAGTGCCGAAGCAAGTCAATCCGCTACGCAAAGCCTGATAGAATTATTCCCACCCAAAATTGAGCTCAATATCAATGGAGATGCTAAGGTCAAACTCCTACCTGATCGGACACAAAATGAAGTGAATGATAGTGATAAAATTGTAGTTAAACTTTTCTCTTCGGAAAAGGAATTTAAGGAACGACTCGTTGCCAATAAACTGGCTGAACCTGAAGCAATGATATCTCCATCTGTAAAACCACCGGCATCCGCTTCATTTACAAACACATCATCGACCACAAACGGCTTTGCCAATGCATCGCAATTACAAATTTCAACCCCAAAAACCGGTAGCGGATCGGATCCTCCACCCAATATGAAACGTATAACATTGTTGGAGCGCTTGGACGAGAATAAAAAACTTCGAGGAAATTTCCTGAAATTAGCTTAAGCGCTTTTCTGTTCGTTCAATTTATAAAATCTGATGCAATATATTATTTTTGTAATATTTAGTTCTAGTTCGCATTTCACGAAGTGTTCGATGTTTAGTTGATTTTGACAACTGCTATTTAATTTTAGAAATAGTCGTTAATCCTTAAAATATTTCTTCCATTATTGGCTTAGTGATTCAAATGAAATATGAATAATTTAATAAGTTAATATTTAGTTATTATTTTACTGTTTAACTCAAATAAAATCATTTAAAATACAATTATTGTCAAACAATACAAAAAATTAAACTTAAACGTTAAATATATTATTGAATTCTAAAATTTAGCGTGAACATTAATGGAATTAATTTAATTTGTGTCGAAAATACATTAAGTTGAAACGCTATAAAAATTATTAAAATGAATTAAAAATATTAAATGAATTATAAAACAAAACAACAGTTAATGCTTTTGCAAATATAATATACAGATAAAGAAAATAAAGTATTTACTGTATGTCCGTGTTTTAAATATTGTTTGCCACAGATGTAATGAAACTAATGAAAAAGTGGAAACTAGACTCGAATTTCTAGCCTGTAGAAAGGGTCTAAAAAATTAATTCGTTGACAGATACATTGGGTTTAGTCAACTTAAACGGTCAACTACATCCTCTAATGCGTATATAACACGGTATCAATCTTTTTTTAGATTCGTTGCTATATGTTCAACGCGACTGGAATAAAGAGATGGAAAATACTCTGCATGTTTATTAAATTTCAAGATTGTCCACTCGAACCTTTAAATCACTCTTAACCAATTGATGCCAAGATGAGATTTTTCGTTTCTGTTTGACATTTTCTGATGATCGGAAATGAAAAAAATTGCTTGAATGCGAAGTAAAATTTTTATTGCTTCCGAACTGTACTTATGTTACTATTGAACTTGGGCCGTCCCCGTACGGGGAATGAATTAGTAAATACTTTGTTTGACTATTTTGAAAAATATGTGCAAAGGTATTATGCATCACAATTATTTTTAACAAACCCATAAATCTTCGAAGCTCAAAAAATAGGAACAATACATTGAATTGAGTGCAAAATAACCGTTTAGAATTAGATAGTTAGGTGAAAAAAGAACGTCGTCAGCGGAAAGAGCTCAGCAAGTGAAGTGCTTGCTTCGTGGTGTACAATAAACTACTCGTATCGTTATAATTGCTCGAGGAAGCTGGAGTTTGTCAGAAAAGATTGAAAACAGGCCAAGAAAAAGTGCAGAGCGTAAGGATCAATTACTCAATGGACACTTCTCCCTCCAAGAAATGAAAAAATACTTCAGAGGTCGTTTCAAAATTGTTTGAGGGCAGAAGGAAAGCAGGTGAACGCGTGTACGATCCGGAGATTTCTTAAAGTTACGTTTAAAGAATTCTAGGCGAGGAAGAAGCTCTGGTTCTCGCTGCCAACATCAAGAAGTTTCACTTGGAGCGAGCGATTGTAAATATGTGGTATGCAATTGTAGCCCCTCATTAACTTGAAACAATATTTTTATAGGAATGAATCGATGATTCAATTCAATTATTTTCCCCCTCTGTTTACGTGTGTACACCTCACCTATTTAAGGCGAAAAACGAAGTGCCAGGAGTGCGTCGTAGCACTCGTTAGTGAAGCAAGGTGTATTACGTTCTTTTTTCCGTCGCTCCTACTATGTTGCATTGTATCGTTAATATACGCATTTTGGCGGTGTGTGGTTTCACCTGAGTTTTTCGGTCTTAAGTGTTCTTATTTCCAGCTTTGTCGTTTAAACTAGCAGGTAGGGGTTCTTTTTAAGCGGGTAGGGAAAAGTCTGTGATTTTTCTATTTTGACTGAGTCCCGTGATTTTATCCCACGCGCCTTTGCCTACTGTCTGGGCTTTGATTTTTGTAAAGTTATTTTAGCGGCTCGAAGATTATGTTCGAATTAGAGCTTGTATAACCGCTTATGTTTTTTTTTGTGCATATTTCCAAGTCTTCGCGAACATTCAAACGCCGTCAAACCTTCCCGTTAGAGAAGAGATACCCATAATGCGAAGGCGCCTGTAGGCGTAGGGACACGAGGCCTAGCCTGAAGTAATGTGTCAAACGGTTCCAGGCTAGGTTCTCAGGTTGGCAGGGGAGGTGTTTAGTGGGTAGTCCAAATGCATTTTGCGTCTGGGAGTCCCACACTCAGGGCGTAAACAGCCTTCACCTCCCTACCACAAAAAAATTGTTATGTTTAAGGTAATGTATGCTTCTTTCCTTTTCTGTCTCCATTGTGAATTTTGCGTTGTTTGTTGCGATATTCGAGAACTTGTTCTTCATTATTTTTGGTCGTTATGCAAGTTTTGTTGTCCACATATCTTGCATAAAATATCACTTCCAAGCTGGATGTAGGTTTTGCATTAAGACTTCTATAAGGGCACTGATATTGGACATCCTATTATTTACTAATTTGTTTTATAATTATTGTTGTTGAATCGGAAGTTATTTTATCGTAATGGTGTTTTGAAGACGCTTGTGAGCTGTGTAGAAAAGTTTCTATCCTTCTTCTTGTTAATTAGTGCTATTTGCAGTATATTCATTGTTTCCAGCTCTGGGTTTGATGGAAACAAATCATTTATATTGAACGAGAACAGTTAAGTGTTGATACTGTGGACTTGATACTGTTTGATTTGTCAATCAGGTCTACGGTGTTAGATATCACTAATTCGTTTGGGAGTTCGGATGAACAGCCAAAAGTACATCGAAGTACTAGCCCCATAAACTTCGTAAGTTCTTGCGAAAATTCTAGATGATAGGAAATTTTAGAAAGGTTAGGCTACATGTCATAAAACGGAGCTCACAATGACATCAAATGGAAAGAGCATAAGGAATGTCACCACAGTCATGAGATCTAAGCTCTATACAATACAACAATCGGCCATATGGCGCGAAGTTTCTAACGAAACTTTGACAGTGCTTCAATGGGATGACTTACCCAATCCGCCGTCTTTACCAAACGTTGATTCATCTTATTTTCCTTCTGATAAGAAAACCAAGAACTGGATCGATTTTTGGAAATAGTTAATCTGTGTAATTTTATATAACTTTTCAATCATTCCATGTGTGTACTCACTATCTTACGCGCCAGCTGATGCAAACTATTGAATGAACTGTTCTCGACAGACTCAGTGTTATTATCGGTTCTGGTCAGTCCTGGTTTTACATCGTTTGTTAAACTAATTAAATTTTGGGTCGATGAACAACATATTCCTTGAGCATCATCGCAAGAAACTTTGATGTATCAAACTCTTCTTTAGAGAAAGTGTATTGAAACCGAGCTGAACAAGCGATTGTTGGAACAACAGTATAAATAACTATATTCCTGATGTGATAGTCTTTCAGAACCTTCGCGTCTCATTGGCCGTTAAAAGTTTTGAGCTAACTATTTGTCTGATATTATGACAGCAATCTTGAATAAAATGGATAGTATGGGCTTTCTCGGCTTGCGTAGGAATAGTGCGTAAATGGCGACAAAAGGGGAAAAGAACGTTGGATGCTTAGAAGAAACCTTACAATGAAGCATATATTCACGTGTCTTTGAACTGAATTGTTATGAAAAAGCATTCTCAACGAACGTTTAATACGCGCCGGTGTGCCATTTTCAGTTTGTGGTTTCGTTCTCAGTGGATTTCGTTTTAGAACGAAACCACCCCGAGGATGACACACCGCCGAATCGAAAAAATCCAGACGAGAACGACACAATAACATTCTGAAAACAAACAAATAACATATCCAACTTTGCCGGACAAAACACAAGGTAAAGCAAAACAACAGCTTATTCAGTTCTTTCACCTTTTGGGGCTCGCACACCCAATTGCGACTATCAGTACAGACATTTTGACAAGTTAATAAAATTTATACTGTGTTGCTTGGGGCCGCTATCTTCATCACGAGCTGAAGATGGTTATATACAGCCGAAACCCGTCCTCGAAACCAACAAAGCAAGGCCCGGCGGACCCAAGCAACACAGTATTAATTTTGGCCCGAGTCAACAACCAAACGAACTTTAATAAAATTTATTGAACCTCCAACATAATTGACATCACACATCACGTTATCAACAAATTCAAATACTTAGTAAAAGTCTCTAAAATTTATTTTGAATATTAAAATCAATTCGATGAATAAGCTGATTTTCTACAAAAATCATAGAGGCATAAAATAAACAGAAAGGTCCTCCATCGAAATGTCTGTCCACATTTCTTCAAAAATTTACTCATATTGACATAAATTCACCACTGCATACAATTTGTACAGTTGCTCGTCTACGGATTAATATGCTGGAGCCAAATGACTTTGGGGAAAATATGATCTTTAACTGATATGTGCTCGACACGAAGCTAATACAATATGTTTAAGTAATTACTTCAGTTGTTAAGGTCCTTGAAATAATTAGTATAAATCTGAACTGGTAAATATTACCGATTTTACATTTTCAATGATAGTTTGATATTCAATGATAGTCATTGACCATGATAATTTCAATATTCCACTTAAAAGTGTATCCATTCCTTTACAGAAATTGCTTTAAAAAGGAATGTGACCGAATCTTATGACATTCACCATAATCATCAAAATTTGATTTGATCTAAAAATGATTTTATTTTTGCACTTGATGAATAAAAATGTTTTCATTGTGCAGATTTTATGCTTTTAAGGAATTATTTTGACGAATTCTTTCCAATTGCAAGGCAAACATATCCCCTTCAACATAACATTTAATAGTGAAACATTTCTTGGTTGTTTTCAGTTATTTATAAATGTAATTTTCATCTATTTGCCTGTGATTGGACAGTACATTTTGAACAATAAGAATTTATTAATTATATGTATTTAGAAAAATGGAAAGAGCTCAAGCTGGTTTCGAACACGCATCCCTGCCGCTTCTCGTCAAGTGCCAACGCACAGGCCGGGACGCATCGATTGGCACTACCAGCTTAGGTGGTTGTCGACTAGTTATTTACTGGTTATGAATATTGCTCTACAGCTTTGAAATTCTCCTATTTTCCAAATTGCCTTTGGTCTGGCTTTATCAATTTCAGAAGTTTTTGGTAGATCAAAAAAAATTGATCTACCAAAAACTTCTGAAATTACTTATATGTGTTTTTACTCGCACAGAAATCATTCAATTTTCGGTAGAATTTCGGATATCATGCTGCGTATAACTTTTCTTCACGCACGAAGGTAGCCCAGGATTGAGGAAAAAATTAAGAAGAAAAAGTAGCTAATTAATTTCATCGGACGCTGGCGTTAAGTCGTTTGCATGGGTAGGATCTTTATATAATCTTACCCCTCTATGACTTAAACTGCATAAACAAGCAGCTGATTTAAACACCTCCAAGGTGAAATAATACTTCGAATTCTAGGACTACAGTGGGAAAATTGAATTTCCAGCAGAAAAACGAACGACATGTCGAGAAGAACAGTAAATGACAAATAGTCGTCGGGTTGTTAAATTTATTTCGATTTTTTTTGAAAAAATCCAACCACAACCAGAAGTTGTTTAGAAAGCTGAAATAAATTGTAGCGATTTAGGTTAAGGGAATTAAATTCTGAAAAAGAGGAAATTACACACATATTAACTTTGGAAATGAGCATTTCCATAGGCAAAGAGACAAACTAAGTAATACAGCAATTCAAAACGGAAGAATGGCTTCTCAGAGTTGTTGTTGAATGATATGCGCTTTTCCTTCGTCGATTTATGCCGACTTCTGCGTCTTTTGTTACTTATTGTTGAATTCTGCAAGACGTTGAATCTTGTTCTTGGTATGGTCTATGGCATTTTTAGCCATTGCTTCAGTTTTCATTAGCAAACAGTATGTTTTCATACTAAATAGTTACATGGAATTCTTATAGTTCAGAAATTTCCACAGTATGTGTTGTCTTTTCTATGATTTTCAAAATTTCCAGTGTTGAGAAACTGATGTTTCGGTGTATTTTCAAGTTACAATAGCGCTTGTAATTCCCTTTCTTCTTGGTGCACGTAATAAATTTATCTACGTTTTGAGTCTTTGCTTCTTTCGTGTCAAGGTTATTTAATTGGAAAGAGGAGAGGGTGTCCTTTTGTCCTATTTTTCTTTAAAATATCTTTTGAAGGAGAATTGTGGCAAGCTGAACACATTGTTTGATACAGCAAAGAATTGTCTTATTTTACAGCGTTCCTAAATGCCTCCAAGGTTTTTCATCGTATTATCTCTAAAGATGTGGGAGTGAGTTTTTTGTTTTTCCTTTTTTATTAATTTGTTCCCTTTTGCCACGCTATTCGTTCCTAAATCGGAAACACAATGTACATAACCTTAATGACTCTCCAGACTGAACGATAGACAAATTGATGGGCTGGCAGTAGAGAATGGATTATATTTAGCAAACAGGATTCCAAACCAGCACAAGCGAAATATAATTCAATTGAGTTTGGCGTTCCACTATTTTGCTACAATGGAGGGTGGAGGCTTATGGTTTTTAGGTTCTTTGACATCTTTCAACTGATCATCAGCAACGTTTAAAAGTAAAACGAAATCTGTTTTTGGTTGTCACTCTGTTTCATTTTCCCCAAGCAATTATTAGTTTTAGAAGAAGACGAAATATTTATGTGAATCTGATGGCATCTATACAGTTTCTGACGCTTCATCCCATTATAATTATTATTTAGGGGCATTCCTCGCATACAAATACTTCGTATGAAAGCTACAATTTGATACAACACAAGCCACAAGTTTGATTAGCCACCCAACTTATTTAGATCCGCTTCCAGTTGATTTGGTTTTGGTCACTTAATTACGTACAATACAAAATTCATTTGGTGTAATTAATTCAATTTATTTAATCAGTGACTTTTATTTAACAAGCATGCGTTATCTTTGCTTAGTTTATAAAGTTTTACAACTTGGTTCAAATTTTAAATTTATAAATAGTTATGACACACTTTGCATGTTAAAATTTATTCAATCTACTCTGCAAAGCGAGTCTCTATTTATACTCTTCACTGTTCTTCTCGAAACGGTCTGCAAAATTGATCTCGAAATGTCACTGTCCTGCGCTAACTAGTCTTTGAAAATTATAGTTCAATATGTAAGTGCGCTAGAAGAGTATGAACTTATCAGATTGAACGCAACTAGTAGATGTGTTCGAATGGGAGGCTCCTAAGCACAGAGGAAATGCTTAAAACCTTTTTTTGTAATCAACCTTCAACCTTTGTAATTGTAGTTATCTACAAATGTGTTTTCTTCGTTGGAAATAAAAATCGTGGAGCTCTGCAAGCAGTTCCGAAGGCGAATGATAAGCGTCGTAAATAGTGAAATCATATACGAGGACTATAGAGGTATTAGAACGATCCTATAGACTTGTTTATAATTTGTGGTGACAGTTGATGGCGCAAATCAGAAAAAGACAAACAAAAGGAGTAAAAAAATTAAAAATATCTTAATAAGACTACATGAAATGCGTTTTTATTTTGGCCCATATTGCTACGTTGAAAACATAAGTAACAATGATGTAATTATATGTATGTGACGTAATTATATGATGTATATGGGAAAAAAATATATGCCATGAAAAGGTAACTACGGTCGGGTATTGTTGTTCAGCATAATTTTACGTTCTGATAGAAAATAGTGTTAAGGATAAGAATTACATACGCGGAATTTGTTGCAATCAATAAATTAGCGTCTCTTTAAGCTGGTCGAAACCAAATTGTATTATTCCACATTTCTGCCTCTAATTAACATTCACAACCGAACTAATTAGATAAAGTTCGACACACGCTAAATACGAACGAATTAATCGAATTGATGACCTTTCGGTCCACTTAATGTAAGCAAAAATGAGATACGAGTACAGATTGCCAGAAATAGGAGAAAAAAATTAAGTTCCGGCATTGTCTGTGTGAAAGTCATAAACACTAAGCCCTTGAAATAAAATGCTATTTTCTAGAAAGTGTAAAGGATAAGACCGAAGAAAGCAGTGGATAGATTTGTTTAGATCTATGAAAACAGTACAGAATAAGTCAAATATAATAATATAAACCAAACAAAGGATGTTGTGTTGATTCATTGTGTTAGCATCTTTTATGTCAGCAATTGCGATTCTTGCCATCCTATGAATCTTGGATTGAGTCATGAGTTCTCTTGAATGCAACGCTTGATAATTTTCAATTCGAGGGTCTTGGAAATAAGACTATCTTAATGCTTTCGCTACGAGCGTCGCCTATAGACGACATCCGCGCGTACGAGCGGATACATTTGTAAAATGTAATTTTTAATTTATAAATACATTTTTATTGATAATAATTGAAATATCTCCAAGTAGTTTTGCACAACGATCAAAGAATCGTATGATAAAGTGAAAGACGAAAATGCACTGGAGGATGTAAATTCGAAGACCAGTTTACCTGACAGCGATACGCACACTTTTCGGCATAGTGCTACGTCTACCGCCGTTACTCCGGCGGCATGGTTGCCGGTTCAGCGGTGTCACTCCGACGGAGCACACTGCCGTAGCGAAAGATTAAATGATTTTATAAACAAAAATTAATTTAATTTGAAAAACATAGAATTGTATAAAATGTTATTTATTTTCCCCGGCAACAAATTTGCCAAAATACTGCAAATATATTTTCCTCCCATGAACATATAAATTTAATTGTTTTTATGTGCTTCAATTACTGAAATCATGTTTTCTTTGATCACATTATTTCCTTAGAAATTCCTATTCAAACATATTTTAATACAATAAATCTTATCTAGTTATAAAATAAATAAGTTTACGTCTATGATAAACTTGAAATTAAAAAATTAAAAATAAAAACTAAGTCTAAAAACTAAAGTTAAGGAAACCCTTCTTGGGCCGACAGTGCATTATTATAAAATATTTGTTTGCCCTTCAATTTCAACATGAATCTTAATATTAATTATAGGCTTGATTTACTTGAATGAGATGTTTTTATTTTATTTAAACGCCATGTCAGATGTTTCGATATCCTGCAATAAAAGAGGTTGCAATGTTTTATTTTTAATTAAGTTGAGAAAATTTGTATATTGTACTTACTGTTGGATCACAATCTGCACAATGCCAGGAATACCCTCGCCTTTTAGGCGTTTTCTTTAGCGGTGGATCCAGACATGTGAAGTGATAATTTTTGAGACATTCGTCGCATCTGTAGCAAAAAAAATCAGTTTGAGATTTCAAACGATTTGCGAAATTTTTGTGTTAATTTTTATACTTATTGCTATTGATTATATCAGTGTTTATTATGTTTATTTTCTTTCTAAATAGATTGATGAGATGGGAACAGAGAGAAGGAGGGCATATTCAACATAGAGAAAAAAAAAACAGAGAAAAAGAAAAAACAGTAAGTTCTTTTATTAAACATTTTCTGTTCTCCTGTTAGTAAATATTTTCTGCCATTGATTTCAACCATTGTTTTCGTCGCTGCATATGTATTGTAACATGATACCTGGCCGACAGTCCACACTATGCATGAAAATGACCATGTTGACATTAGTGTGTGGGAAAACCAATGAGACTGATCTTTCATTCACCTAGGTTTATATTTTTCTTCAGAAAACAATACTATTCCCTTCAAAGTAGCTCCCTTAGGTAGTTGTGTACCGTCGAAGTTGTTGTTCCCACTCTTGATAGCAGTGCTGTCAAGATTGCCTTCAGCTAGTATTAAACCTGCTCCGTTACAGTGAATGTTCACCAGAGTTTCAAAATGATTTCATTTTTAAGACATATTTCAATTTCGGGAAAAGGAAAAAGTAACAAGGATCAAATCTTGGTCATTGCCCATCCTCTCAAGATCAAGGCACACGTTTCTTCGATTTTCCTTTTGTTCATTTGTGCGAGTTTTTTGCACCATTTGATTACAAATGTTTCGCATGCCCAGATCGTCTATGAAAATTTGATGTACGGTGAAAATGATTGAATTTAACAGTTCACCAATCATTCTTACTTTTAAACGACAGTCTGATCTCACAAGAGCCTCGCACGTAAACGTTTCCTTGTGTTTTTGAAGTTTAATGTCTCACTGAGCGATGTTGATCATCAACGCGTTCTTAGCCTCGTAAAAACTATTCGGAAAACTTGTGCTCCTGATAAGCAATATTTCCTATAGGATTTTTCCAACTTTTCAAAAATCACACTCCTGGATTCACCAAGTTCAACACAAAACTTGATTGCAAAACGAAGCTCTAAATTTCGATGCTTCATTTTTGTAACAAACAACAAAAACACAAGTCGATTGATGGCGCTGTTTGAAATATGTTCGCGGTAAGAACTTGAAACTCGGACAGAGAAATTGGAAGGGATAGACAAATCGGTCTAGCACACACCAGATCGTTCGCACTGTTGCCAGTCTCATTACTTTTCTTACTCATCTTATATGGAGCAAGGAGACGCACAAGATGGCATGCATGTCAAACAAAAAGAATGTGTTTTCAGAACGAACAGCTTAAATTCAAATAAATTGCCTTGATCGGTGTTTATTGATTTCTGTTTTTTTTTTGCTTACGCCAAACTAGTGTCTATCGTCGTTCTGATGATTCGTTTTTAAAATACAAAGGGATATCCTTAAATTGTAAGCTAATTCGGACACAACAGATAAGAAATCAAACGAAGAGCTGCAGCGGCACTTTTCACAACGAAAAGAGAAATGGCGAAAAGTTGGAGTATAAAACTGATCGCCCCTGGTTATATATAACTCTTGTGAGACCAATAATCATATATCATAGCTTGTATGGTGGCTTGCGACAGAAATTAAAAACCACTGCAACAGGACTGGAGACTATTCAGTCATTGGCCTGCCTTGATATTAACGGTGTGATAAGGACTACGCCAATTACTGCAAAGGAGATAATGCTCATTTTCATTCCACTTGTCAAATTCATTTTCAATGAGGCATCACTTGCGAGCATCAGATTTAAATTCACAAATAAGTTATCTAACCAACCCAAACCTGACACCTCTACATATTGAAACAAATGTCGAGGGTAGTGCACTGTCAATTAATGCGAGTGGGATAGAATTCAGCCGGTGGTGAACATAAATTACCATACAGGATTAACATACTGACTATAGAACAGTGGGAAACGGAGCTGGAATTCCTTTCTGAAAGTGAAATCGTGATCTACGCCAATGGCTCCGAAAAGGATGACGCAGGCGGCGTCGGAATATTTTTAGGAGATCATCCAAAACTGAACCGAAATTGTAAATTTGAGAGCCATATCACAGTTTTCTGGTTCC
Organism: Stratiomys singularior; assembly: GCA_954870665.1. NCBI lineage: Eukaryota > Metazoa > Arthropoda > Insecta > Diptera > Stratiomyidae > Stratiomys > Stratiomys singularior. The sequence continues at coordinate 109,717,230 of OX940877.1, read as the reverse complement.
ATTGGTGGCGCCAAACAGAGCGACTCAAGCAAGTCCGTACCCATTTCAAAATCTTAATACACAGTTTATAAGCGAAAAGATTGTTGATATGATTCAACATATATGAGAACGAGACCAAATTTGAAACGGAAGAAATTTTTGGAGAGTTTCCTGACCATTTAGTACCTTTCCGTATGAATAGGAAACCTCAAGTCAATAGAATAAATGCTATTAATTAATTAATTCAGTTCGTCGAAACTAAGTTTACGAATGCTACGTGAAGAAATGCTGTATTGTATTCACTGTAGCTTAAGCTTACATTTGAATTTGTTTTCCTCATACCCTAAATTTGCCGTTTCTTGTAACGAAAAACAATACTACGACGAAATACTGCGTCTTGGCAGCATCATTTTGTTATCTGAACAAAAAGTACACATTTGCTTTTTACTAGAACATCTTTTGGCCCTTGAAAAAAATTGAAATTGACTTGCATTAGTTTTACTTCTTTTCGTTTCGGCTGAAAACGCCGCTAATAGTGTTAGCAGTTTTCGTTTCTACTCGCCGCTATTAATACATCATCTATGGTTAGTGCAAATTTCTCCGAAACGAATTAATTCTAATATTATTATAAATACACTGGGCTCTCACGCACCATCCAAATGATGTTAAAAAGTTTGATACCCAAGTTCAAAACCAGAAATTGGCGTTGAAGATAATACCACCAATGCCCTGACTCGAAAAAGAGCATTTGATTTCGAGGTGGAATTGATTGTTGTTCGTTGAATTCAATATATAAGAGCTATAAATAGCCAAATATTTCAAATATTGGTTGATAAGTTTGTGAATGGAACTATTAACTCAGAAAATATTGAACATCAATGCGTTGCTATGAAAAATAACGAAGCCGTCTATTTCGGTGGTTTTCGCTTTATGTCCATGAAAGAATAAACTCAAAAATAACTTACTTGACAAGGTTTTGATTGGTTCCTTCTGAACCACAAACATCACACGCTACAGTCCCTGTTGTACTTTTTCCTTCTCCAGACGAATTGCCCGTTGAATTACGTTTATTAGACTTTCGCGGACTTGGAATTCGTGCAGGTTTGGGTATGGCAGGGAGCATTTTAAACATTTCTCCTGTAGTGGCGGCATCTAAAGGTGATGCAAGTTTTTTAATAACAGGTGTCAGGGACTTATCTAATAAAGGTGAAAAGCTTTGCTTGATATCGTCCTGAAAAGAAACATTACGATTTTAACAAGATTTTCAGACAAAAATTATAAAATAACATACGGCATTGGTCGTTGAATCATCTATGGTTTCGACTGATGTAGGGCGGGATGTGTCTTTTGGTCGAACCATATCAGCAGAAACATAGAAACATTGTGGTTCTGGTGCAATCTCACCGGGTAATGGCAATGTTTTGAACTATGAAAGAAAGTTATCATTTTATGTTGTTACTTCATTCAGTATCGTGAAAAATGCCATAGTAAAACGAAGTTTAAATATTGTTCATTGCAACCGCATAGTGAATCAACATTTACCTTTATTTTAATCTTCGGAATTGAATTGTTCGGATTTTCCATGTCATGGCTTTTCTTCTTCCGTTTACGCTTGTGCTCTTTCATAGGTGACTTCTCATTGTCAGAAGGATATTTGTTCTTATGTTTTTCCTTTCGACGTTTTCTGTTGTGTTTATGCGACTGATCAGCAAAACCAGATTCATTTATTCTTTTATCATCTATTTGATCGTCATTCATTGTTTCGGCGACACAAAGTTGAGACGCATCCGCCAATTCGTTCATTTCGTCATCAGATATTTCAATTGTTTCGTTGTTCTTGCCATTAACATCTTGAAAATTCTGATCGCTTCTATCTTTCTTCGATTTTTTCACCGACTTTTGTTTGGCATCTTTTTTTGTTTCAGTTTCGTCCGTAGCAAGTGGATCTTTTTCCATGTGTGATTTAGATGACATTTCGAGCGGTCTTGGCGATTGAATACGATACGCTCTCGGAGATTGTATTCGAGATGCTCTGGGTGATTGAATGAGCGAAGGCCTTGGAGATTGGATCCTTGAGGCTCTTGGCGATTGCAGGCGTTCAGATTCTAGCTTTGATTTATCCTTTGTTTGGTCTTTTGACATGTTGTTTTCTTCCTTTTTGTTGGGCAATGTGCTTAACTCTTCACCTATAGGTTTCGCTTTTTTTATTTTTACTGTTGCTGTTTTCGAAATCGCACTGAAATCCTTAGGTTTGTCTATTTGGACTTCGTCTGGAGTTGTTTCCGGTGTTATTTGCTTTCCTTTTGATATCTGAGGGGATTTATCGAGAGGCTTGGACTTCTCCGAACTTGAATCAATTGTTTTGAAATAACTGCTTCCGTCGTTACTACTTGCCGAGTAGTTTGGATCAACTGGGACAATCGTGCCATCTTTACTGAATCTGGTTCTTGATTTTCGGGGACCTTTCGGCAATGGAACAACTGTATCAGAATCATCTGATTTATCACACTCCGAGCACTGCCAGCCATACAATTTGGATTTTTTTGGGTGCCTAGTGAGCGGCGGATTTAAACATCCAAGATGATAAAAGAACTTGCATGTGTCACATTTAGCAAGCATGTGTTGATCGTGGCAACGCTTACATATGCCACACTCATGTACTAGGTCGTCATTTCCTGAACGCTGTGTGCTTAAAACTCTTCCGCAATCATCTTTTGTGCCGGGTAGATTTTTAAGCGGGAAGCCCACCCCCATTTTTAACGCTGCGGCGGTGGGAACCGACATAGGTCGAGCTGAAGGCGTGTTGGACTGCGGACTTTGAACAACAGGCGATTGACCAATGTTTGCAACTTCAGGGAGAACTTTTGTTGGGCAAAGCGATATTATTTGTTTATGCAGCTCACTTATTCGTTCCTTAAGTTCGTTATTTTTTGCTGTATTCTCGGTATGGATTTTCAGAACCTGCAAAACATAAAATGAAAATTTTGGAAGGCAATCGCTGGAACAATTTGCTCGGCTCGAACAAACCTTATCGTATTCATCACGCAAATTTTGTTGTTCTTCTAACAGTTTTTTATTCATGTCAGCGTTGCGTTCCAGGCTACTTTTTAAATTCTTCAGTCTTGATATTCGATCCAAATAGTAGCCTATGAACTCAACACTAAACGCTGGTGGAATATGCCACTTTTTTCGTACATCTGCTAAGGCGGCCATCTGATTAATTAAAAAATAATATTAGTAGAATTGGTCGTTTTTGTGCACATTACTTCTTGCCTGAGCTTCTTGAAACTCCATCGCAGCTGTGTCTATGCCCATAAGCTTAGCTTTAAGCATTAAACGTTTGCATGCGGTAGCGCTAGTTGTTAGAAGTCGTGGCATTTTCTGAGTAGGCACTAATGGAAATAAGAAAACGGATTTAAATAATTTTTCCCCAATAATGATAACAATTAAATTACCCCATGGATCTGTTTTCAAAATTTTCGCATTTCTGTATTTATTTTGGTGTTTTGCCAATTTTCTTTGAATGCGCAATTGCTCAGCTGAAGGTTTGCTGTCCTTATTATTTGTTTTATCTAATTTCTTTTGTTCCATGCGTAGTTTTAGCGTATTGAAATTGCGCTTCCTATGCTTGATCATTGTTTTATCTGAATGAACTTTGCAGTGGGCATAAAAAGGATCCGCATGATCGGCTTCTTCTGAATGTGCTTCAGAAAGGAAACCAGCAGCTTGCGCGCTAAATTAAAATATGTGCTTGTAAATTTATTAGTAAAGAATAAGTTTTAAAATTTTACCAAGTGACATGGAAATATGTTTTACACATTCCTGCATCACATCCAATACAAACGCCCGTTCTAGCGAATTTCGCATCTTCACACAGACTGCAGGTCTTTGCACCCCATTTACTATATGGCATTTCGAATAGGGTAACAGAAGATAATTGGTCGACTTCACCGAATGCAACGCCCGGAACATACAATGCACAAATGAGATGTACCCAGCGGCCAACATCAGTTTCTTTGAAAATACCGCCAGTATTAGGACAGAGTTCGCATGCTGGATCAGAAACGCCAGCTCGGCAAGCTTCACAGAACCAAGGTTCGGTTGAGCAAGATGACACTGTACTCGACACACTATTCGAGTCGCTAACACCATAACATCCTTCGTGAACGGAGACTCCGCAACCGTCACATTCAACAATTTCATTTGTATCGTCGCTACGATCTCCAAGGCAAGCACAACATATTGGATTTGTTGGCAACTGAAAATAAAGGCAGGTAATATATGTGCTACAATGGAGGTTGGAATAACGACTTAGTATAATCAAAAATGAGTTTCTTTCAAACCGTTCTTTTGGTTTCTAAAGCAATCATGCATACTTCAAACATTATTATGCAAGAGGAGCATCTAGTGCTCATTGTACATTAATTTTTTATTTAGTTTTAATGGATGGATTATCAACGGATGGTATTGTTTTTATGAAATAATGTGTTTAACAAGATTTGATTCAGAATTGACGTGAGAAAATAAGTTTGTGACTAATATTGTAACGATTTAATATGTTCCTTTGTGATACATTTATATACGTTATGAATATTTTATAGTTAAAAAAATATTTATATGTGGCGGAAGGGATTGATTAGAAGGCAAATTGATATTATTTCATACTGTGTGTGTTGTCCCGTGTTTAGCACTTCTAGATTAGATTTTGTTTTTTGTTGTTTTTCCATTTTAAGAAATGCTATGTTTTTAATTTTTGACAAATATATATTTCGGGAGTGAGTTGCTCCCTTCTTCAGTGTCAATTATTTTCTTTTCTTATATTTCTAAAATAATTGACACTGAAGAAGGGAGCAACTCACTCCCGAAATATATATTTGTCAAAAATTAAAAACATAGCATTTCTTAAAATGGAAAAACAACAAAAAACAAAATCTAATGATATTATTTATTTGTATTTGATCACATTAGTTTCAACATTTCAGTTTCCGAATATTTTCGAAGCAGGATTTTGTAAAGTAAGGTAAGAAAAATAAGTAGAACAACGTTTAATCATGGAGTCAGGACTGAAGCATAAATCGATTTGCATATTATTCGTTTTGCATGTCCTCCAAATGAAACCTTCCTTTTTTATCAGTTATTTATTTTACTATTTTTAACTAACAAAATTAAATCTTGCTATCTTCGTGACTGTTTATCAACTCCTCCCTTATAAAATGTGGTTGAAGATTGATTGAATTGAAGATTTTTCCTTTCAAAAAAATTTGGAGAGAACACAAAAGGCCGAAAGTCTGTCGGCGCAAGATCCGGGGAGTAAGGTAGATGTGGAGATGTGTGGAAAACAGACCATCCATGCACAATATAGAATCTTTTCCCCATGGTTATTTACATTCTTCTTTGGTAGGGGTGTTGATCCTTATTAAGCTACTATCTTTTGTAAACCATATTGTTTCAATTTTCAATCAATTTTCGTTCTCTGTTATAATGCGGTTTAAAGGCTCAATTTGTATCTGTGAGAGCCGACTTGTGGTGATAAATATGCAATTTTCTTTATTCACTTCACTGAGGTTGTGAGTTTCGCTGATTCCGAACTTAACATAATTTTACTTTTAACTTTAAAAGCAATAAAAACAGATAATTTAATCCAATATGATCCGTGGTGTCAGATTTTGATGTAATGTGAATTTAAAGTGTTATTTTTTACAATGAAGCTGACTTGCAGCTGAAACGGAAAAAATAGTGTTTTTGAGTAAAGGAAATCTTCCAACCTGCGAGACAACGCGAGCAATAAATCGTATCAGGAGACCGGTTCAATTTCGCTTAATAAGGTAGAGGCAGGCATTAAGTAAGAAGGGAGCGAGAAATATTGCGCATCAATTGGGGAATCGTTTTGAAACTTCAGCTACGACCAATAAGAATTTCGAAGATATCGTTTTAGGAAACTAAGCTTCCAAACGGTGCAACGGAGGCCAAATCCGCATGATGTTCGATTGTGTAGAGTTGGACACGAAATTACGATATTTAATTTGGATTGCAGTAGATTGTAATCCGATTATCTTTGAAAAACAAAAGAGAACGATATCTCCGATGAATGCAACGGCAAAAGTGTTCAGTATGACGTCCAAATGTAATGGTTTGGAGTTTAATTTCATCAAATGCAATTGAACGAAATATTTCTCATTGAAGTCGCTGCTTAAACGTGGAATATCTGGAATAAATGGAAAATACGTGGAAATCTGGAAGAATGCATTGTTGCCCAGTAGAGTGATTTGATGAATACTCCCGTCCAAGCTTGCCGTGTTCGTATTTTTCTGAAACTCACTTTTACATGAAGAAGAAATAAAAATTAACGTATGACTTGGTTTCTTTAGTTAAGATAAAATATTCCATTGTGCAATGCAGGTACGGTTCTCGGACTGGGTTGGGACTGTCCCGATTTGACTATTATTGAAAACATGGGCAATAATGGGCACAAATATACAAGAATTGATGCTTAGAGCATTTATTAATTTAAAGTCATAAATAGAAAAAATTGATTTAGTTACATAATCTTGGATTATGTGCAAAAACTTTATGAGTCTACGCCCAAAGGAATAAAAATGTAAGTAAAGCTAAGGGAAGACATATTCATTTCCAATTATACTAATTACAAAATTTAGTAATTTTGTCCTGTATATTTTTTAAAAGAGCATTGAAAAAGTATGAATCGACATTATATCCTTTATAGTTTTTAAGCTTATTTGCTAAACTAATCGGTAGATAGATAATAATATAAAATACTGCATTTTTTCTATACCCACTTGGCTGACTACTGTATCCATCCTGACGACAAATATTAGTACCACCAAAATTTAAACAATGTAAGAGGTGGGAAGTGTAAAGCACTAAATCACTATTCGAAAGGTTCTGTGACATCGACCAATCAAGAAACTAATTGATTGGTGTGATTAAGAATTTGAGGTTGAGGCCAATAAAAGGGATACAGTTTGCAATCACAAGAACAAAGAGAAGAAAATATTACTAATAACTTAGCTTTTCTCATACATTTATCTTCACTGACAATAATCGAGATAACGGATAATAGGAAACTTGCTCGTAATCAATGAAAAATCCCTGCCTTTTAAAAATTTATTAGAGCTGGGAAACAGAACATATAGCATTATGAGTAAAATAATCAACACCAAAATTTTGAGAGTCTACTAGGAACAGCAAAAAAAAAAATGTAAAAAAAGAGAGCTGGAGAAACTTGTCCCGTATGCAGCGAAAAATCCTTTGTCTAAAAATGAATTTGAGATATTCATGTCAAATGGTTTGATGATATTAAGCGAAAAAAAGATAAGAATCGCGGAACAGGAATATTTTTTTTCGAGCAAATTTCGAGGTTTTAATATAGTATTAAAACTCCTGCTCTTCAGAACAAAGAAAAAAATCGGATCTCTTGTGAAGAAAGCGAAACATTATTTTACCTTTCAAACAACAGTTTGTTGGTATAAGTACTTGTTAATATTTTGAGAGTAACTTTTGAAAGGTTAGATCGCGTCTGCCTCCCAAATCATCATGGTTTGAGTAAAATTCTAATTAAAAATTAACCGTTCTTTTTCTTGGGTATGGATTTATGTACCTCCATTTTATATTATTGTACACCAGTATGAGAAGTTACAGAATTCCATGCAGTCGTGACACAAATTCCTAGCAATTTATATGGTAAAAACACTTTGATTTAAATGACAGGAAACTTTGGCTATTTTCCTAAGTCATAGTAATCGTCAGTTAGCCAACGAAATAAGTGAAATGTTTACAATTAACTTTACACTTGCTACTCCGTTAATTTTATATAGAATAACACTGCTCAATTTCATGCCGCAGCTTAGTTCATACATTTAAACTTAGATTTTAATTAAAGAAACATAAGGTTGACATAAAATTCGGTAATTCGTATGGTAGCCCTTTGTATTTAGAGCAATTTTCACTTTATATGGTATTCTGTTCTCAGGTTTGTGGATAGTTGGTGGAGTAATTTTCGTTCCCGTCCAAAAAAGCCTTTTTTAATTGTTCCTTCTGGGAAACACTTCTTCCGAAATTTTTTTTCCAAAATTGCCCATAAATGTTCAATTTGCATTCAAGTTCATGGGCCTTGCGCCGGAGCATGGAGATGAGGGAGAACATTAAAAAGATTTTGGGAAATCAATTTTTACATGCTTTTAATGAAATCCAAACTCCGATCTCGGCTGCTGACATACTGACCCAAATTATTATGCTTCTGCCGCCGTGCTTAACTGGGCTTTTAAATATTCTTTTATTCTTTTTTTAAATAATGTTTTTCAGTATTTTGTTTCCGTTATGCGTATGCAACAGGGCTAAACATATCAAATTGATACTCGTCGGTGAATATGACGCAGTTCTAAAAGTCCGAGTTTGGTAAGTGTCCTCTTTAGCGAGGCAAGTCGACTGATCAAAAATATTCTGGGTGAATGGCTTTTTTCGAGCTACTCGACAATTGAATTTTTGGCGTCGGATGCGACGGGCAGTTTCTGCATGGGATGACGTCTTTGCTATTTCTCTGTGTTTTTGGAACCGATAAATTTGGATTCACCTTGATGTTATGTGCAATGTATCTTTTGCCGGACGAGTTGAAAATTTCGTTAGCAACACCTCTGTCACCAAATATTGATTACGAATCTTTGTGAGCTGTTATACGAAAGCATGGGAAATAGTCACGTAATACTTCGTGTTACCATGGAACTAGAGTGCAGAAGAGCATCTGAAGAAAGAAATGAAGAAAACTGTGGGTTGCGTTCTTGATGCAAAAGCAAATTTTTTAATCTTACGCTTGTCGGAATTTTAGTAACCTTCTTTTTAAAATTGATCATAGTCAATAAGAATGCTTTTATCATCTACATACAATATTTCAGGATTTTGTTATTAGAAATAAGGCAAAGTGTTCTTAACTTTACAGATAGCATTGCATGAATTACATGTTTAGCCTCTGTATATAGTGTTTTATCTTCGACAACCCATGCTACGTTTTTGGCGAAGACGCGTTACAGCTATTTGCAAGGGTTTGCCTTATCAGATTTGTCACAAAAAGACCAATCCAGCCAACGCAACGATTTATTATGACCCTATACCTGTTTTTATTCTAGTAATATCCTATAATCTTATATCCTTTTCATTCATCATATAAAACGACGTTCTCTCTGAAGCTGATGATGGCTATAAAACGTTGAAACGCGTCCCTGGTAAAAATACAGCATGCATTATGACCTTGTATTAACTTAGTATAAATATCCCAAAACGGCCTTTTAATGTCAGAAAATAATTAACACTCAAGAAGGGTGTTACCCTTCTCCCGAACTCCCGAATAATATCAAATTCAAAATTAAAAACAGCATTTTGGAATGGTAGATCAAAAAATAAAATGTAATTCAAAATCATGTTGTGTGTCGCGATTTATTCCGCGGTTCTCACATACTGAGCATATTCCTTCGAAATATTGCTGTTAGCTTGAGCATCACAGGGACGTGTGCTTAAAATCAGCAGTCAGTGTAACAGTTGGTGCTGACTTGGACTAGCAACGCGAGATACTGTCAGTGGCAGTTCACTAACTTTCTTGGTGCTCTAATTTTTTATTTAAACGTATAATTTCGTATATTACAAATCCGTAATCTGATCGCTTAATTCAATTCGTGAATTTATGATGAGATTATGATTTATTTCTGTGATACATTATGGTTTCATAATGTTGTTTTATTTTAACGTTGCTGTTTTCCGGATGATACTATATCTGCAGGGTGAATTGGACTTTCATTTTTATCTCTTTATCTGTAAATATTTGCAAGAGGCCTTCCCTTTCTCGGGGTCTACTGATACAATATCGTCTACTCTCATTTTTTCATGCCAGTTATTGAACTTTTCGGTACTTCACTATTTTATCTTATCGTGCCGCAAAATTTAATATTATTAATTCTAATTCTGCACTCTGAAAACTATTACAGCAATTTTCTTGGGATAAGTGATGCCATTTATATAAATCTGAAGGCAAAACTGAAAGCAGTGGGTCTTCTACTTTTTTATTTTTTCCGCAAATTTATTAAATATTTGAATATATTTTCGCATAAAGCTCGTGCAAGCAACTTTTGTTATACGATCTTAACTGGGCCATAAGTCTTAAGACATTAGCCTTCTTCTCCAAGAATCATATCTCAACCAAAGACATCTCTCTTTCTTGTGAAAAAATTTCTTCCAATTTTGGAAGGAAGCGGTTTTAAATAAGGCTGATTTTTTTTACTATCCCGTTCGAATTATGGTTGATTAGTGTGTTAGTATTAAATTGCAATCAAACACAAATTTTTTGAAATTTTGTGCGAATTGTGCTTCTATCAAAGAATCTTTTGTCAAAAATGTTTGAAAATTTATTTTTTCGCACCTATCATAATACTTTTCATTTTTATTCTGTTGTCACATACCATTTTGAAGCAATTTTTTGCTTAGTGCCCCGTTCATTATGACATCAGTATGTTTCGTTACATATATACAGTGGTGGTCACATATATACAGTGGTGGCCACCTAAATAGAATACTATCCTCGCAGGCTGTTCAATTTAAATTTCCTGGAAACTTCCAGCGAGGAATCGAATGTTTACATTTCTTATCGCATGCTCACATATGTGAGAACTAGTTTTGAGCATCTTCTAAAAATACGCAATGCATCTTCACATTGCATTGCGTATTTCAGTGTAAAAGGAAGTGTTTTTATCTGGTCACCTAAATAGTACACGCTTGGTTTTAGTGCATCGAAGTGAATTTTCTTGACCAATAACAAATTTATTTGAAAGTAAGAACAGTTAACATTAGTTTTAAAAAAAGTTAAATATAAAAAAATATTTTTGAAGATGGGAAGAGGGCCACATTGCTCCGAAGAAAAGCGTGAGATCATCTGCAGCATGAAAGACAGAGGTTCAACAATTACGGAAATATCCAAGCAGCTGGAGTGTTCGCGTATGGTAGTTTACAATGCTTTACGTAATAAGGATCTCTATGGCAGTGCCAAAAACGTTCCGAGAGCTAAAAGGCCAAGAAAAACAACAACAAAAGAGGACAATATTATATACAGAGCAAGTGTCGCCGACCCCTTTTCGAGCTCCAGAGCGATAAAAAGCAGTGTTCTGAATGATAGCAATATTTTTGTGTCAGATAGAACAATTCGAAGGCGTCTGCAAGAAAAAAATCTCAGAGGATGCATCGCTATAAAAAAAACCATTTGTGACAAACAAGAACTTAAAAGTGAGGAAATCGTTTGCAAAGGAACATCTAAACAAACCGATAAGTTTCTGGAAAAATGTGCTGTGGAGTGATGAATCCAAGTTTTGCAGGTTCGGATCAGATGGCAAAAGGTATGTTTGGCGTCCACCTAACCAACAACACAATCCCAAATACACACAGAAAACTGTTAAACATGGTGGCGGAAATGTGATGGTGTGGGCTGCTTTTTCCTGGCATGGGGTGGGACCAATAACCAAGATAGACACGAAAATGGATCAACACGTCTACAAACGAATTCTTGAGAACCACATGATCCTCTTTGCAGAAGAAAATGTGCCACTGATATGGCGTTTTATGCACGACAATGATCCTAAGCACACTTCTCGTCTTGTGAAGGGTTACCTTAGTGATAAAAATGTCCCCGTTTTACAATGGCCCGCCTAGTCTCCTGATCTAAATCCGATCGAGAACCTGTGGAATGATGTCGAAACTCACATAAACAGGGTGAAACCTAGAAATGCTGCTGAATTGTGGGACCAAATTCAGATCGCCTGGAGATCTATTCCTAACGATCGCTGTCAAACTTTAGTGGAGAGTCTGCCAAGGCGATGCTCAGCTGTGCTTAAGAACAGAGAATTTCCAATGAAATATTAATTTATACGGTCGCTTCAAAATATTTTTTTTACAACTTTACTGCAATGCAAATTTATGTACTATTTATGTGGCCACGCGTATTTTAGTGTGTTTATATTTTTTTACTGACAAACAAATACAGTCATCATTTCACATTTTAAATAAACTTTTATAGTCTCAATAAATAATACATAAGTCCAAAATCAGTTGTTTCATTAAAAACTGAAAAAATGCCCTTTTATTGATAGAAATGCAAGTGTTCTATTTAGGTGGCCACCACTGTACGTAGTCCATGAGTTCTTATCCTAACATTGAAAAAAAGGTCATAAATAAAAAAAAACTGTCATTGTTTTTCAATATATTCTCCCTTTATTTTCACACACTTTTCAGAACGTCTGACTAAAGCTTCTAAGCGAATATAAAAATATGATACATCTTTGGAGTCAAAATGGTCGAATATCGCCTGTTTAATTTCATCGTCGCTGTTTAATTTTCTGCACCTTAACTCGGCTTTTAGCTTTGAGACCAAAAAAAAGTCGGATCGGGCTATATGGTGAGTGTTCAATCTCGGTTAAGCCACTTTCGCGATTAGTAGCCGTGATAAGCGAAGCAGTGTGAACTGGAGCATTGTCATGAAGGAAGCGCAAACCTCGAGTGATTTTTCCGCGCCGTTTCTCGATAATTTTTTGACGCAACTGCCTTAGTAAGTTAGAGTAATATGCCGCTTTCATGATTGTATTTAATTCTTTAAAATCAATCAAAAGGATTCCCTCGCAGTCCCAAAAGATTGTAGCCATCACTTTTTTGGCGCTTTGTGCGACCTTTACTTTTTTAGCACGGGTTATCCTTTCGGATGCCACTCCATGGAACCTCTTTTGGATGCCGGATCATATTATAGGACCATCGATTGGATTACTCGTTCTCGGTCTTCGTGGTAAAGCTCTAAAAATTGCTTCAACATCTTACTCGACACTGTTTTAGCGCTGCGCTGAGAATTCGAGGCACCCACCTTGCACTTATTTTTGTCATGTTTTAATTCTGTATGTAGTATCCTTAGAACACTTGTTTTGCAAATGCCAGTCTGTGCTATAATTTCTTTTGATGTTAAGCGTCGGCCACTTCGAACAATTTTTTCCACTAATTTAATGATTTCTGGAGTAGTTATTATCACAGGACCTCCTGCATGTGGGTCATCTTCTAATGATTGTCATCCCGAGCGAAACAACTTAGACCATTTTTTTTTGTTGAAAATGATGGATACGAGTCATCGTAAACAACCTTCATTCTTTCTTTGATTTGTGTTGGAGTTAATCTGTCTGCTATTATAAAAAATTTTATAATAGCGCGAACCTCAATTTGAAATTTGTTTAAAACAACTTGTGTTAGTGATAGTTTGAGCTTAACTACAATTAAACGGATTGACGCAGCAAGCTGAAACTTTGTGTAACGCTTGATGAGACATGTCACTAACGATTGCATAAAGAATTTTGCGAACACACTCTATTTATTATACGAGGCCAAGAACTCATGGACCATACTACGTACAAAAATACAAACGTCTTGTAAAAATAATTCAGCAGTATACCTGTGCCTTTTTCGGAAACATGAATGAACGTTACACCTGTGTTTGCCTTAAGTCATTATGATTGGCCGTCGCTCATCTATGTTGATATACTGTCATTAATGTGTACACCATTGTCAACCTTTTCTTCTTCTCTGCTGGCCCATTAGTTTAGTCTTTCCCCGATTAAGAAGTACATTTACTGTCTTTACTTTGATTACTTTTATGGGTATAATATAACTTTTATCAGAATCAATCCTGTTATCTGATAGTCCATCATTTAAGCAGTTTTCAAAGTTTTTTTCATAATGGTAAAAAATAAACCGTACAATTGAAGTCACATTTTGAAATCAGTTCTATTACTGACGGAATAAGATATTCTTAAGGAACGCAAACAAGCATATTAAACCCATAAAAATCCCTATTGTCCTTTTCCAATTCGGTTATTTACGAATTTTTTATAGAAGTAATATTATGTACCCTAAAACAAGCATTTAACTTTATTTTTATTATTTTTTTAAACGAAAAATCTCGTTTTTCTATGCGAACCTATTAATGAAACTGTTTACGAAAGTGTGACCTTAAAAAAAGTATTTTATTGATTTTCAACATTAATAGGTTGCTCTTTTATTTTTTGGGCTTTGTTTTATGTACCGTATTTTTAAATTATGTAAATCGCATAAAAAAATGTAAATCACGTAAATCTGTCTCAACTGTTACATACAAGCGAAGTTGCAGAAGAACGATTTAGGAGTTTGCCAGCTTGGAATTATTAAAATATGGGAGTAGAACCAGGCTAAGGTTTAATATCAATCAAAAGTAAAAAAGTAGCTAGCAGCAATATTACTTATCTAACATTAATGAAACGCTCTCATTTTATCTTTAAGGCTTTGGCACTATCTGCTGAGCACAGGCGAAGCATTAAATGTGAGGTGATAAAAAGATGGGTGTGAAAGTTATGCGATAGCGAAAAGAGTTATGGAGATAGCGGATATAAATTAAAAGTAATTGAATTGAGGTCGTTTGCTAATTTACATTGAATTTAAAAATATTCACTTAATTGATTATACACCTATAAGTATATCAACCAAGAATCTCAACATATAGCAAACAAGTTCTCGAAACCCTCTAAATGCAATTCTATGACATTTGCCCGTTGAACAAAGGTCAGACGGATGACATAGAAAGTATTTATTATTATTTTGTTGTTTATCACTCACCGAATCTTTCAAGCTTATTTTCTTAGCCCGCTCCAGTGCTGTTTTGTAGTCAACGGTTTCTGAGTTTTTAGCATTTTCACCAGCTAAACTAGCTTTAAAATCCGAAAAACCACCGCTGCTATCATCATCGGAATCAGAATCGTCCTCTTCATCATCATCGTCCTCATCATCATCCTTTCCACTGTCCACCGCATTTGAATTATCAGAGAAATCGTCGTCTGATTCTTGATCGTGGTCTTCGATCCTGAAATCGCTATCCGATGAACTTTCTTCTAAATCGAAATCCAGCAGTGTTTGTGTTGTGATTTTCGATTCGCGAAATTTCGTTTTCGTTCTGATAGCTAGAAAGTATAGATTTTATTCATCTGTTGATGAGAAATTACATTTAAATGTTGGCGCGACCACTTGGGTTGGCGTCCGGTACGAGATTACGGTGGCGATCATCGCACAATGTCAATTCAACTATGAAGCGAAAAAATATTTAGAATCATTACTTACGTGGTGCCATTTTACATATGAAACTATTCCCTGGGATTTGAATCCGTAATGTGACCACGTTTTGTTCTAATTCTGCAATCAACACAATAAATTTACGAACAAGCACCCGGGACCAATGCAAAACAAGTGAATCGATGACAGTGCGGAGGGATTGTACCAAAAAGATTTAGTCAGCAGAAGAAAATGTCATTTGACAGCCAAGCTCATTTGACAAATTCGTATCTGATGATTCTCAAACTGTTCGTTTATGTGAACGTTTTCCCTGAAACGTTTTATTTAAATTTGTTTCGGCACCAAATAAAAATTTCTAGGAAATGTGATTTTATCTAGGAAGAAAAAAATATGCAGTTATGTGTATGAAGACAAAAATTGGCTTCAATTGGATATTAAACATTCATTATATCTTACGAATTATTTCATTTTGGGAGAGGATCAGCTGAGTCAATTAATTCTTCATAATCATTTATGGGGGCAGCGAACATTTATGAATTTCAAGATTTCTTTTCCCGTAAACTAAATTTTTCACATATCCAACCTGATTTCGACTTCCTTAATTCCCAGTTGGAAACGAATCTCAGATCTTGAAGACCTTAAACAAAAATTAGGAAAGAATATTTAAATATAATCCATCCGCGGTCAAGTATACGTCATTCAAATACTTTTCGTGGAAAAGTGCTGGGTTTTTGTATTTTTCACTATTTCTTCTTAGTAAAATACCAATAGAAGAGAGATCAATTCCAAATAATTTTCATCATTATAGTTCTAATTATTGTTACATATATGTACAAGTTCATAGTTCAAGTAAAGTATCTCACATTGAAATTTGGACACTGCTTTCATGGCATATATTAGGAGTATGAAATGTTAAAAAGAAAAAAGGATTTATATCAAACAAATGATGGATTACTACATGCATGTTAAGATGCTAAATTCCTGGAAATGTCAATGCATAACAAAGAGAAAGTAAGTTTTTGCAAGAAACCATGCTCTTATAGATAAATGGAAACCCAGAAAATTTTTGGACATTTCGGTATTTCACTCCAGACTTTCTTTATTTGATGAATTTTGAGTTGTCATTTGATTTTCAAAGTGGATTCATGCATTTAAACTCAACAGTGCACAATCGGAAGCTTCGGCTGGAATTTACACAAAAGAATGGAAACAAAGATTATCAGTTTCAAATCGAGGTAAATATAGTTAGTTTATTTAAAATTTAGTGCCATTAACTTTAGAATTAGGTGCTCTTCAAAGGCGAGTGCAAATATAATGTTCTAAATTCAGATGGTGTACGGTATGTTTGGTGGAGGTTATCTAATTCCGATTTGAAAAGAAAGCATGTTTACGAGATACGGTGGACGGTTTTGGATGGGGAAGCATGTCCTCGGCGGTGTTTACGAAATTAAATTTTATTAACGGGATAATGAATAAGACTATTTTCGTAATGAGTTTCATCTCCGCATAAAAAAATTAAAGAAAATCCTTCGTATTAATTTTGTATGTTTAACTTTTCAAACCGAACAATAACGGTCAATTAGAGAAAAAAATAAAAATAAAAAATAAAACACGCAAAATTAAAAGGAAGGACTTTCTTTTATTTTTTAAGAGTATCATTTGAAACATACTAAAGGAAAACGTTAAAGAACGTGCCGAGAAATTGTGAATTAAAGACAATTTTATTTATTACCAAGATAACGATCGAAAGCAAAAGCATTGGATTCTAAATTATGGCTTTTGTACAACTGCCATCATGTATTGTGAACTCCGACCCAATTCCCCGGCCTTCATGTAAAAAAGCGATAGTGGACATGTTTGAAAAAAAGGGGAAAGGAGAGATAGTCTGAAGAAATTCTCCGTAATTGTAGTTGTTAGGTTGATAATTTCAAGGTGAGGTTGTTCAACAGCTTTTCGGGATTTGCGTTTGATTTTTTAGTGGGGTTTGAATTTGTTTTAATATGAACTTTATTTTCCAATATATTTTTTGTCTCTTTCATTTGTGTTGCAATTTGCTTTCGCCCTTGCGCATAACAAACGTTATTTAACATGGCACTCCATTTTTTAGCGCTTAAAACACAAGCATAAAGTTTTTGTGACGGTTTGAAAGTTGTAATGGAGACTATGTTGCAATGTTCGTAATTCACTTTAAATGCTTCATGGAATCGTTGAAAAAATTTCTCCAAAGCCTGCAATCAGCCTCCCGAAACTTGACTCAGCAGCAGTTTGCAGCAGTTTCCCTGCTTATCCATACTTTATACAATTTACATTCACTTGATTGCACCAATACTGAGCAGAAAAAAACTTGCAACAAAAATTTATTTTTAAATATTATGCTCCTCATGTTTGGAACAGTTAATATTTATGACTGAACCTAATCTTACAATACACAGCTGATTCCAACTTTCATTTTAACTTGATAAAGCGTTGAATGTAAATCAAAAATCTTAAAAAATATGCTTAAATTAAAAAATTGTACCCTTATTACAAAAAAAAATACAAAGCGTGTAAAGCATTTAAACGGTAACAATCTCGCTGTGTACTCGCTGTGGGCTTGGAGGATCAATTTCAAAAACCAAATCTTATGATTCAAATGCTTTTTAAATGCAGAAGCGTTTTCGGAAATGCTAAAAATATATGATTAATTGAGCTTTGCATCCAGTAGACCATGTAGTTTGCTTCAAACATCAATAAGTTGCTTGAACGTGAAATTCTGAAAACTGTCTTTGACAAGCCGTCCAGTAGCGCTTCGATTATGCTACGAGCTTGTCACGTGGCTATAGTGTAACAGCTATCGTTCAAACTGTGAAGAACAAGTTACTGGAAAAGGGTAGTTTTTTAACAGTCGAGTTACCAGAAAGAACCATACAATGACCAAAAAATCATCGCCGTTTGGAATTTTCGAGAAAAAGAGTATAAAAACCACAGATCTGGGAATCGGTATTTGCCTCAGGTAAAACCTGTTTTGATATTTTTGAACCAGGCGATGGACAAAATAAAAGCGAGTGATGCAATGAAAATTAAATACTTGGGCACACATCCAAAAATGGCGGTAATATGGTCTGGGGCTGTATAAAGTACATTAGGTAGCTTATTACATATTAGAAATGGTATTATGAACCCACATGTTTACATTGATATTCTTACGAATAATTTGCAACAAACTGCCAATAAATTTGGCCAGGATAGTTCAGCCCTTCTTCTGTGGGACAATGCATACAACCACGAAAAAAAGAGTGGCTGTTATACAGGGTGGACCAAAAGTCCGTTAACGTTTAAATCGGTAGTTGTATCGAATCGAATAGCGACGCCGGTGTAGAGCAGAGGGGTTACGCATCGAAAGAGCCGCCAATGGGAATTTAATGTGTCCTTCACCGGAGCGCAACGTGCGTTCTGCGTACGTGAGTACAATCGAAACAATGATTCTTCGACTCTAGCGCAATGAAAATATTGCCCTTATTACAACATATGGCATGAAAAAAAGCTCCATCGATTCAACACCTTGAAAATCGGTGCAAAAGTTCGAGGAGACGGGTTCAACAATAAATTTATCACGGTCTGGCCGACCTAGAACATCAAAGGATTCCAAAATCATAGAACAACGAACAACCTGGACTCTTTTCTCTAGTTCACAAAGACTTTCATTAAGATCCGTACAAAGTCTGTGTGCAGGAATTAAATTCTCAAGATCATGGGTTGCAGTTTGCTAATGAAATGTTCAAAAAGTTCACCAGCTTTATGAAAATTATTTTCTAAGACAAGGCGCACTTCCACCTAAATGGGTATGTGAATAGGCAAAATTGCAGGCACTGGAATGACACTTATCGGCAGTTGAAGTATCAAAAACCCCTGCATTCACTCAAAGTTACTGTATGGGTAGCTTTGTCAGAAAGACGATTATTGGTCCATACATTTATGAAGACCAAAGAGTTAAACAAAAACGGTTAAACAAAACTAGTTTTGTTATGGAAATTAACCTATTTTAGCCGGGAAGACCAATAAGTGTAAAGATAAGATGTTATTTCAAGATTTTTTGTTTGCCCAGTGTGCATTTAGTTATTTTCTCGAATACTTTTCAAAGAAGAAGAAGGCAAGAAAGAAGAGAAGACAAGCATTTTTGGATTCGTAAAACACCATCAAAAACTGCAGTGTTTTGGTTTTTCTCTTTCGCGCTACATGCTCAGCAGGAGTCGTGCATTTGATTTCCTATTCGTTTGACGTGTTGACCTAGATGATCGTGGTCCGTTAATAATAACAATGTTCTTGTCATTCCTGTTTTTATTCTTGTTTTGTAAGGGCCAGACCAAAGAGCTTGGGTTATCCTGCAGTCGTACCTGTCATTCCACTCCGTAAACATATCTTTGCAGAGTGTTTCATCTATTTCTTTCTTTACCATTACTAGATGTATTATACTTTGATTGTCCTTACTCTAATTGGATTTTGGTCGATTGATCCAGCTCTTGCTAGCTCAGCCGATCCTGATTTCTTTCTTTACCTCTAAGTCGAAGGACACATAATAATTTGACACTTACTTGAAGTTTTGCCCGCTTTGAGGGTAAGTCTACAAGCCTTCAGGTTAGTGCCAGGCGCCTTGCTTCGTAAGTGAAAATATTACAGTTAAAATATATCATTTTATTTTCTTGCTTGTTTTTGATGCTTATTTCAATCTTTGTCTTGTGTATTACGAGTGAAGTGTTGTCTTATGTTTCCTTGCCATACATGTGTATACGTCAAGCATATAATTTAAAATATTTTATGTATAATTACGGTGAAAAATGGTTACAATTGAATCACTCAAAGTTTCGTCCGTCGCTCGCTGCATCTTTTTTCCGTCTTTCAGGCACAGTTCGAGTATCAACGGTACTCGACGGTAAAAGGGACGCAAAACCTTTATAGATTATCCATGGATCAAGTAATTTTTTGTTGTCTTCATATGAGCGGAACAACTTATCAGCCAGGTCCTGTGATATCGAACGGAACAAGTAAAAATTGGACGGCGGAATATTTGGAGAATATGCGAGGTAGGGTGAAACATGGCGCAGTGCTTGGGTGTTGAAGCCGACACCGTTCACGATTGGTTTTGGTTTTGGTCAGTTTCAACAGCTCATAACAAATGAGCGTGAATATTCGGCCGAAACGATATCCATGGATGGATACCAGGGTGTATTCATGAGTTTTTTATCTTTCGGATGCACTCTTACTGGACATTTAATGCCCAAGCAAGTTCTTCTTGTGTTTTAAACGGATCCGCATTGTGTCATGCCTCCAATTCAGTGCCTTTAAAGGGTTTGGGCGTTTCTTGACGTGCGCAAAACGGAGTTTCTTTGTGAAATAGATTTTTCAAATAGTAATGTAATTTTTTTTTATTAAAAAAACTCCTTTCAACGACAAATAGTACTACTGTCATTTTTAAAGCACCTTCGTATAACCTTTAGTGCAGCCACGAAAGTGCTCCGAAGAATGGATGAAATCGCTAAATTTGTTGTTGCTTTTTCAACTTAAGTACTTATTGCGCTGTTCATTCACACAAACTGACAGTTACGGAGAAGTAACCGAATTTCTTGAAAGTGTTTAAACTAGTTCGAATTGTTCCGTGTCTGAATTTCGCAAAAGCGATTATCCAGAGGGCAAATACCAGTAAAGTTATATTGCCGGAACTACCTACTCATGCTTGGTTTCAAAGTTCAGGGTTTTATCCATTATAACTGAATAAAGTGCAAAAGAGATCGGTTAATCTTCAGTCCTTTCTGTAATTGTAAGCTTTTCTTTTTTTTGGGTAGGGAGATGAAGGCTATTTAAGCCCTGAGTGTCGGGCTCTCAGTGGTGCAACGGACTTACTGGATTAGCGACTAAATACTTCCCCTGTCAACCGGAGCGCCTAGCCTGGAACCGTTTGACACATTACTTCCTAGGCCTCCCAATTTTACGTCTTTTGGCGCCTTCGGGTTTCCGGGGTTCCTTCTCCAGTGGGGAGGTAAAGAGAAGCGGGAATGCTACAGAAGGAAACCCTCCACCTTCGACGCCTCCAGCCGATCAACTATGCCTTTGTGGCAAGAATTGCCCGAGGATAATGTGCCAGCTGATTCCATTTGTCAACTGATTTCAGCCTCTCTTCGATTAGGCTATCTGGAAGGAGCTCTCCCACTTTTTCGGCAAGATGCACTGTTTGTCCCATCTTCTGCATGAAAAGAAAGTATGACAGGCATCATCCTTCACACCATTGCAGAATATGCAATCTGGAGACCGTGACTTAACAATCTTGTGCAGGTAATACTTGCTGAAAATACTGAAATACTGAAAACAACCGTGTCCACTCAATAGCTGGGTCAGGTAGAAGTTAGTCTCACTATGCGTTTGACTGAGCCACGATCTCAAGTCATTGATGAGCCGCGCAGTCTATCTTTCTTTTAGCTCACGTTCCCATGATTGTTGCCATTCGTCGAGAGTGCATCGTCTTTCATCGCGAGCAACTTTTTCTTTGTTACCCTCGTGCCTTCGGAGGTAGATTCTTTTACGCTCTCTAGCAAGGAGAGCGATGGGTATCACCCCTGCAATTACCAACACCGCTAACTCAGAGACTGTCCGGAATGCTGATGCAATCCGCAGTGCTCCTCGTCTCTTTACCTGTGCCAGCCTTTTTCGGTGCAGTTCCTTGTTGAGAGGTTCACTCCATATTTCTGCTCCATATAGAAGCATAGATTGCACGACACTCATCAGCAGTCACCATTTTGTTGGACTTGGTCCCCCATGATTGGCTATTAGTCGACTAATTGGCGGGAGCGCAGCTGCGGCCTTGATTGCCGTTGCCTTGATTTGCTCCGAGAAACTCAGCTTAGAGTCTATCAACAAGCCCAGATACTTAACTGATAGTTTCGACTCTACTAATGTGTCCCCGACTTGGGCCATTCTTACGCTGGGGTTTCTCTTCTTGGTCAGGATGATCACTTCGGCCTTCTCTAACGCTTGGTTAAATCCGTGAGTGGTCATCCATCTTCCTGCCAAGCGCATTAGTACATTTAGCCTTAATTGCGCTTGATCATCTGTGCACCCAGCCACTAGTGCCACAACATCATCTGCATAGCCAATCAGTTGCGACTTTTCCGGCAGTTCAAGTCTGAGCAGTCCATCGTAGGAGCTGTTCCACAAGTCCGGACGGAGGATGGAGCCTTGGGCCACACCTGATGCGACTAGCATCCTCCGACGACCTTGCGCCGTGTCGTTGATCAGGCTGCGAACCTTCAGGTTATTTCGAACTATCCGCATCAGTCATTCTGGTACTTGGAATGAATTTTCCAGGGCTTCCAGAATATCTGTCCATCTAGCGGAGTTGAAAGCATTCCTTATGTCCAGCGTCACTAGAAGGACTACCCGACGGTTGGACCGACTGCGTGCCTCCGCCTGTTGGACAGCACTCCTCCCTTGTTCATTATTAAATGTGGCTAGTGGTACTTTGTTAGAAGCATAATTACCGTATTTAGTTGCACTTTGGTCCGGAGATCTTGGTCTTACTTGGTCTTTTCCAGTTCAGCCACTTTTTTATTTATTTCTTTAATTACAGTTACAGTTACTCAATTACAGTTAATTTTATGTTCAATCAGGGTTTTGAGGCTTCAAGACCCTACAAGCAACCCTTCCACTATTGTGCAGTATAAGTTTGTAAAGTATAGGTACCAATATCAAGTTCCTTTATTTTTATGTTGATATACGTTACAATATTTCGTTCTATTTAAAACAACACTCGAGCTCCAATGTCCTATAATTGCACTTACTCCATCCATTGTATCTTAAACATTTCAGCTGCTGGCGAATTTTCAACATGGATGGAATAATTTGGAAGAATAGATTGAAACCTCACTTTTTTCAAGCCTGGTAAAAGCCAAAACGATTTGTGCTGAAAAATTAGTCTTTATTTTAGGATTTAGAGCTGTTAAACATCCTTACTGGGAGTGTATATTTCTAGATGACTATTGCACATCTAGAAATCTCATTAGTATATAAAATTATTTATCGATTAAGAACGTTAATTCCAGTTGCTATTTCTTACCAATTAATTTTATTTAGCTTGATAACAAAAAAACAAATTAATTAAAAAAAATTTTATTTGATGAATAAACTTTTATTTTTATCATTTGTCTTGAATATAGTGAGAATTGGTTATTATCCTTCAAAATTTTTTACGAGATGTGTTAGATTAAACTTTTTTCATACAGAGAAAATATAAATAGCTAATATGCATTTTTTATTGGAATCATTGAGTACAAGGAAGTATAATTTGTAAGTTAGTAATATTTAGATTCTTATAGGAGGATTATGTAATGCGCGTTTGAATTCCCAAGTTGTCAACCACACGTTGTGTGCAGGTAGCGTGATCTAGCGACCTAAAAGCAAACACACGTGCATTTAGGTATTTTTTAAATAAAGGTTTCCAGAAAAATCAAACAAATGGTACTAGAAAACTCATGGCAATTAACGTGTAATGACGAGACTACTCAAATGAAATGATGTACGAGTTATGATTGGTAGTGAAAGATGGACAGAAAAGAGGCTCGGAGGAAATCTGCCCCAAGACGTACAACACAATTTTCGGTATTTTGTATGGTATTTGTATTAATGTGGATCCTTTCGGCTAGTGTTAGGATTTCAGTTAATTTTTTTAAGAGTATATTTTAAACAATTGATGAATGGAATTTCTTTTTCACTTCTTTACTTCTATCTCTTGCTGCAAGTTTTCAATTTTTTCTCCGTCTACAGGTTGGCCCAATTAAAGTGCAACTTTTTTGACACTGTTATAGCTTCCACACTTCTGGAGTCGCTAATATCAAAATTGTGCTAAACGACAGCTAATTTCATTGTTTATAACCACGCTAAATGATTTGTGTCTCAATTGATTCGAAAATTTTTTTCCGCCATGGAGCCCTGGAACACATAAATGTGAATAAACTTTTGATGTCTCGGAAAATTGCTTCTTACCGTGATACTGATAGCGTGCAAAAATGATGTGGTGGTGGCAAACAAACAGCTCGTGAGTTTAACATATCGAAAACAACGATCCAGCTAATATTGAACACGAGCTCAAAGTCAAGCCTTACCAATTTTAGAAATCACAAGATTCCACCATTCCTCAAAAAAAAATATGGCGCGATCGAGCGAACGAGCTGTTACGCTTGCACGAATATGGTAAATTTCCCAATAACGTCTTTTCAGATGAGAAAAATTTTCCAATTGAGCAATTGAGCAGAATGATCGTGTTTACCTAACAGAAAGGTAAAACGATAATTTCAACATCCGGATGGCCAACAGATATCAAGCATCACCGTTTGTGATGTTTAGGGCTTGCGGTGATGGCCGATGTCAATTGATCTCTCCTGTTTTTGAACCACGGCATCAAGGTGAAGGCCAATGATTACCGCGAACGAGTTCTGGAATTTACTCTGAAGCCGAGGACAACAAAATTTCCGTTACGAGAGAATGGACGTTAATACAGAGCTCTGAACCGTCGCAGAAAGCACACGTCAACCAGGGATGACTGCGCTAAAATGTTCCAATCCCCTGGACTTCTCCGTTAGCGACATTTCGCAGGCAAAAGTCGGAATAGAAGAATACCGCAAGGTTAATGCGCTTAAGGCAGCGCTACTTTATGCATGAGCCAAGATTCAAGTCGGTAACATTCGAGCGAGTCTTTATTCGCACGTATGGAAGCCTTAGTTCGGAGCAAAGGCAGCCACATCGAAAACATGAACTGATTCCCAAATTTTGGATGCTCTTTGACATTTTTTGCTTTTATTCAATAAAATTTGTTGCAAAATAAAAAAAAACGTTTTGGAAAGTTGCAATGCTTTGTAGAATTCAAAAGCGAAAAAGCAAGGCAGCGGTTATCTTAAGTTGTTGTTTGGGAAAATGAGTGTATCTATCATGATGATTTAATATATGGGGTGTTTATTGACGTTCAGCTAAGACTATTTTTTCAATGCCATGAATGTTTGAAATCCGACCGATCAGTTATATTCTACATTCATAACACTATTCCATAAACTTCAGTCGGAATTGACGAGAATTGCATCCTTTAGCGAGTTTTTGGACCTATCATTTGAAAAGTAAGGCATGTGATGCACAAGTTTGAAAGAATGTAGTTATGATGAATTCCAGAAAGCTTCGCTGGTGATAGACAGAGCAGCCTTTGGCGCTGCTTCATGCGATTCATTTTTCATCACTAGTAATATTTTTCAATGAGTAGACCAGTTAGGATGTAATTCAATAGCGATTCGCAGGACAAAATTCTGTCCGAATTTCTTTTCGATAGTTCGTGTGGTACCTGTGGAACATAGAATGCTTACTCAATCTAGTTTTTTTTCAAATAGTTCAGGATGAGTTCGTGGTCTTTATGGTGCTATTACTCCTTTCATGCCATCTTACGTTGATTATTTCCTGGGTCATCTTATGCGCCAGTAAAGTTTCCAGAGCGTGGTGAATGGTACCTACAATATCAACTGTAGCATAATTCAATGGTTGATATAATTGCTATGCAACGTGTGTTGATACAGTATTAGGTCCGTAAACTTCACTATTTTGCACGTAGAGAAAATGTAAGACAATACGTATTTTTCAGGCTTTCATGTACAACGCGTTTCAGCTTAAAACCAATTTGATCGATAACACAACTGTCAAAGTTCCTTCGAAAAGAATACAAGTATACATCGATTCGCTGGCTGACGTTTGCTCAATATACAAAATAAGTCATTTTCCCAAATAATATGAATTTTTTTGATTCATTAAAAAAATTAGTATGTTTTAAAAGA
Organism: Stratiomys singularior; assembly: GCA_954870665.1. Classification (NCBI taxonomy): domain Eukaryota; kingdom Metazoa; phylum Arthropoda; class Insecta; order Diptera; family Stratiomyidae; genus Stratiomys; species Stratiomys singularior. The sequence continues at coordinate 109,691,293 of OX940877.1, read as the reverse complement.
CTTGGTAATATCCAATATAGGATTTATGTCTTTTAAAAATTGAAGTCAATTTTTTCCAACTCAAATTAAAAATGATTTTATTAGCAATTATTATTATATTAGAACACTTGGCGACCACAGAACTGGGGGAACTCCTTGGCTTCTGTAGGACGACAGGATGGACCATCTGTAAACAATAGTACTACACATGGGGAGCTAAGGGCCGATTTCTGGCATATGCTAATTTCCAGCAAGTGGACCCCAGTACAATAATAATAATAGCAATTATTTAAGAGTTATTTTTGAATGGCTTTACTCCGATACAGAGTATGACTGAGTTGGATACAACTCATGATGCAGGTCCTTTTGTTATTGGAACTGGGCGCAAGCAGGTACAGGTGGTTGAAATGTGCAAGTAAGAGTAACTACCATCGAACTTAGGGATATCAGAAGAAGGTAACTTGCTCCGAATTAATTAATGATAAAAAATAATAAATCAAAGTGGATTTTAATATTAAAATCATTAATTATGAAAATATTTCTAACATTAAAAAAGTGGATTTTACAAATTATTTTGAGTAGACATTGGGCAAAATAAGATAGAATAGGAGACCAAAAAGATAACATCTTGACGAAATGGAATGTATGTGTAGTTGTAGTAAAAAAAGCAAACCTATGGTCAATTCTAAATTTGTATTTATGAATTTCTATCATAATTTTCTTGTAACAAGATTTCAAAGTGAATGAAGAATCAACACCATAAGAAAGTATGAAGACCACATTGGATAAAGATTTAGAAGAACACTAAGGAGCCGCAAGGAAGATCAGGCATAATTATGATAATGCAAGAAGAGAGGTAGAGTTACATAAAAGGATATCGCGCCGTAATTGGTATTAACAAAGTCTGGATTCCTACATTTTTCGATTCTGATTCCTACGATTTTTGAGAAACATACTGAAAACTATTAAAATATATTCAGCATAACTAGAGTATGTTCTCCATAAAAGCTTGGATTTCGTAAGATAAGAGGTAGGATTTCGTTAGATGTGCCCCAGGTAGCCTCTGCGCTTTTATATATCGTGTATAGTTTTTCGGCGGCAACCTTACTAAATCGCAAGGATATAGAGACTCATTTCTCACTCACATTATGCAATAATGTAACTTGCAATAAAACGTATCTATACGTATTGTGACATGTTCGAAAAATGTCACGCGCCACTGTAGTCGGCTTAAGAGAAAAGTCTTAAAAGTCTTAAAAAGGCTTAAGAGATAGTAAACAAGTTTCAATTATAAATACATCGATAGCTCTCGAAAGCATAACATAAACATGTTGCGTGCATTGAGTACAAATACGTGTGCAAGTGACTCAGCGCGTAAACACGAGAACAATCCACATGGAAGATTCTGGGTTGATTGGTAGTTGTATAAAAGCGACTACGGCGAGGGACGAAGGGAGTCTTGTGAATGAAGTAAAGAAGCGAGCGGCAGTGCGCGTTAAAAGTAGTGCGGTAAAAGTGTTGTGAAATAAAATCATATTCGAAATTAAGTAGCAAGTAAAAGTGATTATAAAAGGGTGTGTTTCATTCACTATTGCGAATATTTGCGAAGAGCAAACAGGTCGCGCGCCTGGCAAAAGCGCAACAGTATTTATACCATAGCGTATCTGCTTGAAAGCACTCACTCTACAGAGGTACATAATAAATTAGGAGATACGAATATACCATGTAGTAAATAAAGTCTACTTGGCAAGATAGAGAGCTTGTAAGATAACGACGTAGTTGAGCGGATGGGTTGGCGATAGCTCGTTTTTTAAGCTCAAATGTACTTGCGGATAATATTTCCGGTGTAAGGGTATATGATAGTCATTGTGTGTAATTACATAATTTAATTAAATTTTCATTCAAATATCTCCACACCGTTGTCTTGCCATATCTCCAACAAGTTTTGCTTAAAAATACAAACAGATCAGCAAATTGGATTCCAATACGGTTAGATTGAAAGATAGTTCGCTGTGTAAGTGTTTTATTAGTCATTACACCATGGTATGTACATATAAAATACTTTATTTTTAATGATCGAGAAAGGAGGGGAGGTAGTCTAGGCTACCTGGGCCTGTGAAGCTTGAATTAAGGATAGAAGGTTTTAGTTACTGGTATTTTGGTAGTGTTAGTTACTGGTCCCGAACGATTTTAGAATTTCATATAAGCAGTAAATTATATCGAATTGGCTCAACTCAGAAAAAAGGAATCGCTGCCTTTAGTTTGGTCTTATTTCCAATGACTTAGATGGGTTTGGTTCTCTCATGAATGTTTTAAAGCGACGAACATTAAACAGCGAGAAGGAGGTTAAGACCTATTTGGGCAATCGGTTGGAGCCACGCTTTTTTTCTCCAAGATAAACGAATCATAATTACCCTTTACGTGTTTCCTAACAAATGTAGTTCTAAATCAGTAGATAATTCAGAATAAATAGCTTTTAATATTTTTTAAGTTAAAATAGAAAAGTTAAAATGGCCTCGTTTATAGTTGACTCAGCCTCGTTAGAAAGCAGTCTAAAAATTGGCAAGCATATTATGAAGGCTGGCTAGCTGTTAGTAGATAAATCGACGAACAACGTGCGGTCCGTATTTTTTTTTGGTAGGTACCAGAAATTATTTACACTGAAACGGAGCGAAACAGGAGCGATCAACTTTACCAGATGCAGGCACTAAAAGGATATGCTGGAAGGTGTGACCAACTATGAAGGTATCAGCAATCGAATAAAATAGAAAATCGATCGATATAATTCCGCAACTGTCCAAATGAAGTAGCGAGAATCAGATGGAAAATATTCTCGGATCAACGAAGGGAAAATGCGAAGCACCAGAGATCTCTGGGAATTATCACATCGAATGGTATACATGGGAAGAAGTGTACATAGGGCAAACAAGGAGACTCATAGGCACGAGACTTAAGGAGAATCTAGGTGAAGCAGCAACAGAAGGAAAAAAGGGGTGAGCTTCAATTCGGCCGTGGCAGAACTATCATCATGAAAGGAGACGAGATTACAATGGGGGATGGAACGATCATCAAGGAAACTAGAGATACTCGTGAATTGGATATCATGGAAAGCCTGACTAGCATGGAAAAGAAAAAGCTGATGAGGCAGGATGAAGGAATCTGTAGGTCATGGTTATTCCAACTAATTCAGTTTTGAAATTTTTTTCAATATAAAATTTTTTTTTTGAGAAAATGTGATACATTTTGTAATTTTTAAAAGCTTCCAAGGGTAATTACTAATATCCTTGGAAGTTACGTTTTATTGCATGATATAGCTTAAATATTCTTAGACCTGTTAGTATATAAGTAGAAATTATACGCAAAATGAATTAAGTCGCAGGAGAAAACCGAGCGATTACGGTCGAAAATCGGTGTTGAGTAGGATTAAAGAATCGCAAAATTAAAAGGAAGTCTTTTCTTCCTATGCTTAGGTTGAGTATTTTCTGGAGGTGAAAGCTATTACAAATACTAGAATTATTTCTTGGTTGACTTGAAAAAAGGAAAAAACGACCGGCATGTTAAAAATTGAATAAACAAAATTCATTCTCATTTCATGAAGGAAAGTATTTTTTTCCATCAACATAATTACCGGGCAAACGTATACACTGTGTAAAGTATTTCACATGATTAACTTATAAAATTAATCTATGAATTGCTTCCGCATCCGTCAGATTCATAGATAAGGGTTCAACTTTCGGAAAATGGGGCAAAGAACAAAAACGGTTAAAATATCACATATAGTAGAATCTGTGAATTTTACTCAAAAGTGTGACTGAAAGTTTTTCGAGGCTGATAAGTGAATTGTTTTAAATACATCAGCACCATATCGAAACATTGGTTTTAAGATTTTCAGATATCAGCAGGTGATATTGACAGAGTGATATCATTATATAATTGTATATATTAGCGAAGAAGAAATTTAGAATCGAGCAACAGTCTTATGGATGGGGCTTCGTTCAAAATCTGTCAACGTCAATCTAATGTAGAACTCGATAGGCCCCTCGTCGACTTTTTGTCCTCATGAGTTTTTTATCGTTTTATCGTTTTTATCGCGTGGCAATGGAAGTTCAATGAAGTCAAGAGACTTTGAATTCTTTTAATCCTTTCGAAAGCAAAGGATAATCTGTAATATTGGCTTGGTTTATTGACTTCGATATTGGTTAGAATATTTTATTTATTCAAAATATTTCACAAAGTTGAATTCTAAAAATTTCAATTTTTGAGCATCGGTTATCACAATCCTTGTAAGGAGTAAATATCCTTATATTATCTGAGCCTATGCAAAAAAAATTCCTTGCCTCAGTTGCTTTCAAACAGAGTGTTTGGTTCGAAACAGTCGAACTGAAAAGGCTGCGTATTTATTTAATATCCTTCTTGCCCACAAGTAATGCCAGATTTGAGCCTATACGAGTTTAAATGGGTACTATGTGGGCTTCCCAATTCAAACTTGATTATTAACATTGCTTACGGAGCATTTGAATTTAAATTTCATAACCCTCAAAAGAAATTGAAAGTACTCTATTACGACCTCAGTGGTCATAAAGCGATCGTCATGGAAATGCATCATCCTTGGGATGATATTTTCTCATTCCAATTAGAACTGACCGCATTGTTCAAAGTTTAGACAAGTTTCAGACAGAATGTCCAGCTTAGAATCGCAGTACCCTTGCTCAAGAGTTCGTCATCAAAGGAACATATGTAACGATGAAATATTTGCCGAGATTAGAAGAATGGACATTCGAAAACATTGAAAAAGTTATTTCTGAAATAAAGCATTTAATTAAAAACTATCAAAATAAATTAATAATCTAAATATTTTTAAACCATAAGATTGTCTGGAATTCCACCCGTCATAAAACAGGATCAGTAACGAATGGCCGGAAAAACTGAAGCTCAGATGACCTTATTCTGAAAAGTGAACAAACTATTTCGGAAAAATAATTTTCATTTTTTCGATGCTTTGCAAAAATTAGCTCTGATTTAAACCCATTTCGAATTAGTTCATCTTGGAAATCCAAAGAGAGAATTCGAGTATTGGCACGGATAGCTGAAACAAAGGTTTCCAATTTCAAGTTAGATAAATCAAGTTTGAACGACGCATTCATTCTTCGATTCAATTAAAACTATGGTTCCCATTTCTTTCACAGACATGTAAACTTTTCCACATATTTGTCAAAAGGTACAATAAAATAGCCTACGGCATTGATGATATTTGTTTTAAAAACACTTTGACATTGACCTGAGGCGGTTTTTTGAAATTGCTGCATGCATTTAAAGATTCCAAATCAACTGGGAAAAGCATATATGTTCTCAATGTTAGAAAAAGGGAAAGACGCCTCATGCTTGACAGTCAATTGCTGCCCAATATCAGCTAAGAGTTCAAGGTGATACTAAATCGAACGCAAAATGTTAACAGCGAAAAAACTTCCAACCTAAGGGGATTTGACGAAACATTTATAAAGGAGATAGGACCCAAAAGAAAAAGTTTCGGAGAAGCGCGTTGATATCCTATTGTGATTTTTACCTGCCCTCCATGTCATTCACCAGTAATTAATACAGAAAAATATTTCTCACATACAGTGCTGTGCAAAAGTCTTCGTACAGCACTGAAATAAAAGAAAGTTTTTAAATTTCAAAAAATGGAACAAAGATAGTTCAAATTCTCCTTATATATTTACAAGCTACATAAATACTAAAAGTAATTAAATAAACAAAAAACAATATTTCAGCATTTATAATAAAATACAACAAAAAGTTCTTTATAAGTACACAAAGTTGCTGTGCAAAAATCTTCGTACATTGCGTATGCTTTCCATAATAATGGAATCTAGTCCTATCAAAACATGTATAATCGTAGAAAACCCGTTATCAATCCGTTATTTGTCTACAAAATCCTTCATGCAATTTAGTTTAGTTTTCGCTACTTGCAAAGTTACTTCGCAAAATGGATACAAACGGAAAACGTAAAGAAACCAGTGTTTGGGGAAGGGAAATTATTATTAATTTGTATAAAGACGGCAAATCTATTAGTGAAATCGGAAAAACTGTAAAAAGAAGTCGTTCCACAGTTCAGTATATAATTTAGCGTTACACAGAAGAAGGTAGAATTCAAAATAAAGTGAGAAGTGGTCGACCTAAAAAGTTAACGGTGAGAGAGGAAGCTAGTGTAGTTCATCAGGTAAGGACAAATCCTTTTGTAACATCACCAGAAATTGCAAATACACTTCAACGCGATTTCGGAAAGCACGCTCATCCATCAACAGTTCGCCGAGCTTTGTACCGTGCCGGCTATAACGCGCGGGTTCCTAGGAAGAAGCCATACATTAGTGCAGTGAATCGAGCCAAACGTGTTGAATTTGCGATAAAATATTTGAGTTCTGTAAATTCGTTCTGGGAAACTGTAATTTTCTCAGACGAATCTAAATTTAATATTTTCCAATCAGATGGGCGAAAATTAGTGTGGAGAAAAAGTGGAGAAGAAATGGAGGCAAAAAATCTGAAAGCAACTGTGAAGCATGGCGGCGGTAATGTCATGGTGTGGGGATGTATGTCGGCATCCGGAGTAGCGCGACTTGTATTTATTGATGAAAGAATGGATCAGTACCGTTATTTGTCAATTTTGAAAGACAATTTGACGCAAAGTGCCAGTGAAATGGGTTTTCAAGGGAACTACTACTTTCAACAAGATCGAGATCCGAAACATACGGCATATAGTGTGCGGCAATGGCTCGCATTAACTGTTCCCCATTTGTTGGAGACACCTGCTCAATCACCGGATCTCAATCCGATTGAGCATTTATGGGCCGAACTTGAAAAAAATGTACGAAAATATGTCATATCCAACAAATCGGATTTGAAAAAAGCATTGATGACCAAGTGGGGAAAAAATAACGGGAGAATTTACAAAAAAAATTAGTTCAGTCAATGCCGCGAAGATTAAGTGCTGTTATAAATGCAAAAGGATACCCTACTAAGTACTAGATTTTAAGATTGAAAGAACTACTTTTTTCATTTTCTTATTGTACGAAGACATTTGCACAGCAATTTTGAGTACTTATAATGAACTTTTTGTTGTATTTTATTATAAATGCTGAAATATTGTTTTTTGTTTATTTAATTACTTTTAGTATATATGTAGCTTGTAAATATATAAGGAGAATTTGAACTATCTTTGTTCCATTTTTTGAAATTTAAAAACTTTCTTTTATTTCAGTGCTGTACGAAGATTTTTGCACAGCACTGTATATTTAAGTTCAGATTGCTACACACCGCGATCTCCCCACTCATTTCTCGGTTTAATTTTCATGATATCTATCTTCCCCCTGCGTTTGAGTCTTTTCTAGAGAGAGCTTCTAATGGTTTCGTTACGAGTGAGAGTAATTTTTGTCCTTAGTCGGAATCTAAACCTCAGTGAATAAGCATTTCTGGTTCGGTTAGTTTAGGAAAGGTTACGTTTAAATCCGGTATCAGATACCTCGGTGGTCAGATGGATCAATATCTGTACTATCATGAACATTTAAAAATTATGTTAAATTAAGCGCTGTAAGTGTTCATGTCAATTCGGAGACTGTTCCATTCTGAAAAGATTGATTGAACGAACCAAATCAACGGCTAAAAGATTTTGTCTTGACAAGTGGATATCAGATCTAGTATAATCAGAGAGCGAGTCGGGTGGAAATGTTATGAGTTTAACATATCCAATGGGAGACTTTATTGAACTGCCAAAGTGACAAGCATTGATATAATCACTTTGAAGCTAGTTCGAAATCAAAACGTCGAATCTGGGGCTTTGTACAAAAATTATTGGATTTTGCAGCAGTTTTACCATACTGAAGAAGTATATCGAGACGTAAATATCGTATATCGGATATAAATCTGTGTGTTTTGATTCCGACGGTGTTGCAACGGTATACCGCGTACTTAGACATGCCACCGAAAAGAGAAAAGAATATACTCCGAATTGGAACTCGAATGTATTGTTACAATATTATTGCTACATTAGTGTTCTGTAATATTTTGTGTTTATGTTTAATGATTAAAGACAAGAGTTACATTTAGAAAAAAGAATTCTACTTTTAATATACAAACGTTAGCGATAATTGCAGTGGATTTATTGAAATTAAATGGAGCATGTACGGTTTAAGCCAAAAAATCACTTCATCAGTTTTGTTTTAAGAAAGTTTACTTAATTTTTCATTGTGTAGTTTGGTTATTTTTGCCTTTTCCGGTTATTGTATTATAATTAGTAATTTTGTTTATCAGGGGATGCTCGTGCGAATGTTTCATTATTAAATTTAAATTTAACATCACGCTCAGGCCGGTATATTTTTCATATTGTTGTCGTCAAAAGTTTCCTTGAACGATTTTTCATGTTTTATTCTCTTGACTTTGACTTTAAACTCAAAGCCTCTTTTCTTGACGATGACTGATGAAAAATGAAATGCACAACATCATAAATACTCTGAAATATTGAAAATAATCTACTCATTATGTTTGCTGAAAATATAAATCAGACTCAAACTCATTTAGCTTTTCTTTAATTCCTTTAATTCGTACATATACAAAATCAATTAGGAAAACAATAGGCTTGGGGGTATATTTTTGTTTTGAGAGATCTCTACACATAACAAACACTAGGACTGAAATCAAATACTAGAATCATAATAGCTATTATATGTAAGTTAATTATGGTGATTGAATTATACATACAAATAATTAAAATGCAAGATGTATGCATGTGTGTGCATATGGCATATGTTTATGTGATCATGATAAAATTCAATTCAATTGTGAAACTGCTTTGGAGGTGTGAGTGAACGAGACAATAAAACTAATAAATAGGGTTTTTCGATTCAAAATAATTTTAGCTATTCATTCATATTATATGATTCTTGTTTACTTTATAGATGATTCGGCAGTTTGATATCATATTTTCGAAAAATTTCAATTCGCATTGACTGAAAAATTGTTTCCAATGTATGAAAGTGGAAAGAGAAAGATTTAAAGAGAGATAGATATATTTAGGGCAATCGAAAAATGTTTCTTTTACACTTTTTTCAATCAAGGATGATGATAGCATGCTCAATTTTTGTCTGTTTTACGCAATAGCCTTTTTTTTCATTACAACTACATTAATATAGTGTATTTAATAGAATTTAGCGTTTATTATTGCCTAAATATTTTGCTTTCGATTTTACATCTTACATCGAGTGTTCACGATCTTATTTATGTATATACGAGGATAGATTTATCTTGATTTTATTTCTGTATCCTTTTTTTCTTTGCTTTTGTTGGATACTCATCTTTTCCTTCTTCTTTTTATTCATTAATATAGATCTTTATGTGTATATATATAAAAGGAAACTAATTTACCCTTAATGTTTTTACATTTTCACATTAAACGTGTTTTCAATTTTTTTCATTTTATTTTGTTTTAAATTTATTTGCTAGCTTAACATTTATATAGTTCTATTAATGTGTTAGTTTTCTTTTTTCTAAATTTCATCTTATTAAATTTTTTCTTGGGTTCATTCTGAATATATATTGTATTAAAAATAAAAACACAAAACAGTTCCCTTTGAAAATTTTTTATTTTTCTTAGTGTTGGTAGCGTGTATAAATGTTGAAAATTGCTCATGTGATTTGTGTTCTCCATGATTTATTAACAAGCGGGAACAGTTTATTTGTAGCATTTTCAGAATGATGAAAATATTGATTGATTTAATATTTAGTTTGTATACTAAATATAACTAAACCCGGCAAATGGCAGTGCAGAAAATGCAATAGATTACCTTTGAAATAATTTTTTTGTTCGAAATTTCAAAGTTCAGATATAAAGTTGTAATTAGACATTAGAAAAACAGAAAATTAAAACAATAAAAAAAATTTAATTCTAACTTGAAGCAGCAGATTCGGTTATTTATAAATAAATTATTTTAGTAGTAATTTGTTTTTCTATTTTATTTTTAATTTTATCCTTCACAACTGTTAACGATTTAGAGACCTACATTTTCATTGAATTGCAGCAGGAAACGAATCCACCTTCAAAAGGAAATATTTCTTTCAAGTTAGCACCTCTGCACAGTATGTGAAATGCATCTCCTTAGAACACTGACTCCTTGTACAACCCTTCATTCCAATTTCACATTTTATTCCAATTTCATTAGGCGCAGATATAAAATGTATTAAACATAAGCAAATACTTTAGGGGAAATATACGAGAAAGAGAATGTTTCGTTTTGTTGAGACTTTTCTAGCTTTCAATACTAGCAATATTTCTCTAGCTAGATATATCTATTTATTATTATCCTTTTGTGTATTTCTACTAACTAATCTTTTTGGTCTTTCAGTGTGCGAAGAGTCCGATTGGTTACTAAAAACACACAAAGCATCAGTATCAATAGCTTCAATAGTGTGTTCGCCGTATTCCAATAGATAACCTTAGTGGTAAGGGTAATTTCGCGATTATACAGTCCCAACTTGGAAGTTCGGCTATCAGAGAAAAATTAAAAATTATCAAATTAAAAATCTCAAGAAAAGGATCTGCATATCACTCTGTTACCGTTTACGTTCAAAATAACACGTATATGCGAAGATTTTATATTTGACTTAAAGGATTTTATTTATATTGTTATTTTTTGACAAGTAATAAATCACTTCTTCGCTACATTACACAGAGTTTCTGTTGTGTACTCATTCAATTGGTATTTTCGCATTCATCATTTGATCTGAACACGTTGAGAAGGTTCACATATCACAAAACAAAACTTAGTCACTTGGGTGGCCGCCATTAAAAATTCCTCTTTCTGGAAGGAGTGGATGGTACAAGTGAATACTATCTTTTCTGCATTGAAAATCACGAAAGACAATTTGAAATTCAGATACATTTTGATTGCCAATGCCTATCCCTCAAGTATTGCCATACCAAAAGGACATAGTTTTAAGCCTAGCAAGAAACAATAAATTCGAGGAGATCAGGGGTATAATTTTAGGATTATTTGGAGGAAAAGATGCTGCTCCTCTTTATGGCGGACGAAATTATAAAAAGAAACCATCTTTATTGTTGGAATGATTGAAGGTATTATCCGTCAGAACTATTTATTGGAAGAATTACCGGCAAAGACAGGATAGCTCCAAGTTCATGCTGCAGCTGAGCAAGTCGATTGTATATAGGTCGATCAGTCCAGGAACTAAATCCAGTCAGGATTATCTACTGCAAGCCAGCACATTGCTTCGCTTGTCTTTAGTCTATATACATCTAGTCCTTAGATACATCGCTTGCTTGTGGGAGAAAACGGTGTTGGGAAAGAACAGGACTTGGCCGAAAATTTGTTTCTTTTGTTTCGGAAACTGTTTTCTTGATTTTGTGTATATGTTTGACAGAAGTTTTGGAAACCCTTCGTGGGAATTCAGGATTTCGAATGAAAGGAATACAATTAATCTTAGAATTAAGGGACCACTAGTGAGCCAATTGGCATTCAAGGCCTTAATACCAATTTATTTTATCTCTTCGAAACTTGCATCCTTTCGCTTCGATGCAATAATAATGCCACATACATTGGGGACTCTTACACATAGCCCTACAATAACTAGACACTTACGGTACGAACCTATTTCTTGCCAAACTTGCCCTTCATCATCTGCTGAGAAGGTAACAGCCCAACGTACCTGATTTATTAAAGTGTTTAATTGATTTTCATTTCTATCATTGGGATTGTTGATGTGGTGAAAACCCGATATTTATTCAACAGCAAATGCAGTGCACGCTGTTTTTATCCCAGTGGTATCATTGGAGTATTGACGATTTTTGAGAAGTAACGTCTTCTAATAACCCTTCAATAAAGGAGAATTTATAAACATCGTATTTTGAAATGGCACCTTATATTAGTAGAACGAGCTCGCAGGATCTCGACAGACAAACGCCGCGCGGCTTTGTGAAAGTTCGACCGCAGGCTGGTAGCGTAAGTACGAAAAGCGCTAACATTCTCGGGTGGTATCTTGCGGAAAGAGATAGAAAAACCATAAGTAGGTCTGCTTTCGTATTGTATTTTAACACTACGAGCTTTGAGAAGATCATTGTCGTTGTAAAGTAACTGAGAGAAAATTTATCCAAAGAAAATTCCACTTATTATGGTGGAACCCCGTGAGGTCCGGAGTTTGTTTGAAGGGTCCCCGCTGTTCTGTGCTTACACTATGGCACGATGATGCCTGGGTATTCCTTTAGACTTTCACTTGTGATATCTCTGGCAACTGGTCTACGTCTGGCGTCAAAAATTGGTACTTATGAGTCGCCTGAAGTTTGGGCACTTGCCAACATTAGTCTATCGAAACATTTGAAGATTTATTTCTACATGTTCATAACATGTATTACGTTATGTAACGATATTAAATACCAGTTTACATTACGATTCATATAGTTTGGGGGAGGTTTTAGTTCGCGGCTTCAATATGAAGATATTGAGGTTGAAGTTCATTTCGGTTCATTGAGGTTCAATTTCGCAGAAAAAGATATTTTCACATAGTTAGAACTGGTATGATGACAGAATAGAGAAAGATTTTTAATATCCTTAGAACATTACCTCAGGAATTTCCAAGTTGAATGTATGCGTTTAATATACTCAGTACATTATATCAGGGATTTTCATGTTGTAAGTGTGAGTAAGGTTAAGTATATGACCATGGTCATATGGCCAAAGTGGCTATACAATGGGGTAACGATGATCTCGTTCTGTTATCGTGAATGTGGGTAACTCTAGTCCACTGGGAGTATTGCATTCAGGCACTGCTACTCCAAATTATGACGGATTTCGGTCGACTAATTTAAGCCTTGCTAATCAGAATTTCCTTTGCCGGAAAAGACGAAAAGATTGAAGGAAGCCGGCCTTGAAAGATTGCCGATTTCTCTGGTGCTATACGGTATAGGAGCACATTACTATTAAGATATGCTTTGAATTGTAGTGACACCGGAATTGATAGCCTAAATTGTATAATAAAGGTAAAAAAGGTATAATGGAATTTCTGGAGAGGCACAAGCATCAAAATTAGATATCAAAATTCGAGAGGATATCATGAAGGCATCGAAACAGTTGGCTTTTAACTATTAAAAAAGGAAAAGGACACATAACTTTTATTTCTCACGTTGTAGGTTGCGGTGTTGTTGGGCAAACAGCTTTTAAATAGCATCTTAATAATGTTCCAAGCACTCTAAAAAGTCTTCGAATCAGTATCAAGGTGTTTACATCATGAAAGATAGGTTATAGAGGATTACTTTGGAACTACGCTCATTTAAATGACTCAGGAGAATTGAATTTTTTGTGAAGGAACTTTCTCTTTCCGTAAATAAATATATTTAAGAAATATTTCATTTAAAAATTTAAAATTATGTTATTGTGGAGACCATTTTTGAGTATTGTTTATATGCTGGGCTAGAGACATTATCCTTAATACAAGCTCGAATTATTCAAATCTGAACATTGTTTCATAATTGCACCCACGCACGAAATTTTTAAATTTTCTTCTTTTTGAAAATCAACTTTACGATTTCCGACGTCATTTGGTAGAAAATCAAGTGGAATCAAAATGCTGGAACTAGGAACTAATAAGGCAATTACTTAGTTAAGGAGCAACGTTGGCTATATATTACTGTGCCAAGCGATAATTAATAAAAATAGTTCACATGGGGCAACTTTAACAGCTCTCTTGGTGAAGGATCCATTTATTTGAATACTTATGTTGACATAAAATCAAGAATGTTTAGTAAACCTTATATACTATAACATTTAATCGTATCCATAGTGCATACATTTCATTATTAGAATCATATTCGAGCTACTACGCGCCTAATTTGTACTATTAACAATTTATAGCGTAGGCATAAATGCTCCATAGCCGTTCGGTAAATTAGAAAGCTTGACTTATAGCCCATAAAACCCTTTTTGAAGAGATTATATTAGAAATGGATTTTATGTAGATAATCAATAATTTGACTAACGTTTCTGATTTCAACGAACGCCTACGAGAATTGCAATCTGAACTGATTGAACAAAAAGGATTTATAGTTAAATAAATTGGGTTCCTTGTTTAAACAGTAGTTTCACGCATGGAAGGCCGAATAAGCGGGCCGAGAATAAATGACCCAGAAACTTCCATTTTGACTTTTTCAAAATAGTTTAAGCATTTTTTGCTGACATGAATCGCAACATTGAATGAAATCCTTTTCTGATCAAGATGGGATTTAAATTTTTGAAAAATGATATTATAACTTCATTGCATCGGATGAAGAAATATGCGAAGTATATTCACAAATTTCTCTTAAAATTGTCTCAATAATTATACTAGGCTTCCTTAGCTTTATATTCGCCAAATCCCTTTCTAGACATAGAGAGAGCGTTCAGTCAATAACGTGCCCACTGAATCTATCTAAGAAGGTCGTCTCCAGTTGAGGCTAAACAAATGTCTGATTAAATCGTTAGCCTTAATGCTGCAAACTGGGATTGTCCAGTGAAAGACATGATAGACACAACGAGATCCCTCACTAAGGACACACGGCAGAGAGATGATATGCGTGTACGATGCAATATCTGTAACAATCTCCCTTTCTACTACTGGAATACTTGAATACTCCCTTAGTTTGGTATTTATATTTTGTATTTTAAGACAAGAATAGGATAAAGGCGGTGGCATCTGCTAGTAACCTGTCAATTTTAGTGTTGGGGGAATCACTCCCGTGATCAACGAAATTATGGAATATATCCCGATAAAAGAAAATGCTTATATTATAATTTGTGCTCTCAGCATGACCCTAGAGAAATTGAAAACTATTCTCTTCGTTATGTGAACTAAAACCCCAGACTTAAACGTTGCTTGACGTTGTGTCCATCATTCCTAGCTACACCGTAGCACCTCTTATCTTCGAAATTTTAATTCTAAATCTAAAGGTCAACAGGATATTCGGTACAGATAGACATCAAACATATAAACCACATCCTGAATGCGATTTTAATCTACAGATGCAATAAAACTTTCGTTTCTCTTAGGCAAAGTTAAAAAGGATCGTCCTGTACAAACGAGTCAATTTTATCGATGGATCACGGCGGCTTACTGGTATGAGGAGGTAAAAAGCAAAAACTTTGCTTGAATAGTCTTGCAATTTTCATGGTTACGAGTGATTTACTCGCAAATCCATATTTTCTTTCCCAGAAACCTTTCAAAGACATCCTTTTTTCCTTCACAAACCTTAAGCATAATGGTTGAGATTCTCCTGATTCTCCCCAGTCTCCTTACCGAAGGAATTAAATCACCACACAATTCTTTAACTGAGACTTTCCTTCAACCAGAAAAGACTGGGAAAAATTGTAAAATGATCGAGGGTTGTGACACGAATATGTCTATTAAAGCTTTCACCTACCTTCTGCCTCCGCCTGGTTCTTTTCCCGATTGCGGAAGACGGGATTCCTAATGGGAAAAAACGAGCTGGCTTACTGATCAGACCAGGCTTAGCACTTGGGGATTTTTCACTGAAGTAGTTGTAGCACCGTTTATGGAGTTGTGAAGGGGCAATCTTTCAAACAACTCTCTAAAGCAAACTTCTGGAACTCTTTTTTCCTATATTCTAACAACAACTTTCTGCTCCACTAGGATGGGTGAAATCAGTTATGATTTCCGGGGGTCACATTCAGGCATGAAGTTGTTAGCAACTGTCCAACCGGTATTCACGTACCAAAATAATTGATAACTACCTGCAACAAGTCACAAGGGTCACATGGCTCTAGTCACGAGGGCGTGAATGAAGCAGAATTAAGTGTTCACTTCCTCTTTAATCCTCTGGCTCGAGATGTTCTTCAAAGAACTGCGATAAGCGCAAGTTTAACGATTTATCATGAAGTAATACTATTTGCGAGAATCTTGAATGAAAGAATGGTTTTACGCGCCATATTTCATATGAACAAGTCCTTATTGCGTTTCGAGAAACATGGATTTAGGACCTCTATGGTTCTTTAGAAGTTGGTGTGGTTCAAAAGCAAATTATTTCCTATTCTATGCTGTCATAACGATGCTGTCTATGCTGTGCAACTAAAAATAGTAAAACAGCAAACTCCATGGACAAGACGTGCAGCCAGGAAGGACTAACAACCTATCGTTGTTTTACAAAGGGAACAAAAAATGTAATCTTTGTAGTCTAGGCGTTCTTAACAATATCACTAGCATATGTTACTCCATATGCTATTTCATATTTTCTTGAGCCTGAGTTATCAGCCCATGGTGATTGTGGGACTTGCAGTAGGGCGATTCTTTTAGAAATTCTTTTAGATTCCATGAGAAATTTCAACTCTGGTAAAGATTGCAGATATTACATCGATATTAGGGACATGTACTGCCCAATCTATATATTCTTGTGTTAGTGCTCTAGTTAATAGGAGCTTGGTGTATAGTCATTTGGCCAATGTGAAACCAGACTGTCAATGGAAGTTGAAAGAAACTTATCAGGGAATTCCAAGCTTCCAGGGTTCTAAGATTTGGTTCCTCAATTCATTTGGAGAATGTGCATTACTGCGCTGATTTGCTGAATGGCTTACATCGCAAAAGGAGACTATCTGGTGTGGCAACCATATAATGCGGTGTATAATGTGGTGTGGCAACATTCCCCAATGGCCCTACAGTTTTGCCGTTGCCCTTCTGGACCTTTTTTATACCCCAAGAGACGGGTCACCATTTCGGGACTTTTGAAGAGATCCAAAAGTCTACAACGAGATGCTTAAAGAAGGCTGCCGTCGACGTCTTCTATGACACTTACCGGGAGTGGAAGGAATGCTGGCTCCAGTATTCTGACTTATACGGAGTCTACTTCGAAAGGAAGACCTTTCGACTCTGACTGAGTATACTCACTTTTGACACTTATATTTTAACGACTATATCAGAAAACGATGCTTTTTCCTGCAATCATTCAACTTATTTTGGGACAGACCCTGTTTCGTAAGCCAAATCCGTTAAGCTTCCTTCAGAGCTTTGAGAATCAATTTAATTGCTTCTGGCATAAAAATTTGATTGCTCCTGGCAATCATCGAATTATATTCGCCTCAAAAAATAATATTAATTACTCTCTGATGAACGGTTCTATTGGTTTACTTTCTAATAGTGCGAATTAAGCTGAAGCTTCTGTCATTTTGGGAAACTTTTTCAATGGCGAGGAGTTTTCAGTAGAAGAAAGGATCAGGTGATTAGACTTCTGAGACTACACCACTATACAAAGACATGACTCCGGGTAGATCAACATCAGGTGTACACACTCAGTTCTTTTGAAAGAACTTTTAGAATTTCTTAAGCACTTAATAAATGAAGCGAACCTGGATTTGGTGTAATATCGTACATGGTATCAACTCGGCGATTGGACAAGAACCTATAAATTTTAACGATCATAAATAATAAGATTTTTGATGTGCAAATTATAGGAAAGTCAGCAATAATTGAGGTTTTACATTAAAAAGAACAGTGTTCAACATTCCCTTCGAACTGGAAGCCAAAAAGTTGTTGCCTTTAATGGCGAAGATAGTGAAGCAAGGACTAATTGCATGACTCAACGAAGCTTTTTACTACCCCAGAATTATAATTTGGAGTAAAAAAATACCCTCTTTCTAGTTTATGCTGTTCAGAGTGTTGTAATTTTACGAAGAGAGTTCAACGCGAAGATTTTAGCTGATTTGATATAGTATAATTTTATGCTTATGTTCGTGGTTCAAAACGTTTATTTAAAGTATATTAGTTATAAACGTCACTAAAGCTCACTTAATTCATAGGTTCTTTTTGGGGAACGGAAGTCATGAGCCAATCCAGGGGAATAATTCAGTTCTGCGACCGATTGAAGCAACATTTATTTATTTACCATATTATGCAGGGAAAATATTATTCCATGCTTCCAAAACATATAAATTTTCTGGTCTTTTAAAGGTAATATCTGTGGTCTTTTCAATTTTTAAACTAAAAAATTCATGCATTTAAAAATGTAGCGCCCGATAACACTATTTCCACGTGAAAAAAATTATGTTTTAAAGAGGATTGAAAATTACTTTATCATTATAAAGAATGATGAAAATTACTTTATATTATTAAATTATAGTGACAATTTGTTTAATTGTTGGAAAAGGCAGATGCAATTCGATTCAGACGAGGAAATTTTCATATTAAGGATGAGACGAAAAATCCGTCTCTTTTTACTCTTTTTTTTAATGAACAAATAGCGTTGAAAGGTACATGTAAGTAATTCGGACTAGACTGAGTGCAAACACAGCAGTTGACGTCACGGCCGTGGAATCCTGGTATCTTTATCTCCTTTGCTCAAACGTATCTAGCTTTGTATATAAAACACATTGAACATCTTTCAATAGGTAAAACTATCGGAATTACGCTACTGTACCTAAAAAAACATAGGCCCAACAAAAAAGAGGTCAAGACCTTTTTGAAAAGAGTACTTAAGTGAGTTTTTCGAACTCTTATGTATGTAAGGACATAAGAATTGAAACAAACACGCAGGGGGCAAATAAATAAAACTGATTTTAATACAACTTTGAGAGTTTTTACATCCCCAACCGGAAGGTCCAACAAGGTACTTTCGAGTTTTGAGAAACATTTTGGTATAGTAACCAAAAAGTTTAAAACAGAAACATATAAATTGTCATAATTACTATTGAGATCTGGAAATAAAGACGCGCGTTTCCAGGTCATAGACAAGATCCGGCTAATTTGCCTCAACGCCCAGAACCCATACATCGAACCAGTCTCAATACTAAACTAAACAGTGTCAAATAGAGTGCAAGGATACCAAAAAATAAAAAAAGAATATTTTCAGGTTTACTGATTAAATATTGAACTTTATTACAAATATCAAAGTGGTTTGTGATTTATTTTTGCTCTTTGTTAAATTAAAATCAATCACAAATTAAAAGTATTTGGTAAAGTAAACAGAAGAAAAAGACCAAAAACGGAAGAAAAAACTCAGTTGATCATTTATTTTCTAAGGAATAGAGCTTTGAATTATTAAAACAATTTGCAGTCATGAAAATTTGGAATAAATTGAAAACTAAGCACTGTTAAATTCTATAATAAAGGCATATACATACATAATGTCTATATATATATATATATATATTTTCTTCAACAAAGAAGTTCATTCAAATTCAAAGATGTTCATTTTCATTTCATATTATTGCTAAAAGTAAGAAAATAAATAATTTTATAGAAATTCACTCACATTATATTCATGTATTTTTTGTTTCTTTCGATTTTACAACTTACAATATTTATTTTTTATTCATACATATACCTATATATCAATATGCTAAGCTTCTTGTTTATATATATAGATTTACGTTAAAGTTTTGTTTTGTTTTTGAAGTTTTTGTTTTTTTCTTCTTCTTCCATTACAGTAGTTCTTTTTAGTAGCGAGTCTTTTCACATAATTCTAATTTTCAATTTTCTTGCTGCCTCCTCCAATTTATATTTTGCTTTTTGTTTTAATTTTAACTCTATCAACTTTTGGTATGTGTTCTCATTTCAGTTGTGTATTTTTTACTTTTTTTTTATTATTTAGTACATAATTTAATATACCTAAGAATTTGTTTCGGTTTATTTATTTGCTTTATCTATTAAATATTTTTACCACTTTTCGTTTTTTGTTGTTGTTTTAGTTTCATTCTTGTATTAATTTTAAGCTTTATATCGACCAAGGAAGTTTCCATGTAAAATTTTTCGAAATTGAATATTTTTTTGAAACGATTCAAACGAAATCAGATTGAATGAAAGTGGATGTCGATGAAATCAATTTTCGTAGTGGATGGTCAAAACAAAGGAATTATTAAATATTTATTGAAACAAGACAAGAATGTAATGATTAAGTTGGAAAAGATCGACACATGTTGACAAATGTTTCAAAATGAAAGTCGAAATCGAAAACATAGGATCAATCTATTCGACGGTTGATATTAATTAAAATCAAATCTAGTATTTATTAAAACTTATAAAATGGTTAAAACATTTTACAACAGGAGTTTCGCTATTAAAATCATGAGTGAGTTTCCAAATAAAATATTTACAGCTACGTGAATATCTGATGTACCTGATGTTACTTTCACGTCTTTTTCTTCAAGGAAAGGATGGTCGATGACATGTATAATACCATTTGTACACTCGACATCGGGACGATAGACATTGATTTTGCGATTATTCCAAGTGATTGAATAGCCTGAAACAAGAACGTTAAAATTATTCGTAGTAAAATTTCATCATAATTTGCAATAGTTTAATATCTTTCACTCAATATTTGGCATTTTCTTAAGCTTAAAATCTAAGATACTCAAAAAATGCATGCAATATGAAACTCAAAAGCTTGAATTCAATTACGGCAGGATAATTTTAAACGTTCTGTCATGCTAAATTGGTGCGAAATTTCCATTGATGTAATTAACACTGAACGATTAATTTGAGCTGTGTCCTTAACAGGTTCCTTGTCTCCGTACGAAAGTGACTTTGCGATGTATGGTATGAGTGTGTCGTTTCTTTTTTTACGTGTATCATATGTAATTCATTGAACAGGGAACCTGTTAACCCGTGAGAAGGCGCGCTATGAGCAATTTGCTCACACAAAAATTTAATTCAAAAATTTTTTGTCTTTCCCTTGCCACACCAATTCAAGCACTTAAGTACCTTCCTAAATATTCACCCCCTCTCCCCTGACGCAATTCTCGATCCGCTCAGTGGCGTTGCGACCGCGCAGCAAGGCGTTTGTGGAGGCCGTGTACCAACGTGCGGCACTTTGCTCATCACGCGCCCATTCGTGTAAGTATTTATTTTTGTGGTTTAAAAAAGTTAGATTGTTATTTCTGCCATATTATTTCATTTGTTTGATTTATATTAGTTGATTATCATGTAAAAACTCTTTAGTAATAATGTTATCATTTTTATTTTTCTTCTAGCTACACTACAGATACAAAACGGACGATCGAATGCAAGCACAAATTTGTTCGTGGTTGGAAGAGGATTCTGGTGATGAATTGGATGCAGATCTTGAAAATGGGGAACAATATCGTGTTGATACCATAGAAAGCGATAGTTCTGTCATCCGGAGTCCTCACGAAACTGATACGGAGCAATCGTCGGATGAAAACGATGCTGATATTTCTACTCCCGCGACTCAACAACAAAGAGGTAGGATCCCATACTATATTGGCAAAGATCGTTCCACAAAATGGCTTATCCACAAGTCTTTACGTAACGTACGTACTAGTTATCCACCTGCCAGGAGTAAAAAATGTAGCTAAGAATGCCAAAGAACCTTCACAATGTTTCTCATTGTTTGTGGATGATACCATGATAGACAAAATAGTGCTGTACACGAATGTGTACATAACTAAACTACAAGAAAAGTTTTCACGTGAACGGGATTGCAAACTTACAGATGCAGTTGAAATAAAAGCATTGATCGGAGTTTTGTACATGGCGGGCTTGAAAAAGATCTGTCATTTAAATGTAAAAGAAATGTGGCTAGATGATGGAACAGCATGTGATTTTTTTAGAGCAACCATGTCTATAAAAAGATTTTTATTTTTGTTACGGGTTTTGCGATTCGATGACATAAATACTCGTGATAACAGAAAGGAAACCGACAACCTGGCACCAATCCGACAAATTTTTGAAAGCTTTGTTGCTCATTGTAATCAAAATTACACACCCGGGGAATACTGTACTGTGGATGAAATGTTGGAATCATTCAGAGGCCGCTGTAAATTTAGAGTTTATATATCCAACAAACCCGCAAAGTACGGCGTCAAAATCTATGCACTTGTAGATTCCAAAACCTTCTACACAAGTAATTTGGAGATTTACGCCGGGAAACAACCCGCAGGGCCATTCAGTTTGAGTAACTCCGCTGCTGATGTAGTGAAGAGAATTGCACGACCCATATTGAACACGGGAAGAAATCTAACTATGGACAATTATTTTACATCCATACCGTTGTTTGATGAACTGAAAAACACCTACAGAACAACTGCGGTGGGAACAGTGCGAAAAAATAAAAAAGAGATTCCGCCTTCTTTTTTGTCAACAAAGGATAGGCCAATGCCAAGTTCAATTTTTGGTTTCGGTGAAGATAAGATAATCTTATCATATGTGCCAAAGAAAAAAACAAAGAAGATTGTCCTTATGCTATCAACACTTCACAATGACGACGCTATAGACCAAGAAACTGGAAGTGAAGCTAAACCTGAGATTGTAACACTTTACAATTCCACAAAAGGAGGCGTAGATGTTGTAGATCAAAAGAAAGAGGATTATTCCGTTGCCAGAATCACATCAAGATGGCCAATGCGCTTATTCTTCTCCATTTTGAATATAACTGGGATCAATGCCCAAATAATATACAAAGCCAACACAAACACTCTGATTGAGAGACGAACATTCTTGAAAGAGGTGGCTCTCGAGCTGGTGAAACCACATATTTCACGCCGGATTGGCATGGAGAACATATCCTCAGATCTCAAATTTCTAATGAAGCGATTTGTGCCGGCTCCTGTGCCTGTTGCGGAGCCAGGACCAAGCGGATTTTGTGCAATATGTCCTAGACGTAAAAATAGAAGGTCAAAAAAAAGCATGTACTTCGTGCAAGCAATTACTTTGCACCGAACATGTAAAATACATGTGTTCAGTGTGTTTCGAGAGCCACATTAGTGTAGATTTAATGGATGAATAACACTTTTTAGTTTTTGTTATGTAACAGTTTTTATTGTGATTTTTATGAAACGTGCCAAAAAATTTATTTACTACTAGCTTGTTTTGTTATTTGCGTTAGAAGTTGCTATTATGTTTGATAGTTTTGATTAAAATACTTGTTTTCTTACTTACTAAACCTTGTGTTATTTATTTAAATACATAAGAAGCCAATAAATATAGAAACACTAAAAATATAAACATTTATGATAGTGTGAGCAATTTGCTCGCGCGCGCCTACTCGTGTAAGAAAATTAGGCGCGCCTTCTCACGGGTTAAATCGATCAAACATCAAATACGATAAAATATTCAGGCGGCTTTGATTTACTTAGCAACAATAAGGATCATAAGTTGTTTCTCATCCACAAATTGAAAACTTTCTGCAACAATTTTGGTTGACATCCTTACGTATCAGTACCGTGTGCCTGAAGCAAAAACTGAAAGTTTTTCTCGGACAGTAGAAAAGCGCAACTTGATCAGAGGTTTATCTGAGGACAGTAGAAAAGCGCAAGTTGATCAGAGGTTTATCTGAACCACGGGTTGGGGGACGCAAATGACAGATTACTGTTAGCCCCCCACACGGTTGGCTGGAACGTGGTGGTTGCGGTTTCGAAGGCTAGAGTGTACGATGAGCATTTAACAGTTGTGTTCGGGAATCCATGGAGCTTTAAATAAATTGAGACCAGGGACTGAAACTTGTTTTAGATCTTGAGGGTGGTGGTTGACACATTGTTTCAACTCCGTCTATGGAGACCGTGGAATTAAGCCGTAAAGGCAGGTGTCCACGTTAAACCTTTTGACTTCATCCTTCCGGATAGTTCGAGAGGTAAAGCCTAACAACTACCTCCCTTTCATTATTAATTTAAAATTGGTCCAGATTTTACTGTCAAGTTGTAAGTTGTAAGTAGGAAGAGGGAATGGAGAAACGAATTGTAGATATACAAATATCGAAGTAAGACTTAAAAACTGCCTCAGTACCCGACAAACGAAGGAGAGGGATCTCCGGGGATTTGAAATGTGTTTGAATGGCGTCAAACACAAGTCGTCCAGAGCTGTCGATTCAGGAGTACACGCTGCTTAATAGTTGCAGGTACAGCACTCACTGGGAAGTCTCAATAATCAAGTCCTTGGAAATATTTGTATTTCTTGTGTACGAAACATTGTTCAAGACAATTGTAACCTCTCTGTTCTGCTGGAGAAGTGAAGAACTTGTTTCGCAAACTTTAATTTTTACTGATTTTATTTACAGTGGCTGGTACTTGTTTTATTTAACACGGTGTTTATTATAATTAAAAAAAGGGCGTATTATCCGTTTGAATATAGTAGCTCGGTTTCTCATCCCAAGAATACTGACTTAAAATAGGAATAGGAATCATAATAGTTTTTGGCAGTATCCCCGGTTTTAGTGTGTCCTTGATGACCTATTTTAAAGATTGTGTCCTAACTTTTTGACTGTTCGTTTTTATTAACAATAACAAACCCAATAATTTTGCATTCAATTCTTGCTAAAATTATACAGGTGTGATTAGGTATATAAGGTTTTTTTTTTTTATTTTTGGAGGCAGCTTGGTAATATCTGTAATGAATAAGCTATATACGTTTGTCTCGCTTTTTTTCGCTGTTTTTGTTGATTTTCAGAACGAGATTACATTACATACGAGTTTCGGCGGTGTACCATCTTCGAAGTGTGGTTTCGTTCAATGGGTAAACGACGCATAACGCTGCTTCTTGGAATGGAAATAATGTGCTGCTGTGGCATGTGAAATTCATGGGTAACGTCAAGCAAAGCCATCATTGTCAAAATTTTTGGCTATGATTAAAATAATGAGCCCTACTGCAATGCTAAGGTAAAATTCAATGTTAAAATGTCGGGTGAGTCTTATTTGCTAAAGTATCGCCATGTTTGAACCCATGTTGTACGTGCGAAATAATGCCTTGCTTTTCTATAACTACTTTTAATTTAGTTCAACATAAAAGGCAACTTTGCAGGTGTTTATTTCTCAGAAAAATTACACAATTTGCTTTTGGAAAAACTTCTATTAGTGGCACTTCCATGCGCTAGGATATTTTCGTAATTAGAAGACACTTTTACGTGAATATGACGTATTTGTCTGGAAATTAATAAATTATATTTGAATGAACATGATATTACTATCTATATTTTGTTCTTCATACAGTATAAGTGCTTTTTCTTTACTTATTTATTTGGTCTTGAGTTTTCCCATAAATCGAGCAGAAGTTTATGTGTTTAGGTATTGTTTGGCTAATTCCACCTCATCTTGATTATTTCCCAGAAGTGCATGCCTATCGGACCGACGAAAAATATTTTGACACTGTCGAAAACATCGTCTTTCATTGTTAGTTTAAAAGCTTGCCATAATTTTCTTTTTTCTTGCTATAAACATTTATCTGTTTTTATCTTTTTTTAACTAAGTGTCCGTTTGTGTTTTGAAAAATTGTCTCAACGAACTTTGAACGGATATCTGGACTTTGTACATTGTATACATTGTATTGAGAATGATCTTACCCAAGTATCCTTATTTAGCATGGTTTCGGCATGTTTGTTTCCCACAGTACCCTGTTGACGATAGGATGTATTCAAATGAGCAGCTTTAAACACTGGCACTGGAAAAAACCGAAGTGGTCATCCTAACGAAGAAAAGAATCCCCAGAGTACGGCCTATCAGTATAGGGGACGAGCTGGTTGAATCGAAATCAGCAGTAAAGTACCTGGGCGTCCTGATAGACTCGAAGATGAGTTTTTCCCAACAAATCAGGGCAGCTGCTGACAGGGCTGCAGCGCGTGTGACGGCACTCACCCGATTAATAACTAACATAGGAGGGCCTACCACATCAAGGAGACGACTCTTAATGAGCGTTGTGCAGTCGCTTCTACTCTACGGATCAAAACTGTGGGGCGATGCTCTCAGCAAGGAGTTACACTGGAAGCGGTTGGCACAGGTGCAGAGACAAGGAGCGTTGCGAATCTTGTGCGCATATCGAACGGTCTCCGGGCTGGTAATCGTAGGGGTGATACCCATCACCCTCCTTGCGAGAGAGCGCAGAAGTATTTACCTGCGCAGCGGTAAAGACCGAAGAGAAGAAATCACCAGGGAAGAGAGACGTCGCTCTCTCAGCGATTGGCAACAGTCCTGGGAGCAAGAAACAAGGGGAAACAAGGGTCTGATCCCAGACCTGAGGCCGTGGTTCAGTCGAGTGCATGGTGAGACCGATTTCTACTTGACCCAGCTCTTAAGCGGGCACGGTTGTTTTCGGTTCTACCTATACAAAATTGACAGAGTACGGTCTCCTAACTGTGTGTTTTTTGCAGGATATTGGACGACGCCTGTCACACATTCTTCTACTGCAAAAGGTGGAGACAGCAGCGGTGAGACCTCCTCAGCGAAATTGGAGAGCTCTGTCCGGAAACTATCGTGGGAGTAGTGCTGAAATCAATTGACAATTGGAATCGCGTAGCGCAATATGCTCGGACAGTGCTGATACTGAAAAAAGCTTTATTGGAGCGCTGGGAGGCATCGAGATGGATAGATCTCTTTTCTAGCACTTTCTTCCTCTCCCTTCATTCTCGTTAGAGAATAGATTCCCATAAACCGAAGGCGCCTCTAGGCGTAGGAACACGAGGCCTAGCCCGAAGTAATATGTCAAACGGTTTCAGGCTAGGTTCTCAGGTAGGTTCTCTTCACCTCCCTACCACAAAAAAACCAATAAATCATCGAAGTGGAGGAAGACCTAGGAGGGATTATAAAAGTTTGAAGAACGTATTAAGTATTAAAAAAGATTACTGCGCATGGAAAAAATCAAAAGGGCTGACCCATATTCCTTTCCAATTATTCGTTAGAGTTAATAAAAAAACATTTGTTTTAAGTAGCTTGGACAGCATTTATCGGTCTAGAATCCTTTACTGCACTTGAAATGAATTTCATTTACCAATTCTTGGGAAAAATTAAGAGAAAGAATGCAGCATCGGGAAAGAGTTTAAAGTGCAGACAATAGGTTTACCCTTTTTCGGATGTCGGGGTGCGCAAATATCGAGGGTCATAAGTAAATTAGCTAGATAGCCGTTGGGTGTGCATCCGATTTCCGGTTTTTCATATGGATCAGCCTTCAGCTTTGAGTTATATATTCTTGATGCCAGTTTGACACAGAGTAGCATCTTGACTATTTTTCGATTGAAAAAGAAATCTTCCGTTGCATTTGTATTTGAATTTGCAAGCAAATATATTAACATAGACTTAGAAGCAGATAAAGTGCATATTCGTGCATGGTATTTTTACTTTTCAAGTTTGATCTTGGATACGATACACCTGAGGCTCATCGGTATATAAGTAGGATTTGTGGAGAAAACGTGCTAAGTAAATGAGCAAACGAGCGGTAAGGACGGCACAGAAGGTGACAGATGATGATCTATTGGAAGCCATACAAAGAGGTGGTAGGATGACTATCGCAGAATTATCGGCGAGGTATGCAGTGCCACTTTAGAGAGAAGAATCCATGCGCTAGAATATGTGGTAAACTTAGATGCTTGGGTACTGCACGAACTTTCGAAGACAGAATAGCCTGCTGGGAGATATAGCAGGCTTTTCCGTTACAGCCTCTTGCTTTCAGCATCACCGCATTTTCCTCATCAAACTGATGAAAAATTTCGCCGATAGGTGGTCGCTGGAGATGAAAAAGGAGTCTTGTACAATAAACCAAACGGTTCCGGGTAGTTTGCAATCAAGCTTGCAGACACGGAAGATCTTTTTGTTTGTTTGGTGGGATTCTCGCGGAGTCATTTATTAAGAGCTTCTGGATTGGAATCAAATGTTAAATATGAATTTTTAATATTAGCAAATGGAGCGGCTGGAACAAACATACGTGATACGCGGCTCACCACGACAATGCGAGACCGTACACGGTGCCAGTTACCCAGCGCAAATTTATGGAAATTGGCTGGGAACTTTTACTCCACCCACCATATTCTGATCTTGCTGAAAAGGATTGCTACTAGTTTCAGCCCATGGAAAACCTAGCTGAAGGAAGGAGAATACACCACTGAAGAAGATCTTCGTACTGAACTAGCAAATTTCTGTGAGGGTAAGGAGGAAGATATCTACAGGAGAAGGAGACAGCTAGTTCCAGAACATTGGTGACAAGGCATTTAGGAGATATTCAGTTTAAATAACTTAGTAGTTAAAAAAATTAATCATTTGATTCGCAATCGAACGAAAACAAAATTTTGCACACACTCAATCGCTTCTACAACATTAATCAGTCCCGAATTCTTTCGTAGAACCGAAATGAATTTCATTTACCGGGACGTAAAGATAATTGACAATGGAAAATGCAACAAGCACTGGAGCAGACTTTCGAAGCTTCAAATGTTAAGGATCTTCTTCAACATGTTTGATGACAAATTTTTTCGACGGTGTGACAGAATGGACATAAGAAAGAGTCCTAACTGGGAATTTCACAAAGCATTCTCGTTTGAAGATGCACTGTCTTCACAGGGCAGATAGGAAGGTGCTTCCTTATTAAATAGGGATTTCGACCCCAGAAGTCAAAGCAAATCACCGTTCTTAGAAAAATTCATTACACAGGATTCGAATCTGAAATGTAAGGCTTTTACTTAAAACTTCAACGGCGGAAAGCTTATAAGTATTTGACTTAACTTAACCTTGTAACTTTTAAACACGTTAAATTTATTTGATCCTTGGTTTGCAAAGGTACTAGGTCATCGATAGACCTTCAGATTATTTTGCTGCTCTAGGCAGGAAGGAAGGAAGATTAGACTTTGTATAGACTTAGACTTTGTATAGACTTTGTACTATAAAATCATTTGATAATATCCAGGAACTCAAGATTCCGGCTATTCATCATTTTTTTTGGTTCTCTTTGGTAAGTTTCTATGCAGAGAGGTGATGCTGACAACTAGATATATCTACAAGAATTACACTAAGGGCGATAATAAGCTAGCCTATTGAGCCAAAATTGTGGCATACTGTGAATACTAAACTTGTAGTCTTAAGTATAAATTGAGAAATAAGGAGATTGCAAAGAATCTTGTTTTTCAAAGTACCTTTCCTGCCTGAATTTGTTCATGTAAACAGCATTGTTAAATTTCAATTTGCTTAAAACTTATTAATTTCACAATTTTGTAGTTACTCGAATTTTCGTAATTAAATTATTTGTAACAATTTGCAAATAATTTTTGAATATTCTCATGTCTTCCATTATATCCTCACTAAAGAACCTTTCATGGCATACTAAGAGGCATATCCATTTTATTGTTGATTATTTGCTATAAAATCCCTTTCCTCAGAATTCACATAAAAAATGGATCCATTGATAAATTCATTTCCATTCTTTCTCCACCGTCACTTTCGGACAATATCCTTGTAATTTTTATGTGTTTACAGACATATTCAAATTCATAGTTGTATATCCATGAAAATGAAACCTGTAGGATAGCCAGAAGCTAGGAATGTATTTTCATCCTTGTTGCTGTATAAATTTTTTGTCAGTTTTATTTAAATTCCGCTAGGGAAGCAATAACCGAGCGAAATGGAAATACGTTCATTAAAACATTTTAGGGTAAGGACGACAACCGTTTTCATAGGTGGGAAATATGAATAACCAAATAATATAGCGACCGTTCAATTGTTGTTAATATAGGGTGAAGCGTCGATGGACGTTAGCAAAAGAGTTTTGGAAAACACAAAGTTTTTCTCGCAACGGATGCTGTAAGCAGGTGTTTTTGGCATGAACGGGATAGATTTTATATACATACATATATATCTCCCAGATTGCAAATTAAGGTTCATTCAGTTTGTGAAATTTCAGAATTTAATGAAACTGGTGAACCTTGAGATGGACAAAAACAATTTTGTCTGACTCTGCGTATATTATAAGAACATAATTCTACTTCTGGACAACATCATTCTGCTTCTTAAAATGCGTTTGAGTATAAATACAATTTTATGCATTGAAATTCGCCCGTCCTAAGTCCAATCAAAAAAATTCCAAAAAAGACGAATGCTTGCGAATGTTGTTAAAAAATGAGTTCAGTCAGCATAGAAGGCGCAAAAAGGACGTTTCTATGGAAATTTGATTTCAATAGCATCTTTGCCTTCAAGTTTATGGAGAAATATTCGCATATTGGATAAGTTCTTACTGTTTTTGCAGAAAAAAATCCTTGTTCAAAGTATGTGGTACAGATGATCTCATTCAGAGTAAACGTGATCACAACTAATTTTTCCTATCGTTCTGGCAGCATATAATTTCTACCTCTGAGGAAAGATAATTTTTGTGAGACTAACTTTAAGGTCTTTGTAAGAATGAGAGGGTTGCTAAGCTAGGGCGAATGCCATCGGACGAACAAATGCCGTTGTTTGATGCAGTTGGCGCAGGACTTTAGATTTCAATGCTGTTAAGTAGGTTTCACAAGCGTTTTTATGAAACATCGGCTCCTTGGCGTCCCTCTACTCGTATAGCAAACTATCCTCTTTAAACGCTCGACTTCGACGCAGCTTCAGTCGATAGAAATTTCCCATATTGGCAAATAATGCAAAGTTTAAGGGGACTACTCCCTGGTGACTACTCGCAGAAAGAGATAGAAAAAGCATGAGTCAATTTATTTTTCTATCTTGTTATCATGCGAGAGCTTTGGGTATTCTTGCTTTATGCAAACATTACAGACAATTTACCAATTCAATTAACTTTCCACTTATTTTGATTGTTTTTTGCTTGCGGTGACGTTTTCCCTGCTCAAGATGGTGATAATAAGCAAAACCTGAATCTAATGGGGTTTTTTATATATATCTCATATGTAGAGAAAGAGTTTCGAGCGTTAAAAAAAGTTTCGATATTAATATATGTCCGTGCTTATTCTTAAATTATGTGATCTTCATTAGGATTATTTAATCTTAATTTAGGATTATCGTAGGGAATACATTTTTCTGTAGTCAGTCGTGATAAGATACAAAAAAGTTTTCTTTTTCTGCTATTGAAGCAAAAATTCACGTTTTAGGAAATGCTGCTCGACGTCCTTAATATCAACTAAAAGCGTTTAACGAGCTTTTTCGAACGTTTCAATAACTCAAATGTTTTGAAACTGTTGCTTCCTCCACTTGTAATGACGTTAGAAGATTTCTTCAAACGTCTGACAGAAACAAAATTAATTTTGAATTACACCTCCAATTCTTCGTATTTAAGCTTTTTCAGTATGTCGCAGCGCGTTCATTGTTTCACGATCCAAATTTTTTTTTCAAAGTGTCGAACCGAATTTCATTTCCAGCATGACATACTTGTCCTTAGTATTATTCTGAATGCTCAGAATAAAAGTTTTTAATTTGAATTTGAAAAAAAGCTGTAGCTTTTTATTTTCAAAACAAATTTTCACAAGAGATCGAAAAAGGAACGTTGAGAAACGTCATAGAATTTCCACATGAATAAACAAATCTGAATTTGTTGCAATAATTTCGACTAAAAGTGGAATATGTTGTCATCTAGTTTGCGGAGACGAACTTCTACGGGAATAATGCAAAATGCCTGGAAAGAAAAATTACCCGCGAGCCATGGAAGAACTTTGAAAAAGCATTTTTTGCGCTTGAGGCTATCCTATCGAAACACATGTGAAAGGTAATAATGACTCCGAAGGGTAGTTAGCGACCAGAGCCTAAAAAAAATTACGCTGAAAAAGCGATAGCTTTCTACAAATAGCAAGAAAAAACCTGTTTTCAATGAACTCTTTGTTGATAGCACTTTGCAAGAGGGGATCAAAAATCTTTTTTGTAATATACGGGCTGTCAAATTTTGTCAAACAATGCACTATGTCATAGTGATGTGGCCAAATGTTGTTATTCAGAGACAAAAACGCCAACTTCTCTGACTTAACAGCTTATTCCGGTAATCCTGTCAGTACTGGGTTATCCTTATGTATAATTTAATTAAACATGACGTCGAAAATGGTTCACACACAGCGTATATTTCCATAAATGACGTTTTCGTGTTTGTCGGATTTGTTTATTACTAGAAAATGGCAGTCAAGTAGACCAACGAGATTAAATCAAGTTTTACTTTAAACTTTAAAAGACTAGCTCGCAAATAATAAATATGATAAATACGTATATGGAGAGGAGTGTATGAGGTAACCAATAATAAAACAATGGTGAAAGCAGCTTAAATACGGCCGCATATCAGCCTTCGCTCAGGCATTTCAAGCTTCGAATGCAATAACATCAGAAAATTTAGCGCGGGTACGACTTGCAATCGAAGAAGGCCGTCGGTTGCCTATACGCGAAATAGAAAGTGTTTGGGGTAATTTTGACAGATAAATTGGCAACGAATCGCATGCGGACGAAATTCATTCCGAAGATGCTAACGACAGAACAGAAGAATCTTCGCTTTGTAATCGCTCAAGACTATTTGGAAATGGTTTCTCATGGCGAATACGAATGAATGATATGTGCTTAAGGATATAATTTTTCGTGATTAATCATGGTTTCTTGGAAAAAACAAAACGGAAGTCATCACAGTATTATGGAGCGTGAAGGCCGAAAAACTCACGTCAACGTCGAAACCGAGTTAAAACGATGTTGACTGCTTTGTAGATTATGCAGGTATTGTACATCATGAAAATGCTCCGACAAGTCAAACGATTACTAAAAAAACAGTACTACATTGAAGTCTCAAAACGAAGAAAACGGTCTTATTTTTGTCCAATTGGTTATTGGTTACTTCATCGCGCGAAAGCATTCATCGAACCATGTGCAGCTTGACCAAGCATCAAGTCTTACAGCTTTGCCAACCTCCATATAATCCTGACACATATTTTTTCTCGACATAGCTCTGTTCTAGCTTAAAAATATTGACCAAAGTACATCGACTGACAGTTGAGGCTAATGCACCAAATTAGCTGGAGGCTATTCCGAAATCTGACTTCTAGGACTGCTTTAGGAAGTGGAAACGCCGATGAGAGCTGGTTGTTCGTTCACAAGAGAACTGAAGGAAAGATATGTTCCACCGGATGGCAAACAATAAAATCAGTGACAAAAAATATATATGGTATGAAGAAAGGCTCACTGCAATTTAAAAATTAGAGAGAGCTGGAATAGAAAAAGAATGATCTGACTAGGATGAAGGGACAGAATCAGTAAATTTAGTAGCCAGAAATTTGACGGAATAACTTGATAGCTTCTTCTTTGCGGTAGACTTACTGATTCTGTCTCGTCTTAGACGACAAATATTTGAGTATTTTTTTTAAATTATGGATGCATTAAGATATTCAGTTTGGAGAGCTTCATAATGAAGTGAGTTATAATATAGAAATTCAAAAGCAGAGTTGAAGAGCAAGCGACAGGCGAAAAGTATACTTCAAATAAAATTAATAAACTTTGGTAACTTTTTACACCATCGCCGCATCGTTTTGGACTCAGGCGCCTGGTTGTATGTAGCCACTCCTTTCCAGCAAACAAAATCTCCCTTAGGAGCTTCACAAGTCGTATCTGAATGTCACTCTGATATCTATCTAATAATATGTGGGCAGGGTCACGGGGATATACAGTTTTTTTCAGGAAACAAATGTGTCAATAAACAATATGGTATTTGCAGGGTTGTTAACAAGTTCAAGGAATGGATTGGTTTTTAGTTCAGTGACGCATTGTTAGTATCTAACTAAGAAAACTCGAGAAGAAATCAATCAGAATGGAGAAAGTTTGATGCCAGACCGTGATTCCTTGTGATCCTTACCATTCCAAGGACCATAGAGAATTTTCGAAATGGTCTTAGCTGTTTATGGAAACACTGCCCACAGTAGATCTACGGAATAAAAGTGGTGACACTTTTCAACCAAAAAAGGGGTTCGACTGAAGGCGCCGATTAGACTATTTGATTGGATTAAATTTTGTGAAAATAAATTCTAAAGTGGTGTAAAATTGATACATTCTCCTAAGACAGTTAAGTCAGATCACTCGATTGGATGAAAAGATTATGGCCGTTGTTTCTTGGGAAACGGAAGGTATCCGATTGATTCAGCACTTGAGAACACTTGAAGAACTTAATGTTTCCATAGTGGAAAAGCTTGAGTCAAAATTAGTTGGTGGATTGGTGGAAGCTATCAAAGAAATCAAAACAAGGATGACTGACTAAAAGCGTACTTCTTTTGCATGACATCGCGCTCGTGAGGAGTTACCCTATTTCAATGTCTTTCATTTACCAGTTAGAGTTAGAAAAGTTAGAAAGCAGTTAGAAAAGTTGCCCCACAAATTTCATGGTCTTCATCTCATCGTTAGTGACTATTATTTATTCCCAAAAGTTAAAACAGGGTTAAAGCGTGTGACTATAGCGTATACATCGAGAAAATTCTTGGACGTTCGTTTGGAATTCTTGGCATTCTCACATTAAAAGATAAAAGAGCATAAGTAGAATATTAATTGTATTGTACATTTTTAGGTATACGACCGCCGGAAGAATTGAACATAAAGAGCAAAATACTGAAAAAAGAAGAAAAATAAGAAGACGGGATGGAAAGTTTCTTTTAGAAGAAACAAAAAATGACGCTCTTCCAACGACTGTAGAACGCAGAAAATGACTGATAGACATTCAAATCAAAGAAGTAAGAGCCCAAACAGTACGATTTCAGAAGAATCAAAGTTTAAATGGGAAATTAGCTCGCCAAAAGCCTTGATTTTGGAAGAAGAGTCGCGAGTTAAGGTATCTGAGTTTTCTGCAAAGCGTAAAGACATGAATAAGGCATTGTGGTCAAGGGTGAGTTTTTTACTTTGTTTCCAATTTTTCTTCTCTCTCAGTGCTCTTGAAAGACAAACCAAGAATTAACCTGTTCGGCACCGATTAGAAGCGATTTGTTTAGAGGAAGGCCGGGTAAGCTTAAAGAAAATTCATAAGGAGAACCGTCAAACATGGTGGAAGCTCCTGGATGATGTGGGACTTCATGGCCGCGACAGGTGTTGGGAATTTGAATTCCGTTCAAGGAACAGTGAACCTAATGTGTTATCTGGATATTTTAAACGAAAATTTTGAAGATAGCTTGGAGAATCTCGAGATTGGGCTTAATTTTGTTTTTTATTGAGAACGTACCGAAACGTATAGCTTCGATGGTAAAGTATGCTTGTGAGTGATTGCCCTGAAGTTTCTGCTCCGCCTCCCCAGTCTCTCGATTGAAATGTCATGGGAAGTTTGTGGGCATTATAAAACAAGAGTGATCCAAACTTAAGATCTTTTTAAAAACTAAATGGGGGAGAAAAGTACGAAATTAAACTATCGTGTTGAAAAAAATTTGTGGAAATCATGGCAAGACGATTTGAGGCTTTTATTATTATAAGGCCTTACCAATGTAGGTATATTTATTATATTTATATACCTATATTGGTAAGCCTAAAAACGATTGAGCCTTTTTTGTCATTTTTCGATTGAATATTTCTTATATTGAAAATGAATTTTTTTAACTACATATTGCCCATTATTATCTATGACCTGTGGCCATTTTGTGGGTAGAGACATTATTCCATCTGTGTAGAACTTCTTTGGTTTATCGGCGAAAAACTTGGCGAAGTGATTTTGGCAGTCCCCTTTAGAAGTGAAATTCTTTTTCAGAGCGAAACATATGGTAGTCTGATGGTGTAAGGTCTAGAGTATCCAGCCCTACGCAATGGTTCGAAACCGTTTGGTGATGGATATTCAGTTCCTTAGCAATGTCATGGTTGCTTATGTATCGGACTTCTTCAATTTGTTGTAAGATTTCATCAACTTTTTCAGTGATTGGTCGACCTGAGCGAGGTGCTTCTTTGACAATAAAATTTCCCAAACAAAAGCGAGCGAACCATCTCTTGGCTGTGTTTTTTGACACCACAAATTTTTTCAGGAATCTGCGATGAATTCTCACCTTGATCGTAATGTAAAATATAACGATTTTTTCAGAAATTTCAATCACTTTCAAATGAATAAAACTTTTGACACGAATGACGAAACACACATGAAAATTGTGGACTGGAATGTTACCATTCAAACACATGTCAGTTTGACTGAATCTCATTAGTATTGCCCGATATATGACAACGAACACCATCTAGTGACAAAAATGCCCAATACTTTTTTCTACAATCTGAATTTATTTCTTTACGCTTTGTTTTGTGTTAATATTTAAAATAGAATAAGAGAAAAATAATAATAATAAAAAGGCTCAACCTTATGTATAGCTTTTCCTTTCTATATCACCTAACGTCTTCATGGCTTGTCCGACTTTGAGTATGAGTATGTGGATCAAGTATTTTCAGATTGTATGTGAAAAAAATAACGTAATGAATAAGAGCTGACGACTGTATTCAAATATTTTTAAGCATTTTTACGATAGACATTAAAAGTGTGTGTCGACAGAATAAACAGAGAATCTCTTTTTCAAAAAATCTGAAAAATAGGGGAAATAGGTTTATGTAATTTAAACTACTATGCACGTCCTGACGCCATATTCATGAAGGTCCTTTCTATCAATTGAGACCTCTGAACGAGAAAAATACTGAAATTAACTGATGAGGAAGATAGCCTAATAGACTAGGATGCGTCGCTACTTATACCATTTATTTGTGATTGTTGGATTAGTAATTTCGCAGAAAATTCATGGTTGGGCTAATTAAAAAACTGTTTCGGAGTTTTTCCTTCAACATGATATATACAACCCCCAGGAATAAAGTGTATTGAAAATAGTTACCTGGTTAACAAATATGTCGGTAATGATTTCAGAAGGGGGTGAGGATTGGCTGCATTTATTTATATTGGCTGCTATTCGGGCGTGGTAACATAAAACAACAAAACATTAATAAACACTTTTGCACTAACAATTTTTTGCTAAAAAAGTAGAAATACTCTTTAAAATGCCTCGAAGCATTCAAGCATATCAAGCAAAGCAATAAGTGCTATAGTGTGCAGTAGAATTTTTTAATTTTTTTTGAATTTTGTGCAGTGTAGAAGATAATATCAACTGGTCATAACAAGCTGCCGATTGAATTTTAAACCAATTTAAAACGAATTTAAAGTCATCTGCAGCAACCATCTTTAAATTGGTTACTTTGTAAATTGACTAGTTGGGAGTTCTAAGATATAGAGCAAATTGTAATTGTTTTCTAGGTATATATTGAAAATATTAGAGATATTATGCTCTTGTTACTAACAGCTACGTTTTTAATGTATCAACAAAATCGATTCGTGGCTAAGTTACTTCACTTCACATGCAAACAAAACAAAAGTTTATTACGCGAGTTGCACTATCTATTCTTCAATTTAAAATATCCATTAAACTGATCGTACTTTTACAAAAGCTTTTCATATTTCCTGTATAAAAAATGCTGCAATGCTACTAGATTTCACAAATATAATGTTTCGCAAAATAAACGCAGAAATCACGTATAATAAAGCGGAGACAAAGTGAAATCAATTTCATCCTATACGCAATTACATAACAGCAGTTCTATGAGTGTTTTTTTTAAATTTGAATCATAATTTTTTCATCCCTGATTTTTTCGCACATTCAAAAAGCAATTGATTCATTTACAACTTATTAATTTGCAGGAACTTTTGTACAATACGTAAGGACACTATAATTAACACAACTCACCCAACTTGCCAGGATCGTCGGCTGTATATGTGTATATGTTTGCAATTTGAATGTGAATTAATTGAGTAATTATTTTAGGGGTGAGAGAAAGACAGAGAAAATGTGAGGGTTTGAGATTAATTGAAAAATATACAAATTCAATGGAAATTATAATATGCAGTCACACTTACACACAGAAATTTATGTTATTAACGTGGAAGCAATGATTCAATTTATATATGTAAAAGTGTTGATTCTGAATTATCAAAATATTGGCTTGTGGCTACTTAAGGATACCATTTTAAGCGTTTCACTGCCAACGATTTGATATCAATGGAATAATGTTGAATTTTTTTTGTTTTGATAAACACTTGATAACTCTTCATAATTTTTTTCATGATAAATATTGCCAATACCGATGATTTTTAATGCATTTCCTGCAAACTATTTCTTATTCGTTGGATTTTTGGCTTTTACCCAGTGTAGACCTACATCCTAGTGTTTCAGAGTGCCTACAATCACAAGTTTGTTGATCAATTAGTTCGGGTTTAAGTAGTCAGTGTATGAAATCGATATCGTTGTAATCGGTATCATATAGCTGAAGTGAGTGAAACCTGAAACTAAATCTCTCACTCCTGCTTTGAGCAGGCAAAGACCTCGAGACTCTTCGCTAGCCGAAGTCTTTATGCGGATCAATCCAAGATGCCACAAAACTCATCTCATGCTGTGAATTCAAATCAATTTCTACCACTAGTCGAGCTTCCAGACAATCTTCCAGACAATACAACCAGATTCAACAACTCAGCAGTGAAGTACAAACCATAGTGAGGGTTCCTCCGATTAATTTCATCGACCTACCCCATGCTAGCATTGATACTATTTTCAAGGAAAGAAAAATGGAAAAATTTTCTACTTAAATCATGTCGGTCGATGTAATCTAGATGATTATAATAAGATCGAAAATCATTTACTTTTTCACCCATCAATGGCCAGATCTCCACCCTGGAAAATGTTATATTAACAGAGTTCCAGGACATGTCGTGCGAAGAACTTAAAAGCTTCTCAAAACAAATCATCAATTATGTGCACTGGATATCAAAACGCTCACGTCTAAGCTGGAGACGCCTATACATGCAAATGCAACGAAAATGGCTGAACTCAAAATGAATCAAACCCATCATATATACAATCGTGAGATGGATCTATTATTCCAATAAGTGCACAGATACAAGTACAAGTGCAAAATTAAAACATAGCCATTGCGACATTTAAAGGTGTGACCGACAAAACAGCATTGGAGAAGGCGCGGCAGTAGCCATCAAAAAATTTATTCCACATTTCCTTCTCCCCATCTTTCCAATCAAGTAACTTAATTATAATCCTTCCAATCCAACTCCCTTGAAAACATGGAGCGAAAATGAGCAGGAACCATAATTGAATTATACGACGTATATTTACCGAGATAAGATTCTTTTGCCCGGGATAAAATAAAAAATCCGAGATTTTTTGAGAAGAAAAAGTTTCAGTAGGGTGCATAAAAAATTCTTGCTGTACGATAACTTGAATGCGCGACGTACGCCTTGGAAATGCAAACCTAATAACCAAGCGGTTATCACGTGTGCAATTGTCTCATTAAAGACAACAAGTTAGTCATACATCAGCCCCAAATTCAACTTTCTAATCCCCTCGAGATCCAGCATCAATTTTGTCATAGCTGATAAAAATGTTCAACGTCTTATAACTCACTGTGCTGCTCCTCTCTGCATCTACCAGTACTCTTTTCGTTAGAAGCAGCAGCGAATTCGCCCAAACGATTCCACCGCTTCATGAAAGGCACTAATTCCGAAAAAACATTAACGAAAACATTTATTTCTTTCAAGACCATCTGAATTCCTTAAATAAAGCAGGAGACATAGAACGAAAAATATAGGAACTTAAAAATACAATGTGGAGAGCAATTGACAATAGTGCACCAAACTACAGAAGCAATGTCCAAGTAATGGGGCTCGGCGAGGAAGCTTATAAGCTGGTCCAAACACGTAATACCCTACATCATCAGTGGCGAAGGAATCGTGACCCCTGTTTGAAAACTGCTGTAAACTCTCCAACGAGAACGATTAAAGTCGAAATTACAAACCTCCAAAACAACGAACAGAACACTCTCCTCAGCAGCATTGAGCACAACGCACGAAAAGTCTGACTACTGAAACGAAAAACCACGATATTCCTGTAACTCTGAGAGACGATAATGGAATCCCGACTCGTTCCTGTGAAGGCAAAACCGAGTAACTTGCGGATATGTTTAAAGCACCGCAGTATCCCCTATAGAATAAACAAAAACAAGACAGAAAAGCAGCTAAATCACCTTCGGGAACTCTTGCAAAAACAAAAGACATAAATGAGGAAATTAAAACACTAAAGAATGGTAAAGCCCTTCGATTCGATGGACTACTCAAGATAGGCATCAAAAATATTCTTCAAAAAGAAATCGCGTTATTCTGCTTTATATTCAACGAGTGCTTTTAAACTGCTGGAAACACGACAGCATAATACAAATCCTGAAGGCTTGCAAAGATCCGCGAGACTCTAACAACTACAGGGCAATAAATTTAATAGCGGCAGTTAGTGGACCATTTGAGAAGTTTATCTTCTTAAAAGATTGACTGATTACGTGGAAAATGATAAAATCCTCCCTAAATTTTAGTTTGGCTCCAGGCATGGATACTCAGCAGAGCACCAGCTACTACGTC
Source organism: Stratiomys singularior (assembly GCA_954870665.1). Taxonomy (NCBI): domain Eukaryota; kingdom Metazoa; phylum Arthropoda; class Insecta; order Diptera; family Stratiomyidae; genus Stratiomys; species Stratiomys singularior. The sequence goes on along the minus strand of OX940877.1, from coordinate 109,651,165 downwards.
TCTCCAGAGCCATAAAAACAGCGCTGAAGACGAAACAGTCGGTGGGCCTGCTGACCATCGATATCGAAAAAGCACTTGATACCACTTAGAATGATTATCGCTGGGCCTACTCCATAAGATCAACGAGTGCAGTACCCCGATCTATCTGGCCAAACTTATTTCATCCTTCCTGAGAGATAAAACATACCAAGTTTAAGTTCAAGGCTCAGCATCACCTATGAAAGCTGCTCCTTGTGGTGTTCCACAAGGTTCATGCCTGAGTCCAAAAGTTTTCAATATATAGAGCTTTTGCGGACGACACTGGCTTCCATAATTCTGACAACAACTATAACCAGATCATCTCCAACCAAATCTAACGATACTTATACAGGTGGAAAATTAAAATCAATGTTCAGAAAACCACGGCAATGTTTTCTAGCAGAAAACGTAAGTGCACCCATAAACTTCTTCGATCAAATGATTCCTTTGTCCAAAGATATGACCTATTTAGGTATAAAACTCGACCGAAAGCTAGCGTTTAAAAACTATATCGAGCACATAAGTTCTTTACCTATCTGAAGCATTATCGTGATGAAGGAACCAAGAGTTGTTAGCACATAATTCCAGCCTTTTCAGACGAATAGCTTCACGCAAACGACGCATAACGCTCAGATAATATTTTTTGTTGACAGTTTGGCACGGCGGAAGGAATTCATAGTGCACTACACCACGATAATCAAAGAAAACTGTGAACACGACCTTGATTTTTGATTAACTTCGCCGTGGTCTTTTCTGTCTTGCTTCACCTTTTGCACGATATTCTCTGGATTGTCCGGTGGTTTCAGTGTCGCATGCGTAAATCCATGTCTTGTCTCCAGTAATGATGCATTTCAAGTGGTCTTGATAGTCAGACAGCAAAGTTTCACACACATCAACGCGACGCTGTTTTTCCAAAAACTTTTGAGCGATTTTGGCACCAATCGAGACTTGACGCGTTTGAGACACAAAACATTTTTCAAAATGGTTTGGGCTGAGCCAAATGAAATTCCAACACTAGCAGCGAGGTCTCTAAATGTCAATTGACGACAACCAAATCAAACACCAAATCTTTGATTTTTTTAACGTGGCCCTCGTCGGTAGACGTTGATGGTCGTCCAGAGCTCGGTTCGTCTTCAACGCGTTCATTGACTTAGTATAAAGTGTCAAGATGAATACTTTAAAAGAATGAATTTCCTGTGGAGAAAATTCGATTGAATATTCCCGGAAGTAAACCCATTTAAATCGAGTTAAATTTTACATGAATCTTGGAGATGGTATTTATAACGTTGGGACTGATGTCAAGGATTCAGGTGAAATGTTAAAAAGCTTTTAGCAGCAAATTAAATTGACTATGAATCGAGTGGAGATAGATCAGATGGCTTCCCTATATTCATATCCCGTAATAATGTGCTTATATTCCTGAAGGAAAGTAAATAGTCCTGTATGCATGTGCAGCGGTGATATACGAAGTGTTTCAAACGTCGTTAAGTCACTTAAGGTAGCATCAGGACATGAAAATATGAGCCAATTACAAAAACATGATGCACTGGAAATGTCGTGTAAAAGAATGCTGATGAGTTCCACTTGGAAACATGGTAAACGGAGGTGAGAAACGAAAGTACTGCAACGGTTTCATTCAGGCTTCACTAGCTAATTCATCTTTTTCACAATTGCTTATAATTTGCACCATTGGATCGCGCTAGTTTGAATACTGGTCTTGTAGGCTACATGAAATTTTGATGTTTTCAACTTTGACGTATTGAAGCAACGGTTAATATTACAATTTTAGGATGCTTCAAAACGTTACAAATTAAAGTTCCGTGGGGTCATGGTTGTCCACCAAATTTTCGGGGACTTCCAACCTGCAGATGACAATATTGAGTGGAACAGAATCATGCATGATTCCTCAACACTTCAAATGATTCATCACATCAGCCAATCGAAATGGCGTTAACGTTCATACATTACAAATCCGAAACAGTATAACCGTATGACTCATAGAGGTATAAGATATTGAGAATCCCAAAGCCCAAGTTTTTGTCTGCAATTCCCAAGATTTGGGCATATTGGCCCGAATTCACCAATACTTGCATAAAAATATCCATAGGTAGTATACATTTTTGGGCAAACATTTCGTTGTCTCAACAATGGTAACAAACATTGCAATATTTGCTGGTCATGATTTAAGCACATGCTTTGTTTTCATTTTTATGGAGTTTTCAAAAACTCATGCACATTATTTCGTCATTAAATTAATCATTACATTAATTGCCCAATCATAATCAAATTTCTGCTGATTATGGATACAAGAGAATTGACATAACGGGAATGATAACTCCACACGAACATCATTTCCTAAAGAATAACGCTTCGCCCATTACATACAATTTTGACAGACTCAACTTCGGATTAATTCACAGGAGCCGAATTAATTTGGATAAAATACAATCTTCAGCTGATATTAAATCTACACTAAGCACGTCAGATATATTCGAATCAATAATTCCATTTTTAATGTAATTAATGAGGATGCCCTTATACTTAAAGAGAATCGACAATGCTCAATAAAAGCGTTTTTCACATTTTCAATTGACGTTGACTAAGTAAAGTAAATGATTCGCCGACCAATTTCATGATGATTTCAACATTCAAATAAAAAGTGTGGACATCCCTGTACAAAAATTGCTTTTCTTGTTGTAGTGTTAAGTGATTGTCAATTTAGAACCGAAGGCGGCCGAAGATTATGGAACATTTAAATATTGATATTACTTCTGCATTTTGCAAAATGTTTTCGTTTTGCGGATTATATACATATATCTTCTAATTATGTAGGGAGCTTTTATGTGAACTAGCCGGAAATGATATTGATGATGTTTATAGTGATTTATGTCTGTCATTTTCATATTTATACCCAAGGCTAAACATATGCTAAACATAAACATATGAATATGAGCCATTTATAGGTATACGATTTTCTAATTTCTCGAAAATCATTGAGATTTCGAGAGAATTTCAGATATGATGCATCTGGCTCTACTTCAGGCACGAATGAAGACGAAGATTTGAGCAGCTGATGAGGGGAAAAAAGATGAGTTTAATTCTTCGGTCGCTCACGTACGCTCATGTAACTTATAGCTCTATGATCTGACTGATGTCTTCAAAACATAGGTTGCACCAAAGCAAACCGATAGGCTCGCTCCATAGCTGTTTAACTTAGCTCTAGAATATATGATAAAGAAACTTCCCCATCGTACAAGAGGTGCACTGGTATCTAAATCAAAGAAAACTGTACATCACGAGGATGATCTTCACGTTCTATGACGGTTGTCTACGTCTGAAGACATCCTGTTTGTTATTCATCCACAAAGAAGCGAAGCAGATAGTGCAGCAACGTAACAAGCTCAATGTCAATGATAGAAAGCGAAATAAGAACTGCGTTACATTGCGCAGCATATGCTACGTACGTTGTGAAACTATTTCATTCATGCAAACATTCACAAACGAGATAACCGAATTCAAAGAACGAATTAGAAGGAAGATTGCAGTATCAAAATTCTAAGGAGATCCGTCGAGCTTTACGGATTTTTCGACGAACCATAAGGCTACCAGATTGTAAATTTGCAATGATCTACAATTGGCCAGGGCAGCGAATCGCTACCCAAATTTTTCAATTGAAGGATGCAGTGGATGGGCTTAGACTGATAAAGGAATCCCTAAAGATAAAAGAGTTTACACTGAAGAACCCCATTCTATTTAAGTGATTATTCAACAAATTAGATTGAATCTCCTGGCATCAATATACAAATTTAATCCTTCTCTAAGGTCCCAAATTTTGGAATAAATGTAAAATTGGAAACAGAGAGCTAAAGAAGTATTTTGTAGATGTTGAAACATTTTTCAATTGCTAAACTATATCGAAAAAAGGGCCCAACTTCTGTGCAACCTATGCCCGGTTCGCATCCTTTTGGTATTAGCGAAGTTTAAATTTTTGTTTCTGAAATATGATAGTCAGTCCATTGAACTGGCATGAGTACTTTTGCGGAAATGAATAAGGTCAATCGTGATTCTTACCGGATGACTTTCTCTTATACCATTTACCTTGGAATGGGATGCTTCTGTCAACCCTCACATTAACCCCAAGTTCTTTGGTAAAATACTGCGCCAAAATATCCCAGAACGTCGTTTCTAACTACTGTCATAGTGACTCAATATGTTCAATTCATGCGTTGTTTAAAAAGGAGCTTTTATTCGAATACCAGGCGAATCATTTGAAGATGAAATGCAAGATGACTCAATCACATGAAAGCGCCAAGGTGTGGAGCTAGATGACGGGATGGGTATGGTCTAAAGTTATGGAAGTACTGATACAGTCTATATAGCACTTAGGCTTTATTGGAAAGTAAATCTTCTAGCAGGACAATACTCCCTCATTGCAAACCAAATTCCTCCTATATGGTGTATACTTAGCCTCTCTGGTATTAAACCGACTGAGTAGTTGTACGAAATAAAAAAAATTCAATGTGCTCAGGCCATGAAAATAAAAGAGTTTTTCAGGTATAATGATGAAGAAATAGTTTACTCTATAATAATGAAAGTATACAAATATCTTGAAAATAATTTTCTTGATCGAATATCTGATGGCACTAGCACAAAAGGCAACAAACGAAATTCTAATACTCTTTGATCAAATGTCCGATGAAACTAGCACAAATGGCAACAAACGAAATTCTAATATTCTTTAGAAAATTTATCCTGATTAATAAATATCCTTCAAGTCGTTAAGTTAATAACTTAAAAATAATATTTTCTTTACATCTCACAAATTTGTAATGTAATTTGTAGTTTGTAACATTTTTTTAAATGTCATAAATTTTTATGATTTTTCGAAGTAAAAAATAATTTTGAATTAGTTGTAAATGTATTAAAGCAAAAATTTGTTTGTTGATAGCCAGTGTATCAAATAATGACAACAAAAGTCTTTTGGAAGTCAGAAACCTTTGCTAGTAATATTCATTTTTTATCGACATCCCAAGTGAAAAAAAGTCATTTACTTGTTCATAAAGATAAAAATGCGACTGAAATTCGATAACACCCTGAGTAAGCTGTTGCCTGCGCAGATGTTTCAAGAAATAACGTCCTCGACTGAATTCAACGTTTTACCATAATTTATTAAAATAAGTTTCCTGTTTTATGTTGAAGGAGACGAAAACGAGGTCTATTCAAAAGGTACCGCAAATTTTTAATTTCCGCGGCGTTCTGTGACATGCGTCATTTATGCTCACAAATTCGGCCATTTTGAATCTTTAGACAATATTTGACAACTATTTTGCTTGGACCTGTTTCGGCTTGTCTGCGATTTGCGTCTATTCACAAAATCGATCGAAAATTCTGTATTAAATTTTGCGTGAAAAACACCTTTAAGTGCTTTCACATTAGTAAAAGTGACGCCGTATTGAATACATCCGCGATTGTGCGTGTTTTCGACTTTGTTCAATTTTAAAAATGGAATTGAATTTGCAACAACGAGTTCGGCAAATTTTGTGATAAAAACGGTTTTAATGGTGCGATGGCATTGCAAATTTTATGAAAGAGTTTCGGCAACGATATTCTGGAGAAAGTGCGTGGCACAAACGTTTTAGAAGTAGCTGTGAATCCGTGAACGATGATGTACGCAGTGGTTATCATTTGGTCATCCACAATGGACGATTAGAGAGATGACAGAGGAGTTGGACATTGATTTTGGATCCGTTCAAGATAATTTGGTTAATGATTTCCGCCTCAGATGTATCGCTGCAAAAGTGGCACCGAAATACCTAAATTTCATGCAAAAAAGGTACGGCGTTGACGTCGCAAAAGCCATGAATTCCAAGGTCGAATTCGAACTAACATTTATCAAGCGGGTCATTACTGGAGATGAGACGTGGATTTACCGCACCGATTGTGGTGCGATCAAAAAAGGCGATGCTTACAGTTTTCATGGATTGAAAGGGTGTTGTGTATGTAGGAGTATTATTTAGCCGTTATGAGACGTTTGCATGAAGCAATCCGCCAAAAAAGACAGGATTTCTGGAAACAAATCGTGGATCTTGCACAACGATAACGCACCGGCGCACAATGCTATCGTTGGTCGTGAAGATTTGGCTAAAAACAGAACAAATACTTGATGTGGCTCCCTGCGACTTTTTCCTATCCAGTCGACTCAAGAAACCGCTTCGCGGAACGCGTTTCAGCACCCGAGATGAGATCATGGAAAAATCGAAGATAACTCTGATGACCATACTGCAAACCGAATATAAAAAATGTTTCGAGGATTAGATCAAGCGCTGACGTAAGTGCATTGCAGTCGATGGAAAGTAATTTGAAGGGGACAATATTGATTTTGATATATAATCCTGTATTGTTAATTTCCTGAATAAATTCTGAGAACTTTTTGATCAAGGTAGCATTTCTAAACATGTTAATACTTGAGCAAAAATTGTGAGGGAAATTAGTTAACTCTCTGAAGAAGACCGAACGATTACGGTCGAAAATCGATTTCGAAAATAAAAGATTCACAAAATTTCAAGGAAGTGTTTTATTTCTTAGACCAGATTGAATTATTATGTACGTAAACATCATCCCCGGATAATTATTGACAAATCAAACCTATAACTGATTGAAAGTTACGGTTTTTTTTCTAGATTTTATCGATATATTTTAAGACCTGCCTCCCCTTTGCAAGCTTTGGGGAAATGCTTTGTGAAAGGACATTAAAAAGGAACACAAATCTATGCAGTGAAAGAAATCAACTACAAAATCCTCTGTCTATCTTTTAATAATGGTTTCGTTTCAGTACAACTCTTACATCAATCTACGTCTTAAAATACGACTATTACCGCGGATTTCACAAAGATGACCCGTGACAACAATGAAAGCCCCAAGACAACACCTGTCTATCGATGCAACGCCTTTATTCACATCGATAATTCGTCTTCTACTAAATTAACCGATAAAGACATCCAATGCAAACGAAATTAATTACTGCAAATTCATCGCTAATGGAAGCTAGGAAATTTTTGCACAATTGTAGGAGATACTTTTTAAGGAAGCAGTCGCTGTTTATTTCATTGCTTTCTCTTTTATTACTTTTAAAGTAAAGGAAACTCCTTACGATTGAGAATTTGGTTTAAAGGAATTTCACGATTTGAAAAACCTTTTTCGACAGCAGGGAATAATGCTAGGGAATCAAATGGTTTATTAAAAAAGAATATCTTTTAAGATATTTCCACTCAGCAGTGATTTAACTTTGTTCCCATTAACATCTAACATCTAAAAATAAAGAGTAAGTTGAGGAATCATTGGAAAATTTTTCGGAGGGTTAGTTGGTAAATTTTTTTTATACTTGCCAAATTAATTAAACATGATTTCTCCTATAGATTAATCACATAAAAGTGGTAATTGGGAAAGCGAAATTCTCCTCTTTCTTTCAAAAGATGTAAATTTTTCGGTTAAGTGGGAGGGTCATCAAAATAAATTAGCTCTCAAGACGACAAAAAGTGTTTTGGCGAATATGTTATGATATGATAATATCATCTGTTAATCGAAAGTTTAAAGACTAAATGAAGTGTTGTGAAAAGGCCTGATTTAGGCTACATCGACTTGTGAGCTGGAATCATCTACAAAAATTGGTACTATAGGACCAATTTTGTATGAAATATTATAAGAATGCAAATTTTTAAAATTATATTGAATATATATATACTTTTTCATGTTACACATTTATTGACTAATAATATTTAAATGAATAATTTTTAATCAATTTTTGGTTTTTTTAAGAATTTGTGTTGGTTTTTAATGATCAAAAGTTCTTTATGCTCTTCATTTATTCTTGACGTCAGGTAAACAAAGCAGAAAAAGCCTGGTAAAATATAATGAAGTGCAGAAACACATTAAGGTTATATTGGAAAGGCTTGTGTTTTTTTCACTGAAAATATTGAATGGTTTATTGCAGGGTCCTTACAAATGAAATTTTTTTTGCACAGCAGAAATATTCGCATGATTGCTTAGAGGTTTCCTACTGCAATACAAAAACAAATATTCAGATATTTTTTGGAATGTTTAAAAATCTAAATTTCGAAAAATTTATCCGTTTTTGTTTTCAGGTGCTTTATGCAAATTTTTTTCAATAAAATTTATTCTTTTCTGCTCTATGAAGTTATCGATGAGTACCCTCCATGAGTGCCCTCCTGAAGCACATTTGCAGCTATTTATTTAAAAGCGTGCTAACTTCTGCGGATATCCAATGCTTAAAAACATGTGAAGCGTAAGGGACTTTGCAGTACTTCATGGCTTTATAAAAACGCGCTTCAGTTGGAGAATTTTACACTGGGTTCTATGATAACCACGACCAGCACTCATCGCTTGAATTACCATGAATTTGTTAGGTCAGTTGGTTAACACTTAATGATGTGTGTAACATTAATGTACTTAATGTTGTGTGTAAAATATTGCATATTTTTAAAATTCTGCGCGCCGTCAGTCTCATATGGCAGCACTCCTCAGTCACTCCAGCAACTGCTGCCGCCTGCAGGTCACGAACTCGAACCTCTACCGGCATCACGCCATTCCCGTGAACAACGTCAACGCGATCGGTCTTTTCTCACTCCAACTTCTAAAAATTCATCTTAAATTTTTTACAGGGAAATTTAATGGCTTTTTTTATGTATTGTTAAACATAATTATAATGGTCAGCTGAGTTGAGCTCATTTTTTTGCAATGAAAGTTCGCATTGTAGGACCAGCATTTGCATAGTCGGACGATGTAAATCCGATTTTATTTCGTAATCTTTCCTAAAGATAACGGTAGAATCAAAAGGGAGACTCAATGAAAGGAATCATAAATAGCAATCATCAATCATAATAGCAATCACATTGCCCCCGTTCACAAATCGGATATCAACTTCGCAGAAACAATTCGATAATAGGTGATTTCTTCATATATTTCTTCATAAAGATAAAATTTTGAGTTGGATTTTCATACTAATGAACAATATATCGTCCGCATAACCTTGGATTAGGGGTTATAATTTTGGATAAGGGGTTTTTTTGGAATCTACGAAAAAGAAAAACAATCCGTACGAGAAAATTGCGCAAATCCAGATAAATGTCAATATATTGTTATTTTTCTATGACTCAAAGAAGGGTATGGCATAGGCTGGCGCAACTAAGCAATATGCTACGTAATTAGCTGAAAACCAGATCAAAGCAGGATATTTTAAGGTCAGGGGCCCTCTCTACGCAATATTGTTTGCACTTGTCTCAGCTTCGAAATGTAATTTCAACTGGAAAAGTAGTCATCCTGCAGTAATTTAGGGTTGTAATTGAAGGCAATGCACACTGCGAAATATACTAGCAACTAAAATAAGTTAATACAATTTCGGCAATTAAGAATGACGATCGAGCACTTTTACTTTTTGAATTATTCCATTCGAATCATCACATTGCATTTATTTTATTCAAAATCAACACTTTCCTTTCAAGCGAATCTATTCTAAATAATGAAATGGAAAAACATTAAAGTGAACATCCAATTATGATGAATCTCTAGCCTTCCACACTTAATGTTTAATGATAAATGAAGCAGTTGAAATTAAGACAAAGATACTTACGGTTGGAATCTTCTCTAACACGAATTTTCAATGTATCTCTGACAGATGGTAAGACCATAGAGTCATTTGTCAAGTATGTTAGTTCAGCCATAGTGTAAGCGTGATCCGAAATGACGAGATGTCGTTGCAGAATAGATCGTGCCTGAAAATATGAGAGCCAAAATCAAATTCTATCCTGTATTGTAATCTTGCTTATTTCTAGGATTCCAATGAAAACTTCATAAAAGGAATCAGACCTCTCCCATTTCTAATCAGAGATGTCAGAGAGCATTCCGTAAAGCTCATAACTTTTTCAAAGCTACAAAAGAGAACTTCTAATCCTATTTGTGTTAATGTTCTTACTGCAACATTTTCAACCCGTGTCTTTCCTGTTTTTACCACGGATGTTCGTATAAATTCCTCCTTTCGACATTAAAACGATTACAGTCTCACTTTGTTTATTTTGATGCCACGTTGAGCGCTTTGCTGTTTAAAAGACTTTGAGGATACATCTTGCCGTTTATCTGAGTAATGGGTTTGCTTATAATATTACTTTTTACATGCTTGATGTAGTGTTTGCAAGAATATGGTATCATGTTGATCCTTTGGAGAAGATACTAGTCTTTTGCATGCGAGCATATCTGAACATTTAGTTCACATGAAAATACTATGGCAAAGGATCAAGGTTCACTGAGCTGTGCGATGTTGAATTTGTTGCAAATGTTTGTTTGCTGAAACACATTATGTTGTTTTCCTTCGTCCTATATATGACTCGTTTATAGCCTGAAATTAGTTATTCCATTAAACAGACTTGTGCTGTAGCACGAAATTCACTTAGTCTCGAAGAAACTCGAAAATAGTTCGTTATTATGCAGCAATACAATCCCGAGGATTTATCATCGATGCGGTGACATAGTTAGGTACTTTTTAAGTCACACATTTCAACTCAAACTGTTGTTTGGTGTATGAATGTTTCATTTTATCCTTTCGGATATAACATATGATATGGTAGGAAATCAAAGTATGCACTTACATGGTAGACATAATCCCGCATAAAGAGCTTTTTATGTGTTGAAGGAAATTCGGTTTCAGTCTTCTTCCAAGCCTTGTCTCGAGCAACGAAGTAAGTGAAGCGTTTACTGGTATCGTTCAGTTGTTTATTAAATCCTGCTGCTTCCCCAAGCAGATATGTTGCACTGTAAATAAAACGGAAATATTGAGCATAAAAACTTTATGTGGAAAAGGAGCCTTATGGCATTTTAAAGAGGATCGAGTTCGTTTTGGGCGGTTATAATGAACGAGTTCAACGGCGATAGCAATTAAATGTAAGGATAGTTTGTTTATTCCAGCGATTGTTGGGATTTGTAGGAGTAATATAATGTACATAATTTCCTTTTTATGTAAAGTAGTAAATATAACGGGGTAAGTTGCCTTACAGAAGTAACTTCTTCTGATCCTTTGATAGAATTGTTAATTCTGCTTGTGTTTACAGTTATTGGTCATTTCCCATAAAACAACAAATCAAAAAATAATACAGCTATCACGTAGCTAATGAAAAAACTCCCACGAAAGGACTACTTCGTAAATGAGATTCGGCTTGGGATTTATATGTAAGGATACTCGTGAGACAGTTACAAACAAAATTTGATTGAGTCTGGTATTATTTGTGTTTAACCCATGAGACGTTGTTTACAGGATCGGTTGCATATGCTACTTCAAAAATTTAAAGCATTGGAGCGTCGGTAGTTTTTCCTTCTTACGAGTAACTTAAAAGTAAATTTTAATATGGATTAATCCCTGTGCCTGTGAAACAGTCATTTTTAAAGTTATTTTATGTAGTTTTTTTCGGATTTTATTTGGATATCTTTGATATAAATTTTGTATGTGGACAATTGCGTTGTTATCGTTATTATATACAATTATTTACCTAATGAACATGGAAAGCAAACCCCTGCAAGTAGCATTAACTACCAGGGTGCGTTTTTAAGCTCGCCGCTAAGTTATGAGTACATGTAATTAACGGAGTGATAACATGCTTAGGAACTAATTGTCAGTATAAGCAGCAAGTTTTATCTTAAGCAGGCCATTAATCGTTGAATACAGTCGACCAAAAATATGAATCGCCAGTGCCAATTATGGAAAATCGAATACCGAGGCTTTATTAAGTTTATTACTAAGCAAGGAAAGTCGGTCGAAACCACACTGGAAGAGATGGCGTCCATTTACAGGGATATTTGTTCGAGTAAATATAATGTAACAAGTGGCACAATCTCTTCAAACAAGATAGGGACTCACTTGAAGATGACTCACTACCCGATTAAAGTAACTTCTCTCTAAAAGATTCAAAAAGTCGAAAAATGTACGTTGGAAGATGCAAGGATAAAGAAACAACAGCTAGCAGAAATTGTTTGGTCGACAATTTTTAAAATTCTTCAAGATCATCTTGGAATGACAAAATCCAATGTTAACAAGAATGTACTATTGAATAAAATTTTTACTGAAGACGAAATTTGGGTTCATTATGAATCGGTGTCCAAACAGGACTCTGTGCAGTGACATTAAAAGGGAACATGCCCACCCAAGAAAATATTTTTAAAGTGAATGAATTAAAGTGTCACAGTCAACTGGTAAAATTATGGCAACAGTCTTTCGGGACTCAGATGGGTCCCTCATACAGATGTAACCCAAGGAACCGAAGGTTAAAACAATGTCCCAAAGAAAAAATTCAACAGGAGAAAATTGAAAAAAAAGTGTCCCTCCTCTACACGCCAATATGCCGGTTCACAAGTGCCGCGTTGCATTGGCTGCCCTGTATAAGGTCTGCTTCAATATTTTAGATCACCCACCCTAGAGTCCTCAACTTGCTCCCAGTGATTAATATCTGTTCCCAAAGTATAAAATAGTTCTTGGCGGGAAGAAGTTTTCAAACCATGCTGAAGTGAAAGACGCAGTTTCAGCCTATTTTTCGGACAAAGACAAATGATTTCTGATAATGATCTTATCATCAAATGATGATAAGATCGTTATCAGATTCGATCATTATCAGATGAATATTTTGAAAAAAAGACTTCGGTATTTTTACTCTCACTTCTTACCCTCCGTTCCTCGAACTCAAAAACGCACTCTTGTATCAAATAATCAAAAGAACTTGCAGTGTATTAACGATGATTCAATGAAGCGTTTCTAAACCAGTGTTGAACTAGGTTTACTAGTCTTTTAAATAACACACACGAAAACTGAAATAAGGATAAACCTTTTGAGACATGACAATTGCTCAGATATGTGCGCAAGTTTTGTTCTCGAGCGGATGAGAACAGAAAAAAATATTTATTCTGCAGCTCCACGCTGGAAATGAAACCACTACACAATGTATTTATGAAAGACTTTATTGCGACAAGTCAACGGACAGCGTTTCGACAAAACGGGAAAATACGACTACTCGGGAAATGTATGACCAACTGTATTTATTGGCGTAAAGTGCTGACGCTAGCGTCTGCACTTTACACTTGCATTTACTGTTAATTTTGAGTAAGTGAAATTTGACGATTTACTTGTTCTATGAGAACTTGTAAATCGTGGGAACTTACGGCGCTGGGCGTTTGGTTATACATAACTTCCCCCTCCTTATAAAAAGAATTCTCCTGAATTCTGATACCTTCTGCATTGTTACTATCGTTTTTTCTTTTTATGTTTAACAACTTTTTATATTTTCTATTTTGATAGTATAATACAATTATTAAAATGCTTATGATTAAAATCGTTATTATTATTTGTGTAACAAAAGGATTTACGTTCTCATGAAATTTCCATGTTTCAATCTTTTGTAAGTTTTCCACATTTTTTAGTTTTATTTTTTCAAAAATCATCTTATTTGTTACATTATATTTTTCTTGGTCTATATAGAAAAATCTGTCCACGAATTTAATATTACTATTACTGATAGTTTGATTTAAAATTTGAATTGTACAATTGTTAATTGTTATCAAATAATTTCTGTTCATTGATATATTTCTATCATCACAATGATTAACAATATTTTGGTTTTTTGTATTTTTAATAATAATTGTACTTTCATCGATCCTCTTAATCTCAGGTACTTTATTTTCTTTAAGTTCACAAATGTTTTGGGTAATACAATTCTTAACTGGTATGAGTTCTTTTTCAATTTGAATTTCCTTGCTATATTGGTATTGTTTTTTGTTTATCTCTACAATAAATTGATCTTCTATATTGATTTCTAAATTATTTTTATTTGGAATGGCTGTAATTATTTTGATGTCAACTTGTTTGTAATTATTTGGAATTCTAATTGCTAGCGTTATTGAGTCATTTTTGTATCGTAACAGTCCTGTCTTTACGTACTTTAGTCTGTAAAAGTCCAGTTTTTCGGCTATTATTTCTGTTGTTGTTAAAAGGCTGGGATGAACTATTCCATGCCTTGCTAATGCTATGCTGTCCATTATTTGATCGAATTTTTCTTTCAACGCTTGTAATCTAAATATTTGGTCTAATTTTATTTGTTGTAGAATTATTTTTCTTTCATTAGCAGTGATCTCCTCGTATGTTCTGTTGATTTGATTTCTATCAGCTTCTATTATGTTTCTAAAATTTTTAAAAGTATTTGTGAAGTGCGAGTTTATTTCTATTTGTTTGTTAATATTATTAATTGCATTTTCTTGGTTTTTCCTTAGATTTTCAAGATCCTCAGAAATTTCTTTTCTATCGTCGTCATCCATAGTTCCAAAAAGCCACTTGTGAGCTGTACCTATTACATTGATTAAACCGCGTTTTCGCCTAGGGCTTGGCTTGATTGTTTTCAGTTTTGCATGGATATTTTCCAATTCTTTTGCAATCACAGGATCATTTCTTATCTTTAGTCTTTGAATATTGTCTTCTATTGCGTCGATTGTTAATTCGAGTTCTTTCGTATTTATTATATGTAGTATTGTCTTTGTGTCGTCGATTATTTCAGTAGTGCCCATATTAATAATTGTATAACCTTTTTCCGTTAGTATGGGTTGTATGATCAATGTCGAGAATGTTGGTTGTATAAATGATAATATTATTATAAAATGCATGATTATAGTCATCTGGAAAAAAAATTCAAGAATTTATTTATTTTATGCATAAATTAAACTGGTAGCGCTATTTTTCATATGGTGAACACAGTTTTCCTTCAAGAATTTCTACAAGCATTTTCTTTCTGATTTTAGGCATATCTTCTTGCGAAAAATCTGTTTCGCTATTCCGCGTAATATGCTCAGCAAATGTACAGATGAATGCTCCGCAATCATAACCATTTTTTTGTTGTGGACCATTAACAACATTTTCTTTTACCCATGCTGAAGTCTCGAGAAGTTCATGTCGTTTATCCATTGATTCTTCTTTAAGATATTCTTCTAAAAGGCTTAACACTTTGGGGTTAGTCTCTCCCAACGGATCGTAATATCTTATTATTTTGTCTTCCATGTTTATTATTCCCAGACACCAGTGGTTTTGATTCACATGTATAGGAATTAATATTATTTCGTAAGCGAATAGGTCTACTTTCCTAGTCCATCTTTTTACAGATTCGTAGCCTGTTTTTTCTAAACATGATATAAAAAATGTACTCATTGCATAAACTTTAGGCAAACTTTCACTCTGCCTACTCCGTTCTGCCAGAAGATTAATATAGAAATTCACAATCTGATCGTTTAACCATTCTGTGCCTGTAAGGGTCATAATATCACTCCTTCTTATTTGTAGATTGAACTTGGTTATGAGAATTTCGTCTTTGGGTCCTATTTTTGCTGTATTTTCTGCAATGGCTATTCGTTCGCCTAAAACAGATCTATTGCAGCTACTTGTCTCGTCATCAGCGAGTTTTGGTTTCCTCTTGATGTTGCTGGGGTGGACATTTTCTAGCCTTGATCTCCTAAACTTTGGTTGTTCCTTGTGTCTGACGGCCTTGTAATTTTTAATAAAGCCGGTTGTTCTGTGTTCTTCATAATCTTCTCGTTTCGAATTTAATTTTTCCAAATACTTGTCTTTTACTTTTGTGATATTTTCTTTAACTTTTTTGAAATCTACTTTATGGTGCTGAACTTCGTACGGAGCACACTTAATCGTTGAATGGTATCTATTGTTATAATTTCTTACAGCCTTTTGAATAACTTGTTTTGGTGATATTTTGGAATTTTGCAACCATAGCATTCTAAATTTCTCTACTAATGTATTATGAAAACGCTCTATATCTGCATTGCCCGTATGATTATTTGGTTTCGTTACATGTATTGTAACCCCTTCATTTCTTAAGAATTCTTTTACGTGAATAGTGTTGATTTCGTTTCCACCAATTATTTTATTGGGTTTTCCTATCTTAGCGAAATGTTCCTCTAGCGTTTCAATTATGGTCCGATGAGTTTTATCCGGTAGGAAATACGCGGATCCAAATTTCGAAAACCTGTCAATGACAGTAAGAAAATCATGCTTCACAATTGTGTAGATATCAACGTTAATAATTTGGTTTATGTCCTCTGGTGTTTCCGTTGTCTTAAATTTTAGTTTGATTGGATTTCTGTCATATTTTACCATCTGACAAACGTCGCATTGGCTGATAACTGTTTGTATGAGTTCTAGGAGTTTCGGATAGTAGATTTTATATTTTATCGTATTAAATGTCTCTTGTATACCAGAGTGTAAACTCTCTTTCACATGGTATAGTGCTATTTGCTTCACTGCTTCGACTTCCGTACCTATATCTTGTGCTCTGACCGAACATCTCACGAATTTGACAGTACTGTCATTAGAAAACAATTCTCTTATTTTCTGTTGTACAATATTGTATTTTCGGTCTTCTAGTTCTGTGCAGATACCAATTATTCCTTTTTTAACGTATTTTTTCAAGATTTCTTCTAAATTATTGAAGTCATACTCTGCAATGTATATAATTCTCTTTTTATGTATTACTTCGAATTCTTTAATTTTATTGTTCGTAAGTATAAATTGGGTTTTATACTTGTTAACGATCTCTTCCTTGATCGGAATGTGATCTAAAAGTTCCTCTTCGGCTGAGTGTATTGTTGCCATAGTGACATCGTCTTTAGCTTCGTTATTCAGTAATACTCCTAGATCTGAAAAAGAGTTTGTTCTACTTCTCGTTTCCTCTACTTTTGGGCTGTCGTTTTCAATGTGCTCTGTTCTGCTTAGGAAGTCTGCAACTTTGTTGTCTTTTCCCTTTAAGTACTCTATCTTAAACGAATATTCACCCAATTTGAGTAGCCACCTTTGATGGCGTGGAGATAAATCTTTCCCATTATACTTCGCATAAAGATATTTAATAGGTTGATGGTCCGTGAAGATTATAAATTTGTTACCATACAAATATGGCCTATAGTAATTTACAGACCACATGATGGCTAAAAATTCCTTGTCTGTCGCAGAATAATTTCTTTCATGACAGTTTAAGGTTCTGGATATATAACTAACAGGATGTCCGTTTTGGGATAAAACAGCACCTATTGCGTATTGCGAAGCGTCCGTTGTTAATTGGAAGGGTTTGCTAAAATCTGCGAATCTTAGTACAGGATGGGAAATAATAAGCATTTTAAGTTTTTCAAAGGCTTCAATATAATTGGGGTCATGTGTATTTATTTTTTGTTCTTTTTTCAGGTATTTGATCATTGGCTGGGCTACCTTAGCGTAATCTTTAATAAACTTGCGGTAGTAGCCAGTCAAACCCAGGAAACTTTTAAGTTGCTTTTCGGTTTTCGGTAGCTTGAGTGAATCAATTATTTTTATTTTTTCTGGATTTGGTTTTAACCAGATATGTAATGATATGCCCTAGGAATGCTGTTTCTTTTCGCATGAAGTTACATTTGTCGATTTGTATTTTTAATTTGTGTTCTTGCAATGTTTTGAACACCTGTGTTAGGGATCTTATATGCTCTTGTAAAGATGTGCTGAAGATAAGTATGTCGTCTAAATACACAACACAAATCCGATTAATAAAATCTCTGAGGATATCGTTCATGAGCCTTTGAAAGGTTGCCGGGGCGTTCTTAAGGCCAAAAGGCATTCTCACGAATTCATATAACCCATGTGGTGTTACGAAAGCCGTTTTATGTCGATCTTCCTTTTTGACTAATATTTGGTGGTAACCCTTTGCCAGGTCAATAGTTGAGAAATATTGGGCTTTACCAAGTTTATCCAAAATTGACTCAATATTCGGTAGTGGAAACTTATCATCTACCGTTACCTCATTTAACTTCCGATAGTCAACTACTAGTCTAAATTTTTTCTCTCCAGAATTATCGCATTTCTTAGGCACGACAATGAGAGGGCTTGAGTATCTGGAATTGCTTTTGCAAATAATGCCTTGCTTTTCCATCTCAGAAATTTGCCTTCTCACTTCTGCTTCATGCTTGGGAGGATACCTATATAATTTAGAATTAATTTGACTCTCGGTTATTGTTTTAATTTCATGTTGGATGCTTGGGGTGCTTGTGAGCTTGTCCCCTTCTTTAAAGAATATGCTTTCAAATTTTTTGATTAGTTGTGTTATTTCAGAATATTCCTCCTTATTGAGGTGATCCAATTTTAAACGTTCAATATAATTGCTATGGGCATTTTCTAAGGTACATATTTCATTGAAAAAGTAAGGATTATTAATAAATTTAATGGTTTTTCCATTGAGAGTAATCACTTTTTCTTCTAAATCAATTACTGCGTCTAAATTATTGAGTAGATCGATCCCGATTATGAACTGATATTTTCTGTTCTGTAATGTTCCTACTTTCCATCTTACTAAAGCTTTAGATGGTGGTGGGATGATTTCCTCAGGGGCGGGGGTATGTATTTCAGAATTTATACAGTTTTTACCATTAATTGTGGAAAAGTAAAAGGGTTCAATTTCAACCTTAATAAAATTTTCGATTCTACTATCTGCTATACTAAATGATGCACCCGTATCGATCAGGGCCGCATATTTTTGCCTATTGAGTGTGATCTCGATTATTGGTAATTCCGAGGCTAGTTGAGAAAAAAAACTTGATTGTCCATATTATTTGCTTCTAAATTAGTATAATTCATATCTTGTAGCCTGCCTACTTTATTGCTTTGTTTTGAGCTTTCCGTAATATTTGATTGTTGCATATATCGTTTATTTTCTATGTTTTCAATTTCCATTGGTTCAGGTTGTTGTTCTTTACCCCATCTACCACTTTGTCGTTGAGCAGATTTGTTACTTATTTTACTTTGGCCGGAATAATTAATATTTTGCCATCTATTTTGTCCAAAATTATTATTATTATTTCTGTTCCGTCCATTGTCGTTAATGTCGTATTTATATTGGTTTTCATGTCTGTTATGTCTTGATTTATTGTGTCTGTCTTGGTCCCAATTTCGGTTTTGATGATGATTATTAAAAGAATTTTTATGTCGTTCACTGTCGTTATTGTCTTGTCTGTTAGTTTGGTTGTTGTAATTAAGATTTGAATATTTTATTTTGGTACTTTTGAATTTTCGAAATTGTGGTCTTATACATTCATCTTCAAATTTTCTTGTTCGCATTATGTGAATTATTTTATCTATGTCTTTTTCTTCATAAATTTTGTCTAAAAGGACCCCCTGACTGATCTCTTTAATTGTATTTGCAAGCAATGAATCTACATTTCTTAAATCTATATGTGTTTCATCTTTATAATATATAATAAGTTCATCTGTTTTATACTTTAAATTTTGTATTTCATCTATTAATTCACTTACGTTATTAACTTTGAGGTTGGCGATTCTCCTGTAAATCTCGGATGGTTCCATTTCTGGCCTATATCGCAGCTTCAACTTTTGCTTAATCATCTCCCAGTTGTCCGGTTCGGGTATATTGATTATGGTGTTTTTCGCCTCTCCTTGAATTTTCTCGTAGAAGATCGTCCTGACCGCTGACCTTTTCGCTTCCTCATCCATTATTCTTCCTAGATAGTGTTCTGTGCTGTTGATGAAGCTGTTGATTGTTATGCTTCCAGTCCCGGTGAAGTTGTTCATGTAACGTATTTCTTTGAGGATCTTCTCTCTTGCCTCTAATGTTGATTGGTTCATTGTCATCTGCTGCAGTGCTGTCACCAGTTGCTGAATCTGTTGCTCTTTTTCTTGTACTTGCTGTTGTAATTGCAGAATTGCATCCTCCATTTTTTCCTTTCCGAAATATCTCGATGAATTAAATAATTCTTCCCGATGTTTTCTCCTCCTTTTCATATACCGTCCGTTTATATCACTTCTGTGTTTGTTGAGTTCACAGTTAACGCTATATAAATATTTATATATATATATATATATATATATTTTTTTTTTTTATTTTTTTATTATGCCAGATACTCCTGCCAGCCTCAGCAAGGAGTCAAAGACTAATAAAGGCTTTTGTCCTTTTCGGACTTTGTCACTCTGGCTATGATAACGGATTTTATGCCTTCACGACTATTATTCCGATTTCCGTCGCGATTAAAGTGAGTCGTTTTATCTTTTCGATTCACAACTTTTTCACTATTCGCATAAAAAAAGAAGGAATTTTCCTTTGCGGCTTTTTCCTTTAATACACTTCGCGTTTACCGACTGCGCCAGTTTTGTTCTCGAGCGGATGAGAACAGAAAAAAATATTTATTCTGCAGCTCCACGCTGGAAATGAAACCACTACACAATGTATTTATGAAAGACTTTATTGCGACAAGTCAACGGACAGCTTTTCGACAAAACGGGAAAATACGACTACTCGGGAAATGTATGACCAACCGTATTTATTGGCGTAAAGTGCTGACGCTAGCGTCTGCACTTTACACTTGCATTTACTGTTAATTTTGAGTAAGTGAAATTTGACGATTTACTTGTTCTATGAGAACTTGTAAATCGTGGGAACTTATGGCGCTGGGCGTTTGGTTATACATAACTCGCATGATAGTGATAGCTGGAGACTTCGCCGAAAGCCGGTTATAAAAAAATAAAGGCGAGCTTTCCGCCACTGTCAATGGAAAGATAAAAACCAAGTGAAGGTTGGGCGATAGAGCAACTACTCATTCTTGTGAAAGAAGTGGTTGTTCTACGATGGTATCTACGGTTACGGTTTTGCCTAGAAAAGCGAAAGAGTCCGCCCAACCGAAAAATGAACTGCGCCACTGGATTTAGGAGTGTCAACTTATTCACAAAACATGGCGCTGTTGGAGGCAATTCAAGCGAAAGGTTCTGAAAATTCAGGAAACGAAAAGAAATAGTGAAATTTACGACAAGAGGTCGCAGATATTACTAAAAGTGGGGAAGCACTTAGAAAATAAGAATTTGAATAAACTTTTATAACGGATATGATGTCGAAGTGTTTAATGGGACACCTACGGTGTTGGCCTAATTCCACGGCCTCCATAGACGGGGTTTTATTACTGTGTCAACCACCACCCCCAAGATCTGAAACAAGTTTCAGTCTCAGGTCCCAATTTGGCTTAAGTTTTCTGTATCCCCGAACACAACTGGTGAATTCTCACCGTACTCTACAGCCTTGACAAACCACAACCTACAGCCACAACCACCACGTTTCTGCCAAGGATAGGCTCCGCACCGTGTGGGGGTGGGGCTGAAAGTAACCTGTCATGGCCGTCCCCAAAACCCATTGTTCAGATTTATAACAGATATATTGCGATCACCGATAACCGATTTCAGATCCCTGAACAAGCGAATATATGCGATGCTCATTAAAAACATTTTTTAATAAGTTCACTTGATTAATGTTTGTACCATGTCGATGAGACGCATTGACTCACTGTCTGCAAACGATTCAAAATGAACTCTAGGTTCTATATTTCAAACAGTACAAACGGTCCAAACGGCAGAAAATTTGACAAATCAGGAAAGCAGAAGCCTTCACAGACATACTGGAGCTTCAACTCAATGAAATTCTCTTTTGGAATCAGATCATCTCTTGAAGAGGAGAACGTAACATTAAGTAAAGCAAGTGAGCTTCTGAAAACGGTGCTACAAGCAGAAGAGGTGATATGCAATTTGACGATCAGGAACTGAAAGACTTAACACTAAGTCTAAACAAACGGATAGCACCAGGACCTGACCCAGTGACTTAAAAAATGTCAAAGTGGCTCCCAGGCAACGTCTTAAACATCTAATCGAAAACAATCAACAAAATTTGATTGGAAGTTCCTACGGCCATGAAAATCGGCTACCATTAAGGTAATTCCCAAGCCCGGAAAAAACCATGCATCTTCTCAAAATTGGAGAACAAGCAGCTGAAAATGCTTTATTGCCTAGATTGAACAAAATTCTATAAAAAGGAAAATGTATTATTCCCGATGAACAATATGTATTCAGAGAAACACTTTGAATGGAACTCCAACCAATAACGGTTACCCAGCTCATTAGAACTGTCATGATTCGCAGGAAGTCATGAGGTTTTGTCATGTGTAACATAATGAAAGTTTGCTATGCAATACTCATCTTCAAAATGGACGAAGTTTCCACTCAATCTTCCTTAAAGGCAAATCTTTCAATGTAAGGATAGGAAATCATGTCTTGAGCTTACGAACTATTCAAGCTGGTGTTCCACAAGGATCACTAATTTCACCAATACAGTACAACGTGTACACCGCATACATTTCGATCTTTTCGAATAATTTTCAAGTATCACTATATATGGACAACACTTGCATATACTTTACTTGAAAAACAGCGGAAATCATTACTTCAAAACTGCTACAGTCAATTGAAATTATGCAAGAATACTTCCGTAAATGGAAAATTAAGATGTACATCGACAAGACCGAAGCTATATTGTTCACAAGACGAAGAGCATAATAACAAACGACTCTACACAAAAGATTCAGCTTAATTTTAAAAACTCATACAAGACCACAGGATGACTAGGACCGACAACATACAAACAAAAAACTAGATATTGCCTCGGCATACACTCCTCCCTATTCCGTATCCTCGAATCTGGTCGCTTAATCTTGAAACGCAAGATTCTCAAATACAAACAGATAAGACCAACACAATATAAGGCAGTACCATCTTTTCCAAACAGCGAAGACCTACCAAAACAAGCACTCCAGTTCCTACAGAATAAAGCCTTACGGTGGATTAGCCCGAATTCATGGTACGTTCGGAACATGGACGTAGACAAAAGTTCACGTATTGAAACAGTTGAAAAATACATACGAGACAGATGAACTGACATTATTTGACAAGAAGTTAATATGGCGATGAGAACTATGGAGATCTTCAAAATCGGAGATGAAGGAAGTCATAACATATATCCAAATCTCAGATTAATGACTAAGCAGGCAAGAGGGTTGGACCATTGACCATTGACCACATTATCATCCAGCCAAGATGGGACTTCAGAATTATTTGACAAACGCACTATTCAAGGAGCGAATTGTGGCTACAGCCAATATATGATCAAATAAATTTTCTTCTTCAAATACCCGAATTACAACGAAAATTTACGAAAACCTCGAAATAATTGCAAACATGATAATTAGATATAATTAAAATTTTTAACAGAAAACTCAAAAATAATTGATGAAAATATCGAATAGCAACTTTAAAAAAAAACGTAGAGAAAAATAAAAATTTTGACACATGAATGTCAACCCATGACTGCACGATGCAAGGATGACAACGGGTGTAGTCTTTTAATGAATATTTAGTTAAGAAGAGGTTGGTTAACTTTTTTCATGGCGACACTCCAACAACATTAAACTTGGTTGTCGCTTCCTATGAGGTTCCTTTGGGAGCTGCAAGAAACGAAATTAACCAATAAAAGTCAGAAAAATAATTAAGCCCGGGATAATAATAAGTTTTAGGTAGATTTTACCAATTCTGGTGACAAAGTTCTCAAAACACCATCCAAAAATTGATCCAATACATGCGGGATCAAAAAAAGATGCTGCAGGGGTCGTTTGAATTCATTATAAGTATCCTTTTCCGAAAGTGGGAAATTTATAGAGGTATATTACCACTCTGTACAAAATACACCATATAAGCTAGGCAGTTAGGTCGAAAAATTGCTGTTCAAGCTGAATCATTATTTGGAAATATCAAGAGGACTTTCGAGATCGACTACCGATCTACTAATAACGGTCAAATAAGTCCTGAAGAAATGCCGAGAGTAAAACATTGATACTCACCAAATTTTTCGTTGAATTCAAACAAGCATAAGAGAGTATCGATCGGAATAAATTGCACCAAATCATGCTTAAATTTGGCATCCAATCAAACTAGTCCGTTAGACCAAAATAACATAAACGTCAACAACGTCACAAGTCTCGACAAACAACCGTCTGCCTGATGTCAAAACAGTGCTGCTCGGTTGCTGATTAAACTAGCTTTTGTATATGTGATAGCGAAATCTAAGGCACAAGTACGGTTATAAATTAACGAGGTCAGAACAAAATCCATGGCCCAAACAAGAAAACGAAAACCACTGATATAATATTGATAGAGGAGAAAATGTTGACAGTTTTGAATATCTTTAGGAAAATCTGTTGTTGGGCAATCAGCTTGTATTAAGCTAGTTTTGTGAGATGTGCGGGGTGATGTAAATATCTATAATTACAAAATAAATGTATCCATAAGGTAGGCCTCGGTAGGCATCTTACGAAGAGTTAAACCTATACCGAGATTAATAGCGATTAGGATGCAACTACGCCTTAGTGCATGAACAAAACAATAATAAGCCTATCTAATATGATATTAAATGGTCAAAGAGTACAAAAATATATTATTATATAGTACAAACAAGAAATCAGGTGAAGTAAACAGAAGAAAGCAGCTTGCGCATAAGGCGCCCTTATTAGTTAAATCAATTTTTAAGGCATGCAGCTGACATGCCGTAAGCATTAGTGGATAATAAAGCTCGAAAAGAGAATGATAAAGCTCCAAAAAAGAAAGTGGTGACTTTCAAACGAAAAACTTGATGCAAACGTCCAAAGGTAACATGAACGCATTTCAAAGATTATAGGCACTAGGATATATTTGAGTATCGAAACGTTAAGGAAATTTATGGTTTGTCAAACCATTGAATAAGTAACGACAGTTATGCTCGCGTCGAGTCAAACGTTTACAAGATTCTAGAACTGCAAAGGCTTCAATGGGCTGGCTATGTGAAGGATATGACCTGCATTCGCTGGTAAAAGACAGGTACGAGGGTGCAGGAAGCAACGTTTGAAGAAAAAGAAAATACAAACAAGTGAAGAGGACAATCAGCATATAATGACTTACAAAATATCAGAAATGACAGCTTGTACCATATCAATCATGGCTCCAAACGAGCGGCTTAAGAATGAAGGTGCAGAACAAACTCATTTGATGGGAAAACCTACGTTCGTAAAAAAGGGAGAAATTGAAATCATTCAGAAAGTTTTAACTTTGGCAAACATGTTTTACCGGATTTAATTGATTTTTTTATGTATTTACATGACGAAGTAGGTAGGATTCCATGTTATTTCAACAGGCAGTTAGAATAAGTTTAAATTTCTTGATATTGAAGCGACAGGATAGAATCAGTCTGAGAAAGCTAGATTCGTCGACCATTAAAAGGACAACTGCTTTCAATGATAGTGAAGCATAATTTTCTTAAACACTATCATCAGAAATAAATATTTATTTCATTTAATAATATTAGGCGCAGAAGCGACGCATGAATGTTCGCTACGATAAGCTAGGAACAATTTCGAAATATTAAAGACTATTATAAATTGATGCAGTTAAGGCTCAAAATTGTGTCAGGACTATCAATGTCAAAGACCTGAGAAATTGGGTATTGAGTAAATTACATGTTTTTGTTGCCATGAATAATACACTGGTTAAACAAGAAGATCGATTAAAGTCAGACTTCAAGAGGATTCAAGCGTAGAAACAGTGAAAACAGGAAAGCCAATTAACCACACAGAAAAAATCAGCCTTGATACTTCAAACGAAATACCAATTTAAGGGTATTCGACCAAGGTCTGTGAAACTTTATTTGGATTGGTAAATTTTGCATATAATCGGAATACATCTCTCAAAGGTTTTGCGCGAAATCCTAATATAAATAGAAATCAACTTCTGTTTCTTCCATCTCTTTCTGAAAGAAGTTGCCCGGGAATGTCAGTACTGTTTGCATATACGATACGGCAGAATAATTTTAGATCAGTTGTAGCGGGCAAATGGCACAAAATAACGGTTATAATAAAAAAAAAAAATAATATAATAACTATAAAAAATATTAATTTTAATAAAATTATAAGAAAATTCCCACCAATAATATAATGCCAGTAAGAAAATCTACAGAAATGAGGAAACTGGACGGCCTGGAAAACGTAGGGAAGCAGCAAAACAGGCAATATTAAATCTTCATTTAAGGCCGCGTGACTTTTAATCACTTCAATTAGAGAACATAAAATAAAAATCCTTTGAAGTAAATTGTTATGCAACAAGTCGAATGTTTGAAAAGTGTGAATTTTTGAATAGTGATTGAAACCTATGAAAAAGTCTTTTAATATTTTTTTTTAAAAAAAGTTTATATTATAAATTTTTTTTAATTATAAAATTTTATTTAAAAAGAATGTATTAATTCACGATAAAGTAAATTTTTCCGTTTTCTTTTTATCCAAATGTCAAAAGGATACATTTATATTCTTTTCCATAGGGAAATGATGAATAAACTTATGGACAGTGTGCTGAAACGTAGGTGAATAATGTGTAAGCAATCGAAAAATTATCGGAAAGATTCTGTGAAGTATTATTTTTTGTTTCCGAGCATCATATATGCTGAGAGTGATCTCGCGCCTACAGTATACTGGTGTGTGACCATTAGGAGCATGGAAAGACCGCCATTTTAACATGTTGTGCAGTTGTCCTGACTGCGGATACCATTATTTTATAACTTTTCGCTTGTTAAGGTGATAGAGCCAATCAAAATTGAATTATCAAAACTGAACATTTTATCGCAAGTTTAAAAAAAGGAAAAAGTATGGGAAACAGCAAACCCAGGACGATCATCTGTCTAAGATCAGCGTAATAAAACACTCGTGTCGTGCGAGATGATATTCAATACGATCAACGGATAAGAGTACCAGAAATTGTCGAAAAGGCTTGTAAGTTACGAAATACTACAATTCCGAAAATAAGACGTCGGGTAGATTCTCTGCATTTTCACCCCTGTTGCCATACTGTAGCTCTAATGATCTAAAAAAAAAACAGAAAACTCATTGGACGTAAGTTGCTCATCTTCGTTTTAGAACGGATATATTGTGCATCGAATTCATTCCTTTGGGCTGATAAGAGCAGTTTTACGAAAGCAACGAGCTGAAAATGGCAAACCAGTGGAGAAATTCGTGCGTAAACGACTCATAATGCCAGGGATAAACCGAGTCATTTGAACTAGTTCTTGACATTAACGTCAACAGAATTTCTCTTGTTTTTTGAACGTTGACGTCATTTTGAACGTCAAGAACTAGTTCAAACGACGTCGCTTGTCCCAGGCATAACGCAAACTGGCCTAATTTTATGATGCGACAATGATTCCAATGTTTGTTATATTATAAGCTGGCATCGGGTTTCATCCCCTCATGTTTGTTACTTTTATTTACAGATGATTCACCCTGCTGTCCAAGAGAAAGCAAAGTCATCTAGCTCTAACGACTCTAAGTATTCTAATTCTGTTATATTCATATGTTTGAGGCAAATGATGCGTCTGTTAGTCAGATTCGGCCAATATTAAAGGAATTTTCCTCTTCCTTGATGCAAGCTCAAGAGATGGCCTGCGTTTAGATACCACCATGATCTACATGGTAGATCATATCATGGTATCATGGTAGATTATACATTTAAACCACCATGATCTTCTTGGTCAATGTATTAAAATTCCCACAGATGTTTTTTACATTTCAATTTCTGCTTGTACTTATGCTTTCCACTAGGACTGAGGAATATTTCGTGCTCACTTTCTTAGGTGAAGGCCAAAGAGCTCAGTAATCCTGCCGTTGTGCTTTCACACGAAGTGATTTCTATCTCTTTCTGGAAGATGCCGTCTTGTGATGTTTTAACTTTCTAATTTGTGTCTATATTCGCTGCGTAAGTACATAAAGCAATAACACTCTAGGGCAACTTCTCCCAGACAAGGATAGAAAAAGCATAAGTAGATTTAAGGGGTTTGTTTTTTACGGCATAAAGATAGGCAGTTTTTTTTATCAAAACATAATTGGACTTATTTTTTTCAAAAACCGTAAGATCGGGAGTTTATTCGAAGAATTAGCGCTGTATGTATTTAAGTTATGGTCGCACTCTGGTCGGCTGGATCAGCTCTCGCTAGATCAACCACGTTTTAATCTCTTCTACACCACCACATATTTGCAGGGTCCATATCGGTTTTGTATTCACACTGCTTGTCGCATATTTGCAGGCTAAACCTAGCTTAAATTGTCAGGTATTGTCAAACTTCGCGATAAGAGGCAAGTTCCTTGCAATGAGAACTTGTTGTCTGTGAGTATCTGTGTTTCTCTTTAAAGGCCATTTGTTGTAGTATCTATGGTCAATTAAATTGCAAATATTTCTGAATCGGAAATTGTAGTTCTGTTCTAAAGTCTGGATTTTGTAATCGGACAATCTCAGAAAAAGATACCGGCGTTGGTTCGCATGTCGGTTTTTGAACCATCGGTGTATGATTCCACTTCTATCTGTGAAGTGTTGCACTTTTTTCTCCCTTTCTCTGGACGGTATCTTTATCGTTAATAGAGTATTGATTTGAATTATTTATTTGATTTTCGTATTGAATCGAATGCTTTCAACTTCCCTTTGTTGTTGCTCCCTCCAGTTGATTTCTTTGAAGCTCGCTTTAATCTGACAGAGCTTTTGTCTACATTCAATTTTTTTTTAAATGTAGAATTGGCATGCTTGATATCTAGTTTGTCAATTTTAATCTGATGCCCGTAAGTAATGCCTCTTTGAAGATGAATTTGTCAAGTGGTGTTTATTTTATCGTGTTTTCTCGCATTATCTCTCTAGACGGCGTAATTCTATGCTACCGAGGTAGGTCATTCGCTGGATACTTCTTAGGTCTTTTACAGCGGTCAAAAAATATTTTTTCTCAAGGACTGCAAAATAGGTCTCCGTGACGGCGATGACCTCCTCATTCGACCCAAATTTATTCCCGGGGAGTGACTTTTTCAGGTTTGGAAACAAAAAGTAGTGACTGGGGGCCAAATCTTATAAATAAGATGGATGGGGCAGCAATTCGTAGCACGATTGGACCAATTTGGCCATGGTTACGGCGGAGATGTGAGCCGGCGCGTTGTCGTGATGGAACAGCACTTTTTCTTCGCCAAACGGGGCCGCTTTTTCTTCTATTCGACGTCGAATCGGCCCAATAAGTCAGCATGGTAGCGGGTCGTGATTGTTCTACCTTTGTCGCGGTAATCAATATGGATCACCCCATTTGAATCCCAGAAAACGTTGGCCATCACCTTTTCCGCCGATCGAACAGTCTTCGCCTTCTTTCAGGCACGTTCGCCGGATGAAGTCCACTGTTTCGACTGTTCCTCGATCTCTGGTGCGTACCAATGAATCCATGTTTTGTTGACGGTCACGAAACGACGCAAGAACTCCGTTGGATTGCGCGGAAACAGCGCCAAATACGTTGCCGATGTGGTCTCACAGTGGGGCTTGTTTTCCGGTGTGAGCAAACGCACCCATCGCGCCGACTTTCGGGCTTTCTCATGCCCAGTTCTTCGTGTAGAATATAATGCACCGTTCCTTCTACGATGCCTACAGTCTCACTTATCTCGCGAACCTTCGATCGACGGTCTGCTAACATGCGGTCGTGGATTTTTTTAACGTTTTCCTTCGTAGCAGCCGTTTTCGGAGCAGCTGGGCGTGGTTCATCAAAAACCGATGTGCGATCACGAACAAACTCGTTGAAACAATGCTTGACGTTCCTCATCGAAGGAGAAGAGTCACTATACATAGCATCCAAGCGATCTTTGATTTCGCTGCGCGTTTTCCCTTTCAAAAACAAGAATCTAATCACCGAACGATATTGTTTGTAAAACCGACCGACACGCTCGATTCGAAAGGCTATCAAAACGAAACTAACGAAGGCAATTGACTGAAACTTTGACAATAGGCTACTAAAACAATGCACTGCACGATGGTAAAATTCTTTTGTAATAGTAGCGCCATCGGGCGGTGAGGCTAAGTACTTGTTGAATGACCCTCGAATGTTTTCCATTACCAGTCTAGGTAGAAATGTTTCCAATTTTCGGTAATTTGTGTAAGGCATAAGCTCTGTTAGTCAGCATTCGTTCACAGTCCTTTCAAATTCACAACGATGCGGAAATAAACAATATTTCCGGCCTTTACTTTATTTTTCTAAAGCAACACTAAAGCAACACAACACAGCACTATGTGCCTACAAATGTCTTTTATTATTCAATGAATATAGCTGAAAAAATCTAGTTTGCATTAAATTCATTGCTTAAATTTATCAAACTAAGTACCATCTTGGCCCATGTTCCAACAAATCATAAAAGGATATAGCGTATGAGAATTTTTATAGAAAATTACCATCTTTCTTAGTATAACTGAGAATAGATGGAGGAACCTTTCGGCAACGTGAATGGTAAATTAAAAAGTGTCTATACGAGTTCTTTACTCTGTTTTTTCGATTTTTAACTGCTACTTTTGTGCATTTCTATATGCAAATAGAATTAAATTGATAGATTTGCAAAAAGTTGGCATAAATTTTGAGCGACGAAACATATGATCTGAGAGCAAAATACAAATAATTTAATACATTGAAAACAAATTTGTTTACTATGTTGATGTACAAATAATGAAAAATCAACAAATACTCGGGGATATGTACCACATATGGCAGCATTGCTAATTCATATGCATTTAACGGAGTTTCTGACTTTGTTCTTCAAGTTTTAAGATACTTTCGAAGTGAAATTCTAAACTGGAATCGTTGCTACTCGTGGAAATTGCTCTAAAGATTTGGAAGTTTATTCATGGGCAACATATTTCATTGGATGTGCCCAAAAAAATTCAAACAAATGACGCTGAACTTTGAATGAAATATGTTCCTACGACATTGTTCATTATTATTCAATCTGACAAACAATAAAGAAGCACTCGGCAAATTACAAAAAAATCTGAATGTACAAAAAAGCCCCAACCTCCATTTCATTTCACCAAATCTTCATTTCTCATCATTATTCTGCAGTCAAGATATCAAGCGAAAATGAACATACACATGCTCGCATATAGGTAGTTAGTAGACGTAGCTCAAGTGAGAATACCGAAAGCTCTGCAGTTTCTTATCACAAAAAGGATATCTGGCGCACAAGGATATTAAGCACACATAGTGGAACATGTTTTCATCCTACCATGGAAAATATAACACTTGACTTAGAGGTGGTGGTAAATGTACAATCTTAATCAATCATTTCTCAGCTACGACACAGGATGTGGCAAAAGGATTGAAATGCATGTGAATGTTCCGCAGAATGAAAAAAGGAATATACGCGGAAAGTGTGCTTCAAGTGATTGTTTCGAAACTGTTGGTTTTCGCATATCTACAGGGAATGTAGATGTACAAGGTATAGCAAAAGTGATGAAATACCGCTTGAACTTTAATCCTTTTTGCTTTGATACTGTTTAAAACATTATGGTGCTAAGCTTTTTGCGTTTAACACATCTTCGGAAACATAGTTTATTGTTGCTTCAAGTGAGTTGGAGCTTTGATTCTGATTTTAAGAACTTCGTCTGGTCTGTTTAGTCACGAACTATAAAGAAGGATGACTCGAGTTTGTGCTGAACTCGCTGAAAATTCAATCAATTTCAATAATAGTTTTTTTTCACATTTACTCACTTCATCATCGGATCGGTCATCAGTTTCTCCAGCACTGTTGCATATGGAATCCCAAGCACTCGATCAATTATGTGAATGTATCCGTTTATTTGAGCTATATCCCCTTGGATAATCGATGCATTCACACCACCTCCTTCGACGGTCACAGTTTCGTTTCCATCACCGTTGGTAATGATGTTGAAATACAAATATTTGCGTTCACTATTCGTAGGCACTTGGGCGATCTGCAAATCAATCATCAAATTATTAAGTCAGTTTGCGTAGAATTGAATTATGTTATGTTTATTAACAAATAGAGAATGCCAATGTGTACAGAATGTTAAGAGGATATTCAGTTAGGCGGGATTGTTTGTGTACTTACTGCTGCTTGATTCTTTTGACGGATTTTCTCAATGTTCAGACGATCCCGAATGATGTGGAGGTTGAGGATTTCCTTCATTTTAGTTTTGTTGCTAGAAAATGAACGAAAATAATAATCAAATACAATGTTTATATTATGTGATGCTGGTTAAAGTAGAATGTATGATATGCACGGAATTAATTAAGGAAAACAACAATGTTTTAATCCAATGAGTTCGTGTCATATTAAAGGTAGAAATGTTCTGTTCGTTGAAAAATGTTAATGATTTGCGTGACTTCAGGATCCTCTAGAGGATGATTTTCCCAAAAGTCGTCAGTTATGTACATTCACACAATGAGAACAATCACACAGATAACGACCAAGACCAAGCGGCTTTCCCTTTTTCGAACTGGTTTCGAAGGAATTACGAGAAAATTTTTCAGCGTTGAACCCAAGCATTTTCGATAGTGAAAATTATTGATGATTCTCCGAAAATTTGGCAAATTTCTTGTGGCCCTTGTGGCCCATGAATATTTATAACTTGCCTAGTGTGAAGGATTTTTTTTGTGCAAATGGAAGGGCATTATTGAACTAGAAAAATCTTCGATCTTCTCAGGCTTTCAGGAAATTTTCGCCGAACGAAGCTTAAAGGGCGTCCTAGGTTCCTCGTACAAGCATATGTTACCGTATTCGTTCGTTTGCATATTCGGTTAGATTTTTGTTCTTTGTTATTAGTACAACTAGTACATGAGTACAACTTCCTTTATTAGAACAACTGAATGCTGACCATCTATTTTCTCTTTTCCTGCCATTATAAGTGTATTTTTCCATACAGCCGTACATGTGCCTACTACAACAAAGTTTATAGTTTCTAACAGATGAAGCTCGTGAAGATGGAATTATTAATGTTGCAACAACAGTTTTTACAACTCGTCCTCACTTATTGAATCCACCATCTGATCAAATTGAAACCAAATTTGGTAAAAAAATTTGGTATATATGCACAAAAATCGTGATTATCGACTCTAAAACACATTCTTTTTGTAGCCAATTACTGTAGGCCTCGGCTGGGATGATTTTTACGATAGTAGGGGAAAACCCGTAAAAAGTATCTATGGACAGGTTTCAAAACCAGTAATGTCATGAATATGTAGTGTCAAATTAAAACTTATCAAAAACCCCTGCTGACTGAATACAACCCCTGCTGAGAAGACAAATGAAGTCTTTGTTAGTCATTGTTTTCGTATCGTCGATTTTTTTTGCATCTAGTCCAGTTCATGATACAATACATAAGCACTCTTGTAGTGAGAGACGAAAAAAGGCTACTGGAAAGACCCATATCCAACAAGTTGCTGGCCAATTGTAGGACACTTTCACTCCATGCCATGAAAGTGTGCTCGATGATAAATTAATCTTTTACCTTTGAACGCTTTTCCCTTTGGTGCTCGGTAATTTTGGTAACTATGTCAGTATTACCGGCATATACAATTGCAATGACCACTCCTTCACCACAACGAGGTCGGGTTTTCGCAAACCGCAAGTGATTTGTAATCCGGATTCTTTGAAAACTTCCCAATCATTGTAACCAAGTTTTGATGCCACACTTCGTTATGGCTTAATATACGTCCTTTGTCGGTGCGGTGGCATGTTCTAATAACATGAGCTCTTGCAAAAGTCACAGCGCAGCCCGCCCTGCATTTGTCTCACAATTAAGCCTTCGAACACCGCAAGATGTTCGATTGACATGATCCTGACATGATTGCATTGGACATAGTCTCTGGCAGGTATCATGTGACTTCTAGAGTCGACCCTAGCGTTTGAAATGTTGATTTTTGCGCCAACGTTCGCAGTACTTGACCAGTTTTCCGAAAGCTAGTCATTGTTGCCCATTCGATCCGTTGCTGGACAGAATTTGCATTGAAGGCCACCTTTGCAGCTGGGGTAGTAGACTTTTCCATTAAACATATTATGGTAGTAACGATGGTAAACCAAGGCACCATGAAGATACGAGTAAGGGATATCATGCGGGGGAGATATCTGAGCCAGGCTCAAATAACATCGCAGACTTTCCCGGTTGAGTGCCCTCAGAAGATCCAAATTAACTTCAGCCAAAACAAGACAGTGATATAAAAGTGGCATCAAGTCTTTAAGGCTTAAGACTTTGAGGGAGTTTTGGTCATTTTTTCCAGGTTAAAAAAGCGTTTTCCCTGATTTATTTGGACCTAGGAGTAAAAATCAACGGGCTAATATCTCCATTCAATTGAGGGGGTAAGTTTTTTGATCGTTAACCCATTAGGAAGTTTTTTTTGCTTCTTTTACAAATTTTATAGGTTTTTTGCTTGCTAACCCAAAAAAACTGACAGATCAATACACTTATCCGAGTTTAATTCTAGCCTAACCTGTCTTCCTTCCAGTTCTGCTTTCCTCACCAGTTGATTCGTATCGGACTCAGTTGAGAATATCATCAGCATGAACAATCGAGTTGACTTCGGTGCTGTACGATGCAATTCGTACCTAATATCCCAGAGAAACGCTTTCGGAACCTTGTCGAGAACAGGACAAAAAAGATAAGCGGAGAATGGGTCTTTTTGATGGACACCCCTTGCCAACTAAATTGGTTTCTGTCGTTGGCCTTCAACTTCAAGCAGGGTTTGGATTCTATTATTTGTAGAGGAGATGTAATTTTTGAAAGATGTCGGTATTACAAGCCTCCCAAGAAAAGACGCAACAGCTTAACGCTTGGCTTCAGTTAACGAGCGCCTTGGAATAATCCAGAGACACAACTTGTAACTCCTTCAACTTCCGCCTCGCCGAATACAAGACCGAAGACAACGAGGTGACATTATTAGTACAGCCGTCATTTAGCGCTCTTTGTCGTGTATCAATTGGGTTCACTTCACGAAAGCGTGAAACCAGTATCTTGTGTAGATAGCGAACCACTACATGTATGATGTTTATTGCCTAAAAGTCACTAGAAGCTGTGCTCCAGTCTTCCTGACAAGGCGAAATACCGTCCCGCTTTGCGATAATTCTGTTGAAAAGAACCCAGAGACTGAATTATGTTGAAGAAAAGTGCCTTGATCAGTGGTGGAAATGCCCTCCATTGTCTGGCTGTAATTCCAACAGTTCCACAAGCCGAAGGAATCGGTAATTGCATTACACAGCTTCTTTACAAGTGACAGGGTCAGAAATAAATTTAAGAGAGGGATATGACTGCGGTTCACATCGGCCTGACAGATTGAAAGAGCGGATAACATTGGCTTCAAATAAGTAGCCATTTCTTGCAGACTCAGAGGTCTGTTATTATTTCTATCATCTAGGATCTACATTGTCATCCTTTTCATGTTTTTTGTTTGCAAAAAAATATTGAGTTCGTGTACATCGTATTTTTCATTGATGCTAAGCAGATATTGACTCTGTCTTGGAGGTTACCGTAAGATCCTCAAGTCATTGACAGCGGGCTTCAGAAATGTCTTCATCATTTAGTAAGTATGAGCCTCTTTAGATGAAAATCGGTGAATTAATTGAAGCTCCTTGACACTCTAAGCAGACGGCATTAACTTTCGCACAGGCGAGCGTGTGCTGATATATAGCCTGCACAAGTGCAACAAGAAAGAAACCGATTATATGTGCTCTTCGGGATCGAAAGGGAACCCTTTTGACACTCCAAGGTTCATCAGCGAAGAAGAAGAAAAGAAATCGTGGTCTGAATTGGAGTCGTCAGGCGGAGACTCTAGTTTTGATACTAACGCTCATCGAAGGTTTGGAATCATTGCAGGAAACAGTTCTTTATAGACTGCTTTGCGCCTTGTTACATGCTTATGTTACATTTTGATTTAGAAATCTTACATTGCTCAGAGCAGCCATTGCCTCCTCTTTCGCCATAATCCTCTGTTCCTCGAGTGATATTGCTTCTTGACCCTAGTTATGTTAACGTCAGCATTTAAATATTCAGGATTGGCACGGCGGCGGTGATGATTAAGCTTTTCCAGCGAATTTCTTTTAAAGGCCTTAATCGACACATAAAACGTTCTCTGGGGTGGTTTTTTGAGTTCCGGTAGCAGGAAAGTGAAGGAGGGCCAAATCTGACGATCATGAAAGCTGAGTGATGATCATCGTATCGTGCGTTACCAAAATTTAGTGGAAAACAGAAAGGAATGTGAGGGAATTATAGCGTTAAGAAAAACATTAATTGTTTGTTCACAAATTCGGCGATCTAGGCCGAGTGGGTTTACACAGACATATCAAAATTGCCAAATTGTCTGCCTTATTGACCATTTGACTCTCTGGAATTGATTATTAATTAGACCGAGCTTGGCGATCGACGAAAACGACGAGCGTTTCTTTGAATTTCAACCAATTTTGAGATTAGTTTATGTTGGTTAATACAAACTATTAAAAAAAATAATAAACGCCGAAACAGCAGGGGCCCAATTCAGCAATTTATGAATGAGTTTTTCGGAAGCCATGTTACAGTCTCGTTACAAGTGACAAGGGTTCGATATTTGCTTGCTCATCAGCTATTGGTTCAACATCTTAACGAGGGGTATAAGTCTTGCCCAAAAATTCAGGTCAATTGAAGCGGTCTAACAACGATGGCAACCATCTATTTTATTTATTTCATCCGTGCGAGACTTAAATGAACCATTATCGATCTTTTTTCAGATGGTTTAAATCACAATGTATCTCTACACATAGCGCTAACACTCTCGGGCGGCTTCTTTCAGGAAATGGGGAAAAAAGTAAAAGTAGATTTATATTTTCATTAAAAATTTAAGCTTTTTTGCAAAAGCTTTGGGAAGGGTAATCTGGTTATATGCAAACATGAAAATAACCACTTATTTTGGTTGTATTGAAATTAAAGAAGTTGAGACTTATTAATATTTGAACTTTCCCGCGCTCTCCAAAATGTGTTCCGAAATCTCCGCGCCTACGATGGCGCACCTATGTTCTAGTATCTCTTTCTATCTGAATTGTCTCACTCTGTCACACACACATATCCCCGCTCTTGACTCTTGTTACATACATACGCCACGCAATATTGTCATTCGAATTCGAACACTCGACCCGAGCAAACCGAGACGCAATAAAGTAATTGATATTTTTCCAATCAATCACGAGTTATTATTCATATCCAAGTCCTAAAATATTAATAGGCTATGGGCCCAGGCTCGCAGAACAGTTAATATTTTTTCAGTGAACCGGGCGAAATTGATTGGAAAAATCCGAGTCGCGGAAGTTGAAATTATCGAGTCCGTTTTATTGAGCACGTGCATCCGGAAGGCTCAATCCGTGTCCGCGATGGAAAGTGAAAGTGTCCGCATCCCAAAACTCAACGGGATCGACGACTGGGCCATGTAGAAATTTCGTATCCGGGTCACCCTGAACGCATCTGGTGCATGGGGCGTCGTCGACGGCACGTCGCCAAGACCGGAAGCAACGGAGGACGGCACGAACCTACAACAATGGATCAAACAAGACAGCACCGCCCAGAAGGTGATCGCCACGTCAATCGAGGAAAAACCCCTGCTTCACATCCTGAACTGCGAGTCCGCGAAAGCCATGTGGGAAAAGCTGTCGTCGGTATACGAACGAAAATCCGAAACCAACATTCACATGTTGCTACAACAATGGTACAGCCTCCAGAAACAGCCCGGCGACGACATCGTCACGCACATCGTCCGCCTGCAAGACCTGGCGCATCGACTTGAATGTCTTGGTGAGAAAATTCCTGCACAGATGGTAATAACGAAGATTTTAATGACCCTCCCTCCCACTTTAAACCATTTCGTCTTCACCTGGGAGTCCACACAATCCGGGGACCGAACCCTCACGAACCTCATTTCCCGACTACAAATCGAGGAATCGCGCGGTAGCACAATCCAAAATCCAGAAAATACAGCCTTCGCGGCTCAGGGGAATTTTCGCGCCACAAATTTTCCGCAGAAAAACTCGCGTCAGACATTTTTTCAGTCAAAGGACTTAAACAGAAGCACCGGTAAGGAAGGGAACTGCCATTATTGTCGAAAACCGGGACACTGTATCAGGGATTGTAGAAAACGGAAAGCGGCAAACGAGAAACAACGGACGAATCACACGGAGGCCCTCGTCGGGGAAGCACTTTCGTCATCGAGCGAAATTCCAGGAGCCAACAACGCGTGGTTAATGGATTCAGGGGCCACAGATCACATGTCGCATCACAGGGAATGGTTCACCGACTACAAGAAATTCATCGAGCCCAGGCCAGTTCGAGTCGGGAATGGAAAAATCATCCCGGCCTTGGGATCCGGAAAAATCCACATTCAAGCTCACGACGGTGAGAGTTGGAGGACGAGGTATCTCGCAGACGTTTTACATGTTCCAGGTCTCCGATATAACCTTTTTTCACTCGGAGCCGCCCTTGACAAGGGTATTACGCATCAGTCGAACAACCATACCTGCCAACTCACCAGGAACGGGAACGTCGTTGCGATGGGAGAGAGGAAGAGCAGACTCTACGAGATGAAATTCAAGGTCATCGAGGGACTCAAGGTCATCAAGGAGGACATCCCGACCCAAGCCAACATCGCGACTCACGAAAATCTGGCAACCTGGCACGAACGCCTAGCTCATCAGAACACCACACACGTGAAACGGATTCTGAATAAATCAAGTATAGAATATCAAGATGAAAATTTGAAATGTGAAAATTGCATTTTGGGAAAAATGCACAGACTGCCGCTTCCCAAAAGTGATACAAAATCCGCACAGCCTGGTGAGCTTGTGCACGCGGACCTATGCGGTCCGATGCAAGTAGACTCCCTGGGGGGAGCAAAATATTTTTGTCTGTTGAAGGACGATTACAGTCACTGGAGAACCGTACACTTCATGAGACACAAGTCTGAGACCGGGAAGTGTCTTGAGGATTTTTTTCGAAAGGCGGAAAAACACCTGGAAAAGGGGATCAAGACTCTCAGAAGTGACTGCGGGCTGGAGTTTCTCAACCAGGAAGTCGAAGCCTTAACACACCGCATGGGCATCGTGCATCAGAAAACGGTACCGTACACCCCGGAACAAAACGGCGCGGCGGAGCGCGAAAATAGGACCGTGGTGGAGCTGGCCAGGACGATCATTCACGCCAGTCAGGTGCCGATCAAGCTGTGCGCAGAGGCCGTGAATCATGTCGTGTACGTACTCAACCGATCGAGCACGAGCAGCGTCAAGGATCTCACACCATGTGACCTCTGGCTGAAAAGGGACCCGAACTTAAGGAAACTCAGAATTTTTGGAGAGGAGGCATACGCTCACATCCCCAAGCAGAAACGGAAGAAATGGGACGTCAAAGCAGAAAAGGGTTTTTTTGTCGGACACGACGAGAACATGAAGGGCTACAGAATCTGGTTCCCCGACAAGAACATAATTAAAACATTCAGAGATGTCATCTTCACCGGAAAAAGGTACAAAAGGGACAGCGTAGACAAAAAGGAAAAGGAGGTAACTATCGAACTCGGACTACAGCAGCGCCAAGTCACCGAACCAGGACCAGTGGATCACGAAGAAGAACAGGAACCTGAGGA
Source organism: Stratiomys singularior (assembly GCA_954870665.1). Taxonomy (NCBI): domain Eukaryota; kingdom Metazoa; phylum Arthropoda; class Insecta; order Diptera; family Stratiomyidae; genus Stratiomys; species Stratiomys singularior. The sequence goes on along the minus strand of OX940877.1, from coordinate 109,611,743 downwards.
GCCTCATTTTGCTCCAGAACCTCCCGAGGAACCCGTTGAAGGAAAAGAGGAAGAAAATCGAGACAATCCCCAGGGGCAAAAACGTACCTTGAGGGACCGAGCAAGTATCAAGCGCCCCGCGAGATATTTGGCGGCCATGGCGTCTTCCCCGCAAATCGAGGAACCTGAAACCTTTGAACAGGCTGTGGCGTCAAATAACTCAACTGACTGGAAGACGGCGATGGATGAAGAAATGGGCTCTCTCACGGACAACAACACCTGGACTCTGGTGGAGAAACCGAAGGATCGTCAAATTATAGATTGTCGCTGGACCTATAAAATAAAAGAAAATGGCGACGGGAGTATTCAGCGGTTCAAGGCAAGACTGGTGGCCAGGGGTTTCCGTCAGACCGCTGGAATAGACTACGAGGAAACCTTTAGCCCCGCCACCAGGTTTGACTCGATACGACTAATACTTGCACTTTCAGCCTCCAAGAATCTGAGCCTGAAGCAGTTCGACGTCAAAACTGCTTTTCTGTATGGCGAAATCCAGGAAGTCATTCACATGTATCAGCCACCAGGGTACGATGACGGCAGCGGTCGGGTTTGCAGGCTGAACCGCAGCCTCTACGGACTTAAGCAGGCGTCACGCTGTTGGAATCAGCGATTCACCCAGGTACTCGGCAAACTCAACCTCCACCCCACCGGCGCGGACCCATGTGTCTTTACGAACATGGACTGCGACGACCTTCTTATCCTGGCAATACACGTTGACGACGGGCTCATCGCAGCTACAAAAGAAACAACAGCTGGAAAACTCATCAACGAGCTCGAAAAGGAATTCAAGATCACCTCAGCAGTAGTTGACACGTACCTGGGGGTGCAAATTGAGAGATTTGACGACGGGTCAATCTTCATTCATCAGGAATCCTACACGATGAAAATACTGCGGCGTTTCGGAATGACGGAAGCAAACCCCGTCACGACTCCGGCTGACCGTCATCACGACACGAATCTCGTCACGCAAAACAACGCCGACAACGACATCCTCGAGGCACCATATCGTCAAGCTGTAGGGAGCTTAATGTATCTATCTATTGCAACCAGGCCTGATATTACCTTCTCTGTTAACCGCGCTGGTCAACACGCCGAGGACCCAAAACTCACACACTGGCACGCAGTGAAACGAATTTTCAAATACTTGAAAGGTACTGTTAAACACGGGTTGCATTTTCCAGCTCGACAAAGTGACGTTGTCCAGGTGTTCAGCGACGCCGACTACGCGGGGGACACGAGTACCAGGAAATCTACCACAGGTCTGGCAGTCAGGCTCGATCAATCAACCGTCACCTGGGGCTCAACAAAACAGAAATCGGTAGCACTGTCCACCACCGAGGCAGAATATGTCGCTGCCTGCACGGCAGTGAAAGAACTTGTCTGGGTCAAACGTCTACTGCGGGAACTAAGGGCCCCGAGCAAGGAAACACTCCTAAAAATCGACAATTTGAGCGCTCTAAAACTCGTGAAGAACCCGGAGTTTGATAAGCGCTCCAAACACATTGACGTTCAGTATCATTTTATCCGCGAGAAATACAAAGAAAATGAATTTGTTCTAATACACGTACCTTCCAAGGACCAGCTGGCGGACATCCTCACAAAAGCTCTACCCCGGGTCTCCTTCGAAGAAAAACGGGAATCGCTCAACATCATCTCCCAGGAAAAAGCAACCGTGATACACAAACCGGGGACTACACCCACGCCGATGTCCAGCCGACATCGCAGCCACAACTGAGAACTATACCCTCGACGGCGAGGTACACGACGATCGGAGACCTCATCGACTCGAGCATCAACTTCTTTGGTGGGAGTATTGAAATTAAAGAAGTTGAGACTTTTTAATATTTGAACTTTCCCGCGCTCTCCAAAATGTGTTCCGAAATCTCCGCGCCTACGATGGCTCACCTATGTTCTAGTATCTCTTTCCATCTGAATTGTCTCACTCTGTCACACACACATATCCCCGCTCTTGACTCTTGTTACATACATACGCCACGCAATATTGTCATTCGAATTCGAACACTCGACCCGAGCAAACCGAGACGCAATAAAGTAATTGATATTTTTCCAATCAATCACGAGTTATTATTCATATCCAAGTCCTAAAATATTGATAGGTTGATTGCCGTTGAACCCGGAATTCGTTCGAAGCATAACGTAACTTCCTAAAAGCGCTCACTCTCTGTTGGAGAACCACATAGAGAGATACGAATATCCTATGTTGCAAATAAATTGAACTTTGCAAGATAGAGAGCTTGGAAATTACAGAACGTAGAAGAGTTGAGATATCGCGATGTGACTTTGTGAGCTTGAAAGTGTTTGAAATTATTCGCGTTAAAAATATATATAAATACAAAATTTAAACAAAATATTTATGCGTATCAGCTCGAGCCGTCCAAAATATATACCGAATTCCAACGCATCTGGAAAATGGGACATGCATACCGTTAGATTGGAAGTCTTGGATCTTATCGTTAGTTCGCATCGATCCAAAATTAGTGTTTTAGCGTTAAGGGCTAACGTTAGTTGGGAGTTACGCCATGATTAGGAGTGTTAACGATAAATGCACTTCCGCTCGGCTATATATTCAGATCGCTTATCAGACAAAGAGCAACGCGACAGCGAAGATTTCAGTAGATAAACTTTTCGATTGCTTTTAGTGGCATCTACTGCTCTACCGCGTGTACTGCACACATTCATTTAGTGTCTCATGTTAACTGTCTTCACAACATTTACCAACATTTTACATTCAATAATTATCACATGGCGGACTGAGGAAGATTTTGCTGCATTTTAAGGAATTTTAAGCGCAATAACGTAAAGATTGAATTTGGTAAGCATAAATTGTTTTTCAGTTTCCAGTTTAAATTCAAAATTCAATTTCTCATTGATTTTCATTGATTTATAACTCCAATAGTGCTTGAGGTTAGGAGGATATATGTAAGACATGACAAGGGTCTTCCTAAAATTTCACCTCTCTATTATTATTATTTCACTAGATTAGTTCAATAGTTCGAGACAGTTATGAGTGCAGTCAATTGTTTACAGATCGTAAAAATGCAGGAAAAAATTTACTTGCAAAACTTGATAACATCGTGTTTAAGAAGTTTTAATTAGTTGAGTAATGGGAATATTGATAAATAAATAATGTTCTTTTAGTGGTATTAAAGTTTAGGTTGTGTGGTGTGACAGCTGTCACGTCTTTTATGGCCAGTTTGGTTAGCAATTTTATATGTGGATGCATGAGCAACGTCAACGTCAAATTTATGTTGAAAACTGTTCGAGAAACTCATCGCACTGTCCGTCAATTTTTATGGCCGACATTATCTTCTATCAGAACAATTAAATCGATTAACTATGGATCGTGTCCGCACCACGATTACTCTCACTAATAATATGCGTCCATCCAAACTTCGTACAGTGAGTGCGTAATGAAGAAACCATAGCAAACCCAAGTGTGGCCATTCGAAATCATGTTCAACAATTAAACCTGTGCCCATTCACATTATTGGAGATTTAGCGGAAAGATTTTGGTTTGCAGCCCTGCCAAATCCAACTCGTGCAGGAATTGAAGATCAAATTGCTGCAGCTCTCAAGTTGACACCACTACATCATCACACTAAATCCGATTTGAAATTGGTGGTTTTATTTAAAGAAAAAAGCAGGTAAAGGGCAGTGATAGTGATAGAAAAATGAAAAAAATTTATTTCTTTTTTATTTCAGTTTTTTTTGTTTTGATTGCTATCAAATACGTTTTATTGGGATGATTCTTTGCCATTGATAAGAGAATGATTTCTGGCATGAGAATCTACGACTGATGAATTCCTGGAGCTCCTTTTTTCGACAAATGACGTGGCGAATGTTGTCTTCCAAATGGTCAAACGCCGCTAGACAAATGATTTGACGCATTCTCGCAAGAAATAGTTCAGCGGTTATATCTTCAATATTTTTTACATTTCGAAACGAGGGTCATTGATCATGGCTCCATAGTGGTCACCGTTGATTGCAATGTTAGTTTCAGTAGAAGTTTCGAAGACATGTGGAAGAATGATTGTATCTGCCCATAAATCTCACCAAACAGATGTCATGGTGTTTCTCCAGGTGTGACGGTGCTTTAGCAATCAGCAGTGCCAGCTCACCACTCCAAATATGGTTTTGTTTAATAGCGTAACCATGCAACCAGAAATAAGCCCAATTGTCAAGCAGAATTCTCTTGCGATATGCAGGAACTGCAACAATTGGTTTTTAGCCGAGTCTCGTGCTCGTTTGGCTTCAATTATTTATCAATTTTTTAACCCGTAGAATCTTACATAATGTGGATTGGCATACAGCTGCTATGGTTTCTTGTTTCTTCAATGTACGATTTATACGGATGCGAGTTATCAGCGAAAGTAAACGTGGTACGGAAATGGTCCATGGACAATTGAATTAATTGTTCTGATAGGCTATTATGTCGGGCTTTAAAATGACGGAGTGCGCATTGAGTTTCACGAATAGAACTTTTTTGCACAATTTGCAGGCGTTTCCCAAGTGTCAACATATTCATGATAAAATGGAAAACCAAACTAACCATAAAACGATTGACAGCTGTCGCACACAACGTAGCATTAAAAAGTATTGTCAACTTAATGTCCTATACCTGTTAATAAACACTTCAATATAACATTCATTAATTGATTTATAAATTTGAGGAAAATATGCCTTATATAAAGCGTGAAAAAGTTACTTGAGACAGATGTTGTCCTGAAAGTTATTAATGGATTGACTTTGCACTCTTTTTTGGATGAAATCTTTTTAAATACTATAAGTAACTGAAATTTCTGAATATAGTGTATATATAGAAACAAAGACAGAGTTTCTCTTGATTGGTAAGTTGAAAAATTAGAAGATTTCATAATATGAAAATTCATGCTTGACAAATTGTAGAGACTGTGTTGAACGTTTTCCACTGGGTGCCCTTTAGAAGGAAATTTATCAAAGAAAGCCAGTATATTCAAAGTAAATCAATTCAATGACAAGTTCAGACAAATGAGCTTCATTTTCCAAATAACGTTATTTTCGCCTACTGATTGTCCTTAGAATACATTAATCTGTCGACCGAATTGTCTAGTTCATTGAAACCATCTCTCTGAATGCTAAATACCCATGAAATAGTCCCACAAACTCAAATAATTCCAAATTGATGTTCATCTCAATGACATCACACCAGAACATAACACATATATAGACAGAATACATTGTGAACATGTTAATTTATAATGACAATTACCCAATAACATTGTAAACGGAGGGATCCATCCAGGCTGCGTTGCTCGGTGCCAAAATAGTAACATTCGCTAAATTATTGATCGTCTCCATAAATTCACCGCCGGAGTCCATGATAATTTCGTAAAATTTGTACAATGGTCCATCGTCCTTTTCCTGTGAATTGTGATGTCAATAGAAGAGAGGAGGAAGGAAAAAGAGAAAAAAAAAATGAAATTATTTTTTATTGCATCATTATTTGATTTCATGGAAATGATAAATATTCTTCTAAATAATGTTCAAATTTTCTTCTATTATATTGTTGGTATTGTTGGAAATTTTCAAAGTTGTAAAAAAGACACAATCATATATTTTATATAGTTGAACTCGGAAGTCATAACAAGTTTGATCATATGCTCATATGAAATTTTATATAGCATGCCATGTTACAACAAGCCACACGTTAAAAAAAGTGCAAAAATCCATCTAAAAAGCAGCCTGAAAAAGTTAGCATGCAAGCCTGATGTGCGCATATATGGGCTAGTTCGTTCTAAATTCCAAATATACTTAACAATTCCGTACACTACACAAGCACATATTCATTGCTAACGGTATGTTGGTGTGTCAATAGCAACATGTGTATCTGAAGAAAAATTGGAAGTAACACGTGTCAATTGAAATAAAATACGCTTTGCGTTGTGGCGGGAAGTATTTATGTCAATAATTTTTTTGTGTGACCGAACAGTCGTCAAATGAACATAATGCCATTTTTTGTAATGCAATTAGTGGAGTGGTGAAGGCGTTTCTATAAATTGTGATGCAACTAATAGCATTGTGACCTCTTGACATGGATATTCATGGTTGCATGTTTTAAAGTTTAACTGTCAGATTTGTTCCAGTTTTCGGATTTGTTAAAGGATCTTAGATTTATCATTTGGAAATATATTTTTTCAAAATTTTATCATTGTGGACATATAAACAAAGTACTATATGACATACCGTCATATATAGTTAGAAGAATAGATAGTCTTCAAACTTCGGTGTGAATTATTGCGAAAATGTTTCAAATAATCTTCGATTGAATCTCTTTTACAATTAATAAGGAGTCTTACTGAGACTGGTCTAATAAGATCAAGGAGAAATTTGTCTTCTTGTTACCGCAAGCTGATATGATATTGTATTTTACATCCGTCACGCAATGCTGCGCTTTTAGTAAGGACACTAGTGCTAGTAGCTAGTAAGCTAGTGCCCAAACACTCATTTTGAGTGTGAAATGTATCCTCATACTCCTCTTATCCAATATAATATAAGATTCGATAGTTTAAATGTGTACTCCGTTTCATTATTTTCGAAACTCGATTGAATCCAAGCATTCAATCTATTAACAAGATACAAGTGTTCATCAAAAATGAGAAGAGAGACCTCTAATGCGAGGAAAGAGACATCTGAATGACATGAAATAGATAAGGATCATGGTATAGAGATCTTTCTGATTTCAAGAATTACTAAGAAATTGTTGCCCATGGCGCAGACATTAAAAAAAAAACATTGATCATCTTTTTTCTTGCACCAGATTTGATCGTCTTTTCTATATACTGTTGCTCAATTAAGTAATCGGACAGAGCTACGAGACGAAGACTTATGTCAATAACTCTTTGAAATCCCATTCAGTAGAAAATGGAATGCATATACTTTTACTTGTTAACACTAGTTTATAGTCTAAGAAAATAAATAAGCTTTTTATAATATGAACAAAAAAGTTATAAACCAAAATTCAAAATATGTGATTTTATATATTCGGACACCTGGCAACGCTGGTTTCTTTTTGACATATGAGATGGGAATTTCCCGAAGTGTGTGAATGACAGTAGTCAAAGTGTTAACAAAAAGAATAAATTACATGTTGCGAAATTTTTAAAGGAAATTCTTATACAAAACTAGCATGGGTCGTCAAGTTAAAGAAATGAAGTTCGGAAATTGGTTATCAAACATCACATAACAGGATTACTGGGCGAGAAATAGGGGAAATTATCGGTAGAAGCCATTTGACAGACCCTGATATCAATAAAGTGTTTGAAATTTATAAAATTATTGAAAATAACCTAGATGCGGATGGCTGAAAAATTTTTCAGAGGCAGATGAACAGTAGATCGTGAAGCAAGTAAGGTAAATCCCAAGCTGAGTGCGACAAAATTGGCATCAGAAGTGTCGAACTACCTCCACATTACTGGAAGAACAGAATCTGTGAGAAAAGTTCTGCGGAATGACGATTTTTAACGGCAGAGTTCTACGCAAAAACCTTTTGTAAATAAGAAATATCAGCTAAAGTGACTTAAGTTTGCTAAAGAGAATAAATCACGTGACTTTTCGTATTGGAATACATATTCGTATGAAAGAATATTCGTATGGAAATACGTGACTTTTCGTATTGGAATACAGTGTTATTTACTGAAGAGACCAAATTTAATGTTTTCCGGGCAAATGGACAAACACATGTATGAAGACTACCAAATGAAGAGTTGAAACTTTTGCCCTTGAATCGATCGTAAAACATGGAGTTGGATCATTGATAATTTGGGGCTGTATGGCTGGCTCTGGACCAAGAAAGCTAGTTTTTATTGGTGGTATGCTAGACCAAGACAAAAAATCAAAAATTAAAACCAAAATTGATTGGGCATTTCTGAGACATTTTCGTTCTATCAAGAAAATTACCCAAAACACAAAGCTCAGAATACGCGCATGTGGTTGTTGTATGATTGTCCTCACGTGATGTAAACGCCCCCACAATCTCCGGATATAAATGTTATCGAACACTTGTGGGCCTATTTATAAAATAAATTGAAATCCCGGGTAAATTCTTCGAAGGCCTAGCTTAAAGTGGCCCAGGAGAACGAATGGAAAAAAATTGATTCTTCTTATTGCAGGCGGTTGGTGGAATCTACTCCAAGTAAACTGCAAACCATTCGGAAAACCAAACGTTTTCCAACAAAATTTATAATATAAAAAATTAAATAATAAAAAGCTAAATTAAATATAAAAAGCTTTTTTATATTTAATTTACTATCATTATATGAAGTATCCGAATATTTATTTGGAATAAAGCATTCATATATTTTGAATTTTGACTTTTTGTTTTGTAAATAACATAGAAATTTTTTTGTTATTTTGTAAACTATGGTTACCTAGTAAATATGTAGACATTTCATTTTTTTCTAAATTGATTTTAATTGATTTTTTTGATGATTGATTTTAATCAATCTCAAAACTAAAAAAAAATAACTTATTAATAAGACGAATTGATGAATAACATACATAAGATAAAAAATAAACTAATAAAATTATGTTTCAATGTTGCTTTGGGCCTCGTTTTGCTTTAATCACAACACCCAATCTACTTTTTAAGCCTTTTCGTTAATTTGTTAACTTTTAGTTAATCTTGGGATTTTCCAATCCCAGGAGCAATGTTATTTGAAGATGATTTTTTCAAGTAATGTTAGAGTTGGGCCATCTAAGTTTTGGAATTGGAACTAAAGGATATTTTCGACGGTTCGACGACATTTCTGATGTGACAAAAAGTTAGTTTTATGTTTGACATTTATGAATTGGGTCGCATTTTGCTTGAACAAAGTTTGGAAACATTAAAAACTTATTTCCAAAGTTGTGAGTATTCTACTTGAATCGATCTTTGGATCGTTGTTGCACAAAACAACCCGTTTCCGTACTCGTCCAACGCGCTCAACTGAAAACATCGGTACATTGTTTCGCCTCGGAGAATACGTCAATTGTCACATCTGAGGCTGAGAAAATCTACACGAGATTGTGGAGAAACCAATGCATTCAAAACGAGAGACTGTCTGATGCGGATTTTGGTCTGACAGTATTATCGGACCATATTTCTTTGAAAATGAGCAAGGAAACGCCGTTACAGTGAATAGTAATCGCTATCGCGCTATGTTAAGCGGGTTATTGTTTCCCAAAATTGAAGAGGATGGCATAGACAACATTTTGTTTTAACGGGACTTGCATAATCAGCCGCAATCAGACGTGCCACAAAGCCAATATAACTAGCAATCTTTTGCTCAAAATAATCATCAATTATTGTCTCCTGATCGTGAGATGGTTAAACTTGGTGAAAGAAGGCGATGATTTTGGATACCATCTATTTGTGATTTCAGATGCAGTTAAGAAGCCCGATTTTCACTTAAGAGGGGTTTTGAACAAACAAATTTTACGTGTTCGGGACATAGAAAATTTTTTTCAAATTGTTTCAAGTTTCGAAAGCAGTAACTACAATTCATTGTTGTTCGCATTGGATTTGAATAGGTTTATGCGTTTTTTTGTTGTTGCTATACTATTACTTCTTTAAGTTTTTCTTCCTTCAGCGTCCCAATTTTTATCTCGTCAACTGCGTTACCCAAAGATCGATTCAAAACTCAACGGTAATAGTCAAAATATACCAATCCATCCTAACAATATATGCCAAAATTAATTTAAATTGAACTGAATTAGATCAGGATATAAAGAAAAATTTGCTGTATGTTGTAATTTGTATCCACGCACATTAACATACATGTGGAATTTCACTGGAAATTTTTTGTTCACAATTCATTCAAATTCACGAAGAAATCTTCTGCTCGCAGTTCGTTCAAATTCATCTCCACATCGTTTACTTTCTACGGTCCCTCTCATGCGTTTGAGTTGGCTTCATTTTCAACTAGTGTATGTGCGTCTCTTTCTACGCGTTGCTTCCCTTGAGTTTCAACACTAAGTTGTGACTAAGCTACAGTTGAAGGGCCGCTGACGGATTTTTGTGCTTTGACCGCTCCAATGAGGTAGACGTGTTTTTTTTCCTTCAAGCTATCAAAGCGCGCTTATCTAGTATAGCGAAAAAGCGTGTAAAAGGTTTTCAGCTTTTCATTACGCTATGGTAGAATAGCTTCCTTTTAAAGGTCTCATCAATAATGTGAGAACTAAAGAGTTATAGAGATATTGCATAACTTAGCGCGCAGTATGCTAAAATACGTTACATCGGCATTGTTTTTTCAGCGAATGCGGGGATTTTCTGTAAGAGATTTCTATGAATCATGTCTTCAGTGTTCATCAAGCATACCTATCTATTCATAACAACAACTACTACTAATAGTAACGGTTGCAATGAAAAAAGGAAGAAAGATGCTAAGTAATAATAAATAAGTCAAATTGTGCATGACAGTGAGCATAAAAATTCGATGACTTAGATTAGAGGAATGCGAAGACTATCTTTATGAATTCGTTAATGCGAGGTGCAGTATATGAGAGGCATTTTAAGAGAGTAAAATTTCGCATATGAAAGGGACTGTCGTCCTTATATCCAAGATTTTTTATTCCAGTATTGTTTACAAATACAAATGCATCACGAGAAAAGCGGATCTAGACCTTATTTCATATCGTTTCTTGTAAAATATTTCATTAAGAACGTGGTAAATAAGTTTGTTCTGTTTGTTATCGAAGACAAAAAAAAAAGGATTCTAAGGAACCAATTGAAGCTAAATTTAGAAGGCTTAGAAAGAAGAAAAAAATTACAAACCAAGAAGTGTGTTATATCTTTGAATATCGAAGTATCGCATGTCATTTCCTCGTGCAGCGATCTACCGAATGCCATTTGAAAACATGAACAATAAAGTTTAGTTGTGAACTAATATAAAATTTCGAAGTATGAACATTTTCAGCAACATAATAAGCCAAGTTTGTCTAGTCTATACTAGCCAAAACTTCCTGGAATATCAATCTTAGATCTATATTGACCGCCTCTTGGTGAGGAAACTAAAAACTTATTACGACATGACTCCTGGTCCTAAAAATGGACCTTGTTATCTAAGGGGTAAAAAATGTCATTCAATGACTTTTTCAACATATCCACCTACTATGCACCTGTTAAGTAGCCTGGGAAAATTGACGTGTCTGAAGTTTATATCGTTGCAAACGCATCAGTTTCAATTTTTTTCACTTTTTCAATGTTTTTTGAATAGTTTGACAGACAATTTTTGCCAAATTTTTCTCGCATACGTAAATTTTTTTAACTATACTAGATTTTCATTTCAGGTCAAGCACCTAACAGGAAGAAAAAGTGAAAAATTTGACAGCGTTGCATTTCAAAGGATGCAAAGTTGAGAGACCTGAAAAACGTTTCACTTTTCAATTGAATGACTGAGGTGAAATGCGGTAGCCTCTCAAGTCATGTTTTGCAAGCCTAGTAATATTAAAAGCAACAATTATTGATGAAATCCATAATATAAATGTCAGTCCACGACGAATCAGGCTTAGGGTCTTTGATTTGATTATAAAAATAAGAGGGTGGGTCAATAAGTCCTTAGAAAAAAGCATTAAAACAATTTTTTTTGATTTTTTTTTTATTTTTCAACATAGACGTTTAGATGTTTCTCTAATTTTTTTAACCCGTCAGTAAAAAAAAAGATTTTTCTAAGAACTTATTGACCTACTCCGTAAAGCTCGGTGTGCATACAAGTACGCTGAATTAGGGTCGCGTCTGTTCTCTTCTCGAGAGTAAATACAGCGTGCTTTTACTCATAGTACTGCGATTGGCTTTGCATAGGATAAGCTTTTCGTTGCACATTGATTGCATGTTTCGTGGCTTATGCTGTGGATGAAAAAGAGGTCAAATCGTCCACAGACAAAGTAACTAGACTAAACAGTAGGTGACAGGGCTTCAAAACAGCACAAACATTAAAATTCTCCGGCAAGGAGGAAGCCACAAGGTTGTTAAGAATAAAGGCACATTACTAAACATATCAAGCCAAATTTTGGGCAATACGATTGATGTCGATGGTTTAGTCTGTTTTTTGACATTAGCAGAAGAAACGCATTTCATAAGAATGGAGAAACTTTCACATCAGGTAAAACCTAACTATCAATGACCTGAACCTGCAAAACACGGACGAATGCATTTAGTTCAGCGCAAAACTCATGAAAGGTTATCATCAAACCACAGCGTAACCAATGACAGTCCTGAACACTTCGAAGAAATTCTCAATCTCCCAATTTTCCACATGCCCTGGTATTTGTAATCGAAACTTGTTGGAGATAGAACATGAAAAGAAAAGTGCTGAGAGCTCCGCAGTAAAATTCTTCTGAATTTTGTATTCACACACTATGACTCGCATACACTATTAGGTCGGAAAATTTATTCTCTCAAACATGTAATCTCAGAGAGCTACTCATAGAGATCTTTCCGCCGACCGACGTCGTTAAGCTGTCTATCTTGGCAAAGGCAGACCCTATAGCAAAGGATTGATGCGAAATAAGATTTAAAAAATGTACAAACTATTAGACGTATCAGTTGTTGTTCCAGTAATAAAAGCAAAGAAACGTCTGCAAAACGAAGGACAGTAGGAAACTCAAGGAATCAAGGGTTGGGCTCTCGTGACAACTATATTTGATGTCGTTTGGCTTCCAAAATTATAAGGCAAGGTTGATGGACCTAGGAAATGGTTGGAGTGGGAGGCAATGTCCGCTCAGTGATTTTTCCCGGTACAACGTCGTTAGACAAATTGAAAAAAGTTAAAAAAGGTAGATGCGAAAAGGTAAAAATGCTTGTCAAAGTTATACTATAACTTGATTAGCTTTCGAATCCAATCTTCACCAAATGGTAATTCAGCGGTTTGCAAAAGAATACTGATTTTTAAAATATTATTTGGTACACTTAAAAAACAATAAACAAATAAAGTAATAGGGAAAGTTAAAAGACCGAGCAATAACATTGAGTGGCATCAATTTCTCAGTTAGTAGAGTAACAAATCGTTTTTAGAACCCTGGAATGCATACTTTTTAGATATATAGAATACACGGTCTATAATTTATCGTATAATATTTCATTTGATGCAGGCAATATTGATTTTATGCTGGAATTCATCTAGTATGGTTCATTCTGTTATTCAAAATTAAGGTTCAACATGGTCTGGTGAAAAGGTGAATTGAAAAGGAGTGTCGTGAAGGGGAGGATTTGGTATACAAAAGTATAGAAATGAGAAATAAGATGGTACTTCTGTCCTTTCTTGGTGGAAAGAATCTCGAAACGGAGCTCTTAGCTCTTAACGATATGTTACACTGCTATATAACTAGAAAGATTTAGTTGTTCCATTGAGTAATAGCAGGATTTGTCACAATAGAAAATATCTGATCCCCTTAATATTTTTCATATGGCCAACGTTCATATGGTCATACTGGTCAGACGTAATAGTCTAATTATGAGACTTGATACTGGATAGTAAATAGAATATGGATAGTAAAACAGATTGATGGTAACAGCAGCACTCTCTAACTTCAAAATAGTTGTGAAGTGAACTTTGGATTTAAAATCCAAAATCGCTCATTGATTGTAAACAACAGTAGTGCGACTTATAACCAAAACCGGGGCACTGGAATGATGGTGACCAATAAAAAGTAAGCCACCACAAAAAGAAGAAAAAATAAATTAAAGAAAAAAACAGCAAATGGCTTTGCTAGACATCATCAGTGCCATTTGACCTACTCCAACTGCTGTAAGGGAGAACCTGTTGTACTTGACATGACATTCGTGTTAATTTTTAGGGAAGAATCGATTGCGAGTCATCTTATCACCCCCGAGCAGGACAACTTTGCACTTTGAAACAAATGGAGAGGATGGCCGCATCAGTTAAAAGAGAGTTGGATAGAATTGAAATTGTGGAGGACACAACGATTCCATAAAGGATCAAAATACCGACCTGAGACAAGTGGAAGACGGTGCAGGACTTTGAATCTGGAAGTAAAATTGTAATCTGCACCGATTGATGCAAAACTGATCGTAGGACCAGCGTAAGTCCTCAAGATCATCCCATTAGAGTTAGCAACTTCAGAGTTCTATCACAGTTTCCTCAGAACAGAAGTACAGTGGAACCTCGCATAACCACCATAATTCGTTCAAAAATATTACTCATTAAAAACACCCGTTGAACGAAGCAATGTTTCCCATTCAAATAAATGTACAATATGATAATGCCTTCCATACTGAAACATACTCTATTTTTTAACATTTTTAAACACTTATTCAAATGAAATAACTTACGTATCGTTAAGAATTGTAACTTGGAATACAATGTAGATTTGAAACAAAAAACGTGAATTAAAATATGAAGATATGACAAATGTGTCACAGCATTAACATTGAATAAATTTGTAGCCACCTCCTTAGTAGCGTGATGCTTTGCATTGTGAGATGCAACAGTTTCCCATGCATTGCTGCTCTGTTGCATCCTCCTCCACCATTTATGAGCTCTCCACCATAATTTTTTACTGTGAAACACGATGCTACTCCATTAGCTCTTCGGTTGTCAGCTCTTGACTGTGCTCTTTCACAAGCTCTTTATTATCGGAATTGTCAAACTCGAGTACAATAATACTGGCCGATGACATAATCTTGTTAACTATAGATTCCACAGGTATTGTTCCGAAATCACATTCAACAACACTCTCTGGCCAAAATTTTTTCAAGCAGGAGTGATTGTCCTCTGAGTTACTCCTTCCCAAGCCTTGTCAAACACCTTGAGTCAGGCAGCGATGTGGAAATAATCTTTCCAAAACCTTTTAAGAGTGAAATTAGTTCCTTCGGTAACTTCAAAACAATGCTCGAAGGATGTTTTCGCTAGGGTTCTATAAAGTTAGAAATAGTCTGAAGTAACGGAGCGCTATTGGGAGGCAGAAACTTGGTATTGATGGAATTAAATTCTTCATGAATATCATCTTTTAGGTCTGGAGGATGGGCGAGCGCATTGCCCACAACAAGCAAGAGATGGAGAGGAAAATGCATTTCAAGCAAGTATTTTCTTATGGATGGACCAAAGACTTCATGGATCCAATCAGTGAAAATGTCATGTGTACCTTCTTCCTCCTTCAGATCTCAATTTTTGTCTGCTTTTCTGGCCACTATATTTCTTAAAGGTTTGTGGAGTTTCTGATTGGTAAACAAGCAGCGGCTTCAATTTCAAATCGCCGGTTGAATTGGCCCAAAATAGAAGCGTGAGGCGGTCTTTGGCTTGTGGCCTGGCAATGCATTCCCTTCAGCTGTTATATGGGTTCTCTATGGCATTTGTTTTCAGAAGAGTCATAATTAAAAATTTGCGAAACATGAGCTCCTTAAGGTTACTGATAAAGTTCTGTGCTGCTTTTTTGTCAGAGCTTGCTGCTTCACCGTGCCTCATATCGCTGTGGATGCCGGATCTCATCCATGACTTGCTTTAGATTATAGTCCTTTCCAACAGTAGGTTATCCTGATATTTTCTTCACCAGGTCGGCGAAAATACGCTTCGTCTTCTCGTTTACCCATTTAAAAAACAATCTCTCAACATTATCAAGGAAACTTGACCGTTTCGGAGACATTCTTGACACTCACATTGAAGAATCCTTCTCCTTGAAAGTGCAGATCGTTGATGTTGATCGATAGCTATGCGCGCGCTAGAGTCGTCACGCTCTCACTTTCTTCTCGCTTTTCAATAATTTTACGTTTCATTTCAGTTATTCTGTACAGTTAATTTCCTCTCTCTTATGATTGTCTTCTTGTGATTTTTTTTCGAAAACATTTTAGCTTAATTCATTAGACTTTGCACATAAAAACTACGAATACTATCTGAATAAATTTTTTTTAAAAAAACGGGGATCATATATGAAAACAATACGCTAACGGACCGAGTGTGAAATACAGACTGGTGCATCGGCATAGCGTAAACACAAACAGCGCTCACACTCCGAACAAACGACCGATCTAACGGTATTTGAAAAATTCTGGAGAATTGCATTGGTGTTCGTAAAAACATTTATTTTTCTCTATTTTGTCTATCTGTTTACATTGTACTTGTAAACAAAACGAACAAAAAATTAATATTTTTACTAACACTCATACAATTCTGCAAAATCCGTTAGTTTGGTCGATGGTCGGAGTGTTATCGCTGTTTGTTCTTACGCTATGGCATCGGCTCGGAAGTCCAAGCTCACAAATGAATGTCAGGAAAAAGAGACTTCCCCTTTCCTCATAGCTCGTTATGCGAACTTCTTGTTATGAGCGATGCTCTTTATGAGAGATTCCACTGTATTTGTATTGAAAGTGGCCACAGAAGCGAAACTAGCGAAAAATCATGGAAAGCAAGTCCGCACTACGGATGCTTGTCTATAACATCGTAGTTTTACAACTAGTGCATGAATGACTGACGGCTCGAAATGCTGCAATGAACCAAGTAAATTTAAAACTGTCATTGGTGACTGGACTCAGTGGCGATCGAGAAATGAGAGATAGAGAAATAAGAGAGATAAATAATATTAAAAAAGAGAAAATTTCAACTATGAAAGGAACTAAATGGCAAGAACAAATTTACTGGTGGCAGTACTAATAATACTTCAATAGGTTTTGCTCTAACCCTTCCTTAAAAATTGTTCGAGTCTGGTTAACTAACGCCTCAATCAGTGAACATAACTGGAACATATCTTACTTAAGTTGGACGACAGAACTTAAGGTCTTCGAAAATTTCTGTAGGAACATAGAATGGATCATCTGTAAGCAATAACACCATCCGTAGGGTGGTAATGCTAAGAAATGTGTCGAGAATCGCCTCAAAGGGAATATTACGAGGTGTGACAATTATTTATTTATTTATTGCCGCGCTTGTGGTAAACCTGCGTCCTTGAAATTCCCTTCCCCGGCATCTTTTCCCACTCTATTGATATATTTACCATTGCTCTAGCTAGTTTAGTTCGCCTGCTGTTCGTGTTGAGTAGACGTGTGTTGGTGGTGCTCGTGTCGAAAATGGAGAAAGGAAATCTAGAAAAACGCGTCACGATAAAATTTTGCGCCGGATTGGGCGAAACAGCTTCGCAAACGTACGTTAAAGTTGTAAAAGTGCATGGAGATAGTGCTCTCAGTCGTGTCCAGGTGTTTCGATGATTAAGTAGGAGCGTGAAAGTGTGGAAGACAAAGCGCGGAGCGGGAGACCAGTCGAGGTGCGGACTGACGCGAATGTGCAGCGTATGCGCGCCCTAATCCGCGAAGATTGCCATTTAACAGTTCGAATGTTGGCCTCGGAACTGGGTATGAACCGTGAAATAGTCAGACATATTTTGGTTCGAAAGAACCTTTTTCAGGAGCAGGAGTAGGAGCAGTATTGAATGACCGTCGCAGAAGACGGTTTCGAACAAGTTGAAACCGATCCCAAGCTTGATCGAGTTATTACAGGCGATGAGAGCAGGTTTTTCCAATACGACCCGAAAACCAAACGCCACAGCTCACAATGATTGAACAATGATGAACACAATGAACGAACGCCCCGCCCGAAAAAAGCTGGCATGAGCTAGTCAAATGTGAAAACGATGATAATTGCCATTTTTGATAGCCGTGGAATCGTGCACAAAGAATTTGATCCATCGGGGCAAACCGTAAATCAAGTCTACTATCGTCAAGTCCTTGAGAGATTGCGAAAACGAGTCATCAGAGTGCACCCAGACATCGCTCGTAACTGGATCCTTCATCACGACAACGCGCCGTGCCATACCGCCCTCAGCATGTCCCAGTATTGGCCTCTAAAGGGATCACTGTGTTACAACAGCCACCTTATACGCCCGATATGTCACCCTGTGACTTTTTTTTTGTTCCCTAGAACAAAATCGGTGATCAAAGGAACCCATTTTGAGTCGATTACGGACATCCAGGCGGCCGTGACGAGGGTACTTGCGGATATCCCAGTCGAAGGGTTCCAGAAATGTTATGAAGCATGGAAAACGCGCTGGAATCGTTGTATAGCTGCCCAAGGGGACTACTTTGAAGGGGATGGCAGAGTTGTAGAATAAAATTTAAATATACGGTTTTTATTGAATCAGTCTCATTACTTAATTGTCACACCTCGTAGCTTGTTATTAATATCGACTTCAAATAGAGAAGAAATAACCATATGGCTCCGAAAAAAGCTTTGAAGCAATCATTCCGAGGTTCGTATGTAATTAAAAAATGAAATAATAATGGGAATAAAGTACTGCAAACATATTATGCAATACGTTCGCATAGAAATTCTGAAATGGAGATAGACACTCATGTACTAATACTCCACATATTAAATTTATTCTCTTTTAATCTGATTCTACTGGTCAAAGTCGGGAAAATCAACCAATTGTCTTAATCTTCTTATTTAAATGATAAATTACTATTTGAAATAATCAATTTGATCTTTTCATTTTGAGCATCTAAATGCCTACTTGTTTCAATGTATGCTGTACACATTCTATGTTTAATGTATGATATCATAACTTGTCTCATATGTGGCTTGCATGTTCTCATAGGCTTCTAGTTGAATTTGAATTGCAAGTGAACGAATAAAATTGGTGCCTCAAATCATGATCGGGTGATAATCATTTAACATTGGCAACATGTTCGTCAGTCTCGCTCTTAAAACTTCTTCATTAAGTTCTTTTGCTAACCAACACTAAGCTGCCATGAGGGTGGGTGTCAATTCAATCCATTTACAGGAATGTTTCTGGTTCTTAAATGTAATTAGCGATAAGGTTTAAAGCTAAGATTGAGAAGTTTGAGGAAGCTGCTTTATAAGGCCATTTAATGAAGGAGTCCTCGTAACAAGCATCTACTAGGCATACTGTGGTCCCACAATCATAATTAAACTTACCCCAAAGAGGATTTGAAGCAAATTTGATTTCGATGAAAATCGGTTCTGTCCCGGAGTCCACAGTAAAAATAAGAGTAATACAGACAGAAAAACGAAAATGTTGTGAAACAGGCGGTACTAATAAGATGCAATAATTATGTCTTAAATATTAAGTGGTACCACCTTCTTTCAACATTTTTAATATTATTTTCAACTTAAACGAGATAGAACTGGGAATTTTAAACTTTTTTCGCGTTTCGCTTCAGATTAATATCCAGCCAGCAGGATATATGTATCAAGTTTTCATACGGAACGCAGATCCTCAAAAGTGGAAATATTGAGCTGATATTGAGTACGGCTACCGTTGATGCTAAAGAGTTTGAAATTATCTTGTTCTAGACACTACATTTTTAGGATTAATAAATAAACAGCAGACCTAAGGTTAATGCGTAATTAACTTGACGTATTTTAAACTACTGATAGTCTAATGATTTTGATTTAAAAAGATTATACTGCTGTTGTTGTCTAATGTGAGCTCATCTTGAAACATGTCCTGGAATGTCACGCCTACGAATATCACAATGTTTTGATCGCGTTCTCAAATTCCAGAATTCGGGCCAACGAGTCACATATACTGTGACTCCGGAAAAGTGAGCAAATCACAACCATTCTAGCTGTGATAAATAGCAATCGGAATCTCTCCACTCAGCTTAGTCGTTTTATTTACAAGCTCTTTATATTAGCTCTATATATATCTCTCTCTAGCTAGCTTTAATCGAATCTCTTTTTTATGATATCCCCTCAAAGTATGAGCGCTTGTTAGTAATAAGGCTATGGATAAGCTACTTAGCTGCGGAGTATTTCTAGTATCAAAAGCTGCGTCGCAAATAGTAGGCGCCTTTATGGGTTCTTTGAAGTGCGAAGTTAGCACTTCAAATAAGTGAGAAAGGATGAAAAAAGACAAAAAAAAAGATATGTTTTTTAAATGTTTTCTGTGCGACTATTTTCTTATATCACTGATGAGGATCATATCGAAATAGGCGCACTGTTAAATACAATTTGAAATGTATTCATTAGGAAAGATACGTATGACAACGTAATGAACCCTCTTTACCTTATCAATGCAATCTTGATTCCGTTGGCCGTCATGTTCTTCTGTCATAGCACAAGTTTATATTGTGTTGACATTTCCGTGTGATATGTCACAGATAGAGATAGAAACACCCACTTTGGACAATTACCATTAGATTTGGAGTTTGTTCGAAATGGTAGCGTGGCAACTCACTCAAAAGAGTTCTCTCTGGGGGAGGGGGGTTTGAGCTTAGGTTTGTTCAAATCAGGATTGTGAGTCAGTTGCCTGACCATTTTCCCGTGTAATTTTCAAAAAGTTAGGTGACAGATGCCAATGATAGATCTATGGGACCATAAAATAGTACATAATTAAACCCCTATTTTGGAATTTTGTTGGGCACAGTGTACGGATTATTACGGACATCCGGTCGAACTCGATTAACGTCCGCATATTGCAGGCGAAGATAATCATTCCTTCATTTTCAACTGTTGGAATTGATCTAATTGTGCGTTCCATGACCTTGGGAAGCTACTTAGAATTCATTTTCTTGACGTTAATCGCTACTCAGATTTCTAAACCGTCATTAAACCGTGACAGCTGGAAGCCGCAAGGGGTGCTAAAGTGCAACGAAGAGGATGATGAAATTTTCAAACGATGTGTTTGACGTTTTGCTGACAAAAAGTGCGGTTTTAATCGCACCACCACAGGCTAATGTTATCCACATCTTGCGCTAGAGCGCGCTGTCTGCTTTTGATGCCGATTTTTTCATTATTAAGAACGTTTTGCAATGTAAGAAAAGACTGTGAATCGCTTGGTGCCAGAGCCTAGGTGTTCGACGAATGGAAACTTTCAAACTAAGCTCTCGGAGTATCTGGCGAATCACTAAAGACCTGTGTTTCGGCCACTGCCATGATGGAGGAACACGACATCAGATCCGTATTAAGTGTTTGGGCACATAACACCTCATAATAAATTAATCCTTTCCAGTCCCACTTAATGTTCAGCAGGATCTTCTTGGCTGTAATCGTAGTTTGGCCACCGTTTGAGCTACTTGAACTCGCTTTTGCCGTTTGAGTTACTGGACCTCACTTATGCCACGATCATTTTTGCATGATGTTGTCGTTTCTGACCCATTCTTTATCCGCAACCACCATCCGTTTGAGAAATGGGTTGATTTTATTCTGTTTGTTCAAGACTTTGAAGCCTCATCAAGGTTTTTGGTATTAATTGGTGTGACAACCAAACATAAAGCTCCTCGCTGAATCCAGCTTTATGCAAATGATTTCGAATGGTTGATTTTTAGTTCCTGGGTGATCCTCTGATTGTTTAATTGCCGGCCAACTTTATTTTCACAACGCACTTGCCTGTATGGGTTACATCTTTACACATAATTCGGTGTTACACTATCAGGACCATAAACAGCTCTCATAATTTCAGCTGCCTGACTTGGGGGTTCGTTTTTGTCAAATAAATCCAGCAGATTGTATCGAATTATATTCCTGTTGACTTTCATTGATAACCCCCTAAAACGTGCAATGAAATGGACGAACTAAAAAAAAACAAGAAAACATTTTCATACTGCGAAATGTCATTTTGACCGCTCCCACACATGCAGCCGAAATTGTTTGTTCAAAACTTTCAATTCAGCCCTGTACCGATTAAATAATGTATCTCTTTTTCCCTATCAGAGACCGTTAGAATTACTTGAGGTTGGTTAATAAAATTGAAATCACATATTTTAATAGATAACCGGTAAGGAGATAAACAATGTCCTGTGGCAACATAATAGTTGCTCACGCAAATGTTAGTTTATTTTTACTTTAGATAAGGTGTTTTCAAAAAGCATTTATAATCATTCGATCCTACATTCAAAGGATAAATGAATGTATACACTCTAGACTAGTGTAATATCACCAATAGGACTTTTGACAAATAGATTCCATATCAGAAACAAGATTGAAGAGAAAACACAAAGTTCTCTTGGGAAAATGTATGAACATAAGAAATGACGAGCCTGTTGGGATAATTGAGGTAGTTCTGGCTTTCAGGATTAATCTCAAAATCTAAAGACACTAAGCTCCGTTTTGGGAGGATATACTTTTGAATTTGTTGGAATATATGTTGTTCATCAACACAGATATTTGAGGGTCAAAAGGCATGGGAAGTTAGAGGTAGCAGATCCTAGGTTCATTATCTTATACAAGCGGATCGCTCAGGAAGCAGTTAGCGCTGATTGGACTTGAAAAGGTTACTTCGATCAAAATCTCTCAATTATCGGAACCCAAGGGAGAATTGCATGCCTGAATTCAACCTATAACTCCATCATATTAGAATTCTCCTTAAAAAATACCTCCAGAAATTATCTTCCTAAAGGTTTATCAAAAGATTTTGTAGAGCTTCATTGTAGTCGTAACACCCTCTGGAAACTACATTCAAGAAGATCACAAGAACTTGTACCTGATTGCTTGCACCGAATCCAATCCCTCAGACGCCTATTGTCAAAACTCTGTTTGTAAGTACTGAAAGACTTAGGATGCTCGTACTAGAGGGGAAATTCAACACAATCAGCTGGAGCTGATTGGATTTATATATTTTTTTCTTCTTCTTCCCAATACTTATTTAGTTCTTCTCGCAGTCCTTTTTAATAACTGCAGAAACATTAGCAACTTTCCCAAATCTTGGAAATGCGCGAAAATATTTGCTATTCCCAAAGGGTCGCAGAGTATATGTAGTTGATACTTTTCCGATATTTATTTTGCCTACTTTGATGTTGAAATAGTAATCCTTCAAGGTATCACACATTTCCTTGAAGAAGAAGAAACTATTCCGCAAAGGCAATTTGGCTTTAAAAGAGCTCTCTAAACGGGAAAGAAATGGGATTGCCAAAAAGGTCGTGGTAGCGTCTCTGTGTAGGGTGCGATTTGCATCAATTGGCTTGTGTATTCAATTGGCTTGTAATTCAATTTGGTTTCCCAGTGAGCAATACAAAATAGTAAACATAGGACATATTTTCGTTGCGGTATCTTTTGGAGCTTCTTCTGAATCTATCCCTCAGGGGTCTATCATAGGCCTTCTCTTCATCTCTTTCCTCCTCTTTCATACGTTCACGCCTGATATCCCGGGTATTAATGATGAACTGGACCTTGGAATCTAGGTCAATCTTTTATCATCTATTGGCGTGGTCATTTAAAAAGGGCTTCCTGGACTCGTTAGTTTGCTACTATCAAAAGTGGCACGTGACGGTTAACAGTAAGACCAGCGAAATGATTATGTTCATGGTATCATATCACAAATACAAATGTCGAACGAAGGGCATCTGTGAAACCAGAGTCAAGGTGAATGGGCTGGTGGTACACTGCTTCGAATTAACGAAGAATCTGGGGGTAACTTTCGACACGAAAAATCGTTGGTGCTCACGAAGACTCTGTTTAGAACGAAACTCTTTATGCAAATCATCTTATGCAATATCGAAGAAAACAATAAGCATCGTCTTGATTTTCGAACGACTTTTGCGAGGTTTTTTCAGTTTCGGCTCATTTTTTCCCACCCATTCAGATGATTGTTGGCTCGTTTGTGTGTCGTATTCATAGACCCATGTCTCATCACCAGTTATGATCCGTCCCATGAACGTGGGATCAGAATTCGCACGATCTAGCATGTCTGCAGCTACCTGCATCCGGTACTGTTTCTGAAGAAAATTCAGCTCTAATGGAACAAGCCGAGCGGCGACGCGCTGCATGCCTAATTGGTTCACCAAAATCAAACGAGCGGTTTCACGAGAGATTTTGAGATCACGAGCTATCTCTCTAACATTGGCATGACGATTTTCGAGCACAATTTCCTTGATTTTTTCGACGTTATCGTTGGTTGAAGAGGTCGACGGTCGTCCTGAACGAGGCAAATCTTCGACGATCTCCCGACCGTATTTAAAGGCTTTGTACCATTTGTACACTTAGGTTTTCGATAAAACAGAGTCTCCATAAGCCTTTTCCAGCATTCGCAACGAGTCAGCACACGAAATTTCGTTCAAAACACAAAATTGGAGACAAACTCTTTGTTCAATATTTTTTTCCATTGTAAAATTCGCAGACTACCACTGAGGTCGACTGGTTTCAACAGCTGTCGTAAACAAACTAGTTGATAGACCGCGCTCATGTTTGGCATAGTAATTACGGACAGTCCTACCAACATACAAAAACTTCAAATACTTAAAAATACTCAACGCAGGCAATTTAAATGAGAATTTCCGGATACTTTTTTGTCACAGTTTAAGTAGGCCAGGATAAAATTCTGGGTGCAGTCATTGGTAAAAACCCGTAATCTAGATATTAGGATAATATTATTGTAAATATTGTAAAAAATCACCCGCAAAAATAATCTTGAATCTGATCTACAAAAGTTAACGTTAATTTCGATTAGTTTACACAGTTAATTAGGTGTCCTTTAACAAAAGAAATTCAATAAATGGTATTTGTCTAAGGAGACAGGCTCTCATGACTTGTTTTGAGTTTTTTTAATGAACGTTTTTTATTGCTTTTATTTATTTAATTACTTTGCTTAAAGGAATACTAATAATAAAGTACATACTCTGAAGTAAAGAAGACTGCCTTTCATTTCTAGTTGAGCTCTAATGTCAAGAAGGGTGCACCTTCTGGTCTCATTAATCTTGCTCTTATCTATTTTTATCCTTCTCCTGCTTTAACTTTAACTATAACTGAATAATTTCGGTTTTTTACTCTTATTTGTGTATTTTTTACTCTTATTTGTGGAAGACATAATGTAGGATGACACTTCGAAGGAACATTTGAAAGATGTCTCCTGATTCCATGCAGAGCTAGTACTTGCTAACGTGAATATTCAGAAATTTTTGCTATGAGTGCAGAAATGGTGTGAAAATTATGTATTTATACCATGCTAAGGTCTTCGCATTTCAAAAATCAATCGAGAGTCTATTTGATTACTTGACTCTGCAATAAAGCCGGAGACTACTAGTTTACAACATTAAGTATTGAACCTCTCATCTATTTACTTTTTAAATCCCGAAATACTGATTTGCGCATCATTATTTGTATATAAATTTAAAAAAAAATAGAAATTATTCATCTTAGATGTTTGAAATAAGGACACTTTTAGGTAATATATCAATCAAGCTATCCTTATTTTCTTTACTTTATCAGTCACATACACAGTATGTCGGAAAAGTTCCCGAAATTATTTTGTAGCGCTTGTAGGAGTGGCGCCACCTCTTGGACGACCTCTGAGAATTTATTCACCAGTATCCATTCATTAGTTGCCGAGATAGACGTGCTTGAGTGAACGTGTGTTTAGTACCCCGGTGCAAGCTCTACGATGGATGAGAAATTTGAACATCGTGCGTCAATTAAATTCTGCTATAAGCTTAAAAAACTTTCGCGGAAATGAAAAAAATGATCGATTCGGCTTACGGTGAAGGTGTAGTGTCGCGTACAACTGTTTACACGTGGTTCAGTCGGTTCAAGACGGGTAGAGAGTCGTTAGAAGATGACGAGAGAAGCGGCCGGCCGTACACAAAGAATTTGTGCCCCCAAACACCACCGTGAATGCTGCGTTTCACGTAGAGGTGTTAAAACGTCTGAAGCGCCGGATTAATCGCATCAGGCCCGAGTACAAGGAACCGGGATAGTGGAGTTTGCTGGATGACAATGCGCCTGCTCATTCTTCGAACATTGTGAAGCGTTATCTCGCCAAAAATCAGATCCAACGCATCAATCACGCCCCGCACACGCCAGATCTGGCTCCAGCCGACATTTTCCTATTTCCCAAGCTAAAAATGGCCTTGAAAGGACGATTTTTTGAAGACGTACCGAACATTCAAGCGGCTTGCACCGAGCGTCTCACAGCGATAACTTCAGAGGAGTACCAGAGAGCCTGGGATCAATACACGAGCACTCAAATGAGTGTAAATCTAGGGAAGGGGAGTATGTTGAAAGTTAACTGGAATAAATTTCTTTAGATGTAATTTTATTTCAAAAATTCGGGAACTTTTCCGTCATACTGTGTACAAATCCTTTTATTTCGGCAGGAATATCACGGTTCCTGAACAATAATTGACTAATAATAGTGCACAAGTTAGTGAATCAAATGAAAATCAATTGTTGTAATTTGATAGGTAATTATTTATAATTCAGTTATTTAACAAGTTTAAAATAGCTTTTAATCATTGTCTATGAATTTTCTAGGCGCAAATCAATGAATATCAAACAAAGGAAATTTTTCCAAGCTAATGAGCAATTATTTGTATTGTTATCCTCTGTTACATGCAATCAACATCCTAGCAAGGTACATAGTACAGCATACATACATAGTTTGATGAATACTTTGACCATTGCACAATCAATTTGCAAACATACGTGTATGTAGTAGACATAAAATTGTTGCATAAAATAATGTGGTAGCTGTTAGCTAATGAGAATTGAACAATTTTCAATGTTGATCCTTATGATGTTGTGGTTGCGGGTAGTTTGAAAATTGCAAAATTCGCAGGAATCGAATGAAAAACAGATGATGAAGTTGGAAATGTTGTAAGCTTTCCCAGAGATGCCTTTATTTCTGGCTTATACGGTTTTTGATGGTGAATGGTTATAATGAACTTTGAATGCTATTCTGTTATGGTTTTTCCAGGAGACTGAATCAAATATGATTCCTGGCAAATTGTTTGTTTTACAGGTTAGGGTTCATAATTATGTGATCAGTGTCCGGAGTGAAAATATAGATTGGTGGGTTTTTGGGAATATTGAATAATGTTAAAAAAAACATTCCCTTTCTCCGAGCAACATATGAGTAGAATTTTTATCGAATATAATAGAAATACAAGCGTAATTAAATGTACGCAAAAGATCTTTTATAATAATTTGTAGAAGATAGTATTTATTTTGCAGAATACGAAATTTTCTCCTGCCCAAAAATTCTAACAGAGAATTTCCACCACTGACTTTGAACAGACTCAGTACCTTACATTTTGTTATAACACCTGAATACTCCTTGATATTGAAGTCCGTATTTAGAGGGTCCCTGAACTTTTCAATGAAAAGCTTCAAATCTTGAAGTAAAGCAAAATTTGTTTTTCAACATAGTTTCCAAGTACCATAATACATTAAATTTACATTTAACAAATAAACAACCTTTTAAGAAACATTCAGAATTTTTTTTATTTGCTTGCGTTGAGCTCATAGATGTATGTTTACATCGGAAGCAGAACCCTCTAAAAAATAGAAAAAGAGGACTGGGGGTAAGATTTTCTTGGGTGTGGAAAAGCAATTTGGATCCAATTCGTTCTTGAATTTTCGCTATGTGAAGATATGGCAGATATGAACCCGAATATTTGCATTGTGAAAAAGTACAAATGGCGATTGGATCAAATAAGGCAACTGTTGACATAGACAACGGTCTTTTTGCCGCGGCATTGAATGAGTTTTTGTTTCGTCGCCATCAAACCACACTATACGACGAGAGGATCTGATTGGGTCGCTCGAAATCCTCTAATGGTAGTTTCGATGTCAACGAGTTTGACAGCGAAGTTTCCTGGTGATTTAGAAAGAAATATTTTGGAGGTTGAAACATTTAACGGGGCATAAATATAAGAATTTTTTGAATTTTTCGGTTCAGTTATAATTTACAAAATGTCGTTCACCTTTTTCAAATGACAATTGATTGAAGTCAAAATATTTGCAAAAGAAATAAAATTTTAACGCGTGAGAAAGAGTGAGAGAAAAACTTTGTCATCTGATCTGATAAAAATCTGAATCTGAATCTGATAACTTGCGTTTTGAAATTGATAAATAAAGTATATCTTTTAATTTGATGTTCATCGTAACCGTTTCAAACATCGTTGTTTTTATTTAAATTAATTGATTTAATTAATTTAAATTAAACTACTTACATATGTGGTTCGGTTATAGGTTTTAATAATTGGTAAACGTGTTTGAATTTAAGCTGGAATTTTATTTAAACGGAAATATAAAACGAATTTTTCCTGGTAATCTTCTGAGTCGACATTACCAGTAATGCCACGTTTAGCTTCTAAAGCTAAATTAGATAGTTCTCGTAATTAATTGACCAATAAACCTGTTTAAAGGGTAGTAATTTCCATTCTATTTATATGTCAATATATTTGCAAACCGCTTGTTAGTCGTCATTTATTCAATGGTATTCAGGAAGTAGTTAAAACACTGTTGTTGATAGATCTGGTGCATTCAATTGTTTTGCAAGATCACAAGTTCTGATTATCGGAATCTGTATTTGACAGATGTTTTAAAGGTTATTGAAAAAGCTATTTTGTTGCGAAAGGTGTGCACAGTTTGCGTCATACTCAACTAATGTCCTGACAGCTTTTTTGGGAGCACCTCTTTTTTTCCAAAAACTTATTTTAGGCTCGAACATAACTGCAAATTATACCGAATGCCAATATGCTGACGCGCTATTATATACCTTCGGATCTCGTTGAAGTTTGTTTAAACTGACTTACATAATCTTCACTTTCTTTTTCCAGCAGTTATGTAGTTTTAGTTAGTAATATAGAATAGTGGTTAACAAGGATATTACAGTGTTTCCTTCTTTTTGATCTGTGGATTAAGTTTGCGTCATCTGTCAAATTATTGGCATGCATGTGTGTTCAAAATGTCAATATCTTGCACGCTTAATGAATTCATAGACGAGAGTACTTGCCTCTTGGGGCTACCCTCACGGTATTTCAGACATGAGTTACTACTCATAAATTGACAAGAAGTGCTTACTTTACTTTGCTTACATTACTTTGTAATGAGGTACTAGTTGACATCAAGGAACAATCGACAATCTTGCATACGGTCGCATGCTTAAAATCAATCGTCTTCGTCACTCTTAGACATTATTGGTCAAACTCAATTGTATGCATATGTTCATACTCGGCAGCTTGTCTTTTGACAGTTGCAAAATATAAAGCGACAATACGGTAAACAGATTCCCATTCGTCCTTTATTTCGTGAGTCTTTTCCCCTTGTGAAATCAAGGAACTTGATGACCCCACGATATTCTGTTCTGTGCATTGTTGACAGGAAATGTCATTAGTTAACTTCGAATTTGTGCGACGGAAAATGTGATCGGAACAATGGGAAATTTTGTGCAGTTTAAAGTTTCATAATAAATTACCTAAAAGTTTGATGGAATGATGATAAAGGTCGCGAAACAGTTGATTATTGTTGATGTTGATAAAGTCAGAAAATTTTTAAATTACCCGTGTTGTTTCAAAAATAAGAATAAGTGCGTACGCTTAAATTCTTCCAAACAAGAGTGGAGCACTAGTAGAACTGCAAAACTTGATCGAAATTTCAGCGGGAAAGCGAAGTAAAAATACTAGTTTTGTAAGGTATTATTGCATTGGCTCTAAAGTCATTGACCTGGTAATGAAAAAACGATATTTTAGTACAAAAATGATTCTATTCTTCGACATAGTCACCATCTAGAGCAATGCACGTAGTGTTACGATTTTTCAACATTTCGATGACTTTTTTATAGTAGTGCGCGTCAAGTCACTCAAAAAAGGCATTTGTTTTATACTCGAGCTCTTTCTTTCAATTAAATTGCTTCCCTTTGAGGTCATTTTTCAACCGGGGAAACAAAAATAGTCAGGAGTCGTGTCTAAATCAGGTGTGGTGACTGTTTATCTACTTCGTAACGTAATTCCTTCTAGTCATCGGTAGTATTGCGAGCAGAATGAGCTGGAGGCTCGTCTTTGAAGATAGGCTATGAAGACTTCTGTACATACTAAAAATACTAGCGAAAACCTTTTCAGACGATTGTTGCTACTTCGGACGCTTCAAGGGCTTTACCCAAAGGAACATCATTTCAATGATGACGCACCGCCGAAATGAGTTTGAGGACGAATCGAAGGAGGTAACGGGGAATGACGGAATGTTCCGCACACAAAAAAGATAATTCCATCCATCACAAAGAAAAGGGTTCCACTGTATGTCGTGGTGGAAATTTCTAAAAAAACTTAAGGACAATACACCGGTCTCTTGCTCAAAACTAGTTAATTGTAAACGTGAAAAGAAAACCACATCTAGAGCAGACCGTAAATTGGTGTCAAACGCTGCTGCAAAGCGGAGGTTTCCTTTGCGGGAACTGGATAAAAGAGTTCTTGAGTCTTGACCTTGGAAGTTTCGAGAATTACGAAGGAAGTTTAAGAATGGCATCTTTCCATTCCGGTCAGTGAAAACCTGTAGTTAAGTCAGAGAATTAAAAATACACGATATGGATTTGTTTATGAGTATTCATTCACACGCCTTCATTGAATACTGCAAAAATGTATTTATCGATAGTGTTTCAAAGCTGTCCAACGCTAAAAACCTTAGTAATTTTTTTTAATTTCATGTTATTTCCAGGAATTGTATACAGATGAATCAACAATTCAGTGCCTTACAGAAGCAGGTGAATTTTAGCAGGTGAGAAGACATCCCCAAGAGAACTTTGATTCCTAATGCATCCAGAGAAATGTCAAACATCCACCGCCGGTTATGGTTCGGGGAGCGATTACGATGGACGGGCTAGTACCACTGGATGTAGTCGAAGGAACTATGGGACGAGACCAGCATAAACAATGCTTTGCGCCATAGCGCTGCCATATTTTGAGGAGAACCGATTTCTGGAGAACTTCACGCTTACACTGATTGTCAAAACAATAAATACATTCCAATGTTTCTTGTAAAACATCTCCAATGCTTTTTAAGTGACACAATCAGCTGCAATGAATAATTAGATTGGGAGAACAAGTTTGTATGTAGCGAGCGTAGTCATATGGTTTTTTCACACATGTCAAATTGAAGTTGACTGTGAAACGACCATTTTGACATTGCACAGTGAATACATTGTTTTTAATTAAGTACTTTCGGGCCACTTTTTAATTTTTTTTCAAATTTATTTTTATCCGGGTAAGTTTAGTGTAAACTTTTCTAAAAAGTTTAAATTATTTGATTTTGTAATAATTCTTTAGTTTAAACATGGGCCGCATTAAGCACTGTTCCCCAGAAAAGAAGATCAAAATTCAGCGCTTAATAGATGACGGTTACTCTCTTCAAGAGATTACACAAATTTCTTACAGCTCTTTGGAATGATCCAGAACGCCATGAAGGAGAAGAATGATAAAGAAAATCGCGGCCAGCCACGGGAAAACCAATCCATTATTCAATCGGAAAATTGTGCGCGTCTGTAAAAGAAACCCTTTCGCGTCTTCGGTCGTGATTTTGAGGGAATGCCAACGTGAGTGCTAAAACAATTCGTAGAAGAGGTATCGGACGCAAACTTACCAGCCCGATCACCAGGCAAATTGCCACTTCCAAGTAAAAAAAAAACTAGGGAACCGACTAAATTTTGCAGGGAGTGAAATTTAAATTGGAGTGGAGGAGAAGTGGAGAAAATGGGAAAATGTTGAAATTTTCTCTGAAGCGACGAATATAACTTCGTATCGGACGAAAAATATTTAAGGCGGCTTCCCAATAAACCATTTGTTGCACAATATACCGAAGGATCGGAGCATGGTGGAGGTACAATAATGGTGTGAACAGCATTTTCTTGGTATGGTATGGGCCCATTTCAGTTAATTCAAGTTCAAAAAACTTAAAATTGTCTCAATTAACTTTGATCAAATGTAGTTCTAATGAAATTTAGATCAAATGCAGTTCAATGATATTGGAACGTTCTAAATAACAATAGAGCTTATATTTACACAAAGTACCTACAATACGTAATAACTTTTTCGGTAACATTTTGGCTATCGTACGTCCAAATAGTTTTGAAAAGTCATCATGACCATTGGAAGAATCCGGACTACATGTACG
Organism: Stratiomys singularior; assembly: GCA_954870665.1. Classification (NCBI taxonomy): domain Eukaryota; kingdom Metazoa; phylum Arthropoda; class Insecta; order Diptera; family Stratiomyidae; genus Stratiomys; species Stratiomys singularior. Next base: position 109,579,887 of record OX940877.1, on the reverse strand, counting down.
TTTCTTTCTTTCCTTTTTGTATAATTTTACATTAAACACATTATTTTTTATAAACAAATGCCTCTTGCTTAATCGTTCGCCACCGGCTGTGCGAAAAGGAAACCAAATTTTGGGCTGGCCTAAAACTTTGAACAGGTAAGCTACTACTAACATGTTCTACACATTTCAACGTATCTTTTCAGTAGACTGGCTTAACCCACATGGTATGGAAACTTTAAAAAATAAACATTTTCAAAAAAAAAAAAAAATTAAAAAAATAAATAAACGCAGGCATGTATTTATTATTTTGACCATCAGTGTATATTTACGCAAGATGGCGCAATATGTCATATTGCGAAATCAATACAAAAGTTCATTTCTGACAGAAATATTCTTTTGTTACCATTGCCTGAAAATCCACCAGATTTGAATCCAATTGAAAATATATGGCATGAACTGAAGAGGATTGCCTGGCGTTGAATGAAATGTCAGAATCTATTTTACTTTGATGTTCTATAAAAATAATTTATTAATATGTGAAATGTCAGAATCTATTTTACTTTGATGTTCTATAAAAATAATTAATTAATATGTGGGACTTTATGTTGAGAAATATAATTAAATAAAAATTTGTGAATTCTCCAAAGTGTTTGTAATTTGCTTGCCATTGGCCAACTAAGATTTGATTGTAAAATGTTGGAAATTTTATTTATTTCCTTTAAAACAAATACTTCGAACTCACATAGGTGAACACAGCACTAACACTTCATACAAGCTCCTGAGCTAACCGCTTTCAACAAAAAAGATGAAATTTTATTAGAATTGGTGAATTTTCTCTCATTTTTGTTTGTAACAAAAATATCTCTCTTGAAGTTTTTTTTTATCTCTGTCCGACAGCAGTCGTCCGAAAGAATGAGGCACTGTATGGACCTACGCTTTGCCTGAAAAAATGTCAGGATACCAGCAAACTGTCGGGTATGTGTGAAAAAGTGCTCGTGAAAGCTCAATGTAAGTTATTGGAAGATTGAATGACAATCTTACAAGATCCAAGATTCCAAGATCTTCCGTGGCAGATCAAAATTTGTCTTCCGATGACACCAGTTTCATTTTACAAATGCTGCGATAAAAATAATATTATTTTTCTTTAAATAAATCTCGTCATTCGATAGCAGCAACCTATAAGATGAATTAAATGATAATTGTATTTTGTTTTTCATCAAATATGTTCTTAAATTTGATTCATCCATGTAGGTGCTATGCTTAGCTTTACCGAAATTCTTAATTTTTGGCAGTACATCTTTTCCTTTACGTATGTTTGCCTTAACGCCTTTTCTTAAAAGTATAACTTAATAACCTACCTACCTAATAGAAGGATTTTGTCATTTTTATATCCAAATAACTTTTTATGTACTGCTTTGTAATTTTATGTACTAGGATTTTTATTGCTATGCATATAATAAAAGACTATTTAATGACTTCTCTGAAGATTGTAAATGTTATTCAGATTGAACAAAGCATAATCATGAAACGCTTCTATTTAAATTGAAGGAAATGTTTTGTAATAATTCTCATAATTAATTCTAATAAATTCTTGTTTTGCACATAAACGGCCGAATGAGAGCTTCTTGTGAATTTGATTCTTACTGCTATACAGCCTAGCTCTTAAATCTGAACAAGGAGCACAGCGGCGTGGTTTATTTTGTTTTCTGTAGTTCACATTGGAAACTAACTTTTATTTGTAATTCTTCCTGAGAGGAAACATTATTTAATCCTCGAGTTGAATTTTTAAATATTCAAAACAGTTTTTGCCAGGGTTTGTGTTTTTTTTGAAATTAGTGTCTAACGTACCTCAAAGTTTAAGGTTTTAAGTTCTATTAGCTTAATTTAATTGTAAATTTTAAGTGAACTAAATTCAAAATAATAACTCTAAATTCATAATTCAACTGTGATCAATATTGCGCTTTTTATAGCTCTGAAGCGCATCAGAAACGAATTTATAGTCCTTGGAGTAATATGTTTTTAAAAATATTCAATTTGACAAAGTAATAAACAATAAACAGTCAAAAATATTATTTCGTGGCCCATAAAATCCTTCCCGCTTGTATCCTTTTCATATAAAGTCATCACTTCAGTTTAATGTCATCCACTCACACCAATACACTCGGAAAACAAACGAATAAAAACCAAAACAATCGCTCGTATTCATATTTAATTGTGTGCTTGCGTAACGTATGCTTATATTTACTTTTTTCAATTTAACATTAAATAAATTTTCCAAATGGAAATTTCATTTTCACATAGCTCATATATATTGTTTGAGGGAACTTTCACACCATTTATTAATTTTTCTTTCAGTGTATTGAATATCCATGAATGAGTGTGCAAACAAATAGAAAAAAAGGGTTGGAAGTGCACGAAAAAGAGAAAAATACCACTCGAAAATGAAAAAGGATAAGATAGAGTAAAAGCTTGATAAATGTATACTTACGCGTCCGTGTGGCTGTGGGTTTAGTGTTTTTTTTTTAAATTTATTTCGTTTTTATTTGTTAAATATTTTTTGGAAATAAGTCCATCGTGTATTGAGCACAATGTATTGTAGAATGTGATGTTAATATGTTTAAAGCCCCCAAAGCGATTTATCGTTGTCGTATGTGAGTGTGTTGGAAAAGAGTACAATAAGTTGAATTTTAGGACAATTATTTTCATGGAAAGAAAATTAACATGTTAAATAGTTTATACAATACGTGTGTGTATGTTTAAATGATATGAATGAACATTATATTTAGTATAAACACGTGTCGAGAAGAAAATGCTTTTGGTGTTTTGTTATTTGTTGTTTAGGGGCTACATGTAGTGTTTAAAACTTTCACAAAGATTGTTGTGGAACAGGATGTAAGGGAACTCTCATTTTGCACAGCTATTTATAATAATCCGATTCGAAATCAAACAAAAAATTAAATTTTTGAAAAACAATATTTTTAATTGGAGGGCAGCATGATTTGTTACATACTTTAATGAAATGAACAAATTGTATGCAGATGAGAAATGCTCTGATACGGATGAATGGAAGAATTGTGAAAGAATGGCCATGAAAAAAATGGAGGCTTACCATACTGGAAAAGCTTAGTCCGTTGGATTATATTCCTAATGTGATATTTACCACGATCAGCGCAAACTAATGCATCCGACAAGCGTTATGATTGCCTACTACCTACCCCAATTCCAATTACTTTAGCGTCTTTATTATTCAAGAATACCCTAATGAAAAGTGAAACTGTGAGCAGTCGAATTATATATTGTAGAATATGATTGGAGGAGGGGGAGAGTCAATAAGTCTTTAAAAAATTCAGCGAGAATCATAAAATATTTTCTCCACAATTAAGCGTCACTCCTAGCCAGACTGCTAAGCAAGTTTGACAGATCACGCCAGTCAGTTTGACAGATCAAGTCAGCAGTTTTGACAGATCCGTCAATTCGTTTGATTTTTATCGTCAAAGTTAACAAAGGAGACAAGTCAGTTCCCATCGCTACTGTTTTTGCAAAGATTTAAACTAAATAAATGATTTTAAACGTTGCTGAATATCAACAAAAGGCAAACATCGGTCAGGATGTCTAACAGAATTGATTATAATTGAAATGTTTAAAAAAAAATTTGTGTTGAGCGATATTGCGTGGAGCGTTTGAGGCTACCAAGGTGTTAAAAGGCATTGCTATATTAGTTCACCATGAAAAATTGAATCTGAACAAAAGTTCCGCAAGTCCATAATTAGCCTTCAGGAGAAAACCACCACCGCGTGGTCGCAGAGCAGACGTATCGGATGAGTTTTTATTGTCGATGAAAGATAAACATATGAAAGATAAACATCAAACATATGATGCAAAGTAATCAGTTGAGCCTTAAACCTATTTCCCGGTCTCAGTTGTTTATAATCCGAAATTCCCTTGCATAGATCACACAATGTCCCTAAATTTTCCTTCTTTTAAGCGGCAAAATTATTTACATGCGACTTTCTAGACTTCATGCCACATTCTCTAGACTAAGTATAAGTGATTATCCTTATGAACATTCACAACGAGATGCACGTTGTTAATGCATGATCCTAGTCTACATACGAAGGTTTAACCAGCAAGAAATTTGTCGAACCAGTATCGCAAAGAAACATGAAAGACAGAGTGACCAATCATGCGATTCTTGAGAAGAACCATTAAACAGATTTGGTTGTTTGTGAAGGCAACCAATTCAAAAAAAGGCGAAGCCGATAAAATCGCCCGGCAAAGTTATAGTCACTGTTTTATGTGATGCACACGGAAATATTGAATGGAAATCTCGATTCCGTTTGAACAGGAGGCAACAATGTGGAAATCTACATTTTCAAGTAAAAGTGGCAAGATAAACCTGGAAGATGATAAAGTACATATTAGGCTATATGACTATGAGCGTTTGATCTCGAACATTGCACAGCGAAGCCTCAAAACGTGCAAAATGCAAACGAAAACGAGCACGTTGAAAGTAGCTTCAGCGGTTTCGTAATGGATAATGACAGTCTTAATCAGAATGGCTCCAGGAGGTGACAGATGATGATCAATTGAAAGTCATAAAAAGAGGTGATGACTATCGTAGAATTATCGGAGTCCACAGCACCACTATAGAGAGAAGAATCCATGCGCAAGAATATATGGTTGCGTTGGATGTTTGAGTAACACACGAACTTTCGCAAGAAACATGAAAACAGAGTGACCTGTTGTGTTTCGCATCTTGCTCATCATACTAATGAAGGATGTCTACGATGGATGATTACTGGAGTCGAAAAAGTTGGTCCAATAACTGTTTGGTGGGATCCGAGAGGAGTCATTTTTTAAAGCTTTTGAAACGAAATGAAACGTTTAATGCAGACTTTTAACGCAAGCTTATTGCGTTGATTCGAGCCTGATAAGCGTCCTGTATCGTTGTGGAATCTTCTTAAATCAACAACTCCACCCACTATATTCTCCCAATCTTGCTTCCATGGATCCTCATTTGTTTCGATCCCTGGGCAATTACATGCAGGAAAGTGCTGACAACACTGGAGAGAATCTTTGTACAGCACCAGCAAACTTTTCCGAATGTAAGGCGGAAATTTCTATAGGAGCGGGATACAGCGGCTTCCAGAATGTTGAAGACAATTCATAGATAATGATGATGATAAAACAAATAAATTAGTTCATTTAAAACCGAAAAAATATTTTTGGACACACTGATTGTTTATAAAGTCTTTTTGCAAAAGCGGAAAACAATCACTAATGATTATCCTGCGTCTTAATCGACCCGGTCGAGTGAAAAAGTAAAGTAAAAATGGTTAATGGGTAAATACATTCATAGGAAATTCAAGACCCTAAACTAAACATGTGAATTTCGAAAGGGTAGATAATCCATCAGAATTGGAACGCGGTGACTTATTGTTTCCGAATGTAGATTAGGGGTTTTATGGTAAAAGATTAACGTGGAACGAGGAGACCGCTGAACTAGCCAATGGATTCTAATCCTGAATGACTTCCGGAACCATATTCTTGCAATTGACCAACATATAGGGAGGTTATATTGGAAAATTTATTATTATATAAAAGTTTCTTTTATTTGGGGCTAACCATACAAACTTTTTCACAATAATTTGAATTTAACTCAAAAAATTTATAGAAGGATGTCATGCCAAAATAAGGCAAAGAAGTAGCGATTCCTTATTATATTGCGTGATTCCTTTATATATGTAGGTTGTAATTGCTTCGGGTAAGAGGATTGTAGGGTACCAAAATCTAGGTACCAATGGCCATAAACCTACTATTCTCTTAAGCCAGGAAACGGCAGGAAAGTCCAAAAGAACAATTCTTGTAATTAAATGTATAAAAATAACAAGAAATATACCGAATGTAGGCCACTCATTACGTTTTGAGGACTCATTTTGGACTAAGACGATGAATTGTTAGTGTTACACATCTTATACCTAGTACAACATCTCATACCTAGTACTAGTTGTCATCAGCGCAGATATTTTTGAGTCCGGCGTCGCTTTCATTCCACAAAAGTGTGCTCATTACTAAGAACACACCAAGAAAAATATTCGGATCTGTGTATCACGACATACTTGGGTCCATATGCACAGGTTTATGTAAATTTCAATGGTCTGATAACGTACAAAAAATGGTAGATAGTTGGCTACCTTTTGTGCCCTTTGAAATGAAAAAAGCGCATGGAAAATGCCCAGAAACAGAACAGAGGAAACCATAGCAAGACTAAAAAGAAGCAAACTGTCCACAGATGTATACTCCAATCTCTAGGGCAAACGAAAGGAACGAACAGCGCTAACACTACGAAAAAATTCCGTTCCAACTGTATTCAACGAAATATACGGAAAATTTTCTCCCATTTTTGCGAAAAACAAGCATACCACTGTCTAAAATTTGAACTAGACCGCAATACAAATAAAAATTACCCTGCATGTTTTCTGTCTCTGTCTAAAAGGTGTAGGTTGAGAGTTTCAGTGCTGTTTGAAGCTAAGCTGTGCCTCGTCGGCTAGAAGTTACTCTCAGAATATTCTTGCATATTTTGCATTCTGAGAGCATTTACGGATTGTAATATTCGTCGGCCGTTCTTTCACTCATAAATAAAGAAATATCAAGTTAGACATACGGATGCCACACTCTAGCCCCTTCGATTCCAAATTTGTTTATGGGTAGTTAGTAAGCAACAGATGATGTCTGTGGTAAGGACACGGCGGAAAAATGTACATAATATCTTTTGCAGATAACAGGCGGTTATTTGTAAAAAAATGCCCAACAAAGAATATCATTTTAGAGTTACTTGAGGACTGTTTGTCTGAAATAGATAATATTTCAATTGGCGATGAAATTAAAAAAAAATTCTTGAAAAAGTAATATGAGAGTCCTGTAGCAGATACACAACATACTATTTATTTTTTTTAGATTCACAATGTTTCAAGAAAAGCATATTTGAAAAGCAGTGACATTAGCATACAATAAGTCAAACCAGTCAAGACGGACATTAGCAAATCGCTATTGGTTTTGAGGGGGTATTTCGATATTAATTTGCTCATGGAGTGCATTCAATTCCCCACCTAGAAGACTAGAAGATGCACAGGAAGTAAAGTTAAGTCTTCTAATTTAAGAATATTCCTGCGATGCTCAATGGAAGCTTTGAACTTGGAGTAGTCTTGGTAACCGATTACTAATGAACACTCCGAGAAAAGTACATCTGGAAATAGAATCTAATTCTTTGCTGCTAACTTTCCCCCTGAGCTTCTACTTAGGGGCCACTAATAGAGGAGGGCGAATGCAAGCCTGCTATGTCTTAAACTAGCAACACAATCGGACTGGTCCTTCAGGTTGGGGAAAATAGTGTTATGCTTCGACTAGCATTGAAAAAATGAACGCATTGAATGGAAATGACAACAGCTACAAAACGAATGACTGGATCCGCTATTGGTTTTGTTGATCATAATTCAGGATACCTTAACAGCTAGTGCATTTTGAATCCTCCGACAGTATATCAGGAACGTATGCTCCAGCAGCTCGCTAAGTTGAGAGTACCAGCAAGTATCCTTCGGAAAAATAAATAATTTTTTCGAAAAAGTTTAACCCAAAAGTGGCCTTCCATAAATTTTCCCGTCGAATGGTATCAAAATGATGATGGCAGGATGAAGGTTGTGGGATCTATGCCACGGAATCGTCGAATGTGATTTTCTCCTTTAGGGATTGAAATTCCGGCGAACATAAACGGTTTGTTCAAAACAGCTTAACCAAAAAGTGTCCTTTTATAAAATTTCTCTTCGAATGTTAACAAAATTCTGATGGTAGGGATACAATTGGAGTGGTTGCAAAAAATATTGATGTTGGATTGAACACGATTTCCACAAATAAGAATACTTCTATTTATTGAGAGTTTAGAGTCACTGTTATAGGATAGTAAAGCAAGCTATAGTCGAACCATAAATGCTAATGCTGTGACTGAGGATAAGAGAGATAACGATTGTCTTGGAAGAATTTTGTATTCCTAGCCCCCGAACAAAGTCAACATCAATCTTGGCACTTTGCCTACCAAAGGTGGAACAAGGGCGAGACTCGTAAAGAACAACTGAAGTGAATAATCTCTACGCAATATCATCCAATGACGACCGGCTCTCTATTCATATCTATCCTTCATACATCTTCGATACCTTTCCCCGGAAATGAATTCACGAATGACATGGTCCTAACAGGTACCAACATTTTCTTCTAGATGGATGATGTTCTGATCCTTCCGTAGTGCTTACTGTGTCTCTGATGCTGATCGGATAAAGTCTGTCGACAGATGTCAAACATTTAGGACATATTGTATCAAAACCAAAGCAATCACTGAGGTCAAGATTCAAAAACCCTAAAGTTTGTTGATGGGCTTTGTTGCGAAATCCGACGATGGAATAATTGAGTGTTACTGCTGAACGTCTTGAACAGAGATATAGGTCAGACTTGATATCATCTGAGAATCAATTTCATCAGAAGTTATTAGATGTCTTACAAAGTGAGGAAGACTTCATTTGGCATAATGTAGATCGCCAATGCACCGCAAGCAAGCAAGCAAACCGATGCTAATCTGGTTAATCTAATCTACAGCCAGGAGCCAGAAAATTGACAAAAGGATGAAAAAAGAGTAACTAAAAAACATCAGAAGGCTGCAGATAAAACTGTATAACATTAAAAGGAAATATTTTGACGACATATTGAGAAAAATCTATGATAACTTGACGAGCAACAATTTTGTTAAAATTTAAGGTCGGGAAATTATAGGGGATAATGGATAAGTACAGGAACTTCTTACTTTAGAGAACTTCTAAGCCACGCATATGAAAATGAGCCTATAAGTTCGAATGATTAAATCGAAAAAATGTACGGAAATTACGGAAAATAGTTTTCATTGTTTTGTTTGTGTTTCTAATAAAGTTCGACAGGTTCGAAGCTGGAAGACAGTGCCAATTAAGTACATAGATACATACATACATTTGCCGCACAATAAACACGATGTAACTGATCTCGCAGGATCAGGCTTCTGATCTCGATTTTAGTCTAGACTTCTCTCAAGTTGTATCAGTATTCACATATATTTGAAGCCCATGTTTGATGTTTCTCACATAAGAAAAGGAATCGCAATTTACATAAGCATTCAATTTCCAAATTTAAAAATCAGATATAGAAGAAATAAACTTCCAGCCGTGTTTGTTTGGAATGATGGTCTACGCTTCGTTTTAGCGGCGAGGATGCGTATTTAAGTTCGCGGAATGAATTGAAAATGAGTTTAACCCAAATGGTCATGGCAACAGCTGACAAGGCTGCAGTATGTTCAACGGCGATTAATGGCCAACATAGTGGGGACCACTAAATCAAGGAGATATCCAAAAGAGCGCTATGTAGCCGTAACTGCTCTATGCATCAGAAATATGGGGCGACGCTCTCAGCAGAGACAAGTAGCGCTGCGAATTGGATACGCAAATCGAATAGTCTTCGGGACGGCAGTGCTGGTAATCGTAGGTTCAATACCCATCGCCCTCTTTGCGAGAGAGCGCAGAAATATTTACCGGCGCATCAGCGAAGGTATCAGAAAAAAGATCAGCAAGAGACACAACGCTGTCTCAGGCTGAGACAACCTCAGCTGAGGCCGTGGCTCAGTCGAGTGCATTGTGACACCGATTTCTACTTGACCCAGCTTTTAAACTCTTAAGGTCACGGTCTCCTAGCTTCGTGTTTTGTTCAGGTGAGTCGGATGGCACCTGTCACAAAAAAAAATGGAGAAAGCAGCGTGGTGACCTCTTCTGCGAAATTGGAGATCTCTGTCCGGAAACCATGGTCGAAGAAATGCTGAAAACGGTTGATAAATGGAATTGCGTGGCATAATACGCTCGGGTGGCATAATACGCCGACAGTGAAAAAAGCTTTATTGGAGCTCTGGGAGGAGACGGGAATGGGGGGAAATGGCGGGAAATTTTCTAGCCCTTCTTTTCCCATAATCTGAAGGCGCTTTTTCGCGTAGCATCACGAGGCATAGCCCAAAGTAATGTGTCAAACGGTTCCAAACTAGATTCTCAGGTCAAAAGGGGAGGTGTTAAGTTAGTAGTCAAGAAGCATTGCGCGTCTGGAAGTCCCATACTCAAGGCGAAAACAGCCTTCCTACCAGAAAAAAAAACAAAGTGATAACGCCCTCAGTCATTATTATCATTATAAGCAAAAGTAGCAAGTTTTATCGCAATCGGGTTAGTATTTCTTGAACAATCGTCGATCAAACATCTCAATTTGGACGTAAGTGTAAAGTAGGGAAAAAATCGAGTACCGCACCTTCATTAAGTTCCTTCTCAAGCAAGGAAAGTAAGTTTAAACCATACTGCAAGATCTGACGTCCGTTTACAGGGACTCTCGTCCGAGTAAGAGAAAGATTTAAAAGTGGCACAGTCTCTATAAACAAGGCAGAGATTGAGTTGAAGACGACCAGATGGGCGATCGACGTAACTACTCTAGAAATTATTCAAAAAGTCGAAAATTTAATATTGGAAAATCGTAGACTAAAGAAAAACAGCTTGCAGAAAAAGTTGAAAAATCAGACACGACAATTATCAAAATTCTTCTCGATCATCTTGGTATGACAGGTCAGTACAGGATAGGGCCCGGGAATGCTCACGTCCCCTCAGAAATAATACCGCCTAAAGTGTTCCCCCGCGTTTTCGGACATCTGTAGCGAAGAGAGGCATGGATCCTTGAATCGAATCGTTACTGCAAAAAAAAATTTGGATTCATCACTATGAACTTGAGCCCAAACAGGGCTATATGCAGTAGCACAAAAAGGGAACATCACCGCAAAAGGAGTTTAAGATGTCACAACCAGCTAGTAAAATCATAGCGACAGTCTTTTGGGACTCAGAAGGCATTCTGTTGATAGATTACAAAGGTCTACATCAGCAGATTGAAAGATCTGATAAATATAGTAGCAGCAGATGTATTGTACTAGTATATTGAAAATGAAAAATGATTCACTATTCTCGTTCTCCCTTCTTCCACTCCATTTTGCGAACTTTTATAAGTTCGCAAATCCCCTCTTAAATTTTACAATGCATATTTGGTTGCATAGACACGACGAACTTATGCCAGGCATTTCATTACAGTCTTTCTAAGATCTCGGTTATAAATAAATAAAACTAAAATGGAAACTACTGAAAAACTCCTTTTTTATCTTCGAAAGAGGGAAACTGAGAGCGATTTTGTTCTCCAATTTTTTTTTTCAATTTTGTGAATGCTGTCAATTGAAGGATCTATCCCTCCTCGTCTGTGTGAAAGTAAATGGCTTAATTAAGTCACGGTAGACAGTCCATCCAAAATGACCAAAAGATTTATTCAGTAGATTGAAAAATTTAGAACATTGGTTTGCTGATATGAAGAGTTTGTGTAGTTCTTTGATTATTTATTCATGTCAACAAAAACTTTAGTAAAATTTCGGGAATAAGTTTGTCCATCGGTAAATATTTCGACAAAGCAAACACGCCCGAACCATTTTGAATAAATATATCGTCCTTACATCCTTAGTCAGCTTAGGAACATCAGTTTCAGCCAGCATCAGCGTACGTAGCTTTTCCATTCAGTATGTGAATGATTTGAGTCATATGATGCGATGTGACACGAACATATGATATGCGTTACAAAATGAGTATCTACAACCTAAATTCAAGCACTTATGTATGAATATATTCAAGTTGAGTGCAACATATTGTGTGCAAAACACAGTTATTTTTTAATGCTAGTGGCGGTGGCACGTTGAGTATCAAGCAAACGTGCCTCTATTCATAGCATACAATCGCTTCTGCGTAAATGAACACTCAAAAGCAACAATAAGGACGAAATGAAAAAAAGCGTATAGTACTTGAAAAACAATTTACAGCAAAGATAAAGCATTCTGAGTGATGACAACTCTGCAATGTTTTCCAAATTAAAACTGAAATTTTTTTTTATTGTTTTGTATTCATGTAAAATTCTGGCGAAAATTTCATATCAGCTATGTTTTCCTTAATATTATTTTGATAATTTTCCATCAATGTAAATTACCTTCAGACTTGTTGAAAAATATTTTTGTTTTCTTTTCTATGTTAAATTGTCATTCGAAATGGTTCAATCTAAATTATTTTTGCTACGAGCCGACCAAATTTCAAATACGATTCTAATGGCGTCAAAGCGGACTTCACTTTCTTTTTCAAGTTTTCTCTTTAATTCGACTGAAAAGTGCACTTTTATGGTAATTTCTACGTTGAAATCTATTTGAAACTAAGGTCGAAACCAAAATTGGGTCATGGCAAAAATGCATATTTTGTGTTTTTGAGTGAGTGATTGATTAATATTGAAAAAAGAAAGACATTAACAGATACAAGATACAAACGAAAGTCATTCAAAAAAAAAAAAAGAAAAAATTAACGAATCGCATGTAAAAAGTTCACTGAATTGTTGTTGTTACCTTCGCTGAAGGAGACTGACTTCCGCGTATGACATCCCCGTAAATCTGCATTACAATTGAAATTAAAAATGAAAATATTTTTTGTTTACCATTCAGTTAGGAGATAGAGAGCGGTTTTAAAATTGTTGAGCATTGGCAGAGCTGACAAGCACAAACCAAAATCATATGAAAGTCAACAGAAAGCAATGGGAGCTAATCAATCAAAAATTATAAAAATTTTGGGTTTTTTATTTTCAAAACTCCCTTACAATCAGGTTGAAAAACAAACTATCATACAGGAATCAATTTCGAATCGAATTATTAATTTAATGTACATTTGGTAGTAAACAATAAGGAACACTAAAAGAATGTGATGAAAATATTTATTTCAGATGACAATTAAGGCAAATTAGTGCTCGTTGACTTGTCTTCAATTGCATGACAACATGGAAGCTAACATTTACGTTTTGCGATGTTTAATAATAATGTGGAAATGCTTTTAACTTGCCACTAATGCACTATACAAAAAAATATTCACTCGCTTCCTGTATCGTAGAGTGCATTTTGTTTTTAAATAAAACTTTAATTTGAGTTCATTTTATTTAAATTTTTATGCAGTCCATGTCGATTCGACCAAGTCCCTTTTATTCGCACACGAAAAAAATTTGTGAAAAGGGAGAATTGCATACAAGAGGAAAATATCCAGAACCAATTGAAATCAAACAATATGTGATCGAACGCTTCACGAAACATATGAAAGTATTTTAACGTTGTTATTTTTTGCTCTCGTTTTCTGCTTTTTTAAACGATTTTCTTTTTAAATGAAAAATATATCGCCATGGCAATGCGAAAAACTTGTATTTACAAATCCTCTGGATGAATATAGTTCTGAGTGTGAAACACAATGTAGGCTCCGCCAAAGGGACGATGTCTTTGTAATAAAAAAAATGAATGCTCGTGTCTTGTAGTCTGGGGATGAGTATGTGATGGCACTACACGTTCAGGCATAAAAACGAAAAAACTAAATAAATGAATTGTGTTAAGGGTTGTTTTTCTGTTTTGCTTAAAACCGTTGATTGTGTTTCATGGGGAATTAAATAACGACCTTTTCCATGATATGTAACTACGATGATAAAACACACCAACAGCGATTTCTTTAATCGAACACTGGTTTATGGTTATTATATAGAACATTTTGTATATCTAGATAGTTTACATAGCATGCAAGCGTGCTGATAAAATAGAACAGAAACAGATATTTAATGGTATAAATTTAATGAAAGGCAATAATCAACGTAAAATATTGTCAATATTTGTGCTGTGGTAAGAATGTTTTATTTTATTTGTGTTTAAAATTTTAACTGGTAAAATAATTAATGAAATTGTGTATCTTGAGAGTTCTGTGAACAGCAATATCGTATTTCAATAGCCGCAGGTTACATTCAAAGCCTTGAATTTACAACAATAGCCTTCAAGTTCGAATTTCATTGGTACGAATATCCTAGCAAATTTAATTATTTATTCACAATTTGAGAGTCCAGCAGCAAGTGAAAAAAACGCATTGATTTGAACTATATAATAATTAGAAAAGGAAAATAATAATAATAATAATATATAATTGAACCGTTCGAGGAATGTTGTGTAAAGTTTGAACGTAGGCATGTACAGAAGAGATACTACCTCAGTTGTAAAGTTACAAAGTAAACTTTAAACAAAAGAATTGTCAAATGCATGAAATCAAAAATTTTATTGACATTATTAATAAGAAATGTCAACATATTTGAATAATATTGTTAAAGTTAGAAGATGTACCTCTACGTTCATATAAATAAAAATAATACTATCGTATTAAACAAGCCTTTCACTACATGTATGGGGTAGTTTTCCACCCCTCTTCTTTGCTTTTTTGTTTATACGTAAGTTCGAATTGAGCCGTGTTCGTAAAAACTTCATATCATCTCAGTTGTCTTTGTGCTCTCGAGGAGTACATTAGTGTGTCGTGTTACATCAAATAGCAGCTGCGGTAAACAAACGTTGGGATAGAAAAGAACCCCACGGTTGCAGTTTTTCCATCGTTTTTCTTGTGAACTTACTTTTGTAAGACGAAATGGCGTGACGTTTGATTTGAGAAGACATTGCAAAATTTTTACAAAGAGTCTTTAAAGACGACGAAATCGCTCCTCTTTTTGTGACCGATGACCAACGGAGCGTCGTTGCATCGTAAGTGAAATTGTAAGAGACGAAGATGATGAGCGTGAAGAGCAAGGAGAACATGATATAGCAAGAGAGTCAAGTTATTTGTACGGGGAAAAAATCGTTTAAAACAGTCAAAAGTTTCACAACTTCTCGAAAAAGGACTCACAACAATGGACTGCATTTACACGGCATTCAACGATCAGTTAACAAAAGCAGGATTTGACATCACTTGTAACGTGCTCTTTGTATACCACGAATAACATTATTTCGTACATTATTACATAAACTAATGAAAAGATTAGTGAACTTTGAGAAAAAAGAACTAGCAGTCACTTGCCTGCTTTCGTTTGTCATTCTAATGAAGTGGAAATTAAAGCCTTTTTAGGTCTTCTAATGCAGATACCACTCAGTTAAATTAAACCATTAAACTAAACATTAAGATGTGCATACGCCGAGGGCTACTGATAGAACTGATCGTAATGTTTTCAGGGGTTAAATATGACTTTGAACAAGTTCTTATTTGTGGTTATCGGCGCCCAGGCTTGATGACGTACAAAAATTTGCAAAAAAGAAGGGTTACTGACCGCCTGGCTCTTATTTGTTACATATTTGACATGTTTATGGATAACTTGAAATCATACGATATTATAAGGGATCAGAATATTTGACGGCGGATAAATTGCCAGTGCGTTTCCGGTGAGGAGCGCATTTAGCATATATATGAACGATATGGCATACGTAGAATACCGTACGATATGCACTTCATTGCATAAAAATTATGTGAATTGTGATTCAAGAACCCATTACTTGTAATGCGCTTATTGGCATCTACGTGAATTATTTTGCAACTAGCACAGCGTTCTTCGGACACTTATAGAAATATAACTGCAGACCACAGGTTTTCATCGATTGAGACAAGCGTAGGTTAGTTTTTTGACATAGTCCGTCTTTAAAGGAGGGAATTTCGGAGTATAATAGATTATGAGTTGAACAGTACTCATTAAATTTTGATCCAAAAACCGGGCATGAAACTGGTTTTCACAATTTTTACTATCAACCAGAGAAAATGCGTATGCGTCTGTCTCGTGCAATGCAGGAAATTATCGACAAGGACGAAAAATGTCTTGAATTTCCCATTGCTGGCGGTAGAATGAGGAACTGGTGATACGACCCCGAAACCAAGACGCAAAGTGTATAGTAGCAAAAAAAATGACGTTTCGCCCGATAAAAAGATGCTCATTGTGTTCTACATGCCAAATATGCTTGGTCGCTAACCTGGAGCTACTATAAATGCAGTTATTTTTTACATAGATTAGCTGGTTCGGCGTAGGAAACACATTACTATATGACTGTCTGCGAATGACCTCCGGCCGGCTCTCATGGCGTTGGTGTGCAAACGCTACCTGACCAAGCATAGGATTTCGGTACTTATCCAACTCACCTAAGGTCCTTGTTACCTTATTACTCTCAGACTGAAGAAAGAAAATGAGTTTAGAAAGTGCTATGAGCAGTAGATAGGCTCCTATCGTCGATGAATCAAGTATTTTGATGACATGAAATTGCTATGTCAAAATTATCGCAATTACTCTCTGATCAGGAGTAGCCTTACTATCCTTTGTGAGCACAGGCAGTTCCCTGTGCACAAATAAAAGATTTATAAACAAAAAAATCATTTGCATTTCTGAGGCACATTCTGAAAATGGATCCTTCTTCCTCTTTAGCATTGTCTTCATTTTTTATATTAACCAATGTCTTACTTATTTTCTCCTGGAAAGAAGAATTAAGAGCGACACTCCCGCATACCGAAGTCGGTAAGAAGGCTGAGGTGGAGTAGTTTCAACGCGCGATTGTATCGCATTTAAATTGTTATAAATAGAATCTCAAAATACCTTTTTTCCTCAAGAGAGTATGGTCAAACCGAAAAAAAGTGGAAAAAGGCATTTGTGGGCTTTTTGATTTTTTTATGTGGAGCCAACTGTTGGATACATTATAAGCTTGTGTTGCCCCTGGAACCCTGAATATGGGTTAAGTCTTACAGACAGTTGACCCGGTTTCACAATTATTTTAAAACCAAGAAGAGCAAGGTGGTTACCAGGTATGACAGCTGCTTTATGTAACTCTCCCGAAGCTTTTGAGCACTTCTGAGTAATACCTGTACATTTGTCTTGTCAAGCTTTGGCGCCAAAATCTCAGCACGTGCCGGCCGGTTGAATGCCGATTCCTTTCGAATGTTAAGACAGAAAGTGGTAGATGCCACTAGAGTACAATGTCATTCCTATTCTTTCGTGGAAAGTGTTTTTAAATCTTTTCCATTTCGTTCATTCCAAGCCGAGTATACTTCCTTTTAAAGGGACATGTCTAACTATATTTTCACTGTTGCTCTATTTTCGTTAATTACGAATAGCTGGTCCTCATAAAACTTTCTGACGAAGAGAAGAAGATTAACTCAAGTATCCTTTAAGGTAGAATACTTTGTATTCAAAGTTATTTCAGGTGAATCTACAATACGACGCGAAATATTCTTGTTGCTTACCGAAAACATTATCTAGAATTTGGGGGTTGAGCTTGGGTCTTGAATTTGGAATCTAGAAATTTTGTAATTCTGAAAAGCTTATTTTACAAATGCAGGAGATGTGTATGTAGACGGAGTTGCTACTTGTATCCTAATTCCAAATGTGAATGCCATATTTCAGTCACATTCTGAATATATTCTTGAAATTTGCACAGCCTGGAGCAAAAAAGCATCAGTAACAAATTATGTTTGTTGGACGTCCTTCCATAAAACGGATCAGATTCGATTAAAAATCCAAGCCTCATCTTCGCTTGCCTACTCAGAATTAAGAAGAAAAGTATTTTCAATTAATCATCGTTCAGCAACAAAATATCTATCGAAACTTCTAAAATTAAATGAAAATCCTTTTCGTCCCTTTTCAAAGGCCAAACAGTCTATATGTGAACAAACAATTTTGCTTTTCGAAAACGTTTCGGTCACTTTCATAAATTTTCCTTACCGTCGAGGTTATCATAAGTTCAAATTGTTTTGATTGTCTGTTCCTTGGAATCCTTTCTGTACGAACTGGCTACTATCAAATCATACCATAGCTGTTGGAAAATGATTTATAAATTGATAATGAAGCCCCAATCGAATCACCGGACAGATGCTGCATGCATATCACAGGATTCCTGAGATGATTGGGGTCGACAGTTTTACCGTAAATTTGGGTATTTGTTTTTCCAGGGGTTTAAGGATTGATACCTTCATAAAAGTGAAAAATTGGAATGGGTTAGAGCACTTAGGTAGAAGACTATTTATTTTCTTGGGAATATGTTGGTTTTATGGTTGTTAGATTTTAAGATGCTTATTTGGCCAAAATCAAGGTTTTTAATATAAGCCATTCTCCATTATGTTAAAGGCTTGATGATTTATTGAAAGGTGTTGATGGTATGTTGACGTTTTTGAAGGCGATAATTGGGCGAATATTTGATATCGTGGGTAGCTTGGGAGATCATTGAAGTAGTTAAATGTTATCCTGTATTATAAATATTGCGTGTTTTCGTATGTAGTAGTATTACATTCCTGGGTAGCTTTGGGTTTTTATAGAAACGTATGAGACATGGTGACATCCAGCATGTGTTAAACCTGTAGTTTTTTTGAAAGTAATTTAAACATATTATTGGAAGCAAAGTGTTTTTGTTTTTAAATTTAATGGCATGTATTCTAGCCATAGAATCAATTAATTGCCCAGACAGGAGCGAAGACAAAAGGATGCTTAAACCCGCTTGAGGCTTGGGACAAGAGTATACTTCCGTCAGGCAACAACTAATGCTATAATATACCCTTACCGGCTCCAAGATAGACTTCCGGGGAGTCCTTAGTGATAATTTACGGGTTAAGGAGCGCGTTATTTTTTTTTACAAAATTAGATTATAACAATTTCCGATGTGATTCGAGACTTATCTAATTTGTGGGATGAATAGGTAATAGGAATTGCAGATTAAGTGAAATAACACAAATAGTACTAGCATAGAAGCAAAATAAAGCAAATCTGGAATGCTAAGGGTACATTGTGCCAGTATTGCTATCAATTCCATGATGACAGTTTCAAAACATTTCGAAAACTTGAAAGTTTTGCAGAAATCTTACTCAAATGAAATTTCAATTACTACCTCATTGACAAAAGGAAGCGTATTAAAGTACTGCTCGTGGATGCACACGCAAATATAATTGCATATATATCGTTATGTTCCATTTTGAATATATTAAAGGATAATTCATTGATATTTGATTTTCTAGGCCATGCTTTCCATACGAAAAATTTAAGGAGCGTGCATTTAATTATGCATTTTTTGTTAAATCCGTGTACAGATAAAAATTACTTTGATTTTTCGTAGATAATATTTATTAAAATTCAATACAATAAGGCGAACAATTAAATTTGCGAAAATTACTAAAACACAAAATTCGACAAACCAGTGTGTTGGAAGAATAATTTGAATCCTGAAAATTTATCCAAGCAGGAATAATCGAGGACTATTGGATTTAGTTTATTTAAGGTCGTAGACTATGAAATATCTATCCAAGATTATTCTAGATCTATTCTAGATATGCTATTCTAAAATCTAATATCTAATATCTAAAATCTAATCTAATATTAGATTTTAGAATAGCATATCTAGAATAGATCTAGAATAATCTTGGATAGATATTTCATAGTCTACGACCTTAAATAAACTAAATCCAATAGTCCTCGATTATTCCTGCTTGGATAAATTTTCAGGATTCAAATTATTCTTCCAACACACTGGTTTGTCGAATTTTGAAAATCATTGAAAATCATTTAACGTTGTTGGTGATTATAGAGACCAACGACGCAGTGCTGGTGCAGCGGAGGCTACCGCTGGTGGTCTTCATGAAAAAAAAAAAACGGAAAAGACAAGAACAACACCGAAAGGAAAAAACATAGAGCAAAGGGGGATCTATCATCCGTAGAATACCGAGAAGAAAGAGTATTTTTTACGCAAGGAGGGCTAACTTGTAGAGATGGAATCATTTGACGCGAAGAACGGGAACAGCCTAATACAAGCATAGTAGATTCCGTCTGGGAAATGTGAGCGACGACGCTTATCAAGCCTTTTTCAGGTGCCGACGTTGCGTGAGCATGCGTTCTATCCTTTGCGGAAGAATCGGGAAACTCTTCCCGGAAAATCTAGTGAATGTACTGATACAATCAGTTGACAAATTGAACTGTGACGTATTTTATGCTCGGGTAGGTTTTCTAAAAAAGAAATGATTCTTGCACCATTGGTTGTGGTGTCTTGCACTGTAGCAAGGGGATGTTTCGAGGGTAATCTAGTAGCTTTTTGTTGCTGGGAGTCCCTCACTGTAGGCTGAAACTGCTCAAGCCTTCCGACCACAAAAAAAAGGAAGCAAATTTCGTCAATAATACAGTAATGGACAGCTAATACGCAGGCGGACTAGTAAATGGATGGACGTAATTAACTCCTTAAACCTTAGATTAGCAAGAAAAATTCATTATGAATGCTTGGGATTTTTGATTTCCAACGGGTATGATACAGGGTTGAACAAAAGTCCGTTAATAACTTGACCGAATAACCTGGCCTCAGCACTCGAAAGCGGTCTGATGTCGTAAATTTGTCGAGACCATCTTTAAGTCACATTCTTCATGCTGACAGGTTGTAATTTCCCAATGAAATGTTAAAGAAGTTCGTCAGCTTCATCAACATTATTTTCTCAGACGAAAAAAACAGGCAACATTGCAGGTACTGGAGTGACACTAAGCCACTGTTGAAACTTAAAATCCCCAACATTTACTCAGACTTACTGTATGCGCAGCTTTGTTGGCAAGACGAGTTATTGGTCCATACTTTTATAAAGACCAAAGAGGATCTTGGATCTTCAATTAAGAGCGGTATATTGCAATGCTACAGAACTTTTTTGCACTAGCGCTACAGGATTTTAATGGTTCTTATCAATGTACGGGGTTTCAACAAGATGTAGCAACATGTTACATCTTCAACGACTCAGTGAATGCAGTTCACGGAATTTTTGGGAAGAAAGTTATATCCAATAGAGATGACAATGACTGGCTAGCTCGTAGCCCAGATTTATCCTCAATGGACTATTTTCTTTGGGGATACCTTCAAATTAAAGTTTATAGCAAGAACTCAGGATATCGTGAAAAATTAAAATCATATATCCGAGAGGATATTCAAAACATTTTACAAAACACTTGTAAGGCAGTCATTGAAAATTACAGCTCCAGGTGGCAGAAGTGCCAACATAATAATGTGTCAGATTTGGATAATATTTATGCTCAAAAATAAATTAGCATTTTGTGTTATTTTATAATAAATAAACAGATTTTATCTCATGTGACTAATCGTTATTATCGTCGTTTTCAATATAAAAAAGACTCTTGTCCGTCCGATACTACCGTAGCTATGCTCATAGCTTTGAAAAGAATGCTTTTTCCAAATTAAACAGGATTTATCATTATTATTCAACGAAGTTGTGTTGTGAATGGGAGATGCCTGCTATGCAACGGCTAATTTGTCAGAAGTGGTCTTAACTTGAACGCGAAAAGACTTATGTCAATCGGACTGATTGATAAGGATATTTATCAATTTCAGAAGTTTTTGGTAGATCAATTTTTTTGAGTCTTCACTGAGTTAGCTTAGCAAGGGTATAAATCACTTACAATGTTGTAAGTGAAAATGGAAAAATTGATCTACCAAAAACTTCTGAAATTGATAAAGCCAGACCAAAGGCAATTTGGAAAATAGGACAAATTCAAGCTGAGAGCAATATTCATAACTAGTAAAAATAACCAGTTGACATCCACCTGAGCTAGTAGTGCCAATCGATGCGTCCCGGCCTGTGAGTTGGCACCTGACGAGAAGCGGCAGGGATGCGTGTTCGAAACCAGCTTCAGCTCTTTCCATCTTTCTAAATATAAGGATATTTATGTTTGGCTACAAGAGGCATGAAGATATTTGAAATAGTAAAAATAACTCAATCTTGTAATAATGGCACCGACAACTGTAAACGCCTGTAGTGAACAGGCGTAGGATAGGCTTTAGAGCGATGACAACAGGCTTGAAGTGCATTCTCCATTTTTTAACAGATAAGGACTGAAGATAAGGACTGAAGTAGGAATAGCAGCAGTGGTACTGGTAGTATTGGTAATGTTGGTAGTGGCAGAGTCAGGATTTATAGCAGTAGTAGTAGTGGTAGTAGTAGTAGTAGTAGTAGTAGTAGCAGTGGTAGTAAATGTAGTAGTAGAAATAGTAGTAGTAGTAATAGTAGTAAGAGTAGAAGTTGTAGTTGTTTTAGTTTTATTTATATTTTTGTTGTTGGTGTTGTATTCATTGGTTTTCTATTTCGTTGTGTTGTAGTAGTTTTAGGAGTGGATTATGTGGTATTCATTGCAGTGGTAGTAGTACAAGTAGTATTGGAAGTAGTAGTAGTGGTGGTAGTAGTAGTAGTTGTAGTAGTAGTAGTAGTAGTAGTAGTAGTATTAGTAATAGTGGTAGTAGTAATGTTTCTAACACAAGTAGCAGTCCTTGTAGTTTTAGAAGTGTTTTTAGAAGTACTAGTCGTAGTAGTAATAGGAGTAATAATAGTAGCAGTACTAGAAGTAGTAATAGTAGAAGTAGTACTGGTTGTTTTTGTTTCTTTTTCTTGCTCTTGTTGGTGTTGTTTTATTTTTATAGTTTACGTAGTATTTGTTTTTATTTTTACTCAGTGAAGCGATCGTAGTAGTTATAGTTATAGTAGTAGTAGTAGCAGTAGTAGTCGTAGAAGTAGTAGTTGCCGTTGTGGTAGTAGAAGTATTCGTGTAGTAGCAGCAGCGACAAAAAAGATAGCTTATATTTGAAAATGCAGTAGCAATAATAATTCAAAAAATACCGAAAATATCAATGATAAATGCTGCTGATGCCATAATAAATTTTGGGAATCTGGTCCTGATAAATGCTAGAGCTTACTGCATATAGGCTGAGCGTGCTAGTACCTCAAAAACGGGAATAACAGAAGCTCAATTAAGTTAAAATAATAATCATTAATTACTATTAATACGTTGAGTGCCACGCGGTTTTATAGCGACTTCCCCGTCAGGCCGTGGGCGCAGGTATCGTAGTACAGCAATGCACAGCGCAATACTGGCAAATTAAAATTTGCTCGATGGAAATTTTAAAACGTGTTAGGGCCATTGTTTTTTTGCATAGTGGAAGGTATTTCTGTTTTAAGGGAAATGCTTATATAAGCCTTCATTCAACACGTTAGGCCGCTCGCCTGTTTTGTTTATAGTTTATAGTGTATATAGTATAGTATAGTTTATAGTATAAGGAAGCCGACGTCCTATCCAGCAGCATTGCAACCAGTAAAAAACGACACAATCTGCAGGTAAAACCTGGCCGAGTTTCAGCAGTGCGAAAATATTGCAAATCGTGCTATGAAGAAAATGCGGCGCAGAGTGGCAGAAAAATAGCACGAAATTTGACCAAACAGGTTATAACATTTTGTAACTCTTGCGAGAGACAACCATTTTTATGTTTACATTGTTTCAATAAAATCCATTAAAGTTTTCTCAAAAATTCTTCAATGTTTACCTATATTATCATATTTTATACTGTCAGTCACCGGTGACTGACGCGGCCTGAACGGAAAGGTCGACGTCAGTCGCCGGTGACTGACGTGGCACTCAACGTGTTAATTCAACTAATTTTGATAGATTTTTGGTTCGAAGCAAAACAAATTTTCTAACATATGCTGAAATTAAGTTTTTTAGTTTATTTTCTCTACTTATATTATAATCCGTGCTTGATTATTTTATCTTCTTACCGAGCAAGCAAACGATGTGCATTGGAAAGCTTAAGGACTTTAGCTTTCTATTCAAGGACAATTGGTAACTTGAAAGTTTATAGAAAGCTTGGAAGCTGGACTAAAATTAAAACTAAGGGTCGTAAAATAATTAGAAAAAATGAAGCTGAGAATAACGCTTCCCAGATAATTTTATTCCGGAAATTAACAAATAAGCAGTTTGAAAAATGTATCTATTCATACGAAGCACTGATGTTTTCTGTAAGCTGATATCAGCGTTTAAGACGATGTTAGTCGTATTCAATGTGTTAAACACTTGCCACATACGATATTGCTGTTCGACTCTAATGTCTGCTAGAAGATGGAATATGTTTTGTACACTATCATTTAAATGAAATCGTAAGTATTAAACACTAAATACTTAAAACATTGAATAATGTTCAGTTCAAAAAACATTTGTTTCAAAACATGACGGGTAACATGAGAAAAATGTGTGTAGAAATAGAGTGGAAATTGTTTTTAAGTATTAAAAATGACAGGTATTTTTTTTCCTTTTATATTTTTTTTACCTTAAATGACTGTTAATAAAAATTTCATATTTGAATGAATCCATGTGGTTTGATGTTGTAACGATTGGTAGATAAAATGCAAATATTTCATTAGTCATAAATGTTTCATGTGTAATCTAGTAATATCTGATTTAATTAAATCAAATTATAAATTACTAATTCACTAAGTATCGGTGAATTAAATCAAAATGTGCATGTATGGACGTTCATTTCGTTTGAATTGAGTTTATTAATATTCCAATGAATGAAAATAGCATGAAAATTTATTTTTGGTTATGTTGAATGCGCAGTGGTATTCCGAGTCTACTATGGTTTGTTCATACAAGACATTTTCATCTCGTTTGGCATATAGCTTAATTTGTGTGGTAGCAATGCACAGATAACAAGGACGAAACTATAAATATTAACCAAACAAGAAATAAATGAGTCGCTCTTCTAGGCACGGTTGATATGATTATGACTCGTATTCAAGTATGCTGAAGTATATGCCTGAGTTCATTTAATCCCTAGCTTATGTAGGTACTATATGTACACATGTATTCATTGTTATCTACTTCGTTTATGTTCACTGTATTTCATGTCAGAATTGACAAACATACTTATATGAAGGTATTCAATCGGTAAAGGAAATCAGTTTAAATGCTTTGCCAGGAATTTTGGATATTTTTAAACATATCATACATCTAAGTAGTTGGTAATGCCATCTCACACGTGACACAGCTTAGGAAGTTGTGATTTAAGGAATTGGAAAAGTTTCCGTTTCAATTTGTTCGAAAGTACAAGAAGTAAGGTAACATATCCATGATACGTCGTTAAAAGAGTACACATGTTTTTCCTACCCGAAGGACGATTCAAATTAAAAATGGGGCTAACAAGTGTCGAATTTGAAATTTATTCTTTTTAGGGAAGAAATATATTTTGAAATTGTAGGAAAATTTTTTTCGTGGAATTGATTTTTGTTTTTTGTTCGTTTTGTTTATATTAAAATATAATAATTCACTTTGCAGCACGGATAATGTTTCAATAATATAATACAGAAAAATTTCGTAGCTACTGTTTCATTTTTCTGAAGGACCCAAAAAAAAACCTTCTGAAAAACCCAATACATTGCATGAATTTTTAAAGTTTATTTGTGATTGAGTGAAATTGGGGAAAATGATAGTGACAAATGCTGGTCGAGAATCTATTTTATGCACAAAACAACCCCAACCCACGTTTTGTAGCGTAAAAATACCGTTCAAGCCAGAAAGAAATTAACCAATTTGAGAAGATGTGTTGACAGTACGCAAGTGCCAGAACCGGTTTACAAAATTTCGATCCGTCAGTTATGATGTCGAAGATGCACCACATTCTGGAAAGCCGGTTGAAGCTGATAAAGACACGATATAGGCATCGGTTGATGCAAACCGGCAAATAACAACACGTGAGATCGTTGAGAGGTGAAGTTTATCAAATTCAATTGTTTATGACCACTTGTAAGACCTAGGTTTAACCGCAAAACTGGATACATGGGTTCCCCATGGTCTCACGGAGAGAAATTTGTGTCATCGCGTTGACGCCTGTTATTCGCTTCTCAAACGTCATGAAAACGAGCGTCATTTTTGAAGCGCATCATTACTGGGGACAAAAAATGCGTTGTATGTAAGAATATCAAACGCAAGCAATCATCAGACAAAAAATATGAACCGGCCTAATAGCATTTCCAAAGCCGAAGTACATAAAAAAGGTGTTGCTTTCTTTTTGGTGGGATTTTAAGGGAATAATTTTTTTTGAGCTTTTACCGGATAACACAATAATTAATTCGGACGTCTACTGTGATCAGCTGGACAAACTGAATAATTAATGAGCCAGTTCAACAGAAGAGGCCAGAAGTAATCAACAGAAAAGGTGTAGTGTTTCACCAAGGTAATGCGAGACCTCATACAAGCTTGATCACGTGTCAAAAGCTTTTAAAGCTCTAAAGGAATACAATGCCGCACCCTCCAGATCTGACACCTTCGGATTATTATTTGTTGCGGTCACTACAAAATTTTTTAGACGAGAAAACCTTCATATCAACTCAGGAGGTCAAACTCGATCAGTTTTTTTGCAAGCAAAGACCAAAAATTTTACTAGCGTGGAATCATGCTACTACCAGAAAGATGGCGAAAGATATGGGACCAGAACGGCCAATATATAATTTAATAAAATATTTGTTCATTATACCAAAATTGCCTTTCATTTTCACAAAAAACGGAATCAGCTGGACCCTTTGAATCATTTCATAGCAAGGACAGTATCAGTGCTATGACAATCCATCCAAGGTCCCCTTTATTTTTGAGAACATTTAACACTGAGATATGGAGGAACTTTATTTCTAGAATTAAGAATTTGTCACTAGATGGTGTTCGTTGTTGAATCGTTTGTTGAGTCAAACTGACATGCGTTTGAAAGGTGACGTTCCAGTGTACAATTTTCACATGACACTTTCGTATTTCGTCATTTGTGTCAAAAGTTGTATTGATTTAAAAATGAGTGAAATTTCTGAAAAAATTCGTTGTATTTTAAAATATTAGTACAATCAATGTGAGAATGCATCGTATGCTCGTGAAAAAATTTGTGGTGTCTACGGTCAATATACTTTATCAAAAGCCATAGCCAAGAGATGGTTCGCTCGCTTTCGTTCGGGAAACTTTGATGTCAAAGATGCACCTCGCTCAGGTGGACCAATCACAGAAAAAGTCGATGAAATCTTACAAAAAACTGAAGAAAACCGACACATAAGCAGCCATGGCATTGCTAAGGACCTGGATATTCATCACCGAACAGTTTTGACACATTTGCGTTAGCCTGGATATACTTAAAAGCTCGACGTTTGGGTGTCGCATGAATTAATACAAAAAAATATGATTGACCGAATTACCATTTGTGAAATGCTAATAAAACGAAACGAACTCGAGCCATTTTTGAAGCAAATCTTCACGGGCGATGAAAACTGGGTAAGATATGAGAATGTCGTTCGAAAAAGATCATGATTAAAAAAAGTGAATCAACACAAGCGACTTCAAAGCCAGGATTGGCACCAAATAAGGTTATGCTGTGTGTATGTTGGGATTGGAAGGGAATTGTTTATCATGAGGTGCTTGAACCTGGCCAAACACTCAATTCGGCTCTGTACTGTCAGCAATTAACCAGATTGTAACAAGAAATTCAAAAAAAACCGGCCAGAATTGATCAATAGAAAGGGCGTTGTCTTACATCATGACAATGCGAGACCACACACATCTTTGATGACCCGGCGTAAATTGACAGAGCTTGGCTGAGTAGTTTTGATGCATTCACCGTATAGTCCAGACCTTGCACCAACAGACTACTATTTGTTTCGGTCTCTGCAAAACTTCCTTAAGGAAAAGAAATTCATTTCAAAAGGGAATCACTTGGCCAAGTTTTTCGCCGATAAACCACAGAAAGTCTGCACAGATGGAATAATGGCTCTACTCAAAAGTTGGCAAAAGGTCACAAATAATAATGGACAATATGTAATCAAATAAAATCCATTTTAAATAAAAGAAATATTCAATCGAATAATGACAGAAAAAGGCTCAATACTTTTTAGGCTTACCAATATATATATATATTTATATACGAGGACGGGGCAATAAGTATCCATGTTTGACGACAGAGGGCGTTCCTGAGGGAAGTTATTATCATCGTGTGCCGCCATCCATCAAACGACGACAAATCAAATTTCAGACTGATTGATAGGTTAGTTTGGATTTTCTGGCCATTCGAGTAAGACGTTTCGTGATTTACGCTAAGATCGAAAAAAGCAGTATCGTTCGGTGATTGAAAAATATTCGGGGAAACAATATTCAAACAATCAAACAATCGCAATCTATGTCCACAGTTAGATATTGGTTCAACGAATTTAAACTTTGGCGAACATCTATTTTTGGTGAGGAGCGACCAGGACGTCTGATACTAAAGTAAACTATAAGATGGACAAATGGCGGCCAGAATGCACCTACACAAAGCGCCCGACAACAATGTGTTAATATTACAGCTTCCTAAACACCCACAATTTGCTGGAGGATATACCTTTTTTCCAATTTCATTAAGCAAAGGAAACCTCAGCCATTGATGCTCTTAATAAGATATCATAAATTCCTAGCAGGTTGTCAAAATGGATCTCATTAGTCACAACTAAGCGTTTCTCGTTTGAAAGCATTGTCTCTACCCATACTCTACAAGATTCCAAACTTCAAGCCAAAAAACTGTTCTCAGGACTATTTGGGTAAGATATGGGAGGATAAAGCATTGGTCACACACGATTTCTAATTGATTCAAATATTATGAAAATTATTTAAAACTTCTTTTTTTCAAAAAATGTCTTTTTAATCCATGAATATTCGGAGCCGACAAAAGTTGTCACTAAGATGATAGACAGAGAGAGAGAGAGAAAAAGCGTGGAAAAACTCTTGAGGACTTAGAAAGAATCGGTCAAGAGTACTTGAATACAATTCTCACGGTTAAATGACCATTTTTTGATATTTGCTTCCTTATGATGATCCTGTCTGACAGATGAAATCATTGTGAAACGCGCAGTGAGGTCTTCCTGTTGGGAGTTCACATGATAATGCGGTTTCAAAACCTGCTCCGGGTTGATTGAAAAAGAAAGTACACTTTCAAAAGCGTTTTATCATATCTAGAATGCAGAAGACTGGAATCTTGAAATGAGAGCATTACTTGAAAACCCAAGCAAGGCATGTTTTGGGCGGAAGGACAGAAATAATGGGGCATTTTGGCTAGCCAGCGCATTCACTTGATACCAACCTCGTCATGATTGAATGGACGAACGTTGAAAAGAAGCTTCAGAGGGATAAGATACGGAACATGGAGAAAATTTCAGGAAAAAATTGGTGATTAGGCAAAGTTCTTGTTAATTGGACACTGGTTCGATTGAAAATACTGTCTTAAATATGACACACAGGAATTGATGCTGTAGAAGCTCACACGAATTTCGAATGCAAAAGTCTACGTAAACGAGTTTTCAAAATGAGTTTTGTTGTTCAATAGGGTCAAACTGGTACATTACAGTTTTGACAATTAGTTTTTTGGCATATCAGTATTAAAAGCTTTAGGGATTAATCAAATGAAAAAATTTTGCTTGAAAATCGTTTTAATAGAAAAAATCCTCTATCAGAATAGTGACTCATTGTGTTCTAAATTCGAACAACATTCTAGCTCTTGTGAGAACGTTATTAAGAAGTTGATCGATAAATCTGAGTCGACAGACTTGATACATTATATGCCAATACCAATCCGCGATCATCCAAACCTTTCAAGTGAAGATATCGCATCGATGAACCACAGCGTTAAAGAAGATCTAGATTTAACAATTTATCAAAATTTTGCTCTCGAAAATTGTTTTTGGAGCCTTTAGGTTTCAAGCCTAACGAGGTATGACAGATGAAAGAGTGAACATCATCTGACAGTTTACAGCGCCGTAGATTCAGTCAATTCGTCAAAAAACAATTAGCTGGTTTGTTCTTTTTTGAAAAAACATTTTATTGGGACAAAGTCTATTTTTAAAAGCGTTTGGATGCAATAGAAAAACTTCCGCTTTTGGCTTTTGCAAGCCTACGGACGATTGTTGAGAAATTTTTGTTTGCTCAAGGAATTACGTAAGGTGCACTATGTGGTCTCGGAGCATGATTGGGCTGTTTTTTCTTTCGAAACAAGCTTGAAATGCGTTTTTTGTCAATTGATTAAGCTACTGGGAAATGACAAAAACTCAGTTTAGGGCCATGGGAGTTACTTTCAAAGACGATGTCAAAAGTCATATAGCCAGCGCAAAATCGTCATTTTTGCAAAATTTATATCCCGTTCGAATGATTTCAAGAAATTCAATTCTTGTTTGAAAACCCTGTGTATATCAAATATGAAACAAACGTCCACTTTGTTCTGGTGAATGAACGTAACAGACAATAAGACGATGGACATCTGCAATACCAGACTTAAATTATGAAGATCCATCCTGGTCAAGGTTGTATAAAACAGAGGAAACCTATATAAGAATAAAAAACTACTTAAAAAGCTGAAACCATACTTTATAGCATGGTCTAAGCATTCAAACCCTGAATAATTTGATGAGATCGAAAAACGGGCTAGTTCCTAGCAGGATCAGATTTCATGGTCGAGAAACTCAAAAACAAATATGTCTACATGCCAAATCTTCCCGGGTTAGAGGAAAATTATAACCAGGATCGTTTTATTGAAACTAATGCAAAAATTTGACGATATGCACACAAACCTTCAAAATTTATTTTATAAGTTTCGATACCCTCATTTTTAGAAAATGTATTGAAAAGGGTGAGGTTTGGCTGTGAATAAATCCAGACAATTAGATTACTTTTTTTTTCATTTTACAAATGAAATATGAAAAATTTCTTTGCGCACACTTATTAGATAGACCAGCATTGACTTTTAGGTCCTAACATTGCAAGTACTAATTAGTTCATCAATAAACTCAAGTAAACGTATCCAAAACGGTCGTTGTTATGTTAAAAAGCAACTTCTTTATCTCTAGCGAAATCTGGAACTGGGGTCCGCAGTCGATAGACTTTAAAATGATGTCCTTATACAATTCTTTGAATGACATATATGACAATAATGTGTCTATTTAACGACGAAAAAGGCAACGGATTGGTTAGGGGATAAGCATAGTAGAAAACAGCAGCAAATAAACTGGTACCTACACAATCTCAGAATAATACAATGGAAACGAAGGATGAAGAACAATATGAAGACTCAATGGAGGATTAGATGCACATAATAGATGCACAACTATGTCGTGTAATCAGACTTTCCGGAGGTATCTTTTTCCGAAACTCAATGCTTGACATGAGTAAACGCCCTAATTAGTTGATCCTTTAAAGCCTTGTTTTTAAGTATTAAAAACACATCGACTTCAGCTGTCTCGCCATAGATGCTTTGGCAATATTATGATAACATCAAAACGTCAAGCGCCTTCCAATAATCATTTAGCAGCAAGTTATGAACCTTATAAAGAAGAATCACAAGGTTGAGGAAAGGGTTTTTTCACATGTGTCTTGTGGTGAAAGATGATATTAAACATGCTGTCAGGGAAAGTGTGCCTGTAGCGAACAGAAGGAAATGTTCAGTATAGTTAACTACAATCCGTTGCATGTAACTGTACTGTAACATGTATCCTAATAAGTGATAGGATCATTAAGCAACTTCTGCTTGTATTAGTTTCCAAAATTAAAATTTGTTGATTCAAATTGAAATAAGAATTGATTAAATAAAAGAATAACAGAAATCACAGAAAAGAATACATCATTACATTATAATATATCATCAATACAAGCTCTTATTCAAAGGACACAACGTTACAGAAACGAAAGATTACAAAAGATTTTAATCGTTGACGTACCTTCAAGGCGAAAATTGTTTCAAATTGTGCGAATAACGGTTCATTTCGAGAAATTCAATTCGTCAATTTTGTAGCCTAACTATTTTAGAAGTGATGAGCAACCACAGGCAGTTGTCAAAACACCGTTACATCCGGAGATAGTCACTGTTTAGTGTGTTTTATGGGTCAGTGGAATCATTGGCCCACATGTCTTCAAAAATTCTGCTGGGAATAAAATTACAGTCAATTGTGACCGCTATAAAGCCAAGATCAATGACTTTCTCGGTTTGCAATTGACTCTCCGTTGTGAAAAGTACCTCTGCTTTCAATAGGATGACATAACATGCTATACAGCTCGTGCAACCATCGACTCATTGAAAGAAGCATTCAATAAGCGCATAATTTCTCGTTTTGGGCCTGTGGACTGGCTTACAAAATCTTGTGATCTAAGACCCCTGGATTATTTCTTGTGAAGATACGTCAAATCAACTATACAGACCGGCAACCAGAAACGCATGAGCATTTGGAAGTGAACTTTCGCCCCATTATTCGTGAGATACGGCCCTAGTTATTGGTTCGTGTAGTCGAAAATTGAACCTCTCGTTTGGACCTCCTCCGTGCCAGTCGAGGCACTCAAATGCACGAGATCCTATTTGAATAGAAATGGCAGAAAACATACATCGTGGGAATTAAACAAATTATTCTTACTCAATTTCATTACAAAGTTCTATTTTTCTTAAAAAAAGAACACACTTTACTTCTTGAACTATCAATTAGTTTAAAATACCGAAAAAAGAACTACGTTCTCCGGTCCTTAGTGAATGATTCACAATGCCGTTCATATTTTCATAGATTGGGAAATCAAAAACGCCTCTTTGTCGTTTCAGGCACATTGAAAGAAGCAAGCATCCTACTAATAATTTGTTTCCTTTCATTTTTCTGTAAAGAGGGTTGTCCGTGTTTTGAATGTAGATCATGTTAACTAAGATGAATTGATCGCGGCAGAGATCACGCAAATCAATTAAGCTGGGAATGTAGCTTCAAGTTTTTTTGAGTCTCTTTGGATTGAAGCAAAACCAACGAATGATGTCCTTAGTGTCAATTGTCTTTGTCACTACTATCGCAAGATAAATTTATCATCGTGTAGTACGTTCTCGTAGACGGCTACAGGAAAAATTTCAGCTGAATTGGAATTGAATTTGTTTTTTCCACCGCCTGTGGAAGTGGGTGTGTCTGCCAATTTCAGAAAAATGGAAAGAAAGCAGTAACGGTCAGTGGTTTTGGAAGGTAAATCGCGAAGTGAAATCAAAGAGCGCTTGCATTTATACGGTGACTCTTCTCCTTCGATGGTGATTGTCCAAAATTGGTTTTGAGAGCTTCAACGTAATGGCGAGTCGAATTTTGAAAACGGCTGCTACGGAAGATAGCGACACAAAGATCTACGATCTCGTGTTGGCAGACCGCCGATAGAAGGCGCACGACAGCTGAGACAGTAGGCATCTCAAAAAACCAGGTGGGTCAACATGTATCCGCTGGTATACACCAGAGACCAAGAATCAGTCGAAACTGTAGATTTTACCTGGCAAACGTGCTATGAAGAAGGCGAAGGCTGTTAATTGGCCCAAAAGGCAATCGCCATCGTTTTCTGGAATCCACTAGGTGTGATCTGCATCGACTTCCAGGAGAAGCGAAAAACAGCAGAAAAGCAGAAAACTGCCCTGTTAAGGGATAGAAAGTTGCTCTTCCGCCATGACAACGCACTCTCCATCACCAAATTAGGCAAGTAAGGCTATGAACTGCTTCCCCATCTTTCATATTCTGCAGGTTTGGTTCCGTGTTTCCAAACTTGAAAAAGTCTCTCGCCAGGCAGAACTTTGAGTCGAATTCGAAGGTAATTGCCGCCACGAAGGCCGACTTTGCTGAGCTAAAGAAAACGATGTACTTTTCAGACGGGTTAAAAAGCCTGGAGCATTACTGGGTCAAATATGTTGAAATAAAAGAAGACTATATTGAAAAATAATTTTTTTTATTTCAAACTTTTTTGTTCTTTATTAAGGCTTAGTACTTATCGGCTAAGTATTTATCGGACCACCCTCGTATATATTAGCGAAGGGATTAAGAGTTTTCCGAATTTATTTAACATGATCTCCGAATGCTTATAATATGAAAAGATTCAAAGTTTACGATACATTTTTTGATATTAATACCAAGTCGAAATGTTGATTTAGACGCTATTTTTTTCTTATTATTTTCGCTATTATTTTCTATTTATTTTCTTTTTTCGCTATTATTTTCGCGATTTAAAGAGAAAGTAAATGTCATCGATATCCGCTGAATAAGGACAAAAGAGATTTTCCTGATTCCCAAAAGAGAGAAGCAATATTTGGTAATGTTACCATATTGAGTTTTCTTTTGAAGAATCCATAAGACACAGAGGTAAAGCATTCAAACTGATTTTCGTGGAGATTCATTTTGTTTCTAAAGTGTAATAATCTCATTGGCTAACCAGTTGTTTGTGAATATATTCAGGAGTTCAAATGGTTTTGTATAGTATTTAAATGTAGTCAACTTAAAAATTTGCTTGAAACAACTGAAGTGTGATTAAATGTTAAAAATGATGACACAAATAAATAAATAAATGAAAAAATGTGATTCAAAATTTTTCAATATGCGCGTTCCACTACTTAATTTCACCCTGCATACTTGCACTTTCTTAAGGATAATAATTGCCGTTCTTGTTCCGATATAAAACAGCTGGAATTGTAGTTTTAGTTTTTAAGCATTTGTAACTTTTTAAGCATATTTATTTTATTGTATAAATTTATTTGTATTTCCCAATAAGGTATCGCTTTAAAAAAGTATGACAAGTATGCATGTTTAAATTAACTTTATTGTTCCGGCATAAACTCATGATTTGCTCATGCTGTTTCATTTCGCTTGAATTTTTTAAGGCATAAACTCACAATAGATTACCATAGATTTCGTTCATTCTAGTAAGTTGCACTCGGTTCATTATTCAGGTGTTTCAACACACTTAATGCTGCATTTGCGAAGCTTTGTGCCGAAGAATTCAGATTTTATTTCAAATTATTTTTTTTCTCACATTGCGCATCAAACTCGTTTAGGAATTTTATTTTTTTTGGTTTAATTATGAGAACAATAAATAAAATATTATTCAAAATAAATATAGAATATAGCAGCGTGCTAACAGGTCTCGCTAAATCTAGGGTGAGTGAGATTCATTTTTGATTATTTTTTAGGCAATATCAGAAATATTTTTGTAATCGACCCATATGACAAAATTTAATAAATAATAGAATGTGAGCATGGAATGAATAACAAAATTTAAATTTCGTAAGGAGAATAGAAGGGGCATCATTATTATTTAAAAATGAATTTCCATTATTGTTTCTTTTTCAGGTTCGATTTTTATTGAATTTCTTTCGAATCTGACGGCCGAAACATGTAAAAACACAAACTACGTATTTTTTTCTATTTCAATTCCTTCCTCGTACCTCCTTCGAAATTTCAAACAGAACAAAGGCTTAACAAAACAAAGCAATATTTATCCAATTTATCTTAGGGAAAACAAATCGAATGCATACGGTTCGCTTCTGATGAAAAACACAAAATAGTAAACAAATAAAGTCAACATATTGTCGAATAGACATGAGACAATAAAAAGGAACGAAAATAAATGGAAACCGTTCGAAACAAGAATAAAAAAGAAATAATAAATTGGCAAAAGCTTCAGCTACTGCCGTAAAATTTTTTCATTACTTACCTTAAGAAATTGTGTAACGGTCGTATCAACAACCATCAATGGACGGTGAATTAAATGGACTACACCATTCTTCACAGGGATGTTAGCCTTAACGATTTCCGCGAGAACAACTCCTGTCGAATGTTTCGCATCGCCCATTATTGTATTCGATTTGACGTACACTGAAACGATAAATAATGCCAAGTGAAAGTCAATAAAAGCAAGGAAACTTCATTTTTCTAATCGGTACGGAAAATATGGAAAAAAGGAGTATGGCTGATGGGGATGAATGACTTTGTGGAAAAAAGTTTCATTTCATTGAACTTTAAGTGCCCCAGAAAATTCGAGGAATGTTGGGAAAACCAAAAATGAAAATAAAAAAACTTTCTAATTTGATGAGATGGCAGTTTGATTCCTGGTGGTATTACTTCTGTTTCTTTTCGAAAATGTATTGTAATAGATGAAAATATTTGCAAGGATTTCGTCAAACAGAACTTATTTCAGATACTTTTCGAAGTAACGAATCTCAAATATCGTTCTTGAAACATATAGATTTTCCATTCTTTTAATAATTGTCTAGATCCACCTGGCACCAAACAAACATGACTGTCAGTTTTTTAACTTCTGAAAGCTTGTTTTTCCAGTTGTAAATTTTAGGATAAGGCGCGCCTTTTGATTCCCCTGCAACGAAACGTGGGCGAGAGTATTTCTACAGAGTGACGAAACGACGTAAGAGCCCTAGTTTCATTGTCCACAGGGCAAAATCTTTTGGATCTAAAGTAGACCATCTATGCATCGTTTCCGGAGAGAAAGACGAAACTGTGTAAAACCCTCTTTTAGGTAAAACGTGAATAATACAAAAGCGCGGTGTGATGCTGGAGCTGAAACAATTCGCTACCCCGGAGGCACTTATTGATTTGTATGGAACGGCAAAAGAGACCAGCTGTCAAAACTGAAGCTTTTTTCCACTCTTTTGTTTTCTTTCCGTACGTTACGTGGCACGAATTTCCAATTGACCTTAACATTTCAAACACTTTCCATTTATATTTTCTGAAGAAAGCACACCTATTTTTCTGTAGAGATGCAAACGGAGTCTGTTGCGTCTTCCATATGCAAAGAAAGCGTGACAGGTGTCATCTATCATTTTCAGGCTCAACAAGCAAACAGGAGATAGTGACTTTCTCAAATTATTCAGAAAAAAATGAAAATACCCGTCCCATTGAGTAGTTTCATCGATAATAATCAGTGTCACAATGCTTTTTGCAAAACAACGGCTCCAGTTGATTGATGATTCTCGCGGTCCAGCCGCCTCGCACTTCGTATACGCATATTTCCTGCCACAAAGTTAGGTCCCTTCTTCCTTCCTCTCGAGAATAATTTTCTCTGGTTCCTGTCTTCACAAGTAGACTTGCTCTCACTCTTCAATAAGTAGTACTGTAACAACCATTCACGAGATAACTAATACTGTTCATACTGTTAATACTGGCTCAGAGACGGGACATGAGCAAACCTCTTTGCCTCTGTACCTGTGCCAGATAACCACGATAGAAAAGGAGTCAAACAAGTCAAACAAGAGTCAAACAAGAGCACTGACTGGATTGTACTCATAAGTAGACGTCGTTTGCGTGAGGTTGTTAGTTTCAGCCATAATGCGATTGACAGCCGACAATTCCGCAGAAATTTTATCCGCTGATGCTCGAATATGATCGAAGAAGCTCATCTTCGAGTCAAACATCAAGCCATGGTGTTTTATTTATTCCTAGAGTCCATGATAGCTTCTCCCGCCCGAACGGGAATAAGACGAGGGATCCGCTTATTGGACAGTATGAAGACCTCAGTCTTTTCCAGCGCTAGATTAAACTCACTGCCGGTCATCCTTTCGCTCGCTCGGCGCACTATCATGCCTAGTTTCAGTTGCGCCAGTTTGACAGTACGTCCGGCGACTAGTACTGCAACGTCAGCTGCGTAGCCAATCAGACGTGCCTCCTCCGGTAACTGCAATTGCAAAAGTCATACGAGAAATTTCATTGGTGCGGGCCAGGAAGGGAACCTTGCGCCACCCCTGATCTCACATCCATTCTACGCCGATCACCCAATTTGTCATACACGAGCTTCCGGTCTTTGAGGTAGTCCTTCAATATCCGCGTCAGATACTTTGGCACCGTGACAAATTCCAGAGCGTTCTTTACATCGAGTGTTATGTAAAGCACTATTCAGCTCTAATGGTGATTGTGGGCTTCTGCCCGCGTTTTCACCTCTAGTTTTGCACCCATTGTGGATTGGTAGGCCCCGAAGCGGTATTGCTGTGGAGATACATTGAGGTATTTCAAAGATGATGCCTACCGTAAAACTTACCCCAAGATGGAGTTCATAAGATTTGCTAAATAAAATTATTTTCTCGGAAGACAACAAACTTGTTCGCATTTCTTAAAAAAATAAGTAGAAGCATATATGCATTATTTGATATCGCGTTTCTGCGGTTCGGTGTATAGCTCTTTTAGTTTTTTTTTTATTTTATTTATGTTGCGAGGGACTTCCAAATAAACACAAGCTTTTCGGTTCTGAGGGCTTAAACGCGTGGATCAGGCGGGTGAAGCGCGAGAAAGAGTGGGGAGATCATCTTTAGATGACTCGAGGTCAAACAGTCGGCTCGAATGGTCTCTTTAGTTGTCCTCGAAATAAGCGATGGATGAGTTTATCCTTCGACTTAACAACGCTTCATAATATTTTTTTTTAATCAAGAAAGGCATTTAGTCAGCTGAAATTGGAGATCGATTGCGTACACAGTTTCGAAAAATTCACTTTCATGGCCACAAATGGAAGCCTGGTGAGCCAAATTTAAAAAAAGGCGCCCAGCTCCGGAATTATGCCAGACACTGTTGAAGCTGTTGAACCTTATTGAAAGAAATCGTCGCTCTACTGTAGCCGAAATCAATAAAAAAACGAGAATCAATGTTGGAAGTGTGCACACCATCGTCCACGACCGCTTTGAATTTCGAGTAATCTCTGCGATGTGGATCAGACGTTTGCTCATTTTGAAGATTGTCAGAGATTTTTTGACCGTTTTCAAGATGGAAGGTAGACTTTCCTGAAACGCGTTGTGACGTGCAACCAAATGTGGGTCCATCACTACACTCCTGCATCGAAAAGAGATCATATGGAGTGGAGTAGAGAGGAAGAGCCAGGACCAACAAAAGCTAAAACACGTTTGTCAACCTGGAAGATTATGTCAACGGTTATTTTGACTATCAATGAGTTTTACTCAATAATTTTCTTGGTAATCGCGGCTCAATAAAAGCTGCCTACTCTTGTGGACTTCTTCACCAGGTTCGAGCCGCATATCGGTCAATAAAAGTCGTTACCCCACCCGAGTCGTGACAATGCAAAAACGCACACTGCAGCCCTAACAACCCAAAAATTGACTGAAATGCAATGAACTGCGCTTGAACACCCTCCCTAAATCCCCGACTTTTCACATGATGAAAGGTACGGAGGGAATTGCACAGTAGGAGGGGTGTTGAACAGTTCGTGGGCAAATGATTGGGTACCCAACCGAAGTCATTCTTCGGAAACGACATGAAAAACCTAACTGTTGGATGGAAAAATCCATGGAGAAAAGTGACTTTAAAGCGTATAATGTAAAATAAGTTTATTTTTGGAAAAGGCTCGTTTGAATGCCTTTTGTGTTTATATTAAAAAAATTTGTAATAAAACATTCAAAATCTAATCGAATAATATTTTCACAATGTTAAGTTAATGAAATTTCACTTTATATAAAAAAATAATTTAATTTTATCAAAATGCTCTCACATCAAAGACTCAAAATTTCACGTTACGTCAATAAGTCTCGAAACGTTTCCTATTCCCAATCATATGTACAAGTTTTGTTAAACGCTAACACAGAAATTCTATAGAATAAAAGGATAACTTACTTTTAGCAGGGGCATTTGGTCCCTCTTTCTGTGAGAAGAAACTCACAGAAACTTTAATGTTATCCTCAAATGCCAATGTCGTTTGCGGAGACTCCAATGGAGCTGAAGTTGTAAAAATTACACGATTTGGTATAACATGTCCGTCAATCACTTTCCTGTCGATGAGGTCAGGACGTGGCGATGGCTAAAGCAAATAGAGATGAAAAACATTAAAAACGACTATGAAACATCCATGAAGGATTGATTAAACTTAACGACCAAAACCAATCAATTTCAAGAGATTGCTTGCTTTCTATACGTATTTTCTTTTATTTCACCGTAGTTGTTATTGATACGTTGTATTTTCTAATGTGAAACGACATTAATCTACCTTAAATCCTTCCTCGACTGGAATCAAGAATGTGTGACCACCCACGGCTTGGTAAACATACTCTTTTTTCATCATGATTACTCGTTGCCGGTACGACCTGCAATAGATAAAAAGGAAACGGTGATAAAAGATAAAACTGGGTATTCATTAAGTTCACATTTAATGGAATGATATGCTTTTATACGCACAGACAAAGGTGAATGTAATGTTTATCGTTGATCCCTGTCTGGACTAAAACGAAAACCATAAAGAAAACTTATAGGTAGCTTGGGAGCGAATTGAGCTTCCCTGAATAAATTCCATTCAATGCCAGGACAAGATAGTCAAACTCATTGCCTGGATGTTTTATATATTTTCAGATCGAGTTAATCAGGTGTAATCTTATCTTTTGTAGTCCTTCGCCTGATCCTAAACATGTATCCTTTAGCATTTCTTCTTCGCTACTGTTAATAAAGCTATCTTAACTATGTTCACTGCCGAATTGTGTGTCAAGCTGATGAATCTTCAGCTCAGCCTTCCATTTAATTTGTATCCTTTAGGACGTTGACGGCAGCAATTTATCTGGAGTTCAGTGATTATTATTGAATGAATGCTGTTAAATTGTGGTGACAGGACATTAGTGTCAGTCAAGTTGGAGTGGTTTGGAATAAACTGGTTATAAATAATTCGTTCTTAGGAAAATAAAAATAGAATGAATGAAAAGATATCTATGAATGTTTTGAAGTGTTTTCAGGAGGTTTCTATTGGTACTTTAATGAAACAGAATCTGTAGGGATGCGTTACATTAACAGTTGGGATAAGACACAGGAAATGGCAACGAATTATTTAATAATAGTCCTCAAATACTAGGACCATGCATTTCGATTTACGTTGTAGTGATTGTATTGGAAGAAGCCAAAAATTAATTCAATGTTTTTTAAAAGTGAAAGTTGATAAGTCCCCGGTATCACGAATCATTTCAGCAAGTCCCCTGATCTGTTTTTCGAAAACTTTTTCGGCCGTGCCTAGCATACACATTGGGCGGTACGCACCAACCGACTTGGGGTTCCCTTTTCCTTTGATAGTCAGCACAAGCCTCGCGAGATTCCAGCACTCTGAGAACACCCCTTCGCGTTGGCATGCATGGAACATATTGTGGAGCAACTCAGGGCAAAAGTGAAAGACCATCTGCAACACCTCAGTTGTAATCCCATCTGGGTCAGGAGCCTTGTAGGTACAAGTGAAAGACCTTTGAGCACCGGACTTTCACATATTGTAGTCCAGGCCCCATGGAACGTCGTCAACCAGGTTTTGAGAATAGCTGGCATTGCTGCTGTTGAAGAATCTGCGGGGCATTTTCTTGACTTATAAGCTGCTGGTTAGATACATCCCTCTTCAAAGGCCCGTGCTTGCTGGGTCTCTCGTTGTAGTTCGTGACCCTCCCTCATTTTTTGGCAATTTCAGGTGATCACCAGTACAGTGGAGGCTTCCCCTCTCGCGTTCAACGTTGGTGCATGAAAGACTTACAGGCAGTCGAAGTGATTATCATTGTTGAATTTATCACATGTATTTTTTCGCAGGTCTGCCGCTCTCTAGCGTAGCTTCCGTCAGTGGTGATCATGCCATTAGTACTTGAACATACCTCAGTAAATGGTTTCTCAGTAGCTCCAGAGTGCAGATAACTGAGCGTGTGGTCTTTGGGAAGTACCGTCATTGGTCTCTAGTGGTATGTACTGATGATCCCTGGCCGAGTAATACTCTAGCACTCTCTAATTTTAACTAGGCACTCTGAAACTTATATCACATCCGGTATGGTTCCAAAGGACATGGACATAGCTATCATGTCTAGGATCCGTTAGCCCCGAGCATCTCATTGAGGAACGCCTTGTTCGATTCTTGTAACGTTGAAATTACTTTCGACGCGCTCATGGCTCTCTGTAATCGAAACAACGTCCTACAAAGCATTGAGCCTAAGTTGAAACGATGGCAACGATTTGTTCAGCATAACGTCTATACTAAACAGTGTAGACCCCGAACACCGTACACAACTGACACCAACTTCTCGCCCCTGAAGCGGAAACGGGGAATTACAAGCGCAAGGGTCCTGCTCCTAACCCAAACGCCAGTTGTACCTGATTCGTCAGGATACCGTGTTAGTGAACTTCTGGTATGATGTTGCTTACTAGGTGTTTGGCTTCCCTCTCTTTGGTGTCAACTATGGCCATGCTTTGGCCCCTATTGTTTGATTGGTTAACCTTACTTTTACTTATCGCTTTCTTGGACTCGATTGATATTGCTGATTCAGGTCAGGTCAGGGCAATGAATGCAATTTTTCACAACATCAAGTCTTTTTTGTGGCAACTCTATATGTGTCATAAACGAGATTTAGGTCCTTAACACAGTCCCCTTATTTCCACATTGGATATATAGGCACTTTAAAGATTCACACAAATACTAAAGCTTCTAGGGCCCTGAGAATACCAATCAAACTTGCGGAATTGAAGATTGGCCTGGCATCGGGCGCCACAAATACGAGTTTGCACCTTGAGTAGTGATTGTGGACCGGAAGTTAGACCGCATTCACTACTTCCATTATTGTTTTCGTTGTGGATCACCCAGCATTGACGATGTATGGCTGAGAAGATAAATCACCTGCAATTCGGACCTTTTCAACGAGCCTATCCCTGTTGAGCTTCTCGAACAGTTTTCCAGCGGCGTTCAGCATATATGTTGCGATGATATGCATATGATATCCAAGAATTTCCTTCCCGACTGCTGACCAGCACAGCCCTCCTCTTCTTCCTGAATTTCCGAATTTTACAGAGAGGTCAATATGAATGTTCTAAGCAACATGCAAGCGCACAGTTGTTGGACTAAATGCAGTACTTCTGGTGGGATGCCGTCTGGAGTCGGAGTCTTACACATTTTGATTTTCTCCGTAGCTCTCTCTTGCTTGTTTATAAAACAAAATAATCATAAAACCATAAGCCAAAAGGAGAACAAAAATATTTTTATTGTGACAAAGTGGCTTACTTCAAACTATCACAAACACAAACTCGGTCAGGCAAAATACTATATAACGCCGATACTAAGCGGCGTTACACCATAACAACGGTGTTATGACAGCCCCGCATCGCGTCATTTGACATTTTAACAAAACTTTTTGAAACATTTGAGGAAATCGCAAGTGATTAAATACCATTCACTTTAGGAAACAACGAAGCAGTGTATTCTTGTTATTGTGGAACAGTCAAAATGAAATCCGCGTCTGGTAGCAATGTTGCTTAGGCTGATGTGCTGTATGGACCAATGCGTGGCCGCCATTTATTTATTAAGCTTGGCCGCGAGCATTAAGTCAAAGAGCACAAAATCGAAACGTCCGAAAACAGAAGACGATTGGTAACAGCTCATCAGTGAGGG
Organism: Stratiomys singularior; assembly: GCA_954870665.1. Taxonomy (NCBI): domain Eukaryota; kingdom Metazoa; phylum Arthropoda; class Insecta; order Diptera; family Stratiomyidae; genus Stratiomys; species Stratiomys singularior. The sequence goes on along the minus strand of OX940877.1, from coordinate 109,536,930 downwards.
TAAACGTGGTGCGGAAAAGATTTATAGTCAATCGAATTAGTTGTTTTGATGGATTTTTGTGTTGGCCATAAAATCGACGGTGTGCGCGATGAGAGTCGTGAACAGAATCGTCTTTTCGAATATCTGCCCAATTTGTAGTGTTGCTCAGGCGTTAACCTCTGCATAATAAAATAACGAACGTAGATTATTATAAAACGCGTGACAGTTCTCACACCATACGTAGCAGTAATAAGTGTTGCCAACTTAAAGTTCTTTACCTCTTAAAAACTTTTCTTCATTACTAACAGCAATCAAAACACAATCATCAGATTTGTTTGTAGCTACACAATCACAATCGCATCGATAAATAATGTTTAGGACATTGCTTGAAATCGAAAGTGTTGGAATTCAGCCACGAATCCTTTCGATAAATGAATTTATCAATCGAACTATAATCGTAAGAAGTTTATTGAGCTGGGTTCTAAAGCATCACACATTTTGGTAGCATGTTGACAGTTGCTAAGAACAAGAAGAATAAGAACTTTTTTTCTGAGCGGCAGCAGGCGGGTCTACGCAAGCAGGTCTATGAGGTAATCTTAGGCTGGAGCTGTTGTCGTGCTGTTGACTGGAAATAACTTCTGTAAATTGAAATAAAATTTTTCATTCTAACACCCAGCGGCTAAAACTGTGGTTCAGTAACTACACTGCCGCCATCCTCAACGGTTTCTTTGAAGGAAGCTGCTACCTTGATCAATAGAGAAAAAGCAAGGACATTTAAAAATACCCAGGAAGCGTTGCCTAGTGCAGCCTCTATGTTAGCCTCCACGCTTGCAGATTTCATGGTTTTAACAGTAATTAGAGTAACCCAGCTGAGCAGTGGCGAAATGATTCATCCTTGCCTCTTTCGAATAGTGTTGAGAAGCCCAGACTGATTAATTCATTCATTCGTGCTACCCGAAGGCCTTCTCAAAACAAATTTTTCTTGTGTTGAAAGAACCATTCGAGGTTCCTTAGAAACCATTGAAAATGCAGGTTCCACGGACTTTCTTTAGATAAAGGCGAGTTACGCTTTACGAAGGTATCTTTGCTCGATGACCCTCCTCCACTCTTTTCAAAGGTATGAAGATCAATGAATCTCAAGTAGATAGAGACTGCTCTCATTTGGGGATGAATGACTTGACTTTCGAAGATTTGGTATAATGTTAACGAAACATGATCTGCGGTCCTCCATTTAAGTTGATATAGAATATATGTAGATCAGGAGCCCCTAGAAATCACGAACCAGAAAACTTGACCTCATCTGGTTTGCCTTATGGGAATGATTCCAGTCTTTTATTCTGTATGGCCACAAAAAGGATAGAAAAGTCCTGAATTCTACACTTTCACGGCTCAGGATATTTCCCACTGCCTGGGCTAAGGGGAAAAATATTAAGTATCTCTTAAATTCGCACATAAACAAAGCATACCTCCTAACAACTGCAGATTAAGCCCAATACTAATCCCAATAATTAAATATTTAGGGAATATTCTAATATCCACAAAATAAATTCATGTCTTCTCTAGAGTACTGAAGAATGAATTACGTATAAAGTCGAATTAACGACAGGTAATTGGTAGTTCAAAAGCACATTTGGGTTGCACTATACATTCCGATACTTACGTGTCTTATATGTGTTCTAAATGGTCTTTTTGGAAAATACCATTATTAAATAATTCACCAGCAGGCTAAGCTGAGCTTAGGTTTCTATAAAATCCTGCAACATGAACCAGATATTCTCCTTTTGGCTCATTTCAATTAAACATGAATAGAAAAACCTGATGACTTTCTTGTTTATATCATACACATTATATGTTAAGAGTCCGTTTCGCTATCTCACAAGACATGTTGTCAATTCACTGGCATTACTTCACGCTTGGCAAAGGTTCGCATGTGTATACTTTCGACAAGGTAACCCCGCATAGGAATTTTCGTTACAAGCCTAAGGCTCTTACATGCCGAGGGATATGTGTTTGCCAACCGTAAGAACATCCATAATTTTAGCTGTCTCCCAGCCCGAGCAAACAACCAAGCAAGGACTTTATCCCACTTCACATGAACATCTTCTCAACGAGGATTCATATGGCGAATGCAGGTACGCCCATTGATTATTCACACCTATAATGTGTTGCGACGTACGAGGGATAACATTTGACTTTATGAGAGGCTTCCACGGAGGTTGGTTATGTATCAAAGGGGATTGCTTGGGTGGAACCTACAGATATAGAAGTTTAATTGTGAGCGGAAAAAAAGGAGTTCTTATAGGAATCGCAGAAGCTCTGCCGATACTTTAAAGTTAAATGAAATGCGCCAATCGGAGACAACATTCAGTGGCCCGAAAATTTCCAACTCTAGTAATTTTAACAACGGAATTAAGTCTTCTTAGAGCAAGAAGTTCGAATCGGATCATATGTTAAATTCTTTGTTAAATATTTAATTTAAGTTTTTCAGTCAGTTCCAATCAATATAACGATATTTATAGCTCTGTGAGAATTAAAGGGCAACTAATCTACCCTAGATTTACTTTATAACATGCAATGCGACGTTATAGTCCTCTGAAGTTGAACACAGAAAAAGGGAAAATTAGATCTATCTACCCTAAGCTTCAACTCCTTTGATGAACGTAAGAACGTAGAAACTCACCGACAAACCTGTAAATTCAAATGCATATCCTTATATATAGCTTCAATTCAACTTTACTCACCTGACACGATGTGGTCCGATTTCCAAACTGTCGGAGTGTGTAAGAAATTGGAAGGCATCTGGGTTGTATATTTCTAGTGACGACGAGGGATTCAAGGTGAGTGGTACAAGTATTCCATCTATCACATGCATGACCTATCAAAGAAAAGTAGAAAATGAAATAGAGGCTGTGCTATATGGTAAATAAAGGTAAATTTATCCATTCGATGTTAAATAGAAAATGTCTACAAAGATTAAGTTCATTAAGCTGATGATTATGAGAGGGTTTATTTTAGAAAGTTTTAATGAAAGGTGGAGATTGTGGCGGTGGCTTCCTTCCAGAAAGACTTTGAGGTGTCTTTTCGTGGATTTCAATGCATACAATGGATATACTACACACAAATGTCACCATGAGGGCGGAAGAGCGCTACAAACCTGAACCGAAGTAGCTCAGGTGTGTTTTAATAGAAGGCGTTTCTGCAGATTATGTAGTTTCAAATATAATAGGGAAGATACTATTTCAATTGCCTAGTGAGGTGCAGGCCGCATCGCTACAACTTGCCTAGTACGCATTCCAAGCTGATGAAGGGAATTTAATATGTCTATTTTTAGTCCTTTGTCATAATGTTTGCAATTACAGACATCGCTTGCGTACGTTTCTTATGCTGTATCTGGCAACGTTTGGCAACTTCCTCATAGTTTGCATGGATTGCCTTAATCCACGCTATTATCCATACTTATTTATTACCATAAAAATGCTGCTCATTCGACCTGCATTGAATGTAATGCAGCTACACTGATGCCTTTTTCAGTTTACAAACTGTTACATCACTCTAGCTTGGTCCTGGTTGTGAAGTTAAGCTGAATTTGCGTTCAAGGGGCAATACCTAAAAAGTGACTTATAAATGGTGTTTTAACAGCTTGAACTTTAAATAATAACACAAGACAGAGATATTGTTCGAATTAATTTTTTATTATTATAATCTGGTAGATAAGTTTATGAGAGTTATATTTATAGAAGCATAGGAGGAACCCGTATATAGTCCCGTATAGTCATATAGGTGGAACCCGTATATATGGTCGGATCACATGCCCTGCTATTTTGGCATGTGTCATCCATGACCGTACTCTTCGATGTTAAAACGATCAGTCCATCGCTCTTCAATGGGATGCTGGGTTAAACGTTCCAGAAGTTCGTTCTGCACGACTCACTCATTTAAAGAATGTCATTGGCATAATCTGACAGGTGATATTTGCAAGAAATCGTGGCGCTTGGCATTACAAACTATTAATGAGGAAGCTTGATGCTAAACGGTTGTCCTGCTCATATTAGGCGCAAAATATGAAAATGATCATGAACCCCATTTTCATGATCTCATTATCATTCAAAAGATCATTCCCATGTCCTACACCCGGCGGTCTTCGCTGAGACACAAGTGGCATGTTTAGTTTCTTGCTTATATACCGTAGTAAGCATTTCTGTCTACGAAGGCAAGAAATATGATTTCCGGCCCCTTCAATCAGTCCGATTTTTCACTACTTTTTTCAACAAATCTGGCCGTACGGCGTTAATGCTGGTTTGAATATTGGCAATAATGCTTCAAGAGTTTCTGGTGTGTCGATATCAATGAGGTAACAAAGTTCCATTAAAAGTATTTAACAGGCTTTTAGTCATAAGAAAAAGGGAGGCCAGTCAATAGGATCATTTCTGGATAAAAGTTGGCACCCCATTGGTTTTGTGATAAAGTAGGTGGGAAGTTGCGCTCTCTTGTTGGAACCAAATGCCGTCGATGTTTAGTTGATAAATTTTTGGAAACAAAAAATCAGTTAGCATGGCTCGATAGCACTCGGTATTCATCGTGAGGGCAGCTCTTTCCTCGCAAGAAGAAAGGTCCTTATTTCGCAAGAAATAAGGACCGCAATTTCTTCTTACAACCCGATTTCTTTCGTGGCGTAAATGCAGCATTTCGCAAACAGTTTTTCGTCTTTCAATCTGTCTTTCGTGCAGTTTGTGTGAAACCTATTTTTCAATCTTATCAATCTTTCCCATGGCTCTCAGGTGGCCGGAAATGGCTTGCCGAATGACCTTCAATTTGTGTATCGTCTTCGTCCAATAATGCTTGTTATTCGTCGTTTTCAAACTGTTTTGGTCGATTTTCACGTTCTTTGTCAAAAACGTTGAAATCGCCACTTTTGGAACGTTGAAACCAGCGTTCAAAAGTCTTGACAGTTGGAGCAAGATGGCCGTAAGTCTCTACGAGAATTCGCTCACTTTCCGATGACTTTTTCTTTTGATTGAACAAGCCAATCATTACGTGCGGCAAATGTTCTTTACTTTGCTCAAAATTCGGCATGTTGCACATGAAAAAGAAGTATGCTACTAACTCGTAAACGACTTAACGAATATGACATTTTTTTTTCGAAGCACATTTAAACAATTTGGAAAAGTTGTTCTGGCCTTAAATGATTCATGATGAATTGGCAAACCTTACTGAATAGAAATGTCAACACAGTTTGACAATGTCAGAGAAATTTCAACACAGTTTGACATTCTAAACTGTCAAACCATAAACAACAACCATTGTAACTTATAATGCACCAAATAACATAGGCATTATAAGCCGGTTATAAGACTTCCTAGTGCGCACCTGACTTCTCTATCACATGAACTGAGAAGCTTCTGTTGGACTGTGCCGCGAGTCGTATCAGGTTTTTTTTTCTTCCAGACAAGTTTTTTATTTTTTCAATTGGTAAGGCGCTCTCTATTTTCCCAGTTTGTATTCCATACATTTAAGCCTCTCTAAGTTTGCAATAGCACTCATATAACTGTTTCAATGACAACTAAAACGTTTGTATTTATGTAAATATCTTCTTTTTGAGACGTCACATGTACAAAATGACATGGGTATGTATTGTACAAATGGCATACATTTGTCACTTTGTCTGTCCGAATCTAGGTAAATTTATATTTCGTTTGTTTTTTTTTTGTCCTTTTGTCAACTTGTCGCGAAATTAGAAATTTTCACATGATCATCAATATTGATGATCTAGAATCCTCTAGAGCAGAATCAATGCTGAACGTGATTGAAGCGGTGAAAAATAATAAAATGGTTTGACTGAAAGCATCAGAAACATATGCAGCTCCTTAATCAATGCTTTCAGAGGTATGCTACAAGTTCGAAAAATCTTTGAGGTCAAGCTTAAAGGACTTCGGATATTGGAAAACATCATTTTCGCCTGAGGTGGAAAGACAGTTAGTTCAATATCTCAAGTTATTTGAATGTCGGCTGTTTGGATACTCACGACCATCAGTACAAGTTTTGACGTTTGAGATAGCCAAAACAAATGGTTTCTTCCAAAGCTTTTGACAACAAATGGCAGGAAAAGAGTGTCTGAAAGCATTTTTGAAAGGTAACAGAGATAGTTCTATGCGTAAATCTCACGGCTAAAATCGGCAGGCCTAGGTTAAACGTTTGGTCAACTTAAAGTTCAAAAGTTTTGAAGGCCTTATGGGATCATGAAAACTATGTGAATTTGCAGCCACATCGGATAGATAATGCAGACGAGTTATGTCTCCGCGATGAATAAATTCTCAAAAGATATTGGATGAAAGCAAGTTGGTATTATAACCAGGGCCGATCGGGGATCAAACATCACTATTTTTTGATTTGTCAATGCAGTTCGTACGTATGTTCCACCGATGTTTTTTCCTTGAAAAAACATGAAAAATGAATTGGTTGGCGATGCTCCTTCTGGCACTCCTGGCGTAGCACAAGAATCAGCGAAGGTGGAAACGAACATGTTTGAAATTATTCAAAAATATTCAAAACTTTGTGAAATCGTCGACTGAAGATAAGGTCATTTGACTGTGGGCGGTAATGCAAGGAATTGATTTTCTTGATTGTCCAAAGTAAAATTGTATTATTATGGATTATTTGCATCTACATTTTTACACTTTTCGCACGCAACCACTTGATATTTCCTTTTCTACCTGGACCAAATATTATTCTAGTCAAAATTCTCCAAAGGGTTTGAAGCACATCCTGACCGCGTTGGTAAGCCGTTCAACACAGCATACGGGAAAGCAGCTTCTGTTCAAAATGGGTATCATGACTTCATGGCGACTGGTTTTTGGTCTGTGAGGTCTGAAATATTTTCTAACAACGTGTAAGAGCATCCGGAGACAACATATATACCCATGGATGACACTTTGAAGGAACTTGTTCACCAAACCAGAATTTCTGGTTCAATTTTTGAAGCCGGACCATTGACACAGCATCAGAATGGTAACGCTTAAAGAATAAAGAGCATCCATCATACTCTTCACTTTTGATTCCTGTGGAGGAAACTACCCGAGCTCCCACAAGACACGTCATTATTGGACTAGGAAAACGCAAACAAAAGGCCCAGCAAACCTTTTTAATTTCAACCTCTCCTTTGAAGACCACAGGAGCTGAATCAAAAAATAAGAATAAAAGGCGTAACAATTCGAAAAAGGTGCGGGAAAAATTTAACGACAAAATCATTTCGTCAAAAAGGTAGGGAAGAAGCAAGTTTGCCCAAAAACAATCAAAATTATAGAGAGGACTGTCCGTGTGACTATACCAAATCACAGTGTTTCATTTAATGAACGTTGTTCGTAATTTTTTGAATGTATATGACATACATTGTCCACATACAATGAGTCATTTTGTCTACAGCATATAGACTGAATGAATTATGATTAAGCTAACTGCAACGAAGAATTTCTTTTTTCAATTTTTTTCGTCTCAAACATCCTTATGATACTAAATGGTTGTGTAAACTAAAATAATTAAGGTAAATTTAAGTCTTAAAAAAGAATAAAAAGTTATGCCTCCAAAAGTTATGGAATTTCGTAAGTACTCCCCCCAATAAAATATCGTATGATTTGCACAGTCACGACTTAAATTCTTTAAGGAAATAGCAAAATAATATGAGCTTGCTTGCTAATTTTTAAGGACTTCAGGTAATCTAGAAAGTTATGTACGGCATGGTATTACATATGTTAAGTAGAATTTGTATTAATTTTTAGTATTCATTTCACGGAAATTAGACAAAACTCTAAGTGCGCTCTTGAGATCGATTTGATGCATTTTCATGGATATTTAAAGAAACGAGAGCAAAAACCATATGAGGTTCATATGCGGGCCAGTCAGAAGGTATATCGAAGTGTACGGCGGAAGGACGACGATGCATCAGAGGAACAAACAGCGCCTGAGGAGGACTTTTAGAGGGCGTTTTTGGTCATCCGGAAAACCAGCTTAAATACAGCATTCAGGCTGAAAAGTGATGAAACGTCATTAGAACAGAAATGTGTTGGATCATCGAATGTCAATCTGGAAAGTAAGGATAAAAAGTGTCACAAACTTTAAAACAAGCTTTGTTAGTAGCCACCGAATTAAAAAAGCCCACATGAATATCCTGGAAGAAATCAAGCGAGCAGCTAAATCGGAAGTCATCAAAGCTGTATTCATGGCTGTATGGCTAGTTTGATGTGATGTCCTATTAGCCAAACGTAGGGCTGAGCTCAAACACAAATACGCGTTCAGCGATAAAGAAGTAAATCTTAAGAGAAAAAAGTAGTGACAGCCCCACTCAAGCCTATGGCCATTATCAAAATCAGGTGTATTGAATACGTTACGAATCTGCCTGAGGTAAAAGGTGTTCTAATACGTGACATATTTGGATTAAATGAGTCTAAGATTAGGTTAACCAAACCAAATAACGATTTTAAGCCGAACCAAATCCATAGCTGAGAATGACTAAAATTAAGCTGTGTGTGGTTTGTAGGATAACTCCTATCCGCTACTTGGAATAAGAGAATCGTCTAGAGGTCCTTGTGGTATTATACGTGCTACGATCAGAAGGGTAATAAAAAGAAAGAAATGCACATAAAAAGCTCGCTGCGATCTTTACAAGGAGTCTGCTTCAAGGCCAGACAATTTCATACACATATTAAGTACAGGGAAGCAACGATTCTTTCAATAAGCCTGAAAAACTTTTGCGATAAATTGTATATTTTAAATTAAATTTAAAACCAAGCATATGCATTCAAGATCTGCTTGAACGTCAGAGCACAATCTCGCGGACATGATAAAAAGCGGAATGCATCATCTAGGGGCAAAGAGATGTTTTTCCTTATATTCGGGTTTTGGAACCAGAATTTTTTAATGTTACTTAACTAGGAACGAGTCATTGTCATTTTTTTAACTTTGGGTCAATACTCGTGTACAATGTGATATGCCTTAAACAAATGTTAGGTATGAAACAATCCTGGATATGCTAGCTCAGTCTGGTTTGGCTTAATCGGAGCATGGGGCGAACCCATATATAGATATTTGGGCGGGATATTTGCTTCTGGGTTCCATGATTTTTACAGCATATGTTATTCATGTCTTCAATCTTCGACGCCAGCACGCTCAGTCCATCGCTCTTCAATGGATACTGGGAAAATGTTTCAGAACTATGAATTGGACGATCTCCATTGATAGAGCCTTTGTCGACTTCTGGTTAAGGATTTGATGAAATTTATAAAGTTCAGCACATGAACTTATAAGTTTACTATATCATTACCTACAAAATTAAAAAATAACCTAGAAAATCAGAAAAATTAGCATATGAAATTATGAAGATCATTATTTCTTCATTTAATTTTTCAATGAACTCTTTGTTGATCCCGATACAGAAGGCCTTTGGTGTACATCTGGGATTTGGTGTACCTTTACTTCAAATCGATAGATAGCAAAGAAAATTTCAAAAGTTCCAAACAGACTCCTATCACGCATGGACATGGAAATAACATGTACAGATAGACAGTTAAACTTCTTATACATAATTTCATTCCAGACTCATTTAAGGACAGTCGTTGCCCAAATTTGGCAGGCAATATACGCGAAGACCCGTGCCGGGAGCTCTTACGATATTTTTGTCTGGAAGTTCGGTGCTAAAAGGTTACCTTGCAAATTTAAGGCGGAAAATGTGGACAATACAATGAAGCTTCGCGTAAATTCGCGTCTCCATCCTGACTCTTTTGGCAGTCTAATTCCTAAGCGGGACTAAATTCCAGTAGCATGTTTATTTTTCTGAAAACTGCAACCACAGAAAGCAGTTTCGCCTATGAAGACAATGAAGGCTCTAGAACTGGGTAGGATTTCACCTTAAGTCCTCAGATGATGTTTTCGCATGACCCACTCTCCAGAAATTTCAACGCTTGGCAGTAAATAAGAATGTTCCCAGAGTGCTGGAATGATTCGGAGTTTGAGCTGATGAGCAAAAAGGAGTCTCAAGTCTATATCTGCTTACCGCTGACTTGTGGGCCGAATACGACTGGAAAATAGGTCGAAAACCGCAACATAGGACGATAGAGGCCATTAGTCCAGCGCGGTACGGAGTTTTTACGACAGGTCGTCCTGCTGGTTCCGGATTGATCTGTTGGTGAACATCAGAAAGTCTTTTCACTTCGCTCGATTATCAGATATTGTTGATAGACCTGAAGATCAGTTCCTAGTGTAAGAATATCGGGTTCGGACTCTTGGAGACTGTCTGAAAAATCACAGCCTTACCTACGACACCAAGGGAGTTAACCGTAGGATATTATTTAAATCAGATATTATTCAAGACGCAATTTACGGCGCTGACCTGTAGGACATCTCCTATGAAAAATTTATGTGGCTAGAACAGGTGGATGAGTCACACTTGACCATTGAAACTGAGGACGCTGGTGCGATGCTGGTGTCGCGGAACATACATAGGAGCATGCGAAACTCATACAAGGAACTTTGCCAAGTACCGAAAAACTCAAAGTGGTCATCTGGATAAAAAGAGAATTCGGAGAATAAGGAAATTCAATATTGGCTTAGCGTATTGATAGGATTAATGATGACTTTTCTGAGCAAAATTCTTAATATAACATCAGAGGGGAGGGGAGGGATGAGTAGTCCTGTCAAGTGTAATTAAGAGGAAAGTGGCAAACAAGCAGAAGAGACAACTTTAATTCAGCAATTGGCAATAGTCTTGGGACATCAGACTCTAGGAGAGGTTTTTACGTATTCCGATGTGTAGGCGACATAAAAACAAACAAAAAATGTATATATAAATAAATGCATAAATAAATTAAATAACAATCAATTTTGAACATTAAAATAAATTGTTTTGATTAAGTTTTTAATTTGTGCTCATATTTTTAAGTTAAAAGAAAATCATACTAGATATAAACGAACTAAGAATAAAATTAAAACAAAAAGATTTATAACTAGATTTAGGTTTTAAGTAATATTTAGTTAAATAATATTAGTAAGAAACAAAAAAAAGTCTCAGAAAAAAAAATCTCAGTAGAAAAAAAACAAAAAAAATGTCTTGCAAAGCTTTTGGGAAGAAATATTCCATTGATATGATTCACTTGTTTGTTGTGAGCATATCTCTATAAGAAGGATAGAAATTGTGACTTACGGATGGAAAATAAAGGATAGAAATTGTGACTAAAGTATTGAGGATAATAAAGAGAATCAAGAAGTATTCGCAGCTTTGGGAAGTGTTTAGCCCCAGAGGTCCTCGAGTTGCAAAATTTTTGAATTACAAAGCTCAAGAGAACATTTTGATTAAGATCGAGGCCAAGAGGATAGTAAGCAGAGGTACGCAGGACACAGCGCAGCGTGATTCATTGAAGTCCCGAAACCAAGCTGAGGTGGAGAATCGTGTTGGAGAAAGCAGAGGTGGAATCAGTGCAGCAGAAACGTGTAAAGTCCCCAAATCAAGCATAGGTGGTCAAAATTAGCGCAGCACAATTCGTGTAGTTAAATATTTTATTTTAACTTGCTTTCATTTGATTATTTCTATTTATTTATTTATTTTGTCTCATATGCAAGGTTAAGCTCTTTCTGTGTGTGTATGTGTATGTGACATGGAAGGATCAGGGATTAAATAATGTCCTATAACCTCCACGTCCGCGCGGTGAGCTAGTTGGTTAAAAATAACTTCCTTCGGCCGCCATTATGCAGCCTTTGTATTATCATATAACCCTGTTGTCAACCAAACGAGCGCAACACTAGATTGATTTTGACCCGACACAACTCTTAAGTGGAAATGAATCTGCTCGGTCTTATTTACTCGAGGTATATAAATATATAAATAATGTAAATATAAATATAATATAAGAAGTATTCCGATCTTCAAACCATGATCGGATATGCCGCGTGGTGACATCTTGAACAAAATATTAGATTTCTTCTAGAAAACGTTGAAAATTTTTGCCAAAAATCACATGAAACATTATACACAAACTGTTTAGTCAGTTGGAAAATGTATACTGAGGCACTGAAGATTGATTGATCTCTAATCCAGCATTCGGTTCTCATCCCCTTTATTCCAGCTAAAAAGGGGATTTATGTACCATATATGAGCTACTAGGGATAGAAAATCGGGACCTTGATCGAAATTGTATCTCAGCCGGTTCAAGACTAGGGCACTCAATTTAATAGAACAGTTGTTTAGTGGAAAATATAGTAGGAGTTCACCCCTAAGCAAGTAATCTTTATTTCCTTACCACAAAAAATAAATTCGACCACGACATTTTTGACCAAAGATCAATTTTGAATGTTTGGTGACTCCATTAAACTTGACTTCGCAAATATTAAGTTATCTGATTTCGATTTAATCTAATCTCTTTTTGTCTCTAATTTTATCTCTAATTGTATCTTCGCTAGATCCCTATGGAAAACTTCAAAGCGTTCCTTTCGTTTAGCCAAAAATCATTTTCGTAGATCGTTTTATGCTTTAGTACTGAACGTTCCATGATTTTGAATTGCAATACACAAATCCTTATAGAGTCGTGGGTCAAAAATCGGTTTATGGAAATTTTCAAAAAACTGTTTGCTTATTTCGCGAGTTTTACATGGAAATTAGAATGGAAACATAAATGCTTTATATGAATTGATGAATTTTGGATACATGTTGAAGGCATTGCAACCTGAGGTGACAAGAACACAACTGGTTTGAGCTTGAAAACATGTAAATTAAATTATATTTAACATTTATGAGCGCCAAAAAAATATCTCTAATCCTCAAAGATATTACTTAGAAATTTTTGGGGAAAAAAAAGTTCCACCGGCTGATATGCCTCACAAATTACTTATCGTTACTCCTTATAGTGGAAATTCCATTAGTTTCCGCGTCGTTAAATTATTTTTCCAGTAAAAAAACACTCACCTGCTTTTTGCCATTTTGATTGACCGTTTGAATATTTGATCGCGATTTCAGCACGAGAGCATCATTTATGTAAATATGCTCGCCATTTTGGTCCCGTTTCCTTGTAACATACAATGGGGGATTGCCATCTAAATCGGAAAGGATGGTTGGTCCCAGCTGCTCGAGGGTAGTTGCAACGGTTGCTGAAATGAGATAAAGTTTGCTTTCCTTAGAATTTATTCATGTGTAAAAGTGCTTCAAGATTGCGAGTAAGATATCTATTTAATATACAGTGAAGTTTACTTCCAGTAGTGTAGGTCCGCAGTAAGTTTGGAAGGAAGGCATGTTTTTAAGTTTTCAAATTAACTGAAAATTTGATTTCTTCATTAGCGTAAGGTAAATAAGCTGTTGTGATACTTAACTTTAAACGAAGTTATCTTTGAAAAGAGTTTTCAAATTGAATTCTCTACGCTCCCGATAGATGGATATTTGGTTTTTTCAGCTATCCATAAAGCATATGTCTTTAAAATCTGCAACAGCCGTAGAAAAAGTAGGTTTAATATAATTTCTGATTTTTCAACTATAGCCAACCCGAACAAAAACGTTTTTCAAGCTTCCCAAACCATTCACTTTATCTGCCAGCTTAACCAAATGCGAATAGAATTTTCATGATATATTCCAGCATTTTATTTGTATGTTTTAACCACTTTCATTCGGGGAGGAACATAGAAATCAGTGAATCCGCTCAACCAAAGCCTAATGAAAAACGAAATCCCAAAAGATAGCTTTAAAAAAATGAACGGAGTACATTGCATGCATACAAACAGAACTGGCACACGGATGATGAATATTGTGGTTTTTATTTCTATAGGAAACCTGAAGCTTAAGTGAAAAATTCATGGCAGCGCATTTAAAATTGTTGCTTTTTTGAGGATGGAATAAACAGCATTATGGATACCAAATTAAATATTTTCTATCACCTGTCACGCTTTTAAGTAAATTCAGAAAATAAACCCTATGTTAACTCAGATTGTAGTTTACAAAAGAATCCAGGAAGATTTCCTTTGGTTACAAGCTTTAAATTTAATGCTACTTATACGCAAGGATCGAGAATGTTCATACTTCGAAGATGATGGCTCTTGGTGAGATTATATCTACTGTGTGGAACAAAAGTTTCCGACCTCTGACATGAAAAATCAGCGCGAATAAATTCCATCAACAAATAAATAAATTAAAACAAATAAATAAATTAAATAGAAAGGAAAGAAAAAAAATTAAAAAGGTACGAAGAATTAAAAGGAAGAAAAACGGACCCTTGGTATGCTATTTATGATCGTGGAAAAAAATCAAATAAGGAGTATGAACGAGCTCGTGTGCGGATGCATCAACTTTCCCCAAAAACAAGTTGTGAGTACAACTGTAATAATTCCTATCATACTGATCAGCGGATGACGAAAAATTCAAGACGAACTTTTCGGAACATGAATGATGTCATTTAGTATAAATGAACTTAAACTAAAGGAAGTGCTATATGGCACACGTAAACTGTACATGAACGAAGGGGAATATGTAAGAACAAGACAACATAAATTAGAACAAAACAGATGCAAGCGGCGCTTGCTGTCAACAAATGACAATTGTCAATCATTATTCAAAGTAAAGTTTTCGTCGCGGCTTAATTAAAGTGTTTTACAAATTAATTAGCGAAGTGATTTTAGTGGAACATTGTTAAGTTCAAAAAAGTTTAAAAGTAACACGGTGGTGTGTGACAAACACGTATTGTAGAATATTTACCGTGTAAAATGAAGTATTGTGTCGAAGGTTGTTGTAACAACTCGTCAATTCTTCTTGGGAAATCATTTTTCAGGTGAAAATTGTATTAGGTATGCCCGCAGATATTCAAGTTTTCGTGTGCACCTGTTTAATTTTCTGATCATACTCGTTAATACAATAAGATGAAATCAATTGAAGTAATATTTGTTTAGAATAGTTTGCGCGGATCACTTTTTATGTGCCGAAGTGCTCCAAATCGGAACCCGCAATCATTTAACGCCAGCGCAAACTGATCCTAATTGATGGAACGTATCTACCATATTTTTTCCCCAGAAAACGATGACGTCTTACAGACTTGTTCTTTTAGTCAAACAAAAACACGCAAATATTCGGCATGATTGATCAAAGCGATAAAACACACGCTCTTATTTTGGCAAACTAAACTTGTTTGTGTTTGTAGCTAAATGACAGACCATTTGACATTTGACCATTTGACAGACCATCGATTTTTCATATAACTTCGGACTATATACTTCCGTTAAAATCTAGAAAAATACTTGGTGTATGTACTGGAGAAATCAGTGCGAGGAACCAGAGATGTGTTGTGTCAAATCTGCGTCTTTCGGAAATCTTACCTAAATTTGATAGTCGATCAGAGAATAAATCCCTTACAGAAGATTGAGTACTAAAGCAAAGTAACAACGAAAGTGACAGAGGGTGCGATTCGATTTGGGTGAATCTGCCAAACGAAGGATAAGCCTCAAATTTATGTGTAAGACTCCTAAGATACGATGCCACTATCTCACATCGGATACTTTTATTGTAAAAATAAATATTAATAGTGTAAAATAACTTCAAATAGAGCTTTGCGAACTAAGGCACATGATATTTTCTATTTCTACTAACAGGTAATGAAATTCTTACCTAGACTAATATAGAGCTCCGAACTTAATGTATGCTCAAAGCTTCCTTTTCTTGTTCGGCATCTTGCTTACAAGAAGCTTTAAAAACTTCTTAAAAAACTTGAGGCATGTTTTCAAGACGCAAATCACATGTTCATTATGAGACTGGAGAAGGAGACGTTTGTTATATATACGAAATATTTTTGAATGATCCCTGGATAATGTCCTTATCATTAAATTCCAAACTCTCTTATCTCCCTGTGCTCATAATATAAAAGTCTATCATCTTGAGATCTATATAAATTCTATATAATTCTATATATAATTCTATATAAATTCTATTCTATTTCTATATAAATTCTTTATAATCTAAATATAATAATTCTATATAAATTCTATATAATTCTATATAATTCTATATATATAATTCTATATAAGAATTTTTTATAAATATGCCTTTATTTTGTCAGCTGGTGCACTGTTCTTTTGTTTTACACCATGTCATGTCAACTTGAAGGCCATTGTCGTCTATGACCAATTTATTTCATCATAGTTTTAAATGGAAGTTTCGTACATGAACTTTTCGATCTTATTTCACTCTTAGGGCCCAAACGTAGTTGCTTTTGGACGGCAGAGAACCGCAACCTGATCAGGGATTTATTGGACCCACGGATTGAGGTAGACGCCCATAATGCGTCTATTATGACAGATACTTTTTGGTTGTGGTTTCGATAAATTGATAAAGTTTGTTGAGCACGAATCAGTTGTGCTCAGGAATCCAGATAGCTGGGACTCAAGACTGATTCTGTTCCATCACTTGGGAGTGGTGCGTGGAGACCGCGGGAGGTGGCCATTTGAGTGATTACTTTGATCAGTGAGGTATCTTCTATGCCAATAGATCTCATCCATCAGTTTGTGCATATATACAAGAAGAAACAAACGCCACAATGCTTTAGCTGACTTTAGTGTAGAACCATAAAACTGAAATGTTTTTATTGTAGGCGGAAAACTTCTTTAGTTACAGCAACATAAGTCATGATTCTCTTGGCAGAACGTGACAGCGGTGGAAGGAAAGCACGCCGTCATTCTTAAGGGTTGTAAGACCACAATGTAGTTAGGATCATTTGCAATACCATCTTTTTGAAAATTTATTTCACAAGAGTTCTATCTGTTTGAAAACATTCGAGTATCGTTTCGCTCATTTTAAGCGCGAAAAGTAATAGTTTGAAGTGAGAGAATTTTTGCATGGATAAGCTTTACTTTCCCAGATGCCAACTTCAACCTAAGTTGTTCCAACGCTCAACGTCAATCAACGTCAAAGTCTAATATTATTAACCTCCTGTTGTCAAAACAGTGTCGAAGAGTAATGGACTACTGTCAAACCAAAGTCCAAACTCAACATATCTACATAATAAAGGATTCACAAACACGTCACTTTAATTTGACTAAAATCTAAGCTAATTAGTGGTTGAATTATATATGAAGTGAAAACACATGGTTTCCTTTCGAAACTAGTGCTCAAACTCAAAATTGTGTGTATGTGTTATTCATACATTTAGCAATCACCACTAATTACAATACTCTTGAGTTTGGATATGTTCTCAAGGTGCACCACATGATCAAGTAAATTAGAATTGGTTGCAGCATTTCCTGAACTCAGTTCATGCGAAAAACTGATGGAGATAAGTTATTTGGGCTAATTAGGCTACAGGTTGATGAGTAGATGTTTTCCGGAATGAATTTCAAAATGAATAGTTCAAGTATTTGAAAACAGGGAGGACTTGCAAAAGCATATTAAAATAATTTCAAAACTTTTCGCTAAAAGTTACATGAGAGCTGCATTTCGAAGAAAGTTTTAATGAGATTACAAATCGTAAAATGCAATCTGAACATTAAAATTCCAGGAGTTTGTTTTTGTTTCTTTGCCTATATTTAACGTTTCGTCAAGTAACAACTGAAACAGCTTACGAGTTTCAGCTTCAAACAAAATGAATCAATTCTTTGTTCAATTCAATTCAAAAAGGCAGAGCTGTATCTCACGGTTAATATGGCACAGACTTTGATATTTGATAAGTTTCCACTAATGTTTATTTGGTTGTAATTTTTTTTTTTGAGAAATTTCCTCTCCCTAAATTAATTTAAATTAAATTTTAAAAAACCGGAGGTGACTTGAAAAATGCCAAATCATAAGCATGCTCCTCCGCTAAATGACTAAATTAATGAGAATTTAGAAGCCCTTTGTTGAAAGGGTAGCTTGTAAAAAAGTGGAAGCGCTATTGAGGACATCATAGCCCCAAAAAATAAGAGCTGAAACTTACGCTTTGGTACTGTGGACCATACGACAGTATCAAAGCATATTTCTACGAACTTTGGCGGTATTGTCTACACGTCACAAAGATTCGCTATTGTCAATTTCAATTTTCAAATAAAGTTTGCAAACTTCGATTGCACAATTTGCTTGGAAAAGTTTGCATTTAGCCCTGAATTTACTTTGATTGTATCAATAAAAAGTAACAAATAAAGGCGGAAGTATCTTCCCTCGCCGCTAAGTAAGGGAGATGGATGAGCTCGACTACTACCACCACCGATGGGATATAGCTGGCTCATCAAATGGTTGCACAGAAGAGAAGACTCTCAAGAGACATTTTGAAAGCGAAGCGTCTATTAGACATCACAAGCTTTGAATGACTTTAACTGGGTATGTTCAGGTAAAATGGCTACCGTCACTCAGAGTGTGCTTACATAACGACCAACATTAACTCGTGATCGTTCTCAACAACTGAGCATTGGTTCTCAACAAAAGAGCATGAGAAGATATGTAGCTCCATAATAATTTGAAGGGTTTTTGCTTTGCTTAAGGGCCGAACACCGCTTGAACGAATAGCAGCAATCTCACCGAAAAATCATCTTTTTAGATGAAGCTCATTTTCACCTCGAAGCATACATATATCAATGAGGCAAATTTTCGAAACTGGGGCTCAGACAATCCACACATAGTCGCGAGAAAATTAATACATTCGCAATGAGTGACAGTCTGGTGCGTAAGAAAAGCCGTTATAGTGAATGGAGATCGCTATCTCGCAATCATAAGTTATATTTTGTTACTTAAATTTGGAGGATGACAAAAATGACATTTGATCTCAACACGACGACGCAACGTGCCACACAGCCAACGTAACAAGTGATCTTTAGCGCACTGTTTCCGAAAATCGCATAATCAACCAAAATTCTTATGTCAATTGGCCACCTCGAAGCTGTGTTTTGACTTCGCTGAATGTTTTTTTTTTAGTGGCGAGCAGTTTTGGGAAAATATTACGCTAAGCATCCAGTTGACGGTTGAAACATTAAATCAAAGTTGCCTTTGGCAGAAGGGAGGCCCAAACAATCGCAAAGATATTGTTAGGCTAAACACGGCAGTTATTTCTTCACTCATTTCTTCCATTTGTAAATGAAAAGCTTCTGATTTTCTAATAAACGAATAACTTTAGCGATATGCAAATTCATTTGTTTTTTTTTTCTGGTATAGCCTATTAAAACTCTAAATGTTAAATTGCCCACTTTGTATCGTCACTATCATTTGCGGTATGCTATGATTCACTGCTTTTTAGTGACAGACCTACGGAGCAGATTTGCATCGTTCACGGGAATGGTACATTACCTACTTGGACTGTGCCACATTGGTCTAAGAAATACAGAGCTAAATGAATTTCAAGCTGAACGTTGAAGATCCCAGCCGCCGCCCAGTAACGAACCTTACGGCTCTTATCACGACATAAGGATTTAATCAAGTAGGGATATAAAAGTTGCGCTTGACAACTGTGAACAGAGACAGGCCATATGAGTTACTTCTCTACGTGCAAGTCATTTTTCATAAACAATGAAGAAAAAACATTTTAAAAGCGTCTTGTCATTGGATTTTGGATACTGGAAAGAAAGTGTACTACAAGCTCCTTCTTTAATGTGGTACAAGCAACACTGAACTCAACTCGCTCAACTGAAAGCCACCATAGGAGCAAAACGGCCTAGATTGGTGAATTTGGCGAATCTTCGCAAAAACCCTAGACCAAGACCCAAGAAATCCTACAGGCCAGTTCACTGATCCGAAATGAGAAGCTATGCGTTCATCAAATGTTTCTTTCAATAATTAGGTCATTTCCGGAACGAGGTAGTCATTGAGCATGGCTCGGTAGTGGTCACTTTTGACAGTATTGTATTCCCAGTAAAATTTCTGAAGACATACGGACTAATGATTCCACCGGCATAAAGCAAATTGTCCTTCTCTGGATGTAACGGAATTTGGACAACCGCCTGTGGGTGCTCATTACCCCAAATTTGGCAATTTTGTTTCTGGATTTAGCCATTTATTCAGAAATGCGTCTTATCGCAAAAGAAACATTTCGTATGAAATTCGAGATCTGCCGGAATTCCTCCTTGAGCCCACACACCGAAACTACGCCTTGTCCGGTGATCATTCGGCTTCAATAGTGTACAAGTAATACGCCTGCAAACCAAGATCCTTGCGTAAAATCTTCCATAATGTGAATTGGCACACGTTCAATTATTGAGGATGATGTCGAACGGACGCAGTTGGGTCTTCATGAATACTATGCTTCACAGCTACTTTGGTTTTTTCGTTACACACAGTACAAAATCTGAACGGAATCGTATTATCGAATTCATTGTTCCAATGGATGATTATGTCGGCCATAAAACTGACGGAGTGCGCGATAATTTTCTTGAACAGAACCGCGTCACCTAAGCCGTCATGATAAAGTGACAGCTGTCACAACATACTCAGCAATAATAGGTGTTGCCAACTAGAAGTTCTATTCGTCTCCAAATACAAACATCCTTTATATTTGAATATATTAACTCGAACTGCTCCATGTTGCCATTGGAGAGTGCCCAAGCTCTTGTGACCCAAAGGGTATCATCAGAACGCGTTAGTATATATATAGGACATCACGACAAACAGCGAATAAAGCGAATTAATGCATGAAAATTGTGAAAAATAAGATACGTGGGTGTGTAGAGGGATATCGATACCTGGCTTTCTGAATTTAAATGCATTTCTAGCAATAATTTTTCCATGCATTTGAAAACGCAAGTTAATAGACATACAATACAAATGGTAAGAGTATGTTAAGGCAATATCTTCTTTATTTTCTCTCATTGATCAGTTTAAGCTACATTCCGTCCATCTAAAAGTATATCGGTTGAGCCTTATGAGACGGGCAATTTGTTTAAAGATTAAGTATTCGTTAGTACTAAACGCTATGCTTCGAATTTTCTCTCTAAATGTGACTTTCAGCTACAGTATTTTTCGCTATGTGAGCGGTTCGATGACACAAAGAGTTTAAGTTATATGCAACTGAACTAGGCCTGTCAATTTTTCGAACAATGCATTGAAAAGAGCAAATATCGGACATTACTCACACGAAATGTCCGGCGAAGTGAGCAATCAGTTCAGGGATAACTTCTCAAACTCCTACATTTTCCTGAGTCTTTCTTTGATTATTTGCTTGGTCCTTTCTATGAATATTTGCCAAACACTGGTCCCGGGTCAAATTTAGAAAATTGACAACTTTGACGTCACGTTTGATAAATTCGTTGGAAGTAGTTTGAGTAGTTTGAGAATATTGAGAGAAATTTTCGATAACATTTAGGAATAAAGCTGTTTACATCTAACTTACCAAAGAAATCAATAGTCAATACTTTTAACTTTGTTGGAATACAGTTTATACAATGACTGTTTTGTGGTTTGTATAGTCCTTTGAATGCCTTTTTTCGAAGTTTGAAATATAAATGGTCACAGTAAAAGGTTAGTAATAGGTAGAAAGACTAGTTACATTCCGAATGTAACTCTTCTTGTTTGAGGCAAGACTTTTTGTAACTCTTCTTGATTTTTATACGTCCCTGTTAAATTTGAGTAGGGTTCAAGTTGTTTTTAAACTATTTAACATTTCGTTGCATTTCCATTTCCACTTCCATTTTCGAGTAGCTTTCGTCGATATTTCTGCACCTCCCGTAGGAACTCAATCACTGGTCAGTAGGGAAATGCAAGTTTTATCGACTGAAATGTAGCAAATATGTGCTGCAGGATTACATTGATTTAATCGTGCTTCCTGACGGCCAGAATGTGAGTTGATTGGATTGTGGATATTACAAAGTCCACTTGCATAAAATAATTAATAAAAATGCTAGCAGTCGATTAACTTATTCGAGGTCTAGCCAGATGATATCAGGGTAAAATTTCAGTTAATAATTAAATGCAAGTCGAGCACATGCATAATAATGCATGTAAATTCTTTTCTGATGTTTTATGTTGGGTAAACAATAACTTTTGAAACAATAATTTTGCACATGAGAGTAATTTTTCAATTTTATATTTTTCAACATACTTGTGTGCTAATTAGAGCGTATGAGTATTCATGGAAAAGTTTAAAAAAACGAGTCGAAAAGGAATTTAATTATCAAATAATCATGCAAGTAATTCTAGAGTTTCCCTTGTAGAGTGGGTTGCGCCAAGTTGGTGCACTAACACACCTTTCCTCGATTGCTATCTAAGAGTCTCAATCTTTCAACACCATTAAACAAAAATCTACAGACTAAGCGCTAATACTATGGGGTGTCTTCTCTTAGACAGAGATAGAAAAGGCGCAAAACTATTTGTTATTGTTTCTTATTTTTATGCAAAAGTTTTAAGAGTTACATGATTGTTTTTCGAATTATAGGAAACTCACAAATGCAAAGAAAATTCTACTAATTTTGGTCATACACTGTTATATCGGTTGCTTGTTTGAAGTGTGAAGTGCGATGTGTGTACTTACGCTATGCCTTTTTTATGTATCGTAACTTGCGTATTTCGAATGTCGGCTGGGTTTTTTGTACCCTCAGCAAGACGCGGAATTTAGTCCATCTAGTTGGATAGTTTGAATACTGAATTTTGTATGTTTATCTCGATTGTATAATAAGTTTTCGAGTATATCTGTCAGTAAGTTGTATAGTAATTTTGTTTTTGTTTTATCTCACGGAACTCGACAAACCCGCCACATGGCTCTATTTTGTAAATTTGGAACGTACTAGTCTTAGCTCTCTGACAGAAAGTAGTTCAGGCTATTCGTTTGTAAATTTTACATTTGATTATTTTCAGTAGTCAAACTTTATTTAATATATAAAATATACTTAGGCATTGGACTATTTTGTTGGATAGTTGGTCTTTTCAGAACTTATCGTTGGCTTGGAATCCTAAGTACTAAGTTTGTCTATTCCAAACGACAATGGTGGAAATATTTTCAAAAGATTTCTCTCTATTCTCTTTAAAAGGTATGAGTGTATTGAAGGAATGGAAGCTGGATGTAGAATGTTACTATTTTCCATCTGCATCCTACTGCTACCATTTTCTTTAT
The DNA here is from genome assembly GCA_954870665.1 of Stratiomys singularior. Lineage (NCBI taxonomy): Eukaryota > Metazoa > Arthropoda > Insecta > Diptera > Stratiomyidae > Stratiomys > Stratiomys singularior. The sequence goes on along the minus strand of OX940877.1, from coordinate 109,513,945 downwards.
CTTCGGGTGCCTTTGAGTCTAGTCCTGGAAAACTAGCTCGGGATAGCAGCAGAGCACCGATAATCAGTTGTGATATTAGTGTTATCACACAGAAATAAATTTTTTATTAAAATTGTATAAGTTTGATTGTGGTATATTAAATTCAAATCTGGTCTATATAATAATAAATTTTAATGTTATTTTAAGTTAGCAGACTTAGGGTTAGGAGACTGCTGGGAAACGCCAAAGCTATTAAATGGGGCATGCCTCAGTCAGATAGTAAGAGGAATCGAATTCTGGAGATAGCAGCCAGAGTAGGGCGTGGTGAACACTGATAACACTCCCACTTTCCGCCGCTTGGGCTGAGTGGGTACCATTCCGGACGTGATCACCAGTACATAACATTTGAGATCCGCGATAATGTTCCTACATTCCCAGACACTCAGCGCTCTGGCTTCGTGTAGTATACTGAGATGGTGGACGTAGGGAAGTTTTTCGATACGCCCATAAGATGTTCACCACCGTTTGGCTCTTCGCCGGGGACCAGAGGACTGACTACTGAAGACATGGTGAACGCCACAATGAGTGCCCTCAAGTCTACTTGTAAGTCATTTATGCCCCGCTGGAGACCTAGACACGGGAAGCCTCCGGTGTATTAGTGGTCCACTAAAATATCTGAACAACGAAGGGAGTGTCACAAACTCCGGCGAGAAGCTCAACGAGCGCGAAGCCAGGACGAGGCATGCACCAGAATGGCAGTATATCGGACTGATCAACAGGAGTAAGGCTCGTTGCTGGCAGAACCTCGCCGAAGACGTGAATCGGGACCCGCGGGGCCTGGGCTATAAACAAGTCATGCTGAAGCTCGGTGCTCTACGGGTGCCCTGCGTACGGATATATCCGTACCCTGCGTACGGATATTCTGGAAGCCCTGAAAAACTCATTCCAAGTACCAGAATATCTGATGCGTAAAGTTCGAAATTACTTGAAGGATCGCAGCCTGATCTACGACACAGCGCAAAGTCGTCGGAGGATGCTAGTGGAACGTCTCCTACGACGGATTGATCAGACTTGAACTGCCGGAAGAGTTCCGACTGATCGGTTATGCAGATGTTGTTGCGGCACTAGTGGCTGGGCGCACAGTTGATCAAGCGCAATTAAGGCTAAATGTACTAATACACCGGGTAGGGAGGTGGATGAACACTCACGGGTTTTATCTATCGTTAGAGAAAACCGAAGTGGTCTTCCTGACCAAGAAGAGGATCCCCAGAGTAAGAATGGTCCGAGTCGGGGACACATTAGTAGAGTCGAAACTATCAGTTAAGTATCTGGGCTTGCTAAGCTGAGTTTCTTGGAGCAAATCAAGGCAAACAAGGCCGCAGCAGGGGTCTCGGTAATTATTCGACTAGTGGCCAATCATGGGGGACCAAGTCCAACAAAAAGGCGACTGCTGATGAGTGACGTGCAATCTACGCTTCTGTACGGAGCAGAGATATGGAGTGAAGTTCTCAACAGTGAACTGCCCCGAAATCAGCTGGCACAGGTGCAGAGACAAGGAGCACTGCGGATTGCATCAGCATACCGGACAGTCTCTGAGTCAGCGGTGTTGGTACTTGCAAGGGTGATACCCATCGCTCTGCTTACTCGAGAGCGTAAAAGAATCTACCACCGAAGGCACGAGGGTAATATAGAAAAAGTTGCTCGCGATGAAAGACGATGCACTCTCGACGAATGGCAACAATCATGGGAACGTGCGCCCAAAGGAAGATGGAGTGCGCGGCGCATCAACGATTTGAGATCGTGGCTCAGTCGAACGCATGGTGAGACTGACTTCTACCTGACCAAGACACAAGATTGGCAAGTCTCGGTCTCCAAATTGCATATACTGCGTAAGTGTGAAAGATGACGCTTGTCATACTTTCTTTTCATACAGAAGATGGGACAAACAGCGCGGTGACCTTACCAAAAAAGTGGGAGCGCTCCATCCAGATAGCCTAATCGACGAGATTCTGAAATCAGTTGACAAATGAAATCAAGTGGCACATTACGCTCGGGCAATTCTAGCCAAGAGAAATGGCAAACTTGATCGGGTGGAGGCGTCGAGGGTGGAAGGTTTTCTTCTCTAGCAATCCTCCCCTCTTTCCCTCCCCGCTGGAGAAGGAATCCCTGTAACCTGAAGGCACGAAAAGGCATAAAAGTGGGAGGCCTAGGCGGAAGTAATGTGTCAAACGGTTCCAGGCTAGGCGATCCATTTGACTGGGGAGGTGTTTAGGTCGGTAGTCTAGTAGGTCCGCTGTGCTACTGGGAATCCGACACTCAGGGCGTAAATAGCCTTCACCTCCCTACCCAAAAAAAAAGATCCATAATATGGAAATTGAGAGTGAGAATATTGACATCAATCGCACCCCTTGCAAAACAAAACAAAACATGCGGACACTGATAGTGAATCAAGCGATATTGTTTGTCCATTTCCGAAAAAAATCTTGAAGTTCGGACGAAGAAGAAGGATCTGTTTGGGTGTGAAATAATTAACCACTTGATAACAATGTATGGATTTCTCGAGAATATGCGATATAGAGAAATCAACGTTTGAAGTTATGGGACAAAATCTTACACGGTTACAAGTAGTCATCAGTAGTAAATTTGGAGTAGTATTGAAAGAAAATTTTTGGGAAATAATAGTGTCGGAAATCAACTATTATGGAAAGCAGGTTATGATAGCTGACAAAACACATAAAAAACATAAATGGAGAGAAGCTTATGTCGACGAATTGAAAGCATATTTTGCTTTTTGCATTTTGATCTGTTCCGTAAAAAAGTTCGTTCAGTCTTGCTGGTCAAAACGACCCATATGTCGAACTCCAATTTATAGGGAAACAATGCTATTGTGGAGATTTACCCAAATCACTCGATTTCTACACTTCTTGAATAATGAAGAGACCGATACATGCCTAAATAAGATCAGGAATATCAGAAATTATCTAAATGAAAAATTTTAGCAAATATACGAGCCCAAAAAAGATTTATCATTGGATGAGTCTATAGTAAAAAATAAAGGACTATTATCCTGCGAGCAATTCAACCCTTCAAAAAGTGCATGTTTTAGTGTAAAATTTTAAAAATTAAGCGAATCAAAATCAGGATACTGCCTAGTAGATTCTGGTAATACTGCCTCAGAAAACGTTGTCTAGGAATCATAGCAATAGCAAATTATTAGCATGATCTTTATAAAGATAATTGGTATTGCTCACCCAATCTTTATCGAAAATTACATACTAAACAAATAAACCCAGTCGGACCAGTTCCATGCAAGAGACAGAATATTACAGCAGAGCTCGCAGCTACAAAATTGATTAGATTTGAAGCTTCATCATCATGTAATGGAATTTTAGCTGTAACACGGAAGGACAAAAAGATATATATTTACTTTGTACAAAACATGTCCAAATAAAGATCCAAACAAAATTTACACATAACCAAATGTAGCTCTAGATAACAAAAACGGTATGGGTGGACTTTCAAGATAATTACTTATATTCCTTCCCTTTGATGCGAATATTTAATAAAAACTGCATAAAAATATTCTTTTATTCAATGGACAGCACCCTTTTTCAATGCTTTTGTTTTATTTCGAAAATGACAGCCTATTTCGAAAACCAGGAATTATGCCTTTTCAAAAATTCTGCTGCACGTTGCAGGAAGAATTTTCACAAAACGTAAGTATTCTTGAATATGTAGCAGCTGGAAAACCGTGTGTGGGTGATACACCACTACATCTAAAGGCTAAGCAGTGGACATATTCCCGCCGAAAAATTTCGAGTACAGAAAATTAGGCAAGACCCCAGCGAAGATGCAATAAATGTAGTGAAACCATTTGATGGTGCAAGAAATGCCCTGTTGCCTTGCATATTCCTGGTTGTTTTGAATGGCAAAACGCACATGAATTAGTAATAATAATTCATAAGACATTGTTAATTTTAAAAGTAAACATTATTGGGTTATCATTTTATTGATTTTTACTCATTCGTAGTGCCTCCGGTCCAGCTTAATGTTAGAGCTTGACAAGATTTTTATTTAATTAAGAGGAAACTTAATTTAGAGTTGTGTTCAGTGCATATCGTGATGTTTGCTTTATATATCGCGATGTTTGCCTGCAACTTGTTGATGAAAATCGAAGTGTAAGGACGCACTCTGATGTGTTCTCATAGATGCTAACATTACGCTGCGAGACTTAATAAATACCGTGTAATTATATTTCTTATGAAACTTTCAATCCCTTATCAAAAAGCTCCCACTGTTCCATAAAATTATCGCTATAGACAATATTCTACGACCCCAAGCAGCTTATACTTAATAATCGTTAAGGTACACGTTCGAATCTCTCCAAGACGTTGTAATAAAATCCAGTTTGTAGAAAACGATAATGGTGTCATACCGAGAATAAGTGCTTCTAAGAATTTCATCCATTCAATACACAATGTCTTTGTCAACAGAATCTACTTTGCCAACAGACCGACCTACTTCGGGTGGTATTTTTTTATTATTTTTGAATTCCAACTTCATTTTGCAGGGACTCCTTGTATCCACGGCGGGAACGACGTCATTGTAACTACATAAAAGTCGAAAAGACATTAAAGTGGCGCCGAATATTAAAAGTTTTTATGTCGCAATCGAGCTGGGAGACAGTGTGAGCTTTCTCCGTCCTGTAATAAAGTAATGCATGCCTGTAATTTGTTTGATCGCAAATGTTGTCAATTGTCAGAAGGATCCTGGGATGAGACATGCAAATGAATTCGTCACGTAGCGTTTCACAAGCTTAGTACGTGGATTATTGATTATATAAGGCACATATTCAAATCAATTTGAATGAATAAAAAAATTATGAGCAAACAATATCAGCGACATGAAAAGTTAACATTGTTTGAAAATTAAATGAAGTCTAAATAGCCTTTCATGCTATTTGCAGTTGAGATTCTAGACTTATGGAAGATTCTCTCTTTAATATTTCAGAATCAACCGGAGCCACTCGTCAATTTAAATTGCCTTAGGGAAAAATCCTCCCATTTGTTTTCGTCCATGAAACAATGTAAAGATCCTTCAGTATCAGACTTGGCAAACAAGAATAACACAATAAACAAGGTCGTTTCGTTTCTAAACAGCTTACATTTCAGTCACGTTTGTTACTTTTTGCATTCCAGTCATGCTCCTTATTTACTCATCCAAGTACATGAGTTTAACTTGATCTTATAAAGCATTGCTTTAAAGCCATTGTCATTGAAAGTTACCACTTTTTAAAAATCTTAAATTGAAAGTTGTTCGTAACACGAAATCGCACCAAACGAATTTTACTTGCAGATAGGGACCAGCTTTGTTTTTTATCTGATTCCGCTGATGAATTTATTACTTTCGGATCTGGTCCTAACCTTTTCCAGGATGGCTGTTTACCATTCAAGGTGATTCTTCTTCATTAACATATCTAAACCAAGTAGCTTGCCTGGCGGCCGATGAAACAACAGGTAGGAGAAGTTGAAAAAGGACCACTTGAAAATGTGATCTGAATTTTCAATTTACGCTGTTCTGTATATAACAATAGGGTGGAAACATTTACTACCTAGAAGGAAATTAGACGGTAATCGAATTTTGTTTGATGTCCTAATTTTCATTCAATCATCCGAGTTACGGGCCTCCTTGAAAGGTAATTTTGACTCTTAATATTTTATAATTTAATGCACACCGAAATTTTTTATCGCCAATAAAACGTAGAAAGAAAATTACATTTTTAATTTTTTGTTTCTAGAATGTAGAGTTGAAACGTTTTGATTGAAAAAAATTTCGACCATATTCGTCTTTCAAATATGTAATTGTAACTTTAAATTCAAAACAAGAATCACTCTATAGCTATAGCATATAAGCTATAGTACGCCAATTCCTTAACAAGCGAATAGAAAGTAAAAACAATATTGTCTGCATTGTCCTTGTTTTAAGGATGATTTTGAAAAAAAATTGAAAACAAACAAACTTCCTGTAGATAATTCTAGTAATGCAAAAATAAAAATAAGTAAAATTTCACAAACTTTTCATTCTTCTTTAAAATGAATATTTTTTGAATTTGGATCATCCAAGAAATTGAAAAAATAAAATTGTTTTTAAGTCCCATTAGCAGGAAAAGGTATCAAGTCCATGTAAAGTTCAATTACATGGACTTGAGCTCGTGTTTTTTTTTCTGTAAGCATCGAAATTTGAACGCTCTATAGAATAACTTATATCCCAACGTGACATACTCCGAATATTAAGCTTTAAAAATTGATCGCGATAGCGACAAAGGAGTTAAGTTGTTTTGAATTCACAACCGTTAGCTTGGCAACACTTGAGCAGCGACCACTCGCAATTCATCATTTAGAAAATGGCGAATGTTAGTGCAAAATAATAATAAATTGTTTATGTGAGCTCGTCCTAGCATTGAACTTAGCATAGAATTCAAAAGTTCCCCAACGAAAAATAATTGGAAAACAAGAGTAGAAATAAACGCAAATTACTGAAAAGTGTCCCCGGAACGATGGAATGCTAGACAAATAAAGGTGCGAGTTATTCGCTCTTAGATTGACAGTTGAAGTCGAGTTGGCACCTGACGAGAAGCGGCAGGGACGCGTGTTTGAAACCAGCTGAAGCTCTTTCGACCTTTCTTTCTAAGTATAAATTCACTTTCAAGGTATTCAACAAATTTGATCAGAACTCCCGCACCCATGAGCCTTGGTAGAGTTAGCTTAGCAAGGGTATACAACTTGTAAGTGAAAATGGAAAAATTGATCTACCAAAAACTCCTAGAATTGATAAAGCTAACCAAAGGCAATTTGGAAAATAGGACAAATTCAAGCTGAGAGCAATAATAATAACAATTAAAAATAACCAGACGACATCCACCTAGCTGGTAGTGGCAATCGATGCGTCCCAGCCTGTGAGTTGCCACCTGACGAGAAGCGGCAGGGACACGTGTTCGAAACCAGCTTGAGCTCTTTCCACCTTTCTTTCCAAAAAGACAGTTGAAGTGTTTACCGGGGCTACTAAATAGATGCAGTGGTGAGTTCATACCTCCTCTACTAAGAAACCACATTTTTAAAGGCTTAATTGCACGGAATGGCTGTTTATCTATACCCAAAAACTGACTGAGTCCGCTGAATCGTTGTATAATCACAAAAGAGCATTAACACTCTCGGTAGGTATTTAAAAGAACAAGATGGAGCAACTGTTACTAGATTTGCTTTTACATTTGAGAAATCAGTTACTTATGTTTCTATGCTTCTAATTTTACGTCCTGATCGACCGATGTAGCAATATTGGCATGTACAAGCTAATTTATATACACTCTGTTTGTCCAGCGGCTCCTCGTCGCTTGCATTTGTACTTAATAAAGTCCCGTGAAAAATTATAGACGCAACTCTATTTTTAAAATTTTTTTGTAAGCAGTCATGAGTAAGTAGTCACTCTAGTATGGAAATAAATTTTCATGTCTGAAAGTGTTGTTTGGGTTATCCCAACCCAACGTTTCAGTTCTATCCGTCTACAACAAAAAGTCTGTACGTCTGTACAAAAAGTTCAAGGTTAAAAACCGCAGAAAACAAGTTTCGCAGCTGCAGAATTATTATAATCTCAGTCACGATTTGGAGTTTGCTAGGACAGTTTGTGAGGTAGTTTTCGAGTTTTATAAAAAGATTCTTAACACTTGAAAACTCTATCAGTATTTTTTAAAAGACATTTTGAATAAAGTGTGGATTTGTAGAATTTTTGAGAAGTTTCTTTATTCCTCAAATGTCGCGACGACAAACGTTCAGTGACTTTGAATAACAAAGAATAATTGACTTGAGGAACTGTGGAAAATCTCAAAGCTGGGAATAAAAATTATGAGACAAAGAAGTTATTTTTACGTCCACCAAAGCGCGCTTACTATTGCGCTTGCTATTCAACTCTAAGTTTTAAGGGAATTATCGAAAATAGTAGCTTCATCATCACAAATTATTAGACGTTTGTACTAAAAAGCGAAAATGAATAGAAAATATTCTAGTAACCAAAATGTTTGAAAATGTCGAAATAGACAAAGCGACACTTTCATGCAAGATTGGAATCCGCCGAAAATTTTATAAAGAAACCAAACATTTTGGATCATGTGATCGTAAGATTGTATATATGAATACTGGCACGATTTACTGAAGAAGAGTGCATGGAGACGGATCTTTTATGGTTTAGGCAGTGTTCAAACAAAGTTCTCGGAGTGGAATAGATTTTATATAGGGAAGAATAAGTGCTGCTGGCAACCAGATGCAACTAGAGAAACATCTATCTTTTCTGGCATTTGCAAAAGATGACAATATTATCTTCCAGCAGGATACTGGATCTTTTCACCTCCACCAAAACATGGACCCAAAATGACGGAACCAAATTGCTATCATGGCCAGTGTTCAGTTCCGACCTTCACCCTTCACAAAATTTATGGAGAAAATGAAAAAACGATTCAGAGTTTTTTTTACGTTTCAATGGAAGTTCAAAGTGAAGTTGGTGAAGAAAGCATCCAGAGAAAATGTTTCAGGACTAAACAAAGAATAATCCTAACGTGGGATGAGATATCCGGCAGTATATTACATAGTCTTATAAAAAGCGTTCCGATAAAAATTTTGAATACTTTCAACATATAAATCATCGTGCTTGCTTTTTCTATACTTTTTGTCACTTCTTTTCTTCTTCTTTTTTGGATGTTTTGAGGTCCCTTCTTATCTTTTTCACTAGGCCTTGCTTTCTGTTATTGTGTGTAACGTCTGTAAGACCTTGTTGTGGACTGCGTTTTCATTCTATTAAGGCTGGGTGTCGAGTTGTGCATCGTCGTGTCTGTGTGTCATATTCGAATTTGTTGATATTTTGTTCTTTATTGTTAACTCGAGGTGATCCTTTCATTCTTCCTTTCTGTACACAGTTTGAATTTTTAATTTTTTTATTATTTTTTGAGATACTTTATATTGTGTATCGTTATTTTTGGTGACTATACATATCCTGGATAATATATCGCTTCCATGTTAGATGTTAATTTCTCCATGAATTGATGTTCGAGTTTGTGCATGAAGACTTCTATAAGGATTGAAGATGTTGGACGTCCCAATGCATCTATGTTTATTTATCTATAGAAATGGTTGTAGAACCTGAAGTAATTTTGTTGTAATACTGTTTTAGGAAGTTTGTGAGCTGCGTCGTTTTCCTTCTTCTTGTTAAGCAGTGCTTCTTGCAAGATATGCATTGTTTTTATTACCGGAAATTATCGACTATCTATATCGAGTTATCTATATCTATATCGGCTTTTATATCGGACAGTACTAGTTTAGTGTTTTGATTTGTCAATTTGTTCTACAGTGTTAGATATCACGAATTTGTTTGGGAGTAGCAGGATGTTTATTAGATCTGTTGGAAGTTCTAGCTAATTTATGTCCTGGCACCGATTTGTAGTTCACCATAGGCCTCATGGGAGTCTTTGGTTTGCTTTGAGACGTTGGTAGGGCATTCAATGATGAAGCCAAAGGGTTCATTGTTGTTAGGCTGTGAGCGATTTCGGGGTACATTATTTTTGTTGCCTTCTTTATTTCTTCATTGATCTTAGTTTAATACGCTTTTGTGGAATCTTGTGGAATCTGAACATTCTTCCATTTTTCCATTTTAAGTGCACTCAGAATATCAATACTTAGAATATTAAAAGATTACTGTGAACCTCCTACGTAATTGATATTGATCTTCTTTGGAGGTACCAGCAGAACATTCTTCATTGATGTTGGTAATTTCGGACGCTTTCTTTTTATATTTCCCACTTTACTGCATGATTTCCTTTGTTTCGGAGTCTGAATACATCATAAGTACTCATCGAATATTCCAGCATCCAGCAATACTCATTTATTCAACGGTCAAGGAATGAGAAATGTTGAAAATGAGAAAAGGAGACATGTCTCCGTACTTTATATGAGCTCTTACAATGTGTCAAAATGAGCTCCCTTTTAGAAAGATACATTTCTCCCAACGTTCCTGCTAATTGTCTAACTTCTCCAAAAAATAGGATTTGTCGAACTCTCCGAAATAAGCCATTACTTCGGCGATGACTTTCATGTTTGAGTAAAATTTTTTCCCGCGAGCCATGTTTCATGTCAAAGAACAGGAGAAACTCGCAGGGAGCCAGGTTGGGTGAATACGGGGCATGCAGCAGCAATTTGTAACGCAATTCATGCAGTACCGGATGAATATGCTGGTGCTGGCACCTAATGCGTCCGTGTCTCCTTTGTCTTTTTGTCAAAACGATCCAATAACTCACCTAGGGCCTCTACTACTTTGCGTACTTTCGTTCGTCAAAAAAAAAACAGCTAGAATCATGTCGTAGACGTCTTGAATGATTTCTTCGGTAAGAACGTCTGCCAGGCGTCCTGGTCGCTCCTCATCAAAATCGGATGTTAGCTCAAGTTTAAATTCGTTCAACCAATATCTAACTGTGGTCATAGATTGTGAAATGTCCCCATTAACAGTATCCAAATGTGTTTTTAACACGTCGCATTTTTTCCCGTCCAAAAACAAACCGCGAATTGCCAAACGATACAGCTATTTTTCCATTTTACCGAAAATCACGACAAGCGCCTAACTCGAATGGCTGCCAAATCCAAACTGACATACCAATCAGTATGAAATTTGTTTTGTCTTCGTTTGATAGATGACAGCACACGATTATAATACCAATTTTCCACAAGAACGCCCTCTGGCGTCAAAAACGGGTACTTATTGAAACGCCTCCGTAATTTCCTGTCCTGTCCTGCATTCTAGTGATTTTCAAAATAATCTTCCGATTCTAGGATTGAAAGTTGCTTTTGCCCCTTCGACGGCACTAGCAAAAATATGGTAAAGGTAATCCAGTGCATGAAAAAACAGCGTATTGAATTAAATCAGCGCAAGAATAGAGAATTTATAATCCAGATTTATTGATTGTATGAAAATTCATTCAAAATTCATTGGAAATTCTCAAGTTTCCCACTGGTAAGTCTTCAAAAAGAAATCCCTCAAGTTATATCCTTTTCAACAAAAAGAAAAACTATTACGATCGCAGTTGACTTAAGGAACAAAAGGTCAATATCCGATTTACGAGAAAATAACTCCCACAAATATTTGATCCTGCAAATTTATATGTGGGTTGGATGATGAAAAGTCGAAAAAAGAACACTCCCAGGTGACTGCGTCGAAGACGGTTGGACAGTACAAAGTATTGTAGCCATCATTCGACCACGAATACCATTAAAAAAGGTATCGTAAATTTTTTTGTTTGGAGACGACTCTCATTCCCTTGCCATTGCTCTGCCACCATATTTGAAATCGCGTTAACTGGTGATGGCTGAAGAAAATTGATTTTCCTACATCATGTAGGCTGGGAATGGGGATATATTGATGGTGTCAAAAAGAAAATTTAAATACCTTTTTCCACTTCAATGAAAATGTAAAATTCGTTGCGATGTACCCGATGATGATGGGGTGATTTTTTGATGGATGAATTACAAGCAGCAGGTGGAAAAGGAATACATTGGCTGGTGGGTGGATTTGAAACAGTGAAAGAATTTTCCTCTGAAGTCGAATTTGAGTGGGTAAACGCTCGAGAGGTTGACGTGGTTCTAAGTATCACGTGGAGAATTACTGCTGTTTCACTGACAGCGCTAAGTAGAATAAATATAAAACGCTAAATGTGAAAAAGTCAATAATCCACCTGATGTTTCAGAAGTTGAATAAATGCTGGGTAAATTCTCATAAATAATTGAGCTTATCCTTGACGTTTGGTATATAAAAAGATTTTATCAAGAACAGGTTTTTTGCGTTTCTTGTTACATACTGCGCATAAATTTAAACTATACTCGCTTTTCTCGATGGTGAAAATTAAGTTGTCACTGGTATGCATTCAAAACAGGGATTTTCTTTTTGTTCCACAACACTAAACTATAGAAAAAACGTTGAGAAAAACTATCTGAAAAAGTGTCAGGAAAAAATTAATAAATGGTTTTGAACGTATTCAAAAATGAAATCATGCGTTTGAGCTCAGAATTCCTGCTTTATTTAGTTATCTGTAGTATATAAGGCAAAAAACAAGTGAATAAGGAGCTGATGCGGAACAGTAACGCGAACACAATGCAGCATTATTAGCATATTTTCACGTAGAAGAAGGAGCAACGTCAGGATTTCATTGAATTTCTTTCTTAACCAGCTCTATACAAGTTAATCTTAAATATTGAATTACTTGGAATAAAATGAGGATAATAAAATGTGCGATAAGCTTGACGTCATAAAATTGGAACCTTGACATTAAATTTATTTACGTGTGACTGTAGGCATATTCAGTGAAATAAAGATATGAAAATAGGATTAACATTTGATTTACAACTGGAGAGCATTAAATAAAGCTATATCCAAAAGTTTCCTCTCTAAAAAACGAATTTATATCATAAAATTTATTTTGTTTTCAGACTTTGCTTTATGAGATTAGTTTATATATTACTCTATCAAAAATCAATGGTCCCACTAACCGGCTGAAAGAGCGTAGCCGCAATAATAGCATGCAATGGTTTCCCGAAATTATTTTGAAGTTAATGTTGGAGGTGAAAGAAGGAAGGACAGAACCGAACATAGGCTGGGCAAAACAGAACTCAAACGGAGCAAAAGAATGTTCTAAGAAAGGGATCGCTAGTGGTCGCCAGCAATATCAATCAAATGAATGACCAAGTGGTCATCACTTATCAACCAAAAAGAAAAGAGATTAGTAGTCAACAGAGTAGAAGAATAAGGTTGCATTACTCATTCCAGAAGGATATCTTTGAAGTGAGGCTATTTTTAGAAGCCTCTTTAGAATCCTTTCCACGGGTTCCAGTGGAAAGTTTTCTAATTCTGAAATCTAGTTTTAAAATACTGGTTCCATTCGAAGAATCTGATTTCCGAATACTGGTTCAAATCCTTTCAAATATATGATCTAGCATCACTAACCTATTATACAAGATAATGATTTCACAATTGAAGGATAGGAAGTGTCCTCGAAACCGGTGAAAAGGAACCCGAGTATCCTTGTTTAAACTAGTTATAGAAATACTGAAGATATCTGAGATTGGCGAAAATTTTCAGCAGTTTTGTATCAAAAGGAATAATTCTTGACTTGGTTTTCAAGAGCAAGATGAAAAATTGACATGACAAATTTTTCAAAAACAAAACAACAAAAAAAGTTTGATGGATCAATTGCCTTTATACTATATTACAGAAGTGGTAGGTACAGATGAAATAGGACGACTTTATAAAAGTTGCTCATGGTAGCCTAGTCCGCAAGTGAAACTGGTTACCAGCAGTATTCCTGAAAGGTAGTATTCTGTGGGAAGTGGTGCTCACGTATCCGAGGAAACGGAGGACTTCACGGAATATGACTCTGAACCAATTTTGGCCTATGATTCAATTCATTAACCGAAATTGACACCTTGGGCTGGCGGATATGATGTTTTTGACCCAGTTGGGTCGCTCGAGTGTGAACGGCTCCAATGTACCGATCATACCGTCTACGTCCCGGTAAAACCTTGGCAGGCCTCGGAGTACTTTCGAAGTCTGCACCATTAAATTGGTGGTGCAGGTTCGGTTGAGACGAACTCCTGATTAGCGCCAGTCTGGCCCTGAGCATCTGTCCCCATAAGGACTGGTGCCAAACCTTCGCATGGCCTTCGTGCTTAGCAAAGAGAACCATGGGACCATTAAGGCGACTACACACACGAGTGAAAACAGCGGCTTTGAGGGGGGGACCCATAAGAAATGATAGCAAACAAATTATATACACCAGAAAAGATGTCGACGGAGCAGAAACATTCGAAAACGGACGGACAAAAAGTAGAAAATCTGGTGAAACCATAGATTCTCACTGCATTCGGGCGCAGCAGGAAAACCATGCGCACACTGAAGCGACCAACAAAAGAAGAACAGAGACTCTCGCAACGTGAGAGAGGTGAATACACGGTAGAGAAATGCGAAACGGTTGAGAAACCTACGATTGCTGCTACCACCACCGAAGTGACTATAGCATGGGTCACAAATAAAAAACATCCCTGCAAGGCACACACAAAGCACTTCAATTATCTTGGATCGTGCAGAGGAAGAGCGGCTCTACCGTAATGCAGGAAGGGTTATGAAACGCATCACTTCCACAAGCAATTCACAAACGAACCTTAGCAAGGAGGTTAAAAACGGAGTTTTGGAGTTAGAAGACCTCCTAATCCGAAAAGGTCACTATAGACGCAGGTGGCTAAAGGCAAAGGAAGAGCAACAGGCTAATTCCTTTAACAGCGCAGTAGTCGTCCCGATTTCTACTGCCAGAGGTTGGTCTGCAACCCAATCAAAGGGGATCGGGATAAACGGAGGAAACAAGAAGATAGGACGTTGGCCAACCTCATTGAGATGGAGAAGGGTTTTCAGATGGAACCATCCAAAACTGCCAAGAAAGCAGCTAAAAAAGCTGTCCGAAAGTTGAAAAAAGATAAACCTTCACAGGGACCGAAATGCAATGAATCATTGCAGATAACCCAAGTAACAAACATTAAGAAGCGTCGAAAACCTATCGGGCAGGCACTGCTGGTTAAACCCACCGACGGTAGATCCTATGTGGATGTCCTGCAAGAAATGAAGGGAGCGGGAAAACATCATCCAATGCATCATCCGTAGACATCCAAACTGCAATAACACAAGTAGATTCCCTACTTGTTATACTTACTTATTACTTGATCCCCTACAAACAAGTAGATCCCCTACTTGTTGAGTTTGGACCAAATAATAACGACGCGTTCCGTCAAAAGAACCCTCGTAGAAAAGGCAATTGTGGGCTCACTCAAGCTTTAAGCCACACTCGAAATTAGAGACATTGACTGCGTTACGGATCTGTCCGAAATAGAAAACGCCTTGAAATGCGATTTTCCCGTACTAGGCGAGACGAAAGTCGGGCTGGGGAAACCAAAGAACAGGGGTCAACGCTTGGTCATAGTCGACCTCACAGAGAGGAAAGCAGAACAGCTTTTGAAGCAGGGCAAAATTAGAAAAGTGTGGGTTATTTGTCGGATACGGCAAAGAGCGAAGCCACTTCGGTGTTTCAAGTGGCTTGGATACAGTCATACTGCACAGGCATGTAATGGAACTGACCGAAGCTCCTTGTGCTGCAATTACGGCAAGACAGGGCATAAAAATAAAGAATGTACAGACGAAAACACTGTATACTTTCCCAGGAATATGACCCGGGACCAGATTATTTGAAACACAGGGAAGTGTCAGGTCTTCCAAGAAGCCGTAGCCAAGCCTAAAGCGCTACCATCAGTACATAGTGCTGGAGATCCATGACGGTGCTTCCCGAAGACCACTCGCTTATTTTTCTGTGCTCCTGTGAAATAACGATAAAGCATATACTGAGAACTTTGTTGAAGTGCTTATGGCACCATCACCGCTGTCGGGAGCAGCGCTGGAGAGCGGAGGATCTGCGGCAAGAAATGTAGTGAATTCAACTATGCGAATCATTACGTCCGCCTGCAAGCCTTCAATGTCCCTACGTACACCCCGGCACGGCGATTCTCCAGTATACTGTTGGTCACCTGAAATTGCCGAAAAACGAAGGGAGTGTCACAAACTACGACGAAAGGCACGGCGAGCTCGGTCCTGGGAAGAGGCATGTATCTGATCAGCAGCTTATAAGTCAACTCGAAACTGTTTCCGCTGGCTTATCAACAGTAGCAAGGCAAGCCGTTGGCAAAACCTGGTGGACGACATGAACAGGGATCCATGAGACCTGGGCAACAAAATAGTGTTGCGGAAGCTCGGTACGAAAAAGTCGCCTCACTCATACGAGGTAGAAAAGACGGACGAAATTATGCGGGCTCTTTACCCTATTCATCCCGCCATCATTGAGGCCGTTCACGATGAAACACCAATAGGAATCCCACATTTTACGAAGACAGAATTAGAGAAAGCAGTTTCGTCTACGAAAGCCAGAAAGGCTACATGATCAGATGGGATTCCAGCTGAGCTGCTACAAATGGTCTTTCAATTTTGCCCTGACCTGCTTCTCCACACGTTCAACGCGTGCATTCGTGAAGGGGTGTTCGCAGAGTGCTGGAAGGCGGGACTTGTACTGATTACTGAGGGGAAAGGGAATCCCGAGTCGCCAGCTGTATACAGCCGCCTGTGGATGCTAGACACGGCCAGAAAAGTTTTTGAAATACTTATCAGGGGAAGACTTGCTGACGTTTTTCGTGCTGCCTATCTCCGTGAGGGGGACCTATCTCCACGGCAGTATGGCTTCAGAGCAGGCCGTTCCGAATCGATGTAATTGGAGAAGTGATGCTGGTTACTGTGGATGTCCGAAATGCATTTAACTGTGCTAGATGGGAGGATTTTCTGGAAGCGCTTGAAAAGCGTTTTCAAGTACCAGTATATCTAATGCGGATTCTGAAAGACTATGTGAAGGAGCGCAGCCTACTCTACGACTCGAAGGAAGGTAGCCGAAAAACGATTCTTACTTCAGGTTTCGCTCAGGGCTCTTTTCTTGGCCCGGACCTGGTGAACATCTCCTTTGAAGGACTGCTGCGGCTTGCAATGCCGGATGATCCACGCTTGATCGGCTTTGCGAACGATGTCGCGGCGCTGGTTCCTGGGCACACAGTAGACCATGCGAAACTCAGACTCAATATGTTAATGCGGAGCGTAATGGACTGGATGACCGCTCACGGTTTTAAGCTGGCACTGGAAAAAACCGAAGTGGTCATCCTGACAAGAAAGAGAATTCTCAGAGTAAGAGCTTCCAGTGTTGGAGGCGCACTGGTTGAATCGAAATCAGCAGTAGAGTACCTGGGCGTCCATATAGACACGAAGATAAGTTTTTCCCAACAAATCAGGGCAACAGCTGACAAGGTTGCAGCGCGTGTAACGGAACTCACCTGATTAATGGCCAACATAGCATACTACACGTAGCATACCACTACATCAAGGAGACGACTCCTAATGAGCGTTGTGCAGTCGCTTCTACTCTATGGGTCAGAACTGTGGGACGACGTTCTCAGCAACGAGTAGCACCGATCAAGACCGACAAGATATCACCAGGGAAGAGAGACGTCGCTCTCTCAGCAATTGGCAACAGTTCGGGAGCAAGGCACAAGGGGAAGGTGGCCTGCACGTCTGATTCCTGACCTCAGGCTGTGGCTCAGTCAAGTGCATGGTGAGACCGATTTCTACTTGACCCAGCTCTTAAGTGGGCATGGTTGTTTTCGGTCCTACCTGCAGAAGATTGACAGAGCATGGTCTCCTAACTGTGTGTTTTGTGCAGGAGAATTGGGTGACGGTTGTCACACATTCTTATTTTGCAAAAGATGGAGCCAGCAGTGCGGAGACCTCTTCAGCGAAATTTGAGAGCCTTATCCGGAAACGATGGTCGGAGAAATGTTGAAAACGGTTGACAATTGGTATCGCGTAGCACAATACACTCGGACAATGCTGATACTGGAGAAACTTTATCGGAGCACTGGGAAGCGTCGGGAATGAGGGGATCTCTTTTCTAGCACATCCCTCCTCTCCCTTCTTTCCGGTTGGAGAAGAGATTCCCATAATCCAAAGGCACCTCTAGGCGTAGGAACACGATGCCTAGCGCGAAGTAATGTGTCAAATGGTTCCAGGCTAGGTTCTCAGATTGACAGGGAAGGTGTGTAGTAGCTAGTCCAAAAGCATTGCGCGTCTGGGAGTCCCACACTCAGTGCGTAAACAGCCTTCATCACCCTACCACAAAAAAATGTAGCCTACACTCAAGACGTGGTTCATTGTCTCTCTGCAAAATGAACTAAATTTTGATGGGGCGAACACAGAGGAAGCTGAGAGAAGCAGGCAAGATCCTGATTTGTGAAAATAATATATTAATAATGAAATTTAACGTAAGCTGCTTGGTTTCACTGAATAAAACCGTCGGTTCGTCTGTGACCACATATTAGAGATAAGCGGATGCTTCATCGTGACAATGCCACGTGTTACCCGGCCATTCTCATCAGTGAATTTTTGACCTCAAAACGCATTTTTGGTTGTTATTCACCGCCTACTACCTGATTCATGTTCTTGTGAGACTTAGGATAGATCCTTGAAAGACGCAAGATTCAGGACTAACCAAAGATGAACCAAGATTATTACTGAATTATAATTATTAAATATATGTTGTGTAGGAGCAGCAGAACCGGATATTCAGATAAAACATAATGAAGTAATTTGGTACACGACCTACTATCCAATGCTGTATCGAAATCTTTGTGGATGTCTGTTTAGACTACATCTAATTGACACTTCTAATCAGGCCTACTGGCAATCACTGGAAAATGTAGACTTTTGTGATATAAACCCGAGCTGTTTAGTCGTGAAGGCTGGTGGGAAAAAACGCAATAGCTTAAGGTAAATAATACGTTCAATTATGTTTGAAAAACGAAGAAAGAATCGAAATTGGTCCTTCGTTATTAAAATCTGATGGATCACCTGTTTTAGGTATAAGATCCAGATAGACGTCTTACCCACTCTGAGGAAATATACCACTTGTCAAAATTACATTGGGAACGCATGACAGAGAGGTAAGTGTACAACTCTCGACGGACATTAAACATGGCATGTCCTTGATGGATGTTTTGATCTAACTCATAGTTTGTTGAATTTTGATAGTAGTAGCGATAATGGATGAAATAGCAGCTGAGTAAGAAATTAGGCAAAACTAACCATCCGGTGTAGTAAATGCGGATGAAAAATATCAAACAAGGAGATCAAGAATATAATTTAGTAATTTATATGTGAATCAATTGAAGTGAATAGAATAAGGAATGCTTGCTGTTGATTTAAGCGATTGAATGACGAACACTATGTCCTTATTTCCGATAGCCTTAAGAAAACTGTTTTATGAGCCAGTGGTAGTCTCTACTTTTAAAGGTACGGAGTGCAGGCGTGTTATAGGCAATAAGTGGCAGGTATGCAGAAGAACAGTAAATCATAATTTTTAAACGTATTCGTACACAGCTTTGTCATACTCTTTTAACACATGTTCTCATCATATGTTCCAAAATTACTTGGTTTGTTTAAGAAACTTCTCCTCGAATTGTTCATGTCGGAAAAAACTTAGGGTATTAATATTAACCCACTGAAACACTCATGTTTAAAACAAATTGATACGATTAAATGATAACAGTCAAAAACAAAAACATTTCCATCTCAAGAGACATCTCAATCTGGAAGAAAGTGCGAATTATGTAAAACGAGTATCGCGCCTTACCAAAGAATAGAAGTTAGTTGAATCCATTCTGGAAGACAAGGCGTCCTTTTACGGGGACTCTTGTCCAAGAAAAAGCATGTTTTACAAGGGTCACAGTCTCTTTCGACAAAGCAGAAACTGATTTTAAGACGACCCACGACCCGGGTGGGCGATCGAAGTGACTATCCCGAAAATTATTTAAAAAGTCCAAAAATTGATATTGGAAGATACAAACTGAAAACACCTCGCAGAAATGATTGGAATATCTGTCATGACAATTTTTATGATTCTTTACAATTATCTAGCGATGATTAAGGTCAGCGCGAGATGGGAGAAACGAATGCTCACGCAACAACACTGCAAAGAGAATTCTCGTGCGCGGATCTTTCTAGTAAAGAAGGATGGGCAGTTGAATTGAATTGTTAAAGTGGACGGAACGTGGGCTCATCACTAACCTTAAAGTACCAAAAAGCATTTTTTCGTAACGTTAGTACCGATGTGAGGCCTGATAGGTCGCGTATACAATATAAAGTCTTTCAAAGAAAGTGATGATTTGAATAATTTTTTTTGAATATGACACTACAATAATATTTGGCTTAAATTTTGGGGAAAAATCTGATTATGCAATTTAATCAATCAAAACACAAAAAAATTCTCCTTTCAGAATAACAACAAGTAGTATTCTTCACTAATATAGGGTCTTTCATTAAGTGGTTCCTATCTTTAAATTTTATTTTAAAAAAGTGTGTGTGAGATATCACCGATTTTTTTTATTCACGCGGGAGGCCTATCAATGCCATTATGTGTTGAATATAACATCTTTCAAATGCTCGCGCATCCGAAATATCCAATTTTTCAATGACTCTGGCGCATAAATCAGGTTAAATTTCACCGATGGAATGGGTTATGAGGACCGCTGTGATTTGTGAATTATTCACATAAATCTGTGACACGAGAAAACCTCACAAGAAAAAGTCTAACGGGGTCAAATCGCACGATCTCGGTGGACAGTTAGCATCACATCCACGTGAGATGACCACGCCCTCAAATCGCTCGAGCAGAATGTCGAAAGTAGCATCAGCTGTGTGGTACGTAGCTCCGTCCTGTTGAAATCACATGTCGTTGGTATCTATATCATCCACTTCAAGCCAAATGACGTGGGCGACGCGAAATCGACTGCCTAGGATTCTGCTGCACACTCTCACGAACAGTGGTGATGTTTTCGGCAGTTCTTGCGTTTCGTCGCCAGACGGGTGTAGATTGATCATTTACTGAACCAGTGGACTCAAATTTATCCACCACACTGCAAAAAGTCCTCTCGGTGCGAAGCGCGCGGGACGTTGCCGGAACAGAACACCCATTTTGACAAAATAATTCTGTCAAAATGGAAAATGGGAAATCAAAATTTCGAACGCTTTATACATCCATGGTGATTTAGCAAAACAGATTGAATAAACAACAGCCACTTTACAGATGTAGTTCTAACAATATGGCCGCTATCAACTGTTAAAGTTCAGAAGTCCCTGTTAGAAGTCCCTATATAACTCTTAGAAAACAAAATAGTAAGAACATTAATCTTTTTAAACTGAAGGAAAAATCCACAGCCCAGCTACACGTATGATACTATGTATAGTCAGGGCACACATGTTTCACGCACTGCAAACAAAGCTTTTGCACGAATAGCATCTATACATCGATTTTCTTTTGAGGTTAGGTTAACAGGAAAGACAAGTCTTTCGTATCTTGACATCCTCTGCTTCGTCATTTTTCTGGCTTATCAGAACCAAGTACTCTTGCCAAACTCATTCTAAGTTTATGGGGCAAACTTAGGCTACAAAATTGTTGCTTTATACGCTCTAAACCCAACTGTCGAGTTAATTTTTACATAAAGATTCCTCTATCAGTTTGTATTCACACATTTACATCATGGAAAGATGAGAGGTAACGGAAGTGATATCCAAGATCCAGTCAAAAATCGTCATAGTCTTGCGTCTTGCGATTGGCGGCTACAAGTGTACCAGAGCACTCCTTATCTATGTTATTTACACCGCCTTTCGTTGAATAATAAAACTTTATAATTTTTGGCTGCCCTGAGTCCGTGTTTGTTCCTTCATAATGATGCATTGATGAAGCATTCATGACTGCTTTTTCCTTCTTTGGAACATGAAACAACTACGTTGTATGACCATATAAGGTTGTAAGACTATACGAAATGAGTTAAAAAGTAAGGTGTCTTTTCAAATTTCGCGGGTAGAGTACATGTTGCCGTTACGACTATATATTTACGGTTTCAGCTACACAATAATTTTAGTTTGTTTGTGAGAGGCATAACGGATAGAAGTATTTGCGTACTCGGCAATTTATTGGTATCGTAAAAATGGATCAAATAATTTATATCAAATTTTGCGTAAAAATGAAATTAAGTGCCCGAAAATACTTGAATTGTTGACAATGACACACGGTGGAATTGTTCTGAGTAAAAACAAAGTGATACAAACTCTTCCAAGATGGCCGGGAAGATGCCAATGACGAGCCTCGCTCTGGACGCGCAAGCACGTCAGCAACAGATGAAAATGTCCAAGTAGTGATGAAAATTTTTTTTTCGATAACTATCGAACTACTATCAGAGAAGTTGCTGAAGATATATGAGCATATCGATTGGCTCGTGCCATGCAATTTTTTCGAATGTTTTGGGTATGAGATGTGTGTCAATGAAGTTTGTTCCATAACTGCTTAATTTTGTTTTCATTTTGACTTAATTTTGACGTCGTATGAGCATCGGTCGTGAGTTGTTGACAAACGTCAATGATGTTCCTGGTTTGCTCAAAAGGGTCATAACTAAGTGACGAATCATGTATATTTGGTTATCCTATACAAACCGAAGCCCAATCGTCCCAAAGGAAGCCCAGGTGAGCGAAGATTAAAAAGCACGCAAAAGCAAATGTCAAAGTTTTGCTCACTGGTTTTTACGATGGCAGTAGCGTAGTGCATCAGTAGTTTTCACCGTAAGATCGAACGGGCAACAAAGAGTGTTATCTTGAAGCTATGTGCCGTTTGTGAGAAACAAAACCGAAGAAAACGTCCAGTATTGGGGAAAAACTATTAATGGCTTTTGCATCATGATAATGCCCCTGCTCACTCATCTTTGCTTGTGAGAAATTTTTTGGCCAAAAATAACACCACAATCATGCCTTCGCCACCAGATTCACCGGATTGGTCTCATGTGTATTTTTCTTGTTCCCAAAACGAAAGAGACCTTTGAAAGGACGGAGATTTGCAACGATTGAGGAGCTAAGGACTGCATCTGGAAGCGCTTAAGGCTATACCGAAAAGTGCTTATCAGAAGTGCTTCGAGGACTGAAATCTGGGCCAACGCCGTCGACCTCTGATCCCCTGGAATTCAGCTACCAATCACTTGCTCATTTTTTGTGGTATTTACACATATCCGAGATCTTTTTGAATGCTGTAAATCTGCGGTATAACTATTTCGTTTACTACCGGATGTCCTTGGTTTATCAACAGTTCATAATATCTGCGAAAAGAATAGTTTACTAGAACAAACATTAAAACAGAAAAAGGAAGCAATGTGAGGTTTCAGAGGCCGTGTCTGGAATGTCAAAGCAGAATTATTCGCCGAATACGCTCGAGAGGACAACACTGCCGGTTCCGACTTCAACGCGGGCACTAACCTTACAGCTACTAAAGAGCGGGGATCGGTATTGTGTGTCTCTGATTGGTATTGTATTCTGTGTCTCTAAGACTGCACGTCGGTACTTAAAGGTTGAAACATCACCACCCAAGAAATTGAAGGTTTCACAGTTGGCTGGTAAAATCATAACGACAGAATTTTGGGGTTCAGAAGAGGTCCTGGTGAGAGATTACAAAAATCAAGGCGTCGTCATAACAGGAAAATACTACGCTTCAATGATAGAGAGGTTGAAAGAATGTAGCAAAAACTAAGAAGGGTAAACTTGACCAAGGATATCCTCCTCGTACACGACACCGCGCCTCTTGACAAGTGCCGTATCTCGTTTGTTTTTGCACAAGGTGGATTTCGATATTTGGATCACTGGCCCTACAGTCTCGACTGAGCATCCAGTGATTATTGTCTGTTCCTGAACCGGAAGAATACCTTGGTGAGAAGAAGTTTTCAAGCGATGAAACAGTTTCAGCGTATTTTTCGGACAAAGACAAAGTATTTTTTAAGGTAGACATAAGCTAATTGAATGATGCGAAAAACGTATGAGCGTAACAGATGAATAAATCAAAAAAGAAATCCCCTTGTATATCAGTTTGCCAATGTTTTCAACACCCTTTAGCTGAACGAAGGATGTGATCCATGAAAGGATCGGCGTAAAGGTGGTAAAAGTGTTGCACCACTTCGATGGAAATTTCACAGACATTTTGTGAAAATTTGCTCCTTCAATACTTTGTTTATGAGTTGATGATTTTTTTTATGATTGATTGATCTGATAAGTTTAGCGTGTTTACTAGCAAACTATTGGATTTCCATTGATTTATTATCTGCTTAGTTTAGTTTAGTTTAAAATATTTATTTGTTGGTTTCTAATTCAATACATGATCTTAATTTAGGAGCCCTGAAACACATTCATTACAACCTTAAATCTACATAACTCTAGCATTGCTTATAATTTTTTTTTCTCTAGGAATAGTGCATAATTCTGAAGGAAAAATTAGACAAAAAAACATTGCTGCATCTTAAAACTACCTTAATCTACTTTAAAATACCTTAAATCTAAGTATACTAGCTTGGATTATCCTGTCAGGTTAAAAAAAGCATGATAGATACGTGAAATAATTATTTAGAAGCTGTAAAATTAAAGGGTCGGTTGAGGAGTTGGCTTTATTTATCATGTCATTCCTTCGGACAATGATGTGTTTCGCAATATTGTGTGTTCGAGCAAGATGGTGTAATTTTTCGGTCGAGAAATAAAAAAGTTTATTAAGTGCCATTTTCAGCCATCGGTTTTGTGAGACTTGAAGTTTAGATTTAAGGTACTCTGCGCATGAGCCCCATACAGGAGCTTCATACAGAATTATGGGCATAATTACCATTTTAATGATAAGGATCTTATTCCTTGAGTCCAGTCTTGACTTCCGGTTTAGCAATGGATACAGAGCCAATATTGCTTTCAATACTTTGATCAGCGTCGATTCAATTTGGTTTCAAGAGGTTAATTTTTTGTCTAAAATGAGTCCTAGATATGAGATCTCATCTGCCCAAAGATTGTTTTGACCTAGGAAATTTATACACCTGTTAGGTAGCAGGCTAGGTTTCCTTTTCTTGGTAAAAAACATTGCCTTTGTTTTTGTGACATTGATTTTTATTTTCCAGCGATGGAAATATTGGTAAATGTTTTCAAGCAATGTTTCTAGATTTAAGATAATTTCATTGGGATTCACGGAAGCCGTGCAGAAGCATGTATCATCCGCAAAGGTAGCTAACTTGCACTTGTTATTTGAAGGCATATCTGATGTGTATACATTGAACAATAATGGACGCAGATATGAACCCTGTGGAACTCCAGCAGGTAAATTGCGATGGTTAGATAACGTGTCCCGTATCTTGACAGAGTACGATCGATTCTTTAAGAAAGATCAGATTATTTTAATTAAGTACTGTGGGAAACCTAGTATTATTAATTTGTATATGAGCCCGTTGTGCCATACCGTATCGAATGCTTTTTCACTATCAAGAGAAATCATTCCTACAGATAGCTTATCTTTCAAGGCGGCTTTAATGTTTTGGGTAACACGGTACAACTGTTGCTCAGATGAGTGTCCATTTCTGAAGCCAAATTGGTAGTTTGGGAGAATATTACGATTTTCAACGAAGTTGTTTAGTCGACGAAGAATTAGTTTCTCAAGTAGTTTACCCATTGCCGATAGAAGGCTTATTGGTCTATAATTACTGGGGAGTTGAGGGTATTATCTGCTTAAATGTTTATAAAATTAAAATGTTTTATGAGAAAATATTTTGAAAGGAAAATATTTATTTCATTCACGACGTAGCCATATGTTTTGAAGTTCTAGACCATTTTGTTTTGCAGTCTCATCATAACTTTTTAATTAATCTTGAGGTTCACAGGTTAATGCAGAGCTTGGATGACAATGACATTAAAGTATCTTCAAGTATCTTCGTTCAAAGACATTCAGATTTCAATGATCATAAGACACATTTTTCGCTTTACATTGCGCTTTACAAAAGGTGCTGCCAAATTCACATATCCTACATCGAATTCGCTGTAATTTGCTGAAATCTCAAAAATTTATTAAATCAAAGGACTTACTCATATGATATTGTACATATGTTTTGTTCGGCATAAATCTCTGGAACGCCTGATTTGTTGGAACGAAAAGCGTTACGGATCTGAATTGCAGCGCTGATTTCGCCACTTCATTGACTTCCAAATAAGCGTAAAACTGCAAAGATAGAAACAAAAAAAATATCAATTTAATTTACATTTATGCAAAACTCATTTCAAATACAGCAGGGAGCGAACGTTACACAATATCAATAAATTAGAGCTTGCTCGTGTTTTCCAAGAACAAACAGATTTAAAATGATTGCTGAAGTTCTGCGAAACAATATTGAAAAATTTTAATGTTCGTTGCAGAATGACGAGAAAATTCCACCTCAAGCTTGAAGATTATTTACCTTTGCAAGAATACCTCGAAACAGTATTCCTCAACCTGAGAATTTCTATCAGCACGAAAGATAACGGCATTGCGGTGGCAATTATTCAACCTTGACATTGTTTACGCTTGAGGAAATTGGGAAAACTAAGAAGACTTGGCTTTTCATCTTGTAGATACATACTTGAAGCATAGCTGCCGTGTACAAGATGAAACCTAGTATGATCAAAGTGACATCGACGAGAACGTTGTGCTGTCATCCTTACCAGCTAGTTGGTCTGTATACACTTATATACCTGTACACTTATTTGTTTAATCTACAAAAACGAACGGTAAATATTTTAACACCACACAGTGGAGCATGGTAACAGTAGAAGAGATAAAGTACATGTTGCCATTGTCTGTTTCGGTGCACTTGTTACATACAATTTGCTGAAATGGTTGACTCAATAGCAACATGGACAAAAAGTCCAACAGCATTGAACACATTTGCTGGAAAAATGGAAGAAAAACTTAACGAACAAATAGGAAAAGTGAACTGTAGCCAACGTTTGTATGTTGGGTTTTACAATCATTTGGTTGAGTGATTTTAGTTTTCATTTAAATTTAATGATTAAGTTGTTTTTGTCACTGTGAGTAGTTACTTTTTTATTACAATGATCCGCTCGTCTCCTCATTATTTTCAGTTTTTTGTTTTTTTGTTAAAAATACCTTTATTTAGAAAAATTCAATGTTAATTTTCACAATGGCGGCTGTTTTCGGACAAACAGGATTTTCACGAACACGCATATTAATTAGACTTCTCTTGGTAGTTTTTGATAATAAATTACAGGAATTATAAAAAAAATCAAATTTTGTGTCCAAAAAGTGAACAAATAAAGTTCACGTCTCGTTAGAAATGTTAAGACAGCTATATGTTTATTTTTTGCAGAATGAATCGAATCAAAAGGACCAAAATTTCGGGAAAGGGTTAGGCACTCACAAACGAGAAGTGCGCTGGAGAATCCCTCGTTTCTATGATAATAAATTTGAGGGTCCAGAAAAAATCAAAACTTAATAATGTTATCGTGAATGCAATGGTGGATTCAGATCCTCGTTCAACAATTGAGAAATTATCATTGAAGGTTGGCTGTCCATGGTCAACAGTTCAGAAACATCCTCGTTGCATGGGAAAATTGTGCAGGCAAGGAATTTTGGTTCGTCATGACTTGATGAGGAGGACGTTCGTTAGATGACGTACCATCTGCGCGTCTCTTTTGTCTCGGTATGGAGAAGTTCTGTTATTAGGACGTATTGTGGGTAGAGATGAGAAATGGGTGAAAGACAACAATCCTATGCAAAAAATATAGCAGTTTCCTTCCAATGAAGCACTTTGGATCTTCGTTGTGTGTATTGGGATATTTTTGGATGCATAAACTTTGAATCGCTTGAACATAGTCAGCCCTTACAGCCAACAGTGTATTGTGAACAACTCAAGCAAATGAAACAAGGCTTCAAACAGCATCCCTTAATCCGGAAACGCGGGGTCTCTAAGTAGCGTGGAGCTAAGTACGTATGAGTGGGCCGAACGGACGAAAACAAGTAAATTTTCCATACACCCGGAGCAGTAATGGTAGCAATCGATTTTACTGTCTAAACAGATTTTATTATAAACACATTTTTTCAATTCAAATTATGGCGTAAGGATCTGATCCGTTCAGAATACACGACAACTGAGCTAGAATTTAGTTCTCACAATCAAGTCCGTAATTTTTAAACTGATGACACCGGGTCTGTTTTTTAAGTATTTTCTAAAAAACATTCTAATGTTTTCCAGACAGCGTCAGTTTTATCCGAGTGTAAAATGTTTGCATCTTGCAAACTACATGCATATGCGTGTGAATGTTTTTTATGTTTAGCATGTGATTTCGCCTATGTTTCTATTGTAGCTTGGATTTAACATCAGCCGCCCTATTTACCAAACTTCTCGCCGTCGGATTTACACCTTTTTAGACCTTTTAGAACATATATTAGGAGGTTAAAGATTTAACAGTGCAGAATTAGAGAATAATTAAAGAAATAAAAAGTAACTCGAAGAAGATAATAAGGATCCCTAGGAGTATAACAGAGATCCTTATTTCAAAGCAATTTAGCGAAAATTCTCTTCATCTACAAAGAAATTTGTCAATCTATACTATTACACTAGAAAACATCACTCGTTAACTAATGGAAAAAAAATGTTATATGTTTCCTTTGACTTTGTTTTTGTTCTCACTTCAGTTGGCGCCAATTTTAGTATTTTTCGAAAGTTGAAACAATTACGTTGCAGCAGCTCTCGATTTTGAATGAAAGTAAACTACCCTCATTCACCCACTTGGTTTAGATTCCTTTGTTATCCCGGACACTGGAATATATTTTGACGTTGTTTTCGATATGGCTTGGTCAAGAACATGTTGTTTGCATAATCCAGATTATTTTAGCTTTATTTGTGGACAATGTGGCGCAAAAACTGCGTATCTACAATACTTTAAAATAAAGTCCTGAAATCAAGACAAGCCTTGATTTCCTCAAATTGTATGCCAGAAATGTTTTCTTCACTGTGACTATAGTCAGGTGATACGTTCGGCGATAAAGTTCGTAACATTCGTGATTTGACATGAACCATTACAACATAACAAAATATGTTTGCGGTGGAAATGGAATTAATCTTCTAAATCGCAGCCTTATCCTGAAATGTCTTCTGCTCCAGAATATCAATTGAAATCATGATTGGCACCAAAGTACATCCAAATTAATCAGATGGAACCAAATGACTAAGTAAGGCATCTGAACCCACAAAAATGAGCCTATGAACTTTTAGCATCTGATTTAAAAGACAAGAACTTACTTACTCTGGTGACGGAAATTACCTTTTAATTGTACTTTCCTGAAGAGAGGCATTATGTCAGTCCTATTTTGCAATAGATGAGTTTAAAAGGTAACAACCTAGTTATTGGCACCTTTTTCTAGAAAGTAGCAAAAGTATCAAGTAAATTTTGCCTCATAAGGCTAACAAGTACGAGTCGTTCTCGTTCGAGGACTTCGAAAGACAAATACACAAAGGTTTCAAATATGAAAAAGCTAAGTACCAAGATTATAACTGGGCCAATTGTGTTGATTAAAAAAACCTTAATAACTTCGTTTTAGACCCATATGACGGGCACGCAAAGTCTGCTTGATTGATGTGGCTCTGAGGTAGTCCCGAGATGCGATTGTACACAAAAAGTTTGGCCGCTGCGAGAATAGCTAGAAGCAGGTATCAAAAATATTGTAAACGTGAGACCAAGACCGCATCATTCATACATACATACATCCTTTCACTCCTTCACATAAAACTTACTCAAAAGTAAAGAATTTGTTTTTAATTTTTATCAAACACAAAACAAACCACAAATGATCTCGCAAATTACGCAATACGTGAAAAATCTAAATTTTGAAAGCGAATCAAAAGTCAGAAACTCAATTTTTTCGTTATGAATAACCATCTAGGCAAAAAGTAATCTGAGAACTATGTTAAGCTTTTTGAGTGCATGCTATCAAACTAAACCTAGCGTGCAACATGAACATGAAAGTTCACTTCCTACACAATCGTTTAGGCTGATTCCCTCCAAATCGGGGCGATTTTGGTGGGAAGCGTTGTTAAAGATTTCATCAGGATAAACTGACAATTGAGAAGCTTTATCAAGAAAGGTGAGACTTGGAAATGATGCTGGTGAGTGTAGAGATATCACGCATCTCTCTACTCACATAGATCACTTAATTTCTAAGCTCTCCATTTTACAAAGCTCGCTTTATTTGCTACATGGGATATTCGTTTCTCTTTCTGTGTGATGCCTCTTCAGACTGTTGCTGTTTTTTCCACATTTGGAGGGATGAGTCATCACAGAGGATTTTTCCAAACACCATTACATCCGGAGAAAATCATTGCTTGGTGCGTTTTATGGGCTGGTGGAATCATTGGCCTATTTGTTACTAAAAAATAATGCTGGCAATAACACTACAGTCAACGCTGACCGCTACAGAGCCACGTTCAACGACTTTCTAGTTCCGGAACTGACTCGACTTAATACAAGGGACCTCTGATTACAATAGGATGGCGTGAAATGCCATACAGCTCATGTAATCATCGATTTGTTGAAAGAAGCACTTGCTTAGTGCTTAATTTTTCGTTTAACACCCGTGAACCATTCGTCTACTCGAAAAAGTTCGAGACGCTTGACCATTTCGAAGACAACAATCGCCACTTGATTGGCGAGAATCCACTTATTGGTTTGAGTAGTCGGAAATTGGACCCCTGATTAGGAACACTTACACGGAAAAAATTTCTTTCCAATAAAACCAATTTCATGGCAATCAAAACAATTTATCAGTATTGTATTTAATTTTAAAGTTCTAGAACTCTGAAAACATCCTTTTGCATTGGAATTTTTTCCTAACTTTTGCCTGGTTTTTTAATAACGTTTTAGAGTCCCCTACTCTCCGCTCGATTCGTCGCTTTTATTCGGCATGTTCATGTTAGCAGTTGGAATTGAAATAACGCCCCCCCCCCCCCCGCCATAGACGGCCTCAATGCCTGTTGAGAAAGTAGGAAGGTTTCCTTTGTTTCCCTAACCAGCAGCATGCATGATTTTTCATTCTAAATACCAGGAATAAATGGTAGGCACTAGTCTGGTGGTCGTATATTGGGTTTATTGGTCTCCTTATGACGGAACATTAAATTGTGAGAAATGCCAATAACTGTAATTACGCCTACAGCTCTGCTAGTAAATCCTTTTTAGGTCTTCTGCGCGGCGACGTAGAATGGAGAAGGCGAGTATTCTGCGCCTGATAATGGAATCAAAGTAATAACCATGCTAGCGGAATGGAGGTTGGGTTTAATTCCTTGTCTCTGCACAACTCCTTAATAATATCAAATCCTGCAGCAGCCCCTCGGTATGAATTGGACCTGTGGGAACGACATCGCAACTGACAAAACGACTTTGGCATTGGGTCCTAGAATGTCAGATCACTGTAAATGAATAAATGAATCATACTGGTATACAAGAAAAAAAGCTGGACTGGAAGTAATATTCAAGATATGAGATCGTACACAATATTTAAAAGTGAGAAATCCGCTGGAAAGTGAGAATTTGGAGTGGCCCCTACAGAGTTCAAATCGCATGTTTTCGTCTTTAGGACAGTCAATGTGTGTTCTAGTTTCGGCAGTCAACGGTTGAGTGCGATTGGTATAAAATCGAAATTCTTCAAAATTCGGCTAATCAACGTACACGCCTTGACCGAGAAAAAGGACGAAAAACAGAACAGACGTTCTACAATCACCTGGAAATACTAGGCTAGACTACAATGGACACAAATAATTCTGGTTGATTTCAACGCTAAAGTTGCCATTGAACTATTTCATACGACAACGAATAGAGGTTGGAAGGTATTTCCGAAGAGCTTAGAATAAAATTTGATTATACGAATAAAATCGGATTATAAGCCAACACTATTATTGGGAAGTAACAAGGAGGCTTCAGAGCTGGTAGATCGACGATAGACCAATTGTTTACGCAGTTACTTGTCAAATGCTAGGAGCTCAGCATGGATGTTTGCCAGATTTTCGTTAACATTAAGGAAGCATACGATACACTAAGGTGAATAATTGGAGCGAAGCGAGACGGGGACTCATGAGGAAGTCGATACAATCATGACGATACAACCAACCAGGTCTCAATGATTATAAGACTGCTGCTCGGATTACGAAACTGGAAGACGTGGTCAATAAACCGATAGAGTTGGAGGCACATGTTGCAAGAGCGAAGGCCAGAGATGGGCTGACGAAGAACCAGTAAGTATACAACGTGGTTTCAAGGACATATCTTTGGATATCATATCAGGACCACTGATCCTTCAACAGGTTTGGTTAATATATATTTTATGTTATCAGATGGGCAGTGTCGACTATTTGATTACTTAACCAAATTAGTGTGAAATTTGGGATGAAAATGCAGGATGCTCCAATAGAGTGATTGTGTATTACGAGCAAAATCATATCAATTGGGACTAGGACTTAAACAGACAGGAGGAAATAAAAACTAATCTATTTTCATTTTGAATATCAAAATTTAAGAATAACGTGCACAAAAAATCTAGGAGGAAAAATTAAATGTCTATTCAGATAGGCCTCCTATTCTGCGAAACATCGATATCGCATGCATATTCTTTGTAATTTCCAAATTACAATATGTGTAAAATAAACCACCGATTCCAAAACAATGCACTTGTTAGACAAGACATCTATTGAACAGCATGAAGGCAGGGTATCCTCATGTTTTATTCACTAGACGAAAACGTTGTCATTAGACACTAAACCCAATCCTGACCAGACAGCCACCTACATAACTACCCTTGTGTGGCGATTACATGACATTAATAGCAGTAAAAGGCTTCACTTCCACCTTAAACCGTCACTGCGTAAGGTGGAAGCCAGTGAAGCCATCAAAGTGACTATGAGAAAATTACACTGTATTGAGCTCCTGTAGATTACTTGCAGGGTAGCATTACCTAATGAACTTTCGTCAAACCAGTTAAATATATATATATATTAGAGCGAACATTCTTTAAAAGCAAAAGACATATGCGTTCAATATTATGAAATACTTACAGTGGATTCCCATAGATACTTTCAAGGAATTGAGTCGTTATTGGCTTAAGATGTTCAGATTAGACAGGAATTAATTTTCAGTAAGCTAAATTGACGCTTGCAATGTTTGGAATTATTTTAATGCATCCTTTGGGATGATATCGAATTAAATTACTGGATGTATGTTTGCAGTGGTTGAGTATGTAGGACATCAAATTCTTAACATTATTGGTCAATTACTGTAATCCATTTGTTTATGGTCTTCTAGGCGTAGCTTGGACTATAATGCGAGTTCTCGGGACAGGTATAATAATGATAGAGTTAAAATTTTAGGTTATGAAATGAGAATATATTCCAAACAAATGGGCTTTTCTACAAAATTCATCTGAAAGTAAAATTAAGGACAACTCGAGCATAATGATCCGAAATAAAAAAATCTTTAAGATGAATTTCTGGTTAACAAGGACTGTGTATCGTCAAATAAATTTTTGCATGACATGCAATATGTTTTGCAAACATGCTAAGTCTGTGTCCTCAAAGAAGGAGAAAACACTACCACCTTGAGGAAAGTTGCTGGTTTAACCCATTTGTTCCCAATGTACATTACTAATTGTACATTACTAATTGTACATTACTAATTGTTGTTCTGGCTCGATCGACGGGAAATTGATTTTGGTAACTATTGGGAGTACAAATTAATTCGGTCCGTTTTTTTGTGGTCAAAAATGCATTTATTTCAAAATAAAAAGAATTAAAAGATTAATCAAAATATCGTCCATCGCTAGTTACTACTTTTTCCCACCTTTCAGGCAATTTTTGGATTCCCTCTCGAAAAAATATCTCGTCTTTTGAGGTGGTCCAAGTTAGAAGCCAATTTTCGATTTCTGCGAAAGAAGTGAACCGATGACCTGCCAAATCGTGCTGCATCCGTTGGAACAACCAGTAATCAGAAGGAGCAATGTCCGGAGAATACGACGGGTGCGGCAAAATATCTCACTTGAGCGTTTCCAAATATTTTTTCACGACTTTTGCGACATGAGGCCGAGCGTTGTCATGCAGGAGAATAACTTTGTCATGTCTTTGCTTGTATTCCGGCCGTTTTCCTCGTTATGCACGGCTCAAACGCATCAATTGCAGCCTATACCGATCGCCCGTTGTGGTCTCGTCAGGTTGTAGCAGCTCATAGTACACAACACCCTTTTGGTCCCACGAGATATACAACAAGACCTTCGAACCATGAATATTCGGCTTTGGTGTTGATGTTGAGGTCGATGGCAACGATTGACCGGGTATGCGTAGTATTTTTTCTTCTTGGGGTTATCATAGAATACCCATTTTTCGTCCCCAGTAATAATTCGATGTTAAAAACCTTTTCTTTGTTGCCTTTGAATCAGCTGCTCGCAAGTGAAAAGTCGCCTTTCAATATCTCTCAGTTTCAGTTCATAAGGAACCCAATTGCCTTGCTTTTGAATCATTCCCATGGATTTTAACTGTACAGAAACTGCTTGTTGTGTGACTTCTAAAGATCCTGCAAGCTCCTCTTGCGTTTGACTCGGATCTTCATCGAGCAATGCCTCCAACTGTTTGTCTTCGAATTTTTTTGGTTGTCCAGAGCGAGGCTTGTCTTCAACGCTGAAATCTCCATTCTTGAAACGTCGAAACCATTCCCTACATTATTTATCAGTTGCAGCATTGTCACCATAAACTTCCACAAGCATTCGATGCGCTTCAGCTGCACTTTTCTTCCAATTAAAACAGAAAACTAAAACCTCCCGCAAATGCTGCTTAGTTAACACAAAATTGCTCATAATTAACACAGTGAAAAACAAGGTTTTGTTAAAAAACTCGAAGCACTATGAACTGAATATTATTGACAGATGTCTAGCCTTTCGATAACTATCGACATCAGCTGTTACTATTCAATACTCATAACAACCAGAGCCATCTTTTGAAAACGGACCGAACTAATTTGTACTCCCAATAGCAGAACCGTTAACTAGGTAAAGGGCGAACGTTGCGAGCGTAATATTGAACTTCATATCCCAATCAGTTTGCCTGCGACCGTTTTTGAACAAACATTAAAAAAATGTAAATAGGGCAACGGTTATTATCCGTGTATTTATATAAAAAAAAATCAGAGCAAAAGAAACAAATTTTTCTCTAGACTTTTTCAAAGGTATTATTTATTTTGATTATTTGCATTAACTCAGTACTTTATGAAGTATAAATAATATAAACAATTATTTTGAGGCGTACGCATTTGAGTACAATGGGATTATAAAGATTATGTAATATATGAATTCCGTTTTCAGATAAGAAAGTATAGAATCGGTAAGCATTACGTCGTTTGAAAAAAGATACAGAAATTTGAGTTTGACTTAAGATGATGTGGCAGAACTCAACCAACATGTTGATATCGGAGTGGTTCCCCCTAAAACCAAATTATTAAACTGATTGTGATGATATTGATGAAGACAATCTTTACGCAGATATATCACCGCATGATGTTGCAGGTGAAGTCGAAAATGTTCAAAATGATAAACAATTTGATTCCGGAGATGAGTTGTCCTAAGAATTGGTGAAAACCAGCCAGAGAAAATAAGGAAACGAAATGAGGAGGAATCGGCTTGGACAAAAATCGATCTTTTCATGAAGCCACGAAATGTATATTTTCAATGCCAGCATACCATGATACAACAGTTTAAAAATTTGTCACCTGTAGAAGTTGTTGAGAAAATTTTCAACGAATGAATATATTGCCTAATTTATAGTACTGGTGAGTCACAGATATGCCTTCCAAACGAATAATCATGGATTATTTGTGACTGAAAATGTAATAAAAATATTCGTTGCAATACTTCTCATTGGTGGGTATCATCATTTACAAAGAGAACGTTTGCACTGGTCTAGTGATGAGAATCTAAGGGCTCCAATCTTTGCCAACAGTCCAAATCAGAACAGTTGCTATGAATTAAAAATATATTTGCATTTTTCTAACAACGATGAAATGAACACAATGTTTATAATGTGGAAGCTTAGCCCGTTCATGAAGAAACTCGATGAAAAATTGCTCAGACGGGGTATTTGCCATGAAACCTTATCGATAGATGAGCCATGATGAAATACTGCGAGCATCATTCTTCGAGGCATTTTTTCCTAAGAAAACCAGTAAGATTGGGATACAAAGTTTGGATGCTTTGTAGCTCAATGGGCCAATGTTATCAGTGTGATACATATTTTGGTGCAAAGCAACAGCAAGAAAACGAAGATTTTCCTCTGATTCGTTGGAAAATCGTATATCGTTGTATGTCGATTAAAGAGATTTCCAACGACATTTTAACTGATATTTTGGGCAAGACACTTGTCGCTTCTCGGCTGGTGCCAAAAAAAGGGGATTTCATTCAAGAACAGCGTCGTGTCGATGTGACCAAAGAGATGTTCTCCAACGCAGACAGCATTCCAAAATTTATTGAATGCATCATTACTGGTGATCAAACATGGGCTTATGAATTTGATATGCCGACCGAAACTGGGTATTAACATAAAATTATTGTACTCAAACGCAGCATCCTAACAATACTTATACATATCTTAGGCTGAAATGTAAACTACGCGCTCCACAGAAATTGCTTCGAGCAGACTCGTACGTAATAATAGGCCTGGAAGCACTTACTTTTCATGCGTGTAGTGGCCTACTTGTGTTGCACAGGAGACAAAATAGACGCGTCAATTTTGCATCGAAGTTGGGATTGATTTAGGCGAAATAAAGGTGGCAGGATATTGATGGCAGGAGACGCACGTATTTTGCGGCCGCTTTTATGACTCACCTAGTGCGCGGTAAGTCATCAAAGACTTTGGCGACTTTCCTTTTTTGACGATGTACATGGGTGCTGAAAAAACTGCAACCAACTTCACACCAATATATCTGACAAACCAATAATGACATCGCGCTCAAATTTATTCTAGTGACAGTTCATTATAATGTTTACAAGCGTACAAGCATTTTGGTCTGAGTTTTATAGAAAAAAAGTTATTCGTGATGGAATTCAAACGTGATAGTGTTTTTGCTGTACAATTGACTGGAAAATCACAAGTGGCTATCGTTAGAGCAGTCTATTTAAATGTGAATAAATCTTTTGTTTCTCGTACCATCACATGTTACCGTGATACAGGTAGCGTTGCCCGACACCAAGGAAGTGGACGAAAGAAAAAATGTAACAATATCAGACATGATTTGGAAAGTTAAGACCAGAATTGAGCGAAATTCGCGTCGCAGTGGTGCTAAAATGGCTCGTGACATGAACATATCGCGAGAACAGATACAACACATATTGAAAAATAAGCTTGGACTAAAGCCATTGAAGTTTCAAAAAAAAAAAAATCTTACCGTTGCACCAAAAAAGGTAGAGTTGATTCGCTTGCACAAAAGTGGCCAGGCGAGAATTTGGCTTTAAACAAACAAAATGATCGGGTTTACTTCTTAGGAGGTCAGCTAAAATTTTACACCTTCGATTGGCCACCAGAGCTCAAGCGCCGGCATGGTTATGGTGTGGGCCGCCATAACGGCCGATGGTGACTCTCCGCCCGTATTCATCGACCGTGGGGTTAAAATAAATGCCGAATATTATCGGGAAAAGATATTGGAGGGAGCACTGAAGCCGTGGGCACGTAAACATTTCGTTCGCAGACCATGGACATTCCAACAGGACTTAGGACCATAGCACTCAGCGCGCGTCAACAGAGAATGGCTGAATAACGAGGTTCTTCGCTTGATTTCTAGCGCACAATGACTATCCGTTGATACTGACCGTTGATACCGACTATCCAGATGCCTATCCGTTCAACTATTGCCTTTGATATTTTTGAGAATAAGGTTGGCACTAAAAAATACCAAAGTGTCGATCATCTCAAGAAAGCGCTTCACCGTAAATGGACCAAAATACCACAAAGCCACTTACGTGCAATAGCTTCATTGATGGTTTGAAGGTCATAGTTCATGCCAAAGGTGGCGAATATGAACAAAAATAAATTGAATCTGAAATTTGAAGTTATTTCCGACATTTCGGATTTTTATTAAATAAAATTAAACAAAAAAAATTGAAAAATTATAGCGTTTTACTTTGTGGCGTTTTTTTCACCACCCGTGTACTTCTCGCAAGTGTCCTACCCCCTGATTTGCGACTTTTGCCGAAAATCTTGCAAATACGCGACATTAACGCTAATGTTTTTCGGACACTGTCCGCGCGGCCATATAAAACCCCGAACTTTCATACAAATTTTCGCCACGCATCGACCTACATATGGCTTTATGTGTATGAGCGGGAGTGGAGAGTTCGAGGTTGATTGTAAAGTACATCTCCGTTTCCAGTAATATACCGTTGTTTAGGGCATTCGATATTTTTTAATATTTCTAAGATGGTGCGATTTTCTATGAAGGAATTTTCTTATAATCTCCTGCTTGCTATAATTTCAAATTCTTCTTCTTACTCTTCTTAGCACCGTAGCCTCTCTCGGACCTTCGCTTCCTCTAACAAGCGCATCCAACTGTTTCGGTCCATTTACTGCGTCGTCCAATTTTGAAATGCGAGCAGTGATGAACTGTTTTCGTGCACAGGGTCGGATCAGCATTTTTTCGGTTTGCCCACGGGCCTCCAACCTTCAGTTCTCCCAACGAATACGTTTTCGAGTATCCGTTGTTCGACCATACGATTCATATGGTTTTGCACCTTCTATAGTCTTACGATCGTTGAGACCTCCGGGTCATCAAAAATGTCACACAGCTTCATCAGACTTCGTTCCAATTATCCGTCGTAGGACCTGTCGCTCAAAGGGGTTCAATTTATATGCGGATGCTTTCGTTATAGTATAATGCAGATCTTATCACAGAATATAAACTTGGAGCTTTGCTTTCCTGTGTATGCTGTTGGTCTTTATAATCGTCGAACTGAATAAAACGTTTTATTTGCACTCTTTGGTATATTTCGTCTCATTCGCTCGCCGTCGTCGAAGCTATCATTCCTTTTGCACCGGGCTTAATGTCCAATCGTGTGGTCTGCCGTTGTCTTAATCGCCGCTTTCGCTTCCACACTTGTTTTTAGGAAGGACCGAATTTGTGAAATTTTTGGCAATAGATGCCATTTGGAGTCTACTTTTGGTAGAAGTCAACTACTTTAGCACGGGTTAATTTGCCTTCAGACCCTCTTTACATAGTTTTATTGCAAAAACTTTCAATTCAAAATATGAACATCTTATAGCTTCAACACGTTTTTGGTACTCATCGATTCCGGAGAATTCCAGTGATAAGGTGAATCATATTTTACAGTTTACCCCGTCCTTTATGGCGCAGTTATTCTTGAAATCATTGCAATGTGTGCTATGTCCGATAGTATTTTCACTGTCTGTCATTGAGTTCGTGTCATATATGCGTTAATTTATTCTATATACACCTTCTGCATAAGCTGTTCTCTGAGTCACTTTTCAGTCAATGTAAATGAATTATTTAAATTTCCAATAAATTATTTGATTTAAGAATTTAAATTTCCTTTATAGGCTTAATTTCACACCTGTAGTCAATAAGATGTCCTATTATTCAAATTGAAAAGTTTAATTTGAGGATTATTTTGAAAATGATATCAGACATAAATATAGAACGTTCAAGGAGTCTGATCCACCCAGGTCTATACCTCAATTGATGCTTTCAGGCAACGATAAAATAAAAGCCATCGATTGCAAATGTTTCTTCCTCTCTCATCTTTGCATTCATGGGGAACATCATTTCTCTGGAATTAAATTACATAACCAGCGACATTTTTGTCAAATTTTGCCCAAAAGTTGTGAACCTTGGGGTTTTGGAAAATATTGGAGCTGAAACTTATAAAAAAACTTATAAAATCAAGAAAAAAGGGACGAAAGGAAGATAATCAGACACTGTACAACAGAAGTATTAATCCCGATATCGCTTCCATACGTTTTCCTAAAATACATTCTAACTTTCAATGCAATATTGAATGTCCTTTGATAAAAATTCTCTTCCATCAGCATTCGCCGTTGCCACCGGTTTTTGTCTTTATTCCGTCTGTTTCATTTCATGTAATTCGTTTACAATTGACATCCTCGAAAAATATATTTGGTTTACCAACCGCATATCAAATCAATCTATCGTTCGGAGTCAGGACAACGATTTTATTTTTGTTCGTCGGGCTATCTACGTCAAAGATTATAACGACAATAGGTTCGGTTTCATTGTCACATAAAATAGTCATAAATGATGCTTGCGTGCTTCAATCGCACACATTGTACCATAAATCCTATCCATGTACCCCAAACACTAAAAGAAAGGATCAAAAAGATACGACATTTGATATGACACACTAACAGCAAGATATCTGGTGAATCTTTTGTTCCGTTGAATAATTGATAGATGAGAAGATCTGGTGAAAAATTGAAAACGAAACGCAGCACATAGTCAACTATAAATGGGATTTACTTTTTGAATGTTGTCGATGTAAACATTTATAACAATTGGTTTCGTGTTTGATATGCGTCAAGGACTAGACGATGGAATTTCTTGTTTGCTTCGAAGGGAGTTGCAGGTTGTTTGGATAAACGGATTGGAAAATGAAATGGTTTCGAGCGTACAAGGGGGAGTTTTACTTTTTGTGGTATCCAGACAATTGCTAAGGTGGTCATTGGGGAAATTAAGTAAGCTGTTTTGATTGAAAATAATAGCGATTAGGTTTGCCAAGCATGTTAAGAATTTCATTTTTGCTGACTTCTAACAAGAAACATTGCGCGGAGGATAGACCACACTAATTGGAGGTTACTGATTTGGAAAATTTTTCATGATTGACGGTTGAAAAATTGCGAATCAAAG
Source organism: Stratiomys singularior (assembly GCA_954870665.1). Lineage (NCBI taxonomy): Eukaryota > Metazoa > Arthropoda > Insecta > Diptera > Stratiomyidae > Stratiomys > Stratiomys singularior. The sequence goes on along the minus strand of OX940877.1, from coordinate 109,473,472 downwards.
TTCAAACTGCTCTTACGTGTTGCGAATTATTAATATTTAAAAAAAAGTGCCTTTTTTTGTGACATTCAAGCTGGATATGTTCAGCACGTCTCATTTGCAAAAATATTTCACTCAGAATAATTTTTGAGTAATTTTCGTATTCAGCGAAGCGTGAAGTTACCTTCAAAGAGAGCCTCTCATCTGAAGTAATTGTTTACAAATCTATTTGAAGTTATATGTACTAGCTTTCTTCTTTTCAAAGGAAATATTTAAAAATTATGTGTTAAACCATTCATAGATGAAAACAGCGCTTTAATACAATTAAAAGGCGCCGTAAAAGTCTGAAATCAGCAGGAGTAAATTAAGGGAAAAACCCGACAATTTTAGAGTCTATAAAAGCGAAGATTTTTTCATTAAAATTAACACCTAAATTAAATATCATTGAAAGACTTCACCATCGTTGGTACGATCGTTTTACCTTACAGCTGAAAAGTTTAATTATGAAGGATATCTTGATAAGATTTGAATCTATACTTTACTAGATAAGAGTAACTACTTCGAAAAATTCACTGAAAGCAACAGTGTCTACTCATTGGGATGAAATCGCAAGGCGTTCCTGGTAGCTATGAAGGACTCCTAAGCGAAATCGGTTTTTTTTTATTTAACAAGTTGACGAACACTTGGGTCTATAGACGGCAGTAGTTGTCCAAAACCGAACGGTCGTTTTTAGACACTACGGCTATAGCGGCACAAATGTGCATTTATTGGCGTACCAGTATGGAAACAATTATTTTAAGGTTGAATTTCGTTTTGCACCAGCTACATGAAGGCAGAAATACAATACTGCGAGACGGCGATGCGAGAGCGCGACGAGCGTCTCGCAGCGAATGTCAAGCAGTTTTCGTAACATGCATTTGTATGCGACATCGTACAATGATTGCGATGCGTCGATGCGAGTCGGGAAATATTCGGAAAAACGAAAATTCCTCGCAATGATGTGCGTGACGTTTGTCAAATGCAATATGGCGCTTAAATGAAATTTGAAATTCAAACGCCTTAATTACTTTTTAAGTACATTGGTTATTATGAATGAATTTTGAATAAAAATTTCGTACATCCTAGTTAAGGCTTTTATTTGCTAAACGAAGGAACATTCCAAATTCAAAACTTTTAAAAAATCAAAAACAATTTCCAGCAAATTTCATTTATAATGTCACCAATTTGACATTTCTCATATGAACATTAATGTTCCCCGCATAGCGTGCATTGTAAATTGAATGCGTTGCGTGACGACGAGGGAGAATCGCATCGCGCTCACGTATCGCCGTCACGCAGTATTGTATTTCGGCCATGACTTGCAGGTTCAGTCGGCACGTTGTTGTGAAGGGAGTAGTGCGATCGTGTTTTCTCTTAAACTTGTAGTTGTTATTTACACATTTCACGATATTTATTGTTTATACTGGTAAGCATTTGTCTAGAGTTGATTTTACACTTTAAAGAGAAATAAAAAAATTTAGTATGTAAAAAAGTATGGTTATATTATTTCCTTTCTGCTTTTTATGATGTTTAACATTGAACATTTTAAATATAAATTAATAATAATAATGTAAATAATAAATATATTTATATACAATATAGAATCAATAGTAATATCGAATAAAATATTTTAATCAATATTTACAGAAAATGGCCAGTTGGGAAAAATATCAGGGTAGGCTCCTGAAGCATTTTGAGGAAATGAGTAGTGCAAACAACAACAACAGTGAATCTGAATTTCATGCTAACAGTGCTGAAAATAACAGTTTAGGGCAGTGAAGATAACGAATCAACTATAGATGAGCAATATGTAGCTCCAGAAGAATCAGAAAATGATGAGACATGGCATACCAACACAACACCAATAAAAAACTTTGCTTTCGATGCAGATGCCGCTGGGATTCTTTTGTATATAGACGAAAGATTTTCTCCCATTCGGGTTTTTGAAAACATATGGGATGACTATGTAATGGAATTAATTATAAAATCTATGAATGATAACGGCATAAAACTTTGAAAGCCAACATGGCCACATACAAGGCATAGTATACAACGATGAAAACATGACAACTATTGAATGTTTAAATTTAATATTTAATTTTGCCTTTGTTTAATATTTGAATAAAGGTCATCATTCTGTCCTAGATAACTATTACACGAGTCTATCATTATCTAACAAATTACTTTGCAAAAATACCCATGTGATAGGAACTTCCGTGTAAAAAGGAAGGGTATGCCGCAAGAAAAAAACACGTCGTAAGCTTAGAAGAGGAGAACATGTATGGCGATGCCAAAATCAGACATACGTGTCCAAATGGAAAGATAAACGGGTTGTGCTACGTCTAACAAATACCTTACCACCCAAGCATGATAGACACAGCTAACCGGTGTCAGCAGGAAAACAGAAAACCCATTGAAGTAGTGAATTATAATCAGAATATGTCATATGTTGACGGAGAAGATAAAATGATGTTTTATTATTACTGTCCATAGTATGATGGTATAAAATTAGGCATTAGCTGGTATAAAAAGGTAATTTTTCATTTATTGGTTATAGCAGTGTCGAATTCTTACTACATCTTTAAAGAAAAGACAGGTTTCAAATGAAGTTTATCGAATACAGGAAAGTTGTCATACGATGTCTAACTGGTATGGATTATCAACAGAATGGAAATTCTTTGGTTCAAATCAACTACCATGGAACACAGAATTTTCCTGAAAAAAATTCTCTTCCTGAAAATTATCAGCAAAAATCTTATTTCCTGCGTTGTTATTGCGTTGCCTTATTTCCTCTTTCTGCACGGATGGATTGCTGTTAATTGCTGTTACAGAGATTCACCCTCCCTCACCCAGCGATCCATCATGCCCTTCCTTATGAGAAGAACTGTCCGTACGTAATGCGACACACAGTTCCAATTGTCTATTGATTGCATCATTTTCCCGTTGCGTTTTCTGGGGAGAGCACGCCTATTTTCTCCGACAGATGCGAACGGAGTCTTGTCCATCTGGTAAACGTAAAGAACGTGTGACAGGCGTCATCCGTCATCCCCGGGCAGAACACGCAATTTGAGGATGGTGACTTTCCCATCTTATACAGGTAATACTGAAAAAACCCGTGCCCACCGAGTAGTTGCGTCAGGTAATAATCAGTCTCACCATGCATTCTGTAGAACCACGGCCCCAAGTCACTAATCAGCCGTGCGGTCCACCTGCCTCGCGTTTCGTTTTCCCATGTTTGCTACCATAAGATAAGGGTTCTTCTCCGTTCCTCTCGGCTGACGGTTTCTCTCGCCGACTCCTCCCTACGTGAGAATAGAAGTTTCCGTTCGTCTGCAAGTAACTTAATAGGAACCACCCTCGAGATTACATATCAAGGTTCAGAGACAGTGCGATATGCAGCCGCTACCCGCAAAGCTCCTTGCCTCTGCACCTGTGCCAGACGCCTTCGGTGCGTCTCTTTACTAAGAGCGTCAGCCCAAAGCTCGAAGCCATACAAGAGCACTGACTCCATTGCACTCATCAGTAGACGTCTTTTGCTCGAGGTTGGTCCCCGCGTGTTGGCCATAAGGCGACTGAGAGCCGATACTCGCACAGAAGCCTTAACCGTTGACGCTCGAACCTGCTCGAAAAAACTCATCTTCGAGTCAATTATCAAGCCAAGGTATCTGATTGATTGTTTCGACTCGATGATCATTTCTCCCACGCGAACGAGAATAACACGAGGGATCCGCTTCTTGGTCAGGACGACGACCTCGGCCTTTTCCAGCGCTAGGCTAAGTCCACGGTCTGTCATCCACTCGCTCACTCGACGTATTACCACACCCAGTTTGAGTTGCGTCTGTCCGACAGTAAGTCCGGCGACTAGTACTGCTACGTCATCTGCGTAACCAACCAGGCGCGATCCAGAACGGAGGACCAGGACCGAGAACGGAACCTTGCGCCACCCCTGATGTAAAATCCATTCTTTGCCGGCCTCCCAATGTGTCATAGATGAACTTCCGGTTTTCAGATAGTCTTTCGATATCCGCGTCAGATACCTCGGCACCCTGAAATATTCCAGAGCACGAAGAATATCTGTCCATTTAGCAGAATTGAAGGCATTTGTCACATCGAGGATTATGAGCAGTAATATTCGTCTCGAGTAGTGATAGTGGGCTTCTGCCTGCTGGACCGCACTCACTACCTCTATTATTGTACCGATCGTGGATCGACCAGCCCTGAAGTCGTACTGCTGAGGAGACAGATGCCAGACAGTTCGGATGGCTTCTCCAAGTCTTTCTATAATGAGCCTCTCGAGCACCTTCCCAGCGGCGTTCAACATACATAGGGGACGATATGAAGATGGTTGCTCGGCGTTCGCCTTCCCCTTGTGGATCAGCACGAGCCTCACCTCTTTCGAACAATTTGGAAATGTGCCCTGCTGCAGACAGGCATTGAAAGTGGTGAGCAGCTTGTCAGGGCAAAGTTTATGTGCAACCTGCATCACTTACGCTGGTATACTGTCTGGCCCTGTGGCCTTTTTTCGTTTTAAAGCTTTCACTGCTTCATCCAGCTTGATGGCACTAAAAAGTGGGCATTCTCCAGGACGTTCAATATCTGCATCATCGAGATGAACTGGAGGCATAGGGAAAAGCCCTCGAACAATCTCGTCCATTTTTTTCCACTTCAAGGATACAGGGCCTCCTTGCAGCTCCTAGTTTCTGCATGGCAAGCTTGTAACCCAGCCCCCACGGGTCTCTGTCGATGTCCTCAACGCGATTGTGCCAGTAGCGAGCCTTGCTTTCGTTAATCAACCTACGGAGGAGTTTTCTGACCGACCTGTATGCCAGCGTTCGGGAATGTGACTCGTCTCGATTTCTTGCACGCTGGGCTTCACGGCGGAGTCATCTCTGTGACATTCTCTCCGCTTTTCAGCGATTTCTATCGACCACCAGTACACAGCAGGCTTATTGTGTCTAGGCCGTTGCCTGGGGATAGAGCAGTCACACGCATTTTTGATGAGCCTCATGGTGGAGGTCACCATGTTTTTAGCCGAGGCTCCGCCCATTGCCGTCATAGTTTCACCGCGCATAAGACCTGTAGCAAACATGTCGACATCTATTTGAGAAATTTTTCAACCTACAGTTGAGGGTTGGGTTGCTACACGTCGAGTAGCACACTCGCCAATTTCCAAAGCAATGTACTGGTGATCGCTCGCCGTGTACTCCTCCAGTACCCTCCATCTGTGTATCCTAGGCACTAAGGACTAAAGACATAAGGCACAAGCAAATGTCACATCCGGAATAGTTCCCAAGCAGCCTCTCCGTCGAAAAGTTGGTGTGTTCCCAACGTTCATGATGACAAGTTGCCTCCTAGCCGCCATTCCTAGGATTCTTTTTCCTCTCGGGTCTGGAAGAGGCATTCCCCATTCTATCGCCTTGACATTAAAGTCACCACCAACAAGGAATCGGCCTTCCGTGATCGAGACAGCTTCCTCCAGTTCACCGAACCTCCTCTGAAAACATGAAATTGACTCATTCGGCGTGAAAAAGACGCTTATGAATGTCAAATCGGCGCACCGATTGAATGAGCAGAAATGCATTTCCGCTGGAGTAAGTCCGAGTTGTGGGTAGAGCCCTATCATGCACCCAGGTGGCCGCGGTGCTGAATCGATCACAATACCATCAAGCCTCCTCCTTCATGTGGTGTTGCTCAGATATCAGCAACAAGTCGACTTTTTTCTCCCTCGCAACCTGGTCTAGTAAATCTTGTGCTACGGTGTAGGTTGATCTGCAGGAATTGAATCATGTCTTTGCTCTTTTCAGGCTTAGTGCCTCTTTGAGCTCCTGGCACCTTCCAATTCCTTGGATATGAGCCAGATCTTCAGACTTCCGCCCCTTATCTATGCATAAGATGCAACTGGGTTCGTTTGGGCAGTATTTCACCTTATGGCCAGAAGTGCCACACTTGTAGCACAGTTTGCTTCGATCTGGCCCCTTGCAGTTCAAGGAGATGTGTCCGAAGCTAAGGCACTTGTAGCATCGAGTTAGGGCTACCCTCCGACGTATCTTGCACTGTATCTTGCATACGTATCTTGACGTATCTTGACGTATCTTGCATTGTATCTTGACTAGGAGTTGCACAGCGTCTTTCTCTGGGATGTCTATTATTGCCCTCTAGCACCATGCTTTGAAACATGGAATACCGAAAGAAATGTATAGTTATTATCTAATTTTTGGGTGATTATGAAGTAACTTTTCGTGTAAAACTCCCAAAAGTTATGAAATCGGTCATTTACGTTTTAAATTTTGCGTATTCAACTATAGTCGCAACGTAAATTAATTAAAGGTGCTAAATTAATCAAAGTTATGTTTATTTAAGTAGAAAAGGTAAAACTATGTATACTTCTAATGTTCCAAAAATTCCAACACATATATTGTTGATCTTCGAACTACACTTGTTCCTACTGTCCGTCAATGTGTGAAAAGGAGTCATGTCGAATGACAAGTTTTTATTTATTTTGAATGTTTTTTGTGTACAGTTTAATAATAAAGCCATATTTTTTTAAGCAAAGTTTTATTCACATATATTTTATTTTATCCAATCATCAAAGATAAGACATAAAAACCAAAGACAAGATTTCACTATAATTCACGGGAAGAGTTGAAAAAATCAATTTTTGATTCTTCTTTAGTCTGGGAGCATGAAATGTCAAGAATATGTGGTGAAAACGCCAAGTCAATATTTTGATGAATGAGCCCGTTATAGACGAAGCAGTGAAACGTGGTTTGTGCGAAAAGAAAATTTCCGTTAAAAGATTGAAGTTTTTTTTAATCAATCAAGAGAAAGAAACAGACGGCTGTTTCGAAATCGATCTCATCTCGTCGTCAGTATTTGTCTACTGAAGTAACATGCCGACGTTGACAGGAAGATTTTCGTTGCCCTTGTTCATCAAATTAGGAAATTCCATTTTTTGTGTGGGTTAAGATATGTTTGACATACATTTGTGGAAGCCTCTACAAATAATCGGCGCCTAAATCAGTTACTTTGCTGTATTTCTTTCTACAACTATGTTAAACAATGGTGTTAATCCGTTATTGGAAGTTATGAATGTGTTGGCAATAGCGGTCAGAGCAAAATCGAGCATCAAGCGTGAAAACAGACGAAAGAATGTCGAATACCGCGCCGACAGGATAATTTTGATGCTTTGAATATTTCGTTGACCATAAGAGACCTACACTATGGGTGTCCCAAATTTTGAAACACTATTTTTTTCTAAACTTTTTCTCCAAAATTTCTCAAAAACAACGAACCGATTGTCTTGAAATTTTTCGTGGTTATTCAATACAAAATTATCTAATACGTATCATTATTTTTGTTTCGTTACTAAGTTTTTGTTTTATAGGCTGAATAATAACTAATTTTAGGTGCGAAGTCACTATCACCATGTCACGTCAATCACGTCCACCATTTTGTCATTAATCGATTTTTCAAAAATCGACATCGGCTCTCTACTATTTATACTACCTTATTTGATAATTTTGGTTTTTTTTTTGTTTTAGATAAAAATTAACATATTTTCGAATGTGTATCCTTTCCTAGCTTGCTCAGCCCGCCTTTTTTAATCGCTTCTCACAACTTTGTAATATGGCCTGCATTGTAAGACTCGAAAATAGTTGCTCCCTTACTTAAATAGTCTCCCTTGTTTAAATAACTCCCTGGCTTGAATAAATTTCTTCAGCACTTCAAAAAATGTCTACCATATCTTTCTTTTCATAGCTTAAAGCTTTTTCGTATTAGTGAGGACAGTTCTTACAGGCCATTGGTTTTCCTTTGGTCATGATGGAGGAGGAACACGATGGAACGGCAATCTTCATGCTTTGTAATTGAAATTTGAACTCATTTTTGTTTTTCACATCTGAAATATTAGTAAAAAGCCGCTGAATTCTGAAGTAAAAGAGTCCAAGCAGAGCCAGGTCAGTCAGAGCCTCGTTCTTTTTCAAACTGAAACATAAGATTTTAAATTTTTTTGGATTGGCCGCTGACTGCTTTTTATGACTTCTGTTTTCCGTAGCCGATATGTTTAACCTAAACTCTTTGGACTGGAGGACAAATGATGAACAAAAAAAAAAATTTATGGTGAACAAATTTGAAGGATGTGGACTAGAGTCTATGCCACAAAAACTAGTTTGCTGATATTCCGTTGTATACTCTAATTATTGGATTTTAAGTGGTAAGCTTTGCTATTTTGCTATTTGGATCATGTGTTGTTGAAGTTTTTGTGAGTGACTTGACTGTTGCAAATCAGAGGGTCCATGTAACAGTAGGCCCACCAAAAAACCACTTTGCTTTAATGAACTTTTCAATTTTCATCATGGGTTATGGTGATGATACGATTCAAACGGCAGTATTCCTGCAGTTTTTGTTGGGTTATCCAGATAATAAAATGGCATCAACGGATATATTAATCCTCATGTTGCAATCAAAGCAAACTTTGCAAGATAGAGAGCTTTTTTCTGAGATTGAAAGTATATGAGAAATTTTTTCCGGTGTAAAAGTACATGTGATTAATTGTAATACAAAATGAAAGAGAATGATAATCAGCATCTATCCACACCATCCTCTTTGTGGCCTTATTTCAACAAGTTTTCAACATACTAGAGTGTATGGCAACTCTAGTTTTCTTTGTGAAGTAATTGGGCTTCTAGAGTTTTTATTTTATGAAACCGAGCAGTTTCCTTTGAATCTCAATGTGTTGAGCCAAAAAATCCCGCATCGTCCTTTTTATGCCTGTGGGTGTTTGCACCTTATTGATTCAAAACTGGTTTTCCGTGTTTTGGGAAGTGCTTCTAGGTGCTTCGCTTGCAGAATTTCTGGAAACAGGTGAGTTCCTAGTGGTTAAAATAGTGGTGTCGTTATTGGTTGCCAATTGTTTCAAAATCGTCGTTTGATGTTTCCTTATAAACTTAAAAAAAGAGCAAAACCTGTTGCCTTTATCATTTTTAAGTAGAGAGTCCATCGATTATTTGTATGTCTCGATGCTTTCGGCCACGTCTAATTTTCTTATATCTCTCATTGGGTTGACCACCGTTATAATCTCTCTCTAAAAATGGCATGATTTACTAAAGTTGTGTACTCCGCTACCTTGACCTAAACTCTTTTGTGTTTCTCCGCTTCTCAAATTCCGCTTCCATAAAGTGGTCTTTAAGGCGTATTCTCTTCTATTTTTCCGATACATATTTATTACATTTGAGGCAAGTGACTTTATATATTCCAGACTTATGCATTTCAGGAATCGGGTCCTGCTGCTAAGCCATGACTCTTTAATTTGTTTTTCAACAAGAGGGTAATCTGGTTAAAGCTCAGTGATATTCTTCTACTGAGTGGCTCCTTCGTAGTAAGTTTAATCGGTGTCACCTGTTGTAGCAACTTCCTCCGCTTGTTTACCATATTTAAGATTGTTTGACTGGGTATCCATTTAATTTTTGGTCTCCAAAAATGTCGTGTTTCTGTTTTCTCTTCGGTCGGAGAGATGGGAAGAGTAAGCATCCGGTAAATCATGTGATTAAAGCATGCAGCGTTTTGCTGAAAGCGATGGTTATATGTGCTGGGAATTACTCTTCTGACGTCCGTCATTTCCCTATAGTTCCGAAATTCCCTGTGTTCTTTTCAACAGAATGACCAAAAACTGTAGTCTTCCTTCCTTATTTTGAAAAACGAAGATTATATCCTTATGCAGTCCATTGAGTGTGACAAAAGTCCGTTCTAAAGTTTCCTTTTTATACGGCAAATATGTCATCCAAGTACAGTTTAGCTTCTAGATCGAATTGAGTAAATTCTTTGGTGTTGTCACTGACAGGGTTTCGAAGTATTAGTCCATGCTCCTCAATTGTTCATCAACATGATGATGACATTTTTAGTGAAACAATTACCCCGGTCTGATTCCCTGACATATGTATTTTGGGTAGTCCTTTGATCCCCGGGAGAAGTATTATTGAAGTTTTCAGTTTGTCTTTCTCAATGCCTGGTTTATACTCTTTCATAAATTTGTCCATTCGTCTGAGTTTTCTACATGGTCTTTCTTAGATTTTATCGCTAATGCTATTGCTATAGTCTTTCTTAGCCAAAATTCTGAGTGCGTTTCCTTTCGGCTCGGCCGTAATTAACTGTTTTTGTTCCTGTATCACTTTCTTCTTGCAATTTTTTTTGTTTGGATTCCCTTGTTTTTGTTTGGTTTGCTGGGGATGGAATACTTTAGTCAGCAGTTGATGCTCTGTGAATTTATACGATGAATGGTTTATTACGAAGTCCTCGATTTGGTAAACGCGGCGGAGACCTCTCCTGTCTTCTGTTTCTTTTGTAGGTTCCTGTTTTTCTTTTTTTGAATTTTCCTCTTCCTTTCGCTCCCGTGTCCCTAGACCATTTTCCCTTTTGGCAGGAATAAGGGGGACTCTAGGATAAATTGAATGTTGTATGATTCCAATATTTTCCGGTCTTATTTGGCTCGAAGCATCCTGATGCTATATGTGATGGTTTCATTCTTCAGTGTTTTTGTACTGTTAAGAGTAATTAATGGTGATAAGATGAGTCCTGGATGTGATGCTAGATTATTTGAATTCGATTTAATTATATCGCTTTTATCCTTGCTGTGTGATACGATTCCTTTCCTGAATCTGATAGGGCATTGGTTGCCATGTTTAAAAAATATGAAAGAACTAATATAAAAATAAAAGAAGGGTTGACAGAGCACCGTTTTCAGAAACAGAGCAGTTATCTTTACATACCAATAAAACGAAACAAAAAAAAAACAATAAATAAATAATGAAACCCGTTCTTTTTTATTTTTAAATTCTAAAATTTTCTGACAAACACATTCCGCGCAGCGACATCCAAAATGTTTTTCAACAATTTTGCTTGTTTGCCATGTAGTAATTGTTCCTTTACAAAATGTGAGCTGCAGGGGGTCGTAGAGCCGCCTATTTGAAGTCCGAAAGAACACGAGCAGATGATCTGGTTAGAATCACGGTAGACTTTGATTATTTCTCCGAAGGCACCTGTCAAAGTTTGATGAGCTATTACCACAACCGAAACACTCATGTCACTAAGTACCTGTGGGATTCGAATTGGGCATCTAAGGGTGAGCACTCTAAGTATTAGTAGAAATAGTTGCAGTAGTAGAAGTAGCAATAGTGTGGTAGTGGTGGTGGTAGGTGTAATAGTTGCATTAGTAGTAGAAGTGGTAGTAGAACTACCACTGGTCAATGGTCAAGAAAGTTTCCCCGGTTGTGCAAAATATGTCTAAGCTGAATATAACTATCGTTAATGTCTCAGATAATTGTTTAGTATCGCAAGTCCTTATTAATTGAGTGAAGTCACCCTTGTACTACTTGAGTTCGCAGGACACTTAAACACATGCTACTATGTTGAGGTTATTATGGTGGGAAGTATGGCGTTTGAGTATGAGGAGTGAAGTATGACATATGATTTAGCTTTATTCAGAATACTATTACTCTCTAGGTAGCTTGGGTCCGCCGGGCCTTGCTTCGTGGGTCTCGAGGACGCGTTTCGGCTGCATATAGCCATCTTCAAAAGCATTAGCCATCGTGCATCTTCAACGAGCTGAAGATGGCTGTATGCAGCCGAAACGCGTCCTCGAGACCCACGAAGCAAGGCCCGGCGGACCCAAGCTACCCAGAGTTAATTTTGGCCTGCGGCAACACCAAAACGAACTTTTACTATTAGTCTGCTAATATACTGACCTAGCTTTCTTACTAGTGGTTGTGTGTTTATTCTTGAATTTGTTTGTCCTTTTTTGATATATGGACAATGCAATTGCTCTCTGTTCGTATGAATCAGTCAAAAATTCTGCAGCAAACAAGTTATTGATCGACAAAACCATTAACTGAACAAGTGAAAATCAAATTTACTATAATGTGGACTGTACAGTAATGGTTCTCGAGTTGGGCTTTTGGCTTTCCACTTCAAAGAAAATCGGTTAAACTTGTTTATGAAATTTCCAATTCTTAAACAACGTAGTTTTAGAGACAAAGTAAACAAAAACGACTTACGCCATAATTATCCGACCACGTTATAAGTCCTTCAAAATACGTATATAAAAAAATATTTTATGTATCCATGTGTGTACACATACTCAAATGTGGCTATGCGTAAATATAAGGTTGTTTTTCCTTCACACGTAAAGTAGTTTGCTCTTGCTTGTCAAATGTTTTGCGTGCTTTATTTCTGGAATCTGCTACAGCACTTACCTAAATGAAAAGGAAGCGTTAGTGGTCGGATACTCCACACTTTTCTGCGTCCTCAATTTTCAGCATTTACATACTGGTATAGAAGGGATGCAAACTAAATATTCAATTCGTGTAAAAGCTTTGCTATGTACGTATCAGTTGGGGTTTGTGGTAGCGACATATTTAAAACCAAAATAATTGAGGATTTATTTATTTTACCTTCTACAATCCGGTACTGACGATGTGGTACTGACGATTTCAGTAGGATTCACTTTTTCCAAATATACGGGTGAAGTCAATCAAATATAAATCAATTTTAAAAATTGTGTTAGTATGGAGAGGCAATAAGATTAACCACAAGTCAGGAAATAATTTGGCTGAAACCAAGAAAACCCTCAGTCTAAGGTTCCAAGGAAGTGAGACAAACAAAAAAGATGTGCCTTGAGGTAACAAGGAATTCTGCAATGAAATATTTACTGCGATAATTTCACGTTCCTCTACCTATCCACTTTCATTTGTTATAGCAAAGAGAAGGAGTTTGATTTTTCGTACGCCATTTTTGAAAAAAAAGGATACACGATTCAATTTAGTACCATACCATAACTTCCAATAGAAGTCAAGCATTGGCCAACCAAAATCGTTTTGAAAATTGTGATTCGATTGCGTAGTTAATATGGCTTGTATGGAAAGGGAAATTGAATATTTTGCGGAAGGCTGCGAACCACTTGTATCCCTTCGACTTGATTCAATCCTTGATTTCAACTCACCAACATTCCGTTTGGAAGCGAAATCCGTCATAACTCAATATCGACTGCCCTTGTACTTATGTAATCATAAGGATGTCGTTTCTCTGCGGACGTATATGCATACAAGCATTAAAGGAGGGTCCCGATAGAGGGTAGACTAACTCAATATTTCAACATGGGAGCCACATCCGCAGTTTGTTTAGATTGGTTAGTCCAACCAGGGTATACGACTGGTATTACAACTCAGTTTAGTTTGCTATTCGTCTCCATATTATCTGCGAAGGCAACTTTAGACAAAATAACGTTGTTAAAATACAAGAAACATTCAATCGATTTTTGTGGCGTTATTCCTTCTCCCTCCAGATCGAAAGTCCATTGGTTTACTACAGCTGGATATTAGCGAAACGAAAGGGGAACTCCAAGAAAAAACCATTTCCGACATATTGGCGACAGTGAATTCCCTATATCGCATTGGAACGACGTTGAGGACTTAATGAGTCGTAGCGTGCAAAGTAGTTTCATGTTTAAGAAGTCGAACTTTCCAAAGACTTTTCTAAAAGTTTTCGATTGCCACCCTCTGGGATTTTTTTTCCCCTTCTTCTCTTTTGCTATTTTTAGCTAGCCGTCTCTGTGGGAATGCGCTCAAAATCAAGCAGGATAGTAAGGGAATTAACGTGGTAGAAGTTCTTTTGCACGATTACGTATACAATAGGGGGAGAATTCGGCGCCATGCTGTAACCTAACAATTACTAGCGGTTCGACCGCGTGAAAAACTGCTCAAACTTTCAGTTGGGCCCAGGTTAAAATAAATTACTTTATTTACATTTCATATGGTTTGAATGAAAGAGTCCAAGAGTGAGCTGCTAATAGCTTCAGAAGTGGCGACATGTGTTTTAACTAAAATTAACTTGAAATAATCCAGGATAAAGAAAGCATCGGTGCTAAACGATAGATTTGCGTAAAACGGGTAGTATCGAATGACGTGGGTGTCTGAAAAGCACAGGAACTGCATATTATTTCGGACAGGAAATTATTTTTTTTTCAATTCATTTACAATCTATCAGTAAAGAAGTTGATTAATAAAACGCCTTGGCTATGTGTATTTACATGAAAAGTTTCACGAAGAAAATTTTTTTCATATGACAGAAAATTTCAAATGTTATATTTAACTTCTCCCCCCTTTCCGCATTTCACTGTTTTTCAATACAGACTTTTGCATTTTGGAACTTTTATTTTGAAGCGTTAAATTAAGCGTCTTGTTACGGTTGGCTTTAATATGGTTGGTCCTGAAAGCATTGTCCTATCAATCCAACTTCGAACAGGAACCGGAAAGTTAACTCAGACCAACCAAATGCTGGAGTGGTAAGTTTTTCCAGTATCTTTTTCGAAGCAAAACTGTCTGTTTCACTGAATGACTGTGAATGCTTTGAATTCAGACGACATTGAAGAATTAAGTTTTTTTATTGGATAAGTATTTTACAGAGATGACTTGAACAGGATCTGATTTGTAATGAAGGAGGAAGAAAGATAAATCATCTTCCGAAAAAAAATATAGATAATTGTAAAAAATTGTATAATATTTAATTGTGCTACATCAATTTTCAATCATGTCCCACCTCATTTTCAGTCCACCCAAAAACCTGATGGTAAATCGTTAACGAGAAGCGTAAACGTAAACGAGAACACTGCAAACAAACTTCCAAACAAACTTATTTCAACTAAAATAATTTGAATTTTATATTGGTGTTCATATAAATAATAATAAAAAAAACCCATTAAGTCTGTCAAGTAAAAAACGCAATACAAATACAAGTCTAGTTATACTTTTTCTATCTTTGTCTACCAGGAGCCACACATTGGTGTTGTTACTGTTTGTGCTGAGGCTATGCTGTTAGTTTATAATTCACTGTGTTTCGAGTGAACCGGGAGGAAAACCGCGGGGAAAAGAAATTTTTGAGGAAGCCAACAACAAATACAGAGTCATTTACATGGATAATAACAGGGGCCAAAATATGGACTCATGAATATGACGTTGAAACTGATACTTAATCGTTTCAGTGGAGACATTCTGGATCACCAAGGCGGAATCAGGGTTGCTACTCAGTGATGAATTCATTGCATTAACAATTGAAACAGTGAATAAGGAGTAAAACTTGTTTCTCTGAAATGATTTCCTCCGACAGGTATGGTATTATTTGTCCTTGAAATATTACGTCATTCCTCGGTACTTTCTTGGTTTCGTCCAAGTCTCAAGTGTCCTTATTTATAGATCCGTTGTTTACGCAAACAGGTGGGTGTTCTTTTAAGCAGGTAGAAAGAAGTCTGTAATTTTTCTATTTTGAGGGGGTTTTATGATTTGGTTCCAAGCTTCTTTGTCTGTTGTATGCTATCTCTTTTGACTTTAGTGGAGCAGTTTAAGCGACTTGCAGATTAGACACGAATGAGTGCTTGTTTGTTTGTTTATGAAGCGTCCGTCAAATGTTTTCTAGTACGTTCAACCGTCGTCCTTTATGTTATACACGTTGTAACTTCACTGTTTCCTTGACGCTGGTTGGTATACATTGGATACTAATCATGTGGTTTGGACACAGTTGTTGCGTCCGTTTTCCATATCCTTTTGTCCTGGCCCCTTATGTGCCCGAGAAATCTGGTTACGTCCTGATTCACCGATTTAGCTTTGTTGAAATACACAGGTTAATATATAAACACCCTGTTTGTTCAGCGGGTTCTATATCTACAAACAAAAAATACCCACACCGCCAAAACGCGTCTGCGGACGATACAAAGAAAGTGACAGGGAATGATGGAATGTCCCAAAGACAAAAAAATAATTTGATGCTCGTCGTAAGAAAACATTTCAGCGAAACAACCAACAGCAATCAAAAAGTATTATTCGGGATGAATTTAAATTTATGTTTGCATTAACTTCTAGGGGATTGTTTGAATCCTAGGTGCTTAAAGAAACACCTCGTGTATATTCAAAAAAATTTTTTTTTCAATGATTTATTCTTTATCTAAGGTGAAAAGCGATCTTTTTGAAATTTCGTACAGATATTGATTAATATTTTTTTAAATGCCCAGAATTGATGACGTAATTTTTCAAGTTTGGAACATTTGCGAAAAAAAAACAGAAAGTCATAGTTTTTTTTAGATAGATAGACTAGTATAGTTTTTTCCACCAAAAATTAAAAAAAAATCTGATTTTGAGGTTCAGCAAATTAGCTGGAAATCGGAAATTTTATTTCCAATCAACTGAATTAGACAGATCACTAACGCCATGCTTTAACTTTAGAGAGATCAACGCAACTCAAAAAACGCGATTTCTTAAATGACCGTCCAAAGTTCGGTTCCTTTGAGCTTCCGCACTTTTTTATCGTATAGATATGTAAAATATGTAATATATAAGATATTAGCCAAGTATAAATCAGAGCAGATGCTTCAATACAATTTGTAAGTCCAGAACGATGAAATACGCTGGAGAGTTGAAATATTTGCTCACGCAACTAGCTTAAAATTTTAACATCACCCTAAAACCTTTTGCATCGTATTTTTGATTGTATTTGGAACCAAAATCGGGAAAAACAAATTTCGTTATTTTGAAAATTTGTCACTACAAAGTCCCTTTAAATATATGTAGGGGAGCAATGTCAAACAAAAAATGCACCTTTATCATAGGCTTGAACCACTTTCTATAGAAATTTTTCTGAATCTACGAAAAGAAGACTATTTGGCAAATTATATACGTCTACTTACGACTTTTAACCTGGGTTTCGTGAATATTTCGTACCTGAAAAATAAAAACAGATTATTTATGGAGTGTTATGAAAATTTTTCAAAAAGTGTCCGTCAAAACATGTTAAACACGGCCCAATAAGGCGCTTACGTAAATCAGTTATTTAAACCCTTTAAATTAAGTTAACAAAACGTTTAAAATGATTATTATAAAAGCGTATAAATTTAAACTTCATAGAATTCTTCATTCGGATTTCATTGAAAATACTACTAGCGTATGCACATTATAGAAATTTTATGATTATCATCATCAGTTGCGCGACAGCTTAAATTGAATCGCAGCTACAATCTGTCTGGAATTGTCTCATTCAAGAACCATACTCTCTAGTTGAAAGTACCAGCAGTAAATTGCTGTGTGAGTCTGAATAGTCTTTCTATTGTTTCTTCAGATTTCCCGCCCATTTCAGTAAAGTGTAATATTGAAAATTTTGCGCCTTCCTGTCAACCTTCCTCTTATTTTTTTATCGATGTAAAATCTCTCTACTCTGTGAAACTGTCACGTGGAGTACACTAGAAAAAAGTAATCCAAATAAATGTCTTTAAAAAATATAACATTAAATAGTAATTTCAACAAGCCGGGAAAATCCTAATCTCAAAGTCATCCAAAAACCTATTGGCATTAACAGAAAAATTTACTGGCTGAGATACTTACTTAACATGAAGAGTTTTACTGTAAAAACATATTTGGACGCCGTATTGGATTACTTTGGGAACTGTGTACAATAATACTTACCAGCTGTCAAAACGGAGGGGTATACGTCAGTAGGACCTTGATGACCGCGCTCAAACTAAGAAACATTGGGTTTAAAGTGGGCGTCGAGTGGTTGAGAACCTTACTGCTCTCAGATGTATCAGAATCCTATCAACCTTTGATAATTGCAATCGAAAGTTTAGGAATAAAAATCAGTGGAAACTCAGTGAAAACGAAAATTCTGCAAGGTGTTAAAATGAATGAGAGTCAAACTTCAGCATTCACAATTAATCAAAATTTCAAAGAGAAAGGAATTGAAAATTCTTTTCAGTCAAAAGGACCTCGTTGTTATATATTTTATAAGTAAGGTAAAATCAAGAAGAAAGATAAAACAGAAAGCTCAAGTTATACTGCTGCATTCACTGCATCTAATAATAATAGTGACAAATGGTATGTTGTCTCGGGAGCATCCGGCCACATGACTAGATGTAACAACTTATTATCACACATGAAAGAGGCACCAATTGAAGAAGTGCAGGTTGCTAATGACAAATCCGTGTCTATGAAATGTTCCAGGCAAATAAATCTGGATGTCTGTGAAGATAGAGGTCAGAGCAGGTCAGGGATCTGTTATTCCGAACAAATATAACACAATGGTGGTAACAGCCAGATTAGTGAATAACATGTATCGACTAAATACGTTCAGTAAGCACTCTAACACATCTGATTTTGAAGAAAATGGTGCTTATTTTTGGCACCAACGCATGGGTCATCTGACTTTTAATGACTTAAATAAAATAACAGAAAATATTGAACGATTGAACATGATATGATGCAAAGCAGACTCGATTACCATTCAAAAATAAAGGAGCAAGAGCCACAAAACTCCTTGAACTAGTGCGTTCTGATCTGCGTGGATTCATGGAGACAGAATCTCTTGGTGATCTAAGTATTTTCTTATTTTCACTCGCGACTACTCTAAAGAGGTATTTATTTATTTTTTAAGAAGAAATCAGAAGTGATAGATAAATTGGAAGAATTCAAGATACATGTATAAAACCAACAAAATTGCAAAATGAAGTATCTCCGCACTAATAAGGGCCTTAATTCATCAAAAAGAAATATCTCTGATCTTTCAAGAAGTAATGACATTACACATCAAACAATAGTAGCATCCACTCCGCAGCTAAATTGAGCTGCTAAAAGTCTGAATAGAACACTGGTGAAAAAGCGAAGTCCATGTTATTTAATGCCAAATTACAGAAAAAGTATTGGGCAGAAGCAATACAAACTGCTGCTTGTTCACTTAATAGTACTCCAGGAAAATCCGTGTCCTGTAAAACTCCTGAAGAGATATGGTCGGGAACTAAATCAAGGGTTAATCATTTCCGTATATTTGGGTGTGAAGCCATGATATACATACCCAAAGAGAGAAGAAAGAAGTGGGATCCAAAAGCAAAGAAAGCAATTTTCACTCGTTATTGTAGTAATAGCAAAGGCTACTAGTCTTCTGGTTTCTGGTCTAAATATTCCTTAGTAATAATTCCTTAGTAAATATTTCGTCTACGTCTTAGTAAAGTCTATTCGTTTTTCGAAATTCGTTCTGTTTCAAAGATAGTGTAGACGTATGAATTGATTATGGAAAGTGTTGTATAAGTTTTTTGCTATTATTCCTGTCATGAGAATAGGATATGACTCAGGTAGACTTCAAACGGAGCTGCTTAGTATTGTTCGTTAATAAGCTTAATGAAGATGAGAGATGAGTTCAGCTCCTTGTGTTTGGAAGTTGTCGGTCATGTATTTTAACTTTTACTTCAAAATTATTCGTAAGCATATTCTATATTCGAATAGGTAAGAATAAAGTGCTTGATCAAGCAATACTCTCAATCCTATTCAATTAAATCCTGTCAATAATTTCATTAAGAAGTTTACAAAGACCTCGAGCATATCGACGTTGAGTTCCATCACTTCCATTTGACAAAGTATGGTAAGCGATTTGTAGATTGCCCTCCGAACAGCCAAGTCTTTGTACTCTCTGCTAATTTTCCGTATATGGGTCAAGTATTCTTGCGATTATCATTGTCAATATGTCACAGGACGTGCACATCTGTGGAGTTCTTCTGTAGAATTTACTCTCATGTTTGTTCAATGTCGATTCTTGAAATGATTGTAGTTTCAGCTGTGTTCACTTCGTTAGGATTCAAAACTTGTTGGCAATAAAGCCGTCCTTGTACGGCACCGCCTGGATTAGGATAATGATTGCTCACTAGTTCATTTGAACATGATCTGTTTTATTCATGTGCAACTATTGAAGGATTTTGTTTAATGGACCTTTCGATGTGAGTAGTAGCTCAGGCTATCGGCAATTTTTTTTCCGTTGACAAAATCGTTCAATTCTTCTAGGATTTATTGCGCCAAAAGTACGCCAATAGAGCGTTGGAAATGTTCCTTCGAACAAGTTTTTGGTCTAGCGTGAGCTAACATGATACCTGACCCATGCACAGCATTTTCATGCCTAAATCTTTATTTAATATCTTACACGTTCTTTCGACATTTACATAACCTCTGCTATCTCCCTCACTTCAATTCGGCGGTTGTCTAATACCATTTGGTTAACTTTAGCATTGATATCGTCAGTAGTCGCAGTTTTTGAACGTTCCAAGCGTTCCATCATCTCTCAAGCTCTAACAGCTTACAAGCTCTTACAACTCATCTTCGATTGATCCAGACATATTACCTTTCAAAATTTAATAACAGCTCTATACTGAATTTTTTCCATTTATACACAAATACTCACATCGACTTACTCAACCAACAATCAACCGAAAACCGCGAGTCCAAAATAGGTGAAATATTGGAGAGTAACTGTCACAAGATGCACAGCTACATTAACTGACTCTTATTGACGAGTGTCATCATCTTCACGTTGTGGTCGGAAACTTTTCACACCACACTCGTATTTCTATTAAATTCGTGCCATAACTTGATTTCTGTTCGTAAAATCTATCTGCCCGTTTGCACATTGGAGAAACCCATTTAGATTTTGAAAAATTGAAAGTTTACTTCAGTGATCCTTGTCTTCAATTGGAGCTTGGCATGCAATCACACATGCTAACACACACTCCCTTATAAGCGGGAGTGTTTAGGGATAAAATTCAAAGAGGCCAAAAACAGAGCGCGGTACAAGCAGGAAAACAAAACTGAACCGACCCAGTATAATGCTGAACGATGAAGGAGTAGAAATGGCTCGGAAGACTGACAAAAGGACGAAGACCAATGAAGTGAATTCATCGGGTGCAGTTCTAATTCGATTGACTAGCTCATTAATCGCTGTTCAGTTTTCGAATTGGAGGACGCACCAAGTGGTTTTGTTGAAAAGTCGAATAGCTTATATAAGCCTTATCAGGCATATATTTTGCATGAAATATAGCTTGGCTTGCAAGCAAGTTCCTCGATAACCCCATACTCCTTAAATCATAAAAGGCTACATCGCCATTCTGAAAAAAGTGATTTATTATTTGAATTAATGAAACATCTACACCAGACATCATCAGTGAGACAGTACTAGAGAGATTTGTGAAATTCCCAATTTGGTGGGGTCATCATGGCTGATATCTGCCAGTTTTCGGCTCAAGCCAAATAAGGTGAGTTTATAATATGGTGATATTATAACCTAAAGGAAATCGGTGCACATAAAAAACTTAATTTGAGAAGACTGTGTTTAGTTGTTTTTTTTTCAATTTCGTTATATTTTTCGGTAATATTTTATAAAGAATCGATTTTCAATTCTTGCAATTGATAAATTTGCTATTCCTGGACCATCAAATAGTACGTCATCATCGACACAAGCTTGTTTTTGATCTCATTTTCTCACTAAACGCCCTTCCTACGTTGCATCTTCGCTAGCTTTTTTCGCTATTGCGATTCTTTCCTTACCCTTAGAACAAATTTATTCATATTTGATTTGATGATGCAGCTCATTAATTCCATAATGTTCAATCATTCCATTCGTCCGTTGTTTAATATTAACAAAACATTTTTGGCCCCACATTTGACGAGTAACTTTTCCGAATTTTCGCTTAAGAGCAGCTTCAGAACAATTGCCTAAAGAGTCTTATCATATATTTTTAATACGGCTAGACATTCAATATACTTGAAATAGTCTTTGAATCAGAAAAATTTTGAAAAATTCCTGTCCAGGGAATGATTTCCATTACTCCAGTTCTACGTTTAAAGTTAGCGAAGCAGTCTGGGGCATACGGACCCCAGTC
This sequence comes from Stratiomys singularior, assembly GCA_954870665.1. NCBI lineage: Eukaryota > Metazoa > Arthropoda > Insecta > Diptera > Stratiomyidae > Stratiomys > Stratiomys singularior. The sequence continues at coordinate 109,451,733 of OX940877.1, read as the reverse complement.
GGCTTTCTCAACTCGCGAACCCAGCCTGGAACTGTGTGTCAAATGACATCGGTCTACGTCTTCATTTTTCCACCGGCTGACGACGGGTTACAGGATTCCTCTTTTCAGGTGAGAGGAGCGCAGTGGGAAGACTCTACTGGAAAAGGTTCCCGTCTACCCTTTGCGTCAACTAGTGGTCCAAAAGCCTTTGCTTTCATGTTCTGGAAGAATTTAATTGGCTCTCCTTCATTTGGTGAATTAGACACTGACAAATACAATATCTCTCCACAGGATGCCCACAAAGCCCTTTCCTCGGCAAAGGCTGTTGACTCGTATCTGGAGCTGTCCTACACCCAATTAGCGGTAGTGCCAATTATGCCTTGGAACCATTCTGCCTGATTATCGTTATGATGTTTCTAGCAAAGATGTAATTGTTAGGTCATTCCTCCCTCGCAGTCTTCATCACTTCGGTCAGAATTTATCTTTAGAACTATGATCATCTTTGATTTAGCTTTGCTTAAAGCCTTACGGAAGACCAACTATTTCCCTGTGCCCAAGTCATACTTCAGGTCTTAGGACTTTTACATCTGCCTTCTTTGAAAGCACGCAGCATCCCTTAGTCTTATGTGTGTGGGTCCTGCAAATATTATGTGCCATATGTGCTTCAGTTTAGACTTGTGCAGTTTACTACTATGCGGGGAAGAGGAAATCATCACAGCATATCCTTGTGAGGGGAGGGGGCGGCGGTGTTCCTTCAGTGAATTCTGGTTACAACTTAGCCAATTCTGATTTTTTACATCGCCAAAAGATGTATTGCTGTCTCTTCTAGGATGTCTACTATTGCTGAACTTTGTCCTAAACTGCCACCTTCTACTAGTGTTAGTTCCTTTGTGAAGCTACTTTTACCCTTCAAAAAATGTCTGATTGTCTCTTCAGTGGCCTTACAACATCAGACTCACATCAGTGTTTGCCGAACGTAGTATCTCTATATATATATATTTCTATGGTAGACATTGGCTATCGGCTATCGAAACCGTAGCCTTTCCTGCTTTATTGGGTGCACGAAAGCTTTGATATTCGAACAGGTTCGACGTTCTTCCTGGTTTCATGAAGGAATTCAGCGTGCGATCGTTCATCGGCTGGTTTTATCAGGAGTGCGTCGTTTCACGATTAAAGCGAGGCCTTTCTTATAACCAGTCTCTATGTATCTCCATCTCGTCCGAAAGTCCTTCTGTAAAAGCTTTCTTTCTTTCCCAACTTATTTTATGTGTTTTTGATCGTACTATCTGTTAGTCATCTTCTCTTTTCCCTTCTTTCTTTGCTACTTCGTGGGTTATTTTTCCTTTTTTCTTTGTCTGACCCGAGGAGACTGCATGCTATTCTTTTACCTTTTTCAAGCAGCCGAATGGTTTTCCACGATGATTATGATTATTCTTTGTGTATTCTCCTAGCTTATCTTCGCTCTTTAGCCATCTGTGATGGTAGTGGTGTATTCTTTCGACGAGATCGATGATGCTAATTTTAATATGATTGTTAATGTTTTTTTCTAACTTTGTGCGCACATTTACTTAGCGTTATACCAACTATGCTGATCTTGGCCGCCAACCGCTCTTTTTGGGTCCTTTTTCTCAGGTTGACAATGGTCAGGATCCCAGCCCCTGGCAGCCCCTTTTTATACGAGCCTTATTCTGCAGTTGCTTGCTTGTCAAAAGTGATCCGCTCCGATTTGTCAATCGCTTTTGATGGAGTCCTTTAAATACTTGATCTCGTTAAAAAGCCGCGCCTTCCATTACACGGCTTCCTTCTGCATTCCAGGAAGTTCACTTCCATATCACTTAGTCCCCCAGCTCTGTCGATCGATTTCGGTCTTGCGTCGCCCGAAAATCCAATCGTTCTTGTCAGCGAGGGCAAGCTCGCAACAAACGTTTTCTCTAAAGTTCTCAGCTCGATTCCAGAGACTAAATGTCCCACCGCTGAAAAATGACCTGACAACTTATCCACATCCCGATAGCCGGGCGGAACCCCTCATGATGTCGCGGCTCCCTCAAACGTTGAGGTGAAGATCTCTGCCCAGAGTTAATTTTTATTTTTGTTACTCATCCTTGGTTAAGCCTTAACACTTTTTCTTGGGTTCTCTTTTTGCATACGCTTTTAGTGGCACATCAATACGTCTTAGACTCACCAATGCGCCTCAGGCACAGCATTGTTATATGTACAATCGAAACCCAGAAATATGAATTATATAGGACCTGACGGTATTCGATAGAATCGTAGTCATAGAGCCGTTAGGTGGCCGACAGTTGCTGGAACGCAAAAAATCGTTAGTTATTATGGTGAAATTATTAACACCACAATTTACAAGTTCGACTTCCAACAGACGTCTTTAACCCAAAAGAATCACTTTTTCGTAAGACGGAAGAGTATAGTTGTACTGACTTACTTCAAAAAATTTAATAAATATGGCGCTCGAAGTACCGATTCTATAGCGACGGTCATAAAACGAAGGTGAAGCTCAGCGTAGCGACACCAATATAGCTACGCGTGTTTTACCAAGGTTTTCCCCTCAACTTGCTGCTCCGATACGCTTTAATATTTGGCAGTTTGACATACTGTTTCATGATATTTAAAAGTTTAAACGAGTTTGCTGCGAGGCCCCAATATATGATGTGTAACCTTTCGTCCGAAAGGATCAGATATTTGAATAATTGTTAATAGCCATCTGTTGATGCATTTATGAAACTCAATAATATTTCATAGGGAGAAAATTTGCATAAATTCTAATTGAATATGGAAATTTGCACCGTTTGACTAGGATTGTGTCTAAGTGTGTTGACAACTCATCTCGTCAAAAACGGAAACCAAATGTTTCGTTCTAATTATCATCAATGACCTCACTTCCCCGGTCATGCGTGATTGTTACGTTCTAATTGTATCAGGTTGTAAAACGGGCACGGCTACGATTGCATCAACCCGACCTAAATAGAATGCAAACAGGCAATCATCCATTTGAACGACTGAGCCGCATAGAATATGTTATCTACTTGGTCTCGGTGTGAGTTGAGTCCTGGCTATCCACACTCTTTGAAATGCATTTCAAAACAAACGACATTGCGTTCATGGTGTCATTTTCGAAGCATTATAACCAACTGACTGTCGACAAGTATATTCACACCAGGCAGGATATTGTGGTTACATGCATCCGAAACAAAAGGACACACAACAGCACCGATGAGCCCGCAGTTGATTTCAGTGGAGAGACCTGGCCGCCGCTGAAGCCACTCTAAACACTCTGGCACATATAGGGCAGCATTGGTGGATGTTGGAACAACAATTACTTTACTTACCAACTTAGCTATCCATACATATTTTCCAATTTACTAAAATTATTCAACCGCAAAACTCTAGTACGCTCTGAAATGTTTCGTGAAATTTGAATAGCACAGTTTGGCGCAAAACCCTTGAATATTTTCGGGTTGGTGAGCGTAAATGAAGAATGAAAAACTCCATTCAAGTACGTTCACGATCTCACTGCTGTTGGTCCTTAAAGGAGTTGGAATAGTTTGGGAGCTTTGAGCCTTTCATATTACGGGTTGGCCGTTTGAATCAAATTTCACTATCAAATAATTCCTGGATGAAAATTTCTCAGATTATCCAAACTCGAACCCACTACAAATCGGAAAATCATCAGCCTTGAAATAGAGGCATTAAGTATCGTCGTAGCCGGTGAGCGAAAAACTAAAGTTTTGATATGTCTCTAAAATTTTTTCCAAAAAATTGCTCTCTTTCCATTAGGAGGTAGGGAAGCAGAAAATTTACTTTGAAATGCATTTTCCCGTGATAGAAAATCTCCTCTTCTCTCGGTTGCCAAGTGGTTACGAGCTTCTGTTACGAATGAAAAATGTATAACACTCGCTGAAGAAGAACAAGAGCTAAACAAAAAGTATTTTCTTGCTTTCACTCTCCTCGTGGTTTCGCTAAAACGGATATACAAAGCATCGGATGGATATCTTACGCTTATTTTAGCTACGGAAATCGAAGGGTGTAAAATGAAATAAAAATACCGTAAGGTATCACTATTCCAAGATCCTCTGACCCGAATCCTTACACGGTTAAAGAAAAATATCCGGAACGCTTCAGTGAATCTAGCATGGAATGGTACGTATCTGTCTTGCTGAAACGCAGATACTTTGAAAGCGTATTTCACAGATGAACATTTTCTTTTAGCATTTTGAATAATTTTCCATTCGACTGAAGTTTGCCAGAGGAGATTGGTAATAATGATGTAAATTTCCGAGATAACATGGCATCTTGAGTGCTAAAAGGCAATGAACATGGAAAAGGATCTTACGAAAAGTTGTCGGGCAGATCAGTAGACGCTTGGAAAGTCAATAATTTTTTTCTGAATGGGATTTTAACACATTTCTTGTGATTTTAAAATGTTGATACATTTGCGATGGGAAAGCGCTCGTCATCTATGCTCAACGAAAGGAGAAAAGGAATTCACGTGTAATATTCTTGGACGGATCGGAATCATAAAAATTCCATAGCATTGGAACTTCATAAATATTTTATGACGGCCAATTAAAAAGCCATGAGGCATCGGTGTACACTTTGTTAACGATTAAAAGCCAAAACCGAAAGCCTTTATTTAATATCAAACATTCTAAGACAAATTATGAACATTTAAAAAGAAATCGTCTCATCGACTTATGAACAATAAAAGTATTCAATAGTCGATTTAATTTTAACGTTTTTTAACTTTTAAGAAAAAGTACTAGTTTCTTTGGTCATCAAGCAGTTTTTCTGTATTCGGATGAAATCGTGACTATAAAGGGTGTTTTTTAAGAGATATATGACTTTAAGTTGGCAACATTTTTCAATGCCACGTGGTGTGTGACAGCTGTCATCCGTTTTATGGTATTTTTTGATTGCCATTTTATCAGGAATTTGTTGACGCCTGAGTAACGTCCGTGAAGCTTTACTACGAAAAGAAAAGGTTATTTTTCGGGAAACTCATTCCAAGCTGTGTCAATTGTCCGACAGAATTGTCCATCAGAACAATCAATTCGATTAACCATAGATCCTATGCGTATCACATTTACTCTCGCTGATAACAAAATGTATCGATGTAGGCCACAGTGAGTCCATTCAACATTGTGCATGGAGCATCTACGTTTTCGGGCTTACTTATTTCAAGTTGTGCAGGAATTGACGCCGAAAAGTCATCGGGCTGGGCGTAGATTCGGTGCATTGGCCCTAGGACCAATTAGTGCCGATCTCGAATTTCATAAGCAAATATTGTTCGAAGATAAGGTTGATTTCTGGTTGAATGATAACAACAAGAAACCAAGCTGCCGCATTTGGATTGATGAGCAACCATATGTGGTTGTCCAAACACCGTAACATCCAGAGAAAGTCACTGTTTGGTGTGCCATATGAGCCGGTAGAATCATTGGTCCATATGTCTTCAAAAATGCTGCTGGGAATAATATTACAATAAATGGTGACAGCTATAGAGCCGTGATCAACGATTTTTGCGTTCGGGAATTGACATGGACCTCTGGTTTCAACATCATTCTGCGATGACGATGGCATGCTGTATGGCTTAGCTCGTGCAACAATTGAGTTATTGAGATCACTATTTGATGAGCACATAATTTCTCATTCTGGACCTGTGAACTGGCCTGCAAGTTCTTGTGACTTTCCACCGCTGGACTATTTTTTATGGCAAGACGTCAAATCACTCGCCTAAGCTGGGGCGTTTTACCATTTTCAAGACAATATTCGACGTTTCACTGGCGAGATACGGCTTCAATTATCGGTTTGAACAGTCGCAAATCGGACCTCTCGCTTGCACTTCCTCCGCGCTAGTCGTTGAAATCGTTGCCCGAAATCATATTCAGATAAATCGGACAGAGACTTAACTGTCCAAGCTTATGGAAAGGAAAACCATTTACCCGTATTTTTATTTCATTTCAAAGTTGTATATCTCCAAAAAACAACTTTTATTAAGAAAATTTACCAAAATTATTAAGGTGGTCAAATTGAAAGTATCTATACTTGAGTCCAATCCACAAAAAACAAGCTTGGTGACTTTCCTCTTCATACTTTAATTATCGGCCAGTAAATTTGATTGTGAGTGGTAATCTTTGCTATTTCTGGATTAAGTTTTGCTGGAGGCTATTCGGGATCTTGATCGTTGCAAATCGGAGGGTTCTTTCAACTGAATACTGTTTTCAACGGATGAGCCCACCCAGCGCTATTTAAATTGAGGTCTGAGGTATCTGTAGGCCTCTCGCCTTTGTGATGACATTATACACAAGAAATATAGTCTCTCATGGAACAATGTCTTATCAAACAATGTTGTCAAAAAATCCAAATTGGCAGATTTCTACACGAATCCAGGCAACAAATTTAAAGATTAATTATAAGTATCCGCGATTAAGTTTAAGGTGATTTTAAAACCAATTTCATGATAGTCAAAAAAAGTCATCCAACAATTTCAAAGTTGTATACCTCTTATCTCTTATAAGGCTTATCATATATGATGACAGCACTATTCACTGCTGTAATAATAACACTGATCAAAAATTCAAACTCACACCAGTGCCTGACCATCAATTCGAACTTTGGCTGCACTTCGAATAAACTCCCGATCAAACGAGATCCCGACAAAAGAAGTGGAATTATACTTGGCTTCATATAATTTTCGTTAAATAAGAATAACCCTCTCAAAAGTTTTGTGTAAAAATGCAGTACAAGTACAAATCTTATTATGCTTTTCTATCTTTTAATGTGAGAAGCCTCCCAGGAGTGTTCTCGGAGTGCTATGCTGCAGCGTTCAAAGCTACTCTTGAGGGCAGATTGGTGTGTAAGAAAACTTTATTGTGATATGAGGCAATTGAAGGTGAGAGCAGTTGACAATGACTTTGCAGTATTTAACAGTATTTAGATGTAAATATACTTTGTTTTTACGGTCAAAAAAAAATCATATTAATCATAAAAGTACTTACGCCTTTTTCATGCAGAAGTTGAGTTATAAATTTTAAAAATTAATAAATTAATATCAAATTAAATTAATTTGTATTGATTAATAAACGAATTTTAATTAAATCTGAACCCTTGCTTACTGTTATAACTAATAATGTTCAATCCTTTGAACTTCGAACCACGCTGGCCGTTAGTGTTCAGCTACTCAGCGCCACTTTGCGGCAGAAACTAGCATTTATATAGACTCATATTATTTAGTATTGTTTTGGAACTAAGTAACTTATTGTAATGATATAGGCCTTATATGAATAGGTTTAAATCGAGAAATTAATATTGAACACTCTATACTATTGAATATAGAACACTGCCCAAGTTGTTTCTCCCAGAAGAAGTTTCCTTTTGGAACAATTTATGCAATCCTGTTTTCTTTGTCCCATATCAGAAATATGCAGTGTAGTGTCAAATCTGACAGTTGTGAGTACGCTTCTCTCGTTCTCTTCCGACAAAACCGGCAGACATTTCTTTTATATATCTTGCAAATTTTGATATGTTTTGATTTGACGTCTCTTGCGATTTGATTTGACGTTGCTTCTCTTGCGCCATTTCAAGAAAAACCATCGGAAAAACATGCATGTATCAAAAAAAATACGCTGAAATAACTTAATTCCCCGAAATCACTGGTCAACTTTAATGTCTTTTAAGAATGAACAGATGAGTGCAAAGGGCAGGAACATTGATAGGCAAACATTCATTTTAAGAGCGGCGAAATCGGCAACAAATTATTCTTCAGGAGCAGCTTTTGCTGGTCGCGCTCGGAGCCGTTCGATCGCGGGACTTCTCAGGTGAATAGTAAATGTAGAAAAAAGTCCTGTACATATTTCTATCAATTTTTATTACGGGTTGAAATTTGAAAAACCAGTCAGTTAAGTACTAGCGGATCTTTTACACTCTTCTCTTGTCGGTACCTTCTTAGTAGGTTCATGAGGAAATTTGAGACAGAAATTAACTTATCACTATGTTCTAATTTTGCTCTTATCGGCACAGAGAGGAGTAGTTGATTCGAAAAGCTGGACAAAAATCAGTTAGTTAGTAAGTTAGTTAAGGACCGGATGAATGTTATGATTAAATTTTCTTTCACAATTTCCCAGGAAGATATTATCTGTCAGTTTTCATTTAAAAAAGTAGATGAGCTAGTGATTTGTTGTACGAAGTTGATGCGAAATACTTATCCGAGATTCCTATAATTTCTTTTTTAAAAATGAGTGAATTCAATTTTTTTGCATTAATCGTTTATGGGCCAGGTATGCAAGAATAATATTGCTTACTTCTTTGGAATTATGGTGCTCAGTATCCCTAGAAACAATTTTTCTTCTGAACTACCTCAAATTTTTTATAATTTGCACTTTGTTATATTATTTATTTTTAAATTTTGATATTGGTTATATTCTTATATTTCCTATCGAGTCCAAGCGTTCCTCTTTTAAAAAACGTTGAGGCCTAGTAGCTAACTACTAGTTAGCTTTAACTAACTAGTAACTAACTTTTTTAAAATAAAGTTGTATTTGAAGTCCAGATTATTGATTACGTTATTGTGTACAGTGTGTCCCAAAATTTCTCGGACTGGTCAAGATTAAAGAAAACTACGAATGATTTCGGCAAAACTGCCTTATTTTGCTCAAATTAGTTCCCTTCGGCTTCTCTACGCCACTTTGCACGGTCTATGAGCGTGTCAAAAGATTTATTTAAGTCATTCTTTGAAGTCATGTTTACAATGGCGGTCGTTGACTTTTCAATGTCTTCAATGTTCTTTAAACACTTTCCTTTCATGGCCAAATGTAATTTTCCGAACAGATAAAAGTCACATGGTGCCAAATCAGGCGAATACGGCGAGTGGTTCTGGCCGAACACGACGTATTCGCGAAAGCAAACGCTTCATAATACTAAGATAAAACACAGCATTAACCGTTTGACCTTGTGGAATGAACTCTTTGTGGACAGTCACCTAGGAATCGTAAAGACAAATCAACATTGATTTGATTGATTGATTTGCAGTTCCCTCTGTTGAAAAGGTAATGCTAACTGTATTCTAGGAATCTATTTGGCCGCAAATCGCATCTGTACTACTGTACATTGCACTGCATTCTAGGATTGGATATTCATCTATTTGGCAAAAATAACTACAATTACCACAGAATATTATTCGGATATATAATCGTATATAATAATTCGTATATAATTCGGATATATAATCGTATATATAAAATTCGGATAAAATAAATGACCACAACGATGAACAAGTGTAAATTAAATCAAACTAAATCCTGTAATACTTCACACGAAGAAGCACCAGATGCCTCCTCAGATTAATCCTTGCAATTTTTTCGTTTAATGTATTGATAAATGATTTCCGAGTTACGTATAATTCGATGTTTTACAGAAATAGTAATATTTTTCTACTCGCTTATCATAATTTTACAAAAGTGATATCACTGCTCACCTAAACAAACCAAAATAATACAAAACAAAAATGTTTAGAAATAATTTTGTGCAGCTTTTTGGGGCAAATATCCCTCTGGGCCACGAAAGTTGCAAATTTTTCAACCCTTTTCACTTATTTTACATTTTACGATGTGAGCCCCGATATGTAGTTAGTTGGAAAGACACGAAGAATAAAAAATTTGGTGGTATTTATCACAGATTTCAAGAAAACATAGGTAATACGAATAAAGAAGTTAAAACAAGTAGTGCACGAATACTTCGAAGAGAGAAAGAAAGTATAATCGGCGTATCGGCATAACCTCTGTTTTTCTGTACAGTTCTACGTCTTTAAAATATTCCCACAGCGTAGCTAGATACAGCATTAGCACTCTTCGGCAGCTTCATTTAGACAGAGATAGAAAAACGACAACTAGATTTATATTTGTATTGTGCTTACACGCAAACGCTTAGAAAGGTATATTCTTGTTTTACGCAGATACGCATTAGGGGGATTTACAAATTCGTATAAAAATTTCAATTATTTCGGTCGAATCCGGTAGATCACGAGAATGTTCAAAGTTTTGGTGCTGATTTTTTGCGTAGATATTTTTTATTGGGCCGTCGATGTTTGGAATAGGATTTTATCGGACTGTTTCTGATCGGGAATGATGTCAGATGATGGAAAGCAGAAACGGATTCTCAAGAAGAGTACACTGTGTGATATGTGAAGCCAATCGTTAGCCATTGAATGCAGATACTCCACGGGATTCAGCATCGATTGTATTGAAGAAACTTTGTTTCTGGTTTTTTCGGAGTAAAAAGTAATAGATGAGATTGAATGCGCTCTTTTAGATTTCACATCCTTTGCTGCCTTCACAACACCCTTGTGAGGTGCGTACGGAGAATTGCGTTCAAAATAGCTAGATTTGGGGCCGAATTTCTGGCATTGATAGTATTGTAGTAAGTCGTTCCTTTTAAGACGTGCTCAGATTTGACAGACTCATGGTAGTGCTAAACGTTGTGCAATTTAATGAATGCGTTTTTGCACTCTACCTAGTTGACTGTAATTCGAAATAAATTTGGTCTATTTCAACCGAACATGACTAGGATATTTTTTACTAGCAGACAGCTATGACTCAAAAAAATCAGGTCATTACGTTTTGATGCTCTTGTGTATCAGCTCCGACCAGCCGATATTCTGAAACTGCATCGCTTAAAAACTCTACGTAGTTATTTTATTTTTTGGGAAGGAAGCATAGTCTACGGCTAAGTTAATTTCCATTAAGTTAAGGACTATCAGGTTCTAGGAGAGTTCAGGCCAATATAGCAGGCCTATATCCTTAGTCAACAAAAAGTTGACTCTTGGTAGGTTATCGTAGGAGCAACTTATAGGAAAAAAATAATATGTAATGTTTTCAGCTAAGAATAGAAAAAGACCGCTGTGAAATGTACCAAAATAATCTGTTTTAGAGTCCAAGATGTTTATGATCCAAGCAAGGTTACCCACGACTTTCTACACTAGAAATTGCAGATAGGCCAATATGCACGATGATAGCCACAAGAAGGCTATTGCTCATGAGGAGAGATTGTCCATACAGGTGATGGAAGATGCGGTATATTAAAGACCTAAACCTTAATCGAAACTGTGTAGCATCTGATTTGGATTTCAGATTCCTATTTCAATCTTTCCAGCATAAGATTGGTAAGTAGCGATGATGCCTTGTTTGTATATTTTGAATGTGAGACAGATAACTCCACATATTTCCAAGTCATTTGACAGGCGGCATCATTACCTGCCTTATGGAATCAACAAGAGCACGCTAGATACCCTAATGAGAAAAGGTCTCAGTTCGTATAACTAATGGAACATTCAGTAGTAGCTTGGAAGTCAGTAGTAATCAAAAAGTTTGACAAATTTGGTATATTCGATCATTTGGTAGCGATGCCTCTCTTAACAACATAACAACTTTGTATTACAGAGTTACCCAACAACTCTGTGTCTTCTCCGCATTATCCAGTTGCTAGACACTACGTGCGATTGGAAGAAAAACGACAAATCGTGTGAAGTAGTATGTCGAACCGTTCCAAATTTACCTTTGATTGAGGGGTAGGTGTTAGCTGGATTATCTAGAAATCTGCCTGAAATCCAACACTGCAGACGAAAATAACCTTAACCTATCTACCGAAGGTGTATAGGACACATAAGATACATGGATAAATATTTAAAACTTCAATAAGATTCCGGATCAAGGGAATGTAAGAATGTCGTAAAGTCAATTTTCTTTTAAAACAGATAGAAATTCCAAAAACCTGGAAAAAATAGAACAACGAAATAACCTTAAAACTCAAACCGTAAATGAAATACTGAGGTCAATCTCAGGTGCTGCTTCCAAGAATTAAGGTATGGATAAGCTTTTTGTTTCCTATTTACATAAAAGCAGATAATATGTAATTCTTCCGCAGGGCTGCACAATATCCATAAATACTTTCAACGTACTCTATCCCTGTTAGTCCTCAATGAGAATATTTTTATTTTTAAACGAAAAGCTAATTCAAATTTATCGAATAAAAAGCTTGCATATGCTTCCTTCATATGTAATTCGTACTTATAACAACACAATATATAACATTGCATTGTTGTTATACTAAGCCAACGTGTTCAACTGCTATACCATAAAATTTACTATTATTTAAATATAAAGGCGTTGCGCTTTCAACGAAATTGGGCTTTGAGCAAGCCACCCGGTATTTAACCGAAAAACTTTTCATGTAGTTGAAGTGCAGTGGCTGTAAGGACATTTCTCTTCATAAACGAATTCTTCTATTTATAACCGACCACGACATGATTATGTGAAATTCCAAAAGTTTATTCTTCGCCATCATATAACTCAATGAGACCACTAGCCCGAGCACACTCTTAACGCTTCCAGGCTTAATTAATGATACTGAGTTAGTGTGCATCCTCGCCAATATCCTGGCACTACCGCAGCATCAGGCTACCATGAATCGTTTCATTAATTCAAATTCCATGGAGTTTTGAAATGGGTGGGGATAAATAGCAAAACTTTTTTTTTAACTACGTTAGTATAAACGGTGTATTTAGGATAATATTAATCTATATGTAAATTTATAACAATGTAAGCGCTTGTAAAACGTTAATAAGGTCTAACTTTGGTACTGAGTTAAAAAAATCCTTGGAAAAATACCCGTTTATGAGTCTACAGAGAACTAACAAGCACGGATGCAGTCTGCCACGTTACCTAAAACATTAATTTACAGAATTTCCAACTAGGATTGATTATTTGGTATATGAAGGTAGGTAAAATGTCTATTACGTGTTCTTTTTTGCTTGGGTCACTTGTTTTTAGAGAGAAAAATTGTTGTTTTTGTAACAGCAAACTCAGATGAATAAGCTATCCTAGTAGACGGAAGAGGACATTCGCTTGTGCGAAGGAAAGTTCACAGGAATATTTTGTGTTTCGAACATTTTTGATGAACAGATAGTTGATACGAGTATTGCACAGAATGTAGTGCAATACACAAAAAAATTTAAAGGACATGTTCAATGTTTTTATTGTAAATCAGAAAAAAACAACTTTAATACTGTTTATTACGCAGCAAATTTTCGTAAAATTTCATTCAGTAGGAGAGAAAGCTTGGCCAAGGCCTAACGTGACTTTTTTGTGGAAGTCTCTAAGTGTCTCCTTTTCCTGAACCTCAGGAAAAGGAGACACTTCAGGAATTCCATTAGGGAATTAAGATCAGCCTTTCACTTGCATGAATTGCGTGGGCCATTGAGCATGGTTGACTCTCGAAAATTCCGCGATCAATTTTGGTGTAGTTAGAAGTGATTTTCACAGGAAAATGCGGCTAATGACTAGGACCACTTTTCAATTTACCTTTTTGAAAAAAACGTTTCAACTTGAAAGAACGCAATCAAATCAACTTAAAAGGACCGAAAGAATTGCTCAAGGAAGCAATTGTCTTGACTGCTAGTGACTCTGAGTAGCAGCACCTGCTCGAACTACTCACCTCAGAAGAAATTAGTTTGGATAATTCTCGCGGCTCCAATCCTCGCGAACTGCCAAAGGAAAAAGAGTAGATGCTTCTACTCGCCTGACAGAACATACCAAATTATATGCTCAGGAAAATATGGTGGAATCGTTTAAGCTACCAATTTTTATGTAACCTTCTAGGCTAGTAACGTTGCTTTAAAAGAGTAAGCTAGTATTAACCAAAAGTGTGCCGCAACAAATGCAGATATCATACCTTTCTATGCATTCAAAGGCACTCAAAAAGAACGGCAACAAACTCAAAAAGTTAAGACGTCTTAAAAAGACAAAAAGTTCACATTTTCGAATGGCTTCGTACGTGAGTATTTGGGTCAGTAACCTCCCACGTCGATATAAAGTTAGGTCTTGTCTACGTAATGCTACGAAACCTATCTTTTTCAACTATCTTTTTCTATCAACTTTACCGTCAGAACTTCCACTTGATATCACTAAAACTTCATTACAAGTTCGCTAATGCTAAAGATTATAAAATTCGGACATTCGATGAACTCCACATTTCGGTATACGGCGGCTTTTCACTTGCCCATTTGTCATAACCATATTACATCACTACGAGGGTAGTCTGAAAAGTTTCCGACCACAACGTAAAGATGACGGCACTTGTCAATAAAAGCTTGTGAATGCAATGGTGCATCTTTTGACAGTTACTCACCAAAGTTTTAGCAATTTCGAAAGAACAGTATTTAGTTGTTAGTCGTTGGAGTGAGTTCATGTGAGTATTTTCGTGAAAATGGAAAAAAATGAGTATAGAGTTATTGAATTTTTGGTTTTAAAAGGTAAAACGCCTGATGAGTTAGACTCTGTGTATGGGGACTCTGCACCATCATTTCCCACAGTGAAATTTTCGGCAGCTGAATTTAAATATAGCCTTAAGAGCTGAGGAGAAGTTTATAAAAGAATTAAAGTGAGAGAGTTTGCAGAGGTAATAGAAATGTCCACAGAACGTGTTTGTCATATATTACACCAAGATTTAGGCATGACAAAGATGTCCGCGCGTTGGGTGCTGCATTTGCTCACGTAGGACCAAAAGCATGTTCGAATTACGCTCTGTTAGCGCAGTTTAGGGGCAATAAATTCAAGTTTTTGTATCGATGAACTACTGTAGATGAAACTTGAATACACCACTATATCCCAGTAACAAAAATAGAGTGAAGCAGCAGTGCTGCAGTCAAAACAGTGCACTGCAAACGGGAACCGGCCCTGAAAAAAGCAAAAACTATTTTTTCGGCTGGAAAAGTCATGGCGACTATTTTGGGATAGTCACGGATTTATTTTAATCAATTATCTTCAAAAAGAAAAATCCATTACAGGAGCATACCACGCATCAGTACTTGCCAAATTGAAGGCAGAAATTGCGGAAAAACTACCACATTTGCAGAAAAAGAGAATCCTGTTACACAAAGACAACGCGCCGTCACACACCTCAGCGGTTGCCATGGCGAAAATCAGGTAATTCCGGCTCGAACCGCTTGACTATCTGCATTACTCATCAAATCTAGCCCCACGTCGCTTTTTTTGTTCCCTCATCTAAACGCTGCGCTCGGAGGACAAACATTTTTGTGAAATAAGGAGGCAATTACCTTCGTGAACAATTATTTTGCAGAGAAAAACGTCGACTACTATTTGGACGCGTTCAAGAGATGAAAGCATCGCTGAGAGTTGTGTGTAGAGTTACAAGAACACTATTTAGAAAAAAAAATTTGAGAAAGATGTCTTGTACCAATGTCAGAACGGAAAGTTTTCAAACCACCGTCGTTATTCCCGCAATTGATTTCTTCGAAACTGAACGTATGTCAGTGGAGCAAACTCGGTTCATCTGTTCTAATAGTGTAAAACATCATTCATTTGCAAGAATACGTTTGGTTTTCCAGACGATCACTCTCCCGATACTCAGACGGACAAGCCATCGCAAAAGAAGATTTTGAATTTCTGATAAGAAAATCTTTGTACTATTTACGCATGACGAAAAGTGATAGGCGTTCCTGCAGTCTTTTTTCTGATTAACGCATTATTAACTCCTTAACCGATATATAATAGAACCTTTCTAGGGATTCACTCCCACTTTACACGGAACAAAGGTTTACTATGGGATAGACCTGTAGAAGAAATTCCATTAAATTCTAGTAGAAACAGGGATTTTTTGACGTTGAGGATTATGAGCTTTTTTGAATTTATGTACAGGAACAACCTTTGGCTAATGAAACGCTGAACATAATTTCAGAAGACTTATGCAAATGGTTCTCTGTGCGTTTTGCTACAATTTCGTTGGCCGTATGTTTGAAGTTACTCTACGGAGCACAAGGAAAATTGAGGACACTCGACAGAGGTATCTAGTCGCCTAAGAATTGATCCGTTCTCCATGAATGGAAATGAATACCAGTTAAACAAACTCAAAATTAAATATATCGACCGTATACCTCATCTGAAGCTGAAGTCGAGTCTTTGTCTGAAAAAGTAGGAGGTTTGTTGTTGATACCAAAACCGTGTACCATTAGAAAAAGTCATTAGTTAGAATATGCAAATTTTACCATTATTTTTTGCTGCATGTAAAACCAACTCGAAGCATATGACTCCTGCCTGTTTCTGACAACAAACAACTAAGAACAAAACTGAGATGGTAAAGAAACTGGAGGGAACGGCAGCCTCGAAAAATAATCAGCAGCCTAGCTAAAATTCTTATACTGGAACGCAAAAGGGTTACAGGGCCCTATTGTAATGGTACTATGGTTGTTCATCAATTCATACCACGACTCACAATGATACTCGGGTTTGTTAAAGGCAGTTAACCCATAAAGCAAAGGCCCAAAGTAAAAACAGCGTCTAAGGTTAAGAGATCTCATCGACCTGAAAACTAATCAAACACCCCAGGCCTAGAAGACAAAGTGTTTTCTATATCTACTGGCTACAAGGCGTTGCCATTTTCAGTGCTATTTTGAATACATAGCTAAGAACTACCTGAATATCTACCTTATTTCCTGATGATGCAAACCCAACCATAGTATAATGAATCAAAGAGTTAAGTTCCTTGCTATACGAACTACAAGCAGCTTCAAGGGTGGAAGGCCCAGACATTAGCTGAGTGCCCTTGCCACTCGTCAAGTGATCTAGAACGTTTTCTAAAAAATGCATTGAAAAATAATGCGTTTTGAGCATCATACTTTATACCCAGGCGCCTGGATAAAACAAAAGCTAATAACTGAAGTATTGTCTTAGACAAGAATAAACTCGGGAGATAACTATTCCTTCAGAGAATCATCTACAACGGTAAAAAAACCGACATAAAATTACTGTTTTCGCTGCCCCTGCAAAAAAGTAGGACGGAAAATTGGGATAGTGGACTTTTATGACAAAACGAAGGTTGCAACTACTGCCTACCCATCATTTACCATTACATGCAATAGCTGAGTTTATATAATATTTTTCTGCCACTTCCATTGCCATGGCATAGAACAAGGACTACAACCGACTTGGGACACCATTTTGACATAAAATTTGAAATAATTTGACATAAAATCTGACACAAAAAAACCCAGCAATGGTTTAGACTACAATAAAACCTGGGAACGGAGTAGAACAACGGAAACGCGGATGTCTTATCATTTAATAAAAAATGCAAGCATCGCTTGAGAATTTTCGAAACTGTTTATTGATTCTACTGATGAAGATCAAGCTGCAATAATGGTATTCTTGGAAACGATTTGAATTGATAACGATATTTGTGACACCAGATCCGACAAAACTCAGACTGGTATGGGTAGGCGTCTGGGATACAAGAAAATCAATTTGGTGGCATCGCCTGGAAGATAGTGAGTCGTTTGTCGGATTTTCCAATTAGAGGACACGGTTGATCGACCAGAACTATTGGAGGCGTCACAAAGAGATTAGTCATAGGATCTGTAGTGCCACTGCGGCGGCGAAGATGCAGAAAACCAAGGCTATATGCCATAGATAAAATTTCCTGTAAACACTTGAAATTTAATGTTAACGCCTACGAAGTTTTAAGGCCTTTAAGCAAGCTGCAAACAATATCGTTTGCAATACTCTGTTTTTAATTTGGATGCTAGCTCAAGGTAGTCTGTTGAAACGGAGTGACAATAAAATCAATCAAAGTACATCGCATATCGTCACAAGACCACATCGATAATTTAACTGCTTAGACATTTATGTGGTACTATAAAAGGGAGATACGGCCAGCTGTTTACACGGAAAACCAAAAAAATGGATACACAAATCAATGACTTGACAGTTCAGAGACATGAACCATTACAAGACGTCAAATGGTGATGAAACATTGATGTTTAAATGCTTTATTCGCCTAAACAAAGAATGTTGATTATTTTCTACAAGAAACAAGTACCTGAATTAAGAAAAGTGTAGAAGCTATGATGGAGGGGACACAGAAAATGCGTGGACAAACAATAGATATATAATAACCTGTTCATTGGAAAGACATGTTTATTGAAAACAGTGTGCAAAAATATCATTAATCGTTGTTAGGAGTACATCAGCAAAGCAAGCTCAGTTAGTTTTCATTGCTTGTTTTCAGGCTTGAGGATTTGAACACCGCAGATGATGTACAAGCTATTTAGATTTGAAGTCTAAATAAACGTGCTGATTAATGCCTAAATAATAAAATTTGGTAGTCCCGGCCTTCCATAAAATCCTAGTTGAAATAGGAGACTCATATATTGAACTAGCTTCAACAAACTAAGAAGAACGACGCTCCAGAGTTCGCAAAATATTGAACGTACTCTTTATAACTCATGCTTGATTCTAGGACGCATTGATTCAAACCAAACACAGCAAACTCAAAATAGAAAAAATTCATTGCCAACAAATGCGGCTTTATTTGAAAGATAAATTGTGTTAGAATATTACATCAATATTACAGATCACTTACGTCAGGAGTAATGTAAAATTGTTATACAATTGATATCAGTCAAATGTGCAAATCTTGCTCTGGCATTAATCTGCTTATTGTTATATGAGAAACAAACTAACCATCATATAGCCATGAGCACTTGATAATCTCACGGATTACAAGTTGGAAATTAAAATGGGTTCAAGCTGCGAACAATATTAGTAAAAAAACGATTTTACTTTTATCAAGCTGGAAATGTCGATCAATGCGTTCCGGCCAGGAAGTTGACAACTGATGAGAATCGGCAAATACGTACATTTGAAACCAACTTGAACTCTTTTTGAACTGTCATTTCTCTAACGGTTTCACTGTGAACAAAGTGTTGCCATATCAAACTTCTGTAGTTTGCTTTAAATTTGAATGATAACCATAAAAGGATCTATTATTTCTATAAAAAGGTGTTTAATGCATTAAATAATATAATAAACCCTTAAATTCACAAATCCAATAAAACAAAATAATCGAAATAATAAATGAACGAAGTATACCTATAGAATACCAATACAAGCAAAACTATTTTCAGTAGGAAAATGTATGTTGCAGTTTGTCTTTACATATCTTGGCTACGTTTTCTCATATATGTTGCATGTTCAGTGAGAAAGCAGCATTTTCCATTCGCATCCGATTTATTAAATGGAAAATTTTAGCCAGTTCTGTGCATTCAATAAAACGTGAAAAGGATAGTATAGTAGTGAAATCGAATATTAGAGTTTTGAAATTGGAATTCAAACTCGTTACACTCATTTATAAAATGTAACACTAACAAGGAATGGTCTTCTGTGGTACTATTGCCTAAATAGAAGATGTGCATGTTTGATTGCACACGATTCTGATAACATTTCAAATGAATTAGGTCAATAGAATCAATTATTGAGAATTCCCCATGCAACATTATTTTCAAAGAGATTTCATTGCAATAAATTCAGGCAAAACTAAGTCGGAAATTTGTGAATTTTCAGTTGCCAGCGAAAATTAAGGATTGTTTGGGTTAGGTCAGGAAGAGTTTTCTTGGGCAGATGCGGTTTATTGAATTGAAAACTAAGACAATATTTTCCACTCTTACCCATTGCAGGAAACAGATGTTTGCAGTGTTTATGTGAAAAGCCTGAATATCATTTGCATTTATCTGTTCCTGAAACTCTAAGATTGGCTTCTATGTCACTTACAAGGTGTGGCTTCGGTGCAAATTCTGCTTATCTTTTATACGTAGTCTCGAAAACATTCAAAGTCCACATATTTAGCCCATCTCTACCCTAGTACGCAAATTACTTTGCGAAAACAGCCTTCTTAACATCCACCAAAATCGGAAGAAGTTGCTAAAGAAAAAGATTGATCAAAGCTCTCGCCTTCCTCGCCTTATTTTTCTTTATTGGCTCTCGCAATCTTATGTTTGGTTTTTATGACACGAACTCCAAATACCGGCTTCCTTTTCTCAGTTTTTTACATTTACAACTTGCTTGGCATTCCAGAAAACAGGCGAGTGCTTCTTCGGTGTTGATAAAGAAAGTTTTTTTAAGACAAACACTTTTATTTATTTTTTACTCGGAACATTACGTCGTTCCACGTCACTTTCTTTATTTCATCCACATTCACTATTGCCTACACTCTGGATCAAACTAAAGCATGGGTCCTTCATGCTAATAAATCGTTCTGACAGCTTTCGCTTTCACTGTTTAAATGTCAATTCGTTTCTTTGTTTGATTCGCGGTCAATGCTCAGGGTAACTAACGCACTGACAAGTGTCTTGATGTTTTGAAGAAGTTGTCTTCAAATAGACCTTGATCGTATTTATTGTCGATATTTAAAAAAATGTTCCCTTGCCAAAACGATTTCCAAAATGAACATTGACTGAGTTCAAGCAAAAACTAAAAAATGAACAGTGAATGAACCTTTGATTCTGTTAACTAGCAAAACGTGGAACATGTTAGCATTTGCAAGCTTTCTCGAACAATAAAAATATTTCATTCAACATTTCTTTAAATGACAATTTACAGCCTCATGAAAAAGGACTATCCTTTTTTGTGTTGTCAAGGAGCAAAAACAAATGTCCAACACTAGCTTCAACTTGCCGCAGTGCGGATAAACAAAATCCCTAAATGTCCTCATAAATAATTATATAACAAAGTCGTACAAAGCTAGGGCACGTTCCTTTGTATCCGCTTTTTAGGGGGTAGTTGTTTAATCCCATTATATAATTGTTTGAGTCACGAAGCGAAATACAAGCTTCCATGATTTCAAGGCTTTTACTTGGCTCCTTTTTTGTCTTAACTCTGCCGTCTTCTACTCATTCTAATCATCATTTTAGCGATACTGACTCTATTTACATCCTCTCAACTCTGGCACAAGTCTTTCTTATGTCCTTTCTACTATGAATAGTTTGACTCACCCCTATGAGTTGTTGGCTCGCGAAGCCCGTAGTTCCATTCGTTTGCACTTTATGACTTGCGATAATGAACTTTAGGTCCTTTTTGAAGGCGACAGCCGCTTCTGTTTTATCTTATATGAACTCATGGAACTTATTAACACTCCAGGGACACTAACAAGGATAATTGACAAAATTGGTATTTAGACAGAATGCTTAAATGTTCATGGTAAAGATTTTATTAGCATCAATTCCTGCAAACCGGACCCAGCACTAGCGGTTCGTGAATGATCTGATAAAAGTCCTTTAGCTTTCTGAATTCAATCAATGAAGTATTCGCATTGCAAAGTTTACTAAGGAAATTCGAAATATTTCGGATATTTTCCATGTTTTGCATTTTAAATTTTCCAAAAAGGAAAAAAAAGGATAGAACCCCTTTTGCGCTTCATAACCGTCAAGGAATGGACATTTGTAACATTTTTAGCTTTGTCCAGTTCGTTTGTTAACTTTGATTGGTTTAATAAGTAATGAAGGATGTGACCAAGTTAGATTGAAATTGAAAGAATGGCTGTTTTCGAGTAATGAATGTACGAATTGCGTTTGAAGTTTGAAACAGATTGAGTTGATCAAATATTTTCCTTGGATGATTGCTTGTTTGACGAAGGCAAGACGAAGGATAATATTGAAAAGTTTTGGACTGAAATAAAATTTCAGAACCATTTAATTATCCGGGTCATGGGTACGTTTGAAAATTGAATTCTTTTGCAAAATTTTCGTTTAAATATGATTTTGAAGTTGGGTCGTAGATCGTAGGTACTGAGCCAAAAATTAAAAGGAAAAAGACTTTATTTTAAACTGTCTGAGCCTAATCCACAAGTTCTGGAATTGGCTGAGCTGGAAAAGAGCAGCAGAGAAGGAACTCTTTACGACTATGGAATAAGGAGCTGACATTTGGCTCAGCAGGATAGCATGGACAATACTAAAACCAAACCAAATGCGAGCGGATAAGGACAAAGACTGGCTAATGTCGAGCCTCACAAGCAGATAGAGACGGAGAAATTGACGGAGTGCGCGATACGTTCGCGGACAGAACCGTTTCTTTCAAAATAAATCTGCAGAATTTGCAGACGTTGCGCAAGCATCAACCTTAATATGATACAATGCCAAACAAATCAACCATAAATCGAATGACAGCTGTCACTCTATACGTAGTCTTAAAATGTGTTGACAAATTAAAATCATATACATTTAAAAAAAACGATAATGTTTAGATTTACATACATTTCTTTAGAAAAGCTGTTCAAGATAGTTTCATAGAGTTTGCATATCTAAGTACTGACGAAGTGCCAGCGGAAAAGCTTGCTGTAGGGCTATGTAAAGGAAACGTATTTAGCTTATGAGAAAATTGGGCATTTTGAAAATGTAGTATTGTAGTATTTTTGGATTATTCAGCTCAGTGATGACAAATGTACAACTAGCGCCATCTATCGTAATCTATGCACATATCTGACACTTATCTTTCCTTTTGTCTATTAAGTATGTGTCTATGTCTCTAG
Organism: Stratiomys singularior; assembly: GCA_954870665.1. NCBI lineage: Eukaryota > Metazoa > Arthropoda > Insecta > Diptera > Stratiomyidae > Stratiomys > Stratiomys singularior. The sequence goes on along the minus strand of OX940877.1, from coordinate 109,429,374 downwards.
AGAAGAAAAACAAACAATTTTTAAGCCTATGATAAGCTACTCTCTGCGTTTTATTATAATGGAAATCATAAATTGGAGTAAGCTCAAGATTTTGTCAAATATGTTATTCGGCAAATATTGATATTGTCATGTAAGTCCATTAATACCATGTGATTCGAACCGGAAAAAATACAAACACAATCGGAATATTTGCTACAAATCCTATAGGCTCACAATAATATTCCTTCCGATTAAAAACATTTCCAAATAGTGCAGTTTACCATGAAATCGGATTAAAGCAAAACAAGAGGCTTTAATAGCATCAAAGTTCTCCATGTGTAGTTGTCGTTGCCAAAAAATACATGCTGTGAAAACAAATCAGCACTGCACGACAAGGATTAGAATGGAAAAATAACCCCGAATTCAGGACAATCTACACGCACGTTATTCCCGATAGAAATTCAATTTGATAAATTGCTGAACTGTAAAAGAAACAGGATCAATGAAGAGGCTATTCCTTTTTTTAAGATAAATGAAAACTATTCTTGTATTCTTTTGATATTTGGTTTTGCTGAAGACGTGAGGAACTATTTCAACTATTTTCGGGCACAATAATCACTAGGACTCATTAGCAATTAATAAGTTCATTTCTATAAAGTACCAACACTCTCGTTGTTCCTCATACACTCGTAATACTAAATCTTTTAAGTGCACCATCAATCCCTTTGTCACAAAAAACCATCCACCACACAACATGCATTAAATTACCAGAAGGGTCTGTCATTTTAATACAAACCCCTGACAACATTCAAACCTTCCGGCAATTTATCTCTGATATAGAAACTGTTTGTGAAAACCACCTTGAATACAATAGATTTGTTTTGAACGTGGCGTGAGCAACACAAAAAACAACATACGGCAAATTGTGAATTGTGAATAAGGTCGCCACAGGATAAGGTAACATTTAAAGGCGATGAAAGAACAAAAATTATACGTTAAGGTAAGATGGGTAACAGCAAAAAAGTTGCAAACATTCCCTAACTCAACCTCGAACTTATGTAATCCGCATTGTATCCTGACAATCGGCCAGTACGTTTTGCAGTAAGGAATTGGTTGACGTTGAAAACAAAACAAACGCTTGGTAGGCAAGCAGTCACCCCTGCCAAAATCAGGGATAATGTGAAATATGTTAAATGTGTCCCTGTGTCTAATGGCTGATGTAAAAACAGCACAATTGAAGGATAATTTATGGAGCGAAAAAAATAAAAGCAGAAATCCGATAAAATAAATCCGTCCCGAAAACGGATGTGTGACCCGTATAGTATGATTGTTTCATTATTCCTTTTTTTTGCCTATGTCCTTTGCAAAATGCATTAATCCGAAACTGTAAACATTGATAGGGTGAAAGTTATAGAATGCACATCAGTAATTTGTACAATGGTATGAGGGTTGTACCGATCTATTAGTTGCATTCGAGCAGAATTTACATGAGAAGAACATTGCAGTGAATTTGAATGCATTTTAGTCAATTTGGCTAAAAGGTTCTTGCATATAAAAGAAAATATTAAGAATTTATAGCGAGTGAATGTCCCGTTTAATTTGACTCTTTTGGTGGTACTTGAAAGATATAGCTGCGATTTCTTGCGTTTTATAAGTTTTCACAAAAAAAAACATTGCATGCAGGTTGCATTTTATTTAGTTATAATTCCAGTTTAAAACTTTTTTAATTGATTTCAAAATAGCCAAAAAATTGAATATTATTCCCCGAAAAATGTCATCAAATGATATGAAAAAAATAATCAAAATATTTATACATTATTTAATCGGTCATCCAATATCATAAACTTAAAATTTTGCATTTTCAAAACGGGTCCTAAAATCCATTCAAAGTAGCATTCAAATAATAAGAAAAATATCTTAAAAATAGATACAACATAAACTTTATTGCAAGTAGCCTTCCACATCGGGAAACATTAATATTTTTGGTATCCAAAAAGGGCAAATAGAGACGAATGACCTTTCGATTAGGCTGAAGGGTATCGAAAGGAGACTTTTAGGTTTCAGTCGGATAACACTCATCATTTTCTCATCTTTACATCACTCATCAACTAAAAGTGAAAGAACAATATCCTGAGCCCTGTTTGAAAACTGGTTGTAGGAGTAATCTTTCAAATGACACCGAATGCTCAAGTTTTCGTCACAGAGACACAACTCATCAGCAACTGTCAAAAAAAAATTAGAAACCATCAATTGTGTAATTTCTGACACCGGGCTTTATCAGCAACTGACAAAAAACTGTTGAAAACCTTAAATGTTGTAATTTCTGACACCGGGCTACAGGTTATCTCAAAGACCAAACAACGAAAAAATTTGGGAAAAGATGATATACCAGTCAATAATCAACTGAAAGCTTAAATTTTTTAACTTAATTAGCATCCGTAAAATTTATCGAGCCCTCCAGGACTTTCATCCCTCCATCATACAATACTGTACTAAATACAGGCAATTTTTTGAAATGATTCTTCATCCAGTTGATTTGCCGTGGTTTGGCTACTAAGATAAGAAAAAAGGTGAATTAGAAAAATATTGAAGAAAAAATACAAAGGAAGAATACAAAGGACTTTTCACGATCCGAAGAGGATTCGTATGGTGTCGCTTAAGGTGTATAACCCTGGACTAACTTTTTGAATGCACTGCTACCAAATAATTTAAGAAAATTATTTGGGTTCATTTTCAAACCAAATTTTGAAACCAAACCAAATTTACTTTAAATTTAAATTTCTTAAATTATTTGGTTTCTTATTGTTTCAGGCATTACTCAATTGTCGTTAGCACGTTGAGTGCCACGTTGTTTTTCAAGGAAATTCCCGTCAGACCACGCTCGCTGTTTAATCACAAGGGTTTTGTGAAACAACAATTAAAAAAAGGCAATTTTTTCTTATTGTTCAGGAAGATCCTTGCAGTTTGAGAGAAATGCTGATATCGAGATTCACCCAACACGCTATGCACTTAGTCTTAGCTGTCTCGTTTATCATTGGTCCGCTAGATAAGCTTTCATTGAAATCTGCTCCCGGTAGGGATTTTGTTCAGGTAACGACAAAGTAATACGAACATTTATGGAATGTCACACTTGATGCATTTTGGAAATACTTTACGTTTATATTATTCAGTATATTCCACACACCAAAATCATTTGATATCTAAGCTCTCTATCTTGCAAAGCTCCCTTTTTGCAACATGGATTATTCGTTTTTCTGTCTTTGTGAGTCCTCTTCAGATTGTTCGAGCTTTTTTAATGCTAACGTTGTGGTTGAAAGGGTTTTCTCATGCGATAGCGTGCAAGGAATCGTGGGACGCAGCTATGGGAAGATCGATGAGTGCCTGGAATATATGTTGTTTTTTATGAATGTACGTGAAAACTGTTTAAATTCTTTGTCGTAAACACTTATCGATACCAATACGAATTGCTTCTTTTAACCTTTTCATACTCACACCTAACGACATGACACTCGCGTGCGGTGTCTCAGACCGATATTTGTAGATTTTTTGAGCATTTTTGGTACTTTACACATAGAAGAAGGTATAATGAAATGAAAGCAACAGCAAAATATTAGAATGTAACCTTTATTTGGTAAAAAACAGTCTTCCAATTCATTATTTTGAAAAAGAACCCAGAATGTACCGACATTCTAGTAGGGCACTGCGTCTAAGGGACCAATGCGCGAGTATAGGAAGGTTAAATAAAAAATCATGTGTTTGGGCACATGATTTTTTTTTTGATTGGGAACATCTCATTTCTATTAACTAGATTTCTTTCTATTAACTGGAAATGAGATGTTGAGAAAACTAGAAATGAGAAATGTTAAATCAAACAGTTTATAGATGTGATATGGGTTCTCGTCCTAAGAATTTCAAGATTGTATCGTCTTAAATCACGTTTATTTTATGAATTTCTGTGTAGGAATATTTCTGGAAAAGACTTCATAATATCAAACATTTGCATATCAAATCCAATGGAAATGAAAATTTTCTACATAGGCCTACAAAAATACGATTGTTGTCTATTTGGAGCAATTTCCCCGCATAAGAATCCTAGACCGGCATGGTTCTGTGTACGGTGAAAGTAGGTATCTAAAAGTGGCTTCAGAGGTATAAATATCCTAAAATAATACATCCTAGTTGCCTTCCAAGAATCTGGTTTTTATCACATGAACTAGTTATTTATATAAGCGTTATAAGCTGCTTGTAAGCGTTACCGTTATTTGTAATGATATTAGTATCGGAAAATATCATTTGTGCTTATGAATATTGTTTGTAATGGATTTACACTGGAAGATGAGACTTTCAGAATCAGATGAGAATTTCAGAGAATCAGAATCCGAATCTGAAAAAGGTTGGGGACCACTATATACGACAACAAAATTTGAGGACAAGTTCGACTTTTTCGTATTCTTCTGGTTCTGATTGTCGATCAATATCAGATTTCAGCCCAATGCAACGATGCAAACAATGATTTGCAACGATGCAAACGTCAAACACCTCTGAAATTCTGACTGTGTTTATTGTGTAGCATCCTCAAATGTTTAATATCCGTGTACGTGTTAGGATTCAAGATTTCTCCAAGCTTATTAACTCCAAAAAAATAATTTGTTGATGCTTAAGTAAGCAGATGCTGAACAGTCAGCAACCACGCCCTTCTTCAGTATTCTCGGCTTTGTAAATACGAAAAGCCGTACCTCTTAAAAGAAGAAAAGTTACATTAGTGCATTATAATACCCAGAAGCGTAGTTTATATATTTTAATTGCGTCAGTGTCTTCTTTAGTTTTGTAGCGAATGTATTTTGTTTCTCATGTTTCGCTTGCCTTTTTTCAACAATAAAAATTTCTCCAAAGTGATCCACATCAACGAGTAAACTTGTTCATAAGGCTTTAAAGCAACAATTTCAAAAAACGCAACTTCATTAATCTGTGAAGTGGAAAAGTGAGGCAAAGTTGTGGAATGATCTCGAATTTTTTCACTTTTGATTTTTGCGTATAATTGGGCTAAAATGTGACATTGACACAAGGCTTTTCGTATTTGCCTATTTAAATTTGACAGCAGTAGGTTCTCAACATGTTCCGTAGGGAATGAAAAGGAGAGACTGCTGTCAATTTTAGTTAGGCAAATACGAATAGACATGTGAAATGCCAGGATTAAGATTTCCCAGTAGCCCTTATTTCGAAATTTTTCCCTTTTTTGTATTTCATTCTAGCAGAGTTATCATAAGCTGAATATTAAAATGTTCCCACCGGCATCTGGGAATACTTTATACTAGACAAAACGATTCGGAGAAGTCCGAGTGTAAGATATGTCACAAAAGATAGTCACGGTAGGAACGTACTATGCCTTTTTTGAAAAATCACCTGAAATTTAAGTTTTTTTCTTCTTTAAGTTCTTATATTTGGACAGCTCCTAGATCAAATATTTCTTTGGTTAGCTTGACATGTCACAGATTATCAGAAAACTTTGAACGATAGTTAATTGTATTAAAATACGAGACTTTTAATGACGTTCATAATGGAGACATCTTTGCAGAAAAATTTAGCACAGTATTTGCTCAATGGAATATTCCAACCAAAAAAGTGCATTGGATAATACGAAATGAGGGCTCCAACATGAAAAGAAGTATTCGGTTAGCATTGTTAAAATGTACTGTACTGAAAATGCAAATTGCTGTCCTATGTAGTTTACAATCGCAGTATAACATAAAAGACATTGAAAAATTGTGGGAAAATTTCAACTTGTTTCAATCATTGAAACGTTGTTCAAAAGCAACTTGAACCAATTCAGAACAAGCTAAATCGAAAGCATTATTGTTAATAGCTATGAATGTTATAATAGCTATAATGATATGTATCATTTGTGATACATATCATCCAAATGCTTACGAAAAAACTTAACGACTTTTTGACAAAACCACTGGATACTGATACTATTTGGTTGACAGTTTCAAACGTGAGAATACAATTTTCAGCGAAATTGTCTTCTTTGAGAGATAACAATTAATATGCAGTTTCAAAGTATTCAGACCCTCGCTATAACCATAAAATGTTCAAGTCATTTGCCGAAGAAATATTAAAAGATGATACCTGAATACTAAAGATGATAAACGACCCTGTCGGCACTGGTTCGACACATTTTAAAAAAATAAAAAGAAAGAAAATTGAATTATTGGATCCAGAGCCAGGTGCATTCGTGTCGTGCATCTTGTCATGACGTTAGATTCATCGAGTATAAATGAACAAGAACCAAGTACGAGTAGGCCCCATGCTCTTCTCTACAAGGAATTAGTTATTAATCGCACTAAAAGACTGAATTTCGACTGTAAATCCACTTGGTTGATTGAAAGTTAACCAATTTTCTAAATCGCAGTCCTTAGATTCGCACGCATATATTCACCACCTCCATCTATCAGAGTTTCCAGTAAACAACTATTAAATGGAGCTAGGTTAATATATCATCCGATAAAATTAGAATGTATAATAAATATTATTAACAAAAAGCGGACGGTACAAAAGCCCTAACACAAGAAAAAAGAATCCCTCCAATTAGCGCAAAAAGTAAAGTAATTAAAAAATACGAAAAAAAAAGTTCTTGCAGTGCAAAAATTGTTGAAATTATTAGGTTGTTGCAGATAAAATGGCCGCTTCAGCAATAACATAAAAATGGCTGCTAATTTAGTGTATTATGTTGGCACAAGGCAGCGCAAATGATATGACATATTGAAGTTTAAATACTGCTACTTTGGTTTATTGAGTCATTTCTGTTTTGCACTTCATAGTTATCGTAAAAACAAAAAGAGAAAGTGAACATGGAAGCGAATCAAAAACGGATACTTTTCCTCTACGAATTTAAATTAGATCTCAAAACAACGGAAGCAACGAGGAATATCAAGAGCGCATTTGGGCCTGATACAGTTAGCGAACGAGCATTCGGCGGTGGTTCGAAAAATTTCGATCTGGAGATATGCTCCTTAGAAGTGAATTACGTGGACACCAAGGACAATCGATTGAGAACGACGATCTGCGTGCATTAGTGGAGTCTCACCCCCGCCAAACTATGAGGGATCTTGCCGTGAAATTAGGCGTTCTCAATTTGACAGTTTTCCACTACTTGCAATAACTAGGAAAAGTGAAAAAACTTGACACATGGGTTCTGCATGATCTTATCAAGCAAAAAATGACGTTTGGAATGAAGATTTCAAGTTCTCTTCTCTCCCGAAACAAAAAGGAACCATTTTTGCACTGAACTGTGACCTGCGATGAAAAGTGGAGTTTATGCAATAATCGTCGCCGATCGGCTCAATGGGTAGATGCCGATGAAGCGCCAAGACACATGCCGGAACTAATCCTTCTTCCAAAGAAATAATGGTAACTGTTTTGTGGTCTGTAGCTGGACTTGTAGCTCGTTCCTGCAACCTGGCGAAACCATCAATGCTGATAAATACTGTGCAAAATTGGATGAAATACATCAACGACCAACGACCAACGTCCAATGACCTAGGCTTGTCAACAGGGATTGAGTGTAATGATATAGCACGACCTCATGTATCGAGAACAACGGTCCAAAAATTAAACGAGTTGTGCTATGAGACCCTTCTCACCCTCCATATTCACCAGACATCACACCAACAGATTACTCTTTCTTTAAACATTGTGATCACTTTTTGACAGAAAAAGATTTTAGAATGATGCTGCTGTCAAAAACGCCATCGAGGAGTTTCTTCGAACTAGAAACACGGATTTCTACAAAACCGGAATAAATGAGCTTGTATCTCGGTGGGAAAAGTATGTTGGATCAATTTGTACCTATTTTTATTAAATAAATTTTCTTTATATAAAGGTCCAGCTGTTTAAAACTTTATTACTAAATCGGCCATTTCATCTGCAGCAACCTAATACAACCCAATCCTCAGCATGTAAAGGCCAAATCGAACTGTAACTTTCCAGAACGTTGTTTTTTTTTATTTTTTAACAAATCTTATTGAATAAAAGCAAAAAATGTCCAAGAACTTCCAAAATTTGTCAATCAACTCATGTTTTCTATGTGACCACCTCTGCCCTGAAGAATGACTCGCACGCTGCCCGAATATGACCGGCTGGAATTTTAGCCCATTCAACTAGAAGAACCGCCTTCAGCGCATAAATAATGCAACTTTTATTTCACTGTGACCTTTGCCTGAAAAATGCCACCAATGGAAAAGCCCAGCGGATTCGCATCCAGCGTCCGTGGAGGCTATAGTACGGCTGAAAAGAATGAAACGTTTTAACGCATCCATCCCTGGTTGACGCGTGCTTTGGCTCGTGCTTGGCTTCTGGTGGCCATCCGAATGTCAAAATTATCGTACGACGTTAGGTAATAGTTAGGTAACACGATTATTCTGCCAGTTCACGAATTTCTCAATTGGAAATTTTTTCGATATTGGTCAATTCTAGAGCGACGTGAAAATGTAACAGTTCTTTCGCTCAATCGCGCCTAACTTCTTTCTGAGCATCGGTGAGATTTTGTCCTTTTCCGAATTTTTGAGGCTTTACAGTGAGCACGATTTTCAATATTCGCTGCATCATTGTTATCCTCTAATTCACCAGCCATATGTCTGCCACTACGTCGCGGGTTTCGTCGAATTCGAGCTTTAACCTTTCCGCATCACCTCAGGCATTGATACTGTCTTTCTGCGACGACCACCAAAACGTTTTTGTACGCTATCAGTATTATGCTAAAAAGCTTCAGTTTGAGACACGAAAGTTTCATCTACACTGATGTGTTTGAGAGCTCTCGCGGTAGCCACTTTCGGCTTTCCAGTCAAATGCAACGAAATCACACTATCACACTTCAATTCCATCGTGGATAAATTTTTTTCGAACCAGTTGAGACGCCACAGACGAATCGTTTGACGTGCTTGTGAACAATGAAAAACGCTGTCGTTCTGCACACGTATCACATTAGTGGTGCCAGCAGGGTGGAAGCTATAGCAGTGCTAAAAAGTAAATTCGGCCACCCTATATATTCAAAGGAGTATTGGCAAACATATTAAAATACTTCAAGTTATGGGGGTTGGGATCGGACCCACACTATCACAATATGCTGAAGCTCGGGACGCCAGAACTTTGCAGCTTCTTAGAAAGCGGGAAAGAAAGTACAAAATGATGCTGAAGGCATTTTCTGTACAGCTGATATCGCCGATTAGTTTTAAGTGTAATTTTATTTTGTTGCGAAAAAATTTGAAAGTTTTCAGAACAACATTTACTATGCGGTATTAACCTTTCTTCCGAAACGGCTGTGGGTGTCGTTTATAGTGGAGATATGTCAAATAGAAAATTTTTTCCATTTTTTTAATCGAAAAATCTTTGTTTCTTTGGGTTTCGATTTCTTTCAAAATTTTTGAACTGAGTAACCCCAACTTTCTTACTTTTGTGTATCTTTTGAATCTCAATTTTCTTGATTACTGTGTTTCAGACAATTCTTCACTCTGATAACTACAGCAGCATTACATAGTGATTCACACGGCTATACTTATGCTGCCATTTCGAATGTATTTTGAATGCAAAGTTAAAAACTGTTTTTTTTTCATATACTTCAGGAGTGTATTTCCTATGTCTTAGAAGAATCAAGTCGATGCTCAATTAAGGGCCTGTCGAAAAATCTCAAAAATGGTTCAATTTTCTGGCCTCAAAACAAGGAAGAACCCTAAAATTGTTCTCCATTTATCAGAATCTCTTATTTGGGTCATTTTAAAAGCAACAATGTTCTTCATCTATTGAAAGGGACTTTCATGGTACGAGTGTAATCCATCCCTTTGAGACAGAAAAAACATTTAAGTGCAAGATTCTTAATTTAATAAAAGCCCTGGTTTCAAGAATTGCATGAAAAGTTTGCATAAAGCTATCCAACTATGCTGATTCAAATTAAGTTTTTTTTCGCATTTTCCACTATTTCTTTCCGGAAACTCAAATTTAATTACTTGGAAATACTTGTTCTTTATGCAAGAAGGTAGAAGAAGGCAAAAAGAAATCTGCCTAAGATGCCATTCAACAAAAACGTACTGCGAAACAACAATGCAAAAGTATCTAATTACTAGTTCATTCGAATCTTCCAGTAGATTCATCTCATTTCCTAGCTCGTCATAAATTAGATGCCACGTTGCCAACTGAAAAAGTATTTATCATAAGAATGAAGAAACAAAAACTGTTGCCTTCCAAAAGATGCAAATGGGGATGCGCAAGGAGGAGACGTCTGAGGGGGGATAGTACAATTTCATTCAACTGATGAATTTAGATGAGAGCACTATTCTTTTAATTTAGTGAAATTACTCGAATAAGCTTTAATTTCGTTTCGTACCAGGAATGTTCACTTTCCGCTCCATGTTGATATCGAAAACAAGAAGGAATCAAGATAAGTTCATAGATCGATATACTTCTTAGGCAGGAGAGTATGCAGGCAAAATTGGGACTAGAGATTGCCTTAATTGGAATTTATTGTTTCAAAGATAATTGGAATATTTTAAGATATTTAGATCGTTAACCACCAGATATAGTATTATGAGGCGGACGCGTAGCATATCCAACTTTTATTGTTAAATTCGTAAATCAATCAATTAAATTTTTTCGGATGGAGTGGAGGTTCAATTGCAGAGCTATATTAACAAAATTCCATCATCGTTTGCTTTTGCAACTTCTGGTGTGTTTTTGAGACTATATTTTGTGTGATAACAAACATCCATTTCATTAGACGTAGTTTTATAGGAAACAATACAAAAAGGATCCAATATTCGCCAGTCGCCATTTCAAAGTCTTTTGTGTCCTTAAAAATTTTAAATAGTTACTTTAAAGTTTATGCAAGCTCCCAATTAGACAACACAAAACATTGCCACGATTTCATGAGCATCCTAAAACATAATTGCGAAATTAAATCATGAATCCTCTTGTAATGGCTCGATTGTGAATAATGAAGTGGTCTTAGGCAGCAAACGAGGGACGAAACAGAATAGAAGCCATAAACAGTGAAAATATGTTTTGAGCAAGGACTGAAGGCTGTGGTTGAGTGCCCATTAATTTGCTAAATTATTCCTCTGAATAGAGCTCGCTGTATCATGGCTCATTATCAAGACGAGATTGACCGGCACGTGTCATATTCATCGTTTTCATGACAATCTACCAAATGAAGAATTTGAATTTAATATTATAATCTTCTAAATCTAGTCAAATGGGCATTCTATAAAAAACAAAAGTGACGGCAGCCTGTTATTCGCGGTTATATGGTACAGTGGCGTGGTGTTTGTTGAAATTTGAATAATGAAACTCAAATATAATTTTGTTAGCTATTGCAAGGAATTCAGGCAGTTGTTTGGAAAGGTAGACCTTATTATCATTTGAAATTATAAGTACACCCATGTCCAAATGCCTAAACGTAAATCTCATCTTGCTGCAAAAGCTTGTTATTTTTTTTTTTGCATCAAAATATATAAAGCAAGGACGACACAATAACAAGTCGGGAGTTGATGATTTTAATCTAGCTTTTACCAGAATCAATTTTGACAGTTCACTTCAGCTAAGGAAATTAGCAACTTTTGACTTCTCATTCTAACATGAAACGTCGTCTACGAAAAGTGCTTCAATGGAATAGAACCACAAAATAAAACAGAAATAAATTTTTAAGTTTTTCTTTCAATATTAAAAAAAATGCAGATTGCGCACAATAAAGACAAGCAAACCTGAATATGTTTTCATTTTTTCCTAAACTACAGGTCTTGGGTCAATGAGTCTATCAAAAAATTTGGCACGTAAACTGAAATACAAATACACATTTCCCCATAAAAGCAACACAAGACTGTAAATTTTAACTCTTATTATACCCTTTTGGATTTAAATGCTGATCTTTGGGTATTTCGGTTCCCTGATTACGAAAATGTACTTGGATTTCTCCTTTCATTCTCGGCTTATTTGAAAAATTTCTTTTGAATGTGTAAAGGAAGCCAAATTTACAAGTATTTCTATATTACAATTGAGAGACAGTTACATGACTTCAAAATGCCAAAAATATATTTCCGGGACAGTAGTAAATAATATAACGTATAAAAAAAACCAAATTCATAAAATCGAATCAAATAATGCATCAATTACTTTTGTGGTATCATGTTTTCTTCTCAAAAGCTCCTATTGTGAGATTTCCGTGAAAAGTTCAACTTAGATCATCTCATTTTAACAGCTAACAATAGTCCGCCATCATTATATTATGCCACCTTCCCTGATAGCGATTATACATGTCATTCCAATGCAGGTGAAATCTTTCGTCTTCCTCTTGCTCGTTATTTGATGCCCTGAACTCAGATCTTCTATCCGTGTGTTAAGATTAGTACTAGTTTTCGAGTTTGCGACGTGCTGTCAGCTTACCACGTTACATGGAACATCACTTGGAACTTTGTGCTGCGGTTCTGCTTCATAACGTGTTGAAATGGAGGAAGAACGTTGCAAATTCAAAATATTTCCATTACGGTTGTTATTATCTGCCCGCAAAACGAAGAAAAATCAATTCGAATGCACTCAAAGATGCGTATCCGATAAGCTCCCTTTAGCGCTCCGTGCTCCGTGTAGCGCTCTCAGTTAGTTTATTATGTTGCCAAATCTGTCATTATCAATCTATTAAATTTTCAGTTTTATTGCTTTACATTTGTATAAGTGATGCCGTATTGAGTACACCTGCGATTGTGCGTGTTTACGATTTTGTACAATTTTAAAAATGGAATTGAATTCGCAAAAACGAGTTTATATTAGCTTTTGCGTTTAAAACGATTTCAATGGTGCTACCACATTGAAAGTGTTAAAAAAATGTTTCGACAACGATACTCTGAAGAAAACAGCCGTTTATCCGTGGCACGAAAGTTTCATAAGTTGCCGTTAGTCCGTGAACGATGATGAACGCAGTGGCAGGCCATCGTCATCCAAAACCGACGAAAACATCAACATAATCAAAGAATAGATGACCGTAGACCGTCAATCGACCCTTAGAGAGATGGTAGAGTACAATGTCAAACCAGGACATTGCTTTTGGATCCGTTCAAGATATTTTGGTTAATGATTACGACTTCAGACATGTCGGTGCAAAGCTGTTGCCGAAATACATGCAGAAAGACATCTGCATTTCATGCAGAAAAGGGACAGCGTTGAAACGGATCATTACTGGAGACGAGACGTGAATTTATGGCGCATTTATAGGCGCAACCGAAAAAATACGTCGTTTTCAGTCGAAAAAGAAGGCGATGCTCACAGTTTTCATGGATTACAAGGCTTTTGTGTATTTTGAATTTCTTTTACAAGGACAGATCGTCAATAAGGAGTATCACTTGGGCGTAATTAGACGTTTGCGTGAAGCAATCGGCCAAAATAGACAGGATTTGTGGGGAATCAACTCGTGAATCTTGCACAACAAAAGCGCACCCTCGATGACACCACGATGATGATGAAAGATCAGAGATGCCTCTGTTGGCTATACTGCAAACCGAATAAAAATGGAGATTGGATCAAGCGCTGGCATAAGTGCGTTACAGTCGATGGGAAGTACTTTGACAATATCGATTTTCATGTATAATCTTATATATTTAATTTACTGAACCCATTCCGGGATCTTTTTGTTGAAGGTGGTACACGTAGCAAGCACTGACAAACCATGTGTACAGAATATTGGTCGAAGCAAGGTAATAGTCGCAAAAGTCGAGAAGAAATCGTAAAACAACTTGGTGCTTTTTGAAACAATCTCTTCATCTTTATTCCCCGAGAAAATATTTGCGTAGATGAGTCGGTTGTAAAATTCAGAGAAAAACTTGCAAAAATTGACCTAAAATAAGAAGATATATTTTTGGTATTGTTCTATACTATAGGAGTGAATCAAAAAAGATTTTAGTAACGCCAAATCTAACGTGTCAACGAAACTTCCTTTGCATATAAAGCCAACGATGCTCAAAGACATTAATGGGATTGGAGTTTGCATCTGATGTAATGGTTTTCCCTCTTCTTACGCTCTATTAGTTTTTCACTTAAGTCAAGTCTGCGGCAAATGCGAATCAGTGAAAAAATTCAGACATTCAAATATTGAAATTTGACATAGTCAATCGAAAGGGTTGTTCCGAGGAAGCCGCGTGAATTCAACAATCACAGATAGCCACACAGATGTTCGGTTGAATAGAGGGCTGGGTGTAATGCTAACAGATAGATTACAAGATTGTGAAATCTGCTCTTACAATAAATGAAGTCCTCCCTAAAAGGTAGGACACATCGAATGACATACTTTTGTGATAATTCACCCGAAAAGGCTCTTATGCATATCGACCAGTACTTCGTAACATATCAACAGAATTATCGATCATAACATTCAAATGTCATATTTAAAAAATATAAATACATTAAAGACATTCAAATAAAAAAGTTGTTTTCATTTTGCAACATATATGACCATGTTTAATGGTCCTTTGGTAATTTGTTTGTGGTCTTTATTTCTATTTAGTGCAATAATTTTATAAGTTTTCTTAAATTTGAACTTAAAATTAAGAGAGTTTATGTAAAAAGAGTTGATCGGGCAAATTCATATTTTTCGGTTGCCATTATCAGATCAACGATCATATCAAAAAAGATCAAAGATTATCTGAAAAGATCAAGATTTAAAGATCACCTGAAAAGCGGCTCATGTCATGTAATGAAAGAAATGTCAGACTTTTTTTTAAAAAAAAAAAGTTTTTGGAGTCGAAAAATTGCGTCGAAATCGGAAAATTTTCATCCGAATACTAACGTCCGCTTAAATTCTTCCTGCAAATGATTCCGAATTTCGGAAATTTTCTCTGAAAGATTGAATAAAGGCATAATTAAAAATAAAAAATCAACGAAAATTGGCGTTTTATAAGGTTTTCCTTGTCAAGATCGTGTTAAAAACTTTTGAAATTTTTTATTTGAAAAAAAAAAACAAGAAAAAATTCCAGACGGGAATAAAAAGAGAAATAATTTGAACTCGGATGATCTAGCGAAAATTGGGAATTCTTCCAACCGATCTTCCTGTTTGCAGACATTATAGACTTTCTTGGAGCCTTTGGCCAATGCTTCTTAAGTATCTCAACACAAACTTGAAAGCATTGGTCGTTTTTTTGTTAAAGATGAAGGAAGCCGCGTGGTCAAGCCGATTTTCAGCGAAATCGGAAGCTCTCCGGGAAACTGTAGTCGGAGAAATCCTTACAATGACTGATGATTGGGATCGCGTGGCGCATAAAGCTCGGTCAGACCCGAGACTTTAAAAAGGGAAACAAGAGCTTCAGGAGGCGTCAGTGATGATCAAATCTATTCTCTAGCACTACATCTTCTTTCTTGCTTCCTGCTACAGAAAGGATCCCCATAATCTGAAGGAGTCTGTAGGATTAAAAGCACGAGGCCTAGCCCAAAGTATTGTGTCATTTCGGTGCCAGTCAGATTCTCGTATTGGCTCAGAAGCTTTGCTCCATTGGGTCCTACACTCAGAGTGCTCATAGGCTACAGCTTCCTACCACGAAATAAATTACACTGTTACAAAAACATTGCAACAAAAAGTACAGAGGAATTTTGTTATTAAATAAGCCTTTATTGAAACACATGAAAAACAATATATTGAACTAAAGGCACGTGGAAGTTTTTTAAGTGGTCTAGTTCCCAGGGAGGACATATTGAAAACTGGTTCCTAGACTATTTAACAATTTAATATTGGTTTCAAAAGGTTGCATGGGCCGCCCTTCTTTCTTTTGTCATAGAGTTAAGCCACGTTTCAACCTTTTATCTTGGGTGCTAGACAAACAAATGTTTCTAACGTAGGAGTTTGAGACAATAGCAATTAATTGAGACTCTGACAATATGACTCTGACAATAAACTATCAGTACAACGTGCAACATTGGTCGACCAGATCCACTTTAATTTTGGTTTGTTCGTTAGGTGGTATTACCTTTTTACAATTTAAATATATTTAATATTCCGGTATTTTTATCAACATTTTGGATATTCTGCATATTGGATACTGCTAAACCTTTTTTATTATGTTATGGCGCATATAGTGGCTTAATGACGTCGACAGTGAATCCAAATTCAAATAATCAAATCAATCTTTTAAGAACGAGGTTGCATGAACTTGGGTGGCTTTTTTCGTTTTTTAAAAAGATTCCCACGTTTGACACCATTTCGTTAGATGTCTTTCTGTTAAATCCTTAGATCGAAAGATGAGACACAATGCGAATTGAGTGGATCTCATCAGTAACTGGAATGAGTTGTTGTTGAACGTTGATGAACTATGCTTATCTTTGCCTCAATACCCATAGGTATTACAGCGATTCACATACCTTACATATGTAAGATATTGATTTTTATGCCATATTTTGCTGCTTTCTGTTTATTGTACTCTGTGGTCACACATCTTCCTTAGAATGCAAACATTATTGCAAACCTTGCAAGCCGCCAATAAAAGAAAAGAGAAGTCAGCAATAGGTTCATATGCATCCTTCCTCTTTGTCTGTTCACAAACTGGAACTCCTTTTTTAAAACAAGGCCTCTAAATAGATGCAAGTGAAGAGGAAACTACAATGGGAAGTCTTTAAAGATAGACTTGCGTATGACAACATCACGTGCTGTAAACACAGGTGCACTTATGCTGCGATCACAAGTTCCTTGCAAGGATGGTATGAAGTCTATGGAATTCCAGGAAAAAAGGCAACTTACTCAAGACACCAAAATTTTCCGGCTATGCACCACTCACATTGATCCATAGCCAGAAGATACCAGATCACTCCACAGAAACTTTGTGATAATTTCCAAAAAAATACTAGCAAAAACAGCAAACATCAAAGTTCTGCAAAGACCGCGTAACATTCTAACATTCTCTCAAACCTGGTAAACTATATGCTTATTACCCTCACTGGCCAAAATTGGCGAAAAGGCAATACTACAAATACTGTTGAAAGTAGTTATAACAATATTTCCGTGAGCAACAATTTGGTTTTATTCCTTTGCACTCCACAGACTAAAAGCTGACAAAATTAGAGTCCCCAGTGATATGAAATACATTCGCCTTGTTATGTTCGACATGGGAAAGAATTTCTGGCGTGCAAGACTAATAATCAAAATGCATGCGGTCAACAAACCTCTTACCATTTTACACTTGCTAGACTTTTTGTTGCAACGTAGACCCTTGCGTATCAGAATTTTAACCCACCTCTCAAACTGGTGGCCCTGCGCGCTGGATCTTTCAAAATTACTCGCAAATATCAAGGTATCCCTGTATGCCTATAACATTTGATTATCTCATATATCGAGACAAGCAGAAGTTGACACTTTAAAATAACATCAGTCTATTAACGTGCTTTTCCGACACGATTTCAAACGGAACATAAAAATTGACACAGAACAAGCCAAGAATATTTTCATTGCACGAAGGAGAAATCAAGGACCACCAGCTCTGATACGAACAAAAAGGCAATAAGGAAAAAATGTCTTCAGAAAACACTCTGAACATTTTTTGAAAGATTTAGACTAACATTCGACTCACCTATGTCGTATAATTTTAAAGCTCCCTGTCTAGCAAAGCTCGCTTTATTTTCTACATGGGGTACTTGTATCACTTGTATTTCTTTTCCAGCGGACACGTCATGCTGATATCTGATATCAAAGATCCGCCGATCTAATGATCACAACAGATCTTTCGCCGATTTTCAACAGAACAATGCCTGTGTATTCAACACTAGGAAAATTAAATATCTTTTTAAAGAGCAAGAAATCAAACATCTCAATTGGCTGGAATTTGGACCCAGTCTCTACATCCGAAAAACTGATTTCAGATCAAATGTCAAATCTATAACTGCTGGAGACAGGTGGACTGTACTAACTTATGCTGAACGCTAATCAGATATGCAATTAAATTCCCTGAGAATCCATTTAACAATTAAATACATCTTCCACAAATATGGTCTGAAACAATTAAAATATTTGACGTACGACTAACTGCAGAGTTAAAGCCAATGAACTGGGCAAAGATGAGAGGACACTTAGCAACAGAGAAACACCAACCGCAGTCGATTACTGACTTTGGTTGAGAGCAGACATACCATTATTCTGAATCGTGTTTGTATAGTTGTCAAGGCATAAAATGTGTTAAGAACTTGAGCAACGATATTCAATAAAGTTTTGTGTCAAACTCGAGAAATGTGAGAACAAGGCCCGTAAAATCGGTTAAGCAGGATTACACGAATACTGCAATGAGTGACTCAGTGTTTTTGAATGGCACAGACTGTTGAAAGAAGATAGGAAGCTCGTTGCAGACGCCCATTGCCTCGAACGAGCGTCAACGACTCGAACCGACAATACAAAAATGAAAACAAAAAAACAATGAGGAAAAATGAGAAAACTACTGAAACAAGTTTTCACCAGTCTGCGAGATTGCGTAAGTCGCGTCCGAATGGCCATCTCTGACAACTGGAAGCTCGTTCATGAAAATGCACCGTGCCCATAGTGAGGCTACTATTGGTCGGTTTCGGCTCCGGATGACTTTCTAACTGTCACGGATGAAAAGACAGCTGGAGGGCTTTCGGTTTCACTCAACCCAAAAATTCAAGCAGCATCGAGAAGGGCTCTCAACAGCATCTCCAAAGCTGACTTCCAAAAGGGATGCAAGGAATGGCAGTAGCCATGCACGTGCAGCTAACAAAGGTAGTGCTGCAAAGAATATTAAGGAATTGTAAACATACCATTAATATAAAATAATAAATTAAACTACTTTTTCTGTTGGGCTATAGATTGGGGATAATATCATTTCATATGTGGTTTTCTGTGATTTTCTCCAGGTATGCTTTCTTATTTACGCACTTCAAAGTCACTTAATTCGCCAGAGTATCTAAAATTTTGAAAATACATTAATTATTTGCGGGCAGGAATGGGTATTTCAGTCCACGTGGTTAATATGTTGAACATCTTGTGGATCTGATCGCAAATGAAGAGCAATCAACAATATTTGAGACAGTCGATAGTTGTCCTTATATCAATCGAATAATACGTTCGCTAGTCCTTCAATTGCTATAAATTTCATATAAATAGAGACAATGGGCTCATGAAGCATAGTTAGAATTCAATAATGATAGACTGGTGATAAAAACGTTTCAATTTCACCAGCTCCAAGAAACCCCTATTCCAACCAGTCTAATTTTAATTAAAACTGACATTAACAATTTTTTGAAACATCAAAACGTATGAGCAGACTATGAAATGTGACACTACGTATATGCAATGTTTGGAGGATTAATATTCGCGCAGAGTAGAAGACAACGTGCGTGGTGCGAGAAAATTTGTTGTTAAAAATTTTAATTCAACAGTCACAATTTTCAGACTCTATGTCAGTGGTAAGATTCTCAAATTAGAATAAAAATGTTAAAAGAACTGAGGAATTACATGGATTAAATTTTCCTTTTATGTAGGTTTGTATGTTGCTAGTAACGACCATGTTGTAACAGCTTCCAGTGAGAATGATGGAATAAACTAAAGGAGTAGTATATAGCAGGATTTTCCAGCAATCTTTCTTGAAACCGTCGAGGCGAAAGTGCACTGAAAATTAAAGGGGAAAACTCAACTCAATCAATCTAATAATTTTGGCAATTTATTTGCTGTTCAAACCAGACTCTTCAATTTTCAGTTCTTAATAAAATTTTCCGCTGCCTTTTTTTTCGTTGGAACGCATTTAAAATCTAGACTACAATAAACGGCATAATAAAGAGAACAACAGCTACAAGTGGTAGAAAAATACAAAAAGAAAAGTGAAGTATTCCAATAAAGTCATTAGTAAAACATCTGATATGAGTAAACAGTGAGACTGCAGCAGGGTCCACCTAAAATATATTTTCCGGAAACCGAATCAAAAAACGTTCATTCCAGCGAACTACTGTCAAAGCGTGTATACTTCAAGATTTATTCAGAACGTCAAACTTTGACGGCAAATACGAACATGTAACATGTATCAACGGGACAGTCGGGAAACATGCTTACAGCTGGTAGTTATATTTGACCAATGCTGATTATATAGTTGCTAAATTAGTAATCTGTCAATCAATTAGTCCCAGAATCAAATACTACTGACAACAGAGAGTTTTGGTTCGGATTTTCTAGAAAAGTCGCGGTTAAGACATGACGCATACGTTCATTTTTATAGCCAAAGTTACGCGTTCATGTAACCAAATCACCTTTTGACTTAAGTATCTCTTCTTTGTCAGTATAATCCCTCCTTCATCCCTTCAGCACCAGCGTCATATTTGGTTGGAATCCCGGTGAACACCCGAATCTGTCAAGTCACTTCTATTAGGATGTCTTTCCGTGTCTCGAACCCTTATTGCCACCTCCCCCCCCCCAAAAAAGATCATTTTGAGAAGAAAGATCTAAGGATAGGTTAGATTTGGACAAAAAAATAGATGTAAAGCCATTACTATATGATAATATGCAAAATCAACATCGCACTGTGAAATCTTCTTGAACGCAGTTGGAACGAATCATCGGACATGAAATATTTTAAATGATGTTTTTTAATACGTGGTCGGTACTCAATTTGTAGTTCAACTTTCCTAAAAAAATATTATTATTCTTACAAGTTTGAATTTGGTGAGCTTGGGCCCTTCCAAACTTTTTTGCTCCTTTTCCTTAAGGTCTTCAACTCAATCGAAAGTGATATATCTGTGCTTCATTGATTACACTGGATAACACTGGTGCGGTCGAGGAAGGAATTGTTTTCATTAGATAAGTGGAATCATTTGAATGAGTTAGCAATTTCTGCGCAGTTTCCAAACATCCTGCTGTTAAGCTGACAAAAAAAGGAGCAGCACCAACTGAGTTGAAATAAGAACCGCATCTCTTTTCTTCGATTCAGTTTTCCTCATCATCATTCTCCCTTCTTCCGCAGATGTTTCCTCTATGCCACGATTTATTGCAGTTAGCAGCCCCCGTCAACTGCGACCTTTGTACTGTACTATAAATGACAACCAGCCTGGTCCTAATCACATGCATCTGTCAACGTGACAGATATTCCAGTCAATTTTTCACTGGACCCTGTTTTCACGCAAAGGTACGCCTGTACGCCTATGATGCAGGTTTCCAATCTTCTTCCTTGTCCAAATCTTCAATTGCAGTGCAATATTTTGCAGCGTTATTAGTTCCATCCCAATTCTATCATTATAATTAAAATCAGGGAACATGGAAAATGAATACAACTGAAGATATATCAACCGAAAAATCTTAGATTTTTGAGATTTGATTTCTGAATCAACGCGATGTGTCATGGAGGCTCAATGGAAATACCACAGGCGAAAAATCGCTCATACGTAAAATCTGGAAGAAGTGGTTCTGACTGTACTTGCTATTACCACTGAGTAAGACACTGACAAAAAATTTATAAGTAGCTACGTTGTGACCAAAGCGCAGTGTGTGTACGTACAGCAATATCACTGTCAGGTGACTTCTTTCAGACAAAGATAGAGAGCATAATAGTAGATTTATGCGTCTCTTGTGCCTTTAAGCAAAAGCTTTGAAACGGGTTTTCCTGATATACTTAAAAACCAGAGAAAATTTACCAATTAAAATTAAGTTTGACTTAATTTGGGTAATACTAACGCTGTGCAAACTCTATGGCTTCATCCCCAATAGATCAGGTGTGTATTTGAATGGCTTCCGCTATCATTATGCAAAGATGCACAACTATGCGATCGGCACCAACGCATGTTAGATTAAGGATATTCATTACAAATTTATTTCCATAAAATATTTCTCGGAAAATAGTCATGTAAGTTAAACGTCAATGTCTTCTGTTAGAATTTTCTTGTCTTTCTCTGTCTAAAATTTTGCTCCTTTTCAAGAAACAAAAGTGAAACTGAATGGTATCAAAAGCCTTAAATTTGGTTTTTTCTTGCATTTAGTATAGAAGAAGTACCAAGAGTTCATGGGTATCCTTTGAGCAACAAGTTAGGAACACATTTTACAGTAACACATCTGCGGAGGGTTCTTTCCTGGACGGATTGTTTGTGTTTCCCTCCTGAATGTCTTTGTGCCAAAAAGTTACTCGTAAATAATTGACGGGACTATGGTACATGACGTTGAATATAAGGAAAACATTTGTAATATATCGGACCATAGAAAAGGATCTAAATACAGAATATACACTTTGTTATAAACAACAGAATACAGAAATCGTTGCACACAATTGGGAGTCATTTTAAGACAATTTTTCGGCTCATGAAAACCCAGAACTTTTTTAATTCACTAAAAATTTTGTATTTCTCTTCTACAGTACAGCTTACAGCCGATTTCTTGCCCTCCAGCCCCAAAAGCGACTTTGGTTCCCGCGAAAAGTACGTCAACTTTCTCGGTCAACAGGCCGCCTCCATCTCCTCTTCATCTCCTCCAGGTTCGAAATCTGAGTAGCGATGAAATGTCGGCCTTGACAGTGTCAGATCAGCAATTTCTTGGCTCCTCCACTGGCCTTTGTCCTTCAGTTCTCCATATGAATACCTTCTTAAGTATCCGCTGTTCGTCCATGCGATTAGTACTGTCGGGCCATCACAGTTTTCGCAGTTTTATAACTATTGAGACCTAAAACTACTCAAATATATCGTGCAGTGAATTGTTATGTCAGAATCGATAATGGTCCAATCCTAGTTTCGTTTCAGTCTTCCGTGACGTTTCGCGACGGTATTCAGCATGTATGAGACTGCTTGGGTGAGGATTTATGTTTCACTTCCATAGTATACCACAGGTCTTTTTACAGCTAGTTCAACTTGAAACTTTGCTTTCCTGCGGATGCAACTTTTTCAAAACGAACAGAATACGTTATTTGCTAGTCCTCATTACCTTGTAACCCGAATAAAAAATATCTGGAAACGTTTTCGATATTGTATTTTTCAAGGGTGACACTTTGTACATTGAAGGTTTTTTTTCTTCGTCTTCGTCAGAATTTTCGTTATATTTTTGATTTATTTGAAGACCTACTTGCTTTGCTTAATTGGCGAGCTTCAAGGAAAGATCTGTTGTTAACGAGGGTGACAGGCTGTT
The DNA here is from genome assembly GCA_954870665.1 of Stratiomys singularior. Classification (NCBI taxonomy): domain Eukaryota; kingdom Metazoa; phylum Arthropoda; class Insecta; order Diptera; family Stratiomyidae; genus Stratiomys; species Stratiomys singularior. The sequence continues at coordinate 109,406,285 of OX940877.1, read as the reverse complement.
GATGTCATCCGCATTGGCTTCAACTTGGCACAGTAGTGTACCTTTTGCATCACCCAGTAGTTTTTTGATGGCATATTCCAGAGCTGGATTAAATAACATTGGAGCCAACCTATCTCCCTACTTTAGTTCAATATTTGTAAAATGCATCGGTGAGTTAGTGGTTGATACCGACATAAAATGTTTTCGACTTCGTTGTCATTTTGTTAAGGCAGCCTATTTTCGTCAGGATATCAAAACGGTGCATTATGTGGTAGGTCACATTACGATGAATAATGTCATAAACATGCTTAGAGTCTACAAAAATAGCTTCAGGCCAATATTGTATCCCAAGCATTTCATAGGTATCTGTTTTACTGTACCTGTTGGGTACATCATTGCCCGGTACGTCGAATCCAGTAGGTGCTCTGAAGCCATCTTGATGCTTCCCAATAATATTGTTGGCGTATGATCAGATCCCATTTTCTATTACTTTGACATTATTTTTATGCAATACAGAGTAGTGAGATGCCTCGGTAGTGTTCGCAATTTGCCTTGCCGCCTTTCTTGTGGATAGGGAATATCATTGAAGGGCCCCTCTCATGCGGCATTTGCTGTTCATCCCGAGTGAGTTGGATCACTTTATGGATGACTATTTGATCGCTGCTAACACCGTGTTTGATGAGCCCAACTGAAATTTCGTGGATGCCCAGCGTTTTGCTATTCTTTTGGGTTTTGATGGCTGAAGATACTCCATCAAAAGTTGATGAAGCTAATGGAAACTCTTCAGTGATATCATTTGCTTCCGGTGTACTAGAGCTTTCTAATATAATAAGATTCCCAAAATATATTGTTCACCTTCACTTCACCTTGTTTTGATTAGCGTTGCCGATGTCATCACCACAAATCGTGTTCTTGCGCTGATATCCTCGTTTCAGACTTTTAAAAACTTTGTTAGTTTGTCTTCTATTATAATTCACTCGGATGTAAGCGGTACCTTACGTTTTGCAATATGTAATTTTTTACAAAATAATTACTGAAATATCTAGCGACTAGAAACAAGAGACGAAAAGTAGGCAGCAAGCGTTCACAAAAAGGTTTTTAGTTAGAGTATTCAAACATATTTGATCCTAAGAGATTACGAGCTTCAAGTAAGAAAGACACAAAAGTAGACGGAAGACGGACAGTTCAATCCTTCTTGAACTTCCATAATTATATGCTTCCAAGTGGATACTTCTTAACTTGATAAGCTATCGAAAGAAATCGAAAGAATTCAAAAATAGAATTATTAGCGTAATAACTTCAAGAAAGTTTTCCAAATTTAATTCAAAAGCATTGGTTTCAATTAAAATAACTTATCCAGAATGGAAACATTTATATTCCGTATAAAATTGCTGCAGATCTGCCCGATATCTCATCTAATGTATCTGAGTTCGCAGTACCAATTGCGTTGCATGCAAAATTTAAATATTCGTTTCATCCACATCCTGGCGACATCAATTCTTAACCAACGCGCTTTGTGTATTCCCTTTCATTTCGCAGTTCAGAGAAAGGGAAACAAGCACAAGAACCGAAAGCAACATCGGTTATGGAAATTACCTCGTCAAGGTGCTTTTATTCATGGCCCAAAGAAAATGGCAGTAAAGTAACGTCAAAGTAAAACAGAAACAAGGCGCAACGTTTTGCATAATGTTAGTGAACATTTGATCTGTACGTACGCGAGTAAATGGTATCCACCATGAAGTATAAGACCCACGGGAGAAAGTCGAGTGTTATAGTTATTTGCTACCATCGCTGCCTTCTTAACACAATGCTTTCATTCGGTAGCCAGGATGTGCTTGACTTCGAAATGAAAGAGAAGTCATTCTGCGAATGAGAAATATAGGACAGCGATTGCTGTCAATGGAAATGTAAGAAGTAAAAGAAAAACGTAGAAGGACGAAAAGATGTAGAAGAGGATTTCAATGACAAGGACATTTTATCTGTGCAAGGCTTTATCGGATTCATGTCATGAACGAATGAACGAACGAGCAGGACGATTACGAGGCTGGCAGTGACTTCAGCCAGACTGACTGCTTGTAGTCCTGGTGTTGACAAGAAATGGATAAGACAAACCAAACGATTCAGCCACTCAAAGTGATTCCATCAAGATCTTGATGTATCCTATGATTTTATTCGTGTTACGTTTTATCATATCTTTGCAAATGAAATTGACTTTTTTGATAGGGTTTAGTTGCATGAGAATTTATTCAAACCAACAACGGGTGGTTAGGGCGTATTGTACTCGATACACGTATACAAATGGAAGATTGGTTATGGGTAAAACGGTAAAATTAACGAAGGATATGAGAGTACTGGATTGCTTTTGGGAAAGAAAACCCTACGCACTGATTTAAACAAAAGATAGGTTTTTGTCTTCCGACTTCGTTATCAGAATTTTTATACAATAGCGATAGCTTCCACTATTCAAGCCAAAAACTATATATATAAAAACGAAATTCAATATCCTTTACAAACAGCAGCAGACAAAATTAAACAACTCAAAGAGACCCATTTTCCAGAAATACGATACATCAATTTAATGAGGCCGTCGTGCGATTTTCAACCTCACCTTAATTATACTCTGACGAATAAGATATTTTTATCACTATTGTTGATCTAGGTGGATGTGCTGAGATATATTTGGAGACGTGCTCATATTATGTTTTTCAGATCTTCGGAAAAATGCTTTTGTCGTTTTGACTAGGATTCAACTTTATAGCATATACGCAACATTATTCAATTCCTTGAACAATTAGAGCCGTTGAATCGATATTCCGAAAATAAATATTTTTCCATTCGCTGCCGATTCAATCCCAGGAAAAGGATCCTTCCAATGGAACACGTCTTCATTTGCCTTCTATTGACTCATATATAAGCCAGCAGTGTGTCTAACATTTATGATGAAGTCAAAGGAAATCAAATCCGACAATTTAGCGGAAATGGGCTCCGTGTGCTTCCTCCCCCAAAAAAATATAACGTGATTCAACTCTGATTACGAAAGTTATAGCTTCGCATGACGTTTCCAAGGAAGGAAAGAAGGTTCAGCTGTGTGGAGACCTATTGGCGGTCCACTAGTAAACGTCAGCCTTTTTATTACATTTCTAGTTTCAATCTTAATATGACTTGGTGACACGCAACAATATCGTATTTTTAGCAAATCAGTAGGATCTCTAATGTCCTCCAATGTAATTGACAAATAGTTCAGTAAATCGAATTGTTTAGTCGGAAGGGTTCTCCATCGACATGCCTTGTGTTTTCTTGTGAAAACGATACACATATATGGCAGAGCTTGCCGGACTTCTGTAATGTTAGGAAGTCTAATTGCGCTGATATGTGAGTTGGTTTGGAAAAAATTTATGGATATTCCAAGATGTTTAGCGGATAAGTCTGTTGAAATAGGTTATTAATGGCTGAAATTGAAGTCTTATGACTAGCGGCAAAATTTGGGAAAATTCAGGGACCTGCTATTTTGTGTCAAGCAGAATGAAGACATCATAAAAAGCAAAGAACTGGCTTGGCTATACTAGACACCAACAAATAAGATACGAAGAAAATTAGGAAAATAAAGTGGAACAAAGCCTAGTTATCACATTTTTTTATTTTACACTCATCGTATCGAAGCACTCCTTTTTAATCGCTTTTAATTTGTATTAATCCTCACTCGTTTATCTCGCAAATGAGAAGTATTGAAGTATTTAGGATGACCTAATACCATCTATTTCCTTTTTAACTGATACATTTTGAAATCATTCGAATGAAATAATTTATAAGAATATATTTCTGTCGTAATGTTTCTTATAGTTAAATATATTTCCCAAATTTTTTTAAAATTATAACAAACTACTCTTCTGTTCTTAGTAAGTACAAGTGATATAAGTCCACATTTAAGTCATATAAGTCCAAAAGTGATATAAGTCTTAGTTAAAGTAAAATAAGTACACTTTAAAAATAAAATAAGTTAACGATGATTTTAGTAACATACACTTTTCCTCTATATATATAATCACAATTCAATGGTGTACGATTTTTATAAAGTAATCAAAATAATTTTGCCTATAAAACATTACCACAGAAATCGTTTGTTATGGAAGTGGAATAAGTTTATTCCTGAAATTTAAATAACTTTCTTTTTGCTATTATTACTGATTATTATGAATTTAGTGTACACTGCGCTTTAGCATTGTCAACAAGAACATTGTTAGGAAGATAACTGTATTATTCCTCTGATGAAATTCCAAAATAACGGTATTATCCCTCTAATTTAGTTAAGTTTTCTTTCGTAAGTCCGACTGTTTGGTTTGTGTTTCTAATAGATTGCACCGTGAGATCTATTTAAATACAATTGTTCATAAAGCAGACGAATTAAAGTTTGACATAAAATAATATTAAATACATTTCTTGCAATGAGTTCACATACCTATGAAGAAGGCGATAATATGCCGATTTGGTCTCAAAGTGTGTAATTTGATAAGAGTAACAAAAATTTTCGTAGGATATTGGGAGTTTTTTGTATTACAGAAATAAGACCCAAGACTATTAGAAAAATAAGACGAATTGTTGAATCGAATCAGGAAAGCAGTTTGAACAATATGGATTCAAGATTGCTCCAAAGGAATATGAGTATTAGAACTTTGGAGTTCTTCTAAACTACAAATAGGATTAGAATTTTGGTTCAACGACTAACGAAGACAACGTTGCTAACTTACGATCAAAAAATAATAATAATGATCAGAAGATAGGAACATCACAAGCATTCCAATAATTCAAAATGAAAATACCTGAATTTTGATTTTAACTTAAGAAAAATGTACAACTGGTGAGTCGCAAACGACGAAGATAATAATACAACATTTTTCAGCTAGAAAATACATAGAGGAAAATTTTTTTCCAGGCAGTTCTGTTGAGAGTCTCTCACTCAGGGCGTAAACAGTCTTCAACTTCAAACAAAAATAACCAACAAAAAATAACAAAATATTCCTGGAACGAGTCTTCCTGGGAAGCAGTGGCCAGATTCGCGCCAACGTAGAGATTACTGGCTATAATGTCTTTAAAATAATGGCTTACAATTTTGATACATAATTCAACTTGATACATAATTCAACATCCAGCATCCACCAGTCTGGCATTGTGGAGCCAGACGGATTCTGCCACTAAGAGTGTAAAGAGCCACTATTCGCTGCGTAAGCCAAGCATCGTCGCTAAAGACAATGAATTGTGGTGAATTTTAGGAAATAAGGCGAAAGTTATAAATTTTTGAGTGTCAGTTGTTTTGTGTATTCCTCGTTTTTGCATTAGCTGATTTTCATGATCAGCGCTCGCACATACGAGTACAGTTTTGCTGCTGAAACAGTCTCTCTAAATGTTAAAAAAGGCCTGCGAGGATGATGTTATTGGAAAAAGTCAACTGGTGTTGGGTGGCTTCGAAATGTTTCCCCTTTCAGAAATCAAACCAGACAAACCGAAAAGTTAAAAATTATCCCGCAAGATTGACTACGGACTTTTGAAGAATTCTTGAGCTGTCGATTCAGTTCAGTGAATTTCAACGAAAAATTTGATAATGAACAGAGTTTCTCCCACAATCTGACCGTTTACTGTAAAACAAAGATAAGGCCGTGAGAAAGTATGCTTTTCTTGAAAGGAAGAGTTTCCAAATGATTGGAATCTGTTACCTTAGATAATATGATGACAAATCATGAGCTGTTACAAACCTGAAACGAAGCAACAATCAAGCCAGAGGAAGACTTCAAGTTCGCCTCGCCTTCAAAAAAGCTCGTCGAACGAAATGAAACGTCAAAACTACGCTGATTTGTTTTTTCGGTGAGGGAGGAATTGTTGGTTCAAAACTAAATCCTCTACAGGATCCGAAAGTAGTAAAGAAAAAAAAAATTTCCTGTCACTTGCAGTGGAAGAAGTATAACTTGTTCAGGTCGATCAACTGGTTTTTCTCAAGATGGTAACGCGTCTGTTCACACAGCCCTATATGTGCGCCAAATTTGGCTTGACACTCGGCCCTCTCCTCCTTACTCACCCAACCTTTTCCCTTCGGATTTTTTTTATTGAGCTGAATGAAAGAAGGATGAGACAACCCTATTCTGACTGACATTACTGAAGTGAACAAAAACGACGGTGGCGCTGCCGGGCATCACAGAAGACAAATTTAATAAAATGTTTTGAGCAATGGAATAAGTTAATTGGACAAATGTATTAGTGCCGGTAATCGGAAAGGGGTTGAACGTTTTTATTTAAAATTCAAAAATATAAATTGAGTCAAAATAGGCTAAGTTTAATTTGGGTACTCCCGCTATCTACCAAGCATCAACTAAAAATCTTTTTTTGCTAAGAGTAAGCGTCAATTATTCCGGAACTAAAATGCTCAAGTATAGTTGATTCATTAATTGCAAGGACACCAATTAATGTGAATGATTTGCAGTGGATGATTATTGTAGATTTAGGCAATCAGTATATGAAAATGCTGTGATAAGAACTATAACCAGTTAGAACTAACATAGACTTATAATGATCCTTACTTAAAAATTCCATAACCATTTTGTTTCGTTGACTTTCTTTTGTCCTTTCAACAAATTTCATCAGTTAAATCAATATAAATCTGGTCTATTTTTCTGCTCTTCCAAATCACAATAAAAACAGACTACTAATTTTTAAGTCTCTCCACCTCCCCAGATTTCAAGTGAATTCAACTGAAAAGAGGATAATTAGGAGTGCAATTAAAAAGTCGAAGCCTCTGACAATTTAAGTACAAATATGGCAGCAAATTGTACGCGAATTTGTTTGTAAAACTCTAATGAATTTCACAAACTTATCAAAAACAAATTGGTTCCAGATGAATGAGATCTTCTGCCCATATGAAAACTGAAGAATTATTTGCTCTTACTTCATCGATTTTTACTTGAGGAAACTTAAGCCCGAGGCAATGAAGTAAAGATTTTTGCATTTAAAAACTTTTTTTTCCTATCATTTCAATTAGGTCCTTATAATTTGATAGAATATTCAGCACATAACGCTGAATATTCCAATTACTATTCACGTTCAAATTAATAAAATGATGTTTTTGTCTCATGGCTTTGCTCCAACATTTTTGAAAGAGGAACGGACAATTAATGATATCTTGATGTTTATGAATTTATTCAATTTCCTGCAGATTTTAATTAAATTGTAACAGCAACTGTGGACAATGCGGAATGATTCATTTTCCACATGTCGTCTCGTATCGTGTTACTTACGTATAACTACATTTCGTTGATTTCAGTTCCTACTGGTTGATTTTTATTGACATACTTACAAACGAAGCTGATTTTTAAATACCTGAAATAAAAATGATTAATTTTGTTTTAGTAAATTCGTTATTTAAATTATATTTTTTGTTAATTTTAAAGTCATAGCATATAATTTCAAAAGATTATCTTGTGGGATGATTTTAATAATTAATGTGAGATCCAAGTGTCATCAATTTTATAAAATAAATAATAGACAAAACATACATAACATACATAAACGGGAACCATTTCGAAATTCAACTTCTAATTTGAGTTTTCCTAACGACGATAAATCGTTGAATATCTCTCAATTTTATGTTTGGTGAACTCATAAACATCTCTTGCAGGTCCTAAACTGTGCACTGATAAGGCACCGATTGAGACTTTTAACAGGCGATCAAGGATAATAAAAAGGATAAAATCAAGGAATTTTCGACGATACTGAACTCACCAACTCATTTAACGAAAAGTGTTAGAAGAAAAAATGCGGCAAAAAAGACTTAATATACACCAAAAAAACATTTAATGAACAACAACAAAAGATTTTTCACCAGTTTTTTAAAAATATCGGACAAAGAAAGAGGAGCATGGAGACACGCTTCAATGAACTCCTTATGGAAGCGGAAATCGCGAAACGCAGAAGTAGAGAAATACAAAAGACATATGACGATCGAAAATCAAGTAATTTCCAGAGAGAATGTAACAGCGGGCAACCTCATTGGAGACACAAGAAAATGAGTCTGACTCTCATCTTAGTTCACGGTTTTCGGAACATTTGGTAACAGGCAACAACACCAACATTTCGGGTACTTGCAACCCACAGTTTCCAGAATTTTACGAGCGATGCGCCTGTAAGCGCCTACCAAAAAACGGAAACCCGGTTTCGAATACTTAACTGAACTCAACCTGAACTTTTGGAACATAACCCTAAAAGCAAAATCTACGTTAATTTGACATCCAAGGCATTTGCGCAATTCCATCTACACACTTAACAAAATCGCTTTGACCTTCTAAACTAATTCAGTTGTTGTTGAAAGCTAATAGAACATGGTCATCTCGCTCCTGTCAGTGCGTTAGTCCCTTTTATGCAATCGTTAATTTGTACGTCGCTTGAAATATGTTTAGAGTTTATGTCCCTTTTGTCCCTGTTTGCTTTTGTTTTCTTTCAATCTTATTTTCGAAGCAATAACCGTTTTTCTTTAATGTTCAACGCTGTTGACAAGAATGAAATGCTTTCACAAAATGACTTCGTCTCGATAACAGAGTTATAAGGAAATTGCAGCGATTGTAGAAGCTGATGATGCTTTTGAAGAAGATTATGTAACTCTTGATGAGGTCAGAACTGACATCGAAGATTAAAAAAATAGATCAACGGAATAACTTAGCAGCTACACAGAAGTACCTTGAAACTTCAGGTTTGTCGTCTAATCTTGAGGCACTGCAGTCAACTTCAAGGAGAATATTAACGTACGTTGCGGGGGAAAATAAAGGGGAGATATACACCTAGAAAGTTGAAAAGTTCGATTTTTTTATATTCTCAAAGTAAGGTCCTTAGAATATCTGCTGAAAACGGGAAGGAATTAAGGAATTTTTATCTGATTAATAAAAGAGTTACGACCGAAAACTGGATACGTATTTTGCAGCGCCAAGCCGGTAGACAAATGGCAAATGGCGGCAAATAACCCTCCGAACAAAAGGCTTAGAATTCTTTTGTGATTGAGTTGTATAGTGTTTTAGGCATGCTTGGCTCAAAGATAAATGAAAAAATAATTCAATGTTAGAAATAGACACGTGATCAGGTGCATGGAGAATAGAGCCCCTTCACAAACTCTATTATCCATTATAGTCAGTTGCTTGCCGTTCGTATAACTGTGCGTTACAGTCAATTTTTATTCGAAAATAATTACTGAAAAAATGGATTCAAAAAATAAAGGTTCTCGAGAAGCGCATCACTCCAGATCTTTTCGCAAAGACCGAAGATAGAAGAAAATACCACTAAAAAATCGATATTCTGCCGAAAAACTTTCCGACGAGAGTATTAGTTCGAGTGCCAAGAAATTGAAAACTGATCGCGAGACCTCTGCACCAGAAGATCCAAGCATCGAATATCGAATTTTAAATTTCGTGACTGTGTTTTCTGCTTTGTCGGGATGTGTGAAGTGTAAAGAGTGTGATAGTGATGTTCAATTCACTACAGAAAGCACTCGAGGACTCGGTTTTAAAATTGTAGTTTCGTGTTCATCGTGCAAACCGACTTTCATTCCTTCGTGCCCGTGCGTCAACATAGCTTATGAAATAAATACACGATTTTTTTTATGCGATTATTGGGGATTGGTTTGCGTGGAGCCATGAAGTTTTGTGAACTCATGGATTTACCGCCTCTGCTTCGACAAACGAGTATGATAATTGATAATATTTACTCTACTGCCTCAAGTATTGCTGAATTGTTGTTGAAACAAGCTGTGAAAGAAGAACAACAAGAAATAACACAACAAAATTCGAGTGCTGGTGCAACGAAACTGACCGTTTCAGGAGATGGCTTGTGGCGAAAACGTGGTTATACTTCATTATATGAAGCTACGATTCTCATTGGTCAATATTGGCAAAGTTATTGATTTTCTTTTAAAATCTTCTTATTGTGCTCAATGCCAGTGTTGGAATAAATACCAAAATACCGTGCAATATTAGCAATGGAAGTCGGATGACGAAGCAACTTGTCATGTCAGTCATGACGGATCGTCAGGCAAGCTGGAAGTAGATGCCATAACAGAAATGTTTTCAAGATCTGTCGAAAAGCATGGAGTTATGTACGTTAATTATGTGGGGGATGGTGACTCTAAAACGTACACGGGGATAGTAAAGGCTGCACCGTACGGTGATGAAATTGAAATCATCAAAAAAGAATGCGTGGGAACTGTTCAAAAGTGAATGAGAACCCGTCTTCGTGAATGTAAAAAATGAATCCTGAAATAGGCAGCAAAGCTTATAGATAAACTGAGTGTTTACTATGGTTTAGCGATTCGAAAAAACTATAAATCCAAGGATGACATGAAGGCAGCGATATGGGCAATATTTTACCATTACAGCTCAACAGACAGCATGCCTAGACATCATTTCTGTCCTGAAGGTGCAAGTGTCAACAAGCGAAAGTTAAAAACGAACTGAAAAATTTCTGTCACGATTATGCTTCATTGCCGGAGATTGTGTTAGATGTAATCAAATCAATAAACAACGATATCAGCAATGACAGAATGTTAGAACGCTGTGTTGGCGGCTATACACAAAACTCCAATCAAAGTTTCAACCAAATTATTTGGAAAATAGCTCCAAAAACGATGAACAGCGGGGCCAAAATTTTTAAAATTGCTGTGAATATTGCTACATGTACGTTTAACAATGGTGTCGCGTCATTATCAGGCAGTTGGATCAGGAGCGCACTTGTACGCTGCGCAAGAACACGAAAATTGCAAAGCAAAAGCCGAGTTCCATGCACACACACCGACAAAAAAAGGTCGAAAACGGCGTCGAAAAGAAAATTTAGATGCCAAATTGTTGACAATTTTTTTCGTCATAAATCAATATTTTCAAAATCGGTTCTAATAATTAATAGATTATAGTAACTAATTTAATAATATTTTTGGGTTTTTTGTTTCAGATGATTTTTGAAGATACGCAAGTGGGTACCATGAACGCCGATTTTTTCAAAGACCTCCAAGGATCATACAATATCTTTATACATTTGATATTTTTACATTAAATAAGCTCAACATATTTTTGAATGTGTGTACTTTTAGGTAATAAAAACTCGAATCCGAAATTCTAAATATTTTTCTATGAAAATATTTACAAATATGACCTTTTTTTATCAGGATATCATCGATCCCTTATATTACTTCAAACAATTTATTATAGTTGAAATTGTGAAATGAACCAACCTGGAAATAATGCACAACCGTATAAATTTGAAAGATATATCAGTAAGTTATAAAGATACAAATAAAGTCGAGGTCTGGGCCCTAATCGGATGCTTGCACTAACCGCCCTTATAACATACAACCATTTGTCTGGTGATGAGGTGTTCAATCCACCGTTTCCGTTTTCTAGATATATATATATATATATATCTAGATACATATATATATATATTCCTCCAATAAGTAAAGCACGGTTTGAATTTTTATAATAATAATCTTTCCGGTGAAGCAGTTTCTTCATATTGTCTATGGATAAAAAATTTAAGACAGTGCTCAAGCGCATCTGTCGGTACCTGTCCTGTTTTCAACACAGTTTGCTTACAAATGCTAATACGTCTTGAAAATTAAGGTCAAATACCGTTGCATTGAATTTTTATTGGAAGTGTTGGCACTCTGTAGTGGTTACTCTTTGCTCCGGAGGCATTAAAAAAAAAAGTCTGTTGTCGTTGCTTAACTAAATTTCACCTACGATTTGCATTATAAATAACTGCAAACGTTCTTATCAGCGTGAAATGGCAAAAGATGGTTCCATCGAACACTTCAGGCCAATTTTAAGCTTCATACATTTGATTTGCCTGATGGAACCGTGAGAAGATTTCAGCTATATTTCTTAGGCACCCAAAGAGTTAAGAGTAAACTCCAATACAGAGAACATATCGCGATAATACAAGCAAATGCAGTGCTAACAATTGGAATCACTACCGAAAAAGTGGATTGGATTTTATTTGGACTTTGTTTGTACTGATAAACTTTCCCTCATTTTTGTGAAAAAAAAGAATGCCTTTGTTATCTCTTTCTAAGAAAAGTCGACCAAGAGTATTGATGCTTTAACTTTAACCTCACTTATGGGTATTACTATCAATACCCTTGTAAGCGAATCGAATTTGTTTTGAGTTTCGCGGATTACGACTGTTGATAAGGCCAACACGATGACTTCATTTTATTTTACTTCCTTTGATGAAAGTGCCTTTAGACTCCACTAAAGGAGGAGTTTTCCGTTTAAAAATATTAGTTTTTAAATATTCATTTTTTAAATTTAGTTTTAGTTTTACTGATTTCTTAGTTGTGCGTCCAAAAATAAGTCAAAAGAAAAAAAGGATAGACTGCCAATGATAATCGTTTGGATTTGAAAAAGGACAAAAAAAAGGAACCAAACTAACTGAATTTGATTTCTATTTGATGCATATAAAATACGACTTAGAATTCATGTTGCATAGTAGAATAAACTGGTGTCTATGCCAAATAACGTTTATTATTTGATTACTAAACATTGAAAGACAGTACGCGATGATATCAGACATTAAAAGCTGGCATAAAAATTTAATTATACTGTATGATTGTCAAATACGTTTTAAAGTAACTAAAATAACAACTTAGCGTAAAGGACTTTGTCAAACAGGGATCTTCTCACTAAATATGAACTATTTAGTATAAAAAATATCACATTTTCTTTGGTCAATTCATGCATTCACATTTTGATTTCTGGTCACCAGCCTACGCTTAAGATACTTCCCTGAAATTGGAAGCTGTAAACCATTTTTAGGTCGTTGGGAAAAATAGAGCCGTTTCTTTTTTGGCAAGCGACAACGGATCAATATATAACTCGCATAAGACTCCCCATAAAATTATTATTTTTTCAGTTTCAAATGATACAATTTTTAAAAATTAAGGGAATTAAATAAATATGACAATCTCGACCAATCCCTTCGACGTCAGGTTTAGATCCTTTCAATAATGATTATTTTAGTAGTCCATTATTTAATTTTGGAAACGTCACATAGCACTGCAAGATTTTGGTCCATAAGCAATGTCACTTACCAAATTTACGTTTCTCGGTTCGATTTCCTAGGTCCTTGTTTTGGTGGAGTTAAGAAAAGGACTCCATTTATTCTTGTCACTCTAAACCGAGTCTGTATTGTTTTTGAGTCATCCTTTACAGGGTTATGATTGACTGGATTAACCATTGCCAGTTTGTCCATTCTTTTATTTCATTCTACAGCTCTGTATCAAAAGACCTGTGCTAATATCACTTCCCTCTGATTAGCCCAGGTTTGCGTTACGGCCTTCAGTCGTGCACTACCAGCTAGTCTTTATGCTTTAAGACAAACGTTTTGAATTTTGGCTAGTTTTCGGAATGGGTGTCTAATTTACCATGAAGCTTGCCTTATGAAATTTTGACAGCTGCCGCTCTCTATTTGTCAATACTCCATGAGGACATCTATAGTCATACAAAGTTGCGATTAAGCACTGAAAATTAATAAAAACGATTCAGAAATGTTAACCAAGTCCATCACATTCTCCCGAACATGGTTCAACGGATATTGATTGTTTCTATTTTTAAGCCGCCTTCAAGGAAGTAAGTTCATTCCTGGATCGCATCTTCATATAGTTGATTTCTAGAGGAGAAGATTACAGCAGCTTTCACAACCTTGGAGGTATATCGTAGATTTTAATTTTCATTACGTTGCATTATGACAAATGGAATTAGAATGGGAATTATATTAAATTAAGTCTAAATAAATTAGTTATTGAAAAGTGTAGCAAAGTTTCATAAAGGGTAATAATGTAGATCATTCACAAATGACATCTCTTAACTTCTGTACAATATGAACTTTGACACTTCAATGACAAAGATTCAACAATTTGGGAAGCGTTTCGAGATTTATCTTTTTCTATTGAAATTCCAATAAGTACTAATTTTGGGGATTCTTCGAAAAGTATGATCTATATCTTAGTTAATGCTGCCATTCAGAGCATACTTTTTGAGAAGTGTCAAAACGAGTTCGGTGTGTATTCAAATAAGGAAAATGCTACCACAAATTTAGCCACCATTATTTATAATTGATGTAGCATCAGCGGTCCAAATTCATGACAGCCGAAACTAATTTAGAACGTGATCTACTAAGAAAAAGGAATTATTGGACTTTGCATTTTGTGTTTATTTCCCTGGGAAGCCACGATTCGCTTACACGTCACTTCACAGAAAAGTGCGTGGGACAGGAGCCCCATAATACTCAAGAGTATTGGCTTCCGACAGCAAGTAAAAGAAATCGAATTTCATTTTGGATAAGATTGGACCGATAGGACGAAATGCGATTTGACATTAATATTGGAATATATTGGATCATAATTACTTTATGTTCAGCAACATTTAAAACAACGCAATTGTTTAATTTACTGAGGTAAACATTCTAGTAAACAGAGCGTTACGACTAACAACCGTTAAAACAGAGGAAAAAAAATTCGCTCAGGATTTATAATTTTCAGGTTCAGGATTGCCTAGATACAATGGTAATTTTAAGCATAACTTGTAAATAGGTAATAAAAACGAAGTTTTAAATGCATACACTGTATTTACTGACTATAACACCAGGAAAATTATTGTCAGTTGATTAGAGCACATAAAGCCATGCCAGCCATTGCGATCTATCCACTCATGTCGTCTTATTTTTAAGCTCTCTATCTTGCAAAGCTCGCAATATTCAAGTAGTTAGCTTTGCTTATAAATTAATTCACATTCTCTAAAAAATGTTGTTTAAAGAGGAACTCACTACTTATTTTTATTCATTAAATTTTACCAACATGGGCCCTAAAATCAGTGAATTTTAACAATAAAAATTGAAACGAAAGATTTTGTCTTTATGTTCGGCTGGCTATTTTGGTTTAATGGATTTATTAAACGGGCAGGGTAGCGCGAGAAAGTTCAACTTAATAATTCACTCGACAGTTTTTGCCATAAAAAAGGGCAGATAACCCTTTACTTCGTATTTTATAAATTTATAAATTATTCATATAACGTGTTTCTGCTCTGTGGAACTGCAATGATTCAATAAGTTTGACATATATTTCGTTACAAGTTTTAAATTCAAAAGTTTGCTATTTAATTTAGGGCAGAATCCCTATATCATATTGATACAACCTCTCAGCCTTGACAGACAATAGAAACATGAGTAAAGCTAAAACACAAGAGATCGAAATCGTCGTATTACATTGAAACCACTTGCTCTGTGAAAGAACTACTACCGAAGAAAGATTGTAAGTATCTTACATTTTCCATTCAATATCGATACTAAGCATTGCTGTCAGGATTTTCTAAGGATACTTGAAGTAAACAAGAAAATATTGCAGATTCATATATTAACGTAACCGATACATCTGGGCGGACTTCTCTGCATTTCTGTCTACGCTCCTTCAATCCTCTAATTTAGCTAGCACGGAAAATCGATTGCTCTTCTCTTTATCCTAGGTACCTACATTCTCTGCATTCTTTTCTCATGACTGATAAATAGGAAATGATAAAACAAGAAAAGCATTTTTTCTTCCTCTTTCTTCCATTCTTTCTGTGATTCGGAAAAATTTCAAAAGAATGTCATCCTATTGTGAGTGTGTGACACTTTCCACGATATTGGTCTTTGAACATACATGTAGTGGCAATCATTATTTTTGCGACTGAAAGAAGTTCAAGGAAACGAAATTGAATACCAAAGAGAGCAACTTGACTTCCCTTGTAGAATCAATCCAAAGGTAATGATGAAAAAACATTGAACGGTGTATAAGGAGATACTGGTATATTATATACTTTGAAAAGTTTACGTAAGTACTGAGTGATATGTGTTGTCTCCGTGGAACATGAAAAGTCCTCTTTGGCAAGTACTTACTTTTAATTGGATGTATTGTCTTCACTAAGGATCATGACTGACGACAGCATTCACTTAAAAATTACGAAGGATTTCTATTCTCGTCAGACTTTTATAAAGCTTATTAATATAGAGCGGAAGCTTGAAACTTTCTTTCATGCCGACTTTGTACGGGTAAGTAATAGCATAGAAATCGTATCATTCAGTCTGTTGCTTGATATATTGATATACGTTGAAGAAACATCAAGTACTCTCTTGAAAACAGAATTTTTTAATTCTTTGATTTTTGTGACTTTGTTAAATATTGTCATTTTTGACATAAGGCTTAAATTATAATTCTGATACTCAAAACACTATTCACGAAAATTATTAAGACCATTGTTTTCTTTTTTGATCAAGTTTTTTCAAAAAAAAGCATCCTCAAACTCATCGTGGCGAGAATACAATGTGGAGTTTTATTGACGAATAAAACATCCCACTCTGGGGTTGTTGACATATTTGTTCAAAATGAAGTCCCTTATGAAGGCTCGAGCTCAACAACTTCTCTATTGCGTGGTCCCAACATTTCTTCCATAACGCGTATAATAGAAATCTTGGGTGGCTGATAGCTATGGCCCCTTTCTGACCCTACAATACCGATGGTTATAGTCTTCCATCCAGTCTTCAATCCATGTTTGAACAATTTAAATTATCAGTTTGGTTTTTGTGAAATCTGAAATCTAAGGATTATTATTTTATTATTGTAGCCTAATACCTATCAGGAATACACTTGTCCATACTAATGAGATGGAACCCATCTCCATTGAATGAAATATTATTCGGTGATTCCTCAGGTTATCTCTTGTCATGACTAAGACCTTCCCCACAAAGCTCTTGCTATGTCTTGTTGCACGTAGCTTTGACTTTTGTTAACTCCTTTTCTGATCATATTCTAATCTTTTTCACAGTCTTTATACGTATATGAAGACCAGATATTGCCTTTTAAGCCTGTTGCCACTTGTGACTCACAGACTGCTAGCTAGAGGTCTCTGTCTAATAGCTAAAATTCCTCACCGAAGCTCAACAATCTCTTAGTTCCAAAGCTTACAGATTGCCTTTTATGAAGTGTCGATATCCGGGTATCGATTTGAGGCACCGCTACGGTATAACCTTCCTCCAAAATGCCTTTATTTGCTGACGAGCTTATTTTGCTGCAATAAACAACCCAAAATAAAAAGAAGTATCCAGTCAAAACCCTGCCTTAATATTCCCAACATACAGTTCCCCGAAAACGTCGATTGCAATGTATTGACGTCAGTAAATTCCTATCTGATGGGGTGACATCTGGGCGTAGTATCACTTGACTTCGAACGAAATTCGGCCCAACTGCATTGGACCATGATAAATGGAAATTTAGTTGCCTTGGTAAAGTTTTTTCACTTTTCCAAAATCAGGAACACACAAATTTCGAACAAAAATGCAACACACATATAAATCTAACGTTTAATTTACTGTCTTTCTTTGACAGAAGGTGCCAAAGATAGTTCTCGGTGCATGTCAAGAAAAAGGGTTGATTTACTGGCTTTCAGCGACGAAGATTTTGCAGCAATTGACGATTATACGTCCAGCAACGTGAACATTGATTGCCTTGTTCAGAGGTCAGAAAGTTGCAATGAAAATTTGGTCAACCGATGCGTTAATATCAAAATAATGCTAAGAACATATCTGGGACAGTTGGGAAGTTTAAGGTAGAGAATTATTGCAAAATCTTAACACAGAACCAACTTCTTTTACTTAGCCAGGTCTCTCAGTAAGCACTGATATTAATTCAGAAAATCGGAAAATGAAGCGATGCAAAAAACTTCTCCTCGAGTACTTGATGTTCAGTATCAGATTTCTGCGTCTCAAGTAAAATTTGTGATACCCACATTGATTACCCTTATCAGTTGATAATGATTAGCCTTACAGCTGAGGATAAGGCTACAACAACGGAAATGGAAAGGGAGCCAGGAAATAGCCAGCATACTCTAGTCAAAAAAACTGAAAAAGATACAAAAAAGCAGTGGGACTGTATCTGAAAATTTGAGGTTAGTTTCCGGGGGCGCCCGACATTAATAGTCAATGATTGTAATAAGAATGAAGGTGAAGTGTTTGATGTTACTGTGATACTTGAAAAAATTAAGGAAACTGTTACGGGTTAGGTAAAATTTAAAGTTTCGTATTCAACCCCTTGCCTTACGATTTAATTTCAAAAAAACATGTCTGTGTAGACTATTAAATTTTAAATCAACTTTGTGCGAGTGTTATATGAATATAAACTAATATATTTTAATTTTAATGTTTATAAAATATGTTGATGTGAAAATATGAAAGTATGTATGAATATTTTTATAAAAATATGGATTTAATTTCATTTTTAGTAATAAGTATTCATAAAAAATGAACAGAAAAAGAAAAAATGAACCGAAGTGAAAAAAAAAAAACCTTAAAATCGCCACCACTGCGCTGACTACTCAAGAAAGATGTTAGATAGAGAGATCAAGATAGAACTTTCTTCTTTCTACGACCGTCATCGAGGAGAGTCATCGAATTTACTTTAAGCCGATATTACTTTTACAAAAATGCGAGTATAACGAGCTGCAGTAGTTATTGGATGGTGACCCAACTCAAACATAACGGCAATTAGGGGAAGCACTAAATGTGTCACAGGAAACAATCAGCAGACGCTTACGAGCAATGGGTAAGATCATTAACTCGGTAAATTTGTGTGTGACCCAATTGAATGAACGTCTAATGGAAAATCTTGAGGTTACTTGTGAAATGCTGCTTCGGACTTACAAAAGGAAATGATGTTTGCATCGACTTGTAACGGGTGGCGAAAAATAGTTTTATTTGGAAAACTTAAATCTTGAAAACCTTCAACACCAAGGTCAAATCGCTTTGGCAAGAAGACCATACTCTGTGTCTAGTGGGACCAGATATTCTGCATTATGAACTCCTTGAGCCCGGTGAGACCATTAATCCGCAACGCTATCGTCAACAAATGATAAATTTAAACCACGTTTTCACTTGGATGGGACATCCTTCTGTACCCGGCGTATTTCCCGGATTTGGAGCCATCGGGCTATCACTTCTTCGTATCAATGGGCCACACGCTCGCAGAGCAGCACTTCAGCGGATTGACGGGAAGTTGGAAAGTGGCTCAACTAAGGGTTTCCCACAAAAGACAAGCAGGTTTCTGGCATAGTATTCATAAATTACCCGAAAGATGGGCAAAGTGTGCAGAAGCCGATGGCCAGTATTTTGAATAAAAAAAATTTTCTCTAGAAAATTACGTATTTTTGTAACCATAAAAACCGGAATAAACTTTTGCATACACCTGGTCTACCTTTTGTCTCCCGTGTTTAACATACTGACATTAGAATACTTCGTACTTAAAATACAGGCATCGTTTTTGTCGCGCCATTTCAAGCACGGTAAATCACGAGGTGAGAGACCGAGGTATTCTCCTTTAGTAAGCTTTAGTGCAGCAAGGCCCGTTGGCATGTTTTTTCTAAATTTCCTAACAGTTTCCACAACGTTTAATGTGTTTTATGCCAATACCCAATTCTGATTCGCAATTTGGAAATACTTGAAAATCAGCTGAAAGGTATAGTTTCGGCAAATATTGGGGTATATGATGGCTCTTTTTTGACAGTTCCATTGTACATTAGGCTTTTTCAATTGTAAAATAATGACACAGAGTGCAAAAAACCCTCTTATCCTATTGGAAGCTATTTTTAATTTTATTTTTTATAATACTGCTGTTTCTAACCATACAATTCTGCTAATAGATTCATTTCTTATGACAAAATGTCCCAAAAATCATGTTGCAATACTGCTTGCAGAACAGGTAGAGCATTTGGATTATTCTCTAATGTTCGTACCTTTCATACCTAGAACTTCAATGAATTGTGATGTTTCGGAAATATTTTCCTTATCCTCCCAAATCCTTTCTTTGGAAATATTACTTGAAATATAAGCAATTACTCCTGCTTAGGCGTTTTCCACGTTTTCTTTTTATAGAAATTATCATGCCATCTTCGCTATCTACATCGCGATCACTTTTATTTTCCAATGAATTATCACTTTCAACTACAGATTCGTCTAATTTATCTTTCAGTTCACTGAATTCGCAAAAATCGTCACTTTCGTATAATAAGTTTTCTATTTTTCGTGCCATTTTTTTTTTTAATTATATTGGATATTAATAATAACTAAAAAGAGCTAAGATTAATATTATGTATCATTAATTTGTTGTCTTCAGTTCTATAAACTCAATAAAATACCCTTTCAAAAATTAGCAAAATATATTGTTAAAAAGCTACAGTACTCTCTACTGCTACTACTACAACTACCACTACTACTCCTACTACTTTTACTACTACTACTACTACTACTACTACTAATACTAATACTACAACTACTACTACTACTACAACTACCACTACTACTCCTACTACTTTTACTACTACTACTACTACTACTACTACTAATACTACTACTACAACTACTACTACTTCTATTACTTTTGAAGCATTGGCTGGCAAAGCCCGTCTATGTTGAATTTTATAAAGAAAATGCATTCGGGCGACACTAATCATTTACACTTGAGGGGTGAACAAAATCCAGGACTATCGTGCTCATTCGTGTTCCCCCATATTGAAATGAACATGGCGTAGGCATTTCTGATGTCTCCCTAACCCGAAATCTTCAGGAGCCTCTACAACTAGGATCTCTAAATTATGGTTAATCCCTATTGATCAATTTAGAGTGCAATAATTGATGTTTAAGACTTGTTTTATAGGGTAATGTCTAGTGGACGGACCAAACAACTAAAAGATTGTGATGTAAAGACTAGTCAGGTATTTGGTTAGATGATAAATTTAGCGTTTAATGTATATAAGTTAGAAAAATCGTAGGCTCCCAGCCCTTTGTAGCACAGTCTTTTTTCCGTTTCTTATCAATATTTTTATTCAAATTCCAAAAATATTCACATTATTGATTATAATGAGATTTTCAAAAGAATTGTTCGCTTTCATATATGGTATGTAGCACCTATCTAATTGTCCAAATCAGAAATTTCGAACAAGGATTTCATCAGCGAATTCAACCAAACACTACAATATGTTGGCACCTAGCGATATCCTTGATAGTTAAACTTCCGCAAACATGAAACGCATTAAGCTTTCGTGATCAATGTACCTACATACCCAGTAGAATATAACCGGTACAAAAACATTTATTTTCGATGAGGGCACGAACGTTCTTAATGATTTCGACAAATTAACATGCTAATTGGAAACTATCCAACAAACAGTTAAACAACTAGGATATAGAATTTATTAGTGGGAGGAAGAAAAACAAATAAATTTTCGATAAGTCCTTGAAGCTAGAATTTATGGCACCTAGAGCCAGCTGACGTAAACAAAATATCTAGGCTTATAACTTATGTACTGTATAATTAAGGACGATATGGGTGGATGACTAAATGATATTAAAGTAATCTATTTGTTAGCACCACAGTACCTGCAGTGTAATAACAAAAACCATAATAAGAATTGAGAACGAATGTCTAATTTTATTATTTTCATAGAATATGGTTCCATTGACATGGAATTTTTAGAATTTCCACTTGGTTGGAAGTCAAACAATTAGACCAGAGTCTGTTCCGCACGAGATGCAATTCGATTGATTACAGTAACATAATTTGTATTACTTCCAGGCTCATCTCCATTTCCTCGTGAACTATTTGGCACTTGTGAGAAGATCTTGATAATGCAACGAGATGATAAATTTTCGAGCCACGAAATAACTCGTCGTAAGTCCTCCTACGGTCATGAGAAAAATTGCTTCACATAAGTGGCAATATTTCCACAAAGGCATGACTTCGCTCTTCGATTCCCATCCAGCCAAATCCTCCTGGCTCCTGCTCTTATACAATCCATGTATCCTTAACATGTGTAGCGATGTGTTGACCGAAAAGCTCATAAAAATTTTTCGTGTCGTGTGAACTGGAGCACAAAAACATTTGTCTATAGATTTTGGACAGCCTCCAAAAGAAATTTGCCATTTCAAGTGACCTCACGGATCCTTTTACAGTCGCCTGGCTGTCGACAGCAATATTTTTCGGGTCACATCGTCACCGAAAGGATAACACTGTTAAAGAACCAAATTGAACGGACATTTTAGAACGTCGGTTGTGTAATGGCTGTAGAAAGGTCGACACTAAGTTATTGAAGCCGGTTGAAAAGCGGGTTCAGCCTTTTTTAACCGCCTCTAGTATCGGCATGACAGATTTTTAATTAAACTTACAAGGAATTTTGCACTTTCGTAGGAAAGATACGAACGGGGTTGGGAGTCAAATGTCCAGCGAGTAACGACAACTGTCAGCAAATGTGTCAAGTTGATTGTCCCGAATAGAATCTGATTCGCAAAGAATACAAATTGTGAACTTTTCCTTCGGATTATAAGGGCATTTCTCAAACACAAGGAAATGAAGTCAGTTAAGTAACAAATAAGATGTCATCAACGTTGCAAAGCAATTGATAAAGATACGTTGGGTGTCTAACCTGATAAGAAACACATAAAAAAGTCGACGGTAGGGTTAAGGTAAATCGTAATTTTTTGTAAGGTAGTGAGTTCGAAAGCAGAATAGATATTCAATTAAATTAGACGTGTAGCTTTAAGGGAATAACGAAACACTTTTATTATTTAATATTTCAGCTTAGTCCTCTTTTGGACGATGCATTTTTCGAATCGGCTATTTTAAATTTTTTTGAGCTGTCAGAGTAATGTGCTTTCGGGAAATTTGTAAAAAAGATATTCCGACATCTTCATCTTTCCGAACAAAAAAATTGTCCCAGGACATGACTCCTGAGTACGGGGGATGCGGCACGACCACGTAGCTCAATTCAACTAATTTGCTGAAATTGATTTTGGAGGCATGTAGCGAACCACTTTTGTGGCGGAAGAACACATTTTTGCTGCAAACGCGCCTGTTTCACGTTCAAAACAGCTTCAAACTGGCCCAATAAATCATTGTAGGTTCAAATACTGCGAGTTCCCAAAAACAAAAGCAGTCATGTCTTTTCCAATCGATAAGACCGTCTTTGCTTTATCCAGAGAATTGCCTGAAAAAATCCACGTTTTCGATTAGTCCTAGATCTCTGGTGTGAAATGGTGGACCTTAGATTCGTCCATGGTCACGAATCTCGTGAAAAAACTCGATAAGAATACGCTTTAACAGAGCGGAAATCTCGCTCGAAGGGGTGATACAATTTCGCTTGCTATTCACAGTTAGCGAATGCGACACATAGCTGATAGCTTCCTTATGCCCAGGAGTTCCTGCATCATGATTCGCACACGTGCATATAAAATGCCCGAGGCCCTTAATATTTTGCGGAACTTCACTCTAGGACCGACTAATACGTGATCACGTACTATTAATACCATTTCTTGATTTGTGGCCGTTTTTGCACGCCCATAGCGTCGTATTGCTCATTGCTCATAGGGCCACATTTGAATCCGCTCACCCATAAATTGATACTCAGAAAGGAAAGTCAGAAGGTAAAGTTAATTTTCTGCATACATTATGCTTCCCAGAAATTATTTTCTCAACCATCCACAAATGCTTAATAGCTGCTCGAAATTCGATTTTTTCCATTCTTGCAAAAGTACACATTTTGCTTGACACAACTGCCTGCTAAACAAGAACTATACAACGCATCTGTCAGAAAATATGACAGCTTTCCGTAATTGGGTAGTGTGACCACATATTTTAATCATTTGGTTAAACGTCTGCCATATCTTGTCAATCCCTCAATATTTTTGCATGGGTAAAACCTACCTACCTATCCTTGTTTAGATAGTACCAAAACCACTACCACATATAAGGCTAGTAGGCCAATCACAAAAATTTGCTACAATTGACATTGCTTGTATCACTGTATAATATCAGAAACTTTTAACTAATGCACCCTTCGCAAAGTATTTGTGCTGAAAATTTGCATAAACTTCCATTTAATTTTATGTTTCTTTTATAAATATTTGAAACCATGCGATTTCAATTGAAATGCAATTAAAATTAAAACTATTTGTTGTGAGGATTAGAAGTAAATATATTGATGAGTGAGTACCAAAATAGCCACCTAGGAAAGAAAGACAGCCTTCTTAGCATAGAAAAGTCAAATGTTGATGCAGAACAGGCTACAGAAATGCTCTGCTCGAAAAAATCGAAAAAGTGTCAAAATGGGACTGTATTATGCACGCTAGAAGCAAGGTGAAAATCACCCAAATTCTAAAAAGTACACAATTTACTGTTGCCACACTGAAAAACATATTTTAATTAAACATCATATTGATATTTGTCAGGTATCATCTCTTCTGTCATCTATCATCTGTCTCCCATTTTGCCCAATCAGCTGATGTGGGACATTGCGACGTACAAACAGGACAAGCCTACGGCGACAACGGAGTTGCCCGTTGGAAAGGCTCGAACGGTGACCAATTAAGTGAGAAGTATAACAAACCAATCCGCGAATAAAGTGGAGCTCTCTCTCTTTCAATTCTATTCACGGCCAGTGACTTTGTGGACTATTAATTAAGTGTTGGAGGCCTGTGAATACTCACTCATTTACCTAGTTAGGTGAAGTTAGTTATATATAAATAACTTATATATCTAGATAGTGACTTCTGTGTTATATGATTTTCGAAATCGATAGGTAAACGCGTTTTGTATATTATATATTGAAGAGGACTGTCAGCGGCACTGAAAATAGTGGTGATATCATTGATAGAGAAAAATATTTGAAATCTATAAAAATATTTGTTTTCGTCTCTAATTTGATTATTACACAAAAGCCACAAGGTTGTAATGGGTTTTAATTATGCGATTGTACCCAGTGAATCGCATCCCTCACTTAGCACTTTCAGTAGGAATCGGGAGTGGTGCGTACGCCCGCAAGCTTTCAAAGGAGTGATACCAAGTTTTACAATAAAATTTAGCGCCCAACGTGGGGGCAACACAAAATCACTAGGAATAACAGTATTCGTACTTTCGAATACTCTCTCGGGTATGTCGTCAATGAATAAATATATAAGGCGAAAGATACATGATGGTTAATTTTAATTATTTCGCGAATTATCCTTATATACATGGTTTCCTGCTCTGAAAATCTATTCTAGTTGACCTCATTTCCGGTATCCCAAAGAATTTCTCAACCCTCTGCCCACGGCGATTGATTGATCATCGCTGAAATTTCACTTATATCAACGTGTGACTAATCGGCAAACAAGAGGATGTTGCCTTAAATTGCTGACGCGTTCGTTCATTAAACCTCTCCAATGTTCGATGAACATTGCAATCAATTTCGTCAGAGCTGTACTGGTATTGACACTAACCACCATTATCATCATCGCCATCACTAGTGTTCGTACTAATGGGGGTGGCTATGATGAAGTCGATGAGACTGATTGTGACCTTTCATTATTCTGCTCAATTAATGTACGACCTCCCCAGACATTGACTGACAGCGCGGTGACTACCCTCACTATACTTGGAACCATACTACTTGGACATTCAACTGAAATGTGATAGTTGCGACTTTATCCTAGCCTTATCGAGTTGAAAACACGAAAAACTTTCTTACTATTCAACTGTAGAGTATTCTTTTCTTTCAGGACTAATTAAAATTAATTAGAATATTCTGGTCTACATTTACTATGAAAGTGCTCGCTTCAGCATGAGCTGATAGTGCTTGTCGGTCTTTTTCAGAGAATGGATTTATAGAACGTTAAAGTCTGAATAATTGTTTGCAGGATTGGTCATTTGGGTTAAATGCTCCAGATGGGCAGTGGAAAAGCAAATTCCTTGACTGAAGTTAGTTGCGGGAAGGATTGTAAAGTCGGCAGTTTCTTATGAGATTTAGTAATACCACACAAAAAAGAAACAGACAAAACCTCTTATAGTCAGACACACATTTTCAACAAAAAAAATATATTCCATTAAGCGCATCAACAACAATGTTGCGAATACCGAAACTTAGCGCGTGATACTAACCAATCTTCGAATTTAAATATTGCTTCAAATGTCATCGCTTGAAGAGTAGATGACAATAGTAACGAAAATAATTAAATTCAATCCAATGGAACGGAGTTGAATACATTGAATGACAAAATACATTGGTAAAAAACGTTCAACTTTATTATATTTTATATAAATGGACGAATTATTTGTGAAAATTTTGACAGATATTAATTTTGAACAAAAAGTAAACAGGGAGGTTGATAACAAAGTAAATTGACAAAGTTTTCTCACCATTACGAAGAATTCTGTTGAACTCGTGTGAGACATAAGCATCTTTAGATACAGAAGATCTGATTCAGACTTCTCAAATGTGAAATTAGAAATGAAGAATCAGATTCTTCTTTTTGTCCTTGAGTACTTCCCCCTACTAATGGAATGATCTAATTTCTAAATTTGCAACATCTTCAGTTAACGGTCTTCTTATTTCCCAATTTTCATGAGTCCCAGTTATTGGATTTCATATTCATTCTTTTTGCTTCTTGTTCTTCAGCTCATTCGCAGCGTCACAACCTCTCCCCCCAGATTTTTTGAAATTTTATTCCTGTGCATGCAGCCAGACTTCAATCTTGGCAGAACTCAATAAGACAATAGAATAAATTCCTTTACGACTTATATTCTACGACGTATCTCGTCCGTTTCATTGCCATTCTTCATTCGCTTGGCGTCCAAATAAACAAATCTGTCAACTTTTTCCACACCAAGTGTGATACTTTGCATATTGGGGATTTCTTTGGCGACTGCGTCATGATTTTTGTTTTGTTTTCATTAATTTGTAGCTGTATTTTTTTCATTAGTTTTCGTTTTTCAGGGGTGGTGCTTTCGCTGTTGTTAACGAGCGTGACAGGAGCTTGATGTCATATGCATTGGCTACCACTTGGCTAAATTTGTACAGAAGCTTACCTACTTTATTGCCAGGCAGATTTCTTACCACATGTTACAAAGTTCTTATTCCAGCTATTAATATGGCTACCAGGCCATCACTTTTTTTTATTTCAGATGTTAGATCTGGTTCCAGAGGCTTAGGTACTATGGCACCAGCCAGCGTTAAATAATCTTGTATGATTCTGGTCGCAACGTTTGTTCTGCTGTCACTGTCAGATGTCATGTTGAACTTAATGAGTCTTTTGGGAAAGAAGTTGTATGTGCTGGGTGTGGTAGAAAATGTAAATGGCAATCTTCGATAATTCAACAAAGACACGAAACTTCTTCATTTTTATGAGATGAAGAAGAAGAAATTTTTATTTAAGTCATCAGTTTGAGCTTTTCTAGCGTTAGAAAAGTGGATGGTGCTGGATGAAAAGGTGACTTTAAAGTTGGATGGTTTGTTGCCACTGTTTTTGTAATGTAGTCTGGATAAGTGGTTCAACAAGTTAAGACAGCAGATCTTTAGCTTACTCTCTCAGTCTTTATTGTTTACCTGAAGGATTTTGTGATTGATAAGCTCACCTACCTGCTTCGCAGTTAGGTATTCAGATCTTAACTTGGCTGTAGGTTCAGCAGCTTCTTCAAAAGTGTAGAGATTTGGAGTGCTGTATGGTAGCCCTAGACACGGTTTCAAAACCTTAGCTTTAATATTCTTTATGTTCTGAAAGAAATATCCGAGAGCAGTGCCAAGTTTTGATGATATATTCTCGAACTGATGACCGATTTATATACCTTGAGCGTAAGTGTTGGCTTAAAGGTGTAAGAGGATCTGCTGAGGAATTCGAATTTACCAGACTCTCCGAAGCCATTGAAACGGGCCTCCAGTTCTTTGAAGGAAGCAGTTCTGATGCTAGTGTTGCCTGGATATTTGATATTATTACTCCTGTTTTGGGGTTGATCTTCAAATGTGGTTGATGGCCTGTATCTTACTAGGCTTTATGGGTAGCTTCGGACTTCTACAAATGCGAACTGAACTGAACGAAGCTTTATTGATAATACATTTAGTAATACATTTTTTTATAACATACAAGTCACTTAATTTAGAGTTCTGAAAAATTGTTAGATTCATTTCTTCTACGATAATTGTTTTAGATGTGCTGGTATTAATTGTGTCACAGTCGATTTTGGAAAAAGTGAACCTTGGCTGGGCCTAACAATACCTAAGACAAAATAATACCTATTTCCTATACTTATGAACTATTTATATTCTTTTTTAAAGTTAATGTACCCATACAATTTTCTGAGGATTAAGAATTTATCAATAACAGAGGATTTGGTTTACGCCATACAGACACTATGGCTTAGTGCTGAAGTTACTCGCTGAAGCCATTGATTAAAGTTGCCGCGAGTCCGCTAGCTATTTTACAGAATCAATTTCAGAAAGTTCATGCCATTTTCGAGAGAAATAGAAAGGTTTGCCAAACGTCATTTTCAGAAATCTGTTTTGGGTGGCTTGAAGCTTGGTTTTTAATATTCGGCATAGTGATTCCTAGTTGAAACTCCATAAAGAATGATTGGTTGTAGCACCATTTTGACGATGAGTGGCTTGTTTTTTATGTTGGGACTGGAATTCCAATTTAGTAGTGGATATAATGCTATGATGGAATGTAATATTTTATTGCGTATGTATTCGATGTGGTTTTGAAACATTAATTTTGAAACTAGCACCAACCCGAGGTTGGAAAATTCGTTGTCCCAAAGTATGCATTGACCCAAAAAAATTTGGCATCTGCCAGAAAGCATTGTGGGTTTTCGCTTCTTACTGAAGTAAATTGGTCTTACTTTGCGCACATTAATTTTAACTTTCCATCTGTAAAAATATTGATATGAGCTCTCTAGTCCTAGTATCGTCAGCACAGGTTGCTGTTTGGCAATTGATGTTTGTTGGACTGTCTGATGTATAAATGTTGTAGAGAGTGAGTCTTAAGCAAGAGCCTTGTGGGACGCCTGCTGGAATGTTCTCTAATGAGGAGAGCCTGTATCGAATTTTAAATTGGTATTTCTTTTCGTGTAAGAAGGAAGCTATGAAGCTTATCAAGTATTGCGGAAAGTTGAATTGTTTGAGTTTATAGAGAAGTTCTTCACGTCAAACAGTATAACACTGTGGGATGCCGTTTCTGACTTATGGTTTAGCCTTTTCTAGATGTAAGACCCTGCGGCTGTATAGATTACAGAGCCAATGTACGTAGGCGCTGGTTATATTAGGATTTAGCAGGGCTCCGCTAAGGTGATCCAAATTTACGTTCCCGTACGCATTAGTGATATCAATTACGATAGCTATTTTGAAGGGTTTCATGCTTCTGTTGGTAAATTTGTAAAAGAGTGTGTTGACACATATTATGGTTGATTTTTTTTCGTGTAATCGAAGCAATGGGATGCTAATCCCTAATAATTCTCTTATATAAGCTTACAGATTCTGTTCTGTATTAGTTTTTGCTCATTTCAGAAACGATTGGCGAGGAACGACTCGAAGACGAACGAAGACTACAAATGTTTCTAAGTAGGATCGCTTAGAAATGTTCTGTTCCTAATGTTGCCGAGGTCAGAAAGACATTTGTTAGGCTTGGGAATCGGTACAATTCAGATGTGTGTGACTGCTTCGAGAATTTGGTTCTATGCTATAACATTATTAATGGTACCGTTTAGAGTGTCCTTTTGGCGTTCATAGTTCATACTGTCAGGTCCAGATGTCGTGGTCCTGCTTTTTTGTATGCATGAAGTATTCATTCGAGTTTCCCTAACCAGAACTCTAAATTATTATCCAGAAAGTCTTTTGGGCGGTCTTGAAACTCGTTTTCGATGCTGTTTCTATTTATAGTGCTCTCGCAACCGTGTGGCCTGTTTTTCGTTGAAGAAGTTATGAAGTCACTGTTTCCTATCATGGCTGATGTATTTGATGCAGTTTCGGAAATGCTTAATGTTTCCAGATTAATTTTGGCTTTCCAACATTTGTGTTCCACTACCTCAGTATACCTACTCCTTACGAAGATAATTGAGAATGGAACAATTGTTTACTTTTAGTTTAGTTGTAGTTTCAGAGAATCTTGATTTTTTTCGGGTCCACAAGATTTAGAGAGCTTCGTCGTCCAGTAACCTTCAGCTCTATAGTGCTCAGCGTTTCGTCATATGCGTATTTCAGCTTATTCAAGAAGAGACTACATTGTATGTCGTGTAGCATATCGTTCACTACTGGGGGCTATGTGTTGCCTGGAAGGTGCATGATATTTTGATCTTTTAAGGGCTTTGGTTGCTACTACATATGTCCTGTTTAAGATCATTCTAAATGCTGCTATCCAAGTTCATATTCGCCACTGTGATGCAGATATTCTCTGATGCAGAACATAATCATTTTACATACTTGTTCAGTCTATTGAAGGTATATCTACCCGTATTTAAACGTTCATGAGATGATCAGTGATCTATTTTTTTATCAGTTCGCTTTTGGAAATTTTGAAAAGATCTCCCCACAGTTGGTGTCCCAAAATAAGGTTACCTCCTATAAGTATATTCTTGATGTGGTCTATTGAGTTAGCTAGTTTGACCAGTTCTGTTTTGAACTCGTTAGGTTTTTTGTCGGTGGTGTCTTAAAAGACGCTACAGTCAAAATAGTTCTTAAGATTAATGTTTGAAATGTCACCACTTCCAAATTGTTGTCTTTCTTTAATCCTTGTTGTCAGCCCTGGATTCGTATGCTACATTGAAGCTTTCCAAGATGTTTTCCTATCATATGGTGATATTTTTGCTTTTCACACCGCTTAAAGTGTTATTTGCTTTTCTGAAAGAGTTGTTTCCTTTTTGGTGTTATATTTATTAAGTGTGCTAACCATTCTTGTACGATTTCTTTCATAATAATCGCGTTTTTTCTGTGCAGGAGAGTAAGTGCCGTTATTTTATTTTATAGCTTAGCTAAAATTTTGTCTACATCCGTAGGCCTGTGATGGTTGATTGCTATAGGTTGCAAGCGTATATTAATACGCTCTCCGGAAGGAAAAATGTTATTGATGGTACGACTTGCGCAAGGAAAAGCTACTATTTGTGCAACAGTACCTCTCTGCTAGGATTTCTGGATGTTCTTTAGCGAGTTCCTATAATTATATCGTTTTGGAAAGGGGGAAATCCTTTTCAGGAATTCTCTCCATTTCAAGGCCAGCATATTGGTTTTTACGGATAAGGTCTTCGTTTCCCCTGTTCCAGACATTGAGCATGGAGCTAACTTATGCGTCGATTTTGTAAGTGACCCATTTAGGACATTTCCGGTCTGTTGCCTGATGATCTCCTCCTTTGCAAAGAACACAAGAATTCGACGATGATATTTTTGTAGTTGTGCAAACCACAATTCAGAAAGGTTTGCGTCTTATCCTTGCAATAAAGGGCTGAGTGTCTTACCCCGCCAGTCTGATGGCGTGCATCATCTTTACCGTATCTGCTATTCCTGAGAAAGTGATTTTTGCTGAATGTATTGACACAAACTAAGTGGGGATATTGCGTTCCCCTGTGTGGACATGGAATCTTGGTATTGTCGTTCTTATGCTGTTACACAGTTTACATTTCCTGACAATCTCTTCTGCAATGAGTTCTAGAGGAACGTCCCGGACTACAACAAATCGATGCACACGATTTCCCGGGAGAAGGACCTTCAAAGTCTAGGAATTTGAATGTTTCGATTTTCAACAGTATCATTAACCTCGATTGCCGAGTCGAAAGAAACTTGGAGTCTGTTGTACTCAGGCCGGTTTAACGTTCTTGATGTCTTCTAATTCAATGTTTTATTAAGAGGAATGTACTTCATTGGTGTGGAATTCACCCTATCATTGTTCAGGTAAGTCAATCCAAAATTAGAGGAAAAACTTATTCACTGGAATTACTCGCTGTGATTGATTCGCCTTATTATAACTCTGGAGAAGTGTTGTGGGTCCCGCGTCAATAATTTTCATTTCCATTTATTTCCTTAATTTATCCTCCTTTTGGGAAATCCTTTTCGGTTCTAGCAGTTTTCTTTTTTCTGTATACTTTGTTCGTCCGTTTGCTGAATGCCGCCTGGATCCGGTCTACCCTATCTTTGAGCCCTCCTTTCAACGGTTTTTCCATGTCTTTCTGTTCATCATTGTTGACTTCAAATGTAACAAATGCATCAATAAGAATTTGGGTATTGATGGTATATACAAACTGAATACATAAGTTGTCACAAGAACGAGTTTATATTTCTGGAATAAAATTTACTTTACTGAGTTCGCCATTCAAAAACGGCACTAGGAATAACTATCATAGTGTCATCTATCGTCCGTTGTTGCTGAACCGATACTGACCAGGAAATCACTGCGACTGATGATCGAGTAATACGGGTAAGTTCTTTAATTTTTGTCTTGGCACTTAACTTCTGAAGTGAAGGAATCTCTTCAAGAAATTGCAATCCTAGAAAGTGAAATTTTAGCAATTGAGAGTTATGGAGGGAAGGGTAATGTTAAAAACTTCTTAGGTACTTTTGGGTATGTTGGAGGCTGTTAGGTTTGAGACACTCCACCTGGGCCGCTTGTGATGATCAGGTGAGACACCTTCACCGGAAGAATTTTGCTTGGATTGCCAAATGCTGGCGAATGGCCCTGTTGATGGTACTCCGCTTATTATTATTGATTATTGGATTTATTGTTTGTTATTAATATGTAACTTTATTGATTAACAGCTCAATCAAGACCAATTTCGGGTATTTTATTTCCATTAACGGAATTAATTTCATAAAAGCATGTATATGAAATTATATCCCAAACATATTGCTGTTTAGGGTTGAACCCCATGAGACATTATTACTTTTTTCTGTATCCTTTTGTGGGTAACTGAGTTTGGTTTTCTACGGAATTATAAAGATTATTGGTTAGATTACCTCTACACAATTGACTGAATCACTTAAGTTCCTTAGATTTGTGGAAGAAACGCAATTGCCGGATAGTCAGAGTCGCTCTTTCAATTAAACTA
Organism: Stratiomys singularior; assembly: GCA_954870665.1. Lineage (NCBI taxonomy): Eukaryota > Metazoa > Arthropoda > Insecta > Diptera > Stratiomyidae > Stratiomys > Stratiomys singularior. Next base: position 109,373,383 of record OX940877.1, on the reverse strand, counting down.
TGAACACACTAAGTGCAAAATCAACCTATTTGCTAGACCAGATAGCATATGAACACTATTGCGACAATTTAATTCAATTTATTCAAACAGAAGCTACGTTGACCGAGCTCAGTACACAACACATCAATTAAATATAATTTAATATTAATTGTAGTGCGGTGTATCAAAGAAGGTGAGAGATAGCAACTGTGTTAAATCGATGTTTTTCGACATATCACTGTACTCAGTAATTTATTGCTTTTCATCTAGAATTTCGATTGATGTCGGAAAATCTGTGAACAGAGCATGGAGAAATTAACAAATTTATAGCTCAGCGTGATTCAAATAGGACAACGCCAGTACTTAGCATTTCAGTCATGTTTTCCAATATCGAATCTGATTGACACTTTCTCCAGTTACGATCCTCGGATGTTTTTCCATTGTGTCTTATACCATTGTCCCTAGGAATCATTTCAATTGGCCTTAAACAACGCACTCGGCATTACATCAATGATTTACTGGACGGCACTATTGTCGTTCTCGCTGAAACTGTAGAAGATGTACATGCAATTGGTCCATGGCACTCTGCAATTACAATTTACAACATACCACTGATTCATAGTACTCGAGTGTGTCGTTGACAGACATTCAACCTGTAGTCAGTCATTCATTCGTTCATTCATTTATTCATTGAATCATTTCATTCTCGGATGATGACACAAGATTTCATCAAACAATGCATTACATATGTAGAATATGAGTACAATCTACAACAACGTGATATGAAGCTTTCGCGGCTCCACTAAGGCTGATATGTACATGAAAGAAGACGTGTGTACAACTATGATATTGTGTTGCTTTCAATGCGGGATATTCAGAATAGAAAAAATGCTTTAATTGAAAGTAGTTTTTATGCGTGTGCAGTGGTCGAAAATAAATTTATGTTGTTATTTTTATTTTCAAACGTATGTGATGCTTTTATTTTATCTATTCTATTTGATATCATGTCTGCATGTAGACTAGACAGCACATAAGTGCCTGGATATGAATGTATGTAACGAGGCTTGGCATCTAATTAATTTTTATTACTAACAAGCTTCGTGAAATGTGAATAAATTTGGTTTCAAATTAAATTTTAGGGTATTTTCTTGTGTTACATTGTCTTCGCCTTAGATAAACGTGATCTGAATTCTAAGTCCTAAGACGTCGCCTCTAAAAGGATTCCCATTTCAGCAGTTACTCCTTCAGTTAAAAACACGCCAATTGCTTCATCCTTTCGCTCCACGCTTCCAACCCATATTTTGGAAAACTTGCACTGCTCCTATTAAGTTCGCTTCATACTTCATAGTTCGCTATTACCCCATGTAGCAAATAAGCTATAGCTATAGAACAAAACAAATAAGCTATAGCTATAGAAAAAAGCTCCGTGAGCTTTGCAATAAAGAGAGCTTAGAAATTAAACGGCATAGGGGATTGGAAAGAGTGTGATGTCTAACTTTTTGAGCTAAAATGTATTTGAGAGTAATTTTTCTGGTGTGATGGTATATGAGAGTGACTTTGCACAAATTTTCAGAAAATGCCAATGCGAATCCTTCCTCCCTTACGTCTTTATAAGTTACACTTATCAAGTTCTCCCTCTTAAAAACAATGCATCTGGAAAATCGCAGTCGAGCACTATTAACCCTTTGCGGACTGAGCTAAGACTGAAAATATGCCCTTAAGTTCAAGACACATGGTCCAATGTTTGAGACATGATCTCTATAATTGAGACATATTTGAGTGAAACTTGGAACAGAACACGCCAAAACACAAAACAATGTCGAGTCACACTCGGCATAGGACGAGTCAGAACGAAAATTGATCAGACTCGACATAGGACGCGAAAGAACAAAAGGCGATGTCAAATCACATTTACCATAAAACCGTAAAGGGTGAATAAGGGGTTCGAAGTGTTGGTAACACAATGCCCCAGAGAGGTGTATGGTAAGCCGTTTAACGTTAAGCATGACGCACTGTAAAGACTGGTTTGCATTTTTTTCTGTGCAAAGATCATTGACCACAAATAATATTGCCAACAGACCGTCCACTACGTTTGATATTTGACACATTTCATTTTGTGACCGTCGCTCGAAACTTCAAACTGGACCTGATTTTTGGCAGCAAATGTTAACGACTGACAAAGTCTTTTTAAGGTGTCTGATGTGTGCATCGTTGTAAATACAATTTTTCCACTTTTTGACTGTTTTTTTGGATAATTTGACGTCAAATGTTGGTCACTTTTTTGTGCACTCCTATAGACTTCCATTTTAGTTTAACAAAAGTTAAACTAAATATTTTTATTTATTTCTTCAGTTTTGGCTGTTCTAGTGTCATTAAACGGTTCGCTATTGCATGAATAAGTTAATAATAATACGAATGCATAATTTTTCGACGTTGTCTGGATGAGTGGTTCAACAAGATTAAATAATTGGTCTTCAACTTACTCTCTCAGTCTTCATATGTCACCTGTATGATGCTCAAAGCTCACGTACCTGCTTTACAGTTAGGTATTCGGCTCTCAACTTGGCTGTAGATTCAGCAGCTATTTCAAAAGCGTAGAGATTTGGAAAGCTAAAGAGTAGTCCTAGACAATGTTTCAGTACCCTAGCTTTAATCTTGCCTACGTTTTGAAAGAAATATCCTGGAGCATGTGCATAAGCTGTGATGATATATTCTATCTTCGCACTGATGCCCGATTTATATACCTAGAGCGTAAGTATTGGCTTTAAGGTGTTAGTTGATCTGCTTTTGCCAACCTCCAAAGTCATTGAATTGGACCTCTAATTCTTTGAGGGAACCAATTATGTTCACTGCTTTGCTTGGTCAATGTTATTGCTTCAGTTCAGGGGGTTGTTCTTTAGATATGATTGGAATTTATAGTACTGGAGACGTTCATGACTTGTACCATATCAGACTTTATAGGTATCTTCAGACCTTTGCAAATTTGAGTGGATTGGTCAACTTTGATGTGTGTCCATCAGATTTGTGCCTTCTACTAGTATCAAATAGTCGACTTAACATATCTCGATATGGGATGCAATATGTAATCCCTGTTCTTGTTTTGCCTAAATTTCAGACTCTGCGACTGTATATATTCCAGAGCCAGTGCACGTAGATACTTGGTATGTCACTTTTAGCAGGGTTAATGCATCTGCCTTCTTCGGGGATTTGATCTTTTGCGATCGCATTATCAGTTGCTCCGAGCAGATTGTCCGAATGATGTAGCAAAAGGGATTTTATTATTTCATAGTTAATATTGTCAGGTACATGTGCCATGGATCTGATTTATTCGAATAGTATGCATTCAAGATATGTTAGCTTTACTGCTAGGCCATTATCAAGGGAGGCTACGAGGTGCGGTTGTGAAGCTTAGGAAGGTGAAAGTCTTAGATCGTGTTTTGGAGGAAATGTATGTATTTGAATTTTGTGCACTCCTATAGACTTCCATTTTAGTTTAACCATCTACTAAGAAAATAGTGGATAAAATTTGACAGCGTTGTGTTTGCAACATTGTAAACTTAAGACACCTTCTCTTTAACACGTTCCGGCAGCGTCAACATTCTAAACGCTTGAAACATGAATTCTAACGCTTGAAACATGGAGAATACAGGAAACACCGTTGACACAATGAAATGGCTGATTGTGTTTACGCTTGCCCCGAAACCATATTAGAACCCTTTTCTCATTAATCAAGTTATGTCTCGATATCAGTGTTTTTGTGTCACTATTTCTATTCAAATGAGTGAAAAAATTCTAGACCATGCCTCACTCCTAATCAAACAATTCAGTTTTAGCAACGAAATATCCCTAGACGTCTGGTGTCAAAGAAAGCGAGCTTGACTGGCCACTCAAATCTGCAGATTTTACCTCTTTTTTCGACCCCTTTACCAAATTTCACAGTTTTTTCAGGTCAAACTAAAACTAATTAGCTTTATTTTTCGTTTAATAATGTTTGATAATTCATTAATAGAAAATGTTACTTGATTCAATTTATGATGTAAGTGAACCTTTGTGCAGAATACAACAGAAAAGTTTAAACTATCAAATGAGAAACGAGTTTAAATGAAAACAAATCAGAAAGAGCCCCTTTCTTGACACTCTCCTTTCAGAACATAGTTTTTCGCTTATAATTTCTACCATTAACCATGAAAGCAAACGTTTAAAAATATTTTCGAGTACGTCTAACTCAATTAGGAACGACTTTATCGCAAAACAACTTGAACCAAGTGCCACATGCGTTTCTCATTAAGCCAGAAACTGAAAGTGTGAAAAGAGTAATTAAGAAAATTAGCCCCAACATGTACAAAGTTAACGCCAAAGTCAAAGTATTCGAGTTCCTAAGGACGAAGAAAAAAGCATCATGATCCAAGATATTCATTGTCTTTTGTCAAGAAAGGCACAACTAAATAAGGAAGCCTCACCACATATTGCACTTTACTAGATAAAAGTACACCGTAAACAAAACCTCTTTTTTAGCCGGGTTTCAAATTTCAACAAAGAACTTTTCATTCATCAAGATCCCAAGACCCGAGAGTTCTGTTGACTTTCCTACAAAATGATGTATGGCACTGATAGTATGTGGAATAAACAAAAGTATGATAGAGGCTGTACAAGTCGCCTACTCGCCTTCAGATATTGTGCTCAAATTCAATGGCAACGAGAGAGCCTTAATTGGATAGAAAGGAAAAGTGTATTAAGTGGACGTCTTGTCCAATTAGTGGTGTCCTCCGCAAGATAGACAGACTCTCGAACATGTTGTCATCAATATTCTGATGAACGGAACGGAGGGGAGGCAACACAACTACCATGAAATTTAATGTAATTTCAAAGACAATTTGTTCAAGGAATTTGAAAAAGATAAGAAAATCATGAAAAGCTTGGCCTTTTTTCAAAAGGGATCTTGTATGGTTGAAAACAGAAAGGATTTTGTAATAGAAGGAGTCAATGTGTACATCCATTTGTCTTGACCTTTGTGGCGGCGTCTTTTCTTTGTGGGATTTGATTTTCCAGCGATTCGAATACAAGCATCCAAACAATCTGTTTGAGATATGTTTCTTACAGAAGTTCTTTATTTAGCAACCCGACCTACACAGACATCCATTAAACAGGAATAAATGCGACCCTTTTCAAATTTTCCAGGGTAATCCGTAAAATATTCATTAAAATTGCTCATCCTTAAAAACCACTGCAAAATGGATGCGACTAGCTTAAATTTCTAAGAAAATTCCATATTCATAACTGAACATAATATTCACGCAAAGCTGGATTAGACCAGGGAATAAACAAACAAAAACACATCATAGACAACCCATGTCATAACATCAAGTATTCATCTTGTATCTCAACTCTCCATAATTGGGGGTTTATTAATGTTTCTTCGAGATCGGGGCACATGTGATGAGAAAGAAAGGCTGGGACGCTTGTATGTAGCATGATGCTGCCGTTATGTGAATATACTTACACAACATACATATGTAAGAATCTAAAACAGAATATCTAATACTATTCCAGCCGTAATTCGAATCGAATTTGCTTAATTACACTGCTCTGGTCATTTACATCTGTGGTCCATTAAGGGATGCATGCGCCTCAATCATTTGGGTCTTAAGACAATGTTTGCCTGATGTGACCATTTATGCTGTTCGGCTCAGAGATGTTATATTGCCGGGACAGAAACTTTCCAACTCGAAAGAATGCGGGTGGGATGTGTTGTGGACATTTTATTATCATTTAAATTGAAATATTATTTTCCACATTGTGGAAGGTTGGCCAACTTGAAGTTAGCTTCTCGGATTTATTTTGATTCATATAAAGGGCACTGGAAGTACAGGGATAGTGATGCAGTAAAGATTCCTGATGTAACGATTTATCCAACAAAACGATGTCAAAATCGTATTTAGTTTGGACTGTTAGTTATTAAAATTTAAGGAATAATTTCGGGTGTAACGATGTAATGTTTTTCCGAATAAATTGTACAAAGCTTACAAAAAACTGAAAAGGAGTCTTTAGCTGCCGAGGTCATAAAAAGCAGCCACATTGTTGTTTCAACTGCTGACAAATGACGAATGAACTTTCCAGATCCAATTTATTTGCACCTTGTTGTAAAATATTTGTAAGATTATCAATGCAGATGTTATTAAGCATTGATATACTTACTTTATACAGTCCCAAAGGAGCAAACACCTATTATTCAACATAACAGCAGTCTGCCATCTTGTTTGTAAGGTTGAAGCCATGAAATCCCGTAGTGGACAACCAATGTGTCACAACTACCAAAAATTTCGACACTTGTCGAGCAATTGTCATGTCTTGTCAAGCTTTGGACGCGTCTCCCGTTCCACCACTATAACCAACACAGAAACTATTCAGAATTATTCAGGAGGATAAATTTGAGCTATCAGCTGATTTATACCCCAGAGGGAGACACAACAGAAACAGCAGCCATCAATGTGCAGATTGTAGTTATTTTGGTGTACAATCCAAGAAACAACAGGCAATCTGAAGAAGAATGAAAGGAATGAAACAGCCGCCCCATTACCTTTCTCAGTCATCGGAGTGCTGCGAGTAGTAATCAAGCTAGAATTGAGTTAAAACGTTTATCACAAGAAAGAATGTAACCCTATACCTACCCAATCAGCCAAAGCACTTTGGTCACGCGAGAATATCTCTGCTTTTGGAATTTCCCGAGAATTTGCCTGACGGATGATCGAACAAGAGCCAACCGATAAGCAAATTAACTACAAGACCGCATTCATTTGTTCCCAAACGAACAAAGAGAGAGCTTTCTGCAGAGCCTCGGACCAGACGAGAATGCCTTCAGAAGGATCTCAAAATATTTCTGCACACGAAATAGTGTAGTTTTGCAACTCATACACGGTCCCACCGGCAATAAATTTGACAAATTAAGACAAGCAAAAGCCTTCACAGACGCGCTGGACCTCCAATTTCAAACTAATCAAATTCAATCAATCAAATCAGATTGATTTCAAATCAATCTTGACGAGGAGGACGTAGTACAAAGTAATGCAAGAGAGCTCCTAAAACATGTGCCACAGGCGAAGGATGTGGTACGGCTCGGGTAAAATTCGGCGATTCGATAGCACCAGGACCCAACACAGCACCTCACACAATGCTGAAGTGACTCTCAGACAACAACTTAAACATCTTGACGAATACAAGTAACAAAATTTTTCATTTCCGGAGGTTTCCTACAGCATGGAAATTGGCTTTTATAATGGAAATACCTGAGAAAAACCATGCTTTCCCTCAAAATTGGAGACCTTAAGGTCATCGCATGCATCTTCAGTGTAGCTTAAAAGAACAATACTAACTAAGTTAAATGAAGTCCCAGTCGAAAAAAATATATTTCCAGACGAGCAATATGGATTCAGGGAATCAAATTCGACGGAACTCCAAATAGTAAGGACGGCCCAGTACATTAGAACGGTCATGCTCCACAGAAAGTCTACAGATCTAGTTATGTGTAACATTGCGAAGACTTTTGACAAAGTCCGGCATGCAGGACTTATTTTCAAAATTCATGAATTCTATTTCCTTCTACCACACATTCAACTGATGATTAAGGTCGAAGATCATCCCTCGAGCCGAATTATTCAAGCTGGCGTTCCACAAAGATCACCAACTTCACCAACACAGTGCAAATTGTACACCGCACATATTTTGACCTTACAGAATAATGTTCAAGTATAACTGTATGCGGAAGACACCAGCATATACCATAAGACACCAGCATATACCATGCTGCAAGACAAGCGGAATTGTTAGAATTTTAGGTTTGAAAAAAAAAATTTTGGTAAACGACCCCAACGTGGATTGTCGGAAATATGACCTAATTTAACACATCTTTACAGAATTCTGGAAACTGTTTCTCCATTGTATTGACAGTTTTCCCTACATCTTTCACACAATTGACTTGTGTAAAATTTTCGGCACTTCCGCCATGACAGCTGACCAAAGACTATGGTCCGGAGGGCATCACAACAAAGCGAGCTTTGCAAAGATGAGAGCTTAGAAATTAAATGGCACTTGTCGGTCGAGTGATCCCAATGGCTAGGTGCCTCAGCTTAAATGTGTGTGAGTATAATTTTTCTGGTGTAAAAGCGTGTCTTGAATTCATAAAAAATTTAAAAGAATCTCAACGCGCATCTCTCCGTTCCTGCGTTTTTATGTCATATAGCGCCAATGGGTCAAATACTGTGAGAATCGGATATTGTTCGAAATAATAGAACTTGTCATAGTATACTAAATTCATTAGACATTTGTCCATCAAATCCAGAGGAAGTAAAATTCATTGAGATAGTTGAAATGGTTTAATGACTTTGTTTACAGAAGTGGTTTCCCCTTTTGTTAGTATTGGATTTTCCTTTCTTTTAATTTCAACAATTTTCCTTAGCTGTTTTTATTATAATTGCTTAACTTATAATACTTAACTTATAATATTATGTATTATAATTTAAGTGTCGGTATAAACATATTCTATACAAGAGGGGCATAAAAGTTAAAAGAAAAATCGTATTTCCAGTATATGTATGAATATTTTGTGCGTCAGGAACCAATTCATAATTCTCTTTGGTCGATTTGGTTAAGCTAGGTATACTTAACTTATGGGTGCGATATGTGTCAACGAACACGACAGGACGGTTGGTAAGAGCGCTGCGGTTACCACCGATCCCAAAGAAAACCAAATTTTCTTTGAATCTATTTATCTTTTGACATGTAGCTCCAAGTTTCTTTTTAATGTTTCTTGCCTCTGCAGTAATGATAAAAGTTTTCAAATCGTAGTAAAAATTACTAAGGAAAATGTTGCGTGTTTTTGATTGGAGATAAGAGGTATTGATAAAAGTAAACTTATCAAGAAATTTGTATCGGCGTAGCGAGTTTTCCAGTATGAAAAATAAATAAAAAAGTGAAAAAATCAAAGACAAAGGAAAATTCTTGACAATTCTAAAATGTTTTCAAGTCCAAGCAAGTAGAAATATGCCAAGAATGGCACGACTCTCCAAGAAAACGTCATTTAAATAACTCTTTTGCTGGGAAAACAAGAATCTGAGTGCTCGATGTCATGTATCTCCAGATCCAAATAAAGAGAACGAGAGCGAGAGGAAGAGGGAGCAAGAGCAGGAGGGAGAGAGAGTGACATAGAAAAAGTATAGCATTTGAAAATATGAATGGAGAATCGTCCAGTTCAAGCTGGAGTATCTGAAAACTTGTTTTAAAATGTTTCCCAACAATTTGTGAAAACCATGCCGATAAAAGCATTTGGATTGCTGATGAAACTAGATTCCCTTATCATTTGAGAAGTATTCAATTGATTTGTTAGCCATAGCTCCAAGTATTTCGAGCTAGCCTCAACATTTCTATTGCACGATGCAGGATTTTTGTTATACTATCCTATATACTGCTCCGATAGTGTTTCTTGTTTGGTCTTCTACAAGGGTGTGCTTTTAAATTCGGGGAATGGAGAGGAAGCTCATCAGTTAATGTAATTATCGGAGTGATAATGCGTATCATCGATGAACCATCGTAATCTCGAAGTAAGTATCAATAACGAAAAAATTGAGAACTCATTAAGTTTCTTACCAAGCAAGGAAAGTCAGTTGAAACCCTACTTGAAGAGATGGCTTTCGTTTAGACAGGGACTCAGTTGAAGACGGACCACAGCTTGGATGGCCGATCGAAGGGACTACTCCGAAAATGATCCAAAAATTAAAAAAAATTATTGGAAGCTACTATACTAAACAAAAAACACCTCGCAGAAGTGGTTGGAGTTAAATTTTCAAAATTCTTCACGATCGTCTTGGAATGACAAACGTAGACGGACACTGACCACGTAATGGTTTCGCGCGGTTTCAGATCTCTGTGCAGAAGACGATGATGACTACTTATTCAAATTTTTTACTGGAGACGAAATCGGAGTTCATTATTTTTAACCTGTGTTCAAACAGGACTTTATGCAGTGGCACAATAAAAGGTACATCACCACCCAAGACATTTAACGTGTCACATTCGGCTGTTTAAATCATGACGAGGGTCTTTTGGGACTAACTAGGGATCCTGTTGCCAGATTTCAAAGATAAAGGCGTCTCCATAACCGGAGAATACTACGCTTCAATAAAGAGGGGTTGAAAGACTGTATCAAAGAAAAATGAAGCGTGAAATTGACCAAAGATGTTCTTCTTCTACATGACAACGCCCTTGCTCACGATTGTCGTGTTGCGTGGGCTGCCCTGCACAAGGTTATCTTCGATATTTTGGATCACATACAGTTCGCACCTAGCTCTCAAAGTCAAAGTTAAAGTTAAAGTAAAAATTCTCTTTATTTTAATAATAATAATAATAATAATAATTTAATAATAAGTACAACCTTTTAAATAGAAAACAAAAAAAAAATAGGTAAAAATCTTAAATCTACCTAAACCTATGGCCACTTAGGGCACTCTGGTCTAAACCAGTCATACTTAATAGGGAGATCCCCTTACAATCATTAGTTTAAAATTTTTATTATTAACATAAATCTTATTCTATTTTTAAGAAAAGTTAGAAAAACTTCAAATATCTATCACTATATTACATCTAGAATAGAACATGTTAAACAAAATAAAAATTGAAATTTTAACTAAGTAAAAATCAGTAATTTTTTTTCCCTCAAGTTTTTATGGTTTTATAATTTTTTTTTTCGTAAATAATAAGTTTAAATCATTTTATATTGGTTTTCGTTGTTTTTTTTTATCAACGGTTTTTAATGTTTTTTTTATTTAATTTTAATTAATTAAATTTGAGCCGGTGATGATACAGCAAGCCCAAGAGTTTTGCTTCCTGAGGAGAACAAGGATGTTATCGGAGGGTAGTTAGAGTTCTTTCATTTTAGCAGAAGAAAACGAATACGCATTTTTCAACAGTAATTGAGTGTGCCTATTTTAAAAGGTAGTTTCTTAGTTTCTTAGGATTCCTAAATGTAGTGTGATGGCTCGCCGGATTTTTAGAGGGTTTAAGCGGTATTGAAAACGAGTATGCTATCTGCGTAATGGATTGTGTGGGGAAGAAGATCAGTGATATCGATTCGGGCAGTATCCCGAATGCTGATGATCGCAATTGGGATGTCGTTAAAAAAGAAGGCAAAAAGTTGGGGACCAAGTTCGGATCCTTGGGTTTCACCAGAGCGAATGCTGATGGTATATGATAAGCCATTGTTAATTTTCAGAAGGAGGCCCCGATGATCCAAGAGGATATAGAGCTCGTCGTTGCGTCCGGACAGTGAACTTTTAGGAGTTTGTGCATGGGATTTTCCGGAGAACGCTCTCTTTAAGTCAATTGAGCACATCACAATTACGTTTTTCTTCCTTAGATCGAATAAAATGTAGATTTGTGGAACGAAACCCAATCGTTCCTTAGAAATCTTTCCTTAAAAACTCAAATTATTCCGCTGGCAATAGAAACATGGCGATGATTTCGATGGCAGAAATGTGGTTTTTCAAACCATTTTACCTAGGTTTGATAGCAATCAAATTACTTTTGCGCTATTTTAATTCACGCTAGGCCTCTATTTTTTATGTGACTAGTGGCAATGCTGATTTATTGCCCAGGAAAAGTATCCATAGTCAATGCAGAGATTGAAAACGATGCTGACTTTTTCAGAGTACGTATATTTGATAGAGACCAAGAGGTCGCTAGAAGTTTTTGATACAGCAGAGGACGGTTGGAATTGATTGAGCAAGAGATCGTCGGTACCTGTTTGGGATTTGTGAACACATTTGAACGACCGGAATCAAGGTGAAGAAACTTTGTTTGTAGGCGAAAAGATTTTGAGGTAGAGTCCTAGGAGCCCTTTAGGATTTTGTTGACCTTTGACCTACAAGCATGTTAGTATATTGGTCTGAGGATGACCTATCCCTATACAGAAGGCGTTATGTAGCATACCGACAGTTAATTTTTGTGCCCTTGTGGTAAACTCTACTCAGTGTAGTTTAATGGGGTCTTTAACTATTGTGAACGCAAATATATTAATAACCCTGAAAATGTAGGGAGTAGGCTTCATAGAGAACAGCTTTTCTTTGATCGCTTTATTCATTTCACTGTGAACACTTTCCAGCTGGTTAATTTGGGAATTTCTAACTTCTTTGATTCAGCATTTTGTGGAAGTCATGTGTAGGCATTTTTCAATCTGGTCTTAGCTCCAACTAAGTTCTTCGTATAAAGGGATATGTTACCATTTTTTAGGAAAAAGCAAAGGTGCATCTGTTGCTGTACCTTTTATCTAGGTGGTCAACAGGCTATTTGTCAAAGCTAAGCTGGGCCAGATTGAGGTCTGTTCGGTTGAGTGCTTGCTTATACCGGAATGAGTTATATCAAGAAGTAAAGAGTGATGGTCAGGTGGTGTCGGCCATTAAGCCAGTCAGGCCTAAGATCGACACAGAGAAAATATTCTGGAGAAAAAATGCGGTTTGTATAAATGTTGGCAGCTCTGCGTAAATGACGAAGACGTTTCGACAGACAGGATAAGGGAAAAGATCTAAGCACGTTGAGGGTGTGAAAGAGAATACGGCGCGCATTCTGAATGAAGAGGATTTTTAGCACTATTACGAAACATGGAAATTTTCATGGGGCATTATAGAAATAAAATGGAAGTAAAATGATGAAAATGTTAATATCCATATTCAAGACCGGCATCTCGTATCTGGGAAAAAATACAAAATGAAAATAGCTCGACTAAAATTAACAAGGAATATTTATTATTCTGTTTAATATTTTTTTGTGGTAGAGAGGTGAAGGATGTTTATGCCCTGAGTGTGGGACTCCCAGACGCAAAATGCTTTTAGACTACCCACTATAAACCTCCTCTGTCAAACTGACAAGCTAGCCTGGAACCGTTTGATACATTACTTCGGGCTAGACCTCGTGTTCCAATGCCTAGAGGCGCCTCCAGATTATGGGAATCTCTCTTCTAAAGCGAAGGAAGGGAGAGGAAGGAAGTGCTAGAAAAGAGATTTCCCCATCCCCGATGCCTCCCAGCGCTCCAATAAAGCTTTCATCGGTATTGTCGGAGCATATTGCGCCCCACCAATTGTCAACCGTTTTCAGCATTTCTACGACCATAGTTTCCGGACAGACCTCTCCAATTTCGCTGAGGATGTCCCCTCGCTGCTGGCTCCACCTTTTACAGTAGAAGAATGTGTGACAGGCGTCATCCAACTCTCCTGGACAAAACACACAGTAAGGAGACCGTGCTCTGTCAATTTTGTACAGGTAGGACCGAAAAAAATCGTGCCCGGTTAAGAGCTGGATCAAGTAGAAATTGGTCTCACCATGCACTCCACTGAACCACGGCCTAAAGTCAGGGATCAGACGTGCAGTCCGCCTTCGCCTTGTGTTTTGCTCTCAGGTCTATTGCCAATTGCTGAGAGAGCGACGTATCTCTTCCCTGATGATATCTTCTCTTCGGTCTTCACCTCTGCGCAGGTAAATACTTCTGCGCTCTCTCGCAAGGAGCACTGCGATTACCAGCCGTTCCGGGCCGGGCCAAGGATAGAGCCCTGAGCGACACCTGAAGTAAGAACTGTACTTCGCTTACCCTCCTTCGAGTCGTAGAGTAGGCTGCGGTCCTTCAAATATTCTCTGAGAATCCGCATCAGGTATACTGGTACTTTAACACGCTTTTTTATTTTGTTTATTATTGTATTATATTTAATATTATATTATTATTTTGTTTAATATTATATTAAACAAAAAATCGTGGATCTGATAAAATAATTGAACAAAACACTGAACAACTCAGCTGCTCAAGACATGTGCAAAATTGAAAAATTTCGGGTTATTTGCAGTGGCAAGGATAGTAAGATTTGATGAAGATCATTCAGAATTTGTGTGGTGTGTGTGACATCATATTTTCTAAAACAATACTTAGATTTTTTGCTTTTGTTTTCCGTTTATCTTTCCGGCTTAAGTGTTCTGTAAGTGCTCAGAATTTGAAACAATATTTAATTTTAAAACTTAGTTAATCAGTACAACGACTTTTGCTTTTAAAAGGATCTTCTAGTCATAAGTTCAAACCTTTTCAAGCCCTTCTTGCTCTGACTTCGTAAAATACTCGTCATGAATCATTAATTCTATGGGAAAAAGCGAGTGTCTTCGTTTTACCTGCATCCTTTTACCTTCCACCCGTATCAATGTAATTTTTGCTGGATAATTGTTCATACACGAGTGTGTGACATTGTAAGTATCATTTTGATGATGTCGCTGGAGTGAAAACCGCAACATATGTCACCTGAGCGAAAATAATAACAGTCACGAGTCAGGCAGACAGTCGCCGATAAGTTTCATTTCTTTTGATACATTTATCTACCTACCTGGCCAACCACACGTGCATGCACGTTTTTTAACCTACGATAAACAAATTTAAATTCCAAATGCATAGGTGACGGCTGATTCATCAACCGGTCGTGTGACTTCTGTATCAAGAATTTTTCGTCATGGAGATGACAGTTGGTATTAACGAAAATTTTCCACCAGGTGCGGAATTCTGAGAAAATTACTTTTATATGTGGAATACTTATAACAAAATTTGAAAATTGTCAGTGTCATAGGGGTTTCATTTATAACCTTAACGAAAATGAGTTCCTGGAACCAACTAGTGAATTTCATCAACTTTGTCATTTTCTTATGTAAGAAGTTATTTTGGGTTTCCATTAAATTTTCTTCTTGTACGTTTGATGTTAGCAATTCGAGTGTTATGTAATTCCCGGTCAATTAATTTTGCTGAGTCCTGTTTTCCTAGCACTAACGATTCTTTTCATTATTCAATGCGACAGCACTTACCCTCAACCATTGCACAGGTGCATGTAGAACTTCTAATGATTGGCATTCGAAAAACCTGTTTATCCTTAACGAAAGAGGGTTGCAATGAAAGCAATCGAACCATATTGCATCGATGAATGAGTTTTCCTGGCTAGGAAATTTTTACCATTAGTTGTTCACCATTTCATAGATTAATTGTTATTAGAGCACCAATGACACATGGTTTTTTATTGACGATGACCGCGGTACCGTTCTGACAAGAGAGCGTGACGTCCTTTTTTGCTAGACATAATTCCTGGAAAGCATAATTGCTTTGGTTGCTTAACACAGGCTGTAATTAGGGAATGTGTTTTCATGAAAAGCAGGAAAATTTTTCCTACAACCATAATTATCCAGACAGCTCTATTAGATGGGGAAGCAGATGCAAATACTCTCATTTTATTGCCATCAATTCGAATTATCCTTTTCCCTTCAGGGAGGTTTGGAAATAAATACGTGGTGGAGGCTTAGGTAGTAATTTCTTTAATGCATAATTAAAAATTCCTGCGGGTAGTGCACCGCCGACAATATCTGCAATATGCAGCTAGGCGTTATCTTTCAATCGTTAACCGATTCGCTGGCGAATGGTAAATTAATTGAGCCTTGGCAACGAATCGATTTTTATTTCCATAGATTGTAATATTTGCATATTAAATGGGTATTGGCACGGTCGACAGTGCAAGGATGAATGAATTTTACTACAATTTTGTTATAATAGACACTTATTGGAAATGCACAGGTGTAATAATAGCTGAAGGAGTGGCTGCAATAGAACCTTTATTCATATCGCCACCCTCGCCGGAAACGTTTATGATTCCTATAAGTCAAAATCCTTAGATTTATTTTCCTTACTGATGTCTATGCAATAGCAGTATTTATTTGTACATAATTGAGAGTAGTAGTAGTAGTAACAGCAGCAGTAGTTGTATTAGTAGCATTAGTAGTAGTAGAGGTAGCAGGTCCGGACTGGAAATGAAAATCGGCCCGGGAATTTTGCTTCAACCGCCCCATTCCTGAAATTTTACCGGCCTGAAGAAGTCTGACCCACCGGGAACTGTCCCGAATTCCCTTATGGCCAGTCCGGCCTCAGATATGTAAGGAAAGGGAAAAATATTGTTTAACAATGACAAACTAGATTTTTTTAATGGTAATATCCCTACCTAAGAATATGTATCACATTCTCCCGATCCCAAACTAAATTCTTTCAATGGTAATATTTTCATACAAGAATAATATGTATAACATTTTCACTAGGAAATTCGCATAGCGCATAGTTTTTGGAGTAGTGAACATTTCTCAGCTACTTTGTCAATGATTCCGTCGGGTGTTGTGCTTGCCAAAATGCCTTTTCTACAGCCATGAGCATGAATGCATCGAGTTTTTTCTGAATTCAGAGCTAAAGTTGAAACTATCCTGCGATGCTTCTCCATTTCGAAATTGTACGCCGTTCAGAGGGGAGGAGGACAGGATTTCCTTGAGTAAATTTTCGGCTGAAGCCATGGGATAGAAGGGCAATAATTTTAAGCTTAGTAACATAAATGCGGGATCGCATAATCTATGATCTTTAATATTGCCAAAATATTTTGGATCCAGCATAGTAACGTCTGAATAAAATGAGGTTTGATTGGCATCTTGCCTGAATGGCATTATCTGTGGTGACATGGACGGTGGTGACTTTATAACGGTCAATAGAGTTAATAGGTTGATCTTGGTTCAGTTCTATTGGCAAGACTTTATTTTTACGACATCGAGTTTCTGGGAGGCTGCGTTCAATTTCAGAGTCCAATTTATCGGTAAATTCATCATTCACCCATTCAATGCATTGATTTTTCTGTTCTTTAATTTTTTCCGAAATTGTCTCTCAATTTCGATAGCTTGTCCTCGCACATTGATACTAAATTGAAGGCTTTTTGTATATCTAATGAACGGAGCTGAAGATAATTTGACAGTGGCGTGCTTATCTCAAATATAGTACGCAATAGGAAGGGTGTAAGTATTGTTTCATATTTCATCAAGTTTTCCCTGCATGACCTGGCCGTTAATCGGAAGTCAGGTTTTGATCGTGGATCATTTTCAATTTTTTCGAGAACCATCACAATCGTCGAGAAAAGTGATTGCTCTCTGTTGTTTGCTCGTCCAAATATTTTTATCATGACAGCATATTTCGCCCACCATCAGGTTTCTTCAATTAATTTCAACCGTCGGCGATCTGAAGCAGTTAAACTATTGGTCCAAGTATCCTAAGTAAGATTCCTTGAAGAATACCGCAATTTTATTCAAAATACCAAACAAAGAAACGCATGATATGCTACGGCTGACACTGTCAGAAATGACGAGGTTCAAAATATTGACCACACATTGACCAATTCTGGTGCCTCATCTGCAAGCCACCGACCGAAACCTCCTGTCATACTTGCTACTCCATCAGTGAACAGCCAAGACATTTTCTGACATCGATGTTATTTTTTGGAGGATGTCAACAACGAGATCTTTGAATCCGCGAACGATGGGATTTTCACATTTTATTATACCCAACAATCACTCTTAGATAAAAAAAGAAGTAACATTTCACGATAATGTCCGTGACTGTCGTTATCATTACTGAAAGTGAACGCAGCTTCCTTCTATTCACCTCTGTAGCTCATGCAATTTTTACCTAAATAAAGATAGAAGACTGGTACGTGATCTATGCAGATCTATCTTTTGTATTTTAAGGACGACCAAGAATATTTTCCCATTTTGGCTCATATTTGCCCTAGTTGAAACAACGCCGACTCCTCCGAAACGATTCATGATTGATAAGGTAATTGATCGTATCACAAACTAGAAATCAGAAATTGAAAGCGTCCAAATCCAAGGTCAAGGACCTCTTGGGTCAATTAGAATAGATTCATAGTATTGTCCGCAAGCGGTCAAAAAAAACACATTTAGCCGCACCCCTTGAGGTCGAATTATCGAGGCCGAACTGTACATAAATACATTCACTGTTTACCTAAGAGTTTGATAACATCGATTACGCAGGCAATAATTTTTCTATTTTTGATTATATCTTCATGAATTTTCCTATTAAGGTTCGGGTCGATCAAATTTCCAAAGGTTAGATTTTGCTTGTATGACAAGCGCTATTTTCATGTTTTCCAATTCTAAGGTGAACGTGCTTTCAAGTGAAGAATCATTTGGTAAAACAATGGTTTTCAAATGGGTTTGATAGACCAAGCAAACTGAACAAAAAAGTTTGGTGCT
Source organism: Stratiomys singularior (assembly GCA_954870665.1). NCBI lineage: Eukaryota > Metazoa > Arthropoda > Insecta > Diptera > Stratiomyidae > Stratiomys > Stratiomys singularior. Next base: position 109,355,272 of record OX940877.1, on the reverse strand, counting down.
TTTATAATCAAGCGTGAGCCACGCCCATCTTTTTTAACCAACGCTCGTTGAATCACTATGTCGTCACTGACTTGTTTGGGGTGAAATTTGAAAAATCCTCTCAAGTTCTGAGCATTTGGCGATGTTAAAAAATCCTAATTTTCCGGCGTTTCGTCTTGTGACAGGTGTAGGGGTTTTTGGTTTACCTACAAATGATATTTCCAGGTCAAACGTGCTCGACTAAAACATTTGATAAAGAAATAAAACCAATCGATGATTCACGAAAACTTAACATTGATGTCACTAACGTGTTCGCGAAAATCATCATCATCATCGTCATCATTATCATCACAAGGGGTCTGGCAATCATTTTTTTCTTTAACCACTGTTTTCTGAATGGTTTCAGTGGACAAGTTCCAAGCAGAACTTGATGGGGAAAACTGATCAACCGCTTTCTCTGGGATTTTTTTTGTGCTATCATACCGTCTTTATTTTTAAATTTCACTATTTTCGACATTTCGAAACCGCAAACTTAGTTTGAATCACAATTCCAATGACGCAAGGCGGTAATAAGTCCATTAAAATTACAAAACTTGAAACGAAGCAAAGAAAATCTCCGACGTGAATAGTAAACAAAGACTTTCTGTTTACCGCGAGTGAGGAGTGTAAGTAACTGCGTCAAGCGTTCTCGGCAGATGTCTCTACGTTGCTATACCGACTGGCCCTCCAACGGCTTGACCGGCCCTGCAGTGGAGCGGTCCATCGGGAACTCTCCCGAATTCTCTTTTGGCCAGTCTAGTAAGGAAAACAATTATATTTGATGCAGTTCAGAAATTCGGTATATTGGCACTGCTTTATTACAATTTAATATTATTATCTACAATTCTGTTCTTCTTTCTCTTTCATTAATCGCTGTGAGATGAACCCGCCTCATCAATTAAAGCCTTAACCAAATCATGGACAAGATAGTCTGGACATATACAGCACTAATACTCTCAGGCGGCTTCTCTCAGACAGAGAAAGAAATACACACAAGTAAATGTATACTTGTAATGTGTTTTAACACAATAACAGTGAGAGTGATATTCTTGCTATACGCAAAAATCTGGGTAAATTTACCGACCCTGGGTAAATTTTATACTTGTTTGAAATGGTTACGCTGTATAAACTTACGCTATGGTATAGGGTATGGATGATCATAATCTCTAGATGGTGATCGAGAACACAAAGTGGAGTATACCAGATATGATTCGCATGAAAGCTAGCTTTCGTTGAGATCCAGATAAGTAAATGTCACTTGAAATACAAAGCCTTCTGCTGAGATCACATCAGTGAGGAGTATGAAAATGACAGCTGCCAATCCCAGTCAATTTGAAGGCTGAAAACGTGTTTTTTTTTTAATGAAAAAAAAATTATTAATCGCTGATACCTTCGGATGATAACAAGCAAGATTGAAGTACAGAGAAAATAGGTAAGGACCTAAAATAGGTCTTTAATGATAGGTATATGTAATTCATTCCAGCCATTGATTCACCAGACGCATATTCCTTGAGTCTTGAATAATCTGAAGCAATGTAAAAGTGATTACCTATTTATTACTTTTTCGGCGCAATATGGACGCGGAAAAATTATGCAAAATTAAATTGTACGAGGAAACAAATGAGGACAATGATTTTTTAGAAATTATGTGTCAGCATACCACATGAATAATGAATTCTGTCCATATGACATAGGTAGGATATATTTAGAGGCTACAATCAATGCATTTTGTAGCTTTGGCAAACAAAACAAAGGTTGAAGCTCCGACTGAAATAGGACTGAAACGAAGATTATGCGGAAGAGACTCTATTCTAAAGAAATACGTGAACCAATGAAGCATGCGTTTCAGTAACAATCAAGGAGTGACTTTCAATGAGACAACTATTATGTTGCTACGAGGAGAATTTTTATCAGCCAACTTGTTTGTTAACATATTGAACATGACACATGACATGAAAAATATTTGCAAAAATGATATATGAAGGGCCTCAACCTGTGCTTTGATCTCGGTTTTCTTTCTACCATCCTCAAATGTAAAAAGAATGCAAAACGTACAGCATACGGACTAGTGTAAACAAAAATAAACAACTTGCGCATAAATGTAAACATCTTTGTTTACAATTGTAAACAACTTTTTACATAAAGCAAAAAAAAACCAGTTGCTGTCCTCACAACGAGGGCGATCGGATATGTACTAGGCCTCAAAGCCCGATGGTGTCACTATCGCAAGAGTGTGGAGTTAAACTTCAACACAATATTTATTTTACCTATAACAAGAATCAATTAAAGCTTTTTGACTACTTTTGCGCGTACAGCTATTTTCGCGAGGATCGTTTTATAAGTTATCATGGTCTGGGGTACATCGCTTTATATCGCATAGTGTGCATCTCCCGAGCATTACTCCTTAAGATTACTGCCACATATGTATGTATTTTTGCGACCCTGGAAAACTTCCATATATTTTAGCTGCAGTGCTGCCATAGCAAGGTCGCCACAAGAGCTTCAACATCGTGTTTTACATCCTCGTAGACGGTTGCTTTCAACGTTTCAGCTGAATCGGACTCGTAGTTTTGTCTTGATCGCGTTTGGAAGCGGGTGCGTCTGCGGATTCTAGGAAAATAGAGTAAGAACACTATCAATCAGTGATTCGATTAATTTTTTGGAAATGGAAATCTCGTAGCGAAATCGATGAGCACTTAGATGCTGTGTATGATGACTCTGCTCCTGCGATGGTGATCTTAAAAATTGGTTTAGTAAGTTTCGACGTGTGCGAACGCCAGTGGACATCTCAAAACACTGTGTGGGCTATATACTGCATGAAATTCTGTACATGAGAAAACTGTCGCCACTATAAGTGCCAGATTTTCTCTCGCGCGGATGGAACAATCAAAACAATCAAGAGCATTGTTTGACGCTGTTGAAGCGCGGTCTGAAAGAGTTTCCGCGTCGTTTCGTGGCCGTCGACAAAACATGGGTCCACTGGTACACACCAGAGACAAAGGATCAGTCGAAACAGTGGACTTCGGGTATTCAGAATGTATGATTTGCATTAACTATTTGGAGAGGAGCCAAACGATCAGTGAGCTCTACTATTCCGGATTTTTGGGAAAATTCGACGCCGAATAGGAGAAAAAAGGCCCCATTTCGCGAGAAAAAAACGCTCTTCCACAACGAAAATGCAATGGCTCGCAACTCTACCAATGCTACGGTTAATGATTGATTTGGGCTACGAACTGCTACCCCATCCACCGTACTCTCCAGATTGGGCCCCGTGCGACTTCTTTTTGTTCCAAACTTAAAAAAGTCACTCACCGGGCAGAAATTTGAGTGGAAAGCGGAGATCATCGCCGGCACTAGGGCCTACGTTGCAAACCTCGAGAAAACCCAGTTTTCAAACACTTTAAAGAAATTGGAGTCTTGTTGGATCAAGTGTATCGAGCTGAAAGTGGACTAGGTTGAGAAATTAATCGCCACTTTCCAAATTTCGTTTTTCTTTTCTAGACTAATTCACTATAATTAATTTTCAGGGAGTTTTTATGAATTTGAATTGACTGACGTGGCAAAAATTAAAAAATTGCGTAGATAACGAAGAAAAGTTCGTAATTGAATACATTTTCGCAAAATATTTCTGAAAAATAACTGAAAAAACGACAATCGCTGAAGAAGACCGAACGATAACGATCGAAAATCGATTACGACAAATAAAATTTATAAAACGCAAAATTAAAAGGAAGTTTTTTCAGTTATTTTTTGAAGAAAAGTTTTTTGTAACCATTTGGATCTGTAATAATTTCTTTTATTCGACGGTATTCGTCATTATCATAGTTCACACACAAAACTATAAATGAATGCATACATTTTTATACTAAGCATAATTTTAAGTTCATACTTCTTTCCAACAAAAATGCCAACATATATTGTATGAATTTTGATCAAGAATTTTTGAATAAAAATTCATTAATATTTTTTGAAAGATTTTCATGCATAAAATCGCAGTATAAGCATAGGGTTAAGAGCATAAGGATGAAGACAACTCAAAAGCTTCTAACGCTTCAATGGCCGTAAATTTCACAATCTTTTAAGGTAGTAGATTTATGCAGTCCTTAAAAGCGAGGGGAAAAATAAAAACAGTATAAAACTTGAAAATGGTTTTCGAACATGAAAAATGTTTGACATCAAAATGCATAGGCCCTCGTCATCCTTGTGTGTCCTGCATTAGTGTTCATAAACTACAAGTTAATGCCGAGTAGGTAAGAGTCGACCTTAATATTATATCCAAATAACACGTTACTCATAAAGAAATAACTTTTTTTCTGTCCTCGTTTTCAGGGATTCTTTTTTTTGTACATTTTGTTATAGAGTTTATAAATTCAAATTACTTCAACAGCAGGTGTAACCTCTTTAGTAATGTTCACTGGCTTTTGCACCCTCAGTTCTTAAAATGTTGCCATTTTAGGGAGAACATCAACCAAATGCCGTAGTCTTGTATATACCTGTACTTATTTTCTTGTTTATGTTTTTGGTGATATGTAAATTTCATGTCCCCTCGATTGTTAGAAGGCGATGTTTTAACATATGGACTTTTGCAAAGGATATTGTTTGTACGAAAACTAACATTGGGTTTGGATAACGAAATATATTGTTTTGATTAAGTTTTCCTGCTCACAGTTGCATAGAATTCGTTTAATTATTTGCTTTAAGCTTGAGTAGTAAAATTGATAGTTTATACAGCAAATATATTTTACAGTCAAAGGAAGCGATGTAGATGCTTTTCATAAGCGGAAAATCGAAGGAAGATCACTTTATGATTTATAATATGATATAATATGATTGATTTCAGCTGTTGTTCGTTGAGTTTGTCAGCCAAAACCAAATCGTCTTATTTCAAGCATTCAAGGGTGTTAGTCACATCTGATTTTTTTATGCTTCATCAATTGGCAAAAATTAGCACTAGCATCCTCCCTTATTTCCTATTGGGCTTCAGGCATGTATACGACAGAGAATCACCTTCCACGTGTCTCCAATGGCATAAAAACAGCGCTGAAAACAGTCAGTGGTCCTGCTGACGATCGGTATTGAAAAAGCCTTCGATACCATTTGGCAAGACGGCCCATTCCATAAGCTCAAAGAGTGCAGTACCATACCTCAATAAACTGATCGCATCCTTCCTGAGCGACAGAACATACCAAATTAAAGTTGAAGGGTCAACATCCACTATAACTTTCACCGCTGGTATTCCACAAGGTTCATGCCTGAATCAAATTCTTTTTAACGTATCTACGTTGGATATGCCCATAAGCCTAAACTTCCAATTAACAACTTTTGCGGAAAGCACGTACATTTTCACCTTGGTCCAAAGATCTGGCCTATTAAGGTCTTAAACTCGATTTAAAAATCGTATAGATCACATGAGTGCTAAGGCATTCAAATCTGCCCTGCCTTTGTAACCAATACTAAATCTAAAGTTCTTTCGAAAGAACCTTCGTAATAGCGTAAAATATAGCTTAAGTAATCATAGATGCAATGAAGAAAATTTTTCAGAACTATAGGCTATCAACTGTCAAGAAACTGTATTTGTTTTTTTCCGGTTTTACTTAGAGATGGCAGCAGCGGAAAATACGCAGCAAATTAATTTGACACATACGCCGTTTCGATCATCTGACATTCAGCTACAAATGCACACAAGTGAAGTCCGCCAGAACCACAGCGTAATAACATACAGCGATGACACTCCGACCATCGACCGATCTGATGAATTTTACAGAATTACATTGGTGTTAGTAGAAATATTTATTTTTTGGTCGTATTTTGATCGTTTTGTTTACAAGCTAAATTAAAACAGGTAGAGAAAATAGCGAAAAATAAACATTTTTACTAACACCAATGTAATTCAATACCGTTCAATACCATTAGATCAGTCGTTTGTTCGGAGTGTTATCACTGTTTGTTATTACGCTGTGGCCAGAACCAACGCGCTTGTTTTATCGTGTTGATCAGTCGAATATCTTACCTGAAACATACCATTTGCCGCACGCATGGGGTCTTTTGTGTAATCAAAAGAAAAGAAAAACTCTGTTAAAAGTTATTGTTTGCTGGTTAAAATCTATGATGGGCAGGCTCGATCAATAAGAACATGTCAGACATGGTTTGGCCAATTCAAACCAAAAAAATACGAAGAGTGATACTTGCACTTGCAAACTCAACAGCAATTAGCAGAAGCTTTAAATGAGTCACAAGAAACGATCAGCAGACCTTTATGAGCAATGGGTGAGATCAATAAACTCGGTTCATAGGTCCCACACGATTTGAATGAACGTCAAATGAAAATCGTAAGGTCACTTGTAACACGCTGCTTTGGCGAATCGAATGAAAATCATTTTGCGTCGGATTGTGCCGGGTGACGATTTATGGATTTATTTTGGATTTTGGAAAAATGGATTTATTTTGAAACCTGAAATCACCTCACGAAGCCGGTTTTATGATAAATCTGAACCACCCATTAATGTGAAACGACACGATTTGGCTAAAAAATACGAAAAAGTGATTTTGATATACGACAACGCATCGTAGCATATACCAGAATCAGTGAAAGGTACAATGAAATCACTTGAATGGGCATCCTTCTGTACTTGCCGTACGCCCAAGACTTGGCGCAATCTGACTATCACCTGTTTGCATCAATAGGGCACGCGATCGCAGAGCAGCACTTCAGCGATTTCGAGGAAGGTGTGAACTGGCTCGATGAATAGTTTGCCGCCAAAGACAAGCAGTTTTTTTGGTATGGTGTTTATAACTAACCTGAAAAATTGGTGTAATGGCAGAGGCTGATAGCCAGATTTTTGAATAAAAAAAAATATTTTTTGCAAAGAAAATTACGTATTTGTTTTACCATAAAAAAAAAATCAGAAAAAAACTTATGCTTCTACCGGATATATGAGATATTCACTTTTCGGTTGACAAATAGGTGCACCTAAGATGGCTCCAATAAGCCGAACTGTACTCTCAAAGAGAAAAGGATAATTCTCGACAGAGCTGCAAGTCAAGATATCGCCATGAGGACTGAGGCGGCAGTGTAATTAGATCATGAAAATGATACCTTACATGCAAAAAAATAATTTTACGCATATTGATTTTCGAAAACTCACATAATTTGCACTCGGTTTCAAAGAATCGTTATGATACTTTTGTTGAAACTATAATGATTTTTTCGCCATTGTTACCAGTGTCAACTGACGAGTTTCAGGCTTCACAATGTAATAACTAGCTTTTGAATATTTTTTGGCTATATTTCTCAGCATAGTGTCCAGAAAGGCTTATTTATTATTATTATTCATTTAATTTTCATATCGGTGCTCTGAATTCAATCTTCATAAAGCATTTTGCTTTTCAAAATATCGATGTTAAGGACCAATTCCTATTTTTTTGCTTTCAAATATTTGATCCTCAAGCCAATTTCGGGAATCGCCAGAGCCTATGTCGGGCGAATAAGGTTGATAAGGAACCAAAAGGTCAGCTTGTGGTTTATAGAAAATCGACGACCCTGTTAGTACATTGTCATGGTTAGGTACAAATTTTGTCACGGAATGTTACTTTTTAGTCTTTACTTCCTCCTTCGAGACATCTAAAAAAACTACTTTGTACTTATCATTAATAGATGCAAGATATTATTAGATATATAGATATAATGAAAAGAATTCTTCTTGCAGCAAAAAAAAACTCTTGCTGAAACCGTCATTTTAGAGCTCGTTCACTGGGTCATGTCCACTGATTTGAATGTTTTCCAATTTTAGATTTGGGATCTACGATTCACGATCTGGATCGTTAACCCACCTTCAGCATCTCAATCTCATCCAAAGTTAAAAATTGACGCAAAAATTAATCAGAATTTATTTTGCTGTTGAAAGGAATTGACTGAGAAATCGAATAAGATATCAGTCGAAGAAGTAGAGATGTGACTCCGGAGGTTCGGTATTAATTAATTTTGCTGACAAAACCAGCGCGGATTCTACCTTAAATAATAGAAGATAATCTTTACTAATGTCTTGGCGTTCTTTTGATAACTTAAAAGTCTCTCCTTTTTGAGATATTTTTAATTTGCAGTCATCTACCACAATTTATTGGATAATTTTTTGATTATTTTAAGTTTGGTCGCATAATCCAGGCTCACTGAAACGTTTGCGCCTTTTTTAAATACAATTTTGTTAAACATAATAGATCATGGCAAAGAGTCCTTTGGTCTGTTATCCATTATTCACACAATCTTCTTCAACCGGAACCCTTTGGTTACTGTACGTTTATCAGAATCGTCCATTTTCGTAAGCGTTTTAATCGTGTATTGAACAAAATCGCTGTCAGATGTAAAGATCTCCCAAATATTTTATATCTCCGCGCTGCAACGTTCATACGCCCTCTACTGACTATCAACATAACTGCATCACATCATGGATATCAACGTTTTTCTCGAGATGTCTAAGTTCAAGCACAGCGCACATTTGTTTACATAGATTTGTTCGTGTTTTATCGGATCTGTTTATTGCTTAAAAATGATAGGAAGCGTAGATCAACGACTTTGCATCAAGGTTTGACTCAATCATGGAATGACTAGTTCGGAAACTATTGATATAATGACCAACTCATTTAGCGAGAAGTGCATGAGCAAAGGAAGATTGAAAGATGGGCGCGAGTAGTTTAAAGATGGCCGCATGTCAGAGAGCAATAATTCTCACTCTGGTCGACGCTCGAGCGTAAAAAAAAACAAAAAACGCCGAGTGTAGGGGAGTCACGATTGCAGGGGGTTTGAATGACGAAAATGTGCTAAGGAAGATTATTATTTGCAATAAATCATTGGTTTCAGAAATCAAAAATAAAATGTGGAAATTCACAGTTGAATCATTCTGAACGGCCAAGACAAAAAATCATGTCAGATTTGGAGCAAAGTCAACACATTGTTGACTTTTTCATTGATCATGATCATTGATCATTTCATTGATCATGGAACTACTGTGTATCACGAATATGCTCCGAGAGGTCAAACAATGACTACAAAATACAACTTTGATGTGTGCAAAGCTTGTGCGATGCACAGGAAGAAAACACCCTCTACTTGGATGAAACGGTGATTGGTGCTTAACCACGACAACATGTGAACTCAACTATGTAACCTTTTGCTACAATGTTTTTCAACGCTTTATCTCGTAAAGCCTTGACAGACTCCATAAAGTCACGATACACTCCTTGCGTCTTTCATTTTTTTCCCCATATGAGCAGTGTTGCTTAAAGGACATCCACTCTGTGGCAAAATGACGTTTGAAACTAAAGCCACGATTGCACTAAAGTTGATTCCGAAAACTGATTTTTGAGATTGCTTCAGAAAGTTGTAACACCCCATTGAACGTGTTGTTCAAGTAAATGAAGACTATTTTGAAGGATGTCACACACAGGTTCGATACTTTTGGAACAAACCTCGTATGCTAAGTAATATAATTGCTTGAAAATTCACAAATGAGCTAGTAAAGGATGTTTACTTCCATACAATGGCGATTGAAAAGTTTCCTTATGCAGGCACAATTTCTATGTTAGGCTCGAAACTTAGTTTAGTTTACCTTTTTGGTTCATCACGTCTGGGTTTTGGAATAGTTTTAATGGTTTAACTATGTCTGCTTATGGTTGTTTTGGTTATTTCTGTTTTGCTATACTTTTGGGACAAATAAATGATTATTATTCAAATGCTCTATTCAATTTTTCATGGTTCCAAACAGATCATAGAAAACAATAACTTTTCCGACACAAATGGTGCAACGTAATCCTAAAGTAGGAATGCATTTTTAACATTTGCCAACTTACTGCGATCTCATGTTCAGCTAAAAATGAAGCGAATTTCTTACCTAGAAGAAACAGAAAGTTATAGTAAGTAAAGTATTAAGTTTTAAAATTTGAGAATATAAGATATGTTGAATTAATATTGCTTAAACAAAATTCTTGAACCAAAATGTGAAATCACTGGCAAAAGCTCAAAGTTTTTCATTGCTTAAAAAGATTAGATTAGCAATTGCTGAATAAAAAAAAATAACTCCTTCATAATTGCGAAAGTAGCAACTACGTTACATACAATTCAGCGAGATTGATTTGCTAAAGCAAGTCCCTGTGAAATAATCCACAAAATCAATGTGTTTTGCAAACGTTGGCAGATTCATAAATTAAGGAACAATAGTGACTGTTTCGACGATGACGTTTTGACGATGCAAAGAAATTCGAAAATTCCAACGTCTTCAACGTTGTTTTTTAATATCCATCAGAACTACTGATTTTCCTTGTAAAAACGGTCACAATAGCCAGAAATGGTCAGTAGTTCAGACAGTCAAAAAAGAAATTCAAAAGGAATTACGTGTAGACAAGGTTTTTGTTGTTTTCTATCGTCCTACGAACGAAATTTCGTCGTTACCTACTTTTTCCAAATGAGACAATAATCTACGCGTTTCAACGGTGTACCTTCTTCCGCGTGTTCCTTCGTCCTGAGTTTTTCGGTCTTGGGTGTCCTTATTTACACGTCTGTCGTCTACGCAAACAAATAGGTGTCTAAAGTTTGCATCGTTGAAGATCCGACGCTGTCAAATTTTTCCACCATTTCTTTTTAAAAGATGGTCAAACAGATGTGAAAACCTATAGCAGTGCAAGATATTCAAAAATGCGAATAAAATTGGCCAAAGTTTGACGTAAAATTATCCGAAAAAACAATCAAAACATAAAAAAATTAGAGACCGTTGCATTTCCAACGATGCAAACTTCAGACGCCTAAAGTGATAGAGGTCCTTTTTTTATGGATGGATTTTATGCGGATGGAAATTAGTCCATGATTTTTCTACAATGAGGGAATCTCTTGATTTCGTCCCGCGCTCCTTTGTCTGCGGTCATTATGCGGCGCGGCATTTGTTATTTTTTTACTCAAACTTGTCACTTCGTCATTTAAAAAAAGGAAGTACATGCAAACCCGTTTTCGCCTGGTCTTTTTGTGTACGATTTTTTTGTGCGCTATATGAAACAGCAGATAAAATATATGTAGGACTCTAACTTTGCCATATTCAAATTCTGAAAGAACTCCGAAAAGGAGTTTCAATCTTGTATACGTGGGTACCTAGACATATGAAAAACGTCTAGTGAAACAACAGTCGACGGAAATACTGATTACCGACTATATAATAAATGAAAAAGTCAATTGAAGTCAATGCAACAATGAAGACAATGAAGTACCATGGAAAACGATTTGAAAAGTTTTGTATGTGTAAAACGAATAAAAGATGTTTTAAGCTAGATAATTTTATTTACTAATATAATTTATTTATTGGTCTAGATAACCTAGATGATAGATAATTTCACGGAATTTATTTTTTAAATGTGATTTCTGGCATATGTTCGCCACAGCTACGAGTTACTTAGTCCATTCGACCAAAACAATTTTTTAATACCAATAAATTTGGACATATGGCGTCAATGGTGGCTTGAATATGAGCTTCAAGAGTTGCTGATTTGTTGGCATAAGCCAATAACTTAACATAGCCCCATGAATAGTAATCGTAAAAGGTGAATGAATAGTAATAATAGGTGTTAAGACGCACAAAGAGTGGGCCAGTTGACAGGTTTTGATTTTTGCCCCAGCTGTCAAATTATAGACAGAACCATCGAAACTTCACATGCTGCTCAAAAAACACACATTACATAGGCAAATAAAATATTTAATTTTATAAAAAAAAATGTTTTATTATATTTTCTGTTAGGCGTGGTTTCAAGTAGCTGCCGAGCGTCAGGTCTTATTTTCGTTTGAGAAGGCAGTTTCTAGTTATTTCGTAAGGTTTTGGTTTATTTTCTGCATAGAGCGTTTTAATGCGACCCTTTTTTACCGCATATAAAATAACTTAATTATTTAAAAATTGAAATGAAATGAAGTTATTTAAAATTATTTATACGTCTTCTGTCGGCGACTGTCGACTTTTAGATTGCCTAAGTAAAGTATTTTTTTAAAAAGTTTGCCAACTTGTCTTGATTCGAAGCCTTCAAAGTTGGTCGTAGCACCTTAGCACATTAGTATGTAGCACTTTTTCCTTTCATTTCTTGCCGAGTATGATGAATAGTATGTATGAGTATGATGAATAGAATAATAACGATCTGATGCTGTTAAAATACCTCCAATAGACTGGATGCTTATCTAAAATAGAATACTTGCAAAATCATGGAGATGAGATTACTAAAACAGTCACGCCGTGACTAAAGCCAAAGACAGCTTAACACAGAAGTTCGAAATTCTTCAAATTCGAAATAACTTGTTATCAGGCCGCTAAGTGATGCATAGGGTATGAGTCAGGTGAGAAGAAAACTTAAGAAATGAACTGAGAAATGAAATCAAGTTAGCAGTCGAAAAAATCGTTGGATGTGTGACCTGGCCAAAAAGGAACTACTGACCCATTGAAAAGAACAAATTTAACAAACGCCTAAGATACTCATCCTTAGTGAGCATCCAACCAAAACTGAAGAAGGTGATAGCCACGCGTTTCCGAACAGGCCAGCCTCCGGTATTGAAATCTATGGACAGAATAGCCTCTTCAAAAAGGAGCGATGGATATAAAACCAAAACAGTAGTTGAGACTCAGTATGTATCAGTTCTCATTAGTTAGTGAAAATTAATAATCTTCACCGCGACGATAGACACACATCGACTTGGGTGTCCACCAATAACGAACCGAAGTTAATAAATGGGTTTTCCAGTCAAAAATTTCAGCATTCAGCTATGGAGATGTTAAAGAGCCACCTTTACCGCAAATTAAACATCCTTTTGGAAAGTAAGCCTTCACCGCAGGCGCTTCAAATATGTAGACTTATGGCTAGGATTTGTTAATATCAAGCAACCACGGGACAATACAAACGAAAATGTTCTACGTAAAATTAGAGATAACTTCTTGATCAAGCGAAACTTGCTCTGTTTAGGAAGACGTCTGAGTTGAACTCAAATATCTAAATCGGAAAAAACAATAGTTTGACAGAAACATTTGAAATGGATGTCAGACTAAAACAAGGTGATGGACTGCTCTTCTGTGTGATTGTGAACTGAAACATGATATGGAAAAACACAAAGTTAACAACAGCGAAATACTGGTCCACAAATCCAGTGGAATTTTAACGTACGAAAATGACATCGACGTCATATCACACTCCTCTAATGTCAAATCAACGGCAAACGTAGAAGAGCATGTGAAAAACTTTAAAGGCAACAATTCATCGAAATAAAACGAGAAAAAGACCAATGGATTCCATTAAGAGTTTGATGAGCCAGGAATCTTCAAAATGCATACCTGCAAGAACTCTATCAGTCTGGCCACTAACAGTGCACGGATTACTCTCAGTTGCTTTATAAGATATCGTTTAACACGAGGATTGAAGAACGCAAGACCTAAAGAGAACTGACCGAATTGATTTGACTAAACACTATGAGTTTCATAGAAATACAAAATGAAAGGAAGTGGTCGAAGGATCTAGACAGTTTGAGGCATATTATCCAAAAAAAACTAAACTGTGACGAGGAAGTCCGATCAGTTGAAATATGTAATTTTAAAAACACGAAGGGAGACACTTATTTCTTCATCCTAACCTAGCCGTGGAAAATGTCTGTATGACATCATAATAATATTTTTGAAAAATTTTAAATGATTTTACTGAAAATTACAAGTTCGGGAATTGGTTTTCGCAAAAGATTCAGGTATGACTTTTCTTACATACGGACAAATGCTGCAATCGTTTACTTTTTGCTTATTTAAGTCTTTTGGCTGCTGATATCTAATCGCTCTGGGTAAGGGATGTTGAGATAAGCTGCTCTAGTAATATTGCTTTTGTTGTATTTCGGTCAAAGCTTCTGTAGTATTTTTTAAATTAGGTTAATTTAGTTAAAATATGTTGATTTACAACAGATTCGGGTGATTTCTTTGTCTCTAACAAAAATTACTTAAATTTGATTCGATTTGATAATAAAAACGAATCAACTTAATTGCATCATCACGTCTAAGTTCGCTTACAGGCAGTAATACTGCACTGAAGGGGTTACATTCAAAACATAAGTTGTGTAAGTAGTCTGCAGACTGTTGGAACTATAAACCTTAAGCTAACTCTAGCATAGGTTGCATATCTAAAGCCACATATTAAAAGTTACATTTGAAGTTAAAAATACTTTATAATAATATCCGTCGCAACATGTGTCATGTGCATTGTTTGACAAAGTAATAAATAAAAATTTATAAGTAATCAACAGGATAACTTTTGTACCGTTAAATAAATACTCGTTAATGTCTTTCCTGCAGATTGAGGCATTTTATCTTTATAACGGAGGGTGCTTCTTTTTGAATTCTCATTGATCAAATCAAGTTTTGTCTAGGCTTCGCGTCGATGAACTTCAGAATCAGCTGCGATAAAAATCAACCCCACAACTGCTCCCTTTTCGTTTCAGAGCGCTTCAAAAACAGGCAAGAAATATAGGACCCGCTGTCGTTTTTGGCTTACGCCTTCTAGAAATGCATCTGACTTCTTCTATCCGCAGATGCTAATCATGGGTGTTTAAAATGGTTGTTTTTGTCATTGCAACCTTTATTGCAAATTGCTTCTTTATTTTTTGACGGGGGTCTTCCAATCCAAATTGACAGTGAAGACCTCCACCAGCAGTTTGGATAAGGATTGCCTTCAATGGTCCTTTTCATGCTTGAAAAGATTATGAATTTGAACTTTTCAAGCTGTTAGCTACTGATCATGATCATAAACTAACTATATTGTTAGCTGAGCTGCAGTCCCTATAAGCGATAAATATGACTTGAAACTTTGTCGAGTTATTTTGATTGTTCAATGGGAAATTCAATCAGAGCGGGATGTTTTATCTTCTTTATACCAGCCGCTATATTCCTGGCTGTATTCCTGCTTGTCTTGGTTACTTATTGATAACTTAGAAGGCCAAGTTGTAACTTGGTTTGCATGCTGATAATGAGTCGCTCAACTAGTTATTACCCAGACAAGTAATGCTTCTGCCACGGAAGCCTCCCTTTTGCAAACTTTTTAACTCATGATTCCCACCATGCCTGACTGATAATCAATAATGTATTTGATTTGACCAGGATCAATCAAATAGCGCGCCTTCATCAGTATCAGTGCCGGGTGGAGTATTAACTTATTTTATAACAGCCAAACAAGTCAAATCTTTTAAGTATTATTTAAAATATAGAACAGCTCATTAGATTCTATCCCAAAAGAAAAACCACACCCATTGTCTATGGTTTTCACGTTTCACTTGAAGATTTATAAAAACGTGAAACGTACCGTAAACCGCCAACTTTGCTCTTTTGTCAAAAGGCAAATGAACGAAAGCGCTAAGGATCAGACTACAAACGATTCATTCATTTACTTAAGGAGCTTCTCATTTAATATGGAAAGAACATCAAAGAAATTTCATTTCCAAGGGAATAGTGGCTGTGGCGCATTTACAATTAAGTCAGCTCAGATGGAAATAGCAAAGATTGCAAAGGTCCTGATGAAAGTAATCATACCGTGAGATTTATAGATATGATAACTTATTGCGCACTAAAGAAAGACATTTTCTGTCTAGTTACCTGACAAAAACGAGAAATACATTTTATTCTCAATACACATCTGAAATTACCTCAGCAAAAAGGATGCTCTCTCACTGATATAACAGTTGTCAATACGCAGATGAAAATGTTGAATTATGTACGATTCCGTGGAAAGCTTGTTTCCAGCTTTGGTGGTTTGAGGCTACCAGAACAACCACGGTAAAGTAACACAATGTGACGATGTAATTGGAAATTGTTTAAATAGACAAAGACTTTCCACTGGAATGTCGGAAAATTAATTACAATTCGAATATTTAGGTAACCTAAATACAACTCTTGTACTAATGCTCGAATTTATTTTCTTTCGTGTTTCTCTCCAGGTCCATTAACTCAGCTGTCGTAATTCATTCTGGACCCAACTTCCAACTATGGCATAACCCAACTACCCTCTAACAAGGTTAACAGGTATCTCCAACTAGATCATCTATATAATAGGACAATCCAAGGAGATATACCCGAAAATCTTATAAGTACCAACTCTATACATAAATTCATTCCAACCGTCCGTAAATCTTTCGTCCTAGCAACGTGGTCGAATCTCAGATTTTTAATCAAGATTATGTCAACAGTTAGAACAATACGCCCCAGTTACAATTTTTCCTTTCCGTTCGTATCCTTGCCGTTGTTTTGTCGTATTTGTTGTTTTTATTATTGTAGTAATGTTTTTACAAATTAGTTTTCGAAACGTAATGAAATTTCATCAAAGTCGGAAGAGAGAAGTGGATAAAATGAATTGAAATAACGAAATGAGGAAGTGACTTCTCTTATATCCTCGTATATCATAAAAACTTGAAAAGTGGAATTGCGTTTTTAGCAGAATAAGTTGAAATGTGATGAATCTATTAAATTGCTTCGGGCCAGACAGTTGCTCGACGGTTGACGAAATTCGAGCAGATCTAATTGTACATCATTTTTAATTAAAGGATGAGCTGCGGAATATAAATTAGATTTGAATATTCATCTTTATAAAAATATTTTAAAGTTACGAAGAAACGAAATCGTCGCGGCAATATTTTTGACATCTATCATGACAATTGTTGGAAGTAAATGAAAAGTTTTAATTGCGTTGCTAGCAGAAAAGATCATTATCAAGACCAATAAAGAAGCCAGTTGCTTCCTGCCCCTAAATTCTATGTGTCGTCATATTGTATTCTTTTTTAAGTTTACATCCCCATTAACAAAAGCTTCATTTTTAAAGTATCATGGATTGCGTTTCCTTCTTCTGGTATGATCGTTAGGACTAAATTTTCGGAATATTTTTGAATATTGCGCGTTCGATGCTCTACAGCAGTTATGCAACATGACATTCAAATTCTAATTCTCAAAACGTTTCCGGCCTAAAAGCGATGCCAGCTGTTTCCTTTTCAACCTACACTTCAATTGACTTGATTTAACTCCCTTTCAACCTGACTTCCCAGGATTCATTTTAGAAGCTTTAGACATAGCGTGAGCCTTAATACTTCGAACAAACTCCTTATCTAACAGTCTTCAACCAAAATAAGTGGAACTTAATTCGGATGGATAATTTTTCTATAAGTTCTGCGTAAATGAAGAATAAACCTCTTAAAAATTTTGCGTTCGTATGCAATACGAAATAATCTACACGTGCTGTTTCTATCTCTGTCCGAACGAAACTACACAAGCGTATTAGCGCTGTATTAACAACCTTGCTTCCAGTAGCCAATATCGGGGTGGCTGGACGCATCGACATCAGCATATTACTGTATAAGACACTATCTCCTGATAGAAAGAGATCGGTGTAGCAAGTGTCAACTTATGTAAAAACACAGGAAGAAAAAAAAAATTAATCGCTACCTCAGTTTAAACGTTCAACGAAATCGGTACATATAAACTTTCGAGGCTTGTTACCGATTGTTCGAGACAGGCATTGTTAGGCTGCAATAAAAATAAGGTCTTAGAAAAGAATTTGGAAGCATTTCACACAACTTGAGCCCCACGTCTGTCCGTAGATGACAAAACGTCTGTACTTGAGGTTGCCCGAGAACACTTGAAAAGGACAACATGTATAGAAATAAATGGTAGAAAAAAATGCATTTTGAAAACGTTACCGAATGTGGTGAAGAAGGTAAAGCGCGCTACAAATGGAACTTAAACGAAGGCAACATATATGTGAAAACTCTAGCGGTTCATCTAGTTCCATTTTCAATATACAAGGCTTACCGGAAAGTTCTGTCCGATAGTGTCATATCAAGTTTCAATCTATTGGCACATGTTGGTTAGAGATATCTATGACTATCTCTCTTTATCATTTACACATATGTTCACTCCTAAAAAATGAAACAGCGATGCCTCATTTCATTATTAACTGATCGTGAAAACATGCGCACCGATACAGTTCATTAACGCCATTGTATTTTATATGAATTCCAGCAAGGATGAAATCCTACAGAAGTGTGTTGAACTTCTGTGAAAGTGTTTTTTGTAGATACAGTTTGTGATAACACGTGCTGAAGATGGTTTACAAAATTTGAAGCAACTGCTTTCCACATTCGTGACAAGCCACATTCAGGGCGACCATCTTTGACCAATGATGACCAATGTCTTGATAATTTAGACTATGATCGACCATGATCAATTTTTGACATCATCGAAGATTGCAGAAAAGCTTAGTTCAACTCGGCAAACCATTTCTGACCATATTCGGAAGCTTGTTATAGTCTATAAATATTCTAGATGAGTGTCTCATCAGTTAAGTGAGCAAGATTTGAATGATGGAGTCATCAAATGCATATATCTTCTTGCTTGTTACAAAAACGAACGTTTTTTAGACTGAATGAAAACTGACGACGAAAAATGCATTACACACAAAAACATCGTGAGGAAACGCGCATATTGCGAGCCTGGACAGCCTGCTCCCTCCACTTCTAAGCCAAAATTGAACCTGAAGAAGAGAATGCTGTGTATATGGTAGGGAATCCAAGGACGAATACATTACGAGCTTTTGAAACATAGTGAAAAACCAAATGCGGGGAGATACTGTAAGCAAATGGATGGTTTGAACAAAGCAATAAGAGAAAAAGGCCGGCGATGTTCGATAGGAAGCACGTCATATTACATCATGATAATGCCAGACCACATGCTGATTTGGCGACTCGTCTGAAAATCGTAGAGATAAACTGGGAAATTCCGCCAAATCCACCATGCTTCCCAGAATTACAGCCTCCGATTATCAGTTGTTTCTCTTTTTGTAGAGCTTTAGAAAGGACAAAATTAAAATTGAAGACGACAAAGAGTTTGTCGCCTCCAAAAATAAATTATTTAAAAAAATGGTATTTACAAGTTCTCATCACGCTGGCCAAAAATCATAAGAAATAATGGAAAGGGTACTCTACAATAAATATTTTTAAATGTCAAAAACTTGTACTGCGTGTATTTTCTCGTGTTCAGCCCGTCGAAACTATCCTTTATTTTTCGAGTTTCCTTTACAATATGCTATGTGTTGTTTTTATTTTGACAGATGTATTTTTCGGGAGTAAGTTGCTTCCTTCCTCAGTGTCAATTATTTTATGTTATTAAAAACAATTATTAAAAAATAATTTACCCTAAAATTGACACGGCATTTTCTAATAATTTTTTTTTTTATTAAAATAAAATAATTGGCACTGAAGAAGCGAGCAACTTTCTCCCGAACTATATACCTGTAAAAATAACAAGAACACATAGCATTTTGCGATGGATAATCAAAAAATAAATAAATTTCAATTCAAAAACGGACAAATCTTCGGTTGACCTTATATATTGTTGCAAATTTTGTTTGACACACGATAATGGTCGTGCACACGCCTTGAAACTTCTCATTGACTACCTAGACGAGGTGATTATGCAGCAATTACGAAGACGGACTACAAGCTTCGACCTGAACCCAATCGAAAAAATCGTTCTAAATCATCAACTCATAAATAATAAAATATTTTCATTTGAAAGTTTAAAACAGGAAACGCACGCTGAATATTTTGGCAGTGTTTCACTTTACCAACGGCTAGTAATTCGGCAAGGAGTTTTGGGTGTTTATGCTTACAATATTACTTACTCTATCAATATTTTATGGTCAAGGGTATCCTAGATTTCTTTCCTCATTTTTTCGACCGAGTCGTGATTCCGACGAATGGCTTCTAAATAGTAAATGGACAGTGCATCGATTAATTTTCGTGTCAGTTGGTAATGGCCGAATAATCCTTTTTTCGTCTTCTTCAGTTTTCAGAGACGAGTGCCTAATCTTTTCTGTACATGATCGATACATTCTTTTTTCATGACTGCAACATTTTTGCAACTAGAATTTACTATGACATTTAGTATTGGTTCTTTGTACCCCAAAAGAAAGTTTTCACTCCGAATAGAGATGTGAACCTTTCTTGAAGATTTTTTACGGACGCTTGAAGTTGCAATGGGAATTTTTCGGACGATCATAACATTTTTGGTAAACAGGATGCGACAGGTCCATAAATGCATAAAATTTTTCCAACCCATTCAAACCGATACCCAGTAAAGGTATTGCGAAAACCGCTCGCGACTTGATTTCATAAGCGTTGCAAATCATTGGACAGCTTGAAATGATCGTATCTTCACATTTGACACACTTTATGACAGTTTCGAAACCATGACTACGCACGCTGGATTCGGTAAACTCAACATTTTTCCAGCATTTTCGACAAGCAAGGGCAGATGAAATAGTCGAAGCAAAAACCGTGCAAAAGTTTATTAAACGATAATCTAAATTTTGACCTACATCAACTCGATATTTATCTTCAGAAATTTTAAACTTTTCAGCCGATGCACTGAACTTTCTAGTCGAAGATTGCGTTTCGTATCGATTCAAAGGTCGCTTATTTTTCGAGGTACGTCTCGCATAAGCTGAACTCTTACTTGAGCTTGTTTTAATCGTGCATGATTTCTTTCTAGTTTCCATTTTTTTGAGATCTAAATTCTAAATAAAGTGTAAACTGAGTGAACAGTGGAACGTCTGTGGCAGAACTGAAATCAGAATGCAACTCGAACAGCAATTGAAGATGAAAAAGTTTCAAAAAGAGATTGTTTTTTTATATAAGATGGTGAAAAAATGCCTTTTCATCAAAAATCCAGAAGTCTATCAACTAAGTTAATAAGAACCCTTGACAAAACGCCTTTGATTAATAGTTTTCTCGGTAAGACAGTCAGGTCAACTTGTCTTGTCAACCGTGACAAGCTGTCACAAATCGACATTTTAATGATAAAATCAACCAAGATATGCATTGTTGTGATGCAATTCTTATTTATAGGGATATAAACAATCGTTTAAGCAAATAAAGACAAGAAATGTGATTTTTTTTACTGTAGTGTTTCCTCTGAAACTGTGCTGCTATTGCCATTCATGCAATATACGGATCCTTAACGGATCATAAACATGGTTTTGCATAATTTAGGTGTTCTCCCATGTTTAGCGCTTCCAATCAGTTCTTAGCAATTGTTTTCCAAAAAACGTTATAGTTAAAATATTTTTTTTCCAACATATATATATTTCGGGAGTAAGTTGCTCCCTTCTTCAATGTTAAGTGTTTTCATCTGAAAATGGTTTTGCACTATCTAGGTTTTTTTAGATTTTGTTGGCATCCTCTATCAGGCTTATCTTCTGAATTATCTTTGTTTTCGAGCCTTTTCTACTATTTAACAGATCATCTACTTCGTCCACCATCTGTTAGCCAATTTTCTGTATGATTTATTTTCTTAACACAATTTTAAAATTGACTCCCTCTTAGTTACATTAATTTCATTTCTTTTACGTTCAATTTTCACAAATTTCACAATTTTAAAATATTATTTTTTCGAACAAACGCACAATCGATTTGAAAATTCATAACACAGCGTACAGCGAGCCATCTCCACGTTTGACGGTTCTTTTTTTCTTATCCCAAATGGGGTTGCCAGCCACTAGTTTCAACGAAAAGTTTATAGTGTGCCCAAAATTTTATCCCATTGAAAATTTTTATCCAAAAAGCAACAATACTACGAAAGTTATTAAATCGGCATTACTCATTTCGAGACAGTTTTAGAGTGTTTTTCAAATTATGCTTATTTGTGTTGGGCTTGAAAATTAAGAAAAGACGCTGCACAACAGCGAAGCGATGAAGCGATAGAAACGTAGATATCTCAAAGCTCAAAATACCATTTATTTTTTGCCATGGATGAGAAATTTCCTAAATATTACTGGGAAATAAACAATTTAATGTTGAAAAGCGATTAGTACATTCTTCTCGCCGACGGTATTTCCTGTAAGAATTTCTAGGAATCTACTAACAACTTCTGCATGCATTTTATCTGGAACCAGACAATCATATATATGCTCCCATGAATAATAATAGGTAACATAAATCACTTATTAAAGAGTTTATTTAGTCTCACTAGTGCTAGAATCATGAATAAAAATTGTTTACATTGTCTGCCCGATTGGATTTCACGCTTTTCGTTATTGATTCAGTGTCTAAGAAACCAAGACGTGAATTTATCTTAAAAACCTGTTTCAATCATCAGTTTCCATTTTTTCCATGCTTACATGACTCCTGTCCGGATATTCTTTTTTTGCAACTTGATTCCTCGACGTCACGGATGCATGGTTGTGGAGCCGACGATGAGCACATGCCAGTGTACAAGAAGTAAGAACCCACAAACATGAGCAGCAGCCAAGGGAGTTATGTTACATTAGATACGTGTGCATATCATGACGAATCCATACAAAGAAGGCGACAAGGCCTCCGCGTAGCTCGTTCCAGCGAAACAATTTTCATTTGTTTTCCGCTTCGAGCCTGCATCTACGCATACAAATACAATCAAACCACTTGGAAATAATGATTAGCAACGTTGAGATTCCTTGTTAATCCATTCCTTAATCTAAATCTCTCACGCTTCTATGATTATGTTCTTCCACACAATTACTGCAAAGAAAAGGTCTTTGATCGTTGCGCCACTGATGCGGGAAGAAAGACTGGTTGGTGTGGTAGCTTCCATCCAGGTGTTATTAATTCATTGAATCTGCGGAGTTGGGGTTGGGGTGTCTTGGTTGTCCCCTTTACAGAAATCCATCTTCTTCTTGAAATCAATTAGATATTGATAAATAAAAGAACGTGAAGAACGTGAAAAGAACGATGTGTTTGCATTCAAATGGAAATAACTTAAATCGAATTTGGGATTTTTTTCGATCTTTTTAGTCCTTGAAGTTCTGCTAACTTTATCAGAGCTCCTCATAAGATTGTTCATAACTCTCATACATATTTTTAATGAATATCCATTACTCAATTGGACAATTACTCGCGTTGATGCTTGGTCATCAGAATTGCAAGAATCAATTTCAACTTCGGTAATTGTGTAATAGATTAGAGTCCCCCACACACAAGTTTGTTGCTAAATTACTCGATAATATAACAGTTAAATGGCTCTTGAAAAGTCTCAAGAGCAACTTTCGTTACGTGAAAATACTCTTGAACTTGATTTTACGACGGGAGGTCTATTCTCCGCTGTGCAGAGTTGGAGGTTCTAGCGCTAAGAGGCGCGTGGTAGTGTAGCAAACTGCTAAAGACAAGTTTTGTATTTGTATCCATAACTTTCAGATACATTTTTGCGCCATGAGATACTTAGTGTTACCACATTTGAATTCACAGGTAAGATATTGAATTGCTAATTTGCTAAACAATTCATGACAACAGGTCAACAGTGAAGACCATACACCAGGAGAGGTGAACGCCTAGTTACATGTCATAAGAGGAATTTTACCGTTATTAAAATACACATATGAATGAATAATTGATTAGTTGATTTGTTAATGTTGGAATATTTTCAGTTTACGCTAGTTAAAGTATTAAACAACAAGCGAAAGGATATTTCTAATTTTCTGCCATATTTTCAATCGTTAAAAATAATTCAGCATAGTCTGAACAAGGTCGTATGAGATCACGGGAGGAACTTTGATTGGGAATTATGATCGAAATGCACAGGATGTTATTGGCTGACGGTCAACAGAGACTGACAATTCAAATGTGGATATTTTTTTCCAATAAACAAACAAAAACAATCATTTTCGTAAATTACAATCTAATTCCAGTATACACCTGAGAAAAACAAGGTACGAAGCTATCGATTAGTCAATTAAGAGCAGTGACTAACTCCACCCTGGATCATCTATTAGAAGTTGGTGCCGTTTCAACTCAACACCTCAATTTAGGACCTTACAGCAAACAGGAGGCAAATCCAAATTTCAAAACTGTTGGGTATTAAAAAAGACGTTTTTAAAAATTGAATAATAAATTTATGTTTTGGAGTTATATGTTATAAAATAAAATGAACATTTTTACATGTTTTACTAAAGTTTTTAAGATGTACTAATAAGTTTCGGAATTACTACGATTTTTTAAAGTTAGGATCTGCCTCCGTTTTGCATCATTGTTCAAGATAAATACTACTCTATATTGTACTATAGACAATAAAACACATAAATATAAGTATTCTTTTATTTCAAGAACTACAGAGTGGGCCATCTAACGTTTGCATTTTTAACTACTGTTTATTTAGAGAATGACAGCTGAAATGTCATTCAATTTATGTTCATAATTTAGTTAAAGGTTTGACATTTACGAAATGGGACGCTATACGCTTGAACATAATTGGGAAATATTGAAAACTTACTTCCAAAGTGGTGAGTCTTCAGTGCAAACTGTAAGAAATTTGAAAAAAAAATTCCATAAAAATGAGTGGCCTTCAAGGCAGTTTGTGGATCAATTTATGAATCGTGTTCGAGAAACTGGATCGTTGGTGGACAAAACAACCCGTTCCTGTTCTCGTGCAGTGCGCACAGCCGAAAACATTGCTGCTGTAGCCGAAAATGTCCGTGAACATCCATCAACATCAACTCGTCATCGTTCTCACGAATTGAACATTTCACGCACCTCCCTGAGGAGAATTTTGCATAAAGACCTCGGTATGAAGGCTTACAAAGTTCAATTAGTCCAAGAACTTAAGCATAATGACCATCCGTTGCGTTTTCGGTTCGCCCAATGGGCAGAAGATCGTTTGGCCGAAGATGAGCATTTTCACCGAAAAATCGTCTTTTCAGATGAAGCACATTTTCACCTCGGAGGCTATGTCAATAGGCAAAATTGTCGCATCTGGGGGTCGGAAAATCCACACGTCACCAGTGAGAAGCCAATGCACCCACAAAGAGTTACGGTTTGGTGTGGGTTTTGGTCCGGCGGCATCATTGGGCCATTTTTCTTCGAAAATGAGCGAGTCAATGGCGAGCGTTACCGTGCCATGCTCAACGAATTTTTGTTTCCAAAAGTTGAAGAGTATGACATGCGCGACATTTGGTTTCAACAGGATGGCGCAACATGCCACACAGCCAACATGACAGTCGAACTTTTGCGCACCGTTTTCGAAAATCGAATAATCAGCCGAAATTCTGAAGTCAATTGGCCGCCTCGGAGCTGCGATTTAACCCCGTTGGACTATTTTTTGTGGGGAGCTGTCAAGGACAAGTGTTACACTAATGATTCAGAGACGATTGATGCCTTGAAACACGAAATCGAAGTTGCCATTAATGAAATTCGAGCCGAAACAATCGAAAAAGTGCTTGAAAATTGGGTTGACCGAATGGCGTACTGTAAAGCCAGTCGTGGCAGTCGTATGAACGATATCGTTTTTCATTCATAAATAACAAAGTTCAAGCTTTCCAATAAAAAAAAAAGTTTGAAAGAATAACCATTAGTCTTTTTTTATAGCCGTTTCAAAATGCAAACGTTATATGGCCCACCCTATATTAATCAGCACGTGGAAGATAAAACAATGTAAAGGAAACCAAAATCAAACAAGTACATAACAAAAATTATTAGTTTATAAGTCAAAACAGCTTGATCGTCGTCGTCTTCGCTAGGAATGTCATCGTTCGGTCCAACAGCTTCACTTTTCAAGCGTCACCGCGTCACCGTCATAGGGGACATGGGGAACACGCTCCCCGAATATTTTGAAAAGTCAGTTTTGTCCCCCCTAAATTTTATAAGAAATTTACGGAAATCGTAGTAATTTTTAAAAGTGCATAAATAACACAGAAGGCGCGGCATGCCCACATGATCGGTCGTTGCCAGCAATCACGGTGCTCGCTTGAGGTGCTCCACACTGCCCCCTCTCCTCGCCACTCCACAACTCACAGGTGCTCCACTGGAAGCAGCCAGTAGCCAGTGCCAGCTGCCACATCGTTTCGTCTTCTAGTTTGTGTTCAGTCGGTAACTTTGCTGTTTTTAGTTGGACGCTACTAGCGCTATATTTTATATGAAGTACGGTAAACTGTTTCTTGAAAAAAGGAAGCGAGCAGAAGGGCAACGAACTTTGTTATCAATTTTTAAAAAACAAAAATAGGACAAGGGTAAGTAAAGCCTATATATTTTTGTAAAAGATAAAAAGAATTTGTAGATAGTTATTTAAAAGAAGCAAATTGTCCCCTCCCCTCGATGACAAGTTGTAATTTTATGTTATTTTACATTTTCTAGTTTATGTAATCGTAATGTAGACAATTGTAATGTGTAATTAAAAGTGTAAGTAAAAATCATCAAACGACATTCAAAAAGGGAAAAATTTTAAGACTGTTGAATTTACAACCTATGAACTCAGGAGACATACCAACTTTCGAGTCTTCTTTTTGAAGACGTTCTCAATCTCCAAAGTAGCGACTACCTCGTTTTTGTTGCCTGACTCAATCTTATGCCGGAAAAATTAAAGATCGATTACGAACTTAGAACTCAGGACAAATGTCAGGAATTTCTCGGAGTTCAGCCCACAGCATCTATGACACCTGAAGCTTCAGTCCTATGCACGTCAGCGTGGTTGATTGTTATGAACCTCCTGCTTGCACAAAACCACGAAAAACCGTGGGTGACAAAGCTAAGTTGCACGGGGCACCTTCTCTCCGACAGAGAGAATTCAAATCACATAGTATAACCACTATCAACCGCTGACATTTCGAATAAACTCTTAACGTTATGACATTTCCCCGACATTTCCACATACGATGGTACTTTTAATCAAAAAATTTTGGATACGCATTAACATTTTCTTTGATTATGCATTAATGCATAACGGCACGGTGACACGAATATAATCTTCGCCAACGGGAGCAATATACCTGTATGAAAATCGCAGTACAGCACGGCTCTGTGTCTCTATGGTGTGTATTACGGTGTGTATGCATAAGTTTTCTTTGGTTTTTTCCTGTAAAAAATTCGTCGTTCCCAGGAAATTTTTTTAATTCAAAATACTGGCCATCGGCTTCTATACATTTCGCCCATCTTTCAGGTAATTTATGAACACCACTTTCGAGCCACTTTCGAACTTCCTCGGGATCTCTGAAGGGCTGCCTTGAATGCTCATATTTCATTGATGCAAAGACGTGATAGTCAGATGGTGCCAACTCTGGGGAGAACAGCGGGTACAAAAGAATGTCGCATCCAAGCGACATGTCACATCCAAGCGACTGTCTTTCATTAGTATTGCCGTGCGTGACGGCGCGTTGTCGTGTGACAAAATCAATTTCCCATGTTTTCTGGCACATAGCGGTCGTAATAAACTTTTCATTTGTTGACGGTAGCGTATTGCTAACAGTTTTGCCGGGCTGCTATAGTTCATAATTTACAGCACCACTCTGGTCCAACTAGACACAGAGCATGGTCTTAATGTCGGACCGATTTAGCTTTGGTGTTGAAGGACCTAGGTGAAAGCCACGTTTTTTTCAGCTTCAGGTTTTCAAAATAAATCCATTTTTTGTCACCCGTTACAATTCGACGTAAAAATAATTTTCTTTCGTGACGCTCAAGCAACATTTCGCAAAGGATTTTACGATTTTTCATTTTAAGTTCAACAAAATCGTGTGGAATCCATTTAACCGTGTTTATTTATTATACCTATTGCACGTAAACGCCTGCTGATCGTTTCCTGTGACACATTCAATGCTGTCCCTAATTGCCGTTATGTTTGAGTTGGATCACCATCCAAAAACTCCTGCAACCCTTTTCTTCGCATTTTTGTATTCTATCAGAGCTTTCACTGTCTTTCACATTGAAATTACCACTTTTGTATTGTACGAACCATGTCTCACATGTTCTAATTGAAGGAGCGTATCCACCATACGTTCTTAGCAGAAAACGATGACTTTTAACTGCCTTTTTCTTTGGTTAAACAAGAAAAGCAATGCGTGGCACAAATGCTGTTTTTCAGGCACAAAATCGGACATGATTGATCAACACGATAAAACAAACACGCCAGTTTTGGTGAACCCTACTTATATGTGTTTGTAGCTGAATGTCAGACGATTGAAATGGCGTATGTGTCAAATAAATACGCTGCGTACGTTTCACTGACGCCATCTCTTAGTAAAACCGGAAAAAATTATGCATACACCTGATAAATGTGTTGACATTTCTCACATTTACATCGCTTACCTTGTATTTGGTCTCATGTTAATTGATAACAAACACATATACCTACTTCAGTTTATCAAATATTTTTTTAAAATTTTAAATATAATATAAAAAATTATTTATTTTTTAAAATTAAATATAAAAAAATAAAAATAAATAAAAAATTTAAAAAAAAAAAAATAAAAAAAAAAATTTAAAAAATAATTCGTTTTTAATAGTACAACATCGAGGTTTAAATCACCGTTGTAATTAGTTTCAGGTCACATTCCAACAACGCAAAATGTTTTGTCGTGTCACCTCATTTGTGACAGTTGAAACTATTTGGCGTGTGATGTTTGAAGTTTGCATCGTTGTAAACGCAACGGTGTCAAATTTGTTCCCTATTTTCTTAATAGATGATTACTCTGAAACGAAGACCAATTACCAATATTTTATACCAGATTATCCAAAAATCATTCAAAAAGTGAAAAATTTAAGGCCGTTGCATTTGCAAGAATGCAAACTTCAGGCGCCTTTTGCATGAAAAGTTACCTGTACTAATACGTCCGTACGCTTGAAATTAGTTGGAGGTAGAAGACGTTCTGGTAAAACATATAAATATTGAAAAAAGCTGTTATGGAGCCACTATTGCTGGGATTGTTTTGATTTTCTAATTTCATTGGCCAAGTCCTTTTCAAATAACTTCATTACAACGTTTTCGACGTTTTTGGACTGTATTATTCTATTATTTCTAATAGTTTTATCTCCTCAGTTTCTTTCTGAAACACATGCTCATTATTAGTTTCCTGGAAAAATATCGGCTTTGGTGACAATTTCTTTCTGACATTTTATATTTCAACTTAAAATTTTTGCTTCACAAATTATAGTTTCTCTTTATAAAGGTAGATACGGTTTGGACGGTGATATTTTCAATACTCTGAAACACCGCATGTTCGAATAATGGTAGTTCAGCACTAGAATAAGGATTATTAACGAGCTTCAAATCTGGGTAAGACTCCAAATTTGTTTGTAGTCAACGAAACCGAGCCTGACAATATTTGTACAATATTAAAATAGTTGTTCGTTTATGTTCCTGAGATTATTTGTACTTTGCACGGCTTAAGGTTCACGTGATGACTTGCATATATACATATTCATACCTGCATCCTTACATTTTCATCACAGATTACAATACGTCAATTTCAGCAGAAAACAAAGTACTTAACACTGTGTTACTGTATTCTACCATCAATAATTTTCGATGGGACATTACTGCAAAAGCCTCGCATTTAATCTTCTTTATTATGGATTTTGCACTTGCCGCAACTATAGAGTAAGTGGCTTAGAGAGTATACTTTGGCAATATTTTAAGGATATGGAACGTTACGCCAGGCAGAGGTACAAACTCAAAGCTCCATTGTTTATAATCGGCTGGACCTATAAGATAACTTCATGCAGAAAATAATTTGCCCATATTGATTGAAGCGCGTTCAACTTAAAACCATACCAAAAAGAAGTCAGATCCTTGTGAATCCTTTAAAAGGCTTATTCTTTTTCACTCGTCTAAATCCTTTTTCGAAAAGAAAATTCATTCAGGATTTTCAATCGTCCGTTAGAAATTTATGTACATCAACTCTGCGTATTTTTTTGTTGAACGTTGTCCGACATCCTTCAAGTTACCATTAAATTGTTAAAAAAGATTTTCACGCAAATGAAACACCTTAGCTGAAATGCGTGGAACATCAGTGCAGAATTTCTCCTGAATACTGGCCTGAAAAGGACTGGCTACTCTTTCCTTTGATGTACAACTTTAAACACAGGGTATATATCCTATTTTCTACCTTATTTATGAGTCCCAAGCTGGGCGAATCTCGACATCATAAACGGCAAGGACATTCGCCAGCTTGAATATTCATTCTCACGGACATTTACCAACAATTTTCACAAAATCCAACGACGCTTGCTTGACACTTTACAAGCAAACCAAAATGTGTCGGGGCGTTAATCTCAGCTGGTACTCAATGTCGTCGAAACTTTTAACTGAATTCAATTATCTATCCCTTTTGGAAATTCCCACTCAGCTAAGGATAGCTGGTCAAACTGCCAGGCTATAAAGTTGATTCCATACTTTAGACTAGGAATTGGTCTGACTTGGGCTCGTCGTGCAAAACTTTCAGTTTGTGCGAGGAATTAACATTTAAGGCTTTACACTAATAGGTTTCAATACATGTGAATGATAGTATATGTTGATTAACTAAATGGATGTCGGTTTAGTTGGTAACCCGAAGCCTAGACCTTTATAAGTCAGTTAAGTGAGAACCGATTAAATGTTGATTTAAATACAATGCTGTTAATTGATTCGAAATTCGAGAATTTTTCTAATGAAAAATAAGTTGAACATTTTTTTTTTGTTTATTCGAAATGAAAACCGAAAACACATTCTTAAAAATTGTTTTTTGACAATCAGTTTAAATTTTGACATTGCATTCACAACGAAAACTGTCAGCTCGCTACGACAAGTGACGCTACGACCAGAAACTACGAAATTTGAATTAATTGTTAGGAACATTTGAAACCTATAGTGGTTGGAATGTTTGTCTTCTTCATAGCAGGTTCAGAGTATCACAGACAATTCGCTTCTGAAGCATTTCACATGTAATCGTATAAATTCATAAATTAAAACACATCCAGAAAATATGCGTTGAGAGCAAAAACGTGAATGTATGTACTTTTTCGAAATTCGAACTGACTTTCACTTTCTAATGTCTGTTTCTGTTGAATCTCTGGCGCGTCATGTATCCTGGTAGCTTTTGCACAGCTGTTTTAGATTTCGTAGGTACCAGTAGCCTAGTGTCCAACTTTCAGTTCCATTGAAACAAATTGACATTTCGCCAGGTTCGGTAGAATTGTCAGCGGTGCGCCTAAAACATTGACACCTTAAGCACGAGCTGACTACATGGTTTGTCCATGTATTGGTGGATATTTGCATTATTGTGTGTTGCAACGATGCAACGAAATACTTCATAGCAAATATCTGTCTTTTGGTGATCTTCATGCAGAATAATGACTGACGCTTACCAATCCTGTTCCAGAAGAATATTCTGCTAAAATTTAGAAAATATCCAAAATATCTAAACAACATTTTTTTAAATCCATCAGAAAAGTCTGAGTTGCTAAAGTTGGTCAAAAGCTTCGAATCAGGGTATAAGAAATAAAGAAACTGAACAGTTTCCTTTTCTTTTTCAAATCAGTCAATGATTTCCGGGGAAATATGAAGTAATGCCGAATTACAGGTTCAGATTCCGAGCTAGCCATTCGACTAGCCATTCGACTATTTTCACCTCAGACACTTGTTTGACACTTAATAATAGGGAATGTGTCGGAGCGTGCTTTATTTATATGCCGAAAGACTTCGATGCCGTTTGACTAGATGAACTCATATTTAAGCTCCTCCAGGGTAAATTTCTCCGAGACCATGACGATGACGTCATGGTTTTTTATATGGACTCATCGCCAACATTATAACTTCTGTCAAAAAGTACCGGGAATTTGTAAATAAAACACACATTCTACATTTAATCATCAAAATTTATTTTGCGGCCTTCAAAGTATTCTCCACTAAAGGCTTTACACATATGCCATCGTTTTTCCCATTTTAAAAAATATTCTTTATAAGCAATTTCTAGGATGGTCCTCAATTCACGCGCCGAATTCTGTTTGATGGCTTGAATGGAGTCGAAACATGTTCCACGGAGGAGGAAATTTTAGTTTCATAAATCAGGCAAAAACGGTGATTGATCGATAGTGTTTATCTAGTTTTTGCCTTGTATTCGTTCACAAGTGTAGCTCGGTGCGACGGCCCGTTATCGTAATGAAAAATCCACCAGTGGTTTGCTGATAATTCCGGCCGTTTCTTAGGAATTCTATGAACTAAACTCCTTAGTACGCTCAAATAAAACTCTTTATTCACCGTCTGACCCTGTGGAACGAACTCATGGTGAACCAGACCACGACTATCGCAGAAATCAATAAGCATTATCTCGATTCGCGACCGACTTTAACGTGCTTTTTTCGGTTTCGACTAATTTCTGAACGCGCCATTCGGAAGCCTGGTGACTGATGAGGGCGTCAAATTCATACACCAATGTCTCATCACTAGTTATGTTTCGCTCCATGAATGTTGGGTCGAAATTTAAGTGTTCAAGCATGCCCAAAGAGACTTGTTCAATGTACTGTTTTCGAAGAAAATTGACCTCTTTTGGAACGAGCCATGCAGTGACGTGTCTCATGCCCGAATTCTAAATCAAAATGATACGAAAAGACTCGTGAGAAATGTTGAGGGTGGTGACTTTGTCTCTTAAGCTGGCATGACGACCACGGTTTTCTTCGCTACATCGACGTTAATTTCGATTAGACAGGTCGAACTTCGTCCACAACGAGGCATGTCTTCGACGATTTCCTTCTTAAGTGCTTTGTACCACTCATATGCACGTTTTTTTTAAAAAAAAATTAAGTCACCATAAGCCTTTTCCAACATTTTCAATGCGTCAGCACAAGAAATTTTGTTTGCAACACAAAATTTAAGACAAACGATTTGTTCAATAATTTCGTTCATGTTAAAAATCGGTACGCACTAACAAGGTTGACTGACGTAATCAGCTGCTGTAAATAAACAGGTTGACAGATCGCGCTTCAACTTGGCATAATAATTAATGACAGTCCTCCAAACCTAATCAACTGTGCGGGCGTTTTAAATAACAAATTCCCGGTACTTTTTCGACAGAAGGTATATGGAAAGTCATTCGTGGTGGCTGATGGGAATCTTATTACCAAGGGCGATTTTAAGGTCTTGAATGGTGAAGTGAAGATCTTAAACTCATTTGGATAGATTTACATATTATTGCTGGTGACGGCAGCTCAGAACGGGTTCCCGTAAATTCTGTGTACAATACCTCATTGTTCATCTGAATCCGTTATTTTACTTTAACCATCACATCAAAATCATGCTAGGTAAGACACGAAAAGTCTGCACATCCCTTCGAAAAATTTTTACTCCAGATACGTTGACCGAAAGTCAAGATAATCTGCTACAAGGTTCTGGTTCGACCAGTTCTGACATATAGATATCAGATCTGGTATGACCCAAGTGCCAGTATGATGGTAGAGCTACGAGTTTTCGAAAGGGAATATCTTCTAGCGTGCACTCTCCTACAAGTCTGAAACAGTCTTGCCTTTTCCCTTTCCACAGTCTTTTTCTTACCTTATATAAAAAAATGTTCCATTTTTATTAATTTAAAGAGATATCTCATATTTTTGATAATGTTTTATGAAATAGGATTTAATTTAGAGTGGCATATGTGC
Organism: Stratiomys singularior; assembly: GCA_954870665.1. Taxonomy (NCBI): domain Eukaryota; kingdom Metazoa; phylum Arthropoda; class Insecta; order Diptera; family Stratiomyidae; genus Stratiomys; species Stratiomys singularior. The sequence continues at coordinate 109,321,812 of OX940877.1, read as the reverse complement.
TGGTAAATTTTTTATTTATTTTTTATTAAAATAGCTATCGCCTGAGCGATAAATTTGATTATTGTTTCATGAAATGATGATACATCGCGGTCAATGACGATTTTTAATAATGAACCGTGATCTTATTGCCTTGAGGCCATGTTGTTATAAGAAACTGTCAGAGTCAAAGAAGATCCCTCCGTGTATTCAGCGAATACCTTCAGCGTCTCAAGTTATTTGATTCTTTAGTTGTCAGCAAGAACGTCCGCTTCGTAATTATTGATTATTGTATGCTTCCAGGATCAAAAGTGTGGATCCGATTTTCATCCATAGCCACGAAATACGTTTTCATGACAAAAATGGTTTCTTTATTGGTTTTGAACTATTTGAAATTTAAATATGAAATTTCGACCCTTTTTTTCTGCTCGTCGATAAAAATTCACGGTACCCAATGCACAGAGACTATTTGTACGTGACCATATGAGATCCCTGCAATCTCAGTTATATGCCAGATGATCAATTTTGCATTTTTCTTCAAATTTTTTGACGTTAACTTTCGTTTCGGTTGTTTCCAAGCTCCCCTGAGTTGAAATTTTTATCATGCTGAGGCATTTGATCACAATTGAGGCGTTTTTCTTTATTTTTATTCATTATTTCCGACTCTTTGTATTTAAATTAATTAACTTCCTAGGGATCTCCACTCTAGATCTTCTTCTAGGTTTATTTTTATGATTTTCATATGTTGCATAAAAACCATTTCAAATTTACATTCCGACTGTAAATAATCTGTTATCATTAATTTTTGATTCGTCATCATATAAACCATACAAGTCCTGCCTCTTTTAAAATTTATTTTGAATTATAAAAACGGACAGAAGCAGAAATGTTGATACGTCGGCTCAGACAAATTTAAGGCAACTGGGAGGCAATTAAGGCAGCTTGGATGGCGCTGCTTACTATGTCCAATTAATTTACATCTCACTTGGAAACACTGCGCAGCACAATCAAGGATACTTGAACATGTTGCGGTTAGTCTGCAATGACACAGGTCATAGTGACACGGTGGGGAAATTCCTTTTTGAATAGCTTTAGAATATATTCAAATGAGTTTCAAATGCCATGGGGAAATAAAATAGTTTTTCGCGGCTTGTAGGATATTGATAAATTACCAAAAGCCAAAAACCGTTCTTCACGTGAGAGACTTCAGAGAAGAAAAAAAACATGTTTAATTGTTTATATTAAGTGAAGAAGAGGAATCTTCAAGACTACGTAAAATCTAATATCGCGTGTTGCTTTTTTTTAATTTATTGGTGTTGTTTTGTGTTTATTATAATATTTAATATTTTTGATTCATTAATTTAAAAAAAAATATAATGACATACAACCATTTGAAACTTTTCCGATTTTGTTTAATACTTCATCCACCCTAAGCTAACCTTTTAAAAATGAAACAGACAGTAAAATCCAGAAAACTAAGATATTCGATGCTGACACAATACCCAGAATAGTTCAGTGTGTTTCCGAATCAGGAATTCAAGGATCCAATTTCAACATTTGGCGACGTTCCTTCCGCCGAATTTCGATCAGATTCCAGTTGCAGACCACCAAAATCTTCAAACTATACGACGTAGAATCCATAAATATTTCCTTTAAAGAAAGTGCATCGCTTTCTCTTAAGCATTACAGGACTTCTGTTTGGCAAGAAAGGTTCTGCAAATTGAAGGTCGTACAACAACAAAGGGGTTTGTCGTGACGATGTGTGCTATTTGAGCCTTCCATTAGTTTCATATAGAATTACCAAACCAAATGTAGAAAATTCTTTCAAAGTACAAAGCTTTCAAGGCACGAAAAATTCGAAAAGAATTGGTTTCATTATGATAAATACCCCTAAAAAAGAACTAGTGAAGCTTGAGAAAGTTCTGGATACATTTGGCTAACGCGGAGCACTTATGAGTTAAAAATCAGATAAATTTTATGGAAATATTTTATATTTCCTCGGCAACAAAATTTCAAACGACAGACAATCTTTTGATTGTCAAAAATTGTTGAAGGCAAAAATTCGCCTTGCAAGGGTATTTAACTATCCAAGAAAAAACTTCAAGAGGCAGATGCAGATCCTTACAAGTTAAAAGAAAACATTCCTGTTATCTTACTATGCACATACAGAAAACATGAAGTTCAGGAGATATTCGCTGGGATCATACATATACATATATATGATATGAGATACATGCAGGGACCAGGGATCTTCAAAATCCGATGCATGCTACAACTGAGATGTAAATAAATAGTCCTTTGCGCTTTGCACAGATGACCAACTTGGTTGTCATCTAAGTTGTCAACCTGGTTGCGACTGAATCTACAAACTGAACAGTGGGATTGACATCTTGAATTTAAACGTCCTTTTGTCAAAAGTTTATGATTAAAAGGATGTTTAAACAGATTATGTATGGTGAATTTCTTCAAAATGAGTGACGAATTATTTTCATCACATTTTACTATAGATGAATTGTGTGAAGAAGAGATACCACCAAAAAATAGAAAAAAGAAATTGGTCAAAAGATTGGTATCGAAACACCATTTTCTGTTTCGAGATCATTTGAAGACAAACTGGTGATTTCTGTTTTTTGGTCACATTGGAATTCTAAGTGTTCAAAGCACCATAAATTTGGTACATAAATTTCCTTAGTACCATCTCCTGAACTGGTACTTTTTCAATTTTTTTGAATTCCTGGCGAAAATACGTACCAATATTATATACTCTCTTACGCAAATTGTCCATATTTTCCTGTGTATCAATTATTTTACATTTTTTCAGGAGTTTTGCTCAAGCTGCTTTTCATTTTATTTCTATCTTTCAGTATATCTGATTTGACTTCCCGTAATTCAAGAAAGTTTTTATAATATTCAAAAAACTCTCTCCAATTTTCTTTATTTGGAATCGGAACCTTTATTTTACAAATATTGTTCAATTCACACAGTTTCACTTTTGACACTACGATATGCAGTTTTGAAATTCTTGATTCGAAATACTGTTCGTCAAGATTGCAATAGACGCGGCAAAATAGATGCTAGCATTAAGCCCCTCCTACAAAAACCATAAACTTTTGGTTTTTGTCATGCAGTAAAGATACAAGACATTAGTTGTGATAAAGTAAAAAGAAATTAAATGGAGTGATTCAAAACAAATTAATTGTCTCTGTATCATTTCATAAGTTCGTTGAGGATAATTGATTTTATTTTAATTAAACACCAACACTTCACAGTATAACTTTATTTATTATAATTCACTATTGGAAAAATTAATGCAACTTACAAAAAATGTTTTATATTAATTATTCAATCAGACTTGAAAATCAATGTCTAGTTAGAAGAGAGGGCGCAAGAACTTTCACTCGGATTCGATTGGTTTAGTTAAGGTTTGTTATCCTGTTACATGTCAACTGATCTTTTTTTTAAAGTTTTGGCTTATAGAAAATTTTGATTAAAAACAGAGGAGGTCCGAAGGATGTGAAGAAAAATAAGGGTCAGGCCATGTGAAGGCACGTTATGGCTAGCGCTGCGTAGTGTCATAAATGACCTTAATAAAGACGCGAAGATATTTGGAAAGAATGTTTACTTAGGATAGTAGTTATAAATTTAATTTGTGTGTAAGACTGTTTTGGATTAGAGTTGTGCATTGTAGGGTTTTCGAAGGTATATTAAGAATTTGTATAGGTTGAGTTTACGTTGAATAAATATGAATAAAGCGAGAACTAAATGTTTTACAAAGAACAGTTGGCGTACAGATGTGCTTAATGGCTGGTTTTTTTTTCAGACAGTAAATTTTGGAATGATTTTACTTTGTAATTTATGGATGGAAAATTTGAGATTGGAGTTTGGGAAATTTTCATTATGTTTTTTTTCTACAAATAAAAAAAATGTGAAAGTACGAGTTAGGACTGAACAGTTTTATTTCAAGCATCAAACGGAATGAACATGAAATTTCAATTGTCAAACTACCTCCAGACAATCAACATTGATACCAACATGGCAAATAGACGACTTAGTTGACAACCAAGTTTCTCGTCTGTGGGTCGTTTTAGACAGCCCGCTGACGACTGAAGCGGATATCGTTCACTTCGCTGAAGGCCCGTTAACTATTTCCCCCCCACTTGGCGCACTTTGCTAGCTCCTTGCCTTAGAAGCAAAAAGTCAGTCAACCTTATTTCCAAGCAAACCGGTCAAAGTTAAACTTTTTCTTTACTTTCGTGAACATAAATTAACACTTCTGATTTACACTTCTAGCATGGTAACCTTTAAAGATTGATTGTTTGAATTTTTGGTTTTTATACTTACAATCAACCACATCAGTTAAACTATTCTAGCAGAAATTTCACCATTTCAACATGTGTCTTTAACACTGCGGAACTTTTGAGCGCCAATCGTATACAAAATGAAGGATTATGCTCTGCGATGAACATCCCTTGGAACTATTATGGTTTTGCCTGGCAAAACTTTACTTGAAATTAAAATAAATTCCACATTTGAAACGAATCAACTAAAGTTTTAATAGTACTAACCGCAGTTTATTGTTGTCACTATGTTTTACGTTTGCTGCTGAATCGTTTATGGCGGTTCCATATGTTCGAGTTGTTAGCAGGATTTAATGTGTATCATATGTCTGCTAAATAGTTCTCTGCAGATATTATTCCAGAGCACATTTCACATTTGTATAATTATTACAATAGACACTGCTTTCAGTAGATGTAAATTAGGATAAAACTTATTCCATCATTAAATTCATCTTTCACAAGCTTAATATAATCATCAAGGCAAAAGGATTCATTAAGCAAACCTTTGAATGTTACTGAATTCTGAAGACGTTCATAGTACAGTGGTAAGAAAAGAAAAGTGAAATAGGACCATATCTGTTCAGGTACGCCTGTCTTAACCATTTGAAATGATCAACATCAAAGTATCCAACAACAAAGGGGGTTATATTCCTAGGCGAATTAAAAATCTTATTCATAAGGTTTATCTTACACAAAGTAAGGATTGCGGAAGATGTGTCAAAGGCACACAATATAATCTCAATCTTTGAGGAATCATTTGCAAACTTTTGATATTGCTTATATTATTAAGAATCACTAACCACGAAGCTTTTTCAAGGATTCCCATTAAATTCTCATCCTTTGGTTTAATCACGATTACTTTCAGGCAACATGTTACGTGTCAGGGATTAAGTTCAACAAATGGTTCTTGTTTGCGGTTGTTGGTCCTTTTAATTAAACCTATAGGAATATTCATTTAAGTGAATATTATCTGCCAGTCGATATAAGTAGAAGCATACGTTCATTCAGTCAGAATGCTGAACAAATAATTTAAGGATTATTATTCTTACAGAAAGGATTCAAACTAAGTGGAAAAGCGTTTTAGCCACACAAAAAATAAATCACAAAAATCTTTCATAGGGACTTGAAGATGAGATAACGAATGAAAGTATATAATAATTGTATCTGAAATTCAGATTCAATATAAAATCATTTAATAAATGCACCAAAGATGATAGAATCAAGTACTGACTGAGTTGTCTGTGTTATGACATATAATGCGCAAAAGTTAGAGATTATTAGGTATTATAACACCACTGCATGTTTCGGCCTATGTTTGCACTACTTAGGGGAGCGAAAACCATAGATTTTGTGGCAGAGAAGTGGAGGCTGCTTAACCCTAGTGTGAGACTCCCAAGCGCGCAATGCTTCTGGACTATCCACTAAACACCTTCCCTGTCAACCTGAGAACTTAGCTTGGAACCGTTTGACACATTAATTCGGGCTAGGCCTCGCGTTTCTATGCCTAAAGGCGTGTTCAGATTATGGGAATCTCTTCTCCAGCGGCATGGAAGGGAGAGTGTGGAAGTGCTAGAGAAAAGATCCCTACACTCCCGACTACTCCCAATGCTCCGGGATCACTTTTTTCAGTGTCAGCACTGCTCAAGCATATTCCCTTTCAATTCCATTTGTCAAAAGTTGTTAGCATTTCTCCGACCATAGCTTGCAGACAAAGCTCTCCGAGCAAATATGTGGCAGCCGTCATCCAAGTCTTGCACAGAACACGAAGAAAAGTAAGTAAGGCCTTGTGCAGGGAAGAACAAAAACAAGCATGACCGCTTAAGAGTTGGGTCAAGTAGACACGGGTCTCACCATGCACTCGACTGAGCCACGGCCTCAGGTCAGGGGTCAGACGTGCAGTCTACCTTCACGTGTCTTGCTCCCAGGACTGTAGCCAATCGCTGAGAGAGCGTTGTCTCACTTCTCTGGTGATCTCTTCTTTGCTGTCTTCGCTTTTATGCAGGTAAATAATTTTGCGTTCTCTTGCAAAGAAAGTCTCGTAGCGATGCTACTTTTTAGCTACCTTTTTAGCTCTTTTAGCTACCTCCTTTCGAGCGGTAGAGTAGCCTGCGGTCCTTCAGATAGTCCCTCAGAATCCGCATCAGATATACTGGTATTTGAAAAGGGTTTTCAAGTCCTGCCAGAATATCCACCCACCTAACGCAGTTAAATGCATTTCGGACATCCAGAGTTCGCAGCAGGACGACCCATCGTGTGAAAATACTGTGTGCTTCCACACGTCTGACAGCGCTTACCACTTCTTCGATTGCATCAATGGTAGAACAACCTACTCTGAAGCCATACTCCCGTGGAGATAGGTCCCCAGCAGCACGAATCACGTCACCGAGTCTTGCCCTGATAAACTTTTCGAAAATTTTTCCGGCCGTGTCCAGCATACACAGTGGGCGGTATGCAGCTAGCGACTCGGGATTCTTTTTCTCGTTACTAGCCAGCACAAGCCTCGCCACCTTCTAACACTTTGGAAAATCCCTTCGCGTAGTTATGCGTTGACTGTGGTGAGGAGAAGGTCAGGTCACTCCAGCTGTAGCTCCAGCTACAGATGGTCCTACGCTTCTGAATGAATCTAATCTACTCCTGCAGCCTTTCTTGCCTTTATAAACAAAATTGTTTTCTCCAATCCCATATTCGTGAAAAGCGATATTTCCATTGTTCATCATGAACGGCCTCAACGATGGCGAGGTAGATAATAAAAAAAAGACCGCATAATTTTTATACTTTTCTGCCTCGTATGAGTTAGGCGAACTTTGGGCACTGAGCTTCCCCCATCACTATTTTGGAACCCAGGCCCTATAGATCGTCTTCCCCTAAGTTTTGCCAGCGGCTGGCCTTGCTGTTGTTGATTCGCCAGCGGAAACATTTTCTACTTGACTTATAAACTGTTAATGGTGTACATGACTCTTTCCAGGTCCGTGCTCGCTGGGCCTGCCGTCGGAATGTGTGACACTGCCTTCGTTTTTCGGCAATTTCAGGTGACAATCAGTATACTTGCGGTGCCGGGGTCATAGAAGACCACAGAAGATTCACCACTTTTTTTGCTGCAGATCGTCCGCTCCCAAGAGTACACTCCGACAGTGGTTATCGTGCCATAAGCAGGACTCCCTTTTTAACCTCTTTCCAGCGTTTGTTTGTGCATCGCATGTGGCAATGATGCATGATCCAGGATAATCAAAGTTCTCAGTGTTTGCCGTGCTGGGATTTCTTTTTTTCTGTCCCATGCTTCTTTCACTCCGGTGAAGGTGGCAAAAATCATAGGTTTCTCAACTTTTTCGCTTTATTCCACCGTGTGTACGTCTGTTCCAGATTATTAGAGTCTCTATTGTTCTTTTGCTGGTCGCTCCATTGTACGCATGATTTTCCTCCTGCGCCCGAATGCAATGAGTCTCTGGTTGCACCAGATATTCTAGTTTTTGCCCTTCTGTTTTCGAATGTTTCTGCTCCGTCGTCATCTTTTGTTTTGCATATAATTTTTGTGATATTATTTCTTATGAGTTGCCCCTCGGAGCCGCTGTCACCGCTCGTTTGTGCAGACGCCTTAATGGTCTCTCAATTTACTAAGCAGGAAGGGCATGCGAGGATCGGCATAAGCCCTGATGGGGACATTTGCACAGGTCCAGACCAGCACTAATCGGGAGTTCGTCTCCACCGAACGTGCATCACCAACTCAATGGTGCAAACTTGGAACATACTCCGAGGCCCATTAAAGTTAAACCTGGGCGGAGACGGCATGATCGTTTAATTGGAGCCGTTCAAACTCGAGTGTCATCTCGGTGTTACCGCACAAAGCAACTAGGTACAAAACCTCATATCTTCATATCGCCATATGCGCTCATATCCGCATCTTGGTCCAGGGTCATATTCCGTAAAGTCTTCCGTTTCCTTGGTTATGTGGGGGAGGTACTCCCCAATGAATGCCAGGTTTCAAGAATACCATTGTCGACCAGCATTCTCCCTGCGGGAAGCGAAAACCTTGCAAGCCATTTATTTGACTGAAATAGGCACAGTCAGTAGTTTTCATTTTGAACAAATAATTTATTGCGAGGATATTCCCTGTTCGTACTGTTCACTTCGATGATATTACCAGCAGAACATTTAAAATAGTAGCATTAAAAAATGTGGCATCCGCGTTCATGGCACAAGAATATATTTATGACGATCATTCCGAGGCTTTAGAGGACAATGTTTTACTCATTGACGACGACACAAGCATCGAGTTTTCGAGTATTGAGAAAAGAAAAAAACGAGGTGGCGGGAGAATTTATAGCAGAAAGGGCGCTAGAGCCCACATCGACGATCTGTAGTCGGTTATAACGAGCCAGAGGTCGATTTGTTACAACAGCGACAGGTGAAAAAGGGCCTGAAATGCTATCAAGCAGACTGAGCCTCTGATCCCAAATTTTGAGCGGAGGCCTAAGAGCTTAAGCTTAGGAGCTAAACCAGACAATTATGTACTTTGTAAAAGTGAAGTGTCTTCTTAACAATCAAGTTTCGCAATCAAGACATATATTCGGATAATAGAGTAGAGAATGGGAACACGACTCCGGGAGGTTAAAAAGCATAAAACAAATAAAAAGGGGAAGGTAAACTTACTGACAAACTTATTCATGAAATTACGAAATTTTACGGGTTAGCTATTTGACGTCATCCAAATTCACTTGAAGATATGAAAAAGAAAGTTTGTGCAACATATTATCACAAATTATCATCAGATGAAAACCCTCAACATCAATTTTGTCCAGAAGGCGATGACAGTGGGCGTAAATGACGCAAGGTAGATGCTAAGGGGAAGCTGGACCTATTTCATTACGAAAAACCACCTCTCATACCAGAAGGACAAGCAATTTTTGAAGATTCATCAAAAGACGGATTACACAGGCCTATATTTTTTTCATGAAAAAGTGTATCAACTTTAATAGGTGTCCTATAGTAAATGGGGTGTGCTGATCACGAATCTTAATTAATTTTTTTTCCAGCGCGTCAGTTGTTCAAATTTTTTTTTTCATAGAAACAAAAAAATCAAAAACACAAACAATAATATTTATTGAAACTTTATTTAATAGAAAATTGCATTGCAAAATTTAGTTGTTAAAAAAAAATAAAAACAATGCAGTATAATTTACGTTAGACAATCGTTGGTGTTTTTTTTTTTTGAATAAAATCGTTCTCTTTTTCCCTGAAAACTGCGTTTTATCGTTTTCTTCTTTTCGTTTTCGTTAGATCCAGCAGTAATCGGCCATCATTATAATACCCCATCTTTCTTAGTAGTTTGTCTTTTCTTAGTCTTTTGTTTGCAAGAAAATTGTCTATGAATTCTACAAGAGAATTCCATGCTCTAGATGCATCTGTTCTCCATTTGACAATCTTTTCGACTTTAAGGTTCGAATTTGAGGGCCCACAAAAATTCTGTCTTTAAGTTTAGCTTCAGAAAATGGAGGAAATAAAGAATTTAAGCTATTTAAAGCAGTCGACTTGTTTATTTAAAGCTTTGACAAACTACTTCATCAATGCTAATTTGATGTGAAGCGGGGTTACAATACAATGTGAAGGGGGGTTACCTATACAACAAACAGGGGGTTCCTGGAGCCAACACATTTTCGTCTTTCAGTCGTGGTCCTAAAATTTGTGCAGCATCCTTCGATAGGCCCAAGTCTCTCACTTAGTCATTTAGTTCAGCTTGGATAAACTGTTGAGGTTAGTCTATACCATCGGTTTTTTCGTTTGAACTTTCATCTGATGATTGCTGTTGGATGGTGAGAAGAAAAGGTGGAGGAATGGGAATTCCTGGTCCATGAAGTACAGGTCCTTTAGCAAATGTTAAATCAGGATACTGAATAGCATGTTTATTTTTCGAATTGAAACCCTTGACATCGCAGAAACAAAAGTGACAGCTGTCTCAATGGATTTTTGGTTCCCTCCATATAATAGGAATGCCAAAGGGTAAAGAGCAACGTGTTCTTTTTGTCCATTTTCTTAGTAGCTCAATAGACTGAAAAGCACACTTTGTGCGGAGCTCATGGTTTGTTCCGATCAACAAGTTTTACACCGAAGTAAGCGTGATAGGCTTTTTTGACATATTCTGTTATGTTTCAATGATGCTTTGCTATCGTTAAATCATCACACACGTAACGAAATATATCAGGACTGTTTTTACACTTTCTTGATGACATTATGATGAACTAAAAACTCAGAAAACAAAACACAACTCGATGCTACAAACAACTGATGCTAACTGACTACTTTGTAAGCAACTGTCGATGCCGTCAAGTTGACTTTGGCTGATGCAAAAATGAAACAGTGTAGCATGAAATGAAATAAACATAATATTATATTTAAATATTTTCTATCGATGTACCAAGTATTTTAAGGAAATTATAATGCAATTTAGGAAAAATCATATCGACCTGTGTTGTTAATTCGATGTTTCGAAGCAGACACGTAAAACAATAGTGAATGTTTGAATTTGTTGATTTAGACTTTTGCTCCTAAGCATCTTTGTTCTAGTTTTCATTTTATGGATTTTTGTGAGCGAGTCCGTTTTCGAGGTCCAGCAGTAATCGGCCATCATTATAATACCCCATCTTCCTTAGTAATGTCTCTCCATCTTCTTTATGTCTTGGTGGAACCTCGAGTTACAGGTGAAATCGATTAGGCATGCCGGAATGGTGGAGGAAGTGGAACCCATTTTTCTAGAGGCGGGGGTGTTCAGAGCGCTGCAACTCACGTTTCGCTCAATTTTTTAAGTTAAAAATTTATATTCGAACTGTTGAAGTATATGGTAATAACTGATTATAGACTTAAAGCTCTATCTTTTTACTGGTCGTACAAAAAATCCTAAAAAATGTCTGGTGATGACATGGGATGACCCCCTTAAAGGAGTATTGACGTTATGGCCTAGAGACGCCAACTTCATTTTATCAGGAGGCTGGGAGAAATGGGTTTCTAAATAAGGATATTTTTTAGAAAAATAAACCATTTACGAACACGAGAGGACATGAAGCGTATTATTATAAATACGCTTCGTATTAATAAAGTATTTTGCATCAATCGACAACTGAAATGGATTTATGTAATGAATGTACTAATAATAGGGACTCAAAATTTACTTCTGTCCTAGGGAAAAATTTTAAATCTAAGTTAACGTTCGCTTAATGTTTTTTTATTATCATCAAAATTACGCTTCAGATTTTTCTTTGTTACAGCGAACATAATGGACACAGTAACATTATCTGAAGTAGAAAGCATGAATAAGTTAATTCTACTTCAACTTTTGAAGTATTTAGGTAGGTAGTAATGCTGAATGACAGCATTATAATGCATCGAACAAGAGTCATCCATAACAACCTCTGGCGAAGACATGAGTTCCATTGTTATTTCCGACATTATGTTCAACATGTTAATGCATCGTCTAATTACAATCTCTTGTCTTTTCATCGATATTTTGTCATTAGAGGCTGAACACGGCTAGAGCATTTCCTGAGAAGCTGGAAACGATAATGCACTCATTGAGTCATTAAGTCTAAAATTTAGTTAAACCTGAGGTTCACAATGTAAGGTATTCTATCCAAATAACTTGTAATTTGGTTATCCAACTAGTTGTGCTCGGGGACAGCGATGAATTTTTAAAACAACCATCAAAAACTGAGCAAAATTTTCTGTAAAACTTTGTGATATATTTTCGTTTAGATTTTTTTTTTGTATTTATCAAAGGTAGTGCTAAAATTTTCATTAGAGCATGAAGCCATCCGAGAATTTTTAGAATAATCGATTCATATTTTGATTTTTAATGGTCCCTTTGAACTTCGACACTGATATCCTGACAATCAATAAAGATGCCTGACAAAACATGAGTTTTAACTGACAAAAAAAAAAACATGTATAACTATATAAATATAGACTCAGTGTGCAGCCTTTTATTTAGGTCAGGAAAACCAAGAAATATATATGTATATATAACGCGACACAAAGAAGTGTCGGTGAGCGCGCTGAGCAAGCTGTTTAGTATAACGGTACGTTTCATTAAATATATTCTATTGAAAGATTTTTCCTCAGTTAGTAAGCAGTTGAAGGTCGTCTTTCATGTAGAGAGCTGCATATAACGTTATATTGATTATTATTTCAAAGTACACATTTACAAAATGGATAAAAATAGTGAAAAATATGATTATTCGAGGGGAGATCGTAAAAGAAAATTTCGAGGTTATCAGCATACGGTTGAAGATACAAGTGCAAGTTTCCAAAATTTAAAAAACATCCTTCTTTGCAGTACCAAATAGTCAACTTTAATTTGTTTTTGTGTTTGCTGAACCTTGTAATGTGAAAATCTTGTAAGAGTGGTGTAAAGTTTTCAAAATATACTAAAAAGGATTAAACTTTCAATTAGTTGCACAGAGTGTCATACAAATGTAAATTCTTGCGTTTGGCTTGTTCCATATGCGAACGTATGCGCCGGGGAAAAATTGTTGAAATTGCCACTTATTGTGCTGCGTGCACATATAATGGAGGATTTCACCCGTTATTGAAAATTGTGGAGGCAATGAGAGTTACTGTTTGGAAAACTACCGTACATTTTGCGCAGCAACACGATGCTCAGCGTACAGCCACAGCCTTGGAGCTACAAACGAGCGAAGGAAGCAAAATTCTCATCCAATTAGTGGCTTTTTTGATGAGGAAGAAGGTGCAGAAATCACTGATTAAACGTAAGATGTAAGGTTCACAGTTTTATGTGCATTTTTATATTAAAATGCGTTTTTCTCGAAACAATGTTCTGCGACCTTAGTTCTTTGACTGAGTATTCAAGATGAGTGTAGCGTCAGCCTCTACCAGATTCAGAATTTTTTACACGTTAAAAATTTTATTTTTAACAACGTGTAAAAAATTCAAAAGTCAAAAAATTAGAAAGTCTGCCATTTTGTTTTTTTTTTCGTCCAAAATGTTTAATCCTGGTAGGAGCTATAGCCAAAAGACTTTTTTTCAAAATGCCATTTGAATTATTTGTTTCAGGCGTTCCAGTCACGAAATATCATGTCAGTCTTTATTACGAAGGAGCCCTACTTCCGTCCTTCTCCCTGGAAATACGTCCAATGTCGACAGTTTTTGCGAAGTTCATAGCAGTTAAGCTGATTTCGATGCCCATGAGATCTATCATAATAAGAGTTGTTGCTCCTTCGTTAAAGGCACGTGCAAGTATGCAGGTTGAGATTTCCATAAAATAGCTCTTTTGAGCGAAATGTCACATCAAGGTGGTGCAACTGTTTTGTGTATTTCCAACAAGCCATCCAAGTAAACCATTGCTACTAAGTGATGTAATTACTGCTAAAACCTGCTTGTCTATGAAGAGCTGGCATATTTTTGAATGACTTTTTTTCTTCTTTGAACTGTGAATATTTGCACCACGTTCTATTGCAATACTCGTATCGAGGCTTATCCATAAAAAGCGAAATTTCCATTATTAATTTTAGTCTTCATTTAGTAGCTTTTAACGACGGGGGCGCGAGTTGAAACTGAAGCATTTTGTTACTTTTCGGTTTCTACCCTTTTTTGGGATCCTACTTGTTTGTTTCTTGCTCTTTCGTTTTTCTTCTTGATCAGTTTTTATCTTTCTTACTCGAGTAAAGTTATTATTATTTTTTTCTTGCGTCAACTAATTGTGGGTACATCTGCTTATCTACGTGAATAACACATTCCAATTTATTTATTGAAAATTCTTCTCCATAGAGTTTGGCATCGGCTATGTTGGTATAAGTTTTACTATCACCATCGCCGATTCAACCATAAAAGCCCGGAATGATAAATCTTCAAGATAGAGCTATAGGAACAAGTACGCTTTGCTTTGATAATCCAAAAGGTCACAATCCAAAAATAAAGTCACGTTAAAATAAAGATAGAAAAAATAGTTTTGCTACTATCCATTTGCCATGAAAAACCTGTCGTAAATGAAGTCTCCAAGGTACCTCAAATAATATAAACCTTCAATACCAACAAATGACCAAATCAATTCTTTAGACCAAACGTGTTATCAAATGTCATGAAGATGTAAGTCATACTGAATGTCATACTAAAATGTGTTCTTTTTGAGGTATAGAGCAGTAAATTGGGAAAACATTTTAATGCAATGTATGATGTGACAGCTGTCATTCGTTTTTTGGTTAGTTTGGTTTACCATCTTGTCATAAATAGGTTGAAAGCTGAGCAACGTCTGCAAATTTTTCAGATTTATATCGGAAAAGAAAAGGTTTTGTTCGTGAAATTCCTCGTGCATTCCGTCGATTTTATCACCGAAATAATAGTCCATCAGAGCAGTTAACCATGGATCGTTTCCGCACTACGTTTAATCTGACTGGTAATACGCATTAATCAAAGTGTCACACAGTGCGTACTTCAGGAAACATAGCAGCTGTAGAGCGTTGTATCGATAAAGACCCAAGTGAGTCCATTCGAAATCGTGCTCACCAATTATATATGTGCCTATCCACATTTTGGAAGATTTCATGGAAGAATTTTCGTTTGTGGGCTTAAAAAATCCAACTCGGGCTGACATTGAAGCCGAACGTTCACCGACCGCGGTGTATATTCGGTGTATAGCGGTCATGAGCAGATTGCTGCAGATCCCGAATTTCAAAGGAATTTTTGTTATTTGAAAAGAAAAATGTAAGCCGATAAACGAAAATGCAGCTTTGATGAGCAACGACTGGCTCTTGCCCAAATACCGTTACATCCGGAGAAAGTCACTGTTTTTGTGCTTTAGGGTCAGTGGAGTCATTGATCCAAGTAAATATATCTCATAATAAGTCCTGTGCTCTGCTATGGCTGTGGGACATGGACCCTAAGCATCCGAAAATATATTGAATGCCTTTGAGCGACGGGTAATGAGGCGGTTACGTGGAGCGAAGCTAAACGGCGAATTATACCAATGGCAAATTCGATACAACCGTGAGCTATATGAATTTTTTGACGAGCCGGAGGTTTCAACTATTGTGACACTGCGGGAGATGCAATGGGCTGGCCCTATGAATCGTATGGACGAATAATGGATACCCAAAAAGATATTCGTTGAGAGAGTTGAAGGGTGGAGGCTAGGAGTGAAACCGAGGAAACGCTGGTCTGACTCTGTTGTCGAAGGCAGTGCACCGCTATTCGGATTTTAAAATTGGAGGACGCGGTCAATGGACCGAAACAGTTGAAGGCGCTTGTTGCAGGAAGCGAAGGCCCGAGGGCAGCTGTAGTGCTAAGTAGTAGAAGAAGGAATCATTGGTCAAAAACTTTTCAAAAAATCGGCTAGGAATAATTTTATAGTCAATGGTGATCGCTATAGAGCCATGATTAATCACTTTCTGGGACTGAAATAGACTTGTCGTAATACAAGGGACTACTTGTTTCAACATGGATTATACTTGTGGGTTTATGCGCCGACAAGCCCGAGACACTTGATCATTTGGAAGATAAAATTGCCGCATTATTAGCGAGAAACAGTCCCAATTATTGGTTAAAGTAGTTGAGAATTTGAACTTTCATTTGGACTTCCGAAATCATATCCAAATAAAAATAAGAGTTATCTTTCCAATTTAATGACAATCAATTTATTATTTTCATTTTAAAGTTTTCTACGTCTTAGAAAACATTATTTAGTGAACACATATGATATTACTACTAACTTATTACGAAAAATTTCTGGGATCTGCCCGTCTGTCACGGATGACAGTAATCTACTGCTGCAATTGCAACAAGACAATATCTATAAAAAAAATCTGACAAATTCTGTATCAACTTTTTGACCTATAAATTTTCAAATTTGTCATAACATGTACATGCCGTAATGTACTCGAACTAATTTAATCCATTAAAGTTCAAATTTATGCCACAAATAATTCTATTCAATTGAATATAACTAGATATTTCTCTGAAATATTCAAGGGTAAAGACGTAAACAATTCTTCGAATTTCAAATGCACTTTTTGATATTTTCGAATGGTAGGTTCTTTCCATTTCCTTTAAAACGAGGTATATATCATTGCGTTAAGACAAAAATGAAAATTTCTGGAAATTTTAATAGGAATATGTTTCATCAAATTTTGGATATATTTAAGATCGTGTAGTTTCGAAACGATGAAATACTTTGGTAAAATATAAGTGTCCGAAGTTTGCATCGTTGCCAACAAAACGGTTTCGACTTGTTCCAATATTTTTGGATCATTGAAATATTTGTTTTTAGAAAGAAAGGTGGAAAGAGCTCAAGCTGGTTTCGAACATGCGTCCCTGCCGCTTCTCGTCAGGTGCCAACTCACAGGCTGGGACGCATCGATAAATGTAAACTCACTCTCGAGGTATTCGACAAATTTGATGAAAACTTCCGCACCCATGAGTCTTCGCTGAGTTAGCTTAGCAAGGGTATAAATCACTTATAAGTTGTAAGTGAAAATGGATAAATTGATCTATCGAAAACTCCTAGAATTGACATTTGTTAATTTTGACTCTACTGACGTTTTATTTTTAACTTTAGCACCATCGTTGAAAAATGTCAAAAATTGCAGAGATTGTGCAATATGCGCCGGAAGTTCTATAAGTGAGCGAAATTAGAATCGGCAGCGGGCAGTTCCGACATTTTGATCGAAATTTCGAGGAATTGACGAGTGAGTATTGAGTAATTCAAGTCTGTTAAGATATATTTGAAAAAAAAAATAATCAACAGAAATAGACTTAGACGAAACCTGGATAAAACTTAGACGAAACCTCAATCATGTTTTGATTCCTGTATTCTACGGTATAGACAAGTAGGAAAAACTGCTTCGAAATTTTCTAGGTCGTTTGAATGGTACAACGTTGATTTTGAATTTTTTAATTCTTGTAGTCTTATATTCAGCACTTGCTCGGCTAAAGGTAATCGAAAATAGTTTTGAAGGCGTAAGAAGGATAATTATGATTGATTTTTGATGTTGTGTAATAACCAATACCACGGAATTTATACTTTTTCGATTTTATTCTTACATAATTTACTTCAATGAAACAAAGTTCGTTGAAAACGTTAAAAAGTAGGATCAAGTTGCGCGAAACAACCGATCAAATCCCCTTCAGTACCTGTGATAAGTCCGGATCGTCTCTGATTTTATCCAAAAGCGATTGATTCCCTTCGACAAACGACTTAACGTTGACGGTCAGCAGGACTAGGACAAGTCCTAGCAATCGATGTATCATTTCCATGTTGCTTGGTCCAACTCAACCAGCCTCGGCAATTGAATGAATCACTCACAATCACTGCTGTCAGTACTTCGTCCTCCGAATGAGATTCACTTCCGAACCACGATCACCAAGGAATCAACGCACTAAGCACACTAGGAACGAGCAAATTCCGACGCATCAACGACGTGAATCACAAGTTGCACAACTGTGGCACCACTGATCACTGCCCGCACTGTTGTTGATCGATGCTTCGACTGGTCAGTAAAATTCTTCTGCGGCAAACGTAATTCGAGGCGTGCAATGCACTTGCAGGACCAAACAATTCGCCTAGGAAACTCACCACCTCGGCCACTAAGCCCACTCTTACATAAGCGAAAACGTTTGACGCAGCACCTGGTTACACAAGAACGACTGCACCAACGACCATGAAGACACTACTGCACCAGCAAATAAGCTTCAAGTTTGCAATGCACCTTTTCCAAAGCCCAACGCACCCCTACTGCACCCTATTGCCCCATACTGACCCACTCGCACCCTGAGCCTGCAGAATCGCACGGAATGTCCTTGAGTTCGCAATTGTTGAACCCACACCCACTGGGCAGGATTCTGTCGGTGCGGCTAGAACTGAGAAGACAAAACCGGACTCTGTGCCTCGCTTCGGTCGCTTGCTACTGCAAACAGCGTCGGATTCCAACTGGTCAAGGGAGCCAGCTAACGAAATTAGCGGAGCTACGAAACGTGTTCACCAGTGCTCACTACACTGGAATAACAATAACGACTTCTGACCACTTCGTGCCAGCCAGTTCTCGGATTTCCCCTTTCGTTCTCGACTCACGCCGACATGGCTCCAATCTCAGACGCCTTCCAAATGGCAACACTAACTCCTTTTTCACACTGAGCTCAACGTACTCGAACGGATCGCTGTTAAGACGAAAGCGGAAGTGCGAACACGAACCAAATGTCAGAACTGCCTGCAAACAACTGACTGTCGCGTTCTGAGAATTCCTCCATGACCCGCAGAACTTGAGCGGAAATCATGCACACATTACCGAGAACGTACTAGATTGCTGCACAGGGGAAAACGGTTGTATAACAGTCTGCAAGCTCTCCAACCGCCTTCCAACTGCATCCGCTCTGTGCGAGAAACGGTCGGCAAACAAACGAGAATCGCTGTCCAATTCCGTTCTAATTGGATGCGGAGAATGTTTACTTGGAATCGATGCAGGGGAAGTCGAGCGCTGACGGTGATGTGCATAAGTTAACATTCGGGTGAGTCGAACAGGTGTGATAGCAGTTGGTGCAGAAGTGGTGCTGGCTGACTGACTACCTGTTGATTATTTCATGTCACGCCGCATCGAGGGGACCAAGCGAAGTGAAATGAGGGTGAAATGTTTTCGAATTGGGTGTCCGTATCGGAAAACGATTTTTGAACTGCAGAGCTTGGCGAGGACATTCTCCTGCGCCATAAATTCAGGATGCTAGACATCATATTTCAGCAATGACGCACTGTTTTGTGCGTCTTTCCTTTATTTTCGCGATTGGTATCAATTTTTGTTTTCTCGTGACTGCCATTACAGTAGACTTACGTTTATATGAACTAATTAATGCAAAACCAATTCATATAACTGAATAGAGCATTTGTCGAAGGTTTAGCAATAGTTGATATGCAAAAATGTGTTGTTTGAATGATCTAGCACTTGAATCAGCTAATAAAAGGTAAAATTCATTATTCTGATATGCAGTCTAACCCCTTAACCTACGATTTAATTTTCAAAAGCGTGGACCAAACAACACTAACTGTCAGTTGTGCATCGGGTAACGTTACTACTCCACTGAATACACAGCTTGGGCGACCCTTTATATGCGAATGCATTTGTAACGCATTTGTTTATGCTAATCATCTGTTAAGCCTTAGCTTACGCATATTCATACACAAAAAACATGGAAAGAGCAGCATTTCATATAAATGTAGACTATAAATATAATAATAATGTAATGTTGAATGATAAATAATGCTAATTTTTTTTAAAGATACACGTTTACAATTTTGTAAGACAGCCTACAAATACAATAACAGCAGCAACTCAATTTAACAGAAATATATTTACTCAAATATAGGGAAAATTAATAATCATCAATTGTATGGTATCGTTCTAAGCATGTTAGATAATGCAACGCAACTTTACATCTTTTGCATTCCAACAATGTTTCGCTAGGTTTTTTATTTTTTGAATACAGTTTGCAAGCTCTTGTTGGCTTTGATTTTGATGGAGTTGGGTCTAAATACAGGCAGTCCTCGACTTACGTCGTTTCGATTTACGTCGTTTCAAGTTACGTCGAACAATGTTTTGGCACTATTCCTCAAGGATACGTCATTTGCTTCGATTTCCGGCATAGGAGAATTCACTTGTCGCGATGTCAATGACCGTGGGGCCGGCGGGGCGCGGTGTCGGCGTACGGGGATTGCCCCGCACATTTTGTTTAGTTACTTCAGGAACAACGGACAATCAAGACGTAATACATTAGTTTTTTTTGCAACTTTGACAGTTTTTGTTTTTACATACATATTTAAGTGAATTTTAAACTATGCCACCTAAACAAGACAGTAATAGTAAAGTGAAGAAGAGAGCAAGAAATACAATTACAATGAAGGTTAAATCTAAGATTTTAAAACTCAAAGATCGCGGTTGTTCGACTTTAACTTAATTTATCACGCACGACGGTACAAACAATATTGAAAGATAAAGAAAAACTCTTAACAGCTCTACCTTCCGTCTCTTCAAACAGCACTATTATACGAAAAAGGAATGCTTTAATTTTTGAAATGGAAAAACTCTTGTACACTTGGATTCAAGATCAAACTCAGCGACGGGTTCCTCTAAGTTTGGCTATTATACAAAATAAGGCACTGAGTATCATCAACACACTGCAAATAAACAAAACAAAATGTTTTTCTGCCAGTCGCGGATGGTTCATGCGCTTTAAGGTAGCCCAGTGTGACGGCCGAAATTTCGACGTTTTTTCGTGAATTTTTTTCAGCAGGAAAATAATATGCGATCGTTTTGTATTTTTTTGCATGTTTTTATTACTACTTTCAAGCATACAAAAATTTTTTTTTACTCAATTTTACATTGATTTGTTTATAATTTTTTGTGTTGAAGTGGAGTCCTCGGAGGAACGTCGGGCGGTTTTGGGGAAGCACACAGCTTTTCGTAGTCATCAGAAATAAGAAAATCGAAGAGATTATTATTGTTTATAGTTCACTCTAGCTAACCTAGAACCTAGCTCTAGAACTAACCAATAACATGTATACAAAAAAAATAAATAAAATAAATAGTGGACTTGTGAAAAAAAGGTACTGAAAATCGATTTTTTTTGCTGACAAATTCTTAAAAAAAATAATAAATTATAAAAAAAATAAATGTTTTAAAGGTTCAGTATTTAGCTATATATATCTAGAATAACGAGTTAAATTTTCAGCCACTTCGGTTAAATAGTTCCTAGTCAGTGTTTCCCCAAAATTTTAAAAACATAGTTTTGAGAAAAACACGTTCAAAGTTTTGACAACAATTAATACTTACATAAATCAATCAGCTATACCTGGTGCATAGAGTAATCCTTCTGTTACCTCAAAATTATCATTTGCAGCGGCTTTCAGAGCCCTGTGTAAAATTCTGGCCTTTTTACTGTTGGCTTCTGCTGTTTTCTCTGCCCGTAAAATTCGTGCATTGTCTACAGTGTCAGCGTAGTCCCTGGCTGTTTGACCTATTGTGACCCCCATCACCTCTATAATTTTGAGTACAGGTAGAAAACCCTCATTAAAGATACAGGCAGCTTTATTGGTAGCAATTTCCAGAACGTTTTTTCAAGTAAAAATTTGAACTCGTCGAGCGAAAAATGGTAACTGATGAACTACTTCAAAATCTTTCTGTTATACTGTACAAAATTCTTATATGTCGTCTTTGTCAATCGAAAATGCTTGATTTATTAAGTATACCTGCGTGTCTTTGAATAATAAAGGTCGGAAGGACAATATAAGAGGGACCAGACAGAGCAGCTGCCGCTGGCGTAGCCACTACTTTCATACACACTACGGCGCGCTCTCTTTTTGTGGCTATAACTTCGAAAAGATTAAAAATTTCGGTCTGGAAATTTTACAGTATATTTTTGAAAGGTTTTCTATTAAAAAAATGCAAAACAAAACAAAACGGATTTTCTGGACCCATCACACCGGACTACTACCTTAAAACGAGATATTCGTTACATAACATTCGAGCGCAAGGAGAAGCTGCTAGTGCCGATCATGTGGCTGCTCAGAGTTTTCCTGGAATATTAAAGGAAATTATCGAAAGTGGATACTATTCGCCTAAACAAATTTTTCTAATCCAAAGGCATGGGTTACATCAATACTTTTTGAAGAATGGTTTACTAAGCATTTTATACCTGAAGTGAAACAGTACTGTTTAAACCATAATTTGGCTTATAAAGCTTTACTTATTTTGGACAATACTCCCAGCCATCCTGTGCGTATTGCCGATATTGATCCTCAAATCAAAGTTTTGTTCCTGCCTCCAAACACCACTTCGTTGTTACAGCCGATGGATCAAGGAGATATAGCGTCTTATAAGGCCTATTATCTCAAGAGAACTTTTTTGCGGGCTGTAAAGGCTAATGAAAATGATGGCATGGAGCTGAGAGATTTTTGGAAAAGTTATAAAATCTTGCAATGCGTAAAAAATATTGCTGCTTCATGGGACGAGGTGACACCCAACAATTTAAAAGGAGTCTGGAAAAAGTTATGCCCATTTTTTTTTCAAGCCATGTGAAAGTTCTTCATCTACAGATCAACCATATATCGATGAGATCAAAACTGACAGTGTTCATTTGGCTAACCGTTTGCCTGACATTGCAGCTTCGCATTATACACTCTCTTTTTTAATTTTGCTTTTACAATGATTTTTGCCATATTGTTCCAGTTCGCTTGTACTGTTCCAATATGATTAGGAATACTACTAAGTAAAGTTGTAAAAGATTAGGTGAAAAGTACCAATTGTCCAAATACAATAACATAAATACTTTGACATAATTTTCAGGTGCACCCTTATGACGATTTGTTACATCACTACACTACATCGGTTATTGCTATGAATTAAAACTATATACAGTTTTAATTCATAGTAATAATCCGATTCCGATTCACAAAATTTTTTAATACTTTATACCGAATCTCGCCCTTTTATATATAGTATGGTATGTTATATTGTTTATAAAGTATGCACCCCTTAAACTTCATCAACGATATATTGATAACAATGTCCTCTTTCATTGTATACACTTCCTTAAATTTTTGGTTAAATACCATTATTACGGCTCTTATTTTATGTAATTTACCCCTACTATCAATGGCATCGTTATTTGCCAAATGCAGAGCTCTGGCTTTCTGTGTAAATCTTTTCAGTGGAACGGTTTTCGCGAATATAGGAGTGTAAATAAGGGCCCACGTAGACTAGTCCATTTGTATTTATGACTTTTTCACTTGAGACTTTATAACACACAATGCAAAGTAAATTTCTATTTCAACACAATCCTCGGGAAACTACAATCCATCTATTTATCTCCTTTTGTTTTTCATCAATTATGATTGGATCTGCGTACCGTTTCGTTTCTGTTACTATTTTTTGCCAGAAAGTATCATCAAACATTGTAGTAAAAATATCTAGTTCTATATTTTTTCGGTCTAACTGGTATAATATTAGCGCTTTTATCCCAGGGGTTTTCGATTAAATCCAAAATTTTGGGTTATTCTTACTATTTTTCCAAGTCCATTGCTCTGTTTGTTGGATCTCTATCTGACATCGTCGGTGTAATCTTCTATAACCATTTGGTTATAGAAATAGAAATATAAATATAAATATAAATATAAATATAAATATAAATATAAATATAAATATAAATATAAATATAAATATAAATATAAATATAAATATAAATATAAATATAAATATAAATATAAATATAAATATAAATATAAATATAAATATAAATATAAATATAAATATAAATATAAATATAAATATAAATATAAATATAAATATAAATATAAATATAAATATAAATATAAATATAAATATAAATATAAATATAAATATAAATATAAATATAAATATAAATATAAATATAAATATAAATATAAATATAAATATAAATATAAATATAAATATAAATATAAATATAAATATAAATATAAATATAAATATAAATATAAATATAAATATAAATATAAATATAAATATAAATATAAATATAAATATAAATATAAATATAAATATAAATATAAATATAAATATAAATATAAATATAAATATAAATATAAATATAAATATAAATATAAATATAAATATAAATATAAATATAAATATAAATATAAATATAAATATAAATATAAATATAAATATAAATATAAATATAAATATAAATATAAATATAAATATAAATATAAATATAAATATAAATATAAATATAAATATAAATATAAATATAAATATAAATATAAATATAAATATAAATATAAATATAAATATAAATATAAATATAAATATAAATATAAATATAAATATAAATATAAATATAAATATAAATATAAATATAAATATAAATATAAATATAAATATAAATATAAATATAAATATAAATATAAATATAAATATAAATATAAATATAAATATAAATATAAATATAAATATAAATATAAATATAAATATAAATATAAATATAAATATAAATATAAATATAAATATAAATATAAATATAAATATAAATATAAATATAAATATAAATATAAATATAAATATAAATATAAATATAAATATAAATATAAATATAAATATAAATATAAATATAAATATAAATACAAATATAAATGTTTTCGCGTAATATATATCACTACTGGTACTTTCATAATCAACAGTATCCACCAAATCATTAGCATAAGCGAAACCTTTATTGATCACATATTTTCAAAGCTGTCTTTTTCAAGACATTTTTAAGAGTTATGGTTATTAACAAAAGATAATAGCGTGCGCATACGGTTAACAGAAACTATGACTAAATATAACTGTTTAAGCCAAAATAACAACATGAACACGAAACACAATATCCCAGCAAACATTTTGTCGGAATTTCACTTAGGCGAACTAAATTCGAATCGACTATTCTTCGCCAGAACGAACAAAATTCGGAAAATAACATATGGGGCGCGTAAAGCTATGGACAGAGCGAACAAAAAACATTTCTTTTTCCTATTTTCTGGATCCAATTTTATTTTTATGGGTTGTTAATCAGTTTGCTCTTGTCAGTCTTCTAAGTGACATTTTTGTTCATCAGTTGTTCGTCAGTTCTGAGTGACATTTTTGGTTATCCGTTTTCGGACTCATACTCTCGTTTTAAATTACTAATTTGCATCGCGAAATTTGCGATTATTTTCTCGATCACGCATTACCTTGTGCAGCATTTTCACAAAATGTTAGTTACGCGATCAAAAGTAATAATTTGTGGGTTCTTTTTGATTAGTTTTATCCGCAACCAAGGTGTATCCTTTTCGGCTTCTTGATTTGTTTTCCGACTGCGCGAGTTATGTGTTAATTGTGTGATGTGTCGAAAAACAACTTAGTTTAATGTTTCGGAAGAGTGGTAGTTTACTCTCTTTGAATTCCAAACCGTTATGAGCATTTCACTATTCACGGATTCTCGACCAACTGTCGGAACGCCAGGTAAACTACAACCAATATACATTTTAAATGCCGAAGCTTTTTCCCATTTTTTTACAATATTTTACAGCAAATTGGTTAGTTAAGTGTTTTTTATATTGTTAAATTCACATTTTAGATAGTGTGATCCTAAGTGAATTTCGTTTGAATAAATAAATTTTTTTTTATATAATCCGACTTTAACAATTTTTGCATGTTGAATGTATGAACTTTCCACATGTAAAAGCCGCTGATATCAAATAATGTAAAATCAATCACAATATGTATACATGGATTCTCGGTGCTCTACTGTAGGTGCATGTAATGAAGTGTACATTGGACAACAAAAGGAACAGCTGTTATGCTGATTAGGATACTGAATAAAGAAATAATAAGCATTACATCTAGTTTTGTTGTGTCACATATATATCATTGAGATCTCATACATTCACTAATATTGGCAGCACCGCAAGGAAATGGCGACCGTTTAAAGTGACGTCACGTTGGCGCTGTCCATTGGTGGACTACATATCATCAAAGTCCCTCTGACAGAAACGTTGGACTGTGTACTCGACTGATTTATATCATACTTAGAATAAGTCGTCTCTTTTGACAGTATTGCAAGATTGGAGCATCCGCAGTCACTGAGAAAATATGAGAAACAAGTGGACAGACAGAAAGCCGTACTGACGGATAGGCAGGTCGCCAAACTAGTAGAATTATCCGAACTTGACTGTCTCCCAATTTTCTTGATAAACTGCAGATTTTTAGGACTCGTCAGTTTTCCTTTTCCTATTTTTATGAATTTTCTTACATAAACTTGATTGTATTCTCCATGTTTCGATGGCTTACAGATTCCCTGTGCCTTTATATAAACAGAATCAATTCTACTCTTCAATTTCTTTCAAAAAGAAAAGACTTACTTTACAGCCTGTTTGTACTCCTATTTTGTTAACGTGGAGTCTGTAAGAATCTTATAGATTCCTTTTTTCAAAAACAATAATCTAATCTAGTACTTATGAAAGCTCAAGACGATAATAAATATGTGTAATCAATTATTTTTCTCTAAAATGTGGTCCAATCAAAAATGTTCCTAGTTCAAATACGATTCCACCACCGAAGGAAGTTCGTATTGATGACAATGCCGCGAAAAACAGTTCAAAAAGAAGCTTGAAATATTATGAATTATTTGACGATTGACTTCAGGGTCACTCCTTAAACTCCTTTCGATTCGACATTCCGTAATAGTTATGGTGACATTACGTACGATAACGTTTCATATATATATAAGTTATAAAAACTATAATTTGTAGGGACTGAATAATATATATTTCAGTCCCTTCACCTAATATTTTTACCGTTCAAAGTAATAACGATAGAAGAATTAAAAATAATATTGTTTCCGAATTGGCAGAGTGAGCTGCAAAATATTTAGTGAATTATTCGACACTGAATGAAGTGTTAAAATTTCTAGGGCACTGCATTCAAGACGTTCCAAGGGACTCACTCACTAACAAAACCGCCTTTAAATGCCCTAAATGTGATAAAACTAATTCTAAGAATCATTTTCGCTGTTCATTCGACAGCGCAGTAGTTGTCCCGATTTCTACTGCCAGCAAAAGGTTGGCCTGCAGCACAATCAAAGGGGATCGGGATAAACGGAGGAAGGATGAGGACAGGACGTCGAAGGATGAGGAGGTGTCTGAGCCGATACTATCCAAAGCTGCCAAGGAAGCAGCTAAAAAAGCGGCCTGAAGTTCAAAATCGATAAGCCTCCACAGGAACCGAAATGCAATAAATCATCCCAGATAACCCAAGAAACAAAAATTAAGAAGTATCGAAAATCCCATACAGCCGCCATCAGGGTTTGGAACAGCGCTCACCTCCAAGTGCAGGTTCGGGGGGATATGGTTTCGTTCGGGTTCGGTGTGCGGGAAATACACCCTTTAGTGTATACCTAACTCCAAATGAATCGTTGGCGTCCTTTCAACTTAGGGTCAATGCTTTGGAGGACGCTGTTTCGAGTATTGAGGGCCATGTGCGCGTCGGAGGTGACTTCAACACAAGAGGAATCGATTCGGGCATGCAGCTGCCAGGACATGGCAGCTAGGACTGGGATCGTCGTATTGAGCACAAGCCAAACCCCTACATTCCGTCTGTGAGGTTGCGTCGGAACCATACCTAATGTGTCACTCGCTTCAGAGTGCCTAGTACAATCAGTTAAAAATTGGAGAGTGCTTGAGGATTACTCGGCCAGTGATCACCAGTACATAGCTCTGGAGATCCATCACAATGCTTCCCGAAGACCAAACGCTTGTTCTTCTGCGCTCCCGTGGAATACTGAGAAAGCGGATACTGAGAAGTGTGTTAAAGTCTTTATGGCACAATCACCGCCGTCGGAAGCAACGCTGGAGGCGGACGACCTGCGGCAAGAGATGTGGTGAGTTCAACTATGAGAATCATTACGTCCGCCTGCAAGTCTTCAATGTCCCTACAAAGACCCCTGCACGGCAAGCAAATTACGCAAAAGCACAAATTACGACGAAAGGCACAGCGTACTCGGACCTGGGAAGCGGAATGTTTCCGATCAGCAGCTTATAAGGCAACTTGAAAACGTCTTCGCAGACTTATCAAAAGCAGCAAGGGCGGCCGTTTGAAAAACCTGGTGGATGACGTGAACAGGGATCCATTGGGCCTGAACTACAAAAAAGTGATGAGGAAGCTTGGTGCCAAAAAGTCGCCTCACTCATACGAGGCAGAAAAGATGGACAAAATTGTGCAGGCATTTTTCCCTATGCATCCCGCCATCGTTGAAGCCGATCACCATGGAACACAAAAAGGAAATTAGCTAGACACGGCCGGAAAAGAAAAAGATACGGCACTGGAAAAAACTGAAGTGGTCATCCCTATAAAGAAGAAAATCCCCAGAGTAAGGCCTATCAGTGTTGGGGACACGGTGGTTGAACCACAATTAAGTATGTGGGTGTTCTGACAGACCTGAAGATGAGTTTTTCCCAACAAATCAGGGCAACAGCTGGCAAGGCTACAGCGCGTGTAATGGCACTCATGCGATTAATGGCCAACATAGAGGGGCCCACTATATAAAGTAGATGACTCCTAATGAGTGTTATGCAGTCGGTTCTACTCTATGGGACAGAATTGTGGGGCTCAGGTACAGGATAAGGAGCGTTGCGGATCTCATGCGCATATCGAACAGTCTACGGTGCGTTAGTGCTGGGATTCGCAGTGGTGATACCCATCGCCCCCCTTTCGAGAGAGCGCAGAAGTATGTATTTACGCAAAGACGGAGACGGTAGAGAAAAGAAATTATTGGGGAAGAGAGACGTCGTTCTCTCAGCGATTGGCAACAGTCCTGTAACAGGACACATGGGGAAGGTGGGCTGCACGTCTGATCCCTGACCTGAGGCCGTGGATTAGTCGAGTGCATGGTGAGACCGATTTCTTCTTCACCCAGCTCTTAGCGAGCTGGGAAACGAGTGCTTCAATCCGTTTAATCAGACTGTGTAGATTATGTACGATTGTGATTATGTGATTATGTATGTAGATTATCATTCATTTTCTTTGGCTTTTTTAGCTCGAAGAAATTTCGACTGCTTAACTTTAGTATGACTGCATTATCATACTGGTTCTCGCCCTTACTAACCCTGTATTGTTTTGGTCTGCTTTGATGAAGTAAGCCGATTAGTGCTTTAGCCCAGCACCTATGTCCCCCTCTTTAATCTGTCTCTTGTCTCTCTGCCCCTCTTTAATCTGTATTTAATCTTAGATTTCGCTGTATTTCATTGGAATTTCGGAAGGTTTCATGGCGTACGGTAATCCCATATTACGAGGACGGTCCGATAAGTACTTAGCCTACAAACGAAAATACTAAATTTTTGGAAAAAGTGCAATTTATTTTTCAACAAAATTTCATTCTGGTTCGATACACTTGACCAAGCGATTCTACAACTTCTTTAATTCATCTGAGAAAAAAAGTTTTCTCGAGGTCTGCAAAGTAGGCCTCCATGGTGGCGATTTATTCCTCATTCTAGTGAAATTTCTGCCCGGCGAGTGCATTTTTCAAGTTGAGAAACCAACAGAAGTCGCACTGGGCCATACCTGGAGAATCCGGTGGCGGGGCAGTAGTTCGTAGACCAATTTAGCCGTGGCGACAGTGAGGTGCATTGTCGTGGTGGAAGAACACTTGTTTCTTCGCCAAATTTCGGCGTCGAATCGGCCAAATAATTCGACATAGTACTGCCCTGTGATTGTATATGACACTTTGCGAGTCCCAGAAAACGTTGGCCACCACCTTTCCGACCGTAAGGACAGTCGTCGTCTTCTTCGGAGCAGGTTGACCGGGTGAAGGCCATCACTTCGACTGTTCCTTGCTTTTCGGTGTGTACCAATGGATCCATGTTTCATCAATAATCACGTAAAACGCTAAAACTACTCCAAATTGCGCTTAAACAGCGCCAAACACTGCTCTGAAGTAGCCTCACCGTTGGAATTGTTATCCGGAGTAAGCAAACGTCTGGGAAAGCACCAAGTACAACGAAAAAGGTGAAAAGTTAGTCAATTACTTAATAACTACTAACCTCAATCCAGTAAATAAGGGCAACACACCAACTTTTATAACAAAAAATAAAGCGGAAGTGATTGACGTCACTCTAATCACAATAGAGGCATTGGAGGACCTGCACGGCTGGAGAGTATGCGACTCACCAAGCCTGTCGTATCAACAATGGATCACCTTTGAAGTGAGAAGAGGCGAGAGGGCCCCATTGGCCTACCGCAATCCTAGAAAAGCGGATTGGGACGTCTATACAAACGCTACTAAAAAATATATAGGTTCACACCAAGCACATCCATTGAGAAATCGAAAAGATTTCGACAATGAAGCAGGATAAATCACAAGTACACTGGTCGATAGTTTCAGTGAAATGTGTCCAACCACTATCATCTAGGCTGGTGGGGCTAAGAACTGGAAGAGATCAGGAAAAATACTCAAAGACTATTCCAAATAGCTCGCATCACAAACCGAGATACGGATTGGGAGGACTATAAGCGAAATCTGAAAATATTTAAAACAGCTGTAAGAGGAGAGAGAAGGAAATCCTGGAAACTGTTTTTGCAGCCATATTGAGGGACGAAGCGAGACATCTAGGCTAAGCAGGGCTCTATAAAGAGAACCACGTGTGGACACAATGCTTCAAAAGCAGGACGGACCGTGGACAACAAACAGCATAGAACGTCTCAAGCTCCTACAAAACCAACACTTTCCGAGCTCAACGGATGAAGAGACAGAACAAGTAAACACAAGAACCGACTAAGTGTATCCGATCATGATTATGAAAGCGGATATCACAATAATACGGATTTTGGTGAAAATATATGGAGCCTCCATATCCAAAGGATATATTCCTTTGGACTGGAGAGTAGTTAAAGCCGTCTTTATACCGAAGTCGGCAAAAGCTAGCCACAACAAAGCAACGGATCACCGACCTATTAGCTTAACGTCTTTCATGCTGAAAACCCAGTAACGCCTGGTGGATGGGTAGAAAAAAGGCACCAACTTTGTCCCAAGCAACACGCATACCCTCGAGGACGCTCAATAGAGACGGCACTACACAAAGTCATAAGCAGAATATAGAGGAACCTTGTTATCAAAGATTACACTTTGGCGACCTTCATTGATATCGAGGGAGCCTTCAATAACGTAAAAACTGAGAGCATAGTAGCAGCCATTCAAAGATATGGAATAGACCCATATTTAACTAAATGGATGATGGAACTACTAGCTTAAAGGAAGATTACAACCGGAAAAAAAGCGTAACCTTGAATAAATGGACCAACAGGGGTATACCACAAGGCGGCATAGTATCACCACTTGCCTGGGTACTCACACTAAACACTACTACTCAAAACTACTACTCAAAATAGTGGAAGACCTCAACGGGAAGAGTTTCAAAACGATACCGTACACTGACGGTGTCGTTATACTGATAAGTGGGACGATCCCGGAAACCATGTCGGAATTGATGCAGATCGCACACTCATGTCTTTTCGAGCGGGGAAGCAAAACGTATTGCGAATCAATGCCGACAAAACGGAACTTATGCTTTACACAAAGCGCCGTAAACCAGAGACACTTTCACCCCCAACCGTTGACGGAAAACATATAAGTTTAATAAACAAGGTTAAATACTTAGGAGTAACCTTGGATAGTAAGCTAACTTGGACTCGACACATAGGAGCAGTCAGACGGAGAGCTACAGCGGCGCTCTTCACAATGATAAGACTAGTGGGGAAAACCTGGGGAATCAAACCCAAAATTGCCCACTGGATTTACACAACAGTAGTGAGGCCAATAACCACTTACAGGGCATTGGTTTGGTGGCAGGCATTACAAAAGAAAACCATTGCAAAACAGCTAGAGAAGATCCAGCGAATGGCCTGCTTTGGCATCAGAGGTGCCATTAGGACTACGCCAACTGCTGCAATGGAGATAATGCTAAAGCCACTCGACAAATTCATCTTCAGAGAGCTGAGAAATCCACATATGGGTTATCTAACCATCCAAAAACGGGGCACGTATGCATTTTGGAAAAAATGGGAGAGAATGGCCCCGTTAAGTAAAAAGGAGCTGGATAGAATCCAACCGATAGTGGACACAACGATTCCATACAAGATCAGCAAACCGACCAGAGAAGCGCCCGACATGGTGCAGGATTTCACATCTGGAAGTGAACTTATGATCTACACCGATGGTTCCGAAACTGATGTCGGAAGAGGCACTGGAATCTTTTCCTAGATCACCCGCAACTCAACCGAAGTTATAAACTGGAGAGTCACACCACAGTTTTCCAGTCAGAAGTGTTTGAAATAAAAGCGGCTATAGAAGCGGCAACAAACTACGTTAATGGAAGAATACAAATACTCTCAGACAGTAAGTCGGCACTGCAGGCGCTTGCCTCTAACCGCGTAGTTTCACAACTGGTGCAGGATTGTAGGCAGGCTCTGAAAGTCGCAACAACCCGAGTGAATGTAAGACCGATATGGGTCCTTTGACACAGCTGTGTAGAGGGAAACGAAAGAGCGCATGAGCTAGCGAGAGCTGGATCAGCCGACCAAAATGCCACTAGAATAAACACAATTACTGTGCCACTAGTAACAGTAAAAAGGGAACTATACGAAATCCTCTGAAAAGTAACAGATACGGCTTGGAATGACAGGAACGACTGCAGGATAAGCCGAGCTCTTTGGTCTCAGCCTAATAAAACGAGGGCAAAACAAGCCCTGGGGAAAAACAGAAATGGCGTTAGAACATCGGTAGCAGTATTAACGGGCCATAATCTTCTAGGTCAACACGCCAAACGAATAGGAATCTAAATGGATGACACCTGCCGAGCTTCCGGCGTGGAGGAGGAAAGTACAGAACACTTCCTCCTAGATTGCCTGAGTCTGGCCAACAAACGCCTTATTTGGCTGAGGTGTACTGGCGTAACAGAATTGGAACATTTGGCGTCCACAGAACTGGGGGAACTCTTTGTTTCTGTAAGACGACAGGATGGACCATCTGTAAGCAATAGTACTACACATGGGGAGCTAAGAGCCGATTCTGGCCTATGCTATTTTCCAGCAAGTGGACCTCAGTACTAATAATAATAATAATAATAATAATAATAATAATAATAATAATAATAAT
Source organism: Stratiomys singularior (assembly GCA_954870665.1). NCBI lineage: Eukaryota > Metazoa > Arthropoda > Insecta > Diptera > Stratiomyidae > Stratiomys > Stratiomys singularior. Next base: position 109,288,816 of record OX940877.1, on the reverse strand, counting down.
AATAATAATACTAAGATACAATAAATAAGTAACAATAGTCAGTAAGTTAATCAGTTGCCAAACTGAGCTTGCCAGGACGAAATATAAAACAAATGTTCAAAAAAAAATCTATAGATTTTTCTTATCGATTCATATCATATCGATATCATTTTAACAAATCCAATCATGATTTGAAGCAGTCACTTTGTTTGCACCTTTGAAAACTATATTTTCTGTTCAGACTGAAATTCAAGGGCTTAAGGGATATCTACAAACTCACTTTGAGTGCTGACATATTCCCTAGGTTAATGGACATTCCAAATAAACTTCTAGTGGCCTAATATTTGCAAAAATTACTTTTAAAGAAAACTTGAAAATTTTTATTTTCCAATTCATTTTATTTGACATTTTCTACTTACTGCAAATCGATTACAATCTTTCTTTCATTTCCATATGACCTGAATATATCTGCACGATACTTCCCTGCCTTTGTACCTTTCTACATGCCGTCATTTGATAAACGAATGTATCCTTTACACGGTTACGTCTTATCTATGAATGGTGAGGATAGAATTATTTTCAGAAGTGTGTTGACAGCCCCATAAATCATAAAAAGGACATAAATTTTCGCTTTGTTACTTCCTCGCTTGGCTTATTCCGGTTCGGCGTTGTTTCATATTGCAGTATTTCAGATAGACGCAACCGTCAAATTTTTGTTGAATGGTAGCATCACAACATGTTTTTCAAGCATTCTTTCTATTTAATCCGGCAGTTGATGTTCAGGGATACAGCAGACAACTTCAACATAAAGAGATTGGAGCGTATGATGAGCAACGTAAATGAAGGATATGATACTTTTTCGCTCATTCATTCCCGTGTATTATCTATGCGAATCGACGAGCTTTTTTGGGACGAGTTCATGATAAGATGATTAAAAGATTTTGCAGTTTTTAACGTAGTTACTGCCACGAATGTAGGACGGTCGGGCAAATGGATTGGAAGCGCACAATGAAAGGATATAGAAGCTTATCGTAATAAATTTCATTATGCATGCTTAGTTAGATAATATTGTGCTGGTTCTCGTGGAGAATATGCGTAAATAGGATTAGAACGATGTAACATATTTTTGTAAAATGAGTTGTAAGAATTTCTGATTTCTTCATTGTCAGGATCGATTTTACGATGATCTAAGCTGGTTTTCAACCTCCGAATAGTCTTCTTCCTGTCGTTTGGCTACCACAAATAATGAAATTTAGATTTGGTTATGTTGTACATACTACCCGTATCCCTGCACATGACACTTCAAACGATCCTCTTTTTCAGTTATCCCAATCCTTCTTCGACAAGGAAGTAGCTTCTTAGGTTGTCTCATCTCTTTTCAGCCAGTTCATCGTAGTGTCCTAGAGTATGCTAGCAGATGTACCAGTGTCGCCTAAGTGAGAGGATAGAATCTGCGCTCACAGTTGGCTTTCAAGCTCATTTTTAAGATATCCTCCGAGCATTCAATGCCTCGTGAAGGAGGCTTTTTCTTTCTTCAGTGGAAAGGAGGACTTTCCACTGTTCTTTCCCATACACGCTCGAAACTTTTTCTTATCATACATGTCGAAGAATAGCTATCGAGAAAGTTCACTTTTGAGCCTTTAGCATTTTCCCATAGGTTCCAGTAAAAGAGCTACTTTTTGAGCTGACTGGATCTCCTACTCAATATACTCTGTTACTGCGTAGCCAAGCATGCATTAAAGGATAACCCTATTGTCCGAACTCAATTTCGGGACAGTGTAAAACAGCCGTCTAGAACCATTCTTTCAGTCTGATTGGCTTTCAAATAGCTATAGTTTTACCTTATATCCTCTGGTCATACTGATTTATGGGCTTCCAACTGATGGTATAGATACAATGGTATAGATTTCAGCCAGGAAGATATTTGGCATACTTCCCTTCGGTTGAAAATATTTGATGCAAATATTTTTATTTATATTAAATAAAATATTCCAACTGCTCATATGAATGGAAAAATCATCGCGAAATTTACTTGGTCCTTTTACCTGATTTGGAGACCATTTTCTCTTCCTACGTCGATGATTCTTGACTTGGGAGGTGTTGCTACTATTTCTGTTACCAAATGCAGTATTGATAGATTTAGGATTTTCTCAGACTGCTTTTGGACACGAACTTATGATCATGAGTTTTATTAAGGCACAAGTCCTAAACTTATCTTCTGGGATCAGCTGTCTACAGTTACAAGTGCCCGCTGGTTTGCATCATAAATTGTTCTTTCGTATTTCTTCTGGTGAAATTAACCCGTACTGAGACTTCATATGTGACGAAAGTCCATAATAGGGTTGAAAGAATACTTCCTTGTGGATATCCACGATCCGTGCGTACGATGATGCGACGTTCTCACTGAAGCGCTGCTGGCACTGTCAAAAGCTCTTCAAGGCTAGAAAATGCACCTAGCACTCTTTGCTTATACTCTAAGAATTCCTTTATTATACGGTACGCCTTTGGATGGGGGCAGACATACTGCTTTAGCTCGCCTCGATGGAAACTTCAATAGAAGCGCGCTTGCAGATGCAATCTTTCCATATTCTGTACCAGTTGGAATGTGTTCACCCATTCATTATTGGTGATTTGAAGGGCTGGAATAAGTTTATAGCTCACTTTATTTTTACTATTCCAAGCTGTTTGGCTTTCTTTATTATACTAGCACGACAATCTCTTCATATATTGTAACACTTCCTGGAAGATGAAAATCCTATGATCAGTAAAGTACCTTCCACTCCAGTTTCTGTAAAGCTGATGTCACTTTTTATGAGCGATATGCTGAACTTATTCACTGATTTTCCATGACTATTAGTTAATTAATTTGTTATTAGTTAATCTGAGACAGAGGTTTTCCTGACATTCTCGCGAGAAGATCCAAAACTTCAACTTTGACGTTATGTTCCATTCAATCTATAGACTTCTACCGAGCACCGTTTCCTATAATTTCTTCACTTTATTAATACATATATTCCTGATACTCTGTGTCTCTGACAACTTGTTCTTCCTCTCGAGTCGAATACTCAGGAAGAGTGAGGGCTTTCGAAGGAAACGCAAACACGTATTGTGAAATAATTTTTGTGAAAAACGGTAATGTGAAGTAAAGTGGAGTTCAAGAGCCTCCATGATATATAATCATAAGATTTCGACACAAAATGAAGAAGTAACTCCGTCATTTAGTGACTTCATTAGCTGTAGGAATTTTCAAATGTGTTTGATTATTATCCTTTGCCTATCTCATCAAAGCAGCAGAAGTGGGATCTGATATGCAAAACACCGCCTCCCCTCAATATATCCCAAGAAATCAAACATAATGTTCAGATTCGAAAAAATATTCTATTGAAATTCAAAAGTATTTGACGGATGTATCTTGATGCAAAGACGGATGCAATCTTGCAGATTCCACGCACATTAGAATGGAAATTTTTTTCCCATTCTACAAAAATTAGGCTATTCATGCCGAGAGTGTGGGACTTCCAGTCACGCAATACTTGTGGAATACTCACTAAACACCTTCCCTGTCAAGCTCTGCCTGAGCGTATTGAGTCCCGTGATTCCATAAGTCAACCATTTTAAACCGTCAACCTTTGTTCCGCCCATAGTTTCCGGACAGAGCTCACTGACCAATATTACTGAAGAGGTCACCGTGTCGCTTTGTTTTAAAATATCTGACAGGCGTCATCCACCTCTCCTGTAAAAAATCACACAGTTGGGACATGGTGAACTGTCAATCTGGTGCATCCAAGGCCGAAAATATCTATGCCCGCTTGAGAGCATATAATCATGACATATTTACAAACGTTTCAATAGTAAAAGAGGGGGGGGGGGTGTAAGGTCACTCTACCTAGATAATTGTCCGAACAGTGAACAATTTAAAAAAAGATTATTCAATTATATTTGGAGAGCCTGTATATAAACTGAAAGTTGTAAGGTAAATTTGACAATAGAAGCCATTTTAGAAACTGCCGCCAACTACAATGCGAGAATAGACAAAATATAATCTTTCGTGACACTATAGTTGTCAATCTTCATCTAATGCTGCATTCCTTTTTCTTATTATGATTGATAGCAATATAATTGACTTATGAATTATTCTAAACACAAGCTAAGCCAATGCCAAACTGAGAATTTAGGCTGATTTATTATTTATCATGTTGGGAAGTGTACATTTTCTGATGTTTAGTTTCAAATAGAGTTCCAGTATCAGTGAGCAAGAACTGATAGCATAGAATCATAAGAGACCGATCCAAATCACTATGTCTTCATTGAGGTGCAACCTACTCTGTGTAGAGACCATATTTCGAATTGGAAAATCAAAGCAGCGATACAACTTTCTTCAAATCAATTCGTTATTGTCTTCAAATCTTAATATCTTCAAAAAAAGATATTTAAATCGTCGGCTGAGTTCAAAATGCGTTGCCAGTTCTTCTTCAGTGGTTCTAGTCTTCATCCTGATGAACTAACCATCGTTCGTTATGCTTCCGGTTTATGTAGCCAGATTATTAGAGCTACTCCAGTTTTCATCACTGACTTCTCCAAATGTTCTTCACATTCTTATCCTATGATCCTACAAATCCGTCTTCCGAACGCATTTTTGTGGATGTTTATGACAGGGCACACGTTTCACAACTGTTATATAACTCAGACTTTACCACCCCCTTATAGCCGTTTTCGCCACTGTTCTCCGGTGTATTCAGCTGTTCTCGCGTATAAGCCTCCTGTCATATCATATTCTGTATTTAATGTAGCCGTTTCATTGCGGTCCTCCACAGATAGTTCGAAAAATTAAACGCAATTATCCAGGTTTTCTATTCTCAGGTTATTCCGTATCATATTGATCTGATGTGCTATCCGTTTTACATTTAGAACTATGTACTTTGTTTTGGAATTGTTAATTTGTAGTCCTGGATACTTTTATTTATGTACATGGTTAATAAGATTTCTTCAGGTTATCTTGAAGACCGTAAATTTGACTACGATTAGGTTTGATTTATATGTAACAATTGTTATGTATTTTCAAAAAAAATATAATTATATAATTAATAATAAAGTAAATATCGGGCTCCACCTTGGGCGCAATGTGATGTATTAAAAAAAAATGATAATAATATATACAATTAATAATGAAATAATAAAATTGGGGTAACCGATCGGTCGCACCTGCAGCGAAAGAAAGGAACAAGTTCAAAGAGACAGGGTTATTTGGAAATATAAAGGACGCATAATGGCGGCCGAAGAAAGTTACTTTTAACCCACTAGATCACCGCGTGGGCGTGGGGGTTAGGACATTATTTAAGCCCTGATCCTTCCATGTTACATACACACACACGCACAGAAAAAGTTTACTCCTTCATATTAGATTAAAATAAAAGGTTCAAAAATCAAAAGATGTGAATTGTGCTGCGCTGATTCTGACCACCTGTCAATTGTGCTGCGTTGATTCTGACCACCTGTCAATTGTGCTGCGCTGATTCTGACCACCTGTCAATTGTGTTGCGCTGACTCTAATCGTGCTTCCTGTAGCACGAATTTAAACCTTAACTGGTTTCAGGATTCACCTGTTCTACTGCGCTACCTCGGATCGAGCTCCCTCTATTTATTGATAGTCCTATTAATTAATTCTTCAATTGGTTGAGACTTCTATTGAAACTCCGATTGATACTTCTTGGTACTTCTATTGATACTTCCTCTATTGATAGTGTGTTCTCTATTGGTTGTATGTCTCGATACTTCTATTGATACTTGAATTGATTCCTCTGTTGATTGTGTGACCTCTATTGGTTGTGTGTCTCTATGGTAGTGTCATACTTCACAATTTCTATTCTATTTATACTGATACGCACACAACAACCTAGTGAATCATATCAATAGAAAAATTTATCGCAAATTACTTCCAAGAAATTTTTATGGTTTTTTTTTTGCGACTGGGAATATATTTTTTTTGAGACTATTTTTTTCTGACATTTAATTTTACTGAGACTTTTTTTTATTTTTATAATATATTTTATAATATATAAATGTTTCTATTTGAATTTTATTCTTACTTCTATTTCACCTCGTATGATTTTCTTTTAACTTACAAATATGGGTACATATAAAAAAACTTAACCAAAACAATTAATAGTTATATTCAAAATTAATTGTTATTTTATTTATTTATTAATTTATTGACATATATATATATATATATATATATATATATATATATATATATATATATATATATATATATATATACTCACTCTCAATATATACTCAATACTCAATACTCTCAATATATACTCACACTCAATATATATATATATATATATATATTATATATTTAGTTTGTTTAATGTCGCCTACACCTCGGAATACGGAACACAATACCACCAGCATCTGAAGGATGTGTCAAAATCACATATTCTGCAGTTAATTTCAGCAACAGTCGACCAACCCATCATCCTGGTTTAGTCCAACCTTTGCGTCTTTACATTGTAACTTTGAGACATTGATTGATGTCACTTGATGATCTGACGGAAAAGTTTCCGATATGGCATTAATTTTGTGGAATATGTTCCGAATGAAACTATCATATGTTGTTTGGAATCCACGAAATTTTCCTTGCCATCTTTGAATCGCACTTTGAGGACTGTTGCCTCGTAAATTGAAGTGTCATCAGACCTCTAATAATTTCTACAGAATGTGTATCCGGAACATCTTTATTTTTCTGAGTTTTTCCTGGACTTTTTTTGACTCTGATAGGCGAATTCACTCAATTCACGATGCATTTATTTTTGATGTCTAGGAAGAATTGAAGAGTTGTATAGCAATTTTGTTGTATAGTAATAACCATCAAAGATGAAACTCCTTTTTTCTTTCAAAAATTTGGCTTTCGAACATCTATGGAAATTATGAGCAACTCGCCACAGGTTGTGTAGACTTGTTCCTCTTTATCCAGTTATTTCCTTTTACGTAGTGGATATATGTATAACTTCCTCTCCAACGAGTCCTAATATGCATCGTTCCACCAAATACTTTGCACCAGGGAGCTTATTCTATTATTCTTTTGCCAAGCGTTTGATGGATGGCCGTTTTCATGACCGATTTTCACTTTTGTTGTCTAGTGAAGAAATCAAATTTGTTGTTTGATTATCTCCTCGAACTCATTGGTGGCTGACGTAGAGCAGAGCTTCTTCATATCGCAGTTTTAGAAAAAGTTGGTTTTTGTGTTTGGCGCTTTTGATATATCAAAAGATTTATTTAACCAAATCATAGCGTAAGTACATAACAGCGCTACCACTCTCGGGTAGCTGCTTTCAGACAGACATAGTCAAAGGATAAGTTGATTCCTTTTTAGATTGCATTTTTACTCAAATGTTTATGTAGGGGTACTCTGTTTTTACGCAAAAATTAATTAAATTTATCAATTCAAACCATTTTTGGTTTGATGGTAATATTAGTTTTTCAAACGGTGGAAAATACACTTCAATATCTCCGAAACCAAAGCGATGTTCTTTACGAAAAAAAGACAAATGAACCTTCTGCCTAACCGGAACACCAATTTCTTAGGTCAGGAAACAGTAATGTCAAATGAAATTTCATACCTTGGACTTACTTTTGACAAATAGCTGACATTCAGAAGCCATATTGAATCGATTATGACATTATGATAAAGATTATGACATTATGATATTAACATGTTATGATAAAGTATCCAAGGCAATATTAGCACTATATCCTATGATGAACCGCAAATCACTGCTCAACCCAAGAAACAAGATCTTTATCGTCAAAATTGTGATTATGCCCATTATGTTGTATGGAGCTCCTGCCGGGAGCTCATGTGCAAAATACCTAAAAGCTCAACTTCAAGTTTCGCAAAATCGATGCCTGAAAATGGCTCTCAATAAACCTTTCTATTCCTCCACTGAAAAGCTACATAAACTTGCTGGAACACCAAGTATTGAATAACTCGCTTTTAAAAGACGAAGTAAAATGTTGACCAGGGCTATCTACTCCCCCAATCCATTGATTTTGGCATTTCTAAATATTAGCACATTATAGCCATTATGCTTTCTTAATCTTTAGCTTATTTAATCTTAAGCTTCTGAGTTCAGATATAAGGTATTTTAAGTTAGGCTAGGGTAGTTGGAAGGTGAAGTAAGGTTTTTTAGTTTATTGTTTTTCCCTTTAAATTAAAATTAAAACTTAATAACACTCAATGAAGAAAATTACAAACAAGCTATGTTAAATTTTATAGAATTAAGGTTACAGTGAAGTAAATTCAAATCTCCAAACCAAATTGTCAAATTAAAACACAGAGAAATGTAAATAAAAAAAAATTGAAATTGAATCGAAACCATTTTTGATGGATTTTGCTTTAATACCGTTAGATTGAGAACTCTCGCAAACTGTTAGCGTTAGCTTTCGCTAGATTAGTTTTGTTAGTTTGGATTATAGTCCTGAATATTTTTATTTTGTTGTTTCTAAGATTATGCTTTTTTATGTCTTGCTACACTTCATGTTTTGGCAATGACCCATGTTAGTTGAGTCAATTTCCTCAGGTCCTCAGTGTCGATTTCTTACTGGTTTTCTTAGTAACTTACTCAGTATAACATTATGTCAAAAAACAATAAAAATTACAAAAAAGTTTTTCTGAAACATATCAAATACTATAAAATCTAGAAATTATCTCCAAGCACTTTACATGGAAAAGCAACCAGAATAGTCACAGCACGTGTCTGGAAACGCACAGAAGACAAAGATGGTCAAGGTCCATCTACTCTGTGTCTCCAATGGTCATTTTTCGTTTGATTGAACATGTTGCAATGTGGTGATACCGAAATGTTTGCATGTCTAAATCAGTTACAGAAGAATATCTTGTATATTGCTGTGTTGCTCCTGGTTGCAATAGCAATAAGACGTCGGTTGACGTCGTTATTATGATAGTACAGAGTTAAGGCTCTGGTTGTTTCCTGAAGTATTATTTCAATGTCGTTCAAGTGAAAATACCGTAATCTTTATTCTATCCTTTTTAGGCAGTGAGTAAACCAGTCTTTCAAGGCCAGGTTTAGAAGGGTATTTTCGTGTTTTTCTTCCTCCAGAGCATGCATATTCGGCCATATCTTCATCAATGAACATCTTTATAGTAGGAATTTCCTTGCATTAATATCGATCCACTCTTGCAACTGGTTATGTGACAAATTCGTTGATTATAGCTCTGAAGCGGTCAACATTGACCGTAATGTTATATTGACCAACATTTTTGGAGACATATGGACCAATGATCTCACCAGCCCACAAAGCACACAAAACGGTGACATTCCTTGGATGTAGCGGTGTTTGAACATCCACTGTGGTTGCTCATTACCCAAATGCGAAAATTTTGTTTATTGACAAAGCAATTCAACCAGAAATGATCTTCATCGCTAAACAAAATTTTCTTATGGTATTCGGGATCTGCAGCAATTTGTTCTTGGGCCCACATATCAAGTCTACGCCGTGACGTGATCGTTCGGCATCTTTTCCTGCACAAATTGGATTTTTTGCGTCTGCAAACCAAACCTTCCGTTAAACCTTCCATAATGAAAATGGGCACAGGTTTAATTGTTTTGCACGATGTCGAATGGACTCACTTGGGCAAATTGATTGTTCTAACGGACGAGTTCCTCGCACCGAACCGTTAGTTTTCGAAATAAATCTGCCCCATTCGTAGACATTCCTCGGACGTCAATCTGTTTATGATAAAATGGCAAACAGTTTTCACACCAAACGTAGCAATAAAAAGTGTTGCTAGCTTACAGTTCTATACCTCCAGAAAAACATCTTTTACATAACAGTGCCACCACTCTCAAGTGGCACCTTGCAGACAGAGATACCAAAGCACCACGCTGATTTATTTTTGCCGAAATGTTTTGTATGTATTTTTACCGAAATGTTTTGGAAGGTGTTGACTTTCTCGATGTGAAAAGGAAAAACAAATTACCAATCCAAATTAAATTTCATTTATTTTGGTTGAATATAGTTTTTGCATAGATAAATCACTGTGGGAACCTGCTATGTTGCTCGAACATGCAACTTGAATGGGGCGTTCGCTGTCGTCGTCACTGTGATTGTACAGTGACGACCTATTATTTTATTGTCTTTTTTCACGTTGAAATCACTCAGTATTTGTTTTATCCTTTTTTAGGCAGTGAGTAAGACAGTCAAGGTCTCGTGTAGAAGGATGTTTAAGGAAAATAGGATAATTCATTAAAATATCATACGAGTTTCCTACCGAAAGGACCGAGTCTAATTCTTCCACGCCAGCATATTGAAGCGCCATCTACCAGGTATCAATATTGACAAAAACTCTTCAGAAACTCTCTTTATATAGTGATTCTCACCCTGGCCTAACTCAAGCGCAATTTCATCAGCAAACGTTGAGCGTGTGCGAGTTGCAATTGAAAGAGATCGTCGGTTGACTAAATATAAACTTAAAGGCTGTCCTAAAGTAGTAACAAATATTGTTCGGAGAGTTTCAAAATTCATCCTGAAATTGCTAAGGGTAGAATAGAAAAACTTCCCTTTGAAATTGCTCAGCATATATTTGAAATATTTTTGAATGATGAAAATGTACTCAAGAAGATTATGACTGATGAAAACTCATGAATTCGCAGCAATGACCCAGAAACAAAGCCATAGTCTTTCCAGTCGAAACATTCTTAATCTGCAAGAGCAAAAAATATCACGTCACAGTGTGACCTAAGTTGAGAAGATGTTGACAGTTTATTTGATTATAAAGTTTATGTGCACCACAACCAAATATTAGCTTCGGGAGGTGAAACGATCTCTTGAGTATACTACGTTGAAAAATTGATTACGTGATGCAATAGGAAGGAATTGACCACATTTTCGGTAAAGCGGCGATTGGTTGTTTAACCACGATCATGCGCAATCGCATCCATGGAACCTTGTGCAGCAACATTTGATGCTTATATAGTCCCGACATAGCTTTTGGCGACTTTTCGCTCTTTCCAATATTAGAAGAACCATTTGAAGGATATTGGTTTGATAACAAAACAATAAACGTTTGAAACTAATGCAACGAATATATTGAAAGCAATTCCTGATTTCCACGACTACTACAAAACGAAGTTGAAACAAAAATGGGAACATGTTGTTGAACGTATGACTACATTGGGGCATTGTAAAGAATAATATAATTGAGGACATATGAAGAATGGGCTTACACTTTGGGGCATAATTGATAAACTCAATGTTTCGTACTTATTAATTTTTTAAATTTCCCACTATTAAATCATGTTCCCGACCACATGTCAAAACTTTAATTATTATTTCATTTCCTTTCATTATTTTATTATTTCTTTTTCATTTCCAGGTAGCATATGGAGGCTTGAGTTGACAGACTTATTGTAACAATCATTTGGGACGGTTCAGGACCGGGTTTTCATGAGTGATCTGACATCCCACTTTCGCATAATACATGTTCCATTTGTGGGGTAGTTTCTGCTGATCCAAGGCTATCTGAAGCATTATTGCTTGCTCCAAAACAGCTTTCATAGAAATCAGTAGTTTGCGCAGTAGTAGGTTGGTTATTATTATTTTGATATGACACGCGAAAAGCTTGAAATCGCCCTTTCACATTCTAGTTTCGGAGGATTAACGAGTGTCCACCACGATAAAGTAAAAGTAGGATTAAGTTTCTTACTGAGGGAATCAGTAAATCTAGTTGGGATTTTTTACAACAAACATAAAATATTTTTGCGTGAATAACACGATGAGAACAACAGATTGCGACATGATAATTTCTATGGAGAAAGCTGGGAACATTAACGATGTTATTGTGATATCTTCGAAAGTCGAAAACCGAAGAAAATTTACCGGTACATCAAGGTTTGAAAAACTTATGCGAACATGCTCATTTGACAAGTTTTCCCTCTATTCTCAAATCAAAGAGCACATTTTTATGTTGATTATCTTATGAAGTTCGTGTGTTCCCAGAAGTTCATAAATTCCCTCAAAACCACTCTTCATTCAAGTACTAACCAACCCGATGTAAACAAACTCAAAAATCAAAGAAAAGAAAGTAGGGAAAGAGTGATGATAAGACTGTAATAAATTTCCCGACATGAATAATTCAATGATTTCAGTGATAAGACCTTTCTTTTGCGACGATTCGCTATGCCACACTCCAGTTGTGCGGAAACGCGTGCCATTGAATTTATTCGTATGTGCCTGTAGCTCAAAGCACCAGGAATACGATATGTTCAATTATTAAATGGAAAAAATAAGGGCAAAGAAAGTATCTAGCTCTGTAGTACACAAATGTTCCCTAACTTTTCACTGTTCCCGACAAGATAAGCGATTAATGTTGTGACAAAGTTGTCGAACAAATCCAGTGTTGGAGTACCGACGAGTGGTGGGTTTCTATGCCAGGCAGGGTAGTTCACGTTAGGGTTGTTGACTGAGAGAAGTGGTTATGAAATGCATCAAAGAACTGACTTCCAGCTGCTTCGAGCGGACTCCATGATTTCATTTCAAGAAGCCATTTCTGCTAGCAAAGTTCAAAGGATAATCGCTGAGGCTCAACAGGGTGAAATCCATTTTTATACAGAATACTCGGTCCATACCATTTTCAAGTAGTCTTCGCGGAAAGCTTCTTTGGGGTTAATCCTTTTATCTTGGGAAAATTCAATTTCAATTCATCATTTAGCACCCAACGCAATATCGAGCTATAATTCAATTGAAGGAATCGATTTTCAAGGACCGATATTTCAAATTCGCTACAAACCATTAGCACCAACTCATTCGGATTGTGGTATCATGTAGGGTTAGTCTCCAGTAGAGAGATGCAATCAAGTAAATTTATCACAAAAGGAAACTTGTTTGCTACATTCAATAGTTTCCAATAGAGATGAGCCGTCCTTTTGCAACAACATTGAACGAAATTCAGTGAGGCTTCCTGCCACGGTTGGCATGTTGATTCAGATTTGGAATCCAAGCCGGAATCGAGATGCAATTGATGTATTGTAGTGAACGAAATATTTACCCTCGTTTTCAAGTTGATACTTTGTTTTGGTAGTTATTTAATGATAGGCGAGGGTAGTGCAACTTTGGTGGTGCTCAATCTGTGGCGAGCACAATACAACGACTTCATTGATCACAGCAAGGAACCTTTGGATAATATCATTTCATGCCTGCAAGTATGAAGAGGAAATTGGGCACGCGGATCGAATTCAATATTTTGTTTATTGAGTTTTGCTGCTATCCTTATTTGTGAATAGATTGATTTGGAATCAACAAATTTCGTACAATCTTATAAAGGGTTCATTTGAGTATCTCCTCTTAATGCGAGCGTTTCCATTGTAATTGGTGTTGAAAACTTATATTTATTTCAGTAGCTTATGTAAATTGAAAGCAGTTCAATATTTATCCCCTTAAAAGTTTATAATTTGATGAGATTTGTTTCAATTTGAAAAAAAATATATTTCTGCGAGATTTTGAACCACCTCTGGGGGAAAAACTAATATAAAAATTTACTTATTATAAGAAAGTATGAAAAATAAAATTCAAAATCAATCTAAATAAATAGAGCATTAAAATGAATACTTCTGTTCTAAATGATTAGTATTTCAAGGTATATAGAATGAAAAGCTTCAAAAAAATCCAATTTTTAGTATGACATAACGCCAGTTTTGAATAAATGTATTTTTGGTGCAGAAAACTTTTGAGGATGAAAGTTTTCATCCACTTTTTAAAGAACATCGGAGTTTATTGTAGTGTACATCATAAATTCTTATATCTTGTGGAGGATCGGTTTTCATATGTCCACGTTTTCTCATGGCTTGCATCTCTCTTTCCATATAACTAATTGAAGACCTCCATGTTTTTTATTTTCAGAGAATGTATAACAGCCATTTCAGCCATGTGGTCGAATGTGCATCACCAACGGTATGTTTTTTTTTAATTTTATACTCGCCCAAAAAACCATCCATGAAATCAGCGCCACTCATGCGATCGTTATAACCTTTGATGAACTTTTGACAGGGCCTAGTTCTTAGGCTTTTCTTTCCCACTCTTGACCGAATGGAACTATGGGTGGCGGTAGTAATTTTAGGCTTTTCTTACTCACTCTTGACCGAATGGAACTATAGGTGGCGGATATGTTTTTGAATGTGAGGAGAGCATTAGAGCCAGACATCAGCTTTGATACTCTGGCAGCTTCACTCATGATCCATATGTACGCGGTAGATGGCGCTTCATTCCAGTTTACATTTAACCGGCGCAGATGGATCAGCATCAGCTGATCCATCAGCTTTTTCTTGACTTGGTTTTCGGTACTTTCAAGGTTTGAGAATATGAAGAAGGGGTGTCCCTTAAGCACGGGAAGATACTGAAGCTTTTACTGATCAGCAAGGGAAAATTTTATGCAACCTGATCCTATGCGCACTACCTTCATCCACCCTTTACTCAAATATGAAAATAAAGGGGAATTTTATCAGAAAAAAAAACTAATTAACGAGATTCATAATGCTACAAACCTATATCAAAGCGTAACCACGAGGGCAGTCTGATATGTACTTAGCCTACAAAAGAAATCGATTTATGTTTCATCATAGTCTCCTTTTAATTCTATACACTTGACCCAGCAATGCTCCAACTTCTTTAACATATTTGAAAATAGGTTTTTGAGGGTTTGCAAAGCAGGCTTCCGCGGCAGCAAAAACGGCCTTCCGCGTAAACTTTTTGAAACATTGTGACCTTGAAATGACGTTTGAACACTAATTTAAACCCAAAATCTTACCTTTGTGCAAGCAAGTTTTTTATTGAAACAATTTGTTTTTGCTCTGCAAACATGTCTAAACATGCAATTGAAAACTCATTCTAAAATATATATAGGTATTAAATAAAACTTAATTTCAGGCTTAATATGCATTATTTTACACACACTACTGTTATTAGATGCGGTCTATCACATCACAATATTAACTTTAAAATTTTAGACTTATCTCTCTTTACAGTACATTATAAAAATCCAAATTGACCCCTTGCTTAAAGGAGGTATACTGGAACTGAAACAACTCCAAAGTGGTTTATTTATTATCCTTTATCTAACCAAAGACACCTTTTGTAGTTTCACATTTTGAAATAAACAGTTTTGCAAAATTTTTTTCTTCTACCTTGTCTAATATTTCATTGTGAACATAGCAACAAGCAACATGATTCAACCTTTTTTGAGTCATGGTTGATCTAGGGTAGGCCTTCAGTTTTTGCAGAGCACTAAAACTTCGCTCTGCATCACAACTTGAAGCTGGACATACAAGCATTAGTCTCACTAGAACTTCAACATTGGAGAATAGAGCTCCCTGACCTCTTTTGCCATAGAGGTCAACATGTGCTTGGCTTCTTTAAATCCTATATCTTGTTTGTTAAGTAGAAAGCTCAAGTTCTGACTTTAATATTTGACCGATGATTTCCGGATATGGCGCTAGCACATTGGCATCATAACCTTCTCTTTTAAGCAGGATTTTCTCGAGTTGAATTTGTTTTTTCTTACCAGCCTGTTAAAGTATACGAATTTTGAGACCATGTACAGCCATGTCAATGACTTCAAAATACTTCCGTCTGAAGTGTTTTTCTGTTGAGTTAAACTCGTAGCTATCAGCATTTCCCACAGACATCGTTTTAGGCACATTTTTTCGTCGTGGAAGTCTTATCTCTTCAAGGCCCAGCTCAGCTAACTCTTCGTACACAGAAGAAAACTGCTGTTTGGTTCTGAGGTTTTGCAGGCCATCAACAAATAGTTTAACAGATTCACATAACCCAGCTACAGTTTTCTTTTCACCTTCAAAACGTTTGTTCAGTGGTTCCAAAAGTTCAACAACTTTTCTACCCATAATAAGGCCTAAGGTATGTGGTCCCGTCTTCAAAAACACTCAACAAACCACTGGCTCCTCCGTACTTACATTCTGTGAGTTTATTCACAGATTTCAAAATTAATGTATACTTGTGTAAAATTTCATTGATTTGTCCTTTCCGGTATATCTATCTTGTGGGACACAGAGGTTTTATTTTTGCAATGTTACTGATTGGACCTTGAGCTGCATCTTCAACTATATGTTTGTATTCATCTTTAGCTTTTATGTTCGAAAACAACACTCCTAGCTGATGAGCCCAATCCATTGCGTTTTTGACAGTTCTTGAAGTCTCACAGCTTGATTTCATTACTAGATTGACACAGTGAGCACCACAATGAATGTAGTCAGCAAGTCCCCTTATGGATACCACTCTTGTTACCAGTTCCTTCCTAAGGTTGCCCATGAAGATTGGACGAAGCTATATCTGTTCCGCATGTATTAGCCGATTCATAAAACCCCATAAAATTTCGTAAGGCTGGAGATCACCATCAACCCACCCGACACAAACACTAACCTGTTCATTGCCAGCAATTTTTCGCGTCCCATCACATATGACGGAGTACATAAAAGGGTTGCTTAACTTAATGCTCTGAACTATACTGGACACGGTTTCGTTTGCAAATATCTATATGATTTCGTTTTGTATGGTAGGGTGAGTATAGGTAATATCTTTTTTAGCCACCGTTTTAAAGACGGCTTGTCCTCACAGCGAACTTTCAATTGTTCCATTAGGTTATCTTGATAATTTTTGTGATCTCTTACTGCCATACCTTATCTAACAAGATACTTTACACTACTTTTTATAGTCATTAGAGATTCTAGGGCAAGTTCTTGTTGTTCGAGTTTAACATGTGATCGTTGTGACTCAATAGGTGCTTGTAACTGAGAGTAGCTTAAAGCAGCTTGGGACAGAGCATCACTCGTTTGGTGGTTTTCAAACTTTTCAGTAGCTTTTTTCCTGTTGTTGAACCCTTTTTCACTAAAAGCTTTATCTGTAGCATTCAATTCAGCATACCTTGTACAGTAAAAACAGCTTACCTCTTCTGCTCCTGCCGCATGTAGCCTAGGAAATTTCTCGTACCAACTGGTTTCGAATTGCAGCGCTCTGCCAGGAAGTTTTTGCAATCCCCTGATAGGATCTGAGGTTGATTAGGAGAAGTGTGACGAGCAGAGCAGTCCACTGATGCCACTATGTCTTGGTTGTTTCTTCCGTCTTGCTGTGCTTCAGTCAATGGAGAGCAAACCGATGATGATACAGCTTCAGAACTCGGTGGTGACAGTATTTCCTTGTTTTCAGGTGTAATAAGTTCTTCATCAATTTCTTTTGCAATAATTTGTCAGTGACAATGGATTGACCACTCGGAGGGAGTCAGGGCTGTGAGGTTTGTGTTCAGCACTCTCAAAAACATATACGAACCCATTTTTAGCCTTTTCTATGTTATATTGATAGAGTTATTGCATTTGTTCAATTATTTTTGTAATAATTTGTTAGTAACAATAGATTAGTCGAGGTCCCGGTGCTACTCGAATCATAATTTTGATGATAATGATGTAGATGATTATTGATTAATAAACTTGAATTGAACATATTTTTTGTATCAACCTTCATTTATTAAATAATCAACCCAAATAAAAATTTTCCTGTATTTCCTCTTTTCCATAGCAAATCTTGTTCGTCTAAACGTTAACTTTTATTTTTTATTAAAAATATTAGAATCCGTGATCACGGAGCTTTCAGGATTGGTGGCTCCTGGACTACGAGAAGACGAAGCGATGTGGCAGCTGACACTGGCCATTAGCTGGTGCCAGTGGAGCACCTGCGAGTTGTGAAGTGGCGGAGCGAGGAGAAAGTGCGGAGCGCCGAGTGGCGACGAGCCAAGCCAGCACCATGCTTGCAGGCAGCGACCGATTGGTCGGGCATACTGCGCCTATAAAAAATTATTACGATTTCTGTTAAATTTCTTATAAAATTTAGGGGGGGGGGATAAAACAGGCTTTCAAAATATTAGGGGTGACGTGTTACCCATTTTCCCTATGGCGGCGACGCCTGTGGATAGGACAGTCTTCGCTGTCTATAGTTTAAGACAGTCGCTGTCTATGTTTACTATTTCGAATTTTCTTTTGTCTTTTGTATGGACCAGTGAACCCTTGTTTCTTCGGAGATAACGAAATGATGCAGAAACTCCTTCGTATTGCTTTTGAACAGCATGAAAACTTCTGTGAAGTAGTCTCCCGGTTGCGCTTGTTGTCCTGAATGACCAAACGTGGCACCCATTGGGCGAAAAACTTTCGCATGCTGAAAATTTCATGCAGGATATGACCCACGTAATTTTGTGAGATTCCTACTATCTGGCGTCTATTGCGCGTACCTTCAATCAGTAATCCGCCCATACGAGATTGTGGATTTTTGTCATGTTCCAAGGTAGCCATTTTCCGCTTTGACATTTCTGACGAGCGATCAGGCTGAAGCTCGCAAAACCAATTTTTTATGGCTTAGAAAGTTTAACCAAACCCCTCATCGTACCCACTTCTAAGAACAAAAATCGATACCGACCGATATTTAAATTTTTCCATTTTTCTTAAATCCAGAGATACGCCCGCTTCCAAACGGTGACAAAACAAAACAGTGAGTCCTATTTTGCTGAAGTTTTGACAGTAGCAATCCCATGAGAATGTACTACACGAAAGTGAATTTTTTGTACAGACAGTAGCGCCATCAGGCGTTGAGGTAAAGTACATATCGTACCTCCTTCGTACATACAGCGCTACATTCGCAGGCGGATTCTTTCAGATAGAGACAGACTTTTCGAAGTTTTAGCAAAACGCCTGTTATCGGCCTTAAAGCAGAATATCCCACCGTTGGAGTAATTGTAGAAGTGGTGGTTGTGTTCCAATGGAAGACGTAAATTGCTGAGTTATTCCTCGTGTTGTTAACACATAATGGCGGAAATGCGTTCAACCTTGTAGATGGCTGGATAAACTTTCTAAGTTCTAGGAATATTTGATGAATATTTGACTGCAGTTTGCTCTAAGATACGAAAGAAAAATTACAAAGCATGCAAAGCATGGACATATTGAAAATCTCGTACGACAGACGTGAGATAAAGAGATGAAGTCGAGAGGTTTTACGTGGACACCTACCTATATGGCTTAATGCCACAGTCTCCATAGACGGGGTTGAAACAATCTTGATCAAGATCTTGAAAAAGTTTCAGTCGCAGGGCCCAATTTATTTATACGTTTCTGGATTTCTGAACACAACTGGTGAATGCTCACCGTACTCTCGAGTCTTCGAAACCGCAATCACCACGTTTCAGCCAAAGAAATGCCCGTTACAGTGCGATGAGTTGACAGTAACCAGTAATGGTCGTGCTGCAACCCGTGCGAGATAAAGAGATGTTGAAACTTTGACTAGACTTATGCCTTATTCAAATGTGACTTCGACTGGGGAGGATTGGTGACCACATTCGGATTGAACTAAGTGCTGAAAAGAGCTTAAGTCATCATATAAAAAAGGAAGAAATTCCCCAACCTTAGATCAGTCATCATCTAGGAATGTTCTAGCTGACTCGAACGCAAGAAAGTACCTGTAAAAAGTGTAAATAACTTAGAAGCCGAGTTTCTCCGCGCAAATCAGAATAATCTTTCACTAAAAGCTAACGGACGTATTGAAACGAACAAACAGCTGATCGAGACCCAGAAACGAGGAGCATGACATATTGCATCCGCATATTCCACATCACCATAGTCCGCTTTATTGTTGTTTACATGCATATTTAATATTTTTCTGCATGTTTGAGAACATAGAAATCTTATCTGTCAAATAATGAGGGCAAAAAGGTATACGCTCCATGTCTTGTTACCAAGATTACTCCGGTACGTCTAGGACTTCGCGCGTCCTAGGCCGAAACCCCTCCGGTTGGGGCTCTGGGCTCCGGTAGCTCGTCGAAGACGGGCGTGGGCGCCACTCGCTTACCCAGTTAGCCCCGATGAGCCGCCAAGCGAGAATGCGGCTCGCCCGGATTACGCTCCTGAAAGAAAAGAAAGAACACTACCTGAAAACACACGGTGCGAAGCCAGAAGAGGAAATTGTCGCCACACCAAATCAACTTCAGAGAAAACACGGATTCCTCACACCACCCCCGACGTCACCTCCATGGAACCTCCAACCCACTGTGTACGCGCGCTCCGCGTTCACGCGCACCCCGCTTCGTCGCCACTCACAAAGCCGGAAGGAAACCTGCAATACAAAACACAGTCTAGCTCTCACCTAAGGGAAAAAAAAAGATCTTCCGATAATTCTTGGCATTTATTTCTAAAAGGAAAACAAAATAGCGAGAAAAAGAAACTTAAAGCTAGCTTACGACTAAACTGGTCTTCCGCGATGGGCCCCTTGCTCCGGTCCGGTCGCGCCGCGCACTTGCGAATGGAATTGACTTAATTTGGTCGTTACTGTAAATTTCGCGTCCTGGATTACAACCACTTCACTTCACGTCTATCTTCTGTCCTTGTAAGGTTTTTTTTTTTTGTTTAATTTGGTAATTATATTTGAAAGTTTATTATCCACTTTTCCACAGCACTCTCACGACTTTACCCCTTTATGTTGATCTTCAAAACCCCACTCACTTTCCTACTGCTCGTCCAACTTGTCCCATTCCCATCGCTAAAACCAAAACGAAGAGACCCCCCGCTATTCACCGTCGTCCTTATATTATGTCTCCTTAACGGCTACCACCAACCAAGATCCCGCTCCTCGAACATTCACCTCTCGTTCGAACCAAAAATTAACGTTTCCTTCGCCTGCCACCGCTGTAATGCAAATTCGCCGTTGATCGCCGCATATCTGCGTCGCATTCGCCGCGATGATGACAGTTCGCAATGATGACAGTTCGCAATGATGACAGTTCGCAATGTGTACTAAACAAAGTAAACAACGACTCCACCATCAAGAAGGAAGTTGGTGAGTATTATATTTATTTCTATTCCTATTTATTTCTATTTCTATTTTACTTTCTATTTCTATTCCGGGTGTTCTTAGTGGCCTTCGTTTCCGCCACTTTCGACGGCGGTAATGATCTGATTGAAGTGCCCGTAGTGTTGTTTTGTTGTTGCCGCCGCTCCTCAAGCCTGCCTTGGTAGCGTCGTTCCAGCTTAAGTGTCGAAAAATATCCTCGCCGTGATGTGCCGGCCGACGGGAGTGATCAGCTTCCGTTCAGTTTCCACACGCGCCCGTATGTAACCCCCACTCGTTAAAACTTCAATGCCTGTGCCACCGTGTTAACGTGAGTTATCTCCAAAGGTCAATCTCTGATCCCTTGATCGGTCGTCAAAACTCTAGTTGAACTTTTGATCACTTGGCTTGTCCAGCTTTCCCCGCGACATTTCACTCGGTCCCAAATGCGTATTTTGCACGTTCGTATTGCGTGTCGGAAGATCATTGCTTAATGCTACTGTTATTACCTTAACGCTAACTTACTGATGACAATGTAGTCTTACAACTATGCTCCTTACCTACAATTCTGCTTCCCCTACTCCGTCCAGCATCGTGGCTTGAAACGTGGTGGCGCTTCTTCCTCCAACTCCGGGTTACCATTCTCGTCCGTATCGCGTGGTGACCGTGCCGCGGAGGTCTCGGGAAGGGGTGAAGTCAACCCAACCGTAACAGTCTATACACATAAGGATGGACAATTGTTGCTCAGTACATTATAGACCTACAATGAGTGAGGCTGTCTTTAATTAAAATATGATTTAGAAGAGCACTCCTCACATCAATCTTTTGATGGTACAACGAATCACCAAAAACTCTTTTATTACTACAATTAAAATTCATTCACCAAATCAATCTCGAATTTTCTTCAGACATTTATATAATTTGAAATGATATCTTATAGCATCAATGTTCCAATCAAAACTAAGCCGATTACCTCACCAATCAAACATCCTTGGCCTCCATTGAAGAATAATCATAAAAACCTTTTGATGTTGAATCGTCCTTCTCCAAATGGACTGAAAACCTACACAAGACGCTGTGTTGATGTTGGTAGAATGATGCGGTCGGATATTTTCTCAAATTAGAAAATCACTCTGAAAGGATTAAGTATAATTGATCGACAAAACTGTTGTAGATATGAGCTTTGAAAGGCACAACATTTTCTGTTGAATAGTTGTTGCATTCAATTTCCATTTAATTTTTGACTTTAAGTTTTAATAAGTTTTTCCCATTTAAGGTTAAAATAGATTTGAAAATATTAAACAATATCTACAATGCCATAAATAAGCAATATTCAAATAATGATGACAACGACATTTAGGCATTGTTACAAATGTGTGGATGAAGTACATAATATTGAACATTAGTTCTATGTTTGTTTGTATTTGTTCTCCAATATTAGAATCTAGTTGCCGCGAAACAACTTGGATGCGTCATAGATAGTCTACGAAATCATTCGACAGAACATGCAACAACATACAAATGTACATATTGAAATCAGTCCTCCCAATACCACTTCCTAAATTCCTCCCTTAAAGCTCGAGATAAAGGGATGATTTTTACGTTTAAGGCTTGAGAATTTTGAATTGAATTGAATTGAACGATAATTCTTCGCGTGATTTATTTGAAGTGCGGAAGAAATTCATAATTTAATTTTTAATTTGAAATGAACTTTAAATTGTATCGTAAACGATGCCTCAGTCATCAAAAACAAAAGTATTTTACAAAAAGGATATTAACGTCTTGCTGAAAAGTTGTCGCTTCAGCTACACTGCTTGTGGTAATATTGCTGCTATTAACATACAGTCCGCGCAAAAAAGATAGCACAACTGAAAATTTTGCATTATTTCCTAAACTACTGGACGCAGGTCAGTAATATGTTCTACAAATTAGACACGTACACAAAAATACATAGTTTGACCTGAAAACAATTAGAGTTTTCTGAAAGACTGATATTTTAAGGCAAATTTAATGATTTTTTGGTGCGCAAAAAGGATAGCACATACTGCTTTCTTCTTAAATTAGCGTAGTTTTTCCATGAGGCCAGTTCAGTTTCGACTTTCAAATAGTAAACATCAGAACAAGGACGTTCAGGGCAGGCTAGTGAAACAAACCAAGGTTTCAGTCTTTCCCAAAATGGGACGAGGTAAGATGCTGAGTCACTCTGAAATTAGTATAATTTTGAAATTACAGAGGCAAAAAAAGGTTTTGCGGAAATTTCATGAATCATTGGCAGAATTCGAAAGGTAGTGATAAATTCGATTGCGGATCTGGAGAATTACTGGAAAAAGAAGTCATCAGGTCAACCACGAGTGATATCACCACGAGAAAAGCGTCAAATTTTGCAGGAGGCTTCCAATTCTGCTCCCACTGCAAGGGAAATTGGCAGACAAGCTGGCTTTAATACAAAGATACGGAACATACAGTACGTGATTCAAAAGTCACCACTTATTCAACGCCGGAAGCTAAAGCGAAAACCATCGTTATCTCCTATTCACAAGGAGAAGCGTTTAGCGTTTTGCACGAGCCATATTCTATGGAAAAAATAGTGGAGGCGAGTGATATTTTTGGAAGAAAAAAAATTTAATTTAGATGGTCCAGATGGCTGGAGATATTATTTTCACGGCATTCGTAAGGAGGAAATAATTTTAAGCGAGCGGCAGCATGGTGGAGGATCGGTTATGATTTGGGTTGCTATCGGGTTAAACAGTCGGTCGAAATTAGTGATCATCAGTGGAAAAATGAACTCTGATTGATATGTACAGTTGTTGGAACAACAGATATCTGACGGTCTAATGGCTATCGCAGATACTCCACCGATTTTTCAACAAGATAATGCGTCTAAAAAGGATGTACGATGTACTTAAAAATAGTGGAGGTTCGACTAAGTATTAGTAATTAAATAAAGGCTATATAATTGTGACATGTTCGAATAATAAAAGTTGTAAACAAGTTTCAATTACCAATACATCGATAATTCTCGAGGGCATAGCATAAACACATTGCGTGCATTGAGTACAACAAATATGTGTGTAAGTGACTCAGCGCGTAAACTCGAGAACAATCCACATCGAAGATTCTGAGTTCATTGGTAGATGTATAAAAGCGACTACAGCGAGCGGCGAACGGAGTCTTGTGAATTAAGTGAAGAAGCGAGCGACAGTACGCGTTGAAAGTAGTGCGGTAATTGAAAAGCGTGAAATTAAATCGTATGCAGATTTTAAATAGCGAGTAAAAGTGATTGTTATAAGCAATTAAATAATTAATGTAAAAGTGATAAATCATAAAATTGAATAAGTGGAATAGTTATTAAGTGAAAATAATTGTAAAGTGATTTTGATGACTAAAGCTTCTAACATCTAATTTTAAATTAGTCGGGTGTGTTTCATTCACTATTGCGAACATTTGCGAAGAGCAAACAGGTCGCGCACCTGCCAAAGCGCAACATTATCTTATCTTTGTTTGTTTTTTTAATTATTCCCTCGAGGTGTGCTATGTTTTTTGCGCACCTAGAAATCATAAAATTCGCTCAAAAGCCTAAACCTTTGTTACTAACCTAATGATTTCCAGGTAAGAATGTGTATTTTAGTTTATCTACTTGGTTCATAGAACATATTACAGACATGCGTCTAGTAGTTTAGGAAAAAATGAGATATTTTTAGTTGTTCTATCTTTTTTGCGCGGACTGTACGAGGTTTGTCCAAAGTGTATCAATTGTACCTTTATACCTCTTGGCAATAACGTTCAAGCTTCTGGGCCTCACTCGGTGACACCGTTATTTTCGAGACACCTTTGTTGGCACAAAGAGTGTGTTTATTTACACAGACTTTTTGTGATTGTCGGGTTTTGCCCTTGCAAAAAACGACAGAAAAAGTAGATCAACGAATTTCCTTAAAGTTTTACTTTGATCTTGGAAAAATTTCCTCAGCAAAAATCGAATACCCCCTTAAAGTTTTGATATCACCATCACCCAATTTAACTTGCGTTTTCAAGTCCGTCTAAATTTTTGGAACGTTAGAACAACTCTAACGTTCCACTAACATTGATCGAGATGATTTTCGAGCCATTCTTCATACTCAGCAGTATCAAATTTATTTATACAGGGCTCACAAACTTTACAGTATTTCGATTTCACTTCAATGTCAACAATTCACCCAGTAAACCATCCGAACAAAGATGTAATTACGAAAAGAGATAAAAATCCACAATTTCACCAGTAAACGTCATCAGATACAGTTATTCCTGTATGCAATCCACTTTTTTGACTTGTCTTCTTCTCATATTAGACTGTAAGCTACTGCACAGATTTTTTTTCCGATCGACATCATATT
Organism: Stratiomys singularior; assembly: GCA_954870665.1. Classification (NCBI taxonomy): domain Eukaryota; kingdom Metazoa; phylum Arthropoda; class Insecta; order Diptera; family Stratiomyidae; genus Stratiomys; species Stratiomys singularior. Next base: position 109,263,572 of record OX940877.1, on the reverse strand, counting down.
TACTGTACTTTTGTAATAATTTTGAAAAACAGCCTGTGGCAATTCCATAAAGGTGGAGAATTTCATTATTTCAGGTAGCACCACTCTTATAAGTTGCATTGCTGTATTGTACATTGTACAATACGATACACATTGTACAATACAATACACAACACGGGATTTTAAATTTTTTATGCATAAGTTCTTTCCCGGTTTTGCTAAGAGATGGTGCATGCAACCAAAATCCTGCGTTTGTAGTAGTAGTACTTTATTGAGACTTTCATTTACATATATGACTTAACCTACTGTATGTATTTACATTTCATTTGACAGTGACTGTAGTCAAATGTCATTTTTGATTTATATGCGACCGGAGTCCATTCTTGCAAGTTTTATTTATTTCAAACATACATTATTCTACCGTTTGCTCATACGGTTTGGTTCGTAAGTGAATAACAACGTAAAACTTAAAACTAACAACACTTAACCTATCCTAAACCTAAAAACTTATGTACTTATATTTATTTACGGTTAAACCTTCTGGTTTGTTCTGGCTGGCCATATGCTCTCTTCTCAGCGTTAAAATAATCCAACTTTCTAAAGAGGGCATATTTCCATCCGACCTGATCTCCAGGGCATGCAGAGGTATTTGGGAAACTTCTAGTGTAAGAATTAATTTATTTTAACCCCTATAGGTATTGACTGCGGCTATGTGGTAAAAATCCAGTTTTAAGGGACTATGTAGAGGATCGGCATTGGATTGATATTCTTCTAGGATTCTGAATGGTGAGATGTAATAAGGGTTTTCGGGGCAAGGACTGTTATTACATAGGTTTCGAATTAGTATTGAGTCATGTGTCCGCCATTTGGCTAATCTTATCTTGCTTGTTTCGATCATATATTGCAAAATGGGAATAATATTGGTCTCTTTATAGAGAGATTGATTTTCATAGTATTTTTTGTTGGGGCGTCGGTATTTCGATACACATTTTCGAAGTATCCTTCTTTCGAATATTTCAATTTCTTCTGCCACTGTCGGTGAAATAGTCATCCAAGCTGGGAAGTAGTAGGTGATGATTGGCCGGATTAACGTTTTATACATAAAGAGTTTTATGTTTGGCAAAACGGATCTGGAGGAGAGTAGAGGTGAAATTAATGCTGCTGCTCCTTTAGCTCTGTTTACAGCTTTCTTTGCGTGGGGGTTCATTTTGAACCTATAAGTGAAAATCGCGCCTAAATACTTAAAAGTGTCCCTAGGCGATACTATCTTGCCCTCAATGTTCAGTCGTACCGCCTTGCTTTGTTGGACTGCTAGTCTGTGTCCTTTCCCGCTAGCATTGCGGATGCATATTAACTCGGATTTCGAGGCATTTATTGTCAGCCCCCAATTTTTTAAGTAGCTTGCTATTTCGTCAACTGCTCTCTGCACCTTTTCTACAGCGAATATGGGCAGTGCGTGCCTGGCTAGTACTAGTATGTCGTCTGCAAACATAATAACCTTCGGGTTGCAAGACGGGCTTTGGTTTCCACTTTTAAAGTTAGCGGGATTCGGCACATCGTGAAGGAAAAAATTAAAAAGGTATGGCCCGAGTATGGATCCTTGTGGCACCCCTGATAGGATGGGTATTGGTGTTGAAGTTTGATGAGCGATATTGAAAGTTAAGGTTCTGTTTAGTAGAAAGTTATCTATGATTCTTGTAAGGGGAAGAGGGCAATTTGAAGAGATGAGTTTGGATCTGAGACCGTCAGTCCAGACGGAGTCAAATGCCTTTTGTAGATCCAGTGCGCACACGATCGTGCATTGTTTCTTGCGCAAATTCTGAGTGACCGTGTCGTGCATCAGCATTATTGCTTGTTCTGTGGACTTCCTATATTGAAATCCAAACTGAAACTCTGGGATCAGGTTTTTGGAGAACACTTTAAAGCTACGTAGGATGATTCTTTCTAGAACTTTACTTATGTTAGATAGCAGCGAAATAGGTCTGAAGTTTTTAATGTTACCATCACAGTGTGGCTTTGGAATGAGAACAAGCTTGCCCAATTTCCATGATTGAGGAAAGTAGCTACTATTGATGCAGTTGTTACAGAGGATCGTCAATGTTTTCGCAACTTCTGCTCCACACTTCCTCAAAACTTTGTTGGGTATGCCATCCAGGCCAGCGGAGGTCTTGCTATTCATGCTGGCTAGGATCTCTTCAATTTCAGCCTCATTAGTGAAAAAGTTGCCAAAGATATTATGTCTTGGTGACTTTGCCTTGTTGAAATTGGAGAAGATGGTTAAATATGAGCCCTGGTATCCGATGTTTCTGGCTTTAACAGCGTCAATTATCTCCTGTGTTTTTACGTTTTCCGGGCTACGTTCTGGGTATAGGCTACTGTAAAAGGAGGAAATTGCTTGGAGGTTTTGTTTAACAGTAGAAAAAGATTGCCCTCCACTTTTGACAGGATCTCTATCAATACTGAACTTTTGTTCCTGTCGCCCTGTTAAAATATTTATTTTTCTAAAGACATTCGAAGACGGCCTTAGACTGTTCAGTCTACTTTCGTAGTTTTCGTTAATTTCCTTTCTCACTTGCTCCCTTATTTTGTTGGACATGGCATTGATTTCCGCTTTGAGTGTGAGATATTCTTCGCTCACTCGGTTGTAATGCCTATGAAAAAAAAGTTTCAGCCTCTGGAGTTTCCTTTTTTTTCACAATAATAAGGGCTAATGTATCCTCAGTAAGGCACTCGTACAGCATTTGCTTTGGTGGCTTTCTGGGGGCATGGTAGTCCATGCAGCCTATTATCGACTCAGAGAGGTTTTTTATATGGTTATCTTCTTCTTGGTTAGATAGTATTCTATTTGCTGGAGGGATAGGGAGTAAAAAATCTTCGAGATCTTTAGTAAACTGTATCCAGTCTACGTGGGAATAAGAGCGAATTGTTTTCGGACTCACGAAGTTGGTCTCTATATTTTTCAGATAAAGTGTTAGTAGTAGACCGTAGTGATCGGATATTGATGGAAAGTTTGAGCAGTTATAGGAAGTCGAATCTCGGGCTAACAGATTATGGGACACTATCAAGTTATCAAGGAAGGAACTGCTTCTTGGGTATGTCGGAGTTCCAGCATTTATGATGTCGCACGTTCGAATAGTACCACTTATGGATACTTTTGGCATTTAAGTTCCGGCTAGAGTCCCCCCACTGATCGTGTCTCGCGTTCAGGTCCCCCCGCAAGATGATGGAGTCATAGTCAGAGGCTATATTCAAGATCTCATCGAGAAATGTTTGTATACGATTATCAAGGTTCCCTGGAATATATACTGAACCAATGAGTATTTTCCCGCTATTCCCATTGGTTCTCTTTGTATAAAGGGTGGCTAGCGTGCAAGAAATGTCTGTGTGGTCAATGGTTATTTGTTCTACCGAAAGGTTAGCGCGGTGTAGAATTGCGGTTCCTCTGCCCGAGTCATTCCTGAGAATTTGGTAATTGTCCACACGGATCTTGTGGGCCGATTTCAGTACAGTTTCCTTTAGAAGTACTATGTCTGGTTGCACTGATTTTGTTAAATTAGCAATGAATATTGTTTTATCATGGGAGACTAAGGAATTTATATTTAGGCAAATGGATATCAGCTTATTTGCCGCCATAGATATTGTGACGTGTTCAGGTCACGCGAACTGTAGTCGACGTAAACAAAAAGTCGTAAACATGTTTACGACTATCTGCTACCAACACATCGATTGTTTTCGTGTGCGCAAGCATAAACACGTCACGCGCATCAAGTACAACAGATCCCGGTGCAAGCGACTCGACGCGTACACGCGAGAACAATCTGTATGGAAGGTTCTGGGATGGTTGGTAGTGGTATATAAGCGACTACGGCGAGCGACGAGACAAGCAGTTGTGAATGAAAAACGCGAGAGTACGCGACAGTGCGCGCGGGAAAAACTCGAAATAAGAAAAGTGAGAAAAGTGTTAAATAAGTGAATTAGTGTTTAATTATATTGGATAAGTGTTAATTAATTAATTTAATTCATTAAAGTGATTAGTGATTTTAGTAAATTAATCATAAAGTGTAGAAGAAACTTAATTAAATTTTAAGAATTAATTTTAAAATAGTTCGCGAGTGTTTTATTTCACTATTAGCAATATTTGCGAATAGCAAACAGGTCGCGCACCTGCTCAACGCGCAACACTGGTGTCAGAAGTGGGATTATTCGTGCAATAGTGAAGTGAAAAATAACTCAAACACTTAAAAAAAAAAAAATCGTGAACTATAGTGAACACTTTTGAACATTTGAAGTAAACTTGTAAGAAAAATGCCGCGTAAAATCAACGCTCTCACTTTGCGGGAACTAAAGGAGGAGTTGGAAAAGCGGAAAATTTCCACCGAAGGAAGCAAGGCTAGATTAATCACCCGGTTAAACGAAGCGCTGGTAGCGGAAGGAATGGATCCAGAGTCCTTTGAGTTTCCCGATGCTGAAAGTTGCACTGGAGGCGAGGAGGAAGAACAAATTCTGAGTGCGCAAGGGTTGATGCGAATGTTGATGGTAATGCAAAAGCAATCAACCGAGTTGAACGAGAAGCTCGACCGGCAGTCAACTGACTTAAAAGAAAAGTTCGACCGGCAGTCAACTGACTTAAATGAGAAGCTCGACCGGCAGTCAACTGAGTTAAACGAGAAGCTCGACCGGCAGTCAACAGCGTTCAACAAGCAATCAGCTGAATTAGGAGCTGATTTAGGTGAACTAAGCCGAAAGCTTAACCATCAAATTGAAGGTTTCCAAGAAAGGATGGACAAAGTGGAAGAAAGGATGAGCGAAGTGGAGACGGTTCGGGAAGAGATTGAAAGAATAAAAGAAGACTTAAAACAAGGGAAAATAACGATAGCGAGTAGCCTGGCCCCGATAGTGAGCAACCCGATCCCGATATTGAGTAACCCGAACCCGATAATGACCAGCCCAAGTCTAATAGCGAGTAACCCAAGCCCGATAACGAATACAGCCAGTATCTCAACAAGGAGTGTAAAAGCGCCAACTTTCGATGGACAAATGGCTTGGAGCATTTACAAAACCCAGTTTGAAGCTGCCGCTCAAGCAAATCACTGGAATGACCAGGAGCGAGCGACAGCCTTAATTCTTGCTCTGAGAGGCCCAGCTGCGGAAATACTCCAAACTGTCCCTGCCGAGTTGCAGTCAAGCTCCGTCGCTATCATGAACGCACTGGACATGAGGTATGGAGATAATCACCTGAAGCAGATCTACAGGTCGCAGCTGCGCAACCGGATGCAGAAACCAGGTGAAACTCTACAGCAGTTGGCTCAGGATACTGAAAGGCTTGCACTTTTGGCTTACCCTGCATACGACCCAGAGCATCGGGACGATGCAGCAACGGAGGCTTTCATCAGCGCGTTGCAGGACAGGGAGATGCAACAAGCTGTCCGCCTAGCCGAAAAATGTTCAGTAAAGGACGCCCTGGCATACTGCTTAAATTTTGAAGCTGCCAAAACAACAACTCATAACACAGCCAGGATCCGACAGGTTACAACGGAAGAATGTTTATGTGAGCGTGTTGGCATCAGCGAAGAAGCGCAGGTGAATGGTGCGGCCATATGCTGGAATTGTGGTGAACGAGGTCATCTCCAACGAAACTTCAAGCAGCAAAGGAAATTAAGCTACTGCCCAGCATGTGCTGCTAGAAGGAGATCAAGGCCAAAAACAGAGCCTGGCAATAAGGCCCCTCAATCCAAGGGGTCGGGAAACGCATAAGAGCCAACTTCGCGGGGCAGAGGTTGGCTAGGAGGATCAAAGTCCCCAGAACCACCATCATCGTATCTAAGCTACATCGGGGAGAGGCAGACTTATGTGTTCGTGGACAAGTCGACGGTGAATATTGCACCCTCACAATTGATACTGGTGCAACAAGGTCAATATTGCGACCAGATTTGGTGAGCGGGCATGTTCTCTCCAAAGGCAAACCACTTTTGCTACGAACAGCAACGGGAGAAGCAGCACCCGTATACGGCGAGATCAAACTCCAAGTACAAGTAGGGGATATACTCTTTCAACATGAGTTTCTTGTTGCTGATATAATGGACGACTGCATCCTGGGAATGGATTTCCTAAGACCACACGGGTTTACGTTGGATTTGGGCAGACGGGTCTTGAGATGGCGGAATGTTGAGATCTTAATGGAGGGTCATTACGACAACATCCCAACACCGAAAGTGGTCGTAAATGCCGACACTGACGTACCGAAATCTTCCGAGAGCATTGTATGGGCCAAATTTGAAGGTGATCCTGGAGACCATAGATCCTACCTAATTGAGCCAACAAAAACACCGGCAATGCGTAATTTAATTTTGGGACGGACACTCGTAACAACAAATAAGAGTGGATGCGTGCCGGTTAGAGTCCTTAATACCTCGGACTCAGTTACCCACATCAAAGCTGGAGACATTATTGGTAGCTGTCAGCTGGTCTCTACTGTAACATCTTTGGAAGTAGGAGATAGCCAATGTCCAGCTAGGAAACGAAATACTGGGGAATCCCGTGAGTTAGTGTCGACTTTATTGGAACCAACCAAGATATCACCAGAGCAGTTCAAGAAAGCCTCGGAATTGGTGAACAAATACCGCAACATTTTCTCAACTGGTGACGACGATCAAGGACGTACGAGTATGGTGACTCACGTTATTGACACACAAAACGCTAAGCCGATTCGACAAGCACCAAGACGACTTCCATTAGCCAAGCAGGGAGAAGTAAGCGCAATGATCTCCGACATGGAAAAACAAGGAGTCATCGAACCTTCAATCAGCCCGTGGGCATCGCCTGTAGTCCTGGTAAAGAAAAAGGATGGAAGCACTAGGTTTTGCGTCGACTACAGGCAGCTCAACGATGTCACGAAGAAAGACAGCTACCCACTTCCGCGCATCGACGACATTATGGATACAATGGCGGATTCGAAGTGGTTTTCTACTCTCGACTTAAAGAGTGGATACTGGCAGGTTGAAATCGACAAGAAAGACAGAGAGAAGACTGCATTCTCTGTGGGTACTGGATTGTGGCAATTTGTAGTGATGCCATTTGGTCTTTGCAATGCTCCAGCAACATTCGAACGCCTCATGGAATGTGTACTCCGCGGGTTAAGTTGGAAAACATGCTTGGTATATCTGGATGACATCATTGTCATAGGGAGGACGTTTGACGAACATGTGCGCAACTTGGAAGAGGTTTTCTCAAGGCTACGACAGGCCAACTTGAAGCTGAGCCCACAGAAGTGTACACTTTTCGCATCTGAGGTAAAGTACCTAGGACATGTTGTATCAGCAAAAGGTGTGAAAACAGACCCTGAGAAAATAGAAGCTGTGAGAAGTTGGCCGAAACCTTATAACAAACGACAACTTCGAAGTTTCCTTGGACTGGCGACCTATTATCGCCGATTCGTTAAAGACTTTGCAAAAATAGTGAAGTGTCTCCATCAGCTCACGGAAAAGAATCACCCTTTTATTTGGAATGAACAGTGCGAAAAAGCCTTCGAGACGTTGAAGAATAAGCTCTGTGAATCACCGGTTTTAGCATATCCCAAGCCTGGAAGAATTTTCGTGGTTGATACCGATGCGAGTAACAACGGGATCGGGGCCGTATTGTCACAGCAGATCGACGGTGAGGAGCGAGTAATCTCATACTACAGTCGAGTTCTGTCAAAGAGTGAAAGGAACTACTGCGTAACCAGGAAAGAACTACTAGCTATAATTGAAGCAACAAAGCAGTTCCATAAGTACCTTTACGGACAGAAATTCGTTCTTCGCACAGATCATGCTTCCCTGAGATGGCTGCTCCATTTCAAAAACCCAGAAGGGCAAGTTGCTAGATCGATAGAAAGACTACAGTCCTATGATTACGAAATCGTCCATCGAAAAGGAGGAGTGCATGGGAATGCCGACGCTTTATCCCGTCGCCCATGTCCAGCAGCTTGTAAACACTGCCGACGGTCTGAGGAAAAAGAACAAGGCATGGATCTGCGTGTAGTCACAACAGAAGTCGGAGAGGGTTGGACGCAGCACGCACTGCGGGACGCTCAGCTAGCAGATGATGATGTTGGACCATTGTTGGTATGGAAGGAGACAACTGGACGTCCTGAGTGGAAGGACATATCAGCACGCGGCACGGTGTTGAAAAGTTATTGGGCTCAATGGAACTCCCTTGAGGTCGAAGATGGAGTTTTGAAACGGAAATGGGAAACGGCAGATGGCACTTCACATAGGATGCAAATTGTTCTTCCCAAGAGTCGGGTCAAAGGAGTAATGAAGGAGATGCATGAAGGCACATCGGGAGGTCACCTTGGGGTAAACAAAACCCTGGCAAAGGTGCGAGAAAGGTTCTATTGGCTCCACGCTCGAGGGGATGTTCTTGACTGGTGTCGAAAATGCACAATATGTGCTTCCGTCAAAGGCCCAAGTCGAAGAACGCGAGGACGAATGCAGACCTATAACGTGGGGGTACCATTTGAAAGAATAGCTGTGGACATCGCAGGACCCTTTCCCGAGTCCGAATGGGGAAATCGGTATTTACTAGTTGTAGCTGACTACTTCAGCAAGTGGCCAGAAGTCTACCAAATTCCTAACCAGGAAGCAACTACTGTAGCGGAACAAATCGTTTCTCAGTGGGTTAGTAGATATGGCGTACCCCATGAACTACATTCAGACCAAGGCAGAAACTTCGAGTCACAAGTTTTTGCTGAAATGTGTGAACTGCTGGGTATACGGAAAACACGGACAACGCCACTTCACCCTCAGTCCGATGGAATGGTCGAACGGTTCAATGACACGCTTAATAAACATTTGGCCAAGATGGTGGATGAAAACCAGAGAGATTGGGATCGACGCATTCCATTATTTTTGATGGCATACCGAACTGCGGAACATGCATCGACTGGAGAAGCACCCGCAAAAGTCATCTTTGGAAAAATGATTCGTCTACCAGCTGATGTGAAGTTTGGGACATCCCCTGAGAAGCCCCAACCTATTTCGGAGTATACAAGCGATTTAAGGCAACGGCTGAGTCAGATACACCAATTAGTGCGGAAACAAATAGAGTCAGCCACTGATCGCATGAAAACCAGATATGACTTAATGGCAAACTCATCTGGTTTCCAGACGGACGACTTGGTTTGGCTATATAACCCCCGGCGTCGTAAAGGCAGATCTCCGAAGCTACAGCCGAATTGGGAAGGACCCTATAGAATCGTCAAACGGATCAACGATGTGGTATACCGGATACAAGAACACCAGAAACCTAGGGCAAAAATGAAAATTGTGCATCTGGACCGCCTTGCCCCATATTATCAGCAGGAAGACGTGGAGATGGTTAATGTCACACTTTTTCGGGGCGAAAAAGATTTAAGGCGGGGATAGTGTGACGTGTTCAGGTCACGCGAACTGTAGTCGACGTAAACAAAAAGTCGTAAACATGTTTACGACTATCTGCTACCAACACATCGATTGTTTTCGTGTGCGCAAGCATAAACACGTCACGCGCATCAAGTACAACAGATCCCGGTGCAAGCGACTCGACGCGTACACGCGAGAACAATCTGTATGTAAGGTTCTGGGATGGTTGGTAGTGGTATATAAGCGACTACGGCGAGCGACGAGACAAGCAGTTGTGAATGAGAAACGCGAGAGTACGCGACAGTGCGCGCGGGAAAAACTCGAAATAAGAAAAGTGAGAAAAGTGTTAAATAAGTGAATTAGTGTTTAATTATATTGGATAAGTGTTAATTAATTAATTTAATTCATTAAAGTGATTAGTGATTTTAGTAAATTAATCATAAAGTGTAGAAGAAACTTAATTAAATTTTAAGAATTAATTTTAAAATAGTTCGCGAGTGTTTTATTTCACTATTAGCAATATTTGCGAATAGCAAACAGGTCGCGCACCTGCTCAACGCGCAACAATATTGAGGTATAGCTCTATCAGTGCAATTGGTTTGTCATGTGCTGGTGTAGTATCGTATTTTGGTCAAAATTCTGCGATTTTTTTTAGTAAGTCGCCTGGTGACATTCCTAATACAAGCAAGATTTGTTGTTGTAGGCGTTGAAAGGGATTTCCCTGTACTGATACGCTCCGCGGCGTTTTAGCACAGAGTCCTTTCGTGATTTCAGCGTAAGACACGCTTGATTGGATTTTTGTTGGAGTGGCGATTGTTGTGTTTTGCGAAGGGCTGGGTCTGCAGGCGGGGGCTGGGGTGGGGAAATCTAGTTGATTTTACAGACGCTATTTTTTCCCTAAACCTTTTACTTTCGGAGCATCCGGAGTAGTTTGCACGATGGCCTTTCTCTTTGCAAAGGACGCAGAAGGGTGGCTCACTTGGCTTGTCTGCTTGACGTCTTGGACACACCGCATTCCTATGTCCTTCTTCACAAGCGACACATCTTGAGTGAAAGGCGCAGTTTGTCGATACGTGGCTAAACCTCTGGCCCCTAAAACATTGGAGCATTTCACTCCTTTTAGGTCTTTCTCAGATTGTCTTTTGATTGAGTATATACCGTACCTTCAGAAGACGATGGAGATCATCTTCTTGTTCTACGGTCACTCTATAGACGTCTAAGCTCACTCCGTTTGCTTTGGACCAGCCGGTGGTTAGTGGTGAAACGGTGCATGCTTTTATGCCGGGGTATTGGTCCTCAATATCCTCTTTCACCTCCTTTTCACCGAAAGCGGAGTCCACTCCTCTGAGAATAGCAGAGTATCTTCTAAGTTCTTTTGGGGTGAAGGAGTAACCTTCTGCGTTTGATTTCCGTATCGTCTCAAGCAATTTTTCATGGGTGACAACGTCGTCTACTATAATTTTCAATTTTCTTACGTTTAAACGCGTGACTCGGTATTTAGTTGTAGGGTTTCTTTCTATGATCGTTTTGATCGTCATGGCCGAAATACCCTCGACAAATATTGGGGGACACCATGACGATTTTTTTCGGGGAACGTTTGTTATTGATGTGTCTTTTGGTGGGCTCTTTGAGAGAGACGAAAAGGATTCTCACTATGTTTTGGGGGTTTTACACTAGAAGCGGAAAACTTACGTTTAAGAAGAAGTTTCCCCGTTGCTGTAAATTCTGCTAGCTCCTTATTCATAAGCTCCACTTCGGTGCGGTCGAATTTAGTTGTTGGTCCTTGCTCGATTTCCATTGATGATGCAACTTCGATTTCCTTGCGGGTGGCTTTCGTTCAGGGTTGCTTTACTGCTTCGTCAGTGGCTCCTTCTGACCATCTTTGTTTAGTTGGGGGCTCGCTTTTTTCGTGTTCCGCCAGTCTCTTTTCACTTATTTCACTTTTATGTTAATTAGGTTCACCTTCTATCTTTTCGCCTTTTTAGATTTCACTGTTTGTTTTGACACTTCGTCACGTTTGGGCACTACTGAGCTGTCATTTAATATGACAAGTTTTCGGCCTGAACGACTCGTCGACAGGGAAGGAAAGAAAAACAGGGAGGCCCTGGAAGATCACAAAAATGCGGAGAAGCGGAATGGCAAGAGCTATTCAAAACTCAATCACAATTAGCAGAAGCATTAAATGTTTCACAGGAATCGATTAGTAGAGGTTTGCGAACAATGGGTGAGATCAAAAACTCAGTAGATGGGTCCCACACGGTAATAAATCAAATGGAAAATCGTAATCTGCTTTGGCACCAAGAAAGGAAATTTTTAACGTCCAATTTTGACAGGTGACGAAAATGGATTTTTTTCAAAAACTTGAAGTGACAAAAATCGTGGCTTTCACCAAGCGAAGCCGGTCCTTCAACACGAAGGCCAAATCGGTTCATGTTCTGTGTCTGGTGGGACCAGAGTGGTGTTGTGTATTATAAACTATAGCAACCCGGCAAAACGCGTTAATACACAACGCTATCGTCAACAAATGGTAAATTTTAACGACGCATTAATTGAAAGACGACTGGAATGAACCAGAGGCCAAGCAAAACTCGCAGGAGACGCAGTGAAATAGTTTGGACTGCATCTTGATAATTGGTCCTATACTAATAATTCATTTTCCAGCTGTGTCTTTAAAGTTTGATTAAAACATGGAGATACAAAATTTCCCATATATGCTCTGCCTTTAGTTTATAAAAGTTTCTTTGGAACGTAAAATAGCTGTCTGTCATACACAGCTCAGATAACTGAAGAAACTATCGCGTTTTTTCCGTCCATACCTTAGATTTGTCTTGCTTGAGTGACCACTCTTCGATGTGCCCAAGTGTTTCCATCACTGGTATGCTAGGAAGTTTGGGATTTACGGCAAACTATAGCATGACTTTGTCTATAGTAAGCGGGCCGTTACGTTACGTTCGGGATGGTTACCAAGCAGCCTATTCGTGGAAAGCTTGGTGTCTTTCCTACGAATATGATGACCCGTTCAGCTTCGACGTTTTCACTCGAATTCGTTCTCGCTTGGGATCTGGATGAGTCATCTCCCATTCAATCGTCTTGGGATTGTATAGACGCCATTGACAAGAATTCAGCTTTCCATGCGCGAAACAGCTTCCTCCGGTTTATCGAGCATGCCCTGAATGAATGAAATCATCTCATTCGGTGGGTTTGATAAATTAATGTTATATCCGCACACCCAATCAGCACAAAGCCACAGACACTGGAGCAAGTCCGGAATACCCTGTGGCGAATGCTCCACACAACCCGACCCATTTTGTTTTTCTGCTTGGCTCAGCATTGCATAGCGTCTTTTTCTGGAATGTCTACTATTACCACCTCTTGCCCTCTAGGATTGGAAGGTGTCAACTTTACCACAGAGCTATGTACCGTAGCAAGAATTTTCACTTCTTCGGAATCCGCAACACAATCAATGTTTCAATTCCCAAAGGGGCCATTGGCTGAAAGAGCTAAGAACTAGATAACAACTATAAGAACGAGATAACAACTATAGAGCCAAGGTGGTTCTTGAGGGCGCCCTTAAACAAGGCTTTATAAGTGCTCTCCGCCTTGAGTTCTGCGAGAAGACCACCTGATTTGGTCGCACTTACCAGAATAATATTTACGGTGTAGGAGGTCTAATTTTTGCAAATTTTCTTGAGCTTTTCAGCTCTTACTCTGCTGTAAATCATCTGTGGTGGCAATGTGCCAGTGTAAATTCCGGCAACATGCTCCACAGGTCACCAATCATGTTTTCTTGGACGCTGGTTGCGTTCTTCATGACCTTTAAGACCGCGTTTATGTTTTTTGTAATCCGCAGTTTTTCTCCTCGGAGCGGTCAGCTAGAGGGTCTGGTAGAAAAACAGGACATCCTTTTTTTCGATTCCCACTGAGTCCATTGTGTTATCAACAACAGTCTCTGAGGAATAGCACTTGAGGTTGATGGCTTCGATATCCAACGCTTCCACTGCGCATCTTGGATTATTCGCTCCATCGCCTTGAGATAGAGAAGCATGAGCAAGAGGAGGGGTGTGGACAAGCTCCTTTGTCATCATTGCAACGCGGTCAAAATAAGTTTGCTTCCCCGTTGTCTTCTCGCTGCTCTGGATATCCTTACATACTGTTTAAGGCGGAGTTCACAGCAGTTTTGGCCTGCAGGCGACCATGACTGCCTCGATGATCTGTTTACTTGTTTGGTGTTAATTGTTCACACTGCAAATTCTTCAAGTGTTACATCACTTAAAAAGTCCCTGATTGCCGGAGAGTAGTCCACGTGAGGTCAAGGCTCCCTCAAACATCGGGATGTAAATACCCATCCTTAGTTTTCTTTTGATTCTGAATTCATCATGACTTTTAAATGGGTACTCTTAGTGACTTGATCATCCGTCTTGATACCGGGCAACCCTGCTTAGCCCTCCCGCCAAGGTAATATATAAAGTATACAATACATGATATGATAATATAATAAATATAATATGATCAAATAATAATATCATTTAAATAAAATGTCTTCTATGTTCAAATGTCTGGATTTTGAGCTATATTTTTTATTAGTTAGTTCCTTGATTGAAAGATTGTGTGTTGACTTTTGTTGGTTGCCTATAAATTTCATTTCAGTATTATTCTATGCGATGCCTGCAAAGTTCGCTAAAAGAAAGAAGGAGCAAAGTTCCTAAAGTTACTTATTGCAAAAGTTGAAATCTTCCCAAACTAAATGCATGATACAAGGATGAGCATCGTCAATTGAGTTTTTTTTGCATCGTCTCGACAAAAGTTGTGAAGCTTTTTTCAAGAAACGTCTATGGTTGTGCGTGCATCCTTCAGTGTTTGCATATATATCTATATTCACATGTCCTTTCAAACGAAACACCACCTTGTATGGATATCTGAAGTCCTTGCACACATGCCACTTTGGTATCATTATTATTTATGACATGACCTCGCTTTAGGATTAGAAAGTAGAATTAATGGAAGAAAAGTTTGACTCGTGAACCGGAAGAATTGCTGGAACGTTGCAAGGGTGTTGCCATAGCGAAAATAACAATAAAAGCTTTAGATAAGTCTCCCCCTTTCCGTGAAATTTTGACAGTTAGAAAATAATATTTACAAACCCACACGACTTCTTCTACATAAATCGAGATAAAAAACAAATTTAACAATTTTATTTCATCCACTTCCCAGAATGCTCTTTTAAACTGTTGAAACTCCTATTGGAAATGGCCCTGAAAGGATTTTTGTCCATGTGCTTTTGAGCTGTTTGAATTGAAAAATATAACCAGGATCAAGTTGAAATCCTTATATCCAACTTGATTGAGTGTCGACATGCGAAACAAGCAAAAAAGAGCGTAAAGATGAAATAGAAAAAAGTGAGGAGGATAAAAAGTAGGAACATCTTCGTCCCTAGATACATATTTGAACAATAGTCCTGTAATGACTACGGAGTAGAGTAGAGTAAAATATAAGCTAGCAATGAAAAGCTTTTAGAATTTATTAGTGTGGACACTTCAAGATAAATGATCAATGTCTTCATGTTTATTTGAATTTATTCTATCTTTTTGTATGCGGAGTTTTAGTAGGAAGTTCGAGGTAAATGAGATAAGTAGTGGTAAACCCTTTGAGTACGATAGGATTATATAATTTTGTTTTTAATTTATGTGAAATATTCGATTTAAGCTAATTACTAATTTCTTCAGATTTTTTTAAGTCACCTTAATCGTAAAAGCCGTTATTAATATAAAAAGAATACTATAAAAAATTAATTGGACATAGTACTTTATTCAATTGGAAGAAACCGATTTAGGATGATGTTAATACGTTCTGGGGATAATTGGGTATTTCTCAAGCTACTTAAAATGAATAAAATATCGATGATGATTCAACAAGGATTCAAAAATTTTTAATTTAAGCTTTTTCGATCCCATTTTGTGTACGAACGCTTGTTGGATTTGCTCAATGCGTGGTGTGAGGAAAGATTCAGTAACAACAATTTACGGATTAAGTAACAACAATTAGGTAACAAGTAACATAGGCCATGACGACAACTTTTGAAAAACATGTAAAAAGGTTACATTTGATATTTGACACAAAACATAATTGCGATACCCGAATAATAGCCACTGGAAATTGCCGGAACTCGCCAAACACACCTAATACTAATATGTGCAAACGACATACTAGCAGACAAAATAATATTTCAAGGTATATATCTAAACACACATAGCGAGAACACTTCCGACCGGCTTCTGGTAGAGCGAGACAAATAATAGTTGATTTATAGTTGTATTGAGTTTTTATCCAAAAGCTTTGAGAGAGGTAATTCTTGTTAAGTAACGACAAGCTGACGTAAAATTTAATCATGAAAAAAAAACAAATTCTAGTTTAGTTTTTAGTTATCAAGTCTTTATCTGATGGTCTTTTCTATTTCTTTGGAACTCGCAACGCAATCCATATTTCTTATTTCCAACAGGGCGATTGGTTGATGGAGCTCAGAACTAGATAAAAACTATAGAGTCAAGCTGGTTCTTGATGATGCTTTTGACCAAGTCTTCGCCTCGAGTTCTGCGAGGAGACTGCCTGATTCGGTCGTGCTTTGCAGGGTCATACTTTCGATATAGGGGGTTATACTTTCGGATATTTTAATGAGCACTTTCAGCTCACACTCTGTCGTAAGTTGTGGTGGTGGTGGTGCCAAATTCCGTCAACGTAGTCCTCCAGTTCACCAATCCTTTTTTTAATGTCATTTAAAAGTACGTGTGTAAGCACACATAGCGAGAACACTCCCGGCCTGCTTCTGATAGAGCGAGATAGACAAAATAATAGTAGGTTTGTTGTGAGTTCTTATTAAAGAACTTTATGAAAGGTAATTCTTTTCATGTATCGAAAAGCTGACGAAAAATTTAACCATAGCGAAACAAATTCTAGCTATAATTGTTTACTTGAATACTGTTCTATTACACTCACGACCTTATCAAATTTTTGAGAAGAAAAGTTCTATTATACGTTAGGCAAAAATATGATGATTTCATTTCCTCTTTGGGATGAAGTTGTCATCGAGCAATCAGGAAAGCTACCCTCATAGTTAGGCTGAAAATGTTTCGGAAGACAACAGTATTTGCACTAACATTCAACTGTCCGCATAACGATATATGATTGCAAATACTTCCAATAATTACTGATAACCCTAGAGTAACGCATAGATAGCTCACTATTATATGACTATTTACCAGTTCCATATCATCCTTAAGATCTTTCTCGTGTGATCTGTATCTTAGATCACACAACTTCAAGAGCAGTTTATCTTTAATAAACGAATGATTTAGCCAAGGGGTTGATGTATATCTCCATTGAGTGAAAAAAGAAATTTTAAGGTTTTTGGCTAACATCAAAGTGTCACCATGGTGGAACTACAAGACAATGATACCAAGATTAAGTGAATGTCCTCCTAAATGCATTCAAATTACTAAAAATATAACATTAGAAATTAAGCTTCATTTCTGGAACAAATGATGCTACTTTAGTTTTGAGTTTTATAGCAGTGGATGTTCAGTTCACAATTTTTATTGTGCTCTCTTTATTAAAGTATTTCTTCTGGTGCTGTCAGACTGATAACACCATCCAAGAAGTAATAAATGAAGGACACAACGAACAAACAGATCTCTTCCTTCTATTGTCCGAGCCAAAAAATGCGTCTTCCGGCAGAGGTACAATTTGTTATAGAATTGGAAAACTTAGCGACCATAGAGCCAGGTGATCTCCTAGCTAATGTGGCATAACAGTATGAACCATGTCTGAAAAGCAGTATCCTATGCAGAGTTAAGGTAGTAATTAGACCCCGCTATAAATAATAATATTTATTAAAAATGTGGATAAATTGGTCTACTTGGTTCTATTGAGAACGTCAGACTAATAGAAGGATGATATTTTTATGGTGCATGAGCATATGGAGCAGGTGAGCTCCTTTTTTGATGTTCTTTGTGTATGGCCATATTTTTGACACATCTGATTTTTTATCCTTTGTTCTTTGCATATGTTTATTTTTCACGTATGTCTAACGTCCTATCCTTTGTTCTTTGCATATGACTGTGTTCCAATAGTTATGTCATGGCTATCCGAAATTTTTCTTCAAACCTATATTCTGATACGACTGAAGTGGATCTTTGGTGGTTTTTGACGAATTGTTATAAATAAATAAATAAAATAATGAACTTTCATGTTTCATAGTTAATCTTTGTGTTTTTTTTGAGCAGAGTAGAAAAGCGGGAGAACAAGAGATAAGAATTTATTTTGTAATTATGTTCTATTCATGGATAGTATTGTATAGAGATTAGTACTCTGTTCACCTTCTGTCAATCGGTTTACTAATGTCTGGTCAATTACATTCGTCAATTGTCAATTGTCTTCGTCTTGCAACGATAAATTTGATGGTTTCGATTTTTCTTCGGGGAACAAAGGCTATCACAGTGTTATCTACATTGGTTCTTACCCTACCGGAAGTATTTCGAAAGCATGTCTACGGACAACTGCGGCTTAGAGCTAATGTCTTCGGCTTATCAACATTCATAGTATTTTGACATATCTTCATAAAAGCGCTGTTTTTAAACGTTGTGGAATAAAAAAGACAAAATCTGCTGGTTTAACAATGATACTCATTTACGATACAGATAGGACCGCAGTTGAGCAAAGGATCTAGTGAAGCCAACATTCCTATGGAGATTTACAGTCCATTGTTCATTTATACCTGTCCTGCATGGCAGGCTTTACCGAAAATTTTACGTAAATCAACGTTGCTTCTAATCAACGTTGAGCCAGTTGATTGACAAATGTCAAGTTTGTGTTCGCCACACAAGGATTTGTTGCACTTGGTGCAACAACTCTTTGTCATTCTTCGCCTTGCGGAGGAGCAAGATGCACAAATTTTTCTTTTTTTTTCGGTGATAGGAAGACGAACTGCATCTTCTCTTTGATCAATCTCATGTGTAGATGTAGAACTTCTGGTTCCAGGCATATTCAAAATCGCTCTTATTGAGTCCCACAGCCCCGTTTGAAGTTTCGTTTTTTGCAGGTGTGGCTCGACTTATTTTTGATCCAGAATTTTCATGTACTCACACCTTGATAAACATAACATAAATACTTATAAATGCAATGTTTAGCACTACGTAAAAATTACTTAAAGGCCAACGTCGAATTTTTCGGCTGCAAGAAGCGAGAGAACACATTTGGTCCAAGGTGTCCAAGGTGTCCGCCCTTAGTTTGATTGTAAAACTCGACCACCGTCCTCGACCGTCATCAATCATCCCTTCCTCATCACAAGTTGACAGTAGGAATATTGTATGTATGAAAGCAATGTCAGGTCCTTGTGATAACAAAAAATAGCTGTTCCTGTCTTCCGGGTACGCTCGTGCTGCCATTGTAACGGTATCTCCCTTTTGTTAGCACGTAGAGCCCCAAACAGAGTCAACTTATACGGTTCTTTCACTTAACTTTTGGTACCGAAGTGGTACCGAAGTGAACCAGTTGTCCATGGTTATATTTATATTTGTCCCGTGCACAGTCCGTATCAAGTTTTGATAAAATATTCGCCAAGTGGCAATTCATCAGTTTTAGTAGAAGAACCTAGATAGGGCTCGGCATCCACCATATACTTTGTAGAATTATTTACCAACATTACAATTTTAACACCATTTCGGTATCTTCGGTATCGATTGCCACAAAAGCTAACTGAAACGGTTAAATGATTATCTTTCATTGCTGCAGATAATGTAAGGATCCCGATCAGAGCTCTTATTTCATTGAAATCTGTCTGTCACTGGGTGGCTTTTACATCCTTGTATTTAACGCATTTTATTGCTATCTCGGCATTAGTGTGGATTCCAATTAGAGCAGTCATACTATCAGTAATAATAATTAAAAAGCAAGAAAGCGGATCTAGTTCGGTTTTTCTATTACGCATGGTCCCAGGTCTCATATGAACAATACTTCTTGAGGCTGTTCGGCTTCGTGAACTCGGTTTCACTGATGACCATTTGTGTTTGTCTTTTCCTCGAAGAATATTACTGGCTGGTGTAATAATTAATTCGTGTGGCTGACCTGAAATACTAGGTAACGGGCAATCAATTGATGAAGATGTGCTTGCCTGGATGTCTTCAGTTGAAGATGGTTGTTCTGTCACAGAAAAAATCTCTTCCTCACCATCTGTTTCATAAGCCGGATTAGCCTCAATGTGGTCTTCTTTCTCACTCTCAGAGCAGTTTTTTTCGTCACTTTTATCATCTAATAGCACCTGACGAATCTTATCTAAAATAAAAAATACACTAAGCGACATAATTCATCGTACGGCATATTAAAACATAATAGATAAGAAAAATAATCCATTTATTAAAAACAAGAAAATTCAAATCAAACAATTATTCATTAAAATCTTTTCAAAGATTTGGAAATATCAATTCATTATTTCTAAAAATTAATATTTTCGAGCGACAAAAGTCATCGTACGATTACTTTTACTTAAGGATATTTATTCACAGTAAGGCATCAGTACCTGGTTGGGCCTCCTTTAGTCTCCAGGACCGCTTGCATACGCGATGCCATCGATTCAACAAGTTCCTGGGTAATATTTGGAGGAATTCCATTCATCTTGCAAAGCCTTATTTAGAGAAGACTTTGAAGAAATGTGATGTTTATGCAAATGTTTTTCGAGGTAGCCCCACAAATGCTCGATAGGGTTTACATCTTGGCTCTGCGGTGGGGAATGCAATTGGCTAGGGGTATTATATAGAAGCCACTCACGTACTATACGAGCCATATGCTTGGGGTCGATATCTTGTTGTAAAATATAGTTGGGACCCAAATTCATTTCATTTACGAATTGGCGTAGGTTGTTTTTTAAAATATTTAAGTACACATGCTGGTCTATTCTCCCATCAATAAAAACCAGATTTTCGAATCCTGACCAACTCATGCACCCCCAAACAAGTGCATTACCTCCACCATGTTTCACGGTGCTCCGCAAGTTTTTAGCATCTAGCGCAGTGCATTTCTTCAAAATATTGCTGGACCATCGTGACCAAATATGTCAAACTTGCTTTCATCTGGAAAAATAACTCGTTTCCAGAATGCAAGGTCGTCATTTTTGTGAAGGAGTGCAAATTCTTTTATGCTTATTAGCTTCACTAATAAATGGTTTCTTCCTTGCAATTCTCGAAGAATACCCGCTTCTTCTCAAAGTGCTCTGTACTGTTCTAGCACTTATCTCTACATTGAACTTTTCTGACAACTCTTCTTTTACTTTTACACCACTACTTTCGCTTCTTTGAAATAGCTTACGCCGACGACCTTGCCTTTACTTGTATTCCACTGTTCCGGTTTTCTTATAATTTTCTATGATGTGTTGAATTGTTGATTTTGATTTCTTGCTGATTTTTGCTATTTCACTATAAGATTTCTTTTCAGAAGCCCACAAATTAACAACAACTTGTCTAAAATCACATAATGTCTCATTTCGTTTATTTTTTATTGGTGACATAGTGCAACTAAACTTGAAACTACTTGTCAGTATTTTATCACGATTACTGCGTTGAGACTGAACTCATTTCCATGCAGTACACCCCTAATTTTGGGTACGGAAAACGATTAAAATAGCCGTACGATGATTTTTGTCGCCGGTAATAAGCGGTGTTCTGGTCTTTTTTTGCTATTATGAGAAAAAAATGTCAGGTAATAATTGTAATCAAGCATGGTAGTAACACTTGTAATAAAATAAATAAGAAATGTTAAAACGAGAATGATCTGAAACTTCATCAATTGTTTATGCTTGAAAATGTCATCGTACGATGAACTATGTCACCTAGTGTATATTCAAATAAAAATAATGTAGGTTCTTATTTTAATGTAGGCAAATTAAGGAGAAAGTTTACAAAACACTGAAATAATTATAACACAAAAAAAAAGAAAAATAACTCTACAAAGTAACGTTAATACTAATCTCCGTCGATTCGACGACTCTTGTTGGCTGGAACGGCGCACACAACACAGGGCGCCGCGCAAGCGCTGGGTCGACTGAAGGCCGAAATACAATACTGCGAGACGGCGATGCAAGAGCGCGACCAGAGTCTCGCAGCAGGTGCGTGACGTTTGTCAGATGCTCTATGGCTCGTAAATGAAATTTGAAATTCAAACGCCTTTATTACTTTTTAAGTACGAAGGTTATTCGGAATGAATTTTGAATGAGAATTTCGTGCCAATTTATTCGCCAAACGAAGGAAAATTCAAATTTTAATAAAATCAAAAACAATTTTAATCAAATTTCATCGTTTCCGTCATCAATTTGACATTTGTCATATGAAAATTATTCTTCCTCGCATCGCGTGCATCGTAAATTTAATGCGTTGCGCGACGACGAGCGAGAATCGCATCGCGTTCTCACACCGCCGTCACGCAGTATTGTATCTGGACCTCGAGATTAGCTGGAATCTGGAATGCGTATGACGACGCACTCAAAATTTATACCACTTTCTTCGAGACCGCGTCGTAGTTTTGACGAAGGTTGGTGATCTAGGGTTGAATAAGGTTTCAGGCATGGGAGCGCCACGATTATGGCTAGTCAATCCCAGAACGAGAAAGTCATTGATTATGGCTATATAGCAGCATATTTGAATACAGCAGCATTTTTGAAGACCCATGGACCAATGATTCCACTGGCCTATAAAGCACACCGCACAGTGACTTTCTCTGGATGTAACGGTGTTCTGATAGGATTCTCCAACCGTTATCGGTTGGTTCTTCATGACTGCAAATGCGGCAGTTATGTTCATTAACGTAGCTGGGACCATCAATGTTCCTGGTTTTTCACCGGTTTTTGTTTACCTCGCTGACTGAGTTTCTTAAATATGGCTTAGTTACAGAGGTTTTTTTTCTACTTATATCCTTTACATTTCTATCTCTTTTTTCCCTTTTCCTCTAATTGCCTAACATACTTTATTACCTCTACATGTATTGCTTAATTATCCTTACTTAAGAGGGTTTATTTCTACAAAAAAAAATTACAAATTATAATTATTAGTAATTACTCTAAAACTAAAGACAAACATTCCTTTTAATTTTGTGTTTTTTTATTGACCTTGCGGAATCGATTTTCGACCGCGATCGTTCGGTCTTCATCGGGGGGGTTCGTCAGCGATTGAATCGCTGATGAAGACCGAACGATGACGGTCGAAAATCGATTCCGCAAGGTAAATAAAACAAACTTAAAACTATAAGGAAGGTTTTTCTTTATTTTTAGCACAAAAATTTTATGAAGATGGAAGCAATTACAAATATAGTAATTACTGTTTTTGTTGTATATATTATTATCCCATTGCTATTTATGTCGAATTATCTCCAACATACGTTTGTAACCGTTACCAACATCTTCGTTAAGCCTTGAGTTTTCCAGTTGTCGAATGATCCAAAGGCTTTCGGATACGTCCAGTTTTCTTGTATCTCTTACTTCTTGTACTACCTCCAGATCCTCCCAATCAATTGTTAAGCGACGGCTGATTTGGCGGTGTCAATGAATGCTTTTTTCGAATTCAACTTCTCTGCTTCCTTGAGGAAGACTTTCGAATATGTTACCGCCACTTTTCGATTTTGCTTGATGCCCTTGTTCTGCTCGTATAGGGTGGTTAAGGACTCCGTTTTGAGTCTTCCCTCCATCTTTTTTAATGTTGATAGTATCTCGTCTTCGTTGTAGCCGTTCATTTTCGCTGTCTCCAATATAAACGTCTTCTCCTGTTCATGACGTTGCCTCGTTAGCGGGATGGTCAGCATTCTGTGCATGCAGCTGTTGAATGTTGTCATATTTGTTCGATGCGAGTGGTGGGATGTCGCTGGTATCGTTCTCCGTGTGTTTGCGGGTTTTCTGGAGATATCGAATTCTTATATGTTATTATTTCTGATTATTGTCAGATCTAAAATAGGTATTTAATTCCCACTCTCCACTTCCATTGTGATGGTAATATTCTTATGTATATTGTATATCTTCCTTAGATTCTCTTCCACTCTATCTTTTTTCACTATAGCGAAAACGTCATCAACATTCCTCAGTATTCCTCAGCAATCTTCTATTCCACCTATCCCATGAAAATTTCACTTAAGAGGGGAGGCAGTGGGTTCTCCATAGCCCGATTTCTGATTAAAGAACCTTCCCCTAAAGGTGAAGTATTTTTCAGACATACAAAGAGTCGCCAATTTATAAAATAATCGAACCCGTTTTCGTTGTTCCCTGGTTGTGCTCTGGCTAGTTAGCCAGTCCTCGAATAAGGTTAATGCTTGTTTTAATGGGACGCTTGGAAAAAAGGCCTTCACGTCGAAAGATACTAGTATTTCGTCAGCTTCAAGGTGGTTGACTGTGCTTAGTGTGTTGATTAATTTTGTCCTGATTTTAAGTGAGTGGCTGCTTGGAGGTTTATAATATTTTTTACATTCTTCCACCAACCATTTCGCAATCTTACTTGTTGAGGCGTCCTTGGAAGTTATAATTTCACGCATTTCATTGCCTGGTTTGTGAAATTTTGGAAGGCACTTGATCCGAGGCAGTACTGGGTTAGTCATCCTTAACGCGATTTTACTCGGGATTGCTTCTTGGCAGTCAGTCAGGGTCTTCTCCACTCTTTTTATAGAGTCCGGTAAGGGATTCTTCCTTAGCTCATGGTAATCTCGATTATTTAGTTTCTCTAAAACCAATTTCGTTTATTACAATATTTCGTTTAATCCATTGTTCCCCTTGTCGGCTTTTAGGTAGAACACCGGTTTTTGCTTTAGCTCCCTTACAATCATCCTTTCGTTGTTTCTCACTGTCGACTTATGAATGTTCACGACTTTTATAGTTTCTTCCCTGATGGCTTGTTTGTTTTCTATGGGCAGATGTTTGATTGCTGATTCTACGGCTGTTCTTATGTCTTCCTTCGGTAGATACTTGTCCCTAATTCCAAAATTTAAGCCCTTATTTAAGAGTCCTAATTGTGATATTCTTGTTCTATGCTTTTTCCTGTTGTGCCTGCTCTAGTTTCTTCTTCTCTTCAGTTTTTTAAATTTTGTACTTCTCTGTGAACATTTTTTGACATCTTTAAGGTTCCGAATCATGCATTTTCTTATGTGTAACACAAATATTTAACATTCTGAAGTTCATCACAGTCTTTGAAAATATTTATAATACCTTGTACTTTCGTACCACTGGAGCTACCTTCATAATATGCCAAACATTTTTCACTGTACTCGCACTCATACCAGGTTTCAGAATCGACGTGATTGATTCTTTTTTCATAACTTCGCTTGTTTTATACTTTTTTGATGATAAAAATAATCTCATAATTTGCTAGTATATTTATCAATCATTTAAACGCCAACTAGTGAACTGAACGTGTTTCGAGCAGGTTCCAGGGATAATCAGCAGAGTCCGCTGATCGTCGGGAAATCCTTTTTGCGATTTGTTGTTTTTCTTCCGGATCATATTTTTTTATACATATTTCAGCAATAGCTTTTGATGTGATTTTCAAGCTTTCTAAAATGAAGTGATCAGTCCCTTTGCTATATCTGATGCTGAATTCATTAGATTTGAAAGCAATTCTAACCCATTACGAACAACACCGATCAGCCGTATAATGAAAATAATACGAAGATTTATTTTCAATTCAGTGTATATAAAATCGCACGAATTGATCTGTCTCTCACCACACATGACTAACACGTAATATTAGTTTTGAAATCAAGTTCACGAATATTTGTTCTATTAAAATTGGTATCTTCGCCACACGAATTACGTTTAAGCATGGCCGACAGTTGAGTTTATGAAAACAGTTAAGAATGCGAGGATGTAATAATTGAAAAATCTCCAATTTTAACTTCAAAATAGGTATGAATTGATCACTTTTTTGTGAAACAACTCTCATATGGAGGCGCCTTTCAGAAATATGCTGATTACGCCCAAATCCTTGAGATTTTCTCGTAATATGTTTTTTGGCATCGAGTCTTTACTGCCTTTTAAACTAGCATGGGTTTTGCCGACACACAGATATACCGATGTTCAAAGAGACACTGAGAACATGTGAGAGAGTCAAAATACTATAACTGAATAAAACTAGTGCTATATAGAGAGAGAATCACAAATGACGGTGTTCGGCCAGCAGCTGTGAGAACACTGGAAAAACCGGAGCGGCGCGCTCGCGTCTAACAGTCACAGAGTACACAATTCCACGACTTTCACTAAACTATTTTAAGGGATCGTTCATGAAGATATAAGGAATAAAAAAAACCATTTGATAAATGAACTGAACAAAAATATTGTTACGGTATAGTTTCGCCATCCTCAGAGGGAGCTTCCTTCACGGATTAAAATTTGACCTTATAGCAAGGCTTAAATAATTGACTACTCGTCATGCGAAGGAGAGAAGCTCGTATGTGTTGAGACGATATCCTTAAATTAAAGTATAGAATGAAACAACTATTATAAATTAAGTATAGAATTAGATTAGTATTATAAATTAAGTATAGTATTAGATTAGTATTATAAATTAAGTATAGTATTAGATAAGTATTCTAAATGAAGTATGTAATAAGACAACAATTATAAATGAAGTAAAGTATTAGATAATTATTATAAATTAAGTATAGCTTTAGACAATAACCTTAGAATTTAGACTCATCGCCCGATATTGGAGGCCGGCGAGCAGCGGCGAATTTGAGCCACTTCCGCGACTCAAACCAAGTCAACAACTGTCAGCGGTCAAGGGTCAAGGTGGTGAGATCTGGTGCGGTTGGGAAAACTCACCACGAGTTTTTGATGGATCATTGTTCGAAGGGTGAACGGCCGCAGCGGGAGTATCACAAACCCGCTAGATGGATAGTTTAAAAGAAAGCGAAACAGATCAATGGGTCTCTTTTTCTTGGTGATTGTGATTCGCAGAACGATACGCGTTGGGCAGCATCACCGTGGGTTTGGTCCGTGAATCCGTTCCGCATGTTTCTTCATTCCTTTTGTGAATTTTCCGAGTAAAATTGCGACGGGAAGGGAGTGAACAGTTCGAAGACCTTTTATAGCTTCCATGAAACCTGACAGTGTGCTGGAAGTGTAAACTGGTTGGGGTGTCCGTTCGCGGTTTAGACGTGTGGCCTGGATTTGGCGCGGACAAGGTGTGTGAGACAATAGTAGATTTGCAGGTGCCAAGGCGTGAGTATAAGCGCCAGGGATAGCGGGAGCAAGGCCAAATCGATGATCATCATTGATGGCGTACGCGGCTTATCATCCTGACCACAACGAGGTGTAGCGGAGGCAACGGATTAACTAGGTAGTAGGTTATAAGCCGAAGGATTGTTTGAAACGAACTTCGGTATAAGATAGTCATAGGGAAGTAAAAAAAAATAAATAGAAAAAAAACTTGATAGGGGTTCCTCTCCTTTAGGAAAAAGTCACGCTTCTCACAGTAAAACAGTACGCTTGTCTTTCAGGAAGAGGAAGAACGTCCGAGAAAGGCGGATCAGTTTGCCGCATTCTCGCTTGGCGGCATATTGGGGCTCGGTGAAAGCGAGTGGCGCCCACGCCCGTCTCCGATGGACCTACCGGGACCGAGGGCTCCGACCGGTTACTTCCCGGCTTGGTAAGAAGACGGTGCCTTACGACCAGGCCTAAGGACGACGCGTAACATGATTTCAAGTCTTCGATCAAAAAACATCAGGTGTCAAATCGTCAGTCTCAGGTCTTTGAAGTTCTTTCAAATCAAACAGGGAACAATATCTAAGCAGAATAGCAGAAAATTAGAAAGAGACGAGAAATTATTCAAGTCCTAATAACTAAACAAGAATCGAATGAAAAATACATGAGTATACGAATTCAATTTCATCAGATGTCCTTTTGCTACTACTCACGAACTTTTGCTTCAACTTCTTCTGATTGGTGTCGTTATACTTTTAGGACACATACTTTTAATTCCAAACAAATTCCATCCTAATGTTAATGTTACGTTAATATACATTTATTTGCTCCACTCGATTCATCCTTGTAGGACTAAGCAAATATGCATGCAAATACAAATAAATCTGTTTGGATGTCACACTTCCAGTCAAATGTTTATTTATCTGTTATTTCACATGGGAATCGATCAATAAATAGATTTTGCCTCCGAGAAATACTATCTACTTTTATTACTATGGATAACATACAAACAAAATGTGCTATTTGCATGTATTGCTAGACCCACATATTACGTGTGTGCATTGGATTCCTGGCATTTCACGTAAACTTTTACACCGTAACTTTTCGAAGATCATGTAAATTTACAGGAACCTTCTTGAATGAATAAGTAATAAGCGGTGAAGGGGTTTTCGCAAAAGGATATAAAAATTTACATGCAACCTGATGTAAGGATGCCTTGCATCGCAATGTAGTTCAGATTGTCAACTCGTAAGTTGAATGCGTATGTAAATTGTTCCTTCCGAAAATATTTCAATTTGCCTTTTCCTTAATCAATTTTCAGTTTTCCATCATATAAACGTCCTAGTTCAAGGGGCTATAGCGATAGCCTATAAAAAGGATAGACAAATAACCTCTGGCTTCTATTTATGGCTAAAAGGATTTGTTCTCATAGAAATAAGGGTGGAATATATTTATGAATGAAGAGGATGTGAAATAACTTTTCATATTTGGTAAAACTTAAAAACGTAAAAACTTTTCGTAAAATTTTGCAATTAAAATATTTAAAATATTAAAAATAAAAATATTGAAACAAAATATTAAAAGCACAAATTTCTGTTTTTTTTTTGGTTAAAATTTTGAAACCCACCAGTTTCCAGAAATTAAATGAGCAAATCGACTTTTTGGAAATAAAAGAATAGTAGGAAAAAGAAAAAAAATTACAATTTCAGCTATCATTTTCATATTTTTTCAACTTGCCACTTTCCTTACATTGGTGAACTTTTTAATCCGTTCTTAGATTTTTTTAAGTAAGTAGTGGAAGTTAAATGCCGGTTAGAGCCACTATACTTCTTTCGTTTATCTCTGAAAAACTAGGAAAACTTTGATGTCAATATTGAATCGATTAAATTGATGTCAATATTACAATAACATGAATCTCTGCAGGAAGAGTTATTTACAACGTGGAACAATTTTTCATGTATTCAGGGATTTAAAAACAAAATAGATGGCGAAAACGATAACATTTCACAAAAGAAAATATCGTTCATGCTACGGCCGCTGATGAGTTCATGCATTCATGTCAGAAAAGTTCTGCACATTTTTAACAAATGTAAGAGTTTGTCTTAAAAGAAGTTTAAGAACATGTGTTTTTTCGTGTACAAAATTGCAATTAAAAACCTCATTAAATGAAGTAATAAATCTAGTGAATTAATTATTTTTATCTACAGTTTTTTGAATTGGTGATTGGCTTTGAAATGCTGCATGCCCAACGGTTGGTCCAAATTTCAAACCCTTTTTGGGCTTTTGGAGCTGTCATTATATTGTAACAATATTTGGTACACGTATCAAGGACAAGTATGGGTACAACATACTCAAATGTTACTAGAAACGGAAACATCAACTTTTTTACCAGCCTTTTTCGTGTGGATGCCACATATATTAGATAGTCTAAAAAGTATTGAGCCTTTTTAGTCACTAGGTGGTGATCGTTGTGATATATCGACAGTTTTGTATTTCGTTATTAGTGTCAAAAGTTGTATTCATTTAAAAATGAGTGAAATTTCTAAAAAAATCGTCATATTTTACAATATCACCACGATCAAGGTGAGAATGCATCGCAGGCTCGTGAAAAAACTTTTGGTGTCTACGGTCAAGATACTTTATCCAAAGCCACAGCCAACAGATGGTTCACTCGCTTTCGTTCGGGAAATTTTAATGTCAAAGATGCACCTCGCTCAGGACGACCAGTCACTGAAAAAGTCGATGAAATCTTACAAAAAATCGAAGAAGACCGACACATAAGCAGTCACGACATTGCTAAGGAACTGAATATCCATCACCAAATAGTTTTGAACCTTTTGCTTAAGACTGGATACACAAAGAAGCTCGACGTTTGGTTGATGCATGAATTAACACAAAAAAATTTGATCAACCGAATTTACGTTTGGGAAATTCTAATAAAGCGCTACGAAATCGAGCCTTTTTTGAAGCAAATTATTACGGGCGATGTAAAATGGGTTAGATACGAGAAAATCGTTCGAAAAAGATCATGGTCAATAAAAGGTGAATCATCACAAACGACTTCAAAGCCAGGATTGACACCAAATAAGGTCATGCTGTGTATATGGTGGAATTGGAAGGGAATTGTTTATCATGAGGTGCAAGAACCTGGTCAAACACTCGATTCGGCTCAGTACTATCAGCAATTAACCAGGTAGCAACAAGCAATTCAAAAAAACCGGCAAGAATCCATCAATCGAAAGGGCTTTGTCTTCCATTATGACAATACCAGACCACACACATCTTTGATGACCCGGAAAAAATTGACAGAGCTTGGTTGGGAAGTTTTGATGTATTCGCCGTATAGTACAGACCTTGCACCATCAGACTACCATTTGTTTCGGTGTCTGCAAAACTTCTTTAATGAAAACAAATTCACTTCAAAAAGGGACTGTGAGAATCACTTGGCCAAGTTTTTCGCCGATAAACCACAGAAGTTCTACAAAGTTGGAACAATGCCTCTAGCCAAAAAATGGCAAAAGGTCTTAGATAGTAACGGACAAAAAATACTTAGTTAAAATGCATTTTAAATAAAAGAAATATTTAATCGGAAAATGACAAAAAAGGCTCAATACTTTTTAGATTTACCGATATAATATATTCCATGTGTAATAGCGATTATGTTCAGAAATAATCGGAAATCCGAGCACCATTGTTAACCATTGTACTTAAACTGCTGTATATACCAGGTGTATACATACAAGTTTTTTACTTTTTAATTAATATAGGATAAGTTGATTTTTTTTTTCAAAATAGTCGCAATCTACCTCAACACATTTCGCTTGTCTGTTAAGTAATGAATGAATAACATGCAAGAAAAATTGCTTGTCTAATGCGGCCAACATTTCCACTTCCTCGAATTCGTCGAAGTCCTGTTCTGCGAACGCGTGACCCATTGATGCGAAGAGGTGATAGTCAGATGGCGCCGTCCCATCCAATCGCTTTCACTGTGTTTTTCTTTGATTTTGCTGCATATGTTGGCGCGTTGTCTTGTAGCAAAATCACTTTTCCATGTCTTCTGGCTCATTTTTCAATTATTGAACGGTTTTAATTCGTCATTTTTTGACGGTAGCGTTGATTGTTAACGATTTCGCGGGGTTTCAAGAGTTCATAATAAACAATACCACTCTGGTCAGTATTCCTCGACTTTGCGATTTGCATTTGACGTTCATTCAAATCATGTGGTACCCATTACCGAGCTTATTGATCTTCCCCATTGCTCGTAAACGTCTTCTGATCGATTCCTGTGGAACGTTTTATACTTCTGGTAATTGCACTTGTTTTTGCGTACTCAAATTGTGTGTGCTTGTAGCCAAATGTCAGACGATAGAAATGACGTATGTGTCAAATTAATAAGCTGCGTAATTTTCGCCGGCGTCATCTCTTAGTAAAACCGGAAAAAAACTTGTGCATTCACCTGGTATATTATGTCCTTTGGGGTTACTCGAAGTCTTTGGTCTTCCTGGATAAGACAGCTTTAATCGACAATTTGGAAGCCAACATTAAACGTGTCATCATCATCAGATTCCGGTAGGACAGACGAACGGGACGCCGGACGGAACACGTCGTCCAATATTGGAACCTCAGTATGGACCATTTACGGGGTAGTCGCGGTCAAAATTTAAACGGGATTATCTTTAAAATGTAAATGTCATAGATTGTTCTTTGGCCTCAAAAAAAATGTAATATAGAATTCAACGGCATGCATTGTATTTGAGATTAAAAAAAATGAAATCTCATAATGAATCACTCTTTACATCAACCATGTACTTTCAATATTTAAATGAAATATATTTGAATTTTGTTAACAAGGAGTTAATCTTAACGATTTTTTTAAAATTTTAATATTTTTCCAACAAAATATCACGCCGGTCAATTTGGCAAGTTGGTAGAAAAAGTTGGTAGAATGCTGGTAGTTCTAGTTTTAACGGAAAAATGTTGAAATATTTATTGTTATTCAATCTTTTATTATTATTTATTACCTTTATTTATTTATTATTCCTCTTATTATAGATGGTGGTTTTCACATAGCATTCTAACTAAAGTAAATCAACCTTATTTGTGCTGTTTTCCTGCCTAATTGTATTTAACAATTGTATTTTTAGAGGAAATATTTGTTTCAATTCTAAACATTCATTCAAGCTTGCTTGCGAATGTGTACTTAAGCAAATGGACATGCAAACACATCCTTAGGAATTGGGTTACATGGTGTTCTGCTAGCGTGAGGCGAAATACCAGTTACATTCTAGAGAGCCGATTCTGTTCACGTATGCACGATTGACATGCAAAAACATTCCTTGACCCAGAAATTATATCGATTTGTTAGGGGATTTTCACACCTTAAGTTCGTAATTGAAATGCCAGTCGACTAAAATCGTGAAAACAATTCAAAAGTTCGTAGAATCCTATGGTGGTGGGAAATGGTCTTGGAAGAAATGAGGGAAAGAGCAAAAATCAACAGGTAATCTAATAAACCGAAGCGCATTGTAGACGATGAGAAAGCATTTCACCATGTCGCCGAGTCTTCCCGTCATTTCGACGACACCATTATATCTACAAATCAGGAAGCATTCAGAGCCGTTGAGTTAAGTGACGTCATTCCATTGCAGGCAAATTGGCTCTTGCGCAGAAAGTTCTTGGCAAAACTCGATGACCCCGATGACACAATTCACTTTGAAACTTGGTCAGCTTGAATGAGTGAAGTTTGCTTTACTGCATCCGAGGACGAAAAGATTACATTCGCTTAGAGTTTTAGATTCACGTTGAATATGTGAAATGATATTCAACTTCATTCGAAACGAATATTCAGTACGGATGTGTATGTCTGTGACTTTTCCATACACCCTAGTTGCTGTTTCAGGGATGAATTTTGGCAAGGTATAGTAGGTTGGGATGAACATTGACTTATTTATTATCGTTGCTTTCGCGAAACGAATCAATATTTTCACATTTTCTTTTGTTTTGAATTTTTGCAGTTATAGCTAATTCACTCTTGCCTTGCATGACGGGACCTTCAACAGGAGCACGATTCCTGTGCAACCGAATCGAACAATTGTAGTTGTTTGTTGTTCTAATGATTCTCAGGTTTCCATTATTAGCAATCCGAATCAAATTTACTTGTTTTTTAGAGCACTACTTGACTATTACTTCCTTTGAATGTCCTCTGGTCTCGTGGTTAATGAAAACTTATCGAACTCAGTAAAATTCGGACCGGCATGAACCAAGCGCTATAAAATAGCTTCTAATCTCACAAACGTAGCCCAGAGGCGCTTTCAAATCAAAGAAAACGGTCCCTTTATTCTGTTTTAGCCTTAAATAGCGGACAGGACTCAGTAACACAAGATAAAAATGTTTTCGGAAAGCTTGAACAGATTTTCTTAACATAATAGAAAATTGCAGGGACAAGATATCTAACATTGGGTGTTGGCAGTTTGCAGATGTCTTTTATTCCAACCTTCAAGCGATTTTCATCTCCTGTTTGCTATTTTCTATAAAGCAGGAAAATGCTTCTTTCATAGATATAATGACCCACCATAAAAAGAATGAAATTGTGGTTGGCGATACATGAATAAGGCTTAGAGCTAGATGTGATACTGATACGTAGAGAGCAGTGCAATGAATGGATAAATGGGCTTTTACGGCGAATAGCTGTGTTTTATCACACAATGTAAAATATCGTTTGATGATGCGGAACCACTTAAGTCCATACTACGAAATAATGATGTCGTGTGCATTACTTTAATTGTTACCATTACAAGTTGATGGTTTCAGCGGTGGATATGATGATTAGTTGACAGTGAGTTTTGTTTTAAGATTACAGATAAAATATATCGCTAGTTTGGGGTGAATTTACTAGGTAACAGCGTAAACTTACTAAATCCTTAACTACATTTGTGGGTCGTTGTCTACCCTTTTCTTCTGTCTTTTGCTCATAACTAAGTTCGTATTGCGCCGTCTTTTGTTGGAAATCAAGGAAGCTGTGAGACCCGATGACACTCTAACTGCCATCAGAACAGTCCGGACAACCAGATCTGAGGGCATGCTTGTAGAATTTGGACATGTCATTCCGTGACGCAGTCATTCCGTGACGCAGATAAAAATAACGAGTCATTCCGTGAAGCATATAGAAAAGCTCGTGGCGAAAAGGCAATGGTGACCTCACTTGAATCAATGGCCACCATCGTAATCATGGACATTTACTGCGTTACGGACATGACGGAGGTGGAAGAGTGCCTCAAAAGGGTTTTACCCGAATTAAGTGGGCTCTAATTACAACTAACCTCTGGAAATAATAGAAGGCAACGCATGGCCATAGTCGACTTAACCAAAAAACTCCTCTACATGGGCAAAATAAAAATAGGTTGGGTGGTCTGCATGATACGGCGAAGAGCAGTTCCTCTCTGCTGTTTCAAATGCCTAAGCTACGGTCATACAGCACAAGGCTGCAAAGGGCCTGATAGCTCCTTGTACTATAAGTGCGGTTACGCAGGACATAAAAGAACAGAATGCACGGGAGAGGCGCACTGTATCCTCTGCGAGAACGCTGATCCCAGACCTGATGACCTGAGACATATTCCAGGGAGAGGGAAGTGCCGGGTATTCAAAGAAGCCCTCACCAAAGCCAAGGCAGCTGTACAATGTCCCGTGTCCTGCAGATAAACTTACATCGGAGCTCAAACGCCCAAGACCTGCTTGACCAGTTCGCGAGGGTTATGAAAGCTGATTTATTGCTGCTTAGCGAACAATACCGAGATAAAAATTCATCAGCATGGTACCCTGATGAATTTGTTACTTGTGCCATATGGGTTCGAAACGGCACCCAACTGAGATTTCAGGGCCGTGGGCGAAAAGATGATTTCGAGTGGGTCCGATGCCCAGAAATAACATTCTTTAGTGTGTACTTGATACCGAACAAACCAATAACATCTTTCTAGGCAAAGCTCAACTTTTTGGCGGACGCCGTCTTGAGCACAAAGGGTCATGTTCTTATCGGGGGAGACTTTAACGCCAAAGCTATTGAATGGGACATGCCTAAGTCAGATCCCAGGGGGAATCGAAGCCTGAAGATGGCAGCCAGAGTAGGGCTAGCCGTGGTGAACACTGGTAGCACTCCCACTTTCCGCCGCTTGGGCTGCGTGGGCACCATTCCGGACGTGACATTCGCCTCGGAGCCCCTCTCCTCTATGACACACAATTGGAGAGTTCTAGAGGACTATTCGGCCAGTGATCATCAGTACATATTTGAGATCCGTGATCATCATTTGAGATCCGCGGCAACGTTCCTTAACTCCCAGACACACAGCGCTCTGCCTTCGTATGGAATACTGAGAGGATGGAATTGGGGAAGTTTGTCGACACGCTCATGAGATGTTCACCACCATTTGGCTCATCACTGGGGAGCAAAGGACTGACTGCTGAAGACACGGTGAACTCCACAATGAGTACAATCAAGTCTGCTTGTAAGTCATCTATGCCCTGCCGGAAAACTAGACACGGAAAGCCTCCGGTGTATTGGTGGTCCACTGAAATACCTGAACAACGAAGGGAGTGTCACAAACTCCAGCGAGAAGCTCAACGAGCGTGAAGCCAGGGTGAGGCATACACTAGAATGGCAGTATACCGGTCGGCCAGGAAATGCCTTCGTGGACTGATCAACATGAGTAAGGCCCGTTGCTGGCAGAACCTCGTCGAAGACGTGAACAGGGACCCGTGGGCTCTAAACTAGTTATGCGGAAGCTCGGTGCTCGACGTGTGCCCTGCGTGCTTGAAGCGGGCATGATGGACGAGATGATGCGAGCCCTTTTTCCCCAACATCCCGTCCGTGTTGATGCCACCCACAGAGAAACAACATCAGACTGTCCACTCTTCACGAGGAACGACCTGGAACTAGCAGTTCTCTCCATGAAGGCGAAAAAGGCTCCGGGACAATTCGGTATTCCAGCCGAGGTACTGCAACTGGTCTATCAATCTTGCCCTGACTTGCTGCTCAGTGCGTTTTATGCCTGCATGCGGGAAGGCGTTTCCCTGAGCGTTGGAAGACGGCAAGACTCGTGTTGATCAGCAAGGGGAAGGGAAATCCCGAGTCGCCGTCAGCATACCGACCGTTATGCATGCTAGACACGGCCGGGAAAGTGCTCGAGAAACTGATAAAGAGAAGACACACTGACGTTATCCACGCCGCTGGAGACATTTCTCCAAGGCAGTACGGTTTCAGAACGGGACGCTCCACTGTAAATGCAGTCGCGGAGGTGGTGAGAGCGGTCCAATAGGTGGAGGCACAAAGTCGGTCCAACCGTCGGGCAGTCCTTCTAGTGACGCTGGACATAAAAAATGCTTTCAACTCCGCGAGTCGCCGTTCCATTCCAAGTACCAGAATATCTGATGTAGATAGTTTAAAATTACCTGAAGGATCGCAGCCTAGTCTGCGACACGGCACAAGGTCGACGGAGGATGCTAGTCACATGGCCCAAGGCTCCATCCTCGGTCCGGACTTGTGGAACGTCTCCCACGACGGAATGCTCAGACTTGAACTGCCGGAGGAGTCGCGACTGATCGGCTATGCAGATGATTTTGTGGCAGTAGTGGCTGGGTGCACAGTCGATCAATCATTGTTATTAAAGAGACAACTCAAAAACTATTCAATTATGTTAGCATTTGAAGCATTTCCAGCAGTCCCAGGCACAGAAAGAGGCAGAACATCAGATTGGTAGTCCAAAAATACGCTTACACGTCAATGTATATCATCTCCTCGAAATATTGTTATACAGAGAAGAACATACGAGGAATTGGTTTCCTCTAATTAAACGACTGTTTCGATTCAATAATTACTGTCAATTTATCAAGTAAAACCACAAAACTTGCTACAAATAAGACCGATGGCAGTAAAACAAAGAACGAAATGTTTAGTGCCGAAGCAATTAAACAAGCAGAATTTTCACAACTAACGGTTATACACTTATTAACGGTGTTTTTTTATGTAGGTATACAACTTTAAGTTGTAACACCTTTTAATGATACGTTTGGTGTGACAGCTGTCATTGGTTTTATGGTTAGTCATGTTTGACAGTTTTTCATAAATACCTCGACGCCTGAGCAATGTCTGAAAATTGTGTAAATTTATTTTGAAAACAAAAACGGTTCTGTTCGAGAAAGACTTCGCGCACTCCTGCAATTTTATGGCCGATTTTATGGCTTAAAGGTGCATTAAATTAATCAGAAATTAATTATTTCACAAAAATATTATTTTTTGACAATTTATCTATATTTCCACCTTTAGCAATATCATATCGCTGACCTTGTCTCTGTACATTGCTTTCGTGTGGTAATTTTGAAAACATTGTTAGAACCATTCCCACTAACTTTCTTGAAGCATAGCGCTTTATATCTGGTGCTAACTGATCCGCTAGTTCCTCGGTAAAAAAACAATTTATTAAATTCAGAGGCTCTACGACATTTGCCGATAACCTCAGCCGTACTGGCCTTTCGCCGGGAATGAGATTTATCCTGGGTAGTATTTACATTGATACGTCACAAGGTGTCCATTCCGATTTTTGGACTATTGGACTATTTCTATATAGTTATTTCTATATATACTATGGACTATTTCAAAACATAATTCATCGTTTCTAGAACTGTTTTCACTTCTAATATCCATTTTTCTCGGAGTTCGAGCGAAACCAGGCTATGCAAATTTTGCAGATATCGCGATCGTCAACCTCAGTTGTAGGTTGGAAACATTTTCAGAGCTACAAGCCTAGAAGTATCTTTTAATAATTTTATCTAATCCGTTAAGACGTGTGATTTGACACTTCCTACAAAAGAACTCGGCATAATATATCGCACGAGCTGCATGGCATAATGGTCTGATATGAAGAGGATGTTTTATTGAAACTTTAAGTCCAAAATTCTTCTTCTTCAATTTTCAAGGAGATGGCGCTTAGCATATTTTGCGTTTTGCAATGTATTATTAAAGTGGAGTACGGTTTTTCCTTTTTGTGCAAAAATAAAAGTTTATAGATGAGCTGAAAAAATTTTTTTCTTGGAATAGAATGCTTGAAATAAAAATAATCATCTACACACCTACCCTTATGCCTAGGGTATGAAAAATCATGCGTGAAAAATTTTTCACTCTATGTTTGAACATATAGTTTTCACTTATATTTATGTTCAGACTAGTAAAAGGGTCGACTTTTCCAAAAATAAACAAATGCAACAAGTGGATCATGATACAGGACTCCGTAGGGTTCATTTCTGCAGGACTCCGTAGCGCTCAGAAGCTAAGCAGAAGCTGGACTCAACTGGAACCTATCCTAAATGCGATGGAAAACCCTGGATATTCGTTCTTTCGTTAGAATTGTCACTTCGGTTTTTCAAATGCCAGGCTGAATCTACGTATGATCATTTACGCGTCGACTTGTCACATGACCGCGCTCAATTTGAATTTTTGGCTGAGTGCCCGGCAATCGAAATCTGCGTAGCCGATAAATCGCTCCTTATTGTTATTTACAAGTTATTTACAAAAAAATTATAAGCGAAAATTCAAAATATATGATTTATGAAATTATATGAAATTATATTTATGAAATATATGAAATTGATCAAGCCAGATCAAAGGCAATTTGGATAAATAGGATAAGTTCAAGCTGAGAGCAATATTCATAACTAGTAAAAATAACCAGTCGACATCCACCTAAGCTGGTAGTGCCAATCGGTGCGTCCCGGCCTGCGAGTTGGCACCTGACGAGAAGCGGCATAGATTCCTTGGAATAGATTCCACCAGCGAACTGCAATAAGAGGGAATCAATTTGTTCCCATTCGTCCTCCAGAGCCACTTTGAGCTCGGCCTTCGAAGAAATTACCCGCGATTTCAATTTGTTTTCGAAATAGGCCCACAAATGTGCGTCGATTTTTATATCCGGAGATTAAGGGGGCGTTTCCATCACGTGAAGGCAATTATGCAAAAACCACATGCGTGCATTGTGGGATTTGTGTTTTGGGCCATTGTCTTGATAGAACAAATCTGTCTCAGAAACGTCCAATTTATCTATACTTTCGTTAAGATTTTCTTTTAAAATCGATGAATACTTGTGTTGGTCCAGTATGCCAACAATAAAAACTAACTTTCCAGGTCCAGAGGCAGCTATACAGCCCCAAACAATCAATAATCCAGCTCCATGTTTTACGGTTGGTTGAAGGTTAACAGGTTTGTACTCTCCATTTAGGCGTCTCTACACATACTTGACGGACCGGAAAACATTCAATTTGCTCTAGTCAGTAAATAAAACTGTACTCTAATAAGAAAAGTCACGTGATTTATGCTCTTTAGCGAACTAAAGTCACTTTAGCTGATTTATCTTATTTACAAAAGGTTTTTTGCGTGGAACTCTGCCGTTACAATCGCCACTCCTTAGAACTTTTCTCACAGATTCTGTACGTGCAGTAATGTGCAGAAAGTTAGACACTTTTGATTTCTTCTTTGCTTACTGCACGATCCACCGTTCATCTGCCTCTGAAATTTTTTCGGTTGTGCGGATCTAGGATTATTTTCAATACTTGTTAAGTGCATAAATATTAAATGTGGATTTTACTAACAGATTACATAACCATTACATATGGTGCGTGTCGGGGATAACTAATATGGTAAACATCTGTCAACAAACTCCAGTATGTCATAGGTTATGATTTTACAAACAACATAATTTTTTTCGCTTCAAAAATGTCGAATTACGTGCCAGAAAAAGAGGTTTTTCGTGGAAGTCTAATAACTTTCTTTCATTTGAAGAAAATGACAGCAGAAACTTATCGATTGTTAGTGGGAGCATATGGTGAACATGACACTTGTGAACGATGGTTTAAAAGATTTAAAAGTGGCGATTTCGAAGTCAGCAACAAAGACCGTGAAAAACCACCCAAAAAATTCGAAGATCCAGATTTGCAAGCAATATTGGATGAAGACAACACACAAACTGAAAAACAGTTGGCAGAAGCGTTGGAAGTTACTCAGGCAGCCATTTCAGAACGTTTAAAAGCCATGGGAAAGATCCAAAAAGCTGGCAAATGGGTGCCGTATCAATTGACAGAAAGAGACATCGAAAGGCGAAAAATCATTCGTGAAATTTTGCTTGCCAGACAGAAAAGAAAAGGTTTTTTGCATCGGATTGTTACTGGC
Organism: Stratiomys singularior; assembly: GCA_954870665.1. Taxonomy (NCBI): domain Eukaryota; kingdom Metazoa; phylum Arthropoda; class Insecta; order Diptera; family Stratiomyidae; genus Stratiomys; species Stratiomys singularior. Next base: position 109,223,794 of record OX940877.1, on the reverse strand, counting down.
GATGAAAAGTGAATTTATCTCGACAATCCCAAGCGGAAAAAATCATGGGTAGACCCAGGCCAGCCATCAACATCACAACCAGTCCGAAATATTCATGGAAAGTAGACTTTGCTGTGTATTTGGTGGAATAGTAAGGGACCTTTGTATTATGAACTGCTGAAACCTGGTGAGACTATTACTGGCAAACGTTACCGACAACAACTGATCAAATTGAACCGCGCACTTAAGGAAAAACGACCAGAGTTTCACCAGACATTTTAAAGTCATTTTTCAACATGACAATGCTCGGCCGCATGTTGCAATAGCTGTCCAGAACTACTTGGGAAACATTAATTGGGAAGTTCTGCCCACCCGCCGTATTCACCAGACTTGGCTTCTTCTGATTACTACTTATTTCGATCGATGCAGCATGGACTTTCGCAACAGCACTTCCATTCTTACGAAGAAGTTAAAAATTGGCTTGATGAGTGGTTAGCCTCAAAAAATGAGAAGTGGTACTGGCACGGAATCCATCAATGAACAGAAAGATGGGAAAAAGTCGTAGCTAACTATGGCCAATACTTGGATTATTGAATTCATTCGTTCTGTTATTCAAATAAATGCATATTTCAAGCAGAAAAAATCCGCATTTCGTATTGATTTACCTATTATATTAATTTCAAACTGATTAATTATGCCATGAACTGCCAAATGGCTTCTATCGATGATTACTCCAATTCCTTGCACAGAGATCCCGTTTTTGTGATGTTTTTTGACCAATTTCCGAATTTTGTTAGTAGTTTCTTTGCCTCGACGAGCCATGCTAGTTTTGTATACGCATTCACTATAAAAATTTCACAACAAGAAATTAATTCTTTTCGTTTACACTTTGATTATTGTGATTCACTATTAATCTGTCATAATTCGGTGAACTTCAACCTCAAATGTCAAAAGAAAACAAGCGTTGCCAGGTGTCCGAATATTTAATTGGAAATTGACAATCACATATTTCGAATTTTGGCTTATAACTTTTTTGCTGATATAAAGCAAGCTATTTTTTTTCTTCGATTATAAAATAGTATTAACAAATAAATGTTTATGCATTCAATTTTTTCCTAAATGGGATTTACAAAGAGTTACTGTCATAAGCCTTCGTCTCGTAGATCTGTCCGGTTACTTAATTGACCCACTGTACATACGTTTCTTGGTGTTCTTATGGATACAGCTGTGCTCAACTCCAACGACAAAGCTTGCGAGTACTTAGTTGCAACCGATGGGAGCAGTAGAGACATTTTTTGATATGTCTTGTCACAGAAAAGGTTTCTGAATTTACTGTTATGTTTACGGTTTGATAGTGGGGCAGATCGAGAACAAAGAGAACAGAACATTGAGCTAACATATTCGGATTATTTGTAAATAACTGCCAAATAATATACTACATTGGAGAAAGTACAACTATCGATGAAATGTTCATAATATTCAGAGGTCGCTCATGTCACGTCATGCATATGCCATATAAACCATCCAAGTGCAGTTTGAAGATGATGTTTATGAGCGAGGCAAAGACCATTATTTTATTTTTAAAATGGCTACATTTACTGTAGTAAGGGCCCTGCTGGTGGCCTTTTGACAAACGATGAAAAGAAGTTTTTGGTTCCATCAATGCAGTGATTCCTTTGATAAAACCCATACATGGTAGTAATCGGAATATAACGTTGGACAATTTCAGTAGATGCACTAGAAAAAACGTGGTCTGACATGTCTGGGTACTCTAAAAACCAAAAGATAAACTCCCAAAGAGCTCCTGCCATTTGAATCAAGAACTCTAGGATCTACGCTCTATGGATTTACCAAGCAAATTACCTTAATTTCTCACGTACCAAAGAAAGTTTTGACTTTGTGTTTTGACTAAGTTCATTTTTTTGTTTGTGATTATTGATCTCATCTCTAGTTTTTTATTTTAACTACCACCTGCATTGTTATTTTTATTGGTTAGTTTGATTTTATTCTTTCACCTGTAATTGAACGATTTTTAAGAACTTCGGTAAGCTACCTTTTTTAGTTTCTATGGTAAAGACTTAATACAGTCAAGTAATGTATCATAATACCAACGTTTTAACAACGGATACATACCAATTTTTACAAAATACACTAATATTATCAAATTACTTTGATATACTCTGTAATGATATGTAGAACATATCAGTTTATTACAATTGATTAATGTTGAAATCACTTCAATTAAATGCAATTTCCAATATGTGAACCTTCTATATCAAAATTTCACCTTAGGTTGTCGTATGCATCAAGAGCGAAATTCATTACTTGAAGTATCATTGACTTAATTATTCAGCTATCTTTTGCTCATGCTACCATAATAATCTTCAATTGCAATATCAAAGACAATTAATTTAATTATAGTGCAGAGGAACATCAGAGCTTGAAGTTTTAAGCGAAAATCATCAGTATCAGAACTTAATAGTTAGGATATTTTGATCGATAACCTCTCTTAAGCCTCTTTCTGCCTATCTCACTTGTATTGAATTTAATTAATAACATTTCGAGCCTTGTCTCACTCCATGTGTTAACATTTCAAAGTTTCAAGCTGGCTATTAATCTCAAACTTAGTTGATTCTTAAGTTCATCTGCATTTGGTTATCCATTCATTCAAACCATCAAAGGCTCAAATATCTTGTGTCAAACTTTACTTTGACACAACGCCATTCAATAGCGTCTTAAACATTTTTTGGTTGGGAGGTAAATGCATGTACGTACGGAGTGTTGGACTCCCATAGTCATAAGTGTTTGGACTATCCACTAAACACCTCTTCTTCAAACTGAGAACCAAGTCTGAAACCGGTTGACTCACTACTTTGGGCCAGGTCTCATTTTGCAACGCCGTCCGGTGTCGATCAGGGGGATAACTATTTTAGCGGGAAGGGGTGGAGGAAGCGGGATTACCAGAGCAGTTATCCCCTAACCCCGACGTGATCGGCTGCAGCGAGTAAATTTTATTTTTCTGGTCTGTTCGAACATAATGTTTCGGAAGCTTCCATTTGTCTACCAATCCAAGCATTGTAGCGATATAATTATCCGGGGTGAGCTCTCCTGTATAAGTCCTAGCACAGCCTGTCCCATCGTTTCCCAGTAAAAAATATAGGGCTTTTCAATGATTTCAGTCGACCACTTGTACACTGTCGGCTTGCCGTGCTGGGGTTTTCGACGGGGCACGGAAGCACTGCGAGCATTCGTGATGATGCTCATAGTCGAGTTCACCAAGTCTTGAGCAACTAGCTCTTCGATTCCCTGCGAATTCTCCATCAGCGGCATGCCAACTGCCGTGAGCACGTTGAGAAACTGCTCAACGTCCATCTTCCAAGTGTTCCAATTAATCGTAGAAAGTCGAGAGGAGTTCAAGGTTGTGTTGAAATGTTGTATGGAAATATGTTTTTCTTATCTCGGAACATTCCTTCGTTACCGTTGCTTCCTTTGATTCGTACACAGATGCGTTTCGGTGGTGTGCCATCTTCGTTGTGATGTTCCGTTCACTCATCAGCACACAGAAGATGAAACGCATTGAAACTGTACAAGTAACAACCAATTGGGCAAAATTGTTTATAACTTGCAAGAAGACAACAAACTGTCCATACACCACTACCAAGAACCGACCTTCAACTCCCCTCAAGGTATCGGATCTACTCTTGTCCTTGCCTTATATGATGTAAACGTCACCCCTTGGAGCCCACTTTTCTCCAAGCCCTATCCTCTCCTCATCTCCTCCCATAATGTTCTCATTAGAAGCAGCAAAAAATTCGAAAAATATATTGAAACGATTCCAATGCTTCAAAAAAACTAATTGGCGCATACATACAATTCCATACAATTATAAACGACCAAATCCTTTTAGCTCTAGGCACTCTAAGTTCTCTAAATTCAGTGGAAAAATAGAACGGAAAAAGAGGAACTTAGAAGTACCATTTGGTGATCAATAGACAGTAGTGTACGAAAATATAGCAAGTCCAAAAGACCACGTTATCGAACTAAAGTAAAGAAGGGGTAAAGCCCCTAGAATTGACGGAATACCTAATATAATCATCAAGAACTTTCAATCCACCTTCATGAAGCACCAAGAACCTATGTCTAAAAGACATAAAATCAGCACTAACTAGAAAACACTCGGTTGGCCTACTAACCATCGATATTGAAACGCACTCGATACCGTCTGGCATGATGGCCTAATCCATGAATTTAAAGGGTGTAGTACTCCTCCTTACCTGCTGAAGCTAATCTCATCATTCTTGAATAATAGAACATACCACATGAAAGTTCAAGGTCCAACATCCACTACAAAAACTACTCCCGCTGCTGTTCCGCAAGGGTCTTGTCTGAGTCCGAAACTTTATATATATACACGTCTGACATTCCCATTAGTGAAAACTGCCAAGAAGCTGCTTTGGTGGACGACATTTGTCTATTCGCCTCTGGCAACAATCCTAACCAGATCATCTCCAACCTAGAAGAAATGCTGGAAAAAAATCTACCGATTCTTCTACAGATGGATAATACAATCAATGTCAAGAAGACCTCGGCAATATTTCTCAGTAGAAAAAGTAAGCCAGCCATGCTGTCAAACAGACCCATAAACTTTTAAGGACAAATGATTCCCTGGTCGGAAGAACTGACTTATTTGGGTCTAAGACTCGATCGCAAACTGACATTGAAAAACCATATCGAGCACATCAGTTTTATGGCATTCAAGTCGGTTCTGTCTTTATATCCATTACTTAATCGAAAGTCGCGTATGAGTCTATGCAATAAAATCCTTATCCTGAAAAGGAGCATTCAACCTATAATTATCGACAGAGTTCCCACGTGGAACCAGTGCGCTAATTATCTTAGGGCTAAGCTTCAAGTCCTACGAAATCGTTATTTAATAATGGTCCTAAACAAACCTTACTATTTGTCCTCCAGATTACTACACCTAATTTAATTAGCTAATATTACCCCTATCAGCAGGCTTAGTAGAACTAATCTGCTCAAAAAAGCTAAATACTTCCCGAATCCCCTCATAAAATCTCTCAATGATATTTAACATCAAGACTAAGTGTTCTCAGTCATGGATTGGCATAGAGTAATAAGATTATATTTTAAATCATAATGTCATGGATTTTAATCCGAAATCGTCACGGCGACGAAAGCAGGACGAGTCAGCCTTGCATTTACAGCCGGATCTGAAGTCCTAGAGACGTGGCAACGAATTGTACCCTGGAGGTCAACGACTCGGCAACTCTGAAGTTCACTACGATGGTGGCTGCTGGCGGACTAGCTCAGTTCGGCGAGGTTTGCGGACGTGGGTGGGACCCGAGTGAACTTTCGCTCTAGTTCCATTATTGAACCAGCCACCGAAAAACCCGATTATCCGAAGTGAACATTTCAAGCATTACTTTACTCTACCTTTTACATTCTTTTACAAATCAACCCAACAAAACCGATTGGACCTCCGCTCACCGAAATACCTAAACACCGCAGTGCCCGAAAATACACTTCGTTAATTAACACTATCGCAAAAAAAGAAATCGAGTGGTTACGCGAATGCCAAAAGAAATTTACGGACCGAACTACAAACATTTTACATTCTACTACATTCAGTCCAAGATGCAACGAGTCATGGCTGCTGTTCTCACGGTCAAGCACTGCAATTTCGAGCCTCCTTTGCACGCTCTTTGGTTAAATTCACGGATGTCGCTTGGCTTGGAAATTCGGGCCAGAACTTTTGTTAACTGCCAAATGATTTTTGCAGGTAACTTTACAAGACAACTGACCTTTTACCCGTCGCCGATCTTCCGGGCCCACTCTTCTTCCGATTGAAAAAAAAATACTTTTCTATTAGTTTTTGCCACACAAGTTTCGGGGAATAATGATATTGGAACCGTAGTTTGCACAGCAAAAAAAATAAAATCGATGCGGCACAATACAACGACAATTTCTTATTATTCACTGGCCTTGATCAATCAAATTTTGAAATTTTCTACAAATTTTGAGATCGCAGCACAGAACAACAATGATATAGAGAGTAAAATCACACGATAACAATGTAATTCGCCCGCAAAGGAAACCATATACATGTCAAAGAGAGGAATTCAAAACGCACGTCCGCATTTCGAACTCGAATATTCGTCCCAGAATCAGGATTTTGAAACCGTTAAGTAATCACGGAATTTACAGTTGGAACCTTGCCTAGCCTTTCCCTTCGACGGCATTTTTTCCGTTTTCCATTCCGAGCAATCTTTTTTTTCAAATTTTAATTTTGTAATTACAGTTACCGGGTTCGTCGTGGGGTTGTCACTGGTTTGGAGTCGCACTCACGCGCGCGCATTATTTCCATCAACTTTGGCTTGTTTGCGGCGTAGCTGTCGCTCAGTTCGAATACACTTGTTTCCTGGAATTTTTTTGGTTTTCCGAACAACCCATCCAAAACTTTTCCTATCTCGCACGAACCCGCACACTCCGCTAGACACGAACCGCTCATCGGCAACCGGATCCCACGCCTGTTCGTCGTTGTGGCTTTTTTTTTTATTCCGCCAGCGTGTCGCCGTGATGGCATTGTCCCACTTGCGAGGTGAATTTAGGCTAAACTCGTAACTCTCAAGTGTGTGTCACCTTGGCGGAATTGCCACACTTGAGAGGCGAATCACTACAATACGTATTATAAGAGAAATAGATATAAGTTAGATGCAAGCCTAGTAGAGATTTATTCTAAATTTTCCTCTCGATCTAGTTTCTAGTACGCAACCTAAGATAACCTATCAAGAAATTAGTATAATTTTATGTTGACATAGATGTAATGAAGTTTAGACATAAGTAAACAACAGTTAGAACTTGTACAAATGATAATACCAATAAAGAATTATATATATTTATACACCCAGCAGTGGATACCAACTGCCATAATTAGGCAAATCGACTATATTGGGAGGATTGGGAAACGACGCAGTTTCTGACATCATAATAGGGTGAATTCGACATGTTTGATAGAGATAGAGGATCATAGGAGAATTAAACTGCCATGAACATCAGTTCGGCTTGCCTGTAACAATTTAGCTACTTCACACATAATAGATTAGGAAAATATTGATTGCTTAGAATGACACAAAAGACTGAAGAGCCAACCTAGATCTCTTGGCAGATCTTAACAAAGTGAGGATCTAGCAATGATTTCACCCAGACTTAGATTACCGCACGGTCCTTGTTTTTATTTCAAATTTTAACATGAAAAATGAAAAGTCAAACAGGTGACACTAGCCGAGCTTGCGGCGTGGAAGAATTAAACTTAACACCCCTTTCCAACTTCTCCGAGGTTGATAGAGAAGCAACTAAAATGAATTGAGTAGAATCACATAACACAGTTGGAACTTCTAGAAACCATGAATGAAAAGACCTTCCGTATTTCTGTTGGGGCGATTGAATGGATCTTTTGTTCAGTTAAATGTTAAAGGGAGTCTTCGAGTCTCTTTCGAGTCGTTTCTCTTTTGCGTTAAATAGTGGGCCAAAATCTGAAAATAAGCAGTAGTTCACTTGTCTATTGACTTGAAATAATCAGTTCGAAAACAACATGGAATGTGAGTATTCAATAGCACTCTCAGAGCACTCCATCAATAGTTGATATATGATGCTTTCAGAAAGTGTTCAAGGTGCGCCTCGAACAAAAACGATACAAATGTATAGTAAGTATTATAAGTGAGGCTTGAGGAATAATCCAGTCGTACAAGTAGCAGAAGATCTGCATGTGCACTGGTAGATTCTATCACCAAAAATGACCAAGCAGAACCAACTTCAATCATTTCCAAAAACAGGACGGAAAGACAACCTTTTTATATTATACTTAAGGATGTCGCACCCTGGAGGGATTTTCAAAACAAAGAAAATCTTGAAAAATAAAAATTGAAATTCAAGAGCAAATTGACAGCTGGAGATCGCATTGAATTAATACAGATATATGAGCTGGTATTTTTGAAAGAGGTATAAGTCCATTTTTTCATATATTGAGATATTTAAGGGTTTACGTTTGAATCAATATAAAAATATTGGCCAATTGTAATCAATTCGAGTGATGTTTTTTACACTATACACCTTTTAAATTTTCTTATAAAATAATAATTACAAATTTTTTGAAAAAATAAACGATTTTTTTTAGCTCCACATGGACTTATACCACTTTCAAACATAACATATTACAATCAATAAAACAGGAGCAAATTTAAGTCCATTTTTTTATAGACATAATAAGCTTTACTGAAATGGATTTTTATGTAAAAAGTAATAGTTAAAATGAAGACATTTAAATACACGAATAGCAAAGTTTATTAAGAGTTTATTTGAGTTATATTGAAAATATAAAAATTAAAATTACTTCGTTACGACCTTAAAATTAAAAAAAAAAAAATTTTAAATTAGTTTTCTTTTACAGTTAGCATATTGAAGTATTCATGGTGAATAGGTGGTATGTAGGGTAATAAGCTTATCATGTCGTTATATTTGTCTCTTGTTATGCTCCTTGAAGTTTTGTAAAGTGGTAACATATTAATTTTGCTGAGGTTTCTTGGTCTTCCCTTTTTTCCAAATAAAAACATTGTTTTAAATGGAGCATTTTCTTCCATACAAAGTTTTTAAAAAATTTTGTGAGGTTCATTCCTTTTGAACCTCATCCAACATATTTTGAGCCAGTTTACAATTTCTCCGTTCGTGTTTTTTTTTCAGTTTGTAATTGCCTCTTCCAGAGATTTGGTTGAGTCTTCTCTTTTCATTTTATACATAATGAAGCTGTTTTTTTTCGGCAAGCTTTTATTGCATTATAATAATCTTAGGCAGTGTATAATTGATCCTTTTTCTTTAATGCTGTTTCCACCACAACTGCAATATCTCTGTCGTTTGGAAGAAATGAATGACCTGACAGTAAAAATTTGTGGTCAATAACATTTATGTTATTATCGTCTGATTGAACAATCCTTAACCACATCAGTGCGAGCTTAATATTGCGATTTTGTCCGGTACACATGTCACTGTATGCTATGATATGATCTTGAGTGGTTATCTTCTGAATATGCTTCAGACAGCAAGATGCTATTTCTTTCGCACCTCTAGATGCTACAGTTTCCTCCCATGCATACATATGAATTCTATTGTCATGAAAATTATGAAAACCTTCATTAAGAAAATACATGTTTCGCTTATAGTATGCAACAGAAACTGTTAATTTGGGATATGGAAGCGCCTTTTGTAGATCAAAGGAAAATGCGAAATATTTATCTGGGTTCATTGATGCTAAGTCTTGATCTTCTTTTAAAGCTTTTCTAGCCAGTTCTGCATTTCTCAAATGTGTGCTATGTTCCTCTAAAAGGCTGCTTTTTTCATTAAGGTCTGAGGTAGCTTTAATTTTTAAATGCAAGCAATCGCGTTTTTCACAAGTATCTTTATGTGGGTGATGAAAACTTAAATAGAAATTATTTTTAAAAATTTTCCTATATATTCGCTCGCTGAGAAATGTTGTATGGTTTTCTTCGCACTTCTCAGGATACAAGTTGTACATTTTTCTTAAGTTCAAATCAGAGCTCAGGTATTTTCTATTTGGATTATTAGAACGCGTGTAATGACTTTCATAGTGTGGAAAACTTTTTATATGATCTTTTGCTACATTCACTAGTTTCTCATCACTCTTTCTGCAAGATCCTTTCATTTTTCCACGTAAGTCATTTCCTATTATCTTTGCTTTGAGAGCCCTATGTAGTCTGCCTATAGATATCTCAAATGTATCTATAAAGAACTTTTTACATACCTTATTGCTTTCCTTTTCAATATTTAAAAAGTATTCATAACTACAATCTCTGGCTGATCCCTTAAAATTTTTGCCTCATGTTCTTGTTATTGGCGCACGCTGAGTGGATGCATACAAGAACGTATTTTGTTTGTTAAAATCCCCCATTTCCCAAAATAAATTAAAAAGTGATATTCGATGACTCTCTGTAATACGATTCGCGCACAATTTCTTACATTTGCAAACCTTATTTTTGAATTTCTTTGCAGGAATAATATTTCCAGTTTTTGTATAATATTTTACTCCTTTATTCCTTTTACTTTTCCTAATCTTCTGATCATTATTTTGATAATGTGATCGAGATTTAGTAACATCGTCTTCGTTAGTCGTTGAATCACTTAATTCAGAAATTCTAATTCTCTTCTTAGTTTGTAGAAATCTGGAATTAATACTGTTCAAATTGCTTTCCTCATCCGATTCATAAATTCTTCTTGTTTTTCTTCTATTCATGGGTTTTATTTCTATAACAAATAAAATTCAATATTCCCGGCAAAAAAATTATTACTCTTACTTACTATCATCACTTTCAGACCAAATTGACAGATTGTCGTATTCTTTACAAGTATATGAACTCATTGTAACAAATAATATTATTTATTTAAACCTTTAATTTTCTGCTCTAATAGCAGTTATATTTAAATAATACTCCCACTGCAATAGATTAGTGTAAGAACCAAACAGTAGGATTTGCGAAGGAGAACTAAACAAAACCAGTGTTTAATTACTTCTCATCATTTCATCATAACAATAATACCTTTATCTTGTTAACAATGTCGTTTTTTAATACACTAGCACTAGATAAGTAATATCTGCTAATGAGCAGCGTGCACTGAAGTAGCAACAACCAATAATAATTGCAATAAGACAGTTGTTTTAATTATAATTATTAGGAACGGACTTATTCCACTTTCAAAAGAAATATTTATGCGATAGCATTGTACATCGAAACTGTTTTTGTTGATTGTATGTCGAATTAAAATTTGATTGGAATTGTGATTGTAACCATGGAGAGAATGTGTCTATATAGCTCAGTAAAAATACCGTTAACTTATTTTTTTTAAAATAAGTGGACTTATACCACTTTCAAAAAAACCAGCTCATATCAATATATGAATACAGATTTATTGCACAGTGGAACTTTATAATACGGTATGATTTATCTTCATTTCTAAATATAAAAACATTTCCAACCGTTTGATTAAAATACAAACTCAGTAAATTTTTAATGTTAGCTTGAATTATTTATTTCAGAAGATTTCAAGTAAGATATTTAAATAGTTCGGTATTCAATGTTCAATGTTATTCAATGTAACTTTATTATGCTTGACTTGTTAGCCAACTGCATCATATTCCGCTTACATATCTTTCTGTAAGTATAATTTGATATCATAACTGTGTTGAAACTTATATTCAAAAATCAATAATTCGTAAGGAACGTCTTGCCTTAAAATTACATTCACATATTCTACTCATGAAAGAGTCCTTATACATTTTGACGTATAATATTTACGTTGTTGCTCTTGTATGCAACAAAAGGAGCGTTGAAGCCATGCATCTGCGAGCGAACTTTAACGTTTATCCTTTGCTTCTACGACGAAGGCAACGACTGGGAAAGAAGATTTACAAAATATTAACTGAAACGAATGTCTATTGGAAACATGTCTGCCTTAAAATATGTTCAGTACAAACGTGCTCCCTAAACTTCTTATGAATACACTTTCTTCACAGAATTCCTGGAAATCGTCTGTTCACTGCTGAAATAGAATAAAAAGCAAAATTTGTCCACACATTCATGTCATTTTTCTTTGGGAGCAATCATCTTTTATGTAGTTTTCCACAGTCTGTTAAGGTAAGTTAATTTATTGCATATTCCTTGAATTTTCTTGGCATTCCGTCCTAAATCCCAGACAGGTTTTTTTTGGGTTGGGGGATGAAGGCAATTTACGCCCGGAGTGTCGGACTCCTAGGAGCGCATGCTACCAGACTACACACTAAACACCCCCCTGTCAAGAGACTCTAGCCTGGAACCGTTTGACACATTATTTCGGGCTAGGCCTCTTTTTACTTCGCCCTAGGGCGCCGTCATCCTAGAGAAATTTCCCCCCAGCGGGAGGGGGCAGGATGGAGGAGGACTGCTGGAAAGGAGACCCCCTAGACCCCGCGCCAAAGGTTATACATGGTACATTTTTTGGCAGTAAGTATTGCCCGAGAGCAATGTGCCACACAGGGCCATTTGTCGAAACTTTTCAGCATTTCTCCGACCAGATTGTCTGGAGGAAGCTCTCCCAACACCTTCCACAAGTCCTGCCGCATCCTGTTCCACCTTCTACAGCTGAAGAAAGTGTGACATGCGTCGTCGGGGCAGAAAATGCTGTCTGGGGACCGTGGTTTACCAATCTTGTGCAGGTAAGACTAAAAATACCCATGCCCGCTAGACAGGTTTAAATATGTTACATTCAGGTGCCTATTAATTGGCGACGAGAAATTATGGTCAGTGTTCTAATTGTTTCACATCACGTCTACTTTGGGGACTTTTGGTACATAAATCGTATTTAAAATTTTCAACCTACAGACGAAAATAATTACACAAGTTATGAAGACTTCATTGGTAGCTAATTGCAATGAATTTAAGAAAAACAAAGCAAGGAAAATACTACAACCCAACAAAATTCTTCAGTTAGATGAATAAGTCATTCTTAAGACGCAACAGCTTACAACTGAACTTGAGTCTTGAGGCGGGTTATACCCCTATTATCACGATCGAATGTGCAAGTGAAGGTTATGACTGATAATTTTCTAGAAGGTCGAGTTGAAAAATTTTCATGTTTTCCTTTATGAGGAATGTACAATAAATCTATATGCAGCGATAATGTTAAAAGGAACGAACTTTTGAATAATTTCTTCATGAATATTCTTGAAAACTTTCTTTCATTTTCGCTGACACAAATAAAATAGAAGACAGAGCGCAATGGCTAAAACAAAAGAGTACGATGACTAGAAAGGGTTGACTAAAATATTTAAGGACCAAGGTGGGAAACCAGAATTAACAGGTAGCCTAGAAAAATAACGAAGAAGAAGAAGAAAGGATAAAGAAGGAACAGGATATAAATAGCATACAGTAGGTATAAGGATAAGTTTTAACAAAAGATAGAACAATACTTCATATGCAAGAGAAGCGGTGTAAATGAAAGTATACAGGAACTTAAAGAAAAATGAATGATATATTAAAAAACAAATTTTTCAAAAGTCAAAAGGATTGATACCGAAAAAAGAAAACTATGAAAGGATATTTCAAAGTACATTTCGATGAAAGTGATCACCACTCTCTCTGTAAACAGGGCCTTGAAATGTCTGCAGTTATACACTCAATATTTGAATTGGAAGAGAGAAATGGAGATATCCATAAAATTGGTTTGAAGTCCACTGTGATTTTGTTAGCTTAGTTGTAAATCACTTATGTAATCGACTGATAAAACGAGGGTGAATAAACTATAAAAAATATTTTATTCAAAATTTATTTATTGAAAAGTAAAAACCAACTTCATATCAATATTCATTATTTTCTTCCCTAATAAACACGAAAAATCTGTCATTGCAGGTATGCTTGCGACAGGAGCCTATTGCCAGCAAATCCCTTCTGCCATATCAAGCAGTCCAAACGAAACAAATTCACAAGCCAATACTTCCGGTATTTTGTAAGCACAAAACAGCAAGAGTACTTCAAACAGGACAGGACCAAAACAAATTTCATTTATTTTATCTTAGCAAATATTCTCTCATTTTTTGTGTTCGACAAAAATAATTCTGAAAGCTTTTGTATAAAAACGTACGCCGAGCAGAAGAACACTTAAGCTTTTTCCATCTCTTTCTGTGAGACACCACCTGAGAGTGATGTTGCTGTTTCAGTTTAGCCTTTTGCTTAGACTGTTTGGGCTTAGAATATCCGGAATGTGAAGTGGATAATTAAGACGAGTGAAATTCCTTTAGTTTCAAAGCCGTTACAGCACATGGAGCTTGAATTTGTCGGTTTCATCATTAAATGCTTTTCTCATTTCCTCCAATAATTTGCAGTAGTAATCTGCAATGATTGTGGGTTGCGAAGGAAAAACAAACGAAAAAATTGACCTGATGAACGCAAATCTCGACAAACGCTTCAACGTCTGACTTCTGGTCAACAGATAATTGGTTTATCTAGTCTATTTTTCACAGTGTTGTATGTTAACTGAAATACTCGGTTTAGGATTTCAATGCCTTTTGCTAGCTTGCGCTGGAATTTCGGGCAACACATCCTACAACTCATTGAATTAGGTGATTTTCCACACGTTCTTGTATTTAGTCGTATATTTTATATCTAGTTTCGGAATCCACGACGAGGGTTGCTTTTTAGCTTCCGAGATAGGAAATGTGATGAGGAAGTTTTTCTGCAGGGGGAAAACATGCTGTGATCGGAGGTCTCCGCTATCGGCGAAGAGTCGTTGGTAAGGATCACTTGGTGAAATGCTATTATTGAAATGTACTGTTTTCTGCTCTGTGAAACATAACTTCACACATTCCTCATGATTTGCAATCGGACTTGGGACCTATTTAGCAGAAACTACGATACTATTGATGGCAATAGCCCTACATATCTCGCGGCCATTTTGACGCGGCCATTCACTCTAAGTACGAGCAAAAATAGACAAATCACCGAGTTATTATTGTTATCACAAGGGTCCTATTCTTTTCGCTGTAATTATTTTACCTTTTTTGCCGATGCAGTTTTTGTAAGTGTCGAACACGAGCGAAAACAAGTCTGTCCCGCTAATTGTTTCCGAAGCTTTTCGCGTTTGGCCACATAAGTTACACTATTTATCAAATTTTATATGATTTAATATAACTATCCAATAATAGTTCTATCTACAAGTCAGCCTACTTATGTTCAGGTGTATGTAGGTGCGGGTGGAGACTAACGTACGGCTCCAGTCCCAAATGATGATTGAAAATCAAAATGTACCGGTATTTTCTTAAAAATTTCGAGCACTACAAAAATTCTAGTCGAGTCCCGTTAGATTGGAATTTTGAGCGTAGCTTATACAAGTTACAAAGAAAGTATACATACTCCGCGGAAATGGCGGTTTCTAACTCATAATACACTACGGGGTAAAGACTTATTTACAAAATACATTGTTTGGCGCCGTATTAAACATATCAAATGTTCAATGTATTAAAGAAAAGAAATAAGTTTATTTCTTGCTTATTTTATAAACCCAAATCAACATAAAAACATTGTTTTATTGGGTCTATAACTTAATTCGTGCGATTTGCTAAGATATGGCGTAACTTGTATAATATTACATCGTTCCAATATTCCGAACCTGCGTTGGAAACCTACTGTCATTGTACGTCTTTTCAGTGTATGTCATTCATTTGAAGCGTTAACAACAATAAGTTTTTTTCACTCAAATATGTCGAACTTTGTTCCTGAAAAAGACTTTTTATGCAGGGAGTTCTTCTTCATTACTGTAATATGAAGAAAACTGCTGCCGAAAGTCATCGTATTATGGTGGAAGTTTATGGTGAACATGCTCTAGCTGAGCGAACCTGCCAAAAGTGGTTTGCACGATTTAAAAGTGGTGATTTTAGCTTGGAAGACGATGAACGTTCTGGGCAGCCAAAAAAGTTTGAAGATGAAGAACTGGAAGCATTACTCGATGAAGATTGTTGCCAAACACAAGAAGAGCTCGCAAAATCTTTGGGTGTCACTCAAGCAGCCACTTCAAAACGTTTAAAAGCAGCTGAATATATTCAAAAGCAAGGAAATTGGGTTCCACATGAACTCAAGCCGAGAGGTGTCAAAAGGCGGTTTTGCATGTTCGAAATGCTGCTGGAACGCCACAAAAGGAAGTCATTTTTGCATCGGGTAGATACTGGTGATGAAAAGTGGATCCATTACGATAACCCCAAGCGCAAAAAATCATATGTGAAATCCGGCCAACCAGCCAAATCAATGGCAAAGCCGAATATCCATGGCGCGAAGCTAATGCTCTGTATTTGGTGGGATCAGAAGGGTGTGCTGTATTATGAGCTGCTAAAACCGGGTGAAACCATCAATGGAGCACGCTACCGAACACAATTAATCCGTTTGAAGAGAGCAGTAGCCGAAAAACGCCCGGAATATGCGACCAGACACGAGGCAATAATTTTCCATCATAACAACGCTCGGCCCCACGTTGCTTTTCCGGTTAAGAACTATTTGGAAAACAGTGGATGGGAAGTTTTACTCCACCCACCTCATAGCCCAGACCTTGCCCCTTCTGACTACCATTTGTTTCGATCGATGCAGAACGCCCTCACTGGAATACGGTTCACATCAGAGCAGGATATCAAAAATTAGTTTGATGTATTCTTGGCTGCCAAGCCGGCGCAGTTCTTTTAGGATGGGATCCACAAACTGCCAGAAAGATGGGAAAATGTCATAGCTTCAGATGGGCAATACTTTGAATAATACTATTGCACATGTTTTTCTTAAATAAACGATTAAATTTTGGGAAAAAAACCGCACTGAGTGATCTGAATGTGATTATTCTGAGAATTTGTAACGGTACAATAGCAATTATTTGTATCCAATTTAAGAGTTGTCTTTTCTCTATATTTTTCACGGATGAAAACTATTGGCATTGTTTCTTAATAACGTTAAAAATAAAAATAAGCCCAAAAGTAAAGGAAATTCATTTGAAACTCGTGAACAAATAATGAAATTGAGAAAAAGTGGAAAATGATTACGCAAA
Organism: Stratiomys singularior; assembly: GCA_954870665.1. Classification (NCBI taxonomy): domain Eukaryota; kingdom Metazoa; phylum Arthropoda; class Insecta; order Diptera; family Stratiomyidae; genus Stratiomys; species Stratiomys singularior. The sequence continues at coordinate 109,207,177 of OX940877.1, read as the reverse complement.
ATTGTGGAAATTGTAGGTTAACGTGAAACTAGTGCGCAAACTGTATTAAGAAACTTTGCAAATAACACATCATTGGAAAGTTTAATCACCGTATGAACGTGAAATAATAAAGACCGTGAAGAAGAAACCTTTCACTACAACTGGTGAAATGGTGGAAAATATAGCCGGTACAAGTGTCCATTCAGAAACAATTCAAAACGTCCTGATGAAAAGTAGTTTCTCTAATCGAGTTCTACGAAAAAACCTGTAAAGGTAATGTTAATAAAACAGACTCGATTTTCAACTAAATTACAAATAAATAATAACAAATTCTTTTGGAATAAAGTTTTTTGAGTGACGAAAGCAAAAGTAAATAAATATCCATAGAGGACAAGTTTCGACTAGATTTTGGCTGCATAAATTTTCTAATTGATCATTATTAATTCATGTCAATTAATTTTCTTTCACAATTGTGTCCCTTTTACGGAAACAGACACAAAGATATGATGTCATAAAATTTTGTCAGGCTTATGTTACTTCCATGCAATTTCAATCCTAAAATATTGCATGTGCATATATAAAATTACACAGTTCTGTGAGAAATTATAGACTCAAGCCTATATTTAACATTTTTTACGGAATTGTTCTAAAAATTGAAATCTGTTTCAATTATTTATCTGTTTAGTTCTTTTAAGTTCAAGGTTAAAAATCGCAGAACCCGAGTTTTGCAGCTGTCAATGATAATAAATTCAATCGCTATCTGGAGTTTGCTGAGTTAGGGGGGAGAGTTCTGATATTTGGAAGATCTGGATGTGTGTTTTTATAGAAATTTTTAACTAACTGTGGCTTTGTAAACAGTTTGAGAAATTTTTTTATTCCTTAAACCCACGAGAAGAACAACTAATTGATGCTGAAAAACAAAGAATTATTGACTTGAGGAACTGTGAAAAACTCGCGAGAAATTGCGATTGAAACTCCGAATTGTTTGAAGCTAGGAATCGAAATTATGGAAGGAAGAAGTCATTTAAACGCCATTAGCATGAAATTTCTAGAAGTTTGACCTTGGATTGCAATCCTAGTTTATTGACATGAAAATAAAAAATAAAGGAAAATTTATTAAGTATTAAATAAAAAACATTTTAAAATATTCTATTGAGTTTCTTATTTTGCACAGAATGTAATCCTGACTTTTATGATTTTTTGTTTAATATTTAATTATTGTAACGAATATAATCACTATTTGCCTACAAAATTTCCTTAAATAAATAGTATTCAAAAAATCTACAGTTTTTTGAAAGAAAATTTGGCGTTGCTTTGTTTATGTACAGCTGCGAAAAATATAGTACTATCAGCGGCTACAACAATCTCTCTTAAGGAATTTTAATTCTATTAAAATTGAATTCTATAAAATTCTATCAAAACTGTGCTCAGTTTTGTATTTTTCTATATGCTTCAGTTTTACCATTTACTTTCATATTCACTTCTTTTCATATCGTCCATACTTCCCCTTCAACATTCCAACTTTAATTAAAGATATCCTTAGGGGATCCTTGAACAGTAAAATTTAAATTAACTGTGACCCGTTCCAGAGTTTCTAAGTTTTTCAGGTTTTGACAAAGGTTAATGTTTGTGTGAATTTTGTTTTTAAGGAGTTTTATTTTGTTTTAATTATATACTTTTTTTTGTTTTCGAACGTTTTTCTATTGAATCAAAGATCAAGACTGAAGCAAAAAAGACGCACTCATGGATCATTTTGCCAGCCTTCCGAATGCTTCTAGGACGTTTTGCTACTGTTATCGTTTCAGTGCTTAGCTTATTTTGAGTTTGTGCTTGAATGTTTCCTTATGCTTCAACTTTAATCACTTGTTTTCATTTCGTCCATATTTCTCCTTCCTTAATGCATCATTTATTCACAGTCTCCTATAAACTCTCAATATTCTTATGCGTCCTTTCTATATTCAAATTGATTCCCGCAGTGAACTTTAAAATTGCCATTAATTTTGATCCTTTGAAGAGTTCTAATGTTTTGCCAAATGTTCGTTTGAATCACAATTTTTGCGTGAATTTTGTTTGCAACGAATTTTATTTTATGGTTTTTCTTTTGTTTTCAATTCTTTTTCTTTTAAATAAATTATGAAGTCTGAAGCACAAAAAGGTAATGCTCATGCTATTAATTTTTTTTTGCTTAACGGGTTATCATTGGTAAATAAATTGGTAATGGTAATATTTAATGGTAATTTAATTGGTAAACTAATTAATGATTACTAGAGATCAGAACATGTTTATTTTGTTTTTTTGTTTTTTTTTTACAATTTCAATGAATTTCTTAGTTGTGTTTATACGGACAGTAATCAAAGATATAAAAGTTTAAGAAAAAAAAACCCGACTCGAAACGTTTAAAGGTAGGTTTCGATACTGATAAATTCTGAATTTATTTTTCATTAAAATTCAACAGTCTTGAAGGGTAGTTAATTCAGATACGTTCAAATTTCATAAATAATGTATTGGTCTGCTGGGCTGGTTTACCTTGTATTTAAATACTTTTTTGTAATTTTCCCCAATTCTCAGATGACATCAATCTTGAGAAAGGAATTACAAATGGAAAGTTATTCTTATAAAATATAAATGGTCTCGCAATGCTTAAGAACGAGTGTCTCAGTGGGCTTACTACACATACGGTTGACAAAACTCCTGCACAACGAAAACTTCAAGAACTACAGAATACAGGACTAAATATATGTGTGCAGCACTTTAGTAGTAACCCTCTCTTTTAGAGAATATAAAATTTAAGTGAAAATACATTATCCTCTACGATCGTACTTTGCACATTGACACAATCTGCTCCAGGAAATTTTTGTCGTCATCCTCGTTGGCAACTCCATTAGCCGCAATTAATTATATGAATGGCAAATGTTAGAGGGAATAAATTCCTGGCAAGTCGAAACTAAGGACACCTGTTGCGTTAAGCTCTCTTCTAAAACAATGCGAATTATTATAGGCAATTGGCAAGGAGAGATATTTAAACAAATTAGAATTGGTGAAATTGAATTTACTAATAGAAAATTGAAAATATTGTAAAAGGATATTGCATTCATTATAGTTGTTGATTTCCAATTGTATATAAAACGGCAACAAGGATTCCGTCAAAATTTACGCGTGGAAACGTGCAGAGGTGCAGTAAACGTTCAATGCATTCACAGAGTTTAAATAATAATACTATTATTTTTGTTTTGGCTTGGAGTTCAAAGCTACTTTCGTCCTCAGTGTCGGATTCCCAGTGGCATTCGTACTATGGACAACACACCACCCTGTCACACCAAGAACGTAGTCTGGAACTGTTTGTCTTTCGACAAACTTTGGAGTCGACGTCATTGGTCTCGATTAGTGGTGCCTTCAGGTTAGGAGAAAATTTTTCTTTCAGCAGGGATTGATAGAAAGGAAGAGAATTACCGTCAGAGAGACAGCCATTCTTGTGCGAGACTCCCTTGAAACGACTCTTGACTAACAGCGGCAGCCCAGACTTGAGAGCCATAAAAAAGCACTGACTCCATTGCACTTATAAGAAGGCGTCTTTTGCTCAAAATTCATCCCCTACTAATGGGCATAAGACGACTGAATGCGACCTCAAAAGCTCATCATACGAGACATTCCATAAGTCACATCCATTCTTCGCCAGTTTCCTAGTGTGTCATAGACAAGCTTCCGGTTTTTGAGGTAATACTTCAATATCCGCGTCAAATATATCGGCACAAGTCGTCCGTGATGCTGGTAGCTTGTGTATGCCAAGCTTATAACCCAAGACAAATGGGTTTGTGTTAATTTCGTGTATCCTAGGATTAAGAGACTCCGAAGCGAACGTCAAGTCGTGGATGATTCCCAACATCTCCGTCGAAAGCTTGGCGTTTTTCAACATTCATGACGACTAGTATCGTCCCAGCTACCATTTCTTGGATTCATTTTACTGCGGCATCTGGATGAGACGTTCCCCATTCTATTACATTGGCATGAAAGTCACCGCCAACAAGGATTCGTAATTCCGTCCTTGCAACAGCTCATAGAGCTTGCTCTCACGAAATAAAATTGGCCCCTTCGACGTGAGATAGACACTTACAAATGTTATATGTGGACACCCAAAAATATCTCCGCTAAAGCAAGTCTGCACACAAAAAAATATCCCCACTGGAACAAGTCCGAACCGGGAACAGAACACCATCTCGCATCAGGATCACGGCGATGCAAACTCGGTCATAATACTATTCATCCTCCTCCCTGCTCTAAGGTTGTTGAGATATCAGCAGCAGGTTTTTTTCCTTGGTCGAGTTAGTTTTGAACGGTTGCACTACGAAAGCTCTGTAGGACTTTTTGTCAAAGAGGCACTTATCTTATTTCTACTTTTCAGTTGATAAATGCCGCTTTGAAATCTTGATACCTTCCGCTTTATATGTGCACTTTTTCGCCATATGGACATAAGTGCCACTCTAGATTAGATTGCCTAGATCAAAAAAATTTATTGTAGAATAGATTGCTTTGATCTAAGAGTTTTGGCCTTGGAGTTCAGGGAAATTCGACTAAAGCTAAGAAACTTACAACATCGAGTTAAGGCTGCCCTTTGGAAAATCCTTTACACTATCCAGCAGATTTTGTCTTTCTCTTTAGCCAGGAGTTACGCTGGAGACATTCTTTCTCTGAAATGTCTAATATTTCAACCCTTTACCCTCTAGGATTGATAGGTATCAACCTAGCACCTACTGGAAGGAGTTTATCGAATGGACTCTTCTAATTCATTGGCGTCCACAACATAATCAATGTCCCTTATTATTCAAGAGGCCATCGGCTATAATATCGAGAAGACAGCTTTAGAGCCGAGAAGGTCCTTCAAGGCGCTCTCAAGAAGCTCTTCTCAGTGGACTTTGCCCGAGCTATACGAGAAGGCCGTCTGGTTTAGTCCGTCTTACCATTCCTATGCAGGCTACTGCTTTTTCAGGATCCACATTTTGTCTGATTTCCTAAAGGACATGGACGTTATTAAACCCCTTTGATCATATTTTCTGTACATGCCAGTTGAAAGTCAGCCTCGATCTCTCCACCTTCCGTTGTGATTCAGGACGACTGAACATTTTAAGTGAGGAAACTGAACGTCAAATAATAAGACGTGTGAAAAAGAACTAGTATAACAGCAAAGAAAATTTTTGATGAAGCAAAGTGTAGAAACTGTAAACACTAGCATAAGTGTAGAAACTGTTCGCAAAGTACTGAGAAGTAGTAGTCCTCGTGGTCGCAGTGCACAAAAAAGCCGTGGGTTAAAATGGCAAATAGAGGAAAACGAATGTCGTTTGTCCAGTAGCATCTAGATAATCCGACCGGCTTCTTGGAAAATGTCTTATTTAGCGACGAATGTGACTTCGAAATATTTGATTCACCGATAAGCGAGTGTGGATGGAGAAAAACAGGAAAAAAGTTCGAAAAACAAGTTCGAAAAACAAGTTCGAAAAACAAGAGCTGGTTCTCTGATGGTTCGAGGCTCTATGCCAACAGCTGGTATAGGAAACCTTGAATGTATTGAAGGTAACATTGAATGAACTGTCTCTGAAAAAATTTATATTTATAAACAAGTTTTCATGAAACAATTTGAATATCAGTGCTGAACAATTTAGACTTCCGGACAAGTTTGTAATGCAGCTTACGTTTATGCTGAGAAATATAGAACTAAGCACACCTTCAACAGGGAGAGAAAGCTAGAAGGAAGGGATTGGCTATATGGTTTTTTAAAAACAATACCTTCAATAACCATCCGCCAACCAGAGGCAACTATTATCAATCGTAGGACAGCATTTAACAAAGATGAGGTTGGCTTCTCCTTTCAAACTTTGGAAGATTTTATGGAGAAACATCAGTTTATTAGATCGAAAATTATAACATGTATGAGGCTCTGTGACCACTGTAGAAGACCCTGGTACAATAAATGTCACAAAGGGCAGAAAATAGTTGGTCCAATTATCAGTTAAGAAAGGGAAACAAACATAACGGCAATTTGCGCGATGGTTGCTTCAGGATCATACATAACTTCAATGATTATTTATCAAAGGAAGAGAATGTCACCTCAGTTGTGCAAAGGTTAGACCACCTTTGCACAACTGAGGTGACATTCTCTTCCTTTGGTAAATAATTCGGTCTTCAGCTAGACCGCTGAAGCTATTTACTGCTGCTGCAAAAATGACTGGACAAATGAAGAATTGTTTGTCATATAGCTTAAGCATTATGTGAAATTTGCAAAACCAACTGCTGAGTGACCTGGTTTGCTAATCATCACGGCCACGTATCATATGCATATTTGCTGTGAAAACTTTGTCGTTGTGGTCGCGATTCTACCCCACAGCTCGCACAGAATGAAGTCTTTAGCCGTCACAATTTATTGACGGTTAAAAAGCGCTTCCAGAAAGGTGTGGGAATTGTTTATGAAAAGATACGCACGAACGAACATTTTTGGAGAAGAAGACTTCCTGGCTTCTAGTTATCTATTGGGTACTGGAAACGACTCTGTAACTGTGACGGATTCACCCACGGCATTCAACAACTTGGCACGAAATGAAACGATGTACTAAGATCAAAAGTATCCAGCCGGAACTTCACCTGAGGACCATAGTCTGCCTGGAAATAGGACACCATGTTAAGCTTCATTATGTTCACTGCCACTTCTAAAAGGAAACCCCACACAGCCTCCTGCCAACTTGACAGCAACAACTATGAAAGAAATGCTAGAAAACAAGCTAAAATTGGTATCAACATCAAAACAAGACATCACGAAAACACAAAATCCACCGAAGATTTTTCGTCCTGCGTCTTGTACATCGGCGGTTTTTTGCAAAAACTAAAAACACATGCTCGGTCTGTTAAGAGTTTGGAAAGGATAAAGTATAGTATAGACGTCGGAGTTGTGAGTGGTGGACTCATGAAGAGTGCAGTGGTCCCGATCCACTGGGACCTATTTATGCGATTGTCGTGAGAGCAAATATAAAGTTTATAGGTGACTTGGTCTGTCATTTTGATAGTCAAAATATAAATAACTATGAATATGCTTGGTTTATTATAAAAAAGAATGTTTTAGTCAAATTTGGTTTAAAAATAAAGAATAAAGAATATTTATGGTAAAAATTAAAAAAATTTAGTACAATTAAAGAAGCATAGATGTGCTCTTATCGGATGAACGGTAATTCTCCAACAGTAAAACGTCATAACTCCCAGGAGGTGGGTAATGGGGGACAACGAATTGTTTTAAAAATTGATTTGAAATAGCCAACCGCTAATAAATGGACAATGTGTAACATATATATCTAAAGTCCACTAAGTAAGCTAAAATTCACTTTTTACAGTTATTTTTTTACCGTAATTCCTCTAGTTATAAACATCAATTAATGCTTAAATGACCGCCATATCCCCATCTTACCCTAATTTCAGTTATGCTGTGTTATATTAGTGAACTATAAACTGAACTGAAATCCTACTTGTACCATTTTGCAAAACTAATTTTCAAATAATTGGTGCCAATTTTATAACAAGAAATGTGTCCGAGCAAATAGGCCGTGAAGAATCAAATACTAAGTCTTATATTTATTCCTTAAAATCAATTTAATTTACATATTCCTGTGTCTGCATCAGCCTGTCTTACTGCAGAAACATTCGGTGCACATTGAAACTTTATTACGTAACTTTGAACATAGCAAACAGAGTTCACATCATTTTTCACGCATTTTGGGAGACATTTTAACACTGATAACACATAAAACACGTTGATTCTCTTAAATGTCCATGACCACACTGAGTGACTTGTATGCCGCTTCTCTCTGCACACCCGTTATCTCCCGGCATCTCTTCCTACAAATTCCGTAAGAGCAGTAGTCCCTAAACATTTTACAAAAATCGTATATTTTCATAAATCATTGTATGAGTAAAAGAAAAATTCAGTTCTGGTTTTTGTTTCGAAGTCATAAATTGGGCAAGAATTATTAAACAGCAGGCACAAAAAAGTTGTTTTTTTCTTATTGGCTCGTGTAATCAAAAGCGGTACAAGCATCAACGAAACAGTTTCAACTAATTTAATCCTTGGGCTTGCATTTCTTGTTTGCTAGGATTTTGCCAATCTCTGCTAAAGGCATACTGATAAGTAGATCATAAATTGATGCAACTCACTCAATTCTAGATTCTAGAATTTATCACAAAAGCAATTAAATCTATCAATGAATACATGAAATTCTATCTTTGCTCCGTCAGATTATTTTCTTGACATTCTCAGAAGGAGTTTTGTAATCCTAATTGCAATCGTTATTTTTATTTTATTTTGGATTTACAAAAGCTGCATGAATTGTGATTAAGCTCGCTAATGAAGTTAAGGTTTCTAATTCTAATTAGCTCGACGCGAACTGAATTAGGAAACTTCATCCTGCAGATGGGAACCATTATATTTACCATTTAATGTTCTCGTGCTGCTGTGGGGCGTTTTACATACTTTGTTAATTCCCATCATATCCAGATCCCTTCCTTGCCGTTACTGCGGTAACAACACTTTTGGAGAACTAAGTCTTTCAAACACATGCCTGCATTCTTTCAAAAGCTAATCCTAATCCAATGGATCATCACCAAACACGGAGTCTCATGAAATCCCTTATGCATAACACAAATTAATTATGATGCTAATAAATCCGCCCGTCTGCTCCAAATATCATTTGAGTTGGCTTTCACATTCATATGTCTGCCAGGTATATGATTCATGTGTGAGTGAGGCATGTGTGAAGTAAATGTTCATGACGCGGTTGTATTGTTGTTCGCCAGGATTGGCGATGTATACATAGCATAACAATGATATTCATTTTACATCGTCTTCTCACATCGGATACAAACCTCAAAGCGAATGAAAATCTGAAAATCTCTCTACATCGTTTTAATCCTACAGAGAATTACCATTATATTCCCGTGGATTTATAAATTCTCAGATAAGTTGATCCGTTGGGAGAGTACAAGTAATAACTGATCCTGACTCGAAGGATAGGTGAAATGTTTTTGTATTTCAACGACGACTTTCAACGTGTACATTGTGGGAGTGTAGAACATCAAATACAGCTATGATTAGGATGAATACTTACATGGTGAATATGGAAAAGCTATTAGAAACGATGAAATGATACTCTGCAGAAAATCATTTTCACGCTTCAGTTAGTTTAGAAGAGGAAGAACGTTCAGGCTTTATGGTCACAACATTTTGATAGGATCTCTCTTAGTCAACTAAACACTCGCTGTTCTGTAACATTCATGGACCAAACAAATGCTCTCGGAGGGTCTGCTATCTAGTATGCAGTCTTTATTCGTTATCTTTACCTCGCAAGCCAATCGCAACTAAGGCGACCTTAACAAATATTTACGCGTATGTGAAGAGAGCAACAAATGGGGAAAAATATAACTGTAATGGCTAGGAAGGCGAAGAAGTGGTATTATAAGGATAGGTTTTAAAAGTTGACATATTATGCAATATTGGTTTCTTAAACCATTTACCCCTCTACTACTTGTGCCTTTTCAATGAAGCTTAAATTAACTTCTAGGGTTCCATTTTTATCGCTCTAGTATCCTTGTATGTATGAACGCAATTCCGTCATTGTGGAACAACACTTTATCTCGGAGCTATGTGCGTTCCGTATATGTATAATGTCCTCCATTTAAAAAATTTAATATGGAAGGCGTCCTTCTACCATAATTGCAAGTACCTACCTAGGTGTTCACTCGTCATTCATCTACTGATCATTGCCAGATCTATTCGCTTCAGTAGCTGAACAATTTTTAAGGATTTTTTCCAGTCGCCTGATGCAATTGGAAAGTAAGCACAGCGATTATCATAAATCTCTGTGTAGAAGTAACTTCATAATCCAAGATAAAGAAGAATCTTGAGGAGCGCTACGCTATAGATGTAATGATATGCTGCTTAACAGTTTTAAACTGGCAAAAGATAGACTGAGACGGACGGGAGTTTGGTGAAAAGGACTAGTATGCCGATGATGCGTTAACTTCAAGGATTTTGAGATTGTAGCCAAATAAGATAGGTTTCAACCGTCGGAGTGACAGGTTGTGTTAGCTAGGAAAGTGTTTTAGCTAGAAAAGTGATATTATTTAGCTAGGAAATTATTATCAGTGGTATTACCAAACCGAGGCCTAAGCTCTTAAATTCTTGCTGAGGCTGGCAAGGAGCTGATATTATATATTCATCCCCTTGTTATAGTTTGGTTTCATAATTAGTTTAAATATTATTAGGACAGTGGGAGAACCGAGGCCTAAGCCCTTAATTTCCTGCCGAGGCCGGCAGGTTGCTGAACATAATTAACCATTAATTAGTATATCATTAAGTATCAATTAAGTTGTCTTGAAGCGGTCCCTTTTAATTTAACCCCAAATCCCAGTTCCGTCTCGATTTTATAATTAGTTTAAATAAAAGGGCAGTGGGTGAACCGAGGCCTAAGCCCTTAATTTCTTGCCGAGGCCGGCAAGTTGCTGATCAAATCAAATTGTCTGGAAGGGGTCCCTTTAATTTAACCCCGAATCCAAGCTTTGTCTTGGAAATAGCGGGAATGGGTCACTCAGAAGCGGAGGGCGAGCTTACCGCGGCAAAGGCTGCTTTCACGCAGAAAGCTAAGAAAAACCTGAAGAAGTTTTGCCAGAAATTTGGGGGAAATATAAAGGAAGAGTTCTTGCTAGACCTCATAACAAGTTGCAAACTCCAATTGCAACTCCCAGCAGAATATCTAGCTGTAAATGGGTGTACCACTACAAAAGGAGACGCTCTGATGGATTGTGACAGTGAGTCCGATCAGGAAGAGTCAATGGAAGTGGTCCGGAAGGAGGGTGGTCGGAAAAGGCCAATTGTGTCTCCAACTCCGGAGCCAACCTCAAAACGCTCGATAAACGTGAGTGAAAGGAGTTTCTCGCAGCTTCAGGCTGCGGTCTCAAAAGCTTCAGCTATCACTAAATCTGAAGTCGCACCATATTAATTTACCTATTATTATTATTATATTAATTTACCTATTTAGCTATTATGGTATAATAGCTATCGAAGCTAAGGGAAACCCAACTAACATTGCTGCCCCTAAAAAACAGAGGGTTCCACCAATAGGCTTAATAATGCTATAGGCTTAATATTAAGCCTTTCAGGGAGAGAATCCATCGAGCATGTGAGAAAAATCAGCTTGATGCTCCAAAATTTGATGTAACCGTCAACAGTTCTACACGAACATCGTTAAATCCTAAAACTATAGATGACCATAAATGTCTCTTTGACTTCTTAAAATGGAACAAGGTGGCATGCTACACCTATACGCTCCCAATTGAGAAAAAACTGACCCTGTCGCTAAAGAGTGTACACACTTCCTACGAAGACAATGATGTCAAGGAAGAACTCCAAGCAATCCTAGGGGAGGATGTTTTGGGAGCCAAAAGGTTCTCAACAGTAACCTCAAGGAAGGAAAAGAAAACTCTTTCGTTCTTCCTTATTCAATTCAAGCCTGACTTTGACGTTAAAAGGGCTATGAATGTTAAAACGCTCCTACACCAAAAAGTGTATTGGGAGCGTTTGACGAAATCAAACACATCGCAGTATTTTAACTGCCAAAGATTTGGACATGTTGCCTCGAATTGCGGGATGGAGTCCCGGTGCGTCAAGTACGACAAACACCACCAATCAAAAGACTGCCCAATTGAAAAGCTAGAGGGAAAAGATGCAATCTTCTGTGTGAATTGCAATAGTAAGGGTACCGCCGCGAGTTTCAGGGGATGTCCCAAGGCCAAGGAGGCTGTGGAAAGGAGACGGAATCTCCAAAAGAAGAAGGAAGAAAGGAGGGACTACGTCACTTCTTCCTTAAAAAACATCATTCAAAATGGTGTCTCATTCGCTACTATAGCTAGGGGTTCAGCGAAGCCAGCTGCAACTCAGTCTGTACGGCAACCAAAAGTAAATACTGATTTATAGCAGCAAAAAGACAGAAATACTATCATGTCCAATGACTGCAAACAATTCTTCGGGTGTGACTTGTTCACTCTCATCCGCAAAGTGGATTCATTCATTCCACAATACAAAAAACTCACTAATCTGAGTGAGAAAAAGGCGGCGTACCTGGACTTTGCCTTCAAGATCTGTTGTCGCGATGAGCTCCATTAAGCTCTCCATCATCAACATTTATTCGCTTGCTACACATTTCAAAAGAAACTCTGTCCAAGAATACTTGGACATGCATAGACCAGATTTCTTGTTCATCTCAGAAACAAGACTGAAAAGTAAACGCAAAGTTCACTAAGGGAAATATAAAGTCATAAGGGATGACGACCCAGGTGGAATCCTTGGAGTAGCTATGGCTTTCAAGGAACATCTCAAAATTCAAAGACACTGTCTTCCAAGTCTAAAATGTGCAGACGTCATGATATTAAGCTCGTTCCTGGGGGGTTATACATTTGCATTTGTTGGAATATACGTGAAACACGGATATTCGGGTAGGGATCCTATATCCTAGTCCATACTTTGTGTGGAAAGTTCGATTTCTTTGCGATAGGGGGTGATTTGAACGCAAGACATCCTTCCTGGGGCAATACCGTATCTAATGGATATGGAACGGCTCTGTTCAATTGGGTGCAAGCCAATATGGATCTCATATTGATTGCACCAAACGAGCCCACTTTCCGAAGAAGCTCGTCAACGATCGATTTCTTCATTGTGTCTGGAAATTTGATGAATATCTCTCACAGCTGAAGGAATTTTGAATGTAGAGCTGACGCTGATCCGACCATCTTTTGGTCGAACTCGCTTTAAGAGTTAAAAAGGGTGTAAAGCTGGAAGCAGCAGCCACACAGCTCTTTATCACATACAAGCGCATAGACTGGGAAGCGGTTAATGCTGACCTGAGAAGAAGGATTGAAGGAATCTCGATCAACAGATCGAGAAACATATCACCCACAGAAATTGAAAAAGGCATTGCTTGTTTGAACTCGACCCTTGCTACGGTCATTTCAAAGATATCCATAAAAAATTCCTCCAGAAATTATTTTTATAAAGACTTACCAGAAGACATCCTGAAGCTGCATCGTAGACGTAGCACCCTCAGGAAACTGCTTTCAAGGATATACCATCGCAACCTGAATATAGTTAACTGGGAGTATCAGCGGGTACACCTTTTAATAATGTCCCTTAATAGAATGATTTCGAGAAGAACATCTGAATTTGGCAATGAGAGATTCGAACAGACCCTAGCAAACATTAGACCAAGTGCCCGTATGTTCCCCCATATTAATAAAATAACTGATAGGAAGCGCCTGCCAGCAGTCCTCACTTATAACGGATCCATGCTCATGGATGAAAAGGCCGTTGCTGACTCCATTGCAAACCACTTTGCGACAGTTCTTCAAGAAGAGGAAGCAAGTGAGGACTCTGCTTTCAATTCATTAGTAAAGAGAACCATAAGAACAACAAGAACCTGTGCTTGACTAGATTTTCAGATTCGAATCCCTCCGACGCACCTATTGGCAGCACCCTGTTTGTGAGCCCTGAAAGTCTCAGAATGCTTGAACTTGAGCAAAATTCCAAAAAATTGGCTGGGCGTGAAGAAATTTCAAATTTTTTCTTAAAAAAACTTCCCCACACGTATTTTGTTCTCCTCGCAATCCTTCTAAATAACTGTATTAACATTTGCTACTTCCCACAGCAATGGAAATGCGCAAAAATATTTGCCATCCCGAAGCAATCCAATAGCGTAGACGTAGTCGACACTCGCCCAATATCTCTCTTGACTAATGTGGGAAAGTTGCTTGACAGAATCATCCTCCAAAACATCACACAGTTCTCTGAAGGGGCAGGAACTGTGCCGGAAAGACAATTTGGCTTCAAAAGAGGTCACTCAACGATAGACGCATTGGCGGTTTTCCAAGCCAGTATACAACGGAACTGGCAGGAAAAAAAGATTGTTGCAGCGCGTCTCATCGACGTAGAAAAAGCCTTTGATTCGGTTTGGATCGACGGACTTATCAACAAACTTATCCAACTGGACTTTCCGGTGAATATTATTAAAATTGTTTGCAGCTTCATGAGGGGACGAACTGCCTTTGCGGTGTCTGGTGGAGCTAGCTCTGAACCGTTTATCATTAATTCGGGGGTCCCACCGGGGTCCATTCTTGGATCCGCTCTCTTCAATATATTTACGTCTGACATTCCAGGGATCAGGGATGAATTTCAACCTGGAATCGAGGTGAATCTCTTTGCTGACGACTTACTGGTGTGGTCTTCTGAGTACAATCTCCGCTTTGCAAGGTTGAGACTCCAAAGGTACCTGGACTCGTTAACATCATACTATGGAAAGTGAGGGATGAGGGTTAACGCTAAGAAAAGCAAGCTGATTGTTTTCAAGGACCCACATCAAGAATTTGGACGTCGCACGAGGAGTATCTGTGACACAAGAATAAAGCTAAACGGACAGGTGGTGCACTGTTCGAAGCAAACCAAGTATTTGGGGGTAATTTTTGATAGGAACAACAACTTTAGTGCCCACGTAGACGCAGTATTGAAGAAAACAAGATACGCATACCATCTCCTTTTACCTCTTTTCAGGAAACAGTCATCAGCTAACAAGCAAGTGAAGCTACTCGCGTACAAGTCACTTACAGGCCTATACTATTATATGCGGTGTTGATCTGGCAGGCTACAGCGACATACAAATGGAGCAAGATACGATTACTGGAACGCAGAATCCTTCGAGCTTGCACTGGGATGTATAAACGGGAGGACGGAAAGCCCTACCCCAACTGACAACTGTACCGGGATCCAGCCTTGGAACCAATCAACCTCTACGCCAAGAGGTTGATCGAGCAAGCAGCGAAACGTATGGTTGAGCATGAGACCACCACGATCAGCAATGCGGCAGACAATCGAACGATGGAGGCAGCCAACAGTTAGCAATAAGTAGTATATAGGGAATTTAAAAAAAATCATTATAGAGTATAAGGAATTATAATAAAAAATATATATATATTTTGTTACTGTAAGCTAAAATATGGAATATTAAAGGTGACACTTAGGGTGTAACGGTAGAAATTAAGAAGAAATTTTAATATACAACAACTTAAGTAAAAGAACAAATAAATTCTAGTTAGTGCTGAACTCTGGGTACAGCCATTAGGCAAAACCCGTAGGTTAAGTGATAGGTTAAGACTAATTGTAAATAATTGTACATAACACAAAAAAATTCACCCAATAAATTATTGAAACTTGAAACTTGTAGCCAAATAAAGGTGCTCCTGAGCAGCTACTGTTGTAGGACACAGGATGTTTAGTGATAAGGATCAAAAATTATAAAAATAAGAAGATTTATCCATTGCATCAGCTGTGTATCAAAAGTGATAGAACATATGAAACTTTTCAAAGACTTACCGCAACTTTTGAACTAATTCAAAGAAATTTCCCTTGCAATGTGAGAAATGGTGACGAAATTTGGTGTTTTAAATACAGATCGGATTCCAAACGAAAGAGAGCTGAGTGGTACTACTTCTCTCGTCCGAAGAAATAATGAGCATTGAACCAAACCTATGCTTATCTTGTTTTTTGATCGCCAAGTATGGTGGTTCAAAAGGAGTTCGTACGCGCTGGCCTGATTTTATGTGAAAGTGCTTGATAAAGTCCACAGAAGCGTCCTCCGCGTGCATTCACAAATGACATCCCCCGTTTTTAGAAGCTTTACTACGAATCCGCGGGGTGCCACACCCAACCGCTGGTGAAGGAATTGCTGGCCATGTACAAGGTTGCCACGTTGCCTCACCCACCGTACCGTCCAGATCTTGAATTTTCCGGCTTCTTCTCCTCGTCTTAACTCAAGCGGAACCTAAAAGGAAACGAGACCGTTCCACAAAAGATGTCTAAGAGGCCGTGACGGTATCTCAGAAAAGAATCCTACTGAACAAGTTCCGAAAGGCATATTTGAAGTGAAGAAGAAGTGTTCTAATTCGGGAACTACTAAGGATTTGTTACAATTGGTTCAATAAAAAATTAGCATTTATTCCCTCCTACTACTTTTTGATCCTACTCTGCACTTATTTTGCATTCGTCTCATTTTACTTTTGCCGCTATCTGCAGAAGGACTCAAATCTTTTTAATTAAATTATTAATTATTTTATGGATAAGATTTGTTGAGAAAATTTAATTATGAGAAAAAGCACTAACATATACTATTTCGAATCTTAAACTGAATTGGTGATATTTCTTGCTAGAGTGCATCTCCAGATGGTTCATAATTGTTTATAGTAAATTAGCTGGCTGCGAGCTAGAAGCCTCCTCTTGAGTCCTCTCATCTTTCCAACCTAACTTCTACGGTTGGGATGACGAGTACACGATGTATATGCTTGGACTCGCTACTTTTTGGGTTTATTATTATGGACCCCAACTTTTTTGGATGTAAGTCTCCCAATAAAAATTCGTCTGAATGACCCTTGACTTGATGCCTTTGAAATTATTTTTTAGCTCGTATATTTCAATGTTTTCACAAAGTTTTTCTCAGGCTAGCATTTCATTTTGCAGTCAGAATATTTTTGGCCATAATTTCGGTTGCTGCTTAAAATTTGGCTATGTAGTTTTTGTTGTCTTCGGCATCATTGCCAGAATGTCACTTATTGCCCTAGGGCCGTACGAAGATCTATCTTTGGAGGGATCAACAGGAAAGAAAGGCTATCGCACATGAAAGGAAGAAGACTCTTGCGCTGCGGCATAGTTACTGAAAATATGGAACGTGCAGTGGATATATGGCTTAACCCATTATTGACTACCAGCTTTGGCTTTCGAAACAACAGGATGAGGCCAATTACTACTTAGCTCAACTTCTCAGTAGGCAAGGATAGTTACTGTCTTACCCGTATAAGATTGGAAAGATGTTCTCAACCGGGTTCTTCTCCAGGAACTTTGACGACGCCAGCCACAAATTTTTCAAGCGTAAATATCGGGAAAAAAGTATATGCAGACATAGTTTTCTTTAGTGGCTCAATACCGCTCGTATACTTGGGGAAGTATAGAATAATTATAAAGAATAAGTCCTTCTGACCTACCAAAAAGGTTTTCTGGTAATGGTTATCACATTACTTTCAGAAAGGATTATTTTTTTAATCAGAAAATAAACGTCATTTTCTCCATCTTTGCCATGTTTGTGATGTGATTCGCTATTTCCAGGCAAGACAAGCTTTTAGAGAACTATGATTTTTCAATTTTGTGCAGGTAGAACTGGAAATATAACCAGCTGACCAACGGCCCAAGTAACTCTAAACTGCTGGACAGATAGATCCCTTTTCGCTCTTTTGTCTCCGCTGGCTCTCAGACGGTGCCGTATGTCTATGCAATTCCTAGGACTCCTCGTATCTGACCTGAGACGTATCCTTTCGGCCCTTAAACAAATCAATTGCTACTAAAAGTATTTAGCTATAACATGGCGTAAGGGTAAAAACACCATAAAGAAAAAGTAACACAGGGATTGGGATTGATTGAGCTTATGAAAAAAAAGAGTGATATATAAAAGAAATTCTCTGAGCCATCTAATTGCTTGTAATATAATTTTTTTTTTTCATATTATTGAGCATCAGCCAACCTTTAAAGCTGAATCCTCGTGTCAGCTTTAAAGGTTGCAAATAAAAAGCAAATTTTTGAAAATCTATGTAGCAAAATTCTTAACACTTTTCCATTACGAAATTTTTCTTTTCTGCATCATGCTGAGCCAAGTAGAAAAACAAAATTTTTTTTCAAGCTGAAACGCATCCATATACAATATAAGGAATTTATACATTGCCACTAGGCATGTATAGAGCTTACAAACTAAAGTAAATATTACCGTCCTTGAGTTCACCGTCGCTTTGTGTATGGATTTGTTCACAAAAGGAATCTCAAACGTCTTACTACTTTATGTATACTAACAAATTCCTTACATTCTACCAAATAATTTGCTTCTTCTTTACAAAAAGGACTCTGTCTCAGGCATCCGAAACAGATGGATTTTCATGATGATCAAAGGGGTGATAAATATTCGATTCACTAGACAAATTTCTGTTTCCATCTGATGTATACGGTGTTGGAAAAGGTGCTTATTGGAACATGAGTATGAATTTTGCAGTTGCCAACGATTATGGATAATGGATTATGATTATGATATATTGCCAACGAATAAATGTATGTGCAGAAATAAGACTACGAAATTATCTTTCGACTTCCACTTCTGAATACTTAACAACAATCTAAATCTGTACAAAGAACGTAGATCAATCTCAACACAGGAGTCAAATTCTAATCGTTTGTTGAACAAAGTATTTATCCTTTTGTTCTTCCTAAGGGATTAATATTGAAGGATACTCATTGATTTTTTACTATCAAGAATAACTCCTGCAAGATATACTTTGCGTCAGCAAGAGCAGTCTGATAGTTTTGGGGTCTAAGAAAATGTAACGAATGGCAATTGGTATATGGGTGATTCTTATATAACTGTGATTTTTACAACTCAAAATTTTTTAAAATCAAAAATGCTTTAAAACTTGTGATCTGGGTGTTATTGGTCTTTTATTATGCTTAAAATTAAGCCTGTAACGTAGCTCTACTACAACTTCAATAGAAAAGAAGCTAGAACAAAAATTAGAAATTTTACTACCACGGTACTGACATCAAAATTAAATATTCAGAATATTTGGCTAAATCTCTTAAAATAATAAAACAAATGATAAATTATAGGATTTTGATAATTATACAGATATTTACGGTATTTTCTTTCTTGATTTTAACAATTTTTTAAATTTATTAACAGTAGAATTAAAATAACAATTTTCATAATAGTCTTAGAATGAAACAAAGTTTAACATTAGTTAAATATTGAAATTAATTGAAGTTTTTAACAAATTAAAATTAAAAAAAAAACAGTAATACAATTTTCATATAGTTTAATATTAATCTATAACATAGTTTTTAATAGTTATAATCACAAAACTTGGTTAATCATTTCTTATTTCTTAAGCTTCTTGTAAGAGTTACATTTGGAACTACTTTGGACTTTTTGATTTCATCAGTGACTAGAGGGACTTTCTGAGATCTTTTTAAAGTTTTCGTTGCTTTCGGAGAAGCTAATTTACATCGATTATCATTATAGTTTATTTGCCCCATTGAGAAATGTTTACAGATTATGCCACGTTGACAGTCGCTACAACTTAACGAGTTGAATAATATTAGGCCAGAGTTTTCTCGACTCCAAGTGTACTGGTGCATTTTCATGGTACCAGTAAACGGACGAAATTTTTCAGGCAATAAAGTATCAATAGTTTCAATTTGGACAGTAGTCACGACATCTATATGTATTTTATTAGTGGAGCTACGCAAAACTGTTGTTAACTGGTCAAAGTTAGATATATCCTTGCCAAATTTTACTTGATCATCAGCTGAACGTTTCAAAAAGCCTCCAATGCCATCAGCTGCACTTTTTCCGTGTCCAGCTTCACTAAAGTTATAAGTTATAGATTGAATTTGAGGATAGCAAAGAGGAAGATATTGAGTAATAATGTAAAACATTTTACGGTTCCGATACTGAGTTGTCGGGCCATCGCTCATAAAATGTATTTTTTTTATGTTAGGAAACTGTGAGAGGTAGTAGTTAAGGATTTGCTTTAAATGGACAGTAATTGCAGCAGGATCATGTCGTAATGATTGAGATAGGGTAGCAAATCCCTGAGAAAAATTTTCACCGTAAATCATTCCAGTATGCAACGTACATTGAGTTCGGCTAGCACCAAAATGGACAGAATGGACCTCAGTTCCATATTTGCATGAATAGTTTTCACTGAAATCAACGAGAACAACTAATTCATCTGCATTTAAGTTATTTAACAACGTTTTAGTAAATAGTTTCTGATGAAAAATTCTAAATTCATGAGCCATAAATGGAATTATTTCTTGTTTTAGTAATTTTTTGGCCTCTTCTATGGTACACGTTATTTTATTTTTTGATGTTATTTTTACAGTAATTGGTTTCTTAGTTTTTTCACTAATTCTTTCTTCCGAAGATAATATCCACTTCATAAAATACATTTGACTAGTAACATCAACGTTACTCAAGTTAATTTCGATTTCCTTATGCTTACAAAAATCACAGCATCGAGAAAGACATTTTTCTGATCGATTATCACAGACTAGACTTTTTATTATTTTTTCAGGAGTATTTTCTGTGATTATTTTCATTCGATGAAGAGCATTAACTAGAAGAGAAAAATTTTCATGCGTAATACACGCACATGTATTACGTTGTGTTACTTGTGATTCCACACAATAACGAGGACGATATTTGGCAAATGTAGAATATGACACTTTATAACTACTTTGAGCACAGAACTTGGCGTGCATATCAATAATATTGCAATCCATGTATCGCTTTGCAATTTTTTCACCATTTAATTTAACAAAACCTTTTTTCCCAGGATCGATTTGACTATTATCCTCAAAAAAAGTTTTTATTTGTGTCTGAATAAAAATTTGACTGGATTTTGGTTTTTGTATGTACTTTAAAGGGTCTTGAGTTTTGGGAATTCTTGGAACAACTGATGGAATAATCTCCTTCCTGACTCGTGACAACTGTTTATACTTTTTAACGATTTTATTAGTCATTAAACGACTCAAAATCTGTTTCAACTTATTGCTTTTACTATTTGTGTATCCATCTTTTATTTGCTGAACAATAACTTCATTAAATATTAGTTTTTTTTAATATCATTGTCAACACGTTTTCCTTTCAAAAATCTGTCAACAGTAGATTTTGGAGAAGTAGAAGATAATAATTTTTTTACAGATAATCTTTGCATTTTTTTCTGAAGACTGCCAACTTTTTTCTTTAATTGCTCGTTCGTTTGTTTTAACTTTTCATTTTCACGATAACATTTACGTAAATTTTTTTTAATTCTTGTTTTACCAATCAAAGCCTGTTTAGAAATATTTTTATTATTACTGTTATCATTATTATTTATCTCACTGTTGTTTTCATCCCGAGACTCGTTTTGGAGTTTTTTTTTCATTCGAGAAGATTTTTGCCACGAATTTTGTAATTTCCGTCGACATTGTTTCTCTCGTTCAGTTAACTGGTCAATAGATTTCAATTTATTATCACGCTTACGCTGTTCATTCCTCTCTCGTTCTTTTTTACAATATTCTTCATAAGCTGTTGGATCTTCTCTTATCTTCTGTCGACGTAACCTCTCTGCTTCTCGTTTTTTTCTCAATTTTTCATCCTGCTGAACTTGAGTACTTTTTTTCTTATGTTTTAATTCACCTTTTTTACTTGTAGCCACCGTAGTAAGACACAAATTTCCAATTCCTGGTATATTTTTCAATCTTGTTCGCAGTATTGGAGCCATTTTTTGTAATTCTAGATCAATTAAACGTGATAATAAATTAAAACATCAAGGAAATATTCATTTAAATATTATTTGTTTTGTTTAGCATGGTACTGACACCCATGGTACTGACATCTGAATGTATAATTAACCTAACTTGAGTTTTCACACTTAATTAAAATGATTGGCCAAGTAATTTTGAATTCACACGTGAAATTGAATAATTATTCAGTATAATTGATCTAAACATTGTATTAACACGCGTGAATTTCAATACCATGGTACTGACCGATAATTTTATGACATACCTTTTGAAAAACACAACAAATTATTTCTGTCATAACATCGAGTCGAAAAATAACCACACAGCTGTGAATTGTACACAAATAGTCATTCTTCAGAATGCCACTAGAGGGAGCCACAGAAACTGAATAAAAGATGGCGCTTAAGCGGGAAATATTTTAAATTTGAAAATTGAAGAAAATTCCAGGACATGAACCAATGACCATTATTCCTTTCTACTAGTCAATATTGGGATACAATTGTAGCATAATTTGACGAAATGTACAATAGGTTTTAGTTATAAAAGCAAAGCTTTAGATTATAATACGACTATTTATAGAAATTTATGTATTTAGTTCGAAAAACGAAAATCAGACATGCCACGGTACTGACATTTTCGATATAATTTTGCAAATTATTCGAGATCCATGAATACTTATGCTTCAATATACATTGTCGACAGTAAAATACTATCAAATTTATCATAATTATCATTTTTTAATAAAAAAAAAAACATGTCAAACAATAAATAAAGTACTAGACATAAAAAATCACAGCTATTTGAGAATCACCCATATACCAGTTTCTTTCTTAAATCTTGAAAGGATTTATGGGATTTGATCTAGATCAAAAGACAAAAAACTTTACCAAAACTTACAAAAAACCACGAATATCCTCTATCTCGTCTTTATTCGTTTTCTTGTCTAGTGATTAGGAAAAAGACCATAGTCCTGGCGTGTAAATCGAACACATATTCAACGTTTCGAATATTATTGGCCCTTCAACTGGCCAGCGGGCAATAAAAACTAGCATCAACGCAACATGGAGCACACAAACTGCTGATAAATGTACACATTTGTATACTTCGAAGTTCCAGAATGCGTCAATTTCTTTGGAATTTTCCAAATTCCTCGTATTCGCCCAAGCTGTTGCTGATATCGAAATTTGTGATGGAGTTAGCATTAGGTGATTGTGGAGGCCAATCAAGTATGATGATGTCAATATGCTGCTCCCAGTTAGTACAGAGTATGCTCCTGTGTTTAGGATCGTTATCCACCAGTAAAGTCCTAAGTCTAACAAGGTTTCCTGGTAAATTTCTATCATTTTAGTAGCAATGTGATTTTCGGCAAAGAGATCTTACCCAGCAAAACAATTCTTTGATTGGATGCTTGGCTGTCCTCTGGACGAACTGGTTTTGCTGTTTAAAGGAACGTCATATCCGTCAAATGATTAAATTCCAGAGACTTCATTGGTACAGTCTTTACTACTCAAGTCACGTCCAATACTTTCACGTGCTCGGCTTGGACTTTCTATTTATTTATTAATTTATCTTCCAAAGAAGGGAACATTAAAAAATTATAAATTGACTTACAATATGAATTAAAAATTTATGTTACAAAATTTCAAAAGAAACACAATCATATTTATAAAAGTGAGTGATAAAAATAAAACCGAAGGCAATTGAGAGCCGAATTTTAAAATGGATTCTGAAAATGCTTGGACTGTAATGCGCCCGTAGTGAATTGGAAGTTTTGCAGTACGTATTGATGGGCTGTTTATACCAGGTGTATGCATAAGTTTTCTCCGGTTCTTTTGGCAAAAGATACCTAATTTTCTAGGGGGAAACATTTTTTTTGAATTAGATTAATGGTAATTGGCTTCCACGCATTTGGCATTTGGATGGGCTTTACCCATCTTCCAAGTAATTTATGAATCCCATGCCAGAAAAACTGCTTGTCTTTTTCGACATACCATTCGTCATCCCACTTTTGATGCGGTTGATGCAAAGAAGTGATAGTCAGATAGTGCCAAGTCTTGGAAGTATACAAATACAAAATACAAAAGGATGTCCCCTCCAAGCGATTTCATTGTCTCTTTCACTGCTTTTGCTGTGTGCGACGGCACGTTGACGTGTAACAAAATCACTTTTGCATGTCGTTCCAGTCCGGTCGTTAACCTTCCGGTCGTTCCGGTCCGGTCCTAACATTTAACAATTGAATGGGGAAGAAAGAATCCCAGTGGCGTATTTTTTATAAAAATTAAGGGGACTGTCCGGTTTGTTTGCGTCAAAAAATTTTAATCGATTGTGTATACGTTTAAAAATATTCTGTGAAAATTTCAAATAAATATCTTTAACGGTTTACGAGTTAGAGCTATTTGAAAGGAGGGGCTACCGCTCCGCTGTCGGCTGAGCCGATGAGCAGGTGCGATTATGAAGCGCCTTTGAATAGCGATCGGGCGTGGGACCTACAATTCGTGAATGAATTATGGATGTAGGTATTTTTGATGATTCTTTTGTTAGGAGGGGATAGAGGGGAACCGTAGGAATGTATTCGGGACCGAATCGGTCCATTTGAACACCCAAAGATTTAGTTTACACGTGGCTTCAGCGTGCTGTGCTCGCGTTTACGTGTCTGTTTCTTACGTGTTTATACATTTAATTTGTATAAAAAAATGTTTACAGACGTTAAAGGTTCGCGTGCAAAAAGGTCTTGGCCAGGATCTAGATACAAAAAACGGTAATTTCCCAAAGCACATGAAGTGGAGACGGAATATACGAGTACATCGGCAAAAAAATTTGCTACATCGTCCGACTTTGCTCCAGCGATCACGCTTACAACAGCATACGTGATGTTACACTTTACTTTGGTTTTTTCCGAACTATCAAATATTTTAAAGTGTAAACAATGTGACGGCCGGGTAAAATTCACCAAAAAATCTGAAAAAGGAATAGTATTTCAACTAAACGTCAGCTGCGAGTGTGGTGATACGGGTATTGATTCCTGTCCACGAATCAATAACAAGGCTTACGAAATCAATCGGAAAATTGTATACGTAATGCGCCTTTTGGGTGTCGGTTATCAAGGGCTAAACTGTTTCTCGTCGTTGATGGATCTTGGCAGTTTTTCTAAACACATCTTTTACGCTGCTCTCGAAAATGCACACACCGCTTGTCTCGGCGTCTTTGCTGCCGTACTTCGGAAGGCCAGTAAAGAAGAAAAAGAAAAACTGAAGAGGATGAAAATGGAGATGGAAAATTGACCGTATCTGGCGATGGTTCATGGAGCAAAAGAGGTCACACGGCTAATTTCGGCGTTATGACGTTGATCGGGAACAAATCAAACAAAGTTCTCGATCTTGTTGTAAAATCGCGTTATTGTCACGGATGTAAAAGCATGGAATCAAAAAAGGGCACTGTGGAGTATGATATTTGGATGGATAATCACGAACCAGAATGCGCACTGAATCATGACGGAAGTTCGGGCAAAATGGAGCTTGACGGTGTGTTAGAGATGTTTCAACGCGCCGTTGAAATGCATGGCCGAAATTACGAAAGGTACATTGGGGATGGGGATGTCAAAATAATGACTGCGTTAAAAAGTGAATTTCCAAATGTTGAGAAAGCCGAGTGCATAAATCATGTGGGAAAGAGAATGGGTTCACAATTACGCGGCGTTGTAAAAAAAGCAAAAAAAAGTGACCAATTAGGAGGAGCTGGACCAGGACAACTTACGGGAGCTTTGATAATAGAAATTACGGCATATTACGGACTCGCGATTAGGCGCAATCTTCATTGTGCCGAAGCAATGAAGAAGGAAATTTGGGCGATATATTATCACAAAATATATACCGATGACAACCCACAACACCAAAACTGTCCAGCGGGTCCCGAATCATGGTGCAAATGCCGACAAGCTGAATCTGCGAATGCGCTGTCTGAGTTTCGCCACAACAAACCACCTTTGGATCCAAAAGTTCAAAAGGCGATCTACCCGGTCTTCGAGAAACTCACGTCGGACGATTTGATGACGGGATGCGAGGGTGGTTACACACAAAATAATAACGAGAGCTTCAACGGCACTATCTGGCAATTAGCACCAAAGTTCGTCTTTTGTGGCAAAAAAGTCATTGAATTAGCGGCTTGTTCCGCAGCTTGCATGTTCAATGAGGGTTTCAAACCCATATTGAAAGTCCTGGAAACCATGGGGGTTGAAATTGGGGTGTCTGCACGAACGTTTGCGAACGAGAGGGGCGAAGGTCGGCTACAGAGCGCCGAACGCAGCCTGATATACAACTCGCAGGAGGCGCGATCCGCGAGAAAAAAGGCTAAGATTCAACAGGAGGAGGAATTCGAACATGTGGAAGGGATTGTTTATGGTCCTGGAATAGATATATAGGTGTAAGTACAAAAAATTCAGGTCAAAATCCAATTTTTTCTCGTCGAAACTTACCTCGAAAGTAAGTTGAAACTTTGCCTTTAAATATTTCGGCTTGCCGAAATGAGACCCCGTCAAAGTTCTAGCTCGAAAACGGTGCATAATTTTTCCATGAAATTTTATACACTTGTTATTCACTTATATAAGCAAATTGTGACTGAGTTATTTTTTTTTTTTTCAAAAGTTATAGCCAAAAAAGTGAAAAAAAACAGGCCGAAAAACGGTGTTATTTTTCAAAAGTCCGCCATTTTTAAATTTTTTGTTTTTTTTAAAAAATCTTTCCCGTCACATTGGAATGAATACATTTAAATTTAATAATATCATGTCATTTTGTATTTCAGATCACCTGGTGGAAGCAGAGGACTTTGACCAGCAGACCGTGTTGGCCCAAACACCTAACTTTGACGGCCTCGGGAGGGGGGGTTTGCGGTTCCGGAACGAATTAAAAAAAATTGTAATTGTAGTCGAAGGATCAATAAAGTGATTTAAAAAAACGGTTGTCCTACCTTTCATACTTTGCTGTAAAAAAATTCCACGAAATGGACTATTTTTTGACGCGACAAACCGGACAGTCCCCTTAAACGAGGCCCAAAATAATAAAGTATAAGAGAGTTTTAAGAGTCCTTGGCGATCAGAGAATATGTCAAATATTGGCAATAATGGCTGATAGGGAGAAACTTCACGGTCTTCTCATACATATCATCTGCCTCTGAAAAGGATGAAAAATTAGGAGAGCTCACATATTACTTGCGCAGTATGATTTGGAGATCAAATATTCACCCGTTAAATACAATCTGAAAGCTGATTGTCTGAGTAGAAAAAATATGGAAGAACAATTAAAAGAAGTTTATTTTATTGACTTAAGATATAGACTCGAAGAACGAGAGAAAAATGATAACATAAAAGTCAAAAAGAAAAACAGACCAAGAAATATAATATCAATTACAAATAAGTAAAAAAATAGAAGGTGATGTTATTAGAGGGGTTGAATGTTAAATTGATAAAAAGTGCACGAAAACAGGTTCAAAATAAAATCAATCCAATTTACAAAGCAGAACGTTTAACAAGAAACATAGAAAAAGTATGTAAAACCTGTATCAAAAACAAATCAAGGGGCCAAAATAAATTCGAACTCATGTCTCAATCAGGTCTGGCCACAGATACAAAAGGAGGCTTCGGAGGTTCGCGATTAACAAAAAATATTTGCACTAACTTGTTGACCACTTAACAAGGTATGCATATATCATTACTTCGAAAACACAAGGTGCAAATTATTTTATTAAACTGCTGAGTAAAATTGCGGATACAGAATCCAAAGGCATGATTCTCTCGGATCAATACCCAGGAATGAATTGCAAAGAATTTCAAAAGTTCCTAAAAAAAAAAAGATACCAATGGTTTTCGCAGCAGTAATTGCTCCATTCTCAAATCGCTTGAATGAGAGGTTGAACTAAACTCTAGTAAATGAAATCAGATGCACAATGAATGAAACAGGGAAAGGCGAAGTTGGACGACTGTAGCACAAGAATGTGTGCGAAAATATAATAAAACTGAACATACAGTCACAGGCTTTGCTCCGATATATTTGCTAGGAAGACTTATCTCAATAATACCAAATGAACTTAGAAACAAAGATATATAAGAGGAATAGTGTAACATCTTGGTATCTGTGTTAGAAGTTATAAAAAGTATAAATAAGTTGTCAAAATTAATAAAAAACTCTATTTGTCAGGGAAACTCAGTGAGGTTTTAATTGACGTCTGACCTAACCTAAAAAATTTGTCAATAGACATTATATGTAAATGAAATTTAAAATGAAAAGTTTTAAGGGATCCGTTAACCATAGAAACTTAAACTAAACGAACACAACGAATACCAATCAAATTTGGGCGCGTTCTAATAATGCCTTTTCATCGTTTTTAAATTAATATTTTTGCGGCGACTCCTCCTACTTCCTTCTAATGGGCTCAAGAGGCCTTTGCAGGGAAGTTTTTTGCAAAATGACGGTTCAGTTTTTGCAATTTTTTAGGCCAGTCTTTCTTTTTAATTCTGCTCAAAAATATACTATGACTTTTAAATAGGTAGACTGGGGATGGACTAAGATGGAAATTCCCAACGCGTGTCACAGACATGCAGCTGCACACCATGCAGGCGCCCCCACCATGTTTTACGGCTTTCCTTATGAATTTTCCATCGTAAGCGTCAAAGTTATTGTCAAAATCTGTATTTATTGCTGTCTTCGCACCCACTTGAATATTCTCGGAACGTTTAATTTTTACTACAAACACGTGCATTGACGACAGTTAGGAGTTGTTCAAAATAAGACCAGCCAATAAGCGAATCAAACGTTTATGTGCAAACTCTCTTTGTAGAACATTAGCATTTCCTTTCTGTCAATGATCTTTACCAATAAACTATTTTTTCATTATCTAATGAAATCTGCTACGCATGTATTCATTTATAGTTCCCCGGGCTTTCTCTAAAAAGTCTATTTTATCGGAAACGAACAGGTTGTTTTTTGTTTCGTCTGCCAAGAAGACCTTAATGCATAGAATAGCAGATTTAAAAAAGATATATATAACGATGTAAGACACTCACCTTCGCCCGAAATGCCGTATTCTTATCTTTATCCTTTTCAGCGAACCGATACCTCATCTGGTGACTTTTCCCGAAAATAATGGCTTCCGTGAGCCACTCTCCCAGTTAAACTGTGACTCTTTAGTGATCTACGTACTCTATTGGCACTCATTTTCGCGTTTTTAATATCCCTCAATCTTTTTCTGGTTTCTATAACCATTAAAAGAGGGTCGTTTTAAAAGGTCGTTTAACTTGAAGGAAGCCTTCCGTTCCGTTCACTTATTTTTGTTCCATTTTCAGCATTTTTGTCTTCATTTTCATTTTCACTTAGATTTTTAAAAGTTTTTTTAATGCCAATCACTGTCGACTAGCTTTTCTTTACAATTTTCTTTTTCTTTCTTATGGTTTTACTTTTTCAATTTATTTATTGCAATTTCTCCTTCCTCTGTTGTACTTTGTTTCATCCTTCTAAATATTACCAAACATTTTCCCTGCAAATTACTCGAAAAATGAAAATACTATAAACTGTTCAAATTTTATAGCACTCAACGGTTCTTACCAACCGAACAACGGTTTTTAAGAGAGCGCATAATGCCCGACTTTGAATGTGAGATGTTTTAGAGAAATTTAAAGTTTTAGTTCTGTTCGGCTTGTTGTAAGGGACGGGAAAATTAAATAGTTTAAGCATTAACTTTGGAATTTTGGAAAGCATTCACATGGTTTGTCCGACTTTGAGTTTGAGTGACCGTGCCTTCTATTTCCATCGTAAAAGCTATGAAGTAATGTGCATGAAATAAATTAAAATACAATAGGATAATGATGGCTAGTATACTTACTGTTGCTTGAAGATTTCAAACATTTTTATAGCAATGTCTTGACAATCAGACGCGTCCTTATAAGCACCATCCGCGAGCAATAAAGTCGGCTTGCGGCATTCACGTTTTGCAATCGACTGT
Organism: Stratiomys singularior; assembly: GCA_954870665.1. Classification (NCBI taxonomy): domain Eukaryota; kingdom Metazoa; phylum Arthropoda; class Insecta; order Diptera; family Stratiomyidae; genus Stratiomys; species Stratiomys singularior. The sequence goes on along the minus strand of OX940877.1, from coordinate 109,177,764 downwards.
TCCTGAAACTGTTCTCGTGAATTTTCCGTGTGCGTGAATTATTACGTCTACGATAACAAGCTAACTAGGATTATCTCATCCTCCCTTCCATCATGAGAATGAAATTATTCATAAGTGTGTTTATGTTAAACAATATTTTGAAGAATATTTAATTTCAAAATATGCCAAGTAATATTTTCAGATACATTGTATCAACAAGATCAGTTTAATTCTGTATCAATCACAGAAAAGCATTAAGTCAGCATAATTACATTACAAAAGAATCTTAAAGATAGAAATTAAGTTAATTAAAGTCTTGAGCGAGCTTGAAGCTAATTAAAGCGTTAGAGCTGGTAAAGAATAAAACATATATAACCAATTAAATACCCTGTGTTTGTTTTAATAGAGCGCGGAAGCTCTGTTGAATTAATTTTTTTTGTAGACTGTGATATTCAAAAACATGAGTTGCGTTCAAATTTAAGTTTTTGAACAAAACTTCAATACAATGCGTGATAGGTTAACGAACATATTCTGCTGAAAGACTATGTTCGTTATCCGAACTGTTCGTTATATTATCCAAAATCGATTAAGAGTCACCCCGTGCGATAGCCCGTATTTATCGATCTTTTATGAATTTTGTGTCTGAAGAAATGTGAAAAATTTCAATTTGAAAATTTTATTATATATTTACTGATAATCTAAGAATAATCCAAAATCTTTTCAAACCAAAAATTTTGGTCATGATAATCGTCACAGGAGAGAAAAAAGACCCATTTCCGTAAAGCTTGTAAACGGTCTCTACGACTCCAACAGATTGGCTTATCAGAATTCAAAAAATCACATGGCATATCAAACACGATGGAATTTTTGCATTATTCTAGTTTGATCGATGACGTTATATTTGCTTATTTTACCAATGAAATTTCAAAGTTACTTGTCCAAAAGCGTTTAAAAATTCAAATATGGTTTAAAGTATGAACAATTTACTCAACATTATTCGGTTGTAACTTGCCAACGACTTCATTTATTAAAAAATTGTTTTAGGAAAACTTTTTAGCGCAGTTTTGAAAATGAATTTACACCAACAATTACGTTTTTCCAACAATGGGTTGACTGCTTGACCACGTTTTCATGACTCGAAAAATTTAACTTAAAGTATAATTTCTCAGTTTATACATACATATAGTCTTCAATATTAATCAGTCCTTGTCATTTTTGATTATGGGGCGTTAAAAGACATATCCTGTTTCGATTGCTTTTCTTCTTTTTGCAGGATTTTCTTATAATGATTAACAGCATTATCGTTATATACATCCCTGACCCTACTGACTTGGTTTGAGTACCATTCTAAAACCATTGCTCTGACATTCACCCACTTCTCCAATATATCTTTAATGACAGATCTCGACATTGTTCCTCTTTTCTCTGTTTCTTGTACAGAAAGTGACACATTTCGCCTTGTTTCTGTGTGTTCTTCATTGAAGATGTCTTGGAGTTCTTTTGTCAACAGTTCACATTCATGTTTCATTATGAGCTCTTCTATATCTTCCTCGTTCTCCTCCGATTCCAGATCTTCTCCGGAAAATTTCATTCATTTAAGGGATGTCTCCCTGATCACCTACGTTTCCTTGTACAAAGGTTGGACACAGCTTTTGCCAAACAGAAATCATCTGGCGCTGTATGACTTCTGAACACGCCCTTTGAATAATACGAATAGCTTCCAGAATTTCCAATTCTTTTTTTTCTAAAACATTTTCAATGTCATTTCTGACGAGAATTGGCAAGATTCAAAAAACCGCCGAAACAGCGCGTGCGTGTACAATTTCCTGGAACTTGCAATAACTTCCTGATCTATCGCTGAATCGGCGAAGTCGTATTCGGAGGTAGAAACTGAACTAGCAGCCAGGGAAAGTCTGTCAGCAAACTATCTTCAAGGTCTTTTTATTGAATTACTATTGAAAGCACTGCTGCTTTCAATGGCAATTCATTGGTATCTAGCTATTCCTTGATCTTTGCGGGACAAAGTTTGAACAGCCATTCCTTGAAAAAAGCCTGCGTGACCCAAACCCTCTTATTCGATACGTTACTGGTAGTCTTCTCTTCGTTATTGAATTTTCCTTTGAATGCTCTTGGATTCTCAGAGGGGTAAACAAGAAGTGGTTTAAGGTTCACTTGTATTAGCTCCCAAAAATAACGTGAATCGATCTTTCATGGATTCATTCCCAGGAACACTTTTCTCATATTTCATGATGTACGTACCGTTCGGCTTGCGTTTCCAAAACAAATCAGTTTCATCACAATTAAATATTTGTTTTGGATGATGACCTTCTGTTTCAACAAATTCTTGAAATTAGAGACAGTACTTTTCAGCTTCTTCTTGCACTAACGGACTCATCATGCAACAATCCACGTTCAATTCCAGACCCCTTTTAAATTTAAGAAACCAGCCATTGGTTGCTTGGAATTCGAACTGCTCGGATGACGAAACTGGAGTTTTCCTCTCAATTTCTTTAGCCTTTTCTTGAATTATAGCCATTCTAGTTACATCTCTTCTCATTTCCTGTTCATTTATCCAAACTAAAAGCAACCTCTCCATTTTTTCATGGATGGCACTTCTTTGCTTGTCCCGTAACAACAGCAATCTTCTGCCCACTCTCTAATTTGGCTTGGCTTTGGCTAATCTCTTGCTTGGTTTTTATGGCGAGCACAGTTGTTGACTCCACACTTTTCGGGACTCAGAATATTGTCAGATGTTAAGTTTTTTTTAGTAAGGCCTCAGAATGCAAATACCAAAATTTAGAGAAACCAAGTAGCGTACGCAATTGACAAAGTTTCGAGGCACACTAGCTACGCTGCGGTATGCCACAACGCGGGAAATTGAGTCGTGCCTACTTGATATGGTTAACGTTGCTCCAAGAGCCAAGAAGTGTTCGTAGAATTCGTTCAGTTCGTAATCCGAAAACGTATTCTTTGCCCGAAAACAAAAATCTTTCCCGAAAGTGATGGTTGTTCGATTTGTTTGCAGTAGCATGACCCATGGTATAACTGTTTACTAAATCCTGCAAACAATTCAATTTACAAAAAGCTTCCTTTTTGATTCTCATTTAAAATTTTTGAAGATAAGTTTGAATCAGGCCGTACTTACCATGGTCTGAAATAGTGACACGACTATCTCGTCTGTTTAAAAGGCAGGGACTGACAGGATTTATATTTTCATAAATTTATAGCTTGAGTGAGGCAAGCTAGCCTTTATTTATTCGATATTCAAAGCTTAACTAACTCCACTTCGCACTCCTTTCCAAAGAAAAAAAAAACATGTGATGCCATTACATCGTTCATTGGAGCCTACTTATGCATAGTGAGCACAAAATCATCTTCATTCTAACATCCGGATCCATTAGGGCAGCATCGCAATCTCATAATTCGTCTCCCACATTCACTCTTCACCATAATTGCATAGCCTGTAAGGATTCGGTGTTTCTAACACACTTTCGCTTCACATGAATCGGTTTTCTCGTTGAAACATACATGAAAAAACCTAGAACTGTTTAATATTTCCTTCTGGCTACCTCCCAATTATTTCGGTAAACTTTCTGAGTCAAGCTGTACGTCACATTCTCATGTTTCCTTGGGTTGAAATTCTGCGATGAAAATGTGAATCTTCACATTCGGAGAACGTTCTGAAAGGATCTAAACGGTCCGCGATGGATGGGGCTCTTCCAAGAATGTGAGCAAGTAAGATATCGGAAATTGAAAAGTGGGGTCTTCAAAGATGCTGCCGAAGAGGCGTAGCTGTATCCTTAGGCTATGTACATGCCTTTGTTTGTCCACAGCTCCTGAACTTTTCACAAGCCATTCATTTGAGGTACGTTTCCGTTAATCTTAAGAAGAATTTTCTGGAAAATGCTCCCTCTTTAATGGTTGCGGTTGTCGGTTGATGTCAGGCTCAGAAGAAAATCAACTGGTTGATATTCAGGAAAGAGTGCGAGTCAGATATTAACAAACTTGGGCTATTTTTGTAACAACGAAAAGTCTTATAAGCATTGAACTTTCCTCTAAATATTTAAAATTAAATTGGCTTTAATTTCAATGCATGCGGTAAGTGAAACAAGACTAATGTATGCATGTTACAAATAGCTTAAGGGGTTAAAATTAATTAATGGTTATTTATATTATGTTGTCATAGCATGTATTGATTAAAAAAATCCAAATCACAACAGTAACTTGGGTGCATTGACAATATTTCAAAGTTATTAGCAATGAAACAAATTCATTCACCTTTGTTTATTATTAATCATGACAGTGAGTTGGATGGAAGTAAATCACCTGTACAAATGCACTGGATCACGATCCCTTACCAATAGCATTTTGAATTTCGATTTGAATTCAGTTTCCTGACAACCAGTGTTGGTGTGAATGAATAACAAGGACTGTATTAGCTTCAAAACAACGATGACCACGTTAACATGGTATGATTACCCTGTTCAACGTCCGCTTGAAGTTGTTGAGCAAGTCCTTGAATTCTGCTGAACTCCTGTATTGGATAAGTGTGGTTATTAGTAGGGGATGCTCATGGTAGGGCATATATGCCTTTTGTGGGCAATTATTTTTCTTTGAAAAAGTTTCTTTTCCCATTCCGTAAGATTGAATTTGCTTCGTTTTTAGTAAACTTCACAACTTTTCAACGAATTTTAAAAGTTCTGTCCATTTGCTTTTGCCAACGCACATACGGTGAACTGCGTTCTATAAAGGAATATCCTGATGAAAACATTTTAATGAACATGGTGGTTAGCTTACAAATTTGGTAGCTTGAAGAATAAGTTTAGATTTTAGATAAGTGGATAATACCCGCACGGGTCTACTATAATGAAATTGCCTCTTGATTGATGGAAGGGGGAAAAACTGACAAATATTCGAGTTGCTTCAAACTACATCATTCGCTCGGTGAAGACCTCGATTATGGGGACAATATTCTCTATCTTAAATACTCTGGCACTAGGGATAAAAGTAAATGTTGATACAAAGTTAAGAGGGTTTAGGAAAACTTGTAGTTCCTTAACTTTCAAAATGAGTACTCCGCTTTCCCCATTACAAAAAGTGAACGTCATGCTGTATGAAGTAGTTATGGGCTAAGAAAATTTGGTCTGATTCAAGTGTCCCGAATAACAGTTTTAATTTTTGTGGGATTTGCGAAAAAAACCTTCACCTAAGAATGTCGCAACTCAAAAAACTGCTCTGAATGTTTCGAAATCTTAGTTTGATTTTTTATAGCATTTACCTCAAATTAAAATCAGTATAAAATTTTGCAATTGAATCAACTGGGATCAATCAATTTAACCAATCAATTCAATCAACAACTGGATTATAAAAGATTGCCGTAGTATTCTTTGGGCCTCATGAACAACAAACAGAAACTACGGAACTTTGAAATTTTTCAATACTCACTATTAGAAAGGGCTTGGAAAACGAAAAAAAATTTGAAGGAATTTTTTAAATGTTCAAAAACGGATGTAAATCCAAACCCTACATTCAGTGGACACCACTTACGCACGGAGCGGGTGTGATAAAAATGAAAATAAAATAAATAAAATTACAAAAGACACAGTAAAAAATTTTGTCGACAACCGCTGGGTCCCGTGGCTGAAAAGCTAAGGAGTGGACGACTACGAGTGCCCACCGTTGAAACAAAAATGAAGAACCAAAGGGTGGTCAAAAATAAAGCAAGTGCAGATATGTCCTTAGAAATGCTTCAACGCCTTAAAAAAGTGTTAAGAACGGCGGCGCTGTGATAAGTACGATCAACCACATTGATCACATTGCACGCACAGAGAACAGAACAACAGAGTAAACTACTAGCACATAGTAGCTACAAACCAGCGCTTCCATTTCAAACAAACTCCCTATCTCCTGGTCCTTATCCGATTGGAAAATTTTCTCTTAAGTTTGCTAAGGACAAGAATACCCCTCCCAAAGTTTTCCATACATTTTTCCGTTTTCGCGCAAATATACGAGGGTTGTTTCTAAAGTTCTGGGAATTCAGCTATAAATTTTTGTTCTATGATTAATTTTCGTCAATTTGGATTTTCAACAACCCCATTTGACTGAATACATTTATACCAACGATAAATTTTTTTTAAAACGTCCTCAAAATTATCTTCGCTGTTTGCACAATCAAACTATTTATGTTGGTCAATGAGATCAAATACTTCCTTTTAATTTTTTAATTCTTTTGTTTTCGGAAGCGATTTACCTGCGTAGTAGTTCGTTCTTCTTCTTCTTAAGTATTAACAGGTCTAAAGATACCAAATCTATAATATGCAATAGAACGTTATTTTCAAAGGCAACTACTAAAGCTATAAAAGTCAGTTACAAAAATTTATTAAAATTTTCGACAATGTTACAAAAGGATATTACGTAATTTGTAGGAATAACAATGACTCACAGTTACCTTCATCCTGGCTTAGCAGATTTTTTTTCCCCGGGTTATTGCGAGGCTTTCCATGACATCCAATTCACGAGTATCTCTAGTTTCCTTGATGAGCGTTTCATCCCTCATTGTTATATCGTGTTGAATCCTTTTGTTATGATATGTTGAAATTCTTCCCTTCTTTCTCGCTGTTGCTGCTTCGCCCAGATACTCCTTTATTTTCTTGCTAACGAGTCTCCTTGTTTGTCCTACATACACTTCTGCGCAAGTAGAACATTTGATACAATAAACGCCAGTTTATTGTTCAAATGTTCAAACAAACGCAATAATTCCAAATGGTTTTCCAAGTCCGAAAAAAATGATTAAAACAGGAACACCATTTTCCCGAATCCCATCTGAGTTTCCGTATATTATAAATCCTGTAGTTGTTACAATTACGCAACACGGCGCTGAAACATCGTATTCTCACCAAAGGACCTCCCATCGATGAAAATCTCGTCGCTTACCGCAGGATAAATATAATACGAATCTGCTAAAATGGAATTCGAGCTTATGGTGCATAAAGGAATATGTCGACCTTCGAGCAACCTATGGGGCAACCCTCTTCTTTTGGTTTTGAAGCAATCAGGAAAAAGGACACCATGCGGTGATTACAGAAGATTTAACTAAGTAACTATTCCAGATCAGTACTCCATTGCCAGTGTTGAAGATCTTATTAATAATTTTTACGGGAAAACTATATTCTCGACGATCGTCCTCATCCGCGCCTATCATCAAGTTCCAGTGGCGGAAGAGGAGATTGAAAAAAGCATCCGTAGTTACAACGTTTGGTCTTGTTGAGCTCCGAAAAATGCTTTTTGGACTCAGAAACGCAGCTCAGACCTTTCAGCGATACATTGATATCGTACTATCCGTTTTGTACTGCCGTTTCGGCTATTTAGATGACATCATTGTCGCATCGAAGTCGAAAGAAGAACACAAAGATCACATTCGAGCGATATTTCGACGATTTCAAGAATACGGCATCGAAATAAATTCTTCAAAATAAAAATTCGGACAATCATAAGTGCAGTATCTAGGATTCCAATTTAAAAAGGATAGAATCAAGCCTTTAACTGAGAAGGTAGACATAATCCTCAATCATGTAATGACACGTTCGATTCACAACCTAGGAAAATATCTAGGAATGTTAAACTTCTGCCGTAAATTTTTAAAAATGCTGCAGAAACGAATTCCTACACGAGTCTCGTAAAACGATAAGGGACCCGTAAAGTGGACTCCTTCCGCGGCGGAAGCAATAGAAGAAAACAAAAAGTTAGCAGATGCAACAATAAAACCAGTGAAGGATGCACCTTTTACTATCACAACGGACGCTTCAAATTTTGTAAACGATCAATGGCAGCCACTCGGTTTCAGCAAGAAACTTAATAAAGCGCAACTGAATTAAAGCGTTTATGAGAAGGAGTTGCTAACCATCTGCTCTGCAATTAAATATTTCCGTGATCAAAAAGAAGAACAGGAATTCGTGATCAGAACAGATCATAAGTAATTATGTTATGCGCTTAACCACATACCATCAAAAGCGTCATCCTGGCAAATGCGCCAGTTGGAATATATATAGAATTTTACCAGCAACATAATACACGTCAAAGAGACTCCATCACAGTTGCCATTGCCATCGATATAACAGCTGGAGTGGTAGCATTAAGTTTTAACGCCAATTCGCAAGCGCGACTCGGAACTCCGAAAATTTTAACAACAGATCGTCGAAGTCAGTTTGAATCCATGTTGTTAAATGAACTGAGAATTGTTTGGGTGTAAACACATTCGGACGGCAGGATATTATCCAGTGTCAAACGGCATGATAGAGCGATTTCTACGATCCTTGAAAGTAGCGTTAATGTGCCACAAAGGTACCGCATGGATACAAGCGTCAACAGTTCTACTGATTCTACATTCTACCTACAAAGAAGACATCAAATGTTCCACGACGCTGCGAATACCAGTAAAATTTGTAACTGAAGAGCTAATGATTCATGGAAGCGAGCTTATCTTTGTAGGAAAATTTCGAAAATATATGAAAAACCCTTGACCGACTCCTGTCAATCACTATCGTCATGAAGGCGTTTTTATTTACAAGGATCTGAAGACATGCAGACATATATTCGGTCAAGGAGGTACAAAAAAATCATGACAACAGCTTTGTTTAGAATTGTGTCTACGTCTTACGCCCAAGCACTGATGGATAGAAAAGAAACGAAGATCTTAATTTATCGAAACCGGCGTTTATGATAGATACAGAAATCGACGAAACGATGCCGTCGCCGATCGTCAACTACACGGAGAGCAGATTACCAGTTCTTGAAACATATTCGAAACGGGCTCCAAAAATCAAGCAGCAAACAAGTGACGTTTCAACCGTCTAATTGACAATTCTCTGGATGTCAATATAAGTTTTACACTTAGTACTTGTAACGTTTTTGTGACTTCGCTCTTTCTTAGTACGCGCTTGTGAGAACACTTTTAATAATATAAACTTCAAGACGATACGGAGTATTATTGCAAAGCGAACATTTTAATCTGTAGCCAAGAGCGCTACACTATTACATTTTGATGGGGGCAAATAGAGGTTCATCAGAATCATGTATATTTGTTTACATTAGACATTTGCGTTCCAATTATTGAACACTATTTGATTTTTCGTGAGCTTCTTATTTTCTGAGAGTTTCGACGATTGTTTCTAATTCTAGATCGATACAAAAATTTGGCTTCCATGCGAGCATTAAATTCCGGATTGATTATAATCTATTAGTTTTTCAAATATGATGAGATGATATCTTGGAGATCAGCCAGATCTGCACATCTTTTGTGGCGATCAGAATAAATAGCAATCCAATGGCACAACATAGTGAGGGTTAGATATATGAGACAGTACCATGCATTCACATTAATTTAGTTTCTCCAATGGTGCTCTTACTCAAAAAAACTTGCTAACTACGTGGAGAAATAATATCTTATAAAGTGTTTGTATCTTGTCAATCCTTTTGAACATCGATTCACGCAGTGAAGATCTCCAAAAGTACATAGATTGCGGAGATTTCAATATTTTAAAATAACTAATAACCGGGAATAATCCATTGAACATTAAAGTTCCTTTTTGGGTGTGAATCTTGCTTAACAACAAATGGTGCCGATTCATTAGCAGAAATCAACTACCTTTAGGATTTTATCCTATTATAAAGAACCCATTTTTCTTACCAGGCACATAGGCACATTGTACTTCCATACGACACTTTTCCACGGCTTTTCTCAGTTGGAGATAGAAAAAGTTCAAGTAGATTCATATTTGGATTGAGTACTCGTTTCAGGTACGGAAGAGAGAAAATTTACCGACCGAACAAAATTTCACTTATCCAAAAAAAGGCAAATTTAATGAAATTGGGTCGGCATTTTGTTCGAAGTTTTAGGGCTATAGTACTTCCTCAATGCTTAAGGCCTTACATACGTCCAGCAGCTGAAGAAAACATCGGCTATTGAAGCTTCTTCAAAATTTTTACAATTGAGTCAAAGCTTGTTTGTGCGTTACATGATGCTAAATCCGGTACCGCAAAAAGCTGCATTGGCTTCAATCCTTTTCTAAACAGTCGAAAAGCGAATGTGAAGCGTCGATTTATCTCGTATACAGATTTTATCAAAGGAGATGAAAAAACGCTCTGAAAATCGTCAAACGTTGTACAAAAAACATTCAACATGAAACCAATTCCACTGCTACTTGCTTTCAGAAATTTCACATTTGCACTATATGTACGACAGACCGCACGTTCGGAAACAGCTGTGAAAACGGCAGCAAAAGCCGACAGCCTTTACGATATATACTGTGACCTTTCAACATTTTTAAAATCTCAAATGAGACACAATTGTACGCTCTGAAAGATCAAAGACAACTAACGTTCGGCAAAGAAATCCTAGCAATCGACCCTAAATATATTATCATAATGCTTTACAAACGTCCCCAAATTTGCCACCTGCCACCTGCCACCAACAAATGAAGTGACGGTCCGTTCGTAAGTCGTCCGTGACGTAAGTTCCAAAAGTGACGGTCAGCCGTCTCAAACAAAGGAGATCTAAACATCTATCTGCGCACACCAAACCCTCGTCGGTCAGTCACATTTTCTACCATAACTTTGGATCAACGGGGAATTTTGACAATTGACTTTTACAGAAAGAAGCCTGAAACTATAGAGAATAATAATCTGTTAAGAAAAAATCGAATATTTGAAAATTCTTACCGTATGTAAGGCCTAAAGGATCAAGCTTCTCTGAAAACGCTTGTGTCGTGCCGTTGAATAAACAAGTCGCGTATTGTTGATCGGTTGGCTTCGCTTTTTTCGGGCTGCTTATTTGGGGTAAAAACATGCAATGTCAGTTATGTACCTCTTATACTTTATGACCTGGAATCGCAACATAATTTTCTAGTTGTATTTATTATCAATCAATAAGTTACCAGATAGAATGAACGAATTTTGAAGTCTTTGATATGACTTTTGAATACGCAAACTGACAAATGACAAATAAATATTGGCATGTGTAGAAACGTCATTGTTCAGGACCTCTCAAGCATAATAAGTCATCGTATTACATGTTGTCAGCCATGTTGCAGAGAGACTAATCGTACAGTCGCAGAAACGAATATAATTGGTGGTCTTGGAGATAAAATTGTAGTAGCTTTCTATGACGTATTCATGTGAAATGGTGAAGAGGGTATACGCAAACTGTTTTGAACCCTTACTCTGGATAGCAATTCGTCTTGGACTTAGGTCATTAGATCAGACAACGGCAGGCACTATCATTTGTCTGCAGAAGCGAAGAATACGCATTTTGTCCTTTTTGTTTCAAATAACAACGTCATCTACGTTACAATGCAGTTTTTTTATCGATAAATGCAAGCGAGAATTTCGAATGCAGCACAGAAAATAATTGGCCACTCGTGTATTTTCAGTATTTCTTGATTCTCAATAGCGCCGAAATTGGGTCAATTTACCTTACGTTAAATTGACTGCATCGAATTCAACCTCACACATTACTCTCTCATGCAGTTCGAATTCCGTGTCCCACACACATATACATTTTTCATGTACATATGCATAAAACGAAAATGAAAAGCCAAAAGCAAATATACTAGACGAAATCTACATCGCATTTTAATTAAAAGCAAACACAAAGGGCTGGACAACCAATTTCGATTCAGTGGCTACGGCAAAGAGTGATTTCCGGTCAATTTGCACAATAATTTCGTCCAATTAGACCGATTAAAAGCAGCAGGATGCCTCCAGGCGTTCCCTGCCATATACCCTCGCGGATTGGGAATGCGGGACGCAAATCACGGCCCAACACGATATACCCTATCTGAAATTTGAACTTTTGAACGAATTTCAGATGAATAGCAGTGTGAAATAGGACTATTGATGGGTTCTGTGCAGAAAAAAATTGAAAAAATTCCAATGGTAGCATCTGCTCCTATCAATTGTTAATTTAGATCAATTGAAAAATTTCTTACAATTAGGTACACCTAACTAGGTTAGCGCGTATTCCTTTCCAATTACTTCGTTACTTTTCCAATTACTTCCATTTAATGCAAGAATCACTTGGACTTTTAATTTTTTTCGATATCCATATCCTGAAATCGACAATTGGAGCGAGAAGCAATTGAAATGAATTGTAACTAAATGCAGTTCGAATTCTTCGCTGAAATTAAATTTCATCTTTCTTTTAATTTTTCAACGGAAAATGTATCGTGCTTCCTGGAAATGATTCTATTTTGAGATAGAAATTACTCATTGACATTCTTCTAGGGAGAATTCAAAAGCTAATAATTAAATAAAAGTTGTATTTTCTCTCTTGTGCAAGCTTAATAGCTTTTCGCACAGGAAGGGGAGCCAAATCGAATCTTTTCAACGTAAGAATTCAAAACGCAATTGCTCTCAAAATTTTAAAATTGTCGAAAGGAGTATTGTCCGTCATGTGCTTTGTCATAAGTTTATAATTTATATTGGCCATAAGCGTCTATATTTTGATGTGACTCTAATCTCAAATGCGGAGTTTGAGTTATCCTTTGACTGGAGTTCCATAGCCATATTTGTTCTACGCATTCAATATGGCTACGGAACTCCAGTCAAAGAATAGAGCGGAATTACTAACAGCAAAAGAAGCAGGGAAACAAATCATTAATCACTATCTTAAACCTACATAGACAGAGCAGGGCATAAACTATAAAAGTAGGTACAACCATGTTCTCACCAAACGGATGACACCTGCCGAGCTTGCGGCGAGGAGGAAGAAAGTACAGAACACTTCCTCCTAGACTGCCCGAGTCTGGCCAACAAACGCCTTACTTGGCTGAGGCGTACTGGCGCAACAGAATTGGAACACTTGGCGACCACAGAGCTGGGGGAACTCCTTGGCTTCTGTAGGACGACAGGATGGACCATCTGTAAACAATCGTACTACACATGGGGAGCTAAGGGCCGAGTTCATGTTTATGCTAATTTCCAGCAAGTGGACCCCAGTACAATAATAATAATGATGATTATAATAATAACCATGTTCTCAACAAAGACAATCACCAGTTCAGGAAACTTAACCCCACGCACCCCGCCAATAAACCTAACAATTTAAAAAAACACACTCTTTTCGGTTAACTCCTCATATCTCTAAGCATGTTACCGACTACAGCTCAAAATCATTTTTCAAGACACATACTGATAAACTCTTACAACAGAAAGCCTTGATACTGGTGACTGATGGGGCCAAAAATCTCTTTGTTACTCGCATAGAGTCCTTCAATCTAAATAGCAATGCCACTTACAATTCGAGCCTCCATAACAGTATAATCAAAACAGTAGCTGAACTACACGCAATAATGTTAGCCCTTGTAAATAGCAACATTTAGGACCACAACAGGATACTAATTTTCAAAGACTCTAACAATGTAACAAGAGCCTAGAATGCAATCAGGAAAAAAGAAAAGTAACATACGAAATATGGGAAATCATCAACAATAACCCTGAAAGAACCTTTAGATTCACCTGGACCCCAGGAATCGTGGGCATCAAACCACTAGAAACGGCAGACCTGCAAGCCAAAGAAGGCGTAATGACCCATAGATTTGCAGGAAGCGCATTTCCAACTTGATGAAGCAGTCGCCCTAATTAGGGAAGAATAAAAGGACAGTGGAAATTCAGATATAGGAAAAAAAACACAAATTATACCCCATGCATCTGGGAAGATGCACACCACCCAAATAACAGTGGAAAACCTTGGTTCCACAACAGTGACATATTCGCTAAACACATAAAAACAATTAAAAGAATTTTAAAAAATAGAGCCTATAATAAACTCCGACTTTACCAACTCAAAAAAAAGCACAACAGACTTATGTAGACATTGTAATACAACAGACACAGTAGATCATCAATTCATTTAATGCACCAAATTTGAAGGGACTAGTATAATTTCTTTCATAAATACAACAATATTATAGACTTAATTCTTCAAAATGACGGCAATCTACTTAAAAACTTCGGAGCTTTCTTATCCTAAAATATAATACCTAAACCACTCCTGTACTCATCACACAAGCCCACACAATACAAACACACAAACGGACTTGTAACAAGAACTAGAGACCTCAACCACAGGATTGAAAACGCTGGCTGGTGCCTAAGCAGCCAGATCCAATCATACACTGGTATCATACCAGAACGAGTTAAAAAAATGCAGAGTTTGATGACTTGCAAGGTGGGAAGGGTCCGCATACCCTGCCAGACCACCAAAAGATACCCGACGAAGTGAAAAAATGGATAGGGTTGCTCCCTTTCCATCTCCCAATAATCGATCGAAACCCAAACAACTGATCGATCCAAACAACTGATCGATCAAACCGAGATCAAAGCCAAAAGGATATTAACAAAGAGTTAAGGTACATCACGTATTTAATGATTGACAGTTTTAGTGTCATGTACCCAACCATCATTAAAGAAAAAAATGTATGCTGTTGGAACTAAGAAAATATGCTGTTGGAACTATGGAAGAAATGTCAGTGAAATCTTATGAAGAATAGTCTGCGTCGTATACCGTTATAATGGTGACACCAAATTCAATCGAATAATCTTTTGTGGTTGTAAGAAAGAACAAAAAAATCTTGAAACTTATTCTACTGCAGCACTGCGGAAGTAGAAGTCTAAATTAGGCAAGGTTCTGAAAAGAAACTACATTTGGCCACGACGCTTCAAAAGGGGAATGAATCTTCGGGTGCAAATAGCCAACAACGCCCGATTCTCTACAAAACCAACACTGTTAAGGCTCAACATATGGGACGTCGAACATTTAAAGGTTGATTGCTAACGAGGAACAGTGGAATGGGTCATTAACTATTCTGGAACTTTCAAAATCACTTTCCGAAATCACACCAGAACTTCGGTGTGTAGTTTCGTCCGTTTCGCAGGACGAAGATGTAACACTACCGAAACGCGAAAGTGAGCAATCCAACAGACGGGAAATGACGGATTTCCATTCCTGTCAGACCTGTCGAAATTTTGGATGTCTTAATCAAAACAATATGTTTCATGAGACTGGAGGAAGTAAATTAACGTTTTCATCTCATTGCCAGCAAATGCCAACCATCACAAAGCAAAAGATTATCAAAAGGCAAATGTAATTGATGCTGAAAACCCTGGAATGGAAAAACGTGAGCATAAAAGTCAAATCTCAAACAATGATCGATTTAGTGATTGACCAGATCTATCATTGTTGATGAAGATGAACTACGATCGACCTTAAGGTGCGCTTTGCGGAGCTGGAACCACACCAAAAAGTGAACAGTTAATAGAGGAACCATCAAAGATTACAGATTCGTGGTCTTGATCGATGTTGGTGGAGCCTTTGCGTAGCGTAAAAATGAAGAGCGTAGTTCTCCAAATAACGTTAAATCTGGAGAAAGTCAATGTTTGATTGAGTTATGGAAAAGTGGGATCATTGGTCCATTTGTCTTCCAAAAAGTAGCTGGGAATAACATTCGCGTTCTAGAATGGACTCGCCGTAATGATGGAGCCCTCTAGTTCCAAAAATAACGCCACATACCAGACTGTTGTGGAGATTAATTAATATATATCAAAACACAAAAGCAACGATGAGAAATATTTATGAACATCTACAAAATAACCGACACGTGTCGAATGGCGGGTAAAATTAGAAGAGTAGTTTTTGACAGATTGAACATAGATATTTTATATTGGAGTCACTGTCGATCTTTGCAGTGTATTGATTGAAGGCTGAAATGTAGCTACACAACTCGCGAAACTAAAGGGTGACAGAAAAGAACATCTGATGAGCGCGTAATTTCTCATTTTGAACCTGTGAATCGGCCTAGAAGATCTTGTGAACTAACACCGCTGGACTATTTCTTGTGGGAGCACGTCAAATCACGAGTCTACGCCAACAAGCTCGATACGCCTGACAATTTAGAAGACAACTTTCGCGCATTTGCGAATTGGCAAAAAACGCGTTATTGGCGAGATACGACCCCAATTATTGGTTAGAGTAAGCGAAAATTGGATTTGAAATTCCTCCGGGACAGTCGTGGCACTCACATGCCCAAAGTCAATTCAAAAATAAATGGCTAAAGATTGTTTTCTTTTAAATAAAACCAATTTTAGAAATATCTTGTTTTTTATTTCATTTTATTTCATTTTAATATTCTATACCTCTAAAAACTACACCCTGTATTTTGCACAGAGGAGATCGTCCGACATATTAGATGAGTTAACGGTTAAGTTCAAAGGAAGGGGTTTTTTGCAATCAACACATAGTTAGCTCATAAAGTAGTGTGATTAGTGTATATTAGTGTGGATATAAAGTTTGCAATAAGTGTGCATCTTCTGGCTATTGTCTTACCTTTGAAATCTACTTTGAAAGAGTTGCAAATGATACGAAATCTTAAAAGTCATAGCACCGCTTATTCATCAATTTTCCGGACTGTGCCGTGGTATATGAATTACTTTTGTGAAAAGATCTTCAAAAAGATCAAAACCTATGACCAATGTTCGAAAACGATGGGGAAGGACAACTGTTAAGCTTTCGAAAGGGAATGCATAGAAAACGTTATCCTATATTGCCCAAGTCTGAACTATATACGCCTCTTTTGGCTGAAATTTACCACAGGGTGCGGCGCTTAAATCCGGACAAATTTCAATTCAAATTTCCCGCCATATAGTAATTCCGCCAGAGGTCGCTATTGGCGTTTTTAGAAGTCATGGGCAGCTAGTAAATAGTCAGAACCTAAAAATGGCTGGGATGTTACGTACAAGTGCGGAGTACAACCGAAGAGTCGCGATTATCGAAAGTCTTTGCGCTGGGCGTTCACCGTCAGAAATAATTCGATTCTTCAAGTACCCAAGATCAACTGTCTACGATATTGTATCTAAGTACAATGTTTCTGAAGTGTCTCGAGAACCTTCTGCTAACCCTGTGAGGAAAACTCATTCGAGAAAACGCATTTCACGAACTCCGGCAGTCGTGGAAAAGGCTCAGGCGCTGATTTAGGAGGACCCGGGGCAATCGTTGCGGAAATTTGCATCAGTATTGGATGTCAGCGAACGAACCATGCGTCGGATTGCTGAGGAGGACCTGCGTTACAAGTCGTACACAATAAAGGTGCGTCAGATGCTGTCAGAGGCTGCCAGAACAAAACGGCTTGCTCGCTGCAACCTGCTATTGAGTTCATTAAAAACTGATGCGGCAGGACGAATCAGATTCTTTTCTGATGAAAAAAATTTTCACTGTTGACGCGAAGGTCAACCGGAAAAATGATCGATGGCTCGCCCATGACCCCGAAGACGTCCCGATTGGTGCTCGAACAAAATTTCCAGCTAGTGTTCACGTCCTAGGTGTTGTGTCCAGCGAGGGTGATGTCATGCCACCACATTTCTTCGAAAAAGGACAAACTATCGATAAAGAAGTTTATCTGGAAGTTTTGACAAATGTCGTGAAACCTTGGATAGTAACTGTGGCCACTGGGAGACAATACGTCTTTCAGCAGGACGGCGCACCGGCTCATATGAGCAATTTAGTCCAAAACTGGCTATCGGATAAGCTGGACATGTTCTGGAGCAAAGAGTTCTGGCCCCCGAATAGCCCGGATTTGAACCCCCTGGATTTTTATGTTTGGAGTGTAGTCGAAAGGGTTAATAACAAGTCCAGGCACCCTAACGTCGCATCTCTACGCACCGCTATCGAAGCAGCATTCACCAATATGGACAGCGCTGCTTTGAAGAGAGCATGCGACCGTTTCAGGACCAGGATAGAAGCGGTCATTAGGGCTGAAGGAGGTTATATAGAGTAATTTTACTTTCAACAGGTACAAATATATTTCTGTAAATGAATTTTCAATTTTTTTCATGTTATGTGTAAATAAATTTGTTTTAAAACAGAAAACACAATTTGTCCGGATTTAAGCGCCGCACCCTGTATATGACAAAACTGGAAAACGGTGTGTACATTGCAGGACAGCACCTAAAAAAAGTATTAAACATGATTTTTCTAAAGAATAGAGTATATCCTTTCCCTTTGCGTTAACTGTTAGTCTTGTTATCACTGCATTATTATAAAAGGAGATTAGCACCTGTCTTTTGAAAAATCCAAAACCAGTATTTGCTTTAGAAATTTAATTTAATCATAAACTGCACTGGGACAATCCTACGCACTTAAGCTTGGTAGGGGCCCAGGCGGGACTCCCTGAAAGATCATTTGTTCTCGCACATCCGAGGTTCGCCTGGCAGGCCGACGTCTTACTTAGTTCTATAAATTTTGCAAATTGCTATACTATCCTATCTACTTTTGTCGACCGCGATTAAATTATATTGAATATAAATTAGATCTGCTTACGGGGCAAATCGGAATGCGTTTCTAAATCGAACCTGCACTTCAAAATTTCTCACATCCTAGTACATTACGCCTTCTGAATCGTAATGTACCACTTTAATTTCTTATTTCAACACGGTTGAGTTCCATTGAACACATCGCTTCTAACTTTGCAACCCAACACTGTTTTCTTCCATCCCATCGCCTATACCTTAACCCAATACGGCTTGATCCGTTCGAATTCATCATTTATAACTACTAAACGCAAAACGGTTTTTTCCCTTCGAATTAAACATTTCTATGTTCTCAACCCTCCTTTGGCAATTAGATTCACTATCTGTCATTTTTATTGGTAACCACTGCTGAAGCGCGAACCTGGGCAAAAGACATCCGATGCACTTGAATTTCTTCATCTTTATCTTAACGATAGCTAATCCAGTACATCTTAACGTTCGCCGATCTAACGAAGACCTATGGTAGACAAAACCCACTCTGATGAGCCGCTGTATTTGCTGTATAGTGAGTTACACCATCCTTACTGCATTCCAACAAACGCTGCTTCACCTGATGACACCGGTCAAATGACACATAACTGTGTCGGTTATGTGTTTGTTAATTGATTTAAGTGATTTGTGTCGTCGAAGGTGCTTAAATCTTGCAAATGATCACGCAAGTAAGCCGTATCTAGAATTAAGTGTTTGCTTCGGATTTATTTGCAAGAGTAAAACAGCTGGAGCTAATTCTGATAGTTCCTTACTTTGATGTTGGATGTGTGCCGGCTCCTTCTTGTGGGGTATCCGTGAAATTTTAGGCTGCTCGCTGGTTGCCATTATCAAGCGCGGCAACTTCTTGCAGAAAGAGACAGAAAAAGCAAAAGTAGGTTTTATTCGTACTTCTATTGCGGTTTTAAGCAATTATTGAGAGAGATATTCTTGCTTTTTGTAAAAATAAGATACAAAAAATCGTTGGATCGAGGCTATTTTCATAGTGTTCTCGCTATTTGTGCTTAATCATATATTTAGTGGAAGTGAGGCAACAGTTGTAAACACCTCCCCTGCCAGCCTGAGAAACTAGTCTGGAACCATTTGAAATACTACATCAGGCTTGAAAGGCGGCTGAGAAAGGAGGGGAAGGACATGTTAGGGAAGAGATCCCTGCATTGCCGACCCCAACTGAATATACACGTCCGTTTTTCAAGTGTAATAACTGCTGGAGTATAATATACCACCAAATTCCATTTGTCAATCGCGACCACGTTACTTGATTTATCTTTTGTAAATGACAAATGTTGGACAACTGAATTGTGCATGACAAGCAAAGAATGTGTGACAGTTTATCATTAAAATCTTTGGAATTCCATGAAAAAGTAATACCAATGAATTCCGAGGCCGATTTTTCATTTTTCTTCCCAGGAGGTGCTTTGTTTATTTACCTTCTACTTCATTAATTCTAGGTTATAACGTTGAATCTAGATTTCACAGGCACAAATGTCACCCAATTCATCTTTCAACACATCTGAAAAGCAGAATATGACATTGTTTATCGAGAAGTTTGAGTTTTTTTTATTTTACCCACACTTATTTTAAACAAGATCTGATAAATCTTCTGCTTTCTACAATATTTTTAGTATTACGTTTATGATTTTTTACCTTTTCGACATTTACGTTGATGATTTTTTTGAAGATCATTTTGAAAAAATAGATCACCTTGTTTGACACTTTTTTCGAACTTATCATATTCGATATTCAGAAGGGACTCCGTTGAACTGAAGTGTTGCCAAATCTGCTGCTAATGTCAGTGGAATTGATTTGAAAGTGCCGCATTTGTTGTTCTTGGTTTCCTGTTTGAGTAGTGCTTGTTTTGTTCTCATATTTCGTAAAAAGCTCTTGGATTTCCCGGAAAATGAAGTTATTAGCGCTAACGAAATGAAAATCAGATAATTTGGAAGCTCTTGCAGTTGAGTGCAGGTTGAAAAAGATACTCAAGCCATGCCAATAATTAAATTGATAATGGACATTAGTTCCTCCTTATGCAATTAAAAGTGTTTGGCTTCCATTTTTCTACAACATCAAGCACTCCCAAATCGACTTGCAGCAAACACACAGAATTCCACGCAATTTATTTCTCAAACACTCCCAGGGAGTTGTGCAATTCTTCGCAATTATCCTCAATTCCTGCTTCACTTGAAAAGTAAACAGAAAATCAATAGACATGCAATCGTACCATACACTTTTCCTTATACATACACATAGTTTTCCAGATAGATTCGACCGATTTTCCTGCAGCTGCCAGACTGTAAGGCGCCAAGGATTTTATTGAGGTTGTGAATCAAATAAGAACCCGCTTGAAAGTTTTCATAGCGACGAGTAAACTGGAACACAAAATATCACCATTTGTTCTGGATGCCATTGCGTGATGAAAGATAATTGAAGTGCAATTGGAAAAGTTTAGGGAATAGGAATCTAGTAGAAAATCGAAAGAACATAAGAAATTTTACGTTTTTCTTGCGTTCGTTTTTTAAAGTCATTTCGTAAATGCGATGATAATGATCCTTAATTGAATGCGCGTATTGTAAGTGTTTGATGAATGTGGGAACATTTTCGTTCTAGATATTTTTTAATGATGATGTCATGATGCATGTGAACAGGGGAATTCTTGATGTTTTTGCGTGCTTTTTGGGTAATGGGAAATGTGTTCATTATGAGAAATGACTGAATTTATGCGTCTGCAATCTTAAAATTGAATGCGAAAGTCTTTTTGGTCTATATCTTTATGTCATGTGATTCCTTTTAAAAAGATATATCGGCAGTGTGGTTTTGCAATTTTCTATTAAATGCATAAATAATTTATTCATATTAATGTCAAATATTTTAGGAGTAGACTTGACGAATTTATGTAGAAATTTTTCCTTAACGTGTAGCATTCAATCCTTTCAGTTTGCGATTGATTCTCCCTCGAGAACTTTATAGTTTCGGGCTCGTTATGAAAAACCCCTACAGGATTTTTAAATATTAAAATTTTTCACTTTTGTTGCTTCTAATCTAAACTTACAATACAAAATCAATCATTAAAATTTTTCTTAGGCATCATCAGTTTAAAGAGCGTGCAACTTCCCTGGAGTGACTAAATTTTACTAAATTATTTGCAGGAGTCCTACTTGCAATTTGTGTTAAATATCCTTAAATAATGTATGGCCTCTTTGCCTCATTTCTTGTTATGACCACTGAGTATTTAATTGATAATATAAAATCATTCTTCAATAAAAAAATAAAAATCATTCTTCAATAAAATAAAAATTCAAATAAAATGTTTGATTTTCCTTTTACAGACCGTGTTTCAATAATATAGAAAGAAAGTGTTAACACTTACAAACTCAAATTAACATGAGAACCAGGTGCATAAAACGAAGCTAATATGTGTCTTGGTTGACAGCAAGAGGGAGAACGAACGGGAGGCACCATAGGTGAATGATTGAAAAAGATCGCGCTGGTAGACTCAATAGAACCTCTCATCATTGAACTGGCGTAATTGGCAGCAAAGTCGAAGTTCTTTAATCTAGAGCTTGAAAAAAACCCCTTTTCCTTCCTCTGGTATAAAGATACCATCCCCAATCGGACATTCGCTTTGGAGTCGCTGCTATCGAAGATATGTGTAGGAAAAATCCAGTGGTCTCCTCCTTTGGTGACCATCAGCACCAAGCATTTGATATCTGTGACAATGCGCTCGCAACACCATGCACTCAGCTCTCAGAGTTTCGACAAACATTTCAATTTTCGCAGATTTCGTACGAAAAGACGAAATACTGAGAAGTTGAAAAATTTCGTAGAAAAAATTCCGAGACGGTCACCTTAAGTTGGCTTTTCATCAAGATTTGCTGATGAAACAATTGGAAATTCTGCTAAAGGTACCTTCAGTTCTGCTTGTAAGTTATCTTTGCGTCACTGCAGGCTTTATCACGGCAAGCCTCCTTTGTAAAAAACCCTCCTCTTAGTTGGTTAGCACGTAACTAAAAGTCAAAAATAGGGGTGAACAACTTAGCTTATGCAATTAAATGCAAAATGTCCAGCATGAGAAGCAAATGTTCGAATAATATGCTCCACAACCTTGACTGTAACTCCTGAAAATTTTCCAAGCTAAACAGGATCCTAAAGAGAAAATAACATTCGCTACCCTACATGAAGAAGGGTATATACAATTAAAGGATAAGCAGAAGTTCTGGCTGTAAAGTTCTATACATTCAATAACATATTAGATCGAATGCGTTTCGATCTCACCGTAATATTAGTAGGCAACTCCCTTAAAAACAGTCCCAAGTCATGAAAAAGTCCCAACCATACCTCCTAAGGCTCTAATTAAACCAAACGAGGTAACAATCTCACTCAAGAAAGTAGAGAACGGGGAAGGCCCTAGTATTGATGGAATACCTAGCGTTGTACTAAAAAATTTGACAAGAAAAGAAGTTGTTTTCTTAAGCCTCTTATTTGACGCATGTCCTAAACTCTCGTATTTTCCTTCTATTTGGTAACATGCAGTCGTTTTACCAATTCTTAAGCCCGGTAAAGATTCCATCATCCATCTCGATCTACTCTCGGAAAACTGTTCGATGGATTAATACACAAAAGGCGAGCTACCTTTGTGGAAGGCAACAACATTCTACCAAATATCTAGTTATGCTTTAGAAATGGATATTCGCCTGAGCAACAATTTTATCGCGTAAGGAATTATATAAAAACTGCTCTTAAGGAAAAGTCATCCGTTGGTATGATAACACTAGATGTCGAGAAAAGAAAACCTTTGATACCGTCTGGCCCGAAGGAATACCCTACAAAATGATTCATTAAAATACTCCATTATACCTGGACAATCTAATCAAAAAAATTTCTGAAAAATGGAAAGTACCAGGTCAAAGTTCGCGGATGCACCTTTTCTATGAAAAATATATCTACAGGTGTCCCTCAAGGTTCTTGTCTGACCCTCATCTTATTCAACATCTTCACATCTAACACCCCTACTAATGCAACGCTTGCTGATGATACATACATATTCAACGTTGCCAAAAACATGGAAAAAACTTCGGAAAACTAAATCAGGTTTACAATAAGGGGAAGATCCAAAAAACCTCAGCAAAGTTAAATGAATATATTTCAGCAGAAAACGAAAACCTACACTGCTCCCGAGTAAACCAATCGATTTTATCGGACAAAACATCTTGTAGTGTGAAAGAAATATCCTGCCATGGACTGCCCTCCCATTTCTCTTCACAAGAACTACCCAAAATTTCCAGAGTAAAGCAAATTAATCAACTTGCTAACCCGCAGAAATATAATTTACTCTCAAGAGCCAGAAATGCATCAAACTTTAACATATGAATGCTACCGGACTAACAGAAATTTATCATGTCATCAATGTCAAAATGCCAGGCAATTAATTTTTTCAATTAAATTTAATTTAATTGAAAAAAAAAGAATCCTTCAACCAAGTTCTTGAGAATTGTATCTGAAAAACCAGTGTAAAATTTCATCAAGATCGGTTGAGTAGTTTTCGAAAACTTTTGACAACCGATTTTGAAAACACAGTTTCGAGAAAAACATGTTTAAAGTTTTGAGTAAAAATAAAGCTGGGGAAACAAAATTTTTTTAAACTAGATGGAATCGTCGACTCCTGGGCCATAAAGTAAACAACATGCAGCAGCTGTAATGCCCAGGGCATCCTTTTGCTCCTGTCTATGACGAATCCTGGCTTCGCGAGTTTCGCTTGCAGATTTTTTTTGGCTGCGCACACACGGTTTTCATCAGCATTTCGGGCATATTTGTGGGAATTTCGGCCAAGTTTCAAATGCATTCCATGCATAAATAATAATAAAGCTGATGTTCCTTCATTAAAAGTGCAAGCAGCGACTAATTCAGCAATATTAACGATTTTTGAACCAGCAGGAAATATTTGTGGAGTAATCTATCAGATTAACTGGTTCAAGCTTTCATTATTATTTTGTGTGAAACCACCAACACAACGCGCCAGAAGCTCATCCTTACTGAGATCTTCATAGATAGGTTTCGTTGCATTCAAAACATCATCTCAGAATGCAGTATAATCATGTTTGAATGATGAAAATGTGTTTGTAGCCGATGCTCGCTGTCAGGCGCACCAGGAGTCTGGTCCTTTTGGGCAATTTCCGTGCTGAGGGTTTTAGTCTGTAGAGCTGTAGTGGTAAAAATCAGCCCATATAGCATCTTTCATTTTTTTAACTGACTCACAATTTCTTCTTATCAAGTAATTTACCAACCAGTTTACATTTGCCAGAAAGAGATTTTTTTAGTTTTTTTTTTTACAATTTACTAGTTTTTCCTGAACTGTTTTGTTAACTAAATCACGTAAACGGGTACCCATCCTCTTCTGTACATGCCCAACGCATTCTTTTTGTTGATAATATAATCTTCACCATAAGCTTGGGCTTTGAGAAGACCAGAGTATGTTTTTGCAGCCCCATCTCCTATATAGTTGAGGTACCTCAGGCTATATTTTACAAAAGAGCATTTAAATATTTCAACAATCGAAGAAACTTCCATGTTCCCAGATGCTCCAGTGTGATTGGCGCTGTATAGATTTATTGTGAAATGTTCTTCTTTCCACTCTTCATACTCTGCCGTGTTCAATTTTTTTTCCAAGACTCACATAATTTACAGTAAGAGCATTTTACAAGCACATCCAACACTTTTCCCGAATAATATCCGATTAGTGAACGCACACCATATAGTGATGCGAAGCCATGCTTCTTCTACGTACCGTCACCCTTCAACGTCGTTTTTGAGGCTCGTTAGTTGCTTTTCTTCTTGAGCAGCAGAGGAGAACAGTGTTTGAGCAATTGTCCCGATACACTCATGTATTTTATGAATATAAATATCATTTTTTGATTGATTTAAAAATGAACTACTGAGATCCATCAAACCGCAAAATTTCTTGCATCCGGCAAGCCCCAAGCCCAATACTCGCGTAACAAAAATGAACCGGCGATTAATTTCAGACATTTTTCCGATTTTCACATCTTTCACATGCTACTACAATTTCGAATCCCAGACCGAATTTCGAGCATTGTTTAAAATCCAATTTTCCACTACACAATTTTTCTTCACCTTTTTTTTTATAATGTTAGAACACCGCACAATAGATGCGAGTGTTGAAAAAGTTAAGGCAAAGTCTAGAATTGAATATTGGAGCGTGTTAATTTTTTAATTTTTTTCCCGACATGCTTGTGAAGGAATCATCATCAATTTTCAGATTTTTAGGATTGAATGACTGTCTCCTTTTCCTTGGTTTATCTTTTCTACGAGCGCCGTCTGTTAACTGAGTACTTGAAAGTTCAGGCGTTTTTAAATAAATATCACAACAGACACTTTGAATAACCTCAAATGAAGCTCGTGATTCAAGAAGTAATCACCAACTAAAGTATTTCAAACTAGTTGCCCTTAGAAAGTCAAAACAATAAACAATAAAAACACACAAACAAAAGACGAGCGGCTACAGCGCTCGCAGCCTAGCTGACCTCGAGTGCGCACCTTCACAAGGCTGTATCTCCGAAACTTTTATTCGGATCGACTTGAAAATTTACGAAAATATTTTTGGAAGGTTGTAGAAATTAATAAGACAATTAAAAAAATCGATTTTTTTAAAAACTGCGAAACCCATGTAACCTCTTAAGTTAGGTTTAAGTTCAGAAGAGATTTTGATAGAAGTTTCCTCTTGCACCAATATCATCATTTAAATCCAAAGCTCATCTGTATAAAACAAATAAAAGGATAACTATAGATAACATGAATAATAAATCAGAACACCAAACATAAGCATTAAATTCAAATGAACAAAAACAATTGAATAAAAAAAAAGTGCATCAACATTGCATAATATAGTTTGTCTAAAAACATCTTCGTGTAATTATCCACAGAACTAGCGCCCATTGCTGGCAGAGTCTCGCTGAAGGCGTGAAAAGGGACTCATTAAAGATAGACCTACTTAGCTGGCTAGCTAGTTCAACCTGAGTCATGGAAACTCGTCCACTTTTGACTCGACCAGCTAGACCAAGTGGACTAGAATGACTAGATATTTTGGGCTCCCATCCCATCTCCACCCATTCCTTCCGTAATAAAACTGTCAAATGGGTAACATTTTTAGGTTGCCTACTCATCACGAAGAAAGAACTGGAACTGGCGATTCATGCCATGAAGTTGAAAAACGCTACAGAAACACATAGTATTGCCACAGAGATTTTGACATAGATTGTTCACTTTTTGCTCATTTGCTCGTATCAAGGCCCTTTTATCTGCAACTAAATTTTTAAAAACAGTACATTTATGCTGTTGCCAATTTTTTCAAACAATTTTTTCCCTTAATATTTAAAATAGAATTAAAATTTTTCAATGCCACTAAGGAGTCCAGTATTACAATTTTTAATTTAAAGCCTGTTTTCCTGTCGATCATAGCACAAGAAACAAAAAAATACGTACGAAGTACTTTGAATAGGTTTGCAATAAAAAGCATTCTTTATACTTGAATGAAAAAGGTTACGCTCACTACTTTCTGGGACGCTCGAGGAGCTGTGATGATGGAATACCTAGAGTAAGGTCGTACTGTAAATTCGGAACGCTACATTCTGATGTTACAGACATTACGGAAGCGTGTTTGATGAAAACGATGTACTAGTGACTGAGTTGAATTGCACAATACCAGACCGCACACGTCACATGCCACTCAAGAAGCGTTGAAGCGCCTTAAATTTGATGTTGTTATTCATTCTCCATACTCCCCGGATGTGGCTCCGAGTGATTTTTACTTATTTCCTCTATTAAAATGGGACTTTAAGAAAAACATATACACCAATAACGAAGAAGTGAAAGCCGGTGTAAACGAAAGCAACCGGAAGAATCCTTTCAGAACGGATTTGAAAAATGGGTTCAGCGATTGAAGCGCTGTGTGGAACTATCTCATTTCGTTCTCGAGTTATAGGCAACCCACCGTAATTACTGGAAAAATTATCTTATTTGTAATATCTTGGAAATATTGATTTTAATGATATAACATCGCAATTGTATTTATGGTAAAATCGTTAGTAGAGATCTAATATCTATAAACTTTTTGGGAATTTCCAGATACTTTGAATCAATTCTGCAACATTCAATTTTAATACAAGAATAAATTAATTAAATTGTTTTTTTTTTGCGTTAATTGTTCCATTGCGAGCTTACCAAAAACTTATCATTTCTATCCTTAATTTCTCGACCCATGATGGGCTGTTGTTCATTCTATTTTATTTCATATAACTTGATGTAATTATCTTATATTCGTGTATATTTAGGCTTGGGTAAGTTCGCGTGCAAAGTTGTTAAGTCGATTATGTTAATATGAGGCGAAACGGAATTATGATAAACTTCTAAGTTTTGCTTACTACGCCCGAACGAAAGTTCCATCATTGAGTTCACATCGATATTTTCGTTCTGTATTCGTGTTTCGTTGATGGATTTTGTAGTACTTTTTTGTCAAGAACATTTTAGTCCGCTTTGTCTCCAATCAATATGAGGCAGTTATAATGTATCCAGTTGAAGGATATTCGGGTGATTTGTTATGCAATCAATTTCTTACATTCTCATCTAGCCGATAACCAAAAACTGAAAGTTTGCTCCCTTCTTAGATTCATTCATTTGGTGTCTAATTCGATTGGGGAAATGATGAGTACTTTTGATATGTACCTGTAGTAATATTACACAGGAGTTATTCAAAATCTATACTAGAAAATCAAGGTGATTCGATTCAACTGATTATGCAAGTCTTTTCACTCAAGGTTTCAAGAGTCAGGTAAGCTATAAGAAAGTAGGAAGCTGTTTTGTAGGAGTACATGACGGGTACTCTACAGTACTCTACGGGCTTAGCCCAACAAATAGCCAAAGGAGAATTAAAGAAGCTAAGTGATCACCGTAACAAATTATAGATAAGATATAGATATAGACATGGATTTAACGAATGATTGTAATTGGAAATTAAGTTAAATGGTATCTGCAGCACCCACTGGCAACACAATCGTATTACCTCGGACATTGAAAAGAAAGACGCAAGATGGTCCAACAGTCAAGAGATTATTAAGGGAAAGGATTTCTTCCGGATCTGAGCATCTAACCGGTAAGATTTAAGCGAAACTCCTAACCAAATCAGAAGCGGTCCTGAAAAAGTATCTTTTCAAACACATTAGCCGCGAAAAGTACATACAAGGACTTAGGAGAAATAAGATTGAGATCGGACTATCTTTTTGGGAGTTGCAACGACGAGCAGCTTTTGAGCATGAACGAAGACAAACATTAGCAACATCCTGGCAAAAGTGGTACAAGTCGCCACAAAAAATATACGCCTGCGGCTGTAGTAGCGTATGTTTTATTTAAGATATACATATGTAAGACGGATAAAACGCTGATTCAAGCTATTTGCAATTGAGGTTTTATAAGCTTCAGCGCTAGAAAGACAATATAATCTTTTCACCACGAAAGAAGTTGCCAACACGGAAACTCTTATGTATTTTGCAAATACAAAGAATCTTCGACGGAATGCAGAAGCGTCACAATTTTATGCCCTTCATATGACTAATAAAATTAGTAAGACCGGGTCCATGGCGTTTAGGGAGACCGGGGGCGGTTGTTACAATTTTGATATTAAAGTGGAAATCGTGTAGTAAGGCATCGGATACTACGACATATCGTTTATAACGTCTGTTTCTAGATGGTTGTTCGCGCCTGCTACCCTAATAATGTTAATATGTATCGTTTACAACAGTATCGTGTAGAATGAAATATCGCCTATATCGTCCACCTTTTCTGGCTCCCAGATTGAATTTTATCAATAACAAAGGCAGCCACGTGTCATTATTAAAATTTTCTTCGCATTAGCAAATGTTTTGACATTCCCACTACAAATGACCTCCTGTTTTGCGTATTGAACTTTGCTTCAGTCTTTTCTTTAGACTCTAGTCATGCATAAGACCTGCGTGTTTTTCCGTCGGTTGTGAAATTTTTGAAGATAAAGTGTTGTGATGTATGATGTGTCGTAAAGTATTCTCAATGGGGGGAAAAGCTCACATCCTAAGGCGTTTTGAGGCTTGAGACCCAAAAGCTGAAATCGCTAAAGACCTAGAGAAAAGCCACTCCACTTTAATCTCAATCAAGAAAAATCGAGAGGCGATAGAAAAAAATTCGTTTAATGGGGGATGTTCGAGCAATCAAAGGGCTGGATGCAGTACACATGCCAATATTGAAAAAGATCTTTTAGTGTCGTTTAAACAACAAAGTTCAAATAAAATACCATTAAACGGGCCAATTCTACAGAACAAAGTGAATGCGTTTGCTCATAGGATAGGGAAAGATCTTAAGATTTCGACGGTATAGATACAAAGATTTCGGAGAAAACATAGCATCGCCTTCCGAAAAATTTGTGGTGCATCTGAAGCCATTTCCAAGGATGTGACAGACACATGGCTAGAAACTGTATTCCCGGAAGTCATTAAAAAGTATGAAGACGACGAAATCTTTGATGCAGATGAGACTGGATTGTTTTTTCAACTAACTCCAGATCGAACGATGAAATTTAAAGGGGAGAAGAAAACTATAGTAGAAAACTATGGTAGTAACTATCCAAAGAAAGGATTAAAGTTATGGTTGCAGCCAATATGAGCGGTACAGTAAAAAGGAAACGTTTAGTGTAGCTAAATACGTAAAGCCAAGGTGCTTCAAAAATGTATAAACTTTATCGGTGCTGAACAAGAATAACAAAAATGAATGGATGACGCGAGAATTATTTGCGGATTGGTTAGCGGTTTGGGACAATGAATTAAAATTGAAAAAGAAAAAAATTCTCCTATTTATTGATAACTGCCCAGCGCATGATAACATCTCTTTGAAAGCCATCAAGTTAGTAGTTTTACCTCCAAATACTTTTTTTTGGGGTGGATGTGAAGGCAATTTACGCCCGGAGTGTGGGACTCCTAGGAGCGCATGCTACCAGACCACCCACTTAACAACCCCCCTCCCTGTCAAGAGACCCTAGCCTGGAACTGTTTCACACATTACTTCGGGCTAGGCCTCTTTATACTTCGCCCGTGGGCGCCGTCAGCGTGATTTACCAATCTTGTGCATATAAGACTGAAAATACCCACGCCCGCTAAGAAGCTGGGTAAGGTAATAATCAGTCTCACCGTGCCTTCGATTTAGCCACGATGCCACGTCCCCTATAAGGCGGGCAGTCCAGCGACCTCCAAATACTACAGCAATCCTACAGCCGATGGACCAAGGGGTGATAAAACTACTCAAGAACAATTACAGGAAACGTTAGACGCGATTTTAATGTTGGACAAGGCATGGACTGAAGTTCCATCTCGACCGATTGCTAAATGTTTCAAACATGCAAGATGGCAAAGGAACACATCAATATTGGACGACATAGAACGAAGTGAAACCTCAGCCAAATGGGATGAAAAACTCGTTGTGGGAATTCCAGAGATTACACTAATTGAATTTGCAAGCGTCGACCAATGTAACTGATGAAGAAATCTTAGCTAAAGCGATTGAATCAAGTAAGGATGTCAAAGTTTTATTTTGTTTACATAAATTTTATACTTTTGCTCTTTCAGAGAATTAAACGGTCGATGAGGCACAATTCCAGATGAGGCACATGAAAACTCCGAAGCCCAATGTTGTACTTACCTTGAGCGGTGCTTGTGTTGCTTTAGGGACGTTGTCGACTGTTATTTCTTTAAACGATATCACAGATGATATCACAAAATCCAATATTTTTCCATTGGAAAAAATATTAAAACTAATAAAGCACTCAAGGAAAGCACAGAAAACCATTATTGATTATTTCAAAAAAATATGAAAAATGTGTTCATAAAACATTATGTATTTGAGCCAACTCATAACTATATCTATATTCAATACATTTTAGGTTGTAT
The DNA here is from genome assembly GCA_954870665.1 of Stratiomys singularior. Lineage (NCBI taxonomy): Eukaryota > Metazoa > Arthropoda > Insecta > Diptera > Stratiomyidae > Stratiomys > Stratiomys singularior. The sequence continues at coordinate 109,146,463 of OX940877.1, read as the reverse complement.
ATATACACATATTCTGTACTTGTTTATTTAACATTTCATTTTTGTTCAATGATCTCGAGATATCGGATAGAAAGTCTATCGGTTACAAAGGCGAAAAAGGTCTGGTCCGTTGGAAGACGTTATAAGCGATTTCCGCTGTATTCGCTTTTAAATCCAAATGCAACCAATATTGTGGTCGAAAACTAGCTTTACCCCGTCTTTGGTATGTTTATACCAAACATATGCTGATAATGAATAACTCTGTGGACGAGAATGTTCATTTTAATAAATTTATAAAATAAATGAAAATAGTTACAACTGATCCCATACCTGGGCTAGTTGAAACAATAGTAGATTGGTAGGTTGTAACGCACACAAAAAAATTAACATGATTTTAAATTATTATTATTTTGCTGAATAAATCAAATATATTTTTAACAAACTTAAAAGAGAGCTCCTTCGAAAAAGTATTGAATAACTCAAAAGAAAAACATGGGTTTATTAAATAGAAGGATGACACCAATCAATTTGATTCGCAATGATGGCACAAATAATATGGACGCAGCTTCATGGGCTCAGTGTCTACAGCCTCCACATTGAATCCAATTGTCTCCTAGTTTGTTTCCTGCATAGCTTTCGACACAAATCAGACAAAAATAATCACCTTCAACCCTTGAAGGCACTGTTTTTTTTGGATTTTTGAAATTTATTCCTTTGTTTTCCATCAAACCTAAGTTTAATTTTTTTTTTTTGCTTTCACCTTTCGTTTCTTTTCCTTTGCTTCTTTTCGTATAGCCTGCTTCACTGGTGTATCATTGTAAATTGTAGACGGACGTTTTTTCTTACCCTTGTTCTTTTTTTTCGCGGTGGTGCTTTGGGTAAGGTTTTATTAATTTAGGAGAAAAAATGTCGGTGTTTGTAGATGGAATTGCGACATTTCCTTTGTTTGTGTTAAATACTTTTATGTTTCTCAACAACTGCAATTGATGAAACCGAGACTTCTTCCTCTTGTGCAAAACACAGATCGACATCATGGCCGCAGGTCAAATTGTTCAGTGTCCCAGTAACGGCTCCATTTTGATTTAAAGCAAAAATCGATGAAGTTTGAAATTGACCGATCGGTGACGTATGCTGATGAAAAATCAATATCCTTAAACACGTTGCGGTTAAATGGGTAGATTCCAGTTTTTTTTAATCGTGCCTGAATATTTCCGGGAGTAAGAGCTAATGGCATCGCTGCAGGGACAATACCGGATATATCATAGATGCTCGTAGTCTTGCCGAGGTGATTTCTCACCAAGCTTCAAAGGTTGTATTGATGGCATTTTAAATGGTCCGTACACTGACCTGTCAAGAAGTTGTAGCTAATGCAAACAGTGCGGAGCAAAAAGTAACAATACTACTCCATTTGATTTGCAAAAATCAAGCGCATTAAGATTTATATGTGATGAATGGATAATGAGCAAAATTTTATGAGTTATAGATTTGTGTGCTTTTGAAAATGTTCCAAAAACATCAAAAATACTTCGTCCTGCATCCAACCACATGGGGTAGGGTAATAAAGTGGTCCTGGTACCGCACCTGTGGGAAAATGAAAAGTGGAGGTATCACATTTCCTGAGGCATTTGCTGCAAAAGCAATTGTTACGAGTGATCCTCGTCCTCCTGATGTTACCGACAAACTTGTCAAGGACCACGTTTGACAACAACTTACCCATGATGTTCAATAGTAGTTACAACCGTTTCATCTACATTGTATATGTGTTGGGGTTTGAAAATATCCCGTTATATAACCTTCTCACGGTTGTCAAAAAACAAACCATCATTTATTTCGCTCTCGACAAACTTGTGGCTTGTGCAAATCTTATAAATGTGGATTTCTATCCATTGAATGCACTGAACCAATCCTCAACGGCCATTTGATTTTTATCCCAAAGCTTTGCGTTTCAAATTATATTTCAATGTGAGCTCGTAGGCTAACTTTCTTACCTCTCTTGGGAAAAGTCCAAAATATATGTTGGCGTAACAAAGTATATTATTGGACAGTATTTTTTCTTGCTCGTGTGAAAACACTTTGTTGTGTGCACTATAACCCATATAAAGGGTAATTGCTCTTACTTCTAGATTACTTGCTTCAAGTTTTCTTTTATGCCGCATGAATGATCCATAATTAAGCTGATGCGTTCATGACATCATCCAAGGCGTTGGAATACTGCGAAATATCATTTTGATCTCTAGTTGTTTTTCTTTCACGCTTTCCCGGCATCTGAAAATAGAAAACTTACCTGTATTTGCCGAAAATAAATAGCTTATGTTCGGTTGTAACGTTTCATTTGACCCCAAATAAATTGTTACAACCGGCCCCGATCTCTCATTTCCAATATATTCTACCGTAACTTTTACAAACAAACAAGCACAGTGTAGAAAAACCCTCACATTCACCATTCAACACTGATATCTGCTTTGGTTTGCTATTCGTAACCTCGCAAATAAAAACGGTTTTGGATAAATTCAATATTGATTGAAATTTAAAAATTTTCGTTTTGTACACAAAAATCGATTAATCAGTCTCACCCACGTGTGCTCTGTTTCAACTCAAAACAAACACTGCAGATAGATTTCATGGAAGATGACACATATTTTTCTATCACTTTCCTCATGCTGGCACGAGTGGTTTCAGTAGGCTATCTTATATTTACCAGTAAAGATTCCAAACTTGAGTTTCCCTTGAGCAATTAAAGATTCAAAAATCTCAATATTTCATATGAAGAATGCGAATCCCAACTTGCCATTAGTAGACCGTCCATTATGTATACTAGATGCGGTTGGGGCGAATGCTCATACAACTTAAAGAGGGACGACTCAATGTCGTTATCTCTACTGTTGCAGATCAGCCTTCACAAAAGTACGGTTCTAGGGCAATGGGGGTTCTTCTAATGATGTAGTTGTATCTAATGTGGATAATTATGAGTTATCCGAAGGACCGCATTCTGACAGCGCAAAGTCTTTGTCAAAGTCGGACGATACTAGGCCCAGGTAAGGCTCAGTCTATCCTTGTTCCAAATCGGTTAAACATCTCCTACAACGCACTGCTGAGATTCGAATTTCTGGCCATTTTCGTACTTGCATTTGTTGCAGAAGGACCCGAACCTTTCTTGCATTTGGTGCAGAAGGACACGAACCAAGCCGAAGGACACGAACCTCATAGCACACGTGATTGAACGGCATTGATATGCAAAAAATGAGAGGACACAAAGATTTCCATCACAGCATATCTTCCTCATGGCAAACCACCAATAGCGACAACTGAATTTTGCCGGCAAGTGAATAATCATTGTCTTTGGCATAGCATGATCACTAGCAAGCACTTAAAGTTCGAACAAACTTCTGATCTAACGGTATTTGGCTCAGAAAGCTAGTGACTGCGAGTTCTCCACTCATTTACGTCAGTTAATTTACAAGCTCTCTATTTTATAAAGCTCGTTATATTTGATATATGGGGTACTCTAAACTGTTTCTGAGTTATATCCCTCCCCAACTGTTATTGTATATGACGCTAATGCACATTTCAAAACTTAAAGAAGCACCAATAATCACCCTAACCTGACCAGCGGCTATATATTATTACAGAGTTTCAGAACCTGTAAGCCTGTCGAACCTATAATGGATCGTCTTTGAATTGGGAAAATGTGAGATTACATCATTGGTATTTCGCTGTCAAATGAAGATGGATGGCAAGAAACTTACTGATACCACTAAGTGAAGAGCATTGCAGTCTCGCAAAGACAACTCTATCATGCTATTAACTCTAGATATGCCACGAAAACTACACCACATACTTTTTTTGGAAGTTTGTTCAAGGGCAACTCGAAAAATCTAGGTAAGATTTCGTAAACTTAACTCAGAAAACCTGCAAATTATCTGTATTAAGAAGAAAATATATCAAGAAGATATCATATCAACAAGTCTTGTTTTCAGTAATTTCAAAGAAATTAATAAGCCATTTCGGCTTAGTCAGTTGCTGAAAGAGAAACGGTACACGAACATCTTACCTTAAAGGGGTAATGGACACTGGACAAACAATAACGAAGCACGTCTTGGACAGCAAGTGACCCAAAACATTCTTGGCTCGACAACCAAGTGAATCGAAATATTAACGAATTAACCTTTTTCCTCCTAATCGAAGACCCTCAAAAAAGAAATCTTAAAAGAGAAAAAGATCCGATGGGCCATGAGTAGCCATTAGTCTAACAGTTAGACTCTCGAATTGGCTTTCAAATTTGTGTCGTACTAGCTTTTGTTAGAGTTAGTCGCTGTTTGGCATTATTACTGTTACGTTGCAGACGTTCAATTTTTTGTTTACTTTTGACGTAGTGCTGAGGAGTTGCTAAATCTAGGAGTTATTAAATATGCCATGAAACATGTATCAGGATACTAGATCAAACATGAAACCATGAAACATGTATCAAGATACTAGATCAAACACCCGGAGGCCAGGTCAAGCCAGAAATCATTGCACTTCCGCCTGAGACGAGTTCTTTATTGTCAGCAACGTCATGCACTGTTACTGAAGTTCGTACAAGTGTTTTTGAGGTTAGATATAACTGTCATTCAACACCGTCATGAAATCTGTGATCAAACTTTGTCTTGTCCAGCTCGGAGCCTCGATTCCAATCCCATAACGCATATTCGGGACAACCTCAAAAGACGTGAGCGAGTAAGATAACTAGTGCCTACTATCATAGCATATTTCAAAACAGCAATGGAAGAGGAGTGTTAAAATATCCCTCAGCCGGACAATCAGGATAACATGGATGGTCTCCCAAGCATGCTTCAACAAGTCATTAGAACTCAAGGTGGCAGCACACATTATTAAATTTAAAGTCACTGACATGCCAGTGCCATGACTATGAGCTTCTTTCATTGAACAAAAAGAATCAAGCAACAAAAATCTGAAAAAAAAAAACCGTTGTGCAGAAACAATCTTATCAAATAACTTTTTCCAAAATCATAATTTGTTTTTGTTTATCAAAGATTGCTTTCAACATACCATTCATCAAATTTCTGTAAAGTTTGACTGTTTTTGCAATTTAAAATGATTCCAGAGCGGTTGATTGCCAGTTGCCAATTGAAGGTTAAACCTCATCATTCTACCAAATGATACCAGGTTGGTGTTTGTGGTTTTGTAGGTGTAAAAGGAATATAAAATATCTGTTTCTGGTTATAAGTTCCGTGTTATTGACAAAGCATTGTTCTCATTGACAAAGCAATTCAACCAGAAATGATCCTCGCTAAGCGAAATGTTATAAAATGTTATGAAACGTATATGTTATAAAATTCGGGATCTGCAGCAATTTATTCTTGGGACAAAACACCGAATGCCGGATGCGTTTTATCAGTGAGAGTAGGCGTGTCGTGGAAACTATCCATAGTTAATCGAATTAATTGTACTGATGGACAATTATGTCGACCATGTAATTGACGGAAGGCGCGATGAGTTTCTCTAACAGCTCCATTTTTTATTTGAAATAAATCTGCTCAATTTGCCGACGTACCCCAGGCGTTAACCTTTCCATGATAAAGTGGCAAAGCAAACTTATAACCAATCGCATGCCAGCTGTCACACCATAAATAGCATTGTCAGCTTAAAGTAATTTACATAATGAAATACCCTCGAGTAAAAGGCCCAGATTCGTTGTTACCTTTGTAGGTTTTTGTGTAGTTATATTATATTTCCTTGCACATAATTTTCTCTAGTTTTTTTTCTCGATATGTCAATTGTCGCGGATAGATGAAGGAACCACTCAGGTGGTTTCTAAGCCTACTTTTAAATTTATCCATTTCATCCATTATTACAAAAGAAGGAGGAAGGTGGTTTTTTATCAATCGGTAGGACGACCCGGACCGCGTAACGAGAACTGTGGATCAAAATTTATGGAAGCCGAAGAATTCGAACCCCCCTTCTAACTCTGCAACAGCCTACCATTAAGTTCACCATGCATGAACTTCTTCTATACGAACGATGCAAAATTACTTACTACTACAAAATCGGTACAACGAGAGCGTTCAATGAGACCGGCTTGAACGTGGAAATTTGTAACGTGCCAAAATCAGGTCATTACTGCTGCATCACTCGTCATCACTACAATCAGAGGCTCTTGACTCCATGTACGCCTAAAAATACAATTGGTCATAAAATGATCTACAGGATATCCCAGGCTCTCCCCTATTTATACCGAATTGAGGTTGGAATTCAATGGTGGGATTGGAATCGATAGGACTTTGGTTCCAGCTTTCAATGAAAGATTCAATTATTCCCTCGGCACTGCAGCCATAATCAAAAGAGATCGCGTGACAGAGGATTAGTCATGGTTAGTCAATTTAACAATTGTTCCATAGTTAAGAAAAATACGTTGATCTTTAGAAGAGTAGTTGAATTCGAATGACAAACGAATGAACAGCCAAGCTATGTAATTAAATCAACTATGGTATAAGAAATAAACAAAATTAAATTAAATAAGATTCATATTGGAAATGGGTTTCTAAATAATAATTTAGAACCAAATATTTCAATTAATGAAAACTATTTATTCATACGAAATACTTTAGGAAGGTGATCATACAGTGATATTTCTTAAGATGTTCTCTCTATGAGAATCTACAAGAAACTAACCAACAATTATCCTAAAGTACTTATCCTAACTAACTATATAACTAAAATATGAGGTGTGGGCCACAGATGTCTAGCAGGACTCTAAAATTTATTTATTATCCCAAACAGATTTTTTATTGCTATTGGGATTTTCCCTGGGTTATTTCGTTTTATCATCCTTTACTTAGGTATTTTCTTAAGTCCCAACATCCTTAGACCACTCGTCATACTTTCAATAGAATAATTTTTGTTCATTTAATAAATATTTCAACACGCCTCCTCAAAAATTTATCTATTGAGTGATATCTATTTATAAAGAAAAACATAAGAAAAACTAATCAGACAGTCTTACTTAATATTAAATTACAAAATAAATCTTATAATAATAACTTATTATTAATATTATTCCAGAGCCAATCCTTTCCTTAATTCCAAGAATTTTACTACTGGTAGAGGCTTCGTGAACATATCGGCCAACTGATTACCCGTTGATATATATTTTAAATTAATTGTTTTATTTTCAACTTGCTCACGCGAGAAATGATATTTTATGTCGATATGTTTCGATTTTTTGTGACTGGTTGGGTCATTCGCGATACTAATGCACCCATTGTTATCTTCGTAGATTGTTGTATGTTCTGAAATTTTTATATTTGTACTATTAGCTAAAGATCTCAACCACATTGCCTCTCTAGTAGCTTTAAAAATAGCCATATACTCTGCTTCAGTAGATGAAGCTGCCACAGAGGTTTGTCTTTTTGTATTCAAAGTAAATGTACAACGTTTGAATAATTTAAATATGTAACCAGTCGTACTCTTCCTGTCATTTAAATCAGAACTTCCCCAGTCTGAGTCCACATATCAACTCAAAACATCATTGAAACTGCCTCGAACATATGTTAATTTTAGTTCAGCTGATCCCTTAAGATATCGAAGTACTCTTTTTAGGTTTTTCCACAACTCTTTGTTATTTTTATTTAAATAACGACTTAAGATATTTACGGCTACACTCAGGTCAGGTCTAGTACATAACATTACGTACATTAAGCAACCCAAAACGTTTCGACAAGGGGCATCAAATTTTTCATCAGAATTTTGGACTATAAAATCTAGCTTACTTTCGAGTGGAGTATTAGCGGGTTTACAACCTGACATATTGAATGTACTTAAAATTTTCTTTATGTATTGACTCTGATCTAAAGTTAATATATTTCCATTTCTCTGAACTCTAATTCCCAAAAAAAAATTCGATATCTTTCAAGTCAGTCATATTAAATTTCTTCATTAAATACTTCTTGAAGTTAGTAATTGTTTCCAAATTTTCGGTGGCGATTACTAGATCATCTACATAAAGTACTAAATATATATTTTTCGAAATATCTCCCTTATCTAATACATATATAAACCTATCAACAGCTGAATTCTTAAAACCTTCTTCAATTAAAGATTTTTCAAAGGTTTCGAACCAACATCTTGCAGCTTGTTTTAATCCGTAAATAGCATTATGTAATTTACAAACTTGATTTTTATCACTTTTGACACCATCAGGTACTCTCATATAGATTTCCTCTTTCAATATACCATTTTAAAAGGCCGTCTTCACATCCATATGGTGAATAAGTAAATTAAATTGGTTTGCTAAAGCTACTATAATTCTAAAACTGGAAATTCTAGCTACGGGTGCTAGGTTTCATTGTAATCTATTAAGTATTCTTGGCTAAAACCTCTAGCTACCAATCGAGCTTTATATATTGATGGGTTTCCAAATTCATAATTCTTTATTGTAAATACCCATTTAAAGTCTACTATATTTTTATCTGGAGGCTTGGATACTGAAGACCATATCTTATTTATCAAGAGAGAATTAATTTCATCTTTTAGAGCCAATTCCCATTGAGCTCTATCATTTCTACTTTTAATTTCTTCATATGAAGTTGGAATATTACAAAGAAAAGATCGAGCACTTAATAAGTGACTATCAAACATGTCATCTTCATTGTATGAAATAGCCGGACGACCCTTAATTCTTTCACTCCTTCTTGGCTCAATTGACAAACCTTCTTTCTGTTTATCATCACTGTGATAATTTTGAGAGTCTTGAGATTCAGGATCTATTTCCATATCTGTTTCAACTACAGATTCATCAACTACAGATTCATTATTTAATTTGACATTTTCAGTGGTAGATTTCATTTTATCTGATTCATGAATATCAGATTTATTTGATTTACCTACTGATTTTGACATTATGTCAGATGCATCAGTTTTATTTTGAGTGTTTTCGAAATTAACACCTTCAGTCTTAGCTGTTGGTCTAGTTTTCAAAAAACTAGTCTCGTCAATTATAACATCTCTAGCTACTGTAAACTTTCCAGCTTCCACATTCCATATCTTATACCCATTTGATTCATATCCAACCAGTACACCTTTCAGTGATTTTTCATCAAATTATGACTTTCTGGTTTTCTTATGGATAAAAACGGTAGAACCAAATACTTTTAAATATTTTAACGGTGGCTTTTTACCATGCCACATTTCGTATGGTGTTTTAGATTGTTTCAAAACTCTTGTGGGCGTCAAGTTAATTAAATATGTACTAGTGAAAACAGCTTCACCCCAAAAAGTCTTATCTAAACTAGCTCCCGCAATCATTGCTCGAGCCTTTTCAGTAATCGTTCTCATCATACGTTCTGAAACACCGTTTAATTGCGGGGTATGTGGAACAGTCAAGTGATAGGTAATGCCTTTTCTAACACAATATTCCTTCATCTCATTTGATAAATACTTTCTACCTTTATCACAATATAGATTAACCATTTTTAAATTAAAATGAGCCTCACTTTTGGCTACAAAATCTTGAAAAACTGTAAAGACTTCAGATTTATATGCAATTAGATATGTAACACAATAGTGTGTAAATTGATCAACAAATAAAACGGAATAATTTCTATCATTAACTGTAGAAGGAGTGATAGGGCCGCAAACATCTGAATGGTTTGTAAATAATGGTCGTTTTACATGGCTTTTATCTTTAAACTTATTAAATGACAAACGTGCTAATTTGCCATTAATACACGGTTCACATAGATTATTCTTCGGCGAAATATTTTCGATTTGTCCTATATCCTCTATCATCTTTTTATTTTTCAATTCTAAAAATTTGGTTTTACCTATGTGGGCTAGACGCTGATGCCATAATTCATAATTTTCATCTTTAGCAATATTCACTTATTCACAGCATGTTTAACAATCACAAGCTTAATACCAATCAAATTATTTAACGACTCACCTGTAATGATGACATTATTATTCTTACTTATTTCGACACCTTTTTGGTTGAAAATAATTACCATACCAGCTTCCTGCATTCTTTTTACTGATAGTAGATTATACGGAATGTCTGGACAGTAGAAGACATTCTCCAGGATTCCTTGTACACCTAAGTTGCTGACAACGTTCAATGAGCCCTTCTTGTTTATCGTGATGTATTCTCCCTTTTTCGCAATTAACACTTTTATTGGTGTCTGTAGATCAACAAAATCTCCAACTGGATCTTCTCTGTTGACTATATGGTCACATGCTCCCGAGTCCAAAATGAATTGAATACAATTATTGTCGTAATTATTTTGATGATGTGATGTATAGTTGCTAGTCATAAAAGCGAAACTTTAATTTAATTTTCCTACCCAAAAATACCACCAAACAGACTTTTTCCTTAAACGTTTCCTTTTCATCCCCGCTAACTACAATGCTCTTGCCTGGCTCAATCGCGCCATACAACTCAAATTGCTAACTAGTGCATAAATGCTCACTTATTACCCTAATATATTATGCATTCTTCACATTACTCATTACATATTGCTAAAGTAATCAAAACAAACACAGTAGGTTGCACTTACAACCATTTGAAATTCTCACATCGCATAGAAATACATTATACATTACAAGTTTCCAATTACTCACTCATTAACTTTCTTCTTCATTGAACCATGTCACACATGGGCGCGAGTATAGCGGGAGTATCACAATATCACACAACATTGTAGGCACATATGGTGCATTCCCACATATATTATATATACACACTTGTATTCTTAACAGTTTTACAAAGTCGTTTTTTTTTAAATATATTTTTATGTGTTTTCTTTTCAATTACCATTTACAGGTAAGTGCACTCAAAGGACACCAAAAAGGTATTGCCGTTGGCGGGATTGCGTTTAACTTTTTTTGACAAATTTCTTTTGCGGTACTTGCTGACTCCGCAAAACCAAGAAAAGAATCACTTAAATATTCCACAATCTCACTTTTTGCGAAACGTTCTGCTTTTATCCACTTTCTGTTAAGTTCTTCAGGAGCTTCATTATCAATAACTTTGATGACATTCAATTCAGTCAGTAAAGCACGAACTCTTAACTTCCATACACTGTATCTATCACCGTCAAAAGCTTTAATATTTCTCTTAGATTTTGTCATCTCCATTGTTTATAATCGTGAGATACACTGAACGAGAGAAACGTACAATTGTTACACTGGTGAAATGAACAGGACCGATATAAACGCAATTGTTAAATAAAGCACTATAAAAACTATCACTAAAACACAAAGTAACCTGGGCCCATAACTTATTGGAAATGAGTTACTAAATAATAATTTAGAACCAAATATTTCAATTAATGAAAACTATTTATTCATACGAAATACTTTAGGAAGGTGATCATACAGTGATTTTTCTTAAGATGTTCTCTCTATGAGAATCTACAAGAGACTAACCAACAATTATTCTAAAGTACTTATCCTAACTAACTATATAACTAAAATATGAGGTGTGGGCCACAGATGTCTAGCAGGACTCTAAAATTTATTTACTATCCCAAACAGATTTTGTATTGCTATTAGGATTTTCCCTGGGTTATTTCGTTTTATCATCCTTTACTTAGGTATTTTCTTAAGTCCCAACATCCTTCGACCACTCGTCATACTTTCAATAGAATAATTTTTGTTCATTTAATAAATATTTCAACAATTAAAGTTAAAATACTCAAAAATCTCAAGCGAACGGTGTATGAGATAACATTAAACTTAATTATAACAAGCTCATCTACACAGTCGTGCCATAAGTTCTGTCCCTCTTATAAGTGCGTCATGAAAAAATATTTTAAGTAGTGCTGTTTAGTTTGTTTAGATGATAAAGCTTTAGAAATTCGTTGAGTATTACAAATAAGTCATTTAAACACAATACGTCTAACAGTAAACATGGAGTGGGGTATTCAAGAGAATCGTATTGCAGTGATCGCGTTACACAAGTGTAAGAAAACACCTAAGGAGATTTTCGACATCTTAAAACCTTTAAAAATAACTTCAAAATTTGTTTATCGCTCTATAAAGCGATACAATGAGACGTCCTCTTCCGATGACAGACCAAGAAGTGGTCGCCCACGTGTCACAAGAACGAAAGCAGCCATTAAAGCTGTAGCTGAGAGAATTCGCAGAAATCCTCTCCGCAAGCAAAAAATCTTGGCACGGGAGATGAAAATCCCGCGACGGACCATGTCTCGCATCATAAAGGAAGACCTTGGGCTTGGTGCTTATCGAAGAACTACCGGTCAGCGTTTGACAGCGGCTTTACGTCACATCAGGGCAACAAAATCAAAAAAGTTATTCGAACGACACGCAAGTGGTAGTTACCGCCAAATTCTGTTTACGGATGGAAAAATTTTCACTGTGATAGAGAAATTTAATCGCCAAAATGACAGAGTTTACGCTCACAGCTCTCGAGAAGCTGCTGAGAAAATTTCAAAAGTAGAAAGAGGACGTCACCCAGCATCTGTGATGGTTTGGTGGGGAGTGGCGTACGATGGCGTTACTCGCTTGCATTTCTGTGAACAGGGGGTCAAAACTCGGGCAGCTAATTACCAAAATGATATTTTAGAACAGGTAGTTAAGCCTTTAAGTGATACCATGTTCGCGAGAAAGCACTGGATATTTCAGCAAGATTCAGCACCCGCACACAAGGCTAAGACAACACAGCGCTGGCTGGCAGCTAATTTACCGGAGTTTATTGCTGCTGAAGATTGGCCTTCGGGAAGCCCAGACCTAAACCCTTTGGATTACCGTTTATGGAACATTTTAGAGGAGAGGGCCTGCGCTAAACCTCATCGAAATAGTGAGGCATTAAAAATTGATTTGGTGAAAACAGCAGCCTCGATACCTTTTGAAGTGGTGCGTGCAGCGATAGACGAGTGGCCGGACCGTTTAAAAAAGTGTGTGAAAGCAAAAGGTGGACATTTTGAATAATTTTTATATTTTTACAATTGTTTAGTAAGTGTTAAATAAAATGAGCACACATCCTTGTATTTTATTCATTTTGCCTTTAAATTAGACGCATTTACATTAGGGACAGAATTTATGGCACGACTGTGTATAATTACATAAATCTTTATCTTGTCTATGCATATATCTCTTATCTTTAGAAAACTTCAACTCAAATCAACCTATTGCATCATAACTTTCTCCTTTGATAGTAAATCAAGCAAATGTGGAATATTTGCGCTGTGTTTCTAAATTATTTTCTTTTGTGTCGAGAGAAATAATAATAAGAAACGACAAAGAAGCTGATAAACTGCTAAACCATGTCTATCGAAAAATAGCTCAAGGCATTGAAGAGAACACGTTATACAACATAGAATGAGAGGAAACATTATCCATTAATTTCTGTATTTTTCCACTTTTGTCTCAGTCATCCAGGATATGAGTGACATTTCCGCGACAGATCCCACACCTTCGCGAGAAGTTCTGTTTGATGTTGATATTTAATAGAACTTGACGTGAACATTATCGCCGGCATAATTGGTTGCATATATGTGTAATTTATTTTGTTTTGTATTATATAAAATAAAGTATTTGTATTGTATCAGGCAATTTGGTCAAACTGGCAATTTAGTCAACTGGATTTGGCAAATGATGGAAATTCATTTTACATTTCAAAATTGAAGACGGTTTTATAGTACACACATACATGCTTCTAGTCTTCCACCTTCCTGAACAGTTTCTGAGCAAATCGAACATTGCTTTGTCTTTCCATAAATCATTTGATTTATGCATAATCAGAAACAGGTACCTATAAATCTTATGGATATCCATTTCCTATTTTCTGGTCAGCACATCAACTCCGGTTGGGAGTGATTTAAGAGAAATTCGTCAAATCGAACTAAAAGCGGTGATGTTGATAGCGAACAATTTTTTCCCGAAGCTGTCCTGGATTGACAAATTGCCTGCCTGGAAATAAGAAGGAAGAACGAAGAATCAATATCCACTTTCAAACATATGAGATGGAAGCAATCGACTTTTTGCTGTGCAGTGGAGATTCGAAGAATGGAGGAGAAGTTAACGATTCCTGTTAATTTGATTGGGTCACAGTGCCACAAATTTACAATGTGCAAAAAGAAAATTAATTTTCTTTTCTACTGACAACTTCATCATGACAGATAATTGGATTCGCAATATAAGGATGTGAGTACAATCCTTGGTGTCAACTCGAAGATTTCAAAAGTTAAAGAAATCTCTTGGCAAAACAGTTATGATCAATTTCTGACCTCAGTTTCTGAGACAAATAAGGGAAGTTTGAGAACAAGCCCATGTGAGCGACTATACTTCCGGATGTAATTGTCCTTCTAATCGTTTTGGAAGAAGGAGTCTGAAATGATAAATTAAAACTTGACATTAACATTAAGCAACAGTTGTATAATATTGTAGAGATTTCAATTGTAATCGGGCTAGGATATACTAATGATTAGAAGCGAAATCTGACAAAGGTTGAATTCCATATGAATGAATGAATGAATGAATGAATGAATGAATGAATGAATTCCATAAGGTCATTTTCCTTTGAGAGGAAAATGCTCAGCGATAAAGTTCACAGGTTCATCAGAACCACGTTGCACGTGGACCTAGATTTTTATGTATGCACAGAAAACAAATGAAAATGCAGTAAGAAACCCAGTGGTGCAATGGCTAAGAGAATAAACTAACAATAGACGTTTCCATTAAAACAGAATAGAATTTAGATGCTGAGAAAGAAAAGACACAAAAGAAAGGAAGCTGTTAGCAAAATTTGTAAAAGTTTTAGAAAAGCTCTGTCTGGGACTTTTTATCACATTTCTTCACACTACGCCTGCTTAATATCGTCCAGCGGACGTGAATGCTTAGGGATATTCCTTTTTCTACAAGGACGAACGAAAGTGAGGTGAATGAGAATGAGCCGTCTTCTCTCTGCACCGAAAAATGATCCACGATTCCCTCTTTCAAAGACATCCACAAGTTATATGACACGCGGTTCAATTTGTATTCAGATGTCAACATTTTTCCTACTGAAAATTCTATAGAGAGCACACCTATTCTCTCGCAAAAGTTTATTCTTTGCCTTAACCATCTCCCGTGTAAGAAAAAGTTGTGACAACCGTCATCTGTTGTCCTGGCGAAGATGCAGTCAATAAAACCTTGCTTTCCCAACATTTGCTGGCAAGACTGAAAATGCTCTTACTTATTGAAAAGTTGCACCAAATAATAATCAGGCTCACCATGCTCGCTACAGTATCATAACTCTAATTCAGCGGCAAGACGTAAAGCCGATCTTCGAGTTTTGTTTTGCCACAGTTTGTGCCACAACATTTGAGCCCCTCGTATTTCATCTTGAACAGCTTTTTTCTACGGCTCACCCCTACATAAGTCCTTCGTTCATCGGCCTATTGTTTTCCAGAAAGCTGCGCTACGCGGACGATAACAGGACCACTGGTTCGAAAGTCTCTTGTCACTGGATCAACAAGCCTCTTCTCATTGTCACTTGCACGATACTTATTTGGGACATTATCATACAACGGTAGAGAGCTCTAACTTTTCAGCTGTAAATAAGTGTCGACTTTATTGCACTCATCATTCGGCGTCTTTATATCTAGGTGCGTCCTCCAGTGTTTGCCGCAAAGGGACTACAAATCGGCACTTCTGCAGAACATTTGTCCGCCGAGGACAGAAGGTGCATCGGCAGCTAAATACACAAGAGTTGGTATACCGTTGAGCGTACACTAATAAATGTCCGGTAAAAGGTACTTAGCCAAAGTCAATCGTTACGCAATTATGATTTCAACACTGGAAATCGATAACACTGAAAGACGTCGATTGCAAAAATCCTCAATTAAAATGCAGCTTCGGAAAGAGTTGAGAGAAAAGATAAATATATAAAAATAAACAAAATATTTGTTTGATAGTTCGGAGGTGAAGGCTATTTACAACTTGGGTGTTTGACTCCCAGCCGACAACCTAAAAAACCTAGCCTGGAACTGTTTGTCGCGTTAGTTGGCGCTAGGCATCATTAGTTATCACCGAGTTGCGCCTGGTGGCTAAGGGAAATCCCTCTTTCAGCAAGGATGGATGGGAAAGAAAATAATTGCTATTAGAGGGATCTTCTTTCCTTTTTCGCTACCAGACGATCTATGATGCCTTTCGTTATAAGAAGAACCTTCCATAAATAACGTGACACGGAGCTCTAATTGTCATTTGATATCAAAGTCTTCCCCATTACGTTTTCTAGAGAGACCAAGCCTTTCTCCTGAGAAATTCAAACCAAGACTGGTCCATCTTTCACATGCGAAGAAGGTGTGGCAGGCGTTATCTGTTGTACCCAGGCGATTCAAGCAAACAGTTGACGGTGACTTTCCCATCTTATTCAGGTAAGACTGAAAATATCGGCACCCACTGAGTAGTTGCGCCACGTAATAATGAGTCTCACCATGCTTTCTGATGAGTCATACGATTCACTTGTCCTGCGCCTCGTTTACCCGTGTTTTTTGCCACAAGGCTAGGGCCCTTTTCTGTTCCTCTCGGCCAAACATTTCTATCTTCAGCTCGCAAGTAGACTCGCCTTGGCCCTTCGCCAAGAACTAATAGGGAGACCACCCTCGTGATAACCAACACTGTTGTCACAGAGACAGTGCGGTATGCAGCAAAGCTCCTGGCTTCTGTTCCTTTGCGAGATGACCACGGTACGACGAATCATTACTAAGAGCTTCAGCGCAGACTTCGGAAACTTACCAGAAATCTGACTCAAGTGTACTCATCAGTAGACGTCTTTTACTCGAGGTTGGTCCTCAAGTGTTGGCCGTAAGTCGGCTGAAAGCAACCACGAACCTGATTGAAGTAGCTTATCTTCCAGTAAATGATCCGTTCTCCAAATTGAGCGGGAGTAACACGAACGGCTTCGCATCAGTGTATTGACCCCGGTATTTTCTAGAGCTAGAAAACCCCGCTGTTGAAGGTTGGGTTGCTGCAGGTGGTTGCCAATTTCGAATGCAATGTTTTGGTGATCGCTCGCTGAGTAGTCTTCCAGTACCCTACAGTTGTGCATTCTAGGCACTAAGGACTCCCATAGGAACGTAAATTCTGGAAGGCTTCCCAAGCAGCCACTCTGTCGAAAGGGTGATGTGTTTCCAACATTCATGATGACAAATTCTCTCGTAGGGGTCATTTTTATAATTCGTTCTCCTCCCTGATCTGGATAGGGCTTTAAATCGCCTTAGCACTAAAGTCGCTGCCAACAAGGATTCTAACATCCATGCTTGAAACAGCTTCTTCCAGTTCATCGAGTTTGTTCTGAAAGAATGAATTTGGTTTGGAATAAAATTGACACATATGAACTGCATATCGGCACACATAATCAGCACAGAACCCTTGTCGGGTGATTCTGCCCAAATTTTACGAGGAGGTCGCATGCAGACACCGGATGTTCCGGGTTCCACATTTAGTCGTTACCTAAGGAGTAGTGGTCTGGGCAGACAAAATCCAAGAACGCAAGACGAGGTTTGCACTCGATCGAGTTCAGCGTTTGGCATGTGTCTGTATCACCGGAGCCATCAAGTCATGTCCCACGGAGGCTCTCCACAAAATCTCACACCTATTGCCACTTCATTTGGTGATTGAAACAGGACCAATCTACCATGCAGGAAGAGAAAATGACCTCAGAATTGGGCATAAGGTGTCCCCATTCATAGATGCATCGTCGGGTCGCCTGACGTCGGCATTCAGCTTTCACAACAATTTTTGTGTAGTGCTGAGTGACAAGAGGAAGAGGAAGAATACCAAATGTCTTTGAGGTCAAAGGCAAAACCATGGCTTTAATATCCGATAGCCAAACAGCGTTAAAAGCACTAGAATCCCCGGTGATTACATCGGGAATGGTTCTAGATTGTTGCAATACACGCAACAAATTGATTGCGGACAATAAGGTTACCCTATGCTGGGTGCCGGGGCACGCAGGTATCGGGGGCAATGAGCAGGCAGTCCAACTGGTGAGGAAAGGAACATCGACTGCATTCATCGGTCCTGAACCCTTTAGCGCAATTGAAATGAATTTCGTTCACAGGGCCCTAAAGGAAACCGAGGACATCGAATACAATAGGCTCTGGAATGGACTTCCAGGGTTTCGAATGTCGAAGCTATTCTTCGACGTTTATGACCAGAGCGTTATGACTTTGAGCGTGCATCGCAATGAATAAAAGAAAGCTAAGGGTACTGACTGGGACCTTCATGGGGCACAGCACACTTGGAGGGAATCTAAGACGGATGGGCTTGATAGTGAATGATGAGTGCAGATTTTGTAATCTTGCGGAGTTGATACAAGTGCATCTACTGGCACACTGCGACGCGCTGTCCCGCAGGAGAAGAGACAGTTTAGGAAGTTGCTTCCTCGTCAAAGATGAATTGGGACCCCTAAGGCCGAAACAGATCATTCGCTATAGTCGCACCGGTAGTGGGGGCACAATAAATATGTAAGGGTTGACCTCTCCAGCCCCGACAGCGAATCATGCAAGGTCTCTCGTCTGCAGGTTTGATTAGCAGAGCATTCCCATGCTGCTAACACAAAGATCTTTGAAAATTAACCGGAAAAATTGCGATTGTCTTGCAGCTTCATGCTGATTTTTAAATTATGCAGAAATGCTTTGAGAATATTCTGATCTGCTCCATTGCTACTTTATATGCAACGTTGGCAAAGTTCCATAAAACCTCTAAGAAGCACGAACACTTGCGGAAGCACCAGAAAGAAATAGGTGCGATAACCCAATCAACGAAATAAAGAGATCATGTAAGGCAGAAGGCGTGATAATTAAAGCGAGTTCGTTATTGAAGAAACCGCGATGGCCGGTTTTCGAAGCTTAAGGTAATGAGCTTGTAAATATAACCAATCAGCCTAAATATGAAAATTTTTCGAAAAAATTGAATATTTGGGTCATTCGGCATCCATAAAATTTTCAAAAGAAAAGCTCTATGATGTACTCTCTGATATAAGCAAACGTTTTCGCCTTCCATTCTCTCTTTATCGTATCGTCAATAATAGTACTTTCATAAGGCTAAGAAAAAACACAATTACCTTTTACTATAAGTCTAGTATCGATCGCAATGCATTTTTATTCATAAATACAACCATCGCGTTCTCTTCACTCATGAACTTTGATTAATTTTGTTGCTCTTTGTTATACTTTATTTGCAATATTGTTTCTCTTTCTTCAAAAGTATTCACTCTTCAGTGATTAATCTGTAAAGTCGAATGGATTTTATTGAAATAACGTTAGTAAATACATCGCTGGCATTTTGGGGCGGCTTTTCTCGGTACAGATAGAACCAAAGTCCATTCATGCTGGTATTTCATTTAAATGCATACATAGGCTTTGAGGTCGTTATGCGTAAAAATGAGACGTTATTTAACAGTCCAAATGAAACTGTACTTGTTTTGTTTGAATACCGTTAGATTGGCAGTTTGTTCGAAATTTAAGCGATGGTTTGTAGTTACGTTCTTAGAGATTAGATCCTTAGAAGCAAAGTTCAGTTGAGTATGGAATACAGACAAAATGTTTTTATTTGAAATATATATAAAAGTCTTTGCATTGAGGAGGTATGAGAGCACAATCATACAGCCAAAAATTTTAAAATAAGGTTCGAATCATTATGTTCACCAGGTATGGTATCTGACTGCGGTGCATGGCGTACGAGTATGATGGGATCATCACCCAAACATTCGAGGATTACGCGAATCTTTTGCGTTGAGGCGATTCAAATAGTTTGAGCAAGTATTCGAAAGCAGTGTTAAATTTCAAGAAGATCTTTTAAAATACGAAATGTGACACATTCTATGAAGGAAAACAAATCCAATCAAAATAAATTGGTTTTCATTATTTTTCAAATGACTTATTGTAAAAGCCAGCTCTTATCACTTCACTGTAAACTATTTTCTGTTTTAGGGAAACTAAAACTTTTAGATGATATTTTCAGACTATGTTTCTACACTCTCTGGTTTTAATTTTATACTTTTAATTTTTATTCAAATTGATCCTTGTTTTAGGAGCGACTTAATAAGTCAGACCAATTTAAAAAAACACCTACATCAATCGATAAAATTCAATATCAATCGTAATCTGTACTCAACCTATTGAAAAGAATGTTGCATGTTTGAATTTTCCGATGAAATCGTCAGGAGACAGAGCCTGAATTCAACTTTTTATCACAAACATGCTTTGTCCAATATTAAGTAATTATTAGTCTGCAGCGCTATTAAAGACAATGACATTTATAGGCATCAACTCGGTTGATCAATAAATCATTAGCCAACAGACAGCTCGGCTTCGACATCCCTCTCCAACGATAGTGTAGGCAAAGGGTGAAAATTGCCACTATAGGACGAGTAGATATTGCCACACATTTACTTACTCTTACTCTTCTTCAGTCCTTGACGATAGCGCTGAGCAATCGGTGAACAGGACCAATTAAGCTATATACAAAAAGCATTTTAACTTTGCCAGCGGGAATAGAAGCAAGCCACGAAGCAAGCGTCAGGCGACACCCGGATGAGAACGATAGAAATGATTAATGGCAAGGAAGTCACCGCGAGCCCGAAACGAGCTCTGTTAAGTTTATTATCTGGAAACTGGAAGTGGAAAGTTTCCTATTATTGTTATGAAAGAAGTTTTTCATTTTTATGACTTTGACTATGTGATAAGTGGAAAGTGTTGTCAGAAGTTCGTGGTGATTTTTTTTACCCCTCGGACATAAAAATATCTATGATGTCGATGCCTTTTGGGAAAAGGGACAAAAAACTAAATTGCATACCAGACAGATAATGACATCTATGATGTTGCCTGAATAAGAAATTCCGGTCAATATACTCAGGCCGAGGAGTGTCAAGTATAGTAGGAGGATATACTATAGACTGGGTTTTATTGCGATTATTTGGATACATAAAATGAGGCTGTGCATCTTTATATCCTTCGTATTTGTTGTAATCTCTAGCAATTTATTTTTTTTGCTCCTTTGCAGTTTATTTACTTCTCTTGCTATGTCTTGCTATGCTATGTTCCACTTTGCCTTTTGTTGTAAGAAGTTTGTTTAAAGTTCAACTCAGAGGTCAGAGACTAGCCAATTTCAGTATTGGGACTTTAAGTGGTAAACATTTTCCATTAATGTATACATGCCAGGAATTATTCCTTCCAATCGATAGTTCAGATACTTGACACACAACTTGTTGCAGTAGATTCCTGAAGAAGTTGAAGGCTTTGGTGCAATGTAGTTTGTAAACTTTGCGCTTGCTACATCACATTCATTGGTCTGTTAATAGGTATATATTTCGTAGAGCCTTTCCTTTTTCCTGTTTGAACTTTCACAAATTTGCGGTTTTAAGTCAACGCTGCACTATGATTTTTCGATCAAACTTAGAGAAGCATTATTACATATTCTCTCAAAAGCATTGATTGCATTTTGAATGAAAAGATAAGGAAGCTCACATCAACGAAGTTAAACCGGGATATCTGCAACGCTGATGTTCATGTACTACATGGACTGACATATCCTGGGACTTTTAATGAAAAAAAAAAACGTTTTTTGGACGAAATTATATTTATTCTTCAACATACAACCTTCGAAGGTGATACACTTCGTATAGCGATTTTTAAACATTTCGATGCCTTTCTTTAATACGCAACGTCCAAGATTTCTAAATACGCCTCGGTTTCCGCGTTCCCGTTTCCGTTTTCATTCGATCAGAATCTTTTTCTCTGGAGCAACTGCTTGAGGTTTGGGAACAGGTTTTAGTCGCTGGAGGCCAAGTCTGGAGAATACTGAGGATGAGCAACCAATTCGAATCGTTATTGGTCCAATTTGAGCACGCTTACAAGGACGTGTGAAACGGTGCGCCATGGTGATAGTACGGAACTTTTTCCTTCACCATATCGGTCCTTTTTTTCTTTTTTTGGTCGATCATTTTATCCAATAATGCTGCGTTGTACTCTCCTGTTACTTTTCTTCTCCTTTGCAGGTAATTGATGAAGATTACGCCATGGGCATCCCAAAAACAGTGACCATAACCTTCCCAGCCAAGCGTTGGCTTTTCCCCGCTTTGTTCGGCTTTCGTGGGGTTTGAGCCACTCGCCAGACTGGCTATTAGACTCACGCGTATAATAATGGGCCCATGCTTAATCCATCGTCACAAAATTTTGAAAAAAGTCCGGTCGATTGTAATGCAACAACGTCAAACTGGCTGTTGAAACATTAACGCACTGCTATTTTGATCGACGGTCGGCAAACGCGGCATCCTTCGCGATAGTTTGTCCATTCCAAAATATCGTGCCAAATGTATCCTACCCATTCTTTTGAGATGCCTAATTGCACTTTTCGATCATTCAAAACGATTCCTCCTCATATCCGTATCCTCTTTTGGCTTTCAAGAGCGAACTACGTCATAAAATAGGTCGTAAAAGCACGATCCATTTTAAATTGACTAAACCACCAATAAATTTTTATTCTCGAAGTAGCAGGTGTGGGATAACAGTTATGCAACTATTGCAATGATTGCTCAAAAGTGTTCACCATCAAAAAACAATGTTAAATCAAGACGCGATATTTCTGTTTTTTCATTATGTTTATCCATTTTCCACGAAGGCGAAAGTAGCCTCACTTAAGCGACTGTAGTTTATAAACGAAATGTCATGAAACTTCATACATAAACTAGTGACAGACAAGCTTCTTATTGAGGCTTATCGAAATAATTCATCAGATTCAATTCACCACAGGTGCCACATATTGAAAATCCCGGGACTTTTCAGCCCATGAAGTACTAGTATATCATGCGGGGAAGGTCAGACATGCAGACAAGAAGTCATTTCTCCAGGAAATAAAGATTTTTCGTGGAAGGATGTGGAAGCGGTCAACACGTTAATAAATGAAGGTCTTTTTACGTTGAACATATTCGCTAAAGCCGTCGTGGCGACTTGCCGGGTTATCTAGAGCAGGTTCCTAGTTTTTACGCAAGCTCCTTAGTTGTGGATACTGGGATTTTTCAGATATTGTTTTAATTCTATAGTTGATCATTGATTTGGAAACCGATACTAATTTTTTTAAATTTTTGGCATGTAATCGTTCTTTTTGATGACGCGTCATTCTGGTCCAGTTTTCCCCAGAGACAATTTTCTGATTGCAAATGACGTAACATATACCAAAAAACTCGAATTGGTTAGATGCATTGAACTCTCTCCACTGTTTCATTTTGAGATAACATAGAGTTGGAAGTTTTGACGCATTTGCCCATATTTTCGTTAAAGTTCTCTCAACCTTTTCTGAGAGTTATTATTATTATTATTATTATTATTATGATTATTATTATTATTTTTCCCATATGGGTGCTACCTTGTCGTGGTGGGGGGGCTTGACGAGGTTGCCCGTCATCCAGACGCGTGATCAAGTCATTAAAAGTACCCACATAAAAATATATGATGAGTGACAACAAAAATAATAAATTAGGGGTGGGGATATACACCCCGACGTGTGAGCGAGCCTCGACGTCATGCGGGCTTCTCTCCAGCATTCATGCTGGGGATAAGTCGCCAGGGCATTTTTCAGTGGTGGAACACTTGGCCACTGAAGAATCAAAAATTACAAGTGAAAAAATCAACGACGCAAGCATGTTCGCCCGAAGGCCAAAACTACTGCGAACTCCGCCTGAAAGAGTAGCCAATCCTAAGCAAGGCAGCGAGAAAACGTCGTGCAAGCAAACCTCCATCGAACGCTTTGCAACAGCGAAAAAGGTGCTTGTCCACAGCATTCCTCCTACACAAGGCGATGGAGCCAACGATACCAGAAGCGTAGTGGAGGCTTTGGGCAGTGGAGTCATTGATCCGAAGTGCCATTCTCCAGGGGCCATCAAAAGTCATATACTGAACAACGTCGAAGGCAAAAACAATTATGCTCAACAACAACAAGACCCTCCTGCTGACAGTATATCGAGAACTTCGCCTGAGGACGACCTGATAACGAAAATAGCCGCTGACAGAAGTGAGGAAGAGCGTCTAACAAGGAACATAAGCGCTATAATAAAAGTGATGAAAAAAAAATGTCAACAAGGACATCAAAAATGGGATTGACAAATTGGAGGACCTCGTTGATAGGATCCAGCACTATCACCGCAGGTGGCTACTGGCGGAGAGTGAATTGAAAGAGCTTAAGAAAGTTCCAGAAAATAAAACACCCTTCACCGAAAATGCTACTCCTCTCGTAAAAGGCAAAAGAGCGGAATGTAGTCCACTTAAACCTGAGCGTAGGAAAAGGGCGAAGGGGCCGATAACAGTCGAGACAGGAGACAAAAGTCAAGGGGAGGAGAAAAATGATGGCTTTCAATTGGTGCGCTCTAAATCGGAACAGAAGGCTGCGTAGAAGATACACCGAGCGACAACAAAAGATTCCAAACAGCTGCCCGAAAAGCAAGAATACACGAAACACAGCGCAATGCCAAAAAAGACCAGGAACAAGCAGCGCAGGGATGCTCTACTGATCAAGCCTGCAGACGGGAGAACTTACGCCGAAGTCTTCAAGGAAATCAGGCATAATGTGGAACCCGAAAAAAAACGGTGTCTGTATACGAACAGTAAGAGCGACCAGAACAGGCGGTCTCCTCGTAGAACTCGGAGCGGAATCCACCGACAAGGGACGGTTCGAGAGCGCTGTCAAGGACCTCCTGGGCTCTAAAGCTGTTATCTCGACATTACAGCCAATGGCCTCTTTGGAAATAAGAGACCATGACTGCATTGCGGATGCCAAAGAAGTAGAAGATTCCATTAGGCTAATTCTTCCTACGGCAGAGAGCTTTAGGGTAAGACTAACGCCTACCAACCCTAGAGGACAAAGGGCGGCGATAATAGACATCCCAGAGAAAGACACTGTGCAACTCGTGGCCAAGGAGAAAATTAAAATCGGCTGGGTTGTGTGCAGGATACGTCGGAGGGTAGCCCTAAATCGATGCTACAAGTGCCTTACCTTCGAACACATGTCCTTGAACTGCAAGGGACCAGATCAAAGCAAACTGTGCTACAGGTGTGGCACTTCCAGCCATAAGGTGAAAGACTGCCCAAACGAACCCAGTTGCGTCTTGTGCAAAGATAAGGGATGGAAGTCTGAAGACCTGGCTCATTCCAGGAAGTGATTCCAGGAAGTGGTAGGTGCCAGGAGTTCAAAGAGGCACTAAGCAAGAAAAGAGCAAAGACATGATCCAAGTCCTGCAGATCGACCTAAACCGTAGCTCAACCGCACAAGATTTACTAGACCAGGTTGCAAAAGAGAAAAAAGTTGACATGTTGCTGATATCTGAGCAACACCCAAATAAGGAGGAGGTTGGATGGTATTGTGATCGATCCGGCACCGCGGCCATCTGGGTACGTGATGGTGCTCTACGCACAGTTCGGACATGCTCCAGCGGAAATGGTTTTGTGCTGATTGGGTGTATGGATTTGACATTCATAAGCGTCTATTTCATGCCGAATTAGTCAATTTCATGTTTTCAGAGCAGGCTCGATGAATTGGAGGAAGCTGTCTCGAGCACGGAAGGCCGAACCCTTGTTGGCGGTGACCTTAACGCCAAGGCGATAGAATGGGGAATACCTCTTCCAGACTCGAGAGGAAAAAAAATCCTAGAAATGGCGGCTAGGAGGCAACTTGTCATCATGAACGTTGGGAACACACCACCTTTTCGACGGGGAGGCTGCTTGGGAACTATTCCAGATGTGACATTTGCTTCGGAGTCCTTAGTGCCTAGGATACACAGATAGAGGGTACTGGAGAACTACTCGGCGAGCGATCATCAGTACATTGGTTTCGCAATTGGCGAGTGTGCTACTCGACGCGTAGCAACCCAACCCTCAACTGTAGGTTGGAATATATTTAAAATAGATGTTCACGCGTTCGCCGCAGCTCTTATGAGAGGTGAAACTATGACGGTAACAGGGGAAGCCTCAGCTGAAAACATGGTGAACTCCAACATGAGGCTCATCAAGAATGCGTGCGACTGCCCTATGCCCAGGCGACGGCCTCGACACAATAAGCCTGCTGTATACTGGTTGTCAGCAGAAATCGCCGAAAAGC
Source organism: Stratiomys singularior (assembly GCA_954870665.1). Taxonomy (NCBI): domain Eukaryota; kingdom Metazoa; phylum Arthropoda; class Insecta; order Diptera; family Stratiomyidae; genus Stratiomys; species Stratiomys singularior. Next base: position 109,120,393 of record OX940877.1, on the reverse strand, counting down.
GGAGAGAATGTCAAAAACACCGCTGCGAATCTCAACGTTTAAGAAATCGAGATGAGTCACACTCCCAAACGCTGGCATACAGGTCGGCTAGAAAAGTTCTCCGTAGGTTAATTAACGAAAGCAAGGCTCGCTGCTGGCGCAACCTAGTTGAGGACATCGACAGAGACCCATGTGAGCTGGGTTACAAGCTTTCCATGCGGAATTTAGGAGCTGCAAGGAGGCCCTGTGTCCTTAAAACGAAAAAAATGGACAAGATTGTTCGAGCGCTCTTCCCTATGCATCCTATTCGTCCCGATGATGCAGTTGTTGAATGTCCCGGAGAATGTCCACTTTTTACCGCCATCGAACTGGATGATGCGGTGAAAGCTTTAAAATCGAAAAAGGCCCCAGGGCCAGACGGTATACCAGCGGAAGTGATACAGCTTCCACATCAAATTTGTCCTGACAAGCTGCTCACCACTTTCAATGCCTTTTTGCAGCAGGGCGCGTTTCCAAATTGCTGGAAAGAGGCGAGGCTCGTTCTGATCCACAAGGGGAAGGGGAACGCGGAGCAACCATCTTCATATCGACCCCTATGTATGCTGAACGCCGCTGGGAAGGTACTCGAGAGGCTCATTAGAGAAAGACTTGGAGAAGCCATTCGAACTGCCGGGGATCTGTCTCCTCGGCGGTACGGCTCACTACCTCGGCAGAGGTAGTGAGCGCGGTCCAGCAGGCAGAAAGCCACAATCATTACTCGAGACGAATAGTACTGCTCATAACACTCGATGTGAATAATGCCTTCAATTCTGCTAGATGGACAGATATTCTTCGTGCTCTGGAATGTTTTAGGGTGTCGAGATATCTGACGCGGATATTGAAAGACTATCTCAAAAACCGAAAGCTCATCCATGACACATTGGGAGGCCGCCGAAGAATGGATTTGACATCAGGGGTGGCGCAAGGTTCTGTTCTGGGCCCGGACCTCTGGAATGTCCCGTACTATGAACTTTTGAAGTTGCAGTTACCGGGGGAGTCGCGCCTGGTTGGCTACGCAGATGACGTAGCAGTACTAGTCGCCGGACATACTATCGGACAGGCGCAACTCAAACTGGGTGCGGTAATACGTCAAGTGAGCAAGTGGATGACAGAACGTGGGCTTAGCCTAGCGCTGGAAAAGACCGAGGTCGTCCTCCTAACCAAGAAGCGGATCCCTCGTGTTATTCCCGTTCGTGTAGGGGAAATGATCATCGAGTCGAAAGAATCAATCAGATACCTTGGCTTGATGATTGACTCGAAGATGAGTATTTTCGAGCAGGTTCGAACGTCAGCTGATAAGGTCTCTATGCGAGTATCGGCTCTCAGTCACCTTATGGCCAACACGCAAGGGCCAACCTCGAGCAAAAGACGTCTACTGATGAGTGCAATGGAGTCAGTGGTCTTGTATGGCTCCAAAGTCTGGGCTGACGCTCTTAGTAAAGAGTCGCACCGAGGGCGTCTGGCACAGGTGCAGAGGCAAGGAGCTTTGCGCATGGCGGCTGCATATCGCACTGTCTCTGAACCTGCAGTGCTGGAAATCGCGAGGGTGGTTCCTATTAAGTTACTTGCAGACGAACGGAAACGTGTATACTCACGTAGGGGGAGTCGGCGAGAGAAACCGTCAGCCGAGAGGAACGGAGAAGAACCCTTATCTTGTGGCAGAAAACATGGGAAAACGAAACGCGAGGCAGATGGACCGCATGGCTGATAAGTGACTTGGGGCCGTGGTTCGACAGAATGCATGGTGAGACTGATTATTATCTGACGCAACTACTCAGTGGTCACGGGTATTTTCAGTCTTACCTGTATAAGATGGGAAAGACACCATCCCCAACTTGCGTGTTCTGCCTGGGGATGACGGCTGACGCCTGCCATACGTTCCTTACGTACAATAGATTCACAAGACTCTGTTCGCATCTCCCGGAGAAAATTGGCGTAATTTCCCCAGAAAATGTAATGGGAAAACTGATGCAATCAAAAGACAACTGGAACTGTTTGTCGCATTACGTACGCACAGTACTTATTATAAAGTAGGGCATGATGGATCGCTTGGCGATGGAGGGGGATCTCTGTAACGCAATTTTCTCTAATCGCAATTCCTTCCTATCCATCCGTGGAGAAAGAGAGATTTCCCTTACCCTGAAGACATCGCTAAGCGATGATTAATGAGGCCTAGTCCAAAGTAATGTAACAAACAGTTCCAGGCTAGGTTCTCGGTGTGACAGGGGAGGTGTTTAGTCGGTAGTCCGTTAGCGGGGGAGTCCGACACTCAGGGCGTAAATAGCCTTCACCTCCCAAACAAAAAAAAATAATTTTTCTATCATTAGCTCCACTGTCGGAAGTAAAGCAAAGGCTAAAATCGGCTTTCAGATCCCTCAGTATCAAGCTGAGCAGGTGTCATCCGTTTTGATTCCTATTCGTTTGGCGTGTTGCCGTAGTAGATTCTGCCCTGCAAGTATTGCCACAAGTGTTCTCATCCCATTCCTGTTTTTGTCTAGAAGTTCTCTTTACCGTCGTATTGATAGAGTCGTGCTAAATAATTTGACATAGCCTGCCGATGTTCTTGGTACTCTAAGCCTTATCTAGTTGTTTCTAAAGGGATTCTACTCAAGAATCCCTTTAGAAACATCTTCATCTTCTTCCAAAACCATCTTTCCCATATCCAGAAACAATGAAGAAAGAATTGGTATGTGGTCTTAGAAATCCCAACTCGTGAAGGAATTGATGTGTGACAACCACCAGGCGTGACCTAGATTAAATAGCAAACTGTTGCAGTTTTCGAATTTCAAAATAAAACTTTTTTTAAGCGATAAGGTTCCTTTCTGGTACCGTCAGGTGATTGTCTAAACAGCGTTACATTTGGAGAAAGTCACTGTTTGGTATGCTTTATTGGCCGTTGGAATCATTGGTCCATATGTCTTCAGAAATGCTGCTCGGAATAACATTACAGTCAATCGTGGCCGCTATAGAGCCATGATCAATGACTTTCTCATTCCAGAATTGACACGCCGTAATGCAGATGATTTCTGGTTTCAACTGGATTGTGCGTATATGCAATACAGCTTGTGCAACCATCGACATATTGAAAGACATATTGACATATTGACATATTGAAAGAAGCATTTGACAAGCGTATACTGTCTCTTATTTACCATGTGAACTGGCCTGCAAGATCTTGTGATTTAATACCACTGGACTTTTTCTTCCAGGAATACGTCAAATCACTCAGTTGCGATGATAAACTCGAGACATTGGGCCGTTTGGAAGACCGGATTCTCCACGTTTTTAACGAGTCGAGACGAGACGAGTGACGAGATTTTACAATAGTCAAAAATTGGACCTCTGGTTTAGTTTTGCCAGCTGTGGCACTGCCATACCCGAAATCATATTGCATTATATTATTATTTTTTATTGAAAACCAATTTGAAGACAATCCAAAAAATTTTATTGTTAATTTTATTTGTCTTTGGTTTCATTTAAAAGCTCATTAGCTTCAAACAGAACACAATTCGTATAAATTCCTATAAACCTTCCACCGCAGAAAACCTTGTGAATGAAGCGTCCAGGAGAAAATTGTATAGTCACAACATTATCATTTCGAGAAAGGCGGACTTTCAAATTTTAAATGTTGTTAAAATTAAATAATTTTTTTCGCGTCTCGCGTCTTTTGGACCCGCCGTTAAATATTTGGCAACAAGAAATTTTGAAAATTAATTTTTCTAGTGATAAAAGTATTATATTCCACAAATAGAACGATTAATTCCCATAACGAGCAGTAAAATTTGGAGGAGTAACGAGCGACATTTTGCATTCCGAGTAACGCAAAGATGGGAAGTTCCTCTTTTTCGACATTCATTCGGGAGCAATGCATTAGTCTGTGTTCAGCACTCGACCTTTTAGCGTATTACTTTCATGTGTTCATGTGTTTCCCGTTTTTACAAATTTCGTATCAAGACAGTATTCGTAATTTTTTTTTTGTGCAAAGTATAATAAGTATTCTTAATGATGTTTCGAAATGGATAAACGAGGAGTCAGAAAACATTTTTTGTGAGAAGGCGAAACGTAATTTCACTGGCCTCATTAAGAAAACACCAGGATCATCTACTGTGGAAAATAGAACAATTCAATGGAAGTCATTTATGGATCGAGAAGTTTAAGAGAAGAACTGAGATCCACAGCATTGTGAACCACGGTGAAGCAGCAACATTTGACACAAAAGCAGCAGAGAAATTCTACGGTGACTTCAAGAAGCTCATAGATCTTGGAGGTCCTTTAATAAGTATTATGTCCAGAAGAGCAGACTAAGTATGATGTGGAGATCCAACGAGGAGTCCTGGATGACACGTAACATTTTCATAAATTACATCAATGAAGTGCTTGGTCCATCCGTAAAAAAATATTTGCCTCGGATGAAAAAAAAATTGGCCCGCACATCCTCTTGGCCTACAAAATGATATGTATGAAGAGTTTAATTTCATCAACATCCAGTTTCTGCCTCCCAATATCGGTCCGATCTACATTAAAACACTCTTCCAGCGTTATTTTAAAGTTACCGTAGAGACAAATCTCATTCTTTGAGAGATTTGGAAAGAATATTTTCTCATCGTTGCTTGCCTCAAGATTATTACCAAGTCTTGGGTAAGAGTTACCAAGAGCACCCTCACTTCTTCTTAAAATTTTTGGCCAGAGAGTGTTGCTGAATTTGATTTTGAGTCAGTACCCGTCGAGTCTACAGTCAACGAAATTGTATCCTTGGAAAATGTCATACGACTCGAGAAGTACAATAACGATATTGGAGACGTTGTAAAAGAGTACAATCAAGATGTTGACCACCGAAGAGCTTATGGAGATGTATCCAGTTTCACAGCCAGAAATTATGGAGAAGAACTCCTTAAAGGAGGAGGAGGAAGTAGCAGAGCAACAATTTTCTAGCTTAATAAGAGAAATGCTGAAAGCATGGGAAGCTGTTTCATCGCGTTAATCTCTTTTTGTGCGCACTCAGAGTTTGTATCGTAGAAGACGCAGTCTCTGTCTTAGTACCATAATGATTGTAATTAATCCCGCCAAGTGTGAAGCCTGAGTACCAATTGAAAGTAATTCGTTGAAAACTTCTACTATAGTATATGTTCTGTTTTCAAAAACAAAATTAAATCAATGTTATAAAGAGTCAGAGGAGGCAACAAGAGATTGTTACTGCATGATATGCAGCTAGGTATTAAAGACTTCCTGGTCAACCGTCTCTGAAATTTAGTGTTCAAGTTTAACGTTTTAACCATATGCAATGCTGGAAGAAAGTTCAATACTAAAAAAACCTGAATAAGTTAGTCCTTTCCATTTATCTATAACACTTTTCACCTACACAAATGTAAATAACAGTGAGTGTATTCAAATCCCAAGCATATTAAATCTCAAAATCCAATTAAAGTCACTTAGAAGTGGAAGCAACCAGGAAAGTTTGAATACAATTTGATTTTTATAGGCGCACACCGTACGGAAAATACTAATGAATTCAAGCAGCCGCCATTTCTATTCCATCCGGTAAACTTTGAATCCATATATTCCTATCACACCCTTGCTCCATAATATCCGGGCATCGAAAATATTACCATTGACGACCTTACCCCCTTGAATAGTACCCAGCAATATCGTAGGGTTTGGGCCAAAATAAGCGCTAGCAACGAGCTTCAATAAATTTTCCTAATTGGTAATAAAGGAACTTCTCCAGGAAGGTTAAGTGTATTCGGGAAACGTTAGCGATACCTACAATTGACTCATCTGGTAAGGAATTTAGGATGCAGGATAGCATTCAACGAGATGGGTCATACGCTTAAAATGAATTAAGGTATATTTAAGTAATTTCAGGATTTCAATTGGAACTAGCAGTATTGTACATGTGTAGGATATAAACTTCTACAGCAAACTTTATCCCGATCGGTTATAAGGATGATATCTTTAGATAAAAAGCCTACATTCCGAAGCAGTTTTACTGCAATATGAAACAGAGTATGAATACTATATGAAAACAAGTATTCGGAATTTGGTGCCATTCTAGGTAAACATAACACATTTCCTTTATTTTAATGGATTACAATTTATCGTTGCATTTGAAGAACACTTCTAAACGGACCTAAAGAGCACGATTGAAAAGTAAGACCTTCTTAAAGATAACATTTGCAAATGAATCAAACAGTTCCTGGGGAAATTTCGAAATAAAGAAGTACACTTGAGACTGTATGTTCATGTTTATAGCCACCAAGATGCCATCAAGATTCCTGAAAATATTTGTCTAATTCAGGATGCTATTCACTAATATATGTTAAATATCTACATCAATTTTTTTTAATTTTTATTTTAACCGAGCTACTTTCTTAAAACTTCGATATGGGAATTTGTTTTTCTAGCAAAGGTGATAGATGATATATCCTAATTCAATTTGCTTTCATTGATCGGTCATATAGTATCTTATATAATGATAATTTTTTATAGTTGGGAGGTAAAGGCTATTTATGCCCTGAGTTTCGGATTCCCTATCGCAATCGGACCACTGACTAAACACCAAGAACTTAGCCTGGAACTGTTTGCCACACTACTTCGAACTAGGCCTCATTAATCATCGCTAGTAGCGCTGTAAGGTTTGGAGAAATCCCTCTTTCTGCACGGATGGATAGGAAGAAAGAGGATTGCTGTAAGAGAGATCCCCCTTCCCTATGCGCCGCAAAACGATCCAGCCACCCTCCTTTATAAGATGAGCCGTCCATACGTAATGCGATACGCAGTTGCAATTGTCTTTTGATTTGATCATGTTCCCCATTTCTGAAGAGAGCACGCCTAATTTCTCCAAGTAATGCGAACGGAGTCTTGTCCGTCTTCCATATGCAAATAAGGTAGTAAGTAAGTAAGTAAGCTGGGGCAGATGACTTTCCCATATTATACAGGTAAGACTGAAAATACCCGTGCCCACTGTGTAGTTGTATCAGGTAATAGTCAGTCTCAGCATGCATTCTGTAGAACCACGCCCCCAAGTCATTGATCAGCTATGTGATCCACCTGCCTCACGTTTCGTTTACTCATGATGGCTGCCATAAAGTAAGGGCCCTTCTCCTTTCCTCTCGGCTGACGGCATCTCTCGCCGACTCCCACCAACGTAGTAAGTACATACGTTTCAGTTCTTCTGCAACTAGCATAAGAGGGTCTACCCTTGAGATAACCAGAACCACATGCTGACAGGCAGTGCAATATGCAGCCGCTATCCGCAGAGCTTCTTGCCTCTGCACCTGTGCCAGACGTCCCCGGTGCAACTCATTACTCATCAGCCAAGACTGCGGAGTCGTACAAGAGCTCTGACTACATTGCACTTATCAGTAGCCGTCTTTTAATGGTAGTTAGTCCCGTATGGCCATGAGGCGACAGAGCCGATACTCTCGCTTCAACTTGCTTGATCTTCGAAGCTTATATTCGCGTCAATCGTCAAGCCCAGGTATTATATTGATTCCTCCGACTCCATGATCTTTTCTCTGGCCCGAGCGGGTGTAATACGAAGTATCCGCTTCTTGGACAATATGACGACCGCGGTATTTTCAAGCGCTCGACTAAACCCACGACTTGTCATCCAATCACTCATTTGACGCAGAACATCAAGCTTAAGTTTTGCCTGTTCGACAGTACGTCCGGCAACTAGTACCGTTACATCATCATCTGCGTAGTACTATTTCCTCACTTCGGTCGACAGCTATCTTCGTAATCAGGTCGTTCTCAGGTGCCGTTTTCGATTCACTGTCAGCAAGAGGGTCTCGTAGCTGCTGAGCAAAATTTTTGTCGCTTTCCAGGATGTTTGGTTTGTGACAGTCCACAGTCCCCGAGAAATGGGCCTTGGTGCATGGATCCGGTCCCCAATGTCTCCACTACACTAAATGAGTTATTCGCTCTATCACCTTGAGCAGGAGAAACCTGTGAAGGAGGAGTAGTGTGGGAAACCACCTTTTTCGCTAATGCAAAGCGATCGATGGAAGTTTGCTTGCCTGTTACCTTCTCGTTGCCCTGTTTACACTTGTATACATTTGGAGGTGGAGTCCGTAGCAGTTTTGGCTTCCGGGCATACATGCTCTCCTCTGTCATCTTTTGTATAGGAGAAACATGAGTCAGCACATGTGATCTCTTAGTAGATGCCAAAAATGGCTTATTTAAAGCCATTTTGAGGCTTCTATTTTGAATTATTTGTATCTTGCTCTTCAAGTAAGCTGCACAAGACCCCTATAAGAATATAAGCTGTATGATTATTTTGATCAAAAGAATTTTTCTTTCAGAATTCAATAAAGATTTCCAGTCCAACGGTGGGTGTAACCCTCGTATAATTTTCAAAATTTTCACACGAATGGAATCAATATGGTCGCTGAATGTTAAGTTTTTGTCCAGAATAACGCCTAAATATGTGATAATAGTGCACAATGGAATTTTTTTGCCTACAAAGTCAATACATCTGTCAGAAAGTTTATTGCTGCTTCTCTTCATCGAGAAATATTTCGCTTTAGTTTTATCTATATTGGTTTCAATTCTCCATCGATGAAAAAATTGAAGGACATTTTCGCGCATTCTTTTAAGAATTCAAAAGTGACTCTTGACCAGGTGGGTAGTACTGGCATGTCTGATGTGAGAGTATTACATAACGACTAAGACAAGAACCTTGAGGAACTTTTGTTGGTACTTTGTAACGACTAATCTGAAAATAAATTTTTTAGGAAAAGACCTGGTCAAATTGGTAAAATATGATGGAAACTCAAAACTAATAAGTTTATATAGAAGACCTCACTGCCAAACAGTATCGAAGGCTGTTTTGATATCTAATGTAACTATACCAACAGAGAGCTAGTGTCTAAGAGCTGATTTTATTTCGCCCGATACAAGGTGAAGCTGAAGGTCTCATAATAATTATTTCGAAAGCTGAATTGAAAATTTCGGAAAATATTGTGATTTTCTACAAAATCCGTTCATAGTTTCAGGATCAGCTTTTTTCCAAAGCCGTTAGCTGATAAGGATATAGTAAGTACACAATTGAGAAACTTGGATTATCTTGCGAAGTGGAAATATTACGGCATGCTCCGATCCGAGTTAGAAATAGTACAAATTGGTAAAAGATTTGAATAAATGGCACACATATATACTATTGCTCTCATGGGTAAGTTTTTCAACACTTTGTTGGGAATACGAGCAAGACCTGGAGCATAACCAGGTTTCAGGTTTCGAAGCATTTTTACTATTTTTCTAGGCATAACTCTCTCTAAAAGAGGTTTGGTCGTTGGCATGGGGAGGAAATTAACAGTCCATAATTACGTTAGCGTAACTAGATATGATTCAATGGTGTTTCGCAAAAGTATTTGCCAACGCTTCTGCTTTGTCTTTGCTGTAGTTTATTTTTCCACAATCCGTGGGTTCTAAAGAGACTGCAATACTTGTTGAATATGTGGAATACTTTGGTAGTGGAATACCTTTCAAACTTCGGTTCACTTGCCGAAACTCTTAAGGACCATACTCAAGGTTTTCAACTATGAAATTAAATAGGCTGTTACGGAGAAACCGAGTTTTCGATCAAATAACTGACGTAAGGCTATTGACTCCTGCTTTTGTAGAGTTTTGTCTCTGGATATTAGCCCTTATCGCCTCAGAGAATTTCTTATTTGGATAAGTTTCAGGGTTTCATTGCCTAGTCGAATGCAGTTGAAAATATCGTGGTCTCCCCGGAACACTACAATCTATGGTATTCCAAATGATTCCCTAAAATAATAATTCCTAAAATAAATTCTCATCGTCGACTTTCTCAACTGAATCTATGGAGTATGCCCCTGTGGATGGGGGAGGCTAGAATACATCCACAGTAACCCAACTTGTCGTAAGAGGCGACTAATGGGAACACAGCACCGAACCCAGACTATGATTTGACTCTCGACTTTATTTGACGCATGTGGGCTGGTGGCCATGATATTCTGGACCTAATCGCTTTCTGCGCGGTACCGCCGGGGTGAAACCCGTGCGCGAATGGCTCCAGGCTAATATCACGGAAAAACCTTACGTTCACCACCACGGTCTCATTCAGCCCCAAGCGGAAAGAGCAGTGAAGGGCCGGTAGTAAATGCGGCTCCAAAGGTTTACGACCACTTCACTCCTAAGGTTGCTACTGCTGAATCCACCTCAGTAGGAGGAACGCACAACATAGAACGTAAGCTCCCGGAGGAGAAAGTCGGCGAAAAAGACCTGATTATTAAGGAGGTTATCGCGGAGAACCGTTCCGAGGAAGAAAGGTTGACTAAAAAATGCTATGCGATCCTCAAACGTATGCAAGGAGCGTGCATAAACCAAAAAACAATCAGTAAAGATGTAAAAAATGGAGTGTTTGAGCTCGAAGACCTCTTGGATCGAGTTTGCCACTACAGGAGACTGGAAAAAGCTGGAAGAAGAACATTCAGATCAAACGGTGCACGTTAAAGTCACCCAACCTTTCCTTCCCAGTATCAAGAGGACTGCTGCTAGCCCTCTTGAGAGCGAACATGAGAAAAGGCGTAAAGAGAACGTTGAGCCAGAAAAAGAAACGCCACAAAGAAAATACGCCTTCCAACTCGTGATATCTAAGGCGGCAAAAAAATCCGCAAAACGCGAATATAAGATTAGCCAAAAACAGTGCCTGTTCAAACAACGACAAATACTGTGGACAAACCAGCAAGAAAAAAGCAAAGAGTCCTTGGAGACGCCATTCTTGTGAAGCCCATTGACGGAAGGAGCTATTCTGACGTTCTACGCGATATCCGCAAGAATGTCAAGGCGGAGGAAACAGGGACGATTATTAAAACTCTACGATCGACGAGGTCCGGAGGGCTACTCGTCGAGTTTGGAGCGGACTCCTCCGATAAATCGATATTCCGCGGCAAAATAAAGGACGTCCTTGGGGCAAAAGCCACCGTCTCTACCTTCTCTCGGTGCCCTCTCGGTGCCGTCTCTCGGTGCCGTCTCTCGGTGCCCGGGTATAACGTTTTTCAGCGTATACCTGACGCCGAATGAGTCAATACCATCTTATCAAAATAGATTGGCCGCGCTAGAAGATGCTGTTCTGAACACAGATGGCAAAGTACTCGTAGCAGGAGACTTCAACGCCAGAGCCGTTGAGTAGGGCATGTCGGCGAGGACCGGGTTGGTTGTTTTAAAATACCAGCACTGTACCTACCTTCCGGCGCTGGGGCTGCGAAGGAACAATCCCAGATGTGACATTCGCCTCGGAGTCCCTCGCTCCGACGACGCTGAACTGGAGAGTACTCGAGGATTATTCAGCGAGTAATCACCAATACATCGCGTTTGAGATCGCTGATACCACTCCTCGCTCGTCTCAACGAACTTTCATTCCCGGGTGGAATATCGGAAAAATGGATGTGGAGACTTTCGCCAATGTGATTCTGGAAGGCGGAACGACATCAGGGTGCTCTTCAGGGAGCGGAAGAGCTGGAGTCGAGGGAATGGTGGAGTCAACAATGAACTTCATCACTTCTGCCTGTAGCTCATCTATGCCTCGACGGAGGCCTCGACACGACAGGCCTGCTGTACATTGGTGGCCAAAAGATATCGCAGATAAACGAGGCGAGTGTCACAGATTTCGACGTGCAGCTCAGCGTTCGAGAAACGTAGAGGAAGCATCCAAAAGGACAGCAGCATACAGATCAGCGAGGAAAGAACTCCGAAGACTCATCAATGAGAGTAAGGCACGCTGCTGGCGAGAACTTGTGGACGATATGAACAGGGATCCATGGGGGCTCGGCTATAAGGTAGTGTGGCGCAAGCTCGGTACCTCACGGAAGCCGTATTTACTTCAAGCAGATAAGATGGACGGCATAGTGCAGGCGCTTTTTCCTACTCACTCTGTCCGTGTTGATGCTGCCCACGAGGTCGACTCAGGCGAATGTCCATCGTTCAATAAAAATGAGCTGGGAGATGCGGTGCTTTCTATGAAAGCTTGAAAGGCACCAGGACCAGACAGCATACCAGCCGAGGTGCTACAAATGGTCTTCCACGTTTGTCCTGACTTGCTGCTCAATGTGTTCAACGCTTGCCTGAGAGAAGGTGTGTTCCCATCTCGCTGGAAGGTGGCGAGGCTCACATTGATCAGCAAGGGAAAAGGGGACCCGGGGCTGCCATCTACATACCGCCCGCTTTGTATGCTGGACGCAGCCGGGAAAGTGTTCGAAAAGCTCATCAAGAGAAGACTCACTGACGCAATTCGTGCTTCAGGGGACCAATCTCCTCGGTAGTATGGCTTGAGAGCAGGGCGATCAACTTCCGATGCCATCATGGAAGTGGTGAATGCAGTCCGTCGAGCCGAAGCGCACAAAACTGATTGCAAACGAGTTGTCTTGCTAGTGACACTTGACGTCAGCAATGCCTCCAACTCCGCCAGATGGTCGGATATTCTTGGCACATTCGAAATTTTTTTCCGATTGCCAGGGTAACTGATGCGGATTTTGAGGGATTACTTAAAGCACCGCAGTCTGCTCTATGACACGCAAGATGGGCGGCGCAGTATGGAGATAACGTCTGGTGTAGCGCAAGGCTCCATACTGGGACCAGACTTGTGGAACGCCTCATACGACGTACTTATGAGGCTTGAGCTGCCAGATGAGTCGCGCTTAATCGGCTATGCAGATGATATAGCAGCACTAGTCGCCGGACCTACAGTCGAACATGCGTAGCGCAGACTGGGAATGCTAATGCGTCAAATGAGGGAATGGATGACCAACCGCGGGTTCAGTTTGGCACTAGAGAAATCAGAGGTGGTCATTCTCACGAAGAAAAGAATTCCCACGGTAATTCCTTTAAAGATCGGAGATGCGACTGTTGAGTCTAAACTTGCAATAAAATATTTGGGACTATTGATCGATTCCAAAATGAGCTTTTCGGACCAGATCAGGGCAACGGCGAAAAAGGCCGCGATAGGCGTCTCAGCTCGGTGTCGGCTAATGTGCAACATCGGTGGGCCGACACCGAGCAAACGCCGACTTCTCATGAGTGCTGTACAGTCAGTGCTACTGTACGGCTCTGAGGTTTGGGCCGGAGCTCTCAGTAAGGAGCTGTACCGAAAGCGCTTGGCGCAGGCACAGAGACGAGGAGCTTTGCGGGTTGCGTCTGCATACCACAATGTCTCTGAGCTGGTGATCGCAGAAGTGATACCCATCACCCTCCTTGCTAGGGAGAGACGGAGAATTTATGACCGCAAAGTGGAGGGCTCAAGATATGCTGTCAACCGAGAGGAGATGCAGCGCACAATACTCGAGTGGCAACAGTCCTGGGAAGGCGACTCTAATGGCCGCTGGACTGCCCGCCATATAGGGGACGAGGGATCGTGGCTAAATCGAAGTCAAGGTGAGACTGATTATTACCTTACCCAGCTTCTTAGCGGGCATGGGTATTTTCAGTCTTACTTGCACAAGATTGGTAAATCACGGTCCCCAGACTGCATTTTCTGCCCAGGGAAAGAGACGACGCATGTCGCACCTTCTTCAACTGTAGAAGGTGGAACAGGATGCGGCAGGACTTGTGGGAGCTGTTTGGAGAGCTTTTTCCAGACAATCTGGTCGGAGAAATGCTGAAAAGATTCGACAAATGGACCTGTGTGGCACATTACTCTCGGGCAATACTTACTGCCAAAAAATGTACCATGTATAACCTTTGGCGCGGGGTCTAGGGGGTCTCCTTTCCAGCAGTCCTCCTCCATCCTGCCCCCTCCCGCTGGGAGAAGATTTCTCTAGGATGACGGCGCCCTAGGGCGAAGTAAAAAGAGGCCTAGCCCGAAGTAATGTGTCAAACGGTTCCAGGCTAGGGTTTCTTGACAGGGGGGGGGGGTGTTTAGTGGGTAGTCTGGTAGCATGCGCTGCTAGGAGTCCCACACTCCGGGCGTAAATTGCCTTCACCCCCTAACCACAACAAAAAATGGAGTATAGCAACGACTATTAAAAAAAAATTGTTATTCAAGCCATCTCTGAACTTGGATCAGCTTGTGTTACTGTACAAAAGAACGTACTCATATGTCTTCTAAGAGTAATCTGAAGATTCAATGTCAAAGAACATAGGAAGATGCATAGAGGAGAGAGCTTGTAGGAAAAGAAAGTGGGAAAGCCCCGCCTTATTTGTGAGAGCGTACTTCTGAACAGGCGCGTTTTGGTATAGAGCCGCGTTGTGGTGTAGTCAATTTCATTTTTCCTTGAAACATTTTTTCATCCTCTCTATATTGAAGACTATTATGCTCCGGGTATAGAGGAATCTTTATCTTTTGAAAATTGTCGAGAGCTGTTTAATTATTTGTCGACAATGAATGGATAATTTAAGATCTGTCAACTCCGATACTACAACCATTTCTGAAAGCTGTTTTTCATTTGATTTAGCATCTTTCAATTAATTTTTTGACTTTTTAAATCATTTTCGGAATAATCACTTAAATTGGACATCCGGACAACCTTGTGGATCTACTGACCTATATAATTGAGTACCTAATCTTCGCGGCCAAACCTCAGTACTGCCACCCTGAGTTGAAGCAAGGTGGGTTAAGATTTCATCCAAACCAAGATCAGACACATGAATGGTTGAGCAAACATATAAATGCGCATTTAAGAGGCGAAAATCCCCCTTCCTGCGCTGTTCCAGCCTTCTCCCCGAGTCAATATTTGCTTTCGTTCTATTGCACGATTATGGAAGCTTGTTTGTTCAGGAGCTTTTCGATCGACGAATCTCTCCTTTATTGAACTCTCAAATCTTTAGAGCGCACAGAACTTTTGCTTTCGAACTACTTTATATTATATTAAATATAATATTAAACTCTTAGAGTTGAATTTATTGTTATTTGCATGTATTGAATTGGGTACTTACGAGAGGTTGCGTTTTTATAGGCACTGCCATATGGGTAAACAAAGTACTCCCAGGCGTCGCTATTTCTATGCAACTCTCTATTATCCTTTATGTGGCTTCATTGATTTAAGACTCAACAATTAAGTTTTAATATCAAATCCGACAAAACGCCACAATAGTTATTAGCCTCTAGTATACTGCTAGGAAGACGTAGTCCCTGTTAGAATTGTGGTTCTACAATTTTTATTCAGTTAGATGCGGAACCCAGCTATTCCTGACGTTGTTAGGCGACAACGCCACGCTTATTGCACCAGTTCTGCGATTCTACACTGGAACGATGACGGTTTCGAAGACTTGCTGGCAGTACAATCGATCATCCCATTCAGGTCTCTCCTTGCTCCAACCCGGCCCAGGTCGTCTGATGTAGCCACCAGCCTTCAAGTAGCTTTTGTAGACGTATTGAACGGCTTCTTCCACATGTACCAGCAACATAAAATTACGTTTAAACCACATATGTATTTAGTAAGTGATGGCTACTAAGCGATGCGGAAAGAATTTATTGATTCGGGACTCTTTTTATATAGGCCAGGCATTGCTGATTAACCAATCGTAAGTGTTGAAACTTGATTTTTTGAAAAAAAATTACAATATCAACAGTAAAAAAAAACTTTAAAGGCGATTTTCTCGAAATGGTATTTTTCCAATCGGCCCAGACTTATTCTCAGCAACCACTGGATGGATCTTTTCAATTTTATTGAGTGTTGTTTGTTTTAATGTCCTCTATCGTCATTTACCAGAAAATTGCAGAAAAATTCGGAAAGGGGAAAAACGTGATTTTTACAACAACTTTTTCAAATATCCGCCATTTTGTTTTGAAAACAATCTCTTTATGATAGGTTGTAAATTAGGATGTAAGACATCTTCATCTTTAAGAATATTTTTGAATTTTTTGTTCATACTTGTAAATTTCAATATTAACCCCGGGGCATGAAGCATTATCGTTTTTTAAGCATTCAACTTTGGTACCCTCTATATAATTATGTACACATTTAAAATAAAAAAAAAATATAATTTCGAATATTGTGCTAGTAAAATATAAAAAGTTATACATATAAACAATATTCATATGTATAACTAGGTATAAAGGTTGCATAATTAAGAAAACGGGAAATGTTTTTTTAGTTAATTTTTTGCCTTTTTTCCAACCGGAAAAGTCCCTTTAGTTAGAAAACATCAAACAACGATGTGAGTCTCCTTTTCATATAAGTGCCCTGTCCAAAAACTATCAAATGGTTAGCTTTATTGCCTGCTTTTTTATTCAATTCTACTTTTTCTCTGACAGGCTTTTTGGTTTCCGTATCAAAAAACATAATTTTGAAGCCTTATGCCGGATCTACATGTGACACATGTTGACATTTGCCACAAACACCAAACCTCTCCAAACGTTTGGCTTGATTTTCGAAATCAAACGTAGTCAGCTACACGCTTGCGAGTGCGTTAGTTTGTTTTGAAAAGGCAAACATGACCCATGTTGAACTTTTATCGGGCATAATATTTGAGTTAAGCTATTTTTATTATAAAAAAAGAAGTGAAAGAAAACGACACCGAAGATGGTTGATGTTAAAAATCCATATCAGGTAATTTTGAAATTATTTTTTTGTAGTCACTTATTTCATGTGAAATTTTTGCCAAAAATAAATATTAATTTTTCTCAAATCAATAAATGATGAAATACAAATATGTATTTCATCGTTTGCAGTAGGGCTTTTTCATTGTGTAGTTGCTAGTCTTAGTAGAAACGACGAAGCACGTATAAGTGAGGAGCAATAAGTAAGAGTGTTAGTAACGAATTTTTTTAATTGCTGTTGCTATGTGTTATTACCTATTCCGATGTGTAGGCGACATAAAAACAAAAAAAAATATGTACACAAATAAATGAATAAATAAATAAAAAGAACTAATAATAAAATTAAAATAAAAAAAATTATAATTAGATTTAGGTATTAAAAATAATATTAGTAACAAACAAAAATATATTAAAAAAAAGTCTCAGTAAAAAAATGTCAAAAAAAAAGTCTTAGGAAAAAAAATCTCAGTAGAGAGAAAAAAATAAAAAATTTCTTAGAACGCTTTTGGGAAGAAATTTTCCATGATATGAACCACTTGTTTGTTGTGAAGATATCGCTGTAAGAAGGATAGAAATTGTGACTTAGTGATGGAAAATAAAGTATAGAAATCCAGTATCCAGTGATGGAAAATAAAGTATAGAAATCCAGTATCAAGTGATGGAAAATAAAGTATTGAAATTCAGTATCAAGTAAAAGTAGTAAAGTAAAGTCCCGAAATCAAGCAGAGGTGGTCCGAATCAGAGCAGCACAATTCACGTAAATTGATTATTTTATCATTTCTATTTATTTCTTTGTTTTATCTAATAAGAAAGAGTAAGCTCTCTGTGTGTGGGTGTGTGTGTATGTGACCTGGAAGTATCAGGGCTTAAATAATTTCCTAAAAACCACACGCCCGCGCGGTGAGCTAGTCGGTTAAAAGTAACTTCCTTTGACCGCCATTATGCGCCCTTTGTATTTTCAAATAAGCCTTGAAACGAATCGATGAATCGATAGACCCGCCAAGTTGCCATCATTTTCTTTGTCTTCTGCTACACCAGCAATTTCTTCAACAGCTGTCAATGATGATCTTGACTGCTGCAAGAATTTTATTGTATTAAAAACTCAGCCATACAAATAAAATAAGACATCTGAAATTTTTCAATATTATTCCGATATAATATTCAATCATTTCAAATGTCTTCATCACCGGGAGATTGAATTAATATATAAAGAGAATATAGAAGCGAATTCCCACACTGTGTACGTTCGATGGATGCCAAATGTATAGTTTTAGAAAGTCCACCATCTAGCGGAAGTGAATATTTTAACTATAAGAAAACTTTCAGAATAGTTCTGTTGGCACTAGTCGACAGCAATTATAGATTTACAATCGTTGACATATGATGTCAAGGGAGAATTAACGATGGAGGTATTTTCAACAATTCATTACTATGGCGAAAAAATCTCCAGAAACGAAATGAACTTTCCCGTGACATGTCCACTTCCCGGAAGAAGAACGTACCATATGTGCTTTTATCAGATAGTGCTTTTGCTCTAGGTATGCATATCATGGAGCCTTACCCAGGAAATCATGAAATCGGGTCGCCGAAAAAGATATTCAATCAACATTTGTCAAGAGCTCGCGTTGTAGTGGAGAATACATTTTGTATTTTATCTAGAGTGTTTAGAATTTTTCGAAGACCCATGAACATAAAACTTGAAACTCTGAAAGAAATTACTAGAACATGTGTGCTACTACATAATTTTCTGAGAAAAAGTAAAACTTCTTCAAAAATGTATACTCCCCCAGGAATGTTGGATGTGCATAGCGGAATATAAATGAATATAATGCAATACAAAATCTGCCATATGTGCCCCGAAGACGACCACTTAATGCCGTCAAGATAAGCGACGAATTCACGTCATATTTTCGTAGGAATACAAATAATTGAATATTGATAAGGAGTTAAAAACATGTCTACCTAACTCTTAACTAAATTTTTTATTGCATACCTAACTAGTATTTTAATTTTAAAGCATGTATTCACTTTCTATTCTTAATAGAACCTATTGAAATACTAATGTGAACAATATTAAAATATTTGACAGTAACTTCTAAATTTTTTAAGTATTTTTACTTGCCGTTTCTGAGTTTAAGATTTATGTTTCTTCGACGGAGAAGATAAATAAAACTCTTGTTTCACCTAATAACACCAACTTTATTTATTATATTCCCGGTATACAATTTATATTTTATACATGAACCGGTATTCAAAAAGGCACCCCAATGCATTTCACATTTGAGTGATAGGAAACAGAGGCTTGCCCGTACCTTTTGACGCGAAGAAATAACTCTTCCCTTCAGGACGATTTCACTACTATTTATATCATTCATCGCCTACTTGGTTAAATTTAATTCAATTCAAAAATATTAATGCCTACTTTGTTTACTTTAGTTCAATTCAAAATATTAATGCCTACTTTTTTTACAAACTTTAATTCAAAATAATTATGTCTACTTTGTTTGTGTTAATTCAAGGTGTGTGATTTGTATATAGTGTAATATTTAAGCCCAACATCACAGTATATTTTATAAAGAATTGTGGAAAGAGCTCAAGCTGGTTTCGAACACGCGTCCCTGCCGCTTCTCATCAGGTGCCAACTCACAGGCTGGGACGCGTCGATTGGCACTACCAGCTTAGGTGGATGTCGACTGGTTATTTACTAGTTATTAATATTGCTCTACAGCTTTGAACTTTTTTCCTGTATTCCAAATTGCTTCTGAAATTGATCTGAAAAACTTCTGAAATTGATAAAGCCAGACCAAAGGCAATTTAATGTAACGGCAAAATTTATACAAGTATCCTCGACAATACCACCGATGAACTCTTTGTCCTTTTTAAATTGAACATGACACGTAAGAACCAAATTGAAATGTATTACAACAAAATTTACGGAGTCATGCGTAGGCAGTGTAAGTTAATCTGTAGTTTTTAATTCTTTTGCAGACGAACTCCGAAATTCAGGGTTCCTTTCTGCAGTTAAATGATACGAAGCAAATGTATATATAGATGTGAACACCATACGAATATTACAGACACATATATGTAAAAGCCTTTTTTAAAAGAGACGAAGCAGCTGTTGTGCACACCGCGCTCCACGCTCCAAAACAAGTTTTAAGACACTGTTACATTTATGTGTGTAACTTTGGTTATACACGCGTTACCACGTTTTCCGGAGAACATTTAGGTCATCCATTAGTACAAAATTATATATAATATAATAATATATATATAATATATTATTATATTAATAAATAATAAAAATAATAATATATAAATAATAATAAAATTAATTCTAAATGTGAATAATAAAAATTACATTTTTTGTTCACATTTAGAAAGTAAATGTCCTCTTAATACCGATTTGTACATTATAAAACAAATGTAATCTAACTGGTCTCGAAACAGTATCCTCATTTAACTTGATGCCGACAACCTCATAGAGCAATTATTGGGTGCTTGCATTGAAAGTGTCGATTTAGGGATGGCTCATCTGTATACCTTTTTCTTCCAGAACGTCAGGTCATTTTTCCGGAATCTGTATACGTACCTGTAAACGGATGTTGGGGGCCATTATAAAAGGTCGAGTGTGATTCAAATGTATTAAGTCTTTTGGAAAATATTGAAGTGTAAAGATGGTCAGTGAAACTGTAAAGGTCAGGTGGGCTCTCTAGTACGAGTTCAAATTACGGACAAATGCAGCAACGGCTGCCGTTGTGACGCATATGTTGCGTCATAATATGTGACGCATTTGGAGACGATATTGTATCAGAACGTACAGCTCAAACATGGTTTGCCCGTTTCTGCACCGGGGATGGCAGCCTTGAAGACAACGATCATCCTGGAGTGATGTTTCGGATAAATTACACGGAGCTTCTTGCCGACACAGAGGACAATCCCCGTCAAACTTTACACGAATTAAGCGTAAAGTTTGGCGTTGACAAAAGCACTATTTGTAGCTATCTTGGACGTCTGGGAAAGAAACGATGGCTTGATCAGTAGGTTCCTCATCAACTTACCGACAGCGTATAGTGATCTGTACTTCGCTGTTGTTGTACAACGAACGAGGGGCGTTTCTGAAACCAGTAAGAACCATTAAGTGCGATGAAAAATGGATTATGTATGACAAAAGCCGACGCACGTGTCAGTGGTTATCGCCAGACTACCATCCTGGAACTATCCCAAGGCCAAGCCTTCATCAGCGGAAGACCTTGTTGTGTGTATGGTGGCATCACACAGGCATCGTGTGGTGTTAACTGCTGGAACGTGAGTTCCATTACAGCTGAAGTGTACAGTGAGCAAACCCAGCCTTGTGGTCAGAACTTAGGTTCTATGACATGACGTTGGTGTTTGCGTTGGTCTTAGTTGTGTTGAAATGTTGATAAAAAGTGGTGACGACAGACGTACGAAATGACAGTACATGTGTGTGACAAGTCCGAATTTACCGATGTATAATGATGTATAGAAGGAGAGAAGGAAGGATGGAAGGAGTGGTAGTCGGCAGGACCTGACTATAATGAGTACAGAAGACGTCACTCACGGGATTTGCCCGTAGTGTACCGAGGGAAAGTTATAGCAGTCTTGCTGCTACTGTTGAACAAGTTGACTGAAGTACCGAAAGACTGAAGGAATGATGTAACTGACGATATTGACTCTGCAGATATACGAATTGACTCTGGACTGGGATGAAGGTAGATGTGACCGAAATTGACGAACTGTATGTTGACTGTTGTGCAAATGTCTGATTGTCTGAAGGAAATCTTTGATTTGCCTAAGGAAGATGTAAAAACTGAGGAAGTGATGAAGTGGAAGAAGGTAAAGTTTTGCTGGAAGTGCAAGAGAGGTGGATGGTGGAAGGAATGCTGGTGGAAGAAGAAGATGAAGAAGTAGAAGAAGACAAAGAAGATGAGAAAGAAGAAGTAGAGGTAGGAGTGAAGTGGAAGAAGAAGATTTAGAGAGAGAATCTTAAGGTGCAAGAAGTTGAATAAATAGTAAAAGAAGAAGAAAAAGAAGTAGAGGTAGGAGCGTAGTGGCTGAAGAAGATTCAGAGAAAGAATCTTAAGATGTTGAACAGATTAGTGAAGAATTGAAGGGAGTTGGCGGAAGAATTAAGTTGATGAATGTTGTTGGTAAAGATTATTTGTTATTTGGTTATTTGTGCTAGTGAAATATGTTGCCTGACTAAATGACGACCTTGATAACTGAATGTAACTGACTGAGTGTCGTGTAGACGAAGTTTGTAAAATGTTGTTAGCAGGTGGAAAAGCTCGTATTGCAACATCAACTATGTTGATGATGTGTATGCGAAACTAGTACACCTGCTAAAGATGTGGAATTGGAAATGTTGAGTAATGTTGCTGTAAACGTTCTACCCATGTTGTGACTGTGTTAACCCGGACCCTATAGACTAGTGCTATAGGAATCTGGGTGAACGCAGGGGGACTGATGGTTTAGGTTTCGGCCTGTCCCATTCAGTCTTTGGGGAGTGCCGTCCCCACGTACCCGAGGTGTGAGAAAGGGCGATCAGTCCCTTGTGCCTGGAACAGAAACTGAGAGTTTTTCTCGGGCAGTAGAGAAGCGCAACCTAATCAGAGGTTATCTGAACCACGGGTCAGGGGGACGCCCATAACAGGTTATTGCCAGCCCCCTACACGGTGAGGAGCCTATCCTTGGCTGAAACGTGGTGGTTGTGGTTTCGAAGGCTAGAGAGTGGCGATGAGCACACACCAGTTGTGTTCGGGAATCCAGGTAGCTTAAATAAATTGGGACCTAGGACTGAGACTTGTCTCAGATTCTAGGGGTGGTGGTTGACACATTGTTTCAACCCCGTCTATGGAGACCGTGGAATTAAGCCGTACAAGGCAGGTGTCCACGTAAGACCTCTCGACTTCATGTACAGCGAGCACTTAAGAGAAGTTCATCAGGAATTGCGACGTACGTACGCAGCGTTCGTGAATAGGAGGGGAGTCTTCTTCCTCAAGGATAACGCACGACCACATACCGTGACATTCACCAGAGACACCATAAAAGAAATTGGCTGGGAAGCTTTACCACATTCAACATAATCTGCTGAGATTTCGCCATCACATTTTCACCTTTTCCTGGCGATAGATAACAATTCACCAACCGGGAGGGCTTAGAAATAGCATTACGAAATTTCTTCGAGAGGCAAGGCAGAGAATTTTATCAAACAGGAATATATTGTTTGTCATCACGTTGGCAACGAGTCATAGATGCCAATGGTAACTATTTTCAAGATTTAATATATAGCCTTTTATTCAAAAAATTCACATATTTTACTTTATCCAAAATCGACAATTTCAATGCAACCACCCAATAGAATAAGAAAACGGATAAAGTGCTCGTATTGAGATGCAAAAATTGCATTTTATCAAAAAAACATATCGCGTGTAGAGTGTGAAAAATGAAAGGCAATAATAGGTCATAGTTTGAAATGGTTTTCGAATTTTCGTAAAGTGCTCTGATATAACTATGCTTACTTCCAGATTGAGATGTTTGAACGAGTATACGAGTTCAAGGATTACTGACTAGATTAAGATAAAACTTACTATTTATACTGTTAATGAGTTACTAAACGCGTCCTTGAATGACCTTTAGTAATGACTTACCCTTCCCATTCGCGAACTTAAAAACGAACCCTCGCCCTTCACTTGGGGGATTCGGGCCGTCATAAAAGTTTTTCAGGAAAAGTAAACAAATTCTGCCTCGGGAATACCAGGGGATACCAGGTCGTTGAATCGACGCTCAAGATTTCTGGAGCTACAATTAAGGTAGAGACCATCGTTTCATCCATTTGATTATTAAGAACAAACGAGGGACTCGAAATTGCTGTCAACATCGAAAGGAAAATATTTGTAACAAAACAAATTCTCTTCTAGAAGAAAGGAAATATCCTTAATGAATTTAAGGCTAGAGAAGCCATGCCGAAAAACATGTGAGAAAATAAAACAAATCAGTAAGTTATACTGGAACTGAGAATGAAGTCTAGTTACGAGGCGAACAACTCGAAAGATTTTCCTGTGCTTGTACAGGTTATGAGAATACATGTACATATTTTACACCTTATATTGCTATATACACGCATACAAGTATTACAAACATACAGAAAGATTTCATCTCTGAGACACCCCAATCTTATATGTTGACTTTCTCGTTCATTACGACAAATATCCTTGATCGACTGCTTGCCGTGAGACTGTATTATTCATTAAAATCCCCAAACAGATTTCCACTTTCGGTGACAGAGCGTACCTGAGTGTGTTCCAAAGGAAATGGATACTGGCAAAGCACTTTACAAGACATGACAGGAAATAGCTAACGAAAACACCTTTGAAATTTCCTTAACGTGACTAACGTGCTAATGTCTTGTCAGTGGAGAAAGTCGAAGGAATTTGCTAAAATGAACCGCGCCATCAATGCTTTAACTATAACATTCAGCGCGCACTTGATTATGATTACAATTCATATTTAATGTGGTTAATTATTAAATCATACTCGTTGCCTTTGTTAGCGAAATAGATTATGCAAATCCTAGTTCCAATTACTGGGTGAAAACGCGGAAGTTTGTTTGTAATTTAAGTCAGCTTGTACATTGTGTGAGCAATACAACGTTATGCTACCAACAAAACGAAAAATCTAAGTTTTTATAGAACCTGCACGAACTACTGTGAGTATATTGAGCAATCCTCTACATATAATTTGCTTATATACCACCAAATCATTACATATTGTGAGTACTACCAATTGTATTGACTGGAATACCAAGTTTGTATCTTCGATACTAAGATCCTAAGCTCATCGGTCACAAATATTTCCTTTGCACATGGTATTATATCGCATATCGACTTCCTGTTGTAGCGATCCATACCGTCCATACCCACTCATTTCTCGACGACTTTCCCCATATCTAGTCCTTTTGAAAACAAATGTGTCACCCATATAACATCTCTCCCATATCCTGTGCCACACGGTGCAGTTTGCGAAGCTTTTTTCAGTGTCACTTGGTGGAAGAAATACTTTCCTTCGGGGGAAAAATATCTTTAATTCGAGGAAACGAAAGCTGTGTATGAAAAATAAAATTAAAATGAATTTTTGCAGCTGGTATTTTGGCCAACGTGGAGTTTATGTAATTATGACTATGAAGTTTTTCGTGCTTTTAATGAGTTTTTGGTTAAAGGAAGGAAAAGTTGACTTATCGAAGTTAAAGATGCAGAAATCAAGCCACTAGCCTTTTTCAATTGACTCAGGAATCCTTTCGTTTTGAATATTTTGATCGAAGAAATTAAGATATCTTTTAATGGAAAATTTTTTTGGTAAAGTTCATGCGAAAAAGTAAGTTGTTGCAATATAGGTACTGAATCGACTTTAGGATCTTCAAAAGGTATCTGATACGCGTTCATAATATCAGTTTTTGCCACAAACCTGAATTCCTTCTTGAAAATTCAATGCAGGGCATTGCAATTAACACTTGTCAACACATAAAAATACTATGTGTGTTTTCCCGTGTTTAGCACTTCTAAACTATCCTTTATTTGTTGATTTACTATTAAAATGCTATATTTTGTTTTATTTCGGCAAAATATGACTTCGGAAGTTGGAGTTTTTGTGGCCAACCGGTCATCGGAAGATTTTACGGAACAAGGAACAACCTAGACTCCTAAACATCGGGCTTAATTATGCGATGAACAGTAATATGACACATAAGGAATAAATTGTGATGGACATGGAAGCAGCAATAAGTTTCTCCCGAGAGAAAAGAAGGATTTTTTTAGGGTGATCGATGAACTTGTTGAATGAGAAATCAAAGGTCACGAGAAAAGGCAAACAACAAGAAATGGCGCCAATCAAACAGCTAAACCAAAAACCAGTATTTTATTTAAAAGCCGTTAAAGGTAATAAAGTGGATATAGTGGAAAAATAATGTATGACAACCTCGTGACAACCAACTGAATAACGGTAATTTTTTTAATCTTAGGAAGGATCCACCCCCTGGAAGTGTTGAACGAGTGGAAAGAGCCCTAAAGGAGTGCTAGCACTTATTTTGTGAAAAGACGAGCTTAAGAGTTACCAGCCCCGTGCTACCGAGAATCAAATGCCAACCAAAGTTTGACGAAAAAGAGATGGACATGATTTCCCTCATCATATTATCAACTAATGCTCCAACATCCAAATTAATAAAGCGGCTGCTCAAACAAGAATTTAAACAGATAGGGATTCTGACCAACAAATACTCCGTCAAATTCGAAATGAACTGACTGAAAAGCTAATGAAGAATAGTTGCTAGTTGAGGACAAACTGGTGTCTTTTGACGTGAAGGCCCTGTTTCCACACGTACCCGTGAAGCAAACTCACGCACTCTTAGCAGGTCAACTGAAGGAAAACCAAAATCGAGAGCAATCACAAAGTTGGCAACACTTTGCATGCCGGAAAAATACTTCACCTTTAGATAAAAGTACTACAAGCAGCAGTCTGGAGTACCGATGGGTAACACTAAGTCACCGGTTTGAGCGAGATTTTCATGGCCTGTATCGAATAACAATGGAGAAAGGAGGCATAATTCTCGAATTTTGGGTTCGATACATAGACGATATTTTCGCTATAGTAATTGAAAAAGATATATAAAACTCCTGCGGAAATTATATAACGTCCTCGACAACATCAAAGTTACAATGGAGGAAGAAACCAATAACGAACTAGCCTTCCTAGATTTCAAAATCGTGTGGTCTAGCGGAAAAATAAAATGAGACATGAATGGCAAAAAATGCTTGAGTTTATCTTTTTTATGAATTTACCACGGACATCAAAACATGCACACTCAAAAAAATGGCAGTTTTCCGAGCATGGATACGTAGGCTATGCTTTTGAAAAAAAAACGCAGTGCAAATATAAATTCACGATTTGTTTCGTATCTCTCTCTTCTGTGAGCTAGCGGAACACGTTCCCGTTGCTCAGGATTACGTCATGCTTCAGATAAGAGCATAGAGGTAGTAGATATAGAGGCGCGTTGCTCTCATTTCTGTCCGAAATCAACAAAAGTAACGCATTAACACAATTTCACCAATACGTACATTAAAATAATAAGAGGCAGTGAATGAATAATTGTCACAACCGATAGTTCGCACCTGCAGCGAAAGAAAGGTCACATACACACACAGAACGAGCTTACTCTTTCATATTAGACAAAATAAATAAATAGAAATAACGAATTTACAATGAATTGTTTGTTTGTTTAATTTACATGAATTGTGCTGCGCTGATTCTGACCACCTCGGCTTCCTCCAACACGGATCTCCACCTCATCTTGGCATCGATCTTAATCAAAATGTTCTCTTGGGATTTGTAATTCAAAGATTTTGCCACTCGAAGACTTCTGGTGCTAAACACTTCACACTGCTGGTAAAACTTCTTGACTATTATCTTCCTCAATACCTTAGTCACAATTTCTATCCTTTATTTTCCATCTTCAATACTTAAGTCACAATTTCTATCCTTCTTATAGCGATATGTTTACAACAACCAACTAAATCATATCAATGGAAAATTTCCTCCCAAAAGCGTTCCAAAAAATTTTTTTTTCTACTGAGACTTTTTTTATTTTTTTGTTTGTTTGTTTTTATGTCACCTACACATCGGAGTACGTAACAATACTCGGAATACGTAATACAATACTCATAAACAATATTTTGTTCTTAGATCAATAAAATCACGGAATAATATCTTCAAATTAGGGGCACTTAGTGGTTAAAAAATTTGTACTACTCATGGACACAGGAAAATTGAATTAACGGGAAAGTTAACTCCGCGCGAACATCATTTCCTCAAGAATTAAGCCCCGCTCATTTCATACAATTTTCACAGCTGATCGACTTTGGATTTAATTTGCTCGAGTCGATTGAACATGGCGAAATTGCAAGCTGAAGCTGATCTCAAGGCTACACTAAGCTAATCAAATATGTTCAAATTTTTAATTCCATTGTGAATGTCATTAATGAGCATAACCATATGCTCCATGTGCTTAATGAGAATTAGAAATGCTCAATATAAGCGTTTGCGTATTTTTAACGAATTGATAATTTGACGGATTTGATAATATTTTCAGCATGCAAGTGGTATGTGTGACCATTCTTTTACAGAATTTGCTTTTCTAACGGTAATGTTAATTCCCTGTCCAATTCAAAATAAAAGGTAGCCGAAGATTTCGGCAAATGTAAATATTGTAATATTTTTACATATAATGAATGAAGATGTTTTTGATTTGCTATTTTTATGCTGTAATTGGTAAGTTAACTTGTATGTGAAATTGTCGGTACTAATATTGATTTATAATTTTCATTTTCAAGACAGATATATGCTCTTCAATAAAGCACATAAAAATTGTGCATTTTTCAGCTGTTATTAGTGATTTTTGAATGTAGTTTTCGTATTTTTACCTATGAATGGATGGTACATTGCGAATGCCAAGTAAATGTGCTTCTAATTGAGCGAAAACTTCGAAATTTCGATAGAATTCCGGATATCACGCTGCATATGACACAAATGGTGGGAACGAATGGAGCTGATGATTTGAACAAATGATGGGGAGAAAAAAGATCACTTTCTTCTTCTAAACTTCGGACAGTCACGTACACTCTTGTACACGGATAGGGCCTCTTCATATCTTATACGTCTATGGTTAAGAATAGACATTGTGCGTAATAGTTCTGATGCATTTCCACTCCGATTCCCTGTATTATCGCTCAATTATAACGCAGCGACATTCGACGCCATCGAAAGTTACCAGAGAAGAAAGAGAGAAATGTGTCCTAAGTTGTTTTAATCTTAAAAAAGAATATTCCCACAAAAGCGAAAGTATCACTTAAAAGAAAATCCTAAAGAATCAAAATCAAAAATGATCATCGAAATTTTTGCCGAAAAAATTCGAAATGAGCACTTCTGCATATACTTGCAAATATGTCTGAAAACTTGCAAGAATATTTAAGATCGGTTTTAATTTAATTTTTTTTTCAATAATCGCTACTTTGATGTGATGTGAAAAAAATGTGGGTAAGATTTCTTTTCCTACGGTTCCAGGCTAGGTTCTCGGTTGACAGGGGAGGTGTTTAGTGGGTAGTCCAAAAGCATTTTGCGCCTGGGAGTCCCACACTCAGGGCGTAAACAGTAAACAGTCTTCACCTCCCTACCACAAAAAAAAGATTTCTTTTCCAACACCCAAGAATTAAGGTATTGGATTCAGTTTCAAATTTATGTGTAATGAATGTCAAATATTTAACTACCTTTTTTCAATCAGAAGAAAGAAAACTTTTTGAAATCTCATCTTGTGAAGCTCATTTGATTTTCTCCATGGGGTTGTGTTAGGCCTCCGGGCTCTGGTGGTTATGCTATGATTAAACATTCTCAATTAAGCTTGTAATCGTGCTGGGTGATTTAAACGGATCGCGTTTAGTTAAGATACGCTGTGTATGAAACGCGTTTCGTTGGATTTTTTCGTTTCGGATATATATATATATACATACACTACATATATATTTTCTAAGAACAAGATAAAAAAGAGCGAGTAGGTTTGAAAAGAGAAAATTACCAATTCAAATATAATCATACTTCTTTTGTTTGAATATCGTTAGGACGGGAGTTTGTTCGCGACATAGTGTAACCCTTAAAAATTCCTCACACTTATGAAGGCCGTTACAAAGAAGGAAAAACGATGCCCCATGTAGTAAATAGATTGAACTTCAGAAGAGAAGACTTGTAAATTAAAGGACTTAGTTGAATGCAAAGATAACGATGCATCGCTTGAATTCACGTGAAAATAATTTTTCAGTTATAACAGCATATGTGAGTTAAACTTTATGTCCTATATTAAACAAGTTTTGCTTACAAATACCGATTGACCTAGAAAAGTAGCGTCAACTACTATCCGATCGGGCGATTGTTCGTAGTTTTAGTGCTTCTTTATGTTTTGATTTGTTTTGAAGTTTAAGCGCTCTATAACATACGCTATGCCAACACTTTCCACGTAACCATTTTTGTAAAGCTTTTGTCGCGCAGTTAAGTACTTTGCCAAGAAAGATGTGGTCTTCGCTAGGATATAGCCAACCCAATCGCTTAAATTTAGCAACCGAATTGACTGTAAGAGTTGAAAAGGAAACAGGTATTACAAACCAAGGCATCCCTCAACTATGTTGAAAATAGTACATCGTTGTGGGTCTTACGCAAAATTTTTACTTACACACGGAGAAAATACTAGGTGTGACCCCCAAAATTTGTAAAATTACGTCAAAAAATTAGACTTTCGCAATTAAAAAGCTGATCCGTAAAATTAAAAGCATTCTTTTTGAATAATATTGGCGAAATGCCCATTATTTTCTTGTTACGTGTTAGGAGATAATTTCTTGAAAATTCAACTAAGGAAAGATGTGATTATGGTATTGTAATAAAATTATGTAGATCGGAGACTTCGTTGCAGTGTTGAAGAGAGAAATTTATTCGTGAGCTCCGATACGAGAGACACTCTAATAACTCCCCTAAACCAATTGGACGGTGTGGAAATGTTGTTACAAACGCTCGGGAATTGGAACTGAAACGAATGGTATACTTGAAAAATGTTCACCAGGACGACAGCGAGCGAGATTGGGAATGCTATATGATAGCGTTATCACAGAAAGCACTAAAAGTCCTACGAACCATCACCAAGGAAGAAATGTGAATACTCTAGATAGCAAATAAAATGAGCTTTGCAAAATAGAGAGCTTAGAAATCGAGCAACGCAGATGAGTGGAGAGATCGCAATGACTAGGTTTCTTAGCTCGTAGGAACCATTACCGAGTGTAAAAGTATATTTAACCAATCTGTGCGGTTACAAAAGTGATGAGAATATTAATCCACATCTCTTCGAACCTTCATCGCTATCTCTTATTTCCAACAAGGTTAGCTTCCAAACACTAATGCAACTGAAAAACTGGCTTCTAATATCGTTGAATTTTTAGTTGATTCGAAATGTTATGGCTGTTTAGTGTTTACGCTATACTCCTCTAAAGATATGAAACAGAGATTATATTTTTTTTATAATGGCGCAGAAAGTAACGTTCATCGATCGGAAAGCGAAAAATTGCATGTTAGGTTCGAATAAAAAGTATGAAGTGGCAATAAAGTGAAATTGGACTGATTTTGTGGCAAGGCGGCCGCCCGATTCAAAGAATCAAAAAATTGATGATGTTATGATAAATGTATTCATGATACCGTCAACTCTACAAGGATTTGTTTAAGTATGGACTACTGCTATATGCTGAAAACAATAAGCGAATATTGTAAACGTCTCAACAGGACAATGCTGCCAAACTCTCATTTTGATAAGTCAAAGATGGTTCCACAAATATAATCCGGATGTCCTTGAGTGGTCAAGTCTATGAAAACTTTCGAGAGTGAACTTAAACCAGGCTCAAAGGTGGTTTCCACACACCGAGCAAGAAAAAAACTTCTGTAAAAAAACTCCTCCTCCTTTAAAAACTTGTAAGAAGTTGATAGGGTTTATATCTGGGAGAATACAATTAATCAACAATAATAATGGTGGTTATTCACGACATCACACGCGTCCTCACTGTTTCGGTATAAAAAGGGACAATAGCTATGGAAATTCCAATGGTTCTTTTGAGAGTTTCTGAATGCTTGTGTGTTATGCAGTAGGTGTGTTTAAGTTGAACACTAATTTTATTTTTGAGGAAAAGAAAAAAACGTATCAGGAATTCTTGTTATAAAAGAAGAAGAAATGCTGACACCGTCTGGGAGTGTAACTCTTAAATTTTTTTGTTTTACTAGCGTGGGAGTGGAACTCTAGCCTTTAAATAGATATGTCCTGGCCTTTTGATTTACGGCAGACTAATATATATTTTTATGCTAAACGTGTTACCTCTTCCAAGGAGCATTAAGAACCCATGTAAGGAAATACTTAAATACAAATACATCATGATAAATTTGAGATCTTCAGTCAAAACTTTAATTACCAGAGCAACTCACACGCTACCATGTACGAAGACCGGTCAGACAAACAAGGAATCAATTCTATAGTCCAAGGTAACATTGATATTTTAAACACTCGAAGATATTAAGATACTTCAAACTCTACTCCATCCGAAAACATCACAAATCTTTCAACAATAACTTCCCAGAATATGTAACTCATTCACCTATCTAACACCTAATTAAAATACCGAATCGCAACTAGGTCTGAAAAGGGTCGATTCCTTCCAGCTTCTTCTCAATTTAACTCTTTACTCCTCTCAAGTGATTTGATGAAATGTGCTTTAGTTTCTACATCCTTTCCATCTTTCCAAACTTCTCGTATGCCTACGTGGTTTCGCTTAATGGGATGTTGACTATCCTTGCCATACGAGAATCACCCCGAACTTTATCATTGTTCCGCAGGTATACGATAGTTGATATTTTAACTATGCATGCTTATGTATGAACTCTTACATGCATGTTACCACTGCTTTCATTTTACCTATACATAAGTATCTAGTAACCGAGCTTGGGGCAGTAATGTGTCATTTCCATGAATGTTAAATATGGTTTTGAGGATAACCTTTTGCTTGTTATGGTTACAAAGCTAAAGTTCTATTTGCTATTTGAGCACTTTGGCATGCGTGTGCGGTGCAAAGGGGGAAAAATATCATTCATAGTCTTTGGTGGTAGCATAATAAAATGAAGCTTCGCCAGTCTAGGGGTAAAAAGGGTAATTGTGTTTGAAGTGAACTAAGGACTCTGCAATATAGACATTTCTGGGTAAATACCAAAAACTAAACATCGGAACCATCACTATTGCTACTGCCAAAGAACAATTCCCCGAATATTTGAATGTAGAGAGAACGCAGAATTATTTTTCAATAACTATTTGATTATATGAATACTTCCATTTTGACCACATGATAGTGAACTTGTTGGGAATGTGCATATATAAAAACATTACACGTCAATTTTATTTGTTGCATCTAAACATGTTGTCTCGGAAAAATACTAAACGCAACAAAGCTTTGATTTATTATTTCTTAGTGTTCCATAAAAACTTATAACTATCGTGAATAATTCGCATTTGTTACGTTCATTCTGAGATTCATTCATTCTGAGATGGACTCCATTTCTTTTGATCGGACTCCCATTAAGATAATTTGCTGATGAAACCACTTAAAACCTTGTTCATCACTCACAGCACGCAAATTTACCAGAAAGCAATGTAGATGAGAGTCCAGCATATATCCAGCAAATATTATACCCCAAAGCTGTACATGATATTTTGAGTTTATATATTCATTGTCCGCTTTATGATACCCTAGAATATTTTAGATAACATTCAAAAAACAGTTCCTGGCATGTTTTTTTGATCATTCAGTTTTAATTCAAAGCTCAGTTGCCGTATTGCTAATCCTACAAATATTCCCTCTTTAATTTTTGCCTCGCTAAGTTTGGGTAAATTCTTTTCAAAATATAGAAATCCACTGCAATCTTTAGGCATAACTATTTCAAAATTTTTTATCAGGCCGATTAATTAAAGGATCATATCTAACGCATTTATGGCTTCAGTAAGAGATTCATGCTTAGGTCGCACTTCCTTTACGGTCCCATTCTCAAACTCAAAACAAAAAAGGAGGAAAATTTTTTTGCATAACCAAGAGAAAGTAATATCGCCACAAATTTTCCATACGCGTTTCATGTATTCAATTTGTTCAAGAAGAAATCTAATGATTTTGTTTCTTTCATATCAGAAGCATGAGCAACCGACGCTGAAGGAAGTTTGCTTCCGTTGTGCTGGCATGCAGCTTTCAAACTAGTTTTTGGAGAGTAAATGAACTGTCGCCAGTGACTTGACACATTGGAATTAACACAAAACCAAAATTTAACAACATTCACAACAGGAGCGTCATAACAATAGATTAAATCATTTGTTTTAGAAAAGTAATGTTTTATTTCATCATCATGATATCGCAAATAAGAAATTTTTGTACCAGGAGAAAACAAATTACAGTTGCTTAACACGTTGAGTGCCACGCGGTTTTATGGTGACTTCCCCGTCAGGCCGCGCGCCCAGGCATCGTATTACAGCAATGCGAATTTATTCGATGGAAATTTTAAAACGTATTAGGGCCATTGTTTTTTAGCATAGTGGAAGGTATTTCTGTTCGAAAGGGAATGCTTATATAAGCATTCATTCAACAGATTAGGCCCTTTTCTTATTATCATATTTTGTACTGTTAGTCACCGGTGACTGACGTGGCACACAATCTGTTAATCTGGATCCTTAAAGTTCAGCCTGTTTCATGGATGGGTTCAAATCACATATTAAATCGTTTCAATCACATTAAGACAAGAAGTGCGGTTATTTTGAAGTTGACGATTCTCACTAGGGTCACCATCTTCAGGTGCCTTATCGTACTGACTAACAACAAATTCCGGATCAGAATCCTGACTTTTTAATCGATTTTTAGGTTACATTAGATGCACAATAGGTGTCTTTGGACTTGGTTAACCCTTAACAACCCACAAGTGTCTCGCAGAGACAATTTTGCGTTCATGTTTTGATAAAAACGTTCGTATTTATTATCATGAATCAGCCTTTTATCTAATTTATCGCCAATATTTTACGGATCTAAAAGCGCAATAAAAATATGTGTAACATGAATTATTTTTCAATTAGTGTTAGTTTATAAGTGTTCAAGAGACACAGTAACATTTTGTTTGATGCGAGAGTGAAGGCAAATTGCTATTTATTTACATTTACTTATAAGCTTATGGTGTCGGGTAGTTAATAGCGGCTGGCAGACCTTTGTTTGTCCTATAATCGTAGGCTTTGTAATCGTATAAAGTATTAGTGACTAGAAACGTTTGTCATAAAATAATAATGAGGCTCCTCCAGGAAAACCTACGGCTCAATCAAGAAAAGCATCAAAAGGCTCTTGATGAACTTGCCGAACAGCGGAAAGAGAACTTTAACTTGAGAGAGAAAATTAAAGAATTAGAAAATAAAAAAGAAAAGAAACGGAACAAAAACAAAAAACGGAGGATTGCGAACTCCTCATCTTCCTCTAACAATTCTATTTCAAACAATTCAGCTTCCTCTTCCGAAGGAGAAGTAGAAGATGAAGAGATAGAAGAAGGAGAGGAAGAAGAAGTTGAGGAAGAGATGAAAGAACACGAGGAGTTCCCACCCCTACCGGCCCCGAAATCCGCGGTAAAACTCCCACAGCCAATAGCGATTTCGAAACCGAAAACCTTACCTCAGCCCACTCCATCCACTTCTAAATCTTTACCCGACACAACCGGAACAGGCGCCACCTCAAAAACTACTGAACAACGGACAGTACCAATCATCCTACGCGAGACGGACAAATGGACTTTGCTGAACAGACCAATTAGACAGAATAACATCAAAACAGTTTCATCAAAAAGGGTTTATCTAGGTATCCAGATAATTCCTGAAATGGCACATGACCACCGAAAAATTACAAAAATTCTGACTGAGAACAAGTGGCAATATCACACCTATTACCTCCCGGAGGAAAGAAACCTCAATATTGTAAAGCGTGGCCTCCACGGCCTAGAATTGGATGATATAAAAATAGACCTAGAGTCGCAAGGCTTCCACCCCCTGGAAGTATTCTTCCTGGAAGTATTAAAACTCACACTGGCCCCTCTAAACTGCTTAAGGTTCTCCTTCCAAAAGAGGAAACAGCCATATATAACATAAAATCGGTATGCCAGCTCATCTGCAAAGTGGAGGCCATTAAACAACGAAACGGACAGTCAATGTGCCACAACTGTCAACAGTTTGGACACTCCTCGGGCAATTGTCATGCTCAGGCTCGTTGTGTGAAATGTGACGGCTTACATCACTTCACGCAGTGCAGGAAAAAAATAGAAGAAAAGCCAAAATGCGTGAACTGCGGCGGAGAACATCCTGCAAGCTATGGGGGTTGCCCGGAAAACCCAAAAAATGTCAAGAAGACGTTCGCACAGATCGCTGTGCAAAACAAAAAGCCCACACAATCACCGACGACCAGTATCCCACATACACACAAAACCAACCAAGCACAAAATCACACCGCCAGACATGGGACAATGAGAACATAAAATCTCAGTTTCAACTGATGATGAAAGACATGATGGCGAAAATGGTCCAGGGCATGTTTGTAGCACAACTCACCTTACTTAAACACAAATGAACCAGTTGAATCACGTCGCTATACTCACGTGGAATGCTAATTCCTTGCTTCAACGAACTGGAGTGCTTAGACAATTTATTCTCGATAATAAATTTGAAATTATTCTCATCCAGGAAACCTTCTTGAAGCCTGGAATGCGTCTTAATTTTCGTAACTACAATCTATACCGAGATAACAAATTGACGGGCAGGGGAGGAGGAACGGCCATTCTCGTGAGGAGAAGCGTGAGACATCAACTGATTCATACCCCACAGCTACACACAACAAAAGCAGCAGCCATCAAAGTTCAGACGAACTCTTATGAGTTTGTGGTTATTTCGGTGTACAACCCACCAAAAAATAGGCACTTCGAGCAAGACTTACACACTTTATTCGAAATAGAAGGGCCACTTCTGGTCATTGGAGACCTCAATGCCTACCATAGACAATGGTGTGCTGTGAGAAGTACTCAAGCTGGGACTGAGCTTAAAAGATTCATCACAAGCAACAACGCAAGCCTGCACGTACCCAATGAGCCAACGCATTTTGGTCGCACACGCGGAAATATCCTCGACTTTGGGATTTCCCGAGAATTCCAGGCTAATATACGAATAAACGTCCTCAACGAACTCTCTTTAGACCACCAACCGGTACACTTCTTAATAGAAGACGTCTATATAGATGAACCTATAAGAAGTAGGAAGAAAACTGACTGCCAAGCTTTCCATGACCATCTGGCTAACGAAGGTTTCACCCAAGAAATAAACACAGCCGATGATGTCGAGAAAACTATAGAGATAGCAACCAACATTATCCAGCAGGCAAACGAGAACAACACAGTCACAACTCCGATATGGAAATACAATCCCCACGAACTCCCGTGCGACATCAAAATTAAAAAAAGGAGGAGGAATCAACATAGGAGAAGAGCTAGGAGCACGGGTGATCCTAGACTAAGAACGAAAAATAACCGGTTGACAAACGAAATTTGAGACCGTATCCACCAGTTTCGGAATCAGCAATGGTAGCAACAGTTTCTGGAGAGTGTCCAAGTACGATGCAGGCAAGACGGAGGCATTTGCTGACTCGCTGGAAATGCACTTCCGAGAAAACTCTTCGGATAAGGAGGACTTTGAAACGGTAGACCGAATCGATTTCTCGGTAGTTAGGCTCCTGAAAGACAGCCCTCGAACTGAAGACAGTATACAACCAACGGACTTAGACGAAATACGGAACTTCATAAAAACACTGAATAAACGCAAATCACCTGGACATGACACAATTACAAACACCATGATCTCATGGCTCCCAGACAACATCTTAAATTAAATAACGGACGTTATTGATACAATAATCGGGCTACGAAAGTATCCCAAAGCATGGAAATCAGCAGTAATTATTGTCTTTCCGAAACCCCATAAGGACCATACATTCCCCCGAAATTGAAGGCCTATTAGCCTCCTGTCCTCCCTGTTGAAAATAACGGACCGTGCGATCCTACACCGACTCAATGATGTAATATCCAGAAGAGATATAATTCCGGAAGAACAATTTGGCTTTAAGGCTATGTACTCTACCGAACTCCAGTTAATCAGAGTAGTCCAACACGTAAGATCAGGACTAAGTCGCAAAAACTCGATTGGTCGAGTTATCTTCAACATATCCAGGGCAAAGTCTGGCACAAAGTCTGGCATGCAGGACTTGCCACTGCAGTCAACATGCCACTGCAGCTCACTCATATTATCGGCTCTTTCCTGGAAGGCAGAACTTTTTGCGTGAGAATTAACAAACAACTCTCAAGTCTGAGACCCATCGAAGCTGATGTACTCCAGGGATCCCCTCTGTCACCGGTCCTCTATAATATATTCACTGCAGATCTCCCCTCTCTGCCTCCAGGAGTTAAATTATCCTTATATGCTGATGATACTTGTATATTAACTACATCACGACAAGCAACAGTCATCACTTCAAGGTTGCAAAGATCAATAATCATACTAACGGTATACTTCCGCAAATGGAAAATTAAGATTAATCCCGACAAAACTCAGGCAATTTTTATTACTAAGAAAAAGTGCCAAATCCTACAGACTATCACAGTAAACACCAATACTATAGACTGGACCCCAACGGAAAAATACCTCGGAATCACGCTCGACAACCGACTCTCATGGGAACAGAACATACAAAACAAACGAGGACACTACATAGGACTCCTCTCCTCCCTTTACCCCATCCTCAAATCCAGAAGACTTGACCTAAAGAACAGAGTGCTTAGATACAAACAAATCATACGACCGACGCTACTGTACGGTAGTCCCGTTTTCTACCAGACGACAAAGACGAACAAAAAAGCACTCCAGTCGTTCAAAAATAGAATTATAAGAAGTATCGCAGGAGCACCATGGTATGTTAGGAATACAGACATACGGAAGGACTTACGAATACAGACTGTAGAAAAGTACTTACGCGACAAAGCACTGAAACTCTTCGACACAATCGACAACCATACTAACACTGCATTGACGTTCCTGCAAACCTTGCAGAACAGTAATAATGTTACGTACCCCACCCTACGGCAAATAACACTGTAAAATTTAAATTTCAATAATTGTACCATTACAAGATCCAATATTGGTCCGATAAGATAGGTGAGTACTAGAGATCACAGATAAGAGGGAGTCAAGGTGCTAAATCGCACCAACTCCAAGAATCCCCATATTCCAAGGAAGGATAGAAATGGCTAAAAGGCAACTAACGCAAAGTGAAATTCATTGTGCTCTTGTTGAAAGTGACGACGAAGAATTTTTTGTGCGTGTGCCCGACAGTGATGATGAGAATTTCGCTCTCCGCAACTGTTCTAACAGTGAAAGTAATGTGACAGCACCAGCATCTGAAAACGATGATGAAAAATCATGGAGTGAGAGTGATTATGTACCTTTACAAGAATACGTTTCAATTGACACTTATAAGAAAAGAGATGGAACAATTTGGAAATAAAGACCTAAAAGGCAACGCCGAACGCCTCGACACAACATAATTCGCGGTGGTATTCATAAGGTGATTCTTCCCCCGGGGCAAGCTATAATAGATCCGATAGACAGTTTCAGCCTTTTTTTCGACGATCACGTATTATAAATAATTGTGAAATATACCAATACTGAAGCGCTTAGAGTTTTACAAAACCGATGTAAACCGATTGAATCTTTTTTCATAAAAGATGTCATTGACTATAGGCGTCAATAAACAGAGAGGTGTGGATTTTAAGGAATACTGGAATCCAATCTTTGGCAATTCGACATTTCGAGCTACAATGGGAAAAAAATGATTTGCTTCTTTACTACGATTCTTAAGGTTCGATGATAAAAATACTAGGTTCCTTAGAATGTAAAAAGATAAACTTGCACGTTTTAGAGAATAATGGGAATACGTAAACCAAAACCTAAGAAAGTTTTCTTTGCCTGGAGAAAATCTCATTATTGACGAGCAGCTTGTATCTTTTCGTGGACGAGTATCATTCAAATAGTACCTACCCAGCAAACCAGACAAATATGGTTTGAAAATTCGGTGGAACTGTGACAGCAAAACTAGTTACCCACTATTTGGTATATCATATCTCGGAAAAGAAGGACCAAACAAGGCGGTTAATTTCGCGCACAATGTAGTCTACCAGTTATGTGAACCATACTTCAAAATACGCAAAATGAATCATAAACCAAGTGAACCATACGCAAAATCTTTGGCTTAAAATGGTCTTACAATAGTTGGAACAATAAGAAAAACTACAAAACACAAATTAAAACAAAACCCGTGATATTGAGTCTAATAGTCTAGTTATTGGATTTTATAAAAATATGACATTGGTCTCTTATGTATCAAAAAAAGAGTCGCGCTGTAATTTTGTTGTCTAAGATGCATCATGGAAAGGAAGAAGATGTGAACAAACAAAATAAATTTGAAATAAACTTGTACTATAATCTATCAAAGGAAGTGTCGATACAATGGACCAGATGGTTCATGAGTATACAGTTCGGCGTAAGACAAATAGGTGGCCAATTTCATTTTTTCAAAATATTATAGATGTTTTTGGCATTGCATCTCTCATTATACGGAAAAATATTCATCCTGATTGGAACCCTCGTAAAAAAATTCACTCAGAAAACTATTTTTACGCGAAATCAGAACGGCTCTAAGGCTCTACATCTTAACTCGGGCCATGGCTTCAGGAATGTTTGTCACCTTCAACTTTTACATCGCCAACACAAAAAAAAAACTTATATTTTAAATAATATTTAAGAAGTTAAATTTAAAAAATATCTTTATATTATTTATTTATATTAAAAAAAAGACCATAAAATTGTCTCACTCACACTCGCTCGTATTCGCATGGTTTACCTTTAAAGTTTAAAAAAAGACATTAATTGACACCTTTCCAACCTGTTATCCTTCACAGCTACTGCGATTTAAAATTCCCTGCAATCAACGAATGTTACTCGTTGCATTGTTGCAGAGGATTATTTCGACCTAAAGCTACAAAATTCAAAGAGGAAGGAGGATTAAATTGCTATGTCAGATTTTTAAGTTAATCATTGAGCATGTTTCCGTTGATATGTGCATAGAGCTCAAAAAATTATGACTTTGTCATTCCATTCTGAATGATAACGTTTTCAAAAAACTCTTCATAATCTTTTAGATATGAGTATATAATTAAATGGTAACGAATTCTTAGCAATGTTTAGACTTTTTGTTATAAGGCAGCTCAAAACGTGATGATAATACGGATCCTGAGAATGGCAGTACAGAATACAACAAAAATGTTTCGCGAAGGGTGGGAACACTGAATACCATCACGCAAATTGTCTGCTTAGCCAACAAGACCGTTAGTTTAAATTTAACCGCTTTAAAGACCGAACGCACGCGGTGCGTCACGTAACGATTGTTTAATATTGCGCTCCCATGTCCAGCATAGATAGTAAGTCAGAGCAGGAATGTAACGGAAATTTATAGTAAAACTCGCGAAGAACCGAAAAGACGTCTACTGATGTTTCACTAAGATGTCTGGTGAAGGTTTAACGAAGCAGTTGACCTTCTACAAGTGGTAAAAAATGTTTGAGGACAGTAGGTAGATCATCGTTGAGGAACCGCTCGACCTGCGTAAAAAGATGTTCTAAAGAATGCAGCTGTCGATACTATTCGTGAAATAGAATTCAATGGACAGTAAATTGTCGAAGGTAAACGGTGATTTCGCCATGCATAAGGTATCTAGTAAATGAGTGCCATG
This sequence comes from Stratiomys singularior, assembly GCA_954870665.1. Classification (NCBI taxonomy): domain Eukaryota; kingdom Metazoa; phylum Arthropoda; class Insecta; order Diptera; family Stratiomyidae; genus Stratiomys; species Stratiomys singularior. Next base: position 109,079,349 of record OX940877.1, on the reverse strand, counting down.
CATGCTCCCATCAGAGCAAATATAGAAATTTTTTTTCGTATGCCACGAACTGTTATCGTGGTTGGTGTGGAAACAAACGTAAAGTTCAGTTAAGTCATAATCGTAAATGAGTCCTGGACGTAACAAAATGCATGTTTATGCATAATTTCATCAACAGCTTTAATAGATCCTTTTCGAAGCATGTGTGAATGGTGTTTTGTTCATATAAGAGAACAATATGATTTTTGAGATCATTTTCATGAGCGATCTCAAAATGTTTCAAAAATGTCATCGTGGAATGCATTGAATAATTGCCTTGGACGAGATACATAGCCATTGAATTTACCAAAGCTCTTAGACTCATTACAGTCAGAAATCATAAATCAAATAGAAGGTAATCCTTCCCATTTAATAGTTTCAAGCTATACAAGACGTCCCTGTGTCCTTTGGTTTCATTCTTTGCAGCCTCTTTTAAGTCAAGTAGAGTCATTCTTAACTGGGAAGTCATTATGAATAGGTCTTTTGTGATTGAATAAAGAATTTTAGCATTTGTCACCTGTTTTTAGACTCTAAGTTATTTTCCTATTCAAGGTTGATATTCCTATGTTAATACTTCTATGTATTCTACATTGCTTACCATGCTCATACGTTTCCCTTCCATATTACCGTTGGAGCTGAAAATTTTCTCCCGCCCGTTAAATTTCCCCAAAATATGACCAAGTGGGAGTATGAACTGCATTAACCCTAACATCATTGCAGGGTACCTTCTACTTGTTAGTATCACAGTATCACCAATACATGGTAAAACCTCTAAGAAACATTTCGAAAAAATGATTTGATAACGTTCTGTCTTAGGTTTTTAACGATTTGGTTAAAAGCTTGAGCTATCTATTTCCTGAAGGACACATATGCTATACATTGGAAAGTCTAAAAAGTGTTTAGTCTTTTTTGTCACTAGATTGTGTTCGTTGTTATATATCGGGCAATACTAATCAGATTGAGTCAAACTGACATGCGTTTCAAAGGTGACATTCCAGTGTACCATTCTTATCCGGACAGTTTTGTATTTCGTTATTCGTGTCAAAAGTTGAATGCATTTAAAAATGAGAGAAATTTCTGTAAAATTCGTTATATTTTACAATATCACTACGATCAAGATGAGAAAACATCGCAGGGTCGTGAAAAAATTTTTGGTTTCTACCGTCAAGATACTTTATCAAAAGCCACAGCCAAGAGATGGCTCACTCCCTTTCGTTCGGGGAATTTTGTTGTCAAAGATGCACCTCACTCAGGTCGACCAATCACTGAAAAATTCGATGAAATCTTACAAAAAATCGAAGAAGACCGACACATAAGCAGCCATGACATTGCTAAAGAACTGAATATCCATCAGCAAACAGTTTTGACCCATTTGCGTAAGGATATATACACAAAGAAGCTCGACGTTTGAGTGCCGCATAGTCTAGACCTTGCACCATCAGACTACCATATGTTTCGCTCTGAAAAAGAATCTCACTTCGAAAAGTGACTGTCAAAATCACTTGGCCAAGTTTTTTCCCGATAAACCACAGAAGTTCTACACAGATGGAATAATGGCTCTACCCAAAAAATGGCAAAAAGTCATAGATAATATTGGACAATATGTACTTAAATAAAATCCATTTTAAATAAAAGAAATATTTAATCGAAAAATGACAAAAAGGCTCAATACTTTATAGACTTACCAATATTTCCTCGAGAACTCAATGCCAACAGTTGTAATGTTTCTTTTCGTTAGCAGCCCCATCATCCTTATGATTCAATATGTATAACTTATAAACAGTTTCTTTCTCACCATTAAGACTCCTAGAAATTGATGCAGGCTACGATTCTGGCCATCTTTCTCCATCGATAGTGGCATTTCAGGCAATAAATTCATCTTAGTGTCTTCCATTTTCAAAATTTGAGTTAAAGAGTGTTTGAGGACTGCTCGGCGAGTGATTGCCAGTACAAATATTTACCTACTCATTACTCATACACTCAGCACTGAGTTTCCGTGGGGAACATGCACTACATGGTTGAAACATTGAGAAGCAGAAATAAGTCCACATGCTCACTGGATGCGTCGTTCAGGACTCACTATATGCATTGTTTGGTGTTCGCTAGATCCAGTTTTTGGACCAGTAGTTGAAATAATAGTGAGCCTTAACTTACTGGAGACCCTGTAAAATTGGCAAGCTTCCGGTGTACGTACGAGGGAGTGTCAAAAAATCGGCTTGGAAGATTAATAAACCAGGAAGCAGAACGAACTGGGAGTATAAAAATGGGCCAAAAAATGCTCAGAAAAGAAAAATGCAGAAATAGTCAGGCCGGCAGAAAACAAGACCTAGTAGTAAACTAAAAAAGGGACCATTGGTTCTATAGATAAGTAAAGTGATAGTCCGATATTCGTTAATAGGAAGCAGACAAATGTAAGGCTGTTGAGGGAGAAGCGGTTTAACTTGAGCAATTGAAGCCTGAAAGGCCGGTAGTGCTAGACATAAGATAAAGGAGTCCCAAAGAACCACCAGCATGCCACCCGACTGCAAAACTATTCGGAAAACATATAACGGAAGTACTTACCCACGTTAAAAATTTTTTTGTCAATGAAATTAAAAATCCTTGGACAATGCCTAATTATTATTATAAACAAAAAGGCTCAGCAAATTTGGCATCGATCAGAATCATCTTTGTTTAATAATTATGCCCACCGCAAGGCTGTTTTCCGAGAATACGATTCCAGGGTATAGACGTTTAAAGTTCTACGTTTGTATTTTTCACATTCAAAATAAATTTTGCCCAACAAACATGGAGGCATCGATTCCAGAAGTATGAATTATTCCTTCTACATGTTCTGCAACCTCCAAAACATCAATTGTTTGTTGTTTCCTAGTCATTCTACCTTCTCTTGTGGATTTGTGCGCGCGTTTCTAGGTAAACGCCTAACGCGCATTATCCTCCCGGGTGATATAGCCATTGGAGTTAAGAGAAGTGATTCAAAATCCTAGAGCAGAGCTATGTTTCCTTTATTGGATATGTAAGCAGATACATATGATGCAATTAAAGCGATTACCCCAAAAACCAGAAGGTGCTTCGATGAGATTTTCCAGACGAGTTGATTGTGGCTTTCGTTGTTGTTCTGGGTAAATCCTTCTTTGAATCGCCGTTACCAATATAATTAAGATATGTTATGCCGTATAATTCTTGCGAGTGTTAAACATTTCTTCCGTGTCATCAACTTCCATTCTAGCAGATGATTGTAGCACAGCAAGGCATTCAGGCATATGATTAGTCTTCCCCTCTTCATACTGAGCTGTATCTAATTTCTTTAACCATATTTCATACTTACAGCATGCACTTTTCACGATAGTATCTATAAAATTTTGTTTGTTTGGCAGGTAAAGAAGGAATAAGATAGAGCGCAGAGCGAACCCAAGTTTCACCGCATTCTGTCACCTGACATTTTGAAATCACTCAATACCACATATTCCAAAACTATCGAGAATCCTGTGAAAACATTTATAGTTCGGTGACTTCTTGTTTCCAACACACACTAAGACTTTCCTCGTCAGTCTTTGTGGTTTTAAAGTTGAAGAATGGTTTTCTTTTTCCTTTCTTTGAATCTGTTATTACGAATTTCTCCAAAAGATCATTTTTGGTGCCTTATTATATTATGTCAACTGGCCAAATTTTTGGTAAACGGAGGATTAAAAGTATACCATGTTAATCATTCGAAGCTCCAGACGAAACTGATTGACGATTTTGAAATTGAAGCAACAGTTTATAAATGTACATCGTTCGGACACTTACAGTTTTTGCACGCAGCTGCTTTCAAGTCTTAAAACTCAGGTATATGATTTCAAAGATGCTAATTTTATATGGTTGGGATGTGAAGGTGAAGGCTATTTACGCCCTGAGTGTCGGCCTCCCAGTCGCGAACGGACTTAACGCCTCCCCTGTCACACAGAAAAACTAGCCTGGAACTGTTTGTCACATTACTTTGGACTAGGCCTCATTCATCATCGCCTAGCGGGGCCTTCTGGTTCAAAGAAATCCCTTTTCCAGCACGGATGGTTGTGAATGAAGAGGATTGCTGTCGGAGCGATCTTCCTTCCATCTGCGCTACCAAGCGATCCAAGAAGCCCTTCTTTATAAGAAGAACCGCCTGTCCGTAATGCGACAAGCAGCTCCAACTGTCTTTTGACTTCATCATCTTCCCCGTTTCCTGGAGAGAGTGCGCCTACTTTCTCCGAGAGATGCCAAAGGAGTCTTGTCCATCTTCCAAATGCAAAGCACGTGTGGCAGGCGTCATCTGTCATCTTCGGGCAGAACAAACAAGTTTGGGACGGTGACTTTCTCTTCTTCTACAGGTAAGACTGAAAATATCCGTGCCCACGGAGTAGTTGCGTCGGAAAATAATCATTCTCACCATGCGTTCTGCAGAACCATTGCCCCAAGTCACTGATGAGCCGTGCGGAACACCTGCCTCGCATTTCGTTTAACCATGATTGCTACGACAAATATAGGGTGCTTCTTCTATTTTCTCGGCTGATGACTTCTCTAGCCGATTCCCTCCTTCGTAAGTATACTCACTTTGGTTCTTCCGCAAGTAGCATAAGAGGGACCAACCTCGAGATAACCAGCTCTGTCGATTCAGAAACAGCTGCAATCTGCAGTTGTCCTCGCCTCTGTACCTGTGCGAGACGGCTACGGTACGACTCCTTGCTAAGAGCGTCAGCCGAGATTTCAGAGCCCCACAAGAACACCGACTCCATTATACTCATGAGTAGCCGTCTCTTACTCGAGGTTGGTCGCTCCTTATTGGCCATAAGGCGACTGAGAGCTGACACTCCCGCAGCAGCCTTATCCGCTGATGCACGAACCTGCTCGGAGAAACTCATCCTCGAGTTAATCAGCAAGCCAATTTTATTGATTCCTACGACTCGATGATTTTTTCTCCGACCTGAACAGGAATAACACGAGGAATAGCACTTCCTGGTCAATATAACGAGCACAGCCTTTTCAAGCACTAGGCTAAAGCCAAGACATATCATGTAATCGCTCACTCAACGTATTATCGTACCCACGTATTATCGTTGCGCCTGTTTGGCAGTAAGTTAGTCAACTAGTACTGCTAATTCATCTGCCTAGCTAATCATACGCGACTCCTCTGGTAACTGCAACCTCAAAAACTCGTCGTACGAGGCGTTCCACAGGTCTGGGCCAAGAATCTAGCCTTACGCCGACCTCACACTGTGCCATAGAAGAGCTTCCGGTCTTTGAGCTAGTTCTTCAATATCCGTATCAGATACTTCGGCACTCTGAAGTATTCCAGAGCACCGAGAATATTCACCCATCTAGCAAAATTGAAGGCATTTCTCACGTTAAGGGTTATTAACAGTACTTCTGCCCATTGGACCGCGTTCACCATCTCTGCTAGTGTAGCGATCATAGATCGCCAAAGTCTCTCTCTCTCTGATGAACCTCTCGAGAAATTTCCCAGCGGCATTAAGTGCAGCCGATATGAAGATTGTTGCTCCGGGTTCCGGAGGCTCGGGTTCAGCACGAGCCCCAACTCTTTCCAGCAATTTGGGAACACGCCCTGCTAGAGGCGTTGATTGTGCTGAGCAACATGTCAGGGCAAAGTTTATCTGTAAGCTGCACCAATTCCCCTGAAATACTGTCTGCCCAGTTGCCTTTTTCGTTTTTAATGATTTCACCCCGTCCAACTCGATCGCACTAAAAAGTCGGCATTCTTCAGGACATCTACCATCTGAAACATTAAGACGGTCGGGATGCATAGGGAAAAGCGCTCACACAACCTTGTTCATTTTCTCGCTGCAAGCACACAGGGGCCTCCGTGCGGCTTCTAGTTTCCGCATGACAAACTTGTAACCTAGGCCCCACAGATCCCTGTTGATGTCCTAAACGAGCTGCTGCCAGCATTTTGGAAATGTGACTCGTTTCAATCTCTTGAGTGTTGGGCGGCTTCTTGGCAAAGTCTATGACATTCTCTTCGCTTTTCAGCGGTTTCTTCTGACCACCACTACACATCAGGCTTTTCGTGTCTTGGCCGTCGACAAGGCATAGAGCAGTCGCACGCACACTTCATGAGTCTCATGGTGGTGTTTACTATGTTTTCAGCTGAGACTCCTCTCGTCCCAGTAATGGTTTCATCGTTCATTAGGACTGCGGCGAACGCGTCAACATCCTTTTTAGCAATGTTCCATCCTATAGTTGAATGTTTGGTTGCTACGCGTCGGAAGCACGCTCGCTAATTTTGAAAGCAATATACTTGTGATCGCTCGCCGAGTAGTCCTCCAGTACCCTTCCATTTGTGTATACTAGGTACTGAGGACTCCGAAGCAAACGTCATGTCCGGAATGTCTCCAAAGCAGCCTCGCTGTCAAAAGGTTGGTGTGTTCCCAACGTTAATAATGACCAGTTCCCTCCTAGCCGCCATTTCAAGGATTCTTTTTCCTCTTGGGTCTCGATGAGGCATTCCCCATTCTACCGCCTCGGCATAAAAGTCACCGCCAATAAGGATTCGACCTTCCATGCTGGAGACAGCGTCCTCCAGTTCATCGAGCCTACTCTTAAAGAATGAAGTTGGCTCATTCGGCGTCAGATAGACGCTTATAAATGCCATATCCGCACACACAATCAACACAAAACCATCCCCGCTGAAGCAAGTCTTCCTTGTTGTGGTGTTGCTCCGGTATCAGCAGCAGATCGACTTTTTTCTCCCTCGCAACCTGGTCGAGTAAGTCTTGAGCGGTTAATATACTAAAACAAAGATATTTCAATGTAGGGATAGTAAAATTGTGGTAGAGACTTTATGCTACCAAGCATAGCTCAAAGATGGACGCGCTCCTTACTTATTGCTCTAGGTAGCATGCTTTAACTGCGAAACTTATATTCCAATCGTTGTGAAATCTGGTGAGAATTTTTTTGACTCCATATACTCATACATATATATATGTATATATATATATATATATATATATATATATATATATATATATATATATTTATATAATATACAATATACTTCTAAATGAACTTAAAAAACTAGTTTTTCGATGCTAACAATTAGATCTTCAAAACTTCAGGAAAACTCTTTAATTCTACAACCCAAAGACCAAGCTTATGCAAGGAAGTGATATGTTCAGAATCGGATCTTGTCACTCTAAGTTATTTCACAAATTAGGTTTGGTTAATTGTCCTCCCTGTTGAGAGGTAGGCAATCAACCAAGCACCAAAACATAAATCCGAAGCTCCCTATCTGCAGTAAAATTTGAACTTTAGAGCCGTTGTACAGAAGATGAATTCTATGAGTCCTTTATATTAAACCATTGGACTTCGATAGGGTGAAGAATTGAATGTACAAAAATAATTGGGAAGAATCGAGCGAACTCCCTAGAATTTGTTTGTGCATAAAGAAATTAAATTCTTCCACGCGACATTTATTCCTTAATCGATTAGTTCCAACACATGCACTTATCTTCTGGTTACATCCTTGGTAAGAACATTCGGATTTCTCTTTATATCTTCTCGAACGCTTGCCTCATTTGGCCAACAAAAGGACACTGTAAATTAACTCACAGCACTCAGTGCTAACAACAGCTATTATCAATGCATATCTAATTTATCATCAGTCTAGTTAGGGAAAATATAGACCGACAATTATCATAAAAATGATTCATCACAATAAATCATCTGGAACCATCTAATTTTTTCCTTTCGGGCAAACACAGACGAGTATTTGTTGGCCATTATTATTTTCGTAAAACACACTCGTCGAACAGCAAAAGCAATAAATTAAATTTTTCTTCGTCCTTCAACCGGCGAGCATTAAGGAGAAAATAAATTGGAATTATTCAACGAAATCATTAAAATGATTATATGAATCTTCAACAAAAATCATGAAAATGAATTTCAAGACATATATGACTTCGCGTAGGGTGGAATATAGCGTGCCAAATGGGAATCCACTCGATTGGTGGAAAGCGGGAGAAGGATTTCCATTGCTCGACAAAAGAGTATTGAATGAAACTTGATATGTTGGAGCTAACCCTCCGGAACACAACGAAACTGATTTGCATATAAATCGTCAAATTATTTTCACTGCTGATCATTTCTGTTGTCATCCAGTGCTGAGAGTTAAATTTTAAGCTTAAAATCATTATCCCGGCTATATGATTTTCATTTAATTAAGGCTCATTAAATTCCAACCGTTACAGATGATTACAGACTGCAGAAGAGTTTATTAAATGCGTAAAGTGTGCAAACAGGATGTGAGATTAGCAAAGGAAATGTGACACGAGTGAGAATGGAAATCATTTTGAGCATAAGAAAATCAATTCTCATTTCCCATGGTTTGTTGAATATTCACTTTACCCAGGACTTAAAAAAATAAATTAAAATAAATAATCAAAGTTAATGTAAATCGGTAGCACATTTCATATGAAGTTATTATCATTATTGAAATAAAATGCTCTGAAATTAACCTCATAACCTCAACAGAATGAAATGGTCCGTCCATAAGGATAATGGATAACCCCATATTCATTCAGAGGATAACAAACAAAACAGAGTACAATTAGCTATTTAATGCGAAATGTTCACTCACCAAAAGCTTCAATTTATTAAAATTTTTGTAAAAATAAATGCGCGTTGCTGCTATTGTCCTTCCCAAGCCCTTCAACAAATTGATCAGGCTACAGCTGTGTAATTCACTATAATTATTATTATTATTTCCAAGTGTACTTGGCGTAGTGGCAAGGATGCCCGTTATCGAGACACGTGACTAAGTCACTAAAAGTACCCAATTAAAACTCATGACGAACACAGAATCAACGAAAAAACTAGGGGTGGGGATAGACGCCCAGATGTGTGAGGCAGCCGCGACCTCATGCGAGCTGCTCTCCGTCAATCACGTTGGGGATAAGTCGGAAGGGGATTTTTAACAGGTGAAACACTTTGTCAGTAAAGAATCAATAGTTACAAGTGAAAAGACCAATGACGCTAGTATTTTCACCCGAAGGCCAGAACCACTCCGAACTTCGTCTCAAAAGTTTCCAAGCCTACCCAGAGCAGCGAGAAAACAAAGGGCAAACAAACCTTCATAGACCGCTTTTTACTAGCGCCAAAGGTGCTTTTCCATCCCGCTCCTCCAGCTGAAGGCGACGGAGCGAAGGATGCATGAAGCGTAGTGAAGGCTTTGGAAACTGGAGCCATCGACCCCAAGTGCCCTTCTCCGAGGGTCGTCGAAAGTCACAAACCGAACATCGAGGAAAGCGATAAATGGATGCTCAGCACCTATAAGACCCTTTTGCTGACAGTACACCGAAAACATCACGATCTGATATTTTCGTGATCATCGTTCACCGTCGACCGAAGTGAAGAAGAGTGACTAGCAAAAAAAATATTCGCGCAATCTTAAACGTGATGAGAAACGCAACAAATGTCCAAAAAAATGTTAACAAGGATATCAAAAACGGGATCGGTGAACTGGAAGACCTTGTTGATAGAATCTAGCACTACCGCCACAGGTGGCTTCGGGGAGAGAGTGAGCTGAAAGAGCTAAAGTTAATTTCTGAAAATAAAACTCCCCTCACCGAAAATATTATTCCTTTCGTAAAAAGTAAAAGGGTGGCATGTAGCCCACTAAAACCACTAAAAAACGATTTTAGGAAATGGGTTAAGGGGCCGACACCAGTCGAGGCAACTGTCACCAGCCAAAGGGAGGAGAGATGTTAATTTTCAACTGGAAGGCTCCAAATCGCAACAAAAGGCTGCAAAAAAGATACAGCGTCTGACAGGAAAAATTTGACCAATCAGACGCCCGAAAATACGAAGGCACATAACTCAGCACTATGCCAAAAAAAGACCAGGCACATGCACCATAGAGATGCTTTACTAATCAAGCCTGCAGATGGGAGGAATCGCGCCGAGATCCTCAAGCAGATCAAGTAAAATGTGAAACCCGAAAAAATCGGTCTTTACATACGAACGGAAAGAGCGACCGAAACAGGTTCCCTACTCGTAGAACTTGGGGCCGTATCCACCGAAAAGAGCTTCTTTGAGAACGCTGTCTATGCTGTTACCTCGACATAACAGCAAAAGTCTCTTTGAAATTAAAAGACATTGACTATTTCCTAGATGCCAAAGAAACAAAGAAGTCCATTAGACAAACTCTTCCAACGCCAGACAGTTTCAGAGTAAGCTTGATGCCTACCAATCTTAGATGGCAAAGGGTCGCCACAGTAGACATCGTCGAAAAAGACACTGCTCAACTCCTGGCCAAATAGAAAATCACAATCAGCTGGGTTGTGTGCAGGATCCGTAAGAGAGTAGTCCTTACTCGATGCTATAAGTGCCTTAGCTTCGGATACATTTGCTTGAACTGCAAGGGGTCGGATCACAGCAACCTGTGCGTCAAATGTGGCACTCCCAGCCATAAGACAAAGGAGTACCCAAATATACGTAGCTGTATCTTGTGCAAAGCTAAGAAACTGAAGCCTGAAGATCTGGCCCATATTCTAGGAAGTGGTATGTGCCAAGAGTTAAAGGAGGCACTTAGACATGATCAACCTACACCGTAGAGCTACCGCATAAGACTTACTCGACCAGGTTGCGAAGGAGTAAAAAGTCGACCTGTTGCTGATATCTGAGCAACACCACAACAAGGAGGAGGCTGGATGATATTGTGACCGATCTGGCATCGCTGCCATCTGGGTACGGGATAGTGTCCTGTCCACAGTTCGGACTTGCTCCAATTGAATGGCTTTGTGCTAATTGGTTGTGCGGATATGACATTTGTAAGTATCTATCTTAATGCAAATGAGCCAATTTCATTTGTTCATAGCAAGCTCGATGAACTGGAGAAACTGTCACGAGCATGGAAGGTCGAATCGTTGCTGATGGAAACTTTAATGCAAAGGCGATTGAGTGAGGAACGCCTTATCAAGTTTCTAGAGTAAAATGAATCCTAGGAATGGCTCCTAGAACGGAATTTGTCGTCATGAACGTTGGAAATGCACCAACCTTCCAACAGAGAAACTGCTGGGGAACCATCCCGAACGTGACATTTGCTTCAGAGTTCTGAGGGCACTAGAGGACAATACCTCGAGTCATCACCAGAACTTTGCACTCGAAATAAGCGAGCGTGCAGCTCGACGCGCAGCAACCCGACCTTCAATCGTCGGTTGGAACATTGTTGAAATCGATGCGTTCGCTGAAATTTCCATGGGTGGAGAATCCATAACGGAGACCAATACGGAAAGAAGGGACTCGCGGCCGAAAACGTGGTCAAATCCACAACGAGTCTCATCACATCGGCGTGCAACTTCCCTGCGTGGTCAGCAGGAATCGTTGAAAACCGAAATGTATGTCACCGACTTCATCGCGAAGCTCAACGTTCACGAGAGTGAGATGAGCCACATCCCCGCTTGCATACGGATCGACTAAAATCTCCTCTGTGAGGTGGATCAATGGAAGCAGGGGTCGACGCTTCCAAAACCTCGTTGAGGACATAAACACGAAGCCGTGTGACTTCGGGATTTCACAGACGTGAAATCCCGGAATTCGTCAGACTGTGATTGCCGGCAGGATTAGGTCGAGGACTGAGAATGTTGTGTCGTTGTTTCCGATGTTGTTACTGGCTTTGAACACGGCTTTTAGTTCGTATTTCTTGAAGAAATTTGCCAATTTGTGTTTCTTCTGGCTTAAGTATGTCAATGTGGTCAGTCTCAGGGTTGCCTGTGGTGTGTTTGGTTATGACGTTTTTGTTTCTTTTTGTGTGCGGTGATCAGTTTGTTAATGACACGTTTTTTGTATCTGTTTCTCGGCTTTCCTATAGATGCTGTTTAGTTCGTTTGTGTTTTCTCTGGACCATTGATCTGTATGCTGCTAGTTTGTGCTGGCCAGGATGGTTAGATGAAGCGTGTATGGTGTGATCTATAGCAGTTGTTTTCCTCTACATATGGTGTTCCAAGTGATTTTTTTTCCATCAGAGAACTCGACTACTTTGACCTATCCATCGTATGGAAAGAAAGTAACTTGGAACACAAAATTCTCCAAGAGAAGTCGTCTGAGGGTGGTAGCGCTGTTTGTAGCTTTGCTGTGATGCAGATATGTTATCTATTGTGAGGGCCAAAGATAATATGTTTGTGATTGAATAGTTAGAAGTACGCTCCTACAGAGGATTCATTAGATGATTCATTCATGAGATTGAAATAAGTTTACTGTAATGTAAACAAGTTCTTATAAAGGAGGTCTACTTTCATCATTCAATAATCCGTGTGAGTATGCATTTCGCACAATTTGTTGAGATTTGAATAAGCAACAGCTTTTCTTTTTGGTCAATCCATCAATCTAGCTTAACTTGACATGGAAGAGCTGTTTTTGCGATTTATTTTTTGTTTTAACGCAATATAGTTCCAACCATAACACCTTCACATGTGGTTTTGGCCTTATAACTAATAGGCTTGTATTCACAATAATACCCTAGACACACAAATTGCTACTAGCAAAAATAACATACTAGAAAACATATAGATACATATATACGACGCACAACTTGGAATAGCTAAATTGCCTAAATGCTATCCTTTTATTTCCTTTGACATTCACTAATCTGAATTCAACTTATATTTCACCTGTTACGTATTTATTAAGCCTCACTCAATTTTAAAATTATCATTCTTTTCACAACCTCTCCATTGAAAACTATTATCCATGAAAACTTTAAATAAAAGTTTTAATCATAATCGTGAAAACTTTTGCTAAACGCTTTTGCTTTTGTTTAATTTTGAGAGATTCAATCGGATGAAACCATAAACTCTATTCCATAACAAACAATTTCAGCCAATCCTTAGATTTACGGCATTCCAACTTGCAAACAAATTTCAATGCCTTTTGTCCATCTTATAGCGCTTCTACCACTCACTACTACCACTTTATTCAAAATTGTCTCCGGGGCACTGTTACAACGAACAAAGTAATGGTGAACTTGCGATTTTAAAGCCAACAAGATGAAGGATGAAATGTTTATCATGGTAGTTTTTACAGCGCGCCTTTACAAATTGTTTCTGATATGGATGGTGTTGCTGTGAAGTGTTAAAGTGAGCAATGGAAATATGAAGCATGATAAAATTTGCTTGGACAAAAGGATAGTTATAACTACAAGGATTTTGAATGCTACAATCTATTATAGCAAATGGCAAATGGGCTTGTGATGCATCGAATTTATCTGATTTTGGGATCAAAGAAAAGGGGATTCGAACTCAGTCAGAATCTGTTATCCTTGCAGGACCCAAAAGACTCAACAGTCTGGAATCAGAAAAATAAGTCAAAGGGCTACTGTTAACTGTCGTACTTGAACCCGGGATGCACTGCGCTGAAGGCGCGTGCAACGACGACTAAATTATCCTGACATGATCATGAATATAATTATTCCTGTTGGTATTGTTTTAATGAAACTTTACCAGCTTCTTTTTTAATGAAAAGCTTTAATTGCCAAAGCTATTAAAATCCAATCAGTACATTGTATTAAACCGAACTTTATCACAATTTTTCACTCATAGTAAATCTTGTATTCCAATAATTTAAATGCGTCATTTTGGTATTGATTTAATTCTAGGGAATTGACATCCTACCAGACAACATATCCATGAAAATTCATAACCAATATTTGTCCTGTGCCAATAAAATGACATCTAAATCTGAATAATTCAAATTTCATTTTACTTGAATTTTTTGGTTGGGAAAAGATTTTCTGCAAACGTAAAATCGAAAGAATCATTGCAGATGATGGAGAGGAACAGGAGTACTGGGTGCTTTACTTCAGAGAGCGCTGTCAATTGTATATGACACTGAACTTTGTAGCGCAAAAAAAATTGATCCATGCTGTACCTATCAACCCTCAACGCTGGAAAATACCATAAAATTAGCAAAGTTTTGAGCATCGACTAAGTTCCCGCTGAGCTTATAAGACAAAGAGATACATGACCGTTTGAAATATCGAGCCAGTTCAGAAAATCACAAACCTGTCGCATCGTGTTCTGCTCCTAGGTGAGATCTACTGTGAGGGGTTCGTGACTTAGTGATCTTGTGCAAGTAAGACTGAAAATATCGATGCCCGCTCAAAAGCTGGGTCAGGTAAGTCAGAGGTCAGGGGTCAGGTCTCTCGACTTAGCGACGGTCGTAGATGTAGGATGAGCCTCAGTCATCCGAGTTGATTTTCCCTTTGTGCGATTCACCCAAATACCCCGAGTTGCTTCGACAGCGCTGTTTCTCCTAATGGTAATCCATTCATGGTAATCCATCGAATCTTCGTGTTGGCGCAGGTAAATGGCGTGACGATAGGTTTCATACTTACAATGACTATCATTGCCAACTCTAAGACTATCAGATATGATGACGCAATCCGCTCCTCTTCTCTTCATGTGTCAAACGATTTTGGTACCTCTCTTTACGGAAAGTGTAACTCCATATTTCCGAACAGTGCAGAAGAACTTACTCAACCGTACTCATCAAGAGGTGTCTTCTCTACATCCCTGCCTCTAATCTAATCCGTCTTGAATTGGTGTGTCGCAAACACTGACCATCCTTACTTTAGAGATTATTTTCTCTTTCAAGATGACCACTTGGACTTTTTTCTTTCATCAAACTGGACCCGCAAGAAGTCATGCAGTCGCCCACTCGATGCATGAGCATAGCAAGTCGTGGGGGCGCTTGTTCGTCGACGCTTCCAGCGACTAGAGTCACAACATCATCCGCATAGCCAAGTAAACGTGACTTACCTGGGATCTCTAATCCCAATATTCCGTGAGAAGACACTTTACAAAGGTTTCGACCAAAGATAGATACTTGACCAATAACCAATGCAACTTTCACCCTTTGTTAGCCCTGTGTCGTTGCATAATACAGGTTTTCAACTTTGAGGTAGTCTCTCAGGAGTCGCAAAAGATATTCCGAAACATAAAATGCGGTTTCCAGCGTATCGAGAATATCCACTCCATTGGCGCTGTGAAGGCGTTCCTTACGTCGGATATCTAACGTTACTAAAATAAAGTTCCTTCGCTTGCCGGGGCTGCACACCTCTGACTTTTAGAGCATACTCACGACCACTACAGTCACGCCCATGGTAGAGCGACCTGCTTTACCTTAGACAGGTATCTAGCAGCACGAATCGCGTCAGTGGGTCTTTCCTTGGTCGGTTTCTCTAGGACTTACTCATGGGTATATCCGGAGTTTCTCTTTCCCTTGCTAACAAGCAAGATAGTTGCAAAGCACTGGCGTTTAGCAGTGAAAAACTCAAAATAATAAAAAAGTCTCAAAATAATATCGGATTAAAATGACAGCAGGGACCATGGTGGATCAGATTGACCAATGAGCAGTAAGAAAAATTTGACGAGTAAAATGTACCCGAACATTTAAAGCTGAAGAAACTATTATTTCTGGTGCAGAGTAGTACATCAATACCGAAGGAGGTATTGACAAGGAATAAAGACGAAGGCCTGAAAACCTGAACTGATTCCATACAGGGAAATTGTGTGAAATAAAATTAACATCTAATCAACTAATAATCCAAAAAGATATTCACGGCGTTGTGTTGACTTCATCTGACACTTTGTCACTGTAGACATAGAAGTTGTATGTGTATCCAAACTCGCAGCAGAGTTTGAAAATATTTAAACCGCATTCATGCCTTTTCTGCTTCATAAACTGCCGAAATGAAATCCGTCCACAAAAGGCGATCATAGGGGAACAGATGGGAGACTAGTTCGTTCGATTGTAAATTTTTTTTTTTTTAATTTTTTATCATTTTATCTAAAATGTTCAGTAATTTCCTTAACCGTCTGGTGACGTCTGCTGTATCATTGTTTGTGAAATGCAGCATTCTAAACAGTATTTCAAAACGATTTCTACTCATTATTTTATGGGAGGACAAGTGATAATAGACAGGATTTGTAGAGTATTTTGCGTGAATATTTATTTGTCCATTTAGTTCCTTAAGTATTTCTTCAGTGACAAATAGCATATAGAAGTCTTCTATATTGACATCATTCTTCAGTTCTATCACCGGTCAACACCGTATACCGTATAATAAAAGGCTGGCACTTTTCCAAGGCTCCCATCTAACTAGAGAAGAAGGCTCTCGGTAGAAAACTCCAGTCGTCAAGCCGATACTTTGTCCCTTCCGTCAACGGTGACTCACTTGACAGCCGTGGCTGAGCCTGAACGGAACGTCAAGCAAATCGAACTGATCCTTTGACGTGTTTAATACTGTACTTCATCACCAGAAAACGTTGGGAGGTATGAATATCTTTTCTAGCATTCCCTTTCTTTCTAATTGTTTCTGCTTATGAAGGGTTTTATGTAATCTGAATACTCTGACGGGGAAGGAAACAGGATACCGAAGCCATGTCAAACAATTCCGGCCTGGATTCACAGACAAGAGAGTTGTTTAGTGGGTACCCTTGAAACATTATGTGCCTTCGCGTTCCTCATTCCGGTCCTTCAAAACTATTTTCGAGCAGATAAGGTAGGCAAGCAATACTTCATAATCTCATGAACTATCGTATCGTGCTTTGAAAACGAGCCAAAATGAATGTTCCGGAGTTTTTCTCGTCCCCCAATGTACAATTTCATAAATTAATAAGAAGACCCAACAATTTTTCTTACGGTGTAAATAGCCATACTTACGCTACCAGCTACCTACCCCTTTTTTTAACGCTAAATGACATACTCCAGTTAAAAAGATCATTATTTCAGCGCAAAAGAAAGTTAGCAAAGTGATTGATGTATCACCGAGCTCTCATCCTCTTGCGCACCTTTGATTCCTTAAAGATGCCCGCATTTATGACTAGAATCCTCGTACTGCAGTGTGACACAGAACTTTCTCTGCAATTTGGTTCCTGCATTATACATACCAAAAATTCGGGAAAAAGCTCAGCAATTCTTTGAGCAAAAAAGAAAAAAAAATAGAAGACTTCCAGTGATCAGTGAGAAAATATTGTACGTCTAAGGATAAAAACATCGGAGGCTCTTGAGAAGCTGCGTCATGTAATAAGCGTTCCCGTTTCTCCTCCGGTTCAGCCAAAACACATTGTTCCTTATTCAAGGCGTTTAATTCTTCCACTATACTCACCTCAACGTTTTGATCGCTTCCAGCTCCTCTTATGGGGCAGCATTTCTATCTCTTGCTCCTAACGTTTTTTTTCATCAGAAACTTTTTTTGCTGAAGATGGGTGTCCTAGTAGTAGCTATACAATTGTCCAGACGAATCCACTTCGATTCAAAAATAAGAAGATTGGATGAGAACAATGGAACAACAAATAATCCAAGAACGTCTACTTGATAGCCCGAAACCAGTGAGATCAGACTGGTTTTCCTCTACCAAAATTGCTCCTGCTTTCCCAAAAACGCTGTAAGGCTTAAAACACGGGAAGATCCCGAAGTAATGTGTAAAATGGTTCCAGGCGGGGTCCTGTGATGCACAGAGGAGCTGTTTGGCCGGGAGTCCATCAGGTTTGGCGAATTTCGAAGGCGTAAATAGCCTGACAATCCTTGACGTCAAACAAGGATAAAATAATAAGTTTAATTAGTGGTTATGAAACAGCGGTACCAGAAAACAGGTGAATATCAACAATCATCAAACTTTATTCAGATATTCCTTAAAATCTCCATCCGCAATTCAATATTATAAAGTCACTTATTCGCCTCACTAGTTGATTCAGGTGTTCCATTTGTGCATTTTCGCTCGATTCTGTTATCATTATGGGCAACATTTCTGCAGTAATTATTTTTGCCGAGCCCAAGGTATTTCTGACCATAGAGATAGTCTTTCAATTTCGTCTTGACCTGTTCTTCAGAATATTGAGAATATATATGCTTGCGAGATGGGCTGCTCCCAGAGTCCTGGAAGATTTCAAGACTTGTGTGTACCACCCACTGTGTATGCTAGAAGCGGTCGGCCAAATTCTCGAAATTTCATTTGGGTAAGACTGGCAATTTATATTATATTTATTAATATTTATATATTATATTATTATTTATATTTATATAAGACTACAATTTATACTGCTTGGGAACTACCTTCAAGGCAGTATGGCTCTAGATACGGTTGCTCAAGCATCACCGCGAAGACGGATCCAATCTGGCATGGTTAGAGCCAACCTCGTTAAAACCAAAATAACAAAAACGTTCCTCTCGAGACTTTGATCTGGTCTTCAGAAAATGTTTTCAAGTAAAGGTCAGTCAAGTTTTCAAGTGAAGACGATTTTTTGGAGATTTCTCCACGCTACTTAGCCGATTTTGTCCTCAGCTAAGAGCCATGCATGATCATCAGGTGGAACGGCCTTTAATGGGGTAACCAAAACCAATCTACTTTCAAGCATTTTTCCCCCGCAAAATATTTTTTGCATAACAGCTTCCATTCCGTTGACATATTCTACACGTTCTGAACTTTTGTTTGTAAAAGACCATCAATTTCAGAGGACCTAGCTATTGCCCCTGGCAGATCCTTGATAGTATTTTCGAATAAACCGTATTGTGTAGACACTGCCTCGAATTTCATCGGTCTTGATTGCTCGAAGAACCTTTAAAAAGACCACACTTTAGCTTATCGTTGTCTACCAAATCAACTTGTTTTATAGTAAGGATATAACTCCGCAGCTTTCACCTTGTCTTTTTAGTTCTAGGAAATGTTGGTGCTATGGAGTAATTTTTGTGTGTTTAGCTATATCTTCAATCATCAATCTTTTAATTGAATCTTTTTTAACAAAGAAAAGTTGCGCTTTCGAATCTACTAAGACCTCCCTTGACTTGGCGCCTTACTGAGTCAAGTCAACAATATCTGCTTCTTTCATTCGTTTCCAGGCACACTCATCTTTTTGACTTTTTACAAAGGTTACCTTCAGGAATTACAAAGGTTGTCTTCATAAGTACCAATAAATTTTTCCAGATCTTTCAGGTCATCCTTTGCTTTCAATCATTTATTGCACATGATTTTTGCACATTTATTCCAGTTTTGTAGAAGTCCGAGTTTCTGGTTCGAAGAAACTCTTTGGAGACATTTTTGACAGCAGCTTCATTATTAAATCTTTTTCCTGTCAAAAAGCGATCCAAATGTTTAAAGAAATGGTAATCTGTTGGTGAATTTCTGGTGAATATGGAAGGTGAGGAAGAGTCTTATAGCACAACTTGGTTAATTTTTGGGCCGTTGTTCTCGATACATGAGGTTGTGTGTTATCATGAAGCAGTATCACTCCATACCTGTTGACAAGCCTAGGTCGTTGGACTATCAATTTCTCATGCATTTCATCCTATTGAACACAGTTTGTCTCAGCATTGATGGTTTCGCCAGGTTGCAGGTACGAATAGTGGATAAGTCCAGCTACAGACCTTCAAACAGTTACCGATTTTTTCTTTGGATGAAGGCTTAGTTTTGACATGTATCTTTGCGCTTCAACGGCATCTAACCATTTGACCAATCGGTGACGATTATCGTATAAAATTCACTTTTCATTGCAGGTCAAATTGGGTGCAAGACCAGTCCTTTTTGTTGCGGGAAAGAAGAGAACTTGAAATCTCCATTCGAAACGTCATGTTTTGTTCCGTTAAACTGTTGAATTATGAGCGCCTAATTTCTCGGCAAGATCTCTTATGGTTTGGCGGGGGTCAGACTCCACTAATACACGCAGCTCGTCGTTATTGATCGATTGTCCTGGGTGTCCACGTAGCTCACTTCCAAGTTCCATATTTCCGGATTGAAATTTTTCGAACCACCGCCGAGTGATTCTTTCACTTACTGTATCAGGCCCAAATGCGCTATTGATATTCTTAGTTGCTTCCATTGTATTGTGCTCTAATTCAAATTTTTAGAGTCAAAGTAGTCGTTTTTGATTCACTTCCATGTTCACTTTCTCTTTTTGTTTTTACAATCGCTATGAAGTGCAAAACAGAAATGGCACCAGAAAACAAGGTGGCAGTATTTATACTTCAATATGGCATATCATTTGCGCCATCTTGTGCCATCTTGTCATTGCTAAATCGACCATTTCATCTGCAGCAACCTAAGACTTTAGTCTTAGGTTGCTACGCTACGAATTGAAAATCCATATATTCTTTTAACGTACCAACCTGAAATTAGATGCTGTCAAAACTTCATGAGATTTGGCTTACTCATTTCGAAGTATAGATTCAATGTGACACTTTCAGGGAATTTTTGTAAACATTGCAAGAAAGTGATTGTTTTTTTTTTATGAAAAATTGTTTTGATGATAGAAAATACGTTGCAAACAATAGCATGGCTTGACAAAGGTCATAAAACATATGTCCACCATGTTCAACCACTAAACATTGTTTGCTGGATTTCGTTGCCACTGTATCAACACAATGGATACGATCCCACGATCGAGAAGAGAATCGACCAAACATAGATTCACCACTCATTGAGTCCAATCGGCAGTCGATAACCATAGGAAGCACCCGAAAACGCAACAATCAAGGCACTAGCCAGATTCACATGGCATAAGTCTCATTGACCATCTTCTATCAAACAATTACCAAACGATAAGGTGTCAAATTTTTCATTATTTCTTTTGAATAGGCGTTTAAACTTAAATGAAAAATTTATTCAAATATGCCAATAAAATTTAATGAGTTGAATCCACCACTTTCCTTCTATTTCGCAATTGTAATTACAATAATTTTTTTGGATTGAATGCGTGCCTGGCTATTATTTCGGCGATAGTGTGAAATTTTAGAGGTATGCTATCTGAGTTGTCTGAAATTTGCATCGCTACAACGCAACGCTGTAAAATTTTTCGCATTTTCAGTTGAATCCTCTTTTCAAAAATTAAACTGAATTAAAATCCTTTCAGGTCGCAAAAAAATCAAATATTTGAACAAAATTTACCAAAATTTTAAGTCAAATTCTCCAAAGAATCATTCAAAGAGGTAAAAAATTAGAGACTGTTGTGTTTGCAACGATATAAACTTTAGACTCATCAAACAATATTATTGTGCATTATTTGACCGCTATTTGCAACACTAGACAAAATATCTTCAGAACAACTCAAACCTCTACAACTGACAGAAATATAACTCAAAATCGAGATCGCACGCCAAAGCAGCTGAAGCCTACAAGGCACGTATAATATCTTGAATATTTCTTGCTTACAAACTGTAGGACGAAGTTTTCTAGTGAAAATTTTAATCATCTTTTGCATATTTTTGTTCATGCCAGGCAAAGAGACTGAGCTGAATTCAAGGCAACTAGAAGTTGAGCTAAAGGATATACTCCAACCATGGCCACAATGCTACAAACTAACGAGGATAGTAGAGGCGTGCTTTGAACAGAGACTTTGTGTCGTCTCTATTTAGATGCAAGCAAGAGTTTGACTGTTATTGCAGGAATTAAAATTCTTCGAAAAGAAATATTTCTCTAACAAAATCGAAATTTTTTCGTGACTATTAAATGAGAAAAACTTTAAATTCAATTAGAAACTCTGATAAATGTTTCACTTGGATCGGATTTTCAAGGAGTAATTAAATTTTATTAAAATTCATTGGATGACAATGTTTTCATAACAAGTCTAAACTTCCCTTCGGAATCTATGTCATGAAATGGAAACAGGACATTTATATCAGTAGAAAATTAAATTTTCCTTCCAATATTTAACATTATTTTTTTTTTTAACTTTTCATCTCCGATTATCATCTTTAATGCAGTCGAGATGAAAAGTAAACAATACCGATTTGTAGCATTTTAACTTTCTTAGATAAGTTCTTGTTTTCTTTTAAATAATTGAAAGTCATTGTCAATCACAGTCAAAGGAGAAGTAAATGGAGTAATTAAGAAGAGACTCTTACACCACCGGTTTGCGGGAAAATCTCCAGTATGTGTCTTTCAAAAGGGCCCCCAAAAATAGTCTTGAACTTGAGCATGCTGTAGATGAAGTTAACAAGGCTATTGAGAATGCCTTCGAGGAAAGCTGTCCTGAACACATCATAATGGGGGATAAAGAACCCATCTGGTGGAATGTAGGACTAGCCAAACTTAGAGTGGATGTGCCGAAACTCCACAATAAGGCAAAGGGTATCAACAATTGGGACGAATACCATAGAATTCTAACACACTATGGTAAAGAAATCCGAAGGACAAACGGTTTCAGATCCTTTTGCGAGAGTGTTAAGGAAACACCTGTGGTGTGAAGCAGTGAAATAACTTTAACATTGCACTAAGGAAAAGTGACGGCAATTTCACCGAAAATGAAAAGAAGCGCAATATATTGCTCATAGAAACCCATTTCCCAGGAAGCTCTGAAATAAATGAAGGGACTGACGAGATGGTACAAGACCTGAGATGGGAAGACCAAGCAGCTCGGAGTCGAAGGAGGCTGCGACCATGTGTACGGAAAAACGTGTAAGGTGGGCTTTAAACTCTTTCCAGTCCTTAAAATCACGGGGAATGGATGGGGTGTATCCAGCCCTTATTCAGACGGGACAGAATCTGCTTACATCGCATCTGGTACGCCTCTTTAGAAGTAGTCTGGCATTGGGATGTATACCAAAGCCATGTAGGTAGGTGGAAGCGGTATTTACACCCAAAGTGGGAAGAAATTATAAAACTAATCCAAAGGCGTGCCAACCGATTAGTTTAATGTCGTTTATTTCCAAACCTAAGGAGAAAATGGTAGTAGATAATTATATTAGGACAACTTACCTAAAAAAATATCCACTACGTTCAAATCAACACGCATACAGGACGGGAAAATCAACGGACACCGAACGAGTTGACTCGAAGAATCAAAGAATCCTTGGAATACAAAAGTGATAGATAGTGCAAAAAGATAGTGCATTTCTTCATATTGAGGGGGCCTTTGACAATACTTGGCACGAAACGGTAATTTCTATTTTAATGCTGATGAAAAGGGAGGTTAATCGTAACCTTTTTCTTGTCTCAATCACTGGCAGGGCCAACCTTCGTAAGTAAAGTAGGATCATGCCATCATGCATATGGATGCCCACGAGGAGGTGTTCTGTCACCACTACTTTGGACTCTCGTGGCAGATGAAGTCTTAGGCAGACTGTCAGAAGCTGGAATGATATGTCACGCGTATGCGGATGGTATCACGATTCTAACCAAAGGACAATCCGAAGGAACTCTGTGTGGTATAATGCAGGGGGCACTACGAATTTTGGACAGCTGGTTCCAGGAGATAGGTATGAGGCTTAACTCAGATAAAACAACACTAGTGCCGTTTACAAGATGAAGAAATATGAACCACCTCGGTACCTAATCTCTAAATGGGGCGTGGATTGGATATAATAATAAAATCAAGTATCATTAAGGTAGTGTCTGTAAAAACTATCTATAGCTCTGATAGTGTGCAGGAACATGACAGGCAAGTCCTGGGGTAATCCGGGAATCTTGCAGCGAATGTACACCATGATGGTGGGACCAATTCTATGGTAAGACCATAGGATTTCACCATGATTGTGAAACCTATGGAGCGGTGGCCTGGGCAGACAAAATCTAAAAACGCAAGACGAGCCTTGCACTCGATCGAGTTTGGCATGAGTCTATATAACCGGAGCCATACAGTCATGTCCAATGGCAGCTCTCCGAAAAATCTGAAACCTATTGGCACTTCATTTGGTTATAGAAACAGTAACGACATCGACAAAATAAACCGTTGGATCGCATGACGTCGGTACTCAGCTTTCACAACAATTTTTGTGTAGTGCTGCGTGAGAAAAGGGAATGGAGCATAGAGTCCAATATACCTCATAAGATGGAATGCAATCAGGTGGTATACGGATGGTTCCAAGACATCTGAGAGAACTGGAATTGGAGTATTTGGGCCTGGCACCAAATACTACCCACCGTTGGGAAGTATGCCAAGTATCTTTCTGGCTGAGGGCTATGCCATCGCTTCAAGCGCATAACTCAACAAAGACAGAGGATACAAAGGCAAAACTATAGCTATAATATCCGATAGCCAAGCAGCCTTAAAGCACTAGAATCCCCGGTGATTGCATCAAGAATGGTTCTGGATTGTTGTAATACACTCAACAAATCGAGCGCGGACAATAGGGTTACCTTATGCTGTAACAGGCAGGCGGACCAACTGGCAAGGAAAGGAACATCGACAGCATACATCGGTCTTGATCCCCTAAAGCGCAACTGAAATGAATTTCATTCACAGGGCCCTAAAGGAAACCGAAGACAGAGTATGCAATAGGCTTTGGAATGGACTTCCAGGGCTTCGAATATCGAAGCTGTTCCTCGACGTTTATGACGAGAAGAAGCGTGCATTAATATGAATAATCTCGGATCTTCACGGGGCACTGCACACTCGCAAGGCATCTGAAAAGGATTAACTTGATGGCAAATGATGAGTGCAGATTTTGGAATCTTGCGAAAGAGACACCAGTGCATTTGCTGGCACACTATGACGCACCGTCCCGCAGGAGAAGAGACAGTTTAGGAAGCTGCTTTCTTGTCGAAGAGGAATTGTGACGCCTGAGGCCGAAGAAGATCATTGACTTTCTCAGAAAGATCGAACCGCCTGAGGCGCTTTAGGAGCACCGGAAGTGGGAGCACAATAAACCTGCAATGTTTGACGTTGACCATCCTCGACAATAAATCAATCAATCCCTGAGCCACAAATTTCCCACAGTAAAGGAAAAAGGGGTGAAAATATAGGGGTTGTAGACTCCCTTTACAATGCACGAAACACACCCGTCTCTTTTCCCTGAAAACAAACAATTCGTGCAAAGTCTATTTTATATAATTTCTTTTTTCGTATTGTAGAAAGTCTAGATTCGGAATTGCTCTCAGTATAAAAAGAAAGTTTTTTTGGCTTTTCTCTCGAGTAAATTAATAGTCGTAAGAACATCTTACTTTAATTTTTTCTTTTCTTCCAGAAAACGTCTTAGATCAAACGCTAGAGGCTAACCATAAATGAGATAAAATTACAATAATTGTAAATAAATTGCTAAATAAAATAAGAAAAACGCTAAATAATAAATTGTTGTTGTGTCACATTGTTGTTAGTTTGCAGGGTAGCAGATATCATTACCAATGTCCTTCACATCTACACCTACTAGTAAACCGAAAAAGGACCAAGGAACCGATCCTTGAGACGATTGTGGTTTTTTGTACAACCTCCACGACAGGAAGTCAAAGTTAGAAAAATATTATGTTTCTCTGAAACCAAAAAACGGTACTGGTCTTGAAAAGCTTATTTTCCAAATGACATCAGAGGCATTCGAGTATTATATCATACGAGATGTAGCTGGATCTCACTAATATTATTAAAAAGAGAACCTACAGACAAATCTCTCAAAGACTGAATTCATGAAACCATAATAAAATTTATTTACTCGCAATAAAGTAAGAATTAACACTTCCATTGCTATATTTTGAAATGATTTTTCGAAAGGCATCCAGAGAAGCGGAAGACGCAGTCGGTGAATCAGCCCCCGATTCAACTATCCGGAAACAAAAATCTCAATTAAGGAGTTAGCAAATGATCCGAATTTCTAGCATCGATTGAATAAATTATTAAGCCAAACACAAGACTCATATTTACAAAATATAAAAAGCCAGAAAGCTGTTTCATGTGAAGCTATCAGTAGTGGAAATTTCTACGAGGTTCAAAATTATTTGAATAATATGACAAAAAAGAACATTGGAATAATAAGTTTCCAAGAAATTTTATCCGACCCTATACAGATCACACTCTCATTTTCCAGCTACATCTACGGGGGTTGCTATTTATGTTATAGCCTTTGGCAATACTAGTGTTCAAAACAGCAACCCATTGTCATATTCGTAAAGTTTGACATTTCTTAGCATATATGTAATCAGAACGTTTTGACCTACGAGTGCTACTAGTCGTGTTAAAAGTAAACTAAAAACTTCATCTCAACCAAAAAATGAAAATAAATCGATTTTCGAGGTAGATTATCAAGACAAGAGTGCATTCATCAGCTTAAGTCAACATTTATTAATGAGGCGGCATTCTTTAGCAAAAAGTTTCAATCGTGATGGCCGTTCGTAATGTTACATATTGTGAGATTAGGCATCCCTGCGCATTCGTTACACCACGTCTCCACTGACACATTTGGCCATTAAAATAATTTGGTCAGTTTGGATCCCACATAATTTGACATATGCTCAAAAATACTCGTATGAATTAAGATCAATTTGGGGGATTTCGGGAAAAAAATTCAGGTTAAGCCCCCTCTGCATCTCACACCTCATTCAAAAATTTAATCACGGTGGTACAAAAGTCATTCAAGTGTGTCAAGTCTCAAGTGTGGTAATTCCGACAGTAGAGGAGGAGGAATTGAGAGTTCCATAAATAATACCTTTCACCTGGCAAGTGTAACGATGCTGGCAGAGTGACATACTTACAAAGTAAAACACACCACAACGGAGAAGACGGAGAAATATCTGAAACACATGTTTCTGTGATTGTACAGTCAGAAGAAAATGACGTTTTGTCCTGTAGTGATGATAGTGATCATGAAATTTTTTTGGCAAGCCCAAGTGGGAGTGCTAAGACGTAAGAATCGCCATGTTTGGTCATCAGTTGCGCGACCATTAAGTCGAACTACACAGCGAAATTTTGTGACTCCCCGCCGGCTTACACAAGGAGCCACCCAAAATATTCAAACGGAAAAAGATATGGTTAGAACCTTATTTTTCCAGTCAATTATTGCTTCGATTATTTTACATACGAATCTAGAAATCGAGCAGCGTGCAAGCAATTACACAGACCATATATCCGACAATTATGGTCCTTATTTATTAAAAATTGCAAAGATTCATATGAAACACTTTTTTGGCACGATGGATGAGCCACTTTTGAGTTTTTGGGTCGTGTCCTTTTTGCGTATACATAGCATCAAAGCCAGATAAACATGGCTTGAAAATAGTAAAACATTATATAGAAATAGAAAAACAATAGAAAAACATTTTCTATGTTTTATGCGATTCCGTATATTGGCAAAGAAACGGATACTGAATTTGCTTTAGACCGAGAAAAAAACACATGTATCTTGTACATATAGGAAAAACAAATCTGTGATACTTTTATCTGCAATGCATTATAAGGGGAAAATAAATCCAAATACTCATAAACCGGAAATAATACACGACTATAACGAACAAAAGGAGGAGTCGCCACTTTCGATAAAATGATGCATTCGTTAAGTTCAGCTAGAAGCACTAGGCGATGACCACTTCGATACTTTTATGGAAAACTTTAGGGCTGGCATAAATTCTATGGTGCTTTATGTTGGCAGTAAGGGTCCCGGTATCTATATTAGCAAATTTTACTTCAAATTTGCAACGAAAATTAGCGAGAACTTTGTGTGATATTCTAGGTATAAAGCAGAGAGTTTCTGAAGGTGAACCTTCAGTGAAACAGCAGAAACAGTCAAAATGTGCACTCTGCCCATTAAAACGGGACAGCAAAGTTCAAACTTTTTGCGCAAAGTGCCACCAGCCAGCATGCTCCAAACACCGTAAAGATGTCTGCTTGACGTGTATTTAATTACAAAAATAACAAATTTAAATTTTAACAAAAGTGATGAAGAAAATAGTTTTGTTTCTTAATTGATTCAACTTAATTTATTTTAAACGTAATATGAATACTTTTTGATTAAATGAGCGTTTTATTCGAAATCAAAACTTCAATAACTACACCCGTCGACTTAAAACTAATGGCTGTGTTGGCTGAGAGAATAGTTTACACGATGGTACTTAGAGTTGCCGCCCTTTCCCTCAGGGTCATTATTTTCATTATTTTTTGCACAGTCCTCGTATGCCCATGTATGTTTGCCGGGAGTAGCTCCCTTCCTTCTTAAGCAAATACTCTTGATAATGCTTGTAATGATGATAGCAATGATTGTTTTGAAATAGAAGCCACTTTTTCACATAAAACGGTCAACTAAACGATCAACACATTTTTAAATGTTGAATGAATGACTAGCTAATTAAATCAAACCCAAAACAAGCGCATGACGATTGCCAAGAAAAGATCAACATAGCTCAAGAAAATGTTCGGATCTCATTATCAACCCTAGACCAAAAATATACTTGCAGCAATACGCTCTCGTATTGATGTTGTATGCAAAGTTCAGTTACCGTTGATCCATCGTAGGAGTAGTTCGGAAAATGTAGCTTTTTTCGAAATATTGAGTTTGTGATACTAAATGGGCTAGTTGTGCTGTTGAATTTCATTGATAATTACAAGAATATATTCCTTATCGTTCGTTTAAATCCTAGACTACAATAAAAAATGTTTGATGGCCATCATTTTCAAACTATTTTGATTTCATAGACATCTTGAAAATGAATTTTACTAAGTCCATGTTAAATTTCATGAATTTTTGTTTAAGCCAGTTTTCAGGACGACAGGACAGGAAATTCACCATATCAATGTGATGTTCATTTGCTACAAAGATCATATCAATTAAAACCACCCATAAAGCATAGTGGAAATTCAGTGGGAGTTATTATGTACGATTTCAAGCTTCTCAAAATACATTCGAGTTCATTCATTCGATGTTAAGGATTCTATTCATTATTTGAACTAATAGTTTATTTTCAAAGAGTCCCCTTAACGTTTGGATATACAACTCTAGTGCAATTTAATATTTTTGGATCAATGAAATATTCTGAAATCTATGATTTTATTGCAGAAAATTCAATTGTGCCTTATACTGAATTATTTGATTCATATATCAAAATTACGTTGAAGAAAGAGAAAACTTTGAATTTCTGGCATTCAATTCTATGAACTTCATCCATGAGCGATGCAATCTCTTCTGGTTTTCCAAACATTTACTGAATGCACCAATAAACGTCTTGCATTCAATTATGGTTTCTATACCACTGTACAATATCTTGTGTTTGAATTCCAAATGTCTGCAGAATTTAATAACGTTACCATCATTGTGCTCTGACATATTCTTGTTTGTAGAGTATCTGCTGGTAACATTTCCAAAGCTCCATAAACGAGCTACTATTTGTATAGTGCGGATAAATGATAACGGATGATCCTCATAATAAAGCAACGCATGACTGCAATATTTCCTTATGGCTAAATGCATTAAAGATGGTTCTTACGATAGTACAAATAATCAGGTCTAAATGGTAATGTAGAGGGTATGAAGGAGCATCAAATTTAGTTAAAGAGACTTACAGGATGTTTATCATTGCGTTTGTACTGCCAACAACCTCAGAATGACATTTGTACTTGCAAATAAAGACTACAAAATAGGATTTACACCTGAGTCTGTGAGTATTTATGACAAAGTGATATACTACCCTTACACATTTGTACGGTGTACATTCAACTTGAGTACAAAGGCAAATATCTAGGGCTCATATGTTTTGAATTGCATTACGCTCACTTTATATATTGCCGAGGTCAAATTTATTAATAAATTTAATTTATTTCATTTCAACTTTATGCGGCAAAAATAAACGGTCGGATTGAATCAAAGCTAAAAGTATTGAACACTTTAGAGAAAGAGGTAATTAAAATAGATTCGATAAAAATTTTTGGAGATAAAGTTGAAAACAGTGTGCAATAAAATGTTATCCCTTGATAATTTATTCATGACTCCTTACAATGGCCTGCGTTTCGGTTCGAATTTTCGACCATTCTTTCATCAAATTTGAGCTTCAATGTCACTAAAAACTGGACCCATGTAACACATTTACAACATTTATACCGATCACATTCTACTTACGCTTCCTTTGTGAGAACTTAAGAAGTTAAAGGTGAGAATTCCAAACCTGACAACTGAATCAAAGTAATAATCATGTCACCGGAGTGGAGGTTGGGCGACTGGTTAACTCTGCGTCCCTGTAAAGCCCTTTCATTAACGACAATGGCCAAAACCTTATTAATTTGCATGTAGCAGAGAGCGAGCCATACGTTCGACTTGCTTGCCACATCCATGCATATATAAAATGACCTGGGTAGCACCGGATGGCAACACACAAAAACAGATCCACAATGTTCTCATCCGACAACGTAGGGCCTCGAGCATACTTGACTTTGCCCTCCCGAAAAACCAATTGTAACTCGGATCACATGTCAAAGGCGTAGGTCAATAAATTTAGATTGTCGAGTGTTCGCCGATACACGCCGAATGTAACCGCAAATTTTCAAAAAAAAAAATGTTCTGATTGTGTCAAAATTCAATATAACTTTTGTGTGTGAGTGGAGACAAAAGAAAATAGAGACTACAATAGTAGTAGATTAAATAAAAATTAGTAATTGAACGAGTGACGCGAGCCGTGAAAGGACGCTGACGTGCGCCATTTTCCTACGACGCGATGTCTAGGACATCGATTTATATCTCGTTCCCCTAGTGCGAGTGTCCAGCCAGAAAACAAAATACATAACTCCCAACCTTGAAGAATGCGGTAAATGTCTGTGGAACAGATACCGAAATCAAAACTACAAGCGAGAGGACATCAGAAGAATGTGCTGTTATCGCCTCAAGTGAAGGAAGTCATATCCAAGGAACTGCAACTAATGTTCAAATCAGCTGATCAACCGGCCGGATCAAGTTTGACAAAAATGGACATAGCGACGACCAGCACCACCAGAGCAGACATCGAAATGTCTGGCGATAGCTCCTGCACGAACGAAGACGAGATACAAGCGGCGTTCAACGACGACGCCGCACGATTCAAATTAGCAACCGGTAGATTAGTTTGTAAGGCGAGAAAAATTCAAAATACTAATAGCACTAACAAGATTAGTCCTAATAAGTTTGCAACCATTTCTCCACCTACTAACAGTTCACCTCCCGCATTTAGCAGCAGCCCAAAACCATCTTGGCTACCGCCAATCTTTATCAATAATGTTTCCTCCCCGACCCTGCGACTGTTGATGCGCAGTTTTGCGACTGCAATATATCGATATATCGATATATCAATATATCGATATCAAACGCCTAACAAAAAATTGTAGTAGATAACGTCGCGGCGTATGACTGCATAATTAAAATAATGCGAGAACGAAAATTGAGTGGTCACACTTTCACGCCTGCAATACGCAGGAAACCGGTTGTCGTGCTTAAGGGCCTCAGTTCTCTGTTTTCAGAGGAAGAAATCTTTGAAGATATAAAACTCCAAGTCCCGGAAATAGCTAACCCCTCGGTTACCCACATGAGCACTGCCTGGTCGTGGCAGAATAATATTGCTATTAACCTTTTTAGAGTATCCCTCACTACTGAAGAAGACCTGACGAAGCTTATAAAAATAAAATGCATTCTTAACTGCAGAATAACGTGGTAAAAACCCCGGAAGAGAGAGCTCACACAATGCTACAGATGCCAGCGCCAGGGCATGTTGCCGTCAACTGCGAGTATAGCGAGAGGTGTGTCGCCTGTGGTAAAGACCATTCGGGAACCACCTGCCCCAGAAAAAACCTCACCAATCCGCAAGAAAACCCGGCAACAGACCCCTCAATTCCTCCCGTTTACTGCGTTCTCTGCGCGAGCACGGGCCACCCAGCCAATTTTTCCAACTGCTCGGAACGCGTTAAACTTAGGGACCGAATTCGTGAAAAGTGAGCTCAGATAAACGACAACCAGCTGACCTTAGACCCTCAAAACTTTCATCCCCCAAATCTTCCGATGAGTGCCCGCAATAACATAGCACCACCCATTCACATACCTTCAGTCAACAGAGAGTCGTATGCCTTCGGTGCGAAAACTTCCCCTCCCAGCAACCTGCAAGATCCGCGTGACCAATACCAGGAGAAAAACACTTTGAACTTCTTTGCTCAGCAAATTCAAAACATGTTTGGAATCTCACTCCCATGCCTACTCATAAAAGCCCGCCAATTCTGGGCAACCTACAAACATTTGCCTCAAGAACAGAAACCAGACGCATTATTCAACTTCTGTCCGTATGCCACTGGAGGGCAGTAAGCTTAGATTCTTATCACTAAATATAAACTACCTCCAGAGACACGACAAGCGCTTAGCGCTACAACACCTGTTAGAAGGGTACTCACCAGATTTCGCCCTCATCCGTGAAACTCACTTATCAGTAAGACACAAACTGCACTTCCCACACTATAACATATTCCGTAATGACGAAGGCACAGGTACCCTAATCATGGTTCGAACGATCCATACCGCCTACCAGGTGGAATGTACCGTCACTCCCCTTTCGTGTACTCTAGCCACTGTGCATCTGCGGGTAAACCAAAGCCATCTACGTTAAGTATTGCTAGGAGCACTGTACGTACCATGCGGAACCGGAATCCCTATTGAATCCAAAGTCAGCCAAATAACAAACATTGGACAGAGCTGCGACGGAATAATTATAGGAAGTAATCTCAATGCCAGACACCCTTCATGGGGCGATAGCGCAACTAATACCAATGGTTCAACACTCTTCAATTGGCCTCAATACATCAACCAAACATCCCTTTGTATTATTAATGCAGGTGAACCAATATTTCCGAGGGGCAGCTCTTTCCTAGACAATTTCCTGGTGTCCGCCTCCCTTCTCACCACAAACCACTCAAATCTCAAGTGCACTACCACGCCGGCACCTTCCGACCACTTCGCGCTTCTGCTCAACATACAACTACACGGGTCACCCCAATCACCCCGCCTCAGACTGGTCAGCATTCAACGACAAACTTTCAGATCAACTTGAGGGAAAATATCCGGACCATAAGATACTCAGTAATTCAGAAATAGACAACTTCATCCAAGAACTCTCTGCCAACATACTAAAGACCCTAAACAAATACGCACCCGCTAAATCACCTTCGATTTTCAAATATGGAAAATTATCTCCTCATACCACTCACCTCATCTGAACCAAAGCTAGGTGGCAACAACGCCTTAAGAGAATCTTTCATAAGAATCTAACCCACATTAACGGTTAATAAGTTTCAATGAAAGCCCAAATACTTGTCTTGACACCCTTATAAGGGCGAACACGCGTGCAAAAATTCAAACAGAGATAGAGGTAAATTTAGGGCAATATCCATGCTCTCGAATTTAGGGAAGATATCAGAGAAGAACATACTTCTATCAATCAAACCATTTGCCAAACCCCTCTTGCCTGCCCAGCAATTCGGATTTCAAGAGAAGTTTTCTGCGGAGAAGCAGCGAAGCTAGAGACCGAATTTCGACCTTGCTCAGAATGAAGCAAACAACCATGCTCCATCGATCTCGAAAAAGCATTCGATTCAGTGTGGTCAAATGGACTTATTTATAAACTCCTCAACAACGAATGCCCTATTCCAGTTGCACACATCATAGCTGACTTTCTCCAAGAAAGGTTCTGTTCCATAAAGATAGCGGACACATATCCAAACTTAATTAGTGTGAACTCGGGCATCCCACAGGCATCCATCCTCGGACCGCATCTGTTCAACTTCTTCCTCCACGATACCCACATGGCCCAGCCAACAAGTATTTTAAATGGCCGTACTCAGAACGTGCCCCACCGCCCTCCATCCTCTACGCAAATGACATCATTGTACTGGCCTCCCACTCTTCCCCTCAGAAAGCCTTGAGGACCATCACACCACGCATACAATCCCTCCAAATGTACTTCACAAAATGGGTGCTACCCATTAACGCCGGAAAATGCGAACATATCTGCTTTCTAATATCAAGTAAAATAAATAATAAACTTAAAATGCCTCCGGGAAAGGCTACCGATTGGCACCTTCAGAGAGTAGAGAACTCACTCTACGTATCGACAACTCCCCCACGCCGCTAAAGAATATTATAAAATATTTGGGTGTCCTGTTCCACCATCGCCTCAAATTAAACCCACACGCACGCGCGACCATTTCCAAAGCAACCATAGCCTCTGCAGCGCTGGCACCACTACTCTCCAACAGATCCGTCAGCATCAGCACAAAGCTGCTCATGTACAAAACCCTGATCAGGCCCATAATATCATACTGCTTCCTGGTTTGGCTAACGATTTCCCCTACAGTCGCTGATGAACTGCAGATTTTCGAAAGAAAGATTCTTAGAAAGTGCCTGTCCAAACATCGAAAGCCCAATAAAAAGTACTACCACAGCAGCATACTTTACGAGGAAACAAAAATCCAACCCATCCTTGAATATATGTTCCAAACAAGTGCCAAGAGACTGAGTAGATGGTCAAATCACCCCGAAGCTATTGTACGTGACTTATATTACCGGAACATGTCGCTTAACGCCTCCTCAGCCTAACTAGCCCCCATCAAACTCCTCTGCTCTAATCTGCCAACAATGACATCCTTCGATGCGTCGTCACATTATAGGCCACCATTCTATATTCAACCTGGACCAGAAGACCGCGGGTGAACATACGGCACTCATAGTGCCAACCTCAAAGACTCGGGTCGTCACATGTCACCGCAGATTATAGAGAGCCCAAGTCAGCCGAAGAGCCTCTGCTCCTCAACCCCTTCAGACTAACACCACTATTTCATCAGACCACTAACCCTAGTTGTAAATAAACTAGGATAAGTTAGATATAAGTTAATATAAGAACATTGTAATCAAAATCAAATAAAAGCTTTTCGAGCAAAAGATGAATAAAAACTACAGTTCTAATCTAGCATAAGAATCGGTTACGACCAGATTTTACTTTTTCAAAAGCTGTTTGGCAATTTGTTGGTGTCAAATGTTTGCCGTAGTTAGTTAAGCATGACATGTACGTATAAAGCCTCAATAAATTTATCTATTTATCTATCTATCTGTCAAAGGCGCATTCGACGAAGACCAGCTCTCTACAAAAATTCGACATCAAAAGGTGCAAAACGGCGTCCGCAGAGACCGTCGACAACAAGTTGGCTCCCATCTTATCAGATGTAAAAAAAATAACTAAAATAACTAAAAGCAAATAACGAATATTTGGCCGAAGTGAAAGCAAAATTTAAGATTGTGGCAAGGCAGGCCAAGCAAAAAAGAAATTGCTCGTTCGATGACAAATGACAGGATGCGTTAGATACAAAAATCAGGCGGACAAAAATATTTAAGTAGGAAAAGTAGTGTTTGAGAATCTCAGAAGAGTATCGAATAACATAACTAGAACTAAGAAAAGAAAATACTTCAAGTACCAACTGAGGAGCATCGATGTCCTTTTAGAAATTTTTTATTTTATTGTTATTGTTAAAAATGGTTCAAAGCCTCGTTGATCACGAAAATTTCAAAACTAATTTAGAACAAACAGATGGTTGACATAAAACGGTTCCCTTAGAATATACGGGCTGAACCTGGTTTTTGTTCGATCATCTACCTTGTTTTGTTAGTTCCACCACAGCTACCAGCAGCACTATCATTTCCGTGGCGACTTCAGACAGAGACAGAAAATCTCGAAAACAAGGCCTGAAAGAGAAACGAGTAACCTTATGCCAAATGATGCGCTCTTTAGACGAGAGAGACCTTATAAACTAACGACCTATGTCAGTGGCGAGCTCGTGATAGCTGGCCCTGTGAACTGTAATGTGCGTCAAAATAACTATCCCAGTGCCCTAGTATATGTGAGTCATGAAAACAAATATCAGAGCTCCACCCCTTCCTCTTTATGTCTCATCTCTAACACATTTTGCTCGAAAATACTCATGTACATGGTAAACATATCTAAATGTTAATGTAAATGTTAGCGGCTACGAGGGGTAAAGCTATCGTTAGGATGAAGTCAAAGCTTATCCTTATCCTTCTACCCAGATTCATCTACTTCCAGACTGTTGCATCTGAGCATATTTTGACTCTTACTAGTGACATTTCGATTGAGTCTAATTTAAATTCAGCACGGATAAAATCGTGCTGCGTTTCGTGCTGGTCTGCGTTTTGCGTGCCGGTCTACGTTTTCAAACACGTAGTTTTCAAACACATTTGAAAAGGTCTACGTTTCACTTTCCGATTAATTCGAGCACGATTACAGTTTCGAGCATATGTATGTGGTGTCCGTTTTGAAATGCGCGATTTGTTACAGAGCATTAATTTCGAAAACACTTTTAGGTCGGATTTTGAAAGGAGCGTTAATATTGAAAGTAACTTATCGTTATTAAAAAACTTTAAAGGAGTAACCTATTTAAAAAATAGTTTTTAATGTGAATTAAAAATGATTTATAAAAGTTAGTATGAATTTAGAGCTCGATGATTGTAATACTTAAAATTCAAATTAAAATTAATTATTATATCAATTTCCCCTTAGCTTGATCGGGTAATTCTCCAAAGATTCAGAATTTGGATATGATCGGTTTAGGATTTATGAAATATTTCTTTTCAAGTTTAAACCGCATGCACACCAATAATTTCTTTCTTAACACATGCCTTTCTAAAGATGTCCGGTCGTGGCCAGACAGGCAATTCGATTCCCCTCTCCAGCTATGTTGGCAAACATACGTCAAG
Source organism: Stratiomys singularior (assembly GCA_954870665.1). Taxonomy (NCBI): domain Eukaryota; kingdom Metazoa; phylum Arthropoda; class Insecta; order Diptera; family Stratiomyidae; genus Stratiomys; species Stratiomys singularior. The sequence goes on along the minus strand of OX940877.1, from coordinate 109,042,911 downwards.
GATCGTGTTCGGGCACTCTCCAGATATCCTCCCGTCACCAATATTTGTTAAATGAAGAACTAAATTAGTTAAAACTTTTTTATTAAAAGTATTAACTGAATCAATGAAACAATGAAAAAAAGGTGATTCTACGCTAAGCTGGAAGGAAGCGAGGCTAGTGTTAATCAACAAAGGGAAGGGAAGCTTGAGAAGGCATCTTGAACGACAACCTGACGCGGAGAGAAGAGGGGTAACTTTTACAGTAACCTGTACCCTTGCGTTCCCTCCGGCTGAAAAAGGAACTCCTTTAACTAAAGGCGCCAATTGGCGAGGAAAAAGAGGCCTAGTCCGAAGTAATGCCCGTGTCAGGGAAGGTGTTTGGAGGGTATTCTAGTAGACTTCCGCTACAGGGAGCCCCTCACTCAGGGCGTAAACAACCTTCACCTCCCAACCAAAAAATAAAAATAAAATAAACTAATGTTGAATTCAATACATTTAGTTGTGTTTTACATAAAATTTTACGCATTTTAAAACTCTTAGGATTAAAATTACCCCACGTTGTATGCCGGAGGTTAAATACTTTTCTCGGTGATCGAAAACCTTTCAGCTATCAATTTGAGCTTATTCGTGTAATATCCTGAAATTCATCTAAAAAAAATGATTAGCTATTAACTTATTACTCCCAAAAATATGTTGCGAGCCACTGACGTAAGCGAGTATCACTATGACATATGGCAAATCATTATGACAGTAGTAAAGTGGTATTTCTTCCTTTTGCAACAAATGAAACACAGAATAAAAAACGGAAACAATATATGATGGTGTGCATTAAAAACAAATCAATTCGAATGTTCCTATACATTTTTTTGAAATTAAAAATTCTCATCAGGGAATACAAATACTATACAACTTGTTATTGGAAATAACGGGAAAAATAAATAAGAGTTTATCATTGAAAATTGCGAAGAATAGTTTGCAACACAATAAAGCTACGATAAAGTGATTATCGGTCGACTTGTAATGTGAAAGTTTTTGATAAATAGATTTGGCAGAAACCCACTAAGAAAAAAATTAAATGAATTTTTGCAGCGAAAAAAGTGAATCAAAAATTTCAACGGTACAAATGAGAGTTTGTTACAAAAAACAATATCAATGCAATTATGAAGCTGAGAGCTGTGCTTGACAGGAAAGAAAAAAATAAGGTCGAACGCAGGATGTGCAAAATAAGTGAACAATTTTTCGGGTCTACGTTTCCATAATCCTGCTAGCCCGTCGTTGTTAGGATTCATATTAAACTTCAACTTCACTCAAAGCCGTAACAAATAATATTCACGGAATGAATTTTCCTTAAGATTTGTGGACTGATGGTTGACGCAGAACGAAAAGGGATGAACTTCCGGTCCTTCAGGATAGAACGACTGCTTCCACTGATGGTGCAAACTAGTGACGAAACTTAGCGAGCCTGAGTTAATTTAATGTAACCAAAAATTTCAGGTTCGGTATTCAGGGTGATAGAAAACTTATTCGGAGGGTAGTTTAGCAGCTTTCTGCTGCCGGCAGTACACTCAGAGTGTAAACAATCTTCACCTTTCATCCACAATGGATGGGTATAAAAAAATTATATTACATTAACGGGGAACGGATAGTATGGATTTTTCTCAAAGTGAAACAATAACAACAACCAAAAATTTAAATTTTTAACTGAGATGAATGCGAACAATGCAAAATCTCAGGTATCTACATGAAAAGTTGCATTCAATACAACATATCAGCTGTTTCGTCAACGCAACTGCAAGAAAAGTACTAGTTTCCTGTACCAATTGGAATTTCAAAGAATTTCTTAAGGCGGTATTATATAATATAAGGAGCATTCCCTACAATATTAGATTTTCTAAGATTTCCTGTAATTTCGATCGGTCGTTTAAAACCCTTAGTCTATTGGGACCTGACGTTTCAAAGTCAAGACGGTTGGTGTTCCAGTCTGCCATATTTTATTACGCAAGGATTTGCTAGAGTATCAGCCATTATTTTCAAAAATTATCGAGTAAACCGTATACACCGAAAATAAACTGTGCACTAAGCTATACAACACGTAACAGGGAATGGAAACAATATGTCCGAAACCCATCGTTCCACTCGTTTGTTCCGCTATACTAACTTCGCTAAAAAATTAAACTGTCTACTTAAACGTTCCAATTTTTTGTAGAATCTCCACGAGTAGTCGATGTAGTCGAACTACAGGTATTTCAGCCCATTTCCGGTACTGCAATACCTCCAGTTGCACAACGCCAATGAACTAATTTTTTTATGAGTTCATTGGTGCTAACTTTTAGTGATCAGTTCTCAGGTTTACGACTGTAATCACATGCAGACCACTCATTTCAGCCGAAGATACCATTGACAGTTCGCATCGGGCACGCAATAAATTTCACCATGACCGGGGACATAATCAGTAATAGCGTAAAAAAATATTGAAATAGTCATTAAGCTCAACCAGTATGTAATAAAAGTCCAGGGAATCTCCACCTCCCGTACCCATATACACATGGATATAAGTAGGCTGACACGTTGCAAAAAATTGTATGGAAGTTCGTGATTTCAGCAATGTCGCCATGGTATCTAAATATTTCTGGACAAATTGCCAACCGCACATGCAGGACACTAGAATGAACTAGAAATGGCATGTGAGCGTCGGAAAATGATAACGTGTCAAGTGATGGAAATCACACAAAAAGTTTATTGTTTTGCATTGATTGTTGTTTTGCTCGTTCTCATGCGTGAAACGTCAAAGTAGCTACGATATTTATGTGGGTTTTGCATAAAACGCATCTTTGTTTAACCGAAACCGGTTCCGAGCTCGGTTGCAAAGAAAAATGGGAAAGATTATGGAAATGTTATTTTTGGGGAATGGAGATTTCATAGGCGCTGTCATATTATCTCATGCGTACCATATGCAAACTACTACTAAAAACTCAAGTACGGACTAGCAAGCTTATTGTTGAGCACGATATCCGTTTGACAGAACCTACCACCTAGAGTAACATCTTGAGAGCAACGTAAGAGTGATTTTTCACAGCAAGCATAAACCAATAGCGATCCCGGTTCGGAAAGCCGTCTCCCAAAACAGGAATTAGAATATAGAAGGGCTGGAGAACAACGAGACCAGTCCGTTTTTTTTAGGAAATTTACCAAACGCGATCAAATGCCGCGCTTTTTTTGTTCATCCCATAAACGCTCGATAGTGTTGAGATCAGAACTTTCCGGGAGCTCCAGGAAACTTGTGTTTGTATTTTATAGTATACATGCGATCGATCATCTACGAATTATTTTTCGGGTCGTTTTAGTATTGTGAGTAGATACCATGACACATATTTAGTTTCTCGGCGAATTTCTTCACATTGCTTTTAAATAATTCCAGATATTTAAATAATCCATGATGGTCTCGATAAAGTTCAACTCTCCTACCTACTTATTTCCTCTTCACCACCATGCTTTACAGTGTACTTTGCTAAATCCATCCATCATTGTTTTTTCAGCCTACCCTTATTCGTCTATCTGGTTTGAAAATATTGAATTTTTGCTTATCAGAGAAAATCAGATGTTTCCGAAAGTCGTTTATTTGTTTTATAAAAACTGAACAGCGGGTACCAACCTTTTTTTCTATACGTTTTGCTTATACATTGTTTCTTTTATGGTATTCGGGAATTATACCCGTGATGATTACCTGTGACGATTCATGGCTCATCGGACCATTTTACATTAATTTCTATTTAAATTTTGCTTTTCAACTGTACTGCTATTGCTGTTTAACTCATCTTGCAAGCCTTCTTAAGGGGGTAGATGCACTCAGAAGCGTAAAAAAAGGTATATTTTAAAAAATTTATTTTTTACAGTAATTAAGTTTATTTTGCAAAATAAACTATACCGAGTTTTTATACAACGCTTTAACTTAACATTTATGAAAAAAAATATAGATGTATATATTATTTATTAAAATATCGCCATATTGGGTGGACCCTCTCCCGCGAGTAGTGCTTCGCGGTGACCATCACAGCAGCCTTCTGGATCATCTGAATTCGTAAAACTAAGGTGAAACCTTTAGTTTAATAATAAATCCAGTCTTTAATCGAAGCTTTTTGTTTTTTTTTGAAAATTCACAAAATGATGGCATTCGAAACTTTGGACTCTGATTTTCGATAAAAAGTTATAAGTTAATTGTTTAAAAAATATAGTAATTGTCAACAAAAATCAATATCCTTCGATTAAAGACTAGTTCTTAATGCCAAAAAGATAATATTAAAATTTCATCAATATCCACCGAATGGTTTTCGAGTTATATTGGTCACCGAATGGAAAAACACAGTTTTGAGAAAAACGCGTTTAAAGTCTTTTAAAAGTAGATCTTGTTTAATTTTGGTGCTAAGTATCTAATTGAATGGAAAAAGTTAAATTTTGCGTCGTTTTATCTGTTGAATCCGAATATCACATTTTGTTGCTGATAATTTGAAAATTTAATTGTTTATAGCTAATTGTTTAAATAATTTCTTTGAAAAATTTAATTTTTTTAAATTGATTTTTTATTTTCGTATATTTTAAGAATTTTTAAAGCGAAAGTATTCAATACAAAATTTGGTTAAATTCAATATTTATCGAGTTATTAAACTTTGAAAAATTTTTGCTAGAAAAATTTAGTCCGACTAACTTACACTCGTTTATCACATAAAATTTTTAGCCTAATAGAATTATTTAGATATTGATATTGAATCATCAATACCTGGACCATATAATAGAGCTTCTACAAATTTCGAAACTTCTAAAACATCTAGCTGGTGTTGTCTTCGAAGCATTCTTCCCTCGCGGGTATTCTCGTTTGCCCGCCTGTCCGCTAAATTTGTTCGTTCTGAATCTCTATTTTCCGTATAACGGTGAGAACTGGGTCCGCAATCAATCCCAAGTGAATTCATAATCAGTAATAATGAATGTGAACCCTCATTGAACAAACATGCAGCGATATATGCAGCAATTTCTACTATAGTGCTGCTACTCCACAATGTTTTGGACCTTATTTTCCACACTAGCTGGTTGAAACTTTCATTATTATTTTGATTGAAACCACCAATACATCTCAAAAGTAAATTATCATTACTTAAATCTTCATAAACAGGTTTAATAGCATTTAAAACAACTGGATGCAAGGGCTTATAATCTTGCTCGTAAGAATCAAGTTCTGCTTTAGCTTCAGCTCGTTGATATGAGCACCAAGAGTCTTCACCTTTTTGACACTTCTCGTGTTGTGGTTTTTCATCCGTTGAGCTGTAATGATAAAATGTTGCCCATATCGCATTTTTCATGTTCTCTAGCGAATCACAATGCCAACGTATGGCTAAACCATAATAAACAGTTAATTTGTCAATCATTTTCCCTGTCAGTTCAGCTTTTCCTCCAAGACCGGCTTGCTTGGTCTTCAATGAACGCAATCGAGTCCCCATACGTTTTTGTACGTGGCCTATACACTCTTTCTTATTTATTACAGTATCCTTGTAAGGATTGGCTTTCAAAACTCCAGAGTACGTTTTTGAATCACCATCTCCAATGTAATTTGTATATTTAACTCCATACTTTGATTCTGACTGGGTGAACATCTCAACAATTGAGTCAACTTCCATTTTGCCTGATGATCCTTCGTGATTCGCAGAACAGTCTTCTTTAAGATTAGCGCTCCACTCTTCATACTCAACAGTATTTATTTTATGTTTCATGTATTCACACCGCTTACAATAACTACTCTTGATATTTAAATCCAGAATTTTTCCCGTAAAATAACCAATAATCGATGAAACCCCAAACGAAGAAGTAAAGCCACGTTTTTGTCATGTTCCATCTCAACAGTCAATTCATTAGTTTGTTTATTTTCAGCATTTGATGTTTCTCGTTTTTCTTCATCTACAGCTTTTTTTAATAATGATTCAGCGACACTTTTACTACTATCTAGTATTTGCTTCAATAACATTTGGAAGGTAAAATTTAAAAAATTTTCCTAAAAATTGTGGCATGTCCATCAGACCACAAAATTTTCGCATGGCTTCATATCCCAATCCTAGGACTCTACTTACAAATATGAATCGTCTATTTATTTCATAGGAACGTCCTATAAAAGAACATGAGGGAATATTTCCGTGAACGCAATTATTATAAGCCACTACAATTTTAAATCCCAAGCCACGTGTACTAGCTGTCTGAAATTTCACGTCTCCATCACACTCCTTACACTTGGCAATAGCAGTAAAAATAGATATAAAGTTTATTATTCTGTATTCAACACCGTTATCTTCAGGCGCACTGTCTTCGAGATCACGTTTTATTTTTTTTGCTGCCGAACTAAGAACACTTTGATCACATTCCGCTGTCTTTGGATTGAAAACATTTTTTCTTTTGACAGTACGCGATTTACGAACACCATGAGACTTTCGAAGTCCTCTTGAACATTTCGCACGATCCATGATAAAATTTTCAATACAATTTTCACAAATCAAAAAACACGTGTATCGACTACTCACTTCCAATGTCAAGTGTAAAATGAAATTTAACCAAAAATGTTCCATCTTATAATTGAAATTATTCTATTCATAGAAGATAAGGGCACTTGCAGCTGCCGTCCGCTACCTGCTCTAGTCACAATCGAGATGTTTAATGCTGCTTCAGTAATTACTAAATATCTTGAAAACTATTCATCGGATTTACTTGAAATTTTCAGAGAATATTCTTAAAACATCATACTTTGATGTTGAAAACTAATGAAAAAAAAAGAAAAATCGATTTTTCAAAAATTCTAAGTGCATCTACCCCCTTAACAATGAACATGATTATGCGTTCTCCTGGTCTGTTAATTTTTGATGTCATGCTCTTCCAGGCTAATTTTCAAAATAATCTCTGTTTTCAATGTTTTGATGGAATTTCTCACCATAAACCGGCTTCGTCCAATTTTTCCATCGGTCCAGTTATCAATTTAACTGAGTTATTTATTTTCTTTTTGTATTAAGATTCATTCCCTCTCAGTAATATAAGTTTCCTCTCTTATATTTTCACTATCAAAACTTCCAATATTCGTATCAGATTCTTTCGAGCAAACTTTTAAGTTTTATTTATTCGAACAAATTCACAATCGATTTGAAAACAAAGCGATATAGTGGTAGATCTGACGTTTCTTCATTTCATATCCCGAATAGGGATGCATATACGATGCATAGACATGTCATGTACATGACTGTCGACGCTCATGACTGTACATGAGCGTCGTGAGAATTTGATTTTGCTAATTTTCCCTTCATTAGCAGGGAATACAACATATTTGAAATTCGATTGAAATTTCAATGATTTCCAAGCGAATAAAAAAGAATATACATATACAATAATCAGATGGAAAACAAATTCATAAATCACCAAAAAAAAAAAATGAAAAATAGATTACTTTAGAATGTTAAGTTTCTGATTTGCGTATCCAAATAATTCATCAATATCACTCAATATCTCTCAATATCTCACACCAATATCTCATCAATATCACGCATATGGTCTCCTAAATGAAAACAGTTTAATCAATATAATCAAAAAATTAAAGGATATCTACATTTTCCAATATGTTCCGCCACCATCATTTTTAAAATTGACAGCCAGTTAACATTACAGTTTTCTGTAATTTCTTTTTATTTCTGTATATGGATGGTCATACTTTTAATTTGAACATTGAAATCCTAATGAAGTTGGTATGTATATCTTATACTTTACTTAGTCAGCTGTAAATTTAACTGTGGAAACATTGGAATTAGTTAAAGATCGTATTTGCCACATGTTGTTACGTATTGTGATGAGTAGGCGACATAAAAACAAACAATATATATATATATATATATATATATATATATATATATATATATATATACAAATAAAGGAATAATTAAATAAAATAGAACTAAGAATAAAGTTTAAATAAAAACGTTTATAATTAAGTTTAGGTATTAAGTAATATTTAGTTAAATAATATTAGCAACCCAAAAAAAATAATGAAAAAAATCTCAGTAAAAAAATGTCAAAAAAAAAGTCTCAGAAAAATAATTCCCAGTAGAAAAAAAAACAAAAAAATTTCTTGGGAGTTATTTGGGAAGAAATTTTCCATCGATATGATTCACTTGTTTGTTGTGAAGATATCGCTTTAAGAAGAATAGAAATTGAAGATATGAAAAATAAAGTATAGAATTCCAGTATCAAGTGATGGACAATAAAGTATGGAAATCCAGTAACAAGTGATGGAAAATAAAGTATAAAAATCCAGTATCAAGTGATGGAAAATAAAGGATACAAATTCTTAAATAAATTAAAGGATATAAATTGAGGAGAACAAAGATAATCAGGAAGTATTAGCAGCTGTTTGAAGTGTTTAGCTCCAGAAGTCCTCAAGTCTCAAAATCTTTGAATCGCAAAGCCCAAGAGAACATTTTGATCGAGGCCAAGAAGATAGTAAGCAGGCAACAGAGGTGGTCAGGACGCAGTGCAGCGGAATTCATTCAAGTCTTGAAACCAAGCTGAGGTGGAGATTCGTGTTGGAGGAAGCAGAGGTGGTCAGAATCAACGCAGCAGAAGCAAGTAAAGACCCGAAATCAAGCAGAGCTGGTCAGAATCAGCGCAGCACAATTCACGTAAGTTAAATATTTTATATTTACTTATTTATTTGATCATTTCTTTTAATTTATTTTATATAATATGAAAGAGTAAGCTCTTTCTGTGTGTGTGTGTGTGTGTGTGTGTGTGTGTGTGCGTTTATTTGACGAGGAAGGATCAGGGCTTAAATAATATCCTAAAAACCCCACGCCCGCCCGGTGAGCTAGTCGGTTAAACGTAACTTCCTTCGCCTTTGTATTTTCAAATAACCCAATCTACTTAACATTGTTCTTTCTTTCGCTGCGATGCGACCTATCGGTTGCCCCAATAAATCATTATATTATTATTAATTATATTTTTTTTTCAATACACCATAATGTTGAGCCGACTTCAGAAAATTAATTCATCATCTGCCTGTGTATGAAATGGGCAGGATTTAATTCTTTTCGGGAAATGAACATTTTTTTTATTATTTTTATAGTGAATTACTTTTTCACTAACAGTAATTATATTGATTTAATGATAAAATAATGCTTATGATTATTTGGATAACTTACGCGAAGCAAAACAAAACAGATGCTTAAATCATAGCAATTTGATAATGTTTGTAACCATAGTTCGAAAATCCGAAATTTTTAAGCATTCATTCATACAACCTTGGAGAACTTTTTCTAAAGTTTTTGTGACTTTATGTTAGTATAAGTAAATTTTTGAGAAAACTGAACAGGAATTTCAAATAAAGTTCCCTGTGCATTATCTTATTCCTGTATGATGTAGCCAGGCACTGGTTTTGGAGATATTTTGCAGTGTGACCACAATTTAGTCCCATTCAACAATTAGAATTCAACAATTTTCAAATGATTTTAACATCTCTATTATATTGCAGTTACTTCTACAAAATATTGAAATTTACTAAAAAAAACATACCAAGAACTTATATTGTAAGTAAGAATACCAGGTATTGCCTTATATCTATCGCTTATCAACGAAAACACACAAAAACAAGCAATATACTAACAATTTTGTCTGGCACTGTATTTTCTATGAACCTTAAAGTTGCGAAAGTAACAATATATTTTGTTTGGTTATTATGTTTTAATCAATAATTTCATCTGTTTGAATAATTGTAATGTGAGCATATAACCTTTATCATGAAGAAATTCTTCCAATTGAATTCATATTTAAATACCAGTTTTTGCCTTCCATTTAAATAAATGTCTTTTCCAAGAATAAATGTCTTCATATGTAATATGCACGCATGAAGTTGTCATTCATTCAAATGTAGAAAAGTCATCAGCAGAGTATTTTTCAACTGATATGCAAAATTCTACGCTTTAGAAGTTTCGCGACTGTTCTTTACAAGGGAAATTTTAAAGACAATTACAAAAGGCGTTTAACAGAATTACAAAACCATCAACATAAGGATATTACAAATGCCTAAGGCTACCGTTCAATAAACGATTGCGACATTGAATCCACCCACTAACTATTAAAGACATTCAATTTACAATAGCCATCGGCAATGATAAATTCACTTGTATCACGTGGTAACGGTATTTGCATGTAAGTATGGGTAAATTTCCTTTCATCCCTCATCGAAATGTGGTAGCAAAGCTATCTAACAAGGCAAATCTAAGCGGCTCAGGAGGAAGAAAGTTTTTATCGCAACAGTGATCCTAAATCGTGGAAAATACTCAAAAGGAGGAAATTGGCCATGATATTGCAATAAATAGTTGATTGCTGTCGGCTGCAGAGCCTTGTAGTTAAAATCAACGTTAAGCTGAATTTATGTAGTGTTAAGTTTAATTTATGTTAGTAATATAGTTTTTATTTTAAAATTCAAAATTTCACTAGTGCCCAATTCTGCGTCCATTTACAATGTGAATTGAAACACAATTAGCTAAAAAAAGACAAATTTGGAACGATTTTGAAACGATGGCAATTTAACAAAAAGTGATTGATTAAAAGTCTTCTTTCCAAAATTTTCTCTCGGTCTCCCATGAATGAGATTTCTGTTTCAAATCACACCTAGACAACATTGTACCACCAAATATATTATGATGGAACTTTATTATACAACATATTTCGCTTAAAATATTTCATATTCTGTACTTAAAGTGCTTTATGGTATTGTGAGCCGTTATATCGAGTATGGGAATAAGTTTCCGCTGTTGGTAGACAGATGTCTTTATAGATACTATTTTAGTGTCTGCTGTGGCAGTATTCTTGGAATAAGAAGTTGTCCACAGCAGTAGTCGACATTCCTTCAAAACGTAAACACCGTTTTTTTCACGTGTTGAAAATGTCGACTTTCATACCGAAAAAACTGCATATGCGGGAAGTCTTAGTTCATGATTTCATTCTCAAGTAAAGTTATGCGGAAACTTATCGTATAATGCATCTGAGAAGACTTGCAGAGAGTTGTTTCGGCGTTTTAAAATTGTCGATTTGGACGTGACTGATAAAGATAACTACGGGAATTGTTGGATGAAGACCCAAGTGGAAGCCTAGAAGAATTGTTGCTGGAGTTAATTAGTGTTAGATCTACCGTGGTTAATCGCTTGCACGACATGGGAATGATCCTAAAAGCTGGGACTTGGCTGGCGCATCAACTGAGAGAGAGGGACATCGAAAGACGTTTGGTGACATGCGAGATGCTTCTTCAAAGACAAAAAGGGTTTCATGGGTCGAATTGTGACAGGAGATGAGAAATGCATGTACTTCGACAACTTTAAGCGATCAAAACACCGGGTAATGCCAGGTGCACTAGGTCCATTGATGCCAAAACGGAATATTCTCGCTTCCAAAGTCAGGTTCTGCATCTGGTGAAATCACAGCGGCGACATCTATTACGCACTCTTAAAACAGTCTGAAACAATCATTGGACTACTAGAAAGATGGGAGAAGGTCGAAACATGAAATGGTGCATACTTTTAATGCCATGACTGTATTAATTAATGTTGAAATAAACTAAAAACTTTGTCGAAAACACAGTGTGAATTTATTCCCATACCCAATAAAATGTATAAAATTTATTAAAATAAGTGTTTACGCAATGAGTTGAGGGTTTCCGGTTTTACCAGGTCTAATCACTGAACACCTCCCTTGTCATGTAGAGGATCCAGACTGTAAAAAAAACACCGGATCTCTTCCACTTTTCCCCGTCAAGCGATGCAAGTTTTCCTTCCTTCCATAGGAGCAGAATTGCTCATCTGATGCAGTAAATGGGCGTAAAACACAAAAGAAACTCAACCCCAGGGCTCGGGAGGCATGCATGAAACAAACCCGGAGAATTTACGACTAAACATACTAATTTAGAAATATCCAGGAATGAAGAATCTCTTCGCATGTCTACAGAAGTTCCAGGTTATTAGAATCCACTTTGATGCAATACAGCAGTACAAGTCAAACTGCTGACGAGGTAACACATTAAAATTTGTTAAACGAACAGTTTTTTTAATTAAACGATGTCACGTGATCTTATTTATTTCTAATTTTATTATGCCTATAAAAGTCACAATTTCTCTTGATGTTATCAATCACAAGATCTTGATGATATCAAGATCTTTGAATTATCTCAACGATGAACTAATTCATCAAAAATAAAATATAAATGTTTGCAAAAAAATTTTTTTTTTTTATTTTTGGTGAATTATTTAAATGTAAATAATTTAGATCTTAAAAAAATTGCTTAAATAAACTCGGTACGTTAAGTAGTTTCCAAGAGTTACTACATTTTTATCCTTTTTATCAACAAAACCTTATCCCCTTAATTGAATTATATCATTTTCCTGAAACCTTTTTTCCAAAATGCAAGAAGTTAATTCATTACAAAAGAGTTTCTTCCTATAGTAAATACAAAATATTTTCAAAAAACATTTGTAGTTTCGGAGATAGACGAAGGTAAAATTTGCCTAAAATAGCAAATTGTGAGTGATGCCCAGGATTAAAAAAGAAACATGGTAACCCTTCCAGCGTAACGTTATTTTTGAACGTTTTTTTTTCTGGAACGTTACTGGATGAAACGTTCCATTAGAGGAACCGTTTTCCCATAGCAAATTTGTTTATAGTTAATTACGATAAGGTCCTGAATATAATTTTTATCTATTCTGTTAAAGGCTCTCTTACTCTAAAGATCGTAGGCACCTGCCTAGAGTCTTTCTATGTGAAATAAAAAGAGTAAAGATAAATTTCTTGATTTATTTTTTTAATAAATATATTATGCCTCATAACCCTTACAAAAATTCATTTATTTTATTTTATATTTTTGGTTTTCATTTCTTCATCCGTCTACACAACGGAAAACGTAAGAAACTACGACTATGATATTCAGCCTATCCTGTTGTATGGATCACATATAATAAATCTCATACGCTGAAACCACCTCTATCCCATCAACTATTTTCGGAAGCAATTTAAATAATGAATGCGCAAGCTGGAAAAAGCGCTGTAGAAAAAATTGTTACTGGCTGAAAAGAATTAAATGCCTCCCGATTCGATCAAAAAACTCGTTTACTTTATTTCGATTCGCTTAAGGGAAGTTCTCATATCTAAATACAAATCTTTATTGGTTTTTATCCTTAAAATTAAAGGTACCATCACTATTGCCGCACTCAGTATATGTTAAACATACCCAACTAACCGAATCTTTATTAAATATCCTGTGATCCGTCTACGAAATGGTGGCAACTTTTACAAGACAAATTAAGTCAGGATAAATCTCAACGATATAATCCACGCGATGGACCAGAAGCCTTAAAGAACCCGTTAAATCATCACTCAATTTAAGCCTTTCATTCAATCCGTAACGAGGAAAAGTACGAAGAAACTTCGTTCATTCGACATAATCTGAAAGCCAGCAAAATCGAGCATTAACTTCCACTTCAGACAAATCTCCAAGTTGTGCGACAAGGACTTTCCTACTTTCTATCCTGTAAAGAGTTTTCCATGTGACTACTAAGTTTGCCCTCATTTTTATGACTTTGTGTATTCGTCCTGTATACATGTTACCTTCAATGCCATGTAGCACGTAAGTATGGAATCGCTAAGGAGAATTATGTGCACCGAAAGTGTTATCCTACTTTTAATATTCTTCCTTCTATTGAAACAACATAGTATAGTGTAATATAGAAATAAAGAGTGTTGCAAATTTCCCATAGCTTCTATATCTACAGTTTTCCTTGGTACGTGTAACTTAGTTTCGTATGTCCTTTTTACTGTTATGAATTTCGTACACGTAATGCCTGCAGCTTGCAATTTGTTGTTTAATGTCGTATATGTGATGTGCATTAAGCATTTTGCAACCGTGATGTAATTAATTTAAAGTGATTTCACGGGAATTTGTCGATTGCATTGAAAGCTCCAAATCGAATGTAATCGTTCGAATCAAGTTAAAGTAGATCGGATAAATTAACATAGGTGTTTTTTTCCTACTTTCGGGAAGATGTTGCGTACCACGGCTACCGCAGCGAAATCATTTATTTGACAGTGATCTTTGGGTCCCCTAGGTGACTTAGTGAGGCCGGCTGCGCACAATCTGTCAAAGTTCTCGCGGATCACTTCCCGTGCTGAACCACTTTCATCTCACAAACGTAAAGCAAATTATGGGTAGAGGGCGAGGGATCGGGGGAGGGATGCTCAAAGAAAAGAAATAAAAATAAATGTTAACAGTTTATACTATAATTATTCAAAAGGAATTATAAATAAATACAATATAATAAAGGGTCGTGTTTATTACAAAGTGTTTATTACAATATAATAAATAAATACAATATAATAAATTTTCCTAATTCACTTATCATGAAATAAACTGAAATTCTGCTCTTCCAAGTATGTTTTGAAATTAATCAAAACCTACTTGTCAACTACGCGGTGGAGCTGCTCAAAGCTGAGCTGCTCTACGCGGTGGAGCTGCTTTTGCTCAATCACAAAAATTTACGCATTTTCAAACGACTTCAACAATACTTGCTTATAAATAATCATACGTAGTATAAATAAATGGACAAAAGTATCGTGATCTGCACAATGGTCACAAAAATTGCAATATTTATTCAAGCACATGTTTTGTTTTGATTCGCATGGAGTTCTCAAATATTCAAAAATATTATTTCGTCATTAAACTGATAACATTATGAAGAAATATCATTACATTAAGTGCCCATCTTCAAAAAGTTTGTCCTAGACGAACATTATTTCAGGAAGAAATATGCCCTGTGCAACAAAGAATTTTGACAGATGCTTAACTTCGGATTTAATTTCTTGGAGCCGAATGAACATGGGGAAAATACAGTCAGAAGTCAAATATATTCAAATTAACAATTTCGTTGTTGATATCATTAATGAGAATGTCCTTATACTGAATGAGGTTTATTACTGGTATATATTAACGTTTTTACCAGTTTTAAATAAGTTTGGTAGGTATAGAGTATGATACATTGGCCGATTTTATGATAATTTCAACGTAACTTAAAAAGTGTGACCATTCCTTTACAGAAATTGCTTTTCTGGATTAAATTTTAACTCACTGTGTTCGGGCGCGACCCTTTTATCGAACTAACGCTTTATCAAACGAGCCCTTTAGCGAACGGGCTCTTTTTTCGTGTGTTGCTCACTTCGGTCAAGTTTTCTGATTCTATTCGGTCACTTCCGTTTTTATCTGTCGATCTACTCCCCTCGTGTTTTTGAAAATAACATTACATTGTCATCGGTGAGGACGTTCGTATGACTCTTGTCAGTTTTATTAAATTCAAAAAATTGGTGGAAGTTGCCACCCGTGCTACGAATCGACATATTCAACATTGTATCCGCCGTTCAATCCTACGACGACAATCGACAGCGGCGAAGCCAGGTGCTTCACATCATCGTTCAGCGTTTTCCTCTTCGTCTAAGGCGGTTTAAGAATAGATTAATGACAGCCCTGAGGGCATCGTCGACAGTATATCCATCTCCTCTTCCCATATTCTATATACCGTCGACACATCGAAAGAAGCCACTATTTCGATAACTGGAACTGGTAAGTCGCGAGAACTTTATTTATTTATTCATATAAATTTTAGTGGTGACGCGAAGTGCTTTTCCGCCCAACGTGTCATTTTAGTGCCAAAACCTGGGAATCTGTGCCGTGAACCAATTCGTCGGCCGTAATGCCCCCCGTGAGCGACAAAATTAAGAGCTCCTTGGTGGGAGCCATCGTGCGTCGCGACAATTTCCTCGCGGCCACCATCATGCTGCTCGACAAAGCAAAAGGTACTACCGCAATCCAGCCACACGTTGCGCAAGCGTGGCTAGATCAATTCCACGACATCGAGCAAAAATTTCGAGAGGCTGACGACACTATAATTAGCCTCAACGCTCAACTGCCGATGGAGGATCAAGCGGACCCTGCTTCGAAATTTGCCACCTTTTTCGAGATATGCCTTGAAATTAAACCACTGTTGCAGGAGTTCATCGAACGTATCTCGAAGTCTTCTTCAACGCCATCTACTTCTTTCCTCAATTTTCCCCTCCCGAATGTTAGAATCCCCAAATTTACCGGGTAGATTGAGCAGTGGCCGGAGTTTATCGCTTTATATGACGCTCTAGCCCACAAGAATTCATCATTGACGGATGTTCAGAAATTTCATTTTCTTTGATCTTCTATCCAGGGCGAAGCCGTCGCCATCGTGGCCAACCTTGACTTTACTGCAGTTAATTATCATCTCGCCTATATATAATGTATATAAACTGTATATAAACCAGATTTTCGATTTCCCCGCGTCATCTGGCTCCTTTTTGGAAGAGCTGGAGCAATTTACTATAACGCACCACAGCGCCGTGCAGGCATTGTGAGCGCTCAACATCCCCGACTTAGGTGACTTTGTGCTGTTCGCGTCGATTCGACGAAATTTGAGCCCCTAAATGCGACAGCGATTCGAGGCACAGATCGCCTCAGATGAGTTACCCCGCGTCTATGACCTTCTCGCCTTCGCGACTCAGCAAATCCGCGTGTTGGAGAATACGGCCACCACTTCTGCTTTGCGCGCCCCATCACTCCCCGAATCGTCTGGTCGTATCGTGCGACGTCCATCGTCAAGCATCTCCCGCTCTGCTATTTCACCTGTTCATAGAAAGTCGCCCGCACCTCGTAAACCTAGCTACGCTACGACTAAATCGCGCTCGTCGGCATTGTCCAACCAGGACTCTCGCAGCAGCTGCGTCTTCTGTTCTTCGCAGCACTCTATTCGTCAGTGTTCCGAATTCAAATCCTTGACATGGCAGGAGCGCCGATCATTCACTGACAGAGCCAAACTTTGCCGCAACTGCCTTTCCAATCTTCATCGCACCGACGACTGCAGTTCAACTCACTCTTGTCACACCTGTGGCAAGAGGCATCACACCATTTTACACCCTAGATCAGACGCTCCGACAGCTGCACAGTCACCCTCTTCTGTTAGGTCGTCTTCTTCATCTTCGTCGGCGAGCTCTCTAGTGACCGTCCTAGAACAATCACGCTCTCCGTCTCCTTCTGCTATAGCGTTGGATCCATCTTCGTCTAAACCTGATGTCAATCCGATAGACCATCACCGAGCAGCACCTTCTTCTAAATCCCGATCGGATTGACTGCCAGTAACATCAAGTCTGGCATGCCATCGTCTGTTATCTTCTTCGTTTAGTGCTGCGACCAATTCTCAGCGTTGTTCCATCCGTTCTCATACCTCTGATCTAGACCATCTCATGCCCACCGCATGGGTCAGACTCAACAATGGCCCTCTCAGCTACTTACACGCGCTCTGCTGGACACAAGGAGTCAACATACTCTCATCACCTCCAAATGTGTGGCTAGATTGAATCTGACCATCCAACCTGACATCATTTATTTACGGACTCTCAACAATTCGGGAACCTTACGCGTCCTCGGATGCGTTCATGTTACGCTTCATCATTAGGGGACCCCCTACTCCCCATTAAAGCGTACGTCATCAGCACCCTTATTGACCCCATGCCACCTACGCCGATTGCCCGCCAGTAGCCTGAGAT
This sequence comes from Stratiomys singularior, assembly GCA_954870665.1. Lineage (NCBI taxonomy): Eukaryota > Metazoa > Arthropoda > Insecta > Diptera > Stratiomyidae > Stratiomys > Stratiomys singularior. The sequence continues at coordinate 109,025,262 of OX940877.1, read as the reverse complement.
GAGCAGGTTGGGTTTAGCTGATCTCGCCTATAACTTGCCACTACCCGTCAACTTATTGTTAGGCTCGGATGTCCTGCCATTGATAATGCTCCCTGGCGTCGAACGTCCTACTTCTCAACTTCCTGGTGCCATATTCACCACCCTTGGTTGGGTCCTTTACGGGTATGTCGGGTTGTCCGTATGCCCGATACCGCCGTCCTTCTAAGCACGTCACCTTTTCCGCTGACACCGTGGATGGGAGCACCCAACGTCCCAAGCGCAGACGGCGCTTAAACCGACTCACGATCGGTGGCTCTTGACAGGTCGACAAACCATATGACTCTCCATCACACCTTCTCATCCCATCGCCACCCCGTCCTGCTGCCCAGCCAATCTCCAGTGGACTTCCTGCACTCTCTTCATGTAAGTCAATACACTCTCCAACGGAATCATCTGGTTTATTGACATCCAACTCGCTTGAGTATAAAGCAGCTCCCTCTTCGGTCTATTATATGCAACCAACGACACATAATTTCTCTGACTATTCCTCCGGGGAGTCTCAACTGCCTGAGGAGACTCTAAATGACCTCGTTCGCCGTTTTTTGGAACTCGATCGAGTTACGGATATCATTCCTCTAACCCCACCGAAAAGGAGTGTGAGGCACTATACAGCACCACCACAACGCGCACGTCCACTGGCCAATATATAGTGTCTCTGCCCTTAATATTTTGGCAACTAGGCTTGTCAATGAACATAGCTAAGCGACAATTTAACCATCTAGAGCATCGTCTGCAGCGACATCCGGAGCTTTTTGAGGCTCATCATAGCTTCATGCGGAATTATCTAAACAGCGGCCATATGGAACTGGTGTCGGAGTCAGCCAGTTCTCCACCATATGAGCCCTACTATATTCCGCATCACCCTGTGCATCGACCTGATGATCCTCCCACTAAAATTCGTTGATTTTTAATGCTTCGTGTGCCTCATCTAATGGCAAGTCATTCAACGATCTTCTATTAACTGGTCCAAAACTGCAAGCCGACATCGTCAGCCTTCTGTTACGTTCTCGGTTGCATCGATTCGTCTTTACAGCTGACATTAAACAAATGTATCGACAGATTCTTGTATGCCCGGAGCAAAGAGACTATCAGCGTATCATCTGGCGCTTCTCAAAACATGACCCCATTCAGTCATATCGCCTGAACACCGTCACTTATGGCGTATCATCTGCTCCTTACCTAGCCCTTCGCACTCTCCAACAATTAGCCTTTGACGAAGGAGCCGAGTATCCTGCGGCCAAACATGCACTGTTGGAGGAAGTTTGTGTCGATGACCTTTTAACTGGCAGTTCTTCGGAATCGGAAGCCGCTCATCTGCGGCAACAGGTGCAAGACTTGCTCACCGCGGGTGGTTTTGAGCTGCGCAAATGGGCCACCAATCATCCTCCCTAGGAGTGAGGGAGGGAGTCTCTTCCATCCTAGGAGACGAATTTCTGGTTTCAGAAATGTTTCCTGGAGGACAAAATCAAATTTATGATCCAGTATAAATTGATTAAGCCCTTCAATCTTTTTAACCACGAAATTGGCATTCAACGTGAGTATGGAAAAGCGGTTAACCAGATCCATTAGTGTTCGTGTATATTTTGTTAGTGTTCCTGGCTGTGAACATCCCCTGTAGCAGCTTCGTCATCATAACTTGCACCATCAGTTAAAACTGATTCTGTACAGGTGCGAAGAATTGTCCCATATTTGGTGTTGTGAGTGTGGGGGCAGTGTGAGTGTGAGCAGCTATTTGCGCAAACGTCTTCATAACGTTTTTCGGATGCTTAGGACAGCCTCCGTAACAAACCGGATGGTGTCCGTAACCAATCGGATGTTGGAGCTCGCTCTTTTGGCTTCTTACACTCTTTATGGCGGTGGAGCCCGTCACACTCTACACATCCCGCTTGCGCATGGCAAAAGCCCGAGGGTTGTCCGAATTGCTGGCAGTTATGGCACATTGGCAAGCCATATCGAAGCTTCAGGGTCTCAATTTGGCATATTAGGTGGCATACATCTTTTATATTAAATATCTAGGTTTCCCCCTTTGGGAGAAGGACCTTGACAAGTTCGCTAAGTCCGTGAAATCCTCGCAGAACGACGTTCAACCTTTTCTCCTCGAGGTGGTAATAGGTGTGGTATTGCGTTTTGAGGTTCGTTATTAGTTTTTTCATTTGGCTGTGGTCCTTTGTCGTTTCGTCAGTTATTTGTATGCCAAGGTAAGGCCTCTTAGGTGAAACAAAGTTGATCTATTTCTTGCTTAGTTCCTTGGCCTGTACGGTCCATTTTCTGGTTTTCTAAGCATGATCGGTACCGCGCATTTTTTGTTGGTTTCGTCTTGTTTCAGTTTCATAGGCTTTGGGAAATGAGTGGTTTTGGCTGTATCTTCATATCTGAAAAAAAAAAACAATTGGCTTAGTGGGTGGAAGAGATCGGAACTCTCCTCATCGAGGGCCTCTTCAACCTCATCTCCCTGTGTTGCTTCTTCCTCGCTAGCTTTTTCCCCCTCTTCTTCATTGGCTTCTTCCCCTCTTCTTCCTGCATGTCTTATTTTCGTCACACGAGGTGAAGGTTGACTCCGCCGATAGTGAGGGAGAGTTAACGGTCTTTCGTTTTTTTACTAAGCTTTTTGCGGTTTTTAGCTTTATAATGATTCGCTGAATCTCCTCATTTTTCTTCAACCTTCAACATCACGTTGTTCTCTCATCACATCGCAATTCCAGGAAAGTATATGTAGAAATGTTGATTGATATCCTCTTGAATGACGAACTAGGTTTGGTGAATTCTACAATGAGTACTGTTGCGTTGGCCTGCGCATGCCTACCATGACATCAACAGTCTACGGACTGTGTTTAGAAGAATGTCTAATATTAATTGTTGGTTCAAGGAAATCGCTTCAAATTGATAGAGAACTCTGTACAGAGAACTATTTAGACAGTGGGTAGAAGCTTGCAATCGGAGGGTTATGCTGAACAGATAAATGGTAGCTCTGCTGACTAATCAGAGCCACTAGCAATTCCAGCGATCGGGATCTAGTGTTATTCAGCACGTTTCTCATTTCAAGAACGTGCAGTATTCATCATATAGCTAAAAGGGAGAAGAAGTACTAAACGCGCAGATTTTCCTCCTCCTCTTTCTCTTTGAATCATTTTCGAGCTCTTCAAATGCCACGTAGAGCATCAGACAAGATTGCGTCCTGTCCATGACTCTTCAAACGGATTTATTTTCTCTAGAATTCCCAGTGCTCAAATGCAACCAACATGATATTTTGCATGATATTGTGACGGAAAATTTCAAAGTTCGTTCTTATTCAGGAAAGCGAAACTCGGAAAAGCGTCTACATGCATCCGTCTGCTTTGAAGCCTCAAATCTCAAATTGCTTAAAAATTCATCAAAGGACAGCACCAATAAAAATCAAAGCCGATCGGATCCATCTCTACTGAAATATCAAACTAGAACTTGACAAACCACATATTAAACCAAGGTAGTTTGGTTTCGAAAGATAGTCAACGCAGTTCATAGAGCAGAGCCAGTGTCAATAGAAACCTCAACCGAAGAAACGCGTCAGAGAGTTCCAGGCTACGATCTTTAAGTGGATCCAATTGTTGTTATATGCTTTGTTCATAATCTTAAGTGAAGAGATTAGCAACGACTTTTAACAATAATTACGCCATTGTTACTCGGGGATGTTTTCTAGAGTAGACAACCAAAGGATACCTCTTAATTACCCACTACACGTGTTTATAAATCAGAAGCAAACTGCAATCCCTAAAATTGTGTCATAAAATTGTGAATAAATTTGCTCAATTCAATATCGTTGTTCATCCGCAAATACTAATCTAGTATATGATACTCGAAATATGTTTTCCTACTTTACCATATGTTAGACAAATCTCATTTCTCACCTCACCTCAATTTGAAATTTGATTTTCGAGATTGTAATCTTAGTATGAGAAGGCTTAACTATAAGACACTAAAGCCTGCAGGTATGAACACATCTTGTAGTCGAATTTTCAAGTGATTGGAACGGACCAAGCTGATTAATGTTGAATAGTAAATAGATTCGATAAACATATGGGTTGAAATCAATCAAGTGACCACAAAGCCTTCAATAAAGATACTACGGTTGCAAGCAGTATTGCAAAGTCGCCAATTATTGTAAGTACTTCGTAACTAACATCTTTAACTATATTAGTTTGCCTGAAAATGCAATTGTAAAACAAATTTCACAAAGCGTTATTTAAACATTATTAATATCGAAATGATCAACTTTTGGAATTAAGGTTGGATATTAAAGAGTTCCACATGGAGACATAATTAAACAAACAGCAATTCTGGTATCCTGCCATACGAGCTGTTTCCTTTTTTGTGCTAGTAAATGTCAACACTGATTACCGATTTCTCAATCTATAATATAGATCACTTTGTTTGAGACACGATTTTTTTACCATCTTCTAGCACGGTATTACCCTTATTGAATCTTACATGTAATCAATTTTCTATTACACTTCTTTTAACGTTCATCCATTCTACTACTAGTAATATTTTTTGTTATTTTGTGGTTGGGAGGGAGGCTTTTAACGCCCTGAGTGTTGGCCCAGCGGCAACCGGACTTTTAGCTAAAAACCTCCATTATCACACCAAGAACTTAGCGTGGAACTGTTTGTCACATTTTTTCGGACTATGCCTCATTTGTCTTGCCTGCCGGCGCCTTCAGGTTAGGGGAAATCGCTCGTTCAGCAGGGATAGATGGGAAGGAAGAAGATTGCTGCCAGAGCGATCACCTCCCTTCTGCGCCAGCAAGCGTCAATTCCTTTTTTCATAATGTGACACGCAGTTCCAATTGTCTTTTGATTTCATCATCTTCCCCGTTACGTTTTCTGGAGAGAGCACGACTATTTTCTCCGAGAGATGCAGCGGAGCGAGTTCGATCATCCAGATGCGAAGAAGGTGTGGCAGGTGTCATTTGTCGTCACAGAGCAGTGCAAGCAAATAAGGGACGGTCACTTTCCCATATTATACAGGTTAGACTGAAGATGCCTGTGCCCACGGGTTCGGGTACGGCACGAGGTACCAACGTACCTGGCTTTCGCTCTTCAAAAAGTAGCACTAGGGGACCAACCTTGGGATAAGCAGCACTGCCGATTCAGAAACAGTGCGGTATGCAACATTAACAAGACAATCTCAGTACGACTCCATGATGAGATGGTCAGCGCAGACGTCGGAGCGGTAAAAGTTTAGTGACTCCGTTGTGCTCACCAGTAGACGTATTTTAAGTAGAAGTTGGTCCCGCGTGTAGGCCATAAGGAGACTTAGAGCCAATACTCAAACAACAGCCTTGCCCGCAAACGCTTGAATCTATTCGAAGAAGCCAATCATCGAGTTAATAGTCAAGCTAAGGTAGTTTATTGATTCCTTGAACTCGGTGATCGCTTTTCCAACCCAAACGAGAATAACTCAAGGGATCCGCTTCTTGGTCAACGGTTTTACCAGTTCGAGAATAAATCCACGGCCTGTCTTCAACTCGCTCATTCGGCGCAGTATCATACATCATAGAGGTTACGTGCTGTAGCAGAGACGACTAGTGCTGCTACGCCATCTGCATAGCTGATCAAGCGTGATTCCTCCGGTAGTTTCATTCTGTAGGTCCGGCGAAGAATGGAACCTTGCGCCACCTCTGATATCACATCAATTCTTCGCAATCCCTCAATATGTCATAGACGGACTACCAGTCTTGTAAGTAGTCCATCAATATTCGCTTCAGATACTTTGGCATCCTGAAATATACCAGAGCACCGAGCACATTTGTCCACCTAAAAGAATAATTGGCATTCCCCAATATCAATAGCGTTCAGCATACATAGGGGGCGATATGTATATGGTTGCTCCGGACTACTCTACAAGCGTTGCCACTTTCCAGCATTTTGAAACTCAACATCTTGCAGGCAGGCGTTGAATTTGCTGAGCAACATCTCAGGGCAAAGTTGGTATACAAAGATTACCATTTCCGCTGGCATACAAACTTGTCGCGTGGGCTTCTTCATTTCTCAAAATTTCATTACTCTGTCCAGTTCCATGTCACTAAAAGGCGAGAACAATTCCTGATATACAGCACTGGGACGAACAGGAGGTTCAGGGAACAGTGCCCTAACCAACTCGCTCATTTTGTTTGCTTCAAACAAATAGGGTTCCTTTGCGACTCCCAGTTTCCGCATGACAAGCTTATAACCCAGGCTCCACTGATCCCTGCTGATGTCCTTAAAAAATTTTTGTTAGCAGCGGGCCTTTATCTCATTAATCAACTGACGAAGGAGTTATCTAGATGACCTGTATGCCAGCATTCGGCAATGTGACTCATCTAGGTCCCGTGAACGTTCGGCTTCGCGGTAAAGTCTGTGACATTCTCTTCGCTTTGCAACGATTTCTTCTGACCACCAGTACACAGCAGGCTTGTAATGTCACGGCCGTGACCTGAGTGTTGAATGGTCGCACGCAGGCGTGATGAGCCTCATGGTGGAGTTCATCACGTTTTCGGCTGAGACTCCTCTTGTCTGCCTTAGAGTTAGAGCTCTCATGAGAGTTCCAGCAAACGCACCGGCATCTGTTTTAGTAATATTTCCGCTTCTGCTGAAGACTGCACGAGCAACATGGTGATCACTCACCTGGGTCGTCCTCCAGTACCCTCTATTTGCATATTCTAGGTACAAAGTCGTCCAAAACAAAAGTTACGTTTTGGACCTTGGGAATCGTGATAGTTCTCAAGCAGCCGCTCCATTGAAAGTTTGGTTTGCTTCCCATGTTCATAACGACATGTTCCGTCCTAGCGGTCATTTGGCATAGAAGTCACCGCCAACAAAGATTCGATCTTTCATCCTCGAGACAGTTTCCTCCAGTTCACCGAGCTTGCCCTGAAAGAATGAAACTGACTGAGCGTCATATCAACACACCTCATCAACACAAATCCATCCCCACTGGAACAAGTCATAACTAGGAGCAGAACACTAACCCGCCCCATATGGCGGTGGTGCCAAATCCGTCACAGTAAAATCCAGTCTCCCCCTCCCCCCTATTTAGGTGTAGATTTTTTACGATCATGGTGTTTGACTTCCAACTGGACAACCCCTGTCACACCAAGAATTGGAACTTTTTGTCGTAGGCCTCTCTGGTTGGAACTTTGGACTAGGCCTCTTTGGTCTCGCCGAAGAGCCTCTTTATCTATGTCATGGAAATCCCTCTTTCACGAGTAATGGATGGGAAAGAGAGGCTTGCTTGCGAATCGGCAACACCAACGAAATTTTGCTATTATCTCACCGATTCTATGCCAAAATTCACGAGCCTATCCAGATCAATCCCGAGAGACTAAGCTAAGATGTTTATCATGAGGTGTTTCAAGCTGATTTACGGTCCAAGAAGTACAATGAGTCTAACATTCCAATCACACGTTTTCTTTAATAGGTTTTCAGCATCAGCGCATTTAATACCGAGTTGCTTTGCCAATTATAATACAAATGTGTTTGTAGGCCCGATTGATGGTTGATAGACCATCCGAAGACCGACTATCCGAACTATTTACTGGCTGGGAGCTTACCTGTACTTCTGTATGTGTCAATGAATGCCTTCCATTGACATGTACCGCCAGATGCGCCTTTCCAGGACAATTCAGAGAAATTATTGAACTCGGGACAATCGGATGAACAATGGAAAAAGTTACCAACAGAAGATGTGAGAACCAACAGAAGATGTGATAGAATGTGAGTTTTGAAAGTATACATTGTAAATTAAAGACCAGAACTTAGTAACATACCCCACGAAGGATTTATACAGTACAGATCCAATCCTGCGATAATTTTCCAACATTTCATTTGTTTCATATCGATATAAATAACCAAAACATCGTTATAAATAACTTGGAGCCACTCTAGCAGTGATCTTAAGGGCCTCAATATAATTGGTCGTCGGTAGCCTGAGTTTTATTATTACCATTAGTATTTTTCTCAAAAACCTATGGTAATTGAACTATGGAATCTATGGTTATTTAAATCTCCCAGCAGTTCAGCAGCATCCTTGGCAATACATAATCTCCGGTGCAGCAAGGCATGGCTTTTTCATCAAAGCTAATGATGATGATTTACTTTGTTTGCTCGGCAATTTCAGTGATACTCAACATTTGTTTGCGAAACATGTCTTTTTTGTCCCGTCTCTTGATTGTTCGTAGTTATCAGGGGGTTTTCCCAAATTTCAGATCAGCTGATGGTCGGTTTTTCTTGCTAAGTTCTCAACGTTTGAGGATTGTACTTGTACATGTGTTCCTCGTCTTGGACCATTGATGCAATCACAAATCGTGCACTACGGTTTCAGTGCTTTATAATGACAATCAACCGTGGATCCAGTTAACATTTTTCGTCCTTTCCTAAAGTCTTGCTCACACCAATATATCTACCCAGAGATCATTTGCGAACCTCCATAAGTGTGAACGGGATCCGGCTATTGTAAGAAACGACCATTACTATGTGTGATGTGTGATGTGTGATCCACGATTTTCCGTTTCGCTCGAGGACCCCGCCGGCTTTCAGCTTTTTATTGCACAAAAATTTAGTATGTTCATGTCGTAGAGACTTAAACAAAAAGAACAATGCTTTGAACAGAGAAGCTCATGAAAAATGAATACAAGAAACTTCATATTTACGCAAATAAAGGATTTTCCCAAAAGATTTTGATTAAATTTCTAGAATATTTCTGGGCGATTATAATAAGCCACCACCAAGCCGAATAGGGCTTTCAACTGAATTGTTTTATTTGTTTGCTTTACGTCACAAAATTCAATTGCCACGTTTTTGGTCGTCATCAAAGATACGTTTATATCTACTGAACAACACACGGGTGAAATCAAAAAGATTTTGAAGTTTTCCAAATTGGTTAAAAAAAGTTTTCTCGACAATCAACGATTGCTACAGGGACCACTAAACAGCCTTTCTCAGAAATCCATTCACCTTCGTCATGGAATCAATTGAATAAAAATGTTTCTATCGATTTCAAAAACAAAACAAGGAAACTTTTTTCAGCCTTTCCTCAATGCGTACCATAAGTTAAATCGTGGTGAGATGACTATGGGGCAGATTTTTTCTTTCTGCAACAAAATTCACAGGAATATACATAGTATGCATGTGTAATCACAAACCCATGGTATAGCACTTTCCGCAAAAGTTGATGGGAAATCATTTTCAAAACACTTCGCCAAAGGAGAGAGCGTCACGAGCCATGTACATGTGAATTTAAAAAAATGATAACTTCAGTCCTTTTTTCCAAGGACATCGAGATCATGAATTATGAATGAGTCTCGGATTTTGCAGACTTTATTCCGCCTATCGATTTTCCCAGCAGCTGCCTCCACCACCTTCGTTAGCCGGCGAAGCAAATGTTATCGCTGTTGAAAGAATAGTAGAACGTACACACGGTACAATTTTTCTACACAGTGGTCGCATCAGCTGAATTCTTCCCCAGGCTTTATGTCCCAAATCAGTGTTGCGTTTATGGGTCCTTGGTGAGATTTTGGAAATAATTTCCGAATAATGCCTTGAAAATGAAACGTCGTAGCGACGTATTGGTTGGCTGAAAATATATGCAGTTGTACTTACTCCTAGATTAAATCTTCCAATGATTATTTTTTTCTGCTTACTACAATAAAAAGGACCTAGTATTCCACGATAAAGTTAAAAAAAATATAGTAATTCTCCACCGCAATCATCTTTCCAGCCAATAATCATGAATAACACCAATCTCCGTTTAAGTCCTATCCCATCCTAGGTGTGTACAACCCTCATACAACATTCCAGGAAAATCTCATCCTTTTTAGAATCAACGAGAAAATTAACGCAACCGCTACTCTACATAATATTGCCTATCAGCGTCGCGTATACGTCCATTACGTAAGCATTTCCCAGAAGTGCAAAGCATCATCACCATCATCATCATCTGAATAAATGAAAAAGGAATTCGTCGCAATGATTCACAGGCTGCTGAGTTGCAAAAGCAGGCCGTCAGCAGGCTCAATCTTATGAAATTACACTTGGATTCGTTAATTAATTTCGCATAATTATCCTCTCGCAGGGAGCTTTAAAAGAAAATTCAGCTTTCGTGTAGATTGACACGCCGGCTGGGAAAATTACGGCATGAAATGTGCCAGAATGTGTATGTATGTCAGGAAATCCTAGCTCAAATGAAGGAAGCTCAACGGGAAGTAGGACTGCTTTTGTTTTTGGTTTTGTGAGTATTCGTGTGCTTAGAACATTTTCTGCTATAGTAGACGAACTTTTAGCAATACCTAAATCTAGGTGAAATATTAACATTTTGAAAATGTTCTTAATTCGTCAAAAAATTCTTCCTTATATGTATAGCAATAATCGAATTACGAATTTCTTATTACATTATCTGTTGTAAATATAATCTTAAGGACATACAAAAAAATAATCATCCTTTCTTCATGACGCACTGAGCAACGTCTGGATGCATGCGTAGTATTAGTAAGAGTAAACGTGGTGTGGAAACGATCCATGATTAAGCAAATTATTAGATTTGATGGATTATATCGAGCATAAAATTGTGGGAATGCGTGATGAGATCTTCGACCAGAGCTGTTTTCTGAAATAAGTCTGCAAACGTCGACCTATATATGATAACATGGCAAACCAAGCTAATCATAAAACGCATGACAGCTGTCATTCAAAGGTAACACAAGAAAGTGTTGTCAACTATGAAAGTTTACACGTCTAAAATAACACACTTTGGTTGTCTCTCTCATACTCTCATTTCTGACATTCTATGCTAAATAGTTTTACAATCATTTAGAAGAAAGTTTTCAAGGCAAATTTTTAAGTACCCCCTAGCGCCCGTGTGGAATCAAACCACGCAGTTGTAACATTTGGAGAACGAAAGACAATCTGAACTCGATGGACCATTTAAAATAAACCTCATACGGAGTGTTAACGTTCAATCACTTCATTCCATCTCATACTGTGGACCATGAAGCCATCCGTATGCTCATGTGTTTTCCGGAGGTTAATTATAATCATTTATCAAAAAGTTGAAATATGTCGGGAAAGCAATCAATATAAAACCATACGAGACTATAAAAATGAAAAATCATTACAGAATAGAACAAAAGAATGATTCGTTCTGCAAACATATGGGTCTATGAAACTTGTTTATTAAAGACAATTAGCAAAAATGGTTCGAAGTATTAGATAAAAGTTTTCGCCCAAATAGATTTTCAAAAATACAAATAGATCCAAAAATGCTAGCAAAAGCAAAAGCCAATGAAAAAAAGCAAAAATATTTTGTCTCCATTAAAACAGAGATTACCTTGAAACAGGGCTAGAAATCGGAAAACCTCTTTTATAAACCTAATTTCATAACCAATAATAAGCAATTTATAGATTTCACCTAATGGAAGGATTGAATTTTTTTACAATTAGCACTCAAGCTTCGCGCATGTTTTCTACAACACAGTGTAAAAGAACTGTCAAAAAAGGTCCCTTTAAAGTATCCTTTTATAACCCAAGAACCACATAGAAACCATAACCAAGCTGCATTCAAAAGTGCCGTTTAAGTGTTCTAGTCCGTCGACTCTCTGCTTTGAACGAAAAATCTCACCTTTAAGTCAACCACAAAGTCGGGGCACAACATAGCTACTAACCAGCGCTATCAGTATTAATTCATAGTAAAAAGCCTTTCATATTTAATAGTCTCTGGTTTGTGCGTAAAACAAAAAAAAGCCCTCTTTATTTTTTTTATCTTCAAAGTGCACTGCAACTATAAATCTACTTGTACTCTTTCTATCTCTGTCTACGAAAAGCGGCCCGGGAGTGTAAACGCTATCTCTGTTAACTCTTCCACTTGATCGTCTGCTTCGATTTGCTCAGTTGGTCAGTGGAGATACATACTGCAGTCAATTTAGTTTGACAAGTGAGGTCTTAATATATCTCTTCACTTCGCGATGAGATTCTGCCGAGAGTACGAATTAGTTAGCTTCATCCTTGTCTTTCCCCGCTAGTTTCTTACACAGCATGCATATAAAAGGAGGATTCTAAGTACTAGACATTTTCAGCATATACAGTGAGTAAAAAATTCTCCGCACCAACTATGTCTCTGACACAAAACAATATTTATTATAAAAATTTAGAATCAAACACAGAAATGAGCAATAGCAAATAATCAACACTCCGGTGCTATCGAATTCACATAGTTTCTAACCACGTTGACGGTCAACCTGAAAAGAAATACAAAGGGAACCTCCAGAAAGTACATATTTCGAGTCAAAAAATGTTCGCACCTTTTGTTTCCTGTTGCTAAAACTTGAGAGTAATAGATTTCATTAATATTTTGTTGATCAGCCTCGATACTTGATAACAGTCCGTAATCTATTTGGCATTCAATGCACTAATTTTCGACAGTATTGGGGAGATATCCTTTTCCATTCTCTTTTAAAGCTTTTAAAGCCTTTTAAAGCTCCTTTTATTCAAATTCGTGAATGAAGTACCTTTAATGTTGCGATCGCTGGGCTTTCGCTTCAAATGAGCCCATAAATGCTCTATCGGATTTAAGTCCGAAGATTGAGCAGGAGTTTTGATAGTGGACGGACAATTGTATAGGGTCCAGAGAAGGCAGATGTGAGTATTTTGTTTGGGATCATTGTCTTGATACAAACTGAAAGATGATAATATCCCCTATTTTCGAGCGCTTTTTTTCAATCGACATTTTAAAATGTTTAAATATCCGTGTTTGTCCATTTTTTCGTCAATGAAATGTAATTTTCCAACTCCAGATGCTGCCATTGACCCCCACAACAATAAACTTCTACCACCATGTTTCACAGTTCCTTTGGAATTTTCGAATTCTAGCTCTTTGTTTTTTTCCCTCCACACAAAAATTCTTCCATCTGATCCAGAAAAGTTAATTTTTGTTTCATCCACGAATATAACATTTTCCCAATATGATAAGGGCTTGTTTATATTGTTTTTAGCAAAATTATACCTTGCTCTAATATGTTCTTTCCTTATATATGGCTTTTTCCTTGCAACCCTACCATGAAACCCGAAACTTTTCAACGTGTTTATTACTGTTTGCGTTGAAACTGTCTTTTTAAACTTTTTTTTTCAATTCTGCTCTTAGAAACACGGCACTCAGGACGGGATTACGTTTAATTTGTAGCTGAATCCATTCTTGTTCCCTACGTGTAAGAGCTTTTGGACGACCGCTTCTAGGATTTTTTCCAAGTGTTTTATATTGATTATAATGTTTTATGATGTCTCTAACTGTTGATTTTGGTTTTCCAACAATCTGTGCAATTTTATTATAAGATTTACCAGATTTCCTCAAATTTATTATCACTTCCCTCACTTCAATGGGAGTTTCTTTCCTTTTACTTGTCATTTTAAACACTTTTCACAACTTTCACCAAAATCCAACACGTTTTACAATAGGCAGCTATTGACTGACTAATTTCCATCGAGCAGCAACTAAAAACTCGGGGAATCCCCGTGCTACATAGGAATAAATATGATAGTGCGAACACTATTTTGGCCTAAAAATTTGACCTGTGATATACTATTCTTCTTTACCTCTTTGAATTCCAATTTTTACCGTTGACTTTTTTTCCTAGTTACAACGTACATGATAAAAAGTACGGAAACACAGAAAAGAAATCATTTTTAGTTATTTAAACTTCAAAAATGGTATCTACAAATGCTTGAAACGAAGGGTGCGGACACTTTTTTTACTCACTGTATGTCTTGCAGCAATTCAGCACATATATGTTGCGAATTACACAATTCGCGCTTCTTGTCAATAACATGTACTCTAATAAAGAAATAACATAAGAAGGACGTTCAACTTGACAAACTTCAATTTTCTAGTCTGACTCCACCACGAACCGTATACTACATCTTAGTAAAAACAACTTTTAAAAATGTTTCTTTGTAGCTGACTCGAACTTCCAAGAACTTGTCTTGTTGCTTTTTCGAAAAATAATACTTAGATTTATATAGAACTGATAACTTCTGGTAGCAACTGGTTAAGAAAATTTTGAGCATAAATGTAATAAATTAATTAAGGAATTTAACTCTGACAGTCGGAAGATGCTGAAAACCTTCTAAGCCTCCTCGGAACTCCTTAAGCGAAATAGAAAATTTAACATACCAACAAATTTGAAGCATCAATTAGAAACTAGAACCGAGGCAGGATGAAGTTATAAATTTCAAAAATCATATTTGGGTGAAAAAGCATGACTGAAGCATCAGTTGAAAACTTTCTACAAATCTAAATTTCAACATGAATGTTCAAAATTTGCATATTGCAAATTTCAAGCTAGTACACCGTATCTATATATTTCCATCACATTTGTATTTAATCCTTACCGCAGTGATTCCAATTTGCAAGCTGACTAGCATACGATAACATATATTTCAACCACTATACGAATCCGTTTAAATTTATGTGTACTTCTCCCAAAATTAACAACCCCGTTAAATGCGGAAAATCACGAAACAACAACAATTGGTAATGGCCAGGATAAAGACGAATTGAAATGCTGCAAAATAGTAATTCAGGTGCTCACTGAAGTGCTAAATAGAAGTCCCTCAATAATGTTGGTTCTAATGAAGTAAAGAGAGTCGTGTAGTGATTTGTTAGCTAACAGAACGATGCAAGTAGCAAATGAGAGGATCTCAGATAAGAATGATTGTTTATCATTATCTTGAAATCTAGAAGAAGCGAAGAAACTGAGGCTTTCAATTAACACAAACGCATGACAACCGAATTGAGTTTCCATTACCTCCTTCATAATGGTATCGATAAAAAGTTATCAAAATTAACGATCTGACCATTGTAATCAAAAGCAATTGTAATCAAACCTTTTTTTGTAAATAAAAAGCCTTCGATCGCATTATTTGCTTCTGCTAGTTGCCAACAAATAAATTTCAGCAATATGGCGGCATACATAATGGTATTCATATAATGCAAATGTTACAAGCAAAACGCGACACATTCCGTTCTTTTTAGTATGTACTATTAATCATCGGAATAGCTTACTTGAGCACTTGCTTCTCGCTTATTTAAATTGGTGTTACCACCAGTTTATGAAAAATGTATGTGGTAAAGGTAGCCGAAAATGCACGAACTTTACGCTTACTTTGACGTTTCGCTCATAAACGCGAGTGATATGTAAACTAATCAATAAGCATCTAATTTAAACGCGGGCCACTCACCCTTTTTTTGCGCTAGGAAAACGAAGCTCGTTTCTTTTTCAACGAAGCTCGTTTCACGAGTATTCGACAAAGCCTATATGTATTTTTTTACTAGAAATTGACAATATTCGACAATAGTATCGCAATTTTTTCAAGCGCAGCTAGTTATGCAGCAGTATGAAACGTGAAACTGCCATACAATGCTACGCGTCACCCAGCCGATGTATGACTAGTGCGTCTGGTGCGAGAGAAGACTTTCAGATTTATGGATTATCGATGGCCTTTTTTTCGTTTTGGAAAACGGTTCGGTTCTACGTACAGTTCTAAGATACACTTTACCGCTTTATTACAGGTTTAAAGCATAATTAATGTAAACGAATTTTATATTTTCTTCAGTTACATTACTATCTATGGTGAGATATTAACTACAAAAAATGTGAATTATCATAATTGTGGTATAAAATTGTGTTCCTTACGGCGTATCAATAAGTAACGTGCACAATTCGGAAGAACAAATTATGACCTGCAAATGATATCGAAGGAAAAATCGGTTCTATGACTATTGTCTTGCGGTATTTGAAAAAGGTTTTACGATAGGGGAAAATTCTATGTTTTTCTTGGATGCGAACACATAAATAATTAGCATATAAGAAAAGGCATTTAAGGCAACTGATAGAAAGTAGTAAGTTAGTAGATGTTAGATATTTCAGGAAGAAAGTAAGTGGTGATAAAGAAATTTTGTGATCTGTATGTGTTACTGTTCACATCTAAAAAGATAAAATTATGTCTAGTCTCATGGTTTTAGTTTCCTTAGGTAGGGATACGTCGGACCGTTCTATTTTTCTTTGTTCGGGATCATTAGTTTGTTTTTCTTTTCACTTAACCCTTTGCGGACGACGACTTTTACGGCCAGATGAGGTAGCAGGACGAAACAATTTTCGCGAATGCTTTGAGTGACTTACATGATGCAATAAAATGATCATACATAAAAATTATCTTTTGAAAACGTTATATTTCAATTATCTATCTATATTTACATATTTATATCTTTAAACCTTACAGGAATAACTATCTACGCAATATAATAACTTTCTTTACTAGAATTACGATCTGTAAAGTCGATTTAAGTGATATGTTGTAAGACATTCACCAAGGTGCATTCGTGGTTTATCTGGGCATGTATCAAAATAATACGTCGTCTCATGTCTTCAACCTGGTTTGTTACAGGTCGAACAAGTTTTGTTTTCCTTCTTTGTCACCGTAAAAATTAGGTGAAATTTTCCGTTCAGACGAACGGAAAACGTCGATTTGAACCCCGATTTTGTAGTTCGCTCTCGCGGTTGTCGAGAATCTCCACTCAATTAATTTACCAAATTTTTTCAAACCTCTAAATGTGTAAGCGGCTTTTCGTTTCTTTGCCTTTTGACTTCTTTGTACTGAATGTACAAATTAGAATAGTTTGCGCCACCTCAATAGGGACTTCCTAATAAAACAAAACGTCGAACAAAACTGATCTGCGAGATCAACGCCACCCATAATTTAAGTGTAATTTGTGATAGTATTGGGCTTTGAAATCACCGTCAGGACACCATGCCGGAGTATTCGTTCAACGGTACTCATTTTTGGATTGTGATAGTTGGTCAATAGTGAGACGATCCTCTTATCCTTCCAAGGCAAAATCATATTATTGTTTCTACGATACGCAATCATAGATTTTCCTTTTGAAATGTGTTTTCTTTTATATTAAAAAAGTGGTAGTTTTTTGCTATAGTCCCAGTCAAATGACATTTTAATTTATGTAATTCATTAGCTAACATGTAACTAGTATAATTTGAGTCAGTAAATATGTGATACACCTGCGCTGCCCCTGTGATTTTATTTTGGCATCATTGTACACAAATGTAAAAGGATTCTTGTTGAAACTGGAACGTCTGGATTTAGCAATTTTTCCGTTGTAAGGCTGCCATAAGATAAAATACCGCAAATGTAACCAGTATTGGAATCTGCTAATGTATAAATTATGACCCCCATTTTGTCGGTTTTTGGGGATTATATGTGATAAAAGAAATTCCACCTTTGAATTTCACGACAGATTCGTCGACACAAATTTTTTGCCTAGGTGTAAACTAATCCAAAAGATTCGAATTTATGTAATCAAGATAACCAGTGATGAGCTGCAAACGTATAATCCTGCTACCTTTCTTTTCGTAAATGCAATCTCCAAAAAATTTGGACAAATCGATCTCTTGTAAGGTGTATGCAAAAAATGGAATTTGGATTTAAAATATTGGAATTGGAAATCATCACTATCCCCGTATTTACAATCACTGAAATAAATGCCCGAAATTCCTCCTTCTTGGCATTGTACCAAACTTTCCAGAGTGACCTAAATTTTAGTGTCTTTCCCTCTAACTTAGTAAGTTATTTATATTTTTTATATAGTTATTTGAATTTGTTATTATTCGAAGGACTAGCTCTTCGGTAAAGAACATCTTGAAAAATCCAAAGGTTCTCTCACATCGGAGGGTACGTGGGGTCCTGCAGATTTTTCATCTGGCATAAATTTTATTCTGGGTTGTGCTTCCTCAATTTTTTAGGGATTCACAAATCACACAAATCACGAAACAAATTCTTTTGACGCTTTTCCTAACCTCGGCAGGCCTGAACTGAACTCGGAACTGTTAGGACTACACTTTTTGAAAAACGTTTCTAAGAAACGATAGTGCATTGTAGATAAAGGGAACCTAAATATACACCAACTGTCGCCTTTCAGTCGTCACTCGTCCCGTCGCACGAAAAGCCGTGGCGACCAAGAGTCGCCTCTCGCCCTGCTTGCTTCACACTGAAAGCTTCGTATTGCTTACTAAAATCTTAAATTGTAAGCTCCAGGACATTTGATTTGCAGCATTTGTAGCTCTCTACTACACAGGCTGTAATGTCTGTAAACTCTTGGAGCTGCGGTGTCCGATAGTTAAAAAGAATAAACTTAAAATGCATTTACAAAAATTTCTTTCACAATACGTCACAAAATTATCAAAAATCAAAGATAAAACTATAAATTGAAATTTTTTCCCGTTCAAATTTTCCAAAAATTTGCTTGCTTTCCTTGAAAATTTTAATAAAGTTCAGGTACAGTATTTATTAGATTTGCCTCGGACTTTCTTTGATTTTCTTTAAAAAATAATGAACTGAAACCTATAGACCAAACTTTATTCCTGAATAGAAACCATTCTTATAATTTCTTGGAATTTGCTGATCTCATACTTTCTGTAATATTTCAGGTTAATCATTTAGTACCTAAATTTAAATTTACACATGAATACACGTTTGTTTAAGCGCAGGTTTCACTTCCTGATTAAATTATGTATCGCCAAAAATATCCGACCAAGTTATCCTTGCATTGATAAGATATCCTTTTGGCCTTTGCTTATGAATAAGAAACTTGATCCAACCAACAAGAAGTAACTCAAATGAACCATTCATCAGCTGCATCCGTCGGCATACGAAGACACGCAAAAGACAAGTTTCCATTCTACCCTCATATGTAAAGCAATCAAACATATTTCCATCTTGTAAACTTTCCGGAAATTTCGAATGGACATTTCATTAAAAGTATCATCTTCAACATCAAATGGCCTCAGAGTTGATTGGGCTCCTTTGTTGTCCTTCGTCTCGTACCAGGTTCTATAGTACTACTAATGAAACACTCAACCTCATCCTTCAGCCTTTCGACGTTTTTGCTTCCAAAAAGAGAACGAGCGGTGAATTTAATTTCCATTGCATTTGAAATCGTATCAGAGAGAAAAGGACATTTCATTTGCAAATACAATTTCAAATGTTTCGCTCACATTTGCTGCAAACATGAATACATACATTTCTGCCGAAAATGACTTTCAAAGTTGTTCGTTTGTTTGTTCCATAATGGAAATGAATATGTTTTTAAGGTAGAACCATTCAAGGTGAAGACTGTGTTACTTGTGGTTTTACAGGATATTCGTGCTCTTATTGTTGATTTAGTGTCATCACCAACAAATAAATCATCGTTATGGCTTCTCTGTTTCCATTACTTAGAACAAGTTTAATTTCTTTCCTCTTCTATTCTAGTTTAATTTTCCCTCTTCCATTAAAAAGTTCTTTAGAGTCCTTGTAAATAAATAAGCTTTTTATTTCGAAAAATTTGACTATGCTGCCATTGAAATATTCAAATTGCACATTACGATTCGCATATCATAGCAACAAGCTTATTTATTCACATTCACAATTACCATTAATATGCTTGAGGTCAAGATTTTGTGCACATGATGTTATCAGGACCTCGATATCATTCCTTTCTCTGAAGAATGACCTCCCACTAACTTAGCGAAATTAACAAATATGGTACTTATATTTTTGCGTCAACTCCTTATTATGCTGGATATATTTTAATATTCTCTAATAGTGGGATGTGTTAGGGAATCTAGATCCACAGATAGTATTCCGTGCTTGCCTGATGTGATCCAAATGAAGGGTTGCAACCTCGGCGAGATTGAACACTTGTTGTACAACATAAGCAACACATACGATTACGTACAATTTCCGCTACCTGCAGTTCGGGATGGATATGAACAAGTACTCGATTTGTGTAATTGAAATCATTTTTTACTGGTTAATGGATATACCAATTAATCGGGACTTAAAAAATCAATTGATCGACGATTTCAAAATGGTTGGAGTGAAAAATAGAGATTGGATACAATGAAAACAACGAACTCCAAGTTTAAAAAAGTCCTTATATATTCACGAGAAAATGGAGCAACATAATCTGACAGAGAAATAACAATTACACCTACTGGAACCATGTGGCTGAGACCTGAGAATATTGAATTGTATATTATTGAGATGGGAGAAGTATTGGGCGTATTCATCAATCCCAATACCTATCACCAACTTCCTTAAGGAATATGAGTTTATTGGCCATGTCGGCGATCAGCCGGCTTCTCTGTTCCCTTAGAATTTCACTAGCTTCAGAAAAAAGCCTTTCTGAAGGAAGTGACGTCACTACCGCTGGCACATATGTTAAGGCGACTTTAGAAACTGCTGGGATATGTTTCCAGCATAAGACCGGATTTTGTTGAATCCTTTCCTGTGGCGTTTTGAAGCAAAAGAAAAACGGCTAAAACTAAATTTCTCATTAAGCCCGTCTGGAGTATTGTGTGGTGCCGCACGACTTTTAGACCACATTTTCTGGATACTTTTGCGAGGAGACCCGGCATCCAGACGCGTGATCAAGTCACTAAAAGTACCCATCACACAACATGATATGATGTGTGAAAACAAAAAGAATAAACTTGGGGTGGGGGTATACACCCCGACGTGTGAGGGAGTCCCGACCTCATGCGGGCATCTCTCCAGCAATCTTACTCGGGATAAGTCGCCAGGGCATTTTTCAGTGGTGGAGCACTTGGCCACTGAAGAATCAAAAACTACAAGTGAAAAAATCAACGAGACAGGCATGTTCGCCCGGAGCCCAAAACTACTGCGAACTCCACCTCAAAGAGTGGCCAAGCCTATCCAAGGCATTGAAAAAACATCGAGCAAGCAAAGGCGATGGAGCGAACGATACAAGAAGCGTAGTGGAGGCTTTGGGCACTGGAGCCATCGATCCAAAATGCCATTCTCCGGGGGTCGTCGAAAGCCATAAACCGAGCAACGTCGAAAGCGAAAACAATGATGCTCAACAGCAACAAGACCCTCCTGCTGACAGTATACCGAGAACCTTACCTGAGGACGACCTGATCACGAAAATAGCCATTGACAGAAGTGAGGAAGAGCGGCTAGCAAGAAACATAAGCGCACTATTAAACGTGATGAGAAATGCAACGAATGTTCAAAAAAATGTCAACAAGGACATCGAAAATGGGATTGGCAAACAGCACTATCGCCGCAGGTGGCTACGGGCAGACAGTGAATCGAAAGAGCTTAAGAAAGTTTCTGAAAATAAAAATCCCTTCACCGAAAATGCTACTCCATTCGTAAAAGGCAAAAGGGTGGCATGTAGCCCACTTAAACCTATCCGTAGGAAAAGGGCGAAGGGGCCGATAGCAGTCGAGACAGGAGACATCAGTCAAGAGGAGGAGAGAAATGCTGGCTTTCAATTGGTGTACTCTAAATCGCAACAAAGGGCTGCGAAGAAGATTCAGTGCGTGACAGCAAAAGATTCTAAACAGGCACCCGAAAAGCAAGAAGGCACGAAACACAGAGCAATGTTTGAAAAGACCAGGCGCAAGCAGCGCAAGGATGCTCTTTTGATCAAGTCTGCAGACGGGAGAACTTACGCCGAGGTCCTCATGGAGATCAGGCAAAATGTGGAACCCAAAAAAACGGTGTCTGTATACGAACGGTAAGAGCGAACAAAAAGTAGACCCGTAGAACTCGGAGCGGAATCCACCAAACAGGGCCTATTCGAGAGCGCTGTCAAGGACCTTCTTGGCTCTAAAGCTGTTATCTCGACATTATAACCAATGGCTTCTTTGGAAATAAGACAAGATACCTTGACTGCATTGTGGATGCCAAAGAAGAAGAAGATTCCATTAGGCAAATTCATCCTACGGCAGAAAGCTTTAGGGTAAGGCTGACGCCTACCAACCCTAGAGGGCAAAGCGTCGCAATAGTAGAAATCCCAGAGAAAGACGCTGTGGAACTCCTGGCCAAGGAGAAAATTAAAGTCGGCTGGGTTGTGTGCAGGATACGTCGGAGGGTAGTCCTAACTCTATGCTACAAGTGCCTTAGCTTCGGACACATGTCCTTGAACTGCAAGGGGCCAGATCAAAGCAAACTGTGCTACAAGTGTGGCACTTCCGGCCATAAGGCGAAAGACTGCCCAAACGAACCCAGTTGCATCTTGTGCAAAGATAAGGGACGGAAGTCTGGAAATCTGGCTCATATTCCAGAAAGTGGTAGGTGCCAGGAGTTCAAAGATGCACCAAGCAAGAAAAGAGCAAAGTCATGATCCAAGTCCTGCAGATCAACCTACACCGTAGCTCAACCGCACAAGATTTACTAGACCAGGTTGCGAGGGTTGCTGATATCTGAGCAACACCACAACAAGGAGGAGGATGGATGGTATTGTTATCAATCCGGCACCGTCGCCATCTGGGTACGTGAAAGTGCTATACCCACAGTTCGAACTTGCTCCAGCGGAAATGGCTTTGTGCTCATTGGGTGCGCCGATTTGACATTCATAAGCGTCTATTTCACGCCGAATGAGTCAATTGCATGTTTTCAGAGCAGGCTCGATGAACTGGAGGAAGCTGTCTGAGAACCCTAGAAATGGCGGCTAGGAGTGAACTTCTCATCATGAACGTTGGGAACACACCAACTTTTCGACGGTAAGGCTTGTTGGGAACTATTCCGGATGTGACATTTGCCTCGGAGTCTTTAGTGCCTAGGATACACAGATGGAGGGTACTGGAGGTATACTCGGCGAGCGATCACCAGAACATTGCTTTCGAAATTGACGAGCGTGCTACTCGACGCGCATGAACCCAACCTTCAACTGTAGGTTGGAATATTTCTCAAATAGATGTCGACTTTTTCGCTGCAGTTCTTATGAGCGGTGAAACGATGACGGCCTCGACACGATAAGCTTGATGTGTACTGGTGGTCGGTAGAAATCGCTGAAAAGCGGAGAGAATGTCACAGAATCCGCCGAGAAGCCCGACGATCAATAAATCGAGACGAGTCACATTCCCGAACAGTGGCATAGAGGTCGGCTAGAAAACTCCTCCGTAGGTTGATTAACGAAAGCAAGGCTCGCTGCAGGCACAACCTCGTTGAGGACATCGATAGGGACCCGTGGGGACTGGAGTAGCTTATCATGTGGAAACTAGGAGCTGCAAAGAGGCCATGTGTCCTCGAAGTGGAAAAAATGGACGAGATTGTTCGAGGGCTTTTCCCTATGCATCCTGTTCGTCCCGATGATGCAGATATTAAATGTCCTGGAGGATGCCCACTTTTTAGTACCATCAAGCTGGATGAAACGATGAAAGCTTTAAAACGAAAAAAGGCCGCAGGGCCAGACGAGATACCAGCGGAAGTGATGCAGGTTGCACATCAGCTTTGCCCTGACAAGCTGCTCACTACTTTCAACGCCTGTCTGCAGCAGGGCGTGTTTCCAAATTGCTGGAAAGAGGCGAGGCTCGTGGGGAGAAACCATCTTCATATCGGCCCCTATGTTTGTTGAACGCCGCTGGGAAGGTGCTCGAGGGGCTCACTAGAAAGAGACTTGGAGAGGCCATTCGAACTGTTGGGGATCTGTCTCCTCAGCAGTACGGCTTCAGGGCTGGCCAGTCCACGATCGGTGAAATAGCAGAGGTAGTGAATGCGGAACGAATAGTACTACTCATATCACTCGATGTGAAAAATGCCTTCAATTCTGCTAGATGGACAGATATTCTTCGTGCTCTGGAATATTTTAGGGTGCCGAAGTATCTGGCGAGGATATCGAAGGACTATCTCAAAAACCGGAAGCTCATCTATGACACATTGGGAGGCTGGCGAAGAATGGATTTGACATCAGGAGTGGCGCAAGGTTCCGTTCTGGGTCCGGTCCTCTGAAATGTCTCGTAAGATAAGCTTTTGAGGTTGCAGTTACCGGGGGAGTCGCGCCTGGTTGGCTACGCAGATGACGTGAGTACTAGTCGCCGGACGTACTGTCGGCCAGGCACTACTCAAACTGGGTGCGGTAACATGTCTAGTGAGCGAATGGATGACAGATCGTGGGCTTAGCTTAGCGCTGGAAAAGACCGAGGTCGTCGTCCTGAACGAGAAGCAGATCCCTCGTGTTATTCTTGTTCGGGTGAGAGAAATGATCACTGAGTCGAAAGAATCAATCAGATACCTTGGTTTAATGATTGGCTCCGAGATGAGCTTTCTCGAGTGGGTTCGAGCATCACCGGCTTCTCCGGGAGTATCGCCTCTCAGTCACCTTATGGCCAACACGCGGGGACCAACCTCGAGCAAAAGACGTCCACTGATGAGTGCAATGGAGTCAGTGCTCTTGTATGGCTCCGAGGTTTGGGCGGACGCTCTTAGTACAGATACGCACCGAACGCGTCTGGCACAGGTGCAGAGGCAAGGAGCTTTGCGGAGGCGGCTGCATACCGCACAGTCTCTAAACCTGCAGTGCTGGTAATCTCGAGGGTGGTCACTTGCAGACGAACGGAAACATGTATACTTACATAGGGGGAGTCGGCGAGAGAAACCGTCAGCCGAAAGGAACGGAGAAGGACCTTAACCTTGTGGCAGCAAATATGGGAAAACGAAACGCGAGGCAGGTGGACCGCACGGCTGATAAGTGACTTGGGGCCGTGGTTCTGCAGAATGCATGGTGAGATTGACTTGTACCTGACGCAACTACTCAGTGGGCACGGGTATTTTTAGTCTTACCTGTATAAGAGGGAAAGTCACCATCCCAAGCTTGCTTGTTCTGCCCGGGGATGACGGACGACGCCTGCCACACGTTCTTTACGTGTGCCAGATGGACAAGACTCCGTTCGCATCTCTCGGAAAAAATAGGCGTGCTCTCCCCAGAAAATGTAACATTTACATGTAATGTAAATGATGCAATCAGAAGAAAATTGGAACTGTGTATTGCATTACGTACGGACAGTTCTTCTTATAAAGAAGTGCATGATGGATCGCTTAGCGAGGGAGGGGGTATCTCTCTGACAGCAATCCTCTTCCTTCCTATCCATCCGTGCAGAAAGAGGGATTTCCCTTAACTTGACGGCACCGCTAAGCGATGATAAATGAGGCCTAGTCCGAAGTAATGTGACAATATAAAAAAAATTATTATCATTATTTTAATCACCTGAGGTCGAAGAGACCGCGTCTGAAGAGGTGTCAGTTGAGAAACGAGTGGAAGATACAATCTGATTTTGCCGTATCTGTTTTGAAAGGATATTTATGGTCCTGACAAGACTGGGCTCATCCTTGAAATACATCTTCTTGAACCTGGGATTTAGGATGCACGATAGTGCCTCTGACAAACGTCACGCACCTCGTTGCGAGAAATTTTCGTTATTCCGAATATTTCTCGTCTCGCATCAACGCATGGCAATCATTGTACGTTGTCGTATGCAAACACATGTTACTTGACATTTGACATTTGCTTGACATTTGCTGCGAGACTCTCGTCGCGCTCTCGCGTCGTCGTCTTGCAGTATTGTATTTCGGCCTTTAAGGAAAAATTATAAGGTGCGTTTGTTAACCGAGGGGTTGGCATGAGGATATGGACTCAATCGGCTCTTTTATAACTGAAGATTTTACTTAGGTGACTGATATGTTTTAAGGGTGCTCTTATTCTATTCTTCTCTGAAACTACCATCACCTGGAATGAAAAAAAAAATTTTGTAGACAGGTCAAAATAGAATGAGAAAAGTATCAGGTAATCTTGTAAGGAATGTTGTAAGTTATTTGAAAGCGATTTGTCTCAATGAAAGATAAATATATCGATCTTGAAATCTAAAATCACAGCGAAGAGACAAGTTTGATAATCGTTATAAAATAATCGATCACTGGATTAAATCGACCCCACGACCATCCCCAAATCGATTATTGATCAAAATAATCGATTATTCTGATAAATCGATGCGCAGCCCTACCAACAGTAGCGATATGGTTGTTAGACGGATTGGTGGTAGTCAGTGGAAAGAAAAAGTTATAAATTCATGAGCATTGCGTTACCTGAGTTGTTTAAAACGTAGAAAACCCCGACGTTCTGTTCTCTATGTAACTGTAAATAGCTCCAGAATATGTGCAACTGAGTTACAAATGCAATCGCATACTCAATCGCATTACTCTGTGTCCATCTACGCCGTGCATTTTAATAGCATTGTGTCCAAATTCGGCAATAATCGGAATATGTGGCACTATGGAATTTATGGCACTAATTTGAAGTGTCTAAAGATTGTATCGTTGCAAACGCAACGCTGTCAAATTTTTCCACTATTTCTTTTTAGTAAATGGTCAAACTGGACTGAAAATCTATACGAATGCAAAATATTCAAGTAAACAAATAAAATTGACCAAAATTTTAAGTCAAATTTTCCAAAACACAGTGAAAAAGTGAAAAACTTGCAAACTCCAGACACCTTCTGATTTGTGAACGCAGTCCAAAAAGAAAATTTGAATGTTGGCTTTCAAGGGTCTGATTTTTACGAATTAAACATGTAAATTACGTTGTCGTTATACGTTACTGGTTGGTTTTATTTAATATATTTCGTAGTTTTTTTTATGTCTTTTGTTGGTGGGTTGAATTTCTCTATTTGCAAAATACGATTATGTGTAAAACATGCGGTTTTCTACATTTTAAAACCACTTAGGGAACGCGAATATGAAAAAAGGCTGGGAACTACAAAAAAATATGTTCCGCAATTTTTACTTGTTTGCACTCTACTATAGCTAAGTATCCATGAAAAAGACATTCCAGCTCAATTATCAACAAAAATAAAGATGTGAAAAATTCGGACCATTGCGATTTCAACGATGCAAACTTCAGACACCTTTACTACTATGGTTTTGCAATACGACGAAATGTTAGTTGAAAGATGATATGAAAAAGGAAATTACGACCACGGTTTATCATTTGATCTCGACTAATCACAATCTCGACTAATTGCGACCTCGACTAATCACGATCTCGACTAATCATGATCTCGACTAATCATAATCTCGACTAATCACGGTCAAGACTAAACATCAGTTGTGTCCCTTATGAACATCCAGCTCCACAAAGACGCACAAAAAACAATCTGCAAATAAGACTTGTCAAGATATGATTTGCTTGAACAAAAATTACTGAAATCACAGTGTTTTAAGCTGCAGGAATGCTTAACGATGGCTACTCATCCGTGCTCAAAGTCATGAGTGACCTAGGTTTCACAATTAAAGTGGGATGTAAGATTTTAAAAAACCCGTAAGATAGTAATCGAATGAGGAGGCAAAAGTGGCCTTCGTTGTATTCAACCAAAGAGGCCAGAGCTATACGCGCTTTTCTCGGAACCGTAGGCTCGTTTTAAGGCCGAAATACAATATTGCGTCACGGCGATACGTGAGCGTGATGCGATTCTCCCTCGTCGTCACGCAACGCATTCAATTTACAATGCACGCGATGCGAGGAACATTAATGTTCATATGACAAATGTCAAATTGGTGATATTTTAAATGAAATTTGCTGGAAATTGTTTTTGATTTTTTAAAAGTTTTGAATTTGGCATATTCCTTCGTTTAGCAAATAAAAGCCTTAACTAGGATGCACGAAATTTTCATTCAAAATTCATTCATAATAACCAATGTACTTAAAAACTAATTAAGGCGTTTGAATTTCAAATTTCACTCAAGCGCCATATTGCATTTGACAAACGTCACGCACATCGTTGCGAGGAATTTTCGTTTTTCCGAATATTTCCCGTCTCGCATCGACGCATCGCAATCATTGTACGATGTCGCATACAAATGCATGGTACGAAAACTGCTTGACATTTGCTGCGAGACTCTCGTCGCGCTCTCGTATCGCAGTTTCGCACTATTGTATTTCGGGATTTATGATCCTGGCATCGCAGACTAAGGGTGGGTAATAATAAATTACATATAGGGTAAACTTACCAATTATTGACACTTTAACAGCATGTCATAAGATATCGACTTATAAGAAGAAAATAATGATACTCAAACCCGGAAGGTTTTTTGAATTAGCAATGGTATTATGTCTTAAATTAATTGAAAAAGTAGTAGCTAGCATATCATTCGCCGAAAACTATTTAAATTTTTATGCAGAAGGACCTTAGAATTTGGTCCAATCATTGACAACTAGTCATTCATTCTTCACACGCTTGTACCCAATCACTGTCACCCTATTACAAAGCCATAAAAACAAATGTTTAAACGTAAGAAGACTCCGGATTTTCAGTAACAGAAAATTATAGAAAGAAACTTTGTCTGATAAAAAACCTATCAGTTATCGTCGTCCAACAACGCCTGCAAAATTTCGTGATTTCTCAATGGCCTATTGGAACTCGCTTTCTCACTTTGAGTTATCAATTTGCAACTCATTTAATGATAAGTTATTTTCTGAAGAAATCATTTCACCAATATCAAACCATTGATGAACACAAATTTTTTGAGGCTTAGATATTCTTCATTTGCAGGTTCTATATTTGTATCTAATAATTCCGCAATCCATACGTCTCCAACAATGCTTTTGAATTGTTCTTTGCTTAGTATGCTGGACTTCTCTTGATTTAATGGTGGTTTAGTTTCTTCATTCAATGCTGGCGGCTTAGTAGCTCCCAAGTATTTCATGGAATCTGTATTGGGAGAGTTCCAAGGTTGCAACCCATTGGCATTGAATCCATTGATGATCGTTTATAGCTTAATCGATGTTTCTATAGTTAACTTCAAAATGGGAGCAAATTCAGTTTTGGTGAGAGCTTCCATTGGAAGATTTGTCCTCCAGTTAAGAACGGCTTTTTTCCATCCGCTCTTAAAAGGCTTAAATGCAGAAACATCTGCTGGCTGAAGTATTCGAGTGACATTTGGATATAAAGTTATTAAAATGATTTGTAGTTTATTACATAATTCACTTACACTCAGTGTTACGTGCGTTTTGTGCCCGCCTACAAAAACGATTACTGGGAATTGAGTGTTTTACTGCACGAAATGGGGATATAAAATATTTTCTAGATAATCTAAAAAAATGACGGTTTTCATCCAGCCATTGTCACTCAATCCAATACCCCACCCTTTTGGGACATTTGCAGCTACTTCTTTAGGATGTCTTTTATTCGGATAAATTATCAAAAGAGGTGTAGTATCACCATTGGTTGTGAATGTAAATAACAAGGTTATGCTAAATTTTGCTTGACCCTGGCCTACCTCATAGATATTTTTTTCGCCTTTACCAGCATAAAAAATTCCAGCTACGGGCATAGCTCAAAATTGGTTTCATCTCCATTTAGAACTCTTCTAGGATCCTGGAGAATATGGAAGTAACCATTGGATTCCAAATATGTTTCGATGGCCTCAAACCACTTTTTAATGTCTTGCTTAGAAACACAAGCACAGGCTGAAGTTACAGATCCTGCCGTTTTTTTAGTTATTTTGGTAAGTCTAAAAAGTTTTAACCCTTTTTTGTTATTTTTCGATTGAATATTTCTTTTATTTAAAATGGATTTTATTTAAGTACATATTGTCCATTATTATCTATGACTTGCCATTTTTTAAGTAGAGGCATTATTCCATCTGTGTAGAACTTCTAAGGTTTATCGGCGAAAAACTTGGCCAAGTGATTTTCACAGTCCTTTTTGAATTGAATTTTTTTTCATTAAAGAAGTTTTGCAGAGACAGAAACAAATGGTAGTCTGATGGTGCAAGGTCTCGATGCATCAAAACTTCCCTGCCAAGCTCTGTCAATTTTTGCTGGGTCATCAAATATGTGTGTGGTCCGGCATTGTCATGATAGAAGACAACGCCCTTTCTATTGATCTATTCTGGCCGGTTTTTGTTTTTTTAATTGCTGACAGCACAGAGCCCAATTGAGTGTTTCGCCAGGTTCTAGCACTTCATGTTAAACAATTCCTTTCCAATCCCACCATACGACGCCCAAAAGTCGAGTCTCTTTGAGTATCCAGTCTTACGAAAATGGTTCAAAACTGTTTGGTGATGGATATTCAGTTCCTTAACGATGTCATGACAGCTTATGTGTTGGTCTTCTTTAATTTATTTTTCAGATTTCATCGACTTTTTTAATGATTGGTCAACCTGAGTGAGGTGCATCTTTGACATCAAAATTTCCCGAACGAAAGCG
The DNA here is from genome assembly GCA_954870665.1 of Stratiomys singularior. Taxonomy (NCBI): domain Eukaryota; kingdom Metazoa; phylum Arthropoda; class Insecta; order Diptera; family Stratiomyidae; genus Stratiomys; species Stratiomys singularior. The sequence goes on along the minus strand of OX940877.1, from coordinate 108,995,160 downwards.
AGCGAACCATCTCTTGGCTGTGGCTTTTGATAAAGTATCTTGACCACAAATCAGACACCACAAATTTTTACACGAGTCTGCGATGCATTCTCACCTTGATCGTAGTGTTATTGTAAAATACAACGAATTTATTCAGAAATTTCACTCATTTTTAAATGAATACAACTTTTGACACGAATGACGAAATACAAAACTGTCCATATGAATTTTGTAGACTGAAACTTCACCTTTCAAACGCATGTCAGTTTGACTCAATCTGATTTGTGTTGCCCGATATATGACAACGAACACCATTTGATGATAAAAAAGGCTCAATACTTTTTAGACTATGCAATATATTAAAGTTTGCATTAGTTGTCAGAAAACCAGTGTGACTCATATTTCTTTTTCTTCCAATTTTTTTTATTGATAAAAGTTATATACAAAGCGAAATATCATATTTTACTGAAAAATTTTTCATTTATCTGATTTCAATTGACTAACAAAAGCTGCGCATTCTAAAGTCCAAATTAAAAAAGGTAAGTTTGAGCATCGGTAGCGCCGTCATTTTTTTTTCTTAATTTCCAAGAATTATTTTCTTAATTTCTATAAATTCCTTTGTACAAATTTGAACATCCTCATCATTATGTGATTTCATTCTATGCAATATCTATGTTTTTGTGAAAAAAATTTTGAAAAAACTGTTGTCTGGAGGGTTTTCTCCCAAAATATTTCATGACGTCTTCTAATAAATTCCGAAAATGGACCTGTTTTGCATTGCATTCAAAATTAGTGGAAAATTATCAAACCAGACCTAATTACTAATCGTGGCAAAATTTCTGTTGGCGAAATCCTTCATTGCTGCGGCATCATATTTAAAAAGGAACCAGTGAAATAATGTGCTCCTGTGAAACAAAGTGGTGAAAGAATTTCAACAATTTTTTCAATGATTTATTTAATGTGTTAACCTCGTTTCTCTTCAACAGTCGTTGAGTGCTGAAAAGACTTTTCTAAATTCATTTATTGAAATGGTGTTAAAGACCTCGGTCACATTTTGTTGAATTGAATTGAATTGAACTCAACTGGAAGCTCCGGTCTGTAACCATAATTTGAAACGGTGGGCGCGGTGAACTAACATGATTTACCATGATAGTATGAAATATCGCCTAAGAACAAGTCAATATCAGACGTCCTAGACCAGGTCACAAAAGCAGAAGAGAATTACATAAAAAAAGATACGGTCCAAAGACATGTCAAACATCAAATGTGGTTCATGGTTACGAGCAACTGCATAAAATTATGCGGAATATCAGCATGCACTAACAGTCTTAGAACCTTATTCATCTTAAAGGAATAATTTCATTAAGAATTTTTCATATAACTCTGAAAAGGACGATGCAGTTATTTTGCAATGCAGAATAATGTTTGTCACTTCGGTATCCTTATGCCCCGCTACACTGTAACAATTTATTTGTTCTAAATATTCATCATCGCCATCACCATCGTCGTCATTATTCCGGATCCTTAACGGTTGACAGAATTCATTTCACTGCAAAAATGTTATGTTTGTAGCCCGGACGTGTTAATTTTGCAGGCGTCCCGGAAACGCTCCTTCAATATCAATAGGACGTCATAAGCAACAAAAGATCTAGGTGACTACTGAAGCTGTGGGAATGTTTTGTTCCACGGCGTTCGTTGTTCGTCATTCGTTGCTTGTCTTGAAATGCACATCAGCACCATCATCCTAGCCGTCGTTATAATTTCAGGCATCCTTATTTTGGTCGCGTCTGGTGGCAAAGCAGCCACACCCTGCCTTGAATCATTTTGCTTTTAATTTAAACGCTCGTTCATATCACAGATTTCTTAACGATGAATGGTCTCCCTCACGGAGTTAGCATCGCTGGTATGCATAGAATTCAGCATTTAGTCGTTCAGTAGAGATGAAATGAAACGTCCTACTTTAAAGCGAACCAAGAGCATTCCCAGGATTCAAAAATGTTCTTTCTATTTGTTTTTTTCGACTTTAAGGTATTCAGTCCAGTAAAAATTGAACAGCAAGCGCAATGAAAATGTTTTTGCTGGTTATTTGTGAACAATCGTTCTACAAAGCTTCGGAAAGATTTCAATCCTTAAAGGATTTCATAACCAAACATTTGCACTATTTAAATGGAATGCCGTTAAAACTTCTTTATTTCCATGGAATCAATGACGAGCCTGTTTTTTTTTGAATAGAATGCTTGATCCTCACCAAATATGACTTGGTCGCAGACCCACCGAATCCATATTTAAGGGGATGGGCGCTGGGCTTCAGTTGTTGGATAAATTGAAATTTTTAGGTCCACAAACCAAAAACTCTTCTAGTTTAACACATGTTTGAATATTCTTAAATTTTTACTCCCCTTAGGATAGAATCATTAATGCCCTTATGAGAAATGAATGCCATATGTGTTGAGGATGGTGAATATCCGCAACTCGCGTCGATTGACAACTAGTTAGACCGTATCACGCACTTTTTGCTAAAATTTCTTAACACCGTTTGCGCTGTTTGTCAAACAAATTTTGTATTGCATTTGCTTCCGATTGCAGATCAATTGTCTTCGTTGTGGAAGTAAATTTCCAACAATTCCTACTTTTGCTGAAGTGATAAGCAACAATTCTCACCAACTAAAAATTATACACTGAATTTCTATGCAAAAAAGAATGACATTTGTGTTGCCACAACAAAAAAAAACGGTATTTCAAAGCTGAATTGCTTATTGGGACAGACTGTTTAATCAGTCATAATTTTCTCTTCGGTTTAATCTCGATTCTCTACGGGAATCGCTCCTCTGTCTAAAATCATACAACGATTTAATTAGACAATCATCGCACAAACTCGAAATCCTTCAATATTAAAAAAAAACATTTTTTGCAGAAAACTAGTGGCTTTTGGGCAACTGAAAAATGTCAAAGTATTTTTTGCAGCAACTACCGTATTAAATACCAAGGCACAATACTGCATCCAATTTACAAAGCCTTTCTTTATTCACGGTGTCAATATCTAGTGGTCGTAACCTCAACGTCGAATACTCGGAGACAATTCCTCGGAGTAAAGATTTCCGAGTCAATTTTTTGGGGTCGATTTCCCGGGGTCTTAAGTGAATATCTCGGAGTTAATGTTTCGAGGTAAATTTCTCCGAGCCGATTTCCAGCAGTGGCTTGCTCAGAGCCAATTTATAGCATTCGTTTCTCGAAGTCAATTTCCCGGTGTCGCTTTCTTGGAGCCAATTTCTCGAAGTGAATTCTTAGATGTAATTTTTTTGAGTCACTTTGTCGGTATCTATTTCTCGGAGAGAATATCTCGAAGTCAATTTCTTACAGTTAACCTTGCAGAGTAAAACTTCAATTGAATTTTTCGGAATATGTTTCTCGGAGTCAATTTGTCGGAATGCATTTCTCAGAGTAAATTTCTCGGAGTGAATTTTCCGGAGTCAACTTCCGTGAGATTACTTTAAGTGAATATCTCGGAGTCAATCTTTTGAGGTAAATTTCTCCGAGTCGATTTCTCGGACTCTTTTCCTCGGAGCCAATTCTTCAGAGCCACTTTTTCGGACTTAATTTTGTGCGCTCAATGTCTCATAATCAATTTGTCGGACTCAGTTTCTCGGAGTCGATTTCTCGCATTCGATTTTTTGGAATCGTATTCTCAAAGTTATTCCGGGATCAATGTGTCCAAGTCAGTTTCTTAGAGTTAATAAGTCCGAGTAAATTTCTCAAAGACAATCTCTCAGAGCCGGATTTTCGGGATCAATTTCTCTGAATCGATTTTTTGGAGTAAGTTCCTTCGAGTCAAATTCTTTTCTAACCGTAAGGCAAACTGACTGAAAATTTGATCAGGTTATGACTCGGTTCACTTTGTGAATGGACTACACAGTTTACAGAGCTCAATCATTAATAATAAATACTAATGATAATTTAATCTTTTTGTAGAGTACAATCCTATTAAAATATAATTTATTTGCTTGTTTTTTTTCATAATTTCAAACAAACAACATATGTCAAAATAATCCGTTGTAAGAAAAATCTTGTGTTATGTTGAGAAGAAAAAACAGCAAGGAAAGGGGCAATTAGGAAGGGATAGTAGGTTCTGAACTATAAAAGAAGACTCTTTTGTACGACTGCTTGCAACATGTTGTCTTCCAAATTATCAAGAGTCTCGGGCATGTCGGGATGAACGAGTAGTTTTAAATATCCCCACAATCAATGAGGTACTTAATCATAAGATCTTGCAGACCAATTCGCAGTTCCAAAAAAAAAATTATGCGCTCATCAAACGTTTTTTTTTAATGAGTCGGTGGCTGCACGATCTGGGTGGCATGCCGCACCATTCTGTTGAAAGCAGAGGTCTCCTGAATTACGGCGAGTCAAATACGGAACGAGTAATTTATTGACCATGGCTTAATAGCGATCACCATTTTGACAGGTGAGCTATTTCTAGCAGAATTTTTGAAGCAGAATCTGCAGCAATCCGCATTTGGGGCCACTCACCAAGTCTATATTGTGCCCGATGGTCGTTCGGCTTCTATTACTGCACAAAGTGGATTTTGTAAGCCCACAACCAAATTACATATGTCGAATGGATTGACTTGGGTCTTCACCGATACTACGCTCTACAGCTGCTATGGCTCCTTCATCACGCACTCTACGGTGGTTGGATGGATGCGTATTATCATTGAGAGCAAACATACTTTTGAAAAGATCCATGATTAAGCGAATGAATTGTCCTGATAGACGACGATATCGGGGATAAAATTGACAGAGTGTGCGATTAGTTTCTCAAATAAAACCACTTTTTTGTGTCGAAATAAATGCGCACAATTGTCAGGTGCTGCTCAGGCATTAATTTATTCATGTTAGAATGGCAAATAATAAGTAACCATAAAACGGATGACAGCTGTCAAACCACAAGTAGCATTAAAAAGGGGTGGCCAACTTAAAATTCCTTACGTCTAAGAAAGCACCGTTTATAATTAATTGTTCTTCAGAAAAACCTAATTAAAATTAGTGAAAACTATGAAAATAAGAAAACTTTAAGAATAATTTTATTTGCATTAATATTTAAAATGAGATTCAAACGAAATTTTTAAAAAGCGAGGAAGTTTCTTCGAGTTTAAAAACAGAATTCCATATTTTTGAAATGTAACCCTTTAAGTGTTATTCACCCATGTGCAATTATTTCAACTGAGAAAATGGTTTAGACGAAGATATTTTCCACAACTCTGTATATTTGAATTAGATTTATAGTTAAGCCATGCATGCACATGTTATTCATATACGAGATAATAATTTTCCAACCTGTAGCGACCGCCTCTCGGTGAAATTCCCGCAGGGTTATGTGAAATGATGCATGAAATAGCGAGAGTGAACAGCAAATTTTTCGAAATGAGTAAATTACCATTTATGCTCTGGAATCTTATTATCCTTTGAGAGGATTATCCAATATCGTTTCAAGTATAATAATACATATTACCATCCAATTTACTAACACGATTTGAGTCGTTGTGTTGACAAGGTACCAAAGAGATGAAGGGATAGCTGATTAGAATATGAAATAGGGATTGTTCAATAGATTGAAAACCTATGGATGTGTGGGTAGACAAGTAGATAATTAATTATTAACAAATTGACTTCAATGTTTACGTGCCTTATTCCTAATGCATGCAGCATTTCAATCCCTGCAGGCGATCAAGGGAACAATGTACTGATGCTGAAGATTAAATACCGACAGGTTTTGTGATTTGTTCGAAGCGCTCCAAACGAAATCTTCCTATTATCAGTCCAATAAAGTCGATTAGATAAAACTTCAATTAGGGTGCAAATACGAGAAATGCTGGTAAAGACTGACATGCATTTTTGAATTATTTTTAAATTAGTTTGAAGAGCCGTTCGTGAATGCTTGAGAGTATCTGTAAGAACTTCTTCATACTTATTCTGCCCTAGTCTGCAAAAAAGACGTGAAAATTAAATTTGTAATGAAAATCAGTTAGTCTTATCACGTTGCCCAATAAAATTGAAATTACTTGAGAAGATGGAAAGCCACATTCTTAGCAGTGCTACTCTCTTTTGAATGACTTTAAGTCCTTTAAAATGCATCAAAATATGCACCCCAAAAGGGATCCACAAGAAACTTTTCAATTGAATAACTTCTTTTCGAAACTTAACCTCTAATTTAACTTTGAAACGTAATTAAATCCTGCAACACTTTAAAAGCGCATTCTTACATGTACAAGGACGTACTCCTATGCAATTTGTAGCTTTTGCAACTTGTACACAGTGCTTAATTCATTTTTTCCTGACAACTTCACGCCAGCACTCACAGGGAATTGCAGTCTTTCATTTGAAGACTGTAGTCGAGATGGTTAGCTATTTGCTTTTTGTCTTGCATAATGTGGAAAATTGCAAAAGAAGTTCAAAGATAAGCCTTGCAACCGCAACGGCTCCGCCTCGCTGATTTAATGGCCAGAGCGTTGGGATTGGAACGAAATATTTTCAAAGGATTCTCACTCTATAGTGGCTAATGTGTTTCTATGTTTACACTTTTAAGTCTGAGCAGATTTTCATGTTGTGTTTTGTACAGAGGAATTTAAATGGATTTAAAGCATTAACTTTGAATATAGAAATAATGAAAATTTTGCAGGGATTATGGTAATTTCAAAACAAAAATCATGCAGGAGCAAGATGCTGGCAAACAACACAAAAAATCATAAAAACAACAACTAATTTTTGAGCAGATTATTTTTCATTAATTCCAAAGTGAATAGTTTACCTATGTTACATTATTATTTTTTGAAGTAATGAAGACTTGAGCGCTAATTGAAGTATAATCAAATCACGAAAATTGTTGGGATTAATGATGCATCCAAAATATCACAGCCTAATATACAGGTACACAATTTAACTCTGTGTATAGCAGATATGCAATTTCAAATGCCCTAAAAGGACAAATACACTGCATTCAATTTCTACAGTTCTCTGCGGGTACTATTACTACACACTATAGAAAGTGGAAACATTTCATTCAATATTCATCCTCTGTCATCTCAAAGTCCGCAAAAGGTTGCATCCCCGAGGAAAACAGTTGCAATCTCACCTAAAACACATCCTTCTGAAAGACCGTACATTAAATCATATACATCGTACATCGTTTTGTGAATTCAAACTGCAGCCTTTACTCAACAAGAACGGTATTATTATGCAAGCAAAGAAGCTTTGCTGCAGATTTTTACTCCGGCCAAAAAGGAATAGTGTTAAAAAGACTTAATATCAGTGATGACAAAACACACAGCACTAAAAAAATAAAATCCGGAAGAATATGTTTTCAGTTGATGCAATAACGCCAACATATGTTTAGAAACTTTTGTTTTGTTTCCAAAAATCAAACATTAATTAAAATACTGTGTGTATTTTCCCGTGTTTAGCACTTCCAAAATTCCTTACTTTTTTCATTTCCATTCCAAAATGCTTTGTTTGCTTGTTATTTTTACAGATATATATTTCGGAAGTAAGTTTCATCCTTCTTCAGTGTCAATTATTTTTTTAAGAGAGAAGACAAGAAAATAATTGATAGTGAAGAGCGGAGCAACTTACCCCCGAAATATATATCTGTAAAAACAACAAAACATAGCATTTTGCAATGGGAAGGGGAAAAAATGTTTTCTTACATACAATGTAGCTAATAAGCCAATTTATATTTTACACACTGTTTTTTTTTTTACACACCAACACTAATGTCATTCTTTGATAGAATCACAATAAATAACTTCTTGACGGTGACCTGCGACCAACTGGAAATAGATGAGAATATGCCTCATAATCAACTTTCAAGGCAAGACACATTTCCATTTCGGCGATTACGTAAACAAGCACAATTCTTGCATTTCGAGATCGGAAAAGCCACTAGAATAGCTGTGATGAAGCTTGAAGCGTTGCGGCATTATTGGGCCAAATTTCTGTGAAAATGAGGCCCTTGCACCCGTTACTATGCATTACAAAACTTTACAATAGAAGAAATATTCAAGCAAGGAAAGGTGGACGAGATCTTGCGAATTGTGAAACAAATATAGTGCCAAAATCAAACATCCAAAGAATTAATTCAACGCGTGGCATTCATGGAGATGAATTATGAATTTATTGCTAGAGGATTGGCGACAAATGAAAAACGAAACGCTCCACTGAATTTTAAACAACCGCTTTATTACCCTCGAAATACAAAAGTGAAGACAAAAGCCGTGAATCGTTGAAGTACAACTGCCAGAACTAACTGACCAAGAATATAAAAGAAAGAGGGCGCTGATGCGCCCGTGGATGGGGTAGTGGCCGCTATCGTTGATCACGTGATCACCAACATTTATGAATTATAAAATAATGAATTCCATTGAAGATCAAAATACTAATTCATTTCCAAAACAGTAGAGCAAAATCTACAAATAATGTTTCCTAGTCTATGCCATAATAACATTTTGTGGGGTGTTCTCGCTTTTCAAATACAGCTTCCAGTCTGCGTTTCGTGGATTTTACATGCTCGTCCAGGTACTTGCAGCCAATTTTACTCCATTCCTGTTGCGATACATGTTTCGGTTTATAATTTGTAATTGAATGTGTTTAAATTATTTTGGTCCAGTGAATTCCAAACATACTCGCTGGTATTCAAATCGGGAGACTTTCTGTGGGTTTTGATAACTTTTGAAAAATTATACTGGAGCCATTCTTTGATAATATGTGCTGTATGTTATTAGATAGTTATCCGCATTAAATTTGAAGTTCTCCAATATTACCATCTATTCTGTGCAGGTGAGCCCATTTGTCAATTTTCGTATCAATAAATTCTTAGGCTCCAACGTCAGATGCAGAGACACATCCCCAAGCATTACCGATCCACCATTATGTTTCACTGTTGACCTCAAATTTATGGGTGCAAGCTCAAGCCATATTGTTACGTAAAAGGTTAAACTCGTTTTCTAGAATATGAATAACGTTCTTCTATTCAAAACCATGTTTCAAACACTTTTTGCTAATATCTAAATGCTTCATTCTATGGTTCTTTGTAACGAAAGGTATTATGTCTTGTAATACGGCCGTTTATATTTCTTTTTTCTTTCAAACCTTTTCGATTACCTTTGAAGTACTTAAAAAGGATTTTGCTTAATTTTTTTAACGATAAATGACAGTCAGTAATATCCTCTGTGCGCACAAAACGCGCATATCTTTAAAAATGTATTTAAGGTGTCGCTGTCATATTGACGTTACCGGCATTGACATTTTACCATATAAAGAAAAAATCTTAACCTTAAAAAAATTGTCGCTGGTGCGCAACAAAATACTTCATCAAAGTCACCGAAAACGAACAGCCGAAAAACACAGTAACAATCTTCAAGGACAATCTATAAAGAAAGAAATCTTCGATCAACAATAGAATAGAATAGCCGTCGATTGAATCAACAAAAGATGGCAAGAGAAAAAAATCCTAGCAGAACAGTTGAAGTTTCACTTTGAAACAGTTTAATTAGAAATTAAAAGATTAAAGATTCAGTAAACATAAATATAGCTACACTTTTTTATTGGAAACATAATTCCGAGTCTTCCCCTGGCACGCAAAAAGTTCAAGCCAGATGTCCGATTTTCGATTATTCTAACCAATTATCGAACCAGTTAAGGGAATCAATTGTCCTGATGGGCGATTATTTCTCCCACAAAATTGACGGAGTGCGCGAGTTAATTTCGTAGAACAGAACCATTTTATTTATTTTTTGTTAATAATAGTGCACAATTTGCAGACTTTGGTCAGGCGTCAACCTGTTTATGATTAAATGGCAAACAAAACAAACCATGAAACGCGTGACAGCTGTCACACCATATTTAGCACTAAAAAATGTTGCTAACTTATAGTTCTATACCTCTTTTAAAAAACCTTTACAAACTCAAATAGATTTACACAATGACTAACTTCCTAACTAACTACTACCTAACTAACTTCCTAACTAACTGTAACTAACAGATACTGAGTGAAAACATGCTATAAGTCGTGCCATATGATCAAAATGAATAACGGAGAAGCATATGACTTCATTCAAGAAACTATGAAGGAGCATAACTTAAGAGGAAATTCGTTTACGTCTTCGCAGCATCAAAACACGACGCAGGAAGAGATAAGTTAAACTGAAGGGTATGAAGTACCTTTTTGTTTCATCGGACTTCAAAGATGGTATCAACTGCGTGGTCTAAGCTTAATAGTTTTACTTTCAACATTTTAAAGTTCTCTTGAGTTTTGGCGAAGATCTCAAAAAAATCAAACGTTTAAGGTACATTCTTTATAACAAACTCAACAAGGAAAGATCAAAGAAACGAGCTATATCCACGAACATGTGTTGCTTGTGCACAAATCACGAATAGCAAAGTTGTCTCTGAAAAAACGATTCTACCTGTTTACCTCTTTAGGCCACTGCAAAACATTTTTGAAGTTTCACAGGCTGTCTTGAATGGACGTAGCTAAAAACAAAGTTAATGGAGAAAATTGCAGTAAGACCAAATGGGTTACAGTTCATATAGTTCATACCGCAATTTTTCACGCATTTTTTCACGTACTCAGACTTCCAATCCCTACCTTTTCGTTAGAGCTAAGCTCGAGCCGAAAAAGATGGAACGGTCTCGCTTTTGTGCTTCCATATGGAAACTCTCCAGCAACTGTACCATCAATGCAAAGTACAATTCTTTGCATTCATTTCGTAGGACACGCTCCTACAACAGACCAGAGAATCTGGAGCCACATTCCACCCCTTCCCTTCTCAGGTTAAAACCAAAGCCCTTCTCAACTTCTAGCATAAAGAGATTATATTCCTTTTTTTGTCGATGTACTGAATCAAATTATCATGCCTAGTAATCAATAGTAACCTGTAACTTAATGACTAGTGAATCGCACTCCAACACATGCTGAATCCCTACATTCTAGGCTTTGTCGTAAATGTCAGAAGTCTCCGCAGAAATAAACTTAAACTATATAACCGTCGAAGACTCATTCCTGTGAGCCTGAATCAATTACAAATTACCAACGTGCAACACTCATCCCATCTTTTATAAGAGATCAATAAGGTCCCCGGACTTCTATTCATATCATACAGCCTAAGTTTGGACTCTATCAAATACGGCGTGAAACACTTGACACCCCTGAAGAGAAATTTTCTGCATGCACTAAACTTTATATTAACCGATCCCCCAAGGGATCCGAAGCCACTAACGAACTAGTTCATCTAAAGATAGAAGAATTCGTTTACGGTTGCAAGTGGTCCTACCAGACTATCTTTTCCACACTTAACCAGTCTTCAAACTCAGTTATTTCAGATCGACAAATTTTTTTCATCTCATCAAACCAAATGAGTCTCTTCTACGCTACTTCATTCGACAGATTTACGCGACTTCCAACTATTTGCTACGATAATGCATCAACACATATAGTAAAGCACTATGCACTATAGTTAATAACTGCATAAAAAAAAATATACGCTTCAAAATTACAGAAGCAAGAGACGTTTACCAAAAAGGATTCATTCGGGGAAACCTAGACGTTCAAACAAAATGTCGACAGAACGACCTGCACTATTGTTTCACGTCACGACTTCAGAGGTTCTTAAAAGGAAGAAAACCATTATTGCCTGCTCAATTATCCTAAGTAAAGCCTTCGGCACTTGTTGGGGCTAAAGGACTTCTTTCTTCAACGTTGCCTAATCGCACTAATATCAGATATTATCAAGTTTCCTTGGCGATTAATCTGCCGCGATCAAAGTGGCCAACGGAACATCAAGCAATATTCCAGTCATCTTCAGATTCCCCCAAGGTTCTATCTTAGGCCCGACACCATCGCACATTTATTCAACGGCTACGCTCTGACGTTTGACGGGATCAAGCGCTAGGTGTCTGGTCATAGAGACTCTCCCCATAGGCTTGTACTTAGCCTGGTACAAGTTCAGATTACAAGTTCCCCATATCTTTCTTTTATTTTGTTATGATGGCTACTATAGCGTGACCACTAACAAGCGATACCACTTCAAACAAACTCCAAACGGAACAGTATTGAAGTGAAATTTTTCAGGTGCAGTAAAAGAAAGTACAAGAAGACGACAGTGCGCAAGGATGGTCATTTAGTTTCTTTTAAATTTCTTATTCATATACAATGACTCACACATACTATTTGACCGGGAACATTTTTCTCACTCAAATTGAAGCTTAGAAAACAAGCTATCAAGATTAGTGAACTCACTTAGTTGATTTGATTTTCAAGCTCTCTATCATGCAAAGCTCGCTTTATTTGCTATATGGGGGATTCGTATATCTTTCTTTGTGATATCAACTGTTAGGTTCAGAACTATGAACTACGGTTTCAGGGTGTATTCTAGGGTTGTATTCTTATCTACCCATTGGCATGGTCGTTTATGATTATCATAGAAAATCCACTTTTCATCACAAGTGATGATTTGGTGTTAAAATGGATATCGTGTATTACGAAGCAACAACGATGCGCACTTGCTTGTGCGGTGGATCATCTGCAGTTGCGTCACTTCGTGTGACACATATGAGCCCAAGTTTTGACTTTATTTATTGCACGTCTTAACACAGCTGTATGACTAGTTCCTAGTTTAGACCAACGAAGTTGACTAGTTATGTGTGGATCGAATTCTACAATGGTCCTTAGTTCCTCGTTATCAATATGGACCGGTGGTCTTCCTGGAGACTCATCGACGATACTCAAATTGATAGAACGAAAGTTTTGAAACCAATATCGAACATTTTGTTCATTTTTGGATCCATCTCCGAGTGCCTGACTAATATTTCTTGGAGCTTGAGCTGCAATATGATATGATGAATTTCAACTCGTACAAAAAGAGTAAAGTAGATGTAAATCGCGTTTTGTTCTCTTTTGGTTTAGGATAAAGATAAAATAAAAATGGGAATTTTTACAAAATTGGCAAGAAGAATAACTTCAAGTTTTATAAATAAAATTATTTCGCATGTTGTGAAAGTTGTTGACACAGAGGAGCTGATATGTCTGAGCAGTGGTTTAGTGTCTTCAATCGTTGCGAGGTTCAAAATCCCATGTACCCGCGATTTGAGGAAGAGCAATGCGGTTGAACTTAAGTTAGTTGTTTTCATAGTGATCTCTGTCTTGGACAGAGTATTATGTAAAGAGTCTTTCATTAAGTGCTTCCTACCTTTTAATTTAAATCAAACAAAGTGTGTATGAGATATCAACGAAATTTCTTATTCATTTGGAAGGCCTATCGCTGCCATTATGTGTGGAATATAATATTGTTCAAATGCCCGCCGCGGCTTCTTAAAATAGCGCGCATCCAAAATGTCTAATTTTCCATGACTACGGCGCATGAATCAGGCTGAATTTGAGCGAAGGCATGGGTTATAGTCGTTTTAAGGACCACTGTGATTTGTGGCTTATTTGCATAGACCTGCGAATTAAGAAAACCTCACAAGAAAAAGTCTAACGGGGTCGAATCGCACGATCCCGATGACCAGTTCACACCATCTCCACGTCAGATCACTATGCCCTCAAATCGTTCGTGCAGAATGTGGAATATGGCATAACCTGTGTAGCACCGTCCTGTTGAAACCTCATGTTGTTGGTGTCAATATCATCCAATTCAAAGAAAAGAAAGAAGGTGGTTATCGTCTACCTATAGCCTATATAGCCTCATCTACCTGTAAAGAAATATGGACCGATTACGCCACCAGGCCAAAACCCACACCAAACAGTGACTTTTTCGAAATGCTTTGGACGCTCTTGGATCTTATGCGGATTGGTATCGTTCAAAATTCGGCAATTTTGTTTGTTCGTGTACCACTTCATCCGGAAATGGGCCTAATAGCTAAAGATTTTTCGATGAAAATTAGAGTCAGTTGCCAACTGCTCCAGAGCCCATTCAACGAACACACGTCGTTTTCTTTCAGTTCCTGGGTCAGTTGAATTTCGTACGAGTGCAGGCCCACGTCACTATGCAAAAGCCGCCAAGTTGTGGTTTGTGAAAGGCCGAGTTCTTGCGACTGACGCGAAATCGACTGCCTCGGATTCTCCTGCCCACTCTCACGGACAGTGACCATGTTTTCGGCAGATCTTGCTTTTTGTCGGCGGACGGGTGTTGGTTGATTGTTTACTGAACCGAATAGTCTTCTCAGTAGGACGATTATGGCGATCGTAAAATGGGCAAGTGCGCGGAACGTTGCCCAAACAGAATACCCATTTTGATAAAACAACTTTATGATTCGCAAGTGTTGTCGAACGCTATTGGTGATTTGGCAAAACAGACTGAATAAACGACTGCCATCTGACAAATGTAGCTTCAACAATATGGCTGCTAACAGCTGCCAAAGTTCAGAAGTCTCTATTTGAAGATCCTATTTTATTTTCAAGTAATATGTCATATGTGCTGTTCAAGTTTCATGGGCCAGTAAATGCATTCCCTTCATATTTGATAAATGTTCGTATCTACATGCTACATTCAGGTTTAATAAGGAGAGAGAGGATAGCACAATAATGTCAACTATGTAGTCGTTAAGCAAATTTTAATTTATTAATACCGAAAACTTCACTGCATATGGTTACTACTGTTGTGCAGGAATACTATTATAGATGAGAAGTATTGTATTTGTCAATCCCGAATTGAACATGTTACCACGATGGGCGACAAACAAGTGCTAATTTTACAGAACATTACAACAATTGCCCATAACATCTATGAAAGGACATCAAATCAGCAATGAAAAAAAAAAGTGCAGTGGACGATATAGGCAGTATACATCCAAATGGCCGACATTTGCATACGTAGACATTACATGTTGGTAATTATTATGCAAGAGCTCAACACCACGGAACTGCCATAGGATTTCAACAATTTTTAAAGGGCACAGCTTTTACTTTTTAAAATAACCAACCCGCAATCCCAGCCATAAATATTATTTATTGTTTCAAGTACAACTGGGACAACAAATGAATTCCATGATTATGGAAATTTTATTATGTAAATACATTTCCAATAGAACTTATTTATTAATGGAATCCACTAATAGCTTTCAACATAATTTTTCCAGCAAATTATACAACAATTGAATTCAGTTTATGTTATGTGTTGATGCTGTTAAGTAATTGGATTATCACCTCACCTTTTATTATTTGACCCCGTTTTATTCAGCTAATATTAATTTAATAATGAACTTCCGGATGATTCTCATATTGCATAATAATATTTCACATACGTGTTTACATTAGCTGTTAACACTTTTCCCACAAATAAGAGCATGCAATTTCCCAGCAGTACTTAAACAAATGTATGTACGTGTGTGTGCACTGTGGAAATACATAATTTCCGAAAACCGACTTGGATAAGATCCAATGTTGCCTAAATGTTCGTGGCTCCACTTTTCCTCTCGATTAAGGAGCAGGAAAGAGCGAAAAATTTAATATGTACCGTGTGTGTAGGCATAATATACAGAAACCATTATGACACGCGTGCCAGGAAGTCACATCGATTGAGCGCAAAGATTTCGGATCGTCTTATATGAAAGTCACGTTTATGTTAAATATACCCAAAATCGATTGAATAGGGGTTAGTCTTAGTGAACCCACTCTATTTCGTTAGGCTTTATGCTCCCTGAGTGACGAGAATTGCAAATATTAACGCTAGAATTCAATGAAATAATTGTAGAACTGCAACTTGTTCTAAATCTAATCCGAAGATTGAATTCTATTATTTCTGCTTTGTGTATTTGGATGCAAAGTGTATTTTTGTGACGTCGGACATTACACAATATACGAAACTAAATTGAAAAATTTCCGGAAGAATCAAAATACGTAGTAACTGCACAGGTCTTCGTTTTCAATCCCTGCTGCAAATTGGTTAAAAATTACAGAGCAAATAGGTCTTATTTGTAAAGACTTATGTCCTTTTCGAAAACAATTTTAATATTGTTGCGCTTTCTCAGGTGCAATATTTCGCTCGCAAATATTCGCAAAATAGAATTAAACACCCACGAACTAATTTACTCTTTTAATAAATTTCACTAACACTACAATTTTTTTCGCTTAATTACGACTTAACTTATTCACTATTATTTTAATTAATTTATTATTTCAATTACTTTCACACGCTGTTTAATCCGCGTACGATAGCACTACGCGTACGACTTCAGCACTATTTGATTACCGCACTACTTTTAACGCGCACTGTCGCTTTTCGCTTATGCAACACGACTTTGCTTCATCCACAAGACTTCTCTTCGCCGCCCGCTGTAGTCGCTTTTTTAACATGTACCAACCGATCCCGAATCTTCCACGTGGATCGTTCTCGAGTTTACGCGCTGAGTCATTTACACACGTATTTGTTGTACTCAATGCATGCAATGTGTTGACTTTATGCCTATTTCCCTTTCGAGAATGATCCACATATTGGTAATTGATACTTGTTTATGAATTTGCTCTTAAGACGACTACAGTAACGCGTGACATTATTCTAACATGTCACAATATATTGTTCGGTTATTTCCACGTCTTCAGCGTGCCAAAACTGAATTTAGTGATGCACTTTTGGGCCTCTTTGTCTGTTTCATTGCGCATTCATTTCAAGTATAATTTTAAACTGGAATTTCCAAAACCCAAATAAATTTTTTTCCAATTTTTATGTTCCTTAATTCATAACGGCTGATGGCTCCTCACATCAACAGTAATTGCGAGCTCCGTCTCGTCAAATGTCCCATTGCCTATCCGTACTTACACTTCTATAATCAACTTCCACTATCTCTATAATATCCTTAAGAATGCTATGATAGAAAATCAGAGAAAATGACCAAAAAATCCCATTCGCAATATTTAAATGTTTGTAACTCGGATGAAAATTTACAAATAAATTTTATGACAGAATTTTAGTGATAGCCGGAGAGAATGCGTCTCTCGATCATCTCGTAGATCACAATACTTTTGTCAATTCTCGAATTTAGAATACATGTAACTATTTAGTGTGACCAACTTTGATTAGATCGAACTCCTTCTGGACGTTACTCCTGTAGGACTTATAATTATTCGTAATCTTCGAAATGTCAGCGCATTTTCCAACATTTTCCCCTGAGATACTCGCACATTTTTAATCTCTTGGTATGATAAATTTGCTGGAACTCTGTCCAATAGGCAGTCGTCGCGACTTCTGCAATGCAGAAGCATGGCCGTGAAAAACTCAACATTGAAATTCCTACCTTAAGGATAAACCGGCTGGGGCTCGGATCCGGCAAGTCTGAGAGGGGCGTGGGTGCCACTCGCTTCAAACGAGTCCCCTTAGACTGCCAAGTGACAATGCGATGGGCCAATACACACTCCCGTAGGGAATACTCGTGCAATCACTTGGGAAATGCCACGAGAAAGCGGGCGTTTTATTGGTCTCCGCAAAGAACACGGCCTGCTTTTCTATCCTACCAACCCATAGTTGATCGATACTCACAAACAAAAAAATAAACAAGGTCACACTACACTCAACTTTATATATAATAAAACAAAAAACTTAGCCCTTATACCCCTAATCTTATACCTAATTAATTTTTATTGACTAACATAAGGGTGATTTTCAGAGTTATAGAACTTTAAGTTGGCCTAATTTTTAATGCTAAGTATGCTGTTACAGCTGTTATGCGTTTTATGGTCAGTTTGGTTTGCCATGTTATCAAAATAGGTTGCAATCTGAGCAATGTCTGCAAATTGTCCACATTTCTTTCAGAAAACACAAAACGGTTCTATTCGAGAAACTCATCGCAAACTCCGTTAATTTCATGGCGAACATAATTACCTATCAAAGCAATCAATTCAAATAACCAAATATCGTTTCCGTACCACATTTACTCTCGCTGATAATACGCATCCATCCATCACACTTTATACAGTGAGTAATGACGAAACCAAAGCAGCTGCAGAGCGTAGTATTGACAAAGACCCAACTCAGCCCATTCGACATCGCGCTCAACAATCAAACCTGTCCCTATCCACATTCTGGGTGATTTAACGGAAGGATCTTGGTTTGCCGGCTTACAACATACAACTCGTGCAGGGATCAAAGCCAAACGACTACTAGGCATGGTGTAGCTTCGGTGTATGGATCCAAGAACGACTTCCTGCAGATCCCGAAGTTCATAAGAAAATTTCATTTAGCGATAAGCCTCATTTCTGGTTGAATGGCTAAATAAATGAACAGAACTGCAGCTGGAAATGATTCGCCCTAATGCGGCGAACCTCTGGTTTCAACAGAATGGTGCGACATTCCATACAGCTTGTGCAACCAATCGACTTGTTGCGCATAATTTCTCGTTATGGACCTGTAATCTTGTGGTTTAACACAGCTGGACTATTTCTCGAAAGGATATGCTAAACCACTCGTCTACGCTGACAAGCCCGAGACACTTGACCAATTGAAAGACAAAATTCGCCGCGTTGTACGGCCTCCATCATTCGGTAGATTAATCGGAAATTTGACTTCTAGTTTGGACTTCCTGACAATGACAAAAAATTATCTTGCCAAAAACACAATTTATTTATATTTTATTAATTTCAAAGTTTTGTACCGTTAAAAACTACACGTTTTTACATGAAGAAATACTTTTTACTTGAAAACATGTCTTTCCCATTGATTTGCCCAAGGATGTATCAGCTTTATCATGGTTTGAATATTCTCGGGAGAGCCGCTAAATACTGGAATCATAGATTCCTTCAATAAATATCGGCGTTATTTTGTTGATTAAGTCCAATTCTTTTGACAGTTGAAGTTAAAGTTTGTGGCAACTCCAGATATTAAAAGAGAGAGTACGAGCACAAAGAAGAATCAGGCAGTGAACGTCCAAAAACAACAAACAAATCGGTCGACTAACTCTTTAGAGTGGAATTGTGCAAAATATTGGAGTCCGTGACCATCTCATACGAACATGTGCAAAGCATCCTGTACGAACATTTGGACAAGGAAAAGCTGGTGGTACAATGAGTGGATCATTTGACTGTGGGCAACAATCAAAATCGTGTGACCGCTTCCAGGGAGTTTATGATCATGTACAGCCTGATTCAACTGAGTTTTCCAATTCTTGATCTTGGACGAAATAAAGATCCTAAACTTCATATCCGAGATAAAGTAGCACTCGAGCAATGGGCTTTCCAGGCGAATCCTATCCGAATAAGGCAAAAACGGTTTTATAAGCCAAAATGTCATGGATTTTCTGGGTTTCAGAATGTGTGAGCCCCATCAATATTTTGCGAAAGATTATTATTGGATAGTTATTGGATAATTACTGTGATTTAGTGGGTCAATTCGACTCCGTGTTGAAAGTTAGATGGACTCGTGTGGAGAGCCCTTTATCGAGAATCACCTCGGACCAAATGTTTGTAGTGGGTTTCGGGGCAGTGCTGCATCCCCCTACCTACCAGATCTGGCCCCTTTCGACTACGTTGTGTTTGAAAACATGAAGTATCCTCGGAGGCAAGACCACAACGTCAAAAGAAGAGATCTTTGCCTCGATGAGTTCCTATTTGACAAACATTCAGCAATTGTATTGCATCTGTTACTCATTCGGAAAAATTTTCAATCAACCCTCGGTTGTTGTTGAGTAATTACAAATTACCCTGAAACACTTTTTTTCCTCGGAACGTACCGAGAACGGAACACCACACCGAAGATGACGCATTGCCGAAACGCGTCTGTAGACGAAACGAATCAAGTGACGGGGAATAACAGAACGTTCCGAAGACAAAAAAATAATTCCATCCCTGTCGGAGGAAAACAATTCAACAGAAGAATTAACATACTATTAAGATACTCTCTAGGCTTAAAGCGAAATATTTTCATTTCACCCTTGTATTGACAGGCAGACGTACATTTATCGGCCTCCACTTCACTGCTCGGAATATATTATATAATCGGTAATGAGCCCACTGTGACTGGTATATTTTCTGGTTAACATTTTTACCTACATGCATGAATGCGAAGTTGTCTCATGATGCCTTCTTTGGAAGCCCAACTTATTGATTCTCATTCGCGCAAGTTGGCAAGGTGACTGCAAGGTTTCCTTCACTTTAAACGCTATGCACAAAATGACAAGGGTAGTACATATGCTCGCGAACTTTATCTTTTGAGTTCCAGGGAATTTGAAATATGTATTGCCATCCAATATTTCTTCGGACGGCTTTTAAGAAAATCGATTTGATACGATGATAAGCCTTTTCAAATATATGCCGAATACACACATACCTACGAGCTAGGATGTATCATGTAGGCACAAACGAAAAAATGTGGACAGATCCATGATAAATTTTACTTTTTACGAAAAAGGTTAGAGCCTCTCAAATATTTGCAGGATTATTCAAGCCTTTTTACGATTAAAGTGTAAATACATTAACCTTTTATATGTGTTTGCTCTACGAATCCTTGTATATAAGTTTGTTTGAGCACGTTACAGGAACATACATCAACTGGCAGAGCAACATTTTTGCAGTTTTCATTTGGAATGAGAGTGTATTAAAAGAAACGTCTTAATGTTTTACTTTTAAACGAATTATTTTCAAAGATAACTTGGCGCCAAATAGAGTTTAGATAAACCGTTATAGCTTTTTAACCATAGATATGACTGACGCAAAGCATTATAATAGGTCAGGAATTGGATTACGTACTTTAAGCATTATTAGTCTTAGCAGCAATCCTGCGAAGCATGTCTATAAAATCTAGCCAATCGGATTGGTAACAGATGAAGCAAATACTTAAAAAATTGATCAAAGAGGAGGAAAACTACTCAGGCAGTAGTACGGTCTAGAAGGCCAAAAATTGATGATTATTTAAAAAAATTTTTACAGCTCCAATATTAGATATAGCAATGAAACATTATCAGTTTTTATCACATTGTCATATGTTAAAAGAATAGAAAAAAAAATTTTAATGGATATTGCAATTATTGTTTTTGTGTCAAGTAGGGCTGGGCTGGTTAATGATACACTTGAACAACAGTCAGGTATCATCTCTACATAGAACATACCCTGTGCAAATGATTTCAATCATATCATTTCTCATGTTTTAAAGAGGTTTTGGATGTCTCTCTTTTGCTAAGCTATAATTTAAGAACATTTTTTATATTACATTACCTGTCCAGTTTTGAGTGTTTAGTGGTGGTAGCTTGTCGGTCTTCTTCTTTTTTGGTGGTGTTTTGTTTGGTTTTGCTCGGTTCTTATCCAATTCAATTTTTTTTAACTCTTCTTTTTCTGTTTTGCATCGCTTTGTAATATTTTCCTTTCGGTCAGCGTCGTTTTGACCCTTTTGTGATGCCGAAACATACGCTTGCCGACTTACAAAACGCACTCGAGCTTTTTACATCCAAATCTTCGTATGGTTTGAACTCTAAAAGATCGCAGAAGGTCTTAGAATCTTCGTCAGCAATATAATATGCAAACTTGAGACTGTGGAGATTGACAGGATTTTCTCATACATTTTCTATCCCTTGTGCCCCAATCCCTTCGGAGATACGTTCATAATTGGCTGAACAGTTTCCATTATGTTCGCTTTCGTACCAAATACTAAAATTAACACGATTGAAATATTTTTTCATAATTACGCAGATTTTCGAAGAGACAAAGGTATTTAAAATTTTATTGGAATATTTTCCCGTGATTGTTGAAACGCCGATTAATGAGCTAAAGTCACTCTTAGACCAAGTGCCGTCTCCCGAAACTTTTAACTTGTCTTTCTTTTTGTCTTTTGCCTGTCTAAATTCTTTTCTCTTGACTTTCTCTTTCTTCCTTACTAGCTTTTTTCAAGCAGATATCCCAGATTGCTTTTGTTGCGATATTGGTACTTTTTAAACGTACCCTGTATTCAGATTTATTAAAACCTCCTTTTAAATTCATCAAAGAAGAGAAAAGATCCAAACCGTTTCGACCAACCCACAGTAACCGCAAAACAAACACAATTCATCGATTAACTTCAAATCCTTTGTCCACAAATTTGTAAGATTTTATTATTTCATCACCAAAATCACATGAAATATTTATTATTAATCCAAATTCAAAATGCCAGTTCTACTATACACCATATCTTTGTCACATGTTTTACATTTGAGCATAGCTGCCAACGCCGAGAACACTAGAGGAAATGCGAGTATACAATAATTTTAGCAATCATAAACTTTCACGTCAAAAACAGTTTTTCTTATTATTTTTGAAAAGAAGAACTCGTAAGAGAAGTATAACGCTCGGCAGTATGCTGGTTTCCTTGGAAATTGTGAGATTTTTGCACAGTTTTTTTACCTATGGTATTACATGTTTTTCACTTTCTCTGTACGATTTTGCTCTCATTTTGTCACAAATATTGGCTGCAACCAAAAGACGACTGAGCACGTTTACAAGATGTTGAAATGAATATTGAATGTATAATAGAAACGGGAATAAAGTAAACTGGGAAACATACGGTTAGGCCCGCCCGGCAGTCGATGCAACGCGTGTAAACGTAGTCAGCTACATAACTTTTTCCTCTTTCAATTTTCTGTATAACATTTTATATCATGCGTGGTGCTTTAGGAAATCAAAAAATTAAGAAAAAAAATCGATTTCTTTTACATATTGTGTGCGAGTATCGTATTATTTATATAAAAAAACATTTATGACTCATAATTAAATTTTCTCAAATTCCAGTTCAATTTCAAAATTATTTAAAGTGCGAGTGTCAAATTCTACCGTACATATGTTTTATACGATGTAAATGGAGAGCTGTCTTCAAAATTTACTTAAAGTAAAATAAAATCAAGCTTTATATATAATGTCTAATAAAATGTTTACACCCACCTTATTCGAGTCCTTAACTGAGGTACGTTGAAGATATCTGACGAGGACATTGAATATTCTATGAACTTACACACCCAGCTTTGCAAAACTTTGGAGTAATAGACCCAGACAATAAATGCAACGTAATTTTGATGATGTGTGTAAATTGCCCCAAGTGGATGTATTTTATTCGTTTGATCATAAACAACCAACTTCATCTTTCTAAATACATTTCGCATTACTGCTTAGATTGACTTGGTGATGATGATTCTGATTGCTCCTTTATAAATCCACCTTTACATCAGAATGAGCTGATGATAGCTATACAGGCGGAAGCCGAAACTGGCACAAACGTGTCCTTTATTAAAATGGAACATGGCCTGGCAAACTTAAAAAGCTACCTTGATGTTTTTTATTCGTTCATTTATTATTTGTTCATAACCATATGTAACAGGCGGCGCTAACGTTCCCTCCTGATGTCCCTTGGTGTTTTTTTTTTATTTATTTTTTTTTTTTGTGTTGTATGAACGAAGAACTTTCGTTTTACTTTAGATTGTTTTTATCAATGTCTATTCCTAGTGAGTTAAGAAAATTAAATTGGCAATCCGAATGCAATCCACATAATTTTCCACCGCTTTTGTTAAAATAAAATGCGGTAATTGGTCCCTGAATTCTTGACAAATATTCACGATGAGGGCTTCTAGACTTATTGATATATCCTAGCAACTTAGAAGAACTCCACAACAGGATGTGCAGAATGATTAAATCTTCTTGCATCTTTGGCGGAAGATGACTAACGAAAGACGGGGCGACCTTATTAGCAGCTTTGAGCAGAATTCATAAATATTCATAGATTAAACTAGGATTTTTGCTGTCAGCGAAATTACTACTTTTACTTTATTTTTTTCATTAGTAATACACTTGGCATTTCTGCTTGGATGAATTTCTGTTTTTTCAAAGCCCTAGAATTTGTTATTTTTATATTCGTCTTCATCAAAATCCTGTAATAATTTAGAGTGTCTATGTATCTATATATGTGTAGATCACCTTTATCCTTGTATGAGAAGTCTTTTGATGACTTGTCTTCGTACTCCATTAAACATCATCCCCAATATGAAATAGTATTACGTGGCGATTTTAATACTTCTTTGTTTGTTTTAACGTTTCTCTTCATAACCAATGATTTGTTCCGAAGATCTAATTTCTATGTCTTTTTCATCTCCTCTCCCCCATGGTTTGATTTCACAGTTCAATACTGTTCAAAATCTTCTGGGGCGTTTACTTGATCTTGTCTAATCGAATATTTCATATCATCCCCTATAAGCAACTCTCGCATCGCAACTCTCTCCTTATCTCTATGACCCTCGATTTCCCCTTGATCTTGTCCTTATTCCATCTTTATTATTCCAGTTGCTATTC
Organism: Stratiomys singularior; assembly: GCA_954870665.1. Lineage (NCBI taxonomy): Eukaryota > Metazoa > Arthropoda > Insecta > Diptera > Stratiomyidae > Stratiomys > Stratiomys singularior. The sequence goes on along the minus strand of OX940877.1, from coordinate 108,970,904 downwards.
CAGTTTATTATTATAGTTGTAGTTACATTTATTCACTGGAATGCTTCGGAATTTTTCTCAGGTTTTTCAAACTTCAACGTCAACAATCCTTTTCCTCCTTTCTGTGGTGTACTGAAACTACTGAAATCGAAACAATTATTAACTACATTGATAATATAAGTCCTTGTTTGGATGGCATTCCAAGCATATTTCTGAAATCTCTTGCACCCTCTCTGCCAATGGCATTGTCTCTTCTATTCAATCTCAACCTTACTGGTGTATTTCTCATTTATTGGAAACAAGCTGTCATTGTTCCATTTCTGATCCCTCTGATGTATCCAAATAGCGCCTATATACCTAGTTTCCTGTTTTTCAAAAGTATTGAAAGAAGAGAGTTTCCAATTCCTGCCCGAGTTGAATTTTTTGAGCACGGAAGCCAAGACCCTTCTGTAAAGCCTTCCATAATGTGGATTGACGGGTTTAATTGCTGAGTACGACATCTAATGGACTCACTTGGGTCTTCATCGATACTACGTTCTACAGCAACTATGGTTTCTTCATTACATACTGCACAACGTCTGGAAGAATGCATATTATAAGTGTGAGTAAACGTGGTGTGAAACCATCCATGTTTAATCGAATAAATTATTCGGATGAAGGCCATAAAATTGACGTCAGTCTTAAAATTAACGGAGTCCGCAATGGATTTCTCGTACAGAACTGTCTTGTTTTATTTTCTTTTTTTAACATCTACTCAATTCGCAGACGTTGCTCAGGAGTCAACCTTTTTTCTAGATATATATATAAAATGGCAAACCAAACTGGTCTTAAAACGTATGACAGCTGTCACAGCGTACTTAGCATTGAAAGCGTTGCCAACCTTAAGTTCTAAAAACTCTAAAACTCTAAACTCTAAAAAACACGTTTTAAAACAAATGATCTCGTCGTAGATGAGATTGAGTGAACAAGGATTCAGAACACTTATTCTAAGCTTCATAAATAATTCATATACTTGGATTTTTTAAATTATACAGTAACAGGAATGACAGGATTTCCAGAATTCGTATTTTTGGATGCCAAAGCTCATACAGTGACGTGTTTCATAATAAGTTTGGTGCGTTATAATTAAGATAATTTATGTCTTCAAGTTCATTTTCAAATTTCGACAATAGTTAAATATTAAATAAGTTACATTATATTATATTAATAAAATAATTAAATTTGTTTTTATCGAATATTTCTCGGAAAAATAATATTAGCTACTATTTTAGGAACTAGAAGTAACACGAGCAATTCTTAAAGAAATGAATCATAATCAATAATCTTTGGACTGATTTCGACTTGTTTAAGATAATTCATTGTTATTATCTTGACCAAAATACTCGATTTTTTCAAAACAAACTCATGTTGCTAATAAACGTAATTTGCTTGTACACTACTTTAGTATACTTAAATTTAATTTATAGATAAATGACCTCTATGATCTTGGCCTATATTATCAATTTTTAAAGATAAATGTCAAATAGTTAATTTTTTATTTCAGTTTTTATGGCTGGGGTGGCTGACATCCCATTGTTACACTTGGGTGGTCGACACGTGTTACACCGCGGACGTGTGGCAAGCAAGAATTAATGATCAAAGGAGCTTTGACAAACTAAGACGTTAGAATTGAAATATTGTCGTTTTAGTAATGCTTATTCTCTTAGACAGTTATCAAACAGTTGAAGATTCCTTTACAATTTAGTTATGTTAGATGCCTTACAAATCCTGAAGTCTTAAATAAATTGCTCGTATATTTCGAAATTTGATCCATCAGAAAGAGATTAAACTTCAAAAAACACAAAGAAAGCAGAATATAATAACCAAATTCATGATTTCCTTTTTTTCATTAAACATGACCATTCATTTCTACCGTGCGTCATCATCCTAAATTTTTATCACTCGTCATACACGTTGTTCTACTCCTTCTACTATTGAAACATAAACCAAATCCAAATCCTTCGCATGGTGATACCCTATTATTGTCGAAAATTGTACTGGTACGAAATGCAAAGCGTAGAAAAAAATCTGAAAAGGAAGAACCAAAGATACGATATAGCAGTTCTCTAACTGTTCTCACTCCTCCGAAAAAATGATCAATTCACTTGGAATGTTTTCCGGAGAGTCTCATAAAAGGAATAAAATACCAATGAATTCAGCCGTCGTTGTCATAAAAAATTCTTTGCCCTGTTCGTTCACGAGTTTGTTCAAGCTAACTAAAACGTTATGTAAAATGCGGGTCATGCATATCAGAACAGGACGAAAATCAACGAGCAATGGAACAAACAAACGAAGGATGCGAAAGGAGCAGCTATAACACCATCCATGGCTCCATCAAGACTACACTGCACAATAAGAAAGGAGCTGAATTGTTACGTCACGTTGGATACGTTGAATCGTATTTGGGTTAAACACGAAACCAACCACCTAGGCCATAAACCCCTGTATCACCCAAACGTGAGCATGGAGCCAAATATCACAGGACGACTGGCTAAGGATTGATGGCCTCCGTTACATCACGTACAACTTTAGTCCAGAGTTAATTAAAACTCGATCTGGTGATTCAACTGTGTCAATCGACCGAGTCTTCGGCTCGGGAAAACTATTTCCTTTACAGCGTTAGGAGGCACTGCGGCTCCATGAAAAGCTCCGCTCAACTGTTATACAGATGTTATAGAGGGGTTGCGTTGGATTCCAGTTCCCCTTTGTACAGGCAACGATTGTCGAAGGAAAATATGAAGCCTGCGCACTAAACTGTTCTCACATTTGCACTTGGGGTGGCAATTCACATTTTGCCCTAGATTCAACTGACTTGGTATTAGTGGGCCAATTCAAGGACATCAGCAATGCTATAGCTTCTTTATATGTCCCAAGGTCACTATTTAGTTTAAAGCTCTCCAAGCATCTGATGCCATTACATAATTGCAATGACTCACATGGAAATTCAATACTCCAAGAAAAAAAATTATAATCGAATTGAAATGAAGTATACCTTAAAATAGTTACATAACCGTTCTAACGATTCGTTGACATTTATGCCACAGGATTAAAACGAACAGAAATGAATTAATAAAACCTATTCTCTGATTCATTAGTAATGATTCGGTGTAGACAGTGAATGGTATCCAGAGGTCCAATAAAATATTTCGTATTTAAATGCACGCACGTACATAATAAGCGCAATAAATTTAGATAACTCAAGAAAATTACTGGAATCGAATTGTAAAGATAGAAAATCAGCAAGAAAACTTGCGATATGAATAGTCGAAGTCAAAGTCGAAGATATTTTATCTAGTGAATCAACATGTTTTATCTAGTGAATCTAGTGAAACAATCAAACCTTCAAAAAACTGCTTGGGTCAAATATCTCCTTAAATTAATCAAATAATAATAAATAATCATCGAAAACAAAAAAGAATTAAAAAACAAAAACATTCAGACTAAAATCAATTTTAAATTCAATTAAATACAATTATTATACATTCTAAGATGCACCCTCTTCGTTTCCTGAAATACTGCGCGAAATTAAGGCCTTCGGGTTAGTTTGACTCCATTATATAAGGTTTACAAACAAGTTTTGAAGTTTTATTTTTTAAGTTTTGAAGTTTTATTGGAAAAAACTTGTACAATATATATCATTCAAAATAGGGCCCGCAGCTTTCTTTTACCTTTGCCCATCTTGAAGGCAGTTTAAGGGTACCACATTTAAAAAATACCAGGTCTTTCGAAGCGATCAAGAATTGATTTTTCAGTCAACCAATTTTTTATTTCTTCGTACGAAGTGGAATGCTGATCAGTCAGCTCATGAGCCATTCACTGGAACAAATGGCAGTCAATAGGAGCAATAACTAGCTAATTCGGCGGGTTTAGGAAGGATATCCCAGTTCAGTGTATCCACCTAAATTTCTTTGACAATTTCAGCAACAAGCGGCCGAGTGTTTTGCTGAAAGATCACTTTGTCATGTCTCTTGGTATATTGGAGGCGTTTATGCTTTAATGTTCGGCGGCATCCACTGCTTTTGGTCATGTTCCGCAGTGACAGTTTTGTTAGGCTGGAGTAGCTCATAGGAGATCACTCCAAGTTGACCCCACGTTTGCCATTAATTTTCCGTTTGGCCGTTAAAGATGATGCATGGCCGGGCTTACCCCATATTTTTCTGCGCTTTGGGTTGTCGTAGTGACTTCTCGCCACCCGCCACTGTTCGGCACAAAAATCATTGACGTCTCTTGGCTGGAGCTCATGTGGAATACAACATACTTTTTTTCTTCAGACTTCAGCAAGCTCGTCTTGAGTTTGACATGAATATTGGTCCAGTAACGCTTCCAACTCAGCGTCTTTATCACTGAGGACAAAATCCTCACTTTTAAAGCGCCGGAACTCTCCGGATGCATTGATAGAGCATGCCCTTCATGTGCTTCATATAGCAGTCAATATTCTCAGCTGCACAAGAAAAAAAGCAACGCTGGCCGCAAATATTGTTTCGCTGACATAAAAGTTTACAAAGTTGAACACAATAAATTCGTGCTGTTTACAATTTACCGAGTTAACACATACTATGAGAGGAAAATGGTGACGTTTTAACATGAATATATAAGTGACAAGATAGTGTGACGCGATGTAATATGTCATCTCTTGTAATTCCCTCAAAACTTATTTGTACACCTAATATACCAGTTGTATGCATAAGTTTTTTTTCAGTTTAACTAAGAAATTTCGCCAGCGAAAAGTACGTAGGTTATCAATTTAACACATACGCCAATTCGATCTTATGACATTGTCCTTCAAACGCACACAAGTTAAGAGTCATTAATCGGTCATCCCGAACATTTGGGGCACTTATTGCTTTTCTTGTCTACCCACAATAAAAGGCTGTTGAAGGTCATCGTTCGCTGGAAAAAATATATGCCAGACACTACCAAATCGGACATGATAGACATGGTTTCGATTCAATGTGAAAGACAGTTAGCGCTGTAGTGACCACAAAAATGCGAAGAGGAGGGATTGCAGAAGTTATTGGAAGGTGACCCTACTCAAAGTCAACGGCAATTAACAGAAGTTTACGAACAAGGCGTAAGATCAATAAACTCGGTAAATGGGTCTCACACAATTTGAATGAATGTCAAACGGAACATCGCAAAGTAACTTGTAAAATGCTGCTTCGGAGCCACGTAAGATCATTTTCACGCCGAATTCTGACGGGTAACGAAAAATAAGTCCATTTTTCGTTTGAAATCCAAGCGGGAAAAATCGTCGCTCTCACCTGGTAAAGCCGGTAAACACAAAAGCCTAATCGTTTCGGCAAGAAGACCGTGCTCTGAGTCTAGTGGGGCCATGATGGTTTTGTTAATTACGAATTCTTGAACCCCGACGAAACCGTTTATAAACAACGCTCCATAAATGTTAAATCTACACCCCACATTAATCGAAAACATCCGGAATGGAACAGAATACATGGCAAAGTGATTTTGTTACATGACAACGCGTACGTTGCAAAACCAGTGACAAATAAGTTGCAATCGTTTGGATGATTCCCCGAGTTGGCGCCATCTGACGATCTCCTTTTCGCATCAATGAGGGAAGCGCTCGCAGAGCACCAGTTCAGCGATTTCGGGGGTTTACCACAAAAAAAGCAGTTTTTCTGGCATTAAAACATTAAAAAAAACATTAATGAAAAATGCAACTTTGATTGTGTAAACCAAAGAAAGAATTGCCAAAGACTTCAAAAACTGATAAAAATCCAAATGTTACATTCGCTGCACCGTAGTCACGCCCATATCACCAGGTCACTAAGTAATCAAATATGAGCCTGTTGAAATTGTATTAATAACCACTCTGCTTTGTAGCAGATAAAATAAGGAAGGGACGACTATAAGGCGTTTGTTAACCAGACTCGGGCAATCCAGGAGGAAGTGTTCTGTGCTTTCTTCCTCCACGCCGCAAGCTCGGCAGGTGTCATCCGTTTGGATTCCTATTCGTTTCGCGTGTTGACCTAGAAGATTATGGCCCGTCAATACTGCCACTGATGTTCTAACGCCATTTCTGTTTTTCCCCAGGAGTTGTTTTGTCCTCGTTTTATTAGGCTGAGACTAAAGAGCTCGGCTTATCCTGCTGTCGTTGCCGTCATTCAAAGCCGTATCTGTCACTTTTCAGAGGATTTCGTCTAGTTCTCTTTTTTATGTTACTTGTGGCACTGTAATTGTGTTTATTCGAGTGGCATTTTGGTCGGCTGATCCAGCTCTCGCTACCTCATCCACTCTTTCGTTTCCCTCTACACCGCTGTGTCCAAGGACCTATGTCAGTCTTACATTTACTCGGGTTTTTGCGGCTTTGAGAGCCTGCCTGCAATCCTGCACCAGTTGTGAAACTACGCGGTTAGAGGCAAGCGTGCAAGCAGCGCCGACTTACTGTCCAAGAGTATTTGTATTCTTCCATTAAGGTTTGTTGCCGCTTCTATAGCCGCTTTTATTGCCACTTACTTTTATTTACACTTTTGGCTGGAAAACTGTGGTGTGACACTCCATTTTATAACTTCGATTGAGTTGCGGCTGATCTGGGAAAAGATTCCAGTGCCGCTTCCGACATCAGTTTCGGAACTATCGGTGTAGATCATAATTTCACTTCTAGATGTGAAATCCTGCACCGTTTCCCACGCTTCTCTGGTCGGTATGTTGATCTTGTATGGAATCGTTGTGTCAACTGTCAGTTGGATTCTATCTAGCTCCCTTTTACTTGACGGGGCCATTCTCTCCATTTTCCCAAAATTCAGACATGCCCCGTTTGTGGGTGGTTAGATAACCCATATGTGGATTTTAATCTAATGCTTGCAAGTGATGACTCTGAAGATGAATTTGTCCAGTGGCATGAGATTGAGCATTATATCCATTGCAGAAGTTGGCGTAGTCCTAATGGCACCTGTGATGCCAAGGCTGGCCATTCACTGGATCTTCTCTAGCTCTTTTGTAATGGTTTTCTTTTGTAATGCCTGCCACCAAAGCAATGTCCCGTAAGTGGTTATTGGCCTCACTACTGGAGTTTTAGATTTTATTCCCCAGGTTTTCTTCACTTGTCTTTTCATTGTGAAGAGCGCCGCTGTAGCTCTCCGTCTGACTGCTCCCATGTGTGGAGTCCAAGTTAGCTTACTATCCAAGGTTACTCCTAAGTATTTTACCTTGTTACCGAAATTTATATGTTTTCCGTCAACGGTCGGGGGTGAAAATTGTCTCCCGTTTACGGCGCTTTGTGTAAAGCATAAGCTCCGTTTTGTCGGCATTGATGCACAGTCCCTTTAGCTTCGCCCACTCGAAAAGATGTGAGAGTGCGGTCTGCATCAATTCCGACATGGTTTCCGGGAACTTTCCACTTATCAGTATAACGATTTCGTCAACGTACGCTATCGTTTTGAAACCCTTCCCGTTGAGGTCTTCTACTATTTGGTTAGCTGTGGCAAGTGGTGATACTACGCCGCCTTGTGGTTTACCCCTCTTGGTCCATTTATTCAAGGTTACGCCGTTTTCTTCGGTTGTAATCTTCCTTTCAGCTAGTAGTTCCGTCATCCATTTAGTTAGATATGGGTCTATTGCATATCTTTGGATGGCTGCTACTATGCTCTCAGTTTTAACATTATTGAAGGCTCCCTCGATATCAATGAAAGCCGCCAAAGTGTAATCTTTGATGGCAAGGTTCCTCTCTATTCTGCTTATGACGTCGTGTAGTGCTGTCTCTGTTGAGCGCCCTGGAAGGTATTCATGTTGGTTGGGACAAAGCTTCGTTATGTTCACGATGCTTTTTATGTACCCATCGACCAGGCGTTCCAGGGTTTTCAGCATGAAAGACGTTAAGCTGGTAGGTCGGTAATCCGTTGCTTTGTAGTGGCTGGCTTTTGTCGGCTTAGGTTTAAAAACTACTTAAACTTCTCTCCAGTCCAGTCTCCATACACTTTGTCGGTTCCTCGGTTCCACTTTGTCGGTTTGTAAGGTTCGAAAGTATTAATGGCCTTTTCTTCTCTTACCATTTCTTTAAGGGGGAGGGCACGGTAAGGAGTCACGTTGTTTACTTGTTCTGTGTCTTTATCCGTTCACCCGTTGAGCCTGGAGGAGAGATGGTTTAGTAGGAGCTTGAATCGTTCTATGCTTTTTGTTGTCCGCGATCCGTTTTCTTTTTGAAGCATCGTGTCCACGTGTGGTCCTCTTTTCAGAGCCCTGCTTAGCCTAAATGTCTCGTTTCCTCCCTCAATATTGCTGCAAAAAAAAGTTCAAGGATTTCCTTTTCTCTCTTCTTACAGCTATTTTAAATATTTTCAGATTTCGCTTATAGTCCTCCCAATCCGTATCTCGGTTTGTGAGGCGAGCTATTCTGAATAGTTTTTGAGTATTTTTCCTGATCTTTTCCAGTTCTTTGTTCCACCAGCTTACCCTTTTTTGTTTGATGGTAGGGGTTTGACACATTTCACTGAAACTATCGACCAGTATACTTGTGATGTATCTCACTTCATTGTCGATGTCCTTTCGACTTCTCAATGGATTCGCTTGGTGGGAGCCTATATATCTTTTAGTAGCGGTGATGTAGCCATCCCAATCCGCTTTTCTCACTTCAAAGGTGATCCATTGGTGGTCCGACAGGCTAGGTGAGTCACATTCTCTCCAGCCATGCATGTCCTCCAATGCCTCTGTTGTGATTAAAGTGACGGCAATCTGTTCCGCTTTTTTTTGTTATAAAAGTGGGTGTGTTACCCTTATTTGCTAGGTTGAGGTTAGTAGTTATTAAGTAATTGACTAACTGCTCACCTCTTTCGTTGCACTTGGTGCTTCCCCAGAGTTCATGTTGCGCGTTCGCATCGCATCCGATGATGGCCCGTTTCCCCCGTATATGTTCCGACAGGGTACGGAATTCGGTGGTCGGCATCGGAGTGTCAAACAGTAGGTATGCTGAGGCCAGCGTTACCTGCCCGTCCCTTCCGTCAAACACCGCTGATGTGAGGTCCATGTTGCTGAATTGCGGTAGAGCAAATTAAATTAATTTCCTTCCGACATATAATGCAGCTTCGGATTTTATTTTCCCCGCTTGTAGCAAAGATTTTAAATTGTTTTGCACTGATTCCAAGTATATTTCCATTCAGCTGGTAATGCTCTTGTTTCAGTGCTATGTCGGTGCTCCCATCTGCTAGATGCTTAAGCAGGCTGGCTGTTGGGTCACCCGCATCAGTTTTTCGTTTTTGCTCTAAGGGTTCAGTCGCCTCAGCCCTGGCAGTCACCTGGGTGACTCCGGGGTCCGTTGTTGTCCCTTAGAGTGCTGACGTCTTCCTTTCGCATGCCCAGTACCAGGACAATGCCTTTGTTGGTAACTTCTTTCTCCGCGAAGAGATGTCACCTTTCTGTTTCGTACTCCGTGTTCTGCAGTTTAAGCGTCTCGAAGGCTTCCTGCGGTGTCTGCTCCGTTTCAAATACCTTGAAGGTGTATAACCGCGCTACCTTCTTTATGAAGACGACTCTAAACTCCTCGTTCAGGGTAGTGCTTTCCTTGGCGACTAACTTTATATATAATAACTTTTTGATAAATTTTGAATAATAATTTGAAATTAATTTTGCTTCTTGAATGAGAAAAATATACTCGAGATTCTTTCACCCCATGGAGTATGTTTTAAAATACTGTTTACGAAAATTGAATCAACCACTTTTAACATTTTGATAAGTACAAATATTGCGCATGTGACACAATTAGCATTGCACTGCCCAATTGTGTAAATCAGAGTTCTGCAAACTACACCACCATAAAAATAAACCAAATAGAGTAAAATGAGATAAATCATGAGATAAATCAATTCTTCGGAACAAGAAAGTAAACAAGGATAACATATTTTGAAGTGTCAAGATCAGTTAATAAAAAATTACAAGCATATTGTTAAGTGCCATGAAGGAGTTCATCGAGTTTTATCTAATAAAAATTAGTTCTTTTACCCGATTGCTACCTAATTTGATACCAATACTTTTCAAAATTTCTTCAAAAAACGCCCTAAAGGATACGCAAATATATTACTACAACTCCAAACAAACTCGGCATCTAGCAGTGATTCTGTGAAAAGCGTTTACTATTAGTGTTGTGGGTCCACTTAGTATTTTCTGCTAAAATTTAATATTTACCCAAATAAACCTTAAATGTAATCATCCCGTCCCCATAAAAAAAAAACACTCAAAGCCGACATCAACTCTTCTAGAGCTGATAGTTCCGGTAAAAATCCTTCTCCCTTATCAAAATACAGGAACGTTATCTTCCACATCAGAGTATACAAATGCAGACAAAGTAAATTATCTTCAGAAACCCTTTTCATGGAAACAGCATAAGTGTAATGACAAAGCTATGATAATACGACGACTCACCTTTCCCTCGAACTAACGTACGATCCTTCATATTAACCGTGTCACAACCTACATAGGTGTTGAAGGGAAAAGGCACAAGCAATCTCCTTTACAAAGAATCTTAGAAATTAGTAGCACGAATCGATGTGGCTATATCCTTGCTACACAGTCTCCTAATGACCTGTTAATTAATGAAATGATTCACCACTGAACATTAAATATAAAGATGATGCCCTTGAACGTAACAAACTGAGACTTCTTTTATCCTGGCTAAACCGTACGCTCCAAGCAAATGCAGAACGTTATGAAACCGCGTCGGTGTCAGTGCTCATCCTTTAACGTAAAAAGTTATGCTGATGTTCGAGAAAAAAAGTTGATATAATTTACATAATGAGAAGTTGAGTTAATGTTTATCCTGAAAGAAAAATTATGGTGAAAGGTATATGAAAGCCTTTGAGATTAATGAGAAAATCGCGGATGGAAGATACCACGGCGGTTTTCGAGGAGCAGCTGACAGTAACAAGATTTTGAATAATTGAATAACTTTGATCAAGAAAATCGTTGGAAACGATGTAAAATTAAAAAGTAATAAAACTTTACCTACCTAGTTACTACCAGAAATCTATTCTTGAATGCAAGCGAAGTTCCTGTTTAAATTCAGAAAACATGTGAGGTCTTTGAATTCACCAATAATAGGAGCTCGTCTTGTTTTAAAAATTTTGTATTGTTATTAACAAACTCAAAAAACCAATAGTGAGTAGACAAAAGCAAATGTAGCTCTGATGTTCATTAAGATTAGCTATATTTTCTTATTCTCCCACTAACTTAAATTGAAAGTAGTGAAATTACCTTAATTCAACTCTGTCACTCAGTATTTAATAAATTGTTGTTAACATTGGGCAGAATTTCACATAATTCGCAAATTTACTATTGATGTAATTATTTTATCTTTTGCAGATCAGCTCTCAAAAACCAATATCATCAAGCAGAGAAGCGATGCGAAGTAGGTTAAAGCAGTCTTTATTGAGCACTTTGCACTCTCAGTGATGCCACGTATTCAAACCACCCCTCCCGCTTATCCTATTCCCGCTGACAATTCAGAAATCCAATGTTCGAATTCGGAACCATAACCTGTCATGCTCTAAAGACACAGCCATGCACAGGACAGGTTTGCCAATAGAAACGACGAGGCCCTGCATAAAGTAGAACCACCTGACAATAGGAAGCCGCAAGCTTCAACCGAACCAAAACTGACTATGAAAATAGTCTTGGGCTGAAGTGGAGCACAGCGGTTTAACTAAAACATCAGCGCAGTCTTGAAAATTATGTGGACCGCAAAATGTAAAAATTTGCGTAACAACTAAAACGACAAGGCGCAAGTAACTCAGGAATGTCCTACTTATAAAACTAACAATCAAAATTGCGAAATCAGCGAAAATATAGTGCTCAATGGAGCCGAAGCCTGTCTAAGAACAGTACAAGTGACCAAAACAATCAATAGACAAGGTGTTGCTCGAAATACCCATCAAAGGCAATCAACACCACAGGCAATCGACTCTTTAGAAATATAGGACATTGAATATGTCATGAAAGTTATAGAAATAAAAAAGGCTATTAAACAAACTCATCCTACGACAGGCGGCTTCAGGTTAAGATCGCCAATCAACCCTAAAGGGGAAACTTTTGAAAGAAACACGTATGTGACGCCCGATTTGGAATCCTTTATGCCCGTGATACACAAATCGAGGGCACTGGAGAATTCACAGCAAGGGAACAACAGCCTTGTAACCAGGGCCTAAAGTTTAAGTAAAATAGCGTCGGGAAGTTCACCATAGCCATGAGAGGTGAAACCATGACGGGAGCCAAAAAACAAAGAGAGTCCTAACCGAAAACATGGTGAACTCGTTTATAAGTCTCATCACGTCTTCCTGCGAGTATTTAAAACCCCGGCGACGACAGTGGCATAACAACGCTGTTGGGTACTAGTGGTCAGCAGAAATCACTGAAAAGCGAAGAAAATGTCACTGACTCCGCAGTGATCCGAAAAATTCTAGGGGGTTAGGATGATATATACTCTCGAATACGGGCATACAAGGCAGCTGGGAATAAATGAAAGCAAGGCCAACTGCTGACAGAATCTCATTGAGTACATCAACAGAGATCCCTTGGACTTAAGTTCTTGGCTTTTCATGCGGAAGTTCAGAACCTTCCTGATCATTCCCTCAGATATGATGCTTCATGCCCGGCTATCTGCCCACTTTACAGGACAAAACCACGGGAAAAGCTATGCAGTCAATCAAAAAAATGACGGGCCAAATGACATCTCATCGTAAGTACTACATCTAATTCAACAACATTGCCCAACACAGCCTTCCTGCAGTGGAATGTATTCTCGAAAATCCTGGCAGCAGGCGAAATTTGTTCTGATTACAAAGGAGGAATGAAAAAAGGAGCTATCGTTTTATTCTAAACGGCACTCTGAAAGCGCTTGAAAAGTTCACCAAAGAGAAACTCCGCGTGGCCATCCAAGGCGCAAGGAAATGACCTCTTCAGCAAAACGACTTCAGGGTTGCGCGATTCAGGATTAGGAGAATATTTTACCACCAATATTTCATTCAAAACTTTAAAACGGACAAGACAAGGATACAATATAAACATACACATTTTGAAGTTCGTTTGGGTGTTGCCGCAGGCCAAAATTAATTCGAAACCAATACAGCATTGTTATACAGGTTGTTATACCAATACAGCATACAGGTTGTTGCTTCGGCTGTATACAGCCGAAACGCGTCCTCGACCCAAGCAACACAGAATAAACATTTTATTTGATAATTATAAATAATCAATCGGAGGTTTGGCCTTGATAACAAAAACCGGATAATATTCATAGAATCGCAGACAAAGTGACTCGACAAGAGACCGAAAAAATGTCTTTCGCTTTTGGAGGCCCAATCAATTTTTACATAGAGAAGCTCTGATGGAGCTCAGTAAGGACTTCAAAAAGCACTCGATGAGCTTACCGACCAACGACGAGGGAATTTCTCCTAGAAGGGGAGAATTATTCAGCTTGAGAGCAAAAAAGTGGAGCCGAAAAAGAAGTGAATCGAAAAAAAGAAACGGGCCCTGCAAATTCCTGGCTCTCATCCAATAACTCGGCCGCTTACTCCAAAGGAGAGGTGGAAGTAGAAGTTGAAAAAGAAATGGAGGAAAGTTTAAAAGAAGATGAATGGTCTATCTCTCCCAGCTCCCAAACTGATGATCATCCCAGAACTACTAATCACCCAAAAATACGTTCACAGCTTACCACATCCAAAACGTCTCTCCCCATGCGTGAATCTAACATCAGCATAAATCCAACGAGACGGACAAAAGGGCATTACTGACCAGACAGCTGACACAAAACAAAGTCACGGCTGTTTCAGAAAAACAAGTTCATCTTGGAATCTAATAATCCCAGAGATCTAACGACACATGCAGATGGCCAAAAACTTACAGAACAAAAGTAGCGATACCACACCTACTATCTCCCCGAGGAGTAAAACCTCAATATCATAACCCGTGCTCTTCATAGACTAACATACAAGACATCAAGCTAGATCTGGAATTCAAGGGCTCCCATCCTATATATACATTCATGCTCAAAATGCAGATTGTATTTTGCAGAAATGCAGTCAAGAACCTTCTCTCACAGGATTTAACATGGATGCTATTTATCACACCGATATACTTCTCTGAAAACTTCACAATAGATAGTCTAACTGTTTACCTGCTTCGATTTGCATGCTCAGGTGAGTGGTGTGAAATTTGATGGTCTACATGGCTTTACAGAATTTAAAAAGATCGCTCCAGAGAATGAAGTCGAGAGGTTTGACGAGGGCACCTGCCTTTATGGCTTAATTCCACGGTCTCCATAGACAGGGTTGAAACGATGTGTCAACCACCACCTCTAAAATCTGAAACAAGTTTCAGTCCCAGGTTCCAATTTTGCTAAAGCTATCTGGATTCCCGAACGCAATTGGTGAATGCTCACCGTACTCTCTAGCCTTCGAACACACAGTTGCGAAAACGTTCGTAGATATTCGATGTTCGTAGATAAAAAAAACTTACACCAACAATAGGAAGCGCTCCCAACCCTCAAACAAGTAAATACAATTAAACACAAAACCACGCACAAATATTCACATCGCCAGCCATGAGACTTGTTTTCGTTAACTTGCAATCGAAGTTTCAACTGATGATGCAAGACATGATGGCGAAATGGTCCATAGCATGTTTGCAACACAAGCATCAACATTTAAACGAAATTGAATTTGTTAAATCATATTCTATACATACGTGGAATGTTTTATTCCTTGCTGTAACGTACTGAAGAGTTTAGCGAATTTATTGTGGGCAATCAATTTGAAATAACTCTCATTCTGGAAACTTAATTGAAGCCCGAAACGCATCTCAACTTCCTCAACCATTCATACAACAATAGCGAAGGAGGAGCAACTACTCTGAGAAGAAAATGTGACCCATCAACTGATTTATATACCACAGTACCACAAAACACCAGCGACAGCCATCAATGTGCATCCGTTTGAGTTTGTGGTTATTAAGATGTGCAGCCCATCAAACAACAAACACAACACCCCATGACAATCAAACTCGATGTCGAATGTAGATGTTGAAGGGTTGCTATTGGTACATGACCGCCAATGACTATTATATGGATTGAAATGCTATGAGAAGTAATCAAGTTGGGACAGAGCTGAACAGATTTATCACAAATGCTGGTGACAGCCTGCATCTAACCAATGTCGAAAAATAACGCCGAAACATCTTAGAATTTAGATTCTTTCACAAACTTCACTAAACATCCGAATAATTGTTCTGAACAAATTCTCCTTAGAACATTAACCGGTACCCTTCTTAATAGTTAACGTCATCATAGGAGCAAGAAGACAAGGAACAATCCCCAAGGAGCAAGAAAAGAACAGGCTGGCAAGTGTTCCATGACTATCTGACCAATAAAACTTTCTCCAAAGTAATAAACAAAGCCAATGACGTCAAAAAACTATGCGACAGTTATAAAATTTATCAAGCAAACCAGAAGACAGCACAGCCATAACTTCAACACAATACTTACAACTCAAATACAAACCCTATGAACTCCCGTGCATAAAGAACTTAAATCATGATAAGGATGGACAATCATGATCGGAGAAAAGAAAGCTAACCGGTTAACCAACAGAATTGCACCTGTTTCGAAACCAACAATGGGAGAGTTTGCTGCAGATTCTCGAGCCCAGCGAGAATGCCTTTTGGAGAATTTTCGCATACTCCCACATACGCAATAAGGTAGTTGTGCCACCCATACCCATTGTCAAAATATTACTCAGTAGGAAAAGCGGAAAGCTTTGCAGACACACTTGAGCTATAGTTTCAAGAAATTATCTTTGGGATGAGGTCCTTGCAGGGAGCGAAAGTATCTTGAGTATTTTCTTGAAAGTAAAAGTTAATGAACTAGTTAAAATTGCGCCACAGGTGGAGGATATGTATCAGCCGCTGGACGTACAAAAACCAAAGACTCAATACAGGAACTAAACAAACGAAATAACAAGGCATTTTTGACCATACACCCCTGATTAACAATATGGTTTCAGAACCGCACTCTTGACGGAACCCCAAATGTCAAGGATAATCCAGGATCCAAACGCAGGAATTCAACAGCTTTACTTATGTTTGGCATATCCAACAGCTTGAGTTATGTTTGACTCATCCAAAAATTTCACAATGTCAAACATGCAGGACTCATTTTCAAAATGCATGAGCTCTCCATCCCCCTTCAATACCTTCTACTCATCCACACCTTTCTAAAAGGAGATCTTTTAAAGTCGGAAATGAATGCCATCTCTCGACTCTGTGAACTATTTCACCTGGAGTTTCACTAGGGTCGCCAATCTCACCAATAGTATACAATTTGTACATGTGCAAGTACCTATATATGCCGACGACACATGTATATAATATACTTCAAAACAAAAGCTTTGTGCACCACGTAACGCAGAGTACAACAACCAAGCGCTTATCGTATTGACACCGACACAATTCCCTGGAATAGAGCAGCAAATTACCAAAGCTGAACGCTAGACCACTGACTCACATGTGACCATAACTAATGTGATTCCTCCCTACGTGTACCTTGTGTACTTGAATAGTAACAAGATCCTTCTTTCATCTTTTAACTCAATATTCGAGGAAAAAATAGTGACATACGTGCAACTCATAAAAGAAGAACTTTTTCTCGTATTTCGGTTGTAAATATCGTTCGGACAGCCAGAGAAACTGCTCGTTCAGTGAAAAACCAAAAGTTTTTTCACGCCTTTGTGTGCGATGAAATTGGTCAAGAAATTTAAGTGGATTAATACTGAACAGTTAAAAAAAAACTATGAAACTATAAGTTTAAACAAGAAGGATATCTGTAAAGAAGAACCCAATGTTTTGATTGGTGTTTTGTTTTTGGCTGCTGCAATGAACGGCAATTATCTAACAAGTGATGAATAATTGTTTACCGCGGCGTTTTACGGGGCCCGATAAATTTCATGTATGAGTCGAAAAGAGTTGTATTTCTTATAAAATGTCTTAGGTCTGATCAGTGACGTAGCAAAAGGGGGCGGCGGGGGCGTTTCGCACCGGGTGTCATCTTTTTTGGGGTGACACCCACCCGATCTCTCAACTTTAAGAACAATGCACAAACAAAAAATAAATAAACCGCTAGCACAAAAATTTCTTTTTCGGGGATTCCTCCACTAGCACTAGCTCAGCTCTGTGTATAATTCGGGGATTCCCGCAAAAGAACCTGACGCTGTCGTGGGGGATTCCCCGTCCCATACTTGCGATCTTTGACGTCTCAGTTCAGTTGCAACATTTCTCATTTGTTTCGTGAAGGAAGTGTGTTATGTTTGGTTGGCGTGAATTGTTAAACGTGTATTATTCTATAGTGATAGATAATAAAAAGAAAAAAACAATATTTTAGAAACTTAAATGCTGTTTTGTGAAGATTAAAAAGATTGATTGATTCATATCGAATATTTTACAGGTAAGATAATTTTATAATTACATTAATTTCCTAGTACTTCTATGGTCGAAACTTATAGGGTTATGCAAAAATGGCTAATGTCATATCAGTCATTTTTGCGTGAGTACGTATGCACTGGCAGTATAAAGTCAATCTGGGGGGCTAGCATGCTAATTTTTACGTCGGATTATGTGGTCACACAACTGTCAGTTTCCATATGTTTTTGACGTTTGTGTTACTATAAAACCGTGGATAAAATTAGCATGCTAGCTACACTGGGCTAATATGTCATTATACTTTTAACGGAATTTTTATCTGATTATAACATACATAATATATTTCCTTATAAACTAATATTATTATAATTTAAGTCAGGAGATTTTATCTACTTTCATATTTTAATATCATTTTATGTTGTAAATCGCACGTTTTGCACAATAATAAATTGAAATTTACACTTCGACAAGTACGCGACTATGAATGATTTCGTTATTCGAATGAAACCGAATTTACTAATAACTTTATTTGAATGCGAAATTAGTAATTTACAAATCTTGTTATTCAAATAATTTTACTAAGTAGTCTAATTAATTAATTTCAATTTTTTTTAATAAATTTTTTAGTGAATTTGTTTCATTTTGCTTAACTAGTTTATGAGAAAATACTCTCACATTATAGACCATAACAACTGAGTTTTTGTTTTAGTGTAAGAAACAAACATAAAGTGAAAAATGACCCGGGAAGTGCATACATCCAAAAGAAAAAGTGGATTTCAGCAAAGGAAAGCCAAACAGGCTAGATTGGATGTAGCTCAGAGTATGTCTGGATCAATTTTTAAGTATGTTACAAAAACTGATGACAGCCCAAGTTCATCAAAAGAAACTGATTTTCACCTTGATGCAAATGCAAGAGATGATTTAGATAATATCAGCTCATCTTCAGGAAGCAACATTGACAGTACAGAATTAATTAACACAAACGAAGAAGATGCTGAAAATAATAGTAGCAGTACTATTATTGCTACCAATGAACCATTGCCTCAATTGAATGATGTGTCAGAATGGAGTATTCCTGTTCCTTACAATGTTCGCATTGAAATAATAAAAAAAGGAAGTGAATGAAGTCCAAAACAAAGAAGGACCATTTGCCACTGTTTCTAGACACGGAACCAAAACAAAACGTGACGCTCGTCATCTCTCAAAAGATTGGTTTTATAAAATTATGCCTAATGGTGAAAAAATCCTACGGTCATGGATGGTTTATTCCCTCACATCGAAAAACCTGTACTGTTTCTGCTGTCGTTTATTTGCTATGGCCAATAATACCAATGCGGGAACATTTACGACTGGATTTCAAAAGTAGTGGAAATTAAATCCGAAAGTAGCTGACCGCGGATGTTCAAATGAACATCTAGAAAATCTTGAGAAATAGAAAACTTTAGAAATGAGACCAGAATTGAATAAAACAATAGATGATGCAGCTTTGCAATTGATGGATACAGAAAAACAGAAGTGGAAGCATCTTTTGACTAGATTACTGGATATAACTTTATTTCTGGCTAAACAAAACTTGGCGTTTCGTGGACATGATGAAGGACAAGACTCTAAAAATAAAGGCAATTTTTTGGAATTAGTAAATCTATTGTCAAAGTATGATGTAGTGTTGAAAGAACACATGATGAAATTGGAGCAAGATAAAACTTCAAAAGTATCATATTTGTCGCCAGATATACAGAATGAATTCATTAATGTTCTATCAAACCACGTGAAAACTAAGCTTGTTAACGAAATTAAATCAGCGAAATATTTTGGTATTATGTTTGATAGCACATCTGACATTTCACATATTGACCAAATGTCTGAAGTGATACGTTATGTGAAAATAGGAAATAGGAAAGTGAAAGTCAAAGAAGCATTCCTTCGATTTTTTCCTTTGCAAGGAAAAAAAGCTGCTGATCTAAGCGATGAAATTTTTGACAAGCTTAAGACAGACGATTTAGATATTATGATGTGTCGTTCCCAAAGCTATGACAATGCTGCTGTTATGAGCGGTGTGCACGGAAGAGTACAGTCCATTATTGAAACAAAAACAATAAAGCAATTTTTATTGGTTGTATTGATCACTCGATTAATATGTGGTCAACATTCATTTGCCCAAAATGTATCACGCGTTACATTTTTTGGAACGATAGAGACGATTTATTCTTTTTTTTTCCGCCTCCACTAGCCGTTGGGAAGTGCTTATGAAACACAGCAAATTATCTGTTAAAAGACTCTCAACAACGCGTTGGAGTGCTCATTACCGTGCAGTAAAAGCACTAACAGAGAATTTTGAAGGACTTGTAGACGCAATTGAGGAGTTGTGTGATGGACGAGAAAATGTAGACACCAGAGGTGCTGCACAAAACCTCATGCCTGCTGTGTGCAATTACACTTTTTTATGTTATCTTTTCTTCTGGTATGATGTTCTTCGGGAAACAAATGATGCACAGATTGCATTGCAAAGTAAAGGCTTGACTGTTGACGAAACTGCTACAAAAATAGAGGCACTTCGTTTTTATATCGAAGAAAAACGTGATCACATTGTGGAAAAGGCAATAGACATTGCAACAATAAAATCAAAAGACTACGATATTCCAACAGAAAGACGACTCCGGCGTAAAAAACGGATGGTTGGTGAGATGGCCAGCGATGCAGGCCTCACACTGAAAGAGGAACTTCAAAAAGATATGTTGGAATGTCTTGACCGATTCAGAGTTGAACTCCAAACAAGATCGAAGTCTCTTCAAGATGTAGCTTCATTGTTCGAGATCGTACAAACTAATGCTTTGCTTTTGGCGAATACTGACGAACTGAAATTAGCTACATCTAAATTTACTGATTTTTATAATGTCTCAGAAACCGAATTACTTTTGGAGATACCAGGACTGCGAAGACACTTAAAAGCCGCTAATGTTACGGTTACTGATTGGGTGTCTCTAGGTTTTTTAAAGTTTATTGTAGAATGGGATTTTACAGAATTTCTTCCAAATCTTATGATTGCACTGAAATTGTTCATGACGGTTTGCGTGTCCGTAGCTTCATGTGAGAGGAGTTTCAGTAAATTAAAATTAATAAAAAACTATTTGCGGGCAACAATGACCCAATCGTGGCTTAGCAATCTTGGTATATTAGCCATCGACCACGAGGCAATACAAAATATAAATTTCGATGAAGTTATTGCTGAGTTTGCAGCTGTCAAAGCTAGAAAGAAGAAATTTTAATTGTATAACAATTCTTTTTCTGGCTTAGTTATTATTGTGTTTTGTTATTTCTTCAATATTATAAATAATAAATGATCCATGTCCTTTATCATATGAAATTTATTGCTTTTTGCTTTCGATAGGGTGACACCACCAACTTCCGCACCGGGTGCCACCCAAGGTAGCTATGCCACTGGGTCTGATGATAAGGCGATGACCTCTGAACACACAATCTGATCTATTCACATCAATTCAAAAGTTATGGAACTTGTTGATTGTTCAATGCCGAGGTAATTACATTCTTGGGGGTAACGTTACCATCAGTGGCCAATTGATGGAACTCCAAGGAATTAGCTTCATAAACGTGAGCTATCCAGGGTGAAAATAGAAACACAATTTACATACTTTACCTTAAGCTTTTGTTTTTTTATTACATATTCCGTATATCATATATCACATCATGTTTTGCAACAGAATGTCAAATTGTATATAAATTAGGCTATTTAAAAATACAAGTTCTATGCATTTTAAATATATTTAAGTATGTTACATTGTCTAACTATTACTAATCGCATAATTTGTATTTAATGTCTATTTTCAAACGAATAAGCTATTTTAGTCTTAACACAAGTACACACAATGTACGAATCTACAAATGCAATATTCTCATGAGCTTTACTCAAATATATATACAATATTAAGATGCATAACAACCAACGTTATATCAATATGTAACAATTAAAACAATGTAAATTTTAAGTTTTCGTTTGCTTCATACTATATCCGCGTGAAACAGGTCAGAATATTCGCGACTAGCTTAATTTATTCAAAAATTATGTAGACGTCTAAAAAGCCCAACAATATTTTGATCTATGATAGATGCAATATTCACTCAATACGGACAAAATTCAATCGGGAACGACAATTGCGTTGTCCAACATCTTTGAGCTTTTACCTGAGTTTAATCATGAAAATGAACTACACTTCATCGCAATGGATATTAAGTTGAAAAGGAGCTGCCGCTTATTTAATTTTTCATTGCACGTCGGAAAGATCGGCGAATTTGCACTTCGTTAATGCTCAATCTATTGTCTTCGTCTAGTTGCACCTAGAAAAGGATATAAATTGAGAAATATAAGCGTATTTATAATATATCAATGCATAAATCGATGCGGAAGTCATCTTAATAATCTAATGTAGAGATCTAATTTATACTGTTCATGAATTCATCGTGTGTACTATGTTGTTCATCATTGTTGTTCTTTTTTATTTGTTGTTGGGTATTGTTGTTCATTATCATTGTTTATTACATCTATAAAATATATTTCAAAAGACAACTTATGAAATGGTGATATATTCTGATCTCGACATTGGATATGTATCAGCTGCACAACACTGCGGTAGTCGCACATACCAGACGAACGTGAAGGGTCGCTTGGATTAGGGTAATGTATCCGGCTGTGGGCCACCCCTTGTATCTTTTGACGTTTACCAAATATTGCGGATCGGAGTATGGGGTTTTGTGTACATTGACAGTAGGAAGTATTGGTGCGAACACCGAAATGGAAGGACGCATTTGATGCGCAGCTACAACCAAACGAAAAATATCGACGAAAAAATTTACTATTAAGTAATTTCTGAAGATGTTGTGAATGTGATAAAGCGAAGTAAAATATTGCAAAGAGGTGAGTGTTATGCATTTTTATGCAGTATTTGCGGTAAATTTTTAGATGAGAATTTCGCCAGTCACTTAAGGGATGGCTGCCATTACCGGTTGTGGGCCACCCTTTGTAACCGGTTGTGGGCCACCTTTTGTAACCGATTGTGGGCCACCATGTTTTTTGCATGCAAATTAGGATGGGAATTTAATCGATAATTATCGATAACTGTGATATCGTTAAATATCGATAACTATGCAATTTTTTGAGCATTTTTACGCATTTTCAGGCATGTCTACCCCGACGAAAAAAAAAGACGAACCGAAGGAAACTGATTTTAATGCAATCGCACAAGCCGTTAAGCATTCTTTGATCGAAAAGACGCCCGTCAGAGATGCTGCTCGAGCCTACAATGTTCCTCGCACCGATTTGCAGCGACATCTGAAGAAAGTTGGTGACGAATTTGATGACATTTCTGCCGTACAAGATGGTGAATTGATGAAATACCTCCGTAAATGCAGCCAACGAACACCTTCGAATATGGTTTGTTTTTTTTTCACTTTCCACTAACACATCAGACTTTATTCAATGTTTTTTTTTTCTCTAATTTTTCAACAGATTTTCAACCAGAATCAAGAAAAGGATCTCTTCCAATACATTTTGAAATGCGTTGGTCATTTCTACGGGCTCAGCATCACCGAGCTACGTGAATTACCATATCAGCTCGCCAAAAAAATGGATGTTTGCCCAGAAGGTTGAGATGATGAAAAGATGGCCCCACGGCATTGGTATTATAAGTTCATGAAACGTCACCCCCAACATGTACTACGCACACCTGAACAAACCTCAATGAATCGAGCCAAGGCATTTTGTAAACCAAATGGCAATCGGTTTTTTGAAAATTTTGATTCGGTTTTGTCTTCGGGGCAACCCAAATTTTCAACATGGACGAGAGTGGCTTCTCTACCGTACCATCGAAAATAAGCAAAGTGATTGCTTTGAAGGGAATGCGTCGCGTGGGAAAATGGAAGCTGCAGGAAGGGGAACAATGGTCACGATGGCATTGAAAGTGAGTGCTGCCGGCAACAGCATTCCACCATTTTTCCTTTTTTCGTGGAAGAAAATGCAGAGCAGCTTTTTGGAGATCTGGAACAGCTGGTTATGCAAACGAGTCAGGTTGCATGTGTCAGCCAGAGTTTGTTCATTACATGCGCCATTTCATCGCCTTCGCGAAACCATCGCTCGCTTCGCCGGTGATACTTCTGATGAACAATCATTGTTCACATGTGTCTGTAGAAGCCATTGACTTGGCCGTTGAAAGTGGCGTTCATATCGTTACTTTTCCACCGCACTGCAGTCACAGATTACAACCATTGGACGTGTCTGTGTCTGGACCGGTGAAGGCTTATTACAAGTCTCAGTGTTCTGTTTGGCAGAAAAACAATGCAAACAGGGAAACACTCATCTTAAAACTTGTTTTGTTTTACCAACTTTCAACTGATTTCGTTTGAAATGTTTCTAGGTATTAGAAATCCGTCATATTGCTGGTCTGGCGTGTAAGGCTCTTGATCTGGCTTTCACACCTAAGGTGATTAAGTCTGGTTTTAGAGCGACCGGCATATGTCCATACGATTCGGATTTTTTTTCTGATGCCAAGCCGTTGAGCCGAATGAGGCAAAGGTTGCCGCTGAGGGGCCCATCGATGAAGAGGATCAGCGTCGAATCGTGGTTGGGCCATTTGTTGGACGTCAGGAGGTTGTGCTCACAACACCTGGACCGTCATCTCGATTGACTTCTGTTAGCTGTCTTTTGGATGAAATTGGCCCCTTACAAGCCGCTTCACCCAAAAAATCACCAAATCGCGGCCGAAAGCCAATGACAAGCGCCATTTTAACGTCACCGGAAACCGTTGCTGCTTTGCATGAAAAAGCAGCAAAAAAGCGAGCTGCTCCAACGCCCATTAAAAAGGCGAAACGCAAGGCAACACCACCAGCCAAACGCAAGAAGCAGAAGGCTTTTGACGAAGAAGATTTGGACTTTTGTCTGATCTGTTTGGACCTTCTGCCACCAAAATTGACGAAAGCCAATTCCATCAAGTGCAACGGTGGCTGCGATCGGTTTATGCATTTGTAATGCGCTGCTATGACAAAGATATATTTTACATGCAAAAATTGCGGAACTGATGAGGATGATGATTAATTTGAAAAAGTGCCATTTTCTGGATGTTTTTTTTGCCATTGATGATTGATGAATAAATTTTGATATGATACATATTTCTTTTGTGGTTTTTCTTCATAAATTCGCATTTGTAGTGGATTTTCCGGGGTGGCCCACAACCGGTTACAAAATTTTTTTTGGCCGCAAACAAGATTTGTGAACACAAAATTTGTGAAAAAAAAATTAATTTTTGGAAAATTAAAAAAAATTGGTTTTTTTTAGTTACCTACTGCCTCTAGCTTTCCATTGGTATCCAAAAGTCCGAAAAAATTATACTTGAACGCATGTTACGGGCAAGGAACGAAACCCGGCCCACAACCGGTTACATTCCTCTACTATTGTAATCCGTAATAAAATAAGGAAAATAAGCACATTTATATTTAAATTTATTTATTTAAACACGTTAAACAGTTTTAAATTAGTTTTATTCGATACAATTATTACATAGTAGTCTGGACACACCAAGTTTTTGCATTTATGGCAAGTTTTTCGAGTGCTTTTATTCATTTTCCTGTTTTTGGCTCTGGGGGATGAATTTCTTCTTGTATTTTTAACAGCAATTTCCCACGTCGTTTTATTTCATTAGGAATTGTCTCTGTACAGATTCTTTTGAGTATAGCTGGTTTTGTTAGCTCTAGGGATCGATTTTTCAAAAAGTCCTTTCGAGGCAAGTTAAGTTCTTTATAAATAATGTTTGCATATACTCCTGCAGTATTTATGATATGAAAAAATACTGTCAGAGGCCATATGCGAGGATTTCGTGACACATCTTATAAGTTGCACATTTTGTCCAACAGGTCTAACCCACATTTTGTATTTTTGTAGGCTGTTACAATCTCAAGATTATTTTTCTCACCAGTAGTCTGATCTATATTATTGTCAAAATGCATTGATGAAATGGCTAGGACTGCCTTATATTTTTGAGACACGTATGAGACTAATGTGTAATTTTTATCGAAACCAAATATTGAACTATTCAGTTCTCAACTTTGACATGGCAAAAATTGTGAGGGTAGTTCACGCTTATTTTTTTTTCAATCTGCCAATGTAGGTCAAGTTTTTATCCAAAAGTTTCTTTACCAAAGAAGTTGAACTAAACCAGTTATCGGCAGTAACATTTCTATTCGTTCCCTCAACTGGCTTACATCTTCTGGTTTATTACTTAGTTTGTAGAGACCTTCCGGTTGCGTTCTCCAGTACACTTCAAGGTTATGAGTAAACGTATTATGAGCACCAATTAGCGCAATAATCTTTATCCCATATTAAGATGGTTTTGAAGGAATATACTGTTTGAAAGACCATTTTCCTAGAAAAACAATCAACTGTTCGTCGATTGTCAAATAGTCATTTGCTGAATAGCTATTTTGACAGTTTTTGACTAACTTTTCAAACAATTCCCGTATTGGAGCCGTTTTATCAAGGTCCTTACGAACCTCTCGATCTCTGATGTTATCAAACCGCAGGCAGCGCATTAGAAACCGAAATCTTTGTTGACTCATTGTAACATATATTGCATCAATTCCGGTCCCTCTACTATTGGCCCACATATCAAGAATATTCAATCTACCTGATTTTAGTATCCCAGCTAACAATATCGAATTTCACACTCATCTGTGTGTTTGGCATCGCGCTCACGAGAAAATTTAATTTTTATTTGATCAATATAAATATTTGTATACTTAGTTATACATTGAACAATATCCATGTCAATCATGCATTCAAAATTTATTTGATTTTTGATTTATCTTTCGGTCCAGGTTTCTGAAAAGTCTTCTGAATACATCGAACCCGAGAAGTGGATACTAATACATTTTTTCAATTCAATTATGTGACCCCGTCTTTACCAGTTTAAAAAGTCTGTTGATACAGCCTGTTCACTTAGTACAGAAATTTCGTCATCGTTTTCTTGTCCATTAACTTCTAAATCCTGTTGTTCTACAATGTCTGGCTCCCATTCATCATTATCCGATACGTCTTCAAGGAATTCGTCACCACTATGCTCTTCATCGAGCCATTTCAATACTTGTTTTTCATTCATTTCTGGGATGGAATCCACGTCTGCTTACGCAAGGACACAAAATGCGAAAATAGGAATTTCTCAAATGCTTCTTGCTCATTTCCAAATGAAGCGCAGACTTTATTGCAAGTCATTGTGACGTGAGCGTGAATTCACCAAGACTTCACCGAATCGAAAACGGCTAGAATGGAGTGGAGAAGAAAGAGCCGGGACCGTCAAAAGTCAAAACACGCTTGGCCGGGAAGGTTTTGTCAATGGTTGTTTGGGACTCTCAAGGAGTTTTACACATTGATTTTCGGCAAGATCGTCGCTCGATAAACGCTACCTGCTATTGTAGCTTTCTTGACCAGATTCAAGCTCCATATCGGTCAAGAAGACGCCAGTCCGAAACGGCTTGCTCCTGCATTAAAAAACAAGACCACACACTGCAACAACTCATAAATTGACTGAAATGTAATGGACTACGCTTGCTCACCCTCTCTACATCCCAACATTTCTCCATGTTACTTCCATATGTTCAAGGAGGTACTTGGAGGAGAGCGTTTTGCAAATAATCAACAGGTTAAACAGTTTGTGCGCAATTGGTTGGATACCCGCGAAGTCATTTTTCGGAAACGGCATGGAAAACTTACCAGTTCGATGGTAAAATGCAGAAGTAAGGAGCGGAACTATGTAGAAAAAGGCTCGTTTATATTTTAATGCCTCCCGTATTTAAAAAGTCATGTTTAATGAAAATATTTATGCTATCATCGCTAGACTTCTTGCTTTACGCAGCTCCTAATCAGCATTAATAACTCCACTCTGGCATTTTTTTATTATTCTTGAAAGTAGTTCATATTCGCCTTAAGAAGGCATTGATGTTACCGCGTGTTATGGGACTTTTGGAAGTCCGTTCTCAAAATGAGCTTCGACCTGCAATCGACAAATTCATTTTATTAAGCCTATGTTCGGAATTAGTCTTCTTGTACCGAGAATGTTGTTGCGCTACTCGTACGTCGCACAGTTGAGCCTGCGCAACTCACACAAGACATGCAAGTGCGGGGAGTGAGGGACTGGATTACTGGCATTACTGGCACTGGAAGTGATCATCCTGAAAATGAATAAATCCTCAGACATAGGTCGTAAATATTCGTGAGCGCTGTTCGTATGAACAACGGCAGTGAAATACCACGCCGTATTGATAGATTTGAAGATCAGGTTCTCCGAGCAAATCAGGGCAACCGCTGGCAAGGCTAAAGCGCGTGTAACGATACTCACTCAGTTACTGCCCAACATAGAACACCGCATCAAGGAAACAACTCCAAATGATCCCTGGGCTGTTTGTTCCACTCTCCGGCTGGAATATGGGATGATGCTCTGGGGAAGGAGTTAAACCGAAAGCAGTTGGCTCAGGTGCAGAATCAGAGAACTCTCCGATTGGCATACGCATGTTGAACGTTCCCTCGGATGGCGGCGTTATTAATTGCAGGAATGTTACACATTACCCTCGTTGCTAGAGAGCGCAAAAATATTTACCGGTGTGAAAGAGAAGACTTAAAAGAGGTCACCAGAGAAGAGGTACCATGCTCTATTAGCAATTTGTAACACTCCTGAGAGCACGATAGAGAAGGAAAGTTGACTGTACTTCTGATCCCTGCCTTGAGGCCGTAAATTTACTTACTTTAGTTACATAGCCTTAATTAATTTCCAATAAGAGTGAGCCCATCGTGGAACATCTCCTACGATGGACTCCTGCGGCTTGAACTGCCGGAAGTCACGTTTGATCGTCTATGCGGACGATGTCGCGGCTCTGGTCGCTGGACGCACAGTAGATCATGCGAAGCTCAGACTCAATACGTTTATGCGGAGGGTAATGGACTGGATGACCGTTCACGGATTAAAGCTGGCACTGGAAAAAACCGAAGTGGTCATCCTAACGAAGAAGAGAATCCCCAGAATATGGCCTTTCAGTATAGGGGACGAGCTGGTCGAATCGAAATCAGCAGTAAAGCACCTGGGCGTCCTGATAGACTCGAAGATGAGTTTTTCCCAACAAATCAGGGCAGTAGCTGACAAAGCTGCAGCGCGTGTGATGGCACTCACCTGATTAATGGCCAACATAGGGGGGCCCACCACATCAAGGAGACGACTCTTAATGAGCGTTGTGCAGTCGCTTCTACTCTACGGATCAGAACTGCGGGGCGACGCTCTCAGCAAGGAGTTACACCGGAAGCGGTTGGCACAGGTGCAGAGACAAGGAGCATTGCGAATCGCATGCGCATACTGAACGGTCTCCGGGGTGGCAGTGCTGGTAATCGCAGGGGTAATACCCATCACCCTCCTTGCAAGAGAGCGCAGAAGTATTTACCTGCACAGGACGAAGATCGAAGAGAAGAGATCACCAACGAAGAGAGACGTCGCTCTCTCAGCGATTGGCAACAGTCCTGGGAGCAAAAAACAACGGGATGGTGGACTGCACGTCTGATCCCTGACCTGAGGCTGCGGTTCACTCGAGTGCATGGTGAGACTGATTTCTACTTGACCCAGCTCTTAAGCGGGCACGGTTGTTTTTGGTCCTACCTGTACAAAATTGGCAAAGCACGGTCTCCTAACTGTGTGTTTTGTGCAGCAGAACTGAATGACGCCTGTCACATATTCTTCTACCTCGCCAGTAGCGAGGGGTCCTACTCAGCGAAATCGGAGAGCTCTGTCCGGAAACTATCGTCGGAGTAATGCTGAAAACAGTCGACAATTGGCTCGGGCAGTGCTTACATTAAAAAAAGCTTTATTGGAGCGCTGGGAGGCATCGGGGATGGATGGATCTCTTTTATAGCACTTCCTTCCTCTCCCGCTTTTCCCGTTAGAGAAGAGATACCCAAAATGCGAAGGCGCCTCTAGGCGTAGGAACACGAAGCCTAGCCCGAAGTAATGTGTCAAATGGTTCCAGGCTAGGTTCTCAGGTTGACAGGGGAGGTGTTTAGTGGGTAGTCCAAAAGCATTTTGCGTCTGGGAGTCCCACACTCAGGGCGTAAACAGCCTTCACCTCCCTATCACAAAAGAAGAAAAAAATAAGAGTGAGCCTAGAAACTTAAACGATACTTCGAAAATAATGACATTTGCTTAAGAGTCCGCAAAACAGCTACGACAATTCGAAGAGGATTTTTAGGTACTCTTAATTGCAAGTGAAATATGAAGACCCGTAATAACTTGGTTAGCCTTACATTCTACCATTTGTACAATTAAAAGAAATCAAGATTCGGTTGCTTGAAGTAAAAATATCAAATTTATCTAAAGATATTAATTTTTAAGAATTCGATAAAACTTCCTGAATCTTAAAAGGATTTAATTGGATTTTTTTTTGCGACGATATTGGTAAATAGTCAAATTCACATACGTTTTGCATTCAGCACATGCATCTCATTGGGGAACAGCTGCAGCGGCATATGCAGAATAGTTAAGGGCAGCAAGAACACCGTCACAAAATGGTGCTAAACCGAGGAAGGAAACGTGTAGTATATGTAAATAAGTGGTCGGTACTTTAAGCAGAAACAAAATGGAAAATTCGAACATTAGCCGATAATAGAGTAGAAGTGGCTCTCTGAAGGCCACGACCACCGTGTCGAAGCGAACCGTTCCGGTTCCAACCGGTGGTGAGCCTATAAGCAACACAATAAATCTGTACTCTTTGAGAAGAACATTCGAGGCCGGCAGAGTTTCTGTCAAAATGACAAAAACCTGGGATTTGCTGATGCGTGTCGTGCATTCAACGGTATAAAAGACCGACTTAGACAGAATAGGCTACCTAACCAGCGATCTCGAAAATATCCCCCACGTACAGGCTCCGAAATTGACTGCTGAGGAGTGAGCAGCCCCAGTAGAAGCCGTTTCCCCCGTTTCCACTTTGTTCATCAAGAAGTGTCTTTTGATGGAAAATTTTCAAGAAGGCGCATACTGCTTTGAATACCTATGAGGCGATTTATGAGCACTTTTCTAATGTGTGGATTGATTGGTCGGGTAATTCCCCTAATTTGAACCCCATAGAAAATGTCTGCTTCAAATCAAAACGAATGTCTTCAAGTTCTGCAAAGAATTTACAAGTTGAGTGGGCCGCAATTTTTGCATACTACCTAAAACATATACGCGAAAGTTTCACAAAACGACTTTTAGAATGTATAGAAAACGAAGGAGGACATACTTCATACTAATCTTAATTGTATTTATTTAATAAAATTTTATTATCAACCGATTTTTCTGACGAGGCATAAACCCCTGACCGGCAAGAACAGAGTCTCAGCCAAAAACGTGGTATCACGTTTTTGGCTGACATATAACTCGTTTATCACGTATGCCTAAAACTACACTATACTCTGGCTATGGCCGCGACCAGTTGTCTGTTGTGATCAGCAGAAATCGTTGAAAGGCAGAGAGAATATCACAGATTCCGCCACCAATCCCAACAACAAGTGGTCAAGGATGTATTACATTCCCGAGAGCTGGCATACGCGTCAGCTCGAATCTCTTTTACAAGCTGATCAATGGAAGCAAGGCTCGTTGTTGGGAAATCCTCATTGGGGACATCAACAGATTCAACGGGCTTTGGTTACAAGCTTGTTACGCGGAAGTTGTGAGCTGATTATTCCGTCAGTTTTGATGCGAGGAAAGCCCGGTTGGCTGTCGGCTTATCGCTACAAACGAACTGCACAATGTTATGCAGTCGGTCAAAATTCGCAAGGATACGGGACCAAACGGCATGCCAGCGGCAGTAGTGTAAGTTTTCTAGACGCTGGGAAAGTGCTTGAAAAGTGCGTCGGAAAAGGCAGGGGATATATCCTCAGCAATATAACTCCGGGACTGCATACACAAATAGCGATACAAAGAAAGTGGTGGACAAGGTCCAAAGGGCAGAATAGAACAATAACTACTGAAAGCAATGCCACTTGATCTATATTCTAGGATTATTGAAATCTTTCAGAGTACCAATGCACCAACACACCAAGATTCGTCTATGACAAATTAAGGGGTTTCCGAAGAATAGAAGTCTCGTCAAGGGTGGCGCAAGGTCTCATTGTTGACGCAGACATAAGGAATGTCTCGTATGACTTTTTTTAGGCTGCAGGTACCGGATGAGTCGCGTTCGATCGACTTTGTTGGTGATGCAGCTGTGTTCGCTACTGAACGCAATGTTGAGCAGGCGGAACTCAAAGTAAGTCTTGTAAAGCATTGATAGACCGCTGGACGCTCAACCAGGAGACTCCTACAGATGACTGCAGTGAAGGTCATCGACCTGATTAAGTTATCATATCGGGTAGAACATTCAAGTTTTTTAAGAGCAGATTTGGTAGGATGAGCAAGAATTTATATATATACCTGCATATTCAGCGTCGTTATGTTATTCCTACTAATAGGAACAGCACTTATTGGGTATGTATAACCATGAGGACAAATATCATCCTGAGGAACTACAGTCATCACAAATTTATTATCAGCCATCCCCTACCTAGGGACATCATTAATGCAATGAATTTGATGAGGCTTTGCTATTGACAACACCACACCAACAGTGGAGGTGGATGATGCCCTTCACACATTTCTGCTTGTAAAAGTTAAATTAAGCAGCGTGGTGACCTCTTCAACAAAATTAAAACGTTCTTTCTCGACATTGCGGTCGGAAATATGCTCGATCGGTTAACAAGTGGAAACAAAAAATACTACTGCGCCAGGAGGTGTCGGGGATGCATATTTCTTTTTTTAAGCATGCCCTTCTTTATTGTTAAAGGACTCGGATTTTCTTTTCGCTAGAGAAAGACTACGGAGGTCCCATCATTAAATGTGCCTGCAGGCATCAGAACATATGACCTAGTCCGTAAAATGTATCAAACGGTTCCAGGCTGGGTTATCCGGTTAACAAAGGAGGTGTTCAGTGGGTTGTCCAGAATCTTTGCGCATTGGGCGTCCCACATTAAGGGCGTAAATAGTCTCAACTCCATTCTAAGCTAAACTTTCAAGGGGCTCAGTAAGAAGGATGACGAAGTAGTGACAATATAAATGTTTTTGGTCAAAATCGCTTGGACGACGCCTGTAATCCGTGATGTATCGCAGAAGAATGATTTATATACACATACAAGCCGTTAACTAACACGTCACATTTGAAAAGATAAATTGATTATGCTCATACTCCACTGAGCTTGTTTCACCATTTTGACGCTAAGTTATAAACGCAATTGTTTTTATTTCGAATCTGTGTCTACGTCTCCATAATACTATTAAAAAGCAGCTTTTGCCGTAAATATCTGTTTCGCATTTCAGGGATTGACGGAAGCACTATAATAGCAAACAGATGCTTCTATGATGCTTGAAGAAATGTATCAGTTCATTCAAAAGTGATTAATACGAGGGACATTTCATAAATAATGCACAAAATTTTTTTTTAACTTTCATTTTTTATTTTTACAGAAATATCTCTCTACATTCCTTCAATATAATCCCCCTGCTTCTCAATGACTGAATCCTTACGAGTCGGAAGCCTTATTATACCATCGAGGATACCACCTTTGTTCATCTGGCGGATGGCTCGGGTAACGACGGTAGAAAGCTCTTCCAGAGATGGAAAACGACGTCCACGCATAGGTTGTTTCAATTTTGGGATTAGGTAGAAGTCTGGTGGACTCATGTCCGGACTGTAGGGTAGATGAGCAACACCTCCCAACCGTATTCGCGTAGCTTTTCGGTTACGACATGTCCAATGTGCGGACGAGCATTGTCATGGAGAATGAGTGGTCTAGCGTTGAGCAACTGAGGCCGGTTCTTGTGCATTTTTCTACGCAGATTCTGCAGGAAATCACGATAGTAAACTGCTGTAACACTTTTTCCATTCGGAACCCTGTCTGTCATGATGATTCCTTGGTCATCGTATGCAAAGATCATCATTTGTTTGACCTTGGATTGTGTTCGTCGAAATTTCCTTGGTCGTGGGGAAGATGTACCTTTCCACTCATTGGACTGTGATTTCAACTCCGGCTCGAAGTCTCTAACCCATGTCTCATGAATTGCAACAATTCGATTCAATAATATTTGACCTTCAATACTGAATCTTTGTTTGAGCAAGGTTGCAATGTCCAGGCGTTTTTGCTTCTGTTCACCAGTCAAGTTGTGCGGAACCCATCGCGCCGAAATTTTTCTTTTCTGTAAATCATTTGTCAGAATTCGGTAAACTGATGTTGGTGGAATACCTGTAACTTCAGAAAGTTCCTTTACAAGTCGCACGACGAGCTTCTTCGAGAGCATCAGCCACAGTTTCACACTTCACACTCAATCGGTCATCGGTTGATGTTTTCGGTCTTCCTGGTCTTGTATCATCGTTTATGCTAGCACGACCACCACGAAAACGTTTGGAACAACGAGAAACTGTACTACGGTGCACTGTTGACTCACCACAAACCTCACTTAAAGCACTGTGGATTTTTGTCGGGTTTTTTCGACGTAAAGTTTCAATATTAATGTATGCACGTTGGTCTTTAATAGTCACAGTACCCGAGGCACGTGAAGGCTCCACTTAAAAGTCGCGTAACTTAAAAATGCAATACAGTAAAAGCTCCTTATTCGCGCTTCCTTTATTCGCGTTTTCACTATTCGCGGATTAAAAAAATGCGACCCAATGTCTATATTCGCGACTAAAAAATTTTTTATTCGCGGATCTAATAAGTACATACATAATAATAAAATTATTCCAATAGGTATCCAATCCAATATCCTTGTCAAATGGACTAATAAAAAAGTAAAATAGATCTTATTACAAGTGTTATAGTACAAAAGATTTTGTTTTATAGACACGACACGATCCAGCCAACTTGCTGACGCGCCTGCCGTTCGGTCAAGACTAGCCTGCCATCAATCTTACATTTTCATATATCCTTGCATGCCTAAGCATTCTACTTTTATTTACACAGATGCACTATTTCATGCGATGGTTTATTAGTTCAGGATATAAAAGCAACATTACTGGAAAAGGTAAACAATATACATTTCTACTTATCCCATAAGCGAGCATATTTGACAGTCATCTAATCTTTTACAACAACCATGCAATTAGAACGCATTCACACCATTTGCATACCACTGTGATTGATCCATTTGCCGACCATCTGCATAAACATTCAATGCTACCTAGGCATGCCGAACCGCGCCAGCAAGAAGACACATGTCTTGTTTTATATTGTTTATAACATTATCATTACATTCAGAGCCAGGCTTTTGCTCATGTAACACAAGTTTGCCTAAAGTACATGATACCGCCGAGGACTTTGACACAAGCCGCCTTCGCCGCGATCGGTGTGAGATTGTAAACAAACAGACTGAAAACAACCTTATAACTCAATGAATAAAGTATATTTTCAAATGTTGTTGTTCCGTTTATAGTAAATGCCGCTTTGCGTGTTTTATTGTTTCGTTTTTCGCATTCGTTACAAAAATTGTGATCGAGTAACACGTCTCTACTGCAATCTTCCTAGTTTATAATGTCGACTAGAAAAAATGAGAAACGAGTTTCGACACGAAAAAAATCCGTGTTACCGCTTAAGGTGAAAATAGAAATGCTTGATCGTTTACGCCTTGGAGAGTCATTTGCATCCATATCACGCTCATTCAATGTCAACGAATCAACTGTACGATCGATAAAAAAAACCGAAGATAAAATAAGGTCGTCTGTAGCTTCAACTTCACTGTCAGCGAAAATTGTTCGTGATCCAGCAATAGAAAAAATGGAAGTGGCGTTGTCATTATGGATCGAAGACCGCAACCAAAAAAGGGTGCCCCTAAGTGGCCCAATGATCCGGGAGAAGGCAAAGCGTCTCTACGTTCATTTTAAAGAACCTGATGGTAGTTTTAGTGGTGAATGTACAGATGGAGGATTTCAAGCATCGGAAGGTTGGTTCAATAAATTTAAGGTGAGACAATCATTGCATAACATCAAAATCATTGGAGAAGCAGCATCTGCAGACACTGCTGCAGCCGGACGATATCCAGAAGAATTTGCAAACCTAGTAGCTGATGGAGGATACAAACCTGAGCAAGTATTTAATGCAGACGAAACTGCACTGTTTTGGAAGAGAATGCCAAACAAAACATTCATTTCTAAAAGCGAAAAGTCTGCTCCTGGATTTAAGGCAGCAAAGGATAGAATTACACTGCTGCTATGTTCTAATGCATCTGGAGATTGTGTCATTAAGCCACTGATGCTTTACAGATCGCTTAATCCTCGGGCTTTAAAAAATCAAAACAAGGACAACCTGCCAGTGTTTTGGCGTGCTAATAAGAAAGCGTGGGTTACAAGCGCAATTTTTTGTGACTGGTTCCGAAATTGTTTTGTTTCTGAAGTCGAAACTTATTTAAAAAAACAGAATTTAGACTTTAAAGCGCTCCTAGTTTTGGACAATGCACCAGGTCATCCTCGCGAACTTGAAACTATGCATCCAAATATAAAAGTGACATTTTTACCTCCGAACACGACGGCTTTGCTTCAACCTATGGACCAAGGAATAATCCAGGCCTTTAAGCTCTATTACATTAGACGAACCTTCAGAATAATATTGGATAATATGGAATGTAATCCTGATACGAATGTTATGGAATGCTGGAAGAAATTTGACATAGCAAAATGCATCGCAAACATAAAAGAATCGTTGGAAGAACTGAAGCCACACACATTGAAGTCATGCTGGAAAAAACTGTGGCCTGCTCTGACTGCGGAAAATGTCGAAGAATCTATGCAAGCTCAAATTTTGACAGCAAACATAGCCGAAATCGCGAATGGAATAGGACGAGATGGGTTCGAACAGATAGAATCAAGTGACATTCAGGAATTGCTTGAATCGCAAGATGAAGATTTGACTGAAACCGACTTGGAGGAAATGTTAAATTCACAGCCCATTGAAGAAGAGGCTTCAACAAGCACTGGAAAAGTGACATTTAATTTGAAAAATCTTAGTGCAGGTTTAAGAATGGCAAATGAGCTTTGCGATTTCTTTATGGACATTGATCCGTCTATGGAACGAAGTCTTATTTTTAAGCGGCAAATTGCTAATGCGACTGCCGTGTATCAGTCTGAATTGAAGGAGCTTTTGAAAACAGCCAAGCAAGAAAAAATTACAAAATTCTTCAAACCATTGCCTAAGCCTTAAGATAATTAATTAAAATGTTCAAAAACTTTTATTAAATTCATTTTTTATATATATTTTATTTTTATTTTGTCACCTAGGAACGTATCCCCTATAATCTCATATAAATTACCATTCCGTATTCGCGGTTTCTGTATTCGCGGCATATTTATGGAACATATACCCCGCGAATAAAGAGCTTTTACTGTACACTACAAATGAAAGAATATAACACACTTCTTCCTGAAGCTTTGAACTACAACTGACGAGTTGCTCATTGTTGCAGCGCTAAATATCCCACAGTGGTACCAACCTGTGCAATATTTATGAAATGTCCCACGTAAGTATCAATATTACCAAAGCTAAACGTTCATTCATACCAAATCCACGGATGGATTTTCTATGGCAAACCATATAATGGTCCGAAAATAAATCGCATATGAGGCTAACTTTTTACAAGAAATTCATGTTCACAGATCAAATTGGACAAATTAGTATTACAACTTTAAGTTCCGTACTACCACGTACCCAATACTTAATCTAAGGTCCCAATCAAATATGAAGAACAAAATATTAATCATAAAGATGGCAATTTAGCCTATACTTCTATACAGATCGGCAATTTGAAGCCAATGTTGCCAAATCGTTATTCAAAACTGGCGTTAAATAAACCTTCCTATTTCACATCATGCAAATTAAATGAGTTAGCTTATAAAAATCGCACCCTCACGCAGTATACTAGCAAAAGCCAAGCACGCGTTCGATTCGCACATCTACCGTAAGAGCTCAATCTGAAAAATTATGCGTTAATCGTTAAGCGTTAATCGAGTGTAGACAGTGCGTACTTAATTCCAAGTACTATATTCAAAGGTTTAACATAGATTGTAGTTTAGGCTTAATTTAGTGTTAAATTTAAAAGAAGCTTCTTTCCAAATTTTCTTCCACTAATAGAAGAAAGTCATAGGCATAATAAGCCATAGGTATGATAAGAGTAATTAATTACCATTATTCGATTTAGAACGAAATTATTTAATTTTATAACAGAAACATTATTTCGATAGAAAAAACCTGTGATAACTCGTAACATTATGCGCTCTTGAACATACCTTGCAGAAATTGTGTTGCAATAATTCGGATGCCGTCATTCTTTTCTTTGGATCATGCTGTAGACAATTTTCCAAAAATTCGCTCCCTTCTTGTGATAGAGTATCTGGAATTTCTGGTGTTTCTCCCATCCCAACTTTGAACATAATTTGGAAGTTTGAATCAAATTGATACCATGGACGCTGTACATTAAAAATAAAAGAATAACGATAGTGTAGAATTTATCATTTTCGCACTCACCTTTCCGGATATCATTTCGATCACGACACAACCCACTGACCATATATCAGCTGCCCGACCATGACCATCAGTGTTAGTTTTTGTGAAAACTTCCGGCGCCATGTATGCTTTATGAGTATAAAGAAAAGATAAATTAATGTTAGGAGGAAACTTGTTTGTGGGGTTTGCTAATAGTAAAAAGTAACGTACATAATGAGGAAGTTTCTAAAAAATTATGAAAATTTTGAAACCATAGAATATGTCATTGCAAAACGATATTTCAACACAAACTTTATTTTATTGATGGCAAGCAAGTATGAAATTTTCGCTGTTGTGTTATGGTGGTGAGGCGGTCGGAGCCTCAGAGTTCACAGCACTACCATATAGCCTTTTAATTAAGGTGAGAAACTTTGAATATATGCGCAATAGAGATAATCCGGTTCAATTTATGCAACAGTGATAAGCATTACGACGATTTGCCGCATACTAGATGCAGAGATATTTTACAGGTCAAGTTTGACTCTTCGGTTGCCTTCCACCACCTCTGAGCTTGATAAGATATGAGGGTAGTAAACCATCAAACTTTTTCCTGATTACGCATAGTTTTTCACTCGTTACAATTTTAGTCTTCAAGCATGTGCACCCACAAAACAATTGGCAGTGTAGATTCCTACATGTAGAAGTACACGATAAAAAGATTAGTATACAGATCCTGATAGCTGAATGAGCTTAATTCTTATCGTGGGTTTTCCATAGGAGTATGGTATTATCCAAGTTACTGGACACCATCTCCTTTTTGCTGAGTATATCACCTTCTTTTTTAAAGTACCCGTCCAGAATTACGTGTAGAGGTTTTGGCATGTCTACCACGGATACTTGCTCGAGGTCTGCTCATCTTTTTGTAAGCTCATCAGTTTGTTCATTGTCCGGGATACATCCATGCCGTGGGATCTAGTGGGTCTTCATCTGATGTAGTTTGATAGCAGTGCCTTAATTAATGACTGAACTAATATTCATCTTAACACTTTACATCTAAACAAAGCGTCATTGCCTTTAATTCTGTTAATTGTAACTCGACGTGATTTGTTATAAAATTTAAATATTTTAAACCAAGTGAAACTTTAATTTAAAGATTTTTGGAAAAATTTTTTGTTTGTAATTTTTTAAGCCCTATTTAAACTTTTCGACAATTGTTTTTTTTATTGTCCGACAAATGAAGTTTCCCGTTCCCCGTTCTCTGTTCCTCGTCTATTTCCTTATGTCGTAGATAAAGGCGTTTCGGTGCTGTGCCATCTTCGGTCTGTGGGTTTGTGCAGAATTTGATGGTCCGTTGTTTGCACAAATAGGTAGGAGATATACAGGTAAGTGTTCTTTTCCCATGCGGGTGGGGAAAACTCCATGTATTTTTCTATTTTTATGGAGTTCTTTGAATTGTTCCCGCGCTCCTATGTCTACAGTTATTGTGCGGTGTGGTCTTTGTTTTAGCGGTTCGAAAATTATGTCTGAATGAGAGCTCTTCGGTTCGTTCATTTTTGTTCATTTGTTGGAAACAATAAATATTTTCGACTATAGAAGAACATCTAAACATAATTTGCATTAATCCGAAACCAAAATTGATTTTCTGTTTCACGAAATCGATTTTCGACCGTAATCGTTCGGTCTTCTTCAGCGACTTTTTTATTTTCTTTACAATTCATGTTTAAGTACTAACAGGTTTAAAGATAGTTAAACTATTACGGCTTAATCTGTGTAGTAAAACATAACTTTCGAAGGTTACAAATTACTATTACTAAAGCTTTAAAAGGAAATAATTACAAAAGTATTAGATTTTTCAACAATATTTTAAAAGGATACTACCATAGTTATGATATGGTTAGGATAGTTATGTAAGTCATGGTTATTCCAAATAATTGGAATAACCATGACTTACATTTTGCTTCATACTGGTTTATCAGCTTCTTCTTTTTCCGATTGAAATGCATGTATAAAGCTGATGCTGATGAGCCAGTGATGAAAAGCTGATGAACCAGTATAAAGCAAAATCTAAGTCATGGCTACTTTAGCTAACTAGGTAATATCCATTTAAAAAATTTTTATTGAATCTCATACTTTGGTAATTATATGGTACAAAGGGAGTTATAGAGTTTGGTAAAAAAACTCGAGTTATAGAGTTTTCGACTTGAGTTAGAGAGGTAGAATAAATAAAAATTTAAGTTGTAGAGGTGACACATATATTTTTATTTATTATAAATCAGCATTATTTCAAAACATCCTTAAAATACAAAAACATGGCATTAAAAATGTCAGTAATTTTTTTTGCTTTACATAATTCGGTTGTTCTCTATCGATAGCATTGATTAAGGTATAAAGAGCAGAAAATTCTTGTTCTTCAGAGTTGCTTGTTTGCTCTATAAAAGTCCGGAAAGTATTCAATGCGGTTCTTGCCTCTTTGATGGACACCCTTGGAGCGCTTGTAGTATTATTCGAGTCTTCTATGTCATCTGTATCATTAATATCGGTTTGGAGCTACTGAATCGATAATTTTGTTATCAGATAATGTTCCAACAGTCATAACTCCGTCATCGCACGTAAAAAAGTTATTCGGGATTCAAACACCACTGTATTCCATTCTGCAGGAGGTGAAATATCTTCGGTTTCAGCTTCTTCTGTTGACGACGTGGAAAAACCACAGTGTACATAACAGTTTTTTATTTCAACAGTATTCAAAATGTTCCTGACAACTTCTTTTCGCTATAATGACTTGAAGTTTTTAATGATACCTTGATCCATAGGTTGTAATTTTGATGTGATGTTGGCGGGCAAATATTAGATTTTAACAGCTTTCATTTGTGGAATATCATTATGGGCTGTACAATTATCAAGGAATAACAAGATTTTTCTTTTTTATTTGGCCATTTTCTTATCAATATTTATGAGAGAGTCTTTGAAAACTGCAGAAGTCATCCACGCTTTTGTATTTGCTTTATATTGCAAAGGTGTTGATTTACGTCTTGAAAAACAACGAGGTTTTTTGCCGATGACCAATGGTGAAAGTTTTTCTGTGCCCGACATGTTTGCTGCTAGCAAAACGTTTCTTCCTATCCTTCCCACCATGGCATTTATCATTTTTAAAAGTTAGAATCTTATCAGGAAGACATTAAAAAGCAAGAGATTGTCAGGTTCATAACCATGTAACAAATCTTGCAATTCACTTTTCCATTTGTTACAGATTTCAATGTTTCCACTTGCACATTCCCCACAAATTTTTTAAAAACAAGTTCATGTCTTCTTATGAACTTTTTTAGTCCCATTGATTTCGAGTATACAATGATACTTTTTCTTGTAACAGTGGTCCACTAAAAATGATATTTGGCTCCGATACTGCTCAAACTATTTAAGTAAGCACTCCTCCAAGCCCGGAAATTCTGCAGTTCGTCGTCTTTTGCAGGACAAACTTTGACCGTTTTGTATTTTTCTCATGATATCTAATTCATTTTTTATTATTGTTGACACAGTACTCATTGGCAGGCCAAATTTTTCGGCAAAATCTTTCTTCTTTTGACAGCTCTTCACAGCTTCGAGCGCTTCTAATTTTTCAGCGAGACTCAAAGTTTTCAGCTTACGTTTTACATCACTCATGTTTCCAACAATTTTATTTGTAAACTGTTGTACAAATTGATGTGTATTGCAGTAGAACCAAACTACTTCTAACAATATTTCGCTCGACAACAAATGACGTGCTTCGCTAAAATTCAAATGGAATCAAAACTAATAAAATGAGACACGTGTTAACGTGAGTCATAAATTTGTGGTAATTCTTTTCATTGTATACTCCTAAAGTGCTTTCTAAGAAATAATGGTGTACACTGTCGGCGAATTCTTAAAGTCGGTAACTTATCTTTATTCGAGCTATAGAGGTAATGAGTCTCAAATAATCGAGTGGTAAAGGTTGTAAAATAAAGCATTGCTATGTCCGAGATACCGAGGTAAAATTTAAGTTTTTGGAGTTATGGACGGAAATGTGTACCAAAATGGCTTGGAGGGACTCACTGATTATTTCGACTAATAGAGGGTTGAGATTTCGAGTAATGGAGGTTTTTGTGTTTGAAGGGAAGGGAAAAAAAACATTTTTTCGAGATTTGGAGGTTTTCAACTTATCGAGGTTCTACTGTAATACTTAATTTTAATACTTAATCATAAATTGTAAAGAAAATAAATTGAGTCGCTGAAGACCGAACGATTACGGTCGAAAATCGATTTTGTAAATGAAAAATTAACAAAATCAAAATTGAGCATTCTATCTTTTTGATCGATTAAACATTGATCAACTACACTATGGATGATGACTTCGATCGAATTGATGTAAGTACAGACAACAAATTCGGTGAATCATGTTTGTCGATTGCCGTTCGACCAACAGGGTATTATTTGATCGACACGAGTGTTGGAGCTGATACACTCGGACGTTAGTGAACCGATATCAAAATCTGCAACCAATGGATCGCTATGTTTCGTGCCGCTTTTTGACGATTTCACCTGAGTATCGATGATTTATTGTATGAAGCAAAAAAGTGAAGTGTTCAGCAAATTGAAGGAGTATAGGGACATAGCAGAAACAATGCACGGATGCAAACGAAACGATGTAAACGGATGTTTCGAAACATCGCGCGGATAACGGTGGGGAATAGGTTTCGTAGTCGAGCTCTTAATCGAAGTCTCTCAGAAAAAGTATAATCGACGTTAGTTGCAATTCTCGCGGCGAATTAAATTAAAAACTGTCCGACGGGGAAATTTGGTAAACAGTTTATTAAGAAGACAAGACAAGAAGCGAATATGTGAATTGTGGTATGATTAAACGATCGGACGAATCGAATATTTCTATTATTGGTTCGATTTGTTACAATCTTATTAGATTGGAGAAACGGAAGAAATTGTAACCGAAAGCAACAAAATACATTCTCCTGTGTTACGCATCAAATAATTAGTATCGGCTTTGGGATAAAGATAACAATAAGTTGATTATTGACCGAAACGTGACATTTCACGAAAAATCAATTTTGGATCATGAAAAATCAAACGGATTTTTGGATTCAGAGCCAGTCATCAAGTGTGACAACGATTGCGACGGACACGATTCATGGAGTAAAACTGAAAGAGACTTGGAAGTATCACAGGAGCGTGAATCATTCGACGACAGAACTAATTTCGCGGGTGATTTCAAATATAATTGCCACAGTACTTATTTGGATTGTGTTGTTGACAATAAATTCCACGGTGTTAAAAATGGTTGCAACGGTGACTGCATAAGGACAACACTGGTAACATTGAATCAACGACTAGACAGAGTACACGTGAACGAAAACAACCAGATCAATTGGGCTATTTTAGCAGTGCATCAGAAATCGATGAAAAATTTGCATTGTCTCTGCAGCAAGACGTTGAAAATGAGCCTGTCAATTTTAGAAGCAAGAAAACACGACGACTAGCATTAATGGATAAAAGACATTGAAAGTGAGTATGATTCATTACTCAATAGTATCACTTGGATGTTGTGTCATTTGCCACACAAACGAAAAGCAATACCAAGCAAATAGGTATTGAAAGTCAAACGCAAAGCAAATGACGAAATTGACAAATACAACGCAAGATTGGTTGCGAGAGGGTACGCACAAAAGGAAGGATGCACATTAATTATAATTTAGAGAAAGGCATCACACAATTAAGTTAAGCACAGTACCTGAAAAATGTTATACGCAAATTTGGCATGGAATCATGTAAACCAGTATCAACATCAATGGAGAAAGGGTTAAAATTGAACACAAAATGAAACACGTAGCTGTAAAATACCACGCCGTTCGTGAGTTGAAAAAGGCCTTGTAAAATTAAAATGCATCCCTACAGGCGAACAAATAGCTGATATTATGACCAAAGGTCTTAACGGGATTCAATTCGAAAAATTATGATCACATTTGAATTTAGTTTAATTTCATTTTTCGTTTTAATCTTAGAATATTAGAGAAAAAAATTTTTTTTATTACTTCCACTTGTGTTAAATTCACTGCTGAAACCTTTTTAAATTCGATCAACTCATTGCTTGCTTATATTCCTACTTAAAAAATTAACTTAAATTGTTCCACAAAATTATCTATAACAGTTTTGTTTTCGAGCTGATTGGAT
Organism: Stratiomys singularior; assembly: GCA_954870665.1. Lineage (NCBI taxonomy): Eukaryota > Metazoa > Arthropoda > Insecta > Diptera > Stratiomyidae > Stratiomys > Stratiomys singularior. Next base: position 108,926,707 of record OX940877.1, on the reverse strand, counting down.
AAAATTCGTTAAAAAGCTTTCTCCGCAGGTTCGACTCAGCAAATATAAATTATTGATGAATTGCAAGTGAGCAGTGATAATTTGATAAATAAAAAACAAATTAATTAGACATGCTAGAATATTTGACGCGATGAAATATAAAACCCTAACAGAATAATATCAAACTTACCTTGTGTTCCAACGTATCCTTGCAATTCACCGGGCACAGTTGTATGCGCTTGGATTTTAACGGCCGATCCAAAGTCACCCAGTTTCAAACTGTTGCCACCATTCACCAAAAATATGTTTGCAGACTTAATATCTCGATGAACTATTCCATGTTTATGCAACTCTTCAACACCGGATAGAAGCTGTGCTGTAAAACGTCTGGCCAATCCTTCGTGTAAACCTCCTGATAATTCTACTAATGATTCTAATGTTCCTTCAGAACATAGTTCCATAAATATAAGTAGCTCTTCCTGCGAAAACAACCATTAACATTAGAATCCAAACTCACCAATTAAAATAAAAGTTAAAAAACTGATGCCGAGGATACTTACTCTATGTATTTCTATTCCATAATATTTAACTAGATGTTTATGACTAATGCCTTCTAGAATTTTCAATTCTTCGGCAACTTTCTTTATTGCACGAGTTTCCCCAGGCTGAATAGTTATTTCCTTCATGGCCATCAGCTCTCCAGTAGTATTGTTAACTGCCGTGTAGACTTTCCCGAAACGGCCTTGACCAATCTACACAATAGAACATATTAAACAAATAATTAAAGAAAATAATATGTTAGTGATATATTTCATTCGGTTAAAATTTTAACAAACCTTGATACCACGATGCCATCTAAAGTTGACACTTCTCGCTCTTATTTGAATTTTATCAGTAGTATTTAACGTTTTCACTTGACCAATAAGATTTCGTTCGCGCAATTTATTCTCTAATTCCATATCTAGACGATTTACAGCATCACGAACTCTAATCTGTCGTAATGCAGGACTATAGGCATTTGTAATGTTTGGCACAACGAGCGTTATCGAATTGAAGTTTTTATTTTGGGCAAGATCCGGCGAGTCCATCGAACTATTAGCGGAAAGTCCACTTTGATCTTCTTTCAGACTGAACTGTGGCTGCAAGAATTTTTGTTGTGTTGAATTGATCATGACACCGGCGGACATTGGCGTTCGCGTCGGCGTACGTGATCGACTAGTTGCCGGTGAAGATGTTTTACGGGTTCTTGGTGAAGCTTTCTTTTTCGTCTTTTCAGGCTCCGAAATGATTCCGATCACATGCGAAATACAACGATCCATTTTCATTTTGAGATCTTCAAATTGTTTGTCATCCAAATGTCGTGTATTCAACGGATCACATGCCAATATTAAAAATTCAAGACCCTGCGCTGCCCAGCGCGGTCGAACTCCTCGGCCACGTTCACATCGCTCCATCACAAATTTCATCCACATTTTGGCAAATTCAATTATTCCTAGGGATAAGTTTAAAGTACATCCATCACAGTCTGTGCATGATATTGGCTTTTGTTCAAACAGTCGAATTACATCCTTATGATATTCAAAACCAAATTTGTATCCCTGATGTAAAATTTCTCGCGAACGCGAAAGAACGGCCAACTTATCTTGTTCGTCTACTCCTGCCAAATTTGTAATATTACACCGTTCTTCGATTCTTAGAATAATTTTCACAAGCTTATCACGAACTTCTAAAACGTCCCGTTTCAATAGTGTGAACGCCTCTTTTAATGCTGGACATTCAAATTCAGGTGAATTTTTATTGATGAAGTCCTCATAGTGCTCACGATGAAAATCCGATTGTTCGGTATCTCTACTAAATGTTTTAGCGAAAAACAGCACTTTAACAGCAGCCTCACGTTCAACGGTAAACAGCGATTGGGTTTCACGACAAATAGTCAACAATTGCAATTTCAGTGCATCGGCGTTTGTCGTGTCGTTTTCAATTTTGCCATCAAGCTCGTTCGCTCTTTTCGTCAGTCGATCGCCAATTCCCCGGAGCAAATTACGAATAATAAAACTGAGAAGAAAAAATTTGAGTTATTCCATCAACTGTTACACTGACAATGATTGTTAGCATTTACCAAAATTTCTTTGCTGCCAACTGATGCATTCCTGGAATCATTGGACTTACAAGTTTTGTGAACATCCATTCCTTTTCTAGTGCGGATTTTTTATGACCAGCTGGAGCTGCAACTAGAACCCACTGATCTACGTAATCTAAGTAGAGCTGAAAGTAGTTAAAATAAGAAATTTAGCATGTTTTATGAATTGACGCAGAGGCATTGAAACTGAAGTAATTAATCATGTATTGTACTTGGAGTTTTATTGGAAGAAATTTAAGAGCTAATAAAACTCATTTTGACCATCTTATCAGGTCTTATAATGAATAATGTGAGACCTGATTATGTAAGGGATGTGTCTACTCTGCCAATTTTGAAAAATTCAAAAAAAATTTTGAAAATTTGTGTTACGGATTTCGAAATCTTACATCTTCAATAATAATGAATTGACAAATGTCAATTGGAATATTGGAGCATTCTAAGTAATCGAATTCAACTTTGGTCGACCTAAACTCATAATCAAACAACGCAAGACACGTGTCACGTGATCAAAATCATTGGAACACATAAAAACTCAAACGTGGCAACATCCAGGAGAGGTAATTTAAGAAAATTCTTCAAATTTGCAAATTCGTAAATTAGTATCTTGTTAATTAAAAACTAAAACGCATTTTAGTTAGTTTGTTTTCCAACCACGAAATCAAGAAAATATCTTCTTAAGAAAACATTAAATTGTTTTTTTATAAGAACTTTCTATGTGTAAATGAATACCATGAAAGAAACTTTCCTTGTAATTCACTGTCAGGAAACATGAGTGGTCAAAAAATATTCAGAGGGGTGCTATGGTAGTAGTGAATTAAGATAGTAACCCCATTAAATCGTGGCCGTTAGAAACATCAATCAATAAAAGATCAGACGTGAAATCGCCTTTAGACTATAACTTACACGAAAATATCGTCAATATATTTTACTTTGAACTCACAACCATTCATCATACAAAATATATTGTACTTCCTGAATGCTATTGTTAAATTTACAATCATAAATTTGTCTAGTATTTCCACTCAACCACCCAATATGTCGTAAATTAAATGAATTGTGATTGGTATCTGCAATACATACATGAAAAATTGCAAATTCTGATTTGATCGTTTTATCGGTGATAAAGAACCGCAAATTCGCACTGATAAAGTCCCATAATTATAGCAAAGCTGTTCACCAGACTGATAATAAAATTCAGAGTGCCAAATTTACTTACTTCCAAAACCTTTTTCACAGTTGCATCAAATTGATCGAGGATTACATTGTATTTCTCCAATTCAGTCTCATTATCGTTCAAAGCGGTAGATATATGTCGATTAAATCGTTCACGATGTGTTAGTGCTAATGTCATTCCTTCCCTGAGTTCTTTCATAAGTTGTTCCAAACTCAATGGGTTTGGTTTGGCCGGCCTTGTTTCCAAACGCATTCGCAAAAACTCATGAATGACCTCTAAAGGAATCACAGACAGAAAAATAAAAGTAGGTACATATGATGGCAATCCGAGCATTTTTGCTTCCGGGCTCCAATAGCCGTAACGTTTCAATTCCTCAACCATTTCTTCGTCCATCTGAGGTTCTATTTGCGGAACATCCTCTTCGAAAAAATCAATTTCCGACTCGAAACCTGTTTTTCCGGGTCGCTCCAATGTCAAATGTGCCTTATATAGGACCACATTATGCAGCCGATGCAGGAATGATAGCGATTTACTTAAGCCTCGAGATTTCAGTACGTTTTCAATGTATTTGCGATACAATTTGGTGGAATATTGCACGTTATCGTAAGTGATATGCGCTAAAGGTTGAACGTTAAACAGGTCGATGTCGTTTAAGCATTTTCTGTAATTTCCTATCATTGGTCCAATAGAATGATTATCGTTTGGTAATAAATCTTTGGCTGTCGTTGAGTTGGAGCTACAAAAAACTTATTAGTTATTAAACAAGACAGCGTAAACCCTCGGCTAGTCTTACTCATTACTGCTAATGCTATCACTAGGGCTAGCGGAATCTGTTTGACCATCGAGTTGAAATTGTACTTTGGGTATGTTGTTTTGTTTAGGGGTTGGTTTTAAATCAGCACAATTGCCACTACTGGAAGTTTCATCGTTTTCATGAGTTGAAGACGCCGAGGAGCTTTCGGTAGTTGTGGCAGAGACAGGTGTAGGCCAATTGAATTGGTCACCTTGCAGTCTGAAATGAGAATTTTAAGGCAGCATTAATTCTCTCAAACTTATAAAAGAGCATTCTAAGAATTCGATTATCTTAAGATTATCATTCTTCCTATTAAACATTGTTTAATCACCTTTGAAAGCACTCATTTGATATAATCGAATTGAAATTTTGATTGATTGTTCCGCAAATTTAGAAAAAATGCACACTATCTAGTAATGCATATCAATCAACATAAGATAACGTACCTCGCCAATATTTTACCCAATATAATTAGCTTTAATCGAAGGTGACGCGTAATATTATACCATAGACACATCGCTTTCACACGACCCACGAATGATTCACTTTTGTATACGGGATAGAAAGCAGCCATAACTTGTGTGGACGGATATAAAGCTTCGGCGGCTTCCAATCTGGTCAATAATTCTTCAACTTCTTTGAGCGCTCGTGAATGTTGCTCATTGCAGTCTTTGCAGTACATTGAAAAACAGCCTTTACAAAGAACAGGCGAAGCTGAAAACCAAATTATCGTTGATTGAGAATTTTACATGAATTTTAATGCTTACAATTACATCCATTGTTATCACAAGAACCATCTGATCCTACACCACTATCTACGCTTACTGTACTCGGCTCTCGGGTATACTTTGGATTAAATCTACGAAAAATTGAATGTGAATACTTTATGTAACGGGTGATATTTCTACCTATAATTAAGGATTTGACTGAGTAGATCAGATATTCCCTGCCGTGCTGTAAAGAGGTATTTGTCCTGTTGCTCCAGTGTTCGGTCAGCATGCCAAGCTTGCAGCTCAAGCCATATCATGTCTTTAAGTTCTGTTTGCCAAGTATATTCTTCATGTGAGGGCTGCAGGTAAGTTGAACAATGTATGAAACCAAATAATTAAAGAAATGTTATGTAAACAAGGAAATTAAACACTACCGAAGAAAGGTACGCATTCAGGTTACTTACCTTGATATCTTGACGATCTGTGCTTCCTAATTTTATCAAATTGGCAAATGTTTCGTGAAATTCCTTTCGGGGCTTTAATTTTTTGCAGTCACCAAGCTCGAGCTTCAAGTTTTGTAGAAAGGCGATAGGCGGCGCAGAAGATCGACAGCCAACAGGTCGAGAAGAAACACTCATATACCGATTGCATGATTCCACAATGGTAGGAACACATGAATTGCGAGCATTGCTCTCGAGGCGCTCGGCATTCATGAACAGCATTGAACCCCTCGAATGATAGTTTGTGGCTGATGTAATACTCATTGATTGCTTTATCTCTCGTTCAGCCTCACGCTGCAGGGCCTGCGCCCTTTTATCTGACTTTTTTGATTCTTCGTCTATGAACATTTGATTGAGGATTGCACAATCCATCGTATTCCGTCGTTGCACCCGTGATCTGGTCATTCGGCTCATTCCTCTACGACATGCGCCCGGTGGATCACTGAGCATGTACAATACTTATAAAATAATGCTTGTGTTATCAAAAGTACTTCAAAACACTTACGATTTTTGTTTGCGATCCCAATCTCTGTTTTTAATTTTCATTCTGGTTCGGGGTGGTGTTTGCCCATATTCGTCATACTCTCCCCCGAATTCATCTCGTAAGTCATCCTCTAGACGGTTTTTCGCAATATCAACAGAAATAATAGATTTGGCTGGCGTTTTTAAACGATATTCAACTCTGCAATACAAAACACAATTTCACTTTAACGACTCTATCTATGAACAAACAATTGAATGAAATTTAAACCATAAAGCCCTTTACCGATTAGACATCTTAACACAATAACGACCTCGTAAATACTAGCAAAATTCGATCGAATTACGGATTTTAATTGCAAGTATCTATCACATTTGTCTGGGCTGCCTTTTACTGAGCAAATACTGCTTACCGACTGCCTATTATTATAATTGCATATCAATCAAAAAGATAAACCATATATTCACCAGCTAACGCGAAATGCCGGTTAATGCTGTTCAACTAGAACTTTGTTGATAACAACTGATAACTCAATTTTAGGAACTTTAAGCCCCCCATCTAGTTCCACACGTCATTTACCTACAAACGAGTAAATACGAGAATTTGTCGTGTGCGGAAAGGAGAATAGTTGATGGCTGTGATGAAATTTACGATTGCAGATAGTGATGTTCAGTAATGAGTTTTGATTGAAAAGAAAAATTTTTAAGTATGATCTCGAGTGTTGTCATCTTGTTGTATTTTTGGAAATGAAATTCATCAATTCAAATTTTTTTCCTTTTACTTCAAACTAGTTGATTTATATCATACAAAGGCTGTTAACAAAAGCATAAAGCCTTAAAAAAGTGAAGTCATTCTCAATTCAAAATCAGTTTTTTAATTTTTCAAACTAAATTTAATATTGATAATTAAAAACTATCTTCGCATACATATCTAAGAGCACAAGTTTGCTTTTATGCAATCTAGACATGTAGAGTTGTGGAGAGATCAGCACGCATCCTTCTTATTCAAGTACTATCCGTATGAATTCTGCTGGTCGACATATTCGTCCTGTTAAAAAACAAGACATGGCCCGATTCGCGCTGTTGCGCCAAAAATGATGATTATACTGTATGTATTTTCACGTGTTGAGCACTTCCAAACTATCCTTTGTGTTTTGATTGTCCATTTCGAAATTCTATGTTAAAGGAAATGATGATTGTTGTTTCTAGTAGGTATCTTTTAAATAAATATGATTTTCTTGTCGAATAATAAAATCACATCATTGTCTTTCTTTGAAACCTCTAATTTCAGACGTCAGACGTTTGAAATTTCATCTGTGTGCGAATGAATGGGCAATTTCAACTAGAGGAATGTACAAAGTGGCTCAGTAGTATATATTGCAAGGAGGAGTTCTAATTGTGATCTACTGGAGCCAGGAAATAATCCTGAAAAAACCGCACTGGTGCCTTTCATAACAAGACGAATTATGGACCAACTTCTCATCATATCGCGTTCAAATATGAAATTAAGTGCCTCGGAGTGTTGACGGACGTCAGACATAGATCGAACGGCAAACGAAAAAGCATGACAGGCAAGTCATATAAGCAAGGCGAGGATGTGTAAATGAACCGGGTCACAAAAACTTTTCGTGTTTTAATGTTAGTTGCGAGGGTTTTGAGCCTACTTTCCGCCGACCACATACACGTCAAAGATGAGTAATACTTCTGTTTCCCTCGTTTAGCTGTTGCCTATATGTCATCCAGAATTCACAAGTCTTTTTGATTAACAAAAAGAAGGAAACGCCTAAATACGTGATAGTTTCCTATGCAATCAGGTTTAGAACTTTATCGCTCTAGCCTGATCATGTTGACCGGGTTCAGAATAATCAGCTTCAGATCTCTTTAAGACTGTAGAAGATCTGCCTTGGAAGAAATCTGGTCGGAGGTTTTAGATAGACACCCGTGCAGGTGGGCTCAACTGCTGAAAGCTCTTAGGGTCCACGGCGATCTGGCGGTAGATTCCTTGGTTTCCGTGTTTTAACTATATTGACTCTTTACTTGTCATACTCGGGACAGTTAGAATAGTGTATCGGATGACCGGTGTTTGAGCATAGGAAAAAACAACTGTGGGGAAAATGAGAACCGTTGTGAAATCCTCTTTTGGATCTTGCAGACTTCTTCTTAGGGATTATTGGCCTTCGTGTTTTTGCCTACTTTTCCTATTTGGGATTCTGTCCACGCATCTCGGGGGGTAATCAGAATTGGCGGCGACATGACCGAAACGCTGGCGACGAAATCATTGGGTTTACGTCACTCTTTCTAGACTATTCCCATATAAGAATGCATTTTTTCAATGTTTTGTTATCGGAGGTCTTCTACTGACATAAGCGCAACGCTAGAGGTTAAACGATTTGTTGTTCTCCCGCGACCAGGCACATCTGCACATGATATGCTGCAATATCTCTTTCTTTGTGAACAAAGCCTAGACCTTTTAGTATCGCCACTGGAATCGTGAAGCACTATCGTGAAGCACTGGCTACCTAATTAATTAACTCTCATTCGATTAATGATTCTATCGTATGCGTTAGTGTGATGAACCAAAATTATATGGTACGAAGCAGACAGCGATTTGATGCCATACATTGCATCAGGAAAATTACGCATCCTCTCACTTATCGTAGGGATTAACACGTTATTTATAAAGATTGGAGGCAGCAATGATGGCTTTGAGTTTGGAATATAGTAGGTCGTGCTAAAGTGTTATTTAGCGGACAAATGTTGGAGTATTTATTTCTAGTCTGGTTATTTGGGAGTTATCTGAAGTTTGCATCGTCGCATGTTCTCTGCATACTTCCTTTTTGGAAATTGTCAATAACCAAATTTCCAATAAAAATGATTTCAAAAAAAATTTATTAGAAGAATGGGCGAAGATCATCCCCTAAAATTGTCTGAAGCTACTTGAATCAATGCCGAAAAGAATGAAGGCGGCGTCTAACAAGAAGGTAGGCTAAGTAAGTATCAAATCTAAGTAAATGTCAAAAATATAAAAGAAAGCATTCTTATTTCTATCTGGTTGGAAATAGCTGTGGGCTTCATGAATAAAGCGGGGAAATGTAATTAGTGTAATATGGATTTTATAAAATAAAATTTTAATGTCTTTATTCAAAACCAGATACCAGCCTTACACAAGTACTAGCGTAATTATTCACCTGAAGAAGTGAATTTGAAATACAAGTTTAACGTTCCTTTCAAGTATTTGTCATTAACATTGCTGATATTTGAGTTTATTTGATTTCATAAAAACTACTCTTCAGTATTCGCTTTCTTTGGCTTATGTCAATGATTTTGCAATCAATCGCATCTGGATAAAAAAGCGCAATGTATGATAACACTTGCGATCGTATGGCCTAAATTGCCGAAACCACAAACTCTAGAAGCTTTCTGCTAAAGAATTTGAGCGAACTTATCAACATCATTCTTTATCTCCAAAGTTCCTCAATGAAAGTAAAGATAATTAGATTGGGTTGTGATGAGAGCGAAACATACTCGATGTACAGATGTTGACTATCAGCAGTTCAAAAGTTTAATTTTCAAATGAGTCAACGACAAAGTATTCAGCTTTAACCCACACATAGATATGTGCTTGCTAGCCGTGAAAATAGTGTGAAAATCATGAGCAAATAATGAGATTAGCAGTGAAAAAAAAGATCATAGATTTATTTGCTTTTATAACTACGTCATGCATAATTGATGACGCTGAAGGCACAGAAAACGTTTGAGCTAACCGATTCAAAAAGGATATGCAGCAGCTTATGATGCTTGCCAACACTTTATAAAATATATTCTAGTGAAAGTTTCGAAAGGAATTTGATAATACGTAACGAAACCGAAAACAATTTGGGGAAATAGAGAATACTGCTACATAACTTCTTTCAAACTTTGGCATCATTGCCTCTTCGTAAAAAAAATAAGGAAACACTAAAGGATTCAGAAATTAATAATAAATATGAAAATCTGATTATGGATACCATGAGGAAAAATCATACATCTAATGCAATTATCACCTACCAAATTAGCACTCGACTTGCATATGTGGGAAACGTTAAATTATATTCAGCCTCACGTACAAGTTTTAGAATCAAATACGGTAAGGAATATTTTTTTGAATGTTTGTAAGTAATCAAATTTATTCAGCTTAACTATATTTCTTTTTATTTGCGGATAATTTCTACGAATGTCATAATACTTTTCTTAGAATGAGCAACAATATCAACGCAACCAAATCTATTTTTTTCACTTTTTGAGGGTTTTTTGAATAATGAGGTTTAACATTTTGATAAATTTGATTCGTTTTCTTGAAATTTTTGCACTCTACTAGGTTTTGATTTCAGTTTAATCATTAACTTTAAAAAAATTGTGATAAAATCATGACAACGCTGTCATAATTTTTCACAATTTATTGTTGGTAGATGATGAACTGTATTGAAAACCTAGTATAGTGTGAAGAAGTTGAAAATGCGAATAAAACATTCCAAAATTTTAAGTCAAAGTATCCAAAAAAACATTCACAACTGGAAAAAAACTGAAGACGTTGCGTTTGCAACCACACAAACTTCGGACACCTCAGAGACAATGGTTGCTAGCTCGCTGCAAACGGTGCCAATCACCATCAATTTACCTCCCAGATCACTCATACAAACAAAGCAAAGAGTTCAGAAATTAAATCATAATACCTATATATTGTAAAGCCAGCGGACCCGATGCAATACTAAATATAGCAGTCAAGCGTTTTCATGTACCTGATATTTAACGCCTTGCCAAATTACGGGATACGTGAAATCTGAATACCAGTCAAGATGTCGAATAAAAACCTATAAAGTTTTAAAAATCATTGACAAATTAGCCTGGCGGCTTTGTTGGCTTGACTGGTTACATGAAAAACAATTACATTCTTCCAGATTTTGAATTTAGCTGCAAACAAGGATACCCAACAAAGCATTAGCTATAACCTGTTCCTAAAGACATCAGGAAAGCACTGAATACTAAACTGTTGATGGCCATGCAGAACATCAATATTGAAAATGCCTTCGAAACTTTTCACTATCTAGAATCAAAGAGTGCAGCACCCCACTGTACTTGCAAAATCTGATTTCATCCATCCTGAGAGGCAGAATATACCAGACAAGATTTTGAGGATCAACTATCAATAAGAAAATTCTCCATTGCTGGTCTTCTAGTCCCACTATCTTCAGTATATACACATCTGACTTACACGCAAGCCAAAACACTTTTGGCATCAACACTGACTTTATCATTATCAACCTAGAGGAAATGCTGGAAAATTTCTGCTGGAAAACGCAGCACTTTGTATTAATTAAGAGGTATAGATTTTTAATTTTAAAGCGCTTTCAAATGGTACGTATGATATGACATCTGCCATGCGTTTTATGATCAGCTTGGTTTTCCATTTTATCAGATAAGATAAAGATCTAAAATTAAGAAATTTTGATAGCGATGAGCCTCGTGTCTGGTTGAATGGCTGCGCAAGTAAACAAAACCGTATTTTAAGTGATGACCAACACCAAATTGTCCATACCCCGTTACATCCGGAGAATTGCTCTTCAAAAATGCTGCTGGAAATAACATTACAGCCAATGGTGACCGCTATAGGGTCATAATGCAGAACGTTCCCGCTTTGAAATTGACTTCCCGTAATGCAGGGGATCTGTGGTTACGACAGTATGGCGTCATATGCCATAAAACTCGTGCAACCATGACTTATTGAAAGAAGCACTTGATGAGCGTCTAATTTTCCATTTCGGACCTGTGAACTGGCCTGTGAGGTCTTGTGGTTTAACATCGCTGGACTATTTCGTGTGAGGATACGTCAAATGACTCGTCTATGCCAACAACCACGAGACCCCCGACAATTTAGAAGACAACATTCGAATTATTGGCGAGATACGGCCCCAACTATTGGTTAGAGTAGTCGGAACTTGGACCTCTCCTTTGGACATTCTCCGCGCCAGTCGAGGCGCTCACATGTCCGAAATCATTTCCAAATAAAAATGACAGCGAATTAGCTTTCCAGTAAAACTTCAAGACAATCAAAACAATTGATCCATATTTAATTTTATTTCAAAGTTCGAGATAACGAAACTGAAATGAAAACCTAGTATAAGGCTACACATTTGAAAATGCGACCAAAATCTTAAGCCAAAATTTTCCAAATAACATTCAAAAAGTGGAAAAAAATTGGAGACCGTTTCGTTTGCAGCGATGTGAACTTCAGACACCTATAAATATTTCAATTTTGTTTAACAGGTCTGAAGTTTGTATTGTTGCAAACGAAATGGCCTCGAATTAATAATCTTTTTGATTTCTTCGATGATTGAATTGAAGTAAAACTAAAAAAAAATAAAAAAGTAGAATTTGCAGAAACAGACAAAAATTCAATTCACCTAAAAAAACAGAGTCTAGAAATTTACAGAATAAATAGATGCAAATTTCACATACCAACAAAAGCTATGGTGGTGGTATTGTAAGGTAAGAACCTTGAATATTTTTTTTTCTCTAATTGTTCGCTTTCGATTTTTCACTTTTTTCTTGATAATTGAGATAAAATGTGTTTCTGCCCATAATGTGTGCCAAATATTTTGGAGCTTTTTTTTCCTTTGAGGTGTGTTAGGTTTTCATCGTTACCAACGCAATACGGTCGAATATTTTCACTATTTGCAGCAACTAGATGATTAAACTATAATGAAAGCCTAGTAGACTGTATAAATATCAAAAAATCGAATGAAATTTACCAAAATTTAAAGTCTCACCAAAAAAACATTCAAAGAGTGAAAAATTGGAGACTGGTGCGTGTGCAATGAGGCGAACTTCAGATACTTGAACCTTTGGCGTTGCAAGGCACTATGCCATTCCAAATTGTAATTGATTTACGTTATGAAGCATAGTTTCCAATTTACATAATCAGCAGCCGAGCAGTATCGTAACTTTATTAGATATCAATGAAATCGTTATCACGGTTGATCCAGTTTCATTATTAAAATAAACACCATTCAAAATTGCGACCGTAGTCGTAAATTCCGAATATAAATATAAATTGGCCGAATATAAATTGGTTTGTCAGATTTATATTGTTGATATGAGCAAGGGTGGGCTACAGAAATCAGCCTTGTATAGTCTTAAAACATGGGAAAGTAGTTTTATATTTATCAAAACTTTCTTCTTAGGTTAGTCGTTGAAACCGACCTCAAGAGTGATCGGTTCCTTTGGCGCATCTGACGTTTCGGGAAAGAAGGATAATTATTAGGGATAACCTGAAAGCTATAAGCCTGATGATCGTGGTTAATTTGTGAGGGCTTTTTACTTTAATTGTTTACTAGAATAGGATTAAAAGTCTGAGAAGCCTTTTGTACAGATGTGATAATGGTAAAAGGGTTAGTTACGTTTTTGGCTTGCTGACTAGTGATGGAGTTTTTCGAAGTAAACCTTTACAGTGGTTCCAATTACAACAGCAAAACAATTGAAAAATCATTCTTGGAGGGAGTTAAAAATATAGAGAAAAAATTGTGGAGTTTGCATCGTTCCAAGTGAAACGGTCTCGATATTTTTCATTTTTTGACTTTTGTCGATGAATGAACTGCAATAAAATATGTTTAGTACAAATAATTCAAATTAGTATAATTCAAAAACTAAAATGTAACAATTTTAGTCAAATTATCGAGAAAAATAAAAAAAATTTGACACCATTGCGTTTGCAGCGATACACACTTCAGACAACTAACAAAAAAAAGTGATGCCGTAAAGCAATTGCTTTCGAATTCCTCGCATTTGTGATTCAATTTAAGTTTAATTTAGTTCAGTGAAAGCAAATCAATTATCGTTCGAATAGGGATATAAGGAAAAATAAGGTAAACGTTCAAATTTTCGAAATTTAAATGTATCATTGACCAGGCATGCGAAGTTTGCATTGTCTAATTTTTTTTTCATTTTATGAATTCTTTGAATGCTTTTAAGACTTTTTTGCAATTTAATTTAAATTTAACTTAATTTACACTCTAATAAGACTCATCTCAGTTGAATCATCGTTAAAATAAAAAAAATATAACGATTGAAAAAATCGAGAGCGTAGCATTTGCCACGATGCCAAAAATTCAAAAACCTTCTTTGTATCTATTGTTTTTATTTAACAAAAATGCAAGAATTTTTTTTTGCATTTTTGTTCAAGCATGTATCATATACAACTTCATTAAAATTCATTCAATTCGTCGTCCTTTTGTGTTTTTTATACAAAAAAAAATTTTAATACTGCCTAATACTAATATGGTTAAATGTTATGAAATTAATTGATTAATTATAATGATACAACTATATTCTTCTCGTCAATCGATTTCCTAATACTTTGAATTTTACCACAAACACTAATCAAATTTGATTACGATAAAAGGTTATGTTGCTTTTTCTTAAGTTTAACAGGTCAACTGTCAAACTAACCCATGTATGGCCTACATTGTTTTCAATTCTAGTTTGCAGGCGGTATAGGTTATGTTCGGTCATACAATGTCTATCCTATCTGTAACTGCAGACCGTAGAGAAGGTTTCATATTTAATGGCTGCTTGGCAGGACATATAATAAGGATCAAAAATAGTGCCGGATTATAGGGAAATACTGGATGTACTTTATGCAGCGTACGAAAAACAAAAGTGTCTAAAATCGGCAATTACAATTGTTTTATTACTTGGTATGGGCTTACTAAATATTGGTTAAATAAGTAAAAAAACTGGAAAATTATAGCAAAACATTTAAAATTTAAAAAATTAGACAGATACTTAGGGTTAGTAAAAATATTCCATTTTTGCGACACTCTTTTTGACTTATTGTTAGCAGTCATTATGGATCCAATCTTTGCCGTTCTCTGGAATTTGAACACTATCGTCTTTGATTTTTACCATCTTTTTGGTTCAGCTGTTGAAGGAATTAATGCGAAGATAATGGAGGGATTGTTGACGTTTGAGGTTGAACGTGCAGTCGAAGTTTAATATGGTATAACTGCAGAGGGGGGGGGGGGGTAGCTGTGCTCCGTTTATGTCCATAATTTTTCTCACAAAAATCTGTGCAAGCAGATGCAAACGTCAGTTTTTTTTGAATTGGTTAACGTTTGAAACGTTTTTTTTTTCATTTTTTCACTCTCATAATTTTAATGTATTTCAAGAATATTGTATTAAATTTTGAGGTCAATCGGAGCAAAATGAACAGATTTATGATAGTTTGAATGACCCTACGTTGTGAAGAGCAGTTGTGTGCATTATTTCATTTTAGCTCCGATTTTGTTTACATCTTCTCCATTGAGTTTCTGCATTGTTTTCACAGTGATTTTGCATTTATTAACAAAAAAATGGCAGAGAAAAACGTACTAAGGGTGGTACCAGGTAAAGAAAAAGAGTAATGCTTCATAAACGTAACGACGATGAAATAAAAGCATTAATTGCATCTCAAAATTAAATTGAACGCGTCTGAAGAAATTAAAGAAAATCTTTAAAAACACTAGAATTATAGGTTTTCTTTTTGTTTTTTTTTTTTAACAATTGCAGTATTAGTGAAGTGTAAAACGTGTGATGGTGAAATATCTTTTCAATCCTGCAAAAAAAGAAGGTCTTGGCTTTAAGGCCAGAAATCCCTTTAGAATTTTCAAAAAATCAATTTTTTCTTTTTACATATTTCAAAAGTATAATACCCAAAGGATATATTCACCAAGAGAAAACCCGAAATAATCAATATTTGCTGAGTTATCGCATATAGTGTCGAGGGGAGCGACAGCTTGCAGTTATATAAATAGCGAGTCGGGCGCTCGGACCGTTAGAGGCTCAGCAACCCTTGCTTACTCCCTTTGTTGTACTCTCCTAGCAACCTTTGCTTTTTGATTTAACTTTTCTTGACCAGGCGAATGTTTCGGGAAATTTTATACGGGGGACATTATCACTACAATTAAGACTTTTCACATGTTGAAACTTTAAACGCAATTATCTGGAAACTACGTTTTCAAAAACTGCTCGTGTTGTAGCTCAAAAAGTTATTGACCGATTTCGATAAAGTTTTGGGAGATTACTCTCAGTAATATTATCTCCTCTAAAAAAATTCTCGAAAAATACCTATTTTCACGCTTTTAAAGGGATTTCTGGCCTTAACATAAAAGTTACATGGAAAATATGTAAAGTGCCTAAGTATGTTCTATCCAGTGAAAGAATTAAAGGTAACACATACGAAGTAAAATATAAATTTTCATTTGAAATGCGAATTTTCGGCCTCGGACTTGCTGGGTGTGACAAATTTTGTGGATTGATGGACATTGCGGGTAGATTTATTTCAAACCAGCTTATAATAATGATATGAAGAGAATGAGCACTAACATACAAACTGTTGCAAATATATATTTTCCGTCTGCCGTTCCAGAAGAAAAAGAAGAAACTTGTACGCAAAATAATCTCGAAGATACAGGGTGGGCCATATAAAATTTTAAATTTAAAAAGTCAATAAAAACAAAACGGCTTCATATTTTTCAAAGGTTGAACATTTATTTGAAAGGTTATTTTTGGAAAACAATTTCGGACAAATGACCACCACGGCTGAATTTACAGTAGCTCATCGGATCCACCCAATTTTGGAGTACTTTCTCGATGGTTTCAGGCCTTATGGCAGCAACAGCAGCTTGAATTTCGTACTTTAGATCTTGAATTGTTTTTGGATGGTTGGCGTAACATTTATCTTTAACAGCTCCCCAAAGAAAATAGTCCAACGGTGTTAAATCGCAGCTTCTGGGAGGCCAATTTACATCACCTCTTTTGCTGATTATGCGATTTTCGAAGATAGGGCGCAAAAGATTGAGTGTAGAGTTTGCAGTATGGCACGTAGCGCCGTCTTGCTGGAACCAAATGGTGTCCAAGTCTTCCTTTTCAATTTGCTTGAAGAAAAATTCGGATAATATTACGCGATATCGCTCAGCATTTAGGGTTACGGCGGCTCCTTCTTCATTTTCGAAGAAAAATGGGCCGATGATTCCCCCAGACCAAAATCCGCACCATACAGTGACTCGTGCTGGGTGCATTGGCTTCTCGACAATTACGTGCGGGTTTTCTGTGCCCCAAATGCGACAATTTTGCTTGTTAACGTAACCACCGAGGTGGAAATGAGCCTCGTCCGAAAAGATGATTTTTTGGTAAAATTGACCATCCTCGGTCAAACGATCTTCTGCCCAATCTGCGAACTGTAGACGGCTCGGATGGCCAAGTGGCTTCAGCTGCTGCACCAATTGAACTTTATATGGTTTCATAGCGAGGTCTTGTTGCAAAATTCGTCGCAAAGTTGTTCGTGGAATGTTCAATTCTTGCGACCGACGGCGAGTTAAAGTGGATGGATTCTCACTTACACTTTCAGCCACAGTCGCAAAATTTTCGGTTAAACGCGCGGGAAATGAACGTTGACGTTTTGGTTTATCCACCAAAGAGCCATTTTCACGCACAGGCTTGACAAATTGTTGCACAAATTGAACTGAAGGCACTTTTTTGTCTGTCCTTTTTTTGCCGAATTTCTCACAGTTTGGGTTGAAGACTCACCACTTTGGAAAAATTTTTTCAATATCTCTTCTAGCGAATAGCGACCCATTTCGTAAATTTTTACTGAATATCTGTCACTTTCCGAATGGTATTTGGCGTTTCCAATGTCGAAATATAGATAGTTCAAATTTAAAACGCTAGATGGCCCACCCTGTACAACAGAATTAGAAGTATCGGGCGATGGAACTTGGAAAAAAGAGAATATTCCTCTTTTTTGGTGTATCGTCTTTGGTTGGCTATTGGACGGGAAAACTTGTCGATATATTTGTCCAAAGTGCGTACTGTCATCATTGTGAAACTTGGAGTAATGAACTATATACTGGAGAATATGAAGAGTAGAAGAGCGCGTAGAAAAAGGACAATGTCTTGTATGTCTTGTGAATCTACCGTGAAAATGTTTCAACGCTCGATGACACCTCGAGACCTACATCGGAATTATTGATGTTAAACCTTATGGTGATAATTTTATAATAAATAAGGAGTGTATTGGTCACGCGCAGAAGAGGATGGGCAAACGTAGGCGTGACTTGATGAAATCTAGTGTAGTTGATAAAAAATCTAAAAGTGGTAAAAAAAGAAGCGAAAAACTCTTTCTGGAAAAGTTATACTTACTGGAACTATGATAGATAAGTTAGCAATATATTATGGGCTTGCTAATCGAAGAAACCATGATTCTGTGGAAAAAATTAAGAATGCTATATGGGCGACTTTTATCATTACTCTTCGACTGACGCAAAACTTCAGCACGAAAAGTGCGATGAATCGTGGTACGAATGGAAAAAGCTGAAACTGCAAAGACCTAGCCATCTTTTAAACACCGTTAATCTGCACTTCCAGATGATGTTTTAGAAGCCATAAAGCCTGTGTACGAAGATTGGAGTAACGACACACTGCTGGAACGTTGTCTCGGTGGTTTCACCCAGAACAAAAACGAGAGTTACAACCAACTTCTCTGGAAAATTACTCCAAAATCAGTGAGTGGTGTCTCAACTATCGTCTAGATTGCTTCGTCTGTAGAAACAATTCAATGCAACAAACGATGTGCGGATCAGCAAAGCAGATAAGAAAGCCGCGCATGAGACTAAAGAAGGCAGAATCCAGCGTAGACAGAGGAAAAGGTGCCTAACACGTCTTAGATGATAGTGATATACTATATGGACCTGACATAGATAATTCTATTTAGCTATTTTTTAAGAAAATTCAATTTTCTTAAAGTCATTTTCATTTTTCCTGTGTACAAAACTTTAAATCGGCTTTCCCAAACATGTAATTTTTAAATTCGGTGAGCACCATCCCGAAAAAACTACTGAACCGATGGTTTTTAAAAATTTGTACACATATTCTACATACAAATAACTATTAAGTGACGTCGAGTGTTTTTGAATTTTTCAATTTGTTTCAATCTTACAATACCATATAGGTCGATTGTCGATTTTATTGTCAAAAAATCAACATATCAACTTTAATAACCCAGCCTTGTGGTTAGAACCTCGGTTCTACCTCATGACGGTCCCAAGCCCGTGTAGATGGGGAGGGAAAAACGGAGTAGAGTTGTGTGTCTGATGAAGTTGATAGAAAGCCGAGTAGGGAAACTGAAAGTGAACTTGACCCTGAAGAAGACGTTGTCTAGATGAGTCTTGAGAGACTGTGAAATTGTTAAAAATTGGAGACTGACGGACTGCCGAACTGTTAATATTGTACACGTCTTGCCGCCCGATGAACCTGATATAACTGTAAGTACCGATGTAAGTACCGAAAACGTCACTTCAGGCTATTTCGGCTCTTGCGATCTGCGTGAATGAGGGAAAGCTAGTGGAACCTCTGTGATGTGCGTGGACCGTTGACAAATCATTGGAAAGTTGATTTGATGAATGATGAATCGATGAATCGAAACGGTATGAGAAGCGTAACCTGATCAAAGGTTATCTGAACCACGGGTTGGGGGGACGCCCATGACAGATTATTGTCAGCCAACCGCACGGTTAGGAGCCTATCCTGGCTGAAACGTGGTGGTTGTGGTTTCGAAGGCTGAAGAGAAGTGGGAGCACACAGCAGTTGTGTTCGGGTATCCAGGAAGCTTTAAATAAATTGGGACCTATGACTGAAATTTGTTTCAGATCTTTGGGGTGGTGGTTGACACATTGTTTCAACCCTGTCATAGTGACCGTGGGGTTGGGCCTTCTCGAGGCTGGTACCCACGTAAATCACGTCGATTTCATATCAACTTTAAAATGAAGCGTAAAATTTAAAAACGGATAAAATAAAGAAAACTCGGCGTCAATTAAGAGACAAACTAATTTGATTAACTAATCAAAACAAATATTTCGATTTGATTTTGATTGACCAATCAAAACAATTAGTTTTTTTGATTTTAGATAATCCCGTAATGAGAAATCGCGGTCACCACAAAGAAAAATGTTTTCGAGGTACCAGGGGAGAACTGCAATAAATCTGTTATTTCTTTGTATTTTTGTACCAAATTTTTTTTTTTTAATTTTCTTGAAATGCTGTATTATAACATACTGATTTTCAAATTAAATCTATAATAACAGTATTATAGAATTATAAAAAAATTAATGAAAATCCCCCTTTTTTAACAAACACACTTTACCCTCCATTAAATAATGCCATTTTTTCGGTCATTATATTTCAAAATCATATTTGACTTTAGTCATTTGCCCCCCAGAAGTCATAGTCTGTTCCTCATCATAGCAAGTTGACATCTTACAAGCATCCATCTTAGACCTTCCATTTTAAACCTGTGACATTATTCCTTTGAGCCGCAATATGCTCTCCTACATTGAGCTTTTTGTTTTTTTACTAATATCGGATGTTGTTGACGGATTTTTTTGCAAGATAATTTTAGCGAGCAAGCAGGTATTCAATTAAAAATGCACTTGTGTATAAGATGTATGCAATCACTATCTTTCTTTGGAAATTTTTCTCGATTCTTCCGCAGACCTTGTGTTGACTCACGAGGTGATTTTTACTGTCCTGGAAGCGTTACGGTCCGTACTATTAGTCTGTTAGTGCACAGACAGTTAACCTGTTAAGTTTATTGGAGTCCACTTGACTCGACCTCTTCCTCAAGTTCCCTTCACCTCACGAGGATGCGTTGTCTGACGCTGAAAAGAGTCTGAGGGGAAATGACGGTACAGAACCGAATGCCCAATGAAAACGAGCTTGGAACGAATCCAACTACATTTCTCCTGTTGAAAGGTGCATTGGTACGGAGAAAGGACATATTGGAAACCTGTAAGGAATTGTATCGTTTTGAATAAAAGTTTCCGAAATGAAAAAGCTTCCTTTAGGGACAATATTCGTATTTAAAATGCTCATTAATAGCAAAGAAATGACCGAATAGTATGTTAGCATGTAGCACATGACTGGATTTGATATGATCTAAGCGATTTTAAAATCGTGCATCTCACACTTTCCAATGACCAAAATCGCAAGTTTATCTTTTGCGGTTGCTTACGTTTGAGAACAGTTAATGAAGTTCGGTTGTAAAGCTTCTATAAATAACAACAAAAACATTCGACGAGTTAATCAAATTGAAATGAATTGATCAAACTATGATTATTCTAATATTGACTGCAAATGATGATACCTTAAATAAAATAACGAAAACGAATCTTTGAAAAATTAAATAAATTTTTAGAATCACAATAAGATGTTTAGCTCGGCAAACATATATCGCGCGTAAAACCTTCTCTACACTACAGTCACAACTGGTATTGCCTGAATTACTGGAACCTGTTTTTGAGGAAATTTGGAAGCACAAGGCATAATTTTAAGCGCCATGAGTATTTAATTTTGAAACAAGATGGTGGCGAAAAAAATTAAAGACACAAAATAGTGTGGTTGTTCCGATCAAAAATGGAAAATCAGCGATTGGACGACACATTTACTCCAGCAATGACATCGAGGAGAAACGACTTACGCAAATGGCAGTAATTATTTTAAAAAATCGCAATCTTTAACATAGTTAGGCGTAATAATGTATGAAGAAAATAACCAGACAAATTTTAAAAATTCAGTTAACACTATTTGACAATCAAAAACTCATTTCAAAATGTATTCATAAATTTTCCAATTTGAATAATAGAAAAAATATGGAAATGTATAAATAGAAAGTTCTCATAGCGTAAATTCTGAAATTCTATTTTAATAGAAAAGAATTTAGAATGGGAAACATGCGACCCACTTCCGATGTCTCATACGCCAAATTCAACATGGTATCCAATTCAATCCCTCTGTTCCTTTGGTGTGAGAAGTTTGTCACGTATCCACTGAATGGGCTCTATTGCAATACGATACCAGCATTGTGAAAAATTGACTCGGATACGTTTGCAGACCACGTTTATCTTTAGTGCTTTGCTAAATAAGGCAGTCAATGAACCGAGGACGCTGCAGTTTCGCACTTAGGTGCGCACATTCCAGATAAGTCCGAACGCGCCCAGGTAAGTTTGTTTGGGTTGTTTAGTGCCGGGATTTCTGTGATGATACTTCGATATGAACGAATTTGGGCACTGGAATTCCAGATCCATCTAGATTTGAAGAGCACCAGTAAAAGCTGAGAATTCTGAGAAATGTCATTTAAATCAAAACTGCTTCAGGGTTCATCCACGGAAACAACAGACGTTGGCCACTGATGCGGATGTCGATTAACGAATTGTATCGCAAATCCAGCCCCACGGCGATGAATACGAACGGTCTAGCATACTTACCTCCTATCACGTTTTATCATTACATTAATTAGCTTGCAACGGAGGCAACAATAAGCACGAACGCCAACACTTTCAACATCATGCAAACGAAAATTACCACCCAAATTTTCGAGGTTTTTAGCACATCACAAGACTGGAGACAATCGGAAGACTAGTGAGCAAACAAGAACAACAACATCGCATTGTTATCTTATTAGAATCGCAAGATCCTTATTTGATCTGGCTTTCATGAGGTGTTAGGCCTCCTCTGCATCGGCCAAACACATATGAAGAACCAGTTCATTGAATGCAACTTCACTTTTTCAAAACTTGACTCCACAAAATTAACAGCTATTATTCCATGCATCGATGGTAAATTCCTCATCAGCATTCCAAGCGCGTCGGGGAATTCCCACTTTGTTACACCCGAACTGTAACAATTACATGCCGCCCCTATTGGATGGCTCCGTGCGTCGCTTTTTAATGACTTTGCTTTCGGCATGTCACCGCTAAGCCCGAGATTCGCATCGAAAGCAGAACAAGCAAATACGAACATCAACACTGAAAACCCACTTCACATAATCACTGATAAAAGAATTATTCTATGCGGCGCATTTTTACGGCAGCACCGACACCACCGACTGGGGCTTCGCAGGGAAGGGAAGAGTCTGTATACGGGAAGTTTGAATTAGTGGGTATTCCGGCAGAAATATTCAGTTTACGTGGGAATTTCGCAATTTGCAAAACGATCCACACATGATCAAAAATCAAAAAATATCTCATGTAAATACTAAAACGACAGACAAAATTTTCACCTTAAGTCGTCGTCGTCTTCACCGGAGCTATAATTGATTCCGACACGTTTATTCCATTCTGGATCGGCCATTTTTACGACTTCACTATCGCTAGGTTTTACTTTATTCGAATTCGCTTATACTTCTTCACTACGTTTCAGGAAATTACGCAAAATTCACATAAATATCCACGACTTAAGCTAACGATCAAATGTCCGTAGCCATCATGCCGAACTTCTCCACTTTGACAGCTCTTGATTGTCTCAATGACGTTTGTAATGGTTAGTTTATACGAATCAAACATACATCTTGTTCCTATCACTATGCAATGTTTGATTTCTACTTGAGGGAATGTCTTTCATGGGCGATGATTTATTCAAAATTTGCGTAATGAATTCAAAGTTAACACATTTAAAAGCATTATGTAGGTAACATATCAAGATTTTATTGGAATCGTATCAACAAATTGTCAAAATTACTTTATAGTACGCAAGCATAGTGTGTGAGCGTATTTAAAAGTGAGAAGAAAGAAATACGAAACAGACAAATTAAATAGAAATCAAAACATTAAAGTGGCGTTAGATGTGAATCTGCAAAAATTTTATTCTTAAGTTGTCTTTAAAGTCTGCTGTATTTTTAGTGAGGACGCCCTTGGCTAAATGTAGCCATGATCAGCTCAAAGTCAGGGTCAAAAGCGCCTTTTAAATACTAATCGTTATTAATTTTTTAAAGAATATAAAGCAAAAACTTAGTTAGTTAAACACAAAAAAAGAAAATAAACATGAAAAATTCAGACATAGTCATTTTAGGTAATTCAGGTATGATAACTAAATTCCACTATGCATTAGTCCATCTAGCCTTAATGATTCTACCAAAATGAGTTCTACCATTGGAATTTATGGTCTCGAGAACTGAAAAATGCCAAACTGAAGGATGTTTTATCGTCTTATCGTTGGCCCGTCCGTATATGTGATAAATTGGAACGGTTGTGAAATACAGGTTTTTTCGATATGATTTCGAAAAAGTTTCAAAATGAAGACATATACCCTCGTTACGTCAGAAGTTTGATAAATTTGTCTATTCAATATGCAGTGTTTCCAATTCGTCTCAGACTCTTTATGCAAACCAGCACAGGAAGACATTTTCTTTCGAAAGCTCCTTATCTATCCATAGTGCAAGCACTCTAGTTGTACCAGAGCTGACATTCATATGTCAAAATTGGTCTAATCAGGGTCTTGCAACAAATAACTGACCTTTTGGTCAATGTGCCTGGAATGAACGAGTCGTCGAAGGGCCATGACTACTTGTAGTACTTTACCGAGCGTGATTTTGACATGTTCAGTATAGTATGGATACTGGTCGAGATGGACACCAAGATGTTGGTGAACCGATCTGAACTACGTTCACCAACCAGCGGAAATCCATCAAATTACATTACAAGTTTTGACTGGCCCCTGTAACGTTGTCCAAAAGAAAATTGTTTAGCTCTTCATGCATTGACTTTCATCCGCCAAATCTCGGTATCCACATGATCAACATTTTTTGAAGACTGCTCAAATTTATTGTGGCTTTTCGATCTGCCGTATAGATGATCAGATCCTCTGCAAACGCTAACAATGACAGCGTGAGCGAGACTTTAAAATCAAAGCCGTTCAATGGCTTGCGAATGAATATTGAGAAGAGCTGAGGCGCAGCAACTGTTACTTACTGTATACCACTCAATACCTTGAAGTTGCACATTGTCGTTAGATTTCCGTCAGTTACAACATATGATTTTCCCTACAAAATACTGCACATAATGACGAAAAGTGTTCGGGGAACCTGTCCTGAAGGAGTTTAATAAATTCGTCCGACTTTCCGTATATCAATGAGACGCGCTCCAACACATACTCGATCATTCAGTTTCCAACAGATGTCTGAGGTTACGTTCGTTATCGCATGTTTGATTCAAACATGCGGTATGAAAACCAAATTGGAAATACAGCATCAACTCATATTTGTCGGTATGCGTGGGGGCGATTAATGTGGGCGATTAATGCTTTGATTAGTATATGATGTTAGCCGGGAAGCTGATTGGGCGATAGCTTTTAGGGCACCAAAATTCAATTCCTTTCTTCAAGATCGGAAATACTTTAGCTCCTTTTAACTCTTTTGGGAAATATGAATTGCTTACATATTGTTGAACAATATTCAATAGCTCCTAATAGCAAGCTCGTGCATATATCGAAGAACTATACTACTAGAACGAGGTATGAATGATAAAACTAATATATTATTAAAACGAGGATTACTTCTTGATTCTCTTGAAAAATATGAGACTTTGATGATTGAAAGAAGGATTGATTTAATTCTTAACCGCAGAAAATATTTGATTCCCTCTTTCAGGGTTTAGTAGATGAACGAACTCGAAATGTGTTCCGAAACGTTTCAGCAATCCATCACGTATATTCCTTTTCAATTTCGATTCGGAATCGTACAATCAATTTCGATACCAGCTCTATCGAAAAGATTTTTCTCATCACTAGTTACTCCTAGATTCGATACCACATGATTTGCAGCATTTTCTGCTGGTCTTCTAGCGACGAGTGCAAATGGTACTCTGGACTTGACGAAGTTGGAAGGTATGACCATACCGTATAGTTGTGTTTGATTTGGAATAAATTTTGCTTTTTTTTGCATCTTGATATCGCGAGTATTCTCGACATGATGCTGGATGATCTAAAACATTGTAGATTACGCATTATAATTTTTCTTTAGCTTCCGTCTGAACCGATTTGCACTGTGCATCAATAGTGCAGGACGTAGTTGGCAGCCGAACGACCAAATTTTGAAACCGCTAACACTGGTTGAGTTATCTATTCTGGTAGTTTTTCCGCCTCCTTTTATTTTCTGAAGGGCTCTTGGACTGCTTTCATTGAAATTTATATCAGGTTAAGTGGTAAGCTCTTCTTTTCTACGGTCGATCTTTTTTTCGCAAAGGTTTTGACGGAAATAAATTCCATTTCTGTTCCACCTTCCTTCGGCACCTGAAGGGAATTGACAATAACTCATCGCAGTCCAAACCTCTCAACAAAAAGTTCCGATTTTTTCCAATTTTCAGATTATAGGTGAAGTGTGGAACCTTTTCAGAATTAACTGCATCGTTTGCTAATTTGAAATCAACCAATGATTTCGTTTTAAAAGTTGAATTCTCAGCGTTAATTCTTTTGATTTTGAAATTGCTTACTGTAGCCGAAACTTTAATTCATGACTTTTTTCTGCATATCTGATCACTTCTCCTTCGTTTTTGATTATTTGTGTGTAAGAACCGCCATCCGTGGAGTTTACTTGATAATCTGTTCTATTATTGACGACTGGAGACCATTTCCCCAATTTTCTCCCTAGCTTCCCCCAACGGTGTTGGTAAATTGAGGAATTTGATGCGTTGGATCCATAATAATTTATATAAGTTTGAGAATAAAAACTTTTTGCGAAATGTTCATCGCAATAATCTGAAATCGCAGCCATCACATCTTCCCTGTTGAATATTTCTGCTGTTAAAGCCCATTTTCCATTTTGAGGAACAGATACTGATGGCTTGCACCTGAATCTGGGCTATTAGCAGAATGATCCTAATTCTTTTTTCAGCAGTCACCCCAACAAGCAGCCTTTGTAATGGATGCACTGTTGGATAATAGGAGCAAAGAAGTATTGCATCGTAGCACGCTCCATTCATATGGAATCCTATTTTTTTTTGACTAGATAAGTAGAATTATTTCCTTATCACTGAAAACAATAGCTATGAGTTTCTCATCTGACGGGGATACCTTTAGCTTCTTTATGCATATTGTGCCCTTATCCTTATATACAGAGTCATGTTTGGGCTCAAACTGCTTATGATCAACCAACATTTCTTTCTTGATTCTCAGTTCCTGAGTAAGAAATGTTTCAAGATGTTGTGCCACTTGTAAGCCAAGGGTGTGCAAGAGTCCCAACAAAAAGAAAGTTATAATAATAATTTTACAATAATAAATTAATAATTGCGTGAATTTCCATTTTCTCCAATAATTCGAGATAGTCAATCAAAAGGTAATATACTATTATAAAGGTATATTTGAATACGCTATCCATGGTCAGTACATGTTAGCATTGCTGTCAAACAGGTTCAAAGAAAGATGCAAACGCAAGAAATGGTGCTATAAAGGATATTCGATTAGTTCGGCTGAATGAAAACAAATCGAGGGAATCAAACAAACTACAGTTTACTCACTACTTTTGTATGTGAATTGACAACAACAAAAGCCGATCGGATTTCATACCAAAATCGAAAAGTTGACTTCAGAGCTGATAGAGAAATGAGCCGTTTATTTTAAATATGATAAACCTGATCTAAGCTTTTTTGTCCTAAGTATGATAGTATGGTCCAGGATTTCAAGAAAATGCAGTACGAATACCTAAGCAAAGTTTGACAACCTGTTAATCAACATGATCAACATGTGCCGTCGTTTTTCTTGACGCAGCAGACAGCTGCGTACTCTTCATCGGTTGAAAAGTCAATGGAAGCCTATTCAGATGGGCTGTCCACTTTCATTCAGATTTTCATCAACAATATCACCATAATTAGCTCTTGGCCAACTGTCTGACGTACACCAATACAGTGTACATTAGCTGAAAGCAAAAGACAATCCAAAAGTAACGTAAAATCCATCATATTATTAGCTGTATTTGAAAATTCACACTGTAGATATTATTTCAAATCCAATTTCGAAAAAAGTGAAAGTTGGGAGCATGGTGTATGGAAATATAGCGATCGTGTATAAATGTATTCTTTACATTTAGTTCAGACTTCACTAGCTAATACAGCTCTTTCACTTTTGCTCGTGGTTCACACTACTGGATTGCGCCACTGGACTGCGTTCAGTGTAAAACTTTTTGTAAAGCTGTTAAAATTTATTTGATCTCTCACTTATTTGACGATGAGCTTATCTTAAGTATAAATAAATTATTATAAATTCTTTGAAGTCTCTATGATTAATATTAATTTTTTAACATTACTTCTAGTGCTATACTATACGCGTAGTGAAATCAATCTATTTATGAAACGTGTTTCGATTTATATAGTAACTAGTTCTTCCAGACACAACGTTAGTTAGCGTTTTGCAAACTTCATTTCCCGAGCGAATTTTTTAGTCTTCGGCAAATGCAATCTGTCATTTCATTGTTTACGTGTTTGAATCAGCTGACAGGATGTACAGGCATAGTCGACAGTGTTTTGATGCTTCAATGTGTATACATATTGAAACATCAAAATATTTATGTATATATAAAATATATAATACATTCAAGTGTTAATTTTGTCATGATATTTGCCGCATTCTGTTGCTCAAACAAATAAATCACTAAGCTTGCACTGTAAACGCTTGCCAATCGCTCACTTCTGCATTCAACATTAAACTTTGTATAAGTGTCCTACGTCGGTGATTGACACTTTCTTCTCAACAACCAGACGATACTCCGATAATCTTTTCAATTTTGGGACGTTAAATTCTCAGTTTCCGATTCACTTTTTCTCTTAATTTCTCCATTAAAAATTCCTTCCTTTACTAAATTTCTTGTCTTGTCCACAGATCTAGATTGCTGATGTATACAAAAATCTGTCTCCAATGCATGTGGCGTTTGGGAACCTTGGGAACCAGGTTGCGCTGACTTGTACTCTATATTTTTAGCATTCCGTACGTTGTACGGACTTTACCAATTAATGATTGGAAACATAATGCTCCTCGGTAGAGTCGAGTGAATGTACAAATTAATCCTTTTTTGCAATTTGAAATGAAGTTATTTTCATGCAAAAAGAGCGAAAAGGTTGACAAAGGTTTGTTTATGCTTGGCTGCTAAATTTAGTTTTATTATTTATACTTTTCAGGCAGTTTTCTAGTTCCTCCGTGAAAGAATGTCTCTACTTTTGGGAGACTCAATTTTTGATTTGAGCAAAGAATGTGAACTAACGACTGACCAAACCGTGCTGCATCCTACGGAGCAGCCAGTAATTCAAGAAAGCTATGTCTTCAAAAAATGGGTACCGTAAAGGATCCCACGTTAATAACTCTAAATTTCCTTTTTTACTAAATCTCGCTTTAACTATTAGGGCATTTTCGTTAAAAATTCACAGTTCAACTCTTGTCCAAACCGACAATAGTGAACAACTTTTTTGGTGCTTTCGCTTTCGAAATTCGATTGACGGGACCAAACGTATTATCTCTCTTTCTTGAGGAAGGTTGTTGTAGAGTATCCATTCGTATCTCCCGTCATAAACCAATGTGGAAAATTCTTTCTTTTTCGCCTTTAGCCGATGATTAGCCGATCATAAGAAGAAAATCATCGTTCTGGACTATGCATGTGTAAGATTTTAACGCAAAAATCGTAATTCTAATAATCGTGCAATTATTCCTTACACGATTTAGGATACGCGTACAATTTCAAAAACAAACAAAGTGCTTCAGCAATATATATTTTTCACAATTGAAATAGAAAACGAAAACCACCCACAAACGCCACTTAATTTGACATTACAATTTATTAACTTATTTCGATTTTAGAATTGAAATCGAGGATAATTTTAGTTATTGCACCTCCGTATTTTCAACTGGTTTTGCCGCGCTGTCAAACGCGCGGTAAACAGTAAAAAGTGTTACAAACATGTCAAGTTTAATGGAACAAATATTGGTTTCCAAATCTATATTAAGGAAGAGTTTCGATTGGATATGAAATAAATCGTCTAATGGATCTAACATCAAATTTTATTAAAACGACTTATTACTTCATTTTAGAAAACTTAAAAAATGTATCAAAACATAATGCCAATGCATGTATATACAAAAGTAGCTAGTAAACAATAAAACACAGTCAAAAAACACCTGAAATTCAAAATCTGGTATGATAACGGGCACAGTACAGAATCTTCGGCAAACTTCCAAATAAACATTTCCAAAGACTGATAAACTTCATGCCAAATATTTGTTCGATGGTTTACTGATGATAAGAAATCAAAAACATTCACCACCCTTTACGATACCAATGGCTGTGGAGACAACTTCATCGTCCAAAAACTAGTTTGTACGTTACACATAGGTATTCTCATGTTTCGGAACCTCAAACATTGCAAGAAAAGATAATAAGAAATGTGCAAAACTAAAAGAACAGAAGAAGAGTTTAAATTAGAGCAGGAAGAGAAGGAAAAACAGAGCAAAATGAAGCAACCCGAAAAATAAAAAAACTTCGCAAAGAAAGAAAATTTGATGAACCAATACATGTGAAAACCACCGATTTGACGGGAAACGTCATGTTGGAAGTGCCAACCAAATATAGTTTGACAAGGCAATGATGTCCTTCTAATTCGTCTAAAATGAAAAGAAAGATACGGGACGACTTTAACCATCTCATTTCGACCGATGAAGTTCCACAACATCAGTTTTGCAATCCAGCCTAGTTAAAGTATCTGAGTGCTCAATATGAAAACAAAGAGTTCAAAGACGATCCAGCTCTAATTCCAAAAACATCACAGAGTATAAAACCACTGTTAAATAAAATATATGAAACCAGTGAAAAACTAACCAACGAGAATTTACTTCCACGGAACTTTGAAAAGTTGCACTAAAAACAGCTACAAATGCTGAAGCAGACTCTTCCTTTTTCATCGTGCCCAAACATACATTTGTTAGCAAGGATGTTGTTAAACTTGCTTTAAAAATTTCATTATTCATATTTAACGAAGGCGATGCATCCCTTATGGCGAAGGAAAATTATGGAGATCATGGAGTGCAAAATTGGCATAGCAGCCTATTATTGTGTGCGGCATAAGGATGAGGAGAGGATCTCGATGGCTGGAAAGGCAACGCAAATGGCTATAAGGGAAGGCCATTGCGAGAGCAAAAAAACCAAACAAATGGAAGAGCAAGCATACGTTGATGAGGGAAAACTTTTACATGTTCCAGGAATGACAGACTAATTCATTTAGTTATTTTTAACTGAATTCTTTACGGAAAGTAGATTCATTCACTCAAGTTCATTCAAAAATCGTATTTTTCGTAAAGAATTCAGGAAAGATTGCGAAATAAACTTTAAACGAGTTTTGTTCGATATTTTATGTTTTTATAAGGCGAAATTCATTTTTTCATATTGGTTCGACCGATTTTCATGAAAATTTGATCATTTATTGATGAGACTGCCTTACACAGAATGTTTCTACAATTTTGTCAAACAATGGGCGGAGGGGAGGGTAAATTTGGTAGTTGGAAAACGACGAAAAAAATTTGAATTTATTTCCAAACAAACCCCATTTTGTTACTTTGGCGCTTTCTATCAAATTGTTAAAAACAATCACAAATAAATAAAAATAAAGTTGTTTTCTATTTTAATATTTAATGTTAAAATTTTTTCATATCATTAAATGAATATTATTCTTAGATGCCGCGCAGAGGGGCAACTGAAATAAAAAGCCAAAAATTATCAAAGCCTCAATGATAGCGGTCAATTATTTTATAAAATATGACTACATTTTCCCAGGAAGAAATTTTCTTCTCGTTCACATTATCGTGTACTCTGGTGAATTCAAAAATATGCAAAAAGGGATAAATCATGTTCTGAACACATTATGCATATTCTCGAATGATTTTTCGAAATCGTGAATGAACATCGCGTCTAATTAACCAAATACATCTTACTACCATTTTTTGGTTTCCACGAAAAATGGAAAGAAATGTTAAGTTATTAAAAAGTTGCTTAAAAATATTAAATGTGCAACCAATTCAATAGTCTGAAAGTTTTCATGGATTCCATTTGAATTATTGTGAATCAGTTTGAATTTGAATGCTTATTTCACAGGAGGAGTCGACATGATGTCCTTTTTGTATAAATCAACCAATCCTGAATACGAAAACCGTTCAAAAACCTCCTTCCGACCAGTGGCCAATCACGTTCGTTCAAATAAATGTGCGCCAAGTCAAGTGTGCAATGACGAATCTTCAAATGTAACGCGTCGTCTTTAACATATCCTCGGAAGGTTTATTCATCCGTTGCATACAGGGTGTTCATTTCGGACTGGGCCCAGATTAAATTAGGCACGCGAAACAGCATTTTGTAATCAGATACACATCCTGAGCACTTCGTGGTTATAATTACCTGCGGCATTTGTTTAAATCAACACCAATGCGAGCCATTATGCCTCAAGACCGAAAGGAAAAGTTTGATAACATACTTTCGACTTGCGCAAACTATCATGGTTGTGTGGAGGATATGTGAACAGGAAACAAATGAGAACGGATGACTAAAGCGTGTAAAGAGATGGACACTGTAGAATGGAGATGGACCCTTGGCCCTTGTTACGTATAAATTTTTTGTTCAATGAATGGAAACGTAAGTCTCCTTATTGTTACGCAGCGATATCCTGGTCAGTTTCTCGTTGACAATCAAGGAATTCAAATCTGTCTTGAAGTGTGCGTTCAGCTCGTCATTTGTTTTAATGAGGTTTTCATAAGAGTGCTTTATTTATCCGTTCTGTGTTATTAAATTAAAATTTTGTGTTAATAGAACTGTTGAGCAAAATGCAGTCAATTAATCAAACTCCTAATAAATTCGTGCAAAATAGTGATGAGCTTAAGAGTTCCGAAAAAATAGTTAATAATAATGTGAGCTTGAATCGACCATCGTCACCACGTCAATTTTTCGAAAGGCTGTATGGGCATTTAGAAACTAATAGCAGTGAAAAAAATCTTAAACAGGATTCGTGTAATGGTAGGAATCAAGTAAATATCTCTCCAATGCCGAGTGATTTGAGTGAATCGCCTGTTTTTCCGGAGGAAAGGTAATACATGGCTTTTATTGAGTGAATGAATTGACTCCGCCGATAAATTAATTTTTTATCGGTTACTAGTTCTTATGTTAGTAATTGATATCATCTACGAAAAACCATTATGAAAAATGAAAAGAAAAACCTTTCTTTAAATTGTGCGCTCCAAAATTTTCGATTTTCGGCCGTTATCGTTTGGTCTTCCTCAGCGATCGCTGAATTAAAAGGAAGGCTTTTCTTCTGAATTTTATTTAATTTTAAATTAATTTGTTTTTTCGCAAAAGCACACCTCCAGCCACAAGCTACAATTTAATCAAATATATACACTCCGCGCAGAGTTCTCTGTTCCCAACGCCAAATCAGATTATACACAGCCTTGGCCAAAAATATGAAGCAGCCCTATGAGACTCAATTTTTTTCGGAAGTGATAAAAGGAGCAAAATAAAACAATTTATAATAATTTGCAAATGAGTTTCATTGTAAATGTAACAACCTTATGTAACCACCTTTTGCCATTAACACAGCAGAAATTCTTCTTGGCCTAGAGCTTACAAGATTTTTGTATACTTCCGCAGTGTTGGCCTTCCACTCTTGATGGAGGCAACTTTTGAGCGCTTCTTTCGAGTTGATTGTATGATGCCGGACCTTACGCTTTAAGATCGCCCATAAATGCTCGACGGGATTCAGATCCGGTGACTGAGCGGGCTACTCTAAGAGATCGCATGGTGCGTTGTCATGCTGTAATTGAGTCCCATCAACTTTCGTATCACCGAATAGAGCAGAAGACGAAGGTCTTAATGCATACAATATACAAAAACATTTATGTATTTTGCACTGTCCATTCGGCCCTCGCAAATTAACATTTCTCCAACTCCATTGTCTGACATGCAGCCCCAGAGAATTATGCTTCCTCCACCGTGTTTGACAGTAGGCACTACGCATTCGGGCTTGAACTCTTCTCCAATTCGAGGTGGCACAAAGACAGCGCCAGGAGTACCAAAAACCTTAAATAAACGTTTTAGAAATTATCATTAAAAAATCGGTTTGCGTTTTATTTTTCCATTCCATTTATATTGCAATTCTGAAATTCAAGTTATCTAACTTACCTCAAAGTTCGATTCATCCGACCATACAATATTCGACCATTCTTCCGCGGGGTAGCATTGGTACTTTAAAGCCCAAGCATAGCGAGCCCTTTTGTTCCTCTAAGAGAGCAATGGCTTCTTCCAGGGTTTGTATGCTTTCAGGCAAGCTCCTTGAAGTCTTCGACGAATTATTCTAGCAGAAACTGTTTTCCCAACTTCCACTGATCATTCAGCAGCTAGCTCCGATGAATTTCGCTTCCTATTTTTCAGAGACTCCCTCACTAATTTTCGATCGTCTAATTTTTGGCCTGATCTAGGCAAAACTAGGCAAATGTGAACCAGTTGCAGCGAACCGTTTTAATGTTAGTTGTACTGCTCGGCGTGAGCATTTTACGGTTCTCGATATTTCTACTTGAGATTTGCCTTATTCGTGGTAAACTTGAACGTGTACATGTTTTTCAACAGACAGCTCGGCTATGTGAGGCATAGCATACTGTAATCTATACCACTTATCACAAAATAATGAAAAATCAGTAGAACACGGTATTATAATGTATGATATATTATTTTTTGTTACACAGAAAGGTCAGGTACTAAAATTTTATTGAAATATACACAAATATAGACAAATTTGAGATTCTTACTTTCCTGGAACCAGCATAGAGCATAATTAAGCATCAGATATTATTATCTACAGTAATTATGACGCGCATGAAAAATTTATGGAGTGCTCTATACTTTGAGCCAAGGCTGTATATGCTCAGATAATCTTTCTATCTAAATTTTTTTACAAGAGGTAACATTAAAGGGCAGAGTTTTTCACTTTTTTTTGCATATTTTTAAAAGAATAATGGAATGTTCATTGAAATTTCGGCAATTTGTATCTCGTATTGCATAAATGTTTTTGGTTCAATTTAAATCAGAACTTTCAATTTGTTTGCTGACGCACTAAAGAAAAATTGACTCTACAGGATTTGACTGAAATTGGACACCAAATTATCTATTTTGCATGGTCTTGATATACCTTCTCATGATATATCTTCAAACCTTGACATAAATTGGTGTGAAACATGACTACAAATTTTTGAAAAACTGCTTGGATTATTAGAACTTTTAACACCTGATAAGTAATTGAGTGGGTATGGAAAGAGTTAAATTTTCAAGAAATATAAATGTTATTTTACATTTTTTCACATATTTTACAAATTTAACACTAGGCTTACGGGCGTTTCTTATATACCCTTCCCCGCAAATACGCGTCAGTCTCACGCATGAACGAAAGCATATAACAATATTCAGAAAGTAAAAAATTAAATTATGAGATAGCATAATTATGGAAAGGTTTTATTTTGAAATAGTTTTATTTAACATTAGTACATATATATATTTATTACATATTAACATTATTTAACATATTTTATTCAACATTATGTAGAATATTTACATCCATTTCGCGTATTTTTGACACAAATACTCAAATTCGTTTGTTCACCTTCTGCAAACAAACTTCTCACATATTCTACAGGTGTTATTGTTGCTGTGTCTTTTACAAAAACCAATTCGGCAAATCTTGCGTTCTTCCGAAGTCCTAAGGTGAAAGTGATTATAATATCAGTTTTTGCTTTTCTTTTTCTCCATCTGCAAGTTGTTAGTGCAACTGAAGTTCAAAATCCTTTCTGGATAATTTTGACCCAGTACACTCTGTGTATAAGATCTATACGTTTATTGTCGCAAAACCGAAAATGATAATGAATCACTATAGAAGCAATCGAAAAGCTGTTGCGATGGTGGTATATTTGCGAGCCATTTGGTCTACTATGTTGTCTCCAAACTCTGGCTCATAATAATATGCTGCTGTATCTGGGGTACACTTTTATTGTTATAAAAGTATGCTTGGAACTTAGTAACAGCAGCTTTAAATTTGACTTACTTTTATACATGCTGATTACGCATTTTCTGATTAAAAATGTTCTGAAAAATTTTATTTATTTATTTTTTTTTGATTTTTACAGGCCCTGGGAGTTCTCTCTTGTTGACTTGAATACTTTCAAACAAACTGGTCCGTTTGCAACTAAATTTTCAGCTAGTGGAAGACTGGTCAAAAATTATCTATGGTTATATTTCTGACTTTATGAAGATATGGTTCGGCTAACTTTAAATTACAATTTCGTCAGAGGTTGTTCAAGTTTACGTTTCGACTAGTCACCGTACCGTCATTCCAAGCTGTATCTATCACTGACCAGAAGGTTTCACCTAGTTACCATTTTACTGTTGTTTCTTGCACTTTGATGGTATATATTCTAATTTGATTTTGGTCGACTGATTATGCTCTTTGAAAACCATCCGCTCTTTCGTAGCCCTCTACACCACAGTGTTCGGAAAACGATGTTTGTTTTACACTTACTCGGGATGTTGCGGCTTTGTGGGAATGTCAATAGTTCCACACTAGTTGTGAGACTACTACGAGCAGCAACCACCTGCAGTTCTGATATGTTGTCCAAGAGCATTTGTATTTCACCGTTAAGGTTAACTGTTGCCGCTTCTTTAGCCGCTTTTATTGGAAATGTTTCCTTATTGATAACTGTCGTATGACGCTTAACTCGATTGAGTTGGGAATGATTACAGAAGAAGATTCACGCGCCACTTCTCTAATTAGTTTAATATCATTTCCCACTTTTACCGCTCTTCTTTGATCGGTATGTTAATCCTGTTTTGAATTGTTATGTCCAGAGTTGAATACTATCCAGCTCTCTTTTACTTGACTTGGCCGTCTCTCTTGACTCTCCATTTGTTTCGAAATATAGTAGATTTTGTTTGCAGTGGATAAATTTAAAGTAAATTTGTTTCAAACTGTGTCCTGTTTTGGGTGTTTTGAAATCTGACGCTCGTAAGTGATCTCTCCGAAAATGAATTTGGCTAGTGGTGTAAAGTCGCCAGTTTTCTTTGCAATTGTTTTCTTATATAGTGCTGTCTATCATACCAGTGCTACATAGGTGGTTGTAAGTCTCCTATCGTCAGACATAGAAAGCGGGTGATTCCGGTTGAGGGCCTCAAGTTTTCCCAAATAATCCTTAAATTGTCAAGAGCGCCGCTAAAGCTGTAAAGATTTTTGCAGGATTTAGGCGCTTTGTGTAGAGCAAATGCTCCTTTTTACCGCCATTAATACGTAGTCAGTTTCATTCCACTCCCTTGTGCTGGTCTGCATCAGAACTGACATGGAACCTTCCACTGATCAGTATAACGACATCGTCAGCATATGCAATTATTCTGAAGCCCTTCCAGTTTAGATCTTCACCTATTCCGTTAACTGTGAGTACCTAGGTAAGTGGTGTTAACATTTAACTCTGTGGTGTACCCTTGTTAATCCATTTCTTCAACATTACGCCTTTTTTCGGTTGTAATACACAACCGAAGTTTAGCAGTTGCTTTTACTAAGTAGTTCCGTCATACATTTGATTGGATGTGAATGCTACTTTGTCTTCCGTTTAAATATTATTGAAAGTTATCTTTAGATCGATTAATGGATCTAAAGATCGATCTTTTGTCGTTTTCATCTGTTTTGATTTCCAGATTTTATTTGTATTGATAAATACAAACGGTATTGATGTACAATCAATCAGTTTTGAATTATTTCAAACGAAACAATTATGAATTAGTATGCATTAAATCAATCGAAACTTAAAAACTTAACTTCGATTGGTGAATGTTAATTTTCATAGTTATAATAGTTACAAGTGCACTGTTTAGCTTCTGAACTTCAAAAATGTGAATTTTCAAATAAAATACATATCTCTACTAGTTCTACAGCTTGTTATTTAACGTAATCATCGAGAATAACTTACAATTTTGAGCAAGAGCTAGAACTTTAAACAATAGCTGCAGCCTTGCACACTTGCCTGCACAAGTTATCATCCGAAAGAGATGACATATGGGCTAAAATGATCAATTTAGTAGGTGTTCATTGAATTGTTCAATTGTATGTGGAATCTAACATTGAATTTTTGTAACACAAAACAAACAAAAAATGCTTGGCTTCAACTTTATAGCCTTATATAGATCATAATTTGTCGAACATTTTCACAATTTTCTTGATACGTTTGAATAGCGACCGAATTTTAAAGGATCTTTATGAGGAAAAGCTGATTTACTGTTACATATTATATTCAATGTGATATAGCGAGAAATTACAAGAGTGGAGTGATAAGAAAAATGGATGTAAATCAAAATGATTTTTGAGACTTCATGCAGACAAGCCTGCATAACTTCCCATGATTAAGTTTAAAGGTTGAGATAAACGGAGTTTAATGAATAGGCCTAAAGTTGAAAGTTTCCGGCTTAAAAGGTGGATGCATTGAAGCTTACCAATCAATCTCCTGGAGTTTCTGGCCATGACCCATGAGTCACTAAAGGCCATAAAATACGATTCCTGTTGGTCAATTTTTGACGTGTCTGGTTAATCAGTTCCTTCAACCGAGCGGGTTGCTGATAGTAGACATCCAAATTTAGTGCTTGGCCATATAGAAGTAAGTCATAACAAATGATTCCTTTCCAGTCCGTCTTAGTCCTTCAAATACACAGCAGAATCGTCCTAGCCATTAGTCCTGATTTTAAACACATTAGTCGGCGTTTGAGTATCTTCACCGCCCTATCACCATGTGAGTCATTTTTTATGTACAGTCGTCATTCTTTTGAGAAATTGGTCGATTTCATTCCCTTTGGCCAATGCTTGGCAGATGGAAATTCGAACCATCTTTGTTTTTGGTGTGAATGCTTTCACACCTAAACATCAAGCTTCTTTTTGAATCTAGCTTAGCGCAAATGGTTTAAGACTGTTTTATGGTCGAACTTTAGCTACAGGGATGCTACGACTACTAAGATGCCGGTCAATTTCGTTTACCTCTGTAATTTTATCGACACTTTATGACGGCATCCTGTGGGATGCATTTGTAACATAAATAATTCCAAAACGGAATCAACGAAACCAAATTTGCATGTAATTAGCTGTTACAGTTTTGGGATCATAAACACTATTCAAAATTTAAGTCGCCTGGCTGGTATTTTTGTGTTAATCAAAGAAAAACTGTTAAATGACGGAATTTTCTCTTCTTTGACTTCCATTTTGAACACCCTGTAACTCAAAATTGGATGGACCAAGCAAAAATCAACAAACAAATTTAAGTGCAGACAGCTTGGCGACGAACATAAATCTAAAATTGTTTGATTGATACTTTACGAATAAATAATGGATTTCTTTACATCCAACCCAAAAAATATTTTCTTCCAAGACCTATTTCGGGCAAGAAAATGAACATTACATTCCATTCAACTGTTTACTCCCAATTGAGTACTTGAAAATCTGGATTTTTCAAAATGCTACACTTTGAGCAAAGACCTGTCTTTAACGAACCGATTTAGGTTAAGAGCTAAACCGATTTAGGTTAAGAGC
Source organism: Stratiomys singularior (assembly GCA_954870665.1). Lineage (NCBI taxonomy): Eukaryota > Metazoa > Arthropoda > Insecta > Diptera > Stratiomyidae > Stratiomys > Stratiomys singularior. The sequence continues at coordinate 108,887,473 of OX940877.1, read as the reverse complement.
TAAAACATTTTTAGTATTGATATTAACAAATTGTATGAGATGATCAGTTTCATGAATAGTTATGTTATTTTTGCGAAATTTTCTAAATAATTTCGCTTTTATTTCATCCACTATGCCTTTCTGAAACTTGTAATTTTCCTGCCCTTTAAGAACTCAGTTTCAGGAACGATTCCCAGCTATTCAGCTTTATATAATAGGAACAAACTCCCGCCTCAAGTTTCTCCCCAGTGTAAAAAATAGATAGAAGTAGCAGAGGACCATGAGAAGCGAATATGGATTGAAAAGATAAGAATGAAGGAAAATAATATTTATCCTTTGATATAATTCAAAGCAACGCTTGATCGTTATTCGTTAGGAAAACAAACACTGTATACTACCTGTGGGATGTATTACTGAAAAAAACAAAGTTATCAAATTAATTGCAACGGCAACATTTATCAAGATAATATACTCTTGCAAAGCAGGAAAACTCTTTATAAAACATCCAAAAATTTCAAATTGTTTACCACATCATGCGAAAAGTAACTAGAATTTTGAAAGTAATTTTGAAAAAAATGTAGGTATTGAAATTATGCATTAATCTTACTGAATGCTTCGACAAATGATATATATTACACACGCTTTTTTGATTGCAGAAATGTCGATTTGAGCCCAATACAAGTTCATAATATACATGCTACAAGTTATGATGGATTACATTCAACACAAAATCATTTGCCTTTTCTGCCTTGCAATTTAAGTAGCACTAAGCCATTCACATTTTCATCGGATCCACATTTTGCTGCGGGATTATCTGCATTTTGTAAGTACTTCATGTCGTAGTTGAACATATACATTAAATATACAAAATAAGACGGTATAAGTTTAATGATTACATTCAATATTAGTATATTATATTCTATAAATTTATAACAAGTTACAAATTATAGAATATAATATATTGTTTAATTGCATCACTGAAACATGCTCTTGCCCAATCGCAAAAATGAAATTGACGAAATATTCCTAAATTTAAGTTGTGAAAGTATTTTTTCTTTGAATATGGTTCTATCCAGCAGGATGAGTCTAAGTTTAAGATTATTTTAGATGAGAAGTAATCGAATATGATAATGAAATTGTGTTACTGTGTGGGTAAAAGATGTATATATAAAACTTCAACGAGACAATTTAAGTGGGTATCATCACTGAATAAGCAATATAAGTCTGTATCTGGGCCGTAATTATAAAAAGGGCTGAAAGACCCTAGCTTTTATGGTAGTACACTTTTTATAGCAGACAGGCAAACAGACGGTACCCATGAAGTCTCCAACACGAGAAAATGTCATTACTAAGAAGATCGATTCTTTCCACTTTTCGGTAATTTTACAAGTGATGAATACTTACTTGAGCACCCCCTTTCTTTCTATCTAACCGAGTTTGCGACTGGATTGGACCATGGCAACAGCGGTACATAATTACTGGTCACTTAAACGAGTGCGTGTGTTATACGCAAAAAATAAAAAAAAATAAAAAAAAAAAAATTGTAAAAAAATCACAAACTTCAACGGCAAACACTTTTCACGACAATCACATCACTTTTTAAAACCGATAAGCCTTCTACGCGCGCGGTGTGCATTTTCCTCCAACAAACAGGCGATAAAATGAAGATATCGCTGATTTTCTCGAATACCTATCACTCCTCGTTCGAATCGCATTTTGGTAAACAATGTACAAGGATGCTACGGACCAGGAAAATTTGCAAAGTTACTGAAGAATATTTTGGAAAATTTATGCGTGACGCAGAAAAAATTCAGCCATTCTAGAAGCTTTAGTTTGACATGTGTCGATATGAAATTGAAGTCTTGCATTAAATAAAATATCAAGGTCTTTTACTTTGGCAACATAAGATACATGTTAAGTTAAAAGTGTTAAAAAAAACTTTATAGCTTAGGCTCAAAGTTAATGGAGAGAACATGCCATTCAGGAACATTTAATTCGATTATGGATTATTTGATTTGTGAATTTCAGTCACATTGTAAAAATTTACAGTCCTAACAGTTGAAATAGACCAAAATAATTTAAGGATCAGTATGAAGGCAACTTCTAAAATTTAAAAGTGAAAACTAATTTCAGAACAGGAGAGGATCAAACATAGATCCTTGAACGACTTTAGATTTAGGACTTAAGTATAGAGAATTAAAACTATTATTCCTATACAGCAGAAGAAACGTCAGGATAGTTGGGAATTGTATCAGGAAATGCGATGCTCAAGTATACCATAAGGAATTAAATAAAATTAAATTAAATTCTTTCTGGTTCATCTGAGATAGCATAATGAACTAACTGACAATGGCTACTAGTAGTGAAACGCGTCCTCCAAAAAGGCTACTGCCTTTGATCTATGCCCTGAGGACATAATACATAATGAATTAATTTTGTGCGTAATATACTATGCGGTATTCCATCATTAGTTTTATTGAAGTCTGTGTAGATTACAATAATTGACTTCATTCAATATTTTTATCAACAGTAACGGCGATCGTTTCAAGTAAATTGGAAATTATAGAACTTTGGGTATAACCCCACGCTATTAAAGACGAAGACAAGTTATAGTGTACGGCCAAGCTATTGAGATAGATATAATATTGAAACACATATAATAAATAATAATAGAAAAGCCGATTTCCAAGCTTACTACTTGCCCAAAATTATATGATTGTCTTCTTAAGACATTCCATAGTAGTTATGATGCAAGGGCTGTTTTGAATACCTGAATAAACCAAATATAGAAGCAGTGAAACTTAAATCTAGGAAAAATTATTTTCAAATCTTATTTAATTTAATGAAATTTTTTACGAATTCATGCCCTCTAAGGGTGGAAATGTTTGCGCTTCGAGCTCCCCTGTTCATTTAAATACGATTTAACATGAAAAAGTTATGCTCGCAGATCAAATGAACTTTGAAAAATAAATAAAATCTCAATATAAGATTTTCAGGATGAAATAATATAATTCCAATTACTATTCACTCATTTATCCATTATACACATCACTACTTTTCGACACGGAATTGTCCATGATAACAATTATTATCGCATAACAATGATAAATACAACAAAATTTAGGAACGGATAAGCCATTTCCACATGAAGTCCTAACAATAGTCATCATCAAAGCAGCTGTGTCGTTCCGAATCATATTTTACGCTTAATAGATACCAGTGAGGGATGTGAATAATATTCAGATACATGAGCTGTGAGTAAAGTTTAAATGGGAAATAATTTTCATACTTGTGAATAAAACTTGGTTGAAGCACAGATACTAATTTGTATGCTAGCAATGTCATGGGTTGGGATTTTGTATTACTATTAAAAGCTACAACTTGTTCGAATGCTAGTGTGATAATGGTAGAAATGAGAAATCAAGATCTAGTTTAATTTGTCTACACTTTTAATTTTTTACAAATTTCGTTTTAAGCAGGAGGATCATTAGGATTTAGAGTTTCTTTATTTTCAGCCTCATATTGTTTCATTCTGTCCAATGTTTTGAGTTCCGTTGCGATATAAGCCTTCATGTTTGGATCTTGAATTTTTTCTAATATTATATTTCTCGCTTTTTCACCACCACCTTTGAACGATTTCATCAAAATTTCGGCGTACTCAATCCAAACACAATTGGCACATCCAGACATGCAACAATTTGTAGGTTCGGGAGGAATCTGCGAAGTAAATGGACGGATTATTGTTTTATTATTTATCATCAATTGAATTACCTCTACGCTTTCATCACTGGTGTCAGTTGTTTTGTTTGAGCAATATAATCGTGTGTTGCGAGCTAGGATGATTCTGAGATTACGCTTTATATTTCTGAACATCAACTGCAACGAAGAGCATTAATAATTAATATTAGCTAATTTGTAGGATCAGTAAATGTGAAAAAGAACAGAAAAAGTTGCTATTATGACAGTTTAAATGAAACTTTCTTTTTATTAGACAATTTTGAAGTTTAACAGCGTCGTATTTAACACGGATGATAAACTGAAACTATCCTCAATCATGCTTTATAAAAATCCTATTAGAAAATAATGTAATGGTAAAGTAACCAAAGTCGTTCAACCAAGCCAAAAAAAAAACACTTCAACGAATCGGGAGTGGTCAAATGAACTATGCAAAGAAATAGAAAAGGCAAAAAGCAGGTTTTCGGCTATAAGGCTCTTTCGATTTTTCACCGCTGTATTTTCCGTACTAACCAGCTCCTGAGTTAGCTTATAGATCGTCAGATTGTTAAAATTTACTCTTAATTTGCCCCAAAAAGGTGTTGGAAAGGGGATCAGTTCAAAACACCAACTTTTTGATTGAGAAAACGAAAAGTAACAAATATCTGTGTTAAGAAGGCCAATATCTATCGGTTCGTTACAATCGTTTGACGTATTCTAAATCAAGGCCAAGTAAATGCTTTGTTATGTTCTTAATATAAAACCATGTCAAGACGGATGGTGTGCTTCGTTGATGAACTATATTCCGAAACACTAGATTTAAGGGCTTTTGAGATATATTATATGTGGATGATTATCAGGTGTTTCTAGCGGGCTGAAATAATTATGGTAGCTTTCTTACACATACACGTAAAATGGTTATAAATACATTATATTATATTAAAATATTCCATTGTTTCACACCAGAAAGAGTTTCGCCTGGGCAGAATATTGACTGATTACGACTAACATAAAAAGGAAAAGAAAACAGGAAATCTTCTAGTAACTGACCAAACCGCGACCGTTAGGCAATTAGTTGAAATCACAGGGATATCCTCGAGGCGTTTAAAGGTAGTAGCCTTTGGGATCTTAAATAAACCATAAATGGGGAACTCTACACTTCGGCAAATGAATTGCCCAGAATGTTAATCGTCGACCAAACAATGAAAGGAAAATTTGATCCTCATGTCAAAAACAGTCAATAATGTAGACAAGATCTTTTTTATTGTAATCAAAGCAATTCAAAGCATGAATGAGCATGAATGAGAAATCCAACCTGAATTTAAAACGTCCGCTGGGAAATATATTTGTGATCGGTCGGAAATGATTTTCAAGTTGAAAATAATGATTTCGTAAAGGAAGAACTATGGCAAGAAAAACTTTTACATTTACCACAAGCTGGCCACGCAAAGATATTATTAAAGAATGATAGAAAAAAAAATTCAGCAATTCTATACGTTACTATAGACAGAGAGATGCAAAAGGCTCCATCATATCCCAAACTCTCAACAGCGGTTGCATATTGTAATGGAATATGTATATGCACCATGTAGGCATCCACAGCTATGATGAATAAAAGGATTTATGTAAGCCTATGATGAAGCGTATATGGAGTTTAGATTTAAAGATGTAGCGAGTGTATTACTTAACACCACAGAAAAAGTTCAAGCATTATTGAACACTTTATTCTCTTCTGTTATTCTTGAACTGTACACAACAGAATTATCAAAATAACGATTTCTTTACTGAAATATGTCTACGGTCCTACATGATAAACCGGTATCATTGGCTTAAAGTTGGTGGATTCTGGACATTCATATCTATTTAATGACGCAGATTTTGCGTCAAACGATATCAAGACAGCCAAACGAAACGTCCCACGGTTTGAACATATAATTATGAATAGAGAAGAACCCTGAAAATATCCATGGCTGAAGATAAGAAGATGGTAAAATAAAGTAAAATATTTCGATGTAAATTCTAAGAAATCTCTGGTAAATTGGCTTAAGTTCAGAAGGATATGCATTGAAAATACCATTTGTACCATATCAACCTCACTATGATTGAAGCATAGTATTCGTCTATTATGAGACGCCTTTATCATTGTAATCTGCTAACAGGAACCCTTCTGTCTCCATTATTTTATCAACCGACTATGACACCTTTAACTTTTTGGATGCTGAAGTGTTCTTTTTGTGCTATTACAGAGAGTAGTGTCTTGTTTAAACAGACTATATAGACCACTAGTGAACCATCCTTTTTACTTGGACAAGAGTCCTCGTAAACGGACAACATCTTATCTAGTTTGATGTCAACTGATTTTCCTTGCTTGGTAAGAAACATGATGACGGCTTGGTACTGGATTTTTTCCATAAGTGATACATACTTCCAGGTTGAAATTTTTTGATCGACGATAGTTCAAGAAATGCTAACTGAACCAGGGCAGCATTTCTTGGACTATTTAAAACTTGATATTTATACTCATATTGAGTTATTCACTCTCCATTCCGCGAACTGAAAATGCATCCTTGTAGGATACTTTCAAGAAGAGAAAACAGCTACTGGAGGAAAAATAAATAGTTGTCGAGCAAAATAAAAAAATATTTAAAAAATGAAAAGTCGTATATGAACTAAAGCGTTATACAATGATTATTAAAAACTCGTTTATTTTTCAAAACAATCTAAGAAATATGCTGAAAACCGACATAAAAAACTTTCAGAACGAACTTCAGCAATATGCATGGGAAAAAATGTTTTTAAACCGATAAAAATCAACAACTATTTATCTTGACTTAAACAAACACAAACTCTGTCGATTTGTTTTGAAGTTTTATACTTTGGATAACCTTTAAGGAAGCTTAAAGGTCTCTTCACAAAATGGAAGCTAAGTTTTCCTTGATGTTTTTTCTTGGATTATCAAAACGAATCGAGCTAAGAAAGCACACAAACATAGCAAATAAGGAAATAAATGAATGGCACATATCATTAATTTTATACGGGTAGTTTGATCCTAGCTATCCTCGAAAAAAAGTTTTTACATTACAAACCATCGCATCCATCTTTTGAGCATAAATCAAAAGCACTTGAAAATTCACTTTCGTTACTAATAGATTTCATAACTATAAACAAAAACAAAGTCTAACCTGGGATGGCTTCCAATGTCATCATTTCGTTTGTTCCTTAAAGAACAGTTTCTAATGAATGTGAAATTCCAATCCTTTTTCGCTAAGCCGAGATTAACATTCAGCAGTCGGCAATGTTCCCGACATTCATACAAGTCTTGGATTTGACCACTTGAAGGGTATCATACACTTCACGCATGATTAGCTTCCTAAGTGACTTGGGCGGTGTCACATTACCGACATCATTACTGATAACTACAACCTGCGTATTATCTCAGTCGGAAGGAACTCCTCATCTCCTTGTCTTTTCCGTTTTGTGTGGTATGTTATGATACATTATTTTATCGTGCTTCATTAGCACCGTTTCATAATACAGATTTGAATAGCCATTGACCGCAACTAAGTGATCTTTTGCTTTCGTCGATGGTTCAACTTCCCTGCACCGGGTCGAGGACAACAACAATTTTGTCCCGATCAAAATTAAGGCAGATATCAAATTGCATAATGTTTGATAAACAATTTGTAAATGACGGTGCCTTGCTTGGAAAGGTGGCTAAAAGTAAGAAAATGATCATTTACTTTACGGTCCTTGTAAGAGTCCTGTCACAACTTCGCATTTCTGTTAAAGGACTAAATTTGTATTGAAGTTACATTGCTAATATTCCGATGCCTGTCTGTAACCCGTCATTGACAATTTCTCTGCCTACTCGAATGGAATTTATGCAGAACAAGTGTGTAGGGGTGCTTCGTAGTGATTTCCAATTGGCTTGTTATTAAGCAAATGTCGTCCTCATGTCTACCCACTAAATGGTGCACATTTACACTTGCAAGAGTATGGAAAGGAAGGAATCAAATCTTGTGCAAAAACTAAACACCATGTGGCTGAGCATTTTACTGGCTATTTCACTCTTTGCTGATTGGAAAGCTAAATAAAAAAAGCCTCGGACAGTTGAAGGCCTTTTTTCGTAGACCGGACAAACATGTAATGGATCTAAAGAGGAAGCCATTCAGCAAAAATATAGATTGGATGTCAAAGAAAAAATTATTGTTAGCTGGTAGGAAAACAAAAAACAGCAATGAAATACCGACAGGATTTCAAAAACGATTTACAAGGAAAGAAAGTGCATAAGGAATACGTAACCTTCGACCAAGAACTTAATGAAAATATCCATAACCGTCGAAGTGGAAAGTTAGGGGTTTAATTTTTTCATATTTATGGTCAATATCTTAGTTAACTTGTTGAGGTGCAGTACGTTTTTATATAGTTGCATTTTCAAACAAGACTGCTCTTTCAATTGCGGGCGGGTTATTTGAATTCTTTGAATATATTAATGCTCCTTGCGTTACCTTACTTTCCCTCTCTTCTGTTCGACACCTTAAACATATGTTCAGGTTCACCGAGATCTCACGATAAAAAACATGCCTTTAAACTACTTTTTGCATTTGATAAGTACGTGTAATAGAATAATGGTGAGAGAATGACTCCCTTTCCTGCTTTGGTTATTATCCCGAAGTCCTGGAAAACGGGATGTAATTTATCATGAGTGTTTATTTGACAATACTGAAAGTGATTCTAATATGAACGATATTTACACACTGTGATGGACTCATCACAAAAAGAGGGGGATTTTCAGTTTTTGCCTACTTCGCTAATAAAGAATCGTTTAAGGGATGGAGTGGATAGTTCAATTACCAGTTCAAACTGATCGTTGATGAAAGTACTTAACTCACGCAATCTTAATTTTAGGGTGGGCGGAGAATTAAACTATCTATTAAGGATATTGTATGAGATTAAAATCTGACAAGGTAAAGACAAATTGCCTCAAATATTTGATATACTTATCACGATTTTTGTGTTTAAATGAACGTTTTGTATAATCTCACGCAAATTAATTTTATTTTTGGGTAGAAACGAAAATCAATTAAATTCGACAGCTGCGTTATATAAAATTGCAAGCTACAATTGAAACTATTTTGGACTAATTATTTCAGAGGAAAGTTTTTTCGAATGTTATACGTTGTAAGTCAGTAGAAAACTTACAGAAAATTTATGATTAATGAAGGCAATTTATACATTTAATACTATTTATTCATGTTGCTATATCATTAAGAAGTCACCATAAATTATAATAATTTGTGGAAAGTTTTTGATGACAATTTCTAGAAACGTTTCAAAAAGAGCAAACAAGATTGTAGTAAGAGAACATGTCCTGGTGACCATTTTACCACTCAGATAGTTGTGAAATTGTGATAAAAGTTTATTGGAAAAAGATAATTGAAATTAACTCATTTAATTGTGAACACATTTTAATAATACAATATTTTCGTCAACCTGGCCATGTTGCGAGTTTGGTGAGGACGCGTTTCCGCTACTTGTAGACAAAAGCTAATCATAACCAGAGGAACCGGGAACGCGTCCTTATAAAAAACGCAGCATGGCATGGCGAATATAGAAGGCAGTAGAATTTCGGACAGCGGCAAGAATAATTTTTTATTTATTGAATTTTATTTTTTCATAGCTTAAAATATGGTGTTTTTTTTGTGTGTGGTGTATTTTTAAGGGATTTTTTTCTTCGTAAGAACACATTGCCAGCCTGAACCCGCCCACAGTGATCCAGTCCCTCTCACACCGCATTACCGTATCTAGTCTGATTTGCGCATGCTTGACTGTGCGAGCTGCGTTTAGCGCCACAATATCATTGCAAAACCGATTAAGTATTTCATCCTGTAGCTCAAGCCTTAGTCCGCTGTCAAAAGAGATGATTCATAGGTTATCGAACATAGGGATATCGACCTTCGTGACACCTGAACTATCTTTCTATAACTATCTTCTAACTAACTATCTAACGTGTTATAGACTAGGCTGCTATCCTGCAGATAATGCTTGAGATCCGTATCTGTTATATTTATCCTGTTTTATTTTTATTCTAATATTCTGGTATTGAGAAATTGGATATCCAGCCGCTTCCAGGGTCGGAATGTGATATATCGGTATGAAATGAATGTGACAATCTGCTTAGCTCGATTGACATCGGGCCTTGGAGACTTTCTGGCCTTCATAGACAAAACTAACAAAAATTTATATTAAAATTTTTATGTTAGAGTCGTAAACGAAATTTAATATAAACAAACAAACACAATTTAATATAAACAACATAATACAAAATCAATGTTAAATCAAAGAATTGATGAAAAAGGGATATGCGTAATTAGATACACAATTCGTTTGATTTTAAGAGTCCCTTGCACAACTGTCCATATTGATATTTTTTGACGGTACAAAGACGGTTCTTGACGGTTCTTAACGTTCTTCAACCAAACTTTCAAATAAGAGTTTAAAGATAAAAAATATTAATTTGTGGAACTACGGCAATGTACGGAATTCATGTTCTCATCCGTGACATTTTTTGCGAGTGGAATTAGTTTTACAATTAGATAAAGGTTAATACGAAACGTGAAGGAACCGGAAACTGTTCATTCAAGGGACATCTCAATGCTAAATTTTTGTTGGACGTCGAATAAAACACAAATCTCGCTCTGATAGATGAATTATGCACAGATTCCAGGCGTAAGAATGTTTAATGCAAATCAAGTGCTACTTTTTTGCGATTCCAACAAGCAGAAATGGCCGCGAACGATATTTTTACGTCCATGTTCAACCTCTATCATTAATTGATTATCACATCAACAATATTGATGGAAAATAGTATAAAATAAACTTCTTAACTTGATACAAGGGTCTACTGACGTTTTTTTTACTATTTCACTGTATTACTAACCAACTAACAAATATGGAGTGGAGCTAATAAGACAACGTTCTGTACGGATATTGCTTTATTTAACCAATTGTCTCCCAAATTAACTTCTAGCAGTTATATTTTCTCTTGCAATATATAACTTATAACATAATAAAAGCACCCACTTTTATTCTGTAACAATGACAAGGTTTGTTCCATAAGGTCCTCACAAAGCAGAAAATGTACAATACAGACTTCTGCACCTTGCGGCTATAAGGCCGGGCCCAGGAATTTACAAACGTAGACGATCACATGACAGAAGGATTGATATAATAATGTATTCAAACTTTATCAACGTTAGCGGTGTGGCGCAAAAAATTCTCTGGATTTTTACTTAAAAAAAAAGACGCAGAGAATGCTTTGACGGCCAGTCTCTGTGAGACACATCTACTTCTTATTTTACTTCACACACTTTATTTCTTCGAATATCCAGAATGATGCCATGGTCCATGGAACAATTTCTTCGGTATCCATGTCTGCAGGGCGTTCTGACCGGTCTTCATTAAAAACAAATTTATGTCCAGTTTAAGTTCACGTTAAAACAATATTTCACGGTTGTCATTTGTGGTGAAAAGTTTTCATATAAAAATTAAACTACATTCTTCTTTCTTCGCAATTTAACGAAAAATACCAGTGATTGTGATGTCCTTGATATCTAAGAATCAGTAAACAATTTTTTATGTTAGCCGTTTCACCCATGGCAGCACGGGTATAGCCTAGTTCCTAAAACATGTTACGGGTTCCAAACATGATCTCTTCATTATTGAGCACCCTTTGTTCGAAAACAAATTGAAAGAATTTATATTCGAATATATATATGACATCATATTCATCCACGGGATTTTCCCAAAACCAGGAAACCGATTAGGTATTCCTAACTAAATGTTTTTGAGAAACGATAGATGAACGGGTAGAGGAGGTGACACGGCCATTCTCGTGGGGCGAAGTTTCAGCCGCAATGTCTCATAAAAACACCGTACGTGGAACACATGAAATCCATGGTTATCAATGTGAGAACTTATTTTCGAGAAAACTTCATAATTTTAAACGACAACTCCCCTAGAAGTGGACATTAATTTCATGTCGATGATTTTAAGCCATAGATATCCTTTGGTGGTTTAATTTTCATAGCCAGAGATCTCAACTCTACTCACCACCCCCGGTAGCAGTGAGAAACAATCAAGCTGAGATTAGTCTTCATAAGTTCATCACAGCAAATCAATCGTGCCCGCGTATTCCCAACGAAGCACTCGACTCCGAGAAAATGCTCGGAACGCACTGAACATCGTCGTCGCGCAACGCATTCAATTTACAACGCATGCGATGCGGTGAAGAATAATGTTCATTTGACAAATGTCAAATTGGTGACGTTTTGAATAAACTTTGATAAAAATTATTTTTGATTTTTTTAAATTTGAATTTGGAATTTTCCTTCGTTTGACAAATAATATGCTCAACAAGGATGTAAGAAATTTTTATTCAAAATTAATTCAGAATAACCTTCGTACTTAAAATGTTATTAAGGCGTTTAAATTTCCAATTTCATGTAAGCGCGAATTCTTCGTTGCGAAGAATTTTCGATTTTCTGAATATTTCTCGCCTCGCATCGACGCATCGCAATCATTACACGATGTCGTATACAAATGCATCTTACGAAAACTGGTTTCCATTTGCTTCGAGACTCTCGTCGTGCTTCCGTATCGCAGTCTCGCAGTATTCCAGACATTTGAAGGCCGCAATACAGGCCTTCACTGGACTGGAAATGTCTCAAATTAGCCAAAGAGACAAATGCCTTAAATGACATGGGTAGTATGAGGCTCGAATGGAACACAATGCGATATTGCAAGTAAAGCTGAAGCATTCACGGACTCCCTCGAAATGCAATTCCAAAAAAAAACTCATCGAACAAGGACAATTAATACAGATTTGTCTGGTCAGAAAGACCGCACTCAGCGGACAGACTCCTGAAATAAACAACGTAATACCATCGGCAAATACTAATAATGCACGCTAATCATCAGGGCATGATACAATAACGGACTCAATGCTGACATGGCACGTCATAAATACAGTTTTCCAGCTGAGAATATATCCCCAAAGTACGGAAATTAGCGACAATTATTGCCATCCCGGCGTCTCAAAAAGACGCAACGTTTCCGCAAAATTAGAGGCCTAACAGCCTCTTCTCATCGAAAGCTGCGTGAAAAGGGTGAATCAGTGCTGCTTAAAAAAGGGCGTTATATGATAGAAATACCGTACATGAAGATTAATTAGGCTTCAAAGCCAATCACTTTACAAAGTAAGGGTGGTCTAAGATCTAGGAAAAAGTCTAGACCGAAGGAAGTCAACAGGACCTGTTATGATCGACGTAGTCAAGGATTTTGTCAAAATCTGGTATGCAGATCTTATATTCATAATGCAAGAATTGAACCTGCCACTACAATTCACCCAAATCTGTGTCTCTTTCCTAGAAGTCAGAGCGTTTCGCGTCAAAATTGACAACTACCTATCAAACATGCAACCCATCGAAACTGGAGTCCCTGAAGGATCACACATTTCACCTCTAATTTGCAATGAATACACTGCAGACTTTCCGTACCTGCCTTCAGGAGTAAAACTATTATTGTACGCTTATTACTCCTGTTTCCTCACTAAAGGATCAGAAGTAAAAGTCATAACGTCGAAGTTGCAACTCTCAAAGAATATTCTCCTGGAATACCCTCGCAGATTGAAGATTGAGATCAACCCGGACAAGACGCAATCCATTTTTATAACCCGGAAGATGCGATAACCCCATAGATAATCAAAATACACACTGAATGAATTGGATGGAAAAGTACAGCAAAATACCTTGGGCTCACCCTTGATGACAGATTTACCTGGAAACAGCAAACACTCAACAAACGAAGACAAATACAGGTTTCTTATCCATATTCTACCCTCTTCTTAACAAAGTGCTGATTCATAAGCTGTATTTAAGAAGTGTACCGAACCGAACCGTTCTTTTCGAAATAAATTCTGCACAATTTGCAAACGTTGCTCAGGCTTGAACGTTTTCATGATAATATGGCAAACGAAACTAACCACAAAATGCATTACAGCTGTCACACCATACGTAGCATGAAAAATTGTTGCCATTTCAAAATTCTATACCTCTAGAAAACACCCTATATGAACAAATCAAACGACTAACTCTACTCTACTATAGTTCGCCTTTCTACCAGACGACGAGGACAAGCGAAACTCAGTTCGATCCTTCTAAAGCAAATTCTTAACAACTCCAAGGATCATTAGAAGCATGGACAGACGAGAGTGATTTACATAGAACCTGGAATTTCGATATACAAAATTTTATTATTCAATTACAGAGCGACAATTTTTAACAGTTTTTCTAAGTAGACTCCCACACACACTGTATGCATTTTTTTCGCATTTTTGACGGAAGCTTTTGTCATTTTAGTAAAAATCTCGCGGTTATTCACGTACCCATTCGCGCACAAATAATTCTACTACATCATTGTTTTTGAAACGTTATCCAACGACCTTATGCCTTTGTCAATAAACTAAATAATCCTAATCACAGGGTGATAAGTCTGGACCGTATGGAGGTTGTTCCAGTACTTCCCATCCCAATCGATCAATGTTTCAATTGTAAGACGAGCTGGATGCGTATGCGTTATCTTGCAGCAACATCGCACTACGTATTGGGTTATCGGGTCGTTTCGATCTGTAAGCAAGCTTTACGGTGTTTTCAGAAAATCAAGCGCAATTACCTCCTTGATGTCTCAAAGCACGATACACCTCCCTCCCCAGCTGACGCCGTATCCTTCGCTTTAACTGGCGCTCCCTCGTCTTTCTCCCTTCATTCCATTGAAGCGCGTTTCCTCTCTCGGTTCAACAAATTCTCCGCTTCACCTTCAAACCGCTATAGGAGACGCGTGCAAACTTCCCAGCTCGTGCATTTCTGCTCAAAATTTAGAAGTTTTGACACCTATCCGGCTAACCGTTCATGAATCATTGACTTGATACTTGATACTACCTACGCTGATACCTAATTCTTCCGTCACATCATGAACATGACTGCGGCAGTCACGCAAAGTGAGTTTTTCAACAGCGCTTACGTTTTCATCGGTCTTGGTCATAGGGCGCCGAGAATGCGGCAAGTCCACCATAACTTTTCGGCCTTTCGGAAAGCGAAACATCATTCATACACTTGGGTCTTAGAGAGACACTCATCCCCGAATTACTCGAGAATTTTTCGCTAAATTTCCGCTGGTTTTAGATTCTCTTTTGGCAAAAGAAAAACGTATAAATAATGCATTGCGCAACAGACGCTAGCATCCTTTTGTACGAAACCCTTAAGGTTTTGCGGTTCCAGCAGTTCTCCACGGTTTATTAGCAACCAGTCTGATATCCAGTGCTGTCATTTTTTCTACACCTAATTTTTCATGCGTCTATTCAAAATTTTCGGGTAATATTTGAACCACCCTCCTTAACAAGGACATTAAAAAAAGACAGCTGAAAAGTACGTACGGGACAAGACTGTAAAGCTCTTTGACACAATAGACAATGAGGAGCACAGTACCTTGGCGTTCCTAAGAACCCTTTTGAATAAACCAAACTCCTCTCACCCTAGTACAAACCAAAACTAGCATAAAATTAAAAACTTAAAATTAAACTTAAAACCTTAATAGATCCAGCCAGACCGTGTTAATATGAGTCAGTACATGTGACCTGGACAATAGAAAGATACCTATGGCCAGAAGGATCAATTTTTGTTTTTTGATCGAAATTTATAAAAAATTGAACGTATTTTTCAATGGAACAAACCGCAGACTCCTAAGTTCGAAACATTTTCTGGAAATCTTCCTTAAAGTTAAAATGAATTATAAAAATCGCGAAAAAATTGTAAATAGATCAAGAATTGTTGTTTTTGATCTTTTGCACTTATGGTCGGAAAAATCAATGTTTTTTAATGAAAATTTGTAGAAATTGAAAATTGAACACCCTTTTCCGTTAAACAAACCATAAATTCCTATTTCTGTTATCTTTGTAACAAATGACCCAAGTTCAACAGAAACTACATATATGCAAGAAAGAACAATAATTTTAACATTTTAAA
This sequence comes from Stratiomys singularior, assembly GCA_954870665.1. Lineage (NCBI taxonomy): Eukaryota > Metazoa > Arthropoda > Insecta > Diptera > Stratiomyidae > Stratiomys > Stratiomys singularior. Next base: position 108,871,700 of record OX940877.1, on the reverse strand, counting down.
TTACAGAAATGCAAGAAAAAAAATAATTTCAACATTTCTTTTTTTTTCCTTTGGGCTTTTACGATGTTTACTCTTTCTTCTGATTTTTTTTCAAATCTTTATGTGGTTCATAATAATTTTTTTTTGAGGGCGGATTTCGCATTTTGTTCAGTTGCTCTTTTTTGTTTTGTGGATTTTTCAGCTTTCTTCGTTGACTTGAAATGCAACATCCACATCAACAAAGAAAACATTTTCTTTGTTGATGTGGATGTTGCATTCCTTTTTTGAGGTTTTTTCTGGGTGGGTAGAGGTGCAATTGAGTCAGCTTTTAGTTTGTCGTGAACCAAATAACTCAAATTATTGTAAATTATTGTACTGCCTTTCCAGACTGAGACCTTGAGACCTGCACCTCCACCTTGATCGTTGTAATCTTCATCATAATACGCAAAATATTGTTTCTCCACTGCTTTAAATTCCTCTTCTAAATCATTCGGCACTTTCACTAACTGAAACAATTTTAAATTAGCTGCATAACAACGAAAAACCACGATCTCGAAATTAGAATGATGAAAAAAACAGCACGTATTATTCCAACATTTTCAACGTTCACAAAATGAGCTATTTAGGGGAAATCACTTCAATAAGGTGCAAAAATATTTATTGTAAAAGCACCACTGTAAAATGGAAGTCTAAAGAGAGGTGGAGAGCCAAGGGTAAGACGAAAAAAGAAGAGGTAGAAGCGCAAATACTAAGGTGACACAAGCACACAACTAGTTATCTTTAACAGCTGTTTTCTCGAAAACTCGATTTCTAACCATAGGTACCTTTCCGTAGTCCCGGTCACATATAGTGCTCACTGATTAGAGGGGGTCAAAAGGCTGAATCGCACAAACTCCATGCACACCATACTTCAGTTCGAAACTTGACTTTTTCCACTGAATGCTTGTCTAATGTCTAATCATTTGCTAGGCCTAAAATATCTTAGTTTACATTTTTTAATATAACCATAACGAACATGATTCAATGTTGTTAAATCGTTAAATCATTTTAAGCGAGACTCAAAGGCAAAACATTGTTTTTTAATAAAAATCAAATCTAAAGTAAATTTCAGCATAAGTAGTTTATACGTAAATATAAGAACTTCTTACATATTATTGTATATTGCATATATTATCTTACATATTACAAGATATTCAATACGATTTGTAATTTTCAGTGGCACGAAGAAGACGAAAGGAAGGACGACCACGACGCCAGCGGACGACCTTCAGTAGTGAGCAAACATTGAGATTAGAGGTGGAGTTCCATCGAAACGAGTACATATCGCGAGGACGACGTTTCGAATTGGCTGAATCGTTGAGGTTGTCCGAGACACAAATAAAAATATGGTTTCAAAATCGACGGGCTAAGGACAAACGTATTGAAAAGGCGCACATCGACCAACAGTACAGGTACTAGCCTACTCCGAATCCCTTCACAATATCATAATCCAGCAATAATTGAACTTAACGACTGTAACTCGTCAAATTAATGCTCACACTTAAAGACCAAAAATATAACATCCTAACGAACTTCCGTAGCAAATTAAAATTGTAATTAGAATTGAATTGATTGCATAAAACTAACACATTAAATTTTGCGTGTTGTCTTTTAATTTCTAATTAATACAGAAATTTCGTGGTAGCCAACGGTTTTATGACATCCATAATATCACCGAGCGCTTATCAACCAATCATGTCCGACTTGCAACAACACTTACAGCTCTCGTCATCGCCAAATTGTCCCCCATCACGAATAGGGTCATCTGCATCTCCTTTAGATAATATCTTTCCCAGGATTAATAACAACGTCGGATATCATCGTGGAGAGAGCAATTCGAATAATATCGCGAGTTATTACTCATCAACGACCGCCCAAATCGATTCGTCATGTTAGCGAAAGTGTTGGAAGCCTTCGGCGCTAAGTGTGATATAGTCAACATTCCGAGTAATGGATTTCGGAGGATCTCATTTTTCAACTACTCCACAAGCTCCAGACTGTACATACAAACCCATACATTCACAAATTCGCATAATCGTAGCTAGTAGGCAACAAGTAACTCAAGTACCTTTGTATATTTGATAAGTATAATAACAATGATAACAATAATTGTAACGCAAATCTTTATTTCGCTATTTACTTTTGTATTGTCAGAAGAGAAGATTCTCATAATAAACATTTTATTTTTCTTCAATTGAAAGTTGTTTGGTTTCATTATTGTTTCCAGCTAGCCAGCATGCCCATTCCTTTTTGCTCCACAAAAGCATCTCAGCGGAAACACGCAATTCTATACAAAAGACGGGGAGATTTGGTTTGGGGAGTCTTAAGAAAGTAATAAGACTGATTGTGAATCGTTCAGGAAGTTTTGCTTGGTTGGAGTCGAACTGTTTTGCGAGTGGTGCAGCAACGAACAAACAATTATCTTTCCAAGGCTTCTGGTGTTGTTTATTGTATTCAGCGTTTAATCTATAGTCATGGGATTAAATCTGCTCAACCATATCGTTTTAATTTTTTAGCAAATCAGAGATCTTAAAAAAAAGTTGAGCAAATCTTAGTAGAACGTATAATGCCTATAATATGAGGCAAATATGCGGTATTTAGAATTTTATTTGAATTCGAAAATATTTAGCACTTCATTATATTTTTGCAATCATAATGGACCCTTATGGCAAATAGAGTTACGGGTTTTGCTTTGCTTTTAGTCCTCTATCCCTATCTTCCTATCTCCTATTCTCTTCTCTTTTCCAAATTTCCTAAGGTGTAATTCGACCTTTTAAGCACGGAATCAAAGGCTATTTAATCGAGTTTAAAGATTAAAGAGATGTTAAAGAAAAAGGGATTAACGTATTAAAGTTTGGTTCTTATGCCCGTTTGAAAAATAATACGTCAGAGATCCTGAAAAATTAATAAAAACTAAGTGGGACCCATAGCAGTTTCTTGATAGTTTAGATTTTCAAAAAAAAATTAAATTTTATTATATTAAAAATGCTTTTGACAGAAAAACCGTTCGAAAATTGGAAACGAGACTAGGGCGTTGACTCTTAAGTGAGTGACAAAGAAAACATTGCAATTGGCTTGACGTGGAACCCGGTAACCTACATACAAAATATTACAAATAATTATTGTGGATCGAGTTAATACTTGATTAAACTTATTTGTCGATGTCGCATGTTAAAGGTTTATTCGACGCGGACCAGCCCTTTAAAAAATTTCACTTCAAAAGGCTCCAAATGGCGTCGGTTGTCAAAAAGTTCAAAAAGGGACTCACGGAGTCCCTCAACAGCCAGCTAGTTCCCATTCTATCAGAGATACCCTACTGAAAACAAGCAACGGAAGATGAATGGAAGTGAAAGCGGCAATTAAGTCTGTGGCAGAACAGACGATCGAACATCAAGCCCAGCGCAAAAGAAATTATTGGTTCCACGATGAATGCCAGGATGCGGTAAATACAAAGTATCGGGCGGACAAAAATTATGTGATAGAGAAATCAGGACGAAGAGAGAAGAGTATGAAAATCTTAGAAGCGCAGCGAGTAAGATAATTCGAAATAAGAAAAGAAAATACTTTGACGACCAATTGAGAAGCATCGATATAAGTTTAGCATCACAGAAGATAAGCATACAAAGTTGTGATTAGTTTGAAGCGAGGTCATCAGTCAAAGACCGCGCTCTGCCGAGATGACATCGGCATCATCATCGCTAGTGAAAGCAAGATTATAGAAATAATGGGTTCATATTTCAAGTAACTCCTTAATCCTCCCCACAGCTCCAGAAAATTGGAATGTCTTACGTAATTCCATTAAATCGATCATTGACAAACATTTCAGGTACAGTTCCCTCAATTCTCCAAAACATACGCATATTGCCACAAATGCACCAATACTTCTAATAAAAATCCCCAAAGGTCGTACAAGGGAATGATCAAAAATTTTGTAATCTGAACAATGGTAAGAAACATCACAATATTTGCTTGTATTCAAGCACATGTTTTGATTAAATCAATGAAATTACGAAAATAGATCATCAAATTAAGTGCCCCATCATCAAACTTGTGCTGCCTATGGATACAGGAGTATCAACTTAACGGGAATGTTAACTCGACACAAAACATCACTCCCCAAGAACTAATCCGAGTCCATTAAATACAATTTTGACAGATGTTTGACTTCAGATTTACTTTACTGCCAGCCGAATGAACATAGGGAAAATGCAGTTTTCAGCTGACGTCATGTCTACACTAAGCTATTCAAATATGTTTAAATTAACATATTTGACGCGTGACCTGAACACGTCACAATATATATAATTGCAAATATAAGCGTTTTTCACATTGTTAATTGACGTTGACTAAGTAAAGTTTCTTCGCTGTCATTATGATTTCAACATTCGCACAAAAAGTGTGATCACCCTTTAGCAGAGTTTGCTTTTCTATCTGTAATTTTAACTGACTGTCAATTTAACCCAGCCTTGTGGTCAGAACTTAGGTTCTACCACATGACGGTCCCAAGCCCGTGTAAATGGGGAGGGAGGAAGGAAGTGGGGATCTGTCACGATGTCCAGTTGTTGTGTGTTGGATGAAGTTGATGGAAAACCGAAAGGTGGACCTGACCTTGTGCTTGAGAAATTGTGAAATTGTCGAAAATGGAAGACTGACAGACTGTTGAACTGCTGATGTTGTATACGTCTTGATGATATGATGATTTGCCGATAGATGAAAGGAGAAAGAAGACAGATGTGAGATGAAGGAGGACAGATGACTAGATGACCCTGTTGACCGACGTAAATGCTGGACCGATGACAAGTTGTAGTGAAGATTGATGGAAGGTGCTAGAGAGAAGATGCATGATTATCGAGTAGACTTGATTGAAGTTGGGAATGTTCGGCCAAGACGAGTACCTATGACGTCACCAAGTTGGGTGTACCGAGGGAAAGAGCGCTTGGGAGCGGAACCGATGGAAAGATATCTGCGGAAAGTAGTCGATGTATTGTTCTGCTGTATGGTGATTGATGGAAGATGAAAGATGACAGATGACTTGAATGATAGATGGGATGCATGATGATCGAGGTAGAATTGATTGAAGTTGGGAATGTTCGGCCAAGGCGAGTACCTATGACGTCACCAAGTTGGGTGTACCGAGGGAAAGAGTCTTGGGAGCGGAACCAATGGAGAGAGATTTACTGAGAGAACTCGATGTATAATCCATAAGGATTAGACTGAACTGATGAACGAATTGACTGACTGTTTGTAAACTATTGTGCTCTGAGTTTATAATATAATGATCTATATGCTGATATGGCGAGATGTGATGGAAGAAGAAGTTAAAGATTAAAGAAATTTGTCTAAAAATTTAAAATGAAGTAAGTGATACGTTGATATCTGTGGTGTATTGAGAATGACTGACTGATGACTGAGGAATGACTAACCAAAGACTAAATGTTACGAACTAGATGTCGTGTTCGATGTAGACTAGTGACGTTTATGTATTAGCAGTTGGAAAAGCTTGCATCACCAATTCAATTTGTTGATTAGGTGGATGCGAGACAAGTACACTGCTATGACCTGTTGTATATATGTTGTCAGAGAGTGCTTGATCTTACATGTGCTAAATGTTGTGACGGTGGATAACCCGGACCCTATAGACTAGTGCTATAGGACTCCGGTTGACGCAGGGGGACTTATGGTTCAAGTTTCGGTTTGTTCCATTCAGTCTTTGGGGAGTACCGACCCCACGTACCCGAGGTGTGAGGAAGGGTTATCAGTCCCGTGCGCCTGGAGCAAAAACTGAGAGTTTTTCTCGGTCTGTAGAGAAGCGCAACCTGATCAGAGGTTATCTTAACCACGGGTTAGGGGGAGCCCATGACAGGTTACTGTCATCCCCCTACACGGTTGAGGAGCCTATTCTTGGCTGAAACGTGGTGGTTGTGGTTTCGAAGGCTAGAGAGTGGCGATGAGCACACACCAGTTGTGTTCGGGAATCCAGGTAGCTTAAATAAATTGGGACATAGAACTGAGACTTGTCTCAGATTCTAGGGGTGGTGGTTGACATTGTATCAACCCCGTCTGTGGAGACCGTGAAGATAGGCCTTTTCTGAGCAGGTACTCACGTAAAACAATCTCGACTTCATGACTGTCAATTTGAAAACCGGATATGGCCAAAAATTATGGAAAATGTAAATATTGAAATTTTTTGAATTTCATTAGTGTCTTCGTTCTATAGATTATATGCTTAAATTAGTTAAGGAACTTTAAGCGAAATTTTCAGATATGGCATTGATGAATTTTTTCCAATTGTATGGCAGATATATGCTCTCTAAGAAATTTAATCTTTCATAGTAATACATTTTTCATCTGTTTTACGTGATTTATAAATAAAGTTTTCATATTCTTGTCTATGATTGTATGTATATTGTGTATATTGTGAATATTAACCATTTAAAAGTATATATATTTCTACTTCCTTCAGATACTACATATTATTCTACTTCGGACAGAAATGGAGCTGAATATTTGAACAGATAATGAGAGTTGAGAAGGATAAGTTATTCTTCGGAGGCGCACATACGCTCATGTACACAGGTAAGACCTCTCTATATCTTATACCTATGGTTCGGCTCTATTGGTGCCTGAAGTAAAGGAATATGCAACTTGATACCCAAAATTCTATCAAAATCTAAATGAGTAGGAAAACATCTAGAGTGCCCGAAGAGCGTTAACATAATTGACAACATTGCTATCAAAGCGCTGATGTAAAAAAATTTCGAAAACATTTTTTTCATGTTCAAAAAAATAATATTCATTAAATTCCAATTTCCGTATGCAAGTGGAAACAAAAAAACCATATTTCAATAGATTAAATTTAAAAAAGATATAAACTAAACTTCACCCCATTTTCCCTCCAGTGAAATGGTATTTACACTTTTTGTTTTTGAAGTGAATAAAATTGAAATAAAGAAACTATAAACTAATCTTTAATAGGATGTTGGACCACCTTTTCTTTCAATTACTTCTACTAGTCTTCTCGGCATGGATGACACTTAAGGCGTTAAGTTTTTCGTCATTATTCTTAGATGAATTATTTCAATTGACTCTTACTGCTAACACTAGGTGCCCTGATTTGCCGAGGGAGATGTTCCCACAAATTCTCGATATCTGTGTATCTATCATTCCCCGGCAGCCAAAAGATTAAATGAGCAGTACAAAAGGTTAATAACTAATTAAAGTAAGCTAAGTTGAAAGTGTCCACCCCACGCTTCACGATAGACAGTCATCTAACTCTGAAGGCATTATCAAAACGCAACAATCTGGTCAACTGATACTCAAAACACTGGAAATTATTCAAAGCAAAAAACTAACTTTATAAAGAGGAAAATGAATCTCTCATTCCAAAGTGAAAGCAATGAGTTTAGAAGAAAATGATGAATTAGGGAATTTTAGCTATAATGACCGATTGCATTCGAATTAAGTATAAAGTTTCATATGGGGAAGCTCGCGGCTCGAAAATCGAAAAATATTGAATCTTGGGGAGTGAACAAAACAGCTGCATTCATATTTTGTGCTTGATTCTAAAACTTACAATCTCATCAGAATCGGAAACACACAGTAATAAGAGTAAAAAATCGAAAAATATCGAATCTCTGGAACTTCAAAGAGAATGATATGACTCAGAATCTGAAATATTGAATATTCAAGAGAAAGCCACACAGCATTCCATTTCTTCTGGATGATGGGAATAAAAGTGTAACATGTACTTCCAGTGGCAAAGCATAGATTTCTGCTCTATTCTTTTAATTCCCTTCCCCAAGGAACGCATAATTTTACAACTGGAGCCATTCCGTCAATTTCTCTAGATCAAATGACTCAACCCGCAAGCGTACCAACCTGACAACTTATCAAACAAGTAATAATTGCAAGGTATGGATATGATGTACGAATATGATGGAATACTAAGGATTGCAAACAAAAATCTCCCAAGGAAACACCCAAGGAAAATTTCACATGCCTAATATTTTATATGTAACTGATGGCACTGATTGGAAACACAGTAATTATCCTGATCGTAACTTCCCTGGAAACGACTGTTTAATAAGTTATTGTAACATTCATAAACCTCTTCGAGAAACCAAATTTTAAACAAATTTCTAATATTAACAAATTTCAAATAATTTCTAATAATAATTAATTTCGAATTTCTGATAATAACAATGTTGTTCTTAATTAGCATTTTTTGTTCAGATGTGGATAACAACGGAACATCAAACGTATGTGAGTTACATAAGTCGCATTGAACACATTGAACAATGGTTACTTTGGACATTGAAACGACGTTATCGCTTGGCATGAAACGCGCCTGTACAAGCTTAATGACACAGTGTTTTGACTTTTCTTTGTTGTTTTGAACGTTTCACATGCTGCATGATAGGAAGTTACATATCGAAATTCGAAAAGTTTAGTTTAAAAACCAAAGATACAGCTGCAGGTGTCCCACAGCGTTCGTTCCTGAGCCCCGGACCTTGCAACGAACCATAATAAATCTGTAAGTTATAATACTTGAATCGTGAATTTAAATTGCTGTTTAGAATATTTTTTATCATGCTCATGTATGTCCGCGTACCTTTTTAGACCTGTCAAGGAATGTAAATTTCTTCAGAAGATTTATTGCAGGTCAGATAAGGTTCGCGAAAATGATTGTGTTTACATTATATTTTTCGATCAATTTTGCCAACATTTCAAGGAATTTATAATTTTAAGTGAAAATTTTATTTAACGTGGAAGCTTAGCCATTTGTTTATCCTAGACCGAATGAATGTCAAAAGACTACGAAAACTAACGATTTACATTTGAGATTGTAAATTACAAACTGCTGTGTATTTACAAATTGATTTTATTATTTATTTGAAAGTACTGGCTTTGGTTGATATGAAATGAAAACCCTGTTAATGTTTAAATGGTTTGCGCGCCCTTCTTTGCGCAGCAAACTTCGTAAGCAGTTTACAGTCCTGTTAGGCTTGTTCCCCTGCATCCATTGATATGCAAGAGTAAGTTAACATTATTTATGAATCTACGTTTGTCTATAACCGTTTGGTTTTACTACGTTAAAAGGGGGAAAATTGTTTTTCTTTTGGTTTAGCATATTAATATAAAAAATTGTGAATATATGTTCTATTAATTCACAATAAATTTATCATAGACACACACCTCAAAAACTTTTCTCGGCTGTTTTTTTAATTAAAATCTCATCTCATTCGTACATAAGTTTAAATTCTCAAAATTCAGTGTTTTTTCGATGCTATTTCAAGCGGAAGCACAGTCTGTAGTCAATTTATAGTAAGACTAACGATTACTTACGGTATAAAGTGTTATACAGTCATACGTAAGGCCGAGATATCATGACAGATCCCAGCTGATGTGCATCACAAGTTACAAAGGCGATTTTAACTTGCTGTGTTGCGTTTCCTGGAGTTGATGCAAACTTTAATGTATTAAGATGAACAACAATGGATGAAATAAATAGATAAATAACGTTAACACTTAATATCTACTACGTCAAAGTGGCGCGCTCCACCGAACCCACAGATAAATTTGATATAACTAAAATCGATTCACAATAATAATTCTAGGGGAGAAGAAAAAACTTTGGCAATAACATTGATGTGTAACGTACTGATGAATTTAGTATTCTGCGTGCTTATTTTTATTTATTATTTTAACCCGAAAACAACATAACGACAGCAATCGGCGATTAAACAGGGAACAACTTGTGGAAACAGCACAGCTACACAAATATTATCAGAACATTATTTACCAATAGCAATAAAATTATTTTAGCAAATTCTGCACTGAAATCTGTTGCTTAAAATGAAAAAATTTGATCACCGAACCCCCCATCGACATATTTTCACAAGGAAGCAAGATTATATTTCAAAATGGATGTCTTAAGCCAATCACGTTCGCCCTTTCCGAGTAGGATAAACGAACGGCAAAAGAAAATAGTAAATTTTAGCATGACCATGCTTCTATCCATTTATCTAACAAAATCAAAAGATGGTTTGTAGAATAAAAAATATAGGGGTATTGAACTGGCCAACTTGTTTCCCCACCGCAATCCTATTAAAAATCTTTGGGGCTAGTTTGCAAAAACGACAGATAGTTTTACATCACTGAGCAACTAAAATCAAAACGGTATCCGAAAAGATTGAGAAGGTATTTCCCAGTCAAAAATAAAAAAAAAATATTAGCATACTTAATTAATACGACATTAGCTTGATCATTAGCAATTTCAAATAAGTTCTTAATCGGTCAAATGGTGCGAAATATTCAAATTCATACTTTTAACTGCGTAACTGACTTCTCGCTGTTTGTCAATATCCGGTTTCACTACATTTCAAAACATTTTAGTGTTTGCGGCATTAAGTTTTGGTTGTGTGAAAATGTCTGATTTTGTGACAGATATTCGTCATTTACGTTAAACGTGATTTTCTTCTTTCAGTCGAAGAAAACGGCCGCTAAAGCTGACGCAAAACTTTAGAAAAAAGTGTATGAAGATGCAGCTCTGAGTAAAGCAATGTTCCATGATTGGTTTCGTCACTTCAAAGAAGTTGATTTCAATGTTGATGGTTGTCCACGTGAAAGTGGGCCAACATCTTTCGGAGGGGCTGTGTTAGGGGATCCGTACCAAACGCAAGAAGACTTGTTTCGGCATTAGGAGACGAACCCGCCAATTGCATAAGCTGGAAATGGTTCAACTGAAATAATAAATCTGAGCGGTCGAAAACCAAATTTTATGCGTTTCTCAAACAGAAAGGGTTGAAACTTTGCAACAAATACCAACATTTGCAATATAGTTTTTTCGAATCCGTTTGCATTCTCTATTTTTTATATTAAATAAACTTTTTCAAATCGGTAGAATAAATTAAAATTTCGCCACAAATGACATTGATTTCTTGGATTTTTCGATATAACCATAGTAATTTCGTTCACTGTACATTGGATTATTTCCGGCAGACTATTTAAAGGCTTTGCAATGAGGAATGTGTAAGATATTGCAACATAACTGACCTTGAATTCTCAAAGAATAGAATGTTATCTGCTGCTAACCTACTTCTACTGCACCGAAACACTTCCCATTCTATTAAATGGAGAAAATGAACAAGCCTCACTTTCTGATTTTGAATGCAGACCTTTCAACTTCTCCAGTTTGTAGTTATCATTCGATGCAGAATAAGAACTGTGAGTTTATACTCCGTACGAAATTTAACCTCAGTCAGCTTCGATCTTGATTAAATTCTGTCCACACTGAGACTTAGATGTTATATTCTAAACCGAGTCAGAATCCCTTTCATTCAGATTTTCTCTTATTAAAACATATTCGAAAACGATTCTCTTTTTTCTAAATTAAATGAAACAAAAAAAAAAAATGTAACAAACGAAAACGAATTAATCACTTCATTTAACATCGATCACATTTTTATCCGACACAGCGTCAACATAGGAATATAATATCAAATACATTCGAAACTTATCTAAATACTTTCTACCAGCATATTTCCAATGAAAATGTTTAAATAAAAAATTCTGAGTGATTTGAAAGGCTCTGGATTATATGGTATTTTGCGAGTTTAAATAACTTCCTAAATGTTTTTTGTCGCTAAATATGTAAAATTTAGATATATTTTTCCTACATATTTTTATGAAAATTTAAATTTTTGGTTACATTTTTCGCAACAGCTAGCATTGAGATTTCGCGTAGAACTCTAAAAGCCACGAATTCAAGCACCTAACTTTACAACACCAACAATTCGCAACCACTCTTCGCGTTTCGGGAACTATCTTCTAAGATCCACTAATTCAACTTTCGATTTGTCGTCGATGAAAATGTGAGTTGCTTCCTGTAAGTAAAATTTGAATTGATATCACACATGGTAAGATGAAATCTGACAAAGCCTGACCATAAACAGTGGTGGGTCGTTAGGATGTGGGTGAAATCCTTGAAGCCGGCACTGTGCAATGTAGTCCAATCCATAGTTTGGCGTTAGGCAGAAAAATCCAGTCCTGTAGATGGTCAATTAGTCACGAATTTACCTGAGATAAGATAGAGCTTACTCTTGATATTTTGGCGCACACACGATAGCAAGTGCCTCTGGCATCATCATTTGATAAGAACAATGAGTATGAAGATCGACCGATGAAAGAAATGCCGTCTGACTGGGATGTGTCTGCAAATAAATGAGTCAGCCAAGAGTTCAACGCGGCTCGAATGGAATTTTTTTTAAGTCTTACGTGTATCCATCCGAGAGTAATTAAATTCTGTTGGTCTTGAATATCGAAAATTTCTTCTTCGTTGGTCGTAGTACAACTATCGGCCGACCCGTGCTGCTTGGGTACTATTACATGCGTGATTGTCAGACGGTTGTATGAAAGTTTTCCCGCCAGGATGCCGCACGTCTCAATGTTATGAACGGTGTTTTTGTTGGCTATACTAAGAAACCTGGACATAGTATCTTGTGGAATGACAACAGTACGAAGAGCTCCTTCGATAAGAGATTCCATCGACGGTTTATGACTGCGATCAAATGCAGGTCGAGGCGTTTTTTTATCATTTTCGGGCAGTAGGAGTCCAGCTGATGGTACGTTGTTGCGATTCGAGCTTCCGGGAAAGTCATTTGGATATACAATTTGATCCAGTAGACTAAGATCGGGAGCAGTTGGTTGATTGGATGGATCAGCAATAATCCGTAGCGTATCGGGGGAGATCACAGTGCTTTGCTAGAAATGCACACAAAAACAAATGAGGATATTGAAATCTAATACAACAGTACCCACCTTTTCCTTTAAGGCTTCTTTCGCTCTTTCGAGTTCCCTTGCTTTTTCTGCCTCTTTATTCGCTAGAAATTGGGCATACTCTTTTTGGTATCGGTCTAAAAGCTTCACCTTCAGCTTCTCAGTTACCGGCAAAACTTCCTTGATTTTCGCCTGAACAGGTTGTTTCGTACTAGTGGGGACACTTTTATATTCAGGATGAGATTGTATTCGTTCGAGAAACAAGGTCATGAATTTAATATAGAGGATATAAGCATTCTCATGATTGCCTTCCGACAAATAAACATTGGCCATTCGGACCATTTCCATTCCAGATCGATAATACCTGCAAAAATCGAGCAATCGAATTGGATATTTGGTGACCATATAGACAAGTTTACCTTCTAATCGGAATGTTGGGATCAACGTTTACAGCGTTTCCGTATGTTCCCAAGTGTCGGATGCGTGCTTGGGGTTCCACTATCCCCATTGCTGTGTAGTTTGCTACTTTCGACATTGCCGCAATTAAGTATCATAGAGCAAAGATCCGACGGACACTGCTTGACACTATTATTCTAAATTTCACCAGCTGATTTGTTGACAGGCATGAGTCATCATTTTGACATACTGAAGCTGGAGAAATGGTTATTGTCAACATGCAAACTATTGTGAATTCCTCTTTTTAAATCGACAATGTTATTTTTTAAGGGGAGTCAATTGCACAAACTTACAAAAACTTATATGACAATTGGCTCTTTGCCTATTTGTTAGTTAAGCAAATGAAATTAAAGTTGAATAAGAATTTCAGGTGCTGTATGCAATCGGCACTTCAGTGTCGAAGTAACACACATGTAAAAGAATATTTAGGAATAAAAGAGGGAATTTATAAAAAATTAATAGAGACTTTATAGCTTTTGTATAATTGATTAAGGTTGATTTTTATAACTTATTAAGGTTGATCGAAGCAAAACATATGGAGATACAATTGCATAGTTGCAGTCCGTTCTTTCATGAGTAGATAACGCAGATGTTGATGGTATCAAGCTGATAGTTTTCGTGTCGTATTTCCTATGTTTACCACCAACCAGAACTCAGTTTTTGCAGACCGTAACAGCATGCTTGAAGCTTGTGCCAACTTCTATGAGGAACTGTACCAAACTTTGGCAGAAATTTTCCCACCAAGCCAATACCGCAATGTAAATACACGCGTAGGAGAGTTCGCACTTAGCATGACGGGATCCTTCTTAACAATTTTTTCAAACAACAATCTATCTTCCAACCCGCCTGAGGGACCACACTCTGCCTTTTTCACAAAAGAGTTCGAGGTACTGGATGCCATCAACTCACTTAAAAGTAAAAAATCTCCTGGAGTAGATGGGGTCTCTAATTTCTTACTAAAAAAATCTGCAAGCACCATAGCTCCCAAACTCACAATAGTTTTCAATAACTGCATTAATAATGGATACTTTCCAAACCCGTGGAAGGTTGCAAGATTAATTCCAGTTCCAAAAAAGGATTTAACGGGGAAATTGCAAATCTCCACCCCATATCAATACTATCTCCATTTGGCAAAATCCTAGAAAAGATTATTGCAAAAAATTTCGATTCTTATTTCGCCCCTAGACTGCCAAACATACAATTCGGTTTCACCTCCATGCACTCTACAGAGCATGCTGCCCTGGTACTGCAAAACGACATAATTGTTGGGCTAAGAAAAAAACAAACTACTGTGGCCTGTGCACTGGATCTAGAGAAAGCGTTCGATAAGGTATGGACAAATGGCCTATTGTACAAACTGATTACAAATCAGTGTCCTATTCCTCTTCTCAGAATCATGATTAGCTATTTAACAGAAAGAAAGCTTTTTGTGGCCATTGATAACTCCCTTTCAAAACTTGTTGATGTTAAAAGTGGAGTCCCACAGGGTTCGATCCTTTGGCCAAAATTATTCAACTTTTTTGTGCACGACATTCCCTACAGCCCGCAAGCTCAGCCTTGTGTCTATCAGCCGAAGATTCTAATGTATGCAGATGATACCATTTTATACGCAACAGGAGACAGACCGATGGAGGCACTGGTCGCTGTGAAAAATCATCTTAATTTAATAACACCTTGGAATTAAAAGTTAACCCCAACAAGTCTGATCTTATTTGCTTTCGCAATGCAAGTGGGAAAGGTCACTCATTTACAGTCCTGGAAAGCAAAGATATTAATACGCAGATACAATACGCAAATTCCGATAAGAAACTCTATCAAGTACCTTGGTTTAACCTTCCATCACCGTCTTAAAGTTAACCCACATGCCAAAATTGTACTCAATAAAGCACTGATAGCCTCTCAACTCTTAAAGTCCCTATTTAGATCGCCGCATCTCAATTCCCAATCCAAAATCCTCATATATAAAGCGCTGATTCGGCCGATACTCACATATGGGTTTCCAATATGGATGCAGATGTCGCCAACAATAGCCGAAAAATGCCGAAAGTGTTTGAGAGGAAAATATTCAGGGCTTGCTCTGGAAAGTATAGAACAACTGATTTGAAATATTACAAAAACTCCCTACTCTATGAATGCACGCAAATAACACCATTTCTAAACTATGTAACTAACCTAGCCAGCAAAAGAATACAAAAACTTTCTCAACACCCAAACCCACTTGTTAGGAAAATCGTAACTGATAATAAGGTAGCATCAGCATTGATTTATTACTATGCCTCCCCTATCGCACTGCTGGGAGAGGAGAGGGTGCAATGGCTTCAGGGATCCTCGAACAATATGCAGAAACCTTCATTCTATAACGAACCTCCGACAAATCTTTATTTTGGATAAAATTTAAAAAAACAAATCTAAGCACTCACCAAGCAAATTATATGTTAAGAAAAAATATAAATAAACAAGAAATAAATAAAAATAGATAAGTACATCCAAATAGAACCCTAGCAATAAGAAACTATTCAAACTCAATATAAGTATATTAAGTAAAATAAACAACAATTAGCAAAAATAAAAAATTCTAAGATAGCTCTTAAAGGTACACCACTCCTGCTTTGGTATGTAAGATTTAACATAGCCTACCCTTATCACTAACTTTTATTATTGTAAATATCAATTTTTAACTTTAACTTTTTTTTTTATTTTTAATTTTTGTTTTACATTTTTGTTTTTAAGTTCTATATTATTGTAAGTCACGATAGAATTAAGCGATAGGTTATACGCCTGAGCAAGCGTAATGCATTACCACACGTCACCCAAATTTCTCCAACATATGTATAAATAAAATTAAACTTCACTACATAGTTTAAGTGACATACTGTAACAGTCATTAATCTACCTTGTCAATGTATTCTTAGTATAAGCTCATGTCATAGTTAGAGCATAGCGTAAACAGAAACAGCGCTAACACTCCGAACAAACGACCGATCTAACGGTATTCAAAAAATTCTGGAGAATTGCATTGGTGTTCGTAAAAATGTTTATTTTTCTCTATTTTGTCTATCTGTTTACATTGTGCTTGTAAACAAAACGAGCAAAAAATAAATAAATATTTTTACTAACACTCATTCTATTCTTCAAAATCCGTTAGATTGGTCGATGGTCGGAGTGTTATTGCTGTTTGTTCTTACGCTATGGTTAGAGTCTCAATAAACTTCTGAATCTGAATCCTATGTTTACCATGTGACCGTCCCTGCATGTCAGTTTGTATATGCCTCTCTTTTCGTCTGTTTGTGGACAGTTGGGCTTTGTCGTTAGTTTTTTTCCGATGTTGGTTTTGAACGATTTGTGGTTCGTATTTATTGAAAAACGTAGCCAATTTGTATGTCTCCTTGCCAATGTATGTTAGTGTGGTCCATATCTAAGCGTCGTTTAATGTGTTTGGTTGTTGGCGTTTATGCTACTTTATGTGATGCGATCAGTTTGTTGATATCAGATTTTTTTGTATCCGTTGTTGTTAGCGTTCATATGTTGTGCTTATCCAGGTGCCCGCCGTTTAACATGTTAAACACTGACAAGTGGAATGCAAATTTATAGTTAATTAAAATTGTCTTTTAATCTTATTTGAAAACACTTCAATAAATCAATGGTCCACAAACACTTCACTTTATTCAAGTAAAACTTCCAAATTTCGCTTAACTTGATCACTTCCATTCGTGTATAATTTTATTTCACTGTAACATTACCGTATTCAAGGCATTTTTTTGACGCACACTGTCGTTTTTCACTTTTTCATCAATACTCATCGTCTCCGCTTTCTAAAGTCGCTTATATACGCCCATCGAGCCAATCCGGAACCTTCTCATACCTTCTATGTAGATCATTCTCGAGTTCTAAATAATTTGCATTGCATTGTTGTTATTTCTAATCTCAACGCATGTACAAAATGGTTTTTTCCTCTTCGACAATGATCCGCGTATTTTTTGTTGTTTTGGTCGTCATTATTTTGCATTGCAGTTTGGCAACTACAGTGGCGCGTGAAATTATTCAAACCCGTAACAATATGTTGTTTAGTTCGTCGGTATAGCCGATAGAATTCATAATAATGGATTTAAGCGTCTGCACCATGGATCTGTATTTTTAATTCTGTTTTTTAGTTTACGAGTCGCTGATAGAAGCACAAATAAAACAATTCGATAAAATGGTTTCACATATTTCTAATGCAAACAATTTTTGAAAGACATTTTCTTTGTTATTTCGGGTTTATAAACCAAGCAAAACTCATAAATATTGATAGTGCTAAAGTTATAGAACTAATATATATGCGCCATCTCATAAAAAAAAAACTATAATTATTAGGTAAAATAATCATAGTTTTTTATAGAGAGTTAATGTACATTTCTAATGAGTTGGTTGCAGCTTTTGCTAATAGACAAGCACAAAGCCTTTATAAAGTTTATAACTTTATATTAAATGATCAGAGACAAAACTCTTTCTGTATTAATATAGAAGATAGTTAATAATATTAAAGCTTTATTTTCATATAAAATATTTATTGCTAATACAGTATGCTTTGACTAGGTTATGCATGAACAGTGAATGTTTTGGTTACACCCTCGTAAGGGAATATACCACTAAAAATGAAACTATAATGACCAAAATGTTTGATTCTATAAGTTCCCGGTTCTGTATCTCGCGCGATATACCACGTTATATGGGCTTCACTCATCCCGAGAACAAAAACTTGCTCCCAATAGAACCTATGCAGGAATAAAATTAGACAATAATTTTAGTCGCTACAATATCCAAGACAACTAACTTTGTTTCCCAATTAGCATCCGTTAGTATCACGGTCCAATTGCCATCCTTTTCTTGTTTCTCGACCGCCAAATATGTGCCCTCTGTGTGAAGATTATTTCGAGGATTTGCTGCAACAAAAGATACTTGAACTTTATCGCCAACGTTGTAAACATCTCGCGGTTGTTTCTTGCAATCCCCGAAGTCATAACCGATGAAATGTGCATCCCATAAAACACCTGGTACTAACGATAGCGTATAAGGATCTAGTCTCGGAGGGTCAGGTCCCGGCTGAATTTTCACTCTTTTCACTAAGGCTTTAGTAAGTTTTTGATATTGGTCGATATATATTGTAAGTGTATGGGGTCCATAAATCGTAGACGCTGCTTCGTATCTCTGGGCCTGTATCATATACATTTCGTTCAAGTTTATTTGGTAACACAAATCAATTGCAAGGATTTAATGGGTACCTGATATTCCTCTGGCGTAGTAATGTAACTAGTATATATATTTGATAAGCCTGCTAGTATTACTTCAAATTCACCACCAATCGATTCTAGAGCTTCCTTGCGAACTTGATTTTTCAAACGACGTCCAGCCATAGTTGTGAATTCGCCAGGAACCGGTGTGATTAATACGTCTCCGATTTTCAGGATTTGAGTTGGAACAATTTTTGGTTGCCATTCCAGATGTCCTTTTGCCTAGGTACAATAAAAGAATGGTAAATGAGAATCGCAATCTTTCATTGTCTTACCCGTCCTGTTGCTATTAAAATTGGTTTGGGAGCGTGGCAAATATGGTCTTCGGCATGCGGTGGCACTACCCATCCCAGAACTTCCCGCCACAAAGGGTTTGTTACATCGGCACCTTGTTTGAAATCAAACATGCCTGGACCATCTGTCGTTCCAGCAGCAAAGCTCGTTCCCATTGCAGGAACACATCCACTGATTTCTTCAGTTTTCTTCGTCAACGGATTATAGGCGATTGTTTTGTAATTTGGCATGTCAACGAATTGGTGGATGAAATCTATACTTCCAGTTATTTCACGAATATCTGAACTTCTTAGTAAATTCTGTAATACACGAAGAATTCTTCAAACTAATGCTAAATGTTTATTGGATTCAATCTTACAGAGGCGCCTTTATAAATACGATTAGCGATAATTTTTGTACTTTCAAACATATCTTTGCCAGGTCCACTGGCTACACATTCACCTTCATCTTTGGGACATGAAGATGTAAAAATATCACAGGAATTTCCAGTTTTTTGGCATTTTGGACCCATAATATTGGGTGAAACGTCTCCTAAATTGCTTGCTGCGAAAGCACCAACAAAACGACCCTGAAATTGGATAAACATTTTGGCATCAATCCTGAAATATTTAATTTGTATTGATTTACCTTTCCAGGTAAGTCCTTAGGATTCATTTCTTTTTCTAAAAGTATTGAAGCATATCCTACATTGTCTGATGAAATTAAAATATTTGAGTTGTTCATTGATGTTGGATGAATTGCGAACCAGTTAATAGCTCCGATCAGTCCATTTGTTTCTGATATAAAACGTATTTGAGTTAATGTTTTATCAACGTCATATTCATATTGTGCTCGTTCCTCGGAAGGATTTTCCATATAAGATGTCGGTGATCGATTTACATTCGCATCTAGGATAGTAGTCGTTCCAATGTACAATTGACCAAAATCTAGATTTTGATGAGCTCGAACAATGCTCTGTAAATAAAGTATAACGTTTTTGTGTTGATTTGTTGTGAAACTCAGATAGGGACAAGTTGTAAAGAACTCGGTAATAGATGCTTAGTGAACATATACTACCAGCTGTGCTTATTTTGGAAAA
This sequence comes from Stratiomys singularior, assembly GCA_954870665.1. Lineage (NCBI taxonomy): Eukaryota > Metazoa > Arthropoda > Insecta > Diptera > Stratiomyidae > Stratiomys > Stratiomys singularior. The sequence goes on along the minus strand of OX940877.1, from coordinate 108,851,807 downwards.
TTTATTATTATCATATATACAAAATAAAATTTATTATTATATATATATAGCCTCAGCACAAATTTCAGACTGCAATGGTATATTTTCCTACAGGGAAAGAGCTTGAAGTACTCAGAACAAAACAACGACGAAAAATACTTATTAAGCAGTGTAGTGTTGCACTGTTTATGAGTGCGCTACGGGGGATTCTAGTGTCAGCCGATTGACCAAATGTAAGGGTGTTTTTTTTCGAGTTGGCAACACATTTTAATGCTACATATGGTGTTACACCTGTCATGTGTTTTATTGTTAGTTTGGTTTGCAATTTTAACATGAATAGGTTGACGCCTGAGAAATGTCTGCGAATTATGCTGATTTATTTAAAAACAATGGAACTGTTCGTCAATTTAATGGCCGACATAATCCTCCATGAGAGTAATTTGTTCGATTAATAATGGATCATTACCGCACCACGGTTACTCACACTGATAATATGTATCGATCCAGACGCAGAAACCATTTCACCTGTTTATAGAGCGTAGTATCGATGGAGACCCAAATGGGTCCATTCGATTTTGTGCTCGATAATTAAGCATGTGGCCATTGTTATTATAGAAGATTTGACGGAACGATCTTCGGGGGATGGGCTTCCAAAATCTAACTCTTGCAGGAACAGAAGTGGAAGATTCGGTGCATGGGCCCAAACAAACAAACTGCTGCAGATTCCGAATTTCATAAGAAAATTTTGTTTAGAGATGAAGCTCGTTTCTGATAGAATTGCTACGGCAATAAGCGAAACCGCCGCATTTGGAGTAATGAACAACTACATGCGGTTGTCTAAAGACAATTACCTCCGGAGAAAGTCTCTGTTGAGTGAGCTTCATAGGCCGATGGACTAATTGGTCTTCAAAATCTATATGTCTTCAAAAATTCTGCTTGCGAGAACATCACAGTCAATGGTGACCGCTATAGAATCAATGGCGACCGCTATGGTCAATGACTTTCTCGTTCCGGACTAAAATCGCCGTAATTCAGGGACCTCTGGTTTCAACAGGATAGCGTGACATGCCATTTATTTGATGAACGCCTAATTTCCTGTTTTGGTCCTATGAACTGGCCATGAAGATTTAGCCATTTAACACCGCCCAACTATTTCTTGTGGGGATACGTCAAATAACTCATCGACGCCAAAAAGCCCGAGACGCTTGACCATTTTGAAGTCAACGTTCACCTCTCGGTTGGATTTCCTTCGAGCCAGTGGTGGCGCTCACATGCCCAAATTTATATTCAAGTAAAATGGCATAAATTGTCTTTCCAGTAAAATAATTTTATGGCAATCAAAACAATTTGTCTGTATACCATTTCATTTCAAAGCTCTCTGCCTTTAAAAGAACACCCTATTGCGTTTGAATACCATAGAACATCATATTCCTAATAGAGTAAGAGAAATTGAGGATGTCATAGTTGCCAAAGGAGTTGAAGGGTTCAAACCCTTTCTTATTTAGTGTGAGTTTAATAGTCATCAATCATAGATGAAATTCGTCCGCAATCATGGATCTCTTAGAAAATACGTGACTTCAAATCATGCCGAAAGTTGGAAACTACGTCACTGAATAACATAAATGTCATGCATTTCGACTCATTTCTTCGCACCGATCAGGATCATATCGAACGAGTTTCCGAGAAATAAGAAGCACATTGGATACTGTGGATCAAATGTATTCAAATATTGTCGCTAACCATAAAGCTTAAAAATGGATTTTATGTATTCTTTATAATATGCAGAATTTTACTGTAATCATGTGGTCTATGTCCCTAATAACATCAAAAATATCAGAACGAATTTATCCTGACAATACCATACTTTGTAATCCAATTAGGAGACCAACTTATAGAGCCCTGGTTACTGCAGCGTTCACAGGCGGTGACTTTGCGGCGTGATATTAAAGTCATGTTAAACGATATCCACGGTATTTCCTCAAACTAAGAAACTCCAATAGTGCAAAGTCAAACGTGCGGAAAATTTGTTATATGGGCCCGTTCACATCTCAAATAATGACGAAAAATCGTTCCATCAAATGCAAGAATGCAATTTGCGGCTCTCACAATGTTGACGCCTGCAGTAGCTGCATGTAGTAGTTGGTTATTGATTTTTTTAACCAAAAGTTTAAGGAAAAAGTTTATCTTGCAAAACTTTTCCGTTTCTATTTTCGATTAATTATTTACATGATATTTTGCGTCCGTTATTGCGTAGTCTGCTCGACGAAAGTTTAGTTATTAGGTAACTAAAAATACAAGTGAGTTATCTAGAGTTATATTAACTTTAATTATCAAAAACATGCGAAATAGTTGAGACTTTTTCAGAGAAAATTTTGCAAACATTGCTTAGTAATATTTCAGTAGGATCATTACGCATTCTGTTTGATATGTCGTGGAATCTATGATGGAACTTATCAGCTAGAATTTCTCCTGCATCTTTGTTTGAGGCAAAAGTATCTCCACTGACCTTTTTCAGCAGCTTAGCCAGGGAATGATTTTTTCTCGGATTCTAGTCAGGTTCCAAAATTAACGAGAGTTGTAGTCAAGGATGAGAAGCATAATATTCTCATATTTATTTCTCATGTTAGATATTTTCTCAACTGTTTGATACAATAAGGTTTTTCACCGGTATTTTAAACGCAGAATCTCGGGTTCTCTGCCACTATCGTCGTAACCTATTTAGTTTGCTGATGCGATCGTTGGTCGCATAAGCCAAATCGAACTTAAATCCTTTCAAGGTATTAGTGACTTTAAGTATACCATAGTTAAGCAAGCTTCATAAAATTTCCAGAGTGAAACAAATTAATAAAATCACGAATAAGTGTAACCATAAACTTCATTCTAGAGCAAGAAATGCATCAAATTCTAACATTTGAATGGTAGCGACCTAAAAGCAATCCTTGAGATATCGTTTTTTAATCAAGTCTATCAGTGAGGGACTAATTCAGTTCTGAAATTATATAGGTACGTTTTATTTTCTATGATAATTGATCTCAGTTAGATTTAAGTTAGAAGAGATATTGTTAGATATTCCCGGTTCCAAAAAAATCCAAAAAATTGGCCTCTGTATAAAACAAACAAAAACTAATCAGAGATGAAATGAATATAGAATCAGAGGACTTCATGTAAGCATTCAATGTAAATAACTGAAAACAAATTAATATAAATATTAATAAAATATTTTTCTTTTAAGATTGGTGCTCAAAGTTGTTTTTCCCAAAATATCGTTCGCCGCAAGATTAAGACTCTAATTATCCTTAAATGCCGCATTTATTTTTCGCAGTGAAGTCTATTATTTTCTTTTGAACTCAAAGGCAATCGATTATCGATCAACCTGGTGAAATGAAAGTGAATTCGACCGTAGCAAAACGAATCAATAAAACATTTATTATGATTCGAGCATTTGGATCCATTCTTTGAAAAATCATCAAAGCAACAAAAAGCTTCTTTTTCCATTGCGTCTTGTAACCTCAAGGTTACGATCAGTAACTGAAGACCGATTACCATCTTTTACTGCATCTTTTTAAAACCAGTCATGAAAGCTTCACAAGAAATGATCATATACCATGTAATATATTTAAGTACTGTACGTACTTAACCTCGACCTTGATAACAAAAATTTCCTAAGAGTTGAAATAAGTTGAACTATTTTTTTTTAATTAAATTTAGCAATTGCTACTTGATATAAATTATCTTTGTACTCACCATAAAAATTCCATCGACTAAAGCTGAAAAAGTTTGACTGACGAATCCCAATATTGATATATCATAAACGAGATGCATCAAAAAACCGCCTGGCGTTGAATGAGTGTGTGTTCCACTTATTGCAACATTTTCCATGGAGTACATATCTCCGTATATTTTTTGTAATCGTTGCACTACCTAAGTGGGGTGAATGGGAGTGTATAGAAATAAAGAAATAATCAATGAATTGTTTGCAATTACATCACGTTTGACCGCATGACCTATCATACCAGCATCAACACTAACGAAGACCACTCGTTTTAGACCATCGCTTACAATAAATGCTCGAGAAAATTGTCTTAAATGAATACCAGCACCACGTTGTGTCAACTTGGCGTAGCCCATCTGAAAAATAGGTCCATTAAAATATTGAATGATATCCAGGTAAATTGGCAACACTTATAATACCACTATTATGTAGCACTTCTAATACTACTACTACCACCACCACTGCTACTACTACTCTCTGTACTACAATTTTCAAATTACGCAAAAAAATAAGTCAAAATTGTTATTATTGTTTGAAAATATTGCATTGTACAATGGAAGACAGAAAGGATAAAGGTGGTAAGGATCTGCGAACATAAACCTGGTTCTCATTACGAAAAAATGTGTTTTCTTTCAATATAGAGTGCAGACTCGTCTTGAGGGTTGTTCATTGATATTAATCCAGAAAAAAATTAGAATAGTTTCATGTCAACTCATATGTAATATAAAATAACATATGACTATGACATTTACAAATGACCACATATGATTTACATATGACTCCGCTGTTGCGCGAAAACAGATGAGGTAGGTACTTATGCTAAAGTCCATGGCTTGGCCTACATTGTCAGTACCTCATCTATTCACAAACTGCTCCACAAATCGTCAGGTGTTAAAGCCAGGACTCAGAATACCCAAAGCCATTAAATAGCGTAAAAATTGAAAAAGCCTACCATTCAGTTTACGACTAATATTAAAAAAGTTGTCAACATTTTTTTGGGGTTTTGTTTTCGTGGGAATATAAGGATTATAATAAAAAGTAGTATTCAAACCTATCTCACATGATTTTTCGAAGAAAAATCTTACAAATCTTAACTTTCAAATCTTACTTTCTATAGTACCTAATATATATATTTCAGTGCTACTATAGGTAAACTATTAAATTTTAATCTGACTTTCGGATGTTAACATGTGTTACTGTGGGAAATACATTCTCGCAATTGGGTTTATCATCTTTCATTCTTCAACAAACTTCTATAGAATCGCAGGCAAATCATTCATCAAATCTGAATAGCGCTCAATAAGCATTCCCAGTTTTCTCCGTCACCTGGTCTTACATACCAATTCATTATCTTCTTAAGAAGAATAATAATGTTCCGAAGGATAAACATATTTATTGGCTGAAATACCATTTACCACAAAACAGAAATCACTATATTATTCGCAGAGGAACATGAGAACTCATAGGCTTTCATGGACGACCGAAACTTGTTAAATTCTGTTCCTAAGAGATGGAAAAGATATTTTCAACATCAAGGCAATCTTTCGACTAGTCTGCAAAGGAGACAATGCAACACTCTAGTAATAGCGAGACGGTATATCATAATTGCCTGGAATTTCGACACACTTCGTGAAGCTCGAACCGTTATGGGTAGTTATGGGCTGAACTCAACTTTCTTTTTAAATACTAATAAAAATATAATAATATTGCTTCTGATTGGGAGGTAAAAGATATTTCCGTTCTGAGTGTTGGACTTCCAGTGGCCACCGGACTACCGATTAAACACATCCCTGGTCACACAAAGAACCTAGCCTGGTATTGTTTGTCACATAACTTCATACTAACCCTCTTTCATCGCGGATAGCAGCACCTTCAGGTTCCTGAGCCTTACATCCGTCTCTGCATCCATATTTTTTCATGCAGAGATGGATGGAAGGCGCAGGAAATACTGTCAATCGGTCAATGATGCCCTTATTCGTAAGAATGACCATCCCCACTTCAACACCTTTTATATAGCACGCCTATTTTCTTGGAGATGTGCAAACGGAACCTGGACCATCTTTTACATGCGAAGAAGTGTGCCAGGCGTGTTGTTTCTGGGCAAAATAAGTAAGCAGGATAGGGTAATTTTCCCATCTTATGCAGGTAAGACTGAAAATACTCGAATCCATTGAATAATTTAGTCAGGTTATAGTCAGTCACACTATGATTTCTACAGAACCAAGTCACTGGTCTCTGATGAGTCGTGCGGTCTATTGACTTCACTCTCCGTGTGCCCTCTTTTCTTTCCACAAAACTTGGGTACTTGTTCTTTCTTCTCGGCTAACCATTTCTCTATCCGACCATCCCCCCGACGTAAGTAGATTCATGTTCGATTTTCAGGAAGCAGCATTATGGGGATCAACCTCATACTGATAGAATTAATGATGACAATAACAACAATATAAGGTTCCTATTTGAATAGCATGAGAAAATAATACCAATCGGTGTCAATAAAGAGGAGTCAATAAATGCAGAAGTTTACTGTTGTTGAACGATAGGGGAGCAAATTGCAGAGCCTTGAACCTAGATCTGATAATTTCTGGGTGTATTGCGAAATATTTTCACGTCAGATATACAGTCGTTTGTTCAATCATCTTAATGTAATAGTGTTTGAAATTGTTAGGAAAGTTTTTCCAAATACAATGGAGCTTAAATTTGGAAACTTTTCCGATGAGAAGAATTTAAGACGATCAGCTAGAAGATTCCTGAGATTTCCAGCTTTTGTATGATCAGAACAAAGAATAATCAAGGTGAAATACTTCCTTTATGTCACTTTAATTGAAAAAGTATGGTGCACTCACTGAACAGAAGAAAATATGAGTTGATATCCAATATAGTGCAAACGAGGCTAAAAGAAAATGTACTGCGATTTCTAATACAAAAGAAAAATGAACACAATTTTAAATTTGCGAAAATTCCAAAGTGTAAGAACTAGCTGTTATTTTTTCTCAAAAACCTGGAAAGGACACAGCGTTTCATTAAACTCGGCTGCGTTTAAATCGATTATCTTTTATGCAAAAAATTGTATGTTGCTACATACTTGGTTTTATTAAGTCTCCCTTCGGAGAGCAATCGGGGTCCGAAAAATGGAATCTGCGAAGCTTCAGCTAGTGAGGATGATCCACAATATGAGAACGGAGACCAAATAGGAATTTGAACAGCCCTCATAATATTTGACAAAAAACACTAATACTATATAGGCTACTATTGCTACTTCAATTATAGCCAAAATTTCTTGATGCCACGAATTTCTATGCTAAAATTGATTTCAATTTCTCAGCTTTGTGGTTGATCGGAGTTGAAGTTTCTCAAGAATCGCCCATATATATTCTTTGATCCAGCTTATTTACTTATATAACATCCCAATGCATTCTGATAATATTTAAACATCACTCTATACGGTGACAGGATGCAAGATATCACAGGTTTAATAGCAGAATTCATCAGTTGCAACGTTCAGTCCATCAAATTCCGAGGATGTAAAATTCAAATTGACTCCCACAAGGCATAAACAACAAACTGCGAACTACGTGCAATGGAACAGCCAAGCAATTTGACCATAGGCTTTCATCAACAAGCAAAATGGATTGTAAATTTATTTACTAATAAAATGGCTGGCATAACTTTATGTCAGTATCGCTAACACTCCGAACAAACTCTCGATCTGACACTAACGAACGAAAATAATTGGAGATATCATTGGATTAGGGGCTTTCTTCTCATTTTTGCGAGACACAAGATTAACCCTCACAAAGCTTCTGCATGAAAACGCAACACACTCATTAATCTACTTCTACCTTTTCTTTCTCTTCCTGGAAGAACTCTCCTCAGAGCGTAAGTATTGTATGTAGCTACGCTGTGGTTACGCTCTTTACCAAATGACGAAGAATATCAAAAATATAGGGTGGGCCATATAAAATTTTAAATTTAAAAAGTCAATAAAAAAACGGCTCAATATTTTTCAAAGATTGAACATTAATTTGAAAGGTAATTTTATGAAATTTATTTGTGGAAAACAATTTCGGATAAATTACCACCACGGCTGAGTTTACAGTAGCTCATCCGATCCACCCAATTTTGAGGACTTTCTCGATCGTTTCAGGCCTTATGGCAGCAACAGCAGCTTGAATCTCGTACTTTAGACCTTCAATTGTTTTTGGATGGTTGGCGTAACATTTATCTTTAACAGCGCCCCAAAGAAAATAGTTAAATTGCAGTTAAATCGCAGCTTCTGGGAGGCCAATTCACATGCGATTTTCGAAGATAGGGCGCAAAAGATTGAGTGTAGAGTTTGCTGTATGGCACGTAGCGCCGTCTTGCTGGAACCAAATGGTGTCCAAGTCTTCCTCTTCAATTTGCTTGAAGAAAAATTCGGATAACATTACGCGATATCGCTCAGCATTGAGGGTTACGGCGGCTCCTTCTTCATTTTCGAAGAAAAATGGGCCGATAATTCCCCCAGACCAAAATCCGCACCATACAGTGACTCGTGCTGGGTGCATTGACTTCTCGACAATTACGTGCGGATTTTCTGTGCCCCAAATGCGACAATTCTGCTTGTTAACGTAACCATCGAGGTGGAAATGAGCCTCATCTGAAAAGATGATTTTCGGTAAAATTGACCATCCTCGGTCAAACGATCTTCCGCCCAATCTGCGAACTGTAAAGGGCTCGGATGGTCAAGTGGCTTCAGCTGCTGCACCAATTGAACTTTATATGGCTTCATAGCGAGATCTTGACGTGATGGCACTTTTTGTCTGTCCATTTTTTTGCCAAATTTCTCACAGTTTGGGTTGAAGACTCACCACTTTGGAAAAAAGTTTTCAATATTTCCCAGTTTTCTTCTAGCGAATAGCGTATATTTTATACTTTTCACGAAATATCTGTCACTTTCCGAATGGTATTTGACGTTTCCAATGTCGAAATATAGATAGTTCAAATTTAAAACGCTAGATGGCCCACCCTATACCATCAAGTCCGTTTGGAAGAGAACAGCTTGAACATTTTTTTGGGACAGAAAAGCATAAGTCCAGAAGTAAATGATATTTTATGCTCTGGTAGTCAAGTTGGTTGCCAACTGTTCAACAATTACAGGCGTAGTGGTTGTGATGGGATCCACAGAAAGCCTAGTAGCTGTGTCAGCAACTGCATTAATAAGAACATCTCCAGAAACGATCATTGCCCTCGATCGTTTCTGGAGATGTTATATATATATAATATGGAGACCCCTAGGAACGTTGAATGATTGGTTGTGATGAATCGCTATTTCAGTATTACGACGCCTAAGCAAATCCAACTTAATTGTTGATGAAAAAGGTGAAAGTGAAAAAGAAAACAAGTCCAAGGGGTAAACGGTAACACAGTTCTAGAGGCAAGCCTTACAACAAGCAAACCCATAGTTAACCCATATAAAATGTTCTAACCCATATAGAATAAAAATGAACGCAGTAAAAATATTAACTTCTGGCGACATAGTTTCCAAAGCGTAAGTATTTTAATACAAATTCAGTAAAAGATTTTTAACCTAATAAGTTGGTAAGATTCTGAGTTCAATGTGTAAACACCAAATGCCAAAACAATGAGAGTGCCTTTGAAATTATTTCTAAGCGAATTTATCGTCACGAAATATTGAAATATTTACCGCGCAAGGATGATCAAATTTACACTCACGATGTTTGCAATTTAAATGTTTTATGAAATTTGAATGTGCAGATTGCGTTTTAAAGAGACACCTAGTCATGATCTGCTCTTAGCTGTGCTGAACACAAATGGAGAAACATGTGTCAACACTCACAGATTGATTGTGCTAACCGCAATTTAGAAAGAGGCGCATAAAGTGTTGCTGTTATATCTCATAGTGGAAAAGAAGTCGGAAAAGTAGAATTTAAGCCCCAGTTATTTAAGTTATTGAGTTGAGACCGCTGTCTGTAACATGAATTTCAATGGAGAAGCTACTCGTGTATGTATAAACCCACCCCACGTTTCAAAACCTTCTTGAGCCTTAACAGCGGATAAAACTTCTGTCATTTGTCTTATCTGGTCTGTTTAAATTTGTATTAAGTTATATTGTCTTCTAATTGACGTTTCATTAGCAAAAGAATCTAAGTTTTTAAATAAATGGTCTCATTCGCGAAAAAGTTCATGGAGAACCTATTAATCATTACCATTGGCCTTGCTGGTCTCGGGTATTTTCTAAAGTTACACGTTTTTGAAAACATCAATAGGAACGTAATGGGGACTACAACGCTATTGTCACGATCAAGTTACCTGATCAGCTACAAGCTTAAAGGCCGAAATACAATACTGCGAGACGACGATGCCAGAGCGTGACGAGAGTCTCGCAGCAAAAGTCAAGCAGTTTTCGTAACATGCATTTGTATACGAAAACATACAATGATTGCGATGTGTCAATGCGGGGCGAGAAATATTCGGAAAAACGAAAATTCCTCGCAAAGAGGTGCGTGACGCTTGTCAGATGCTCTATGGCGCTTAAATGAAATTTGAAATTCAAACGCCTTTATTACTTTTTAAGTACTAGGGTTATTCTGAATGAGTTTTGAATGAAAATTTCGTGCATCCTTGTTGAGGCTATTATTTGCCAAACGAAAGAAAATTCGAAATTCAAATTTTTTAAAAATAAAAAACAATTTTAATCCAATTTCATTTCACGTCACCTATTTGACATTTGTCATATGAATATTATTCTTCCTCGCATCGCGAGCATTGTAAATTGAATGCTTTTCGGCACGACGAACGAGAATCGCATCGCGCTCTCGCATCGCCGTCACGCAGTATTGTATCTTGGCCTTAAGCCAGAAAACACGTCTTAAGTAGTTCACAATTTTGAAATGTGATTGCCTCGGCAATTCTAGTGATGCAATTCCATCATATAGTTCAGTAATTATTTGACGCAATGCCCGATCTTTTAAAGGGCAACTTTCAAAAAATTACAAAAAGTTTATCCTAGTCAGAAAAACACACATTCACCGGTATTTCTGAGTTCTGAAGCAATTGTAGGAATTGATTTTTCGAATGACTTTGGTGTACTGGCATAGAGTAAGGCCACTCAGCACGATCACCCCCGAGCGACTTCTCTCAGAAAAAAGATATAAAATGAAGTATCAAAATGTAAAGATTTGAGATAGGATTGCTTGTTTGTCAAAATTCATCTATCAGAACAAAATTTTACATCCTTCAAAATTTCCTTAGATTGGCAGGTTATCCGAAGTGTTGTTTTGTACTTTACTATGGTACAAGGCAAAGTAAAGCTACCATAGCGTTATCACTGAAAAGCACTAAAAGTCTGGAGGAGGGCATCACAAAGAAAGAGATACGAATACCCTTTGTAGCAAATAAAGAGCTTGGTGAGATCGCGATGACTAGTTCTCTGAGCTGCAATGTTTGTGAGAACCTCTCATTGTGTATGAATACAAAATTTAATTTAAGAGAATGTGGATGCGTAACGCTTCGGACCTTATTCCTTATGACCTATGTCCAACAAGTTTAGCTTGAAAATACAAACCATCTGGAAAGTTAGAGTCGACTACCGTTAGATTGAGTGTTTTTTGGTAGTATTCTGCTTGTTAATGATTCTATAATGCCTCAAAGTGTTAGCGCTTCAGTACCTATGCTTTGTTTCTGGTTACATTTGTCAAGTTGTTTCTGTTGTAAGTTTTTTTTCGACATGTCTTCGAACGTTTAAACAACTTCGAATTTTAATATTCTTTTGGGGTTCTTAATTATATCGCACGAATATTTGGACGAAATGCTATTAACACAGGCCGGATGTTTTGCCATACACCTGGTGGAGCTAGAACAGGAACAGAACGTCCATATATGGTCCATTTAAAGTGGAAACTCGATGTAAAATTTACTCTTGGACGTTTCATATTTTTACACTGAAGAATTTTTACAGTTGAGTTGAGGTCTTTTTGGGGTAAATGTCATTTCATGGTTCGTTACGTCTTTTTCTTTTCTTAAAAATGTTCCGTCCAGGACTGAGAAAGTAGCGTTGGATTTGTAACTTTTTGTTAATTAATTACTTGTCCGTCTATTTTCTTTCCTTTATTAATCCTACTATTGCCAGTATATCTAGTCTTGCCCCTTAGATAATTTTGTTTTTTGTCATTGAGCCATTACTCGATCTTTTCCCAATTCAGTAAAACGTAATTTCTGTGGTATTAAATATCTTGATGTATTCTGAATTTAACAGTTTTCCGGTAGCTTTATATTAAATTGCATAAAACTTTCCTCATGAACAAGCAGTATTGCATAAGTAGTAATATATGTCGTAGTCACGTGTATAATTCTACAAAAAAAGTTCTATACGCACTTACTCTTCACGAAATATATTAAAACATATATAAAACATATTTATATTTAATATACTCGAAACGATAACTTAAAAGGAAGCTTGTGGCTTTCAGAGATATACTTTCAGAGCTCGTATATATTGCTAAAGAATTTTGAAGAGCTTCATCATTTATGTCAACAATTCTTGGGGAAAAGGAAATCGAACGAAACCAAAAAAAAAAAATTAATGTGATATAGACAAACAAATGTTTGCTAAGATAGCATTTTCAGTTCTTTAGACAGGCGAGGCGTTTACCATTTGATATTACAAAATAAGTTTATTTTAAAAAATTGAAGCAAACAATTATTAAAAACAAATTTTTATAATTTTATCGCCGGGGCATAAAACACTATATTGGCACAGGTAAATCTTTCTTGAAATTGAAATGTTCTTTATCGAGCCTTTAACGTTTTCGCGGGTCCATAAGATAATTTGGAAGACTTTTTGCTCTAAACAAATGTCTTCAATTCTAATACAATTATATGAATTTGTTGCGTCCCCATGCAACGAAACATTTTTAAATGACATATGACATCAAAGTCAACTGCACTTTAACCGACGATTTTCGATTCACAATAAATATTTAAAATATTTTTAAATTATAACATTGTAACGATCAAATTTTCTGGTTTATCACTGAATTCTTATTTGCTTAATTTAAATATTAATAAATGAAAGTTTTCTAGAATTCATAAACTAATCATCAATAAGACCTTTCAATTGTTATGATCGGTTTTTTCGAACAACACACGTATAAGTTTAACACCAAAGTCACAAAAATACGTTTAAAAAATTTTACTCACAAATCCTATTTCTACAGCTGGTCCTGTGCAGTCTGCTCTTCCCACGCCGATTTTATATTGCGGATTAGCATTGACACTAAGATCCAATACCACAAATAGAATGTAGATAATAATTCTAAGATTCATGATGTCTTCGGTGTCGGGTTCGATATGATCCTAGGACCAGACGAGAATGCTTGTGAATGTGTTGCTCGGATATGTATAACTCCCGCCGTGGAACTCTAGATGTGATCTCAGCCCAAGTATGCACTGAAAGAATACAACAAAGGGTAATTCAGTACCATTCATACTTGTTCGGTTAATATATCTGGCTGAATGATCTTGTAGTTCTTTAAAACATTTGTTTTTTTTTGTATGATGTATGTTTGTATTTTTGTACGATACTCTACAGTGCAGATGCACCACGGAGGAAGAATTAACACCACATATGCGGAAGGTGAAGTGAAAACGTTTTGATTTATAAAGTTTACCATTAATTTTTTATGTTAATGCAAGTTTTTTTTTACATAGTAACACGCTGCTCGGACTTCCTTTATGTGGTCAATTTTTAATAGTGCAATCATTAGTTTAGTTTTATATCATAAATATAATGAATATCGCCCCATTTTTGTGTATTTGTTTAATTTATAGTCTAGTAGCCTGTATTCAATAAAATCTCGTAAAAAGGATACACACTTTGTGAGTGATCAATTTGATAAAAGTTCGCACAGGTGACATCTCGTTATTCACACCATACATAAGGATATTATAAGGCTTATGTAGACCTTCATCCTGATAAAATATGGACCATGTTCAAACAACATTAATAAAGACATTCTGAAAAATACGGGTCGAGAACGAAGCAGTCTTTCACTTGACCCGCTCCGAAGCGGAAAAAGTAGGGATGAAGACTCTACATATCAACCCCGACAAAAGCAAATAGAATAACATTCTACTTCATCTGCATCCCATCTCAGGTGTATTAGATTCGTCCTGATCGAATATGAAATTTTTTAGTGTCTATCTCATGCAGGTTTAGCCAATGTCATCCTATGAAAAACTCTTAGTGAACTGGAAGAAACTGTAAGGAATAGTGAAGGGGGAGTCCTTGTTGGGGGGGCTGTTAACGCCAAGACAGTTGAATTGGAAATGCTTCATTCCCTTTCTACGGGAAAACGAATCCTAAAAGTGGTTCTAAATGCCAAGACCAGACTGGTCGTTATGAGTGTTTAAACGACATCAACCTTTCGCTTGAGTGTTTGCATAAGAACCATTTAATACGGGGATGTTTGGAAGTTCTTTCCATCTATGATTCAGAAATGAAGGGTGGTTGCTTTTCGATGGTCGATCATCAGTACATGGTATTCGAAATTGGTAAGCGTGTTTTTCGACGTACTATAACCGAGATTCCCACCCATAAGCTGGAACTTTAGAAAAATGAACACGTTGGCTTAAACATTTTAGAGGGACTATGACGGAAATAACGGCAGAGAATGCAGGAGCCGCAGCCGTAAACATGGTGGACGTTGCCATGGGTCCGATCACGTCTGTTTTCTTGGCCTTGCAAACGGCCATGACATCATAAGAAAATGCCGAACGCGACGCTATCGAATTCGTAGTTCAAAATAGTCAACAGTTGCTCGCAGTGAATTCTGATAAAATACTCCTTCCCTGGCTGATATTGGCAGCAAAGTAAGTTGCTGCCAAAGTTTTCTTTATATCGATAGGGACTGGGCCGATTGAAGTTATAAGTATAATATCAGAACGGATTTATGCGTTTTACTCCAAGCCGAACAAACATTCTGTGTGATCATGGTGGCAAAAATGGATGGGGTTGTTTCCCTATTTTCCTCGCGCATCCCCGTCATTTTGGCGACCCAATTGAAGAAAGTCCTATTGATTGCTACTCTTTAGCGCGGATGAGCCAGACCAAGTTAGTAACAGGCACAACACTGAATTGGACTGGGTGGCATCCCAGTAGAAAAGATGCTAGTTGTCAAATTCAGCTTGTTCAACCATATTTCTAAGTTATGGTGCAGCCTCCCTTACAAACAGACTCCTCATTGCTTTCTAAGTCTGCCTGTTTTCAGCTATTCTCATCCATTCTCATTTAATATGTCGGTAAGAGTACCTGTAGAAGATAGTGCTTTACGCACTACAGGCAATATGCTTGGGGAAAGCGAGGCTGTTGCTGATAAGCTAAGGAAAGGGAAATAAAGTCCTACCCCTGCGTATGCTTGACGCCGTGTTGAAATAAATCAACGTAGGGTATCTGTCAATCCAATAAATCGGCTTCTGTGCTAGATAATCCACCATTGGTATGTGGTGCATGCGTTTCAGCGGGGAAAACCACACAACCAAAATTAAAAGCGTCTTATTTTGCTTATTTCACTCAACGTGAGGGGTGACTTCAATTTCTTTTAATGAAGGGATACTAGGGGAATACTGTAAGTGAATACTGTAAGACGACAAGATGGACTATGTGTAAACTATAGTACTACACATGGCGAGCTAAGGGCCAATGCTGGTCTATGCTATTTTCCAGCAAGTGGACCCCAGTACAAATAATAATACTAGACGAATACTAGTGGATCTTTCAACATATAACATAGGACTTTATGTACAGATACACACGGATTACCTCAGAAAGCTTATCTATTTCAATTTAAGGAACGGAACGCATCGTCCAACGAGCGCTTGCTACTGCAACTACGCTAATTGATGACAGACTAAGATGCATAACCTATCACTGCAAAGAATTTGGGGTAGTCATACTAGTTAAAAAGCCCAGCCAAACAGTTACTCCTATTCAACGCCGGCCTGCAGATTGGAAGAAAGAGAGACTATGTGAGCATATCCGAGTTGATTGGAGCCTATTACCGCAGCGGTATGACTTCAGGCCTGAACAATCCATGATCGTTACAATTACAAAACTAGAGGACGCAGTCCAGCGGGAATAAGCCCACAATCATCCATCGAGACGAATCATACTGTTAATAACACTCGATGTTTAATACTTTCAATTTCACCAGGTAGATATATGTTCTCGGTGCTCTGGAATATTTATGGGTGTGGAAGTATCTGATGCTGATATCTAGGGATAACTCAAGAGCCAGAGGAGTGCCAATGGTACACTGGGGGCAAAGAATGGATCACCTGTGGCCCAAGGTTCCATTCTTGGTCCAGAACTGTGGTCTCGTTCGACGAGATTTTCACGACACAGCTACCACACTATTCGCGTCAGATCGGGTTTGTTGATATCGTATCAGCAGTAGTCCATTTATAGTGTCGAACAAACGCTACTCGAATTAGGTACGATACGAGTACTGCACCGAGTGAGCGAGTGGATGGCCAGCCGCGGGTTTAGTCTGGCGCTGTATTACCCGAGGATGTCATATTAACCCAGAAGTGGATATTCCGTGTCATGATCGTTCGGGGTGGAAAAACGATCATCGAGTCGAAGATGAGATTTTTTGATCAGGTCTGAATGTCATCAGATAAAGCTGCTAAGGGAGTGTCGGCTCTCAGTCGCCTGATGGCCAACACTAGTCTAGATGGACTAGTCTAGAGTGAGAAGCGTTGTGATAGACTCAATGCTATTGCATGGCTCCAGGTCTGCAATGACGGCCTTAGTAAAGAGTCGCACTGAGGGCGTTCCGCACGAGTACAGAGGCAAAAAGATTTGTGGATAGCAGTTTTCGAGCCTTCTTACGTAGAAGAAGTTGTTCGCCAAAAGGATAGATGAAGGACCTTCGCTTTGTGTCAGGAAATGTGGGTAAACCAAGAGCTAAACAGTTGGATCGCGCGACTCATCAATGACCTGGGGCCGTGGTTGTGCAGAAAGCATGGTACGCATGGTAGGCATGCGTATTTTCAGTCTTACTTGTATAAGATGGGAAAGTAACCATTCTCTGTTAGCTTGTTCTGCTTGGGGAAGACAGATGGCGTTTTAGGTATCACCGATGAGGACTAGTCCAAAGTAATGTGTCAAACAGATCCAGTGACAAGGGAAGTGTTCAGTCGGTAGTCCGGTTGCCACTGGGAGTCCGACACTCATGGCATACATAATTTTCACATCTCAACCTCAAAAAAAAATATTATAATTATTATTTTATTATGTACGCTTTGTGTAGAGCTGCCTTGTAAATGTAATAAATATTTGCATAGACGGGGTTGTGAACTATTATTTTAAATTAAGGTTCGCAGCCTTTGGACAATAAATGACCCAACTCATGCAATATAAAACTTAAGCATCAAAATGTTTGTGGGAAGATTATTACATGTTCATGTCGCATTCACCCGATCATATTTTCATTATATTCACTTGCATGAAAACAGAAATAATATTAATCTGTTATTTCAATAAATGAAAGTTTAAACATGATACCGAAAAGGTAACATGTTTAATCAAGGTAATGTAGTTGAAGCATATTTTAGAACACGCATGCATAAAAAGTCAACTTTAGTATTGAATTTTATCATGAAATTATAAAGAATGTTTTTTTTTACCATTTCCTGCAAGGAACGAAATGTTTTTCTTCGTAAATAGTCCCTGATACTCGCAAATCCGATACACGCGAATCAAGCGGCACATATGTGAACACATTTATGGTACCAAGATATGAATTTCTTCTTTTTATATGGTTGGATTATAAAAACTTTCTGATAATTGTGCATATGTTGATTATGATAAAATATCGGTTTCGTATAGGCAAGTTAAGTTTATTTTCGTCAGAATAATTTTATCAAATACTTCTAACGTTGGAACATGTGCATTCAGTTATTTATAACATAGTGAAAACTAGAATATTTTTACATTCAATATGTAGCAAGTCATGGGAAGTTCATTGATTTAATAATAAAATTTTTTGATTTCCTTTGAAATATTTGTAAATATTTTAGTAGATAAATATAGAAGATTATATAAAAACCAGTCATCCAATGACAACGTATATCACCCGTACTATGTACATTATTTACACTATTACATTATTTTGTATTTTGTACAAAAATACGTTTTTAAGTGAGGAGTGTAGTAAGATAATAAAATTTAACAGGCTTCATTGAAAACAATTCTTCGTAAAAAAAGCAAATTAATTTGCACTCGATTTAAATCTAAAAGCAAAAATCTAGTCATGTTTGATAAAAGTGAAAATCGGGAGTCCAATTGTATAATTATGTTAATCAATAATTATTTAAAAAACCCTTAAAAGTAAATAGAAATTAAAAACTTGCGGCTTCCCTATTTTGATTTAGTTCGATTGATCAGCATTCAATTCAAAATTATGTTAGGCATTTCTTCATTGAGGGTTTTGAAAGTTCACACGGGGAGTTAATTGCAACCGATAATAATTTCGTTTCTAAGCTAACTGATAGTGATGTGTTGCCTCCCATACATATAAATTGAACGCGATATTATGTTCAAAACGTGTTAAAATACGTTTAATTTCGAACTTGAAACTGGCTAATGAAGGAAACGCATGATTTGCATAGTTCTGTCGGAAAATAAAATATCACTCCTCTTTCATTCCCTTATTTCATCATCGAAAAAAGGCATCAAAGTGAAGCATACCGGTGCACTTTTCTGAGATCATTTTTGTGGCCACAACGGATAATTGAATTCTTCCCTAAAATGAAAAAAAAAACTGTCAATATGACTCTGCTTCTACCTCTGAAATTTATGCTCATTCTTGGTAGATCCTCAGCAATCAGATAGTGTCAATAATATCACCCAATTCATCTAAGTTAATTTTCTTCTCACTTGTATTAATGTTATGAAAATACGATATTCTCCAATTTGTTTGTTCTATCCTTTTGTTCTTTTGTGAAGTCAACACCAGCTTACTTATGTGCTAAAGTAATCAGAGGTATAATAAATGTTTCCGATTCTTGTAGTGGAATATGAAAGAAACCAAGCAGCCTCTCCTTCTACAATAATATTTATTTTCTTATATACGCGTATTTCGGGAGCGACTTACTACCGTCTTCAGTACTTAGCCATAGCGTAATAACATACAACGATAACACTCTGACCATCGACCGATCTAACGAATATTGCAGAATTGTGTTGGTGTTAGTAAAAATTTTTATTTTTTGCTCGTTTTGTGTACAAGCTAAATGAAAATAGATAGAGTAAATAGAGGAAAATAAACTTTTTCACTAACACCAATGCAATTCTGCATTATTCGTTGAATACCGTTAGATCAGTCGTTTGTTCGGAGTGTTATCGCTGTATGTTGTTACGCTTTGACTTAGCTACTAAATCATTGATAAAATTTGAACTGCTTAAATAGCATCAAGAGTGTGGCATTTTTTTGTGTATTTGGCTAATGTTAGATTTTCATTGTCAACTTGATGCCCTTTTTCGATCATGTGTAAAGCAAGTGCGGATCGAATCGTGCTGAGTCCTCGTTTTCCCCGTTGCTTATTTCCTTGATATGCTCGTTGAATCGGACTGTTAGGAGTCTTTTTGTCTGGCCGATGTAACATTGGTTGCAATCCTGACAGCTGATTTTATACACTCCATTTTTTTCACATAACTGCAGTGGGTCCTTCTCACTTCCCAATCGATTTGAGTGTGGTGCCTTGGCTGGATGCTACGATGCGGATGTTGTAATGTTTCAGGAGAGCATTCGTTTTATAAAAATACTCAGACATCGGGATTCTTATCCATTTCATGTCCTCTATAGTCTGGACTGTAGATAATGTGGCATGTTCATTCAAAAAAAAACTTTTTTCTGTTTTTTCTCTATTAGCTTCAATATAGTATCTGCGGAGTTCCCATTTTTAATTGTAGTGTCCAATATTTATCGTTTTTCTTTGTTGAATCCATCTTGAGTTAGAGGGGTAAGTCACAAGTCTATACACGAATGCGTTGTAGGCCGCCATCTTTTATGCAACTGGGTGTGCTGAAGTCGCCACCAATGTCCTTTGTGTTGTAATCCATCGCTGCCCAGAATAAGATGCCGACCCAAAATTCATAAGGAAGGAAACGAAATGAGGGAGATAATCGCCGACTCAAATTCCCCGACTTATAATATCAGTCGACCCAGTCGAAAGCATAAACAGATGGCTGCAATACTTCATGAAGCTTTTCACATTGCCTCCAACAACAATTGAAGCTGTCAACGTTCCAGAAGTGAAGAAATGAAGAAGTGAAGAAAGACGGAATATAAGCAGTACTTGACCTCAAAAAAATAAGGCCTCTAGAAAAGGAGTTACAGCAGTGCTGCAGTAAAGTGACCCCAACTAAATGTCCTTCTTCTACGCTTGATTTGTAAATTATGATCAGAGAAGTTACCAGTGAATTGCCGAAAAGGATTAAATGAAATTTACGGAGGCATCGCGTCATGTTAAAGTGATCTACAAAACTATAGAAAGAAAATTAAAGCCGTAATATGTGAACATTATAGGAGAATATAGGGAGGGTTACTTAGTTGACAGTCTACATAAGATCAAATAGTCTCTGTTAATCACGTGCTTGAAAAGTACTGGAAATACACGTTCACCAACTCTTCTTAGGCTTTAAGTCAGCATACGAGAGTATCGAAAGAAATGCACTGTCTGAGCAAAACTAGTGCGCATGTTCCTAGTAACAATACTTAACACAGAGTCTCCTTTGAAGTATACGGAGAACTTTTGGAAGATTCAAAATGAAATAAAGCTTGGAACAAGAGGATGGACTTGACTCAATGCTCTTTCATATTGCGCTAATCCAAAGCATCGGAAGGGCAATAGCTGAAATCTCTGATTCAAACATGTTCGAATCCACACAAATGGTATGCTGATTATGTCAATATTAGGACTTGATCAATCCAAAGAAGTGTTTTTGAGTCAAGGATTTGAATTACACCGAAATTAAAGCAAAAACTCATGACTCAAACTAGGACGTACACTCGAGGACCCATCTACTTGGTCTACAGTGGGCGGTTGAAAGAAAACCGGCTGCCCAAAAGAACATTGAAGGGTAGAGCCCAAAGCAAACGTCCACCAGGAAGATCAACGACTCGATGGGACACGATACGACATGATACAAAGACATGTTTCTTGCAGCTTTCGGAAATATAATAATTTTTGTTAAATACTTTGATTTTTAATGCTAACAACGGACGTCCCAGAGCAATAGTATACGTGTGTATCTGGTGGTATCTCATTGTCAAAGTTAAAATTAAGGTAAACGTTTTTTCCCCTTTAATTAAGAACTCGGCAATACACGGTCCCAAACCCCGTTAAGAAATGAGGAGGGATCTCTTCGTTTCCCCCACCAACAGCTTCCATGGTTCCTCGTCCCGAATCCCATGCAAAAACTGTAGCAAATAGTCTCGGGGTTACATGTTGGGTATACTGGTTTCCCAATCATGGGTCATTAAAAGACGGGAAATGCCAATAACTGTAAATGCACTTACAGCTCTGCTACTCAATCCTACTTAGACTTCTTTGTAATGAAGGAGGAGGGTGAAGGCGAGTAGTCTGCATCTGATAATAAAATCAAAATAATAACCATGCTGCCGGGGTGGATGTTGGGCGACAGGTGAACTACCCGTGCATATACAACCCTTTAATAGTTTCGAAACCTGCAGCATCGCCTCGGAATGGATTCAGCCTACAACAATGACCTGAATCACTGAATGACTTTCGCGCTGTTTCCTCTTCAAAATTTTGTTGATAAACGTACAGACCCCGACCGAAGAGAGGAGAGTATGAAAATCCCAGAAGAGTGGCAAATAACATAATTAGAATTAAGAAACGAAACGCTATAACCACTAATTAAGGAGCGTCGATGTAAGTCTAGCGAGCAAGAACATAAGAGAAGCATAGAAAGCTTGAAGCCAGGTTATCAGCCCAAAACCACGCTCTGCGGTGATGCCATTGGCAACATCATCGCTGATGAAAACAGGATTAACAAAAAGTTGGATTCATAATTCAAGAAACTTCTTAATCGGCCACAAAGCTCCAGAACTTTAGAGCCTATAGGTAATGCTGGAGAGCTTCATTAAATATGGTGGAAGCAGTGTTCAGAAAGCCATCCAACAAATCAAACAGCAAATCAGGGAAAAGCATATTCCGAATGAGTTAACCCAATCAATTTTATTTCCTATCCACAATAAGTGTGAAAAATTACAGTGCAAAAAATATTGAGGCACTTGTACGACGTACAAAATATTGTCTAAGATTTTAGAAATAAAATCAGAGCATACGCCATGATTGAGGAATATTAAGATGGCTTTAGGACTGCAAAATCAACTATAGACCAATTGTTTACTGTCAAGCACGTTTGTTAGATTTTCGTTGAATTTAAGTAAGCATAAGATAGATCGTAACATACTGTATGACATAATGCTTAATTTTGGTATCCCAGCCAAAGGGTGTCGCCGGATAAGTATGACGAGTTGGCCCCCAAAAAGGAATCTATATCGAAACTTATGTTTTAATATCTATTTGATGTACAAACGTGATTTATGTACTTTTCGCGTCCGACTTCGGCTTTGACCTTGAGATATAGGAAAAAATAACCGTAAGCATAACAATTTTTCAAAAAAATATATCTCAAAAACTAATTAAGCTAGAGACGTGAAACCAACGCGAGGCTTTAGGTAACTCTCCAGTAAATATTATATATATATTTTTTTTAGATTTTTAAAAATATTTTTTCATAAAGAAAAGTAAAAAAGCAAATAAATAATAATTTTTTTATGTTCTCTGTAAGTTACAATCACCTAAATAATATATGTTATGCTCCTTTATATGCACTACCACGCATAAAAATTGCGTGAGTAAAAAATTGGTACAACACTTCGAAAAAAAATAAAATGTGATTCGCGCCTTGTCATGTACAGGTATACACGTGACTACTTTTATCTATACGTGGGTGTTCCGTCTCGTAACATGCATTCATAGAACGAGATAGTATCCTTCACCGATCTATTTATTTATTTTGTAACTTTACTACTTCCTTGCAAGTAATTTAATTACAACGTAGGTCGACATTCCAAGAACTCAAAAGTGCAAAATAATTAGTGATTGTTATAAACTTTGCTGGACGGCTTAGAAAATATGTTTTGAATTTTAAATCCGATCAACTTAATCAAATGATAAATGAACAATTTAATAGAGAGTAGAACTATAGCGAAATAATAAAGTGAAACTATCGGGGAAACTGTTTTATTCCATGTGTGTTTAGACGCGACAGTGTGCTAGGTTGTAAGCAAATTCGTTCGGACTTAGTTTCACGCTGTTTATTAAATCAAATATCTTCCAACATCGCATTGTCCTCGATATTGTTCTAAGAGGTAGCTCGTGAGTTGGATTCTTTGGTATTTTGTTTCAAGACTCTAAAATTCGTAACAGCTAAGCCAAATTGTTATTAGTAATGTCGGACAAGTGTAAAAACTGTAACAAGTCCCTTCGTGAAATTAATGGTTATAAAAAAGTTATAAGAACTGAAAAGATGCTAAATTCATCCTATATATTAACAAAAAAGCTTCTTGTTCGAAATGTACATCGTTTGTCGAGATGCCGTTAAGCACGGAAGTATGCGATGAATAATCAGCGACTACTGGAGTGACAGAAGAAACTTATGTTAACTCCAACGATTCAAATACAGCGACAGCGATGTTACTTATTAATATCATCTGAGCGAAGACTATATTGAAATTCCATTTCAACGTGTTCCATCTGCTCGCAGGTATTGCATTATATGTTA
Source organism: Stratiomys singularior (assembly GCA_954870665.1). Lineage (NCBI taxonomy): Eukaryota > Metazoa > Arthropoda > Insecta > Diptera > Stratiomyidae > Stratiomys > Stratiomys singularior. The sequence continues at coordinate 108,828,177 of OX940877.1, read as the reverse complement.
AAAAACAACAGATCTCAAGACAATATGTTTAGAAACACGAATACAAATATTAATAAAAAAAAATATTCATACCAAAAAGGTGATCGGTGTTGTTCGACGCATTCAATAGGTGAATATTTTTATGAAAATGATTTATCTCATCTTCGTATAGTTTCTAATACCGTTACAAAAGCAAAAACAGAATTGGCACTTTTTTTAACACTCTGTCAAATAAATCCCAGTCATATTCGATAGAATGAACGAACTTGATCTGTCAGAAGATCAAGTAAAAGCTTTAATTGGGTTATCTTGGAAAAGTGTTTAGCTATAATTATATTTTTTTAAGCTGAAGACCGGAAACTCACACCAAACAAAAGCTAGTATTTTTGGTTTACTTTACGGCCAACAAGTCTCCGGATATTTCACACAAATAATAAAAGCTTTGAAAAAGACATTTTACCATTTGGGATTCAACGCTATTTCTCGATAGCGAACAACTTATAGCGAACATCTAAAATACTGCAAGAAAATTATTAAATGTTGATGAACATCAACCTGTATTGATTGTAGAGGCAGCGTATATACGACACCAAAAAAGTAAAAATAATTATTATCAAATGAGATCATACTCAGGACAATAAAGGACTCATCTATGTAAACCTTTCACAATATGTACAACAAATGTATGGCTTTTTCGATGATTTTGCTGGGCCTTGTTAAGGGACCCTAAATGTTGCTTCAAGTATGAAAATTATTTTAGAGGATCAATTAGGCCTGAAAAAACTTCTGTTACCTGTTGATATCTTCATTGTAGATCGTGGACTTAGTAATATCGTAGAGCTTTTGAATCACAAGGGTTTTATCGTTCTTATGCCAGCTTTTAAAGGTAATAAGCCTCGACCGGCTACATAAGAAGACAGGTAACGAAAATCAGGCGGGTGGTAGAAGCTGTTCTAGAATACTAGAAAAGACTAGAATAGAAGTACTAGAATAGACGTGCAAAATACTTTGAGCCAAGAAGTACAAAACTTGTGTTGGAACCGAAAGAAAACCTTAAACGTTTAATATCATCTGAACTACTTGTTTGATTGAAGATCAGTTCAAGATTTAACTCTCAGGCTCGTACCAATTTTCACAAGCTCTATCTTAATTGGCCGATATTATGGATGATCAAAATAATCTTTAAGTACAATATGTAAAATCAGAACCTTGTATCATTTAAGCAGGAGTAAAATCAAGATATATAAATAGTAAAATCCAGCGCATATACATTCATCATATTGGGAGTACAAATTAATTCGGTCCGTTTTTTTGTGGTCAAAAATGCATTTATTTCAAAATAAAAAGAATTAAAAGATTAAGCAAAGTATCGTCCATAAGTAGTTACTACTTTTTCCCACCTCTCAGGCAATTTTTGAATTCCCTCTCGAAAAAATGTCTCGTCTTTTGAGGTGATCCAAGTTAGAAGCCAATTTTCGATTTCTGCGAAAGAAGTGAACCGATGACCTGCCAAATCGTGCTGCATCCGTCGGAACAACCAGTAATCAGAAGGAGCAATGTCCGGAGAATACGGCGGATGCGGCAAAATATCCCACTTGAGCGTTTCCAAATATTTTTTCACGACTTTTGCGACATGAGGCCGAGCGGTATCATGCAGGAGAATAACTTTGTCATGTCTTTGCTTGTATTCCGGCCGTTTTTCTCGTAATGCACGGCTCAAACGCATCGATTGCAGCCTATACCGATCGCCCATTATGGTCTCGCCAGGTTGTAGCAGCTCATAGTACACAACACCCTTTTGGTCTCACCAGATACACAACAAGACCTTCGAACCATGAATATTCGGCTTTGGTGTTGATGTTGAGGTTGATGGCAACGATTGACCGGGCATAGCGTAGTATTTTTTCTTCTTGGGGTTATCATAGAATACCCATTTTTCGTCCCCAGTAATAATTCGATGTAAAAAACCTTTTCTTTGTTGCCTTTGAATCAGCTGCTCGCAAGTGAAAAGTCGCCTTTCAATATCTCTCAGCTTCAGTTCATAAGGAACCCAATTGCCTTGCTTTTGAATCATTCCCATGGAATTTAATCGTACAGAAACTGCTTGTTGTGTCACTTCTAAAGATTCTGCAAACTCCTCTTGCGTTTGACTCAGATCTTCATCGAGCAATGCCTCCAACTGTTTGTCTTCGAATTTTTTTGGTTGTCTAGAGCGAGGCTTGTCTTCAACGCTGAAATCTCCATTCTTGAAACGTCGAAACCATTCCCTACATGATTTATCAGTTGGAGCATTGTCACCATAAACTTCCACAAGTATTCGATGCGCTTCAGCTGCACTTTTCTTCCAATTAAAACAGAAAACTAAAACCTCTCGCAAATGCTGCTTAGTTAACACAAAATTGCTCATAATTAACACAGTGAAAAACAAGGTTTTTTTAAAAAACTCGAAGCAATATGAACTGAATATTATTGACAGATGTCTAACCTTTCTAAAACTATCGACATCAGCTGTTACTATTCAATATTCATAACAGCCAGAGCCATCTTTTGAAAACGGACCGAACTAATTTGTACTCCCAATATTTCCGACGGTAACAATTCCTTCGGATGCTCGCATGTAGCAGCTATTATTTATTATTTGTCATATGGACGGTATTTATCCAGAATCTTGTGTACTGTTGAGGTCCTAACTAAGTTATTTGCAACTCAAAGTGTTCCAGTTGTAATTAATTGAGTTCTTATGAATCTTTACAGTTCTTATAACTTTTTTTATAACCATTGATTTCACGAAGGGACTTGTTACAGTCTGAACACTTGTCCGACATTACTAATAACAATTTAGCTTAGCTGTAACGAATTTTAGAGTCTTGAAACAAAATACCAAAGAATCCAACTCACAAAGCTACCTCTTAGAACAATATCGAGGACAATGCGATGTTGGTAAGATATTTGATTTAATAAAGAGCGTGAAACTAAGTCCGGACGAATTTGCTTACAACCTTGCACACTGTCGCGTCTAAACACACATGGAATAAAACGGTTTTCTCAGATAGTTTCACTTTATTATTACGCTATAGTTCTACTCTCTATTAAATTGTTCATTTATCATTTGATTATGTTGATCGGATTCAAAATTCAAAAAATATATTCTAAACCATCCAGCAAAGTTTATAACAATCACTAATTATTTTGCACTTTTGAGTTCTTGGAATGTCGACCTACGTTGTAATTAAATTACTTGCAAGGAAGTAGTAAAGTTACAAAATAAATAAATAGATCGCTGAAGGATACTATCTCGTTCTATGAATGCATGTTACGAGACGGAACACCCACGTATAGATAAAAGTAGTCACGTGCATACCTGTACATGACAAGACGCGAATCACATTTTATTTTTTTTCGAAGTGTTGCAACAACTTGATAGTGCACATAAAGGAGCATAACATATATTATTTTGGTGATTGTAACTTACAGAGAACATAAAACAAAAATTATTATTTATTTGCTTTTTTACTTTTCTTATGAAAAATTATTTTGAAAAATCTAAAAAAAATATATATTTACTGGAAAGTTAAGGGACTGGAGAGACCTAAAGCCTCGCGATGGTTTCACGTCTCTAGCTTAATTAGTTTTTGAGATATATTTTTTTGAAAAATTGTTATGCGTACGGTTATTTTTTCCTATATCTCAAGGTCAAAGCCGAAGTCGGACGCAAAATGTACATAAATCACGTTTGTACATCAAGTAGATATTAAAACATAAGTTTCGATATAGATTCCTTTTTGGGGGCCAACTCATCATACTTATCAGGCTAAACCCTTTGTCCGTCTTATCAAAATTACAATGACGTCGACAAACTCTCGGGTCCGTATCAATAACAAACTCACCGATGCCTTCAACACAAATACAATGCTAAAGCAGGGGGATGGGCTGGCCCCTTTGCTATTCAATTTGGCTCTGGAATATGTTAGAAAAAAGCTAATTGTCAATACAAGAGACACATGCGGGTGACATCAATATTTTGTCACGGTTGCTAATAACCGCCAAAGGAACTTTTAATGAAACTCGGCAAAGCTCATGATGCAGCCGAGAAAACTCTGAAGATCCCCGAAATATCACAATTCGAGAGTTCAGTATTGAAAATGTTGGCCAATTTGTATACCTAGTCACCGAAATGCGTCGATGAATACACCTCGGAAAAAAAAAACGTTTTAGGCAATTCTGGCGGTAACGGCGACAAGCTGCATAAACAGGAAAACAAAGCTCCAAGAACACAAGTCCGTGATTAGACCTGATCTATGCTATGGGGGTGAAAAATGGACCTCAACCCAAGCATCTGCAAATATATTGAACGCCTTTGAGCGACGCGTCTTGAGACGGATAATTGGAGCGATGCTAGACGGATACCAATGGCGAGTTTGATGCAATCATGAGCTGTATTTTGACAAGCCGAAGGTGTCGACGATTGTAAGACTGCGGAAGCTGCAATGGGTTCACCATATGAATCGTATAGACGAACAAGATATACCTAAAAAGGCATTCGTCAGGGATTTAAGGGCGCAAACCAGTCGGGAAACCGCGAAAACACTTGTCTGATTCTGTGGACGAAGACAGTTCTCGGATGCTGCTCGGATTTCAAAATAGGATGATGCGGTCAAAGAACCGTGAGAGTTGGAGGCGTTTGTTGCAAGACGCGAAGGCCCGAGAGGGTCTGCAGTGATAACAAGAAGAAGTCTATTTTTGATTAGAATATGTACTGTAAAGTACCATCGAGAATATATAGCGTTGAGGAAATCTTTCTGACCTTCGACATGAAAAATCAACCCCAATAAATTTCCCGTGAAAAACTATTTACAAAAATTTTCACACCCAGTTAAAATTTTCTTAACGGTAATAAGCGATCATATGAAAATGATTTTTCTTTACGAGTCAAAAATTAGGTATACTACTTGGACGAGCATTTGGCTGCAAAAGGAAAGGCTACATGCAAATATCCTTGTTGCGGACGAGTCGTGGATTCAACTGCATCAAATACCAATAGGCGGGATAGTACAGTAGAAAAAATCATGGTAACGAGTGGAGTGAGCAGTCGCCGGAAACGCAAACTTTATTTCGTTGGACAAGGAGTATCGGTGAATGGAAATACAAAATATGACAGGCAAAATATTTTCCCTGTATTTTGTGCAATGTCTTACTGTTTGATGACAAGCACACTTGCTGTAAGCTCTGAAAAATTAAATGAATATAAATTAGTCGTTGGATAGTGATTTGGGTCAAATGCTCTACTTAACTCAAAGAAATGTTGTAATCCTCGCTAAGGTTGTGACCGTCACGAAACTTTCTTGGTGATTATCTTACGATAAACACTATGTGACGATCACAGGAGCCTTTTGGTTATATCCGTTGTGACCGTCACGAAACTTTCTTTGTGTTTATCTTCCGATAAACACTATGTGACGATCACAGGACCTCTTAGTTATGTCCGTTGTGGGCGATCCACTCGTAACGAGAGTCTTGAGCCGACTCCCCTCGTCTCAGACACTTCTTGGGCTTTTAAACAAAAACCGAAGGAAGCAAAAGAAGCGAATTCGGCTGAGATTTTCTATAACAAAAAGGATGATGAGTTCAACATCTGGCAAAAGGGACTTCAAATTGAACAAAGGATGCGGGAAAAGACAAACGCTTCAGTAACAAATGAAACGTTTATAATTCACACATTAATGTGAACGAGCGGCTTGTAAACCTTCAAAGGTTTTCGGAAAACAATGTTGATTGTTTTGTGCGCACAAACTCGAACGCACGTGCTGATATTGAGATAACCCACAAAGGATAAAGTTTAGTTTCTTTATCGTTAACCCATTAGCGAGCAATAAATTGTGCACATGTGGCAAATTTTCAAGGACGGAAAGGAAGTGATTTTGCTGCATAGTTTTGCCTGGCGCTAACTCCTTTACAAATGCGCATTTGTCTAATGTGTGGATTAGTTGGTTTGGCAATTCATCTGATTTAACTCCTATTGAAAATGTTTGCTCCAAATTAATGCAGAGTGTCTTTAAAGATCCTAGAGCCATATATACTTTTGGGATTAAAACACTAGTATAAGTTGAATCCCTTTACTTTAAATAAACTTATGGTTATGGCTTCTGGCAATGCCGGGATAAGAAGATGATGATATGAATAAAATATCCCCGGTATAAGCCTTCGTGAGAAGCGAGAAGAACGGCTTAAGGAAATTTTAGTAAGTTTGCCGTGTTTTTGGTTGGCAAGTGAAAACTTGTCGCGGCATTAACTTTTGTTTCCGACGCGAAAAATGCGTCGGGACGTTTCGAGTAGTAGTTTCGAATTGTGCAAGTTGAGAAAGACGCAATTTCTACAGATGACCCAAAAAAAATTATTGGAAAGTTTCAGGAAACACCTTTAAGTGAATGGAAATCAAAGGATGTATACTTCATACTAATTATTTATTATATTACCTAATGTGTGTAGTTTATAATCAAATTAAAATAATAATCTCTTTTCTTTCAAATTATGTACAGGGAATACTATAGTCAGAAATTTTTGTTTATAGTCAGAAACTGTATTTTATAGATTGTAATTTTCTAGTCCTTTTTCTAGTTTTATAATCAAAAACAAATATTATTTCACTTCTGAATAACATTCACGCAAAAAAGTGTAATAATTGACGGAAAATTGACTAAAGTGACAAAATTACTTTAAATTAGTGCGAACTAATTACGCAGGTATTTCATTTTAACTAAAATTTTCCTGTATCCAAAACATTGCGCCAAGTCCAGCAGATGTTTATCATCAGTAATGACGATTTAATTAATTCTACGAGTTCAGACGTATGTTCGCCTAAAACTCGTAATAATTGTGTATTTTTGTTACGCTGGTTGGACAGGAAAATTTTCAAGCGGAAAAGCAATTGTTTGAATACGCATATGTACAAGCGCTGCTACTGATTTGATTGTGTTAATTATTGTTGTCTTCAAGTTAGACCATATTGCATTTGCACGAACTATTGCTATTAAAAGTTTTTGTACCTAGTCGAGTGACTACGCGTAATCAAATTGTTGATCAACTGGACGGAAGTTGTAAATATACGATTATTTATTTAAAATAGTAAATTTTGTAGTGCATGGGAACATATCAGTAACATGTTATTGAATTTTCATATTTATTATGGACCCAGTATTTCTTAAATGTGAAAGACATGTGGAATGGTTTTCAAGCTGGCAAGAGGAATTGCAAATTTCGAAACTTGTTTTCATGATTCAAGCGATTGCTTAAGCGCCATGTTGCAATAAGATCAATAATGCGCTTAAATTCAGCAACGAAACTCATATGCAATGTTGGGTTTGTTGCTGATTGAAAATTGACCGAATTTCGTGTCTACCTGTAGCTTGTATACACAAAATACGTAAGTTTTATAAGTAATCGATTTCTGAAGGTTGAAAAAAGTTAAAAGGTAAATAAATTTGAGTTATTTAGCTAGTTGTGTTTATATAACTTGATAAATTGAGTACTTCAAACCTTTTCCAATGAATCCACACTCAATAGTTTTCTGTAGCCTTGTTTGTAAGTTCAATTCATCGAGATAGAGAACAAATAAATAAAGATTTACGCAAACTATCGATAAATTACCTTCTTTAGCTTAAATTATCTCTTTCACCGTTAGACGGATTATTTATCATTATAAGAATGATTGTGTCCTAATCATTGTCGGTTTGGTCTTCACTACTACCCTTCTTGGATTTAAATAGAACTTCTTATCCTTCTTCTTATCTTATAATCCCGTTTAGGCCAAAATGTGCTTCATCGCTGCTAGAGAATGTATGCCGAAATATAATACTGCGTGACGGCGATGCGTGAGCGCGATGCGATTCTCCCTCGTCGTGACGCAACGCATTCAATTTACAATGTACGCGATGCGAGGAACATTAATGTTCATATGGCAATTGTCAAATAGGTGACGTTTTAAATAAAATTGTTTTTGATTTTTGAAAATTTTTGAATTTGGAATGTTCCTTCGTTTAGCAAATAAAAGCCTTAACTAGGATGCACGAAATTGTCATTCAAAATTCATTCATAATAACCAAAGTACTTTAAAAGTAATTAAGGCGTTTGAATTTCAAATTTCATTTAAGCGCCATATTGCATTTGATAAACGTCACGCACCTCGTTGCGAGGAATTTTCGTTTTTCCAAATATTTCCCGTCTCGCATCGACGTATCGCAATCATTGTACGATGTCACATACAAATGCATGTTACGAAAACTGCTTGACATTTGCTCCGAGACTCTCGTCGCGCTCTCCTATCGCAGTCTCGCACTTTTGTATTTCGGCCTTGTTGCCTCAATAGGAATCGTTAGCAGGGTTGATCAGATCCTTGCTCGGATTTTGGCGGTTAGCTTAGTCAGATCTTCACCCATCATTATACAGGGTCTGTATTTTAAGTAATGAGATTATTTTTGTCCTGACGCGATTTTGCATCAAAACGAGATTGGACCGGCCGGAGCGAATAGAGGGGAGATTTAACTTTCAACATGGTACAACGGTAGACGCCTGCTGGCTTACGTTGAAGGATGATCGCCCACGTCATTTGCGTCTTCAAAAAAGTTTGTGCAAGCTCAAAATGCAGCGAACTACGGAACAGCATTACTCAATTAAATTTTGTGTTCGCCTTGGAAAATCAGGCACATCGATACTGAATGCATGCGGCAGTGAAAGCTTATCACAAGCTCAAGTTTATAGGTGGCACACAATGTTTGAAGAAGGCCGGGAAAGTGTGGAATACGAACGGCACGCAGGTCGCTCGTTGACCTCAAGAACTAGAGACAACGCACAACGTGAGGAGAAAAAGCAAAACAGTGAAACCATTTCGAAAGATATTTTGGAACGCGTTGAAGAGAACCCTCAGTTTTTCGACAAATTCATTACCGGAGACGAAAGTTGGTTCTTCAAATACGACCCCGGAACAAAGCGGCAGAGCTCCGAATAGCACACTCCGCAATCACCTCGACAAAAAAAAAAGCTTACATATACAAGTCCAGGATCAACGAAATGCTGATTGTATTTTTTTGACAAGAAGGGTGTGGTCCACTTGGCGTTTGTGCCTGAGGGACAGTCTGTCAACGGCCCTTTCTACGTTGAAGTGTTGTAAAGATTGAAGAGACGAGTGAACCAACGAGTACATCATGACAATGCGCCAAGTCACACCTGCTTCGTGATTACCGAGTATCTAATGAAATATGGCGTCACAGTGGTTTCCCAACCTCCCTACAGCCCCGATGCCTCAGCAGACTTTTTCCTCTTTCCCAAAGTGAAAACCGCTCTCAAAGGATGCCACCACGGGATTCTGGATGATATTAAAGCGGCTTGCACGCGTGCTCTGAAGGATGTTTCGGTTTCGGACTTCCAGAGAGCGTACGAAGCCTGAGCGTACGAAACATACTTTAAAGAATACTAGGTAAATGTAGCGATATCCGCAATAAATTTTGTTTTCTGGATTTATTCTCATTACATAAAATACAGACCCTGTATTGAAGGAATGGAAATTCCTTGAGCAGCACGTTTTGGCGATTACTCGACTACCACTCTCACTAGCATCACATTTTCTGGCGTTTTGACAGACAAAACAAAAGTAGTCTTAGCGCAAGTGGCTGCGCACAAGCTGCTCAATTGCTTCTACCGATCCATGTATGCTTACAATGATATTCTATAAGATATTTCCAAAAATTCTGAGGATAGATCATATCCGTGCTATGCATCAACTGAACAACCTATTCAAATATAATTACCACCATCACCCACTGATAAGAACCCTTTCCATAATCAACCCCCAAGCTATCACTAACCCTTACAACAAGCATCAGCTTCCTCAGTTTTTCCTCATTCTTAATGAGCATAACAAACTTATTGACGACGATCAAGGAAGAATGTTTTTTAACACTTTCAGGAATATCCCTCAGACTTATTCCGATCTAAAATACATAAAATAATAAGCGCCTACCTCACGAACAATTTTTTTCTTATTTTTGTTTGTCTATAGTTATGTTATTTTTATTGTATTTATAAAGATCAAGGTATTTTCCTGGCTTTCTTCCTAAACTTCTGTCGGATCAAAAGTAGACATTAGGTATTTTCTGATTACTTCCCAATAAAAATCTTGGACATAGCTATCAAGAGTTAGCCTTTAAGGATTTAATGAAAATGAATGTCATTTTGCAGTAAATTTTTGTTGTAGTTTTTTTTTTCACATAATTATTGTAATTATTAATTAATATTGTATTGTAATTATTAATTAATAATTAATGTAATTATTTTCACATAATTTAAGTTCTGAAAGCTTACACTTGTGATGCCTACATTCATCTGGGTCGTTTAATTTTCAAGCTCTCTGTCTTGCAAAGCTCGCTTTATTCACTACGTATTGTATTATCTTATTTTCATGACGTTCCTCCGACATGTGAGAAGTTTCTCTAAATAACGCTACAGGGGAAGTGCAAACAGCGCTAACACTTCAAAAAAATGTGTGGCCCAAATTAATGGAGAGGGTCCTTAAAGATGGAGCCATATATGCTAAAAGGCAATCGTTGTTTCGACGTGTGCAAGTTAAGTAGGACGCAATTCTGCAGACGGCCCAATAAAAATTATTGGAAAGTTTCAGAAAACGCCTTTTAGTGAATATAAATCGAAGGAGGGTATACTTCATACTTATTATTTATTCAAAAAAAAACTCCCTGCCTTACGGTATTCTACAGAAAAACGTAGAAACATTTTTAAATTTGTACATTTTCTCCACCAAAGTTTTGTGTAAATACGCAACGCAAGCTAATCTACTTATGTTTTTTCTATATTTGTATGTAGAAGTCACCCAGGACTGTTATCGTTTCCATTTACTGACGCTATGGCGTACCCAAAGCGTAACTTTGGTGAACCAATAGCTTGTTCCTATTCTACCCAAAATTTATTTGCTAAATAAAGTTCTACTTAACTTTAATGAATACCGTTACAGCTGGTGCTTGTTCGAAGAGGAAAATTACAAAGAAAAAGGTACGAATACCCCATGCAACAAAGCAAGTTTTGAAAGGAGTTTGAAAATTGAACGACGTAGATGAGTAGGGAAATCGCAGTAGCTAGGGCTCTGGGCCTTATTATATGTGAGAATAAAAATTCTTCCTATACAACCAAGTAGGCTTTGGAGCTTTTAAATCTTAGTCTGCTCTGGGTCCATTAAAGAACCATCATTATCCATTGAAGGAATCGAAATTCAAATCTAAATGCAAATTCCTTTTCCAAGTACCGTCTGAAACCCCCAAGGCAATAGCGTTCTTTTGAACAGAACGCCATGGCGATTGCTCCTTTCACCAGTTCCGCATTATCTGGTGTTTTGATGGATCTTCTTAGCAATATGTGCCTTATTGCGCTACCAATTATTTCTAATAGTCGAATCCAGAACCGAATTTTGTTCACAGGAGAAACAATGAACCGACGCAATTAACATGTTTATTATCATATTTTATACTGTCGGTCACCGGTGACTGACGCGGCCTGAACGGAAAGGTCGGTGTCAGTCACCGGTGACTGACGTGGCACTCAACGTATTAAAGATCGGTTGGTTTTATAAAACGCACACACAGCAAAGCCACTATTCACTCCAGTCAAAACCATATTGGGTACTAAAATGGGAATGCCGACAAAATAAAAGTTGACCTAGTGTTATGTATAATAGGTAGGTGTAACCTACCATTATGTACCAACCGGCCAACCATGTAGGCTTTCAGAGCTTGGAAATCTTGTATTTTTTTCATTTATTGGTACATTCACGAAAAAAATAGAGTGAAAAATAAACCATAAACACAGACTGAAAATTTAAAGTTTAAAAATTCTGTACAATCAGTATGTACTTTTGAGTATCATAAAATATAAATACGCTGGAATACTTTTTTCAACTATCATAAGTAAAGATTTTTTAGAAGTATTCTGTCCCTTCTCTATATACTCTAAAAGGATACTTTTAATATGTTCTAAAATCCAATATAACCGAATTAAACGGTAGTTTGGCGAGTAGTAAGGTGAGGTTACTGCTTTGGTGTGGCATTATGACAGTCCCAAGCCTGTTTAAAGTGGAAGAAGAGTTGCGGAGATCTGTTTCTGTGTAGGTCTGAGATCAGCGAAGTTAAAATGAAGTCAAGTAGGGTAACCGAAAGGTAGATTTGAAGCAAAGTTTTGCAGTCTAGTAGTCGTTTGGTCTTTTGAGGGATGTTGAACATGTTGCACCTATGACAGATGGAAATAGAGTAGAAAGATTAGAGTTGGGAACAATGGAGAGACAGAAGTCTTGCTAAAGTCGCCATTGTGGGATCCAAAATTCTTGAAGTAAGGGGCGCACAAATGAGAAATCCGACTTAGGACTAGACCTGAATAAGAAGTAAGAGCGCACCTGAATAAAAGACGCACTGGATGTAACAAAAAAGACGAACTGATGTGCATGTGAAAGCAGATTTGATGAACGATGAATGGTGAAAAGTTGCTTCTTAATGTGTACTGTTCAAAGACGGACAGTTGAACTGTCACCTATACATTTGATAGCTGTCAAATTTAGCTAGGAAGTCAAAAAGCTTGCAAATCAACTATGTTGATGGGGTGGATCCGAGACTAGTACAGTTGTTAATTCTGGCTAAAAGAATGCCGTATAAAAGTGCTTTATTCTTGAATATACTCGTTGGACTGTCGTTAATCCGAACCCTGCACACTTGTGCTATAGGACTCCGCAGTGATAGGACTGACGCAGAGGGTCAAATAAGTCCATGCTGCAGCTTAGTCCCTTCAATCTTTTGGGGATACCATGCTCACGTGCTCGAGGTTGAGGAGGGGCAATGAGTTTTTCTTGGACTGCAAAGTAACGCAAGCTGTTTAGGTTACTGTCAGTCCCCCTACCCCCAACAGTGAGGCGCCAATCCAGGCTGAATTGCGGAGGTTGTAGTTTGATGTTAGTAGGAACTAATGGTGTTCGGAACCGCGAATAACTGAAACTAAGCTGGGACCCAAGACTGAAACTTGTTTCAGGTCATGGGGGTGGTGGTTAACACATAGTTGCAACCCCTTCTATGAAGTCTGTGGAATAAGGCCTTAATGGCAGGTGCCAATGTTAAACACTTCGACTTCATGTAGTTTGGATGAATTGGCCCCCGAAAATAAACATTTAAGTCATTTAAGTTAAAATTGAGAAACAGCATTGTTGGAAGTATACCATGAACTAGTTCCGCCGTTTTTTGCTTAAGTTTCGACGGACAGTATGTTCATTTCTTCACGAACAATACGCTTATTTTTGTCTTGGAGTCAAGACCAAATTTTAGTATATTATGGAGATTATTCATTGGTTTTTAACATCCGCACTATCGCCCATAAATACACATATTGATCCACATGGTTTGCCTAGTCTAATGTACCTGAAAAAAAATTACACGAACAGTTATCTGCACTAGTCCCATTAAGTCATCACAATGGTGAAAATATACGTGCAGTAGGTGATGCGATACCATAAACGTATCGTTGTCACCAGTTCGGTGACTAAGGTAACATACGCATGCACGCATGCACCCATGCAAATTTTCTGTCACTGTAAAGAGCACTAACGATTACCTGTTCAATGAGTTCAACTAATTTCTTAGTTTAGCTGCGGAAAACTACAATTTGCATGTAGGAAACTTACATGCATGCTGACGACATAATAAATCATTGCGTTGTTGTTAATATTTATCAAATCATTCACTTGATTTATCACAAAGAGTTCTTACATATTCATAAATAGAGTTCGAAGTAAATATTAATTGTTATTTCTTTAAAAAATTGAATGTGTCTGTGCTCAGGTTGGCGGCAAAGTACTACACTATAATCGATGTATTAAAATACCGATGACCACTTTTTAATGAGTCTGCAAAGAATAAATATTTGCATAATATCGTTTTACGATTATGTTTACCAATAATTGCTAAATACTTACAAAAAACAAGATGTTGGCAACGATTCCGGTAGCCGTGATGTGAATTTCTTTGTTAATGAGCACAAGAAAGGTTCTGTGTTCTATTGTGTTGAAAGTTTGTATATCCTTACAACTGGAGAAAGACGAATATCCAATTACGAATATCCAATGAAATAAATAGAAATTTTCTGAATAAATTTCCACCTTGACCAGACCTTTTTGTGTCAAGAACAAATCACTGCGGACTGATAAAGCTAGTTAACAATCAAACAATATTATTTATCATGCATTATAATTGTTCTATGTATGGGATGGCATAATTCCTTTTTGCTTTAAAAGTTTCTGTTTCTCAATTATCGTTTGGTTGGTGGCAAGTATGGCTGTAAAGATGGACATTTCTTCCCCATCCTCCCTCTGTGTTTCTGGTTAGACATATAAAAAATTTATCCGACTTTCTAAAACCATCATTTATTCCTCATTTTTCTATATTTTTTGTATTGAACCTTTTGGTTGAAGTTTAAAGCCTCAACGTTGCAACTTTCTGCAAAATGTCGTCAAGCTTTCCTTACATGTTTTATGAAATAATCTTTTATTTTATAAATAATGCTGAAATTGAAAATTTGTTTCACAGAGTACTCATCCATTGACATGAAAACAACTCAAACCAACGATGTGAGTACTCTGGCAAGAGAAACGTGGAAGCTGATAAAGTGTATACGAGTCATTGTTTACTTTACGAGATCTTGGAGACGAAGTTCCTCCAAATAAAAGAAGAATTTCTGGAGCATGTCGGCTTTCATACAGGCCCAGATACAATACTGCGTGACGGCGATGCGAGAGCGCGATGCGATTCTCGCTCGTCGTCGCGCAACGCATTCAATTTACAATGCACGCGATGCGAGGAAGAATAATGTTCATATGACAAATGTCAAATTGGTAACGTTTTGAATGAACTTTGATTAAAATTATTTTTTATTTTAAAAAATTTTTGAATTTGGAATGTTCCTTGGTTTGGCAAATAATAGCCGCAACAAGGATGCACGGAATTTTCATTTAAAATTCATTCCGAATAACCCTAGTACTTAAAAAGTGATTAAGGCGTTTGAATTTCAAATTTCATTTACGCGCCATAGAACATCTGACAAATGTCACGCACCCCGTTGCGAAGAATTTTCGTTTTTCCGAATATTTCTCGCCTCGCATCGACGGATCGCAATCATTGTACATTGTCGTATACAAATGCATTTTACGAAAACTGCTTGACATTTGCTGCGAGACTCTCGTCGCGCTCTGGCATCGTCGTCTCGCAGTATTGTATTTCGGCCTTAATGGGCAACGACAGTTTGAAGATCAGTCACATCAGGCCCGAGGAGATGACGAATGGGTATATATTGGAAGTCATAAGTAATGATTATTCGTGTAATAAAACATCCGTGTTTTCGATATAACACTTTATTTATATAACTTGGAGGAACTATCTCCACGACTGCCCTTATTCCTCGTTTACACTTTCTTTTTGTGCTATATCGCATCTTTGGCCAATTATACAAGGTGTGAATAAATTCTATAATTCATTTGACATATTGATCATTATTGCAATTCAACTTATTGTTTATGTTGAGTTATTTCGCATCTTTGGTCAATTATCCAAAGTGCGAATAAATTCTATCATGTTGATCAATTAGTCAACTTGAATTAATGCTTACATTAGCCGAAAGACCGTTCAGAAAATACCATCGCAAACGGCATTTGTTGATGAGGTGGTGACACATACGAGGAGATGATAAGATGAAATAATGAAAACAGAATGGCCTGCTGTGCTACGTATCTGGCTCATCAAACTAATGAATGATTTCTCCGACGGATGGTTACTGGAGTTGAAAACTGGGTCCTGTAGAATAATGTGAAACTACGCAGGACATTTTGCAAAAATATAAATCACTACCATCCTCTTGAAAAGCAAGCTTGCAACCACGGAAGGTCTAATTGTCTGTTGGATGTAATTCTCAAGGATTCATTTCTGAGGAGCCTCTTTAACGAAATCAAACTTCAAATGCGGCCTTGTACTGTCAGAATTTGGAGGGGCTTTAACATGTAATGCATAATGATTAGCGCGACAATGTGCGGTTGCAAACTGCCGTTGTTCACCAGCTGAAGTTAAGGGAGATTGGCTAGGAACATTTACCTCACCCACCACATTCTTCGAATGTTCATCCAACGACTTATCATTTTTTTCGGTCGTTAGACAGCTACCTGAAAGCACTGAAGAGGATCTTCATACAGAACAATGTTTGAGCATAAGGGGGAAGATTTTTCACAGTAGAGAGATACAGCACCTGCCAGAATGTTGGAGACATGTCATTGATAATCATGATGATTATATATTTGATTAAGTTTAGATAAAAAAAGTGATTCAAGAAAATATTCAATTTGAAACCGAAAAAATTTGGCACACAGCCAATCTAAATTTTTTCCTCCGGCATCAGCACCACAAATATTTGGAGATTGTTCGAATCATTGACTACTCTCTTTTATGTAAAATGGCATAAAAATAAGGTCCAAAATGAAATCAATGATATTATCAAACCTTACATGACATTTTGAAAGTTAAGGTTTGACAAAAATCATGCTAACAACTTCCATGTAGCAAAATCAGTTTATACTATCCCTATTTAGCCCTTTTTTGTTACTCACCAAACAATACGACTTCATAAATCGAAATAATGCTCGAAATAGAAGTCAGTAGGGAGTAGGTAAAAGGAGTAGGAGTAGTAGGAGTAGGAGTTCATGAAAAATTGGCAGTTAATGAGAGCCCTTCGAAGCATATCTTTGATTTCTGATGTTGAATTTATACGCTCGAAATTGCTGTGGGAGCGACTTATCCTTTACGGAGGTCATTCCAGACAACTCAGTCTTAAAAGAAGGATTATTAGACATCACATCATTCGAATGATTTCAACATTTAACTCATCAACCTGCTGTGAAGTTCCCTTTCTTATACAAGGTGTCTCAAAAGAAATTTTATATTTCGTGGATCGGTCTGGACTGCGTGGAGGCCAATTTATGTCACCTCTCCGGGAGATCAATTTGCCTGAGAAAATTTCACGAACACGTGGCAGAGACATATTGGACGTGTGTGAAGTTGCTCCGTCCTGTTGGAACCATGTTCTTTGGTTATAACTAGGAAAGTTTTGCAGTTCAGGTACCAAGAAGTTGTCTAACATCTCCACATAACGTTCTGAATTCACTGTAACAGCACACCCCCTTTCGTCTTCAAAAAAGTAAGGGCCAATAATTCCTCCCGCCGATATCGCAGCCCATACGGTCACTTGAGGCGAATGTAGGGGTTTCTGATGTTCGCGTTTCGGATTCGTTGCACTCCAGTAGCGGCAGTTCTGCTTATTTACGTGGCCATTAAGATGAAAATCAGCTTAATCCGAAAACAAAATGTTGGTAAACGTTCAAAATCGCTCAATCACCTGATTTACGAAATTAAGCCTCTGACTGGCATCTTGGGGCTTTAATTCTTGCACCAATTGAATTTTGTAGTGGTGCAGCTTTAGGTCTTTGTGCATAATGCGATGTAATGATGATCTATGCACATTGAAAGCACTTGCGCGCTCCCGAATTGAAAGGTTCGGGTCGTCACGAACAGACTGATTAACATTCTCCACGTTTTCTACCGTTCTTGATGACCTAGGTCGCCCGGATTTTGATTTATCCAGCATTGTACCAGTCTCTTCAAACTTTTTAACTTTTTAAAATATATCAGTAAGCTTGTAAATTTTCATCCTATACTTAAGGAATGTGATATTAATCGATCTGTATATCTTTAAATTCCACAAACAATATCTATAAGAATATAAGAGAAACCGAGAGCCATAAAAAGGATTCGTGAAATTCATTTAAAAGAGTGACTTGAGGTCTTTTGAAAAAAATTGTCATCAGAAGCAAATCGTAAAGGAAATCTGTACTTCATAAATTGGGACTGTCTTGCTTTTCTCGGAACGGAAACCACCGTGGATAATGCCTTTAATAAGTTCGCGGAGTGGAATAAGGGTAAGAAATAAAGTACGAAATAATTTTTTGTCCTCTATGTATTCTTCCACAACTTTAATACATTTATTATATTTCATTCAATTGATTTATACCTCTTTATACCAACTCAATTTAATATGATTTCGCTTCGTGTTAATTCGATAAAGTAGGTGAAAACTTCCTCAATATGATCCTTCGCTAAGGTAGCTTAGCATGAGGTAGAATTTTATTCATCTATTAGTTGTAAGTGAGACTGGATAACAATATTGTTGTTTTTTCGGTTTTAAATCAAATAATTTATAAATTTATAATAACAAATATTTTAAACTTAATCATATATGTAATCACTATTTTTATTTATAACTTGGCGTTAACGTTCTGCTAATTGCTGAATACTTCTTCTGTGTTCCCTCTTAAAATATTTGCTAGTTCTGTACGAAGATCTTCTACTGTGTTGAACTTTCTTCTCTGCTTGTAGTCCAAGGACAGATACAAGTCGTAATCTATGAGATCAAGATCGGAAGAAAATGGTGGATGGGGTGAATGTACCGAGCCAATCTCTCCCTTCATTTGCGCTAGGTTACTGCATCTATGTAGTGGAAGCAGGTGATTGAACTCTTTTGCAAACTGTTTACTTTATTGTAAACATAACATATTAAAGTCTACTTCACTTTATTGTACAGGGCCCATTTGTCATCTTAAGTATCCATCGTACGGAGGAATCCTTCATTAGTTTGGCGAGCAAGACGGGACAAACAGCAAGCAATTTTGTATTCTATGTTTCTTTACGGAAGTTCGTGGGTGATCCGAGCATTCAACTTTATGATATGTCCTAGCGCATGAACGCTTCCCTATACAGTAGTTCTGTACGACTGGAACCTCTCCAATAATTTTGCAATGTTCATTTCATCTGCTCCCAATAGATCACCTGCCATCTCCTTGGGCCGTTCTGATCGTGACTGAAACTGTCGTTCTCCGTTATGAAATCGCTTAAGCCACTGTTTACATGCTCGTTCTGTAAGCAAGTCTTCTCCGTAAATTCTGTTTATATTCGAAAGTGTCTCCGCTGCCCGGTGCCCAAGCTCGAACTCGCACAGTAAACAATGTCTCATAAGAACTTTATCATCTTCAATGTTTATCTTACCACTTTTGCTTGAAAACTAAAACGCGAACATGTCTTTGTTTATATGTATTTGTCCCACTGAAACACGGTAATGAGATTTTCAAAATGCTACCTCTACACACCCAAAAGATAAATCCAAGTTAAGATCAGTAATAGTAATCAAAATAACCAGACAAATCCATACAAACTGGTAGTGCCTGAAATAAGTTCCGGGCGAAGGAGTTGGTGCCAGTTGGAGAAACGGTATGAACGCATTTTTCAAATTAGCTAGTTCTAGTCTGTTCCATATTAACGATACTGGCCACAATTTTTTCAGTTCATGCGACACTTTGAAGTTCTTCAAGAATAGCTTGTCCATCTGGTAACTTTGCCTGGAGCCTTGCTCTAACGCAACGTTCATTTCCATTTATCGCACGGTCTAAACTTGCGTCCTTGTTTTCACTGACCCCTATGTTGTTAATTCCTTCAACATGTCAGACGATAATGTCGAATGTTCTAAATGAGTGTAGCTGACAATTCGATTTGCTGTTTTGAAACCGTCATCCTCAAATATGGTATATTATGGCTTCAATAAGCCGCTGCGACATTAAATATGATTCTACGGGGCCCCGCCTTGCTTGAGGGCTTGTATCACTTGTAAGGCGTGGGTATACCAGTGATGACATTACGTGGTACCGCTA
This sequence comes from Stratiomys singularior, assembly GCA_954870665.1. Lineage (NCBI taxonomy): Eukaryota > Metazoa > Arthropoda > Insecta > Diptera > Stratiomyidae > Stratiomys > Stratiomys singularior. Next base: position 108,808,370 of record OX940877.1, on the reverse strand, counting down.
GCTCTACACGTCTAGTAAGACTACTTGCTCTATAATGACTACACCTCCACTTTGAAAATCCGAATAACACTAACAAAAAAACCTTGAGGTGAAGTATGCGCAATAATAATGAAAAAGCAAGAAGTCATTGAGCCGGAAGTTAATTCTTCGGCAACTATCAGTAGGCTTGGTGACGAGAAACGACTTGATTTACTTGTGTTGACTATAGATAGCTAAACGAGGACGGCAACGCGTTTCAACACATCGACAACGTTTTGATAGATAGAAAGTGATTCGCCACATTTGGTTCAAAAAATGATTACAGGCAGGTGGAAATCAAGAAGATGAACCGCCTTTTCAGGAAAGACAGCCTTTTCAGGATTAAGGCGATTTCTGGTGGAGCCTGTTGGTCACGAACGAATTTCGACAATCTTATGGGGTTTGGTGAAATGGTTGATATTATTGCTATAGGGATATGCTCCCTATAGCAGTAAAATTTGTGGATTAGGAAGGGATGTTTCTCTCAAGATTGTAAAGGGCGAATTTTTTCGCACATTTTTTGTACCATGCATGTGAAGTACTTGCAATGCGTGGTATCAGATAAAGATGTCCAAACGGACCCCGAGAAAATAGAACCTTTAGAAGCGACAACAAAAAATCATATAATCCCTTGGAAGTTTTCATGGGCTGGCAATATTAATCGAAGTTTTATTAACTACTTTGCCGAAATTTGAACCAATGCGTAATACCCACAATTCGATTTTGTAGGCCTGAATTTTTTCAGCCAGATTTTCTTGTCTCTTGAAGTGTTTTTCAGTTTTTTTGAAACTTTTCATTTATTGGTTATAATATACATGACATGTTTCATTAAAACTCGGTCATTATTCATCCAATTTATAGAATTTTTACAGGACGTTGAGATGGAGCCAGCGGCTGAAAAAAATATCGCTGGCTTTACCCTTTTATTACCATCACCAAAATTAAGGCGACTCCCTTTAGCCAACAATGGGGGAGGTAAACGTGATGAAATCTAGATCTTTTAAACATGTATAAATCACTATGCGTTAAGTCTGGTGAATAAAAGAGATGTTCGAGAACTTAGAAGCCAGCACATTGGGCTGCTACAATGGCAACTTCAGACTGGTATGCCGCTTTGTCTTCATGGAAAGAAACTTTTTTCTGACTGTCTCCTCGCATTTTCACGAATCCTGTGACGTAATTTTTTCTTTGTTCTGTGTACATTCTTCCTATTACAGTGGCTCAATGATCAAGGTATTCAACTCCTCAATGGTCCCCGAAAAAGTGCCCATGATCTTACCGATAGACGGTTTTGTCTTAGATTTGTTTTAGGGTAAGAGGTGACAGTCTTCTCGTTGCCATCGATTGTTGTTTTGTTTCAGACTCGTAATGGTGAAGCCACATTTGATCTACTGTCATGAATCAAACCTAAAAGCGAACAGGATCTTGTTGGAACAATTTCGATGAGCACTTCGAAATTTTGAGTCACCATCGATTTTGTGCGTCCATGAGTATTCTGGGAGCCCACCATGCGGGAAACATTTATTCATTTCGTAAAGATCATATAAAATATTGTATGTACTTCGTATCAAGATCTTTAATTTCTCTCCTAAAAAACGTGGTGTCGTCGTGCGCTATAATCGAGCAATTTTTTCAACTTGTTGAACCATTTCTTGGGTAAAAGACATCGAAGGTTGGCCGATGTTCTTCCATGTTTCAACTCTACACGCAATCTTTCTACTGTAGAATAAGGCGCAGCAGCCTCTCCTAATGTCTGTACAACCAAACCAAATATATTTTATCACTGCATGAATTTCATTTTTATCGATCTTAACCAACACTTTACGAAAAGTCATAAACAAATCCGTGTCGGCATTATCAAATCGAACTAATTATTTGATCAAAAACAAGTTAGATCTTTGAAAAAGTTAAGTTATAATAAGTAATAATTATCTTCTCTAATTACCAACAATAAGTACAGTGTTGCAATAACTTTTTGAGCACACATCGTGAATCAGTTCTATAGAGAGAATATTTGAGGATTTCGAGGCGCGTATTCAAAACAAACTTAGTAAAATGGCGTGGAAAAGTTTCCTTATGTGTCATAATTTTTTGATGTCATGAATCGGTGCAGAATTTTAATTAATGCATAACACAAACTCAACTAAAACAGCGCTAAAAATATCCATTTTACAAACAGATTTTCTCTCCAACATGAGGTTATCAACGTGCGCACTGCTTTCTCATACTCAAATCTTGATTCAATATATGACATACACGTTTTTTTGACATGTTCATTCATATGTCCGTTGTTGAGCACCATTTAGGTGACATTATCATAAGTACAGTCGTTTTTGGACATCCGGATTGTTTATTGACTCCCAAGTTGGTACAGTCACGTTTAAACTGTGCTGCTCAAAAATTCCACGCTGACGCGAATAACGGTACAAAGAACCTATACGCAGCGTCGAACTTATCTTAGATTTGAAAAGCCGCAATACTTTTCGAAAACCAAAAATCCATGATAGCTCGATATTGTTTTTTTTCCTTTTCACAAAAACGCTAACTCAAAATATTGTCAAACGACAACTATGCGTCCAAAAATGGCTGAAAAATATGGGGAGTACCAGTATAAAGATATACAAACATGATCCTTAGGTTTTGGGGATTGCTGTCATCTTTAAAATAACGTTTTAAAATGTGTGTTGCGGGAGTACATAAAGTTTAATCTGATGTATTTTTAAATGTAAATATGATAAAATGTACTTTTTTTTCGATTTTATAAATACTATTAGTATAGGTTTTCTATTCAATGAAAATGAGCAGTTTCTATTAAATTTCAGTATTTATTTTTTTATACAAATCCGAATTTCGCCTGCCGGCTTGTTCTGTTAATAAAATTTTTAAATTCTTCTTTTTGTTCGATACACAGTACTTGAATATACTATTCGGAAGTTCACAGATTGAAATTTTTGAATAAAAGTATCTTTGTTCTATCAATATTATTCCCTATCGTTTTGTTGGCTTTGCAGTCAAAAGAATGTTTAAAAATCTACAGGGCAACATAGAACCGAGTCGAGAAAATATGATAGCATTGCTCGTATTTGGAGACCTGCATGATCTTTACTGCGTATCATGTAAGACCAGAAGCACAAAATATTTCCCTGTTTAAGCTCAATTGAAATTAATTTATAAAACTCAACTATGGGTATATTTTTTTGCCACGCAACACAGCGAGACACACGCACATACGCTTAAAATTGAGTTATTTATTGTTATTGGCGGCCAGCGCATTGAAAGCCTTTTTCTCTGCCTCTTACGCCTTACCACTTTTCCACCGCGGCTCTTGATGTCTGATACGTTTTGTAATCAACAATTTTTGATGATTTCAGAGATTTTAACAATATTTATAAACATTATTAGCTTTTCACTTAGATCAAGTTGAAGCTTTTTGTCGCATCTTTAACTTTGTAAAAATTATGGCTTTTTTTCTGATGAATATTTGTCGCAGCAAACCCAAACGTATAATCTCCGTAGCATGATAATTTGGATTAAGATAAAGTATCCGCATTAAAATTTCTTGGTGGAAGTAAACAAAATCATGCTTTAACTACTTACAAGATATCCACGTCCAAGGTCATTATGTGGACCTACTTATATGCAATGATTTTTGCTATTCACCGTATCACATAAAGCCGCTAACAACTAAAGGTTACGCCAAACATGTCGCGATCGGTCAATTATTTAACTTGATTCACTATTACTTAATAGCAAGGAACGAATTGGAATAATAAATAGATTTCAAACACTACAGGCAACAAGCAGAAACACTAACGAGCAAAGCACAGACCCCTGCGGAACACCATACACAATTTTGATTATGGCTCGTAAATATTCAGTTGGACGAGTGGCAAGAGGGCACAGCTGATTGTCGATGTTGCTGGACCATTAAGAGAAAGTAATAATAATCAGCCGAAGTGGTAAGTGGCAACAATATGCACAATTCACGCACGTTTGTCGGTCAATGTCGTGTAAAAAGCGAATTATTCAATTGACTTTAAAAGAGGACAGGACTAAAATTGCTAACACTGCACAAGAATTTTACTAACTTGATTCTGATCCTATTTATTATTTTGATTTGAATCGATGTCGAGATGATTGAGTGTCGTAATCGCGAGAAGCACTCTTCAACTTGGCTCACGCTTGTAACGTTTTTATACAGTGGTTACACATACTCAATGCAGCTAGATTTAGTGGCTATGTCGCGACGAAGCAGTTGCCGCACATGGCTGGAATAGATACGCAACTGAGACATGAAAAACTACTAGCCAATTTCAGCTTGTGGCTATTGTGTCCACTACCACCATTTTTTCAGCCATCACATCAGCTTGGCCAATAATAATTGTATTGTGGCGGGAACCCAGTACTGGATTGGTTTATTAAGTGGTCCTAATCTTCGTATTCGAATCTTACCAATGAAAGATTAATAATGTACTAGCACTGGTTACTTATGGTATCTTTTGTAGGAAGTTTACAGACAAATATGGAACGAGACCAGTAACATACGGGAACCTAAATTGGTTTAGTGACCTGTTGAAAGAAAATTATTAGATGAATTTGTCATTGGATCATTTTTCACTGAATAAATGATTGATCGATTCAGCGCTATAAGTCATACATCGACCGGAAAATGAGGAACCCAGTGTTTGTTACGGAAATACATAGTGTTCGAACACATACGAATTATTTAAATACAAAAACAATCCGGATACTCCAAATCCCATAAAAACACAAGTATAATTTTCACTTAATATATAATCAAAGTCACTTAAATTTATTTACAAAAAATTATGATATTATAATTAATACATATTTCCAATTGAAAATAAATTAAATTATTATTACTAGTTGTATGCGTAAGATTCTCGGCCGCGAATCTCAACGTTTAAGAAATCGAGACGAGTCACACTCCCGAACGCTGGCATACAGGTCGGCTAGAAAAGTTCTCCATAGGTTAATTAACGAAAGCAAGGCTCGCTGCTGGCGCAACCTAGTTGAGGACATCGACAGAGAGGGCTGGGTTACAAGCTTGCCATGTGGAAATTTGGAGCTGCAAGGAGGCCCTGTGTCCTTGAAACGGAAAAAATGGACCAGATTGTTCGAGCGCTTTTCCCTATGCATCCTATTCGTCCCGATGATGCAGATGTCGAATGTCCCGGAGAATGCCCACTTTTCACCACCATCGAGCTGGATGATGCGTTGAAAGCTTTAAAATCGAAAAAGGCCCCAGGGCCAGACGTTATACCAGCGGAAGTGATACAGCTTCCACATCAACATGATTTGTCCTGACCAGCTGCTCACCACTTTCAATGCCTGTTTGCAGCAGGGCGCGTTTCAAAATTGCTGGAAAGAGGCGAGGCTCGTACTGATCCACAAGGGGAAGGGGAACGCAGAACAACCATCTACATATCGGCCGCTATGTATGCTGAACGCCGCTGGTTAGGTACTCGAGAGGCTCATTAGAGAAAGACTTGGAGAAACCATTCGAACTGCCGGGGATCTGTCTCCTCGGCAGTACGGCTTCAGGGCTGGTCGATCCACAATCGGTGCAATAGCAGAGGTAGTTAGCGCGGTCCAGCAGACAGAAGCTCACAATCATTACTCGAGACGAATAGTACTGCTCATAACACTAGATGTGAGAAATGCCTTCAACTCTGCTAGATGGACAGATATTCTTCGTGCTCTGGAATATGTCAGGGTGCCGAGGTATCTGACGCGGAAATTGAAGGACTATCTCAAAAAGTGGAAGCTCATCTATGACACATTGGGAGGCCGGCGAAGAATGGATTTGTCATCAGGAGTGGCGCAAGGTTCCGTTCTGGGCCCGGACCTCTGGAATGTCTTGTACGATGGGCTTTTGAGGTTGCAGTTACCGGGGGAGTCGCGCATGGTTGGCTACGCAGATGACGTAGCAGTACTAGTCGCCGGACGTACTGTCGGACAGACGCAGCTCAAACTGGGTGCGGTAATACGCCGAGTGAGCGAGTCGATGACAGACCGTGGGCTTAGCCTAGCGCTGGAAAAGACCGAGGATGTCGTCCTCACCAAAAAGCGAATCCCTCGTGTTATGCCGGTTCGGGTGGGGGAAATGATCATCGAGTCAAAAGAATCAATCAGATACCTTGGCTTGATGATTGACTCGAAGATGAGTTTTTTCGAGCAGGTTCGAGCGTCACCGGATAAGGCTTCCGTGCGGGTATCGGCGCTAAACCGCATTATGGCCAACAAGCAGGGGCCAACGTCGAGCAAAAGACGTCTACTGATGAGTGCAATGGAGTCAGTGCTCTTGTATGGCTCCGAGGTTTGGGCTGACGCTCTTAGTAAAGAGACGCACCGAACGCGTCTGGCACAGAAGCAGAGGCAAGGAGCTTTACGGATAGCGGCTGCATACCGCACTGTCTCTGAACCTGCAGTGCTGGTAATCTCGAGGGTGGTTCCAATTAAGTTACTTGCAGACGAACGGAAACGTGTATACTTACGTAGGGGGGAGTCGGCGAGAGAAACCGTCAGCCGAGAGGAACGGGGAAGAACCCTAACCTTGTGGCAGCAAACATGGGAAAACGAAACGCGAGGCAGGTGGACCGCATGGCTGATAAGTGACTTGGGGCCGTGGTTCTACAGAATGCATGGTGAGACTGATTATTATCTGACGCAACTACTCAGTGGTATTTTCGGGTATTTTCAGTCTTACCTGTATAAGATGGGAAAGACACCATCCCCAACTTGCGTGGTCTGCCCGGGGATGACGGATGATGCCTGTAATACGTTCTTTACGTGTAAAAGATTCACAAGACTCCGTTCGCATCTCGCGGAGAAAATTGGCGTAATTTCCCCAGAAAATGTAACGGGAAAAATGATGCAATCAAAGGACAATTGGAATTGTATGTTGCATTACGTACGGACAGTACTTATTATAAAGAAGGGCATGATGGATTGCTTGGCGAGCGAGGGAACATCTCTGTAACGCAATATTATAGTAACTAATCGCAATTCCTTCCTATCCATCCGTGAAGAAAGAGAGATTTCCCTTAGCCTGAAGACACCACTAAGCGATGATTAATGAGGCCTAGTCCGAAGTAATGTGACAAACAGTTCTCGGTGGTTCTCGGCAAACGATTCTCGGTGTGACAGGGAGGTGTTTAGTCAGTAGTCCGGTAGCGGGGGAGTCCGACACTCAGGGCGTAAATAGCCTTCACCTCCCAAACAGAAAGAAAAAAAACAAAAAACAAGTTGTCCGTCAAAAATACGTAATTTTCTTCATTTTTTTTTTGTTTTAAATACTTGCCATCAGCTTCTACACATTTTGCCCATCTTTCAAGTAATTTATGAATACTATTGGAAGTTATGGATAGGTGATGTCACGAAATAAAAGACTTTAAAATATTTGAAAGTTTGTTCTTTATTTGAAAGAACTACAACCGGAGAGAAGTCGTTATATCCGTTTCAAGAACCGTCTTGCAACTAAACACTTATCCTAAGTAGAAAGAATTTCAAGCCATAAAATCCTAGACCCTTCTTCTAAAGGTTTGAATAAATTAACAGATGGCCTAATAAATTCTTAACAAATGAACACATGCAAAACTTATAACAATAGAAAAATAAGGACTCTTTGCATGATCCAAGTGTTTTGGTCATAAACTAGGATTAGAATCCTTTCCTTGTAAATGTTGTCTGTTCAAAACCAGATGTTGATTTTAAACAGACATCTAAAAGTAAACACCATATTTTGAAACCTAATAAACATTAAATAAATATTGACGGATTCATTTTTGTATGAAGAATTCAACAAATACCATGCCAGAAAAACGACTTGTCTTTTGCGACAAACTATTCATCGAGCCATTTCTTAAATTCTTCAAAACCGCTGAAGTGCTGCTCTGCGAGCGCGTCCCTCGTTGATGCGAAGAGATGATAGTTAGATAGCGCCAAGTCTGGGGAGTACGGCGGGTGCAAAAGGATGTCCCGTCCAAGCAATTGCACTGTGTCTTTCACTGGCTTTGCTACGTGCAACGGCGCGTTGTCTTTTAACACAATCACTTTGCCATGTGTTGTGTTCCATTCCGGATGTTTTCGAATAATGCGCGGCTTTCAATTTATAATTTGTTGACAATTACATTGTATATTAACGGTTTCGTCGGGCTTCACGAGTTCATAATGCAAAATACCACTCTGTTCCTACCAGAACTACTCAACTCAACTACTACTTGGAGTTCCTACTCAAAGCATGCTCTTCTTGCTAAAGCGATTTGGCCTTGGTGTTGAAGGATGGGATTCACCCAGTGAAAGCGACTATTTTTCCCAATTTGGGTTCCGTGACAATTCGACGTAAAAACAATATCCTTTCAAGGCGTCAAAATATCATTTCACAAGTGACTTTGCGATTTTTTTTTTGCGCCATTTCTTAGCAAAACCGAAAAAACCTATGCATATACCTAGTATATACTGCAATCGGAAATGGGTTCGTTACGTTTGAAAAATAACGTTGGACAAGGCTTTCTTATCATGTAAAAAGGAATTGTTATTCAAATCGAATATGCTTCTTTATAATCGACAACATTCATAATTTTCCAGTAGAGTCATGATGACATCGCGATGAATTTTTGTTGTTTTTGGTATAGGTGTTTTCGGGAAAACCGAAGCAAATGCTATTCGTTAGCTTCGTTCGAAAGCAGCGTGAGTCCATTGAATGGCATCCGCTGAAACCACAACAAAGACTGTTCAGAGGCTGCTACATCTGATCTTTATCGTGAAAGCATTAGTAGTTCTGAGGCAAGAAAGTGTTTGGTGATCGTTATAGTGATCTTTTATACGATTTTTGTTTTTCAGTTGTGAAACGTAATCTATCTAGATGATTCCCTTCCGATTCCGACACAGCAACTCCTCTTTCCGTGTCGCACTTAGACTCCATTTTGTTATATTTCAGTAGCATATTGAAAATAGCGATTCGGTCTATCATGTTGTTAACGTTCAAAACTCTGATGACCCATTTATCGAGTTTTCGTTTATATCTTCTACATATTCTTCACATGATTTATTTCTGTATAACGACGAGGGTGGTCCGATAAGTACTTAGCCTACAAATGAAGAAACCAAAATTTTGGAAAAATGCAATTTATATTTCAATATAATCTGCTTTAAGTTCGACACACTTAACCCAGCGATGCTCCAACTTCTTAAATCCGTCTGAAAAAAAATTTCTCGTGGTCTGCGAAGTAGGCCTCCATGTCGGCGACACCTACCTCTTTCGAGTGAAATTTTCGACCCCTACCTACATACCCTGTGACCGTTTTGCCCTTCTCCAGGCAGTCAATGTATATCACACCTTGCGCATTCGAGATAACGGTGGCCATATCCTTTCCGGCTGATGGGACAGTCTTCGCCTTCTTCGGAGCAGGTTCACCGGGTATAGTCCACTGTTTCGACCGTTCGTCGGTCTCTGGTGTGTACCAGTGGATCCATGTTTCGTCGACGGTCATGTTAGGACGCAAAAACTCATTCGGATTGCGCTTAAACAGCGCCAAGCACTGCTCTGTTGGTTGCGCTTGTTATCCAGTTAAAATGCGCTTGCATCCGCTTGTTAAAATCTCGCTTAAAAGCGGTGACAGAGGATTACCCATCGATGCTCCAGACTTCTTCTTGCAGTACTTTCCTCTAAAGGTGAAACAGTTTTCCGGCATGCACCGTGTTGCCAAATTTGTGATCGTACTTGCTTTTCGTTCTCCTTCCGCGAGACTATGCTTTACCGGTACGCTTGGGAACAGAGCCTTGAAGACAAAGGACACTTTTTTTCTCTTTGTAAGCAACTGCTCTTCATTAGCTTTACGATCAGTTCATCTCGGTTCTTAACAGGGTATTAGTTGGTCCGAATCCCCCTATATGTTCAAATTCTTGCAGCAGCATTTGTTGATGTTATAATTTCCCTCATCTCCTACTCTTTCTTCTGAATCTTTGGTTGGCATTGGTTTCTTGGAAGCACAGGGTTGCTTCAAACCCTATCGAAACAGTGCTAGAAATATCCATTTAAACATACTATGAGCGTCAAAAGAAAGTATACACGTATGTGTAGCATATTCAAAACCTCATAAAATGAGTTCTAGACGTCGGATTTTAAAAATGTTTTGTGTTTTGAAAACGTTTTTCCATTTTCTAATAGCAAAGTAAAAAATTTGTTGATAAAACATTGCACTAAAAATTCAAAAACAAAATAACAAAAAATACTTCATTTTTTACGCGTCAAAAATAAGTGTACAGTAAACAAATAGAGCAAACATCTGGAAATTAGTACTTGGTCTACTTACCTATCGCCTTCAAAACAGCTTCTAGTCGTCTTGGCATTGACTCAATCAATGTCTAAGTCAAACTGACTGGAATTTTCTGCCATTCTTCGATTAAAGTGGAATTCAACGACTCTTTACTTGTTATATTCGGATTTGTGTATGGAGATAATCCCACAAATACCCGATGGGGTTAAAGTTTTTGGGATTGCGGAGGATGATCCAGCTGCTTAGGTGTTCAATACAATAACCATTCCTGCACTAGCTTTGACTTGTACTTTGGGTCGTTCTCCTGCTGGAAGACCCATGATGTATTTAACCCTACTTTTGCAACACTAGGTAGTAAATTTTCTTTCAAAATGTCCAAGTAATCATTTTTATTCATCGTAGTGTCAATAAAGACCAGATTCCCAACGCCTGATATCGACATACACCCCCAGACCATAACCGAACCACCACCATGCTTTATGGTTGAACTTATGTTCTTCTGATCAAATTCGGCGTTCTTACTTCTCCATATTCTGGGTGATTTCTTGGAACCAAATATTTCAAATTTACTTTCATCACTGAAAAGTACGTTTTCTCAGAATGACATATGCTCTTTTTTATACTTTTTAGCATAAAGCACCCGGAGTTTCTGATTCTTTTCAGAAATGTATGATTTTTTACGGGGTAATCTGCCATGTAACGCATTCCTACTAAGTATTCGGCGGACAGTACTTGCGCCGACACTGACCCGAGAATCTACTGTTATGTTTTCCGTGATTTTAACTGCAACCACTGCTGGATTTGCTCGCACTTTCCTCACAATAAATCGTTCATCACCTACGGACAACTTTTTTGGCTTAACGGAACGAGGCCGATCACTTACGTCTTTGAACTTCTCGAATTTGTCCAAAAGTTTTTTCACGGTGTTATGGCTTCTACACACCACTTGTGATATTTCTCGTAACGATTTTCCTTCCGTTCTTAATTTTACAATAAGTTTTCGCGTTTCAATTGCACTTTACTTACCCATTTTAGATCATGTAGAAACTGCATCGTTCTATGGTGCAAATAAAATTACGAATGATTGAATTATCGCGTCATGTCAACCAAGTTTGCATTTTTGAAGAACTATAAACTGAATCTAACGGAAGTTTTCCCGTTAAACACATCAAATACAGGGTGTGCTGCAAGCTGTACACTTAATTTTGACGCGTAAAAAATGAAGCATTTTTTGTTATTTTGTTGTTGAACTTTCAGTGCAATGTCTTATGTACGGTCACCGGCGTCTTTTGATTTCCAAGTTTTCTTTCCTGCTACATGGCGTATTCTCCTTAGAAACCAAGACAAAAGTACCAAGAATTTCGTACGACCCAAATAAAGTACTGTCTTATTCATAACAACGCAAACAGTGTTGTCACGAATCTTGGCCTATCTTATGTTCATCTTTAAAACATCCGCGAGGTATCCACCTAAGTTCCTAATAATTGTGAATTTATAACTGCTTTGGATATTAAGCTTAAGACGGTGTCCAACTAACAAATTCATTTTCGCAAGTGTGTTGATGATTTCAGGAGTAACTTCATGGAAAAAGTTCTTAGTATCTAAGCAAAGTTGGTAGCCTGCTTTGTGTTTTCACGTAAATCTTTGAGCATTGGGAAAAAATAGTTCAATATTTTAAGCCCACAGTTGTAATAAGAGCGTTACAACAAATCGCTGGAAGAAAATAAAACTCAAAAAAAAAACTTAAAATCCACCACAAAGCCCAAAACGCGATGCACGAGTGCACTCTGTTCTTGTTGTTCACTAATTGCACAATGTCTGACGTCCAGATATTCTTGTCTCCTCTTCATTATGAATAGCGTCCGTGAATTTTAACCCCATTCTTATAAGATTTTCTTGAAATTCATTTATTTAAATATCACTGAAGAAAGTGATAATTTAGTTTTTGATGAAAGCGTTGAACTATATTCAAAGTTAAATTTGAAAACTGGAATGGTAAAACCACATAAATAATTCACATTTGAAAGGTTTTTGAATACGAGATCTGATATTCATATAAACACTATACACATGCTGATCGCTTTTGTTCTAGTTTATACAATTAGCTGGATCCACTGAATATTAATATTATATTAATATATTTCTTTGTACCATTTTTTTAAATAAATATCTGTATAATTTGTTATCACGAACAGTAAAGACACGATACGAGATAAGCGAAATAGAATCCTAGACCAATAAATTTAAATAAATAAATAAATAGAAGCTAAATTAAAAATAATGTAGCAGTAGTACTCCTTTATTGAGACTTCTGTTTTACATATCTGTCACATAATATATTTATTTATTCTTAGTACAATATCTATTTACAATTTACTTGACAGTGGTTTTGTAGTCAAATGTCATGTTTGATGGAAACGTGACTGGAGTCCATACATGCAAGTATTTTTTTAATTTCAAATGTACATTTCTCTACCATTTGCTCATACGGTTTTGTCCTTTAGTGGTTAACAATGTAAACCTTAAAACTCACCTTTAACCTAGTCTAAGCCTAAAAACTTATGTAAATGTACGAGGTGTGATCAAAAAATACGGTGAATGAATTTTAATACCGGCAACTGCTGACGCTATATCCATATGCTGTAATTTGTCCAGTAGCCTGATCAGCTGAGGCAGGCAGGGACAAGTTGTAATACGTTAGAATTTGTTAGTCCGCTGCCAGAGCCGCTAGAGTGAGGTTCAGTTTATCGTGCCTGTCGCGCAACATGGATTTCGAACAACCCATTAACATTAAGTTTTGTTTTAAATTGCTAAAGAAGCTCAAGAAATGTTGATGAAAGGTGAATGTTGGGTCTATGGCAATGACCCTGAGACCAGAATGCAGAGTTCCCTCGCCGTAAAAAGGCAAGTCAGTCAAAATCCAACATCAAGGTCATGCTCATTGTTTTCTTCGATAGTGAGGGCGTAGTGCGATCAGAGTTCGTTCCAAGGAGCACAACTGTAAACACTGAATTTTATAAGAAGGCGTAGTGCAACGTTTGCGAAACGACATACGAAGAAAGTGGCCAGAAAAATGGGCCAATGGCTTTCCTCTTCACCACAACAATGCTTCGTGTCACACCTCGCTTCTCATTCGTGAGTTTTTGGCAGAAAAAATTTTCCTGTCTGTCCACATCCGCCACACTCACCGGATTTAGCGCCATGTGACTTCTGGCTCTTCCCAAAAATTAAAACTGTGCTTAAAGGAAAACGTTTTGACACCATTGCTGACATTGAGAGGGCTACGACCGAGCAGCTGAAAGCCCTTCCGAAAGATGCCTTCCAGAAATGCTTCCAGTCATGGAGTCAACATTGGGATAAGTGCATCCCTGATAGGATAGGTATTGGTGTTTAAAATGGTTGAGTGATTTTAAAAGTTAAAGTTTTGTTTAGTAGAAAGTTACCGATGATTCTTGAAGGGTTAAGAGGGCAATTAAAAGAGTTGAGTTTGCATTTGAGGCTGCCAATCGAAATGGAGTCAAAGGCCTTTTATAGATCCAGTACGCAAGCAACAGTGCATTGTTTTTGCATAGATCCAGTGCACAAGCAATCGTACATTATTTCTTGTGCAAGTTCTTAGTGACCGCATCGTGCATCAGAATTATTGCTTGTTCTGTTGACTTCCTCTGTTGCAATCCAAACTGAAACTCTGGATTACGATTTTGAGAGAATACCTTAAAACTCCGTAGGATGATTCTTTCCAGGACTTTACTTATGTTAGATAGGAGCAAAATAGGCCTGAAATGTTTAAAATCATCATCGCAGTGTGGCTTTAGAATGAGTTCAAGCTTGCCCAATTTGAAGGCTTGAGGAAAGTAACCATTATTGATACAGTTGTTACAGAGGATCGTCAATTTTTTCGCAACAACTGCTCCACACTTCCTCAGAACTTTGTTTGTTTTGCCATCCAAGCCAGCGGAGGGTTTTCTGTTCATACTGACTACTGAAAAAGTTACCAAAGACATCGTATCTTGGTGACACTGCCGTGTTATGATATGTTAAGTCGTTATATGTTACTGTCAAAGGAAGACATTACTTGGAGCTTTTCAGTGATTGTAGAAAAAGACTGATCCCCATTTGGACAGGATCTCTATCGATACTGACGTTTTGTTTCTTTCGTCCTGTTAAGATATTTAATTCTTTAAAGACATCCGAAGATGGCTTTAGACTGTTCTGTCTACTTTGGTAGTTTTCGTTTATTTCTTTTATCATTTGCTCTCTTATTTTATTAGACATGGCATTGATTACCGCGTTGAGTGTGAGATATGCCTCACATACTCGGTTATAGTGCCTACTAAAAGTACGTTTTAGCATCTGGAGCTTTCATTTTTTCTCAATAATAAGGGCTGGTGTATCCTCCGTTTTAGACCCGTACAGCATTTGCTTTGGTAATTTTCTAAGGGCGTGATAGTCCACGCAGCCTAGTATCGACTAAGAGAGGCTTTTGATGTGAACGTTTCTTCCTTGGTTGGCTAGTATTCTATTTGCAGGAGAGATAAGGGTGTAAGAAATCTTCGAGGTCTTTAGTAAACTCTGTCCAGTCTATATAGACATAGGAGCGGAATTTTCGCGGTCTTAGAATTGTGGTCCCTATGTTTTTTAGACTAAGCGTTAGGACTCGACCAAAGGGATCGGACATTGATGGGAAGGATGAGCAACTTTGGAGGTTGAATTCCGGGGTCTTAGTTAAATGTCGCTGTTATGTCCTTCTCCACAAGCTACGCATCTTGAATGAACGCGCGGTTTGCCGATACGTGGCCAAGCCTCTGGCACCTGAAACATTTCCACTCCTTCTAGGTCTTTTCCCGATTGCTTTTTGACTGAGTATATACTCTACCTTCAGAAGGCTATGTAGATCATCTTCCTGTTCAACGGCCACTTTATAGCAGTCTAAGGTTACTCCGGATACTTTGGACCAACAGGTGGTGAGTCGTGAAACGGTCCATGCTTTTATGCCGGGACTGGGATCCTCATTATCATCTTTTACTTCCTGTTCTCCGAAGGCAGAATCTACTCCTCTGAGAATAGCAGAGTATCTTCAACGCTCCTTTGGGGTGAAGGAGTAGTATTCTGCATTTGAGATTCGTATCGTCTCAAGCAGTACCTCAGTATGAAACACGGTTTCACGCTAGGGCTGGAAGACGTCGAATCAAAATAATCTAGTTATTACTTTGAACTCTCTTTTCACTCTTTTTTGTATCCTGCGGCTTCATTTAAGTTCAAATTTTAATTTTGTGGGTGAGTATGACACTTTTTCCCATGATGATTCCGGGTATCTAGTTATATTCGATTCTAGGTATCTAGGTGTACAATGATTATATATTCTCCTCTCAATTATGTTTCTCCTCTGAGTGGTATTGGCAATGAGGCTTTTTTCAGAGGATAAGGTCCAAATAGTACAGGATCCTACTGCTCGATTCTGCATCTATCTGTTTTATGATGAAACTAATTTTAAATGAATGTTGAGGAAGTATGCAATGTATCAGCGATAGGTTGCCTATAGAAAATAGCCGCGATTTCCTTTAAATAATTTTAGTATAATCAATTTCCTGATATAAATTGCAGTTAAAACATAGTTAATATCGCTATAATTTATATAAATTTTATTTAATCGATTTTATCAATTAATCAATTAATTTAAATAAAATGATATACAGAAGTGAAAAAATGTTTGCCTGCCCTCAGTTAGCAGGAACGTTAGGTTTCCCAGGTATAAAAACGAGGTATGTTATTGTTAATTATTTACAGTCGTCTGTTTATATTTTTTAAACATCGGTTTATAGTTTTTATACAAAATTGAAGTTTTATACTATTATTTACAATTATTCATGGTTGCCAGTTTGAAAAATGGCCGCAAACATTGGTCGCCATGATTTTAATAAAAGATTCTCGGTCCAGATGATTGTTAGCGCAATTTTCCTTTAGAATCTGTTTCCTGTAGAATATTGTTGATCTATATTTTGCTCAATGAAGAGAAGGCCGCCAACATTCGAACTAGCCATAATATACTGGTAATATCCTCTGCGTTAAACTAGGTTTTGGGATACTTTCACACTTTAATTCTGTCCTCAGATGAAAATACATTACATTAGCTTTCATCGGAGAGTAAAATATGACACCCGGGTCTTATCATCAGTTTTTTCAATGAAGTCTTTACCTAGTTTTAATCTCTTTTTTTAATGGTTTTATTGATTTTCGCCTGAGACCTTGTGCTTACCATCCAATAAAAACCCACAGGGGGAATGCTGGTCAATAGGAGTACTCCTAGAAGCCAGTATTCTTTGGGGAGTGTCGCCCCCACGTACCCGAGGATCTGGAGGTCACTGCAAGCCATCTCCAGTGGAAAACGACCCTGCAACGACTCTGGAAAAACGAACCGACCAACGAATTCCAATTGGTACACTTGGGCTGGCGGACACGATATTTTGGACCAAGTACCACCGAGGTGAAACTCTCGCGCGAACGGCTCCAATATAAGTATCGTAACGTCTCCGTCCCGGTAAAACCTTGGCAGGCCTCGGAGTACGTTCGAAGCTCGCACCATTATGTTGGTGGTGTAGGTTCGGTTGAGACGAACTCCCGATTAGTGCTGGTGTGGCTCTGAGCACCTGTCCCCATAAGGGCTGGTGCCAACCCTTGCATGGCCTCCCTGCTTTGCACAGACACCCATTGGACAATTAAGGCGACTACACATACGAGTGGAGATAGCGGCTCCGAGGGGGGACCCTTTTAACATGATGCCTTACAAATTAATACCAACTGAAACAAAATCAAAAACATCAAGCAAACTACCAAACCCAGACGAAAAACGGACGACCGAACACAAAAAGACAGAGAGCCTCTACCAACCAGAAATACTGGCGGCATTCGGACGCAGCAAAAAAAAACAATGCACTCGCCGGAACGTCCCTTAAGACAAGGGGAAAAGCATGAACAACTAATACCTGGGAAACACACGGAGGGAGAAACCACCGATGACATTCAGATCATGATTCGACGCGATGCTGCCACTGACACTGCTTCTGATGCCATCAGAGCTCTAGATCCTAACGCAAACAAAGAAAGCCCGCCTCAAAACCAGGCGCAGGACAATCTCATTGTATTGGATCGGCACGAAGAAGAGCGTCTCATGCGTAAGGCAGTAAACATAGTTAAAAAGATCAAAGCTTCCTGCAATACCTAGAAAAACATAAGCAAGGACATTAGGGATGGTATTTTAGAGCTTGAAGAGCTCTTAGAGCGTATCGGGCACTACAGACGCAAATGGCTTAAAGCGCAGGAAGAACAAAAGACCAGTACCTCGGTTGAAACGCAAGTTATTCCCACGCATAGCGCTACCAAAAGAGTTGCCAGTCGCCCAATCCAAGGGAACCGAGACAAAAAGAGGAAGGACGAAGCAGCGAACAGACAGGTTACGTCGAATGATGGATTCCAGGTGGTGTCAACCAAGGCCACCAAAAAACGTCCAGAAGGCTCCTCCTTGAAAAAGTCACCAATGATAAGCTCCTTCCTGAGGACAAAGGAAAAGATACCCCAAACAAGAAACAAGAACTACGAAGCAAGCCACGCCGCAAAACCCTAAGGCATGCACTGCTGGTCAAACCGACGGATGGGAGAACTAATGCAGACGTTTTGCGGGAAATCAAGGGAGCTGTAAGACCCGATGACACTCAAACTGCCATCAGAACCGTCCGGCCAACCAAATCTGGTGGCCCCCTTGTAGAATTTGGACCTGAGACAACAAATAACGACTCATTCTGGGATGCAGTCAAAAAGGCTCTAGGGGAAAAGACAACAGTAGCTTAACTTGAACCAATGGCCACCCTCAAAATCAGGGACATTGACTACGTTACGGACAAGACGGAGGTGGATGAGTGCCTCAAAAGGGTTTCACCCGAATTAACTGGGATCAAATTACGACTAACCCCTGAAAATAATAGAGGGCAGCGCATGGCCATAGTCGACTTAACCGAGAAACATGCCGAAAAACTCCTCTGCATCGGCAAAATAAAAATAGGTTGGGTGGTCTGCAGAGTACGGCAGTTCCTCTTCGCTGTTTCAAATGCCTAAGCTACGGTCACACAGCACAAGGCTGCAAAGGGCCTGATAGGAGCTCCTTGTGCTATAAATGCGGCAACGCAGGACATAAAAGAACAGAGGGCAGAAAGAAAAGAGGCGCACTGTATCCTCTGCGAGAACGCTGATCCCAGACCTGATGACATGAGACATATTCCAGGGACAGGGAAGTGCCGGGTATTCAAAGAGGCCCTAACAAAAGCCAAAGCAGCTCTGCAATGACCCGTGTCCTACAGATAAACTTACATCGGGGCTCAAACGCCCAAGACCTGCTTGACCAATTCGCGAGGGATATGAAAGCCAATCTATTGCTGCTTAGCGAACAACACCGAGATGAAAATTCAACAGCATGGTACCCTGATGAATCTGGTACTTGTGCCATATGGGTTCGAAACAGCATACAACTGAGAGTTCGGGGCCATGGGCGAAAATATGGTTTCGTGTGGGTCCGTTGCCCAGGAATAACATTCTTTAGTGTGTACTTGACACCGAACGAACCAATAACATCTTTCCAGGCGAAGCTCAACTCTTTGGAGGACACCGTCTTGAGCACAGAGGGTCATGTTCTTATCGGGGGAGACTTTACCGCCAAGGCCATTGAATGGGGCATGCCTAAGTCAGATCCCAGGGGGAATCGAATCCTGGAGATGGCAGCCAAAGTAGGGCTAGCCGTGGTGAACACTGGTAACACTCCCACTTCCCGCCGCTTGGGCTGCGTGGACACCATTCCGGACGTGACATTTGCCTTGGAGTCCCTCTCCTCTACGCCACACAATTGGAGAGTTCTAGAGGACAATTCGACCAGTGATCATCAGTACATAGGATTCGAGATCCGCGACAACGTTTCTACACTCCCAGACACTCAGTGCTCCGCCTTCGTGTGGAATACTGAGAAGATGGACGTGGAGAAGTTTGTCGACACGCTCATGACATGCTTACCACCGCTTGGCTCATCGCCGGGGAGCAGAAAACTGACTGCTGAAGACATGGTGAACTCCAAAATGAGTACCATAATCTCCGCTTGTAAGTCATCTATGCCCCGCCGGAGACCTAGACACGGAAAGCCTCCAGTGTACTGGTGGTCCACTGAAATAGCTGAGCAACGAAGGGAGTGTCACAACCTCCGGCGAGAAGCTCAACGAGTGCGAAGCCAGGACGAGGCATGCACCAGAATGACAGTATATCGGTCGGCCAGAAAATGCCTTTGCAAACTGATTAACAGGAGTAAGGCCCGTTGCTGGCAGAACCTCGTCGAAGACGTGAACAGGGACCCGTGGGGCTTGGACTTTAAAATAGTTATGCGGAAGCTCGGTGCTCTACGGGCCCCCTGCGTGCTTGAAGCGGACATGATGGACGAGATAGTACGTGCACTTTTTCCCCAACATCCCGTCCGCGTTGATGCCGCCAACAGGGAAACAACATCACAGTGTCCACTTTTCATTTGAAATGAACTGGAACTAGCAGTTCTCTCTATGAAGGCGAAGAAGGCTCCGGGCCCAGACGGTATTCCTGCCGAGAAACTGCAACTGGCCTATCACTCATGTCCTGACTTGCTGCTCAGTACGTTTAATGCCTGCTTGCGGGAAGGCGTTTTCCCTGAGCGTTGGAAGACGGCAAGTCTCGTGCTGATCAGCAAGGGGAAGGGAAATCCCGAGTCGCCGTCAGCATACCGACCGTTTTGCATGCTAGACACGGCCGGGAAAGTGCTCGAGAAACTGATAAAGAGAAGACTCGCTTACGTTATCCACGCCACTGGGGATCTGTCTCCAAGACAGAATGGTTTCAGAACGAGACGTTCCACTATAGATGCAGTCGCGGAAGTGGTATGTGCGGTCCAACAGGCGGAGGCACGCAGTCGATCCAACCGTCGGGTAGTCCTTCTTGTGACGATGGACATAAAGAATGCTTGCAACTTTACTAGATGGACGGATATTCTGGAAGCCCTGGAAAACTCTTTCCAAGTTTCAGAAAATGGTCCCAGTTAGGGACGCATTATTAGAGTCGAAACTATCAGTCAAGTATCTGGACTTGCTGATAGACTCTAAACTGAGTTTCTCCGAGCAAATTAAGGCAACGACAAACAAGGCCGCAGCAGGGGTCTCGGCAATTAGTCGACTAATGGCCAATCATGGGGGACCACGTCCAACAAAAAGGCGTCTGCTAATGAGTGTAGTGCAATCTACGCTTCTTTATGGAGCAGAGATGTGGAGTGAAGCTCTCAACAAGGAACTGCACCGAAAACGGCTGGCACAGGTGCAAAGACGAGGAGCACTGCGGATTGCATCAGCATACCGTACAGTTTCTGAGTCAGTGGTGTTGCTAATTGCAGGGGTGATACCAATCGCTCTCCTTGCTAGAGAGCGCAATAGAGTTTACCTCCAAAGGCACGAGGGAAAGACGATGCACTCTCGACGAATGGCAACAATCATGGGAACGTGAGCTAAAAGGAAGATGGACCGCGCGGCTCATCGAAGACTTGAGATCGTGGCTCAGTCGAATGCATGGTGAGACTGACTTCTACCCGACCCAGCTGAAGAAGGAATCCCTGTAACCCGTAAAATTGGGAGGCCTAGCCCGAAGTAATGTGTCAAACGGTTCCAGGCTAGGCGCTCCGGTTGACAGGGAAGGTGTTTAGTCGGTAGTCCAGTAGGTCCACTGGGAGTCCGACACTCAGGGCGTAAAGCCTTCACCTCCCTACCCAAAAAAAAACAAACATCCAATAAAAGGAAAGATTCTGCATATGATTTTCGAGTGAACATTTTTCAAGTCGACTTTAGCTTGAGCTCTGCAACCTCTGATGATGTCGTCTTGTCTTGTTTTTTAATAGTTCTGACAACTAATATTTTGTAATTGTAACGCATCAGCCGAAATTAAGTGTTTTCAATTCACCTGCGCTCACTCTCTTTTACATAGTTCTCATGGGCGTACATTTTGCGGGGAACTTTGGAAATCTTTTTCGTTTCTGTAACATTTTACAATATTGTATATTGGAAATCGACTTCTACCCATTATATTTCCAATATCAGAATAAGATTTTTTGGCTAAATAAATCAAAATAATTTTATGCCTTATTTTCGTAGTTTCATTGGCTTGGAGCCATGATCATCACTTTGAAGACTTTACTAATAAACCATAGAGAAAGTAGGTATAGAGAAGTCCTACACTCTCATTTCCGTCCAAAATTACCAAAAGTAACGCACATTAACACAAATTTAGCATCACTTACTAAAAGTTTTCGTTCGCATTTTATTATCCAATTATTCTTAAACAAAATTTTGTTCATAAATCAACAAAATTACGAAACAATATCATCACATTAAGTGCCCCATCATTAACAAATTTTAGCTGCCCATAGATACAGGAGAATCGACTTAACGGGAACGATAACTCCACACGAACATAAATTCCCGAAAATTTAAGCCCCGCCCATTCCATTCAGTTTTCACAGCTGATCGACTTCGGATTTAATTTGCTCGAGCCGAATGAACATGGGGAAAATGCAACCTGAAGCTGATTTCAATGCTACACTATGCTTATCAAATGTCTTCAAATCTATAATTCCGTTGTGAAAGTCATTAATGAGCATATCCACATGCTCCATATGCTTAACACTAAACCTACCAGAGCGGTCAAATGACCGCATTTGAGACTTTAATCAAACTTGTTAAATTCCAGGTTTTTATTTTTCTTGAACTTACTGCACAACTTTTTCTATAATATATAGCTGTTTAACTTTTCAATATATATTTCTCTTCTTCTTTCGTTTTTTCTGACAACAATATGTACTCTACCGTTGTCTACCCTGACCGGTCTTTTGACCGCTAGAATATACAGTGGCGAGCACATGTGGATACACGTTAACCAAATTTGGCTTAAAATACTTGTAAAATCCTTAAAAATACATTAATCGATTTGAAATGTTTGCAGTTGAATTCTTTATTAATATATATGTGAAACAAATAATAAACAAAATTATAACATATAAGCTCAGTCTAGGTTTTAAAACAAATAATCGAAATGGGCAATGTATCCACTTTTGCACGTTCATAAAAAAGACGCTAATTTTTTTTTTTTAATATTTTGTCCACAGACCTTTGGCGTTAATAACGGCGAGCTTACGCTTAGGCATTCTCTCCACTAATTTTTCAATGAGTTCATGTGGAATATTACTCCACTCCGTCTGAACTCGACACCAAAGCTCATCCAATCTCTTCGGTGCGGTGTCGTATCGAGCTAGTCGTTTTTTCAGCAGAGCCCATAAATTTTCGATCGGGTTAAGGTCTGGACTTTGAGCAGGCCACTGTATTTTTTTAAAACTTTGCTAATGAGCCACTCCTTAACGATTTTTGCCGTGTGCTTTGGGTCTCCATCCTGCTGAAAAATGACTTCATATTCTGGGTAAGCAGATGCGTCTACGAAATCTGGTAGATTAGACTCCAAAATATGAAGATATTGTTCTTTCTTCATAATGCCATTGATTTTAACCAATTGACCTACGTTCCACCAAGTGAAGCAGCCGCACATCATCAAGCCGCCTCCTCCATACTTCATGGTTTCTTTCACTTGATGCTTTTTCAATTTTTCATTTGGGCGGTGCCAGTAATACTCCTTACCATCGGACTGATATCTGTTCATTTTGGTCTCGTCGGACCAAATTACCCTCTTCCAATCATCAACGCTCCAATCTTTGTGCTCCTTGCAAAATTTGAGACGTGCTGCAACATTTTTCTTTGACAGTGCTGGTTTTTTTTTTCTTAACTGCCGCTGTTAGTCCGATCCTGTGAAGAGCTCGGCGTGCTGTCCACTCACTTACGGGCTTGTTAATGGCAACTACAGCTTCTTTTGGTGTTGTCTTCGGTTTGGTGGTCATGAGGAGCTCCATAGCTCGAGCATTTCTATCAGTTAGTAATCGTGGTCGCGATTTACTAATTTCAGGTACACTGACATTGCGTCTCTTTCTTACTTGAAGCACGGTTCGGTGGCAAATACCCAGCGATTTAGCTATTTGACGTGCCGACTCGTTGTTTTTCGTCATTTCCACAATTTGATTTTCTAAGTATTCCGGTATTTTCTTCATTTTCGCTTCAAAATTGAAATACTCACAGAAAAAGTAAAAACGAGTGACTAATCAAATCGAACTTTTATGCTTGACCGTGTAAAACACTATTTCGCACAACGTAAACACTCCAATTGCTGTGAATCCCGTTATTACGTTTTTTTTCGGTACACAGATCAGTGTTCCAACATAGAAGAAACGAAACGTGTAAAAGCGGATGCATTGCCCATTTCGATTATTTGTTTTAAAATCTAGACTGAGCTTATAACTTATAATATTGTTCATTATTTATTTCACATAGATATTAATAAAAAATTCAACTGCAAACATTTCAAATCGATTAATGTATTTTTAAGGATTTTACAAGTATTTTTAGCCAAATTTGGTTAACATGTATCCACATGTGCTCGCCACTGTAGTGTGAATGAATTTCCGTATTTGGGAAAAGATGAGACGAGGCCATCAGCAATACCACTTTGTGAATTTGTTGTTCTCAAATTCACTGAACCATTTATAGGGTGCGGACGAAATATAACCACCGATAATTTTTTTTACGAGCGCATCTTTAGCAACAAAACTTTTCTCAAAAACAACTACCTTAGTAGAAGCTATTCGGGCGAAAAAGAGGGAATTACCCAAACCTGCAAAAGAAAAGAAAGACAATATGGCACGTTTTTCAACGCAGCTTTACAAATCAAATAATTGTACTCTAACAATTTACAAAAGCAAACCGAACAAACAAGTTCTCTCACTAAGTTCGAAGCATAAATATGTAAAAATTGAAGAAACAGGTAAATGTATACCTGAAACTATTGCTTTTTATAATAACACCAAGTTTGGCGTGGATATGACGGATCAAATGGCTAGAAAGTACAGCACAAAATCTAAATCTAATAAATGGTCTGTCCAGGTATTTTTCAACATTCTGAACTTAGCTGCTATAAATGCTTGGATTTTATATAAGCAGACCATTGGAGAAAGGATATCTCAATAAGAATTTTTATTTCAGTTGGCAGAGCAACTTGCCACCGAATACCGCGATATACATGAACAAGAAAAAATGGAAAGTATGCCGAAAACATCAGCAGATTCCACTACAATTTCTGAAAGACGTAAAACGTGTCAAATTGATATTGCAAATAAAATAAAACCATAAACATTTGTTCTACATGTAAAAAATATGTTTGTGGAAAATGTTTATGAAGAATTTTATTAAAATTCCTCCAAAATAATTATAAGTCGGCTTCACTGAGTTAGTAAAGCACAATGTATGCCTGATATGTTTGAATTTGCGCAAGACTAGCAACCCTGCGCAACGACAGCAATAAAGTAGTTAATATGGCACATACGCTAATATCTTATCCAGGGTCACAATTATTCACATGTCCATAAACTAATGTAAGAAGGTACGCTCCCGAGAATCTTAATTACGCGTAGTTCCCTATTAAGAGAATACTGTTCCCTTTGTAGGCTACTTGGAAGTGCTCTTCGAGATAGGAACCATTTTTTCGCCGGTCAACACTCAAAAACCTTTAAAAGGGGAACTCCTGAATGGCAGCAGTTATTCAATATGCGCTACTTTTAGCATATTAAATAGAAGCAATTAACGTCATTTCCCATTCAATATCGAAGACGTAGCATTCGTAGAGTAGTGACCGCTTCGGAATGCAAAACAATTGGACAACTATTAAAGTTGTTTGGCACAATCTTCAGATAATGATCTACATTTAATATTCGATGCTAATCGCGATATTTGTGATCTTGAGATATCTTGTGGTTCAGACTCTAGTAAATATTCATATATTTTATGATAAAGTGCCTGGGGACGTTCAGAAGAAAATATTTTTAATTGTAATAATTCATTTCAACCTATATTTACTTCCGGCATTTACTACAACGATTAGGATTGCGTTTGTTCTTTGGAGACAAGATTGCGAAACGTTGCTTCATTTTCATGTTATTCACAAGCTGATTGCCACTTTCTAACAACATGTACGATATGCTTAGGGTTATTATCTTGTTGGATGTAAAAAAACCCCTCAAACCCCTTTGTGGTTAAAAACAAATATCAATTCATTGAAGAGTTAATAATGTATGAATTTCCGACCCCGGATGGTGCCATATAACCCCAAAATGTTGCATACACGGTCTGTATTTTAAGTAATGAGAATTAATCCAGAAAACAAAATTTATTGCAGATATCGCCCTAGAATTCTTTAAAAAAATCCCCTTGAGCATCTACCCACTTTCGGAGGCGTGCCATCCATGCTTCGTACGCTCTCTGGAAGTCCGAAACCGAAACTTTCTTTAGAGCACGCGTGCAAGCCGCTTGAACAGCATCCAGAGGCCCGTGGTGTCGTCGTTTGAGAGCGGTTTTCACTTTGGGAAAAACTCCTCCGGGGGCAGTGTCGGGGCTGTAGGGAGGTTAGGGAACCACTGTGATGCTATTTTTCATTAGATACTCGATAACCACGAAGCAGGTGTGACTTGGCTAATTGTCATGATGCAGTGTCCTATTGGTGAAAATTTCTTTCTCGCACTCGGTTCACTCGTCTCTTCACCCTTGTCAACACTTCAACGTAGAAAGGGCCGTTGACAGATTGGCCTTCAGACACAAACTCCGAGTGGACCACACCCTTCTCGTCAAAAAAACAATCAGGATTGCTTTGATCTTGGACTTGTACATGAGAGCTTTTTTTGTCGAGGTGATTGCGGGATGTGCTATTCGGAGCTCTGCCGCTTTGTTTCGGGGTCGTATTCGAAGAACCAACTTTCGTCCCCAGTAATGAAGTTGTCAACACGTTCCAAAATATCTTTCGAAATGGCTTCACGGTTTTGCGTTTGCTCCTCTGTCAAAGCTTTCGGGACGAGCTTGGCGCAAATATTCCTCATCCCAAGATTCTCGCTAATAATTTTATGGACCACTATTTTTCAATTCCAAGGTTATCCGCAAACATGCGAACACTTAAACGCCGGTCAGATTTCAGTAGAACTCACACACGTCGTTCGTTGTCTCCAGTTCTTGAGGTCGACGGGCGACGTGCGCGCGGTTCGTCCTCCACACTTTCCCGGCCTTCTTCAAACCTTTTTGCGCCACCTATAAACTTGAGCTTGTGATAAGCTTTCACTGCCGTACACATGTCGAATCATTCCAGCGTCGATGCACCTGATAATTGCGTATGCTAACTTTTTTGAAGACGTCAATGTCGTGAGCGATCATCCCTCAACATAAGCCAGCAGTCGACTACAGCTTGTACCTTGTTGAAGGTTAAACCCTCCACTACTCACTCCGGCCGGTCCGATCGCGGTTTGATGCAAAATCGCATCAGGACAAAAATATTCTCATTACTTAAAATACAGACCCTGTATGCTCCGACATGCTTTCAAGTTATATTCGAGGGATTATATGTTACACTTACCCAAATCGATCCCACAATAAACAAATCACACACATTGAATTAATACAAACAAAGTAGACATAATTATTTTGAATTAAAGTTTGTAAACAAAGTAGGCATTAATATTTCGAATTCAATTAAAGTAAACAAAGTAGGCATTGATATTTTGAACTGAATTAAAGTAAACAAAGTAGGCATTGATATTTTGAATTGAATTAAATTAAACCAAGTAGGCAATTAGCGATACAAATAGTAGTGAAATTGTCTTGAAGAGGAAGTTATTTCTTCGCGTCAAAAGGTGCGGACAAGCCTCTGTTCCCTATCACCCAATGTGAGGCTGCCTTGGGGTGCCTTTTTGAATACCGGTCAACGTATACAATAGAAATTGTATACCGTGAATACAAGAAATATAAATTAATAAAGTTGGTGTAATTTAATGAAACAAGTGTTTTATTTGTCCCTCCGTTCTTAGACGGAGGGACGGAGGGATATAAATATTATACTCTTCATTGACATTCCTCCAAGCTTTTCCTGTTCAATCTGATGCATGCATGTTATGTTTGCTTTCCTCGGAAAAAATAAGTGTATTCTAGAAAGCTACTTCATGGTGAACATTACCTTCCATTTGAATTTGAATCACTTTCGACGATTGAATTTACTGATAAAATTTTTTTTTCTAATTGCGCGACTTTGATATTCAGCATCTTGAAGCACGCGACGTACGGTTTGAGAGATGTCTGTCTTACCTGTCTGATTTTAATCTCCGTCAGAACTATGAGAGCATCAACTTTAGGATATATTTCTGCTTTTCAAATAATGTGGCCCTTTCCTTGCTTCTTTTGCTCGGAGAACTTGCGAAAACGTTACGGTCGATAATCACTTTCTATACTCCACATTGTTTTGAATTTCTAAATAACGTTCTGGATAATTGCTGTACACTTATCTACAATTCTAGCTATTTTCCGTACTGAATTTTTTGTCTGAAAGTGTCTCTCAACTATTTCTTTTAAATCTTTTCAAAAATTCTTTTCCTCTTGTTGTCATTTTGTGATATTTTGATGAGTTTTCTTTTTGAATAAAGGAAATTATTAGGTGTATAAATATGAAAAGCGGATTTTACTAACAGATGGCATAACCATTACATATGGTTTGTGTCAGGGATAACTAATATGACATTTTGGAGGGTGAACATCTATCAACGAATTCCAGTTTGTCATAGTTTTTGATTGTACAAACAACATAGTTTTTTTTCGCTTCAAAAATGTCAAATTACGTGTCAGAAAAAGAGGTTTTACGGGGAAGTCTAATAACCTTCTTTCATTTGAAGAAAACGGCAGCAGAAACTTATCGATTGTAAGTGGGAGCGTATGGTGAACATGCCCCAAGCCAAGAAACTTGTGAACGATGGTTTAAAAGATTCAAAAGTGGCGATTTCGTTGTCAGCAACAAAGACCGTGGAAAACCACCAAAAAAATTTGAAAGTACAGATTTGCAAGCATAATTGGATGAAGACAACACACAAACTGAAAAACAGTTGGCAGAAGCGTTGGAAGTTACTCAGGCAGCTATTTCACAACGTTTAAAAGCCATGGGAAAGATCCAAAACGCTAGAAAATGGGTGCCGTATCAATTGAAAGAAAGAGACATCGAAAGGCGAAAAACCATTTGTGAAATTTCGCTTGCCAGACAGAAAAGAAAAGGTTTTTTTGCATCGGTTTGTTACTGGCGATGAAAAGTGAATTTATTTCGACAATCCCAAGCGGAAAAAATCATGGGTAGACCCAGGCCAGCCATCAACATCACAATTAGTCCGAAATATTTATGGAAAGAAGATTT
Organism: Stratiomys singularior; assembly: GCA_954870665.1. Taxonomy (NCBI): domain Eukaryota; kingdom Metazoa; phylum Arthropoda; class Insecta; order Diptera; family Stratiomyidae; genus Stratiomys; species Stratiomys singularior. The sequence continues at coordinate 108,779,646 of OX940877.1, read as the reverse complement.
TGCTGTGTATTTGGTGGGTTAGTAAGGGACCTTTGTATTACGAACGGCTGAAACCTGGTGAGCCTATTACTGGCAAACGTTACCGACAACAACGGATCAAATTGAACCGCGCACTTAAGGAAAAACGACCAGATACATGATACTCAAAAGTTCACCAAAGACATGATGAAGTCATTTTTCAACATGACAATATTCGGCCGCATATTGCAATATCTGTCCAGAACTATTCGGGAAACATTAATTGGAAAGTTCTGCCCCACCCGTCGTATTCACCAGACTTGGCTCCTTCTGACTACTACTTGTTTCAATCGATGCAGCACGGACTTTCGGAACAGCACTTCCATTCTTACGAAGAAGTTAAAAATTGGCTTGATGAGTAGTTAGCCTCAAAATCTGAGAAGTGGTACTGGCACGGAATCCATCAATGGACAGAAAGATGGAAAAAAAATCGTAGTTAACGATGGCTAATGCTTTGATTATTGAATTCATACGTTCTGCAATTCAAATAAATGCATATTTCAAGCAGAAAAAATCCTCATTTCATATTTATACACCTATTATTTTATTCAAAAAACGATTCTGAGAAATGAATAAACAAATGTACCGTATCTAATAGCGTGTGTCTGATTTTCTAAGTGATCAAACTCGAAATAACCCATGTGAATACTTACTTTTGTATTGTGAATTTGTGTGTTGTTCTAAGAACTGCAGTTGATTAGACACAGAGCTCGCAATCGACGTTAATTTTTGTTCTGACTAACAGTGCATACATCCAGGCAGTTATCTAGATGCACAATCGGGGCAATAGTTCCATAAACATTAGTTATTTTCTCATGTAAATACTATACTGAAACAATGTTTTTATACTTACTTTCTTGACTCACTGTACATTTGCCGAAGACTTGCTTCGCGTCTCGGTAGGAGAAAGTGGTTCTAGGTGATTAAATCCTGTAAGATGATACTTTCACCCTCTTTCCTCCCTTTTCCTTTCATTTCTCTGTGTGAATTTTTTCCGTTTTAACAATTGAATTGTCGCTGTTTCGCACAACCTCGGTCCGTGGGATCGGCAAGTACCGAAAGTTTGGTATTAAGCCTGTACATGTTCATATCAACGCAAGGAATTTTGTATAAATTTAAATTGCGAGTTATTCTTTGTATAAGAGATTATAACGGATAAATTGTGTCTCTACTCGAGCTCCAATTTGACAAACAAGAGACACAAGACTATGTTTACAAAACATAGTCTTACTTTAAATTTGATACACCGTACAGTTGTTATATTTTTATGGCAGTGACCACATCGTCCCCGTTCATCTGCCCTTATTTATTTTGGAAAGTGGTCGACTAAATCACATAAGGCTGTAATATGGAAGAATCAGGGCTTGAATAATGTCCTAACCCCCACGCCCACGCGGTAAGCTAGTCGGTTTAAAGTAACTTTCTTCGGCCGCCATTATGCGGCCTTTGTATTTTCAAATAACCCTGTCTCTTTCAACTTGTCCCTTCCTTACGCTGCAGGTGCGACCGATCGGTTGCCCCCCGATTATTTTTATTTATTCACAATTATATGTTTATTATTTTATTATATTTTTTTGAAAATACATAACAAGGCTTGAGTTTCGGGATGCCGAAATGTGGCACTGGACTTTCGATCTTCATTTCCTGAAGTGTCTCATTTGATAAACTTGGACGACAAACAGGTCGTGGTCCAAGACCAACAGGTCGCTTGGTCTCCCCATATTTATCAATCCGTCACAAACCAAGTCTGAATTCCTTCAATATCAATTGTGGGAAGTCTTCCCTTCTTCTAGCCATGAGCCACCCATTTATCAAGCACATATCTACTAAATAAGTATAAAGAGGATAGTACCAGCGTTGGGATTTGTAACGTTGGCGATTCGAAGACACTATATAGTTATATTTATCAATGCCTCCCATATGTGTATTGTACTGTTTAAGGGGAGGGCCTGCCGTCGGAGGCCTTAAAAGGTTTTTTTTTGGGAATTTGTTTAAGGCAGAAAAAAGAAGGAACCGTAGCGAACTTTTCACATTATATTCTTGTATGTTTAAACTTCAAAAAAGAAAAAATTTTTTTTAGATTGATATACTCTATTTTCTTCTATTTTGCTGTAACCCCTGGGAATTTTACTCTCCAACCTGCAGAAGAAATGCAACTCGCAATTTTTGTCTGAAATGAAAATTTCAAATTAAAATTCAATTTTGATATCCTTCTGTTCTATGTGAACCACCCAATAAAATTGTGAAATTTAAAATTTTCCTAAAGTTTGAAAAAAAATTAATTTTTTTCAAAAAAAATTTTTTTTTTCAATCCGCTAAAAAAATGGTTTAGAATTTTTTGTTTGGAACCTGAGAGGTTCAAATAGAAGTGGAAGCGAAACTGAATCTTTAAGCCTTGGTGCGTTTTGATAGATGGTCAAATTTTTTTGTAATTACGCCCGCACATTCGGAAAAATCGGAAAACAAAAACTCGAGAAAACGCGCTTCAAAATTTACATGTTTGCATTTTAAGTGTGTCCACCTAAGCATCGCGTCTGTGGGGGTTTAACTTCAACACAATATTTATTTTTTAACTAATACAATAATTAACAAAAGCTATTTTACTAATTTTGCGCGTACAACTATATTCGCGAGGATCGTTTTTGTGTCCTTCTTGTTCCGAGGTCTACCGCTGTGTCGAATCGTGTCACTCGCGAGCACTACTCCTTATGAGGACTGCCATACATCTATTTTTTGCTGCAATGTGTACTGCCATATATTTTGGCTGTAATGCCACCATTAAAAGGTCGCCACAATATCCTTCCCCAAGTAACTCAGTCAACTTGATTTTGACTGTTTGTAACAATCGTAAGTCTATTTAGCGTTTGATTGAGTTGCGAATTTGACATTTTTTACACGTGAATACGTCCAGATTGGTTTGGGTGCAATTGCAGATGATGATTTTGTTGGTGCGAACGGTGTCGATTCTTCACTTGTTGAAGTAGTTGCATGCCTTTCGATGTATGCCGGCTTTATCCTTTCGGTTGAAATTGTTTGCGACTTTCCGTTTATTTTGATTCGGAAAACGAGATCCGATAGCCTTTCTTCGATTTCGAAAGGGCCATCGTATGGCTGCTGGCACGGCGCTTTGGTGGAATCAACACAAACGAATACATGGCTGCATGTGTCCAAATCTTTGAATGCGAAAACTTTTGGATAACTGTGGTGAATTGGAGTAGTTGGTTTGATTTGCCTCATCAGTTGTTTAAATTTCCTTGCAAATATTGTAGGATCCAATGGAGGTTCGTCCAGATTATCGAAAAAAATTTCACCAGGAATTCGCAGCGTTGTTCCGTAAACAAGTTCGGCAGCCGTTGACTCGATATCGGGTTTAAAACTGGTCCTTAATCCTAATAGGACAAGAGGAAGGACTTCGACCCATTCCCTATTTTGATGACACATGATGGATGCTTTTAAGGATCGATGCCATCGTTCGACAAGTCCATTCGATGCCGGATGGTACGCTGTTGTCCTGTTTCTGGAACAACCAATTATTTTCAAACTATTTTTTTCGCATCGTATCCGGAATATAAATACGAGTGGTACCTGTAGATAAGTCACAGTAGATAGGCGTTTCACAATTTCCAACAAAGGGCTCTTTAAAAAGACGCTGCAGTTCTGCGTCGGTCTTTTGTTGCTCTACAAGTTCTTGCCAATCGATAGTTGATGGCATTGTTATCTCTTCAATGCGTGAAAGAGTTTCGGCTACAATGTTATTCCTGCCTTTGACGTGTATCAATTTCGTCGAAAATTGACCGATAAAATCTAATTGTCTTAGCTGCCGAGGTGAAGCTTTGTCTGATTTTTGCAGGAAAGCGTACGTCAGCGGCTTATGGTTGGTGAATATTGTCAAGTTTCGTCCTTCCACGAGATGACGGAAAAATTTGACGGCTTGATACACCGCAAGAAGTTCACGGTCGTATGCACTATATCGCTTTTGTGTTCTATCCAACTTCCGCGAGAAGAACCCTAAGTTTTCCTTTGATCTCCTGCTCTAAAACTGCTCCAACAGCCACTTCTGACGCATCGCAATGAAGAATAAGTGGCGCGTTTTCGACAGGATGTGTCAACAAAACCGCCTTTGTTACCAGCTCCTTGCATTTCTTGAATGCATGCTTCGCATCTGGGGTCCGTTGCACTGGTCGTTTGTCTCGTTTACGTGCGCCTTTAATGAGGTCAAGAAGCGGCGCCTGCACATGAGTTGTATGCGGGAAACAACTTCGGTAGAAATTGATGGTGCCTATGAAACAACGAAGTTCCTCGACAGTTTTTGGTTGTTCGAACTTACCAAGAACTTCAATTCCGTCCTGTCGGGGTTTAATGCCGTGTGCGTTGACGGTGAAACCCAAATATCGAAGCTCTTGTTGCATAAAAACACATTTCGCCACATTGATGCCAAGACCAAATTTTTGAAGACGCTTCAAAACGGCCTTTAAATCGCTGCGGATCTTTTGACGCGATGATAATATCATCGATATAGCAGTGGCAAAAACTTAAACCACGAAGGACGGTATCCATAAAGCACTGAAACGTTTGCACTGCATTGCACAGGCCGAAAGTCATCACTTTAAATTCAAATAGTCCGAATGGCGTAATGACGGCGGTTTTTTATGATCCTCAGGTGCAATGGGAACTTGATGATAAGCTCTATTAAGGTCCAGTGTTGAAAAAATCGTACAACCGGCTAACTGTGTCGTGAAATCGCCAAAAATTGATGATATGTGTCAGTCAGATTGTACGTATGGATCGATGACGTTTTCATTGCAACAACTGGTGTATTAGTTCGCAACGCTGTATTTTTGTCCACTAGCTTCCTAGCTTTTAAGTCGACTATTAGGCCATGGTGTTGCAAGAAATCGGCTCCAAGGATTGCCTGTGTAACTTTCGCTACAGAAAAATTCCATGTAAATTCGCGCCGTAAACCTAATTCCACTGTCAGAGTTTTCGATCCGTACGCATCGATGACTGAGCCATTCGCAGCGTAAAGTTTTAAATGAGACGAATGCTGTCTGTTGCATGAAGATCAGGGTAGGACGGATATCTCCGCTCCCGTATCAATTAAGAATTTATACCCAGATTTTCTGTAATAAATGGAAAGGCGGCTAGTTTTGTCGTTACAACATGCGTTCGCCGATTCGCATGTCGTTGAAACTAGTTTTTTGGGTGGTCTGATTTCATGCAAGGCTCGCGACACTTTCTTGCACGCTCACCAAATCTTTCGTGATAAAACACATACTTGTTTTGCCGACCTTCTTATCTCGCGACATTGATCTATTTCGCGTCTTTGATTGGGAGCGTCCTCGCTGCAACCGCTGAATTTCTCGGGATAACTTCTCGATTTCCTTTTGTAGATTTTCCATTTGAATAGTTGTCTGGTCGTTTGCTGTACTAGCTGATACAGCCGCGATCGATGGGCGCGAAATCTCTATTATTTTGTCGGCTTGCAACGCTAATTTCGCAACGTCTGTTACTTCGCTGCCCACAAGGATCCCGCGCACATAATCTGGCATTTGCTCGAGGAACATTGTCCTTAACACTGCGTCACTGATTTGGTCACCGGCCAAATTTTGAAGTTTCTACAAGAAGAGTGACGGTTTCTCTTCTCCGCTGCTTACGCCACGCAACGTAATTTCGCCTCACTCGATTCCGCGAATGACTCTAAAATTCGCTTTTTTATTGCGTCATATTTTCCGATTTCGGGGGGATTAATTGCAATGTCCGAAACGGCTTGCAGAACCGAAGAGTCCAAATTGACAATCACATAGCGAAATTTAGCCTTGTCCGACGCAATGTGGGAAATTTCAAAGGCCATTTCCACTTGTACAAACCACAAACTTGGGTTGTCTTTAATAAAAGGGGGAATCGTGACTTTATTCATAGAGTGCATATGAATTTCGGAGCGCGTGGAACTTTCTTCTACCCGTTTCGGTGTTTCCGGAGGTGAAGACATTATTGTTTCTAGTCACTTCAGTTGTTTTTTTAAGTACCTCAATATGGCGTCACTACGCACTTTTTGGCGTCACTACGTACTTTTGCCGTCACTAAACAATTCCTACTCCCGTGCGTTATCACGTCGGGGTCACTAATTTGTGGGGGTTTAACTTCAACACAATATTTATTTCTTTAACTAATACAATAATTAACAGAAGCTAACGACAATAATGTTTATTTTTCGCATATACGCGTATTTCGGGAGCGACTTACTCCCGTCTTCAGTACTTAGCTACTAAATCATTGACACTATTTTAACTGCTTAAATAGTACTTGAACTTAAAACTAATGTATACATATATATAACTTAATGAGTAAACCTAATCAAATAGTCATTAGCGAAATGTTTATCCTTACATATTGTTATTTTTAGCTAGGAACTTAATTAGTTTTGAAGCGCAGTTTCCTTCGTCAGCGTTTATTCGTGTTGCCGGGTTTTGTCGCATTATGAAGAGGCTCTCCCACGCATCCAGAGTGTGGCATTTGTTTGTATATTTGGCTATTGTTAAATTTCCATTGTCGACTTGATGCCCTTTTTCGATCATGTGCGAAGCCAGTGCGGATCGAATCGTGTTGAGTCCTCGTTTTTCCCCGTTGCTTATTTCTTTGATATGCTCGTTGAATCGGACTGTAAGGAGTTTTTTTGTCTGGCCGATGTAACATTGGTTGCAATCCTGACAGCTGATTTTACACACTCAACTTTTTTCACATAACTGCAATGGGTCCTTCTCACTTCTCAATCGATTTTTGAGCGTGGTGCCTCGGCTTGATGCTACGATACGGATATTGAACTGTTTTAGGAAGGTTTTCGTTTTGTAACAATACTCAGACATGGGGATACTTATCCATTTTATGTCTTCTGGACTGTAGACAATGTGGTATGTTGATTCAAATATGCTTTTTTCTGTATTAGCTGTAATATAGTATCTGCGGAATACCCATTTTTAATTGCAGTGTCCAATATATATCCTTTTTCTTTGTTGAATCCACTTTGAGTTAAGAGGTAAGTGACAAGTCTATGTACGAATGCGTTATAGGCCGCCATCTTAAGTGCAGCTGGGTGTGCTTAAGTCGCTACCAATGTCCTTTGTGTTATAGTGGGCTTACGGTAGATTTCGAAATCTAGTTGACCATTGTTGTTGATAATAAGTAGGTCGAGGAAAGGTAGTGCCCCATTCTTCTCCATCTCCATTGCGAACAACTCTAACCCCACAAAGAACACGGCACTATTCACGGACTCACTTCAAAGTATCATAGACATAATGTCAAACAGCACCTCCAAATTCACCCCATCTCTTATCAGAAAATTCCTAAATAAAAACCCAAACACATCTTTGACCTTATACTGGATACCAAAAGATAGCAAGTGGCCTATACTTGATCTCACAGACAGTACAGCAAAAGATATAACAGGAGAAAGCCCCCACTCTTTTCAAGAATGGGATGATGCCTTCATAAAAATCAACAACCAAATAGAAAATGAGTGGATGGAACAATATAAAGAGAAGATCACTAACCTGAAATACTCACCATGGCTTTATACAAATCTAGTGTACAAAAACAAGACATGGTTCCACAACTCAGACATATCGGGCAATGTAATAAAACAAATAAATAGAGTACTTGTGAACAGAGCTTACAACAAAACTAAACTACTGAAAGCAAAAATAACGACGATAGACAAATGCAGATGGTGCGACAGTGATGACGTGCTAGAACACCAAATACTGAGCTGTACAAAATTCATTAACCCATTTACGCCCGCTGTGCCCATTTGAGGACGCATATTAAAATACCCACATATTCTTTGTTATTGATTCTATGTTCTGTTTGATTGCAATTTTGTGATGCTTAGGAGTGTGCCATTGTGAATTAATTTACAATTACGTGAATTATTGGATAATTTATGTGAAATATTGGATATAAGCTACAACTTTCTCCGAAGCGTGAATAGCAAAAGGTAAGTCGATGTAATTTACATATATATCAGTTTTTTCAGAAGTTTTTCTACGTTATTATCTTGACTACAGTTTATTTCAAGTAAATAAATTATAATATAAGATGTTTTGTCATACTTCACTACTATTTCAAGCAAATAATGATAGTGTCCCCAAATGGGTCCAGTGGGCATATTGATGATATATTCGTTTTATTTTTTTAGGTATATTTTTTGAAGATAACAATGACAAAGAGATTATTTAGTATTGCAAATGATTACCAAGGGCTTGAAGAAGCTATCCAAAGCATTTTGAATGAAGAAGATGACCCAAATGTCGTTTATGACTTGGTAGCAATTCCTCCAGAACCAAGCGTCGTCACAGATGATGAAGAAGGCGATGATGATGATATCCTGCAAAATATTCTTCCACGAGATATTCCAGGCAAAGTTGAAGTATTTGAGTCCAGAGCTGATGAGGAATGGGATAGTAGTGACGATGAACCTCTACAAAATTTACAAAAAAAACCACGCTTGGATGTTCGAGAACCACGTTGGCGTAAATGTGATGGTTCTTACGATAGTCTGCCTTCAACTTCAATCAATTTTGAGAAACGAAAAGAAAGTCTCGTCAATGCGATCAAGGACGAAATTTCGGTCAATATTTTCGAAAAGGAGGTTTTCAACATGATCCTAACAAATACAAAGTTATATGCTGCACAAAACAATAATCATGACTTTCAAGTAACTGTTAGTGATCTCAAAATATTTTTTGGCATTTTACTCTTGACCGGTTATCATTCTGTGCCTCGAGAAAGACTGTATTGGTCCTTAGATGAAGATTGCAATGTTGCTCTTGTTTCAAAAGCAATGTCGAGAAACAGATTCGTGGAAATAAAAAAGTTCTTACATTTTTGTAACAATGAAGTTGTTGCCTCGACTAACGATAAATTGTTCAAAGTACGTCCACTTGCCGACTTGCTCATCAAAAAATTTCTACAATGGGGTGTGGTTCATGAGTCCCTTTCAATTGATGAATCCATGGTGAAATATTACGGACGTCACCCCGCGAAGCAATTCATTCGAGGCAAGCCGGTACGATTTGGGTATAAAAATTGGATGATTGCAAGTGCTGATGGCTACTGTTATGCTTTTGACATATACTGTGGTAAAACAGCAAGTGACAATAATGAGCCCTTGGGATCGAAAGTAGTGAAAGGACTTTTGCAAAAAATAAATGCTGCGGCACATGAACACATCGTATATTTCGATAACTTTTTTACTAGTCATGCATTGCTGCGAGACTTGCGTGAAGACGGTTATCGTGCGACTGGCACTGTGCGTGAAAACAGGACAAAAAAGTGTCCATTATTACCTGTCAAGGACATGAAAAAGAAAATACGGGCGGAGTTTGACTATCGCTTTGATAAAATCAATAAAATTTTGTTTGTGCGTTGGCTGGACAACAGCGTGTGTACCATGGGCACAAATTATGACTTCGTGTATCCTTTAGGCAAAGTAAAGAGATGGAGTACAACTGATAGAAAGAAGATAGACGTAGACATTCCCCTAGTATTTCAAAATTACAATAAAGGCATGGGCAGAGTGGATCAGACTGATCAATCAATTGCTTTATACCGGGTAGCCATAAGAGGCAAAAAGTGGTGGTGGGTATTATTTACCTACTTGTTGGATTTGGCAGTATCAAATGCTTGGCGTCTCCACATAATGTCAGCTGACGAAAAATGTGACCAACTTCAGTTTCGACGAAATATTGCCAGATTTTATTTGCAAATTGAAGGTTCTGAAAGACCTGACGGAAGACGGCGAAAACCCTCATCAGCCATACCAAATTTGTGTAAAGATGGCATTGGGCATTTTCCCCAGAAGCTGGACAGCCAGTTGCGGTGTGTGCAATGCCATATGAAAGCCCGATGGCAATGTAAAAAATATATAAAAACATTATGCATTGAGAAAGGTTGTTTCGAAAACTACCACACTTAAGCCCACTGGCCTCATTTGAGGACGGTGTTTGTTTTTAATACAAGAAAAAAACTTTTTTTATTTTTTTGTCAGATTATGTTTAAATAAGTTTCTACAGATACATAAATAAAGAATTTTAGTTATAAAACTACTAGTTTGTATGTGGGTCTTAATGGGTTAATATAAGAAAGAAATTTAATGTTTTCAATAAAGTCAGATCTCTGCATGAATTTTTCAACTTAAGTAATGAAAATCACCTCTGGCAATTAGGCAAATTCTTAAAACAAGCGAAAGCAGAGCTATAATTATATATTATTCAATAAAAAAAACACATCCATACTAACAAAATAAACATCATTCATTAAAAAAAATCACATAACACTATATCAACACTAACAACTAACATTCCTTTAATACTTAAACCAAAAATCAATGCAAGCAAGTCAGACAACTCAATCATCAGGTCCGACAGGGACCAGAAAACCATATCACTAGCCCAAAGAGGCCTTGAACGACAAACGCTGGTCAATGCTGTTATAGGAATGACCAATAAATCATCCTGAAAAAGGAAAAGGGGAAAAAAATATTTTAGTTAAATAAAGGAAAAAAGATTTTAATTGACACTACTCTATATTTAACCTCACCATTATTTATGCCTTATCATAAGGTATATATAATGATAAAAGCTGTAAACCTGATTGCCCATGACACGGCCCATGCTAAAATCAGGGATAAAATAAGGTAAAGTATATGCCGTCTGATTTCCCTTACGAGTGATAGGGAAAACCATTAACCTTGCACGTTGTATGCCGAAGGATAATGAATCTTTTTTGGAAAGAATGTTAGAAAGCTGATACCTGGTCAATAATTTGCAGCATATTGCCTTAAATTTGAATAACACTTGCCTGACGTTGTCATAACTTCTCTCCATTTTCTTTTTCTTTTTGTTTTTTTTTATCCATTCTGGGTAGCACAAACTACAAGAAGGTAATGTTTAATATGAAATACTATGTATTTGTTATCTACAATAGCCAGAAAATAAAAAACAATTTATATTTAGAATGAAAAATGTAACACTTAAAACAACATACGTATTTACTATTTTATTTAATATCTTCGACTTAATTTCAATTTTTTCATATCTGAATACTAAGCAACACGAACCGCAAGTGCAAATGGAACTTGTTTAAATAAGTTTTTATTGAGTATTTTTGTTTTCTTCTACTATTTATACATCCCTTTGAATATTGATAATAGTTCACTCGTGTTTGTTTTAGAAACAAATAAAGAACCACAAAAAAGTACAAACTATTTGACAAGATATACCATAAATGTTACTGCAAGTTGTCACATCAATATTGAGCTAGCACTCAAATTATAAAATACATGAATATAAGGCCCAAATTTTTTACTTTTCAGACGATTTCTTATGCCTAAGATCTTTTAACGGAATACAACGTGCTACTCGTTTTTTTACTTCTTGATTTATACATTATTTTCAATTAAGATAACTCACACAATTTCCTTGTTCTTAACATTTTAAATGTCAGATTGCGTATTGAGAAATTTTTTTTTTATGTACTATTAATGTACACATTTGTTTTCAACTAAGATTAAATTATGCTGACGATTAACAACAATCTTAAAAATAATATAAATATACCACTTATTTACATATAATTTTAATTAAAATTTGAAGACGAATGTTCAAGCCTGTAATATACCCTTAAAACATGTGAAAAAACTAGGATTCTAAAATAAAATGAATAAACATAACATTCTCCTCTAAATAGGGTAAGGTGGGGTAAAAAAGCCAGTGGGTAAAAGAACCATTTGGAGCTCATTTTTTAACAAATTAAAATATTGCCCATCTGTCGATGAGGTAGATATCCGTCGTTAAGACGCATCTTTTGTAGTTTGTTTTGGTATCGCATATTTTCCCTAACCTTTTTTACAGCGATATTAAGTTTTTGACAGAAGCGCGTGCGACATTTGACGAGACTTCCAAATTGTAAAAAAACAGTGAAATTTGACGTTGGGAAATTACGGTGAGTATTTTCCATAAGCAGGGATTCCTGACGAACGAAAATATGTGAAGTGTTTTCCAATATATTTTTTTTTAAAAAGTTGTAAGACTTATTGAAAAAAACGACGTGGGAAAAAGTACCAAGCAGTTTGTGGGTAAAAGAACCACTTGTGAAAATGGAGACAACTTAACGATAATCTTTTTTTTTAGCGAAATGCCCCGTACGTACAAGAGGGAAAATGAAAAACCAGATTAGGCCAACATAAAAAATGCCCTGGAAGAAATAAAAAATGGCGCCAAGGTCAACACGATGGCAGAAAAGTACAACATCTCTCGTGGATTGTTGAGGTGCCGAATGAGAAAAAAAGAGGAGGATAGGATTTGACATCACAATCAGGTATTGTAAAATTCATTATTGATAATAACATATAAATATTACAACAATCAATTATTATTGTTGAAAATAATAATAGTAAAATGATTATTACCTATTATAGATTAATAATAAAATAAAAGTGAAAAAAATATAGGAAATTATATGGAAAAAGAATAAATGATACAGTGGAATTAATTTTGAAACATTTATAAATACTAATAAAACAGTAAAAAATGAAATGAAATGAAAGATAATACAAAATAGGTAAAATGTTAATTAATGCGTTCATTTTTTTGTAGATATTTTCCCACGACCAAAAACAAGGGTTGGTAAAGTATTTGATTAAAGTCGCGAATATGTTTAATGGTTTATCGCGGACTGTGACGCAGCGTCTCGCCTACGAGTACGCGATGGCACTGCGAAGGAAAGTTCCTGAAAATTGGCGCGGGAAGGAGCCAAGAGAAAGTGGTTCCGCTTCCAGGGAGTGGTTGTTCGGCTTTATAGCGCGTCATCCAACGATAGCACTCCGAAAGCCTCAAGCAACAAATTTAGGTCGAGCCACAGCGTTTAATCAGCATAATGTTGATAATTTTTTTACAAAATTGAAGGGAGTTATCGAGAGGTTCAACATTGAGCCAGCGAATATATGGAACATGGATGAGACTGCTCTCACAACAGTACAAAAACCAATCGCAGTCCTTGCACAGCGTGGAATACGAAATCTAGGATCCACAACATCGGCTGAACGAGGCGTCTTGGTTACTCTTGCTCTTGCCGTGTCTGCAGGTGGAGTGTGCCCGCCACCATTCTACATCTTTCCCAGAAAAAAATTTAGGGATGATTTCCTCGCTGCAGCTGGTTTCGGGGCTGGTGGAGCAGCCAACCCCTCCGGATGGATGACAGGAGAGCAGTTTTTGAAATTCCTAAATCATTTCAAGAAATATGCTCGTGCAACAAAAGATTCAAACACGCTCTTAATATTGGATAACCACGAATCCCACGTAACAATCGCTGGTTTACAGTTTTGCAAGGAAAACGGAATCATTGTTCTATCTCTTCCACCACACACCAGCCACAAGCTGCAACCTCTAGACAGAAGCGTGTTCGAACCGATCAAGAAATTTTATAACGCGGCGTACGATAGTTGCATGCGAATGCCACAAAATGCTGCGAGAACTATCACCACGCATGACATCCCTGGAATCGCTCGCGAACCGATCCAAAAAGGCGCATTGATGTCGAATATTCAATCAGGTTTTCGTGCGACTGGAATTTGCCCGTTAAACGAAAACATATTCGCTGAAATTGACTTTTTGCCTTCTGAAATCACGAATCGTGAAGAGGAAAACATTCGACCCACGACCCCTGGAAATTCTTACGAGGAGGTGACTGTGGAAAATATTCGCCCTTTTGCAAAGGCTCCCCCACGAAAGCCAACAAACAGAGGACGGAAACGCCGTAAATCCGCAAATTTAACGGACGAAGATGAAATGGAGGCGCTGCGCGTAGAACAACAAACAGCTGCAGAAAAAAAGGCAAAACACGTATCAGCGTCAGCGGCAAGAGCAGAAACAAGAATTTTGAAAAAAGTTGCAGCCCAAAAAGAAAAGACAGAGCCAGAAAAGAACCTACGCCGCCACTCCAAACGGGGTCGCCCCAAAAAAGTGTACGTCGAAAAAAGTGACGAGGAAAGCGACTTCAATTGAAGCAAATATTGTCCATTTTACCTTTTACTTAAAGATTTGTAGTTTTTTAACAATAAAACATATTCATCAATCATTTTTTGACAATTTTTCATACCGTATTTAGTTTAAAAAAAGTGGTTCTTTTACCCACACCATGGGGTAAAAAAGCCAGATAACAAATTTTCTTTAAACAATTATATCTTACCGAGAAATGAAGTTACATAACAATATAGCATCACATATTGTTGTTAAGGGAACGAACTTTCAATATTGCGTTGGGATTTACGAATATTCCTAAAAACGCATAATCTAGAGCACCTCAAAGGAAAAGTGGCTTTTTTATCCCACCTCACCCTACAACAAGATTTCCCACTGGTAGAATTCAAAAAAATTTTAAAAAATATAATAGATCCTTAACTTACTACTCAGTTTTAATTTTCTTCAAAATTGCTGTCAAAAGGGAAAAATATAATTTTTTTACGTAAAAGCAAAGCATTTATCAAATGTTCAAATCAAAAATGTTTCTTTTTTAGTTTAGATACAATTCCACCAGGGAAGCCAGTTCGTATTGATGACAATGTCGCGAAAAACAGTTCAAAAAGAAGCTTGTAATATTATTAATCATTTGACAATTGACGTGAGGTCCACTCCTAAAACTCTATCCGATTCGCCATTCCTTAATTGTTATGCCGACATTACAAACGATAGCGTTACATATATATATAAGTTGTAAAAATCATAATTTGTAGGGACTGAATAATATATATTAAAGTCCCTATAACTTATAATTTTACCGTTGAAAGTAATGTCGATAGTAGAATTAAGAAGAATTGGCAGAGTGGGCACAGATTCGGCACTAAATGAACTGTTAAAATTTCTAGAGCACCACATTTAAGGTGTTCCAAAGAATGCACGTAGTTTGAATAGCACTCCCATTAATTACATCTGTTGATGCAGACGCAGAAAACTTAAACATAAAAAATGACTGAAATTAGCAACAACTTCATCACATTATATTACGTTAAAATTCAACAATATAACTATTCTATCAGATTCAAATCCTATCAGTTTTGAAGTTTTCGTTTTCTTTTTTAATTTGAAACGGTTTATTGGTATTGGTTTGAAATAAAATACAAATGTGTTTTAAATTGAGACATAAATTTTTTTGTGATTGGATTGACCAAAATCGAATACATGGAACAAAATGGTTTTTTTTTTATAAAATAAAAACTTCAGAAAAAACAAAACAAAACCAACTTTGAATGCCCTAAATATGATAAAACAAATTTTAAAGAATCAATGCCAAATTTGTTTTCCGAAATTTGGTTACGATTGATTTTTAAGTTGTTACAAACAAAGTTACGAAATGGAGAAACTGATTTGAAACTGATTTCGCACAATTTATTTCATCGGTCTTAGGTCTTTTTCAAGTCAGTTGTCTTAATTTTTCTAAAAAAATTGTAATTTAATATGTTTTTCAGACAATATTAATTTTCAGGAAGATAACCTGGAAAACTTTCATTTCAGAAATTACAGCAAGCAAAACGATTGTCGACGATGTGAATTCATATCGCCATTTCGATTAATTTCAACAGCGATCCGAAGTTCTGCGGCAAATCGAAAACAAATCGCCACGTCGGATTACAAACACATCGCCATGGCGAATCGTTTACGATACGCCGCGGTTTTTCGCCAGTGAGGTGACATATTGCATATTGCATATGGCGATTCGAATTCGGATCGCTGTCGGATTCCCCGGCGATTTGTTTTTTCTGCTGGGAATATCCAGAATAGCCTCCCGAACAAAATAAAAAAAAAAATCGTTCGAAACTCCTAAATACTTTTGAAACAAAGTTAGTTTGAAGTGATGAAAGTCGACAAGGAGCACCCGACCACATCCATAAATGGGGAATATGGAGAAAAACTTGAAAGTCTTAAACCATTTTCGGCGACAGAGTATTTAATTACTCACTTCCTTTTACCAATAAGTCCACCTATCATAAAGACATACACTTGTTTTCCAATAGTGTTTTTCTTACCAATGCCGATGTCTCCCAAACCGTCTATTAATTCATCTGAAACGTCAGACCCTAATTCCTTTCTCATTGCGATTTCATCATTCATTCTCATTCATTTTCACAATGACAATAGTAATAATCAAACATGTTATGTTACCATGCATTCATTCATCATATCGCCAAAAATACGTCATGAGCTTTCAGCTCTCTCATTTCTCTCAGCAAAGCTCTAACAAATAAAGCTCTGGGTTCTAGCGCTAGAACCCACGTATGAAATTTTGGGACCAAAAATTTTGTTCGGGATTCGACTTCTTTATGTTTTATATTCTTTGGTAAAAATCTTCCTTAACTCATCTTTCCCCAACGTTGCGTAAACGCAACATTTCAAATTTAATTTTTTTAAGTATTAAAAACCAAGACTTGTCACAGTTAATCCAGGTATGAAAAGAAGGGTTGAAATATATTTTGTTATTTTTAATTTTTGACGTGACAACGTTTTCTAATTCGATGAAGCTGGCTGCACGCACGAAAAAACATGACTCATGTGGCGTTACCTCGCTCTGAGGCGTTCCATTTAAGGCTTGAAGTGCAAGCGAGAGCGCGGAACGAGCGACAAAGAGGCACAATCGGCCTCCGCGTTCGGCAGCGTTCGACATCTGTCTCTCTCCTACTTGAGTGAGCGATGCGTCCACATGGAAAGCTGCTATACAATAATACATTTACATGTTTTCGTCAAGTATGAAGTGCAGTGAAAAGTGAATGTGGTGTCAATTGTTTATAGCAACGATAATCGCGGCGATAAAGGTAATAATTCTTTCGATATTAAATATATGTTCAGTGATATATTGTCGAATATTCGTGTTTTCATCATTAAAATAAAAAGCATCGGTCCGCTAGTGCAGCGATTGTAGGTTATGCTATAATTGACAAAACTATAACAATAAGTTAACAGAACTATTTCACGATGAGTAAAAAATCAATTGCCTTACTATTCGATCGAAATAATTATGGAGCGTAGCTAGTCATGTATACGGTAACCGAAAACCCCTTTAAAAATAATATTTCCATAGAAAATTTACTGCAAACGTTGCATTTACCTAATTCAGGAAAATGCAACGTGAGAATCCCAGAAACGACATATGTCTAATCGCAGACATGGTGTCAGCATAATTGCATTATTTACGTCACCTCGGTACATGACGTAGCCCCCAGTCGTTTTGATCTTAGCCCGTTAAGCGCACGTTTATACAGAAGTTCGGTTAGAAAACAATAAAGTTACATTTGTGAAATAAAACTAAAATTGTTTAAGTGAAGTTATACAAAATTACATTATTATTTTTTTTTTCACCTCGACGACCACTCGATACATAACTAGCTATGATTTCAAAAAATTAAAACATATCACATATCATAACAACGTGTCTGAAATGAAAAAAATTGACATAATTGTATTTATGCGTACAAATAAATGTAACTTGATCAATTCAATTGTGATTTCCATTTACATCCTTCTCTATATCCATACAAAATATCTATCAAACGTTGTCACGTTCAACTATCGTCAGTAAACCGACTTTACAGACAACCGATTTTTTTAATTATCAAGAAAGGTATATTTTATTTTAAATTTCCAAAAGGAGTTACTTGAGTCATATCCAGGTTGATAGATTTACATAATCATAAAAATTACCATTTCAACCAATCATAACTTCTCACAATGTACGAACAATTAAAAATGCCCTAAGTATGATATAAAATATTATGTTAGAGACAAAAACATATAAATATTGATTATTTTAAACTTCTAGGAAACGTCGCGTATACGCAACGTTAGGAATTATGTACAGTAGAGTCACGTTAATTCGGATCCTTCTGTAATTCGGATTGACTAAAAATATTGAACATTTTCATTATGTCCCTTGTAGTCCGGATCGAGCACAGTTTCGCTAATTCGGATTGCATGTTACATAGTGCAATGATCAATAATACAGTGATATTATGCTATATTCACTTACACATCTGATTTAGTTATATCATGTGATAAACAGGAAATCGAAAATACACTCTTCTAAATAACAAACGCAAAATGCTTTGCTTTGTAATTGAAATTCGATACCCCAAACAATAACATACAGAGGTGGTCAAAAGTGATCGGACAATACAAGAAACAAGCAATAAAATACTTTTACGAGCATAAGCTTTGAAATGAAATAAAAATTTTTCCCTTATATAAAAGTCACTTGTATTCTCAATTAATTGCACAAAAAAATAAAACAGAAATAAAAAGATTTCCACAAGAAAATTAACAACTAATTCAAATTCACATTGCATCAAGTGGACAAAAGTAATCGGACGTTCAATTGTAATACTTTTCTTTCTGATGATTCCATTAGAACATAGGCTTTTAATATCTAGTTGCGTATCCTTTTTGTTTTATAACTTCTGTTAACCTATTGGGCATAGACTGTACCAACTTACGGGTAACGTCAGGAGTAATGTTGTCCCATTCTTCTAATAACATCATCTTCAGTTGACTTTTATTAGTAATGTGATGGTTCCTTATTTTTTTATCCAGATGATCCCAAAGATGTTCGATGGGATTTAGGTCTGGGGATTGCGGTGGTGTTTTTAATTGACCAGGAGTGTTGAAAAGGAGCCACATACGAACATCATGAGCTGTATGCTTTGGGTCTTTATCTTGCTGGAACAAATAATGACTATCAAGACCCAATTTTTGTGCACTTTTTTTCAAATTTTCTTTCAAAATCGACAAGTAACCTAGTTTGTCCATAGGTTTGTCAATGAAAACAAGTTCTCCTACACCGTTGGCAGCCATGCAACCCCAGACCATTACACAGCCACCTCCGTTTTTTACTGTATGTTGAACGTTTTTGGGATGAAGCTCACTATTTTGAGTTCTCCAAACCAACAACCTGCCGTCGGAGTGGTAGATATTAAACTTACTCTCATCAGAGAATATTATACGAGTCCAAAAGTCGAGCGGCTTGCTTTTAAATTCTTTTGCAAAGCATAATCTTTTCTTCTTATTAACTTTGCTAATTAGTGGTTTCTTTCGAGGTACTCTCGCTTGATAACCAGCACGGCTGAGAGCTCTACGAATAGTCCGGGCACTAACATTGGTACCATTTACATCTGCTAATTGATCCCTAATACTTCTGGACGTTGTAGTCGGATTCTTTTTAACAATTCTTAAAATTTTTCGTGCGTCTCTCTCTGTTAGTTTACATGGTCGACCACTCCTAATTTCGTTTTCCACCTGATTATTTTTTCTGAACCGTTTCACGATATCGAAAACTGTCGAACGACTTCTTCCAATTATTTTTGATATTTCAGAAAAGGATTTATTCTCTTTATACAACTTTATTATAACTTTTCTTTCATTTATACAGGTTTCTTTGTGATTCTTAGCCATGTTTAACTTTCTTCACTTAAAACTGACAAGTAAATGACTGATATCAGAAAAACACATATCAACATATAATTAGGGGAATTCCCTTTTAAACTCGGAAATGAAAAGAAAAGAATTGCTCCAAACTTCAATGACTAATTTCACACTTTTCAAAATGTCCGATTACTTTTGTCCACTTGATGCAATGTGAATTTGAATTAGTTGTTAATTTTCTTGTGGAAATCTTTTTATTTCTGTTTTATTTTTTTGTGCAATTAATTGAGAATACAAGTGACTTTTATATAAGGGAAAAATTTTTATTTCATTTCAAAGCTTATGCTCGTAAAAGTATTTTATTGCTTGTTTCTTGTATTATCCGATCACTTTTGGCCACCTCTGTATATCCAATCGCACATAAACAAAAACCCGCGAATCAACAGATTAAATTCATGGTGCTTATCACGCATATTCATACTAATATTTATTAAGCGAAAATCTGCAATAGTGCAGATTAAGAAAATCACTGGTATGGTAAGGTGTATCGAATTACATTCAGATACATTCAAAAAGAATCAAAAGAAAAAATAGAAAAATAGTTAGTCTTGATTCCAGATTCAAACGGTTCGGTCGTATTTTGAAATAAGAAAAATTATAAAATTAAAATTATAAATAAAAGCTTGTGTTTCATACATGTAACTGGTGGATATTTGTGTTTTTAATTAACTTTATTTGTAACTGCATTTAACTATTTGATATTTGTTTATACATTTTATGCCTCCTACTTCTATGTACGCTTTATTTGATATTGTCCACAATATTGAACTATGAGCAACACATTTTCACCATGCATTCGTCTGTTACACCGGAAATTCCCGAATTATATGATTCACTCATACTCCTTACATTGGCTATTTCTGGGTGTGCTTTATTTCACTTGTGAAAAATGGGGAATCCCCGAATAAGAATGAAATTAAATAAAAGAAAGGATTTGAGTAAGTTTTTCGTTGAAATGGCACCAAAAAGTTCGCATAAAACGTTAACTATCGCGGAAAAAGAAAAGATTTTATTTCAACTGAACAATGATGCTAGTGGAAAGGTATTTGCAGAAAATTATGGCATCGGTAAATCTACAATTCCGGATATAAAGAAAAATAAAGAAAAAATGAAAAGGTATGTTCTAATTTTTAAATGTGCATCGGTAATATTTGAATGCTACTTTCTTAGCTACATCGCAAATTGCGTTGTAATTCCTAAGGGAAGGAAAGTCTTACGGGAAGCAAAATATCCAGAAATGGATCGAAAATTACATAAATGGTTTCTGAAGCAGCGAAAAAGGCATACAACCGTAACAACGAATATTTTACGAGAAAAGGCTGCTCAAATTCACACTAAATGTTATAATAATAAACCATTTACTGCAAATAAAGGATGGCTCAATAGATTTAAAAAAAAAAAGACGTGGTCTTTGCCACCTAAAAGTGGTCGGAGAGAAACTGTCTAGCGACGCATCTAGTGTGTAACCCTTTCTATGAAAATTCTCCGAAAAAATTGATGAGCTGAATATATTGCCGAACCAAATATATAATGCTGATGAATCTACATTATTCTGCAAATTACTTCCGGATCGAACGTTGGTATCTGCTACAGAAAGAGTTGCTCCAGGGAGAAAAACCTAGAAAGAGAGCGTAACTTTTCTTGCCTCTACAAACGGCACACATAAGATGAAAATGATTTTCATTGGAAAAGCATAAAATCCTAGAGCATTTAAAAACTGCACCGACCTTCCAGTTGAATACTCCTCGACGAAAAATACATGGATGACTTCAACTCTTTGCGTGAAATGGTTTCACGAGACATTTGTCAAACAAGTAAGGTAATTTCAAGCAGAGAACAACCTGAATTGCAAAGCAATTTTATTAGTAGACAAAGCTCCATGCCATGTATAGAAAACGCAACTAAAAAGTGATGATAGTAAAAGTTTTGACATTGTTTCTTTCACCTAATTGCACCGCGCTTACCCAACCAATGGACCAAAACGCAATACGTTTAACTAAATTTCATTATCGAAAAAGCGTCTTGATACACGTACTGTCTTTGGAAGAAAATGACGTCTCGAAAGTCATTAAAAATCTCACCATTAAGGATACTGTGTTCTTGCTTGCGAATTCTAGGGTTAAATTGTCGAATGATGCCATAACAAAGTTGTTACGTATTCCGAGGTTTAGGCGACATTAAAGAAACAAAAAAAATATATACATATAAATAAATAAAAAATATAACAATCGCAAATTACTTCCCAGAAAATTTTATTTGGTTTTTTTTGCAACTGGGATATTTTGTCTTTTTGAGACTTTTTTTTTCTGACATTTAATTTTACTGAGACTTTTTTTTCTCTAAATTTCAAATGTTAATTTTTTATGTAAGTGTATAATGCTATTTATTACGGGTAATTCTTTTTCCAATTCAATTAATCTGTTTTCTTTGAATTATAAGTTTCGGTTTAATTACGTGTATGCGTGTGTGCGTCAGAGAACATGTGTTTTCGGATCAGGACGTGAAGGCTGAGAAAGTTAAAGTGAATGGAAGTATGTGAGCAATTCCACGGGTTGGTGATACTCATCTGACCTCTGATTCAAACTCATAGAGCGTTAAATATCAGTCGGCATAGTGCCAACACTGGAAGGTAAAAGTGTTTAAAGAAGATAGCAAAGGAAAACAATTAGTGATGTTTCGAGGTACGTGTGCACCCGCCTGTTCTCCGCTCAAACCAAAAACGAAGAGGTCACACGGCGAAATATACCGAAGATCAGCAGAGGCAAACGCCCCTCAAAAGTAGGGGTGCATAATGTCAGCCAAGTCAACTTCAGAAGAGACATTCAAATCCTTAAACGAGAACACAACCATCTCCTTTGTCGACCCTTAATGCTCGGTCTCAAAACTCATTGAGTCGAAATCTACAAAAGCGACAGTCAACATAACTCATGTAAACAGGAAAGAAGAAAGATAAGAAAAGAATATTTTAGGGCGCCAGCTGCAGATGCAAGCAATCGGCGCGAGATGTACCTAAGCGATGGATCAGTGTGCCAGCGGGGGAGCAAAGATTTTGTTTACGAACTTCAAAAACGAAATCCTCCGCTGCCAAATATTGCCATCACCTTAAGGGGACTATCCGGTTTGTTTAATCGATTGTGTATACGTTTAAAAATATTCTGTAAAAATTTCAAACAAATATTTCTAACGGTTTACGAGTTAGAGCTATTTGAAAGGAGGGGCTACCGCTCCGCTGTCGGCTGAGCCGATGAGCAGGTGCGACTATGAAGCGCCTTTGAATAGCGATCGGGCGTGTGACCTTCAATTCGTGAATGAATTATGGATGCAGGTATTTTTGATGATTCTTTTGTTAGGAGGGGATAGAGGGGAACCGTAGGAATGTATTCGGGACCAAATCGGTCCATTTGAACACCCAAAGATTTAGTTTACACGTGGCTTCAGCGTGCTGTGCTCGCGTTTACGTGTCTATTTCTTACGTGTTTATACATTTAATTTGTATAAAAAAATGTTTACAGACTTTAAAGGTTCGCGTGCAAAAAGGTCTTGGCCAGGATCTAGATACAAAAAACGGAAATTTCCCAAAGCACATGAACTGGAGACGGAATATACGAGTACATCGGCAAAAAAATTGGCTACATCGTCCGACTTTGCTCTAGCGATCACGCTTACAACAGCATACGTGATGTTACACTTTACTTTGGTTTTTTCCGAACTATCAAATATTTTAAAGTGTAAACAATGTGACGGCCCGGTAAAATTCACCAAAAAATCTGAAAAAGGAATAGGATTTCAACTAAACGTCAGCTGCGAGTGTGGTGATACGGGTATTGATTCCTGTCCACGAATCAATAACAAGGCTTACGAAATCAATCGGAAAATTGTATACGTAATGCGCCTTTTGGGTGTCGGTTATCAAGGGCTAAACTGTTTCTCGTCGTTGATGGATCTTGGCAGTTTTTCTAAACACATCTTTTACGCTGCTCTCGAAAATGCACACACCACTTGTCTCGGCGTCTTTGCTGCCGTACTTCGGAAGGCCAGTAAAGAATAAAAAGAAAAACTGAAGAGGATGAAAATGGAGATGGAAAATTGACCGTATCTGGCGATGGTTCATGGAGCAAAAGAGGTCACACGGCTAATTTCGACGTTATGACGTTGATCGGGAACAAATCAAACAAAGTTCTCGATCTTATTGTAAAATCGCGTTATTGTCACGGATGTAAAAGCATGGAATCAAAAAAGGGCACTGTGGAGTATGATATTATGATGGATAATCACGAACCAGAATGCGCACTGAATCATGACGGCAGTTCGGGTAAAATGGAGCCTGACGGTGTGTTAGAGATGTTTCAACGCGCCGTTGAAATGCTTGGCCGAAATTACGAAAGGTACATTGGGGATGGGGATGTCAAAATAATGACTGCGTTGAAAAGTGAATTTCCAAATGTTGAGAAAGCCGAGTGCATAAATCATGTGGGAAAGAGAATGGGTTCACAATTACGCGGCTTTGTAAAAAAGCAAAAAAAAGTGACCAATTAGGAGGAGCTGGACCAGGAAAACTTACGGGAGCTTTGATAACAGAAATTACGGCATATTACGGACTCGCGATTAGGCGCAATCTGCATTGTGCCGAAGCAATGAAGAAGGAAATTTGGGCGATATATTATCACAAAATATCTACCGATGACAACCCACAACACCAAAACTGTCCAGCGGGTCCCGAATCATGGTGCAAATGGCGACAAGCTGAATCTGCGAATGCGCTGTCTGAGTTTCACCACAACAAACCACCTTTGGATCCAAAAGTTCAAAAGGCGATTTACCCGGTGTTCGAGAAACTCACGTCGGACGATTTGATGACGGGATGCGAGGGTGGTTACACCCAAAATAATAACGAGAGCTTCAACGGCACTATCTGGCAACAAGCACCAAAGTTCGTCTTTTGTGGCAAAAAAGTCATTGAATTAGCGGCTTGTTCCGCAGCTTGCATGTTCAATGAGGGTTTCAAACCCATATTGAAAGTCCTGGAAACCATGGGGGTTGAAATTGAGGTGTCTGCACGAACGTTTGCGAACGAGAGGGACGAAGGTCGGCTACAGAGCGCCGAACGCAGCCTGATATACAACTCGCAGGAGGCGCGATTCGCGAGAAAAAAGGCTAAGATTCAACAGGAGGAGGAATTCGAACATGTGGAAGGGATTGTTTATGGTCCTGGAATAGATGTATAGGTGTAAGTACAAAAAATTCAGGTCAAAATCCACTTTTTTCTCGTCGAAACTTACCTCGAAAGTAAGTGGAAACTTTGCCTTTAAATATCTCGGCTTGCCGAAATGAGACCCCGTCAAAGTTCTAGCTCGAAAACGGTGCATAATTTTTCCATGAAATTTTATACACTTGTTATTCACTTATATAAGCAAATTGTGACTGAGTTAATTTCTTTTTTTCAAAAGTTATAGCCAAAAAAGTGAAAAAAAACGGTGTTATTTTTTCAAAAGTCCGCCATTTTTAAATTTTTTGTTTTTTTTTAAAAAATCTTTCCCGTCACATTGGAATGAATATATTTAAATTTAATAATATCATGTCATCTTGTATTTCAGATCACCTGGTGGAAGCAGTGGACTTTGACCAGCAGACCGTGTCGGCCCAAACACCTAACTTTGACGGCCTCGGGAGGGGGGGTTTGCGGTTCCGGAACGAATTAAAAAAAATTGTAATTGTAGTCGAAAGATCAATAAAGTGATTACAAAAAAACGGTTGTCCTACCTTTCATACTTTGCTGTAAAAAAATTCCACGAAATGGACTATTTTTGACGCGACAAACCGGACAGTCCCCTTAACCGAACAAAACCCCACGTTATTTTCCTTTGCTATCTTCTTTAAACACTTTTACCTTCCGGTGTTGTTGGCACATTAAAGACAAATATTTCAAATTTGGAAAAATATTTGTTACCAAAAGAATTTAAGTTAATACCTCAACCATTTAATTATACAAGAAAGGAACCTATATCCGAAATGAGAGTATCGTTTCTTATTGATGATTTAGAAGATAGTGTTCAAATTGATAGTAGCCTAGCTTACATAAATAAAAGTTTGTAGATCAAGTTATAACTTGATCTACAAAAGTAATTACCACCTTTAATGGATCGGCGGTGCAAAGCGGCAAAAATAGTTTGTGCTATATCAAGAGAGTCTGCGAGATATGATTTAATTTATTCAAAATTTGCATAAGAAATGCGTTCTTTTACTGAAGTATTTGGGTTGTGTTGGAATGTAAGAAAATTGTTGAACTCGTGATCGGATTACGTTTGTGTTTATGCATTTGGTGCGTCGATAAGACTGCGAATTGCATCGAATTGGGCTCGATTTGTGTGTGCGGCACATAAGTAATGACTTGATACTAAGTTGCACAAGCAGAAGCTTCAAGGATGTGTCGAATGAAGCTTGATCGTGTAGATAAGATAGAATAAAAGATAGAATATCCACACTTATTAGTGATTGTGAGAAAAAGAAACATATAGATAAATATCTATTTGTAAATAACTTAGTACATTTATATGATAGATATAATTTTATGCATAAAACCTCAATGAATGACATAAAAGTAGATATTGCTCTATTTTGTATCAATTGGAATTCAAATTTGGATATTGATTCTTATTTTAAAATGTTATTGAAAAGAAATATTGACTTTTGTGGTAGTTTCGTCTCTGGAAGTATATAACAATTAATTGTTATATTTTTTATTTATTTATTCATTTCGGAATACGTAACAAAGTGTTGGAAAATATTTTTTGCTATTCACTTAATAGCATTTGGTTAATAAAGAAAACAAATTCCGATGCTGAAGAGGATCCAGATGACAACATCCCATTTTCAGTTCTAAAGGAGAAATGGTTGTCAGAGAGGGAAGATGCACAGGAATTAACCAAAATTGGAGTTCGCTACAAAAAGTTTATGAAAATAACCAACCGACACAATCGGAAATTTGTGAAAGGATCGTTTGAGATATAAATAATTTACCCCTTAACAGTGACGTTGAAGTGAAGTGACAAAGATGACAGTGACAGTTAGGTTGACAAAGATGAGCCAAAAGTTAAACATGAAGACGCCATTAAAAACTTCAGTATCTGCATACAATGGGCGGGGGAAAATACAGTTGAATTGGAGAGTTTGACGATTCTTAGAACGCTTCGACAGAGTGCAATGGGGGCTAAGTAAGGGTACATTCGCCAAACAAAAGTTACAGATTTTTATAAATACATTTTTAGTTGCTGGATATTCCATTACTATATACTTAGCTCTAGCGTTTTCGTTCAATGGATTACTTTATTTTTCTTGGATATATTTTTATTATATGTTAAAATAAATAAATAAACGAGTATTTGTAAATGTTTTTAATTAATAATCTTATTATGGCTTTGGTGTTCCGGATACCCGTATAATCCGGATTGGGCCGGTTTTAATTGATCCGAATTAGCGAGACTACACTGTACACTGAAAAAATATCATAACAGCAGTGTTGAATTGTATACTGAATTCGAAGAATGGTTCCAGCATGCATACAACCTTTTATCATAATAAAAGCACGCTTACTCTTTTCATTTCAGAGCGCTAGCAGACTAGTAAAAACCTTTTTCCAAAAAATTGTCCTTTTGTAAGTCCCTGTAGCATGTAGGGAAGAAAGAATTGTAGTGCGTTTATGTATTTCAAACGATATTAACGCGTTTATTTTGTAGTTATTCGACTGGTGAACGTCAAGTAGTGCGGTTTAGATTTATTTAATAAAGAAGCATTTTACTTGATAAGTTTTAAGAGAAAATTGAGATTTTCAGAAAAAAAGATACATCGCTGGCGTGATTTCAATCTTATATTTTCCGGAAGGAAACTAGAAATGAGCGTGACATACCTCTGGAACGCAAGCGGGAAAACGACGGGAAAAAATCTGTAATGATCCCGAAAATAACCGAGAATATTTCAATCGTATTTCATCAACAACGAATGTCAGCGTAATGCAACTCGAGTAAGAAAGGGGTAAATCAAGAGAGAGAGAGATGCCCACCATAGAAGACGGTATGAGAGAGAGAGAAAACGAAAATATCGCGCATCCAAACAGAAGCGAAATCAAACGCGGGTCATGTCGATATCATCGTCACCACCACTTCCACCACCAATACCAGACCCATCAATTCCAATTAGCGTAGATTGGTCAGCATAAGAATTCAATGAACCTAAAAGTCAAAATCCAAGAATAACCCAATTAATTATTTTCACAATATTGCTGATCAATACAATTGCATATTTAATTGCATTGATCTACATTCCAGTTACATTATTCCTGCTGCGAAATATTTTTATGCTGATCACTTGCTTAAACAAACAGAAATATAAATTGCGTTATCTAGGTCAGGTAGTTGTTAAGCAAAAGATATTGTATTTTGTTAAAGGCAGTCACTAACTTGTACTAATAAAGAGAAGACCGAAAATTTAACTTCAGGTGTTTTAATTTATTATTTTTTTTTTACATAAAGTTAAACACTTACAAACGTCGCGCGATGTAAACGAAACATGTGCAGAAACCTCCAACAGTGATACAACAAGTCCCGAAACGTCTCACCAAGCAGTTTTCTAGCAGTAGCTAGAAAAAGATCAAGAAATAGACAAAGGAAATGTTACAGAGATCTGCAAAAAGCAAAAGAGTCGAACAAAAAATGGCGAACCTTGAAAATGGCTCTAAACACCTTGAGCAAGAAAATGAAACGAATTGGTATCGTTAAAAAGCAAGAAGCCCCACTATTTGAAGAAGAAATCGACAACTTGTTATCAAATCCGTCCAAACACAAGGGTGAAATTAGAAAGAGAATTGTAAGAAAACTACATTGCCGAGATTATTTTGATAGGTTCGCGGTACTTCTTTCAATCGAAATCTCTACCTATGTTTGATTATTTTTTCCATTTTTCAGATAACAGGAGAGTTCCTAGCTGCCAGCATAAAAACTGGTTACAAGGACTCCAAAATGTTCACTTGCAGCGATGCTGGCTGAATAAGTAGTCGGAAAATGCAAAAATCACATCGTTGATACTGAAGAAAGAGTACAGATCGTTCAACCTTGCCAAATTTCCGACCAAGAGAGTGAAGGCCTGAACAGCAAGTTAGAGAAATCAAATACGGAACTTCTACGAGAGAAATTCCACAGTTGATCCTGTAAAACGAAAATGTATCCAGATTCACGATCCACAACTCCCACGCTTGTATTTGAACGGGGCAATTATCGACTTGTACTCCCAATTCTGATCTGAACGCATTTCTAACCAAAAAAATCGGCCTTGCATGCTTCTCAGAATATAGGCTTAAAAATTAAACAAGTCACAAGGTCACAGAGAGGGATTCATGCGCCTGTTATATTTATGAAAATTTTCAATTCTTGGTTCTGGCCCTGTTTTCTCACAAGCTCATAAATATTCAACACACAAGGTTATACAATCATTGACATACGACGTGGTGAGAGCTGATTGTTTGGCCAGAAATTGTCCTCACTGTAAAATCCAAAGAAGTCGTCATTTAAAATCAAACTCAAACCCCAGATATGTTGATAACCTATCAAAAAGGGATCAACATTAGGGGGAAAGTTGTAAGTGCAAAGACCAAGAAAGAAATCATTGTCAGTCGGACGAAAAAAGAAAATTGTTCCATCACAATAGAAAATTGAATTACCGTACGAACTTCCAGACTTTCTGAAACACGAAAGGAATATTTTCCATCAATATCAGCGAATTGATAGTTTGAAAAAAAAAGCATGACTGAATCAGGAATTCTAATACTGATGGACTTATGCGAGAATTGGAGTAGAACGTATTCAAAAGAAGAGCAAGGAGTCTACTATGATGTGAGTAGAGAACAAGTTGCTCTACATACGGGATATATTTCCAGTGCCGCCATAAACAAGGAATTTTGTACCATATCCCCCTCTCTCCAACATGATCCTCCAGCAAGAGTGGCCCATTTGAAGCAGGCTTTAAAAATCTCCATTCCGTCATTAATTTCAGTTACAACAATGGACTTTTTATCTGACGGCCCGAAACCCCAGTACCAGAACAGAGCGTTGTTTTATTTGCTTTCTCATCACCTAACAGTTTGGCTGCCACAAATACAGCGGGTGACTCAATATTTTAGCGAGATAGCACATGGAAAAAGCCCATGTGATGGAATAGGAGCTGTCGTTAAGAAATTCGCCGATGATAAGGTCAAGTACGGACAGGACGTCCAAGACTTTGACCAATTCCACAAAATTTTGAAGGAGGCAGAACATATTATTTTCGTGGGGTCAGTGTCACAGGCTGAAATTCTGAAATGAAAAGTGTATTAGCGCAAACAACACTGAAAACATTTAACGAAACACTGAAAGTCAACCAATGGACATAGAGCCGCAAAAATCCGAGTACCATGTTTTTCAACTCTCTTAGTTTCTTTCATTGTATGCCAGGCACGTATGTGATCATTTTAGTTTAGGTCAACTTTCTTTCCCGCCGAAACCAATTAATGAGCCTGAAAATTGTAGCCCTATCCCCGTAAAATGCCTAAGGGAAGGTTTTAGGTAATATTAACTTCCACTCTAGTCCTTGTCCAAAAATATTTCCTGTTTTCTCGTCTTCGCCTGTCTTCAAAACCTATGTTTTGGGTCCACCAATCGATGGGCACAAGAACATTCGATATCAGGCATCTTTTTTTTTTCTTCAAATTTTGACGTCAAAATATCTTTTTTTTTTTGGAATTTTACCCTTCTGTGAAAATGCTGACTTGGACATGAATTCGCTTTTGGATAAATTCGCTAAATTACGTCCGATTTTTGATGTCATCAACAAGAAAAATATGCAGTTTGCGATATTTTCCCATAACTTGTCAATTGATGAAGAAATGGTGCGATATTTTGGACACCATGTTTGCAAATTGTTCATCAAAAGAAAACCAGTCAGATTCAGTCACTGCTTCTGCAGTGGAAGTGGCTTCCTATATCAGTTAATTGCATATGGAAGAAAGAATGGCAACGTCACTAGAAATGAATTGGGTCTAGGAGAAAATATCGTTACCCAGGAAACATCGCGTTTATTTTGATAACTTTTGTATCTTCTCACAAACTGTTTTTCATTCTGCAGGAAAGATGCTACTGGTACCATTAAAGATAACCGTACAATGAACAAAACTTTGGTAGCCACGAAAAGTCTGCAGAAAAAAGAGAGAGGATCATACGACTATTTCTCTTCGATAAAAAACATGAAGTCATGTTAGTTCGATGGAATGATAATTCTGTGGTAACTGTGGCAACTAATAATGCCAAAATACAACGAATGGTTACAGCAAAGCGTTACGACAGAAAAATAAAAAAAAATGAATATACAACAGCGTCAACCAATAGCAGATTATGACAAAAATATGGGAGGCGTAGATCTTCATGATAATGGAATAGCAAACTACAGGATTCAAGTCAGAGAAAAAAATCTTTCGCTATCTTTCAACTTGATGGCAGTGTTGTGGTCAATGCCCGGAAAATCAAGTCTTGCAGTGCTTTAACTCTGATGAAAACTGAAGAAAAGCAGTGAGTAGGAGATTGGTTTTATTGAGGAGTCAAAATACAAATCGAAATACATCGAAGAGCGCGTTGCCATCTGATACTCGCTACGATAATATTGGTCATCCAAGAACACGAAGGTAAACACAGAAGAAGATGCCGATACTGCAAAAGTACAACAATTTACATGTGAAAAAATTGTCAAGTGCATCTTCATGCTGACTGATTCAAAAAATGCCATTCACGTTAACAATTCAGTATAATAAATGGCAATTAATTTTTAAGTTCAGTAATCCCAACGTAGCGTTGAAGCACCATTTTGTGCAAGGCAAACGGCAAACTCAGTACTTTATTAATCATGTTTATCTCTTTTTTAATGTATTTGCAACGGTTATAAACATTAAAGTCATTAAATATATTTTTTATTTTTACTCTTGGGAATTAATGGGTTAACGTTATACAAATCGTCTCCCATATCCGTTATCGGAAATTCGACACAGAAGAAAAGTAATAAGTATACAAGTTAACGACACCTTCCCGCCAACGTAGCGAACTCGTGCCCAGGTAAAAATGCATCGGTGAGAATCAAAAGCAACAATCATTGACGCATCATCAGCAGAAATATCGGATAAAAGCAATTATCGATACTAGAATTAAGTATTAGGTGCGCAACTAAGTTCCCGCTGTTTTTCAAGAGAGTCTCCAATAGTAAGTGCTGTTCGATTGAGACATAACCTAATCGTCATGGACCAAGCTTAGACATATGGTAAACAAACTGCTTCGACACATAAGTGATTTTGTTTTTGTGTCATATACTTTTGGTTGTGTAAAAATGTCGAATTTTATGCCAAATAATCGTCATTTGCGGGAAGTGATGCTTTTTTTCTTTCATTCAAAGAAAACGGCGGCAGAAGCTCATCGAGAGCTGCGAAAAGTTTGTGGAGATATTGCTGTAAGTGAGACAACGTGCCGTGATTGGTTCCGTCGCTTCAAAGACGGTGATTTTGGTGTTAAGACCGTTCGCGTGAAGGAAGACCAAACACCTTCGAAGACGCTGAATTGGAGGCATTGCTCGGTAAAGATCCGTACCAAACGCAACTGGAGCTTGCTTCAGTATTAGTAGTTACCCACCAAGCAATTCCCAAGCGCTTGCATGCGTTGGGACATATTCAGAAACAAGAAACTTGGGTTCCTTATAAACTGAAGCCAAGAGACGTTGAGCGTAGTTTTTTCGCCTGTGAACAACTGCTCCAGCGGCAAAAAAGGAAGGGTTTTCTTCACCGCATCGTTACGGGTGATGAAAAATGGATTATTGTAGCAACCCAAAGAGAAGAAAATCATGGGACTACCCGGTCATGCTTCTACGTCATCGGCTTGGCCGAATATTCACGCTGCGAAAGTTTTGCTGTGTATTTAGTGGGACCAAGGTGCTATTAAATAATTATGAAACCGAAAGAAACCATCACTGAGGAACGGTATCGAACTCAATTGATGCGACTGAGCCGAGCACTGCGCGAAATGCGGCCACAATACGAGCAAAGGCACGAAAAAGTCAATCTGCAGCATGAAAACGCTCGGCCTCATGTTGCCAAACCCGTCAAAACCTACTTAGAAACGTTCAAATGGGAAGTCCTATCCAACCTGTCATATTTCCCAGATATTGCGCCGTACGATTATCACTTCTTCCGTTCGATGGCACATGGTCTGGCTAATCAGCAGTTCTACTCATATGAAGACATCTCAAAATGGCTTGATTCAACGAACACTTCTACCGTGACGGTATTCGAGCTCTGCCAGAAAGATGGGAAAAAGTTATCGCTAGCGATGGGGAATATTTTGAATGATTCATTTTTAACATTTTTTTTTTCACAATAAAGTGGCAATGTCATAAAAAAACAGCGAGAACTTAGTTGCGCAACTAATAGTTTTCAGTCGCTTTGTAAATTTTATGTAAGAAAGTTGGAAATAAATATTTTATAAGGAAACCGAGATGCGTCATAACATTGCAATGTGCAACCAATGTGTTGGCATCGACAAAAGCCATCGACACAAGAATATGTAAATTAGTATTTTAAGCAATGAATGTTAGAATAGGAATTTTATCGTTCACAACCTTTTTTCTATAATACATTACGTGTCATAAAAGTAGCACCTATATGTTAGAATACAAGTTCTGCAAAAGGATACGAGTAAGGTTTAAAATAATAAACACGATAGTTTGTTAGCAATTAAGAAATAGCTATAAAAGGACATGTAATCATAGATTTAAGCGGAAGTCGCACGGCAATCGTCGCGGTGAACAGAAGTTGTATCCGAACAGCTCAATACCCAGTCATATCCTCGGAAATACCGACGACATCACCACCAGATAATTCTGTAACACAACAAGACACTCTATTTTAGAGTGTTCTATTTTATTAGAGTGGTGTAACTACCGTGTTTCGGCATTAAATGGCTCGTGGTTCAGTGGTTCCCGTCTTCCACTAAAATCATTGTGTCGGTTAATCACCATGTTTTTGGATCATCGTCCACCACACCACAATAAGATAGTAGAAGTTCTTCATCTCTCGACAGAAACAGTTTCAAACTGGATAAAACGTTGCAGAGTGGTATGCTGATCTCTTTTCTTCCTCCGCTTATTTTAATTATAACGAATATCGATTTAATTCGTGTATTATTGATGAGATCTGTAACCAATGGGTAAGGCGGACGTCTATGCGTCTTGGTGGACCCAACGTGACAGTCCACATCGACGAAGATCGGTGGTCATCGAAAATATAACCGCGGCCGAATACTTGGAGGTGACTGGGTGTTCGGTGGTATCAATACCAGTACGAAATCATGTTTTATGGTTCCCGTTCCCGATCGATCCCACTGGACACTTATAAATATCATCCGTCACAACATTCGTCCGGGCACGACCATCATGTCGGACTGTTGGCCTGGATACGGTCCGACCGTACTCCATTGCTTTTTTCCAACTCTACTTTTTTGCATTAGGCTCTACTATGGTCCATATTATTAACATTTATTAAAGTCTATATTTATGATTATTTATGTTTTGCGCGCACAACATACACACATATTATGGACCAGCATGGTGGTTCCATGAACATATTCCAAGGTCAAGGTCATCGGGGGGTTGTAACCTATATCGAAGAATTTCCAAAAATTAAGTATGAACAATTATTGCGATTCGTACCAATCTCATAAACACAATATTAATAATTGCCCACACATCAAATATCAAAATTAGCAAAAGACGACAAAACCAAAACAATGAAATTAATTAATATAAACATACTAAAGGAATATCAAATTACATGCAGATAAATTTTAAGTATAAATTGGAGCAAAGGGATAGATCTTAGCCAGTGAGTAAATAACTTCGAGTCTATCCACCCATGAAGTGTGTCCGATTAGTTTTTATAAAATGATAAGTGTTCTTGTAGTTAGTAAAATAAGAAATGTTCTGTGAAGCTAACAAATGATTAAGAAGTTTAATAAATGTTTTTCTGAAGTCCATAGTTGTTGTTAATGGGTGAAATAGTGAAAATTTCTAGATCGAGTGAAATAAAAAAGGAAAATAGGTGAAACCTTATAATTACCCTCTCGAAACAGTGTAGAAGTACCCAATACATCCTCAATAGTGACATGTCGTGACGAATCTAGTGAGAACAGTGCGCCTAAAACAGTGCTTAGAAAGTGAGAAACGGAAAGAACGGCGCTTGCCGCCAAGAAACAGTGTTTGTGAATGTGGAAAGTGAGTGCTAAGAAGAACGCCATACAAAAGGACCATCGATCCATGAGAATCGGAAAGTGCGGCGCAAAAGCAAAATAGAAAGCTATATGAGAAACGAGGAGAACGGCGAGAAAAAGTAAAAAGGATACATATCTCTGGGTGAGTGTTATTGCTTTACTTTATCTATCGTAGTCTGTCTGTGTAGGTTAGCTATAAATTTATATATATATAGTCATATCCTCGGAATGCGATTTTTGTTGTTTTGACAGCAAGCGTGTAGTTCACGCTACTTGAAAACACCAGAAGTCTAATCAACTATGGAAAACAACAAGGAAAATCCTTCTGCAGCCGTCGAAGATCCCAAGACGAAGAAGCGCAATCCTAGAAAAGGAAAACAGTCTGAAGAACGTAGCGAACAAGCTTTTAGAGCCAAAAAGAACTCCGTCTTCCAGGCTGAACTAACCAGTTCTATCATGAAGCGCCTTCACATTTCGGACCCAGTCGACCTATCTGCGATTCAATTACAATCCGCCATAACACCAGCTCGCATCCCGATTACACTACGGGGATTACCACGATACACGCGCGAGGTTTGGAGCCGGATGGTTGCTGTTGGCACTAGTGCCTTCCGCACCGTGAGCAGTACTCCCAATGCTTATGCAATATTTCTCAAATGTTGTCTAATCATTGCCGAGTCTAGGGTTACTTACGCACAAATGAAATGCGAGAGTTTCCCATGCTTTCCGATGACGTCTATTTCAAAATTTTCGGAAATGCAACTCAGATCCATCAGGCTTTATTCTTCCCGACTGCCAGTACCATTAGCCATATTTATGGAAGCTATTGGCAACATTACTGTCGATAATCAATCCGTCGTACCTGTCGAAGCAAGTATGAAAATGGATGCCGTTACAGGTCCAATTTCGTTCTTTCCAACATCAATTTTTAAGATGATGGAATTCTTACGAACCCCAACTGAAACGAGCAACACCATTGTAGAGATGGCACGATTGCTAAATGAATTACCAAACTTTGGTTGGAATATTAATAACGTGATATGCCCAGCCCAAGTAGCCGCTAGCCCCGACGCCATTGTTCCAGAACGTACAGTCGAAGTCGCCTCTTTAACAGGTGGGACCTTTGATTTCTGGAAAATGCCTACGCCCAGCGAATGGTCATTGTTTTCACAGATTATAGCCTGTTTCGAATCGAAACCCGGCTTTCTAATCTTATTTGACGTGACCACAGGAATAGGAGCCAATTGTCAGCTCGTCCGCTTCCCCGAAGCTTATGATCCGGACGCCGAAGAAACGCAATATTATATTAATGTTGCTATTTCTGAATTTGACGAAAAGATTGCTCCCGCATTCATGCTAGGCCTAGACGAGCATTTAGAGTGTTCTAGTAGATATATTTCAAACTACCAGGAATGCCTAAAGCACGGAAACGCTAGTCAGGCCAATGCACGTCACGCATTGATATGGTCCACCAATTAGAGTGTTGACCAATACCTCTCCGGTGTATAAATATAGATTGAGACGTCTCTATTATATCATCTGAAAGAAAATAAAACTAACAACCAACACCGGAGAGATCGGTTTCAACCGTCGGAGTGATAGGTTGTGTTAGCTAGGAAAGTGTTTTAGCTAGAAAAGTGATATTATTTAGCTAGAAAATTATTATCAGTGGTCAAACCGAGGCCTAAGCCCTTAAATTCTTGCTGAGGCTGGCAAGGAGCTGATAATATCCATTCATTCGTTTATTATAGTTTCATAATTAGTTTTAATATTATTAGGACAGTGGGCGAACCGAGGCCTAAGCCCTTAATTTCCTGCCGAGGCCGGCAGGTTGCTGAACATAATTATCCATTAATTAGTATATCATTAAGTGTCAATTAAGCTGCCTTTAAGCGGTCCCTTTTTCGATTTCATAATTAGTTTAAATAATAGGACAGTGGGTGAACCGAGGCCTAAACCCTTAATTTCTTGCCGAGGCCGGCAAGTTGCTGAACATTAACTGTTAATTAAAATATCGTTACATATTAATCAAATTGTCTGGAAGGGGTCCCTTTAATTTAACCCCGCATCCAAGCTCTGTCTTGGAAATAGCGGGAATGGGTGACTCAGAAGCGGAGGGGGAGCTTTCCGCGGCAAAAGCTGCTTTCACAAAAAAAAACCTGAAGAGGTTTTGCCAAAAATTTGGGGGTAATATAAAGGAGGAGTTCTTGCTAGATCTCATAGCAAGTTGCAAACTCCAATTGCAAGTCCCAGCAGAAGATCTAGCTGTAGATGAGTGTACCACTACAGAAGGAGACGCTCTGACGGATTGTGACAGTGAGTCCGATCAGGAAGAGTCAATGGATGTGGTCCGGGAGGAGGTTGGTCGGAAAAGGCCAATTGTGTCTCCAACTCCGGAGCCAACCTCAAAACGCTCGGCAAACGTGAGCGAAAGGAGTTTCCCGCAGCTTCAGGCTGCGGTTTCAAAAGCTTCAGCTATCAATAAATCTGAAGTCGCACCACCAGGGCGTAGAATAGCTATCGGAGCTAAGGGAAATCCAACTAACATTGCTGCCCCTAAGAAACAGAGGGTTCCACCAATAGTGTGCTATAGGCTTAATCTTAAGCCTTTCAGGGAAAGAATCCATCGAGCATGTGAGAAAAATCAGCTTGATGCTCCAAAATTTGATGTAACCGTCAACAGTTCTACACGAACATCGTTACATCCTAAAACTATAGATGACCATAAAAGTCTCTTTGACTTCTTAAAATGGGACAAGGTGGCATGCTACACCTATACGCTCCCAACTGAGAAAAAACTGACGCTGTTGCTAAAGGGTGTACACACTTCCTACGAAGACAATGATGTCAAGGAAGAACTCCAAGCTATCCTAGGGGAGGATGTTTTGGGAGCCAAAAGGTTCTCAACGGTGGCCTCAAGGAAGGAAAAGAAAACTCTTTCTTCCTTCCTTATTCAATTTAAGCCAGACTTTGACGTCAATAAGGCTATGAACGTAAAAACGCTCCTACACCAAAAGGTACAATGGGAGCGTTTGACTAAATCAAATACCTCGCAGTGTTTCAATTGCCAACGATTTGGACACGTAGCTTCAAATTGCGGAATGGAACCTCGTTGCGTCAAGTGTGACAAACACCACCAGTCAAAAGACTGCTCTATTGAAAAGGAAGAGGGAAAAGATGCAATTTTCTGCGTAAATTGCAACAGCAAAGGCCACCCCGCGAGTTTCAGGGGCTGTCCCAAGGCCAAGGAGGCTGAGGAGAGAAGACGCAATCTCCAAAAGAAAAAGGAGGAACGGAGGGACTTCGTCACTGCTTCCTTAAAAAACACCATTCGAAATGGTGTCTCATTCGCTAGTATAGCAAGGGGTGCAGCCAAGCCAGCTGCAACCCAGCCTGTACGGCAAGCTAAAACGAAAAATAGTCAACAGCAGCAAAAAGACAGAAATTCTGTCATGAATAACGACTGCAATCAATTCTTTGGGTGTGACTTGTTCACTCTCATCCGCAAAGTGGACTCATTCATTCCACAATATAAAAAACTCACTAACCTGAGTGAGAAAAAGGCGGCGTACTTAGACTTCGCCTTCAAAATCTGTTGTCGCGATGAGCTCCATTAAGCTCTCCATCGTCAACATTTGTTCACTAGCTCCACGTTTCAAAAGGAACTCTGTTCAAGAATACTTGGACATGCATAGACCAGATTTCTTGTTCATTTCAGAAACAAGACTGAAAAGTAAACACAAAGTTCACTTGGGGAAATATAAAGTCATAAGGGATGACGACCCAGATGGAATCCTTGGAGTAGCTATGGCCTTCAGGGAGCATCTCAAAATTCAAAGACACTGTCTTCAAAGTCTGAAGTGTGCAGACGTGATTATATTAAGCTCAGTTCTGGGAGGGTTCACCTTTGCATTTGTTGGAATATACGTGAAACACGGATATTCAGGAGGGGATCTCATTGAAGACTTGGAAACAGCCCTTACTTTGTGTGAAAAGTTTGATTTCTTTGCGATAGGGGGTGACTTCAACGCAAGACATCCTTCATGGGGAAATCACGTATCCAATGGATATGGAACGGCTCTGTTCAACTGGGTGCAAGCAAATATGGATCTCATTTTGATTGCGCCAAGCGAGCCCACCTTCCGAAGAAGCTCGTCAACTATTGATTTTTTCATTGTGTCTACCAACCTGGTAAATATCTCCCACAGCTGGAGGAACTTCGAATGTGGAGTTATCGACGCCGAGTCTGACCATCTTTTGGTAGAGCTGACCATAAGAGTGAAAAAGGGTGTAAAGCTGGAGGTAGCAGACCCTCAGCTCTTTATCCCATACAAGCGTATCGACTGGGAAGCAGTTAGTGCTGACTTGAGTGGAAAACTTGACGATATTTCAATCAACAGATCGAAAAATCTCACAACCACCGAAATCGAAGAGGGAATCGTTTGTTTAAATTCAACCCTTAATACGGTCATCTCAAAGATCTCCATAAAAAACTCCTCCAGGAATTACCTTTATAGAGATTTACCACAGGACATTTTGGAGCTTCATCGCAGACGTAGCACCCTCAGAAAACTACTCTCAAGAATATACCACCGCAACTTGAATGTAGTTAACTGGGAGTATCAGCGGGTTCACCTCCTTATACTCTCCCTTAATAGAGTGATCTCGAGAAGAACATCTGATTTTGCCAATGAGAGATTCGAACAGACCCTAGCAAACATCAGACCCGGTGCCTGTATGTTTCCTCAAATTAACAAAATAACTGGCCGTAAGCGCCTGCCAAGAGTTCTCACTTATAACGGTTCCATGCTCATGGATGACAAAGCCGTTGCTGACTCCATCGCAAACCATTTTGCGAAAGTTCTTCAAGGGGAGAAGGCAAGTGATAACTCTGCCTTCAATTCGTTGGTAAAAAGAACAATATCAACGTTCGACAGGGACCACAAAAACTTGTGCTTGACTAGATTTTCCGATTCGAATCCGTCGGACGCTCCTATTGGCAGTACCCTGTTTGTGAGCCCTGAGAGACTCAGGATGCTCGCACTAGAGCAAAATTCCAAAAAATCGGCTGGGGCTGATGGAATTTCAAATTTCTTTATAAAAAAACTTCCCCATACTTATTTTGTTCTTCTCGCAACCCTTCTAAACAACTGCATAAACATTTGCTACTTCCCTCAGCAATGGAAATGCGCCAAAATATTTGTCATTCCGAAAAAGTCCAACAGTACTGACGTAGTCAATACTCGTCCGATATCTCTTCTGTCCAACGTAGGGAAGTTACTGGAAAGAGTGATCCTACAAGGCATCACACGGTTCTCTGAAGAAGCAGGAACTGTACCGGAAAGACAATTCGGCTTTAAAAGAGCTCATTCAACGGTAGACGCGTTGGCTGTTTTTCAAGCCAGTATAAAAAGAAATTGGCAGGCCAGAAAGGTCGTATTAGCGTGCCTCATTGATATAGAAAAAGCTTTTGATTCGGTTTGGATCGATGGACTTATCTACAAACTAATTCAATTTGGCTTCCCGGTGAGTGTTACAAAAATAGTAGGCAGTTTCATGAGGGGACGTACTGCCTTTGCGGTGTCTGGTGGAGCTAGTTCTGAACCCTTTGGTATCGATTCAGGGGTCCCTCAGGGGTCTATTCTAGGCCCTTTTCTCTTTAATGTATTCACGTCTGACATTCCCGGTATCAGAGATGAATTTAAACCTGGAATCGAGGTGAATCTCTTTGCTGATGACTTATTGGCGTGGTCATCTGAGCAAAATCTCCGCTTTGCAAGGTTGAGACTCCAAAGGTACCTGGACTCGTTAACTGCGTACTACGGAAAGTGGGGGATGAGGGTTAACCCTAGGAAAAGCGAGCTGATTGTGTTCAAGGACCCACATCAAAAATATGGACGTCGAACAAAGAACATCTGTGATACCAGAGTAAAATTGAACGGGCAGGTGGTGCACTGCTCCAAACAAACGAAGTATCTGGGGGTGATTTTCGATACAAAAAACACCTTCAGTGCTCACGTAGATTCTGCTTGGAAGAAAGCCATTTATGCATACCATCTTCTTATGCCTCTTTTCAGGAAACAGTCAACGACCAGCAAGCGGGTCAAGATTATTGCTTACAAAGCTCTAATCAGGCCCGTACTCCTGTACGCAGTGCTGATATGGCAGGCAGCACCAAAATGCAAATGGGGCAAGATAGGATTATTGGAACGTAAAATCCTTCGGGCTTGCACTGGAGTGTTCAAAAGGGAGGACGGACGGTCCTACCCCAACCGATATCTATACCGGGAGGCAGACGTGGAGCCGATTCACCGCTACGCCCAGAGATTGACCGAACGAGCTGCAAAGCGTATGGCGGAGCACGAGACCGCCACAATTAGTAACGCGGCAGATAGTCGAGCGATGGAGGCAGCCAACGGATAGATTAAGAAATTAATTTTAATAATAGTTATAAGTAAAATATTGTATTAAAAATTTAACAAAAAAAAAATTAAAACAAAAATTTTATTAATAATTATTGTATATAAATTAAGATTTAAATTAAATAAATATAAAACGACCAAAAACAACAGAGGTCACATTTAGGGTGTAAATGTTAGTAATAATAATTTTCTTTTTTTGATATATCAGTAATATTTTTGATATTAAGCAAATGTTAGTATAGAGTTCTGGGCACAGCCATTAGGCAAAGCCCGTAGGCTAAGTATTAGGTTAAGAAAATATTGTAAATAATGATTGTATATAGATTGAAAAAAAATCACCCAATAAATAAATTCTAATTCATATCCTCGGAAATTCCGATGACATCACCACCAAATTATTCTGTAACACAACAAGACACTCTATTTTAAAACGCAAATTATGCACAGTAAACATATCACATTTCAATCCATTCCATAATAATAACAATCTTTAATATTTGCGTTCAATCTCATTTCAAATTTTGCATTCACATCATAATTCAATATCTCAAGTATAGCAAAAATACCAAGAACCGGAAATAGAAACGATAAGAAAATTAAGTATAAACAATTGTATTATTGCGATTCGTGCCAATCTCATAAACACAATATTAATAATTGCCCACACATCAAATATCAAAATTAGCAAAAGACGACAAAACCGAAACAATGAAATTAATTAATGTAAACATACTGAAAGAATATCAAATTACATGCAGATAAATTTTAAGTATAAATTGGAGCAAAGGGATAGATCTTAGCCAGTGAGTAAATAACTTCGAGTCTATCCACCCATGAAGTGTGTCCGATTAGTTTAAGAAAAATGATAAGTGTTCTTGTAGTAAATGATCAAGAGAAGTTTAATAAATGTTTTTTTGTGTGAAATCCATAAATTGTTTCTAGATCGAGTGAAATAAAAATAAAATAAGTGAAACATCATAATTATATATATACTGTATCTGGTGGATATTCACACACATCATAGTCGCGTGTGAGAAGCGGTCGCGAACGTAGCAACAGCAGTGCGGTATTGATTACACTCCCGGGTGAGAACCAGAAAGTGCGGCGCGAGACAATGATAGTGTTGGTGTCGGACAGTGAGAACCATTAAGAGCGCTGGAAAGTGTACTGCATATGACAGTGAGAAGCTAGAAGTGCGGTGGAAATCAACATTAAATGCTAGTGACAGTATTAGTGAAGTGTGCATACCACTGGACATAACGGCGAGGATATCGAACCAATATAATCTTGGGTGAGTCAGATTTTTCGCTAACTGTGACCCGTTTTACTAGTCACGGACTTATAGACTTTTTGAATTGATCTGATAGAATTAAGTTATAATCTCGACTATTACTGACTATAAATGGAAGGGACGATGGGACCAGGACACGAACCAGACAAAAAAGACTCGACAAACTACTTTCAAGAACAGGCCAAACACCTACACCACATGCAGAGCCAGTTGGAGCAGGTTCTCAAAGAACTTAAGTTCACACGAGAACAACTGCAAAGCTCGCAACTGCAACTCCAGAAGGCTCACGACGAAATCCGTGAGCAG
The DNA here is from genome assembly GCA_954870665.1 of Stratiomys singularior. Taxonomy (NCBI): domain Eukaryota; kingdom Metazoa; phylum Arthropoda; class Insecta; order Diptera; family Stratiomyidae; genus Stratiomys; species Stratiomys singularior. The sequence goes on along the minus strand of OX940877.1, from coordinate 108,736,772 downwards.
AGAAAGAAAAATGAGGAGCTTCTGCAAATCATTATTTCTATGAAAAAGCCCCCGAAGGCAAATAAAAAAAGAAAAATAGTGAACTCACCAACCAGGGAGTCAGCCTCCTCCTCAAGTGATGAAAAAGTGGAGAACTCCAGCTCAGAAGAGGAAGAAGGAGAAGAGGAAGAACCCTGTGAAGAAGAAGAGACACAGGAAGAGGACATGAAAGAAGTTCACGATGAGGAGGAATTCCCACCACTCCCGCCTACTAAACCAACCGTATGCTTCACTGATATGAAGACACAGCCAAGGGCACCGACTATCCCCCAAAAACCTAGTACACCAAGCAGCAACAAACCCGAAGACAAACAGGAACAAGGCGAACCCAACAAAAAACGCACGGTACCGGTTATTCTCAGGGAACCGGAGAAATGGACTCTACTGGCAAAAGAACTTAGAACTTAGAAAAAGGGATCAACATTAGGGGGAAAGTTGTAAGTGCAAAGACCAAGAAAGAAATCATTGTCAGTCGGACGAAAAAAGAAAATTGTTCCATCACAATAGAAAATTGAATTACCTTACGAACTTTCTAGACTTTCTTTCCGTAGACTTTCTGAACCACGAAAGGAATATTTTCCATCAATATCAGCGAATTGATAGTTTGAAAAAAAAAGCATGACTGAGTCAAGAATGCTAATACTGATGGACTTATGCGAGAATTGGAGTAGAACGTATTCAAAAGAAGAGCAAGGACCTACTATGATGTGACTAGAGAACAAGTTACTCTACATACGGGATATATTTCCAGTGCCGCCATAAACAAGGAATTTTGTACCATATCCCCCTCTCTCCAACATGATCCTCCAGCAATATTGGCCCATTTGAAGCAGGCTTTAAAAATCTCCATTCCGTCATTAATTTCAGTTACAACAATTGACTTTTTATCTGACGGCCCGAAACCCCAGTACCGGAACAGAGCGTTGTTTTATTTGCTTTCTCATCACCTAACAGTTTGGCTGCCACAAATACAGCGGGTGACTCAAAATTTTAGCGAGATAGCACATGGAAAAAGCCCATGTGATGGAATAGGAGCTGTCGTTAAGAAATTCGCCGATGATAAGGTCAAGTACGGACAGGACGTCCAAGACTTTGACCAATTCCACAAAATTTTGAAGGCGGTAGAAAATAACATTTTCGTGGGGTCAGAAAGAAAGTTATATCAAGGCCTGATATCACGCCAATTAGTAAACGTGATGATGGACCATTAAATAAACACATAAAAACTTCCAATAATATACACCGCTTGACACCAATGGTGAGAAACATGATTGAAAGAATGAATCAACCTACTTGAGATTGATTCATTCCTAACTAATGCATTATCGATGTTCCTCACTTGATATAAATGATCTATAGAGTAAACTAATTTGTCTGGGATCGATTTATCCATTAGCAAGAAATATTGAACCTTTTAATAATAATTGAGTGATTTCGAATCGATCTCGTTTCCCTTTTGACAATTGTTTACCGGCGACACTTAATAGATTTCATATTGAACAAACAATCTTAAGCTGATTTCGTTCGAACTAATTAGATAAACAATCTTAAGTTGATTTCGTTCGAACCAATTAATAAATAACAACAGTTCTTCTGATCGCGGGACTATATAAAGAACCCAAAATATAAGTTAGTTAGTCATAGTTTGGTTTTAGTCTAGCGATTAAGTCGGTCATTATGAGAAAATAAAAGTAATTTTACGATATTAAAAAGGTGTTTTTAATACCTAACAATAATTGCAAGTAAGAAATAGCTATAAAAGTACATGTAATCATAGATTACAAAAACTGCCAAAGCATTGGACACTCGGCATCTAACTGCAAACTGAAATACCGCTGCGTCAAATGCAGCCAATCTTATGGTCCAGGCAACTGCACTAAAACTCCCGAAGACCCCCCACTATGCGCAAACTGTGGGTCTGACTCCCACGTCGCGAGCTACAGAAACTGCCTCGCCTTCAAACAACACCGTGAGAATACCCGTAAACAGACGGGAAAAACCCAAACCACCTACACCCCTCAACGCAATTACCCACCACGTGTTGCCGCACCCCACGTCACTGAATCAATTTCATTTGCCCAAGTTACAAGGCAAAACATACCTGAACTACACACGACCCAGAAGCCTGGTTTCCTGGAAACCGAAGTGGATACCCTTTTCGGGTTTAACATGGCCACACTTGCCTCAAAAATGAGGGAATTTATGCCCAGATATCGGCAATGCGCAGACATTTATGAAAAGCGCCTTATGCTTATGCAATTTGTTTGCAGCTTCGATGGGGCTTAAATTCATTCAATTGAACGTCAATTCAATTGCAACTAAAGCCAGACGCCATGAACTCCAGTCGTTCCTCAGCGAAAACAATCCCGATGTCGTTTTTCTCTCCGAGACCAAGCTAAACGCATGGCACAATCCAACATTCCACCGCTTCAAGCTAATACGAACCGACCGAGAAGCTCCCACCAGACGTGGTGGCACCGCAATCTTAATACGAAGCTCGTACAAGAGCACGCAGCTCTTCCCCGAGATCACCTTCAAGTCAATTGAAACCACCTTTGCCTCCTTCGAAACAAAACATTCAATTTTCGTCTGCGCCTCCATCTACTGCCCTAAACAATGCCTCTCAGAAGATGATCTCAACACTGTCGCTACCTACATGAAAAACCAAACAAACCCACACGGCAAAAAAATCTATACCGTTATCGGCGGCGATCTAAATGCTAGACACTTACTTTTCTTAGACAGTAGTCTAAATAGCAACGGCACGACACTTGTTAATTGGCAAGACAAGTGGTCAAGTCCACTCCAACTGAAAATCTTAAGTTCTGCTCTCCCTACCTACCATAGAGGAAACCATCAATCGTATCTCGACCTATTTCTCACTAGCACCGATCTCCCGATAGTCTTCAACACCAACACCGCCCCATACTTGCTCACTTGTATCCCTGACCACCGTAATGTTGATTGGAAAGCAGCTAACCGCTCACTCTTGTCCAGACTTTCACAAATCTCACTCTCGACAAATAAGTATGTCACAAATACCGCTATTGACACAACAGTCACTGAGTACACGCAATTAATTCAAGAATGCATCGAAGCATATGTACCAATGCGTAAACTGGGCTACCACAACTTGATATCACTTCCGACTGAAGTAATAAGTGACATAAACCGCAAGAAACACCTTCGGCGACTACAGTTCCGCCACAGATACCATCCCGACTGCCAACACCTCCGCAAAGAAATCAATGAGCTCACCAGTAAAATAAGAGCCCAAATCCATCGAATATACAACGAGCACCTAGAAGCTAAATTCTCCAGCAAAAACACCTCCAACATCTAAAGTGGGGGATGAGGGTTAACGCCAAGAAAAGCGAGCTGATTGTTTTCAAGGACCTACATCAAAAATTTGGACGTCGCACAAGGAGTATCTGTGACACAAGAATAAAGCTAAATGGACAGGTGGTGCACTGTTCGAAGCAAACCAAGTATTTGGGGGTAATTTTTGATAGGAACAACAGCTTTAGTGCCCATGTAGACGCAGTATTGAAGAAAACAAGATACGCATACCATCTCCTTTTACCTCTTTTCAGGAAACAGTCATCAGCTAACAAGCGGGTGAAGCTACTCGCGTACAAATCACTTATCAGGCCCATACTATTAGATGCGGTGCTGATCTGGCAGGCTACAGTGACATACAAATGGAGCAAGATAGGATTACTGGAACGCAGAATCCTTCGAGCTGAGAATCGGAAAGTGCGGCGCAAAAGCAAAGTAGTAAGCTATATGAGAAACGAGGGGAACGGCGAGAAAAAGTAAAAAGGATACATATCTCTGGGTGAGTGTTATTGCTTTACTTTATCTATCGTAGTCTGTCTGTGTAGGTTAGCTATAAATTTATATATATATACTGTATCTGGTGGATATTCACACATTCTATGGTGAGCAGTGAAAGGATACGCATCAGTGACAAAAAGTGACAGTAAGTGCAGTTAAGTGACCCGAGGATAGCGAGAAGCAGGAAGAGCGGCATAGCGCTTGTATAGGAATACTAGCCTATGAGAAGCAGAAAGCACGGTGCTTATATATCTTGAATACAAGATATGAGAAGCGAGAAGGGCGGCGAAATTTTAGAAAGTTATTTCTGGGTGAGTATTGCATGACCACTTGTCTTTGAATAATATTATTGTGCTCAAAAATAGATTTGCTATATATTACAAAACAAAATAAATTTTAATCATTGTGTCGGTGATATATTGTGGTGTTCTTCTTGTGATTAGTGGTGTCCTTTTCTTAGCCCCTGAATTCTCGGGTAAACTAAATTTTATTAAACAGCAGAGATGAGCTTGGATGGGAATCTGGGGCTGGACCCAGGAAAATCAAACAGAGATGCGCAAATCGTGGCGCTGCTAGAGCAGCTCAGAATTGCAAATGACAATCATCACAAGACACAGCAGCGATTAGATGAAGTTTTGGTGCAGATGTCAAAATTGCAGTCAGAGCTGGCCGAGCAGCGCCACAAGAACGACGTTCTAATGGCCAAACTTGCCAAAACTCCCCCTAAAATTCCCCAGACTCCAAATAAAAAGCGAAGAGTGTGATCCTCATCGTCCTCAAACAAACCCTCTACTTCAGAAGAAACCGAGTCAGACGAGGAAATGTCAGAACAAACGGACAGCGACACAAGCCTGGAGGGTAATAAATCAGATGAAAACGAGGAGTTTCCAGCACTACCTCCCCCAAAACCCTCTGTCAACTTTGCCTCTATGAAAATAGAGGCCAAACGAACAAAAGAAATCATCCAAGACAAAACCTCCACTATAGGCCCTTCAAACTCAAACAATGACAAAGAAAAAATCAGAACAACCGTTCCAGTCATACTAAGAGAAACGGCCAAATGGAACCAACTTTTGACACTGATGAAAAAGGAAAATATTAAATACTCCTCTGCCAAAAGGGTCTACCTAGGCGTACAAATAACACCAGAAACCCCTAACGACCACCGACGTCTAACAAAGTTAATGAAAACAAAAGACATCCAATACCATACACACCTTTTACCAGAAGAGCGAAAACTCAATGTGGTACTAAGGGGCCTGCACGGCCTGGACGAAAATGATATTAAGGAAGACCTGGAAGCACAAGGCTTCCATCCAATCGAAGTCTACTATATTAAAACGAAAAACGGACCCTCCAAACTAGTGAAGGTTTTATTACCAAAAGCAGAGAAGGAAATATTTAATATCAAAGCTGTGTGCCAACTGATATGCACTGCAGAAGCCCAACGCCCACGTAGCGGCCAAGCCATGTGCCATAATTGTCAGCAATTTGGCCACACCTCAGGATGCTGCCACGCACAAGCGAGATGCGTAAAGTGCGACGGATTACACCATTTCTCGGTATGCCCTAAAAAGAAAGAAGAAAAGGCAAAGTGCGTCAACTGTAGTGGAGAACACCCAGCGAGTTATGGGGGATGCCCACGAAATCCAAAAAATATTAAAAAATCTTTCGCCCAAATTGCTGCAGAAGCACACACCCAACAACACGCACCACAACAGAAAATCCCCACTCTTCCCCCAAAACAAACAAACACATCAACTGACACAGGAAGCATCGCCCAAATGCAGACTCAGTTCTTAAAAATGATGCAGGACATGATGGCAAATATGCTCCAAAACATGTTTGCCGCATCACAGAATATAAACACCCCTACTCACTGATGACGTCAATGAACCACATTTCTATTCTCACGTGGAATGCGAATTCCCTGCTTCAAAAGATTGGCGAGTTGAATCAGTTTATATATGACCATAAATTCAATATCATACTCATACAGGAAACCTTCTTGAAGCCCGGAAAACGTCTCCGAATCCCAAACTACAATCTGTATAAAACCGACAGAACAACGGGTAGAGGAGGAGGAACGGCCATTCTCGTGAGACGAAATGTGAATCATCACTACATACAAACACCTACATTTGAAAGAACAGAAACGACGGCAATTAAAGTCCAAACAGAAAACTTCGAATTCATCATAATCTCAGTATACAGTCCCCCAAATAACCGTCAATTCACAGAGGACCTCAACATTCTCCTCGAAAACGAAGGATCGATTCTCATAGCCGGAGATATAAACGCACACCACCGCCAATGGGGAGCTGTAAGAAACAATCAAGCTGGAACCGAACTAAACAGATTTATTACAGCAAATCAACTCGTCCTGCATGCCCCCAACGAACCCACCCACTTCGGACCACACAGCAGCTCGATAATAGACATAGGGCTATCGCGAAATTTTCCACACAATGTTCATCTCAAAGTCCTCGATGAACTTTCATCTGACCATAAGCCGGTACTGTTCTTAATAGATGACATTTACATCAATGCTCCTATCCAAACGAAGAAGAGAACAGACTGGAAAGCTTTCCAAGTCGCATTGGCCAAAGAAATCAACTACAAAACACCTGAAATGGCCGACGACATAGATCAAATTGTGCAAGATCTAACAAAGCGAATACAGCAGGCAAAAGAGAACAACACGGTCATAACTCCGAGAAAGGAAACCAACCCCAACGAACTCCCACCTGATATCAAACGACTAATAAGGAGAAGGAATAAAATTCGGAGAAGATCTAGGAACACAGGTGATCCTAGACTACGAAGGAAAGCTACCCGGCTAACTAATGACATCCGCGATAAGATATATAATTTTCGAAACGAACTGTGGGAGAGCTTTCTACAAGACCTTGAGCCCGAATATGGCAGCCTCTGGAGAATCACCAAATATTTCCGAATAGGCAACAAAATATCAATATCCCCCATACATGGCCCCAACGGTATAAAATTCGACAGCCTGGGAAAAGCTGAAGCTTTCGCGGACGCACTAGAGCTGCAGTTCAAAGAAAACTCTTCAGATGAGGAAAACATAGAATCACATGAAGAAATTTCAAGATCGGCACGCAGACTTCTACGTACAGATATTCAAAAGGAAGACACAATATAATCAACAAATATACATGAAATTAAAAACATTATACAAACCCTAAACAAACGCAAAGCACCCGGAATTGACACACTAAATAACACAACAATGACTTGGCTACCGGACAACATACTACAAATACTCACAGATGTAACGAATTCTATTTTCCATTTGCGGAAATATCCAAAAACATGGAAATCAGCGGTGATAATAGTCTTCCCGAAACCGGGAAAGGACCTAACATTTCCACAAAACTGGAGACCCATAAGTCTCCTGTCATCAATGTCTAAGATAGTAGAAAGGGTGCTACTAAACCGACTTAAAGAGATAACTACTGAAAAGAAAATAGTCCCAGATGAGCAATACGGTTTCAAAGCAAAACACTCCACAGAACTCCAACTAACCAGGGTGGTCCAACAGATCAGGACAGGTTTCAACCGCAGAAAATCAACAGGCTTAGTCGCTTTTGACATTGAAAAAGCCTTTGATAAAGTCTGGCATGCTGGACTTATTTATAAAATGCATGAATTCCAAATACCACTACAACTCACCCAGATCATCGGCTCCTTCCTACAGGACAGAACATATCGTGTTCGGATAGATCACAACCTCTCAAACCTACGACCAATTCAAGCCGGAGTCCCGCAAGGATCACCCATCTCCCCAGTTCTATACAACATCTTCACTTCAGATCTACCCACATTACCCGCCGGGGTTAAAATATCCCTGTACGCTGATGACACCTGCATATATAATACAGCACGAACAGCAACATTCATCACCTCAAAGTTGCAACTCTCAATAAATACCCTTTTGACATATTTCCGCAAATGGAAAATTAAAATAAGCACCGAAAAGCGGGATTCACCAAGATTTAAGCGGGATATATAGAGACGCGTGTGAGAAGCGGTCGTTAACGTAGCAACAGCAGTGCGGTATTGATTACACTCCCGGGTGAGAACCGGAAAGTGCGGCGCGAGGCAATGATGGTGTGCGTTAAACCACAGTGAGACTCTCGAAGAACGGTGAAAAACTAAATGCTTGTGATAGTGTTGGTGTCGGACAGTGAAAACCATTAAGAGCGCTGGAAAGTGTACTGCATATGACAGTGAGAAGCTAGAAGTGCGGTGGAAATCAACATTAAATGCTAGTGACAGTATTAGTGAAGTGTGCATACCACTGGACATAACGGCGAGGATATCGAACCAATATAATCTTGGGTGAGTCAGATTTTTCGCTAACTGTGACCCGTTTTACTAGTCACGGACTTATAGACTTTTTGAATTGATCTGATAGAGTTAAGTTATAATCTCGACTATTACTGACTATAAATGGAAGGGACGATGGGACCAGGACACGAACCAGACAAAAAAGACTCGACAAACTACTTTCAAGAACAGGCCAAACACCTACACCACATGCAGAGCCAGTTGGAGTTCCTTGAGAACCTCTCAAAGAACTTAAGTTCACACGAGAACAACTGCAAAGCTCGCAACTGCAACTCCAGAAGGCTCACGATGAAATCCGTGAGCAGAGAAAGAAAAATGAGGAGCTTCTGCAAATCATTATTTCTATGAAAAAGCCCCCGAAGGCAAATAAAAAAAGAAAAATAGTGAACTCCCCCTCACCAACCAGGGAGTCAGCCTCCTCATCAAGTGATGAAAAAGAGGAGAACACCAGCTCAGAAGAGGAAGAAGGAGAAGAGGAAGAAGCCTGTGAAGAAGAAGAGACACAGGAAGAGGAGATGAAAGAAGTTCACGATGAGGAGGAATTCCCACAACTCCCGCCTACTAAACCAACCATATGCTTCACTGATATGAAGACACAGCCAAGGGCACCAACTATCCCCCAAAAACCTAGTACACCAAGCAGCAACAAACCCGAAGACAAACAGGAACAAGGCGAACCCAACAAAAAACGCACGGTACCGGTTTTTCTCAGGGAACCGGAGAAAGGGACTCTACTGGCAAAAGAACTTAGAAAAAACAAAATTAACTTTGTTTCAGCCAAAAGGGTGTACCTAGGTATACAAATAACCCCCGAAACAACGAAGGACCATAGACAAATGACAAAACTACTGACTAATCTGAAATTGCAATACCATACATATTATCTCCCTGAAGACAAAAAATTGAACGTCGTTCTTCGAGGACTTCACGGCCTTAGCTGTGAGGAAATCAAGGAAGACCTAGAAGTCCAGGGTTTCCACCCCATAGAAGTCTTCCCTATAAAAGTTCAATCTGGACCAACCAAACTCATCAAGGTTCTTCTCCCGAAGGAGGAAACCTCGATTTTCAATATCAGAGATGTCTGCCACCTGGTGTGTCAAGTTGAAGTGCTGAAACCCCGAAACGGCTTGCCAATGTGTCACAACTGCCAGCAGTTCGGACATTCCTCGGGCAACTGCCATGCACAAGCGAGATGCGTTAAATGTGACGGGCTCCACCATCATAAAGAATGTAAGAAGTCGAAAGAAATTGCTCCAATTTGTGTAAATTGCAAAGGCGAGCATACAGCTAACTACGGGGGGTGTCCTAAGAAACCGAAGAACGTTAAGAAGACGTTTGCACAAATAGCTTCCCCAAAATAACACAAACACACAAGCAAACACACCCAATACTAAACCCGCGAACAAACCACAACCAAAATCCCCCCCTACACTCACAACACCAGATATGGGGCAATTCTTTGCATCTATGCAGAATCAATTTCAACTGATGATGCAAGATATGATGACGAAGATGTTACAGGGGATGTTCACAGCCACAAACACTAATTCGCACACACACAAACACTAATGGATCTGGTGAATAGCATTTCTATACTCACGTGGAATGCCAATTCCTTGTATCAAAAGACTGGAGAGTTTAAACAATTTATACTAGACTATAAATTTGATATTATTCTCATCCAGGAAACCTTTCTGAAACCAGGAATCCGTCTCCATTTCCCTAACTACACTCTGTACAGAAATGACAGACTGTCAGGTAGAGGAGGTGGAACAGCCATTCTCGTGAGGCGAAATGCACGCCGCCATCACCAGATCTTTACACCCCAGTTGGAAAAAACAAAAGTCACAGCTATCAAAGTGCAATCGAACTTCTTTGAAATTTCCGTGGCTTCTCTTTACAACCCCCCAAACAACAATTTGCCCCAAACAACTAACAAAAAAGCACTCCAGACAATACAAAACAAGGCGCTGAGGTGGATCGGAACTATTCCATGGTATATTAGAAACGTGGACATACACAAGGATTTCAGACTTGACTCAATTGAAAAATACATACGCGACGGAGCATTAAAACTTTTCGACCTGTGGGAACCACATTCCCACACACAGCATCCGGGGATTTGCTCGGATGCTCGAATTGCAAATCGCACTGCATCGGGGGATTCCCCCCGAGATACAAATCAACAGGGAGACGCGTCACACACGGGAATAAACATCAGTCGACACAAGCAAGTCCCCGACGAAGCATCAAAAGGCTGTGTGCGCGAGTTATGTCAGCATCGAATGGGCAATCACCTACAAACGTGTCGCATAATCCACTGTCAGCAATACCTTGTCAATCACCCATAAACGTGTCGCACTTTTTATTAATTAGTTAGCACTTTTGTAAGCACTTTTCTGTTTTTGTTGCGATACATATTTTCCGGTAAAATGCAAAATAGCACAAAATGTAATTTCTGAATTAAGCAAATCGATATATTATAAATATGCCCAGAGACAATTGTTAAGTTAGTTTATTAGAGTTCACGATCGGTACAAGATATTGAAATAAAGTAAATTCAAATACTTAAAACTTTTTTTTTTTTTCCTTACAAAGGATTTAAGTACATAATTGGCGCAGTCGTGCGGATTTTTGCGCTACGCGTTGAATAATGGCATACGCGAAAAGTACGAACCGTAGTGCAAAAACTTTGTTGCGTCCGTTTTAGTGCAACGAAGGAGAACAAGCAGCGGAATTGAAAAGATCTAGTACCAACGAGGAAAGCGGTTATCATCATCGAAGGTTTATCGAGTGGAACATCGCTAGAAGTCCTGGAAGCTGTAATGAACTCGATAGCCATATTTTGCATGTAAGTCAAATAAAGCACTTTAATCGGGAATCGCGACGCGAATAAATAATAGAAGTCGGAATAAAAGCCGTAAAGGCATGAAATCCGTACTTATAGTCAGAGTGACAAAGTCCGAAAAGGACAAAAGCCTTTATTAGTCTTTGACCCCTTGCTGAGGCTGGCAGGAGAATCTAGCATAATATAAGAATAACGTAAACTGTGAACCGTGAAAAAAAGAGAAGAAGATATATCAATATATATAGAGGTAATATAAATAAGGACGGTATATGAACAGTAGGAAACTACAGGATGAGAAATTTTTCAATTCGCCGAGAAATTTAGGAAAGGAAAAAATGGAGGACACAATTCTACAATTACAACATCAGTTGCAACAGATACAGCAACTAGTGTGAGCACTGCAGCAGATGACAACGCACCAATCAAAATTAGAGCTAAAAGTGAAGATCCTCAAAGAGATACGCTATGTGAACAATTTCAACGGGACTGGAAGCATCACAATTAATAGCTTCATCAACTGTATAGAACATTATCTAGGAAGTATAACGTATAAGGAATCGAAAAGGTCAGCGGTCAGGACGAACTTCTATGAGAAAATTCAAGGAGAAGCGAAAAACACCATAATCAACACACCTGAAGCGGACAACTGGTAGATAATCCAACAAAAGTTGAAGCTGCGATATAGGCCAGAAATGGAACCATCTGAGATTTACAGGAGAATCGCCAACCTCAAAGTCAATAACATAAGTGAATTAATAGATGCAATACAAAATTCAAAATATAAAACGGATGAGCTTATTATATATTATAAGGATGAAACACATACAGATTTAAGAAATGTAGATTCGTTATTTTCAAATACTATTAAAGAGATCTTAAGAGATCTTAAAGAGATCTTAAAGAGATCAAAATTTATGAAGAAAAAGACAGAGCTAAAATAATACATATAATGCGAACAAGAAAATTTGAAGATGAATGTATAAGACCACGATTTGGAAACTACAAAAGTAGCAAAATAAAACATTCAAATTTTAATTACAACAACCAAAGTTACAGAGAAGACAATAACGACAGTGAACGACATAAAAATGCTAATAATAATAATTACCATAACCGAAATTGGGATCATCGAAGCAATGCATAAAAAGAGAATTATATATAAAGCAAAGTATGACTTCAATAATTTGGAAGATATCTTGAAAAAATACGCAAAAAAGGAATAATTGGTATCTACAATGAACTACAATGAACAATATCATACAACAGAAAATAAGAGAATTGTATACTAATGACAGTATGGGAGCGAGGGGCTTGTTGTAACAGGGGTAAGTAGTAACAGGCCCTTTTCACTAGGATCTTAAACGCTATTAACGTATTTCTTTGACTCGATTTAACCTATAAACCGCGTCGCATCATGTTGCCATAGCCAATGTCCCGCCGGCCGGCGCAGTGAGCGGAAGTATGCACGTGCTTCATTTCTGTCAGGTAATATAAAATTGTACTGTCGTAAAATTTCGGTTTGCGTATTTAATATCGACTAATTTCAAATTTTCTATATCTTATTTCCATTCAAATTTATCTATCTCTGATAATGTGTAACAGTTTTTATGATTGCTAAATTGTTTAAATAGTTATCTTGATAAATGTTGAAAATCATACCATAGGGTTAGTTGTAACAAAATCCCGGGGCTTGTTGTAACGTGTTACAACATGCCCCAAGTTATGATGTAGATACCTACTTTTTTCTTTTGTTTTAGAATGAGAGTGTATAAAAGAAAGTCAGAGCGGGCAACACAAAGCCAAGAAGTGTACGAGTTAGCGGCAGCTGAAGTTTTAGAAAACAAATGCAGTATTCGGAAAGCTAGTCAGACTTTCGGATTATGTCACGTCTCTCTTTATAGATACATAAAGAAAAAGAAGAATAATGAAAGATTAAGAGTTGGTTATGTTAAGCCTAGACAAGTATTTACTGCAGAAGAGGAAGATAAGATAGCTTCGTACCTACTCAAATGCGCCGATATATATTTTGGACTACTTCCTATAGAAGTAAGGAAACTAGCTCACCAATGCGGTGTGCAGCTTAGTGCTAAAAACATTCCTCCTTCTTGGCATCAAAATAACATGGCTGGTATTGACTGGTTCCAAAATTTTATGCGCAGAAATTCACATTTATCTCTAAGGATACCAGAAGCGACGTCTTTAAGTCGAGCGACGTCTTTCAATAAGACTAACGTTAATTCATTCTTTGAAATATATCAACGACTTCTCCAAAAATATCAGTTTAATGCTTCTCGAATATGGAACATTGATGAAACAGGGGTCACAACGCTTCAAAAACCTAAGAAAATAGTAGCTGCTCGTGGCCAAAAGCAAATTGGAGCTATCACATCGGCTGAGAGGGGAACTCTTGTAACACTTGCTTGTGCCTCTAACGCTGCGGGTAATTTTATTCCACCGATGTTCGTTTTTCCCAGGCTTAAATATTCTGAAATGTTTATTCGTGGTGGACCTCCAGATTGCATTGGTGCTGGTAATTCCTCTGGATGGATGACCGAAAAAGAATTTTTAATTTTTATGGATCATTTTATCAAACACACAAAACCCACCAAGGAAGAGCCAGTTCTGTTGCTACTTGATAACCATGGCTCACACGTGAATATTGGAGTAGTTGAAAAAGCCAAAGAAAATAATGTCATCATGTTATCGTTTCCCCCGCACTGCTCCCACAATTTGCAACCTTTAGACGTAGGAGTGTACGGTCCTTTTAAAAATTACACAAATAGGGCACAGACAGCATGGATGCACAACAATCCGGGGAAAACGATGACAATATATGACATCCCAGGTATTGTGAAAGAGTCGTTACCGCTTGCCCTGAACCCTACTAATATTATGAGTGGATTTAAAGCTTCTGGTTTATGGCCTTTGAATGCTGATATTTTCCAAGACTCCGACTTTGCGCCATCTTATGTTACTGATCGTCCAGATCCTACACAAGAGCCAGATGACGTAAATGTCACAGATAATATATCTTTGAATCTTGAAAATCCAGAACTATTAGATTCTGTCCCTGAATTAGATATAAGCACCACGGAAATTATAAGCCAAATCGAAACTGCAAACGAACCAACTCCGAGTTGCTCCGGTCTACAAAAAACTTTCTCGCCATCGAAGATTAGACCTTTACCAAAGGCGCCACCAAGAAAAACTAATACAAATAGCAGACGCAAAAGAAAATCTACAGTATTGACGGACACTCCTGAAAAGGAAGCTCTACAAAAAGAATATGAGGAAAAGATGAAGAAAAAACAGAGAAAAGATGACAAAATTAAAGGAAATGTAAGTAATAAAATATAATTAATGATTATAAGTAGTGTTTAACTAAATAAAACTGTTAATTACTTAATTTTTAAGTGTTGATTACTAAAAAAATGTATTTGAGTTGATTTTTGATAAGAATTACGTAATACTTACTTTAGAAAGATATCAATTTTTTTTAAAAAAAACCAAAGAATAAATGATTAGAGGTATTATTGTCGTTTTTTTTTGTCGTTACTACTTGCCCCGGTAGATGTTACAACTTGCCCCAAGCACGAGGTAAGTTGTAACACCGCACTTCTTCTAGAAAATAATTGATTGTAAAATAATGACCAATAGTTATGGTATTATTTTTACTTGATTTGGTAGAGGAAGAGTTACAGTATTCATCCATCTTTATTTAGTAGAAATTTAATCAATAAATTTCAAGATATATTAATTTTAATGAAAACTGTTACAACAAGCCCCTCGCTCCCTTACTATCAAATTTGTGAGATGTTCAGTCAGAGCACAAGATATAGATGCGGAAGTCGAAGCTGTGAAGCAAAAGGCACTGTACCATGTAAAAGAAATTTTACACTCTGATATACAAGAGACATGTAATACAATAAAATATAAAATCTTCTATGCAAAACTCCTAGAACTCATATAAACGGTTATCAGCCAATGCGACGTTTGACAGATGGTAAAGTAAGACAGAAATCCCATCAAACTAAAATTTAAGAAATCGGAAACACCAAAGGACATGAACCAAATCATTAACGTTGGTATCTACACAATTGTGAAGTATAATTTTCTAACTATCATTGACAGGTTTTCGAAATTTGGATTCGCTTTATTCTTACCAGATAAAACTCATCGGTCCATAATTGAAAACGTAGGAGGAACATTTTGCTAAGATAGGAAAACCAAATATAATTATCGATGGAAACGAAATCAACACTATTCTTGGAAAGAAATTCTAAGAACTGAAGGAGTTACAATACATGTAACGAAACCAAATAGTCATACCGGCAATGCAGATATAGAACGCTAGAATATATTATTCTGTATAGAATAATACATATGAAGAGAAATTTAGGATGCTATGTTTTCTCTTGCCTTTTCTCTCGCGACAAGTTTTCTCTTGCCAACCAGATCCGTTCTTCGCTTGGTAGCGTCGCGTCGTTTTTTGGTTTCGTCATAAAGAGACACACACGTGCTTTGTGGCGACGAGGAGCTCAAGAGTGGAGTGCTATCGGTTGAGCGCAAGACGTCATTTGTTGAATTGCCTTACATCCCGTAAAGATTTTCGCGTGGTTTCGTCGGATTATTGAAGTAGAAATTATAGAGTAAGTTCGTTATAACAATAAAGAACAAATAAGACAGAGTTATCGCGAATTATTACAGACACAAGGAACAACCAAAGTATAGGAAATCAAGGTTAGAAACTGTCCACCCCAGCAACATCAAGAGGAAACCGAAACTTGCTCATGCTGAGTCAAGTAGCTTAAATAGATCTATAGCCATCCATATAGACATATATATATACATATATAGATATATCCATATAGGCGAATGGCCATCGCAGAAAACACAGCAAAAATAGGACCTAAAGACGAAATTCTCGTATCCCATTTCAATCTAAAAATAAGAAGAAAGGATATTATCACTTTTACAGACACAGAATGGTTATATGATCAGATTGTGAATTTCTATGTTAATCTTCTGGCAGAACGGAGTAGGCAGATTGAAAGTTTACCTAAAGTTTATGAAATTAGTACATTTTTCTTCTATCATGTTTAGAAAAAATAGGCTACCAATCAATAAAAAGATGGGACTAGAAAAATAGACCTACTGGCTTAAGAAATAACATTAATTCCTATACATGTGAATCAAAACCAATGATGCCTGGGAATAATAAACATTGAGGACAAAATAATAAGATATTACGATCCACTGCGATAAGCTAACCCCGAAGGTCTAAAACTTCTAGAATAATATCTCAAGTCAGAATCAATGGATAAACGACATAAGCTTCTAGACACTTCCACATGGGCAAAAGAAAATGTTGTTAATGGTCAGCTACAAAGAAATGGTTATGATTGCGGAATATTCATCTGTACATTTGCTGAGCATATTACGCGGATATGGTTTCACGCAAAAAAATTTAGATATATAAGCAGACGATTTGTATGACGTTGATTGCGGTGAAAGAGAGTTAGATCTTGATAATAATGATAGTGATATTGTCGATAATGATAGTGATTGCTCTATATGACCTATGAGAAGGACCCGAGTTTTTCCACTACCGATTGGCGATGATGAAAGTGAAAACGATTATGAAGAAGAAATTATACATCAAAGGACTTAAGTCGACATTCCACCTACCATAGAACTGTTTTTGGATCGAACGGGGTTAAATATTTTACCACAGAACGGCGTTGAAGGATCTCTGGATGTGTTCCTTGATGATAATTTCTACGAAACGATAGTAACAGAAACTAACCGATACCACCATCAAAACTTCGAAAATTACGTTAAAAGAAGAAAACGATAAAATGGACAGATCTCACTATTAGCGGATTCTAGAAATTTTTAGGATTATTAATTCTAATGGGCGAAATTCCAAAAAAGTACGATTTATATTATTTATGCGAGGTATCCTTCACTCTCCACAAAAATAATAATAATTACGTTTGTTTAGCTCCCGTTATCAAAATAAATGACTAATGCCGGAGACACACTATTCTGTCGTGTTGTGTTGTCTGGTGGCGCTCTGGCGCAATCGCTTGCAAGCAGTCGCATCAGAACAGAATGCGCCACAACACAACACAACACACAAATATGCTTCTAACCATACGAAGTGTATGAAAGCGATATGCGTCTGACGCGCCACAACACAACACGACAGAATAGTGTGTCTCCGGCATAAGATGAATTGTCCATGTCTACACTTTTGTTCTTTACGATACTTTACACGATAAACAAACTATTGAAAGAAGTTCAGTCGTGTTCGAACCGCAAGACAGTAAGCTACAAAATGCCACGCAGTTGCATAAATTCCTCGGTCAGTTTTGTTACGTGTGTGGAAAGCTCAAAACAGATGGCCATAAAAGTCAATCACTGTGGGTGCCACCTGTCTACTGTACAACAAAAATCTAACCGATAGGTCCCGTAAAAAGATTTAATTACTGCCCTTTACGAAACCGGTCATTCGGCGTGAACCAAAGATCACATTACTGACTGCTATTTTTGTTTCACTGATCTCAAAGGGCAAAACAGGAAAAAGAAACATACTCTAAAGTAGCCCGACGTGAGTTCGGTTAACAATCCTGTTTACCGTTATGAGGATTTGCCAGTGCATTTATCCATAGACAATGAGACATCATCAGACAACCCGGAAGATTCGTCCTCTGGCCAAGAGTTTCATGAGTCTTCTACTAGCAATGCTCCAATCCTAGTGAGTCAAGAACGACTCAATGATCTATCCAGGGATCTGAATCTTTCGAAAGAAAAGGCCGGACTTTTAGGATCACGACTTAAACAGTGGAATTTGCTCGAACCCGGAGTCGTCATATGTAAATATCGCAAACGTCACAGTTTTTTTCTTGATTTTTTATTCGAAAAATGAAAGCCTAGTGTTTTGTAATGATGTTAACGGACTGTTGGTTAAATAAGTCTATAAGCATGCTCCTTTTCATCAACTCCTCTGAGACTAATTTAAAAGACTTGTTTTAGACAAAATAAGCTACAAAGACTTCCAGTGGACCATCTGTGGTGATTTAAAGGTAGTTGCTTTAATTTAGGACTCCATACTGGCTTGACAAAATTCTGCTGTTTCTTGTGTAAATGGGATAGTAGGGATCGGTCAAAACATTACACTCGAGAGTACCGGCCTGAAAGACCAGCTTATATCCCTGGCCAGAAGTATGTAAACAATGTTCCATTAGTCGATCCCAAAAAAATAATATTGCAACCTTTACATATAAAGTTGGGATTAATAAAAAACTTAAAAATAGTCCAAATAATGGACAAAATGGACAAAAATGGTCCTGGGTTTCAATACTTGAAAAATAAATTTCCTTCTCTTAACGAAACCAAGACAAAAGACGGCATATTTGTTGGACCTGACATAAGGAAACTCATGAAAGATTCAGAGTTTCTGGCAGCATGAAACGGCATTGAAAAAGAAGCCTGGTTGTCCTTTGTGAAAGTAACCACAAATTTTCTTGGCAATCACAACTCTCCGCAATATGTAAATATCGTCAAAAAGTTGTTAAAAGCTTATCAGAAAATGGGATGCAGAAAGTCCTTAAAAATACACTTTTTGCCATCACATCTTAATTTCTTTCCATGAAATATGGGAGCCGTATGTAACGAGTACGGAGAGCGATTCCACCAAGACATTGCGTTATTTCAAAAACGCTACCAAGGCAAATGGAAACCCTCTATGATTGCCGATTAATGTTGATCCATCGTTAGAGTCCAGACCAGAGTCGTCCTACACCAGAAAAGCTAAAAGACCTAAGCGATCGGAATCTTTTAAACCATTGTAAATACTATTAAAAATCATAAATAAATTTATTAAAAAACAACAAGTGCTAAATTCCACTTTTTTTTTAATTCCAATTCAGGTGGGAGGGCAAAGATATTATTTTCTCGAATTGTGTTACTGAAGATGGAGATTACGATTTCGTATTCTCAAAAATAATCTATGCTGCTTATATAGAAGTTCTTAAAACAAAACCATGTTCGCATACTGGAAATGGAGATATAGAAAAAGTTTATGAAACAATCCAAGAAAAAATGAGAGTCGGTTGTAATCAAATAATGAATCAAACTAAAAACGTAAAGTTCTTTGAACCGTTCGAGTTCTATAATAGGCAAATTTATTCAACAACAAATGAAAGGCCAATCGATGTTCAAACTGGAAAAATAACCAGAAAAGTAAAGGAATAATGTAAACAAAAGCAAAAATGTTGGAAAAGGAAGATACTAAAAGAGAATCTTATATAAAAGAGAGAAAAGAAGCTTTTGTAAAGAATCCCAAAGCAAATAGACAGAAATTGGAACCCCAATTCAAGAAATAACCATTTAAAAAAAATAGCCAAGATCAACATTAAGAGGTCTAAAAAGAATGTTATTATTAAAGGTGTATGTTTCAATTCAAGTATGATTATTGAAAAAAATCCATGCAGAAAACACCAAGCCATGTCCATCACGACGATAATATGTCTAATATTTCAATCCCGGACAAAAATGGTAGATCTGAGGAAAATTAAAACAATTCTTCACACAATTGTACGTTGGAACTACTACTCCAACAATCGTAAAGGCCCGACACAATGTCGAAATTGCCAAACGTATGGGCATGGCTCCTCACATTTGTAGCGACCTCGCAACGGACCTCGCAACGTAAACTCTCCCGAATCCCGCAGACGTACACCATCACGAAAAAAAGAACGACATTCGTGGTGTTACTACCACAATTCATTCGGCTCCGCAGCGCGTCGGTGCCGTGAGCCGTGTTCCTGGACCGCAGACCAACCAAAAAACTAACCTCGTTACTGTCAAATTCGGCGCCTGACAGCAGCACACGACAAAACCGCCTACACATTCACGACACTACTACCGGCCTGAATTTTCTTGTCGACACGGGCGCAGACGTGTCTGTTATCCCTCGAAAACACAAACATCAAAAGTGCCAACCAACATCATTCAAGTTGTATGCTGCTAATGGATCGATCATCAACACATACGGCCATAGAACGCTCACACTCAGTTTAAATCTTCGCCGAGCCTTTACCTGGCAGTTTTGTATCGCCGACGTCTCACGCCCAATCATTGGAGCCGATCTTTTAAAACACCACGGCTTATTAGTCGACATAAAAAACCGCTGTGTACGAGACCCAGAGAACCTCAAAGGGATTTGTGAGTGCCGTTAGTTATCCTGGAATTTCTTCTGTCGGAAATAAGTCGCGCTACCACAACCTATTAAAGGAATTTCCGAGCGTCCTAAACCCAGCGCAGCAGACAGACGTCAAAAGCGATGTTTACAATTGCATCGAAACATCTGGACCGCCCCTTGCAGAGAAGCCCCGACGCCGAAGTTGGCTATTGCAAAGGCTGAATTCGAATTCATGCTAAAAAAAAGGCTTCTGTCACCCCTCAAAAAGTCCTTGGGCAAGCCCCTTGCACCTCGTCCCGAAACAGGACGGCTCTTGGAGGCTTTGCGGAGATTACAGGCGTTTGAACGCAGTCACTAAGCCCGACCGTTACCCGATGCCTCACATACAGGACATCACCACCGGTCTGGCCGGAAAAACCATATTTTCGAAAATTGATTTGCTGAGAGCATACCACCAAATCCAAGTAGCCGAATCCGATATTCCGAAGACCGCAGTGGTTACGCCGTTTGGATTGTTCGAGTTCACCGTGATGACATTCGAACACCGCTCAATCTTTTCAGCGCTTTATGAACGGTGTACTTCAAGGATTGGATTTTTGCGTTTGTTACGTCGACGACATTCTCGTGGCGTCACAAAATGCTGAGCAACATATGCAACACCTTCGGTTGTTACTCGAACGACTGGAAAAAGCCGGTGTGGTCATCAACGTGGCTAAATGCATTTTCGGAAGCAGCGAAGTCGAATATCTAGGCTACAACATTAATAAATTCGGTATTGCACCACCAGCCTCACGTGTTGAAGCCATTAGAAACTACAAGCGTCCAACGACTGTGAAGGGCCTGCGAAGATTCTTAGGAACATTGAACTATTACCGCCGGTTCATCCCGAAGGCAGCTGAACATCAGGCACTATTGAATGGGCTGCTGTGCGAATCCAAGAACAAGGACATTGTGTGGTCAAACGTGGCCGATGAAGCATTCCAGAGATGCAAGAATTCTATTGCCGAAGCAACATTTCTCGTCCATTTTCGACGAAATGCACCTATAGCCCTCGTTACAGACGCTTCCAGTAGGCGCAGTATTAGAGCAAAAGCACGACGACAGGTGGTTGCCCTTAGCTTATTTCCAGCGTAAACTGTCACGAACTGAGAAGCTTTACAGTACTTACGACCGCGAACTGCTGGCTGTATACGTCAGTATTTGGCATTTTCGACACATACTAGAAGGTACTGATTTCGTGGTAAAAACGGATCATAAACCATTAGTTTATGCTTTTCACCAGAAAACCGATAAAGCTTCGCATACTCAAAGTAGGCAACTCTCATTCATTTCTCAATTCACAACAAGAATTGAGCACGTCACCGGAGAATCAAACATAGTTGCGGATGCGTTATCCAGAATAGAATCGATCTCCCTGCCATCGGTTATTAATTCCAAGCTTCTAGCGGATGAACAGGCCAAGGATATTGAGTTACAAAATCTACTTTCGTCAAATCCAACGTCATTGCAACTGTGCCCGGTGGTCTTGGACAATCATACAATTTACTGCGACACATCTGCCGCAGTAGCCAGACCGCTCATTCCTGAATCACTTCGAAAAACAGTCTTTGGCACGTACCATCGCTGTGCCCATCCCAGTAGCCGAGCAACCTACAGAGCGATCAAGAAAAAGTTTGTTTGGCCTAAGATGCATCGAGACGTGCGACTATGGTCCCGCACGTGTATTAGTTGCCAGCGTTCAAAAGTCGGGAGGCACACTAAAAACATACTTCAACCATTCAGTATACCTGATGAACGTTTCCAGCATGTTCATTTGGACATCGTTGGACCGCTTACACCTTGCCGAGGTTACAGATACTGCTTGACCATGTTGGACCGATTCTCTCGTTGGCCCGAAGCTATTCCCATCCCGGACCAATCAGCCGAGACAGTCGCGTGCGCATTCCATACGAATTGGGTTTCGCGCTATGGGACACCGTTGATCATCACCACTGATCAAGGTTCCCAATTTGAGTCAACTTTATTTCAAGCATTGGGCAAACTCCTCGGTTGCAAACGAAATCGTACTACCCCATACCACCCAACCTCAAATGGTGCAATCGAACGTTGGCACCGCACATTGAAGGCGGCAATCATGTGCTATGAGGACAACACTCAGTGGGTCGATGTCCTTCCCACTGTTTTGCTGGGACTGCGAAACAGTTTTAAAGAAGACGTCAACGCTTCACCAGCCGAACTCGTTTTCGGAACAACTCTGCGATTGCCTGGAGAATGGTTCGCCGACCTGAGCACAGGGATATACGAACCTCACATCTTATTAGAGAAAATCCAACGACACATGAGGGAGCTTCGCCCGAAACCAATAGCCCATCGTACGAATAAGACAACGTTCATCCACAAGGACCTACACTCGTGTTCTCACGTTTTCGTTAGGGTAGACTCATCCAAGAAGTCACTAACGCAACCTTACACAGGTCCACACCGCATCATCGAGCGATTGTCATCTTCTGTTTACTCCGTCGATGTCAACGACAGGAAGGTCAACATCTCAATCGAAAGGTTAAAGCCAGCCTACCTTACAAACGATATTGAGAGTTCATTGACATCAATCAACCTCGAGCAACGTCACCGCTTCCTCGATCGACATTACCGCAGTCCAGTTCAACTTTATCTTCACGTATAACATCAACAATAATAATAATTAGGTTCGAATCGTGTACTATGACAGACGGCAGCTTGGCTTGGAGTAAGTGTTCGGGGAACCACCCGACTTTACCACCTGGGCATGGTTAAGACCAAGCGACGGCAGCGCCAGTATCAACCGTGGCGGTGAGCTTCGTGGAGATCGCTACACATTGTCACTTACCCACTAACTGTGCCTTATGTAGCGGCCCTCATGAACACTCTAACTGTACACTACGAACAGAGCAGAGTAAGCAGACCTGTCTGCTAAAGACAACATAGTAGAAGAAGATGCTGCTGCTGAAGCCCAAGTTCTATGTACAGACCTAAATCAGCTGAAACAGACAGTTGATGTTGTTGCTGCTGGACTGTCTACTTTTTCGTCTGCTATGGAGCTTGGAACCTGCGGTAGCCTCATCGTCGGAGCTGGTGATTTCTGGGGTACCTGAGCCTGTGGCTACAAATCTAAATCCTACGGTTATTACTGAGACCATATTAAGGAAGCTTGACCTTGGGCGGCTGAAAAATGATGTTCTGAGTGTTCGTGAATTGCGGAGACGTCCAAATGCTACAAATTCAGGCCAAAATAAAAATCGCAGTTCTCACTCATACGTGATTGTGTTCAAGTCTTTGGCAGTTCGTAACTATGTCATTGAGGCAAAGCGTAAGATACGCAACCTGTTAGTTAGGGATACTTTCCCCCAAATAGTTGGTGAGCAGACACATGGTCAGCTCTACTTAAATGAATTTTTAAACTCAGAGCGACAAGAGCTGCTGATTATTTAAAATGCTACTGTTTAGAACTATTTAAAATGCTACTAAAGTTAAGGCTAAAGACTTGGGCTATAGGTACGTATGGGACATAAAGGGTGAAATATTTGTAAAACGTGGAGATTCTGAGGAAAAAATATGTATCCGAGCCACATCTGATTTAGATGAATTAAAGTGACTTGGAAATAACTTAAGCTGATTTTGAAATTATCTTTGTAACTCTTTGCGTGTTTTCAGTCTGAATATTCATAGTTATTTGGGCACATTTTCCAAGTTTCAGAACAGGTTGCTGAGATCACGCCTAATATTATTGTACTTGTTGAAGCGCAGCTAAAGCTGCATCATGGTGACACACTATTTGATTTTGATGATTATTTTGAGATTCGTAGAATATAATTTCTAATACTTGATGTCTCACTGCCATCTGGTGATCACCTACTCTTATCATGCATATATCGAAGACCTACTGGCCTGCTTCTTGATCAATTCTTTGAATCTCACAACAATTGAGCTTCAAATTACAACAACATTATCATTGCTGGTGACTTAAATTGTAATTTATTGGAAAAATGGCCTTTATCCAATCATGTTAGTGCCTTCGTTACTGAGTCGTCATTATATTGTATACCTTTTGGGGCTACTCATCACACTCCAAATAGGCGTTCATGGCTAGATGTCAAACTATTGGATAACCAAGATAAATTGGGAAACTTCTATAAATCAGATACTTCTTTCATTGATGGTCATGATTTCTTGGTATGTGATTATATTCTTAAAAAACCTAGAAGTACTTAGAAGGTAATCACATTTTGCAATTTTGCGAGATATGATCATGTCAAATTTGATAGAACTATCTCAAATTTGTTGGCAGATGATCTAGTTGATTCTAATTCCTCAGACCCAGACGAATTATTTGGGTCTTTCGCACGAGTGATTCAGATGGCGCTTGGTAAACATGCTCCCTTCAGCACACGACGAGTCTCAAACGCGAAAAAACCTTGGTTTACGAAGGAGTTACGAGCGAAGTGTCGTGATCGTGATAGATTGTATAAAAAAGCGCGCAGAACTTGCGATCCTTGTCTCCTAAGAAAGGAGAAAGGAGTTGAAAATTGAATTGAGACTATCTTGTGAGTCCTATTTTAAAAAGTCTCTTGAAAATCTCCCGGTTGGTGCAGCTGCCTGGAGTAAGCTTCGACATCTTGGATTGGTTAAAGTAAATCCAGCTTCACCTCTTGATTTCTTTGATCCGATTGAACTTGATTGTGTAGTGAGGAGTTTGTAAATCGTTTGCGACAACTTTATAATAGAAAAGTGAGTTGCTACTTTGATTGGAAGATGGTTGGTTTTGAGGAGGTCTTAGCTACCTTGTGTCTTACACTTGCGAAATCTAAAGGACTCAGCCCTGACAGTCTAAATCTTGTTTGGCTGAAGGATCACCTTCCTACCGTTAGCCTGTTTCTGATGACTATCTTCAATAGATCTTTTGAGTTAGGAATTTTTCCCGATAAGTGGAAACAAGTCTTCATCATTCCATTAAACAAAGTTGTGTCACCTACTTCTCCGTCTGACACCAGACCAATTGCAAACTTATCGCACTTGGCGAATGTATTTGAGAGGCTGGCTGCTGCGCAAATTGTGCACTATCTCGAAGAAAATCTTCTGTTTGACAGTCTACCTAGCGGTCAACCTAGCCATGGATAAGGGTGAACTAACGTTGTTGTGAGTTGGCACCTGATGAGAAGCGGCAGGGACGCGTGTTCGAAACCAGCTTGAGCTCTTTCCACCTTTGTTTATAAATATTAACGTTGCTAGTGTTATTTGATTTAACATTATTTGATAGGCATTTGATTTTGTTGATTCCAAGGTGATTTTACGGAGACTTTATGAACTCAGCTTCTCTATTAGAGTTATTGTGTTGTTTTTCTCTTATTTGTCAAATAGATCCCAATCAGTTATCGATAAACTTGGAAACCCAGTTCATGAACTCTGTCGTTGAGAAGCTGGCGTTTTGTGAACATGGGCTATTTGCAGATGATAAGCATATTTACCTTCATTTTCAACCATACCAGCTAGCTGAAGCTGTCAGGTAGGTATTTCTGGATGCGCAGGCTGTTGCTACTTTGGCTAATGATAATGGTCTGGCACTGAATTTGAGTGCGACTAAAGTCATATTAATTGGGTCAAAAAATAAATTGAGAGGGCTTGAAAGAGAGTCTCTCCCGCAAGTTACTGTTGATGGTGTTACCATCACTTACACTACCTTTTGTTGAGTCGACCAAATGTCTTGGAATGTATATTTCAAATAATCTCTCGTGGGATTTGCATGTTTCTCAAACTGCTCGGAAGGTTAGTGCAGCTTTGCACTCCCTTAAAGCACGTCAAAATATCTTTAGCAACAATATCAGAAGGTTATTGGTCTCAGCAACTATCCTTCCGCTTATTGACTATTGTTTTGTCGTTCTAGTTACTGCTACAGAGAAGAATAATTTAAAACTGCAGCGGCTATTAAATTATGCAATAAGATTTATATTTGATCTAAGGCGAGAGGAGCATATAACTCCTTTTAGGCACCAACTTCATTGGCTCTCGATCAAAGAGCGTAGAATGTATGCGCTGGCCTGCTGCTTCAAAAAACTATTTGCCACAGGGAAACCTGTGTACTTGCGTAAATTATTAGTTGACAATCCTGTAGCTAGGCGTTCTCAAAGGCTTCTTGATAGAAGAAATGACATTAATTTTGAGATACCTCACTTCAATTCAGCATGTTACGAACATTCTTTTGTTGTTGAGGCTATTCATCTTTGGGATAGTCTAACAAATGAAATTTCGGAAATCGATAGTTTAGAACTGTTTAAAATAAGATTATTCAATTATTATTTTGCTCAAGATAACTAACTACCTAATAATTACCTGATGTATTATACATTAAAACTTGAATGGTGCCTCACCTTGCTCAGGGCCTAATAATAAATTATTAAGAGTTAGTCACAAATCTGTACCATAGAGTCTGTTTGACCAAAGTATTGCGCAGTATTAATTGTGATATCAAATTGTACTTGCTTAGGTTATATAAGTTAACGCCAGTCACGACAGTATCATATGCATTTCCAGAATTATGGAAATGCATGGCAAGCAGTTCCCACATGCAAGCACATTCCAGAGCCCAGGCGTTCTCACGTTAGCAAAATTGCTGATCTAGTTAAGTTAAGTTAAGTTAACGTTGTACCTAGATTAAGATTTTCAAATTATTGTAATTACTTTATCCGAGTAATAAAGACGCAAGACAACCGTCTTGCTGTATTTTTTTAGTCGTAAAAGACTTAGTTTAATTTAACTGGCGCCGTACGCGTCACTACAGTTATTTAAAAAAAAAAAAAAATTTTTTTAGTGTGCGTAAAATAGTGAATAATAAATAAATAAATATTTTTAATAGTGCGTAAAAGCCAAAACAGTGAAAGAAAAGAAAGTGAAAGAATTGAATAAGAAGATAGTGAAAAGTGAAAGTCGAAGACGAGAAAATTCCAAAAGATAACAGTGAAAGAAAGGGACAGAATTGAATAGAAGATAGCGAAAATCGAAGACGAGAGAAATACAAAAGATAACAGTGGAAGATAAGGAGAGAATTGAATAAAAAAGTAGTGAAAAAGTAGAAAATAATGAAACAGTGACACCTATCAGAGAAAGTAGTGGCAATCAAAGGAAATACAATAGAAATTTGTAAGAGTAGTGAAATTACAAATAAACTACAGTACTAAAATGATCGCAGCAAAAATAGCGACTTTAATGTAAGTAAAAATAAAAACATGCTTTGTGCCATTATCAACATAAAATGTCAAAACTATTTAAAACAAAAATTCAATAATCACAACAATTACAGGCAAAAAGAATATATTTTCCTCTACACATTTTAGCTTCCAAGTGCTATTATTGAATAACTCTAGGAAATAATTTTTCAACTGAATACATCTATCGTTGCCATTATTAATCTAAATATTATAGTAATTAAAAGTGAAAAAGAAAGTTAAATATTTTTTTTAGGTCGAAAATCTTGCCATATTTGTCAGTAACTTTTATAATTGAAATTCAAGGAATTTCGAACGAAAGCCTCAGTGATTGGGTGTGTTTTAAGAAAACTCTTTTATTAACAATATAGCCATGGCAAATCCCAATAATTTGATTTGTCCTCCTATTCTAAATTTCTCTGCAAGTGGTGACCGTGATGAAAATAGTCCACAACAAAATGATCCCTTATCAAACCAAAACAATCGCGGATTAGTTGAGACCATTACTCGTATTGTTTCAGAGACCTTACGGACGGAAGGACGACATATATTTACCTCATTAATGAACCCTGCTGCGGACAATTCCAACGAAACTGATGTACCCATTAACGCGGATAATGACCGCAACCTAGCGGACATGGATAAAATTCCGGATGTGGTCAAGAGTCTAAGGACTTTTGCCGGAGATCCAAGCGAATATAATTCGTGGAGGAAAAGCGTAGAGCGAATCCTTCGCATATACGACCACTTAAAAGGAACACCAAAATATTACGGAATATTATCCGTTATTCGCAACAAGATAGTAGGGCATGCCGACATTGCCCTCGAATCTTACAATACCCCGTTAAATTGGCCAAAGATATCCAAATGCCTTACACTGCATTATGCTGATAAGCGTGATTTAGATACCCTCGAATATCAGCTTACCACTCTTGTTCAAGGTTCTAGTACTGTAAACGAATTTTATCAAAGTGTATACCATCACCTGTCCTTAATTTTAAACAAACTTTCTGCAATGGAACTGAGTCAAGACTCACTTAGCAGTCTAACCCAATGCTATCGGGAAAAAGCATTGGACACATTTGTAAGAGGACTGAAGGGTGATTTACCTCGCCTTTTAAGTATAAGGGAACCCGTAGATCTTCCACAAGCATTATCACTGTGTCTTAAATTAGAAAACGTTCATTACAGGACACAACATGCAATGAATACCCTTCGCAGAAACGACAATTATAATTTACCTCCTCTGCCCCCAAAAAGGGAAAGACAAAGGCAAATTCAACCAATACAAAAGCCGAATATGAGTAGAAATAATTTCCACCCAGAACTTTTCCATAACCCCAGGGTACCACAAAGGCCACAATTCAATAAGCAAGTACAATATCAAAACCCGAATCCTAATTATATTGCTCTGCCCCCAAAACCTCGATTCTATGAGCCGATGGATGTTGATCCTTCAATAAGAACTAAAGCCGTAAACTACCAAAACCGTCCACCCATCAGAAGACCAATATTCCCAACTAAGAGGCCACAAGAGTATAATCAAGCCCAAGGGAACTCCCCAAATAAAGAGCAACGGACGTTTACGCTGGAGCCACAACCAGCAGAACCAGACAAAGCAAGAGGAAGACATTTCACTCGAAGAATATATCGATTCAATGTCCTTGAACAATCAGGAGGAAAACCTAAATGATAACGATACCGTTAATTTTTTAGATATGTGAGCTCTTCGCTCCCGTATTCTGAATACACAGCGAAGAGCGGGAAAAATTTAAAGTTTTTGATAGACACAGGATCAAACAAAAATTATATTCGACCGCAATTCATTTTTAAACCAATTCCGAACGAAAAACCCTTTTCGGTAAATTCTGTAGGTGGCACACTAAGTGTTACCCATCATGCGTATGTAAATTTATTCGGCCCCTACACGGAAAAATTAAAATTTTTTATACTACCTAACCTGCAAACGTTTGCAGGAATCATAGGAAATGACACTTTGAAAACTTTACGGGCGATTAAACACACCAATTCCGATCATATGACAATTAAAACAGAACTTCGCATTCCGCTTAAGCAACAGAAATCTAGCGCAGTAAACCATACGGAGATAAGGACAAGCCGCATGGCTCCTACTCAAGTGAGTAAATTAAAGAAAATACTAAATGAATGTTCCAACGTCTTTGCCGAACCCAATCCTAGCCAGCCTTATACAACTACTGTAAAAGGAGAAATCAGAACTACTACAGACGATCCCGTCTACTCTAAGACGTACCCTTATCCCCAATCCCTAAAAGGTGTCGTTGAAGCAGAGATCAAAAAATCGCTCCAGGATGGCATCATCCGTCCATCAAGATCTCCATACATTGCCCCTGTTTGGGTTGTCCCAAAAAAGGAGGATGCGTCCGGATTAAAAAAATTTCGAATGGTGATAGACTATAGAAAGTCGAACACAATCACCATTACAGATTCATACCCCATTCCAGAAATTAATGAAGTCCTGGCAAATCTAGGCAACAATCAATACTTTTCGATAGTCGATCTCCAAAGCGGTTTCCATCAGATTCCTCTTAGAGAGCGCGATATTGAAAAGACTGCTTTTTCAATAAATAACGGGAAATACGAATTCGTGCGATTACCTTTTGGCCTCAAAAATGGGCCCCCTATCTTTCAAAGGGCTTTGGATGACATCTTAAGAGAACATATTGGCACTAAGTGCTACGTCTATATCGATGATATCATCGTCTTCGGACGAAGTGAACAGGAACATTTCATAAACCTCAAAGCAGTTCTGAAAACTTTCGAAACAGCACACATGAGAATCAACCTGGATAAGTGTGAATTCCTCAAGCAGGAAGTCGAATTTCTGGGATTCATTGTTAGCACCGATGGAATCAAAAGCAATCCCAAAAAAGTTCAGGCAATTGCCTCCTTCCCACCTCCAAGGACACTAAAAGACCTGCGTTCATTCCTCGGCATGTCAGGTTACTATAGGCGATTTATTCGCGACTATGCTCGACTCGCCAAGCCCCTGACATCCCTTTTGAGAGGGGAGCCCATAAGATTGATATTTGCATTTTAACTGAAACTTGCTTGAGGCCGCATGATAATCTAAGTCTTGCTAACTTCCACATGTACCGAAGTGATCGCGAAAATAAAATAAGTGGCGGAGTTGCAATTGCAATTAAAAAATCAATTACAAAGCGTACACCAATGCCCCCTTTTGAATCGTCTGTCATAGAAAACATAGGGGTAATGTTAGATGAATCTCAAATCAAAATATATGCAGTTTACTTTCCTGGGACAAAACTTACGAAGGAAAAATTAATTAATTTTAAAAACGATTTAAAATGGTTTACGCGTCAATACCAAAAGTACTTGCTCTGTGGTGATCTTAACGCGCGAGTTATGTATTAAGTTCAGATTCATCGCTGACCAACCTGCCACCTAATTGTCTAGACAGATCATATTCTAAATTCTTCATATCGATGGTGTAGCGCACAAATGTGGTAAGTACACTTTTGGGCGCAATCGAGTTAAATGCACAGGCAGGACTTACCGGACATAACAAATCACTACGCACATTTGTGGGAAGTGTATCTGTATTCTTGACGCAGCTGGCACCAATTACGTTTTGTTGTAAGTGATATAATGTTTACAATGCGCGTGCACACTTGTGATAAAATCACTTACCACATATGTGCTTCATTTGGGACTTTGTGGAAAGCGATAAAGTTCTTGCACACATGTGGTAAAATCACTTATCACAATTGCGCACAAGTAATTTCTCTATAGTGTTTTTGCGTCCAAATAACGGTAAAATTAGACGGTAAGTTATGGGTGCACTTGCCACATAGACGTTTGTGCATGTTTAATCTTGTTGTGACGTTTGTGCGTGTTTAATGTTTTTCTGGCGTTTTTACTGAAAAGTCACGGGAAAAGCGATATAATATTTAGCCAATATATTATAAATCGTAAATGAGTAAATGCTTCTATCTAGTATAGAACATCGGGTTTCTGATTCCAGCATTGAAGACGTCAATTCCGAACCATATGCGTATTCAAGTGAATCGTATCAGCCCTCTAGTTTCGAGGTAATTTCAGAAGATAATGAAATGGAGGAGAACCAGTCCGAAAAAACTGTAAAAAGAAGGAAAAAATCCGGGGATAAATCTTTGTGGAAAAGGTCAATTGTAAAAAGAAAGAGGCTTACTGGACAGAAATACATAAATAGGGGTGGCAAGGAAGTTTCGAAGAAAAAGCCTTTAGCCGCAAATTGTGATAAATGCAGGTATAAGTGCAGCCAAAATTTTTCCGATGAACAACGAGAAATAATTTGTCGGGAATATTGGAACCTTGCGGATTATGAAAAGCAGAAATTACATCTGTGTTCTTTAATTACTAATGTACCTGTAAAAAGGAGGAAAGTAGATGCGCAAGAACAATGCAGGCGCAAGACTTCAAGAGTATTCTTTTTGAAGGATTCCAATGGTTCAAGAATCAGAGTTTGTTTAGACTTTTTTTGTAAAACTTTTTCTATATCCCATCGTGTTATTGAAACATGCATGAGAGATGTTAGTACCAGTGGCACGTACGTTGGGTATGATAAAAGGAAGGATACAAAGCCCCATAATGCGACAAGTGAAGAGGCTAAGGCACATGTCAGAGAGCATATAGATAGTTTCTCGCGAGTAGAGTCTCATTACTGCAGACGTGACTCCAGCAAAGAATATTTAAACCCTGATCTAAACATATCTATACTGTACAGGCTGTACAAGGAAGATTTTTGTGTTAATAAGAATATAACCCCGGTTTCAAAGTTTGTGTATCAAAAGATTTTTCATCAACATGAGCCTGCTTTAGATTTTTTTATTCCTAAAAAAGACCAATGCTTTAAATGTAACGCCTATAACGCAGCAAAGGATAAGGAACCATTGAAAGCAGAATTCGACCGTCATAAGAAAAGGGAGAAAGATGCCATGGAGATGAAAAAGCAAGACAAAGAAAGGGCTGTTGCTGATAAGGGAAAAACATTTAGAGCTGTAACTTTTGATTTACAGGCTATTCTAACGGTTCCTCATGCTGGGGATAACAAAATTTTCTACAAGTTGAAACTGAACGTGCACAATTTCACAATATTTGATGCAGCGAATGCTGACGGATATTGCTACGTATGGGATGAGACCCATGGAAAGAAAGGCAGTAATGAAATCGGAACATGCCTCTTAAAGTATCTCTTCAACTTGCCAGAAACGGTAACACATGTTTCAACATTTAGCGACACATGTGGGGGGCAAAACAGGAACAAGTATGTAGCAGCTGCAATCCTGTATGCAGTTAATAAAAAAGAGAATTTGCAAATCATTGATATGAAGTTTATGGAAAGTGGGCATTCCTATTTAGAGGCAGACTCCATGCATGCCACAATCGAAAGAGCACGAAAACACAAAAAAATTTATACAACCAGGGAATTGTCTGTTTTAATTTCAGCTGCCGGGAGGCATCCGAGACCGTATTATGTAGAGGACTTACACTACAACGACTTTTACAATCTTCAAGATCTAGTAAGTAATATGGCTCTTAATTCTACGTTCAATACAAACAAAGAGAAAGTACAGTGGATGAAAATAAAGTGGATAAGAGTTGAAAAAAGGAATCCATTTTTGATAAAATATAAATATGATTTATACGGCGAAGATTTCTTAACAATCGATGTTAGAAGTAAAAGGATGTTGAGGGGAAGACCTCGAAATTGGACATCATTCCGGTTATCTAAAAAATATCCACAAAGGCTCTCAGTCTCCGAGAAGAAGAAGCAAGACCTATTATCACTCCTACATCATGGCGTTATACCCCAAGAATATAGCCAGTTCATCAATGGCATACCTGCAACTTCCAGGCCGCTGACGCGAGTCGACGATGGTGAATAAAAATCGTTCATTTTATTTTTTATTTCATTGTTTTTTATTAAAGTAAGCCTGGATTTTAATATTTTTATTTAATTGACTAAAGTAAAGATAATAAAATAAACATTATAAAAACCAGAACTTTTTAAGAGTTAGAATTCGTCCTCATCACCTATTTCCCAACACATTACTAATATAAGCACAAATGTGCAAAGTGCATAAAAAACAGAAAAAAGGGACAAGTACGATATGAAATTGCACGCCAAGGGTTCCGCACTCAAGGCACGTTTGTACCAACTTGTAGGAAAGTCATTATGAAAAAAAAGTAAAACTATTATTTTTCTGTAGATATTTGTTCTCATTTCCAATGTTTGGAGATATTTTGGGAGTTTCAGAAGAAATCTCAATATTTTTTCCGTTTTGCCTCTAGTCTGGCGTATTTCTCAATTTCTATATGGAATTAATGAGCTCTTATCAATAACTCTATAATTAATAACAATAGAAAGATCGCTATAGTTTTCCTTACATTTCTCAATTGTCCCTGGTATTTAAGATTTTTTTCAGAATTTCTGGCCCAATACTTTTGGAAATAAGGATGGGGAATATAGTATAAAACGAACACTTTTGATAAAAATATCAGGAAAAAATGGTAAAAAAAAAATTTAAAAAAATGTTTTCATTAAGACCTTTCAAACGACACCCCACTTGTCTGCATTAACAGAAAAAAATTGTGGGCGAAGTAGAGAGAGAGACGGGGAGCGACGGAAGATCGTTCGGACAAAATAATAGAAAAAAATTGTTAAGGTTCTCATTTTGACTCACAAAAAGGGTTGCGACAAAATTTTTTTCTAACTCTGCCTACATGAATAATTTCACCTTTCTAGCTATTATAGTTTGGCTTTCGGAGATAAACCGCGCTGACAGACAGACAGACGGACGGACAAGTGAGTCATTCTATACGGGTTCCTTTTTAAACCTTGGAAACGGAAACCTCAAAACAATAAAAATTTGGTCTAAACTGAAAGTAACTGTAAATTTTATCACCGACTATTAAATATAAGCCTTCTACGAAACAATTTATTGCTAGTAAAGAATTGTCTTTAAATTGCCTGAATTAAAAATAAGACTTAAACTTTAAAGCTTATTTTCTCGAAAACAATATTTTTGCACTTACCACATTTGTGCGCTATACCATCGATATCATCTAAATTATTTCTCACGTTGTTCTTGCACATGCTGTTTAATCAGCATTATTTGCATTACTTGAATTATCTTATTATTTGCATTGTTTAACGTAAATGAGTTCAGTCCGTGATTATCTTTTGGTTTGGAAACTAGTTTCGAATAAAATATTTTAAAAGAACAAAACCTTTGTTTTTTTTATAAAACGGATGTAAAGGTTTTGTAACTCGCGTCATAGTCTTTGGAACTGTGTTCGAGCTAATGAAATAGGTCAATTTTTGTACGAAATGTTGAGTGAAAGGAATACATTTATTCACTCCCCGACCGAACCCACATTCCTCGCCACGAGGTCCCGGATCTACTCTGAATATTATATTAGGCAATGATAATATTGCCCCTTCAGATATTAGTGTATTACAAACGCTATCATCTCCTCATTTACCAGTGCCTTTCACTCTAGACTCAAAGGGAGTTTATTGTTATAAACCAATCTAAACTTAACAATCTATAAACCAAAAAGCTTACTGGAGGAAATTTCGAGTAGGGGAAGGGGCCGTGTTGTGACGCAGGTTGGGTTGTGACGCAGTCAGTTATTTTTGACAAGTCATTAGAATATGGCGGATCTATCATATGTTAAAATTTGCTTTCACTATGAGACAGTTTTTGTGCTGACACCGAAGTCAGTAGACGCATTGATTGTGTTGCAGTCAGACATCGTGGAAAAGTGGCGCCAAGAAAGTTTTTTTCTTTTTTTCAAAGTGCTATGAAAAATAGTGAATCAGCATAAAACGGTGAGTGCAATGCATATTTATTTAGTGTTTTCTTTATATTTTTACGTGAAATAGCGCATTATGCCGTTTTGTTGTTGTAATTACAAAGTTTTTGCTTGTCATCCAAAAATAGTATCATGGTTGGGTTGCGACGCAGCACGTGGTTGAGTTGTGACGCACCCATTTCCGCACCAAAATCATAAGTAGGTACCTACTAGAATTATCAAATATTTTTTTCTTTAAATTCAACTTATTTTTTTTTCTTGGATACTCCTACCAAGAATTAGTCTTTTGCTTTTTAAAATAAAATTGGCATAAAACCTTTGAAAAAAATCACGAGCTTAGCTCACTTTTTCGCCTCAACTGTGAATATAACCCCTTCAATATAAAAATGTTTGAATAATAATGTTTTTGAAATAGCTTTTGTTTAAGACAATGATAACTGACTACTTATTTATTGTTATGAATCATTTCAACGATCATTTTTATCCATTGTTTATTTATTATTTTTTAATTTCATCGAATTTTGCTTTTTGTCCCCTGTTCACGGACGAGACTCACTCGTCCGTGAACGGCAAAACACGGTTCCTCAGTACACAATGCACTATTATTGTTCAATTAACCTTTTATGTGGCTTGTTTTTGGATTTTTAGTTATGTCAACCCCGAAAAAAGCACCTCCAAACAAAGAAATGAATTTTGATGGCATGCTTTGTGCCATAAAAGATCATTTAGTGGAAAAAAAGGGCGTGCGACCGGCTGCTCGAGAATATGGCGTGGACGAGTCCACATTACGGCGCTATGCCAAAAAAGTTAGCGGCCACTGTGGCGATGATATCTCCGCATTTCATGATGATGTTTTGATGGATTTTATTCGCACATCTCACATGCACTTACCATCAAACATGGTATGTATTTTTTAATTGTTTTTTTTTTTGTTATTTTTCACCAATTAATATTTTTCTTGTATTTTCAAGGTTTTTTCCATCGAACAAGAAAAAGTTCTTCTGGAATATGTGCTGAAGTGTGTTTCACATTATTACGGTCTCAGCATTACGGAGCTGAAACAAGTAGCCGTCCAATTCGCAGTCAAACTACAAGTTGATTATCCGTCAAATTGGAATGAACATTCCATGGCCAGCCGACAGTGGTATCGTGGCTTTATGAAGCGCTATAATCAGCTTACGCTTCGGACACCTGAACAAACATCCATGAACCGAGTCAAAAGTTTCTCCAAATCTAACGTTGATAAGTTTTTCGCAAATTTGTCCCAGTTGCTCGATGAACACCACTTCGATGCTTCATGCATTTATAATATGGATGAAAGTGGCTTCTCCACCGTCCCTACCAAAATAGGAAAAGTGATTGCCTCAAAAGGCGTAAAGCGCGTAGGACAGTTGGAAGCAGCTGAAAGAGGAACGACGGTGACGATGGCTCTCACCGTTAGTGCAAACGGCAATTCCATCCCGCCATTTTTCCTTTTCCCAAGAAAAAACTTGCAGTCAACTTTTTTAGACAACGTCTCGAGTGGCTCAGCTGGATTCGCCAATGCATCGGGCTGGATGTGCCAGCCGGAATTTGTCCGTTTCATCAGTCACTTCATCAAGTTTTCGAAACCATCTAAGAAAGCTTTTTTTTGGCCAAAAAATCGCGTGCTCAAAAAATTCGTCATAAATTTTTCCTATTGATCAAATTACTATAACTTTTTGGGGTAAAAGTTGCGTATCGATGTTAGCTTTCCAACAGCATATAGAACTCTCGATTTGGTTGAGCTAATTACAATTTATAGACCAAAAACAAAACATGCGTCACAACACGGCCCCTTCCCCTACATATTAACGACAATATATTGATTTCGAACGTAATCTCATAACTTCCCCTACCTACTTAAAGGCGCAAGGGGCCAGCAGATTTACTCATGTGAAGAAAAAGCAGAAATTCTTGCTGGTAATTTCATAATTACCACAACATCTCAAACAAAATGCGCAATGATATCACAGAAACGATGATAGATAAATCTCTGCAAAGCATATCTAACACATCGGACTTGGCCCCTGGCGCCCACATCAAGACTAGAGAAATAGTTAGGCAACTAAAAAAAACTTAAGAATCGCACAGCTCCTGGGAACGATGGAATTCTTAATTCTGTGATGAAATATCTGCCAAAGAAAGGGATTGTTCTCACTAGCCTCTTATTTAATGCGTGCCCCAAACTTTCTTACTTTCCACGCGGCTGGAAACAAGCAGTTAATCCTCAAAAGACTAACAGACTTTGTGGAAAATGCCAACAAACTCCGAAATTTCAATTGTGTTTCAGACACGGTTATTCAACAGAGCGCCAGCTGTATCGCGTCTCAAAGGACATTAAGACAGCTCTAGTAGGAAAACAATCAGTTGGAATGGTCACCATTGATATTGAGAAAGCTCCAAGAGTATTTACAACTCCAACATACTTACGCAATTTGATAGATTTATATATATATTTAAATTTATATATATGTTCTACAAGTTTACAAGAACGCATTCGAGCCCTTAGAGCCATTTTCTAAAGACTTGCTGAACATAATTCAAGAGTCCAGTTGGATAAATTTTCCTTCATGAAGAAAAATGCTGAGTTTCTAGGTCATGTGTTAATAGCAGATGGAATAACCTTAACAAAATAAAGTGCTGTAACGGACAAGGAATTCATAGCAATAGTATGGGCGGTTTCTTATTTTCGACCATACCTGCGGGGAAATAAATTTAAAATCATCACCGACCACCTACCCATAAAATATCTGAATAAAAATATTCTAGGGAAAAATTTAGCCAAAGGACACAAAGGTGCTTAGTTAAATTACAAGATTACCAATTTGATATTGAATATTTACGGGGCAAGGAAATTAAGGTGGCTGAATTAACTAGAATTATTTAACTAGAATACCGGAACAAGATAACCAGGATAACTCAATAAATGAAATATAGAACAATGCATCAATCCACTCACAGATCATTTACCTATCAATGAAGCCATAGTAAACAAATATAGGACACAGCTTATTCCGCTGACTTGAATTGTCCTCTGTAGAGGACAGCGCCTACTTGAACGCCCCACATCCAATAGATCATTCCATATCAGGGGAAGCTAGATGGCAAGCAGTACGTTGCTAACAAGCCAGACCCTTGGGGTATTAAGAATTTTGTTTTATGCGAGTCCACAGGCATACTCTATGACTTTATTTTATATCAGGGAAGTAAGACTAAGTTGAAGAAGAATTCTTTAGAGTTTGGTTTAGGTGGAGTTGTTGTTATGCAGCTTACTGAGCGTGTCAAAAAGCCTGAGACAGAGATATATTTTGACAACTATTTTTCAACTTTCCCTCTCTTAGAATTCTTGAAAAATTTCCATTTCCCTCTGATAAAGAATTGAAAAAATGCCTCGTGGAACAGCATGATGTGTTCGCCATAGTACAGAAGAATGAATTGGAATGCATCTTAGCTGAGATTAATAAAATACAATCAAATATTGAGTTCACAATGAAGATGGAGAAGAATGGTACACTGCCTTTCCTCGACCAACTTATTATCAAAAACAATGGCCAACTAGATTTCGAAATCTATTATAAGTCCACTACAACATAAAATACATTGGTGGCGACTTCAGCACACCCAGTTGGACAAAAGATGGCGGCCTACAACGCATTCGTGCATAGACTTTTAGTGTAAAAGACAAGTTCTTAATTAACTTATACATTTAATTATCTTAATACACTACAACTCAACTGACATTCGAATAACACATGTTAACTTAAAGCAGTCTGACATTAGAGTGAGTTTACAAAATCTCGCTGTCTACAGAAATCTCTTCGTCGCCTTGCGGACGGTACGATAACAATCGAATCAGCAGCAACATTGAACTTGCGTCGGCACAGATTTGTCACTTACCCCTTAACTCAAGATGGATTCAACAAAGAAATAAGATATACACAGCTGGACAAAATAATAGGTGTAAACATTCATATTTATAAACAAGTTGCATTTTCATATATATCTTTTTTATTTCTCAAAAAATTAGTTAGCATACAATACAAGCATAGTTCATCGTCGTAATAAAGATAAAAAAATAAATCACAAACCAAAAAAAAAAACTTAATATTTCGTTAATTCATGGAATACACCAATTTTTGAATGGCCAGAATAATAGGTGTGCCCAATAAAGTTATTAATTAACATTAAAATTTCGTTAGTTGCCATTCCATTTAATGCTGAATTACTTAGAATGCATTTAATACCCTGAATATCCGCCATTATTCTTGATGACTTTTCCGATTCTTTTAGGCATAGACGATATCAGTTTCTGACAAGTTTCTACGGGAATACTATACCAAACTCGTTGAATATTTTCCCATAACTGGTTTTTGTTCTGGCAAATCGTCTTCGAAACATCTTTTAAGTTGACCCCAGAGATTCTCAATGGGATTGAGGTCTGAGGATTGACTTGGCCACTCAAGGACGTCTACGTTATGCTCTTGGAACCATGTTTTCACCAATCGCGATGAATGTTTAGGATCATTATCCTGTTGGAGTGTCCATAAAAGCGGCATTTTTTTCGGCGTATGGTAGCATTATAGTCTGCAACAAATCCTTGTACACGAGTCTATCCATTGTTCCATCGATTCGATGTATGGGACCTACTCCTTGCCAAGAAAAACCGCCCCATACCATCAAGTTGCCACCACCGTGTTTTACTGTTTTTTTTTTTTTGTAAACCTGCCATGAAATTCCTTGCCTTTTGGTCGGTGAACATTTCTTTCTGCTTCGTTACCAAACAAATTTATCTTTGTTTCATCACTCCAGAAGATATTACGCCACTTGTTTTCACCCTGTTGTCCACACCAGGTCTTATGAACCAGTGCAAATTTTTTTCCTCTTCTTCAAATTTGTAGTTCTAAGCAGAGGATTTTTTCGGGCAATCCTTCCTGGTAGTTTTGCAATTACTAACCGTCGCCGAACGGTTCGTGATGATACAACATTCCCAATTTCGCTTGCAATTGTCCTGGATGATGTGAATGGGTCACGTTTAGCTAGTGCAGTGATATGATCGTCGGTGAGGTTTTTTTAGGAGCCACACGCGTTTCAATGGACTTCTCCGGTTTAAGAGCATTTGTTACGAAATTTTCGGACCGTCCCATTAATGTGGCAATGAATTTGTAGGTCCTTCCTTCATTTCGGAGCTGACGAACAAGTCTTTTCTCTTCTGCACTGCAATGACGTCCACGACCCATCTTATATCATTATAATAGAGTAAATAAACATCCATTTCGTTTAACTTTCGCAACATCTTACCTTTTGCAACTAAATAACAATTTATCACTTTATCAATGCACACCTATTTTATTGTCCAACTCAATTTAAAGGGTGAACAAATTAATAAGCTGCAATATTTTAGTTTAGTAGTTTTATTGCGGGGATTACCCTATTACATTGCAAATCAGTGCCACCACATTTGCAAACTGATTCTTTGATCGTACAAAATGTTATACAATATATTTTCTACATTTTACAAATTTTGGGACTCACACCTATTATTTTGTCCAGCTGTGTATATTGGGCACTGCAATTAAAAATGGGTACTCCGCAGATACTATATTGAAGCTAATAGAGAAAAACAGAAAAAAGCTTTTTTGAATCAACATACCTCATTATCTACATCCCAGAGTACAGAAGACATAAAATGAATAAGTATCCCCATGTCTGAGTATTTTTATAAAACGAAAGTATTCCTGAAACAGTTCAACATCCGCATCGTAGCATCAAGCCGAGACACCACACTCAAAAATCGATTGGGAAGTGAGAAGGATCCACAACAGTTATGTAAAAAAAAAAGTTGAGTGTATAAAATCAGCTGTCAGGATTGCAACCAATGTTACATCGGCCAGACAAAAAGACTCCTTACAGTCCGATTCAACGAGCATATCAAAGAAATAAGCAACGGGGAAAAACGAGGACTCACTTGCACAGGATCCTCACTTGCACAGGATCCGCACTTGCTTTACACATGATCGAAAAAGGGCATTAAGTTGACAACAAAAATCTAACATTAGCCAAATACACAAACAAATGCCTCACTCTGGATGCGTGTGAGAGCCTATTCATAATGCGACAAAGCCCGGCAACACGAATAAACGCTGACCAAGGAAACTGCGCTTCGAAACTCATTAAGTTCTTGGCTAAAAATACCCATATGCAAAGATTAGCATAAAAAAAAATTAGCATAAGTTAGCATTTTGCTAATGACTATTTGATTAGGTTTACTCATTAAATTATATATGTATACATTAGTCTTAAGTTCAAGTACTATTTAAGCAGTTCAAATGTCAGTGATTTAGTAGCTAAGTACTGAAGTCGCTCCCGAAATGCGCGTATTTACGCAAATAAATAAATATTATTATAGAAGGAGAGGCTGCTTCGTTTCTTTCATGAAAGAATAAAATTCTTTTATCTGTGCGTGTCTTGGAACGTGTCCTGAAAGGGTCAGGGCTTATAAGCTGATCCGACCACGTAATTCTCTACGGCGCCAGTGGCAAAGAACTCGTGACTTCTCCTTGAAAACTGGCGTAAACTCTCTAACGAGAGCTATCAAGGCCAAAATCAAGAACCTCCAAAACGAACCACTGGAACAACCTCCTCACCAACCTTGACTATAATGCACGAAAATTCTGGAAGTTGACTAAAATTTTGAAATGAAAACATCATGATCGACGAAAATGGTACCCAGGTAAATTCTAACGAAGGGAAACCAGAGTTACTCGCTGAAAAGTTCTGTTACGAGTGAACCTGTATGTGTGAGAGTAGGGATACGTGAATATACATTGTATAGAGTGGGCGATGCGTCAGTGCAAGAGCGATCACCACACGCAGAACATCTGGCTTGTAACAGTTCGTAAGTATAATAAAGACCAACGTTAATCACATTAACCTCGTGCATTTTAATTACATACCTACACTTACAACAAGTTCCACGAACACCACAATATCTCCTATAGAATGAGCAACAACATGGCAGAAGTAATAGTAGCTAAAGAACTGCTGACCGACGAAAACACCGCCATTTTACCTCCCGGTAATAAAAAAATCTAATAAAACCGAAACACTTATCTGAGCAAATAAAGAAGCTAAAGAACGCTAAGGCCCCTGGAATTGACGAAATACCCAAAACAGTCATCAAGAAGCTTCCAAAGAAGCGATAGTTCTAATTTGCCATATTGTCTGTCTGAAAACGTCACACTTCCCAAGCTGCTGTAAACAGGCTAGCATAATACCAGTCCTGAAGCCCGGTAAAGATCTGCATGTCCCTGGCAACTACTAGTCAATAATCTTACTGTCGGCGCTTGGTAAACTTTTCGTGAAGCTAATCTTGAAAAATTTGACGGATTACGTCGAAAACAATGACATCCTCCCTCACTTCCAGTTCGGCTTTAGACATGGATACTCCACAGAACACGAACTACTACAAAAGCAGAACTAACTAGAAAACAATCAGTTGGCCTACTGACAATTGATATTAAAAAGGCGTTAGATTTCAACTGGCATAATGGCCTAATTCATAAGCTTAAACAGTCTAGTACTTCTCCTTTCCTGCTGAAACTAATTGCATTCTTCTTGAGTGGTAGAACATACTACGAGAAAGTTCGAGGTGCAACATCCACTCCCAAAACCGCTCCTGTGAATGTTCCACAAGAGTCTTGTTTGAGTACGGCACTTTACAATGTATACACGTCTGACATTCCCATAAATCATAACTGCCAATTAGCGGGATTTTGCGGACGACATTAGTCTCTACAACACTGGCATCAATCCAAACCAGATCATATTTAATCTGGAAGAAATGCTGGAAAAAATCTACCGATTCTTTTACAGATAGAAAATGAAAATCAGGGTCAACAAGACCGCGGCAATATTCTTCAGTAGAAAACGCAAGCACGCCATGCTGCCAAATAAAACCAAAAAGTTTTAAGGCCAATTGATTCCTTGGTCCGAAAAACTGACTTATTTGGGTTTAAAACTTGATCGGAAAGTAACATTTAAGGGGCTATTATACTTTGTCAATTTCAAAAAATCGATATTTTTTTTACGTTTTTTGAAAGTATATGATATCAAGAATATCGTATTAAAATTTCAGAATGATCCGAGCATTCTATTTCATCATTTTACTCGAGCGCGTCTTAGTTCATTTTGAGGCGTGTACGTGGTTCAACCGCTCGGCCTCTCCCGTCGACTTTAGGCTTTGTACAAACTCGCAGCTGTTGTTATGATAGATAAACACAGATATATTAGTTTCCGCTTAGTATATCACATTGATTTTTGAAAGAGAAAGTTGACCCTGAACTCTTATTTGTACGCTTAGTCTCACTTCGCATGCCGTAGTAAATCTATCTATCTTGAACGAATTTTTTTGTATAAAAATGAAAAGAAAAAGATCTCGAGAAGCCAGGGATACAACTAGACCTAAAAAAAGAAAATTTCGAGGCAATAGATATTCTGACGAAACACAAACAAATTATACGAGCAAGTCAGCCGAAAAAATTAGAAAATCGAGTAATCCCTAATTAGATGTAAACATTGATCAGACGTCAAGTTACTGTATTTTAAACTTTTTTTTAGTGTTTTCTGTGTTAAAAACGTTTGTTAAGTGTAAAGAATGTGACGGAAATATATCTTTTTCTCAATATGGGGAACGAGGTTTAGTATTTAAAGTGTGTGTCAACTGTGAGAATTGCGGAGAACGATATATAGACTCGTGCCTGATGATTGGCAACGGCTATGAAGTGAACCGCCGATTTGTTTTTGTAATGAGATTAATTGGTATAGGAATACACGGTTTACAATTGTTCTGTGGTTTAATGGATTTAGGAAATCGATTCAATATCAAAACATATTATGACATAATCATACATATAAAGGTTGCTACAAATTGTG
Source organism: Stratiomys singularior (assembly GCA_954870665.1). Classification (NCBI taxonomy): domain Eukaryota; kingdom Metazoa; phylum Arthropoda; class Insecta; order Diptera; family Stratiomyidae; genus Stratiomys; species Stratiomys singularior. The sequence goes on along the minus strand of OX940877.1, from coordinate 108,692,419 downwards.
TATTTGACTTGATGACTCGCAAAGCTGTCGATGAAGAAAAATCTTTAAATGTCGAAAAAGGAGGTACTCAAGATTTCTTATCAGTTTCTGGCGATGGTTCTAAAAAAGCTTGATCCATTGCTCAAAAAGAAGCAGACAAAAATAATATAAGTTCTGAGAAAAAAAATGTTACAAAAAAAAAGATCTTCCAAAAACTGCAAAATTAAGTAACGAAGGTAAAGAAGGAATTGTCGACTTACTATGGATTAGCAGTTATACGTAACAAAAATTCAATTAAAGATATGCGTAAGGAGATCTGGGCAGGTTATTATCACAAAATTTCGACTGATGAGAATCCGCAGCATTCCTACTGTCCGTCAGGGTCCGATTCGTGGTGCAAATATCAAAAGCTCGAAGCCAATAACCGAAAATATAAGCACCCTCCTGCTCTAGATGTAGAAGCACAAGAAATTATGAAGCCTATTTATACCGATTTGACGAAGGATGATTTATTAAAAAGATGCTTAGGCGGCAACACTCAAAATAATAACGAAAGTTTTAATCAGTGCGTGTGGTCAATAACACCAAAACACATTTTTTCTGGTACAAAGATCGTTGAGATTGGAACCAAAATGGCAGCATGCATTTATAATGAAGGATTTGCTTCTGTATTGAAAATATTGAACATAATGAATGTAAAAATTGGTGTCCGTTTGGTTGTTGCCGCAGGCCAAAATTAATACTGTGTTGCTTGGGTCCGTCGGGCCGACACAATATTTTCAGTCCTTGAGTTACGACATAGGTTATTTTTATCACAACTCAACCCAAATCTTGAATTGAGTCATGAGCGAAAACACCAATTTTTTCGCTTTCTTAATTATGTAAGTAAGAAAAATTATCCTGAGTCATAAAAGGCATTAAAATACCAGACAGGGAAAATCCTTACATTTTCTCTCACCATAAAATACCAGGCTCGGTAAATCCCTTTCATTGAATCCTTGAACAGAATGTATAATAAATATTAGATAGATAGTAAGCCAATGTAAATTTTTAGATCGTAAGTGACGGCAGTTGTAAAGAATAAAGCAACGAAGAAACATCTTTGTATCTTAACTCTCGACCCAATCCTTAACAAGAGAAGAAAACGCGACAAACCCGACAACAATAATCCCACGATCCTGAAAAGACCCAAACTTAATAACCCTCATTAACGCCTAATTGACCCGACCTATCCCTCCGATAAAAGTTGCACCTATAAATAGATGCACACTGCGACAATGACGTCAGAACGAGCTGAAGATGGCTGTATACAGCCGAAACGCGTCCTCGAAACCCAAGCAACGCAGTAGTAAAAATGGGCCCAAACGCCCATCATTATGTCAATTAGCGCGATGACTCCCGCATAACATTAGCTAAGCGCCGAAGCATTGAAGCTTCTCAGAAAGCAAGAGCAAGCCGCAGAGATATATTGTACCAGAATGGTACAATATGAGTTATTTGACGTAGCAGAAGGTATCCTGTATGGAGGAGGGGTCGCTGATTAGCTGTAAGTATCATTTTTATACGAATTTTCAATAAAAAAACTTTAAACGCGTTTTTCTCAAAATCACGTTTTTCGACACTGTCCAAAGCTTTTCTCAGAAACTAATGAACCGATCCTCCTGAAATTTTTACCACATATTCGTCAAAAATACAGCTATGATTGGTACTAGAACCGTACCGATTTTTAAAAAATTTTCAAACAGTCGCCATTTTGTTGATTTTGCATAAAACTTCATGATTCTAGTACCAACCATAGCCGTTATTATACAAATTAAGAATCTTATTTTGAATTTTGTGTTTCAGACTCTCCGTTTCTGAGAAATCTTATGGACAAGTGCACCCCCTTTTTTATGACATGTCAAGAATGTATGCATCATGACTTTAAATATATATATAAATAATTTTTTTTTTTCGTGAAATTCAAGAGTTTATTTATTCAATGCCAGAAAGATTTATAACGATACATGTAATGCCTCCTCAAAAAATTAGCATTTTTATAGGGTTCTAAAGTAGAATAGCCCCTTAAAAATCACATTTATAATAAATTATTATTATATATAACAATTAAAGTTTTACCAAAATAACTTAAATTAGACAACATAAATTGATTCACCCTAAGTGAGAATGGCATAATACATGCGACGAAAGAATCCATGATTTGGAAGGAAATTACATATTTGTATTCAATAATTATACTGTAACCCTAAACAATATAACTTTTAATATCAGACTCCCAGAATATCGGCGAACAGTTATTATTTATTTATTTTTTATTTATCTATTCATATAAATTTAACAAGTTTCAACAAACAAATTACATGGCAAGAATGGAATGACTTTAAGATTAATAATTTAAAAGAAATTAATTAATTAAAATTAAATAAAATATTCAAAACAGAAATATATTGTATCAAATACAATAACCACCTCAATTATTCTAATCGCCTTAATTTATTGTTTGTATATTTTGATTGCAATAGAAGGTATGGAGGGAGCCAGAAAAAGTTTAAGCCAGAAAGTGCTGAATTTTGAGTGAAATTGCTGACATTGAGTAATAAAAGATTTCAAATCGGAATCACGAACGTTGTTTATATTAGATGATGTTGGATATCAAGATTAATTCTTTCTTTCGCATGATTATAGTCATATCCTCGGAAATACCGACGACATCACCACCAGATAATTATGTAACACAACAAGACACTCTATTTTAAATCGCAAATTATGCATAGTAAACATATCACATTTCATTTCTTTAATATTTGCGTTCAATCTCATTTCAAATTTTGCATTCACATCAATATTCGATAATTCAAGTACGAGGTGTGGCTATTAAATAACGGGACTGACGCTGCAGTGGAAAGAGTGCGCATGCGCCAACCGGCATTGAACAACAGCTGTTTAGTTTGAGTCTTCCTCTACAGAATGCTGTTAGTCTCGTATCTGTAAACAACATCGTTGAGACGTAACCTTCATTTACGTTAGTGTTGTTATTTGGTTTTGCCCGAAAAATGGTTAGCGTAATAATAGAGCAACGAATTGTTGTTAAATTTCACTTCAAACTTGGAAAACCCGCTACCGAAACTAATAATTTACTAAAAGAAGTGTATGGCAGTGAATGTTTATCGCGGACTCGTGTTTTTGAATGGTTTAAGCGTTTTCAAGATGGTCGACAAGACGTTGAAGATGATTCGCGGCCAGGTCGTCCTTCAACATCAAAAACGGATGACAATGTCGAAAAAGTTGCTAATTTGATTCGGTCTGACCGTCGATTAAGTATTCGTGCAGTTGCTGAAACTGTAGGCATTGATAAAGAATGTGTACGGCAAATTTTACGTGACAATTTGAACATGCGAAAAGTGTGTGCAAAAATGGTACCGAAAATTCTCACGATTGAACAACAAGCAGCTCGCAAAAATGTTTGTACTGACACTTGGAATGCCATTGAAAATGACCCAAATTTATTGGAAAGGATAATAACATGTGATGAATCGTGGTTTTTTACTTATGATCCGGAAACGAAGCGCCAATCTATGCATTGGAAGACCCCAACTTCACCGAGAACCAAAAAAGCAAGAATGAGCAAGTCAAAATTTAAAGCAATGATGATTGTTTTTTTCGATATTCATGGGATTGTGTACCTTCACTGGGTTCCTGAAGCTCAAACAATTAATCAATATTACTACCTTGAGGTACTTGGTAAACTACGTGAAAGAGTAAGAAAAAAACCACCCGAAATGTGGAAGGACAAATCATGGGTTTTGCACCAAGACAATGCGCCAGCTCATTCCGCGTTATCTGTTAAGCGGTTCCTGGCCAAGTACAGCATCCCAGTGTTAGAACATCCACCTTACTCACCAGACCTAGCACCATGTGACTTCTATCTTTTCCCTAAGGTGAAATCTGCATTGAAAGGCACGAGATTTGAATCCGTAGAAGCTGTAAAAGAGAAAGCGGCAAGAGTCCTGAAGGAGTTGACAGAAGATGACTTCCAGCACTGTTTCAAACAGTGGAAAATTCGCATGGAGCGTTGCAGGGATAGAGAAGGGGTGTATATTGAAGGTGATAATAAGTGATTATGTATACAATGAATATAAAATTTTTTACAACGTCAGTCCCATTATTTTATAGCCACACCTCGTATAGCAAAAATACCAAAAACCGGAAATAGAAACGGTAAGAAAATTAAGTATGAACAATTATTGCGATTCGTACCAATCTCATAAACACAATATTAACCCTAGATAACTAAACATTCGTCCATGCGACGACGCCCTTTCCCGAGAATTTCAAGTGCACTTACTTTCCCGCGCCCCGCACCCGCCACGCTTTGTTTATCTTCCTGATCGGAGCAAATAGTTCATCGTGTGACACGTTTGCGATCACACGGTAATTAGGAGGTGACCTACGGCTATAGCGTCGTCCGGTGGACGAAAGTTTAGTTACAACGTACGTTATTTCGCAAAGGTATGTATGATTATATTTTGATTTTTTTATTATTTATGCGCGGTTTGCACGTTATATTTTGTTTTAATTTTATTTTAATTGATGTATTTTACTATTTAAATATATATTATACTGTATACAAGTGAAATTTACTAATAAAAAGTTTATATTTTATGAAATATCTCTTTGTTGCAACAAATTATTCCCGGCTTTGATACGATTGTACCTTTTATTTTTTTAGATGGATTTGAGGAGTCAAGAAGAACAGATAAGTAAATGGCTCGAAGAAGAAATAGAAGAAGAATTGGAAGAAGATTCGAATTATTCGGCTTCCGAGACGGAACATAATGTGGAGGAAGAAATACATATCAACACTTCCGATTCTGAATACTCAAACGAATTTTCGGAACCTGAGGATGACATCACAGGCCCAAGTAAGAGACAAAGAACTCAAATTATAGACTCTGATGACTCTTTAGAGGATATTCAGGCAACAAATTCTACTCAAACCTCAAACCAAGGTAACCAGCGTGTTCTTCAAATAACCCCCCGATTTATTTATGGAAAAAATAAACATAAATGGTCATCTGTATCTAGATCAGCTACTACTCGTGCTTTGAGACGGAACATCGTACATTTTATACCAGGTCCAAGAGGTGATGCTAGGGAATTACAGGAACCAATAGATTTATTTCGGCTTTTCATGACTGATGATATGATACAACAAATTGTGACATTTACCAACACAGAGATTCTTAGTCTAAGGAATAAATATAAACATGAGACTTATACAGTTTCCCTGACTAATTTGTCAGAAATTAAAGCTCTGTTTGGCTTGTTGATAAACGCCGCAGCTATGAAAAGCAACCATTTGCCAACTCGTATGCTATTCAATACTCAGCGATCAGGCACAATTTTCAAAGCTTGTATGAGTGCAGAGAGATTCAATTTTCTCATAAAATGCCTCCGATTTGATGAAAAACAAACAAGAGACGACAGAAAAAAAGAAGACAAGTTCACACACATTCGTGAACTGTGGCAAAACATGATTGATAACTTTCAGAAATGGTATACGCCAGGATAATACATTACTGTGGATGAACAACTGGTTAGTTTTCGTGGAAGATGCCCATTTAGAATATATATTCCCAATAAACCAAATAAATATGGCATAAAAATTGTAATGGCCGCAGATGTTAACAGTAAATACGTAATAAATGCAATTCCATATCTGGGAAAAGGAACTGATACCCAAAAACAACCATTAGCCACTTTCTTCATAAAAAACATAACATCTCCTTTACACGGTACCAATCGTAACATAACAATGGACAATTGGTTTACATCTGTATCTTTGGCTGATGAGCTATTACTGGCACCTTATAATTTGACTTTAGTGGGAACTTTGAGGAGTAACAAACGCGAAATTCCTGAAAAACTTACAAATTCTAGGTCTCGTGCAATCGGTACTTCGATGTTTTGTTACGACGGCGATAAGACAATAGTTTCGTACAAAGCTAAGTCAAACAAAGTGGTTTATGTGTTGTCTACAATTCATGATCAACCAAATATCGAAGAAACTACAGGAAAACCGGAAATTATCCACTTTTATAACAGTACAAAGGGTGCCGTAGACACAGTTGATCAAATGTGCTCGAATACGTCTGTCAATCGAAAAACTAACAGATGGCCGTTATGCATGTTTTATAACATGTTAAATCTAGCTACTATCAATGCCTATGCTATTTATGTCTCGAACAACTTAAGAAATAAAAAAAAGCCGACAAAACGACGCGATTTTGTCATCAGGATGGGAGACCAGCTGATGGAGGCCTGGCTACGGGAGCGTTTACAAACGGTGACTTTGAGGCGTGACATCAAGGTCATGATAAAAGATATTCTTGGTGAGTCTTCAGAATCTGAAATTTCTGTTCCTTCTGTGAGCAGTGTGCGCAAAATATGTTATTTATGTCCATCCAAAGGGTTGCAGGATGACAAGGTATCGATGCATGAAATGCAAAAATGCCATTTGTGGATCTCACAATATTGACATGTGTACTAAGTGTGCGGAATAGATATTTTTTGTTTTATGTCTTTCAAGTTAGATTCTATTAAACCAAACTAAAGTTCCATATAACCAGTTTCTATTTTTAATAAATACTTTTGATAAATTTCACGTTTTTTATTGCGTAGTCCCTCAGACGAAAGTTTAGTTACTACGTATCTACAAATATAGTTTAGTTACCTAGGGTTAATAATTGCCCACACATCAAATATCAAAATTAGCAAAAGACGACAAAACCAAAACAATGAAATTAATTAATATAAACATACTAAAGGAATATCAAATTACATGCAGATAAATTTTAAGTATAAACTGGAGCAAAGGGATAGATCTGAGAGTCAGTCAGTGAGTAAATAACTTTGAATCCATCCACCCATGAGGTGTTTCCGATTGGTTTTTATAAAATGATAAGTGTTCTTGTAGTTAGTAAAATAAGAAATGTTCTGTGAAGTTAACAAATTATTAAGAAGTTTAATAAATGTTTTTGTGGAGTCCATAGTTGTTGTTAATGGGTGAAATAGTGAAAGTTTCTAGATCGAGTGAAATAAAAAAGGAAAATTGGTGAAACCTTATAATAAAATAAGTGAAACCTTATAATTGGCGCAGTCGGTAGGATAGTGTCGAGTGTAAAAACATTAATTTATTAAAAGCTTCAAGAGAAGTTTAACTTTTAGTGCGGGCGGTTAAGTTCAGTTCAGAAACGCAAATTCTGAATTTACTTAAAGAAAAATTAAAAAACTTTACACGTGAGTTTTAACTCTTAACGACTCTATCGAATAATAAGTCTTAATTTAACGGATTTGCTTTAGTGAATATAAGTGAAAATTATATTCGGTCAAATCAGTGCTAAGAAAAACAATTTAGAAGGAACGATTTGCGCAGAAGTAAACGGACCGCAAATTTAAAACTCGGTCTAATTCAACAAGTTTTCACGCAGAAGCAATAAAATAGTGACAACAGCCATAATGCTACTGGAATCAGGACAATACCTGTCAGTCATCTGTTTAACCGTCTTCCTGACAATTGCAATAGGACAACATATAGAAGTAAATGAAATCCCACAAGGAAATGGGTACACTCTCATCAGAAATGAGCAAGTTCAAATTATTGAAAATTATTCCAAAATCATACATACCATGAACCTGCAAACTTATCAGGACATATTAAATAATTTAGAAAACACTATAACTAGAGAAATATTTTTCAAATACACAAACATCAAGATAGTAATACAAAAAATTAAAAATAAACTATTTACCCTAGAACCTCATAGAAATAAAAGAACAATATTTAGTCCTTACGGATCATTCCTTAAATGGTTCGGCGGTGTAATGGACGACGAGGATAGAAAATACATTGAAAGAAATTTTGAGAAAATTGAATCGAACATGAAATCATTCGTAGATAACACAGAAAAGCAAATTAAAGTCAATAATAAAATAAATGAAAACATCCAAAATCTGACCAAACATATTAATAGTCAACAGGAAATTGTGGTTTCTAAAATTAACGAATTAAAAAATTTAACAAATAGCCTACAACAGCGGTTAATACAATTTTAAACGTACATTTTAATCAAAGAAAATTTAGAAACACTCATAGATTCAGTAATGGAAATTGAGGAAATAGTGTTGCTGTCAAAATTAGAGGTTCTAAGCAAAGATATTCTTACAGTAGATGAATAAAAACATACAAAATAAATGTAGAAAAATTGCAAAACATAAAAATATCAGTAGCGCAAAAAACTAAGACAATATTAATAATAGTACAAGTTCCAAATTTTAGTTCAAATATTATAAATTATCAATCATCTCAATTCCAAATAAAGAAAACTTGAATTGCTTTCACCATATTCAGAAATATTATCAAATACTGATAAAATATTTCTATATAACGAAAAGGCGAATATAGAAAATAAATTAATACTAATAAAAAACATTTGTATTAGTACACTTTTGAAAAACCCTAAAAATTGAACGATGAGAAAAAATCACAAATCAAGTATAATAAAAATAACCGAAAATGTAATCATAACAAAAAACTTGAATCCCACAAAAATATACCAAAATTGTAATGATCAAAATATTGTTATTAAGGGTCATAATATTATAAAATTTGCAAATTGTAAAATAAGTATAGAAAATAAAACCTTTGTAAGTAAAGAAAATATTATACATAATAACGTGATCCGACCAAACATAATCAAAAACATATCCTATAAAGAAAAACAAAATTTTACATTACAAGAAATCCATGTTCAAACTATTGAAAACATAGACCATATAGAATTATTGAAATTAGAACATAATAGGACTTCATGGACAAGTTTAATCACCGATCTATCTATTGTTTTGGTAATAATCATAATTGTATTACTTTTGTATTGTAAATTTTTCAAAAAGGGCACAAGTATTAAACAAACATTTAACTCTTTGCGCGAGGACTCGCATCCTAAGGAGGGAGGAGTCATATCCTCGGAAATACCGACGACATCACCACCAGATAATTCTGTAACACAACAAGACACTCTATTTTAAATCGCAAATTATGCATAGTAAACATATCACATTTCAATCCATTCCATAATAATAACAATCTTTAATATTTGCGTTCAATCTCATTTCAAATTTTGCATTCACATCGAAATTCGATATTTCAAGTATAGTGTAGTGTAATATGATACACCAATGCATCCACAAATGTATCAATAAGTCATTCCTTTTGAATATCATGAATTCGATATCACAAATACCATAAATAGTAAACTAGCAATATGCTATGACATAGGGTAGGATGCCCCAAGTCTGCGCAGAAGGTAAGATTGCGCAGTACCCATATTTCGAAAGCGAAATGACATTTGAGGTTAGCTTCAGTCGTGTTCAGGCCCATTGCCATGAGCGAGTGCGCTGCCGGAAAGAAATTCAAAAACTTATCAAAACGGAGTCGCAAGGTAAGTTTGAAGTTAAATATTGATTTCGATGTTATTTTTTCTAAATTTGAAACTATAATTACGTAAAATCCTAAAGTACTATCAAAGATCTGGTCGTTGTTTTCGTTCGCGTGATTATTACTTATACAGCCGGAGAGTGGCATAATTTTTAATATTTTCAATAGATGGCGTCCGGAGTCCCATTATTCCACATTGAGCTATTCCCTAAGACTGCGCAGAGTCACGGTCCGTAAAACTGCGCGCGCAGACTAACCCTACCATAATTTTTAATTTAATATAACAATCTCAAATAGTCATTTTCATAATGCCTAATCAAAAGAAAAGGACTTCAGAACGTTCGCTGTGTCCTCAATCTATTTTAGAAGAAGCTAGTCGACGAATAGAAAATGGTGAAAGCAAAAGGAAAGTTGCATTGTCATACGGGATGAAAGAAAGTAATTTGCGGTATCGCCTGAAGAGAGAAAAAGCTGCAACAAAGCTAGGTAGATATGACGCAACTCTTTCTCCAGAAATGGAACAGGAATTTTGTAATTATTTGGAAGATCTCGACAATATCTTTCAAGGAATGACTGCTAAAAATTTAAGGGTTGCTGCCTATGAATTTGTGGTGAAAAATAATATTCCTCATCGTTTTAATACTGAAAAGAAAGTGGCAGGAAAACACTGGCTTCGTGGATTTCTTAGACGGCACCCAGATTTTTCATTAAGACGTCCGACTTCCACAAGTATTGCTAGGGCGATGGGTTTTAACAAACCACAATGTGAGAGGTTTTACAAAAATCTGGCAGAATTGACGAACAAGTATAAGTTTCCTCCAACTTCCATTTATAATATGGATGAAACTGGTATGTCTATCGTGCCCAACAATCCTCCAAGGGTCATATCGAAAAAAGGAAAGCGTGCTGTTAATAAGATTTCAAGCGCTGAAAGAGGGACGAACGTAACCGTTGTTAATGCTATGAGTGCGTCTGGCCACTTTATCCCTCCTGCTTTTATATTTGGTCGCAAAAGAATGAAAGCTGAATTGCTGGATGGCGCACCACCAGCATCTATTGGAATGGTATCTAACACAAGTTTTATTAATAGTGAACTTTATTTGAACTGGCTAGTTCACTTCAAAGACCACACAAGACCAACTAAAGAAAACCCTATCCTTCTGGTGCTTGACAATCATGTATCGCATTGTACAATTGGGGCTGTAGACTTTTACCGAGCAAATAACATAATAGCTCTTACCCTGCCTCCACACAGCAGCCATAAGATGCCACCACTAGACAAAGGTTCTCATAGTGCGTTGAAAATATATTTTGCGAGCGAATGTGAGAAGTGAATTAGAAACCACCCTGGCAGAGCTATAACTGCTTTTCAGATGACGTCTCTGTACACTCCAGCTTTTAATAAAGCAGCCACAGTTGGTTGTGCTGCTGAATGTTTCAAGGTGTCCGGGATCTATCCATACAATCCAGATATCTTTACAGATGCAGATTTCCTTTCTAGTGTTGTGACTGAAAGAGAAATTGATGATAACAACTGTTTAGAGTCGCAACAAGAGAATCCTCAAGAAGCAACACCCCAAGAACAGAGAGAACCTGTGATGGATATTGAGCCTCGTGATTCTGTTTTAAACAAGGAGCCCGAAACATCAGCAACTCCGAGTGTCAATTTGCCAAAAACTGAAAATGTTTCTGCACAAACAGAAACTCCAGCCCAACCAGTTGTTGTGACTCCTGATTCAAGGCAAAAGAGAAGCGTCGACGTTTCTCCAGCTGAAACAAGTGGTGATATCTTCCAAGTTCCTGCAGCTGTACCATCTTGCAGCAATAAATCAACAGCAATCAAAGTAAAACTACAAGATATTTAAATCAAAAAGATAATAAATCAGATGTTAGAAACAGAGCAAACAAGAGAAAACATAAGAAATCTGAAATGCTTAGTGGTTCCCCGTACAAACAACAGCTTTTAGAAGAGAATAAAATTTATGAAGATTCCTAACAAAAAAATTAAAAAAGTTTGCAAAAAGCCTACGAAATCAAAAAAAAAAAAGAAATGGTCTTGCGGTGGTTGTAATGAGGAGTATAAGGAGCCGATTACAGAAGATTGGATCGGTTGTTCTGTTTGTTCTGAATGGTGGCATGAGAAATGTACAGCCTACAATGGCAATGGACAGTTTAAGTGCGATTTATGTGCTTAAAATAACTTTTTCTTTTCTAATTCTTAATTTTATGTTTATGTTCTTTATGCGCAATCTTAACGATCCCAGTGCGCAATATCCAGGGACCCGTAGTGGTAAGATTGCGCATTTACATTTTTGTATTTTTCTTCAATTACTCCCAAAGTTGTTACCAAATATTTGATTTAAATTAAAATTATTAAACTACATTAATGTAAGTCTAAATATAAATAAAGATGATTATACTAGATTATTGTTTAATTATTCTACAGCTTATCAAACCATAAGTGCGCAGACTTGGGGCACCCTACCCTAATATGGTCATTCAAAGTACATTTTGCTGACAGGTCATAAATTCATAAATTCACAACTGACCTTTTTGTTTATTAACACGATCCACTTATGAGTCTACATACATTTCAATACGTAAGATCGTTTTAAATTTGTAGCACGCGACATAATTAGACCAAGAGGACTCATGTGACTTTCCCACGAGCCAATATCGCATGTGTGTGGTCTGGATTAATTTATGACATGATAATCGATACATTTGGGTTGCATTAACTTAATAATGATGTAAATACTTAGTTTAAAATTAGGGTAAGAAAACTGTATAAATAGATAGTAAGTAAGTTTCAAAATAAAGATCAATTCTGATCGTAAGACAAGAGAGTGAGTTTTACTTGAGGTCTTACATCAGGAGGTGTCGCGAAGTATTTTTCTGCGACCAATTAGATAATCAAGGCGTAATGGATAATGGCAACATCATCCTCGCCACTCTATCTGCGGCCCTGCCGCTTGGTTAGGTAATTCTTCTGAAAATTCCTATAAAAATTTCTGAACACTAATATAGTGAATTTAATAAAATAGCGAGTTTTGTCTCCAAGTAAATCAAACATTACATGGCGTCCCTGCCAAACGAAGACAAACATTACAATAGCAAAAATACCAAAAACCGGAAATAGAAACGATAAGAAAATTAAGTATGAACAATTATTGCGATTCGTATCAATCTCATAAACACAATATTAATAATTGCCCACACATCAAATATCAAGATTAGCAAAATACGACAAAACCAACACAATGAAATTAATTAATATAAACATACTAAAGGAATATCAAATTACATGCAGATAAATTTTAAGTATAAATTGGAACAAAGGGATAGATCTGAGAGTCAGTCAGTGAGTAAATAACTTTGAATCCATCCACCCATGAGGTGTTGCCGATTGGTTTTTATAAAATGATAAGTGTTCTTGTAGTTAGTAAAATAAGAAATGTTCTGTGAAGTTAACAAATGATTAAGAAGTTTAATAAATGTTTTTCTGAAGTCCATAGTTGTTGTCAATGGGTGAAATAGTGAAAATTTCTAGATCGAGTGAAATAAAAAAGGAAAATAGGTGAAACCTTATAATTACCCTCTCGAAACAGTGTAGAAGTACCCAATACATCCTCAATAGTGACATGTCGTGACGAATCTAGTGAGAACAGTGCGCCTAAAACAGTGCTTAGAAAGTGAGAAACGGAAAGAACGGCGCTTGCCGCCAAGAAACAGTGTTTGTGAATGTGGAAAGTGAGTGCTAAGAAGAACGCCATACAAAAGGACCATCGATCCATGAGAATCGGAAAGTGCGGCGCAAAAGCAAAGTAGAAAGCTATATGAGAAACGAGGAGAACGGCGAGAAAAAGTAAAAAGGATACATATCTCTGGGTGAGTGTTATTGCTTTACTTTATCTATCGTAGTCTGTCTGTGTAGGTTAGCTATAAATTTATATATATATAGTCATATCCTCGGAATGCGATTTTTGTTGTTTTGACAGCAAGCGTGTAGTTCACGCTACTTGAAAACATCAGAAGTCTAATCAACTATGGAAAACAACAAGGAAAATCCTTCTGCAGCCGTCGAAGATCCCAAGACGAAGAAGCGCAATCCTAGAAAAGGAAAACAGTCTAAAGAACGTAGCGAACAAGCTTTTAGAGCCAAAAAGAACTCCGTCTTCCAGGCTGAACTAACCAGTTCTATCATGAAGCGCCTTCACATTTCGGACCCAGTCGACCTATCTGCGATTCAATTACAATCCGCCATAACACCAGCTCGCATCCCGATTACACTACGGGGATTACCACGATACACGCGCGAGGTTTGGAGCCGGATGGTTGCTGTTGGCACTAGTGCCTTCCGCACCGTGAGCAGTACTCCCAATGCTTATGCAATATTTCTCAAATGTTGTCTAATCATTGCCGAGTCTAGGGTTACTTACGCACAAATGAAATGCGAGAGTTTCCCATGCTTTCCGATGACGTCTATTTCAAAATTTTCGGAAATGCAACTCAGATCCATCAGGCTTTATTCTTCCCGACTGCCAGTACCATTAGCCATATTTATGGAAGCTATTGGCAACATTACTGTCGATAATCAATCCGTCGTACCTGTCGAAGCAAGTATGAAAATGGATGCCGTTACAGGTCCAATTTCGTTCTTTCCAACATCAATTTTCAAGATGATGGAATTCTTACGAACCCCAACTGAAACGAGCAACACCATTGTAGAGATGGCACGATTGCTAAATGAATTACCAAACTTTGGTTGGAATATTAATAACGTGATATGCCCAGCCCAAGTAGCCGCTAGCCCCGACGCCATTGTTCCAGAACGTACAGTCGAAGTCGCCTCTTTAACAGGTGGGACCTTTGATTTCTGGAAAATGCCTACGCCCAGCGAATGGTCATTGTTTTCACAGATTATAGCCTGTTTCGAATCGAAACCCGGCTTTCTAATCTTATTTGACGTGACCACAGGAATAGGAGCCAATTGTCAGCTCGTCCGCTTCCCCGAAGCTTATGATCCGGACGCCGAAGAAACGCAATATTATATTAATGTTGCTATTTCTGAATTTGACCAAAAGATTGCTCCCGCATTCATGCTAGGCCTAGACGAGCATTTAGAGTGTTCTAGTAGATATATTTCAAACTACCAGGAATGCCTAAAGCACGGAAACGCTAGTCAGGCCAATGCACGTCACGCATTGATATGGTCCACCAATTAGAGTGTTGACCAATACCTCTCCGGTGTATAAATATAGATTGAGACGTCTCTATTATATCATCTGAAAGAAAATAAAACTAACAACCAACACCGGAGAGATCGGTTTCAACCGTCGGAGTGATAGGTTGTGTTAGCTAGGAAAGTGTTTTAGCTAGAAAAGTGATATTATTTAGCTAGGAAATTATTATCAGTGGTCAAACCGAGGCCTAAGCCCTTAAATTCTTGCTGAGGCTGGCAAGGAGCTGATAATATCCATTCATTCGTTTATTATAGTTTCATAATTAGTTTTAATATTATTAGGACAGTGGGCGAACCGAGGCCTAAGCCCTTAATTTCCTGCCGAGGCCGGCAGGTTGCTGAACATAATTATCCATTAATTAGTATATCATTAAGTGTCAATTAAGCTGCCTTTAAGCGGTCCCTTTTTCGATTTCATAATTAGTTTAAATAATAGGACAGTGGGTGAACCGAGGCCTAAACCCTTAATTTCTTGCCGAGGCCGGCAAGTTGCTGAACATTAACTGTTAATTAAAATATCGTTACATATTAATCAAATTGTCTGGAAGGGGTCCCTTTAATTTAACCCCGCATCCAAGCTCTGTCTTGGAAATAGCGGGAATGGGTGACTCAGAAGCGGAGGGGGAGCTTTCCGCGGCAAAAGCTGCTTTCACACGGAAAGCTAAGAAAAACCTGAAGAGGTTTTGCCAAAAATTTGGGGGTAATATAAAGGAGGAGTTCTTGCTAGATCTCATAGCAAGTTGCAAACTCCAATTGCAAGTCCCAGCAGAAGATCTAGCTGTAGATGAGTGTACCACTACAGAAGGAGACGCTCTGACGGATTGTGACAGTGAGTCCGATCAGGAAGAGTCAATGGATGTGGTCCGGGAGGAGGTTGGTCGGAAAAGGCCAATTGTGTCTCCAACTCCGGAGCCAACCTCAAAACGCTCGGCAAACGTGAGCGAAAGGAGTTTCCCGCAGCTTCAGGCTGCGGTTTCAAAAGCTTCAGCTATCAATAAATCTGAAGTCGCACCACCAGGGCGTAGAATAGCTATCGGAGCTAAGGGAAATCCAACTAACATTGCTGCCCCTAAGAAACAGAGGGTTCCACCAATAGTGTGCTATAGGCTTAATCTTAAGCCTTTCAGGGAAAGAATCCATCGAGCATGTGAGAAAAATCAGCTTGATGCTCCAAAATTTGATGTAACCGTCAACAGTTCTACACGAACATCGTTACATCCTAAAACTATAGATGACCATAAAAGTCTCTTTGACTTCTTAAAATGGGACAAGGTGGCATGCTACACCTATACGCTCCCAACTGAGAAAAAACTGACGCTGTTGCTAAAGGGTGTACACACTTCCTACGAAGACAATGATGTCAAGGAAGAACTCCAAGCTATCCTAGGGGAGGATGTTTTGGGAGCCAAAAGGTTCTCAACGGTGGCCTCAAGGAAGGAAAAGAAAACTCTTTCTTCCTTCCTTATTCAATTTAAGCCAGACTTTGACGTCAATAAGGCTATGAACGTAAAAACGCTCCTACACCAAAAGGTACAATGGGAGCGTTTGACTAAATCAAATACCTCGCAGTGTTTCAATTGCCAACGATTTGGACACGTAGCTTCAAATTGCGGAATGGAACCTCGTTGCGTCAAGTGTGACAAACACCACCAGTCAAAAGACTGCTCTATTGAAAAGGAAGAGGGAAAAGATGCAATTTTCTGCGTAAATTGCAACAGCAAAGGCCACCCCGCGAGTTTCAGGGGCTGTCCCAAGGCCAAGGAGGCTGAGGAGAGAAGACGCAATCTCCAAAAGAAAAAGGAGGAACGGAGGGACTTCGTCACTGCTTCCTTAAAAAACACCATTCGAAATGGTGTCTCATTCGCTAGTATAGCAAGGGGTGCAGCCAAGCCAGCTGCAACCCAGCCTGTACGGCAAGCTAAAGCGAATAATAGTCAACAGCAGCAAAAAGACAGAAATTCTGTCATGAATAACGACTGCAATCAATTCTTTGGGTGTGACTTGTTCACTCTCATCCGCAAAGTGGACTCATTCATTCCACAATATAAAAAACTCACTAACCTGAGTGAGAAAAAGGCGGCGTACTTAGACTTCGCCTTCAAAATCTGTTGTCGCGATGAGCTCCATTAAGCTCTCCATCGTCAACATTTGTTCACTAGCTCCACGTTTCAAAAGGAACTCTGTTCAAGAATACTTGGACATGCATAGACCAGATTTCTTGTTCATTTCAGAAACAAGACTGAAAAGTAAACACAAAGTTCACTTGGGGAAATATAAAGTCATAAGGGATGACGACCCAGATGGAATCCTTGGAGTAGCTATGGCCTTCAGGGAGCATCTCAAAATTCAAAGACACTGTCTTCAAAGTCTGAAGTGTGCAGACGTGATTATATTAAGCTCAGTTCTGGGAGGGTTCACCTTTGCATTTGTTGGAATATACGTGAAACACGGATATTCAGGAGGGGATCTCATTGAAGACTTGGAAACAGCCCTTACTTTGTGTGAAAAGTTTGATTTCTTTGCGATAGGGGGTGACTTCAACGCAAGACATCCTTCATGGGGAAATCACGTATCCAATGGATATGGAACGGCTCTGTTCAACTGGGTGCAAGCAAATATGGATCTCATTTTGATTGCGCCAAGCGAGCCCACCTTCCGAAGAAGCTCGTCAACTATTGATTTTTTCATTGTGTCTACCAACCTGGTAAATATCTCCCACAGCTGGAGGAACTTCGAATGTGGAGTTATCGACGCCGAGTCTGACCATCTTTTGGTAGAGCTGACCATAAGAGTGAAAAAGGGTGTAAAGCTGGAGGTAGCAGACCCTCAGCTCTTTATCCCATACAAGCGTATCGACTGGGAAGCAGTTAGTGCTGACTTGAGTGGAAAACTTGACGATATTTCAATCAACAGATCGAAAAATCTCACAACCACCGAAATCGCAGAGGGAATCGTTTGTTTAAATTCAACCCTTAATACGGTCATCTCAAAGATCTCCATAAAAAACTCCTCCAGGAATTACCTTTATAGAGATTTACCACAGGACATTTTGGAGCTTCATCGCAGACGTAGCACCCTCAGAAAACTACTCTCAAGAATATACCACCGCAACTTGAATGTAGTTAACTGGGAGTATCAGCGGGTTCACCTCCTTATACTCTCCCTTAATAGAGTGATCTCGAGAAGAACATCTGATTTTGCCAATGAGAGATTCGAACAGACCCTAGCAAACATCAGACCCGGTGCCTGTATGTTTCCTCAAATTAACAAAATAACTGGCCGTAAGCGCCTGCCAAGAGTTCTCACTTATAACGGTTCCATGCTCATGGATGACAAAGCCGTTGCTGACTCCATCGCAAACCATTTTGCGAAAGTTCTTCAAGGGGAGAAGGCAAGTGATAACTCTGCCTTCAATTCGTTGGTAAAAAGAACAATATCAACGTTCGACAGGGACCACAAAAACTTGTGCTTGACTAGATTTTCCGATTCGAATCCGTCGGACGCTCCTATTGGCAGTACCCTGTTTGTGAGCCCTGAGAGACTCAGGATGCTCGCACTAGAGCAAAATTCCAAAAAATCGGCTGGGGCTGATGGAATTTCAAATTTCTTTATAAAAAAACTTCCCCATACTTATTTTGTTCTTCTTGCAACCCTTCTAAACAACTGCATAAACATTTGCTACTTCCCTCAGCAATGGAAATGCGCCAAAATATTTGTCATTCCGAAAGAGTCCAACAGTACTGACGTAGTCAATACTCGTCCGATATCTCTTCTGTCCAACGTAGGGAAGTTACTGGAAAGAGTGATCCTACAAGGCATCACACGGTTCTCTGAAGAAGCAGGAACTGTACCGGAAAGACAATTCGGCTTTAAAAGAGCTCATTCAACGGTAGACGCGTTGGCTGTTTTTCAAGCCAGTATAAAAAGAAATTGGCAGGCCAGAAAGGTCGTATTAGCGTGCCTCATTGATGTAGAAAAAGCTTTTGATTCGGTTTGGATCGATGGACTTATCTACAAACTAATTCAATTTGGCTTCCCGGTGAGTGTTACAAAAATAGTAGGCAGTTTCATGAGGGGACGTACTGCCTTTGCGGTGTCTGGTGGAGCTAGTTCTGAACCCTTTGGTATCGATTCAGGGGTCCCTCAGGGGTCTATTCTAGGCCCTTTTCTCTTTAATGTATTCACGTCTGACATTCCCGGTATCAGAGATGAATTTAAACCTGGAATCGAGGTGAATCTCTTTGCTGATGACTTATTGGCGTGGTCATCTGAGCACAATCTCCGCTTTGCAAGGTTGAGACTCCAAAGGTACCTGGACTCGTTAACTGCGTACTACGGAAAGTGGGGGATGAGGATTAACGCTAGGAAAAGCGAGCTGATTGTGTTCAAGGACCCACATCAAAAATATGGACGTCGAACAAAGAACATCTGTGATACCAGAGTAAAATTGAACGGGCAGGTGGTGCACTGCTCCAAACAAACGAAGTATCTGGGGGTGATTTTCGATACAAAAAACACCTTCAGTGCTCACGTAGATTCTGCTTGGAAGAAAGCCATTTATGCATACCATCTTCTTATGCCTCTTTTCAGGAAACAGTCAACGACCAGCAAGCGGGTCAAGATTATTGCTTACAAAGCTCTAATCAGGCCCGTACTCCTGTACGCAGTGCTGATATGGCAGGCAGCACCAAAATGCAAATGGGGCAAGATAGGATTATTGGAACGTAAAATCCTTCGGGCTTGCACTGGAGTGTTCAAAAGGGAGGACGGACGGTCCTACCCCAACCGATATCTATACCGGGAGGCAGACGTGGAGCCGATTCACCGCTACGCCCAGAGATTGACCGAACGAGCTGCAAAGCGTATGGCGGAGCACGAGACCGCCACAATTAGTAACGCGGCAGATAGTCGAGCGATGGAGGCAGCCAACGGATAGATTAAGAAATTAATTTTAATAATAGTTATAAGTAAAATATTGTATTAAAAATTTAACAAAAAAAAAAATTAAAACAAAAATTTTATTAATAATTATTGTATATAAATTAAGATTTAAATTAAATAAATATAAAACGACCAAAAACAACAGAGGTCACATTTAGGGTGTAAATGTTAGTAATAATAATTTTCTTTTTTTGATATATCAGTAATATTTTTGATATTAAGCAAATGTTAGTATAGAGTTCTGGGCACAGCCATTAGGCAAAGCCCGTAGGCTAAGTATTAGGTTAAGAAAATATTGTAAATAATGATTGTATATAGATTGAAAAAAAATCACCCAATAAATAAATTCTAATTCTAAATTCTAATTCATATCCTCGGAAATTCCGATGACATCACCACCAAATTATTCTGTAACACAACAAGACACTCTATTTTAAAACGCAAATTATGCACAGTAAACATATCACATTTCAATCCATTCCATAATAATAACAATCTTTAATATTTGCGTTCAATCTCATTTCAAATTTTGCATTCACATCATAATTCAATATCTCAAGTATAGCAAAAATACCAAGAACCGGAAATAGAAACGATAAGAAAATTAAGTATAAACAATTGTATTATTGCGATTCGTGCCAATCTCATAAACACAATATTAATAATTGCCCACACATCAAATATCAAAATTAGCAAAAGACAACAAAACTAAAACAATGAAATTAATTAATATAAACATACTAAAGGAATATCAAATTACATGCAGATAAATTTTAAGTATAAATTGGAACAAAGGGATAGATCTGAGAGTCAGTCAGTGAGTAAATAACTTTGAATCCATCCACCCATGAGGTGTTGCCGATTGGTTTTTATAAAATGATAAGTGTTCTTGTAGTTAGTAAAATAACAAATGTTCTGTGAAGTTAACAAATTATTAAGAAGTTTAATAAATGTTTTTGTGAAGTCCATAGATGTTGTTAATGGGTGAAATAGTGAAAGTTTCTAGATCGAGTGAAATAAAAAAGGAAAATTGGTGAAACCTTATAATAAAATAAGTGAAACCTTATAATTGGCGCAGCCGGTAGGATAGTGTCGAGTGTCAAGAGAAGTTTAACTTTTAGTGCGGGCGGTTAAGTTCAGTTCAGAAACGCAAATTCTGAATTTACTAAAAGAAAAATTAAAAAACTTTACACGTGAGTTTTAACTCTTAACGACTCTATCGAATAAAAAGTCTTTATTTAACGGATTTGCTTTAGTGAATATAAGTGAAAATTATATTCGGTCAAATCAGTGTTAAGACAAACAATTTAAAAGGAACGATTTACGCAGAAGTAAACGAACCGCAAATTTAAAATTCGGTCTAATTCAACAAGTTTTCACGCAGAAGCAACAAAATAGTGACAACAGCCATAATGCCACTGGAATCAGGACAATACCTGTCAGTCATCTGTTTAACCGTCTTCCTGACACTTGCAATAGGACAACATATAGAAGTAAATGAAATCCCACAAGGAAATGGGTACACTCTCATCAGAAATGAGCAAGTTCAAATTATTGAAAATTATTCCAAAATCATACATACCATGAACCTGCAAACTTATCAGGACATATTAAATAATTTAGAAAACACTATAACTAGAGAAATATTTTTCAAATACACAAACATCAAGATAGTAATACAAAAAATTAAAAATAAACTATTTACCCTAGAACCTCATAGAAATAAAAGAACAATATTTAGTCCTTACGGATCATTCCTTAAATGGTTCGGCGGTGTAATGGACGACGAGGATAGAAAATACATTGAAAGAAATTTTGAGAAAATTGAATCGAACATGAAATCATTCGTAAATAACACAGAAAAGCAAATTAAAGTCAATAATAAAATAAATGAAAACATTCAAAATCTGACCAAACATATTAATAGTCAACAGGAAATTGTGGTTTCTAAAATTAACGAATTAAAAAATTTAACAAATAGCCTACAACAGTGGTTAATACAATTTTAAACGTACATTTTAATCAAAGAAAATTGAGAAACACTCTTAGATTCAGTAATGGAAAATAGTGATTGCTTGAAAAATTGAGGAAATAGTGTTGCTGTCAAAATTAGAGGTTCTAAGCAAAGATATTCTTACAGTAGATGAAATAAAAACATACAAAATAAATGTAGAAAAATTGCAAAACAAAAAAATATCAGTAGCGCAAAAAACTAAGACAATATTAATAATAGTACAAGTTCCAAATTTTAGTTCAAGATAATATTATAAATTATCAATCATCCCAATTCCAAATAAAGAAAACTTAGAATTGATTTCACCATATTCAGAAATATTATCAAATACTGATAAAATATTTCTATATAACGAAAAGACGAATATAGAAAATAAATTAATACCGATAAAAAACATTTGTATTAGTACACTTTTGAAAAACCCTAAAAATTGTACGATGAGAAAAAATCACAAATCAAGTATAATAAAAATAATCGAAAATGTAATCATAACAAAAAACTTGAATCCCACAAAAATATACCAAAATTGTAATGATCAAAATATTGTTATTAAGATTCCTAATATTATAAAATTTGCAAATTGTAAAATAAGTATAGAAAATAAAACCTTTGTAAGTAAAGAAAATATTATACATAATAACGTGATCCTACCAAACATAATCAAAAACATATCCTATAAAGAAAAACAAAATTTTACATTACAAGAAATCCATGTTCAAACTATTGAAATCATAGACCATATAGAATTAGTGAAATTAGAACATAATAAGACTTCATGGACAAGTTTAATCACCGATCTATCTATTGTTTTGGTAATAATCATAATTGTATTACTTTTGTATTGTAAATTTTTCAAAAAGGGCACAAGTATTAAACAAACATTTAACTCTTTGCGCGAGGACTCGCATCCTAAGGAGGGAGGAGTCATATCCTCGGAAATACCGACGACATCACCACCAGATAATTCTGTAACACAAGACACTCTATTTTAAATCGCAAATTATGCATAGTAAACATATCACATTTCAATCCATTCCATAATAATAACAATCTTTAATATTTGCGTTCAATCTCATTTAAAATTTTGCATTCACATCGAAATTCGATATTTCAAGTATAGTGTAGTGTAATATGATACACCAATGCATCCACAAATGTATCAATAAGTCATTCCTTTTGAATATCATGAATTCGATATCACAAATACCATAAATAGTAAACTAGCAATATGCTATGACATAGGGTAGGATGCCCCAAGTCTGCGCAGAAGGTAAGATTGCGCAGTACCCATATTTCGAAAGCGAAATGACATTTGCGGCTAACCTCAGTCGTGTTCAGGCCCATTGCCATGAGCGAGTGCGCTGCCGGAAAGAAATTCAAAAACCTATCAAAACGGAGTCGCAAGGTAATTTTGAAGTTAAATATTGATTTTAATTTCAATTCAATTTTAAACTATAATTACGTAAAATCCTAAAGTACTATATATACAATATTAATAATTGCCCACACATCAAGTATCAAAATTAGCAAAAGACGACAAAACCAAAACAATGAAATTAATTAATATAAACATACTAAAGGAATATCAAATTACATGCAGATAAATTTTAAGTATAAATTGGAGCAAAGGGATAGATCTGAGAGTCAGTCAGTGAGTAAATAACTTTGAATCCATCCACCCATGAGGTGTTTCCGATTGGTTTTTATAAAATGATAAGTGTTCTTGTAGTTAGTAGGGTAGACTGGGTACGGTTGAAACGGGGGACGATTGAAACAAAGCGTATATTTCGACACCGTGCGTGATGAGGTGAGGGGTACAAGGGGAGAACGAAGCGAGCGACAAGTCGAAACACGAATTTAAGTGTTGCGTCGCTCATCGCGCGCTGTGTTTATGTATAGAAGGCCTCATTGTGTTTTTTGACGGAAAAGTAAGTATTTTTGGTTCGTATATTTTTGCAATTATTATGGTTTCATTAAAATTAGAATATTGAGAGCTGTGTATCGTTTCAATTGAAGTTTGTAGAATATGGCTGTATGATTAGTTTTTATTCAAATTTGTTATCATTCTTACTGTAAACCGTTTTATACCTAAAAAGGGGTTGGGGACAGTTGAAACAAACAAAGTGTTTTGTTAGCTGGAGTGCTAAAATCTAGTTAATAATTAATGTTGTTGAATTCTGAGATATATAATAGCAAGTAGTATATAAATATTACAAAAAAAAATAATCATTACCAACATCTGATTAATTAATTTAAGTTGTACTTAATATTAATCTTTCAAGGCTGATTAAAAATAATGTTAGATTATAAGTGTTTAAGAAACCCGTAGTTGCAGTTTTGTTACCCATACAACCATCTGTAAAGGCTCAGCAATAATTATTTCGACAGACAGTCGCCGAGAAAATTCCTAACCCAAAATTTCCCATCATAAGGATATAAAATAAGCAAATCTTTTACAACACCACGTGCAGTTTACCGATTCATTAGACCTTTGTTTTTATTGCACCTAGGTACTTGGGACGCTGCGACATATGTACGCATATGCGTTAGAGTATCAACATACAGTTAAAGAATTACGGGTAGTGATACGCGTTCAGACAACACGCGAGAATAGTCGGGTTAGAGAAGCCTTTACGGATGGTTTGCAACTTAAATTTATTGATGAAAATTAGAGTCTAATGAACATTGTATTGTTGAGCATTGTTATTAATAAAGTGAAATTAATTAATTAAAAAATATCCGGAGAACTTTAATACAGCGAAGCTAGGAATTTTACTAACGATCGCAAACATAAGTATCGTGAAAAACTTGAATATTGTTAAAAAAAATATTTTTGATGTTCAACTGTGCCATTACGAGTCGTAAAATGTTATTAGACGATTAATAAAACATGTTCAGTTATTTTATTTTGTATTATTTGCATGTGTTTCAATTGACCCCAGGCACTGTTTCAACCGACCCTGGCATTGGGACGGTTGAAACAAATTACACTTTTTTTTAAATTTAATTTTACACATAAAATACAATACAGTGATCTCAAATAACATTGCCTATTAGTAAACAGATATGTGGTCTTTTAATTAATATCTTTCCTTCATTGCTCACTTAATTATTCCCGATGCAATGGACGATAAACGCTAAAATGTTTCAACCGTACCCAGTCTATCCTAAAATAAGAAATATTCTGTGAAGTTAACAAATGATTAAGAAGTTTAATAAATGTTTTTGTGAAGTCCATAGTTGTTGTTAATGGGTGAAATAGTGAAAGTTTCTAGATCGAGTGAAATAAAAAAGGAAAATAGGTGAAACCTTATAATAAAATAAGTGAAACCTTATAATTTTATGACTCAAACGATAGAAATACGATTTGGTTGTTGGTATCAACATCAGCACAGTTGTGCGGAATAGCACAACTGTGCTACACTATGCTGATCGATTCATTGTACATACACTGGGCAAAAAAAGTCTGGAAACACCCTTTCTTTTAAATTATTATGTCTGAAGTCTGAAGTCTTGTCTGAAATATGTTAATATTCTATACTGAAACTACACTTATAATACACAGCTGACATCAAACTTTTATTTCAACTTGATATAGCATTGAATGCAAATCAAAAACAGTTAACAGAAGTTGTTAAAATAAAAAAAAGTACCCTTAATGCAAATAAAGTCTGGAAACACTTGTGTAAACATAGCGTACAAAGCATTTCAACAGGAACAACTAATTATACTCGCTATGGGCTTGAAGGACAAATGGATAAATCACAGGCTTTTAGTCTGTGATTAGCTTTCATGGTGGAAGTGCCGAAATCCATACGCGAGTTAATTGTTTCCTTGCGAAACCAAGGCAAAAGTGTGAGGGAAATAGGGAGGACCGTTAATAAAAACGCAGGTACAGTTTTCAAAATCATAAAATGATATGATGAGTTGGGTTGTGCATCCAGCAGACCACGTAGTGGGCGTCCACCAAAAATAAATAAGTTGCTCAAACGTGAAATTTTAAGAACTGTCCTTGACAAGCCATGCACTAGCGCTCCGACCATTGCTACGAACTTGTCACGTGACTATGGTGTAACAGTTACCCCCCAAACTGTGAGGAACAAGTTACGGGAAAATGTTTTTTTTCGGCCGAGTTCCCAGAAAGAAACCATACATTAGCAAAATAAATCGTAAGCGCCGTTTGGAATTTGCAAGAGAGTATGTGCAAAAATCACCATCGTTCTGGGAATCTGTTATTTTCTCTGACGAAAGCCGATTTAATATTTTTGGGTCAGATGGTCGACAAAAAATTTGGCGTAAAGCGAATGAGGCAATGAAAATTAAAAACTTGCGGCCCACATTCACACATGGCGGAGGTGGTATTATGGTCTGGGGCTGTATGAGTGCAAAGGGAGTGGGTGCCTTACATGCTATAAATGGCATTATGGACCAATACGTCTACATAGATATTCTTACAAATAATTTGCAACAAAGTGCCAATAAATTGGGTCTGGATAGTTCATTCGTCTTTCAGCAGGACAATGACCCGAAGCATACAGCTATGAAAACAAAGGAGTGGCTGTTACATAATGCACCCCAGCAGCTGAAGACACATCCTCAGTCCCCAAACCTAAACCCCATCGAGCATTTATGGGCTGAACTTAACCAACGAGTACGTGCAAGAAGCCTAACAAACAAAGAAGGACTGAAAACAGCTTTACTGGAAGAATGAGAGAGGATTCCAACTGAATTTACGCAAAATCTGGTGGGATCAATGAAAAAGCGATTATTGGAAGTGATAAGGAATAAAGGTGGTCACACAAGCTTCTAACATCTGTAAAATGTATTCCTATAGTACTTAATATTTATAAATTACGACCGTTTCCAGACTTTTTTTGCATGTGTTTTGCATTTGTTTTTGTTTCTTACGTTTGTTATTGACTATCGTTGCCATGCATCATTGTTGTCTTTTGATAAAATAAAAGTTTAATGTTTGTTTTCTAAAATAAGACTAGTTTTACTATGGGAAATAACCTATTTTAGACGGGAAGAGCATTAAGCGTAAAAGTTAGGAAATGTTTCCAGACTTTTTTTGCCCAGTGTATGTGTGCTCGACGGTATGCGGCGACTCATTTCGAATGTTTTATTTCTTGGATCTATATTATGCGACCGCGCATTTGGTTTGTGCTGCTATTTTTTGCATATACGAGCAGGAGCACTATTGTGGAGTTTGATGCACAGTGTGCTGTATCGTCCGTGTAGAAGCTCGTATAATTTGTGCTTTTAGACTGTTGGGTGGGTTAAGCATTTAGAAAAATAAGTTTTGTAGTGAATTTGGCGTTAACATTTATAAATTGGTAAGTAATTTTATGTACTTGTTACGCGTTAGCAATCTGGAGAAAACTTGAGAATAAGGACCGCTTATGAGAAATTCTTGATAATTTAAAGATGAATTCGATTGCGAAGGCAAACACTTTAATGTGTATATATCTGAATAAAATATCACCAAAACAAGCACCAACTCTATTCAAAAGAAATATTGTTATCTGACTCATAAATATCTCTATGAAAGTGCCTTTGGCACCTACAACACTTTTTTTGTGAGTTGCAAAATATTGCGTTATCTGAGGACTAATTATGTATTTTTTGGCATTGTCATTAAATGCAAAGATTAGCCACTATATTATTAACATTAATCTTTTCATATGTTTTTAAATTAGGTGTTAGCGTTTCATTGAAAACATTTGCATGATAGCTTGTCTTAACGTAGTAACTAAAATATTAATTCTGTGAAAATCAGCACAACACTTTTAACGTAAACTTTCAATGCCATTGAACGTATTTTTCAAAAATAAAAATAAATTGCCACTTTACAGTAATTTTAAAGAGAATTTATTTATCAATATCAAAGCTAGCAAATTTTGAATAAAGTCGTCCTCTGCCAAGTTATTAATTGAGTGCGGCTCTTATTTGGTGGCCCCTTTTATGTAGTTTTATCTTAACAAATTCAAGGATTTACAAATTAAAATATTTTTATCATTTTCATTGGCCACATTTAATATTGCAGTCAAACCTGGCCCCTCTTCCCCACTGGGCACTATGGGCACGTGCCCAGGGCCCCGCGATCGAATGGGGCCCCCTAGTTCCTGCCAGATTACCAAATGATAACCGATATTTAGGTATTACCGAAAAACATTAATTTTGAAAAATCTGATGATAATGACTTACTACAATACCTACGCTTATTATATTAGCTTTAGTTTGCCGCATGCGGATAGCTATACCTTGTACACCATAGCTTGAACTTTTTGACAGATGGGTAATGAAAATATCTATATAGTGATGGGAAACAGAAAATATCTATTGGTGTAAAAAATGTGTTGGCTAAATATGTGGCTGTATGTATGTTTTAAACTATTCAAAATAAATAAATTCATTCGTCAATCAATTTTATTGCACTAGACATAAAAACATTGGGTAGGTACCATTGTTTTCAGTTTTTCTATTTAAATTTTACTTCGAAGCAATAAAAACCACTTAAGACTTTCGGAAAATGCTTGAGTCCTTAACAGGTACTCTTATGTTGTGTGTCTATTCTTATGATTATTATCAATTTTTAATATTATTAAAATAAGAAAATATTGTTCGTCGTTGCAAAGTTATATCGATTTCAGATTTGACATCCGTCAAAAAGAAAGATCAAACTAATAAATAAACAGGGTATAAGTACTCCACTCTCTCTCAAAAATGAGTTTTTCCGATATTAGTATATTTAGGTTAATTTAAATACCTATATGTAAGTATAAGAATACAATTAAAAGAAAAATTATTAAATTAAAAAAAGAAGAATTATTTGATGCGGTGTGGTTTATGTCTTTAAGAAACCTATTCGAACGTCATTCGTAATACCAAAGACAAAAAAGGGGAATTCCCGACTCCCGATCGTCGTTTGACTTGACGAACGGGAATTCCCTTCAAGTATTTGTCTGCGATGTTGTGGCGTTTGTTTTGTTTGTAGTTGTTAGTTTGTTACTGACTGTGCTTGAGCTCTGACAAAAAAATAGTATTGTTTGATTAAATTGTCGTTTGTCTGTTTTGTGTTAGCGAATATTTTCGTTATAAAATTAATTAAATACTGAATTATAATATAAAATGTCGAAACGGTCATATCCTAGTGGATCTGAAAAAAGGAAAAAAGCTCTAAATCAGAAAGAAGTAATTGAAAAGTTACCAAAATTAACATCATATTTTACTACTACTACTGGAGAAACTTCTGTAAGTAGCAATCAACTCATAAATGTTCCACATGATGACTCAGCTCAATTACAAATTGCGGGAATTTCTAAACCTTCATGTTCCAATTTTGAAAAAGAGATTGAATCAGAAAGCGACTATTCCTACGACGAAAGTGCAACGACTTCAGTAACTTCACTAAAACCGACAACTCCAACTGTGTCAATTGAACAGCAGTTTTCCAACACAGAAGAATTAATATCGCACGATCCCGCCGATTATTTTCACGAAAAGTTTGTTGAAATAAATCGCGAAATTTTAATTCGTAAGGGACCAGTATATTTTCAAAATAAAGATTCTGACTTT
The DNA here is from genome assembly GCA_954870665.1 of Stratiomys singularior. Lineage (NCBI taxonomy): Eukaryota > Metazoa > Arthropoda > Insecta > Diptera > Stratiomyidae > Stratiomys > Stratiomys singularior. Next base: position 108,663,166 of record OX940877.1, on the reverse strand, counting down.
TCCGAGGCATCCAGAACCTACAAAGATGGTAATAAATTAGTGACGAGATATTTCAACAAAGCATTATTTATTCGCAAATTAAAGAACAATGAAAGCGTCGAAAGAAAATGGTTGCTGTATTCGTCTTCCAAATGCTCTGTATTTTGTTTTTCATGCTGCTTATTTAACCCAACTGATGTTAATCTTTGCTCTCGGAATGGATGTAATGATTGGAAGCATATTAATCACATAATTTTAACACATGAAAATAGCCCAGCGCATAAGCAATCTATGATGACTTATCTGGCACGAAGTAAAGCGGTTGGTAGAGTAGATATAGAGTTATTATCTCAACATCAAAAGGAAGTGGATTACTGGAGAAACGTACTTAAACGAATTGTAGCTGTTGTAAAATTTTTGGCATCGAGAGGGCTTCCATTTCGCGGCGACAATGAAATCCTAGGATCTCCAAACAATGGAAATTATTTGGGTTGTGTGGAATTATTGAGTGAATTTGATCCATTTCTTGCAGATCACTTAAAAAAATTTGGGAATCCTGGAAAGGGTAACATTTCTTATTTATCAGCAAATATCTGTAATGAGTTTATTGAAGTAATGGGAAAACAGGTTCTAAAAAAAATTATAAATGAAGTTAAATCAGCAAAATATTTTTCCATAAGCGTTGACAGTACGCCCGATCTGTCTCATATTGACCAGCTAACTTTCATCATTCGATACGTAAAAGACTGTGTTCCTGTTGAAAGGTTTTTGAAATTTATACCTATTAAAGAGCATAAATCTAAGTATTTAGCGGAGACCATCTTAAATTTTTTAGAGATACATTATATTCCCATAAAAGATTGCAGAGGACAAAGCTACGACAATGCTTCAAATATGTCGGGAAAGTATAGTGGTCTACAAACAAGAATCAAGGAAAAATGTGAATTTGCCACCTTTATACCATGTGCAGGACATTCACTAAACTTGGTAGGTGTCCATGCTGCTGGGTGTGTACCGGAGGCATCACAGTTTTTTGAAATAGTTCAGAAAGTGTACAACTTTTTTTCGGGCTCTACCCACAGATGGAATATATTAACAGAACATTTAGGTTCAAAAAAAGTTGTTAAGAGTCTTTCACAAACCAGATGGTCAGCCCGAGCTGATGCAGTAAGTGTTTTGCATGGGGGTTATAAAAGAATATTAGAAGCTTTAATCACCATCGCAAACGATACTGAAAAGGCACGAGAAACAAGAGACGAAGCCCTTAGTCTGTCTAGAAAAATGGTTAATCTAGAATTTATTATACTGACGGAAATCTGGAGCACCATATTGGAAAGAATAGACAAAACAAGTAATTATCTTCAGAAAGAAACAATAACACTGGACGTTGCAACCAATTTGTTGACTTCACTTTATGATTTTATTACTAACCTCAGGGATAAATTTGATAACTTCGAATCATCTGCCAAAGAAAATAACCCAGAATCTGACTACAAAGATCTATCTCAAAGAACAAGACGTAGAAGCTCACGGCTGATTTTTTTTGATGGCTCTGCGCCATCAGTCCAATTGAATGGAAAAGAGCGATTCAACGTAGAAACCTTTCTCCCAATAATCGATACCTTGAGTGTTCATCTAAAACAGCGACAAAGTTCATATGAGACCGTCAGTCAACGTTTTAGTTTATTTTTTCACTTAAAAACTCTGAATTCCGAAGAGATACGACAAGGATGCAAAGAATTTTCTCAAATCTATCACGAAGATGTAAATGAAAAAGAGTTAGAAATAGAATGTCAACATTTAAAAGAATACTTAAAAAATGTTCAGAGTGAAAATGAAGCATCTAACAGTGTACAGGAAGTATATAATCTATTAAAGCAAAACAAAATTGAAGACACATTTCCTAACGTAGAAATTGCATTGAGAATATTTTTAAGTATGATGGTAACTAACTGCAGCGGAGAACGCTCCTTCTCCAAATTGAAACGAATAAAAAATGAATTAAGAAGTACAATGCTTCAAGAGAGATTAACTAGTTTGTCGCTGATGTCCATAGAATGTGATATTCTCAATACCATAGATTTTGAAGATGTGATTAACGATTTTGCTCATCTTAAATCTAGAAGGGTACCTTTGCAATCAACATAGAATTAATCTAAGGATTTTATGTTAAGCGAGTTACTTTTGTAGATTATTTTTTATATTTCCTATTTTTTTATAGTTAGTAACTAAATAAAAATAAATTTAGAACCTTGTTTGTCTTTCTTTATCTATTGTAACTAAATAGTGTTTTCTCAAGGTCCTAGGGGCCCCATGATCCTAATGTGCCCAGGGCCTCAAATAGTTTAAAGACGGCCCTGAGTCAAACTCGAAATGGAAAATAAGAGAAGCAAGTTGTCGACATTTTTCACCACAGTCTCCGGGGATAAAGCCAAATGTGATCTCTGCCAAAGCTTGTATTCTGTGAAAGGAGGCTCCACGACAAATTTGAGGCAACATCTCATGAGTAGACATCCATCTTCCTACGAAAATATTGTTTGACCTTTATCAAAGCCAACAGCTTCCAAAACCTCAGAGCCAGTGCCATCAAGCTCACGTTCTGAAGTTCCAACTACAATGCCGATGCCATTAAAAATCACAGAGTGTAGCTGCGACATCTTTGAGGTTTTATTCACAACAAAAGCAGACAACAATTTCAGCATTTGTTAAAAAGCCTTTTAGTATGGCAAGAGAAAAAAGATTGAATGACCTAGTTCTCAATATGGTTGTGAAAGACTTGCAACCTTTTTCCATAGTAGAAGATGCCGGTTTTAAATCTTTGATAAATTATTTGGAACCACAATATTCATTGCCTTCTAGGAACACATTGAGCACAACGTTGTTAGATGCTTAATACGGAGTTGCGCAAAATAATTTAAAAGTGGAATTGAGTAGTGCTACTCATATTTCCATTACAACTGACGGTTGGACTTCATGAGCAGTGACGTCTTATCAAGCAGTTACAGCACATTATTTAAGGGGGCATCTCTAGTCTAAATCGATGAAAAAATCAATTTTCCAAAAACACCGGTTTTGCATTTAGTATACTAATAGTAACATCGTACAATAGTTTATTTTAACTTGCGCGCTCTAAAAATGTTTCTATAGCGTGTATTCTTGGTGCGCGCGCAAGTGTGATTTTGGAGCAATTCAGACAGCTGGCGATCGGAGAGGTATATACTTGGTTTTGGTACGCTCATTCCCGCTTCTTTCTGTATTTATATATATCACGAGTATTATCAACGATATTTTGAAGCACTGAAAGTATTGCATTCTTTTAATTTAATTGTAAAAACAGTTATTCATTTATATTAGTTGGAAAAAAAAGTTCATAAAATGGATAAAAAAAGTACAAAATTCGGCAATTCGAGAGCTGATCGACAAAAAAAAGAAATTTACGTGGCAATCGATTTACGAGTGAGCGTGATGAAAGTGTGGTTAGTGCATCTGCTAAAAAAATTAAGAAAAATAATCCTGCATTCGAAGTGAACGTTGATCCATTGTTGCATTACGTCATAGTGAATTTCTTACTCTTTCTAAGACTACAAGACATTTTAACTTGTAAAACTTGTAAAGGCGATATAACATTTTCCAAACGTAACGAAAAAGGATTAGGTTTTCAATTAGTAGTTTCGTGTAAATGTGAAACAGAAACTCATATTCCAAGCAGTCCAACAATTCATACTTCCTACGAAATAAATCGCCGCTTTGTATTTGTGATGCGTTTACTCGGTGTTGGCTTGCTAGGTATAAATAATTTTTGTGCAATGATGGATATCAGCAAAGGATATGCTTCAGCTACTTATTATTCAATAGTAAACCACATTTGGATAGCAGCAGAAGCAGTAGCTACATTAGTTTTTAGACAAGCAGTTAGTGAAGAGCAAAGAGAAAATGAGACTGCCGGTAATGTAAAAAATCGGCTCACAGTTTCTGGTGACGGCTCTTGGGCTCCAAGGGGTTTTTCTTCTCTTGTCGGGATTGCTACATTGATTGGAAATTTTTCTGGAAAAGTTCTTGATGTCATTGTGAAAAGTAGAATATGCAAAGCTTGTGAACAATGGGCTGGAAAGGAAAATTCTATTGATTATCAAGACTGGTATGAAACTCACGAGCCAGATTGTAGTGCAAATCATGAAGGCAGTGCGGGATCGATGGAAGTTAATAGTATAAAAGAAATGTTCCAAAGATCTGTAGATTTGCATGATAGTTATTATGAATATTATATTGGTGATGGCGATTCGAAGACTTTCTCATCGTTACAAGATATACAGCCCTATGGTGATGTTTTGAGCGTAAAAAAGAAGGAGTGTGTTTTACATGTTAAAAAGCGAATTTATAAAAGAGCAAAAGATGCTAAAAAACAACTGACACAGATAAAAAAGGCTCAAAAAGCGTTAGAAGCTTCACAAAAAGGTGCTGATGGAAAAAAAACGACAAAAAAACCAAAAAAAAAACTGAAAAGCCTAAAATTAAAACGGCTACATTGACTAATAAAGTCATGCTGGAGTTGTCAAAATATTACGAATTAGCTGTTCGCCGAAATCCAGATTCTGTTGAAGATATGAGAAATGCTATTTGGGCAACTTTTTACCACAAGATTTCTACGGATGATAAGCCTCAACATATGAATTGTCCCGCTGGGTCTGACTCATGGTGCAAATACCGAGTTGCTGAAGCTACCGGCCAGTTGAAAAATTTTGTGCACCCTCCAGCACTAGACGAAGAAATTCAACCTTTATTAAAAAAGATTTATGACAGACGATCTGCTAGAAAGGTGCATCGGAGCATACACACAAAACACCAACGAAAGCTTCAACGCTTGTGTTTGGAATATAGCTCCAAAACACATGTTTTCTGGGAAGAAAATTGTTGAAATTGCTACCTATTGTGCTGTGTGCGTCTTCAATGAAGGATTTTTACCTTTATTAAAAATTATGGAAACCATGGGTATTTCGATTGGCAGCATAGCAGTGGATTTTGCGCAGAGACAGGACGAAAATAGAATTAAGCAAGGAAATCGTCGCAGCATTGAAGCTTCAAAAGAACGGCGACTCGAGCTTAGAAAGGCTAAGGCGCAGGAAAATGAGTTTTTTGATTTTTTGGTATCGCGGATTGAGTGTAAGAGGTTTATTTCTTCATTTTTTACACAGTTTTTCAAAAAATTATTTTAAACGCGTTTTTCTCGAAATAACATTTTTTGACCTGGCTGACATGATTTAACAAAAACTATTAAACCGATTGGGCTGAAATTTTGAGAGGTTATTCGTCACACATATAGTTATAGCCCGTACTAGAATTATGAATATTCGATTACATTTGAGCACTTATTTAAACAACATAACCTCAAAAAATAAGCCGAAAATTAGAAAAGCACGCCATTTTGTTTTTTTTTTTACTTAAACTTCTTGATTTTACTACGGGCTATAGCCACTTTCTTATACTTTAATATGCTTTTTGAATTTTTCATTTCAGAGCTTCCTGTGTCAAGATATGATGTCAGCCAAAAAAAAGCAAGCTTCGTTGTGGCAGCCATATCTGGGCCATATTGGATGAAAAATGAAAAAAAAAAAATTTTTTTGCAGACTTCAATATGTATTTTTTCAATATAAAAAAAATTGTAGTGTGATAATAAAGTTTACTGCAAGAAAAAAATCTTGAAAATTTATGCAAAAAGACTAGAGATGCCCCCTTAAAAGACTGATTATTTTTTTACGACTGATAAATTCCGGACTGATTATTTTTGTAAGTTTACATCACTTTTCTGATTCAATAAATTTTTTTCTGTTGTGAATTGATCAACTGACAGCTCACCCAACCTTACCCTGACCTATCCTAACTTTCACATACGCATACTTTTGTATTATATAAAATCAAGGTTGGCTATGTTATCTTTTAATCAGGTTGACAGTCGATAAGACTGATCGAATTATTATTATTCACGCGACACTTAACGAAAGCAGATTAAATTGTATGGCGATTAGGAAAACGTGCTCCGAATTGTTAATCTGAAATTTGTAATTGTTTGCACTACGATCCGGCGATTGTTTAGTGAAAGTTTTGTTTGCCAAAACATTGTTATTGATAAAAACTGTATCTTTTGATAAGTGAGTCAATAAATTCATTTGTGACCTCACTTGGACTCAATTTGTTCTGCCAACCAACCGTTCCACTCACCAAAAATAACATCATTTTCAAAAACTATATCATGTGTGGCCCTTATTGGAAGCGAAAACATACTCTAAGACTTTAAATTGCATGAATCTATTGTTGAAAATATTTTATGACGAAATTTTAAAAGAATTAGGTTCAAGTATACCTTTTCAGACATTAAAATTTGCTATATGAAAAATTCGAGAATTCATTTTCTGAAAATTAATCAATTTCTTTGAAATTTTTCATTGAAGTTAAGAATTATTATGTTGTGAAAATAAAAGAAAATATGACTATTTGCTACTCGCTACGGTGCTCTGAAAGTTGCCATTAGTTCGCCAATTTGAAGTTTACTTTATGAGATTACTCATTTATTTTATTTTTTTAGGTATCATAAACCAATTTTTATAAAATAAAAATTTGGTGTTGCATAAAATGCAAAGAATTTAAAATTACTACCTAGGAAATAACATTTTAAACTGCACGAGCCATACGAACAATATGTACGTACTCATTCGATACGGTTCGAAAGTAACGAAAGTAAAGAAAGTAACGAAAGTAACGAAAGTAACGAAAGTAACGATACTTTTGTAACGAGTACTCTGGCATCAAGTAACGAATACATACGGGTACAGATTTTTTCGTTACTTTTACAGCTCTAGTAATCAGTTTAGTTCCGAGATTAATCCTGAATTACCTAGTTCATCGGCATTAAGATTCAAAACAAGCCTTGAGCCCTGTGACTTCATCACAACGCCAACTGACTATTTTTCGAAATATATATTTGTGTGTTTCCCTTTAGTATTTACGGTCCTCTCTTTAGGAAGTGGAAAGAATACAGTGGTAATATAAGTAATAGTGGTAATATTGTCTCAAAATATGCCTTGAATTTTCTTGTGGAAGAAAATTCATTGAGAATTTACCAGCTATAAGCACGAATGCTAACGAAACAAATCAAAGAATAGTATTTGTCTTGAGAAAAGTCGGTGTAGGTTTTTAAGGACTTAAAATTGTTCTTTCTTTAAGGGTAGATTTAAACCTAGAAACTCGAAAAAATCGTTGTTTTTTTATATTCTTAAAGTTTAACCCGGCGAGCGTAAGGCTGGGTGTGGTACACCCAGACCTAGAAAAATCGATTAATATTTTAATAACGAATTGTAACGAATTGATCAAACACATTTTGTTTTATTTTTGTTATTTTATGGATTTTTTTGGTTTTTTTTTTTCAGGCTTAAAATCTAGAATGTCGTACGAAGATAATCAAAACAGATTATTACGTCTTTTCGAAGAAGCAAGAAAGTTAGTTCTTCCGACGAGTCTGATAGTGACCAAGATATTGATAATGTCAGCGAAAGAAGTTTTGAAAGTGACACAGAGCAGGAGATGGATGACGAAGGACAGCATGAGGGATTGATAGAGAATAATGGCGAAGGCAATGGTAGTTATTTGTTGAGAAAAAATGGAACGTAATGGTTCACAGTACCAAACAGGCCTAATGTACGTACTAGGTCGGAAAATATTGTAACAGAAAGACTAGGCGTAAGACCTATTGGACAAAATGCAAAAACAGCTGGTGAGTGTTGGAACCTATTATTACTAATGCTATTTTGCAAGAAATAGTGATTCACACAAACTCTCAAATAAGTATCAGACGCGCGACATGCACAAACAATAACACAAAGAAATATATTATGGCTGATATCACCAGAATTGAAAGCTTTTATCGGACTATTGTATTTGGCTGGGCGTTTTAAATCATCTAAATTTAAAAGATTTGTGGAGGAGTGATGGATCTGGAATTGAGATTTTTAAAACCACTATGACTTTGAAGAGATTTCAATTTATTCAGAATTGCATACGATTTGATGATAAAGCTACGCGTCAAGAACGAAAAAGTATTGACAATTTGGCGGCTGTTCGTTCCGTTTTTGAGAAGTTTGTTGCATGTTGCCAATCAACATATTCACCTTCCGAGTACACTACCATTGACGAAAAACTCCCATCATTTCGTGGCCGTTGCAGTTATCGCCAATATATGCCGAATAAACCCAGCAAATATGGTTTGAAGATATATGCTTTAGTAGATTCAAAATCGTTTTATATTGCCAATCTTGAAATTTACCCCGGAAAACAGAAACCAGGACCGTACGCAGTTAGCAATAAGGCAATGGACGTTGTAGATAGGCTCATAGCTCCAATTTCAAAGACGAATCGCAATGTAACCTTTGACAACTGGTTTACCAGTTATCCATTGTTATTACATTTGCTGAGGGAACATCGTTTGACAAGCACAGGGACTGTTCGCAAAAATAAGACTGAAATTCCAAAAAAAATGCTCGAAAACCGTAACAGAGATGTTCCTAGTAGCATGTTCGGTTTTCAAAAGGATATCTCAATAGTATCCCATGTACCAAAAAAAAATAAGGTGGTCTTGTTGATGTCGACTTTACATCATGATGATAAGATTGATCCTGCAAGTTTAAGAAACCAAAAGCCTGAAATGATTACGTTCTACAACCAAACTAAGGGAGGTGTAGATGTTGTGGACCAATTGTGTAGCAATCATGATGTTTCACGCAATACAAAGAGATGGCCAATGGTGATTTTTTATGCAGTTTTGAATATGGCAGGAATAAAAAGCATGATAATACATAAAACCAATAACAAGTTATCAGTGAAACGTCGAAATTTCATTAGAGACCTGGGCATAGAATTGAGTTCAGAACATTTAAGAAACAGAAAGGAAAATGTACATTTGCCCACAGAACTTCGTAAAAAAAATCCAAGGTCATGTGGGTGAATCCTCACAAGAACCACCACAAAAAGTAGCCAGGATTATAAAGAGATGTGAAATATGTCCTACAAAAAAAGACCGCAAGACGAAATACGTTTGTTACCAGTGCAGCCGTTATCTATGTATGGAACATGCCATTTTCGTCTGTGAAAACTGCACAAGATCTCAAGACGAATAAGTAGTTTTTTATTCGTTTTATTATCCAGTTTAAGTGTTATTTTGTTCTTATGTTGAGTCTTTTTGAAGAAAAAATAGTCTTTTTTGTTTTTGTTTTCATATTTTTGATAAAAAGTCATAAACATGTGCCAATACTAATAATTGTAAGTTCTAATTGTTAATTTTCTTAATTTCTTAAATAAATAATATTACTAAATTATTTGTTGTAATTTCTCTCTTAAATAAGTTCAAAATATAACTAAATATCAGTTTAATATTCAAGAAAATAAATATTTAAAATAATAGTGTATAATAACCACACAATCACGATCTGGGTGTACCATACCCGCCTAGCGCTTTTTGTTACTTATTCCAACCTTATGCTCGCCGGGTTAAGGACCTTAGAATATCTGATAAAAACGGGAAGGTAGTATTTCGATAAATAAAAGAGTTACAACCGAAAACTGGATACGTGTTTTGCAGCGCCGAGCCGGTAGGCAGGTAGCGACAAATGACCCTCCGAACAAAAGGCATATACTACTTCTGTGATTGAATTGTATAGTGTTTTCCATAGAGTTATAAGATAATAGAGAGGCTATTCCCGTGTATGTGACTGTCCGTGAGCGTCCAAAGAATTGGATTAAGCTAATTTTCCCCTTTCGTAGCTGCTTCACCTTCGGCAATTTTCGGAACTTCCATATTTCAAATGCAAAATATATTACAGCTTAAATGGTGAGAAATTTTCTATTTTCTAAAAGCCCGCTCAATTATCTCTTTGCGCAACAACTTAAACATATTACCTAAAAGTTTCTTTAGCCCTCAAATGGGAAATCTACCATTTAATTATTTATAAACCCTAAAACTAAGTTGTTAAGGATGATATTTTTTCTCGTGAAATTTAAAGATAAATATCTAAACTTTGTCGAGGTTTTCCCACATAAATTAGTGGCAATAGAATCTTATTCATATTTTGTGGGTGAATGAAACATTCTCGCCATGCAAAACATATATTTTTATTGATAAAACTTAATTTGAAATCAATGTTTACAAATTTTAATACGATGCGAATTGTCGGATACATTCGTAATTTCAATTTGACACTGAGCTGAATATACAGTTAGATAAATAATTCTACTTGAAGGTATGCGCACACTCAAAAAGTGTATGGCCAAGTTTTTTTTCTAATATTTTTATGAAATTGAATTACCGGCGGCTGAGTATACTCTAAATTACGAGAAATTTTACTCCTCAAAATGCTTATTCATTGAATATCTACAAGAACCCAGTTTGATAGAAATTTCTTTGTGAACTCTTTTTTGATTTAATGTTGGTAGAATAATGTACATGCACCCTCAATTCGTCGAAGCCATTTCTCCTATTTCAGTTGATTCAATTCTCGGGTTTTTTCGATTGCAGCCGAACTGAATGAATTGTCAAAACAAGACTAATAATCTGTGTTTTGATTCATTTTCGGAGTGATTTACGGGCGAATTTTGTAAGTTACTTGTGTCAGACGAATTTTTCAACGATAAAAATTACAAATCGTGAGTGCTACTTTATTTGTGATTGTGGAAAAGCGCAAAGACAATAGTGACAGTGATTTTTACAGACAAATATAGACAATGAAGAATGTAATTTTCACTTGCAGAAATCATACTTGTTCGCGGCCATCCGGGGTGTCGTTTCATAGGCAGGGTTACCAGACGTCCCGGATTTCCGGGACATGTCCCGGATTCGGGCCTCCGTCCCGGAGTCCCGGATTTTTTTCGAAAATCATCAAAATGTCCCGGATTCCGAAAAACCTGATTTTTTTCTAAAGAAAAAATGTGCTGCAATACTACCACATCTTTCGTGATTTCATTCAATTCAAACGCGTGTGACAGTGAAAGCCTCGATTTGTTTCAAATATTAGCGCGCGCAAAATTCATTAAGGTAGGTACAATATTATTATGTTTTCATCATCGAAATGCATCGAAAACCCTAATATAGAAATGGACTACTATTGTGCTACTGCGCATCCATCCCGCAATGAAGAGAGGACGATATCCCATAGGCGAATTCTCATTGGTTTGACAGGAACGGATATTGGTATATAATATATATGCATCTCTCCCTCTCTTTCCACAAGCGTGATTGTCGCGCAGGCGCAGCCCACGCTAGCAGTCCATTTATACATGTCGATGGTTTTCATTGTCCGCTGTTGTCTTGTCAGCTGTCGAGCTGTCATTTTAACGTCCTTTCACAGAAGTATTTAATTATTAGCATTGTTTTCTTGAGACGTCAAGGCATGTGAAATACAAATATACATTTGTATTTTTTTAACATGCCGAAACGAAAAAGTACGTTCAGCGACGAGCTTGCAAAGAAATTTACTTGCTTCAGTAAAGTGTCATCAGACAATACAATACAATATAATACCAAAATTGAATAATATGAGATTTTTTATCGAATAAATACTAAGCCTTTCGTTTAAGATATCTATCATTCAAAAATGTTCTCCAGTGATGATATTAAGTTAAACTTATAATTTCAAGGTTAAATTTTAGATGTGTAAGTTAATTGCATTTGAACTATGGAATTTCTTTTCTGAGTGTTTTCTTGTTTGACGAATAAATGTTTGAAACTTAAATTAATTTTCTAAAAAATTGTTCGAATATTTGAAGTCTTACGGGGGGAATCCTGCGTAACAGACCCGAAATAAGGGTCTATTTGGAGATGTTTTTGGAGATGAAAAAAAAGGATTGTCTTTCCGAAACTTTTTTGGTTGATTAGGCTACTTTTGCAATATGACAAAAATTTATGGTTGACTCCTACGACATTAATATTTTGATTTATGAGGGCGATATATTGATTTTATTTCGGTTTTTAGGCGCCAAGTTACGGGTCTAGGACGTACATTACATGTTTTTTAGATATCGAGCTTTCGTTTAAGACAAAAATTTAAAAAATGATTTTTTTGATCTGGTGCACGGGATTTCCCCCTTAACTCGAAAAACCATGAAGTTCGGAAAATATAACTGTAATGAGTATTGTTTTCTTTTGTTTTGAATAGGGGCCAACGATTTAGAGAATCATGTCAAAAGTGATAAACACCGCAAGTCTATCCAAGCAGCATCCACGTCAAAATCGATGTCTAATTTTCTTATACCAAAATTCACTCCATTGGATAAGAAAATATGCGCTGCTGAAGGAGCTCTAGCATACCATACTGTGAGGCACCATCACAGTTTTCTTTCTCAAGATTGCACAGCTGCTTTGTTACGTGAAATCTTTCATGATTCGTCAATCGCAACAAAAATATCGTGTGCCAGAACGAAGACTGAAGCCATCGTATGCAAAGTCATTTCACCTCACGTACAAGACATTATCAACCAGGATCTCCAGAAAGTTCCCTTCATCGGAATAAGCACGGATGGCAGTAATCATGGACATCATAAACTATTTCCTATAGTCGTCCAATACTTTGATTACACGAAGCATGGAATTCAAGTTAAAATGCTAGATCTGCAAGAGACAACAAATGAAAAAGCAGCCACTATTGCGACCCTTCTTGAAGATACACTTCGCCAGCTCAAGATTGAAAAGAAATTGACGGCTTTTTCTGCTGACAATACCAACTCGAATTTTGGGGGTCTGCATCGGAGAGGAGAAAATAATATCCATGCTCTTTTGAAGGAGAACATCAATTCCAGTGTCCTCGGAGTTGGATGTTCGGCGCACATTCTTCACAACAGCGTTCAACATGGTCTTGGAAGATTTGTGTTATTTGATATAGACACTTTGGCCTTCAAAATTTATCAGTATTTTTCTATTTATACTGTTCGCACAGAAGAGTTGAAAGAGTTTTGCGAATTTGTTGAAGTGTCTTTCAGAGAGATTTTGTATCACAGCAAGACCCGGTGGCTGAGTTTACTGCCAGTTGTACATCGTATTCTACAAATGTTCCCTGCTTTGAAGGCTTACTTTCTTTCTCAAGAAAAACCACCAGCGGTCATTGAAGCGTTTTTCAGACATGATTTCGCAGAATGCTATCTTTTATTTGTGCATTCATTAATGTCAGTTTTCGACGATAATGTGAAGAAGTCACAGAAAAAGAATAGCAGCGTCATTGAAATTTTGAACATCGTGGATGATTTAGCTCAAGCGGTGAGGGATCGGATTGAAGCGAAATTTCTTCCACTTGGCGTCAAGTCAATTCTTTCGAAATTGCGCTCAGAAAAGAAGGACAGAGAATGTGATGATTTCACAGCAAGAGTTTTGATGGTTTATGTGGAGACGGAGGAGTATCTGCTGAAATGGACGGCCTCTCTTGCTGAATTTCGAGTATTTAATTTTTTTTACATTCATTAAATTTTTGTTGAACAGTTATAAAACATTTTCCAACTCATTCCAGATATTCAAGCGGATAGATTTTCAACGCGATGTTCCATTCACCTTCGATTGCATTGAGAAGTCCGTGCTGTATTTGCAAGAGAAAGGAGTGGTTTTTGATGAATCAAAACTTTTTGACCAGGCCATGAATCTTGTGAGATACATTCAAAAGAAGCAGGAAAATAACGACCTTTATTTCAGAGAATCTTGTAACGACAAGATGTGCCAATTCTTTCACGCAAACGATTCAAAGAGCGATGCTTTTTCTGAAATTTTGAAAATAGCTGAATTTTTTTTCTCCATTCCCGGGCACAATGCCAATTGCGAAAGAATTTTTTCGTTGATAAAATCCCAATGGACTGATGAACGCAACCGACTCTTGGTAAAAACAATTCGCGACATCTTGATGATTATATTCAATTTTACCGAGATTGACTGTAAACAATTTTACAAATATCTTCTTCAGCCCGAAAATTCAAAAATCATTCATAACATTCGTGACTCTTATAAATATTGTTAATTAACCTGACTCATGAATGGCTATTTAAATTAGTCATTAAATTAGATTAATTAAAATGTGCAAAAATAAATGAACAAACTTGTTGCAATAGTAAAGTCTTTTTTCTTTCGACCCCTGGCTCATTTCAAATAATATAATAATCTGATATCATAAGCTTCTAGATCTCTCCTTTTTTTTTTAGCTCTTTCAAATGTCCCGGATTTTGAACCGACCAATCTGGTAACCCTGTTCATAGGTAAATTTTAGATAGTTTATTAATTTTTAACTTTTGCGTTGATTAGGTCAAGATAGATGCCTTTTTCAATAATAATGTAGAAATAATTGGTTTGTCGGTCAATAAGATTGTTTACAAAAGCGTGGCTTAATCTTCGGCTCGAGCTTTTGACACTCACCTGAATTTTTTGTGCGTTAAACTTTCGCGAACCCATTGGTATTTGTTGGTATTTGTAAATTTTTGCAAATGTTTGTAAAAAGGGGGCGGTTACGACGCAAAAGTGGCTTATCGCCCTCTCTATATCTAATAACTCTATGAGTGTTTTCAGGCATGCATGGCTCCAAGTTGAATGAAAATATAATTCATTGTTAGAAATAGACACATCATCTGTTGCATGGAGAATAGAGCCCCTTCATAAGCTCTATTCTTCATCATAGTCAGTAGATTGCCGTTGGTACAACTGTGCGTTATAGTCAACTTTTATTTGAAAATAAATACTGAATACTACTGTAAAGCATCGCTCCGGATCTTTTCGCAAAGACCGAAGACAGAAGAAACTACCGACCAAAAATTAATATTCTGCCGAAAAACTTTCCGACGAGAGTATTAGTTCGTGTGCCAAAAAATTGAAAACTGATCGTGAGACCTCTGCACCAGAAGATTCAAACATCAGATATCAAATTTTAAATTTCGGGACTGTGTTTTCTGCTTTGTCGGGATGTATGAAGTGCAAAGAGTGTGATAGTGATGTTCAATTTACTACAGAAAGAACTAGAGGACTCGGTTTTAAATTGTAGTTTAGTGTTAATCGTGCAAACCGACTTTCATTCCTCCGTGCCCGTACAATACAGCTTATGAAATAAATACACGATTTTTTGTTATGCGTTTCTTGGGGATTGGTTTGCGTGGAGCCATGAAGTTTTTTCGACTCATGAATTTACCGCGTCCGCTTCTACAAACGACGTATGATATGATAATTTATAATATTTACCCTGCTGCCTCAAGTATTGGTGAATTGGCGTAAAAGAAGAACAACAAGAAATAACACAACAAAATTCGAGTGCTGACGCATCGAAACTGACTATTTCAGGAGATGGCATGTGGCGAAAATGTGGTCATACCTCATTGTATGGAGCTGCGATTCTCATTGGTCAATATATAGGCAAAGTTGTTGATTTTCTTGTAAAATCTTCTTATTATGCTCAATGCAACTATTGGAATGAACACCAAAATACCGTGCAATCAGAGGAATGGATCCAGAAGCAACTTGTGAAATTAATCATACCCGATCGTCAGACAGGATAGAAATAGATGCCATATCGGAAATGTTTTCAGGATCTGTCGAACAGCATGCAGTTATGTACATTAATTATGTGGGGGATGGCGACTCTAAAACGTACATGGGAATAGTAACGGCTGCACCGTACAGTGATGAAATTGAAATCATCAAAAAATAATGCATGGGACACGTTCAAAAGCAAATTGGAACCCGTCTTCGTGAATGTATGAAAAAGAATCCTGGAACAGACGACAAAAACAAATTGACGGCAAAGCTTATGGATAAACTGAGTGTGTACTATGGTTTAGCGATTCGCAGAAACTGTAACTTCGGGATGACACGAAGGCAGCGATATGGGCAACATTTTACTATTACAGCTCAGCAGACAGCAAGCCTCAACATCATTTCTACCCTGAAGGTCCTGAATCGTGGTGCAAGTGGCAACAAGCGAAAGCTAAAAACGAACTGAAAAATTTCTGTCACGATCATGCTGCATTGCCGGAGATTGTGTTAGATGTTATCAAACCAATATACAACGATCTCAGCAATGACAAATTGTTAGAACGCTGTGTTGGCGGCTATACTCAAAACTCCAATGAAAGTTTCAACCATATTATTTGGAAAATAGCTCCACAAACGATGGACAACGGGGCCAAACTCGTTAATATTGCTACATGTACGTTTAACAATGCTGTCACGTCATTATTGGAAAATTTAGAGTGTACTGGGAATTCCAGTTGGATCAGGAGCGCACTTGTACACTACGCAAGAAGACGAAAATCCCATAGCAAAAGCCGAGTTCCAAGCACACACACAGACAAAAGAAAGTCGAATACGGCATCGGCAAGATAATTTAGATGCCATGGGAATTTTGTCGACCGTAGAAGACCTACACTATGGGCCTGATATCGATGATTCCATGTAAGTTGAAAAATTTTATGATTTATTCATTCCCAAAACTTCAAACGCGTTTTTCTCAAAAACACGTTTTTCGAATCGGTACCCAAAATTTCTCAAAAACCAATAAACCGATTGCCTTGAAATTTTTTGTGGCTATAAAAAAAAAAAAAAATTTAGATTGCAATCGTAAATTTTTTCTTATTTGTATCATAATTACAAACAAAGGAAGAAATGACAATAGTTAATTTTAGGACCTTCGTAAGACTTGGATTATTTCTTATACATTTAAACTTACTCTAATCTACTATTTGGACAATTTGGAAATATATAAAATGAAGTGCTGAAAAAAATCACATTCTTTCCTTCCAGCAACCATTTTTCTTTCAGGAGGAAATGGCGCGAAGGTAAGTGCATGAGGATGTAGGACCAAAATTGTGTTTCGTCGCTCGGGTTCCGCGGTGCAGTAGTTTTGTTCCGGTAATAATTTGTAGTCGTGTCGCGGACTACTAGTTCGGTTTTTCGGGTTCGCGTGTTTTACGGTCGCAAAATTAAAGTAGTTTGTTTTTAGGCACCGCGGTATATCGGTTCGCGAATGCGCGTTTGTCGTCGGGTGTACTTAGATTTTGAATGGTAGATCAAAAAAATAACTTAAAGTAAAGTAGAATATTTCGAAACGTCGCACAGGAAAATCGGGTTTTTCGGTGACTGGTTCAAAATGGAAACCAAGAGCGGAAGTTCACTTGGGTCCGACCCACGTCCGCAATCCTCGCCGCACTGAGCTAGCTAGCCAGCAGCCACCAACGCGAGTGAATTTCCGAGTGGCCGAAAGGTTGACCCGCTGGGGTATATTTCGTTGCCACGTCTCGAGGACTGCACGTCCAAGTGTCGGTGCGAGGCCGACTTTCATCCCGAGTCGTCGCCGTGACGACCTGGGATTCTAAATCCATTACAATGGCGCCCAACGTGGGGCCCTCTAACCGTTAGTTTTCGGTCAGTTTCTGACCTAGCATGATCAATTCGATCCGGATGTACTCCGAATGAGGACGCCCACACACGGAGTTGTGAAAATTTGTGTCTAACACCAATGAGTCGCTTCACGCGAGCCGTATCGTTCACTCTCCGCTCTATTTTTTTTTTTGATTTGATTGATACGCGATAGAGTTTCTCCGACGTGTTGTCCTAGGTTGAATGACCAGTAAGGACGGTTGGGCTTTTGATGAGAACGGCTACTAGTGGTGTCGTACGCCGCTAGATAGACTCTCAAAAGTACCAACCTCCCTCTTTACTTTTATGTATCGGAGGAACTCTCGTTTTTTTTATGCGTGATAAGGGGTGCTAGTACTTGTCATAGGATTTTTTTTCCGTTACTCACTTTTTGTTTTAAAAGCTAGTTATTACAAATTTGAGGCCCAAAAACTATTATATATATTCAAATGACCGCCATTTTGTTATAAATCCATATTTTCAAAATCGGCTCTGACAAGTACTAGATTATAGAATTTTTTGTTTCAGACGATTTTTGAATATACGCCAGTGGGTACCGTGAACGCCGATTTTCTCAAGGACCTCCAAGGATCATACGATATCCTTTTATACGTTTGATATTTTTACATAAAAAAATGTTCACATATTTTTGAATGTGTGTACTTTTAGATAATAAAAACTCTGATCCAAAATTCTTAGTATTTTTCTTTGAAAAAATTCACAAATATGACTTTTTACGGCTTTTCGGTGTATATCTCCCCTTAACAGATATATCTTCTACGTTTCCTAATTCTTTCACGAACACATTAATTTTCAAAAATGTATTTTGATCTAGTTGTTAAACAAAGCTGTGAAAAAGGAAATCGAGGTGAATAAGGAAGCTGGCAATGAAGCTGTGATTTTGACCTGGAGATGGCTCGTTGATGAAAAGAGGTTTTACATCGTTTGTTGATGTCATTTCAATTATAGGAAAATTCACAGGTAATGTTATTGACCTACAGGTGAAGTCATCATTTGGTTATACGTGTACCCAAAATAAATCGCGTTTAAATGTTGTTTAATTTCTCAAGTAGTATTATGAGCATAAGTTCGAGTGCTCTGCTAGCATGAAAGATCCTCCATTAAAATACAGACTGATGGAGCCGTGGAAATTTGTAAAAGATCCAAAGACTTATTAAATTTAATTTATGGATAAAATATTGGTGACAGTGACAGCATTTTTTTTTTTTTCAAACTGGACAGATTCTAAAGTTCAACGCAATGAATTCATAATACAAAAATTTATAAAACAAAAATGTTGAACATGAACTCATGTTCATTATAGTTATATTAAAGAATGTAAACTTAGATATTTTAAGCCAGGCAAGTGATCCGGCCTAAGACAGGCATTCAGCGGAAAAGCCAAGTCTCGAACTGAAGTATGGATTGCCAGAAGTTCCTGCGAGACAGCACTTTCATCTCCTCTAATCTGTGAGCACTAGATGTCCACTCATATAAATCTGTTTGGATTTATTTGGTGGGTCATAAGACAAGTGAAGTTGGGTTTACTCCAAAGGGTATCGCCAATTGTTTTGTCGTTTCCTATTGTGTCAAAGAAGTTTAGAGCTCTAACCCTGCATACCTTCCTACTGCCTCTATTGTCATGTCTTTATAGATGTCCATATTTCTAATGCGCCCTGGAGTTCATGAGACTCATCTTATCACTCGGCTTTGGAAGGGCTGGAGTTTATTTTGTTTGTCTTTGTCTGGCTAAAAGACAAATATCGCAGAGTAGCGTCGGTTGTATGATTCGTTTATAAATGGTGTTTTTTAGAGGTATAGAACTATAAGTTGGACACAATTTTAATGCTGCACAGGGAGTGACAGCTAACATGCGTTGTATGATTGATTAGATTTGCCATTTTATCATAAATAGGTTGACGTTTGAGCAACGTCTTCCAATTGTGCAGATTTACTTCAAAAAGAACGGTTCTGTTCGAAAAACTCATCGCGCATTCCGTCAACTCTATGGCCAACACAATTGCCCATCAAAACAATTAAAGTGAAAGTCCTCCAGTCCCACAATCCTCCAATAGGCGGAAATCTCCCATATCGGGCAAATTTTCTTTACACCCGCTTTTGGATTCGTTTTTGAAACAAATTCACCTCTAACAAGTGGACGCTCCATAGACGGTCGCGGACACCATATTTCTGTACATTTGATACAAAAAAAACTCCTCACAAGCGGACGCAAAACGTATTTTACCAAATATTACTACGAAAAATGAAATCAAATCGGGAATTCCCCTTACATGAATGTTGTTGAATGTTTGAAGAAGACGTTGGCTGGAATGTAAAGCAGGACTCCCCATTTTAGAAAATAAATTGTTTTGTGTGTGACTGTTCTTCGATATTCTGGTTTGATTCTATGCTTGTTGCTTCAGCATAGTCCGCGAGTGTTATACGGCGATACGATAATGTATTTTAAAAAGAAAAGCTATCAGTTCGAAAGTTTGCTAAGAGGTGATGTTTAGTTATTAAGGTAAGTGAAAAAGACTACATTTTTCTTCTTTGAAAGGTTTGCTATTGCGAAAACTCAAGCGGCAAATATTATTATAGCGAAAACAATCAATTGGGATATTCTGGATATATTTATTAATTGCCAATCAATTGGGATATTGTGAATTTTTAGCGTCGAATGGATGGCTGGAAAAATGAGTTAAAAGGCACAATATAACATTCAAGTGCATAACTGGCGAAGCTTCAAAAGTTGATCAGTTAAGGGGAAAATTGCTAACTATGTTGTCTGGGTATAAATCCCGAGGATATTTAAAATGCTGATGAGAATGGCCTCTTTTTTCGTGCTTTATCCGAGAAAACTTTCGCCTTTCCGAAAAATGTACGTGTGGCAAACTGTCGAAAGAAAGGCTGACAGTTTAATTTTGTGTGAATATGGCAG
This sequence comes from Stratiomys singularior, assembly GCA_954870665.1. Taxonomy (NCBI): domain Eukaryota; kingdom Metazoa; phylum Arthropoda; class Insecta; order Diptera; family Stratiomyidae; genus Stratiomys; species Stratiomys singularior. The sequence continues at coordinate 108,642,839 of OX940877.1, read as the reverse complement.
GGGAGAAGGAAATGCTAATAGTCATAGGTAAACGAGCCCGTCCTCGCGTTTTCAAAAATCTTCGCTTGCAAACTATACCTGCCAATTGGAAGTCGAACCAAAAAGAATGAATGACACGGGATTTTATGTTCGAATGGCTACAGCAAGTGGACAGGAAAATGAAAATTCAAAAGAGAAAAGTTGTTTTGTTTTGGGATAATGCGGCATCTTATCCTAGAGATTTGAAATTAACACATGTTAGCATAATTTTAGCATTCTTTCAAAAATTGACAGAACCAATTCAGAATCAGAACTCGAAAAAACAATAGATGTTCTTGACGCTTTATGCTACATCAAAGCCTCCTGGAATATGGTTGATGAAGCGACTATCAAAAATTGTTTTAGAAAAGCAGCATTCGAACAAAAAACTCTCAATATTTTAGAATTTGATGCCGAAGATGAACTACTCTTATCAACATTACAAAAGTTACAAAAAGTGTTTGTCAATTTCAAGAACCAAATTCAGAAGAATTCTTAAATATTGATAAGACAGTACATACTGAAAATGACGATTTTGAGATTCGAATTGAAAATCAAATTGACACTGTAGACGAAAATGATTCCGATGACGAAGAAACCATTCAAAATATTGATCCCATATGAAGCAATTCGCAAAAGATGACTATGTAGCATATCAAATGGAAACAAATTGAACCATGAACCGTTCCCGCACCACGTTTACTCCTACTGATAAAACGAATCCATCCAGATGTCGTACAGTGCGTAATGAAGAAACCATAGTAGCTGTAGAGCGTAGTATTGATAAAAACCCAAGTGGGTCCATTCGACATCGTGCTCAACAATTAAACCTGTGCCCATATACATTAAGGAAGATTTTATGGACGGATCTTGGTTTGTGGGATTACGAAATCCAACTCGTGCAGGAATTGAAGCCAAACGATCACCGAGCACGGCGTAGATTCGGCGTATGGGCCCAAGAACAAATTGCTGTATAGTCCGAATTTCATAAGAAGTTTTATTTTAGTAATCAGGCTTATTAATGATTAAATAGCTAAGTCAGTAAAAACGCAGCCGCGTTTGGAGTGATGAGCAAGCTTGGGCGGTTGTCCAAACGTGGTTACATCCGGAGAGAGACACTGTTTGGTTTGCTTTATGGGCCCGTGGAATCATTTGTCCATATGTCTTCAAAAACGTTGCTGAGAATATCATTTCAATCAGGGGTGACCCCGCTATAAAGCCGTCATTAATGACTCGCGCGTTCTGGAATCGATCCACCATAATGGAGGGACATCTGCTTTCAACAGGATGATGCTTCATACCATACAGCTTATGCAACCATCGACTTATCGAAAGAAGCATTTGATGAGCGCATAATTTCTCGTTTTTGACCTGTGAAATGACCTGCAAGATCTTGTGATTTAACACCGCTAGACTATTTCTTGTGTGGATACGTCAAATCACTCTTCTACGCCGACAAGCTCAAGACGCTTGAAGTGCGTCCTACACGTGAAAGTGTACACACGAAGTGAAAAAAAATCTTTTCTTTGTAAAAGAAAGAAAAGAATAGAACAAAAAAATAATGCACTCGAAAAAATGTTGTCCATTATAATCAGATGCTTCAATTTCAGCTCCCATCGATCAAACAACTAAATTAACTTGAAAATTGATAAGAGAAACGTCGGGTTTGAGGGGAAGGTAAGGTATTAAAAATTTTTTTTTGCATTTTTTTTTTTTTTTTTGAATTGAATGCATAATATGTGAAGAATATTGTGTCAAAATTTCAAATCGATTGGAGCAAAATTGACGAAGTTACGAGTATTTTTATACCTGTCGGATTTTAATCCCTACCCGACCCGAGCGCGCTATTGTTACCTGGCAGAAGTTTCGCTCTCTATATAATACCTAATCTTACCGTCCTGTTCTATTTATAGAAATTTCGACTTAAGTACAAACGTCCTTATACCTGTACTGCATATTTTGTCAGTGTAGAGTATAAAATTTAGTGTAGCAGTAAATATTCTATCGAGTAGCCGTACACGTGCGTTCCTATTTTCGCATCATTTTAGCTCCGTTTTCATTAACTTTTGTGTTAAATTGTTACTAAAATGCCTAAAAAAATACAAGATCTGATAGACAATCAGCTGGTTTGAGATTATATCGACCTAGAAGAGTTGTACCTCCGCAAAAACGTAAAAACGAAGGCATTTCAACAAGAAGCGCGTCAGCTAAAAAAATTAAAGTGACCGTTGAAAATCAAGTTACGGAGGATCTTGAAAAAAATTATAGGATAATTGATTTTTTATTAGTGTTTTCAAAAATTGCTACGCTAGTGAAGTGTGTGGAATGTGATGGAAAAGTAAATTTTCATTCGACTAAGAAAGAAGGTCTTGGATTTAACATCAAAGTGTCATGCGAAAGCTGTAATCAGATTACAAATGTTCCGTCAAGTGCAAGAATAAACTCTGGTATTTTCGAAGTTTGTGATGAGGATATTAGGCCTTGGATTAGTTGGCTATGAAAAGTTCTGCGGCTTGATGGATTTGTCTAGTAGGTTTGTATCAACACCGACGTACAATAATTACGTGAAAAAAATGTGCTCGACTGTAAGAGAAGTAGCGAATCGATTTTTTTTATCTGCTACAAAAGAAGAAAAAGCAGCAACAGCCGAAGATAAAAAGACTGAAGATGCCGACGAACTCACTGTATCAGGCGACGGAACATGAAAAAAAAGAGGCTTCTCACCTTTATTCGGCGTCACCTCGTTAATCGGTTACTTTACAGGTAAAGTTCTTGACATTTTTGTCAAAAGTTCATACTGCCATGAATGTAAAACTTGGGAACATAAATTAAACTCTGCCGAATACGAAGAGTGGCATGAAGCTCATGTAAGTGCTGGAGAGTGTCGGGCAAATCATACTGGTGCAGCTGGAAATATGGAGGTCGAAGCGATAAAAACCATGTTTCAACGTTCGGTAAAGAATTGTGTACGATATCGCAACTATATCGGCGACGGTGACTCTAAAGCTTACTCCGGGTTAGTGAATTGTAAACCTTATGGTGATGATTTTTCAATAGTGAAAAAATAATGTGTAGGACATGTTCAAAAAAGAATGGGCACTCGTCTACGTGAAATAGTCAAAAATACCGTTGTAGATATTGAAACTAAGGCTGGAAAGAAGATCAAAAGAAAGAGTCTGTCTGGTAAAGGGAAGCTTACGGCCAGAATGATTGATAAACTGACGGTATACTACGATTTGGCTATTAGACGTTACTCTGATTCCATGGAAAATATGAAGAATGCTATCTGGGCAACGTTTTTTCACTACAGTTCGACGGACGAGAATCCACAGCATAAAAAATGCCCGAGCGGCGCGGACTCCTGGTGCGAATGGCAAAAAGCTGCAGCTGCTAATGCATTGGATTCGTTCAAACACACGTACAGTGCTCTTCGTGCGGATGTTTTGAATGCCATCAAGCCTATTTATGAAGATCTGAGCAAAGATGCCCTCCTGGAGCGATGTGTCGGAGGCTTCACGCAGAACAACAATGAGAGTTTAAACCAACTTATTTGGAAAATCTCACCAAAACACTTGGGTGGAACCTCTGTCATCGTTGAAATTGCAGCGTATGTGGCAGCCAGTGTCTTCAATGAAGGTTCTTTTGCTTTACTAACCTTCATGCAAGACATGGGAATCAGTAGTGGATCAAGTGCTCATGACTGGGCGCGATCAACTGACTCCATACGTATAAGCCAAGCAGAGCAGGAAGCTGAGAGACAAATTAAAGAAGGCAGGATTCGTCGTAGACAGGAGCAAAAAGGTGCTTTAGACATCATGGATGATAGCAACATCCTTTATGGACCTGGCATTGATGATTCAGTGTGAGGTTAGCCGATAAAATTTGCTTATGAACGTTTTATACCAGATTTTTTAGTGTTCAAAACTTTAAAGCGTTTTCCCCAAAATCACGTTTTCAAAGTCGGTGCCCCTCCTAACTTCAAAACTACTGCACCGATTCTTTTGAAATTTTGAACACTATTTCTGTACATAATTTATGAGGTAACGCTGAAGAGTTTTTTTTCAAATTTGTGAATAATTTTTATTTTACACTAACAAATTAGCTGATTTTTTTTAGCAAAAACTCGCGTTTTTCCCTTCAAAGTGTTCCAAAAAAGTGAAACATTAAAATTTCGAAGAACCCTCCCAGCGTTACCTGGGGAAAACTATTATCTAACGAATGAACGTTGACTTTTTGATTTCAGATGATCCAGCACCAAGTTATGGGGGGCACCGCGATTCTACTTTTTTCCGAGACACGTCCGAATAATTGCTGCCATTGCCGTGTTTTTTAATATTTCTTCGTGAAAATTTTATACAATATTCTTCAAATGTCATACTTTAATGTACTATTGGTTTTAATAAAGAGATTTTAACTGTGTCGTCACGAAAAATTCACAAAAACATGCCTTGTTTCGTACGAATTAACCTTACCTTCCCCTTGCAATAAAAAGATATCCAGATTTAAAAAAAAATTCGAAATGAGATCCTTACCGGTTACCACCGAATTTATAACGATACTCAAATCCGAAACGAATATTGCAATCCAGACTGGTGCGAGTTTTTTTTTTAACAGAAGAAAAAAAATTATTGACATTGGAAAGTTTCCGAGTCACTGAGTCTGGAAGATCTGTTCAATAGATATCTGGGTTGTAATACACAAACGCAAATGAAAATTACAACAATTTGAGGTGGGACATTACTCCGGAATCAAAATTAGCTAGCAGAGAATAATAGAAATTACTGCTTAGTTTGAAGCACCCACATTTTATGAAGGTGCCAGACTTTATCTGGTCATTATGGATTCATATGGAAATCAGTCAAGCAGCAACGACTTGGGCAAGCGCAATTGATGAGGCCGGTATACATCAAGTAAAACGGATCAGCACTGATCAGTCAATGGATTTAATCAATGAGAATAAGATTCATGTACAAAAAAAATTGGTAATAAACCTATAAAAATGCATAAAAGAACATTTTGTTTTTGCTGTCTTCTTCAATATTCACAGAATAGTGTCCAAACGAATTTTTTAAATAAATTTTGGGTGGCAACACTGCCAGCTGAGAGATATTCGCCTGCAACATAATCGACTACAAGAGCGTGCCGCGAGCAGACATGACTTCGTTTCGTTCTTCGTAATTATTAAATTCATTCATCTTAAATACTGGATTTTATAACGAACATTTTCAATCCTCCGACAAGTGGACACCTCCGATAGCCGGACAACAAAACTCGCGCCACGAGTGTCCGCCTATGTGAGGTTTCACTGTAACTCGATCAATCATGAACCGTTTCCGCACCACGTTTACTCCCACTGATAAAACGCACCCATCCAGATATCGTACAGTGCGTAATGAAGAAACCATAGCAACTGTAGAGCGTAGTATTGATAAAAACCCAAGTGGGTCCACTCGACATCGTGCTCAACAATTAAACCTGTGCCCATACACATTAAGGAAGATTTTATGGACGGATCTTGGTTTGTGGGATTACGAAATCCAACTCGTGCAGGAATTGAAGCCAAACGATCACCGAGCACGGCGTAGATTCGGCGTATGGGCCCAAGAACAAATTGCTGCATAGTCCGAATTTCATAAGAAATTTTATTTTAGTAATCAGGCTTATTAATGATTAAATAGCTAAGTCAGTAAAAAACGCAGCCGCGTTTGGAGTGATGAGCATGCTTGGGCGGTTGTCCAAACGTGGTTACATCCGGAGAGAGTCACTGTTTGGTTTGCTTTATGGGCCGATGGAATCATTTATCCATGTCTTCAAAAACGTTGATGAGAATATCATTTCAATCAGGGATGACCCCTATCAGGGCTATAAGGCCGTGATAAATGACTATCATTCCAGAATTAACTTGCAATGGAGAGACCTGTGCTTTCAACATACCGCGTCATACCATACAGCTCATGCAACCATCGACTTATTGAAAGAAGCATTTGATGAGCGCATAATATCTCGTTTTGGACCTGTAAAATGACCTGCAAGATCTTGTGATTTAACACCGCTAGACTATTTCTTGTGTGGATACGTCTTTCTCCCATCCTAGAACCGCTGGTGTACCCCGTTTCATTCTCTCTGCGTTAAATAAACGTAATTGCTTTAATGGCGTCAAGAGAAAGCTGGAGAAGTACTCCCACTGGGCGAGGAATACCCCCCAATCGTAATGCACCGCGTATGCGGGACGCTAACCGAGTGTACGGTTTTATTAAAAACCGGGTAGCCCGAGATAATGGGCCTGAAGATGAACGTTGGTCAACCCGGGCTGATTACAGTCAGGTGGATTCAAAATTTGAAAACGCGCGACAACGCGCCGAAAAAGCGAAGCCTGTAAGTCGTGGAACACCCGCATGGCGACCAAAGCGCAATATCCCCAACATTACTCCATCCACAACGGAGACGCCACCAGTGGATGATGATATATATACCGGCAATGGCCGTGGATCCATGCCATTAAAACGCACTTATGTGCAAAATCTAGAGTTTGAAAATTTCTCAACTTTAATTCGTGAGACATACCACGTTATTGAGAAATATAATCCGCGCATATCAAGGGAATGTCCATACCCAATTTTTCAACATGCAATGTGCGAATTCCTGAACGCTCGGATTTTACACCTAGCGAAGTTTAGTCTACAAGCAGTTGAACTTGCTAATCTCGCAGGGCCTTATGAGGTGCTAAATCCCGACAAATTCAAACTGCCAAAGCAGATTTTTGATTTTATCAATAGTATAGGTGACGCCTCATTTACAAGTGGTGATATTATCAAATTTCATATCCCTGAATCCTCAATCCCACTTGGACCTTTACAACCAGTCGAATACGCTGATGTTGGACCTGGAACCTATGGAGTGCCAACACGCTATAATCACAATGCATATGAATACAATTTTTCACCATACGTCACTATGCGCTACGTACAAGAGTCATCAAAGCCATGCAACTCTAGTGATTGGAATCCTTTCCCAATTGATTGGTTACCAACTGGTACCATTATTAACGAAAATCTCCTTGGTTACAAACCCCTAGTACATATGTATCAGGAGGCGATGGCTAAATGCGCTGAAATAAACATACAAAAGCTTCCAATACGTCACATAACACCGGTGGTGAAAGACATGATCGATAGAATGAATCAACCTACTTAAGATTAAGATAATTAAGATTCTCAACTAATGCATTATTAGTGTTCCTCACTTAACATAAATAATGGAAATTATGATTTATAGGGTAAACTAATTTCCCTAAGATTGATTTATCTTTAGCGGAAAGCATTGAACTTTTAATAATAATTGAATAATCTCGAATTGATTTCGTTTCTCTTTTGACGACTGTTGACTGATGACACTTTATGGATTATATCGAATTAATTAATAATTAACAACACTTCTTTTGATCGCAAGACTATTTAAGGAGCCAAAAGTATAATAGTTAGTGAGTTAGTTAGATAGCCTTCAGTTTGTAAAGATCTTCTTTTTAAGGAATTCTGTATTGAATAAAGTAATTTTTTGGGTGGGTGTTTTTTAATACCTGACGATAATTCCTCACAACTAACGTGATAATTTTGTGCTTTGTTGTCTCTGCGTATATATTCTTGTTTTTTGTGTTTATGCAACAATTGGTAAGTTATGATGTTACTTTTGTTTATTTTGTTGATGTGAACAATTTTCTTCTGTATAAAGGTATATAATTGCTGAAAATTAACAATGGATCCAGAAGGAAGAGAAAGACAACAGTTTTTATCAATTCTCGAGCAGTCTGGTTCGAAGAATCAATCAGAGAGTAACGGCGATATTGGAGAAGAGGATCATATTAGTGGGCAAAGTCAGCCAAGCGATACAGAACAAGAATGTTGAGAAATTTACAACATTCTGCTTTTTGAAATTCGTAGGCAATTGCATTCGAGCACAATCCGTGCGTCAATCCAAGGGCAAGAGCGTCCGCAATCATTTTCAGAAACTTCAAATCTTGAGGTAAGAAGTTCAGGATATGTTGGCAAAGACGGTACAGTTGGGCTGAAGACACATTTTCGGCAAAAGTTAAGGACTAGAGCTGAAAATATAATCACTCAATTGCCAGGCGTGACAAAGCAGCAAAGTCTGCTGGTTCGGAATTAGAATGCTGGGGTCTTTTGTTACTGATAACATGTTGCAGAAAATTTTAACACATAGTAATGCACGCATTCAACGTAAAATTGCATTGTGTGTAGCTATGTTGAAGCACTCTTATATGAAGGAATGCAGCATGACAGAATTGAAAGCATTTATTGGCCTATTATATATTGCTGGCCGAACCCGTTCGTGAAGACCAAATTTCAGTGACTTTGGGCTTTCGACGGCACAGGAGTACAAATATTTAGGCTTGTTATGTCTGAACGTTTCCATTTCATACAAAGCTGTTTGTCATTTGATGATGATACTTCTCGCGAGCATAGGAAACTGTTAGATAATTTGGCACCAATCAGAGATCTATTTGAAGCTTTCGTCGGAAATTGTAAAGCAGCTTATACTCCTGGTGATTGTCTAACTGTAGATGAGATGCGAATAGCTTTTGGAGGCCCATGCAAATTTCGACTGCAAAATATATACCTTCCTAACCGGCAAAACCGGCATAAAGATATTCGCTTTAGTAGATGCTTCCAATTACTACATTTTGAATCTGGAAATATATCCCGGAAAACAACCAATTGGTCCATTTGAGGCGAGCAATTGTGAATTGCATTGTGCAGCCTATTTCTAAATCAAACAGGAATGTAACTTTCGATAACTGCTCAAAGAGCACAAATTGACATCAGTTGGTACCTTGCGTAAAAACAAAAGACAGGTACCTCCAGAGTTGTCTAAAATTCGTGGAAGCGAAGTGTTTTCGTCTCGATTTGGCTACCAGAAAGACATAACTCGTGTGTCTCATTTTCCCCAAGAAAAATAAGTTCGTTTTATTAGTGTCAAGTCTACACCATAATAATGAGATTGATGATTCAAGTGGAGCAAAGCAAAACCCAGCAATCAACACATATTAAAATAAAACAAAATGTGGGGTGGATGTTGCTGATGAACTTTGTGCCACGTATGATGTGAGCCGTAATTCAAAAAAATGGCCCGTGTCAATTTTTTAAGCTATTTTGAACATTTCTGGTATTAATGGTCTTACAACACATCGTACAATTAATAAATTGAACGAAAAACGACGCCATTTTTTGAAGAAAATGGTTTCAAATGGAAAAATTAGGTCTTGCCATCGCGGTAGTGAAAATTTGCGAAAACGCCAGAATATAAATCAGGAATTATTTGCCACGAGACATGCGCAAAAGAGCTAAAGAAATCGTTGGTGAATCACCAGAAGAGCCAGATTCACCAGATTTCATGTGTGCTCTGCACAAAAGTTCGTAACACCAAACACACATGACCAAGGTTGCTTAAAATATATTTGCCCAGAACACATCATACCTTTCTGTAGTGATTGCAGTAACAACAAGGATTCTAATTTGTTTTTCCATATTTTTTCCAAAGATATTTTAGTTAAGTTTAAAAAAGTGCCATTAGTAACTAAGAAGACTGGTGACCAGCGTAGAAAATGAATTAAAACTTAAGAGACCTCATTTTCGTTATTTCTGCAATAAAACAAACTAAAAAAGAATGGTACGTTACGTTTACGACTACTTTCATCGTCTTCTGAGGATGTCAGTGATGAAGACAACGAACTTGATCACTTTTTGATTGAACAATTCGATCACAGAACAGCTGAAGATACTGACTCCGAGGACTGCGAAATTGAGAATGAAATTCCGGATACAAATACTACCTGGAATACCACAGGAGGTAACAGAAAACCTTTTCAATTTTCTGTGAATCCAGGCCAGCAAGAAATAGTACCAAGACGTTACAGAAATAACTGTTTGTATTATATGGAAACATTTCTAGATGACGAGCTTATTAATATTATAGTAACGCAAACATATTTATATGCTGAGAAATTTTTACAAAGCCATCCTAATCTAAAGTAGCGGTCAAGGTTCACGAAATGGTATACGGCTAATAACAATCTTATTACATGTTTTATCGTGCACATGATCTTGATGGGAATTGTAAAGAAGCCCACCCTTCATGTACTTTTCAAACAGGGTGTTTAGTATAAGTAATTGATATACGTAGATGTTAAGATAAAAATATAAAATACATAAAAAATAAAATTGATTTTGGTAAAATGAAAGAATGTAGAAATTTTATGGTTTTATAAGGCACAGGAAATCCCACACATGGAGAATTCTTTAGGTTAAGTTATTATATAAGGAAATCAGTAGTATAATAAAAAGCTGAGTAAGATCAGAGATTTAACGTGTTTGGATCTAACAGCTCAGTGCATCAAGTTTCCTGGATTAGGGTTTCCCAAGCCAGTCGACAAACGAAAATTATCCTTATACCAAATAGAGAACTCGCAGAATCCGGATTAGAGCTTCCTAAGCCAGTGTACGCAGCCATCTAACGGTAATCGGATATTAAAGGAGTTTATACCAGGCCCATTGCCGATCACGACTATTCCGGTATAAACATACATTTTGGTGACACCGACGTGATCAACATGGATCAACTAGCAAAGACTCAATCAGAGTTGATAAAGCAACTGAAGGCGCATAACTTAGGATACGATCAGCTAGCAGTAGAAAGGAGGACGCTTAAGCTCATGCAGGAGAAACTGAACAAGTTAGAGGATCTTTGGGAGCAGTTTAACGCAATCGATGATCAAATACGGAAGGAGCATTCCGACAGAGTGGATCACCTATATTTTACAGAAGAGGTGCGTTACTGGTGTTCGATTTGCAAAGACCCACTGTGTATAGTACCCTTTTTCGCTGAATATCACTTCACAGCAGGAATTTGAATTCTTACTTTTATATTTATAATATTTAATTAAATTTATTACGTTTTTAGTTTAATATGCATGTAATATATGCTTATGTTAACCAAATAAGTAAATATTAGTAATAAAATTTTCAATTTTATAAAATAAACCCATCTTTTTCATCAAGCGCAACTTACTCATCATGGCTCGATTCTGGCGACTCCAAACGGTATCCACTCTTGAACGAGGGCGCCACAGTTAACTGGTTAAAGGGCTAAACCCGGTGATCAGATACATATCCAATCCCTGACATTACGAACGAGTTATTGGTAGCTCAAAGTATTTTACCACTCTCGATTTGACATACGGCTTTCACCAGATCAGGATGCGAAACAGTGACATTCCGAAAACAGCCTGCTCTACAGAAAATGGGGAATTCAGTCCACTGGAGTCCACTGAATTGCCGTTTGGGCTTAAGGACGCGCCCATCATTTTCCAGAAGATGATCGATGATATGTTAAAACCTTTCATCGGAAGATTGTTTTGTTTAAATAGACATTATCATATTGGAGAAAACTGAGGAACAGCACAGCAAAAGTTGAAAACTAAACTCTTCAGCAAGCGAAGTTAAAAATCAACCTAGACAAGTCTTTATTTCTGATAACTCGTGTTGAATATTTGGGTTACATTATCCCACAAGAAGCATCCCCAAGATCTCAAAAAAGCGAAGAATTTATAAGCGTTTCTTGGCTTGGCATCCTAGGACGCAAAGATAGCAAAACCCTCAACGATTTTGACTAGAGGAGAAACCCTTCAAGTTAAAAGTAATCAGTCGAATTTCGCTGAGTGAAAGTCGATTTTCGCTGAGTGAAACCGAACTCAAAGCCGTTAATGATTCCAAAGAATGGAGGTACAGTAGAACGCCGATTATCCGAACGCCGATTAACCGAATCGCCAATTATCCGAATCGGTCCTAAGCGTAATATAAAAAATTAAAACCAAGCACTGTAAGTAAGTAATGTAATTTTTGTTTTGTTTTGTTTTGTTGTCACAAGTTGAAACTCGCTGGAGTCCAAATATATTTCAACTGTTATGGTTGAAAGCTAGAGGCAAGACACTACATGTTTTGCGTCGCGCGGCTTCCGTGAAACGCAACGTTTGTTTTTTTTTCAACTCAATAACATTGAATTACTGTTAGTGAGCTCCTCTTTCTCTCATTGTGAAGATCGCTGTTTTGAACGGTTATATGATAAGTGAATAACCAAAATGAGTGCAAAGCGGAAACGTGTCGTCCTATCACTAAAGGACAAAGTCGAAATAATCAATCAGTTAAAAAAAGGTGTGACGGGAAAGGTACTGGCAGATAGATTTGGTGTCGGGGCGGCTACAATAACTGATATTAAAAATAACAGTGAAAAAATTTTAAGTTTTGTGACTGCATTGGAAACTGATGATGGATGTTCGTCGCGAAAAGTAATGAAAAAGGCAAAGGATGAACAGCTTGAGAATGCTGTTTTTACGTGGTTTCTGCAGCAACGATCTATTGGACAACCGATTTCAGGATCGATTTTATGTGAAAAGGCGCGAATGTTCAGTGAAAAAATGGGTGTAGCTGGTTTTAAGGCAAGCACTGGATGGATCCGCAATTTCAAGAATAGGCACGGTATTCGGGAACTGGATATTGCTGGTGAAAAACTTTCTGCTGATAGTGAAGCTGCTAATAAATTTGTGGACACCTTTAAAAAAGAAACTGAAAACTACGACCCTGATCTTGTTTACAATGCTGATGAGACTGGTTTGAATTGGAAAGCTTTGTCGAGAAAAACTCTAGCATCTAAAAGAGAACAGAGTGCTCCCGGCCACAAAGTCAGTAAAGATCGCGTCACCATAATGGTCTGCGCTAACTCTACTGGTACTCAGCGCCTTCCTCTATTATTGATTGGCAAAGCAAAGAAGCCGAGGGCTTTTAAGAACGTAGCCAAGTTACCAGTGATCTACACTAATCAGAAGAATGCATGGATGGACAGCAGTATTTTTTTGGAGTGGTATGATAAAACCTTTCTTCCTGAAACAAAAAAGTTTAAAACGGAAACAGGAAAAAAGGGAAAAGTTTTGCTAATTATTGACAATGCACCAACGCATCCATCACTTGAGCTTCTCGTGAGAGAAGAAGGGAAATTTAAGTGTCTCTTTTTACCACCTAACGTCACAAGTCTGCTGCAGCCCATGGACCAGGGTGTGATTGAGTGCACGAAACGACTTTACAGACGACAGTTGCTTCGTAAATTACTTCTAGCTGAAGAGAACGACGAAGAACGAGTTTTGGATTCGTACAAAAAAATCAACTTGAAAGACTGTTGCTACATGATTGCAGATTCCTGGAACATGGTTAAAAGTGTTTCACTGAAACGAGCTTGGAATAAAATAAACGGCACATCAACGAAAGAGCAACTCGAGTTAGAAAAGCAAGCGAAAGAACGAGAATCAACCGCTGAAGTTATTGAAGACGAACAGGAATTACCGTCAGTAGAAGAGTTTGTAAACATGGCTAATGAAATCGCGGGATGTTCGGAGTGTGATGTCGCTGATATGGAAGAATGGTTGCACTGTGATAAGAACGATCAAGGGTTCCAGATACAGACAGACGATGAAATCGCAGCGAGTGCCATGGACGAACAGGATAATGAAGAGGACGACAATGAGACCGAAAGGGAAGAGGCACAAGACCAAAGTGTACCATCTCACAGCGAAGCGTTTATGTGCTTCGATAACGCCCTGAAGTGGATGGAGCGGCAACCCGAATGCGACGGTGTACAACTTCTTGCCGTCCGGCGCCTGCGTGACCTTGCCGCACGGAAACGCGCTTCAACTTCGAGGCAACTTACTCTGATCGAGATGTTCAAGTGAGCGCACGGGGTTTCGTATATCATCTGCCGCGGCACTGATGCTCTCCCTCTCTCTATCTCTAGTGCACTACTTACATATTGTAGAATTGAGTTTGTTAAATTTAATAAAGTTTATTCTATGTGTGACAGTTCGTTTTTCTTTATTACCAGTCTATGTCCGATTATCCGAATTTTCGATTATCCGAATCGACCCCGGTCCCAATTAATTCGGATAATCGGCGTTCTACTGTACTAACCTTCCTGGACTTTACGAAGCCCTTTAACTTAACCACAGTTGTTTCCAACACGCAATTGGCGTAGTGCTTTCGAAATGTGATCTCTAAAAAGACCGACAAATTAGACATATTCTGAGATCTCTAAATGCAACGGAGGAAGACTATTCTACACACGAGCGAGAACCATTGGCCACAGTGTGGGCCTTGGACAAGTTAAGAATCTTGTACGGGGCGTAAATGGTGAGAATCCTGACAAATCATCAATCACTTACCTTCGCCCTAAGTAACAGTAATCACAACGCGAAACACAAACGCTTGAAGGCAAGAAAAGAAGAATTCAATTATGAGCTCACGAGCTAATGGCAATTTGGTGGCCTTTCGAGATTGCCATGGGAAGTGAACATTCTCGTTTCAACATCGGGAACTACGCATAATATAAGGATAATACCGATGTCATCGGGCATTGTGCGGCACTGATTGATATCTTTAGGTGGCAACTAATAGTCCCCGAGGGCAATGAATTGATGTCACATGCGCACCCGTACGCTGGTTTGGATATACATTTTATCCGTCTAAAGTACATTTTGTCCCAATGTTACTAATGACATCAAAACTTCCGAAATATCTTTACAACTACTACAGATGACCAGATGTGTCAGAATACTAGCCGTATCAAAAACTCAAAGGGGCCGTTTACTTTTTTTTTTGTAAAAATTTGTAACATACAGCCATCATTTTTGCAGTTGTGGCCAAAAACACTAAAGTTTAAGTCTTAAAGTTTAGTTTAAGTTTTTAAGACACCTTTCTAAAGTTTTGGAATAATTTTGAATTCCAGAATATTTTCAATCAATAATTGATTGAAAACAAGTGGATTACAACGATATGAAGGAAGGAAAATAATTTTCAGAGTAATCCTTGAGGACTAACTGCATGTCTATGTTAACAACGCTCACCCAAAAATCAATCAATCAAGAAGAAGGCAGACTGGTGTCCTTGTGGCGATCACAGACGTATCAACGCAAAAATAATTTCTGATCGCTGCCATGAATAAACAATCAAGATGCTAAAATTGATTCGGGGAACTGTTTTATCAAAAATTGATTTGTTTCGAGCATGATATCAAATCCCTGTTCGAAGACAACATCACAGAGAGGGCGATTATAACAATCTTTGGATTATTTAAGTACCCTGTGATGCAAATTGCAAACATTTCAACGCCAATATGTTCGCTGCGAAGTATGATGTTGGCAAACCTGAGATCATTTTTCTGGGTCTTCTCATCAACAAAAATAGCATTTAACTACTTCCAGAAAAGGTGAGGGACATTAAAAATTTTCCTAAGCTAATCATAATTTAATTAAAATTTATTTAATAAAATTAAATTATTAAAACTAATGAAGAGCAAAAAGCAGTAAAGCATTTCCAATCATCACTAGATTGAAGATCATTCCTAGTTTACACCGACGAAAAGCCATTGGCATTTATGATTACGAAGAATCAAAAAAATATATTAACTTGGCAAATTTACAGATGTGCAGATATGCTATTAAGTCTGGAGGAAAAAACAATTTATCGTCTACGAACTTCTGGAGAAGTAACAACAATATAGCACTGCCATCATGCAATTCTTGAACATCAAATTCAATTCGTCATTGCAGCTTAAACTTTTCGCTGTTCCTAACACGAAACCACTGATGCCCTATTTAACTGATCGGATCAGTCCGATCATTACCAAGATACGCGATACGCGACAAGTAGCTTCTTATTTCATTAATTTCCCTCGCAGAGTGTCGACTTCTGCTTAAAATATAACCGATCATTTCATCGAGCCTTCTATCAAGAATAGTGGAAAGATGACCAACATCATATTGCTGGCCAACCAGCTAAATTCTCGCCTTAAAAGATTCTTTGCTCCTGGCGAGCACGATTTAATCACATCAAGATTCACATTCTTGGACAGATAATGGTCCTCGCAAGATATTCGTTAGTTGTTGACCTGCTGTGACAGATTCATGCGTTGGTTCGAGCTGATTTCGAAAAAAGACATAACAACCGCCGAGAAAAACAATTCGAGTCGTCTTTATTTAAGGAGCTGACGAAAATGCTCGGAATCAAGACCCTAGGAGCAGTATCATACTATCCTCAAAGTAAAGGATTGATTGAATGCACACAAAAGACGATCAAAGTGTCACAACACTAACAATTGAATCGAGTTGTTACCGCATTCAAAGAACAGATATCAAAGCCACACGAGCTGAACTTGCCTACGGAACATCATTTAGACTTCATGGAAAGTTTTTCTAGAATCAAATTAGCGAACATAACAAGTTCGTTATCAAGCTGAAGGAAACTATGCATGAATTGAGACCCCAAACAACTTCATATCAGGCTACTCAAAGAAAAACTTTTCTTCAAAAGTTCAAAACATGAGATTACGTTTTTCTCCGAAACGATACAGTGTTGCTACCGTTGACTCCACCTTACAACGGGTCATTGAAAGCAACTCGTTAAAAAGTCACCATCGACATCAACAACGAAAATGGAAATGAGCAAGGGTTTGAGTTTCCATTCAATGGCTTAAGGCAGCATTCATCACGAACGAGAAGAACAATTCATCTGATTAGAAAACTATCAAAAAGCTGATCAAAGAAGCCCATGCACTAAAGAGAACTATAAGATTTCAATCCAACCTTCCGGGTTACGTCTCACAACGTTCAGGACGTCAGAATAAACCACCAGCAAAGTAATCATCGTGACTTCTTTAATGGTGGGAGAGTAATGTGGCGAATCGACTGTATCGAATTTACAATTCGAATAACGTGGCAGATCTACAATTTGAATCTCGCGCCTACTTAATCTTGCTAATATTCAATAAAAGATAAAAAGAAGATTAATTATTTATCGACAGGGGAACAGACCACGTGTTTTATTCCGATTTAATATAATATCGTTTTTAAACTTGTAACACCGAATCATCTCTGCCGAGGAGCTCCATTTCAGGATATACAACGTCAGTTAAAAGGCCTTGCAACATTACTTAAACCTTAATTGAACCTAATGTGCCGCTTTACCATGCCAAGGCGTGTAAGTAATTCAATTAAGTGTAAGTAATGCAATTCAGTGGGAATTGTCATTAATTTTGTTCATAATATTTCCTTTTCTTGTTTTCTATTCATTTGTAACTTATAATTATTTCTAACATTATTTGGTGCTGGTCTAATTTAAAGTCATCGAGCATCGCGTTCAAGCAAAATAAGCAATCAATGGCACAAGACTTCCTCAGCTGAAACAATTAAGACTGAAAAACCTGTGGCCGCTACGCAATTGCAACAAGTAATAATCCAAACTGAAAACGTTGCATTTACCTAAAAGCCACGATTTTGGAACGGAAGCGACACTTGTCGTCCATAATTTGAGAATCAATTTATGCATCAATACGGCGGTATTTCTTTTGCTGCGACCTTTGCCTGAAAAATGCCCCAAATATAGAAGTTCACTGGATTCGCATCTGACCAAGCCATTTTGCGGCTAAAATGTAGAATGGAACGTTTTCACACAGCCATCCTTGGTCGACGCGAGTAGCATATGAGAGTGCTCCCAATAAAGCTAAATTTAATTCAATCAATAGCGTCCCAAATAAAGTTCAGCTAAAGCCAATGAATAGCAACCTAAATAAATTTCATTCGAATTCAGCTGTTGGTGCAATCTTATATGTTGCAAAATCTACTGCAAGTAACCAAGAATTATCTAGGCCAGAATATAAAATTCATGGTGTGGCAATATCACCAAGCAGTATTGTTAATTTAGCAACAATATCCGAACCAACATTAAATTCAATAGAATGTAAGAAACCAGTGGTTAGTCTGCACTGAACGTCTGCACATCTTTAATCAATAAAGTCGGTTAAGTTAAATTACTTCCAGTGTTTCTTTTTTTTAACACGGTTCATCCTAAAATATATAAGTCGCGCGCCTCTAACCTCGGTGCAGAGGTCTTGTTGGAAGGTCCATCCTCTCGTACCGAAATGTTTTGTTTTCCTTCCAGAACTCGTTCACAGTAAATATTGACATTCACCTCGATGCCACGGTCGAAAAACGGCAGAACAGAGCGGCCATCGGCCATCCGCCATCACCGCAGCTCACACCATCACAAACGGTGGTGCTTAACATCTGATAGCCACCCGAATGTCCAAATTATCGAATGACTTTTCTATTAGGAAACAGCGTTCAAGCGTAACAGCTCCTTCGTTCAATCGAGCCGATCTTTTTTCTGAGCATCGCCGAGATCTTGTCCTTTTTGGAATATGTAAGGCTTTACTTTCAACTCGTTTTCCAATATAAGCTGCATCATAGTCTTCACATGTTCAACTCACGAGCCATTCGTCTGCCGCTACGACGCGGATTTCATTGAATTCCAGCCTTCGCCTTCCAAACCACCTCAGGCACTGATACTGTCTTTCTGCGACCACCACCATAACGTTTTTGCATGCTACCAGCATCACGCCAACGAGCCAGAGTCGTACAGATACGTCGATAGTAGAGATACGAAAAATTTATTTATACTTATGTGTTCTAGAGCATTCGCGATAGCCACTTTTGGCTTTCCGACCAAATACAAAGGAATCACACTATCACGCTTTAATTCCATCGCAGATTTTTTTTTTTTTTTCGAATCGGTTTAGACGCAAATCGTTTGGCGTGCTCATAAGCAATAGTGGCGCTAGCGGTGTGGAAGTTAAAGCAGTGATTAAAATGTTACATTTCATTTGGGCCACCCTGTACAAGTATGTGGTTAACAATTTTTTCCATGAAGTTAACTTTTTTGTGAATTTAAAAAGTTTTAAATGGTTACTTTATACATGTTACATCATAAATAGTCAAAGTATTATGAAATGTTTTGTGTGAAAGTTAGAGAGCTAATATAGATCATAAGTCATTAGCCATTTGATTTTATGATAAATTTTTGGCATCGCAAAAAAAGAATTTAAATTATGAGCATTGTCTGATGAAGAAATTTGGAATCTTTAAGAGTTTCCCATCAAATGTCGAAACAAATAATGAGGAGATAGAAATTGAGCAAGTTTCTAGAGACGAAGATGTTGTTGAAGCAGAACTTGAGCTGATAGTTTGAGTTCTCAATTAAAAATTCCGAAATCTATGTTGAAAGACAATCAAACACTTATCCAGTAACTCGACATTAGAAACCGTAAGTTCAAATGTTTATGTTCAAAGCATAAAGGGAAACCTTACAAAACTTCAAGCCCCTCCTGAACTTGAAGAAGAAATGGTACGTCTGCCATTTAGATTTACAAGCAACTTTCTATCTTTGAAGGATAAGCAACTTGAAACTTCTTATAAATGAAGTGATTTTCAAAGGTAAAATAGAATTTCCAGTGAAAAAAGTATCGAACTCCCTAATCATTTCAAGTGCTACCCGCACTTTTTATATGATTAACTTTTGGGTCTCTAAACAGTCCACAAAAACTTTCACGCGAGTAACATATCTTAAAGATCACCCAACCAATGTTGCAAATGTTCATTGACCCAACTTCAAAACTGGACCATAATCGACCATTGCGCCATATTTTAAGAGTGCTGTAAGCAGTCAATTATTCTTTAGCAATAAAAGTTACAATTTAGAATCAATAGAAGAGTAATTGACATATCAATCATCAGTTGTTGTTAAGTTAGCCTAGCGATAT
Organism: Stratiomys singularior; assembly: GCA_954870665.1. Lineage (NCBI taxonomy): Eukaryota > Metazoa > Arthropoda > Insecta > Diptera > Stratiomyidae > Stratiomys > Stratiomys singularior. Next base: position 108,623,114 of record OX940877.1, on the reverse strand, counting down.
CTTCGTGAATAAAGTTTGTCAGTAAATCAAAGTGTTTTATATTTTTTTTATGCATAATAGTTCGCAACAAAGTACGATATTCACGCGACAAAATAACCATGAATCGAGATTCAATGTAAATTCTGCAGGCTTTCGTAAGTATATTGGAATTCCTTTTTATATGTCCGTCTATAGCTACCTAAATGTAAGGGCATATTGGGGAAATCATTCGTTTGAAGTTATTCGACTCCTAATGCCTCCGCTTCGATTTAAAAAAATACGACAAAATTCACAATTCAATGACAACTTTACAGAAAAAAGCAATATATGACCGCCTTCACAATGGACAACTTAGTATCAAACATTTTTACGATCGATTTTCTTCTGTACCAACACGACAATGTCTCTGCGTGGACGAACAAATGTGTGCAATGAAAATATCAGACAAGTTTCTTCGACAAGGCCATTAATGCTTTCAATCGCATTTCCTTATGATTTGACTGGATATCTATATCAAATTGATATTTACGCTGGGGTAGATGAAACCGTAATAACACAGCGTAATAGTCTGATCAAATATTGTTATCAGACTAACCATTTAACTTCAAATGAAACGTATATACGATTGCTCTTAAATAATACAGGAATATAATCGCCGCATGGGCGATGTTGATTTGATGGATGAGGTCTGCCCTTATATATGTTTGTACTTCCTTCTTTTCTGGTGCTAATGCGAATTTTATGCTTTTGTGTTGTTTGTAGCGATGTTTGAATTACTACAAATGTTACATACAGTAACGAGTTATGCCTTATCAATGAGAATTAGATGTTCAAATAATTGCGTATAAAATATCTTCTGTATGTGAGATAATTTAAAATGTTTAAATAAAACTAACTACCAGCCTTAAATGTGAGTTACAAACATCATTAAAGTTTAAAAATTGTGATTTTTTCATCATACTCCGAACATAGCACTAAAAAACGTCTCGATAAGTCGGAGTGTTTGCTTGATGACGGCTAAGAAAACTATTTATAGCACCTGAAGACAATTTTTTAACGTTATTTGAACGCTAAGTAAAGTATTGAAGGTACTTTTAATAATGACGCCTTTGGTATTATTCTAAGTAGAAGTATTTTATATAATATAAATAGAAATATATATTTTGACATTATGAGTAGACTATAATAAATATTTATCTTATAATATTATAGTCTACTCAATTCAAAATGAATGCATAGAAGTCCCTTTTGCCAGCAAAAGTTAAATTAAATTAATCCGCAAATTACACTGCTTTCAGTTGGTAGATTTGTTTTGAACTTTAATTTTTGTTTTATAAATTTTAGTTTTAGAATAAAAAGATGTGGAGCAAAGTTCATCAAAACAAAACATTAACTTGATATAACCGATCAATATTAGTTTCGAATCAAAAGTTAAACCATTGCGAAATACATTTGAACTTGAACATTCAGTCATTCTTCAAACTTTTATCGATTCCAATATGGCAAATTAGATCCTAAATCTTATTTGCTTGTAAGCTAAGAATGTTAAATAAATTATACATCATTTAATACAATTTACTTAAAATCAATTAAGTATCACATGACCACCAATTAAACAGTTCCCTTAACTATAACAACTAAATATTTTAATCAAATAATCTCATCCACATAATATCTGTCCAATTCATAAATCCGTTTGAGTGAAGTTGTGTAGGGTACACAAACAATATTAAAAAAATAAATTGAAAATACCTTGCGTATCTGCTTGCCAATACTAGGTGGATCAGATGAATACTTAGTGCTATAGTATGAAGTAAGTACTTACTACTAGTTCCTTATTCAATTCCAAACGTGTTTGTCTCTTCTACGGCAAGAGTTAATTTTTCATACAAAATTTCGGCTGTAGGATATGGTGGTAAATCTAAGCGATTAAAACAAGTATGTGCGCGTGGTAAGGCATTTGGTTTACCCCATTTCTCAATACAGAAACGTCGTGGCCCGGTTGATCCTCTTAACGCTGAGAAACCTTCATATGGTATACTCGAAGTGCCCGTTACAAATTGAAGTAATCGAAGACGCTGCTCGTTAGTAAACTTTTCAATTACCTGCCAAAACCAAATAATCACTTGATGGTTATCATGGTACCCGCTTCTATATTCGGTGTTCATTCGCCAATCGTTTATATCAATCTCTGCTGTACCGGCTATAACAAGTTCGAGTTCACGAGCATCAAAAACAGACACCAAACGAGAGTCAACGACTTCATAGAAACCACGTACAAGCGACTCAGTTTGTTCCTGTACTCCACGTTCTAGTCGCCACTTGACCATTCTCTCTAAGTACTCTTTTTTGTTCTTCTCATTTATTGTGATATTCTTGCCACCAGGCTTCAACTCACGTTCAACAACACGCCCTAGCAATTCTTCTGTCACACAAAATGTTAGGCCTAATGCTGTACCTGATCCAATATCATTATCACGAATCCATTGGAGAGACTGGTGAAATTCATTATCAAGAGATTCTACAAGAAAATTAAACAATTAACAATCAGTGAACCGTCAACTATTTACTAATAACTAAATATTGACAATTATTTAAAACGTTACCTAAATCACTTAATGCTACTGGCAAGCGCAACAATGCTTTATAAAATGGACGAGTAAAAAATGCATCTAATAAATATTGATGAACTAGCGCTAATCCTAGAACACGGCCACTAAATCGGAACCAATCGTGGCAGTTGTCTACAAATGCTGAAAGTGGCGATACTTGTACAGTATATGTATCATTGGCTGAATATTCAAATAATCCATAGTAAGGATTGAAAAGTTCACGAGATAACAGGAAGAAGAATTCCCTTGATGGACCACCATAATCTAATCCTTCTTCCGTGTCCCATAAAACGGCTAAGCGGCCTCGTTGTAAATCTTTTTTATTCGCCGACATAATACGACGAAAAGCGTCCTCTAGAAGGTGCGACCGCCTAATGTGGAGCCTGCAAGTGTAAAGGGAACCAAATTAAAATTAAACATGATAAAGTATGTAACAAAATCAATAAATGTACCAAACCCAACCATATGCGATACCGGGTATAATGATATGATAACTTTTATTTGAGAATTTCTCTTTCGTTTAGAGATGGTTGATTGTGTAGTTATTAGTTTATTTATCGATTTTTGTAAACTTAAAACAAAAATATGATAGTATCAATCAGAATATACCGATCAATTCATGGTTGGCATCTCATCGAAACTATTCCATTTGACTAGTAGTAACGTGAACATCGACATCACATGTTAAGAAACAAAGCTGACTGACGACTTTGTAACAAAATTTGCAAAGTAGGAGCATGGATTGGCTCTACTACTGTTTAACAAGGATCTTGGTTTTGCAATAAGGAAACATTACATTCATACAAAAGGTACGATGATATAAACATCCTAACACGATCGTTTCGATCGGCTGAAGAAATCCTGTCGACCATGCATCAAGAGGCATACCAGGTAGGGCTACATATAAACTAGACCAAAACAAAGTGCCTGGAGCAAACAACAATTCCGACTTGAAACGAGTCTAAAACAATGGTCAGATAGTACAACACGTGGACGACTTGGTACTGTGGTGGAAAACTTCTGAAACACGGTCGTGAATTAAATGAAGCAAATAGAAGAATACAGCTCGCGCATAAAACATTTATGCAGTTATATCAATTCCTATGGCCAGCTGCATACACAGGAAATCAGTTCTCCAAGTATGCAAAACTTATGCTACCGTTGTGAGATGTAGGCTCCGATGTAAGCATCTACAAACAAAATACGATATTTAAAAATTAATACAATCAAAATATATTTTTAGAAAGATGGAAAGACCTCAAGCTGGTTTCGAACACGCATCCCTGTCGCTTCTCGTCAGGTGCCAACTCACAGGCCGGGACGCATCGATTGGCACTACCAGCTTAGGCGGATGTCGACTGGTTGTTTACTAGTTATGAATATTCCTCTACAGCTTTGAACTTGAACAACTTGAACTTTGAACCTATATTCCAAATTACCTTTGGTCTGGCTTTTATCAATTTCAGAAGTGCCAATCGATGCGTCCCGGCCTGTGAGTTGGCACCTGACGAGAAGCGGCAGGGATGCGTGTTCGAAACCAGCTTGAGCTCTTTCCATCTTTCTAAAAATATTAATTCACTTTCGAGATATTCGACAAAATTTGATCAGAACTTCCGCACCCATGAGTCTTCGCTGAGTTAGCTTAGCAAGGGTATAAATCACTTACAATGTTGTAAGTGAAAATGGAAAAATTGATCTACCAAAAATTTCTGAAATTGAATCAAAATATGATATTTTAAAACGGCATGGTCCAAAATTGCAGTGTAGGAGCTAAATTGTTGGAGATCAATATTGAATAAGATAAAACTATGAGCTGTACGATCTTTTTGACAAGCCAAAGATATCAAAAATTGCTAAATTGCGGAAGCAAAGTGACGATCGTTTCCTTTAGAAGTAATTCGCAGGCAAGGCTGAGGGATGAAGCCCACTGGTTGTACTCATTGACGAATATAGCGAATTGCTGCTCGGATTTAAGAGTTTGAGTCAAGCAGTCGATAATCCAATAAAGTTGGAAAAGTCATATCAGCTCCCCTCATTCTCCACTTCCGAGAACGAGGGGAGCTGAAGATGGGGAAATCATGAAATTTAAAAGAATAAGTCATCCATGGAGTTAAGGGCGTCCCATAGATTTAACTTAATATTCCCATATTAAACTTAAGCACTTACGGCACACCACTTGAGTTACTTCGCCCTTTTAATTTTCTTTCCCTCACAAATGTTGTTAAAGACATTTACAAATAAGTATATTTTTATACGATTTTAACTTTTTTTGCTTCATTATTTATTGTTGATATACCCCTATGCCTTCAATTATTTCATTGGCTTATTGAATTAATTTTACGGATTTTGATTCTATTTTACATTACTGATAAGACGTTTATGTTAAAATTAATATAAAAATTAGAAAGAAATCATACTTAAGTTTATGGGGTCCCTGTCCATAGCCTTTCGATTCCAGTTTTCGATAAAATGCTCGTAACTTCGCCTCAAAGTCGCGACGAAATGGCGGTGGTGCTCTTTGTGGTATTCGAGAATTGGGCGTAGGAGATCCTTGTGGGCTTCTTTCATCAACAGGAACATAGCTCATAATTTCTTGCTCGAAAAGACTGCAAATAAGAAGCCAAGTTAGATTTAATACCAAAATAAACTAGTCAGTTTGTGATTGTCAACTTATTGAATTTAAATTAATTTACATTTTCTGAACTAATAATACTTACACTGCAAAAATTATATAGGCCGCTTTTGACCAGAATCCCATTTTTCCTAAATTTTAAATTTTCAATCTACCACAAGTGCCGCGCGCCATTGGAAATTACTTCTAATTTGGTTTATCGATAAGTTCATCAAATTTGTTCTTTAGTTCACTTGGTCACTTGGTTGGGATTTTATTGCAGTGAAGAATTACGAAGGCACTAACTTTTAATTTTAGTGCTTATTACCCAATATAAGTCACATTTGTAAACAAAAACCAATAGTTAAAAATGTTTATGAAGCCAAATAATTTTCTTAAGTAATTTGAAAACAGTTTAGTTTGAAGCGATCGTCGTCAACTTTTAATACTAGAATTGAACTGATATGAAAATTTCCAGCTCCAAATGTATACATGCAAGCATACTCTATTACATTAAATTTAATAGGAGTGAATTTAGTTCGTTTGATTTTTGATAGGCCGAGGCAGAAGGCACTTAATGGAGCCACGTTATATGTTATATGTACGTACCGCAAACTTATTGCTAATAGTTGTGAACATTAACGAAGAGAAGCCTTGAAAATGGAAAATTGCAATTATTTGACAATGACTGAGTGTTAAGGGCACATTTGAATGAGTGCTCGCACTGGTGGTATGTGCGTTCGTACTTCTGAATCTAAATTTAATAGATAAAATTATGATAAGACTTGGTAGTAATTCTTTGCTGAGCTCTTAGTACCATCATATTGGACCTAAGCATGCAAGCTTTTGTTAAGTGTGTCACGGAACCAACTATGTTTCCAGTGCAGTCTATAGTAAAATTTAAACATATGAACTTGGTGCGGATATGATGACTTCATTTTTGATTAGTCAAATTAGGAGTACTCTTCCATTTATCAACTTCACTGAAATAGTTGGGAAATTTATTATACGACTACAGTTGCTTTTTTCTCCAATTATTTTTTATAGCCCCCACCATTGCCTGAAGTTTTTACATTTTCTCATCGATTGAATTAAATGCAAATAAAATAGTTTCATAATATTATATTACTTATTTAGTTTTGTGAATATTTGTATTCATTAAAATTATTTTTGAGTCACAGAACTTGGTGTACATATTAATGATTAGAATTTAACAAATTAATCTATTTTCTTAGCCAACAAATTAGTCACCGCGTAGTCTGGTGCAAGCGCTTTTACGAAAGGCTAACAAGATAAAACGGTCGAATTATTTTTAAGTTCTAGTCTAGCTTTATTGTAATGCATTTCTTGATTAATTTATGGTATGAATGATCTCTCTGAATTAATTTAAATTTAGTCCTTTGCACTTCAGGTTTCCAGATTTTGAGTTTATCGTTAGCGTTTCACTTAATTTTTTTATTTCGGTTTCAAAGTTATGAGGATAAACAATTGTCGAGAATAATAAATTTTGTAAGTATATCATCAGGAAATGCAATAATTTGTGTCATAGAAACATTGAATGCGGTTAAAACCTTAAAGTTAAAGTTAGTAAAAGCATTTACCTTATGAGCATATTACAAGGAGCGTTGAAGTATGCGTAACGCAACAAGATGTGACGAAACGTTAGCATTTCATATTAACACCATTCAATGCAAAAAGTTGATTGGCTACAACATATAAATAAAACAACACGAAGAAACTGAAGATTTTTTTAATTTTCAAGCAAGCAAATTTTGTTGATTACCGAGATGAAATTATTTATCGTATATATTAGGTGCGCAACTAAGTTCTCGCTGTGTTTTTTTTTTATGAAATTGCCACTTTTTTGTGAAAAAATGGTTAAAAATGAATCATTCAAAATATTGCCCATCGCTAGCGACAACTTTTTCCCATCTTTCTGGCAGAGCTCGAATAGCGCCACGGTAGAAGTGTTCGTCGAATCAAGCCATTTTGAGATGTCTTCATATGAGTAGAACTGCTGATTAGCCAGACCATGTCGCATCGAACGGAATAAGTGATAATCGCATGGCGCAATATATGGGGAATATGGCGGGTGGGGTAAGACTTCCCATTTGAGCGTTTCTAAGTAGGTTCTAACGGGTTTGGCAACATGATGCCGAGCGTTGTCATGCTGTAGAATGACTTTTTCGTGCCTCTGCTCGTATTGTGGCCGCTTTTCGCGCAGTGCTCGGCTCAATCGCATCAATTGAGTTCCACACCATTGCCCAGTAATGGTTTCGATCGGTTTCAACAGCTGATAATAAATAACACCGCCCTGGTCCCGCCAAATACACAGCAAAACCTTCGCCGCGTGAGTATTCGGCCGAGCCGACGACGTAGAAGCATCACCGGGCAGTCCCCATGATTGTCCCCTTGATGAAGCCATTTTTCATCACCCGTAACGATGCGATGAAGAAAAACCTTCCTTTTTTTGCCGCTGGAGCAGTTGTTCACAGGCGAAAAAACGACGCTCAACGTCTCTTGGCTTCAATTCATAAGGAACTCAAGTGTCTTGTTTCAGAATCATTCCCAACGCATGCAAGCGCTTGGGAATTGCTTGGTGGGTAACTACTAATACTGAAGCAAGCTCCAGTTGCGTTTGGTACGGATCTTTACCGAGCAATGCCTCCAATTCAGCGTCTTCGAAGGTGTTTGGTCTTCCTTCACGCGAACGGTCTTCAACACCAAAATCACAGTCTTTGAAGCGACGGAACCAATCACGGCACGTTGTCTCACTTACAGCAATATCTCCACAAACTTTTCGCAGTTCTCACCCGCAGTTTTTTTTTTGGAATAAAAGAAAATAAGCATCACTTCCCGCAAATGACGATTATTTGGCACAAAATTCGACATTTTTACACAACCAAAAGTATATGACACAAAAACAAAATCACTTATGTGTCGAAGCGGTTTGTTAACCATATGTCTAAGCTTGGTCAATGACGATTTGGTTATGTCACAATCGACCAGCACTTACTACTGAAGCCATTTCTTGAAAAACAGCGGGAACTTAGTTGTGCACCTAATAATAGACTCACAGTATAAATAAAGGTTCACAGAAGTTGTTCTTTGAAATCATCTAGAAATTTTGAGAAAATGATCCTTGGAGCTTGGAAAAGAGCACAAACATGGCATGACGTAGGGAAATTGGGAATGAAATGCCAAAAATAGAATTGATCTGAATAAAATTTTAAAAATAACCACGATTTCATGGCGAACATACAAAATATGATACAAAATAACTTGATTGTGGCTACACGTTTTTTTCGTAAAACCAAGGACTTGCCTACCACAGTTATGTGTAATTCTTGTTTATTTTTTTCATTTTTAAGAAAAATTACTTTGATTTTGTTCTGTAACTAACAGAGTTAACACTAGAATATAAACTGCTTGCAATAAATGAGAAAATTCATTTGTGCAGCTTTAAGCAATTATTAAACAAAATTCAAGAAAACATATTCCTTTTTCATTTAATAGCAATGAGAGTTGTTTTGGGTCGTCCCTTCATGCAGAGTTCTTGCACATATACTGTACATAAATTTTTAATTACTTCTTTTGTTTACCTATTTTGCATATTTTTACAAATTAGGATTAACGCCAATTTTAATGCCGAAAATTTCCTTTGATTTCAAGAATTTGCTTCAAGAGTATAGAGAGGTAGTTGAAGTTAATAGATTTGCTGTCTGTGATCTGGAGTGGAATTATTTCATAAGTCCAGTGTATGTACATATTTATTCTGAATCGGTATGTATTTATAAAATATTTATACCCAACTGATAAGCGTGGGTTTTGACATATGCCATATACCGTCTGTGGACTCATAGCGCTTGCAGGACAGTAAAAATCACCTCGTGAATCCCGTCATCCCCGTTGGGAATAAAAAATATCAATGACATTGACTCATTATAAAATTTGACATGATGTAATTGACATTTGACTAGTGAAAACTTTTTGCATATTGATCATACACCTGAAAACGCCAGTGACTGACTCGCATATTGTTTGATGTTTGATGAAAAAGTCAAAGAGTTGATGGTAGAACATACAAACTACTATGCTAACTAATCTATTGCCACTAAGCATAGCGAACGTTTGACTCGTTGAAAACAAGTTACTAAGGAAGAGAAGAAAAAATTGTGACTGACATCATTAAATTTTCATCACTAAAATATTACTGGAAAGGAGATTATACCCACTGTGTGACCAATTTTTGCACCGAGGAAGAATAGTGATTGCAGACAACTGGTACGGAAGTGTACTTTTAGCTGAAAATCTGCATACTTGCAAAACCTATACTTGTAGCACTTTGCGAAAAAACAGCAAAAAACAAGAATTTCCATAGAGGAGAGTATATTGCGGTTCAGCGGAATAATTTAACAGTTTTCAAATGGAAGGACAGGCTCTCGTGATCTCAACATGCCACGGTGATGAAAAGACCGTGACTACTGGGAGAAATTAACGAGTAAAGCCAAATATGGTTTGGGAATATAACAACCGATAAAAGAACATCAATCTTTCCAATGAGTTAGCTAGTTATTATTCTTCAATTCTTAAAAGGCTTACATGCTACAGTAAGGTTGCTGTTGATTTGATTTTTGTATTACCCGTAAAAGATGCGCTGTACATTCAAAATAACTAAACCCTCAAAAAAGACGTTCACTTCTGCAAGCACAAACAAACTTGTTCAAATTCTTCAACAAACTTCAGAGACGAAAATGTACAGGTTGCTGCAAACAACATAGGTGTTCGCAGCAACCTGTTGTTTTTAAAAACAATTTAAAACTTGAGAAAGATTGTAATTGCCGAGTTTTGACACTTTTGTTTGCCGTATCCCATGTAAAATAAACATAGAGCATTTCCCTATGTTCATGGTACTTTTTTTTAATCCTTTTTATATGTCCATCATTAAATATGAGAATTTCTCCATACGTGCACAGTTCTAGACAGTATAGAAATTGTATTGGCGAACAGACCATAAAGTACGAAGACCATAAATTGTCTGTGGATAGTTACCTGTTAAGGAAAGTCCTGGGTACATATAGAAAAGAAATTTTATAAAATGAACTTTCTGTTTTCGGAGGGCAAGGACTAACCATTCGAGCAGAGCTTTGAGTGTTTCATACATTGAATACTTAACCAGGTATAGAAATGGAACATTAACCTAAAAAAATAAAAAGAAATTTTTCCTTTTAATTTTACATTTTTATTTTTGTTCGAATTTTCGTCAAGTCATTGGCAATGACATTGGCATGATTTGAATTTGGAAAAAGCTGTGCAAGAAGAAAAGGATGCTTATCCTGCAAAGGGGGATTCTCCAGATATTTTTTTCTTTTTCTGTAGCTGGCTCTTGGTAAAGAAGATGAAATTTATAATATTCTCAAACCAACAACGATTTGAAACCAGAACGGAAACACCCAATGCAACAACGAGAGTTTCACAAGATCCATTTGGAGTACCAAACCAAACGTTTGTTAATTGGCTCAGAGATAGTTGAAATTGCAACCGAAACTTCGGTACTTATTCTAAATGAAGGACTGAGACCCGTTTTGCATATAATGGATGTAATGGGAATTAAAATCGGCTCCATGGCTAAAGAATTCATCAGTACTGATGATGATGGGCGCATTCGCGTAAGTAAACGTTGAAGGCTTAATTCTTCTAAATAGGCCACTCAGCGGAGAAAAGCTAGATTAGCTTATAATGGTACTTATAAGGACAAGGAAGAAGGAGGCATACTTTATGGTGCAGGCATTGCCGATTAAGCATGGGCTTAGAAAATTGATAATTTTTGTAAAATAATACGTTAATCACGTTTTTCGTAAAACAAAGTTTTTGCATTGTGATTTTCTCAGAAATGAATCGAGTGATCGAACCAAAGGATCAAATAGAAGAAACCGATAAACAATCAAGATAAAATAACAATTTGTTTAACGAGTTTTTGCAACCAAAATACGTCATTTTACAAAACGTAATCTTCGAGCATTCACCACATTTTTATGCGGTTGAAAATGTATTACTCTAGTTCGAGCCATAGCGATATTTTTACTTAAATGAAATCTTTTAGAATTTTCGGTTCCAGGTGATTTCGATAACGTAGGCAGCTTTTCTTTCTTTATATTCTTATTACAAAAAAATAACTACGCAAAATCAATAAAAAAATATTTCTTACATTTTCCGACCGGATTTACATGATCTAAACAATAGTTACGCCTTTGTCTATTGCAGCTTTCCTAAAACTAAATCTTTTTTTTTCTAAAACTTTTTATGTTAGTCATAACGTAGTCAATTTTTTTTTTGCTAACTTATCTTACAGGATTGTTTTTGTAATAAAAAATATCTTACAAGATCGTATTAGGTTGGAGGGAAAGTTCTGTCGAATTTTAAATAGGCAGATAATTTTTCCTGTAAACACAAAAAACATCTGGTTCGTGAGACATTCGGATTTGTTTTTTTTTTTGTGTTTTCAGCTGCTGTATAATATAAAAGGAGTCCTTTTTTACCGTTCATCAATTACTTCCGATATTTAAAGTGAAAAACATGTCAGTAGATAAAGTGCATTTAAGACACTGCATTTTGTATGAATTCCAAAAAGGAAGCAACGCATCGGTTGCATGTAAAAATTTATGTGCGGTATATGGAAAAGATATTGTAAATGTTCGTATTAGATCTAAGCATCCAAAAAAGTTATCAATCTGGACGGCCATCCAAGATCGATAATGATGTTTTGCGACCCATGTTGGAAAATAATCCACATTTAACAAGTCGAGAATTTGCAGAAGAGTTTAGCATACATCATACAACTGTTGGAGATCACATTAAATCTCTTGGGTTTGTGTTAAAGCAAAGTGTTTGGGTTCCACATGAATTAACGGAAAAGAATTTAGATTATGATTAGATGTGATTAGACACAATGTGGAGCCGTTTTTGGACAAGCTGATTACTGAAGATGAAAAGTGGATTCTTTACGCGAATATTAAGAGAAAAAAATTTTACTGCAAACCAGGAACACCATCAGCAACAGTTCCAAAACCAAGTATACATCAACGAAAAGTATTGCTTTGTTTGTGGTGGTCCAATTACGTACTTCTGTAAATGAATTCAAATATTTTCTTTAAAATATGACAGAACTTTCCCTCCAACCTAATATTTTAACCGTATCCAGCCGGTCCTTTGTTGGAGAACGCTGATGAAGACGATCACAATCGAAATTATTAGAGATTAAGTATGCAAAACAAAGAGAATTTATTCATTAAAAAAGAGTATTTCATTCTTATTACTAAGCAGTATCCTCGGGAATAACAATTTGAAATTGCTGATCAAAAAATTACGAAACATAATCAGTCTATCTATATCTATGATCAACCTATCTCAGCATTATTCAGAGCTATTATGGTTATCAGAATATCTCTGCAACCAAGGGGAAATGGGTACAGGGTACAAATTTCGAATATTCTAAGTTATAATTTACTATTATATAAGAATAATAACTCAGATAAGTGGTAAGTTCTAAATCTGAGTTTGTACGCGAAATTAACTACAATAAAGTGCAATTTTATTATGATTTTTTCACAGCAAAAACCAGGAGCAAATACTTGGGGTCAATGAGAGTGCAGCCATTAAACGAAGTAACTGTTTTTATTGCACCCCTAAAGCATCTTATCACATCCATGATCATCTCTTATAATCAGAAATCAATCAAATTTGCGTCGTAATACGTTTAATAACCCAACGAATTCATCAGAATCCTAACATTGCTATGATGTCAGTGCGATGCCATTTAGGTATTATATTGAACCAATTTCCCATAACACCATTACAAACATTTTCATATAATAATTTTAGCTACTCTATACAAATTTATGGTTATTTATGGGTTAAAAGTTTTATGATTTGCCATCTCTTTTGAATGTTGCTGCTAAATTGACCCCCAATAAAAATGGGTTAGACTCTCGCACACTTTCCTTTAATGAACGTTGTAAATGTTCATTACGGAGTTTCTGAATTTACATAAATAATTTAACAGATACTTGCTGATTTTATTTTGAAGTCAAGTTAAAAATGTCAAGCTTTGATTTATGGCTATTATAAATAAAAACTGAAAAACGGAACAGGATTTTTGAAAGTTGAATAATGTACATATGCGTTGTCTTTAAACAGAAAATCTCAATATGTATTGGAAGAACAAAAATTTATGGGGGGAAACTTCATTATGCATTAAAAATTCAGTCGTTCTCACTGGCAACGTACGATTTAGAAAATGTTTGCCATCCAATAATCAAGGTGATTTTCTTTTTTCGAATTTTGAAACGATTACAACATATTTAAGTTTGGCGTTCAAGCAAGGATTGCTAAACAGCAATAAAATTATTATCAATTAGTAAACTGTGTCTGTTCATCGGTTGTTTATAGCACATCGGTGGTTAACATTGAAATATAATAACAATGCGCTATTTTCCACATATCACCTTAAAACGTTTGTTAGCATTTCGATTAGAATTCTTTATGACTGATTACCAAACTTGATTTTAAGCCTGCTACCTACATAGTGTCCCATTCAGAGAATATTCATAAAAAAATATAACCGAATATCTTTCATCTGTTACCATTATCTTGATGAGCAACATATAAACCATTACTAATTACGTTTCAAAAAATTAAAGTAATACATTGAGTGGCTCAAGTTATTTCTAAGTGAATGAAATTTGCAATTTTTTTCTTAGAAATTCGATTTAAATTCGTTTATATCTATTGCATCAAATCTTCTCTGGATGTCGTATAATTTAGGTCTTTCTAAAAAGCCATTTTGACACAAGCAAATCAAGTTAATCCTAGTAGCCTTGCATTGCCATTGAGTTAAAAATCGCCTGAAACCGACAGACTGTATAACACAGGGCCCGGGGAAGAACTAAAATCATAAGAAAACATATCAATTACAAAGACTGAACAACTATCGTTTTCCCCTCAGTGCAACAAATTCATTCGCAGTTGATAAACTGATTTTGAAATTAGCAGTTACACAGTGTGTCCCCATCAGCGGTTTAGCTTTGACATCCCGATTATTTTGGCTCTGGAAACAATAATGTCTGTCTTTCACATAAATTTGGTGTTGTATTTCTAGTTGACGAAATGAGACGCGATGGCTAAAATTGGGCGCTTACAACCGATAATATTGATCCGTCATTCTGCATCGAATATGAGCATCAGCCGCGCTTCCATGCTACGACTATTGCGTAAAGATCTTTATTTGAGGCCCTGTAAAATTCAATTGACCCAGCAATTGAAGTCCAATGACCATTCGCTTCGATATCGGTTCTCTGTGTGGGCCTGCAACAAACTTGAAACTGGTGAGGATGAGCGAACAAGGCGCGTCTCAAAACAAGTCTTGCGTTTAGAAATCGGAAAATCCACAAGAATATCTGGAGAAGCCAAAGCATCCTTTGTGTTACTGTTTAGTGCTGACGTGACCGTTACGGTCAGTTACGCAATATGTGAATTTCTTTGGTGGCTACATTTTGAAGATATTGATTTGAAAAACGTATGGTTCCAGTAAGATTTTGCTCCATGCCACACATCGAAATGCGTCATAAATTCGATTACCGCATTATCAGTCGAAATGGTAACGTGAATTAGCTGCCTAGAAGCTTTGATTGACACCTTTGGATTTTTATTTGTGGGCTGTCGTGAAGAACATGTATTATGTGGACAATCCACATACAATTGACCATTTGGAAGCCAATATTGAAGCAGTCATGGCGAAAAATAGTCGCATATAATCCAAAATACGCTCAGAAATCGTATTCACAGAATGGGGTACGCCAAGGTCAGTCGCGGCTCCCATGTGAATTTGATAAATAAAATGATAAAATTTTAAGCCTTAATTCGGGACACACTATGTTTGTGTGCTTTTATTGTAGGCCTATTGAAAGCGATTCTATTGAATATATTTCTATTGAAAGCAACTTTCTCTAATAGGGCTAATGGCTATCAGTTGATTGTAAACGTTATAAATTATGGATATGAACTTTGATATGAATGTTCATTCATTAAATGTCTTTTCGCTTTTCGGACAAGTTTCACCAATTTTTTCAAAACAAGTAGTTAAATATGTGCATGGATTCGAAGATGCTGAAAATGCTGCAGTGCGTAAAACGGCAATACTCGGTGAATGGCCAACATAGAAGGGAAGGGGTACCCTCACAAGAAGACTTTTACAGAGCACAGTGTATTATATTCTACTCTACCTTGTGGCACAGGAATTTTTTACATCGAAACTGTTTGGCACAGTTAATTATTTGACTTGGAACCTTGTAAATAATATCGATTATAATATCGATTGGTATTTGGGATGGCAATGTTCGTCATCACTGGTGTGATATACACCGCTCTCCTTGCCAGAAGAAGAATAGAAGACAAGAAAGAATTTATCATGTCGGAGACGAGAGACAAGCTATTCAGCGATTGGCAACATTGGCGACAGCACGTCTGATCCCTTATCTGTTTGTATGGCTCAATCGATTCCATGATAATACTCATTACTCCTTGGCCAGGTCTTGAGCGGGGATGGATTTTTCCGGTCTTATTTGCGAAAAGTTGTCAGGTCACGGTCTCACATCTGCATGTTTGGCATAGTGGAGATGGATGACGCGTCACACATTTTTTGCGTCCAAAGATGAACAAGCAACATGGTAAACTTTTCTGCGACATTGCAGAGCTCTTCCCAGAAATTGCAACCGCCGTTAAAACGATTAATAATTGGAATCGCAAGGCATTATACTCAGAGGGCGTGTCAACGGAAGATATATTCTATAGCATTCCCTTCTGCTTTCTTCCTTCTCGCTAGGATAGGGACGCCTGTAATCTGAAGGAGCATATAAGCATCAGAACAGAAGGTCTAATCGGAGATAATGTGTCAAACAGTTCCATGATAGATTATCAATCTAACAGCCTATGAATAGTCCAGTAGCATTATGTGTATGTAAGTCTAATACTCAGGGTATAAATAGCCATCACCTCCCTAACAGAAAAAAACTTGCTGTCAGTTGCAAGGCGTTCGTAAATGATTCGATGTGCTTTGAATCTTGGCTATAGTAAAACAATGTATCGTTGAACTGTTCTCACCATAGCAGTTTCATCCGAGAAAAAATTTGAAAATAATTCTGTCACAAACTTCTATTCATCCAGTTGTGCTTTTTTTGACGTGTTTCGTCCATCTATATAAATATATCCTGATTTGTGTACTATAAAGATTTAATAGACAATTCATCGCTATATAAACCTCCGGCTCAAGGAATAGAGTCCAAATAATCGATATATAATAATCAAATTCACATGGTCCCTAAAATCTCATTCTAGACTGCCCTAGGTGCAATAAAAAATAATTACGCAAAAAATACTCCTTTTCTAAAGTCGTTAATTTGATTGTCAAGTTAGCCACATGTAAATTTCAACAAACAAATTCTAGCTCTGAATTACTTAAATTGCGTGCATTATTTGACGACTTCCATTTTTGGATACATAGAATGCGATTCTATTTGTTGTTCTATTTTCTGTTCTATTATAAATATATAACATAGTTTGAATTTGACCATACAAAACTATCATAAGAGGGCCACTCTTAACTAAAATTGAAGTGCACAGCATCTATTTTCTTAAGAAGATACCAAAATAAGAAACGATCCTTTCACCAGCTGAAGAGATGTTTTGCTTTCCAGACGTAAAATTTACATGTTGTAATAAATGGGAGTGTATCCCAAGCGATTCACACGTTTTACAACACAATTAAGATAGGGAAAGAAAACCTATGATAATTGATTTAGGTTTGGTTGTAGAGAAGGTTAACTTTAACTTTGGGCAGGACTTACAGCTTATCAATTTTAATTGAAGAAAAGCGATCTGGTCAGTTTTGAAAACGAAATTTGAATTTAAATTGAAGATATATTTATTTGAAAAAAAAAAATTTATTTACGAAAAAGAAAGGTACAAATTGTGCGAACAAGGCTCAACTTCTCAAATTTCGTTTCAAATTTCTTGAATTTCGCACTCTAAATTTGTTTTTTTGGAAACTTTTTTTGTGGTTTCGATTCAGGTATTAACTGAATCGTTTCACGTACTTTATTATAAAGTCGGATTCAAGCAGTATGCGAAAGTGTAAACATTTATCTTTGCAACAAAAAGCATATACAACCTCGTTACTAAGGACGAACAACTTTTCTTTTCGTGAAATCGGGAGCTTTCTTTTCAAACGGTGATATGTATCAATAAGATTGCAATTGAGAGTCCTTTGGAAACTGCCAACAAACTAAAGAGTTCCGGTTAGAAAAGGAGGACCGGCTCGAACAGACTGAAAAATTATACCCAAAGCCTGTTTTACAATTTATGTCCGTGAGAAATTTGTAATTAAGATCTGATCACCGAAGGAATATTTATATCGCGGATCCACGATTAAGGAAAACGAAATTACATCCCCAAAAAACCGAAATTAATGCGCAAAGTTAAATTGGAATTCGCATAAACAATATTCTATCACAGAAAGAAGATCATCTTTTTGCTGCTTGCCTCGTCTTAAAGCAAATTGTTCGAACTTTGAATGTTTTGTATTATTTTTTAGATTGTATTTAGCGACAAATGCTGGGTAGAAGCGGTATCAGAAAGTCATCAGTTCGTCCGGGGAAAATCATATGAGCAATGAAATGGTCTTTTTGTTAGCAGATGGATTGAACAGCTGTATTTTTGTCAACGGGGCAATTAATACTCTCCAGACCTGCTTTCCAGACAGAGGTCATGAAAACAATCTTCATTTGAATTTTTTGGAGATGCAGAGAAAGCTAAACCACGCTTATGTCGTAAGTCCCAGTACGAGCCAAATTTAGTTGATGTCGCCGGTATTCCTTCTATAACCTGACAATTTCCCCGACTTGAACTCTATTGAAAATATATGACTGCTGAAATCCGAAGTCTATGGCTTGTTTACTTGTTTGAAAAATTTTTGATATTTATGGAACAAAAATAACATTATCCACATTATACTTGCAAGAATGGAAGAGGCTGATAAAGCTAACAGTAATGTTACGAAATATTAACATTTAGACAAAAGTTGTATTTAATTTGTTATTAATAAATAGCATCAAAACGTTTTTTTCTTCTTCTACATTCTTCTTCTTTTTAAGAGATTTCAAGGGGAAATTTTTTGCAAGAATCTTAAAGTTCTTAATTTTTTTGAGCAGGGACTGTAGTATAAGCTACATTTGAAATGTGATTTTTTTTTTATTTTAATCCGAACTGATCACTGAATTATATATAAAATATAATTTTGATTTTAAAATATAATTTTGATCTAAATTATATATAGAATATAATTCAGTGTACCTACATATAAAGAATATAAAAAAGGAACAAAGATGTCTGGTGTCATTATTAAGTGAGATGCGAAACATGGATACCGGTAAAGTTCATTTACGCCACTGTATTTTGTACCGATTCCAGGAAGAAATACTACAGAAGCGTTTCGAAATTTAGTGAAAGTTTTTAGTGCAGTTGCAGTTTGTGATAGAACGTGCAGAAGATGGTTTGAACAATTTGAAACAAGTGATTTCGACCTTAGTGACAAGCCACGTTCAGGACGGCCATCTTTGATCGATGACGACATTATCAAGACTATGATAGAGCAAGATCCTTTTTTGGCAACATCGGAAATTGCAGAGACACTGAGTTTAACTCAAAAACCCATATTCGGAAGCTAGAATTGATCTATAAATATTCTAGATGGGTGCCTCATCAGTTGAATGAGAAAAATTTGAATGAACGAGTCGTCATGTGCATATCTTTGTTTGCTTGGTACAAAATCGAACCTTTTTGGACCGGATGATAACTGTTGATGAACAATAGGTTACATACAAAAACGTCAGGAAAAGAGCATATTGTCAGCCCGGACAGCCGTGACTGAACCTGAAGAAGAGAATACTGTGTATATGGTGAGACATCCAAGGATGTATTGATCCTTATGAGCTAATAAAACCTAACAAAAAGCTAATTACGGAGAGATCCAGGAAGCAAATGGACGATTTTAATAAAGCAAAAAGAGACAAGAGGCCGGCAATGTTCAATAGAAAGCACGTCATACTGCATTATGATAATGCCAGATCACATGCTGCTTTGGCGAATCGTCAGAAAATCGCAGAGCTAGGCTCGGAAATTCTGTCACATCCACCATTCTTCCCAAGCAACCAAGCACTAGTTGAGATCGTCGCCTCTAAAAATGAATCATTTTTTTTAAAGATGACATTTACAAGTTGCCATCACGCAAGAAGAGATAAGATACGATGGAAAGTAGACTCTACAACAAAAATTATTGAATCGATGAACATTGCAATATTTTCTTTCAATTCAAAAACGGATAGATATTTCCGGTAGACATAATAGGAGACACATGTCACTCATTTAAAATGAAAAATTTTCTTGTACTTGGCAGCAGTATGACTCAAAGGATCCAAAGAAAAATCATGATGAACAGAGCGAAAATGGATCATAATCAGAGAAAAGAAGAGGAGAGAAAAAATGTTTTTCTTGCAAAATATACAACTAAGCAAATTAAAATTGTTTTAATCACTTTAATTATGTTGATGATTATCAAATGTTATGTGTAATTAGACGTAGAGGCTTCATAATTCAAACCGTTTTTTCAAATCTTAATCTGTAATTTCACACTATGAAGAATACTCATAATTTCCCAAATTATTATAAACAATGCAAGTTACTAAGACTGAATACAAATAAATCACAAGGAATTAAGTTTTCTGTTCAAAAATCTGCAAAACTTGAGCAATAGCTTGATGGAAGAATTCAAATCAAACGAAAAAAAAACGCTATGAACAAATAATTTATCAAAAATGACTATTTTTCATGTCGTATAAATCCAACGAGAATTTGTTATTAACTAAGTTTTAATGCATTTTCTGAACACTTTAACATTCCTGATAAATTTTTTCCTCAGATTAAACAACCTTTAGTTTGTGGAAGCGATCAGAAGGAACTAGGCATACAAAATGGAGTCAATACACTATCACTAAACAATAACATTTACACACGGAACTATACGCCCACTACCAGAGCTCCCGTCCAACAGCTCAATCCAAAACAATCAATAACAATAACGCACTGCACCACTCGACTTGGTACCCAAACAACCCTACTTAGTTAACGAGTTAGTTCTAAATTTGTTAATTGTTGAATGATCAAAAGACTGGTCGCAACTGAATTGTTGAGCTTTTCTGATACCGTGGTATCGGCAATATCGAATTACCTATATTGGCGATCCATCCATGCTTGTCCACTATAATTATGTTGGTCGGTCACCCATTTGCTAATGAGCGAGACATTGAAATACTTCAGGACTGACTGGACCTTTGGGTACTGATGCGACTTCTACTCTCCCAACATCTGCTTCGATAATATGAAAAATGCATGAAGGAATCAGCGCAATTCTTTATTTGCGCCAATCTTTCGGTATGCGCAATAGTCAGGAATTTATGGAATTTTGAAAGTTCAGCACAAAGTTTAGCTACAGATAAGAACAAGGAGACCATTGCATTCAAAAGCATATTCAAATCTGAACTGGACCTTATACCATTTCTTAGAAATTCAATCTTGTATTAACATCGACGCGATTCAATTTTCTGTGAAATTTAAAGTTCAGCAAGTTGCGTGATTGATGAAGATAAAAAATCTTCAAAGCTAAAGTTCACAATGTTTTTACCTACAAAAGTTAGGCTTAAGTAGGAAAAAAACTACAAAATATTTGGGCCACAAACCCATGCAAATAATATGCAAATACGTACTTGTTTTGTTATGGAGGAATAGGAACTGCTCGTGAATTACTGGTTGTTAACTAATCCTTCAGGTAAAATACACGATTCAAAAAAATATTGCAGCTTTCTACTTTCTTCCATATAAATACACTTTGTTATTTGAGTCTCAAAGTTCTAAATTAAGTCTAAAATGAGTAAATTATTTCGTTTTTTGTGTCCGTCAGGATATGTTGCATTATTAGGGCGTCTTCACCAAAAACGCAGCATAGCCCGGCGGACGTAAAAGACAATA
Organism: Stratiomys singularior; assembly: GCA_954870665.1. Classification (NCBI taxonomy): domain Eukaryota; kingdom Metazoa; phylum Arthropoda; class Insecta; order Diptera; family Stratiomyidae; genus Stratiomys; species Stratiomys singularior. The sequence goes on along the minus strand of OX940877.1, from coordinate 108,601,778 downwards.
TAGTTTCGGCCTGCGGCAACAATTAAACTAATTCCGAGTAAAATATTCTTTACATTGACAACGTAGTGCTGTTTTAAAAATTTAAATAATTCAGTTCGTAATTTATTAATTACAACTTTTTACTTATAAACTACGAATTGGTATCCGATTACTAATCAACTTTTAAGTTTTGTCGGCCGAAAAGTAACCATCGCTTTCTCTTCTAACATCTCTTGAAACAAGGAGACAAACCGCTTATCCTAAATGAGAATTGAACCCATGAATGCATTCAAGTTAGAAACGCTAATAATAAACGCTAACTGAAAATACTTGAAAATGATAATTTTACCAAACACTGTGCTATTAAAAATTATAGGTTCAAGCCTATTTTTCACCTTTTTCCCAAAATACTTTTCGGAAGTGAATTTTCATGTCTGAACATGTCGTTTGGGTTATCTCAGAAAACCGTTCTATCAGTCTCAGAAACCGTTCAACCGCACTATGTTCAAGGTTGAAAATCGCTGAAATCGAGTTTTGCAGCTGTGAATAATTATAAATTCAATCGCAGTTTGGAGTTAGCCGGGGCGGTTTGTGTGGTCGATTTTAAGTTATTATAAAGAGTTTTAATATTAGGAAGAAGATCTGGAAGTGTGTTTTTATAGAAATTTCGAATAAAGTCTGGTTTTGTAGAAAATTCGAGCAGTTTCTTTATTCCTAAAAGCCGCAAGGAAAAAAGTTAAGTGCCGTTGAAAAACAAAAAATTATTAACTTGAAGATATGTGGAAAAACTCGCGAGTAACTTTAAAGGGTCGAAAAGTGTAGTTAAAATTTTTTTTAAGCTGAGAATCGAAAATTGTGGAAGAAATTTTTTCTGGAACGTCCACCAAAGTATTCGCCCGCTGTTAAATGCTACGTTTTAAGGGAATTATCGAACACAGGGGCTTCATTATCAGAAACTGCTAGACGTTGGACTATGATCTTAGTTTAGTGAGAAAATGGATAGCGTCTTGCAAAAGATTCAAGTAATAAAAATGTTTGCAAAAGCAAAAACTGACGAAACGTCACATTGATGCAAGACTCAAATTCACCGCAAATTTTATACAGAAACCAAACATTTGGCAACATGTGATCTTGAGCGATGAAAAAAAATTTAATCTTGCTCAGATTTATATACTTTTATACTCACACAATTTGCGTAAGGAACGAAAAATTATCTGAAGAAGAGCACAAGGACATGGATCTGTTATAGTTTTGGCAACGTTCAAAAAAGTTCTCGGAACGAGATAGCTTTCATAAATGGAAAAGTTACTACTCCTGATTCTCAGGAGTTACTAGAGGAACATCTATGTAACCTTACAGAAGAGGAATACAATAAATAGCCTTCCGCCTCGATTATTAGATATGATAAATAAAAAGAAAAAGTTACTAAGTATTAGTTGCAATGTTCAAACATTTACCAACTATTTTGATATACCTTAACACTTTCACGACCAGTGATACGAACATGGTTTTAAAGGGAGATCTGCCGTTATTTGCCGATGCCTCTCACGTGGTACCATTGAGAAGCTAAATAGTCTATTTCGAAGCGTTATGGAGGAACGGAATATTTTTTCACGAAATTTCCACTTCGGAGGGATTGATTAGTTTTTCACGAAATACATTGCAATCTTTGCTTATTAATAAACAACAAACTATATTGTTTCTGAGAGTATTATAGGGATACGATAAAATAATTTCTGGACAAATACAATAAGTAAACAATCGAAGAAATATTTTCAGAGCGACACATTGCCGTTCGGTATATAATTTCAATTAACATTTATTAATAACATTTATTAAATATTAAAAGTTTTCCCCATAATTATGCTGATCCGCTTTCTTTTGTTCGTGCGGATTGTTATTTAGAAGAGACCTTTTCTGCAGCGTATAAAGGGACAACGGGTTATGCGTTTACCGATTTTTTCTGAAGAAAGCGACGGAGAATGGATTTAGACAGGACAGAATTCGATGAAACTGTGAATTATCCTCAGATATGATTATTGGAATACATTGACTTATTTATTCGAATTTATTGACACGGAAACAAATAGATACTACACATAGCATTGTAGAAACATAAAGTTCGAAACGGTTCGGTGTAACGGCAGCAGATCTGTCAAATGTGGTTTGCACTAATAATCATAATGAGTCTTGCTAAAAAGCCAAAAGGACAGGATAATTGATCCACAAATCATCTGATAAAGACTCGAAATATTTCCGAGCCAATGCGCCGTAATAGATTCAAACAAATGCTAAAAAAAAACAAAGAATGCATAACTGCCTAATTATGTAACCGACCCTTTCAAGTTCAATTTCTAATCAACTATTTCTCCAAAAAAAATTCATTCTTTTGAAAAACAATGGTTTTGACGAAGTTTGACACCGTGGCGTGTAAGGCTTAGCTTTAAAATTTATAATCAATTCAAAATTACGAAATCTTTATCCGTATGGCATGTTCTGGTGCTACTAGTGCCGCTAGAGGATATATTTTGAGTTTCAAACTTTATCCTGGCATTGGACAAACTTTAAATACCACGATAATGGAATTATTGAGACGTTTTGTAAAATGATATCATCTCTATATAGCTAATCGGTGCAATATTTTTCAACTACTTTTGAAACAAATCCGAGTGCCTGGATCAACTGGCTTCACCGTGAACTACCCGATTCTTTAAATTCTGCAAAATTGAAAAGATCGGAAGCTTTGTTTTAACGATAAAGGCAAATAATTTTGCACCTATGGGAAACCATGAAAAAAGTGCTGTCCGAACTGGCCGACCGATTGAAAAGTATAAGAATGGAGTGGATTGAGCTGATAAATATCTAAGCGATTGCTCTATATTCAGAAAGATACTAAATTGGTCTAAAATGGTTTTGTTGTATCCCTTTAACTGTAGTTCGTACAATGCGTTTGGGGAACGTATGTTGTAATAAGACTGTAACATTTTGTGACTTCCTTTTTTAAAAAAATATGTTCTATATGTATAAGTGTGTCGTAAACTGGCCCCAATAAGGCGCAATTTTACGACTTTGCATTTTTATTTGTGGGGTACATGAATGACAAGTGTTATGCGGACAATACACAAACAATTGTTCAATTGAAAGCTAATTTTGTTTTTTTTTCTCGCGCCATACGGACGTGCTAAAATTCGCTTCCACGAAATATGCATTTATGGAACATGCAATTTTTTAAGGAATCTGTGGCAAACGATACCACTAAATGAACATGATTTTGCGGAGACTCATACGTGGAAATACCCGTTAGTAATTAAGAAATTTATTCTTTATTTGACATATACGACAGCTTCAGAGCCAATAATCGATGCAATTCATGGCACTAGCAAGTAGCTTAGGAATTGGGATTGGTGACCCGGTATGTTCGATTTTCGAAATGTGAAAATTTTCCGATATAGAGCCGCACACAACCCAAAATGTGCTCAGAAATAGAGGCGACCAAATGAAAAACGCTAAGGCCAGGCGCGGGTTCCATTTAACAATAGTCAGAAGTATTGTATATGTCGTAAAATTCAGCCTGATTATGTGTTCGGAAAGGCTGAGGCATTCGGGAGACAGGTCCATCAGTACACACACTTATTTGATAGTCAATAAGCGCGGCACCCAAAACGCGGGCAATTTTCGCAGGACATGTTAAGATGTGTGCACTCGCTAACTCGATATGTCACAATCCTCACGAATTTCCGAAACAGTCAATCGATGATCCTTTGTGGCTGTCGTTACCAACAGGTATTCTCAAGTTCCAAAAAAAACTTCCCACTATACTTTCGTCGTCCGTTTCCTCGTGCCTTCTTTTCGTTTCCGATATAATTTAACATTTATAATAATTAATTGATTTCAAATAAAGCATGACAACTTCACTTTGGACGATAATTTCGAACATAATTACGTAAAAGAATCAAATTTATAAAGAAAATATTAGCATTAATGAAGTTTTAAGCTGAAACAAGCTTTTGCAGTTTAACATAATTGAAAACAATCAACTAATTTGTCGATAATAGGACCGTTTTTTCGGTCATATTATTATCTTAATAAAAAAAAACTGGTTCAATAGTTTATTTCCGTTTTATTACAACTAATTGTTTTTTGTTATAAATTTTGCAACTCGTTGAACATAGCAAATTGTTCCGGTAATATGTGGCTGAATGGACTTAAGTGGTCAATATCAAGGCTACTTATCATTAAAGCTACTCGTATTGCACTAGAATTGAAATTTCCAATTTTAATTAGCAACGAGAAACATGTTAAAAGAAACATCAACAGTTTGTTATGATTTACCTGGAAACATTTTATGCGTGAAAACCGTCAACCCGATTGCATTGATTGTCCTTCACCTGTTTGTTTTGTTGTAGTTTTCACTTACAATTGCGTGCACTTCTAAGATCTATTAAAAAGTTCCACTCGACTTGTCAAGTGCAAGAAGAAGCAAAATTGCTGCGATTATACGATTATGAATAAATTTTTCAATATTTCTTTCAGCCGTAGGCTTATGTTTGTGCTACGTGCATTATTCACATGGTGTTTTGTTCACATTAACATGTCTCTTTTAAAATCATATACAACCTACGGCCATCATGCTCGATTGATTGTAGAAGATACGGAAAGATTTTAAGTGCTTTGTGATTAGGAAAAAAAGCTCAATTTTATTGATTTGATTTAAGATGCACGCAATATTTTTGAATTTATTCAGTTAGGCCATTCATACGCCAGGATTTTAACACATTAGGTTTTGCGATGAAGCAAGTGCGTTGCAAATGTAGTAGACCTGTCTGATAACGCCATGTTAAAATCTTACTAAAAATCATAAAAAACATACTAAAATCGTGTTTAAAAATCGCCATGTTAATCTAATCAATTCTAAATCTCGTACCAGGGTTGGAATGCAATCGATGATTCAACATAAACTCATTGACCAACGCGGATACAACTAGAATAATTTGGTTCAACATAACATCATTCTTCTCGTTTCTCTAATTTTTTTAACCCGTCAGAAAAAAAAAGATTATGGAAGGTCCTTAAAATCAGCATTTGTTTGATCGATGACTTCTTAATTTGAAAAAAAAAGTTGTCCAGCAAGCCATTTTCCCAGGTTTGGGAATAGGAAATAGTCACTGGGGGCTAAATCAGGCGAATACGGTGGTCGACCAATTCGAACTTTAATTTTTCAATTTTAGCCATTCATCGTGAACATGTGTGAACACGGTCATTTTCTTGTTGAAAGAGGATTTTTTTCTGTTTAAATGAGGCCGTTTTACTTTAATTTTTTCTTTTAGCTGGTCCAATAAAGATGCATAATGCTCCCCTGTTATTGTTTTTCCTCTTTCCAAGTAGTCAACGAAAATAATTCCACGTGCATCCAAAAAAACAGTAACCATAACCTTACCAGCTGATTTTACGGTTATCGCCTTCTTTGGACATGGTTCGACTTTAACAATCCACAGCTTTGACTGTTCTACAGTCTGGGGAGAATAGTAGTGTATCTGTTTCATCTACAGTCACATACCGACGAAAAAACTCACCCGGATTACGTTGCATGAGCGATAATAGAGCTTTAGAGGCAACCACCCTATTGCGTTTATTGTCGACTGTGAGCAAACGCGGCATCCATCTTGCCGAAATCTTTTTCATACCCAATTTGTCATGTAAAATAGAAATGACGCTACCTTTGAAATCCCTGTAACCTCAACTAACTCACTCAACTTTAATCTTCGGTCACTTAATACCATTTCATGGATATTATTGATCATTTCTGGCATAGTCACCTCTACAGGGCGTCCTGAGCGTGGTTCACCTTTTGTTGATATGCGACACAGTTTAAATACATTTAACCAGTTATAAACAGTTGCAAGTAAAGGATTAGATGTGCCGTGAACTAAAACCAACTCATTTTTAGTTCTTTTGCTATTAAGCCTTTTATATGAAAATTTTTAATAACAGATCTAAACTCAATTTTTTTCATTTTTGTAATCAAACAATTTTTTTTTTCAATACACGAGAAACACACAACAACTCAACCAATCCGGCTGAAATTTCACAGCATACCTAGTCGGTAGTGCTAATCGCGCCATCTCTTTAATTTTCTAAGGACTTATTGACCTACCCTCGTACTTCGCTGCTAGAGTCACACGTAGCACCCGCCAATTTTGGATATTTTCATGCTATTTTCCCGCTCAAAAAGCAATGGCTCGATGGCACACAGACGTTCAAATTTAAAGCCATGAGTGCACTGAACGCCATACCATCGTGCAAGCACAAAGCAGCGAGAACACTTCGAACAAACTCCTAATCTAACAGCATTCGACCAAATCAAGTGACATTTTATATGGGTTAGACATTTTTCCTTATTTTTACGGAAAACCAGAATACTAACCTCAAATTTTTTGGGGAAAAACGCAACAAAAATATAAATGTACTTGTCTTAACCTATCCATCGTCTGAGAGGAATCGCCCAGTAGTGTTCCGACTGGTTAACCCTAGGCCAAGGCCAAACCAGAGACTAACTACTAAGAAGCGCTCACACTAGGAGGGGCGTCACAAAAAATATATCGAATTTTTACTACATGATATACAGTGTTGAAAATTTTGAAAAAATAATTGATATGCAGTTTTGACAGTGTAATGGTTCGTTTTCCGACGTTAAATATATAGCAAGCAATAATTTTTCTATGTTATACAAAACACTTTTTATCTACCAAGGATTTCTTAACGAATACTAGTGCAACTATTACAAATCCATTGAATCCTGATAGATTATTGCTTGTCTGTAGTTTTTTGCCATACCATGGCGTTACTGCAATTAGCGCAACATCAACATATAGCAGTGATTAGAAATAGAAATAGATTTTCCAAGAGAAAAATAAAGCTCACTCATCATGAAGGAAAGCGTGAAAACTAACCATTGTCGATTTGATACGACATTGGCTGAACACCAACAAAAGTTGACCGCCTTATGACATGCAATCGCTATTTAAAATAGTATGAAAACATTGTCTGAAAAAGAGGACTGAAAAGGAAATTGTCAGTGTAGTACCCTCCGAGCATATGTTATATATGTCCGAGCGAAAAGAATTTAGTTTGTAGTTGATTTATAGAAGACCAAATCTGAATAATTGAAGATTGAAAATGCAGCACAGGTGGACTATCCTATCACGAGTTCCCAGTAAGTCTCCGGGGCATGAATCAACAAAAGGTCGAAATCATTGGCTAATATAGAGAACTGAAAAGGAAAGTGACTACGACAATACTATCCGAGCTTCTACATATGATTTTGAGTGATTTAGTTTGTTTTAAATATATGAAGTTAACGGTGGAAATGCGTTGATAAATTGAATTTATGGAAGATGCAGAACAGAATTCTTTTTGATTATACTACTGATAGCTTGGCCTGACTAGATGTAAACGGAAGTAAATATAGAAAAGATTGTACCTGTGGTCGATCTTGGTAGAGAGCTAGCATTCGAAATTTGGCAGAAGACCAAATGGTAAAGGATAGTTTGAAAGAGAGTAGCAGTGACGAACTTAATATACGTTTTGTTCGTTTAATAAATGGTGAAAATAAATATGTACTGTGATGTATTGTAGCAAGATCTAATATCAGATCTAGACCTAACTAAATGTGAGTTAGTATCATCGAATTATGTGAATTAATGTCATGTATAAAGGGGCAATCAGTCTCGCATGTCTGAAGCAAAATTTTAGAATTTTTCTCGGACCGTAGGAAAATACAACGTTTTGTAGAAAAATACTTTAAATATTATAGAAAATATATACTTTAACTATTATAGAAAAATACTTTAAATATTTTAAAAATACTAAATATTATAGAAAAATAATAAAAAATACAACAATTCAGAGAATTGTCTAAAAGACGATTGGGGGGGCTATTACATTTTACTGTCATCCTCTCACACAATGAGGAGCCTGACTGAAACATGGCGGTTGTGGTTTCAAAAGCTAAAAGCAGATGAGCCATGACTGAAAAGTGTTTCAGCTGAGAGGTACTGAGAGGTATTTGACGTACGGACACAGGATTAACCCTGCCTTAGAAACCGTTAGTGACGGCTTAATGGTGACACAGACTACATAGTATAATTCGTTTTACGACTTTTCAAGCTACGTCGTTTTTTCCAAAACGTGACAACATCTTTAATTCCTAAGTCTTAAACTCTGTAGTTCCTTTAGGCAACTATACACCGGCGATGTCGCTGTTCCCACTCTTGGTAGCAGCGCTCGACGTATTCAACGGGTTGGTCACAGGGTTTTGAATGTTCTTCAGAATTTTAAAATGACGTCCTTTGAAGAAATGCTTCAATTTCAGAAAAAGTCACAAGGACTCAAATTAGATGAATAAGGGTGTTGAGAAACAACAGAAATTATAGAAAAAGTCACTATTTTTTCGGGAGTTTTATAGTCATTCATAATTAATGAAAATAAAAGATGTTCGCTTCCGTTATTGACTATAAATATTTATTTTAATCGTATATACGTATTTCGATCGTTACATACTGTTAAAAATAATGTAGAAGTGAGATTAGGACGCACAAGGTGGTATGAAAAGAAAGTATCGACTGTCTAAGATTGAATAAAATTATTATTCGTTGACAATCTTTTCAAGAATATAATGCCAGGAATTATTCACGTTGGAAGGACTGGAAATATAGTGTTGAGCAGAGTTGAAGAATCCCAATCAGCCTGGACCAGGAACTCGAGGTGATGATGATCGCCTACAGTCGCTGAGAATCCAGGAAGCAGGAATACAGATAGTCTGGCAGCTGGTGGCTAAATGAATTAAGAAAAGAAAGAAATGTTACAGAAACTGTCTTAGCGAGACAGTCAAGTCTGATAACAGGTTAGATTGTTCTAATGAACGAACTCGCATAAAAGTTTGACACCACAGCAACGCTCTTATAATCACATGGGATTATTATCTGCGTGGTATCAACTTGTATGGAGACTGTAAAAGATGATTTTCTTTGTGATTATCACGAAACTTTCCTTTTAACAGGTTAGATTGTTCTAATGAACGAACTCGCATACAAGTTTGACACCACAGCAACGCTCTTATAATCACATGGGATTATTATCTGTGTGGCATTAACTTGTATGGAGACTGTAAAAGATGATTTTCTTTGTGATTATCACGAAACTTTCCTTGTATTTATCGTGAGATAAATACGTTGTGATAATCACCTGAACTTTGTGATATGTATCAGCAAGAGGAAGACGACGATCGAACGACGATGATCTAGAGTCTCCAGGTTGGTTCAACTTAATTGAGATGTCAAGACGGCCAGGAGATGCGCAAAGCTCAAAACACTGTTGTTTGCTACACAGCACACTAAAGCCGATTCGCACACTTGCTTCAAGCTCTTTTCGCTGTAATGCACGATCCGCTCGTAGCCAGAGTCTTGAGCAGACTCCCTTTTTCCAGACACTTCATGAGTTTTTATACAAAAACTGAAGAAAGGAAAAGAAGCGACTTCGGCTGAGATTAATAACAACAACAAATAAAAAATAATAATAATAAAAAAGATGATGAATTCAACATCTGGCAAAGGGACTTGAGATTGACAAAAGGGTACGAGAAAATGCAAACATTTTAGCAACAATCGATGAAACGTTTACATTTCACACATTAATGCGAACGAGCGGCTTATGAACTTTCAAAGGTTTACGAAAAACAATGTAGATTGTTTTTGTGTGTACAAACTTGAACGCATGTGCTGTTTGCGTTATCTCAAAGGATACAGCTTAGTGTGTTGATCCTTAACCCATTAGCGAGCAATAAATTGTGCACATGTGGCAAATTTTCCTTTACAACCCTTATTGCGATATGAAGAAAGAAATAACTGTTTATTCAACACATACGATCTTCTTCAGTACACTAACTTTTGGTTTTACATTTATCAATATATATATGAGTTACATTTTAAACAATTTTACATTTTTTCTCTCATTTAATATTTTATTTCAAAAATATCCTTTCTACTAATTTTGAAAAGTTATTACCTACATCATAATTAAGTCTTTTATGGCCAGGTATCTTCATTATTTCGATTGTTTCTACTGTATCTAGTTTGCTTAGTTTTTGGACTTCCTTAATTACTTCTAAATCTTCGTATTTTATTATATGACCTTCATTGACGATGTGTTCTGCCAGCGCTGAATGGATCCTTTTATCCTTGTTTCTTCTACCTGCTTCTGCCTCTTTTTGATGCTCATTGAAACGTATCTTCGCTAACCTTTTGGTTTGTCCGATGTACACTTTCCCACATGTGGGGCAAGTTACTTTATACACTCCGCTTTTCTCGTCTTTCGTGTATGTTTGCCATTGATCTGTTTCAACTTTTCATAAGCCACACCCGCAGATTCACCAAGTTTAACAAAGCAATTGACTGCATAACGTTGCTCTAAATTCCGCTGCCGCACAAAATAATTTATAAGCCTGTTTCACAATTCGTGAGAACCTGCTCTAGCTTTTTTTCTGCGTTGCATCCTCTAAGACCAGTTTAAGAAATCTCCTTCCCGACGTATACGCGCTCATTTACTTTCCTTCTGTCTCTAAAAAAATTTCAGCGAGTCCGAAAAAGTTTTTGCTTAAAGCCTTATGCTTAAACGATCCTCGCGTTCGGTTATTTTCTTTTATCCTGTTCTTGATCTATTCTGATGAACATCAGTTTACAAGACAAAATCTAAGTGTTTAGAAGACTGAAGACTTTTTTATATTCCAAACAAAATCAATTTGAAAAATATGAAATGTTGATGATGTTGTGTCCATGTATCCACCAAACAACTATTGTGTGATAGGTGAAGGGTAAGGAATCGTCAACTTGCAAGAAATACGGATTACAAAAATAATCGTTGGCACTCTTTTCAAATTCGTTGAAACCTACATAAGACTATCGTATCTACCTTAACTGTCAAGTTGTACTAATGTCACCTAATTTCGAGGCGAGAGGCACCAAAAAAGGTTACCTAATAAGTACCACCGATCATATATGAATGTGTTGTTAGTTCCGTATCTATACACAAATCTGAGTACACTAAGCACGCGTAGTCCTTAACACCAGGACGTGTTGCATAGAGGACTAGAAGAGATAAGAGAGCACAGTGTAACATCTAAAACAACGCTAATGTATGCGTTGGTGCAAGAAAGGCATGTCATTCTTTCTCGCCTCTCTTGTAAGCTTGTACGTAACGTAGCATGCAACATATAATTAATGCAGTTATTAAATCCAAAGGTGGAGCAACTACATTTTAAGTTTATTTAATTCATTATGGTATCTATTATGAATAATAAATCAATTTAGAATACGTTTTCATTTCATTATTTTAAGTAAATTTTACGTGGCCTTTTGCGAAGGCTGTATATGATTTCAGCGCCAGTGCAAAACGAACGGTCGATGCAATGTTTTCGCTTTTTAAATGTATATACGCCTGTCAGAACATGCTTAGGCTCATGCATAAATAATAGGATAAAACACTTCTCATAAATAGCATATATTACATTTTTAAAGTTGGTGGCGACCATAACTCAAAAAATAATACACCGATCCTATCGAAATTTAATACAATTCTGGTATTCACATTTTACAAGGTGACAACTGTTCTGTTTTCTTGTTACCTGAAGAAACTGTATTCCTCACCAATTGTCTGTTTTTTGGTTTCAGATGTATCCAATAGTTAATTACACATCACATCGCAATTCACCTTTATTTTAATGAAGCTTTTACGTAGGTTCTACTGTTAAAGGCTCATTTTTGATTATTTCGAAAAAAAATTATAAATTATTCATTTACTGTTGTCTTTTGATGCACTGTTTCAATATTGAGTATGGAATTAAATTTCCGCCGTTGGTAGATAGATGTCCTTACAGGTTACTATTATTGTGTCTGCTGTGGTAGTGTTCTTGGAATTGGAAGTTGTATGCGTAGGCTCACGAACGCAGTAGTCGACATTTCCTTAAAGCGTGAAAACCGTTTTTTCTCATGTTGAAAATGTCGACTTTCGTACCGAAAAAGCTACATTTGCGGGAAGTCTCAGTTCATTATTTCATTCTCAAGAAAAGTGCTGCGGAAACTTATCGTATAATGCTCGATGTTAGCGGTGATCATGCTCCATCTGAGACGACTTACAGAGAGTGGTTTGGGCGTTTTAAAAATGGTGATTTTCACGTGACTGATAAAGATCGTGAAGAAGCACCGAAAAAGTTTGAAGATTCAAACCTACGGGAATTGTTTGATGAAGATTCAAGTCCAAGTCCAGAAGTATTGTCGCAGGAGTTAAATGTTGACAGATCTACCGTCGGTAAGCGTTTGTACGCCATGGGAATGATCCAAAGAGCTGGGACTTGGGTGCCGCATCAACTGAGAGAGGGACATCGAACAGCGTTTAGTGACGTGTGAGATGCTTCTTCAACGACAAAAAAGAATGAAACCCCTTCTTTTTTGAAACCTATTCTTTTTTGCATCAAACTGTGACAGAGGATGAGAAATGGATAAACTACGACAACTTTAAGCGATCAAAACATCGGGTAATGCTAGGTGAGCCAGGTCTATTAACGCCAAAACGAAATATTCACGCTTCTAAGGTCATGTTGTGCATCGGGTGGGACCACAGTGGCGTCATCTATTGCCAACTCCTGAAACAATCATCGGGGATGTGTACCGACGGTAACTCATCCGTCTGAATCGAGCGCTGATGGAAAAACGGCCAGAATGGAAAGACAGACATGACAAGCTGATTTTGCTGCACGACAATGCAAGGCCACACGTAGCCAAGCCGATCAAAAACTACTTGGTAGATGTAAATTGGGAAATCTTGCCCCACCCGCCGTATTCCCCAGGCATTGCTCCTTCGGATTTCCATTTGTTCCGCTCCATGCAATCAAACCTCAATGGAAAACGACTAACTTCTTATAAAGGTATCTAAAAATGGCTCGAATCGAAGGATGGGAATTTTTTCAACAGAGGAATCCATCTATCACCACAAAGATTTGACTGTATTCTTTAATGTTGAAATAAACAAACAACATTGCCGAAAAATGGCGGAAACTTATTCCCATACCCAATAAATAAATACATAATTACCACCTGCTTGAAATGAATTCTGAACATAATGCCTTACATATAAAAAATTCTAGACCCCGACCCTTAAAAGATTTTATTTATTATCGTTACGATAATAAATTTCAAGAAGGGGCGGTGTGAGAGTTTATCTATTCATTTTATACTATTTTTATTTGATCGCATGTCATTTTAACTAACATAACATTTTAACATTTTAATTCATTTAAACAAATCTTTAGTGTAAATATCTAGGCACCGACGGTGTCTTTTAATAAATTTAGAAAATTTTAATTTTAGAAAACAATCAAATAACTCTGTTTAGGCCAGATAAGTCTGCATATGTCTGATTAGATCGGAGAAGTTGTTTACCTCATATAATTATAAGTATATGAACTCATTTTCAGGTATGAAACCATAATTATAAGAATACAGAGGATATAAATATGGACGCATTAGTGTCCTTATTCAAATATCAAGTATTTTAGGTCATGATATTCAAACGCATGAAATACACTGGATTAATTTAATATATCTGGTTAAGAACCGAATACTCAATTCATACTCTATATTTAAGATAACACCTGACCCCGTTCATGAGACCTCATCAGTAAGTTAGATGAGAGTCTTAAGATATTCTTGTTTCCCTTGTGGTTATATTCAAACGAAGCCCGGTAACTATGAACTCCGGGTTCAGTAGTTTGGTATAAAGAACTCTAATTCCTCATTACAAATGCAGACAGGCTAAACTTATGAATTCCGATTTCGGTTATTGATCACAATTTATAATTTAACGTATGTGACATAACTTACCTTAACAGAATAGTAAGCTGCAAATCATGGCCAAGTCGCTCTAAAGCCGAAGTCCCTTCCACCCGAAGTATATTGATTTTTTCACGAAGTGATCTTGACAATGTAACTTGTCCATGACGTTCCTTTAAAATTTCAAATATATTTGGCTGTCGTAAGAAGGCAATAACCTATAACAAAAGAAAATTCCGTAAGAAATCACCTCGCAAATTTCCGATTGAATAGCAAAAACGTGTTACCTTGTCATTGTACGCAACAGGAATTTCAGGTAATTCAATCGATGCAGTTGTAAATGAGGATGGCGGGCGTGGTGGTGGAACTGGAGCAACATCAATATTTTCATGTTGTTGCCGTTGGCGAATTCGTAAGCATTCGACTGGTAAGCGTGGATCCATAAATGACGTTTTTCGATTTGCATGATCAATAAAGAATTGTTTTCCGGATTGATCCAATTTTGTTTCCCATCCCGATGGAAGACTTTTGTTAATTAAGGCAAACGCATTTACTAAAGCAACTAAATCTTTATTGTATTGATAGCGTTGGAAACAATTCGGATCACGGCGTATGCGTATAACCATATGTTTAAGAGCAGCATTTCGATTGTATATGGAGAGAGCATCTTCATTTGTATGAAGTAGAGAGTAAAAATCTGGACGGCAAAGCAACAAAACTGCCGGATGAGAATTAATAATTTGGAAGCGATCTATTTCGTTTGAAATCACAGTTCTGTCAGCAGAACGATTTTCTGATGTAATCGTTCTTCTAATCGATTGATAGCGACGATCCAGTTGCTGACGGTGCTGTTCACGCCCACCAGCTAGGCCACCTGAAGCAAAATTATGAAAAGTTGATGTAAATTTTATTTTATGTGAAAAATATTTAATTATTTACTCTTTTTATTGGAAAAAAAAAATGTAATCAGCAACTTAATAATATGAAACACAAAATAATTGCTTACCTGCCGATCCAGGGCGCTGCCAACTTGTTGTTCTTGTTGTATGATCGATATAAAATATTCGACCATGGCTGTCCATCCGAGCCTCCCATGCCGGAGGAAGTGGCTCCTCCGAATCGGGCAACACGCCTCTCGCACGCTCAGGAATAGAAGGCAGTCGTGCACTTGAAATATGCACAATTTCCGAATCATTGGATGAATTGCAGTTTTCAAATGCTCTCGGAGAATTGGATCGTTCAGCGAAATTTAAATTGTCAGGACTACGAACTTCAGATCCAATCCCATTTTGCGCACATGCCACATTATCATCTTCCTGCGAGCGAGTCCGACGAGCATGATGAGTTGGGGTTGGAGGACAAATCAATTTTCGCCCTGTTAAATTTCCATTTCCTCCAACCCGTGTCAAAAGTCTAGGCTGTGGACGCACAGCAGATTTTGGTTGTGCAGACAGAATAGGAGGCGGGGTTGCTTCTGGTGACGACAAATCTAAAGGTGAAGCACTGCGTGTTGACGAACCTGATGTAGGACTACACGAAAGTTTTCTACAGAACACGTAATGTCGTACTTCGTTACTATCAGGCTTTATATTTAGAGGTTCGGGAATGCAAATTCCATTTGTTCTCCTTGTTTTCCCCCCTGATAACTGTCTGGTGAGTGGTCGATGTTGTCTAACAATCTCCCCACTGCTGGTTCCTTCATTCTGCATATCATCTAAGACATTGCTGCTACTTTGAGGAAATGTAAAATTCATTTCGTTGGCTGGCACTTTTCGTGTAGTAATTGTATTTATGTAATTATCTGGCCCAATTTTCTTTTTCAGCACGGGTTTATATTTCACCGCCACATTATTCTCTAAATAGGAAGGAATTCCTAAACCTAAATTACTGGTGGAGCTATTATCGGCAAGACTAGAATTTATCGCTGATGCGGCATGTTGACTTGTGCTAGCAAAATCACTATCATTTCTTCCTAACGTCGTATCAATAGAATCGAAAAATTCACATGGCGATTCTCTTGAAACATTATCTAAGTTGTATAGAATATCACTATCATTCGGCAAGCTTGACTCGTCAATATCGACAATATCAAATTTAAAAACATCACTGGTAAATTTCGCACCTCGGCCATTTTTCGGCGGCCATGATCGCTCCAATGGCCTATGAAATTGTTTATTTAATTTATTAGTTCCGTTACTTGAAGTTTCATTCATATGAGATTCGTCGCTAGTTGCATCTATAGGGCTATTTTCAAAACATTCTCTACCTATCCATAGATTAAAATGATCGGAAGTTGTTGCATTGTTAAGGTTCTGATTTTTTATTTTCTTTTTCACTCCATTTAATGCTATATCAGGATCGGTCGAAAAGTTTAAGGGCTTCGCTTTTCTTCGAACTCCGGAACAAGGAGTTATGGAGGATGAGGCGCTATCATCGTTGCTTGTGCATGGTGAACAAGAATTTATTGCAGGGGAAGTTGCCTCCAAAGCATTACTAGTTGAGACGATTGGATCCTGTTTAAGCTCTTCAGTTTTAAAATCAACTAAAGTTGTCGCTGGAGACGCTGTAGAAAAACAAATAAGAATTCATTTTATATTTTGGCAATATTCGGGATCGAGCATTAAATATTGAAGAAAATATGTAACACAAATATATTCCAATTTATAAAACTTTCTGTAGTTTTTATTTACAGATGATTTTTACTCGGTAAGACTGAGTTACAAAACGTCATATTTACTTAGTTGTTTACGAGTTAGTAGCATACTTCTTTTTCGTGTTAAACATGTCGAATTTTGAGCCAAGTAAAGAGCATTTGCGGCATGTATTGATTTTCTTGTTCAATCAAAAGAAAAAGGCATCGGAAAGTCATCGAATTCTTTTAGAGACTTACGGCGATCTTGCTCCAACCGTCTAAACTTGTGAACGCTGGTTTCAACGTTTCAAATGTGGCGATTTCAATGTTATGACAGAACAGAACAGAACGTGAAAATCTACCAAAAAAGTTTGAAGACGACGAATTACAACCATTATTGGACGAAGACGATACACAAACATAACAACTGATAGCGAAGCAGATGAATGTCACTCGGCAAGCCATTTCCGATCGCCTGAGAGCCAAGGGAAAGATTCAAAAGGTTGGAAAATGGATTCCACACAAACTGAACTAACGAAAGATGGAAAGACGAAAAACTGTGTGCGAAATGTTGCATTTACGCCACGAAAGAAAGGACTTTTTGCATTGGGTTGTAACTGGCGATGTCAAATGGATATATTTTGAGAATCCCAAGCGTAAGAAATCATGGGTAACGCCAGGACAACCATCAAGATCGAGTGCAAGACCGGATCGTTTTGGGGAAAAGACAATGCTGTGTGTGGTGGGATCAGAAGGGAGTAGTGTACTACGAGCTTCTCAAACCCAGTGAAACAGTTAATTCCGTCCAGAATGGGCTCGAAGACACGGCAAAGTCATTCTGCAGCATGACAACGCTCCTGCACATTCAGCCAAAAGAAACGATTTCCTCGCTTGGTTGGGAACTCCTACCCCACCCGCCGTATTCACCAGACCTGGCGCCTTCTGATTATCACCTCTTCTCATCGATCGGACATGCACTGGCTGAAAAACACTTCAAGACTTTCGAGGATGAATTCGATGTTCGAGGATAAAATGGCTCCGTGAATGGATATCAATGAAATATAAATGAAAAATCAATGATAAATGAAAGTTAAAGCTTTCTTTTGGAATGGTGTCCATAAATTGGCCGAGAGATGGATAAAATGTGTAAAAAGCGAGTGCCAATACTTTGAATAAAAATGTTTTGCCATTGTTCTTCAATAATTGCGTATTTTTCATGACCTGTTAGTCGTCATAGCACAAAATTCTGCCACATCTTCATGACGGATATAGTCCTCAAACACATGTAACTGGTTAAAGTGTAAAAAAAAATTGATATTTATCTGACTATTGATTCTTATTTCTTAACCAATGCCGAGAACATTGTTATAAGCTTTAGGCAGTTTTTTCAGAACAAAGACACATACAGTCTTTCTAATCTCAATACGAAATGCTATACACAAACGATGTAGTCTTCACACAACGCCGTTTGCCGCGTACCTTTTATATAAAATCTTAAAATCTGCACTCAATAAGTTATGGTATTTGGAGTACATGTTCATCTTTCAGTTGTATCCTTCAGTTTTTGTTCTTATTTTACATAATATAACAACCTTCATTTATGCAATGTTAAACCAGCGCACATCCTTACGAAACAATGCCTATCGTAGAAATCTTCTTTAAAGGAGTCAACTGGTGAAACGCCTATTCCATTGAAAAGAAACAAGAGACTAACAACTACTCTGACAGTTCAATCAAACGCAATTAAACTGCAGATGAATTACGACGAATTCTTCGTTATTTACCCATCAAATTTTTCAATTCTACTAACATTTGTGAAAGATCTTACTGCAAAGAACCAATAACTATGGATATCTGATTATCTACCACCAACAGTGAGCTGTTATGAAGCGAAAGATATGAGCCTGCAAATCTGCAACAAACAAACACACGACAGAATATGAAATTACTTTTGCTGGTGACATCAAAATTTTAGAAATTTTATCTACATGTGTTTCAAATCTTCGCCTAACTGTTTCAGATCATGTTGAAAAATCAAAATATGAAACTGAAAATTTATGGCCAAATGGTAGTGTTTAAAGCCTTTGTGGATTCCCTATAGATTTTGGGACACATTATGAATTTGAAGGATTGCAACACATTCAGATTGGTCAAACAATATTAGACGAACTTACATCATATCTGTAACACAATACAAAAATTCAGATACAAAGCAATTGGGAGACATAATGACAAATACCATGCACATTTTCTTACGTAACAAGTTTCATATCCTCTTCTTTATATGACTCATAGGATTTTCCTGGTATGCAATTTTTTTATATTTTAATAGAACCTAGAATTGATTCTAACTTCCACATAGTTTTTAAAAGATTAGATGTTCTCACAGAATTCACTGCCAAAAGCTTTTTCTCTTCCACACCAGAAACTTCAGGTTAGCTATCAACTCTACTAAATTATCACCAAGAAAAAGCCGTTTTGCCCGGGTAACAACACAATCCAAGCCAGATCACTCAAAAAGTCTCTAACCGTTAAGGTTGGTGAACATCACACATAAAAATTAACAGCGGAGTACATAAAACAATAGGCTATCGGCGCTATCATTTCTGTGCCCTCTCTTTAATTCCACAATTAGAACTCGATTAAAACTCGAATGTTAAGGAAAACAATCTAACGAATATGAAAAAAGTAAGTAATCGATGCTCGCTCACAGATTGTACTCTAGGAAACACCAAAAGTATTTTCATTCGAGGCCTGTACCTCTTTTGCAGTTGATATCGATAAATGTTGTTTTCTAACGTTTTCCCCTCAAAGGGAATAACCGCTGCAGATTCAACGTACATTTTCGAATTGGTTGACTCGAATAAAAAAATTGATATTGAGTATGCTCCACTTGCTAATGGAGTTCATATGAACGATCAAATGAATTTAGGAACTTATAAAGTTTGGTCATATTTTATGCTTATAAAATCTTGTCTTTTTTATTCAGTGGTTTTAGGCTGAACTGAATTATATTCCAATAACTCAACATAAGGAATGTGTTCAAAGACACTTAGTCTCAATTGCTATGCGCTGGAAATGCTAAAAATATTTGGCAATAAATTCTTATTGCTATGTTTTGCAAGAAATTATTTCAATACTGATTTTTTTGTTCTCAGAAGACTCAAAAACAACGGTTCTGTTGATTGATTCAAATGATTCATTATAGCTGTGATTCTAATTTCCCTGAAACTTAAAAAGAAATTAGAACGTAAGAAAACTTAAAAGTCGCGAGGACACTATAATTTATAAAATAATATAAAAAAATTTGGGGACTTTGAACAAAATCTACTGCAATATATATATTCATGCTTATCTTATACTTATTCAATTGGCGAAAATCACAAAAATCAAACCAGCTATGAAATTATGATATATCTTAAACTAAAAATTACAATAAAAAACTTCGTACTTGTATCGAATATGTTTCTAATTAAATCCACATTTCACTGATCTTAACGGGGTTTAAAATAACAACAAATAACACCAAAATACAGAAAAAGAAGAAGAAACAATCTAAAACAAAGAACTCATAAATTTATTCTGAATCAATCTGTCTTCAATATAAAGAAACCCGACTTTCAGCTCTGTTCGGCAGAGTATTTACATCGCGGATATTGAACGCTTGCGTAATAATTCGGAGAACAATTGAACTAAATGCTGGAAAACTGCCGGCATCTAAAATAAAACGATTGCGGTCTACATATCTAAGCGTTTAAGGAAGTTTGAAGCCATGAAAATCGAAATTTTACTACAACTACCGACCTCTGCACAGGAAAAAGGTTCCAAGTAGAAGCTGATTGTACAGGCTCAGACAACACACACCTGGTCCTTGTTAAGTTACTTCTTAGTCCAGACAAACCACGCTTCAGCCAAATTAAGCTTCTCAATCATTGTGGGGGATAACTGTAACATGTTATGGGCTCCCGCACCCCAAGTAAAGATCAAACCTCTGTTCGGATTTTCGCCATTCTGCAGTCTGATAACGACTCGAACTTCAGGCCCTGCAAGCTAGGCGTTGGTAGGCCTCCACCACCTTCTACTTCTCAACAACTTACACCATATTAGACTTCACATACCAATCACCATTGTAACACCAAATCACTAAATGTCGAACACAACATCCTGCTCTACGCCTAAGAAAGGGGCAACACATAATTAATCATTAAACCCACAGAAATTATAATCCATCTGGCCGCGAACGGCTGCAGTCATCTTTTAAAAACAGCACAAGAAACAGCGTTCAACGTCAGAACCGGTTACACACGTCACGGGCAACTGCAGGACTTTTTAACGAGTTCACACAGCACACTCTGTGCAAGGCATCATATGCGGTGCCCTCAAACAATACCTGCCACCAAGTCTGAAATTCAGCCCTATATAGGAGACAACTGGAAAAAGACGATAGCCCACGACGAAACGACAAGGAATTCAGACTTCCATGTCCAGTCAGAAGACAAGACATAAGTCAAGATGTGGATTCAATCTGCCTGACACGGATAGAGGCGCAAAAAGATATTTTACCCGTCCATTTGCACTATCGTTCCATCTGTCTGGCGATGTGAAAACCGTACCCTCCACTAAGATATTATTTATTACTTTATACCTGAAACTCATGGGACTCGATTCTCTAAACCACTCAACACTGCAACGGGGAGACCTCAACGCAACGTGCAGGATAAGCTTTTTTTTGTATTCGGAACATTACGTCGTTTCCCGTCTCTTCCTTCGATTCGTCCACAGACACGTATGACGCAACGCCGAAACGCGTCTGTGGACGAATCGAAGGAAAAGACGGGGAACGACGGAATGGTTCGAATCCAAAAAAAATTTATCAATCCCCTTCGCCTCTAGGTATTGTCGCGAGATACAGCGGTGAAACCCATAAGGGCCTGCATTGCGTCAATAGAAGCCGTGCGACCATCAGTAGAAACCGTAATTAAGTCACGCCTTGACACGACTCTACAAGTCGTTGACCAGTGACCTGGCCCACACAGGTGGCCCATATTTTGATATGATGCCAATAAGCCATGTTAATCCCCATTCTCACCTAGACACACGATGAATTTTACATTCCAGTTGAGACAGTATTTCTTTTAGCACTTTAAAGTGCTTCCAGAATGAAAACATCTCACTCACCCAGATACCTAAGTACTTCACAGAGGTCCTACGCCCAAGGATTCCCTCGTCGTTAAGGAATATTAAAGTGGTCTTATCTGTGGAGATTGAAACACCCAGCTTTCTACTCCATGCAGACACAACTTTCAAATCCTGACTTTCTGCCTTCCATTTTCTACTGTCAATTCGATAACAACCTACAATGCTGAATGTGCACTACTCGAGCGCATTGAATATATAATTCCGTTTGAGTCCTGATACTAATTGGTTGCTTCATTTCTGAAGCAGCAGTTTCCAGGAGGAACTGGGAAATATGAATTCCAGTCGTGCGCGAATAATCCAATTAAGAATTCATCTTTGGATATGTTACGAACTCCCTTCCATAAGAATTGGAAATTTTGTTTCCAACTTCATCGGTTGGGAAAACCAAGCGGCCACGTCAGCTTGCAACGATTGCTGATTTGCTAACAGTTACAGTTACGACATAGATTTTTTTTATCACTACTCAACCCAAATCTTGGATTGAGTCATGAGCGAAAACTCAAATATTTCCGTTATCATGTAAAATGTAAAACTGACAAACATTATCCCGAGTCATAAAAGGCAATAAAATGCCAGACAGGGAAAATCATCACATTTTATTCTCACCATGTTATTATTATTGTACTGAGGTCCACTTGTTGGAATTTAGCATAGGCCAGAACTCGGCCCTTAGCTCCCCATGTGTAGTACTATTGTTTACAGATGATCCATCCTGTCGTCCTACAGAAGCCAAGGAGTTCTCCCAGCTCTGTGGTCGCCAAGTGTTCCAATTCTGTTGCGCCAGTACACCTCAGCCAAGTAAGGCGTTTGTTGGCCAGACTCGGGCAATCTAGGAGGAAGTGTTCTGTACTTTCTTCCTTCTCGCCGCAAGCTCGGCAGGTGTCATCCGTTTCGATTCCTATTCGTTTGGCGTGTTGACCTAGAAGATTATGGCCCGTTAATTCTGCCACCAATGTTCTAACGCCATTTCGGTTTTTCCCTAGAAGTTGTTTTGTCCTCATTTGATTAGGGTGAGACCAAAGAGCTCGGCTTATCCTGCAGTCGTTCCAGTCATTCCAAGCCGTATCTGTCTCTTTCCAGAGGATTTCGTCTAGTTCTCTTTTTGCGTTGCTAGTGGCACTTTAATTGTGTCTATTCTAGTGGCATTTTGGTCGGCTGATTCAGCTCTCGCTAGTTCATCGGCTCTTTCGTTACCCTCTACACCACTGTGTCCAGGGACCCATGTCAGTTTCACATTTACTCGGGTTGTTGCGGTTTTGAGAGCCTGCCTACAATCCTGCACCAGTTGTGAAACTACGCGGTTAGAGGCAAGCGCCTGCAGTGCCGACTTACTGTCCGAGAGTATTTGTATACTTCCATCAAGATTGTTTGCCGCTTCTATAGCCGCTTTTATTGCAAACATTCTTTTCAAAATGCATACGTGCCCCATTTGAGTGGGGTTAGATAACCCATATGTGGATTTTAATCTGATGCTCGCAAGTGATGTCTCTCTGAAGATGAATTTGTCGAGTGGCATGAGATTAAGCATTATCTCCATTGCAGCAGTTGGCGTAGTCCTAATGGCACCTCTGATGCCAAAGCAGGCCATTCGCTGGATCTTCTCTAGCTCTTTTGCAATGGTTTTCTTTTATAGTGCCTGCCACCAAACCAATGCCCCGTAGGTGGTTATAGGCCTCACTACTGTTGTGTAGATCCAGTGGGCAATTTTGGGTTTTATTCCCCAGGTTTTCCCCTAGTCTTTTCATCGTGAAGAGTGCCGCTGTAGCTCTCCGTCTGAATGCTCCTATGTGTGGAGTCCAAGTTAGTTTACTGTCCAAGGTTACTCCTAAGTATTTCACCTTGCTTACTAAACTGATATGTTTTCCGTCAATGGTCGGGGGTGTAAATGTCTCCGGTTTACGGCGCTTTGTGTAAAGCATAAGCTCCGTTTTGTCGACATTGATGCGCAGTTCGTTTAGTTTCGCCCACTCAAAAAGATGTGAGAGTGCGATTTGCATCAATTTCGATATGGTTTCCGGGAACTTTCCACTTATCAGTATAACTATATTTAGTAAGATATGGGTCTATTGCATATCTTTGGATGGCTGCTACTATGCTCTTAGTTTTTACATTGTTGAAGGCTTCTTCGATATCAATGAAGGCCGCCAAGGTGTAATCTTTAATGGCAAGGTTCCTCTCTATTCTGCTTACTACTTCGTGTAGTGCCGTCTCTGTTGAGCGCCCTGGGAGGTATGCGTGTTGGTTGGGGCAAAGCTCCGTTATTTTCATAGTGCTTTTTATGTACCCATCCATCAGGCGTTTCAGGGTTTTCAACATGAAATACGTTAAGCTTATAGATCGGTAATCCGTTGCTTTGTAGTGGCTAACTTTTGCCGGTTTGGGTATGAAAACTAGTTTTGCTTTTCTCCAGTCCAGAGGAATATAGCTTTTGGATATAGAGGCTCTATATATTTTCACCAAAATCCATATTATTGTGGTATCCGCTTTCATGAGCATGATCGGATACACTTTGTTGGTTCCTGGTGATTTGTAAGGTTCGAAGGTATTAATGGCCCAAAGGACCTTTTCTTCGCTTACGATTTCTTGGGGGGGGGGGGGGCACGGTAAGGAGTCACGTTGTTTGCTTGTTTTGCCCCTTCATTCGTTGAGCCCGGAAAGTGTTGGTTTAGTAGGAGCTTGAGACGTTCTATGCTATTTGTTGTCCACGATCCGTCCTCCTTTTGGAGCATCGTGTCTACATGCGGTTCTCTTTTCAGAGCCCTGTTTAGCCTAGATGTCTCGTTTCCTCCCTCAATATTGCTGCAAAAAAGATTCCAGGATTTCCTTTTCTCTCTTCTTACAGCTGTTCTAAAAATTTTCAGATTTCGTTTATAGTCCTCCCAATCCGTATCTCGGTTTGTGAGGCGAGCTATTCTAAATAATCTTTGAGTATTTTTTCTGATCTCCTCCAGTTCTTTGTTCCACCAGCTTACTTTTTTTTGTTTGACGGTAGTGGTTGGAGACATTTTACTGAAACTATCGACTTACAGTATACTTGTGATATATCTCACTTCAATGTCGATGTCCTTTCGACTTCTCAATGGGTTCGACTGGTGTGAACCTATATATCTTTTAGTAGCGTTGGTGTAGCCGTCCCAATCCGCCTTCCTAGGATTGCAGAAGACCAATGGGATCTTCTCGCCTCTTCTCACTTGAAAGGTGATCCATTGGTGGTCCGAGAGGCTAGGTGAGTCGCATACTCTCCAGCTGTGCAGGTCCGCCAATGCCTCTGTTGTGATTAGACTGACGTCAATCACTTCCGCTCTATTTTTCGTTATAAAGGCCGGTGTGTTACCCTTATTTGCTAAGTTGAGGTTAGTAGTTATTAAGTAATTGACTAACTGCTCACCTCTTTCGTTGCACTTGATGCTTTCTCACCATAACCTACCAGGCTCGGTAATTCCCTTGAATTTAATCACTCTACATAATGTACAGTAAATTTTAGATAGATAGTAAGCCAAGGTTAATTTTTAAACCGTAAGTGTAGTCAGTTGTAAACAATAAAGCAACAAAGAAACATATCTTTGTATCTTAACTGTTACTTCAAAGAGTCTGTTTCCAACTTTGGCGATGTATTAGAAACGCTCCTGACCAAAATAACTAGCGTTTCTGATAAACTCGAAATCTTTGAATGGCAATGAATGAGAAAGATAGAAGCGTGTTCCTAAGAGAAAGCGATGCAGGCTCCTGCTCCAAAAGTATCCAAGCCACACTTGAAAAGACGTTCATTTAGATTAGACAATATCCATCGCTTATTATATTGCCCTGTAAGGAATCAAACACTTAGCTCATAAAACGGAAAGCTAATATGTTAATATTTAGTTAATATTGTGGTTATTCCACTTCGCTAGTTAATAAGTTCTTAAGCCTTGCAAATATTTTACTATTTACTGTTGTATCTATGTTATGCTACTAACCCTTCGGACATGATTCAACCCATATCTCAGGCTGAGCAGGGTATGGCAAAATCGGATTATGTAGTATTTTTGGCACTTCTATTGTTTTTTTGTTGAGCTTGCATACCGGAAGGATCTGCGATGAGACCAGCTACTATTCACACAATAAAACTTTCCTTTTGAATTTGTCGAAACGACCTAAAGTTCGACAAGTTCATGGATCTCCGTGCATATAATGACATTATTGGTCGGTTTAGTTGCTAGCTGCAGCGCTGGTTGGATTAATCATATAATTTAAGATTAATCAGCCGATGGACGCTGGGGAGAGAGTTGTACGAAGGGAATTTCTATAAGCTTACTGTGGATGTCCCTGCCAAGAATCTAACAGAAATCAAATTTCACTAATATATTACAAATTAGAAAGTAAATTTCATTAAATTTTTACATTAAAATTATTTGATTGTGTCTACGTCAAGCCATTTCCTACAAGAAATATTATTTATAACATAAAAAGGTGCTCGGACTTTCGATAATAAGCACCAATAGCATAAAAGAAGAGACAATCTGACAGTTCAAAGTTAATTTTTAGCAACGTCTGGAGCGACGAAATTTGTGTAATCTGCGGCACTTTAACCTGCTGAAACTTTGTCGTAATTATAACGATATAGCACACCCACATAGCCTTCTTTTTTCTAACAAAATTTTCTGCCTTTCGAAGTGTTCTCTTGTTGCGCAAGTATTATACCTGCTTGATTGTTCATTATTTTTGCGACGATAGAGTTAAAATCTTAAATGGCATTTTCTTGATATGAAGTTATATTATCCATTCGGTCGAATATTCTTAAATGTAACAACCTTTCTACATATTTCAAAACACTGCATAAAAATAGAAGCAAAAAACAAATCATGAAAGAATGTGTCCTTTTTGGCATTCATTTATCAACATAATTGATTTGTCCAGAATATACAATTTTTTCAATTGCAGCTCGAGTCCTTGATAATAAACGTTCCCCACAAAGTCAGCCTAGAATAAATTTCAAGTGCAATGACCCACAAGTGTTTCAATTTAATTTAAAACGGGTCATTGTTCGCACCCCCTTGACCTACTTTTACTAATTGCATGACTTACCATCCTCCCCAGAGCAACCACCTTCGTCCTTTTCATCGTTTGCATTTGATGACGCATCACCAACATCCGGTAATGAGTCGCCACAAGGAGAGCTACACTCCCCATTAATTGCAGCCGCGGCATCGTTTTCAGCTTCCTCATCAATTTTTTTTGCCGCAGCGTCAGATGATACACAAACAATTTCGTGGTCTTCTTGTGGGGCGCTTGCACCTTCTTTGTCATTAGCCACAACGTCCAACTTGACCTCACTATTTTCCATTGCTGTTACCCCGAAGTGCAAATTAATATCAACGCAAGGCGGAGCACAACATTTAAATTTTCATGTCATCATCAGGCGTTTGTCCTTTCTAGGATACCCGTAAATACCACTCCTCAGGACAACTGCAAGACTCCGCCATCCAGACACTTTTCTGCTCAACCACAAAACGTTACAAAGGTGTTCTGTAACCCACGGCTATACACACTAGACCACCACACTTTTTACGACATAGATGAATTCATAATTCAAACGTTTGGAATACCGTTCCGAGAAAACACTTTTTACCAATAGGCACAAACCCTCTTCGCACTACTTTGCAATTATTGTGTTTGACAGATGTCACCAACCAGAGTACTCGAAAATGTCAGTTGCTCATTATTAAGCCACATCATTTGACCTATCCCCAGATGAAGCGAGGGCGCCAACAGCTGATAGGCAACATGGGAAAGGGTATCATATTTCACAAATCTTTAGCAGAAAGCTGAATTGAATATCACTTTTCCCTTGTGTTGAGCGTGAAACAAATATCATAGTATCAAATTCCTTTAATTTACTTAAAATTTTCTGCTTTCTAACTTCATTGTAATGTGTATAAATCGGTCTTTTCCTCATACATTGCGCTAATTTCAAATCGAAAAATCAACTACAGTGGTGGGATCGGTGCAGCGTGTGGTGAAAAATTTATAATAGCTCGTTGACCAACACTCGTCAGCGTTGCCATCTAAAATGAGAAACAGCATAATACACTGATTTTCTATACTTGCACTGATCTTCCATCCAGGAAATTAAATGTTGAAATAATATTCATTATTATCACCGTAGCCTTGATCATGTATTTTGAAATACGAAAAACGTTAGTAAAAACTAACAATTTATTAGACTAAGAATATTAAGATAGTTTAGACGATTCAGATTCATTATTTAACTGATTTATTGAATTTAAAGAGTACATTGTTGTTTGCTGTAATTATTATAACAACAAAACAATAATATAATTAATTATATTATTGTTTTTATCCCCACTTTAAAGTCCTGATTAATACGTATAAAGAGGATATTTTATCAATCATAGAATTGTTTGCAGCATTTTTTGTTTTTTCTTGAGATTACTACGTCAAAATTATTTAATATTTTATTGGGTTATATTAGAAAGAATTCTGCTTTGATCACAGAATATTATACACATATACGTAGTTTGCATCCTATTCTGTTCCCTCTACAACAGTTTGTTTACAGATGTTATGTTGAAACCTTGGAGAGTATCCATTTATGTAGGTTGATGATTCTCTGGATTTCCAGACTTTCGATTTTGTCTAGTTGCTGTGTGCAGAATTTCTGGCGAATTAACTTCAAATCCATCATAGTGATCCTATGGCCTGTCTTCACTATGAGTCTGGCTACGGAATTCCTTCTTTTTTGGTTGTATTTTCAGACTCGTTTAAATATTGCTAACAACGGACCATAAATCAGCATCAGCATAAATTTGTCGATATTGTAATCAGGGAAGTTGATGTATACTCCATTCTGTTCTTCGACTTTAAGAGAATCTTATACCGAAGTGAAGTGGCTCCCTAATGTCATTTTGCGGATCGATATGACTTTATCTTTCACAAATTGAATATTTTCTTTTATTTTTCTTTTATATTTGAATGGATTACCAATACCCGTCTCATGGCCTACCATTGTTCGCTTAGAAGAAGAAACAAAAAACCAATCGTTCCCATAGTTGTCAATCCCCTCTGACTGAGTTCTTATTTTTATAAATATTTTTTGAACGATATTATAGCTGGACCCTTAAGCTTCCTTTAAATAATAGATGATAGATATTTATTCTCTGGTACGGTGGTACGGTTTAATGTTGCAAGAATAGTTCTTCGAGTCAACCCTGCTTCTCTGTTAAAACCGAATTTGAACAGAAGAACGAATTTAAATATCACTTTCATCAGGGGAATTCAAACCCCGGCTCCTACAATGCTACAATTCATTTGTCCATGGACAAACTCTGTACATTGAAAAATATTGAGCTTACTTTTTCCTCTCCCAACATAACGTCCATATTTGAGTTGATAGAGTAAATCATTATCTACTAAATTATAGAGCCTTACACAACATCTATATTTTATAAATATTGTGTATTTTTAATTGCGTGTTTTTAATGAAAAAACAAAAGGAGACATACTTCCAGCTCCTCTAATTCAATATTTTCTTTACCATAAATCCGTTGATAAATCTTTTTAAATAATGTGTTGAATTGCGACGTATGGTGTGGCAACTGTCATGCGTTTTATGGTTGGTTTCAATTTTTCTTCAATTTTATGGCCAACATAATCTTCCATCAGAACAATTAATTCGTTTAGCCATGTAGCGTTTACGTTCTAGATTTACTCTCAACGATAATACGCATCCATCCAGACAGTGCGTAATGAAGAAACCAAAGCAGCTGTAGTACGTAGCATCGATGAAGACCTAAGTGAGTCCATTCGACACCGGTGGAATCATAAAAATGATTCTGGGAACAACATTACACTGAATGGTGACCGCTGTAGAGCCATAAGTAATGATTTTCTCGTTCTGGAATTGATTCACCGTAATGCAGGGGATCTCTGGTTTCAATAGGAATGCGCGAAGAAACGAAAGGGAGAAAAAAAAAACAACTACTCAATCAGTCAGTGGGAACCAGATTGATTGAGTAGCTGTTTGGGAGTCAGATGCGAAAGATGGAGCTCGCGTGAGTCAGTGCAAATCAGTCGTGATAGAAAGTCTGCGATACAATAAAACGAGACAGTGTGTGCGATGATAGAGGCAGTAAAAAGACCACAACGGAATAAGTAAGAGAATTTGGGTATTTACGAATTCGCCTCCTGTTACCAATATTTTTAAGTAAATTATTTCAACAATTGTACCTAGTGTTTCACTTAACAAGAACAAATACACTTTGTATTTTGTTTATTACACAATAAACACTTAGTACGCGCAGCAACACTAATAATGATTTATGCAGATTCAAAAAAACACTTTTTTCTTTTTCTGTGTATTCCGGTACTTGACAACTTTGCACAGAGAAGCTCAAATGTATAAGAAAAACATCATAGATGATTAAAAATTGATCAACAATCAGTGTCCTATAGTTGAAATATGATGAAAACAGTCATTTCTAGCTCAATAGTTAGAGGATGCATAAAAAGGTGTTCATTGCTACTTACCCTTAAATGTAGACTATTGAGCCAAGGTGAAACTTCCCTTCAATGAACACGAGAGTGTCGTAAATCTTGGCAAACAATAATGTTTTTGAAATTTAGAAGCATTTGAGCTGTAATTATTTGTGTCTTTAGTATTTTCATCTGCTAATAATAAAAGTTTAATAACAGATATTTGTCATGTTGGTGCTAGAGGCGGAAATAATTGAGATCATTAGGTTTGCCAAGCAGTCCTTTCTTTGTCTCGATGGCGAGATTCCGTTCGTCGTTTGAGTGTCCATGCTCAACTCACTGCTCAAAGTTTTATAACGAGCAGGTGATGGCCGATTATGATAATAAATCGTGTCCTCAAGACAAACAAAGCATGTCTTACTGGACCTACACTACCCAATAATTTATTTATATATAATGTTTGTAATTATTTTACCAAACGCTTCAGGCCAGAAATTAATAACTCTTTTCATATGGTCATTTTTGTTGTCTTGTTTGAGGTCTTGTTTGATTCTCTTCTAATTGGGATTCTTTCATACTTTAGATGTGGAATAAAGTAAATGAAAAACAATCTTCTTTGTAAACAAATATTCCAGTTTATTTCATTCCTTATTTCATTTCATAATATTCTTTCATCGTTTATTTATT
Organism: Stratiomys singularior; assembly: GCA_954870665.1. NCBI lineage: Eukaryota > Metazoa > Arthropoda > Insecta > Diptera > Stratiomyidae > Stratiomys > Stratiomys singularior. The sequence continues at coordinate 108,570,929 of OX940877.1, read as the reverse complement.
GTTTGCAATTATTTCGTTTACCAATTCCCCACGCAATTGGGAAAACAATTAGTAGATTTTCAAAAGAAAAGCTTTGGTGTACCAACATTTTTCTTTTTTCCAAATACGAAATCAAATAACAAAAATGTAATACAAATTTCATAACAAAATTTTTGTTCCTTTTATTGAATTTCAATATTTGATTTGATCCTTATCGTCATTCCGGCTTCGGTTTTTCTTCATATCATTTTAGTATTTTTTTTTACAGATTTTCTATTTTACAAATCATTGATCCATCTAACATATATCATTCGCTGTTCTCTCTTGCAAATCACGATTACAATTACTCTTTGTGATTCATTTTAATTTCGATTAGATTAATACATATATCCTTCATTACTTGGCACTACGTAATAAAATAGTGAATTTTCGTATGCGTTTGTTTTTAGATTTCCAGTTTCCTTTTGTATTCTTTATATCATTGCTAATTTTTCGCATTAATTTACGTCAATCAAACGTGAAACGTACAAACGAAAGGCTTTCTGTTTCGCTTTGAAATAGTCAATTGTTATTTTAGTTATCATTTCCCATTTGTAACGTGGGAGCTTATAAAAAAATTTACTTGCTTTCTATAAATTATTTACGATATTTTTGATTCAATAGTTGTTAGACTATCGCGCATATGATTTATGGGATGATGTTAGCCTTTTGTCTTCATCACCTTATCTTGTATCAAATAAGTGTGAATCCGATCTTTTGATCAACTTTAGTTTTTGATATTTAATTAGTCAAACATACCTAATCAAATGCTCGTTTAGGATTTGGATTATTTTTTATTTATTTAGCTTCTTAATTACCTACTTCTTACCGTGTTTTCTCGTTTCGTTTCAAATTTCTCTTAAATGTTTGCATATTTATTCATTAGAATCGAGTTACGAGTTTTTATAATTGCAATGTTCAAGTCTTTGGTTTTTAAAGATTTTTTTTCTTTTTTGTAACGAATATTATGTCATTTATGCATATAAAAATAAAATTAAGTGAAAATTAATAGTGAACGCATTATCTACAAAACTATTCAAATGATTATGTTTATTAATTAAATAAAATACAAAATACAACAAAATTTAGAATACACAGGCGGGAGAAATAACTTAGTTTGTATGATTATGTTGAACGTATCCATTTAAGAAATTTATTCTGACTAAATCTAAATAATCTATAGTCTTCAATGTTCGTACTCAGTTAATGATAGTATCTAATGCTCATGAAGCGGTTTGTATGACATGTTCTTTTCACAACATTATTGTTATTTATACAGTTGCGTTATGTAGGAATATTCAATGATATTTCAAATAACTTAAATATGGAAATGTATATTACAACAAAAACAGATTATCAAAGTTCTAACGTCTTAGTAGCTAATTTAAAGTAAGTAAATAAAGCGCTTAGTATAATAGGTAAAGTAATAATTTTGAATTAACATTAAAATTGCCATTTCATTCATTTATTATGTATTGAACGTTGTTAACGCGGTCAGGTGAAAAGTAAGAGAAAGAATCGTATTATGTACTAAAGCAGACACGCTTGTAGTTTTATCATTTTTCTTTTGTAATAAACATATTCTGCATTCGACTAGTATACATATTGTTTCATATTTTATTTATTTTTTGTTGAGATCACTTTTAATAAATAATTTGTTAAATACGTTTTACGTTTCGCTGTGCGCTTTCGAAGGCGACATAGAAGCAAAGATTCATGAAAATTGATAATAACTGACTTGTAATTTTTCTAGTTTTCTCTATTGCAATCGATTTGAAGCTATTTTAAATGTTGTTGGCATTATAAAAAGTTAAGAGTTGAATTGAATAGCTTTACTGTGTCGTTGGTATTCGTGTTAAACTACAAAAAAAATGAAAATAAAAAACAATTTATAAAAAAATTTCCTAAGAATGAGTTTTTAATGAATTATAAAATTGTATTTTTCAATTCTGCTATTTTTCGTTGCTCTAGATTTGTAAGATCTCTGTGAGACCTGAAACATATTTGAAAAATTTTTCATGTCGAGTTATTTTTATAAAAGGGCAGACTGAACTTCAGTTGCCTAACGTATACTCAAAAGTGAAATGTTGTAGATTTTCGAAAAAGTTTCTGTTCTATTTAATGCTATTTGATTCATGTCGTCAAAATGGGAATTTTGACTGTTGTATTGCCAGAATTATAATACTCAATAATGTTGTATTGCACAAAAACGGTAGACAAGATCTACAAAAAGTGAATCCCCATAGGTAAATCCAAATATTTAGGCTGAATATCAAGTCCAAATATTCAGAGCATACAGCACATCGAAAGAACCGATTCGTTTTGCAGGACAAAGTTTTAACTTCTTTCGGAAACGAAGAATGGAGATCAATAGAAAACTACCGACTCCACGAGCGTAATAGATTTTTTTAAGGGTCAATGATACCGATAAATATTTCAAAATATAACTTCAACATTTAGAAAATAAATATATTGACGGAAGTTAAAGGTTATAAGGAAACTATCAGCGATGATACTATTTGCTATTTAGTTGCGTAGCCTCACACAAGGCAAGAATCGAAGCGAACATTTATAGCAAAATTAAGTTAGGAAAATTAAAAATAAAACGGCATAGACGAACTTGAAAAATTATCAAAGTGATGAAACAGAAGATTTAGTAATGAAAATAATGAATAATTATAAATTTTGAAAAATTTGCGTTTTAGACGCAAAAATCGTTGAATAAAATCAACTGATCTTCGAACTTCTCTCAACTTTATCAAACTATTTTGCAACAATCATACTTCTGGAGTCGTACTGAGTAAAGGACTGAAAACTGAATGCCTACATAACTGTTAAAAATTCAATCTAATCGCTTGTCATAACATGCTTGGCAGAACCATTTTTGCACCCTTTGCAGTACATTCAAGTGTAGAGAATGGGTGTTAAATGAGATTAAATCGGGAGGGTATATCCGTCTGCGTTCTTAAATTCATATTTCATGGAATTACCACCAAAAGATGCAGACGTTTGTCCAAACTCAAAAAACAAAGTACGAAATCCAAATTACTGGTGTTACAGAGATAAAGCATTCGGCTATAACATTTGGCAAAGTATTAAATTCCTTGTAAACTCATTGTGTAAATAATATAAGAGAACAACCTTCATCATTGTCATTAAACATTTAAAAGCTGTATGAAATGTTTTCGGCAAAAAAAACGTTATTGGGAAATAAGTTGTTTTTTCCGATTGTATTCTTAATGGAGTTCCGAATTATCCTTTGGGAAATTACAAACGGGTATTTATAGTAAGTTTTAAAATCATGAATTCTCATTTAAATGAAGCTGCCAAACAAGCTACGAATTCAGAATGATGAGTACGCAAGCGTCGTGCTAGAAACTTAATGTGAAAGTAGAAATTCAATTCAGTAGAAATTCAAGAATAATAATCAAATTGGAATACACAGTTTTTGGCTTAGTATTATCCTATGCAAACTTTGTTAGATTATATTCAAAATCCACCGCTACAAGTAAAACGTGTGCAAGAAATGTTTTACCATCGACAGCATTACTTAAACGAGTTCAGCATCCATCATACGAAAACAAGCAAGGGAACTTTCGAATTCAAAAAAGATATTCACCTTTTTTGCGATTGTTCTAACGTAATTGCAGATAAATAACATGATTATAAAACTTCTATTAGCTTTCTGTTCGCAAAGAATTATGGTATTTTACAAATGTTTCTCAATATGTGGCCACATCTTTAATATTTTCGAAAGCAAGCGACGAGATCATGTGTTCAGCAATGAACAATATAGTGACCTTATTGGAAAATCTAGTAGGAATGAAAAGTTCAACGTCTGATAAGTTAATACAGAAGAAATTATTGAATTCAAAAATCTTGGTTGCTCGTTAAAACGTCCAAGCCAAACCGTATATCAATACAAAGCTACAGAAAGCGATTTTATCAAGTCCAATCCAAAAAAATCGGATGAGGTTAATGCGAAATTCTTTAATTCTTTATAGCGTAACCAGAACTTGTTGTGTATTAACCATCTCTATTAACTCAAAATCGCAGAACTCCGATAAACAATCCAAGATAGCATACGTCGCTATGTCAAATTATCAGGATGGGCAGTAAAAAAACAAGAAAGTTTGCGAATAAGAATTTCGAAAAAATTATACTAATGTTATAAAGTCGAAAAAGTAAATTCGTTGCTTTAATTTGACATAAAAATTAACTGTCTACAAATTAACTGATGTCTGCAGTAAACAATTCGAAAATGTATACTCCCTCGTTTTTGGTTGTTTTTTTTTTTTTAGTTATTGCCTTTTTTTCTGTCCAATAAATTCGAATAGGACAACAGTAAATGTGACAAACAGCCAATGATTGCGCATTTCATACATTACGATTTCTGATTATTTTTTAATACTAAATGTCAAATCATTGTCGTGCTCTTTTTTTGTCTTCCTGTGAAACTTATAATTCGAGAAATGTGCCGATTTCGCGATTTATCAAAATGCGAGTGAGTTATCAAATGGATTTGATTATTACAGAGATTACACTAACATTCCACCTTGACAGTTATCCCTAAGCAAGTATATCCAACAACATCGCAATGCAACAAGAGCTTCAAAGGTTTGAAAAAAGGAACGTGGAACACAAAAAGTACAAAGCTGCGTAATTTCTCAAGCCCAAAATGTATTTTCACAAACCATACTCATCGAAATTTAGTCACCGAAACTTTATCGAGGGAAAATATACAATGAGAAAACCTCATATAAATCGAAATATCAAATATGAAAAACTGTATCGGTTAACCCCAAACTTTTAAACAGAAATCAAAATTTATTCTAAGCACTAACGCACTCGACATTCTAAAAAGATTGACTGATTTCCTCTAGAATATTTAAAGTCATTGTAGGAGATAAATTTTAATCAGTGATCCGGTAACTAACTCAGAAAACTCAAACAAACTCAGATCTAGGATTGTTTTTTTTGCAAGTAAATTATGTTTTTGTAATAATTCAGTTACGAATTTACACTATAGCCGATATTATCTCTCGTCACAGTCTGTATGGATTTTCGATTTTAGAAGTTTGTATTGCAGAAAAATAAATGTTAATGTGATCTGAGGCCAATTAGTACTCAGACTACTTAGTACTCAGATGATCTAATTGATTCTTAATATGATTTTTTTAGTTTGTAATTTAAACATATTTTCCTAAAGCTTCCTAAACGACTTTCTAGCGAAATATTTGGCGTTTGAAGATGAAACGTTAAGAGCTCAATTTAGTGGTTTATACGTATAGTATGTATTTTAGACAGTTATAAAAATCACATTTATGGTCTATCCATTGCAGACATCACTCGCTTTTCTGGTCGATATTTTTACTTCAATTTATGAACTATCCCAAACATTAACTTGAACCTCGGCAGACATGAATGTTTAATTAACTGGAAATACATCTTGTTCACTCCTAGAAATGTTCACTTTTAGTACTCATGTCATGATTACTCATTATAAAGAACGAAAACTTATAATACGCAGAATACGTACTCAGGTCGTTTCTCCATAATGGTCTTAGAATGATAATTCGATTCACGCTAACTCTGACCAAATTGATTGAATACAAATATTGGCAATAAAAGAAAACTAAAATTACCAGCGGAAAATTTAATCAAATAGTGCTAAACTGCCTTCCAGTGAAGGTCGGAGATAGCCAATCCTTTAGCTAATCACACTAACATTCCTTGATTTCATCGGAAAATTGTTCTCAAAATTACACAATTAGCCTGGACTATACGAATACTTATTTTAAAAGGCCAACTGAAATAAAATAAATACAATTTGTAAGATTTATATTATTGCTTATACGAAATGGCAAATGGTTATAAACTGCATTCAGATATGATTTTAATTGTGATACGTTCATGTTCAACAGCCTAGGAAAAGGTCTGATACTCTGTCGAGACGGCTGTTCTGATGGTGGGTTGTTGTTTTTGGAGTACAATTGTTTGGCACATATTTTTTTATGTACCTATAGTTTACATATTATTTTAAACTGGAAAATTACAGATTATACATTATAACATGATCAGTAGAGGAAACAATGTACGTTGTACATCGTTCAAAAACATAGGCGTGAGCAATTCATCAACATATTTTGCAAAATTTTGAGCATTTTTGCCCTTTTAGGATCCTTTTTCTAATTTTCCAATGTGACCAGTTTGTTTTTAGACCAGAAATTAACTTGAAGAAGGAGACAATTAAAAATGCACTCTAGCAGACTAAACAAATCTTAAAGTAGCCTGGGATAGACGACGCCGTTTTCAACTATTGTTTGACGTGAATGTTCAGAAAATATGAGATGTCATTATGACATCAAGAATAAGTACAAACGGCATCGACTGACCCAGACATAATGTAAATTATTGAGGGAAATGAGTCCTTCTAACTGTCTAAACTATTCTAAAATGGAAAATTTACTCTTAAAAAATTGCATTTGCATTCATTTTTTGAATTAATTCTCAAAATTAATTTAAACACGAAATCCTTGCTAGCCATCACAAACTGGAGAACAATTTGACAGGGTTCAACCAACTGAGTCGGTACTGCCTCAAAAACCAAGTACCGACTAGAATTGTCACAACATCGTCTAAGGTCAAAAAAGTTTTACTGTAATTTATTTATTGCATCATATTTGTGCATTACATTGCTTGAACATACCTTGAGCTATTTTTTCAATAACTTCGTGACATTAAGTCTTCACTGTACCAATAAGTAAGTACTTTGGAGACAATTGGAGGTGCACGTTGCAGGACGCGAAGGCCTCAGAGGGGCTGTAGTGCTAAGAAGAAGAAGTACTTTAAGAAGTAGAAGGAATTTTTATTCTATTTATATTTGCCATTGCCGTATAACAGAACATATTATAAAATGGCGCTTCTCAAAAAAGATTAAATGAAAAATCACTCCTCGGAGCTGATTCATTAGCGATATGAAGCAGTTAAAGAAGAATGATGATGTGACAAAAGATCATGTTGATCTTATTAATGGTACAGAAATAAGTGTTGATGAAATGCCTATAATCATACTAATGATGCTCGTACGGAGAATAGAATAGGTCTCTTGGAGATGAAAATAAAAAAAAAAGATCAACAAATAATTTACGAAGAAATGTTGCTAGGAATACCGTTTTTTTTTGATAACATCTTAAATCAAATTGTGACTGACAACGAATCAAGAAGTTTGCGACGTATAAACTATTCCAAAAAAATGTTGGGTAAAAAACGTTACAGTTATCAAACTCAAGACTTATATTTGACTATTATATATTGCCAGTACGAGAAAGCAATCGCATGAGAGTTCACATTCTGTTGATTCTAAGCTGTAAGATTTACAGTTGCATTATTGTCTATTTGCCTCTCAGAGATCCTTACTTTCAAGATCCTAAAAAAAAACTTTCGACAAGGAGTTTTTCAATGCATACTCGACGAACAATTATTAGAATTTCGGGAATAGTGTAGTTTGCAAGCAAAAATATTCAACAAACCGGACAAATTTGACAAAAAGTTAGATTTATTTGTAATTCCAATTCCTTCTACTTGATTTCTGGAATTCTATACGTTAGACAGACAACTAAAAGTCGCAATTAACTCACCAAATTTAACATAAGTATAATTTATATACATAAAACAGTCGGGAAATTACAGAATTATTATTGCCGAATGCCAAAAGTCATTCCATAAACTGTCTTCCTTAATATCGTGCACGATAAAATTCTGCTCACTCGTTTAGCACATGGAAAAAGGAAAATCTAACCAGACTTAATCGAGTACACCGTATAAAAACAATACTTCATACGGTACTATAGATCCACGAAAAGCTGAGGGAATGCTTTTGATCGACTCGGCATAACTGCTTGATAAATCGAAGGACACGAAAATTTTTATTTTATTATGAAGTACTGAACGCAGCGAAAACTAAAACATGGTTCTAGCGTGTTCCACTGCGGCAAATGGTGTCCCGAACATGACCAAACAGGAGTACCTATTGAAATAACGGCTATATTGGGAATCTCATGGGAAAATTTCTCCGTTCAGGGAGATTATCCACTGAGATACAGTTTAGGAAAGAAACAAGAAAAAAATTACAATAAGAAAATGAATGAGTTACGCACAGTCGTCAAGCTCCTTACCCAATAAGGAAAACCTTCTCAGACCATTTCAAAAGTGATTTCTTTTATTTATTGGGGCTTATGTCTTATTAAAGCTATCCGTTAAAAAAGACATAATTTCTTCATGGAAGCCATGAAATCCATTGAAATAATCCGAGGCTTGTCGAAATGAACGCGGCAGAAATTGTTAACAAAAAATCGTAAGAGCCCGTTTACTGAAAATGCATCTTGCAGGCATTATCGGAGCGTCAAATACAAACAGATTAAACATCTTCCATAATTATCTTAGCATTCCTTGGTGTCTGCATGCCATGCTCATGTCACACCAGAAGCAGCACCGCGCAGTAACCGTAACAAGGACAGAGTTTTTAATAATATTGTGACTGCAAAGGAAACTTCTATTATAGTTGGCCAGAATCTGACAATGCCAGGACAATGACCTGGCGATGGCATATATTCATTTTTCCCAGATATAATTTGAATAGACTGTTAAATGCTTTCAATGTGATTGAAATTCAAGATTAATGAAACAAGGATACGTTCGAAGTATCGCAAAAACAACAACGTTAGTCGCATGAACTATTTACGTTCCCCGTTACGTGACAACGAAAAACGAATAGATGTATAGAAATGATTTTCGAGGGAAATACTTTACTTCTCCTTTGAAATAATTTGGTTTTCCATTTGAGAATACATTATAAAACTTTCAAAATCACTATATATTGAACCACTAACGCAGCAACATGTGGGTTCTTATTAGTGAAATTCAATTAAAATTAGCGTAATTGTTTTAACAAGAGTCCATTAATTGCTTTCTACCACAATGTTTTGTAATTAGACTTTGTTAGACATTCTATTCATTAAGAAAAAAAAATCATCTGTTTGAAATACTTAAATTTAACTTTTAAATATTCAACAAACAACAACAAAATATTACATGAAAGATAAGTTATGATTTTAAACACAAAAAGAAGTATTTAATTCATACAATGAAATCATTATATTCGAGTCATTCGTAACAATCAATATGATTGTCTAAGATCATTTATATTTGGTTTGTCTGATAAATGTATTCATTTGGTGCGTTGCTAAATGCCTAAGAAACTATTACAGGATAATAAGATTAGCGTTAGGAAGTATTATTGGATAGTAGAGCATCACAAGTCAGTTATTATCTCGGTCAAGTTGATTATTTTTATTATTTCATTACTTTTGTTCAATTTTTCTCTCTTACTTTTCAACACGTTCTTAATATCACCTCGTGTTCATGTATGCTGTATATTAAATTCATACGTGAAAAGTTAGCCGTTTAATTATCGCTTGAGGATTGTGTTAATAGCAGTTTTTCTTTGAGAAATACCTTTTTATATTTCATTTGCAGTTGTGATGATTTTTCTGTATATTTGTATATAAGAAATCTTTTGAGTTGATTTTGTTGGTTGTTTTCAGATCAGTGTCTAGTAAAGTACATATGACAAAAATATAAACAGTTAAATCTAGTTTTGTTTCTCTTAATTTATCAGTATATATCTCTAATCCGTATGCAAATATGTGATAGCGCAATCGAAAAGAAAACATACATACATTTATCGAAAACAATTAGTGAAGACAGGTATGTCACAAAAAGATATATAGGCATATGTGTTATTCCTGTTAGACATTTTTTTTTCTTTTGAACACAGTTGTATTTTGAACAATTCCTGAAGTATTTTTTTTTTGTTTATTATTTTGAAGTTGTTTTTTCCGACTGAGAACAACACATTTGACTCGATTACTTTATGTATTATAAATTGTTATTCCTTCTTCTTTCTTATTCTTCGATGCAGTCTTATGATAAGTTTGAATATTACTTTTTACATGCATGTATATTCGGGTGGTATAAATCAAAGCAGTGGACGACATTAAAAGATAACAACAAGTTTCATAATTCGTTCAGCTTTCAATTTAGTTTACATTCGCATATATGTTCAAATATATAAGACGTGTTTTTTATTGCCATTTGTTTATTCTTTTTCGTTTTCGCGTCTACCAATTTTTTAATAAGATTTATATGAACAAATAAACGAAAATTTTGCAGATATGATAGAATTTCAAACAATCTAATTCAATGTTTCTCGCATATTCAAATCGGGGCAACTAAAAATCAATGAACACTATACCTTCAATAGAAGAGTTTTATTTCATAACTACAGAAAAAACTTCTTGTGCAAATGAATGATTCTAAATTTTGCTCTTTTACGCTCATATTAGGTTTCTTTTATTTTCATCAATAAGTAATTTATAGTTATCTATTCTATTTCCTCACATTAAACAGAATTGCTTCTTGGTAGGTGTTTGTGTTTTAACTAATATTATTATCATATGGTTCTTCTTCGATTCATTTTCCATTTTCATGTTAAATTATCATATATTACTATTTTAATTATTAATTTATAAATGTATATCAACTGACCAGACAATTATTTTTGCAACGTTCCTAATTTATTCTCTTGCTTATATATGTATGTTGTTCACGATTTTATTGATGCAAACGGTGGTTCGATTGAAATAGAAAGTGGTCTACCTGTGAAAATAGAATGCAATATAGTTATGAGTTACAAATCTTTAATAACAAACTAATACAATTTAAAACACAAAGCATGTATTCAATATTTACATGTTTCAGCTTTCTACAAAATTCGCTTCCATGAAGTATAGTTTTCATTATGATCGATACAAATAATCCTTTATAGGTAAGCTTCGAATATTGTTTAGTTTTTAAATTCAAATTCGATGATAAACAATGTGGGTTGCTTGCCAATATAAGATTTAGAAGGAAATACTTTTAAGTAAACAAAAACATGTTTGCTCTTCAAAATTGAAAAGGAGATATAACTTCATCAACAACTTCAAAAACATATTTAATATTTTTAAATTAAACTTCTTAGCTAATAATATTTGCTTTCAAGTATATTAAGGCAAAACTGTAGTATGTATTCAACATGTTTTGATACAAAGGCATCATACCATAAATATAGTAATATGTTTCAGCTACATCATGCATTCCTTATGATGCAGCCATTAAATTTCGATTTTATTCAGACATTTTGAAAATAGACATCTGACAACAATAATGTTTTCAGAACATAATCATAAAAAAAACTTCAAATTATTTGATTCAAACGAATTTAATTTAGTTTCATTACTCATTAACTCTCATTACTTCGTAGCTTTCCTAGAAAAACTGAATCTAACTAAATCCCTCATTAAAGAAAATTTTTTGGTAGGATTAAATATTATATAACAGTCATTTTAAAGGATAATATTGATTCAATTGTCCTGCCTAAATAATGAATACAAGAAAAGTTTGAATGATTGATATACTGCCAAAGTATGACGTGAGCAAATCAACAAACAATACCAAGAACACGGCCTTTGGACGGTGCAATTTAAATAAAATTATTACACAGAATCTAAAGATCACTTAATTAAACTCTCTTAACTAGTTTATATGTAAAACAACCCACTAAGATGCTAGGTATAAACATGTTGAAAAACTTGGCCTTAATGCAACATAAGATGCATACGCTCATATTAAAAATAAGAAACCAAGCCCAACTGGTTTATTAATTGAACACAAAGAGTAATTGTATAATAACATGCATGAAGTATCATTCTATATATACATATATATGTGCAGTAAAGATCAAGGAAATAAGGAAAAAAGATCTAGAATCAATCGGCGAAGGAAAAAACATCTAGAATCAATCGGTTACCCACGTATTCAGTCAAAGTAGTACGTGGTATTTAGTAGTACGTAGTATTTTAATAGTGGTCGTAGTAGATGTTGTTGCTGTTGTAAGTGAAACAGTAGTCATAGTAATGGGGTTAATTGTAGTAGCAGAAGGAACATCGCTATAGATTGCCGTCCAACATAGTCATAGCCCATTGTACGATCAAGAAATAATAATAGAAATAATAATTTGAAAATTACATACAGAATGTTTAGTACTCAATATCAATTTTTACTCATCAAAGGAATACATTTGTCTTTCTTGTCTATCGATGAGCGTCGACATAACTTAGACATAAATGCGTTAAATGATTTTTAAAAATCTTAAAAATCAATTATATGGCCCACATGAGTATTAAATTTCGTTTCAGCGGATTTTTGTAATTTGCGCGTTATATGATTCATCACTACACTACACTACAGCACGCACCTTAATGTTTAACTCTGGTTCGTTAAAATCATTTTCAAAATCAAAATAAGTGAGTTTCGTTTTTCTTTAATTTCCATTGCTGCATGCCATTTTATTTCCAACAGCAAACGTTTTCAAAAATATATTGTCTGTAAAGTCGATCTTTGCTTCGCAATGTAAAGAGATCGAAAACAATTGTTTTCATTGCGGATTTGTTTGATAACAAATATATATATCATGTTTATCAATCAATCGCTACCCTTATAACAAAAAATGTGAGAATTATGAAATGGTTAACGTTGCAATCCTGTAACAAAATTGTCGAATAAAGTAATGATGAGTCAAAACAATTACAATCGCAAAAACAAATCAAACAATGAATTAAGAGTTATTTAAACCCCGATTTTGTTAAACGTCTGAAAACTAGTCCATTTCATCAGGAAGTATTTTCGCACTTAATATATAGCCAAGATATGTTAAAATTAAAAAAGCATTTGAAATATTTCATTTCCTCATAGAAAACTTTATCTAGTGCAGAAATTCGGAGGATAGAGCGAGCACATTGAAATGCTTGGCAGCAATTGGAAGTGTGTGCAAAAGTTTTTTTTCACACGGTTCGGACTGAGTTTTAAAGTCATCAATATTTAAACCCATTTTCGTAGGGGGACACATTTTGAAAATTCCGTGATAACTACGATATCATGCCTTAATGTTTATTTTAATATTCACTTAAAATTGGCATATAAGCATGCTAGTTAATGATGTACATATCAGACATTATTTACTCAATAAGTTTGGTTCTAGACTCTGCTTTCTATGACTTTGACCCTAGTTTTTCGATCAAAAATATAGGATGCTTCCTTTTAATGTTGAGAATTTTTTATGTTTTATTTACAAAACGCGATTTCCGACTGAAGGCGCTGAAGAAGACCGAACGAAAACCGATTTAGTAAATAAAATATTCACAAAATTAAAAGCATTTTGTGAAATGAGAACTATCACAAATATTTTTCATCCTAGCCTCAGCGAAGCGGAGGTAAATAGTAGGAAATGCAGAAAAAAGTTTTAGTGGTCATTAGTTATTTTCATTGAAGCTCAGACCGGCAGCTCAATAATCAGCAACAAAAAATACGTACAATAAGATGAAGGGTGAAGTACAATCATTAAAAAATCATCATGGATTTTCTAAATCTACACAGAAACACAGAAAAGTGAATGTGTTCGAATTTAAATTAATGTTGAATGCTCTCGCAAATCTACAACCAAGCGAGAATACATTTATATTTTTCCGTTCGAAATTCTCTAATGGATAAGATTTTTTCAAGGATAGGGAAATGAAATGGAGATCAAAAGCGGGAAAGAAACAGCGGAGATTATTTTAAGCGATAAATGACTTTATGGGGAAGTTTGAATGACTGAAAAGTCTTATTGCCCGATTGCTTGGATTTCCAAGCTTCTTAATACGAACTAAGCTTCAACATAACATTTGTATTGTTAAGAAATTAAGCGGATTCAACAAACAATTCGTGATAGACATTCAAATTGCAGTTCTCCAGCAGAAAATTACAAAGTACAACTGGCAACTTTTAAAACCCCTTCGGCTTCAATAGATTCAACATTCTTCTTGCTTCGTTTCGTAAATGAAATTTATTCATCAGTTTTTTTTTTTGTACTTTTCAATAAGAAATCAGCATGATTTACAAACCATGGACTAGCATTACCGGTCGGAGGATTGAGAAATTAATAACTTTACAAGGAAATGAACACTCGATATGGATCGCAAATGGCGCGATGATACCTTAAAAAATACAAATCAAAATTTGCTCGTTCAATATTTCTTAACTATTTTGCAGTGTTTTTTCATTTCCAGTCTTTTAAGAACACCACGGTATACTTTGTAAAGTTTAATTTTTAATAGTTCAACTCCAAGAAAATTCGAGAAAAGTTAACTTCAATTGTTCAAATTTCAGCGCATTGAATGAAGAACGCATTGGTATTTCTTTGAACTGTACGTAAAAAGAAACGTCATTCCAAATCAACACTTTTACTGACTGAATATTAATCAAAAACGCGTACTATGCTAAAAACAGAGACCAACTGTATATCCGAGTTCAATTTCATGATCCTTGCATGGCATTCGATGATCTATATTCATAGCGACTTTATTCACTGTAAATGAAAGGTTGGTCAAAATGTCAGATATTTTCAAGAAAAATAATTTGATAAGCATAAATTATAAATATATTGTGTCTTCAATTGTCCTTAGCTTTTTAAGCGTAGCGAGTTACAATGTCACAATTGAATGCCGACATTCCGACATTTCATACTTAGATACGCTTGGTACTCCGATTAGGGAGAGGCAATGATGTCGTTCATGACGTCAGTAGATACGGTCAAAATTATGTACCCTTTAGTAAAGTAGTTTTGTTAGAAATGAAATAATTATAATGTATTCTAGTCCACAATAAACCAGTCAGATAAAAGAACACTGCTTCATTTAATTCAGGGAAATTCGAAGACAAAATCTCAAGCTACAGTAAGTACACTCTATGGTTTTACACGACCAACTGTACACGATGTTGTCAAAATAAGGACAAGATTGATATGTTCAGGCATGCATTCCGGCAAATATACGCGAAAAATGAAAAACACAAAAAACTAGAGAAAAGCCGAAATTAAGGAGCTCTTTACGCATGGTTTTTCATTCAACGGGATGGTACCGTTTAGATTTTGAGCGATATTTAAAACAAATACAAGAGTTGTTACAGGTGGATAATATAAAAACAAGGCTTCCTAGCTTATGATGGATGGCTTAATTTTAAGAAAAGTTTGAATATTTGTTTTTCTCAAATGTTCGGTAAACATTTACTAACCGATAAATCAAATATTACGGATTGTACCATGCAGTTTGAAAAAAAATAAATATAACGATCGAAATCCACTTCAAGTATTCTACGTAGACGAGAGAGGTTAGCATAGGCGTCCTTTTTGTAAACAGGAAGGAACCTAGAGCACCCAAAAGAAAATACAAATAAAATTATAATTTTGATGTCACGTATGAATGCCTCCGAATACCAAACACTGAAGCCAAATAGTGCAAATGAAACGGTCACTTCTCTTTCAAATCCTTTCCCGAGTTTTCCTCTAGTTCATATGGAGGAGTTGAAAGTCAATACTATCCAACAAATCAAATATAGCCATTGATCGCGATTTTTCATCAGCGGAAATATTTGTTTAACATTGAGATTTCGATTTTGTATTAGCTCTGAGTAATCCTAAGACTTTCCCCACATTTTATCAATTGCTTTTTGATGCATACTTATGTTAACTTATGTTTGTCATTCAGCAGATTGTGAATACAGTTTAAGGTTGATCTACTTTGATCCCTTGCTATTTTTTAAGTGAAAAATCAAGAAGCAAAGAAATACAGAGAAGCCTCTTGTACCTTACCCCTTTATAATTATATGCTGCTGAAAATAAACCTTCATTTCGAAATGGCTTCAAAATTTAATGACATTTGCATAAGTAAGAAGAAATTTTGGAAATTGCGTAGCAACTTTAAAATTTTGACACAAGGTGTGTACAGAATTGTATATGATTTTTTGGCATAATAAAACGCGCTTGCAAATACGTAAACGCAACAAGCAATGTTTTAATTAGATATACAATATCTGATAACTATTGAATCTGAAAGTTCAATGTTTATATATGAAGTCTTCGATGATACATAAATCTCATCATTACGAAAGGAGTCAACCAAGTTTGTAGATGAAACCCCTTGGTAACTCATGCTGTAAGATAAAAGTCATCTGATTAAGACATCTTTTTAAAAACATCTTTTGTACTCCGCTAAACAAATTTTAGAGCCGAAATCAAATAAAATAAAGTTGTATACATAGATCGTACACCATTTATTATTATCGGTAGGTAAACCTTCAACTTCAACTACGATCTTATTTTTTCCAAAAAAAAAAATCACACAATCATGGCAGCATAAAAGACTATAATACTAACATAGGATTATATTAAAAACAAATACAAAAGATTTGAATCCTCGAAACAAGTGAACGTTAGACATCACCTGAGCGTTAGGCTAAAACAGCAAAATATTCGCTTGTGAGGAAACTTTACAGGGGCCTCTCAAACTAAAGTAGGTGCTTCCCAACCGAAATCTAGCCCAGAGAAAAAAAAAATGAAATCGTCTTTTGTATAAGTGAATCAAAAATACGTCAACTAGAAAAAAACTGATTTTTGAGGTTTCAGTCTCATAAGAATAGATATTCTTGCACCCACATACAAGACCAATGCGACAAAATTCTTAAAGACCCTCAGTTCCTTTGAAAATGAATGCAATGAAAGACCCTCAGTTCCTTTGCTATGGAAATTATTCAATAACTAATTGCCCTAAGAATCACATGCAAACTGTTTTCTTGGTTGCAAATACAACTAATAATTTCCATGATATAGTCCGTAGTGATTAAAGCATTAGTAACAACCAGTATAGGTTATATTAAGCATCTTATTCAAATCTGTATTTACCTAATCGTTTAAATTTTATAAAAAAGTCGTAAAAAATAATAAGATGGATATGTCAGTGACATTTGCTGTAGTTAACGAATATTAAAAAAAAATAAAATAATAAAAACAAAATAATCATTTATGATAAATATATAAATTACTCGGAATTTTCGTGGATTCCGAATTTATGGAATATTGAGTGCCGACCCATGGAATTGAGTACAGTTTGACGCTAAAAGAATTAAACTTACCAAATGAATAATTAACCTGACATGTCAATCCTTATTCAACTAAATTCTAGGTCAGGAAGACTTACTCCGAATCAGTGAATAGTCCGGTAAAAATTTCTATTTTTTATGGCAAACAAATGTAACAAGACATATGTGTAATATGTTATTGGCTTCCCTTCGTATGAAACTTCGAATTGGAAATAGTATCATAATGCATGTTTGTTTCAGACAGAAAAATGCATCATTCAGACAAAGAGTGTCTACTGTTTTTTTTTTGTTGTTAAAATTTCTAACCTCAGAAAGGTCATTATCGCAGTGAATGAGGTGCCAGCTAGATACGATGAGCAAGATACAATGCCAGTAGTACAGTGTCCGGTGTGTTTGAATGCAACTTCTGCATTTAAAAAACAACCACAATTCAATGAATTAAATGTGTGAGTCCTTCGCGTCTTATACATTTGTGGAATTTTTCGATTTTATTCCGTGTAACGCGCTGGATGCAAGTAATGAGTATGAATGCGGCAATTCTATAAAAATATTCTCTTTTCGTCCAGAAATGGTCACTGAATATTTACTAAATATTATTTATGCATTGACATTTTTTGAAAAGGTTAGATTCTTCTCAACAAACTCAACGTTGTTGCCGACTCGGCATTCTACTTGACTCTAGCTACCTATTATTGACTGCAAGGTCGATTGCTTGACATTTTCGCACCCATAACTAAGTCAAATTTTCCAGGCGACAAACAAAAAGGAGGAAGAGGAATCTAAGAAAAAAAGAAAATGCATTATGCAAAAAGTGTGCAAACAGTTTTGATATCTCATCTATATTTTATATCTTAATAAGAACCACATGTCTATCCAGTCTTTTTTTTAAAATTAAACTGAAACAACTTGTAGGAAAAGCCAAGATTTGTTGCAATGTTTCAAAACATGAAGAAAAAACCGTGAATCTATAATAAATGCTCTGAAATATTTATTTTGGTTCATTTTAGTAGTCTTTCCGAATGAAAAATAATATTCAATACATTAACAACCACGTCTGCATCTGGACAAAAACCTTCCAGATCCCCAGTTTGCAAATGAGTATAGATACAAATCTCTGCAATATGTGAGGTAAATTTCATTTTGAATATAATGCGAGGTGAAATTTTATTAGCTGCCTTATGTACTATTGCCATATCCCCACGTATCCATCATGTTAGTTTTTCATTTCGTTTCTTTTTATATTTTTATAAACTCAACAGTTTAAATAACGGTAAATATTCCCTCATAAGACAGTGGAAGCATTGATGTGTAAGATTGGATGCCTAATTTCTTCTCACCTGAATCGTTATTTGTTATTTTATTCGTTGATTTTGAATTATTATAGTCGGTTAGTAGTTATATTCCTTTTTTAATTTTTCCATTTTTTAAAGAAAAACGTCAGTATTCATTGTAGAACAATTGAAGTACAGTACGTAATTGAAAAGCAGGCCCAACTACATCAGTGACGGACCATGGGCTTCTCACGAATACCACTTGCTGAAAAAATTTACAAAACTCCAGATCATAAAGAATAAAAATGGGACACTAAGAACTTTTGGTACTGATAACAATTTAATTTCGTTTTGCTTACTATCAAATTTGAACACATTGCATTTATTGTTTGAACTGAATTTTCTTATTTCATTCCTTTTTTCTTTCCAAACAATAAGGTTATGTTGAATTTTCATTGGTTAAAAATATTATAGGAACAACATGACAATAATTGATGTTTCTTATGTGACTAAAGCTCCATGGATGAAATATTAATTTTTAATATGTACGATCCGAATGATCTATATTCATCAGTCAGTAACATAAAAACGATCCATTGAAGTTTAGAATATGACAGTAGACTTACATTAAACGTTTATTGTTTCGTATTATCATTGACCATGCGTGAATAACGAAAGTAGCATTTTACTTTTTTATCGTGTTTTCTTTAGCTTCATCGGTTTTGCGCTAGTTTAAATAAATTCTTTGGATTCAAAACGCACCCGTTAATATAAACAATTTTAATTAACAACTAAAATCTAATCATTATATTTTCTTTACATAGTATATACGTCAACAAAAAAAGAGAGATGTATTCGAATTGCTAATTTTCATAAATGGTTTCCAGCTATTGTTACCATCTTCACAATCGTTTTCTTGTCATACTTCATGGAAGCGACATTTTCTTAATTATTTAACTACTGCCCTAAGTCTCAACTACCATAATTTAATAAAACTTTTTAAATAGACTTCAATTCAGATAAGTGTAAATTAAAATTATTTATAATATAAACGGTAAAACAGTATCGATACGATATTTCACAGAAAGCAAAAATATGTAATTATAAAAATTAATTTGATCATAAATATTTGTTAACATGCTTGCTACTATTTATAAAATATTTTCTGATTTGGATTCGCACATTAATATTATTTTCGTAAATAAAATTTAAATGGATACTTGCATTTTAATGTTGTTTTTAGGAAAAAATTGTGTACAATTCCCTCCCAAACGTTGGTCGAGTTTAGATGCTGATACACATATGAGAAATCGGGTGCAACTTTCTCAATCACATATCGCGCGGCATTTGTTGTATGTTTTTTGTAGTATTCTTATGCTTTTTGCTTTAGATTTATTTATATACTCATAAGAAATGAATATTTTGGTTTCAATTTCAATACAATAATATTTGTTTTGTTTGCTGGCTTGTTTTGTTTGTGTTATTAAATACGATGCAGCATTGTTTAAGTGTATTATTCAGTTCGTGGAACTTTATAAATCTTCTTCAGCTTCGATCTCTTCTACATCTGAAACATACATTACATCTTCCTTTGGATCATTCTCGGCTAATCCAAATGGTCTTCGTCTCTTTGGGTTTGGGGAATGTACTACCTCCTCCTCTTCTTCCTCAACAACGGGCTGTTTAGATCGCAACAGCTCTAAGTCTTCTAATGTACGTTTCTTGCGGAACTCGTAGACTAGCGGGAAGATGTGTTCGATTGCTGCTTGCACATGCGCCACACTACCAGCTGCGAAAGAGAATTATAGAAGAAAAGAAAAAAAACATAGTTTTATGCGAAAAAAAACGTATTTTATTTTTAAGAGTCAGTAAATAAGAAGATAAATAAGATCTTTTGAAAGATTGTTGAACATAAAGGAAAAACAACAAAACTACCCTGCCTTTCTGAAGTCCAGGTGGTAAATGCACTAAAGTGTAACGAATTATATGAACTGAATACTAAGCAAAGATAGTTTTAAGGTCTTCGAAATTCTCTATCCTTTAAAATTTTAATTAAAACTGTTTAGATTGTGTTCTCATAATACACTGAGGGAATTAATTCAATATGATGATTTTCGATGTCTTTTTAACATTTACGGTTTAATTTACGGATTTACACAATTAAATAGTTTTTTTATTATCTGAGTTGAGTTCATATCAATAAAAATAATTAAAATTGACAACTTACCTGTAACGGTTATACTTCCAGTCGAGAAGATTTTCAAAGTTGCTTTGGGATATTTCAATTTATATGTAACACCAGGATGCAATTCCGGTTCGTAGCTTGCTTCCTTTTTATATTTTTCCGAAAAATTCACTATTTTAATTGCCCATGGCATACTGCATGTTCCAAGAACATTAACTACCCGAAAATTATGAAATCTTACATTAAAACCTAATTTTTGAAGGCAACGAGCGTATCGACGTGCAGCTATTTTGGCCTGCAAAGAAATTCAAATACATTATTTAATCGAACATAAAAAGCCATGGCACTAAGCATTAAATTGTACAAAAAATAAGAATGTTCTTCTGAAGGTTGCCTAGTTAGTTGATACCCAATATAATCAATTTGATGGTTTTTAATACATAAACTTTCTACGAAAGCGAAAAAAGAATTATATCGACCCTCCATCCTATTCTACAGTATCGAAAATCAGTACCGTCACATTCGTGTATCATTTCAAGACTTTCAAGGAGGCAATGCATCTATGCAATCAAACGATACTTATGAAAGCAGACGATATAGGCAGAAGAAAATCATCGAGAAACAACTTTAATTAGGATCTTCTTGCAGTCACAGTTCTCAAGATGGACATGGAATTTCTTCATAGTGCGTCTAATGCTAAAATAAACATAAGTTACATGTAAGTTTTTTTTTTATTGCGATATACTTTCAGTAAACATATAGTTTTTCATCATATATTTTAAGTAAACTGGTCGAAGCTTGTATTTATTGCGATTCATAAAAAAATAAAACCGAACTGTCATCTCCGAAGCATTCCTAAAATTGAACGAAATCGAGAAATGATAACGTGATAAAAGTGGATAGCGTGTGATAATGGTGTAAAAAGAGATCGTAGTCGAAGCAAGGGATATCTCAATCATTTGAAAGGCCAGAATTGACGCTCAGAAGCTATTTGAAGTACCATACCTTTGGACATACCTTCGATAGATGTAAATAAAAAAGGCGAACATTTCACCATACCAATGACAGATACCCACACAAATCTTTGACGATGTGGTAAGCTGCGAAACCCCAACATTTCGTGATTAGACTATAATTTTTTTTTGTTCTTTTCAGAATTCCCTTGAGGATATCATCTTCTCTTCAAGAAAGGATGTAAGTATTTGTTCTTCCACCTAGCTTTCATTGCTCATTTTAGTGGACAGATATCTGATATAGAGGTTAAAGGCTGATATCTGATGCCTTTAACCATTCATTGTATATGGCCAGACAATGGTAATTTATATTTATTTAAGTTTGTAGCACTATTGCAGATATGTGTCGAATATCTGATCATATATGTGATGAGTGCTTGCGTTTGATTACACACGAAATCGCTCATTTACTGATTTTCGTCATCACAACTTAATATCCAGTGGGAAGCACACCTGCCTAAAAATTATTTACCATTTAATTAAAAAATAATAAAAGTCTATTTGTGAATCAGTTTTCCACTATTGTTGAATCAGTTTTCGAAACCATCTAAGGTCTAGGTAGAAAGTTTATTACATCAGAGCTTTTTCAGAAATTTTTAATAATCATCGATCTATATAAATATTTAGATGGATGGTTATTAAGGTTTTACTGAATAGTCTTTGATTATATATTAAAAGAATTTAAAGAGAGTGAATCGTGCGGGGACCTCATGAAATCAACTACTCTGACAATGCTGGAACACACGATGATATCGAAACATTGCAAAACAAAACGACAAAACACGTTGAGTTCCACGCGGTTTTATAGCGACTTCCCCGTCAGGCCGCGCGCACAGGTATCGCACAGGTATAAATTAGAATTTACTCGATGGAAATTTTATAACGTATTAGGGCCATTGTTTTTTAGCATAGTGGAAGGTATTTCTGTTCGAAAGGGAATGCTTATTTAACATTCATTCAACACGTTACGCCCCTCGCCTGTTTTGTTTATAGTTTATAGTATATATAGTATAGTTTATAGTATAAGGAAGCCGACGTTCCATCCAGCAGCATTGCAACCAGTAAAAAACGACACAATCTACAGACAAAACCTGGCCGAGTTTCAACAGTGCGAAAATATTGCAAATCGTGCTATGAAGAAAATGCGGCACATAGTGGTAGAAAAATAGCACGAAATTTGACCAAACAGGTTATAACATTTTGTAACACTTGCGAGGGACATCCATTTTTATGTTCACCTTGTTTCAATAAAAATGTTTACCTTGTTTTCAGAAAAAATGATCAATTTTTACCTTTATTATCATATTTTATACAGTCACCGGTGACTGACGCGGCCTGAACGGAAAGGACGGTGTCAGTCACTGGTGACTGACGTGGCACTCAACGTGTTAAGGGATACTCGAGCTTTATTTTCGAAATCCGATCGAGTATTGCAGAATTTCTGACACATTTTTGTAGCCGCAGTTCTAGATGTATCTGGCGTATAACACTAAAACACTCGTTATTAAAAGCTATCAAGATATCCTGGTCACCGAGCGCACAGAATATCACATTATGTGATTTTTCTGGGATATCTCATGCAATGAGATTATAGGAACGATCCACGAACAATTCGGAACCAACAAAAGTATGACTAACGAGATTTTTCTCTAATTGAATCGTAATTTCGCTTTCATATTTGAATATCATTCAGTCAGACTTGAGGAGTCTATACAGAAATCGACGCAATGGTTTTTTAAAATAGAATCCGCACATGTGCATTTTACTTTAAACAGTGAGTTAATAATTTAATTTTTTCAAATTTGAATTTTGATAATTTATTTCACTGAGAAGTCTTATTCAATTATTTTGAAAATGCATTTGTACCAGCAAACAAAGCAATATAAATACTCCTGAGGCATTAGTATTTAATAGCTTAAGCTTAAATATGAATAACTTCGAACCGTAAGTAGAGTTTCGTTGATGCATAGCGCGAATTTGTTTGGTCTAGTATTTCCTATCCCGTCAATTGAAAAAGTGATTTCAACTATATAAATATATATGATTTACATAAAGATGCTTCGATTTTTCGATAAATGAATTGATGTGAATGAAATCCAAAGCTATCTACTGTCCAAGTATGGTATGTAACAAAACGGCAAAGTTCAAAGTTGGGAGTGGCATATATTTACTTTATTATTTGATACAAAACAAAGAACAGTTCATTAAATCGAGTAGTTCTAATGCTTGACTCTTTGCGAGCCATTTCGTTTTACAAGTTCTCGAAAAATAAACACTTTGCATGTTGACTTAACAAGCGACCTTAAAAATCATTTACAAGAGCATGTTTGGGCACGTTAATTGAATTTATTTATAGCTGGAAAAACAGCCCATACTTTTCTGTTCTGTTTCTGGTCTGTTTTTCAATGTGGGAATCATGACCAAACAATCGTATCAATATACTCACTTTTGAAATTATCAAGTTTCAATATTTCAATGGCACTTTATGTTGCAGGAAAACCAACATTTTTTTGCGTTGCAACAATAAATCTTCCGACACCTAAAATGAAATGAATTGTCCTTCGAGAGCGGAATTGGAAAGGGGATTCTAACAACGCTAGATTTAAAATACATTTCACAAATAACACCCTTTCTAATCATAATGCCTAAAAACTATTTTTTAATATTTGGTATGAAAGGTGGTTGCTTTTATTACTTTCAGAATGCGTTTTAGTACTCCTCCGAGTACCCCTTTTAGTACTTTAGTACTCCTGCCAGTAACCCCGCGATGAATGTAGACCAAACGAGTATAGACGCGAATCGTTTTGAAAAAATGACTTAAATCGTTAATTAAGTATTTCAAATAAAACTAAATTCTCTGTAAACGGACGTCGAACAAGTCCTCTGCAATCAACATAAGACCCGTAGAAGCTAAAAGACGAAAAAAGATAGACGTTTTACGAAAGAATTGTTGAATAAATAATCATACCACATTAAAAACAAATTAAAACTGAAATTCATATGGACAAGTTTAATCGGCTGCACGTCAAAACAGTTGATTGCCGCTAACGCGAAGTACCAAAAACCTGGAAAACTTGTCATAAAGTTAACAGGTAGTCAGCAGGAGCTCTCTGACGGAGAGCTTGCTAAGTGCTTAGTGAAGAGTTTGAGGACAAAAAAATATCTACTAAAGACTATAAAAAAGCGGTTTTCTTCCAACTAAATTTTTATTTGACTGATCCTCACGACCAAAATAATCTATTTGACAAATTACTCCCTATTTTCCATCGCAATGCACATATCGTGTTGTACGTATCGTTGTATTTCTGTATGTCGTCGAGGCAGTACAGCTCCTCTCTCGTTGTACCTACTGCATATGAAGCATCCAACATTCTCGTTCCAACGAACACGCTCTCCAATGGGTTAGTGAGTCACTTTCGTCTCAACCGTGTCCGACCAACGTCTCTTGAGTTTTCCCACCGGTTTTCGTCTTCGAATATCTTCCAAACTACCCGATCGTAGTTCATACGATGCACGTGTTAACACAATGGAGCTTTCGAAGTTTTATAATATTAGAAACCTCTGGCCCGTCAAAAAGTTCCTACAGCTTTTCGCTGACATTCTTTAAATTTTGTTTCTACAATGCGCCTTAATCACCTAAGCCGCCTTTCAAGTATGTTTATTTTGTTGGCTGATCTTAGCATAAGAATCCCGGCTCAGAACTGTACTTCTGGGCTTTGTCTGTCTCTGTATGCAAGTGGGATTTCAGGATTGACAAAGCTGACAAGAACGCGTACATCCTGTATGCTGTGCTCAGTCCTGTTATTTATTCTAAAGCTATATAAAACAGTGGCACCAGCGTATCATCCTAGTTCAATACAACCTTCGTTTCGAAAACATCAACTTTTGTTCAACTATTGTTTGTTCGGAATCAAAAAGATCGGCTTCACACTTGAGGCATTTGCTCTTGAACCTGTTCTTGAACCTGTTCTTGAATCTGTTTATGTGCGTCGTTGTAGGGGTTGTGCCACAATCTTTTCAAAAGTTCTACTAGAATCTTAGCATAGCCGGGCGTTTTGATGCTTTTCAGACTTTAGATTTTTATTAGAGAGACAGCCGCCAAAAGGGCTTGGTAGAACGCAGCATCGATGTCTAATGTTATTGGAAAATCAATAGAATTGTGGAGTTGTTTGAAAAAAGATAGCATCGTCTTGTTCTGTCAGAGGTAATACTGCCGTTCTATTCCTCCCTTAATTTTATCCGAGTAATACTTCTCCATACCCTTGCATGGTGTTATTGACAGCAATATCTTAATCAACTATCTTTAATTTTTCATAAAGAAATATATTTTTTTACATCTGTTAATATGTAATATCTGTTTCTTTGCTTATTCGAGCTATCCGACTTACTTCTTTTACTGTTACTGCTATGAATGTTATTCTGATACTTCGTTCAATGTTATTCATTCTGGTGTTTTTCGTAGAACCCATTATATCGCTCGCGATGGGTTATCCTAAAATTTCTTCTGCTACATGTTTGATGGTTGACTTCACTTTCCATAACCATTTTGGAATAATGGTAATGAAATAAAATTGCCACGAATTTTTCTACTTTCGTAAGTTTTTCTAAATATAAGAATTTCTTCAATAAGACCGCAATTTCGTTTTTTTTTGTTTTTTTTTTTGGTTAAATTTTTCATTCCAATCGACTAGGTAGCCATTTCCGCGTCTAGCATAAATTAGCTTTTTTGCTTTTTTTCGGATGATCAATTTATGATATTCATAGGAATCATTTTTGTGATTGCAAAGCCCAAAGATGAATCCAAAATTAAAATAAAACAATTTAATGTTTCCCGATGATCAATAGACATAAGACAAAGGCTTCAAAATATAGTTTTTTCTGTTGAAAGTAAAATTGTTTTCATAAAATCGTTTTTGAAAATCAATTAAAATAAAATTTAAAATATAATAGTTCTGCTCAATAATGCTAGTTCAGTTTCATTTAGATTCCGTTTACTTACTCCCTATAGTTACTTTATGCAGAGCTTGGCTCACAGAGCTAAAACTCATTGTCTTTACCATTGGTTGGAAGAAAAAATGAAATAATTTATTTAAACCCAGATCTGAAAGTAAAATCTCTACATTTGGAGATATACTTATATATGTTATAGAGGCAGACATAATTATGAAGTTATATATCTGAACAACCTGTTTTAGAAAGAACAAAATTAAGTTATCTATATTAAAAAAAATAATAATACTCGGAACGATTAAAGGTCCCCACATAAAATCTCACTGCGTCAAGAATGTGCTCTGAAAAGTTGACGATTGAAGTTGTTTGAGTGGATATTCCTCTGTAAATCTTTACCTTGAAAGAAATACGGATAATTAGCAAGTAATCAATAAATTCAAATCTTCATGTTGTGTGTAAGGCGGCCGAAACGGATGAACGTTATTCCATGCTATTAGTATATAAATAGCAGCCTCTGTTGTAATCTGAATGAGTACTAATGTTTTCAATAATGAAGTTGAAATGACCGTTCGAATTATTTGTCAACATATTATCGTTGAAATGATGCTTCTAATACGGACAGAAGTGTGGAATAGATCTATGACCTTTCAATACTCTGTCATTCAATTTCAATACTCTGTCAAAATTAGAACAAATTTGAGTAGAAGTTAGCACACAGCACTCTATTTTAGAAATGAAGTCGCCGTTATAAGGAGATACGATATCATGTAATAAAAACATGCTGCAACGAAATGGAAAGCTATATAAAAAGAATGAAAATTTTTAAATTGTTTCGAACCTGCGTGTACTTTATATAAAGGGTTTTAATCATATCGTTCCCTCTTACGAATTTAAGCAAGAGGTGAAACTAATTATAAGGTTTAAATCAACGCTTTTATTTGAGTACCCTAAAATGAAACCGATTAAATGGTGTGTTTTACATATTGCAATTTCTAAATTTCAACCAAACGTCGACATGGGGTATTGTAAGGCACACCTCCGAACAGTAATGAACGAATTACTAAAATGACAACACTTATTTTGAAAAATAATTGGCCCTCACCTGATCCTCAGATGTAGCACCAGTGCATGTGATTCGTCCTGACGACCATATGGATGCGGTTGTGTACGGCCGGCGGAGTTTCATCGTGACCATGCCATTTTCACGTCGAAATTCAACATTGAAACCATTTAATGCAATGTCACGAAGATTCAAATGACACCTAACACTAAACGAACATACTACATTATTTATAACTATATCGATTTCAGGATCTGCATCCTGATCTGTTGCGTCAGCAATACTGCCCGCTTGAATATCACCATTGGCAAGGCTCACACTCTCCTTTTTTGCATTAACATCACTAGCCGGTGGTTGCGTAGAATTCTTGTAGCCATCAACATCGTTCGTGATGATCTCTTCACTAGTTCCAGTTGAGTTGACAATGTGGGTTGCAGCATTGGTGCTATTCAGACAAAGTGAATGCTGATTGGACGAGGAATTAACATAATGTTGTGACACTGTCGCTGAATGAGACTTTGATCCTATCGATGATGATGTGACTGCGATACCTCGATGAATTTGTGTGAATGGGGTTTGTTCGTAGTGTGACGGGTTTTGATTATGCTGTGCTAGCGCTGCAACCGTAAGCGGAACTGTTCCACCGCCAAGCGTGGATGCAGCAGTCACCATGTTACTCAGCGAATTTGTAATGAGTATGTGAGAACTTGTGCTCGGTGCACTTTTAATATTGTTGATTATAGTCGTGGTTGTAGGCAAATAAGTTACGTTCCCACTTTGGAAGGCGTTCTGCACCAAGCACCTATTATTGAATTGATTTATATGATTGACTTGGTTGCTAAATTGAATGTGACTGTTGGACTCATGCGGCAAACAGTGTTGCTGCTGAATGACTTGCTGACTATGTTGCTGTGTTGTGATCAATGATCCACCAGACGATGAGGTCACTATATTCAAGTTGTTCGACGACGACACTGAACAAATTCCGGTCGATGGGGTCACAATGTTGGCTGTCGCAGGTAAATTGACCATTTCGTGCGGCAATAGAAGTCTTGTCGTTTGTTGTAATGGCGTAACCGAAGGTGATGAAGTGTTATTTAAATTATTGCTACTTCCACCGGATGTTCCTCCACCGACTACACCTCCATTTGTTAATGTTTTCATACAGTTGTTGCTCTTTTGCTGTAACAGAGTAGCCATGCCAGCACTACTACCGTTACCGCAAAACATAGAATTATTCGGCTTTTTACACCCTTGTCTTTTTCTCTTTGTTGTCTTTGCTTCGGTTATTTGATTATGAATTCACAGTGTAGAAGATATAATTAAATATGTTAAATTTTCCTCGCAATATGTATTTGCTTATCTTATTCTTTCCGCTGTTTTGTAATGAAAACCTTAAATTACTTCTTTCTCTTTCGAATAATTAAAGCACTTCCTTCATAAAACCTTTCTTCCTCCTTTTTCTTTCTATTTTATCTTTTTGATATGCGACAGCAACTTCTTCGTATTTCGATTTTTACTAGATTCCAATTGAATATGTATTTCTTTGTTGTGTAGTAAAAAATGTTCAAAAAGGCGTTTACACTTTTATAAGGCTCTTTAAGTTTTATTCTTTTACAATAATCGCACTATTATTTTTGTTCCTTTTTCTTTCTTTTCAATCAATGTAGTCAAAGTGTCAGCAACGAGTCCTGCAAACAAAGAAGAACACATGTGAAAACAATGTTCGAGCAATCTATTGCAATGAATTTAAATGTATTCAAATGTTTTTAAGGGCGTGTTTAAATGCATTAACCGAAATTTATTCATATACATACTACATATGCAACATGTCATTTATGTTCATGATATTAACGACATGCTTTAAGGCAACGGCATGCAATGAGCGTGTATTTTAACACCATTAATATATTCCAATAAAATCACATCATAAAATCATCCAATTCCCAAATCATATCTAAAATGTAGAAATCTGATCGATACATTCTATTCGTACTAGATACTGAAATGAAGATGAACCTTAATTTTATTATCTCTGAAGGATGAAAAATATTAGAAAAGTAGATTCGTTTTCAAGGAAATCATAAATAAAAGATATTGGAAGGTGCAAATAACACGCAATTTCGAAGCTGTAAAATTATTAGCTATATTTCCTTTCCTACTTCACAAATACATAAATGACTTGAACAATAGAAAAACAAAAATACGATAGTCCTGAACTAGTTCTTTGCGTGCACATAAGTAATATTATGAAATTTAGATAAAAGTGTATGCTATCATGGTGTGTATCGGAGGGCTATGACAATAATGACTAATAATTTTAACTCAAAAAGGAACATTTTAAATTTTAATTTTAATCTATCAATAATAAAATGATTTAAAAAACAAAACAATTATTTATATTTTAATTTTAATGAAATTATAATTATTTATTACATTCTCTATACGTTATTATATAATACAGTTATTATATTCTCTATACGGAGTGATACCCTCAGGTTCCCTTGCTGGTGAGCGAAAAATAGCCGACCTGCGTTTGGGGAAGAGGATAAAGAAGCTATCTCATGAGAAAGAGATGAGAATTCTAGCTCTGTGGCAGGATTTATTGGATGGAGCCGCTCAGAAACAAGGGTATTTTCTTAACAGCCACCCCTTCATCACATCCAAAAAGAGGCCACTTACATCTAGTTGAGAGAATATGCGTTAATTCCCGCCATCAAACCACACCAATATCGTACTACTTTCGGGGGACCCTGTTCATAAACAAGGACGTCTTCGACCTATTGTCATCAACTGTGAAACCACTTTAATAATAATTTTTCATCTGATACAGCTGCAAAAGGATCTCCATTACTCCATAAGTTGGTATCACGCGATGAAGAAGGGGCGTAGCTGTAAGTAATGTAACAATCTTTTCCGAGCTAGGCATTCTCGACGGCATGGGAGGTATTTAGTAGGTAATCAGGTATGTAGGTAATCAGGTATGTAGGTAACCGGGTAACGCCGAATTCAATGAATGAAAATGAATATTATTACTCTAAACCAGAATTATTAGATTATTTCTACCTTTTTCATCATTACTAAACCAAAAAGTTGCAGACTAGGTTCTCCGTCTGACGGAGAGTTAGTTAGTCGGTAGTCCTGTTTACCACTGGAAGTCTGACGCTCACAGTGGAGACAGATAAAAAATAAATAAATCACATTTAACTTTAAGCTACCGTTTTAATTTTCATAATTATATGAACATATTCATTAATACAAGTATCATGCCATCTGTCAAATAAGTGTAATAACTAAACTTGACATAGCGAAACTTTATCGTTTTTATGCAGTATAAATTGATAGCATTACTTTATTGAGTGTAGAAGAAACATTTAAAGAATTTCCAGCGGATATGTAACTTTTTCATGTTAAAGCACGGTCATCAAACTTTGTCTTTAATACACATAATTTTGCAGAAGGATGAATTTCCCATCCTGCCGTGCATGTCAAATTGACTCTAAAAATTTAGACTAAATTTTAATTAAAAATTTTCAATTAATTTTAATTAAATTTTTTAAGTTTTAACTACAAATTTAGCTACTAAAGTGGCTTTCTTTCCAGAACTTGACTATGAAAAATGACCATGACTTATCAATTTCAAGTGAGAAATAATATGTAATAGGTATATGCAAATATATTCGCAATTTATATTTATTTCCATCATGCGCAATACGTGTTTGAGCCCGTCACTGAAGCATATATTCCAACTCTATTGATCACTAGTGAAACTACCAAAGTAAGTATCTTGGATCTGTTTACAGCTTTCCAAAAAGGACTTGTTTTTTTAAGTGCAGCAATAACCAGAGTTAACTATCTGCGAAATCGGCAAGCACTTATATCCATCTAGTTTGTATTATAATGCATTTAAAAAGTAATCTTTGGAGACTTTTAAATCAGAATTAGAAACGCCGTAGTGAAGACTTCAATTCAAGCTGCTCAATTTTACTCCTTCAAACATTTTGGTCAACAAACGGTTATATACCATTCAGGATTGATCATTCTATGATTGACCAGAATTGGCCATCACATTCGCTGGATACAAGTGCCATGAAGAATGTTTGAGCACACATGATGAAGGACTTTAGACTCTCAAACAGTTGCTTAACCTAAGTCAACGTATATTGAGGTCTTTGTCTCTGGCATGCTGAATTAATTAGAGTGTTTGCTGGAAAAGGTAAAAGTTGAGTGTCTTTTTAATTTGAAATTAAATTAAAATTACGCTGTGCTTGAGTTGGTTTTCCATGATAATCTAAATTTAATTTTGTCTGACATGTCTACCTTCACAGTTAGCTAACCAAAACAGATATTTCCCAAAGTTACTTCCAAATTGTAGCAAAGCTATTCCTTAAACAATTTTTTTTTTCTTTTGCTGATTATTCAATTATTTGAATTGGTTTGATGTACTCGTAAGTCGAAATACCCATTCAAAACACTCAATTGTCCCCATTTATATTCACGATTCATTTAAACAATTTTATGTAAATTATCACAAATTATTGTTTGAAAAGTTCTAACAATTTGTTCGCGTATAAGTGAATACACACAAAAACTTTATTCTAGAGAGTATTAAGCCTGAAAGGATCTTTTATTTTTGTGTAATAAAGATGACGCGTTGGGAAAATGAATAGAAATTTGTCTGAAGCGTTTAGGAATTCAGTTACATTTTCAGTACTTCCTGAAACTGTTTAGAATTTAGGTTAGCTAGACGAGACAGGAAAGTGAAATACAAACTTCAATTAGTTATCTGTTAAACAATGGAACAAATATTTGATGTCAAATGTCTTAAGAAGATTGTAATGGTGGAAGAAGTTGTGAGCTACGGACTTCTCGAATTGAAACGGCGAACTTGCATATGACAAAATACTTGGTATCTAATCGAAAAGTTATGCCTTAACTGAAGTTTAACTTTTATAATCTAACTGATTTTCGGCATTTGAAATATTTAGAGCAGTTGCCTTACATTTAATAGGTTATTGATTTTAGTCTTTTAAGCAGTTCCTGATTCGCACTGCACTGCTTCCCTTATTAGAATCATCATAGGTGGGTTGATGGTTGAATATACAGTATTTTTAATTCTTTTTCTAGGTTTCTGAAATCAACATTAGAGAAGCTTTTGAAAATTTGTTGATTTCAATTTAACATTACTAGCCATACAAACTTGTGCGTGCCTGAACCAATGTATCTCAAATTTATAGAATAGTTTTAATTACATTCTAATCATCTAATCATCATAATCTTCATAGATATTAGTTTATACATTACACCACATGACATTACCATATCAATATTGCTCAGATTCTTTCTTTCTAAGAATTTAAACATCTGTAGAAATTTAAAATCGAAGTCGAGTTTAATGAGCCGATTGTATTCAACAAGCAATTTTTTGAAAATTATAATTTTAATCATGAGATTCGCGAAATCAGTCATTTGATTTGGTTAAAATGTGAACAATCTAATCAGGAATCGAAAATATGACAAGGCACCTCTTTGAAGTACCAGTAAGAAGAGAAGTTGGGGGGGTTAGGTTAGAGAGTCCGATTTAAAAGTATGTTTTTCAAAAACGAAAAGAAGGAAAAATCATATCATTAAAATGTCCCTAAATCACTGAAATAAAACGCTTGCAAAGTGTAGAATAGTTCTGATTGTGGGCCAGACTTCAACATAGCATAACTACAAACTAGCAATGTAAGTTAAAGGTACCAATGTTTAGAAAGAGAAACAGACACTCTACGTAAAATACAAAGTAAACGAGCTTGCCACAGAGATCGTTACAATTCATCGACATGTATACATAAGGAGAGAATGAAACGAATGCTTTTACGAATTGAATGTATTGCAAGCGTGAACACCCATACAACTGTTTGTGTTCATCATTCACGATGAACACATGTTTTGACAGAATATTAATACGTACCTCAAGCCGTTTTTTATGATATCCTATCTTCAGACTTCTTTGTTAACAATTATACATTTAAAATAACAAAATACAAGAACTAATTCGACTGAGTTTTTGGTCTCGAGGCTATGTTCTGTGCTACTACACGCTATATCCTATACTATACGCTATATCCTATCTGTGCTACTATACGCTTTTCCTATTAATGTGGGAGTTGTGCCTTATAGTAAGGGATTACTAAACGCAAGCAGTTTGAGTATTTACCCTGAACTTTTAAATCGAATCATTTCGACATTCCACTTCGTGCAAACAAGTAAAATATTTGTAAAGATAACATCACAAGCCATTTTTTACCAATTGCTTTTCTTTTTGGTTTAAAAATAGAAATACTGCAGAAGTTTGCGAAGAGAATGTATTAACATGATGCCTTTCTAAAACATACAGAATTTTTCTTGGTTCAACTTCGTTCACAGTGATAACTTAAAAGTTAATTAAAAAGTCGTATACGACCGAAAATTAAGAAACTTTTTTGGGAAATTTTGTTTGGTGGTGGAATACTATTCCGTTACTTTCGATAAAGCAACTATTCATAAATATTTTCCACTTAATATTAATTAACTTAATGGAATAACCAGTGCCTGGCTTTGAAAAATGTCATACAAAGCAGTAAGTTTTTGAGTAAAAACAATTAATGACTTTGAAACCCGTGACGTTTCAATCAACCCTGGTCCTGTTTTCAGCTATCACCCTCTAGCGTGTACCGAACAGGACACTCTGTTTACTGATGAAAACAAAATAGAAAAGAAAATTTATAAAAACTATTCAGCAACTCTCGCAAGAAAGACGGAAAGGAAATTCCACCAAAATAATGCAATGCAAATATAATATCCACAATATCTTTAAATATCTATTTTGTTATATTTCTACAATTTTCATCTTTGCAACATGACAACCAACTCCCATTTTCATAAAAGGCAAAAAGAACAATATTTCATTGAAGGATAAATTTTAGTAAGTAGAATAACTTCAAACTTCAAGCGATCGATGTAACTTTCGTTTACTTTTTGATCCATTCCTAGACAAGAATTTTTTATAAAAACAATTAGTTTGCCGTTATTTAGATAAATATATTTTCTTGCATTCTATGCACTCGATAATGCTGACTAGTTCAGCGAAACGCGTAGTGTGATATAAAGAAAATATATTGATCTAAATAACAGCAAACTAATTGTTTTTATAAAAAATTCTCTTCAAACTTCAGTTTTTATCTCTAAAATATTTATTTAATATAATTGGTTGTCAGTAACATTTAATTTAATTGAAATTATCAAAAAAGAAAAGAAAACTGATAATAATGGAATTAAATAAATGTAAAAATAATAGTAATTTCCATTCAAAACTTAACTTGTTATTATCTCGCAATAAAAAAAGAACAATAAATGGAAGTGAGTGAGATAGTCATTGAGAATAATTATCAGTGTAATCTGGTCATTAAGGTATGTCGAACTGTTTGAACGAAATAAATTATTAATTTCGAATTTTGTTACATATTAGAATATTGAATACAGTACAGTACATCAAGATCAAACGCATTCCCACCATTCTTCATACGACGGTATTCTATCGCATAAATAAATATCCACTAAACTACTGAAAAAACCAACAATCTAATAATAGTTGTTGACCTAAGTGGTAGTTGGTCTAAGCAATACTAAATGCATTTATATTGTATATTTAAACATGATCTATCTAGATGGTGTATCTATGTATCCCCCTGACAGACCACCCTCTCACAACTCAAGTGCCTTGACGACTATGTCATCGACTGCGGTGGAAAAAGGACTCTGCTTGATCTTGTCTCTGGCGAACATCAAAATAAAATTCTGGAAAGGGATATTTTAACCAAATTCAAGCAGCCATTGACAGTTTTTTGAAATCAGCAGAGGGCATGCCGGCAAGCAAGAGAGAAATTTATAAGCAAGGTAGGAATGGAAAGGTAGGGAACCTTGCAGAATTTCACCTCAGAAGAGAAAAAAATTCTCAATCCAACCAAAGGAACAGACTAGAAAGCCACAAATCGCCTAGCTTCGTAGCTAGTGCAGGGCGTCAGGCAGGTACCCAAAAACGTAGCTAATCTGAAGGAAACTAAACTAACTTGGCTTCCTTGACACAATAAACAAAAAAAAAACGAAGAAGCGGACGAATTAGCAAGGGTAGGTGTCAGAAAAGCAAAAACCAAAGTGCTCTTACGTCTCATCTGTATGCGCTGAATTATGCTGAAATCGCATGAACAAATAAAATAATTTTGATTTAGAAATTTTGATTGATAACGCCCTTTCAAGAAATACAATTCAGCAAAAATTAAAAATTTTTGATTCCCAAAATTAGTGAAGATATGATAGTTTTAATCCTAGCAAGTCTGTAAGCAACCCTTAAAAATCCTGCGTTCACATTACAATACTGAAGGATTTGCCAAAGTATCTAATGGTGATCCCTAGATTTTCTCATTGATACGCGTAGTCATATTTTATTGAAAAATTGTTTGCGAGTTTGCTGCTTTGCAAGCTTTGCTGAAATTATGTCTAATGTATCTAAAATTCTGTAGAAATTGTAATGTCTAGTATACCTGAAATGTAAGTCATTTTTCTAGGATAAATGGTTATTATATTCTGCGACTCTTCAATAATTTAGTCATTGCAATTAATACGTAATTAAACTATACTAATCACTTAATCTACTTCTTGATTATACTGACAATCACACAGCAAAAATTTTTGTCCTGATACAGAAAACGGTGTAAGATTTTGTCAAAAGAGGAAAATTTCGAAAAAGAGTGCGGAAACTACAATATAGGGCCATAATAATGGTGAGCTATAATTAATGGTGAGCTAAAGAAGTATAATTGTTTAGCTGAGCATAAGTCAATACTTCATACTCATCCCTTCCCTTTACTTGTTAAGTTCTGTTTTTCAGGTCTATTTCGCTGTCCGTGATTGGTGTTTAATTGACATCTCATGACAAATCTTTTAATTTATTGTTTAGTATACCGCACTACTTGCGCTTGACTGATCGAGGTGATTCAAAACGTCTGTTCAAAAAATTTATCAAAACACTAAAACGTTGCCGTATTTGATGTTAAAGCGTCACATCTTAAGCTATCAAACGACAACTTTTCAAAATGTATGAACATAGTATAAGGTAAAAAATAAAGGAACTGACCCCCACACCAGGGTTCTTGATTTGATACACTACAATGATAATGAGCGGATGTAAGTTACAAAATAACATAATTATATGTTTATATACAGACAAGATATCGTACATTTTTCACTGATCTTTACTGATACGATCAGTTGAATAGTAGAGAGGCTGTCAAATAAAAGAACCGCGAAAAAAGTGTCCCTATAAAAAAGTAAAAAATGATAGGAAAGGTAAAATCAAAGAATCGCGAAAAAGTGCCCCAATTAAAAAAAAAATAAGGGTATTAAATAGAAATAAAACAAATGTGTTTAGGTCCTTAGCAACTTCTCTAACGGTAATTCGACGATTGGCTTTTACTATTTTCTTCACTTTATCAATATTTTTGTCTATTGCTGGCATGCTCGGGCGTGTGGCGCACTATTTGTCATTCGTATCTTCTCGGCCCTCTGAGAACATAACCACCAATACACGTTGGTGAATTGGTATTGGTACCACCAATAAACGTTGCTTTAGTCCTTCGCCATAGGCTAGAGTCAACATTAAGAATGCAAATGCCCACTTAAAGTTGGTTATTTACACAAAATTTGATAGAGATTCTTTAAGCCACATTTTGTAATAGACAAAAATCGAAGACAACCCCAAACACATCCACTCGACATAGCTTTCAAAAATTAACAGAGGATCCAAAATGGCCAAACTTGTCAGATATATCCAAAACTATGCCACAAAAATATCCAAATTCGGATATACGAAGCCCGCGGAAATTCAAAACTCGCGATGCTTTTTGAATAGATCTCGATGCCCAACAGAATCACTTTGTACAAGATATCATTTTAGGTGTATCAAGTAATTTTATGATTAAACTATGAAGACATTTCTGCAGACTATTAAATTCATCATTTGCATCCACTTTGGTTCTGCGAATCTATCAGCATGTTAAATTCTACGTCGGGAAACGGCCCACATTTCTTCTAGCGATGTGCTATCACAAAGTGTGATAGCATATATGATTCTAGTCCCCTTCCGTGTTAATTTCTTATTGTCTCCGATAACCTCTTATAGAAATTTAAACAAAGCCATTAACAGACGGTAGGTCTGAATCTGGAAATGCTCTTCTATTCATCGAAAAAACACAAGGGTAAACTATAAACTCCAGTTTTTTTTTTGTTTTCTTACGCGACGATCTATAGAATCACTTGTGTAATGTAATTCTTCACTACCATAAATAGAATTTTATCAACTCTTCAAGCTTTCATGCGATAATAAATGGTTAAAGAAACTTGAAATTAATTAAAGCAAATAAAAAACTTCCTTTTTTCTCTTTCTTTGCGAATAAGCCATTGACATTGCTTCATGAAAAATCCAGCATTGTTTTGCTAATTAAAAAAACCTTCCACGAGTCGGAAGACTCAATATGCTCATCCCCAAAAAAGAAATTCTAATTAGAATTCAACTCATGTCGCAAAAATATTTTTCTCTTGATTCCACTAATACGTGTCATTATCAATTCATTATTAATACCCCTATCCACTATATGTTTAAGAAAACAGCACCAAAGATCGCAGAGAGTGCTTGGAAGTGCGGCTTTGACTACAAATACTGACGTCATCAAATATATTTTATTATTTATGATATAGATTTTTATAATATAAATACAAAGTATTCATTATATGCAAACAATCTGAAAGTACTTTGAGATTTCATGTATTGATAAGTCAACTACATTTGATGTAAGATGAGCAATATTTCCTCTTTTGATCAAGGAAGATGTGAAACAAACGATTTTGCCAGCTATTATATTTCTTATGTAGTATTTATTCTGCATGAGTGTTGGTTGCATTTGATATCACATAAGTAAGCTTTGGCATTGTTGCTTAGGAGACGCGTGTAGCAGGGAGATTTCCGTGGGAGCGCGTTTATATTTGTTTTATTATGTTTCATTTTTATTATGCATCGGCATGAGTGAGTGTCTCAAATGTTCTATACATACTTCGTTGTTCAATTGCTATTGTTAATTCACGTGCAAAGTCAAGATGCTTATACATATATATTCAGTTTCGTCGATGAAACGCTTGAACATTATTCATATTAGCGGTCTCTGTTCACCTTAGTGGCTAGAGCACATATTGTTTACACATGTGTGACGAATTTTTTTATTTGTTTTTACCATCATATACCACACTTCATGTCACATTATAATGTTACAACACTCAATAGATAAGACTGTTTAAACAACATATTTAAGGATATATAGGACAATATGTAAGACCTAATTATTAGCGTAATAAATTGTTATTCGAGTTATTGAGTGACCTCTTGCAATGTTTTGATTAGTTCAATCTTCAAAGATTATAACTGATTATCCACAAGATACTGTTATCGCGGCATATTTGCGAATCTTATCTAAAGATTCATTGATATATAACGAAGAAAGGTCTCTTGAACTCCCATTGGAGGGGGTCGAGCAATATCAATTTATTCCATAAATGATTCAAATATTTGAACTCTCTAATATCATGTTCGTTTCGATTTTTCCTGTATTTAATATTCTTCATATTTTCTTAACTCATAAAACATGCAACTATAATATAACTATTTTTAGTTCTCACCAAGTAAATAAGTACACCAAATGATTTATTTTGTGTACCGCGCAAATATAAAGTGAATGATAGTCTTATCGTACAAATAAGACTTTTAAAAAAATTAACATAGCCTTTAGATAAAATTGTTGCCTATTTTCAATGTCATCTTTTCTTCAGTCATCACAAAGCCGGTAGTTATCACTTTTATGTATTGGGTCGAGGAAAAAGCTTGTGGCGTTGTTTTTAGTAAAATGGTTATCCTTTATTTTCGACATGATTTTATCATTTTTCGGGAAGAGCTACGAGACCATCGGAGGATTAATTGTCTATGGGACCTGGTAAAATAAATAAGTTCTTTGGTTTCTTTTCAAAGTATTCTAGAGAACCCTACGACACTCGAAACAAATAGCCAGAGGGTGTTGTTGTCGGAGAATTTACGCTGGCTGTATCAGGCATTATCAACAAAGCTTTTGCTACTTTTAATGGAGCATCGTCTCAAAGTCTCAAAGGCTTACGTCGCAAAGTCTTGCGTTGATATGATGAAAGACAGAGTTATTTTCTTTCAATTTCTTGACGTAATCCATCTAGTTGTCAACAGCAAAGTTGACAATCTATAGACCGAACCAACTGAGCAACAGCAGTTAAGCTTTGATGAAATGGACCAAACAAGATTATCAAGTAAATGCACAGCTGCATACCAATATCTACCCTGCTGATATGTTCGTCTTACTGGACTTTTTCAAAAATTTCATCAGCTTTTTCAGTGATTCAACGACCAGAGCATGACCTATCTTTCAGATCCAAATTGTCAGAATGATAGTTATTGACTATTTTATCGCAAGCTGCCGATACATTTATTTCATCGAAATACGAGGCATATTTTTTGAGTAAGTATCCCGCCGCTGCAGCGCTACGGTCGCACATGCGCACAGTGTACCTGCATCTGTTGACCACGCAAAGACGCCATTACAGCATTTTTCACCGGTACGTACTGTTGCTAGTGACTGGTTAAAGTGCCTCCACCTATCGAATGTTCCGCCGACTGCGAAGTGCGGTCTGTTAACCGTTTTCTTTGTGCCAAACACTTTAAAGCAATCGATATTCATCGTGAGATCTGTGCAGTGTACGGAGAAAAAATTATGAGTGAAAAAATGGTACGAAAGTGGGTTAGGGCATTTAAAGATGGCCGCTCCAATGTTCATGATGAGGAACGCAGTGGCCGCCCTTCGCTCGTTACTGACAAGTTGATTGGAAAAGTTGACGAAAAAAACCCAAGAGAACAGACGCTTCATTATTTCATCTTTATCTCAGAACAGTTTCCTCAAGTTTCTCGAATTGTTGTCTACGAAATTGTGACGGAACCGTTACACTATCGGAAGTTGTGTTCAGTTGGGTACCAAAAATGCTGACTGAAGTGCACAAAACGTTTGGGTAGTGCTTCGACTTTCCTTTCGCGGTACGATGAAGGAGGCGATGATTTTTTAAGCCGAATAGTGACAGGCGATGCAACATGGGTCGCCTTTGTTACACCAGAATCGACGCAGCAGTCTATGGAATGGCGTCATTCGACTTCGCCCAGGAAAGTCAAGTTGAAATAAACGATTTCAGCCCGAAAAATCATGTATACCGTGTTTTGGGACAGGATGGAGGTGTTGCTGGTGGAATTTTCGCATCGTGGGGGCACATTAAATTGGCACAGACGTATTGTGAAACGTTGAAAAACTCCGCAGCGCTATCCAAAACAAATGGCGTGGCATGCTGTCTGGAGGGGTAATTTTGCATGTCCACATGCGGCTAACAGAACCCAAGTTCTAATCAGACAATTCGGTTGGGAATTACCACATGTTCCTTCATTTGAAGAAACACCTAGGCGGCAAGCCTAGGCATGATTATGTAGTCAACACAGCTGTGTTCGGGTGGTACTCAAGACAGGCAGCAGACTTCTATGACGACGGAATTCAACAGCTAGTTGGACGATATGATAAGTGCCTCAATATTGGTGGTAGTTATGTAGAATAATAGTTTAAAGTACAGGCTTTTATTAAAAATAAAATTATTAAAAAATCTCTGCTCATTAGTTTTTTATTTCTTTTCCAACGGTACTTACTTAAAAAATACTCCTTGAAATATTGCAATATCTTTTGTAATGTGGGGCAACATTTCAATCACTAAACTAAAATTTTAATAAACTAACTTTAATCACCATTCAATCACCTTTTTTGATTTTATTACCTGCGTGCAAATCTAAGTGTTATTTTAATTCTTTTTTTAACTACTTCTTTTTATTTTAGAAAAGGAAAGAAAGAACATTCTTAGTGCTATTACACTATGTCCAGGAGGCCAGAGTATCCATTTCCCAGATCATCATTGAAACTCGTTTCGGATTTTTTCTCTTCTCAAAATCCACAATGATTCATACAAGTCTAGTTTTCGCATATATCTTACTTCCTTTACTACCTTTAGATCATTCAATTCTATTTGATGACCTTATCAAATTTGTTTTGCTACTGAAGTTGCTCACGTTTCCCAGGGTCATCGCTAATTGTGCCTCTTTGTGTGATCCTCGAATCTTATTTTACCCGCTCGTTTGTTTTTTTGTCCGATATATGCTCCGCCACAGTGTTTGCATTTAATTTTGTAGATTCCGCATTTCTTCTTTCTTCT
Organism: Stratiomys singularior; assembly: GCA_954870665.1. Lineage (NCBI taxonomy): Eukaryota > Metazoa > Arthropoda > Insecta > Diptera > Stratiomyidae > Stratiomys > Stratiomys singularior. The sequence goes on along the minus strand of OX940877.1, from coordinate 108,528,974 downwards.
TCCTATCCTTTGTGTTTGTGAGCCTACTATTTAGTTGAAACGGGACACTCCTTGAGATTAGTTGAATGATTACTTGTTTGAGTGAGATCCAAGTTTACGACCACTTTCCTTTGAGTGTAGAGCATAGTAAAGCTGTCTTTTTTTTTTTCTTGCTCTTTCTTAATCATTCCTGAAATCGTCTTTGCTTCATAACCGTTTTTCTTTGCTGTGTTCAGAATTTAATTTATTTCTTTTATTCGGTTTTCCTTGCTCAAGGGTACTAACAGCATCCATCCTATGTATTTATGCTCGGAAAGCTGCCATTTTTTGTGATTGTGCATGTTTTGATGTCCGCGGTCGGTCCTTTAGGTGCTTGTGTTTTTGGTATATTTCTAATTCTATTTTTTACGATAGAATGTGGACCGTACTTGACGAGTTTCAACTCTTGTTTAAATATACTCTGAGGTTGGGCCTAATCATGGCAGTAATTCACCATAAAACATCCGGCTTATATCCGACCACCACACAAATTTTGATGTTTGTATTTTCAAATTGACTCTCGAAGTGTCACCTTTTAAACGATCCTTTACGTGGCGTCCCTGTTTCTTGATTTGTTTGCAGCCGACGTCATCAATCAGAAAAATACCACAACATTTTTGCTAGGTGGAATTCAATAGAATCTGACATTTATGCACACTTTCGAGTGAATCCTGTCTCTTTTTAACTAAGATTAGACAACGAGTGTAAGACATAAAGAATTGTTAGGGGTGTGTCTCGACTGCTTTGTCACTCTTTGATTTTTTTTAACGATTAGCTGAAATGAAAAACTACCCGTGTAAGAACTCAAAATTGTGAATTTTTTTTAATATTTTTTTTTTATTTTTAATTTTCTGTAATAAAATTTTTTTTATTTTATTATTATTTTTCATTATTATTTAGAATTTTTTTTAATTTTTAATTTTCTGTAATAAAACAAGGCCCCGCAGGCCCCAAGTAATAATATACAAATTTTGACATTCGGCAACGAACAAACAAACTTCAAATTTATCAATAAAATTTGATATCTAAAAATTTATTGAAGTATTCACCGTTGAAACATTTTATCAATATTACATACTTAAAAATCAATCTTTCACCTGAACAATTAGATAAGTTGCAATATTTAAAATAAAATAGGGAAATTGTGAATTTTTTTTAACAAAAATTGTGTATCAAATAACCCAAAATGCCTCTAGCAATTTGATTTATGTAAAATAATCCAAGTTATAGCGTTATAAATGTTGTTAATAGCGAGATAGGTTGTTATAACTTCGGTTTGCGATAAGGATAAGATGAATTACAAATATATTTAGTCGTATTTAATTAACTGTAACTACTGAAAACATATTTATTTAATCGTTATCCTCGTATTATTCCGACAGGTTCTGTTAAGGATGTATCAGATACCAGATAGCAAGGCAAACGACACAGAAGATGGCGAATCACCGAAGAATGTAAGCGGTCGATAAGTGGAAAACAAAGGAAAATCTTATTTTAATTTGATAATAATCTTTCACTTCTTTGAAACGTCAAGGATGAAAAATGAAGAAATTTTGCATATTTAGGAAATTTTTGGAAAAATTTATTTTTTGGGGCGACAAATAAGTTTTAACAGTTAAAAACTCAACTTCAATTCCAAGTACAAGTATATAAACTTATTCATTCAGTAATATCTTGAATTATTTTTATAATATGATAATAATTCAAAGTATTACCGGATATTACTATTATATAAATATATAATAATGAATTATTATTATATAATTCTAAATATTAATTTCTAAATAATAAGGAAATTGGTTTTAAAAAAAAACCAATTTCAGAACTAAAAACAACTATTGACTGCACTCATTTTGAAAAATTTTCGTTTTCATTAAGTTTTATATCTACCATATACCCAACCCACTGTAACTTTCCCATCAGTCTATTGTTAAATATTCCACACCAAATTTTTGCAACATACATGGCAAAGAAAGCGTCAAAATATTTTGCATTATTTAAGCTCTGCTTATCATCTAGCATTTCTTTTGTTTTGCAACGTAAACCTGCTTTGGTTTTTTTATCAACTGAAGCACCGAGGACTGCATTTGTCTCCTAGAATTATTCTGAATAATCAGCATAAAATGGAAATTTAATCAGTTAACATGTGAATTCGAGAAACATTTTATTCTTATTCACATGTGACGTATGTTTGGTTTCATCCAAGAGGATGTTATGCACGCACGTTGTTAATCGTATTTATTTTGAATTTTCTAAGATACTATGGTATGAGGTAGGCTTAAAACGGGAGTAGAGATCGATTGAATGGATATTGTTAGATAAACAAAAAATTATTTATTCAAATTATATGTAAGCATCTTCAGCACTGGTAGTAAGCCAATGGATCGTTTAAAATTTAGGTGAAGGTGAAATTAGTTGAAAGCGACACACGGCAGCATACCAGGCAGACAGCAGGAGGTATTTCTTCTTCGTCATGTGTGTTTTGGCTATTCAATTGCTTGAACCCGCACTAATCATAAGCCAGGTATGCCTAATCATGGTACTCAAGTCCTATGACATCATATAGAAATCAAAGGCCATTCGAGTTTGGATTTTTGCGATTATGAGTGCTAGAAATGTAAATATGTGAGCCGATTTGGCGAAAAGCTGATGAGGTACGCGGCGGTCCCAAATGATGGTGCTAAGCTACAAAACCGAAATCATCCAGTCATAGTAGGAAACGAAATGAGAAAGATCCAAAAATTCGCTTCATATAATTTGCATTTGAATTGATCTGGTTTGGGTCGAAAGTCGTTCAAAAACGTTTAGCGGTCAAAGTTTCTTTTAAAACATACTATGGTGACGTTAACGGTCTAAATTTTTTACATTTTAAAACAAGGAGATCAGTTCACTCTTAGTCACAGGCATCTTTGGGGTAGAGTTTACAAACCCCCTTGAAAGTAAGAAGTATCAAGCGAGAATACACGAGCATAATATGCAATACAAATGTTTATCAGAAAAGATTTTTGCATTAGATTAAAGATCGGATGAATCTGAACTTTAATGATGACTAATGTTGGAAAAGTTCTGAGGACTAGTGTCGGAAAAGTTCACTTTTAAATCCATTTTTCATTATAATTGACGATTTTATGTTGAAATTATCCTCTAGTTCCCACAGTAACCACTGATAGCTTCTGAGAAATCTGTATGTACACTGAACATGCGTCTTAAATGCGTTGACTACGCGTACATCCGCCAACAATATTAAGTTGTTCAATTTCAATATTATTTAAGAACATTGAAAAAATAGGAAACAATTAGAAAACAAGAATTTACAAGAATACTATTCATTTATGCACCCAAATTTTTGTTTCGCATAAAAACTCTGCGGTCAATCAAGCAATAAATAAACACTTTTTCGCCCTCTTGGGAAGTCAATGATTTCAAGACGAAATTCTTTATTGATATATTTAAACCTTTGGATTCCGAGGGTTTTTTTACTTAAGTGTGCAACAACCCCGCAAATTTTCTGCTATGGAACATATGGAAAATGAGTGTCTGTTTTACTAAAAACTCATTTTTTTAATTATAGTTATTTTTGAAAAGAGAAATTGAATTTTAAATTAATTTTTTGTAATTCAATAATTTTTTGGAGTTGTGTCACAAACGATTTGCGGAATTACTTTTTCGCTTAGAACACATCAAACAATCCTTTTTCGTACCTCTTCGTATAACATGAAATTTTCATTGTAGACTGTCTTCGGAAAAGTTGGTGCAACATTTTGTACTTTCCATCCAATAACTGCCTATTAGTTGGTCGACCAATTGTTTCATAAATGTCAAGTTTGGTTTTGGTTTTTGACCATTCTGCTGTTTGATGATTCTCTGAAGGATATACGCATTGATTATACATATTTTCATCCCCCAAAAATTAACTTCCACTCCCACTTGAGAGACTTTCTTAGGAAGCAATAAGTTGATCCATATTGATCAGCCAACCTACGCCACACATTGATGCTTCCTAGTCGAGCACGATGTTATGTTTACTGACCATTACTTCTTACTCTTTACGTATATATCTCCTGAAGGATGTGATTCCAGCATGATTTCAGCTACGCAAAAAAGTATCAAAAGTTTCATCCGTCCAAGTTCACCAGCGTTAAATATCCTTTTCTTTCAGAAATAATAAACACTTTGGTTTTTTATAGTTACAGGAACACCTTTTCTATTGGTCAGAATAGTACCGGTTAGGTCGCATTTCAGTTTCATGAATTCCTTGGCTAAAGGTGAGCTGCTGTAATACGTATCCGTGTACATGTGGTATACCTTTGCGGTAGGTATTTTATCAATTAGTTATTGAAAAAGATGCAACGGAATTCTTGTTTTCACTGGCAAATCTGGTCTCATAAGCTTTTCAGAACTTATACTTCCGTAATACGGTAGTATATTGGATATGCAAACCGTTCTGAATCGAGCACAAAAACTTTTATACCCCAATTTGTTGGTTTTTTTGGGATTAAATGTGATGAAACTACTGTGTCTTTGAATTTCAATTGAATTACAGACTTGTTAATAAAACTTTTACAAGTATAAAATGTTCCGAAAATTCTGAATTTTCGAATTCGAGTTCTAATGTCCTTGTAATATTTAATTCTATTATTAAATTCTAATGTAAGTTGCAAATATTTAAAAATAAAATAGGGACTTAAATAAATGAATAAATATTATTTGAACCGCATACATTTTTGCATTAGTTTCATGGTCAACTATGAAAATATTGTGAAGTTTTAAATGTCAATAGAAATAGCCATGCAAAAACGCAAATGGAAAATACGGACAAATTAATAAACTATTTAAAAACTAGCAATATAATATTGAATGCCATACATGAACGTTTTCCGTGAAACTAATTTTAATACTTTCAATAAACTTCCTACCCCAAAACATATTTGTCAAGTATTATTCTGACATTAGCCTATAGATGATAAACCATTCTTGTTTAATGCAGTGTCGGAAAATTTTAATAGTCTATCTAATATGATTCATTTGCATTTGAAACCCTTAATTAAAAGTTTCTGTTTTATCGTAGTCTTTCTTATTTTTCAATGCTTTTATGTGAATGTGGAAACTAGTAGTAACATTACGCTAATTAAATGTAATACCATCAGCAAAGCTTTGTTTAGCAATGAAAATATTTTGCAACAATTGATACTATAAGTATATGGTTGGCAAGTTTAAACAAATTCTAGTAACAAACAGAACATTCCTGTTTCCATGTTCTGGTTAGTAACTAGTGTAACTACTAACTAGAACATTATGTTCAATAGCGGAATTGAATCTAGCGAAGTATATAGGTAATATTGGAAGAAGAGTGAGCGAATTTTAAGGATTATAATGAAAAATAAACATATCGGTACAGGTAGACTTCGACACATCAATCTTATTTATTGAAATGGGAATAAGCCGAAGGCTAATAACAAAATAGATTTAAAAAAAAATTAAAGCTACAGGGAAAATTCAGCTTATAAAACCAAAAAGCTTAGAACGAATTTTCAAGTAACATTCAATTAACAAATTTTCAGTCATGGATAAATGAAAAGATAACAGGACTATCAAAGTGCATAATTTAATGTAAAAGCGATAAAAAAGGATTCTAGATCCGAATCTCGTCTTTGATGTTCCATTTCAATGGATTGAAACGCAATAACGTTAAATTTTGTAAAAGATTCCATTTACATTTAATATTTATGCTGAAAGATAAAATAAAATCCTTTCAATTTTGTGATATTTAAGTGTTGTGTACTTAAAATCGCTAATGAAGACCTAATGACCTTAACGGAAATCGAGTCCCTATGCTAGATAAAAATAAACTATGATAAATTCAGTACTTAACATTAAACAACAATTTTTTTACAATAACATTGTTCAAAAGTAATTTAGAAATGGGTTGAATAAAAATTCAACGTAGAAAATATGGGAAACTAGGCCTGATATCACAAAATACATTTACTTCCTAGAAAATATTTAACACACTTTCGTACATCGATATTTGAAGATTTATTCTCATAAAACTCAAAAATTGAGATCCTATGTATAACAACTTGATAGTCACTTTTTAATCATTTTCAATTTCTCTCTTCGTTTTCTCTCTCTGTCTGTCTCGCTTTCTCTGATTTTAACTCGATAAAATTTTAAATAATATGGCGCACTTTTAATTGATGACCAATCCGAGCGAAAGGACTTGTATTTATCTTCAACAACCTTAATCCCAAAACAAACTGCGAGAAATAAACTGTGATTGCTGATAAAATGATGGTGAGCATTTAAAACATAAAATACCATTAAATTCCATTCTGAATCCTGAAAGTTCTGGGAAAAAATGAAATAAAAAAAACTCACATGGATACATTTCGGTTCACCACCAACCTTTCATGAACTCACCTGCAAAACATAAGAGAAAAACAAATGAAATACAATGTAAATAAATCAATAAATGTTCAAGACTAAATTTTTCTTTTAATTCAATAAATATGTACAAAATGTATTCGTGAAGCAGATAATCGTGAAGATTTAGGCTAAGTGTACTATAAAAATGATATTGAATGGCCCGCCAAAAAGATGGCGTAATTTTAAATGATAAAATAGAAATCATTCAAACTTTTTCTACAGTGTGATTAAATTTGCAGAGGGCAGAACTGTTGGCCATTGGTCAGAAATTTGAGAGGGTTTTCAGAAGGGTTAAATTCCGAAATAGATTCTGGCGTGCCTGCCAGATGAAAACATGTGTACAGTGCAGGATTTTCTTGCTGGTGATCAAACGGTGCAAATGTCTGAAAATCGAAAAGGGTACTGTCAAGCGACCTTTAAAACACTTTCGTAAAGGATTTTTTCAGATTTTATCAGCATGTTATTCTACGAGGGTCAGTCAGGAAGTAAGTTTAAGGATCCCATTAGTGGAGGAGTGGTCGCCATTTCTCTCAATAATTTTTTTGTATCTACAAACTAATTTCGTAATTCCGACGTCGAAATGTTTTGCGTCCAAATTTTTAAGGTACGCTATGACTGCTTCTGTGATGTCATATGTCTTGTCGAATCGTATCCTGCCAATCGCTGTTTTCATTGCCGGGAAAATGTGGAAATCACTTGGGGCCAAGTCACGGGAATAAGGAGGATGCTCAAAAGCGCCCACTCAAATGAAGCCAATTTTTCTTGGGTTAAACGGGCAGAATACGGACGAGCATTGGCCATTTGTTTTTGATTGCTTTTTTTGAACGATCCAAAACATTACAGTAGTACTCTGCGTTGATAGTCTTGCCTTTGTCGAGGTAATCAATCAAAACAATACCTCGATAATCCCAAAACGCGATTCACATTTGGACGCTACTTCTATCGGCGCCTCCATTTTAAATCGTTGTAAAAAACACAAAAATAGACTTATCGGGGTCAGTGATGCGTCAAATTGGTTAGGATAGATGAGAGAACCCCCTTAAATTTCGTTAGTTTATCTTTTCACCACGCGGAGCGCTGCCACCCTTAAACTTACTTTCTGTCTGACTCTCGTATGTCATAATTTTCTATGTCTCAGTTATTCTTTGTTATTCAGAATTTGAGACGTAGAAGCTTTGTTAGAAGTTCACAGCAATACGGAAGTGATGACCTGAAACGCAATGTAGTTCGGCCACTACACCCCACAACCTTTACAAACCCATAAGAAGTGCCAAAGGAAGTAGCATGCAGAACGAATAAAAGCCAAAATTCCTTAGTTGGCCATATCCTTTCAACCATCGAAACGTTTTCATTGGTGTTTGGTGCGCAATGGACATTCAATGCCGCTTATTACTGCAACTATTAAACGAGGTTAAGGATGCATATCGCCTCAAAAGACGAAAATAATCAATATTGGAAGAAACCGTCCTCCCAGATAGTGCTTACTAGCGAAAACTCTACATGTGCAGCAAATCCAGTGAATCCACACTAAATTCCATCTTCTAAAAGGATTTGACAGTAACAAAAGCAGAGACATATGTGACAGATTCCTGGACTCTAGGGGGTATTTTTAAAGCGAGATTTTATGTGCATACACAATATATAATGGCTTTATTTTCTTCAATAAATTGTTTTTTTTTAATGCATTCCTTTTTTCTCCAAAAATATTGTTTCTATTTGATTCATGCTTGTATGTAGCTAACAAATTGAAAAATTAATGATGTCAAAACTTTAACATGGTCATTCAACGTTACATTACTTTGTTGCATAGCTTCCACCTACTCCCATCCCCTTCAGGAACTAACATTTTGCTCTCTTTGCAAATTATTTTGCGACTTGCCTGGGAATTGCTCACCTCGCATCATGAGTAGAATCGTATTTTTTCGTATCGGTCACATACGCAGTTTGGCGGTGTGCCATCCTTTGAGTGTGGTTCCGCCTGTGTTTGTCCGTTTTAAATGTTCTTAGTTATAGCTCCGTCATTACAAAAGAAAGTATGTATATTTATGTATGGATATTGTTATGCAGATGCATTCGAACGCCTTCGTTTGTCTTTTACACGTAGTTCTTCCACTGTTTTGTTAAAGTGAGTGGTAATACGTTTGTTGTTAATCATGTGATTCCCAAAATTAGGTTTACTTGTTGCGTCCGGCTTTCGTATCCTTTTGTTGAAGTCTCTTATGTGTAGGCGAAATCTTGTTTTTACTTTCCATCCTGGTTCACTGATGCAGCTTCATTTCTATGGACAAGTTAATTTACAAACACTCTGTTTTTTAGGCTGGGTCTCTTTGTATTAGTTTGTGCGTAGTATTTTCCCAAACTGCCAATTGTTTTGAAGACTACGTGGATGTTGAATTTTTTAATAGTTGAAATAGATTTGAATGTTGCTTCCTCGGTGCATGTCTATGCTTTCTTACTGCTTTCTTCATCATATCTTTACTTTTGGATAATTTGAAGTTTCCAATTGTTGGTTCGGATGTTTGCAACCTTCTAAAAAATTAAAAAAATTCTTGTTAGATTCCATTTTTAGGTTGATATTTTTATTTTGCAACAGACAGCTGTTTCGAGGCCGATATGGTCCCTTCTTCAGTGTTATGTCTATTAAATTAAATAAATAGACATAACACTGAAGAAGGGACCATATCGGCCTCGAAACAGCTGTCTGTTGCAAAATAAAAATATCAACCTAAAAATGGAATCTAACAAGAATTTTTTTAATAATTTGAAGTGTCTTCTTATCCTGCCCATCTTTTGCGTGTAAGCTTCATCAGTTAGAGTTTTCCGCCTCCGTCTCGTTATTAGTTGCCATATTGCTGCGTTATTATGCTGTTCGGGCTGGTTGGACAAGTTGTGTATTATCGTGTCTGTGATTTTTCTTACATCTCAAACTCGAATTTGTTTGATGTTTCTTTCTCTTTTTTGTTATGTGAAGTTAATCTATTCTTCCTTATTTTTCTGCCTCCATTGTGAATTTTCGATTTTTATGTTGTTTATTAAGGTATTCCAGAAGCTGTTCTTCGTTATTGTTGGCTATTATAAATATTTAGACATCCACATATGTTGCATAAAATAACGTTCCCAAGCTAGATGAAAGTTCCTTCACGAATTGTTGAAAAGTTGTTAAAAAGCTGTTTTTCCACTACTTCCAGACAAAACAAAGATGTATCGAATCGAATGGAGAATGATGTGATGAGTTTATAAGATAAGCTTGAACGCAGGAATCAAACTAAATTGCTTTAATCTTACGATCCTTGGTAACAGTTTGGTATGATTCATATCATTCCTGTGGGGGTTCAGTTCAGAGCGTTCCACTAGTAAAAAATTTCTCAATAAATCCTGTTAAGTACAATTTCTATCTGAGCTTATAGTTTTGCCTGAGGTGAAGTAGTCCACATTTTTCCGATAAACTTGGGAACAGTAAAACAACAAGGTTTATTTTCTGAGCAATTTAAGGTACGGGAATAAACAAGAGAATATTTGATGTAAAGTAGAAATTGAATCACCCATAACATCAATTTACAAATATGTAAGGACAACCTATGTCAACAGGTATGCAAACCATCATATCTTGATTGAACGCTTATGTATCGATGTCCTATGCTAGGTGGCAATCGCTATTTCGCGTACACCATCTATAAACATCCTCATTATTCATCATCGCTGGACGACCACGGCGTTCTTCGCCTTTTAACTTGAATTTTTATATGGACTTGCAAATTCATTGAATGATCGAATGATCGAAAACTGTTTATCCCTCGATTAAGCGGGATCATGAAAACATCGACATCAAGTTACGTTCATACTCATCAATTTACAACGAATGATTTTTTGTTTTGAAACAATGAATGGCTTCAATAATATTGGTTTGAAGTCTCAGCAAATTTTCTTAGGAGATGAAACCAACAAAGGATAATTTTGTTTATATGTTGTAACTAATTGGAAGTTTTCAATTTCAAACGATTTTCATACCCTCTTCCAACGCAAGCAGTCGATGAATCATCATCAAGTTATCTTGTCGAATTCCTGATGACCCCGTTCACCATGTTATTTGCTTTCTGATCTTATTTTGACAGGGGATTTAAGCCCTTTGCATTGTTGCGATATAATGTGGCGTATTGTTATCTTGATACCTAACCAAAAGTATTCTTCTAGCACAAAAAATTATGCTGTAGTTAAGATGAAGGGCAAATGACCTGATAGCACGTAGTTTAGTGTAACAAAGCGGAAGTTTGTTATTTTTAAGATTGTCGCACTCTGGTCTTTGTTACTGCATCTTTTTCTCTAATTCATGAGCAAAGACATTCAAAAAATACCTACTCCAGAGTACAAATAGAACATAATACCAACTCTAAACATTAAAGCTCAAAAATGCTTATACAAATTGTTATTGACCTTAAACATTAATTGCGAGTAGCTTAACACTTGATATAAGAATTGCTTCACCTTCTCAACAAATTAAATTATTGTACGTAAAATGATAAAATTCTGTCTGCCAGCATACCTGGCGTCATATCAATACAGAATATTCAGGTATAAAAAATACGAATGGGAAATCGAGTTGCGAAAATCTTACATATGCTTAGTCACTGACTTCCCTGATGTGTTGAACAATGATATATTGAACTCACATATGCATATTGAATTGGTTTCGATGATAACCATAAACTGTGCAGGAGAAGATATCGAATGTGGAATAAGTAAACACATGATTTTCATTTTTTCCTATCTCATATGTATACCAAGCTAAAATGACTTACCCAACGTGCAAGGAATAACAATGCCGGAAATTTTTCGCGGCGGATGAGGTGGAAAGGGTCAGTGTAAAACTGTTCTTTTGAAAAAAATAAATAAAATGGAATGTTTGTGAGTTTTTCATGTTGAATAGATATTTTGACTTCAATAAACTATAATGACAGGTTTTAAAAACGCAAACATATGTGTCATCGGCATTCATATTAGTGCGTATGTTTACTAGTAGAATAGTAATTCTTATGTGGTCTGTATAGAAGAAGCTATTTACTGCTACAAATAAATAACACTCCGTCAAAGAGTTGTAGGGCAAGGACTAACATATAATCTTTGAAATCAAACAAAAACATTAAGTGGTTTTCATGGCATCGAATGTGTTGCCACAAAAATTTATTTGATTCGAACCTTACAACTTGAATTGAACTATCCCCGGGAAAAAACTAAGCCGAAACACGTCATATGAAAATCCCTTAAAACGCGCATGCAGGACATAAGTATTTCGCCTTATTAAAAATCCAAACCACAAAGAAAAGCGATACACATACTATACAGCAAATCAACGAAACAAAGGGATAATGCTTCCGACAAACTTAAATATAATGAAGAAATTGACTTGTCAAGATGCCCGTACTTAAATCATTGCACTTATTGGGGAAAGGCCAAAGACCAATCCTTTGGAAATGTGCACTATATTTGTCATTAAGAAAACGGTATAGTGAGCACACTAATTAGCACTTTGTATTACAATAAGCAATGTGAAATAGCTAAGTCTACATCACTTATATGGAAAGAAGATACAAACGATGAATTCACAGTAAACTAATAGTGATAAATAATTTGAATTGAAAATATGGCCATGAATGATCCAGACTATAGTCCAAAAGTCGTGCATTGCCCTATAATAGTGATTGTACACTATTTCAAAGTAATAAACACTCTTCTTAATCTAATCTTATGAAATAGCAAATAATCTTAAAATTCATAGGACCTCATGACCGACATGTCTATACACTACTCCTGAAAAATATGTTTATGGTGCAATGAGACAAAACTCATAATTATTTAATATTAAACTGAAAGTTTAAGATTTCGAGCTCTTTTCCTTGATGAGATACTGTTCCAATTACAAAAGCCACCCTTTTCGACACTTCAGACAATGCTCTCTTGTTTGCGTTTCCAGCAAGACAACGACTCTTAATCATTCAGCATAAGCCAATATCGAATGATAGCGAAATAATAAAAGAAATCTTTTGAACTGACCATTTCGATCACTCAAATTAAACCTTTCTGAAAATTTATGGAAGATATCAGCGAAGTTTCAAAATTCCGTTTAATTAACATGATGGAACTAAGGTTGGCGAAATATCGTTGCAATGGTTTCGAATTTTTAATTTTTTATATTTGTCGATGGTTACACCCAAAAGAAAAACAATTATAGCGCTAAAAATGGCGCAAAAAATTTACAAAAACTTCATTTCAAATGTTCAAAAACAATTCAAAATCGAAATTAATTTGGAACCGTTTGTAACGATGCAAACTTAAGCATTTATGGAACTGACACAAGAGAAGAGCTCCAATACGTAAAATGACATAGAATAAATGATAAGACATATTTTCAGAGAAAATTTGAAGAAGCCATGATCAGAAGAGACAGCGAAGCTCATTAATTTGTTGGCGAACACACTGCAAACAGAAAATCCTACGAGTTTATAATTGATTAAAAATTTAAGATTATCTATTATTGTGAATCTAATATTGTCAAATGTATGGTTTTTATGAAATTGGATGGATGCTGTGTGATTATTTTAGTTACCTTTGTTAATCTCCGCTTGAATTAATCTACTAAAAGTTAATTTCAAATCAGAATTTATTCAAGCTGAGATCAACAATAGTAAAAACAAATAACCAGACAAAACCCACAAAACTGCCAATGGCCATGTTGTCGACACTTGATAATCACGAGGGCGCATAAACGAAACCAAAGTTCCACCTTCCTTTCTATATAGGTAACATGTTGCAAGACATACAAAGCACCTGAATATTAAGCAACAATTTAGGAATTTAGGGCGACATGAAGCAATAAGTGCTATAGAAAATCATCCACACCACATAGGAATTTCGGACTGGAAGATATGTGTATAGATTTTAACACTACATTGCTACATGAGAGTCCTCAGCCTTAAAAAAAATTAAATATACCTGGTGAGCCTGATGTTCGTCACATCCAAAGCAGATATTCATTGTGAGATGTGTACGCATTGAAATAACCGGGAAGTTGTCGTACATGATAAGATGCTGAAACTGTTAGTGATAACTTCTAAGTTAAGAACAGTTCCATTCGTAAGAAAACATTCGAAATTGGTTTCTAATGTATTGCCCCGAAGAGTGAACATTTCTTCAAATAAAATTTCGAGACTGCCTGCAACATGAATGAGCGTCGCACCTTCCGATGAAATACACTTTCAATAAATTTCGGTAACAAACATTCGAAAAAATTCTGCAAAAGAGCCTAGGACAAAAGGTAATGCAGCTTCGTACTCCTTACAATAATTTATATTCAAAATATGGACAGAGTAGTAGCTACAAAACAATAAGCAACAAAGAAAATTTGCGCTGTCAAATCACCCTGACATGGTGGATTCTCTACAATTAGCCAAATATTCTCACTGAAATAGTGCTGGAAATCTATCGGGAAAAGAAAGTCTATGCACCGCAACCTTACTTAGACTTCAAGTGCTATACTTACACTTTATATGACACTAATATGCATGGCTCAGAAAATTGGGTTTATTTATTTGGATTTGGATTTATTTTTTGGATTTGAACATACATAAACATTATTGCCACCGCGAGTACTGGACCCCGTAAGCAGCTGTGTATAGAAAAAAGTATTCTAACCACTTTAGCATACGGATAAGTAAATTATAACTACTCTCTTGAGTGTTATTTTCTGCAATAATGAAATTGATAATTAGTTTGTACGAGAGGTGTTTCAAAGTTCTGGGAAATTAGCTTTAATTTTTATTGCTTTGTTAATTTTCATCAATAATATAATGTAGATTTATCCCAACAACAAACTAATTTTTATAAGCCTTCCTCTAAGAACTTTTTTGATGTCTCTTTCAAATCAAACAAACCTCGCTAGGTCCTAAACAATCATGCAAAAAGTCATGAACTTGTCGTCAACCTATCCCCAGGCCCCCTAATTTGACGAATAGTCTTTCGCCTATCCTCTTTCAGTAGGTCTTCGACGGCAGTAATGTTTCTTTCATGTACCAATCTGCTTGGGCACTTACTACATGTCTTCTAGTGACTTTCTACCAGTTTCAAAACGGAAGATCCACCGATAAACCGTAATTTCGGATTCTTTAAGCTCACCAAAGCACCTTGGCGTCACTGAATAATTGCTGATGTTTTCACACCTTCTTTTCACAAAAAAAAATTATTGCTCTTCGAGATTTTGTTGCGACTACACATAGAAAGAAAGAAAGAAAACGCGACTACACATAGTCACAAAATTGAAGGCACAAGCAATAAATATGAAAACTTTTAATCATATGTCAACTAATGTCACTTCATTATCACAACTGTTATTATGACTTCAGCTCGGATTTATTCGTAATTGAAAATTTTCGGATTTGTTGCTCAAGTACACAAATGAACATAAATGTTCAATTGGGTTAAGGTCTGATGACTGAGGTGGAGTTTTTATTTGTTTCGGCGTATTATAAAGCAACCACATCTTTACAATATGTGCAGTGTGCTTTGGATCATTATCTTGTTGAAACTAAAACACATCCGATAGTCTTCATTTAATAGCACTTGATTTTAAATACCTTTTCAGGATATTGAGGTGTTTAAATTTGTCCATAGTGGTCTCAATAAATTCCATGTTGCCGACTATTCCTGCAGAAATGCAGCCCCAAACCATCACATTACCTCCTCCATATTTTACGGTTCCGCACAAATTTTCTTTCTTCAGCTCGGTTTTCGCATTCCTCCAACTATTTGTCATCAGAGCCAAATAGGTTGAACTTTCATCACTGAATACTATGTTTTTCGAGAAATCTGGATCCTCACGTACGCTAGCTACTCGCACTCGCAAACTCAAACCGTTTTCTTCTATTTGTTTCTGATATAAATGGCTTTTTACTGGCTATTCTTCAATTTAAACAATGATTTCACAATGTTTTTCTAATAGTTTCCATGGATATCCGTTTTTGAATCATATGAGAAACTTCAGCCCTCAAATTATTAATCGGCTTCTTTGGACATTTTTCTATTTCCCGTCGAATATATTGCTCATCTTTAACTGACATTAACTTTTTTCGTCCGCGTCCCGTTTTATTAAAGTTCCGTCATTTTTCCATTTGTTGACTACAGTTCTTACTGAAGAATATGAACTCCCAGCTATTTTTCCTACTTCCCGATATGTTCTACCTTGACAAACAAGCTTGATAACAATCTTTCTTTCCGCAACTGTGGTTTCTTTTCTCCGTTTATCCATTTTAGCTTTTTTTATTTATTTATGTGAAAATATTTAATTTTGTCTTGAAAAAAGAACACATAACTCAACTAGTCACTAACGTTCACCTAAATAGCAATATTTGCAAAGAGTGAAAAGTAATTGCATCATCAAATTCTCAGAAATATCTTGTTAAGATGCACGTGTGCCTTCAATTTTGTGTAGCTCGCATGTGGCACAGTTAGCATCAAAATAGCAAAATTTGTGATAGATTCGATTTTTTTTTGTATTAATTTGGTGTACATTATAAAGAAGATTACGAACTAACAGAATTAAATACCAATTCGATATATTTACTACAATTGTAGTAACATTGTATAATACTTTGGCATTTATATAGATTGTGCCTTCCATTTTGTGACTATGTGTATATCAGTTGAACAGCTAAATCAGACTGAACAATATTGCTCTAGATAGTTGCATAAACATGTCAAAGCATGTTTGGCACCAAAAACATTGCCTATAAATTGTGCGTAATTTACTTAAAGCCCAATTCCCAGAACATTGGAAACATCCCTCGTAGGTTTTGAAAAATAAGAATTGAAAACTCAGTTATATAAATATAGTTATAATTTTTGTCACAGTATTTGTCCGAATAGTCGTCACCGTACGTGAATCTTGATTCAAACTTGCTAATAAACAATAACATTTGCTTAAAGTACGAAGTATAGGATAACATAGTAGGGTAAGGTCGTCGTCTACTTGTTACTGTAAAAACTGGACGCACTAAAGAAATTTTGACAATCCTATATAGTAAAGTGAAATGTTTTTTAAGAATTAAAACAGCTTAATGTGAACATTTAAATCGAAACATTAAATTAAATTCAATTCACGTAGACATTTAACAATTATTTACAATAACAAAGGTGGAACATTTACCAAACGTATTGGGACTGGCTGTTTTTCATCGTATTCTATTCTAACATGCAGTCTTCTGTCAAATAAAGGTTTTAAACAATTAAATTCTTCAAAATAAGTCTGTTTTTGACCATAATCAGAGAGAAATGCTTTGCAAAAATTTTCAGCGAACATTAAATTCGTTAAGTTGAACATGTGCGTCACAAGCATACGTAAGCGAGAGTCTTTGTTTCAGCTATATGTGAAATCCACGAGATGACATTACCCAATATTCGTGGAATTGATGATGCGAAAGGACATTTTGGAATTGAAAAAAATATGGAATAGTAACAAATGAATATGTTTTTTTTTATTTCAATATATCTGTTCCATTTTTTTAATTGATTTTGACGAATCAAAGGAATTACGTCATGAATAAAGATAAGAAAGTATTCACCGCCGCGCACTCACTACTAAAGTGAATAAGTCCCATAACATATTAAACGATGGAACCTAATGGAAAATGAATCTAATGGAATTTATAAAAATTGATTAAACATTTCAATTTTGCCTGATGGAATGCAAGTTTACAGCAATCTATTCATTTCCCGGATACATTTCTCATACTCATCCCGTTCAAAAGCGAAACAACGCCTTAATTGCCCTTACTTTGTGAGGGTTACATAACAATATACATTACTTTTAAAGCTACCTCCTCCTACATCTTGTAAGCCATTAGTGTGAACAGATTCTTCTTTTAACAATTCTCAAAAAATATCCGCAGACACTATTTAAAAGTACAATCTTGATCTTGCCCTTGAATAATAAATTATGCACAAAGTCTTTTGTGTATTCATGCGATTTAAGCACATTAACACGCTGAAAATTTGTTAAACGAAAAAAGTTTGTTTTATTGTGTGTAATTCAAATAATCACCTTATAATTGTATTTGCTTTTGCCCATTTTATATTGCTTGTTCTGATGCAACAGTGTAGTAAAATAATTTGATGTTTTTTTATTGTGTTTAATGGAATTTATTCAATGAAGGACAAAGCTTTCTAGACGAAAGTTGTTAGTAAAAAATTCAGAAAATTTCTTCTTTAGAATTGATTTTGAATATGGTGTAGGTTTTTTTTGAATTCACGAATATATTGGTTATGTACCAACATTATGACGTCCAAGGATGTGACTTGCGGCACAAATGAACTATGCGACAAGAGGAATTATTCTTTGTTATGAAATTATCATCCAAGTTACAGCTATATCGCGAGAAACTATACGATGCATTTTTTTTTTTAATTCATTCCAAACTCATTGAAAGTAAAAAGTGCACTTGGGAGATTCCGTGATTGTCGGACTATCCACACGGACTTTCCTTATAGATTGTGGTTTATTATGGATATAATTGTTCGATTTTTTATTCGAGAAGATATATGTGAGATATGTTGGGATGCTTTCAGTGGATGACTGGTGAGTTAACTTCCACCTTATGGTTAACAGACGGAAACACAATAGTTGATTATTTACCAAAATAACTTTGCTTTGAGCCAACACTAGAATTTCAAGCTGCGATCAAAGAATGACATTCGAAACTTGCAAATTAATTCAAACAAAAAGCACATTTCATAGTTTTGTCCGACATATTAGGTCAAGAAACAATTATGCGAAAACCTCACTACAATTCCACCAATTACACTTATGGAATTTAGTGGATAAGTTGAGAGCCATACACCTGAAATGTTGGAAGTTTGGTAAAGAAGAAACATTGGCAAAGATTGTTGAACTGCAAATGAGGTGGACCCAGATAAATGAAAGTTAAGCTAACCAACCAACTGTTTTTTCTATTCTTCCTAAGATTGATTCCTTCTTGAGGTACTTGAGCTTTAAAGCAAACTGGGCATTCACCATTCAGTATAGTGTGGTTGCATGTCGAGTTCAGCTTAAACTTTGCTCGGCTATTTCGCTTAAAACAAAAATATTACGAGTAACATCAAGTGATTCCTGTATTTAACTTTTTCAATGTATACATGGGTTGTACATTTGCAACAATATTTACGCACCGCTAGATCAATCTATCTAAGTCATGAAATGAAACGACTTTTGTTGTAAAATATGAAAAAATGTATCTCAAACAGTGCCCCACCGCAAAGCTATGTACACATGTTGAGAAATTTACTACTCATCACTTATATACCGCTATACGTTTAAATCAGCTATAATACCGCTACCGTGTATCAAGATTCCTCGATGCTACATTTAAACACTATAAAGACAGGTGTCTACATTTGTTATTGTTGTCGAGCAATACACATGAAACCGAAATCGAAGTTTTCGATGGGCATAGCTTTTACAACATTTGATTATTTCTAATTGTGATTCCACTCATATTATAATAAACATTAAAAATAAACAAAAAATATAACAAAATGGAGCTGAATCGCATGTTATGGAAACTGACACGTTCTCTTGGTCCAGAAATGTAATAACAAACATTTAACATATTCAAATATTTTCAAAAATTAAAAACGTGACCAAAACTTAGACAAAAAAATTTTACGTCCGTTGATCCATTATCATAGGCCGATGCATAATTTACTTCCGATATCCGTTTGGCCTTACTGGTTCATAATAGAGGACACGTTTCGGCGTCTTCTATGTATCTTCAGCTCGTTTTGAAAAGTTTGTGGCGGGGAGTGTTTTCACTAAGGTTCATTGCTTTTGGTGTGATGGAGAAGTTATGTGAGAGTGTATGTTTCAGATGTATGCTTAGATGGGTGTTTCAAGAGCTGTTTGTTAGAGTAGATGTTTCGGAAGTCCAATTATGGGTGAGTAAGATTTTTTTTAAAGCATGATGGTGAGGGGTAACAAAGAGTTACGTCAGTTTTAAATTATTCGAAGTATCTACGTCGCCGAACCGCTCGTGCAAAGTAAAATATCGCAGCTGTAAGCCAGAGTTTGGGGCGAAATCCGAATAGCTCTGTTCTGTAACATTCGCAGGTATTCGCCCTTTCTCAGATGACAATATAGCAGAGAATATTCCAAAGTATTTGCATTTAAAAGCCTTTAAGGTTTAACTGACTTAACAACTCAAACCTACCAACCATGATTTACGTCGAACATACTCGAATCCCTCCCATCGGGATTTGAAGAAGTTGGAAGCCAATTCAGATTCCGAGAAAAATTATGCTGTCAGATGGAACGCATTTTGGCTCAATTGATCTGTAAACAATCAATCCATCAAGATTTTTCGAATATCAAATGTTTCACAATTAATGAATCAACTCAAAAGGTGTGATCGGACCTATAGCTGGGACTAAGATGAAGAAATCACGTAAATGGCAAATGATGCAGGAATATCATAAACGAATTTTCCGAACTAGAAAATTCTTACATACAGTGGCGAGCACATTTGGATACATGTTAACCAAATTTGGCTTAAAATACTTTAAAATCCTTAAAAATACATTAATCGATTTGAAATGTTTGCAGTTGAATTCTTTATTTATATATATGTGAAACAAATAATAAACAAAAATATAACATATAAGCTCAGTCTAGGTTTTAAAACAAATAATCGAAACGGGCAATATATCCACTTTTGCACGTTCATAAAAAAGACGCTAATTTTTTTTTTATATCTTGTCCACAGACCTTTGGCTTTAATAACGGCGAGCATACGCTTAGGCATGCTCTCCACTAATTTTTCAATGAGTTCATGTGGAATATTACTTCACTCCGTCTGAACTCGACACCAAAGCTCATCCAATCCCTTCGGTGCGGTTTCGTACCGAGCTAGTCGTTTTTTCAGCAAAGCCCATAAATTTTCGATCGGGTTAAGGTCTGGGCTTTGAGCAGGCCACTGCATTTTTTTAAAACTTTGCCTAATGAGCCACTCCTTAACGATTTTTACCGTGTGCTTAGGGTCTCCATCCTGCTGAAAAATGACTTCAAATTCTGGGTAAGCAGATTCGTCTACGAAATCTGGTAGATTAGACTCCAAAATATGAAGATATTGTTCTTTCTTCATAATGCTATTGATTTTACCCAATTGACCTACGTTCCACCAAGTGAAGCAGCCCCACACCATCAAGCCGCCTCCTCCATGCTTTATGGTTTCTTTCACTTGATGCTTTTTCAATTTTTCATTTGGGCGGTGCCAGTAATACTCCTTACCATCGGACTGATATCGGTATATTTTGGTCTCGTCGTACCAAATTACCCTCTTCCAATCATCAACGCTCCAATCTTTGTGCTCCTTGCAAAATTTTAGACGTGCTACAACATTCTTCTGTGACAGTGCTGGTTTTTTTTTTTTCTTAACTGCCGCTGTTAGTCCGATCCTGTGAAGAGCTCGGCGTGCTGTCCACTCACTTACGGGCTTGTTAATGGCAACTGCAGCCTCTTTTGGTGTTGTCTTCGGTTTAGTGGTCATGAGGCGCTCCATAGCTCGAGCATCTCTATCAGTTAGCAATGGTGGTCGCGATTTACTAATTTCAGGTGCACTGACATTGCATCTCTTTCTTACTTGAAGCACGGTTTGGTGGCAAATACCCAGCGATTCGTCATTTCCACAATTTATTTTCTAAGTATTCCGGTATTTTCTTCATTTTCGCTTCAAAATTGAAATACTCACACAAAAAGTAAAAACGCGTGACTAATCAAATCGAACGTTTATGCTTTACCGTGTAAAACACTATTTCGCACAACGTAAACACTCCAATTGCTGTGAATCCCGTTATTACGGTTTTTTTCGATACACAGATCAGTGTTGCAACATAGAAGAAACGAAACGTGTAAAAGTGAATACATTGCCCATTTCGATTATTTGTTTTAAAATCTAGACTGAGCTTATAAGTTATAATTTTGTTCATTATTTATTTCACATAGATATTAATAAAGAATTCAACTGCAAACATTTCAAATCGATTAATGTATTTTTAAGGATTTTACAAGTATTTTAAGCCAAATTTGGTTAACATGTATCCACATGTGCTCGCCACTGTAGGTGACGTTAATTTTAAATATGGCGGTGTGAATTGTCAAAGGTTTTCATTGACAATCGGTGTGTTGTCAGAAAAATTCTCAGGACGTCAAAAAATTCAACAATATTGATGCTATTTGACATTGAAATTAAAATTAATGTCACATATCCGTCAATCACACACATTTAGAATTTGCTACATGCAGATTTTTGAAATCTATGGTCTAAGAACAAGCCAAGAACGATTCGCGATCTTAGACAAAACATCCAAGGACTCTCGACCAACGATGCCATTGATAATATCCATTTGAAACGCGTGTAAAATTAATGATTAATGTTAGTAAGTCTGATTTTTTTCTTTTAGAAGAATTGAATTCTGCATATATGGTCGCAAGGATTTTTTTAATGCAAGAATCACTTGTGTTAATATGAGATTGGATTTTTTTTCCAAATTTGAACGTTTATTTAGAACAAGTAGTAATGTATAAATGGATTTATGTGTAAGGAATTATATAAAGTAATGCAAAGTTTTTAATTTTTTCGAGCAACTTATAGATGCTCTTCAAATAGATGCGTTCGTCTTTCGAGTGTAACCACCGAAGAAGCCTTTGTGTAAGATATTCATGAGGGTGCTTGTCATACATTTGCTGATCTCGCTTCAAGAGCGCTGTTTTTGTTTATTTCACCATAAAACTTGATAATAAACAAATAACTTAATGATTTTTAATGGACTATCCGTTGCTTGTAGCGCTCAGTGGTAACTATTTTACATTTTTGCATAAATTGTTTGTGTAAAAGATTGCCTTTTTATCTGTTGTTGGTTGGTAAAAGATTCCTTTTTTATCTGACTTTGTCTTTCTTCCCAAAGCTATTTGGTCTTACGCTCAATGCTTAACGTTGGTATGTTCACAACTTCGTATGCTTGTGATTATCGTTAAAAAACTTTTCTATTTCTTGTCAAAGTCCAGTGAAGAATAACCGGAGATTAACCCGGCTTTTCACAACGGTTTTTTGAATTCCTGTCGTCAATTCTGGAGCTTAAATTTTTTACGGGAGCCTTTTGTGTTTCTCGTATATCATTTCTAAATCAAAATTCTTGAAACATGCATTCCACGTTGTCATTCATTTAATCTTAAGTCAACTGTAGCAGTTTTATTTAAAGGGCAGCAATAATCCATACAGATATTTTTATGATTCTGAAACACGATGCTAAATGGTTTAATTTGGATGTGTAAACGCTTTGGTTCAAAACGAGGTGTCTCAAGTTTGCATCTTTGCAGTTGTAACAGACTCGATATGCTCGATTTCAATGTGAAACGACATCATTCACTGTTTCTTGATAACCAGAATAATTTGTCTTCTATTGACTCACAAAACGTACAACATTGATAAAAATTTGCTTCCGAGTCATCTCTTACAATAAACAAGATCCTGTTCTTCTGTTTTAATTGCTTAAGATAATTGTAAACAAATGGATGCATATGTTTATCTAGTTCATAAGATTCAAACATGATGTTGACTATCTAAATAACAGGCTTTACGAATGTCTTGATTCAAAACACTGTCACACACCAACGAGGTAACATTAATTAGATTTTTTCTAAAGCATTTATAATTTTCAAAACATCATAAAAGAAACAAAACAATACAACAAAATTAAAAAGCAAAATTATGCGAAAAACAAGCAAATTAATTTCGGAACATTATAAAAATTTATTTTTGCGACGCAGAGTTTCAATCTGACTTGTCTGTATATCTCGGTTAGACATGCATGTAATAATGATCTTAACATATATCCTGAAATTCCATAAGTCGAAATGAAAACCAATAATCATTTCTGTAGACCCACCTTCTATCGAACGGTTGCTATTGTTCAAATAGAAATATCAACTTTGGTAGAGTACTAACCATTTAAAATAAATATTTGACATTAAAATTCTTTTGAGATTGAAATATTTGCTTAGCGATCGGCTATCAAGAGTAAAGGACCCATTGATATTTCAACTAAATTAAAATAAAAATTGCATTGTGTGATTAAGTATTACAATTTTAAAAGGATTTGTACAACCTATATCAGAGAGGAGTTCAGATTCAGTGTTTTCAGTCCGGTATTTCTTTACAATAGTCAAATGAAACAGGTGCATCTTCGTCCAAGCGAGAAAATGTGCTTAAGACTGTTAAGAAATTTCATTAGATAATACTGGGCGGGATGTTGAGCAAATGTTGTAAACATTCCCAAAACCGCAACTTGTCGCCTAATTTTACTCAAAATTTTACTTATCTACTCAGGAGAAAGTTTTTTAAGCGACTCTGACCAAAGACGAAAGATATGATTTGGAAGAAAATACAATAAATAACAAATAATCTATAGTTTTCCTTACATCATCTATCAACGTCTGATGTACAGTTCATATAGAACTTAAACTTGTTGCATTGGTATGACGATAAAAAAAAAACTTGGTACGGTTCTAAGATCTATTTTATCATATTTGTTCCGACAGCGGAAGTTTTGTTTCAAGACATAATTGGTTGATTCACATTGAGCCTCATTTGGCGGTGCCACGCTGTTGAAACTAGGTGTCATGTGAAAAATGTATCATTTCAAGGCGTTCTCAATTTCTTAATTTCCTAAGATGACAACTTGGCGAATTTTGCGTTTGAGTTTTGACCTGTAATCAAAAAATTTTTTCGGCAAAACATAAACCCAACGATGAACCTATTTGCCGGGAATTCGCACAATGTTCTCCGAAGGCGGCTGATATAAATCCCGAATTCATCGAAAAATACCTTTCCAAAAAAAAATTCAAATACAAACACGGGTTTTGGTGATTTACAATCTTCAGTGTGTTTTATTGTTCTGGGAATGAATTTGTGTATAGGAATAAATCCCAATCAAACACAAATAACAAACACCAAAATACCAAGTAAACTAGTCTAGCCGAAAAAGGTGCATTTAAGGTAAAAATTTTCGTAGGAAATTGTCATTAATACGTATTCAACTTTCTTCTGGTCTATAAGTCTCCAAGAGACAGGCAAGATTCACTGTCTGGCCCGAATAATGGCACAGAGGCCCCATTGGAGAAAAGTCTTCATAAATGTGCATGGCCTGATTAGCAGATTACGCTATCGTATCATGCTAATCGAATTTTAAAGAAATTATGATATAGATTTCGATGACATTCATTTTCAACAAGACGTAAAAACCTTCTTTTGAAGCAGTATATGAAATGGATTTGTTATGGGATAAATTCGGTGAGATGTCTTTCTTTAATTCAAATCAGGCAAAATCCTATGATTTAACACCATTGGACTTTGTCCTGTGGGGCCTTGTCAAATATACTTTAACATTTTTTTTCTATTATATATTTTATATTATATATTTTAACAAAATGTCGCCCAAATTTGCACTTAAATAATGTTTTTTATTTTATCTTGAAATTATACAGTCCTGATTGGAAAACTCTTTTTTTTATAATGCAAACATTCAGTCAAAAATTAAGAGACATTAATAAAGAAGTTGGGTAAAAAATAAACTTAAAAATAAAAAATGGACAGAGATTATCGGCATATTTTATTTTTCTACTTCCGAATGGATATAAATACGGCGCAAGCTCGAAAGAAATTGTGTGAAGCTTATGGTGACGATTGCCGTACTGAACGTCAGTGTCAGCCTTGGTTAGCTGTCTTTCGTTCTAAAAATTTTTATGTCCAAGATGGACCACATACTGGTCGTCAAACTACTACTGAAACGGAGGCATTAGTCGAAACTAACCGGCTTATGGGCAACTCAAGAAATAGCAGAGAAGCTGAGAATATTGAATTCAATCTTTTAATTGCACTTACAACAGTTTGTTTACCGTAAAAAGATTGGATTTTCGGTTTCTTCACGAATTAAAGGAAATCCATCTCAACAAATGCATTAACATATGCGCCTCTTTGCTGAATCGCAACCAAAACACCCATTTCTAAAAAGAATCAAAGAGGGTGATGAAAAATTGTTTGCGAGAAGTTAGAGCAAAAAAAACATGAGCCAAGCAAAATGAGCCCCCACAATCAACATTCAAAGTCAATATTCACCAAAAGATTGTGCTTTCTGTTGTGTGGGATAGGAAGGGTGTAGTCCCCTTTTTATGTGCTTCCAAGAAACCAAACTATTGATTCGAACGTCTACTGTCATCAACTACCGAAAATGAATGAAGAAATTTAGGAAAAACACCATGAACTGTCCAATCGCAAAGGCGAGATGTTTCACTTTGCACTCCTTTCGTCGAAAATAAATGAAGCTGAATTGGAAACTGATGCCACATCCACCCTTAAGCCCCAACTTAGCACCATTAGCTAATCATTTGTTTCGCTCCCTCAAAACGATTTCAATGCTTAAACTTTTGATTCCGATCAGGGTGTTAAAAAAGAGTTTTCATCGCTTCTAAAATCGGCTTCTTCGAACGTGGAATTGTTCAACTTGCCGAAAGACGAGAAAAGCTCATATACCAAAATCGTCAATATATCGTTGATTCATGTTTATTGTTTATGTAAATAAACTTACTTTTAAAAACATGAATAAGACGATATTAATTATCGAACAACCCAATTATTATTTTTTTGCTATTATCAATTGTGTCATAGTGTATATTTGCAATTTCAAATTTTAAGGATATAATTTTTTTTTATTGTAAGAAGTTCTGTCATTTTGAATAATATTTTAACATGCAATAACTTGATTCATTCTCTATTTCACTACAAACTTGATACGTCTGTGGACATATTTTGTATTTTATATTAATCTTAAAAATTAGAAGTCATATATAGATGACAATATAGAAAGAAATCAGATTAAACAGTCTTCAAAACAATCCAATATATTTGAAACATTGTTTGAAAGTCCTTTGTCTTCTTGTAGCAGTCATACGCCGAATAAAAGTAAAACGGAGGTGTTTCCTCCACACAAATTCAATTCAATATTAGATATTATGAAGGTTACACAAATCTTCAACACAAAAAGTCAGAATTATCTTGTGGGAGTGAATTTTTATTGGATTTCCGATTGTACTCGAAAACCAACCAACTCTACATAGTATGGCTTTGAAGTTCGTTCACAGCTTGATTCAAGGTAGTCAATCAAATTGTCATTAACAAACTCGATAAAAGGAGACCAAGGTGCAACCAAATTTTCTGAAAGTCGTTAATAGAATTTCCAAGGAACTGTAACTGCGGCATCTGGCCTTTCCTCAGACTTGAATGGATTTCAGGCTTCCAAAGTCCTTTTAATAACTGCAAAATCCACCCACCTTTTCTCATTTTGCTATTCAGTACAACAATGTTCCACACTATGAGTAGTAGCTCCTCTTAAAATTATATGACTCACTTCCACCATCGGAGGAAAATTTTGATTAAGCAAAGCATCATCACTTAGAATGGACGCGAGTGGGCTTAAAAATTGCTAGTTAAGCTGAACAATGCTCATTTATCAAAGTGCCATGGAATCGATATTAAAATCGACCGTCATAACGCCCCACGGGGCTGTTGTTCCAAAAACTCCCGAAAATAATTCACCACTGTCGCAGCGTTACACAATTCGAGTGCAGGCAGCATCAGTCATGGGAGCGCTATCGACTGCGTTGACCGAAGCGAACAGAACTGAGAATGGGATCATGGACACAAATATAGGACAGATGCACTTTGAGTATGATAACTGGGTCAGTCGATGCATTTGACACAATCTTTCCGGTCACTCGCAGGAAGCAATACTAGATATGAAATTCACGTTTCCGCAAATCAATCAGCACACTGGGCTGGCATGACTTGACTTCAGTCGGAGGAGGCTGCCCAAACTCGATGAAAAGCGATCACTGGTCGACAATAGTCGCTGCGCCTTGAATCAAAGACTGGCACTACCCCGAACATTTTCGCTAGCGGCAAGCAGTTTAAGCTGGCTGGCCGCACGATTTTTACTATTTGCTACTCGCATCTAACACGAGAACGCGTCGTAGTAGTCGTAATCGTCAATACTGACCGCATGCATTTCGACCGAAAGTATTCGCGAACGAGGCACCACCATACATCCGATACGGTATCTACGCTACCTACTGAACGGCTGACTCTAGCTGTTCAGATAGGTCGCTAGCTGACTGGCTGGTTCTTGCGCCTAGGCCGGTTCAATCTTCCGGATGCCTCGGGCCGCCGCCTCGGAATTCACCAGCAACAATTCGGCCGAGTGCTGATGATAAGCGAATTAGCAATGACAACACACATTTTCTGTTTCACATCATACGAGCCGGAGTACACTAACTATGAACTCGTTCCTCACTACTTACGGTCCGCTTTGTGAGATTTATCTTTAATAATTCGCTGAATATTCGTCGCATGTCGCCGAACAGCGAAGAATTTGCCATGCGCCCGCGCAATCCTACGTTCACTCCTCGCGAAATGATGCCACCATATACGGTACAATTGTATCATGATGCAGATGCGAAAAATATTATTAAACTTTTAGAATTCGTAGCCTTAAATATTGATTGTGAATAATTTTTTTCAGGCAGAGCATAACGGAACTGTCGCAGTATTAAAGAAAAAAATTGGAAAACAAATAAACAATATTTTACAATTGAAATGTGAGTGGTATCTTTTTCTTACAAACCATACAATTTACTCGCGCCACCACCACATCCTTCTAGTATTACAAAATAAATCCATGACGCTACGGCTAAACTAAACGAAAAAGTGATCAATAATAAGAAAAATTATAAGAAAGATAATAAGAAAAAGTTATCAGATTTTCTTTTTTAAATGGGGATAAACGAAAAAAAGCTATAAATCCCAACGAAAACTTGACATACTCAGAGGCAAAAGTAAGTGAACATCCGCTAATGGAATATTTATATTTTATAGTCAACAATAATGGAATGGATCAAGCAAAGATAATTCTATTTAAAAACATAAAAGTCAGTGGTATATATCTAAATAAATCAACATCTTATTTATAGAAAATAAAAGCAACTAATTCGATTTCTTTTCAACTAATGCTTAAAAAAAGTCAAAGCTGAGTGCACAATTTAACATATGCATATTTTTGTACTTGTTTTACGAATATGAGGTATTTAAAAATTTTTTGCTTTCCTTTGGCTCTTAGGACTGCTTGCATTCTCCAAGGCATTTATTTGATAAGATTTTTTAAGACGGCATTGGGGATAATATTTCATTCGCTTGCAAGGGCAGATCATTGAGATTGCAGTAATGTAATATCCTTTCGCAAAGTTGTCTGTCCGAATGCTCCCATAAGTGGTCAATAGAATGGAGGTCCGATGACTTAACTGTTGCAAAGGGTGATAAAGCAACCATTCTTGTTTAGGAAAAGATGTTTTATGCTTCGGATCATTGTCATGTTGCATATCCCATAACTTAGGCAGTTATAAAGTATGAAGATGATCAAATTTGCCTGTACAACTTGAAAAAAGCCATCTTGGTTCATTGTGGACTTAACAAAAACATAGTGCCCCTACGCAAGACGCTGCCACACGTCCCCAAATCATCATCGAGCAGATGTTTACAACCCTATGTTATTTTCCTTCCAATAGGTTTCTTTTTTTTTTTAAGTTGCAATCGTCTCGAATTTAAATTTTCAGTTAAAAAAAAAATCAGAAAATTATTAAATATTATTATATTTCTTTATGTATTCCGTTAACTTTCGCAATTCTCTATTGAATTATATGGTTTTCTCTTTGATTCACCATCTCGACTTTCCTCTTACTTCTTAAACAATTTAACGCGCTTCGCGATCAGTTATACTTTTAGATTGTTCTAATGTATCATATTTTTTCTTAATCCAAAAGTTTTGAACATATCTACGATCTTTTTATTTGTATTCAGATGCGTTTCTAACAATTTTTGCAATTTCCTGGTAACTTGCACTTTCTTCTCTCATATATAATATCACAACCTTAACCCTTTACACTTCGCTGTCCCCTCTCAGCAGACATCGTAATTCCATAACAAATTCACATTAATCAGATGTCGCCTTCTCAGGTGACATTAAACTTTCTAAGTGATTTCGAGGAATTAGGTTATTGAAGCGCAACTTTTTGAGACATGCATGTTTTTCCGATGTATAGTATATCATCCAATCATCTATATCCAGTAATATTCTTTAAATATATATAAGAAATGTCAGCATGTTATGTTGGAAGAAAATGCGTGAAGTGTGAAAATACTTTATAAAATACAATAAAATACTTTATTGCGCGTGTACACTCACTTTGGAATGGAATAAAAACATAAATAGGCAATAAATTACCTAACATAAATAAATAATAAAGTAATGAATATAAAATTTGGTAAAAAAATAGGTATTTTGATTCTAAAGATTGAACCACAACGAATGTTCAGGCTTCGCCCAAAATCTGGTGTTTGTGATATGGGCAATGTGTATATCCTTTTCCAAATTTATCTCGACTTCTGCCATTACCATTCCCTCGGTTAATAGTTAATAAGGTTGGAAACTATATTTCCTGCACAAAATTGTGCTTAATTTGAAAATAGCAACTATCTGGTGCGATCACTTGAGAAAAATCTACACTCAGACATCATGTACATGAAACATGGTAGTTTTGGGATCGATCTTGTTTGCTTGTATAGTGCTCTTTAAAGGAGCTGTTATTCCCGAAGTTGTCTCACTTTGACCGTGACTATTCTTCATATAATATCGTTTTCTAAATCGGTAATACTATACAAACACAACACAGTGTCATCTAGCGTATCTTAAGCATTAAAAAAATTAAGACCATACAACAAAAACCGAAACACACACCAAACAATTTCAGCGTTATTACGACGAAAAAAACCTCTCCCACTATTGAAAAGTTATCTTTATAGTCTTTCAATAGTGCAGTTTTTTTTGCAAAATACATAGTGTGTCCATTCAAAACGCAATTTTAGACAATAAAAATATTGCAAAACTAACATCAACGCAACCCGGTTTAAGTATCCCTCTTACGTGTATTACTTCTCCTATCTCCACTAATTTTGTGCCAAAAATCCACACTAGAAATTAAGGCATCCCAATGCCACTTTCCAGTGTCACTTTCGACAAAAAAAGATATCGCACGGAGCTAAATATACGGAAGATCGATGATCCAGAAATTCATGGGCAAAAACTTCTAACATCTTCCCGAATTCAGCTTCAGGAAGTACTGTATGTAGACAAATAAACAAAAAAAAGGAATGACATCACAGGAATTGATTTTTGATCAGCTGTCTCGTTCGCGTTTCATATTTTGCTTTCAATTACTTGCTCTATGATTTCCGATTTTTTGGTTGAATCAGGTACATAGATGATTTTCCTAAATTCAGCTCATCGATCCACCCTTCGGGCAGTACATCGTTGATCACAAGAGATCGCATATATTCGATATTCTCATAAAGGCTGGATGTCAGGATGGAACAGGAAACACAAGGAAAAACAAAGTGTGCGGCATTTGCATAGTTGCAAACGCGACGGTCTCCATATGAAGCGAACAGCAGCACATCATTCTGAATTATCTCTGCTTATATCCAAATAAAACACTAGTAACGTACTTATATGTTGTAATAATTGCGAAATATTTTCTTTACCACTGAGCTGTGCACATTTCTACTGTGAAAACGCGTTTTTCTACCTGTAGCCATAATCACCATGTTTTCGATGATGGTTCCAGTGTAAAATAGGTTGATATTGGTTGCAGAAAGTTGAAACGCGCCCTGACTCAAAGCAAACACCGCTAGGCGGACCCACAAATGCGAAGAATTTAAAAAAACTATTCTTATAGAATATATATTGTGCTTCGTCCATGAATGGTACACATTGAAAACAATCTGTTGTTTTTTCAAACACGAGCAAGTAATCTTCTTTCAAAAATTTCCGGATAAGTTATAGAACACGTTTATACATTTTTCGCCATCACAATTTCTTTGCTACTAAGTAATAAGGGACAAAAGGATGAAATTATTTCGTAAGCATTGAAAAGAAACAAACGTAGTCTTAAGAGCGCTTGCGACCAGTAGACTTGGGTGAATTGAGATGTCTTGGCTTTGGAAAATCATAAGCAAACGATCGAGATTGAATAAAGCATTTTAATAATGCAAATTATCGTGGATGTAATCAGCAATTAGAATGTATATGAATATCCTACTAGGATTTTATCAAATAATTGTGTTAATATTTATTATCTTAAAAAAGACGAACGGAAGCTATCAATGCGTTCGTTATATCCAAAGTATGACGCTATCAGTTCTCTAACACTTAACTGAAATGTAAAAATAAGTAAATTTTAATTCGCTTGTAGTTATACCACTTTAGAAAAATCTTCACAATGAAATCAGGCGACGAGGCAATCTAAGAAGCTACTTCGTTGTTAGAGAATCGTGTCGACGGTGGTCAAAGCCGGTCATTAACTTTCATAAAATTATCGGTCTCCTTGAGGTTCCCTAGATCAACCGGTAACCGGGGCACAAAGAAACCTTTAAATGTTCCACAAGAATATTTCGACGTTAAAGTAACTACATTAACTGCAATCCATTTTTTATAACCAAACTTACATAGCCCATTTCTATAGAAACATTTGGTCCTTTTCAGAAATTATTTATAGTATATTTTTTCCGAATGAAAACTTTTGAAAATCGATTTCGTTTGGCAAATTAGATATATATACAAATTAGATAGATACAATTACAAATAATGTTCTAATATGATAATCGAATGATACTTCGAAGCTACTTTCCGTCTAAGGATATACTTAAAGCTCATTTTTTTCGAATTTCAAGCACATCGTTCCAGTTTTCATATATAACGTTGTAAATTGCTCAAATCGCCGTGTGCATATCCTTGAACGAAAGTATCATATAATTTGTGAAACATAGAAGGGGGGAAAAGGGCATCAGTTACACTAACATAGCTCGTTAACATTTCATTTGGAAATCAGGATCAATTTTCTCACATAAAAATATAAGTTCCCAAATTAAGAACTGAATTTTTAAGAAACAGTTACTGTCCCATATAGAAGAAAGGCTTGGCAAAAAATAAGTGCTTTCAAGAAACAAACGCCGATTAAATTCGAATTCTCAGTCAGTTTAAGATTAAATTTATAACCTTTCTGCGTCTAAAGACCATAATCATGTTCTCGCGTCTACAGCAAAATAAATTAAGCATAATTAACGTCCATCTCCTTAATACAAACAACAGATAAATTTCTGACATGCATTTAATTTGCAAAAACAACGAAAGTATCGAAATGTTATGTAACAAGGCGTTCCTTGAAAAACGGGCAAGTTTCGAGCATTTTTTGATGATTAAGGTTGCGATTACGGAGAAATAAAAATAAACTAAGCAACAACGGAGCGCCTAACCACTGCATTTCCCTCTAACAAAGTATTAAATGTAGCTGAAATTGTGGATCGAAAGAGCTAGAATTCCTATACCCAACCGACGAACATCTGTTCTCCAATGTCATTCGCAGCAAAACCAGTCATATCGCACGAGTTTCGGTACAAAACCAACTCAAATCTCGGTACGTTCGATGCAAACGTCAACCCAGAACCCTATCACACACACCCCCTCTGTCAAACGTCTTCGTGCAATCAGATGGGGCAAATCGTCGCGTCTCGTGGCCAACTCGTTTCGTTTTCGTTGATCTAAGCAAGAACGAGAACAAATCGACGAATGTCGGACGCAGCGAATGGGGAAAACAAAGCATCGACAAGTTCGTAGGCCGACCACCAGCCACCAGTTCCTTTTGGAACACAATATTCGGAGGTGGTGTACAACTTTTTCAAATTTCCCATCGACAACGAGGTCCTAGAACTTGTTCCAATGCAGGCGTGACCTGTTCTCGTTCATGTATGTTTTCGCAGTTTCCTTGGACCGTGCTCATCTCCAGGTGGACATGATGCACAGTTCATTCATCACTCATAAGCGATCTTCTAAAGAAATTAACAATCATTTCCATTATTCGAAGCGCGGAATACACAAAAGAACTCCCCGTCGTCGGTATGACTAATCGCACTTTATCGAATTTTCCGAGCTGTCTGTTCGCTGCCTTGGTGCAGCATAGAACTGAATGCGAGATTAATGGGCAGCGCCTCGGCCGGGCAGTTTAACGTAATTGTTGTATTTCCGAAATTCGGAAATTTTTCACGCAATTGAGGCACCAATTTTTTCTGTCGCATTTGCGGTGAACTTGGCAATGCAGGGCAGAGCGGAAGCGACTCGAGAAAGTGGAATGAGATTTCGTTTTTCACACGCTCTTAGCGATTCAAGCTAGCAGAAAAATAAAACAGTTAATCAAGAGACAATTAAACAACAATGATACATCTCAAGGGGCACTGACCAAGTCTGGTCGATTCATCATCCTAGCGTGAATACGGCCAGGATAATGGAAAAACATTTTTCAGCAAATTTTAACACTTCAGGAGAGCATCAATTTCGCATTCCGACCAACAACGATTCCCTTTCTTTAGTCTGACCGCCCCGTGCGAATTCTATGGCGAAATTTTTCAGATCGGACAACGTCCCATTCAGTCTCAGTTCAAAGCATGCAATCAGTCGCAACACAATTAAGCTAAATCAATTTCAGTTGTACACTCACCATTCTCTGATTTTCAGATACTCTTCGCATTCGCAAGGCTTTTCTTCTGGCAGAAAATAGAAACTTTTTCTAATTCACGACGTCGGAACTTGGCGAACTCAGACAGAAAATTTTTCTCCCGTCTACTCCGTTTTTACGTTCGACTTTTCGCACAATTTTCTTACGATTTAAGCTAAAAAATCACAACTTTTCTAAGTTTATTTCACAGTATTGACGCTGGCGTTAAGAAATTTGGTCCTTTCGGAATTTTTTAATCGGTCGCGTATATTTTATTGAATATCCAAAGCCCGATGACATCTGAAAATCCTCATGACAGTGCAGCCATTTTGTACGGAGTGTCAGTCAAGTCAGTCAGCGGTCGCGTGCATGTGTAGTGGAGTGCGGCGGCGGTTCAGTGGAACCACACACGAGCTATTCCAAGCCATATGAGCTACGGCAACGAGCGCGCCGCGAAGTTCGCAATCCACTGCTTACTGGGCGGCGGGTGTCGCCGTCGTTTCATTGAAAATCGCCGCAACCTCACAGCCATTTCGTCGCTCTTATAATAGCTCCCATAAAACGGGTTAGTGTGTGTGACTTTTAAGTCCGTACTGATGCGAAAGTTGCTATAATCATGCTTATGGGTTAGTATACGGCTTGCCGCGATTTTTGACATCGGGCAACAATTCATTTGAATCGGAAATTTGCCTTCCATCTGCTGAATTATTATTTTGGTCGTGTAGTTTCCCAACGGTTATTAATAAAATATAAAACAATGTTTCCTCCTAGAATAAATTAATTTTTTATCAAACGGAACAAGCGATATTCTAATCAATTTGGATGTATCTCAATCAAATTTAATCAAATATGTAAACGACTGATGGGGTGGTATCCTTTTAAATCACCGAATTTCATCTATAGTATGAATGGAATTAACAAAATTATACTTAATTGAGTATCATGTGTTTAAAAATAGCTCTTTTCCTGTATTCATAAGCAAACGTATATAAATTTATTAACCTGCCTACTTTAGTCTCAAAGTGTCTCATACTTTAACGTCTTTTCACACAAAACTAATTTGTCAATGAAAAATTAATACTGCGCATGCATCATGAATTCGTGAAACGTTAGAAAATTCATTGCAAGTTCTAAACAATGTGGAAACTGAGACGCTCACTTGGCAGATATTTTCCAAATATTTTGCTATAGCGAATAAAAGAGTTGAGTTCCTAGACAGCCGATTTGCAATTCGAACGTTATTGTTAACGATCAATATCAGCACCAATAACGATCAAATCAGTATCTCGGTAA
This sequence comes from Stratiomys singularior, assembly GCA_954870665.1. Taxonomy (NCBI): domain Eukaryota; kingdom Metazoa; phylum Arthropoda; class Insecta; order Diptera; family Stratiomyidae; genus Stratiomys; species Stratiomys singularior. Next base: position 108,493,495 of record OX940877.1, on the reverse strand, counting down.
ATAATGAGTTTTACTTCATCTTTATATCAACCTTGTTGGTGGTTGGACTGGCGTTATAGTTAACACGGTTTTTTCGGTAACCACTAAAGTTTCTACGTTTCTATAGTGAAATCATGTTTCAATTATCGAATGGAACAAATAGAATTGAAATCCATTTGGCTACAATTTTGCAGCATCCTAACGCTTCCGACAAAATAAATCCAAATTAATCTATTAATTTTTGATTGTCAAAAAATATGTCAAAATTAATTACTTATTGATGTTTTTCTTTTTGTCAAATTTTCAGTTTTTAAGCCAAAATGTGAACAAGTAGAAATGGATATCTAGTAAGATACAAAAACCAATCACATCCTGTCTTATATAGTTTATATGAGACTAGTCAATTTGATTCATTCCTCGTTCCAAATAAATATCTTGTTAATAAATGAGGTAAAATGTCAGGTAGGAAGTATAAACATAACTCTTATCATTTCAGCTACAATTTGACGGATCGGAGATTTGCTAAAAAGTGTAAATTTTCATTTTTTTTAAACAAAATTTAAAATGTCCAAAAATAAAAATAGTTCTGCGCGAGTTTTATGAAAGCTATATGGTTTTTTGTGACATATTTTTTCATGTGACATATGTTCAATGTGTGACGATTTCTCTAACTAAACAATCGATATCTGTTTGAAGGCAATAGCATCCATAGCATCAAATACAAAAGCTACATCATAAAGGAACAGTAGACATTTTTTCGTTGTACTTTTTGAAGGGGAGAGCGAATACGGAAATTGTTCAACATTTTGATGGTTGAATTAAAATTATAATAAAAAAGAGAGATATTTATTAATAGGTTTTTCAGTCTGAAAACTATTTTCGTCTAAATAAAAAATCGTCTAAAATCAAAAATCCACAATGAAGTTTAATAAGTATACAAAACAACAACAGAAAACGTTCAACGACCTAAATGTTATTCGATTTTTATTTGATGGCAGGTGCATTTCACAAAATTCTCTTGTTTCCTTTACCTGTGGAACAGTGGGTCAGAAACCATGATTATGTAAAAAAAATAGCCCGTTCAGGACGAGTATATTCCGGACAATATGAGCTCAAAGTCTCTTATCCACTAATGTAGAAGCTGCTGCAAGTCATTCAAAACGATCAAATAATCTCTAGAAATAAAACTGTTTAGTTGTTAAAATATTGTTGATTATTTATTTGAAAATTTTCAATAGATAGAGGTGAACATTTTAAGATAAATTTTCAAAGAGGAAAAGAAAGAAAGACTTTCCAATAGGATGAAAACATGTCATGGGTTCATTGTTGATTGACATCAGAGAAACCGATGAAACACCAAATTAGAAAGCAAAACTTATAAACTTCGATTTATATAGACAGCTCTTTAAAAACAACAAAAATTAAAAACTTAAAGGTTGGGTTGTAAAGCCAAGTAAACTAGTTTAATTGTTAGATGAATAGTTTTGTGTTGAAACCGAAAGTCCATCAATGAAAAGATTAGCATGAGAAGTATTTAGAATTGTGCAAGAACTGTCATCAACACGTGCTAAACTACCTAACAAAGCAACAAAATTTACCAAAGAACTTCTAACACCATGTAGACGTCAATTATATTTGGAAAATTCATTGAAATGAGTGATTTTCGAGATTGGACTTTCTAAATATTGTCTATAGCCAGCATGTAAAGCGATACTCAACTAATTGAAAATTGTTTTTACAGAAATTAAATGAAACAGAAAGCACGATAGAAAATAGAACATAAATATACTAAGAATTGAAACAAGGTCCTCAGGTGTGTTAATTGAGTGAAAAATGTAAATATTACCATTCAGTACAAAAGTTCTAAATAGCTGAAATAGAAAAAAAACATAACACATTTGAAATATTTCTTTAAAAAATTCAAACGCTCTTATGTGATTTAGTCGAAACTTTGCGACAATGTGAATTGTAGAGTATTTGCAAGACGAATTTTGACCCATATGTTCGCATTGGATAAACACATCTAAGCCAAATTTTAGCATTTTAGCATTTAAGCCGAATTAAAGCATTTGTGCTAGCATTCGACATATCCTATCTTTACCGGTAGTTAGGCATACATCGTCTGAATGTTATGCGAAATGTTTCAATGCACTCGAACAGCTGAGACATCCAGGGGTTATCACATATTTTAAAAAACTATTAGATTACCTAGTTTTTGATCTGTTCAATTTTGATTGACTGCCTCTTAATATCCATAAAAGCGTATATCACATCAAAAAGTAAGAAAAAAAAACACTTAACTCTTATTTCATAAACTCACATTGAAAATGGTTGAAAAACTTGAAATTGTTTTCATTTTGCGAAGGCGAACGAGAGGCTAACCTGATAATTCCAAAAACATTTTAATTTGATAGGTGTCTGAATTGGAAGGAAAGAAATTAAAAAGTAGTTTTTCCCATGTAATTTATGTAATTTGCACATGTAGTTTGTAAATACAAATTTGGCTTTCTCCAGTCAGAAAAAAAAGATTCTTTAAGAAGAAAATAGCACTTATTTGCATTTTCTCATTTGGGCTTCGTCGAAAATACAGTATCATCTTTTTGAGTTGATTGCTTCAATTTTTGTTTATATTATGCTAAACATTTCTCCGGTTAATCAGCCGGGCTTCATTTTCTTCTAAGTTGAAATGTTTCGTTTTATCTCAGCGATTTTCAGCTCGTTCCGCAGGATCAATGCGAGGAAGCCCTTTGCTAAGGATGTGAGGTGTAATGATTTGAGTAAATATCAAGAGTCAAGCAAAATATCATGTAAGATAGTAAGAGAGTAAGATAAAATGACTGATTGCAGAAATGACCTCATCAGTGCCCATCGATTATAAGAAAATAAAAAGCGAGTCAAGCTATAAAAATCATGGACACCACAACCCAAATAAAGACATCGGCAGCGAAAGTATCAACTTGATTTTGTTCTCTTATACACTCATCATGTGTATGAACTGTCATTATCTGACATTAGAAAACAATAAGCTGTCAATATAAAATTGTATGAGGAGCGTAAACATTTTGAGATGAATTTGGTGCATGTTTCTTGTTTTCTTGTTTTACTAACTATATTGGCCATAGTTCAGGCAAATCATAATGAGGAATTTCACGAAGAACTCTACGTCAAACCATTGCCAAACGGACAAATCAATACTTATTTTCAATTTACAACGCGATGGAAACTGGAGCCCGGTGAAAATTGTAAGTTGATAAGAAATTGGCAGGAAACGTTGATAATAAACTGATAAAATAAAATATTCGTTTCTAGTGCATCACACACGCCTGATGCCACGGACTATAGCCGAGATCTTAGAGCTATTTGATGTAAGAGAATTACATATAAGTCTAACACAGGGTTTGTGGCGTTATGAAAATTGGGGTTATCCCGCTGTCGATGCAGCCCCTGGTGCAGAAGTGTGGGCATGGTTTAGTGGAAATTTAACCAGGGACGAAGTTGACAATCAGTGGAAAACATTGGCAAGTACGTTGTCGGGAGTTTTATGCGCTTCGCTGAATTTCATTGATATGACGAATACAGTAGAGCCTAAATATGGATTTCGACCACAGTTCGGAACAAGTCACAACCAATTTAAAAACAGTGGACATGTAAGGTAAGCTTCGAGGAAATTGATACCTCCAGTTTCAATGATCTTGCTTCTTCATTTTTGAAAACTTGAAATGCTTCACTGCCTTCCTATCCACATTCCTATTGTATACGTGGGGTCCGTTGTTATTTCGTTATTCCTTCATTAAATTCTTGGGCGAAATGTAAGAATTCTTTTGAAAAACTCTTGAAGCAATGAAATTTAACCTTCATACTTTCATGCTACATACTAATAATAAATAAATCCAAATAATAGGTCAATATCATTGTGAATATTTATTAATTTAAAACTTAAACTTGGTTCACTTTTGAACAATCTGGTCTAAGCATTTCAATTCTTGAACATTAAACACATTTATTTCAATTAATAAACGCATGCAATTCTTTTCAATTTACTGTATTACATTTATCAAGTGGCTTTCCTTATACCAAGTTGATATTGTATGGGAAGCATCCGAATTAGGGAAATAAAATCAAGTATACTTGTCCGAATTTGATGAATGATGGAGACAGTAAAAGAAAACGTGGTAAAAAATCAATTTTTCATTTTTCTTTTTCAGATACTCTACACTACCCCGTGAAATAGTTTGTACAGAAAATCTTACACCATGGAAAAAGTTGCTACCCTGCAATAGCCAAAATGGATTTGCTTCACTCCTTAATTCTGGTCACGTTCACAACACTTTCTATCATTCGCTTGGCTTACATTTAAGAACATTATGTGATCATGAAATAAGGGAAGGTTGTGCGATAGAATTGCGCGAGACAGCAAATATAGTCTATGATCAAAAGCTTTTAGGCGGTTCTGATTTTTCTCTGAGGAAAATGTTCGGCCAAGGGCTAAATGGCGATTGTGCATTGGCTGAAACGAGCCTTATTTACGTAGACGTCACTGCTGATCGTTACACTCTAACACCGGAACCCAAAGAAGTGATCGTTTCTGAAAGAGGTGCCGTCACAACTTTGTTTGCTGTATACGATATCAAAGAAGAACCATCTGATCGATTTTTCAATATTGCTTGGATAGCAAAAGAAAGAAACGCGAAAATCCCAATATTTGCACGTCCCCCGATTTATGCACACCGGTATATTTTGAATCATGGTCAAGAGCGTGGCAAAGTGATGACCCAAATCAAAAATACTCATTGGGGGCCGCTTAATATAATTTTCCAAGAAAACATTCCGTGGTATGTTCCTGTTTACTTGCATACGTTGCTGGTAAAGGTGAACGGTCACCAAGTGGAACCGAAAAAGGTACATTTCATTCCGGGGAAGCAGCGTGAAAGAGCATATCATCTAGAGCTTGCTTTGTCACTTCCACCCAAATCAACTGTCGAAATCTCTATCGATTTTGACTTCATATTCCTAAAGTGGCTTGAATACCCTCCCGATGCTAATCATGGTCACTATTTGGGATCGGCTGTAATATCTACTGTCCTACCGAATGCCAAAAATTATACTGCCATTCCGGTTGATGGATACTTATTTGCGCACTCATTCAATGCCAGCCGACCTGGATACTTCTTACAAATTCGAACAGAGAGTTTAATTTTAACACTCCCGACACCCGATTTTAGTATGCCATACAATGTTATATGTTTGGCTTGTACAGTAGTCGCACTGGCATTTGGACCGATACATAGTGTCGCTACAAAGAAGATTGTGATAGAAAGTCGAAGTAAGCCACGATCACTGATCGCGAAACTTAAGACAAAAATATTCGGAAAGAAAACCAAAGAAGAGAATCCATCTGAGGAGAAAAAAGAGGATGATCAAGTCACTAATGAAGACAACCTAGACGAAAAAGATGAGTAGTTTAGTTTCATACAGTATTTAGTTTGTTTCTATTTATTGAATGTAAATTCTTATAAAATACTGAATAAAATCGCATTTTGTATCAATTACTGTTAATCAGAGTGTTGATTTCAAACAAATATTTCTGTGCAAACTTTTCGTTTATGTTTATCTTACAATACTGAGTTTCATTTTGTTTAACACCCAGCTACATTTGTTGTGAGAATTTTGTATTTTAACGATTTCTTGAGAATTTCGGATTTTGAAATTTTAGCGTAGTCTACAGTTTTTCCTTTAACTGGTTTATTGTTCATAAAAGCAAAGCACCAACATTCGAATGCGTTCCACCCTTTGTGTTCTATCCTCTAATCAATCTCCCTGTCTATCTCCGCATGAGTCTGCTTTATTTACGATTTAAGGTTTCGGTCTGTTATTGTAATTTTTACTACCGGGAGTCGGTGGTCCTAGATATAGTTATGCTATGGTATATTCAAATAAACGTAGTGATCTTGTTGTACGGAATATTTGCGAAGAAGATCGATTGCCGTGATATATTTTCAAATAAATGAATTATTAACCGCACTTTTGCGAATTTTCAATTTAGAAACTATTTACCAGAGCAATTCTGTTTTCCTTTTGATATTTGTCGCAAGCTCGTAATAAAATAACTATGCAACTGATTTTTTCACTGTAACGATTTCTCACTCAATTTTTTTTAAACAAAATAGTAACAAATTCGTTTTTTCATTGCCGTATGTCCAAATGTCTTTGTTAATGCTTCGGTCCGTCGGGCTTTGCTTATTTATTGCCGCTTTGGACGCGTCTCGGCAGTATGCAGACATATTCAGCTAGTTCTCCAACCAACAAAAAAAATATAGTTCGACGCGCAATAAAAGTAGGCTTCACACCGCGATTATCAGACAACTTTATCAGTTTTTTAGACCGCATAGTGTGCCCAGAGCTGATACAAAACAAAAAACTTCCATTTTATGTTCATAAATACACGTTGCTATTAGTCTTCCTGATCATGCTTGAGGCATCCTTGATGGTAACTTCGATTCGACTAACGAATATGTTGCTAACTGTGTTCCTGAATCCTGAAGCAGTTCTGCATATTAGACTCCTGAATGGTCTTTATTGTAATAATCGAATTTATTTGAATCGTAATGCCCGGAATCTTGAATCCTGGGAACAGCCGAACATAGAGTATAAGAGTGAAATAATAGAATATTTTTGCTGCACTTACAATTTACTAGTAGATCCCACTTACTAAATTGAGCTAGCAAAAGCACAAAGGTGACCGTTTGATGGGAATGTTGTGGTAAGTTCTGAAATGAATAAGTGTAAATTTTCTATTTTTATTGATTGTGTCAAATCCTTGACGTAACGATTTAAACGACACGATATTAGCTGAGGATTGAAGTAACCGGTAATCATTGTGAAACTTTTTGTATTAAGTAAACACCATGTGATGATTACGGCGCATTCATATCAACCATCTTGGAGTGAACCATGTGATTCAAAATAAACGTATGTGCCGAAATTTTAATCGCAATTTACTAATTGTGCTCTTATGAAAACGAATCTTTATGTATGCTTTAAAGAAAACATCATGTGACGACCACCGAAGTTCTATCTAAGACGATTTGATCCGATCGCCTTCTATCGTTCCCTATAATTCGCGATACGGGTCGAGAGAGTCTTGAGCAGAGTCCTCTGGTCAAATGAATGCATGAATACATCAATTTATAAAATTTTCTTTATATAAGTGCCGATGCTTTATTTTATTGTCACTTATTTATTATTTATGTTTTATTCAAGTGATTAGTTAGATTAACTTTCTCTTATCCAATTGTGCATTAATAAATTTCCTGTCGAATTTTTATTGATGAAAGGTTGATGCATTTATTATTTTCTTTCTTAAGATCGGTTAAAAACAACCGATGATATTGGCCTTGTCACTGTAGCACTGGCCAGCGTTTATCGATCTTTGTATGGTTATAGTTTATGTTGAATGTTATTTTCGTGCTTGATATCTCTGCATTTGCTATTTTTTTGTGTTTTACGTTGTATGCAGTTTGTTGAGAGAACGATTAAATTATAGGAATATGGGGCATTTAGATGATGATGTTCGTTTCTGATAGGAAGGAATCCAGTTCCCCCAGGAGGTTCATGTTATTTGTGGTTAATAGGTTGTAGATTTTGTCGTAATGTTTGAAAAGCTTATATTTTGCCCTGATTTCCTTATATCTGGTGCAGTTAAAAATGCGGTGGTCTATATCATCAACCTGTGTGCAGTAGGTGCATAGGTTCGAAGTTGTTTGCTTGGTTTTGAAGAGTCTTTCCCTGTTGTAGGCTCTGTTCGTAAGAAGCCTGAAATTTTGACCATAGAACCATGGTTTGCCGCCTTTGAGGTGATGAGCCTGTTTCCAGGCGCTTTGTTGGTAGTTTTCTGTTTGTCTATTGATCTTTGCACGCCAAGAGTCTTTTATTTCCTTTTGTATTTCATCCAATATTTCGTCTAGTTCGCAGTGCGTCTCGATTTGTTCGTCGGTTAATATGCCTTCTTTGGCTTTGCTGTCCGTAAGTGCAATGTTCTCCAGTCCTTTGTGTCCAGGTACCCATTGTAGCGTATATGTCTTGTAGGGGTTATTGTTAAAAATCTCCCATATGTCCTTTACAGTTGCCTTTTGATCTTTGTTTTTTCCTATTTGGCGTAGGGCGTTTGCTGAGTCTGTGTAGATATGTACGTTTCTTCTGTTATTGGTTACGCTGTCTTGAAGTGCCACCAGAATTGCTATTAGCTCAGCGTTAAGCACTGTTGTGGTGTCTTTAATGTTGAATGTGTTAGAGATGTTTTTATTGTAATAGGTGAAGGCAATTCCTACTCCAAACATATTTTTTGCTGCATCTGTAGTGTATATTTCTGTATTTTGCTCTATCTGTTTTTTAATATGATTGTGCAAGATTGTGTTTAGTTCATTCTCTTTGATTTCTCGGTAATTTTGGAAAGGTGATCTGTTATCTCCAGTTATTATCTGGAAGTTTGTCGGTTTATGGATCTTTTTGGTTGGAATAATCTTATTGAGATGGTGTTTGTATTTGTAGTATATGTAACTTGAACTGTTTATGCTGGGTTGTGTTTTCTCTAGTTTTTTTTTTTTTTTGTTTAGATGTTGAAGGTGTATTTGCTTTCCAATTTCCTTGGCCGTGAGGGATTCTGCTCTTTCTTTTGAGTATAATTCAGTGGCTATTTCGAAGGTATAACTGTTCGGTGTGCTTCGAGGTAGTCCTAAGCAGCCTTAAATAGCCTTGGCCTTTATATTATCTATTTTTTAAAAAAGGTGAGCTGGGGTGTGTGCTACTGTGGTGATTCCGTATGCTATTTGGAGTCTGACGAGTGTTTTGTAGAGATTTAAGACTATGTTGGGACTGAAGTTATTGGTAGGTTTGTTTATGATACTGATAATATTTCTATGATTCCTGTTGGACTGTTGGAATTCTTCCTCATTTCTTTGTTTTTTGTGTCTATATATGTGTTGGCCTAGGTATTTGATGTAGTTTTGCCAATTTATTGGGTTGTCTCCAATCCTGAGCAGTAGTGCTAGTTTATGGCCTTTAGTGAAGATTATTGCTTGGGTTTTGTTAGGATTGACCTCAGATTTGAGACCTTGGCATATTCTGACAAATTTGTTGACTTTATCTTGTAAAGATATTATGGTATCTGTTTCATCTGTACCTTCTTCTAAGATCAGGAAGTCATCTGCATATTGTAGCATGGTGGTGTTATTCTTGGCAATGCTATGAAATTTACTGGTATACAATTTGAAGAGAGTGGGACTTAGAACATCGCCTTGTGGGAGTCCGTTGTTGATGCTGCTCGCTTGTCCGATTAGTGTTAGATCTCTTTTTCTGTATAGATTGATTATCCATCTTATGTACTGGTGAGGTACTTGTGCTTTTGTTAGCGTTAACCTTAGTATGTTTAAATCAACTCTTTCATATGCGTTAGCAAGGTCCATTACTATTGCTATTTTGATGCGTCTCGCTTTTATATTCGTGATTTTCTGATGCTGTTTGTTGAGACAGGTAATAGTAGACTTATTTTGTCTATATGCGTAGCAGTTTCTGGATAGGAGGTTGTTGTCATCTTTGTGCTTCGCAATTCTGTTTCTGATCAGGCTGTTAGCGATTTTAATTGTCACACTAAGTAGGGAGATGGGTCTATAGCTTTTAATGTCCAGTGAGTCTTTGTCGGGTTTGAGAACAGGGGCTATCCTGATTTTTCTTAGTTTATCCGGAATTTGACATGTGTTTATAGCGTTATTTATGGCCTCTAGCAAATTGTCCTGGTTTGTTAGTAGGAGGGTTTTCATTGTTTCATAGTCGATTAGATCCGGTCCTGGAGCTGTTCGCCTTTTGTGTCTGTCCATCACGTCCTGTAGTTCTTCCTTTGTGAAGTGTGGTTGTTTTTCAGTCTGTTTGCGTCCTATTTCGGCTATGAGTCCTGCATTTTGTTTCTGCTTGATATTATCTAGTAACTGTTTACTCTGTTGTTCGTCTAGCTTGTTATTTGGAGTACTTTTATTCTTGTTCCTTAGGCTGTTGATGAAGTTCCAAAAGTGATTGATGTTTCCTGTCTCTGCTATATCTTGCAGCTTTTCATCCCAATTACTTTTTTCAGCCTGTTGTACCATTACCTTCCATTGTATTCTGATTTCCTGTAGTTTGGACCAGTTAAGTGCACTTTTCATTTTATTATATTTATTTACGGCCTTGTTTTTCATGTTCCATATCTTCTTCATTTCATCATTCCACCAGAATTTCGTTTGGAATTCGTGTTTTTCTTTTCTTGTGTTATTGTGGATGATGTTATAGAGTGTGTCTGTGATTTCCGTTAGGTTCGCAGTGAAGGTAGTGTTCAGTACTTCGTGTTGTACTTTCTTCCTGTTGACTCTTATCTGTCTGGTTTTGTCCGTCAGATTTATATTGATTATTATAGGGATGTGATTGCTGTTGCAGATGTCCAGGTTCTCTGTCCTCCAACCTATATGGCTGCTGCATATATTGCTGAGTGTTATGTCCGGTGTTGAGTTAAGCCATTTGCCGTTCCTATCCATTTTTCTAAAAGTATAGACCCCCGTATTTAGTATGGTCAAGTCCATCTGCATTGCCCATCTTCTCTATATCTTTCCTTTAGCATTTGTGATGTGATCACCCCACGTATGATATCTGGCATTGCAATCTCCTCCTATAATTATTTTTTTCTTTAGGTCCATTTGATTGATTATTTGGTCGAGTTCTGTTTGGATGTTTTTCGCTGTGTAGTTGGGTAGTGTTTGGGTCGACATGTCTATTATGTTGTTTTCAAGGTTAACGGTTTGTATTGTAATGGTCTCTATGTATGTGTTAATTTTGATTTGTCTATACTGTATGTCTTTCCTAATAAGTACAGCTACACCTCCTCCTACACTGCTTTCTCTGGATAAATAAATTGTGTTATAGTTGTGTTATTGTGTTGTGGTTTGTGTCATAGCTACCTAGTAGCTCCTGTAATAATGCGAATGTTATGTTATTATTGTTCAAGTGGAATTCTAGATTATCCTTGTGTTTTTTTAAACTTTGAATGTTGAATTGCAGTATCTTGATCGTGGTTGTTGTTTGCGTATCTATCTTTCCTTTTTTCTTCATGTTATTATATTATTTGTTTGTGTTTTGTCCTGAGTGTTGGCTTTCCCACTGTCTTTGTTGATTAAGATAGAGATGGTGTTTGTCCATCCTTTCAGCGTGTTGGCGTCTATTTGTGTATTTTCTTTTTCGTTCTCATAAAGTTTTTGTATTTGACCCATGAGTTGGTTAAGGATCTTCTCAATCTCAGATGATTTGTGTAGGTTGTTTTTAATAGGTTCGATTGTTGTTATTACTTTTGCTACAGTTGTGTACTTGTTTTTGAGTGCTGGCTTGTAGGCTGGTTGAATCGCCACTACTTTCGCATATGTGTTTCTTTTTATGCTTTTGTTAACATCATAAAGCGGATTCCTCAAGTTCTTTCCTTTTTGGTTTGGTAGCTGCGGAAAATCAGCATTAGAAAGCTCCTGTATGTCAAGTCCAGCATATCTATTACTTTTCATTATCCGTCTCGCCTCTCTGTTTGTAATATTTAGTCAATACTTGAGCTAATATCTACCTCGTGCTTATACGTGCGCCATTTTGGACATTTCTGGTCCAGGGCGTTATGGTCAGTATCTTTACATAATAGGCATTGAGTTTTCCTACATTTATCCTCGCAGTCCTGCTCACCACTCTTTCGGCAGGTCTTGCTTTTTGTCTTTGCGTATAGCTGCAGAGTGGCCGAGCCTACCACATCTTTGGCACTGTTTGGGCCGGAACTTGAAATAGTCTACTTTAGTAATGACGTAAGCTGTCTATCGAGTCAGGTAGAGTGTTCCCCGTAAACTTAATTTTCATAGTTATTGAAAAACACACAATTTTCCACAATTTTAAACACACAATTTTAAAAACACAATTTTAGAATTTATTCTATGGTTTAAAGGAAAATTGTGTGTTTTTCAATAACTATCGAAACCAACCATAGCAAAGCAGTCCAAACAACTTAATATTAATTTTCATGCCTTTATAAATACGCACTTACATTTCGCGCTGTCATGACTTTATTTTATCTTAAACCTGAATAAATACTTAACCTACTATATACAATAAAACTTAAAACCTAAAGCATTTTCTGAGCGCCCTTTTACATGTTTGTTATCTAACTACCCGCGATGAATTTCAGGATGACCCTTATAAGTGAACAGCTCACCAATTATATCATCTGCTTCTGGGTTGATATACGGCTTGGTTTGATGAATTTCCCTCTTTGAAAGGTTGCTGCATCTTTAATTATTTTCTGCATACGCGCATAGACCATTCTAGCCCCTAAACTCCAAAGTGTTCATACCGCTGGGAAGTATTGCCTCTTCATAAATATTTTTTTGCTATAGCGGCGTTTTGTTCGAGGATTGAAATAGAGTCCAGTTCGAGCTCATAGTACATTTTTCTCAGAGTTAGTGGCTTCTTCCATAGCTGTATTGGAACATGTTAGCCAAATTGATGGAGGGTAAGTGATAATGTGTCTGATCTGTATTTAACAGAGAATCGACTAAGCTATGGTGGTTAGCTCTACTTGCTTCCGGAGTAGGGTGTAGGTTTTTGTCCTGTGTCGAACGTGAAGATTCCATCTGATTGCTTCATTGAAGGTCATTTCTCAATACTTGAAATTCGGGGAAGGACAAGTAGTTGTTTCTCCATTTTTCACGGCGACTTTCTTGTGCTTCTGCTTAAAGATATGTCCAAAATGGTTGTAAGGATTTTTGAATAAAGTTAATTGGGTTTTTGAGCATTTAGCATTTTTCAGGGCATCTGCGCTATTTAACAAAGTATTTTTGTGGGTTCACAATGTAATTTTCAATTGACATGATGGCTTTTACAGAGTTCAATTGTGATTAATAAATTAAGGTGTCACCTGCAAATTGGATAACTCTGATGTTTTCCTCTTCCGATGGAATTGGAATATTTGCTTGCAGCACACCAGTTGCAACCGTTTGTTTCTGTGTTGTTTTTCCTGAACGGTGACACAAACTAGGTCACCGTCTATGTCGACGTATCTTTACTTGAGGTATGTTATGTTCGTCTTCGTTATGAATGACCTTATCTACAAAGCGATTGAAGTCTGCGAGAATAGTAATTTCTTTAAACATGTCGTGGGCTGTTCTTACTTATAACTTATAGGACTTATAGGTGCGAAAGTATCGATCAAGTTTTTCCAATTACCTCAAATGTGGATTTATACTAGAGAGAAAGAACCATGACATATCAGAAGTTGATTTCGACTTACACGCTTCAATAGTAGTAAGTAGATTGGCAGTAAGAGATTGGGGATGCTGGAGGTTATTAATCGGTACTATTACCAAGCTCAGCTTGAAACAAGGTGGTGATTGCATACTTGCATCCGGCAAGTATGTGTCTTCGAAGCCAACTAGGATTATTCCATCTTACGTTCTCTTATAAATCGGAGCTTATTGTGGCACCCTATAACTTCACTCAAACGTTCTGAGTTAGAGTAATGAACGCAGGCCGCCTGATTTTAAACACCTCAAATATATTGTTGGTGAGCCTCCGCTCAGATGTCTTTAAAAAGATTTTCTTTTGATTAGAAGAGACATTTACACCCATAGAAGCAAAGCAGACTCCAATTACACTGCGCACCGACAAGCTTAATTGGGAATAAATGACTTAAATGCATTTAATCCATTTCAAAGAAATGGCTCGATGTTGTCAAAAGACTGGAAATCCGAAAGACAAATAAAAAATAATAACAATAGTGAACCGGCAATAAGTGAGAATAGCGTATTAATCTTCTTCGTGCTGAATTCAAATCTTGAACACAAAAGCGTACTGAATCAATATTGGAACAAAAAACAAACGTCTTTACGTATGCCTGGATCAAACCATATCTCCTTGCTTACTAAACGTAAAGTCTCTTACCTTCTTACTTAACTTACAGATTAAAAACTACGCATCCTGCCGTAACATCTCAGAACAAGCTGAAAAGGTCCCAGGTGAGCCGCATTGTGCCCACGAAATAAATCATACCAAGGACCTATTATACCAAGGACTATTCTATAATAATGTACAAGAACTGCTGTCAATATCCAATGGCACCAATGTTATCTCCAGCTACGATAAAATTTATCAATAAAATTATAAATTTTAAATAAAAATTTATCCATAAAATTATGAATCCATAAAATTTATCAATCTATCGGAATTGATAGCTTAAGACGGACGTTGGATTCATGACGCAATACCGAAAAAAAATATTAGTAGACAAAGCTTACACCGGAAATAAAACTCAAATGATTACTTAAATATAATTAATTTTTATTTAAAGTCATAAAATCTCTATATCGTATAGTACATACATAAAATATGCCATATCATTATTATCATCACGTACAAGACAAATTCGCTCTTTTCGATTCAGAATATCAAGAAAGACAGGGTAGAAGGCTGAAGAGCTAATCATGTGAGTAACATGGTCTATGTTATTTGAAAATTCTTTAAATCTTTTTAATTTTTATTAGATAGATAGTCACTCTTGTAAACGCCCATTGAACATTCAAAGTCACAAACATGAACGATAACGTGTTATTTATGGAAAAGTGAACGGAGTGCGAGTCGGGTTCGCGGGCTTTTCGATTAAAAACGCTTTATCTTAAAAAATACTGAAAGGGCTAATTTCAGCTAAACACTAGGACATATCTTTCGTCTGAAGTACTGCTTTAGAAAGTTACATATCTTAGAACTCGCCCGATTTGAGTTCGGAATGGGAATTTTCAAAAGCAGATTTACCTTCCCGAAATGTACAATTGCAGAACGACTCGTTGGGCCAAGACAGCAAATTCACAAATTACTAACGACCATTTCTTACCTGATTTCATATTATTATCAGTAGCAAGCAGTTCGATCATAAATTTCAATGTCTTAAATTCTCGACGCTCTCGTTGAGCGGAAATAGTCGTTAAAATGTAGTGAAACAAATTAAAACAATCAAAAAATTACTGCGGAGGCTGGTAGCTGTAAGGATAGCTGCCAGCGGGCGGGACTTGCGGCCCTGGAGGGGGCATTTGACCGGGTGGTCGATAACCCTGATATCCTTGTGCCGGTGGATACTGTCCCTGTGGCATGGAAGCGTAGCCATGGTGTTGGTATCCATGAGAAGGATAACTAGCCGGACCAGCACTAGGAGCATAAGGTTGTCCTGTTGGTGGTGCGACGTAAGTTTGTGACCCCGGTGGAGGCTGATATTGAGCGGGACCTGGAGCACCATTAGGTGCCGGACTTGCTGTAGTATTTGCTGGTGGAGGAATTTGTTGTTGAGGTGGTTGTTGAGTGTAAGAGCTTGGAGCGCCAGAAGCAGGAGGGGATGAATATGGGGGCTGTTGATTAGGAGGAGCAGTCGTGATTGGTTGCGGTGGTCCAGTAGGGTATTGTTGGCCAGATGTTGGAGGATGTTGTTGAGGTTGTGACGCTACGGGTTGATTGGAAGCGTTGCTTGTTGGAGCTGATGGATTGTTGTTGGCTTGCCCAGAAGCTTGGCTTGGCGGTGGAGTTTGGCCAGGGCCTGGAGACGAATTGTAATTACTACCCGCATTTGGTCCACTCGGATTGTTTGGAGGAGGTTGTTGGGCTGGTGGTTGGTTTGCCTGTGAGGATGGAGGTATTCCCATCGGAGGTTGTTGAGGAGTCGGGTATCCGGGATTTTGTTGGTACTGCGATTGTGGTTGGGGTGGATATGCAGATTGCGATGCACTGCCTGGCTGTTGATAGTTCGGTTGACCTGGTGGCGGTTGTGCACCCGGTTGTCCATAGCTTCCAGGGGCTCCATTCGGAGCATAAACGTAACCCATTGGTGGAGGTGGCGGCCCGCCTGCTCCCTGCGATGGATATTGACCAGGAGGTGCTTGAGCACCAGTTGGTGGCCCATACATTTGCGGCGGAGGCTGAGATCCTTGGGGATTAGGTCCTGGTGGATATCCTCCTGAAGCAGGAACCTGGTGCTGGGAAGCATTTGAGTAGGCTACGTTCGGAGGAGGTGGACCACCTGCTGATGATGCTGGAGGTATTCCTCCGTGATGGTATGCTTGCGTGTTTGGAGGATAGCCTTGTCCTGGTGGTCCGTATGGTGGCATGGAGCCTGGATAGCCAGACTGCGGTTGATATGGTTGTCCTTGCGGCGGATAGCCTGGATAATGTGCGTGCTGTTGGTAACTTCCGCGATATGGCTGAGGCGGCGGTGGCTGTTGCGGTTGAGGCTGAGGTTGGCCAGGCCTTTGGGGTGGTTGTGCTGCAAATTAATAAATTTTTATTGAAGCTACCGCTGAAATAAATTTAATCGACTGGTCCTTAAAAATTGTTCGCTTACATAAGGTTTGCATTCTATCTAAATGTCTGTGTAACGATTGTGCCTCACCTTGGGGTGCATTCGGAGGTTGTTGAGCGGTAGGCGGTCCCCGATACGGTCCTACAGGTGCCTGTTGTTGAGTTGAGGGTGCTTGCATTACACTACTTGGCTGCGACGATGTTGGTGGCTGGTTCTGTGGAGTTGCAGGTGGCATGTTGGAGTGTGATGACGGTGGGGGTTGATTCGCGTACGTTAGCGATTGATTTGCGGTTGGACCACCTTGCTCATTCGCATGTCCGTGTGGTGGCATAGGCGGCGGTGCAGCATTTCCTCCCGGCATCATTGCATGCGGATTCCCTTGATTTTGCTGCAAAACTTGTGGTGCCTAAAACAGGTATATCGCTACATTCCAATTGAACATTAATCATTCACACCACATACCGGCAAAATCTGCGCAATATTTTGAGTTGAATCTGCTAATTGCGCCAAGTACACGAGATTCCGGTGCAAAGTTATATGATAGGACATGCATTCATGGGCTTTGCCCATATTTTGATAATCTTGAATTGTTTGTATCAGCCCCATATTTTCATCGAGCAGCTTTTGTATTTGCGCTGTGCTGGGAGGAGGAGGTACACCTCGCCCCGGCGGGGGACCCGGTGGCCCACGCTGAACTGATTGTTGTGGCGGAGGCTGCGATGGAGGCGGTTGTTGTTGCTGTTGCTGAGAGTATGCTACCGACATTTTTCTTTTTGCTCCTATTTTGGGCTGCAATAATTAAGATAATCACTTATTTAAAACATATTTACTTTTGAAATTTGGGAATTCTCTTACCTATTGCGTGAATAGAACAAAACGAGTGTGTATGAAGTTTTTAGTTACAGAACCAAATCCACTTGTGAGAACATCGTCGAAAAGACGCCATTAAGTACGTTCAATGATTGCTGCGGTAAACATGTCAAAATATCCATGCAATATATTGTGATCGCAAGGGATAATTAATAATATTAATTTTCTAGCATGAAAAATGTATCAAAATGTTTAATTTCATCATGAAATGCGAAATTAAAATCCTAAAATTTATTTAATGTCATTGAAATGGCATCCAACTACATATGAAAGCTGGAAAGAGTTTTGACACCTTTTCCTTAAGAAGAAGCACGATCTGACATTGGATGGTGATTTGCGTAAATTGTTCGATTGGAAAGCGGTTGTCGATAAAACGAAC
Source organism: Stratiomys singularior (assembly GCA_954870665.1). Lineage (NCBI taxonomy): Eukaryota > Metazoa > Arthropoda > Insecta > Diptera > Stratiomyidae > Stratiomys > Stratiomys singularior. Next base: position 108,475,886 of record OX940877.1, on the reverse strand, counting down.
GAAGAATAGTTATAAAAATATACTTGTAGGGCGAAGAAAATTAAACGCAAGATGACTGTATCCAATAAGGTAAACAAATTTTATTAAATTCTTAGTTCTACGGCATGTTAAATGGGTAAATTTGCGTTACAGATGGATGTGGATCTTGCCAAACCTACGGGTGAGGGTCTGCGGTCGTACTACATACAAAAAATCGAAGAATTACAATTGATTGTTGCCGAGAAAAGTCAAAATTTAAGAAGATTACAGGCTCAGCGTAATGAACTTAATGCTAAAGGTAACTTTTTTTTTCAAATTGAAATGTTTAGAAAAGCAGAAATCATAGTGTTTGAATCGTGTTGAAAAAACTTCGTGCGATGGTTAACCACTTTTCTAAAGTTTTTCATGGTATTTTGGTAAATGAAACGCACAAATAATCAGAATTGTACGTACCAATTTCCAAATAAGATTTTTACTGTTCCTATTCAAAAAAAACTTAGCAAATTCCGAAGAAAAGGAATTATGAAAAATTCATTTTCAATTCACGAAAAAAAAAATTATAACAAATTCACAAAGAAAAAAGTATTCGGTTTATAACCAAAATACACGAATTGAATCAAATAGTTTCCTAGATATAAATATTCACTTTGATAATCAAAATTGACGGTTGAATGGATTTTAAAACCGCTAGAATGATGTCAGCCCATAACCTCATTATAACAGCATCTGAGCATAATGGATACTACAAGGAAGATTCTTTTCTCTCCTTGCCGTCTCTTTTATTTTCCGTTGTTAAATTCTTTGTCTTTGTTGGTTCCGCTTCTTCTCAGAGCATTGTGATGCATAGGTTTAGATTATTTGCCATACATTACTATGCTATACTATATGTGTCAGGAATTTTCTTCAAATATGATCTTGCTTTACAATGTTGGAAGAGTGCGGCTTGATCGTTTTTCGAGAGGATTCCACATTTATGTGTGCATAAAGGTAGTAGCAATGTGAGTGTTGTATGTAGGTCATAACTTCTAAAACGCATGTAATATTTTAAACAGTTAGCTCTCGCATGTCGAATTAATTTCTGCATTTATTTCCTGTATTGTATGTAACCCATTTAAAAGATATTTAAATCATTTGTTCAAAGGTCTCCCAACGATAGACTTAAAAAGTCCTTTTCCAGAAGCTAGCAAAGGAATGTTCGATAATCAGGAGGCGTCGGGGATGAAAGAGTCTCCTTTATAGCACTCTCATCCTTTCCAGTGGAGACAGGATTAGTAGATGCGCTAGTTAAAACCCCGGGAAGTGTCATGTGCTAAAAGACAGTATAAATCAAAATCACAGATGTTTGATGAAAATGAAAAAAGAAGCACTAGAATATTATGTCGATGCAAAACAGACAATTCACTCTTACAAACAAACTCGCAATTGGAGTATGAGGGCGGGTAATAATGTTTTCTAATCGGGTCATAGTGTTTGGTAAGCTAAGGCTGAATGTCTTCCATCTGGAGAAATGATTGCAAGTCTCCAAACGCACACAGAAATTAAACTTCAAGCTGATTTAATCAAAACGGTGGAATATTACATTACCGTACAAAGCCATGGCATCAAATCTTTGTGTCCTAGGTCTCTGTTATTAGTGTGTCGGGTTTCGATGGAGGTTCTGGTCACAGAACTTATTAAAAAAAGTTCACGAATACTCTGAATGAATTTTGACACTGATAAATTCTGTTTTCTCATTTGTACCGCACCAAATCCGAGATTAAAAATAGTAAAATTCCTTGGTAAGATACACTTCCATCGTGCAACAACGTGTTTTGTAGGCAAATTAAGTTTACTTTCGCAAAAGAAAGAACTGATTTTACTGTTTTAGAAATCATTTGAATTTTAGAGGAAGCAACTCAATTGCAACCAACAATATTTTACATTGAAATTTTTTCCATGGTTGGCTCATTAATGATATATTGTAAAGTGCAATTCTTTGGCTGAAAGTACCTTAACACAAAAATTTTTCGTTTGTGGAGCTTCTGCAAGGATATGCAAGTCGAAAGAGATTGTAATTAATAAGAAGAACCTCGGCGTTTGCTTATATCGCCGGAACGCATGGATACAATGCTCTGAATATTTACTTCATATAGATTGTTGCCTTCAGATTCGAAAGTCAGATGAAATGGACTAAGAAAATGTGAAAGAATGTTCAGTTAATATCCAAAAAAGTCAAAGCCGACATAGCTTTAAGTGCAGACAAACCTAAAACAGCATCTGGTAATGCAAATGACGGAAGCACTGCCCGCCTGTTTTTTGGAAATTCGGAGCTAAGCGCAGATATTCAAGAAGAAGATGTGATTGACTCGAATTATAAATTTTGCGATGTTAAAGTTATAGTTTCTGTAGCCAATTTCGATTCTCTTGCGCAAGGGACAAGCAAATTATGCATGAGCCTCTATTCATGGTATTACATGTCTGTTTCTGTGCAAAAAACTCTTGTATTAGGTGGCTGCAGATGAAATGGCCGATTTAGCAAGGAGACAAATTTGGCTACAATTTTAGTGTATTATGTTTTCACTAGGTGGTGCAAATGATATGACATATTGAAGTATAAATACTGCTACCTTGGTTTATATAAAAATTTCTGTTTTGCACTTCATAGTGATCGTAAAAACAAAAAAAAAAGTGAACATGGAAGTAAATCAATAACGGCTACTTTTACTATACGAATACAAATTAGAGCACAACTCAATAGAAGCAACGAGGAATATCAACAGCGCATTTTGGCCTGGTACAGTTAGCGGACGAACGGCGGTGGTTCGAAAAATTTCGATCCGGAGATATTGGCTTTGGAAATGAGCTACGTGGACACCCAGGACAATCCATCGATACCGACGATCTGCGTGCATTAGTGGAGTCTGACTCCCGCCAAAACATAAGGGATCTTGCCGAGAAATTAGTCCTTCACAATTCGACTGTTTGCCGCCACTTGCAACAACTCGGAAAAGTGATAAAGCTTGACAAATGGGTTCCACGCGATCTTACCGGGCAAAACACGATGTATTGAATGGAGATTTCGAATTCTCTTCTCTCCCGCAACAAAAAGGAATCGTTCTTGCACTGAATTGTGACCTGCAATGCAAAGTGGATTTTACACGATAATCGTCGCCGATTGGCCCAGTGGCTGGATGTCGATGAAGCGCCAAGAAACATGCCGAAACCAAGTCTTAAGGCAAAGAAAATAGTAGTAACTGTTTGGTGGTCTGTAGCTGGAGTTATCCTCTATTCATTTCTGCAACCTGAGGAAACCATCAATGCTAAGTTTTGCTATGAGACTCTTCCTCACTCTTCATATTCACCAGACCTCTCATCAACACATAACCATTAAACATTTGGATCACTTTTTGACAGGAAAAAAGATTTAATAACGAAGCTGCTGTCAAAATGCGTTTGAGGAGTTTCTCCAAACCAGAAACTCGGACTTCTACAAAACTGGAATAAATGTACTTGTATCTCGTTGGGAAAAGTGTGTAGTTTGAAAATTGTCTTGATAAAAAGATACAGCTGTTTAAAAATTTATTACTAAATCGGCCATTTCATCTGCAGCAACCTAATAAATAGTGTAGATATCATACGATCGGCTGATCTACTTAGTGCATAGCATTCCGAGCAGGCACAAGATGCACGCAATAAAGATTGTAGGCTTTGGGGACATGACACGTGGATGAAAACTCGTATTGCGTCGGATAGAGACTTATTGAAAATGTTATTGATCACATCTGAACCTTAAAAGTAATGGTAACAACTTAAAAGTATTACAGGTAAAACCCTTAAAACGACAGGGAAACTTCCCTCTGAAGTTTCGAGGGTCGCGAGGTAATTATAATTATTCAAAATATAAGCATTCAAGGTTATATTACGGAGGAATATTCAAACACAGATTTAGTGACAACTACTAGGCTAGAGCTTTTATTGTTTTCGTTATTTACATACTCAAGCTTCATTTAAGATAATTATTTCCTATCTAAGTTCCTGTTAGTCTCATTTGACAGTGACGTTGATCATTGATATAATCGCTGTGTATTAGAGCATGTAAATATATTAAATTTAACTATTCTAAAATATATATCAAACATTTTTTCTGATTTGAAAACTAGTTTTACTGTAATTTGTGTAGGCAAGGGGACCCCCTTAAGAATTTATAGTTTGTGATAATCAAACCTGAAGTTTAAATGGACTACGATACCAGAGTTTTTCAATAAATTTCATGAACTTTGCTTCTATAGTTTTACGAAAATTTACTGTAATGCTCCAACGGACCGACCGACAGACATGCGTGATTTTCGTGAGATTACGTTTTATTCCTTTAAAAAGTTTCATAAGTAAAATTCACTGTAAAAGGCCACGGAATATAGAAAAAGATATCTCATTTTGTACAGCTAGCTTGTTCTAGACGAATCATTGTGCGTCGGTGCCAAAAAAGTTCAGAGTAGTATCGGGAGATCACGCTCAGCTTTTTTCGTGTTTCATCTTTTGGATGATTCCATCATCATTGAAACTTTTGTGTGACATTGAAATTGCGACTTTTATTATTTTTTTGTTGCCACTAATGGACTAAATTTACCATAAACCGAATCAATTCTGGTGAGATTCGGTAATTGCTATGCTTGTAAATAAATTCTACTTTCTCTACCTTCATCTCGCACATTTACGTCTTACATTACGATCGTCGTCTTTTAATTTCCTTCCCCTTGGAAGCCTGTATCACCTAGATTTGTAGTATTCGGATATGTTTGTTGATTTGTCTTGCAATTTATCTTTTTTTACGATATTGAAATTCTTGTAAAATCCTCATTTCGAAAAAAGAGATGATATGTTGCCTAGAAATTTGAAACCCATTGCCTCTATTTTCACTTACGTCATTTTGAAATTCATGAATTTATGATAATCAAAAAAAAATCAAGTAAGTTTATTATTGCGTTCAGTGTTAAATTTATTCCCTATAAATCTGCGCTGTGGCAGACAAAAACCTACAATGCTATAGATTTAGGATACCTTCGGGACCAAGAAGTCCAACATGTTTGCAAGTCATGGGGTTTGAATTTCATTCATAAAACCTAAAGGCGTAAATAACTTAACTGTTTAATGGGATTAGTTTGTATATATTTATATACAAAATCCACCCTGGGGCATTTCAAAGTTATGTGTATTTTATACTAATAAATATAAAATTATTTTTTTGCCAGTTCGAATGAAATTCCGTCGTTCCCCGACTGTTTCGTTGAAACGTTCTCATACGAGTTTCGACAGGTGCAATCTTCGGTGTGTGATTTCGTTCTTTCGCGAAACGCGTATCTGAACATTACAAGGAATGGCAGGAAGGGGGAACGACGGAACTTCGTTCGAGGAATAAATAAACTACGTTTTCGGCCCTGTTGGGCAACACACGGAGTATTGTGAAATAAAATTATTTGATAACTAGTTAACCAGTTAAGTGTGCTTGTCGACTATATCCGTCATGGAGGTGTGGCAGAATTTTGTGTCATGACGAATGTATCCGTCATGCGTAAAAGTTTGTTACATTTTGATGTTTAAATTGTAATTTTGCCAAAAACTGAATTTTATTCGTAAATTTAAACATTTCGAAAATGTTTAGAGGGCAAGACGAAATGAAACAAGCAAATAAAGATTATAAATAATTTGAGTTGAATTCATAACTTCCTGAGAGCTAACTTGTAAAGAGTGCAGTGTCACTGGATCTTTGATTTCTCTATCTGCGGTGATTCCTGGAAAGAGCTCGTGTGTGCGCTATTTCACTGCTTTTTTTTACTGGTTTTTTGTGTTGTCGGATACCAAGCATTTAAAAGCATGTTTGCTTTGGAGGAGGCAATTTTTTCCGTTCATTATGTATAAATATGAGTTCATATTAAACGACTGTTTAAATATTACTAATAAAAAAGGTTATTTTCTAAAATAAAGTCGTCTTTTTGACCCAATATTTCAACAGCGCCACTTACTCTGTTTTTGACGACTATACCCGTTATCGCTTGATTATCGCCACACACACTGGTGTGCGCTTCGCCCGAAGGTTACAGTTACAGGAAGTTACAGTTTTCGTTTCGCTGTTATACAAAAGTTCCCTATGAGATCGAGTGAGGGCATTTCTCTAAATTGTTTGTGTAAATAATAAAATGAAATAATTTAATTGATATTCGGAGGAAATAAAATGTTTTGTATGAAATTCCAGCCCACAAGCATTCCAAACCCTAGAAAAATAGTTGCCTCCACCATTTTAGGGTTCAGCTCAGTCGACGGCACCCGCGATTTAATTATACTGTACTATTGTACACAACTGACTGCGTTCTATTCTTTCTGAACTCTTCTATTTCTAAAAATCGGGGACTTTAACGTACCATACGTTAGCATAGACACGACACGTTTATCGTGCCATGCACGCAACAATATTTCCTGTTTGCCGTAAGCAATTGTTTCTCTTATCCTTAATTTCAGTGATTTCATGGAAAGTGTTATCCCTTTTCTATTTCTCATTACCGTTCCGGTTAAATGACATTTCAAATCAAATAATTTCGCCATGCATGATGCTGGTATAGAGTCTACCGGTATATAAATGGTATCCATCGGGTATTGACTGTTGTAGATTATTGTACAAATGTAAGACAATCCGGCTAGTAACTGGTAAATCGGGATAAATTAATGCGTTTGTCGTTTATTTTCAAAAACATGGGAGAAATTTTTAGACATATCCAGTCGCTGAGTCGGATAATACATGTAGACGGAATTTGTTTTTTTTTACGTTTTAAATGAGATTCTTCCTTTGAATCCAACATGCGGGTACATTAATGATTTATGTACTAATGATGTCTACATTTTTTTTCCAAATAGTTGAGAGAATTGGCAATTTTATCCACGGAAATTCTTTCTCTATTGCCCGTTTCTGGCGCGATATCTATATGCACTGCCTAAAATATTTGCAAAAATCGTTGGCCTTTAAAAATATTACTGTAAAATAAAATTTACGCATGGAATTTATTGGTTCAATAATCTTTGGTGTCATGCTTTGGCATTAAACGCATGTTGATAATTATACTCAGATATGCTCTAAGTTCAGTAACTGTAACCTCATACCAATTATGCCAATGAATGGACAGAGGCTTCATGCCCGCCCATTAGTTTTTGAGCTTGAAAATTTGTTTCTCTCGCTATTTTACTAACAAGCTAATCCGTGAAAAATAATGAAAATACTGCAACATTCATTCGGAACTTGCGGTCCTTGTCCCTTATCTCGTAAAAAATCGATGGAATTGGAATGGGTGACGTTTGGAGAGACATTTTGCTAATCGCTGTTTTGCTCCGTTTCATTGATACTTTCAGAGATTGATTCCGTTTTAACGTCTGCTTCCTCTGAATATGGCCGTGTTCTCTGACTCATCACTATTTTCGATGAAGATTGACACAATCTTTGAAATCGTCCTTCTATGTCGCGCAATCACTATTATTACTTTCAAATACATTATCACGCACTGTTTTACATCGACTTTGTCGTTTAGCCATATTCTTTCAAAAAAAAATCGTTTTATATGTAGAATTTGAAATTACTTTCTAGTTATGCTGCGACTTCAAACTATATGTCACGGTGGATTTGAAAAAACTAAAACTAAGCCCTTAAGTTCAAGACAAATTGTCTGTTTTAGACTCGCTGCTCTGTAGCTCCTATATAATCTCATTTAGACCAAGATTGAAACATAGTCGGATAAAACTGGATACAGGATGTGCCAGAACACAAATCGATGTCGAGCCACTCTTTACATAGGACACCCCAGAACGAAAGGCGATATTCAATCATATTCTGCATAGGACCGCAAAACGCTACGAAACTAGAACAATCAATTTAAACTTATTGATAAGTACATAGAGTGCCAGTAAAACAATATTATAGAATTATATTATCTACGGATAAAAGCAATTTCAGCTCGACGCGTCGAATTCGATTCAGATTCGATTCATTTCGAAAAACAAACAAAACAAAAAATTAAAAAAAAACCTTAAAAATAAACAGAAAACAAACAATATCATAACAACAAAGGCAGACAAGGAGAACACAACAGTACTAATAAGCAAAGAAAACATCAGAAAAATCGAGAAATTCATTAAGGAAATGAAATGCAGGAAAATTAGAAAGGATCCTTTCGGCCAATATCAAGCAAAAATCAAAGAGGCAATAAAAAGGGCAACGAAAATAGTAGACCCAAAAGTTGCGCACACGCTGATATCAATGAATCCTTCGACACCACCACTTATTGCACTACCAAAGCTACAAACCGGACACACCAATGAGGTCCATAATTAATTACAAATCAGCCCAGAATACAACCTATCCAAACACAGCAAAAATGTTAAGATACGCCACGGAGCTGATTGACAGATTAAGCAACATGAACTGAACAGAAAACACCAAACTAGTATCATTCGATATCAAAGATCTACATCCATCAATACCGGTTACATAAACAATTAATTTACTGCAAGGTGCACTACTTGACAAAAAGAAAGATAAAGATTTTTCGACACAGCTCACAAACCTCCTCAAAACGACATTACTACAAAACTACTTCCGGTTTAACAATAATATCTATAGACAAACAAACTTATTAGGATTGGGAAGTTCAACATTGAAAACCTTCACTCAAACCCTAGAGTAACAATACATGGAGGAACTATCATCAAAGTTGGGAGTGATATTTTTTGCAAGATACGTTAACGGCATAATATCTATAAGACCAAGAATAACGAATAAAAAATTCTGGAATACCTCAACAAACAACACAAACAGCAAACATCCAACAGCATGAAAACGCAGCAATAATACAATTATAAAAGTAAGACTGATATTATATTTATAAGACAATAAAAAGACTGGAGCGATACCCCAAAAAGACCAAGCTTACAGGTAAGAATTAATCACGATATACACGATAGCAGAAAATAATGGATACAAAAAAACGTGGTGAACACGATAAGAAGGAACTTTAAAAAAAAAACACCCAAAAAGTACAGAAAAGAAGAACATAGGGACAGGAAATTTTTGTCAACATTAACATACACGGGAAAAACAATTTCAAATTGGCGAAGTTGTTCAAGAAATACAACATCAACATGGCTTTGTTTGGGTGATTACAAGTTAACGAAGTAAAGAAGTTAACTTGTATTATGTAAGTATTACTTCGGGCTAGGCCTCTTATTACTTCGCCCTAGGGCGCCGTCAACCTAGAGAAATCTTCCCCCAGTGGGAGGGGGCAGGATGGAGGAGGACTGCTGGAAAGGAGGCCCCCCTAGACCCCGCGCCCAAGGTTATCCATTGTACGTTTTTTGGCAGTAAGTATTGCCCGAGAGTAATGTGCCACACAGGTCCATTTGTCGAAACTTTTCAGCATTTATCCGACCAGATTGTCTGGAGAAAGCTCTCCCATCACCTCCCACAAGTCCTGCCGCATGCTGTTCCACCTTCTACAATTGAAGAAGGTGTGACATGCGTCGTCCCCTTTCCCCGGGGCAGAAAATGCAGTCTGGGGACCGTGATTTACCAATCTTGTGCAAGTAAGACTGAAAATACCCATGCCCGCTAAGAAGCTGGGTAAGGTAATAATCAGTCTCACCGTGCCTTCGATTTAGCCACGATCCCACGTCCCCTATAATACGGGCAGTCCAGCGGCCATTAGAGTCGCCTTCCCAGGACTGTTGCCACTCGAGTATTGTGCGCTGCCTCTCCTCTCGGTTGACAGCATATCTTGAGCCCTCCACTTTTCGGTCATAAATTCTCCTTCTCTCCCTAGCAAGGAGGTCGATGGGTATCACTCCTGCGATCACCAGCACCGCCGACTCAGAGACAGTGCGGTATGCAGACGCAACCCGCAAAGCTCCTCGTCTTCTGAAATTTATAAAGCCAGACCAAAGGCAATTTGGAAAATAGGACAAGTTCAAGCTAAGAGCAATATTCATAACTAGTAAAAATAACCACTTGACATCCAACTGAGCTGGTAGTGCCAATTGATGCGTCCCGGCCTGTGAGTTGGCACCTGACGAGAAGCGGCAGGGACGCGTGTTCGAAACCAGCTTGAGCTCTCTCCACCTTTCTCAATATTCGACAAATTTGATCAGAACTTCCGCACCCATGAGTCTTCGCTGAGTTAGCTTAGCAAGGGTATAAATCACTTACAATGTTGTAAGTGAAAATGGAAAAATTGAACTACCAAAAACTTCTGAAATTGATAAAACAATTACCAAAAGCAGCCCAAGAAACTTACAATATATAAACGCAAACCAAATAAAAGAGTTGCTGTGCCAACTTCTAACCAAAATTTGTGTAAGTGGATGAAATCAATAAAAACATGTTACCGGAATCTATTAAATTTTATAACAGCGCAAAATTAGGAGTTGATATGTCGGATAAAATGGCCAGAAAATACACAAGCTAATTCGCCTAGATGCGCCCTCCAAACTACTGTTTGCTTGCCGATTTGACTGCCATAAATCTTTGGAATCTTTACGAAGCAACGACAGGTACAAAAAAAAACAACCAAAAGACTTCTTGTTTCAATTAGCAGAACAGTTTTCCACCAAAGAAAGACAAACAAAGCAAGCAACTTCATCAAATGCAACAACCCATGCTTAACATGCGCAAAATTGGTCAAATAAAACTTTGCCATAATAACAAAACAAATAATATATGTGACAAATGTCAAAAGTATGTTTACGGAAGATGTAAAGCCACTTTCATTTGCATAAAATGGACAAATAATAATGCATAAATAATTTTTTCCCTAGTGAAGAAAATTTCTTTTATTGTTAATATGTACAAATAACCTGTTTTAAAAGTATAAATAATATTAAAAAATGTTTCAAATTGATTACATCTTTTACAATCCAGTTGTTTTGAAGTCAAGTTTTTGGGCAATATATGTATATACTAACTTTCAGTCTTTCTAGTGCTTAAAATGTTGATGATTAATAGGTTAATCCACTCAATTGCTACCATTAGTTTTTGATAATATGGAGCTAATCATTTTCCGTTTTAAAATCTTTTGTACTACTTTTAAAATACCACAAAATCAATTTTGTCAACAACATTCAAAGTTGATGCTATTCAATACAAGTCAATCTTGACTCCCTTTTAACTCTCCCTCTCTATTTTCAGTTCGTATGCTTCGAGAAGAGCTTCAGCTTCTCCAGGAACAAGGCAGTTATGTTGGTGAAGTTGTAAAGCCAATGGACAAAAAGAAAGTCCTTGTGAAAGTGCATCCTGAAGGAAAATTCGTTGTTGATATCGATAAAAATATTGATATCAATGACGTTACTCCTAATTGTCGAGTTGCATTACGTAACGAGAGCTACACCCTGCACAAAATTCTACCCAATAAAGTAGATCCATTGGTTTCCCTTATGATGGTGGAAAAGGTTCCCGATTCCACATACGAAATGGTGGGTGGCCTCGACAAACAGATCAAAGAAATTAAAGAAGTGATTGAATTACCTGTGAAACATCCCGAACTTTTCGATGCATTAGGTATTGCGCAGCCGAAAGGTGTACTTCTGTACGGACCTCCGGGAACAGGAAAAACCCTTTTAGCAAGAGCGGTAGCCCATCATACTGAATGCACATTCATTCGAGTTTCCGGATCCGAACTGGTACAAAAATTCATTGGTGAGGGATCACGTATGGTTCGGGAGCTTTTCGTCATGGCACGTGAACATGCTCCATCGATCATTTTCATGGATGAAATCGATTCGATTGGTTCGTCACGTATTGAATCGGGATCTGGTGGTGACTCTGAAGTACAAAGAACAATGTTGGAACTTCTCAATCAATTAGACGGCTTTGAAGCAACAAAAAATATCAAAGTTATCATGGCTACAAATCGAATTGATATTTTGGATCCGGCCTTACTACGTCCCGGCCGAATTGATAGGAAAATTGAATTCCCACCACCAAACGAGGAAGCCCGTTTGGATATTTTGAAGATTCACTCGCGCAAGATGAATTTGACTCGTGGAATAAATTTGAGAAAAATAGCTGAATTGATGCCGGGTGCATCAGGTGCTGAAGTGAAAGGCGTATGCACGGAAGCCGGTATGTATGCTTTGCGAGAACGCCGTGTACATGTTACTCAGGAAGATTTTGAAATGGCGGTGGCTAAAGTCATGCAGAAAGATTCAGAGAAGAATATGTCTATTAAGAAGTTATGGAAGTAAATTTATTGATAATAATGAAATATATGTTTGTCCTTTTGTAAACGTTTTTGTTCATTATTTGCTCTTTATTATTTCAATCCTTGAATAAATGGAATTCATATATCGAAACGATTTTTTAATTTATGGATTAATGGATGAAGTAGTTATAGATTATGTCCAAAGTTTAAGAATAACTGCTTGAGGAGTTTATGCGTTAATAATAATTACGCTTTGTTGGACTGAGTGAATTGATCTTTCATTGCTTCAGCGAATCTGATTAACTACTAAGTAAGTTGAAAATCTTTAATACAAAAATGACACACGTTACGTTAATTAAAGATAAATTAAATATATTAATTAAATTAATATATAATAAGATATGTTTACTTAATTAAATATATTTACTATTCGGGGTAATCTCCTAGGAATCCTGATATCATTCATTTACTTCATTTTTGGTGGAATTGTCTTGTTGACATTTCAAACGACTATTAACGGTCATCAACTTTCCAATCGACTTCAGTATCCGACTGCAGTAGGAAAAGTTTGCGGCGCAGATGAACGGCATAGAGAGCTGAATAGGGTGTATGACCCGAGTCCAATCTTTAAATATTCCCACCGTCAAATCACTTTCGAGAGTCGATTTTCACTTCTTTAAAGCTGACCTGTTTCATGTATCCGTAAATGACCCTGGCGTCAAATAGTCTATTGTCCTCGTTGTACGTAGGTATTAAAAATATTGCTATTGGATCCCACAAACTAAAGCCATTTTTCTGGATGCATTTGGTTGTCAATGCAAACATCGACAGACAGATCGAAAAAACATTATCAAATATATTTGTATATTTACTCAATAGCTGTTAAATACAATGAGAAAATTCCCATACACAAAATAAAATTCTACTAATTTAGTTGACACCCGTTAGAGCGGGAGTTTGTTCCAAGTGCTTTCACTGTTTTGTGCAAACACTGCTTCTCGGTAGTAAGTATCAAGTTGTAGTAAAAATTTTCGCGATATCCTTTCGCCAGTTGTTTGCTTGTATAGAATGCAAGCATTTAAGGTAGGCTAATATGCATGTTGAAAGATGTTTGTTAGGTTATCTATGAAATTTATATTTTGTACTATCCTTTTCATTCATTCAATTCGCCAAATCCACGCTAAACTTTGTACTTTTATAAGAAGCAATTATTTTAAGTATGAAATTATCCTCTTTTTTTAGAAAAAAAAAAGTGTTTTAACTTGTTTTCACGAATTGCCAGAGAAAAATCATTTGACGTGTGAAGAATTGTTGAAAACATTTTATTTTGTTTCTGATCCCAGGTTTGAATAATTTCTTCTCTTCCGAAGGTGTAATTGGTACACAGGTTGAAGTTTTTGAAAGAATTTTTGCTCAAAACTTTATTGTTCGAAAAATTATTCTATGATTAGTTACGTTTGCCAAGTTCCACGTCCTTCAAAACCTTTCAACGTCCAACGCCAAACGAGAACATCATGATAATGAAACATCATTAATTATTAAAAATGCACCCGACACACCGTTCGCTCTGATGTTTATCTTAAATTTTTTGCTGTGGGGTTCTCCGGGTTAACGCGCTTTTTGAATAATTTAAATATCAGTCCAATCTATTGACGTTTCAATACTCGGATCTTTCTATTTACATTCGTTTTCGGAACTAAGGAACAATCTTATTCAATTCAACAATTCATAACTCACACACAATACAATCTTTGTCATTACTCTTAAAATACAGATCTCATAGTCAGTCTTCAATACACATATCATTTTCACTAACAGTATCTTCGCCTTCATTTGTTCAAAAGCTACACTCGAGCAAATTAAGCCCCAGATGCAATACTACGGGACTGCGATCTTGGTTGCTTGGCAAGGCAATGTTCAAGAACGTAAGAAGAGGTTTGCAGTCAAAGGAGTTCAGGGTTTGTGACGCGTGTGGCGGCAAGACGACGCGTCACCACTAAAAATACAATGAAAAAGTACAATTCAAAGAATGAAAATAACACCGGTTGCTAATTGCCGGAATGGCGGCATCCACGGAGAGTCGGCGGAGGATGGTGAGGAAAAGCGGAAGATGGGTAATGAGGATGAGTCGACTCCTGCAGCCCTTTCGCGATTCTGGAACATTGATTTCGTGGTCGGCAATAGACTTTCCTCGAGTTATTCGCACGAAAAGCGAATAGAAAACAGTTGCACGATTAAACTGAGAATCTGAATGTCAAGTAAGAAGCGCAATTTCGGGGATTCCCGTAACTATCAGAAGACACGGTTGGAGATCACTATGGACACGCGATGCTTTTCCTTCAAAGGTTGAACAACGAGAGAGAGAATAGAAGGATGACAGCTGACGGCTGTCACTGAAAAAAAAACCAAAAATGGCGCGATTGGAAAAGGGCGCGATCGAAAAAGGGCGCGATTGAACGAGTCGCGACTTAACAGTTTGGTTGCGTATTTATTAAGAGAGCTATAAAGACTATAGTTAGTTCACGTTGTTGACAAGAAAACAGCGACATCTAAAAATGAAGTTCACTAAACTGTCTCATTCTATATGTGCAATGCAACATTCAGCCCTGCGTTGGCTTCAACGTGCAGCTTATATGACATAATATGGTAAAATGGTATATGGATGGTATTAATACATACGAAGAAACGGGAATTGGAGTATTTAGGTCTGGCATCAAATATTCCCAACCGATAAGAAGTACGTCAAGTATCTTTCTAGCTGTAATCTATGCCATCACCGTAAGCACGGAACTCAACACTTAGCTCGGACAAAGGATACATAGGTAAACCTTAATCATATTAAACATATAGCCACTATATTTTAAACTAGCAGTCTTAAGGTCCTAGCATTATCAGCGATAAAATGGAACATGGTTCTAGATACTTGTAATGGACTCAAAAAAGTTGAGTGCGACCAGTAGGGTTACCTTTTTATCGGGGCTTCAGGAGTAATGAGTAGGCAGAACAGCCAGCGAGAATGGACAGCATTTGTCGTTCCTGCACCTTTTAGTGCAACTTAAACTACTTTCATTTAGATATTACACATTCATTCGAGGTTTAAAGGGATTGAGAATGAAGATTGCAATAGGATCTGGAGAAGACTTTCCGGGCTTAAAATATCGAAGTTTGTCCTTAATGTATACGATGAGAAGAAGGTTCGAGCGTTATAGTAACGGACAAGAGATAACAAAGGATACTTACTAGGAACTTCACAGGACATTACAAACTCGGTGCACATCTTAAGAAAATGAGTTAGTTAGAGTGCAGAGGAACCAGTGCATCTAGTAGAATAGTACGGCGCACAGTCCTCAAAGAAAAGAGAGAAGCTAAAAAGATGCTTTCTTGACGAGTAGGAGTTGGAACGACTGACACTAAAGCCGATTATTTACTTTCATAGAATGATCAATGAGTTTGAGTTGGTTTAGGTGCACCAACATGGAGCGCAATAAATCTTTTAAAGTTGATGTACGATGTAGTTGATGTTGACCTACTATCCTTCAATCATCAAATTAATGCCTAGAAAATCGTGCGGTAAATTAAAAAAAAAGTGTTAAAAAAACTAAGAATTAAAAAACTTTGTTTCATTACTTAAAATTCGTCATGTAGCCGATCTGGTAGGTTTAGTGTTAATTACAAAAAACTTCTAAAATCGTGCTATAGTTTTGAAGAAACCCTAATCTAACATGGGATACGGCTATCGGCTGGTCGTAACTGCATATATAATAGCCTATATAATAGGTATGGATAACAACAGTGAACTGTCTCCCTTAAATAAACAAAATATATTTTATTATTTCTCCCGCTACAATAAATTATTTTCTATAATACTCTCAGATTTCGCCGTTGTAAGTCAGTATACTTACCAAATCCCTAGCAATTCATAAATATAAATTATACACAACATTTTCTTGTTACTTTTATTTTTAGCTAATAGTTCTCTTTCAACAATAATGTATAGTATAATTCAATACTGCTTAGTCAGAAAAAATACTTTGCTGAAGACATTGTTTCATTTCTCTCTTCTTTTTTTTTTAAATATTTTCATTTTTATTTGTGCAGTGTAGAAAAACATTTCGAAAAGACAAACTAAAAATATTATAAAGTGAAAAGTGACTTTCTGAAAATAATAATAGTCGCTTAGCATTTTAGTGCCGTAAGAAAAATATTTTTTTTAATTAATTTGATTTTAGTAGGTTGTTTGGATGTTTCGTTAATGCAATAGTTTCGTACTTGTTATTGTTTTTATGTTGTTCGTATTTTATATATTGAATATTCTATAGAGATATGTTAGATATTTTTGTTTCTGTAATCTTATTCTCTGTTGCTGGCTTAATTATCGCTTGCATTAGAAGTAATCACTAAACGCTTTCGAACTATTTGGTTTTTTGTATGTGTTTTTGTTAGTGATATACAGAACCTACTAACATTAATCACTTATTAAAAGACGTTCAACATATTTTTCGCCACATTGCTTCTTTGCAGGCTAGAAATAATAAATTTCCGCGAGATAAAGTGATCCTTAGCATTATACATAGGCATTTATATATATAAGTATTGTACACAGTCTGCAATAAAGCCCATTCAAGAAATATTCATGTTCACGATACTTTTGAGCTAACAATATTTCAACTTTTTTAGTTACTACAAGCTGTTGGCACATACTACGTAACAATCGATAGTGTATTTATCGGGTATTTTGCGATTGGCCACTACCGTTTTATATGCTAGAGTTAATTGAGGTGTATAACTAGATATTTATATATTGCAACTATTTTCCCTATTTACAAGTAACAAGATTTACTAGTGTTCATATAACGAAATCTTCATCGTATTTCGGCTTGTAGCGGGTTGAGTTACACACAAATTCCAAAAGGAAAGAACAAATGACAGATATTACCTCGTACAATGGTTCGATTTACGATTTTTCTTTTGAACTGCAGTTATTGCAAACAATAGACACTACGAATAAAATGAAAGTTCAATCTAGAAAGACTTGGATATTATAAATATTTCTTGAATGGAAACTGCATATTTAGCGTAGTCTACATGTAACTAGTGATCGAATTTTTTTCTCTTATGTACAAAGGATACGTACTTAATGATAGTTTCCAAAGACGGCACTTTTGTCTAATTGATTTGCATGTTTTCTAACTCTTTTTTCTTTGTATTATTTTAGTTTACATTTCTACAAGGTTAATAGTTTGTCTGATTTCAAAAATAATTTTTTTAGACATAGATGAAGACTTAAAAAGGAGACAATATGAGGTTGAAAAATTGATTTTTATCGCAATAAATTTTTTTAAAAGAAGATAATTTCAAGAAGATTCAAATTTTTGTTCTTTTATTCACATTAAATATTTGACTAGTTTTTAATGAGGTTTCAAACAGAATTTAATTTATCGAAATTGAAATCGCAAACTATATTTGGAGATATGCTAGATCGTTACCTTTTTAATGAGAAACCCTTGAATGTTTTGTTCATCCAATATGAAGTATTGAAGCCACAATAGGTTTTGCAAAAACTTTTGATGTATAGAAGTATTCAAGCAACATTATTGGAGATTTTGGTTTAAAAAGTATCAACCGTGCATTGGCTACTATTTGCGGGAAATATGAAATGTAAAAATATTTATAAAGTTTTAAAATTTACAATTTGAGTGAACAGAAAAGTTCGGAAGCTCTAGAAGCGTTTTGATCTATCGTGGCATTGATGAAAATCATGATTTATGTTATGCTAAAGTTATGCTTAAAATGGACTGATAAACCAGGGAATCTAGTCTGGCGGTATTCATAATTCACACCCCGTAGTATGTGTCTCAAGTAGAAAATATTTCACTTGTGATCAAAGTCTATGAAGAAAATTCGTAACATAACATTTTTTACAAAACCATAGAAGCAGAGGTTACAGAAGTTACAGCTGTGGGACAAGTGAAAAGCATTGTTCTCATATCTAGACTAAAAAGTTTATTGCCTTACGGATCACTGCTGATTTCAGGAGAGAAATAACAAGGAATCATAGAAATGACTTGAGTGTAACACAGAAATGAAACCACAGTCAAAGTTAATCTATTCATGCAGTTATCTCAACATGAATCAGAGAAATAAATATAAAAGTGATTCTATAATATTAATCATTCGTTTTAAGCATTGTTAGAATAACTCTCTCATGATCGATCGAACAGTTCGATGACGTTTTCAAAACATATATATGAAAAATATTCGTAGACTTAAACAGAACATTCGGGGTTAGTATGAGGATAATGGTTCTAACTTTTCTCATTCCATTGAGTAGCGAACAAGCGACTCACAATGTTACAGTAAACGGGTGAACAACATACGTCAGTTCGACATCGAATTCTTTTTCAAATTCAAAATTTTATTCCACAAAATGATTTTGATACTACCATAGACATTTCTGTATCGCACCTAACGGTAATTTGATTCGAAAAATTTATTTGTCAAATTTTTGAAGAATGATGAGCAGATGTTCATGTTAATGCACAACTGACTTTGGCTATGCAAACGCAAATGATTTGTTATGTTAATCATTGAACAGAAGACTTCAATCGAAGCAGCAACACTTTTCGAAATCTTAATGTAGTATCTTGTCTTAAATCGGTCTGGAAGTCAGCTTTACATCTTAAACGTATTTTCGATTGATATTTCGCAATCAATCATATGTGGGCAATAAGGGTTTGTTTCTTCGAGGATGTTTTTGGTAAATTCTAATGACATGAAATTCAGTCCAACAATAATAGAAATGGACGTTCTCATTTGAATAATATAAGAGCGATGGAAGGATGAAATTATGCATTTTATTTTTCTTTTCGCAGTTGCTCTCCAGAAAACCGGATGCATATGAACGTCGCATAAATAGTAATGCTTCCCTTAACACCGAGAATATTTTCCTTTTATTCAGTTATTTTGAATATATTTGACCTCGGAAGAAGATAGTTTCATTAAAATTTAACGTAAATCGTAAGAATTGATTTAAAAGTTGAATCTATCAGCCAAAAACGAATGTGCATAATATGCATAATTTAATATATGCATATCAATATATGCATAATATGCAATTTAACTAAAATATATATAAAAATCATCTCAGCTGTTACGAAATTAAATCTTTAAGGATCGGCCCTGATATTTTAAATATGATTTCATATTTTTAACCCCTTGCCATACGATTTAATTTTTAACTGTGCGTGCCAAAAGCGACACCAAGGTCGGTCACGCGTAGGGACATAAACAACTTGACTGAGCGTACGAAATTGTACAAATCGCAAACGTCTTATGATTTGTATATACACGTGCAGGGTATAATTAACTTTGCAAGATGTTTGATAAATAATTACGATTAGTTGATTCCCACCACGTCTCTGAGACGTCTTGTTTATGTTTGGGCCGGTAGACTTACCACGTTTCTGAGACGTCCTGTTTATGTTTGTCCCCGTATAACTATCACGTCTCTCATACGTCATTGTAAGCTAAGGGGTTAATATAACTTGACATTCCAGAGGAAGGTACTCTTTGTTTAGTCCTTGCTAATAATTGCTAGCAATAGATTGAAAATTGGTCGCTCTAGTAGTTATTATTCAATATTTTCAATGGTAAGAAGCGAAGAAAGTAAGTAAAAGAAAGTAAGTAACATATATCTTCCCCACAGTTTGGATGCCTCAAACAATGTAGTAGGACAAATTAGGCCATTTTTAATTGATATGGACATTCACCCCGATAGTTTGAATATTTAGCTGGAATTGATAAGCTACACATATTTCGATCGCAGCCTCGAATCGCAAAGCGAAAAAGGGGAGAGAAATTTTAAAGGAAGTAGGATTAAGAGTTATTGCCATTTACTCTTTCTGATCTGATCGTTAACTATTTAACCACTAGTTTCAATAATAACAGTTGAAATCGAATCTGCATCTTGTTCCACATATCTGTGCATGATACTGTTAATATGGTGAAAAGAATAACATTGGTCAATGGTAGTTTGCACAACTATTAATGAAGTTTATATTCAGATTGAAATTAACTCTCCGATTTTTGTTTTGGAAGTACCACGTGAACGCTATCAACATTTATTCTAATTTATATTTAAACCTAACTGGTGCTTCCAATGTAAACATATCTCCACATTTCAAAGCCTGAACACAAAACTAAATTATTCGTTTTATTTTACAATCTTTTAAATTTCATTATTATCTAAACTGACTAGAAGCGTGATTCTTTTACTTAAATAAATTTCAAACAGAATAGTTTTTCTTTCATACAATCTTATTCTTGATCTAAGGTTTTTTTTTACAATTGTTTTCACTCAGATAGACAAAACGGACTTGAAATGTTGTAAAAGCTCTCACTGTAAGTGTATATTATTAGATCTTTCATTGTAAATTTTTTTTTATTGACAAAAGGAGGTGTATCAATAAGCTTAGATATATGTTTTAATAAATAAATAAATACTGTAAATAAATATTTTAAATAGAGATCAAAAAATATTCATCATTATATCATCTAAAAAATAGAAGTAACTAAGGTAGCTATGTATGTACCAATATCAGTTATGCTATATAGATTTTCTTATCTTCTCATGAAATTTCTTTGAATTTAACAAAAAGAAGAAATGTGTTTCATTATTCATTCATATTCTTAAGTTCTTCGCCCATTCACTTTACTTACTTAAACTCCATAAATATATATTTAATATTTTTCGGGAAGATGGAGAGTATAATATAGTGTGTCCAAGTCAACCATTTGATTATTTTCATCTTACGTACTACATAATTCTAGATTAATCAAACTTCAATTCGCTAGAACGACTAGATTTCTTTTTAAATGTATCAGCTGCACCCTGTGCAATGAGTAGATGTTCGGATGGGAAATCCCACATTGTTGTGCAATGAAAAGCCATATTAGCTGATGCTATTATATATTCGCAGAGCGCAAACCAACTAAAGGCTGGAAATAAGTGGTTATATGTTAATTGAATTTATTTGGTTAAGAATGTGATAAAGTACTTCCTCGAAACTAAAATAGTAATAGGCTTTATCGTGATGCAACAAAAATCATCTCGTAATAAACTTCAAAATCTGCAGAATATGTTAATTTTCGCGGATCTGATATTGACATAAACAATAAGAGATTGTGCGTAAATAGGGAACCAGTCGTTATTTGTCGAGCAGCAGTCCCATTCGAAACTTCAAGGAATGAAAAAAACGACACTAATAATTAACAAATGTTTGCATTTTGTTTTACATTTTATCGTATTAGGTATATGTCTTTGCTTATCCCGATTTTTAAGAATTTGCCTTCGGCGGGAAATGCTGCTCGAGACAAATCTATCGTAGAAGGTCATTTATCATATATTGCGGATTTTGGATACTATAAACTCAATTAAACATTTGTCGAGTTTATCGTAAAGTTATGCTCGAATTAACATGTAGATTTTAATTCTCTGCTTCAATCTATAAATCTTTTGTTGAGGCTTATCGAATGTTTTCAACTATATATAGCGAGACCACTAATAGTGATATGGTATCAACGCGCACTAAGGCCTCAAGAAATCATGGAAATTTTCCCCTACGTTACCTCATTGCGAGCCAATTCCAATATTCACGGCTCTAAAGTCGTGCTTTGGGTTTGGTAAAACTGCTTGGCGTGTGAATTGCTAAGACCCAATGATACAGTCATTGATTCTCGATATCGAAAGTCGCCAACCACTGATAGCCGCAAATAATCTCTACCATAAGGTGGATTGACGATGTCAAAAAGATTAAATTAAATATTGAAATGCAGCTATAAAAAATAAATATAATCTAATGACTTATTTAGTAGGACATGACAGAGAAAAGGAAATTTTACGATTATTGTTTAAAAAAAAGTGCAAGCAAAGCAAGCCAACATCCATTCTTTGGCAAAATCTATGAGAAAATATTTCTTACGAAAGCATAGAAGTAGAGGTTTATAGCTATGGGACAATTAAAAACCGTAGTTCTTATGTCTAGGTTTAAAATTTATTGACTTCGGATTACTGTTGATATAAGGAAATTAATTAGTAGGATTTATTGAAAAGACTTGAGTGTAAGGCTGTTCATGCAGTCATCGCAACGTTGATTGACGTTGAACTGCAAGGATAATTTTCCCAAAATCGATTGAACTGTGTAATGGCGTTTTCAAAACGTCGCCAGGCACTGAAAGTCGAGAAGCATGATAATTTAGTTGTGCAACATACACGCAAAACGTATTTTCTTAGAAAAAAAAACCTATAAACTGAAAAAATCCTCTATATTCCACTTGCTTCCATTAATGCACCACGCCCTGACCGGTCAGCATATTCGTTGGTATAAAGAAGTCACAAAGAGGAACGCTTTAAATTGCACCAAATATTCCGTGTGTAGAATTCATTCGAACGTTGGAGGAAAGCGGGTACAACAGATGTTCAAAATCTTTAATTTTGATCTTATAACTTGTTTCTACAATAAACCCTCTCGTATTGGAACGAGGAAAGTTTTTATTTTCATTTTCATGGTTTTTTAAGTAAAATATCCTCAAATATACATTCAGATGCACTGACTATCAAGGTGCCCAAGGAGACTCAAAAATAAAATTAAGGCAATATTGGCTCAATCCATGACTCAATAAGACGGAACGAAACCGATATGAGCGTGACACATTAACTTGAGTCCTATTAACCTTATCAAATGCTGCGGATTGAACGAATAGAAGGCTCCCACATGACGATGGGATGGATATTTGTGAGAATCGATATAGCGAATCTGTATAACCAACTTCGAATCTGTATAACCAACTCCAATCGAAGTCCTAACGCAATGGATTTTGTGCATTTAATTCTTAATGCAAAGTGTTGTTAATAGATTTAATAAACTCACTTGTTATAATACAAAAGAAATATAATAATTAACGGGAATACAATATGTGGAGAGCATATTTTGTTTTTATTAGGATAAGTACATGTACAAAATATTTCACCCGTCATTACTTTTCTATTCATAAAGTCGTAATTAAGCACATTGAATGAAAAACTCATTATCTACAGAAGGAAATTCAACACCTATTACCTACAAGTTTACTGTACACATCTCCTAATTCAAACCCCCCACCCTTCTAATTATCCCTATGTTTTTTAATAAGTTAATATTATACCGGAGGTTAAGAGTCTTCCTCCAGTCAGCAATGAATCAGGACTGAAAAATTCAGTTTTTATTAAATGTAGAAACATAAAAATTTGTTTGTCTTGTCTATGTATAGATTGACAATCTGTTTTTAATGCTAAGCTTTTAACATTTTATTAGAGGGGATAGGTTGGACAGCAATTCGCAAGAGTGTTCTCGTTTGTTATACATAATGCCTATTGTCAAATGTGAGTTCTATTTTCGTCCTTTTTTCGTTGTGAAAATCGCTTCTCTAGTCTCAATTAAAATACATCTTTCGTCTATAGGTCGATCATAACGTGCATACCAAAGAAGCCCGGTAAAGATAGTCTTACGACTTAACTTGTAACGTTAAGGCATTTTATAATTAGAACAGTTTCATTTATTATTGTAAGAACTAATGTTGTAGTGTATTGTATTTTAAGAACTAACACAATGCATTTCATGCATTGCGAGTAAAAACAGGTAGAACAGAAATGAACAGTAGATAATTGCTTAAGCTCTATTGACCCGGTGTACAACCTTTTGTAAACCTAACTTGCATACACATATATTGTAATAGTAGAAAAAGACAAGTGATTAACATCACTCGCATTTCAAGCATGGAACACGTTTCCGTGGCTGCGTAAGATTAGCTCCTGCTTCGTAGGTGCCAAGAAGTATGTTTTTTTCCCTTAATTCATCTATGCACCATATGCGCTATGCAATGTCCAGCCAGAAACTAAAAACCCAGATGAGTTTGATCAAAAATATTTCAACTATTCAATAAAGTATCTTTGATTGCGTTAAAGTTTTTTCTACATAATCGTACTAGCGATTGTATCATATGAACATTTGTTCATTGAAACTCAAAAGGAATAACCGACATAGACATAGATATTCCAAATGTAAAAACTATTTTTGCCTACAAATTTTCCAAAAAGTAGTACAAATCATTTATAGATTTATAGTGATTTTCTTTTTTATCATTTTCAATGCATGCTATTGTCGTGAAGAATGAAAATTAATTTATGAAGAATACCATTTGTTTAATGTTACCATTAAACTTGCCACAATGGTATCACTTTGGAATTTATATACAAGAGCATGGGATTGGCAATTGGAATTTAAATTGATTAAAAGCCTTAATAAGAGATAAGTTGGTGTCGTGATAGAAAAACCCGATAATTCATAACCTAGCCCCTATGTGGACTACCAAGAATTTCATAATTTCAAACACATTTGACCAGCAGATTTCTTTGCTTCGTATTTGAGGACTAAACTGGAAAATCTGGTAAAGATGATTTTTAAATACTTAAAATTTTACCCATAAAAACATTGTTGAAATTTGTACGAAAGAGACCTTCTTCCGATGTGAAAGATTTCTTCCATTGATGAAAGAAATCCCTTAAGTTGTCTAACAGGAACTTGGTGTATATTCAATGTTATTTGAGAACGGCATGCCTAATCATTCAAATCCATACACAGTGATAACAACGTTTTTAAGACATTTCTTTTATCATTAATTAATTAGATATCCGACATATTATTATTATTAATTAAATATCCGACAGAAGTATTATCTTTGTATACATTGTACCCATTACCTTATTCTGTGTACTATTTCTTCTATACTCAGCGTTCATTCTGTACAAAAAATGAAATTAAAATTATCACTTACCCAAATCGTGGCAAAGTAATCGATGCTTTAAGAAGAATAATATCAAACCAATTGTGCTTGCTATCGAAACGCCAAATAATCTTTTCTTCCACTTTAACGAGACTTCTTGTTTTGGTGTGATTGTTTCTACAGTGTGTAACAATTGATATAATTTAATTGTAGCAAGCATATGACAGAGCGATACAATCATAAATACAATGAATACTTTTTCGTGAATTGCTATAATTAAAAGAAAATACAAAGTTTTAAAGACAACTTAAAGTAAATATTTAATCTACTCACGATAATTTTCCCGATTCGAAATATATGTAACGCCACACAGTGAACATATTTCAATAATATTCAGCCAAAAAACCAGATTAATAAGCATATTTCCCCTTTTGGTTTCTTGTACACATTTTAAATTTCGAATAAGCGCTCGATAGTAATTTCGATACACTGCGGCTATAGGAAATCTCGGTCCTATGTGTAGTGCAATACATATTCGCCAAAAATAACGTTGTGGACTTACACCGGTAATTGCACTTATCGATGGAATCACGTTATATACCTAAATTATGAAGAAACATGTTACATAAATTAAGATTAAACAGATATATGTCTACACTATAGATTCTGAAGTAATGAAAACAATCGTCAGTTTGATGTTGTCTTATTATACTAATCTATTTTCGACCGTGAGCTATCGGTCTTCCTCATCGAATCCATGAGTATAGTCGTCTTGGATCCATCAAAGTTAAGAGACAGCCGCAATAGAAATCAGATGTTTACCAAATTCACAGAATATTTAATTTTTTATATTCATATGTTTTAACTGCCACGAAGTTTACATGGGACAAACGAACTCATGAATAACGATACAGGCAGTGGCGAATCTTGTTTATTTAGTATGAATGTTAATAAAACTTAACTATTTGGTTAAAGTTGTGAAACCTTTTTCGTTAATTGGTATTCTGTGCAAGAGTGGTATATTAACAGAATATCTAGGTTGAGTAATCTCATCGAAAACTGATTTCGTAAGTTAAGATTATAAATATACTAAATTATATGGTTTTCACAAATTTTTAAGAAAAATATATTGTTAAGAAGCAAACATTTACAAATATTAGTTATGAAATAAATAACTTTCTGCCAAAATTTTCTCTACTTTGATTGCAAACATAGTTTACTGGCTTGCTGCTAACAGCGACACGTTCCTAAAAGTAGTAAGAAACGTAAGCGATAAAAATTGTGAGCTTATGACAGATACGATTTATCAAGCGAATAGAAAATCTTCTGGCTTTTACTGATTTCGCTTGTGACACATTATCAACATTATCCTATTATATTTTATAATTCCACCATTACTTTCTTCCTTCGGATATAATGGATATCGTAAAATATACCAAATAAGAATGTTATTCACAGTTTTCTTTGAATTTTTTTCTCTTTCGTTTATGAAGAAAACCCGTAAAATTCAAAAGACCACGTGGTTTAAATACAAAAGATTTTAAAGACTACAAATAACAAAGAAGATCTTCAGGGCTATGAAATGTACCCTACCGGTTTTTTGCTAAATATAACTCACAAAACAGTAGATTTTAAAATTTTATAAATTAATCGTGGATACTAGAATTTCCGTCGAGTGTTACACATAACATTACTATTACCATATACGTATGCGGTGAACTCAGTCAATGATAAGGTAAGAGAAGACAAGGGTAGAGAAGGAGAATTTGCAATGGAAATTTTAAATTAATCAAAATATATATAGAAGCAAAGTATTGAGCAAAACGTTGTAGATATAATTCACGAACAATATTTAAATCAGGATATTTATTCGAATTGTCTAGAACGCAAAGTAATGACCTTATTAAACGATTGCAATTAACACCCAGTTCATTTTTCGCTATAATTCTATGCATGTCGAGCTCAATGCAATACAATACATATAAAAAATATCTTGTATAGAATAATGCTGGGTCCCTATATTCAAGGGTATTATGAATTTGGTCAGTAAATCTTGAAATCATTTTGGAAATCACATTATCGCGACTATGAAAATCACCGTTGCATATGCATTTTAGGTTTCAAGCAGAAGTAGTAAGATAAAAATGGAAGCTGGTAAAGCCCTTTGAGGCATTATTTAACATTCAAGTTTGATCTTAGACACCAGACACTGGAGTCTCATTGGAATATAAGCAGAATTTATTGAGAAAGCATGCCAACAAAACTAGCATGTCAATTGTTTCAGCGTTTGTGCATTAGAGAACGCGAGTTTGAAGATCAATCATGATCAGGACGGCCCAAGGAGGTGAAAGATTTTCATCTAACACTTGAAAACTTTCCGGATGATTCCATCAAATGTGGAGTTGCTCCGATTGAAAACAACGAAATGAAGATTCCACAGTGAATGGTATGTTTAGGCTATTAAGGCATTTAGAGCTGTGACTCATTTGGGACTGTTTTGCTTTGATAGTTGTGCCGGGGTTCATGCAATCGTCAAATTACAAATCCAAGGAACCCGAAACTTTCATAAAAATTATGTTTGGGAATAAACGACTCCGAGAAAACTACTCTTGCTCCCTACAATTTCTCGCTTTTAATAGCCGAAAAACACAACAAACTGAAGACACTGTCATTAAACCTTGTTCGTTACTGACCGCTGAAACCTGAAGGTCAAAGCAGATTTAGTCGCATACTGTTATTTGGTAAAACCATTGAATGTCGATTTAATGAAATAGTAGCTGAGGTCGAAAATTAAGAAAACTCCATATATCGAGTGAGAGATTTTAGTGCAATGAGACAACTGATATAGGAATGTTGCCAATTTCTACACTGATTTTCTTCACTGATCGAATGTTAAAGCGACGATAATAGCGTCGGACATATTGCAAATAACTGGCAACTGCTTCAAAAAACATGAAATTCTATTGACAAAGTTTGTCTTGCTATGTACAGATGGTATGATGGCAACAATTAGTTATAATTCGATATTTGCTACCATTTTTTTTTGGGTAGGGAGGTGAAGGCTATTTACGCCCTAAGTATTGGACTCCCAGTAGCCCAACGGACATACTGGACTACCGACTAAGCACCTCCCCTATCAACCGGAGCGCCTAGCCTGGAACCGTTTGACACATTGTTTCGTGCTAGGTCTCCCAATTTTACGTCTTTTGGCTCCTTTGGGTTACAGGGCTTCTTTCTTCAGCGGGGAGGGAAAGAGGAGGAGGATTGCTAGAGAAGGAAACCCTCCAACCCTCGACACCTCCAGCCGATCAAGTATGCCTTTTTCGTGGCTAGAATTGCCCGAGCGTGATGTGCCACTTGATTCCATTTGCCAACTGATTTCAGCATCTCTTCGATTAGGCTTTCTGGACAGAGCTCTCCCACTTTTACGGCAAGATCACTGCGCTGTTAGTCCCATCTTCTGCATGAAAAGAAAGTATGACATGCACCATCCTTCACACCAATGCAGAATATGCAATCTGGAGACCGTGACTTACTAATCTTGTGCAGGTAAGACTGAAAACAACCGTGTCGGCTCAATAGCTGGGTCAGGTAGAAGTCAGTCTCACCATGCGTTCGACTGAGCCACGATCTCAAGTCGTTAATGAGTCGCGCAGTCCATCTTCCTTTTAGCTCACGTTCCCATGAATGTTGCCATTCGTCGAGAGTGCATCGTCTTTCATCGTGAGCAACTTTTTCTTTATTACCCTCGTGCCTTCGGAGGTAGATTCTTTTACGCTCTCTAGAGACTGTACGGTACGCTGTCTAGAGACTGCCTCTCAGAGACTGTACGGTATGCTGATGCAATCCGCAGTGCTCCTTGTCTCTGCACCTGTGCCAGCTGTTTTCGGTGCAATTCCTTGTTGAGAGTTTCACTCCATATCTCTGCTCCATATAGAAGCGTAGATTGCACGACACTCATCAGCAGTCGCCTTTTTTTTGACTTGGACCCCCATGATTGGCCATTAGTCGACTAATTGCCGAGACCCCTGCTACGGCCTTGTTTATCGTTGCCTTGATTTGCTCCGAGAAACTCAGCTTAGAGTCTATCAGCAAGCCCAGATACTTAACTGATATTTTCGATTCTACTAATGTGTCCCCGACTCGGACCATTCTTACTCTGGGGATGCTCTTCTTGGTCAGGATGACCACTTCGGTTTTCTCTAATGCTAGGTTCAACCCGTGAGTTCACATCCAGTTCCATACCCGGTGCATTAGTACTTTTAGCCTTAATTGCGCTTGATCGACTGTGCGACCAGCCACTAGTGCCGCAACATCACCTGCTTAGCCAATCAGTCGCGACTCTTCCGGCACTTCAAATCTGAGCAGTGTCGTAGGAGACGTTCCACAAGTCCGAACCGAGGATGGAGCCTTGGGCCACACCTGATGTGACTAGCATCCTCCGACGACCTTGAGCCGTGTCGTAGATCAGGCTGCATCAGGTATTCTGGTACTTGGAATGAGTTTTCCAGGGCTTCAAGAATATCCATCCATCTAGCGGAGTTGAAAGCATTCCTTAGGTCCAGCGTCACTAGAAGGACTACCCGACGGTTGAACCGATTACGTGCCTCCGCCTGTTGGACTGCACTCACCACCCCCGCGACTGCATCTATAGTGGAACGTCCCGTTCTGAAACCATACTGCCTTGAAGAAAAATCCCCAGCGGGGTGAAAAACGTCAGTGAGTCTTCTTTTTATCAGTTCCTCGAGCACTTTCCCGGCCGTGTCTAGCATGCGTAACGGTCGGTATGCGACTCGGAGTTTCCCTTCCCCTTGCTGATCTTTCTTCTTCTTGCCTCGTTGGAGTCTTGCCGTCTTCCAACGCTCAGGGAAAACGCCTTCCCACAAGCAGGCATTAAACGCACTGAGCAGCAAGTCAGGGCAAGAGTGATAGACCAGTTTCAGTACCTCGGCTGGAATACCGTCTGGTCCCGGAGCCTTCATCGCCTTCATGGAAAGAACTGCTAGTCAACTGCTACCATACTTAAAAAACTAGAGATCTATCGTGATTATAATACAATGCATCAGTTATCAACACGAAAGATAGATACATAGAAAGATAGTGTCGACGCTCTCTTGCTTCGCAAACTTTGACAGGTAAGATAAAACCAAGTCATCTTAGACATCAATTTTATTAAATGAAGCGCTTTCAATGCACGACTATTCAAAAGACCGTCTGTATAAACGTTCTTTGATTACGAACAATTGCTATTCGACATGGAAGTTGAGGAGCTTTTTGATCTAAAGACGAATCATGCGCATTTTTACAAGAAAAAGCAAATCTAATGCTTCCGATATGCAGAATGAATTTCATGCGATTTGCATGTCTTTCAGATTTGTTTGAATATCGAAGCAATTTTAATTTAAAAGGAAATGAAAATACAATACCACAAAAATTTCTAAAGATAGAACCTAGGCTTTCATTTAACCCTTTCAAGCTTCCTGGAACTATCCTTTTACCAGCTTTTCAAAACTCGCTACGCCCCTGACTTTTGGTATTCCCCCATACCAGCTGTCGATTGTTATGCTAGTGAGCATTTCTAACGGATAAATATTTCCGTTTGTTTCACTTTGATCTCAGGATTGAAAGGATAAACTCGAAATAAAGTTTTTTGTGCGTATTTGAAGATATTTTTTATTGAAAATTGCGGAGAAATGGTAGGTAAATTTATAAAGCCTTTTCCGTGATTAGTGACATGTTCTGAATGCCATCGGTTTGATGCTTTGAACACCAAAATTAGGTAGTTTCAAACGAAAGCAATGAGCCGCCACGTGATTAAAGATGATATGCACTTCGCAATTTTTTACTTAAAGAAAAAGCGTGAAATATTCAGAATCTGAATTGCTGAACGGAAAGCGATAAAGAGATCATCCCATTCGCCATGGTGGCGTGTCAATTTAAAGGTTCGATACCAGTACTCAACAAGCGTAACTTTTGGGCACCTCAACCACGTTTCGAACTACAGGATCATGTTGGAGAAAATAAAATGTACTTAGGTCTTGCGCAGACGATGCACATACACAAACGCTTCCACACTATTGGCAGGACTTGAATTTGCTACGAATTATCTTGCCTAATCCCATTTTTAATAATGAAAAACATTCAAACGAAGCCGATCATGGAATATTGAAATGTTATACAATACTCAAAGCAATGATATATTTTTGACTTCACGTCAAAATGATAAACGCTATATAGGAAAACGCTCTTCTTGGCGTTAAATAGATTGATAGTTTTTATAAACCCTCCCTGATTCGACCTCATTTGTAGTTACATATATTAATACTTCTACTACTACAACTACTGCTCCAACTATTCCAAACTGAATTGAATTGCTATGTAGTCCGTTCGGCGTCACTTTTATTTTAAATTTATCTACGAAATCATAACATCAAATCATCTAAACTCAAACACAAGTTTTTCGAACAATGGAGTAAACATATTGAGACAAGTATTCAGTAACACATCTCGTTGGTAAATATACAGAATAGATGTAATGATTTGACATGATTATAGTGTTAATTTAAGTTCAAAGAAATGTGGAATATTATCAATTTTTTTAAGTCAGTTATTTTAGTAAGCAAACGATTAGAACACATTTATTATAAAATGAAGGATGTTAATCCAAAAATAAGAATCGTGTAGGTTCGGTTGCTATGCTTTTTACAATTGCCTATGATGTAACTACACATCTTTGTCCAACAAGAACAACAACCAAAAAAATATACCATTATGACCAATTTCTTACCCGACAATGTGTTTCGTGAACTTCATCTGCTTGGAAGACGTATGCCGTTATAAAACATAAAAAAAGTGTGACAAGAGGGAGAGCGGCCGTAACAACGCAAATATCATGAAATCCCACCATTAAATGTACAATAAACTGAAAACACAGCAAAAATGAACGAATATTAGTCAATCAATTGGCGAGCTCATAAACATGAATGAATAACAGTTATATAAAATGTCAAACTTCTGGATATTACATTCTCTTCTTTAGGTTCCTCTTTCCTCTTCTCAGTGTATCTATCCGTCTGTTGATCCATTTTGCCACTAATGCCAAATCAGAATAACTTTTCTCTCACAAAATCGCTAAAATAAAAAAAAAGTATGATAACTTTATTGCGGTGTCCTTCGAATAACATGAACAATTTACCCTGATCGTTGTTGGTTAGAAAAAACGAAATGATTTTGGAGTTCCTAAATACTCGAAATCCTTCCAGCGCGTTGTAGTGTTTCAGTACTTTTTTATTCCTTCACTCGGCATTTCGGCGATTTTGCAATGATTCAGTTGCGCAATGACCTTAACATTATGTTCGGCACTGCACCTCTACTGACTACCAAGTGACATTGATTTATCGGTAGAACGGAAAGAATACACTTCGAAAAGGACAAGAATTATTGGTGCCGTAACTTTTTAAGAGCACTGCGACGGAAACCTTCCTCCACCAGCCTGTCAATTTTCACTTGCTTGGACTGTCAATTAGACACAACGTTGGATATTGTACGTGTGTGAATACTATAAAGGACATGCGCCGCTCTATTCCATGAAGACTGTGGCAGTACTAGGAAATATGGTGAGAATCATCTCAGGAACGTCGTCGATAACTGGCAAGACGATAGAACCTGTTGCATAATTGATCAAGGAAAAATAGTACAAAAGTTGAAATGAGGGAATCATTATCAGTAAACATTTGAAAATATACGGATCTCGCCGAAAGCTACAATCGAGAAATACTAAGTTTATAGAATAAAGTCAAAGCATCGGCATCAACTCGGTTTTTCATATTTGAAAATAAAAAATGTTATGTTTAGTATACAAAATTAATCTGAACATAAATATAATTTCGAGGAATCGGAGAAATTAAGACAATACTTTTTATGATTTTCCAACTATTTTATTTAAACATTCCACGCGTATCGCATGGTATTTGCTTGGTCGCCTTTGTTAATCAGCACTTCGTACATTCTTTTTGGAGAAGAATATATAATTTGACTTGATTCGCGCTCATTATTCATCGATCGTACTTGCTAGCTCTCCTTCTTTTGTAAATTCCCGTCCAGTAGACTAAACTAAAGTTTCAAATTTTCTTCAATCGTTTACTAGTATTGAGAAAGGTGGAAAGAGCTCAATGTGGTTTCGAACACGCGTCCCTGCCGCTTCTCGTTAGGTGCCAACTCACATGCCGGGACGCATCGATTGGCACTACCAGCTTAGGTGGATGTCGACTGGTTATTTACTAGTTATGAATATTGCTCTACAGCTTTGAACTTCGCCTATATTCCAAATTGCCTTTGGCCTGGCTTTATCAATTTCAGAAGTTTTTGGTAGATCAATTTTTCCATTTTCACTTACAACATTGTAAGTGATTTATACCCTTGCTAAGCTAACTCAGCGAAGACTCATGGGTGCGGAGAGCAATATTCATAACTAGTAAATAACCAGTCGACATCCACCTAAGCTGGTAGTGCCAACCTATGCGTCCCGGCCTGTGAGTTGGCACCTGACGAGAAGCGGCAGGGATGCGTGTTCGAAACCAGCTTGAGCTCTTTCCACCTTTCTCAATATTAATTCACTTTCGAGATATACGACAAAATTTGATCAGAACTTCCGCACCCATGAGTCTTCGCTGAGCTAGCTTAGCAAGGGTATAAATCACTTACAATGTTGTAAGTGAAAATGGAAAAATTGATCTACCAAAAACGTCTGAAATCGTTTACTAGTGCTAGCCAAGGATTAACGTTCAGATTATGCTCCTTGAATTTTCGGAACACGGCGCCAGAGTTGTGAAAATCATCAACAAAAAATACCGTCACACTTTAGCTGGTTATGGATAACTAAAATATAACTATCACCAACCATTCCACCGTCGACACCGTGGACAACATTCCATTGTCGTTGAATTCAATTCCTATTCCTATCATAACTCCATAGTCGCCCATTTCAAGTTTGCTCAAACTAGAGGTTTATTTCGGAACTTGTGCAAATAATTACGGAAATCATAATATGCGTCTGAATAAAACTATTTCTCTTCCGAAAAAAAAACTTCCCACCTGCTTTCAATGAACATGCTTTCGTACAAATTGTAATCGAGTATTTTCCTGTGTCAGTGGTGGCGATATTTCATTTTTTTCAGCTGGAAATTGGTCACCCCGCTCAATTCAAAATACGATGAACATTTCGTACAGTTGTGTGTGCATTTAACTGTGCGCTAACTTCCATTGCCATTTGAATTTAAAGCGACTCAAAGAATCATCCGCTTTTTCCGTTCGATAACTGCTGATGGTCGATCTCCTGTGTGCTGCTTATTTTAAGTAACGGGGCTCTTGACCCCTTCTTTGTCCTGCCAACCGAAAATAACCGATTGTAGATACTTCATGATTCCCTTCGTATTGGCTGGGCCCTATGGGTCAAAAGAAAATAATGAATTATTATTTCGAACGAAAATTTGTTCTAAAAAATTGATTTTTAAAAATGCAAATTACCGTTACGGTTTGAATTTCATTCAATGTTTTCACTTATCCCAGCATTACGAAACTGGAATGTTTTGTGTGAAAAAATTTGAAAATTTAGATCTGAAACATAAATTGAAAACCGAGATTGAAATTTTTTGAAAAAACTTACCTTAATTCGATAATTTGTTAACTTTAAGAAACTGCAGATGCAGGTGATTCGGAAGTTGACTACACCATCCATTACGACTTCCTTCACGAGTGCCCACAGAGTAGTTTGCTCTCGAAACCCTGTTGTCTCCCTTTTCTTAAAATTATTCACATAGCAAATAAAGATAAAATTCATTCAAAAACTCAAGTTTGACTCCCTTGTTCATCTCCAAAGCTACATTTTATGGAACCGGATCACCATTATGGGGAATATTTGCTTTGCTAGTTATAAAAGATTATGTCTTGCGAGTGATAGTTATTTTCTGTTTCGATATTTATTTTCTGTTTCGTACGTTTGTGCTTTTTATAGAACATATTCATTACAAATGTTGTTATGTATGATCAACATGTATAGTTTTATTTTCAAATATACTCAAAAAAGGTCAAAAGTGATCAAATTAGATCAACGTGTACTCAATTGAAATTACTCCTGTTTGATTTATTCTAACACGCTTACAAAAGACGTGCTGTGATGGCTCCTTCTTTTTGAAACTATAGTCCCAAATAGTTTTTATGTTGATGCTAAAACATTTTGAACATGGTAATACATTATTACCAAGTATTGACCACTACTGTTGGTTACAGCGACGCCGGTATCAATTTCAAGATTAAGGACAAATAAAGCTTTCGATCCTATATGCTCCAAATTGTTAACTAGCGTGCGATGCTTATCAAGAAGTCTTCCTGGCTTCGCTGGAACCTATATACTGCAGTTTTGCTTACCTACATTGTCATTTAAATGGCTAAATGGAATTCATCTGTCATTGTCGGTTTAGAGAGTCCAACCTTTTTTACTGATTTTGGCTGAAAGCAAATAGCACAATAAAGTCGCTGCTGAAAGTCTATTCACTTCAGTAAAATCGGTAATATCGCCAAAATTGTCTGCAATATCGTTCATGATAGCTCCAGTTGTATTGAACAAATCCTTCTTTAAGTCAGCCATGTGCGCCGAACGAATTTCTTCTTTACAGGTACTATAGGTGAAAGTTTACAACTGCTTTACAATACAAATTTATCGTAAGTTACAAATATCCAAAATTTTCGAGCACTTTGAAATAAAGCGTATATTTTTGAAGGTATTGAACATTAAGTTGACAACACTTTTTAATGCTACATATGGTATGACAGCCGTTGTGCGTTTGATTCTTAGTAAGGTTTGCCATATTTAAAAAAAAACAGTTTTGTTGGAGAAACTCATCGCGCACTTCTTTAATTTTATGGCCGACACATTCGTCCATCAGAACAATTAATTCGATTAACCATGGATCATTTCTGCACCACCTTTACTCTCACTAATAATACGCATCCATCCAAAAGTCGTGCAATGCGTAATGAAGCAACTATCGCATCTGTAGAGCGTAGTGACGAGAAAGACCCAAGTGAGTCCAATTGAAATCGTGCTCAACAATTAAAACTGTGCCCGTCCACATTATGGAAGCTTTTATGAAAGAAACTTGTTTGATGGGCTTACAAAATCCAACTTGTGTAGGATTTTAAGCCGAAAGACCATCTGGCACATAGTCGATACGGTGTATGGGCCCAAGAACAAATTGCTGTTAATCCATAATTTCATAAGAAAATTTTGTTCAGCGATTAAGCTCATTTCTGGTTAAATACCTACGTCACCAAACAAAACTGCCTGATTTGGAGCGATGAACAACCACAGGCGGGTTTCCAAACAACATTACATGCGAAGAAAGCAATTGCTTGGTTTTCAGTAACTGCGTGCCAAACACAATCATACCTAAGCCAGTGACGTGTGCCCTGAAGCGTGTTAGGTATTTATTTACAATTTTGTTAAAAAAAGTTGGAACTCGATGAAGGGTCCACGAATAAAACGGGCTCAGCGACATATTTAATATAAAAGATAATTGCAAATGAAATAATTAGAGTTAGGGTGCAGCCTCCCTTACATATTGACTCCTCATTCCTCTCCTATAAGTCTGCCTGTTTTCACCGATTCTCATCCAAGATGCGCCGTCTGTTTTCTTTATATCATAGTCCAATCGAATATTTCGGCGTCCTCTCGGTCGTTTGATTCCTCTTGGCTACCACTGCGTTATTCTTGTGGTCCATCTGCGGTCCTTCATTCTCGCCAAGTGAGCGGCCCATCGCCATTTCAAGGATTTCGTTCTATTTATCACGTCTGTTACTTGGGTTCTTCGTGTAAAGCCCAACATGCATCGCTGCATGGCTCTTTGGGCAGTCTGGAGATTTCTCATTATCACTGT
The DNA here is from genome assembly GCA_954870665.1 of Stratiomys singularior. Classification (NCBI taxonomy): domain Eukaryota; kingdom Metazoa; phylum Arthropoda; class Insecta; order Diptera; family Stratiomyidae; genus Stratiomys; species Stratiomys singularior. Next base: position 108,438,949 of record OX940877.1, on the reverse strand, counting down.
TGTTAGCGCCTATGTTTCACTACCGCATAGCAGGACTGGTAGGAAACATTGGCCGAAGGTTTTCTTTTTTCTTCATTTCAGACTTGAATATAATCGAGTTCTTCCCAAAAGCACTCCATGCCATATTGGTTCGTCAATTGATTTGTGGTAGTAAAGAACCGGATTTGTGTATTAGCTGACCAAGATATACATATTCTTCGACTATTTCTAGTGTGGTGTTGTGCTTTGGTTAGTTTACTTCGTAGAAAATCTGAGAGAATAATTTTAGATGTATGCTCGAAATGATAGCCTTATAGCTTAAATTTAGGAAAAAATCTTAAGGTTGAACAGAATTTTTTAGGGTTCTGTAAGTCACCATATTTTTCTTTCGAAGTAGGTGTACCCATTATAACGGCGGATAACAGATAACGGCGCAACTAATAATAACCCTGTATGTTGCGATGGCCTATAATTTTGTTTTTTTCCCTACCGTTGACGCATGCTTACTTCCATGCTCCATTGTATGTGTGGCGATACTAAATTTGTAGCATGCACTTTCAATTTTCAATGGAGTTTTCTTTTCGAAAATTTGGTGAAGGATGAGGGGTTCTTGATTAAAAAAAGGATTTACCCTCGTTGGCGAGGTCAAAAGAAAACGGTTTTTGTCAAGTAGACTCAAATATTTCTATCTACTCTTAAATTGAATTTTCGTCCTTGCCTTGGTATTAACAATTCCCATACTTTTATTATTGGCCATGTAGGACCGTTTACAAAATGTTGCCATGGCAGAGTCAAACTGTTGTTCTATTGGTACAAAGTGATGCTAAAATCGAAACACGGTAAAGTTTTATTTTGAACGTTATAGCACATGCGAACCGAGATTCGAACTCGCCCCTGTATCTACCCCACAGTTGTAATTCCAATAACTATCCACAGAATGTTGGTGTGGAGAAGGATTAGGGAAGAAAACTTCTATATTTGGAAACAAAGGTGGAAAGAGCTCAAGCTGGTTTCGAACACGCGCCCCTGCCGCTTCTCATAAGGTGCCAACTCAGCTTCCAATATTAATTACAATGATCTCCTATAAGGTCAATCTATCAACCTAGGAAATGTAGCAGGTTTTCACGTCAAGAAAAAGTGAATTCGGTATCCACACCTAAAACAGGGTATACTGCCGCAAATATACACAATCCGCCCAAAGCTACAATGTAGTATTCGCTGTTTTCCACTAGGATGTACCAAAAATCAAGAGATCCATAGCATTAGAAATGAGCAACCGAAAACTACAAATCCTCGGCACCATATTCACTATTAGAAAATTTTCTTTTATTTTCCTCTCAGAAAGGAAGTAAAATCGATGTAAGCGAAAAACCTGATTATCTGGCAAGATTGACCAAATTTTACCCAATCAAAATCTCGCTACAGTGGACACAATCCAAACGCCACTACTAACAGTGAAAAAATTTGGAAAACCCTCTGTATGGCGACAGACCCGGTTCGAAATGGTCAAAGAACAAAAGGTGCTCTTTGTCCTTACCTTATCAAAACGAAAATCAAACAGTTCTCAGGGAACCAGTGACATGTGAATGCTGTTGGCGTTCCGTAAAGTTCACACCCTTCTGGGTCAAACAAAATCCAAACTAGCTGACATTTGATGACAACAGCAGACCTCGTTACGGAGCAGAGTAAAAATTTGAAGAATTTTCTTGAACAAAATGAAGCCAATTCATAGGCGCCCACAGCTACGCGTTCCTATACCAGCAATCCTAGGGTATTAAATTGCAATAGAACGGACCCGCAAATTGTTAAATTTTACAAACCGGTCCCACTCGTTAAAATGTGAAAAAAAATTTGCGGGGAGACCGTGTGTGCCCAAACTAATCCTTGCAACTTGTACAAGCAGTTTTATTCCCACACCAAGATGGTTTTTAATCCAAATTAGCGGACAAATTGGATTACCTTCAATCCTAATACTCGGTTATTTCAGCATTGAATGTTGTTTCTAGCTCGAAACGTCCACATTGTGCCCTGAAATTGAACACATGATAGTATGGCCTTCTGCACACCTGGCAAAAATTCAGAACCATTAGTGATATCAAAGTACACTTGCAACCCATTTTTTCAAATAACGGAAATTTGATCAAATGCTACACTAGATACCTCGCGTAAAGTAGTTAATATGTGATGCTAGTATTTAATACAAATGTGTACTATGTGCTCAAATCAATTTAAAAAATTTCGAAGCACTCGAATTGTATGCAACGTACAGGGAAAGAAACTTCGTAATACCCAGTGAACCCGTCCTTTTCGATATTCAAGTCCAAATTTAGTCAAAAAAAAGTTTATTTTAAAAGTACAGTTTATTTTTTAGCTTTTCCTTTTTCAGCCTTCAACTTCTGGAAACGCTCTCGCCTGTCCTTTTTAAGAACGCGAACAGAACCATCGTTCTTCGTGCGTTTTTTCAACGTATTAAACGCCACAGTGAGCAGCTTGTTTCGTTGTCTCTTGGCAAATCTCAATTTGAAGCGATCAAAATCATTGATTTTAGTGCGCTGAAAAATATTCGTTTTTTCAATCAACAGAATGGATCAAAGTACCATCAAATTACCTTACGAATGGATTGGGCTTTTAATGACCATGAAGTTTCCTTCCACTTGGCCTTCACATCGAATTCTTTCCACGCCTTCCGTACAATACGTGTTGGAGCAGTGTACGGGAACTTGATCCTAAACTTGGTCAAGTGAAGATTAGCTAAACGATACTCTTGGCGAGGAACGCCCGTGAGGGGTCCATCAACAAGCACCTGTAATGGGAAAAAATATCTAGTTTATACACATTTCATTTGACTTTCAACTACATTGGGTTTGAGGTTAGATCAGAAAAAACACGTTGACTTCATTTATGTATCAGTCGGCAATTCCTATCAAGAATAACGTAATCATCACAGCAGAGATTTAAAAAGAAATCAGTCATTTTCAACGTACATACCCTGTTTTGATCGATTACATCAACAATCGCGACTAAGCGTCCAGTCAGCGGCCCGGAAGTGCATTTGGCAATCCTGCCTGTCTCGACAAAACGTTCAAACGGCTGAGAAATTCATTGCATTATAATTATTTCAACACATTTGGATGAGCGAATTCCGTCTTTTTCCGCGAAAACATCTTATCATCCCAACATTTATAATTAGTAGAAGATACAACAAATGGCGTCCACGCGGCAATACTTTGCTCGAACATAATTCCATAAAAACAGATGCCGACAGTGCGATCGTGTCGACAACAAGTAACTCTTTCACTAATTTTTAATTACGAACTTTTTTAACACCTGGAAATTTAATCTTTACCGCTATCGACGAGAAAAAATCCGGAATTCGCTACACGAGGCGTCCATCTTACCATGATTAAACGTCAAGAAAGAAGGAACGATTCACATTTGTTTCCTTAATTCGTCTCGCTGTTTGTGAATTGAACATTGCATATTCACAATAACACTATCTGGGGAAAATGGTGTGTACGCCAGTAGGCCTTTGGACATTAGTGCTCAAATTGATAAGCAGCTGATGTTGACAAGGGCTGCTATAGGTTATGGTTAGTTGTAAGAAATGTCGGCTTTAGTAAATCAATTATCGAAATTGTTGTCTTCGCAATGTGTTTTGAGTGGAAGTAAAATATTGTTACCAACTCAGGCGTTGCATACAACTAATGTTTTGGATAGGAATTGGAATAGGGCAAACACTGGGCCTAGAAAATGGTCAGAATATAATAAAATTGTGTTCCCACCACAGGAGGCACATGAAGAGCCTCGCAAGGCTGTAAGTTAAATTCAAATATCTTATAATTAAAAGCAGTTAGTTGTATTTGAAATATCAACTACTTCCTCGTATTGATTCTTAGTCATTTTCTAGAATCTAAATTCATGCATCATTCATACAGGATTTGGTTGGCTTTGTATTGCGAATGAAATTAATCTGGGAACAAAAGTCAGATAGCTTACTCTATTTCCGATTCATTCGCTCATCAACTTGGTTGTTTTTACCAAGTAAAAAATAAAAAAAAGACCAGTACGCTTCTGATCATATTTTCTGGTAATCAAAAGCTGTAATGTATAATCTATGTTTTTCCACCAGGCCAAAGGACAACTACGTCTGTCTAATAAATCTGCTTCTAAATAGTGTTCCAGCTCTTTAGACGCTTTTGCCAAACTATTGTTTGACGGTTTACGTTTTTCCTTTTCAACAATTGAGTCAACCACTCCCCAAAGAGAAATATTTTTATTTGGAACAGTTAAACTATTTGTTTGCTGAGTTGTATTTACTGGTGCTTCAGCGGAGCAACTTGTAGCAGCTTGAATTTCATTTTGAATCAGTTTTATTAAAGTTGTTTTTGCCAACTCAGCAGTGTCTTCTGAAAAGTAGTGGCATTTGAACCTAGGGTCCAAAAATGTGCACAAAACTAACTTCGAATTTTCTTCTAGATTTCCAAATCTTTTCCGCAAGCCAGTTTCTAATTGCTCAACGATCGATCTAGGGAGCGCTAAAAGTTGCAGGTGCTATAACTGCTCACAAATTATTAGTAGAGCTTTCATTATTACAATAGGCATACTACATGTCAAATATTTTGAAACACTTATAACACAAGTATCTTCTTCGAACGTTTCCAATATGTCACATAACTGACCACAAATTTCCCATTCTTCTAGTGTTATAACAGGTAAATCTGCATTGATAATGGCTAAAGTAGCTCGAACACAATATTTCAGCTCTAAAAACCTTTTGATCATATAATATATTGAGTTCCACCGAGTTGGAACTGATTTAATTAGTCGTTTTGGTTGATTTACATTATTTTTTAGCTGATATTCAAGAAGTTTCTCTGCAGATCTTGTACTTTTTTTGAAGTGAAGTACAATCTTCTTTATTTTAATAATTGTTGAGTCAAACAATAATACAGCCTCTTGTACAATCAAATTTAAGGAATGAGCAAAGCATGGGAAATGGTCATATAACAGATGTTCTCGAAATGCGTTCGTTATATTAGAAGCATTATCAGATATACCCATGAATACTTTATCCTCCAAATTCCATTCTCGCAAAATTTGACGGATTTCTTTGGCAAGGTATTCACCCGTGTGGCTGCCAACCAGTATGGAACAATCTAAAAGAACTGTTTTGAGTTGGAAGTCTTGCGTACAAAAATGCACAGTCAATGCAATGTACGATTCTAAATTGCGAGATGACCAGCAATCCGTTGTAATGCAAACTTCTTTCAAAACTTTCAAGTTACCAAACCCAGACAATGTGGTGGTTTAATTTAATGTACGGAACGGTTTCTAAATGTTAACATTAGTATATTAAGCAACAAGGGCGGTAACTAGCCGATTGCCCACGGTGGCAGTGTTGCCATCACGGGCAGTTCACGGGCACCATCACGGACAGTACCGCCCGAGTTGCGTATGCTATTTTTCATCACAAGTGCGGGCGGGCGGGGGTAGTTGGGGGAGGAAAACGGGGGATTGGGGGGGTTGTGTGCCGCAAAAGAAAAAAAACACAAACTCGTTGGTTTTTGGCTCTTTGACAACTCATCAAAGTATGCCAACATCACTGGTTATATTAATGATTTTATTTTTTTTTCAGATCACCACTTCATAAAATTCTCGTATGCTTTCTCGTATTTACTCCGAGATTTATCGGGTAATAAGCTATTTTTTATTTCTTCAGCTTTGTCTATAATGTCTGTTGGCACCCACTCGTTTTCCGAACTACTTGGATCACTGTCCGGTATAGTGATATTATCACTCATTTTATTATTCATTTTTTGAAAATTTTTACTTGTCACAATGTCAAAATTGAATACACGTCACCTTCGCACAACTTAACACTTCGAGATTCTCGAAAAGAGTGTCCTTTCCGTACAAATAGCGTTTAAATTCAATTAAAGAAAGGGAAGATGTTTATGATTGTTAACAAAAACAATTTTACGAAATGGAATTTTTTCAATTATCTTCATTTACCCTGGTGACTATACTATATTTATTTTACTTACTTTAAGTAATTCCTTCAGGTACCTGAAAAGTGTTAAAAGTATCTTCAACACATGCGGGTAAATAAAAAAAAGGCATTTTTTGAGGAAAGATTCATATCAGAGTGCGTTTCTGTTGAGGATCACGTGCGTTATCCTAAATGGCGCGTGGGTTTTTTAAAACTTTCCGTGTTTTATTTTCGACAGGCCTACAGTGGGCAATCGGTAAGTTACCGCCCGAAAACGCGTGCGGTAACCTAGTAGTTATCCCGCATGTGTGATGAAAATATATTAATGCATAACTTCATAAAGTAGAGAATTGGAAGATATCCTTTTATCCACGGAATTTATGATTGGCACAGGAAACACATATGAACACTTAGTAGAATGCGACAAAAGACCTTGATGTGGCGACTTCCTTAAGGTCCTAGGCTTGCTTTACTGTGTTAGCGATAATAATCATAAAATAACTTATTACAACTGGCAATAGTTTATTCGTTCGTTTATTGAAGCTTTCAATTCAATTCGCCTTACATTCCTCTTTCAGTATGTCTGTCATTTGAAAACAAACATCAAATACAGTCCCGACAAAATGTGGTATGTGGCATCGTTCGTAAGAGGTATGACATTAGACGAAGCCGTTAAGCAATTGAATTTTGTTCAAAAGAAAGGCGCACAGTATGTAAAGGATACAATTCTGGAAGCACAAGAAATGGCGGTGAAACGACATAACGTTGAATTTAAGAGCAACTTATGGGTCGGTAGGTTCCATAATCGCCAAATATAAGTTGCACTTACTATTCTAAAATTTGTTTACTTTCAGCCGAATCGTTCGTAGGCAAGGGACGTTACTTTCGTGGATTCCGTCGCCATGCGCGTGGTCGTACTGGCAATGTAGAATACAAACACTGCCATTACTTTGTACGTTTAGAAGAAGGAAACCCACCCAAGGAATATTATCTACCTGCAACGAAAACACCAGAGGAACAATTCGATGATTGGATGCAAAAAATGCGAAACAGAAAAATAACACACACGCTTTAGACTTTAGAAATGTTGTAGTTTTTTAAGTAAAAGAAGAAAAAAAAACATGTTAAATTTAAATAAGAAATTGTTATTTGTTTTCATTTTTAAGCTTGAAATCCATTTTGCCAGGAACATGTGCTTCCTCGCCATCTGTATCGCTAGTAGTTGTGAAGTTTTCACAGTCCAATTCAATTTCGTCGGTTCTTCCGTCTGATATTAATTTATTGTAATCTTCGTCCAAATCCAATCCTGTCAAAACAGCTACCGCTGATAATTTCTTCTTGCCTTTATCTTTTCGCGTTGTTTGCGGTTTCCTTTCAACCACAAGATTGCCCTCGGTATGAAGTTTTATATGGTTTCTCATTTTCCGCAATGTTGTGAAAGTGCGTTCGCAACATTCAACTGGACATTTTATTCTCAAACCTACATGCACAGTTTGTATGTGTTGATTCAGATTGTTTTTTTGCCAATAGAACTTGTCGCATCCTTCGTAAGTACAAGTGTATTTGATATTTTTTTCTTTTCGCTCGTGGAGTCTCATATGAGTTTTTAAATTTTGTCGATATTTGAAAGTGTGTTGACAAATTGAACATGTTGGTATGTGAGATATCTTGCGATGCTTTTGAAGCTCCGACCATTTTGTGAAGATTTCGTTGCATTCGGGACAATCGTATGTTTTAATATTTGGTTTGGTGCTGAAATACAGATAAAAACACCCCCAATCATAAAAACTTCATAGAAGTGAACAAAGAATTTACTCACGTTTTGTTAGGAGCATGCTTTTTACTATGTTTTCGGAAACTTCCCTTATGAGTGGTTACAAAATCGCAGTCCGTACAATTGTACGTTTTTCGACTCTCATGAAATTCTCGAACATGTCGTCGCACACTAGTTTGAGTATTGAAATATCTTTCACATGTCTCAACTGTACATTTGAAGCGAGTTCCCGTTATGATGTGTTTCTTTTCATGGAACCTTCTTATATGTCGCGTCAAATGATCAGCGATTATATACCGTTTTTCACATCCTTCGTATGTGCAAGCATATTTTTTCTGAAATAAAACAGGAATGCTTGAAATTATTTTTATATTTCGTTTCTTAGCTTTATTTTAAACTTTTCATCAGCAAATATATTCCATGCGAAAAAGTTAAAACTGTTTCCACAAGGTTACAGTAAAGTCAAAGTAGACCAAACTAATTTTACTACTTCGTTTCAACGAATATGTAACGAAAAGTTTGAATGATTTTAGTGAGTTTCTTCTTGCTATGTGCAGGCTTAACCTCACGGTCTTCTACACAAGAATTGAATTAGCCCCTTGACTTGAATAATAAAAGTAACAGTTTAAATACAGAAAGTGACTCTAAGTTTGAGAATTGTGGAACGAATAGCCAGTGGCTCCCAGATAGAAACTTTAAGCAAGCTCAGCCGCTAGATTTTGTACTAAGACTAGTATATATCTATCCAAAACGTAAACTCTCGATGAATTCAATGGGATTTGAATTTTAACCAAGGAATCGAAGCGAAAACCATTCGAACGTGATCAACTCGACCTTCGGAGAGGGAAAACTATTCGTCACCAACGGGGCAGCTGACAGAAAGAAAAAAATGGTAAGATGGTTTTATCTCGATTAATCGTTTCTATCTTTCATGCACATTCGATTTTTAACCCTTATTACGTTCTTTTCCCCGCCCTCCGTGCGCTTACGTACTTATGTTTCCGAGGTGGGGTTATTTGGATTCCGGTAAGCCCTGCCAGAGACGGGCGCGTCACTCCTCCACCCAATGAAAAGACCTCGAGCCATAGAAGAAGCTTGGCTAGCCTTGGGCGCACTGTATCCTTCCCCAGGGTAGCCGTCACTGCCGAGCACACGCAAGACCCTGGTGGGTCCTCGGCTACCACCCCGCAATCGCCACACACTTTCACTATCACACGGGGACGGTCGCCGCAAGCTGTTATGGTGACAAAGTCACTGTAGAAAGGTAAGCTAAACCGAAAATTATTACAATTAAAGAGAAAGAAAGGACTTACGTACTAATTTGACTACGTATACCTACTTCGACGGGGGGGTTGGAGTTGGGAAGCTGCAGACTGCTTCACTCGTGTCTTTTTTGTTCTCCTCGACTCAATCAGCTTTACTCGGCTCACAATAAAGAAAACTGCAAACTTGCGGGTCCGCCACCAGAATCCAAAAATAAAAGTCTGCCACAGAAGACTTGATGTTCCGCCACCAGTAACCGAAAAAAGATAGAGACCCTCACCTAGGTTCGACGGGCTTTTATAACGTTAGCCACCAAACGGTCGTACGCTAAGGTGATTGCCCGTAACTAGGCCGGAGAGAAATTTCTTGGTACCTTTTTAAAATACTTTCTTTCGTTGCCCTCGCAGCTGTTGTGGCATCCGTTTGACGACTATCGTTAGTCATATCTTCGTTAGATTTCTTGTGTTCGTCGTCGGTGGACATGTTTATGAAAACCTTTGGTTGAGTCGCGTCGCATCCTCGTGAGCGTGCATTCGTTGACTTTATTACGCCTACAGCTACCTCCTATTGCTCTTACTATTATTACGAATATTACAATGAACTATTACTATTATTATGCTACTATATAATATACATTATACTATCTATAAACAATTAACTTACTTATATGATATTACTTAGTAATAAATAACTTTTAATATCTATAAATAATTCCAATACTTAACTTACGAGAAAGACTACATTATGCCGCAATACTTCTGATACCCTACCTTACAGAATAGCTCGCGGGATAGTTGATTACCGAAATTCAATTAAATCATTCCCGGATTTACGCCTGCATTCATGCCCGAGTTTACTTTTACGAGTGGTGGAGGCAGAGCTGCGTGGTGCTGGCTAGCAACATTACTGAGAAGAAACGTCTACCCGTAACACCCTTTGCGATTCGCAGATTTACGTACAATTCTACATGAAAAATTAGCGAAGCAAACTGAATGCACAAAAAAACCATACAATTTCTTTCCGCACAACGCCGATTATAGTCATTCAAGATTTAAAAACTTATTGACAAGATATTCTCATAATGGCTGAAAAAACCGATTACTTAACAGGTAGTCTGCCGATTTCGCATCTAGGAGACAATTCCTGTATATGTACCCCAGGAGTACATAAAATAATCTTAACAGCTTCATTACTTTCTTTTATCATAGACTTTCCATATGTTTTTTGTTATTTTCGTAGTTTTTAAACAACTCCCTCTCATTTCGGCTGAGATTAACAGCTTTCTCGCTTAACGTGTCCATCACTTTGCATTGTGATACTGATATATCTATGTCCTATGTTTGTCCTCTTCTCACAAAGTCATCGGTTCGCCTTTTCGCTGGAATTTTTGCTTATTCTAGAAAACGTAAGATTTTCACCTTTCTAGTATATTACTTTTTAATATCCTTCGATGTTTTTTGAAAGCGCATTCCAGAGACACATCAAAACTATAAGACATTAATTGTTGTAAATTCATTTGAAAGTTTATGCAATAACTTTAGGACAGAGGATCTGAGAGCAAATTAACCCATGTTAAAAATTTTCAAAAATGGAATATGCCGTGAGGAATTAAATGAAACTACCATGTCAACAACTCAAAAGAATGGAAAACCTATTCTTGACATTACACGAATACTGAATAAAAGTCGACCAGTGACCTCAAATTATTTCAAGGAACCAGTTGAATGTAACGAGAAGTATGCAGGCGGTCGATCGTCGGCAGTTATTGGAGAGTTGTTTTTCTGGCGAAAAGCGTTTCAATTTACACGGTCCTGATGGTTTGCGGTATTATTTCTACATTTGCGGGAGCAACCTCTAATTTTAAACAAACACACTACAAATGGGCGGCGGTGGGGTTATGATACGGACAGGAATTGGATTTAATGGCACAACGGATGTGGTCGATCGATCGACTGGTCAGCTAACGCGTCACGCTGCAAAAATTTCTGGTGAAAATTGCATTTTCCAACAAGATAATGCGCCAGTTGACAAGGCGCGAATCGTGCGCCGATATTTCGGAGAATAAAACCTGAACGTTCAATTCAACGTTCAAATTTCTCGAGTTTATTATGTGTTACGATTATTGTTATATTCTATGTTATCAGCCTTTTGATGTACGAAATATTCAATCTAATAAAATAAAACATTATTGTAAGCACAGACTTTGAATTATTATTCCCATGTCCTAGAGTTTTGTCGCGGAATGTAGTATGGAGTGGGGTTTTTAGTGGACAGAACTCTAAAGCAATTAAAATTTATTTCCAACCTGTCAGCTATAGAACAAAAGCATATTGAGCATATATGGAATAAATAGCTCATCTTCAAAATCTGATAAATGAGTTAGTAAACTATGAATAGTGAGTCAGACTAGAATAATTAACTTCTTTAACTGATACGAAAACATCTAACAAAACATTCCCGTACTAGATAATATCGCGTTCAAAACATATGTGCTCGCAATAGTCAACTTGACAGTTTACACTCATGGCAGTTTCCACACGGATTTCACCAACTACTCCTTCGGTACAGGATGCGCCTTTAACCACGTCAATTCAAAAACTACTAAACTCTAACTAAGTAACACCTCCATCACATTGTATTCAAGAAATGTCTTTCAACACAAATATCAAGTCTTCCCCCCAAAATTAAGTCCCTCTTCAACATAAACAGTTACAAAAAGTAGTTTTTACTTGGATTCCAAGAAACTGTGAGTGGAAAACACTCAATCTCACCGACAAAGTGGCAAAAATAAATTTTGTAGGTTGCCTGTGACCCTAGAATGGTATGACAAGACCAAATCTTTATGGCTGCTCAATGCTCAAAAAAAGCGTACGAGTTCAGTAGCAAATGCAACAAATTATTATCCTAGATATGTTATCCCGTGTTAGCAAGCAAATGTGAGAGAATTATAGCAGATAATGGAAAGTCGCAGTAAAGCTAGATGTTTTAGTTAAGGTAGCTTCTAATTCCTTCACATGCAACTGAACCGATCAGAATGACTTAAATGAAAACTATCGAACTCTTAACGCTAGAGGATATGCAAAAGGCAAAATAATGCAAAAAAAGGAAAAACGAGTAAGGCATCGACGTTATCCTAGCCAATCTGCTCCGTGGGAAATACGGAAAAATACCTTCTCTATCCTAAAAATCTTAACAGACATAAAGTTTTCCAAAAAAAAGTATACATCTTGTATAATTTTTAGAGATCTACATACGCGAAATCTGCATACTTGTTGATTTCACGATTTCTCAATAATAAAGCCTGGTGGAATAAAATTATATACACAGAATGCAAAGGCAATGCAAAGAAATTATAATATATATGTAATATAAATATATCAAAGAAAGTAATTTATTTTATTTCTTACTTATCTTATTAATCAAAATTAACATAAAAACCGTATTTTGATAATACAAAAAAAAAATATAATAATAAAATAACAAAACAAAAATATAATAACAAAATATAAACAATAAAAAAAACTAAACATGTCTATACAAACATATGAGAATATTAAGTTAAAAATCCTGATATTTTGTCACCTGGATTAGAGAAACGGTTCCGCTATTGGAACGTTCCGTCCACTAACGTTCCAAAATAACGTTACTCTGGAACGGTTTTTAAGCATGTTTTTTTGAATCATGGGCATCACGGTCACATACCATAGATACATAAATCTCTTGAGAGAAATAAGCCCTGTACATACATATATAATAAAAATAGTGGCGCTGGGCCGGGGGAGGTCGCAATTTCGCTTTGATTTGCATCAAATTTCCAGGAAAATTGTATCGAGTGAAAGCATCGATGCCTGGCAATGCTAGATTGTATTTAATTTACATGCTTTTGACCCTTTGCGAAAAATGGTCCAAATGAAAAAGTAAAAGCGTTACTCAGTATCTATCATTGCCAATTTACTTTTCCTGCTGGTCATAAAAATGGAAATTTTTATCTTGTCTACTTAAGGCGCAGCCTCCACTGAAATTGCTATTTTAGGCAAAATTTACCTTCGTTCATCTCCGAAACTATTCGAAGATGAATTTTTCCCAACAAATCAAGGTAGTAGCTGACAAGGCTGCAGCGCGTGTGACGGCACTCACCCGATTAATGGCCAACAAAGGGGGGCCCACCACATCAAGGAGACGGCTCTTAATGAGCGTTGCGCAGTCACTTCTACTCTACGGATCAGAACTGTGGGGCGACGCTCTCAGCAAGGAGTTACACCGGAAGCGGTTGGCACAGGTGCAGAGACAAGGAGCATTGCGAATCGCATGCGCATACCGAACGGTCTCCGGGGCGGCAGTGCTGGTAATCGCAGGGGTGATACCCATCACCCTTCTTGCGAGAGAGCGCAGAAGTATTTACCGGCGCAGAGGCGAAGATCGAAGAGAAGAGATCACCAAGGAAGAGAGACGTCGCTCTCTCAGCGATTGGCAACAGTCCTGGGAGCAAGAAACAAGGGGAAGGTGGACAGCACGTCTGATCCCTGACCTGAGGCCGTGGTTCAGTCGAGTGCATGGTGAAACCGATTTCTACTTGACCCAGCTCTTAAGCGGGCACGGTTGTTTTCGGTCCTACCTGTACAAAATTGACAGAGCACGGTCTCCTAACTGTGTGTTTTGTGCAGGAGAGTTGGATGACGCCTGTCACACATTCTTCTACTGCAAAAGGTGGAGCCAGCAGCGAGGGGTCCTACTCAGCGAAATCGGAGAGCTCTGTCCGGAAACTATCGTCGGAGTAATGCTCGGGCAGTGCTTACATTAAAAAAAGCTTTATTGGAGCGCTTGGAGGCATCGGGGGTGGATGGATCTCTTTTGTAGCACTTCCTTCCTCTCCTGTCCTTCCCGTTAGAGAAGAGATACCCATAATGCGAAGGCGTCTCTAGGCGTAGGAACATGAGGCCTAGCCCGAAGTAATGTGTCAAACGGTTCCAGGCTAGGTTCTCAGGTTGACAGGGGAGGTGTTTAGTGGGTAGTCCAAATGCATTTTGCGTCTGGGAGTCCCACACTCAGGGCGTAAACAGCCTTCACCTCCCTACAAAAAAAAAAAAAAATCTCCGAAACTACAAATGCTTTTTAAAAATGTTTAGGATGTACTATAAAAGAAACCCATTCCTAGTGAGTTAACCCGTTACATTTTAGAAAAAAAGGTTTCAGGAAAGTGATATAATTCAAACAAGGTGATAAGGTTTTATTGACAAAAAGGATAAAAATATAGTAACTCTCGGAAACTACTCAACGTACCGAGTTGATATAAGCAACGTTTGTTAGATCTAAATTATTTGTATTTAATTAATTCATCAAAATTAAAAAAAAAACGTTGAACGGTGTGATCAAAATTTTTGTTGTGAGCTTCATTATAACCTCAATAAAACTTTATGTAAAATTTCGTCCAAATCGGAGCTATATTTTTTGGCCAAACTAGAAATCACAAATTATCGTCTAAAATGGCCGCCATTTCGTTTTTGTTAGAGCAATTTTGCTGGGTAATGAACATAGTCGAGATATTTACTTCATAAACCTTTCTTGAAAATTTTGTGCAAATCGAACAAAAATCACGACCTCTATTGTGTTTACAATTTTCGTCACATCCCATATATATGTAATATGTATATATATAAATTGCTCTCCGCAAAAGGCATATTCCTCTCGAGGAATTTACCTAATAAAGTTCCATCTTCGCAATAGGTGAACTTCTATCGTGAAATTCACATTAAAAATTCAAATACTTTCCATCATTATGTTGCCTTTACGGAAAGCCAATTTGCTATTAAACGTTCACTTATTTACCACACCTCAACTTTAATCAACCCTTCCATGTAGGTATCGATAATTTCTTCCTTCCGAGCTCTATTCATCATATCATAATCCTACTTAACATAGAAAAATAACACAAAAATATGAAAACATAAATAGCACAATAGCTTGATCCGACCTGATCATCAATGACTCAACCAAACGAAATAAACATTTCTCACGTTCGTTGCGCGTAGAATCAAGCATGTACGAAAGTTGCAAAACGTTACACGGAACGAGAGAAGGTCTCAGTGACAAAACGCGACAGCGTTCCGAAAAACGATAATGCCTGAAAATAACGAAAAGGTTTTCGTTCCCTGAAAAACGAAAAGAACGAGAACGACTGAAAGAACGAAAACGCTTATGCGAAGCGATGAAACTTTTAGGAACGTTATTCGTTGTCGTTTCAAAGTATCGCGTTCCATCTTCGTTTTGGAACGTAATGTAATGTTCCGGGAAAATAACGCTCCAAAATAACGTTACTTAAGGAACGTCTCATCTCTTACTTAGATCACCAATTACTGATCACATTTGGTTGGGTATAGAAGCACTAAATTTTTTATCTCTTCTGATGGAATCTTCAGCAGCTCATTCGTAAGGAAATTTTTGAGACTTGGACTTTTTATCCTATGACTTCGAACTCTACGTTCCAAATAATCCCATAAGCGTTCTATGGGATTTAAGTCCGGCGACGACGGGGAGGTTTAGCTTCGTCTTGGACATTATCTAGCAACCACCCCTTTTCAATCCTTGAAGTGTATTTAGGATCCTGTTCTTGTTGGAAACACCATTTTTCTTCTAAGCTCAGTTTGATTACAGATTGTTTTAAATCCTCTTTTATTATGTTTCAGGTAGCCAAATCGACCCATACTTGTCTCTATTAAAGCCAAATTACAAACCCCAGCCGCCGACATACATCCTCATACCACTAAAAACCCAACTCCATACATCACTGTTGGCACAATGTTTTTAGAGCCAGCTCTTCATTCTTTCTTTGTATTTCTTTTTGTTTACCATCGTAACCAAAAATGTTAAATTTGCTTTAGTCACTACATAAAAGATGGAATTCGACTATGGAAATCAGATTTCAGAAAGTCATTTAGAATTGTTTCAGGATGAACATTTGTACCGTCTGTATTTTTCACGATTTCCACAACTTTAGTTTTGGTTTTTCCTTTACAGTCTTTATTATTTTACGTTTCATATGCAGATTTAAGTTCGGGGCCGGCCACTTCAGAGTTTATTTTGCATGGTTTTTAACTTTAGGTTTATGCACAGTTTTCCCAATTGCACGTAATGATCTTTTATTTTTTCTCAATCTTACTATTTCACGAATTTCAAAAGAAATTTCCCTTACCTTTGGAGTCAATTTTCTTTAATGTTATTAATGAGCAAATTGAACACGCTGATCCGTGAAAACTACAGGGAAAATAGCTTTCTAATTTGGATAAAAATATTTGCCATTGTTAGAATCTTACAGCAATGTTAGAAATAATGTTGAATCAAATAAAACAATGAATTGTACGGAATAATCGAGGAGCCACTAGTTTCCAGAGTAGTGAAATTCAAGTAGGTCCATTACTTAAACGGAATTTTATGAGAGAACGAACGAGGACTGTTGATCAACTTCGGAGTACTATATGGATTCGATCAACAAAAAGACAGTGAGAAGCTGAACGGATTCGAAACTGGAGGACGTGGTCAAAAGATGAAAAATTTGGATGCGAAGCATTCTGAAGGCTAAAGCTCGTGATAAGCTGTAGAGATTTGATGACGATGAAGAAGACCTAGACTATGTCGAATTTCTACAAGACGCTTTATCAGAAAATTACTTGTTTTGTCGCAGTTTGAAGGAATTTTTCGGTAACTCATATGCATGCCTTGCTGGCATCATCGTAGATAATGTAGTCTACTGACTGTGAATCTGTGGTCTACTGACTGCAAACAATGCAACTCAAATCACATCAAAATTTTTGCAAATAAAACGTAAACCGCCAAGTATCCAATAAAATGTTTGTATAAAAATTAGAATAATCACAAAGAAAATCATGATTCAAATAAATTGAATCAGTTTCAGTAACATTGGTTTTGAACATACGTGACAGTTTTTCGTAATAAATGGGCGAAGAAAACAATGAATTTTACAAAGTAAAATACCTCTTTACTGTGCATTCGATAGACATGTCGTTCTAGATCGTTGAGCCTCCTGAACGTGAGCCCACAACTATCATGTGTGCACTGCAGCTTGGTATTATCATTAGATGATTGATCAAGTTCATCTCCATTTTCATCGTCCGTTTCATCATCATCCGGCTCATATTCTTCGCCGGAGGACGCACTGAAATCCGCGCTAGCAGAGTTACTTTCAGCTAATTTTAGCTCTGAAGTAATTGTACAACTAGTTGATGCCATTTATTTTAACTATCAGTCATACTTTCTTATAAACAAATAAAAACTTATCACAATTTTTCGATTGAAACGGATAAATGTTTTAAATGCAGATGAAAACAAAACGATCGTCTTTTTATAATTGCACGTGCTATCGTTTGTTTGACAGATGTTTTTGGCACTTCTTTTGTTATTGTAGGGCTGCTTAAGTACACATGGGAGATTCATTTGCTGTAAACGCCACTGTTGAACACAAACAAAATTTTGTGGTGAACGACGAGTTGTATATATTAAATATCAATAAAAATTAAATATCAAATTGATTTTGTTGAATTTCTGTTGTGATAGTCTAGCACAGTATTTTCAGCTCGCTTTTACAGCTGAACATCTGCTCATCTCATTCTTGCCATCGTCTTGTGCTGCTGAATGCCCAGCTGTCAAAAATTTCAGCTGAAACTGTCAGAGCATCGAAATTTTCTATGTGGACGGGATTATTGTTTTCACTGTTGAGCGAACCGAGAAAGTAAACATTCGATTGAAAATATCCTAAAATCAACGTAATAAATGGCGTCAGAATATGAAAGTGTATTGCTTGTAAAGCCCGAAGTGTTTATATATAAAATCCCGCCGCGTGCCAGTAACAGAGGATATCGGTAATGGATTTATTCATAACTACTATTTTTTTAATTGCACTTGGGAAGAAACTGCTGATTCAATGCCATGCTGGGCATAGCAGGTCTTGCTGAGACAATTGCATTGCGCTTTCTTACGTTTTTTATATCACAATCGCATTGAGATCTTGGCTTTTGTTTTCTCGAATTGTTAAAATGGATTTATGAGTGGGGGAGAAGGCGAAGATAATACTACGCCCCCCGGATATTCGTTATCGCAATTTAGTATCATTTAATCTTGTGGATTTTATGAATTTCTTGTTGTTCAAGCAAATGAAAAATCTTCCACGTCTAGTCTTTTTGTCATATGTTGGATATTTTCGAGACCAAGTTGAAGTTTTCATCAACTTTGAAAACAAAAAGTTTTCATCATTCAGAGAAATATCATCTTTTTCTGTGAATTCAGGACAAACGTTGGCCAATTTTAAATTCACTGGAATGATGATTCATTGCCATTGGCCTTGAGGATATACATTTTGCAGTCATTCACACAAAATAAAAAATATTGCGGTGTTTGCAAGCATTCAGCCTTGAAAAAGGACTGGAACGGATGTCAGAAAGACGTTCAGCACTCGCAATCGAATCATAATCAGTTTAAATTACTTCCTTAATTCGATGTAGGAAACTGTAATGTATGGTTTCCAGGTTCGTACAGAGATGTTTCTAACAGAAATTCTGCTAGCTATCGAACCAATTGTTGGAAATTGATTTAAATGGTTTCAGGATGTTCGACTTGTTCGGTGTCTTCCACAAAAAGTTACGGTTTAAACGTATGTGTTCTATTTTTACACTCAAAAACGATATGCCGTATCATGTTTTGTAGACAAAATCCAAAACCTTATGGGGGAAAACGTAATATGCTTGAAATATTTTGCTGAATGTTGACAACCGAGGCATTGGCGTAGCAATTAATGTAGAACGTTTCTTTAGTTCTCTTAGTTTGGATCTAATTTTCCGAATTTTTACTACCGACCCCTCAATCGCCCTAAAATAATTTTAAATTCTATTTCTCGAATATTAAAAAAAAAACGAAATCTCCAATCTACCACAACATGATTAGGTAAATTTTTGCAACGAGTGAAAATAATACTCTACTGACACTATTGTTTCGAATTAATATTACATAAACGTACTAATTTCACTCACAACTGACTTCATTTAGAAAAAAAAATCGATTTTTTGACAATTATGTTCTCCATAACAATCTCCATTTTGAAGAAATTCAACTTTATATGTTAATTTCATGCTGTCGACATTGAAATTAAAATATTTTTGACTTCTCAGCTTCTTTCGTAGCAGTCTCCAAAATAAATGCAGAGAAATTTTAGATTTAATGATCCCTGTTGTTTTATCGTCCCTTTTTTCATTCCGCTCCTTATTACCTAAGGAACTTATTACTAAAATCATTGTTTCACTCTTCTGCATCTGTTTATTCTTTTATACACTTGATATTTGCATTCTCAAGAATGAGTTAAATGGGTCTTTTCTTGTAGTTAGGTTCCTCCTAAGTTACATTATTTCAAAAATGATTCATTGAATTCATTTAGCCCGCGTTACCGCTCCTCATGTCTGACTTATGCCATGAAATTCTCCTTCTAAGCATTCCTTGATTCCGATTTAGTTGACTAACACCAACTTTCATAAGGTTTCATGTGCGTATTTTCGGTACACATCAACCGTTTTGAGTTGTTCAATGATCTGCTTTAGTTTCGGGCGTCCCATTTACTCTTCCACAAGGAAGTGACCTTCAAGTTTACCCCGTTTTCGGCGGGACTGTATTTCGTTGTGTAGTGGTGTTTCCTCGCCGAGCTCGCAACTTTATCCCTTTGTCGATAAACAGTTTCAATATTTGAAGCGCTAGAAGATGTTTGCAGAGCTTTTTTATTTGAATTTTTGCTTGCTAGACGAGCTGTCCTGTCCGTTTTTCATCATCGTTTCGAAAATAAACTATAGTAAGGTTATAGATCGACTCGTTCCTGAATAAGTTTTATCATTGCTGCGACCACCTTCGGGTATAAATACTATTTTCTCTTGCCTCCATGGCATAGGCTGCTTCCTGGTTCCCTAACATATTCTGAACATTTCCTGCCGTTCCATTTTCATGGTGTTGTAGAAGTGTATAAAATCTATGCAGCTCGTCTTTGATTTTTAGTGGTTTTACTGGGCCCTATCCTCGGCTGCTCCGAGTTGTACTTTTGAGGCTCGACATGGAGGTGACATCAGATACTCGACATCAGATACGTGACATGTTTCAATCGAGGTCACACAGTAATAGTAATATATAATACCACTTTTCGTTTTTTTGTGTCAATCGTAAGCATACTGCGTAGGTTGTGCATGTAGGTGTATGAAGTTATCACCGTTACAAAAGCAAAGTACTCCAAGATTTTGACTTTTTGTCGATGATGGGACTGAAATCAAAAACCAGAAGAAAGCAATAAAGTCAAAATTGCAAAAAAAAAAAAAAAAAAAAAAAACAAAAAAAAATTCAAAATTGTCAATAAAATCCAAGAGAGTTCAAAAATTTGACACCATTGTGTTCGCTACGATACATGTCGTAAATGTCAATGAACATCTTTTATTGCATTTCGAACACACCTACTTTAAACTTATGGCTGTGAGTAGGAAAGTCTTCTTAACAACGGTCTCAAACAAAGCAGGACCTACCATAGCTACTGACATTAGCTTCATCGCGATAGTTCAGGGAGATGTAACTTGCCTCGCATCTGCTGGAGGCATACGTTTTGCGCAATGATGAAATCGCCATTTCGTTATCGCTAATGGTGAACTATTGACCAATCCCTTAATGGGTACGTTTACGTCCTTCCATTACCTCGTGTTGAAGACTTTGTTTTATGCTGCTAGCGCTTTGAGTAGAGTCGCTGCTGGCCATTCTTCTCATTTTGATAGATACATATAAATTATGTGGGCCTTAGTGATGTCTTCCCTTCTTCAAGAACCATTCAACCACTGACCATGCGGTTGGCTCAGAGACAGTTCCATCAAGCCGGTTACGATACTTTCAATCCCTTATCATTCTCTCTTATTAGTAGCGTCATTGTGCTCAAGTATGATCTTCATTCTCCAATGAAGTTTGAATGAATGAATGAAGATCGTACTTGGGACCAAAGCATACTCGAGTGAGAGTCTTCTTCGTTCCCTTTTTTGAATCTATTTCGCGCTGTTTTTTATCTGCGCTTGAGTAGCTTTTATCAGCGCAAGTTGGTGTTTGGACGCTCCTGCTTGCTAAACCTTTAAGGTCGGTACCTAGGCTGTCCTTTCGTCGGCTGACCTTTTGGGTTAATCGAGTTTCCAACTTTCTTCCCACTTTCCTTTCTTCTAGTCAGCTGGGTAAGATATGATCTATCTCACTTTTCCACTTTTTTGGTCAGCTTCTAAGTTTGCATTCGTATTTGGTATTATTTTCTTGATATTCTCGTAAACACATGGGAAATAGGAGGCTTAGTCTTCATAGTTCCTTCGTCCGATCTGATTCACGCCTGCACCAAAAAATCCTTTCGTTCGCAGCACAAACCATTGGCAGATACTGTGGGATGTGGCTTCTCTTTTCCTTCCAAGGAGCGAAGAATCGGGGTCTGTCTCTACTTCTCACTGAGCGGCATTCTCTGAAGGTGGTTTGTCTATTTCGCAATTTATCCCGTCTTGTCAATTGATGCTTTTTCTTTGCTAGCGGGGTGCTGCTTATACCCTTCTGTTTCCTCTATGCAACGGGCTCTGTCCCATCCGGGGCTCCTTTTATTTAGGACAAAGTATTTCATTGCCCATACAGCCTTCAGCATATACTATTTCATCTTAGTTTCGGTTCATTTGACATCTTTTCAATGTAGGAAGACTGTTCTCGAGCCGTTGCTTCAGTTCGCGAAATGACAGAGTGTTGCTTACCTCAAAATATCATCATAAAAAGAGCCCTACATTTCGGAGGAGCTTACTACAAGATCGGCGGTTTGTCCACTGAAAAGCCTAAACTTTGATTTGCATTAATAGAGTTCGTAGTGGAAATTTTAACCGCTAACATCTATAGTAACAATTAAGTAAAAAGTAACAAAGTAAAGTGGTAACAGTGTGGTAGTGGTTAACAAGTGATCAGGTTTGTGGTTTAATATTTTGCTCGGGAATAATTTTGGCATTAATCTATGGCATGGCATCTAACATCCCAATAATAGTTGGACTTACATTGATTGAAAATTCAGCATTGTGTAGGAAAGTTATTCTTCCCTTTTGCACGGCTTTGGGTTGTTCCGAATAATGAAGAGGGCATAAGCAACCACATATCAGATTCAGTGATTGTAAATGTTCAAACTAAGATCAAGTTGCAATCCTTATAAGCTTTACTGATACTGGATTTGTATCTTTTTTGTATTTGTCTTGTATGTAGCACAAAAACTGCTTACTCCGAATGAATTCTCATAAACACAGTTGAATGACTCAATTACAAAACAAAAGTTGGAAATAAAGAAAAGAAAGAAAATAACCCTAGTATAAATTCTTAATTTTACTTTACCAACTCGACTTTTCTTCGATATAATGTTGTCGTTTTGACGACCCAGAATCAGTTTCGTAAAGTAAAAAATAAAAAAATTAATTTTATTCTTTACAAAATAAAAAGTTTTCCAAAGAAAAAATATAATTTTTGATTTTCTGAAGAATTTATTTGTGCCGAATAAAATAAATATGGAAGCATTGAATATCACGTATAATATTAATAAAAATAAAGATACAAATATCGAAGTGATAGCATTTAGCACGTAGTTAAATAAAATTATTTTTGAAGTGCTGCTGATTGGAATCTCGGTGAACCGACATGGACGGGACGTATGCGTTTAGTTGCAAGAGGAAATAATGTTGTTCTCAAATTAGAAGATAAAGTTACTGGTGTATTATTTGCGAATTGTCCAATCGATACATATCCAGGAGTTGCAATTGAATCTGTATCTGACAGCTCAAGGTATTTCGTCATAAGGGTTCAAGACGACAATGGTAGGCGTAACGACACAATTTTAACAATTCAATATATCTAATTTCTTTGAAACATTTATTTGGACTATCAGGACGTTCCGCTTTTCTTGGTTTGGGATTTGGTGATCGATCAGATTCATTTGATCTTAATGTGGCCCTACAAGATCACTTCAAATGGGTGAAAAATCAAGAACAGCTGGAAAAAGAAAAAGAAGAACCAAGAAAAGAACTCGATCTCGGATTTAAAGAGGGCGAAACAATTAAAATAAACATGAAAATCACAGTAAGCTTTAAAAATATAATTTATGTAAAAATTTAGTTTTGAAACAATTAAGATAAACATGAAAATAAAGCTAGGCTTAAGAAAAATGAAACAAGAAAAAGCTTATCAAAAATTTACAACGCTATTTGTTTTATAGAAAAAAGATGGAAGTGAGGTCAACGCGCGATCTGCCAAAAATCGTGCAGGAACAGGAATTTTACCACCGCCACCAGGCGGTATAAGCAAAATCGCACCCCCACCATTGGGTGCAGTACGGCAGAGTCCTACTGCGTCGCCAGCACATAAACCACCACAAGCTACAGGCACCGAATGGGGTGATTTTACATCAGCAAGGTAACTTATTATATGCTTTCTTTTCATTTTTCAAATAGGCCAATTTTTATCGCGAAAGGGTTTACACTCTTCCGATTGGGTATTGAAAGATGAAAGTTACAAATCACAGTCCCAAGTTCATTAGTACTCACATGAATAGAGAAATAAATAATAAGTGAATTGGGTGTGTTGAATTACCAACTAATAATGTCAAGCATTTGTTCCACCCTGACAGACTTTTGTTTCCAAAAAAATTATTTCATTATTAAAAAAGTATTGTCTTACCTCACTTCGATGATTTCAAAGCATTCGCAACATTTCGTCACTATACATTTATTAGCAATAAAATTGCAAAAATATGCCTGTTACGGTATCACACATAACATTGGAATTATTCGAAGGAGTGCAAAAATTAATGGAGATATTTTTCATGTGGAAAAGTTAAGGAATTGGTATAAAGAAGGTTAGCGTTGATTGATTGATTTACTGTCGGGGATAGTGCCCGGCAACCCTTACAGATTTATTGTGCCCCCGCTTCTGGTGCTCCTAGAGCGCCTCAAGCGTCCCAATCCTCTTCTGCAGAACAGTGCGTCGCAGTTTGCCAGCAAATGCACTGGTGTCTCCTCCGCAAGATTGCAAAACCTACACTCATCATTCGCTGTCAAGCCCATCCTTTTGAGTTTCCCTGCGAATGTGCAGTGCCCCGTGAAGTTCCCAGTCAGGACTCTTAGCTTGCTTTTATTCATTTCGATGCACGCTCGAAACTTCTTCATGTCATAAACGTCAACAGCATCGTCATTCGAAGCCGTTAAAATTCATTCCAGAGCCTATTGACTTCTCTGTCTTCAGTTTCGTTTAGGGCCCTGTGAATGAATTTCATTTCAGTTGCGCTAAAGGGTTCAGGATCAATGAATGCTGTCGATGCTCCTTTCCTCGCCAGTTAGTCCGCCTGCTCATTACCCTCGATACCTGCGTGCCCCGGCACCCAGTATAGGGTAACCTTATTGTCCGCACCCAATTCGTTAAGTGTATTGCAAAAATCTCGAACCATTCTCGATGTAACCACCGGGGATTCTAGTGCTTTAAAGGCTGCTAGGCTATCGGATATTATAGCTATGGTTTTGCCTTTGTATCCTCTGTCTATGTTGAGTTGCGCGCTTACAGCGATGAAATAGGCCTCAGCCAGAAAGATACTTGGCCTACTCCCCATCGGTTGATAGTATTTGGTGCCAGGCCCAAATACTCCAATTCATGTTCCCTCAGATGCCTTGGAACCCTCCATATACCACCTGATTGCATTCCGTCTTATGTGGTGCATATTGGGTTCATCGCTCCAAGGTCAGCGTTAGAAGATAATATTATCGACGATTTGAGATAAAGTTGAATCCCTGAAGAGGAGAACATACATTCCATCAAAGTCAGGAATAATGTTGGGAATGCAGAATCCCATAAACGCATTTTTTAGGGTCACTTCATAAAATTATCAAAAGGCAAGGTAGTTTGTTACATTTTAAGCAGTTACTGCTTTGCTAAGACCAAATTTATGAACTTCAAAACAGGTCATCCTCGTAGGCTTCATGTGGCTGCTAGGGACGTTTAGTACCGAAAATGATCTAACTAAGTTTCTTTCAAACTGACTCCACCTGTGATAGTTTTGTAGAAAAGTTTAGTCTATTTTTATAAGGTGAGAAAGTTGAGCAATCTGGAACCTTCACCCAATATAACTTAAACGTTGTAAGTTAACTCACTTTAATAATGTTTTAGATACTTTTCGATGATCTTCTCAATAAGGTAAATCGATATAGAAACATTAAAACAAGCTAAAAAATAAAAATCGTGAAAATTTACTTGTTAATTATTTTGTTCGGTAAGGTGTCACCTTGCACGCAGAGCTGCTGTGATCAGGCATTACTGGTTTAAAACATTTAAACAACAGTATTTGGGGTAATAATTTGGAATTAAAAAATTATATTTACGACATACATATGTGCCTTATATGTGAATTTATTAGTAGCCTAAATTCATTTCTGGAATAGAAAATTAGAAGAAATAAGAAAGATTGGCAGCATCAAAAATTTCTGGAAATTCATTAAAAACAATGTGTAACAGTTTTAATGAAGGCCAACCTTTCCTTGAGCTCATATGATAAAAACAACAGCCAGACAACATCTCACACATGAACCCACAGATACAAACAATAAACGCACCGGATTTTACCCAAAAAGAATCATATAGCATACTCAATGAAAAAAGCAAATCCATGGCTCCTGGATTAGATAAAATAAACTATGTGTTAGGTCGCGACTCTTTCCGATCGCGCCCTTATTTCGGTTCAGCGACTACTGTCAAGCTGTCATTTTTTCCTCGTGTTTTTGTGATATAGTGCGCATGATAACTCTCCGAGATCCTCTTAATGTTTTTTATTTCCTGAACCGTTAGCAAAAGCGACTCCGCTATTCGATCATTCATAAACAACGATATTACCGACGACGAGTCGAAAAGCAGCCAAGAAGGCAGAAATTCGACATCCAATCCACCCCCTTTCCTCATCTATACCCCAGTCGACTCGTCGTGGGACGCGTCGTCGGACTCCAGGCCATGGAACGGCAACTCCTTTCATCTCTTCTCATAAATTTAATCATTTTAATTTTTTGTAGTGATGCAACGTCTATCACCGCCACACGCGTCGCTATGAGCCACAATAGACCGAGCACTTTTCACACAATAACCAGCTAACCTAATACAAGCAATTAATGAAGCAGTCAACAAAAATTTAATACTTGAAGCTGAAAGACACATTAGAATATTACCCATACTCATACCAAATAAAAATTTAACAGACCTAAAGAACCATAGTGCAATTACTCCACTTTGGCGTATCCATCAAAATTATTAAGAAATCCATCAAAAATAGAATAGAATTACATTTACAGGAGACAAATCCTTTACCAACACAAAGTTTCGCCTATACCAAAAACAAATCATCAACAACATGCTTCAAAACACTTCCTGAAAAATTAGAAAACAAATATCACACTTCCCTTCAAAAAAGTCTGCGTCATAGACATTTCTACGCATATTAAAAGTACACCTCCGAATTCTCAGCAGTCTCTTGTCTGATCTCAACATTCCAAAAATATGCATTGAGTTGATCATAAACATATACCGGAAAAGAATACTCTGTTTTAACCAAACAATCACGATATTCACAAACGGATTACCGCAAGGAGATGTCCTAAGCACACTACATTTCAACATATGTACCACTAAGCTCCATGAAATTTCAGACCCAGACAAAACTCTTGCAATATGTGGGTGGCTTTATAATTCTTGCCCTGGGAACTAATCAAAACTACTCAATACACAAATTACAACCAAAACGCAACTTCTTCTCCATTATTAGCGAAAACCTTAAATTACCATTAAATCCGATAAAATTCAAACCATTAATTTTTACTGCAATAAAAAGCCAAATACCAAATTAACACACAAATCAATTGGAAATATAAAGTAAAAAATCTTGGAAAAACAGTAACTAAACACATAACTTTCAGAACACATCCTGAATAATATAGCAAATATCATAAGTTGCCTGCACTCGCTGCCTCAAAGCTTATATAAGTCGCTAGTCCGACCAAAATTAAAATATGGAATAAAGGCCCAAGTTGGGCCAAGTTAAGAAATAACATAAGCATCACCGAAGCAGAACTATATGCAATACTTCTAGCCCTAAAAAACGAAATTTAGGATCACAAAATTGTATTAATTTCTACAGACGCAAACAAATGCAAACAACCTAGATGAAAGGAAAGTAAAGTATGAATATGAGATACCATAGAAAAATACCTAGAGATATTATTATTATTGTACTGGGGTCCACTTGCTGGAATTTAGCATAGGCCAGAACTCGGCCCTTAGCTCCCCATGTGTAGTACTATTGTTTACAGATGGCCCATCCTATCGTCCTACAGAAGCCAAGGAGTTCCGCCAGCTCTGTGGTCGCTAAGTGTTCCAATTCTGTTGCGCCAGTACACCTCAGCCAAGTAAGGTGTTTGTTGGCCAGACTCGGGCAGTCTAGGAGGAAGTGTTCTGTACTTTTTTTACTCCTCGCCGCTAGCTCGGCAGGTGTCATCCGTTTGGATTCCTATTCGTTTAGCGTGTTGTCCTAGAAGATTATGGCCCGTTAATACTGCCACCAATGTTCTAACGCCATTTCGGTTTTTCCCTAGGAGTTGTTTTGTTCTCATTTGATTAGGGTGCGGCCAAAAGCTCGGCTTATCCTGCAGTCGTTCCTGTCATTCCAAGCCGTATCTGTCTCTTTCCAAAGGATTTCGTCTAGTTCCCTTTTTACCGTTGCTAGTGGCACTTTAATGGTGTCTATTCTAGTGGCGTTTTGGTCGGCTGATCCAGCTCTCGCTAGCTCATCCGCTCTTTCGTTTCCCTCTACACCGCTGTGTCCAGGGACCCATGGCAGTTTTACATTTACTCGAGTTGTTGCGGTTTTGAGAGCCTGCCTACAATCCTGCACCAGTTGTGAAACTACGCGGTTAGAGGCAAGCGCCTGCAGTGCCGACTTACTGTCCGAGAATTTTAGTATACTTCCATTAAGGTTTTTTGTTGCCGCTTCTATAGCCGCTTTTATTGCAAACACTTCCGACTGGAAAACGGTGGTGTGGCTCTCCAGTTTATAACTTCGGTTGAGTTGCGGGTAATCTGGGAAAAAGATTCCGGCGCCGCTTCCCTCATCCGTTTTGGAACCATCGGTGTAGATCATGATCTCACTTCCAGATGTGAAAGCCTGTACCGTTTTCCACGCTTCTCTGGTCGGAATGTTGATTTTGTATGAAATTGTTGTGTCCAATATTGGTTGAATTCTATCCAGCTCCCTTTTACTTGACGGGACCATTCTCTCCACTTTTTTCAAAATGCATACGTGCCCCGTTTAGATTACCAGGTTAGATTACCCCGGTTAGATAACCCATATGTGGATTTTAATCTGATGCTCGCAAGTGATGGCTCTCTTAAGATGAATTTGTCGAGTGGCATGAGATTAAGCATTATCTGCATTGCAGCAGTTGGCGTAGTCCTAATGGCACCTGTGATGCCAAGGCAAGCCATTCACTGGATCTTCTCTAGCTCTTTTGCAATGGTTTTCTTTTGTAGTGCCTGCCATCAAATCAATGCCCCGTAGGTGGTTATATGCCTCACTACTGTTGTGTAGATCCATTGGGCAATTTTGGGTTTTATTCCCCAGGTTTTCTCCACTAGTCTTTTCATTGTGAAAAGCGCCGCTGTAGCTCTCCGTCTGACTGCTCCTATGTGTGGAGTCAAAGTTAGTTTACTATCCAAGGTTACTCCTAAGTATTTCACCTTGTTTACTAAACTGATATGTTTTCCATCAATGGTCGGGGGTGTAAATTTCTCCGGTTTACGGCGCTTTGTGTAAAGCATAGGCTCAGTTTTGTCGGCATTGATGCGCAGTCCGTTTAGCTTCGCCCACACAAAAAGATGTGAGATTGCGGTCGGCGGTCTGGTACCTAGAGATAATCTTCAGAGTCATTTGAATCTCAGGACACATGGGTATAAAAACCCCTGCGTAAACGAGTCTCGTGAAAACTGAGGCGCATTTGAATTAGACGAGATAGTCGACCTAATCAAGGAAGAGATTAAAGAAGTATGGCAAACAAAAATGAGAGAAATTACTAGCAATTACGCGAGAGCAGAGAGCAGAGAGAGTTGGTTTCATAACAGGAATATACCCAAAAAACACATGAAAACTGTTAATAGACTTATAACCAACAGAGCCTACAATAAAGTCAGGCTCTTCCAAAGCCAGAAAGCAACTCAGATGAGTACGCATACTGCAACAATACGGATACAATACATCACACTTTATTTCATTGCACAGAATTTCAACGGGTCATGGTAAAAGACAATCTCTTTTACAAATTTAAAAATGTTAAAGATTTTATTATCAAAATGGACAAAAAGCTCCTTGAAAACTTTGGAGCATTAATCGCAGTAGCAGATTTAACAATATAAAAATCATATCATTCCAAACACCTCATACCATTAATCCATCCACTAACCATATTAACTTCACAACACAGAGAAACAGACTAACCTAAGCAAAGGACAATAGATAAATAGCAAACACATGATCGAAAATGCTAGCCAGTGCCACAGCAGCCAGGGCCAATAACTCACTAATAACAAACCGGTGCTAACTCAAAAAAAAATCACTTCTAAATTAATTTCTGCAAAACTAATTTGAAACGTATTCGCTTCACTACGAATCGTATAATAATGCGTACGCTGATCTCATACACAAACATGTATCTGAAAATTAGAATTTTCGCGCAATCATACCAGAATATTTCGGCACATGAGGGAACCGTCCTGTTTAAACCCATTTGAAATATTCTTCTTGGTCAAAAATCAACTTGAGAATACTTTGACCCGCAGCCATCTTTCACATCTTTACTATGTATGATCTCAAAGATAAAATCGATTAACATTTCGCAAGCCGTTCATTAAATTTTAAATTTAAATTTTAAATTAAATGAACGGCTTAAATTAAAATTAAATTTTAAATTCGTAAGTTATAGAAAAACGAACTATTTAGAGCTGTTTTTCTCTTATCTTATTTTTATTACATTAATGCCTAATCACTTTTAAGCCTCCGAAATGAGTAGTTT
Organism: Stratiomys singularior; assembly: GCA_954870665.1. NCBI lineage: Eukaryota > Metazoa > Arthropoda > Insecta > Diptera > Stratiomyidae > Stratiomys > Stratiomys singularior. The sequence goes on along the minus strand of OX940877.1, from coordinate 108,408,783 downwards.
CGACAGATTTTTAAAAAATGCAGCGTCTTGAAAACGGATCCTCGTCTTTTACATGTTTTTACATGTTTAAAAGAGAGAAATCCTTCAGAATGTCGTAGTAACTCAGTTTTCAATTCATGCAAGTGTCGAATCTGCAAAGGTATATGTCCGAGATTTGGATTATTAGGAATTTAGAAAAAATAAGAAGTATTATAATTTCCATTTTGTAATTTTTTCGCACACGATGCAATATTTGCACATCAAATAAATTCATTTTTGCCTTTTTTCTGAGAAATAATTGTAGACTGGCTCTATGTTAAAACCAAAAAAAAATGTGACCACAATTCCGTTAGGCGACTTCATAGTTAGTTGCGACATTTAGGAGGCAAATTCTTTTCAGAGTTGACCACATATTTGCATTTATCCTTGGTTTAAAATAAAAACGGACAACCCCCTGCTAAATTTTTTAGATATAATCGAGACTTTAAATGAACCATGGAAAGTAGAAATGTTAAATTAAAACTATTCAGTTTTAATTGAAGTTCGAAACCAATATTTTTGACTTTTTAAATGAAAATTATTATTTAGGATATTTGGCGATAGAAAAAGAATGAGGCCAAACGTCGCTCGTGGTATGACATTTATTTTCATCACCTTCACAGACGTTTTATCAAACCAAAAACATTTTTTCCCAAGAAAAGTTCTTAATATTTTGATTAACATTCATCGCAACAAGGTTTCTCGCCCACCATGCAGAACGTCGCTGATTAAAATACGACGCGGGCTTGATGACTGGGCAACAACATTTGAATTTGCTTTTCAGATACTGCTCAAACTGAAGGGCTAACTATGATTGCGACCTTTTGTTGTGTTTGTCAGATTTCTCTTAAGTTTGTTGTAAGCTCTGTTTGCTTCGTCTGATAATGTCATGTCTTCAGTATTGACCATTACTCGGGGTGGTCTTGCTTTTGTTGCAAGATTTGGTATGAATGCACTGTAGTAAGTCGCTTTGCGCAAAAAAAGTTGCAATTCTTCCAACGTCTGTGGTTTGGCTGTGTTTTTAATGGCTTCTATATGTTTTTCTGATTTATTTATTCCGTTTGAGTCGAGTTTGTGTCCCAAAAATTCGATTGCGTATGCATTGAAAATGCATTTTTCTCGATTAAGCCGAAGACCATTTGATCTCAAGCAGTCAAACAATTGGATTATGGTTTGGAGCAAATCTTCGAAATAGTCTCCGAAGCGACGATATCACCCTACTTTCATCTGATTGAAAATATGCTCTGCTTACGGAATCGGGTGCTCGTCAATCATTACGAGTTGTTCTTATACGGCCGTCCTTTTTTGCCAGAATGTGAGTGTTAGAGGTCCATTCTGAATTGTCGACATTAATGTACTGACCTGAAGCGAGTTTCCGATCAATGACCTTCGCATAAGCATCGTGCAATGCGTGCGGAGTTTGTGGTGCCCATACGAACACAGGATTTAGCATTCGTTTTAAATTTCACTTCGGGTGGCAGCCCTCCGAGTTTTCCAGCTTCTTTACTGCAAATATCTTGTTATTGTGATACGATTTTGTCTAATTCTTTCGTTTGTTTCGATGCGAGGTTTGATGAGCCTGTAGAAAGCGCGTTGATTTTTTCTGACTTCGATAAAATCTGAGGAAAATTGATCTCGGGGGCAAAGTGCAAAATCCATTCCCTTCCGAAGAGCGAGTCGAAATTGCCTTTGACGATATATAAGTTGAGTCGAGCAATTGCTTTACTGACAGTGACATTTACAGGAATCCTTCCAAGACAATTAATTCGATATCTTGTGTAAATCGAAAATTGACGATCTGTTTTCAATAAGGTAAAGTTTCGTTATATTGTTCGAAGTACATTAATGCTAAAGATGGCACATGGTGCGCCAGTGTCCGATTCCATACCAATTTGTCGTTCATCTATTTGAACCTTGAGGACTTGCTTGTGGTTATTCTGGATCGTGTTTAATAATGAAGCCTGATCGTGTTTTCAGCAGGCACTTTGTCTTTCCAGGCGTGCGCTGGTTGGTTGGTGTTCTTACTGGACAATCTACAAACACGTGTTATGTGCCCTCTTTTTCCACATGTATGGCAGATTACGACTTTGAATTTACAGAGCCGAAATGTGTGTAAATTTACTAGAATTTAAAGTGTTTCTCGAATGTGTAGGTGTGTATCTTTGTGGACTGCTTTTTCGACTACGATTATGAGTCGGAGGTTTATGCGTTTTGTCCTTATGCCTTTTGGTTGTCTGTAACCTGACTGTTGTGTATTTTTTTATTTCTTCCGTTTCGATCTGTATATTGTGTACATTTTTTCGAGGTTAACAATTTTACACTTTGACAATTATGACATATGACTGGTTATTTATGGCAGCGCCTCTAGTGGTGGTTATTACAAGGGTTTGACGGATTAATACATAATACTGACTTATTTGTTTTTTCGGACTGGGTTGAACCCTCATCTGACGCGCGAAATACGTTGACCGAAAATGGTGGCGGTTTCTGCGTGGCGGAGTTTCCGGGTGACTGCATGGACGTCGTTATAGCGGCCGTAATAGCTGACGTGAGAGTTCGTTTTAGCTCGTCTGTTGGCGTCGCCATTTCTTTGCGTTTTTATCCACATTGTACTTTTTTTTCTTTAACACTTCTGACACCATTGTTCTGTTCGTCAGGATGCTAGTAATGACCGACAATGTTAGCATAAAAAGAGAATCTTTATTGATACAAAATATTGATTAGAAAGTTTCGTGGAATTCGTGGTACATCGTCGCGGTGCGAACTAAGACTGACTAAGGAAAAATAATTACTGGTTTTACGAGATTATGATGCGGGGCGCTAGTGGCGTAGACCACGATTGGCGCGAGAATCAAATCCAAAGTTTTCTATGCATAACACCTTCGAACTTATAATCCAAATCAAACGTGATCAAGAGATCCCCCTGCTCGTAATAAATTAGTTCTTCTACTGATCTTATGGCAATGTTTGAAACATCACCGAGCTACATCGTTTATTATATTAGACGATTCTTATAATTCCAATTTTTGGAGATAAAGTTCACTCTGAAGCCACTGAATATCGTTTGAATTGAATGTTGGTCCTAGATCGTTTTCTAAGTAGTTTCAATGAACCTTGCCCAGAATCAAATTTCTCCAGAAATTGGCGAATGTCGTGTTATTTATCGTATGAATAAGGCGTCTTGTGAACAAAGTGTATTCAATACTGCGTGAACATCCCGCTCTTCGGCGGATATATTGGCGTTGCATGCCGTGTAACGAACAAAAAGTTAAGGCTTGATGAATTTAGTACAAACATTGGTAAAAATGCACCAAAGGCTGCTTATTTGATCGTGCTAGGGGGATAGAGTAACTTCAAAAACTGAATTTGTTCACTTAATGCCTTTGACATGCTAATATCAAAATATAGACCGACAATTATCGAATTTTCGTAGATACTGGCAGTACAAAAAAGGTAAAGAATTAGGCTGTTAATATAATATCTTATTACAGCATCCTATCGGAGATATAGTCTGCATCAATATAGCATCTTACTACAGGACTCTATCGCACAAGCTATACAAAGCTAAGCTATACATCTTATATACAGTAGATAATTTACAGTCAGTTTAAATAGAAGCAAAATCAAGTATATGACTGGGATGAAACTTTTTTCACAACTGATTCGAAGAAATCAAATTCCGAATCTTTTTCTGGTATTCTTGGAGCTTTCCATGCAAACATAGGCTTCACTGTTGTAGTCTCAGCCCGCTCCGTTTTTTGTAGCGTCAACCCGCTTGCTAAAAGTTTTGTTTCTCGTTTAAATGAATTAGCGATAAAGTGCTCTTTTTACTTTGAATAACTTCGACGCTCGTAATATTTTTACGAGGCCGATTGAATTTTTTGTTGGCACATTTTAATCCTTTTAGTGTTGGGTGAAATGTAGGTGCTTATATGAGAATAACCTGCCAAATTTCTCGATTTCACATGGAATTGGAAAAAGGCTCTTAAAAACCAAACAAAAGCCAAAATTTGCATGTTTCAAAAAGCAGCGTATCAAGGATCAAAAAAGAGTAGAAAGCAATGACACTTATTTTTCTATATTTATTGTAAATTATGTAAATAGCAATGAACGAAAGTAACAGTTGAGTTCTCTCATTCAAAACGCATTTGCACATACTAAAAGTAATTTTTTATATATAACTCTATAGAGACCACTTATCACAAATTATAAAAATTGCGATTCCAATTTATTTTGTTACAAAATAAATAATATTGCATGACAAAAATAAAGAATAACGCCAACATGGTAAGCGCCGGACGGATTATCTCTTCTGAAACAAGTAATTGTTACTAGTAATATAACATTGCTGAAACAAAATCAGTAATTTAAAATCAATCAGAAAAAATTCAGCGAATGGCCAATCAGTTGCCAGATTTGGTTTTTCTTGTTGGAGTTGAAAATTTTGTCTATGGAGGAAACTTGTGTCAAGGTTAGAGCATTTGAAGATCATCATCGCGACTATTACACCAATTGCAGCGGCCAGATGAAGTTATGTTCGCATTCTTTAGTCCTGACTTGTTGTACGCTCTGTTTGTCAGTATCCTATTAATTTATTTAGTGAAATTACTGTCTAAGTGGATGTAATGGAATCAGGGTTTTTTTATATTGAATATAAGGTTGCTTTTGAATCATGGCCAGTATTTAGATTCGTCGTATTTTCCTTGTACTCCAGTATCCTTTCTTCATTAAATTTTTCATGGATTATTGTCATTGTGTCGTTCCATGCTGTGTAGTTTGGGGCATATTTTCCCTCATTAATAGCTTTTTTGGCCGCAGTAACAGTAAGATTGAGAGTTGTTCACTGACAGTTTCTTAGAATTCAGTAGAAAACCAATTTTCTGTTACTATTTCAATTGAAGTATTTTCTCAGTTTGGAGTGGAAGTATTTAATGTTTTCATTGTATCTATTTTTTGTACGCAGTGTTGTGAGTCTCTTAATATGAAGGTATTTTTAACAATCTTTGTGGTGTGTTCTGAAATGGCTAGCGATGTTATCATGAGTTTTACATTATTGACTGAGGAGTAATTAAGTTTGAGGAGACTAGTTGTTTCTGTGTCGAAGTGATGAATAGCACATTCTGTACCATTGGAGTTTTTAGCTGTATCCGTGCAAACTATTTCATAGGTGTTAATTAATGAGATTAATATTGCGTGTATGAGTTCGTTGTGGTGGAGAAGGAGCATGCTGTGTATAAAGTTACTATTAGAGTTGGGAAGCTGCAAAATGTAGTTCTGTTCGATTGATTTTCGTTCTCCCCAACAGGTATTGTTGAGTAGATCTAGGAATTTTCTGCTGTCTTATTATTGGTTTGAATGTAAAATTTTTTTAGGAGGGATTGGGCCCTGCTTTCTTGTTGATAAGTTTTTAATGAATTTTTCTAGATTTTGGATTTAGTTTGAGTAGTTGAAACTTGTTTTCTGACATTACTTTTGTTGTTGTGTTAGTATGTAGTAAGGGGATTCTTGGCAGTGCCTAGCGAGATTGTATTGGAAGGACTCCTATATCTTTCAGTGTGGCGGCTTTGTTGCAGATGTTGCAGCGCCTGTCATATTAGTTTTATTGTACTCAAATTGTGGTCTAATTATTGGTTTGAATGTAAAAATATTCTTAGGAAGGATTAGGCCCTGCTTTCTGGTTGATAGGTTTTTAATGAATTTTTCTTTTGTTGTAGAGGGCTCTGCCTAAGAAGGTGAAGTTACCTCCATGTGAAGGTTTTATACGATGTTTTGGAAGTAGGTAAAACAGTCATGTAAATTGAGAAAAGGTTCTGATAGGTTTCGCCCTTTACTGATTAAGGTGAAGTCATCCGCATACTGTAGTAGTGTTCTATTTTCGTTAGTTGTTTAACACGTTGAGTGTCACGCGGTTTTATAGCGACTTCCCCGTCAGGCCGCGCGCGCAGGTATCGTAGTACAGCAATGCGAAGCGCAACACTGGCAACTTAGGATTTACTCGATGGAAATTTTAACACGTATTAGGGCCATTGTTTTTTAGCATACGGGAAGGTATTTCTGTTCGAAAGGGAATGCTTATATAAGCATTCATTCAACACGTTAGGCCCATTACCTTTATTATCATATTTTATACTTTCAGTCACCGGTGACTGAGGCGGCCTGAACGGAAAGGTCGGTGTCAGTCACCGGTGACTGACGTGGCACTCAACGTGTTAATGTTATTCGCGAGTGTAGTTGTTAAAAGGTAAAGGACTTAATACATCGCCCCGAGGGAGTCAATTTTTTTTATTTCTATTGAACTTTTTTCTAAAGTGAGCATCCTTAGTTTGAGGAAATTTTTGAGGGTGCTTTGATGTTGGAATGTTTTGACACTGAAGAAGGGAGCAGCATACTCCCGCAATATATATCTGTCAAAATTAAAACAAAAACAACGCATTTTAGGATGGAAAATCAAAAAATAAAGAATTGTTTCAAGGGCTTCGATTGCTGATTTGGTATCCATCATGTCGTATCGCAGCTTCTGGCCATGTATTTTTTTGTCTGTTTCTGGCTGTTTTATGGAATAATTTGTTGATGCAGAGATTTACTGAATTTCCCCGTCTGTAAGCGAATCTGTTTTTACTAAGTAATATCCTTTCTTCTATGAATGTGTTAATTCAAGGTATACTGAGGTTGTTCATTATTTTAAGCGGTACGTTGAGGAGAGCGATTGGTAGGTAACTTTCAATTAGATATGGAGGTTAACCTCATTTCGATTTGGGGACATTTCTTATTTTTCTGAGCGAGGGTGATATTTTATCGTTTCTGAAGTTGCGGTTAGTTAATTTTAGAAATACTTGATTATTTTTGTTGTTCAGACCTTTGAGGGTACTATATTCAATATTATCTGAGCCAGGTGATGTTTAAGTTGAGTGTGTTCTGAGTATTTTATCAAGTTCCTGTAGTGTGAAGTCCTTTGTAGGACCTCTGGCGGAGTCAGTACGGGGACAGGTCGTTTCTAGAACTTCACCTCAGATAGTGATATCTCAATTTCAAGTAATTCCTGGATACAGAAGTCCAGAGAAAAAAAGCAAAAGCAAACAAACTGGCAAACTGGCCTGATCTGCGTCGCGGGACAGGTAATGTTTCACTTTCCTCCAGATTTTCAGAGCCTAATTCATGAGCGCATCTGGTTGCTGCAAAGACTACAAAAACTTGGAAAAAGGGGGTGACAATGGAACTGTAGACTTGGTTTTCTGTAGAGCAAAAGAATGGACAATCTTCAAAGACTGAACCGTGTGCGTGAGCCATATACCAAATCTAACAATAGACCTCAGTAACTGTAACCTGTTTATACTTTATTATAACCACCTTATTTTTACATTGTTTTATGGGTTACTGAGACATATCGTGTGCAGCGGATGCTATTTCAATTTGTGTTTCTTATTTTAAAATATGAACCCACGTAGTTATGCTGAATGGTAATTTCGTATAACTTATCAAGTTGAAGCGTGATTCAGACGGGATTAGCTAATCATCTGCCGTTGGTCGTGAAATGAAGAGGCTCCAACACGTCTAAAAGAACGTTTTTTCAGACTATTGAACATTCACTGTATACAACAGAAAAGTTTGCTCTTTCTTATATATTTCAATACGACTATTATCCTACATTCAAGGAAAATAAATACGATTCATAAATGACACAATTTAATATAATAAATAATATAATTTTCTACTGTCAAGAAAAAGCATATAAAACCATTGATTCATTTCAGCTCACAACCTGCCGCTGCTGCCGCCGCTGACCAACAAAATACAACGAAAAATGCAAATTGGGTACAATTTTAAGTTTATGTTAATACCTATCAAGCGATAAAAATGATTAATTCGAAAAGAAATGTATGAAATAAATAACAAAAAAGCTAAATTACTTGTTGACGTATATTTTTACAAATTTAAATTGATAAATAGAATATAAACTGAAATAGATTGCAAATAGCATTCGCGCTATTTAAAAAAAAAAAAATTAATAATAGAAAATGTAAAAAAATCTAATTGTTATCGTCGAAGGAAAGTAAAATGGATATAGACGTTGCGAAAGCAATGTATAAACTTTATATTTAGAGTATAAAGTGTAGTGAAAAAATATACTTATAAAATATTTAACATCTAGAAATTTGAAATTCAAACTATCAACATGCATCAGTAGAAAGAAATTTAAAAATAAAATTGAATTGGAATTACTATGACACAAAGTACACGAATTAATGCGCATATGAATTCTGCATGAAAGATAATATATAGTAAACTGTATCAAAGCGTGAACCGAATTGAAAATTATTCCATATATACATATATATCCCGAAAGAGGGAACTTGCAAAACGGATTTGGCTACACTTTGCTTAGCTGCATATCATCATATTGTCGATCAGTTGAGTCAAGCTGTCACCCCATTTCCAAAGGAAAGGTTTCCCCGTAGATATCTAAGCAGATACTAAGCAAAGTTTCTTTCAAATCCTTCTAATCTTACTAAACTATATTCGCGAAGAATATAAAACTATTCTGAGTCGAATAATCAATCGTTGCTGTACTTATATCGTTTACTCTGGATTAGACCGATTATTAAAATGTTATTGATACTCTTATTTATGAATCTACATTTGAATGCTGGCAAAAAATGCAAATGGATAGCACTTTTCAGAAAACACCACGATACATCAAGAATATTTTTTACAATTTTTATCAAAGGAACTTAATCATCTGTTTGTTAAGTAAAGTTCTCGTCAACGTTAAAATGTGTACGTCATGCTTATATTGAAATCTGTTTGGAAGATGTTGCTAAACAGTGGCTAATATGGACACATAAGTAAGTCATGTTTGTTTATCTTGTGGAGGTGATCACTGTTACTTTTTAAATTTGAATCTCTTTGCGTGCTCGAGACACAGACATTCTGCATATCCTTTTCACTGCTGAATGCAAATGTAAGTAGATGCGCATTCAATGGAATCAATTACACATCTTATGTTACACTCTTCAAACTAATATAATATATCCGAGTCGTTTACAACACGCTACATTGAACTCTATACTTGGCGCTAAAAACTATTCAAGATATGATAAAATCAATTTGCAAACTTTTAGTATTGTCTTTATTTATGAAAGATATCGTGACTGTTAACAAGTGAATATTTTAGTTTTTCTGTTTAAAGAATAAATAATTCCGTTTCTATCTGCAGTTTATTTTCGAAATACAGAAATTTAATATTCTTAATAAAATTGCAAACTAGAAAAAAAAAGTGTGATATATTTAAGGCTTCAGGTGAAATCAGATAACTGTTATGTTTCTTAATAAAATGAAAAGAGAGATCACACAACATTCCATTTTTTGGAAAGCTGTTTTATTATATTTTCATTTATAGTTTTTTTGTTCATCGATAGAAGTATTTCAATTCACAACTATGTTGAAAAAATGAAACGTTATTTTTAATATAAAGCAAATAAATTGAAAGTATTATAAAGTGGAATTAATTGTTTTATTGAAGACAATTTGGTTGTTGAATTCATGACTGAAAAATTGTTTCCACTCTCCAGTTTAAATAAAAACAAAGCAGACTGATGGATAATGTTTCAAAAACCATAATCTCTGCTGGAAAAAAGCCGAATAAATAGCATCTACACCGATACAATCCCAAAAACATTACTAAATGCTCTTTTCCCATTTAAATTTTCGGTTTAGGTCGAAATAATCTTTAATAGTTGCTATCGATCTATTTGTACAAACGGATTTTCAAGACCCTATTGAAACAAAGAACTGCATATTTGTCCGCCCAATTACTCCTTGCATGTGCTACGGCAACTCTTCTCCCAGTTATCGGCAATTAATTATCATTCAGCATCCTAAAAACGTTCAGCGGAAGTTTGTGAAGTACTGTGGCTGGGTCCGTTTCGGAGCCCCTATTAACAGTTAATGATTTTTTGGGTCCTTGACTCGATAGACCCTTGCTGATTTTTGGGCTTTTAAATCTACTCCCATGTGGTCAGGAAGGAAAATCACTTTCGCAATGATGTAGGGCTTCAGGTGTTTCGTTGGCTCGGGCTCGGCTCGGCGAGCGGAGGCGCGATTGATTTTGTTGTTTTAACTTGTGAAAAATGTAAAAGGTAACGTTATACTTGCAGCGTTACGTTCGTAAAATCGAGTTATACGATGGCTGGTTCACTAATGGATCCGGAGCAGAAGTTCACTACGATCCAACCCACGTCCGCACAACTCGCCGCACTGACAACTGTTGACCTTTAGGGTACAGTTCGTCGCCACGCCTCTAGGACTTCACGTTCTGATGTCAGTGCGAGGCCAACTCGTCGAAGTGTCGTCGGCGTGATAAAAACGACGTAATAAGAAATCCATTACAAGATAAGATTACTTCCATTTTGAAAACTTAAACCTTCCCGCCACAAATTTCTGGGTCGACGCGCCAAACAAAAGGGCACCAAAACACATGCCGCACTTGTGTCAAAAAGAAAAGACATTTTTCACTTTCTTCCAGATTTTCCGAATCTTTTAGTGGCGTCGGCGCCCATCCCCATAGTGTGCTGTGAAGGTTTAGCTTAGTGTTCTTTGTAAGACTCCTGTGTTGAGCGTAATATTCATATTTAGCGCCGTGGATTTCTATAGGCGTAAGTGTGACGCTGAATATGACGATTGAGTTAATTTCTAAGTAGTTCTACCGTGGTGCGCTAAGGTGGCTTTCTGACTTTATATTTCTTGATACATCACAATTTACGCTGTCTGGAGTTCGATTCAGAAAAACATTATGAGAAGATTGCTCCCTTTATCACTCCTCTCTGTTTAGCTTCTAGGACAGCCAACTCAATTGCCTCTATATTCCCATACTCGAGAACTCACATAAGAGTCCCTGAAAATCAACTGATCATGGAGCCCAAGTCCCTCATGCACTGTAGACGGACATACAAGGGAGAGGAGGTAAGGGAGAGAACGTAATAGCAAAATTTACAGCGTTGATAAAAGCTTGGCAATCCGACTTAATATAATTTTTTTTTTGGGGGTGAAGGCAATTTACGCCCGGAGTGTGGGACTCCTAGCAGCGCATGCTACCAGACTACCCACTAAACACCCCCCCTGTTAAGAGACTCTAGCCTGGAACTGTTTGACACATTACTTCGGGCTAGGCCTCTTTTTACTTCGCCCTAGGGCGCCGTCAGCCTAGAGAAATCTCCCCCCAGTGGGAGGGGGCAGGATGGAGGAGGACTGCTGGAAAGGAGACCCCCCTAGACCCCGCGCCCAAGGTTATCCATTGTACATTTTTTGGCAGTAAGTATTGCCCGAGAGTAATGTGCCACACAGGTCCATTTGTCGAAACTTTTCAGCATTTCTCCGACCAGATTGTCTGGAGAAAGCTCTCCCATCACCTCCCACAAGTCCTGCCGCTTCTACAATTGAAGAAGGTGTGACATGCGTCGTCCCTTTCCCCGGGGCAGAAAATGCAGTCTGGGGACCGTGATTTACCAATCTTGTGCAAGTAAGACTGAAAATACCCATGCCCGCTAAGAAGCTGGGTAAGATAATAATCAGTCTCACCGTGCCTTCGATTTAGCCACTATCCCACGTCCCCTATAAGACGGGCAGTCCAGCGGCCATTAGAGTCGCCTTCCCAGGACTGTTGCCACTCGAGTATTGTGCGCTGCCTCTCCTCTCGGTTGACAGCATATCTTGAGCCCTCCACTTTTCGGTCATAAATTCTCCTTCTCTCCCTAGCAAGGAGGGCGATGGGTATCACTCCTGCGATCACCAGCACCACCGACTCAGAGACAGTGCGGTATGCAGACGCAACCCGCAAAGCTCCTCGTCTCTGTACCTGGGCCAAGCGCTTTCGGTACAGCTCCTTACTGAGAACTCCGGCCCAAACCTCAGAGCCGTACAGTAGCACTGACTGTTCAGCACCCATGAGAAGTCGGCGTTTGCTCGGTGTGGGCCCACCGATGTTGCACATTAGTCGACTTAAAGCTGAGACGTCTATCGCGGCCTTTTTCGCCGTTGTCCTGATCTGTTCCGAAAAGCTCATTTTGGAATCGATCAATAGTCCCAAATATTTTATTGTAAGTTTAGACTCAACAGTCGCATCTCTGATCTGCAAAGGAATTACCGTGGGAATTCTTTTCTTCGTGAGAATGACCACCTCGGTTTTCTCTAGTGCCAAACTGAACACGCGGGTGGTCATCCATTCCCTCATTTGACGCATTAGCATTCCCAGTGTGCACTGCGCATGTTCGACGGTGCGTCCGGCGACCAGTGCTGCTATATCATCTGCATAGCCGACCAAGCGCGACTCATCTGGCAGCTCAAGCCTCAATAGTCCGTCATATGAGGCGTTCCACAAGTCTGGTCCCAGTATGGAGCTTTGCGCTTCACCAGACGTTATCTCCATACTGCGCCGCATAGTCATAGAGCAGACCGCGGTCCTTTAAGTAATCCCTCAAAATCCGCATCAGATACCCTGGCAATCGGAAAAAATTTTGTAATGTGCCAAGAATATCCGACCATCTGGCGGAGTTGAAAGCATTTCTGACGTCAAGCGTCACTAGCAAGACAATTCGTTTTTCAGTTTTGTGCGCTTCGGCTCGACGGACTGCATTCACCACTTCCATGGTGGCATCAGAAGTGGATCGCCCTGCTCTAAAGCCATAATGCCGAGGAGATAGGTCACCTGCAGCACGAATTGCGTCAGTGAGTCTTCTCTTGATGAGCTTTTCGAACACATTCCCGGCTGTGTCCAGCATACAAAACGGGCGATATGTAGATGGCAGCCCCGAGTCCCCTTTTCGCTTGCTGATCAATGTGAGCCTCGTCACCTTCCAGTGAGATGGGAATACACCTTCTCTAAGGCAAGCGTTAAACACATTGAGTAGCAAACCAGGACAAACGTGGAAAACCATTTGTAGCACCTCGGTTGGAATGCCGTCTGGTCCTGGTGCATTTCGAGGTTTCATAGAAAGCACCGCATCCCCCAGCTCATTTTAGTGAACGATGGACATTCGTCTGAGTCTATCTCGTGAGCAGCATCAACACGGACAGGATGAGTTGAAGAAAGTGCCTGCACTATGCCGTCCATCTTGTCTGTTTGAAGTAAACACGGCTTCCGTGAGGAGCCGAGCTTGCGCCACACGGCCTTGTAGCCGAGTCCCCATGGATCCCTGTTCACATCGTCCACAAGTTCTCGCCAGCAGCTTGCTTTACTCTCATTGATGAGTCTTCGGAGTTCTTTCCTCGCTGATCTGTATGCTGCTGTCCTATTGGATGCTTCCTCTACGTTTCTCGAGCGCTGAGCTGCACGTCGAAGTCTGTGACACTCGCCTCGTTTGTCTGCGATATCTTTTGACCACCAATATACAGCAGGCCTGTCGTGTCGAGGCCTCCGTCGAGGCATAGATGAGCTACATGCAGAAGTGATGAGGTTCATCGTTGACTCCACCATTCCCTCGACTCCAGCCCTTCCGCTCCCTGAAGGGCACCCCGATGTCGTTCCGTCTTCCAGAATAACATTGGCGAAAGTCTCCACATCCATTTTTCCGATATTCCACCCGGGAGTGAAAGATCGTTGAGACGAGCGAGGAGTGATATCGCCGATCTCAAACGCGATGTATTGGTGATCACTCACTGAATAATCCTCGAGTACTCTCCAGTTCAGCGTCGTCGGAGCGAGGGACTTCGAGGCGAATGTCACATTTGGGATCGTTCCTTCGCAGCCCCAGCGCCGGAAGGTAGGTATATTGCTGGTATTTAAAACCACCAACCCGGTCCTCGCCGATATGTCCAGAATGCGTTGCCCTCTGGAATCGGTTTGAGGCATGCCCCACTCAACGGCTCTGGCGTTGAAGTCTCCTGCTACGAGTACTTTGCCATCTGTATTCAGAACAGCATCTTCTAGCGCGTCCAGTCTATTTTGAAAAGATGGCATGGACTCATTCGGCGTCAGGTATATGCTGAAAAACGTTATACCCGGGCACCGAATCCACATGAAACCATCTCCTCGGCCATGACCTTGAATCTGGAGTCGCATGCTGCCACGAACCCAAACGGCAGCAGTATGAAAGTCATCGGAGAACCAGGCTGGTGAGGTCTTATTTCGATGTTGTTCGCTCAGCAGTAGCAGATCAGCTTTTTATCAGATTTTTATTTTTCCTTTGGCCAGGAGTTGTGTAGCATCTTTCTCCGTTACGTCGAGTATGGCCAGCCTTTGCCCTCGGCGATTCTCTGGAGAAAGCTTTACTTTTTCTAGAGTTATTCCAGGGAACTCTTTTAGAATGGCTTCTTCGACCTCAGCCGGATCGGCGATGCAATCCAGGTCCCTTACTTCCAATGAAGCTCTTGGCTCCAAGGTAGAGACGGCGGCTTTTGCCCCAAGGACGTCCTTTATTTTGTCGCGGAATATCGATTTATCGGAGGAGTTCGCTCTAAACTCGACGAGTAGCCCTCCCGGACCTCGTCGATCGTAGAGTTTTAATAATCGTCCCTGTTTCCTCCGGCTTGACATTCTTGCGGATATCGCGTAGAACGTCAGAATAGCTCCTTCCGTCAGTGGGCTTCATAAGAATGGTATCTCCAAGGACTCTTCGCTTTTTGTTGCTGGTTTGTCCACGGTATTTGTCGCTGTTTGAACAGGCACTGTTTTTTGGCTAAGCCTATGTTCGCGTTTTGCGGATATTTGCGGCGTCTTTTCTTTGTGGCATTTCTTTTTCTGGCTCAACGTTCTCTTTACGCCTTTTCTCCTGTTCGCTCTCAAGAGGGCTAGCAGCAGTCCTCTTGATATTGGGAAGGAAAGGTTGGGTGACTTTAACGTGCACCGTTTGATCTGGATGTTCTGCTTCCTCCTTCCTTCCGATAACCTCCTTAACAATCAGGTCTTTTTCGCCGACTTTCTCCTCCGGGAGCTTACGTTCTATGTTGTGCGTTCCTCCTACTGAGGTCGATTCAGCAGTAGCAACCTTAGGAGTGAGGTGGTGGTAAATCTCCGCAGCCGCATTTACTACCGGCCCATCACTGCTCTTTCCGCTTGGGGCTGAATGAGACCGTGATGGTGAACGTAAGGTTTTTCCACTACGGGAAAACACGCCAAGATAATCGTTATGGTTGTCAGAATTATGTTCATCGGCTCGTTTGTTCGTCTCCTCTGCATTATTCTGTTTGTTGTTGTTGTTGTTTTTCTTCTTTTGGTTCTAAAGGGTCCCTAGTCAGAGCCGCTATCTCCGCTCGAATGTGTAGTCGCCTTAATGATCCCATGGTTATCTATGCAAGCAGGGAAGCCATGCGAGGGTTGGCACCAGCCCTTATTGAGTCAGGTGCTCAGAGCCAGATCAGCGCTAATCGGGAGTACGACTCAACCAAACCTACACCACCAACTCAATGGTGCGAGCTTTGAACGTACTCTGAGGCCTGCCAAGGTTTTATCGGGACGGAGACGGCGTGATATTAGCCTGGAGCCGTTCGCGCACGGGTTTCACCCCGGCGGTACCACGCAGAAAGCGACTAGGTCCAGAATATCATGGCCGCCAGCCCACATGCGTCAAATAAAGTCGAGAGTTAAATCATAGTCCGGGTTCGGTGCTGTGTTCCCATTAGTCGCTTCTTAAGACAAGTTGGGTTACTGTGGATGTTTTCTAGCCTCCCCCATCCACAGGGGCTTAACATAAATGATCTTGTTGTAGGTAAATCATCCAGTATACCGAAAGTAGGACTCGCTCCAACTATGATTCCACTTTCGAAAGTATTATCGATAAAGATAATAAGAAAGTCGCACCCCTCCCAATCTTTGCAATATCTGGAGTCTGCTTTAAATGGAAAGTTAGTCGTGAAAGCTTCCTGTAGGCAGTTGCTTTCGTGATAAATTCATTTCGTAGAGAATCTAGGATAAGTGGCTACATGTCCTCAAAACTTTGAAGTTTTCGATGGGGTGTTTTTAACACAGCGTAATCATTGCTGATAATTCCAAAAAATTCCCATTCTAATGGGAATCAACCGAAATTTCCTTAATCTTGGTAAGCAATGTTTGTAATGGTTTGTATGCAATACTGGTTGGAGATAAGTCAAAACGATGAAGGTGTGGTGAGAAAAGTATTAACATTCATTCGTTCTATATCATTACGAAATGTCTCACATATATTATTCCACCGAAAAATTATTCTCACCTTCTTCTCGCTCTTAGAAATCTAGCAATCGCGGTCTGTCGAAACACCAACGTCCTATTTTCAAGCTCTCTATCCTGCAAAGTTTGCTTTATTTGCTAAATAGGGTATTTGTATCTCTTTCTCCGTGATGCACCTCAGGAGTGAGCGTATTGACATTTTAGCGTAAGTACATAAAATACTTCAAACAAAATCCAAATCTAACTGTATGAGGAACTTTATTAAGATGGGTAAATTTTCCCTAATTTTTGCTTAAAACAAGAATATACCGGTCAATGCTTTCAAACCGCAATATAAATTTAAATTTACTTGTGGTTTTTCTATCGCTGTGTAGAGTAAACTGAAAGAAGAAGTTATGTATTTCTTAGATACTTAGCGCTGAAGAATGACGAGAGCTGATGGCCTCTAACGCGGGGAAGGTTTTCTGTCAGAATCTCTACTTTAAGGCATGTATCCGTTTGCAAGATCTTTTTCAAAAAAGTGTTAATTCTACAATCCTGATAGAAGTTGAAACCCAGGGATTACGGAATGAGATTCTTTAATATTACATTAAAGAATCACAACTACATTTGTCACATGCTTAAGTCAACGCATAGTAACAATACAGCGATAACACTTCGAACAAATACCCGTTCCAACGTGATTCAAACAAGAGTAGTAGAATTATATGCAAATATTTTCTTAAATCATTCGCGCTATTTCGTTTTATCGCGAGTAAGACTCAAAATGCTAGGGTAAAAATACAAAACCACTATAAATCTATTATGTATAATCTCAAATTCTTTTCTCGAGATGCTTTTCGAGCGTTCTTTTCACAAATAACGCTAACACTTTTGTGGTTAGAGTGATTAAATGACAAATGAAAGGAACAGATGGGAGTGGAACATGTGAAAAAGAATAGACGCCAATAGACGTAAGTGACTACGAGCGGATCATCATCAATATTTATCTGACAATTTTGAATACTAAAATATCCAGATAAATATTCTTATAACCCAAGGAAGAGATAAATATCAAGAGTTTTGAAAAATAAGGAAGGTAATGGCTGAACCTTCTGTAGTCCTTAAATATGGATGTTATTCACGGATGTTTCCCATGCTTGGTAATGCGCATTCACTTTCACACAAGTCTCATTAGTAAAAGTTTATTTATTTCGGGAAAACAGAAAAGATATATTTGGTTGGTATTGCTGTATAATAATCTCATATAAAAACTCCAGGATGTTGGAGCCGTCAACAGGGTCCCAAAAGAAAAATCTTAAAAAATCTTTAGCGAAAATATGTCGCCATATTAGTAGACATATATTAATTTCAGATTTTATAAAATGGCTTAAAGAAATTGTTTTGCATTTTGATGGTGACTGGCGGCGGGTTTCCAACACTCACTCAAACACACTGTCTCTCAGCAGTGTGCCTTACAATGCTATCCCGTATAAAATAGTAAAAAAAACAGCCTTTATACTATCACGTCATTAAAGTCATAATTAATTTTTCACACCTTTGAGACCGGCTATCTCTCGAAGCAACCACAACTCAAAGTTCATAGCATCCAAATGTTGCTACTTGTTGTACAACAATTGCGCTGAAAATTTTTCAGTTTTTATACTATGGCGTTTGTCTGGCGGTCACTGGCTTTTTCTCTTTAAGACACGTCGCTCAGTATGTGTTCCACATCAATATCATTCATTTATGGCGAAGGCAATACAGTTCTCAGTTACTGTTTTCTATGGTTTACATGAGCGTACGTGAGCGTCCGCCATTTAAAAGTTATCTTTTTGCAGCTATCCAAATGTTCGGCTCCATTCGTTCCTGCCATTTGTTTCATATGCAACATGATATCCGAAATTCTATCGAAATCGAATGTTTTCCGGACGATTAGACGAACATACACTTTATATGCACAATGTACTACCCTATCATAGGCATGTGTATAAACTCGAAAACTACATTCCTAAATCACTAATAAAGCTGCAAAAAGTGCAAACGCTTATATTGAAAATTTCCGATTCTCATTAAGCCAAAGAATATGCTCATATTTGATTAGCTTAGTGTAGCCTTGATATCAGCTTCAGATTGCTATTTCCCCATTTCCATACGGCTCGAGCTTATTAACTCCGAAGTCGAGCATCTATGAAAATTGTATGGAGTGAGTGGGGCTTAATTCTCCGGGAAATGATATTCGTGTGGAGTTGACATTCCCGGTAAGTCGATTCTCCTGTGTCCATAGGCAGCACAAATTTGTTGATGATGGAGCACTTAATGTGATGATATTTTTCTTGATTCTATTGATTTATAGACACAATATTGTATATGTGTATTTGGATAATAAAATGCGAATGAAAACAAAACATGTGCTTGAATTATAGCAAGCAAATATTATGTTTGTGACCATAGCTCAGATCGTAAAATTTTCGCCCACTCGTTTATACTACCTTTGAGTATTTTTAAGTAAGTATTGGTGAATTTGTGTTAATATGCGTAAATTTCAGTGATTCCGAACGAACATGCCTCTCTACATTTTATTTCCTATGGTGCATCCTAAAATTTAAAAATTCTTGCCAACGACGCGTAATCGATGTTTCTTGACTCTCACCAACACTTTCTAGCATAGCTTCGATGTTTTTGTCGGCGGATTGTTTTAAGACTGCCATATTTTATATGAAATCGATGAAAGTATATTGTTTTTAAATTATTGTTTAGAAATGAACACGCGTAGTTCTTTCATGTAGTACTCCATTTTCACTTACTCTGAAATGTTTCTCTGCAAAAGAGCATCGCTGACTTTATCAGATTATATTTATCGGAAAAAGGCAAATAGTTTTTTATGAAGGTATATGTAAGATAATTGAAAGATCCGAAATATTTATTAAAGCAGCAGTTAAATAAATTGAATAAGAAAATTAATTCTCTATTTTTATTCTCACTTACCCTCCTTACCATTGTGCAAACCAAAAAACCTCCCCTCGCATATCCTGCATATCCGCATATCCTCCCGCATTTATCAATTCCTTCCTTGTAAAGTGTGGATGGTTCGGAGTTGAAGATGTTTTCGATAGCTTGCCTGACTTGCTCTTCAGAATCGAAGATTTTTCCATTCAAAAAGATTTGTAAGGCACAGAAAAGGTGGCAGTCTGTCGGAGCAAAATCCGGGGAGCAAGATGGATATGGTAAAACATATTGTCCAAGCTCAACATTGTTGCCTCGAATTATTCTTGCTGTATGTGAACGCGCAGTGTCGTGTAAAAGAATAACGTTATTGCGATTGACGAGTGCAGGACACTTTTCGTTGAACTCTTTGCAACTTTGCAACTTCTACATTAATCGTTAAAGTTGATTTCATAAACTCGCGATGAATTATTCCTTGATAATCTTACTATACGCACAATTAAATTCTATTGAGATGGAGTGGTTGGCCTACTACGAGTGGTTATGTCTTGACTTTGTCTTTTGCCGACTACACTGTCATATTTAACCCTGTTTCATAGCCATTTACTATCCTGTTTACAAAAGGATCAATTTTTACCAGTGAGAGTAGACTTATCGCGATTGACATGCATTTTTGTTTATTCCGTTTACAAAGACCGTGTAGTACCCACACTCCTAACTTACTGATTTCCCCTCACTTCTCCAGGTGGTGAACAGTTCTGATATATTTAACCTTCCTACTGTACTTCTGGTGAATTCACTTGGATTTTGCTGCAAAATTGCCTTTAAAAGCCCTGCCGTTCACACTCGAAAGGATAAATCGTATATTCCCTGAATCATGGCATAAATTCGATCAATGGAAACAATAAAAAATTACTATTGGCTTGATTGATTCATAACATTTATCTCTCTAGCGGAATAGGAATAAACCACGGAATCCGGCATCATCGTCGATACTGCTGAGGCGAAAACCCTTCGCTCTGACTGCTGCGTACAGGCTCCGGTGATGTTCACAGCCGCAAAAACTGAACTATTTCTTAATTGCATGGTCTGTTAGAAGTCTTCTTATCCCCTTAAACCTAGCTCTTCCTGAAGAAATCAGAGACATAAAAATCTGACAACCATACGGACTCAATAAAATTAAAGAAGGTTCTCAATTCACATAATAAAATTGGTTTGAGTTTTTCTAAATGTTCAATTTTGCTTCAATATTTTATAAAACAATCGTATTAACGGGAAATTTAACTCCAAACGAAAATCGTTTCCCGAAGAATTAAGCCCCGCCCGTTCTTTACGATTTTGACAGCTGCTAAACTTTGGATTCAATTTACTGGTGCCGAATAAACGTGTGGAAATTGTTGATCTTGATTAAATCAAATTTTGAGCTGATATCAAATCTCTTCTAAGCTAATCAAACATCTTCAAATCAATTCAGTTCATGTCTTTTTACTTACTGAGAATTGGCAATGCTGAATATAAGCGTTTTTCATATTTTGAATTAACGTTGAGTATGTAAAATATTGTGAATATCAAGTATATGTGGTTCTAATCACTTGGAAAACTTTCAAATTTCAATAGAATTTCGTATATTATGTTTTTTTTACTACCCTACTATGTTACTACCATAGAGTTATTAGATATAGAGAGGACGATAAGCCACTTTTGCGTCGTAACCGCCCCCTTTTTACAAACATTTGCAAAAATTTACAAATACCAACAAATACCAATGGGTTGGCGAAAGTTTAACGCACAAAAAATTTAGGTGAGTGTCAAAAGCTCGAGCCGCTAAAAGATTAAGCCACGCCTTTGTAAACAATCTTATTGACCGACAAACCAATTATTTCTACATTATTATTGAAAAAGGCATCTATCTTGACACCCCGGATGGCCGCGAACAAGTGTGATTTCTGCAAGTGAAAATCACACACTTCATTGTCTATATTTGTCTTTAAAAATCACTGTCACTATTGTCTTTGCACTTTTCCACAATCACAAATAAAGTAGCACTCACGATTTGTAATTTTTATCGTTGAAAAATTCGTCTGACACAAGTAACTTACAAAATTCGCCCGTAAATCACTCCGAAAATGAATCAAAACACAGATTATTAGTCTTGTTTTGACAATTCATTCAGTTCGGCTGCAATCGAAAAAACCCGAGCATTGAACCAACTGAAATAGGAGAAATGGCTTCGACGAATTGAGGGTGCATGTACATTATTTTACCAACATTAAATCAAAAAAGAGTTCACAAAGAAATTTCTATCAAACTGGGTTCTTGTAGATATTCAATGAATAAGCATTTTGAGGAGTAAAATTTCTCGTAATTTAGAGTATACTCAGCCGCCGGTAATTCAATTTCATAAAAATATAAGAAAAAAAACTTGGCCATACACTTTTGAGTGTGCGCATACCTTCAAGTAGAATTATTCATCTAACTGTATATTCAGCTCAATGTCAAATTGAAATTACAAATGTATCCGACAATTCGCATCGTATTAAAATTTGTAAACATTGATTTCAAATTAAGTTTTATCAATAAAAATGTATGTTTTGCATGGCGAGAATGTTTCATTCTCCCACAAAATATGAATAAGATTCTATTGCCACCAATTTATGTGGGGAAAACCTCGACAAAGTTTAGATATTTATCTTTAAATTTCACGAGAAAAAGTATCATCCTTTACAACTTAGTTTTAGGGTTTATAAATAATTAAATGGTAGTTTTACCATTTGAGGGCTAAAGAAACTTGTAGGTAATATGTTTAAGTTGTTGCGCAAAGCGATAATTGGGCGGGCTTTTAGAAAATAGAAAATTTCTCACCATTTAAGCTGTAATATATTTTGCATTTGAAATATGGAAGTTCCGAAAATTGCCGAAGGTGAAGCAGCTACGAAAGGGTAAAATTAGCTAAATCCAATTCTTTGGACGCTCACGGACAGTCACATACACGGGAATAGCCTCTCTATTATCTTATACCTCTATGGTTACTACTCTACTGCAGGCACGAATGGAGCCCAACATTTGAACAGCTGATGAGAGGAAATAAGATAAGTTTGAAACTTTGGACTCACACGAACGCTCATGTACGTATATCTCTATATGTCTTCTCTATATCTTATACCTCTATAGGTTACAAGATTTGATGATATTTCCGATGTAACTGAAAGTTTGTTTTATATTTGACATTCACGAAATGGGTCGCTTTTCGCTTGAACAAAATTGTTAAATATTAAAAACGTATTTCCATAGTAGTGAATCTTCTACTTAACCTATAAGATATTCATGAAAAAAATTTGAGAAAAAGGATATGCCAATAACGTAGTTTTTGGATCACTTCATGAAGTGAGTACGTGAAACTGAATCCTTGTTGGATAAAACAAGCCGTACCCGTCCAGTGCGTTCAACCGAAACCATCGCTGATGTTGCTTAGAGTGTGCGAGAACGACCATAACCATCAACACGTTATCGTTCTCAAAAATTAAACATTTCGCGAAGTTATTTGAAATGAATTTTGCATAAAATTGCATTTGCATATGCGTGCAAAGTGCAAGAGCTGAAGCCACATGACCATCCGATGCGTGTTCGGTTTGCTCATGGTCTTCGGCCCATTGATCAAAGATAAGCATTTTCATCCAAAAATCACCATTTTTGATGAAGATACGTCAATAACCAACACCGTAGATTCGGTGCTCAGAAAATGCACACGTTATCGTGCGGAAACAAATGCAGCCACAACAACTGACTGCCGGATTTTGATCTAGTGGCCCTTTGCCCATTTTTCTCTGAAGATGAGTGATTTACGGTAAATGGCGATCGCTACCACGACAGGTTCAGCGATTTTAGTATCACAAAACTGAAGAGGATGATGAAGACGACATATGGTTTCAACAGGACGCACAATGTGCTTCACAGCCAATGTAGCAATCGATATTTTGCGCACTCTTTTCGTAAATCGCAATATCAGGTAAAATGGTGATTTTGTGGTGAGCCGTTTCGGACATGTATTACGCCAACCACCCAGAAACGATTGATGAGATTGAAATATGAAATCGAAGTTACCATTATCGAAACTGAGGCTCAAACAATCGCATACCAAACGGTATTGTGAAGTGAGCCGGGGCAGTCGTTTGAATGACGTTGCCTTCCATTCCTGATTGGAAAGGTTTTCGTAACTTTGAATAAATATTCATTTATTTTTTACAGCCTATGCAAACAGTACCCACCACTACGACGCTGCTATCACCTCTGCTTCTACTACTAATGCTTATACTTTTACTACAACAACAAATACGTGTGCTCCTTTTACTTCTGCAACAATTTAAAACAACAACTACTAGCACTATTACTACTGCTGCTACTACCACTACTTCTACTACTAATACTACTTATGCTAGTACAGCTACAACTTTAACAACAACAACAACTTCTACTACTTCTCCTACTAAAAACAACATACAACAACAATAAACATCAAATAACAACAAATTACGACACCAAAAAAACGAAACTAACAACAAATAACAACGACAAACTAACAACAACAAGCAACAACGAACAAAAACAACCATTAAAAATAAAAAAAACCATCGAAAAACAACAAACAAAAAAATACAAGCAACAATCAACGAACAACAAACAACTAACAACAATCAACAATCAAAAATCTACAATCATCAATCAACAAACAACAATCAACAAACAACTAACAAATAAAAACAATCAACAAACAACTAACAACAATCATCAATCAACAAACAACAAACAAAAAATACAAAAAACCAAACCACAAACAACAATCAACAATCTACTAACAAGTAAAAACAATCAACAAACAACGAACACTAATCACCAATCAACAAATAACAAACAAAAAATACAAAAAACCAAACCACAAACAACAATCAACAAACGACAAACAAAATTCAACAAAACAACAAACCACAATCAACAATCTACAAACAACAATCTACAAACAACAAACAACAATCAATAATCAACAAACAACGATTGACGAACAACAAAGAACCAACAATACTAACAGGCAGTATTGCCTTGTAAGTATTTCAATAAGAATTACAGGCGAATATATACTTTTTGACTTTTAATGAGTTAAAAAATGGTCAGGTCATTGTCACGTATATCACACAGGATAATTGACAAAAGACTCCACTATATAGTGCAATCATTACGTTGCCATGATGTTGATTTTACATAACTGCATAGGAAGCTCCTAATTTTCACCAGTATGGACTGTAGCCGGAATCATTACTTTTCCAGTTTTAGTTTTTAAATTTTTTGATGAAATTTTGATATCTAATGGTTCTTCGTCGTATTGCAACTACTTTGCAAAACTTCGTAAATATTATCAATTTCAGTAGTGATTCATGGTACTTGTAGTTTCGATTGACCTTGGAGCTATCTGCTCTAAACACCTCAGAAATGTAAAAAAGAAAATTATTGTATTACTTTTTGGCTCAGTTTTGTACGTTATTTACTTTATTCCCTTAACTAAATCATTGCTCTGTGGCGATTAACTTTAGTCAAGCGATTCAGTCAAATGTTTTTCTTTGTTCAAGTTTTTACAAAGTTATTCGTGTTATCTCATTACTGTTTTCTCTCATTTAGAACTGATGTCAACCCCGTGAATTTCCAAAATGTTTCGTTTCATAATCCTGTCTGCTTTCATTATATTGACTTGAATAAAACCATCCAGGTAAACCATTGCACCTTCCAGCTAAAAGCTACATAATTTTTAACAATAATTAAGATACGGAGAATATATGTATATTTCTTTACTTTATGATCAATGACAAAAGTTTATTGAAACTAATTGCACCACACTAGGTGCAAGTTCATTCTTTAGGATGCTGATATGAACTTTGTGATCCAACGTTTTTTTCAATAATATGAAGTTCGCCAACTCAATTGAAGGACATATATCCCGCCCCCTACTAAAATAGAGCAACAATCATGCTTCTCACCTCCTTTCGAATTTTTCGATTCTACCCCCGTAAGAGGACTTTTTGAGCACTTTTGCTCGCCTATCCTGAGAAAACACATTTAATTTACTTTTGTCGGCAAACAGAATTTCCAGAATTCTAGATCTTTACTTATATGATCTTTGACGAAATTCTATCTTTACGATTTGTATCGCTGATAAGAAAAATCTTTCGATGGAGATAACACTGATAATCCGATATTCTTTAACAATTTTGGACGGTATGCACGCTAACACCGTTTTCATCAAGATATTTTAATATTGCAATGATTTTTGTTGCCGGTATGAAAAGATCTCTATCGACTTCACTTTCAATTTTACACAGATCATATTCTGGTATGACATATTCTGATGATCTCAGAGCGCTTATTATTTTCTTTGCGTTTGTGTTTGCAGAAATTTTGTCTAAATTACAATTGATAGATTGAAAACGAGTGATCAAAGTGCGTTCAAAGTTTTTCATCATCATCGGCACTGTTTTTATTATTTTTGTTTTTCTCATTCGACTGATGCAGATTTTGAAAATGCTCGGGAGAAGTTTTTATGCCAATCTTTGTTTTATCCTTGTTAAACATACAATCCAATTACACATAACATTCAGAAGATAATTGATACAGCGAAAGAGTTCGTACCCTTCCCCCCTTCCATAAACCTTTGAAAGGTAGAATGTTACTCCTTCGCTTATTAGAGTTAGTTATTGTATTCAAACCGTGTTTAAGATTTGATCCAAAATATATTCCATCTCAAGCGGCAACTCCATGATTAAAACCAAGCAACCGGTTGTCAACTCCCGTCCAAACAGCATTCAAATCTGATTCCGAGCAACTGATGAACTGGTTTGACAGCTTTAGTACCCGAGAATGGCTCGCTTTCAACCGTTTAGGACAAACACATACACAAGATGCCGTCGACGTGGGAGCGATGCATCCAGTTGGAGTAATAGCAGTGTAAAATAGAATAAGGTAGAGCGAGACGTCCCGCTTGGAACTAGCGTTCACCAACACTTCCCCGCGCAAATTATCGCTATATGTATGCATATGAATCACTCTCCCATTCAACTTTTCCGAACGCCAATTCGCCGCAAGCCCATTGTTGCGCGACGGCGTTGTCTGCATTCTGGAAATATTTTCGTGTGCCATTCCTGGCATTCCGGCGACATTTTTGTGCTGTTGCGATAAATTTCCGTAACAAAGACGGGACCCTCGCGCGTCGCAAGCTCCGCTTAGTGAATTTTCTGGCGGTTTGTGTGACTAATTTGCGTAAGTGCCGTGTTGTGTTGCGACTTCTGTTTGCAAACAGAATTCATCACATCGCGTCAGTGTATTCGGATTAGTTTCCGTTGGAACAAAAAGTGCTTGTTTGGTCGCTTGTGACACAGCGTGCAGCGGCGGTTTTCCTAGCAAAAGTTGAAGAATTGCAAGAGGTAAGCGTAGTGACTAACACAAGATTAAATTTGCACCGACACATATAGAACGTTTCTTGTTTTCCCGCCTAGCATGAAATGTGTACGAACATAGGAAACGTGTTGCGTTTTGACTTGGGAGTGCGCATGCAGTGAAGCTGACAAGTCGCGGTCCTTGTCTAGCCGATGGAAGTTGTCCGGGAGAGCGCGTTGCGTGAGGTTAAGGTCGTGCGCATGTGTGCGTTGGGATGTCGGCAATGTATTGTTTATTTACCCTACGAAATGCGCGCGGCGAAAGCGAAAAATATGAAAAGAATTTTCGCCGTAAAAGTTTTTCAAATTATCCGAATTTTTCTATTAGTGAAAATTTTCTAAAGCAGATGGCGTTCGAAAATGTTTTGTTTACTTCCTCGTCTCGGCTATTGGCTGGGGCGTCTGCGTTCTCTTTTTCCTTCGCATTCTTTGGCCTCTTAATTTCCGTGCAAGTATTTACAGTTACGTCACGATATAAAAAGGTGGAAAAGGCCGAGGAAACCGTAAAATGGCTTTTTCCCATTTGCCGACTTGGTTGGGGAGACATGTCGGAGAATTGAATACTTGTAGCAGCTGCTCTTGATGATGAGACAAACGGCTTGCTTGGGGTGTGCATATTGCAAGCCAACTGGGATTTTTGTTCCAATTGGGATTGAGATGTCCCGGGACGGGATTATGCCGGGTAGTTAAGTTTTTGGACGCTGCGAATTGTTTAATTTAGAAGAAACTTGACCGATAGTATTGTCAGAAAAAGTTTGAAAATAAAGCAATTTTGCATTATTGTGTATTATTTCATATTTTATAAAAGTTTCTGATAAATCTTTGGGGCTGAAAGTGAAAACCTCCCTGTAAAAGATTTAGAAAAAAACTCTTCATGGTGCGCGTAGTCTATAAAATTTATTAATATATAATTCATAGAATCTAATGTCATAGAAATTTATCTATACAATATTGCCCGTCGGTTAAAATTTTAATCAAATCTGAAACTCACATTTGGAGACTTTAAGAAATAACAGTAACTTCATTTCGAAATCAAAAGTAAGGGAAAAGGTGATTACTCTGGGATCTTATGCCGGCTAAGTGTACGGAAAATTTGTGCTACCCCACCATCGGAATAACAAGCTGAAATTGAACTGCCAATAAGATATTTTTGAATCCGGTGCCTGTTGCATTGAAGGCGAGTGCTCTAACTACATTTTTGGAAAATGGAACTGCTTCGTATCCTGGATGCCATGAGGTACTGATGGCCCGATGACGTCTTTATTCCAAAATCCAAATGTTACGATGGTATTGTGACAACCTGATAATGATAAGCTCATAACGAGAGAAGCTAGAATATGCTGATGATAATGGTATTATTATGGGTAGGCGGTGCACCACAGGTATGGATTGAGCTCAAAAGTTTCCCGACAGACTGAGCCCTATCAAAGCACCTGCAAAATATTTCCGACTTTTCATAACCCTCCAAACGCGAGGTGTCTGAAGTTTGCATCGTTGCAAATGCAACGGTCTCGATATTTTACAGTTTTTGACTTCCGGCGATAATTGAACTGCAACCAAAAATTATTTCGTTGCAAATAATCCAAGTTACCAAGCATAATTTACAAAAATTTCAGTCAAATTATTCAAAAGAAAATTAAAAATGTAAACAAATGATAGACCGTTGCATTTGCAATGATGCAAACTTCACACACCTCCAAACGCGACAGTTTCAGTGAAGCAAAACGTATCACAATTTAAAATAGTATGATTGTACGTCGCTCTGTAATATCATTGCTATTCCATATTTATATATATGTTTCCGTGAAGCTTGCATCGTTCTTTTTTGCATTTGAATCAATTTGTAGATAAACTTATCTCAAGAGAATCAAAAATCCTTATCATTGGCGAAATTTACAACACCGTTTCCGATCCGCAAATGTTTCTTATATATTGGCTCATCCATCAAAGTAGCTCAGCCATCTATCGTTAACCTTTTCACTGCTACGCCCTCCTATAGTCGGGCCGGTAAGACTCTCCCGTCTTGCTACGCCCCACTCTAGTAGGTCTAGCCGAATGTTCCGTACTTGCGGACCACCCCTAAAGTCGGGCAGAACAACAATTCTGTTGAAGTAGAGAGGCGCGAAAATACTCAGCACGGGAGGTAAGTTATAGTGGGGCAAGGCCAGCGCCCAGAGTAGAGTCGGGCCCCTACCACATAGCAGTGAAAAGGTTAATTAGGTACTCTTTTAAAGCGGGATCGTCTTCCGATATACAAAATAAAATAAAATTAAGATCCCATCAGCTCCATTTCATATTTGTGAAAGTCACTTCGGTGCAAGAGTTTTAAATTTTTCAAGGCTCACAAATAGAGTACTGCACAAATGAGCGTTCGAGAGATTCGGATTGGAAAAAAAAAAGGAATTGGAAGTTGATTCCATATTTGCGTTTTCCTCTTGAGCAACTGTCGAGGAATAATTTGCGATTGAGCCAACAAACGTCATGTTATTCATAAGGAATCAACTGCTCCATCTTGCATTGAGAAGCAATTCGTAAAAAAATCCTGTTGGAAATTTCCCTGAAAGTCTAATTCTAAACCACGCTGCTGGATTAATGTTCTTGAACTCGGCACAACTCTGAAGGACTGCTGCTTTATTGTTGAACGACATTTAAAAGGGAAGCAAGACTCAATTAATCTTAAGCGCTTCCGAGTTCATTGAAATAATCTGCTAGTACTAATGAATCCTTCCAACAATTAAAATTTTTTTGTTTGGTTTCCGAACGAAACGTTTCGCATTTCGGCAGTGTACAATCTTCGCTGTGTAGTTTGTAAATTAATTAATTTTTTCATAATAGTTTCAAAAATTTTTGTATATATATAAATTTCATAATGCGTTATGATTTTTAATCAGTTTTTCGACTATGGCAAAATTTCAGCATTTTTAATTGATGTTAAGTAACAAAAACACAATATTTCATCGCGCAGTGTTGCATTTGGCGCAACACTTAGCTGTCAAATTCCATAATATAGTTGTTTTTTTTGCTGTCAAAATTGTCAAAATGGCAGAAACTTTAAATTTTGCATAAATTTTGGGCCATCTGGTAAAGGGTGTTTTTTTTAGAAGCATTGAACTTAAAATGAAATAAAATCCAGATAAACTGGCTCTATTGGAATACATAATTCTTTTAGTCCCGGCATTTTGATTTGAATATGATTTTCACAATTGCCGTGGAGAGGAAGTCCAAAAGAGAGGTCGAATTTTCAACGTCACATAAAGCACAACAAACAGTAACTTTCTCCGTATATAACAGTATTTGGGCAACTGTCTATGGTTGCTTATCACACAAAAATGCGGCCATTTTGTTCACCGACGTAAATTGCCAGCAATTCAACCAGAAATGAGCTTCATCGCTACAGGTAATTTTCCTATGAAATTCGGAATCCGCAGCTATTCATTCTTTATTCAACCATACCAACCATAAAACGCATGACAGCTGTCACATCATGCATAGCACTAAGATGTGGTGCCAATTTTACGTTCTATACCTCGAAAAACATCCTTTACTTACATTAGCACATTTCCCAATATTTGTAACACTTTCGGGAGCTTCATTTTCGGTATACTAGGTGCATTGGCTCGTTGGAAAATCCGTCAAAGTGATGAATGTATTCCAAATTTTTCGTGTATGAAGTAATGAAAACTGGAAGGAAACATAAACTGCTGAGATTGTTTAGTATCGCATCCTTTGTGTTTATCAGGTTTTGTTGGTCTTATTGCCATTTATTCAGGCTGATCCTGCATGGCATAGCTGGACACAATGTGCCTAAGCTCGAAACGGCAAAAATGGTCTGTAAATGCATTTAATAAGTCCGAAAGATGGGAAAATGTATATCTTCCGTACGGTGGTATTTCGATATTTCGATTTTTTTGTGACCTACCTTTGTGATATCGCTTAGTTGGTAGATTAGCTGCCCTTAGTTCAGTGCAATTGACGGCAATAAGCAGGGATTAGCATATTTATCAACGTATTGGTAGAATCTCCATTCATTAAAAATTTTTCCTGTTTGTTTGTGTTCCAACACATAAAGGACTCTTTCGGATTCGCTAATTGCGTTTCAGACGTAGTTTCTACGGTTTGCACATAAAATTGTTTTTAACCCGATTTTATGTATAACACATACTACTAATTGTGTGGAGAGCTTTGTTAGATGTTGCTTTCCTTATGAAATGGATCCTGGCTAGTGATGTTGAATGGCATTGCGGCAATTTTATGACCTTCTTTTTAGTTTGATTCTGTTCGGAAAAAATCTGTCCCGTATTAATCTTCACCAGAAAACCTGCCTTTACAAAGTTGTCTGAAGTTTGCATCGTTACAAACGCAACGCTGTCAAATTTTTTCAGTATTTCTTTTTAATGAAATACTGAAACTGAAATGAAAACTTACTAGCGTGCAAAATATTCAAATATGCGAATGAAATTTGCCAAAATTTTAAATCAAATTATCTAAAAAACATTCAAAAAGAGAGAAAATTCGAGACCGTTGCGTTTGCAACGATGCAAACTTCAGACACTTCTTTACAATTCGTTTTTCATGCAAGTTTGCTAGTAGATTTAAGTTCAGGGTTATTTTTTGTGTTTTTGAATTTACGAACCTTCAATCCAGTTTGCAACGGAAAAATACTTCAAAGATCGTGCAAAATAGAGTGATACTTCTGTT
The DNA here is from genome assembly GCA_954870665.1 of Stratiomys singularior. NCBI lineage: Eukaryota > Metazoa > Arthropoda > Insecta > Diptera > Stratiomyidae > Stratiomys > Stratiomys singularior. The sequence goes on along the minus strand of OX940877.1, from coordinate 108,377,532 downwards.
CTTATTACGAAGCAATTTTCCTCCTTTTCTAAGTGTGAAGTATAAAATACTTACTTGCAGATTGGTTGCTATCCGCTTGTCTTCCCATATTTTCATATCAACTGGATAAGGAAGTTATTCAGTTGCGTTTTCATCGATTCCAAGGTCTATATGCTTGGAATAGTGAATAGGCTCACCTAGAGATTTTATGGAAAAATGATTTCAAAATAAGCTTCAGGACTAGTCAAATCTACGTCGGATGTTTTGGAGACAATTGAAATCCTTTAGAAGTGTTACAGTGGCAATGTTTTTAAAGCCGTTTTAATTTACCATAAATGCTCTCTCTGTACTTTAACAAAGTAATTTTTCTTCTCAGTTTCTTAAAGTAGGCATACGCTGGACTGTCTTCATTATCTTCATTATCCCTGCGTCGATTTATCGCATGATATATAACCAGTTGATCCAGGGTTCTAGATGTGTATATTGACCTTCTCTTCGATAACAAATCAAACTGATTGATTGGTGGTACTTATTGCTGGTACAAGTGTCCAAAATATACCCAAATTGGTTTCATAGTAGCCTTTTGGTGTTGGCCGATGAAACTCCTTCAAAGTGGGCAAATCTGTTAGAACTGCGAAATCATATTAACAAACATACGAGGTGTATTCATAAAGTAAGGTGACTGTATTTTCAGGAAAAAATATTTATTCGTCAATATCTTTATTGTCCCCTTGAAACTAACCTCCATCAGATACAATAAACTTGTGTCAACGCTTTTTCCAATCCTCGAAGCACTTCTCATAAGCACTTTTCGGTATAGTGTTGAGCTCTTCTAGCGATGCCGTCTTTATCTCCTCAATCGTTACAAATCTCCGCCCTTTCATAGGTCTCTTCAGTTTTGGGAACAAGAAAAAGTCACATGCGGCCAAATCCGGTGAATATGGTGTCTGAGGCATGATTGTGGTTTTGTTTTTGGCCAAAAACTCTCTCTCAAGCAAAGATGAGTGAGCAGGGGCATTATCGTGATGCAAAAGCCATGAATTGTTTTTCCACAAATCCGGAGGTTTTCTTCGTATTGCTTCTCGCAAGCATGTCGCATAATTCCAAGATAATACTCTTTACTGATCGTACGACTATGTGGTAAAAACAACTGATGCACTACACCACAGTAATCGAAGAAAACAGCAAGCAAAATTTTGGCATTTGAGCGAACTTGGCGTACTTTTTTTGGTTGTGGCTCACCTGGGCCTTTCCATTGGGACGATTGGGCTTTGGTTTCGATATCATAAAAAAATATACCAATGTTTTGTCACCATTAATGACCCCTTTGAGCAAAGCAGCATCATAATTGACGTCTGTCAACAGCTCATGAGCATCGCTCATGCGACGATTCTTTTGGTCAAAATTAAGCAGTTTCCAAACAAACTTCGCTGACACACGTCTCATGCCCAAAACGCTCGAAGAAATTTCATGGTATGAGCCAACCGAAATGCTAACATCTTCAGCAACTTCTCTGATAGCGATTCGACGGTTTTCCAAAACAATTTTCTTCACTGCTTGAACATTTTCATCTGTTGTTGACGTGCTTGGGCATCCAGAGCGAGGCTCGCCATTGGCATCTTATCGGCCATTTTGAAGGAGTTTATACCGCTTGTAAACATTTTTCTTACTCGAAACAGTTTCAACGTATGTCAATGTCTACATTTCAAGTATTTTGGTGCACGTAATTTCATTTTTTAAACAAAATTAGACGCAAATTCTTTTTAAAATGATCATTATTTTAAAAGCTTGCAGATTGTTCATTTAATTTGTTCTAAGGGCTATTTATTTTGTTAAGTTTCCGTAGGCTATTTCAATTGCCTAAAAATTTAACGTTAAATAAAAAATCGTTTTAATATGACAACACGAAAATTCATAAATCTGTTGCTTTCTTATCTGTAATAAATATCTAGCATCTGCAGTCTGCGATCTGCTTGTGTTTATTTCATATTACCAAACTGATCTAATTCAATAAAGTATTTATCCGCAATTCGGCCCATGTCTAAAAAACTAGCAATTCATTCATAAAAGATAGTCTGATTACAAAAATCGAATCGCTTCTAATCGCCGTTTACCTGTGGCAACAATTCCCGGCTCCGCGCAATCTTCAAGATATTTCTCGGTTCCCAGAAAACTGATTCAATAGTGCGTCCTGGTATGGAGAGAGTCGTATGTGACGTGAAGTAACAAAGAGCACACGCAACCGACATCGAACGATTTTCCTTGGCAAACGCATTCACTGCTCTTCATCTCAGATACTTTCTTGTCCATTTTATGGATTCGCTTCAAGTTTAGATACTTTTCCTCTTGCCATATCGGAATAGTATCATAGCCATGGGTTTTAGTTCTGTTCGACGATAGGACTGAATGGTTGGCGTGCAGATGTAAAGATTCATGGAATCAAATTAACGCATGCTCCCCTACAGCTTGCGAACGAATAACTTTCATACTGTTCCTTCATTGAGTCCTGAGGCAGTGGAAGTAACAACTGCTACAGATATATGGAAGGCGTTTATTAGTGATCCTTTTGCTTGTGCTGTGAGAGGGAACAATAAATCGTCAGTTCGCATTGCCGTTGCAAAGGGATGCACTAATTTATGTACTACAATTTTGTATGAGTGAGTGAACCGGGTTCCAGGGTTCGGGGAAATTCTATACGTCATCAACTTCTGGTGGAATCCAATCAGGAACAGGTAAAAGGTGGTGCGGAGGTGAAAAATGATAGAGTGCGTGCGAATGGCGGGGCACGTAATTTTTCTGTCATTCAAATATTTTCCGATGTAAACGTTGGCTGCTCTTTATATGCTTGTTGTGGTGCTTCAAAGAGAAAATATCTATCGAAACACTAAACATAGAACTAGTATTGCCAAGCGTTTGTGGGACCTAGTTAACTTAAAAATATTTATAGAAAATTGTGTGTAAATTAATCAGTAAGACATTTAAACTACGTGATTTAATATTTTTCGTAAAAGTACAAAAGTCGAAGTAATCCAGCACGGGATAATGAGAAAGAACAAGCAAAAATGTGCAAGCAAAAAAAAAAAATTAAGTTCGAAAATCAAAAAATATATTTTGTATCAATACAGGATATAACCAAAGTTCACTTAATCTTTTGCAAAAGGTTCATCAACGGTTCAAAGGTTCAATCAACCGCTGAATTTTCAAAACTATCCCAAACGCCTGGGACGGCATGGTTTTTTCACGATGATCAGATAAATTGTGCACATATTGTACGCTATAATTAACACCAATCATAAGGTACTAAATACAATACTATATCTAAAACAAACCGTCAAATATGTAAAACAAACCATCAAATATGTAAAACAAACCGTCTTATTTCTCAAGTTTATCTTGGAACAACCCACCATTTGTTATTGGGAACAAAAAAGGATACTAGGTAGCAGTATCAGCAAGATCTCAAAACCTCCTGGGACAGACGACGCCGTATGAATTTGTTCTTTACGTTATACTTACTTAAACGTCAGAAGAACTTAGGTTCTCTGAATTTTTATGAATTTTCAACGCCATTTTTAAGTTAAGAACTAGTTTAAATGGAGTCTTCTGTCGCAGGCATAATTGAAATTCGATCTGTTCACGGCGTAAGGGCCCATGATATTGGGCTATTTGGCTGTGGCTTGGGGCGTATGCAGGGTGACCGAATTAAGATTTGGGATTTGAATGGGCTAAAAAAACATTGGAAATTTTTTCAAAGTTATGAGTCTATGAGAAAGATTGTAACTTTCGATTCAGGAATGGAGGACAACATCATTCAAATCACTGCTAGCCTTAAAATACCCCATTCAATCAGTCCAATTTTTCAGTATATTTTCCATTAATCCGGTCTATGGTTGGGGTTTAGGTCTATATCGTCGACTTGAAACTCGCTTTCATGTTTCAAGTCAATCGTCTCTGGATGGTTAGCGAAAGGCTTATCCGCAACTGCTCCCCATAAAAAAAGTCCCAAGGAGTCATATCGTGGCTTCGCAGTAGTTAATTGGCACCAGCATTTCGGCTGATAATGCGATTTTCAAAAACAGTCCGAAATAGATTAATTGTTACTTTGACTATGTGGTACGTTGCGCTGTCCTGTTCAAACCAAATGTCGCGTTTGGCATCTTTCAACTTTTGAAAACAAAAACCGCTTAGCAAGGTGCGGTAGCAAATGCCATTCACTGTGATGGCGTTTCTTTTTCGAAGAAAAATGTCCCATTAATGCTGTCAGAACAAAGTCCGCCAAGACAGTCACTTGTTATGGGTGCATTGGTTTCTCCACGATGACGTATTGATGACAGCACTAACGTCCGCGTCGGCACCAAACTACAATTGAACTCAGAGAAATTGAACTCAGTAATGAAATAAAATAAAGGTTTTATTGTTAAGATATTTGTCTGCCAATATTATTTGAATATGATTTTGGACATGTGAGCGTCATGACTGGCGCGGGGGAAGTCCAAACGAGAGGTCTGATTGCCGAGTATTCGACAATAATTGTAATTGTAATAATTAATTAGCCAGTAATTGCGGTCTTATTTCACCAATAATGCGGCGAATATTGTCTTCCAAATGGACAAGTGTCTTAGGCTTGTCGGAGTAGACGAGTTATTTGACGTATCTCGACGTAGCCATTCAACCAGATACGAGCCTCATCGCTAAATAAATTTTTCCTATGAAATTTGGGATCTACAGCTATTTCCTTCAATTCCTGTACCCCTTGGATTCGGTAATCCTGCAAACGAAGATACTTCCGTAAAATCTTTCATAATGTATATGGGTACATGTTTAGTTGTTGAGCACGATGTCGAATGGACTAAATTGGGTCTGCATAGATACTGCGAACAGAAACGTTAGAAATAAACCTGCAAAGTTTCTAAAACGTTGCTCAGGCGTCAACCTATTCATGATGCAATGGCAAACCAAACTAACCGTAAAACGCATGGCTGCTTTCACGCTTCACGTAGCATTAAAAAGTGTTGCTAACCTAAAGTTTTTCTTTTCTCTTTTTCTATCTTTTTGACGAGCATTTTGTGTAATTTTAAAGGTTTAGTGATGGTCCGAGCGACTTGTATGGGCGTCGGTACTATTGTTTGAACAAAAAGCGAAACTGGTCAATGGGAAACGGATACGCGGATTAACGTTGACAATGAAATCCAAGTCCGCGGGTCGGGTCGGACACGAAATTTTACGCAATCCGTGTAAATCAATGAGAAAGAGTGCAGCTTCTACTGGAATTTAAAAAAAACAATAGTACAGGTTATTTTAATATTGTTTTTATAAGTTGCGAATAGCGCAGGGTCGATAATTGGATTAAATCGTCTATTCTTACTGAGATACTTTTGAGAAGAACAATATCGAATCTTTTTCGAACCTCTCCCGCGCTTGGAAATCTAGTATTCAGTTTGTTACAGTTAATTTTTCATTTCAAGTTTGAGGTTCCCCGTACAGAGGTGTAGTGCTGTATAATTAATGAATTTTTGTTGCTGCAAGTGCAGTTGTTATCGAACACAACTGTAAAACTTTTTCAACAAGACGGCACAACGCCACCCCGCGCATCGGGTCTCACACCATGTTATTTTTTGTGACGATGTCTGAAAGCAAGAGTTTACAATAACAAGCTGGGAATAATTTTACATCTGCAAGTCAATATTGAAGTCTCAAGGGGTACTGCAATCGATAACAAACAAATAGGGCTTCAAAGTAATGAAAAAAAAAATTATAAGGGAGTCGAGGAAAAATCCGGCAGTATACAAAGTTTAACCGGAAAGATCTTTCCAATTTTGAATATGACAGAAAATAACATTATTTTCATACATTTAATAATACATATTGTAGAGTGTACCTTCCATCGTTTCTTATGACTTCTAGCCCGTGTGATGGCAACTTGTAAATAGTCATTTTTTTTAAATCATTTATTTTTATATACATTTATTTTTATATACAATGGGCCGGCTTTGGGAACGCATTATGCTCTTTTCCTCACAATATTTCCATATGAAATCCATTTTTCATCACCAGTTATCATCCGGACCAAGAAAGGTTCATTTTTGTACCGAGCAAGCAGAGATATGCATATGACGGCTAGTTCATTGAAATTTTCCTCACTTAACTGATGAGTCAGCCGTCTAGAATATTTATAGACTAATCTTAGCTTCCGAATAGGAAGGAAAATGGTTTGCTGAGTTGAACTCAGCTTTTCTACAATCGCCGATGTTGTCAATAAGGTATCTTCTTCTATCATAGTCTTGATAATATCGTCATCCATCAAAGAGGATCGTCCTTAACGTGGTTTATCACTGACGTCAAAATCACTTACTTCAAATTTTTCAAACTATCTGTTGCACGTTCTATCAAAAACTGCATCTGAACCAAAACTTTAAGTAAATTTCGACAAGCTTCTGTAATAATTCTTCATTATTGGAATTCGTACAAAATCCAGTGGCGTAAATGAACGTTATTTCTACCCACGTTTTAACGATCGCGTCTCACTTAATAATGACATGAGACGTCTTTGTTTCATTTTTTAGAAGTGTACATTTCTGTAAATGCCACGATATAGAGAGATAGTCATTTATGGCTTTAACCAACATGTGCGCATGATTGAAAATTGAAGTGACACTATTGGACAGGACTTTCCGGTAGACCTAATATATCGGAAACTTTACCGAATTTATTTATGCGTTAAGCGAACGACGAATGGCCGTGAAATGGACGAAATCCGTCGAAGAAAACAGCTTGCAAATAGGTTCTTTTATTTAGTTTTGATAATATCGCAGATCAACTGCTTACACAGGAAAACAAATTTTCAAGTATAGGTCGTGATAAGACGTGTGTATTGCTATGAGGGTGAAACTTGGACCCTAAACCAAGCACCTATGTATAAACTTACTCAATGTCTTCGAGAGGAGGATCCGGAGGCAGATTACTGATATCTTTGGGACCTCCGGCCCCAAAGATTTTGAGGCTGAAGAAGCTGATTAAGACTGCAGAAGCTGGTTAAGGCTGGCAATGTCATTAGACATGCGGTTAAAAGGTAGGGTATTCGTGGGCGGAACCAAAGGGCGCAGGCTTTTGGAAAGGTCAAGAAAACTCCGGTCCGACTCAGTCGACGAAGGCAGTTCATCGCTGTTCGGATTCGAAACTGAAGGACGTGGCCGACGGCCCAATACAGTTGGCGGCACTGTTTGTGGGTGGCGAAGATCTGAGGCGAGCAGTAATGCTACGAGGAAGAGTATGAAGTGGTTATTTACCGTGCGGTGAGCGCCCGGGATCCAATACTTTAATCTCGCATATGTTTAATTACGAAAAGGACAAGGAAAATGTGCACGTAGTGATGAATGTTATTTAGATAAGTGAACGTTTATAAATTATATATTATAAATCTATAAATTTATATGTCGATTTTTAACTATAAATTATATGTCAATTTAGCTTAAAACGTGAAATTTTCTAGTGTTTTCCGCTGAACTCTTTTTACTCGTTGTGGTTCCTTCGTGGTGGTATAGAAATTTTGATAATCAAAATCAAAGAATCACATCAATAAGTCAATAAGGCGTCTTTATATCCTTCCGAAGTCAGGGTCTAAAGTGAGCAAGTGTCTCGAATTTTTGTACACTTTTCTTTTTCCGATTTATTGGGAAATTTTTTTTTTATTTTTGTCTTGCAATTTCGATTTGTCTACCACTAGTTTGCATGTCGGCGCAATCATCGGCAAATAAAGGGTGAAAAAATTCGAAAACTTCCGAAATTTCTAAATTATTCGGGTCTCAATACCCGGCAACGATATTTGTACAAATTCAGCAAATCAACTGGGGATTTCAATTTACATCTATAAGAGTTTTTGCATGGAACATGTTTTTCGAAATGCAAATTACGTTTTAAATTCATGAACAATTATTGCTAATCATGTCGTATCCAAAAAAGCGATCAACGAATTTAATTTCTCACAATTCTCATTGACGCACTCCAACTAGTAGCTTTGTATCTATAGTTTGTATCTTTTTCGATACGCTACAAGACGCGTGCCCAAAATCTGATAACAGAGGCAATACTAAAGATACAAAGAAAACTCTCTTGTGCGATAGGGAGGCGCTCATTTTCATTTCGTTCTCTTCTTTGTTAAGAGAATCAGCTAGAGTTAATGCAGTTAGAAAAGTCTCTTTGCCGTTCAGAAAAATTTATGTGACTTTTCCCCTTTCAAATTGTGTTAATTCTTCTCAGTTATGTTTATGCCGCCGAATGTGTAATGATTGGAATGTGGTGTTTCCGTGCGAATCGTGAGTTACATAGCGGAGTGTAATTAGAATTTCATTGAATTCATAGAATAAATAATTAATCGCAAGCCAAGAAAAGTCCACTATTAAAAATTGAATTGTTGAAAGTATCTTTAACCTGAGCGGCCCATTGTCGAGCACGTCTACAAATGAGTTTCCTTTGATTTTCACCGATTGAGTCGCGAAAAGGCGGGAGCAGCGCGGAGATTAATTGTTCAGACTCCCGCGGCAATAAATTTTCCGTTTGGAAAAAAGAATTTCGGGCTTTCGTGTTGTTTTGGGAATTTTGCAATTTAGATAGTTTGAAGCGTGTGAGCAAAGGATATAATTTGGTGCTACACGAAAAGTGTCGGTGATTTATATTCAAGGTGAAGTAATTGCTCAACTCAGCTGATACAAGGACGATTCGGCGACGGCGATACACTTGAGAATTACGCGCGCGGCATGACACAATTGCGTCCCGGCGGCTGCGGCTGATTAATAAAAGCAATTACCGTTATAAGTTGGCGCGAAAATTTGAAAAATGTTCCGTTCTGTCCTAATAAAAATACACAAGAAGTGTTGCAAAGTGTTTTAGATTGTTTTTGTCACATCTCAACAAAGCAAAAAAATTTCGGTGCATTGTGCCACAATCCACCGAAAACTGATCTTTTTATAATTTTTTAAAATAAGAATAATAATATTCAAAATATAGAAAAAATATTCTATCGAAAATAAGAAGAAAATAAAAATCAATTTTCTTGCTCAATTCATCAGTGCTGCGATGCGGTGCCGTTTCGTTGGATCTGTGTGTGAACTTTTGTGAAGTAAAAAGTTATTTTTAGTTTTTATTTCTTCGTCGGTTGATCTTTTTTTAAATGTTCTACAACATTGGCTTCTGTTGCCATTGCTGCCGCTGTTTCTCCTGCTTGTATTTGAAGGAAAAATAAGATCATCGAGTAAAAGCAAATAGTGAAGTGAGATGCTTTGAGAGACGGCAAGACGACGACCGCGACATCGACACAGGACGGAATTGAACCCGATCCTCAAGGAAAAACGCAAAGAAAAAAAATTTAAAAAAAAAATAAAAATATAAACGTATAACGATTTGTTTTTCAAATGAAATTAAGATAAAAAAAAATAGTAGACATAATTATAAAAATATAAATAGAAGGTTACGTATGTGTACAGTAATAGAAAAGAACACTATTCCTCTCTGAGATAACAAGATAGGAAAACGGTTCAAATTCTCGTAAATAAAGGAAGAGAGGAACAACTTGAAAAAGTAGTTAAATTCGTATCAGCATCTGAAAATATTTTCCTCCGACAGAACATTCTGAAATTAACACTCAACAATTTTGTTTTTCTGCAAATCACAGAGAAATAAATTCGCCGTTAATGGATTGCGATTACTCCAAATTGTTTTATAAACGTAAGTATTTAAAATCCTGTCGATCTGATACTGCTATTTGATTTTTTTTAAGGACTCCCAGATATCTATAGGCAATGTTTTAATTTTCCCGCTTTTATTATGCATTTGCTAATTCGCTTAACATTTCTTTAATGAATATACCTATATGCTCGTGTTTCATCAGCGTGTGTAAAGCCAGTGGCAAAATGAAAATCGTATGAATTTTTCATTGCCCATTTCGTTAAAAACTCATAATTTTCCCGGTGCTGCCGCAGCTATTATTGCTGGGATGTGTGCGGCTGCTGTTGTTTGAATTGTCTGACCTCACCGCGGGTTATTAAAAAATGGGTTCCTCGTATGTAGTTTTTCTGTTTCATCAACGAAAATTGAATGCGATACTTGACTTTACTTTAGAACGTGCTTTTTAAGGAAAATTGTAATGAAAACAAACACTTAGTTGCTCTGGTTGCCGTTGAGCAACGAATAAAGCAGCAAAAAGCAACGAAAATTAGACACAAGAAGGCGCAACCATTGAGCATGATGTTTAGATGATACTATCGTTGGTAGTATTCTACCTAGTTTTAATGTTTTTACATTTTATTGTTTAATTTATATTTTAAAACGCGTTAATTCTTCTTTTGAGAATTCGTAAGACGATAGTTTAGTTTAGAGCTTGTTGCGTTTTACATAGTTTGGTTGTGATTTTACACATCACCCGACGTTATGCGTTCAGTTTTGCTTTATGCGTTTTATGGACCGAATAATTATATGGAGAAGCATTGGAAAAATTTGGAAATTTCTATAAAACTGACGATAAAACCTATTTTTAGCATGCTGAAAATATTATGCGGATAAGTTTGGTTTTCGCGGTGAATAGCATCGTTGAGTTTATTGCTTGGAAAATAATATTTGCAAATTAGGCAACTACTAAAAATAGTTTAAAGTTCTCGTATTTAAATGGAAAAAAAAATTGTCTGATTTTTTTAGAGACTAGTAAATAAGGTGGTTCAACTGCAGATAAATATCTTTGTTTAGAGCAGTGACTTCTGACAGGAATTACTCAGTGAGAAAATAAATTTCCAGTGAGAAAATGCCTGAAATTCGAGCGGTCACATCAAAGAGTGCTGGTTTTATTCACTGTTTGCAAATATTAAGCACCTGGAACCGGATGCTAATGTTGCGTTTTCAAGAAAACATAAAATTTCTATAAAATTGTATGCTACAGTCCAAAAATAGCAATATCTACCAACTGATTGAATTTATCTGTGTACATCGCATAGTTTTTTGAAATTGATTTTCAGACAATCTGACTGTAGTATGGCTTTCAAGCCGATCAGTTGGAAAATGTGTTACTCTTTTTTGATGTATTAGGGTGTTTGTTTCAAAAAATCAAATACATCCTCCTTTCCAAAATCACTACTTGAATTATTGAAAGATTTTGGAAAAAGATAATAATAAAATTGTTAGAAAATAATTCTAAAATATTTTAAAATGTTCAGAATTTTTAAAAAGTTCTGTCATGACAAACTTTGTATTTTGACATGCGGGGAAAGGTCACAATGAAGGGGACATAGCACCTTGAAATTGAAAAAAATAATTTTTTTTTCAAAGGTTAATTTATAGTTCAATAAAAAGACATATCTTAATGAAACTTTGTACATATACTTTATTTGCCTCATACTTACCAAAAAAAAAACTAAATTTTTTTGTGGCCCACTGTCGTCTGCTACAATTTTTTGGAATAAACGCCAAAAATCACGGCGTGCACGATAACTGGCCTCAGAAAAGTTTGATAAGAAAAGTAAAACCGGATTTTAATCAGCATCAAAGCGGGTTTGGAATGATCTAAAAGAAATAAAAATTATTTGTCAAATAACAAAATGGCGGCATTTTTTTTCGAAAATCGTAGTTTTTCCCAAAAAAATCATTTGTAGTTCAAAAAATTTAATATTGATGTCTTCATCCGTAGTTCATTGTGACCATTAATATGTGTAGATTATGGTGTTAAAACTTCAGAACGATTCGATAATCATACATTTTTTTGATCATGCACCTCAACTTGAAGAAGGTTATTTCGAGAAAATCGTGTTTCAAGATAAAATTCAATGTTTTCTGTAGTAAACTTTCCCGAAGTTTAATCTGCGCCGACCGCCCAATATAACTTCCTCTCGCTCATACTCCTCCCTTTCCAAAGATTTCTGCTATCTACGAGCATTTATGGCTTCTTCAAATGTCACAGTGGAAATATTTTCCGCCAGGTTTAATTCTTGTAATATCTCTGTGTTCCAGCACACGTTCAACTCCAAATATAATTCCCTTGACTTGCAATATATTCAAGCCAGCCGTAAATACTTCATTTAATGTAAATGCACACTTATTTTCAGCTTTATCCATGATTTATTTTCCACAAAAAGTATGTCTGGGCCCATATTCCTCAAGGATTATAACTTTTATTGTTATTTTGCGTAAAATTTCCCAAAGCATTATAAATCTTCTCATGATAAATCTTCATAAGCAGCTTTTAAAATTATTATCATTTAAACCTTATCATGACAAGGTGGATTATCCTTGAAATTTATTAAAGTATTACCACCAGCTGCCTCCGCCTTGCGTCAGTTACGACAAGTCTTTTCTCCAGCAGGACAATGAACGTGTTGCGCATGTTTTCCATCCAAAATTTCGTCCTGTATCTAGACTATAATATGTTGATGAATTGTTTATTACTTTCAATTCATTTTATTTAAATTCATTTCTGCATTCTCAAAAAATTGATAGCTTGAAACCCAAGCCTCTATCATCCAACTAAAAAAATTTAGCATCCTTATCACATTTTTTGCATTTGAAAATAGTCGGTAAACATTTATATTTAAATACATTCCACTAAGTTGTATAGTACTGAAAAGACGGATTAACAGATGCCTTGAGTTCGTTACTTTTTTGAACTTATCAGGGGAAGCACTTGTGAACTTTGCTTATACCAAACCTATTCCCCTTAATTTTCTTTTATTTTTGAATGCTGTAGCGGTCGATTGAGAGATGACTTACCAGCTTTCTTAAGCATAGTTTACAAATATTTTCACTCTGACCTTTTTTTAGGATTTCAGTTTTATATGTTTCATTTTATCATATTCTTTCAAAAAAAAAATTTTTTCTTGTATTATTTAAAATGCGAAGTTTCTGTCCCCTTAAATGAAAATACGCTGAAAAAGCAGGACGTCAACAAGTTATTTGCCTAATGACGGGAAAACTCATCCAGTCCATTTTTGACAGCTTCCAAAATATCGAAGCGGTTGTCATCCAATTCTTTTTTGAAGAGACCGGAAAAGATAATGCGAGGGTTAAAGATCCGGTGAGTAAAGCTCGTGATGCATTACTTCCCACATGAAGTTTGTCTTTGTCATGGTTGAAAATGACTCCTTATTTGTTTGGTGATTTCGGAAGTTCAACAGAAATGTGATGAACTGTCAATAAGTATCTGGAGTTTGCATCGTTTCAAATGCAGCCGTCTCGAATTTTTTCACTTTTTAATGGTTTTCGATGATTTTAAAACTAGTAGTGTCAGTCAAAAATTACGAAAAGAAATTAGTACTATAAAATGATTTATTGAAAATGAAAACGCAAACGATTTATTTAAAGCGTTTTAACGCAAACGCTTTAAGAAGGGGTTTCATGTTTTTTGCGAAAACGAGAGAGTGATCGGGAATCTACTTATAGTCTTTTTGCTGTAGGTGCTAACGCTATGCTCCGAGGTATTTTTTGTTTTCACTAGGACTTGGAAAAATCCAATATTGGATCGTTTTGAACGTTGACAGGGCAAATCATGACGGAGAGTGCGGTTTAAATCCTTGAATATTGCCTCGCTGCAAAACGTTTGGTATTTATTTGACTTTTCGGTATATCTCGATAGGTGGTGTGGAATGAAGATCTAGTAGAGTGCTTGAAATATACATTTGCAAAGAAAAGTGGCGAACATTTGACCCACAAGATTCCAATAGTGGAAAATTTGATACCGTTATGTTTGCAGTGATGCAAACTTCCGTTTTCGGCGGGAATATCAATGATAATTATTGATTTTTTTTTATTTTAAAGGATAATTGTAGACATTTAGCTCTAAGCGGAAGCGTAACTTCGTTGAACATAATCCAATATGTCTTAAAGAATCTAAATAACGAACGAATCCAAAAATTCGTTCCAGAATCTTAATTGCTAAGCAAAACACTCGTTAAACGAAACAATTTTTCCTACACAAATCAATGGTAAATACGATAATGCGTTTCATGCTGAAAATATTCATTTTTCAAAAATTTTTATTAACATTTACTCGAAAAAAATGACATAAGGATTGGTTAAGAAGTTTTAAACTTGGAATACAATTTAGATTCGAAACAAAAAACGAATAAAAAAATTTATAATTATAAATAAATTTATAATAATTATATTTAATAAAAAAAAAAAAAATGAATTTATGACAAATAATTAATTCTTTTTCACTAGAAACTGTCTAAGGTCATTGGTTTCTGCCAACGCTTCAAAACTTGACGAAAATGTGTTACAGTATGATTATTGAATAAATTGGTAGCATAAATAGCCAGCTCCTTATTTACGTGATGCTTCTCAATGTATGATTCAACAGTTTCCCATGCTTTTAGCATTTCTATCATCGCGCTGGTTTTTGCTAGATTTTTGCTCCTCCTCCACTGTCAGTGAGCTCGTCTCCATAATTTCTGGCTTTGAAACACGATCTAACTTCATAAGCTCTTCAGTGATCTTCAATATCGTTGTTGTTCACCTTGATTCTCGTGATATTGGCCAATGACATAAACGTCAACTGTGGACTCTACAGGTTCTGTTTCTAAATCGCATTAAGCAACACTCTCCGGTAAAACACAAAGCTTTTTCCAAGCAGAAGTGAAGGTCCTCGTGGTATCTCCTTCCCAAGCCTTGTCAATCATCTCGTCAATTGAGGTAAGCAATGAAGTGAAAATCATATTTTCGAAACTCTCCAAAAAGAGGGAGATTCGTCTCTTCGGTAACTACAAAAGAAGCCTCGAAGAGTTTTAAAGCGGATTTTAAGTTAAAATTATAAAAAATAAACAAACTTCTTTCCATGATTTTTTTTTTCATTGAAGGAAAAGAAATATCGTTTTGATCTTTCGCACAGATATTTATTGATATTTAAGGTATACAAAAAATTAAATAAGATTTTGAATTTCATTTGAATAAGGAAAAAATCTTCAAGCTCTTCTTTGGATGTTATGTGTTTTTAAAAAAATGCCCAAAATTGATGGCGTGCATTATTTCTCGAGTTTGGAACATCTGAGGAAAAATTAAAAAAAAAAAAGTTAAAGCAAACGGAAATTAATCCTTCTTTAAGTGCGTGAGCTAGAATATTTTTTTTTAAAATAAAAAAACCAAATGCCGGAAAAAATGCCGGTTATTTAAAAAAAGCTGTTTTTGAGGTTAGAAAATGATCTAAGGATGATAGTTAATGCCAGACATATCACGACAAACATATTTAAAATTGTGAGTGATCGGTCAATTAGTTTTTGGTATCGTGTACGCCAACTCAAAAAGTGTAATTTGAGTGAGCCGTAATTTGCGTAGTAAAAAGCGTAATTTGAGTAAATTGAGGAGAGCCGAGAACGATGAAATATGCTGGAGAGTTGAAAAATGCACCCCCGTCGCGTTTCGCTTTCGGCGCTTAAAAATTAATTAAAAATGTTTATACTGCTCCAAAACCTTTTGCATTGTATTTTTGATTGTATTTAGAACCAAAATCAATTAATAAAACTTCGTTTTTTGAAAAATTGTAACCTTAAAGCCCGTTTAAAATTAGAAATAACCTACTTGTCCGTAGGCTCGTGTAACGGGGTGCTGTTGGGAAGCAGACACTAGATATTGATGAAATTAAATTTTTCATTAATATCATCTTGTACGTTTGGAGGATGGGCGAGGGCATTGACCACAACAAGCAAGACACGGACAGGAAATAACTTCTGAAGCAAATTTTTTCTTACAGATTGACCTAACGCTTTTTTGATCCAATCAGTGAAAATGTCACCTGTCACCCAGGCTTTTTTGTTGGATCTTCACATCACATTTACTCTACTCTTCAGGACATTACACTCCCTAAAGGCTCGTGTAGTTTCTGAATGGTACACAAGCAGCGGTTTTAGTTTCAAATCACAGCTTGAGTGGGCACAAAATAGTAGTGTGAGTTGGTTTTTCATTGGTTTGTGGCCTGAAAATGCATTCTCTTCTGCTGTAAAATTGATTTTTTGGCATTTTTTCCTAGAATGCGTCTCGTCACAATTCAAAACTTGTTGCGGCAGGTAAGCCCCAAGATCTATTAGCTTCTTTAAGTCACTGAAGTTCTCTGCTGCTTTTGTGTCAGAGCTTGCTGCTTTACCATGCCTGAGCGTTATCAGGCATGACAGGAAGGAGCAGACAGGTGGCATGACAGGAAGAAGCAGCATCCACAGCGTTCTGTGAATGTTACACATTCTCTTGAAATTCTCGAACCATCCATGACTTCCCTGGAATAGAAGCTATTTTCTGCAGTAAATGATCTGGTGTTTTCTTAACGAGATCATCGAATGAAAGTTTCGCCATCTCACAAATAATGTTTTCGTTAAAAGTGTCGCCTTGTTATTACTTCTCCTTTACCCATATTAGAAGCAACGTATGATGATTTTTGACATTCTTCACACTCCCTTTGAAGCATCCATCTACACAATTATGTTTTTGTTCTTGAGAATAGCGAAGATTGTCGATGTTGACAGATTGTATTATATATTCGCGCTAGATTACCCACGCTAACACTTTATTCTCTTTCTAATTGTTGGTTCGGATGTTTGCAACCTTCTAAAAAATTAAAAAATAGACATAACACTGATGAAGGGACCATATCGGCCTCGAAACAGCTGCCTGTTGCAAAATAAAAATATCAACCTAAAAATGGAATCTAACAAGAATTTTTTTAACTTTATTCTCGTTTTTCAAGCGTCTACCCCTAATTTCAACAGATATTTTCTCTTTTATGATTGTCTTTTTGTGGTTTTTACTTCGAAGATATTTGAGAACAAATAATTAAACTTTGCACATAAAAAATCACGAATGCTGTCTGATTATACAGAATTTGTAAAAACAGGTGGTCACACACGAAAACAATACGCTACAGACCGAATGCTAAACAAAGACTAATGCATCGGCGCGGAAGTCTTGACTCATAATGTTGGGGAAAAAATACTTCCCCTTTTGGCTTGATGCGTTACGCGAAATTTTTTGCTCGTCGTGCGAATTACTCGTTATGGGAGTAGGTTCCATTGTACTTTTATGAAACTTAAATCTTTATTTTAAGAAATTAAATTATTAATTATAATTATTATGTTTTTCAATTATCGTACATTGCATACTATGTCACACATTAACGTATTCCAAGCAAGGCATTTCATATCGAATTAAATCGATAGCAGCCAGATTTGGCAAGATCTAATGAATATGACGGGCGAAGTAGGATCTTCCTTATGCAGTTACTCAAATGTTTTTTCATTCTTGCCCCATTACAATTCAACAGACAAGGAAATCACTTGCTACCACGGCAAAAAGTGGAAGGAAGGTGGTGGCAGCTTTGATACAGCTCGCGAAGTATGTGAAAGTGCATGAGGTAATAAAATTAAAAATAATAATGAATCGTATCGGGTATCAGATTCTTGGTCGTTTTTTCCATTTCTCCTCGTTTTCAACGCATCAGCTGTATCCTTTCTGTATTTCACATGAATCGTGGTATTAAAGTTCATCCAAATCCACTCTATGGAACGATGTTGACTGCTAACCTCTTGTCACGTTCTATGCCATACGTTCAAAACTCAATTTTTTTGAATGTCACATTGCAATATTCACAATTTGAACTTCCCCAGAAAGGGTTCCTTAAAGTCTTACACAGCATTCAGACTTTTTTACTCCCAATTTAAAAAGACAAGCACAGTTTACATCGAACGGTTTCTTTTCGGTTGACAGTTTTGAAGGAAAAAAGCTAATTTATTGACACTTGGGTGATATGACGTGCATCCAGGATAATACCCTAATGATTTTCCATGGCCATGAATATATTTCCATATCCGTCGGCGCCATGCAATATATCGAAAGGACCATAGTGGAAATCCTTTATAACATACTTATATAACCAACCTTTTTTTGTTTATGATTTCTATTCGTTGGGTTTTTCAGACAATCTTCTCAGAAGTATGATATATATATTTGTTGTTTCCTTCATTTCTTCAGTAACTGTTCAAAGCAATCAATTCTATTAGACTGGATAAAAAATTGAAATCACTTTGGGCAGTATTTGGTTAAATACTTTGTTTATATTCGAAAAACTTGATTTTGCCTTAATTAAAATTAATAGTATGCATTGAGCTTATTATTTATTTCAGTTAGATTAAAACCTCTTTTGAGTTTCTTTCAATTTCGCAAACTAAATTACGCCTTAAGTAGAAACTTTACATTCCTTTCATATGTTAAATTTATGCTAAAGTCTAAATATAGGAAAATTCCATAATTCTTTCTTGGCCAACTGCTGAACTAGGTTATTCCGATAAATCATCGTTGAATCAATTAAAACGCAGAGAAAAAATTTCAAAAACGCACATCAAGCCCTTGAGCTATAAATTTGCAAAATTAGTCGATTTTATTTTGTTAATAACTAGTCAGTGGAATGGTTTATGTATGAAAATTTATTTTGATTGTAGTTTCAATGTGTTTTCATCTAAGATCTTGCTGGGAGCAAATGGACTATAGGAGATGAAATATCAAAACTTCACCGAAGAAATAACATAATTTTTTTTTGGATTTGGACTTCGTTTCATTCTGATAATTCAATAAAATCGGTGAAATTGAAGACAATGCAAAACGATAAAGATTCCGATGTTGTTGATGGTAAAGATGATCTTCATTTTTTATTTAGCATTCACTTTTCATTGTGGGTTTTTTACCAATTGAACCTTGAAACTCAGCAAAACTTAAATGCAAACAATTACTAAGCAAAGTAGACGTTGTGTAGTGCCCAACTATTATTTGCAAAAATTCTCTAATAGTTTTGGCTGGCGTAGATTCGATAGTGGACTGGGCCTATGTGTTGTTTTTTGTTTGAGAAAAGTGAGACTTTTGTAATGTGAAGCTGTTGATTTCACTGGTAACTTTTAGGCGTTGATGTTGCCTACACCTTGTGTCGTTTTAGTTTAATTGTAATGAGCGTACCCTTTGTCCTTTTTCAAAGATTCGCTTAGGAAAAAGGAAATTTCCGTCATCACAAAAGTCAAAAAGTCGTTTCTAAGCTACATCGCGAAAATCTTACACCATTTTTCCCTAAACCACCACTTTTCCACTAAACCCTTATCCGTAATTCAGGTGTCTGAAGTTTGCATTGTAACAAACAAAATGGTCTCGAATATTTTTACACTTTATCAGTTTTAACGATGATTGAACTGAAATGAAAAACAAGTACTGTGCAAAATATTCAAAATTGCAAAAAAATTATGAAAACATTGAGTTCAATATACTTGTAGTATATAGAGAAAAATTCAAAATTGGAATAATTTCAGACTGTTGTGTTTGCAACGATGAAAACTTTAGATAACCCCCTAATTTGATATACACTGAGAGTCAAAAGTTTGTATACACCTAATACTCACCCCATCAGAGGTGAAAGTTCCCTAAGTGACAAATGATAAGTGTTATATTTTGAAACATACTACTTAAGTGTTTGATTATTCACTATAATTTAATTTGAAAAAATGAATTCACCGGGAAATCCCTTGTGAAAAGTTAGTATACAAGTAGAAAAGAAACGTTTATTGTTTCATCTGGGCTAGTATTTGTCGGACTGCATACAATCTTCTAGGCAGAGTTGACTAGGTTTTGAGTAAAGCCAGAAGAGATATTTCCTCATTTTCTATTTCATACCCATACACAGCACGGAAGGATTAAGATGCGGTGACCGGGAAAGCAGTGGAAGTGCGAGCTATGATCAAAAAATTTGCAGGTGATGAACAAAGCGGAGAATACCTTAAGATAAGGTCTAAAATAGAATTTGGTCTCCGCAGACTGGCGAATATTCATATGGAAACAGAAGACCGGGAGAAGATGGTGGCAAAGCTGTGCGGCGATCTTATGATGTTGCTGGGGAGTTGATCCTAAAAGCGGAAGGTGGAGGGGAGGAGGATGATGAAGAGACGGTAGACAATCCATCAATGAGGGCAGCAGATCCTATAACATGTCAGCTTCCAGTGGGGTTGGCTGAAAATTCATCAATGACAGGCCCAGATTAGGCAAATATAAGTGGGATACCTATAGCACACACTGAAGCGTCGCTGGCAACTCCAAAGATGGTATAAGTCCCACCTCATCTAGGACAGGAATGGAGGAAGCTACCGGACGTATCCAAGTGGGGAGTTAGATTTTCAAACGAATTCCTGGGCTCAGTCAGCGCGTTTCTGAGAGGGTGGAGGAGCTGTGGATGGTTAAATCCGTAACAAAGCCACGATTGTTAACGATGGCGGCAGAGTTTTTCGCGGGGAGGACATTAACTTGGTTCCGGTCGGTGCGGGAGCGGGTAGGCAGCTGGGAGGAGTTATGCCAATAACTAAGAGACGAGTTACAGCCACCAAATTACCAGCGGCAACTGTGGAGAGAAATTGCGCAACGGACGCAAGGAGCTGGTGAATCAATAGGAGTGTATGTCGCGATTATGGATGGTTTGTTCCGGCGCCTGGCAATGCCGTGTACCAAAGAAAGAAAATTGGAGGTCCTGTGACAAAACATTCGGCCCGTGTACCAAAATCATCTCGCATTAGGTCCAGTCTCATCCGTCAGGGAATTAGTGTCTCTCGGACGTCAACTGGAGGCTACCTATGCTTCTATGGAAGCTTTTATACCGCCTCGCAGTCTAGGGTCTACGAATCTTCTGGAACCCGATCTCGCGTATGTAGAGGCATTGTTTTGGCTTTGTTTTGGCTCATTCTGCTGTTTTGGCTCATTATCTAAAGAGTTTTAAGATCTAATTTTTGCAGACTACACTTTAAATTGTGTTTCAGAATCTGAAGATAATTCCTGCTATTCATCGTCGGCTCAATGAAATTACGATTTCCTTTCCCAGCAGCTGACATGCCTCGCCAAACTATCAATGAACTTCCGCCATGTTTCACGGCAAAAAAAAGTTTTTGGGAATGGAGTTCGCTGTTCAATGATCTCCATACCTTACTTCAGTTTTCTGATCCAAATATCTCAAATGTGGCAAAAATGGTATTATGCCAAAACCTTTCGGAAGTTTTTAAATGAATTTTTTCGAAGCTAAATCGTTTAAGACGACTAGCAGCGATGCATGATTTCTTCCTGGATACTCTACGGCACGATATATTGACATTTAACGCTCTACAAACTGTTAATGCACTTACTGGGTCATCGCGATTTTTAGAACATTTTGAGCTTTTTTCACGTCACTGGACCATGGGGTTTTCCTCACTTTCTCCACATTTTTTCATACTTGGACATCCGACATAACGCGACGAGGGCCTGAGCGGATACTCTGCGTGTTTCCACGCAATTTTCGCGATTTTCTCCCGGAAACTTTCCCTCCTTTCGACGCTGCACTACTGAATTGCTCATTTCTACCGAAAGATTTTTGAACTGAAAGAACTGTCACTTTGCCTGGCTGGTGAACTCTGAAAATGATGGAAAGCCTGAAACGCTCTTTTGTTGAGCCTTATCGTTCCGCAATGCGTGCTATTGACTTTTTGGATTATTTTTACACTTTTACATTTTACATTTGCAATGCAAGCTAACTACTTTATGAATACATTTACATACATATATATTAATTTATATATTTACATCATTTCAATTGTTTCAAAAAGAAAAAACTCAATTTGTACAAAAGCAAGTCTTTATAGTCGTATACCATTGTAGACTAAACCATTTGTATTTCATTTAATTTATTTTACTTTTTGACAATATTATTCTTGATCACTTCAAATAAATATTGGAAGGAAACTTTTCAAACAAAAAAAGATCATACCAAAAACTGTAAATTTCCTTCCAATTTAAATCGTCATATTAAACATCAAATTGTTGATAGTTAGACAGTTATATTTGCAACTTCCTTCTCGAAATTTTGCTCCTTTTGCACTTAACTAACCCTTCATTTCAGTGTCCATATGAAATGTGTGCGCAGAACCCAGCAGCTGGGATCTTTTTGATCAAAAATCGTTCTTATCGGATGGAAGATGGATAATGATCGTGTGTCATGTTTGAGGCAATTCGGCATGACCATTTGATAAAATAATCATATCTTCAAATATTGTTTTCAATAAGTCGATCGTATCGGTGTCTGTGCGGAAGAAACTCAAAATCTTGTTGTCTAACCAAATGATTTCGAGTTTCCTTTTGTTAACTTTTGGTTAACAAAAGTTAAAAAGTTTTGTTAACTTTTGGTTTTGGTTTTGGTTAAAATTCATAGAGCATGGTTCGATAACGTCCAATCATTGCCGTAACTGAAGCTCCTGCCGCATTTTGGAAAAAATATGGACCGATTATGACATTACCATAAAGTAAGAATGTACACGGCTAACACTCTCGGGCGACTTCTCTCAAACAGATACAGTAAAAACACAAGTAGATCTATATTTGTTTTGTGTTTCTACGCAAAAGCTTTGAGAGGGGGGAAACTTGTTTTAAAATGAGGGAAAATTTACAAACACAAATATAATTCGATTTATTTAAGTGGAATAACGTTAGATCGGAGTTGGTTCAATGTTTTAGCTTTGGTTGTAGTTTCGCTGTGTTATTATTATGCACGCTACACCCGTCGATCAGTTTCAATAGATTCAATTGAGTTTCAAGGTTTTGCCTTTAATTGCTATCAGTACTTGCATATGCATTAGTTTGCTTGTTTACGTATCCAGTTAACCCAAAATCAGCTTCATCACTGAACCAAATTTTATGGTTGAAAATCCAGATCTGTTTCTAATTCAATATGATGTGATATCAGTTTCAATTGATATGATATCAATTTCTTATTGTAATAATATGCTTAGGCTTAGATTCTTGCAAAAATTTAATCTTTTCTGAGTATAAACTAAAATGTACACTTAACCTCTTCTGTGTAGTGGATGCATTAAGTTCAAATTATTTTGAACGTATCATTTGTGACATTTCTGGCTTTCAGTGACACTTTCACCAACAGGGGCGATGTCTTCATCGCAACGTGCATTTCTTTGTATTGTTAGTGCTATTAAAATTTATTAAAAATGAATAACTGGTACGGGAATTATGAGTATCACCAAGAATGCTTACCACATATGAAGATGTTAACCATAAGACGAACAAAGAACGAATGTAAAGTAGAACCAATAATCTATACGATTTACCAATTGAAAAAAAAAAATTAAAATAAGACAAAATTTGGAAGCGTCATTTAAATCGTTCATTATTAAATGGTGAAACTAATTTAACATAGAAATGTCAAATATGACATATGTCATCTACAATTTATCCCTGTCGAAAGATTTGATGCAATAAAAGAAATCCTTTTTCTAAGGTACTTTTTAGTAAGGAAGGTCACTGCGAGGAAGGGTGTTCCCAGTAGACTAGACTACTGGATATAAACTATCATTCAACTCCAAATATATCGCTGATTTTTAATGTTGCTTTCCGAGATTTAATAATTCAATAAAGGATTTTATCCAAACAGTAGCTGAGTTCAACATTTTATAAAAATCGGTGACCCCGTAAACCGTCATCATTCTTGATTTATTTAAATGCTTGTAGATACTATTGCTACTGCTAATGTTTTCGGTTTTTTTTTTCTCTACAAAACGAATGACAGACTGTGCTCCATTGTGACGTTATAATACGTAATATAACGACTGTTCCAACTTGTAAAATATACACCATTCTAAACCAAATCATATCTAATGCTCTGAGGTGAAGGATGTTGATGATCTGATGCAGGTTTTCCAAAACAACAATCTTCCAAAATTTATCTTCCAAGATGTACGAGGACTTGAATTATTTATTTATTTTGCCTCAAAAAGTTTCATGTGCGTATTTTAGATGACCAGCTCACGTTGAAAGATAAAACTTCATTCCGTTCAAAAGCATCTTAAATATCATAAGCAAAACTTGGCAACCTTCCACGCCACGCCGCCACCAATCAGACAAAATCAACGAAATAAAAATAAAATTTTACTGAATCATTCGCAATAAAATAAAGAGAAAAAAAACGACCCCTAACATAATGTTAAAACATTTCACCATCACTACCCACCAACACCAATCATCTTGTATTATTGTTAATGGATCATTTTACAGTCAGAAAATTAATACTAAAATTCTCTCTCGGAGTGATTTCTTCATTTTCACAATTGCTTCCTCTTCCTTCCTTCTTTCACCGTTGCAAAGTAATGGAATGACATTTGACTCGCTGAATTCAGGATATTTTCGTTTTAGTCTTCTTCTGTTTTGTCGTGATTTTCATACAAATTTTTATTGCATCTATAAAAAAGCGAGCAGTAATAAAGAAAAAGGAAAACAAATAAATACGGAAATAAACGAAATCGTATTTGATGGCAAATGTAGTAATCGCTTAGTGGAGCTATCGTAACCGTGAAGGTCCTAGCACGGCAAGGAAATAAAAGGAGCGAAGAATTCGAAGCGAAGGAATGTTATGATGGTGATGATTGGGTTGACTTTTAATTTCAAACGCGAGTTTAAGGGTTTATGGGGGTTTTAATGGATTTAAAATCGGTTTCGAACGGGAAACGCTTTTATGGGCATAAACTGGAAAAAAGTAAATAAAAGGATTTTAGAATAATCTACGAATTACTTAATTCCATTCCAAACTCATCCTTTGGTATTTCAGTTGGAGCTCCGCATTCCTCCAGAGAAGTAATTAATTCTGACGTTCAAATATTACAACATCGCTAATCGAAATTCTATAATTAAAACACCACGTTCGCTAAAAATCTTTAAAGCTTTTTTTTTTTGATGTGTCATCAACACTTCCTGCTATCCTATCTGCCTATATATCAAAATTTCGCCCGCCCCACAACTTTTTGTGTTTTTATTTTCAAAGATAAATTTCATATCAAACTCGAAAAAATTGCGATTACAAATTCTTATCAGAAATTTCGATTATTTAATTGAAAGTTGTGATATCATCTTGTTTTAATTAATAAGAAGCAGAATAGAGTTTCTTATTTCGATTGTCAAAAAATTGGAACTAAATAAAAATATAAAAAAATAAAAGTAAAAAAAGAAGGAAAAATTGACAATGTTTTGTAAGTGCAATTTTGGGTAGTCGAGAGATTTCCCTTTGCTTTTTCTCAGAAGTAGTTCCAGCCAGTTCGTATCTCGAGTATGTGAAAAGAGTTCGCAACTGTTAAGTGCGATAAATGTTTAATATGTAGATGCGATAATGCTGAATTTTCATGTTCGATAGAGAGTGCATTATCTTTTATTTATAAGTGAAGGTTACCAGAATTTTCTGATATGGCTTATGTCATTTTTTTGTGACATGATCAAATTATTTCCAAAACCCTGCTGAATTCCGAACGTACTTTTATCATTGAAAGTGGTCTTATCAGTTGTACCGGTGAACTTTTTGTTTTAAAATTTCATGATAAACTAAGTCGTTTATTTTCAGTAGCAGAGCATTTTCATTGACCAGTTTAAAGTGCTGAATTTGAAAATATAGTAACATACTTTATGTCAGTGATCCATACAGCTCGAAATTCTGGATTGAGGATGCGGCATCGCTAGATGCCGCATACTTTCTGTGCTACTTTCTGAAAATAAAAATCGTTATATTATACAATATCACTACGATCAAGGTGAGAATGCATCGTTGGTTCGTGAAAAAATTTGTGTCTACGATCAAGATACTTTATCAAAAGCCACAGCCAAGAGATGGTTCGCTCGCTTTCGTTTGGGGAATTTTGATGTCAAAGATGCATCTCGCTCAGGTTGATCAGTCACTGAAAACGTCGATGAAATCTTACAAAAAATTGAAGAAGTCCGACCTATACGCAGCCATGACATTGCTAAGGAACCGAATATCTATCACCAAACAGTTTTGAACCATTGGCGTAAGGCTTGATACCCAAAGAAGCTCAACGTTTGGGTGCCGCATGAATTAACACAAAAAAATTTGATCGACCGAATATCCATTTGCGAAACTCTAATAAAACGCAACGAAATCTAGCAATTTTTGAAGCAAATCATTACGGGCGATGAAAAATGGGTAAGATACGAGAATGTCGTTCGAAAAAGATCATGATCAAAAAAAGGTGAATCACCACAAACGACTTCAAAGCCAGGATTGATATCAAATAAAGTTATGCTGTATGTATGGTGGGATTGGAAGGGAATTGTTTATCATGAGATGCTAGAACCTGGCGAAACACTCAATTCGGCTCTGTACTGTCAGCAATTAACCAAATTGAAACAAGCAATTCAAAAAAAAAAAACGGCTAGAATTGATCAATAGAAAGGGTGTTGCCTTCCATCATGACAATGCTAGATCACACACATCTTTGAAGACCCAGAAAAAATTGACAGAGCTTGGCTGGGAAGTTTTGATGCATCCACCTTATAGTCCAGACCTTGCACCATCAGACTACCATTTGTTTCGGTCTCTGCAAAACTTCCGTAATGAATAGAAATTCACTTCAAAAAGGGACTGTGGAAATCACTAGGTCAAGTTTTTCACCGATAAACCACAGAAGTTCTACATAGATGGAATAATGGCTCTACCCAAAAAATGACAAAAGGTCATAGATAATAATGGAAAATATGTACTTGAATAAAATCCATTTTAAATAAAAGAAATATTCAATCTAAAAATGACCAAATTTAAATACTCATTACGGACATGCAGCCGTTTTCCGTTCCCTCGGTAAGGGGATCATAGGAATGTCGCTAAAACATTTTACTAAAGTCATAGCGTGATTATTGGCAAGCGTTAACACTTCGAATAAATTTCCAAGGTAACGGGTTGCGATCGAGGACCCCAGATGCATTGGTATTGATAAATAACCTAATGGGCATAAGACATAAAGATGAAGGGGCGGCGAGATGCGTTAAAATTTACGCCCATCCTCAATAATTCACCTTCAATTAAATTGGAAAAGGTATATCTTGCACACAACACCTTTAAGCTCAGTGAAACAGCCATCGCGATCCCTTCACTAACACACGTCGTTCAATTTCGTGGTCCCTTTCTTACATTATTTAATTTTACTTGAGACATAGCAGGTATTGGTATCTCTTTCTTCGTGATGCTTCTGCAGAGTTTCAGCGTTTCTAAGTGGTCACGGTATGCTTTGTGCTTTGGATCTGATTATTTTTCAATTCGATTAAAATGTTATTTAGGAATATAGAAGAATTCTTATTGTCGTTCCTATCGTATATTCAAAGAAAATGTCTCTTAAAACATATGAAATAGCTCGAATACATACATAGGCTGGCAGGATTGCTGGAACAATAGAATTTTTCCTTCATTCTATTGATTAATCGTGTTTCGATAGTCCATTTTCGAACTGATACAGCTTGCTTTACTGGATGGCTCGTGGACAGCTCTTAAAATCATTATTATAATCCATAGCTTTCATATTTTTTGATGTTCGTAGTAATTTCTCTTATTTCATTACCGTTTTTTATTTACATATATGTTTAACTCTAGGTAGGTAGGGGTTAGGTTTCGTTAGTTTTTCAATGTCAGCAGCGTTTGTAGTTAACTCTTTGAGGGAAGTTTTCACTCTTTTTATGTTTTTACGTCCTATTATAATCTAGCAGGTGGTCTGACCAAAATCAATGCTGATCCTGTCGTTGAGCTTTTCAAAAACAATGACAGATACTGTTTCTTGTTCATTAAGACTACGGGGTTTCCTACCTTTCGCTAAGATTGTAAAGCGGCTTTTGCGTCCTGGTCAACAGTTTCGAGGAAGTTGTCTGAAGTTTGCATCGTCGCAAACGCAACGTCAAAATTTTTGAAAAATTGTTATTGGTAAATGATTGAACTGTAATGAAAACCTTGTAGAATGAAAGGCAGTCAAAAATGCGAATGAAACCTTCCAAAATTTTAAGTCAAATCGTCCAAAAACACTCAAAAATTGGAAAAACTGAAGACCGCTGCGTTTGCAACGATGCAAACTTCAGACATCTTCCTCGAAACAGTTGATCAGGACGCAAAAGTAGCTATACAATCTTAGCGAGGATCGGTCTGTGCTCTTTCTTACGAACTGTTTTTACTGACCAAAAGTAAGTCGTTTTCCGGACTCATGATCCTCAATAATTAGGAGATTCGTCATTTTCCTTTCATTAGATCCTTGTGTTTATGATTTTAATTTAGATTTTCTTTTCCAAATGAATATAATAGAAGTATTTTTTGCCAAGGGATAGAAAACTATGATGGATGTCCTTTTTTACAACAAACAAATTATACACACAATTTCCAAGAAAATTTTTTATTTATTAGCTTTCATTTAGAAAAAATTAGAGGAGATTTTATTTAGATATATTACATATTACAATCGAATTTTCAAAACAATTTTTGACGCTCAGTTCAGTTGTGTTTGCTTAGTACGAACTATTCAATGAATTCGATTGTAGAAAAGGAAAACCATATGAATTTTTATACTTGAAAAACACTTGAGTTGTGCGTCAATCCATGCAATAATTTCCAAATGCATGCATTCATATACAGTTCGACGGTATGTGAGATACAATAACATGCAGCAAACAGTTCACACACCTTGCACTCCATTGGCATTGATATTGAAAATAATTAAAAAACATTTGTCATTTCAATTTCAACTTTATCACATATGCAGTCCACATATTTACGTACATAGCGTTCCATGAATAATGTTAGATTTTTTTTTTTATATTTACCCACGATAAATATTTTATAATCCAAGTTTTCTTTTATGAGTCAGGTGTATGCTTCCACTTGATATACATTTTGTTTCTACCGTTGGAAAAAAGATTATGGAAATTAAAAGAAAAAACTGAAGAAACATTTCAGCAATTTGAATTTTGTTTTCTTTCATGTCTCATTTTCGTTTTGTTGGTTCATATCTCTGGTTCCATTATTTATGAATATTTAGTTTCTATTTATTTAAATTTTTTTTTGGTCGACTTACACATTGATGTATTTTCCACCTTTTTGTTGGTATTTCTACGCCAAAACGACATCACACCCCCATCATGTTATTGCATGACTTTGCTAGTTTATTTGCTCGGTTTTTCTCTCTCTCTCTTTCTCTCGCTCTTTCTCTTTCTTTAGCTGATGTTAGGAGGTAGTTTTAAAAATAGAATCAACTCAAGCCAAGCACCTGTACAAATCATCTTGAATCTGCTGTTGTTCTTAGTAATTGTTAGATGTATTTGGTTTTTTCTTGCTGAAAACACATCCCACTGTGTGACGTAATGCTCCTTTTTTTTATAGATACGAACGTGCATTAGGCTTTTTCACATTTTCACATTTAAATTTGATTCTTTTACTTGTGTTAACTGATGACATATTCACTTCACCGGTAAATTAAACTGATAGATACGTACAAAGTATCTGTATCTTATCAGCATCGGGATGAGGAAGCATTCTAATCGGATTCTACTCTGTTTTTGCTTATCATTTGACGTTGGTGTCCTTTTTAGACGAATTTGTATTCACATGCGGAACTGGTTTAAACACAGCGAACAACATTAACTTAAAAAAATTTACTGGAAAGACAAAAAACACCAAGCGAACAAATGCGCCAAATTCCAAAAAAATAAATAAGCATAAATGCATACCAAATTGATTTTGAATCGAAAAAAAAATTCACAAAACGTACTGAAAATTTTGTTTGATTGTTTTTCTTTCCCTACTACAAGAGATAGAATAAAACTAATTTACAGTGTCGGTGATATGTCTAGTATACTTTTGAAATAAAATAAAGACGATGCATGTATTCAAATGATAAACGAAGAAGAAACGAAAATACATAAGTGAAAAAAAAAATTTGCAAGAAGACGTTCTAGCTTGAATACTAATTACGTCCGCGGAGATACATTTACAAAAATAGATTTTACGATAACGGTCAGTGAATGACTTTTTTATTAATTAGTTAGGTGAAATTTTCGTTGCTTTGTGGGCATCTGCTGGGTTCACATTTGAAAAAATTCTAAAACAAATATGGTATTGGTTGATTAATCGATTGCTTTTGTCTGGCTAGTCGATCTTTTCATTTTTATTATTACGAAAATGGTATTAGCTCATATTTTGGATTTGAAAGCCGTTAGAAAATTTGAATCGATTGAAATAATTTAAATTTCGATTGAAAACTATGTAAATTTCGTAAGTGCTATCGTAGTTTATAGAAATGGTTTGGTTTTGATTCTGTATTATTAATTTTTTATTAAACCAGTAAAATTACAATAAAGAACGCATAGCAACTCCGCATAAGTTTAAATGCTTTGCTTCCGTCTGTCTAAACATTGTCTGGCATATACCAGGGCGGTCCAATAAGTACTTAGCCGACAAACGAAAAACCAAGATTTTGAAAAGTGGCAATTTTTTCCTCAACATAGAGGTCTTTTAGCTCGATGAATTTGACCCAGCGGTGTTCCAACTTTTTTAATCCGGCTGAAAAATACGTTTCCCCGAGGGTCTGCAAAGAAAACCTTCGTGGCGGTTGAAGACCTCCTCATTCGACTTAAATTTCTGCCCGGCGACCAATAGGACATTCTTGGCCATTTTAAGAGCGTTTTCACTGCTCAGTGAAGTCAACGGTCTCTTGGTCTCTCGTCTGTACAAGTGGCCCCGTGTATCCTTGACGGTCGCGCTCTGGAGTGGTCTCCCGGTTACGCTTGTTGTCCGGAATGACCAAACGCCACACCCATTGTTTTCTCGTGCCCACAATATCATGCTAAATATGACACTTGCGGTCGTTTGAGATGCTTACTGTCTTAGTTATCACGCGCACCTTGCATCGGGCGTCTGCCAAAACAAGAACGTAATTTCTTGTGACGTTATCCTCCGTGCCAGTCGTTTTCGGGGGACCTAGGCATAATTTATCAAAAACCAACATGTAACCACATTAAAACTCGTCAAACCATTTTTTTTGCGGTCGCAGGAGCATAGTCACCGTACACAGTATCCAAGCGCTGTTTGATTACGCTACACGATTTTCTTTCCAAGAACAATCGAATCACCGACCAACATTACTTTTTCTCCATTTTTCTGAAATCCGCGGATACGATCGCTTTTACACACGGTCAAAAAAAAACTACGATTCAGATTCGAAATGACGGTAATTTTGAGGGTAGCCGTCTAATAGAATGTACTACACGGTAAGGATCGTCAGTTTCGCTTGCGATGCTGCCGCCACGGGCGGTGAGGCTATGTACTTAAGGGACCGCCCTCGTATGTAAAGGTTAAACCAGTAGGATTAACTGCAGGGCTGCACAAAATGAATGTTGCATTTTGAATTCTGTCGAACCATCCTGAATCAAATGTAGAAAATTGAAGGACACTAATAACTGGAAGACACTATTGAGTATTTTGAGTTATTATCGGCTAATTACGAAAAGAAATGTAATGCATGTGATGGAAATTTTTTATCTAATATATTCATTTTATTGACCTCGATGTCATTGCGAATATTGTTTTGAAGTTCAGCTATTCATTATTATTATCAACAGCCAGTTCCATTGTTAGATACAGCATGTGTCAAAATAGGCCCTTAGCTCCTTTCGTATAGTATGACTTAGCAGATGGTCCAATCTGTCATTCCATATAAAACAAGAAAAGTTTCCCAACTTAATGGTCGCCAATTGTTGCCATTTTCTTAAGCGAATCCGCCGAAGCTAAGTGAGGTGTTTCATAGTCAGCGTTAATCAAGACGAAAGTGTTTAGCATTTCCCCTTTCCTCGCCACAAGCTAGGCAGGTGTTATCCGTTCTGATTTCTAAGCGTTGGCGCTTGCACCCAAAACATAATGTACCGTTATGAATGCTAATCACCATATGTGTTTTTCTTTATGAGTTATTGTCTGTCATTGCTTCGTGTCAAACAATCTACTCGATATATCCTGCAGGCATTCCATTTATTACATACCTTACTTATATTCTTCCAATTGCGTTTTTACCGTTACTAATGGCACATCGATCGTGTCTATTCTAGTTTCATTTTGGCTGGCTGAAGTTGCCCTTCTAACGTTGCTTGTGTCACTTTGATCGTGTCTTTTCCAATTGCATTTTGGCCGACGGATTCAGGTCTTCGGCCTTCCCATTCTGCTATGTGTCCAGGAACAACCATTAATTCTACTTTAACTCGGTTTGTTGCAACTTCAAAGGCCTAGCTTTAATCCTAAACTAGTTGTGAAATAAATTCGCTAAGTACAGACATGTCGTCTACTAGTATATATATTCTCCTGTTAAATTTCTCGTTCCCGTTTCCGTTTGCTCCCTGGGCAATGTATTGTGACTGGCCTGCAACTCGTTTTTATGTTTAATATAGATGATCCCAGAGAATTTCGTCCACAAAATGTAAATCTCCACTCATACAGCCCCATAATAGTACGGACTCACCAGCATGTTTAAATGAAGGGTTCAAGTTCTTCAACTGTAGCTAGGTACCCTTTTTCAGTCATATCCTGCATCTTCCAGCTGACTCATAAATGTTATACTTACTTTTATCAGTAAATATAATATTTATCGAAAATTGTTTTTGAAGAATTTTTATAAGTTTCAACAAACAAGGGTCTTTTCTTTTCGTTAGTTTCGTTCTTTTCGTTTCGTTATTCAGTAGAAATGGGCCTAAAACTACTTTAGGTTAGAATAAAATCACTCTTTAGCATGGAAGGTACCATTCAAATGGAAGCGACAACACCAGGGAATAAATTTCGTACTTTCCACAGTCATTATTCGCCTAAAGATTGTCCTTATCTCACAGTTAAGAGAGACGGACCCTTAAATGAACGAATATTTTTTTGGATGCATAAATGTTAACTAGAACCTTTTATGTTTCCTTATATTTTATGGGTCACGTTGAAATACATTTTTGTTTATGTAGTCCTTATCGTTAGAGTATTATCGATAGAATACATGAGCGTCTATAAATACCCTAAATAAAATTTTATTACCCATAGTTTGGATTTTGTAGTAGTAAATTTATGTATTTATAGTAGTAATTTAAAAAATTTTTAGAGTCACTGTATATGTCAGGCGATTTCATTTATTGAGGAAGGCACCTTCAATTGCTAGTCAGAGCAGTGTTAAGATATGTCACTTTTGCATCAAGCCTTATAGACTCCATTCTTTCCACGAGAAAGGCTTGGAGAGCTTAAAAAAATCCAAGGGACAGTTTTGATTAATCATCCTTCAATATTAATATGACATTTAAATTACAAAATTAGTTTTATGTTAATGTTGAAAGTAGAATAAAAAATGTAATGAAGACTATTGAGGTCAGTTAATTTTGTAAGAGAAATGTAAAATAAAACGATGGGCACTAAATATGTAAATATGTATGTACACACATCGCTGAATTTAAACCGCAGATACGTTCTTGGAAAAATCGTGCAAAACCAAACCGTGTAAAACGAAACACAAAGTAGACGGATCCAATTGATTATTTCCTGTTCAATAAACCTGAAAGCCTTGCAAATTTATCTACAGAATACAAAGAAAAGTCGAAGATATGTTCATAACGAACGTGTTAAATAGAATAAGGATTCGAGAAAAAAAGGGGGATTAGTTCATTCAATTTCAATTTAATTCAATTTATGTTTCCAAGATTATCAGATTATTTCCAACGAAACAAAATTGTTGTGATTTGAAAACCGTGTAAAAATGAAATCGTGTTATAAGAGTACCGTGCAAATCGAGGGACTTTGTCTCTACGGGTCATAAAACATATTTTCAATATTTGACTGGCATTTTTTAATATGCTTTGCAATATTATAAATGAATTAATGATTATACTATTAACTTTGGATCATTATCTAATTGACATCAGTATTTATGGTTTATCTAAACAACATTTTCGGGTCTCCCAAGAAGCTTTTCATGAAAAACCTTTGGTTATCCTTTTATTTTACCTTTTACTGAAACCTTTCTACCCTTTTTGTTTTGCTTTCTTCTTGCTAGATAATCTGTCTTTAGTTTTGAAATCAGCGTAGTATTGTGGTTCTTTGAAACTGCTGAAATTTTTCGTTCTTATAAATTTTGCTATCTCACAATATGGGAGTGATGGCTAGATATTTTCTCTTTTCTTATTCGCATTTCTCGCAATGTTTTAAGAGTAATAAAAACAATAAATTTTCGTGTGTCTCCTATTATTGTATTTAATTATGATCCTTCTTTCAGCTTGTTCTTCTTTACAATGTCCAAGATTTATTCATTTGCTCTAGTGAAACTTTGATCGCTTAGCGGAAAGTGTCTGCACATCTTAGAGTTGATTAATGCTATCTTGAATGAAAAGATGCATATCTAAGATTGTAAGGCGATGCATCATTTCATTTGAGTTAGCTTTACTGATTACTTAGCATTCGTCACTAACGTTTAAAATTGATTTCTGGTTTTTATGATATTGTTTCTACTAGGATTTTTGTCATTGGTTAGATGTGATCTTGTGAAAAAATTGTTCTTGATTGAAAAATTGTTGAAATAAAAAAATCATTTTCCAGCCTCTAGCTCTTCGCATTTGGTGCTATTGTTTATAGAAGTTCCATCTCTTCCATCACTTCGGTCGCCAAGTGTTCCAGTTTTGTTAAGTTATTACCCTTCAGTAAAGAGACTCCTCCCTGATCTATGGCAGGGAAGAAGTGTGGATAAACGAAATACTAGGCAGGTGGACTGCGTGCATAAACATTGCCCTGGGGCTGTGATTCCATCGAGAGTAGTCAGGTAGTAATCAACCCTCTCTTAGTGAGAGAATAGGCGTGTCTCCCCATATAACTTGAGATGAGAGTATGGAAAGACAAATGGAACTGCGTATTGCCCTACGCTCGGCTGGTACTTCTTAGAAGAAAAGGCTGCTTCGGTAGCTTGTCAAGACCAACAGTTCCAGGCTAGGTTCTTGGCGCGACAGTTGTGGTTTCGAATCAGTTGTCAAATTGCAGTGTGTCATTCCCGGAGTCCACCATTAAGGACGTAAAAAGCCTTCAACTCCAAAGCACATAAAAAAATTATTAGTACTCACTTGTTTTCAATAAACAATTTTGCCTTCGCAACAAGAAAATTTCTAAAAATAAACATTATACTGATGCAAAGCACCGATAAGAAAGTTGAACTCAACTATAAATAAGAATAAACGTAAAACCAAAAAATGATTTCATTAGGTCCTCCCTTCTTGCTTTTAGAAAGAACTTTACAAAATGTTGTTTTAATAACATGAGATCCGGTGAACGACGGTAATAGGGATGTGATTTCTGATTAATTAAATGAGGGACCATAAATGGCAATACCTTTACTGAAATTCCCTGATACTGTAGAATAAAAATTCCTGATAGCGCTTAATCTTTAGATAATATTAAATCAGACCACAAAATGCATATTTTTTTTATTTTATTCACTAACGTGCCAGTCATACATCCACTAATGCAGACCAACGACCGTGTGTTGATTCAAAGCAATACAAAAAATCCATGCGGTCATATCTGAAATGAGTTTTCCCATTGTACGTATCTTATCATAGACATTTACGAGAAAATAAAGTAATAAATAATGAAAACGAAGAAAAGCGTTCCGTACAAGACTAAAAGAAAAAAACGACATTCATGTGATACAACGAAATCCCATTCAAAGGTTAATAGCGACAAGTAAGCGAAAAAATCGTAATCGTAATTGTAAATGCATTACAGCCTATCAATAAATTGGACATACACACATGAGACATGTGTGGTTATAGTATTTGTATAATATATGAGTAAGCTTGCAGAGCCGTCTAGAATACATCTGTTCCTTATATAAGAGACGAATTCGCTACTTCAACTTTTATTTAGTACTTTTCGCGACATTTGTAAGCGAGTCCTCTTTCGCTTGTTGCTACTGCTTCCAGATAGAAGACGGAATAATCATTGGATTTAGCATTCGGGCTGATTCTATCTTTATCATTGATAGGTCTTCATTGTGGCAGATAATCGCCAATTTATCGTTGTCGCGAACTACTTTAGAATTTCTTTAAATTGAGGCTAAGAAAAAATAAAAGCAGAAACCGACACGCCGTAGGACGAGCAAGAAGCAAAGAAACTTTCCTAAGGCTTTTATCTTGTTGAGCGCGCAGTCGAAATCGACAATATGCGAAAGTATCTTTATCTTTCGGTGCGCACATGGGGACCAAGATAGGTGGAGAGATTACAGCAAGTATACTTATGTGGCATAGTGGAACATGATGATGCATCACTATGCACTTTCGATATTCGTGGCCGAGACTAGCGGGCACTCTGAAAGAAGAGATTCCAAAGAAAAAGACGTGGCCCGGCACTACATGTGGCGGTGGGAACGGAAAAGATAAACAGGACAAGTTTTTTTCGGTAAATGTCATCAAGAGGAAATTGCTTTATTTGTATATGGTATTTATTAGTCAGCGGCAAATAGTTCTTTTTTTTTTTTAAGCAAAATGTTGAAAAATAACGTCAAAAGGCAGAAATTATGCTAATTTATTTTAATTCAATTTTTTTCAACTTTGGGTTGTTAGCATTTATTGCATATTTTATTGAGAGCGGTAGTACAGTCAATCAAATATAGTGGAAAACTCGAATAGTTCCATCGCAGTGCTGAGGTCAACAGCGGAAACATGAGTAGATTTCGCAACTCGTTGGCCAAAATTTCACGTGATTATTTGCCAAGAGACATAAATTCTTTTTGAAAGCTTTAATTAAATTTGATTGCTATTTGTCATGAGCAGCATAAGACAAATATATGAAGATGAGTAGATCTGAAAAACGCAAAAAAATCCAACTGGTAAACAATCGGAGCTTATGTTTTTCCATTGTCTACTGAGGCTTTTACAGATATCATGAAGCTGCTACCCGAAAAGGACTCTCATAATGGGGGATTTTCACGGGAAGAGCAGATATCATGATCGGCTGGGAAACTGGAAACAAAAGGCTTTGCGTTTACACTAACGAAAGGGAGAACCCTTAGTTTGATATATATTCCATATGTTAAAACAATGTTGACCACATACTTCATTGTGCTTGACCATATACCGTTGACGTTGTACTAACTTTATCGTGTGAAATAAAAATAAGGAATACCGCTGAAATAGGAAATAAGAAACTTTTTGACTTTTGAACATTTGATTGATCCGAATTTGAAAAACGTAAAATCAGGAAAAATCTCAAATCATTATCATAAACAAGACACCCACGGAATGTTTGGTTATAAGATTGCGCGATTTTTTAAGGATGTCCAGCTATTTATTTCGGAATTGCTCAACTGGCTATTGTCGAACCTGGTTACATGAATAAATCATGTGAAGAATAATGTACAAGTAATAAAAACCAGTAGAGCAACAAGCCACTTGACACCCTAATTAACCTGGGCCTTAATGTATGACAGAAGCATCGCGTTTTTAGTTAGAAATTCAGAGGGAACTGAATTATACAGCTCGATGTACTAGTGGTTGTGCAGCAGCCACACAAATCCGTGTATCAATGCCAAAACACTTGAACCCGGAACCAACTACCAAGGAGGTAAGTGTTAATGCAACAAAACCATCTGTAATAGATAATGTATAAGCAATAACAATCGTAAAATAAATATTAATACTGATAATTCCATTGTTATTCAGCAGAGACGGAAAAAATACGACAAATCGATTGCTTGTAAATAAATAAAAAACAATTTGTTTTGCAAACATTTCTATTGAGTTTTTTTAGGAAGCATGCTAATAAGATTTTTAAATAAGTTTCGAATCATTAAAGGCTCATATAAACTAAGGAAATACCAAAGGGCATTGATAATGATTCAAGATTTTATTCTACACATTTAGGGATATACCAGGTCTGTTCAAAAAGTATCACGAATTTTGAATTTCCGCGGGCTACTTCGTTTTTTGATATTTTTATGCATTATGCTGGTACTCATGTTCCTCACTTATAGTGACATGTTCGGCTATTTTGCAACTTCAGTTAATTTTTGACAGCTATTTTGTTTGGATGTGTTTTGGCACGTCTGCGATTTTTTTCTAATTAAAAAATGGATGAAAGAATCTGTATCAAATTTTGTGTATATAAACTTATATACAAAAAACATTCCGAAGGTGACTATGGCATATGGTGAAGCTACTTTCGATCAAAGCAACGTTTATCAGAGGAAAAAATTTTTGTCAGAATGTTTGGATCCAACAAGGATTCGGGAATCGCGTGGTATGTATGGTGCACCAAGCCATATTCAAATACCAGGAGAGTGATAGTGCAATCAAATTGGCAGACAGTACGGGTCGTTCGAACTATGACGAGAGCCTGTGCCTTCGTCATTTCGAAATATATTATACATTGGGAAATGCAGTTTATATTGTGAGGCGTACTATAAACTGTCTCTTAAGTGAGATAGCTCACAGACAAAAGTGAGTCCCACTGTTGAGAGGGATATCTTGTGAGTACCGTTCCAGCATGTATAACAGCGCTAGGCTCTAGTCATGTCCCTTGAGGCAATGTATGTTGAGCGATAGAAACCATGACCTACTGCCATTCAGTGACATACAGACAGAAGTTGGACAATGCATTTTCATTTTGTTCTTGAAGTAAGTGTCTAAAGGTCGCTCAGATTTGGCACGCTTTAACGTGTATAAGAGACAAGGTTCGCCAACATCTTATTAAAGATGAGTTTAATTATTCTTTAGTTCAATTTTATTGACTTGGGTATCACGATATGTACAACGATATGTTATTTTCCGATTTTGCCGGAAAATGGAGTTAAATTTAGTTAAAAGTATTGAAAATGTGGGTGAATTTGTGTATATAAGCGCCAAAATAACGATAACGGTCAATGAAAGATACAAAATGCGTCGAAGAGTACAGCCCGATAATAAAAAATTTTATTCAGTTTTGACGATTATGAAGACCTCCAAGTACACAAATCTGTGATAAAACCTTTGTTATGCTATGGGTGTGATACATGGACCCGAATCCAAGCATTTACAAATATGTTGAACGCCTTTGAGCGACGGGTCCTTAGACCCGTCGATTATAAACGATAATAAGACTGCGGAAGCTTCAATAGATGTGTCATAGGATTTCAATGGACAGGCAAAGGATACCGAAAATATATTCGTAAGAGAGAACTGAAGGGCGAAAATCAGTGGGGAAACCTAAGAAACGCTGGTCTCGCTCTGTTGACGAAGACAGTTAATCGTTACTCTGATTTCGAAATTGGAGGACGCGGTCAATGAACGAGAAAGTTCGAGACGCATGTTGCGGGAAGCGGAGGCCCGAAAGTTACCTTCTATTTGTTCTTTTGCTTAGCAGAAAAAGGAAAGGACGAAGAAGTTTAGCAATTTTTTTTTAAGTTCGTTTTTTCTATTCAATATTTTCAGTCCTCGACCCAATCCTTGTCAAAAAAAGAAAACGCGACGAACCCGACAACGATAATCCCACGATCCTGAAAAGACCCAAACTTAATGACCCTCGTTAACACCTAATTAACCAGACCTACCCCTCCGATAAAAGTTTCACATATAAAAAGATGGATACCGCGACAAAGACACCAGAACGAGCTGAAGATGGCTGTATGCAGCCGAAACGCGTCCTCGAGACCCACAAAGCAAGGCCCGGCGGACCCAAGCCACCCAGAATTTTTTTTTAATTAAATCTACTGAATTATTCTTATTTTTGCTTGCACTTTTACACGATAAACATTTGAATGAAAAAAAAAGTTTTCTAAATTTTGTATAACAGCGTTCTAGTAGCGCAATCGTCAACCATGTGAAGACTTTTCTCGGGCACTGTAGACGTTATAGTCATGACTATGGCCACATGACAACTGGTACCAAGTGCAGAACTTAGAATCGGCAATTTTCGTTTAGAAAATTCCGATGGTAAATATAATCGTTTTAAGGAAATGCAACAGCGTACGCGTATGTTATTAACTGGCTCTCACGCATTTACTCTGAGTTTATTAAAGTATTCAATTGGAAAAATCTTATGAACCGCGACATAGACTCAGTGACAAAAGTCTATGCACCACCAAAGAATATATAGAATCCGAATAAAAACGGAAAACGATATTGGAGGGTTTGAAACATATATCTTTATTCAATAAAATTAACAAAGTTCTTATGAAATATAAATATTTTCACTTAATTGACATTTAAATACGATAAACGGCAAAAAGTTACAAAGTAATTACAACAAAATTCTACGCCCGAGTGCTTCATTTTAGAATTATATGCATCTTTGTAACTTGTTGGACCGCCCTTACAGTCTATAACTGCTTGCCACCTTGATGTCGTTAAACCGACTAATTTTGCAGTAAATTCTGATCGAATTTTTGCGCATTTGTTTTTTTAGATAGTGGTTTCTTGAGGTCATCTTTGGGGCGTACTCCTGGATGATTGATACTTCGTTTCAGCTCATCCCATAGATGTTCTACGGGATTAGGATTTGTGGACTGAGGACGGGAACGGAGTTGTTTCCGCTGTGAAGAAGTGATTCCTTGATATTTTCAGAAATATGCTACCAATATGAAGTATATAACCCGAACCCAATCCTAATTCACCAACGCTGGGCAAAAAGCTACTTTTTAGGGAAATGAAAGTAGACATACCGATTTATGGTACATCCGATGAAATGTATTCTACCATCTCCATTCATAACAGAGCTTTAACAGAGTTAGCTCCATGCTTGAAAGTCGTAAGCATCTTTTTCACTTTCTATTCTTCGTTTCGTCTGCGCCATATTGTGATCACACCAGCTTTAGCAAAAGCCTTAAATTTACACCCCTCTGTAAAGATGGCGTCACTCTAAAAGTCTGGGTCGCTCTCATGCCCCTTATAATCCTTTTTGACCAACTCAAAGCACTTGGCCCTATTGGCTTTACTTCTGAAAGAGTATTAGGACTTTAGCAGCCAACTAGCTAAGACTATAAGACAGCGTCGTACAGCTTCTAGATGAACTTCAATTCTCAATGGGTTTTTAAGGTCATCCTTAACATTTAGGGTTTTTAATGTCTGTTCCGCTATTACTTTTCCAACAATGTCTTGTTGTTGTCTTGTCTTGCTCATTGAGAACATCAGGTCGCGCAGATCTTGATTTCTCAATTTCTAGTATTGTAGAAATTTTAAGATATTGTTTGCAATGTTGTCTTTGCCAGTCCTTCCGTGTCCGCGATATTTTTCATTCATCTTTAACTTTATTTTTATCATCCGAACAGCTAATGGAAATTTTCTTGTTTTTGAACCTATCTCGGTGAAATTTATACTCAACTACTAGCAATTCTTCTAACTACTGAAGCCAACAGCACCATGGCTTCGGAGTTTAACTGTGACAGTTCTAACGGTACACTTTTCACTTGCCTACTAAATCAGTCGTATGTACGCTTTTGTTGTAATTACTTGTTGGTTTTTTCGTTGATCGTATTTAAATGTCAATTAAGTGAAAATATTTACTTTTCATTGGAACTTTATTAATTTTTACTGGTTTAAGATATATATTTCAAAATATTCGATACAGTTTTCTAGAAGAACATTGGCCAGGACTTTTGTGGCTGAGTACATGTGTTTTGAAGTTGATATTAAGATATCTTAACAAATGTTTTGTTTTAATATAGTTAAAAAAATTAGGAAATCGTTGGAACATTACAAAATCGACGAATGATTGCGTTTTTCTGATTCGACGAATTATATCCTGGGTTGTCTGATATGTCAGCAACATGTTATTCTGGGAAATTCTATTTTTCCAAAAGAAAGTTGAACAAATGATTCGAATTTTGCCACTTCGCCTCTTGTGCTTCTGAAGCCAGAGTACAACGATAAGCTTTGTGCGATCTGATTATAGGCGTATACTTTTCTCGCACTTTTTATCACAAAAACAAAACAAAAAGAAAAAAAAACTCATGAAAAATTGTTCACCGAGAAAATCGGACTGATAAATAAATTGCAATGACTTCATTGCAAAGTGAAAATATTGTATATAAACTCCGTGCACTAGACACGTCCACCGACACATGAAATAGAGCGAAAGCGAAAATTTAAGCGAAAGATAGAGATACATTCGCAACGTAAATAGCGAGAAATACAATTAATAGAACTTTATCTTTGCAGAATTATCAAATCCGATGATGTAAGACACGCTTTTAAACTTTCCAAACAGTAGCACAATGCTACAATACAATTAAATATTTAGCGTATGCGCGACTACGGCGTTGTCCTCGTCATCGCCATCATCATGAATCCAAAAGACTAATAACGAACAACAATCTCGGCAGTATTTAATTTATTAGATTGAGCGTATGTTTGTCTACATATAATGTATGAATTAAAATCCAAATAGAATGCAAGAATAAAATCTTCACGTTTGCCATTTAGACAATAAACAATCATGATTATGGCATTTAAGATGAAGAAATGTTGTGATGAGATGCTGTGAGCTGAAGAGCGAGGAAGAAGTGCGGAATCGGCAAAAGAAAACTATCTTGATCGTTTCTAAACCACAATGCACGTCATTGTGTGTGATCTTAATCGATCAATCAATCCGAATTGAATTTAATTTGATTTTTAGTCGTGATCGCTGGGTTGAAATTGGAAAGACAAATTCATTAAACGACGGATGGATGGGGAGGAGTAGATTTGGGGCCAACAAGATCCAGATTGGCTTCAAGTGATGGAATATACCAAAGCCTTGCACTGGTTTCTTATTTTGTGGTGATTTACTTAGTATTTCTCGCATAATTGTTGCTGAAACCTTGGTTATTGCTGAGGGACTCTTGAATAAGATCGTCAAATACCTCTCAATTACACAAACGTTCTTCTCTGTTAAAAGCGAAGGACAATCCTACCATCAAATCAACTGACAACTCAATTGACCTTTTATCAAATCTTACAAGAATTATTACATCCGACCATGCCATCATTTGTCTAGCACTCCCTCGTGAGCCTGGCGTTAAGCCCTTCTAGAAGATTAGTCCCATGCCATTGACTTAATTACCAACAACCAAACAGGTCATAAGCCAATCCATGAAATTATAGTCCCATTAAGTAGAACGTGCATTAACGACAACGATTTGACATCTTTTCGGGAAATATGGGAACCGAGGGACATGCAGGGAATCATTTTCATGGAAAGCAATCCAGACGACTACTGGGCATAGAATCAAGGAGACCATTTGACTGTCTTAATTGATGTAAAACACGCAGGCGCCGCGTTCTGAGTTAAATATTCATTTCATGTCTTACTTAAAGTTCTGTGAAGATGCTCTAAGTAACATGTTACATGCCTAATATTGTACCTGTGTTGTTACGTGGCTCATGTCAATTAGAAAGTGTTCTTGTAACAGTCGGCAGGTAAGCATAATTAAAGATCGGAAACGGACGAATTAGACGCGGCTGGTTCCAGATGAGAGTTTAAAAGGAGTGTTTGTTGTATGATGATGGGAGTCATGTTAGTAGACTAGAATAAATTTGAGTAATTTTAATTTAAATGAGATATTTTACTGAATGCTCAATGAAAACCATTTAAAAGAAAACAACAGGAGAATCCTTAATTGTTCGTTGTTTATAACAATAATATTTTATCGAATCAGCGAGCTCATCGTAACCTGAAAATATAGGCTATAGATTCTTTAATCTGCATTATATCCCGTCCGGCATAAATGCGCGAATAAATCCTTTCTTATCTTAACAAATGAATAATTTAATTTTTGACTCATAATTTCATATATAAAGTAATTTTTGGACTTCCGTACAGGACATTCCCTGCATGGATTGGAATATTGGACAACATTTGATCATAAAGTTTGTTGCTTTATAATAAGAATGCAATCTTAATGGTATCTTGAACACCGACGTTTAAATTTATGTTGTTGTATTTATGAATCCTGTATAAATTTGATCGAAATAACAGCGAAGAATCAATCGTATGTTAAGGACTTTGTAAAGCTCATAGTAGTGCACCGGCTTTAATTTTGGGCACCTGTCTTTGTAACATCCAATAAATGTTCAAATAAATAAGTAGGGAATGAAGGAAGAGGGATCCAATGTGGCCATCCCGAGACTCTGTAGGTTGTATTTATTTTAATATTTTGGAGTATGAATTTCTGAGGCCTCGCAGGTTTTTTTGTTTATTTTAATATTTTGGAGTATGAATTCCTGAGGCCTCGCAGGTTTTTTGTTTATTTTAATATTTTGGAGTACGAGTTCCTGGCAGTTGGCGTAATTTTGCACCTTAATTGCATTCCTGTCTGTCAGTGAATGATTGAGTTTTCGGTATTCTTGTCGAGCATTCATTTTTCGTGTTTTTGGAAGTATTTATAGATTTAAAATTTGAATGAATTACATAAGGCACTCCGGTATTAGACTTGG
Source organism: Stratiomys singularior (assembly GCA_954870665.1). Lineage (NCBI taxonomy): Eukaryota > Metazoa > Arthropoda > Insecta > Diptera > Stratiomyidae > Stratiomys > Stratiomys singularior. Next base: position 108,333,291 of record OX940877.1, on the reverse strand, counting down.
AGATTAAAAGACTATTGGTTTTGGCTAGTATTGGACTTGGCGTGGACTTTTAAAGAATTGAATCGAATCGTCTATTAAATTTGAGCGAAATATCAATGAATATCAGCGATCTTAAAGAAAAACTGACATTAATGTACCGGCTTTAGTTTTAGTCGTCTATCCTTGTGCAATCCAATGAAAAAATTCAAAGGTTCCCATAAATATAGCAGGAAATAAAATAAAGGACGGGTTCTAATATGGCCGCCCATTAGCCCCGCAGGATTTTTATTATTTCAATATTTTTGGAGTATGAGTTTCTGGAAGTTAGCGTGATCGTGCACCTGCATGCAATCCTGACTGTCAGTACTGAATTCTCGATATTCGTCACGATTATTAATTTTTTGATACTTTTTATTTTTAAGCATGTTTTTTTTGAATTTATTTGAATTTGAATAAATTCACGAGGACCTGAAGGCGGCGAAGATTGTGTTTCGATGTTTGTCAACTGTTTCAAACAGTCTCATTGCTTTGCCTGTATATTGTACTTTCGTGGTTAGCTTCTTCGAAGATAGAATCACTCAAGAAATACCAAAGTATGCGTTCAAATGGTAACCAAAATCACATTCTTTTATTAAGGTTGATTAAAAGATTTTGATTAGGAAAATCAAATAATTTGAATTATTCTGGCAAAAAACTGTCATTCGTTAGTACGATCTCCCTGAGACCGAAATTCTTTCACAAACATCTTTGGAAAATTCGTCAGATTTTCTTTCTTCATTTCAAAAAACCAAATTGAAATCTTTTATTTCACAATTGTGTTCTAAGATATTGAAGAAATGTGACCTCGAAATCCGTTTATAACAAAAGTTACACACATAAATGTAACGGTACCGCGCTTTTTTCACCGTGCTCCATGCTCCAAAACGTGGGGCGTGGAGTGCGGGGTACGCTGCTTCATCTCTTTAATACTGTGTCATTACACATTTTAATGCCCTTTACAAAAGCTCTTTATATATTGTGTTTACATAGATTATACAGTTGCTTTGTATCGTTAGTGAGATAAGCACATGTTACACTGGTATTTTCCTACGTTTTTAACTATTTTCTCATATTTTTAAAACTAAGTTTGTAAAGATTGTAGGTGGAACCAAAAAAGCCTTTCGAGATAGGAAACAAACGAAAAGAATTCGAGTTAAAAAAAAAACAAATAGAAAAAAAAGATATTCAAAGGCAATCAGCTTGCTGCTAAAATTCACGCTGAACTTACCGAGTTCGTCTACAAAATAACCATTTCAAACCAGCGATAAACTCACACCGCCAACACCGTAAAAAAATGTAGTACTATGTTTCAATTAAGTTATTACGTATCATGCTCAATATATAAGGTCTTCCAATAGGGACTTCTGAACTTGGACAATTGATAGCGGCCATATTGTTGAAGCTACATCTGTCAAATGGCTGTCGTTCATTCAGTGCGTTTTGTGAAATCACTATGGATGGATATAGCATTCGACAACACGTGCAAATGATAAAATTGTTTAGTCAAAATAGTTTAAAAATAGAAATAGATAATTCTGTATTTCTGATATGTCATAGCGATCGTAAAATCTTCGTCGTTGCTCTTTTCCGAAATAGTTGGAGTGTTTCCTTCTTCGTCCTTGCTGTTTAACTAAAACAATACTGCGATAGAGTAGAGTCTGTGGTTTAGTTTGTTTGTAATTGACCAATCTATTTTGAGTACAAAGCTGTCTGGACTTGCTGAGAACGGTTCGATTGAAGAGTCAGTCGGAACAGTTTCAACAGTTTCGGAACATCTTTGCCAAATTTGAGTCGTTAGTAATTGGTTGTTCACTCGTTTTCGATACGTCATTTGTTCTATGTGGTGAACTGTCAGTAGTGTCATTGTTTGACGTCTCTTGCTTGTGATAAAAATTGCATGTGACTTGTCTCAATTAATCCTAGGCTTCCATCTACGGGAATTATCGAATAGCATTTTGATTGAACCAACATAATGAGGATTGTTCGCATTCGGCGGTTCATAACTGTTCGACTTTTAGGACAACGTTGCTGGTTAGAGTTCCGTAAATTGCTGTTGTTCGAGAAAAGTCTCCTTTCGAGATAATATTTTTCTTCCAAATGGTTTCGTTAAGTCGACAATATCCTCCATACCCTCCATGCCATCCAAATTTTTTCAATGCAATAGTCTATGTGAGTCCTTGTGTATGGATATATATTGCATGAGAATATCAATGCCCATTTCGCTCGCTGATCGATAACTTCGATGTGTCTGAATTTTGCATCGTTGCAAACGCAACGCTTTCGAATTTTTTCACCGTTTGTTTTTTATAAGTGATTAAACTGAAATGAAAACCTAGTATTGTGCAAAAACATTCAAAAGCGTGAATGAAAGAACCGAAATTGTAAGTCAAATGATCCGAAAAATATTCCAAAAGCGAAAAATTGTAAACCACTGCGTTTGCAACGGTGCAAACTTTAGGCACCACAATTTCGTTACGGTTTCGTGAAGCCAGTGTTGCCACTCTGCCTTCACTTCTAGCTTCAAGAACTGCAATTGTCCATATTTAACATTCAATTGGATTGGCGATCTGCTCAGTTGATTATTTGTTGAATGGTTTGTACGTCTGTTTAATTCGTTATAGCAAAAATCTTGGAATATGCAACGTAGTATTATCGTGGTTGTCAATTTTGTCAATGAGCTTAAAAGCACTGTCCCGTGAACTGTCCCTAATTTTAGTTCTTTATGTATGGCTATGATTCTTACGTACCATGGATATCCAAAGATTCTCCTGCGAGTGAGGTTCTTACACGTTTCAAGTGCTTTTTGTTGGTTTTCGTCGTTTGGCATAAAACAGTACTGCAGTAGAGTAGCAAATGAGCCTGTTTTTCATATTTAAATGTTTTAATTTCACTAGGGCAGGTAGGGATACCAGAAACTAGTCTTCGTTTTGTTGATATGCGTTTTGTCCATAAAAATCTGCTGTCTAGCATCAGTCCGAAGTATTTGATTATAGTTTTCCATTCTATGTGTTCTCTTGTGTTGTTAAAGGTGTTGGTCTTTGGTTTATTCGTCGTGTGATAAAACTTTTTTTTGGTTTTGTTTGTGTTGATTTTTATGTTTCATTTGCAAAAGTATCTCAAAAGCACGTTAATGGTCTGTTGCAATTTTGAAGTGATATCTTTTGCTTGTCTGGATGTATAATATATACAATCATCATCGGCATAGAGGGATACTTTGGCGTTCAGGGGTAAGTGTGGAAGATCGGCCGTGTAGATGTTATAAAGTATGGGCGACAGTAGCGATCCTTGTGGAACTCCAGCTTCAATTGGCCACAGGTTGGAAAGATAATTTTAAATTCTGATGTGGAAACTTCTTCCTTGGAGGAAAGTGCCTATCGTTTGTGTATGCCAGACTTTGTCTAATGCTTTTGCCACCCCCCAAGGGTACAACCTTGGCGTGGTAGAGGGGGGGGGGGCTTGGCGAGGTTGCCCGTTATCCTAAAAGGCTAAAACTACTGCGGACACCGCCTCAAAAAGTGAAAAAATCGACGCAGACCTGCGAGAAAACAACGAGTATTCAATCTACCATTGAGCGCTTCGCGTTAACGACAAGGGTGCGAATCCAAAACACTCCTCCTGTACAGGCCTCTCCTGCTCAAGGCAATGGAACAAAACTCACTAGAAGCCCAGTTGAAGTGCAGGCGTCCGGAACCGTCAACCCCGAGAGTCATGCTCCAGAGACTGTTGATAGCCACACACCGGACTCTGTTGGTAGCGGAAACAATTATGCTCAGCAGCCACAAGACCCCTCAGCTGGCAGCGGGCCGAAAACTTCACCTGAGAACGAGCTGGCTAGAAGGATTACTGTCGACAGAAGTGAAGAGGAGCGACTTACGCGAAACATAAACACGGTCTTAAAAGTTACGAAGAACGCCATCAATGTCCAGAAGAATGTCAATAAGGACATTAAAAACGGGATCGGCCAACTTGAGGACCTGGTTGACAGGATCCAGCACTATCGACGCAGGTGGCTAAGGGCAGAGAATGAGCTGAAGGAGCTCAGCAAAGTCACAACAAAAGCTGAAAATATCACTCCCTGCGCAAACGGCAAAAGGTCGGCATGTAGCCCACTTAAGCCGAATCGCGGAAAAAGAGTGAAGCGACCTGAGTCAACAGCCCCCAGCCAAGGGAAGGACATTGGCGGTGGCTTCCAATTGGTACGCTCCAAAGCGCAACAGAAGGCGGCGAAGAGGGCACAGCGTGTGAACGCCGTGGAAGTGACAAAACCCACGCCTGAAAAGCATAAATGTGCGGAACTCAGCGCAATGCCTAGAAGGACCAAGCACAAGCAGCGCAGGTGTGCTCTACTTATTAAACCGATAGACGGGAGGACTTACGTCGACGTCCTCAAAGAAATAAGGGAAAACGTTGAGACCGAAAAAACAGAAGCCTGCATAAGGACGGTAGGAGCGACCAAGACAGGTAGCCTACTCGTGGAACTCAGGGTGAAATCCACAGACTAGGGCATGTTCGAGAGTGCAATCAAGGACCTCCTTGGCTCGAAAGCTGTTATCTCGACAATACAGCCAATGGGCTCTTTAGAAATAAGAGACCTTGAATGTGTCGCGGAAGCCAAAGAAATGGAAGAGGCCATTAGAAAAACTCTTCCTACGGCAGACAGCTTTAGGGTGGGGTTGACGCCTACCAACCCTAGAGGACAAAAGGTCACATTAGTGGACATCCCAGAGAAAGCCGCTGCGTAACTTCTGGCCAAGGCCTCCTGGCCAAAATCAAAATCGGCTGGGTAATATGCAGAATTCGCCGAAGAGTGGTGCTGACTCGATGCTATAAATGCCTTAATTTCGGATACATCTCTCCGAACTGCAAGGGGCCAGATCGAAACAACCTGTGCTACAAGTGTGGCACTCCTGGCCATAAGGCGAAAGAGTGTGTGGACCACCCTTACGAGCTGGAGTTCAGTAGAGTGATTGGCTTTGAAGCCGAATCGTTCTTCCGGGAGGATATTGCTATCATGTAATGCCATATTGAGACGATGCGGAATCACCCTTCCTGCAATTTCCGCCTTTGGTGAGAGGAGGCTGATGGGCCTACAATTTTGTGGAAATGTTGAGTTGTATTTAGGCTTCGGAAAAACAATGATGGTAGCTGATTTCCATAGTTTGGGATATTTTCGCAGCTAGAGTATTACATTTATTACGTCCGTGAGTGTTTATAGAATGTTAGATGGGAGACATGTTAGCATTGTGTTTGTCATGCACCTCGCTTTGCGTTTGTTAAGTGCTTGTTCTAGTTCTTTAATTTCGGAAATGTCTGTCGGCTGTATTATGTGGCCATTATTTATTCGTTTTCTTAGGTACCAGTTCGCTGAGCCCTGTACGCTATCTGCATAATCATAGTTCTCCGCGTCAGATGGGTTTTTCCTGAATACTTTGTAAAATAGAGAGCTTGTAAATTAAATGACGTTGGTGTCTGGAAAGATGGCGAGCTTTCTGGGCGCAAATGTATGTGAGAATTATATTTGCGATGCAATAGATCTGTAGTTGCCTCCGGACCTTCATCTTTGTATCATATTTCCAGCAAGTTTTGCGCGCAAATACCAATGCATCTGGAAAATTGGCTTCGAATACCATGAAATTGGAAGTTTTTTTCGAAGTGTTCATGCTCTTTAGTACGAGGCACGTCCAGAAATTAAGTGTACTCAATTTATGTAGGGTTCAAAAAAAATTTAATTAAATAAAAACATACTTGGTTACACTTGTACATATGTAAGTTATTTTTCGACGTAGTCACCATCCCTCTCGATGCAAGTGGTGAGCCGCGGGATCAATTTTTTGATGCCTGCCTCGAAGAAGTCTCCCGCCAGCTCTTTCGCCCACTTCTTCACCTCCCCCTTCACCTCCTCGTCCGTTGAAAACTTGTTCCCACCCATGTGCACCTTAAGGGAAGTGTAGAGATGGAAATCTGAGGGAGGTTCAAATCCTCCGGATACGGAGGGTGGTTCAAAACGTCCCATCCAAAAGAGTCCAGGAGTTGCTTCGTGGCGTTGGCCGTGTGAGGTTTGGTATTGTCGTGCAGCAGGCAGACTCCCTTCGTTAGCATGCCCCTCCTTTTCTTCTGAATCGCCCTTTTCAGTTTTTTTAGCGTCTCACAGTATCTTGCCGCGTTGATGGTCTCCCCGTGAAGCAGATATTCAATCAAAATTATGCCTTTATGGTCCCAAAACACGGATGCCATGATTTTTTTGGCTGAAATTGTGGTTTTGAATTTCTTGGTGGAGGGTGACAAAGTGTGACGCCATTCTTAAGACTGCCTCTTAGTTTCAGGCGTGTAGTGGGCAACCCAAGTTTCGTCTCCAGCAACAATAGAGTAGAGAAAATCATCGCCTTCAAGTTCGTAGCGTTCCAAAAACTCTTTGGAGCTCTGCACTCGATTCAACTTGTGCTGTTCTGTCAGCTGTTTTGGGACCCACCTCACAGACAATTTCCGATATCCGAGAGTTTCTGTGATTGTTTCGTGTATAAGGGATCTGGAGATTTGCGGAAACATCGCAGAAAGTTCATCTAACGTCAATCTGCGATCGTCACGGATCGCAATCTCGATTTTTTCCAAAAGTTCGTCAGTCACAATTGAAGGTCTTCCGCTCCTCTGATCGCCATGTACGGAAGTACGGCCATTTTTAAACTCGCAACACCACTTGTACACACCTCGGATTGGTCTCGTTTTAAAGGGGAGGGGTCAGGCTACGCGGCAGTGTTGCCAACATGTCGAAAAAGTATTCCCTACAACTGTGAGTGTACCAGTACACTTACTTTCTGGACGTGCCTCGTAGTTACGCTATGTTTAGACGTTGTTAATTGATAAGGATTGGGCTTAGTAAGGATTTCGATGAATTTTTATGAAGTTTGATATACATTTGTCCAACATTGGAGCGTACTGCATGTTGTGTGCTTCTGATTCTGTAAAAGCTCATGTACATAAAGCACTAACATTCTCGGGTGGCTTTTCTCAAACAGAGGTCGAAAAGCTCAACTGGATTTGTATTTGTATTGCGTTTTTACGCAATCGTTTCGGGAGGGGTATAATTGCTTTACGCAAAATTGAGAGGAAATTTACCAATACAAATGTCATTTCACTTATGTTAATTGAATACTGGTTAGAACGGAAGATTATCCGAAGTGTTGGCGCTTTATATAGACACTTGCGCTAAAATTTTGTATAGATGGTTGCTAATTTGATTTTTTAATTTTCTTGTTAGCATACTAAGGTTTTATATCTGAATTAATTAATCTAACGATATCTTTTCTGCTTTTTCCAGGTAAGTTGCTGGAATGTTTCTGATGGAATGATTAATGCTTAGCAGTAAGTAAAACATTGGCGGTCCTAAGATTTCCAGCTACTAAGCTTTGCCTAATTACGAGCAGAATTTTCAACGTTAGTCAGACATAATTGAAACACTTGAGCTGCCTTTTAAAAACTGATCTTGATCTTGACATCTTATGATCTTTTCCGACAATCATCTCATTATCAGTTCGATCTGCACTTGCGCAAATAATTTTGTCTTGTTGATTTATTTGCACGATTCCTTTCTTTTCGTCGAGTACTTTTCGCCGTGTTGGAGTTTTGTTATCTGGTGAAAAATATTAATAAAATGCGCCTACCATTCACTTTGTCCATTAAAATTTATTAAACTCGAATTCACTGTTGCGCAAGATATTTATCGATCCTTATCGGATTCGTACAACCGCTACCAAAAGCCTTTGATGACTCCCTCCTCCTCGCTTGTACGCTGGTTAAGTGTCCAATGGATGGCGTGGAACATTAACACAACCATTAGTTGTTGCTGGTTTTGTTGTTGTTGTGGTTGTTGTTGGTTGCAATGTGTCGTATATAAAGATACAACACACAAATTCATGAGAAAATTCTTTTAAATGAAAATATCTGTTAGCTTCCTTGAAATATTTTTACTTAAGATAGTTGTGCTATGTGGCTGCTAAATGTTTGCCCTGATATTATATATATTTAAGTTGTTGTTGTTGTTATTGTGCTGTGGTTGCTGATGGCACCGCGGCTGCCTATAAGTTTTTAACTCTTTAACTCTTCTTCGTATTTATAATACCATGGCCTCAACATACATGCATAGTTTCATGGTTTCGTTTCACTGCCGTAGAGCGTAGACGTTTGCAAAACCGTTTTTGAAAGCCCCTTGCGCGCGCTCAAACGGACGGAGGATGATGAAGGAAAAGATGGTAAGATGGATGCCTCAGAGATATTTTTCTTTTGTCGGAATGATTTCGTTTGCAGTGAACCGATTCGAATATTTCAGGAATGTCACGTCGCTTCATTCCTCAATAGTTGCCGAGAAGAGTGGTTTGACGGTGAGGATTGTGGAAAAACTGTATAGGGAAAATAGTTTAGTGATATTGTGTCGGGATGTTTTATAGTGGCTGCAGAGTACTGGAGCCCAAAAACTCTTCTTGAATGTCGTAGCGGTATTTCATGATTGGATCGAATTTTTTCCGCTGAAGTTAAATTGCCAATGAGATGGGTGAAATGCAGTAGGGTTAAGGTGGGACTTTGACGTGATGGGTTGTTGATCCTTACAGAGAGATCGCGCGTTTATTCGGTTGGAATTCAGCCGAAGGGGGTTCTCCAGTCGGAAGTTTGATTTGTATAGGTACTTCATGTAACCTGCCACTATTTAAAAGTTGAAACATCCGGAAACTGATGAAGAAAAACTTCGTTTTTAATATACAAAGTGCAAAGATCCCTTAAGAGCAAAACGTCTTGTTGTCAAGCGCTCCAACTTTCAGACATCATATCGTGGCGTAAAATATTAACCATTAATTCCAGCGCACATTTATTTCAAAAATGCTCGGTCCATTCGACAAACAAACCCAAACCATCCAGCCGACAAGAAGGAACCATTCAGCCTTTGTTGGTGATTTTCATGAAAAATACTTTTCATTCTACATTCACAGATTTTTCGTGATATGACTAGACAATTAAAAATTTCGATTCCGTCGGCAAGCCCGGAGACATTGGGAAAAAGGGTCACCAAATAAACATCCAAATCGGTTGCATGTATGTTTGTTTCGAGTCACATAAATTCTATAAATTGTTCATTGCACATTGGGCTCGCATTTTTGGTTGTCATCGTTTCTTGGATACTGTGTTGCCTTCGCGTTTATCACGGGCCAGATCGCCAAGTAATCTTACACGATTTCCGACGGTTAGAGATTTTGAAAATTTTCCCGCCATCCTCTCTCTGATCGTTGTTGGCATTGCGTCACAATAAATCACGACCAAGACGACGACATGGATGACGGGGACAATACGTTGAACCGTATGTGCAAGGATACAGTGAGCTATATTGCTACTTTTTGAGGGTTACCATGAAACTGAGTTGCACGTTGAGTGTTGTAATTTGATGACACATGGGAGGGTGCATCAAAAATCGAGCCAATGTGTTAAGGATACACTTTGGAGTGACGCTAGGCAGTTGTGGTTAGAGAAGATGGATTGAGCTTTAATGAAAATCATACGAGAAATTTACTTATTTTTAGAATATGCTAAATCAAACTCGCGGCTAGACATCAGCTAATGCATCATTTTATCGTCTATTCTCAAAATTTATCGAATCTTGATGCAAGATTTTCTTCGTAGGATTCATGTTGACGGTGTCGGTGAATTCTCAATTTTTCTGTTTTAGAATAATGAATTCGTAAACTTTGCGAAAGCGATTTTTTTTGAAAACTTATAAAGCAATTTCCTACTGATAAGCGAAGCCAAAGAGATTTTTGCAATAATTTACGTTTAAAAATCCTACCATAACCTACATAAAATGTAAATTCTTAGGTCCATATGAAAGCCGCTGCGATACAACCTTTTTTTTGAATCATATGCTACGCTGAAACCTTTTTTAAATTTCTAAATAAATTAATATCAAATGTACAATTAGTTGAACCCAAACTGTTTCCAGCAGAAGGCTGCATATTGCTCCATGTATGTGATTAGGATATTCAGAAAAACTACATTTATCTACGATTTCTTGAGTTATGGTGAGAAAATGTACCCTATAGATATACTTCTTCTTAACCTGACTCTTACGTTTTCCTGTACAAGGTCCTATAATTCATCTTTTACAACTGTCATCGGTAACCTGGTAGCAGGAAACACAGGCAAATGTATAAGACAAGCGTCGATTCTACTTATTGTGTCATCAAAGTACATATTCATTCTTTGAAATCAGATAGGCAGAACGATCTGTCTGTTTATTCGATCTGTCAAAAAAAAATATGTTTTTTGTTAAGGGATTTAATGAACTATTTTATGGAGAAAACCATAAAATGATTATACAAAAAGGCAAAAAGGCAAAATTCAAAGTTCCAGGATATGTCTTTGACATGGCGCATCTTGTCTATTTTATGACATTTCCTGATTGAGTACAAAATATTTAAGAAAGGAGATGTAGAAGTTTGAATAAACGAATATCCTGGCCAGTCGAACAAGCTTAAAGACGTAAAATTGGTGGCAGTATTCCATGAAAATCAGTTCTATTAACCGTTTGACAGCTATCCATCAAAACACGCATAAATTCCAAAAGTGCTGTAGATAATTTGGATATTTCAAAATAAAAAAAATTTGTTTTACTGAAAATTTTATAGCTTTTGCAATTTTACATCGACTTACATATTTTGAGAATTAAGGAAAACAATTAATTAAGGCAATTAATAAAGAAATCAGTGGTAAATAAAAAAACGTTGAAGTAAAACTATATAAAAAAAAGTTCAGCATCTGTGTTTTCCCGCGCAAATGTCATGTACCCCCATGCATCGAGTACAGATAAAGTTGGAATGCTTTATTCCGTTCTTCCTATTATCGCAGTCCGGACACTGCCGCTAATTTCGTCCAGGCAGTTTCTCCAAAGCGAATTTTTGGCTCGAAGTTGACGTTTCATTTCAATATTTTTCAATAGCAATGTGTACCAATTAGTGATTCGTTAATAGACAATTGCTGATGCGGCTTATAATGCTGATGAAAAACTATATTAGCATACTTTACAAGCATATCAAATCTTGCGCAAGGATCACAATCAGGATGGTCTGGGGCAGCTGGTAATCTATTGTGAGTTGGCACCTGACGAGAAGCGGCAGGGACGCGTGTTCGAAACCAGCTTGAGCTCTTTCCACCTTTCTCAATAGTAATCTATTGTCCACCAAATGGAAAAATTTTATTAACAACAGCAACCTATCTCTAGCGAACATTTTTCCAAACCATGGTATTTTCCTGGAATCCTGTCTCCAGTAACAGTACATCGTTGGTCGTTTCGTTATTCCCATTTCTAGCAAGACTGCTTATAAAGCTTTTACCTCTGAAACATTTGTTGGCGTCCTTTTCTTGGCTCGTGAATTAGTAAAAACAGCATGCGATTTGATAAACTGGGAAGCGTATCTATTTGTGTCTCTAATGTTTCCCTTAAGTTATGAAGTGAAAAATAAATTAAAATACTCTCTGGGACTGGCATTTGATGGAGGAGCGCTTCTTGGCCCGGGTGTTTCAAAAAACCGTCTTTTGCCTTTGAAAATGTTTTGTTGGTGGAATAACGGTGAATATTTGCGCACGCGCAGAGATACAGGCTCGTACTGAAATAGCAGCGCGATAGCTTGTTTGGACTTGAAATCTGGAAGCGTGATAGCACTGCATTGCCTTCAAACGGTAGATGGTTATCCACCAACGCTTTCTGCTAAGTTATCGACAATTGGATAAGTTAACTGAAAAGTTGCAAAAGTGTTCCTTGCTTTGCCCCATTTATTAAATTCCACGTGATTTGAAACAAAGGGACGTCGAACAGCGTTTGTCACTTATGAACAACTGTCCATAGCGTCGGCGAGTAATGGATTTTATTATGAAATTGTTACCAGCAATGAGAATTGAGTCGGTGCGATAAAAACAAGTTGGACAATTTTCCGGTTGTGATCGGCGTCAACACTGAATGAGGATTTTCATGGTCAGAAGATAATGCTCAGATCAATCGCTCCAAAAGGTCAGATCAATTGCTCTAATCCGATTCATTCATCTGGCAGCGCTTTTACGGGCTTCAAATGATAAGTTTGAGCAGAACAGGAAAGATGAAACGTTCAAGATCAATTCGACAATTCTAGACCCCATTTTGTGAGAGCCGTGAAAACGTATCTTGAAACGCTGAATTGAGTAGTTCTATCTCATCCGTCACATTCACCAGGCATTGTTCCATCTGATGTCATTGGCGCAGGGTCCATGAAGCTTTACTTTTCAGGGCAGCACTTCAACAACTATTAAAATTCTGAATCGAAACATTATTTCGACGTGACCAGAAAGAAAGATAACAAAGTAATGAAAAAAAGTAAAGTTTTGAAAAAAAATGGAAAGTTTTTTGAGTAATGTAGTCGTAACATTGGTAGTCATTTTTATAGTAATGAATCCAGCTTTACGACATAACTGTTAAAATGAATAATAAACACCAATAGATTTAAATAAGTATTAGTTGTGTGAGAAAAGTAATGAGACTGGCAACACTGCGGATGATCTGACAAGTTTGTGTCTACTGGCCTGCTCAAGATCAGTTTATTCATCCCTTCCACTTTCTCAGTTCGAGTGTCAACTCCGAACAACTAACATATTTTTATTCACAGCGCCATCAGTGAGCTTGTTTTGTTCTTGTGTGGTACAAAATGGAGCATTTGAATTTAGAGCAATGTTGTGCAAACAAGTTTTCTGTTAAACTTGGTGTGCAATAATGTTTTGTGCTAAATGTCCGAGTGTGACTTTTGAAACATTTCTATTGCGAACATTGCTCATTCCACAAAAATTTTCTGCCAGCACAAATCTATTTTGGGAGGCCGAGAAGACGTTGTTGATCAACCTCGCTCAGGGAGACTTTCAACTTCAAAAACTGTCGGAAACGTTAAACGTGTGAAGGCTCTTGTGACTTTAGTCCGTCCTTTCACAAAAGAGATGATGATTGAACTGTTGAATTTAAATATTTTGACCTTAAATCAAATTTCAAGAGATGAGCTTAGCGTGTGAAAGAACTGTGCCAATATGTTGCCAAAAAAAACCTCACCACTGAAAAGAATTTTCGACAACAAAGCGCTTTTCCGTTGCTCCTAATTTCGGGTGCTCAATTATTGTCCTGCAATGCATTGTAGATATGACATAATATATGCATTTCTTAGCTTTTCCAATTGTATATGTTTTTTTTAACAAATGGAATAAGAATTAAAATTTTAGCACAAAATTTTAGTACTGAGTTGTAAATTTAAATACTAAAATCAATACAGCATAAAGAATCAGATATAGAGTGTACACTTTTGGCGCAAGGAAACAATGGAATAGCTGCATCTAACAGGATCTAAGCGATTTTGCGAATGCGCTTTTCATTTGTTGCTGCCTTTTTTGCTGACAAGACATTCGAAATAACTTTTCCTAACATAACAGGATGCTTATCACGCATTGCTTTTTAAATTCAATTCCGTATTGGAGATTTAATTTCGTTCCAGAAGCTTCCTATAAATGGCTCCTCGAGGATTCCAATAAGCAGAAAATTAGACCTTCTTTAAATGAAGGCCTGGTTTTGAAGCGAATGCCGGTGATCCAACTCTTTTGCAAATTGTTCCGCGCCGTTTTACTTTATTGTACAGGATCAACTTTTCATCTCCAAGAACTATTTGACGGATCATTAGTTTGAGCAAAAGCAAGATGCGAAGCACAGCAGCCCATTCTGTCTTCCTTTTTTGAATCTGAATTTCTTCTTGAAACTTTTCTGAATTTTCATTCTGAATCAGTCTTCGTGAGATACTCCAGCATCCAACTTTACCTTGGATTCCCTGATTCTCCTTAGTGGTTTTGTGGACCTGGAACTTCTCGTAATTCTAACTTTCATACAGTGAGAAGCTTGGGCGGATAGTGTCAAAACTGATTCGCACATGTCTTTCCTTCTTAAAAGAGACAAAGAAAAGGAAACATTGAATGTTGACGGCGTCACTAAAACTATACACGCGACTTGCTAAAGTGTCGAAGGACACAGATGCCATCGTATCTGGTCCGAAAGGATTCATCACTCAATAGCAATCGGTTGTTATCGAAAATTTCATAATTTGATTGAGTATCAAATTTTCTCTCTTAGTTCTTTTTTTTTTTATTGAATGAAATCCTATGAATTTTTTAAGTTCGCAAATTATTTTTTTTTCTATTTTAAGTGACTCAATTCATCTACTGAAGCGCTGGCTGTTCCTAAAGGAGCTATGTTGGTATGGTATGGTAAAAGCGTGGCTTTTCACAGGGCATATTGTTCGAGAAAATTATTCGCAAATATATAGTCAAAGTGTCAGAGACCTTCTCGTAAATTACATGTTTTATAAAGCTTTAGAAGGCAACAAATACATTGACAATACGTTAAAATTAGAAGGCGCGTAATTCAAATTCGGTTGAGACTTGAAACCATTGCTCAGATTTTGACCACACAATTTTCCGCCCATCTACCTTTCATTTTCCATTTTAACACCATCAAATAAATCTCCGTATCTGAACTTGCCATCTACCACTTAAATTCAATTTAGATCAACGATAAACACATGATGAAGAACAAATCTAAACGCATAGCACACTCACTGATGCGTTCATCAGGAAAGTATCTTTTCTTGTAGTAAGTCAAATTATTGAACTTAATTAACCTAGCGTAGAGATGATTCAGCACTGTGTAAAATGGTTTGAAATATAAATTTACTGGCGTAGCGTAACCGCTGTTTCCATTTCAAGATAATTCTATTATTTTTTCCCCCTCGCGAGGAGCCATCGTATAGCATATGTTTAATGTGTGAGATGATCACAAATGCAAGAATAAAGATGACAAGGATGGAGAGGAAAACAAATGGTCAAAAATATGCAAACACATATGGAACACTTGAAAACTATGCCGTGCTCTTGTTTTGCGTCCGTGCAGTGGGCGGCCGAACGCCACACTTGAAATCTTCAATTGGTAACTGAAGGTTAAGACAAATCTTGTCAAGTTTCCAAAGATAAACGTTCTTGAATTTCAGATGATTTGTTTATAATGATTATCTCAACATAATTAGTTCAATTTGTTATGATGGGCAAGTACGATCGCACAATGATTCTACATACAGTCCCTGATCTAAAAATTGTGAATACTAAGAGCTTTTTTCTTAGAAAAAAATTTCGGTATTCCTCGACTCTTCATTGAATCCAAATTAAATACAACTTGTGTAGAAAGACTAGAATTTCCTAACACCACCCTTAGGTAAGCTTAGTTATAAGCACGCCATTAACAGCTTTTATTTTGCATCTCTCTCGTTGTCCTTCCCGTCGGGCGGTGGATCCTTGTAGCTTTAGGGTGACTTTGCGTAGTCGAAAAACGAGGTATGCTCCTAAGTTATGCATCAAACGGTTGCATGCTAGTTATTGAGTTTCACTGGGGGCCATTTTTGAGCTTTATGATGCGGTAGGCCCTACCAATTGGACGTATATAGCCCTTACTTACCTTCCGTGAAAAATATTGCAAAAGCAGTCCAAGATCAGTTGGCAGTATTGTGCAGAGAAGTTGTTTCTATTCCAACTGCTATTTTCTGTTTATTTTCCTTCTTACTATTACTTGTTTCGATCTAAAGAACGTGGTAAGTAACCAAAGTTTCTTTACCCACAAAAAAGATAAATAAGGTTGATGTTGGTATTTTCTGCTCGACACATTCCAAATCGAAATTTCAAATCGTTGATTTAAAGAAGTCAACAAAGTCTTGAGTCTCGAAGATTTAATGGAAATCCAGTCTAGTTTTACACAAAATGTATGACTAGTAATATCTCTGAAGCACTCCTGCCTGTCTTATTTCAAACCTCACAAATTGAAATACATTTAGGCAGAAAATAACAAAAGCCCGAAGACCAACACTCCCAAAGAAGAAGTCTAAAATCCAAGTGAAAATGTCTCAACAGACCCTGCTATCTCGCCATTTTTTTTTTTGTTCTATAATCAAATGCGGGCCACCCGGGTAACTATTCTAACAGCCCCGAGCGTCTCAAGCTTTCAGACAAAATAGCCGAAAAGCGGACTCTATGAAATCAACCTCAGTTTACCTTGGACCCTAATAGCTTACAGCAATTGAGCCCACTTGCACCTGGTGTCTATGTTGATTTTCCGATCAGATTTCCTCCAAGGCAGCGGTACTCTGCAGTCTCAAAGAGATCTGCAGCTCATTACTCTGAGTCCGATCAACACGATCAGTTTCTGAACGAGAACATTCTTAATTTGATTAAAGGTCTGACTGAGGAAACCGTCAAGCATTTAGGCGTTTTCCTTCAAACGCTTATGAACTCCAGATGAAAGATTCCACTTTCAAAAGTGGAAAAAAAACTCAACTTTTAAGTGAATGTGGTCGGCGAACAGTAGGCTCAGAACTTTTGCAATAAAAAACATAAATTCTCTCCAGAGGCGAAAAATCGTATAGCACTGGAGCATATGTTAGAGAAATATATGCCTGACCTAGTGATCTTGAACGAAACATGTCTTCGAGAAAAACATAAACTAAACTTTTCACATTACACTGTTACACACTACAACCCTTTTTTTGAAATGACGAGGGTAGAGACACTGCTATTTGGGCACGTATCAATGAAACGATCTACCAAGTCAATCGGCAGGGCACCAAATGTCTCTAAGCGTCATCAATGCGGGAGTGTGTACATTCCCAGGAGGCACGTTATTGCTCGACAACTATATCGTTCGGTTCAACTCGAATGGCTCAGCGCTAAATGGCACTAGTATTCCGGGATCATATGATCATAATGCCTAACTTCACGATGTCGCTCTTTCGCTGGTAAGGATATCACCGTCGCAAGCACTCACGATCATACCAGCGCGTAGACAGCGATCATCTTGAGGGAAAATTTTCCGACAATCGAATATACAACAACCATGAAAAACCCATGAAAACGCGCTACTAACGCTGTCAAGCTTTATCCAACACCTGATGAATTATCAAAACCAGTTAAACCTCACCCTTTCTCCAAATATCGGAACATGTCTCCTCCCAAAGAGAACTTAATTCGAACTAGGGCCAGATTGGTGACAACTCCAAAAGAGGATCTTCCACAGAAAGTTAAATCAAATCAATTCAGAATACGTCACACTATAGTCCCAAATAAACTTCTAGAGGACTCTAACAAGGGAAAATGTGCTCACGGTTATTTTACTTCTCCTCGGCGCATTCAAGGAGATCAATGGCCTTACGGGCTGTCATTCTGCATAGTTCTCAATAAAGAGACCCCATTCAACTAGACGGACAAGTGATCGCGGCAGTGAAACAGAAGCCAACAGCTTGCTTGCTACATCACGCCCACCTGGACAGGGGGAGATCGCCTCCGGACCAAGGTTCTAAGGCAATTGTAGAAAAAATTGATACAAAGGCTCATATCTCAGTATCTTCTCACGAACCAATAAATTCTCGCCTTTCAAACGAGCTGTTAAAGCATTTCCTTGCAAGTCCAGGTGTGGTAATTCTCGCCCCCCCCTCAATCAATTACACAAGTCTAGTGGCTCCCATGGTATCCCGAATTACATACTAAGGGAAAGCTTCAACGCCATTCACCGGCTGTTCGCCGTTCTTATTCATCACTGCATTAACAACGGATAATTCCTTCAGCATGGAAAACAGCTTTACTACTCCCAGCTCCCAAAAAGAGGCGAATGACTACTTAAAAAAGTTCCGAGCACTCTATCTGCTCTCAAACCTAGGTAAAATCCTAGAAAAAATCATTCTAATTTCCTTCAAAGTCTTCGCTAAACCCCTAGTACAAGCTTAACAATTTTGTTTTAATGAGAAGCTGTCTGCCAAATAAGCGGTCTAAGCGATCTGAGCTGATCTAAGGAAGAAAGAAGTAAATGTGGCCCGCTCAATCGACATAGAAAAAGCGTTCGACTCCGTTTGAGTCTTTTATACAAACTCCTTAAAAACTCAATGCCCGACTCCGCTGACGCGCGTTACAGCCAATTATGTGAGCCATAGGGCCCTCGTAAAAATTGCCAATAATCTAGGACTATCAACATTAATATTCGGCCCTTATCGTTTCAACTTCTATCTGGATGGCATCTCAATTCTTTTGCAATTGACAAACAGTATACAGTATCTTGGTCGAATTATATCACCAACCCTCTTCTCCATACAATCTTATACACGGATAACATAGTGTTTCTTCCTACTCGCACGTCCCCTCTCAAAGCACTGCCAAACATTGCACGACAATAGAAGCCCTAGAAAAGTATAACTGAAAATGGGTCCTCTTTATCAATGCAGAAAAATGCGAACTAAACTTCTTTCGAAATTCCTCTGGCAAGGGCCATGACAGCTGTCCGCGTCAGCTTAAAGCTATACATCGATCACGCCCCTGTATCCCTAAGGAACTCTATGAAATACTTGAGCGCACTATTCCACCACCGCCTTAAATTAAATCCTCACACCCGTAGAACTATCGAAAAAGCCACTTGGGCCTCTACAATTCTAGCTGCTCTGCTCTTTTCCAAGTCAGTCCAAGTAAGATCGAAAGTTCTTATATACAAAACCCTCATTAGATCCAGTTTCTGCTACTGCTTGCTTGCTTGGTTCACTATTTCTCTTAACATAGGTGGTGCGCTACAATTTTTTCAAATGAAAATATTTAGGAAGTCAAGGATGCCAAGCAAAGACTTCCTCGAAACGCTTAAGAATATTGGCAGCTCACCCCGAACCGACAATAATATGGTTTTCCAAAATATCGATTAAACTGAAACTGAAACTGAAACACCTTATTGAACTACAAAACCGCCTTCTATGCAAAGACCGCCCCTTTACGATTTGGTGACCGCAGCTAACCAATTTGCCCCAGCAACTGGCGGACTTCTATATTGATCAATAGGACGAATCGTGCCACCATGGCAAGATCCAAACTGCCCCCTCCCCTGTCAGACTCCACAAGTCTCACTTCAACAAGGACTCCCCATCCGATCACCGCCTCCACATAAAGCATTTAATTAAAAAAAAGTACTTAAAATAAAGTTGGAATAAGTTACGTTGAAGGTTTATCCCGTTCCAGGCAAAGAAACCTTACGCGATAAGGATAAATAAATAAAAAAGTTTATCATCGGAAACAACCAGATCCATAGAAATAGCTGCTTGACAAACCCGTCGCTGTAAAACATTAGTATATCATATCAGATAGTAAAAAAAGAACGTAGAGGGTGTTGTTTTTTTTGGAAGTAAAGAACTTTAAAATGAAACAAAATATGGGTCAATCGTTTTGGTGGCCATAAAATCGGAAATGCTATGGTTTTGTTGGAAGGATAATTCTCTGCCATTTTTATGTGAACATGATTTCGCGCATGTGAGCGTCATGACTGGCGCAAAGGAATTTGAACATCATGACTGATGTTCAAATTTCGACTACTCTAATCAATAATTAGGGCCGTGTCTTGCCAATAACGCGCCGAATGTTGTCTTCCAAATGATCATGCGTCTCGGGCTTGTCGTTGTAGACGAGCTATTCGATTATTCGTATCCCCACAAGAAAAAATCCGGCGGTGTTAAATTACATGATCTTGTAGGCTAGATCGCAGGTCCTAAACGAGAAATTATGCGCTCGTCAAATGCTTCCTTCAATAAGTCGACGATTGCACGATATGTATGGTCAGCCGTGGCTTGTCACATCACCCTGTTGAAAGCAGAAGTCCTCTGCATTCCGGAATTCATTTCTGGAAGCGGCATACGGACCAATTATTATACCCGCCCAATAAGCACACTAAACAGGGACTTTCTCCAGACAAAACGGTGTTCGGACAACTACCTGTGGTTGCTCATAAAAAAACTTCGGCAGTTTTGTTTATTGACATATTAATTCAACCAGAAATGAGCCTTATTGTTAAACAAAATTTTCTTTTGAAATTCGGGATCTGCAGCAATTTGTTCTTGGGCCCATAAACCGAATCCACACCGTACCTGGTGGTTGTTCGGCTTCAATTTAACAATGACAATG
This sequence comes from Stratiomys singularior, assembly GCA_954870665.1. NCBI lineage: Eukaryota > Metazoa > Arthropoda > Insecta > Diptera > Stratiomyidae > Stratiomys > Stratiomys singularior. Next base: position 108,313,218 of record OX940877.1, on the reverse strand, counting down.
ATGTAAATAACAATAACAATGCAAACTTAGATCCTTCTATGAATTTTTCCATAATGTGGGTGAGCACTGGTTTAATTGTTGAGCATGATGTCGAGTCTCGATCGATACTCAGCTGTCAACAGCTGCTCTGGTTTCTGCACCACGCACTGTACGACGTCTGCATGGATGCGTATTATCATTGAGAGTAAACGTGGTGCGAATACGATCCATGGTTAATCGAATCAAGTGTTCTGATGGACGATAATGTCGGTTATAAAAATGACGGAGTATGCCATGAGTTTCTCGAACAAAAACGTTTAAAATCTGCACAATTCAAAGACGTCGCTCAGGCGTATGGCAAGATGACATCTGTCAAACCATATGTAGCATTAAAAAGTGTTGCCAACTTGAAGTTCCAAAAAATTCCCTAAATAATTATGTCTATCTTTTACTAAAGCAAAAAATTATAAAGGCGTCGGCTGAAGATAAGAAGACTGCATTATATCGCATAATCCAATCAACATCAGAATGTTTTTTTGTTTTTTTTTTTTTCAAATTTCCCAAGAAATCTCTCACTTTGGCCTCCTAGTGCTGATGCTCCTATACCAAGCCTCAATCACCAGCCACTTGCAACGCCAACGGGGCACGTACCAAACCATAGATAACATTCTAGTCGACATAACGCAGGATACAATTAGCCTATGCAACTTATATTTAATATTGTAATGAAAACTATGATGATCCCTATTTACTTTTATATGTGTGCTCCATAAGGGATTGCGTGAAACGTGAAACGTACGTAGCCAATTTCCTATGTTGATATGCGGGAAAAATCGTTAGTGTGTGGACCAACGGAAATTCGAATGACACTGAAAAGTGTCTAGGCGAGTGCAAAATTTTGCCAGATATTATTTATAAACCAAACGACGATCATGACGAATTAAATACGACAACGATGCAGAGATGAAAACTTGGTCTCTGCAATTTTCCGAGCTGATAAAAACAACGTCAAGGAAGACAAGCTGAAATCGACACATGGCAAAAAAACCACCCAGCGGCACACTAAGTTTGAAAAGAAAGTAAAGGACCATTGAAACACGACCCAAAGAATAAAAATTATTGAGAAATTTTAGTTTCTTAGTTAATCTGACAAAATTAACGAACTGACTCGGTGCCAATGTGGAAATATCTGCGCAGCGTATGTCTATTCCCTCACACACTAAGCGCGTTTTCGGATGTTTGCCAAAGTTTGGTGCTATTTTAAATTTAATGACTAGTTCACTTTTTATGTAAAAGGGTGTGTGTGTGTTCGATTACATACACATGTGAACGCGTTGCACGATCCTTGAGAAACGAAAGAGCGATGAAAAAGCACGGCCACTGAATGTTTCGAAGAAAATCGTGTTTTAAGGCTGCACTCGAATAGGATTTTTCGAGTGAAATCAGATGTACACAGTACACGGGTTTGTTTTTCTTTTCTTCTCGACTCTTGCAATTGTAAATAGTATATTTACAGTCCGTGTGTAATTAATGATATTATTTAGAATTGGACGGTTCCCCGCTTAGCTGGAACTATTTGCGTGCTCACATTGGAAGTAAATAAAATTTTATTTTATTGGCATTTAACGTATTTTCAAGTGAGTTATTTATTTCCGCATTTTTTTTCTGATCAGCGATGGAAGCTTCCTGGAATTTTATAGTTTTTTTTCTTCCAAAATCCCACAAGGTCTCAATGCTCTCTATAGCTTGTTATTTCGCAAAACTTGATTTTCTTAATGAATACTACAAGCAGTGCATTAGACATGTGTTATAGACAAGCAATAACTTTCGTTAAATACATTCTAGTTTCGTTTATTTCTTATAGTTTATTGGTCAAATATCTCATCGCAAATTTTCATTGATGTCTTTGTTAATGTTAAGTTATAACTTACCGATCATTGACGTAGGTTATTTCGATTTGCGCTGCTTCAAGCACAAGAAAATTTCTGTCAACTGTCTACGACCGAATCAATTCAGATCCTACTGTATTTATTCTTCTAACCGCCCCCCAATGCTTCCCTTCATTTGATAGTGCTTACACCTTACGAGCTTTTATATCAGGCAACTGAGTTCTGATATCAAGAAAACCCATCAAGCATGCCGCTTCATCTCCTATTTGTCAGCAACGCAAAACCATAGCGTAACCACTAATAAGCGTTAACACTTCAAACATATTTCAAATCTATCAGTATGCGACTCCAATTTCTCAGATGCATTGGTATCGGTAAACAAAACATGTTGCACATAGGATGGAAAGACGAAGGTGCGGAGAGATACGTATTGACACTCCCAGAAATGCTGTATCCATACAAAATGGCTCACTCATACTATTACACCAAAACATTTATTCAAACATACATCCAGTGACAGAAAAATCGCAGTACTCGCATTTATCAATTCATTTGTTCCAAGCAATGACTGGACTATTAAGGACTATTTGCTGGTTAGAAAGCGATATGTACTTTGTATTGAAAGAGAAAAATTTCAATATTTTACCATACCGAATTATGAAAACGATTTCGTTTTATCTAGAGAAGTAAGAGATAGCAAAAATAAAATGAATAAATTTGTATTTTTTAAAATGGTGTTGTTCATCATTTAGCTGAACTACCCGCAGCAAAATTCCTAGGCATGGATTCATAAAATTATTCCGAATAGTTTTTTGAAATCCCTCGGACTAAATCCTTAAAATCAAATTCACCAAGAAATCAATTATTGAAGGCTAAAAGTTCTGGATTCTCCTTGTAGTAGCCCAACTTTTCAACGAACTTTTCAAATATTCTTTTATTAAAAAAAAAAAAATAACACTCATTGGCAAGCTTAGAAAATATATTGCAGCAGAAGGGTTTGAATCGTTACAGGTTGAGCACAATTACACGGAGCTGACTCATCCTGCAAAATAGCATCTGAGATATCACTGTGAAGTTACTCCAAAGTTTGAATGACACTACTATCGATGATTTCTATAGCGATGACACTATAGCGTTCACAGACTCTTGGAGAACAAGTTTTGCTCCACCTTCTTTCGACGTAATTACTCTCCACACTAAAATACAAGGTGAGTGCTTCACTGCAGGGATTATACACTCATCTAAATCTTTCGCCTTATCTGGATCGAACTGTAGCTGTTCCCACACTCTGGTCAGGTCCCATAAGGTTTAAGTTGTAATCACTTGAAAAAGGAACTATTTTCTATTGCTTCTTCTTTTTCGTATAACTACAACCCCTCTCGGGCCTTCGCTTCCTGAACAAGTTTCAAAATAATTGAGGAATTGTACAGGAACGGGTAGTTAACCCGTCGTCCAAATTCCACTCCGACGGCATGGTTACCACTTCCGTTATCAGGCGCGGAATACTCGCCGTCACCCTCTTACGTCTCCACGTGAGACGTGAGCAGGGCTAGTGTATTTACAGTTATTGACATTTCCCGGCATTTAATGTCCCGTCATTGGGGAACTAGTAAACCCAATATGCGGCCCAGAGATCATTTGCAACCATTTATTCGTGGGATTTGGGATTAGTAATCATGAAAGCTGCGAGTTCGGGAAACAAGGGATCCCTTTTTCTCTCTGAACCGGAGTTTTCTATTGGTTAACTGTCCAGTTTTTATAGCGTAGCGTATTTTTATAGCGTCCAGTAATTTGACGAAATTCAGTCCTGAGTGGTAAGTGTCACGGTGCGGTAAACAGACCAAATTGTTGGTCAATCGCTAATGTAATTAAATGACAAACAGCGAGCCGTCTGAAGTTTGCATCGTTGCAAAAACAACGCTGTCATAATTTTCCACCATTTTTTGTTAGTAAATGATTGAACTGTAATGAAAACCAAGCAGAGTGCGAATTAGTTGAAAATGCGAATAAAATTTTTCAAAATTTTACGTCAAATTATCCAAAAAACATTTAAAAATTGAAAAAAACTGAAGACCGTTGCGTTTGCAACGAGGTAAGCTTTAGACAGTTTTTATTTCTATTGATGGAAATTCAAACCCTCTTACATTTGCCGATATTCTGAATATATTCAAGTTTTCAGTTTGCCTTCCTAACCAATTCAGCTCTTCCACTGTTGCTTCACTGTTGCACTAATCGCACCTCATTCTTCATGAATACCAGTTCTTCCAAAAGTACAGCCGTACAAATCCTGTTAGATTGCGGGTTTTATTGAACTGTTCGTGCTGATAAGAAGCTACGCAATGCGTCAACTTTGACGTCTTTGAATCAATTATCAAGATTTACAGTTGCGAAAATGTTTTGACGCTTTGGCATTATATTTCATAATTGCTGACAGTTTCAAGGTTTTACTTCATATTTCTAGAGCTACATTTTAAGATGGGGAATATGCATGTTGTTAACCATTTTAATAGAACAAGGGTCACTTTTGGCAGATTGGCCAGAGATATGCATATATTTTTTGACTCATAAAATCTTGACGCACATTACGATCGGACAGTGCTTTCAATGAAAAAAAAACTGACTTTGACTGTCTAGTGGCATTGATAGTTGTGGAGCGGTGACACTGTTTGGAATCTCCACTCCCTATCACCTTTATTTGCCGATGGAAGAAGAATCCTTGTAGTTCTTAGGTGCCTGACAACTTTATCTGAATTGATATTTGGAGTGAATTGATGTTGTGTATCAAATAGTTCCAGGTTAGCTTCTTGGATTGGTATGGAATGTGTATTCTAATATTCCAGAAGCTTTCCCCTACTAGGAATCCTGCACGTTGAACTTAAATGACACCAACTAGCTATCCTAAAGAAAGGCTTTCGCCAGATAATCCTTAAAAATATTGCCTTCGCAATCCCAGAATACAATGGACACTGCCTTTCCAACCGAAGTGGCTGCAGGTGTCTTAAGTGAAGGATTTTTTTCTGGTTTGCCCCATTCTTTTGATTGGGGTTTCACGATTGACAGAAGGAATCCACGTTTCGTCAGTGGTTATTATTCGTTGCCAAATTCATCAGTAGAACGGGTTGACAGCTTTTAGCAGTTGATGGCAAGTGTCTGACCTATTGAGTTTCTGTTCTGATCCCAGCAGCCTTGGCATCCAGCGCGTCGTAAGCTTACTAACACCCACACAATCATGCAAGATGCCATGAACTTGTCATGTACCTATGCCTAGACGCATGGTAATTTGACAAATAGTCATTCGCCTGACCTCTTACAGTAGGTCTTCAACGGCAGTAATTTTTCTTTCATTTATTAAGCATATCTTCAAGTGGTGTTTTACCGGTTTTAAAACGACCGATATACCGATAAACAGTATTTTGGATTCTTCAGGCTCACCGAATACTTCTTGTAGACGCGAATAATTGCTGATGTTTTCACATCTTCTTTCCACAAAAGGAAAATTATTGCTCCTTGAGATTTTGCTACGTCTTTCATGGTAACAAAAAAGTGCTATGGAAAGGCGTCTATATCAGTCGAAGGCCTAAATCAGACTGATAAATATTGCACTTGAAGGTGGTATAAGCATGTCAAGACTTGTCTGGTACCAATAACAGTGCCTTTTAGTTCTGCGTTATATTCTTACAGCACAATTCCCAGAACTTTGGAAACATTCATCATTGAAGATTAAATAGGAAATAGTATATTATATTAAATATATTTAATCATTACAAAAGTCCACACTGTACAAGTATTCCAATTATTTTCCAGCGCTAGATACGGACAAATTCTGATATATGTAAAGGTTGTTTACGTTCCCAGCATATCCGCCTGGTTTCACTTTTTATTTTACGTTTATAGCAAACATTGCATGTCCTTGTAGCTTCTTGTGAACACCAGATCGATAGCTTTTGGAAAATGAGCCTAAATTTAAATGAAGTCGAAAAGGAGCTTGATCTTATATATATACCTAACCATTTATATGACCTGTTTGTTTGCTTCAATTTTTTAACATTTCATTTCCTTCACACTATTGTTGTGTGTAGAATCTCTTCTTTTTAGCATTACTTTAGCCAAATTACAATTTTGTTTTAAATTTTTTTTACTAAATCTTAGACATAACTCTAAAAAACTCTAATTTGTCTGAATTATACCTTAAAAAAAACGCAGATTCTTAAATGCATTTTACATATTATTGACCTTTATTGCTTTCATTTTTAAGTGCAAGAAATAATAAATTAATGTTGGTTTAAATACATTATGATAACTAAATATTTCCTGTGCACACTGAATCAACTACCTTACATTCAAAATTTATACAGGAGTTAGTAAGGCACTTAATATCAGTAAATAGTCTTAAATATTTTTAAGAGATCTTATTTTTGAGACCCTAACTTTAGTGCTTTTTTGTCTCTGGGTACTATGAACCACCCACTTTCAAACCCTATGCAAGAAGAGTTCTAGATCGAAAGTATCTGAAAAATGGGTAAACCCTTTCGAAATGAGTATCCTAAGATGAATCGTCGGAGAAAAATGAGATGGTTGATAAGTCTACGACAAGACGTTGTATTAGACGAGGCAGAACTCTGTAAAACAATAACTGGTAACTACTAACTAACTGTCAACAGGTGACAGATGACTCCTTGGATACCGAAAAACGTGCTTGAAGAGAGAATCTTCTGATGAGAGTGGTACAGGGACGGATGGAGTTGGTAAATCTGGGACACCAAAAGGTGTCTCCTTGATGGATTGAACTCAAGGCTTAGCATCGAAAAATACTACTAGATCGACTGATCCTGCTTATCTCAGTAATAAAGGGGAGTACAGAAGTGAATGATACTGAGCTTGCTGTCTGGAGCTTGCAAATACTAAGGAAGCCGAAGATACAAGCCGTTCGTTCTACGGCCCTATTCAAGTCAACCACAATTCATGGGACAAAGCTGCCTATCTCGGTATGAGCAGGACGCATTGTGAGCCTGACCTGATGCTCGGGAAGCATTTGAAAAACAAAACCATGATTACCAATGGTAACGTTGAGTTTCATATCCCTCTATGTTTGTAGAGTCAAGCTAGAATTCACGATGGTCCTGAAGGCCCAGCAGTTGATGTATCAGGTGTGATCCCAACAGGAATCAATGCGTTCCATGAGCGACATAATACCTCATAAAATGTTGGTCAATAATTGTTAGGGAAATCGGTGAACACCGGCGAAAATCATCTTTTGCTGAAAAGAACTTGATTGAACTGAATAAAAGACATGTAAAGTGAATGGTTACATTTTTGGAATATAGCGAAACTGTCTTTAAAAACCTATACCTAGATTTTACCCTGTTTTAGATTTGTTATAAAGAAATCGGGCAGAATTGTATCAATGACTAATAACTTGCAGGAATGGTGTCCTGGAAAAGAAGACTGACAAACGCTGCTGCTTACTCTATTTGTTGTAAATAAATGAATGTATTTTCAAATAACGTCAAAAAATTAAAAAAAAAACAACAAATATTTTCTAAACCAACCTCTGACATAGCCCAAAAATTTTCACCGTGAATTTACTCGTTCTAGTCTTTGCTGCTACATATGATATTTTTGTCTAAAACCAAACCGTAGTTGATGGATCCCATCTGTAGCAATTGTATTGCATCCGTTTAAACCCCTCTCGATTCAAAGTGTGATAATCTTCCGTCAGACAATCAATTTGGAGCTATATAGATTAAAATAGAAGCTGTTTATGTGGAGCAAGAATTATATTAACATCTGCGTTAAATTGTTGACGATATCGACGAATAAGTAATCTAGATGTGGGCTAGTGTAAACTTGAGATTTCAGTCAAAAATATTTTGGGCAAGTAACTGACTCTATGGCCTCTATTTCAATAAACGAACAAGTCTTTGACAATGAAAAACAGTATAAACCCCACTTGTTTCAATTGTTGCAAGTTGTTATCCTTGCTGCAAGTCCATAAATGTTTCTGCACTGAATGTTAACATTAAAGCTCGCTTGAACGCTTGTGACCATTAAAAATATCTTTTATTTCCACTTGCGCTTTCCATTTTCACTCACAGCACGATTTCTAGGAAAACTGTTTTCATTACAGCTCGGAAAATACGATGAGCAACAGACATGACTGGGTAACGTCATCACATCTAACACAACCACCATCACCACCCATATCACCATTCCACACCCTGTTCCAAGAATTCAAAGGGGCGCAAGTCTTAGCTTTATTGTTTAATAGACATTTTATCGCCCAGACTTAACAATTCCCGACCTATAAGTTCATGTATGTAAATAATATGACGACGATAAACCATAGAATAGTGACATGATGACGTTATGCATCGAGGGATCAAAGCAGAGAAAGAGAGAGAGAGAGAGAGAGAGGGATTGACAGGTCCTACAAACAATAAGTAAGGGTGAGACGCAAGGCTCAGAATCGGTTGGTTTGTAGCTGCTAAACAATTCAACCTCGTCCGCATCCTTCAATTGAAATCAACTACATACCCAACCCCCACCATAAAAACTCTCAACTTATATACATACCGCCCGTTGGACTTCTTGGTAATGTAGCGTGCATAAGCATTGTGTGTCGCATGCAAGAATGTTTTACGAGGAGCAAGGAAGTGAGTGAGTGGGCCGAAAGGAATTTTCCGGATTGCTAAACTCCTGAAAATCAATATCATACATACGTATACGCTGCGAGAGCGCAAAACTTGAGAGAACTGGACAAACTCCAGGGAATTTCTAGATATGTTCCAACTTAGCCATAAACAACATGTCCTGGACTATATTCATCTAGCAGCTGAAGTAGTCGTGGTAGTGTGGTAGTCAGTAGTATTTCTGGTCGTGGTATCTGCTCGCAATCTTCACTTCTTCACAGCCTGCTAGCCGCTTGTCATGATCCCATCCTTCTCATGCGCTTCTTAACAGTCTTGTGCACGTTTCATTCCTTCCAAACTGTTTGCATGGATGAGTGCTATTCCTCGAATGAAACTAAACATCCGTTTTACGTACTCCCAACGTTGTCTAGAATTCGTATTTATTTGCCTACGGGCATAGGACGAGCTATGTGGAGTGGGGAGGATCCTCTCCTTGCTGCTTTGTATGCATACATAGAAAATTAGATTTATCGGTCCATATACTCAACAGCGTATGTAGATTTAAAGAAGAAGGACATGCAAGAGTCCAAATTGTATATGAATATCTTGGAAGGAAAATTCTTGTCGTCCAGCTTTAACAATTGGACATAACCGTTTGAATTGTCAACGGGTTTTATTACGAAAATCCCTTGAAGCTCGTCAACCCTTCCCGTTGCCAATTTAGTCAAATACTATAATGTAAGTGCCACAAGTGGACTTATCCTTATGTTTGAGTACTGCTTTTGTTCTTTTGTATCTTTCTTGTGATGTTCTTTCGTTCCAGTTTGAATTCAAATTGATGGTATCGTATTTTCGGGGTAATATCGTGACATTCAAATTGGCAAATAATCCTTGTGAACTATGCAATTAAGAGAGTATTGCTCTAATCAAAGAAATGAGTAAATTTTCGGTAAAATTGTTATTTTGAAATTCTCATTTTTTCATTGAATGTGTTTGAAAGCTTCGAAATGTCCAATAGGGAAAGACTAATATTGTTTAAAGTTCCAGAAAGGGAGGTTACTAATGGTTAAAGTTTATGAAGCTTGATTGGAACTCAAGTCAAAACAGAGCCAATTGGAAATTAAATCCTTTTTATTCCTATTTTATTATATTCCTTTAAATCAGGAAAACTTAGGTATTCCTCACATTCTACGATTTGAAAATATTTTGTTTTCTCGTTTAACAGAGATTGCATGTTTTTATTACTCGAACATTTTCGATAGCTCAGAATTATTTATAGCCAGGACTAAGACAAATCATTTCTTATATTACCTCTGGTGTCAGTTATTTTTGGAAAAAATAGTTCGACTATAGAAAGGAGGCAACATTTCGTAGGCTCTTCCGTCAGGAAAAATTGCAATTTTCAACCGAAAAACCCAAAAATTACAAAAATTTCAATGTAGCCATCCAAAATCCAAAAAGTCGAAAACTCCAGGCTGTTACGTTTGCAACGACGAACACTTGAGGACCAGGACACCTGTATGAACAAATTTTAAGCGCTAAATAATTTTGTTTCGTTTTTGATTCAATAAGGAAGCCTAAATTTGAACTTGGGGTTCATTACAAATTTGGGAAGAAGGAAAAAATAGTAGAAATAGACTAGAAGATCATCGCCCAAATATGCACCTTTTTGGAAATCTCTTTAGCACTACTTGTTTGATGGCTTAAATAAATTGAAAAACGCTTAGAGAGTGCATGGACAACAAAACAAAGAGCTAATTTTAGCAGAACCCCATAAAAAGGACTAGAACAAGTTTCTGCGGAGCTCGGTTCTCTACAGGTACCCTGCGTACAGGAAGAGGGCAAAATAGACGCCATTGTACGAGTTCTATCTTTTACATATTCAATACGTGCCAAAACTGCCCACATATGAAATTAATACCGGGAAGACTCAATGACCAACGGAGAATGGCCAATGAACACACGCCACTTAAAAACCATTCTCCAAGACTGTCTGGTTCAACTGGTGGAGGGGCACAACACAAGCTGCTGGTAGTGCTCTTGGTGATGCAAATAGCAATGGTACATTGAAATCCCCTAGATCGATGGGTCAAGCAATACGCCATTTGTAAATAATTTGAAGCAATTCAATGATCTACGACCAAAATCAGGGTTTTTACTTCTTCCTTTTGGGAGATGCTCGTCACATCAGATGTGACTCAGAGTTTTATTCGTCTACCCGTGGAAAATGTCCTATGCCGCTCTGTTTGTCGTTTGGCGCAAGCCGATTAAGTGTGGTTACGGCTAAATGCGATTATTCAAGGAGCTGCACGATCATTCACAAATTGTACCCGCAGAAAACTGAATTGGTTGTCCGGATTATGTAGGTTCCTAAACCTACTGAACCTGCTATTTATTCCCGAGGTAATGAACAATCGGCTTCGAAGATATAGTCGATCTGACAGTTTAGTGGTTGCCTTTATTAATAGCAAGGTTTTCTAGCACAATTCAGCGCAACAACCGCTTAGCCAAGTGACAGTGACAGTGACAAGTTTGGTATCAGTCGACTGATAGTCAGTATAGAAGGACCGAGTCCAACTAAGAGGTGATGAACAACATGTATTATAAGTTATATACAAATGGGAGATTCAAGGTTCTCAGCAAGGAAACGCCCCTTTTCACATATCTGACGCAGACGATGAGACATTTGACGATCTCTGACTGAGCAGCAGTGATCGTTAATTCGGCAAAAAGCGTAACAGAAAGTGAATCTCAAGACACATCGTTGGCAAAAAAGTTGAAGAAAAGTCCTTGAAGTAGGCGCATAGTGAGACAGACTCCTGCCTGTCTAAGCTATTGAGTGGGTGCGGATATTTTCATCTTTAGTTGGACAAAAGTGGCAAATTACAATTTCCTGATTGCAACGTCTGCGTAGCTCAAGAAGATGGCGTCTCTTATACATGTTTTCCATGCGTAGGTCAAGAAGATGGCGTCTCTTATACATGTTTTCCATGCAGATGATGGGACAGTCAGAGCAGTGAGCTTGCGGAAAAAACGGGACCACTCCGTCTAGGCAGATTACTTGAAGAGATACTGAAATTTGATGATAAACGAAACCAGTCGGTACAATATGCTTAAGCGATCAACAATAACAACAAAAGAACAACAAAGTGAAAAGTATACTCAATTCCTTGCAGTCGCTGAGCGCTCAGACGTTTCTTCTCCATCAATCGTCCGTCTTCTTTTTTTCCGTTAAAAAGAGATTTATGTGACGCGAGCCGTTGATTAAAGATAACCTTTTCCGAAGCAAAACGTCACACGGTTTCAAGCTATCTTCTCTGGCTGACACTAAACATCACTCGCATTGAGTTGGTAGTTTACTCTCAGAGTATCATTTTGAATCCAGTACCCGGGGCGTAAATATTGCTCGCGTCCTGAGAAAATAATAAACACCCGAAAAGTGAAGTTCTAAATCAACATCCAAGTTGAAAATCTTAACTTAATAATGGAAAAACGTACCACAAGAATTGAAGTTGTCTGTTTTTTTGCATCATCGCAACGGTCTCTAAATTATTCACTTGTGTTTTTTTTTCAGATAGTTGGATTGAAAAATTTGTATTATTTTTGCAATATTGATTATTTAGAATTTCAGTCCAATCATAGACAAAATTAAAAATGCCAAAAAAATGAGACTGTATGTCAAAAAATTAAGACTGTTGTGATAGAACTTCTGGCACTTCGCAATTAATCCGAATATAGAGAGATCCCTAAATCAGTGTCCTTGTCCAGAACGATGAACCACCTACAATAGTTCTTCAACGTACGCGGATCGCATATAGGCTTTATCTGAAATCGAAACAATGTAAGTTTGAAAGAAATCATGGTACATTCAGGGCGAATATGCTTCCTAAGTGTGAAAACTGGCTCCTATTTCGTACTGTGATGCACTAACGAAATTTTCGATATTTTCAAAATTAAGATATTTTCAAAATTTTAAGAAAATCGGTTGAGAATTTATAATTATGTTTCCAGCCAACTCAAAATAAAAACTGTTTTGAAATAAGCGCAATTGAAGTTTTGAGTAGTAGAAACTCATGAATAATTTTTTAATACCTTCACCATACAACTGGCATTCTAGGTTATCTTCCTGCTCTTATTTGTCTTTTCTGTTTGATCTTGATTTCCTCCATAATGTGCGAAATTGAAGAAACTCCGCCATTGTCAGCAAACTAGAGTATCCGAAGCCATATTCAAGACTGTTTTACCACACTGTGTGTTGTCCCGTGTTTAGCACTTCTAGATTAGATCCTGTTTTTTGTAGCTTTTCCATTTTAAAAATGCTATGTTTTTTTAATTTTTGAACAAATATATATTTCGGGAGTGAGTTGCTCCCTTCTTCAGTGTCAGTTATTTTCTGACACTGTCAGTGTCAGTGTCCCTTTTCAGTGTCAGAAAATAACTGACACTGAAGAAGGGAGCAACTCACTTCCGAAATATATATTTGTTCAAAAATTAAAAAAACATAGCATTTTTAAAATGGAAACAGGATCTAACTGTTTTACCACTTTTAATGGGTCCGATATCCTACAGGCCCACACAGTCCAAATGAAGCTTTCGTTACTATTTTGTGTATAACTGCCGATGCATCGAGTTGGAAGATTTTCACTGGTTAATTCTTCATAGGCTGGTTTATAGTTTTATCATTCAGATCTTCCGATTGTTTCAGTTTTGTGCCGATGTACTGGCATTCAAGTCATCTGGTGCTTCTTACTCATGGCAATTTAATGGTCTTCTTCGAGACCCTTGTGGTCGTTTGTTGTTGCCACATACCGTTATTACTCCTTTCGGTCCACTATACATCACTTTATCACACATTGTTAAAAATAAATTAATAATTATATAGGTCCAAAAAATAATCGCACAGAAGAATCGATAAAAATAAACATGCATCACTACAAGCGTGCGTAGCATCCGTTTCAAATGATTGGCTGTGAATAACTGACTGAAAAAGACGTCAGACTAGCTTAAACTTATCTAGAATAGTCTTTACACAAAGGGTTTTTAACCCTTTCGCTACGAGCGTCGTCTATAGACGACATCCGCACGACGAATTGTGCGTACGAGCGTCGTCTACAGACGATATCCACGCGACGATCTGTGTGTACGAGTGTTGCCTACAGACGACATCCGCATAACGCACTGTGTCAAGTGTAATTTTTATTGTTAACAATTTTTAACATTTTTGTTGTTCACAATTGAAATATCTCCAAGCGCTTTTGCATAACACTTAACGAATCGTATGGTGAAAGGTGCACGAAAGTGCACCGAACAATGTAAGTTCTAACAACAGTTTACCTAAGCGCGATACACACTTTTCGTCGTAGTGCTCCGTACAATGCCGCTATTCCGACGGCACGGTGGCCCGTACAGCGATGTCACTCGAAAGGAGCACGCTGCCGTAGCGAAAGGGCTAATAACATCTGCCGTATGCCTGTATCGCATTCTGTATCCGATCCCCTAACGTCCCTTTTCTCAAGCGGTCACAAAGGCAGACCAGGAGGCCTTGTACTAAAATTCAAAAACGGCGTTTTACATTATTTTTGAGGTTTTAAGAGATAATTAAAAAGAAAAAATCGATTTTAAGAAAATTCTAGAGAGGCCTAATGCCTCAACAAAGCATACAAAGACAATCAAACAATGACAGGAGACATTCCAATAGTGCCGTTTCACTATCGGAACTGCCGACGCTTGGTAAGTTTCTGTGTTGTATTGATAATTATAGTTATCCGAATAAATCCTTTGAGAATTTGGAACAGAAAATTCGCCTAGCATCTTTCAGAAACGCCAAATTTTTGAAACGAATCCAGCCTGAATATGTCTCTATAACATATCTCGCAACCGATAGTGATTCCTTCGGGATAGAATGGAGACTCAAGCCTACTTGATGCTTCAATTGCCTCAGAAATGATTTTTTTTATTGATTTTTTTACAGAACTGCTTAAGAAGAAATGTCAGATTTTCCAACTAGAACGCGAATTGCGATCACAGATGGCGCTGAATATCGATCATGCTATGCCCGTTGATAAGCAACATTGGTCGTATCTTGATCAAATATTTCGAGGATTCAAATTGATAATTGATTGCAGAAAGCCCCTGTAAACTGTCAAATACATATCACCCGATGTCAAATTCCTTAAATCCCAAACGAACTATTACGTTTGTAGTGATTCATCAACGCACGAAGAAGCAGCGGAATGTTGCTAGTTGTGTTCCAAAGAAAGGACGCAACTTGAGTATTGACTCAAGTTGCACCTTCATGACTACCGACCAAGATTGTCGTCTGTGCCACTGGTCATATCAAAGGTACTTAAGACCAAACCACCTGGTGGTCCACTACATTGTTTTGTCAAGCGCTTCTCAAGTCCTAGCAAAAATACTTGAAGCTGTGAAAGAACGTTACAGTTTGAAGTGCATACTTGAGCTTTGGCACGAATGTTTTGTTTGCTCTTATTTGTAATTTATATTTTCGTTCAAAAAATCTCTTGGATCTCGCACATGTTTGATGTATATACACTTTTTTTTTTGAGGTGATCCTCAAAACTATAAAAATCGAAAGTTCCACTCTCACCCACGCTCACTCTTCATCATTCCTCAGAACAAAAAATGTCAACACAAGCCCACTCACGATACTTTTGTTTTTAGTTTTCAATTCGGTCAAGTCGATATGAAAAGTAAAAGCAACTTGCAGATACTTTTCGTCGTACGGCCTGCGTTGATATTTAAGCGCCAAGTTTACTTCTGAACAGTTGTGGTAACGCTTGTGCAGAAACGACATCAACATAACCACAAGCGATTTAGAAATACCTCCAGAAAAAATGGTATCCAATCTATCCAACCGACCAAGAAATATTGCTCCACATGGTAAGGTATCTGCAGCCTAAAAATATTCCCATTCAATCCCGATTCCATTGAATCCAACCCGGTTGGCAAATTGTTGTGTGCTCGAGCACTTAAAAGACTTATTTTCGTCGAATTTCTACGACCAGGCTTTCTGAGGCTTCTGGTTTGTTTGGTGGCCATTGCCACATCAGACTCATGCCTGGCCAAATGTGAATATTGAAACATGCTCTGATATCTGACTTGTAACGTTCATATCCACATTACTAGCTCCTTTTATTGACGGCAACAATTTCCTATTCCAGAGTGGATACCTGGCATGCTAGCTGGCTTTTACTGGGGCCAGTGAGTAAGCCAGGCAGGCTGGTTGGCTTGTACAGCTGACTCGGATTGTTAAAGTGGTACGAAATCAAAATCAAACCACACAATATTGCTGATTATGCAACGCTCCAAACCTCAGAAGACTCGATTTGTACCTAGGTTTGATCTAGCCTGGTCTAATGTAGCCAGGCTCAGTCTAGCATGGTCTGATTGAGAATTGTTGCAAGTGCGTATAGCGTGTGCGATACGAAGAATTGTGTGGTTGGAATGGAACGTATTTATGTCTCGTGTTTGCCATTGCAACAGCTAAATGGTCTGTCTGTCTGTCTGTAAAACCTTCTAGTCTAACAACATTCACCTACTGGCTTGCCGTGGGCAGTGGTTGCTAACTTAACCGACGTTTCGCACGCTTGTATTTTCTACTCATAGTCCTGGGCATAACCACGGATACCTAACATGACCCCTTCCGATCACTACTCCTCTTTTGCAATCTTTATAGAACCTTTAGGCCTCTGCAGACTCAAGGACCTTAATCTGCTCGTAGTGCTGAAGTTGGCAAACCCATACCTGAAACTATGAAAAAATGACTAATATTAATCAATCGAAACCATGTGTGCATTACTGTTGCATATTATTGCATATTATATATCCTATCGTTCGCCATTCAACTTTTACATCCGCGAATGTTTCGCGTGCAATGCTGGTTAGATGCGAAGAATGAAATCTTGGGGTCTAACCAACCACCATTTACCAGAGTCAGCCTCGGCCGGCTGGCTGCTAAGGCTGGCTTACTTGCAGCTACTTAAACATACTTCTATGTGAACAAACAAATAAGCAACAAACTTAAATGTGCACACACCAAAAAAAACTAGTCAAGGTGGATAATTTTTGCGGAGTTATTCAGTCTTTTTTCTTGACTTCATTTCTACATCATAACCACTTTTCAAGCGATGTAGATCGACTTACTAATATTGAAAATGGTAATGCTCTTGTTTTGCAGCATTGTGAAGAGAGGGAAAAGCATTAAAAATAAATAATGATGATCAAAATTGAAACAATGGTGGAAGCATCGAGTTATTTCGTTTGAAGAAATTGAAAGTATCGAAGTTTGAATTGTTTTCGTTATATAATATCATGTTTTGTACAGCTTGTATACCAGAAACACAGCGGATGATTCAGATAAAATCTTCATATTTTTCTCATGTCAGATGAGTGAATGATGAGTTTTGTACGATTTGACATATAGAGTATTTTAACCTGATTCCGATGAAGTTATCAGTTGAAAACGGAATTAAATCTACTTCCTGTAATCTAAATCCAAAATTCCTTACACAGTTCTTCAATTCTAAACACTCGAAGATCGAGATTCGATCGAACGGATCGAGACCTGAGTATTTTTACACAAAATCTGTCCATGTACTTTATTTTGTAATTAATCGAAGCCATGCATGATTGACAGACTTATAAGCGCCTTGATTTGATTTTATTAGTGGCCTAGTTATAAATATGTGTGAACAAGATGGTCGCGTCACCATCGCTAAAATGTCACAAAAATCAAAAAATGCAACAAACTATACTAGCTTCAGCGAATATGTTTCCATTAGAGCTGGCCTTATGACCAGCTTTGGAAGAACCATGGCGTTTTTAATTCTTGGCGTCAAACGAAATTCACGTCACTTTGCAATTTCAACCGCAAGCAGCGACGAAAAGTATGCATAACAGAAAAATTTCCATTCGAATATTGGTCATTTATTTTACCGCTAAATGAAACACTTCTGTATTTATAGTTTTTGGACTTCGAAGTAGACCACTTACATAAAGATATTTTTTTAGAGTTATAGTACTTTAAGTTGGCAACATTTTTTAATATAACGTATTATGTGACAGCTGTCAAGCGATTCATGGTTAGACTTGTTATCATTTTCTATCGTGAACAGGTTTCTGTCTAAACAACGACTGCAAATTGTCAAGATGTTTTTCGAGAAAAAGAAACGGTTCTGTTCAGGAAACTCATCGCGCACTCCGTTAATTTTATGATTGTCCATCAGAATAAATAATTCAATCATCTATGGATCGTCTTCGCACTACGTTTACTCTGACTTATAATGAACCTCCATCCAGACGACGTATCCAAGTGAGTCTATGCTACATTACGCTCCGGTGCACATTCTGAGTGTGGATGATTTTACAGAAGGCTCTGGTTTTAAGGGCTTAGAAAATTCAACTCGTGCAGAAATTGAAGTCGAACGCCCATTGGGCACGGCGTAGATTCGGTGTATAGGCCTAAAAACATACATCTGCATTTACGGAATTTTATTAAAAATAATTTTTTCTAAGCGATGAGACTCATATCTGGTTGAATAGCTACATCAATAAACAAAACTGCCACATTTCGAGTGATCAGCAACCATAGGTAGTTGTCCGAGTACCGTTACATTCGAAGAAAGCCATATTTTGATGTGCTTTATGGGCCGGTGGTCGATTGGTCTTCAAAAATGCTGGCGGGAATAATATTACAATCAACGGTGATCAGTATCGAGCCATGATCAATGGTTTTCTTGTTTTGGAATTGACTGGCCGTGGGCCCTTGGTTCCAACCGGAAAGCGGGACATTCTATACAGCTCATTGGTTTATTTATTGTTTAGCGCATAATTGCTCGTTTTGGCCTGTGAACTGACCTCCAAGAAATACGTCATATCACTCGTCCAGGCCGACAAGCCCGAGACACTTGATAATATGGAAGGCAACATTTGCCATGTCGAAATTCAGACTTGTGATATGAAGTTCCTCCGCGGCTGGCTTGGAGGTCCCATGCTCGAAATCATATTCAAATAAACATGAAAGAGAATTATATTTCCAAAAAAACCAACTTCATGCCAATCGATTTTGATTTTGTTTTATTTCCGTTCGAAGTTCTCTAACTCTCAAAATACCCTTAACAAGGAACTATAACTAAACGACATCGGCATAACCTGTTGACAATTGTTTTTTTCTGTTGATGTAGGAAAGTGAAGGCTGTTTACACTCTGAGCGTGGAACTCTCTTTGGTAGAAACATTACTGCACTACAGACTAAACACCTCTCCTGTCAACCGACGTAGCTAGCCTGGAATAGTTTGACACATTACTTCGGTCTGGGACTCACTATTGTAAGCTTGATTGCGCCTTCGCTTTACAGGAATTTCCTCTCTAGTTGGAGGTGAAGGTGCTGAAGGATTGCTAGAGAAGATACCTATCTGGATCCCGGAAGGATATGCTTTATCTTTCTACGCTCGACGCCACCAGCCGATCAAGTATTCCTTTTTTAGTTATTAAAAATGCTCCAGCGTTATGTCAGGAGCCGAGCAACGTTGGACTAACGTAATGCTCAGTACCATCAAGCGTTATGTCTGCATGTTTTCGATTAAGCTATCCGGATACAGCTCTCTCACTTCGGATCTGTCCCAACTTCTGCATGAAAAAAAGTTGACAGGCCGCATCGTTCTCACCAATGCCCAGTATAAAATCTAGTGACCGTGATTTATCAGAACTATATAGATAATACTGAAGAGAACCGTGTCCGCTTAATACTTGGGTCAAAAAGAAGTCAATCTCATAATGTATTTGGCCTTGTTGATATAAGCAATCTGTCAACGGAGTAAATCTGTCTTCAGAGTCGGATTCTTTTACGCTCTCGCGCAAAGAAGGTGATGACTATAAGACAGTGGTAACACTAAAAATAGACTTCCATGATAGGGCAAAAGTGATCTCAAATAATTTGAATCTGTTATATTTTTGCAAATGTCGTTTAACGTTGAAATGTTTCGACTTGAATTTTCAGACAGCTGGTTAGTGTGGAAGTAAGTTTAGTAACAATCAAGTAAAAAAAATTATTGTTACTCGTTTTTGACCAATTTCTGGTGTGCTGTATTGGGCTGGTGTGCTGACAGTGGGATTGTTTTCGTCTTGAATAATATTTGATGCAGCTATATGATCGCGAGTAACTTGCGTCAAATATCCTATTCAACTTGTATGACCTTGTATGATATCGCTGGTTTGGCCGAGGACGTCCGAAAGGGTCCAAACAAATCGACGAGACATTGATGTACCGAATTTTGCATCAGAGAGAGTTCGATGCATCGAACGTTTGTGGAAGGCTTCGAGATGCTTTCACAAAAAGTTTATTGCTACCTCATGACCGGCAGGTGATGTTAACGCACTCGAATGCATTTGCAAACCCTAAAGCAAGAAAAGGATGATTTGATGTTCCCTCACATAATGCGCAACGAAACCCTATTAATTATAATCTTTTTTGCCTTTTTTATCTTTTCTTTTCTTTTCAAAATATTTTTAAAATCTTTTTTAAAATTGGCTGAGTTTGGTCGGGAAAATCGTCGTAGGCCAGGTCAACCGCTCACACAAATCGGCCAATGATAGGGATTTTCACGCCTTCGTCAAGGCTCTGTGTTTTATTCTGGGTCTTCGCCTCACTTTCAACAATCATGATTTATCGATACCGTTCTCCAAAACCGGAATATTCAACTAGTACGCCAATGAATTAAATTTAGTACTGAAGTCTATACACTGAACTGTAATTTAGTATAACAAATTTTTTTTTGCATATAACCTATTGCTGACTTTCTCAGCTTCCGTCTTCCGGTCTTCTATTTATCCGCGCGCATTTGATAAAAGTTTAATTCTGCGTAACAATACAGTGCTGCGAATAGCGTTTGTCAATTGAATTCACCTAGCGTTTTCAAAAATTTTCAAGTATCCTTCATTCTTGTGTAGCCTGTCAAATATCGTTTTGGGTTGTTTGGTTTGGCTGCAGTTTGATTATTTTTGAGATATTTCTAAAACTTATATTTTGTCTGATACACCATTCGTCGCCATCTTTTTTTTTCCGATCACTCTCGGCACCAGGATGTAAGTAAGGGAAGGTCATTTTTAAAAAGAAGAATAAAAGAGGCGGTCCAAGAATGGAACCTTTACGGAGAGCAAATCATGGATAAAAATTAATCGAAGTTATGCAGTGGAGGCTTACAGAAAAGGAATGATAGAGCAAATGAGACTGCATCTGAGACTAATAATCCTGAAATACCAAGAGCCTCTGATTTCAAACAATTTACAAGAAAGAAGATGACGATTGACAGTGACAAATACCATTTACGGCCCGTAAAGATCAAGTCCACTTGGAACTGCCTTTCAAACCGTTGGCAATATAATTTGTGAACGCAGTCAAAGTGTTAGTGGTCGAACGACCTTTAACGAAACATTGTTGACCGCAATTCAACAGAGAGGTGGATGAGAATAAAGCGATCATATAATTTTAGAAAAGAGGAAATTGGGGATTTAGGACGACATTATGATACATCAAGAGTATCGCCACTTTTATGAATTTGAAAAATGATAGTTGATTTGCAATTAGTGGGAAATACACCATAAGTGAGAATGAAGAAGAAGAGAAGAAGAAGACTGCGAGTCTTCTGAAGAGAAGATTGAGAATGAAGAGATGCGATAGTGGCACTGACCTACAGGATGCGAACGATTTCGCAAATATCTTTGCGATACCATCAGGAAAGGGTCTTATATGAAGACCAATGGAAAAATGATTTTTTGGATTCTACGGAGTATGATTCTTGATCGCGGAAGTTAGATGGAGAGAGGGACGGTTTATGTACAAGAAGAAAAGGTAGAGAAACAAAATGGGAAATGCTCCGAAATGAATTTGGTACTAAATATTACAAGATCGTCTCAGTGAACAGCATCAGGAACAGCACAAGAAAAGAGAACTGATGCAAGCTCAGAAGAGTTTCTTATTACTGAAATTAACTGTATTCTTCACTATGGACTATGGTTTCTTTCTTAGCTGTAAGGTCCATTAAATAGAAATAAGTCCTTCTCTGACCGTATCGGACGATTCAAGGCGACAGCGAGCCCTTACCTCTGTTTGCGGAGCATCAAGTACCCGCAAGGTGACTGTTCTGCTTAGTGAAAAGCTCGGAGAGGAGTTAAACCTCTTATACGATTATTTAGACACTTATGAAATTTGAATCAAGCATAGTAGGATATCCAGATTCCGAAACAGTCAAGAGAAGTTCAGTGTTCAATGAATCATAATTTGTCTAATTTGGAAAAAAAATGAATAAGGTGGGTAAGACCGGTGTGATGTATGTCCAAGTTGCAAGCGTTAGATCAAAGGATAATTGCAGGTAATAAGGATCGGGAGAAACATCGAGTTGCAAGGTGGAAGCAAATGATAGGCAACGAGATGGAATATTTCATACAGAGGATAATCAACATTGTTCAACGGTAAAATCGGACAATGAGAAAGGAACGATGATAGAGACTTAGAAATGAGATGGAACAAATGTTTGGTATGACCGTTCAACAATTTCAGAATTGGGATGCTATTTAGTAAAGTTCAAAGACAAGTTATCAAAAACTTCTCATTCAAGTTTAAAGGTGATCTAAATGGAATAAAGACACAAGAAATAATTACGGGGTTTTGATGAGTTAAAGAGATTTTAACAATAGCATATACCAGGACTTTGGATAAAAATAAATCAGTACAATCCCAGTTTCTAAGTATATTGCTAATAGCAATCAAAACGTCACCAAAATCAGACATCCTTGTGGCCTCAAAATCACTATCACTTTGGTAAAAAATGTGGTCTGGACAAAGCTCGCAGTCGAAAATGCTGGGATTCCGTCACGACTTCGTAAGACAAATAACTTCTTCAGCAAAAGTACCAGCAAGCTTGGTTTGAAAGCCTCTTACGTTTTGTTAAAATGTTGAGCAATGACTAACGTAAAGCACCAGTACATATTTCAGATGGATATATTTTGTACTGTGTATATTTTCTCGTGTTTAGTACTTCTAGCCGTGTTTACTTCACAAGACGTGTTTACTTCAAACAGACAAGATGGACGGCATAGTGCAGGCGCTTTTTCCAACTCATCATGTCCGTGTTGATGCTGCCCACGAGGTAGACTCAGCCGAATGTCCATCGTTCACTAAAAATGAACTGGGGGATGCGGTGCTTTCTATGAAACCTCGAAATGCACCAGGACCAGACGGCATTCCAACCGAGGTGCTACAAATTGTTTTCCACGTTTGCCCTGATTTGATACTCAATGTGTTTAACGCTTGCCTTAGAGAAGGTGTATTCCCATCTCGCTGGAAGGTGGCGAGGCTCACATTGATCAGCAAGGGAAAAGGGGACCCGGGGCTGCCATCTACATACCGCCCGCTCTGCATGCTGGACACAGCCGGGAAAGTGTTCGAAAAGCTCATCAAGAGAAGACTCACTGACGCAATTCGTACTGCAGGTGACCTATCTCCTCGGCAGTATGGCTTTAGAGCAGGGCGATCCACTTCCGATGCCATCATGGAAGTGGTGAATGCAGTCCGTCGAGCCGAAGTGCACAAAACTGAAAAACGGGTTGTCTTGCTAGTGACGCTTGACGTCAGAAATGCCTTCAACTCCGCCAGATGGTCGGATATTCTTGGCACATTGGAAAATTTTTTCCGAGACTGGGAGTGCTAATGCGTCAAGTGAGGGAATGGATGACCACCCGCGGGTTCAGTTTGGCACTAGAGAAAACCGAGGTGGTCATTCTCACGAAGAAAAAAATTCCCACGGTAATTCCTTTGCAGATCGGAGATGCGACTGTTGAGTCTAAACTTGCAATAAAATATTTGGGACTATTGATCGATTCCAAAATGAGCTTTTCGGAACAGATCAGGACAACGGCGAAAAAGGCCGCGATAGACGTCTCAGCTCTAAGTCGGCTAATGTGCAACATCGGTGGGCCCACACCGAGCAAACGCCGACTTCTCATGAGTGCTGTACAGTCAGTGCTACTGTACGGCTCTGAGGTTTGGGCCGGAGCTCTTAGTAAGGAGCTGAACCGAAAGCGCTTGGCCCAGGTACAGAGACGAGGAGCTTTGCGGGTTGCGTCTGCATACCGCACTGTCTCTGAGTCGGCGGTGCTGGTGATCGCAGGAGTGATACCCATCACCCTCCTTGCTAGGGAGAGAAGGAGAATTTATGACCGAAAAGTGGAGGGCTCAAGATATGCTGTCAACCGAGAGGAGAGGCAGCGCACAATACTCGAGTGGCAACAGTCCTGGGAAGGCGACTCTAATGGCCGCTGGACTGCCCGCCTTATAGGGGATGTGGGATCGTGGCTAAATCGAAGGCACGGTGAGACTGATTATTACCTTACCCAGCTTCTTAGCGGGCATGGGTATTTTCAGTCTGACTTGCACAAGATTGGTAAATCACGGTCCCCAGACTGCATTTTCTGCCCTGGGGAAAGGGACGACGCATTTCACACCTTCTTCAATTGTAGAAGGTGGAACAGCATGCGGCAGGACTTGTGGGAGGTGGTGGGAGAGCTTTCTCCAGACAATCTGGTCGGAGAAATGCTGAAAAGTTTCGACAAATGGACCTGTGTGGCACATTACTCTCGGGCAATACTTACTGCCAAAAAATGTACAATGGATAACCTTGGGCACGGGGTCTAGGGGGTCTCCTTTCCAGCAGTCCTCCTCCATCCTGCCCCCTCCCGCTGGTGGGAGATTTCTCTAGGCTGACGGCGCCCTAGGGCGAAGTAAAAAGACGCCTAGCCCGAAGTAATGTGTCAAACAGGGGGGTGTTTAGTGGGTAGTCTGGTAGCTGCTAGGAGTCCCACACTCCGGGCGTAAATTGCCTTCACCCCCAACCCAAAAAGAAGTACTTCTAAATTAGACTTTGTTTTTGATTTCCCATTCCAAAATGCTATGTTTTTTATTTTGACAGCTATATATTTCGGGAGAAAGTTGCTACAGTGTAAATTATTTTCTCTCCTTTCCTTAGACAATAATTGACACCGAAGAAGGGATCAACTTACTCCCGAAATATATATCTGACTATATACCTAGACTGTGTGACAGTCTAGGTCGGTGCATTGTCTCAAGCAAAAGACATTTCCAATTGTCCCTATTGGCTCAATTTTGCGAGTTTATTATCCAATTCTAGCTTTTTCCAGCTAGCAAGGATTTGTTGTCAATTAACACAGAATTATGCTGTTGTTTGGGTTTCCTTTGCTTGCTACACTGCTCTTCTATTGTGTCCTATGATGATTAGACGCTTTTCAGTTGCTTTTCCAATCTGTTTTGGTTTTTTGGTTTTAAGTTTGGAGGAATTCACTGTGGGTCAGTTGGATCGCGCGTCATAATATACGATTGTTAATCACATGAGTATTGAGTCAAAATCTCACCAATTTTCTTAGACTTGGTTTTTATTCTCTCATGGCAAATGTTCCTTTTGTTTATTCTTTTTGTCAGTACCACGGTCAAAGCATTATACCTTTCATTTACTTTGAGTAACATGTATCGCTTCCATAGAGATGTTCTCAACATACTCAACAAATCCACACTCTAACTGGAATTCGATTCGTAATTGCATGCAACAAGCGAAAATGAAATTAATTTGTGGTTGGTTGTGATATATTTCGAAATGGTCTTCTTCGCGCCTCGTATCCGATCTATTTTCCGCTAAATGCATCTGAGTACTGGATACTATTGGAGAGGGACGAATGTCCATCAACATCGCGTCTAAATGGGGAAGAGAAATTTCGAAAAGTTGTTTTGATTTAGAGCCTAACAAGTGAGGCTGGAATGGGAACTGAAATCGGAATAGCGAAATGCTGAAATGTTCAATGCTTGCAGCCAAAGGATATGTGGATGTTGAGATGCAGGCGGTCGATGAGTAGCATCACTTCTAATACTCTTCATTTCCACAAATGCATGCAAGATGGCGAATTGGACGGGTATAGTATAGGATTGCATTAAAAGAGCCATTGACTCCATGCGGTGAGGTGTTAATTATAAATTATTTGCGGTTGGTATCCTTTTGCCCACAAAAGTGTGCGCTGAGGCTTAAGTTGTACTGTTTTGGCAGTCAGTTGTTGTGTAGGGTTGATTTATTGCTTAACAATGTCCACTTCAGAGGGATATGGATTCTTGTTGTGCACATTTAATATTAACCAGTCAACTTCGGTGTTAATTATTGATTTATACTTTTCTAGTTAAAATATTTAAATAGAAAAATAAAAATTTAATAGCGACTAACGAGCTAGTGCTGATATTGATATGTATTTAGATGTATCCTCATCCATGCCGAGTGAAATATTATGACATTTTTGTGGGACGTTATTACTTTGGCATTAAATATTTTGCGGTTGGAAATTTTCATAATTTTCATCGAAGCTAGTATTTAACGTGGGCAATTTGCAAAATGTGGTTCGCCGCAATAGAATAGATCATTATTAATTAGCATATTTTTAATTGCGTCGTTTGTATTGTATGTAATAAAGTTCAAATATATTTTTGAAAATTTAAAATCACAAAAAATTTAGTAACAACGAGGGGCTTTTGCAGAATGGAGGGTATGAAGTGAGAATAAGAATACATTGTTCAGTTCTTTTTCAATATATTTGCCTGATAATTGAACAAATCTTTCAGATCTTTCAATTAACTAATGTATAACCTGATTAAAAGCATTTTGCCGTTGGCTTCGAAACTGCGTCCTTCACTTCTTCATCGCTTCAAAGCTTCTGCCCATGAAGTTTTCCTTTAAGCTTTGGTAACAGATTATTATCACCAGGCCATGGCAGGACTGAAGGGTGAGTGATCTAAAATATCGAGATCCACCTCGTGCAGGGCTGCCAACGCAACCCGCCCCTTTTGCACAGGCGTGTTGTCGTGTGGGAGGACACGTTTTGTCAATTTTCCCCTCTATGATTGAAGCGTAGTATTTGCCGGTCATTGAGATGCCTTTGTCTTTGTTATGTGTCAACAGGATCCGTTCTGAGTTCCTAAGTACTGTCGCCATGATTTTATCAACCGACTAGGACACTTTAAATTTTTTGGGTTGTGATGTGTCCATTTTGTGTCACCGTTTTCACTCTATGCAATGTTTTAGCACCTAGATTCAAAATAATGTTTCAACTCCAGTAACAATTTGATTGATACAGAGGTCCAAAAACGCACGGGACATTACGCGATATTTTCGCTGTGCCGGCGTGAGCATTCTCCGCACCCATCTAACGCTGACCTTTGTCATGGCAAGCTGATTGTGAAAAACTTCGAAATTGTCGTATCCATCGCCTTATATTCATTTAACGACTTTTTTTAATTATTTCCGGAGCATTTGCTTGGATCGGCTCTGCGGGCCATGAGTCGTCTTTCAGTGAGCCCCTCCTTTGTTTAAAGAGGCTGTGGCACTTGTAGACCATGGTATCATTCGAAAATGGCTCCTCGCACACAGACACCATCTCTTCCAGGATTGTTTCAACTGATTTTCCTTGCTTGATAAAGAACTTAATGATGGCGCGGTACTTAATGTTTTCCCATAATTCACACTTACTTTCAGAATGAGATGTCTGATCGACGATAGTTCAAGGATTACTGACCCGATTAAGATAGAACTTCCTATTTACAGTGATAATGAGTCACTGAATGAGTTGTCACTCTGCTATTGACATTTATTAATGACCTACCTCTCCATTCCTTCATCTCAAAAACGCACCATCGTAATGTCAAATACCAATTCGAGCCACCTGAAGCGAAATTTCAACTCTACAAATACAAAATTTCGCATAATGAAGTCTCGAAAGCAGAAAAAAACTCTGAGTGGAATATTCATGAATGCCAAGGATTATTTTGTGTTTCAATCACGTAATTTAAAAACTCAGTGAATGTATTGAATTACTGGAATGACAATATTTCCATTTTGAGTCCTCCGTATGTAAGTTTCAAGCCTCTAATCATGCTGGATTCTAGCCCGTTTTTGAGTTTTATCGTTCACACTATTTGTAATGGGTGTTTTTCTTAGAGGTATAGTACTTTGAAATGAAATAAAGTACAAATAAATTCTTTCGAATGCCATAACATTATTTATTGGAAAGAAAATTCTCTGTCATTTTGATTTGAATATGACCTCTGGAATGTGAGCGCCACGACTGGCGCAAAGGAAGTCCAAACGAGAGGTCTGATTTTCGACAACGCTAACCAAAAATTGGGGCCGTATCTAGCCATAAACGCGGCGAATGTTGCCTTCCAAATGGTCAAGCGCCTACAGTTTACCGACGTAGACGAGTGATTTGACGTATCCCCATAAGAAATAGTCCATCGGTGTTAAAGCACATGTCTTGCAGGCCAGTTCACAGGTCCAATACAAGAAACTATACCCTTATCAATTGCTTCTTTCAATAAGACGACAGTTATACGGGTTGTATGGCATGCAGCGCAATTCTGTTGAAGGCAGAGGTCTCCTGCATTACGGCGATTCGATTCCGGGACAAGAAAGTCATTGATTAAGACTCTATAGCCGCTTTGATTGTAACGTTATTCCCAACAGCATTTTTGAAGCCATATGCACCAAAGATTCCACCGGGCCATAAAGCAAGCCAAAAAGTGTCTTGCTCCGGATGGAACGGCATTTAGTTAACCTCCTGTGGTTCTTCATCGATCGAAATACGGTAGTTTTTTATTGACGTAGCCATTCAACTAGAAATGAGCTTTATCGGTAAGCAAAATGCGAGATCTGCAGCAATTTGTTCTCGAGTCCATACACCGAATCTACGACGTGCCCGGTATTCATTCGGCTTCATTTCCTACACGAGTTGGATTTTGTAAGCTAGCTCACTAAGATCCTTGCGTAAAATCTTCCATAATGTTGACAGGCACAGATTTAATTGTGGAACACCATATCGAATGCACACACTTGGGTCTAGATAAATACGTCGCTCTACAGCTGCTGTGGTTTTTTCAAGGCAAACTGTAAAACGTCTGGATAGATGCGTCATATCAGTGAGTATAAAAATGGTGCGGAATCGAGCCATGGTTATTCGTATTAATTGTTTCGATAGACGAGTGTGTCGGCCATAAAGTTGACAGAGTTGACAATTGAGTCTCGGACAGAACCGTTTTTGTTTTAAATACAACTGCATAATTTGCTCAGGCGTCAATCTTTTGATGATTGAATGTCAAACCAAACTAACCTTAAAACTCATGAAAGCTTTCATACGATACATAATATGAAAAAATGTTGCCAACTTAAAGTGATTCACCTATAAAAACATCCTTCTCTTGGAACCACGCAAATGGTATCAAGTGAAAAGTGGCATGAAACAAAAAAAAATATTTATTTCTTTTAAGAACATTTTGAATACAAAAGTTAAGAAAAATGCGTGTATGAGTGCGTGTATGATCAACAAAAAATGAAATTTTATAAAATCACTATCTCTGATTTTATATTTTCTTTATTATTTTCATGCATATTACCTTTTCTTTTCTTGGGTTCTTCCTTTTTGCGTTTGTTTTTACACTTTCGTTCGATGATGTGATGATTAAAATTTGCCTTTCGATGTTTGATGCTCCAGTTCTTGTCGAAGAAAATGTAAATGTCCTTTTCCGCAGAAGATTTTCAAGTGGCTAACATTCATCAGCAAAAGTAAGGGAAAAAAATCATAAATTTTCTGTATCTAAAGCTTCTGTATTCAACGAAGTTCCTGCTTTAGGTTCATTTTCTCTGCGAAATGATTATGGTGAGGTTCTCGCCAGAGTTTGATGTAGCGTTGAAAGAATATCTTGTGAAGATCCAAGCTGAGCTTCTTTTTTGTCAGCAATACACTCCATAATGGGCTCCTGATCATCGGGAACAACATAATCAAAAAGAAACCTCTTTATCTTCGAATCGTCTACCACGTTTAAAATTTTCAAGTATTTCGTACAAGATAAGAAAATGATCCATGAATGTGAATTGCGAGCTATTGAAATTTTTTAAAAGCTTCATGTTCTCGGAGCCGTCTAATTCTTGGAAGTCCGTAAAGTTAATGTGATATCTAGGACTTTTTTGTCCTTTAGCAGCGCTATTTGGGCCTGCCTGTGGTTTGGTATTGCTAGTGTGTGTTGATTTCTTAAAACATTTTGTATAATCAAATGATCCATAAAGTTATAATTCATAAATTTCAAATCTATTTACAATATTTTCATTTTTAATGTGACTTTTCGCGACTATCTAGAGAAGTCGTGCACAATTTTTTTTTGTATTTTTGACAATTTCTAATCATCACTATTATGTACACGTGTTGGGTCTTGCAAAATATCTATGCAGTTTTCTTTCTTCAAATACTCACTAATTAGAGTAAACCACTTTCTGATATCGTCCTAAGGTGTCTTGGCACTAGCGTCCGTTACAGTCTATGGTGTCCTTCCTGTTATTCCCCAATGGCGAATTAAAAATTCTCCAAACCAGATATCACCAGGCAGGTTATCTTTAAAAGTATTTGTCTGGGACACGAATTCAAGGGATTTCATCACCCATATTATAATATCATATTTTCTTTTCGGAGATCCCTTTATTTCATTAGTTTTAATTTTCGTTTTATTTTCTGTATTTTCTGGTTAGGGTCAAAATAAAACGGTTTATTGCTTCATAAACTAAAGTCACTCTTTACTTATATTACGCCACCTTCTCTAATTCTTCACGAGCATAATTCTGTCTTCTTGACATTCTGACAGTGAACAAATAAATGTATTAACAATAATATACATAATTTTAGTTGCTATGTCACATTTCATCATTTTTTCATTTAAGGACTCGAAATTGAAACCATTAAATCAAGTTCACTGTTAGTTTCAAGCCCTGGTAGCCCAAAATTAAAAGTACGTGTCACATCTCGCCCAGTTCCGCGCCCTCACTGTTTAAATATACAAACTAATTTCCGAAATTCGAAGCGAGGATTTCACCTCCACTTGTTTTCAAGTTTCTCCTTCTATTAGCACTACAGCCCCTCTCGGGCCTTCGCTTTTTGCAACTGTCTTGGTCCATTGACCGCGTCCTCCAAAATTCTCTTCGTGAACAGAGTCAGGTCTGCGTTGCCCGCATTTCTCAACTGGTCTATGTCTTTCAGTTCTCTTAACGAATACCTTTTCAGGTATCCGTTTTTCATCCTTACGATTCATATTGTCAGCCCATTGCAGCTTCCGCAGTCTTACAATTGTCGAGACCTCCAGCTCGTCAGAAATTTCATACAGCTTATTGTTGTATTGAATTCGCTATTGGTCGCGGTCTTTTAAGGTTTAAATTTAAGTTATTTGCATATAAAAAATTGCATATATATCATATAGCATATACATCATATATATCATAAAGCATATATATTGCATATATATATATATATATATATTTATCTTTTCTGTTAAATAAAAAAATATATTTTTCAAATTATTTATATATGTTTTTCAAAAGTATATAACTTATTTTTATTTAATTTTATTTCTATTTTTCCAGGTAAGTTGCGAAGGGTTCTGAAGAATTTCAAACATGAAAAATAGTAAGTAACATAGCCAGACCTTTCTCTTCAAAATAAAATACAAAAAAATATTCCGGCAACTCTACCAAATCACCCGTGATTAAACAGGACGACAAAATCGAACTTTCTTTTCTGTTCGTTAATTCCAATACAATTAATTCGTACCTGTTTTTAGTTCCATTTTAACAGCTCGAGTTTCAAAAATTTTGCACTAATTTCTAGTCATATAAAAGATGCATCGCTTCGATATGGTCAACCTGACCAAGCAGAATAAATTTCGCAAAAACTGTTCTTAGATATTTTGTGATACTTTGAAATTTTTCTTAAATCTGAATGCCTTTAATTAATTCCGTCCTAGAACAAATATAAAAATATTCATAATTGTACTTAAATTCAGAATCTCGCGAGCAGAAACAACAGTTTTGGCTAACAGCCTATTTCATGCAGTGACATTTGTAAACTTAAGAACATTTTATCTTAAAACTAGTCAGAAAATCATGAAATGTTGTATGTAGATTCAGTAAAGTGTGCTAATCGGTGATAATAAATTATAAAATGCCTGCGAAAAAAAATTCCAAGACGTGCAAGGTTGAAACCCCTGATTTAACAGTAGAAACGCAGCCCACAACTTCCTTTATGCAAATGCTAGTCTCCACTGTGAATCAAGCGTGTCGCCCTGCATAACGGGACTTTTTTCCAATGATTTTGTTGAAGAACTCACATGCAGCTGTAGGCAATAGTTAGTGTGAAATTGTACGTGTAAAAATCAAGGCGCGGTTTACGAAAAAAGTGGATCGTCGCGATTGCACCGAGTATTGGTGATATGTCTTTCAAAAACGTCCTCAACGAATAAATTTATTTCTCGCCGCACTGCAAAGCCATTGTTGAACGCTTCGTTGGGGAAAATGGGATAAGATAAGAACAAAATGTTCAACTCCTCCGAAGAACGATTTATTGCACGTAAAATCAAGCTGAAAGCTGAAAAACAATTAAAAAGACTACTTAGGAGGAAACTTATAGCAGCAACAAGCCAAAAATTTGCGGAGTCTATGCTACATACACTCACATGTTTGAGTCAGGATGAAAATGCAAAGTGAAATGCATAGGGCTACAATAGGAAGCATTGAATTCGGTGTCTTAATCATGTTTTTTAAATTAAGATCTAAGTTTAAGCACATGAAATAGTCGGTTACATGAACTCAAGCAGTGTATTAAAATTTTTAATCAAAATGAACAAAAATTTTACATATTTGAAGTAAGTAACTTAGTTAAAAGTTAGTAATATTTCTCTAAAACATGGTATATAATCTCGTGATTATTGTATATAGTTTTCTGATACAAACGTTAGAAATTTTAAAATTCAATTCTCGCTGTGAGTCGCAAATATCCTGGCCGTAAAATGTGACAAATTATGAAAAAACAAATTTTATTTAGATATTTCGATGCAATAGAACATTTTATCAATTTTTTTTATAAATTATTTAACTTAGTGATAACGAAAATATATAGTTAGAGTATCAAGAAAAAGTCGTGCTGACCAGTGTAATTAGACTGTATGTCATAGATTATGCGTTTGAGCTCACTGTTTGCACCTCCTTCAGATCAAATCTTGTAACTCTTGCAGAATAACAAGAATCGGGAACTTCTTCACCGTCTAGTTGATGAATACAGTTTTAACCACTGGTTACTTACTTGGAGACAATACTTTCAATTACTAAACACTCAACTTTTTTGAAAATGGATATGCCCGAAAGCATCCTTATAGCAATCCAAGTTCCATGGAGCTAAAAAAAGAAGGGGCTCGTTTTTGGTAGCAAAATAATGAGTTTGCCAAAATTATCCAAGGTTTTGATGAAACTTTTTGTCAGTTCCAGTTTGAATGTAAACGTATTGATTATTTATTACTTAAGTAAAATTTTGAACTATAGGAAAAAATCGACATGAGTTTTGGCTCAAATCATGAATTTTAAAGCCAATAATCTTTCGGTTGAATTCGTAGGGGTGGATAATCTGCGATAGGCTTAGATGTAGTCAGCCGCGACTCAAGTGTTAAAATGACACATTCCTCTTAAACCGGTTACAAATGCTAGGAGGGCATTCAAATATAAGCGAGCCTTTTGCTTCTGAGAGATTAAAAAGCGTGGTGGATTTAGGCGAAGCGTCAGAAAGGGCTCAGGGGGTTCCCCTTAGATGATTCGAGGCAAAACTGACGGCTCGACCGGTTTCTTTAGTTGTCCCCAAAATGAACGGAAAAGAAGTTCATTCTTCGGTTGCGCAACGCACCGTATTAAAGTGTTTAACGAAGGAAGGGTTTAAGCCAGCTGAAATTTATGATTGACTACGTGCACAGTTTGGGGAGAATGCACTTTCATGGCCACGAATGAAAGTTTGGTGTGTCAAATTTAAAAAAGGCGCGTCAAAAAGGTGAAAATTTGGGTCACCGAGGATGCCCAATGTAATGCTAGAGTTACGCCTGACAGCAATGCAGCTGATCGCGAACTTATAGGAAGAAATCGTTGGGCTATTGTAAAAGAAATCAATAAGGAAAAGGGGATCAGTGTTGGAAGTGTGTACTCTCATCCGCGATCATCCTTAATTTCACCTTGATAAATCTCGGCAAAGTCCATTCCACGTCTATTTAGCCAAGAATACAAAATACTAGAGTTGAAATTTGTCAGAGGGCTCTTGTTCGTTTTCAAGATGAAGGACAGGCTTTCTTGTCACGCATTGTGACGTGCGAGGAGACGTGGGGGTAAACACGACACTCTCAAATCAAAAAGGACTAGTATGGAGTTAGAGAAGAAGGAGAGGGACACGAACATCAAAAGTCAAAACACGCTTGTCAGCCGGGAAGGTTGTTTCAACGGTTTTTTTTGGTGCTCTCAAGGAGTTTTACTTATTGATTTTCTTCACAAGCGTTCCTCAATAAACGCTGTCGTCTAGAGTGATCTTCTTGACTAGGCTCGGGCCGCATATCGGTTAAAAGACATTGTTACCCAATTCGAGATGCCTCGCTTCTGCATGACAATGCGAAGCGCACACTGCAGCCCTAACAACCCAAAAACGGGCTGAAATGCAATGGACCGCGCTTAAACATCCACCGTACAGCTTCCACATGTCGCGATGTGATTTCCATAGGTTATGGCCCCTCAAGGAGGCACTTGAAGGAAAGCGTTTTGCAGAAAATCAGCAAGTGAAACAGTTTGCGTATGACTGGTTCGATACTCGCCCAGATACTAAAGTCATCCTTCGAAAACGGCATGGAAAACCATTCAGCTCAATGGGGAAATGCCGTACTAAGGGGTTTACTATGTAGGAAACCAACAATCATGTGTATTTTCTTCTTAAATGTAAAATAAATTTACTATTGGAAAAGACTCGTTCATATTTGAATGTCCCTCGTATGTTCCGCTTGAGCTCGAAAGTTTGTTAAAAGCCAATTCAAAGTTGATAATTTGGTCGGCAATAAATTTTACCAAAAGCCAGTTGAGTGGAAACAATTCATAATTTTATTGAGGTTATCCAGCACGGTATGAAGTTATTTGGGGATAATTTGGGGATCTTCAATGTTGCGATAGTCTGAAGGCTCCATAGGAAATCGTTTCGATCCTGCGAGCTTATTCAATACATTTTGACGGTTAGCAGCACTTAATGGGTAATGTATCTTACTATTTTGGTATTGATCAAAACAAATTAAAAGTATTTGACCATATTCTGATTCGCTGCTAATGCGACATCATTCTGATGACAACAGAACCACAAATCCATCTACCAGTGTTAAGAGTTTTTGTATTTTGAAAATGTTTTGCTGTCTTCGGATTCATCTGCGAATTTCGAGCCCCGGGTTTTAATAATGTCCAACCTACCGTGCATTTCCTTTTTCACGCATGTCAATATCATATTAATATTTCGTGGAATAAACGAGTAACCCTTTCACATAGAATGGACTCCCATTTGTTTAACAAATATCGCGCAAGCATTTAAAAGCCCATATAAATACCCCAAATTCTTTTAGCTATATCTTTTCCACTCCTACTCACTTAGCGTTCATACCGGAAGAATGTCCAGTGGAAAAAATGATCCATTTGAGTTGGAATTTAATACCCAAAAAAGATTCACAATACCGGGGATAATTCTTTTAAGTGCATCAAAGTGTTTTTTTTTATTTTTATTTTGAATTTTGGTTTTCGAAAGGACCAGCGAATGTGTATGCAAAGTATTGTCTGCTATTGAAAGCCTTCCTCATCTTTCTGGCTTTTAATTCTTTATGGTCTCATCATCAGCGTCATTCCACCTTGACCATAGTCCGCAACGAACTCATCGTAAGTCCTCTCATCATCACATGCGGCTTGAATCAGTGCTCTCGTGAATTTTCGATTGTTTCATACACAATCACGAGGCAAGCCATTCTTTGCATATTTTTGTGTTCATCCTCGGAATAACAACCATCGTCCTGCACTTGCAGAACTATTCGTTGCTCGAATAGGCAAGGTTATAAATTGCCAAAAATTCACTGCAATCCAGCCCTCATCGTTGCATTGTAACACGACCAATGGTCCGTCTATTATCGCTCTCCATTCATTCTTGTGCGTCCTTCGAGCTGGGTAGTCTGTTATTGCTCTATTGTCCATCATAATAATGACTGTTTTTGAAAATAGCGAAATGTGGATGTAGTTATAAGCAAATAATTGGAAGGATATCCGAACTAATGATGGTTTTAAGGGAATTTCAGGGATTCCACATTCGCATTGCTAAGAATAATGCATCGAATCCCGGGCGGGAGCATTGCTATTGGATGTTCCATCATCGCTGTTAAATAATACGCAAGAATGCTACCATTATTGCCGAATACTCAGGTGAATATCTTCTTCAAATGTTCCTGCAATACTTGATTCCATAGTTTGTTCGCATTCAAGAAAAATTCTGAATCTCTAGGATTTGTTTATTCATCCTCCTCTTTTCAACGCCACCTCAAACTGTCCAATGTTCAATCAGGCTACTCCCGCTCACATTTGTTCTCACTGGCATAGCAGAGACAGCAGGGGGTGCAACCAAATAAATCTGACGAGCGAATGGATGAGCGCAACCCTTTTACTCTTTTGGAATTCGAAAGCGAATTGTTAATTAACATGTACGCGAGCCTCGAGTATAAATATGTTTGCAATGGACATGAATGGAATTTTGTGTAGTAGTCAAATATGTTTTTGCATTTTGACTCCTCTGCAACTCGTCCGAGCAGCTTACACAGGACGCTGAAACAGTAAAAGCAACAATGCCACCACCACCACGATGCATGCTACCACCACCTCGTATATCCGAAAATTGGTTATGGTCAGGACACGCGGTAGAACTGGTTGGTTGCTGTTGTTGGGTGGTGGGTGGCAGGATTCGATAGTTTTAAGGTAAGTGTTGTTGTTGCTGCTCCTGCTGCTGATGCGATATTGCTGTTATTCATGTAGTAATTTGTATTTTGCAATAACATTGATGATGATGTTGATTAAACAGACTGCACTGATCATGATTAGTGTATTTGTAAATAGTTTTATCAGAATTCGCCAGCATTCAGGACTGATATTCAATGGAAAAATCACCATAAACATCATTTTAAGTGTAGGCTGGTTTGGGGGTAGGAATGGTTTGAATTTGAGAAGTCAATGAGATTTGACGATAAAGTTGTTTACATTGAAGTGTTGCTGTTCCATTCAGTAAAGCAGCGTTAAAAGTTATTAACCGACACATTTAAAAATTAGGATTTTCGTTATCAAACAGGGAATAACTGAAAAGAATTTTTATGATAAAAGACGCGTCACAACAAATACCTACTGATGATGTATATTTTTGGACTATATTCATTGATCAACACAATAAAAAATGAAATTAACAATGAATAGCAAAGATAATAGTTCATAGGTACATCAATTTATCAGGGCCGAAAAAAAATTTTTTTCTTTTCTTGGAATATATTTAGTCAAGCATATTCACACCAAATTTCATAATGATTGGAGCATTAGTTTCAAAGTAATGGGTATTTAACCCTTTGTTTACGGAATTATACAAGTTTTCACAAGAAGTAATCCAATAATAAAAGTCAATCCAAGCTTGGTGGACGCATATTCGCAGAAAAAAAAATACCTTTGCTGCATTGGGATATATGACATTTTTAAAATGCAGTTTCAATTGACACCACTAGGAAAGAAAGGGCTTAAAATACAAATTAATTTTTTATTTAAAAAGTTTTTTTTTATTTTATTTTTTCTGATATGGCTTTAAACAATTTCGTTGGTCGTTTAGACACAATGGAATACCACACGTTGAACATGACCACCTCGTTCGATGCGGTTCATCTCGTGAGCTACAAAAGCAACAATGGCGTGAAGTTCCGTGTTCTGGTATGTGACTACATTCATCATATCTTATCTCTTGAGGCACGCAGGTCCTAAATGGCTGTGGTGGTCTATTGCCAATTGTTGTCGGTCTTCCCCTCTTAGACGACAGTCTGCTTGTTCCTATGAGATCTGGACATACTGACACCCGAAACATTTTTAACGAAAGAGTCGATGTAGGCAGTCTTGTTTTGAATATTATGTAAGAATTTAACACTGCCAAGTCAAGGAAATGCCACAACAGTCGATACCACAATTTTTTGGATTTGCGATCTATTTCATAGAGTGATTTGAGCATATCTGCTTTATGACCCATATGCTTAGTATAATCGACCACCATTTTTGGGCATGTCACGACGACTTCCATCCCTTTCTCTTCTCGACGCAGTATCATTTACTGAAGCATCATGGTAGTTGCTCAGCAAATAAGCCGGTTTCCTGTCTTTCCACTTACAAAAAGCTAGGCCATCCTTACTCACACGCCAGTCAGACTCACCCCTCTGTAAATCTTTGTCATGTTTTAAATCCTTCGGCAAATCTGTTCTACCTTGTCTTGCAGTACCACATGCATATATACAACGAGAACTCACTGAATTAAAATAGTTTTTTAAGAAGACATTGTGGTGGTGGTGAAGACAAGGTGGTAAATACCTTGTCAAGTCATGCTCCACACACGAATCCAAATTTTTCTCCGCAACTGCCGAGACCTTGCAGTCTCAATCAATATTTCCGGGAAAATATGAAGAAAAACATCCAGTGGTGTTTCAAGTTCTTCCGGTACGCTGGGATCAGTATCCTCCATAAATTTTTCTTTTTTTTTCCGGCGTTTTTTGTCCAAACTGTGAGTCCACTTAAGGTTTTAAGGCTGACAAAAGGACCCTCATCATCACTAGCCCACATAGATTCTTCGGTTTCCACATTCTCTGCGATGATTACGTTCACTGGTATGGTTTCTATCAACTTTTCTTCGTACTCATCATCAATAGGCCCGGAAACTTCCAATTCTACATCAGATGGAATGCTGTCAAACAATGCGTATTAATCATACGTCATTTCCTCTAAATTACAAACAGAAAACTTGGTTTTATATCCTATAAAAAAGAAAAAATTTTATATACAAAACACGAAAAAAGTTACGTGTTTCCTAGTACTACATAGGCTACATATGAAGCCACAAGGAAAATAAGTCGTATATATTTAAATTTTCAAAAGAATCATAGAATCGTTATGTTTGACGGAAACTGAAATTATTAGACTTTTCAAAAACAATTTTCACTTACCAGACATCTTACTGCAACACTGTAAAAACAAAGATTTAATAATCACAAAACTAAAAATTTAAAACTCGACTTATCCCTTCAAAGAATGCACTACAATTGCCTTATCTAACGAATTTTCCTTTTTCAAAAAATTTGCTCATAAGGAAAAAATATCCCTTCCCCGAAATCCATAAATGGTCAAAAAAAAAATAATTGTTTTCTAAGTGGTTTCATATGAAACCACTAGTAAACAACGGGTTAAAGCGCCGATTATGCCGCGCTACCCAAAGATAAAAAAGATGATATAGCATCCTTCAAGCACGTGCATGCAGCTCTTCTTGCATAAGAACTAGCTACATGAAACAAGCGTTGAAAGATAAACCAGGAACAAAATCGAAAGTAACAATAAGATAATCTGGAAAACCTCATTGCAGTATCTTCCGTGCTCATAGCTCTGCTCTAGATTTTCGTGTCACTCGGAGTGCCATGTGGTCTCATGCCCACGCCTATATTGCTCGAAAGGAGAATGCACGGGTGGTCCTTGCCCGGAATCGCGCATATGCAGTCACACGAGAAGGAAGAATGGCTCGGGACATATCTTTATGGCCCTGGAAACTATGACTCTATGCAAGTTGGGCCAAAATTATTTTACATGCGAAAACGAAGCTTTTGTTGGTAGTAAAAATTTGGACTACTCCTTCGCAGTGGAAGAGATTGGCCGTTTGCTTTTCCCCTGCCCTCAGCCAGCTCTGACTATAGCGACCAAGTTAAGAGGTCTTCCAACTCCAGGCCTCCGTTTTTAACCTCTTTACTAACGTTGGTAAGTCCACCTTGCATTGTGTATGTGGCTATGATGGGTTTCATAACCTTTCCGCTTCACGGTAGAGCCGCCCTTTCTCAGCACGATACAGGATAATTGAAGTGCTCGGTGCCTTTCCTGCAAGGATTTCCTTATTTTTGTCCCGTGCTTCAGTCACTTCGGTGGTGATGGCAGTAATCAAAGGTCTCTCAATTGTTTTGCTTATTTCTGCCATGTTTTCGTCTCAAACAGATTGCAAGAGTCTCTGCTTTTCTTTTTCTGGCCGCTCCGCATGGTTTTCCTACTGCCCCTGAATGCGGTAAGAATCTCTGGTTGTACCAGATTTTCTAGTTTTGCCCTTTCATTTTCGAATAATTCTGCTCCGTCGTTATGCTTTCTTTTGAGTATAATTGTCTAATAATTTTGAACATAATTGACCTATCATGGCATATAGGTCGGACACCCTTCGTAGAGTGTCCGCTATCTCCGCTCGTTTGTGTAGTCGTCTTATTGGTTCTATGATTGCCTTAACTAAAAAGAGTGGCCATGCAAGCGTTGGTACCATTTCTAATAGGACATGTTCTCAGGGTCAGATCGGGATTGGGAGTTCCTCTCAACTTAAGCTTCACCACCAACCCAATGGTTCGAACTTCGAACGTACTCCGAGATCTGCTAGGGTTTTACCCGGACGGAGGCAGTATGATCGTTAGATTAGAACCGTTCACACCGAAGCGTCAACACGGTGCTACCGTGCGAAGCAACTAGGTCCATAACATCATATACGCTGGCCCAAAACGTCCTTTTGTGTTAATCAGTCGAATCGTAATTTGTGTATGACTCAGGCTCATATTCCGTATAGTCCTCCGTTTCCGTTTCCCCACTCGGAGTGGCGCTCCCGAAAGAATAGTAGGTTTCGGTAAAATTCCCGTCGAGCAGTCTTCCTCACAGGATTTTCAACGTGCTGAGGTTCCTTGAATAAAAATCATCTACTCGAATCTAAAATCAAGTATCTGGCACTCTAGGCAAAGTCAAATAAATTGAAGCTGGGTCATAAAACTGTGTGATTTCCCCAAGTTTCCTGGCCCAGATAATCCTGCGTTAGTTGCTTTATTACCGTATATAAAGACCCAAATGGATAACGAAGCAGGCAAAATTCATTTGCCTCAGTCGTTGAAATCCCTGGCATTATCATGTCAAATTCAGTGCATAAAATTCCCTAAATCATCAGGTATTCTGTTATTCTTTTCACTTCCTGCACATATTATTCGCTTTGTTTTTATCATCCTGGGTCAATCCTTTCCTTGAATACCACGGAATCCATGTCCAATGTATAAGACATCAAAATGGTAACACTGAGCTAGTGACCAAAAATCTCCAATCAAATTACAACTTTCATCAATGTGGAAGGATACATGAATTTTCAAACGTCCGAACTAAACCCATTCCCCAACAATAAAAGAGCTACTCATTGCTATTCTGTCGCAACTGAGCTATAGACAATCCTTGCAGCAACAAAGTGGGTTGTGAGACGCTTTACCATTAAGTATTCGGTCAATGGTCGAAGAATTTCGGGTGGTGGCCACCATAGCGTTCATCATCGTCATCATCGTCATCATCATCATCTTCATATCATCGTAGTCATCGAGTCTAGTGTTATGGAAAAAATTTTCATTTAATAATTACAAAGGATAAATGGTTGGAATGCTCGGAACTTGCAGCAGTTTCTCTTCTCTTCTCATTTTCAAAAATATATTTGCAATGTACATTCAGAATGGATATTAAATTATGTTGGGTGGTAAATGGATCAGGTGTGGAAGTAAATGAAGTTCCATAAAGGATTAAGTATGAGTTGGATGAGACAACTCTTATGTATAAAAAGCGCTACTATCTCGCATTTTTGGATTTGTATAAGCAAATTTTTTCGTCCTTGTGCAGTTGCACCGAGTCTGGCTCACTCTGTATACCCTTCCATACGTTCTGCATGTATGAATTTTTCTCATATTCGATACTTGTTAATTAACTTCGTGACATGCACTGAGTAACTGACTGCCCGAATACCATTCTCTACCAGCTTGCTGATGCGTTTACCATGCATGTTTCCTTGCTTGGTTCACTGACTATTACTTTTTTTCGTGGGATGGGTTGTGCAATATTTCGGACGAAATGCATTTTTCTCTTCGCTGTTATTTCACCATCATCAACTATATAAACAAACGGTGACGAATCGGAAAAGTTGGAAAGGACGTGCAGAAAAAAAAACAACAAAATACAAAGAAATTTAAACAGAGACAATTTAATTTTGTATTCGGGTTGATGAAATATATTTATCAAGGATTCAGTTCTGAATGGTCTGAGCTAATTCAACATTTGTACCATGAAAGCATATCATCAATGACATTCAATTTTACCTAGGGGGAGTTGGTATTCAGGGATGTTAACGCTATCTTATTACGAGTCCAGAAGGGCTCTACAATGATGGACTTAGAACAGTACTTGATTAACAAGTGACTAAAAATTTCATTAAGCTCAAAAATCAATTTGACAGCTGGTTCTTTAACCAACAGCGACCTTTTTCCTTTAGAGCATCCCGATCAACTTTGTTTTCAGCTTATTTCAAAGTTTTTTATATTGAAATTTGTCATGATGACAACTTTATTGTCAGGATTTTGATCGAATCCACTTCCTAATCCAGGTATTCATGGTGATCCTTCGAAATTACACTCCTGACTGTTAGTGAAATCGTTTGGTAAAGGATTTTGTAAGTTATTTAACAATGGATTGATGGGAACTCAGCCATAAGTTGTCCGGTCTAGCAGGAAAAACCGTAAAAATAGCATGATCTTGGCCGTCATCTTAGCCTTGTTCGTCCTTCAGTAAATTTCTGAACTTTCATCTGCTGCTTGAAAGACGCCCGTCGACCCCAATGAACAACTTTCATTGTGGCTTTTTCCATTTCTATTCCGATGGAAACGGTTGATAGCATAATTTAACAGTTTAATAAGTATGGTCCCTTCCATTTTAATTTCTGTTTTTGATTTGGACGATACCAGAACTTTGCAGGACTTTGAGTTCTGCAGCAAAACATTTTCTCCTTTCAAAACGTTCGAGATATGCCCTGTAGTTATACCGGGCCATAACTTTTTCGCTAATCAACTGTAAGCAATTCCTTACCCCATTGTGCATTGTATGCAAAACCTGCATTCTATTTGCCAAGAAATTTCTCTGTACAAATTCGACATTGGAAGAAGCAACCATCGATTCTTACATTAGCTGAGAGACGCAAACCAGCACAATGGAGAACTTTTTATGGACTCACCAAATTTATATCCTGCTATTCTGGTCGAAGCATTGGCATTCCCAATCCGTCTCAATCCTTTTGATTTTCGACTGGAATATTGTTCTTCATGTTTTTAGTTCAGCTAATCAGATCATCTTCTTTGGCGGTATTGCACGCGTCCCTTAGAAGCCTAGCAACTGACAAAGTATAAGCGTTCATTCAAATGTAATTGTTTCAAAAATCTTAATCGATTGACCTAGCTATGAGCTAAACATAACCACAGATATTCGGTACATGTTTGTGACTTGAATCCTTGAACCCGATCCAGCTTTGTTCTTTTCAAGTATTTCGAATGATGTTTTGTCAATGTACTCCTACATTACGAGTCAAGTAGAATTTATCGGTTCCTTCGCAAAACGTACAATGATTGCCTTAAACTATCCAAATGTCCAAACTATCCAAATGTAATGCTGGCAATTTTTCAATTTTGTTAGCAGAGTATTAAACAGAAACGAAAACCTAATAAAATGAGAACAAATTGAAAAGGGCGATTAAGATTTACGAATACTTTTAAGTCAAATTATCAAATTTGAAAAAGTGAAAAAATTTCAGACCGTTGCGTTCGCAGCGATGC
This sequence comes from Stratiomys singularior, assembly GCA_954870665.1. Classification (NCBI taxonomy): domain Eukaryota; kingdom Metazoa; phylum Arthropoda; class Insecta; order Diptera; family Stratiomyidae; genus Stratiomys; species Stratiomys singularior. The sequence goes on along the minus strand of OX940877.1, from coordinate 108,269,824 downwards.
AAACTTCAGATACCTACAGAATGTTGGAGATACCTAAATCTATTTTTTATGCCTACACTTTTGTGGGCCTTCCCATAATTTTTATGCCTTCCTAAACTTTTTATGGGCTTTTAAAGTTATCTTCTTTACCATTACAAAAATCATATACGTAGCGCAATCCCACTTCTGACAGCAGTTTTTGTAGGTTTGTTTAGCTTAATCAGCTCTGCCTACTGATCGTTCGGATTCAAACCATTGACTTGCGCAAAGTAAGTGATTTCTGTGTTATATACAATTTATATATAACCGTTATAATTGATTTAATGACCGATTTTAATGACTTACACCGACAAAACTCACCGCTTGGGAGGTATAATTCATATGATTCCCGTCATCTTCAGCTCATTCTGTGAATTTTTGGCAATGAATCCACTTTATAGAATCAGAGTCTACGCATCCTCCGATAAAAACGAGGCAAGTCATACCATCGGAAAATCAGATCGAGTTTTTATACCTTCGTGTCTCTTCCAAAAACTCCAAAGCTCATTATATCGGTGTCTGCGACAGCAAACTTCTTATTTGATAAAAATTCGAATGAACTAGAACGGATATATTCCTGCCTAAGGTACCATGTAGGGATAGCAGATTGATTCCTAAACCAAAGCCCAATTAATTTAATGGTAAAAGGTAATTTAATTAGCAACTTCCGGCCTATTTCTTTGAAACCGACTTTAGATCAAATCATAGAAAAGACAATTTCCTGTAGCTTTCTAACTTTCACTTTACACTAACCCCCAAAATTCCAGTTTGAATTTAAGAGCGAGAAGTCCATATAACAGAATCACCAAAAATCTACTGCGGTAAGATCTTAAAAAAGCATTCGACTCAGTGTGGATCATCAGGTTCAAGTTTGAAGTAAAAATATTGTCATGTTATTAGAATCCGTTATAGTTTCGTGTCAAACAGAATGTAGTGAATAAAAGTAGGGATTCTGGCTTCAAATTCCTTCCCAATACAATATGGAATTCCTCAGGGCTCTATTGTTGATCCCTTCCTATTCAATTGCTTCCACGATGATATCCCAGAAGCAGCTAGCTCTGACTCGGACTTAACCATGTACGCAGACGACATTCTACTCACTGCCACCAGTACCCTCCTAGCCCTAGCCCAAAGACTGCTGCAATTTGCTGTGAACAACATAGATCTGTATCCAGAAAATTGGGCACTAGAAATAAATGCGAACAAATCTGGATGAACCTGCTTCCACAACGCCAGTAGAAAAGGTCATCGGCTAGCATTGTCCCAGAGTAGGTGTCCTCGAATTCAGAACGAAGACGAACTAATTCCTCACAAAGACAATATTAAATATCTTTGAATTCATTTCAATAACACGCTGAAATCTAACACACATACACCAGGAAAACGCTAAACAAAGCGTAAGCTGCGGCTATTTTTATTTCCTTCCTCCTTTCCTTGAAAGCTGTACGTCCGAAAGTAAAAGTACTAATATGCAAAACACTTATCATACCGATCATCACCTAATCATTCGCCACCTGACTTACAATATCCAAGAATAAACCCACGTCTCTGAGAGAAAAATTCGAAGGCAATGCCTTTTGAAGTATAGACGACCAAAGAAAAAATACTTTGAGAACAAAGTGCTGTACAAAGAAACGAGCGGTTGTACCGATATTGAATTATATGTTATCAACGAGTAAAGACCGCACAGAAATGTGGACAGACCGCCATATCCGGGGTATCTTCACACTCTTAAACTTCCTCAAACTCGTAAACATAAAAAAATATTCACATTTCTTTTGTCCCCTTAATATCCTCGACAAATACCAACAGGCTCCTTCTATCCAAATGTCCCTAACAACGCAGAATTTTACGTTACCCCAACCTAATACGGAACGTGGCGGAATATCTCATGTAAATAAATGAACACGTTTGAAAAATTTGTAACGAACATCAGTGAGCCAGTTCCAAAACAAACCTATAACTTAAGTTAACTTTTATCGATTCTAATTCTTATCTAACTTAAGTACAAGCGGGGAGAATGGAACCGTCCTTCCTCCAGGAACAATAACTTTGTTTCTATGTATGTTAATCTTTCTCACTAAATACGCCATAAGAGCGAATGCCATCTTAGACTAGCTAAAACAACTAACTGCAAATGTAAAACATATTCAAACGTCAATATTTATTTGACATCTAAATACTGTCAAATATTGTACAGTCTTTCAGTTTTCACTTGTCCAAAATTGTTGAAAGTCTCAATAGAGTTCACTTGATTTAAAACTTGAGGCCCTATTTCAAACTAGTCTAACCAATAAGAGGGGCCGTATCTCGACAATAACGCGGCGAATATTGTCTTTCAAATGGTTAATGGTTATGGTCTCTATTAGAGGTAGTCTAGTGCTGTTAAATCACAAGATCTTGCAGTCCAGTTCACATTTTCAACACGAGAAATGATGCCCTCATCAAATGCTTCTTTCAATAAGCAACTGATTGCACGAGCTATATGGCATGTCGCGGCATCCTGTTGAAACCAGAGGACCCCTGCTAACGGCGAATTGATTCCGGAACGAGAAAGTCATCGATCATGGCTCAATAACGGTCACCATTGACTAAAATTTTATTCCCAACAGCACTTTTTGACATATGAATGAAAGATTCCACCGGCCCATTAAGCACACCAAACAGCAAATTTCTTCCGATGTAACGGTGTTTAGACAACCGCCTGTAGCTTCTCATCACTCCATATGCGGCAGTTTTGTTTATTGACGTAGCCATTCAAACAGAACCGAGCCTGTTCGCTAGAAAAACATTTCTTATGATATAAATTCGGGATCTGAAGCAATTTGTTCTTGGGGACATACACCAAATATACGCATTTGCAATTCCTGCACGAGCTGGATTTCGTAAACCCTCAAACCAAGATTCTTCCGAAAAATTTTCCATAATGTGGAAGTGCAAGTTTAATTGGTGAACTTCATCAATTGGAACTTCATCAATACTACAGCAGCTTTGGTTTCTTCATGAAGCACTGTTGAACGTTTGGATGAATGCGTAGATCAGTGAGAGTAGGTGCAGAAACGATCTACAGTTCATCGAATTAATTGTTTTGATGTTGGCTACAAAATTGATAGAGTGCGCGATAAGTTTTACGAACAGAACTACTTTTTTTTTAAAAATGCTGCTTAATTTACAAACGCTGTTCAAGCGTCAACCTATTTATGATAAAATGGCAAACAATCTAACCATAACCATAACCATAAAATGCGTGACATCTGTCACACAATACGAAGCATTAAAAAGTGTTGCCAACTTGCAGTTCTATGTCTAGAAAATCAATCAAAAACAATCGAAATTTGCGGTATTTCATGGTCATTGCGAAACAAATCCCTTTCTTCACTTACATATAACATCAATTTATTTAAATTTAAAATAGCTTTAAAGTTTTAAGATTTTAGCTGGTTCTGGAAAAAACCTTAGTGTGTGAATTTGAGGAAAGTTGTGCCTTTTGAGAAAACACTCCTAAAATTTTCGTAATAGGGGTAATAGGGGTATTCGATTGAATGATACGAATCGGCGAGTGACTTTCATTTGTTCAGATATTTTCTGATAATGCTTGATACAATGGCATGCTCCTTGACTTGAAGATTTATACCCAGTGCTACGGAAAATTTCAGCAGTTCATTTCCTTGGATGAAGCCGTAAATTCTCTAAATTATTATTCAAGTTATGAGAAACACAATCTATCTGTAAACTATAAAAATGCAAATAATTCAAATATTTGTTTTTTTTTCTTCAATGCATCATATAAGTTTTGCATGTGTTTTGATTTTCGAATATCGAATAAAATCCATAACCATAAATACAATGTCCTTAAACTTTTCAAAGCGACTCAATTGTGAAACCTTTACGAAAACATTCAGTTTTTCTGAAACATTCGGCGAATAAATCAAGAAATCTATTGTAGAAATCACCAAGCCAACTTTGTTCTCAACACTTTGAACAAATGTGTATGCAAGCACATGTAAGCCAACGTCTTGAGCTTATGGAACCTGTTACTATAATACTTGATACTCTTTATAATACATTTTAATCACAAACACATTCAATCGCATATCGATCGTTTTAAAATGAATGAAAAATAACAACAACAGAATAAAAAATGCCAACGAACAACTTTTCAAGCTCTGATTTTTCTAATCTAATTCAAGGCCCATCTATTTTGTATGGTGCGGCTTTGCACTCTTTTTCTTTTCATGTATGTGGTGCTGTTACAATATCATTCCAAGAGTATCTTCAAGATACTAAATCAACTCCTTTTTTGCGTTTTCGTTGTGCGTTTTTGTCTAATTTAATTTTCTATGCGTCGCTCGTCAATGGATAAACTGAATATATATATGCAAGGTCTGTGTTTTTATTCTTATCATACGTTTTGTCTGTTTATTTTACTGGATCAGTGGTAAGGAGTCGAAGTACTTTTCCAAAATCTTACATACTTCAATGATCATCGGAGAGTGAACAGCAAGCAGAAGCATAACTGGCCACAACATGGCGGAAATTCTTATGAAAGTCTGTCGAAGAAAAATTTATGCATAAGAAAATATTAAACGGATCTAAAAAAATTATGAGAATCACGGAAGAAGAGTAACCAAGAAGCAGATTTAAGTTACAAAAAGCAAAAAAAAAAATGTTGAATTAATGATGGAATCATACCTTTTCAATCTACGATGAACTCAAGATTAGATAGATGGATTGGAATGGTCTAAAAGACAGATTGATGCTTGCGATCGTGCGCCAAAGAAATCGTTAGCAACGATTAAGGTAGACTACCTCCAAGAAAAATGATTTTGTCGATGATTTTGAATATCATTTGCATGACGACGGGGGTTACTTTTTCGGTATTCCGAACCAATCCTCAATCTCCGCAAATGCTTGGTATTAGGTCGATCCATTTCTTAGTTTATAATTGAAATTTGAGGTTGAGGATTAGATGGAAAAATTGGTTCTTTTTTTTTTTAGTGAAGTAGCCAAAAATATATATGGAGCTATATATTTAAGGTTTAGACTCTATTTGGAATTGAAATCGATGTATCACTGATAACCGTGTGAAGGAAAAAGTTGGTGAGACGTTGTGTTGCCAACTTTGTCTATTCATGCATGTTTCAAAGCATTGTGTCTATTGAAATCCAACTCTGACTTTAACTAAAATAAGACCACTTTCCACTCAGCTATGTCTGAAGAAAGTTCTGTAGCTTATTTCGAAAAGTGCATTTAAACTATCACTGCACTTTGATCCTTACAACATGTGTTCATTGTATACATTTATGCTTATATTTCAATACAGTGTCCTGAAATGCATGTCAGATTTGAATATCGCGCTATTTGTCAGCGCTGTCAACCAGTCGAAGACAGCGTGCCAGCTGATAATGCAAAAATATATCTTTCAGGTTATCGTCCTGCTCTTGTTTTTCTTTTTTAAGCTTTCTTCCGATCGTAGCTTCTTTTACTCGTTCAGACGACGATCTTTCTGCATGCTTTTTACGCTCTTTGTCGATTTCCAGGCACATTTCGTAACTTCTCGATCCGATTTTCAAGTCGATTGCCTCCATCATGTGCAAAATTGAAGAAAACCCGTCATAGTACATACAAACTGCAATATCGGTGGCCACATCCAAGACTGTTTTACCACCTGCAATGGATTTTGTGGTGAATGCCCACATAGTCGAGTTGCAGCTTTCGTTACTATTTTGTGTGTAACCGCCTATGCATCGACTAAGAAGATTTTCTCTGGTCAGTTTTTCATAGACTGGTTTTATAGCTTCATAGACTTCAATTGAAATAGTTGCCTTATGTTTATGCTGATCCAAAGTATTTGTAGCCTTAGCCCGTTGCCATGAACACCATGAATCCTTTATAATCTACGTGCTGCGGGTTGTCGTCAGTAGATAATTTATGATCCAGTGTAGCCCATATACTGCTTCTCATGTTCTCAACTGAATCACTGTTTCTACAAATTGCTAATCCATAGTAAATAGATAGCTCGGCTGTAAGTATACCAGTTAATTTTCTCCTTCTTCCGAGATCTTTTATCTTGTTTTTCAAATTACGAAGTCGGGTGCCCATTCGTTTTTGCACGTGACCTATACACTCTTTCTTGAAACTGTGAAATCCTCATACGGCTTAGCATCTATAATGTCTTTAGTCTGAGAATCACCGTCGCCAATATAGTGGGTAATTTGACCTGGTGCAAAGTTTCAGAGCGCCAAAACATCTCAGCTACTGCGTCAACTTCCATTTTTCCTGAAGATGATTTTTTCTTCTTTATGATTTTCTCCCCACTTTGCATGTTCTTCACTTTCTTCTTTTTGACCCCAAAATTCACAAGCCCTACAGTATTTTGACTTCACTCCACATAAAACGATTTTTCTACTGTTGCGATAAGAGAGAAAATCCAGGTTTTCTGCACGTACCATCGCCTGATGCTATAATTCCATTTTCTCCATTTAGCGAAGAAATCGTTTTCTCTTCTTCCGCAGCTCTCACCATTCTGTTCTTGGAAAGTAGATTGGTTGCATTGGACAGTCTTTTGACACTTTTGTCATAGAATGAGTGAAAGGTACTCCGAGGTCATTCCATGAATGCACAGAATTTTCTTATTCAGTGCCAACCAACTCCAAGCAACCGATTGACATTCCTTACAAAAAACAATATTCGAAATAGCTGAAATTGTTGTTGATTTCACGATAACCAAACGCTTCATTCACTTCGATATCAAACATATCTTCCGATTGTTTCAGTTTTTTGCCGATGTATTGGCATCCAAGTCATCTGGTCCTTCCTATTCAAAGCGAATCAATAGTATTCTTCGAGATGCTTTTGGTCTCTTGCTGTTGCCCGTACCGTTTTTCCTCCTTTCTTTTCACTGCACACCACTTTATCACTCCTTTCAAAAATAAATTAATAATTATTCAGGTGAATAAAATTATCTCATAGATGTATTGATAAAAATAAGCATGTATCACTCCATGCGTGAGTAGCGTCCTTCTCAAACACTTGGCTGTACCTAACTGCATGAAAAAGACGTTAGACAAGTTTAAGCTTGTCAAGATTAGCCTATGCGCAAATGGTTTCAAATACATCTGCCGTAGACGCGTTCCTATCCCCTAACGTCACTTTTCTCGAGCGGTCATAAAGGCAGACCAAGAGGTCTTGCAGTAAAATTCAAAAACCACGCACTTAGAAATTTATTTCGACTATAATCTTTTGGCACATCATTTTTGAAGTTGAAAGGCTATACGTCGTCTAACTTCCAAGCTCTCTATCTTGCAAAGCTCGTTTAATTTGTTACATGGCAAGGTCTTATCTTCTTCTGACGCCCCTCGGGAGATTGAGGGTGCTTTCTACTGGTTAGGCTTTGGTTGCCAAGAGTGAAAAACATTGATCTGATTAGAAGCCTAGCGGATAGCGAACAATTTCGTTGCAATGATGTTGAAGCATAACGGACTACTTCGGACACTCACCCTGCTGAACTGTTGGGCCATCTAGTAAAAATCAAATTTTGGACGACGATAGTGAAAAACTAGAAAAAAAAGTGATAGTGAAAAAAAAGAAAATCTGATTTTCTTTTCCGGAAATTTTTTATTGCCGCTGTCACAGTTTTTTATGGTACCCAGAATTCCCGCATAGGAGAGCATTCAATGTGGTCCATCCTGTCGTTCTACAGAAACCAAAGGGGTCCTCTAAATATGTGCTCAATAAGTGTTCCGGTTCTAGTACGGTGGTACTTTTCAGTCATGCGAGGCGTTTGTTAGCTAGGCCCAGATAATCTAGAAGGAAGTGTTGTCTACTCTCCTCTTCCCTAGCACAAGCTCAGTGTCTTCCGATATCCTCTGTTATGTTTACATTAATCTTCGTTTGGTTTCTTGACCCAGCTGTTTGTTGCCTGTTAGTATTGCCACCTGCATTCTTTCGCAGTTTCTGGTAATGCAAGGAGTTGTTTCGTTCCAATTTTGTAAGGATGAGACCAAAGAGCTCGGGGTGAGACTACAATCATTCCTGTCATTCCAAGCCGTAGATATCTCATTCCAGAGGGTTTCGCCCAGTTTCCTTAATTTGACTGTTTCTACCGACACTTTGATCCTGTTGATTCTAGTTGCATGATCGACTGATCCTGCACTTCTGTGTCTTGGAACCCAATATGTCTGTCAGTCAATTCTACATTTAGTGGGGGTACTGCGGCTATTAAAGTTTGTCGACAATCCTGCAATAGATGTGAAACTATACGGTTGGAGTTTGTGGTCGGTATTTTAATCCTTTACAGAATCGTTTTGTACAAAACCGATTGCATTCTATCTAGCATCCTTTTAATTGATCGGGAAGCTTGAAGCTATTTTAATAATTCAACTATTTGGTTAACTGTGAGCACCAAGGCAAGTGGTGATACAATGTTCCCCTGCTAGTCCATTTCTTCAAAATTACGCTGTTTACCTCGTCTGAGGTATCCCTTTTTGTTAATAGTTCTGCCATGAATTTAATGTATAGTTGTTCCCCTTTGGTATCTTTCGACATCGATGAAGATCGCCAGTGTGTAATCTTTGACGGCCAGGTTCCACGCTTTTCTGCTTACTATTTCACATAGGGCCGTCTCTGTTAAGCGCCGTTGAACTTATGCGTGTAAGCTGGGGCAAACCCAGGTTATGTTCAAAGTACTTTTATGTACCACTCTATTAGGCATTATAGGGGTTCCAGCATAAAAGACAACAACCTAAGAGGTCAATGATTGTTGTAGTTTGCTTTTGCTGTCTTTGGAATGCAAAACAAATTTAGCCTCTCTCCAGTTTAAAAGGATATATCGGGATATAAATTTTTTTTTAGTGGAAGGGCAATGGTAATGAGTCGCGCTAGTTACTTGCCCTATCCGTTCTACACTGTTTGTTGTCCACGATCCGTCTCCGCTTTGAATCATCGTGGTTCTCTTTCCAGAATCCTGCTTACTTCAATGCGTGCTTAACTCCTTTAATGTTATTGCAAAATAGATTCCTAGATTCGCTTTCTTTTATCTGATAGCCGCTGTAAAGATTCACAAATTTCACTAGAAGTCCTTTTAATCCGTATGTCTGTTTGTGAATTTCTGTTTTCTAAATAACTTTTGAGCGTTTTTCTTGATCTTTTCCACTTCTCCCTTTCAACAGCCTTCCATCTTTTGTTGGATGGAAGCGGATGGCCTGATTTCTTTGAAATACTTGTGATATACTAGATTTTTTTGTTAAGTCGATTCTAACTTCCAAATGGACTCAGGCCATCCGCTCTTCTCGGACTGCAGAAGAGAAATGGGGTTTTTTCCTCATCTTCATTTAAAGGTAATCCATTTATGGTCCGAGTCCTGTTGGTAAGTATGCGTCCAACTTTGGAGCCAAATAACATTCGATCACTTAAACCCTACTCTATGAAAAATAAATTCGCTGCAGGTGGCTGGTCCTGTATTTGACTCTGAAAGATCTTCCAGAAAGTCGCTTAAAAGAGCGGCGAACCAACCAGCTTTGTTCTATGGAATTACGAGCGGAAAGACGAACATCTCCTTCGAATAAATTGTCACATCAAAATTTAGCTTCCCAGGAAAGCATTCCGTTTCATCGTAGTTGATCAAAAAATTTCCAAAACTATTCACAGGACGAGTCGGATTGTAAATACCGAGAGCTAGTTTACTTCAGCGAAACAAAAAAATTACTGAGCACAATCTGACAAAACGCTCCCAAGACAAAATTACGGAGCACAATCTGACCCTTACTGTAGAAAACCAACGCTGAGATTTTCAATATTATATTTATTTTATTATTTTATTTATTTTTTCCAATCCTTGAAGCACTCATTTTTTCTAATTCTGTTCAGCCCCTCCTTCAAGAACTGTCGTCTTTGTGCCTTTGTACCGTCATCCTGGCTGTTGTGCTTCTTCAGTTTCATGAACAAGAAAACATTACAGGGGGCCAGGTACTGTTTTTGGTCATAAAGTTCGCGCACAAGCAACGATATGTGAGCAGGGGGACTTAACATGATCCAATCCATGATTCTTCACAAGTTATGACCCCATGGGGAAAATTTGGCTCGTCATGGACAGTGTCTAACAGCCCGTTAGCAATATTTATGCGATGATGTTTTTGGTCAAAATTGAGTAAATTTGGTGCGCATTTCGTGACGAAGCGTATCATTTCCAAAGTATTTGTAAAAATGAATGATACGAGCCAATCGGTATGTTTAGGCCTTCAGAAACTTTTCTAACGGTGATTGGACGATTGGCCAATACTGTTTTCTTCCTTTTATCAATTTTTCTGTACGGTTTGACATGCTTGGGCGTCCGGCACGCTATTTGTCGCTCACATATCCTCGGCCCTTTGAGAACATTTCGTACCATCGATAAACGTTGCTTTGGTCCAAGGTAGGTTCACTATATGCCAAAGTCAATACGTATTCAAAATATGTCTGTACACTTCAAGTTGTTTTTCAGCCAAAATTTGAGGCAGATTCTATGATCAATTATTTGGAATAGACAAAAATCGAAAACAAGTCACAATACATTCAGGCAAAATGGCTGTCAAAGTTCAACTAAATATTCAAAATGGCCGACCTTTTCAGCACGAATGAGTGACATGAGTACCAATCAAATTTAAATCGAAATAAAATCGAATAAACGTAGCCAACGGAAATGCAACATTTGCGATACTTTCTGCACAGACCTCCTGCATGAATCTTATATACTTTGGCTTGGTCTACGTGGAACAGAAATGAAGTTAGAATTTCGAGAAGTAGTTTTTTTTGTTTATCTTCTAAAAAAATTATTTTTCACATTATTGTGAGTTCTATATAGATGAAAAAGAACGAACAGAGCTTTCTTAATTATTTTAGGTAAAACTTGGAGTTAGATACTTATTAAAAAAGTTTTATAATTTTGAGCAGAACCAATCAAATAGTTTTTGAGATAAAAAACCATAAAAAAAGGGTCACACCATCAATTTGCTGAATCAGGATCACAGAGGACAACTTCTGTCTCTTTAAAAAAGATCTTACGAGATCATTCTCTCTTCTTTGTTTGATATCTCGACTTGTTTTGCGAAATTGCTTTAGAGTCTCTCTGAGCGGTCGATGCGGGAATCGTTATGATGATTTGCGAACGTTTGGCCGTATGGGCTATTTTCTATTCCCATAACTTCCATCACATGTAGGAAAGATATGAACCATTTGCATAGTTTAAACAACCAACGACTTTTGCACTAAAATTTAGGTGCTACATGCGAATTTCCAGACTAGTGAGTGTTGTATTTTTGTTTTTTCCACTCCCCAACGCCTAGTCGATAAATAAACTCTCGACAAATCTTCGTAGATTGGCTTTTAGAAATTTTCTGTTTAAGCTGCTTATCGTGGTCAAATGGATAACAAATTGACAGAAATTCAACTCTAGACAGGACATTTTTGATGCTGTAACTTATTTTCCGTGGGAATCTCATGATAAAATGTGATTCCATAATCTTATTTTCATATCAGCAACAGAGTCCAAATGTCTTCAGGGGCCAATCCATATTATTCTGTCATTTTGACAATTACTTTATCAGTGAGTTTACCCTTACCTAATTCGCCTAAGCCCTTGTATTTTTTCTTTGTCTTTCACAGCTGAGTTCCAGTTATTTCCTCAACATATCCAACGCAAAGCATTCACAAGATTTTTGACACAGCAAAGTTATTTAGCCCTTTAGCTGTATATCTTAAATACTTTTGAAAGTCTTACTGTCACCATCACTGCTATTTGTTAAATTTTGTAAGCCATGTTCTGACATTTTTTCACATCTGTCTCATTTTCCAGAGTTTCCAATATAGTTTACCGTACGATTTTCTTCATGGAAAGCGAACCATTCTTCATATGCTTGCAAATCATCCTCGTTTTTATTTTCGATAAAAGACATCCATCCATAACAGAAATCCCTCAGCGCCCACGTATCCACGTATTTTTTAATTAAAATTAAGACACCTCAATAATAATAGAAAAAACATCGCCTGGTCGACTTTCCATCTTCCGAGAATGTATACTTATCTTCTGCTTCATCTGCAACTTTATTGAGCTCTTTCCATTCGATAACCGTCAAGGACAAGGCATTTATCTAAACGGCCGATGGCGCTACATATATGTTATTCAATACTCTTTTAAAAAAAAATTCCAACCAACCCTTGTCCCATATGAATCAGTCCATAAATCATATGAAAATTCTGAAAATCATCCAAGCTATGCGAAAATTTATTTTGCATGTATATGTGATCATAAGGCATGATCTGATTTGTCTTGTTCCGTCACACTTCTGCTCCTTTCGAAACTCCATTGTAAACTCATAGTAGTAAACCTGAGCTTTGTAAACCACCCTGTGTAATGTCACTGCTTTTTTAGAATTCTGAAAAATAAGTCCAAACACCAAAATAAAGTAAAACAGAGTTGCGTTAACTCTAACTTCAAAATTATTCTTTGCTTTTAGTTTCTTCACTGCTGTATAATTAAATGACTTTAAATTTTGTTTTCTGTAGAACTATTTCCATAAATTTTCTTTAACTTCTCTGATCTCTATGAACTGGATCAGACTGACTTCCCTTTTTATTCATTTTCAATTATTTTCGAAAGTGTATCGACCGAGGTAACGTACGATCAATTTCGCTAAATTTCATGTTTTCTTCAACATTGACATTAATGTTTTGTTTGTTTTCCGAACGAAATTCCGTTGTTCCCTATCAGTTTTGCTTGTAACTTTCACATACGCGTTTCGACGGTATGCCAGCTTCTGCGTGCGGTTTCGCTCTCTTACTACGATGTGTACAGATGCACAGTGTCGATGTCACGCCGAAATTCATCGACAGACGGTTAATACAGACGTTGGAATGGGCTCGTAAACAGTTTTCAGTCCCCCCAAGTTGAGTTTTGTGTAGAAAAGAGCTAGATAAGTAGATGGGCAAGAAAATGGGCCCACTGCGCTCTGTGTATCTGCTTCTGGTTACCGGTGTAATTTCTCAATTTCGAAAAACCCTTTTACCAACGCTTTCGATACATGTTTTAGACGTGCTTTATGAATACGGGATGTTTAAATTCAACTTGCAATGGCTAATGGACTACAGTTTGTCAAATTTGTATTTTGCATATGTAATTGAATAATTTTTAATTTTAAAAGTCTAAAGAAAACATAAATTTTCGCACAAATTTTTAAGTTTGCAACTGCCAAGTTTGCACATGGCAAATAAAAAATATATACCGAAAATTAATATATAATATCCGGAAATTCAGTACATAAATTTCGGAAGTTGCGGAAATTCAATACAATATAAAACCATAAAGAAATATTTTCAAATATACTTATAACCTATGAAATATTAGCATGATAAATATTTAACTATTAAATATAAAAATAAAAATTCTTTTGTGCAACAAATGAAAACATCAACAAAACTCCTGACCTATCTCCATCTTTTTTGTTTAAATTTTGTTCAAAATTTAGTTAAAGAATGACATAACCCTGTTTGTAATTCAAGGGAAAAAATCAAGTGCACCCATTTTACCCTTTGCAACGTAAATATGTATCGAATCGCAGCTATCGCATTTTAAAAGTGTAAAAATTAAGCCAATTTTTTTCTGTCTAAATTATGTTGCAATAGTGACAGTAACACTGCTTCATTTATTCATTTCTTTCTAATGATCTATTTATTATTCTTATATGGATACGAATAGTGATTGGCATCGATCATATTAACGATCTCACACGTGAATGATGATGAGGATGGTCATGATGATGCGCAGCAACAACCAATTCAACAATGATGACTCGACAAAAGACTACACTAAACAATGATTTCTGACTTAACCAGTTTCTTCAACTTTTATGTAATCAACCGCAAGATCATCTATCTATTATTGGTTATTGGTTGATTCCTTTTTTTTTTTGTATTTGTTACTGCTGGTGATGCCCCTCTTCATTTGCTTCATAATGATTTCTCAATTCCCAGAAGTAGAAGCAGAAGAACTAGCGAAAACCATACGAACCCATGCTGATGCTGCCCATGCTAAACTAATAAGATCTCTTCCGGTTGCTTTTGCTGATGGAACTTTTCTACTGGCGTAACCACTATTTTTTGTGCCAGCAAGTTGCGCGATGGTGGACGCCTTGATAATATAGTTTCGGTGACTCATTGATTTTCAAAAGATTGTCGTCATCGTTTATAATTTTTTGTTTTTTAAAATTTTATTCATACTCTTCAGGTCGTTTCCGAAATTCAAAACGATTTCTCTTGCAACAACCCGGTCTTGGAGGTTGTCTTGTAGGGTCTCTTGTTAAGGAAGTAGTACGTACCCACAGTATACTCAGAGCGATTAAGTCTTCCATTCGTGCCGCTGAAGATCCACCGTCAAAGCAATAACCAAATCCAAAACAATTGATCTTTATGAAAATCATGATTTCTTAAGATTTAAATAAACATTTTTAAACAACGAACAATTGATCAACGGATTTGGATGATCAGAAACGACGGCTGCAGCGACAAGATTGACGTTGTATATCGAGGAGGAAACTTGGAAACCAGGTAAACGTCTTGGACCGGTTCTTTGACGAGGGTCCCAGGTTTGTGTGTTCTTTTTTTTTCAAGTGTTGCGCGATGCAACAGCACTGCGATCGTCAGCATCATCGTCCTCCTCATCAACGTCATAGTCGCAGTGGTTGTCTTCATTTTCCACAGTGGAGCCATACAGCCGAGAATCTTTTCAAACAGCGAAAGTAGGAGATTTTGTGAAAAAAATTATCCTTGCAGATGAACAGTAAACACCGGAAATGTATTCTTGAGTCTTGTGCAAGCCAAGAAGTCTGAATTGACAGAAGATGTGTACAATGTGCTGGTAAAAGATACTTTTTCGCGTAGCCCAAGCTACGATCCTTGTTAGTTGACCTAGGAAAAATCAGTAGAACTCCAATGGGTCTGAAAAATCCCGGTCTCCTATATATTCTGAATCTTCTTTCAGGCACGATTCTCATTTGCAATCCACCTGTGCGATGCATTCGTCTGTAAGAATGGTCACATATGCTCACCTACTTACCGAGATCCCAAGTTCGGCGAACGGCAGGTAGGCAACATGCCGTGACTAATGTAATTGAAAGGCAATTTCATAATATCAATTTTGTCAATTCGCTATAACATACCACACATAGTATTCCTTTTGATGTCGTCCCACATATACGAGCATAATATTATTGTTATTATTTCCTCACAAGATGTTTTCTGCACTTGGTTGCCTGTTTCGTGATATTTTGTATCTTCCACTGATTTCGTTTAAGTATCTTTGGCGCTGTGCCCTGCACATTCGTTTGTTGTCGACATGCTGAAGTGTCTTGAAATTTGCAACCTGATGCTGAATTTTCTTCATTATTTGCCATCTCGTGGTTCGCAAAGTCGACTGGATTTCAATTTTGAATCCCCATCCTCCCTATCAACCGCCCAGGGGGACAGACAAATATGATCATCACTCATCTTCCCGATGTTATGCTTTTCTTTCCATACAACCACAGGACTTTGAATGTTCTTTTACTTGCTTAAGTTTTATTTTATTTTTGGTTTTATTTTTTGTCTGTTAGGTACGATAAGATTGCGCAAAAAATGACGAATTCAGCACTTTTAAGAATATCAGCATGGTCGTGTCTTGCACGTTCGTCATTCAGAATAAGAAATCAGTACAATCTTCTTTTTTGTGCTGTTGCGCGCAATTCAACGCCAATAAGAAGGTGGTATTGTTGTCTTTCGAGCTACTGGGATCGGATTTCTGTTAAAAGATGTTTTGTGCATGAATATTTAGACGTAAAGACTTTAATTTGGGTCATTTTGATGGTGAAAATAAGATAAGCAAACAATCACGTTATTGTTACGCAAGTTGTTTTTCAGTTTTCGAGTGGAAATGTTTCTACTCAACATTAATATGCAATTATAGGTAACGTTCTTTTTGTAAGGACGAGTGTATTGACTTATAATACTCGCATAGATATGACTATCATGAAACTTATCCTGTTACACATAATGTTCACAAACCAAATGATTGATTCGGCAAACAACCATATCCGAAAGCGGATCCTTCAAGACTTCATCCCTTTGAATATTATTTCAGCTCTCAAACTGAGTTAAACTGATCTTTATCTCTGTGAAACTTCCGACCAGTATCCCTCGGTAAAACTATGTCAGCTATAGGTCCTACTCATAGACTCGCGCCAGCTGGTGCTACCCTACTTTGGTCGCTCCTTCACCGTCTTTCCAAGGACGACATGAACCTGAGCAAATGTTTTCGGTCACAACTCCGAGCCCTCCTAGACACTAACAGCTATTACAAATTGTTTTCTGTGGATACTGAAAACTTCTAATGATTTATCCGGTCGGTCCAATAAAAAATATCGAGCATAAGTTTGCATGTACATCTTCTAGATAAGCATGTCTTCCAACTTGTGGTTTGGCAGCATTTAACGAGAATCCCTGCTTGGATTTCGGGCTATACTCCTGTTCGTGTAAAATTTCTGCACACTAGCTGCTAGGATTTCGATCGGTAACATACTCTGTATCAGGCATTACTTATCTTTCTGTAGCCACCATTTACGCTGAATGACTTATGCTTGGGGCTAATACACCACACACTGTTGCGTGAACGCGCAAAAGAATGGTAATCCGAACGCCTGTCACGTGTCGAGATTATGACAAGGAGATCTCACATGGCTGAAAAGTACTTAAATAACAGAACTGAAGTATTTAACGACCAAAGGGCTAGGAGATCTACCTGGTCTTGTGGTACAACAGCTAAGACAATCTGTAAACAACAGCACAGTATGCGAGGAGCTAAGGGCTCAAGTAAGTAATAGAATGGGCCTCAAGTAAATAATAATATATTCTTTTCTTCTCTAAATTCGCCTTCTTCTCAATTTTCACTGCTGTATTTCCAGATTATCTGTTGATGTTAATACTTTAGTTTAAGGCAAGTGCATTTCAAGTTTAGCACTTCTCCGTTCATAACAAAATAGGGTCCTATGATGGATCCCTGCAAGACACCTGTCACAACTCTATAATGTTTCAGTCCTTGGCTGGAGTTACCATGGTGAGGTTTTAAATTCACGGAATGGAATCAGGTGATTAGAGGTCATCAAGGTAGTGGTAACGCGTTCAGTAATTTATTTTCAGTATGAATAGCAAGTTTTATCTAAATCGATGCATTAATCCATGAACTATCGTCCGTCCAACATCTCAATTTAGAAATATGCAGTGAGAATCATGAGAAAAATCGAGTATCGCGCCGTTATCAGTCTCTTACAAACACAGAAAAGTCAGTCAGAAATTCGGAACAAACTGGCGTCTGTTTATGTGCACTTTTAGCCGAGTAAAACCATAGCTTATAAGTGGCACTTGAAGACGACCCACGGTCAGCACGGAAAATCGAATTGACAATTCCGGGAACGATTCAAAAAGTCGAAAAATGAGTATTGAAAGATGCTTGACTAACGAAAAAAAGATTGCCGAAATCGTTGGAGACCACTTTTAAAAATTTTGAAAATTCTTCGCGATCATGTTGGCATGACAAATGTCAACGATTGATGGCTGCTAAGAATACTCGCGCCGCCTATGAAAGAAACACCGCGCAGAGGGTTCCTACGTACGTTCCAGAGGAAACGTACGTTTTTGTACCTCTTTAGCGTAGAGAAGAATGGACTACTGAATCGAATTGTCACTGAGACGGAACTTGGGTTTACCATGATTAATCTGAGTCCAATCAGGACTATTTGGAGTGGCACTTAAAGGACACATCACCACCCAATTGGTTGAAGGTGTCACAGGCGCCAACAGGTCATAAGAGATCCTGAAGAGATGAGAGATTACAAAGATAAAAGCGTCTCCATACCCGTAGGATACGACACTTCAATCATTCAGAGGTTGAAAGAATATTTCAAAGAAAAAAGAAGCGGACAATTAACCCAAGGTTTCCTCCTTTTTCACGACCCAATTTGCCTGTTCACTAGTGTCGGGTTGCGTTGGTTATCCTGTACAAAGTGGGCTTCAATATTCAGTCCTGGCCAGGCTCCCAGTGATTTTTATCTGTTACAAAAGCTCAAAAAAGATCATCGTGTAAGGGATTTTTCAAGCAAAGATCTGAAAAATATATGAGAGTAGCGGGTGAATATATTGCAAAAGAAAAATTATTATGTTTTCTTTTATTCTGACTTCATACCCTTAGTTCTTCGCACTAAGACACGCCCCCTCGTATATCACAACGCTCTCTACAGCCTTGGCCAAAACTCCCGCCATATTTTTCAGCTTCATATTTTTCAGCTTCATATTTTTCAAGTTTGGGAAGTACAGCGGGCGCAGAAAGATCCTCAATTCAAGCGATTTCACTGTGTCTTCCACTAGTTTCACTTCTTGCCCATCCCCGCCTTTTATCGATTAATGCGCGGTTATTATAGATAGCGCGTTTATAAATTTATCATTTGTTGACGATAGCGTTGTCTATGAACGGTTCCGCCGTGCTTCAAGATCATAATACATAATAACACTCTGGTTCCACATGACAGAGCATGGTCTTCCTCTGAAGCGATTTGGCCTTGTTGTTGAAAGACCGGCTTCGCCGATTAAGTGCCTCGATTTTTCCGCTTCGCGTTTACAATATAATTATATTTTTCGTCACCCGACACACATTGATACAAAAATGATTTTTTCGGCCTTTCGTCACAAGTGACAGCAATTTTCCATTTGACATTCATTCAAATCGTGTTGAACCCATTTCTTGTGTTTATTGATCTCACTCATTGCATGTAAACGTCCGCTGATCGTTTCCTGTGACAACTATAATGCTTCTGCTAACTGCCGTTGAGTTTGAGGTTAGTCGTCATCCAATAACTCCTGCAATTCCTCAATTTCACATTATTTTGATCTACTAGAGTTATCACTGTCTTTCACATTGAAATAAGCACATTTGAATTGTCGAAACCATGTCTCAAATGTCTTTATTGATGCAGCGTCTCCACCACATGTTTGTACCAGCAAAGGATTGACTTTTAACATCATTTTTCTTAAGGTTAAATCGGAAAAGCAATGCGTGCGCCAAATGCTCTGTTTCAGGCACAAAATTTGACATGCTTAATCAACAGGATAAAACAAAAACGCTAGTTTTGGCGGACTTCAACTTGTGTGTGTTTGTTGCTAAATGCCAGACAGCGCCATTTCTCAGTAAAACCGTCAAACACTTTTACATACATCGGGTAAGAAACCGCTTCACAAATGAATTTATCAAGGAGTATAAATAAAGGCCATACTAGAAGCCAGATCGTTTGTTCGTGCTTCGTTTATCGGCAAAACATCTGCCACAGTAGCTACTGAGCTGTCAGAAGAGTTTAGAGAGAAATTCTTCTCCAGAACAGCAAGGAAATGAAAAATAAGTTCGACTAGAATGAGCTGTACATTGTTCCTAGAAGTTTTAGAAATCCAATATATTTTCATCTAAAAGCATCATATCAACGCAGGGATACATGAATTTTATGTTATGCGCTATTTTCAAGAATAAAATGTGTTTTTAAGAAGTCTACAACTTTCAGTTCGCAACACTGATGTTACGTATCGTGTGACAGCTGTCATGCGTTATATGGTTAGTTTGGTTTGCTATTTTATCATGAAAAGATTGACGACTGAGCAACGTCTGCAAAATGTTGCAGATTTGTTTCGAAAAAGAACATCGCGTACTCCGTCAATCTCATGGCCGACATAATTGTCCATCAGAGTACTTAAATCGATCAACCATGGATCGTTTCTGGGCCACGTTTACACTTTTTGATTACACGGATCCATCTAGACGTCGTACAGTGCGTAATGAAGAAACCAGAGCGTAGTATTTATGAAGACCCATTGAGTCCATTCGACATCGTGCTAAACAATTAAGCCTCTGCATATTCACATTATGAAAGATTAACCGCTAGAGTCTTGGTTTGCGGGCTCACCAAATCCAACTTGTGCAAGAATTGAAACCGAAAGACCACCGGGAACGGCGTAGATTCAATAAATAAAACTGTAGATCCCCAAATTTCATAATTAGATTGTTTAGCGAAAAAGCTCATATCTGGTCGAATGGCTATGTCAATAAACAAAACTGCCGCATTCGAGTAATGAGCAACCACAGGCGATTGTTCAAACACCGTAACATCCCGAGAAAGTTACGGTTTGGTGTGTTTTATGGGTCTTCAGAAACGCTACTGTGAATAACATTACGGTACACGGTAACCACTGCAAAGTCATGATCAATGATTTTTTCGTCTCGGAATTGACTCGCCGTAACGCAGGCGACCTCTGGCTTCAACAGGATGACGCGACATGCCAGACAGCTCGTGCAACCATCGACTTATTGAGAGCAGCGTTCGAGGAGCGCGACATTTCTTGTTTTGGAGCTGTGAACTGGCCTGCAAGATCTTGTCATTTGCCACCGCAGGACTATTTCATGTGGGAATACGTCAAATCACTAGGATTTATCCTAATGGCGCTAACTTGAGTTCGTAAGCTGAGTCTGAGAGAGAGAGAGAGCGTTTCCTGCAAAGTCACAATTAAGTTACAATAGTGAGCGGATTTTTTTTGGGATTTATTTTTGGCCCAAAAAATGCAAATGCAATGACAAAGCAATGACTTTTGGTAAAAGTCATTGCTGCACTTCGCTTACAGGCAATTCTTTTTTGATTTAGCGTAGGGGTCACAATCTGGAAATTTTTTCAGGCCAAGGAAATGTACTTTTATAAGTGATTCGCCTTAAAAATTGAGTTTTAAATACAGTTATTTATTTGCCTGTCTTTTATGGCGCTAAACGAGTATGAGATAACAAAGTGGATATTTCATATAGAAGTTACAACTAGTTGTCGCATCGTTCGTTACAGGCTCTCTGCAGGCTCTATTTCGTCGGCAGTTACTTATTGATACACAATACCCCACTATGTACTTATATTCAGTGAAAATTTCATTAAAATCTACCGATAGTGATTCAAATCTTTTGGTTGATGTTCCGTGGAATTACCTTTTAATAAATTTATTCATAATGACTGAGAAGTAACATCGTGAAAACATTTTACCTCCATTTTCACCCTTTTCAATTCTTCAATCAAAACCAAAATTACACGATCTCATCCTTGATTGTTCGTTTGCTCATGTTTCAAAGACAATAGAATCCACCTCAGATGCAAGTAAATAAGAACCCTCAATGACGCTGCAAGAACGGCAACGATGATACCGATGGAGGTTCGTAAAAAGGAATGCACCACAATAGTGTGGAATGGGAAACGGCATATGTGGATGTGAAATACGCAAAATCAAGAGGGGACTCTAAACCGGCGGAAGAAGTGGTTTTTTGTTCACTTGTGTTTTCGCTAAATTATTATGTGTAATTTCGATTAATGAAAATACACGCAATACAAAGAGGGTGATAGCCAAGCCTACTTAGGTTTGGATGACGTTGGTGGAAACAATGGAAAAGTGAGTATGCATTACTGGAACAAGATAGCAAACGCTGTGAAAATTATAAATAAAAATAAAATAAAAGAAACGGCGGCAACGAACGTCGACAAAAACTGGAGGAAAAAATGTTACAGAACAGAATGCACCGTCGATGCATTCAAAATGCAACAACCGTTGAAATAAAAGGTATTTATTTCTGAGCTTACGAATTCCCGCGCTCCTTTTCTTTCCCTTCTTCAGTGGGCTTGGCTATAAAGGGGGCTTGAATATGCGAGGTCGGTTGACGAGATGAAAATGGCGAAAAATGTCGGTTTGCATTTTTCAACCTGTATCTGTATCTGCACTCACATATCGAGCGCTAAAGCATTCATTGCTCAACTGTTACATCAGCTCAAGTATTCCAAGTATTTTTGTTCGTTTGAATGTTAGTTGGCTTGTTTGGCTTTCCTCTGCGGGGCTCGTTTGGTGGCTTGAATTGCTGGTTTAGTTGTTTCATTTCAAACATTTTTTAAGGGCATTGTTTTTGGACCATAATTCTGTTGTAGTGAGGTTTTTCCCTCCATGTCACTTCTGCTGTCTCCCGCTGAAAACCGCACAACAATGAGAATTCCGAGGTAATTAGATATTTCTCAGTTATTCAGGTTCAAGGGTATTTCATCTAAAGCGCAAGAAAAATGTTGGGGTAAGGTAGTCCCGAGGCGCCAATGTAAAGGTTAAGTTGCTCCGGAAGAAAGATGTTCAGCAACACGAATCGCAACATTTCTATTCGGTCTGCAGAAAATGTTACAGCACCCACCTAACACTTCTCACGGCTTAAACCTACAAAAAGCTCCAAGACATTTAAGTCCTATACATATTCCCTGACATGAAATTCTGGAAATTCTCACTTTTCTTCAGCGAAACCAGCTCACATCACGACATCATCCAGACGCGATCACGACGATGTCTTTCTTGATAAAAGTAAAACAAAAGAATAAAACCATTCCATAAACCCAGTCTACTTCACCATTCACCATAGATAATTCGCTAATCATCTTCAGAGAGATCCCGCTTGCGGGCAAAATGGCTGCTGGCAAAGCACGTGAAGTATTCAATCTTCTTTTTCTTGAATTCATCAAGATTTCGCAGGGTAATCAATTAAGAATCTCTCTAAAGGTTGCAAGATCTTTTACGTGTCTGCAGATCTGCAAACAAACAAAAAATAAATAAATCAGAATGTATCTGTTTGGTTAGTAGCAGTTAAAAGCTTCCGGTGTTTTAGTAATTGGCGAGCGAAAAACAAGCAATACAAGAATCTGAGCGGAAATATGTCTGAAAATCAATTAAGAATTAACATCTTTAATCAAGATTAATAGCTGACAAGGCAGGTTTTGATCAAATAAAAACCTAAAATTCTAAAGTAAGGCTAAATGCAGTAATTAATAAGTGTTAAATTAGGTTCGGCTTGTGATTTTTGGTGAAACTACTAAGGACCTCCCGCGGCTTCCATGGGTTTTCTCGCACGAGCCAATTTATTTTAAGATCATCTTATACTGATGGATGTAATAGGCACCATATGAGAGACGCCAGTTAATTTGATAGCTAATAGAAGCATGAAAATTTAACTATCCCTAATTAACCTGACACAAAGCAGCAAGATCCGAAAATATTTGGTTGGAATTGTTCATTTTGAAAATGGTTCAATTATTCTTATTTATCCGCATTATACGAATGTGTTGCGGTGATATGTCTCTTGCTGAAATCAGAGGTTACGAAAATTAGATCGGCCAAAAATTTTGACTTGCGGTTCGAAGAGTAAGTTTTTCAGTACTGAAAAGTATTTAGAAGCGCCCTTCCAAGCTTCCCAAATGAAGGCCTCCCATGAAGGCCCCTTCATGCTCGGTAGTTGGCAACGCACTGTTGCCGCTATGCTTTGCCAATTCTGCGGCACACAGAGGTCACATGTGAAACACAAATTCAAAGCATATTATCAATCTGTGACCCTTTGGTCATGGAATGACGGATGGGTTCTCCGTTTAGTACAAATTCAGAAAATGGCGGCAATTAAAAAAAAACGAATTTTCGCGTTTTTTTCGCATAAAAAGATAAATAATAAATGCAAAAATGTATCTATCGAAAAAACGATCCGTCTTTCCGTGAAGACATATTTTTTGAGTATGCTCTCCAAATTTCAGGTTGATATGTTATTTCCAGTGGTCAGGAGAATGTCAGCCATTTTTTAAAACGTGCTTTCGAAAAAAACACGTTTAAAGTTTTGTAATGTGTTTACACAAATGTGTTTATACTTACCGCTAATCAGCAATGCCTGGTCCATAGGAGCATCCCTCCTCTTGTTCTAGCTGCTCATGTTGAGCCGCTAACATCTCCCGCTGCTCAATCCAGGCCTTTTTTGCTGCGTCGGACACCTGCTTCTCCGCGCGCTCGATCCTTGCTTTGTCCCGTGAATGGACCCAGCTCTCGGTGAATGTGCTAATTCGGACACCCATGACATCCATGGCAATTAACAATGATTCCTCACCTTCGTTGAACATAATCACTGCTAATCCCGTGGCAATATTGGCCACATCTGCGCCGGAATGAATATATTTGGGCGCACGCATCCAAATCATATTATCAGGTGACTCATTACTATTTTGAGTATGAGCACCCAAACATCTTTTGAGCAAATCGTCCGACGACAAGTCTTTGTAAATTGGCTTGATGGCCTTCAGAACAGTGTCACTAAGAGGAGCCTTGTGCTTATATAAAGACAAAGTATCCGACGCTTCAGCTTTACGCCACGTACACCAGATGTTTTCTCCTGGTGGACACTTCTCATCCTGTGGTAATACGTGGCCCATATCGCGTCCTTCATGGCTTGTACAGAATGTGAATTTCGGCGGATAGCAAGGCCATAGTATTTAGTGAGTTCTCCGATCGTTTTATCTGTGAGTTTGCCTGCCCCTTTTCCTCCGAGTCCCTTGGTTCCTTTTTTCATATTTCTCTATTTCGTTCTCATTCTTTTTTCGACGTGACCAATACATTCTTTTTTTTTTTGACAATAACGTCATCATAGGGATTGGCTTCAAGCAATCCCTTAAACGTTTTACTATCACCATCTCCGACGTAAGTGACGTATTTGACTCCGTGCAGTTCTACCGATCGGAGAAAACTTCGGTGATTCCGTCGGTTTCCATCTTTCCTGCGGAACCGACGTGGTTTACGGTGCAAGTTTCCATGTGTGTTTCCTTCCATTCATCGTAACCAGCAGGATCTTCATCTTTTTTTTCTCCCAAAAGCTGCAAGATTGGCAAAACTTCGATTTGACCATGGCGTCGACAACTTTTTTCGTGTGGTATCCAATGAGACTAGTCACGCCAATGAGAGATGAAAATCCCCTCTTTTTCGACGAAAAGAAGCTACGCTGTGACAAATCGCATTGCATAAACTGCTTATACTATTGGACTGCTCCTTTTGGACAGTGATAGAGAAAGCGCAAGCGAATTTATATGTGTATTTCGAGTTAACTTGCCAACTCCAATAAAATTTAAGTTATTTTGGCTGGCATGCAGCTTTAAGCAAGAGCATTAAGTGGATCCATATTGCCAAAAAGAGCATGCAAGAGCTTGTACTGTACGTCAATAATGTCAGTTTCAACAGAAAAAGCGACAAAAGACAAGTAACCAAAACCGGTTGACTTCCACGCATTCGCAACTCTAGCGACAGTAATCTCCAATTTATTCATTGTTCGTCATCAGAATCGAATCCGGTATTATTAGAAGTTTTTATGATTCGCCAATCTCGACTTGAGACGTCGTTGCAACCGGTCAAGAAGTTGAAATAAACACAAAAGCCAATTACGTTCAAGAAACAGCAGTCGAACGTCACAGTGATCAAACGAAGAAACACAAAAACAATAAGCAAAACGCATCTGTTACTACAATCGAAGGGAAGGGCCATGAAGGGTGAATGAGCAATCAACTGTCAAAACACTGTCAGCAAGTATTAACAGACACCAATAGCGGTATTGACAGAACCAGTCAGTTGTGACGTTTAAAAAAGAAACGTTTGTCAATTGCTTAAGAAAATATAAAAAAGATATTCTTAGTGGAGACAGATCTGCAAATGTCAGTAATCCTTTGCAAATTACAAGCAAATCGTATACAGCAAAAGGGATGCTTGACACTTTTTGAAATAAATTTACATCGTACGATCTAGGACTCCGCCTAATTTTCATTTGGCCATTTTGCATTGCTCACTTCAAGATGTAAAAAACACTGATAAGGGGAAAATTGACCTCTAGGGCATAGCAACAATCACTAATTGCTTGACGAATTCGATAAGAAAGGTTAAAACTGGACATCATTCCATCAAATTTAATCTGAGTTTCTGGAAAAGAATGACCTAGTACTAACAACTACTGCGACATTGTCAAAACAACTTATCGTCACTAAATCTTCCCAATATGCCACATGGCAAAATGGAATTTGTGCACATGATAGACGAAGGAATATGTCACCCATCTGGAATTCCTGGGAGATCCCTCTTCATTTGGATCCGAAGCTGGCGGAAGGATAGATACCGTGTGGTGGTTATAGAAGATCGAGCCTTGTAATCATTCCGAGCCATAAAGTGTCATAAGTCAGAAAGATTTCACGCATCATTTGCAGGGGAAACCATATTTTCAACGGTCGATTTCATCTGGCTTATTATCAAGTGTCAGTTGCGGTGCAAGACCAACTGTCATCATACAGTCAAATTCAGTTTGTGTTTCTGAAAAACCCGTTGGGACTCAGAAACGCAGCTCGCACCCTCCAAACTTTCATACACTTCATTCATTTCTGCTTGAACTTCACATTTGTATTTTCAAAACATTTTGGCAATAGAAAAATCCTCATTTTTATCCAAAACTTGAGGAGTTTTTGAAGCGAAAAAGAAATTTAAATCAACTAAGAAAGATATTGGTTTCTGATGCATATTTTTGAAAAACTTGATCATCAATTTCATATTAAAATGTCTGCGGATCATTTGAACAAGGTCCAGTATAAAAAAAAAACCTTTACCCCATTGTTAAGCCACATAAAGTATCAACCTATCTAATCCTGGACGTATGAGTTTTGGTTTTTTGTGGTCAAAAGCACTTATCGCTTTGGTTACATGTTAAACATTGCATCTCTAGACTAGACTCTTTGTTTTGACAGAATTAACTGACCCTGTTGGAGGTGCTAGTCATTAATTTTGAGGGTTTTTGTTTGCGTAATTTCGAGTTCCCTGACTTTACTGAGTTCCCAGGTCAGGAATGCTACAAATTCTACAAAGTTAAATTTTGTTAATAAATTGAAGTATTCTCCAAGTAGGGTATAAGTGATTCTCCAAGTAGGGAATAAGTTTCATAATTTTGAACAAATTGCAAAAACTACATGTATATAGCTCGATTTTTAAATATATTTTGTTTTCTTTTCAGGTAAGTCTCACATAAAAGGATTGACACTTGGAAAAACTGGTGTTCTGCAAGGAAGTCATCATTGGCCTGACTTGTTTCATGAACGCCTATTATCATGCGTCCGATTTCGTCTCCGACTAGGAAGTAGCATCGTTCATTTCTTTACTTCTGCGGGACAGTGCTTTGCGATGTTTTAGCAGGTGCATAGATGTCACTTCCACTAGGCTGCAGATTCTGCATTTTCCATTTGCTTACAGGCCCATTTGCTTGAGATGTCCTGAGAAAGTGAGAATCCTTAGCATTCAATTGTGGATGCCGAAGCATGCTCGAAACTTATACTTGTAACAGTCGTCAAGGAATGACTTTAGAGTAGAAAATTAGAACGCTTTTAAAGTAAATTTCCGGGATTTTCTTTTAAATCCTTAAAATGTACTTCAAAACCTGCCGCAATCTATCTCCTCGTTTTCCTTGAGGGCCATATAAATGAAATTTCAGTTGCCATAAGGGGTTCAAGTTCATCGAAAGCTGTCGAAGCTCTTTCCACTAATTTTTACGCCTGCCCAGTACCCTCGATAACTGCGGGCTTTAGTAGCCCATATGGGGTACCTCACACTCACTTTTTTAAGTATATTAAAGCAACCAGAACTATTGTGGGTATAATCACTGATGATTCAAACGTTTTTAAAGTTGTTTGGCTATCAGATAGGATAGCTATCTGTATAGATTAGTTTTTGTATCCTCTGTCTATACTGAGTTGTGCGCTTACAGCGCTGGATTTGATCTCAATCAGGATGACACTTGATATATTTCCCATCCGTTTTTCCTGTCATCTCTTATGTCAAGGATCCATCTAATCGCTTTCTGTCCTATGAGGTGCATTCTGAGTTCAAGGCTCCACTCAAACCTGACACTCAAATTCAGTTATAAACGTTTGATTATGTCGCCGTGCGATTCGAAGGATATTGCAGGTACTGATTCTCATCACCATGCTCATGTCCTACAATATTAGATACATTCAAATGCGCTTAAAAGTAACCAAGCTATCTCAGAGTTTCACGTTGAATTTGTTCTCTACTAGGTAAAAGATGTTCAAGGATTCAGAGGTCGATACTGTTTTTATCACAAAATGAAGCGGTGGTAAGTTTCAAAAATTTTCTAGGGCTTCTGTTAGGCATTACCTTTCTTCTACTGTGACACAGATAGAGATAGAGTGCAAGCCTTGTCTTTTTGTTTGTTTTTTTTTTGTGGTAGGGAGGTGAAGACTGTTTACGCCCTGAGTGTGGGACTCCCAGACGCAAAATGTTTTTGGACTACCCGCTAAACACCTCCCCTGTCAACCTGAGAACCTAGCCTGGAACCGTTTGACACATTACTTCGGGCTAGACCTCGTGTTCCTACGCCTAGAGGCGCTTTCGCATTATGGGTATCTCTTCTCTAACGGGAAGGACGGGAGAGGAAGTAAGTGCTACAAAAGAGATCCATCCATCCCCGATGCCTCCCAGCGCTTCAATAAAGCTTTTTTTAATGTAAGCACTGGCCGAGCATATTGAGCCTTGTCTTTGTTTTTGGACTTTGTCTGTTCAAGGCATCCCTAGTCGACGAAGAGCTTTCTAGCTCCGCTTCAACACGATTAGTGCGCCTTTGGCTATCATTTCTTGGATCCTTTCTCGCTAAGAATCTGGCCAAGGCATGTATTATACAATTACTTCAGCATTAAAATTGTTGAATAGTTTTTGTTTGGCGTAAGTTACATATTAAACAATTTTTTACTTAAATGCAGGCCCAACACACAACCATCTCTTCGTCTATAGCCCTAAAATGTGAGATGAGTTGAGCGAGTTTTAAAATCTCGACGTTAGAAATTTCGGCTTCATCAAGGTAACATGCTGAAGAATTTTTGTCTCGATGTTGTTCACGCTGGGTTTTTGTGTTCCGATATAATTGCTGTCATAGGATGCGGCTCATAAAAGGGCTGATGAAGCTTGAGTTAAGGTTTCTTTAGATGTCCATATCTTCCTTGTTCCTGGAATATGTTTCAGGTAGTCAAGTAGTCAATTTCTGACAAACGATGCAAGATACCTCTTCCATGCTTTCTATTATTTTTTAAGCCTGCTTTGCCGCATTTCTAGCTCGAGAAGTTTCAATCTGGCCCTTGTTGTGAAGAATCAAGCCAACCGTAGCCAAGCCATTTGAATCCTCCTTTAAAAGATTCCTCTATTTCATATCCTGCAGACTGCACAGCCTATTCTTATTATGTTCTTGTTGAGAGCTTTCTAAGCTTCCTCAGTCAAGGTATACCAGCCATGGGCTGTCAGGGGATAGTCTCATTTTGGTTTCACTTCTATCTGGAAAATTCCTTTTGAAGCAGTCTCCAACCTTAATAATGGCTATAACATAGCGAATATCGGTAATTTCGGGAAAGTTATTGGTCCAACTGAGGCAACCGTTGCTTCGTCAGCGGCCTTTTTGCCGCATCATAGAATGAGTTTTTCTTTTGTCACCATCAAACTCCACTCTGGGTCGTTCGGAATCATCTAATGATATTTTAGCTGTCAAACAGTTTGACAGCAAGATTGACTATATTATTCAGAACAGAAATATTTTTAAGATTCAAAATTTCAGGCGGGTATCAATATTAAACTTACACAATACATTCTTTTAATTTTTTTTCAATTTTCATTTCACGCATTTTTGGGTCATTCAGCAGTTGGATTTATTGTATCAGTTATAATTGACAAAATGGCGTTCGTATTTTTCAAACTGATAATTGATTGAAGTCAAAATATTTGCATAAGAAAATAAAAAAATTGAAGCGTGGGAAAATATGAACAAAATCTCGCCTTTTGCAATTGAAAAATAAAATAAATCTTTTAAGTCGATGTTAATCGTAACCTTTTCAAACTCTGTTGTTTATATTTAAATTAAACTTGATTAATTTCCTTTCAATGAATTGCTCTATATCTGCTTTTGTCTTGTTTTTATCTACGTAACATACACATATTCACACATATGTGATGGTAGCATTTTCATCGATCCGCTTGCGTATCTTTATACCAGTCAGCTTTAATTTTATAGGTTTTATTAATTGCTGAACGTGTTTGTTTTTATGCTGGAATTTTGTTTAAGCGGAAATATAAAATGAATTTTTTCTTTTCGCCTTTTGAATGTTGATGTCGAATTTACCAGTAATGCTGGTTTAGGTATCAAAAACTTTATTGGTTTAAATATTTAACAGATATTTAATTTTCCTGTTATAGCTAGATTAGATAGTTCTCGTAATTTGGATTTCGGGAGCATCAGTTAATATTCATTAGATAGAGAACGTAAACTATTTTGCAGGAATTGACCAAAAAAACCTTTTTGAAGGGTGGTAATTTCCATACTGTCTGTGTGTCAATATATTTCAAAACCTCTTTTCAATTTTGATTTATTCAATTGTTTTAAGGAATTAGTTAAAAAAAACTGCTGTAGACAGATATGATGTACTCAATTTTTGGCAAACTCCTAAGACCTGACTTTTGAAGTCTTTGTGTGATAGATGTTTCAAAGGTCGATAAAAGTGTTGTTTCGTTGTCAATGGGGTGCATAGTTAGCCTTATATTCCTGTGGCGTCCTGGCAGGTTTTTTTGGGGGGAACATAATTTTTTAAAGGATAAGTTAACTCAGGATATCAATTTCATTAAGCTGATGCGCTATGATCCACTTTCACATCTAGTTTAGGTTTGTGAAACTTGATGTTGAAATAGTTCCTTTTTCCAGTAAATATGTAGTTGTATTGATGAAATTGCAATTTTCCGTCTCTTTGATCTGTATACATACCCATCAGAGTGACTGGAAGGGTATCATAGAGAAAGTACCGCTTGTAGCAAGTACCGCTTGTTACAATCGACGGTCTTCTTTCACTTGAATTAAATCAGGAGCCATTTTTTTCGAAGCTTTTTAGGCAATCTAAAACAGAATCAAAAAAGTCCCTTGTTTGATGTAGACCGATGTGTGTCGATCAATCTTTCAAGTTTGGAGCTTCAAAAAATTCTCTAGTAACAAATACAACCAAAGACAGTATCAAATTATCTGTGCAATATCAAATCCAATACCCAATAATGCCATTTATTTAAGCAATCTTTTTCTTAACTTCAGGTTCCGTCAGAAAAAAAAATCTTTACGATGAAACTTGCGAAATTTCTCAAAATGGGCCACTACCTCGGTATCATTGTCGAATTTCTTGCCTTCCATATGATCCCTGTACCCAAAACAGGGAGAAATCGCCGATTCTTAGATGTGACGAATTGGTCGGGGGTTCGCTTGGTTTGAATTTTGACTAGTTCCATGAGTGACAGCCATGTCATTGCTTTGTGCATCACATTCTTAGCATTGTCTTGGCAAAATAGTATCTAGATAGCAGTTTATCCCGTCTATTTTCCTTAAGTGTCTGAAATGTTGCATATTTCAAAACACAACCGTCACCAATTTTTTCACTTTTTGAATGTTATTTTTTTGATAATTTGACTCAAAGTTCCAGTAATTCCATTCGCATTTTTGAATATTTTTGGACTCTGACTAGCTTTTATTCAGTTTTGTCATCTATTAATAACAAATAAAAAAAATTTGACAGCGTTACGTTTTTATCTACGCAAACTTCAGACACATTTTTGCTTAGTGGCCTCCCGAAGTCTTTTTATTTGGTCTGCGCAGGAAGTGCCCAAAATATGGGACCCCCTTTTCGAAGTATTCAACCATATTTATTCCTTCAGCGTCCAAACAAAAAACAGATGTTCTACCATTCAAAAGCGTCGAAAATTTAGGACATAGTATTACCGTTGGTGGTGGTGTGACTTTATTATTTACATAATTTCGTATTATCTCAGAACTTACCTACTGATAAAAAAGAAATTTAGAAGAAAGTTTTTTTTTAAATACTTTAAAACAAGCGCCGCGCATATTGTTACTTAACACACTGTTTCTTCCTTTAAACGAATCCGTTGAACTGATTTTTGATCTCGGGTGTAGTTTCAAAAGGATTTCTTAACCTGATGCACTAAATTCGCTCCATCTCGCTCAGATGTTATTTTTAGCCATAGGACAACGACTTAAAACCGCTGTCAGTCCGGAGGGGCTTCACAGAAAAATGAATAGGAATATCCTTCTGAGTAAATAAACTTAGTTTTGCAAGATAGAGAGTTTAGAAATTAGAAGACATACAGTGGTGGTCATTAAAATAGAGCCATTGGTTGTAACATAATAAAATGTTCGGTGGGAATTGACATAGCTTGCATTAAAGAAAAAAAATAGCCAGCAACAAAATATATATTCCAAGTATGTAAATATAACACAAAGATAGTATCAAAAGCTACTCATTAAAAAAAGAAAAATAATATAATA
Source organism: Stratiomys singularior (assembly GCA_954870665.1). Lineage (NCBI taxonomy): Eukaryota > Metazoa > Arthropoda > Insecta > Diptera > Stratiomyidae > Stratiomys > Stratiomys singularior. The sequence continues at coordinate 108,237,507 of OX940877.1, read as the reverse complement.
AGCAATAGTAAGTAAATTTCTATGGTCATTGAAATAGAGCCATTACATATTTCATTATGATTTCTACAAAATGAAATATTAAATCACATATTTCGGTTTCAATTATTTATATTTGATCAATATTTAGTAGCTTGACCCTTACTTTTGACTACGGCTCTGCAGCGTCGGGGCATAGAATCAACTAACTGCTGACACCGTTTGGTGGCGATGGACGCCCATTCCTTTTGAACAACCTCCCATAATTGTGCTTTCTTGCTTGCGTTGTAATTGCTAACAGCACTTTTTAATTGTTGCCATAGATTCTCAATTGGATTGAGATCGGGCAATTGAGAAGGCCACGGTAAAACCGACAGCTTATGATCCGCGAAAAACTTTTTTGCCCTCCTAGATGTTTGTTTCGGATCATTGTCTTGTTGGAATGTCCATTTTAATGGCATATTATCTTCAGCAAACGGGAGCATAGCATTTTCGAGTATATTAATATATTCATGTTGATCCATATTTTCCTTTATCCAATAAATTGGTCCGATTCCGTACCAAGAAAATGATCCCCATAGTTTTATGTTCCCTCCTCCATGCTTTACGGTTTTTTTTGTGTATTGTGGGAGGAATTCTTTGTTCGGAGATCTTCTAACGTAATTTCGACCATCAGAACCAAATAAATTTATTTTCGTTTCATCCGTCCATAAGATATTCCTCCACCGTTTTAGGCCATCAACACCATCTCAGTTGATATGGTCAGAAGCAAACTTAAGCCGGTTTCTAATATTTCTCTTAGATAAAAGAGGGACTTTTCTGGCAACTCTTCCATTTAAACTATGCTCTTGAAGTCTTCTGCGAACAGTACGTGCACTTACGTCAAGATTTAATTCACTCTTTATGCTTTTAGAAGACTTAAACGGATCTCGTTTTGAGGTGTGAGCAATGAGTCGATCAGTTTGGGAAGTCATTTTTTTGTTTGCTCCACGATTTTCCTCAATTTGGTTAGGTTTGAATGCATTTTCAACCATTTTCTTTGAACAGCCTACAATTCTAGCTATTTCACGTTGAGATTTGCCTTCGTCCTGTAATGTTAAAATTTTTGTTCTTTTCTCCAAAGAACAATGCATTCCGCGTCCCATTTTCCATAAAATTCGACAGGGATATATCCTAAATTTGATATTTTATTTATAATAATCACTATTACCTAATAGTACAATTGCAAAAAGGCTGACAATAATTTCCTTTAAACAATAACACTCGAAATAACCTCAATGGCTCTATTAATCTGACCAGGCAAAATTGACACGTTTCCAGAAAGTGCGTTTCCACGAAATAATGGAAATGCACTTTAAAGGAAATAGTCATAACATTTCGTACTAAACTTATTGTACAATTCATATCATAGATGGCGGAAGAGTAAGTGTATAGATCTGTTCTAAAATTCATACAAGAACCGTATGTAACGTCGTGGCTCTATTTTAATGACCACCACTGTATATAAGCACAAAATTTAAGAGAATGGTAGTGTGCATCTCTCTACAACTTTGTCTCTATCTCACATCTCTAACAAGATTTGCTTGCAAATATCAATGCATCAGGAGAAAAGGCATCGAGTACCGTAAGATTGGGAGTTTATTCGAAGTGTTAGTGCTCTTCAGTGATTACGCTATGATCATTACGACTGACTAGGTTGAGAAAAGAAAATTACCTTCGACGCAGCCTAGAGAACAATCTAAGCCTCTGAAATCTGGCAAATCATGCATTACTATCGCCTGTTATAGAAAATTTGAGTCATTGCGTATGAATACGAAACATAAAAGAATGTTAACGGGTAGCACTCCGTATCCTCGACTCTATCTCCAACAAGGTTTGCTTACAAATATTAATGCATCTGGAAATTTAGAGTCGAAAACCGTTAGATTGACAGTTCGATTGACGCTTTAGCGTTGCCTAAGGTATTCTTTAAGACAAAAATTTCCTTATTATTTGAAAATGAGTCGGTCTCGCGACACTCATTTTACTCTCGCGATTCGCGATCAAACATCTCCTCTGATTGACACCAATTGAAAATCTAACTGCACTGCTTAAGTTAGATGACACTTTTAAATCTTCCTGAAAAAAGGAAAAGAAGGAAAAAAATAGATGACACTTTCTGTGTTTATTTTATTGCCTGTAAGCAGAGATGCAATAAGTGAATATTCTGCTCCAAAAAATACTTGATAAACATAAAATTATGGGGCAGGATATGAAAAAAAACGTGGTGCGAAATTTTTCATGGTGTGTAGCTTCGCGTTTTAATCAAACATCACTGACTTATAAAAACATTATTACAAAAAGTATCACAGACTTATTGCAGTCCTAGCAGCAAAGAGGGATCAGAAGAATCTTCGCCACTTATTGGTATCTGAAAAATACAGGCATGTAAATGCACCTCTTTCCAAGCCGTTTTGACGTTTCGCTCATAAGTACCAGCGCATCGTAAACAAATCACACTTTTTTTTAATTTAATCACTTGCCATAAGCTCACTTTCACAATCCCTTCAACTACTGAAGATGGTCTTTCTGCAAGTGTCCGACAAGCATGATATATAACTTTTTCTCGAAATACTGAAGATCAACCGGTGAAATTGCAATTTTTTCCGATACTATCTATATCTGGTGACATAAAACGTCAAACTCTCATACAAAGTTTCGCGACGAGTCGGCCTACATACGGTCATGGGTGTATGGGTGCGAGTGCAGATTTCTAGGCCTAATATAACGTACGTAGTAATGCCCCGTAGATCGTAGATCGTCATCCTGAAGGTGTTTTTCTTGAATTATATTCAAATGTAGGACAAATTGCTAGTTTATTTTGACAGAAAGTCAGTCTAAGGTAAAATAATGGATTGTAAACGCTAGATGGTGAAAACTTGATAAAAAGAGTGATAAACTCTTGTTTCTCTTTAAATGAAAAGATTGATAAAAACGCTCACTGACTGGACTGCAAAAACGATAACTATTGGTATACCAATTTCTGAAATCTAGACCCTGGATACTAAATCACTTTTTGTTTTCTTAAGACTCAAATATTCATTATTTAATTACTCGTCATATTGATGAAAATGATAACAAAATTGAATAATTAATAAACTCATTATCATAAAGGAAATGTGTGACGAACATGAAAACATGAAACACGTTCGTCCCATTTTATGTTCACTTTTCTTTAACAAATCTCCGACGTATTGCTCCGCGCTCAAAGTCGCGGTTGGGCTGTGGTCCATCACACATCTCTGACCAATCGGACGATCTGCCAACAAAAAGAACCATTGCAATGCAAGAACAACAACGAAAAACGATGAAAACGGGACTTGCCATCCACCATCCTATCATAGATAGTTATTGCCAACAGATCGCACATTAATTAAGTACCACTTCGAGTTGTCGCTTATAGATATCATATGTGATCCGCCAAGCAGCATCATGAGGGCTCAGCTAGCAGGGGAAACCGATCGCTGAAAACACCATGTATACATAAATTGATTCATATAATGTAGAGGATCATCGCGATATCTATGATACTAGCACTAGATACTAAGACTTCTATTGCCATTTTTGCTGTCGTTACTTTAGCTGTTTTAGTTGCGACGATCGCGGAAAATGATGCGACTATCTCAGAGATTGTGAATCTTTCGTGGAAGATGGATGAGCAACGGAGGAGTCTATGGAGGAGGTGACCAATCTCCTCGAGACACTGATCGGCTAGTTCAGCTAGCGCAGCTGCGCTAAACACTGGTGCAGAAAACCCTAGAGATGACAATCGAGATCAGGCAATCTTTAATTTTCCAAACTCGTTCTTCTAAAGAAATCGTTGAGAGCTAAGATATAGATGCTAAGATGTCTGAGCGGCCTTCGTTGTTAAACTTGTGTTGACCACGATACTACCAACTACATCAGAGGTCTAATATCATTAGCTAATGATCGTTTAGGATTTTCGTTTTCTCGTTTGTATATTTTCTGTTGGACTTTCTTCTATTCTTTGGCCAATTTGTAAATTTATAACCACTTTGGCCTTTTCTCAAAAAAGATGAATAAAAGATCCGACTAATGTGGAGACGAAGACGAAACCAATATGTGAATATGTTAACGCAAATGTAACGGGAGATTGTGGTGAAATGTTGATAGATCATATTTTATTCCATCAAGCTCTGTGGTGGCTGGGATGCAAGAATATAACACGATGTTAAATGTGGTCAGGCGCTGTGCTGGTTTCTACACTGAAAATTATTATTATTTTATGACCTAACATTGAATATTAATTCATCCCCTTGTAAAACGAATTGGTAATTGTCCATTACTCCAGCAATTCGATGCTCCATTCGCATTGTTTTCAAGTATCTTTCATCTTAAGCTTTTCCAATTATATCTTTTTATTAGCGTGTTTTGTGAAGCGTACACTAAAGAAACAATTACAGATATTCCTGGCACTTGAGACGATCTTTGAATCTACGGCTCATTAGAAAATTCATCAAACAATCGTTGTGTTTAACAATGACTGATGCATCATCGTTTATCTTATCTGTGTATCAAATTCCTCACATATGAACGTTTGTAGATACGATGCTGCATGAAAAGATCGCGCGACAAGATCGTTGAATATTTTTTTTTTCTATTTCGAGTTCAACAGATACATTAAATATATGTGAATTAGATTGTATAACGGAGCCCAAGTTCTATTTGAATTTTCTATTAGTATGCCATTATATTAACAACACCTGCATGATTAACAACAATGATGATACCAATGTTTAAAGTCGTTAGACAAGTTTGGTGAAAAAGCGGCTTTGAATCTGCGATTGTTCAATAATGGTCTTGTGGCCAGATAAATCAGATTCTTTCTTGGATTGCTAGAATGGTTTTTTGTTCGGTCTCCTTGTAAATAGGCTTTAATCGGAATTTCTTTGAATTGTTATAATGGCGCTTGTGGTTTTTAGCTGAATGTTATTTTTAAATTTGGATCAGTTTCGTGTTTAGAATTTAGATTAATAATTTGGGATTTCACGGAATAAGACATTTAAATAAACATAGAATAAATGGTAAATACATGTATGTATCGCAGGATATCCTTGTTCTTGATTTGCTAATTTTCAGCTCCTGTATTTACGAACAGTGGTCCAATAAAAAGAGCTGATTCTTTGATACGAACTAACGATAAACGTTCAATAAAAAGGTTAGAAAGGAGTTACTTTCATTTTATTTTTGGATTTTTCGTCAATTTTTTTTCATTAAACACTTGCTTTTTTCAGTTGCTTAGAGATGCCAAAATTAAAGCTGGTGTTACAAGCTTCACAGCAGCTTTTCGGGTTAAAACTTACCAATATGCGAGTCTGAGTTAGAATTGGATCTTTGCAAAATCGAATAAAATTCACGGAATGTGTCGAAACTCATTAAAATTATAAAGCGAAATTATATACCTGTAACATCGCTAAAGTAAAATAAGTTTACATTGAATATCCTAAGCAAGTCATAGTCGAGCTACTTCCATGCAGATACATTTCACAGTAACTACTATATAACCTACTCAATGGATAGTCAGGACATGGAAATATTGTTTACTCAAGCTCCTCGCGCGATCCCTTAGCAGACTCAGAAGAAGGATTACATTGCGAGGGCTAACCGAATTGCTTGATAACCTGAAAAACACCAAAACAACGGACCGGGATAATATCCGTAACATAGCAATGAAAAACCTTCCGAAAACAGCTATTGTTTTTCTCTTTCCCGTCTAAGGAATTCTTACTCGCTTAGAATTTGAATACTCCCTAAGAATTCCAAAAATAAAAAGGAACCAGTATTAGTCTTCTACCCATTCACAAACCTGCCAAAAATGCCCAGCTCCCTAGCAACTTTATAGACCAATAAGTTGACTTCCAGGGCCCGGTTAATTGCTGGCGAAAATAAGCCTAAATGAATCAACACGGTATCCTATATTACGACCAATTTGGTTTCAGGCATGAGTATCGACTGAGCATCAACTATGCCGTGTTAACAAAAACATAAGAAGTGCACAGCAGGATATTGTTCAAATTGATATTGACAAAAGCATTTGAATCTGTATAGCACAGTGGCCTAGTCTTTCAACTAATCCAACTAATCCAAAATTAACATTTTTTTCCAAAATTGTTGTAATTATTATTTACGCCTTTTTAAACAACCGAAAATACTCGGTCAAATTCCAACCTTATCTTGCCTAAGTGCCTGCAGTTGCCTACTTTTTAATATATATGATGATATGCCTCATATTCAGATGATCATTGTCACTGTATTTTCTTGTGATCTATGATCATTTCCTGCGATCCTAGGTTTACCAATACTTCTTTCAACGGAAATCAATAATCAACTTTTCCCACAGTCAATCGATCTTCTTCACAAAGAAAAGGAATCACAGTTACCTGCTACTTACTCCAGAGATATGGCTTTCTTAGATCATAGAATTCCTTATGCCATACAAATAAATTACGTAGATATGCCATATCTACCATTATGCCATACAAATTAATTACCATATCTACCATTATGCCATACAAATTAATTACCATATCTACCATTATGCCATACAAATTAATTACTCTAGACAATAAATTATCTTTCAAAAATCATATCAAGAGTGTTTTTTCGAAGTATAGAACTCTAATTGGGCAACACTTTAAATGATACGTTGGATGTGACAGCTGTCAAAAACGAAACGGTTCTGTGCAAGAAATCCATTCCGCACTTCGTCAATATTATGATCAATATAATTGTCGATCAGAGCAATCAATTCGATTAAACATGGATCGTTTCCGGACCACGTTTACTCTCGCTGATGATACGCATTCATCTAGATGACATACAGTGCGTAATAAGGAAAATATTTGTAGAGCAAAGTGCCCATTTGACATCGTCCTCGCCAATTAAACCTATACCCATCCATATTATGGAAGATTTTATGAAAGGATCTTCATTTGCAGGGTTATCCAACTCATGCTGGAATTGAAATCGAACGACCACCAGGCACGTTTACGATTCAGTGTATGTGCCCAAAAACAAATTGCTCTAGCTCCCGAATTTGAAAAGAAAATTTTGATTAGCGTTGAGGCTTATTTGGTGTGCTTTATGGGCCGGTGGAATCATTGATCCATATGTCTTTAAAAATGCAACTGGAAATACGATTACAGTTAATGGTGACCGCTATAGAGCCATCATAAATGACATTTTCATTCGACAATTGACTCGCTGTAATGCAGCAGACCTTTGGTTTCAACAGAATGAATCGACATACCATACATCGACTTATTGTGAGAAGCATTTGATAAGAGCATAAATTCTCGTTTTGAACCTGTAAAGTGGCCTGGAAGATCTTGTCATTTAACACAGCTGGACTCTTTCTTGTACGTCAAATCTCCGTTTATTGGCGATTTGGAAGGCAGCATTTCCCACGTTACTGGCAAGATACGGCCCAAAATATTGGTTAAAGTTGCCGAAAATATTAGGTGCCAAATATTAAATGCCAAATCAAAAGTTATCATTACAACCCTAGCTAAACCGGAAATCTAAACGTGATACTTTGAACCGAATTATTATCCTTAAAATGGTGGTTGTATCTGTAATCCTCTATGGAGTCTTTGTTTGGAGTCAATCGTGAAATGTAGTCATTTCTGAAAATCCTAGCTCAAAGTCTCAGTTGGTGGTACAAACAGTTGCCTGGAAATGGTCCTCAACAAGATAAAATGAAATAAAATGCTACGTTGACTAATATGAATCAAGGATGTAATGAACCACATCCGATCCGACATTAAAAACATGTTTTAACTGGTTTCCTGCCCAATGTATCACATATGATACACATTTTTGATACATATATTTTGAATTTTTGAAGGAATCTTAAGATATCAAAAAACCTATCCTCTGGCATAGTGGCTGTGAAATATTTATAATACTTTTTTTTTGATCCATTTGAACTCAACTTAGATTCTATTTACTTGAGACATAATAACTAATAATACAACATATCCTTTCATTTTATTCACAGTTACGAGAAACCATATTATGGTCCTTTTATATGTACTACCTTACAAACTAACTGTTAACCCAACCTAACTAACGCAAACTAGCCGTTTCTTCTACAATCATTTTCCAAAAAATAAAATCAGTTAGAACTTGGTCTGTCACTTTCAATGTTGTTTTTGGATTGTTGTCAAAAATAGACTTTGGTATTTGTTCGATGAAAGATTCACTACCGCGCAATAAAATCCAGTTGCGTTTTGACGTTTCAGTCTTACTTCATGTTCGTCGCTATCGCTTTCCAATTCATTGTTGTTGTCAACGTTTTCACTAAATAGTCCACTGTATGCATTGTTATCGTCATCATCATCCGTGGCGGCACAGTCCTGTCCAAGCGGGTCATAAAGATTAATCCTCCAGGGTGAACCTTCTCTCATCGTCGCAGTTCTGCAACCTCATTCTCCAGTTGATAATTCCACCAAACATTCGCTGTGAGTGCTTATCGTGTCTATCCATCGAACCCTCGGTCTCTCCGTACTCTTCAACGTCTTTTTGAGCCGTCGGTTTTCTTCCATTCTTTCTAAATGTGCCGTCCTTTTAAGTTTGCATACCATAACGCAAGTAAATAGAGGAGGTTCGTGGAGTAATTCATACAACTCATCGTTTCAACGCAATCTCAAATCAGAACCTTCTTTCACTCTGCACTCTACGTTCAAATATATCCTCTGCTTTTGAGGACTCGCTCGTCAGGGTCCATACTTTACTTTCGTTGGAGCTTTCTTGCGCACTTCAGCCATGAGTTAAGTTTTCGCTTTTTTAACTCTAAGACATTCGGTTCGCTTCAGATTCTAGACTCAAAACTCTAGAAAAAAAGAAGGTTTTTTTGGCAACTGAAAAAGGTCATGCCATTATGTTGATATCATCAGTATATGCTCCTGATTGTGTGAACTTGAACATAAGTTTACCAGTGGTTTAACCGATGACCTTTTTCAGCGCAATATTAAAGAGCATTGGGTCAAGTCCATCCCCTTCTTTCAAGCCTGATTCCATTTTGGAGCTGTCTGTTAATGCTCCCTTTACATAAACCTGGGACCTTGTGTTGGGCATTGTATCTTTAACTGTGCGAACAAGTTTTACCAAAGTAAAGAATTATTTTATATAGCGCATCTTCGTCAAAACTTCCGTATGTTCACTCGAAGTCTACTAAAAGATGGTACACATGGTTGTGATATTCCCAGAAACCTTAGAGTACGTGCTTAACCGCGAACATTTCATAGTTTGTAGATTGTCCACTTGTATGACAGTCTCCTATAATACTTTCATGGTACGGGGTAACGTTTTTTTCCATGATTTTGGAGAGAATCTTATATGAGGTAATCAATAACGCGACGCCTCTATAATTTTCACATAATAATTTGTCTCCTTTTGTGCAAAGAATCAATAATACTTTTTCGCCAGTCCTATAGGAGATGCTACTCTCACCATATTTTGCAAGTCAACGCTGTAGATAAGGGTCCTAAAAGGGAACTCCCTCTCTTGGCGGGAGATTCTTCTGGAATTCTATTAATTAAAAGAGCCTTATTTTTTCTGAGATCAAGTACTGTTGCTTATCTCTGTTTGATGCTGAGACTATGTTCTCTTGTTCTGCTCCTGGAACTTTCACCGCTTTAATTGTTGCTAAGGCGCTGTGAATAACTTCTTGGAATATTGCAGCCACCTGTTTTTGGTTTCGACTTGGTTGCCTATGAATGATCCTTGCACACTTGTGCAAAGACATGTTCGTGGATTGAAGCTTTCTCTCAGATGTTTGAGGCAATGAGGTATATGCCGAACAGTGTTCATTCAGCGTCGGATCTTCGTCTAACAGTCGGATCTTGAAGTTGATGTTCAGTTTTTTGACAAATTTTCTTGACCATTCGTTCTAGTGTTAGGGTGTATTTTCTTCCCCGGGGAGCGTACTCTACGCAGGTACGCCTCGTTCTTTTCCTTTCTTCGGTACCAGTTATATTCCGCGTTTTCTTTGGTTGATGCCCCAAGACCTCTTCGGCTGCTGCTGTTTCCGCCTTTCTGAATGTCATGGTATTGACTTCATCATAGCCTTCCTTCTACTGCGAAAGTATCTTGATACGATTCTTTCCCGCTCACATGTAAGTGGATGTTACCAAGCGTTCGTTTATCCTTTTGAGCTGGTATCTTGGGATTACTTTTCTTTCTTGTTGTAGCTCTTGGAGCTGCAGCATCAGAACTTGACGCTTACGAAAAAGTGGTCAGAATCGCCGTCAACGCCGCGTTATTAACTCACGTCGAGAGCACTAGTGACCACTGGCTTTGATTTGATAAAATATGTCTTACTCCGGGATGCCCACATCCTCTTGTGGATATCTCGGTGCGGGAAATGTGTTGAACTTATGGTAAAGCTTTTGTAACAGGGAAGCCTATCAGACAATGTAGTTTCTCGCTGGTCCCTGCATGGGAGCTGTGTCCTTTGCTGTGCCCTCTATACTTTGTATCTCAACTCAGTTTTTCACTGAAAACAATGTAAATGTCTTTAGACGGCAAAGCATCTAACGCCCATTCATGGGTACTATAATAATCGTCCTTGATTCTCCCCTGCTTGTCTTCAGAAGGCGCATGACAGTTGATCAGAGAAACATTCAAGATGATTGTCTTAATACCAATTGCAACGATCTTTACGCTGACTGGTTTAGCATCGGTAACAATTTGTTTGAAAAGGTTGTACACTGTGAAAACCACTTCAAGCACATCACTTCCTTGCGATATTCCACTTTTACAAAGAGTGTGCATTGGCATTTAATTTTTTTTACGTAATCAAGAAATTGTCGCAATGCACCAGGTCTGTTCAATAGCCAGACGTACCAAGATCCAAAAAAATACTCCTTGATGCCAATGGTGCCCCTAGGCAAATCCCCTTGGCGGAGTTCACTGTTATCATACAGCTGTAACTTTACATCATTGCAACTATCATTTTCGCCGTCACAAAGTCGTTTTTTCTACCTTAACATAACGTACAACAAAAACTAAGGATAAAAAGAAAGACAAATCGAATTCACCTTATTTACAACTGTAAGGTGACATAAACAAATATCAGGCGATTATTTAGGGACCACAAAGCGACACCAGCGCACCTAGTATGCTGTAGCCGGAGATAAAATAGATCAATCGTTACCTTATCATGCAAATGTCAATGCGGGCAGACGTCGCCTGTAAACGCGAATTCTAATTTATTCGAGATTATTTTATAATGAATAATATATGTGTTTGAAACACACGTTATTATCGTTAACTTTTGTATTTATTTACCGTGCAAGAGAACTCCATTTAATATGCCATAAGAATCCATTTCACTGCATCTATTCCAAACACTCCCAAGTTGTGTGGAAAATGGTTATACCAGTCATAGCAATCCTTTAATGTCGTGTAATAAAATTCGAATTTGCTGGTGGAAAGCGAAGAAAATCTATTCTTAGAACATTTGTCTAATTTTCATCTATATATAGACAGTAAATAGCAAATCATAAATTTATTTACTACTCCTTGACAACGTAAAAACAATGTTCATTTTCATCGCAACTTTGTTACTCGTATATTGTCAAGGATGCAAAATGATCAACCCCAACCAACGCCAGATCATAAGAAAACATATGAAATTGTTCTTTCAGTTCTTAGTTTTTCAAAGTTTCTTTGTTTAATGTATCCAATTATTGTTGCGGCAATGCCGGTCGAAAATCTTTTAAAAGTCTAAAAGAAAATCAAACGAAAAATATAAAGAAAAACTTTCTACGTTTGTCCAAGGTTGTTAGCTGATTCGTAGACTACTTTGGCTTCGGGCCAACACATTTATCTTGTTCCATTAAATAACAGGAGGCTTAATCAAACCGAGAGTGATCCTCCAAAATGTTCTGACTATGCAACGTGAAATCCTATGTCCCACGAGTAAATTTGCTGTTTCGGAATTGCGTTAAGGATTCGTAGGGAAACTCCACATGATATTGCTGCTCGATTCGCCTATTCCGGGAGTGATTTATTGACTATCGTCTGTTCTCAGGAAAACAATGTTTATAAATTGTTGATGAAATAGAATACAATATTTATTTATAGTAATTAAATTTTTTTCGTAAATCTGTGTAAGCAATAGCTTGTGGATTTTCTTTTTCGATTTTTTTTTTCCTTCCTTGAGAACGATTGTCAACGTATCCTTTGGATGACATCGTAGCTCAGCAGTTCTTTGCCAATATAAGGCGCCTTATTTCATTTTTCCTTATAGGGTCTATGCTTCTGTTCACGTCATTTGTGATTACTGCGTTTGTCTTGTTTCTGAACGTATTTATTTAAAGTTGAATCATATGAAACAGCATGAAAATTCCACCGAAATCTTCTTCACAAAATATGTTTAACGTCACTACACGAAAAATGTTTTTCCTTTTCGTAATCGCGAAATGAACGTGAAAGAAAAACACACATAAAATAAATCACACTTTGTGGCCCCATCGGGTATTATGGGGTTGGGAAAGTAGTTGACGTGGCAGTAACACGAACGAGTGTGTCTAAAGGAAATGAATGGAAAAAAGTGTCTTGAAATTTTCAAATACCATTTATTTTACTCAACGTTGATGTCGGTCAAAGGATGCTAAAATTAAATTGATGAAATTTAAATTTGTCTAAAATTCTCATGAGAATATTTCTTTGATGCGAAAGCATCCTTGTTCACGATGAAATTGAACTACTTCTGGAAATGTATGTTTTGAACTTTTATAAACGGAATTGGCTTGGCAGTGATAAGTTCTCAGTTCATCCTGACTAATGGCCCCTAAGGTTTAATAAAATAAAAATGATTTTAAGCTGAAATAATTACTCATTCGCAATGCTTCTGCCAGCCTTGATTGCGTCCTTAGTAATACACAAATTATCCGTCGGAAAGAGTGTCAGAGATGGATCACAAGATTGACACTTACTTGCTTGAGTCCTTTGCGCCTGCGGTGAAAACACTGAGGGTATTGAAGAACTACTCGGCCGTCAGTATGCCTTTCATCTTGCTATGCCTTTCATCTTGCTCCCCGCTGTATAGTAAGCTGCTGTACAGAAAATAGGATGTTCTTTTGTACATTACAAATCCTGCCGGTATAATATGCTTCCAAATACTGATGATCAACTGACGCTGTCTAAAAACCAAGAGAGTATCACAATCTCGGACGTGAAGCTCTGTTTGAGCACGTGTAGTTGTTTACAGATTCACAATTAAGCTCCTCCTTATATGATCAGTACAGTAAAAACTGCTGGTGGCAGGAGCTCTTGCGCGATATGAACAGTGTGACAACTGGGCTATAAGCTAATAATTCAAAAGCTTGGCGCCTCGTGAGGGTCGTGTTTTCTTTAGCCGAAAATGATGGAGAAAATCGCTAGAACACTTCTTCGATTATTATACCGCAGAAGAACTAGAGTATGCATGGCATGACATGACAAATGACGATATGACAAATGAGTCCAGCATCGTTGCCCTGTTCTTCTTCTTGGTTCCTTTATACCAGGTGTATGCATATTTTTTTCCGGTTTCACGACGAGATGGCGCAAGCGATACTTACGCAACGTATAAATTTGACACATACGTCATTTCGATCGTCTGACATCTAGCCACAAACACAAATACGTTGAGCCTGTCAAAACTAGCGTATTGGTTTTATTCTGTTGATCAATCATGCCGAATTATGTGCCTGGACATGAGTATGTGCGGCACGCATTGCTTCTGTTGCTTAACTAAAAGAACAAGACTGCTCAAAATCATCGTTTGCTTGTAAAAACATATGGTGGACACGCTTCATCAATTAGGACATATGAGACATGGCTTCGACAAGTCAAAAGTGGCACTTTCAATGTAAAAGACAGTGAGCGCTCTGGTAGACCATAAATAATGCAATGAGGAGGAATTGAGTCATTGGATGGTGAACTAAATCTAATTCAACCGCAATTAGCAGAAGCATTAAATGTGCCATAGGAATGGATCAGCAGACGTTCACGAGCAATGGGTAAGATCAATAAACTCGGTAAATGGCTGACACGATTTGAATGAACGTCAAAGGGAAAATCGCAGTCACTTGTGAAAAAGCACCACGAAATTAAATCATTTTTGCACCGAATAATGATACGTGACGAAAAATGGATTTATTTTGAATGCCCGAACCGGAAAAAATCGTGCCTAATCCGTGGAAGCGCGGGCCTTCAACCCCAAAGCCAAATCGTTTCGGCAAAAAGGCCATGCTCTGTGTCTGGTAGGACCCGAGTGGTATTATATTTTGTATTATGAACTCTTGAAGCCAGGCGAAACCGATAATACATAACGCTATGGTCAACAAATGATAAATATAAAGCATCCATTGTTCGAAGAACGATCGGAATGGGCCAGTAGACCTAGCAAAGTGAATTTGTTACACGACAACGTGCCGTCGCACGCAGTAAAACCAGTGAAGGACACTGTGAAGCTTGGATCGGACATCCTTCTGCACCCGCCGTACTCCCCAGACTTGGTACCAGCTGACTATAACCTTCTCGCAGGGCAGGACTTCAGCGATATCAAAGAAGTTGGGAAGTGGCTCCACGAATGGTTTGTTCTCCTACCCGCAGGGTTGGAAGAAGGTGTTAGTTAAGAAATGAAAGGGAGATCCTGAGTAACAATCCCAATACCGTCCGCTTCGTTTATTGGATTTAGCTAGGCAGCTGCTAGAGTAGCTTATCAAGAGATGATTCGCTAACACGATCCGCGCCGCTGGATATTTGTCTCCACGCTAGTACAATTTCCAAAAAGGGAGAACCACTACAGACGCTAATTTTGAAGAAATAAAGGATCCCCAGGGTTCATCCTCTGCGAGTACGAGATATTACTGTTAGGTCCAAGAATGCAGCCAAGTACTTGGCTTTCATAAGAATTTCTTAAGTGAGCCTTTTGACCAATTAAAACTGGTGAAAAACAAGGCTGCAAAGATAGTGAGCACTTTGCCGACTCATGCCCAATATAGGCGGACCATTCTCAAGCAAACTACGCCTATCAACTAACCGTACTTTTATAGGGATTCGAAGATTCTGCAAAAAAAATTGTATCGGAAGCGTTTAGTACAGGTTAGAGACCAGGAGCCCTAATCGTATCAACATATTGCACCGTATCAGAAACAGTGGCCATGGCTATTGTGGGGGTGAATATGATTTTTTTTCTATTTTATAGAAGAAATATTAATGCTATAGAAATTTTTCTATTTCCGTTTGTGGAAGAACGACTGCCAACATGAGAAGCGGGTTAGGAGAACTCCTCCTCATGAACAACTTATCAGCGACGTGCATCCATGGCTCAGTCGAGGACACGGAGAAACCGATAACTATCTGACTCAGTTTCGCGGTGTTTTTTTATCTTACCGGCACAATCTGGGGAGGTTATTACCTGAAAAGGACGCAGACCACCGAATGCTTGTTCTGTTTGAGCATCCTGAACATAGTCTGCTACACTTTTTTCAAGTGCAGACGGTTGGTGCCCAGCGCTCTTCTCTGGGAGAGAATTGACTAATTTTCTCTGAAATTTCTTGTGGATGTGATGGTTTCATCAATTCACAAATGGAACTTGACGTTTCATTACGCCCGTATGGTTCCTATGAAGAAGGAAATATCCTTGGGCCACTAGTTGACGCAGAGGGAAAAACAGTAGCTTTTAACTCCAGCTGAAAAAGGGGCTCCTCTGAACTAATGTGCCAACTGAGGAGGAGAAGCCCAGCCTGATATATTATGAAAAACAATTGCAGGTTGTACCCTGACAGTGACAGGGAAGGTGATTGTCGGGTAGCCTAGTAGCCTTCTACTGCTTGCAAAACCTCGCTAAGGGCGTTAGCAGTCTTCACCTTTCAACAACAAAATATGACCGTTACATTTGAAAGCATTGATTCGGAAAGTCCATTGATTTGATCGAGAGTTGCTACTTTGGATACATTTTCGAGTCCTTGGGTAGTCTCTGGCTTCATCTCACTAGCTTTTTTTTTATCATCATCCACAAACTGTTTTCTGTTGCATTAAGTTTAGTTTATTTCCTGGTTGAAAAGGTAATTTCGTGTCAATTTCTGCAAAAGCTGGCCTTTGTTTAAGATCGAAGTGTGGCCTCCGGTGTTCATTGATTTCCTATCATGACTCTGCCATTGATTTACCAAATCAATGGAGTCAGTCTCCATTTTCGCGCAAGATCCTTCGTTGAAATGATGATGCAAGGCAACTGCAAAATAAAAATCTGTATAACTGTATATTGTGTAAACACAATGTAATAGATCCGAACTCTATTATAAATTTAAAAAATCGTGTTTTTTTTTTTCAAATCTAGAATGTAAATGTCCGCTTGGAAAGTAAATACACCAGATACTAGAACACCAA
Organism: Stratiomys singularior; assembly: GCA_954870665.1. Lineage (NCBI taxonomy): Eukaryota > Metazoa > Arthropoda > Insecta > Diptera > Stratiomyidae > Stratiomys > Stratiomys singularior. The sequence continues at coordinate 108,221,085 of OX940877.1, read as the reverse complement.
TAACATCCATCATTTGTTGTCCTATAAAGGTAAATTGTTCTTAATAACGAACTTACTTTCTTGAGGGATCCCACTTCTGACACCAATCCAGTATTCATTTAAACCATGGTTTGCGTAGCGGATTATAGCATAACTAAGCATTTAAACAATACTAGTCAATTCTTTTATTAAGCTGACTGGTGCAATATTTCACGGTTGAACTGAACCTTCCCATAAATATTGTTTTCTTTTTTTTAAGTTTTTTTTTTGGTTTTTATCACTTGAAATGGAAACAAATCGGAAGTTGTTTGTTTTTATATTGAAACCCCGGAAACTTTTCGAATAAGCGATTTTATTTTGAACTTATTACCGACATTTCATTTCAACAACCGTACACGTCATTATCAAGGGTTCCATTCATTTATCTTATGCTTTGCATATCCTTTTCGAAATGCTTAGACCGAAGCGCTTTATTAGGAGATCTAATGTGGTCCAAAACAGAGGGAAGAAATAAGCAATCAATAGCATACGCAATAAATAAAACTAAAAATCGATTTGCAACGATTTCGCAACAAAGTTTTAATAGTTTTCCACTGCTTTATATCGAATGTCAGTTTTGTCTATTTGATTAGATCATTTAATTATATCGTAGAGCTATCCTCAGCTACACCAGGCATATGTAGAGAGCATAGAAAGATACAAATTTTTGACTGTACCCAACGAGTTTGCCTTATGTGTGCATACGTGCTGATAGGCTGAAAATTATCGTGTGTCAATTAAGATAAATGTCGACATTTGTGTTAGCTATCGATGTAGGATATAAATTTGATTGAGATTGGGGTGAATTAAGGATATGTTGAGTATACTATATTGGTCGCTTAGTGGTGATTGGGAGTGAACAAATAATATGAGACACGTGTTAGGCAGCTGTCTTTGATTTATACGCGAACATTATACAATGTTTGCAAACTTGTTTGGATTTTCGTAGAAAAAATTTGTGGCCTGGTTTCAAAGAAGGAGTCGAAGTATTTTGGATGGAACAAGATTTTATGTTAACTATTAAATTTGCTATTAGCGCAATTAATGTATCTTGAGCGAAGTATATTGAATTTAATATTTGCTTGTTAGTTCTTCTATCGTTATTACATTATCAGCTTATTATTGTCGATAAACACTTCCAAGAAGTTTGCTTCCGTTTAAGATTCAACTTTTCAACAACTGGCCAGGATTTCGACGAAGACTTTCAGAGAGACCATAACTGATACATTCTGCTTCATTAATATAACGACCAACGTCTTTATAATCGACAGCTTAAGAACATGCACGGTTATTGATCGCTCAAATCTAAGCTTAATTGGGTTTTGAAAAAGGAAGGATCAACAACTTCGTTATCCTGACTCACCAAGGACCAGCATTTACTGAAGCAGAAGATCGCCTATTTTCTGTTACCCCCTTGGGGACATTCAATAGCTTTCAGTCTCTGAGGTAATCGGTCGGAATGATCATTGCGCAACCACTGAAAAGAGCTATAACTAAAGGTGCTAAAGGATAACGAAAGCTGAAGGGATAACGCTATGGCCACATGACTCAATTAATAATTCACTCACAAACATTTTCAAATTTCGGTGGAATTTTTTCAACACAGCCTAACTAACTCATCAGCACTAACGCTTCGAACAAACTTCTAACCTAATGGTTTTTGGCGCCACTTTCAGATAGGATAGGAAATAGAAACAAAGGTGCTGAGTGCTTTGCATTATCCCATTCACATATAAAACAGATACATTTGTACTTAAAAAGCTTGCCATCGCGATCTTCCCAACTCCCATTCCTGATTGAAGCTTTCCTGAAGCTAAGATCCTAAGCTCTCGATCTTGCAAAGCTCACTTCATTTGATTCATAAACTTTTCGTACCTTTTTCTTTTTGATGCCTTCGGACTATTAGTGCCTTATGATGGATAGGCTATAACAATTACTAGCAAATAAGCAAGTATATGAGACTGTTAATTAAGAAACTTTCTATCCTGTCGGATTGGAAGCTTTTTAAAAATGGATTGTCTTTAATTGGTCAGTGTTGGCAGCCTGTGATGTCTATGTTGTTATGCCGACCTCCTCCTGATCTCTTGAACTGTCATTCATCATTTACTCAATAAACAACAGATATGTTGTACGTATTCCGTTCATTTTAGGACAGATGTAATAGTCCTTAAAAGTCGACTTTCCAAAGTTTGATGGCCAAATTGGAGATGCCGGTTCTGTAAACAATCTGCACGCACCCGTATGTGAAAAAAAAACGCCAGATCGCCCAAGATCATAATCTCTGGCCGTGAAAGTATACAGCGAACTCGAATTTTGCATTGGTCCTTGGTCCTACACGAGTTCACGGTGCAACACATTCAGGAGCTCATAGTTAATGATCATAGACAACAACATTTTTTCCTGACTGGGTTTAGGAGCGTTTGGAAAAGGCCACGTGTCTTTCCGAAATAGATGTCAATGAAGCCATCACCGTCAACGCGCTATGGAACCATGATAACCGATTAATTATGGTTATGATGAACGATATGTAAATAGATCAAATAGACCAGGCAGAAATGTGGTTCCAGTATGACGGCGCTACATGCCACAAAGCGAAGTGTTGAAAAAACGCAATTCGGGTTTGATAGGATAATAGAGTACCCATTCTCTTATTAACTTATTCCAGCCTTCTTGACATCGGCGTCACTGGATTATGTGTCATTTTGGAGGTGAAATTCCGCCAGTCTTACAGGATGACAGTATTCAATTGAAGCTTTTTGTTGATACAATGTTCTCTGATCCTTTCAATGTATTCTCACTAATGCTCGATCGGGTTCACGTCAAGCAATTATGGTTGCACTCAAAGGCTATAGCCCTTCTAACACGATTTAAGGTTAAGAATATAAGGTTGGAATGTAAGACTGATTTTTTTCCGATTTACATAAAATAAAAATTTATTCGTACATTGTTAAAATATCAAATGTTCGGAATCAATAAAAGAAATATTTCATTAAATTTTTTGGGTACATTTATAAAAGCTAAAAAGCGTTCTGTATTCTTGACAATACAGATTCATCCGAATAATTTGCGTCTGAGATTGTAAGTATTTAATTAGTATTTGGTGAGGCCACATTTACAAGTCTTTAGTTAATACTTGGATAGATAATGTTCCATTCCCAGGAAAAGTTGTTTCAAAGTTGCTATGCTTGCAAGATTCCTTCTCATTTTGTTGTTGGTATCCTTCCTTCCTTTATATTTGGTACATTTTGCAGAAGCCATCCTCTAATAGCCTTCAAGGTATGTTCTGGATCATTACCCTATCAGAGCGTCATTATCCTATCATCTTATCTATGAGCGTCTGAGTCCTAAATAGGTGGCATTAGTCATTTAATAACCACGAACCTTTGTTGTAGTTTAAAAACGTTTAATTGTGTTTAAATTGTGAACTTGAGATTGCGTTTAAAAACATCTCAATTAATAAAACATTTCTGTATTAGAAAAAAAAAATTTGTTAAATTTGGAATTAGAACGTGTTCATTGCAACATTCCCAACTGTATGAATACTTTTTTCAGGCACAGTGCATAATAATCCTCTGAAACTTCATGATTTCCATTCATCTCATTTCATTCCATTCCATTCAGATCATCGATGATTCCACTTCACAGAGTCTATACCAATTGTAGTACTAATTAGCTATTGATCCAGCGGAGCTGTGGAGAGTTTTTGGTTGTCTGGACTAGGTGGAGGGGACACTTGGCAACAGAAAACACTAGCCGCAGTTTTATACGGACTTTGGTTGAGCAAAGACATCGATTATTGCGAAGCCTGCACTTTATGGTTGTTGATGCACAAAATGAGTCAAAATATTGAGCAGCGATAATCGATCAAGTTTTGTGTCAATCTCGGGAAATTGGTTATTGACAAATGGTTAATCTGACTAACGGGGATGTTGCAATGAGCCGAAGAAGACGAGACAATATACAGCAACCGACGGATCGAATCGATCACAATTCGGCCATAGTAAGAGAACTGCTGAACAATTTGCGATGCTTAAGCATTGAAGCAATTAGTGGCGAGTTGAACTTTGGGTCACACTAGCGATCAGCGCGTTGTGCACAAAATGGTGGTCCAATCTCGTGTCGAAAATTCCAGATTGTCGACCAAAAAGAAACATACGTGCGCCTTTCGCAAAAAATTGAACTTTTTGCATTCAGATCAAAATATTTTTAAAATTATGTGGTAACAGGCGATGAAAGTTGTGTTTTTCAGTACGACTCGGAAACCAAACGACATTCTACGGAATGGCAAACTGAATGGACATCAGTGTCGATTGATTCAGAATATTCGACCATCATTGACGGAGCTCTCACCGGCTTTCCCGAATCTGACTTCCAGAAGACATACGCCGAATGACAGCAGTGTTATTCTAAGCTTGAAGCTATCAAAGCGTGCTATTTCGAAGAACATGAAAGAATTTTAAAGATATCGCTTATAAAAATTAAAAAAAAACTGTCTTACTAGTTTTTGTATGGACCCTGTACATTATACAGATTTCCACTTGTTCTTATCGCTCCAGATTGAGGAAAAAATGAATCCTCTGATTAGTAGCGTACAAAAAACTACAAAGAAAATTCACAAGTCCCTCCGCTGCTCAATCAACGCTCCAGTCCATAATTGCCGCAATTTACAAGCGAAATAAGCAATAAGAAAAAATCCACATCAAGCAACACGAATATACTGGGTCAGAACATGCTAGCGCAGCAGAAGAGCTGGTGGACCACTCATAATCCGAATAATTGAGTTATTAATTATCTTAACCCTTCTCGCGTTTCTTTAAATCTCCTTTCACATCCATGCAACCTCCTCCGCATCATCAAGTGTACAAAAGTACATATGAGTACGTTTGAAAGTTCTTAAAACCATAACAAGAAAATTAAATGACCAACATTTACAACAAAACAGATCAAGATAGAGCGACGTATCCACTTGCCTGAAGCAGAATGCAGAAGCGGTTGGAGAACAGGATCTTCGAAGAACGCATTGGTTTGTCGTACTTTGCGCGCTTAATTCCCCAGCACTATCGCACGATCAGTTGCAAAGTGTGCTTATTTAAACCACATTAAATTATCAACATTAAGTGCTACCTCTATAATTTGCACAATGGCGCAACAACTACTTTGTTAATTATTTCCTAATCATCTTCCTTCAAGATAGCGAGCATCGATAAGCAAAGATGATGGCCGTGAAACGGTTAAATGGTGTCAGTCCGCGAGATATGCATGCTAAGAGCAAGCGAGCGGCAAAAGAAGCAGCAGCAGATGGACAAGATTGAAAACTGCATTAGCTTCGGTTCCGGATCAGTGTGTTGATGGGGATGCATAGGGTTGAACCGTTGGTTAGTTGCAAGGGAATGGTATCGCTATCCTTTCCCAAAAGTAGGAATTGTGTTATTCATCTAAGAATCCAAAAAGGGACCAACATAGAATTCCCTTCATACAATTTCTCCGCCAAGAATAATTGAGATTTCGATTCTAATTTCGTTAAGAGCTTTCAAATCTTTTGTCTTTTGATTATGAATTTTAACTGATTTTCGCTGAAAAAGAAATCCTGCCCATAATTTTTCTTTATACAAATTCGATCCCCTTGCGAACAGCTGTATAGTTCATCCCTGAAAGCATGTAACATTACCAGGCTGCTATATTTATTGCTATGCAATTTTATTGGTGTTGCTGCTGCTATTAATGTCGACAAAATAAACAAAACGCAACGCCAAAACACGAACGATATCTCGTACAAGTGTTAAATAAGACGACGATGATAGCTTCGATGACGATGCAACCCAGAAAGAAATGAATAGGAAACCATCGAGCCAACGATATCTAAAAAAAAACATAAAAAATCAAATAAAACTAAGAGCCAAACATTACCAGGCGAATAAAAACCATACAAAATACTAAAAACGCTTAAGAAGTCTTCTGCAATTCGAAAGGCTACGAGTTAGCCGTGAGGCAAAACTAAATCGGCGGAAGTTGAAGTCGCACAACGTCAGTAGCTGGGATCTCTAGCGCGGAGCCTAACAACAAATGGGTAGATCCAGCTCCAGCAAGAGCAACTGCAACAACAGAAACAGAAACAGCAACAAGCTACAGCGCCAAGTCGAAGCAACCCCAACAACAATAGTAACAAAAGCAACATTCTCCCAAACCGACAAAACAAGTATCGCGCCTAACTATGGTTAAGTCTTCACAGTTAACACTGAAAAGCCAAAGAAACAAACGTCTTAGACACGAAGGAGAGGAAAAGCAACAAAAACCGCCGCCTCACCAAGACCAACAGGCAGCAACATTAAGGAGGACTAGCAAAAGAATTAACAAAAAGATGCAAACACAAAACATATATTATGGCAGAAAGTAAGTAGGTAGTGAGTGAGGTAGGAAAGCAGCAACAAGAAAAGTGGAGCTGAGTGGTGGAGCCAAGCCACAAGATGGCAAGCAGAAAAACGAGTTTTCTTCGAGGAGAGAGCCCCCACACCGCACGGACGAATAAATGTGTTGGAGCCGGGCGCGAGGGGATGGGGAGGACAGTGTTGGGCCGCGTGGTCTTGATGGATTTCTTGGTTTTTCTTATTATTACATGCAATCGCGTGTAGGCTTGTTTCGAGAAATTGGCATGAATGTGTGTCTTTGGCGGATTTCATGAATTCGCAGCCGAGGAGCGAAATTAAAGTTTGTTTTAATGGTTGGAATCCCGCTAATTTTTAAGAAGTTTCAGCGTGAATTCATATTAGGATTTGGTGTGCTTAATGATACTTTTGCAAAATTGACGGAGGAAGTTCAGATCCCCATTATGCTCCCGATTAACAAAACATAAGATTGGATTGGGACTCTCCAAAACTTTCCTTGTGATAATTTTGAAGACTATATTTATGTAATGCATCACATTATTATTATGATCCCTTTCAAGGGAACTTTCTTAGCGTAGTATGGGAGCCTGTACAGGTTGCCCGTTAACCAGACTGATGACCGAGTCACTATAAGTACCCATTAAACAATAATTAGAATAGCGAAACAAGAATTAAACTAGGGTTGAGGATGTACACCCCAACGAGTGCGAGCCGCGACCTCATGAAGGCTTCTCTCCGGCAATCATACTGGGGTCAAGTCTCCAGACCATTTTTCAGTGGTGGAACACTTGGCTACTGAAAAAATTTCATCTACTAGCGTCGAAATCGTCAAGGCAAGAATGCTCGCCCGCGGACCAAAATTGCTATGGACTCTACCTCAATAAGTAACCGAACCGACGTAGAATTTAAGGAAGACAAAGTCTAAACAATCTTCTATTGAGCGTTTCGCATTTGCGAAGGTGCGAGTCCAAACCACTCCTGTGCACGCTTCTCCTGTTCAAAGCGATAGAGCAAAACCTTCCAGTAGACTAGTGGAGCCGTTGGTAGTCACATATCGAACTCTGTAGGAAGTTGAAAAATAATGCTCAGCAGTCACAAAACCCTCAACGGACAGAAAGCTGACAACTTCACCTGAGGACGAACTGGCTACCGAAATAGCCGTCTATAGAAGTGATTACCTACAATAATGAGAAACGTTACCAACGTCCAAAAGAATGTCAATATAGACATTGAAAACAGAATCGATGAACTGGTAAACAGAATTCTGTATTACCGCCGCAAGATGCTTAGAGCATAAAAAAAAAGTTGGAAGAGCTCAACAAAGTCACTCAGAATATTACTCCCTGCATTCCCTTCGTAAATGGCAAAACGTCGGAATCTAGCCAATTAAGGCCGAATCGGAAGAGAAGACCCCAGTCAAGAGGGGAAAATAGACACTGACTTCCAGTTGGTACGCTCTGAAAAACAGAAGGGCAGCATCAAGACAGAAGAAATAATCAAACCCACACGCGAAAAACAAGAAGGCGCAAAAGTCACCGCGATCGCTAAAAAGGCTAGGCGCGAGCAGCGTGGGGATGCTCTACTGATTAATCCCGCAGAAGGGAGAACTTACGTCGATGTTCTAAGGGAAAATGTGGAGATTGCAAAACAGGAGTCTGCATACGTATGATCCGAGCAACGAAAACAGATGGCCTCTCATGAAACTTGGAGCGCATTCCACGGACAATGGTTTGTTCGAGAGCCGCGTCAAGGGTGTCTTTGGCTTAAAAGCTGTTGTCTCGATATTACAACCAATGGCCTCCATAGAAAAAAAGAGTCATTGACTCAAATTACCATAAGACAAAAGCTTTCCACGAGAGACAGCTTTAAGTTTAACGCTATCAACTTTGGCGTTAACCTTACTCTAAAAAAGAAAAGGCTAGAAAAGTTCTCCGTAGGTTAATTAACGAAAGCAAGGCTCGCTGCTGGCGCAACCTAGTTGAGGACATCGATAGAGACCCGTGGGGGTTGTGTTACAAGCTTGCCATGCGGAAATTAGGAGGCCCTGTGTCCTTGAAACGGAAAAAAGGACGAGATTGTTCGAGCGCTCTTCCCTACGCATCCTATTCGTCCCGATGATGCAGATGTTGTATGTCCTGGAGAATGCCCACTTTTTACCGCCATCGAACTGGATGATGCGGTGAAAGTTTTAAAATCGAAAAAGGCCCCAGGGACAGACGGTATACCAGCGGAAGTGATACAGCTTACACATCAACTTTGTCATGACAAGCTGCTCACCACTTTCAATGCCTGTTTACAGCAGAGCGCGTTTCCAAATTGCTGGAAAGAGGCGAGGCTCGTGCTGATCCACAAGGGGAAGGGGAACGCGGAGCAACCATCTTCATATCGACCCCTATGTATGCTGAACGCCGCTGGGAAGATGCTCGAGAGACTCATTAGAGAAAGACTTGGAGAAGCCATTCGAACTGCCGGGGATCTGTCTCCTCAGCAGTACGGCTTCAAGGCTGGTCGATCCACGATCGGTGCAATAGCAGAGGTAGTGAGCGCGGTCCAGCAGGCAGAAGCCCGAGTATCGGCGCTCAATCGCATTATGGCCAACACGCGGGGACCAACCTCGAGCAAAAGGCGTCTATTGATGAGTCAGCAATGGAGTCAGTGCTCTTGTATGGCTCTGAGGTTTGGGCTGACGCTCTTAGTAAAGAGACGCACCGAAGGCGTCTGGCACAGGTGCAGAGGCAAGGAGCTTTGTGGAAAGCGGCTGCATACCGCACTGTCTCTGAACCTGCAGTGCTGGTAATCTCGAGGTTGGTTCCTATTATGTTACTTGCAGACGAACGGAAACGTGTGTACTTACGTAGGGCGGAGTCGGTGAGAGAAACCACCAGCCGAGAGGAACGGAGAAGAACCCTAACCTTGCGGCAGCAAACATGGGAAAACGAAACGGGAGGCAGGTGGACCGCACGGCCGATAAGTGACTTGGGGCCGTGGTTCTACAGAATGCATGGTGAGACTGATTTTTATCTGACGCAACTACTCAGTGGTCACGGGTATTTTCAGTCTTACCTGTATAAGATGGGAAAGACACCATCCCCAACTTGCGTGTTCTGCCCGGTGATGACGGATGACGCCTGCCATACGTTCTTCACGTGTAATAGATTCACAACACTCCGTTCGCACCTCTCGGAGAAAATTGGCGTGGAAAAATGAGAAAATTGGCGGGATGGCGAAATGATGCAAAGGACAATTGGAACTGTGTGTCGCATTACGTACGGACAGTACTTATTATAAAAAAGGACATGATGGATCGCTTGGCGAGGGAGGGGGAATCTCTGTAACGCAATATTATAGTAACTAATCGCAATTCCTTCCGATCCATCCGTGGAGAAAGAGAGATTTCCCTTAGCCTGAAGACACCGCTAAGCGATAATCAATGAGGCCTAGTCCGAAGTAATGTGACAAACAGTTCCAGGCAAGGTTCTCGGTGTGACAGGGGAGGTGTTTAGCCGGTAGTCCGGTAGCGGGGGAGTCCGACATTCAGGGCGTAAATAGCCTTCATCTCCCAAACCAAAAAAAAAAACCTTACTCTGAAGCTGGCAGGTTCAAGGTCACCAGAGGCAGGGGGCAAAAGGTCACAAAAGTTAACATTTAAGAGAAGGATGCTGCACGCGTCCTGGCCAAGGAATCAGCTGGGTAGTATACAAAATTGGCAAAGGGGTGGTATTCGTTCTGACACATTTTCTTGAACTGCAGGTGGCCATATCGAAGCAATATTTCCTTCAAGTTAGGCACTCTCGGCCACAGCGACGTGCATAAGTATAGTGAGTCGAACTTCTGCAATCATAAATGCCTGCAACCTGAAAATCTAGTTCAGAAAGTGAAAGGTGTCGTGAAGGTGAAGTGAATTCATAGACACACAAGAAAAGCAAAACTATGATTCAAATCCTCTAGATTAACCTGTAACCGGGTTACGAAGAAGAAAAAGAAAATCTGCTGCTGATATGTGAACATCATCGCAACAGGGAGAAACCAGGGCGGTACTCTGACCGAATTGGTACCCGCGCCATCTGATTGCGATATATTGTTCTGCTTCCTGTCAGTTTGTGTCTTCTTCATACAAAAGGAGTCAATGTGATTTTTTCGGACCAAGCTGTCTCGAGCACGGAAGGTAGAATCCTTATTGATGATGACTTCAATGCCAAGGCGATTGAATGGGATATAAATTATCCAAATTCCAGAGGAATACGAACCATAGGAATGGTAGCCAGGTCTGAACTTAAAATGACTGAACACACTATCCTTTCACCGGAGAGGCTGCTAGGGAATCATCGCGGACGTGACATTCACGTCCGAGCCTTTAGTGTCGATGATACGTAGATGCAGGATACTGAAGGATTAATCGGTCGATGATCACTATTACTTTGCGCTCGAAATTAGCGAACGCGCTGTTCGACATGCCAAAATAGGTGTCATCAACTTCGCCACAGTTCTCATTGGGGACGAAACCACGACGGAGACCACGATGAGCACTAATGGAGCCTAAGTCAAAAATTTGGTGAACTCCACGATGAGTTTCATTAGGTCTGCGTATGACGTGTCTTTCTCCTGGTGATGGCCACAACATGATAAACTTGCTGCGTACTGTTGATCAGCAGAAATCTCTGAAAAGCGAAGAGAATGTCACAAGCCTAACGTCAAAGGGATTTCAAGAGTCAAATTCCCGAACGCTGGCCTACAGGTCGGCTAGAAATTCGTCCATATGTTGATCAAAGAAAGCAAGACTTGCTGCTGGCACAACCTGGACAACCTGGACGCAGACGCTATAAATCAAAATGACTATGGAATCATACGACATCCCAGCCAAAGTGTTACAGCTTGTTTAATAACTTTTCCTTGACATGTTGCTCAGCATATTCAACGTGGGATTGTACCCCCAAGATGCTGGAAAGAAGCGCGACTTGTGCTCATCAGAGAGAGATTCGTCATGGCTATACGAGCTGTTGGGGGTGTATCTCTTCAGCAGTACGGTTTCAGGTTTCGACGACCCACGATCAGTACAATATCCGAAGTGGTGAGCGCGATCGAGCGGGCAGAAGCCTACAATGACAACTCGACGCGAATAGTACTGTTTCAAACACTTCATGTGATGTGTATTCTTGTTGCTCTGGAATGTTACAGAGTGCCGAAGTACCTGATGTGGATATTGAAGAACTACCTCAAGGACCGGGAGCATTCGAGAGTCCCCGAAGAATGAATGTGACATCAGCGGCCGTGCAAGGTTCCATCTTTGTCCCGAACCTATGGAATGTCTCGTGCGACAAGGTTGCAGCTACCGAAGGTTTCGGGCCTGATTGGCTATTCTGAAGACATGGCAGCATTAGTCGCCGGACGTCGAATTAGCGGAAATCAAACTAGGATGACACTGCGCTGAGGAAGCGATTGGTTGGCCAGCCGTGGGAAAAAACTGTCCAAGTTAAAGAAACATGCATTATGTTGAACATATTATTATTATTATAATGTTGACCCCGCTTATTGACTCGAAAATCACATTAATCATAATATTAAAATGAAGCTTACTCTGTAATGAGCATCAAAACCCGATTGTCATAAATTTTCAAAAGGATATCGGAAATATCTACACCTCCGGTTCGAAGAAGATAATCAAATAAATTTTATTAACAAGGTGAAACATCTAGGGATACTCAGGTGCTACCGTTCACAAACTTACATAGACTACTTACAGAGGGAAGACCGGAAGAGAGGCGCTCTTTACTATGAAGAAACTGGTGGATCAGTTATGGGAATTTCATCCCAAGCTCTCTTAACAGATCTGTACAACAGTTGTGACGCTTTTAACCTCTCAAGAGACCATGAAGTGATGTTGAACACTATAGAAGAAAACCTCTATAAAACGAGCAAAGATTCGGCAATCGGCTTGCTTGGTTTGGTCTCGGTAGTGCGTTCAGTCCTGATAATGTTCAGACTGATGCCTTCGAAGGGCAAGTCTTAAGAGCGAATCACTTGCGTGCATCAGATTAGAATGCACTAAGACTAAACAATCATCTTTGGACGGACCGTCCCCAGATTTCAAAATCCATGGAGAGGATCAATCTGTGAAGCAAGATGAAACTGAATAGAATCGTACCAGTGGAAAATGCAAGAACATCAGATATTGGGGACGCGGTGGTTGAATCGAAATTCTGTGGTATACCTGGGCGTCCTGATAGACTCGAATATGAGTTTTTCCCAACAAATCCTAATGAGCGCTGTGCAGTTGATTCTACTCTATGAGTAACAACGGTGGGGCTACGCCCTCAGCAAGGAGTTACAACGAAGGCGGTTGGCACAGGAGAGACAAGGAGACAGAGACACACACAAGGAGCGCTGCAAATTGCATGTGCATATTGAACAATCTCCGCGACGACAGTACTGATAATCGCAGGGATGATACCCATCGCCTTCCTTGCGAGAAAGCGCAGAATTATTTACCTGGGCAGAACGGAAGACAGCAGAAAAGAGATCACCAGGGAAAAGGGACAACGCTCTTTCAGCGATTGGAAACACTTCTGGGAGCAAAACACAACAAAGATAGACTGCTTGTCTGATCCCTGACCTGAGGCCGTGGCTCAGTCGAGGGCATGGTGAGACCGATTTCTATTTGACCCAACTTTTAAGAGGGCATGGTTCTTTTCTATCTTTTCTGCACAAGATTGACAGGTCATGGTCTCCTAATTGGGTGTTTTGTGCCGGAGAGGTAGGTGATACCTGTCACATATTTTTGACCTCTTCAGCAAAATTGTGGAATTCTGTCCGGAAACTATGGCCGGAGAAATGCTGAACACCGTCGAGAAATGGAATCGCACGGCACTGTAAGCTCGGGCAGTGCTGACACTGAAAAATGCTATATTGGAGCGCTGGGAGACGGGAATGGAGGGATCTCTATTCTAGCATTTCCTTCGTCTCGCTTTCTTCCGGCTGGAGAAGAGATTCCCATAAACTGAAGGCGCATCTGGCAGTAGGAACACGAGGGGTAGCCCAAAGCAAAGTGTCAAATGGTTCCAGGTTAGGTTTTCAGGTTCACAAGGAAGGTGTTTAGTAGGTAGTCCAGGAACATTTCGCGTCTGGGAGTCCCACACTGAGGGCGTAAGCAGTCTTCACCTCCGTACCACAAAAAAGGACATCCGATGTACGTAGAAGGAAAATGTGAACGATGATTTCAACACAGGAGAGAATGCAATCAAAGAAAACTTCTTATCTCGGACGAGGGAATAGACTATGTGTGTTTAACGTGTAACCATATGCGATGAGCTTTTAGCTTAAGTTCGCCAATGCCCTCTCCGAAAAACAATAACAATAAGAAGGATTCAGCATTAACCGGCTGCAGTGTTGTTCAGGTATTTGTGTTCGCGAGTGACTCATTCTCAATCAGAATGCAAATATGGTGTATGCAACTTCTGCATATCACAGATGAAATATGGCAAACTGGCGCAACACATTTGAATCGCAAATGTAAATTGTTCAATTTCGACATTCAAATTCACGCTATTTACATCTGAAATTCAACTAAAATCTGTCAACATGGAAATGATTTATTGTTAACTACGCATCCGTAACGATATGAGCCAGTAGGGATTGGATTTGAAGTGGGCGGACGAGCCGAGAAGATATGAAATTGCTCCAGCATTGAAGTAAAATTCGACCCCACTATCACGAAATCTCATCCTAAACAGCCTTTTGACCTTTCAATTTGTTGGTAAATCTTTCAAAACACTTGCGATGATGCTTGGCGCGCTATTCGAATCCAAGATCAACTCCATGCAGCACGTAACTGAAACATCGTCAACTCCATCACGCTGCTGAAGAAGCTGCGCTGGGCGTCTTGGGGGCTCGCGGGCATCTTGGGGGCTCGCGGGCACTCCAATGGAGCAACGTAGTATAACAATCAGGCGAAAGATTTTTCAATCTATTGCAATGAGTAACGAATTCGATTCAGTACAATCTCTAATCTATCTCGCGTGTAATGATGTGTGATGGAGTTGGCCATAGTTGAAGATACTTTGAACGCGTTCAGACCAAGTGAGCTCTTCGTTAAAGTTTAAGATTCTGTTGGTGGTGTTGGTTTGGTTCTACTGTAGCAGCTGCTTCGGTTCGATGTGCAATAAAACTCCGATAATGATAGAGCACGAAAGAAATAGTAAACAAGATGTGGTACAACAAAAAGTAATGAATAAACGATGATTACTCACTCATCCAGCATAATTATCTGATATATTGTTCACTGGGTACCCGGGCTTGCTCCCCAGTAGTATTCATGTGGCATTTGGTGTTTTGCGCCGACGGAGCGTAAGTTCAAGTGAACATGCGCGTCTGGTAATTGTTTATGATAGTGGTAGCGTGTTGAACGTGTCCTATTTGAGAAATAAGGTGGAGTGTCAAAGGGTGTTTGTCGGAGTTTATTATTTAACAATGAAATGCTTCGTTTCAATTCAAGTTTGCAAAATTTCTGAGGTCTAAAGAGAAGAGTTACTCGTTTGCAGGAGACACACTATAATGTCTTTTATTATCAGCAACGATTAAGTAGTCTGTTCAATAAATAGACAAACTGAAACTTAAGATACATCAGCAGTAACGCCTGCAATTATTTTTGCAATAAACTTCACCAATCTACCTTTTCATTTTTCAAAATATTCGCAGAAGTCCTAATTTATCGGGTTACCTTGTTGACTATGGTATCGTCTCCTATTTCAACTCCGTTCGCCCTCGTTGACCTTTTTTCTTTCCGTGTTAGAAAGAAGTTGCAGGGGGCTAAGTCTGATATGTCAGCGGATGATCTGATGTGTTGAGTGAATTATTGATTAGAGACTCACAAAAAACTACTGACGAACATGCTGGCTTGTTGCCGAAGGACGCACACGGCGATTGAGAATCTCCTTAAAAAACAATGCTCAACGTTTGCCGTTCAAGAAAAAAATCCTAGAAGACGAACACCAGGAATGTTAAGCCAAAAGAATAGTGTGTAGCTCTCGTTTTGGCTTATCCTTTTGGACACATTTTCGTTCGGGCCTGGTTTTTTGTTCTCAATACGCCGCATACGATTTCAGCCCGATTAAATACCTGTTGAATAATGATTCACCAGAGATGACGAGGTTTTCGAAGACACCGGACGCTCCAAATGTGTTTTTATAATTGGAGTTGCACGCGATCCTGCTAAGCTTTTGGTCAAGTATCAAACAAAAACTTGCCAACAAAGATTGCGCAAAACTTTGTCAACAAAATTTTTTTTTCAAATTTCAGTCCCCAAATATTTTCCAAAATTCTGAATTCAGTTCAAAATTCTTAATTCAAAATTCCAAAATCTGCTATCGGATAGCATAAGCGATCACACAATATCGATGTTCTTTTCAGCTCAACAGATTGTCGGTTGTCCTGGCATAGAACCTGCAATATTCACAGGATTTAATGAAACGCTGTATCAATTTTAAAAATGGGTTTGTCAAAAATGTGTTTGGTATAGAGTAATAACATTTCATGAATTTTCTGATAGTTTTTCCCAAGTTTCTGTGAAATATTACAGAGTCGTTTTTTAATCATTGTCTTATCTGATTGTCAATCTGCGAGAGACAAGATATAAACGAATGACAAGAATGAAAATATAGGCACCACTATAAAGTCACGCCCCTGGAACTATGCGTGTTTCGATAGTTTGAAGGTTACTGACGCTCAAGTGGCTCCCTCACTGGCAGACCAGCCTGCGCGCATAATGAATCATGATTTCAAAATCTGGCTCTGTATAAATTATTTTCGGCTATTAAGGCAATGCATATATGAAAGATGTTGAAATGCTGGTTATAACTTGTCCATCGTGTATATGTGACAGTTCTGGGGTGTACAAGGGCGATCCGATAAGTACTTGGCCGATAAAAGAAAAAGGAAAATTTTGGAAAAGTTACGATATATTTCCTCCTCTTAGCGCGATACACTTGACCCAACGATGCTGCAACTTCATGGCGCCGTCTGAAAAATACGTTTTCTCTAGGCAAAGTAGGCCTTCGTGACGCCGATAACTTCCTCATTCGATTCAAATTTCTACCCGGCGAGTGACTTTTTCAAGCTTGGGACAAAAAGAAGTTGCACGGGGCCAAATCTAGAGAGTAGGATTGCATAGCAGTTCATAGTCGAGTTCTATGAATTTGGCCATGACCTCATAGAACGTGTGAGCGAGAGTGTTTTCATGGTGGAGGAGCACCCTTTTTCTCTAATTGAACCGACCCAATAATTCGGCATAGCAGAGCCCTAAAATCTGTTTGCCGTTCTCCTGGTAGTCGATACAGATCACACCTTCTGAATTTCAGAAAACGATAGCATCATCTTTCGGGTCAAAAGGACAGTCTTCGCCTTCTTTGGACCACTTTCGCTGGGGAAGTTCATTGTCTCAACTGATGGTTTATTGTGGTATATTGGTCTCTCAATACAACTTGGTCTATTGCGTTTATCAGAGGGACCCATGGTTCGTCGACAGTCACTAGCGATACAAGAAGTCCTTGGGATTGCGCTTACACAGCGTCAAGCACTGTTCTGCATTGGTCTCACGGTTG
Source organism: Stratiomys singularior (assembly GCA_954870665.1). NCBI lineage: Eukaryota > Metazoa > Arthropoda > Insecta > Diptera > Stratiomyidae > Stratiomys > Stratiomys singularior. The sequence continues at coordinate 108,204,092 of OX940877.1, read as the reverse complement.
GGCTTGTTGTTCGGACTTAGCAAACGATTACACATGAACATCTTTTGCATGCCATAATTTCTTGTAGGATGTAACCCATGCTGTCCTTAAGGTGCGTACCATCTCAAGTGTCTTGCGCACTTTCTATCGACAATCTGACGACACGAGATCGTGTATTTTCGGAACGTTATACGCCACGGTAGCCGTTGTCGGAACACATGGGCGCGGCTCATCAAAAACCGACGTGAGACCACGTTGAAACTCGTTAAACCAAGTTTTTATAGTCACCATCACAGAAGTAGAGTCACCTAGGGGCTCCGTGATTTCTTCGGAAGAACCGAAGCATCCACCGAATTCCTCTTGTTCTATTTTTCTGGAATCCGCGGACACGCCCACTTTCACACGCGGTCAAAACAAAACTTCGAGTCCGATTCGGGTGGAATTTAGACAGTAAAAATCTACGAGAATGTATTATACTGTGAATGTACTGTGTAGTGAATTTCTCTTCCGGTAGGGGTGCCCTCGGCTGATGAGACTAGGGACTCAGATCTGTGGTATGATTTCGAGGAAATACTTTCCAAATCTACAGCGTGACTCTTTTACACACATTGACAAATATGGAACGTCACAAGTGATTCTGAATAGTCCTGAACTGATTCGAGACTCTAAAATGCGTCAAAACGAACCCCAGACATATAAAAGAATGGAATAAGGTTAAGACCTCTTAAAACAACGAACTTTGTCATATTTATAACGACTGATCATTGGCGACATAGTTCATTGGGGTAACAAAGGATATTCAGAATTTCCTAAGGCGATTATGGGCTAACAATGGATAAAGGAAAGTAAGATAGCCTACTACCCAAACAATCTCTGAAGGTAGGAGAAGAGCAAAGAAGCAAGAAAAATTCGGTTGGCAGATTCAGTGAAAGCTTACAGTGGATTAGCTAGATATCAGATTGTTAGACAAGATATCGGAATCAGAACGTTTCACGGTCACTAACTCCTTTTAGAGGAATTCTTCGAATTCCCTTTTATTTCCGCTAGACCTACTTTTGATTGTGTCGACTGTAGCTGCAACTAAACAAGCCTTGCTAGGATATTAACTCTCATTTAAGGATTTCATTTTTCATTTTCCTCTACTTCTTGTAAATATTCCTAGTTGTAGGGTTCGATTACAATGTAGAACCTTAGGGAGGATTTTGAATTAACTTCTTGTAGTTCTTGCCCCCATCTTGAGTCTGTACATGATCCTTGCATTTTCCCCAGAAACAGTGAAAAAAATCTTTCTATAAGTAGCTTTGTTGCATACAAATACAACATGGTCTTTGCTTTAATATTCGATATTGAAAATCCTTTATATTCAAAACAGAATATAAACCCGTATAAAATTATTCTTCTGACATATATCTCGACCTTAGCGTTTACACCGATTTAGGAATTGTCACACCGATTGTTCAGTGTAAGGGTTTAAGTTCTGAATTAATACTAGACTACCTTCAGTCCTTAATGCGCCAAATAGTTTTGCAAAAATTCCATCTGTCATAAACACTGACTTTATACATGCCATTGGTCATTACTGACATTTTGTCGTGAAACTCGGAAGTTCCATGCATGTCTGTAGATTGTTCAAAAAGTAATGATAAAAGTGTTACAACGTGATCGGTTTGTATTAAGGAACATCAGGTTGACACATTGAGGAAGAAGAAGCAGGGATCGAAGAAATCCATAACATTTGTTTGAAATCTTAATGAATTGCCAGCAATCTTCCATGTCACAACGTTTCTTTAATTTTTTATGGATGCTAGGAATAGGGAATTAATTCATTGCTCCGATACATTTTGTAATAGATTGTCAAAAAACTGACTATGCAGTTGTATACAGAGTAGCTTTTGCTCTATATTCTTCAGTAATATATCTCCCAATTTAAATAAAATTATATTGCGCTACTATATTAATCAATTTCATTAGAATATTATAATATGTATGTATATATATATCTGTCACATTAATTTAATTTTAATCGTTTATCCTTTTATTTCAGGTAAGTCACCGCTATTTTCAAAACTGTCTTAGCAGGATTCTGGTAAGCCAAATATGCAAAAAATTATCCTTCGTCTGTCAATCAAGGCAAAAAAAAATGTTCTGGAGCTCTTATATCATCTTCTCTGCAATTTAAGATTTTTTCATATTCTTTTCCCTAAGTTTACACTTCAGTCACCTTTGGATTACTTTGATATTGATAACATTGCCATTCTTGTCGGAATAGGTATAGCGAAATTTTATCGTACTTTAAATTTTGTAGCATGCTATTCCGATTTGTAATGATTCACCCTTATACGTATTTTGGTCCGTTTACACAACCGATTCGAAAGTCTTCACAGACAGGTGTCTGGAGTTTGCATCGTTGTTAACGTAATGGTGTCAAATTTTTTGACTTTTGTTTTTTATTAAACTGGAGCGAAAACCTGGTAGCATGCAAAATCATTCAAAAATGAAATTTTAGCAAACAAATTAGAAACCGAGCAACAAATTGGAGACCGTTGGAGACCACAGGCGCTCCTTCCTACCTGTTGCTCTACTGGCAATTGAGAATCCACTCAAACAACCATTCGAGGTTATTTCTGTAATTTCAATAAATAATTGGTTGTTTATTTCTTCTGATTTGCTTATGTCAACTGTTCATTGGCCGAAATAAATCCCTGGACCATTCTAATGAATTTACTTTCAATGTACTCTATCATTATTTATTTCGATAGTCTGTTAATTGATAAGACACTCAAATTACCGTTATACTTGTGTTTACACTATGATAGCTTGGCATGGTTGCTCGTCCAACTCAGCGTTTCGTAACATTTTCTTTTGGAATATGTAATAGAATTCTTTTTCAGGAGGATTATTACTCTTTTGTATGTCATGCTGGCTTTGTATTTACACTATGAAAACTTGTTATGATTGCTCTTCCATCTCAGTGTTTCTTAACATTTTCTTTCGGAACATGTAACAATTTTTCCAGCAGGATTAGTACTGTTTCCAAAATCACACTAGACTTGTATTAACATTATCATGACTTGATATGGTTGCTCAGTCACCTTAGTGTTTCGTTACATTTCCATCTGAAACATTCAACAATATTTTATAAAGAATTGAGTATTCTTTCTTATGCCACGGCTTCGAATCATCTTTTGTCTGGTACCAAGTTCCATGCCTGGTAGAAATTCGCGCCGTTAATTCTTCCTTTTGCTCGCAATTATTTCTTTTGTTCGAAATTATTCTACGCACTCGCATTTTCGAGTTGACGTAAGCCTTTATGAGACCCATATTAAACTAACTTTTGTGAATCCAAGACGCTGATGTTTCAAAATTGTTGTTTGTGTATTCTAGCCATTGTTGCGAGCTAATTTTTCTGTAGATGGGAGTCTTCTCCTGCATATTTGTCTTCTTTATCGCTTATTTCCACATGATAATCTCAAACGGATATTTTTTCCATTCTTTGATTGAAAGAGAAAGCGCAAAAGCAACCATACAGGGTTGGTTTTACAGAGGAGAGAGTCCCAGTAAATTAGAACAGATGGAAATATTACACAATTGGAATTTGAATCGGCTATAAAGAAAAATTAATGAATGCATGATGATGTCGACGTGATTTACGTGGGTACTCGTCTCGAGATGGCCCAACCCCACGGTCACTATGGCAGCGTTGAAAGAATGTGTCAACAACCACCCCTAAGATCTGAAACAAGTTTCAGTCCTAGGTCCCAATTTATTTAAAGCTTCCTGGATACCCGAACACAACTGATGTGTGCTCCGCTCTACTCTCCAGCTTTCGAAACTAAAACTACCACGTTTCAGCCAAGAAATAAGCTCCTCAACTATGTAGGGGGATGACAATACCCTGTCATGGGCTCCCCCCTAACGCATGGTTCAGATAACCTCTGATCAGGTTGCGCTTCTGTACAGACCTAGAAAAACTCTCAGTTTTTGCTCCAGGCGTACGGAACTGATAACCCTTCCTAACACCTCGTGTACGTGGGGTCGGTACTCTTCAAAGACTGAATGGAACAAACCGAAGCTTAGACTTTCAGCCCCCCCTGCGTCACCCGGAGTATAGCAAAAGTCTATAGGGTCCGGATTAACCACAGTCACAACATATATGCACATTAAAAATCAAGCTACATTTATCAGCATTTAGACAACAAATCTTAGAAGTGTACTAGTCTCGCATGCACCTCATCAACAAGTTGATTTGGCGATGCGAGCTTTTTCTGCTGCTAATACAATTAACGCCACTCAGTCTGCATCGAACACAACATCTAGTCCGCAACATTTAATCTTAGTCATCTGTCATTCTCGGTACACAACAGATATCAACGTGGCAAATAACTTCACTTTTAATTCTTCGACAAACATTTTCTTCCTCTTCTTCCTCTCGATCATCTATTTATCAGCATATAGATCAATTCTTATTTTCAGAGCACCACAGTTTGCACACAGTCCGTCAATCAGTTTCTCAGTTCAGCCTTCATCATTATAGCTTCAATACATCGAGTACTCTCAGCAGATCTCTCTCCATCGGTTCCGCTCCCGAAGATTCTCTCCCTCGGTACGCCCACTTTGGCAACCTCATAGGTACTCGTTTCGGTCGAGCATTCCCAACATCGATCAAGTCTACCTAGATCGCCATGCATCTATCATCTATCATGACTTCTTTTGTCAACTAGTCACCGGTCTTCAGTACAACAGTCCAACTGTGCAGCATATCAGCATTCCAGTATATACGTCAGTCATCGGGATCATCAAGTCTTCAGTCTCTAGTACCTTCTTCCTCATTCCTTTTTCCATCAGTCACCGCATATCAGAAGGTTCCACTAGCTTTCCCTCATTCAACTTGGCCGCAAGAGCCGAAATAGCCTGCAGTGACGTCTTCGGTACATGCGTCGCTTCATTCTTCCAATATGCACCTCCTTTACATCGCGGTTCTTCATCTCAGTTCAACAGGTTCATCAATTCAGCAATACGTATACAACATTGACAGTTCAACAGTCCGTCAATCTCCAATTTCAGCAATTTGACAAGTGCTCAAAGCACATCTGGATAACGTCTTCTTCGGCGTCAGGTCCACCTTTCAGTTTCCCTACGCAGCTTTCCATCAACTTCATCCGACACACACTCCACTCATATCCTCCCTCCCCATTTAAACGGGCTTGGGACCGTCATGAGGTAGAACCAAGGTTCTAACCCCAAGGCTGGGTTTAATGAATACATATTAAAGTTATGAGCTCTTCAGAAAGATTGAACCTTACCACTTAGGAAAGGAAGATAACATTATTCAACTGACTTCCGCGGCTAACCATTCGATCAGACCAAATTTTCAGTACATTATTGATTGTTTGGGCTTCATCAGCACTTCGACATCAGAATTTCAGCTGATGATGTGATTATTGCGTTATGTTGGCTGCGTTGCAGGTTGCGTCATCCTGTTGAAACAAATAGTCGTCTAAGTCATCCTCTTCGATTTTTGGAAACAAAAAGTCGCTTAGCATTGCGCTGTACCATTCTTTATAACAGCGTTCTCTTGTTCATTTACGAAGAAAAATGACAAAATAATGCCGCCAGACCCAAATCTGCATCAGACCGCCGTTGTTTTGAGTGCATTGGTTTCGTTTGAACCCCACATATGACAATTTTGTTTATCGACGCATCTTGCATCTAAAAAGATTTTTCGGTAAAAATGCTCATCTTCGATCAAACGGTCTTCGGCCCATTGAGCCAACCGAAAACGCATCGGGTGGCCATGCGGCTTCAGCTTTTGCTGTAATTGAACTTTATACGTATTCATACACCGAAGCTTTATGCAAAATTCTTCTCAAAAAAGTGCGTGAAATGTTAAACTCTTGAGAATGAAGACGAGATGAAGTTGAAAATTGTTCACACACTCTGTGGAACAAGCGCGATGCTTTCGGTTGACCGCACTGAACAAGTACGTACCCAGGTTGTTGTGTGCAATACCGATCCAGTTTCACGAACTCCCTTCACAAATCGATCCACTTTTTTGACACATCCTACTTGTTAAATTTTTTCGTAAAGAAGAGGACTCACGACTTTGTTATATAAAATAAACTTTTAATATTTTCCAACTTTGTTCAAGCGAAAAGCGACATATTTCATAAATGTCAAACATGGAACTAACTGTAACATCGGATGTATCATCAAACCTTCCAACCAGAACAAAAGCTTAGTTCCAATTCCAAACGTTAGATGACCCACCCTGTCATATCACCTGAAATATTAGTGTTTTGCGTTGGTTTATGAGGATTTCAATCACGGCGCTTGATTTATTTTTTGTACATATTGGCCGATTTCTTATCGATTACCTTATTTGTTCTTTAATCACTGAGAAATTAAGGATCCATCTAAGCGGAAACTTCGGATACTTATTGATAATGTGTCACTTTACGGATACTTACAGGAATAAGTGCCACAAACTCCACCAGTTCCTCCATTTCATGAATTTTTCTACTTCTCTTCGGCATTCCGTAACTTTGTTATTGCTTTATCTTTGACAAATTTAATTTTAATGAATTTTTCTAATCCATAAATTGTCACGAATGAATATAATGCTCTCGTCTTACTCAGATGGGTTTACACTGGCGATTATTTTATTGTGGCGCAAAAATTTACTAAAGAACTTGGGCCGTTTGACATATGACTCAGCCACAATTTGAGACCAGGGGTACACGAGAAGGTTATCTGGCTCAAATCACGCCTAACCTTATCAAATCCTCCAAAAGTACTGACAACAACTAGGTAGGCTCATACTCCTATACCTGAAAGACATATTCACTATCCTTGCCAACAGAAAGACTCGAACCTTGCACTGTTGTACAGGAGGTAAGTGATCAAAGGGCTGTATACTGGTGAGGCCTGAATTCAAATTTAATACAAAATTAGGCGGAAAAACTGAGGTTTTCCTTTCGTTTGTAGATTTTTTCTTCTCTTGTTTAGTCGAGCCGAAGGCGTATAACTGTAAGTACCGAGGATAATTGTAGGGTGTTCCTAAGTAATATTTCCTCAATACGCAATTCAGTAGTATGGCAAGATCGCACAAACTAATAGGAACCCTCTGAACACACTATAGAGGCAAAACCCTTGCAGTTTCATTGCAAGACCTCAGGTGGGTAAAATGTGTATTGCATTTTCAAGGTCCAAATCGTTGTTCCTAAATCACATTACGTGTCCAATTAATGTGTCTATTGTGAAGGTAGACGCGATAATAGTTTAAGCTCTCCGATATCGTGGATATCTAACACGAAGGCCATAATATTAATCGCCATCCAATTCTTCATTCATAATCTCAGCGTTGAACTCGTCCAGTTTAACACAAAGCATAACCAGTAGCAATAACATAACAACCCATTTAACGTGGTAGCAATTTACCATTGAGCCAATTCAAACCAAAACACTTTGAGGTGTACGTCTTTATGATTACCATAAAGATAGCTGAAGACAGTGCAGCTCCTCCGTTCGCGGCTGCAGCAGTTCTTCCATCAGCGACGCGGTAACAAAGGAAAAAAAACAAGATTCTGCAGTATCGGAAAGTCATCCAGCACTAATCTCCAGTCTGCTGCTCCCCTGAGGTGCTCCAACCTTAGCTACTGGTCCCATCCCTTGAGTATTGATTCTGCGACTTTCCAAGCATCTTGAAAACGCAGTCATAGTCTTTTCCCTGTGCCGTAACGCGTGTATCATTTCTTTTCTAGTTAATTTTCATTATTAATTTTTACCTTTTTCTTTCGTCAGTTACCTCCTCCAGCATGCCGCGTCGCCAGTGAACCATCGAGAAGAATTGGAATTGGGGAAGAGTGTTTTCAGTTCTCCAAAGCCCCAACCGTACGGTGTATGCGCGCACGTCAATCGCGGTTTCGGCGCAGCACACACAATTATAAAGAAAACTTGTTTTTTCCTCAAAGACACTGATCCCAGCAATATGAACCCGCTGCGGATCGACCAAGTCTTGACGCTAGCGATCGTAATCTTGCTGAGTTTCTTGTGCTTGTCTTAACAACTGAAACGATAGCAAAGTTTGTTCTTTGCTTAACTGCTTTCATGTATCGACTGGAGGACGAATATAAGGAACCTTTGCGCTCAAACGCTAAACTTGGTGTTAGAATGGATTTTAGATTTGGAGGCTAGAATCTTTGAGTAGAGCCTCATGTCTAGTTCTATGAATATCCAGTTATACATTAACACATGAAGGATCTCTACTGTAACTAAGTCGATTTGAGTCCTGTTCCTTGTTTCTCTGTAGCATATGTGGAATTGTTTGCGTGGCGATTGCGCGCCTGATGTTCACAGCGACCTAAATGGTCGCTGTGAAGTCGAAACTTATCGCACTTCCTACTGCCCGCGTTGCAGCGGTGACTTAGATCTGCCTGATTCCCACCAATGTCCAAGAAGTCACCCATCAGTGGTAATCTGTATGCAAAACTCATATGTCCAAGTTTCACTTTGATCCACTTTATATGCACGTTTTGGCTCATTCTAGAAGATCCATGCGATCGTGGCTCTGGGGAGCAACAGACCAACTTGGCCTGCTAAGACACAAACCCATCGATCGTCACCTCTCCAACGCCGTGCAAGAATTAGCCGCAGCCTTTCTGGTTCTTCGGGACTGTTGAAGGCACGGATCGCGCCCTATCCGCAAACGCTACACACTCTACGAGCCGCGCAACTATCCATCGTATCTGTATCTGTATCTACGGTGGCGCAAGAGCGCAACTGGGTCCCTCGTGGCTCAACTTCTTCTAAGAAGGTGCACGCTTTGAGAGTTTGCGCTTTAGCTTCTTGTTGTTAGTTAACTTTTTGTGTTCGGATCAGTATGTGATAGCGAGCGCGCATACCGCCAAGTATTTGTTTTCGGGGTTCGAATTTCGGAAATTGTTTTGCTAATCTTGCGGTGCGCGAGTGCTGCCCCACATCAATCGATCAATTTTGCTAGTGCGACCAGCTGTTGCCTTGGAGGATTTGTCTAGTGTGTGCGATTGGCAAGATCCTTCTCCTGACCTGCAAAAAGTGCAATTTGTTGTTGAAATTGAGGCCCAAAAAGGCGCTCTCCTATCTGGCGGTGGCCGTTTGAAAGTGGTCGTAAGATTTACGTCAGTGCAAGCAATTGGTTTTAGTCTTGTTACTTTTCTTCATTCACATTGTTTACGATAACCACCTTTGGCGATCGCGAGTCCAAGCCAAGTCAAGTTGCGCTTACCTGTCCAACTTGACTCATATTCCATTCACACGGAGTTTACCAGGTGTATGTATCGTTGGCGTGACGCATAAGCGCTAGTGGGCATCGCAGGGTCTTTATTGTGAGTTTGTTGAAGCAGAAGAGAAAGAGCAAAAATAAGAAAAAGAAAAATATCTTAAGTTTTCTACCGAGTGTGTGTCAGTGTACATGTGTGAGAAGGTGGTTTTTACCAGTGGGAAAGTGGCAGGAGTCGGGGCCGGTGGATTTATCCTGAAAGGTATTGTCTTGAATATTTGATAATTTAAATACTCTTTGAATAAAAGGACATTGTTACCCATTGGTTTTATGTTTTCTAATATTTTTCCTTTGTTCTTTCGGTCGGAAATCCGAATTCCGAAAAAATTCCAGGATAACATTCCAAAGATTTCTCTGAGTTACCATTACCATCTGACTTATATTATTTTCCTTGAATTCTTTTCTGTCCAATATTGTTTTAAAAGCTCCATGGCAACCAAGTGCAAGCGTAGGAATTCATCCTAGGCTTCCCTGTACCTACATCAGCTGCGATAATTTCATAGGACCTGAATTGTTTTGTTCTTCTTTTTGAATTCGGCTTCAGAGGATCATGTTCTCGGACTGTGCTCTTATGCAAAATTTCAATAAGGCCGCAAACTATGCAATGTCTTTATAGCGTTCTGCTCCAATATATAAAATAATGAAAGCTTACGCTGATGCAGAAGCTATCGTCTGTAATGTTTAATGTATTTAACCAAAACAGGATCAGCAAAACATTGGGTAGTGAAAAGGGATTAAGTCCCACGGTAATGTAGCATGAACAAATGACAACATAAAGTTTAAGTAACCCATAGTTGCAATCTAGTGCGAGCGTTAGTCGAGAACCCATAAACTAAAATACTGTCTCAGTTACGAGTAGTGACTCTAAAAGGCTTTCAAGCTCCCTTTAAACTCGACAATAGTTGGTGTGGGCTCAACTTTGGGTCCCAACCGCGAATTCGTAACTATTATGCTTTAGCCAGTATAGCCACCGTGCCATATGGAGTCAAGCAATAATTGTTAGACTGTCATCAGTCGCCAACCATTCCATGGCTTAGGTAAACCTATAAATAGGTGCCGCTTCTCTACTGTATGTGAGAAATTAATTTTTTGTTCAGATGCAAGAGACATACAACTCTTCTTCACTAGCTTGGCCACGTGGAAGTGATGTTCTTCAAGGATTGACAGGTCTACGTCGAAGCTAGGAATTATCATTCACCCTGTGTAACCACATCAAGGTTCTATCAGCGCTAGTCTATGGGAATTTTAGAGAACACTTGAAAATCAAATTGATAACGCTTGCGGGTGTCTGGAGTATGCTAAATGAGGAAATAACAATTTTCTGAGCACACCTGTGACAGGAGAAATAGTTTGCGTGGCTTGGAATTTGACAGAAATTTGACGGGTTCAACTTGATATTGAATCGAAGTTGTCAAGATGGCACCTTCAAAACTGATCAGATCAAAATATGGTTAGAGGTAGATTAAAGAACTCCAAGTGTTTGATTTGAATACCCATCACTGAAAGGCCTTACCTCAACGTTTCTGTAGACTGGGTGGATTTGGTGCGTCCATAAGAAGCCTTCATTATAAATTGAGTCCCAGATCGCACTTGTATAGGAAACCCGAGCCACGGTTGATTGGTGGTCAAACACTACATTCTAGCAGCGCAAAACCAGAATCCACCACATTTCAACCAGAGCAGACTCCGCACCGTGTAAGAGGTGACAGTTACCTGTCAAGGGCTGCTCCTAGCCCGTGGAAAAGTTCAAACTTATGCTCAGGCTTTCGTAGCATAAGGCCCTGTTCCAGTTCGTTATTTTCTTGTTCCTATTACAATCGCTGAGGTAGAAAAAATGAGCATCAAGAACATATGTATAAGTTGAATATTCTCCATTTTCTCAACCACGATGAAATTGGTTATGAAAACCGCCGATTCACATTGAATGCCATTTCTCAAGTGATTCCAAAACTCTACAAAACTTCATTATATGATTGTCAGGCATGCATCCACTTCAAACTCAAAAATCAAGCTATGGACCCTTGACCGAAATTAAAACTTATCTTTGAGGCAATCATTGACTTTTTTAAGATAAGGTTGTTCTTTGCTCATTCCAGATAATCTGAACTAATCAGGATCCACTCTGCGCTTTTCAGAAGTAATAACACCAAAAGGCAAGATTTATTTTATACCAACTAAGCACCCAAACTTACCGCTACATTTCAGGCATCGTCCCTTTACAACATTTGAATAATTGAAAATTGGACACGTGTCATGTCGCCTAAGGACTGACACAAGCCCCTACATTCCAGGCATCTTCTTTTCGCGAAATTTTTTCGTTACTTTATTTCCGCGCTGTACCCTGTGTTAACATGATCTACTCTGGAAATACTCCCTCTCTATGCAAAATCATTTGCAGACAAAAAATGAATTATCAAGTCCATTTCCAATCGTTCCTTTGCTTGTGCTTTTGAATTATCCATGATTGAGAGATTGTCTAACCTGGTTTATTGATATTTAGAAAGAAAGGTGGAAAGAGCTCAAGCTGCTATAAATCACTTACAAGTTGTAAGTGAAAATGCATAAATTGATCTACCAAAAACTCCTAGAACTCGTTTATTGAGTTTAAGCAAAGTCACTTAAGAGGACTTCGGAGTCAAAGTTTGAAACTATTTTCTCCGGTTGAAGTCTGTTGAAATCATCCCTATAACCACGACTTATGCATCATCAGAGATAATGTAGTTGGTCCAAACGAGAGTAGTTGCCGCTATCATTTCCGATTTCCTGTCCTTTCTCTTTACTTCTTGTCTTAAAAGTGCAATCTACATTACGAAACGACTTAACAAAGCGCGATTGCAAATGATGTTCAATCTGGCAATCCTTACTAAATCGACTTAATTAGAACCTTTGTCACAGAACGAAACTACTGCAGAAGTGAATTCTTATTCGCATAATTTACGCTGAATCTTTGGTGGAATGAGGAAGGTTTAAACCACCAAAAACTTTACAGCGGTCAAAAAGTTTATAGGAAAAGTATTGCCACACATGATGTTACAAAGCCAGTGGAAGCAGTAGCTCAAAAAAATTCTGAAGTTGCAAAAAGAAGACGTTTTCGAAGTTTGCATCGCTACAAACGCAACAGCCTCATTTTATTGCACTTTTTTCGAATTTCCGACAACTAATTTCAAACGTTTCGACAAGCTTTCGTTGGGAATAGTGCAACACCAGCATTAGCGCCGAATCTTTACTTCGAAAAGGTTAAAAGACAAATGCCTCATTATAAAATTTCCTGTCGAATGGTACCAAAATAATCATGGTGGGGTGAAAATGAAAACAATAAATTTCGGATAGTCGATTTTCGAAAAGTGTATGTTTTCGAAAATCGACTTTTTAGTGACAATAAAAATGGGTTTTCGAAAAAACACTCTTGGAATTTTTAGTTTAGTTGATCAATCAGAGGTCTGATGTTGTATAGCTTACCTTTGCAGTTTAAGGGCATTAGATTATTATCATTGGAATGTAGATTTATGTAATAGTGGATTGTTTAGGTCCAGCGTCGTAGATTAATGTGCTGAACACGCTGGTCGAGTATTGGAACTCATGTAGAAAGTGGTACATATAAATGCTAGAAGCTCCTCTTTTTGAGACTCAACACCCTATCGTTCTGTGTAACATAAAAGTTGATTTGGTATAGTACATTATCCAATATTCCACCAATCAACACCAGAAAGATTTCAGTCGTTGTAGTACAATCAGTAAAAAGTGAATCTACTATCTCGATCTGATGATTTAGACTCCAAGTCTGTTTTTTTTCCACTTACGATTTGGTTTGGCAATATTTTGTCGGGTAGTTCTTAGCAAGGACGAACTTGACGACGGCAAATCAGCTTCATTAGTTGGACTAGGAACTGGGGATGGAGATACATGAACCGAAGATTTACCATTTTACGCTATTTTACGATTTACATTTATGAACCATTTTAATAGCCTCCTTAAAATGATCATCGCAGCCTCTTGGAAACTCTCCATAAGGCTTTGATTGTGCACCTCTCCTGGAAGTTTCTGTCCAAGAGGATGTAGGTGAACATCTTTTTCGGTGCCTTCATCGAAAAATCCACGATCGATTTGTCGGCGCAATCTGAAAGATTTTCCAGTAACGGAAAATTATTTCAGTAATAGAGCTTCGATGAGAGCAGTATCTTTTGCAATATGCACTCCATGGAATGTTGAACGATAAGTGGACAATTGAAAACAAAGTTCATGGTTATCAACTGAAATAATAAGGAACACAAATTACATTCCTTACCTACAGTGAGTGGGAAAATTGTGCGTACGACTAGATATTTTCAATAAAAATCAATATTTCACCAAAACGTTATAATTTTTTCAGGAATTACTTGCACGATATGATCATCGTAAGTCTAAAGAACAAAAATCAGTCAAAAGAAAAAACTTAGAAAATTCATAATTGGAGAAAAGCTCCGCGAACTGCAAATCCTCCCTTCAACACGCGCAAAAAGTCTTTGTACGATCCCTCCTATGCAAAAGTAAAATCTACCAAATTATATTAAAGACTAGGGTTATAGTGTTATAACTTACACTCAATATTTGGTAGGATATCATCTCGCTTTAATTATTGCCTTAAGTCTCCTTGGCGTTGATTTGACAAGGTTCAAGGTCACATTCTCCGATATCAAGTTCCACTCTTCCTGTGGTGCTGATTTTAGATCTGCCTTGCTTGTGACATTCCTTTTTCGAACCCACTTGTCTAAAACGTCCCACTCATGCTCTATAGGATTAATATCTGGGAATTGTGGGGGTGTTTCCAACACACTGAGTGTATTATAGAGGAGCCAAAGCCGACGATTCTCTGCAGGATGCTTTGGGTCATTATCGTGCATAAAAAGATAAAATAATTCAATTTTCCCATTTTCTCCGCTCTCGCACCTAAATTATTCTTCAGGATATTGATATAGTGTTTGTGGTCCACGATGCCGTCATTAAATTACTAAATTTCCAACGGCAGAAGCACTCATGCACACCTCCACACTAAAACAGAACCTCCTCCATGATTTACTGTTGGACATAAATTTTTATCTTGCAGCTCTGTGTTTGGTTTTCTCCACACCATACATTTTCCATTGGAGTCAAAAGTATTGTATTTACATTTATCTGTGAAAATCACTCGTTCCCAGAACTTTACGGGCTCATTTATGTACATTTTAGCGAACTCCAAGCCGGTTGTGATCGTTTAGAATACGAGGACAGCCACTCCGACGCTTTTTTCGTTCTACAAATCTATCAACAATGTCTTGTGTGCTAGATTTAGGTCTTCCAGTAATACGAGCGATTTCTCCCAATGATTTGCATTGATTATGCAGCTGGATGATGAGCTTTTTCTCCTCTTGGCTAGCTTCATTGCGTTTCGGGCTCATTTTCACTAACTCGTCACTAATTTTTCGCTTAAAGAACGAGACATTCGTACTGAAAATAACTAAATCAGGTCGGACCTTCCTGCTGACTGACCAGCTGGTGATATTTCCGATAGAAGTCAATTAAATAAACGGTCTCCTAGAACATACTGCGTGTTAAGTGCAACCGTACGAACACTTTTTGCGAGTCTTGGAGAGTGGATTTAAGTTTCGTCGAACTTTACTTCATTACTGATTTTCTTTTCTTTTTGGTTTTGAGTGAGTCTTAATTCTTTAGACTTTTAATAATTATATGATGCAAAAAAAAATTCTCGAAGTTTTGTGAAATAATGCTTTTCATTCAAAACTTTTGGTCGTACGTACACTTTTCACACTCACTGTATGTTTACCATGAAACTCGATGAATTTTTTTACACATGTTACTGACACTACTTTTTTTCTTCGCCGGTTTTTGTTAGATTTACACATAAAATGGTGTAAAAATGCACCATAAAACTAACTTTGACTCCAATTGATAACATGACCTAATGAACTGTTTAAAAATAAGTTCACTTGCCAATAATCTACTATTTTTTGACAAGTCAACAAATCGAACTTGTTGCCTGAATGACAGATCGTAACTTGCAAATCAAATGGTCTGACCGTTTACCGTGAGAGACTGATTGAAGCACTCGACTTGGCTTACATAAACGGTAATATAAGGGATCATCAGTGATTGTAAGCGCAGAGTATTTGCGTTTTAAATAAATTTGACGAAATAGAAAATATGACGGTACAACTTAGTACCGTCAGATAGGCAAATGCATTATCTTCCGATGAGGAAGGGTGAACTCATTTTTCAATTATAAGTTCAGCGTTCATCTGTTACCAAATTTTTACTTTTAATAGCCACCACAACTTTTCCTGCTGGTTCAATAAATTTTACTTCGCCTACGCATCGATCGTGGTTATGCATTCAGCTTACCTGTGTGCTGGCTCTTGTGGTAAATCCGCTGTTTGCGCATATGCGCGCATACACGCTCACCCGTTCTCTAGACCATTATATCTCACGGTAGGACACATATGCTGCACACACATATGTGCCTATCACATTTATTGGGAACAAAGTGGAAACACCTGTATGACTCATCTCCCGACTATCAAATGCCCGCCAAACGATTGCACTTTTGAATCGATCGATAGATCGCGAGTTAAGCTATCGACGATTTAATTTCCACGCAGCGTGAGATTTGTTTTCTATTATTTTTGGGTCTTTTCGAAAAAGTATCTTTTATCTTTCCTGCTCGCCACAGCGCGCAGATAAAGGAGCGATTATGTCCGCTAAGCAGCTAATATGGAGCTCAACAAACTCGTATTGGATTTCATGTGCAGTTGATTAGAAAATCAATAGATTTGTTGAATCCGTTTTTTTGCCTATTTTGGCGCCAAAATTTGAATAAATTAACAAACCTTGGAATTGTTTGCGTTATTTGAGATGTTTTTTTTTATGTTTTTCTGTGTACAGTCTGCATTAATTTTGCAAGCAAAAATAATGGTCCAAGAACGGCTTAACGTTCGCGGAGACAAGTTCAAGAGGTTGCTGAACTATATGCGAGTTGGGTGTTGTTTACGACAAGAACAAGGTAATTGGTGATTGTGGTTTTCGTCTTTTTATGAATAAGCAAATCTAATTCCTACCCACCTCCCGCTCTTCATGTTTATTCATATCTGATGGCAGGCTCTATTTATAAAACTTGCCGTCTCCGCGCAAAGGCCATATCGACACCCCTGTCGAAGTATCTTCGCTGGCCTACAATAAAAAGATACACGCGTAAGTACAGTATGTTAATTTTGTGCGAGTGTGTCGTCTTTCCGAGGAACATTCTGTTGGCAGTGTTCGTATCATTATAATAACAATCTTTCTTCCACGTGCTGATATTGATAAACACAATAGAGAACAATGTATATAACACTAGGCACGCTGCCCGGAGGCCTGAAGAAAAACTGTTCTTTTCCACGTTTCTTGTTTGGTTTTTTCTTTTTTGTCTTTTCCATTTTATCTTTTTTCCTGCCGTCTTTCTTTCTTTCTTACTTGCAAACATTTCCTTTATTATTATTTCGTTCAGGTGAAATGTTTAGTATGCATATGAGTATGAGGAATGCTATTTAATGGGCCTATTAAAAACTTTTGGAATTTGCTTTGCTTATCAGTGATGGAAAGAATTTCTCTAGAATACCACGTTCGACGTTCCGACATTCGACAGTTGATGACCGTGTTGGCATTGTTTCCTTTGTGAATATGACTGTGAATTATGGCAATAATATGTATATTTCGCTTAGGTTTATGAGTAGCACGAGAGAAACAATTGAATGCATGTTGGTAGGTCAAGAGGGCTAAATGGAAAGGGGAAATGCAGGATGGACTTTGTTAGTGGCAATAAAAAAAGCTAAAGGCATGGGTGCCTTTGAAATGTACAAACTCTGCAGAGACTGATAAGTTTGACCCAAAAGTCACAGGAGGAAGTTTTCTTGTATATTTTTCACTTCGTGGAAACAATCGTCTATCAATAAATATAATGTTTAAATTTTGTCGTATTTGTCACGAATCGATTCAACATCAAGCAGTCTTTCGATTGTTCCTTATAAATGCTGGCTCTGTTCCGCAGACTTAATCGGAACTTTATCCTTTTTTGAAGCTACAAGCCAATATTTCCTAGAATGCCATTCATTGCTTAAGTTTCTGGAGTTTCAAATCCAGGCCGATGTATTCCAGAAGGATAATAGTTCTTCAATCTTCTCTTAAAGAGACATCCTGCAGCTCTGCAAATTAGTCACTCCTTGATATAGCATGCCTACTCCACTGCTACCGGAAATTTCTTCAAAAGAAGTGAAGTATTCCTTCTTCTTTGTCAACGTATTTACAGCTACAGGAATATGTTTTCCTCATTCTTCGTAGAACTGCAGCCTCGCGAAGGTGTCTGGAGTTAGCAGCATCGCTGCAAAAGCAACAGCCGAGAATCTATTTCACTTTTCCATATTTGCTGACGATTTGACTCTACTAAAAAAATAGTAGAGTAGCAGAGTACATCGAGGTTCACGGTAAGAAATTACAAATAGTAATTTAACTTGTCCAGAAAAGTTCAAAACCTTGTTAAAAATAGAGAACGTTGAGTTTGTAGCGATCCTGCAAACTTCCAACTTGTAAACTATGATATTTTGCATATCAAAAGGTTTATAAGGTCTGTTCAAAAAGTATCGCGAAATTTATGTTTTTTCAAAAATTATTGACTTGATCACCAATATCTGTGTTGTCCACTTCAAAGTTATTACCATTAGATATTACGCACCTGTGCCAACGTTTTTTCCTAACTTCGAAGCATTTCGAAAAATTATTATTTGTGATCTTGTTCAGCGCCTCCTTTGATGAGATGTTTATCTCCTCAATCGTGCCACGTAGCCACGTCCTTTCATTGGCCCTTATTTCAATGTCGTGAGAAACAAAAATTGTTTTGATTGTTTCGGAATTGCTTTTTTTTTACAAATTACGCTTAAATTGTTTCTCAAATCGTAAGAAGCAAGAAAAAGTCACAGGGGCAAGTCTGGGGGATCCGATGGCTGCGGATCCAACAGTTCCTAAGCAATGTTAAGGGGAGGGCCTACCAATGGCGGCCTAAAAAAGGGTATTTTTGGGGAATTTGTTTAAGGCAGGAAAAAGAAGCAACTGTAGCGAGCTTTTCACATTATATTCTTGTACATTTAAACTTCGAAAAAAAAAACTTTTTTTAACATTGATATAATATGAAAATACAGCCGAGTTTCATCTATTTTGCTTTAACGTCTGGGAATTTTATTCTCTAATCGGCGGGGGAAATGCAACTCGCAATTTGCGTCTGAAATGAAAATGTTAAATTTCATTTTCGATATCCTTCTGAACCACTGAAATCCTAAGGAAAATGTGAAATTTAAAATTTTCCTGAAGTTTAAAAAAAAAAATTTTTTTTTAAAAAAAAAGGATTTTTCAATTTGCTAAAAAAATGGTTTAGAATTTTTTTCGGAAACTTGCTAATCATCAATACGCTAATCATCTAAAACTGCACCATAAAGTAACCCTTCCTCTTGCTCCAAATACTCATTTTGTTGCAATTGCTGAAGCCTGCGGGCAGTACGAGCTTCCTTGCTGACGAAACCCGAACTTCGGTTCTGCCTCTTGACGCGTTCTGAGTCGACATTATCAGCAAACATTTTGCATTGCTGGCCGATTTGTAACTTATATAGCTGCATGATACCTAATATTGCAGAAAAACCTTAGTTGAAAATTCCTGCAGTCAAGTGAGCAGCAATTTCAACAATTTTCTGGCCAGAATGCAGATGTTTCGGGCACATGCGCCAGACAGGAGAGTTCAACGATTCGTTTGCATTTTGCGTGTGTCCACCTAAACATCACGTCAAAAGGCCATCATTTGATAGCTGTTCGTAGATTGGATGAATGTGCTTCTCTATAGTTTGGCCAATAAATCGAGCAGGATGCTTGAAAGATGCAAGAGAATTCGTGGCTTCAGCTTTGCGCCATTCACACCAGCTTTCAGCGCCTACTGGAAAATTCTCGTGGCGACGAGATTTATCGGTCGAACAATAATGATCCAACGTTGCCAACACGGCTTTCTTCATGTCCAGAACGGAATTAATATATCTTCTGATTGCCAAACCATAATAGATGGTTAACTTTTTAATGATAGTCTCTAGTCAAGCGGTGTTTACCTCCGAGTTTCTGTCCCTTCCTTCTATTTCTTAGTAGATTACCCATCTGTTTTTGAACGTGTACTACGCATTCATTTTTATTAACAGGAAACCCGTCTCCATATGGATTTACATTGAGAATACCAGCAAAAGTTTTAGAATCGTCATCGCCGATATAATTCCTGTACATAACTCCGAATTTTTCAATGGATCTTGAAAACATCTGAATGATGATCTCCATCTTTCCTGTTGATCCGTCGTGGTTTGCGGAGCATGATTGTTTATGATCTTCATACCATTCGGCAAAGCCGTCAGTGTCTAATTGATTTGTCATTAGCAGCACATAATTGACAGTACCCACTTTTAACGATGAAATCGACTATATTGCCAGAGTAATATCCAATCAGCGTTGCTAGACCGAACAAGGAAGTGAAATCCCGTTTCTTCCACGATCCGTCACCGGACATTTTCTACAATTTTCTCTTGCTTTTCTTTGACAGCTTTTTTACAGACATATTCAAACATTGATTTAGAGGCTGAAAATATATGCTCCACTATTTTATCATATGATGTTTTTGCCAACCCGTTACTCATGTCTATAAGTCCACAAAACAGATTGACACCCTTTCGGCCAACACCAAGAAGCCTTATCACAAAGGCGATTCGTCTATTTATCTCGTAACGTAATGGCATCAAATACCGACTACTTAAGCATTCACTGTGTTTATTTAACTATATGAAATGAATAGAAGCATTAATTTTAATTTTTTTAGCGGTTTCAATGCGAAAAAAGGATACCTAATCACAATAAACTATTCTCATCCGTTTATTTCATTGTTAATACAACCAAAATTATTTTTAAACAAAACGCTAGCCATCGTTGAGCTAGGACCCTAATTCCGACCACAATCTTACGTTGATCCTAATACCGACCTACTCGTACCCCTAATACCGACTGGTCAATTTTTAATGAAAGAAAATTTGAAAACAGATTTTTTTAGATTTTTTTGTAATAGAATTTATTAAAATATGTTAATATTAACAATAAATTATAAATGATAGAAGGAAAGAACATTTTTAAATTACTCTTTATTAATTATTAACAGTTTTTAGTCTTATTTCTCAATTCATGAATTTTTGGAATACTATAAATACCCCGACTATTAATTAATTCTGGAACTGGAATTTTACAAATTACGTCTTCGATTGGATAATCACACACATCTTCTTTATCGGGCCACCTCCAATTGTTTACACTCATGATCATTGTTTTAACTTGAACTATTTTAGTATCACTTTTTATCACTGCACCTGGATAGAATTCCCCTTCATATTGCACGATTACATATTCTCCTTGTGAGTAATGTTGATCTGAATTTTTTGCATATACATTACTAATTTCTTCAGTCACTTGATTCACATTTGGCGTATTTGAGGCAGTCGCTTTTTTTTTTAATTTTTCGATTTTTCTCCTTTCTTTTTCGTCTTTTTCCTCTTGGATATTTCGTTGATGTGTTATATATTCAACATTAATGGCGACTGCCGGGGTGATTCTAATTTTTTTGCTTCTCGTTAATTTATCCTTCGAATTATCAGCTTTTCTCTTTTTTATGCATGTTTCGGGCCAATACAAAGATGTTTTGAATGGTGATGTAAAGTTGTCCTGATGTTCGTCATGTTTCTGTGGAGTCTTCTGTTTCAGATCCTCTGAAGATTTATTGATGATGTTGACAGCTCCATGTGCATCAATAACAGCTTCAATGGCGTTATTTGACCATAAGTTTTCATCAAAGGCAATTATTTCTGAATTAATTTCTCCCGAATCATACTCAGCATCGTATTGTGATATTTTATCTGTTTCTGTATCGTGAGCCACTTTCTTCCATAATTGAAATAGGCTGAGGTGATGCAGTTCACCTTGCCACTCATTTTCCGTAGTTCTGAATCGTTCAACGAGTGATGGATCAATTTTATCTTCTAATGCTAATAAAAAATCAGCATCCTTTATATTTTTTGGTTCCGAAATAATATTCGTTGATTCTTGATTATTGTCGGTTTCCACTGTTTCAATATCTAGCTGTTTTAAGAATTTTCCGTAGTTTATTTTATTTGCATCAAATGGAAATAATCCACAAGTATGAAATGCTTTCTTAATGAGTTCTGGTGTCATTGATGTATCTATCGATGATTTTAAAATTGCTGCAAAATCCTCTCGTTGCATTCGTTGGCCGCAATTTTCCATTCGCCAACTTCGTACTTGATTTTTCCACGCATTTTTCAGCGGATGAAATATACCAACATCAAGAGGCTGTAATATATGAGTCGCGTTAGGGTGAAATGCAGTTAAGATTATACCCTTTTCCTTACAGAACTCTAACACATGAATATTTAAATGAGATGTGTGTCCATCTACAAAATATAATATCGGCAGTGGAATATTATTTTTCACAATCCATGGGTAAAATACATTTGCCACGTACTCAAAAAACACCTCACTTGTCATCCACCCAGACTCTGATCTACCAATACCCCAATCCTTTGGGTACTTAGAGTGGATATTTCCGTTGTTTATACGGATATAACACCATGGGAGGCTGTATACTCCCATCTGCACTCACTGTTATTAGAGTTGTTAAACATTCCTTTTCGTCGTTATAAACACGTGAGTAAACTTTTTGCGATCCTCTTCGAGTTAGTACATAATTGTCTTTAGGAGTTAGATAAAAGCCACTTTCATCACTATTAAAAATACGCCTAGGGTCCTCCATGATATGTAACAGTTCATTATCTACGAGATATTTACGCACACGGCTAAACCAATTCCGTACACTGTCCTCACTTACAATAGCTCTTGACATTGATAACGGCTGTGAAATTCTGCGGCTTAGGGTTGGATGGCGTTTTAAAAATAATTGGTACCATTTTTTTCCAGGAATGCCATTTTTAAATGGATTTGGCCGATCTAATTTTTCAATCAATTTTGCGACCGACTCAATTAGTTGGTTTTTGGTTACAGGAAAACCTTTCTCTCCCATTTCAATGACCCACTTGACCAACAAATCTTCTTCTCCAACGGTCAAAACCGTCGATGCACCAATATTATTCAAGTATTTATGTTTCTTTTTGTCAATCAACGTCGTTTTTGGGATATTGAAACTTTTAGCTGCCTTTGTAATTGACATGACTCCATCATTGATAGCTTTAAGAGCATTGTCTAACGACGCACTTGTGTAACACATTCGTTTTTTATCACTCATTTTCACAGCCCTTCACTATTTAATCACAAAAAATAAATCACTAGTTAACGGCTTTATTGGAAGTCCAAAATTAATACGTAAAATGTTTGTGTTTCAAATTAATCAGTTCAGGAAAATTCACTATAATTTTTTAGTACACAATTATTTAAAAGTACTCCACAATTGGAAACCACTAAAGAGTAGCAGATTGTTTTGCTTCAAGCAACGCAATATCTAGGAGTTATTCCAAGAATTGAAACAAGCAAAGTGATTACAAATTCTCGCTTGCGATGATACCGAGCAAGGGTCGATATTAGGATCCACACAAAATTTTGTTGCCCCTAATTCCGACCATAATATTTTCCAACTTCTAAAAAATAAAACAAACGATGAATGTAATAACTTTTTTAGTAATCAAATCACTAGAAAACATGCAAGTCGGATACAATAATTAAAATCATAATATATTATTGAGACTGTTAATAAAACTCTCATTTTGAAAGTATCGTTCCTTAGGATTTCGTCGATCCATTCAAGCAAATTCTAGCTTTCAACCACATTAATAATTTTTTCTATAAGATCGCAACAAATTTTTTTTTTTTGTGACTAACTAAAAGTATAGTAATTAATTTATATATTTTACACAAAAAAATCCATTTTTATTCATCACATACGCAGATATTCATCAAATAACTAAATGGTCGGATTTAGGAGCCCGGTCGATAATCGGTGCCATTACGTTAACCATAGTGTATTGTATGTCCTGATTTGATTTCTCGCCGATCACACGAACATTTCAACACAATTTTAAATCCCAAGCCTGTATGACCCCTTTCTTCAAATGTTATGTCTTGCTTACAAGTTTTGCACAAAACTACCCTAAAAATTTAAGAAACACTGTCAGAAAATCAATTTTCCTGTAACAGTGGCCTCTATTTACAATTATATTATCGGTTCTCGCACTGGCCGATTTTCTTGCACTACTGCTTGTATTGAGCACTTTCTTCTCTAAGGAATTGATTACCATGGAATCTGCGTTTTCGTGACTTTGCAGCACGATCACTGTCCCATTTTTCACCTTTAGGATAACTGCCCATGATCTCGTAACGATGTAAACTCGACAAGACTTAAAGCAAAACTAGCGGCTTAAAAGCGGGTACACAGGCATGAAATACGCATACCCATATTATAGCTTGACACGTTTTTATTTGTAATAAAAAAAAAGTCGATTTTGTAAGTCCCCTTCGGTAGGCCCTTAAGGCATTGCTGTTTGTAATCGCAAGTAAGCAATCTTCGTATAAGTTTCGTGGTGACATCTGAAAAAATTGAAAAAGACAACTTTTGACAATGCCAACTACAGACAGCTGGCAATGTATTCCATGTATGTATCGGGAATTTATGAATTCAACTTAAAAATTCAGCAAAAAATTTTGAATAATTCCTAGATCCTTAGCTATCAAGAGGATGACGAGAGTTGCTGGCCTTTAACTCAAAGAACACTAATAAGGTATACGTGAGGGTCAGATGAACTATATATGAACACAATTTTAGGCTGTTTAGCTATTACCTACCTAAAGTTTTGCTAGATATGTAGCAGAAAACATTTGCCTTCTTGATGCAAGATTGTCTACTTATTAAGCTTTCGATTCTAATTAATCCCATGATACGTGGTGCAAAAAGATAATAACGACACCGAGCAAAGGAAGACTATTGTCAGGGATTTCAATTTTCCTCGACGATCATGATTTCCTTTTTCCCTGCGTATCTGCTAAGGCTACAATCCGAAAAATTGTTGCCTACGTCCTTGCATTCTTACAGGTGTATTCTGGTATTTCGATTTATCGATTATCCAAAATTGATGTCGATATCGGTTATCGATTTATCCAAAAGCTTTCATTCGAAGGTAGCTGGCGTATCTATCGCTAGAACGATTACAGAGGTCCCGATTTTTGTGACCTTTTCAATTTTTCAGGTATTTGCGCCGAAAATTGTGGAATATTTTTTGGCAGTATCGAAATTTTTTCGCTCTTTTGGGTTTTCATTTCAAAAATTTGGAAAATACATTTGCAACGATACAAACTTCGGAGATATTTTATTCAATTGCATAATTCAATTTGCACGAAAGGTGATAATAACCGATAACGATACATTTCGCTCTGTTATCTTAAACCAAAGTTGTCTTAAATCACCTCATTGCGGAGTCAATAATGCAAGCAAAGATGACAGCACTCACCTTTGGTTTCGAATGTGTATACCGCATCTCATTACTTGTCGATTATAGATCCAAGAACTCTATCCAACGGTTACACATCCAAGAATCACTGTCACAATTTGGGCTTGAAATCAGGACATGTTGAACCGACTGACAATTCTCTTCTTTATCCTGCCATTAGTTTTGTCTACCGACTAGGAGGGCCTAGTAGTAATCAAAAATGACCAGATTTTAACTTTTTCAGAAGTGTCAGTTATTACGAGTACTCAAGATCTTTTTAAAAAAATCCAAAAATAAGACAAAATTGCTCCGTTTCGACTTTTAGATGCAATTTCCTAGGACGCTCCGGCTACATATGAACACACAAACAAGAGTTCATTAAGCTTACCGCAATGCATCTCTTCCCTCAATATATTAAAGACCTGTGGTCCAGTGGATCCAACTGGTCCATGGTCCTGTGGATCTAAATCTGGACTTTTGTTCAATTGGCCAATTTTCAGCATTAATTCCGGTAGTAATTATTCTCACAAGTTCGCTGCGTCATTCTTTGCTTAGTAAAGATAGTGTAGGTATCCTAGTGAGGTATCTGATGTTTCCATCGTCGAAAAAAGTTGAAAATTCCAAAAAATATTGCAGTGAGGTCAGTCCAATTACTTATAAAATTCAAAAAGTAAAAAAAATCGTGGCCGTTCCGTTGACAACGATGAAAACTTTAGGTATCCGCGATAGTGCTGAATGCCGCTGCAATATCCAATGCTTTCCAGTGATGAAAGTATTGATTAAAACGATCCTAATTTGCTCCAGAATCTCGCTTATGTTGTTTCAGCTAAAGATTTTATACCATTTTCGCAGAAATGTTAGTTGCATACTCCTCCACCTTCCCCTCATCATCCCCAACAAACACTGAAGTGAGAACTGTTTGAAGTTTGCATCGTTCCAAGCCCTGAACGAAATCAAATTCGAATCATTCAAATTATTTTCACTTTTGCTTTCTAGAAAAAAATTGTAGAATAATAAAAAATATATAAAATATGATTATAAATATATATAAATACTCTAAAAATAAGAGTACAAATAAGTCTGATTTGCGGGAAAAAAAAGCATTTGCGGAAAAAGTGCGAGAAATCAATCAAAAATAACCAACAATAAAAAAGATTTATTCAAAAATTGAAAAAAATTGTGGTTTTTTCATTTGGCAAACCTCAGTTATCCAGAAGCACGGCAGCTACCTCTTTGAAATCGTGTATTTTTCTGCAACTTCTTTAATGTGGACGGCCAACAACTTGTCCTTTCGTTTTTCAAATTTTTTCCTCTGTAGTGAAGATTTTATTCATCCGAAAAAATTTCCAGTTTTTTTTAAACTAGGCGCTATAACAGAACTTTCGCTATGCTCTAACGATTGAACTTAAAAACAGCTTAGAGTCTCTGCTCAGTACTTCCACACCAGAAGCCAAGTCACAGTCATTTTGTCAAATTTGGGACGTAGCCATATTAAGGCTATTCATTTAACGAGTCCTGATTTTTGCTCACGTTCCAATGGTGGCAAATCATTTCCTTCACGCATTGAACAAAAAATAGCGATTATCCAAAAACTTCTTCTTTCCTTAATCCAACATAACCCTGCAAATGTTGAACGAATATTGTTAATCTTATGCCGGCTTCAGACTCTCGCGCGAGTGCTCTCGTTATTCCTCCCGCGAACACTCGCACAAAAGGTTGAATGACGTCTACAATCCTTCGAGAACTTCGAGAAGAATGGCCACGCTACAAGCAACGGCAGCTGTTGCCATTTGTGCTTTAAGTTTTTATTTTTTTTTTAAGTTATATTCTAGGATATTCAGCTCCGCCTCATTGCTCCTAATTTTCACTTCAATTTGCACTTTCAACAATTGTTCTAGATGTGCATCATTTCAACGTTTGCGCTAAACTGAAGTGCGCGAGAATGTACCTTCGCGATGCCTCGCGAGGATGGAGAGCTGTCGAGGCGAGGCGAGACATAATGAGACAAAGCGAGTGAACCATGTACACTCTCACACTCGTCATGTCTCGCTGTGCCTCAGCGAGAGTGTTCAGGCGGCATTAAGTATTACACAATATTTGTTTTTACACAAATGAAAGCAGAGTCATTTCCAGAACATTAAAAGAGTGGTCATTGTTATTTCTGCTTGTCGGAACTTGTTGCAAAAAGAAGGAAATACTTACTTAATACATAAGTGTGTGAAGCTTCCATGGTTGCAAACACAACGCTATCGAATGTTTCGCTATTTCTCTTTATTAGAATTAAACTAAAATGAAAACACAGTAGAGTGCGAAAAATTCAAATATGCGAATAAAATTTACTAAAATTTCGAAGTCAAATTATCCAAAGAAACAATCAAAAACTTGAAAATTGGGCACAGATGCTTTTATTAAGATGCAAACTTCGCACCTCAATATAAATATGATGATCTGACCAAGTTTTCAAAAATTAGATAAAAATGTCATCACTATCTAAACCTACGATTCGTTTCGTACAAGATCAATTTTTTTTAACAACTATTCTGACACTATTCGGACAACTAGACACAAGATACTGAATAATAAAGAAGATTTTTTCGACACAGCATTTTGAAATAAATTAGAAATTAGAAATAAAATTTCTGATACTAGCCTCTAATTTTCACTGCTTATATGCTTCTCGTTATGTCAAGGAGCCTTCACTTCTTTTGAAGAGGCTCAGGAGTCGCTTGTCCGCCAAATGTAAATTGGTGTATTCCCTGCTATGGATCCTTATTTGTTTCTTGAAAAATCCACCAGAAATGATTCCGTCGTGCAATGCAGGACATTCAGCACCGAATCATTTTAGTGGAATTTCTGGGAGAGCTATGATACTATTGTTTGTTTTTTTGGTCCTTTTCTTCTAAAGTACCTTGTTAATGACTGTCGAAATACGATAGCTTAATTCTACAATGCATATTGCAGCATCATCCTGAATACGCACACCCTTTGCGCTACACAAAACCTCTTGAAAACACCCCTGACAGTGCTTCACCCTGAATTAATGCTGCACGAATGCAAACTTGTTCCCATTAGATAGTGTCCTGTGAAAAAATGTTCTCTTGTCGATAAAGCACAACAAAACAACACAAATATGCAGGAAAAAATGCGTTGCCTACCCCTGCTGAAACAACCTCATTGCATATTTCGCTATGCTTTAATAGGTTCTAAACTTGGCTTATATACTTGCCAATCATTACACTCCTTGAACTAGGGTAAAATGCAATTTCGGGAGTATTTTCGGTTGAGTAAGTTTATTTTTAAATTACATTCAGCTAAATATGTAGAAAGATGTATATGTTGGCTGGAAGTAAAAAGGAAAAATTCAGTAACACGTCCTAGTTAGTGATTGCGTGTGTGAAAGTGAACTAATCGAACAGGGTAGGAAATGCAATGCGAACAGTGTTTCTCTCCTTATTTTTTGTCAATATTGTCGTAGACCATGCACTGCAACGGAATCGTAATAGGGGTGAGAACAGGCAGGTGGTGAAGTACATACATATTTCCCAATCAAATACACGTGGATATAAGGAATGGTGTAGTATTGTTCGAAGCATAGGTACATTGTTGAAATATTTTCGGTTCATTATTAGGTTGACATCTGTCTCGTGTTCGTTCCAGGGAAAAACTTTAATATTTTTCATAGTTGGTCCATCGGTTTGTGAAGTATTAACGCAGTAGGGTACATTTTATTGCGCGAATGTGACGTAGTTTTGATGTACTTATACCAGGCCGTGGCTGTGTCACTTGCAATGTATTCAGTTTTGAAAATTGTAAATTGGGCGGTTTTGATTGAGAATGGATGCCGATATTAAAGTAAGCTCAATCTGCCAACCAGCAAGGATAGACTTGATTAATACTCATCTTTTTAGGCTGAATAAAAGATCCTTTACTTTTACATCTTACATACTCTGAATATCCTCCCTCCACTGTGTCTCAGATTTCTCGTTTTTTATTGAGTGAGGTAAAATATCCAAACGCTATGATCACGCTTATGCCATTTGTGGCTTAAACGATGGTCAATGGGCGTTTCTCTTCCTTTCAGAGCCTTACGAAACTATGCTGGGGGCTGCTGAAGATCAAGGCTTTGGCTGTTTGACTTCCAATGAGAGTTTCCCAAGCTACACCAACTAGCAGCTCGGTATGGTGTTAGATAAGTTTGGAAGGGTCAAATAATCCGCGTTTCCCCTTTTTTCTTTTATTTTATATTTTCTTATATTTTATTTTTACAATCCGGTAACCGATGATGCATAATTAAGAAATACTTGGTTAAATTTTTATTTGAATATTTTGGAAATTCAGTCATTAGTTCACCATTTCCTCTGACCTCTCAACAAAAAGTTCTCATGGTGTTGTCACAAAACTGTTGATTCAGCGAAAATTAAAAAACTTATTTTCCGTTTGTAGGTCTTCATAGCACGTCTTGTATGAAAGAAATTCAGGATACTTGAAATTTGAATTTTTGTTGGATTTGAAAAAAAATCCAACTTATTTGGTAAAATTTGACACATATTGCTTTGTAATATAAGGGGTCGATAAAACAAAAACAAAAATTCCTACCTTCACTCAGTCGAATGTGATTTAAAATGGTATTCAAAATATAAACAAGATTGGATTATTAAAAAGATTAAAAAGATTGGTTTATCTACTTTACTTATCGGAAAGATGCAACGGAATTTTCCTGTGTAAAATACTTGAAAAGGACATTTGAGCGCATTTTCGAATGTGGAAAGTTACAGTCATACTATTAAATCAGCAGGCAAGTGAGCCTTTTGTTGATTAGACACGGACATCTAGCGGAATTTTTCTGTGTTCTTGCTCATGTTTCATGTCTGTGTCACCTCTTTAGATTCCTTTTCATTTAACGATTTGACCCAGAAGATTGTGCACCATCTGGCATGCCACCAATGTTCCTAGACAATTTCTGATTTTCCTTAGTATTTTTTTGGCCTCATTTTTTATGGTAAAGTCATGGAATTAAGCTTATCCTGTAGTTTTCCTTTCTTTTCCATCGGTGTTTAGCGAAGCGCGGATAGTTAGGTATCCTAATTATTATGTCAAACCCGTTCTTTTGACAACCCCATAGTCTGTGGTATCTGTCTAGCTTTAACACGTTGGTTATCTAGTACATTTTGAGAAATTTTTCGACCTTATCACTGGTTGTTGCCGTTTTCGCCTCCCTAACCTAAAAATTGATTAGGAAGATCAGACATAGAAGAACAGAAATTTCGTTAATTTTCTGAAGAATACATTCGACAGTCTTTATATCACTAGATAAACCTCATATGAAGTTGAAATGATGATTAAAGTTTATTAAGTTAAGTTATTGCATTCATTTTCAAAACCGAAGCTAGCGAAGCTAAAATTCCGGGAACTGATATATCGGCGTTTGAGAGTATGGCTCTGGAAGTTTTGCAACAAATTTTGAAGAAAAAAAAACGCGTCACATATTGCATACAGGATTGATGTACGTCTCCATAAGTATATTAAAAATGAGTAGAATAAGAAACGTATGTAGTAGGAACCATGTGAAAGAAAATCAAAGCATGACAAAACAGTTTGCCTCTCCTTAAAACTTTGAAAAGGGAACGCCCAAAATTTCGTCATCCCACAGTTTTTTAGCATTTTGATGGAAAGATAAAAATGATGTCCGCATATTGAAAAGGATATTGAACAGGGTATTGAAAAAAGGAAGATGACAATTTTGACAAAATTATCAAACCTTCATGTGTAAGCCAATCTAATATTTAAAGAAATCGATGTTGAGAAACGAACCCCATATATGCGGCATAGTTTACGTATCCTTTTGCTCGTCCTCCCATCCTTTTACTTCTTAATTCGTCGGAATTGAAAACATAAGGTAATTTTACATATTATTTTCACAATTAGTTGATTGAAAACAAATCTGCGAATGCTTTCATCAAATCGTCTTCGTCTTCGGGAAAACTTTTAATTTCATTCGTCGATAATGTTAAATAAAAACCAACTCTCAAAAACACGTAATAAACGTATTAAAGTTCATATTCTACGCTATGCAGGGTTAAAATACGTACACAAAGCAACGCGTGTACATAGCGTAGCTGTCAAACAAAACTAAACTTGTAACGGTTATAAAGGGGTATTCCATTTAGGATTTGGAATTTGAATCAGCTATGAAAAAACTAATGAATATTTTTGCAAAGTTATGAGGTAAATAGAGAGATTGAACCTTTTCATTTGGGAATAGAAGACAATATCATTCAATTGACTCCCTCAGCTAGCCTTACAGTCTCCCATTAGATCAGGCCGAATTGTCAGTACATTTTCGATTGTTTGGGCCTCTATTTCGTCAGTGACAATTTTGATTTTATGTATCCAATCGTCAATCATCTCTGGATGGGTAGCGTAACACTTGTCCTTAACGGCTCGCCAAAATAACAAAGTCCAACGGGATTAAATCTCAGCTTCGAAGTGGCCAATTGACATCATCATTTTGGCTGATTATGCAATTTCCGGAAACAGTGAGCTAAAGAGCGATTATTACGTTGACAGGGTGGCACGTTGTGCCGTCCTGTTGAAACAAAATGTCGTCTTTGTCTCAATTTTAGGAAAGCGAATTGCTTAGCATGGCGCAGCTGCGGTCACAATTCTCTACGGCGTTTCCTTGCTCATTTTCGAAAAACACAGGCCTAATAATGTCGCCAGATCGAAATCAGCAATAGACAGTTGCTCATTGTCAAAGCGGTGGTTTCCCCACGATGACGTATGGATTTTCTGAGCTGCAAATACGACAATTTAGCTTATTGATGTATCCTGGGTGGTGTAGGTGGAAATGAGCTTCATCTGAAATTTTGATTTTTAGATATAATTGCGATTGAGTGAGTGGTCGAGTCGATCGAGTGAGCGGTCGAGTCGATCGAGTGGTCTTCGGCCCATTCAGGAAACGGAAAACGCATCGGATGGTCATGCCAGTTGAACTCTTCCTCTAGGTGAAGTTTGTACGCATTCATACCGAGATTTTTATAAGAAATTCTTCTTGCGTGAAATGTTCAATTCTTGTTCAATGTTCAATTCAATTTTCTTCTTCTTCAATTAGTTTTTAATATTTCCCAACTTTGTTCAAGCGAAAAGCGATCCATTTCATAAATGTCAGATCAATAAGAAAGCAACGAATACAAACACAGATGTATCGCGCTCGATAAGCGTTCACAGGCGCTATGGCAGCATCGAGAATTGAACGATTAAGATTTTATTTTACAGTGTCAAACCTATTGCATCTGATTTTTATGAGTCTAAAGCAAAAAAAAGATATTTTGAAAATTCTCTAGTGGTGATATTCCCTTAAGATTATATCCTATAGACGATGTCCCGTATGTTATAACCATAAAAAATGAAAAGGAACCCCTTGACAATGCAAACAATACTTGGGACTTTTACATTTATCATAGAGGTATGAGACAAAAATAAGAACCCCTTAATAGAATTGACCAACATGTTTTGGAAAATAAAATTTGACACTCCTGTTCTATATAAATTTCTAAATTTTCCTCCATTTATTTTATGTAATTGAACCTTTGTTATGAAAATATATTTATATCACAAACATAAGTACATTCCTTATTAAATATATGACTGTTTCATATTTATCCATACAGTATAAAATGTAATCCGTCTTTAAGGCGTGAAAATCTCCAAATAAATTAGTACTCATGCGGTTAGAAGTTAATTTTTGTCAAGTTCATGAGGTTCGTGTCATTATCCTTTCGGCTGATATTTACATATACCTGCCCGGCAAAGGCGACCCTTAAAAAGTGTTCAATTCAAGTCAGCAACAAGGATATCTCAAGAATCCTCCAAACTTCTTTGCAAGTATCTAAATAATTACCACTCCATCTCGTCCAGCGACAACAAATTTTTCTGGAAAATTCACTCGATCGCCCACATAAAAAGCACGTGGACACCTGTTTCACTCTCGCTTCTACGACATATTACCACATCGCTGAATTTACATCCCGCCAAATCATCAGCAAACCCAACACTCCACACTCCACTTCACTCCAGTTCACTCGAATTGACTCAGCCGCGCTCCATTGTTTCGTGAAATGTTAATGTGATTTGTTCGGGGAGCTCTTGAGTTCGTGACAAAAGCCCATGCATATTTATCACGCTGTTCCCGCGTACTTATTGTGCCTAGCAGCTTGTTGCCAGCTTTTTCGGGCCCACCTACAACACAGCACTCGCCGAGCAACATACAAACAACGAAATAGACAAGAAATAAAAGAAAAAAACCAACGAATTTGAATCTTTTTAACTTTAGTACGTACTACAAACTACCTATCTGAGATACTCCTGAAGTATTTCGGTTTCCAATATCGCTGGTCTCGATTTTTGGTGCTCACCTTTTGTTGTCTTCTGAATTGTTTAACAATTTGTTAAACCAGTGTCGAATGAGTATGTTGGATTGGGTGGAATGTCTATTATCCACTTTGTTGATGAGTTTTTGATAGGTTCCCTCGACTATGACATGAGTTGCGCTTATATTGAGTATGTCGAACTTGAACACATGTCGCATGGGGTAGGAAGGTCTCCAACATCACGACTTGTCTTGGACTTTATATTCATTTCTTATTCCACGCCAAACCTCATATAACGTTTTACGGGACTTTGGAAGTTGCGCTAAGTGGTTGAGAATATGAATATTAAGGTTCTAAGCCTATGGGTGATAGTGCTCAGCAATGAGGGACTATTTGTTTATTCATTGCACATCGTTGTCGATTTTTTGTTTGTAGCCTATGGAATGGTGTGAGCGACCGAATGTCGCCTATCGACGTTTTATTATGTGTCGTTCTTCTTTTCGTTTTCATAATAAATTTTGTAGGATATTTTTTTCTCCAGGAAAACAATTTCACCTTTATCCTGGCGAAACTCGTTTCGTTCTAGGGTGATTCCAGCGCCACGACCTGCGAGTCATATATTTCACTGAATGCTCGTTTGAACAGTGAATCCATTTGAACATGAGCAAATTACATGTTGAATTTTAAATAATGAGATATGGTGACAATTATTTGTAAGACGGATGATAACTCGGTGATGCGGTTAGTACCACGCTTGGCTTTAATTTTAATAGTCTGCAGCGATATAAAAGCCAAGTGGAATTGCATGATATTTGTGTCTATTTTGTAAGTTCGAAGGATTGTTGATTAAAAGGTATGATCTTTGTTGAGAACAAAGCTTTCAGCACATAAGCTCCTACCTTTCAAGTAACTACCGTCATTTGGTTCCTTTGAATTTTGACACAGTTTGCTGTAGAACTTGGCCCACGATGCGTGTTTGAGTCACGACGTTGGTCAGCATCGCGCTTGACTTCAATCAATTTTCCGAAAATACCTATCCAGCTAAGTGGGCGCATACCACAACACCAGGAAACAAGTATTCCAATTACACGGCCCTGCTTTGCCAACCGACTATTGACTCGGCGGGGTTTGAAACGGTTATCTGTTGCACCGAATTCAATTATTTATCCAGCACACAATCCTGAGTGTCAAAACACTTAGTCTTGACTACGTGGATTTAAAAGTATTTGGTCTGACATGAAGGTAGAGCCACAAATTCAAAATACATGTACCAATCAGAAGTGCCAATCTCAATATAGATCCTGTCAAAATTTGATGACATTTAGTTGACATCATTTCAAGTTATAGCTTTTGAAATGACACTAGCTCTGAATTTTTGTAAACAATGGAAAAAAGGTCAATTTCATGTTATGATAAAATATTGTTTTCTGGTGGAAAAAAGGGTGCAAACAAAGGTATGGCTTGATAAATGTTATAATACATCTGTACTGCAATACTCAGCCTATATTGGAATACTAAATTTCATATTTACCGTTCGAGCACCATTGATGCTCCGCGATCGGGGAGGCCAAATCAGGCAGTGACTTCGGAAATCATCAAAAAATCCCACCATTCTTGTGTTGAATGATCGCAAAATTAAATTGAGTGACCTATTTGAAAATAAAAAAAAAAAACTTCTTTAATCAAAAAAGTCTCCATGGGAATTTATACATTTCTCACACCATCGCGGCACGTGATGAATATCACGCCAAAAAAAGAAACAATTCTTCCTTTGACGCAAACCCGATGTCGAGCCATTCTCGTACATTTTCATCCGATTCGAAGGTGAGGTCATTTCCCAATGATGCGAACAGAAAGTAATTGGATGGAGCCAAGTCTGGATACTAAGCCGCTTGCGGTAGTTTTTGAATGCCTCGATGGTATCCGTGACCCAGAACTTGATCCGGAAATCATTTAATCTTGTAGTGGACGTGGATGGTTTGATTTACGTTCAATGATTAACGACGATTAGGATTCTGAAAAAATATCCACTTTTCATCACCCGTGACAATCCGGTGAAGAAATAATTTTCTTTTATATCTGGCCAGCAGCGTTTGACAAGTGATATTTCAACTTTCTTGCTGTCATTCACTCAGTTCATGTGGGACCCATTTTCCCAATTTCTGAATTTTTCAAAGTATTATTTGATCGATTCGACAATTAAATCAAGTTTAAACAGTCTAATTTGACAAAGGATGAAAATTCTTTTACCAAGACAACGTTCCAGCTCATTCCGCTTGCGATACGACCGAGAAATTGAAGGAATTACGTTACGAAGTGTTGAAATAACCACCGTATTCACCAGATTTAGCCACCAGCAACTATTTTCTGTTTCCCTGATTGAAAAATTGGCTCGCCGGGAAGGGACTTTACTCAAATGAGGAGCTGGAGTAGGAAGCAAATCATTTTGAGGACATGACGCTGATACCTATAATAAAGGCTTCGAAATGTTGAAATGTCGTTACACTAAGCGCAATATAGATGGAGATATGATGGAGTTGCTCTATTCTTGGACTGTCAGGCTTCGTTAACCAATGCTGTCAATTGTTAGTTGACTCCTTTGTCGAGCTGCAACCGTCTTTGTAATCCCTCTGATAAATATTTTATTTGAGAGCCAATAAGGACACGACAGTCCACCTATTCCCAGTCTTCAAACTATACCCTTACTATTGCTGTTGTCGGGAAAACATATTCAGTCTTTTCCTATTACGTTGGTGTCACAATCTTGACTGGGGCTTGTAGTATTTCCTCAGTTTTCTGATTTCGATGCATTAGGTGATGATACCTTCGGCACATCCTTTCTTTTGAAAATTGTTGTAGCCATGCCCTGTTCTCAGGCAGTTGAAAAAGAGGATTGTTTTTTTTTTTTTTTAAATACTTCCTGATGTGGCATTTCTGCCTTTAGGCATTCCTCGTATTGGAACACTTGGTGGATTCTACCCGAAATTATATACTTACAACAGTTGTTGCTGACTGTCCACCCAGTAACCCTTTGACACTTGAGATAATATTTTGTACGATTTTGTATTTTTAATACTAATGTCTCTAGTAACTGGAATCTTATACCGATGAAAAATGAGGATCCGTCAGATGTTTGCAGCATCTACGTGCATGTAAAGATTCTTCATGATTCTGGCATGAAGTCCTGTTTCTTGATTAAGATGCTCAATGTCAAAACCTTCTACCAATGGTTGATTGAGAAACCACTTTAAAATTGAAGATACTAGGATCTGACGATCTGAAGATACTGACTCATTTTCAAGGAATCCTGGTCAAACTGAGAGATAGTTATTGAA
Organism: Stratiomys singularior; assembly: GCA_954870665.1. Lineage (NCBI taxonomy): Eukaryota > Metazoa > Arthropoda > Insecta > Diptera > Stratiomyidae > Stratiomys > Stratiomys singularior. The sequence continues at coordinate 108,167,518 of OX940877.1, read as the reverse complement.
GTTGATTGTCATCTTTGCTGATGACAATCATATCTGCTTTGAGCTAATGATTACGTACAGCACCTTGATGGTTAGGTAGTCGATTTTGTTGATTTTGTTGATCATCTGCTTCTGTGTGTATTCTTATGTTTTATTCTTGAATAGGAGCCCAAATTGTTAATTCTGCGTGTTCATTCGTTCAATCAGTTTTTCAATCGAAGCTTGTATCATATCTCATTTGAAATCTTCTAAAATTCGGCATCAGGTTTGTTTTATTCGCCTACTACTCGCTAGTTGCACCTGATGCTTCCAATTTTACCTTAGTTTGATCCTGTAGCTTCCACAAAACTTCTCCATTTCCCCGTGAAGTTCTTCCGTAAAGTTAAGATGGTTACGGAGAGGCCGAAAGTCCTTGCAAATTTGATCACCCGTTGCTTTAAACGTACCATGTTATTCGCCTTTGGCTGCCTTAGGCGTCTTCCGTTCTTCTGCCAGACGTTGATATAGATGGTAGTTAGCGTTCAGCGTTTTTGGCAAATTCTTATGGCTCTATCTGTTTCGTGAACAATTGATCTATGTTTCAGCGTTACTGAGTCTAGTCTGAGTACGATTAGTTTCCAATATTATGCAGCTTAGTTTGACGGTGTCCTTTCCTCACTTTGGCCAAGTCGGGCTCAGCAAAATGTTCATGGTTATTTATATCCTGGTCTTAGACTGGTAGCTGTCAAACAAGAGGATTACTTGATTCTTTTAAAGAATGCAGGTTGATTTACGAAGAGTCTCTAAGTGGTTTATTGCAATCTAAAATAATCAGCGCGGTAGTTGATTCCTTCAAATGCGGGAACTAAAATGAAACCACTTTAAGAAATGGTGTCGTCGACCGCTTCATTGTTACTTTTCGCATAAACTCTTAACAAACACTTGCTCATTTTTTCTATGCTGGCCCAGCGCATGCCCTTACGCGGGGCATTATTAAGTTTGCAGAATGGGAGATTAGAAGTGAGAATGATAATACAAAATGACTTTTCTATTTCAATATATTTACCTGCTACTCTGATACATTTTCAGATCTTTCAATGATCTTATGTATACGTTCATAAAAAATGTTTGTCTTGGAGTTGACTGAAACCTATGTCCTTAACTTCTTCCATGCTCGAAAACTTCTTCCCACAAAATCTTCTTTACAGAGGAACATATAATAATCAGTGGGTGCCAAGTCAGGCTTGTAGAGTCGGTGATCGGAAACATCGAATTCCACTTTGAGTAGGATAGCCGATGCAACATGGCACTTGTGAACAGGTGCGGTGTCCTACAGAAGAAGCACAACTTTGGTCAATTTTCCCCTTCCTTTTGTCAACTTCTCTATGATTGAAGCCTAGTAATCTTCAGTTATGGAGACGCCTTTAATGTTGTTGAAGGAGCCCTTCTGAGTACCAAAAATTGTCGCCATGATCTTACCAGCCAACTTTGACATCTTAAACACCTTGGAATGTGTTATGCCTTTTTTGTGGCACTGTATAGAGTCTCCTATTTATATCCAGAATATAGGTGATTCATAATGATGAAGCCAAGTTTCTCTTCCAGTAACAATTCGATTCAATACTCCATCCTTGTTTCACCACATGCTCCAAAAATGCACAGGAACACTACGCGGTATTGTTTCTGAAGCACTTGAGCACATTCGGCATCACATCTAGCGCTGGCGTTTATCGTGCCAAGATGATCGTGAAGAGTTTTAAATTTGTCGTATCCGATACTCCAATCATTTCTGCAAGCTGTTTTTTCTTTGATGTAGTATCCTCCAATATTAATATTTCCACTTTATGAATCATTTTACTGAACGCGTTATCACTCCGTTAATTCATTTACTAATGATCTTCCACGCCACTAAGACCTTAGAACTCATGTGATTGACAGGTCGTCAATTGTTTGTTGTTGAACTGTCTGTTGAGCGCTGGATACACTCACTTCCAAAAATGAGTTGAAAATACAAAATTTCACGGATTAATGGATTAATGTTCCCCAAATGAACAAGTGTTTAGAATTGCCAGAGATGAGGTTTTTGCCATTTGTCAGTAAGTAAAAACAATTATTTCTTCGAATTACTCTTCTGATTTAAGGAGAAACGATGTATTCGGTAAGTTGGTATTTTGATTTTTTGTTTTCTTTTTTTGGTATTTGTCAATGACTCGACTGAAGAAAACAGAATTAAAGAACAGAAACACCAAAATTTGCGAAATAGTTTACGAAAATTTCAGGCCCATTATCCAAAATAAAATTCAAAAAAAAAACGGGAAGAATTCGTGATCTTTGTGTTTGTAACGAAGCAAACTTCAGATACCAAGAAGTACAAAATTCTTAATTATCTGTAGAATTACAAGAAAAAAGAAGTTAGGCATATACGTTTTCGTATCTGCTTCTTAATCTTAAGTAAATTCCAGCCTTGTCCTTTTTCCAGGATGTTACGAAGAGAGTGTTGTGTGTTCTGTTATGAAGAGAGCCCACTTTCCTTCAGATAGCTCTTTCTCATCAAGTCAAATCATGTGATGAGAGAAGTACCAATGAGAGGAGATTGGAATTTTTTGTGTCACTTTCTGTGAGAATGTCCTGATGGGTTTTGAAATTGCATAATGAAACGCTGCAACTTCAGCACCCGTTTCACGGAAGCATTTACCATAGGTACTGAGTACCGTCTAGGCCAGATGTGTTCAAGAACAGCCATTCCGCTATAAGTATGACATGGGACAGCCATAAGGTCCTTGCAAATAAAACAATTGAACTTCGAAGTATTAAAGCCAAATCCAGTATTTACATGGAAGCAAATTAGGACTGAAATGAGATTTGGGAACTACGTTCCTCATAAATTTCACAAAAAGCCGTATTCGATGTCAATGCTGGCCGTAAAGGTTCAAATTGTGAGCTTCAACGATAGTATCCTTACTCCCCTCTTGTTGTTAGCAGACAGCTTTGTCAACAGCTTCATAATAATAACAAATGACTAAATTTACAAGGAACAATTAAATTGAAATATTCTGAGCATGTTTCGCAACTGATGGTGCAGAAACGAAGGCATATATTGTTTGCCGCATACACAGTCATTGTACACATATTCCGCAGATGATAAAGTTAAGCTCCCCAATAAAAGTTCACATGTCATCGCTGAGGAGCAATTGAGTCATACCAATCTCGCGTATACAAGTCCGTCGGTGGTTGCGATGACGATGATGACGTGGTGGTTGGTGCATCGAATGGGGCTGGGCTGACGCTAAGCTCAGCTCTGAGCTGGGTTTGAAGGCCTTGGAGGCTGGGTTGGCCGATATGGATCAACGGGCTTGTTACATATGCTCGTGAAACAAAACCGACTAACGCATGTTTGTTCTTTTGTCAGACTCACTTTGTTGCTAGTACGCGGGCCAGCGACAATCAAAGAGCAATAACAGAGAAGTTGTTGCATGGTGATGATAAGAGGCCTTGGGGATATGTAACGCATGAATGTTGGTATATTTGCCGTTTTGTTGTTCTTCAGCTGGAATTACTGAGGAATGCAGCCTCCATGTGTTATGTGTACTTTGGTATGCAGCGACGACTACGAGTATGTTAAAAAGCAACGGACCAACTGGTAAGAGAACTATCAGAGCGTAAATGGACTAAAAGTTGCCGATGTTGTAACACTTGTTTTTTTTTCTTCTCTTCGTTTGCTCGCTCAATGGTAATATGTTTATATGAAGTGCAGAAATGCTAAATTTACATTACTTACAATTGGCATACATGAATGATTTTTAGTTGAAGCAGAATGTTGGAGTTTTATATTGGACTGTTGTTCAAAGTTTCTAGTGTGGTCTAGCGCATTGTTTCCAAACATTGCTCGAACAGTTGATGTGGAAATGAAATCAATTAAAGTTGAGTATGTGCAATAATTCTCATAGCCCCTTATACATTTTTTTATTTGTGAATGCATTAATAGTTAATCAGAAATAAATCTCGGAGGGTTCATGTGGATTGTGAGGTGTTCGGAAGCGAATCAGAAAAGATGAGCATGATTAAAGTAACCAACCATAAAAGATTGTTACATAATGTTGCACATTAGTGATGAATTATTTAACAACATGCAACTCATTGCACTTTTTACGTTGCATATCAATGCGAGTTTGACTCTTCCACGTACAAAGTAGATGTGATTCGTTTCCTCAGTTCGCATATCATCTTTTTTCCATGATTTTGTCTACTAAAAGAATTTACTTATAAAATAATAATAAACCATGACTGGTTTGCTGGTATTCTTTTTTGTCTGATATTTCTATGTCTTTGTTTTAATTTATCGTTTTTCTGTCCGTTACAGGTAAGTGGCATGTCGGAAGTTCAGGAGGAAAAAGGAGTTTATCGTTTTGACGAGAAGAAGGAAACGCCGACTACTTAACGTCCAAACTATTGAAAGTTGTTTATAAAATCTAAGTTTTGCACTTATCACAAAAATCTTATCCCTGAAGGATTTCAGAGATAGCAAAGACACAAATGAACTCGTTAATCCCAATTTTTCAAATTTAGGGCAATCTATCTGTCTCTCTAAATTCACTCTATTTTCACTTGCTATAATTGAAATTTTGTTGAGTTTTTTTTTTGAATTTTTCATATTTTCCTGTTGATGAAATCTAATTTTGGATGCACCACAAGGCTATTCCTTTAAAAAAATCACCCGTTTACTCTTATTTTTTAAATTTATAAATCATTTGTCTGAATTCAGTGTATTTTCATTTATTTTTAACCTTTCGTTAATTTTTAATATTTTGTTTGTTTGTTTTTTTTTTTTTGGTTTTTTTCGGGCTTGGAGCATTTACGCATTTTTGAAATTAATCAATGTGTTTGTAGATCAAACCCAAAAGAAATGATTTGATTAAAAATCGACTATGTTCCTGCAATATTATGTTTCAAAAAAACTTAATTTTACTTGCTATGTGCCAAGTAAATTTAACGATTAATATCGAAATAATCGATTTTTGCGAAAAGCAAAACAAAATTTCGTCAAAAAATTGCTTCATACTATTTTATTAACATCCGTAAGAAGATATCGCAGTTGGGAGGTCCAAAAAAAGATGATTTTTTTTATAAAATTTTTTTAAAAGTGTTTTATTTTACAAAAGCATAAAATATTGATAAATAGTAAGGCATCATCCAAGTTTATGATGGCCCCAAGGATTTGTAAAAATATTTATCTGGTTTGCTTCAGCCGACGACCTACGGTGAGACTTTCCAAGAAAAGGTGTGCCTCCGGTATATTCCATCTGAAATTAACAAGAAATTACCAAAAAAAAAAATTCTTTCAACCGATAGATAAAACAAGGTTTTCATCAAAAGAACAATCGAAATTTCAATTGTTGGCAAAAAATCGAATTTCAGATCAAAATGTCCTTGTAAGATTGCTTGGAAACAAGGGTGTCGGAAGTTTGCTTTGTTGTAATTGCAATGGTATCTAATTTTTCCACTTTTTGAATGTTTTTTTAAAATCGTTTGACCTTAAATGAAACCGAGCAGTATCCCTAATTCCACTATTGCTTTTATCAAAAATCCGTATTTCGCCTGCTGTTTGGTGTAGGAATAAGTTTCCGCCGTTTTTTCGACAAAGTTTTCAACATTATAAAATACAGTCACGTCATTCAAAGTATGCACCATTTAAAGCTATGACCTTCTTCCATCTTTCTGGTATTCGATGGAACCTTCAGCGGGATAAATCCCCATCCTTCGATTTAATTCAGTCATCGAACCATTTTTTGATGTCTTCATTAGAAGTAAATCGTTCTCCAGTGAGGTCCGATTGCATGGAGCGGAACAAATGGAACTCCGAAGGAGCAATGTCTGGGGAAAACGACGTGTGGGAAAGGATTATCCAATTCACACCTTCTAAATATTTCTTGACCGGCTTGGCTACGTGTGGTCTTGCATTGTCATGCAGCATAATTAGCGTGTCCGGTCTGTGTCATTCCATTCTAGCCTGTTTTCTTTCAGAGCTAGATTCAGACGGATGGGTTGCCGTCGGTGCACATCCCCAGTGATTGTTGCAGATGATTTCAGAAGTTCGTAATAGATGATGCCACTGTGGTCCCACCAGATGAACAACATGACCTTGGAAGCGTGAATATTCCGTTTTTGGTCTGGTTCACCTGGCATTATTGAATATTTCGATCGCTTAGGGTTGTCTTAGTCCATCCAATTCTCATCTCTTGTCACAATTCGAAGCATGAATCCGTTTCGTTTTTCTCGTTGAAGAAGTATCTCGCACATCGCCAAACGCCGTTCTATGTCCCTCTCTTTCGGTTGATGCGGCACCCAAGTTCCAGGTTTTTGGATCACTCCAATGGCGCAAACGCGCTTACTGACGGTAAATCTGTCAACATTTAACTCCTGTGACAATTCTTCTAGGCTTCGAGTGGAATCTTCACCCAACAATTCCCGTAGTTGTGAATCTTCAAACTTTTTCGGTGCCCCTTCACGATCTTTATCAGTCACGTCAATATCACCATTTTTAAAATGCCGAAAGTCGTCTCAGACGGAGCATGATCACCGTAAGCATCAAGCATAATACGATAAGTTTTCGCAGCACTTTTTTTGGGAATGAAATAATGAACCAAAACTTGCCGCAAATGCAGCTTTTTCGGCATGAAAGTCGACATTTTCAACACGAGAAAAACACGGTGTTCACGCTTTGGAGGAATGTTGACTACTGCGTTCGTGAGCCTAAGCATACAACTTCCAATTCCAAGAATACTACAGTTGACAAGAACACACAGCAGACACTAAAATAGTGGATGTAAGGACATCTGTCTACCAACGGCGGAAACTTATTCCCATACCCAATACTTGGCAGCTTCCTCGGTATATGCTCGATTGGGCAAAGAAATCGCGTATCGGCCTTTTTATGTTCGCGCCCTTGTATCCGGTTGATTCGCAACCGTTGTTTCAGTGTTTTAGGAAGTCCTTGCAGTTTCTTCGTTCATTGAATTTCTGGAAACTGGTGGGATACAGATAGTAAAATCGCGGTTACCAATTGTTCCGAAGCCTTTGGTGGATGTTTCCTAATAAACCTCAAAAGAGAACAAAAACCGTTGCCTTGGTGCTCATTATGCAGAAAGTTCCTCGAAGAAAGCATAGAGATTTTGATTTTGCTTTCGACCATGTCTATTTTGCTTGTTGCTCTGATAGGGTTTACCACTGTTGCTGGCATGATTTCATGCATCTGGGAATGATATGATTTTCTAATGTTAAATGCCTTGGGACTTTTGCCACTTTTCTGCCTTCGTGTTTCTCTAATTCGCAATTTTCGACTTCCTCTGGTCTTCTTTAAGGCGTGTCTTCATACTCCTCTTTGTTTGTCCGATATATATCTTATTGCAATGGAGAACGTGATTTTATATTCCGGACTTTGCCATTTTTGAATTTGGTCTTGATTGATCATAATAGAGTCCTAAGTTTGTTGTCTCTGCTGCGTAAAACTATTTCCAAGCTACGTGTCTTTAATTTGTTTCCCAATGATAAAGGCAATACCTTTGTGATTTTTAATAGACCCAGTTTTCATATTTTTTATATGGAAGCGTGAAACAACATGATTGCTGGAGTAATTGGAAGAATCTAATTGATACGATTTTTCCGATTTTTTAAATGAAAAATCAAAATTGGTGAGGAATTCATTAAAAATAATGTCTAATAAGGGAAAATTAATTGTTCTATAGAATGAAGCAAAAAGTAGAGTGGGAATGACACAGACTCAAGGGCGTTGATCCTTGAGTGTTTCGATCATTTTTGTTTGCTATAAGGATTCTCTCAATGAAAACCGCTGAGTTCAGGTTATCGGAAGCTGTACGCGAAGAGGTATGAGGAGATGTCCCGGTCAGATGTCCTGGAGACTTTATTTTTAATATTAAGAAATTCAAAAAATTTTTAATCATGGGAACTTTATGCTCCAGCAAGGTTACAATATGACTTAAATGTTTAACGAAAAATATACTCGCTTCAAAAATCCTTCGTCTTTATCTATGAATTGACTTTTTACTTTCAGTGGCTTTGAAAATTTATTACTTTTTAAGCCTTTCTGTCCGTAAATTTTCGAAAATGCCTAGAAATAATTTTTTTTTATGTTTAAGTTAAAGATTATAACTTATTCCCTGTCTTGTTAAATTGAAGATTTGACTATATTTCGCGAAAATGTCACGTGCAGTTTCCGTTTTTTTTTTGAAAATTCAATTTAAAAAATTTTTTAATTTTTTAAAACTTATGATTCATAAAAGGATATTAAGAATTAAGGGAAATTTGCACTGAGAGCCTTTATTTCTTTCAGTTTTAAAAAGTTTCTTTCATATTAATTTTTATTTAAATTAATCATAAACTTTTCCACAGAAGTTTATTACATTATGAGTCGACATGAAAATCACAGAAGCAGTCTTTTTGTGCAGTGATGCAGAATACTTTTTGGCATTTGGCACAGATTATCCTTGAGAAGCTTTTCCGGTGCTTACAAAAAAACGTATCGATTTCTTCGATGTATGTTTTGGAAGGTGGTAAAAATAACTGCGTAGAATGTCCGCTGGCAGATGCAAATTCCTTGGACTCGCGCCTGCGCTTGGACTTGCGCCACTAGCGCAGGGAAAAGGAAAATTTCGGGAATGTTTCTAGGGAACCAACACTTCTTCCACATCATAGTGCTCTTCAGTATGTTAAAAGGTTTTCCCTCCAAGGGTCGATCAGAATACGAAAATGCGATTTAATTTGCTGAAATTGATTCCTTGACATAACATCGGCCATAGAGCTTGTCCGCATAATATAGGCCCAGTACAATTTGTAGCTGCGAGTGCTTTTTATTCCGGACAGTAACAGAATTCCAAGAAATGTAGAGACTTCGTTTTTGTCGGTTCCCAATGGTTTGTCAGCGTTTTTCTGAACTGCATATAGATTGGATTTGAAAAACAATATTATCTATAATCCCCTCGTCAAAAACAATTTGAAAAACGAATTCATTTCGCTTTCAATAAAAACCTTTATTTTCCACTGTGCAGCTGTTATTTGCTTGGAACTCTCTTTTAATCCAATTTATTCTACTAGGCCCTGATGCAAAACTTTTCCAAGGAATACTCTCAGTTTCCGAGGAATACTCTCTTCCATTCTAGATGTTTCCCACGAGCCTAATTCAACACGTTCTATAGGTTTAAGTATTTTTAATACTCTGCACATTTATTACTTCCCGCATTTCATCTCAAAATTGGTCACTTGTTCACTTTTCATCATCATCAGAGACATACCCGTCTAAAAATAGGTCGATTTCTTTGTCGGTTAGTTACCTGTGGAAAATATTTTACTCTCAGAGTCCAATGGAAGCCAAATGGCTACCAAGACGACGAATCAAAATATTCTATATACAATCAAAATATTCTTTTCCTTCCGACAAAAATCTAAAATGTCATATTTCTCGTATCACACAAAAAGCCGAACAATATCTGTTTTGTGTTTTCTTTGTTCAATGTTTTCCAAAACAAATTCACTGCTAGGTCCTTCTACTCTGAAGGCCTTAGTTTCAGCTTGATTGCACTTATCCACACCGCCCATATGCTTATTGCAGCTCAAAAGTTTTGAATGTTGAGAAATAAAGATTGTCAAATTTGGTTGCCACGTTTACCACATTATTGTCGTTCCCGCTACACAGAAACAAATTGTCAGATATTCTATAGCCACTGTAGCCTCGTTCTTCTCTCTTAAATTGTTTAACGTCATTCAGAGGATCATCCTCAACACGGTTGACCCGAATTGTGTCAGTTGCATAGTAGCCCTACTCGCGCAGATGCTTCCTCAGCGGCAATGAGGTAAAAAAATTATCGAAATGTATTTTCACACTATTTTCGACTGGAAACTTGCCTTGGTCTTCTAAGGTGAAAACTACGTCCGCCTAATCCGAAATTATACTTTTTTGTGGTTTTTCCGGAAGAAACACAGAAAGCCCCCAGTGCTAGCACACAAAGCTCAATTTTTCAAGCCTAATTCTACCGACTTCCGTCTGTTAAATTGTTTAGCGTAAAAATTCCCATAATATGAGATCATGCAGATAGAGCGACCGTGACATATTTGCGTCGAAACATAGTGTTTCCTTTAAGATTCACTTAGACTATCTGGTCGCGAGCGCAACTTGTAAAGCCTGTCAGAAGAAGCCGATAATTTTGTTATGTTTTTGAGGTACAAACATTGATCGCTACAAATAAATTGCATCTGATACTCTCTGCTAATAGCTTTGGCAAATTATTGTCTCTGGAGAAATATACCTATAACATACCGCCCAAAATTACATATATTTCACTTCAGTAACAGGCAAAAACCGACTTTTCTGAAATGCCTGAAGTTTACATCGTCTTTTACGCAACGGTCTCTAATTTTGCCACTTTTTCAATGTTTTTTTTGCAGAATTTGCCCTAAAATTTCGTTAAATTTTATTCGAATATTTGCATTTGAAACACTCTACTAGGTGCTTATTTATTTTTAATCATATACTATAAAGAAATAGTGAAGAAATTTGACAGCGTTGCATTTGCAACGATGCAAACTTCAAAATCCTTTTTTATTACCCGGGTAGAGATTTGTTTCGTCTACAACATAATATTCTAAGGGGTCTTGACAATGATGACTGTTGTTGAAACACGTAAAATATGGCAGTTTTCCACACTGTAGTCCTCCTTTTCGTGGCTTTAGAATCTTTTCGGCAGCTAGTACGAGCTCTCGTAGCAGAAAATGGTTCATTATCTTCATCGTAGCTTATTTCACTCGATGTAGATGTTTGCGAAAAACGGCATTTGATTAAAGACATGCAATTTTCAGACATGCCAATTAACATGTCATTTTGACATGTCAAAAAAAGACAATTTTCTCATAAACGTCATAGTTCACATCCAGTTTGCAGATTCGTGCGTCCCAGCTGGTTTAGGTTGACATTATGTTCGTCGTCCGACTTGTCACTATCCTCATCTGTAGCCGGATAACTTCTGTCAAAATGTGGCTCAACGGTTTCATATTCTTCTTCTTATTCTTAAACTAATAAAATTTCATGCGCCGACAATCCTTAACAAATAAGTTCGTTGAGATTCGACAAAATTACAAACAAACAAAAATTTAAGAAATAAATTTATCTCGTCCTATAGTGTCATCATTCATTGTCTTTGCTATAAGGAGCCGTTCCGATAAACCTTAGCCATCGTTTGCTCGTTTGGAAGGATGAATGGGTGAGAAAACGATAAAGGAAACGAAATCGATGAAGGTGAAGTGTTTGATTGGGTAAAGGCTCATTGGGGATTTTATCTTTTGGTCACAATAGTTGCTGAGGTTGTCCGTGTCTAAATTTTTAAATCAGGTTACAGTCCTTCGTGCTCCAAAAGTTCATTCCATTTATCCATCTGACGCACATCAATCTTTCGATTTCTAATATCCCTGTGATCTAAATTACATCCGAAAATCTGAATTCTTGTCGTGTTAGTTGAATCTATTTTTTTTCGTCCCGCAGCATGATTTTAATAATTTCTCGCATCTTGTAGGGGGCATTCAGCTGCGAGTTTGTTGCATAAAATGAAGCAATAACACACGCGATACACAAATCTAATAGGACAGACAGGTTTATGCCGAAAAGATACATTTTGCAGTCGCCACATTCACATGTTCTAAGGAACTCGACACGTTATATCGCAAGTATCTCAACTGCAGTTTGCATACACACCTCGCAAGTGTGTGGATAAATATAAAACGAAATTGTGAAGAGAGAGCGAAATTGTTTGAAATGCTTTTTTCAAAAGCAACTTTGCTTGAGTGCCCAAAAAGAAAAAAGCGGTTCATGCCTCCATATTCGTTCCCGCCTGGCACGTACGTTTGTTTCTTTGACGGTACATATGTACACACGTTCATAAGAAAGTGAGATATCAGCAAGGATCGCAATAAGCACACAATGTTTGGAGGACGGAACGGAAAAACTCCATTCGGTGCGGCGGGGGGGAAGGAGGAAAATGCAGAGGAAAATCGCGACGTCAAACTCGTGCAAAAGCAAAAAGCCAAAGTCAGAACCCAGAACCACAATATTTTGCTTTGGGACGCGCTTCTTTGCTTGTTGGCTCCTCGCGAAATTGTGTGCGCGATGTATGAAGTAACCGAATTACGTATACAGCGCTGGGATAATATGCCGTGCGGTTTATTCAGTATTGCGAATATAGTACGGCATCTATCCACAGCAGAACAATAATAATATCGCTTTATACGGATGCAGAGACATCGAGGAAACGCGGAAGGAGATAGACGCGCGGTGGAGACGACATTCATTCTCCATGTACCGTGAAAACATATCAGCGATGTCGACGACAACGACAACAACGGCTTCAGGATCGCGTCGTATGCACTCATGTGTCCCATAAACATTTCTTTCCACCTTTCCATGCAAATTTACATTAATGCATGTGCCGTATATTCATGTACATGGGATTATGAGCTGCTCACATATGAGCATAATAGCGGTTTAGTGTGCATATGGCATTTTCGCGAACTTGGTCGCGTAATCACAAAGCGCGATAGACGAGTCTTTGGGAGCGTTTTGCAAGCCATTGTGGTCTTATTTGTTTCTTTGCTGCTCATGATATTTGTCACTGTAAATCAACATTGTGATTGCTCATTCTTCTCGAGCCGCCGCTACTACCACTCCTGGATGTGAAAAGGGGAAAATAAATAATTCCATGCATGCTATTTTGAACACGCATGAGAATAATCAGATAATCTTTTCGAATTTTGGGCGGGGGTTCCTGCCGAAATTTTAATTTCTTTCCAACAATGCCTGGAAGAATAATGGACAGGCGGAATGTTATATGATGAGGATGTTTTTGACTGTAGCTCTGTGAGAAGTTGAATCCCTTTTAATGAGAGAACGAAATTAATAAGTCGAAATCATAGTGGATACTCAATAAATGCGACATACGGGATTTGTGAGAAAAGTATAGAGCCTGATTTTTCATTTAACCAAAGTTTCCATTGTTTTTCAAACAACAATGTTAACCTCCCGAAAATAGTTTCCTTGGGCAGCTACAGGCTGTCGAATTCGTTGGAAGTCTTCATTTGGTTTGGCTTTTACCTGATCCACCAGTCTTTTAAATGCTGTCGAGAGTTTCGAAATGGGGTCCTAAGGCATGTTTGTATTTTGTATTGTATTAAATAAGGCATGTTTGTATTACGGGGATAGAAAAAAATCACAAGGACTCAAATTAAATGAAAAAGAGGGTTGGAGAACAACAGAAATGCATTTTGAGGTCAAAAATTGATATATGGAAATGACGTAAGACACACAGCATTTTCATGATGGAGCATTCACCTGTCTGCAATGTCTAGTCTCAGACGAATCATTTTTTCTGAACCTTTCAAGGAAACTTACTGTGAAAAACCTGAAAAAAAAACTATGAAAAAACGAATTCGTTGGTGAAAACCTTGCTGCGGAAAGAACAAATTAGCATGGTGTGGTAATTCGTTTTTTGTTCATTCGACATTTTTATCTGTCGAGAAAATGCCGGAGTGTGTGACTTTGCATTTTGTTGCTGTGATTCATGATCATACTGAAAAATCAAGAATTCATCATCAGTCATCCTACGTATGGAGAAATCTTGGTCATTGCGAAGCATCTCAAGGAGATCAAGGCATTTCTTCCATTCAACATTCCTTCAGTTGTGATGTTTTTCGGCAACATTTTGGCACAACTCTATGCTAAAATTTGATGTACGGTGAAATTGTTTAAATTCACCAGTTCATCCTCATCTTCCTTATTGTTGACGACGGCCAGATCTCATAAGAACCTTCACAAGTTAAATGTTTTTCTCAGTTTTTGAAGTTAAAGATCCCCTTCAACGAAGTTGATTTTCAACATTTTCACGGCCTTCCAAAATAATTTATGCCAGCAGACAACTGCTGGATTGATAAGCAATGTTCTCCATAGACTTGTTTCAACTTTCCAAATTTGCGGTTCACCAAGTTTAGCATAAATTTTGCTTTCACAACGTAATTCTAAATCCCGATGCTACATTTATGGAACACACAACAAAGGTTAAGTTGACTGATGGCGTTGTCAAAATAATGTGTAAGCGATACGGATTTGAATCCTAGACTGAGAAATTGAAACGGATGAACACATCGGTGTAGCATAGACCGTTAGACACAACGTTGCCAGATCCGCTGCAGTCTTGCCAGTCTCATTACTTTTCTCAAACACCTCTTTGTATTTAAAATATTTTTTCCGAGCTGACAAGAAATAATTCATAATTTTACTATTTATCTAATTTAAACTGTTTAATTTAAAATTTAAATTTTCTGTTTTATCAATGATTGGATTCCCACAATTTCTTTTTTCTCTAGAAAATATTCATGTAGTCCTCAAACAGACTGCTACTCCTGAAGAAAGATTTTCAACCTTGTATTCTTTTCTCTGTGGGCAACAGAACTGGTAAGCCTTTGGAAAACGGTGGCTGCGATCAACATTACTAGCTAGTCGTTGCTAATTTGTCCTGGATTGTTAATTGGAGCTTTGTATGATCTCGCATCACAACGTGACAACCGTCCTAAGAAAAACATGCGCTTGTTGAAGCCGATCTATTTGCGGTTCGCAGAAAGTCTTTTTTAAGTTTAATTTAAATCGAAATGTTCCCCATTAATTATTTCCGAACAATTCACATTTGACTTCAATTGCTATCCAGGATTTGATTCTGTTGGACAAATTCTTCGTTAGTGTGACGGGCGGGAAAAATTAGAAACATGGCAGCCTATTCTATGTTTTTGGTTTCTTTTGCGATAGTTTGTTGATTTCCTATATAGCCAATCTTTTGGAAAGACGAAATACACGAAAGGACAAATTCCCACCAACATTGATGAAAGATAATGAGTTATCCACAAAAGTACGAAAGAACGCTGAGTTGTGTCTCACAAATAAAGAGGAAATTGTCCATTTCTGGGGTAGGTGCTGAATTTTTTGTTTCATCTTTGATCTGATTGCTCTCCTATTAAGATACTTTGATCTGAATAATCTGTTCATAAAAGGATCCTAGATCTTTAACTCGATAAAAATTCTTGATCATACCAGGTTTACATCATTTAATGATGTTAATAACAAGCTCCGAGCCTTTGAGTTACTTGATTATTTCACATGTCGATCCTTGGGACATCAAAAAAGGAACGCTCTTTTTAACGTTGATAACACTAGAAAACGTTTAATACTTTTTTTATTTTTCATATTGGGATTTTCATTATAGGAATAAAAAGATAGTTACAGGGTTCTAATAAGTGGTTACGGAGGAATGAGAGGGTCTTTTTGGGTTCATGGAAATGTCGAGGAGGGCTGAGAGGGTCTTTCTTTGGTACCTAAAAATGTCCTGGATCAAATTATTAAACTGGTAACAAGGATTCTTGTCACATACTTGCTCTTATAACAGCTTCTATCTTGTTTGGTAACCTACAAACTAATTTCTTACAGTTTTCTTTGATAATTTAATTCATTCTTTGTATAGAGATTTAGTTGTCCTTTAATGTTATTTGGAAAGATCTGATCCTCGTTGAGCTGACGATAAATTCTCAAACAGACTTGAAACTGTGAGTTGAGCGTGCTTATCGAAATTCCGAATGTTGTTTTCTTTTACTCATGATCGT
The DNA here is from genome assembly GCA_954870665.1 of Stratiomys singularior. Lineage (NCBI taxonomy): Eukaryota > Metazoa > Arthropoda > Insecta > Diptera > Stratiomyidae > Stratiomys > Stratiomys singularior. Next base: position 108,151,861 of record OX940877.1, on the reverse strand, counting down.
GTTATTCGAAATCGACGGAAGAGAACATTTTTGTGATAAAATACGATTTAGTTGCAATTTTGATTTCCAAATCGGAACGGTGACTGAAGACAGTTTTAAAGGGATTCACATAGTCGCTTTCGCCATTAGCAGCCATTCAGTTCCAGACCACCTTTTCTGCGGTCTCTTGAAAGCTAGAAAAGAGCCATAACTGTCATCAAGGCTTTTTCTGAGCTTGGCAATCCAAAGGATCTTAGAGGCTCTTTGTGACAGTCTCCGTATTTTTAGTACAAACTTTCTTTGTTGCAGCATCCAGCTGAAATATTGCTGTTTTATTGCCGAAATCGAATAAAATTTCAATCCTCATGACCGGGTGACCCATTTTCTCTGTCCTGCTTTGCGTTCCTGTTATTATGAAAATTTTACATGGAATATCTACATCTTCTTCTAATTCAATATATCAAATTGTATACACTTTCACCATTTTCACTTTCTAATAATTCATGCCTCAGGATTGTTTCCATTATACTTTCTTCAAATGACCCATTTAACAGACGTGACCCCTTGATCCTTACTAAACTTTGCCTATAAAAATGAAATCTCTAAAATTTAACCCCTATGACGGAATCAAAGATACCCGAAAAAAGCCGAAACGTGTCTCCTCTGTCTGCTTCTGTTTGAACACGTGCTAATATATTTGTCCCAAAATTATTTCCACCTACGTTAACATATTCAATCCTTTCAAAAAATCATACTGAACACTTCCAGCTCCAGAACTTTATCTCTTATCTCTTTATCTTTATCTTAAATGATGCGATAATTCGCTAAATTTTCTGGAAACCTATTCCAATTTTTGGAAATTACATATCAGTTTGAATCCAGCGAATATAGTGAAAGAAACCAAAATAAATTGAGAATAAAAAAATAAATGTTTTGGTATAGTTTTACCCAGCAATGTCATGTTATGTTAGAATCAGATATTTTTTGAAACATCAGTGAGAGTTAGAGTTACCTTGCCATTCCTTATTACCAGCAAAGCTTGCCGAAATTCGAGTCTTAGTCAGTGAAATAACCTTTTTCATAGGTTATAGTCTCGCTTCCATTACGCCGCACATCGGATAGTATTCATATGGCGGATGAGAGCCATGGGGTAATACCACATAAAATTTATTCTATCTAAGCCTCAAACAAAAATTTAGAAAATTCAGAAAAATTTAAAAATACACATTCAAAAAATTTCAAAAATTAAATATCGTCATTCGATAAATCGACAACATAAATTAAGCAATAATAAAAAAACTACCAAAATAGCATTATCAATGATAAATATAAAAACTTTCATTTGGTTTTTTAAGGACCGAAACAAAAATTACAAGCATAATTATTAGCACAATCTGAATACTCAAAATTGGCACAACGGCCATAAGCTCTATAACGGTACCATAAAAATCCATTTTTCCAAAACTATTAAATATCCTGCATTATTCTTAATCTTCTAAGAATTGAGAATCATCATCGGCCGGATCAAATTCCTTGAAAAATGATTAATCAGTTGTGCTACCCGAGAACAATTTTTTCTTTCTTTCTTTCATTTAGTATTCTTACCTTTGCTTCATGAAACTTTTGTGTTTAGTTCTCTTTATCATTTATTTTTTGTTTTCTCTCTCTCTCTTTCTCCTCCCCTCGGGAACTTTCCTGAATGGGGTGCGTATAAACAACCACTGAAAATCGCTAACAGCCCGGGGGAAACATAAAAAAAATATTCGATTACTTATCTTACCAAACAAAAAGAGCTTTGCGGTATAGAGAGCTTTTAAGTTAAATGACGTAGGTGAGTGGACATATTGCGATGGCGAGCTTGCTAAGCTTAAATGAATGTGTGGACTATTACTTTTAGATAATAGTATGTGTGAGTCTTTGTGTATAAGCACAAAATGTAAGAGAATATTAGTGCGCAACTCTCTACTAGCTCCAAGAAGTTAAGTTTGAAAATACATATGAATCTGGAAAATCGGACTCGTTTACCGTTAGATTGGGAGTTTGTTCATCGTCTTTGCTTTTATTAGTGGTTATTCAGCTTTTTCATACTCTGTGTTGATTTTGTCACTTTGTAGACGGAAAACGTTTGAAACCTCTATAAAACTTGTTAAAGATTTCTAGAGAATTAGAATAACTTGTATGGCAGACTCCAACGTAGCTGACGTCCAACTAGCCTAACAGGTTAGACGCTTCCTGATTCGTGGCATCTGCCAATCAATCAAATAATATTACATTAGGATTTCGCTTCTCGAATGGGGTAATAGTAGGTACTCACCCTCCCAGTACCCAAATAGTTGCCACGTCAAAAATGACCCCAACCTAAAGCAATTTTCTTTAATTATTCATGTTCCCTTTCTCATAATAAAAATAAAATATAACAATATAAACAACTCCAGGGGTTTTTCAGTGGCACTTTTCATTACAATGTCTTGCGAAACAGACGTACAAACATCCGTGTGTAACTGAGTCGGCCAGGAGCAATGACGTGATGTAATCGAATTCTCTTGGAGCTGTTCCTGTGAATTTCCTGCGACTCATATGATCCCTTATATGTAAATTGTAGCGGCTGTGGTTACACGCTAGCTCCCCTAACCTTTTTCTCCCCTAGCCGTTGTGTTAAATAAAATTCACAGTGTAAGACACATCTGAAATGTTGAACTGTCAAAAATTCGCCATTTTGAATGTTTATTCAAAATGGCGTCCTGAATTAGAGTGAGATGATAATTACTTTTATATACAGCATTCAATAGACAAAAATTTCATGAAAAACATTAAAGGCAACATATATCAATTAATTTTTTTTCCAGGCTTATAGTACTTTCAAGTTTTGTAGCTTACTCAAGGCATGGAAATGACAGCTAGCAGCCTTGCAAAACCAACGTTTCAGCTCTAGTAGTCGATTTTAAGCAAGAAAAAATATAATATTAGAACATTTAGCAGTTGATAGACCTGGCATCCCTTTTCAGTACGTCCTTGTGAAGCTTATGCTCTCTACTATTTAAATGTGAAAAACAACTTGAACTGAAAATAAATATACAAATTTATGATCATATCTTAATATCCTTCCTTTCTCTTATTAAAGAAATTCAATAAACCAAAGAACAATTGCACGAACAATGCAAAAGAAAGAAATTTTTATTAGAAAGCAAAAACACAAAACAATCATCTGTACAAAGGAATGATAATAATAAAACGTTTAGGAATGTCTTAAAAAGAATTTTTGCTTATGATGAATCTTCTGCTGAGGCCAAAGGCGACATGGCTCTGTGGCATGTCTTGGTCAAAGAGAAGGAGACTTTCTTGCAGCCAGACCTCTTTCGACATGGTCCCGCAACCCGCGTTGGGCGCGGGTCAGTTGATTGCGTGTGTCATGTTTATATGTTTGTATCTTGGAGTGTTATTTTCATTTTATACTTTTCATTCATTGTACCATCGTTTGTATGTATAATTGGCAAATTAATATGAAAATGAAATGACGCCATCAACAATAAAATGCCTACTAAACGAAGATGTGTTTTTATTGTGTCTTTTGCCTATTGTTTGAACTGTTCGTTTGTTCCTACTCTGGCATGCAGTTCCTTCTAGCCGGTCCAACACTGAAACAATGAACAGGCAAGCACATGCCTGATGAGACTGGATAATGGTTTTCCAGTATTTGGGACAGAATTATTGTTTCTCTAACAACCATAATCTTTTATGTTCTTTTGTGATATACTCATTTGTTAATGAGATATTTTGAAAATATTATTCTAATGAGTTGTTTGGTCTGCTTTTTTGTACTAGTGGAATGGATATTCACTAGAAAATTGAACAATATTGTAGTAAGCATATTGAAATGTTTAATGGACAGTTTTTGTGATAAGTAGTCACGTTAAATCTCTTGTCTCTGATTCGTTGCACAGTTATGGTTCTTCGAGGTTTCTCCCAAAAAATATGGAGCCAACTTTCATATATATGCACTATCTGTTACTTGGTGTAAGACATCCTGCGAAGAAGTCATCATTTTATATTCAATAACACGCTCAGAGCGGTGTTTCAACTTCCTGAAGCAGTCTTGGAAGTCCATTTGCCCAGTTGCCTCCAGTGCATTTATGGCATCAATTTGAACCATCTCTTCTCAGACTCTTCTCGTCTCTGGAAGCAGCTATGCCGAGACTATATGAAGGTTAGCAAAACTGAGACAAAAAAAAACTTTCATTTTAGTGCCTTAGTTCCTTTCAACGTAGTACTCGTCGTTTGACTACCTCATCTAAAAGTTGGGCTCGGAGGACAGATATTTTCGTCAAATAGGGAGGCAATCACTTTCGTGAACAATTATTTTACAGAGAAAAATCCCGAGCACTTTTTGGACGGATTATAGAGATATGAGCATTGCTGCGAGAAGTGTGTAGAGTTACAAGGAGACTATGTAAAAAAAATTTAATAAAAAAAAATTGTGTTGTATTATTGTAAGGTCGAAAACTTTTAGACTACCTTCGTATAATTCAAAAATTAAAAAAGTGCATGTTTTTAGTCGATCTATCTATGGATAGGAATATGATATCTAATATAGAAACAAAAAATAAACTAGTTAACGGATCTTCAACATATAGTTCTATCATATAGATATTTGCCATCAGTTGTAAAGTCGTTTTTTTACTCTTATTTACCTCTCTGAATTTTGAATGTTTTTTCACATAATTTTTCATAAACGTCAAAGTACTGTCAAAAAGCAGAAGATCAGAAGGTCAGAAGATGAACTACCGGACATTGGCTAAAACATGAAATTGAGAAAAAAGCCTTCAAATTCCTTTTCTGTGATATTTAAGCATTAATGTTGAAAAAAGGTAGTTGTCGGAGACCATTGACTTCTCTTTTATTCCTGAACTATATAAAATCCAAGCAACTTTGTTTCTTAACATTTTCTACTTCTTGTTGCAACCCTGTTTGGACTAAGTTATCTCCATCTTTTCAGCTATTTAAATATGATCTTCATGGTTGACTGCTCGTATATGTAAGCATCGCATAAAGAAAAAATCCATAGTTGGAGGAGAAGATACATAGATGTATCTAAAGTTTCCCTTCTCGACCTTTATCGGTTGCTGATATTTTCGCCGTGATTGCGCTGAAATCAATTGACAGACAAACAAAAACATTGTTCCTTTCGCAAGGGACAATGTCTTTCATTGTTCCATGCGAATGTTCATGGGGTAGCCAAGCATCCAACTTTTTTACGTATCGTAGGGCGCTTGTTCTTCTCACTGTAGTGATTTTTTGGGTCCTGGAACCTATCCGATAATTGTGCGATGGTCGTCTTATCACCGCTTTTGATGATTCCCATTAGGTCACCGTCACCTGTCTGTGGGTCACCTTCTGGGGTCGTCCTGATCGTGACTGATCGCCAAATTGTTGTTTCCCATTGCAAAACGTTGAAACCACTGTTGACATGCTTCTTTTGTTTGCATATTTTCTCTACAAATTATACTTATATTTCGATGAGTTTCTCCGTTGCGCAGTGTCCAAGTTCAAGTTCATGGAGTAAACAATTCCTAATATGCCTTTCATCAGCTTCCGTCTTTATCTTAGCTATTTTGCTGCAAAACTAGACTAAAAATGTGGTGGTGATTTTTTCATAGTCATGGTAATAAGAATTCTTAACTGCTATCTGATTTACAGCTCAAAGGAATTCCTTTGAAAAAACCAATAAAAACTTTTGGACACACTTAAGTGCATTTTCGGATTGATATTTGAACATCTTAATGATGTTGCGGCCGTATATTTTCGAGGTTTTAAGGAGTTGACGTGGAGAAAAGCAAACAAACCAACTCAAACCAACAACCAAACAAAAAATTGGGCAAATTTATAGTAACTATAAAATTATGGGAATTACAGAGTAAGAGTATTTAAAGCAATTACAATCTAAAGATTGAATTCTCAATAAATATTGCTACTTAAATTAGAGCAAAGTTTTGACATGCCATTTTCAGAAGCGCAGAACCATTGCAATACCAAATTCCTGTTCCGAAACAGTGAACCAACCTCCTTAAGTTTTTTATATATGGGGACAAATTGAAAAGTGGGCAAGAATGGATAAAGTATGGCGCGCGTTTCGCAAAATCCTTTTGATAGTTAGTAGCACGAACTCATTTAAGCAGTCAAATTTTTGGACGGATACATCGTATAACTGTCGTATATTTGTCCGGTGGGTTTGTGAAAAAAGTTGGGCACGTTCGTAATTATTGTAAACATCGAATTTCGTCAGTTGGAAAATGGCAATGGTGATAACATATCCTATTTAGCAGAAAGTTCCTAGTACGAAGCCGGTTTGATAAGTACTTAGCTTCATAGTCTGATGGCGCCACTATCACAAGATAGTGTTCACTATCGTGTAGTATGCTCTTATAGACAGCTACTGTCAAAATATCGGCTGAATGGGACTCGTAGTTTTGTTTCGACCCCGTGCGGAAGCGGGAGTGTCCGCGGATTTTATAAAAATGAAGAACAAGCAATATTGGTCAAAGAACGTTTGGATCCTTTGTACGGTACTCTCGATTCTGCGATGCGGACCATAAAAATTTAGTGCAACGAGTTTAAACGTGGTCGCACATTGTATTTGATGGCGTGACAAAAATCCACGTTCTCATATTCGTAGACCACTGGTTGCACTAGATAGCTGAGACAGTATGCATCTGCAAATACCGCGTTGGTTATATGCTGCATGAAATTTAGGGCACGAGAAAGCTGTCAGCGCAATGGATGCCGCTTTTGCTCACTCCTGACAGTAGGCGCAGCTGTGATACCTCATTAGAGAAGAGTTTAATGCAGCTTGAATGCAATCCGAAGGAGTTTTGACGGCGTTTTGTGACCGTCGACAAAATATTGATCTACAGATACACACCAGAGACTAAGGAGCATTCGAAACATTGACCTTCAGCCGGCAAGCGTGCTCCAAAGAAGGCAAGTTGGGTCCTTTCGACCAGAAAGGTGATCCCCACATGTTCTTCACCTTCTTTTCGACTATTAGTTTCGGTATGAGTGAGTTCAAACGTTACCAAGCAGTAAGAACAAATCACACTGGTCCTCAGAGTCCATGATCTGATTTTAATCGGAGTTGCTCGAAAAAGCAGGGCACCAATGAGGACGCAAAGATGGTCAAAGATCGAAAAAGTTTGGGTTGAGACATCCTGCAAACCGCGAATCGTGTCGGCCTTGAGAACTTTGACGGTTAAAACACGCTCTCGACCAATGTAGTACATACATATCTATGCAAGGATCCTCACTGAAAATGTTGTGTGCCAAACTAGCTGCATGAGCGCAGCTTCCATAGCACAATAACGTGTGGAAATGCAGGAGTGCACCGTATTGTGTTAAAAATATCAATTAAAATCTGATAAAAATCCTTAATTTGTTGTTAGTCTGCTTAATTACTACCATCATTCTGTGTTTTCGATAACCAAGAATAGATTATGTTAAATGCAAAGTATCACATGCAAGATTACGTCCACTAAATATTCCTAGATCGTTTAGCGATTGACGCCTGTTTTCAGGATATTAATTGCTCAAAGCACTTGAATTTTTCTACAATTAAATTTATGAAGCATTCTTCGTCTCTGCAGGTAAATTGATAACATTTTCCCCTTTACATCACTTATGCTGTTGTTAGTTTTTCACCGACTGTTCTAAAACCACATTTCATAACGAAAATACTTTGGAATTATGAAAAATATCAACGTAAAGGAGCACGATTAACAACAACAAACCATGATTTCGTCATATCATGACGACAGTGTCATTGCAAGTAACTTTCAACATAAACCCACATTCATACCACATCAACCCAATAACTTTTAGTTGACTAAGCGTTTCATGACACGATCATAAAATTGTTGAGTGAATGTTTGGCATGTCCTTTTGATTTTCATATCACTCACTTGTCTACACGCTAGTGTATTGAAGTTGGAGGTTTTTCTCAAAAGCATCGTCTCTGCACACGTATATGAGTTTCATCTGCTTTCACCCAAATGTGGGTGATGTTGCTATAGTTGTATGCCACATGGTAAACTTTGCCATATATCCTTCAACCACTAGTTCGCTAAATCAGCGAGCATGATGGAAGCAAATCGACAATGAAATGAATACAGTTCGTTGAAGAAGTTATTGTTTCCATGAAAACGCTCGGAAATAATTGCAATTATTTTGTTTTACTTCGGGAGTAAGAATGTCGCCGAAGCCAAATCAGGAATCGGAGGAAAACTCACATAATTTCAAAAACTTCCGACTCGCTACAATGTTTCATTAACCCAAAATATTCTATGCACATTGAACATTACTCCCACGCTTTGACATATTTGCGAGCATACTGCGAACGCAACACAAACTTCTATCCCCCATTCCGCGTCGCACAAAAAGGATATAAAAACACGTGAAACTCTTAAATGTAAGCCATATTCATCCCTTTTGGAAAAACATTCATATCATTCACCTTTCTGTACTGCACGAATGTTATTTTGCCACGAGCGTATAAAAAAGCTCATGCACGATACACACCTTCCAATTTCCTCTGATCCTTTCTATATACGCAGCTGAAAAGTGATAGCAGAGTAGAGAAGGATGTGTTGTTGGATTCATGGCAAATGATAACTTTGTCTCAAAAATATATGTAGGAGGAATTTTATAGATGGATGTTATGCACTGAGCTAACTTGTATATATACTAAGGTCCTGTCGCGCCAGCTCGTCTTCCCGATGTCATCGAACGAAGATGGAAGGAGCGGAAACTGGTGGAAATGTGAATTTGTAAAAGCTGTTAGGAGTTCATCGTGGCTGCTAAAAGCAATTCATATTAAGCGCAAAATTGTCTTATGCATATTTAATGGTAAATCTTTGATATTGGGTTAAAGTCCTTTTGATTAAATTTGATGACGATGTCAATGTGTGTTTAACATATATAAGTTGGTAAGGGAAAATTTTGGAATTCCTTAAAAAAATAAACGGCTTCTAACAGTATAGATAATCGCTTACACCTGAACGTGTAATCTTTAATTTAAATTTTTTGTTTGTGAAACAGTGATTATACTGTTCACATAGTTGACGTATTCATATTGACGTAAGAAGACATTGTGGCCCATATTTCTCTCTTCACCCCTGTCAAATCGCCTGGATACGTCTGCATTACCAAACCATAACTGATATTTGTTAGACCGCAACCAACTTTTTTCAGTCATACAGCTTATTATCGGCGGTCCATAAGGATTTAGACATTCAAACTGTCAAAATGTAATACCACCACAAGACTGGTTACCACACTCGTCGAACATGGATTTTCTGCCTACCTTTAACTTTGAAACTCAACTTAAACACAGAATTGAGAAGTTGCTCCACCCTTTTTGAGATGATAACCAGCATCTAATGTGCCGAATCAACACATTTTGTAGGATAATAGAGTCTCCAATATTCAAATATATGCTTGCATAATTATTAAAAATAAGATTATTTTGATGAAGAAACTTCAAATATAAAATTTATGTCATTTATTTTTTTTTTTTCAACCTTGCAATTCTGAATCAATGATTTCTTTTGAAAACAATTTGTATCTTATCTCTTTAAAAATATTCTACAAAAGCTGGTACCTTGCTTACCTCTTCATATTTCATATACACTACCCCTTAATCCGGAGATAGAAATGATACACAAGTCTTCAAGTAATTTAAGCACTGTATAAGCAACCCTAAATTTTTTCTGACAATTTTTCTGGTTAAGATAAGTATGTACAAGCTGCAATAACACTCCCGATTTCTTGCGGACAGTGATAGACAAATTATAAGAAAATTTATATTTCTGATGCGTTTTCACGTAAAATTTTGTGAGGAATATTTTTTTTGTCTGTAGACATAAGAGAAAGTTTACCAATCCAAATGCAATTTGACTTACTTTAAAATTTACTGTCAGATCTAGAGTTTGTTCGCAAAATTAACGCTGATTAAAAGCTACACTGGCAATAGTAGCTCCTTTTTTTAAGGTACTCCAGCCTTAATTTTTGCTTTGTATCCTGAGATACCGGTCGCCATCATTTTTGACATTGAACAAGCGACGTCGATTTAATTCGGTACCGACACAAACGGTCTTTTCTTTAGATCAGAAAAAGTTGCTTCACCTCGGAATCAAAGTGACCGATCCTGGTTATTGTTAATTGTTAATTAATTGACTCAAAAAACTGTCAAAATCAGGTTGATAACTTTAGAGATTTTGCTTTGAAAATATCACTTGTTTCCTATTTTAGTTCGACGATTTTCATTCTGGATACTCTGGAACGTGGAACCTGGATACTGAAACCCTCTGATTGAAAACTTTGCAATATATGAGACATCTGCAGACATATGTGACCTCTGAAGGCATCAACTGAATTTCTGATGATCACTTTTGGTCAGCTGATCGATTGATACACTCTGGAGTGGGACGTGAATGGTTATCAGTCACAATACTCTTCTTCTGTCCGTGTTCGTCCAAAATTAACTGTTTGCTTTGTGCCAATATGCAAATTTAGAAAATATAGCCGTAGAGTCCCGCAGTACTTTCACCACGCGGTCGTGCATGTCATTTCCAGGCATTGATCTTGTATTTGGAATTCTGGATCACTACCTGTCTGGACTCAAGAAATTCCAAGAGAGATATTTCAGGAGTCTGACAATTTTATTTTAGCCTATACACCGTAAACCGGTGATCGTTCGACTTCAATTCGTGCACGAGGTGAATTTGAGAACCTGCAAACCAAGATCCTTCCGTAAAATCTTCCATAATGTGGACGGGCCCAGGTTTGGTCATTGGGCACGATGTCGAATTGATTCACTTGGATCTTCATCGATACTACGATCTACAGCTGTTATGTTTTCTTCATAACACACTATACGACGTCTGGATGGTTGCATATTATCAGTGAGAATAAACGTGGGGCGGAAACGATCCATGTTTAATCCAATTCAATGTTCTGATGGACGATTATATCGGCCCTAAAATTAAAGGAGTACACGATGAGTTTTTCGAAAACAACCGTTATATTTTTCGAAGTAAATCTGAACAACTTGCAGACGTTGCTTTGGCATCAACGTATTGATGGTAAAATGGCAAACCAAACAATCCATAAAACGCATGACAGCTGTCACACGAAACTTAGCATTAAAAAGTGTTGCCAACTTAAAGTTCTGTACCTCTGAAGAACACCATTTATTTCAAGGAATTTTTTTAACCCTAACTAGTGAGGGTAGAAATAACCTTTTCTCCTGTTTTGAATTTTCGATTCACTTAATAATTTTCGGCTGAAAAAGTATGTTGCATTAATTGAAGCAAAATCAGATGGGTACGAAAATTTTTTATTGATTGCATTGAAAAATGTAAGAAAATCACAATAAAATAAATGACTTTCCATACGTTATTAATTTTTCAGCATCATACCCTTCAAATTATATGTCTCCTTCTTCCAAAATGTTTCTCTTTCTCTTTACCGTCGAACTAAAACTAAGATGCGAGAGACATTCACACAAGAAATCCTTAGTCAAAACTGATTGATATGTATGTTTCCTAAACTGTTTTGCAGTTCCTTTCTATTTCATCATTTATAATTGGTACCTTCAATTTTTAATATATCAAACGAACCATACCCTCGACTGTTTTCATTATTCAATTGCTAGTCCTTTGACCAATGACAGATTCTATGGTGTTATTTTTTTCTCTTTTTTTTCTCCTTAGTTTTTCCATTTCTTTCTTCAAATCAACGAATGATTACGCTTGAATTGGCATTTAAAATGAAACTATGTGCTGTATGTACCCGAGTCTTAACATTTATATGGTAGAAACTACAAATTGTTCGGTTGTTTACTAAGGTTAATAACGTCAAACAATCTTCAGTACTCCGACTTCAATCTTTTTGATTATCTGAGGAATTATTGAACGACAAAAACCACCCGAAAAAAATGAAATCCTCATTTGAGGCTGTGAATCACCTAGAAATGTAAAACAGACTAAAATTTGTGAATATGTTTGACACAACTAGCGAAGATATCATCGTTGAATCAACTTATGAACCATTTTAATATATTTTCTTTATGAATCTTTTAGATAAAACGATGGGTCGTCTGCAAATTGCAGCATACGTCTTCTTTTTTTTAGCACTTTGCGGTAGGAAAGCTACGTGTGCAGTTTTCAAATGAGGATCATGAAAAAAGAAATTTGGATTCAGTATGCCAGCAATTATGGAATACCGTAGGATTTTTCAATGATTTTTTTTTCAAAATGGCATAATTTTGAAAGAAAAAGTGGAAAAAAAACGTAAAGAAAACATCAAAAATATTTATAACAGTAATGTTTTGCAAGATACAGAAACCCCTGATGCTATTCCATAAGGAAGACCGTTTTGAATATGTACAACGTTTGTTGTCAATTTTAAAGACCAAGAACACGTATTTCTTTCCTTTTTTCGAACTTTTCCGAAATATTATGCTATCTTCTAAAAATTCAATATCATTGAAATAAATTAGATTCGTAAATTTCGAAACCGACTCCTGATATCTTTGATTCCTCAATTCTTTTTTGGTTCGGTACAATTGTAGACCTCTGTGCCTTCAACTTTCTCTTGACTGCGTCCACTGTTGTCCGAAATTCATTGGCAATTCATCCTGGGCTCTCTTCTTCAGATCGATTCGCTTATAATATTGCAAACTTATATTCCAAAGGCACTCACATCATTGTCTCAATTAATTTTATTGTCTTTTTTTTTCCTTCCGTTTTCGGCAGAGCCGAAAAACCAAAAATTGGCCCTGGCTCTCTAGGCACTGGCCAGCGTATTCGCTTATTTATTGTGATATTTTACCCAATTTTATTGTCTAAATCTTTGAAAGTTTATATTCTGCCATTTCGCTTCACCTAATGTCAAATAACTGTATTGAAAAGTGTCAGCTTGAATTTCTCCAAAAATCGTTTGACAGAGCTGTCTTGTCATTATCAATAGCAAGACTTTTGAGTCCTCACGAAATATTTCACAGACAGAACATATGGTTTGACAGCATAAAAAGCGGATGTAGACCTCAGGTTAAACTTTGTCATGTTACTTCTATGATATTTAGGCACAAATAAAGGAAGTTTTTTGAAATATTAAAATTGCTCGGTGGATTAAGCTCTTAATATATAAACGGATTCACGTATTGTCTACCCTCACTTGTAATAATGTCTAAATGATAATTGATTATCGAAATTTAAGTCGAATGTTGTTATAATAATACGATCTATGTTTACTACGAATTTACGGTTCTATTTAGGATTGTTTTGTTCTATATTTGTTCATTATACGACTTCCTGCTGTTTCAAATGCTGTTTCAATAATTGTTTCAGTTCCACTTCATGTAAAACCCATTATTCTGTACGCAATCCTTTTGCATTGCTCGCGCAATGTTGCGAACAATTGGCAAAAATTACTCTAAACTAAAATTTATTTACTCAAGACGGGAAAGTCAACTGCTTGCTTACTCGCACAATAAAACTGCATCCACTTCTACTGCTGCAACTTCCTACACAAAAACATAATAACACCCTGCAATGGATCTCACTAGGTTTGCTAAATCTTCCAACTCGAGCAGATAAATTTATTGTTTTGTTCGCTATGCAGCACAGGATATGCCGGCGAACGAATGAATTGTTGCAGAGATCTTAAAAACCGATTCCTGCGTGGTGCATGTGCTGCAGCCCGAGTGAGCCGTTTCAGTGGATTGCAAATATTTGCATCTTAAATGCAATAACTGCACGAAAATTGTTAAGTGCTTCGTGTTAAATGAGTGTAGGTATATCAGCCACTTACAGTTTTGATATTTTCCCTCCGCATTAACAACAATGTTGAGGTATGTAATGGAAAGGCTGCAGTTGCCATGGAGCTTGGCAGATTGAAGCACAATGCGTGCAAGTTGCGCCTACGTATTCGTTCGAAGGAGCAGAGGGAAAATTGAAAATGGTTAACATGCGGAGTTGGAGGTTGATGTATGTGACATGAGGGTTTGTTCATTGTACTTTGGAGTACTTAATCAAGTGGTAATTGCTGTCTTATATGCTTTCCAATTAGGGTCTTCTGATTATCTATTAGTCGCTTTGGTGTAAGACCCGTGGTAATACTTGGATATTACGAGAAATTTATTTGGATTCAATAACACACGCCCAAAGGATGTGTGAAATTGCAAATTTCGTCTAGTGACGTTGCTTGTTGCTGGAAAATAATGCAATGAAAATATGCTCCTCAAGTTTGTTCATCAGCAATAACGAAACATGAGGGATTCGCCACCGTCTTATCTCATCACACTGCATCAGAGAAGAATCATTGCAGCAATTAAAAATACTCGCAATTAACCTCCAGAAACAAAGGGTAAAGAAACATGATACCATGCAAAAGTATTGAGAATCCATCTGTTCGAAGCAATTTTCCTTATTTCACTAATTACAATGGAGTTTTATTACCAACGTACATGGCTAACTATTACTTTAATTATTATTTTTTTCCTTTTTCACTATTTCGTTATTTCACTTTATCCAAGTGGGCAGAATATTCACTACCAAGGTCATCATTGAGCCTAGTTTCGGTTGGCTCCCTAATAATCCACAATTATTCGTACACGTCCAATTTTCGCATGTTTCTTACTTCCTTTACTACCGCGAAATCGTCCCGTTTAATTTGAAATCCTTCGCAATTGTGTTTCACTACTGAAGATTTGACGTTTGTCACGTTTCCCCGTCTTATCGCTAAGTGTGCCTCCTTTGTTTGCTCTTCGAATCGTATTTTAACATTTCGTCTTATTTGCCCAATATATGCTTTATCACCGTGATTGCATTTCTCTTTTGATTACCGCTCTTCTCTTTTTTCTTCTTGCCGTCGTTTGTGTTTGTGAACCTACTTTTTAGTTGAAACTGGACACTGCTTGGGATTAGCTGAATGTTGACTTGTTTTAATAATCTGCTTTAGGCCCAAGTTAGATTTGAGTTTGCTGCTCACCCTTTGCCGTTCTCTTTGTTTTTTGGTTTCTAATTTGAGTGCAAAGTGTAGTCAAGCTATCTCGTGTTCTTCATGCTTCAATTTTCTTCATCGTTCCAGAGATCGTCCTTGTTTCATATCCGTTTTTCTTCGCTGTATTTAGAATGTAATTTGTTTCCTTAATTCGGGTTTGCATGCTCAAGGATACCGACATCATTCTATGTATCTACGATCGGAAAGATGTCATTTTTTGTGAGTATGCATGTTTTGATCATCTTTGGTCTCTTGCGATCCTATCGTGTAATGCCCAGCATGCATCTTTCCATGGCTCTTTGGGTAACCTGGAGTTTTCTCGTTATCCTTGTTGTTAGCGCCAATGTTTCACTACCGTGTAACATAACTGATAGAATACATAGTTTGAAGGTTTTCTTTTTCTAGAATATCTTCATTTTAGACTTGAATTAAACCGAGTTCTCCCCGAGAGCGTACTAGGGGTTGCTCATACTTTTTATATCTACTGAAGACTTCTATTAATGTGTGGATATGGTCTATAGAGCTGTATCCACTTTTGAAACCAGCATGCATATTGATCTGTAGTTCCTGATGTCTTAATTGGCGCATTTCTTGTGAATCAGCATTATATAAGTACTATGCCATTGATCAGGTATGCACCTGCCGTTAATGCACTCAGTGTAAATTTCTGCTCGTAGTTTCCCGGTTTTTTTGCTTGCGTATTTTAGCTGTTTCGCAATGATGCCGTCATTTCCTGCCGCTTTATCATTTTTCATGGAGTCCACTAGGATATTCGGGGCATTATCATTGGTTGCAGAGAAAGTGGTTGTTATTAAGTTGGAAGTGGAGATCTCTGGAGCTTTATACAGGTCTCGGTAGAAGTTGGTGATTGCCTCAATTATTTCCTGTCTGTCAGCGAGTCGGATGTTGTTTTCGCCAATAAAGAGTGCTCTTTTAGCCTTCTTGAAGCTTCTGTTGTTTCTAATGGAATTTTCCACCAGTCTTTCGTCATACTTCTTGATATCTTCAGATGTCATCTTCCTTACTGATTTGCAGGTTTCTGTGCATCCAATCCTTTCGATATAAAAGGATGCTTTCATTTCCTTTCGCTTTCTGAGTAGCGCCTTGGTCTCATTTGATAGTATACGGTGTCTATCGACTACTCTTGATCCGCCTACTATTTTGGAACACTTCAGAATCGTTTCGGTAAGGTGGCATTTATTGTTTTTTTTTTGTTTATTAGGCCACTCTTCATTATCTTTTGTTAAACATCTGCACAAAGAAGATAGTAGCTACGCTTGGAAGCCTGAACACAGAACGAATAAATGTTAAAATTATAAACTTTTCTTGATTACTTACACTATTCAAAACTGTGTCTCGTCTCCAGGTATTCAAAGGAGTTCATCGTATCGTAGATATAATGGACAAAGTCTCTAAATTTTTATTGCTTTCCAAACATTTTAAGTATGATGGAAATGTTCAATCGAGGTTAATAACACGTTTTTCGAATATCAATAACACATTTGAAACAACATTCTTACCTTTTTTCTAGTCACTTTCACTTTCTTCTTCTTCCAAAATATGTACATGTGGCTTCGATTGTAGCTAAAGAACATCTGGCATTAAGGATGTTGAAGTCTTTTTAAGCAAAGATCGCATGCTGGAGATAAGTTGGTCTGATTACTAAGAGAAGATTAAGTAAGTCTTCATTGCATGCGATTTCTGATATTTTTCTGGAATGGTCTCTTCTGCATTGTTTCATGTCCTTGTTTCTGGCTATTTGCGCTTCATCCGAAAGTTGACCTATCGAAAGCATCAAGTTTTCAATTATTCCTCGATCTATCCACAAGTAATTTATACACCCTCACAGGTATGTAATACCAAGGATACTCACAAATAATCTACTTGTTTCAAATGCATATGTATTAAAACCAACGGCTTTAGTGTCATATCCATTGGAAAATGTATGAAAAATGGCTGAAAATCGTTTTGTAATTTCTTTATTAATACATGTAATCTCAGTAGATTTTGAAAAAAAATTTTGAGGAACCTTCCTGCGAATTCGACATCATTGGTAGTAAAGCATCCATCTGGCTTCATAATGTCAACCACTAATCCCATTTCCTTTCCGCATTTTTCTGGAAAATGCTGTTACCTTGTTTTGACAATTTCTTTTTGTTTGACATCTCATGCTTGCCGCTTGTTAAGCTTCAACCGAAAAGCAACATTTGAGCAACCGTCAAAAAAGCGAATCCATGCCTGCAACGCAGAAAGCCCAAACTGAAACTATTATAGAAAACAGCCGTTATGGTTCAGCTCGTAACAGCTCAATATGGTTCATCTCCTTTGGAATTGCTTGACAGATTTGAGTCACCTGGGATGACGATGTTTCAGAAACTGTATTACATACTTTCTCATGAATCATTGTTAGTAGCAGTTTGTGACAGACAGAGACCACGGCATTGTTTGTTGTCAATACATCCGATGGACGAATTTATTTGGTCGTTGACGTAATTTACTTCTTCTTTGGCCAAATGAGCAGTTTCCTTTTTAAACTGGATGCGAACTGACCTGTTGTATCGGATTGTCGAAGGCGTTTGATTTTGCCACAAGATTGATCTCTCAAGATTGAAGTTATACGAATATGACTATTGCTTTTGCTTTTACCGCCTGATTCAAATATTCGTTTTTATTCGTTGTGCCCTGTACATCTGGTTCAACCCTCTTTTGAACCTAACGGTGCATCTATTCAGGCACCAGCATTTGTGTCAACATTAGAGCTTCTCGTGTTGAAATATTTCGAAACACCGTATGATCTATCAAAATAATGATTCCTTCCTTTGCATGGTACCATCGTTGCTTTGGAGGCCTCAATATGTTGTTACCTCGGATATATGTCAGCTTGTCTCTCCATCGCACCTAGTCTTACAATATGATATTGATGCTTTGTTTATTTTGTCACAACAAAAAATGTTAGTGCCTTTTCTGTGGTATCCGGTGGTTGTATGTTTTGCTCCCAGACTTTTTCTATGCCTCTCGTATTTTGCTAGCTCTTAGGTGTGTTGCTTGTTTCACTAATTTAGGTTCCTTGCTGCTTGTTCCTTGCTTCCTTTCTTCCTTAAGCTGCATACTGGCTGCATATGTAAGCACGTTGGCTGACGTTCACGCTCGAAGATATGCAGTATTCCTCTATTTACTTCTGTCAGAACTAGTTTCCTCGAATGAGACTTATGGACAAGACGTATGGACTCCACCGTAGAATTGGGATGTGTCACGAACCGAAAAAACTGACTATGGTAATTCCAGCTGTTGATCTAGCTACGAAGATCAAATGACCAATTTCAAATTTTAATATTTCTATTTAAGCCATACAAAGATTTGGGCGTAGATAGCTTGAATTGACAAGGGTCTGGGTTTTTTTTTCACCTTCCCTCATGTCTTCCCTATGAGAATCCTTTCCATTAGATACAAAGCCGTTGTAGAAGTAGCCGGTTTTGCATCACATAAATACACCAATTTCTGTCCATAATAAGCAAATTTTGTTCTTGTTCGCCAAATATGTAACAAGAAACAAGCGCCCTCTGAACGCAATCAACATTTAATCGATGGTATAGTTGCGTATTCGCTAAAATTTTATAAAATCTGGCATTTTGATTCGGACTCAATCAAAATATTTTATTATTCTGTGTATTCCTTAAATTTCTATCTGCCGATTTATCAAATTTATTACAACGGAACAAGCCTACGAATCTATTCTTGACATTTTATTCCAGACAATTTTTTGCCCTGCGGCTTTTGTTGCAGAAAAATCAGCTGCATTTTCATGATTTTTTTAACAACAGCTAAATATGCTGATAGCCTGATATAAAAGCTAACAACTTTGAAAAAGGGTATTTTTGACAATTTTGCGTGAGATTAGGAGATTTTCGACGCTGAAGAATATTATGTGCTTGAGTATGCACAGCTCTATTTAGAGCTGTTCCTGCTATTTATCTCCTCTTCAAGGTTTGATACATTTGTTTCAGGATTATCCTTCATTTAAATACCTGATGAGCTGATTCACCCAAATTGTATTCCACTGTTTCACTTTCAGTTTTGTGATCACTGTGCTGTATTAAAATGTCTGTTTCAATGACATAAAACTCTGATCAACTTTCAGAACCGTTTAGGCATCAGTCCAAACTTCGGCAAGAAGTAAATTTGACACAACACATCTCACGTTTCTTTCATTATTTTTTTCAATAGACACTCAAATTTTTCTCCAGATTGTGATGGCCCGAATTTTCGACATTTTTTGCGAAAATCACATGCGGATCATAAATATGTACCGCATTGACTTTTCTTTTTCTTTTACAAATATTCGGCATGGGGGCAACCACAAGTGACAGCCTTTGCATTGTCATGGTGGAAAAGCACTCTCTTGGTCAAAAGAGCGTGTTTTTCCTTCACTTGGACTAAGGAAAATAGATCTTCAATTTTTGCGAAGCCTAGACTTAATATTAAAAAGGTTCTTTAGTGCATTTGGTAGGCCTGGAAATTTGTCTGCCTCTTCTGCCTCGTCGCTTCGCCAAATCTGGCTGCTTTACTGATTCGGCGGCTTTGTAATATTTATTAGCATCGCTCGTACCACTCGTGCTCGTAGTATGCTACAAACAAAAAAACCTCTTGCGTAAAACTGTAAGGGCAAGTTCTAAGTATACGTTACTTGTGATTAAGGAACTAATCACAAACAAAATTGCCCCCGTCACACATTCAAAAATCTATTTTAAATCGATTTTTCAACATATTCAAATAATACTAACCCACACGAAAAGTTGAACCACATTCGAAAAAAGGATATTTTTCAAATATATCTTGATTTTTTGCCATAATTATCCTATATAGAAAAACTTCATATTCTATAAAAAAGTTCAGTGTTCTTTAAGTTTTTTTACAAAAAAAAAAAAAAAAAAGAATAAATTAAAAAAAAAATGAATGAATGAAAAATTTAAAAATGAATGGCAAACCAGCTTCCCAAGAAAACTGGTTACAGATCCGGAGTTGAGGTTTGCGGAGCGAGTCACAATGATACTCCATACTCGGCCGCTATGCTTCGAGCTAAAATTCCAGTTGTGTTTTTACAAAGCGTCTAGAGACCGTGAGAATACTACTTCCTGTCGGGTTCAGTGGAATCTCCTTTGAACCAGATCTGTCATCTTTTGAGCATCTTTCAAAATATTTTGAACATCTTTTTTTTCAAATCAATTTCAGTCAACACAGTAGATGACCTAGACTGCAAAGAATATATTTTACGTTTTAAATACTAACAATGATTAGGAAAAAATTGTGGAATTAACAATAAGACCCATTGGACGAATTAGCTGGAGGAATCAATCTATAGAGTAGAAACAGACTATCCACAGTCAACTAGCTTCAATGTCAACCTTATAGTTTCAAAGCAGTTCTTATAAGCTATTATAGCTCATAATAGTGTATATAAAAAATATCCTTTGGAACTTGTGTGAATACCGTCTACTATTATACCTAACCTGATCTGTCATCTGAGCCGTTGAAAATGAACTATTAAATCATATTTACTCCAAATGAAACATTATTAATATGTGCCCTTTTTTCATATTCGTTCTTCAATTGAGTGTTTTTTTTTTAAAACATCCTCATATTATTTCTACAAATCTTCTTTTTTTTAAAAGTGTCACCTGTCAATTAGCTCCATACCCTACTCTATTAACCAACGAAAAAGGATAGTAGCTTTTTTTTATTGTTTCCTTTTTTTACCATTTTCTCCATTAAGTCACTTTTTGAATTCGTTCCTTAGAATATTCCCTAAACAGGTACTTACATCCATCACTAACGATAGAACTTATCTTTGGTATAGATTCGATCAAAACCAATACAGTTCTCCGATTTGTTTGAAAAATGACAGCTAATATTTGATATCTGCCTACTCGTTAAATGGAATATCATACGTAGGTAGCTCCGTTCCATGAACAGAAAAGTATGTTGCCTTGGATGGACAGTGTCAGAAAAAAAAGAAGAATTAATCATTTGAAGGACATACAAATTTTAACACATGTCTCTTTTTGAATGGAACTTGGTCCTTTATACTATGTTTTTTCCATGAAGTTTTTTTTTCAGTATTTTTTATTGTCGATATAAACATTTAATTAACGTACATACATAGAAAGTCCTTTCTTGTCTCTAGATTATGACTAATCGAGATTTCAAATAAAAGGAAATAATAAAATATCTCTGAATTATAACATTGCCTAAAGCTGTCATAACATAATGAATTAAATACGTGACATAGAAAACTCAAATTCACACAGATTAAATGTATTAGGAAATTTAAATTAATAAATATAAGACAAACAATCTTAGTGGTATCCTATTTTCGGCTAAGGATTTTTCTTGCGATTTTTTTATGTTTCCACACAAAAACGATTGTCTGAATTGGATTTATCTTCTGACGTAGATTTCTTGTTATTTATCCTGTAAGGGCCTATCAATGTTTTTTGTTTAGTATATTTCCATGAGTATCAAACTTCTAGCGATTTACCGAAAACAAAATTTATGTCGATAGATTGCTGAATTCAGCGTTATGAATATTCGAGTAATTATTTTTTAAGGATTTTAAATTGTCACTTGGTCTATTATTGAAATAAGCATTAAAGTAAGAACTCCTACTTCGGCTGTAGCGCCATCCACGAGATCTGTTGATGATAACTATGAATTGAAGTCAGGCTAACATCTAAATCTACATTCAAAAAAGTTTACACTCCTGAAGCAGAAATTATTGCCATATGTTATGAACACAATAATTATTGACAAGAATTTAACTCTTACTTTTATTTATATTTATTTTTAACTGCGTGTGCATGTCTTAATTAGGCCTTACCTGGCTGTCCATTCAGACGAGGTGTCAGAAGTTTGTTTCGTTGCAATAGTAACGGTCTTGGATTTTTGATTTTTGTCAATTATTGGATCATTGAAAAGAGCAAACACGTCAAAATTGAAAACAAAAAAACAACTTTTCAGTCCAGCTTTCGAGGAATATTCAAAAAGTCAGGAAATCCAAGTTTATTTTGAAGGTCTCTAAGGTTAACAAAGTATCTGAAGTTTGCATCGTGGTAAACGCAAAGGCTCGTCTTTTCCACTTTTTGGAATAAATAAGTAAAACAATAAATTTTTGTTATTTGGACTCTACTGGACCTGTTTTAGATTTTCACTTGAGTCAAATCGTCGACAAATATCAAAGAAGTAATAAAAGCAACGCCTAGCAACGCGACACCTAGTTTTGTACTTATAGATATGGAATTCAACTGTTAAGGTTAGATACACTCACCACCAGGATACTTCCCAAAGGACAGTCACCCAACAAGTTGGTTCATTCACATGGTTGGATGCTTACCGGCTGACCGGGAAACCTAGACTTAACCCAGAATTGTGGTTTGCGGAGCGAGTCGGAAGGATACTCAATACAGTTGTATGGAGCACACTCGGCTTCTATGATTCGAGCTAAGATCCTAGTTGTAGTGTTTTTACTAAGCGTCTAGGAACCGTGAGTATGCTATCTACCGTCGGGTTCACTGGAATTATAATTTAAGCCCGGCATTAAGGAGAAAACTCTTTTGAACAAGATCTGCTACCTTCGAACGTTTTTTATAATTTTCATTCGTCATCAAATAATTGTTTGTGTTCAAAACGTAATTTTAATGTCGTCATCTCACAAGTTCTACCACCCCGTAACATCGACGCTAGAAGAAATCAGAAAGACGCACATTTGAAAATTGCAATTCAGCAAGGATAATTAAAATCTTATTTGCGAATTTAAAAAAAATTTTAAATTTTAATTCACTAAATTATTTATTGGCATGAAACAAAGTCATTGCTTTTCTACACTTTCTTGTTAGGTTTCTTATTTAATCAGTTTCTACGAAATCGTATGCAGTCTGAACACCTGGATGCAGCCGGTTTTTATATTTTGTTATTTTACTAACACTTAACGCTTATGACATCTTTTAAAGTCGAAACGGATTATAATGGCTAATCTTTTTAAGTTGTACGGAGAAAGCTCAAAATGTTGCCAGTGGAATTGATTCAGTTTAGCTACCATAAGTATAGTTACAAAAACAACAAAAAATGTTTTTCTGACAGATCGGTTTCCTCTTTTGCAAAGACCAGAAATTTTTGTGAATTTTCATAAAAAAGTAGCAATGACAATCCAAAAGTTCTTCCAGGCGAAAAAATAACTAAAGGGAAATCCTCCAGCTGATGCATGTTTTAGTTTTCACCGCGACAGGTTCACTTTTCTATTGTTGCCTAACTACTTTTCAGGCTGGTATCCATTGGTTTTTCAAAAGACTTTGAACCCGTCTAATACAAATTCTGTAGAAACTCAGAAGCAATGTGATTATAAACTATTATACTTAAAGTGCCCACTTTTTTGGTATTCCATGATTCGTAAGCTGTCCGCAACAGTCCATAGGTTGGTTCACCGCTCCAAACATCGTGTTTATTATTGCTCTCATTTTTCAAAGTCATACCACAGCATTGCCTTTCTAAAGATTTTGTTACTTGAGAGCCTTCATCATCAATTCAGCGCGATGAGCCAAGCAAGGAATTGTCTAACATCTTCATTGGTCTGGAAGTTAATAATTAGTCGTTACGCCTTAGCTAGCATAACTGTTTGCTCCGTCATAACTCTATTAGCTCAACAAATCAAGCTAGAAATCTTTCCCGAGGTTTCTCTTTACTTACTCCATTCATTAACTCCTTCTCCTACAGGTAGCGAGTTTACTAAGTACCTCAACAGAAAAGACAAAACATCATGACACACCCCATGGGTGTTTTAAACAATTCAAAGTACGTAAAGACAAAGAATGTAAAGATATCTAAGACGCTGGACGTAATGTCAAAAATGCTTCATGATTATTCAGGATACTTAATAATCCAATGAAACATATCAAAAAATTGAGTTCATTGCTTTTTTAACAAAAAAATAAGGCTCTGTCTGGTTTACGCTCGCTGTATTCGACACAGCTTGACTGATGACTACAAATCACAATGAATTCAACTTTGCAATGATTTCGTTTAAATCAAAAAACGATCCAAACTTCAAGTACAGAATTGTTGACGGGATTTGGTGTTTTCAATATGATCCTGGAACAAAGCGTAAATATGCCGAATAGGAGCAGCCAAATGAGTCATATCCGAAAAACAACCGTCGACATGTGTCACAATTTAAGACACATTGTTTCTGCGAGTTTCCAGGAACAAATAATTCTCATGGAGTTCGTAAAAATGATCAAATTAATTGGCGTTACTATCGTAGTATAAAAAAAAAGCGTTGTACGTGAACACCCGTGCACGTAGCAAAACCGAGAACATGACAATTGGTACCTTTTGCATAATGCATCGAACATGACGCTTGGGACTTATCATTCAAACAAAAAATTATATTTTAACTGTCAAATACTCACCACATTCCCCTGACATTGTGCCTTGTAGCTTCCGTCAATTTGGCTGGGCAACTTATCTTGACACCGGAAGGGAGGCGCTATGCTAACGTGCAAACCAGAAAGGATACAAGAATACAAAATAAAAAAAATACAAAAGCATTGTTATTATAAGAATTTTTTTTTCAATACTCCTTCTGATGACCTGTTGATTTATGTCGACTAGTATTGTTTTAAATTTCAAAATAATCGGTCCCGTAAATTTTGAGTTGTAGTGTTCACAAATCTAAGAATGACGTTTGCGTGAAAATCGATTTGACGTATCTTATATTTGAACATCAATAAAAAGGTTTATTGTTTTTATATTTACCATTAGGGAGCACTGGAGCCTGTAGAAATGCCCATTTTATTCAAAAAAAGAGAACAAAACAAAATATCCTTCAGTGTAAGAGTGTGCTGCTACATTTACTATAGTTCAAAAAAGATTGTCACACCGCTCCCTGATTTTGAAGAGATTTTCCAGATAAGTTGATTGAGACTATCGTTGTTATTCTGTGTGAAACCTTCAAGCCACCACTGCAAGTGTGCCATAATCAAGAGTGTTTTGCAGCTGCTCCTTTATGACATTCACACCAAGAGTCCTCACCGCTCAGGCATTTGTCATGCGGTGGTTTCTCATCTGCTTTCGAAATAAATCTGCACGGTTTGCAGATTCTAGTCAGCCGTCAACCTATTCATAATAAAATGGCAAACTAAACTAAACATACAACACATGACAGTTGTCACATCATAAGTAGTAGCAAACCAGTGTTGCCAACTTAAATTTTTACAACTCTAAAAAAAACATTCTTTGCACCACCGTTGCATTGGGAACGATGCATTCTTCATACTGTGGATGCAAAGGATGCGAAATAATCAGACCGTTCAATCAATAGCATAGAAAGATATCCTGTGATTCCAACAAGTACTTGAAAAATTGGTCTAATCTGGTACGTAATAGAAAACATCTGCAACTAAGTCACGAATGATTTCATGCTACTAACGAAACACACGATAAAAAAGGCGTTTGGCGCTAAAACCTGTAACTCATCGATACTTTCTACAGGATTTCGCAATTTCCTTGCGAGTTTTGCTTTCAGATACTTTAAAAAAAATTAAAGTACACCTGGATATGATTTGACAACAGGAAATAAACGATTTGTTAACGACGATTAAAACGATATAAACGATTTATACTTTAAACTTTACCTGAAAAAATTCAATTTATTGTCATTGCGCGAAAAATAGACATGAAGAATGATCGTATCTTCTTGCCATTTGGATTTGAATATTTTCGGAGAATAAAGAAAACAATTCGTTAGATATTGTTTGGAATTTTTCATATTCGCCTCTGGAATTTATTTCACGAAAAATTTCTCTTCTAAAGAAAAAAATGAATCGACGAAAAATCACATTCGGGTGAAGAAATAAGCATTAAATCAAACTCCATAACTCGATAAAAGTCACAAACATGCATAAATACCACTGTATACAAAATGCATACGTCCAAATTAACAAAGAACAGAAACTAAATAGACTAAATAGAAAAGAATTCTTCGAATATAATCAAAGCAAACTTACAAACCTTCTATAGAACATTACATTTAAGTATATGCTACCATTTCTCGTGAAATCATTATTACTTAATATCCTGCAATGAAAAGTAGAATTTTATTTGCAGCTGCTTCCTTCATTTGCTATCCTTGCATCACCCCAGCTTAAGTCTACACGTCGAAACAAATGATTTTCTGTTCTGTGTGCAAATCAACCTGACTATATTCCCTGAAAAGCATCACACACGAAAAAAAAAAACCGGGATCCTGGAAACTAGAACAATAACAAACCATATTTTCAAACAAATATCATCCTGTAAAATACTTCACCGAGGAAGAAATGAGCACATATTTCTCTTCGTACTCATCGGGCGCATAAAAGTCTGCAAACTTGCACTCTAAATAGATGGATACATTTTCAGGACTCCACTACGGCAAAGTACAGACATTCCATATGTTATGAATGTGTGCAATGAAAAAAAGGTGCTGGAACAGGAGTCTAAAGAGTACTGTTTATATTGTTTCAGAATGAATAAATAAGTTCTCTATTTGTTGTGAAAATGCAAAAGTGCATTTTCAGTGAGTTAAATTTTGGAATTTATAAAGGAAAAAAGCGCAAATCATGTAAAAGGAAGATAGGATTGCAAAGGATTTTTTCAGTTTTTAATTTTTCTTTTCTGTCAGGGAATGTTTATTAGGTGGAATTTTTTGCCTGGATGTACACATTCATTAAGCTATTGGAGATTTAATGTTTGAATTGCTTTGTCATCCAAGGAGGATATTTTTTCAAATGTGTTAGTGGTGGTGGCATATTTCAAAACAACTGAACGTAAAATTCAAAAGAATACGGAAAAATATGAAAATATTCAATGATTCCTTTAGCTTTTTTGCCAACTGAATGAACGAAAAGGAAACTCATATAAATGAATTCATTATAGAACCTCACCACAACAAAAATACTCGCTATCCTTTTCGTGAAATTTAATAATATCTTTCTTCCCATCTTTCACTTATATTATTTTTCTCAAGTATTTTCATTTCGTTATTTTCTCTTTTTTTTTCAGACGGTGTAGTTGGAACCGGCACCATAACCTCACCGTGGACATCTGTAAGTGCCGGTCCATCGGGCCCGTTGGGGCCGGCAGACACCAACGGTACCATGACAGATAGCAAAAACCTCGATGTGGGGGACATGAGCGATGTAAGACTTTTTTCTCTTTAAAAAAAAAATGCATATAGCTTTACACGGAATATATTCAGACAGGAAGACTTGACAAAATTAATATTGATGCTGTTTATTTACTTTAATTTTTCCGCATTCTATTCGTTTTTTGTTTGTTTTCTTATTGGACAGGATGACAAGGATATGTCATCAGCAGATGCCGAAGGAGTGTGGAGTCCCGACATTGAACAGAGCTTTCAGGAAGCATTAGCCATATATCCGCCATGTGGACGAAGAAAAATTATATTGTCGGATGAGGGGAAAATGTATGGTGAGTTGAAAATAACAGGAAATTAACTTTGGTCTTGTTTTATCTTCGCTAGATAATTTGATTTTTGATGAAGAAAGATTTTATCGATTGAGATAGGAACTGGTACATTGAAGAGATGTCCTTTAGATTTAAATAAAATTGATGAAATGACATGAACTTTAGTACTGACAAATAAATAATTTAAGTTGTGCTTTATCTGAAACATTGCAAAATTTCTCATTCCTTTTTCTAATAATGTACTATAGAAATCAATGTATGCAAAGAGTTTCGTCGCTTCAAGAAATAAATGTGGTTCCAGATAAATTAAGATATTCTCCGCTTAAAGCACGTGCTTGAAATTGCATCGTTGCAAACGAAACAGTCTTGAATTTTTCCACTTTTTTCTAATTTTCTTGGCAAGTTAGAATTAAATTTTTGTAAATTGTTTTTTTTTAACGAAATCCACATGTCGCTTCAGTTTTCACTCCTTCATAAGAGTGAAAGTGTTTACTGGATGTCATTGACTCGTTTCAGACCTTTTTAGTAGCTTATAATACACAACGCCAATCTGATTTCACAAAGCACAGAGCTTGTGCTCGAACATGACCGGGTAGACTCCATCGCTTCTGCACTAATGAATCCATTTTTCGTTTTTAGTTACAATACGGTGCCGAAATTCCTCCTGGTTTTGGCTTTCGCACACCAGATAACAAGCAGACAATCGGCGTTCACCATCATCTTTTTTAATTCGTACAGTACCCAATATCCTTGCTTCTGGATTATTCTGATGTTTGCAACTGACGAGATCTTGGCCTATAATCCGACATTTCAACTAAAATTAATGTGAGGTTATGTTTTCAAATGTTGGAATTGCAATGATTCACAAATCATAGATGTCAACCAAACTAAAGAAATAGACGAAAATGAGAATTTGACAAATTTGATCCACCGAAAAGCGGATTCAGTCGCACGTGGTTTGTTGATATTTCCTGCAACATGGTTTTCTTGCAGCAGGAAATAGCAGGAAATTGGACGATCAGACGTGATTTCAAGTTGCTGCCGCAATTTTTTAATAATGAGAAAATTTTCAAATAAATAGTGATCTTTACCCATATCATACAACTCAAGAGCTCCCATTCTAGGAACTCCAAAAACGTATATTCAATTTCTTCGACTAACCGGTCGTATTTACAGAGACCACTTTAGAAACCAGACCAGAGGAAGCCTGGCTCCTCGAAGCATTTTCAACACACTATTAAGTTTAACCGAATTGTGTCCTATTCTACAACTTCTAATGTCAATCGATTTTCGATTATTAAAATAGATTAAAATTTCCGAAGTGAAAGGAAAAAATTATCGAAATAGCTTAACAGCAATGTGTCCTTTATATAAAATTCTGGCGAACAATCCAAAATTATGATTGGTGATACGGTATTGGCGATTTTCGAAAAGTAAAATGTTTCAATACTGACTCTACCTTCAGGATCGGAATTTGGCGAAAATAAATGGATTTTTCTCTGAACAGAAGTTCTATACCTCATACTAAGTCTATCATACCCTTTGACACGTTAACACCCATTCTTGTCACTGGACTTGCGCATTTGCCACATTGGCAATTTGTTCTGTTATAAAACTTTCCGATTGTCATTTCTCCTGATAGGTGCGCACTGGCTGTTCCAACTAGAAGTAATTTCAGCTCGCGGATTCCTTTGATATGAATCAATCCTACTACAACATTGTTATTTTGGGGTGTTACCTTTGTTTATATATATATATATATATATATATATATATATATATATATATATATATATATATATATATATATATATATATATATATATATATATATATATATATATATATATATATATATATATATATATATTCTGGGTGTTATAACTTGCGTACATTGGAACACAGATCAATACGTTACAGACCAGTTGAGAATTGTGGTAATATTGGGCCTGTAACACCAAACATGTTTGTTTTTCACAAGAAAAAGAATATTGCATTCAGCAATAAAATGAACGAATACATTATTTAACGTATTTATAATCATCTTAATCCTTAATCGTATAATCCTCTTTTATTCATCTCTCAGAGAATCAAGACTATTCTCAAAAGTCTCTTAAAGTCTGAAAAAAATGAAGCCCAGTTTTCAAACCCTATTCTGAAATGAACCCTATTCTAGTAAGAGCGTTCTGCTCTGATCTGAACGATCTGAACATCTTGTGTTCAGAAAGGCCACAGAGTAGGCTATAAGACAGGTAAACCTACAAGAGGAAAGTAAAATTTCCCATGCATTATTTTCCAAATAGTTTTGAACGATATAAAAGACATGATCGAGTGTCTTCAAGAATACTATTTAAGGTTTCGTATCTGACCGCATATTCTCGCTGTCTTTCGAGTAACGTTCTTTTTAGGAAAATCAATTGCTGTCTGTATCGTTCGAGCTCCTTTTTCCTTAATGTCTCGAGTAGCTACATCAACACAGAAAAACTGATAAGTGAAAGGACCAGATAGTCTTAGTTTAAGGGCTCTAGATTCGAAAAGCTTGGATAACTTTTTTTCAGATTGTCTGAGCTCGACCCAACAACACAGCATATGATTGAGGCCGAATTACGTATGAATTATGCTCATGACCACACCATTCAGGGCTTCATTTGCTTTCTGCAGTGCAACCACGTGTTAAAGTTAAACCAATGCTGTAAGTGAAGGACTGATTCTAGTATTATTTCAAAACGTAAGTACCAACAAGTGCTAACACTTTAAACAAATTCCCATTCCAACAGTATGAGACGAAGATCTTCTTAGTGTTTCTTGCGGTAGGGTGCTGAAAGCTGTTTCGCCAGAAGCAAATATCTCTTCCTTCAACCTGACAAACTAGACTGGAACCGCTTGACACATTATTTCGGCCTAATATACCTTAATGTACCTTTTCATGCAGGCGCCTTCAGGTTATAGACATCCCGTCTCCAGCAGGAAGGAAGATAGATGAAGAGATTGCTAGAGCGGAGATTCATCCATCTTCGACGCCTGCTGACTCTCTAGCATCCCTTTTTAACTGTCAGGACTGTCCGAATATACTGTAATATGTCACGTGATTAAATTTGTCTGTCGCTGTAAGCCTTTGTTGACAGGAGGTTCACATTCGACGGTGTTCGAGGATTTATCATACCAAGTTTGTTCCACAGCTTCCCATGATACCATAGCGTTGATATAACTTTTCTTGTGAATCTTATGCTTCAGTTGCCCAGAGATTGATTATTGGATTCAAATGAAGAGATTGGCTTGGCCATCCGATTTCATTAATTTTGTTGTTATCAAATCATTTTTTAATCAACTCTGAAGCAAGCTATGGGTCGTTATCTTCCTGAAAGACCCACTTCAAAGGCATATTTTCATCAACAAACGGTACAATACAGTGCAATACTGTACAATAAGTACAATATTTTCGAGGATATCACTATATCCGCCATGTTATCTAGTATTTCGAATATTTGACCGATTCATTGTGAACGAAAACTTTGCCATAATATTTCCACTTCCATACTTTACAAATTTCTTTTAAAGGGAATATGAAGTTCTTTGTCTTTCGAGCGACGAACGTTTGAAGCGGATTTATTACTGAATAAAAGTTAAGGCTTTTTTCTCCCCTCCAAACCTGGGCATTGACTAGTGAATTGCAGTATCATGCACAAGTTTTTAAAAAGATGTAGTGACACTTTTCTAGCAATAAGCTTACTTAGATCATCATCTAGTAGGTCCCTGCCTTGAGAAACCCTTATCCAGGCAACTAATTGCGTTGTTCTTTCAAAATGAACGAAAAGACTTTGAGTGCTAATCTGGTTCTGATCTTTATTTCACAAATTTATGTTCTTACGTTCTTACTTAAACTAAAGAATTCCCCTTGTGTGGGATTTTATGTGACCTATAGAATCATAAAATTTCTACAACTTTATTTATCCTATGGTAAATACATTTTTGCCAAAAAAAATCAATCTTATCTCTGTGCATAAACAAACAACGCATCCTTTAATCCTCATTATCAATGGATTCGAAAATCAATTGCATTGCCCACACAACGAAAAGTAGCATTCTAATACTTATCCTAAACAAACATCTACACAAATTAATTGCATTACGATCGTATGCGAACTTATTCTAAGCAAAAACAAATTGATTTGATCGATACCATACAGGCCGTACATTGAACATTTCTGCCTATCTAAACAAAGCCACATTTAATTTTTTTTGGAAATATGAAAGTATCGTTAACAACACCCACTTACAGTTCCGCAAATCTGGTAAAATTAATACGGTTTTAATAAAATTAGTACTTTTACATTACAAGTAGAATCACTTTAATCTATTTTTTTGTCTACTATTATTTTTAAAGTCTGCACAGAAAGTGACAATCCGAGTATACAACCAGAAATTTACTGTTACTATTTTTGCTCATACGGGTTACCAAGATGTTTTATTTTCGTCTTTTACGATTTCGAACTTTACGATTTAAAATAAATGGTAGGGTTGCCATTAAAAAAATTAAGAAGCGGGGGAATTCATGTTTTATCTTTTATTTGTGCACGTGTGTATATAGAGCAAAGATCGTTATAGCATATTTAATCTGAGTTGTGCATGTTTGATACTGTCCGCATGACCTATCATTCGTGAATCATTTGACAGATCAAACCTACGTTATAGCAGATGTTCTACTCCTTTGGGCTGAGGATGGAGCCCTGGCTTTATGTCATAAAGTAGACTGAAATAATTCAGATAGTCCCTCAGCATCCACATTAGGTATTCAAAAACCATTAACAATTGCTTCCAGGATCATCCATTGTTCAATAGAATTCGTTGACGTTGAGAGTAATCAACTGGAAAACCCTTCAGCTGGAACTGCTGTGTGCTTAATTTATCCTTATTAAACAAAAAAGCTATAAAGTTTGAAACTTTATATGACCTTTAGTATGAAATCGATTCATGCGCCTTTTTTTGTTTTTTAAATCCATACTCAAAAGAATTCAGCAGAGATAATCAGGAGGACTTTATAAGGAGTTGATTAAATTGCTAGATAAAATATAATTTTGGAAAATAACAACTGCTCGCAATTTGGGTTTTTACTGATGAATAAATACTGTCTGGTTTGCTAAAAATAGAACCGAAAAGTTCTTGAACCTCAACTGAAGTTATTAACTCATCTTATCTACCATTGACCTTGCAATATTAACCAACCATAAAATCATATTTATAAAAGTAAATTTAACAAACTCTGACTGTGAAACGAAATGCTCAAATTTAAATATTCACAAAGTAATTTCCAAAAAAAAAGTTGAATAGAGCCTGTAAAACAATTATGCGTCCATAGCAACTCCTAAACCATTTTCATTCGTAGAACACTAAGCGACCATAATTGTCTCAGCAATAAATCTTAGCAAAAATAAACGATCACCTCATGTAAGACTACCCGAGCCAGGCAACAGTCCGACAAGACTTGCACTAGGTCAAAGGGTTAATAAGCTTCAATTTCAGTCTCTTCGCCATTCAGTCTCTCCGTTCGTCTGTTGGTTACTTCACTTTCTCAATCGCATTGTATTCCTTCAAAGGCCACTCGCACGCGAGTATATTGCCTCCATATATCACCCACCATGCACCACATGTGAAGCTCTGCAAAGGCTAGTCTTGAAGTTCTTCCATCTCTGGCGCGCTGCTCCATCGAAGAAAAACAAAACGGCTCCAAGTATTGTTCGCGGCAAGTTCGTAAAGTTCGAAGTGTATTGGACGATTACGTACGTTTATACGGTGAAAAGTATCTTAGATACACACCCATCGGTTGTAAGAAATGAATAACGACGGCTGACCACTGACTAGTATTCACTACTGATTACGACGTCTTACTCATTGTTGTGCCAATATATCGGCGGGCCAATAGCAGACTATGTGTGACCGCGAAAGGGCAAACAATCGGCTCACAGAGGAAAACTTAGAAATGATGACTAAGAAAATGATAAATATACAATTCCTTGGTAATGCATGCGAGCAAATATGATAATAAGAAGTATTTGTCGAAGAAATTAAGGATGAAAAATTTGTAGAAGTGATGAAAACGCCGGACTAGGCTCTCTTTCTTACACAAATGCAAACCTAATAATACTTTTAGGAGAATTAAACGTTTTCCACTTATCATCGAGGGTAGGAAACGGTAGAGTATTCCCTAGTGACGAGCATTTCGCGCCAAATCTTGCATTTCCAAGTAATGTAATCACGTTTTTAGTTTGAATGTTGGATACCATTTGCCTGTTTAGTTGCGGGGAATTTATTAATTCCAAAAAGTTCTATTGATCGCACTGCAGAAAAGTTAACATAACCGGAATGGTTGGAAGCATCCGTAATTTGGCATGAATTGCAATCATTTTTCATGGTCAGATAAACATCCATGCAGAATAAATCCCTACTATTCGCACCTTGATAGCTTTAACAGACAAGAAATGGTTGTGTGAATCCACATGTTAGAAGAATCAAATGATCCCACAGATGGCGGGCCAAAGTCGCCTTACCTAAAATTCAAATAAATGCCTATGACCCGCAGACGTCATCAGAGCCAATCCAGTTCTAATAGGTTACAAGGATTAAGCATAAGAAACGATCAAGTGTGGTGCTGATTCCGTTTTTCCTATATAGTTCTTTGCATGATCAACCAGTCCAAGAGTCTTGGGTTTTGAGAGCCTGGCCTAAAACTGCTCAGGTATAAAAATCATCTTTTTCTAATACGGGGGATCCGTTTCATCATACTAATAACTTTAAATTTGAATGATCACAAGTATTTCGCTATTTTCGGGTGATTTTTATGGTTCTGAAAAAAACAACATTCCTTCATTTCTGCGGGGGTAGTCCTCGATATAGAACCGTTTTGGTTTTCCTTGAGATCTCCTGGCCTGCTGAGCCCAGAAATTATTGAACTGGTAGAAGTTCGAGGCGTTCCTAAATACTGTTTATTTGAAGTCTCATGTCAACGTGCGATTAATTTTTCAGGACCAGTTTAAGCCGGGGTATATTTTGTACTCCTTATTTGTCACTGCAAAATAGACGGCATGATTTCCTTCACTCTCATCGAATAGTCTATTTAAAAGTCCTTAACTTCCGCTTATCTTATCTAACCCAAATCTCTTTCAGTTCGGCGAGCCAATGCAAATTATATTTCTGTGTTGTGGTTATTGTCTTCTCTACTTCATTCTTCCATCTAGTTACTCAATTGTGTTTGACAGCAGCGACTGAACACACTTTTCCAAAAGTGTCAACCAGATCTTCTTTGATATATTTCACAAACTTTATTATATCTTTGTTTTTGAAACGAAGAGTTTAAGCCTTGCGGCAGTTTAGAGCCGATTCAACTTATGATTATGGTTCATAGGCAATGGATTAGATGAAAATCACGCTTTGGTCTATTCCAATAAAAGCCATGTGGGCCGATATTCCGATACCAGAAACACCGATACCACATATGGCTTCCAACAGCGGGATTTTTTTCCACTTTCTAGTGCCTTAAGGAGCTGAGTGCCTTTTTCATTGGAGCTGACAATGAATTCATCTGCCTTAACCATCGTATATAAGTTTACTCACATGGATCTAGAGTTAGGGCATCCTTTCATTCTTCACACTCTTCGTCTTCCTTTTGACATGCAGCATTCTTTTGATTGTAGCCTTATTTAACGAAAACATATGTTATCCTTCCATTCGGTGCCCGCATTTTCCGACTTAAATACGTCGTTGGCTTCCAGTAGCGTTCCCTGTATAAATACCTAGACGTAACGAAACTGAGGTGCTTCGTTCATTAGAGCGATTTATTCTTATTTTTCCAAGGTCTAATTTACCTTAACTATGTCATTCGTTAGATATGATCATAGTCTCGACCATAGACTACCTGAAACAGTAAAAAAGGAACTAGACGAAACTCAGGAAAGATATAGATACGGCTTGGAATAACAGGAACAACTTCTAAAATGTCCGAACTTTTTGACCTAACCATAACGAAGGGTAAACTTCTAGTGAAAAACATACTTCGTAATAACTCCAGCGAAAATACTAACAAAGCAACAGCGTTTTGGCCAACACAAAAAGGAATCCAAACAGACGACACCTGCTGGGTTCATGGCGAGTAGGAAGAAAAAACAACACGATTCCTTCGGTATTGTCCGAGCACATCAAATGCCTCACTTGCCTGAGGCGTACTTGCGTAATATAACTCGAAAACTTGGCAAGCATAGAGTTAGGAGTCCTCCTTGCCGAGAGTATGAACTATCTGTAGACAATATTATCAAACTTGGGGATCAGTCCTATATTTTGGCCTGCAGTTTTCCTATAGTAAGCACCAGAATATAATAATAGATAATAGGTATGCCAAAAACTGTTCGGAGTTGCAGTTCACATCCTTTGGGATATGAGACTGTCGGTCTCCTCATCCTGAAGCCGATATATATTGTTTTTTCCTGCATGCTAGTGCCTTGAGAGTTGTTAGTCGCTCGGATGAATAAATCAGCTATAGCCAATAAAGCTTAGCAAGATCTTGTCGGTCTTCATCATCAGAATCTATCACAGTTAAAGTAAGATCAATGATCACGACATCTAGAGCAGACCTCTTGCTTTGTTTTCGACATCTGAGGTTCCTCATTTCATTATTTGTATTTTAATGACTTGTTCGCTGTCATTCGAACGCATCTGTTCGAACCGGATTTTAAACCTCGTCTCAAAGTCTGGCGGGACACTTTCCTAGGTAGGAATGTCTGCTTGACGTGGTCGCTGATTCTTTCCAGGCTTGGTCAGTAAATCGTTATCCCAAATTTTCGCCGGCACATCGAATTACTGTTCGCGATTTTCATATGCACCCTATTTGGCA
Organism: Stratiomys singularior; assembly: GCA_954870665.1. Classification (NCBI taxonomy): domain Eukaryota; kingdom Metazoa; phylum Arthropoda; class Insecta; order Diptera; family Stratiomyidae; genus Stratiomys; species Stratiomys singularior. The sequence goes on along the minus strand of OX940877.1, from coordinate 108,115,434 downwards.
ATCCAGCATGATCCTACAGGAAATGCATGGTCTGTCCGCATCATGGGGCCTGATCGACACGACGCCAGTTTTCTAGTTTTTCTACCTAGTTCATCCGTAACTGAGGGTACACCTTAATTTCATTGTTCCATTTTAAATTTTTGGCTATCGAAAAACTTCACTGCGCCTTCTTTGCCTATCTACTTCGTTAAACCCTTCGTCCCTGCCTTCGTTCGTAATTTGCAAGTATATACGCTGCAATATTTAACTGGCAATAATGTGAATCGAATGCCAGGACAAAGAGGGTCTATAAAGTTATGTATAATGATAAAACGGTTCATTGAGCTCTTTGCAAAAGGTGGGATGAAACAAAACAAAAATGAAGAATTTTTTATACTATCAACATTTTTGTTTTTAATTTATTGACCTCTTTTTTCACCTTATTAGACTTTTCTAAAACTTTGGATGGTTGGTTGGATGGTTGGATGGTTCTTAGGACTTGGTTGATGATCTCTATGTTCGATTTGAACTTTTTCTTGTTTTTGAAATTGGAAGGCTAAATCATAGGGACTGTATAAAGTTACTAGGTTGTACAAAGATTGTAAGCAAAGTTACGGTACATAGGATAAAAATTTTCTGGTCGAACGTCCTTTCAATCAAATCGAATTCTGATGAAAGTTTATAAGGCACTACAGGGGAGAACCCAGAGGAAACCGAACTTAATTTGCAACAAAAACCTTCAATCCCCTTCAAACTACTCTGTACCGGCACTGATACAATTGTCGAATCATTATTCCATTACTCAAAACATTTGTCTTCTGTGATGCCTGCAGCGCCTCTGTCTATTTTTTCTTCGCTTCAATAATGTCGACAACACATTCCTTTCGTATCTCATTTTATTTGGGGAAATAAAAAAAGTCCTAGAGGGCAAAATCGGGTGAGCAACAGGGATAGGGCGTAGAGACCATTTAATTTCTGATCAAAAACTGACGCACGGACAGGGCTGTGTTAATAGGGGCAATATCGTGATGAAAAAATCAATCGCCCTATTTCCATTAAACAGCCTTTTTCCGCCGCAAACTGTTGTACACTCTTTTCGCAACCAGGTTTATTCAGGTAAAAAGACTGGATATCCGTCTGACCCTGTGCAAAAAATTTTGTATCGACGACTCCTCCCATACCAAGAAAACAAATCAGCATTGTTTTGACGTTTGATTTCACTTAACGAGTTATCTGGGACGAGGTGGTCTGGGAGACTTCCATTGGCTTGATTGATGCGTGGTTTCAGTGTCGTGAATATAGCATCAAGATTTGTCACTTGTGATGTCTTTGGGAAAAATTTTGGATCGTTTCGAAACTCAGAGAGAGCACGCTTCCAAGCGACCTTGTTTAGACACGAATTCGGCGTACATCCTTTTCATCCTAAAACAAAATCCGTTAAAATTCCCTGAACCGACACCAAGTCACTCCAGACAGCTCCATAATTTCTTCGATAGCCCGTCGCCGATCTTCCAGGTTGGTTTCGCGAATTTTTCCAATAGTTTCGTCAGTTAGGACCGTGAACGGACGACCAGAGCGAGGTTTGTTGCCAATTGATATTTCATCAATTTGATAAAATATATTTTGAAAATTGTAACCCCTTGAACACTTGAGTTTTCCCAATAGTATCATCCTTGTGGGCCGTTCTTAACATTTAAAGAGTTCAAAGCAGTAAAACTTTACGGACACGCGCTGTCAAAAAGAATCAACCATGGCAAAAATGACGAGGATACAAAACAAGTGTCACAAAAATTCACGCAAACTGAACAGAATCTTCTTTAGTGACATCACTTGGCTTAATGAATTCAAAATGATGGCTCTGTACGCCCTTAACAGCAGAAAGTGGTATTACAACTGCTTGGTCCGCCACAATATTAGTTTGGTTTCTTTAAGGTAAGCCCTTGTATACATAGGGAACGCTTTTTGCAATCTAAAATGTCCGGTTAGTAAACTTCGGTGAGCTAATGATGGATCATGGCCATGGATCATGCTGGCTACCAACAGAGGTCGCTCACAAGCTCTGTCACAAATTTTAGGATAGTTTTTCGACACGCCATGACATTTTAGACACGTCCAAATTTATTTTAATTCCACGAAAATATTATGTCTTTACCCGTTCAACCGTATAAATCGCTTACTTTTTAACTAAGGGTTCTTGTTGCATTGCATTTTTTTGAGATTACTCTGTCATACATCTATAAATTATAAAAATTTCAGAATAAACTAGAGCACCTGAATATACTTGCTATGCTTAGTGCGTACCTTACTTTACGAACTAGAGTGTTGGTTTGATTTCAAATCGAATACAAGGATTAGAGTAACTATTGTTTGGTCATGATAATTTGACTGGCGGTCTTAGGATGCTGTTAATCTCGTTCTTACTCTGCACAACAGATTAGCTTATGCTACAGCTTCACATGAAAAGATCAGCATATCAAACGAATATTACCGTCGACCGCCTTGCAAAATTTGCACAGCAAAAGCACTTCATGTTGGTCAAGGACCATCACAAAAGATATAATCATCTTCATCATATATTAAAGAAGAAAGCGACGATAGACATACAAAACAGCAGAACAGGAGCAAATTTTCCACATCAAGCACAAAATACCTTAAAATCTGTCCAAAATCATTGGTTGTAACCTCTCTACAAAATGTACGGCAATGCTATCTACGTTGACTACGGAAACCTGACCATTAGATTTATGAAAACCGACGACAATGTCGGAAACGTGGAATATACCAAACCATTTTCCAGTAGCGTTCACGCCGTACAAACAGCAGCGGTAAGGATGAATGGATGTGCTATGTGTGACCATTTACCAGAAAAGTGTTAGCGTTTGTCTATTGTCTACCTATCTATCTGAAGGATATTAAGCCAGTACAGAGAATAAATGTAATGCCCGGCTGGTTTTGCGAAAGGCTTTTATATATGAAATTCTCTGATGTACCTATTAAAATACCCACAGATCTTTCTCTCGCATCCCGGACCCAGAGTGTGGCGACCTATCTGTGAAGGCTTCTGGCTCAGGATGATATTTCACCAAAACGTTCCCGACGTCTTTTGTCTTACAGTCAAAATGTACTCTCTCCGCTTACTCTCAGATCTCCATGTCCCACGTATTTACTATCCTATTGTATCCTGTTTTGTATTCCGAAAACTCTAGGATCTGCGGTATTAGGATGTTTCGGGGCTATAACTAACGTCGTAGATTTCAGGGACGTATAATAGTAGTAAAGTCGTTTTCTATCCCTACACCGTACAATCAACACCCTTTTGGCTTTGTTGCTGGCCCTGCCGTGAATGTACAGCACCACCACTCATTGTGCTATACAATCCTTTCGCCTCATGCACATTCCCCACATATAAACAGTTATCTTGTCACATGATAAAATTAATTACTTTCCAAAAACTCTGAGAAAACAATATGCCCGCAACATAAATTACCTTCTCTTCGACTTTGAATGACTTCAAACGAAAGAAATTCACTATAATCTGGAGCGCGGAGAGAAAGATGAAAATCGTTGAGTTTAGATACTTCCCTTTTTGGGAATATCTCCTAAAATTTGGTCGCATATCGGGTGAAGGAAGACAGTTGGGCAGAAATGGCTGCTGGAGGATATCTATGGTTACAATGAATTCTAACGCAGTATTTGTTGCTTGGTTGGAAAGTTACGAAAGCTGAGCCATCCTCAATTCAAGTTCACGTGGCTATAAAAGTTCGTAGCCTAATTCTAGCGAATATATTTATTGCCTTCAGTTTAATATTTGCAGATTGGACCTGCTGAAATATTTGCAATGGTGAATGTTGGCAGGCAATTATTCATGATGTAGCAACAGCAGAAAATTACTTTGCTATTTATTCGATTAAATTGTTGGGGGATCTATGTGAAACTTCGGAGGATGTCCTATCAAAGATGAAAGGCTATCGAAACCGTTAATAGAACAAATCTAAAGGAGAATTGCTTCGATATGAAGATGAAACAACTTCTTCATCTTACACCGCTATTGTTTTTCGCAAAAACAAGCCACACACGCAAGGATAATAACTTTTCTATCCAAAGTAATAAGCGTTACATATCTGGTCCGAAATATTGGCCAATAAATCAATTTGTTCTTCACGAAATTGCTTCTCCTGGCTGAAACGAGTGGAAGATCAACAACATAAAGCAAATTATCGGAAAGGAATACTAATAACAATAACTTGTATCTTATGAATGGAACGAATCAAAGAAGGAAACGACGAAGGTTACTTACCTATAGCTGTCTGCCGACTAGCACTATAATGAGTTCTTAATTATCGTTTGATGCGATAATAACGAAAATGATTTCTTTCAGAGCGAAGAATTCTCTGCGCCACATACAATGGCCAGACAAATAGACGACGCACCACGGACATAGAAATGGTTGAACGGATGGACGTGTATAGACAAGAGTTTCTGTAGATACAATTCTAAGCAATAAAATATATAATCTTTATTTGTGAGTGATAAAAGTGAAAACTGAAAGAGAGAAAGGTAATTACTAGAAGATTGTATTTCTTGGAATGATAGCTTCAATTGCATCTTACAAGGGACGTCAAATAGTTCGTGAATAGACAGAAAGGGAGTTGAAATGAATCATCCAATTATCTTTTCTTTTTCAATATATTCTCCCTTAACCCTCATACAAACCTTCCTTAAAATTTCTCTCCGTCTTTGGAAATAAATAATATACGCTTGGAGCCAGGTCCAGTCCCAAGGGTGGGTGATGAAGTTGTCCCAGAATGCATCAGTGAATCGCAAACGTTGTAGCATGGCTTAGATCCATGGCAACCTTGTCGTTTAAGGGCAGACCATTTTGCCGATTTTCTCTCCTGTTTTGCCTTAATTGCATTTTTAATCGATTTAGTAAAAAAGATCCTGTTTCGGAGGCATCGCATTTCTTATAATCGATCAAAAACAAGCCTTCCGCATTCCAAACACTCTTCGCTATGATTTCTGATTAAGACTCACAATAGTGCATCCAAGTTTCAAATCACCTACGAGACATCATTTCTATTTTCTGTACTCCAGAGCGATCTAAAAACTCGCGATAGCATTGAACGCGATCGCGTTTTTGAAGTTGTATAAGCATTTTCTGGACCCATCTTGCACAATTTTAGTCTTTGACAACGATGGTGTATGATACTTTTAATGGCTTTTTCAGAAGCTTCATTCAAGGTCTCAAGTTTTTTCTTCTTCAGTCGGCCACCTTCTAATGGAAGTTTCCCTACTTTTTCGATGATCTGGTGCCGTAGCCACAACTGGCTATCCTAATCGAGCATTTTCTTCAAAAGAGTTCTTCCTTTGAGGAGGTAGTGCCATTAATAATTCGTATCTTTACATTGAGTCCATAGAGCTGGCATGGCAATTCAAAATTGTTTGCTGCATCATTTCTAGTGTGGCGAAGAAACTAATCTCGAATTTTTATTCACAGGAATTAATTTCAATTGACATTTTTCTTCTTCTTCTTGGTAGCACTTTACTTTCGCTTCCTGCAGCAAGTGCTTCAAATGTCTCGGTCCATCGACCGCGGTCTCCAATTCTCCAAATTCAAATTTTTCCGATTGAAAAATCAGCGATGAACTGTCTTCGTCAACAGAATCAGAGTGTTCGCGCGGTTTCCGCATTGTTCTCCGCCCTTAAGTTTTCTCAACGAAATCCTTTTTTCGTCCATACGATTCATATGACCAGCCCATTGCAGCTTCCGCAGTCTTACCATCGTTCAGATCTCTGGCTCATCAAAAATTTCAGACAGCTCATGGGTGCATTGAGTTCGCCATTGGTCCGCGTGTAGCTTCGCCTCAGGACCTGTCGCTCGAAAGCGTTTAATATATTTACGGATGCTTGGGTTAAGGTCCATGTATTACGCGTATAGAATAACACAGACCTTATCACAGATATACTTGTAGCTTTGTTTTTCTGTGTATGCAGCTGGTCTTCATGATCTTCACAACTGAATAAAAGGCTGTACTGTTCAGCGTATTCCGTCTCTTTCATTAGCAGTACTCGTTATTATGGCACCTAGATACTCAAAGTCGCCGACATTTTCGATACTGCATTTGTCAACTGTGATATTTTGGGTATTTCAGGTATTTTTCCTAGACTTCGTCATGAACTTTGTTTTCTTCTCTTTGATTTGTAGCCTAGCACGCCTAATTAATCGACGTTTTAACTCGTTTAAAATTCAAACTTTGAATATCGGGCTATGCTGAAACTTGATACATAACTTAGTAAGTGCCTGCCAGGATAAACAATCTAAAAGACCTACAATATCGTCAATTCAGCAACTTTTACTCTCCTCTCATAGATAGCATGCAGAGTTATCGTTTGTTATCACGTGATCATATTTCGTATTAAAATCGAAGTCCTTAGTAATCATGATACCAATCGACATGCCTGAAAAACAAAAAAACTTATAGCAGATTCGGTTCGGCTTCGTAAAATTTCATTTCAGAGTAATTTCAGAGTTGAAATTTAAATAGGCATACCACACACATTTCGGATGACTCCCTTATTGTCAGGAGTTTGTCTTCCCTTCTCTTCAGTTATGCGTCATTTTGTTCTTACTAGTCAGCCGTGCATCAAAATCGCATTGGTCCCACGAAAACTATCGCTCTATTGTCAGTGGTACCACTTGACGCATAGCAAAAGTATTACTGCTTGTAACTCTGAAAAAATTTTCATTCTAACAGCATTTCGAATTTGTATTTGTAAACTACGTGAAACGCGATAACACTATTTTATTGAAACTGACACGGAACTGCATTAAAACTTACGAATACTATCACTCAGAACGTGTTTAAAATCTAAATAATTTCCTCTATTGTCATATTAGGTTGAGTCATAGTCTAACTGTTTTTTTTTTTTGCACCAGATGGTGCTTTAACAGGTGACACTTATGTCGAATTGAGCGATTTGGTTGCTTATTGGAGATTTAACGAAAAGTTGAAAATGGAAACAGTTTGAGATGACAGATGCTCTTCGATCAAGAAGGGCCGCTGATGTCTGATGTCAACTGAAGGAATTCACTTAAAAACATCCAAAAATTATCCTTTGTTTTGAATAAAATAAAATTGGTTACGAAAAGGGGTACAAATAAATTGGAAGACAGAACTTAGTCGAAGGAAGAAACGTTAAATATTTGAAAAAAAACCATTCTCTTTTGCGGAGAAGAGATTTCACACCTAAGCAAGCTCAATATTTAGATTTCGAGGAACTGACAAAATTTCATTTGACAGCGCATTTGACTTATATAAATCTTCGAAATGCTGCACAAACGTGAAAACTTAGAATAATCCAAACAGCAAAAAACAACAATTTTTTAAACGATTTTTCGGGATTTGACTGCAGTTCTCGCTACGAAATTCTCTTTTTCATCTGAAAGTGGGTTCCTCAAACTGGTAGTTTCAGTTTTGAAAAAGTCGACCAGAACCATATTAGGCGAATAACATGGTTAAAAATGGAGAATTCTCTGTAGAAATTATTGGTTAAATTGTTGCTATCCAGATTCATCCACAATCATAGCCTTGTAAGATGGTGCGTTTAAATAAATCAGGCTTCCTCGACAAATTTCCCATTGCAATTACGACCGATTAAGAATTTTTCAAGCTAGGATGAGATACGTTGATATGTCACCCAGAATAAATGTTTGAACTACAATCGGATTACATCCTTTCTTTACAATTAGGTCCTAAACTGTACTAGTTCTTAATTTAAGACCAATAATTGACCGAAATCAAAGAGTAAGAGAATTCGTCACAGTTGCATTTTCAACAATGGATTCTTGAGACACCTGAGGAGCAGCGTGTTCAATGTCCAGCAACATTTCAAGTAGTGAAGCTTCGGTAGACACCGATTGTAATTTCCTATGTATAGTCGAAATTTATTCAAAACATCTCAAAAATGGATACATTCCACAATTTAGACAGCCTATAGCCGTCTGCCCTCCAACAAATTCTTCAAGGAGTTTGGGAAAATCTAAAGACATTCATTTTTGGATTTTTTTAAATCCACTCAAGCAACCCAATCATATAGTCTCACGAACGACTAGGCTCCGAATTTATGCAATTGATTTAACAATTAAATCTTTTGCCTCAACTGATGAAAAAAATTTATGGGTTTAGAATTAATTGATGTAAATGAATCATAACCACTAAACCATTGTATTCAATGTCAAATCATTTTCAGTTATGATCCTGATTGGCCTATAAAAATAGAATTCGTTAAATTTGTTAATCCACTAATAATAAAGAAACAAATAAAGAAACAACGTCATCCAACCGGTTTCACTCTTTTAATCGTTTTTATGTTTTTGAGTCACCGGCATGAGTTTGACGTTTGCATTGCTATAAATGTAAAGGTCCCGATTTTATTCAGTATTTGATTTTTATTGGTGAAAAGAAATTAAAAACACGTAGAATGAAAACAAATCAAATTCGGTTCAAAAATTAAAGTTTAAAAAAGTTTAGAAAGTTCTTCCGCATCCGAAAAAAATTAAAAATGCAAAACAAATTCGATACCATTGCTGTTGCCTTTGCCTCTGCATTTTGCTTTTGAAAAAATATAAACTTTCACCTGTCAAAATGAAACAAACAACTGTCAAGTTCAGTTGTTTGTGCTTAAATCGCACACATATGTATGGGTATAAACGAAATACGGGTTTAACCAAAATGTTGCTGTACAGGACATGATGACAGATGGTCTAGAAATAGTTTTGCAAACTGCAAAAGCTACTTTGTGGGCGTATAATTTCCGGTTTAAGTGTCGCATAGGCCAGCAAGATAATGCAGGTGAAATCCACTAGACATTTTCCTTTTCACGTTTTTTGAAATCTAGCCTTCATTCTAATATCCTTACAGGCGGGAAATTGTATGGAAAGGGCGGGACTTAATTCCTGTGTTCATTGGCAGTACAAATTCGTTGATTCGGTTTTCGGATGATAAAATGCGAATGAAAACAATAGATGTGCTTGAATTATAGCAAGCAAATATGTCGAGGTTTGTGACCATAGTCCAGATCGTGATATTTTTGACAATTCATTTATACTACCTCTGATTTTTTTTAAGTAAGTGTTGGTGAGTTTGTGGTAATATGCGTTACTTTTGATGATTTCGAACAGAAATGAGAGCGTAGGGTTCTCTATATCTACTTCCTTTATGGCTCTGACTGTCAGATTCCTTCGTCAGGATGCACGCTTCACTCCCATAGAGTAGCACAGGCTAGACGAATGATTTGTAGATGCGAAGCTTGTTTTGCCTGCGTACAAATTCGAAAGGTAGAGTGGGATGCACGGAGCGACAGGCTCTATTTTCTTTGTACACAAGCCTCTTCAGTTCATTTCATATATGTTAAACTGGATTCAAATGAAGCAAATAAATATTACTGTAAGAACCCCATGACATGGGGCACATCTTGCATAAATATAAATTAGAATGTCCAACCGATCTCATCAAAATATCGCGCAGCTACAGTCTCCAAATTTTTTTTATATTTGTCTTGTTGCATGATTCCTTCGACAAAATAAAATGATAATGAGATTCGCTCCCAATGTCATAACCGAAGCAGGATGTTTGATGGTTCTCTGGGTGAATGATGAATCAAATGTGTCCCGTAGACATATTCCTACAAAACCACCACCTTCTGTAAGGCATTGAAGCGTTGATTCATCTGTACACACTAAGTAAAAAGTACAGGATAAATAAAAAATTAGAATTAGGTTTTTAAAGTTAGAGAGGTCTGATGTGATATCCATCGATACTTTTTTTCAGTATTCTATGGAGGCGTGTGAATACTCATTAGAAAATGCAATTCTTGCATTTTTTCATCCTCTAACTTAACCATGGTTTTATCACTGGCTGTCTGCATTGACATATGGCATCCTTCAACCTTCCTCGTAACGTTCGGCTCGAACGAAATTTGCATGCCAGCCTCAAGAACCATTTTATCCAGTTCCCACTAAGGCACCCTCATGTTTGCAGTAGCGATTGGTACCAATTCACGGTCTGCTGTCTGGTGTGTTCCTCTTTTCACCTTCACAATTTGTTCGTTTTGATCAAATGACCGATGTATTCTCCTTAATTTTTTTGAAATCTTCACCACAACGTACGGTGAAATTGCCTGTAAATCAGAAGTTTCGTACTGTGTGATTTACATTCCTCAAAAGAAGTATTCCAGTAAGTAGCTGCACTATCAGGTTCATATTGACCTGTTCGTACTGTAGTAATGTTGAAAAGTTCAATAATTTGACAACTTATCCCATGTCATCTCCCACGAAACTTTAAAAATTGTTCGAAACTCGCAAAATTATTCCACATAAGACACGAAAAGAGCACATTTAATCAATCACATGGACTTCAGCAACAAGCAACACAAGAGTTTAACTATCTGATCAGGTACTTCCGACCAATAAACATAACTATGCGATATTCATTGTGATGTGAAAAGACCGAAGACAATTGTGGAAAATGGAAACTGCAAGTATTTGTAACATCTTCGTCAGGGATAGTCAATATCTGTCATGTCTTTGGGACACTTAAAGTTCGGCATTATTTTGTGCAGCGTATTTCTGTTAATAGTATCGAAGGGTTGTTTGAAGTCTGCAAAGAGTTAGTGCATGTTAGATTTCCTGCCTTTTTTGAGTTCCTACCTAACTGAGAATATTTGATATATTGTAGACTGTCGACTCCGCAAGCCTCCGTAATACTCTCGAGTAATACTTTCATGTTACGGCCATGGTTTCCTTTCTCTGATTTTGTAGAGCGTTTCATAACGCGACGCCTTTATAATTTTAACAGATTAACTGCTGTCCATTTTTGTGCAGATGATAAAAAGTAGTTTTTTGCTTGTCCGCTGACTGCCGCCCCTGTGGCCATATTTTAAGAATCAAGCGTGATCTCTTCCCTGGATTCCATAGATTCCAAGAGCTCTTTTTTTTAGTACAGCTTGTTGTACTTCCTCTCTGATTGGTGGTGAAACGATGACATCTTTTTCTACTTCCGGAACGTTCACGGCTTCAATTTGTGCTGGCTTCATGAACCATTGTACCCATACGTTTTTCATTTCGAATTGGATACCTGTGACTGTTCCTTGTGCACTATTGCAAACTTGGATTGAAGTCGTATCCCAATTGTTTTCGATAGAGGCATAGGCCGATCTGAGTTCATGTAGTGTCACGTTTTCGTTTAACAATTGGATCCTGGCGTTGATGGGCAGTTGCGTCTTTTTTCAGCACACTTTCTTTGCTTGTCCTAGAGGGGTGTTATAGTGAACTTCTTTGGCCCGGGCTGATCACTGAATGTACTCTTTGTACAACTGGTTCCTACAATCCATCGCTTCTTCGTATAAAAGGAACCAGGCGTACAAAGGGTATATAAAGTGTATGTCCTTCTAGATAGAAGATAATTATTTTTTTGAGTTTCTATTGAAGAGAATGGCCACGGTGATAGCCGGTGTCTTCCAAATTGTAGTCACTAGTATCAGGGCAAAGCTGTGTCCTGGTTGAATCCTTCTACTGTTTTACTCGATTTATACTTTGAATATTGTACTGTATTCACGATCCCTTTTACAGATCGCATCTTGGTATTCACTCAAGGAGTGTTTGTATCGAATTATTTACAATGTTGTAAAAGAAATTTTTAAAATTTGATACTTAAGATGACTCATGACTTTGAAGCTGTCGGACAAGACTCAAAATTGAGCCCTCAATTTGCTTTCATCCAAATGATTGTGATCCAATCACTGATTGGAATCAAAAATCGAAACAAAAGACAAAAAATACCATACTGAAAACGAAATAACGTTCCACCCGTAAAATCTTCCACTCCGTATGTGTCAATCGCATAAGAAGTTGATAACCATACACCTTACCCGTGTTAAAACTCACCAGCCACCAGCTCTCACATGCAATTATTGTCGGGGAAAAAAAAGAGAGGCGCGAAACAAAATGACAAAACGCGAAGCCATTACATAAATTACACAATTTTGCCAAGTTCATTGCAGTGCATTCGCTTGGATTTTATTGGAAAAGCACAGTTCGAGTTTGGCGCGAAGAAGAAATGTTAAGGTACTAAGTGATGGTGCGGCTTTGGCAGAGCCAAAGGCGAAGTTTCAATTACGACTCCCGGCAATTATGCGGTTTTATTGCCGGCGAATCAACGAAACTCCATGCCACCGTTAATGAATGATTGAATGGTACACGAGTGATGAGAGGATGCTGATGACGATGATGATGGTGATGATGGTGATGATGATGAGATGATGATGGCTAGGAGCGGGACCAACTGTAATGAAATGGAGTGTTGCTGAAGTGGTTGCTGCTGAATATTGCCGCGTTGGGTATGCAGCGGGCAAACGAAGATACAAGGGCTTTAAGTAATGAATCAAGTTGTGCTGAATCGGAGGTGACAACATTGTTGCTAGCGATGATGGTGGTGGTGGTGGTGATGGTGCGAATTGCTATTAACACAAACATTATAATAATTGTCCTCAACACTTCATAACAGTAGCGACAAAGCACAATGGATTTGTGCACTACATAGACTCGAAATCAATAAGGAAATGGAGTTGAGGTGAAGCAAATTAAGTTTTTATTTTTAAACCATGTGTTCCTCTTCATGCAATCAAACAGTTTTAATTTAATCAATTCAATTAGCCTTGCATAATAGGCGTTAGATTGGAATTAGTTGGAAGTCGGAGCAGGTTGAGCTCCCGCTGTGGTTACATCTGTTTTGCTCGATGGCATCCACTTGAAATTAATCTTTGAATACAACCTTCAGAAGTGATTTTCAGCTCGAAAATTGTTCAAGTTGAACGAAATCAGTTGATTATCAAGCACTATTTCAATTTAAATTATTTATCACGTAGAATTCTTGCTTGTATAGTACTGGGCAGTATCAGCAACTTCCATATTCCTTCTCTACACCCTTAATTTTGCCATTAGTTCATTTGACTTTGATACTTCTTTATTTTATGTTCTGGGCATAAATTGAACATGACTTGACTATAACACGATGAAATGGGAACAAAAATCGGAACTGCAATGTCTAATTTAATAAGCTTGGTTAAGGAAGTTGGGCGGGGTCTTAACTTCACGAGGAGTTTCAGATATCTGCCTAGCTAAACATAGACGCCACAAAAAGATTTTGTCCTTTTAAGACGAAAGAATAGACAAGAATATTCTTTTGAATATTCTAGTCATGGAATGCTTCGTAAAAGGAATTCTAGCATATGATGCCAAATTATGCATATGATGCCAAAGAGATAACTATCGCAATTGAATCACGAAAAAGCTCACTGCTTCGTAGGATAGTAGCGTGGTGTTGCGCCACCCTCAAACCCAATTCGAAACAAATTCGTGTTCTGCAAAATTGTTTACGATGTTCTGAATGTTCAGAATCATAATGCATGGGCTGAACAATATTTAGCCTTGCAAAAGTTGCGCCATAAATTCAAAATCCAAACCTTAACTTAGATCTTGTTAAAGTTTCATGACATTTCGTTTACTCATTTTCAAGGTATATCTTTCGAAGTAACACTTCCTCTGAATTTCTGTAAAAAATGCAAAAGTTTGAACTTACATTTTGATAAAACATTATTCTGCGATGCGGAGAAAAAGGGGCAAACATAGGCATGGCTAGGTTAGTGCTATACTACATCTACCCCACCATATTCAACCAGTAAATATTGGTTTGCTGAATTTCATCGTGACCGCGCTAGCACAAATGATGCACCGCCATCGGGAAGGCCAAGTTAGGTGGTAACTTCGGAAAATGTAAAAATGTCACGAAGCTTGTGTTGAATGATCGCAAAAATTAAATTGGTTCGGATAGAAGGTGTCTGGAGTTTGTATCATAGCAAATGTAACGGTTTCGACTTTTTTAAATTTTGTTTTCATAATTTTTCTCCATAATGTTGACTGAACTGAAATTCTACTAAGTTTTTCAATTAACCCAAACCCACAAAAAAATGAAGGCCATTGCGTCTGAAGCGATGCTCACTTCAGAGACCTTGAGATGGAACGCGTTGGACACATCATTCATGGATATTGTAAAATCCCAGAATGTAAAACGTTTTGTCTTCTTTCAAATAAAATTTAGAGCTATTTTGCCACAACCAACAGGAATTTTCGAGACAATTTTTAAAATGGACGAAACATGGTTTCATCACTATATGCCTGATTCTAATCGGCAGATGGCGTAATGGTTGTTGCCTGGTGAAAGCTGTAGGAAACGTCGGATAACGCAACAATCAGCTGGCGAGGTTCTACCCAGTATTTTCTGGGATGCACATGTTATAATCTTCATAGACTACTTTCAACATTGAAAAACAAAATTAACAATCGATAGAATCCAATAATGGGATTGGTTTGACAACTTAATTAAGTTGAAAGGAGCTAATTTAATTGAAATAAAAGGAAAAAAAATGTTCTTTCGCCAATATAAGCGCATCTTGCTCGCGATACGGACAGCCAATTGATGTAGTTACGTTACAAATTGGTTGAACAGCTACCGTATTCACCTAATTTATCCCTCAGCGACTATTTCCTGTTTCGGTAGTTTGAAAATTGGCTCACCGAAAAAAGATTTTATAAAAAGGATGAGGTAGAGTATGAAACAAATGCCTTTTTTGACGCGGACCATTATAAGAAAGGCATCGAAATATTTGAAGGTCCTTACGCTCAGTACATTACTATACATGGAGACAATATCAAAGAATAAAATTTTTTTTACATTAAATCTATCGTTTTACCATTATTGGGGCGAAGACTTTTTAGCTCATGTGCATATAGATAGAGTATTATTTGTACCTCAGTAGCTTAGAGCTCCACTTACAAGCTCAGATCTTGGATAAAACAATCGTTTGACCTAGGAAGTGTATAGCTCTATTACGTAGCATAGTTTTCTTTCGTTTTCTGTTGAAAAATATGGTCATGATTTTCTTTGGGTTGATTCTAGTCTTTCACTTAAAAAGTATTGCTCGTTTGTCCACCATTTTCTCAAGGTTGGTGATGATCAGGTTAGTTTGGCTGGCAGAAGTGTAGAAGAAGGTGTTGTTCACAAGCGTTGCTACTTGACGATTTCCGCTTGTGGGTGAATCGAACACGTATTTAAAACTTTGGGTCAGGTTATGGAACACCAGCATTGAGAGTTTTCGTCGTGGATATTGGTCCTCGCACTTCAAGCTTACATTTTTGTCTCTCAGGAAGGGTGATATCAGTATGTTCACGCTTGGTGGAGCTTATGAAGTAGCCAATTATGCGTATAGCGTAGCCACTAAAGACCGCTAACACTTTGAAAAAACGCTAAATCTAAAGCTATTCGTCGCTGTTTTTGCAGATATGTTGGTATCTGTTGGAAATGGAGATAGAAAAAAATTTGTTGGAGATGGGAAAACGATATTTGAATACATACACAATGATTCAAATGAACAATTAAACCGGAAAAGTTATTCTCTTAGAAGTGTAAGCTCAGAAAGCTAGCCATCGCAATCTCTCCACCCACCTACGTATTTTAACTTTCAAGCTCTCTGCCTTACAAAGCTCGTTTTTAAATGTTCTAATGTCTTTAGACACACCTAATAGTTGTTGCTCTTTTAGTTATCTATGCCTGAAGCCAATGTGAAAATTAGGGAGGTTGTTATTAAAGCAACGGAGTCAATATTTTTGAGATTAGCTTCACAAGTTTTTCGATCGCCGGAAAGAACTTTATTAATCTTTAGATTTTAGGAACTTCCGGATCTTTATCTGTAATTCAGAACAGGTATTGTGATGGCATATTTCTAGCCATTTTGAAATTGTGACATTTTTAGTCAGTCGTCGAATATGTGACTTAAAATTTCTTATATTTTCTGTAGAAATCTGATTTATTTATTAGGTATTTCGTGGCTAGGACTTTTGCCATTTTTCGGTTTCTATATTGGCTCAATCATTTGGTTTGGAGGTGTTTGGGGTTGTTTGTAGGCAGTCAGGTACAATTGATTTGGTGATATTGTTGCTTTTTTTTATGGGAGATGTTATATAATGTGAGGAACTTATCAGTAACTAATTTTGCTTTGCCTTGAATCATTTCATAAATTTTCCATGTACACCTCTATTGCTTTTGCGTAACCCTTCGCATATTTGATTAAATTTAACCATTTACCAAGATACGGATTTATATAATTTCGATTATTTAAATTTATTGATTTATTTTTATTATTTATTAATTTATTTTTTATTTATTTATTAATTATTATCATAATATTATAAAATGATAATAAGGTTTTAAAAGTATAAGTTTCCGCAATCAGCTTATTTGCATGAGTTTTGTGAGATAATCCATACCTTCCACATACATCCATTCAACGTTTTCAATTTAAAGTTCACCCTCCTTTAAAGTGAAAATCATAGAAAACCCAAAAATTCGTATCGAATGATTAGATTGCTCATGTTCCTATTTGAACGAAAAGCGCTCGCTATCTATTCCGTCGTAAAACGCAAAGCCGAAATTTTATTTAATTATAGAAGCTTGTAGCTCGCTTCTAGGTCACCTCACCGCACCATACCATACCTTCTATTAACATCCAACCCAGCAGCGATATCGTATGGTCCTCGAGAACCATCAATTCCCTGCCATTTTCTCAGTAAATTAAAACCTTAAAAACCCTTTGATGTTAATGTCAAGTATCTACTATCTACTACTAGCCGTAAAGGTCGGGGTATGTTTTTCAATAAAACGCTAAGGTATAACCTACAATTATTGTAGCTCCTAACCATTTTCACTGTACCGTGCTTGTAAAGTTCTACATAATATATAAATTATCCTTTGAAGTAGTGAAAATTTCAAAAGACATAGAGAAACGGAGAAGCGAACGAAAGACAAACGTTTATGTAGCGAGAAAGAGAGGGAAAGGAGAATGAGAGAGACAGGAGTTGGAGAGAAAGTTTGTTAAAACTGTATCTTGTTTGTAGGCTTGTTGGTTGGATGTCCTTGCAATGATAGTGTTGGTCCTATCTATTCGTTTATTGTTGGTACACAGAGTGCTTTTGTTCTGCAGATAGACTTTACCTTTGGAGTTGATAGTAAGATAAGATACCAAGATATTTTTGCCACACACATTTTCCAGGTTAGATGTCTTTTGATGATAGGAGCTTTTGTTGTTTGTTTGCGTTCATTACTTTGTAAACTATACAATTTTGTAAGGCAGTGGTTCCGTTGAAAAGGGTTGAGAGATTGAAATTAAAAGAAAGGAGGGATTACAGAATTTGTACAACAATAATTTTGTGGTTGTTTAGTCTTAGAGCTAGTGCTAATTATTTGTAAGCCGTCATGGAGGGTTAGGTACATCTGATCCAGTATAAGTTCTCATGGAAAAGATTTGAATTTTCTTTTTACCTTTGAAATGTTTTTACATGAAACTTGAATATATTTTTATTTCTTTAAATGTGTCATGCTTTGTTGAACTAAAATTTTCGCTTTTAAGCTCGCACCTCCCCTCATTTTACTCATAATTTGTTCCACCTCACTTCAGAAAAGATCTCAAAACGTATTTTAGATCGCAAATATAGTCGTCCGAAAAGTTATTTTACATTAATCTTATCCTTTCTCAAATAATTTCCCTCGAGCAAATCGAGTTAGTAAATGCTTTCCAAGAATATTAACTTTGTATTCGACAGATCCTTCAACAATGACAATACTCTGATCAATAAATATATAGATTCCAAGTTAAAAATTGCCTTTTATCCACACTTCATCTGTTTCATGTTTTGCCCAGCTCTACTGTTGAGACGAATGATAATGTGACTCTTTCACAAAGAATAAATTATTCTGATCCTTAAACATGTATAAAACAACAGAATAGTTCTAGTACTTTATTGTGTAATTTTATAAGTATTGCAAAATGAAATCATCTCGGGAGCTGGATAGAACTTTACATTATTGAGCTTTAAGCAAAGAAAGAAGACGGTTGCAATGATAGTATCTTAACAGAATACTTCCATTGGGCTTTAACCAGACTTTGAACGGCAAATAACAAGAGTTATGTGTTTGGTTGTAACAAAATACATAAGCAGACTACATAGAAATGGAAGGACTTAAATTTTGAACCCGGAGAGAATTTCGCCGAGATGATGTCGGAAATGAGAAGGACGAGCACTCAAAGGGAAGGTTCAACACAAATGTGTATATAAATAAATGTTCACTACTAGCTGGCTACGGTTAACGTTACACATCCTTGAATTTATCTTGCTCTATATTTGCTGTATTGGAACAAAGTGGTATCAACGTAAGGAAGAAAATATTTTTCAATGCAAAACGCTTGCTGATATGACCTTTATTGTGTAGGAGAAAACGTTGTCAGCAGGATTCGGTTAGTCCTTAAAACAAAACGTAGGAGGACAGTTCAGAAAAAAGTTCAGGAAATAAATTCCATATTAGTACATGAGCGGCTATAAAATCTTAAAATGAATTAAGCAAAGGCAAAAAGTGTAAGGAATATGGAGTGAAGGCAGAGTACAATTCAAAAATATAAGAACAAATTGCATTGCGATCTTATGGAGTCATCAGCTAGGAGAAAATTATAACTTATTCCTCAAACTGAACCTTTCAGTAATGGAACTTGCTGCAGATGGTCTAAAGTTGCACAAAACAAAGAAGAACGTCTTAAAATATGATCACACAATCTACCGACCAGGAAAGGAAATGGGAACAGGAATTTGCCCAAATTGCAATCCAAATCTAAAACTCTAAATATCTTGAGGAAACCAAAAATTACTTGAGGAAACCAAAAATTACTTGAAACATTCGCAGCCCAATTTTCTAAATTATACTGATGCCAATTATTCTGACAGTTTTCCCATCAAAACAGTTTCACAAAAGTCAAAAAGTAGCCTTAACTGAAAATTACACATCCTGTCGTATAAGAAATCACTACTGCCTGCATGTAGACAGTAAATGAACTGAAAGGCAGTAAAACGGAAATGAAATTGAATAGCGGCCAAAAGAACGTATAGCCTGCAAGTTCCGTGTTCTGTTGAGAGGTTACGTAAAAAGGACATATACGAAATTCTATGTAAAGATGTATACTCGAAATGATTACAGAATCAGTGTAGCATGAAAAATCAATCAGTGTAATATGAAAAAGATAATCAAAGACTCTTAGACCTTCATGTCTTTCTCACTCTGTGTAGTAGGCGTAAAGACTCTACCCGGTTTTTAGGTAAGGAGTAAGCTTTCAAACAAATGGCATATGTCGTTTCTGTGTTGAGTAGGTTAGGGAATCTTGCAGCATTTTCTTCTAGATTGTTCGAGCCTTACGATGGATGTGAGTCTTTTGTTTCAACCGCATCCGATGTGGTAAGTGCCATTGGTGGTCTATGCTGTATCCAAAAGTTGACCGAGATAAACAAAGAGCGATCAATTATACATTCCAGCAGAAAGAAATATACCACTAATTACGTCAAACTTGTAGCACGAAATCAACTCTCATGATCATCATTCAATAATCGTCACTCATGATTGACAATTATACCAAAAAAAGACCCAGAAACCCTTTCATCGTAAAGGAAAACGTACGAACTTATCAAACTTGTGAAAAAATTTTAATATGACCTAATGAATAGAAAAATTTAAAAGCCTTCTAAATGGTCTTAAAATATATTGGTTTTTGTCAAAGTTAAACGAGGAAACAAATAAAAGACATTTTTTTAGCCTCTTACAATGCGGCAAATAAGACAAGATGATTGACTAAGGTCAAACAAAATATGTATAAAAAACTTTCATTTATTCATTTTATATTGAGAATACTTTGATTCTCTTTATAACAGCTTCAATAGGCTTGGATATATATTCAAATTCAATCTGACATTTTTAAATAGAGATGTATTGAAAGTCTTAATCTTAGTCTTTAATAAAGCGCTTTTTGACTTGACTTGACTTGTATTGAAAGTCTTTTTGTAGGTATTTGAATGTAAGTCGGAACATACGCAGCCTTGCGGAATACTTGTGGCTCTCCACCTGGATTCGCCTCTTTCGTGGCGTTTGACGTTTGACCGATGGCAGTTTTCAAAGATTTGTGCAGGTTTTGTCTTTTTTCGCAATGCCATCAGTACGGAAAACGGAACCTATATGACACCAAAGAAACGAATCCTAAAGTATCAAGCCCGTAAACCCGGCTGAATAGTTGAACTTGTGAAAATTAAGTTTATATACTCTTCAAAATTTTCTTTGTCATTTTGTTTGTCATCCTTCCATATATGCTGATATCAGCTTTGTCGATAATTAAACAAAAAAAATTCAAAAAAATTACATTCTTCCCTGTTTGCTTTGCTTCCCTGAAATGTTTTAAATGTGTAAAAGGATCAAGGAATATTAAAACTTTGGACAATATGAAGCGACGATTCAGAGTTGCTTTGGCGAGAACGCGTTACGTATGCTGAAGAATTTTGACATTCACTCGCACGAGATGTTCTTTTTTTTTAGTTCAAGACATATTTAGATTCTTTCGAATAAGCTTTTCCACTATAATCTTTTCAGGAATCTTCGGATCTGGTTCAATATATTGTACGAGCGCTTTCTAAACACTATCTGGATTCTCCACACCTAGCCAGCTGATAATACTCGGGAATTTCTTCTGGTTTATTCCAAGATTCATTCACATCTTTTTATTGTTTTGTTTTTCCCTGCGAAATTTAATGTGGCCAGGGTAAGGTTTCCAATTTTTTCTTCTTTAGTTCAGGCATTTTTAATATTAATGCTGAATATTCAAAAATATTCCTCTAACATCGTCGCTAGCGCAATTGCCTTTAACTTTGCTTGATTTCAAAACTAATTCGTCAAATCGACTTGCTCACAAATTTGTGACCTTATTTTACACTTAACGATGGCTGAAAGGGACTTTCTGTAAATTTCTATTGAACTTTCTAAATATTATCCCGGTATTAATCCTAGAGGCGGTTTCCCTAAGTAAGTGTTTTCCTTGCCATTGATCTTAACTAGGAAACAACTGAGTCTGGTTGTCTTCGATTCTTCCTTCAAGACCAACCCTATCAATTTGAAAATACTCATACAAGTCAACACAGAGGATTCGTCATTGATATTATTAAAGAAACAAATTTTGAACTAAATCTCGATCCTCTCTGATGTTTAACTTAGAAAAGGGATCGACCATCTCGAGCCCTACCGTCGCAACTATATCGAGAGAAGGTTAACTCGGCACAAATTTAAAGTTTCTCCTCGGTGTTTTCTCTGAACGAAGCAGAGCAAATAATAAAGGTGCAAATATACCAAATAACAAAGCTGTGATCGGACCTGTGTTGTACGTTGGGTATCAAACATTGACCCGAACCCAAGCATCTACGCATATATTGAACGCCTTTGAGCGACAGGTCCTAAGGCAGATAATCGGAGTAAAGCTACACAGGGCTCAATGGAAAATTCGATACAAGCATGAGCCGTATGGTATTTTTGACGAGCCGAAGATCTCAACGATTGTAAGACTGCGGAAACTACAATGGGCTGACCATATGAATCGTATGGATGAACAACGCAAAGCTGAAAACGTATTCACTGGGAGAAATGAGGGGCGGAGACAAGTGGGGAAACCGAGGGAACACTCTGACTCTGTTGACAACGACAGTTCATTGCTGCTCGGGTTTAAAAATTGGAGGACGCGGTCAATGGACCAAGACACTTAAAAGCGTTTGCTGCAGGAAGCAACAAACGCAAACGCAGGGAAGGGCTGTAGTACGACGAAGAAGAAGCATAGCAAATAGAAAGATATACGCCTTACTTGTGACATTCATTCTTAACCATATCTCGTTCTCCTCTATCACATTTTTATCATGTTGGACTCCTAAAAATATAATTTGCAAAATTAGAGTCGAGTTATTTGAGTGTTTTATGCGACATTTGTTGTAACCTGTCTAGAATTTCGCATTTATTAAACATTTTCATGAATCTGTGTCTGAATTCGATCTTTATTACGTGACGAAGGAAAAACCGAAATTTTGTCTAAATTCTTGTTTGATAATCAATTGGCTCTGGTGGTGATTTCAAAAACTGCGTTATTCTACATCATTCGTTTGTATGTGCTAGTGATTATCCTAAAAAGCATGTTTATCGCAAGAATGATTTTCAAACGTTTGTTAAAAATTTAAATAATTTTTCAACATTTCGGGAGCCACAATCCTAAATAATGGTTGAAAGTATGTTCAACGGCATAAGATTTTTGATTTCAACATTTTGCATCTAAACTTGTAACAGGGCTCAATTAAATTCAATTTTAGTAGCGACATAAATAGACAAAAATTATTTGAATAGTTAAAGATGCTCAAATCTTACCTCATATCCCAACTCATATTTGTTCTTAATAAAATCTAATATAACAAAATACACCCACTTCCTCTAAAACAATTTACGGAAAGTCCAAAAAGAAACAGACAAGCATTCGAGTTCTCTACCCTAGAAAATAAGTAGGGATCGTAAATATAGGAAGAAGGAAAGGGATAGCGAAACGAAACTATGCCAAGAATGTGCAATTAGTGAGTGTACGAAGCATGTTTTAGAGCTGTAGGGCTTCTGTTGGATATACCCACAGTCTCAGTTGCTTCTTCTGTCGTCTCTATCGCCTTTCTCATCGTCCTTCTGTTCAACGACGCTTCCTTCTTAGATTGTTCATGAATACAGTTTTGCTTTCATGGCTGTCGCGTAGTGTAGAGAACACAGCCAAGCTTTGTCATATACCCACATCCTTCTAACTTAGATCCCCAGCTAGCGTAACATTTCAACCGCCTGCTGTGCCACCTCTCTCATCACCATCGTCCTTTTTCCAGCATCCGTTATTCACCGAACCCACTTTACTTCATTGCAACCTCTTCATGCTACCGTGCGTCCTTCTCGTCGCAATGAACATTCGTACTTTAGGAAGGACATCTTGATGTAGAGCAGGCACCGGTAGAGTTATGGTGTTAGGCTTGGAACAATATGAATAGAAACGCATAACGAATTCAAATATAAGTACGGATCTGCGTTACTACATACTTACATCAAAGTATCTATTATCTACTAAATATCTATCACTATAGCCAAGCTAGGTGTATATTACCTAAGTCAAACTCAATATTCTGAAAGGTTGAAGACGTTTTGTTTGAGTCCTGGCTGTGGAAAACGCTCTCAAGACGCCGGAGCACAAAGGAAATCTGTTCCTCTGCGAACCAACAAACATAGAAAGATACGAGGACGTGCAAACTTATGTACGCCGTGCTATGCCAAAAACCCAAGGCACAAGGAATATAACTTTAATAATATTTTCGCTATGAAGTTGAAATAACATCACAGAATGAAAGCAACAGCGAATGGAATGAACCTTTTGATATACACCTACACAAATATTTTCATTAGATTTTTATTGTCTTTTATCATTATTATTATTGTTGCTAGTGGGGTGGTATTGCTATTGTTGCTGGCGCAGAACGTGCTGCTGTTTACTCGTATATTGTGTTTATAAGGAGATTATAGGGTGAAGTTGATACTGTCAAGGGTTAATACCTTAAGTGAAATTGTATGTTAAATGTGAAATTAATTTGATGCTGATTGGTCATTGAATTGCAGATGTATTTGGGCATTATTTATTAACAAATTGTCTGTGGTATTTGGGATTGAGTATGTTTGTATATAATTCACGGAAAAAATTGTAATTAAGTTAATCCTTTGAATATAACGTTCGTTAAAGGAGGGCAGTTTTAAAGTTGGAAGTTTTTCCAATTTTTCCAATATCGACGTTGCATGTGGACTTGCCTCCATTTTTCAATATTATATTTGATTAGCACAGAACCGAAGCTGAAAACTATGGTTAAAATAAATGAAAATTCCACATAATATCGCATAGGAACGCAGGCAAAATGACAACATTTCAAAAACTTCTTCAATCGTCCGATTTCTTGATTTCAAAATAATTTTTTTTCTAATTTAATATTTTTATAAAATCGTTCACAGCAGAATTGCATTTAAAGTTGGTTACTCAATTTATTTTTAAGTGGATCTGGATTTTGAACACTAATGAGTCGAAAGAATTCAAATAAGTATCGTAACATTCCGAAATTTATTACAAATAGCATTTATTGAAGGAATGAAAGACAATGCAGCTTCCATGATGGACGCGCAAGATGGCTTCATTGCCTTGAAAGAGACGCGCGCTTATATATTCCTTCAGCAACGGTCTATTCCGGCGAGCAGGTGAAAGTTGAAGGAACGATCAAGTTGAAAGCACAGGGATGGCAATGAAGCAGCGTTGTGCAGGAGTAATGATTGAAGAAGTGAGAATGGCGACACTTGATGGAAGCATAGCTTCGAAACTACAAAATTTTTTTTAAGTTTCCATGCAGGTGATATGAACAGACATTACATTACAACAACATTACAACAATCCACTGAACCCAGCACGTTTTTTGTACGACATTCACAATCAATCTCTTGCTAAGCTGGTTTTTTTCTGGTCTTGTTGATTTTATGTTCACTTTTTCACTGAAAAATTTAGAGATGATTGTCTGTCATTTAATCAATACATTTGTTTTAGCAGAAGTATACGTACGCATATGCACTATGTGGATTTTGTATCCTCAAATAAAGATGATAAGCATACCGAAAACTCACAAATAATCGAGCATTACTGCACGTCTTGCAGTCGACAAAGGAAGATGCAGCATCGCTTAAGTACAAACAGCGCTTACACTTTGAAAAAAACTTCTGATCTAACACTCATATCGTAACCATAAGCATAAAGGCCGAAATACAATACTGTGTGACGGCGATACGTGAGCGCAATGCGATTGTCCCTCGACGTCACGCAACGCATTCAATTTACAATGCACGCGATGCGGGGAACATTAATGTTCATATGACAAATGTCAAATTGGTGACATTTTAAATGAAATTTGCTGGAAATTGTTTTTGATTTTTTAAAAGTTTTGAATTTGGAATGTTCCTTCGTTTAGCAAATAAAAGCCTTAACTAGGATGCACGAAATTTGCATTCAAAATTCATTCGTAATAACCAAAGTACTTAAAAAGTAATGAAGGCCTTTGAATTGCCAATTTCATTCAAGCGCCATATTGCATTTGACAAACGTCACGCACATCGTTGCGAGGAATTTTCGTTTTTCCGAATATTTCTCGCCTCAAATCGACGCATCGCAATCATTGTACGATGTCACATACAAATGCATGTTACGAAAAGTGCTTGATATTTGCTGCGAGACTCTCGGCGCGCTCTCGTATCGCAGTCTCGGACTATTGTATTTCGGCCTTAACCGAAGTTAATTCAATGCTAACACTTCGAGAAAATCCCTGAACTAACGGTACTCGACAGAAAAAAGTGAAATTTTATTTTGATTGGTGAATTTTCTTTCGAACGGTACTCGACAGAAAAAAGTGAAATTTTATTTTGATTGGTGAATTTTCTTTCATTTATGCGTAAACGGCTAAGCCATTCTCAAATCTTTTGTTGTAAACAGCAGTACAGCACACAAACACATCCTACTCTATTGACACGTTATTATTCTATTTGTTTTTGTTTTTAATACGTTTTAATTTTTTTTGCTTTTATTTATTGTAGCAAAAATTTTCATCTTTTTTATTTTTGAAAGCGTTTAGCGAAAAGTTGTTTACTCTTTAAAATGCTTTACAAATGGGTAAAAAACCCGCTGCGGAAAAATCACTAAGTATATAAAATCTAAAATACGATTTATGCTTCCTGGGGCAGTCTTATTCGTGAATCTGCATTGTTAGTCGAATGCATTCGAACGTCAAATGAAACCCTTTCTATCGACGTTGCTCCTAAAGTTCTCTGGTTTGGCTTTTTTCGTTCGATTTGGCATTCCTTTAAAAATATGACCCAAATACATCTAATAAAATATTTATGAAAATAATATAATAAATATATAAAATGTATTATTTTATTTTCAAATCACAGAAACATGAACATTTACAGATTCGCTTAGTACTTGTTGTGCCTAGGGATGTCGTTTAAAAAGTCCTTAAAAAGAAAAGCAGAAATAAATTTTTTTTTTGAATTTTTCAGATTCATGGAATTTCGGAATGATTTATTACCACATTGTGTGATCTGATAGCTTAGACTGCATATCAGATATTGTTAATAATAAACAAATAGAACTTTCCGCTTTTATTTAAACGAAATTGAGATTTCCAAATTATAGACATGAATACACTAATTTCACATCAAATTCTGAAATGTGTATAATTTTATTGCAAGCATTTGAATGAGAGAAATATATAGTTAAATGCATTTGTTGTACTGATCCTATCATATTTATAATATCCAAATGAATGTACCAAATGACTGTACAGAATTTTCAAAAATCAAAAGGCAAATTATAGAAACTTATAAAGTATTCATCCTCATGTTTATGAACGGAAATTCGACAGAGCCAAGCAGATTTCAATGCATAAAATCCAGATATATTCACATACCGACTTGCATTTAAAATTAATATACACACATAAAAGGGACCTTTTCATTATTTACCGATCCCACTGTCACTGTCATTCGAAACCAAATGATTTAGATGGTCATTAATCAAAAAAGGAACCCTCATCTGTCCAATTCACTTGGAACATGAATTCAGATGTCCTTTTCCATGCCATCAAGTGCAATGGTGGTAAGGTTCAACACCATCAAACCTCCATACATTATTACCACAAAAACTAACTGTCTCCCGAAGAAGACAAGACAAAAACCTGCACTTGAAATCCTTGATAAAATCTCTAATGTGACTTCTCAAGTTCACGATATCAATGTGGCTAAGTAGTAGTGAAAAGATATCAGCACCAACAACGAACACACCTCTCCGCAAAGCCGCAAATTATTTATCTGAAGGCAAAAAAACATCTTAGGATAGTGGTCACGGCAATACCAGAAATATTAAAAGTGCCACGAGCATCTGTGATAAAAATTAGAAAGTAGAACGACTGCTGCTGCTCCTGCTACGAGTCGTCATGAGCAAGTAGTGGAGGTAGCGTAGGAAGTCTGTGGTGTCCTGTCACTTACGAATTTACGTGATAAATCCATGGACGAAGGGCCGTGGACAACTTGATCTCAGGCAAAGAAAATTAATTAGACGCCGACATTTCCTCGGCAGGATGAAAAGACTCATCTGCGGGAAACGGAAGGTGGGTGGCAGTTACACTTGGCCAAGAAGAGATGATGAAATGGTGAAAGAAAGAATGTGGCTTTATTTGACTACAGCCAAGATGATGACGGTGATTACGTTAAGAGCGAGCAAAGATTTCTGTTTATAAATTATGTGGTGCGAAACCCGGGCTGCGTGGAGAAACAGCACCTTTCGCCTGTTTCGGTCGTAGTGAAAGGCATAGCTATATCTAATTGGATATTATTTTGCAGCTCATGTCCAAACATCTGATGAAAAAATTCATCCCGGAGACTGAAGCATCCAAGATTCTCAACCTCTGAAATATATCTGTCCTATATGTCTCCACACAGCCATATCAGCTTCGCACAAGAAGCCTAGATAACATAAAATAATTCCTGGAAGCTGAATTATGTCGCCGGCGAAAGAAAGTAACGAACAAAGTATAATCATAATGAATTTTTGCGGTAAATACTCACTTGTGCACATTTGGCCTTTCGACTAAAGCTACAAAAGTCGTCCTTAATAAATACTTTGGGCTTTTTGGCTTAAAGAAAAATTCACTAAATGGATAAATTTATCTTGGTGCTCGTTAATTAACAGGTTTCTTTTTATCGTCGTGAATGGAATAGATTACTTTTTATCTGTTCGTGGAAGTAAAGATTTCGCGTTTGCCCACCCGTGGAAATTTATTAAGGAATGAAGGATAAGGAAACGACGTAAAGTATTTGCCTTTTGGCTTTTTCTGGTGAGAACGTCAATTATTTTGTGAATCGTTAAGCTACCTAAAAAATTGAAATTTTTTGTGGGTGGATTCGGAAAAAGTACGAAAAACTGAAAGCCCTGGTAGCATGCAGCAGTTTTCGTAGAAACATATTGGTCATTTATTGTTTTTTTTTGTATCCTTTTACTGCAAACATCATTTGTGTTGTACCCTGTTAACATTTCTTTCGTAATCCATTCGTTGGCATCAGTTGGCAGCAATTTTATATTCGTACCACATTTTATACTTGAAGACGAAGTTCTTTCGTCAGAACTCACTGAATAGATTGTCCCGAAACGCTCTACTCCTTACTAATATCCCAACTTCATATTCCTTCACGATCACTGGTACTCTCAGAAAGTGCTGCGATGTTTTGCGCTAAAAGATTTTTCGAAAGATTATCACGGTCTCGAAACTCACATCTACAGCCTCCATAAATTTAATTTTGAAATTAGTATTTTCATAGTTTTTGCAACAATAAATCCCTATGTCCAACATATTTTGATAGAAAAACGAGAACTTTGCTCGTCGAATCTTAAAAATTATTCTTGGTCAATAAAATTTGCCTCACAATTATCTTAAAAATATTGCTAAAAAAATAAAACCGTTTTGTCCTTTCCTGCAGCGTCCCGTCTTTGTACATTGGGTTTCAACTGCTCCGCTGTACACCCACACTTGCGGGAAATTTTGAATCCGAAGTGAAATTTTTTGGCTCATTTTAAATGCAGGAAAGGCAAAAGAAGGATAAGAATAAAAGAAACGCTATGTACACTGGCTACATATCTTGTCGCTTTTAAAACAGGGCCAAGTGCAAGAGATTATAATCCTGGCTTCCATTAAATTTTATTTTGTATCATGTAGGTTTAGTCTTATCGTTGTGTATGGAAGACAAAACCATAGAAGTCAGATAGGCTGATAAGGTATCCTAATAAGGCCGCTATATATTTGACTTAGAAATGTTTGCATTCATAAGTCAAAACAAATAGATGATCAACGGCCTCAATAAGAAATTAATTAGAAACACTGCTGATATAACCCGAAGCGTGCAGTCTGTATAATCTAATGAGTGTTCTAATTTCAAACAACTGTTCGCGGCTTCAAGGATCACTTGTCATAATGATTATCAGTAGTGTTGGTATAGGCTATCAATTATTAAGGTTATATCGATTTTGGTCAAATAACTATCTCTTGTACTTTTGGTCACAAAATCAAACTTACAAACCCTGAGCATAGAGGTTCATCTTAAAAAAATTAAGGAGACATACAGACGATTCAATTGATTTTAAACATGAGCGAGGATCATTTAAGCTTTTTTCTTGCAGGCTCCAAGGGAAAAATTTTGTCACTGAGCGTAAATTAGAATTTGAAATTATTCCTTTAACATTTATCATGAGAAATCCTATTATCGTTAGAGAATACGACAAAATGCTATCCGTCATAAAATTAAAAGTCCATGTCCAATTAATCTTTTCAATACATTATAATATTAGTTACAATGCAATCAGTACTATGCCAAAAAAAATTATTCTTTTAATTATTGATGTAGCTGCTGGGATACAAAGGTAAACAGGGGAATGAAAAAAGGATAACTTGGATTATCTGACCAAAACGAAACTAGAATAATTTCAATCACAATGTAGTTACTGCCATCAAGCAGAACACTTACCTCTGGATTGTCCAAACCTCACCAATAAACGTCATACTTGACTGAAGCGCACTACCTTTACAGAACTGGCCACTCGACGACCAAACTGATAGAGGATCTTCTTGGTTTCTGTCGGTAAATAATATAGACTATCTGTATACTATTGAACCTATACTATTAGGGCGTCCCTACGTTTCTTTCCGTTTTTGATGCGATATTAACTCAGGATATTTGCTCTTTAAGACTGTTTCATTCTTCTTTTCTTCTTTTTTCTTCGAAAAAGGTTCTTATATAATAAGAACCTTTTTGTTCTATAACCTTCTTTCATCTCTTTTGACGAATAATTCAACAACAATCAAGACGAACAATTGATAATCAGGCAGTGACTAGAAAATAGGGAGGATGAAATAGAATGTCCCGTTGAAGCTATAATAATTTTGACCTTACAGCCAACGCCTGGTCGATTCGCTAATTCTGGCTTTTTTTG
Organism: Stratiomys singularior; assembly: GCA_954870665.1. Classification (NCBI taxonomy): domain Eukaryota; kingdom Metazoa; phylum Arthropoda; class Insecta; order Diptera; family Stratiomyidae; genus Stratiomys; species Stratiomys singularior. Next base: position 108,085,362 of record OX940877.1, on the reverse strand, counting down.
TGCTATGGCGGCGGTCGATTGATCGAGGTGGTTGCAATATATATCATCATTGATAATATCACCTCGAGGAAGGAGCTCCTAGTACAGGTTTCGCAGCAGTTGAAAGTCTATGTTCCTTAGATTAAGTACGTTTTCGATCGCATTTTGATACAAAACCCAGGTGTTATCTCCAATGATAACACACTTCAAGAAAAGATTTATTTCATGTCCTTGAAGAAGCAAGTCGCACGTTGAGACGCTGTCCATAAGGCTGGTCTCAATCAATGGATTTGGAACCGAAACTTCGAATTGCTTCGCATATCCTATCTTGATTAAGTTCTTATGAAGCATTGTTTTGGGAACGTTAGTAGCTACTTGACGCACTATATCAAGGAACACCATATTCGAACTCCGAATCCGAGAGCTAAAAGATTAGCGCCAATCTATTAGACCATTGAAATAAATGAGCTTGGCGATTTAATATCCATAGCTTAAGTACTCCTTGGTTGCTTCACATTTTAAAAAATGGGGTTAATTCTGAGATAATCATCGCAAGAAATGCTTTTGGTATTTGTGAAGTATTTAAAATTGTAAATGCAAACATGTGTTATGTGACGACCACCCTTAGTACCTGTATACCTACACCTGTCTTCCTGATCAGAAAATAGGAAGACTACGGTATTAAACGAAAATTTACACTTTTGCTCTTGAAAACTCTCATTTGAAGCGATGAAACATGCAGAAAAAAGATTTGATATTCCTTGACGATTTATTAATAACAAATTAAATACAACCCGTTTATTTTTCTACTGTTTTCCCATGTATTACAAATATCAAAAAATATCAAATATATCAAATGTCAAAAGTTTGACAGTTGCCAAACACCATTACACCCGTTGGAATCATTTTTCAATATGTCTTCAAAATTGCTGTTGGGAGTAACATTACAGTCAATGGTAACCACTATAGAGCATAGATCGATGACTTTCTCGTTGTGGAATTGACTTTCAATAATGCAGGTCTCTAGTTTCAATAAAATACCGTGAAATCCCATACATTTCACGCAATCATTGGTTTAGTAAAATAAGCATTTGATGAGGGCATAATTTATCATTATGGACCCGCGAACTGGCCTGCAAGATCTTGTGATTTAACAACATTGGACTAGTTCTTAGGGATAAACGTCCTCATCACTCGCTTATGCCGACCAACCCGAGACGGTTGACCGCTTGGAAGACAACATTCGCGGGGTTATTGGTGAGATACGGCCCCAATTATTGGTAAAAGTAGTCGAAAATTCGACCTCTCATTTGGACTTCCTCCGCTTCAGTCTTGGTGCTCATATGCCTGAAAACCAATTTCATGACAATCGAATTTTGTGTATTTTATTTCATTCTAAGGTTAATCCTCGAAAGAAAGCACTCAATACAAAACAAGAGGCGATTTAGGTATTCGATCAACCATCAAAAAAGGCTTAAATCATTTGCTTTCATATATCAAATGCTTTTACTTTGAAGTTTTATTGGAAAATGAACGACATTATATTTTTCAACCTTTCAACAAAGAACAACTTTAGATGACGTAATAGTACATGCACAGGTAAAAATCAATTACTTGAAAGAATCTAAAATCTCCGGAGTTTATAATAACGCATAAATCCCGATCAGAATCTTTACAGGGATAATTAAAAAAGAAAACATTCTCAAGTCCCAATTTTTATGACACCATAAAAAACGAAAATTTTGAAAGTCATAAAAATTATGAGTGTGTCTAATTTTTTGACCAAGGACTGAAGATTTAGATGCGTAGATTTTTGGGCGCATTGGTATGAATATGGTTTCCTTTTCCACAGCGGTTTCGGGTAATATTGTATACTTACAACAGCTTTTATGTCTAATCTACCAACTCCTGAAACTTGAAAACTCCAGTCCGAATGCGTTTGCTTCTTGTTGTCTTAAATTTCAAACTAACAAAAATTCAGTTTTTCGTTTAAGCATGATTTGTTCACATTCTTACGTCAATTTGTAGAACAATTGATGAAATCTCCTGGAAATAAAGGTTAAAATATATCCTAAATAAGACTTTCACCTTTCAACCTTTTCAAAATAATCAAATTCTAATTTGACCCGCGCTACCTTTCAACCTCGTCACACTAACGAAATATTTCAACCGTATCTCTGCAAATTATCTTCAATGGCCTTGTCACTTTTTCCTCCAGCCCTTTGAATCCTGTCGTATAAACCCTTCCTTCCATCCCAACACGCTGGCACACATTCGCACACGCTTAACGTGTACGCTCCACTGAAGGGAAAAATACACACTTTAAAGTGAAGTAGATGGAAAAAAATAAAAATGCAGAAAGAAAATATCTTACGGATGAACGGTAAGGAAATTTGTAAAATGTTCCAATAAAAAGCAGAAAAGGTGATGGCCCGGTTAGAAAAGGTTCGTACAAGGAAAAAGGACCATTTGTACAGAAAAGATATCGGGAAAAAGAGAGCGAAAGTGAGAGAAAGGGAATTGATATTGTGTGAAAACGGTATAGCTACACTCTTAGCTAAGATGCCACACAAACTGGATCCTTTAACCTCGATTAAATGGGTTGAAAACGATGTTGCCTTTTGCCGCCCTATGAAAGAATTGTTTGCTTCCAACTCAATTTAACGAACCCTTCTCCGTTTTTATGACTTTCGGCGCTTCGTTTTGTTGTCATCACTTATTAGACATTTTATAATTTATTTGTTGAAGTATAAAGGATAAATTTTGATAGCTGGTAGCAGTTGGCGCCCAATGAGACTATTTGTAGGTGACAATTATTTATTTATAAGAAACTTTTGACAATGTATCTATCAAGTTTCTCTGTCGTAATTATAAACGGACGAACTACTCAATACAACAAATTTAATTAGGCTTAGGTGAATCCTGCTGAAAATTCTGCGGAAAATACGACTCTGCAAACCAATAACTAACACTCCGCCATCCACCAGCAAGCAATAAGATGATAATGCAAGGGTTGCGCTCCAAATCAAGATTTATATTAAACGCCATCCTATCTCCACCGTGTCAGCGGCTCGAGTTTTATGAGCTACCTTTTCCTCCTTTGTTGTCTGTTATCATTTTCCGCTGCTCGGCGCCCCAAATGAAAAACCCTCATACACATTTTTATTGCTTGCTCTTGACCCGTACAAATTTAATATTTCAAATTAATTGTCTCCGATGCCGTTCCTTTCTCATGTATTTAAGCATTTCCTTTATTGGATTTTTTATTGTTGTTATATTTTCATTTTCTCATTTTTTCTTTCTCTGTGTGTATTTGCAGGACGAAATGAACTGATAGCGCGGTACATAAAACTTCGAACGGGAAAGACGAGAACACGGAAACAAGTCAGCTCACACATTCAAGTACTTGCAAGAAGAAAATTACGGGAAATCCAAGCTAAATTAAAAGTCGTAAGTATCGCAGGAGGTAGGGATATATACGATTAAAGGAAGGTCACTAAAATACTACACAAACATCGAATAGACGAGTACAGATAGTGAAGTGGGAATGCTGGCGGCAGGACAAGAAGATGGGGTTGTAAGGCAGAATAATGTAGGGATAGTAGGTGATATTGAAAAACCTATGAACAATGTCGGTTTTGGGGGTTGTTTAGGCACTCTTCGAGTCGGGGGCGGAGGAAGAACCAAAGGACAAAAAATTGTCAAGAATGTACTTTGTGCGAAGGAGAACAAACAGAGAACGTAGTATAGTGGTGAAATTTGTTTCTTCATTCTATCATTTGTTGTGCGGCTCTATAGCATTTGTACGTTTTCTCTGGCTTTTATTTAGTGGATTCCGTGCTGACCACATTCTGCACTTGACGGCCGACTTTTTTTCTTTTCATCTCTACAACCTTGTACTATGGCGCGGTGACCATCAGCCTCCTTTGTCAGCGATGACAAGAAAGTCCTTTGTTACTTGGTCTTTTCATTATCGACAATCCATTGTGAAATTGTCGAATTGTGTAAAGAGATAGAACTTTTTCAATTATGTGTTCGTTGTTCAAATCAAGTCGCTCTGCAAAAGCGGACAGTCGTTGGCGTGTGCTAGTTAGTAATTGTAATGAAGACATTCCTCGCGAGTTCAACTTTCAACTGCGAAGGAGGGAGTTTCTTACAAGAAGAAGTCTCTTGTGTTTTTCTGTCTGGAAAGCATTTCTTAATTCAGGAAGTTCTTTTATACATGCAAAACAAATCATTAAAAGGAATGATATAATTAAAAATAATTGGAGAAAAATTACAAATCATGCAAACAGACTATGGTCTATAACTCCCTAAGTTTACAGCGAGTTTGTATTTGCGTCAGGATATATTTGAAGATAAAAGCTAAAGCCTGAAAAATATTTTCGTATTTGATGTTATATATAGAGGACTGAAAATTTAAAGGCTCCGATTATATACTTTTAACGCAATTTTGAGTCTACGAATTATTAAATTAATCATTAAATTAAAAATATCTCAATAGATGAGTCAAAATGTTTTGCTTCTCTTCTTCAATTTCTCCTGAATTTAAGACATATGTGGCATACAAAGTTTTTTTTTATTTTTTTATTGAGAAAAACTGGTACAATATATGTCATCCAAAGTATTGTCTGTCGCTACCTTTGCCCGTCTTGCAGGCTGCCTACGGATACCGCGTTTAAAAAATTCCTCATCTTTTAAGGCGATCTAAGAATCAATTTTTCCATCAACAAATTTTGCACTTCTTCCTTAGAAGTGAAGTGCTGCTCAGCTAGCTCATGAGCAATTGACCGAAACAGGTGGTAGTCCGAAGGAGCAATGTCTGGCGAGTACGGCGGGTTAGGTAGGACATCCCAGTGCAGTTCATCCAAAGTTTCCTTGACAATTTTAGCAACATGCGGCCCAACGTTGACGGAACAAAAAAAAAAGATCTTTGCTAAAAGATCACTTTGTCATGTCGTATGACATATGTGCAATTGTTCTTGAAAACGTTCCGCAGTGATCGTTTCGTTAGGCTCGAGTATCTCATAGTAGATCCCTCCGCGTTGATCCCCCCAGAACGGCGATCGACATCTCTTGGCTGGAGTTCATGCGGACCTAATGTGCTTTTTTGCACCATACCCGTATCCTTGAGATGGTTTTAAATCGCTTATTGAGTCACTCCCAAGGATTCAGCAAGCTCCTCTTGAGTTTGGCATGAATATTGGTCCAATATTGCTTCCAACTCAGCATCGTCAAACTTTACTGGCTTCCCTCCACGGTTTTTGTCACTGATGTTAAACTCGACACTTTCAAAACGCCAGAACCCATAATCGCATGCTTTTTTTAAATAGAGTTTGCTCTCTCTTTTTTTAACTTTAGAGATTAAGATAAGAGATTATTAAGTTTTGTTAACTTTAGAAATGTAGTCATATTCCCTTCAATAGTAAAACAGTCGAGGGTATTTTCCTAGAACGTTTTATCTTTGCTTTCAAGAAAGGGCTAACTTGTAGCAATTACTTCTTAATCTCGGCCAACAATCTGTCCCTTGAGGGTGTTCGTGAAGTTTGTGAATAGGCGCTAAGTACTAGGGACAGGTTTTGAGTTTATTGTGGGTGAGGACGCAACAGACGCAATTTATTTTTATCGAACATATTTTTCGCCAACTTGTAATGCTGAATTGCTTTGGTAAAACATCATTTTTTTGCTCTACAATGAAGGCCGTTTTGTTGTTGATTTCGACACTCTATTCATCAATAAAGCCATAAAATATTTCCTACGTAAAGTTTAAATGTGTTCAATATAGTCGATGAAGAAAATATTTATTTCCCAAAAAAGCAGCCCCAACCCGGTCAAGCGGCTTCAGGATTCTTGTTCACTTACTGTTGTCTACTCACCTCCTGATCTTCGTTTTGCTATAGGTTACTTTAAATGAAGCCGCAACCTGCAGATCGGGAGCTTCGTTGGTACATGGAACAATAGACTCAATAGTCGTATTTTACCGAAGAACCGTGTGTGCGCTTTTGTCACATCTAATAACTATACGAAATCATGTCCATATTCTTATCAAAAAACTCGTCAAAAAATTCGAATTCACTCATGAAATTGAATTTCGTCTATTTTAAGGCTGATATTAATAATGAGAATACTTCTGTCATGTTTCACTACGTTAATTTTATATTTTAATTCTTGAATTTTGATTAGATTCTATTATCTCAAAACAGAAAGTTCGAACATAAATTGGGCATGGATCCCAATGTTCCCCAAGATTCGAATCTTAGTCCTGTCTTGATTTTTAGATAAGTACGACTTGTTAATGCCTTAAAATGTCTTAAATCCAATTTTCAAAATAATGTAGGGAAAACTTTTTTCAATATGTGTCCAAAAAAAGATACGCTACGATATTGGTGCACAGCCAAAACCATTTTTCCAACTCTATTAAGCCTATCCACTGCATGTGTAAACCATTCGTTTCTTTTGTTGTTAAATTAAATAATTCCATCCATTTTTAAATGAAGGAGAGAAAAACAAGGCAAGCAATACAACAACTGAAGAAAAATGTCCATAATTTTGAGATGGGGTCAATTGCCCACACTGTGATGAGATCAGGCAGAAACTAAAGAAAAAAATTGATTTTAAAACACATTTTCAAAATCATTGATCGTTAAAATAGGCATCAGATAGATCATTCGTGCGTAGTTTTTAAATAATTATTTTTTCATGCAAAAATGCACAATTTCTAGAAAAAGGGAGAAGCTCAACAACTTCGGTAGATGTGAGAAGAAACAACAGAAAAATTCTTTATAGGTAATCTAGATTCCTATAAAATTCCTTACAATTTGAAAAGCGAACAATCTAATGCGGTACTGCTAACTGCTACCCGAACATCACCTTCCAATGTTGTAACCAAATGAGTATTCATATTCCACTATTTCGAAAATGATTTAGAATTTCAATAAATGACAAAAAGCATAAAAGTCACATTTTGCTAGCATCTCATTGAAAATAATAAATTTTAAGAGATTTCTACGAACACAATCGTTACGCTTAAAACACAAATTTGCACAAGTCCAAAATATGTAAATAATATATTTGAATATTTTTCTAGGATCATATTGGCAGCAAGGAGAAAGCCCTTCAAACAATGTCGAGTATGTCTAGTGCTCAAATTGTTGATGTGACAACAGGCAAAGGTCTTACATTGACCGGTCCACCACCTCCTCATCATCCCCTGCATACATCATTACCTTATCATCGTCCTCCTGTAAGAATAATATGAAAAAGGCAACATTTTACCTTATGACTAATCAAATAAGAAAAGGCTAAACTTTAACAAGGAGAATAAGACGCTTAGAGCTTTCCACATAGAATTCCATAAAAATAAATTTCATAGGAAAAGTGCATACCTTCCATGATATAGTTAAGAGGCTCTTGACTAGTTCTAGAGCCTCTTGACTAATTCAACATAAGTCTGGAGTTATATGTTGGAAAAAGGGGCTTAGAATTGCACTTCATTGTTCGCCACTAACGCTAGCATTCTTGTGATTGTTGCTCTTGCCAGTCATTCATTTTGTTAAGGAAAATTGTTTTTGTTTATTTAAAATTACAATAACCCTCAAACGAATTTCTTGTAAAAAGTATGCAGTCCATCATTGTTTGATACGTTTTTGTGTGAAAATTAGATTAAAATTATTTATGTCACATCCACATAGATTGTTTTCATGCCAATTATTTAAAAATTCTTTAATGTGAATTCAAGAACTAAATCACTTTTAAATAAGGAAGATTTGAATACAAATATATTGAAAATTAATGCATATATATCACTGCTCATTGTTGTCCTTCAGTTTATATAATATTATATCATTTGCGGTAGTAAGATAACATAATAAAGATTTTCATGCAATATATTAAATAAATTGCAAAAAAATATCTCTGCGTCCAAAATTGGTGTGAAAAGTGTAAAAACGTCCACTAGGTATGGTTTGGACATGTCCTAGCAATCATATATGTATATGTAAATGTAAACCCGCTCAGAGTACTTGGCCGAAAGGTACAAAAATCTAAGTTATATGAATTTAGAATAATTAAGCGAATGTAAATGCTGCTCCTGTCGCAGTTTCTGTGACACTTCAAACGTCTCGCTGGCATATATTGTGAGACCAAGTGACTCTCGTCTGAGAAAAACCTCCAATTAATCATTGTTTACCTGTCGGTCGTATTATCTACAAATTATTATTGCCACCAAAATGAAGAGTGAAAAACGATTTTTCGTGAGTGTAAAAAGAGTGAAAAATTCGCAAATTTCTTTTTGATCAAAAGGAGATTTATTCTATAAGTGTAAAACAAAATGGTTGAAATCGATAGAGTAGTTTATTTACAATAATCTACATTGATTTAATATCTTGGTTTCTAGAACTTCGTCATCAAGAGCTGCCAGTGCATTCCGAGCTCAAGGCTAAGGGTCATGTACCAGTTCCTTGTACGCTCACAGAATGTATTTATGCATTTATGCTACACATAGCAAAAGCCCATATACCTCTAACCTGCCATCTTTGCGCCATCTTTAATCTTTAACCCCTCTCATACTGCCCCTAAAGCTTGAATTTCTCCTGCTCTGAGATGTTCCAACAATCTTGAATCCTAATCACTGTGAGGTTTCACTATCATTATTCGCTATCGATAAATGGCATCTCCTCTTTTAGTTCTTAATCCCCTATAGTGATGCACGTCCATTTCTTAAGTAAGTTGCTCTCTTCTTCAGTGTCAATTATTTTGAAGAAGAGATCAACTTACTCCCGAAATATATGTCTGTCAAAATGAAAAACAAAAACATAGCAGTTTGGAATGGAAAATCAAAAAAGGATAGTTTGGAAGTGATAAACACGGAAAAATATACACAGTTCCATTATTCATATCATTTTTAAAATATTGACATATTCTGCATTAAGAATGTAAGCAGCAGTGTGAGCAACTATATTGATAACAATTTTGTCAGCGGAAATGTTCCTAAGACACGATCGCACAATTTTTTTTTAAAATGTTCTTTGTGATTTTGACTGTTACCCACCAAACCTTTCCGGTAAATTAAAGGTTGTGTAAAGAGCTCCTTTTCTTTTAAAGCGTCGTTTTTTTTTTATCTAGATGTAGAAGCAACCTACTTTTTAATTTAATTTCACGAACTGGCCAAGTTGCACAATAAGTACATAAAGAATCAGCGCCAACAGGACAATGCAGATGGTGTAATTTTCGCCCCTTATGAATCGTATCCTTTCATGTTTTGTTTTTAATTTTCTTCCTTTTGAATTTTGTTTGCTGCTCATCTTTTTCTGTAGTTTAAGCCGAAATGTTGCTTTTAATTGATAAGTTATACGTTGATACGTTATTCCTTTTTCCTTTCCTTGGATATTCCAAATAATCGCTTAACATTGTGCATAGTACATCCTTTCTTGAGTAAAATTATGTATAGTATCTACTAACGATATAACGTTGCGAAAAGGTCTTTTCTGTTGTTGATTGCTGAACACTTTTCAATAAAAGATTCATCTAAAAACTATAATTTATCAAAGATTTCAGTTAAGTTTCAGTTAAGTTTCCGCGCTGTTAATAAAAATATTGCCAAAAACAAAACATAAAACACAAGATACGGACTTTTTCATGTAAATCTGTGTTAACCGTGTTCTGTTAGTAAAATAAAACAAATAAATAAAAATAAAAATTTCCCATGGTGTAGCCCCTGCGGATTGTTTTTTAGCTGCTACAATTTTGAAAAAATCATTCAAATCGAAATCAACTTTGAAATGGTTACATTTACACTAGACACTTTTCTATGATAAGATGGGTTTTACTAAGATGAAAGAGAACTTGCTTTTCTGTGAGCTGTCTTATGCGACCACCTTTGAAGTCGCTTAGTGCTATCATAAAAGTCAAAAACTGATTACGACAAAAAACATTTAACACGCAAAATGAAAAGAAAGACAGGAAACAGTTGTACTTAGAAAAGGTTATAGTTAATTTCCATTTATTTTAACTTTGCCCATGGTTTCTTCCTTGATTTATCGGTATCAGTTACAAATTCTGGTTTGTATATGCAAACCAGATGCAAATATCTTTAATTGTGACACCATCACGTATAATAGGTCAAATATATTATTGGCCGACCGAGAAAATAAACATTTTTTTATACATTCAACTTCCATTTTCCCCGAGGATCCTGCGTGTTTTTAATTGCAATTATCATGCCTTTGAAACCATTTTTTGTCTTTCTCCGGATTAGTATCTTTTTGATTCTTGTTTTTACAGTATATTAACTCTAAGCTAGAATCAAGAATAATTTTGCCTGCCAGAGTTTCAGGACGAAACTTAAATTATGCTTTGTTTTTTTTTTTCTTTTTCGAGTGTCATCTACGAAAACTGTCAAATTTGATCTGAATAATCGTTTTGAAGGTTTCCGCTATCCTCTCTTCCTTTTCAAATGGTATCAGAAAATTTCAAAACGTCGAACTTTCAACAGTTGCAATAGTTGTAACACCAATCAAAAAGCCCAACTTGACCTTTGATCTCTGTACTAAATCTAACACTTCGAATGAACTCCCTATCTAACGGTAATTTACCAAAACTAGTGGACCTAAGCTTAGATTGGTGAAGTTTAGCTCATTTTTGCGGAAAACGAAATTTCGACTCTCGAAGGTTTTGAAAACGTAAAACAAATGCAAATCTGCTTATTCTTTCTCTATCTCTGTCTGAAAGAAGTCATTGGAGAATGTTCGTGCTGTGTGTGGATTTTTGTTATACTTAATAAAATTCCTCTGTGGTCTTTTCGCATGAATTGGGAATGTCCTCTAGCCCCCATTTATGGGCAATCTCACGCCCTTAAATTTTTTTGTATGGAGGTTTCCGATATCTTTGGCTGCAAGAATAAGCTATAAACGAAGTTGTTTACTTACTTCCGAAGTTGTTTACTTCCGAAGTTTTGTTTTTAGTCTCAAGCAAAACATAACAACAAAGAAAAGTTTTTCGTAACAATAAATAGAAATTTTAAACAAAAACAAAGCACAATAAATATGAATCGCATATAAAACGAAAAGGGTCATCTTAAAAGAGTAATAAAAAGGAGTTGTAAATTTAAAATTTTAAAGGTGTACAGAAGAAATTAATAATACAAAACCCCTAAAATCATATTCAATCAATGTGATTGTGACTTATGCTAGCTCCAAAAAAAAATTTCGCTTTTTCATCACACATGAAAAATTTCATGACATGACTTTTTTCGTAATTATAACTGCAGTATATGTTAATAGTATGAATTATTTACATAGTGAAGCGTATGTGTGAGTAGAAGTCCTTAATATTACTCCAGTTGATTCTAATCTGTCGGAATGTGCACTTACAACAAAAGTATTGATACAATTCACACCGAGTACTGAATTAACAAGGCGAACTTGCTTTTTATATTGAATACAATTCAAATTTTTTCTTTTGGTGCTAACAAAATGCCGCGAAAGTCCCACTTAACCCTCAAACACTCAATACGCTATAATTGATGGATACTTGTACATTACTTGAGCGTTAATTGCCATGGCGAGACTCGTAATAATGTTGTACGTACCACATCGTATGTGTAAACATATCTAAGAGAAACGCAACAAGTTTAACATGTGCAAATAAAATTCCACCAATAATTGGGCTAATGTAAAAGTTCTTTTTTTATGACGAGAATGCTCATGTATTTGTAAACAAATCAATACATATGGATATGTAAATATATATTGTAGCAGGTACGTCGTGTTCAGCTGCGATGAAGTAATTTTTAGTAACTTTATTAGCAATTTCGTCCCTCATGATAACCTCAAGCTATTTACACCATCTTTTTTACTAAAGGAGCGTTTAAACGGTTCTCGGTTTTGTTGACCCAAAATCAGGCTGATCTTCTGGCATTTATGACTAATTCGGTTCGAATTTCGCTTTTTAATGCATCGAGCGTCCTGAAAATAGTAGAAATAAATGTGAATTTTCACAAAACCTACCTGAATTAAGTCCTAGCTATACGAGTGTTTTCCGATCCCACAGGTCCTAGAAATTTTAACTTTAAAAACTTTTCAAGATAAAAACTATCTGGCCCGTCTTCTCATGGTGGAAAAACACTGATAAGAATGTATTTACTCTTCGTTTGCTTATATCGTAGCCCGCACCTATAACAAAATTAAAAGTTTTTTGGACTTATCGAGGATACATACGTCCATCATATGAGCCACCATCATTTATAAGACATAAATCATAACTTTCATTTTAAAATCAACATTCAATATATCACGTAGTGCATCTCATATGTGATAAATTTGGAATCTAACGCAATCTCTAATCAACCATTACAGCCAAAAAGTTGCATGAGTTGCAAAAATGCTCATCAACACCAACATTATATTCCTTACCTTAACATTTTCATTGTATTATGTCTTAAAAAATTGCAAGAAAAATAATCGTGTGAAATGTGTTAGACCTATTGCTTTCATAAGCTCTTGGTGAGAACATTTATAATAAAAACAACAAACAAAGTCATTTGAATTTAGCCCATCTTGACAATTGTGTCGAAGTGCTTCTCTCAATGTTGAATTTGCTTCACTTGCTTTTTGTCATTGTAACAAAATTACTGCATTTCATTGCATCAAATCATTGATGAGTCAATTTGCTTTCTTTTGCAGCAATTTTGGCAGCCAGGACTTCAGGCGAGTACTTCACAAGAGTAAGTATTGAAAAAAAGTAATGCAGAAAGCAAGGAAAACACTAATCCTTGCTTCTGCTAAGCGTTTCACATATCTTCATATTTTTTACCAACCATAAAATTAATAGTCACTTTTCCAGTATTAAGCCTTTTGCACAACCACCATATCCCTCCGGTAAACCATCAACAGCTGTCTCTGGTGATATCGAAGCGGGCCTTCCACCAGCGCAACCTTCATGGGAAGGACGAACGATAGCAACGCACAAATTTAGACTGTTAGAGTTCTCAGCGTACGTGGAAATCCAAAGAGAAGAGCTTGTAAGTATCAAAACATTGTTACAGCATTTGGTTAACTTTCTAAACCAAATTTCTTTTTTTTTTTCTTTCTTTTTAGTACCACAAACATATGTTTGTACATATATCGAGCAAACCACCTACGTATACAGATCCAATGTTAGAGGTGAACTATTCTTGAATATACTCTTATTGATGCGTTTACTAGAATTGTTTTTATTTTTATTTCAGTCCATCGAAATCAAACAAATATCGGATAAATTCCCTGAAAAAACAGGCGGCCTTAAAGATTTATATGAAAAAGGTCCGCAAAATGCTTTCTATTTAGTGAAATGTTGGGCAGATTTGAACACAAATGTTATAGATGAAGCGGGTGCCTTTTATGGAGTTACAAGCCAGTAAGTATTTCAAATTTTCTATTCTGAAGTTACTTTAGTTTCATCGAAATGTGTCAGCTAGATCAATAGATCATTATGTCATGTATGATCCTTATAATATATATTTGAAGATGATTTTGTTATTTATGTTGTTGTTTTAATTTTTTGCGTTTAAAGTATGTATGATTAGATGGGAATATACAGTATGACCATTTTTGTAAATTCAGTTCTTTTTTTAAATCTTTATTAAATATCGAAGCTGCCATCCTATACTTATCTCTCTTCAACTATTTCAAATTTCAAAAAACTAAATTAAAGAATATTTTTATATTCGATAAGCAATTTATCCGGTTCCTATTCCGTATTTCGTGTATTAAACCAACTAGTACTTTGACATTGTTAGGGTCTTAAATAGTCATACTGTCAGTCATATAGTCGTACGTAAACTATTTACAATCTGAAGTGCTGCGAAAGTTATTATATTGTAATATTTTTTACGAAATGTTCCTACCTCGGTTTGAAACCATAAAGCTAAAAAGTCACATTAAACCGATGGTTCAAGATGCACTGGGTTCTGATAACTTAACTGAGAAACAGACTATCTAATCCATCCATAATCCATAAATAATATATTGAAATTCCCCACAAGCATCATGTGGGTTTTTTTCTTTTAATTCTATCTTTTTTGAATGCATAAATCTTCTTCGAAATCGATTTCGAATCAGAAGATTTGTGCACTCAAAGATAGTATAACTATCTAATTGAAGTAGAATTGTTTCAAGGATGATTTCAAGAGGTGTTGTAAGATTTGTGCTTTTAGTTCATTTATAATGTTAAAGTTTTTTCTTGTTTTCATTTTGACGTAACCGATGTTAGAGTTTCCACGTTAAAGCCGGCTTAAATTTTTCGCGAGACGGTCGAATATATTATGAAAGTAAATGAATATATCTTTATGTGAAACCAAATTCCATCCAATCAAAATTTTTAAAACTTTTTTTAGAGTATATAAAAAGATTATATCTGTATGTGTGTGCTCCAATATTAACTTATTTTTACATGTAAACACATTTGCTTCAATGCATAGTTCTTGACTTTAGAAACATTTTAAAAATACTCACAGGCACATTTAACCGTCCACCCTGAAATTCTTATAGTTTGGCGAAACTGTCAAATAATATTTGATAAAAAAAACTAATGAAAGTATTGCAAAAAAATGATTTATTAAGTTTCCATTCTACAAAACGGATTTATGCATCATTTTTGTTGGCTGATTATTTTTGTTTCGTTAAAGAAAAAGGTCATTTTTATCACTGACTTAAAATTTAATAATCAATGTTTCTATTATTGGTGCTTTCCATTCTTAGAGCGTGGTTAATTCTGTTTGGAAAACTATCCATGGCATCCTGAAAGTCCGACAGGGATATTAAGCCATAGCGTAGCGTAGCGTATAAAGAGTCCTATAAGCATCGAGCGTTGCGCTGCTAGATGCAAACATTGATTATAAACGTGTAGTAGAAGCCTCCGTTGGATTTCTGCTGCAACACTGTTCGCTGTTTCAGCTTGTATTTCGTCCGGTTCAGTTGCCTACTTATTCTTTAGTTTAACCACAGCATTACTTCCTTCTTCTGTTTAAACAGGCATACCACTTCGCTCGTGTATTATAGTTTCGTTCACTTTCACGGCAAACCTTAGAAACAATTCATCCATCATTCATCGTTCATGAATCCATTCCAACTCCATTTCGTAAACCAGGCCTGTTGGTATCAAGCTGATACATTTGCATGCCTGACGTTTCGTAAACTAATCTTTTGTCGCATTGTCGATGCATCACAGGCATGGTTTATCCATTTCGTAGTCCTGATTGCCACAGCTTCAGCAAAAGTTTCTTCAATCGAATTATTTCTATCTAAAGAACATATCTGACTTCAAACTCTAAACACGAAATTTCTACAAAATCGTCCCCGTTTAAATCCCCAGTACTCTCAGTTTCGTTGTTACGGCACTTTTGAATTTGAAAGTGCTAATATGGACTTCTGTTAAATTTTAAACAGACACTTTGAGCCCAGGTTTTCTTTGTATAGGAGTGGCATCTGTCTCAATGTCAATTCACTTAACAAGCGCTCCTTCAGTTTTGCTGAACAGCGGATTAGAGTCTCCGGAAACGATTAGATGTGTTCCAGCACATTGAAGAATGTCTTCTAGTGTGGTCAGCTTTCGCTGATATGCCTGCATTGAACCGGGTGGTTAAAATAGTATTTTATGAAGTTATGCTTTCGATTTGACCCACGCATACACATGACTAATTTGCTTACTCGCTCGTCAGCCCACTGTTTTAATGTTGTCTGCTCCCAAAAGTTGGTGCAGAAATTTTTCAAAGGCTTTTAACACAGCTATCCATTGTTTCTTGGAGGTTACTCGGAACGGATCCAGATTCTTTTGCCTTTGCAAGACTGTTGAGATCTAGAATATCTGCACTACTCTTTGTAACTGCTTTTGTGTTTTTGTTGAGTTTTTGGCACTCGTCAGATTCCGTAATCACTGCCTTGCACTTAGATTGTAATATGTTCCTATCGACGCATTCCGGGAGCCCCAACAGGATCTTCATAGTGAATTGTTTCCAGATCCAGTTTAAAATTGCATCGAGAATGCAACAGCCGGTATTAGAAAATTCTTAGCCCTATCTATAATTGTGATTCGTTTTCTCTGAGAAACTTTTACTTAAGGAGCCACATATTTCCATGGGTGTACATCCATGTTCGATTCTTGGAACCCTTTTCTTTTTATTAATTGTTATCGTGCGGAAATACCTAAAACATTAAAAAATAGATATTTATCGCTCCCAACGAAATGGAAACTGAAATTGAATATTGCAAAATTTTAATGATAAACTTGATTCGAAATAGAAATAGAATACTATAGAAATAATACTGCTGAAATTCGCAAAATAATCTTTTTATTATTTTTTATAGATACGAAAGCAACGAGAGTGTAGTGTTAACGTGCTCGACAAAAGTGTGTTCATTTGGCAAGCAAGTAGTGGAAAAGGTCGAAACAGAATATCCCCGAATAGAAAACAATCGATTTTTCTACCGTATTCATAAATCACCGATGTGCGAATATATGATAAATTTCATACAAAAACTGAAAAATCTACCGGAACGGTATATGATGAACAGCGTGCTAGAAAATTTCACAATATTACAGGTGAGTATCGATATTATTCATGCGATTTGCATTAACGGCGGCTGTGAGTTGTTGCAAATCGTTACTCTAGGCAAAAATTCAATCAGTGTAGAAATCTGCACAAAGAAACATTGATGCTTTGGCATCAAGTGTATGATTCGCTTATGAATAGTGCTCGACTTCTGAATAAAGGAAAACAATCATATAATTTTTCTTAATGCCTCCCTAATATTGAAACTGGGCTGTTAAAAAAGGAAAATATTAAGGTCATAAATTGTTAATGCTATCAAAGGATATAATAACAAAAAATAAATTGAACAAGGAAAATAAATGGAAACAAAGCAGAAATATAAAAGAAGTTATAGCCGATGGTTGGTAAACTATTCACATTGTGCTCTACATTCGTCGCATAGGCTTTAAGATAAAAGAATACTTACATGAAGTAATTATTCAAAATGGCTTCCAAGTTTTTCGAATTTTCCGAAATGCACGTTAGTCCATGATTAATAGAAAAATTTCATCAATTTTGCCGATATCTTGTAGTCCATCAAAGTGGTTAATTTTGCAACGCTGATTTCAAAATAAATGTTTAATTAATTTTTCTAAAGTCTACTCCCAGGACTGAATTATCAACACTTATCGTTACAACTTCTGCATTTGTTGACCTACTAAAATAACTTCATTTTGTTGATCGAATAAAACATTGTCGTCTTCAATTCGATGCCTGGTCAATTTCTTCTAATAGTAGTTGTTTTTATCTTAATTTGAGATAAATATACAATAATTTCACGGCCGGACAGAACTGCATTCTTTGTATGACTGTATTTATACACGAAATATAATCAAGTTTATTTCAGTTCCTGTTGATTGAATTAGAATCTGTGTAGTGATTAACATTTTAATAAATTCCACCTCTGATAAATAGCTTAGTGTACGCTGGACGCAATATTTTACGATTTGAGATTGAAACGCAGATCGAATTTGAATTGAATTTTAAATTCAAATTTAAAAAAAAAAACAAAAACGGCTACATTTTTGACAATTATAATGATTGATTTTCTCGCCTGATGTTTTTGAGGGGTACAGGAATAAAACGGGGTCATAGACATAATAAATAAATTTAGGGAGTTTATCGCTATAAACCCAATCAAGCCTTCCTCTTCAAAAAAGCTGACTGGAGGAAATTTCGAAGACATATTAACGACGATATATCGATTTTGTAAAATACGTTAAATTCTTTGAACACTGCGCATGCAGTCGGCGAAAAAATCAACGAATTTAAGAACAATATTTGGGTGGTTATAGCATACAGTGTGCCAAAATCTAATGCCAAATATAAAAGCTTCGAATTATATCAGGCAGCTCAGAAGCTTATTCGGACCTGAAATAACCTAAGAAGACATTGGCAAAGATCTAGGGATCCGGCCTTGAAGTTAGGTTTGATTCACTACAGCAATCCGGAACAAAATCTCAAACCTACAGGATCAGTACTGGAATCAAATGCTCCAGAGCTTATATGATAACTCGAGGGGACTTTCGCGCTTAAATAAAATATTCAAAAGAGAATGTCACAACCTCTCTTACCCACTTAAAGACGCAAGTGGCCAGCTGACTTACTCTTGTGAAGAAAATACAGAAATTCTTGCTGATAAATTTCATAATTACCACAACATCTCAAACAAAATGCGCAATGATATCACAGAAACGCTGATAGATAACTCTCTGCAAAGTATATCTGACACATCTGACTTGTCCCCTGGCGTCTACATCAAGACCAGAGTAATAATTAAATTACTAAAAGAACTTAAGAATCTTTCAACTCCTGGGACTGATGGAATTCCTAATGCTGTAATGAAAAATCTACCAAAGAAAGGGATTGTACTCACTTGCCTCTTATTTAATACGTGCCTCAAACTATCTTATTTTCCACTCGCCTGGAAACAAGCAGTTGTAGTAAGCCTGGGAAGGATTCACATGAGCCAGATAGCTACAGGCCAATAAGCCTATTGCCAGCCTTTGGTAAACTCTTCGAAAAGTTATTCCTCAAAAGACTAACAGACTTCGTGGGACATACTTCCGAACTTTCGGTTTGGTTTCAGACACGGCTATTCAACGGAGCACAAGCTGTATCGCGTCTCAAAGGACATTAATACAGCTTTAATAGGAAAACAATAAGTTGGAATGATCACCATTGATATCGAGAAATCATTCGATAGTCTGGCACGAAGGTTTATTTTAAAATCCAAGGGTACAAAACTCCCAAATACTTATGTAATTTGATAGCTTCTTACCTCTAAAGATCATTTAAGGTAAATTTTCGAGATAGCACTTCTACTGTGAGAAGCATCCCTGCTGGTGTTCCCCAAGGCTCCTGTCTGTGCCCTACCCTTTTCAACATCTGTACCTGCGATCTCCCTACAAGCGAGCACTGTCAAATAGTTGCCTTTGCAAGTTTTATCATAGGTAGTAGGAGTTTAAGTTTAAGTTAGAGTTAAGTTTAAAAGAGGTTTTTGTTGAATTTTCCTCTACTAAATATACCATATGTACAAAAAAAAAAGATGCAATGAATACCAAATTCAGAAGTCACACTTTAAGATATTAGCTAAGTCCTGTAAATGCTAGAAACAATAAAGAACTATTATTATTATTATTATTATTATTATTAATTATTTATAAAGAATTGTGGAAAGAGCTCAAGCTGGTTTCGAACACGCGGCCCTGCCGCTTCTCATCAGGTGCCAACTCACTGGCCGGGACGCGTCGATTGGCACTACTAGCTTAGGTGGATGTCGACTGGTTATTTACTAGTTATGAATATTGCTCTACAGCTTTGAACTTCTCCTATATTCCAAATTGCCTTTGGTCTGCCTTTATCAATTTCAGAAGTTTTTGGTAGATCAATTTTTCCATTTTCACTTACTTACGGCCTGTGAGTTGGCACCTGACGAGAAGCGGCAGGGATGCGTGTTCGAAACCAGCTTGAGCTCTTTCCACCTTTCTCAATATTAATTCACTTTCGAGATATTCGACAAATTTGATCAGAACTTGCGCACCCATGAGTCTTCGCTGAGTTAGCTTAGCAAGGGTATAAATCACTTACAATGTTGTAAGTGAAAATGGAAAAATTGATCTACCAAAAACTTCTGAAATTGACTTACATTCCTAATTAAATTAAAAATACTTAAACCAAATTTGGGAATAAATGTTGCGTTGTAGGTGAAGAAAATTGTTTGAGGACCTGTAAGTCTTCATAATTCTCTTTCGAAAAAGGTATACCCACCGGATTACTCGGCTCAGTTTTCTCTCGTGTGGAGTCGGATGAATCTTTTAAAGTTGACTGCATTAAGTTTAACTTTCAATTTGTCACGTGGACTACAAGTATCAGCTCGTGGGTAGCCGAAAGCTATGTTGAATTCGATATTAAAGATACATCTGGAAGTTCCGCCAGAAACTTTTTTCGCGGATTTATAGTGCTCTTACTTGTTCGTAAACATTTCATACATTTTGGTATCGTGAGTTCCCCAGGCAAGTAAAGACGAGATGAGTCTTTTAGACTATAGTGGTTTTTTCGGCCTGAATCTGGTAATTTTTATTCGAATTTTTCCCCCAGGAAATGATGGTCTTTAAAGACCTTGAAATAAATTTGCATGGCCTTTCATCAAACTTTTAATGATCGGGTTCAATTGCGGTTGGCTTCCATGTTTTCCTCTTAAATCGGTTGAAGACATATCAGTTTTTTAAGGCTAGCTTGTTGATAGTCTATTTTCTTTTTGCTAATTCTGTGAATTCCCATGTAAGCCTTCATACGTACTTTTACCCCTGTTATCACAAATGGCACTTTCTCGAACCACTTTTCATGACTAGAAAAACCAATGTTTTTCATGACCTCTGCCATACGTCTCTTACACTTCCTGTTTTTCGTTAAAGAAAATAAACGTTGGTGAGCCGTTGGTTATTCGTGTATCCTTCATATGGCATCTAATGCTTCAAAAAAAAAATGCTTTTTAGCAACTCGAATATTAGTTACTAGCAAATTATTTCGATAAAATCAACAGATTGTGATCAGAACCTGCCCCCCGAAATTTTGTTACGTTTTCTTGCGCCATTTACAAAAGTTGGGCTATAATATAAAATTATGGATTGTAAAAAGAATCAATCGCAGTGTCTTGTCTTTTCATTGGTTTTTATGGACCTTTTTCTAGGAAGCTTCATTCGCGGTATAAACTGAGAGTAAACGCCACATCGAATAGCCAATGGTTTTCTGCACTCAATTTCCAATATTCAGCTAAATTTTTCGTAATACTTTATTTGCAAGAATTATTTCTAGACTTAACTTTATATTCATAATTTTTTCCGTCTTGGAAAATTATTCCGGTGAAATATTAGGAAAAAAACTTTGCAATTGTTGACGAAAATCGATTAGTTATCACTAAAAATCGAATCCGCATAGCCAAACTCAAGCATGACAGGATGTTGATTTCGATGCTTTCATCGGCGATGTCTTTAAATTTAATTAATGAATCATTTGCTACAGCTCATATCAGTCAATTGCTTATTTAGGTTGAAGCATTTGACATCCTTTTTGGCATAGTCCTAATTTTTATTTCGTTTACATCTCCTGCTGGACTGGATTGCCTGTTCAAAATGCAAACAAGATATCCTCGCGAAAACATACTATGCTTGTCCACTTCGTCTTTCATCTTGTCAGTGCCTTTTCCACCTGTCTGTTCCTTTTACGCTTTATCAGTGCTCTTCATATCTCATCATATCTACCTATCAAGCATTATCGAGTCATCCTTTAGATCCTTTAGATCCCGCACAATCTGCGTATGGCATATTTTATTGCAAGCAAATTAGAGTTGATTAGAGCGTAGAGAAATTGAACTGCATCGATCACCTTGGTGGGTAAGCTTTCTGATTATTCTCAATTCTTTTCTACCTAACATGGACAACTAGACAAGAAGATTTTGATTTTATAAAACTGGAAAAAAAGGGTTTTCAAAAATGGACAATTTCCGAATAAGTGAGGTTACTTTTGCAAGCAATTAGAAATGTGGTTTTCAACCGTTTTCAAATCTACTCGAAACATTCATTTGATTGTTGATACACAATCAGTTTAAGTATGTACTTAAATCAAATAAAAAATTTTATACAAAAAAATGTTGATTAATATTTATTATTATTAATTGCATAGTTAAAATAATTAAACAGTGCAATTTACTATCCCTCAAAATATTATAATTCTTTTCTAGCTTTTAAAATTTATTTTCAATTGTTGATCAAAACAACACTAGCGGATCTCCATTAATATACTAAAATTCCATATTTAAAAAATTAATACCATTATACCTTTATATGATCCTCTCTATACCTATTATGCCTTCACATAATTTCCGATTATCATAATTCATAATTTAATTAGCGAAATTGATATCACTTTCGCTTTTTTCCCCAAGGCATTCAGCTATTTGCTGCAATGCCCAAATGTTCTTTAACATTGAAATTCTGTTAGTTTCTAAGATAAATTATAGAGACGTATTGCATTATGCATTGACTGCAGACAATACTTTTCCTTCCTAATTTTTAGCGCTGCAATAGCATTCGTTAAATTTCGGATCATGCAAAGAAGGTTCAATCGCTTCAAACTTGAGAAAAATATAGAATTGTTTTAGAGTCTTTTTATCAACATTTTTTAAATTGTTACCGGATCCGCCGGTCTTGACTTCTTCGAAGTTATTTTCTTAAACATTGGATAAAACTACATCAGAATACATAAATTGACTATTATGAAAAAAAAACATCCGTTTTCGAAACCTACATCTAAGCAAATTGTTTGGTTATCATTGACGTTACATATACAACCAGTCTCCAAAGTAATTCCTTTCCATACTGTTGTAGCATTACTCGAAATTTTGATATTTAAGTCAAAAACTGCAACTGATGAAAACTTATCATTCCAGGTTGTATCCAACAAAGATACGCAAGAGACTCTATTGTGTATAGCATTCGTATTTGAGGTGGCCGCATCTAATCACGGCGCACAACATCATATCTATAGGCTAGTAAAGGAATAGCATGAACTAAATCAATGCACACAATCTACATCATCGATATTTTCTTATAATAAGGATAAAGTTCAAATTTGTAATATACAACAGCAACAGCAAAGCGTTGATCTAATAAAAGCAGTGGCAGCAGTAGATGCATCAAATACACAATCAACATCAGCAGGAGGAGGAGGGATCCTGACAGTGTCGTCAATAAAATCGGCAATTGCAGACAATTTACTTCAACTCAGCAACAGTAATAGTAACAACAACAATAGCAGTAGCACTAGTAACAGTAATAACAACAACAATATCACTACTAATAATTTCAATACAATATACTTGAAGCAACAACATCATCATTTCGACGATATTAAATCTACCAGCGATGATAGCAACAACACACAAATACACATTGAAGATATTAGGAGAAAAGATTGAGTATAAAACCTAACATTCTATGCTTTGGGGGTATACGATTGAATTTTTATATTTATGGAACGTTGAATGCAATAGTATAGTATTTATTTTGCTAGGCAAAGAGATCTATAGTCGAAAGATATTTTTTATTTCATTTTGTTAGGCCCTAAACCATTATTTCTAGTACTTTTTAAAAACAATTTTATCAGGTTATGAGATGTAATACAGGAACTTTCCAAGCGAAGTAGATATTGTACAACAAAAAGGTTTCGTCTAAATATTTCCTGACTAATTTGACAAATAATAGAGAAGATAAATTTTGTTACCGATTTTATAATATCCCCAGCACGGTTCCTAATTTATTTGATTATTGTAACTTGTAAACTTCCATCTCACATCAACCCAACCACGAAAGGAATTATTCAATTGCACCAGGAACATATCCCCTGAGGACCTCTCGTCATTCACTCACTCGTCTATCTTTACAAATCTGCTAAAGTTGTGATATTATCTTTTTAAATTTGACTAAAAGAAAAGAAAAACTCGACCAGAAACTCAAATTTATTCTTAATTAAATATAAATCAGAGCAAAGCTTAAACACATACAATACTAGTAAGGAATCAGACAGAATGTAAAAAGAAAACATAAAATTTACTAAAGTTTGAAACCAAAATAAGTTGAAATTGAGCGGACAAAAAGGAAACGTAGCTTGTACACAAAGAGAAAACTCATTAACAACAATGACACGATGAAAGGAGCGAAACTAAGTAAAGAATAACAGAAATAAGAGAAATTTAAATAGTGCCTACAAATTCACAATACTTAGTGTTTAGAGTATTACTAGTGTGTACTTCTTATATTTTCAGATAAAAAAAATGTGTAAAATTCAAAATACAACAAAAATAAACGATGCAAAAATAATAACGTCATAAGAATGGAGTGAAATAATATAATTTAATAATTTAATGCAAACGTGTTTAAAAATATTTAACGGTAATGACAAATTTTTAGATAAATCAAGAAGAAATACTGAACGAGTTTAAATACATAAGATAAAATACTTAAGAAGTACTAATTTGATAATACCAATAAAATGCAAGCAAAAAGTAACTGGAAAGCGAGTATAAGGTGAATATAAATGTTCCCGTTGAACGTATACACAATGTATAATATTATATTAAGTCAGAAGATACACTAATAGTATTCGAATTTCCTAAAATTCTTTAGAATGATGATGATTGATGACCTCGTACACTGTCCATAAAACATTAAACGTAAGCATAGAAAATTTCTGATTTGAATTTGTATTTAAACGATTTAAGAAATTGCGTCCGGCTATCGAAATTCTGATAAAATTCTTGTCTTAAGTTAGATGGTTAAATTTTGAAAATTGCTGCTAATTTATAATATAATGGTTAAAATAATTTCACTTAATGGCATTGTTTGTTGTTATGTTCCGTAGAAATATAAATTTTACAGGATTTAGTACGCATACAATATGTGCAAAATGATTTCAACTAAAATTGAAATGAACACATGGACAATTTTAAACTGTCTGTTTGCGTGCTATCTTCATTTCATCCGTTTTTCCAAAGAATTAGTCAAGAAAGTATACGATGCAAATTGAACCACTGATTTTACACAACATAGTTAACTTCAGGTAAATATTATAATGTAAAATTTTTTTGCTGGTTAATTTTTTAAATTTTCTTTTAAATTTTATAAACGTAGTAATGTTCAAACCTTTTTTTTATGGATTTGCGAGTCTAGTTGCGTTGTTTGCTATGTTTCGATCAAAAGAACATAACAGAGGTGGGATTTTGAGATCAATAATTCGAGTAGATCGTAAAGTTACCCACATTGCATACAGTGTTGTTTACGATAAATAATTGAATATTTTTTGCTGACATGCTAGTTCAATAGATGTGTTCAACGGCTATTCTTTGTCACAATTACGTTTGAAGTAATTATGAAGATCTTTTGGGGCTGACCCAAAACAGGTATGTGGAGTTTGATTCCAATGAACAACCACTAGGGTGTCGGTACAATTCAAATTACGAAAAGAAATATACAAACACTCCAGTCCAATTATTCGGAAAAATCAAAAAGAAAACATGTGGCCGTTACGTTGCAATGATGCTATCTACACATGCCTTCTAAAACATTGTCATCGAAGATGAGTTTGCATCAAGATATAATAACTTGAAGTAACAACGAAGCAAATTATTACTGCCTTGAGTTATTGATCTGTGAGAATGTGAAGTTAACCATGTCATTTTTCGTGAATGGACTGTAGGGAGGAAGATGAAAGGAAATTGTTGTTCTAGTAAAAGAGAATCTCGTATTTCATTATCCATAACAGCTGTTCCTGAAGATGTGATTAGATGACAAGCTCGAATTTTGCGGTGGCAATTTGATGTTAATTAATCAAATCCGAATTCGATCAGAAGAATATTGTTTCGAAAAAGCCAAGCAATTACAGCTACTCTACGCAATTTTGGCTTAGCGTAAAATGAACAAGAAACCCAGTCATGTGTTCAACTAGTTTCCCCTAAGATATTTAAGATATTCTCTAAACTACTCGTTTTTCTAACTATAACAGACCTAAAAATACAAATTGTTCAACATATTTACATAAAAGTCTCTTATAACAGTTAATTTCTCTAAAAATCTGTATGTAATTCGTAATATATTTCAAATGTGTCATTTTATTTCTTGTTGCTTTCCCCTTCTTACAGTTTATTCGACTACGAACAATTCGAAAAATTATGGAAAACTCATAGGAAGCAATGAGGATTAGGGATCGTCTTCGAGATAAAATTTTGACTTAATCGCTACAAAATATGAAACGTGGTTACCTACCATGATCTTTAGAATACAACAACACCATTAAATATTTTCCAATCTGAATTAACCTTCGAGTTAATTTTGGCGACTTTGACGTAAATAACGAATTTAATTTTGTGACCAAGACCAATTATTATTCTTCTCTTCCAAACATTTAAAAGTCTGATGACTAACAGACTATAACATGACTAACAATCTATACAAACGATAACTAGAAAAATTCATCAATGATTACTTTGGAGTATAAATAGTCTTTTCATTTTGTTCAAAATGATAAAAGTTTGTGGCCAGTGGCAAAATTACAGTGTTTATTATGAAGAGGCATTATTCCAACCATTATACGATCCTACCAAGCATTATACGATCACGGAAAGTTCATTTGTCAACAAAAGATAAGTTGTAAATTGATCCCATCCCCCTGTTATAGAAGCTTCAAACATGGTTACAATTCTACAGTCAAACATGACGAACACTATAACTCTCTTATGCATGTTAATAGATTTACTGCCGAAACTTCTTCCATCTATAAAAGTTTATCTTTTTTCCAAATATCTTCCTTCTGATTAGCTTGTTCATATATTATGAAATGATTTTTTATCATCATCATCTTACTTTCGTACATACGACCGAACACTGTTTTTTCTCAATTTCTTAACTTGATGCAGAAGGTTCTGGTCAATTTGTATATCTATAATCTTTCTTTTAAAAGATTTTTATCAGCAATAATATACGTGCGAATGTTTCTTCTAGGTGCCATTCTCTGTTTTCATGAGCAGTAAATTTCGATCATTGACGATCATTGTCCTCTAATATCCCTTGTTTAGAGTTCTTTCACCGCATTCAATTTTTAAAATATCGACCTACATCCTTTTTATTCATTCTGGTATCTATAATTCAATATATCGAACCTATTCAGATAAAAATTCTCCAAACTATAACTGATCCACCGACATATATTACTCTAGTTGTAAACTATAAGGTTCATATTCCGCACTCTGCTCATACTACTTTACCATTCGATACAAAAATGTTGAAACTGTTATCACCGGCATTAAGACCCTTTTTGGTATTCTATTTAAACGTATGTATCATTTTACTCGATAAATGGTAATTGCATTCGGAAGAGAGAAGTAAACATTGGAAAAGTCTTCTATTTTACTATTTGAATGTCTTTTAGGATTATGGCTGTGAATCACTACACGTTATAACGGTAAAACATATATGGAGTTTCTGATTTCATTTAGACCATCATAGTCTTGACATTATTTGTTAGTTAATCAATTTATTTTGAATTTCGTCCACTCTATGGTTGACTGAAGGGAAAATAGATGAAGTCGTTTAACAGTCCTGTTTATTACATAGGAAACAGCACTTGAAACGTGAACCCTTGATGGTTATTGAGGAATTCAAATCGCTTCTAATTCGCTCGCTTGTCCCGACCAATCGGAAAAGTCGCGTTCTGTTACATTCAAATTCTTCCATCGTGGAAAAAAAAGAGTGTAGCACCAATATTACAGCACTCTATTTGATCAATAGAGACCTACCGGTTTATATTGATGTAAATATTAAGTTATAATCAGAAGAGTCTGCAGAGAGAGAGTGAATCTCAACTATCTATCTGCACTCCAATGAAAATTCCAGGTGGGAGACAATAAATAATAACATACATTCCATGCGGCGGATTATACATCATATAATGAACAGAATAAGCCCTTTGGTGTTTAACCCAACTGCAAAAGTAGACTTCAAGGCTAGATCAAGAAAAAGTGAATCTGTAACCAACTAAGAATCGATTGTACGTTGATCGTTGTACGTTTAACAGATACTTAAATTACTGCACGATTTAAATCGCAAAATTACAATAAGACAAGATAGTTTCTGATTCTAACTATTTGGGATTGGTCGACTGTTTTACTACAACAGTGTTCTCGATTAAGCCTTTACTACAACAATATGTCTTGAAATTCTCAGATTCTTAATAAATCGATATTGCTTATTTCATGGAATGATATTCATATCCAGACACATTAAACCGAAGGGCATCGTCTAAGGCAACATAAACTCATTAATACTTAAAAATATCCAACTTTGCTGTACGACTTCCATTTTGCCAACGTTTAGTAACTGGTAGGTCTGCGTTTTTCATTTCTGTTTACCAGAGTTCTCTAAAATTTTCAATCCTAGCTTGATAGACACTTCAAAAATATTTATGACGGTTTTCTATGCCCTCAAAGTCTTATAACACCTACTAAGACACTTTTCTAATAGTTGTTAATCTGAGTAAAACATCGATCACTTAACTTTTTTGAAAACTTGTGCGCTTGTGCTGTTCAATTTGTTTAAAATCTGTGCACTGATGCTGACTAACAATATTCCGTAAAAAAATTCGTGGTCTTAGTATGCTGCAGTTTGTAAGAGGATTTAGATAACATTCAATGCATCCCATATATTGTGCAACTTAGCATCAATTCTTCCCAAAATTGTATATACAGATACCCATGCGATGTTAGAAGCTCCTGATGCAGACGCATGTCGTTTAACAATACCAGATTTGTTTCCCACCGATAGCCCCGTAAATTTTGTCTATAAAAACTTGTCCACTCTAAAATTTCGGTTCGCACTGAGTCCCTACAAGCTTTCTTAAGCTTTTGAATCGATTTCTCTTCGAAAGATAAATCAAGGTTATAATCTGTCTTTGGAATTGTTTCCCGTCATTTTCCGGTGTTTTTTCGGCAGACGGAAGATGTCACACCGCTAAAACGTGGCTATAAATGAAAGAAGAGACGGAGAAAAACGCACAATTTTCCAAAAATAATCAAATAATATTTCAAAACTGGGTGGAAACAACTTAACGCATAGCAAAGCAAACATACCTTAATGAATTGTAAGTGATAAATTGTTTCATGACCAATGGTAAAAAAGCTACAACAAAACGATTGTTAACTGCCATACATAAATAACACATTTATTACATATTGTACAATAGTAAAACAGTTCTATATGGTGAAGCATTAAATTTTGAAGGGATTATCTTAACGCGGAAATCTGGTTTTATAACACAGAAATCTTAATATTGGGTTGACGAGAAAATCTCTGCCGATTTCGAGCCATATATTTCATGATTGAAAGTATTATATTGTAGCTCATAAATGTCTTTCCTATACACCGTTCCTCTCGCTTCTTCTTCTGCTTCTCGCAAGCTGCTTAGAAATAAGATAGGAAAAATGGTCTAACGGGCCTTGCATCACAAATTCCCAATCCGGCTCTGATTCTATAATTATTGAGAGGTCATCAAAGAGGTATGAGATCTGACATAGTCATATGAGGTCCGGCTATGTGGTCCAACGATAATAGTAGACGAAACCTTCCATATTAAAATCCATATAAAAATGGATCATGATGGACTATTCATCGAAAATCCCACCGTACATGCTACATTTACTATTAGAATTGTGCAGCGTTAATCTTGGTTGGGTATGAGCTTATGACAGCTTATTATACCTTATACAGGACTTTCGATGCTTTTGATTCTCGTATATGATACATTTCTCTCACTGAGTATGAAACGCTTCAGAAATTGCTCGATTTCGTTCCACCCAGCGTCGCATTACTGATACGATTTTAGCCTTCTGTGTTTTTTTCGCTAACTCATGAGTTACGCATAAATGAAGCTCGGAGTAACACTCTACAGGTCACCTTAAACCAGCTCGTACGGCTATCGTTGCGATCGATATGGTAAGAGACTGCAAGAGTAAGAATCCTTGGCTTTCTACTATGCAGCCCGATACAAACAAAGTAACTTGTCATAAAAGTCGATATTTGAAGCTCTCTTTCTTTTAAGTTCATCCGCATAAAACTCATTTCAATTACAAATGAATTGTTTCAAATGAATTGTTTCAAATGAATTGTTCAGGTTCGTTGACCGTCTCTAAAGCTCTTTTTCTCGCGCTCGCTCATTTTCGCTTCGATTTTTGTGTACCATGCTAGCAATCATTATGATATTCCTATTGTGCGCATCAAAATTGATGAGTGCCTTAAAATAATGAAGAACCATTTTAGACGAGATTGTAGGATTCCAGCGAGTATAAGCGAAACTTTTGCTCTTGTATCCTGTCCTGTCATTGCTAGTTTGTGCACTTTCAGTGACAGTTTAGGTTTCCGGCAGAATGGACTAGATCCAGAAACGGTTAGAAACATTTAGTCCCCGGTCCAAATACTTTGATTTTTATTCCTCCTGCATTTTATTTTATTTCTCCTGTGTATATCTAGGCGTATTTGGCTTTATGTGTTCCATGTTGAATTCAAGGCTTCATTTCCTCTGTTCGCTCAGTACACCCAGGACAAGATTGGATCATGATACCTCTATCATTTTTATCTGCATTGGCAAAAATTATTTAAAAACAATTATCGTCATCGTCGCCAGGACTTTACAGCCGATTTCGGGCCATGGCTTTCAGTATGTACCGCCTTCAAGTCTTTTGATTTTTTGATCGCGCCCCCTAATTTTGAAATCCGTGCAGTTTCGAATTGTCTGCTCATTGAAAAGAAGAGCACAATATGCATTCTCTAAAGAATAGGATAGTCAGTGTTAGAAAGATGGGTGAACATTATGCAATCGGCTTAGTAATTCACTAGAGATCTTCCTTATCGTATTATGATTTTAAATATTGTTTGAGTGAATATTCTTTTATAGAGTTCCCATTTAAACAACTAGAAAATTATTTAGGGCTTTTGAAATCAATTAGATGAAACGATTAGTTTATTTCTCACTTAGACTTTTTTCATGCGGCACGATGGTGCAATTAGAACTGAGAATCCTGAGTTCACTCTGTAACACCTCCATTGCTATCAACAACCGAATGTTTCGTTAGTTTATGACTTCGGAGGCGGTTATTACCGAAAGAATCCCATGCTTTTGGGAAAGTTCTTTGAGTTATCTACTTTGTTTCGTTAATTTTTTAGCAACGGAGGGATCCATTGCTAGCTTCCATTGGTTGTTATCTTTCCTACTTTGGTGTTGGACCTAGAAGTGTGTCTTGTGCTCCATTCCTCGAAATTCACCATTGTGATCGGTTATCTTCCATCTTCTTCACGTAGCGAAATAATTGCGATTTATTTAATGTCACGTAGGAGACACATGTGTGAATAAATATCATACAGTCAATTATTTTTAAAACATGTTATAATGTGCCCGTTTTAATGAAGCTTTCAATGCTTCATTAGGTTGAAGATTTCTCTTATTTATCCCATTTGCCTTCCTCTTTCCTTTAGGTGGCACATTATGTTTGAACACATTCTAGGCATTTCTGAATCTCTTTTAAGGATTCATAAATCATAAAATTAGCGTAAACTTATTTAGTGATTCAGTTTGACTAGTCTTATGTTTCTTGAATCCATTGTTATAAATCAGGGCAGAAAGAATTAGAGACATAGAAGACATGTTGAGCACGTTTGTTCTCAGTGATCACATCCTTTTTGACGATCTTCCTATCATATAATAGAGGAGAAACAAAATGCAATTTCTGAGCAATCGACGCTAGAAAGGCAGACCTTCGAGTCAAGAAAGCAATGTCTTCTGGAAACCAAAACTTTTTTTTTCAATATTATACTCCTCTTAGGTCATAAATTGTCGGAAGCAAGGGTAATCAATATAGAAAACCGCAATGAAATACTTTCACGGTTTGAATATGTCTTTAAAGCTTTTTTGATGAAGTTAATGCTGACTAACAATGGGTTACTTCATTATAATTCTAGTACCAAGAAAATATTAAAACGCTTGCCACGCACAGCATTCCATCTTCCTATCAAATGTCAAGAAAATAGTTAAGTTTAAAAATTCAAAAAACATAAATTACAAGAACTTCTTCCCTTGTGATGCAGGATCCTTCTCATACTCCACCTAGATCCCAAAATTCTAGTAAATAAGACTGATCGACATAGTAAAAACACGCAACTGAATTGTAAACCATCGTTCCTACCATGCAAAATTGCAACCGGCATAGTTATTCTGCAAAATCAACATTAATAAAACAAATGCGAATCATACCATCGAAACACTACAAAGAAGTAATTAAAATGCAAGAGAGAAACAAAATACAAGAATAGTGACTGGGCATGCAATCACTATTAAATGATCTCAAAATGTTCGTTGATCATTTTAATTTTTTTGTCTTATTTTAATAATTATGTTTTGTAAATGTTTTAAATTATAAAACACAAAATGAATAAAAAAAAAATACGTGAGACGTGTATATAAATATGTTCGAAAGATGCCAATACTTAAAGAAATAACATGAAAGAAGAAAAAAAAAAGGATATTGATATCATTTATTTTTAGCTTCTTAGTCTAACTTTATTTCTAAACTTTCTCTTAAGTTTTTGATTGCTTAGTATTCTTTTCGTGCAATGTATAAACAAAAAATATTTTGATCATTAACAATAAGTGGCAGTCTCCCTGAAATTATAACATTATCCCTTTCTTTAATATTAAATCATTCACGAAAATAGCAAAATAAAAAAAACTTTACACTAACTTTTAGTACATTTGCAATATTACTGTTTAATTCAAACGTATTTCAACGCCTTTTGACCTAATTTCTTTTTAATATTAATGTTCTTCTGTAGTGAGTGATCTTTAAGATTCAATTGAAATCGGATTCTGATTTCTATTTCAATTCTAGAGAATATAAATTACTTTATATTCTTTAAAAATTTATATATATAGCAAAATATATATACAAATAAAATGGATGCAAACAATTTGTCGTTAGAAGGAGTCGGTGTAATTTGAGAGAAAACTTTATTCAAATGAAGTTTTGTTTGAATCGAATTCATTTGAAAGCAATGGATTCGTCAAAAGTGTAAATTCACTGACTATAAAATAACATATTTAGAATGGCGAACCGAACATAAATAAGGAAATGACTTGTTTTTACGAAATTTTATACAAAACGCAAACCGTGTACTCCTTACAGCTCACAAGGTGGTACATAAGCTCACTCTTTCAACAGGACAAAAGAGCCATGATTGGAAACAAACGCGTGAAAGAAAGAAAACTGAATCCTTAACGAAAAGGCAAAGAAATTACATTATTAGAAAATTATGATATAGATGCATAGTTTGAATGATTTTTATCTCCGTAACATTATTTGATTTCATAGTAATAATATTAATAATTATTATTTTAATTATAACGTTGAATTAATATAGAAGAAAAAAAAGAAAAACTTAAAAAAGAAGAAATCATTATTTACTAAGTCGATATGAATACTTCTTTTTTTTTCATTGCAAAACCACCAATTTATATTGTAAACTTTTTTAATGTTAATTTGTATTTTCTTCCCTTTCTCTCTCGGTCCCCCCTGACTTTCTCTGTCTCTCTCTCTCTCTGTCTTTGTCATAATAAGATTACAGGTGTAATAAAAGAAATAAATGATGTTTTATAAGTTTTAAATAAAATAATTGTGTAAGTGAAATACGAACATATATAAAATGGAAAATTAAAAAAAAAAACAAACGATGAAATGAAATCTTTAAAATAAAAGAAATCGAAATTGTAAAAATGTAAGAAAATTAAATCGAGGAAAAAATGATTTAAAAAAAAGTATATAAGATTTAAAAATCAAATTTATTCTCTATGTGAGGAAAAAGAATGTGAAGAATAAATTTTTTTCAAAATAAAACAACCATATCATTTTATTGATTTCGTAAATCATTTACCAGATATAGAAGAATGAAACCGGAATTTGGATAGCAAGCTTTATCAATTTAAGGACCGGTAGCCCGGTTCTGTTGCGCCTAAGTATCGTCCACAGTTATATTTTTCTATAATGTCAAATATGTCGAATTTTGTGCCTACGAACTATGATTTGCGGGCAGCATTGGTTTTCTGCTATCATTTGATCAAAACTGGTGCAGAATCGAGTGTCAATGTCAATCCTTCGAGTGGGTTAAAAAAATCTATATTCTCCAGACCAATTACAATCTGTTACATCATTGGGACAGGCATTTGCCGAACAACACTTCGGTTCGCATCGAAATGCACGAGAATTACTCGAGAACTGGTTTGCTTCAAGGGAAGAATTGTTTTATTAGCGTAGCATGGAAAAATGTATAAATTCCAGGAATCTGAGCTCCCTTAGTCATTCCGACTATAACTCTTAATCCCACAATTACTATCATTTCAAAATCAAATAAAAGACGTGTGATTTTTAAAAATAATACGTCTACACCTGGAGCAATTGTGTGAATTAAATTGCTTCTAAAATTTTTGGTTGCTGTGTTGAGTATCACATTCACATCATTCATATGTTTATGGTGTAATTTTAACATTTTTCTTGGGATATCTCTATGTGCTCTGAACTCGTGAAATGTGGCAATCAATATTAATTCAGTGGCATAACTTTGATCGGGGAAACGAGAAATTTGTAGCACTATGAGGGACATGACGTTTCACAGGACGTTTTCCGCCGTTGGTAGACAGATGTCCTTACGCCATATGAGAAATTAATGTTAAGAAAATATAAAGGCGGCAGCGAAACTCCATAGAAACTATCTAGACGCTTGACAACTGATATAAAGTAGAAATGCTATTGTAATCAACAACTTGTAATTAAATAAAATGATGCATTACAAGTGTCTGCTGTGGTTGTGTTCTTAGAATTGGAAGTTGTATGCGTAAGTTGTATACATCACAGTATTCGACATTCTTTCAATGCGTGAACACCGTTTTTTCTCGTGTTGAAAATGTAGACTTTCATACCGAAAAAGTTGTATTTGCGGGAAGTCTTAGTTCATTATTTAATTCTCAAGAAAAGTGCTGCGGAAACTTATCGTATAATAAGTTTACGGTGATCATGCTCCATTTGAGACGACTTGCGGAGAGTGGTTTCGGCTTTTGAGAAACGGTGATTTCGACGTGACTGATAAAGAACGTGAAGGGGCACCGAACAAGCTTGAAGATTCACAACCACGGGAATTATTGGATGAAGATTTAAATTGAAGCCTAGAAGAATTGTCGCAGAAGTTAAATGCTAACAGATTCACCATCGGTAAGCGCTTGCATACCATGGTAATGGTCCAATAAGCTCGGACTTGGGTGCCGTATCAACTTAAGGAGAGGATCATCGAACGGCGTTTGGTGATGTGCGAGATGCTTCTTCAACGACAAAAATTAAAGGGTTTCATGCATCGAATTGTGACAGGGGATGAGAAATGGATGTACTACGATAACCCTAAGCGACACAACATTGGGTTAGCCAGGTGAACAAGGTCCATCGATGCAAAAACAGAAAATTCACGCTTCCTAGGTTATGTTGTGCATTTAGTGGCAGCACAGTGGCGTCATCTATTACGAATTCATGAAACCATCTGAAACAGTCACTGGGGATGTGTACCCACGGCAACTCATCCGGCTGAAGGAAAAACGACCAGAATGGAATAACAGACATAAAAAGCTGATTTTCTTGCATGGCAATGCAAGGCCACACGTAGCCAAGCCCGTCAACAAATATTTGGAAGGTGTGAATGGGGAAATATGTCTTTTACTGGAGTGAATCGGCTCTGATACTTTTTGCAAGTTGATATGACATCTATTTTTACAGATATGAGTATTTTTTTTAAATTTTTTTTTGATGTTTGTATGTGTAACAGATGCACGTCTGGTGGCCTCTAACTGTTTGGTCATAGAGAGCTGATTCACTTCAGTAAAAGACCCACCTAAACTTGAAGAGCGGAATGGGATATATAGCATCAACTGTCCTGCTATATTGGACTAACAAGGTCCTCGGTTATGGTGCGCTGTAAGGAACATTTGAGAGAAGCTGACAACGTAACCAAAAACACAAAAGAAAACCATCGACATCAAATCATCCGTAGCCAGACATATAGTCGGGACAGGAGACACGATCACGATCGAGGACCTCAAGGTGAGAGTCTGGAAATCTATAAAACCAAAAAAAGATAACAGAATCAACAAAGACTTGGGCAACGCGATTTCACCCTTGTTTAAATTCCTACATCCCTACTTACTGTTTCAATTAAGATGTCTTATACATTCATCATAAAATTTCCCTTGGTTAATTTTCCAGTACAAAAAGTTTAGAACAAGAAATTTTATGAATGGATCTTCCGACAACTGTTAACAGTAGTAATAAATTCAAGGTTTTATAGGAGAAATGTTTGTAGTAACCACTCAGGAAGAGCCCACAATAGGGTTCGAAATACGTATTTGGATAATAATAAAATACTCTATGGACACAGGTAAAATTATTGTTTTATTTTATAATTAACCTTTATTGTTTTAGCTTGTTTGATGATTGATGTCTTTGTTCATGTTTTTCAAAGTAAATTTATTTATTTTAACAACATTTTTGCAAACAAACTTTCGTTAAGTCGAAAAATTACTGCTAAAGGGTTAACAGCCTGACCGGAATTGAAAGTTTTACCATTCAAAAGGTTTTGAAGGGAGCAAAACAAAAGTTAGTCTGATGGTGCTAAGTCAGGGCTATATGGTAGATATGGTATCAGTCCACGATTGAGCTCCATTAATTTTTGCCAGGTTATGAAAAAAGGTGTGGGGTCTGGCGTTATCATTATGGAACATTACGCCTTGGTGATTGGCCAGTTAATTGCGTTTTTTTCTTGATATCTTCGTTCAATTTCGATAGTTGACAACAGTAGAAACTCGAATCAATAGTTTGGGTTCTTGGAAGCAACTCAGAGAAAATCACCCCACAGAAAGGTGGAGATCTTCTTTTGGAGAATATTGGCTTGTGATGTCGATTGTGGGTACTCATCTTGCTTGGTCCGTAATCGTTTTCATTATTTTCCGGTATCGTTAACAATCCATTTTTCATCACCCCTTATAATTCTTTTTAGAATGAGTCCTTTTGGTAACATCCAGTTTGTTAACTTAACCAAGCCGTTACAAGTGCAAGTAAACGGTTGAATATTATATTTGGAGCGTTTCTCCCATCTCTCGAGTTAACGCCTTGATGTTGTCGTCATATGTAATGGTTAGACGACCAGTACGTGGTGCACCTCGAACCCAAAAACTACTAAATCGAGCAAACCAACGCTGACACTGGTGTTCAGGTAGTTCTTACCATGAACTTCACACAACTTCTTTTGAACTTGCACCATATTTTTGCCCTGGATTATTGTTATATAATCCATCCAATAATAATAATATATTGTTTATTAATGACGTTGAGTTTTTGACTGAAAATCTGAACCTTTAAAAAAGTATATAATTATATAACTCACGCAATCACTACTACATGAAATGTGCAGTTCACGTCATCTATGAAAAAAAACGACATGAGTTTTTCAAACAACCCAATTTTATACCGTCGTAAATATCATATTAAGACTAAACATTAAAGGCAGTCTGTGAAATTGTACCGTTTTCAAATTTACAAAAAGGTGTTCAGATTAAAGGTAACTACAGTTAAGAGCTATTGCCAATATGAAATTTAGTAACTATTTCGGCTTACCAATGAATGCTGGCGAACAAACTTAATGGGACTTTAAACTCTTCACGAAGTTTACAGCCCAAAGAATCGGACCCAACTCATTTGAACATTGATGAGGTTCCAGTTAAAAAGCAATCCATGTCAGTAGTTTTAGTTTAAGTAGTTTACATTTTACGGCGTACAAAATATTTTCGGAGATCTTAGAAAATCGAATCAGATCAAACGCCAACACGAATATGGGGGAGTATTATGATGCCTTTAGACCAATTGTTTACTGTCAAGCAGTGGTCTAACGCCGGTTGTTTGTCAAAAAATGCTGGGGGTTCAACATAGACGTTTGCCAGTTCACTTTAAGCAACAATAGGGCAGTATTGATCGTTATATATTGTATCAAAAAATGCTTCGCTTTGGTACCCCAAATTAGTCCGTGTTACCGAATATCAAAGATATCGACAAACATTCAAGCCCATATCAATATCTAACTCACCGACGCCTTTGACACAAGTACCGGGCCAAAACAGGGAGATGAGCTCGTGTATTTGCTAATTAATCTGACCTAGGAATAAGTTCTAAGAAAGCTACTTGTTGTTACAAGAGGCAAACTATTATACGAATCAAGCGAAGTGGTAGTCTATGTGGATGACATCAAAACGGTCGCTAATCGTCGGCAAGAAACTTTTCCTGAAGCGAAGCAAAACTTCTAGAGCTACAAATCAATGAGGAAGAACAAGGGTCACGTGGCAGTCGAGAAAAAATAACTGAAATACTGAATTACAGGTGGTGAATACAGTATAGAAAATGTGGGAATATTTTTGTATCTTAACAACGAAACGAGAACTGCTTATTTAAAAGACTAAATACGCGGAAGAGTACAGTTCGTAAATTAAACCTCTCGTTCAGTTCTGATTAGTACAAAGACCAGCTGCATACACAGGAAAACAAAGCTCCAAGTATACAAATCTGTGATAACCCCTGTGCTATGCTATGTACAGTGGTGGACAAAACTGGATACATAAATCAAAATTCTAAGTAAATTTGATTTAAATTTTCTTTTATTGCAGGTAACTTAAAAATTGTTTTTACATCTAATACTTTGTTTTATCTTTTTATATTTACATAAATAAAAACTAATAATATTCATATAAAAAACTTAAGAAAATTTCAAATGTCTTCATAAATAGCATGTATCCAGTTTTGTCCAAATTGATTGTTTTGATAAATTAGTACTTAGTACAAAGTCCTTTATTTGCCAAAACACTTTCGATCCGTTTTGGCATACTCTCTACCAGGTTCTGAATCGTTTGATCAGGAATTTTGGTCCATTAAATCTGTACTCTTTCCCAGAGTTCGGCCAATGTTGTGGGAGCACGTCCGTAATGTGACAGCATCCTTTTCACAATCGCCCATAAATTTTCAATAGGATTTAAATCCGGGCTTTGTGCGGGCCACTGCATTGTCTTAAATGGTTGCTCAGCAAGCCATTTTTTGACAATAATTGCTGTGTGCTGTGGGTCTCTGTCCTGTTGGAAAACTATCTCATCTGCTGGATAGGCGCATTCTACAACGACATCGGGTAAATTTTCATGCAAAATGCTAAGGTAGTCTTCCTTTTTCATAATTCCGTTGATCTTCACTAATGGGCCAAGGTTCCACCATGTAAAGCAGCCCCACACCATCAAATGTCCACCACCGTGTTTTACTGTTTGTTTGACTTTTGAATCCTCTCATTGGGTCGGTGCCAATAATACTCCTTCCCATCTGACTGAAAACGATTGATTTTAGTTTCATCGGACCAAATAACGCGTTTCCAGTCTTCAAGAGTCCAGAGTCTATGCTCTTTGCAAAACTTTAACCTTGCTTTTATATTTTGTTTCCGATAACGCAGGTTTCTTTTGCTTTACTGCGGACACTAAACATATTCTGTGCAAAGCTCACCTTACTGTACGATCGCTTACATTTTTATTCAGTGCCTCTGCAGCAAGTTTAGGTGTTCTTACACCCTTTGTAACCATTAACCGTTCCACGAAGCGAGCATCGCCATCAGATAACAGCCTTGGCCGACCACCAAGATTTCTGGAGTCTATAAAATTTCGGCGTTTTCGAACACAACTTACTGTCCGGTGACATATTTTAAGTTTTGCCGCTATTTTCCGACAAGAATATCCATTCCGACTTAAAAATATAATTTCATTTTCGATTTCACGAGATACTTTTTTCATTTTGGTTTAGTTATCAATAATATCTCACACTCAAATTTACACAAATATTTCACAACTAACTGAGTTTCACTTGAATGCTAACAGTGTGGAACTGTTGGAAATATTATAACAAGCGGCACATATTCCAAATGCAGCTGCAAATCGACCTGCATTCAAGGGAATTCAATGTGGACAAAACTGGATACATGCAGTTCTAGAAGATATTAGAGCGGATTTTCTATTTTGTGTATTTTTTTTTAGTTTTGTGTGTGAACTAATCGAAGATAAGGGCTTAGAAAATTCGAAACAAAAGCAATTACTTTGATAGCAGTGATAAAAAAAATGTTATAACAAATTTACGAAAAATGTTTAGTTATGTATCCAGTTTTGTCCACCACTGTATGTGTAACCCAAGCATCCGCAAATATATTAAACGCCTTTGAGCGGCGGGTCCGACGGCTACACGAAACCAGTGGTGAATTCGATTCAACCATGAAGTGTCTGAAATGTCAACGACCCGATGGTCTCAACGGTTGTAAGACTGCAAAAGCTGCAATGCTCTGGCCATGTGAATCGTAAGGACGAACAACGGTTACCCAAAAAGGTATTCGTTGGAAAAACTGAAGGATGAAAACCACTCGAGAAACCGAGAAACGCTGGTCTGACTCTGTTGACGACGACAGTTCATGGCTGAAGAATAGCATATAAGAAGGCATTTGCTAGAATCAGGGAAAACATTAACTTTTTGAACACATGTTTAGTGAAGAAGCTTACTCTGAAATGCCACACGCAGCAAATTCACGGCGAACGGAAAATCGCAGCTAGGAAAACGAAAACAGTGGAACGAAATTTAGTGAAAACAAGCATCAAGCAGTTCTACACAAAATTGAACGAGACCACTCTGAATAATTCCGAGAAGCATCTGGAACTTATACGAGAGTCGCAACACTGCAGCGAAGGATATCTGGAAGAATTACTGTAAAAGGCGACCAGGAAAATACACCGGAAAAAATTGGCAAGATTGGAGTAAGCGGCTCAACCAACCATTGCAGTACTAGAAGGACAGGAGATTTCTTGACTAGTGGTCAACAATTCTAATGAGCTTTCCAATAATGGATTAAATTGATTATAGATTAAACTACGCCATAAAACCTTCCGAATCATATAGCTTTATCGTAGAAACAAAAGCAGCGATATGCAGACTAACAGATGCGCAAAAAATGATTGCAAGGGATGATATAGCCGAAGTGATAAAAGGAAGGAAAAGGTAACACACAGCAAAGAGGCGAGCACAGTTGCTAGGCTGAAGCAAAAAACGAGTTACTTCATCAATGGCGATAAAGGCTGACAGTGGTAGTGATGGACAAGAGCCAGGATGATGACGTAGTAATACACAGGCTAAGCAGTAAAAATTTCTTCAAGCTACGTCAGAACCCATTGGAGGAATTCTTAAAAATATTCGAAAGGACAGTAAAATCTGGTGAGTCGTTGATTTGAGAGTTAATGAAGGTGAGAGTAAGCAACCCTACACACAAGAATAAAGTTACACAACGAAGGATACATAAGGAAGGTAACGAAATGCGTGGAATAATGCCGTGAATGCACCTACCCAAAAACATGCTAAGTACCTTGCGAACGATTTTAAGGGAACAAATGAACAGCAATACTGTCAAAAACAGCATGGTGTTCGCAGCGAAGCTACAGTTTGGTCCATCAGCACAAGACGAAATTGTGGTCTTCTTCGATGTGATATCCTTATTCTCTAGTATTACGGTTATGGAAACTTTAGGATACATAGAATAGTGGATCTTAGACGAAAAAGATGAATCACCATCTTGGAAGAAAAAACCAGTCACTACATGCAGCTTGCAAAGCTTTGTATAACTTTGTATGACGTTTGTATTATTTTACCTTCAGGAGCAAGTTTAAAAACATCCAAGGCGGAAAAGCGGTGGCAAATACTCTTTCAACATTCTTCTGCGAAAAATTTATGACACGATTAGAAGAGGATCTACAAGATAAAAATCTATTACCGAGATGCTGGATTAGGCAATGTTTTTGCATAGGAGAAAAGGAGTGTGGGGAAAAGGTGCTTGCCAACCCGAATAAAGCATATTTGAACATAATGTTTACATTGGAGGAAGAGAATGACTGACAACTATTTTTTCTAGACATGATCGTAAAAGGGACACAAACTAACCTTTATTGGGAAGTGTATTGAAAACCAACTCACACGCAGAGAACAATTACGAACACATCAAACCATCCAAACAGCTATAGGTTTTCCCGTACTATGAGGAAACCTTTAGTTGTTGCTATGATTAGTTTAGTGTAGAGAGCTATGTTCCATCGAATGCTCGATTTACCGCTAAGAAAAGAAGCCGAAGAAAAAGAATGGCAGTACATCATCAAAACAGCCAGATTAAACGGATTCAAGCACACGATGATAAAGAGAATGGTACTGAAGATCCAAAAGACCAGACAGCGACGGGAACGATCAAAGTTGGCAAACGCCGGTACTGAAAGGATATACTGGAAGGCTCTGACCTACCATGAAGGTATCAGCAATAAGATAAAAAAGAAAATCAATTGGCACAATTCGGTGCAACTGACCGAATCAAGTAGCAAGAACTAGCTCAAAAACTTTCTCCGATCAACGAAGGACAAACGTGAAACACAAAAAAAATGTGGCATTTATTGTTTCGAATATTCTACTTGCAAAGGAGTGTTACTACAAATCGTTTAAACTATATCCTTTTTCTATTACCTTTCATTTTCACACTCACTACACGTGAAATCCCTTTTTAATTGCTTTGGAATTTTACTGTTTCGCTACATGTCCTTTTTTAATTGTTTCATGAGGTTGTCGGCATTTCAAAGATTTTACGAAGATCCTGTATACAGGCTAGACTAATGATTACTTTCGTTTATGGTGCATCATTGCTGATTTAAGAAATATATACATATAATAGAAATTATAGGATAAGCAAAATATACGATGCACGTCCAGAAATTAAGTGTACTCAATTTATGTAGGGTTCAAAAAAAATTTAATTAAACAAAAACATACTTGGTTACACTTGTACATATGTAAGTTATTTTTCGACGTAGTCACCATCCCTCTCGATGCAAGTGGTGAGCCGCGGGATCAATTTTTTGATACCTGCCTCGAAGAAGTCTCCCGCCAGCTCTTTCGCCCACTTCTCCACCTCCCCCTTCACCTCCTCGTCCGTTGAAAACTTGTTCCCACCCATGTGCACCTTAAGGGAAGTGAAGAGATGGAAATCTAAAGGGGCCAAGTCAGGGGAATACGGGGGGTGGTTCAAAACGTCCCATCCAAAAAGGGTCCAGGAGTTGCTTCGTGGCGTTGGCCGTGTGAGGTTTGGCATTATCGTGCAGCAGGCAGACTCCCATCGTTAGCATGCCCCTCCTTTTATTTTGAATCGCCCTTTTCAGTTTTTTTAGCGTCTCACAGTATCTTGCCGCGTTGATGGTCTCCCTGTGAGGCAGATATTCAATCAAAATTATGCCTTTATGGTCCCAAAACACGGATGCCATGATTTTTTTGGCTGAAATTGTGGTTTTGAATTTCTTGGCGGAGGGTGACAAGGTGTGACGCCATTGTTGAGACTGCCTCTTAGTTTCAGGCGTGTAGTGGGCAACACAAGTTTCGTCTCCAGTAACAATAGAGTAGAGAAAATCATCGCCTTCAAGTAGCGTTCCAAAAACTCTTTGGAGCTCTGCACTCAATTCAACTTGTGCTGTTCTGTCAGCTGTTTTGGGACCCACCTCACAGACAATTTCCGATCGTTTCTGTGATTGTTTTTCGTGTATCAGGGATCTGGAGATTTGTGGAAACATCGCAGAAAGTTCATCTAACGTCAATCTGCGATCATCACGGACCGCAAACTCGATTTTTTCCAAAAGTTCGTCAGTCACAATTGAAGGTCTTCCGCTCCTCTGATCGTCATGCACGGAAGTGCGGCCATTTTTTAACCGGCATAAACATTTTTATGCCGGCGCGAATTTCGCACTTGGCGGGAGATATGATCGACATTTTTCGCGAGAGATGCTACTGCGTCAAGAGTTTTCAACACACTAACCTCGGATTAGTCTCGTTTTGAAGGGGAGGGGTCAGGCTACGCGGCAACATGTCGAAAAAGTATTCCCTACAACTGTGAGTGCACCAGTACACTTACTTTCTGGACGTGCCTCGTAAATAGCCAACAATGTTTTGTGATTAGTCAGTAAGGATTTAGACTAAGTGAAATAAATATTTTAAAGTCATCGAAAAAGACGAATTTTATTTTATAATAGTAATTTTGTGTTTTGATAGTCTTGTGATTGCACTCAGTTATTATGGCTAGCTGAGGTTGACGAGACGATGAAATCCTGGCTGGTCTGTTAGAAAGGGACGATGATAGTCGGTTCAGTGATGCGGATAGTGAAATTGAAAGCCATATATGTAAGTGAACATGATATTGAAAGTTATGTAGAAGAAGTATTTGAAGATGAGATAGCTGAAGAACTACTAGTTGATGATAATGAGTCGCGGTGTTCGTTATCTGCTAATCGTCGAGTTATATCTTTGTCACAGAAAACTATCAAAGGCAAAAATAAATATTGCTGGTGGACTTCGAAGCCTGATAGGCACAGCCGCCGAGTTTCTGCATTGAACATTGTTACAGCTCAAAGAGGACCGACGCGCATGTACCATAATCGATGTGATCCTGTTTTAGGCTTCAAATTTTTTTCACTGAAGAAAAAGTCAGTGAAATCGTAAGATGGACGAATGCTGAGATATCATTGAAGCGAAAGGAGTCTATGACTGCTGCTACATTTCGGGATACTAGTAGAGATGCAATACGCGCACTTTTTGGAATCCTGGTAATGACATCTATGAGAAAAGAGAATCACTTGAGTACGAATGAGCTTTTCGACCAATCGTCATTAATGATTTATGTTTCGGTGATGAGTCGCGATCGTTTTGATTTTTTAATAAGATGTCTTCGCATGGATGACAATCAGAGAAACTGCTTTTTACGATTCTATCTTGTTGCTGTTTTAACAGATGTAAGCATTTACTTGAGAAACAACGCATTTTCATCTTTAAACCTTGCTTTGTGAA
The DNA here is from genome assembly GCA_954870665.1 of Stratiomys singularior. Lineage (NCBI taxonomy): Eukaryota > Metazoa > Arthropoda > Insecta > Diptera > Stratiomyidae > Stratiomys > Stratiomys singularior. The sequence continues at coordinate 108,040,714 of OX940877.1, read as the reverse complement.
TAGACTTTTGAGCTGAAGTCTTTAGTGAATGTTTTATTTTCTGTAATCTAAGGTTGATGTATGCTAGACATCCACGCCGCTCACATCTAGAATGCGGCAGGACTCCATCATTTGGCCTTATGCGTTTAGTTGATTTTTTAGGCTAGGTTAATCAGGTTGCTGTTACTCATACGGTTACCTAAGGAGAATGGAGCGATTTCTGATGCTCTCTATCTGCTCTGAAGCTCTCTTGCCATTTCTGTTGATTTCTGTCTTCCTTTTGATAGAAAATGAGCTTCATTGTAAACACAAGATGTCTCTCAATTGCTTGTTTTAATAAGTAAAGCTTATGAATTTGGTAGTGCTGCAACTTAGGTATTTATGCAAAACGTGGTGGCGTTATGATCGCATTCAAAGCAATTACGCGCTTCCGAGTTGAACGATTTGCAATATCACAATCAGTTTAATTAACACTCTTTACGTGATCTACTGTTCTTGATGTTATACCCAGTCCCTTGAAACTTTGTGACATATTTTCGTATCATGAGTATACCTTGCGCAACATTTAAGAATCTGAAAACTGAAGAATCTTCTACTCGCTGCAAGCGACGAATCACCATTTCTAAATTACCCTCTCACACACAACGTCGACGCTCGATCCCAGAGTAAGGCTCCATAACGGCTGAGAGACAGAACCAATGTCAAGTCAGACGATTGCCACACCCCTCCCCCCGGATTTTTTTATTTTACACAGTTAGCTAAATAAATTGATTTTTATTTTTTTCGATTATTGTAACCCATAGGCCTAACTTCAAATTCTTCAAACCGATGGGAAGTATGTTAAGTATCTTTTGAGTTGAAGTCGATGCCATTGTTGTAAGTCTACAACTCAGCATATACAGTGTCGGACAAAAGTCTACGGCAGTACCTTATATTGAAGTTCTGGTTGATTTGAAGCTTTAATCAAAAATCCATTAATGCGCATTTTTTCAGTAACTTAAATATATTTATGAAATACAAAAACAAAAACTTTTCTTAACAAGCTTAAAGATAAATTCATAAAAACATTAAAAATTGAATGGACAAAAGTCTACGGCATTCAGTGCTGGCTGGCTTACACACAAAGAATTTCCAACTAAAGGTATCGAAGTTTTTAAAATTATTTGCTGCTTTAATACTTGGTTGGACCCCCTTTAGCATCAATTACTGCTTGCAGTCTTCGGGGCATATAGGCGACTAAATAACCAGTTTCAGCGGATGTAATTTTCTCCCATTCTGTGATGAGCGCGTCCTTTAACAAATTTTTATTTGTTATGCGCACTTTTCGAATTTTCCGCTTATTATTATCGGGTCATTATCTTGTTGGAAAATCCATCTCTCTCCAAGGCACAACTTCTCAACTGATGGCTTCAAATGTTGTTCCAACAGGTTCTTATAAATATAGCGGTCCATTGTAGTTTCTATAAAAGCCAATCTGCCGACCCCAGATGCAGCTATGGCCCCCCAAACTATAACGTTGCCTCCACCGTGCTTGACAGTAGGAGTCAAATTTTTGATCTCTAAAGCTGTATTTTTCCTCCATACTTTAACGCGACCATCACTCTTTAAAATGTTAAATTTCGACTCATCCGTAAAAAGGACTCGATTCCAAAAATCAATGTCCTTGTCAATATGAGCCTTGGCGAACTCTAAGCGCAGAAGTCGATTTTTGGCGGATATTAACGGTTTTTACGTGGAGTTCTGCTTTGAAACCCATAAGAGTTTAATGCTCTCGCGATTGTTCTTGCACGCACATCCTTTTGCCTTACCATAGCCACTTGTTTCGCCAAATCTGGCGCACTTATTTTCGGGTTGTTAATCACTTCTCTTAAAATGTAACTAGTGTCTCTGCGCGAAAACTTTTTCGGTCGACCAGATCGCGGGTTATTTTCAATGGAACCAGTGTTATCAATGTTTTTTATAATGGTATACACTGAACTTCAGTTTAGTTCAATAATTTTGCAATTTCCGAGCACGATATATTGTCTTTTTTATATTGGATGACCAAATTTCGCACATCACTAGAAATTTCTTTTCGCGATGACATTTTGTAATACCGTTCGGTTTAATTGGAAATTCTTTGTATATAAGTTAGCCAACACTGACTGCCGTAGACTTTTGTCCATTCAATATTTATGTTTTTATGAATTTTTCTTTAAGTTTGTTAAGAAAAGTTTTTGTTTTTGTTATTTTATAAATATATTTACATTACTGACAACATGCGCATCAATGGATTTATGATTAAAGCTTCCAATTAACCAGAACCTCAATATAAGGTACTGCCGTTGACTTTTGTCCGACACTGTACATAGGATACAAAGATAAAATGATTTCTATCCTTTCTGATAGCCAATCAGCCTTAAAGGCGCTTGAATCTTCGGTGATTGCATCTGAAATGGGTCTAGACTGTTGTAATGCAACATGCAAATGGGCCGGGGCACGTTGGTGATAACCAGGCAGAACAATCGGCGAGACAAGTAGCTTTGACAGCATCGATTGTTTCTGGACCCTTTAGTGCAGCTGGAATGAATTTCATTTACAGAGTTCTAAAGACACATGGAGATAGAGAATGCAGTAGGCCATGGAGTTGACTTCCGGAGTTTTGAATGTCGAGAAGAAGTTTCGACATGCATCGGAATGAACATGTGAAAGCTAAGGGTCTTTACCGGGATCCTCACGGGGCGTTACTTACTCTAAGACATCGATTCTAGGACATCTAAAAGAAAGTTATTAAAAACGAACGGCGAGTACAGATCCTGCAACCTTGCGGAGCCAGTGCAACGACTAGCATACTGCTGCGCTCTGTCCAGCGGCAGGAGAGAAAACCCGGGTTCCTGATCCCAGGTACTACCTGATCGAAGAAGAATTCGGATGCTGAAGCAGATCATTGATTTTTCTACTTTTTTTACTTGGCACCTCGGAAACGGGGGCACAATAATCCTTTAAAAGTTGATGCTTATCCTTAACATAACCAATCAATCAACTACTAACAAGCCATAAATTCGAACAAATTTCTCATGTTAGGAATTCGACGGACGCATAACCAAACGCCCAGCCCCATAAGTTCCCACGATTTACAAGTTCTGATAGAACAAGTAAATCTTCAGATTTTAAAAACTAATCATTTGTTGATTTGTAAACAACAAATGCAAGTGTAAAGCGCAGACGTTAGCGCCCAGCAAACATTTTGTCTGAATTTCGCCTAGACGAACTAAATTCGGATCGCCTATTCTTCGCCAGAACGAACAAAAGTCGGAAAATAACATATGGGGCGCGTAAAGCTATGGAAAAATCGTCTTTTCTTCGCCAGGGCGAACAAAAGTCGGAAAATAGCATATGGGGCGCGTAAAGCTATGGACAGAGCGAACAAAAAACATTTCTTATTCCTATTTTCTGGATCCAATTCTATTTTTATGGGTTATTGATCAGTTTCCTGCGAAGATCAGCGGGAATTATGTGGTGTGTTAAAAAAAAACAATTTAGTTTAAGGTTTCAAAAGAGTGGTAATTTACCACTCTTTGTATTCCGAACCGTTATGAGCATTTCGCTATTCACGGATTCTCGACCAACTTTCGGAACGCCAGGTAAACTACAAACAATATACTTTTTAAATGCCGAAGCTTTGTCCCCTTTTTTGTGTGTGTTTTTTAGATAGTGTGATCCTAAGTGAATTTCATTCAAATAAATAAATATTCTTTATATAATCCGATATCAATGATTTTCGCATGTTGAATGTATGAACTTTCCACATGTGAAAGCCGCTAATATCAATTGTGAATTATGTAAAATCATTCACAATATGGATACATGGATTCTCGGTGCTCTATTCTAGATGCATGTAATGAAGTGTACATTGGACAACTGGATACTATGATACTGAATAAATTAATAATAAGCGCTACAGCTGGTTTTGTTGTGACATATATATTATTGAGATCTCATACATTCACTAATATTGGCAGCTCCGCAAGAAAATGGCGCCCGTTTAAAGTGACATCACGTTGGCGCTTTCCATTGGTGAACTACATATCATCAAAGTCCCTCTGACAGAAACGTTGGGCTGTGTACTCGACTGATTTATATCCTACTTAGAAGAATTCATCTCTTTTGACTCGTTTACAGTATTTTAAGATTGGAGCATCTGCAGTTACTAAGAACACAAGAGAAACGAGTGGACAGACAGGAAGCCGTACTGACGGATAGGCAGGTCGCCAAACTAGTAGAATATTGAAAATCATTTTTACGAACTCCTAAATATGCTTTGCTTGAATTTTCTGTAAATTTCAGCGAGTTTTGCGTTTATGCATATTGCAATCATCCGAACTTGACTGTCTCCCAATTTAGTTGATAAACTGCAGATTTTTAGGGCTCGTCAATTTTGCTCTTCCTGTTTTTATTAAGACGTGTAAGACATGAATTTACTTAACATAAGCTTGATTGTATTCTACTATTCAATTGCTTTCATGATGAAAAGACTTACCTTACAGCCTGTTTGTATTCCTATTTTGTTAACGTGGAGTATGTAAGAATCTTATAGATTCCTTTTTAAAAAACAATAATCTAATGTAGCACTTATGAAAGCTCGAGACGATAATAATTATGTGTAATCAATTATTTTTCTCTGAAATGTCTTCAAATCAAAAATGTTTCTTATTTAGTTCAGGTATAATTCGACCAGGAAACCAGTTCGTATTGATGACAATGTCGCGAAAAACAGTTCAAAAAGAAGCTTGAAATATTATGAATTATTCGACGATTGACTTCAGGTCCACTCCATAAACTCCTTCCGATTCGACATTTCTTAATAGTTATGCCGACATTACGTACGATAACGTTTCATATATATATATATATATATATATATATATATATATATATATATATATATATATATATATATATATATATATATATATACAGCTGGACAAAATAATAGATGTAAACATTCATATTTACAAACAAGTATATATATCTTTTTTATTCCTCAAAAAATTAGTTAGCCTACAATACAAGCATAGTTCATCGCCGTAATAAAGAATAAAAAATAAATCACAAACCAAAAAAAAAAACTTCATATTTCGTTAATTCATGGAATACACCAATTTTTTCATGGTCAGAATAATAGGTGTGCCCAATAAAGTTATTAATTAACATTAAAATTTCGTTAGTTGCCGTTCCATTTAATGCTGAATTACTTAGAATGCATTTAATACCCTGAATATCCGCCATTATTCTTGATGACTTTTTCGATTCTTTTGGGCATAGACGATATCAGTTTCTGACAAGTTTCTACGGGAATACTATACCAAACTCGTTGAATATTTTCCCATAACTGGTTTTTGTTCTGGCAAACCGTCTTTGAAACATCTCTTTTAAGTTGACCCCAGAGGTTCTCAATGGGATTGAGGTCTGAGGATTGACTTGGGCACTCAAGGACGTCTACGTTATGCTCTTGCAACCATGTTTTCACCAATCGCGATGAATGTTTAGGATCATTATCCTGTTGGAATGTCCATAAAAGCGGCATATTTTCTTCGGCCTATGGTAGCATTATAGTCTGCAACAAATCCTTCTACACGAATTTATCTATTGTTCCATCGATTCGATGTATGGGACCTACTCCTTGCCAAGAAAAGCAGCCCCATACCATCAAGCTGCCACCTCCGTGTTTTACTGTTTATTTTTGTAAACCTGCCATGAAATTCCTTGCCTTTTGGTGGGCGAACATTTCTTTCCGCATCGTTACCAAACAAATTTATCTTTGTTTCATCACTCCAGAGGATATTACGCCACTTTTTTTCACCCTGTTGTCCACACCAGGTCTTATGAACCAGTGCGAATTTTTTCCTCTTCTTCAAATTTGTAGTTCTAAGCAGAGTAATTTTTCGGGCAATTCTTCCTGGTAGTTTTGCAATTACTAACCGTCGCCGAATGGTTCGTGATGATACAACATTCCCAATTTCGCTTGCAATTGTCCTGGATGATGTGAATGGGTCACGTTTAGTTAGTGTAATGATATGATTGTCGGTCATTGGTGAGGTTTTTTTAGGAGCCCCACGCGTTTCAATGGACTTTTCCGGTTTAAGAGCATTTGTTACGAAATTTTCGGACCGTCCCATTAATGTGGCAATGAATTTGTAGGTCCTTCCTTCATTTCGGAGCTGACGAACAAGTCTTTTCTCTTCTGCACACTTCTGCACTGCAATGACGTCCACGACCCACCTAATATCATTATAATAGTGTAAATAAACATCCATTTCGTTTAACTTTCTCAACATCTTACTTTTTGCAACTAAATAACACTTTAAATTTATTTATTTTAACTTTCTATCAATGCACACCTATTTTATTGTCCAACTCAATTTAAAGGGTGAACAAGTTAATAAGCTGCAATATTTGACAGTTAGTAGTTTTATTGCGGGGATTACCCTATTACATTGCTAATCAGTGCTACCACATTTGCAAACTGATTCTTTGATTGTACAAAATGTTATACAATATATTTTCTACATTTTACAAATTTTGGCGATTGCCGACGATGTGAATTTGTATCGCCATTTCGAATAATTTCAACAGCGATCTGAAGTACTGCGGCACATCGAAAACAAATCGCCACGTCAGATTATAAACACATCGCCGTAACAGTTCTCTAATAAATCGCCATGGCGAACCGTTTGCGATACGCCGCGGCGATTCGTCTGCGAAGTGACATATTGTTCGCAGACGATTCGGATTCGGATCGCTGGCGGATTCGCCGGCGAACTTATTTTCCGACACGGCGATACGAATTCGTATCGACGGCGATTCATTTTGTCTGCTGGGCGTTAGCACTTTACGCTCAAAGTTCAGACGTTAGCGTTAGCACTTTACTCCGATAAATACGATTGGTTATTCATTTCCCACGAGCAGTCGTTACCTTCATTTTTAATCGAAACGCTATCCGTTGATTAGTTGAAGACAAGATTTAAATAAAGGATTCTAATTCGACCGAAAGAGTAGTTTTCTTTTATTTTCAGCGCGGAGCTGAAGAATTCTTATTTTTTTTCTGTTCTCACCTGCTCTAGAACAAAACTCGCATGGTATTTGGGAATAAAACTATTTGAAGCGAGGACATATGAATGTGAATGTGTGATGTGAGCCGCACTTAAATTCACTAAAAAATTGAAAAATAAACACTTCTTACATATAATCAAGTCCAGACAGTCAGCAATCTTGATCCCTTCATTCACTAACGTCCTTTCACGCTCTCTATCTCGTAAACTCTCGTGCTGAGTTTGCCAACTCTTCCATATTGGAAAATGTCCATGGCAAAGTTTTTTGTCATTCATGAATTTAATTGCATTCATTACTAAGTGCTCATGTCAAAAGCAGTACGTGCCTGCTTTGTATTCTTGCAAGAGAGAACGGAGCTTAAAAACTGAGCAAAACACTTCAACGCGGAATGCGCACTTGAATAAATATGAATATTCATGATAAGCCATCAAAATTACTTCATTTAATTTTCTTTATTCTTTTTGTATTTTCTTTTCATTTCCTCATATGCTTTACATTACAGTTACAACTTATATTTTCATTCATATAATATGTATAAATTTCTTCAATGTTCTTATTTGACATGGTAAAAAATAAATATTTTATACAAGTAGTACAAATGTGTATATTGTGTGTGTGTATATGGTGCTTGCTAAAGTCAAATACAAACAATATGAATATATTCACTATAAACGATACTGTTTCTTTGCTTTGCTTTACTTTATCTTGTGGCATCCGTTCAAAATCAACCAGTGGATTGCGAAGTTCACGTTACGATAGAAATTAATGACAAATAAATGCCTTCGCTCAATCGAAACGGCACGAATGAATATCTACAACCAAAAAAACGAATGTCATATTTAAATTAACCAAAGAGGAATTCAATTTCATTTTATTATTTTCGAGGTCCCTTTTTCTGGACTTTTCTCATCGATTTTTTTCAGTTTAAGGAACGAAACAGAATATTATTTCCTTAATATGTATTTAAAGCATTTTTGCAAGAATCAAGCGATTTTTTAATAATAATAATAATAATAGTAATAATAATAAAGACAATTACACACTAATATAACCCTCTAATAACTTCTTTTTCGGATTTTTGTTTCAACTTGCAAATGTGCAAAACACAAACATTTTCCATTTGCAGTATGTCGTCAAATTAAACTCTCGTTTCAATTTTACTACGCAGTTTGAATTATTATGTTTTGTTCATGTTTCGTTTTGAAATAATTTAAAATTCGCTTTTCAACAATTTCGAAAACTAAATATCTTATAAACGTACGTGTAATGTATGTGTTAGTGGAGATTGTATAAAATGTAAGAAGCCAAATGGAAGCAGCAATTATCGCTTATCTACGTATACATAATAGTTAATAACAAATCAGAAAACGATGCAAATGACACTAAACGGGAAGCATTTCGCCTATTGCATGGGATCGGAAGAATCGATTATTTTGCGTATTTTTTTTTTGCCTCGGAGTTGTTGACATCTTTGTTTAAAATTTTCATGTTCCCTACATTGTCATACAAATTAACGTCGATTACAACTGCAGGCCGGCGTTAAATGTTGGCAGAATTTGATGTTATGATGTTTTAATATATCTACAAGCCTTTCGTATTCAAATTGCTTGTAGTATATTTATGAATATTTTCCTTAAAATTAGAAATCGAGGGAAATTTTCAGAGCACTCGAGCCCACCACAAGCAAGTACAAGAAATCGAGTTTCCACCATCCATCAAGGCAGCGATTAACTCCCTCTTGCATTGTTTAACGACATAAAGCACACTCTTTCAACGTACACAGAATATGTAAAAGTAGGAATGACGTGAAAACTATTTAAAAAAAAAAGAAGAAATTACCATATGATGTTCTATCAAAAAATCAGGATCGCATTATTCATATCGTTCAACTATTTACTGATTTAGCTAACGCGCTTTCTTATAAAAGTTATTACGCTAAACGTGTTTCATTACTATGGACAAGCGGTGGAATAGAAATAGAAAAGTGTAAAATTACCCAATTAGTATTTTTGTGTTTTGTTTTATATTCATTTCATTTGTTCTTATCTATTTTTACTAAATAATATTCTTAGCTTCAACATTTTGTTTACTTATGCCAGATGCGAGTTTTCAATCAGAAGAAAACCATTTTGAATACAACGCGACTGGGTGAGGAATTTTGATATTCAACTGGGCTGTCTGTCTAGTTCAGAGACTTAAGTATGCCTTATCCATTCTCGCTGATCAGAAACGATTTCGATCTGTTCGGAAACGTTGCACAATTTTTATTTATTTATTTTTTTTCAAATTTCAATATATTTCTGTATCATTTAATTTAATCCCTTTATCTGCTCGAACTTTAACGTAATAGTAGTTGTTTTGTATCTCCATAGCTTTCCTTATTTGTATCGCATATATCGAAATATGTATGTAGTAGATATTTATCATTTGTTCCTTTTATAGCAATTGGCAGCAATGAGATTTGGTTTTAGTAGGCTGTTTTACTTCGGTCTGGCGTTGCTTCTTACGTGATGATATTTCCCTGATGAGATCATAAAAAACCTAAAGGGGAAAGATGAAAATGAATACAAACATCCTTATTAGTACTGAGCATATTTCCTTGAAATTATTCATTAAAGAAATGCAGACAGCTAAGAAACAAAGAAATAACTAAAGAACAAATTTAATACTGGTAAAGAAATTTGAAAATCAAAGCAATGAATAGTTTTCTAATTGAATTTTTTTATAGCAAAATTGCAAACAAAAGCATAAAGCCAACTTTCGTTCTTCTTCGTAGAATTCGAGAAGGAATAAAATTTTATACTGTTAATGTTTGTGTTTTGTGTGTGCTTTCGTGAATTTATGTGTCGGTTAAACCAAACATATTCTTAAACAGCATTATGACTACCGAAACAATTTTAGTTAAGCAAAAATGAAGTTACAAGCAAGCAATTGGCTTAGTTTGTTATTTATGTAAGTAAGATCTGAATTCTTCCAATATCGAATATCGGGAAATCGAATTTGATTTTTTATTTCGTAAACTTTATGTTGATAAAACAACTTTTGAAAGTTTATTTCTCGCTCGACCAAGTAATTTCCATTTTTGTTATTCTCTTGAAATAATTCATGTTTATAAAGCATGGAAAATTGTATTCCAAACTCGAATTAAACAATTCTCTGAAAGTATAAGGCTTAAGGTCGAGTGGTCTCATTTTGTTCCGCTTTCAAATATTCATAACTAAGCAATAAAGAAAAAATGTAGACCCATACCGATCAATAAACATAATAAAATTTGGACGAATCGAGGCGCACAAAACAGTCGTTGCCATTTACTTTCCTGGCAAGGAACTGGCAACGAACAAATGGCAGCGAATAATCACGAAATCGAGTAAGGTTTATGTGTTTGCTGTGTAGAAAACGTACTACACTTAAATATTTGCCAACCGTAAAACATAAAGCTCTACTTCCAAATTCAAAATACTCTTCGTCGCGTTGATTGGTACGAGGTGTATGTGAAAAGTAATCAGACTGGCAACACTGCGGGGGACCTGGCAACGTCGTGTGTATTCGTTTATCCGCTCCACTTTCAAGTTTCAAATCCGTGCAGCTAGCACAATATTTTTGACAGCGCTATCAGTGAACTTGCAAATACATATACACCTTTAAGTCGGCAACACTTTTTTACTACATATGGTGTGACTGCTGTCATGCGTTTTATGTTTAGCTTGGTTTACAATTTTATCATAAAAAGGTTGACGCCTGAGCAACGTCTGCAAATTGTGAAGATTTATTAATTTCAAATAAACCGATTTCCGCCAATTTTAGGGCCGACATTATCATCTTCCAGAACAATTAATTCGATTTATCATACAAGGGACGGCTGAAATGTTCGCTGAAAAGTAATTAGCATGTCACTTGATGCGACACTCGATAGTATTATAAAGGCAATCACACAACATCGAACAACAAACATCATCATCTCAGCCGAATCTGCAAATTAACGGAATTTTGAACACCGCGTCGTGATAAAATTCCTCATAAAGAAGGGAAATACACCGAAGACATCTTTTAAGAGATGTCATCGGTTCTTCAGGATTCTTTGCCTTCGTATAAGATGGTGGAAAAGTGGGCCCGCCTATTTCAATAAGGACAGAAAGCCGTGAAGACAACCCTCGCTCGGGCCGCCCTGTCACGGTACTGACCGAAGAAAACGTCCGAAAAGTCGAAAAAATCGTTCTAGCCGACCGAAGAATTAAATTATGGCAGATTGTTGAAGAACTGCAGATTAGCAAAGAACGAGTTGGAGAAATTTCACATGAAAAATTTCAAATGAGAAAAATTAGCGCGTGCTGGGTACCGAAAATGCTCACACCGTTCCACAATTCAAGTTTTCTGGGATAGCGAGGGTACTTTGCTTATCGGTTTCCTACCCAGGGGAATTACGATGAATGCCCAATATTACGCCAATTTATTGACTCAGGTTCGCGAGGCTATTGTATAGAGACAACGTGAGAAACTGACGCGGGGAGTTCTCTTTCTGCAAGACAACGCGTCCGTTCACACTGCACAAGTTGCGCGGCAAGCCCTGGAAAACACGGGGTTTTCAGAAATTAACCACCCTCCATTTAGCCCAGCCCAAGGACGTAGCGATTTTTTGCTGTTTTCCAATTTGAAAAAGGACTTACGGGGCTGGAGATTTGCAGATGACAACGAAATGAAAGCTGGTGTTGATCGTCATTTTGAAGAGATAGATACAGATTTTTTTTGGGTGGGTGTTTTTTTTTCTATAATACAATGCCTTTTATTTTTGTTAAAAGCATTGTATTCTAGATGTGAGAAATGTATTTCACTTGAGGGAGATTATATTGAAAAATAAAAATAGAAACCATATATTTTCTTTCATTAAATACCTTAGGCCGCGGACTTATCAGTCGTCGCTCGTATATCTTTTCTGTACCATGTTTACTCTCACTGATAACACGCATCCATCCAGATCATAGCAGCTGTAGAGCGTAGTATCGATGTAGAACCAAGTTCGACATCGTGCTCCACAATCTAATTTGTGTAGATTTTATGGAAGGATCTTGGTTTATGGCCATCAACTTGTGCCGGAATTGAAACCGAACGACCACTGGATACGGCATAGATTCAGTGTATGGGGCGAAAAACAAATTGCTGCGAATGTCGAATTTCAAAAGAAATGTTTTTGGACTCATTTCTGATCAATTAACAAAACTTTTACTTTTAATATGATGAGCAACTACAGGCGGTGGTCCAAACACCGTTACATACGAAGAAAGTCACTGTTTGGTGTGATTTATGGGCCGGTAGAATTCGGTGAGAATAACATCACAATCAAAGGTAACTGCTATCAACGGGATGGAACGACATGCCATAGAGCTCGCGCAACCACTGACTTATTGAATTTGATGAGCACATAATTTCTCGTTTCGGACCTTTGAACTGACCTGCAGGAACTTGTGATTTAACATCACTGGACTTTTTCTTGTGGGAATACATCAGATCACCCGTCTACGCCGCCAAGCCATAGACGCTTGACCAGTTGGAAGACACGATTCGCAGCGCTATTGGTAAGATGCGGTCCCAATTATTGGGGGTCAAGTAGTCCAAAATTGGATCGTTCGCTTGGACTTCCACCGCGCATGTCGTGGTACTTACATGCTCAGAATCAAATTCAAATAAAAATGGTAGAGAATTATCTTTCCAATAAAACCAATTTACTCATTTCAAAATGAAGAAATTACCTCTGAAATATTCCCTTTATTTTTTTTTTTTTTTTGTTGGCTTTCTGGTCTTCTTATAATGCAGTACATTAAAAGTGAGGTTTATTTGCGTTTTTATCGTTTAATAATCTGTTTTATAAAATTTAAGAGTGTGTTATTGTTTCAAGCTATTCCATTTATATATTATTTAGGTCTGTCCAAAATCTTTCGACGAAAAAGGTAAAGAATCATAGAATTGTATGCTGCATGCATGTTTGCTTTTAGAATTGTGACATCTGAAAAACTTTCTTTTTTCAAGATATTGTATGAGAGAATATTATTATTTCTTGTGACTGTTAAATCAAGAAAATTTCATGCCTTATTACCCTCTGTTTCCTCAGTGAAGTGAATTTCGTCGTGTTTGTTATTTAAAAAGTATACCGGTATATTTGGAAACAAAGGTGGAAAGAGTTCAAGCTGGTTTCGAACAAGCGTCCCTGCCGCTTCTCGTCAGGTGCCAACTCACAGGTCGGGACGCGTCGATTGGCACAACCAGATAGGTGAATGTCATCTGGTTATTTTTACTTGTTATGATTATTGCTCTCGTCCTGAACTTGTCCTATTTTCCGAATTGCCTTTGGTAAGCTTTTATCAATTTCAGAAGTTTTTAGAAAATGGATAAATTGATCTACCAAAAACTTCTGAAATTAGGTATACCGGTATTTAAATATAAATACCGTTCAACATTCATACGTCCTTTTAAAATAGTCCAATCATAAGCAAACTTCTTTTTAATCCAGAACAAAAACTGGATACGTACGATCGACAATTAAATCTGTTATAAGTCGGATATATACAGGAAAGATTGCAACAATTGCACAGCAGCATATGTTGGAGAAATTTGTCGAAGCGCTCTTCAAAGAACATGTATCTTCCGATAATATATCCTCAATGTTAAAACATACGGGGGTACAAATCATACAACATCCATTGAAAGTTTGAAAATTCTACATGTTTGGGATGACGGGAGAAAAGTTAATCTTTTGGAAACGTTTGAAAACAGTAAATTGAGTAAAAACCAAAATTTCATACATTTAATAGTCGACTAGATGTTAATACTTCACCTTCACCTAACCTGTGGCGCCATATTTAAGACAATTATACGTCTACCTGTCATTATAAATACCTTTAACACTGAACTGGTAGATTCACTTGATAATGACTTGAACGTCAAACCTGGTCGCGTTTATTAAAAATATAATTGTGGAAATAAGACAGAAGTTAGTATTTTTCATTTATATAATGCATTTCCATAAAATAGAGAAGTAATCAATGTCTTACACTACGTGCTAAACTTGGTGAGTCCCCCGAGTGTGATTTTTGAAAGTTAAAACAGGCCTATGGGAAACAATCCTTACCAAGAACAGGTTCCAAGAACACATTGAAGATCAATTTCATGGAGGGGTCCATTAACTTCATTAATTTAATGCAAACGTTGAAAGTTTGAGCGGTCTTATGAGGTCAGACCGTCGTTTGACAATAAGGATGAAGATCGAACTGATAATTGTAAACATTTTTACCGTAGATCAAAATGCAACAAACGGTTTAGACTCAAAGGACCTCATTTTCATCAGCGAATTCTAGAGCACAAAAAGAATTTTTTTCCTGCAATCCCCTATTCACTTAATTTCATGCCTTGTGACTTCTTCCTTTTCCCGATATTGAAACACGTAAAAGGAAGTCATTTTGAAACTCTGGAGAACATTCAAGGTTGTGACCGATTAGTGCTGAAACAAAGAGTGGAAACAAATTCTTCGCGGTTTATCGCTATAAGGGAATGATCTTGAAGAGTGTAAGTTGTTATTAAACTATGCGAAGTCAGTCTCACCAACCTTGTATTTTTTCCTTGGAAGACGTACTTAACAGGGTGAAAGGAGAACTCTCCGCGTTTAACAACAAAAATGTACAATAATACATATGAACAACCATAGCACCTTCTGATCCCTTTGAAAACAAAAGCTATTTTGGAACCATCGCAATGGCTCTAGATGTGATCCCATCGACGAAAACTACTCCAAAAAAGGAGAATTGATTATTATAGTCCCGGAATGTTAGATTATTAACCAAAGCTGTTGCTGTTAAATCATCATTACAGCAGGCCAATCGATATAAATGAACATTGCTAGCAATCCAGAAAACGTAATGAAATGGTAACTTTATTTATACCAGGAGGTTGCACAAAATACTTCATAGTTGAAAGTTCAGTGTCATCCATGAATTTCCAGTCGCTATGATATTGGACACAATCTTTTCATCGCACTTCAATTCAATAAACGCGCGAATTTTTGAGATCCGTATTCAAACAATATGTTCATAATGTTCCTGATTAATATTCACGGCCTATTGGAAGAAAAAACGAAACAATCAGACTTCACATATAAAGACCTGGACTAGACGCTTTGTCTAAGCACCTACGAGTGATATAAAACTATAGCGAGCGATATAATTCGATATATTTGAAACATTTTGCAGTTTAACGTTGATCGAGGAGCAGCGGCAGTGACATATGGAGTACACTGAGGGTCAACAAGATCACCGTGAATAAATGGTGCAATGCAGAGGAAGGCAACGTCGAGAGACGCAAAGAATTGGTCGATCGTATGTTTTAGCATAAGCAAAAAGGATAATTCGAACAATGACTGAAAATAGAATAGATGTGGGAACGTCGGCAATGACAAGACGGCTTAACAGCTCTCCAGATTTTACTTAGGACCTATAGAGTTGAATAGTTCAGCGATACATTCGGTCCACTAACTAGGGCCAGCAAGTCTATAGACAACACTAGAACACTGTACTTTCCAAGAATTACATTCGACACCAGTTGAATTTCTATAGAGTTCTCGGATATACTGAAGACAAAGATGTGGTGACAAATTGCTAGCTTACATCCTTTTCACCGATGAGTCGTGAACTTATATTATTATATTGATTATTATATTAGAGTGGGGCGAAATTTTTTCCGACTACCTAAAAAATGCATGTGAAAATTTTGGAAACGTTAGTTTGTTTAGGAATGTTTAGAAAACGAAGGAGAACATACTTCATACCATTTATTTATCATTTTGCCTCATATGTGTAGTTTATAATAAAATTATAATATTTAACTAATCTCTTTTTTTCTTTTCAGAAACGTTGCTCCTATCTTCTAGAAAAGAGCGTGACGTTCAACAACCTACATGGCCCACTTGCACTCAGTTCATGAGTCCACGCCTGTAGTCGATCCAACAGACAAAACCACCACGCATGTTGCACAAGGTTTAGATTACCATCTGTTTCAGCGAGGCATATTTTCAGAGAGACTTTAACCTTCGACAAAAATGAGCAACCTATATAAAGCTCATCAACTCCTTGCAGCTCGGAAGATTTTTGATGGAACGTCCTTAAAAAAAGGTTGAGACATGGGAAGTAACAGAATATGCTATTGGTTAAATTATAATTATGTTTTTTGTTTTGAAATCAACCATAGCTCTTTGAGAAAAATTTTACGAACTTTTTCTCCAACCGAATAAGACTAGATATTTACCACGATAACGTCATGGGATATATCAAGGGGATTTAGATTTGAAAGATCAGCGAACGACCTAACTGTTCACGGTCAACCCAGTCATGGATAAATGCTAGAAGCTCATCATTGATTTTTTCTTTTTTTGTAGTCTTTATTCGAATACAGGTCAATATCGATTGGAAGATACTGTATCCGGCTTGAATCCCAACAAAGGTAGCACGTTTGACCACGATGACATTACTGCCAAGAGTATCTCATGTCAGAATTAACAACTAGCTGACCGATGCTTTTAACACTAAGATTATAAATTTTTTAATAGATCGATTTTATCCATTCTCAGTAACAATTTTTGAGAAAGTTATAACATCATCACAAAGCTGGTAGCACTAATCGATGTTTCCAACAATGGCATTCTCAGCAAGAATTGGAAGAGCCACATGTTCGAAACTAACTTGAACCCTTTCCACCTTTCTTTTTAATACTTGTCGAAGGTTGATATTTTCGACTTTTTCGAAAATAAAATTAATAAAAACCGACTTGTTGGTATAATTCTTTCTAGCGGACTGCCATAACAGTCCGAAGCCTCTATTAACGAGATATGTCTTTATAGTAAAGATGCCCACCACTTGGTCGATGCTAATAAATGCAAGAAGTGAAATTATAGGTTAGTCTAGCGGAGCAAAAATCAATTTAGTAAGTTTAATTTAGTGACTTGAGTTAAAGATTGAACTAGAATGTTGACATGTAATGGCGTCATCGGATAATTTTTTTACGGAAAGTTTATCAAGAAAAGGAATTGATGCAAGCAAAACTAGGTAAAGGAAGTACTTTGTTGAATTAAATAATTATATTGAACTTAAGGCTGAATCGAAAATCTGCTATGTCAACGAAGCCAGAATGAAAAACTTGAACTGACGGTTTATTCGTGATGTCAAAATTGGGTTAGAACATTGACAAGTTGATCTGCATTGACCTTATTAAAATATATTTCCCTTGAATTTTATATAAAAAAGGACTTGTCTGAAGTTTGCATCGTCGCCATCACAACGGTCTCGATTTTATCACCTCATATTTGGCAATAAATTGATCCAAATGGAAGCTTGTAGAGTGTCAGTAGGGTCAAAATCACGAAAAGAAATTAAAAACATTCAATTTGTTAAAAATTCATTCAAATTGTACAAAACGTATGGTAACTTCAGACACCTCAAAAAGGTTGACTATAAAGAATGATCCGATGGGCCTAGCAACCATAGTCTAGATATTGGTTCCAGGCTTCAGCGTGTTCGTCCTTACCTCTGGGTAATGTCCCCTTGGTGTACGTTGGCCAATGGGGGAAGGACTACTTGCTCGAATCTAGAATAAAAACCTGCACTTTTTCTTAGATTGCAGCGTAATGACACCCGGTCATTCGTCTCTCTAAAACACGATTTTTGGGGGGTGTACATGGTAGATGCTATTATCCTACACACAGCTAGGTGTCGAAACTCTTGAAACTATGTTGATTCCTACTTGAAACCTGAAAGCGGAACTTGAAAAGAAATCATGTGTCTACTGATAACGCTGTATGCATTTAGCTATTGTCAATCTCAGCGAAGAATGGTCAACGCCGGTTTTCCTGTTATCCTATTATCGGTATCCTTTTGTTCCTACAATGTACATAGTGCTTCCTTTATTAACTGGAACCACGACTTGGTGCGACTTCGCTTCGCGGATTCATAATGACAGTCCCAAGCCTGTGTAAAGTGAGAGGGGAGGGGATAGAGCTTGTTGTTCGTACAAAGTTGAAATCAAGCCAAGTAGGATTACCGAAAGCTGGATTTGAAGCCGAATCGAAACGTTGTGTTGTCTTGTGGCCGTTTGGTCTTTCGTGAAATGTGAGCACGTTGAATCGATGGTAGACAAATTGAAGGATTGATTTATGTTGTATAATATCATGAAGAATTTATGAACCGAAGTAGTGAAGAATTGGAGATACGAGGCGCTGGAGATTTTTAGTTATGGAGATTGCAGTTGGGAAGGACGGACTGAAGTGAGCCGCCAATGAGGATTCTAAAAAGCTTAGAAACAGGGGCACACTCAGGGAAGGAAACCGGACCAAGAGGTGATGATATTTACCAAGAAGATTCGATGCAAAGAACATTTGATGTTGACTGGACCTGATACAAAGTAAGGACATAAGTAAGTAAAAGACGAACTGGATGTAAAATGATTTGCAAGTGAATGCAGAATAAGAAGTACGAAGAAAATGATGCCTGTGAAAATCGATATCGATTTTGTACCGTTTTAAGGTAAACAGATGACTTGAATTGTTAAATCTGACAGGTTATTCTGAGCCCCCACACAGTGAGGAGCCTTTCCTGACTGAATCGTGATGGTTGTTGTTTCGAAGGCCTGAAAGCATGTTGAGCATGTTAAATAAAATTGCGACCCAAGACTGAAACTTGTTTCAGATTTTAGGAATGATGGTTGACATTTTGTTTCAACTCCGTTTGTGAAGACCGTGGAATTAGGCTGTGACAGCAGGTGTCCACGTAAAACACTTCGCCCTCATGCTAGCTGTCTCTATGAACTGTAGTGAACAGACCACATTACTATTACATCTTACAATTATTAAATCTTCGAGTATTCTTTCACTGTTTATTTTCTAACTAACAAGTAGAATAAGTAAAAGACTCTTCATGAGGATTTTCCTTTTTTCAGTCTAGAACGGAGTATTTTTACATTTATTCTAAGAGGATCAATGTATGAACTTGCTTTATTATATAAAATTATTTCATAAATAAGTGTTTTTTTTTTTCATTGACTTATTTGCAACGCTTCTAGGAAAAGGGAATATTATTTAAAGAAGTTAACAGTCTCGTATGCTTTCTGCACAACTACTGAAAATTATATGAAGTAGTGAGACCCTTCTTAAATCATTTGGTTTCGAGTTTTTTTTTTTTTCATGTTCAGTTTTAATATGTTTCTTAGTTTCTCATTTAGTTTCGGTTGTGCTGTCTTTTGACCAAGGTAAAATACTTTTCCCTTTTTTAACACAAACTTCTAACAGGAGTGCTTGATATAAAACTTAAAGTATTTTTAAAGTTTGAGTTTTTAAATTAATTAGTAGTTAGTATTAAAGCACTAATTAATTTAAAAATTCAAACTAGTATTAAAATTTAGTATAAAAAGTACTGTAGCTCGCTGGAATGGAATATAAAACTGAGGAGTATTATTGAGGGCTATTGGTGGTTCATTGCAGTATTTGGAGTCGCTGTTTTAATGTTGTCAAGCTTAATTTTATTTTTACTTTCAGTGTTTGTGAAATGGAAATATAGCAGAATTTTGGTACGTTTTCCATTATAAAGCTTGTAAGCGCGTTTTAAAAATAGCAAATCGATTAGAAATAAAAGCATTCTAGCTCTTACTAAAAATGTTTCGGCAAAAAAGCACAAATTCATAAAACTTTTCATACCACTTAAAATATTGATAGAACAAAACACAACTCAACAATGAAACATGAAATTTTTGGAAGGTCATTATAGGTAATAAAGTAAATTTGTGAATGCACCTATCTAAATTAGTATACACTTAAGTTTCCGTCTCTTGCATTTATCTTTTGCTCGCCCACTTGTTGATTTCGAATCTTCAGTTTTTCGTGATCTGATTTCACGCATCAAATCAAAAAACACCTGTGAGTGGAAAAATTTTATATGCATTTTAGACAAATCACGAATGGTTAAATGGATGGTTTGTATTGTTTGTTCTTGTGATTAACGTTCAATTTCAAAAATATTGCTTTTCCTCTACCGATTGATTGATAATAGAACTTATGAGTTTTATGCTTCGTCAAATATAAAAAAAGGGAAATAAAATCAATTCGGAACCCATCACCCATACGAAATGTTAGTTAGTAGTTGCATTTGAAACATATGACATTCATGACGATCACTAGGTGTTAATTTAATGTATAACTATAAATTAGAAGATGAAACTCATTCAAAATAAAGTATACATGGCATAGTAAAGGTGCATCTATAAAACTACATCAAATCAAATATAGTGTGTGGACTTCCTCCGATTTATGCCAATTGAAAGCAAAACGCATCGAGTTTGTGTGTAGGATTTTTGTGGTTCTAAATAATCTAATCTAGCGCAATGCACGGCAGCCAAAAATAATGATGAAAAATCAACAAAACATAAATAAAATGAAGAGAAAGGAATAGAAATGGTTTGTCCAATGTCCGTAATATAATGACATCACATGCTCTGCAAGTTCAATGGAATATACAGAAGAAATGGAGGATTCAAATGGGCATCGCACATTTATGATCCTATTTTGGTTAACATTACCTTATCGACATTTTCACGAGTTTTTGCTGAAGTTTCCACATAGGGAACACTCCATTGTTGAGCACGCGACTGACATTCACTCAGCGGTACTTTGCGCTTATCATTTAAATCACATTTGTTACCCACTAACAAAAATGGTATGCTTTCGTCGTTTTTGACACGCAATATTTGTTCTCTGCAATGAGTAAAAGGAAAAACTAAGAACAATACAAAATGGAATCATGAGGGCATGTTTGCGATTTCAAATGGTAATGACACAATAGTGGCGCAAATATAGGTACAGATATGTTAACTAACACTTTTCCTTTGACCATCCTACCACGTTATTCAGGAGGGAATAAAGGCAAGCCTTTCTTTTTCAGAATTTGCTAGTCTACTTCCTTAAATTGCAGTCCTCTTGCTTCCTGTTCCTGTCGATTTTAGTAATTGGGCGCTCCCATTTTTCTTGCCTGTAAATACTCAATGGAGATTTTACGACATGTGATATTTACGACATTTTTATGCATTTATTTACGATACGTTCCCTATTCGATCAGTATCTGTTACACAAATTTCTGTACGAATATTTCTCATCACTATTGTGTGGAATAAAATGCAAATAACACTAAAGCAATACCAACCGGAATTCTTGTGTCGCTTGGAAACTTTCATCGTCCGTTATTGAAAATACACATAGGAAACCTTCGCCGCTGCGGAAATAGTTGTCCCGAATGGCTGCATAGTCTTCTTGTCCAGCTGTGTCAAGAATATCGATTTGAACTTCCTCACCATCTAAAACCACCTGAAAAGTATATAGGAGATTTGTGTTGAGTGTCAATTGGAAATGCGGTTCATACTTGAGATAACTTAAGAATTATATTCTTTGAATTATTTTGTATCTTAAACGAAATATAACACTTTACTATTGAATAGCACATAAAAATAGAATCGTGGCAACTAGGATCTTTTGGGTGGCTATCAAAGAATCAAAAATAGCAAAATAGCTGATGTGTGAAGTAAGTTCTAGTTGTTTTTTAGCATATAAAATATACAAATTTATATATTTAACTTTATATATCACATTTGGTAGTTATGGTAAAAGTTTAGCCAGCTTTGTTATTAATCAAACCAGATTCAATTTATAAAGTGTTAAAAAGGGATGTCTAAGCAAAAAGCTTAGTCATCTTTGACATTACAAAACACAACCAACAGTTACCAACTAAAAAAATTGTAAAGTTTATGGATTTGTTGTTGTATCAATCCAAACTGCAGATAGTGACACAGATTACGAATTCATGTATGTTGTTGAAGATGCGCCACAATCCTCATGTGCTGCCGTCCATAGAATCATAAAAATCGTCACCAAAATGCAGGAAATATAAGAATAACTGAACATTGAACGTTTCCAGAATTTTATCAAACACATCAAGCATGATAGGAAACTCCAACCGTAAAACTTTTTCAACGAGGAGCAGACTAGTCGCTTCCTTGAGCGCATAAAACAGAAACCGCATTTGAGACCAGTTTCACATCAAATAGCGTCCCTCAATAATGACCTAGCATTCAAGCCAGAGAAGTTTTAATTCATATTTGCCGAAGAAAGCAGAACCACGGCAACTTGCACCTGACAGTGTCAAAAATGAGATGGTGAAATCCCTTCTTCAGCACCATGAGGACAATTTGCTCGAATCCATTGTTAATGCGGTAACAAAAAATCAGATCCCTGAAGCAGACGGCTGCGTCTGAATTGTACCCATTCCCAAACCGAACAGATGTCTTTCTGACCTCGGCAACTTTAGACTGATCCCACATTAGAGCGTTCCTATAAAAATATTTAAAAAATTAACACACAATAGTGCCGGTAAGCTCATGTTCGAGAAGAATATCGTATCACCCAACTATTTTGATTAAACAAAGAACAAATCGATCATACCTTGCCTTATCAGATTCTTTCAGGAATTGGCCAACAGAACCACGAAACCCCTCAAAGTTGCTATCATAATTGATATCACGTATGCCTACGATGATCCGAAACCCTGCTAAAACTTAATATAACCAATATCTACGTGGATTCGCTCTGGAATCGATGTAGACACACAGTTTTACACCTAGACAAAGATCGAATAGAGAACGCAAATGTCATCCCACAGCGTGATATGCTAAGTCATAGTCAACTCAAAGACAAGTCCCTGCAACATACAGACGACTTTTTGAGACTAGTAGAAGACACCCATCTGATGAAAACTTTTAATATGCTGCAACACAAACTTGATCAATTATCTCAACTTGGTGAAGATCTGAGGCTACCCATGAACTCTGATACAGGTACAGGCAATCAACTTCTTCAGCACTACAAATCCCAACCATAGGTAAAATCTAAAGAGCATCCCCATCAACTGGAGCAATAGCATCAAAAATCTAGGCCGAGCCATAAACAGAACTGGTTTCTTCAAAGAACTGGAGGCACATTTTAATAGCTTTGCAGCGTTCAGCAATATTGTCAAATTTCATACACCTTTAACTCTTTTAAGCCTGCCCCGGCGATTAACCTGTACAAATATCTCATCAGGCCGAAATTTGAATAAAGCATAATAGCGTTCGAACATGCTCCAGGATATTTCTTGTAAAACATAGACAAGACTAAAGCTAAGAAACTGAAATAGTGTCTAGGTCTACCACCCAGCGCTCGAAATCCTTACGCTTTTGAAACAACCGAGTCAAGAGCATGATACGTAACTGCGCAGGAGATAGAACTCAGGTGACCAATTTAGACTGGGAGAGTTATCACCAGATCAGCTATAGATATCGATCAGATATATATTTAGATCAGCTAAAGTTGCATATAGCAATGTGCAAAAGTATTAGTCACCCCATTTACTTCAAATAATCTCGAAATTTTTAACGAGAATATCAGTTATTGTTTCATGATTTCATCAATGGCAGGCTAACACGAAAAATAAGGACGATAGTTCGGAATTCAATGTTTGTTTAAGGTACAAGACGTGTTTTGTATCTTTTAGGTTGATTATGATTTGAATATTTAGTGCATTGTCACTGATCGTAGCTAAAATATCTGTATCTATAACACAGGTATTCTTCATATACCAAGTACGAAAAAACGAAAGAAAAGAATAACAGAACGCGAGGATCGAATTCCCTCCAAGATAAGAAAAAACTTCTGCGGTACCACGCCCTCTTTTTTTATAGGCAGAAGGAAACCATGTGACTGTTTTTATGGTGAGAAGAAGACTTCTTCAAGCAGTTCTTAAAGGATGCAAAGTAAAGAAACAGCACTGGATCTCGCAGAACAATTGGAAATTTGGCTTGGGTGGGCTCTTAAGCAAAGACACTGGACTGCGAAAGACGTCTAAAATATTGTGAATCGACGATTGTAACTTTGAGGTATACTTATTTCATCCCATTAGGAATAAACCATCGACGAAAAATTACCTTTATTATTCCTATTTATTTAGATGTTTTAAACACCAGGTCTCACGTATATGATGAGACAAATTGGTGAAGAATACAACCCGGAATGTGTCGTGCTAACAGTGAAGCATTGTGGAGGTAAAATTTTAATCTGGGGTAACATTATCTCATCCTCATCCAGGATAACATCCTCTGTGAAGGGCGAATTTGGCTATTTCGCACGCTTCACAGCGGACACATTAAGTACATAAAACGGCTCTAGTCCCATCAATTTCACCAGTTTTCGGAGATACAAATGCCGATGATGTTAAATTTCAGTAAGAAAATACTCCATGCTAAAAATCGACACTCACAATGACTTGATTGTCAGACATTGGAATTGAGCTACATGATTTGCCCCACAGTCCCTTGATCTAAACCTCATTGAACATTTAAGGTTTATTTTAAAGGAATAAATACGACGGCACTCATTTAACTAACAATTGCTACTCAAAAGAATGAGAAAAACTACCACAAAAATGTTGCAGGCTGATGGCATCACTTCCTTAAAGGGTCGCTGCAGTCATTAAGTCGAAAGTTTCTTACAGGGTGCCTAATACTTTTGCACATAGCTGTGCACAGTATGTCTAATGGAAAGTTTGACATTTTGAACGTAAGGGTATCATGAAAAAATCAAATGTCTCACTTAAAAGTTTACACACTTTATTTGAGGAGCAGAAATACTCACATACTTACATGTTCTTAAGAAATAGTGAAACGAATTTCTTCATATTATATATATAACGAAATAACATATAACGAAACAATAAACCATCCTAGGCAAATTGACTTCACATAGAAGTTGGACAGGTTACATTTTTTTTTTTGATAAGTATGAGAACCCAGGATCAGCTTTTACACTATTAGGTATTGACTAAACTAATTATTTACATATATTTGGATCGATATTTTCCTTTTTCCTTTGAAATTACTTACAATTGGCAATTGCTCGAAATTTTGTGTTTTGATGGCCTTTTCTTCAAATATGCCCTCTCTCACTTTCAAATCGGGGAATCAGGGGGAGTTTCAGGGGTAATACCTTAAGGTAGCTGTGCAAAAGCCATGATTTATTATCTAAAGCTATATACAACAGATAATTATCTTCGTAATAGATAAAATTGTATATAATATCCCATTTCATAGCGCTTTCTTTAACGTTTTTCTTTAGCATGTTTAAACAGACGGTCTTATTTATTATCCTGTTGATAAATTTCCCATCGCCCACTGAGGACATGCTTCCCAAACTATAAACAATCTCTCGCCATTTTTCCAAGTAAGTAATCTGGCTCTATTTACCTTGCTCCAAAACGGATAATTTTCGTCTCCATGCTTTTGTAAAAATTTCAGACGAATCTTTCGATTTTTCCCGGAGGTGACTGGTTTTTTAATGCGACCCGTTTCCGCACTCACACTTGCCTTTAACACGTCCCGCGTGAGTGTGGTGTACTAGTGATTGCAAAACGCAGTGAACGTGTTAAATAAAATTTCAACCATAGATGCAATCTTCGGCGCTGACAAAAGCGTTTTCTTTTTGTCTCGCGAATATCACTTTCAAAGCCATACCGAATATCGGGCTAGAATCCTGACATTTTAATCGATTTGGGGGTTTTGGCAAAGGCAGTTCGTCACTATTTAGGATGGGACAGTTGAGCGAAGACAAGTTTGGATACTGAATAGTATTTGGAAATTATTGTCTTCTCTTTTGTTTGGGTCAAAAAAAAAAAAACGAACCAACCATTTACATTAACCTTTGGTTCCGTGCAAATCATTGGGATAGCAACTGGCAAAGGTACAGGTTCTTGTTTAGCGCAAAATAAGAGGAACGTCATTCACGTTACACAACATTTAAGTGGAACCCAGAATTTATCTTGATGTCTTACCGAAAACCGAAATAAATTGAAGAAGAACTGTTTGATAAATAATGTGAAATTTCGACGCTTATGAGTAAAAGTTGATTCAAACACTCACAACAAAAACTGTTGGGTGTGGCAGAACACTTTCGTAGCATATGTACGATGCAACTGACGCGAATAAAACATAAATTAGTTGGATGCAATAGTTATATAGTCGCCAAAATTGGGTTACTACAAAACTAAACACGTGTGTGAGATCAATAATGAATATGTTCAGGGTAGCCATCTGACGATGTGAATTTTAACTAAAAGTTTTTTTGAGGTTGGAAGCTTTGATGACATTCCCAACGTGACAGAAAGTTAGTTTTATGTTTGACACTTATGCAACGGATTGCTGTTCGCTTGAAAAAGTTAGGAAATATTAAAAACGTATTTACAAAAAGATCAGTTTTCTACTCAAACTGTAAGAAATTTATGGAAAAAAAAATTAACAAAAACGATGTGCCTAAAACGCAGTTTTCGGAGCAATTTCTGAACCGAGTTCGCGGAACTAGATCTTTGTTGGATAAACCAATCCGTGTACGTGTTCGTCCAGTGCGCTCAACCGAAGGTATTGCAGCTAATGCTTAGAGTGTGTGGGAACAACCATCAACTAGAATTCGTAATCATTGTCAAAAATTGAACATTTCACGCATTTTACTGAGAAGAATTTAGTATAAAGATGTGGGTATGAATCCAAGAGCTAAATGCAATTCAAGAGGTAAAGCCGCACGGCCATCTGATGTGCTTTCGGTTTGCTTAATGCCCTGAAGACAGCGTTCTTCGTCTTCTTTGTTTTTTGATAAAGATTGGAAACATAAATCATTTTCATGATTATTAACACAGGGACAATCTAGATAAAATTCATGTTAAAAAAGAACTCGGACACATGGCAGCACTCTCTTTCCTTTTGAGTTAAAAAGGAGGATTTCCCGGAATTGTGTCTATGACAGCTCTTGACAGATCACTTAAGTAAATCAAACTGAAATCATAAATTTTATACGTGAATGGAATTTTTTGCTTTTACGTCTGTGAATCGTGTTCAAATGGGAAAGCAACGTTGAGTAAACTTCTTTCGAAGTAAGAGAACTTGTTATAAAACATTATTAGGAGGGATTATCGGTCCGTAATATTGTGTCGTAAATAGGTCACATATCACAGTTCATGACATTATAAAGCGTGTTAAATTAACTAAATCAATTGAAAATAAACAAAACAGTGGTAAACCTACAGTGCTCCTGAATTTGTGAAAGCGGTATCGAAACAACAACAAATGAAAAATGCTCATGGTAATCGAAACTATAAGGATAGTTTTGAGACGAAGAAATTTAGATGAAAGGGTAGCCCGTAAGAAACTCTTCGTTAGCGAGTGCTAGTGAAAAAGAAACTCAAATTCGTCAATATGTATAAAAATAAAGACTTCTCATTTTTGGAGACTTTGACATGCAGAGAGGAGAATAAATCCAATATATTACGTTCAGATGGTCAATTTTATGTTTGGCCAACCAAGAGCTCAAAGAGCGCAATCTACGATCCGCTGTGAAAAATGGGGGTGGCTAGATTATGATCGGGGGCTGCGTGTCCTCTGCTGGACCGAGTAAACTTTCTGTTATAGATGCCAACAGTAACCAAACAAAGGGTTTGAGCATTTAAAAAAAAAAAATTTAGTGGCAGGTGTTGTGAACTATTGGGTATAAAAGATAAATTTCAATATTACCAATGTGCGTTTGTGGCTACTGTACAATTGTCCGCATATACTTGAAACACCTCCGCAATCCTCGATCTGATGGTTACTGAGTATATATGAGCTCATTTAGAGAACCAAAAAAAAGCAATGAAGATTTTAAAATTGATCCTTCTTTATGCAAAAACCTTGTAAGTTCATGCACGTAAGATTGCAAGCCGTACAAAAATACAGGACGGCCAACAAAATATTGAAAATAATCAATGATATTCTGAAATCCTACTTACTAGTTAAGTGTCTGAGTTCCTTTTTAACATGAATTTTCTCTACATTATCACTTCTTGCTATTTTTGTTAATCATGAAAATGAGCTATGCTGTCAATGTTTATATTTTTAGTAAATATATTATTTGGGCGTAAACAAATCAATTTTTATTTTCTGAAATAAATTTTTCAACCGTTTATTCGCTTTTGAAGCGTAAATGGATATATCGATACCTTAGAGCACAAATGCGCTATGTCCATTTTTATTGGTTTTGTGATTTTGGCAACACTGGTTTGGTAATAGGAAACAGTTTCATATGCACACATGTTCTATGTCAAACAAAAATATAAAATTGGTTAAAAAAACAAAGAATGTGTGTGTGCTATGTCCTCTGGTAAATGATTAAATAATGCACAAATGTACTCTGTCCACCCTTGATTACTCTTAAGAGGGATCTTACTAACGTCACACCAAATGGAAAAGTGCGCGAGATCCAAGCATTGCTTGCTGCGTTTCCCATAGTCCCTTCCCCCTAAAGCCGCCAGCGAAATTCCAAATTATACCTTTCGCCAGACCTCTGAATTGAACAACTTTATACGCTCTTTAAAAATAAAAGTGGATCAGAGACTGTGAATGAAAATGTCTTTCGACGATTATTCAAAGAGCATGTACCAGCACTAGCGATTTTCAAGCCTAAGAAAGATCAGTGTTCCATTTGCAATGAAGCAGAGCGTTTGAATTCTCAAGGTACATATATGAAATACATAGAGCATGCAAGACGGAAAGATCCTATCAAAGCCTTGACAGAAAAGTACAAAAACGGATCTAAAAATAATACAAAAATTAGATACGATACCTTTATCTACAGGCAGTGCTAACTCTATCGTGTTCTGGTGATTGCCAAATTGATTATAAACGAAAGCTGTCACTTTTTAACTTTACTGGCTTCGACTCCCGGGAGCAGGCGCATTGCTCTTTATGGGATGAAACCAACGGGATGAAAGGCAGTGCAGAAATTAAGACATGTTTACTAAAATACATTGATACGCTATGTCCTAGTATTGAACACCTGATTTTGTATGCCGGTCCTTGCCGCGGACAAAACAGAAATGTCCAAAATGTCCTCGCAAGTGTGTTATGCTGTCAATACATGTAATTTACAAACCATCGACATAAAATTTATGGATAGTGGACACAGCTATCTCGAAGCGGACAGCATACACGTAACAATAGAAAGAGCAGTTGTTGAATGAAACTGTTGTCAAAAAGTAAAATAAATCAACAAGCGGAGAAAAAGTGAATTGATTACAAGTAAAATGGTTTCGATTCCAAAAAAATTTTTGGTTACAAAAATGTTGGTGCAAAAATATTGGTTATAAGTACGACGATGAAAAAAAATTCAAATTTTTCGAAGTAATCACCTCTGAATTGGAATAATGCAAGTTTAAAATACGGAAAATACGAAAGAAATCACGAAATATCTATCGCCAAGAATACTGATTTGATAAGTTCTGTGTTGCGAACGTTCGTTCAGCGAACGAGCTGAAGATACCGAAACGCGTCCTTGAAACCACTCAAGCAAGGTCCGGCGGACCCAAGCAACACAGAATTAATTTTGGCCTGCGGCAATATCCAAACAAACTGATTTGATAAGCTTACTCAAGCAAGGTGTTGTACCCCAAGAGTACGCAGCATTTTACAATATTCACCATTCCCCAGGGGTGTTCGAGACGTTGCAGTATGGAGTCATGGCCAGGAAAACGATTGATTAAATTAATGAAGGTAAATTAATTTTGTCTCTCCCAAAATTTGATTTATTGGCAAAGCGCTTTCCGGTTAGTAATGCAGTTTTACCATCATGTGTGCCCTTATAGAAAAAGAACGAGTTCGGAGCTACAGACAATAATGAAGATTTTTAAGCAGTCAAGTAAGTTCAATAATATGTTAAATAATAGGTTCTACACTGTGTTCCATGTCCAATTTGAACACCTCGAATCCGGCCCAAGGTGCTATGCCCATATATATTTTATTATACAAGGAATAAATTGAAAACTGGTTCAAGAATGAGAAAATTTTTTTTGGAATATTTTTATAAAGGTTACAGACCATAAAATTAGTAAATATTAAAAGACATTGAGCTTCATTACTAGAGTGATGCACGTATCAAAACTTTACTTCGAGTTTTCTAAGAGTAGTCAGTAAGGGACATAGCACATTTGTGCACTAAGGTATGTTCGAAATCTTGACTGAATATTGTTTCCAGAAAATCCTCGTCAGGATAACCATAAAGATATTTTCTATCGTTTTGTGCCATATATTACTATGCTGTAAGATGTATGCATGTAGAAGAATACTGCACTCATAACTCTACATTCGAACACTTTATGATAAACCTCTAAATAAAATAATGAACTGAAATAAGCTGTATGTGTTGGTTCGCGTGTAGCTTATGATTATTCAAATTTCCAGTTTTGCCTTCGGTCGCTCGTAATCAAGTCCTTCGTAATGACAACGCGCATGAATTTTTGAGCAAGATATTTCAAAGGTCCGATTTTTTGAATAAAATTCCACTCAAGGAGGTGTCTGAAGTTTGCATTGTTGCAAATGCAAGGTCTCCATTTTTTCACTTCTTTTCAATTATTTCAAATTTGAAATGTTTTTATTAAACTTTGTTCGCATTTAAAATTTTTTTTTTGCACTTCAATAGCCTTTTTCTTTCTTTCTAAAAACAACAAGTGGAAAGATATGTCAGCGTTGCGTTTGCAACGATGCAAACTGCATATTTCTTTTTTCAATGGAGATTTTTTGAAATATTCGAACTCATGAAATATATTTTTCTGACACTCCTGCTCCAACTTCAAATACTTCGAAAACACATAGACGATATGAAGAACTGCTTATAAACTCCGATAATTGAATTAATCAATAGTTTCAGGGCAGATGCAATAACTGTTTCTTCAATAAAAAGATGGCTTTTCATCCCGATGAGTACAATTTCGACATGATTGACGCAAATCATGTTGGGCCGGGTTACTATCCTTTCGGAACAATGCCTTGTATCATTATGCATTGTGTTTCATGATCAATAATTTTTGAAACATTCGTTTTAATTCGGGAAAAAATCATCCAAAGGACTTCATGAGAGCAGTTCATCATGTGTTCATTCTTACCACGACTACAAAGTATCCAACAATGTTCGGTTGATTGCCAGATTGTTCAGTTGAAATTTAGTTTATTTGATCAACAGGTACTTGATATGAAATCGAGAAAATTTGCAATCAACTAACAATGCAGCAGTTCAAATCTAGAGTCATTATCAACATCGTTCATTTTAAACATTAGAATATACTCGACTATTCAATTATCTATCGCAACACATGACTTGTGAGAAATTTTATCACATATGCTAACAATAAAGATAGCACAAAACCATTGTTACGTGAGTCATATGGCAGTATATCTTTTTTTTTCGCAAATTAAATTACCTAATAAGATACTCGAATGCCTTCAGCGCTAGAAAACTGTGTCACGCGTACTCGTATCATATGTCACTTAGTCATACATACGCGTATAAATTGAGCATTCCATACGTGCTCCTACCTGGTATTGGCGATCTCGTAATGCACAATTATAGTATTGCTCACCTTTTTCCGATAACTGTCCGCTTTTGTTGGTTCATAATCTTCCACAAATTCGTCATACATGAATTGTAAGGTCAACGCCGATTTGCCCACACCTCCGCTGCCGACCATTATCACTTTGTGGAGGGCTGGCCCCGTAGTCGGTTTTTTACTCATCCTTGTGTTGACGTCGTTCCTTCAGCGGCAGAATGAAACGTCAAGTCCTTTTATCAATCCACGATTACAACAATCTGAAATGAATAAATAAAAGATTTAATCAATCATCCACCAATTAGATAAGGCTAATTAATTTTTTTTATTGGAATGCAAAGTGAGAAGGAATTTGTTTGTTTTTATATATAAAAAATTTCTAAATTATGGTACCCATGTGTGTACCAAAGTGTTTCGTTCTCATTCTCTACTAAGATTAATTATCCCCTCGCTTATCAGATTAAATGTGAAGGGTTTTGCAGACATAATTTTAGCCATTGGGATAGCTCGGAAGGCTCTCTATGATGGATTTCGGTAATCTACATCATCATTTATCATCTTTTGTATGCTTTTGTTGGATATCATTCCATTCATCTTCGACATCCAAATAGTATAAATTCTTAATCGAAACACATATTGCTTTTTCGTTTTAATATACAATCATCAATTATAACCAATCCATCTGGTAAGCAAAGGACATATTTTTCACTCCAAGATACTTCAGTCAGAGATACTTTGTCCGTTTTTACTATCATTTCGACGAACATGCATTAATGTGGAGGCGGAAAATAAATGAACAAATTACATGAACTCTCGGATTTGATGCGGTTAAATAATAGATTAAATTATTTTTAGACATTCATTTTGGTTTGTATCATTGATCGAAAATAATTTCCGTTTATTCAATTATTTTTTTTCTGCTCAGCCTTTCTGGAACGCTGGAACACGGGAGCTGGCAACAAATCCAAAATTTATTTTTAGATACTTTTGACTGCCATTGAGCGAATAAAAGATCGATAATGCGCAAAGATGAGTGTGAGCTTGTACCGTTTTGGCTATTACAGGCCTCCCTGGTATTTTTACTATACGCGTGAATATGGGATTTGCAGTTTAGAGGTTACGCCAGTGCTGAAGTTGTTATTTAATATTAACACTGGCTCGCAAGGGAATTGAAGCGTACAAAACGTGTATGCTCAGTGTTTGCTACAGATGATTTAATGTAATGAAGCGGCTTTTGTGATGGAATTTGTTTCGAGTTGAAATGAACACACACGAAAATGAATTAAGATAGAGGAAGAAACCACAAATAAATTGTAATACATTACAACGGGAAAGTAAACAATAGGAGATGGGCCCAGAACTCAACATGGTGCGATTACAATTACATTGTAACCGCATAACCGAAATCTCAAAAACTAGAAAAAAAAACTATACGCAATTTATCAGAATGACTCTTTGAAAAACGCAGAAAAATCTTTGAAAGCCAGCCCATAATATTCTTATAGGAATTATACCGCTCTAAGTAGTACCCAAAATAATCAAGAACATTTTTTGAATTATTCTTTCGATCAAACTTTCGACCCTTTTCCTCCTATATTTCACTGACGAGTGATCAAATGTACCTTGTACGTTTTAACATAAATTATTAGTAGATTGTTCGCTTTGTTCATCACCTGGAGGGTGTGGTTCATCACTGTATCGCATTAAACTTTCTGCTTTTAAACTTTCATATCATAAAAATCTTTTTTTGGAGGCGAAGGGCTTTAACTTGGCAACACTTTTGAATGCTAAGTATTGTCTGACAGCTGTCATGCATTTTATGGTTGATTTGGTTTCCAATTTTATTTTGCTAGTAGATTGACGCTTAAGCAACATCTGCAAATTGTACAGGTTTATTTCGAAAAAAAACTCACTTCGTCAATTTTAAGGCCGACATAAGCGTCTATTAGGCCAATTAATTTGATTAACCATAGAAGTCGCAGTCGAATGACTAACGGTAACGCCCAGCATTCTGAGTATGGGCATAAGAACCCATTGCTGCCGATTCTGAATTTCATAAGAAAATTTGGTTAAGCGAGCAGGCTCATTTCTGGTTTAGTGGTTACATCAATAAACAGAACTGCCGCATTTGAACTAATGAGCAACCGCAGGCGATTGTCTAAACATTGTTACATCCGGAGAAAGTCATCGTTTGGTGTGCTTTATGGGCTGTCCATATGTCATTATGCTTAGTTCATAGGTCTTCAAAAATGTTGCCGGAAATCACATTACAGTCAATGGTGACGGCTAGAGAGCTATGATCAATGACTTCCTTCTTCTGGAACTGACCCGCCGTTATGTAGGGGACCTTTGGTTTCAACAGGATGTCGCGACATGCTTTACAGCTCAAATCCGAAAGGCTTGACTATTTGGAAGACAACATTTTCCGCGTTATTGGCGAGATACGGCCTCAATTACTGGTTAGAGTTTAAAAATTATCTTTCCAATAAAACCGATTTTATGACAATCAAAATAATCTAACTGTATTTTATTTCATTTCAAAGTTTTATATATTTACAAATCACCCTTTATATATATTATAATCGCATGAGTATAGAATGCATGAGTATAGAATTCGGAAAGGAGATGGAGTTTGATTTCTCTTGTACGAATTTTCATGAAACATACATGTTTGAATAGCCTCGATGAAACATACATGTTTGAATTGGTTTTACGTCAGATAATTGAGATGACCCTTCGTAAACATCGAGCTAAACCTAAACCGACCTAAATCTTTTTTAAGGTGAGCGTTGCCAAATTCCTCAGTTCATTGTACTGTTTGAGTTGCGGCTTCAGTGGCATGTTATCTGCATTTAAGAGTACCGCAATGTTTTCCAACGTTATTTTTTTTTTGGCATGATGAAATCTTCACGAAAATTAACACCCAAACCAGTCCAAAAGCTACAACAGTCCAAACACAACATCAAATATCTCTCATTTTTCAGAAAAGCTCGTTGCTTTAGCGGAAAACTTAGGTGCTCGCCTGTGTATTGACGGTCATAATGAGCACACTACTCCGCGCAAGAGAGTCCCTTGCAGATTTTAACCAATAATATGAGCGCGCTGCCCGATTTGGTTGGACTTCCTTCATCAGGAATTCCCTTTTCCATTCATGCTCGGGGCAGTTCGTTCGCCGCAGGGCTGCGATTGATAATAATTATGTCTGCCAAAACGACATTGACCAAATTTTTGCGAGCTTCTAATTGATATCTGACTTTTACAGAAATATATCTATATATATATTCTATATTCTATACTAACTATAAAATGGATGTAGTTTGACAACAGACAACTTCGATCTTTTCCTGCGCGTTGACTTTCATAACGTGTGGATTTTCCGCTCTACAGTGTCCGCCGAATGATTCTATAGCTCAAATTTTTAAACATGAGGGGTTGGTCACTCTATTTCTATCTTTCAGTTACCGTTATTTTCTTGGAATTTTCCAATAAATATTGCATGTATTTTAAGCGTTCCTTCTTGTCCTGCCTAGCTTCAATATTATTTACTTAGATGTTAGAATTATCACTTCTATTATAGGGGCACGGAAATTAACGTCGCTTTCTTACATAAAATTCAAACAAAAAAATGTTTAACAAGTATTTTTTCTCAATAATATAATCACCCTCGTTATCGAAAACCTTCTGACCATATTTTTAATCCCGGATCGATAAAAATCGATTAATTTTAGAGTGGGTCGAGATGGCAAATTGGACACCACCCCAATTTTCATATTTTTGACCACTAAGAAAATGTTTGAATAAAGTTTATCAAACCTTTAAGTTAAATTATACAAAAAAACGTTTAGAAAATAAAAAAAATTTTGCGTTTGCAATGGTGCAAATTTCGGCAAAAGCCGGATACTTTTAGATTGAAGATTGGTTCACTCGATCAAGTTACTCGTAATAAAGATCTGCATCAAGAATTTATCCAGCACTTCAGGTCCAGCACGACTATTTTCGGCAGGGGATTCGTATGCTATCCGAAAAAAAAGTAGCCTGCGATGGTCAAAATTTTGAAACATATATTGGATAATCTAAAAAGTATTGAGCCTTTTTTGTCACTAGATGGTGGTCGTTGTCATATATCGGGCAATACTAATCAGATTGAGTCAAACTGACATGCGTTTGAAAGATGACATTCCAGTCTACAATTTTCATATGGACAATTTTGTGTTCCGTAATTCGTGTCAAAAGTTGTATTCATATAAAAATGAGTGAAATTTCTGAAAAAATCCGTTATATTTTACAATATCACTTCAAGGTGAGAACGCATTGCAGGCTCGTGAAAAAATTTGTGGTGTCTACGGTCAAGATACTTTATCAAAAGCCACAGCCAAAAGATGGTTCGCTCGCTTTCGTTCAGGAAAATTTGACGTCAAAGATGTACCTCGCTCAGGTCGACAAATCACTGAAAAAGTCGATTAAATTTTGAAAAAATTGAAGAAGACCGACACATAAGCAGCCATGACATTGCTAAGGAACTGAATATCCATCACCAAACAGTTTTGAACCATTTGCGTAAGGCTGAATACACAAAGAAGCTCACCGTTTGGGTACAGCATGAATTAACACAAAACAATTTGATCGACCGAATTTCCATTTGCGAAACTCTAATAAAACGTAACGAAATCTAGCAATTTTTGAAGCAAATCATTACGGGCAATCAAAAATGGGTAAGATACGAGAATGTCGTTCGTAAAAGATCATGGTCAAAACAGGGGAATGATCACAAACGACTTCAAAGCCAGGGTTGACACCAAATAAGGTTATGCTGTGTGCATGGTGGGATTGGAAGCGAATTGTTTATCATGAGGTGCTAGAACCTGGCCAAACGCTCAATTTGGCAATAAAACCGGACAGAATTGTACAATAGGAAGGGCGTTGTCTTCCGTCATGACAATGCCAGACCACACACATTTTTGATGACCCGGCAAAAATTGACAGAGCTTGGCTGAGAAGCTTTGATGCATCCACCATATAGTCCAGACCTTGCACCATCGCACTACCGTTTGTTTCGGACTGTGAAAAACTTCCTTAATGAAAAGAAATTCACTTCAAAAAGGGACTGTGGAAATCACTAGGTCAAGTTTTTCACCGATAAACCACAGAAGTTCTACACAGATGGAATAATGGCTCTACCCAAAAAATGGCAAAAGGTCATAGATAATAATGGACAATATGTACTTAAATAAAATCCATTTTAAATAAAAGAAACGTTCAATCGGAAAATGACAAAGAAAGGCTCAATACTTTTTAGACTTACCAATATAAATAAACATATTTTTCACGATAGCGACGTAAATCTTGGGGGAAAAAGGCGGTTTTAAATATATTTACCAAGAAAACCTTTAATCCCTTTCAGGATCAGGCGCATTTCATGTGATGAGTTTAATTCAGATAATATATTAACAACTCCATCGCCGCAGCCCGATAACACAATGATGAAATAGGTGTCTGAAGTTTGCATGGTTATAAACGAAACGGTCTTGAATTTTTCCAATGTTTTATATTTGTCGATCATTGGACTGAAATGGAAAACTTGTAGATTGCAAATAATTCAAAATTCAGAAAAAATTAACAAACATTTCTGCCTAACCATACGGGTGATTCAAAAAGTAAAACGGTTCAGGACAATGGCGTTTGCAACAATGCTATCTTCAGACACCTTGTTATAATTCAGTTGAATGTTTTTTTAAATGCTTTTTATAAACATTTTGATACTATTGAGTGTTACACATCGATAAAGCGTGGAAACATAGAATATTACACTGGCTGGTTTTTGTAATCAAACGAATCGATAGATCACCGATGGTCCTTGCGGAAATTTGAGAGCAAAAAGCCACAATTGTTCGTTTTTGGTCTGAAGGGTACGTTCCATTGCCATTCTCCAAAGACTTCACGTTTGCAACTCTTGTGCGTGCTCAGCTTTGATTGTCGAAAGGAGATTAAAAGAAATGGATAATCACAGTTTCACTGCATATTATAGGAACTGTATTAGCTTGGCGTGAAAATTTTGCCAAAACTAAGAAACAAGGAAAGCTAGAACTCAAAAATGTTACGAACAATACAAACAATTATCGTACCAACATATTATTACGTATACGTTATGCATACGTCGAAAAATGTACATGTCATTGTCCGTATTATAATAAAAATATGACCGTGACCATGTGGCGAATTCCACATTATTTAAGTTTTGCTATAAAACCATCGTTTTGGATTAAAGACTTTTGTAAATGATTCAACGCCCACTAAAATATACACAAATTTATATCATAGAACAGAAACAGGAGCGCGTGCGAATTTCGCTACGAGTTGCCAACACAAAACCATCGAGCGGGAGCTTCTTCTTATTTTTGCTACGTGAAATAAATTAAGATTAGAATGATTTATGGTTAAAAAATTATTATGCTACATCTGCGAGAAATAATAGGGGTGAAGTCTTTTAACTCAAATTTTTTCGTCATCCTTGTTGGAACTCGAAGAATTTCCTTTATACTAAAAATAATAAGATTCAGATTAAAGAGCTTTCTTTTTCTGCAGACTAATGGAATGTGTTATAAAAGAGCATTTTAAAGTGTCTGGAACGATAAGAACACGAAAGGAAACAAAAAAAAACATCTCTACAAAAGATCTTAAAATTTTATCAGTGGAGCTGTCTTTTCAAATACTCACAAATTTACCTGAAACAAATTTACTTTATATATTCACGTCGACCCATTTTATTGTGGAAAAAGCAAATTGCATTTCAAATTACTTTCCATTGTATTCGGAATTCATTTCCATTCTCTTTCTATTTAATGTTGAAAGTCTAGGTCACATGCCAGATTTATATTGAAGATTTTTTTCTTATTTTATTTATTTTTATGCGTTCTGGGCGGTTCAATGGACTGGATTAAAGCTGTTGATTATGTTCGTTGGGAATTTATGTCCGTTGATGAATTTATGCTTTGAGTTTCACAGCGAATAAAATTTTCATAACTTGTCAGGTTTGTAAATAGAAATTTGACAAAAGTCATAAAATTTGCATGTTGGAAGAAAAGGAGGAGTACGATAACTGATGCCAACACTAGGCGAAATATCGCCACTGGTGAAATCAAGTTCATTATCAAAACCGTGTCAAACCGATTCCATGCAAGTGGCCTACATTCAAATTGCCACTTGGTGGAGTATGGGCGTATCTTTACTTTAGCTTGATATATATGCTGTCTAAGATTGATGTGAAATGTATTTGTTAAGAGAGTGAAACATAAAAATGTACAATTTTGTAAGAGTTATTACAAGTCATATGCTTTCATAAATATTACCAGCAGAATGTTGTTTTCATTGAACTTGTATTTGCTGAAAATAAAATATAGGTTAACAAAACATGAAGGAAATCTTAAGAACCGGTATATAATTTTCTTTTTCTTGTAAATTATTCTCATAAAACATCTTATAAATTTATGCTAGAATATTAACATTCCGGCACTTTTTGGCTCTCGAAAATCCAAATGTAAGCCTTGAATGTGAATTTTGGGGATACGGACGGAGAAAAGGGGAATAGGGTATTACTAATATCAAAATTTAAGTGATTTAACATATAATGAAAAGAAGAGAGTCGACTCCTTTTCATTTGGAAGAACAATTGTGTACCGCGAAAATTTTCCGCTTTCTAACAATCAAAAAAAATTTTCATTCCGATAATTGTGTCTTTTATCAATATCTTTTTATCGAGGTGTGAAATGTGAAACCATTTTTTCATAAGTCTTGTAATAACGCGGGAGTATATTTGAAAATGTTTCTGTAAAGAATTTGTAAAAAAGGGATATTAAATTTTAAATTTTTAAAAGAAAAAGGACGGATAAGTATGGTAAAACGGCCCTCACCAAGGTTTTAATAAACCTTGTTTTAATAAACCTCACCAATGTTTTAATATCGACTAGAAGTACAAACGCGATCTTAGAATACAGTAGGCATAACTTTTATTCCAAAAAATATATCTGAAATGACGAAAAATTACATAAGTTACAAAAGTGAAACCAACGCCAGACTTTAGGTAACTTTACAATGGGTTTTATATTTCTTTTTTTTTCTTAGATTTTTGAGAACAATTTGACATATAAAAAAATTCAGCTTTTTTTCTTTCACTTTTGAGCAATTATTTTTATTGTTAGAAGTATTTATCTACAGTGCCGAGAAAAAGTGATGCAAAAATGTGCAAATACACTGAATTTCAACTTTGATAACCAAATTCCAGCTTCTCAAAAGTAATATCCGCAAAATTGATGGTTCATAACATTGTTCTATGTGTTCAAGACGATATTTAAGCATGGTTTCCCCAAAAACCTGTTTTTAAAAGTTTGTATGTACTGCCAAATGAAATTTTAAGGCGAAGTAAACCGAGAAAAAGTGATGCAATTATTCCTTTTTAATGTAAATGCGTCATTTTCCTGGCAATCGCAGTCTGTCTTCAGAAGTTTTCGTCATTAGAAATACATTTTTGAGCTAGTTAGAGAAAAAACACTCGTGAAGAAAAGTAATTTATAAATATTTAGGTAAAATGTTCCATGAATATAATTGTTTAATCAATTTCCAGCCCTTCAAGATGAGGAAAGAAACCACCTTAGAAGAAAGGAAAATTATTTGGCGGCTCCATAATCAGACCGTACCACACAAGGAGATTGCGTCTATTGTCAACAGACCCATTTCAACAGTTTGGAGGATTGTAGACAGGTTCTGCAAGACCAAAACTTTGGATAACAAAAAGCGCTCCGGAAGGGAAAAAGTGCTATCTGAACGTGATATGCGAATAATCGAACGTGAAGTCAAGAGGGATCCTTTTATACCAGCAACGAAAATAACCGCAACATTAAAATCAGTATATAAAAAAGATGTTAGCGTTCATACAGTGCGAAACTACTTGAGAGAATCAGGTTACCGGTGTTGTGTTCCGCGAAAAAAATTTTTTTGTACAAATATATGGATAAATCGTAAAAAAAGATTGAATTTCGCCGAAGAACATATAAATAAGGATCTCGACTTTTGGAAACGCGTCTTATTTACGGACGAAAGTAAGTTTAATGTGATTTCTCACGATGGACGAGCAAAAGTGCGTAGAGAGCCGTGTACGGAATTAGACACGAAAAATATGATAGGAACAGTTAAGCATGGTGGTGGCTCTATTTTGGTGTGGGGATGTATGGGGTACAATGGCGTTGGTGAACTTCATATTATAGAACAAAAAACGATGGATCACAAAGTCTACATCGACATTTTAAAGAATAGACTTTTTCCTAGTGTGCAAAAGCTGAACTTAGGAACGGACTACATATTTATGCAGGACAACGATCCAAAACATACCGCCCATCAAACTCGAATGTGGATGCTTTACAATATTCCGAATTGTTTAAAATGGCCTCCACAATCACCTGATCTCAATCCAATAGAGCATGTTTGGGAAGAACTGTCACGTCGACTAGCAGCACATAATATTCGCAGTAAGTCCGTGCTTAAGGAAAGAATAATAGAAGAATGGAGCAACATCACTCAAGAATTGTGCGAATTTGGTTTCTTCAATGCCAAGAAGGCTGCAAGCGGTCATTGATAGGAAAGGAAATCCTACCAAATATTAAAAACCATTGATTTTACTAGGATACCTACCACAGTTGAAAGAAGATGATCATGATTTGATTTTTTGCATCACTTTTTCTCGGTAGCCAGAAGCTAATTGATTTATTTTTTTACTTTTTTCTTATAAAATAGTTATTTGTTGCGTTGTTTTTTGTTGTTCCATGGATTCTTAGAAATAAATAAATGGTAAAAATAAAAACCAAAGGAATTTTCACTGACTAGTTTTGCCAATATGAAAAGCTTTATACAAAAAATTGCTCAAATATTTGTTTTTGCATCACTTTTTCTCGGCACCGTATGTTCTAAATGAAACTTTTTTAGCTATGTGCAGACAGACAATGTTAAGAAACTTAGAAATACAAAAACGGGCGAGAAAAGGACATTTCGAATAGCAAAAAGGCTGATATTTGTGGGCTAATTGACAGCGGTAACTACTCATTTTGAAAAATAATGAAAATCGACGTAACTTCTCACCTAACTGTATCCAGGATTGCCAAAAAAAAACCACAAGAATATTTTAGAACGAACTTCGTGGACTTCTAACAGACGGGGAAACTGCTGCAGAAAACTCAGATGGGCAGATCCTTTAGTTTTTTTTTTTTGAAAAAATTACAAGGCAAAAGTTGAAAACGATCAAAGAAAAATCATCGAAGCATAACTTTGCGATATTGTTGAGAAAGTTGCAGAGACAGTTGCACGGAAGCGGCTCGTCGACAGCCAAAAAACCCAAAATTAAACTCCAGGAAGAACATAACTTGGAATGGCTAATGTGGATAGCAGCAATAAGACAGCTTGCTTGGGAAATGTGAATATAAAATAGGAAATAAATAAATGTTGTCTTTTAGTGCTCTTTTTTTGGGTTCACTTTAGTGGCGAGTGACAGTTAAAAACTCTTATAGAAACTGTCCAGCTTTTAAGAAAAACCCTCACGAACGATTCAGCGACGATTGCGTACTAAAAACTATGACACTTCCAGCAACGATGAATCATTTGGTAGTGTGATTCGAGTGAAGGGACTGCGACCCATTTGTTTCGTCAATGGGAAAACTATGGACGCAAAATAGTATCAGGATAACCTGAAAAGTCTTCAAATTGTTTGAATATTGATCGGCAAAGAATACCGTGGCTTATATGAAATCAAAAATACTAGATGTTCTGCAGTTTGATCGTTACAAATGCAACGCTGTAAAATTTTTAAGTTTTCGTTTTCAGTAGATGTTTAAACTAAAATAAAGATCTAGTAGAATGTAAAAAAAAATAAAAAATACGAATAAAATTTGCCAAAACTCCAAGTCAAATTATCGAAAAAACATTCAAAAATTGAAAAAATGGAGCCGTTGCGTTTCCAACTTTGTAATCGGCAGACACCAAAAATACTGGAGGTTTGGTAAAACGATGAGAGCATCAAAACAATAATACGATAATGCGTTTGGGGGATGCCTTAAAGAGTTCGTACTGTTACTGCAGCATAGGGTGGAAACACCAACTATTAGATCTATAATAAAATAAAACACCAGGTATCAATAAATTTTGAAATTTGACGGTTCTTTTTGATTGTAGCGGGAATTGAAAAAAAGTCCTGAAATTGAGGTGTTTGTAATTTGACGGCCAGGAGATGTATACAAAAACATTTTTTTCAAAGTTTCAATCTTGCACCAACATTCCTCTCATGCAGTTATTATGAATAATAGTGTTTACATACGAACATAACGAATAAAATTCTTGATTGTAATTCGCAGACAACATAAAAAAATATTATTTATTTGTGTTTTTATACCTTTTTATATTATATATATGTTTATTAATTTATAATAATTTACTACAACATAACATAAATGTTATGCTACGTAAGCATTTACGTAAGCATATTTTTTCTTATATCTCAAGTTCAATGCGGAAGCCCGATGCGGAACGTACATGAATTGTGTTTATACCAGAAGTCCATATTCAAATACATAAAATTTAAAAGTTGACCCAATCTTTTGGTGTTTTAAAGGCTTTGAAGCAAACCCCGGAAAAACGGATCAGTTAAAAAAAAATTCATAGATAAAATTTTACTCAAGAAAGAAATCTTGAATTCCACCCGCAGAAAAGTTAAAATAAATATCAAACGTCAACCTCCTACAGACAACTCTATAAAACACGATATATTGTATTATAGTTTGATTTTTTATCTCTCTAAATTTATAAAAAAAGAAAAATGTTATTGAAATTATCCTTCTCGGAAAAAGGCCAAAGGTCACAGCTTTAAAGAATGTTTGATGTATCTTTGAAGAAATATCATTTTCGAAATTAATATCTGAAAATAAGTCCAAGAATTGAATTCGTTATTAGAGTGTTCAACTCTGATTGAAAAAAAAATTTTTGAAAACAAAGCGTTAGTAGTTTTTTTGGATATTCTTGGAGAAAGAGTGTTCAGCAAATTTTCATGGAATTCAAACAAGCTTAGGACAGAGGGCGAACCCACTGTTTCATACATAACATGCTTCATGTTGTCATCCCAGTAAAATGAATCCGTCTGACAAAAATAACATTAACGACATTACGAGCTCGAACAAAGAACCCAATTAATAATGATCCTTGACGAAAATGTTGGTCGAAACCAAGGAGATGGGCTGGACCCGCTGTTGTTAAATCTGGCTTTGAAATACGCGATAAGGAAACCTCTAATTAATCCAAGATGTTCTCTATAAGACAAACCTAATCGTAGTCATTGCAGATGATGATTTACATTCTATTACGCACTTCTCTGTGTCTAAGCTCATGAAATCTTGGTAATCTACTAAAAAGAAGCAGGTGAGGAGAAAGCAACGGATTATTTCGTATTTCGTATTTGGTAAGACGGCAGTAATCGACAGAAGTTTATAGCAAAATCCAGCTCGGGTATACGACTCTATTTTCAGTTTTGTCAATTCCTAATCCCCGCTGCATACACAGGAGAACAAAGTTCCACATGTAAAGAGCGGTGATGCAGTCTACGCTATGCTTCGGGACGTGCTTTTGGCTCGAACTAAGTAAATGCAGTCAAACGACATGTCTAAACCCATTTATGCCCGGTGGTTCGAAATCGCACGAGCGGAGATATCTAGTAGTCGAAAGGGGTTAACAGGTGTCGACTACTAGACACCTTAGCTGGTGCGGTTTCGAACCACCGGGCATAAATGGGTTAATACGCTTTATAGCAGTAAAACATGAATAGTTGGTCATTCAGAATAAGATACAACGACGAGCAGTACATATTTTTTGATAATCAAAAGGGCTCTAAGATTGTAAACTGCGGACGTTGCAATAGGCTGGGTTTATCAAGATATGAACGAAGGGCGGATACAACCCGCGACAATACTATAGGACATGCCACACTTTTAATGATTTAAAGTGAAACTGAGTTTGAACAAGAAAACTGAGTACATTTAGAGAATACACTGAGAATTATGCGTTCAACGAATTTCACGCGCCACTGTAGTTGCCAAATAGCAAAACAAATAACGACGTCCTAAACAATAACAAATACATGGACCATTCTCAATGGAGAAAAAAGCAA
Source organism: Stratiomys singularior (assembly GCA_954870665.1). NCBI lineage: Eukaryota > Metazoa > Arthropoda > Insecta > Diptera > Stratiomyidae > Stratiomys > Stratiomys singularior. The sequence goes on along the minus strand of OX940877.1, from coordinate 107,995,954 downwards.
TAAAATGCATTCAGAACAGCAATAATGCAAATCCAAGTGATTTAGTTTACGAACTCGAGGACGATATGCTTTGATAGTTTGGACAAGAGGCTACAGAAGGCGGAGACAAAGGTCAGTAATTGTCAAGTTGGCGTCGACGAAAGTTTCCGAATAAGAGTAAACTTTAATTGCTCGGGAATAAAAAGCCTTGAAAGTATAAAAAAATGTAAATTTAAACGTGGTAGATTTAAAACGAATTTAGAAGTGATTGACAATGTAGTGAAGTTTTACTCGACATTAGTCCAGTCTTTTAAAATAAAATTTAAGGAAATTTTTTTATTTATTAGTAGTTTAAATTGAAAGAAGTTTAATAAGTTAAAGGCAGCGAACTGGATAAGCACAACGTTATGAATCAAATGATTGACCTCCGGTTATAACTTTTCAATGTCCCTGGAATTTTTAATGGTGGTGCGTTTAAGAGATGCGTCAGAAGTATAAGATATTAACTTGTTCAAAGTGTAGTTAATTAAAAAAAAATTGAGAGCAGTTTAATCCGTTTTAATGTTGTTGTTTTTTTAACGAAATTTTGAGAAGAAATAAAATATGCCGCGAGACAAGAAATTAAGGGAATCAGAAACGAAGTTAGTAACCGAGCTAAGGGATGGAATGTATTCTAGAAGGTGCGCGTATACTGAAAAGGAAGCGAACCGCGATCTCAAATTATTTGAAGGATCTCGGTCAATATAATGAGATGCACCGGGGGGTTAACCGCAAGCAGTCACCGTGCCATTCAGTGAGTCACACAAATTCAGCCGCAATGACACGGGGGACCAGCGCACAGGCGGGTGTACAGACAAATTAATGAAATGCTCAACGTATGTTGCGTTTTCAGCGGAAGAAGTTGACATGTAAGCCACCATTGACGCAGACACATAAGGACGCTCGATTACTATTAGCACGAGAGCACATTTAACGGACGAACAAATGGTGGAGAGTTCTTTTCTCTAACCAAAAACAATTTAGACGGCCCTGATTTGCGGTGTTATTTCCACAATTTGCGGAAGCATCCTTAAATTTTAAGCAATCGACAAATGGGCGGCGGTGGATTTACGATATGGGCAAGAATCGGATTTAAATGTGAAACGGATATGGTGTTCGAGGACAAGCGATTGGTCGGTAGTAACTATATTACACTAACCCACGAGCATCTCACGTGTCACGCTCCGAAAATTTCTGGTGGAATTGTCAAGAAGATAATGCATCAGTTCATAACGCCCGTATCGTATGCCGATATTTCAAAGAGCAAAACCTGAACATTATTTTTGGCCAGCAGTTTCTCCGGATTTAAACATAATTGAAAACGGGTGAGGGAAGTTGGCAGCTTCGGTTTACGAACATAGACGGCAGTTGGCGACAGTAGATAGCGAAAGATGCGAAAAGACCAAAACTTTATAAGAAATTTATATTTTCCTCGCATAACAGGATGTGTGAGATGCAAGGACTGAAACCAGTCTACCAAAACCTTGGAAATCGGAGGATTGCTATTTGAGGATTTTAACTGGAGGACGCAATCCATGGATTGAGAAAGTTGGAGGCATGACTTTCAGACGGTGAAGGGGCTGTGGTCTGACGAGAACAAAGTTTGGAGTCCATTCTAGGTAATTCTTCGGATACAACCAACTGCTTTTCTCTAGATACTAACTAAACTTTTGAACATAATGAAAGAAGTTTTCCTTAAGCGTTTCATCATTGTTGCATTACGAGCAGTAAAGGTTAAAAGGTGTCAAGTGTTAAAGGTTGACTCATAAGCTCCTGCACTCTTTTACTTTTTCTCCAGAATATTTTATTGAGGACACAGCTGGGAAGTTTTTTTTCCAGTCACAATCATAAAGTCACAACAGTCATGTTCTAGGTGATGTTATATAACAAATATGTTAAAAAAGATAACTTAACTTTCAATAATGTAATTTGAAGGTGTTAATCTGGGGCGGTAGAAACTCAACATCTTACTGGTAGTTTTTAGTTTAAAACCTTTCCAGGAGATAAATAGCGAATTTTTTTATGAATTTCAGGTATTAACAACATAAAAAAGTCATTAATTTATATAAAGTATGTTGAAGTCACAGCTTGATGAATCTTATCACGTTATAATCATTTTAATAATTAAAGTGATTGTTTAAGACGGGTTTTAAGTCGATGGGATTTCTAAATAACCGATAAAAACTTGATAGCTAGCCAGGCGACTTTCCTGAATGAATCATAATGACTTAATCTATAGTTATTCATTCAAAGAAACTTGGAAACAGAAAACTATATAAAATGAGCGACTCGCTGACGTTAACAACTTTGATTTTGTCCACATTTCCTCGTAGATTGGTGAAAGTTTGTATTTTCCGATTGGTTTGATGAAATTATTCACAACTGGCAGAAGCACATCAATCATTTTAAAACTGCAGTTTCACTATGTCACACATTGTTTTGTGAAAGGACTTTTTTTACAAGATACTTTGTGTTAGATATAAGATGATAATTTTTAAGATAGTTGTTTACCATACACTTCTCATTGATAACCGCATTAATATCGTGTTTCGTCTGCTGTCGATATAACAGATTTCGTAATGACGGATACATAATCCTGTAGCCACCAAGTTAAACCAACCAAGTTGTTCCCCCTTTAATGATTCAGAATCTCTCAAGTCATTTATAAATTATTTTGCATACAGATTGACGCAACACTTTCGACGAAACCAAACAAAGTTGCCAATGAAATTGATAGAGATACAAATCGCAGATAATATTAGCATAAGTTTCAGATATTTCTAGGTGAGATATTTAGTAAGCCAGTAAAATCAAAAGTGAGTTAGGAAATGATTGCGGATTTGAGCAAAATGGATTAGAGAAGAAAAGATTTTCTGGGTTTTTATTTCTATTGAGAATTTAAGCAGAATTTTTTCTAACAAAAAGTATTATCATTGATCATCTTAAGTAGCAAAATTTTTCACTTTCTCGATCAATGAGCTTGCAGGTATTTCGTTTCCCTGATGAGCGTTCAGCGTATTTTGCTGGTTATAAAAATAGATCAAACTTTCACCTTTCGCAGATTTGTTTAGAAGTTTTATTTTTCTTTCTAACACGATTATACTTTCCACACTTTACTCGATTGGCTTTTTCCGGTTTTTCTTTTTCGTCGAGTGATCTAATTTCAGTGCCAAAAGAATAACAGTTTGCTTTTATTTTAGGAAGCATAATCAGGAAATTAATTGCTGTTTTTCATGGACTCTTTTCTAGGGCATCATCAGCTCCATCGTTGACATCATTCCCAAGCGTATATCTTTCCGGCGAGGAAAATCACATTAGATGACCCACAATTTGACTCTTCATGAGCTTACATTAGATGCAATTACACACACGTTAAGGGCATAAATCCATTGAAATTATGTAGAACTGGGTGTTGCAATTTCACATGATAGTTATTGTTGAGTACGAAGCAGCTAACAATAAAAGAAAAATGCCGACGCATAGGCTGGGCGGCTGACTTGCTACTCAATGCTTCTGGAAAAAGCGCAAGAAGTAGAAGAATGACTTAAGCTGAAATGAATGCATGTGAAGTTACTGAAAACAACGTCATCGTCTCTCTGGCCATCAAGAAAGTGACCTAATATGTAAGTCCAACACAACAAGAAGAGTTATTTTATGTCTTGGCCCGTTCTGTATGGGATAAAGCGTCTTTGGAACAGTTTATCGAGTAGGATGTCGTAATTATATTTCTTTGTAGCGCTTTGTAATCATTTGCATATGGCCAAATAAAAAAAACCAGTTCGCAAAAAAGGAAATTTCGGGACTACAATCACAAGCATCAGATTTTAAACGTACAAATAAAATGTATTTTTATTGAATTTTGTTTGTGTGAGTTAACACCTTCGCCTTTTCAATATAATATAATGAAATTACTTGAAGAATATTTCTCTTCTTAAATTGTTCTTTGCCAGAAATGATCATATTCAACGCTTTTGTTGCCTTCGAGGCAAGCAGGTTTAAGAATCTTCAATTCATCAGTTTGCCCCAAAATATGTCGAATAGTTAGTATTGTTCAAATTAATTCTAATGCCAAAAATTGAAAACAAGAATTTCGATTGAATTTTACGAATATTAATTGGTAATTTTTGCTTCTCTGGATATTTTTGAAAAATTGCAACGTCTTGTAAGTATTTAGAAAGAAGTCTTGGAAGTCTTTAGACGAAATTCCTGTATTATAAGCTCAGCAATGCATGCTTACTACACACATTAAAGAAAATTGGGAACAATAGTGATCTCTGTGGAATTCCAGCCTGAATATTTCGAAGACTTCAGAGTTGGTGTTCAAGCTCTAAAACGCCTTTTTTTGTAGAACCGACAAAACATTTTGACCATGTAAACAAAATGTAACAGAGACATTTTGCATACAATGATCTGACGTTGAACATACTAATACTAGTCCTGCACATACGGCCTAAGCGCTAGTTCTGAAGCTAACGGAAGCTGAGCTTTCCAGTCAGGTGAAGTAAGCTCAACTGTAGGCAGCATCCTCAAAAAATCCTCAAAACAGTAAGTTTGCATCGTTGCAAACGCAACGCTGTCAAATAATGTGAGAGTTGTTTTGAGTGGATGATTAAACTGAACTGAAAATCTACTAGAAAGAAAACAAAAAATTTGGAATAATTCATTTACTAAAATTCTAATCAAATTATCGAAAAAATTCAAAACGTGGAAAAAAATCGAGATCGTTGCTTTTGCAACCATGCAAACTTCATACACTGCAAATCAGTGCAGCAGAAGTTGGGAATACTTGAAGAAACATGAAATATGTTTGGCGAAACAGATACCGAAAGACGTGAGTCTTCCGAATATCAATAAATAAAAATTTAATTCAAAAAATTTCACAAAATAGCTCCCTGCAGAATAGAAAACACGGAAGAATTCGTGCAGGAGCTGATCCGAAAACAAAGAATGCGTTCCACATCAGTATGTATGGAAACTTTCTCTTTTGAGGGAACAAATATAAGGTTTATCAATCGTGATGTCTTAATAAAAATAAAACTGGACTGGACTCTCTAAAACTAGACAGTATTTGGATCTCAGATAAACTCGAATAAAAGATAAAAGCCGACTCAGTTTAATTATGCATTATAAATAAAAATAGTTATAGCGCCTTATCAGAGAAAGCTAATTGCTCTTAAGGCCTATAGTGAGAGTATTTTGAAATATTTCAAAAATAAAAACAAAATAAGTTTAGAAAAATACTGTCAGACCCCTAGCTTTATCATGAATTTTCCGAAATGAAGTTATTGAAGCTCTTGCAGTTCAAGAGTGAAAGATATCTTGATATAAAGTGCAATCTAGCATTAATAAACTAAAGAATTTAAAAGGAAATAATCAATTTATTGCCAAGTCTTCAAAATTCACTGGTTTCGATAAAAACAAAGGATTATTATAAATAATTTCTGCATTCTATCTACAGAATCAATTTGATCATTGAAGGATTTCTTCAAAATGGATTCATTTTGTCGAATAAATTCCATTTCAATTTCATGTTTATTTTCATCATACATAAACTAATTGGAACTTTATATTTGGTTTTCCGGAGAAAAGCAACCCCCACGCTTTGCTACGTGCAACGATTAATTTTTTTTATTGCTGAACTTACTTGCACAAGACAATAGACGCATCAAGTAAAATTATCAGCTGGTTTTGAATACCTACTTTTCTGTTACTCAAACAAAGCAAATTCGAGGCACCCTTATTGAAACCAAACAAAATTATTATTATTATATTTTGTAACAGCATGGAAAAAGTGAAGATTGCGTCGAATACAATGATTGTGGGAATATTTCGTCGCCACAATGTATTTTCTACAATAGTACTTTCAATGGATAAGAAATGTTTAAATAGTGTTTCATTTCAAATATTTCCTTTGTTAGTTTTAGATGACTCAAAGCATGGATAGGCAATTTGAATAGTTTAAAATGTTTTTAAATTTAAAATACTTCGAATAGTCACGACTTTGGAAGGATGATAATTGCCATATTGCAAAACTGTTTTCAGATGATTACAACAGGCTAAGCATATTAGACTCTCTGGTCTTTACCCGGACAGTTATTTTCGAAATCATACAATTTTATTGCGATTCTCTGAAATTCATAAGAAATTTTGTTTTGAAAATAACGTGGAATTCGTTTAATATGACAGTAAAATTATGTTTTTCATACAGACTCCCTAAATATAAGTTCGATTACTTCGACTTGAAAAATTTATCGGCAAAAAGCTATCTTAAGAAATGTTGACACCTACTTTACCTTTTCTTATAGCTTTATAACTTATCTTAATTTCCTTAAAGAGTGAAACCAAAAATTCAAGCAATACTACGAAAATAATGACTTTTATTTAAGAGATAGCAAAAACAGACACGAAAATTCAGAGACAATCTTTAGATATTTTAATTATAGAAGTTAGCTCCAACAAAGTTTGAAAACATTAACTTGTTTATAGAGAGATGATGCCTTGCAGTGTAAGTACCAAATTTATCTTATTTGAGGATCTTAATTTCAACGACCTTTTTGTACAAACCTTAAAAATTTCGTGAAGCATTAACGGATTGCATTGAATTTTTCGCGACGGTTAGTGGTTAGTCCAATGAAAAATAGTATTCAACAAATCTATCGACTGGGGTACAGCTGCAGAATACTTAGGGTCAGCAAGAAGGAAAGAAACGTGGTGGACATACAAAAAAGTGGTCGACCAACGATACTTTCTGAAGAAGAAAAAAGGAACATGAGTGGGGGCACGAACAGTGACGAAACGGCTGAACAGTTTTGTGGAGGTCACTTAAAATGGTTTAGCGGTAGGGCGAAGGACTTAGCGATAAATTCCATTCACTAACTAGAGCCAAAAAGTCTGTATACAACGCAAGACACTTCAACTTTCCGAGAATTACTTTCGTGACCGGCTGAATTTGGGCTAAAATTTCAAAAATCTCGAATATGCTGATGCCAGTGCTCAGTCCAAACATCCTTTTAACGGATGAGCCGTAGATTCAATCGCGTTTAGTATCCAATCGACAAAACAGTATAGTGAGAACTAGCGATCTCCCAAATATTCTTCTATTACAGACTCCGCAAATAAACTTAAAAATCAGAGTAGTTGGTGCAGTGAGCAGTTGTGGTAAAAGCCAACTTCACTTTGTTCAGTGAAGAACGTCTGAGAATGGAGAATATTCCCTGATTTTGTGCAATGCCTTACGAACTGCCCAAAACTCAGGGACGGAGATTTTAATGCAATCTGGTGTAAGGGCGCATATAACTTTGAAAACTTATGCTGCGATTTACCAGCATTTTTCAAATATGTGGATTGATTGGCCTGGTAATTCTCCTGATTTAACCGCATCGAAACTGTTTAGCCCAAATTCAAGGAGAGTGGCATTGGAAACCGCGGACTCAAAAAAACAATAGCTGAAAAAGTGCATCGGGATGAAATTTCGGTGGACTATCTAAAAAATGTATGTGAGATTCAGAAAACGACTTTTAGATTGTGTAGAAAACGAAGGACATAATTCATAGTAATTATTTATTATTTACCTAATGTGTGTAGTTTATAGTAAAATTATAATATTAAACCAATCTCTTATCTTCCACATTTAATACATGTTATATAATTGTTAGAAACTTTTGCGCCACCCAGAAGATAAATCGTAGTTTGGCAACAATAAAGTTAACTAATGTTAGCTGTTATTGTACTTGGGTGAGTTCTTGAAGTATAAAAACAGGGATCGTCCGCAAAGGCAGCTATTTGACAATGCTCGCTTGTAGGGAGATCGGAGGTATAGATATTGAAAAGGGTAGGGCTCAGACTTGTGCCTTGAGGAACATTAGCAAGGATGCTTCTTACAGTAGAGGTGCTATCTCGGACCTTTACCTTATCTTTACGGACCTCTAGGAAGCTAACAAATTACGTATGTATATTGGAGTTTTGTACTCTAACTTAGAGTACACCAACTTGTAGCTAACTTAGAAAAAATGCTTGAAAAAGTATATCAGTTCTTCTACAGGTGGAAAATAAGCATCAATATTGACAAAACTAAGGCAATATTTTTCAGTAAAAAAACGTAAACGTTCCTTGCTGCCTAATCGACCGATTAACTTTTTAGGACAAGCTTTACCATGGTCCGAAAATCTGCAGTACCTTGCGCTAATGTTGGACAAGAAATTCATGTTCAAAGACCACATTGAACGAATAAGCATTAAAGCATTTAATTCTGTACTTCAACTGTATCCACTACTCAACAGAAGGTCCCAATTGAACATAAAGAATAAGATGATCATTTTAAAGATAGTCATTCAGCCTATAATATTATACGGAGCGCCTACTTGGAGCCAATGCGCAAAATATTTGCAATCAAAGCTTCAAGTCACTCAAAACAGGTACTTAAAAATGGCGCTAAATAAGCCTTTTTATTTCTCATCACGCAAATTTCATGAGCTTGCTAATATTACCCCTATCAATAATCTCCCGCTCTAGCGCAGAGATAATCTCCTCGCTAAGGTAGAACACGCGTCGAATCCGTACATTCAAGCACTCAGGATTTAGATTAATAGATTAACCTGAGAGATCATGCGTCCTCAACTGAGGACGCATATTGATAGTTATTACTAAGATCCAAAATAGTATGTAAATAGGTTTTAACATAGATAGTAGTAGTTTCAATTGAAGTTAGAGTTAAGTTTAAAAGAGGTTTTTGTTGAATTTTCCTCTACTATTATAAATATATCATATGAATAAGAAACATTTGTGGTACAAAAAAAAAAAAAGAATAATGTAGATGCAATGAATACCAAATTCAGAACTCTCACTTTATGTTATTAGTTTAGTCCTGTAAAATTTTTAGAAACAATAAGGAACTTATTAATAATAGAAGAAAAAAATAATAAAATAACTAATGAACTAAACTATTTAATAAACACATTTTAAATAAATAAGAATTGAAACTTTTATTCACTGCAAAACTCTTGATTGCCATACCGAAGGGTATCTTAATTTTAACGAAATTCGAATATAATTATGCAAAAATATGTATTTCGACTAGATATCGATAGATATTTCACAGATCATGATTAAATGCCGATAACTATTCCTATTAATTTTAAAAAATTTATACAATTTATAGTTTAAAAAATGTTTATTAAAATAAAACCTAACATTAGCCCTTGTTTCAGATATCACTGATGGCAGAGATACTTAACTTTGTAAACAAAATGACTTGCTGCCATGCATATGTGAAATCAGATTTCGGGGTTGAAATTATATTTAAGAATGATTCATCTTTTTGACATTTGGTCTTGAAACGAGGTGACCCAATAACAACTTTACGCCTGGACTTTAAATGGACCAACGTGATAATTGCATATCAGAACATTAGATTGTGCATTGAAGTTTGTCCTAATTTAAAAAGTAAATTTAAAAATAAAGCACAACATTTACAATACTTTATCGTTATTAGGATGTTTTTTTGTCACTTTTAGAAGTTTTTTTTCTTCCTCAAAATTAAAAAATGCAAATAACATTCCCATTATATAAATATTTTTCATTTTAGTCAACACCACGGAACTGCACTCATTTAAGCTGTTGTAATGTATGAAATGACAATTAGGCCATGTATGTTGTCACATGAAGTTATATTTTTCCTGCTTTACTTTATATTTATCTTTTTATTTTATAGTACAATCAAAAATTACAACATGAATCTTATGTGAGACAGTGCTGTACTGATAAGACATACAATTTTACTGATATCAGACAAACTTTATTTTTTGTCTGTCGACCTAATAGATGACCCTTTATGTGTTGCTTGTCCCAAAAATTTTTGTTGTTATAATAATATCAGCAATACAGTCAGTGGTTTGTAAGAATTCAAATTAATACTGCTTACCCAATTCATTATGAATGACATTTAAATTGCGTGAACTTACCTGAAAAAAAAAGGAATTATTATTATTTTTCTTCGTTATAAAAAATTCCATAAATTTTTCGAATCAAAAGTTTAAAAATTACGAAATTTCAAATTAAAAATTCATGGCAATAGAACGAAAAACTCAATACAAAGTGTATAATTTCATAATTGGATTTAGAAATAAAGAAGGTTAACTCTAATGCAAGTGTGTTTCCCTCAGTCTCATATCTGTTTCTTCAGAAACAATTATACGCATAAGGTTGCAGGTCAAAACGGATACAGGATGCCTATTTCAATCATGCTACCCAACAAGTGGTGCTGGCTTTCGTGTACGAGGTTCTTAGCAGTCGTAACTGTTTGATTAAGAAAAATTATTAGCGTCCACACGCTTTAAATAAATCGAAATTTATAGTGAACACAGAGGTATCAGTACTCCTTAAAAAAGAAGCTCGTTACATATTCCAATCAAAAATGTTGCAAGCCGCTGTAGTGTGCGAGCAAACGAAAAGTAGTCATAAGCAGTCATAAGATGGCGTTACTTTGTCCTTAACCCTAGAAAGATAACCTACGTCGAATCGACGTGTACAATTTGGAAAAATCGGCACAACTCTCTCGTAAATGCAGCAACTCCGCTCACAGTTTATGCCAACTCAGTCGATCTATTGAGCTTGCATCCGACGATCAAGTCGCTCCAATAAGCGCATTATTTCCAGAGAAACACGCCTTTCGTACGTCGATTCGACGTATAGTTATCTTTTGTGTTAGTTTTTGAAATCAAGTGAATAAGTTCTTGTGAGTTTTGCGGGTAGTTATATGTTTGTATACTTATTGAAACATTATAATTTTTGTAGGTTTTGTAAACAAAATGGTGTCGAAAGGTGCTTTAACAGACGACCAAATTTCGCGAATATTACAAGAATGGAGCGAAGAAGAAATGGAATTCACGGATAGCGAACCCGAGAATAATTTACTCAAAGATGATGTGGAAAGTGATGTTGAAGAATATGAGGTAGATCTCCCACTAGTAGAAAAGAACTTGAGCGCTGAGGATGAAGCGGAAAATGTTTCTGAACAAATTCAAAACACCTCATCTTGCATGCCAAATCCAATTATAATGTCGCAGCATCAAACACTAAGATGCAAAAATGGTCACCGTTGGGCGGCAACTAAAGGCAGAACAAGTGGTAGAACATCGTGTTCCAATATTATTCGAGTATCTAGAGGTCCAACTCGGATGAGTAATAGCCTTTTCGATCCTTTGGAATGCTTTCGAATTTTCTTAACCGACGAAATTGTAGAGGAAATCACTAAATGGACGAACGCAGAAATCCAGCTTAAAACTCAAAGGCCTGATATAAAGGCAACATTTAAGACTACAAATTGTGATGAGATTCGAGCACTAATCGGAATCTTGACACTTTCAGCAGCTATGAAGGACAATCACTTGACCACGGTTGAACTTTTTGATTGTTCATATTCAGGTGACAGATATATTGCTGCTATGAGTAGGGACAGATTTGATTTCCTGATAAGATGTTTGCGAATGGACGACAAATCTGCGCGACCAGCTCTAAGACCAACTGATTCATTTGTGCCAATCCGAAAAATATGGGAGATGTTTACAAGCCACTGTCGATCTAACTACATTCCTGGACTATATGTGACAATAGATGAGCAGCTTTTAGGTTTTCGAGGTCGATGCCCTTTTCGCATGTACATTCCGAATAAACCCAATAAATACGGGATAAAAATAGTAATGGCATGTGACAGCGCAACACGCTACATGATTGATGCAATTCCTTATCTGGGAAAATGCACTCAAACCAATGGACTTCCTCTCGGCGAGTTTTTTGTGAAAGAACTCACAAAATCTATTCATGGGAGCAATAGAAATGTGACCTGCGACAACTGGTTCACGTCAGTTCCTTTAGCAAAGAATTTGCTAAAACCGCCTTATAATTTGACTTTGGTTGGCACAATCAGATCAAATAAACGAGAGATTCCAGAGGAGCTGAAAAATATAAGGTCCAGGCGTGTAGGAACATCCATGTTCTGTTATGATGGGCCATTGACTTTAGTTTCGTACAAACCAAAACCAACCAAAATGGTCTTTGTTTTGTCATCATGTGATGAAGAAGGCACGATACATCCTACGACATCTAAGCCTAATATGATTCATTTCTATAATGAAACAAAAGGAGGCGTCGATACATTCGACCAAATGTGCTCCTCGATGTCATGCAGCCGAAAGACGAACAGATGGCCCATGGCTATGTTCTATGGTATCCTTAATATGGCATTTATAAATTCATATGTCATATATTGCGAAAATATCATACGTAAACAGGAAAAGCCGCTAAATCGTCGTGAGTACATGAAAAAGCTGGCGGATAGCTTGATGGCTCCATTCTTGTTGACAAGGCAGCAAATATCGACTTTGCCGAAGGTTCTAAAGGATAAAATAACCCAAATTTTACCAAAGAGACCAAACGAAGCATCTTCATCAAATGGAAATTCACTTGATTCAAAAAAAAGACGATATTGTGCCTTTTGTCCGTACCAAATAAAAAGGATAACGAAGTCAATGTGCGACAATTGTCAATTGTCCCCCAATTTGTGGGGAACATAAATCGAGTACTTGTCCTAGTTGTCTTTAAGCTATAAAGTAATGAAAAAATGTTATCGATATCAATCTTTATATTCTTAAGATACCAAAAATATAATTTTTAAAAGCTTGAGTCATAATTTTAAGTCTAAAGTTATGCTCGCAATATCTGTTTAAGTTTTTTAAAGCAAGAAATGACTTATTTTGTTATTTTTTTAATATTTTGAAGTATGTTCAAATAAATAGTAATGTTTTTGACTTAATCATATAAAAACATCTTATTTAATGAAAATCTATGCTTGCAATGAAAAAATTATGAACACAATTCAAAATTTGTGAACCCAAACGTATACACGTCGAATCGACGTATGGTTATCTTTAACGTACTATAAATTATGGTTATCTCTTTAGGGTTAAATCAATCAATAGAAAGGAGAAGTAAGCGATGATGGATTAAAAATATTGTCTGATGCGTTGAAAATAAGGCAACTGGATTGTTCCAGCTATTTTCCGCCGACAATAAACAATTCTCATAGTAAATAAGCAGAGAGAAACAACCAACTATTCATAGGAAAACAGGGGAATAATCTCGAATTGACGATGAATAATCTTGAATTATCGAATTCTCGAATTATTCCACGAATATTTCACGGACATATAAATGTGCAATAAAGCAGCGTGTGTAAAATGACGCGATGGGCAGACCGCAATAGAAAAGAAAATTCGGAAGATGACAAAAGTGAACGAATTAAAACATTATAATTAATGGTTTTAATGAATGACCTTAATGGTTGAAGAAGAGGGGAAGCTTTTATGGGTTAACAAAAGGGGCAGTCGCACGTATATATAAGGTCAATAGTCGTGTATATATATACAGTGAACCCTTGGTTAATGAGCACGGTCCAGAGTCACGATCGTTATGCAAAACGTTCGTTAAGCGAAACGATTTTAAAGTGAAAATAATGTATGCATTTTAGGCTGAAACAAAACTCCATACTTTTTATTTGAATATATATTTACTAATGAACGTTATAATAACAGATAACATAAACATAACCAATTTTTTTTAAGAATTCAAAATCGGATTGACGAAGGAAATCTTAAGGGGAAAAGAAAATATTGTTTGTTTGCATAACATTAAAAAAATGTTTTCAAGTGCAAACTTTAGTTTTTTTTTGCAAAAAAAAAACTATCTAAAGTTGTTTTTTATCGGCGGCGCTTTAAAATTTATTGAAATTGAGCCACGTTATTGTCATTGAACCTGCCGCTTAGCCACAGCCTGATTGGGGGATATTTTTGAACAAACGATCTGGGACTTCCACGCTATGAGCTTATATTTTATAGCACTCCTCTTCAGTAACTCCTTCGTCACTTAATGAATATTCTACTACAACCGATTTTAACTTTGTTCGTTCTTCAGTCGTCAGTTCTCCACTATACTCTGCAACAAGCTCATTCATATCCTCATTATTCACATCAAACCCTATCTGACTTGCTAAATATATAATTTTTCCATCAACTGATTGTGTTTGGACTTCAAAGTCGCATCGGGCAAAGCGTTCCGGTCAAAGATTCTTCCAAGAAGATTCAAGAATTATTTTTGTGTCACCATGTCATACCTTTGCAACAGGATGCAACAATATGGAACATATCCAAAACACAGTCAGAGATGAATTATTTCTTCAGTGATTTCAAAGCAATGGGGAGAGTTCTTTAGTATTTAATTTCCTGAAATTGGTAATTACTTGCTAGTCAATAGGTTGCAGTAAAGGAGCGGTGCTCGGGTCAAAAACTTCACTTTTATAAACTCGAACTCTTCTGATAACTAATTTTCTAGCTTTCGATGGTGCGAAGAAGCGTTGCACATAGGCAAGGTGCGGAGTGACAAGTTCGTATCTGTCAAGTACTTTTGAACGGAGGGTTCAAAAACTTTATTGACCTAGTCGGTAAATAGGTTACATGTGAACCCAGCTTTGCTTTTGAATTTCCATATAACATTTAGTTTAGGGTTATCTACATGATGGTTTTTGTAGGCACGTGGATTCTCCGAACCAGAAAAGAGTAGTTAGAGTGTTTACTTTTAGATCGTCGCTGGCATTAGTGCAAAAAAGCAGAATATCACGCTCTTTCATTGATCTGTGGCCGGCCATTGCTTCCTATTCCGCTATTATGTAGGTTCTTTCAGGCATCGTTTTCAAAAAGGCCCTCATCCCGGACTTGAAAACCTGCTGAAGCAGATAATTTTCGTAGTCCACGAGTCTTTTAAATATCCCAATAAAAGCCACCGCCGTTTAAGCATCTGAACTTGCCGCCTCCCCATACCTCACGACGCAGTGAATACCCGTTCGTTTTTTTTAAATTTTCGAACAATCTTTTCCTGGCTTTAAGCTCTTCTATTACGATTGATTGCTCTGGAGTATTCGAAGAAATACGAGTGAAGATCTTTTTCGTTTTCTCGCAAATTTCATTTTGCAAAAGAGAATTCCCTTGCAATGGCTTCCCGTTTATCCATAACATCTGAATATCTTTCAACATCATCCAGAAACTCCCTTTGAAACTTTTGCCTTTTACAAACTTTTGCAAACTTTTCTTAAATTTTCAGACTCTTAACAATCGTTGATTTAGACAGGTTCAATGTTCGGTCAAGATGTACTAGAAACTTTCTGTTCATATTTCTAATTTAATCCTCATCCCGGGGGAGGATGACATAGTTCTCTATGCTTACACAAAAGACTAGACTGAATAGTGGAAAAACTTTTCTAAAACCAAACCAAAAGTAAAACCAAAGTTTCAATAAAACAAACAAAATAGTTCTTATTGCGCTCTTCTGAAATTCTATCCAAACAGACCTGACAAATAAACATATAATAAGAAACGTTTGCAAATATAAACGAGCCTTTTGCTGCTGAGGGCTTTCAAAGCGTTTTGGAGGTAGACGATGCGTCGAAAAGGATAAGGGGAGTCCCCTCTACATGATTTGAGGACAAACCGACGGTTCGACCGGTTTCTTTAATTGTCCACAAAATGACCGTTAGAGAAGTTCCTCTTTTGGTTGCGCAACGAATTGTAATAAAGTTTTCAAGCGTTAAGCCAACCGGAATTCGGGTTTGGAAGAAGTTTGGGGATAATTCACGTTCATGGCCAATTTAAAGTTTGCCGAATTTAAAGAACGGCGTGAAAAAGTCAAAACTAATTGACAGCATTCTTCGCGCAACTATAGCAGAATCATTGGAAACGGAAATCAGTGTTGTAAGTCTACAAAACATAATCCGATACTACTTTGAATTTCGAAAAATCTCGGTGTGGTGAATTCAACGTCTGTTTACCCAAGAACACAGATATGCGAGATTTAAAGTTTGTCAGAGACTTCTTACTCATTTTCAAAATGAAAGCCTGCTTTCTTGCAACGCCTTATGTCATGTGACGAAATCTAGGTTCACAACTATACTCTCGAATCGAAAAGGGCTAGTTGGAGTGGTGAAGAAAGGAGGAACTTCGGGACTCTCAAGGATTTTTTCTTATTGAGTTTCTTCACGGTTGTCGCTCAATTAATGCTTCCTACTATAGTGGCCTTCGTGATCTGGTTCCAGCCGCATATTATGGGAAATAATTTCTTAAATCAATCTACTTCTCTTTTAAGCCATTCGTTTGAAGAGGAATCGTTACCACAGGAATAGCAAAAAAACTATTGATTTTGAAGCCATACATACGGAATACAAAAAAAATGTAGGAAGAAAATTGTTTTTTGAGAAACTATACTGTATGTAGCAATATTAATGACCTGTGGCCAATCAACCTTATATACTCAATAAGGAAAAAAGGACTTCACGCATTATGTATTATGAATCATAGAGGACATACATGAGAAAGGTTATTATGCAACAAAGTGGAGATTAGTCGTTTGGATTTCATTTTGCGGAATAAAATATTCAGTCCTCCCATCGAGCCACATGGCTCCCGATTAGTAGAGTCGGTTCATGATGAGAAATTCTAATCTAGCTAGCCAAAACTGATTATCATTATTTTGTTGATATGACCTTATTCCATGTTAAATATTGATACCTTTCAAAATGACATGTCGTTTCTTACTAACTTTGATCAGACAACAGAACTGGAATAACATCTTCAGGTATGTGATCGACCTGCCCAAAGTGCGACTAGAAGAGGCGTTTCCTGATGAGGAATTTTGGTTGACTTGATAAAACTGATTATATATTATTTGGTTCATAAGCTCTGTTTTTATGTCAAATAATAATTCATTTTCAAAATGATATGTCCTCCACAAGCTTTCAAGCTTTAGGTTTATATATTTAGCGTGTATATATTTTAGAATCGACATTACAGTCCAAAATGTTACGTATAACACGTAGAAGTTTCTAAAAGAATTCTTCGAAATTTGCTTCGATAGATGGCATTTTCTGTACGAATGCACGAAACGAATAAAAATCGCCGATACTCAAATAGTTAAAGAATATCATTGAGTCTTTTGATGATTCGTATATACATCTTAGATACTGATTATGCGGAATTTGTTTCCAATTTCATACCTACTAATATGGCGAATTTATTACTATAATGTAAATTTGTAGTAAAATAAAGATATATTTTTGGAAAAAAAAGACGTCGTGTTATTTTTTTTATTGAGTATCTTCAGATTTAATAAACATGTTCTTGGTGTCGGGATCGTTCTCGCAATTCGCACGGTGATGCAATTCGGTCAATAATGTGTCCAGTCACCACCGGCGTCGATAATTGCCTGGCATCTCCGAGGCATGCTTTCTACTAATTTGACGGCGTATTCTAGTGGCAAGGATCTCCAGATCCGACGAATTTCGTAAGACAACTGCTTCAAAGTGTATGTGCGTCTTCCACGAAGCTTCCGTTTAATATATGCCTACAAATTTTCAATAGGGTTTGCATCGGGCGACTGCGACGACCAATCCAATGTAACGATGTCAGATTGAGTCTTCCACTGAGTACAGAGCTTGCTGCGGTGTTTAGGATCGTTGTCCTCCTGCAGAATCCAATCTTCATTTTTTGTGATGAACCATCGTTTGGCAGATGGCAGTAAAGCCTTTTTGTAGATTTTTATCATTTTCTCGGCATTTAGGTTGTCATTAAAGAGGTGCAAAGTGCCGAATCCCTGCTTTGAGAAGCAGCCCCAAAGATGCACCTTTATTCCATGTTTTACGGTCCGCTGAACAAGCCTGTTGGTGGAAGTTGACCAGGCTCGCGTGAGGACAGAACGTGCCCATATAGAACATTCATCAGTAAAAATGACATTTTCAAAATCTCTATCAATATTCTCATGCGCCAAGCGAGTCGCTTTGTCACATGTTTTTCAGCCAACAGAGGCTTCTTCATTGTGTTGCGCCATTTCAGATCATGAGTACGAAGATGGGCTCGGATAGTTTCGTAGGATATATCTAAAACTTTTGCCATTAATTTTGCTTGTCCTTGCCGCAGTGTTAAAGCAGGATTCCGCGAAAACAGATTCACTATTCTTTTTTCATCTTTTTTGTTCACTTTTCCTATCGAGCCACGTTCTGGTAAATCATCGACATTTTTAGCCACTTTATATCGCTGTATCCACTTCTGTACAAATGCCTTCGACTTTCTCATATATTTAGCAGCTGCTCATTGCGACATTTTGGGACCTTTCGGGTAGGTGCAAAGGAACAGAGCCTCGTAGCGCGACGCGTACTTAGCACTCATGGCGTTTAACGTGATTCTCTTTCAAAAGATCAACGACAACTGAATCTTTGTTGACAATGCATCTGTGGCGACACTGCCACTCAAACCATCGAATATGAAACGAAGTGAGGATCGGCAGGATATTAATTTTTGACAGTTAATCCTATAATCTCTCTCGCAAGTGAACCGCCATATTTTATAGACGCGATTGTTTCTAGCTAATAAATATATTTTATTACATTGTATCCGACGTGTTTTATTTGGACTTAGGTTGAGTAAATCCCTAAACATCAAGGACAAAGCTACCCTCTATCGGCTCGCGAAGGAATTAGAGAGAAATCTTTCATTACCTGTCGTTGAAGTCGACCACGCTCTTACTTGACAGACTGTATTTGATTTTTCAAGTACAAGTTTTCTTGTCGAAATTTTATCATTCATTATCGTTCTCTTACATCTGAGAGAATTAGGTCCTACCCATCATACATTCTTCTGATTTAATTCGTCTAAAATGTCTAAGAATTAATTTTATTTACATAGATGCAAAGTCCAGATTAGTTTTCATTGTGAGATCCATTATTAAAACGAACCCTTTTTCTTGAATAAGTCAAAAATTAAATATTCATTTGTATTTTTAAAGAACACTCACACATTCAGTTGTTATGATAGAATTGAGCATCATTAATTAAACCATCAGTTGGAAGAAGGGAAAAAACTTCTAAAGAAGGAATGAGGATAATTAAAACATGTTCTACCGTCCTACTGCCAACTTATAGGATCATGTGATACACGGATGAGATAAGGATAATTTCAATTCGAATTATTGTAAACACACTTGATTACAATAAGATATAAATAAGCTAAGATAAAACATACGTAAACTTGATTGATTCATTTCTATCTTCCAACTTATAATGTACAGACATAAGTTAAAATATTACTAGATAATGCTAAGAAGCATATTTATATATTTATTAGAATAATTGCTAGGGTAGTGGCTGAAATGTTTCTGGCCTTGGCATAGAGATAAATTATATCTCTATGTCAAGACAAATACATTTAGTATTAGGCAAATATATTAGTCTATGTCTCTATGTCTAATATGATAAATTCAAAATTCTATGCAGCGTACCAAACTTAACTTGGATCCTGTCGAAATTTCATGATATTAGGCTCGCTTATTTTCGAGTTATAGCTTTCGGAGTGTCGCTGGCTTCGAATTTTTGTCAATAATGGAGAAAAAATTGAGTTTCGTGTTTTCAAAAACTATTCTGATTCATGTGAAAAATTAGAGTAGAAGCAAAGGCATGACTTGACAAATGTTATAATAAATTTGCCGCACCATATTCAACCATTACATACTGGTTTGATGAATTGCGTCGTAGCAATACGAACGATGCCCCGCGATTGGGATGACAAAATGAAGCAGCAACTTCGGGAAAAATAAAAAATGTCACGGATTTTGTGTTGAATAATCTCAAAATTAAATTTAGTGAGATAGCTGACATCTTTGGCATCTCAAAAATACGCATTGCACCCATCATTCAAGAAAATTTACACATGTGAAAATTGTGCACACCATGGTCGCCGTGTTCCTGCTTCATAGCAAAATTTGGAACTATTTCGCCAGAATACAAAGGCATTTTCGAGACGACATGTGACAATGGACGAAACATAGATTCCTTATTACACCCCTGAGGCCAATCGGCAGTCGGGAGAATGGTTATTGTCTGGTAGAAAGCCCTAGAAAGTGTCTGAAGATGCAACAGCTGCTGAAAAGGTTCTAGCCAGTATTTTTTTTTTTGGAATAAACATGGTATAATCTTCATGGACTATCTTCAACATTGAAAAACAATCTAAAATCAATATTAGTGTGCATTATTGGATCGATTGTAAAACGATCTCAAGTCTAAACGATCTAAACTTGCAAAGAAACAAATCTTGTCTACCAAGACAGCGTTTCAACTCATTCTGCTCGCGATACGACCGATAATTTGAAAAAAAATACGTTAAACGTTTAATATTAGACATTGAAAACTCACCGTACTCGCCTGATTTAGCAGCCAGGGACTATTTCCTGCTTCCCCGGTTGGAAAATTGGCTAACTGAGAATATATTTTATTCAAATGAGAAGCTCGAGTATGAAGCAATTGCCCTTTCTTAGGGGCTTGACGCGGATCACTATAGTAAAGGCATCGTAAGGTTGGAAGATCATTCCAGTAAGTGCATTACTCTTGATGGAGATTATGTCGAAAAATAAAATGGTTTTTGAACTAGAAATATCGATATTTCATTACCACTCCAAAGACTTTTCAGCCCATGTTGTATTTTTCGTGTCTTTAGTTTTTTTTAAATTTACGTTTCTTTGTTTTTTAGTAATATATGTTTTCGGGTATAGCCCGGTAGCAGAATAGGGCTTTAAAAATAAAAATGTCTTTCCCAATCCGTCGATGAATTTTGAGCATGTAACTCGTTTCATATATCGATTTTGGATCTTTCGGTGATCCTAAAATTGAATGTAGTGCAAGGTTTCGACTTGTTTTGCACATTTTCCAAAAATCTATGAGAGAGAAAATCTTCAAAATTAGCGTTACTTCCCTTTTCTCAACTGGTGATTCAATTGCTCACTTCAGTTGGTTCGTATAACGAGGAACGCACACTGCGACAGCAGTGTAGAATAGTTTCCAGTAAGTCTGCGAATTTCCAAACTATACTTAACAAAAAATCATTTCAGAAAAATATGAATATGAATATTTTCTGAATTATTCAAATATAATACCACGAAATATCTGAAGTTTTTCTCACGAGACTTATACGTTGCGCAATTATTCAAATTCACATTTCAATCACTCAACGTAAGAAATGTTCACCTAATTGTACATTCACATAACTATTGTACAAATGAAGATCACTCCTGTCAGCGGCGACGCTTGGTGGGTAAATGCACAACATAAACCGTTCATTCATTTTCATCATTTCCTAAAGTTACCACGCTGAAACAGTTAAGCGTGACTGTTAAGGCCGCGAAAATGGCTGTCTTGCTCACATGGAGTTACTGCCTTAGAGTTGAAGTAGTAGTCAAAGGCACAGATAGCGGCCACGTTAATAAACAACAAAAGAAAGCCACACATGGAGAATGAATCAAATATGCAAAGTATCTATAAAACCAACTACGTAATGGTATGAGATCATAACTTGCCGGCAAGCTGTAAGATTCGAAATAATCGCGAAGAAAAAATTTGTAATCGGACATGGTTGGCCTCTTGATACTCGCCTAGGTCATAAGTTTATGCAAGTCAATTAGCTGTCTTGGCCGGTTATGATGTGATACGACCCATTTTGAATGGCATCCAACTTGTTAATTGAAGAATTCCATAAGAACGCGTAACGGATATCTCGCAGCGATGCAACTATTTCAATGTTTTGAGGTGCTTGTCTTCGTTTAAGCAAACCTACAGCTATATTGCTGCATTGTCAACTAGATTAAGTGTCAAAAACCTACTTGAGAAATTTATTTCCAAGAATTATTTGACTGTTTCCTGGAAGAATGACAGGAACGTCTAAAGTAACGCACGTAGCCATTCATCTAAATATTAACCGTGCCAGATCCGAAGTAGATTCCCATCAAAAAAACTCAACTGCATCATTAACAAAAGACACTCAATCAAACTTTATAGCTAGAAGCTCTCACTCAACTTATCTTTGCCTTCCAAGCAAAATTATTTCGAATGGGCATGCAACACATTGAAAAAATGTCAAAGTGCTCCACATTTTCCCAGGCAGATCCATAATTCCAAGAACTGGAACTTATTTTCAGCGCGAAATTCTTTCTTGGAGATTTCCGAAATTCATCCATAACGTGAATGTGACCATGAATTTTAGAAATTGCTGCGAAACGATTCAGATTTTTTAATGGCAGGCAAACTTGAACAGAAATCGGTCGTAGTTATGTATATTGGACCGTGTTCAAACAATTACCACCCGAAATAGAATAGGTAAACAGACGGATTTCGCCAACGATCGATTATGTAAATATAAATATAATAAAATATAAACGTTGACATGAAATTGCGACTTGAAAATAAACTTCAAACATAAATTCAACTACAAATTTCTTTGATTTCGACTGATGAAAATCTTTAAACATTTTACTGAAAACGTAAAAGACAACGAAACGTCTCATATTGGTCAATGATTAAAATACGACCACTGTTGCTTTCACAATAGCTTACTTTTTCTTACGTGAAGGAACGAAGTATCCTTCTTTACTTAAATTTTTATATCACATTCATAAAAGTTGTTTGAATTTTTGACCCTTCAAAACGCAATTCAATTTCAATTCAATTTTCTCACTTTTCAATTTTTTTGTTCTTCAATTCAATTTTTTCACTTTTCGAATATTTTTTGGATAATTTGACTGAAAACTTTGGCAAATTTTTCGTATAATTGAATTTTTCGCACTCTACTAGGTATTCACTTCAGATAAAAATGTACACAGATCTCTACAGATAAAATGTTTCTGGATTCCAAGTGTGATCATCGACAAAATCAAGAAATGATCAAATCGGAGATTTTTGAGTTTACTATGGTGCAAACTCCAGATACTTCCTTCCTGTTAAATATAGAGTGCGACAGAACCAATTTAGCAGTTTTGAGGGGCAGGTTTTCGTACGAAGATGGGGGTAGTGTTTTGTCGGCTTCACTTTTTCAGTACCTAGTATGGTTTGGACCGGAATACATCGAGCCTTTGCTGTATGTGCGTTTTATTAGAACAATCTATCTGTGAATGCGGCGCAAAAAGCTTTTCAGCGACGATTTATCATTAATAATAATGACTCCCCCCAATAACTCTCTTCCTACCGCGAGCACAATAGGTGTCTAAAGTTTATATTGTTTTAAACGCAACGGTCTCCAATTTTTTTAAGTTTTCAATGTTTTTTGGATGATTTGACTCGAGGTCTAGGTATACGAGGGCGGTTCATTTAGGATCCGTGTGACGCCAGAGGGCGTTCCTGAGGGAAGTTGGTATTATCATCGTGTGCTGCCATCTATCAAACGACAATACGATAAATTTCAGACTGATTGATAGATTACTTTGGATTTTGCAGCCATTCGAGTAAGGCCTGTTTCGTGATTTTCGCTAGGACGGCAAAGAGCAACATCGTTGGAAAATCGGTTTTTGGTTTTGGATGCAAAAAATACGAGAAGATATTAGCTAAATTGGATGCTTTTCATGGGGACACTTCGCCATCTATGACCACAGTTAGATATTTTTTGAACGTTACACGGTTTGAACGTGGACGCACATCGGTTTTGATGAGAAGCGACTAGGACGCCCGACAGACGTGATTACCGAGGAAATCATTCACTAAGTCTACGATATGATTCCCACTGATCGACGAACGAAAGTTCGCGAAGTGGCGAAGGCCATAGGTGTGTCGACCGGACTGGTAATTAATATATTACATGATAAGTTAGCGATGAAAAGATTGTCGGCTGATCTCGATGGACAACAAGCGGATGCGATTGTCAACTTCGAAGCAATGTTTAGAGCAATTCAAGTCAGATCCGAAAGAGGTTTTGCGTAGAGTTATCACCGTTGATAAAACCTGAATTCATCGTTACTCGCTAGGAATTAAGCAAATATAAAAACAATAAATTTCTCCCGGTGAACGTGCTCTAAAGAAGGCGAAGACGATCCCATCGGCCGGAAATGTCATGGCGATGATTTTTGAGATGCAAACGAGCCATACTAATGGATTTTTTAGAAAAAGGAAGAACGGTCACTAGACAATGCTACAGAGTGTTATTGAGCCGCTTCGACAAAAAACTGAAGGAGACACGGCTGCATTTGGCGAAAAGGAAGGTGCTGTTTCATTATAATATCGCACCAGCACATTCACCCTAAGTTTTCGCCACCAAACCGCATGAAATGCGTTACGAATTGTTGCCCGACGCCCCGTATTAACCTTATCTGGCTCCTTGCGACATTTTCTTGTTCCCTAACATGAAATAATGGCTCGCAGGTAAAAATTTAGCTCAAACGAGGAAGTGATCGCCGAGATAGAAGCGTATTTTGGAGGATTCGACAAATCTTACTGTTTTGGAGGGATTTAAACAATGGCAGAAACGTTGGGAGAAGTGTATCTTTGTAAAAGCGGACTATGTTGAAAAATAAAAACAATTTTTGAAAAAATTGATGTCTTCATTTCTAACACGGGCACTTATAGAACCGCCCTCGTATTTCATGCACATTTACGAAATTTAATTTAAACTGTTATTTTAATGAAATAAAGGGAAGTAAGTTTTGACACTACCCTGTATATTTATTTTTTTCACTACGAAACCGGAAATATACATTTTTAAACATGTTTGTTGGACTGACTAAGTCGGTTGCCAACATACCTGTGTCCCCATCCATCCCGCGATCGTTGAAGCCGTTCACTATGAAACACCAATGGAAATTCCATTTTTCACGAAGATGGAATTGGAGAAAGCAGTCTTGTCTATGAAAGCCAGAAAGGCTCCAGGACCAGATGGGATCCCAGCAGAGGTGCTACAAATGGTCTTCCTCTTTTCCCCTGACCTGCTCCTACGCATGTTCAACGCATGCCTGCGCGAAGGGCTGTTCCCGGAGTGCTGGAAGGTGGCGAGACTTGTGCTCATTACGAAGGGAAAAGGGGATCCCGAGTCGCCAGCTGCATACCGCCCACTGTGTATGCTTGACACGGTCGGAAAAGTTTTTGAAAAACTTATCAGGGGAAGACTCGCTGACGTGATTCGTATTGCTGGGGATCTATCTCTACGGCAGTATGGCTTCAGAGCAGGCCGCTCCAACATCGATGCAATTGGAGAAGTAGTGAGCGCGGTCCAACGTGCGGAGTCTCACAGTATTTACACACGACGGGTCGTCCTGCTGGTTACTCTGGATGTCCGAAATGCATTTAACATGTAGATATTCTGGAAGCGCTAGAAAATCGTTTTCAAGTACCAGTGTACCTGATGCGGATTCTCAGGAACTATCTGAAGGACCGCAGACTACTGTACGACTCGAAGGAGGGTAGGCGAAGCACAAATCTTACTTCAGGTGTCGCTCAGGGCTCTATCCTTGGTCCGGACCTGTGGAACATCTCCTACGATGGACTCCTGCAGCTTGAACCGCCGGACGAGTCACGTTTGATCGGCTATGCGGACGATGTCGCGGCGCTGGTCGCTGGACGCACGGTAGACCATGCGCAGCTCAGACTCAATACGTTAATGCGGAGGGTAATGGACTGGATGACTGCTCACGGATTAAAGATGGCACTGGAAAAAACCGAAGTGGTCATCCGAACGAAGAAGAGAATCCCCAGAGTACGGCCTATCAGTATAGGGGACGAGCTGGTCGAATCTAAATCAGCAGTAAAATACCTGGGCGTCCTGATAGACTCGAAGATGAGTTTTTTCCAACAAATCAGGGCAGTAGCTGACAAAGCTGCAGCGCGTGTGACGGCACTAACCCGATTAATGGCCAACATAGGGGGGCCCACCACATCATGGAGATGACTCTTAATGAGAGTTGTGCAGTCGCTGCTACTCTACGGATCAGAACTGTGTGGCGACGCTCTCAGCAAGGAGTTACACCGAAAGCGGTTGGCACAGGTGCAGAGACAAGGAGCATTGCGAATTGCAAGCGCATACCGGACGGTCTCCGGGTCGGCAGTGCTGGTAATCGCAGGGGTGATACCCGTCACCCTCCTTGCGAGAGAGCGCAGAAGTATTTACCTGCGCAGAGGCAAAGATCGAAGAGAAGAGATCACCAGGGAAGAGAGACGTCGCTCTCTCAGCGATTGGCAACAGTCCTGGGAGCAAGAAACAAGGGGAAGGTGGACTGCACGTCTGATCCCTGACCTGAGACCGTGGTTCAGTCGAGTGCATGGTGAGACCGATTTCTACTTGACCCAGCTCTTAAGCGGGCACGGTTGTTTTCAGTCCTACCTATACAAAATTGACAAAGCACGGTCTCCTAACTGTGTGTTTTGTGCAGGAGAATTGGATGACGCCTGCCACACATTCTTCTACTGCAAAAGGTAGAGCCAGCAGCGAGGGGTCCTACTCACCGAAATCGGAGAGCTCTGTCCGGAAACTATCGTCGGAGCAATGCTGAAAACAATTGAAAATTGGAATCGCGTGGCGCAATATGCTCGGGCAGTGTTTACATTAAAAAAATGCGCTGGGAGGCATCGGGGATGGATGGATCTCTTTTGTAGCACTTCCTTCCTCTCCCGTCTTTCCCGTTAGAGAAGAGATACCCATAATGCGAAGGCGCCTCCAAGCGTAGGAACACGAGGCCTAGCCCGAAGTAATGTGTCAAACGGTTCCAGGCTAGGTTCTCAGGTTGACAGTGGAGGTGTTTAGTGGGTAGTCCAAAAGCATTTTGCGTCTTGGAGTCCCACACTCAGGGCGTAAACAGCCTTCACCTCCCTACCACAAAAAAAAAAAAAAAAAACATACCTGTGTCAATTTTTATTGAGGCCCGAACGACACTTCTAAAGATGATGGAGGTTATGCGGTGTCTAAAACATCATTGCGTCTATGATAATGGAAGCACAAAAGACGGATCTCGATGGTTGAAAAGTTTAACACAGCTGCGTCAAAGGAAACTGTTTCAGTGGAAAAGCCCACCAGGAGGAAGAACAGAAGTTTATGCACGCGGGAACATCTATATACAGTTCAGGAGCTGCGGAATTGTAAGAATTCAACTTTAATTTCATTTAATACATTCTATGCGGGCAACAAGTAGACTTGTCATATCCATTTTTATACAAAACTGCAGGGAAAAATTTACTCATTCTGTTCCGGGAAACGATTGGACATGGGAAACTTATAAGCGAGGACTCTAAACGGGTAGCAAGTCCACGCGTAATCTATTGTCAACCGAATTCTATGCGCACATGTGATACAACAAGTATAGGATGACACAAAAACAAAAGTCATTGAAATAAATAGTTATAATTTTGCAAAAAGAGAGACCTGATGATTTCAAGAAAGAATTTTTGCATATTTTTTGTGTCTTTAGTAACTGCTTTCGTTCGGACGTCTTATATTCGTGTTGCTGAGTTCATTTTACTTTTTTACTTTTATAAATTAATTTCCATTAGTGAATTTATTGAATTTTCTTATAAAATATCTATAACTGTTGTGTGTTAGTGAAAAATAATTTTTCAATTGTATAAACGTTCAATTGTATCGAGGCTATAACAACAGTTATCCATGTAAATGAATCAAGTTACAAAGGAACATGACGATGAATCGTTTTCTGACAATGTATCTAATATTCCTGCGATAGGGACATAGAATATTTATAAAGATTCTAGAGAAGAAGATATTATTCCTCTTCGATCCTTTTTCATCTTCGTTTTATCGAAGACGAATTTCATGTTTATCTAGTTCTAATTTTGATGATGACGAAGAATGGTCATCAAGATATAATCCGCCAGTTATGGATGAGTTTCTAGAGAAGCCGAGAATCAATACCGAAATAATTCCTGACCGTGTAAATTTTAAATTTTTTATCGTCGAGGACTTGTTTGCATTGCTTGTGGAGGAGTCAAATAGGTATTAGAAATAAAATAAAGGCAATTTTAAAACTTTTCAAAAATCACCTAAATGGAATGACATTACTACGAAAGAAATAAAGTTTTTGGGGCTAATAAGACATATTGGACAGGTACGCAACGACCGACGAATTAATTTTGGTAGCACAGAACCGTAGACAGGCACGCAAGGACCGACGAGATAATTTTTCTAGCACAGAACCGTGGACAAAGACGACAGAGAAAGAGTTCGTCAAATATGAAGCGCCTCGCATTTCAATAATAACAAAAATATGGAAGATAACTCAGATAGACGTTGCAAAGTGAGAGGGCTATTGGATATCTTTATGTCAAAATTAAGAAGTTTACTAGCCTATTCACAAGTTGTCTTTGGATGAAGCCATAGACCCATGGAGAGGTAGATTAATCTTCTGAGCTTATAATGCGCGAAAATTATAAAATATCGGATTCAGGTGCGTATGGTATGCGAAAGTAACACTGGCTACATATGCAATTTTGAAGTTTACTGCGGTCAAGGAAACATATTAATCGAAACAATTCAAACTGTGGTACCTCACTATGCAGACTTATGGCTTCATGTATATATGGATAAAGACTTTAATAGTGTTCAAAAGAGCGAGATACTATATGTAAAAATAAATCAGAATTTGCAGTACAAAACGGAGAAATAGCAAACTTCTAGACTGTCAAAAATGGCGATACAACTTCAAAAGGAAACAAGATATCCTCGTGGAAGTCTGGCAATTAAAAAAGAAGAGTATCTCTCATATCCACCATTAACTCTGCTGAGATGAAGGAGAGTCAAAACAACGATAGAAAGACACGACAAAATATTTTAAAGCCGAATGCTTTTTTATCGACTATAACCAATAATTGGAAGGCATAGTTAAGAAAGTTAGTTAGTGTTAAAAAATAAGTTTAAAAAAAAAACTAATTCTCAGTAGAAAAAACAATAACAAAATTTCTTGGAACGTTTTTGGGAAGAAAATTTCCATTGATATGATTCACTTGTTTGTTGTGAATATATCACTATAAGAAGAATAGAAAAGTGTTGAATATAGATCGAAATCCAGTACCAAGTGATGGAAAATAAAGGATATAAATTGTGATTTAAGTATTGAGGATGGAAATTGTGACTAAAGTATTGAGGATAATAAAGAGAATCAAAAAGTATTAGCAGCTGTTTGAAGTGTTTAGCCCCAGAAGTGCACGAGTCGCAAAATCTTTGAATAACAAAGCCTAAGACAAAATTTTGATTAAGATCGATGCCAAGAAGAAAGTAAGCAGGCAGCAGAGGTGGTCAGGACGTAGCGCAGCGGAATTCATTGAAGTCCCGAAACCAAACTGAGAAGGAGATTCTTGTTGGAGGAAGCAGATGTGGTCAGAGGTGGCGCAGCGAAATTCATTGAAATCCTGAAATTAAGCTGAGGTGGAGAACCGTGTTGGAGAAAGCAGAGGTGATCAGAATCAGCGCAGCAGACGCAAGTAAAGTCGCGAAACCAAGCTGAGGTGGAGAAACGTGTTGGAGAAAGCAGAGGTGGTCAGAATCAGCCCAGCAGAAGCAAGTTAAGTACCGAAATCAGACAGAGGTGGAGTTTCGTGTTGGCCCAGCGCAACAGAATTCATACGCTCAAGTGAAGTCCCGAAAACAAGCAGCGTTGGTCAGAATGAGCGCAGCATTATTCATGTAAATTAAATATTTTATATTTATTCTATATTTTATTCTTTTTGTTTATTTTGTCTAATATGAAAGAGTAAGCTCTTTCTGTGTGTGTGGACAAGGATCAGGGCCTAAATAATGTTCTAAAAACCCCATGCCTGCGCGGTGAGCTAGTCGGTTAAAAGTCATTTAACCTTGTTCCTTTTTTTCGCTGCAGGTGCGACCTATTAGTTGCCTCAATATTTATATTATTAATTATATACATTTATTATTTATTTTGAAAATACATCACAATATATGTCGAAGCACACGGCATGAGGGAATGCAGCATTATAGAATTCAAAGCATTATTGGCCTTCTATATATTGCTGGCCGAACCCGTTCGGGAAGACAAAATTTGAGTGATCTTTGGGCTTCCGACGGCACAGGAGT
The DNA here is from genome assembly GCA_954870665.1 of Stratiomys singularior. NCBI lineage: Eukaryota > Metazoa > Arthropoda > Insecta > Diptera > Stratiomyidae > Stratiomys > Stratiomys singularior. Next base: position 107,966,012 of record OX940877.1, on the reverse strand, counting down.
ACAAATGCCTGTTATGTCTCAACGTTTCCATTTTATACAAAGCTGTTTGTCATTTGAAGATGGTACTTCTCGCGAGCAAAGGAAAGTGTCAGATAATTTGGCACCAATCACAGAATTATTTGGAGCTTTCGTCGGAAATTGTATAGCAGCTTATACACCTGGTGATTGTCTAACTATAAATGAAATGCTAATAGCATTTCGAGACCGTTGCAAATTCCAACAATATTTACCTTCCAAATCGGTAATATATTGCATAAGGATATTCGCTTTAGTAGATGCTTCCAATTGCTACATTTTAAATCTGGGAAAATATCCCGGAAAACAATCTATTGGTCCATTTGAGGCGAGCAGTAAACCCTAAGATATTGCAAATCGCATTGCGCAGCTTTTTTCTAAATCAAACCGGAATTTAACTTTCGATAACTGGTTTACCGGTTACGAACTTGTCCAACACTTGCTCAAAGAGCACAAGTTGTCATCAGTTGGTACCTTGCACAAAAACAAAAGACAGGTCCTTCCGAAATTCATTAAAATTCGTGGAAGTGAAGTTTTTTCATCTCGATTTGGCTTCTTCTTGTGTTTCATGTCCCCAAAGAAAATTAGGTCGTTTTATTAGTGTCAAGTCTACACCATAATAATAAGATTGATGATATTCAAGTGGAGCAAAGCAAAAGCCAGCAATCAACACATATTACAATAAAACAACGTTTGTGCCACGTATGATGTGAGGCGTAATTCCAAACGATGGCCCATCACAATTTTTTATGCTATTTTGAACATTTCTGGTATTAATGGCCTTATAACACATCGTTTAAATAATAAATTGAACGAAAAACGATGCCATTTTTTGAAGAAATCAGGTCTTGTTCTCGTCAATGAACATTTGCAAAAACGCCAGGATGCAAATCACTTGCCACGAGAAATGCGTAAAAGAATTAAGGAAATTGTTGATGAATCAACAGAAGAGACTCCTGCAAAGATACTCGATGCACGCAAAAGATGTCAAGTGTACCCTTGACAAAAAGATCGTAAAACCAAACACACATGTTGAGATTACTTCAAATATATTTGCCCAGAACACATCATACCTTTCTATAGTGATTGTAGTAACAACAAAGATTCTAATTAGTTTTTTCATACTTTTTTCCGAAGATATTTTAGTTAAGTTTAAAAAAGTTACGTATGTAACTAAGAAGACTGGTTATCAGCGTAGAAAATGAATTAAAACTTGAGAGACCTCATTTTCGTTGTTTTTTTTTTTTCAGAGTTTAGTTTTAGTTTTAAAAGTTGATTATTTTGATTGAAACTTCCTAAACTGTAAATATGATTTTATTTCGTTACTAAAATAATAGCGAAATCATGCTATAAACTAAAACGAGCTACGAATGAATTCAAAAATCATGTATATATCATGTGTTGAAAATGCGGGTACTATTGATCCACGTCAATGCCTGTGTAAGTATTTTCTATCACAATGACGCCGGATTAAGAGAAAAATTTAAAATTTTTTAATAAACTATTCCTAATAGCAGATAAAAAAAAAGTTGCATGAGGAATTATAATAAATCAAAGGAAAAAAATTAATAACACAGAAAAACAAAGTTAAACTTTTTTTTGTTGCATGAAGTTTTTCTACTGTTGTTTACTAATTTGGGTGCGCTGATTTCAAATCTACCCTCAGATTTTTTGTAGCAGCTCTAGTTAGTGAGATACAGGTACCGTCTTGAATTTACATAAGTAGTCGGTAGTTTCTATCAATAGCGGTGTAACTTAATTAGTTCCTTTATAAATTTCATTATGTCTTCCTCAAGAAGGACGTGTTTAAATAATCCTGATTGTTTTTGTGTTATTTGTGGAGAATATATGTTCCAAAAATTTCGTTTAAATGTGTCGGACTTTGTGAAACGCTAAACCTTGGATGCCAAGTTTGGTATGCAAAAGTTGTGTTGAATCTTTGCGACTGTGGGAAAACAAAAAAAGACCCACTATTAAGTACAAAGCTCCTATGATTTGGCGTGAACCATCCAACCATCATGACGATTGTTATTTCTGTGTAACGAAAATCATAGGAATAAACCACAAAAATCGCTCTAAGTGGATAAATCCAAACTTAAAATCTGCCATAAGACCAGTCTTGAGTATTAGTGACACATCAACATCACAGCAGTCATGTACATTTTCGGAAAATCCAGACCAGTGCAGCGGACAAACCGAAAACGACGGCAGTGGTAGCGACAGTGATTTTGGTTGCTACGGTAGTCCCCGACCACTAAATCAAGATGATCTGAATGACTTGATCAGGGACCTTGGACTGTCTAAAACGGCATCAGAAATTTTAGCTTCCCGATTGAAAGAAAGAAATTTGTTGACCAGAGAAACGAAGATATCGTACTACCGTAACAGGGAAAAGGATTTACTTCCTTTCTTTACTAAAAAAGATAATTTTGTGATTTGTACTGATATTCCGGGCCTAATGACTGCAAAGGGATTAAAAGAGTATAATCCAACTCAAAACGAAGTTTGAAATGTGTACTTTTACATAATGGTAACAAACTTGGTTCCTTACCTATTGCTCATTCTACAAAGGTTAAAGAAGAATAACTGGGTTGTATGTGTTGATTTGAAAATGGTAAATTTTCTCCTGGGCCAACAAAGTGGCTACACAAAATATCCCTGTTTCCTATGTTTATGGGACAGCCGAGCTAAAGCTGAGCACTGGACAAAAAGAGACTGGCCTTCCAGGGAGGCTTTGATTCCCGGTAAGCAAAATGTCATTAATGCTCCACTAGTATCCAGAGACCGAATTATATTGCCTCCTTTGCATATAAAACTGGGGTTGATAAAAAAGTTCGTAAAAGCTCTTAACAAAGATGGCGAATGTTTCAAACACATTGAAAAAGTGTTTCCAAAATTGAGTAGTGAGGAAATCAAAGGTGGTATTTTCGATGGCCCACAAATCAGGAAGTTGATAGATGATAAAAATTTCATCAACCATATGACAGCTGTCGAGAAATGTGCATGGGAAGAGTTTATTTGGGTAGTGAGAAATTTTTCGGGCAATAGGAAGTCTGACGGCTACATTCAGCACGTTGAACAGTTGCTGACACACTTCCAGCGGCTTGGATGCAACATGCGTATTAAGCTTCACTACCTTCACAGCCATCTAGACTATTTTCCTGAAAATCTCGGTGACCTGAGCGAGGAACAAGGAGAGCGCTTTCACCAGGATATTCGCACTATGGAGGAGAGGTATCAGGGGTACTGGAATGAACATATGATGGCTGAAGATTGTTGGAGCATTCAAAATAGTACTCATAATACATCTCACTCTAGAAAATCCAAAAAAAGGAAATTTTATTCACAATAAATATATTTAATAAATTTTTTAAACTTAAACTATGTGCATTTTCAATGAAAAACCCTGTCACTTCGTAACTCCAAAACTAGAGCTGCTACATAAAAACGGCATATATTTTTGAAATCAGCGTGGAAAAATTATTCAGATTCATGTAAAAAATCTCATGCAACAGACATGCTGTTTTCCAGTGTAATAGATTAATAATTTTTTACTCTTGTAATCGGAACTAGTCAATTCAGCTTTTTCACATGAAACGTCTTATCAAATGAATTTGCGTTTCAACATATTTAAAAATTATTTTAATTAATCAAACGTTTTTTTCGTGCGCATTATATGGAAGCTATACAAAGTAACACAAGAAGTATTTGAATCACTCAGGAATTCGCTTTGTGAATTTTATTTTGTTATTTATTTAGTTGAAAATATAAAAAGATAAGGAGCATGTTTCATTAGAACCATGGTTCGAATCCATGTGTCCTCGGTAGTATAGTGGTAAGTATCCCCGCCTGTCACGCGGGAGACCGGGGTTCGATTCCCCGCCGGGGAGATTAAGTTTTTATTTTGTTTTTGTGGGAATCGTTTTGAATAAAATACAATTTTTGCTAGTTCAGTGGTAAAGAACAAATTTGGCAACCGTCGTCTGAAAGGAAAAGTATTTATAGTGAATTTTTTTGGATCTTTCACGCTTCTGTTAAAACTTACATAATTATCCGATTAAAACTGTTTAAATTGAAAACAGCTCCGCAGAAAAAAGGTTCGTTCAACTCAACGAACGCATAAATCGATAAAATTATCGACCTTTAGATAATCGATTTATTTGAGTTCACGTCAGAAAATCGCCAGAGCGTTTGTGGAATGTGAATGGATTTCTTAAGAGAAAAAATAAGGACAAATTCAACTGTGAACAACTGCAATCTGTGAAAATTACAGCGTACGTTTCTGCTACAGATACATTCAACACACATATGATTTGGTATCGGCCTCACTGTTATCATGCACAGCCACAGCACGGCCTATTATAATTTAATAAATTGTTGCTAATTTTCTCGTATTACATCAGGACGTGCAGCGTAACGCAATGCAATTGAAACTTTAAACAAATACATCATCAACCTAAACAAACATGAACAAGGGACAGGGAACGAAAGGCACTAAAAATTGACTTTCGATTTCTTAAACTCTTTTGATAATGCCAATCAATATTATATATATCAATGTGCATAATCATTTGAGTTGAAGTGTTTGTAAATAAGATAACGTGGGCGGCGATTTCTGTGAATTATATATTAAATTTATCATACGTGCACTCTATGTGAAGTGCCAGCCACACTTATGGTCTAGTTTTACTGATTTGAGTGCTATTTGAAATTTGATAGTTTTATATTCAGATGCAACATGAAAAGAACATGAAATTAGCCGCTAAGGTTCCGTTCAAGACGTTTTTCGTTTCGTAAGAAAATGTCTTAATAATGCGGGTTGATGAACTTCACGTGTTTGTTGAGTGGTGAATAAGCTGTTGAAAATTTAACTTACCTTGACCGAAGCATATTAGATTGAAATAATTTGTAGCCAATTGTGATAATCGGCATAAAGCGTTAACATTCATTGATTAGTAATCCTGTTGGCAATTGTTTCATGCAGTGTTGCACGCGTTGCGACTGTGTAACTTTATTTAACTGGCCTAGATTTGGTGTCAGTGCATCAGACGAGGTTAGAGCAGCTTTTAGATAGAACATGGCGGATAAAGCAGTTCCGATGACACTGTGTTACTAAATTGAAAGTTAAGTTCACTTTTCAAATCTCTCTGCTTATTCATTTATACTTAGCAGTTAATAAAAATATGCTCATATTTTATTCCACCACGTACTTTTTTCCAGGTAAAGTTTCAAACAATTATTTTTTAAGCATAATATCAAAATAAACACCAAATAAATGTATATTTGATTTTATTAAAAATTGCTGACAAAAGCTCGTAATTACCCATTACAGCATAACCTCGGATAAATCGGACGCATATATTGGATAAACTAAATAGTGTTGAGCCTTTTTTGTCACTAGATGGTGGTCGTTTTCATATATCGGGCAACACTAATCAGATTGAGTCAAACTGACATGCGTTTCAAAGTCGGCATTCCAGTCTACAATTTTCTTATGGGCAGTTTTGTATTTCGTCATTCGTGTCAAAATTTGTATTCATTTAAAAATGTGTGAAATTTCTGAAAAAATTCGTTGTATTTTACAATATCACTACGATTAAGGTGAGAATGCATCGCAGGCTTGTGAAAAAAACTGTGGTGTCTACGGTCATGATACTTTATCAAAAACCACAGCCAAGAGATTGTTCGCTCGATTTCGTTCGGGAAATTTTGATGTTAAAGATGCACTTCGCTTAGTTCGACCTATAACTGAAGAAGGCTATGAAATCTTACAAAAAATTGAAGAAGACCGACACCGTTAGGCTGGATAAGAAGCTCGACGTTTGGGTGCCGTATGAATTAACACAAAAAATTTGATCGATCGAATTTCCATTTGTGAAATGTTTGTAAAACGCAACGTAATCGAGCCAATTTTTGAAGCAAATCATTACGGGCGACGAAAAAAGGGTAAGATACGAGAATGTAGTTCGAAAAAGATTATGGTCAAAAAAAGGTGAATAATCACAAACGACTTCAAAGACAGGATTGACACCAAATTAGGTTATGCTGTGTGTATGGTGGGATCGGATGGAAATTGTTTATCATGAGGTGCTAGAACCTGGCCAAACACTCAATTTGGCTCCGTACTGTCAGCAATTAACCAGATTGCAACAAGCAATTCAAAACAACCGGCCAGAATTGATCAATAAAAAGGGCGTTGTCTTCCATCATGACAATGCCAGACCACACACATTTTTGATGACCCGGCAGAAGTTGACAGAGCTTGGCTGGGAAGTTTTGATGCTCAACCGTATAGTCCAGACCTTGCACCATCAGACTACTATTTGTTTCGATCTCTTCAAAACTTCCTTAATGAAAAGAAATTCTCTTCAAAAAGGGACTGTGAAAGTCACTTAGCCAAGTTTTTCGCCGATAAACCCCAGAAGTTCTACACAGATGGAATAATGGCTCTACCCAAAAACTGGCAAAAGGTCATAGATAATAATGGACAATATGTACTTAAATAAAACCTATTTTAAATAAAAGAAATATTCAATCGAAAATGACAAAAAAGGCTCGATACTTTTTAGACTTACCAATATAAAATTTGACAAAACAATATCGATTCGGTTATTTTTCGTATTTGATCCATAATTTAGTATTTTTTTTTACCTCGGCAACGCCATTTACTATGAATGAATAGCGTAAGTCATTCTTTTTCGAAAATGACGGATCACGATCGTATACACAATATCAGAATCATATAGCAACATCAGAATAAAGTCAACATTGTCAAAAACCATTAGAATATGTCAAGCTATTTTTCCACAAAGATTTAGTGCGGCATATTGTAGACTAAACAAATCTTTACGCGGGTTGGAAAAATCGATCTTTGATTATCAATGAATATTGAATACATGTGATTTGGGCGATATGTTGTCGGTAATACAAAGCTCCCAAATAATAGACAATATTTCTCCAGAGACAACGATGTGCAAAAAGCATTATGATATCCAATAGACTAGAAGCGATACTTCAATGTTTACACCTAAATTAGGTGTAAACAGGCTTCTCCTGACAGGGTTCACGAGTTACGCCCGCTTCCGGATAGTCTTAGTGAAACTTTTAGGAAACATTATCATTGTAACATTAGTGTTACAGTGTGAGAAGGATCCCATACTATGGGAAACATTACGTCAAATAATTTATCAGAGGCAGGCCGATAGCATTTGAATTCGTAAATTGGGCTTTGTGTGGTAGCACTGGTTGCAAAACCACAGGAGAGAATAATTTCGGATAAGGTGGCGGTCTAATTCTAACCCTAATATTGTGGTGTTCGGAAAGTGTTGAAAATGAAAGACAAATTTTGTATAATGAACAAATATTCTACTAATTATATATTGGCCACACTGGTCCAACACCTTTGCTATCTTTCTGATAGCATGGTTCTACGAATTTTTGTGCTATACGGTAAAAGCTCAAACAAAAAACGATTCCTTTAAGTATCACCTTTTTTTGGTGAATATCGGCTTGGAAATGCTTTGAGCCGGTTCATCTTTTTTTGATCACTTGCATTTGACATTATTATGTACAATCTATTCTTCGTTCTTATCAATTGTTTTCCAAAAAACGCTATAGTTAAAATATTTTTTTCTTTTCAACATATATATATTTCGGGAGTAAGTTGCTCCCTTCTTCAGTGTTAAGTGTTTTCTGAATTCTGTTTATTCTTCGTGCCCAGTAATGATGCGCATCAAAAATGAATCAGTTTTCAAAATGACGTTTGAGAAGCGAATCACAGGCGTCAACGTGACAACACAAATTTCTCTTCGTGAGAACATGAGGAAATTAAACCTAGGCCTTTCAAGTGGTCATGAACAGTTGAATTTGATAAACTTAACCTCTCACCGAATTCACATGTTTTTATTCACAGGTTTACATCAACTAATGTGTTTATCGTCTTTATCTTTATCAACTTCAAACGGGCTTTCGGAACATGACCACCCATCTTCGACATTAAAATTGCCGGATCGAAATTTTATAAACCAGTTCTAGCACTGGCGTACTGTCAACACATGTTCTCCATATACATCGGTTAATTTCCTTCTGGCTTGAACAGCTTGAACAAATTCTGCTTATTTCTCTCTATATATAAAAGGACACCAACCAACTTCTGCGTACAGTCAATTGAATTTTTTCACACACAAGCCTTGGTATGCCATCTCTGAGAACATTTAAAAATTATGCGGCTTAATTCTGAAGTTGGGTGCAAAAAAAAAATACAATTAGATTCTCTGTCGGGGAAAAAAAAATTACTTTCTGAACAACGCAATAGATCAAGTCAAGTTGCCAGCTAAAAATGGTGTCGAAATATATTTCGAGAACTTTTCCAACTCGTTGGAAGCTCCTTCGCGAGTTCGGCTACTTGCGGCTGTGTTCGAAAGGTACGCAGCCGAAAGCTTAGCGCTCTACGGCAACAACGGCAACTACGGCAACAAGGGCATAAGCCAACCAAACCCTTATACACTCACTACAAGGCATGATAGCAAGGCACATTCACTTGTTCCCATAAGCAGCGAGTGGCACTGTGAAGGGAAGTCGAAGTTAAAGTGATTCAAATGTGATGTAGGCTTTCATCCTGTGTTTTATGGACTAACATGTAATTGATTCATTATGATTATTGCGACAAAAGTACTTATTTTTGTAATAATGTTGTCTTTAAGCTCAATTGTATTTTTCATTTTAGACACTTCTGCTGCATCCCCGCCTTGAAATTGTTCTTCAAGCCTATTCATATCTTGGTGAAAAGTTTCTCCCTATTCATCCAAGTTTTGATGGATAAAATCAGAAATGCACGACTGTCATCACGAAAGGACATGACATAAGAATGAGGGATGCATTGAGTATCAAGGAAACTAGAGATATTCATGGATATCATAGGGCTAGCCCAAAGTAATGTGTCAAACGGTTCCAGGCTAGGCGCTCCGGTTGACAGGGGAGGTGTTTAGTCGGTAGTCCAGTAGGTCCATTGGGAGTCCGACACTCAGGGCGTAAATAACTTTCACCTCCCAACCCAAAAAAAAATACATTTTGGAGCTCTCTAAGTTCTACGGGTACCGAAATCGTGTCCCGAAGTGTTATCTACTGTTTAAGGCACTATTAACGGCCAAATGGCCAAAATAAATCAAAAGATATCGAAAAGCAATATCAAGTAACCCAAAGATTAAGTGTGTACAAAAAAACGATGATTTTTTTTATTGTACCGTGTACCCAAGATCGGTTGGCATTCACCGGATTCGATTGCTAAAATTCAACGGTTTTGAATGAGAGCTTGCAAGAACATAGATAAATAGAATTGAATGAGCTTGCGAGTCGGAAGAAATAGCGTCCCTTAAAATCGCCAAACTATTGGAACATCATCTTACAAAATACGAGGGTCACTCAGAAAGTTAGTTTAAGGGTGGCAGCGCTCCGCGTGGTAAAAAAATAAACTAACGAAATATAAGGAGGTTGTTCTCTCATATATCCTAACCAATTTGACGCATCGCTGAGCCCGATAAATCTATTTTTGTGTTTTTTACAACGATTTGAAATGGAGACGCCTATAGAAGTAGCATCCAAATATGAACCGCGTAGGGTGACACGTTTTTTGACCGCAAAAAATATATCCGCTGGTGAAATTTATCGATATTATCGTCTGTATACGGTGAGCAGTGTATGAGCCTTCAAATGGTTACGTGTTGGCGAACAGCGTAACAGATTTCTCCGCATGCAAAGAGTTAGCGACAGTGTTTTGGAATTATCGAGGTATTGTTTTGATTGATTACCTCGACAAAGGCAAGACTTTCAACGCAGAGTACTACTGTGGTGTTTTCGATCGTTTACGAAAAACAATCAATAACAAACAGCCAGATTTGTTGAGTCGCAAAGTGTTTTTAATTCACGATAATGCTCCTCCGCATTCTGCCCGTTTATCCCAAGAAAAATTGGCCTCATTTAAATGGGACGTTTTTGAGCATCCTCCTTATTCCTTTGACTTGGCCCCAAGTGATTTCCCCTCTTTTCCCGGCGATGAAAATAGCGTTGGGCGGCATATGATTCGACACGACAGATGACATCACCGAAGCAATCACAGCGTACTCTAAATATTTGAACGCAAAACATTTCGACGTCGGAATTACGAAATTAGTTTGTAGATAAAAAAAAATGTATTGAGAACGATGACGACTTTTTAGACAAATAAAAAAATGTCTGAATTTTCCGTAAATGACCTTGTTTTTTTTGTTTTCACCACACCTCTCTACCAACACCAAACACGTACCTGCGTTTTGAAGAGTGTGTGCAACTCAAAGGAAGACGTTTATACGACATAATTCATAAATACTTAATTTCGCGCTTTCAGTGTATCTGAACATAATATTCATTCAAAAACATAATTTTGAAAACATAAATGCTGAGAGACACTCTGAACGTGGAGCGCAAGGGCCACGAATTTTTCATTCATTGAATAAAAGAATTGATGCATATATTTTACACCTCGTTTCATACGCTTAGAGGATATTCAATATTTGATTACTTTTTCTTTCTTTCGACGATGCCATTAATCTAGTGGTTGGTCTATTGCAAATTATTTCTTTACCACACATCAAAATTAGTTCCAATACTTCGAAGTTGTTTTATCTACATACTGATAAATTCATGTTAACTTTGATGTGAATATACAAGTTATAATTCATACAAAAAAGTTACTTGATTACAGAGAAAACAATGCACGAGTCAGTCAAGTGCAATTCATGTGAATGTTTTGCTATTTAAAGCGTAACAGTTTAGCCTTGTAAACCTTTCATCACGGCCAATAGATAAACTGCTCTGCTAGTATTGTAGATATTACCGGGTTCCAGGCACATGAGTATTTATGCCTATAACATAACAATTTCAGTGTTTGTTTGAACAGTAAGAATTTTCCTATTCGGGGTAAATCAATTCGTTGTGCCTAGTCCATATAATAAAGTTATCGGGAACCGAGAGTCCAGGTCCGCGTAATGTTTGCAATTAATCGATACTCACACGCCAAATGGATACAAAGTTAATAGAGTACTGTCGAAGAGAAAGTAATGGAATGAGAGCTTTCGAAATTGTATGGTAGTAACCTACCGTTTTATTTGCTTCCATATTAGACCTATCTGCGCATATGACCTATTTGGATATCTAATTTTTGCAACCCAAAAAAGTTTGTCTTGAGCACCACGTCTCGTGGCAGAGTAAGCTATTGACTGTAATATTCAGAATTTGTATTTGATCCAGAAGTATTTCAAGCAGAAGAACATATATTATCATGAATGCAATGTGTTATTTATCATGTCGTTAAGGGTGCTACCATATGTGCGCACGTTCATTCCAATTACTATATTGTTATAATACTCGCTTCATCTATGTTTTTGGTATGGACCAGTACTTATCATCAGGACACTATCGATGCATTTACTTAACATATTCAGCTGACTTCCTCATAACACTTAGTATATTGGTTTAATCCCAAATCCCTTTTGTAAGTGTTATATTGTTGATCCAAAGAGGGTAAGATTCAACACAGCAACAAAATCCGAAAGAAATTGCCCAACACAACTGGCTTTAGTGGTTGCGAATGTTATTTTAGATCACAATATAGTATTTTCTTTAGTAGATTAATATAAGAATCGGTTTTTCGAATTTTTCATTTAAAACAACAAAACAACCCCAAGCTTATAAATAAAAAAATACATAATACATTATTTTTAGTTGGAAACATTCTTTTGGACTTTCGTTTTATCAATTATTCCAACAAAGATACATTGAAGCATGCAACAAGCAGATGAAATAGGAACTGCTGCCTAAATTTCTTCCAGGTGATAAATATTGAACCTGACAGAGTGGCTACTATTGTGAAAAGAAAACGCTCAATCCTTATTGCTACCCATGGAAAGGAGTAAAACTATATGAAGAGAAAAGGGGAATTGTAACCTGAGAAAGGGAATTGAACCTGTAACAGCAGAAAAAGAAGGGTATTAGTAAAATAGAATAGTTAATCGGTAGCAAGTGAATTTCGATCGGAATTCGGCTCATTCAAACAAAGAAAAACACAATTTTCTTAATCTGCGTTTTGCATTTATACTAGGTTTATCAAGAAGCGCTCAGAAATTTAAATTTAAACAGAACGATGTGACGATCGTTACAACCACTTGTGGTAAAGTCCTGCGAGAAAAGATAACTTAAAATATTCTTCTAAGAGCAGCCTGAAATTTTCATCATTGCAAAGGTGACTGTTTCAAATTTCTTCACTATTCCTTTTTAGCAAATGAATCAAAATAAATGAACATATAGTAGAGAGCTGCAAATGCAAATATTCAAATAAACTTCAGGCACCTCCTGAAGTTTGCATCGTTGCCAACGTAATGGTCTCGATTTTTCCCAAATTTTGAATATTATTTGGATAATTTTAATGAAATTTTTATCATTTTTTTCGTAATTTTAACTTTATTAGTGACTTCTAGTCTACTAGTGACTGCTTCTACTAATTTTTTGCTTCAATCAAATCATCGTAAAATATCAAAAAATTAAAAAAAATATTAAATTATACTTGACATGTGTGAATCTAAAATAAGTCAAACCTGCAATAACACAATAATCACCAACGGATTACCACATAATGCGATGGCCAAAGTCCACTACTTTTCAACATATATACTACGAAACTCCACACAATTTCAGAAACAAACACAACTCTTGTAAAATCCGGATGAGTTTCTAATTCTTGCGGACAGGTCTAACCAAAATTACTCTTTTAACAAATTACAACATAAACTCAGCCTTTTCTCCATTATTAGCGAAACCCTTTTGTTACCAGTAAATCCAGATAAAATTCAAGCAATAAATTTTTACCACAATAGAAACCCAGATTAACAAACTAACACACCGCAAACTCATATTAATTACTTACAGGTGCGAAACGCACCTGCTTACTTATTTAACAGCACAGACAAACTTAAAGCCAAAATCTTAAAACAATCTCCAGAACTACATCCTTACACACCAAACCTTAATGCCACTGAACTTACGACAAAGGAGAGAGCGGAGTTTTTGAAAGTAAAAGAAGTATGAAGTAACGCATGATATAAAGGGAATCAGTTAAAAAATACCTCTAAAATCATAGAGACAACCTTCAGAGTTATCTGGACTCCAGGTCAGTAGGCATTGATGCACTCGATATAGCTGACATACAAAGAAGGTGAAATGAGTCACAGAACAACTGAATTCGCCTTAATAAAGGAAGAAGTTAAAGAACAATGGCAGACAGAAAAGGGGAAAAATCTAGCAATTACGCCCCTTGCATTTGGAAAGACACCACCCCAACAACAGCAGTAAGCCTTGGTTTCATAATAGTAGTATACCCCCAAAACACATTAAGACTATCAATAGAGCCTACAATAAACTCAGACTCTTCGAAAGCAAAAATTGTAATTCATACAAATGCACATATTGTAATAATACAGACACTATAGATCACCTTTTGTTTCAGTGTCCCGAAGTCCCGAAACCAGCTGAAGTGGAGATTCGTGCTAAAGGAAGCACGATCAGAGGTAGCGCAGCAGAACAAGTGAAGTCCCGAAAACAGCTGAGGTGGATATTCGTGCTAAAGGAAGCACGATCAGAGGTAGCGCAGCAGAACAAGTGAAGTCCCGAAACCAGCTGAAGTGGAGATTCGTGCTAAAGGAAGCACGATCAGAGGTAGCGCAGCAGAACAAGTGAAGTCCCGAAACCAGCTGAAGTGGAGATTCGTGCTAGAGGAAGCAGAGGTGTTCAGTCAGCGAAGCACAATTGACAGGTAGTCAGAATCAGCGCAGCACAATTCAAAGGTGTTCAGAGTCAGCGCAGCACAATTCACAGGTGGTCAGAATCAGCGCAGCACAACTCACAGGTGGTTTGATCCTTTTTATTTATTTATTAATATAATATGAAGGAGTAAGCTCTTTCTCTGTGTGTGCGTGCGTATGTGACATGGAAGGATCAGGGCTTAAATAATGTCCTAACCCCCACGCCCGCGCGATGAGTTAGTCGCTTAAAAGTAACTTCCTTCGGCCGCCATTATGCGGCCTTTGTACTTTCAAATAACCCTGTCTCTATAACCTTCTTCCTTTCTTTTGCTGCAGGTGCGACCTATCGGTTGCCCTATTATTATTATTTATTCATTATTAATTATATATTTATTATTTTATTATTTTTTTTTTGAAAATACATAACAAATTATTACTATTTCTCAAATTATTACCAGCTATAACCAGAGTGCTAGCATACTGAAGTCAAAGGCAGAATCTTTGACCAAAAAGTTTTTTTTTCCATTCTAGAGTCCATCAAACTTGCACGGGCTCTCTCTGTAGACCCTGTTTTAGTGTTTAAAACCTCCATAATTTTTAAAACTAACATGAGACCATTAGAAAGTTGTCTAAAGTTAGGTACCTGGAATGTTATGGGCTCAAATTTTAAGGCGCCTGAAGTTGGCATCGTTGAAAACGCAACGGTCTAAAATTTCCGACTTTTTGAATGTACTTTTGATAATTTGACTTGAAATTTTGGTAACCTTTATGCACATTTTTGAATATTTTACGCTCTCCTAGAATTTTATTTCAGTTCAATCATCCACGAAAATCAAAAAGAGATAAAATTTGACAGCGTTGCGATTTCAACGATGCAAACTTCAAACACCTCAAATTTTATCACTTTTGACATTTTGAAACGATTTGAATAGTGAAATACTGGTATTAGTAAACTAGAAACCCAAATACCGAAAATAAATTACAAAAAATTCATTCAAATTATCTATTTTCTAGAAAATTTCAAAAAGTGGAAAAATCGAGGCCATTACGTTTGCAACGATGCATACTTCTGACACCTAGTTAAAGATTTTTGCAGTTTTTTGTGCTGCAATCACACGGACACTCGTCCTTAATAAAATTATTTTGGTATCATTGATAGGACACTTTTATTAAAAGTCTCGTTTTTATTTTGTGTAGGCACCAATATATTTTTCAACATTTCATTCTTTGTCAAGTCTTGGTATTCAACCTTTAAATCTTTTAAATCTTGGTATATGGGTTGCTTCAAAGTTTACTGAGCTTCGTTGGAAAGAAGAAGTTGATGCTTGAATCCTCTTAGGGAATTGTTGGCTCAACTTTTTCGATATTCGCACCGCATGTGTGCTGCGGCGCGCTCCATAATCGTTTGGCAACTTTTTTACTCAATGGTGTAAGGCACGAGCAAATTCTAAATATAAGTATGTTTGTACAACAGATAGTGAGATGTCAAATTTTTCATGTTTCGAATGTTTTTTTTTTTTTTTTGAAAGTTTGACTTATGTTTTAGTATTATTGCATATATTTGCATATTTGAATATTCGCATATTTGAATTTTTTGAACTCTAATAGGTCTTCACTTCAGTTTAATCTTTTATTAGCGTTGAGTTTGCAACGAAGGATACTTCAGACTCCTGCTATTTATCATCTTTATTATATTTAATTTTTCAATTTAAACATAGTCAAAGTCACATCCTAAAATTTTAAATTATTATTTTAATCAATATTTGCAAAGTTTTTAATGCTTTATGACATTTATTATACAACATTATAAAAAATGGGATATAATCTCCAAGAAATTTACTTCTACTCCTACTACTACTATTACTACTGTTGCTACTACTACTACTACTTCTACTACTACTACTAATACTACTACTAATACTACTACTACTACTACTACTACTACTACTACCACTATGGCATTAGAATTTCGTACATCAAGATTCTGAGTATAAATCTTGATGCTACGACGTCCAAGAATTTATATGTGTGTTTCCACAATAATCGCCGAGCAACTGAAACTGATGAAAATGTAACTATTTCCCATGATTTCATTGTTTCAACAAGTCAGACGTCATTAGAGACTTTAATGTTTCAACAGAATGATAGTCAAACGTATTTAGAGCAGAATTTACAAGACCCTTGCCTGGATGTTTACGATGATTTTTGGATGTATTTTACAGATTTACCGTTCATAGTTAATAGGTAAATTTGCATGAACCAAATTCTGGCAGCATAGCGTCAAACAATTAAATACCGTGACGAATAACGCCAGCGAAAATATTTGATACAATTTTCAATTCCACTTTACGCAATGTTTCAGAATAAGTTCGCAAGAACAATAACGCTAATCGTAGTACACTTCGGAAGGTAAGTTAATTGCCCAATTAGCCGCATTCACATATAGATAAAAAAAAGCGGATAAAATGTATAAAAAAACAGCATGTGAAAATGATATTTTTAATAGATCCATAAAAATATTTTGGAGCAAATTGAGTTTTGGCGGCTTTGTTTACATTAAATATTTATCAATAACTCTTGGGTCAATAGCACACTGACTGTAAATTTTCGGAAGAATTTTGTTCTGATCATCGTTTTTAATTTTGGATTCGTTATTCTTATTACTATTTATCAACTACTAATAGTTTGGATTTATCAACTACGTCCCCGAAAGGGACAATTCAAGTGGCGCTTTGCCGATTATTTTAAGGGGTTACACCACAGTAGAAATTTCAAAAAATCGAATTTTTTTTATTGGCTTAAAAAATCTTTTGAACCCTCTAGAATAAGAGACAAACGGTTTTATATCTGCCAGAAATCGTTTTCATTGAAATTTCGAGCTCTTTCTCGACCCCTCCCGACTGCACCGAAACGACTACCTGCGGTAAATACGACACCTGCTCGTCGGGTACAGCATTATGTCTTACCATTCGATTTCTAACTTCTCTAATACACTAATAGATGTCGTTAGAAACATTTTCTAGCATTTTGAACACATAGGACGTAGTGCAGCGTCCTTTGATGTTGAGAGAAGACGTAAATTTTGCGTGGAATTTATTCGAAATCGCGATTTTCTTTTGCAGTGCTAATTTTTCACACGTTATTTGTAGCCTTGACATTTATGTGAGTAACAATGAGTGAACAGAAAGTGTATGTAAGCCATAAAGGCTCAAAAATATCGAATCAGACGCGACGACGGAACAACGTGACGAAACGACGACCATTGAACAGATATGAAGCGGAGGAAGATTCGGCCGGGGTGAGCGCTTCGGCAAAGAAAGTGATGGATTGGATTGCATACAGGAATAACTGTATCTGGTGATGGTTCCTGGAGAAAATGAGGATTTTCGTCTCTTTTCGGAATCACATCATTGATCGGATGGTTTACAGGGAGAATTGTTGACATTGAAGTGAAATCAAAATACTGTATAGTTTGCGACCACTGGAAAAATAAATTAGACACTGCTGAGTATGAAGAATGGCTCGAAACTCATACCGATCAATGTCAGTCAAACCATGAAGGCTCATCGGGTAAAATGGAGGTAGATGCTGTCATCGAGATGTTTCAACGTTCCGAAGCTTTACACGGACTTAAATACGCAAATTATATAGGTGATGGTGACAGTGAATAATGAATAATGAAAGTGATGGACATGAAAATTGGACCACAATCCTACAACTTTTCCTAAGAGGCGGACGCTGCTTGAATAAACCGCGCGGAGCGCTCTTTGGCCGACGCAGCGAAAGAGGCTCGCTCCAGGATAAAAGCGTCCAGGAATGAAAACGAGGAGGAGTTTAGCAACCTGGAAGGTCAGTTTTACGGTGCTGGAATAGCAGAGTAAAGGTTAAAAAATTTTTATAATCAATTGTTTTATTTTATCATCTTCGAAACACGAGTCAAAACTTTAAACGCGTTTTTCTTGAAACACGTTTTTTCAAATCGGCACGCAGCATAACTCAAACAATTTTCAATTTTTTCACTCCAAATTAATATCACATCTTTAAAACAACATTCCGCATAGAAATACGTAGCCGATTTTCGATAAGTTAATATTTCGATTTTTTAGGTACAAATAAGTGCCCGTTTTTTGGTGGTAAAATGAACTTTTTTTTTCAAATGCTCGCCACTTTAACAAAAATGAATATTTTCATAATCTCCTACGTATTTCTATAGCTATACTAATGTAGTTTAAGAAAAAATTTTTTATTTTGTTCCAGATTAATTTTTGGTGCACTTCTACTGCGTGCCGCGGAGCCCCTCCAACAAAAACCGTTCCGCAGAAACGGCTGTTGGGCAACCATTTTGTAATATTTTTTAATAAACAAAATTTTTTTAAAACTTCAAAACATGCTTAACAACATACTTAAAAAGAATTACTCTTTTACTTTTCCTTCCACTTAAAAGAAAATCGCAAAAAACGTTAAATTTTCGCTCTCTACTGTGGTGTAACCCCTTAAGTCCAGTTGAATTGAATTTGATAGTATCCCTTTAAACCGGAATGAATCGTATATGATTCGGAAACCTTTAGAGAATTAACAAATCGCTTTCTTTTTACATCCACAGCTTTATAACTGAGAAACACTGCAAACGCAACGCTATCAAACTTTTTTCTGAAACTGAAATAACTGATCACAGTTCAAAATAAACAAATATGCAAATAAAATGTATCAAAATTTTGACTAAAATTATTGAAAAAAACATTCAAAAAATGAATCAAATTGGAGACTTGTGTTTACAGGATCTCTATTGTTTTTGAAGACTACAAGGACTGAAAAGTATCTGGCCTATCAAACAGATGGAATCACAATTTCAAAAGTCATGTGCGCTTTGTTGAGTTAACAACTAACTTAACTTCAACTTGGATCCTGTCAAAATTTCATGACTTGGTTTTACTCATTTTCAAATTATAGATTTCGAAGTGCGGCTCCCTCTGATTTTTTGCAAAGAAGTGTTTTAATAACACGTTTTTGATGACAAAATACGATGCCAACAATGGCATGGCTTGATAAAGGTTATAATGCATCAGCCCCTAATTACTAAATATTGGTTTGTGGGGAATTATGTTGTCATTGCACGAGCACCTGTGATGCGATCGGGAACCCATCATAAATATTTACACATACGAAAGTTATGTGTGCGAAAGGTGCCCCGTTTCCTAACAATTGACCAGAAAGCAAAATGTGTTCGTATTTCAAAGCAAAATGAGGAGGTGTTTCGCCACAACAAAAGGCACGACAAGGGGCGAAACATGGATTCATCACAAGATGCCTGACTTCAATTGGCTATTGGTGCAATGTTATCTTCTGGTGAAAGCCGTAGGAAGCTCTCAAAGACGCAACAAATGCTGGTAAGCAAAAGATCGTTACACGAAGTGCATTACTCTAGATGGAGATTATGTAGAGAAATAAAATCGTTTTTGCCCTTAAAAGTCTTTCCATTGTCAGACCAAAGACTTTTTCGCCCATGTCGAAGGTGGGCCCAATTTTTTGTGGTTTCTTTCGTAACTTTGATTCTACCGGAACTCCACTAATTCTTCATTGCAATCCAACTATCAACAAATATTTCTCCTCTGCTCATTTTAAAAATCTTTTAAATAAGCACTCAACGCTATAAGGATGAATTATTGTAAGTTTATATATCAAAAAAATGCATTGATAAATTAATTTGTAAATTTTTGATTTTATGGTACCCGGTAATTTTTCCAATTCTTGAGGATTTCCCAGTCTTGTCAGTGACATGCTCATTGCTATTGTAGCAAAAACATACAAAAATTCTATTGCATTCATTATTTACGTATATATTTTGAATTAGCTTATTTTTATGGTAAAATTGATTCTGTATGATAATAGTAATCCTAGCCTGTGCGTTCTCGACGCCGTATCTTCTTTAACTTGTTCATCCGTCGTCACGATACCCTGCTTCTAGAAAATATGTACCTATATTTGTCAAACAATTATAGTCCGTCAGTTTTTTCACAAAAGTGTGCTAACTATTAAAAAGGTTCCTCGTTCTTAAAAATTTTTAAATATCAGATACTATTAGACAAAGTTTTATCAAACAAAGCACCTCAAAACCCGGCATTAAGGACCTCTAATTTGAACTTTCGAGAACTTTAAGCTCAACTGATACCAATTAGTTATGTTTAAAAAATATATTCGATAGAAGGTGTTTGTTACAATTTCAAAGAACTGAATGTGTAGTGAAGATAATTCATAGAAGAGAAGAGCTCAGAAGGCTCAAAAACGAGAACCAGAGTAAATGGCGCGATGCAACCGCCTGAGTTTCAGGCTGCCTAAATAATATAACAATTTTCAAGTGGAGATTGAAGGCATCCGAGGCAACAAGTTTCAATAACATCATTGACGATTCTAAATGTAGTATGAGGTACATCAAATGTCAGCGACATGTGATACGGATAACATCACTTGCAGGAATACTTTTGTTAGAAACCAAATTGGATCGCTATGGATATTCAGGGTCGTTAGGAGATACTAGCCGCTTAGAGAATTTAACGTAAAATACTCGAAAATAATAACAACTTCTTCTTCTCACATGATAACTTGCAATAAAAATTATCTGACTTGAATCGTTCGCGAAACGTTATCACTAAGAACTATTATTATGGGGTTAAATATTATAAAGCGTTTTCAAAAATGTGAAGATAATCGTTCATGATAATAAGTCGTTCTGCTAGTCCAATGAATTTAAAATCTATTCATATAATGTATAATTTCTATTGTAAGAAAGTTGATTAATGTTATACTTTACCATTACCTATGATCACTACCAATGATATAAAAACTGCTGCAATTTTTAACTTATATTCCCCGTAATAAAATTTTTTGATTTAACTTTATCTGAGTCGCGAATGCAAGGCGACTGGAGGTTTTCTCAAGATAATAAAAGGGGAGACAGGAAAATAATTTAAAAAATAATAATAAATTTTTATGCGTATACTGAATATTATTTGATAGTAGTAATATTGAGTGTTAGTAAAAAAAAAAACAAGTTTCGGAGAGGCGAAGACTTTTTTTAAATGTTTGTGAAAGTCAATCTGTTAAAAATCAAAATGCATGATCAATTCAGGTTTTAAATACATATTTTTACAAAGCAAAGGGAGGATAATATGTTAGGTAACATTATGATGTACACTTATATCTCTATGTTTTGTGCGGTCTTTTTATTTCCGATTTTTTAAGCGGGATAAGAAACTTGGCAAGGAAGCATTGACCACAGAAACAGTGAAGAGCATCAGTATCGTGTTTATTCGGGCTTTCCTGAAACGGATTGCGTGTCTCGTTAGTTTCCCAGTTTAATTCAGTTTCCCGCTAAATAAAGCAATTTAATAAAACAAAATATTACGTGTTGTTTAGTCATTATGTACGATGGGTTACATGTTGCAAAGGAGGAATCCTTTTGTTTCCCTAACCCACAGTCTCCATGATTCCTTATACCAAGGCTTACGAATAAATGGTAGCAAATGGGTTCGAGGTCGCACATTGGGTTTACTGCTTTTCGATGATGGGAAACTAAATGCCGGAAAATGCCAATAACTCTAAACACACATAGAGCTTTCTGGGATCAAGAGCAGATGCCGCAAGAGTGGTGCCAATCCATCATCATCCCTATCCACAAAAAAGGAGACAAACTACAGTGCGAAAATTACAGAGGTATATCACTACTCTGTAAATCTTACAAAATCCTCACAAAAATACTTGAAGGTAGATTAACACCATATGCTGAAAAAATAATTGGAGAGTATCAAGGTGGTTTTAGAGCCGGACGATCAACTACTGACCAACTGTTTACGTGCACCTTGAAAAGTGCTGGGAATTTGAGGCGATAGGCTGGCTCCACTGCTATTCAACCTAGCTCTAGAATACGTCATACGGAAACTACCTGTGGATACGAAAGGAACACTACTCTATAAAATCGAGCCAACTGGTAGCCTATGCGGATGACATCAATATCCTGTCAAGATCCTTTTCATCTGCCAAGGAACTCCTGCTCAAACTAGACCAAGAAGCGAAGCAGGTGGGGCTGCAAATCAACGAGTCCAAAACAAAAGTTATGATACAAACCAGGAGAAACACCCCCAATCGGCAAAACATAACACTCAACGAATTCAACCTGGAAAATGTGGACGAATTTACATATCTTGGCTCCAAGCTAGTGAAGGATGGTAATGAAACGGCGGAAATAAAGCGTAGAAGTCAGCTCGCCTAAAAAGCGTTCTACTCAGTTTTGGGTATTCTGAAGGCCAGCTTCATACATAGGAAAACAAAGCTGCAAGTATACAAATCTGTGGTAAGACCTGTGTTGTGCTACGGATGTGAGACATGGACCCTCACTCAAGCTTCCGCAAACAAACTAAACGCTTTCGAAAGGAGGGTCCTAAGACGAACCGTGGGAGCAACGCAGGAAGGAGGACAATGGCGAATTAGGTACAACCATGAGTTGTACGAACTCTTCGACGAGCCAGAAGTCTCCACTGTGATAAAACTGCGGAAGTTACAATGGGCTGGCCGTGTGCAGCGAATGAATGAAGGTCGGATACCGAGAAAGGTATTTGTCGGAAAAACTGAGGGACGCAGGCCAGTGGGAAAGCCAAGAAAGCGCTGGTCCGACTCTATAGACGAAGAAAGCAGCACGCTACTCGGATCCCGAAATTGGAGGACGCGGTCGATGGACCGAGACAACAGGAGGCGACATCTACGGGAAGCCAAGGCCCGAAATGGGCTGTAGCGCTACAACGACGACACATAGAGCTCTGCAACTAAATCCTGAAGATGAAGGCGAGTATTCCGCGCCTGATAACGGAATCAAAGTAATAACCTTAACGCCAGAGTGAAGATTGGGCGGCGGGTTGACTCTCAGTCCGATTGTTTCGAAACCTGCAGCCGAGCCTCAGAATGCATTGGACCAAGGCAACGACCTAGCAACTGAAAAAAGGGCTATACAATTGGATCCCGGAATGTCAGATCACTGAATAAGCCTGGCGATGTTGAGGCCCTCAATCGACCAGCCGATATAAGAAACCTACTGGCAATCCAGGAAGCGAACTGGACTTGAAGTAATTTTCAAAATATGAAATCGCACACAATATTCAAAAGTGGGAAGCCTCTCTGGAAGGTGAGAATTTGCAGTAGCTCTCATTGTGTATAGGAAGTTTAAATCGCATGTCAATAAAATATTGTGCAGGATCCGTGTAAAAGTATAATTCTCCAAAAATTAGCTGAATAAATTAGATAATCATAAATTAATCATAAATTAGAATGTCATTAGAATTTAAATTCCAAAAGGAGGCGTCGAGCAAAGCAAAAATCGTCGCTGTAGGTCAGTGCGATTTTGAACGAGTTTTACACAAAACGTCGCGAATTTCAGACAATGAAGAATAAAGGAACATGTTTCGAAATGCGTTTTGTGTAAAATAAGTACATAGGTAAATAAAATATTTAAAAATGTTATTTTTTACATTAAATTCCAAAGGGGTTTGGCGAGATTCCAAGTGGACGCCCAGCCTCGAGTCTTGATCTCGTTCAAAATGACAATTTCTAGTTATTTCCTGAGGTTTTAAGTTATTCTCTACGTGAGACTTTTTTATGCGGTCCCTATTTACCGCATAAAAAATAATTTTTAATTGCTTTGCGAAAATTACTTCTTATGGCTGCTGGTGAAATGTTGTGCGAATTTTTAAGCGGATCCACCGCACAAAAACAGGTCCGAATGTGTTGAGTTTTCTTCACTAATTCAATCTCAGATCTCATCAACTCAAGTAAAACCAATTTCAATTTAATCAAGCAGCGTCAGAAGTGCAGTTCTTCAGTAATGGCAAGTAACTGCATGCTATATAACGATGAAAGCCTACAAACTTGACTGATTCATAACCTTACGGCAGGGCACCAGACAGACTGCTCGTAAAACAAGAATTAGCGCAGCGGATGTTTAGAATAAAAGAGTACAATTGAAAATGAGTAGAATGCATGGAACGTACGGATGCACGTTGGCAAGCAAAGTGCATACAACAAATGTTACTTGCGCTGCATTTAAGTGAAAATGTTTCTGTGAAACTATTGGAGAAAAAAATTGCAATGATATTTTTTTTTTAATTGGTTTTGTTGGTGCGTCGAAAATTTAATAATTACTGTTTTAAAGCTCGTTTTCCACTTTTTTGTTTTGATAATTAAAATAAACTTTTGTCATTTCTTTACGCAATTTTGCAAAAACGCAAGAACACTGTACTAGTTTTTCACAAAAGTCTATTCCTCGGCGAATATAAATGAAGGAAAAAAAATATGTTTCGTTTGTTACGATGCAAGAGATACCATAATTTGTTTATTATTTTCGAATAAATAATGAAATATTGAATTTACAAACTTAAATAGTATTTGGAGGTGTTGTTTATGATATCCAATAGAATACATATTTGTCAATCATTAGACCACATCCTTTGTCATTCTATACAAATTGGCGAGACACATACACGAACGCCACAGTTCCAAGAAAATGGTTTAGAAGTTTAATTTATTTATTAGGAAAATAACGCACGTGTTGCGGAAAAATGTTTCGGTATGCAGAAATAATCTGCGCTGCATGACCCAGAAGTTCACGGCAATCAAATGACCCTAATTCAATGGGAAAAGTATCCTCTCTCATCCACGGTAGCTTTTATTCGTCCATAAATTTCCGTGCAAACATGCAAGCGAGCATCAGGTTCCCCAGTCGAATGACAAACATCGTGACATTGCCAGACGCGGTACGGGGACGAAAAGGAGACGAGACAGAAAAGCTGCAAACGTCACTTGCCGATGTCTCCACACACTCCACTGACAATGACCAAAAATCAATAAACAGCGTAAAACTACGACAAATCCACCCTCGTAGCACAAATGCAAGCGAGTGGAATTGTAACTTGCTCCATTGAAGAACTAACCCCCGCTGGCGACTTAACAATTCCAGGAACTGAGAGATTAACTTGGTGACTCACTTTGACTTGGTTTCGAATTTGCTGTTATCTAGTCGAGCCTATTTCGTCGTCAGCTTTCCTGTGTCGCCTGCACCCGGAATCGTCCTTTGAAATTCTTGTCTGGACTGTTGCGATTGCGACTTTTCACCGATGGACACACACCTTTTGGGTTTTCACACAAATCTTGGGGGCACTGGCAAACTTTCGGTCATAAAGCACAAATTCGAGAGGCGTTGGCCGCGCGCAACACGAATAAATGCCTGCAATTTTCCAATTAAATTCCAGCACAAGAGCAAATCCCGAGCAGAGCCTCCGGACTTGAAATCCAACTGGTTGTATGGAAAAACGCACCTTGTTCGAAACTACAAACAAATTCTGACACACGGATCCGCACCTGAATCGCTAAAATCTACAACAGAGCACTGGCAGGTGGTACTTGCACGACTTATTGACAGACTTTTTTCCAAAGCTGGGCAAACTTTTTACAGATAAAATATGTATTGCCGCCGTATACAACAAAACTCCGTTCACTGCGACGACGATTGACTTCTGCCTGCGACTGAACTCGTAGTACTTCCGAAATTTGACTGCCGTCAGTTTCCGATCCGACGAACAAAATCGAATCAAAGACTCTACACACGTAGCATGGCGCCATCTCGGCCGTCGTACGACTCATCCCGATCCATACAACTGTAGCTCTCAGTGGAGAGATTTCAACCGGAACAGAACACTGGTCGTTTGTTTCAAAAAGTGAAATCGAGACAAAATAAACTACATTTTATGGTATATTACTTATATAACTAATATGCTTGTTAAAAGGAAAATGCATTAATAAATATAAATATTCAAAGTTCATGCACGTATTTCGAGGACTACTCGTTGAATAGCTTCTGACCAAGTCATAGATATGTTTTATTCCTGAATAATATTAATATTTGCCGATATTTGCTCTGTTCAAAATAAAAGTTTAATCAATTTCAAAATAATGATCTAATAACTAAGAGTAATGAAAGCAAAATAAGTTCTAAATTTATGCGTTAATTTAAAGTTAACAATTTGAAAAAAGCATACTTCAATTTATATATATTTTTTTGTATTTTCTGAAAGTTATTTTATGTCGATATCTGTAATGTTTTTTGCAATTCAAAGTTGTTGATAATAATGTAGAAATGTATTCAAAGGCAGAGTGCCATAATTTAAATTCTTCATACTCATTCGCAAAAGCACTCAAAGATCTAGAAAAAGGATCAAAGGTAGTACGATTTTCAATAAATAAGTTTCTCTTTTAGTACCGTAATTACAGAAGCCAAGGAGTTCCCCCAGTTCTAAGGTCGCCAAGTGTTCCAATTCTGTTACGCCAGTACATCTCAGCCAAGTAAAGCGTTTGTTGGCCAGACTTGGGCGATCAAGGAGGAAATGTTCTGTTGTGTTCCTCCTCGCCGCAACCTCGGCAGGTGTCATCGGTTTGGATTCCTATTCGTTTGGCGTGTTGACCTAGAAGATTATGACCCGTTAATACTGCCACCAATTTTCTAACGCCATTTCGGTTTTTCCCTAGGAGTTGTTTTGTTCTCATTTGATTAGGGTGAGGCCAAAAGCTCGGCTTATCCTGCAGTCGTTCCTGTCATTCCAAGCCGTATCTGTCTCTTTCGAGAGGATTTCGTCTAGTTCCCTTTTTACCGTTGCTAGTGGCACTTTAACTGTGTCTATTCTAGTGGCGTTTTGGTCGGCTGATCCAGCTCTCGCAAGCTCATCCGCTCTTTCGTTTCCCTCTACACCGCTGTGTCCAGGGACCCATGTCAGTTTTACATTTACTCGGGTTGTTGCGGTTTTGAGAGCCTGCCTACAATCCTGCACCAATTGAGAAACTACGCGGTTAGAGGCAAGCGCCTGCAGTGCCGACTTACTGTCCGAGAGTATTTGTATACTTCCATTAAGGTTGTTTGTTGCCGCTTCTATAGCCGACTTCTAACTAACACTTACGACTGGAAAACTGTGGTGTGGCTCTCCAGTTTATAACTTCGGTTGAGTTGCGGGTGATCTGGGAAAAAGATTCCAGCGCCGCTTCCCTCGTCCGTTTTGGAACCATCGGTGTAGATCATGATCTCACTTCCAGATGTGAAATCCACCGTTTTCCACGCTTCTCTGGTCGGAATGTTGATCTTGTATGGAATTGTTGTGTCCAATATTGGTTAAATTCTATCCAGCTCCCTTTTACTTGACGGGGCCATTCTCTCTATTTTTTTTCAAAATGCATATGTGCCCCGTTTGAGTGTGGTTAGATAACCCATATGTGGATTTTAATCTGATGCTCGAAAGTGATGCCTCTCTGAAGATGAATTTGTCGAGTGGCATGAGATTAAGCATTATCTCCATTGCAGCAGTTGGCGTAGTGCTAATGGCACCTGTGATGCCAAGGCAGGCCATTCGCTGGATTTTCTCTAGCTCTTTTACAATGGTTTTCTTTTGTAGTACCTGCCACCAAACCAATGCCCCGTAGGTGGTTATAGGCCTCACTACTGCTGTGTAGATCCAGTGGGCAATTTTGGGTTTTATTCCCCAGGTTTTCCCCACTAGTCTTTTCATTATGAAGAGCGCCGCTGTAGCTCTCCGCCTGACTGCTCTCTCCACCTGACCTATGTGTGGAGTCCAAGCTAGCTTACTATCGAAGGTTACTCCTTAGTATTTCACCTTGTTTACTAAACTGATATGTTTTCCGTCAATGGTCGGGGGTGTAAATGTCTTCGGTTTACGGCGCTTTGTGTAGAGCATAAGCTCCGTTTTGTTGGCATTGATGCGCAGTCCGTTTAGCTTCGCCCACTCAAAAAGATGTGAGAGTGCGGTCTGCATCAATTCCGACATGGTTTCCGGGAACTTTCCACTTATCAGTATAACGATATCGTCAGCGTACGCTATCGTTTTGAAACCCTTCCCGTTGAGGTCTGCCACTATTTGGTTAACTGTGAGTACCCACGCAAGTGGTGATACTATGCCGCCTTGTGGTGTACCCCTGTTAGTCCAATTATTCAAGGTTACGCCGTGTTCTACGGCTGTAATCTTCCTTTTAGCTAGTAGTTCCGTCAACCATTTAGTTAGATATGGGTCTATTGCATATCTTTGGATGGCTCCTACTATGCTCTCTTGGGAGGTATGCGTGTTGGTTGGGGCAAAGCTCCGTTATGTTCACGGTGCTTTTTATGTACCCATCCACCAGGCGTTCCAGGGTTTTCAACATGAAAGACGTTAAGCTGATAGGTCGGTAATCCGTTGCTTTGTAGTGGCTGGCTTTTGCCGGCTTGGGTATGAAAACTACTTTGGCTTCTCTCCAGTCCAGAGGAATATAGCCTTTGGATGTGGAGGCTCTATATATTTTCACCAAAATCCGTATTATTGTGATATCCGCTTTCATAAGCATGATCGGATACACTTTGTCGGTTCCTTGTGATTTGTAAGTTTCAAAGGTATTAATGGCCCAAAATATTTCTTCGCTTACTATTGGTTTTTAATTGTTCTGTCTCCTCATCCGTTGAGCCCGGAAAGTGTTGGTTTAGTAGGAGCTTGAGACGTTCTATGCTATTTAATGTCCACGATCCGTCCTCCTTTTGGAGCATCGTGTCCACATGTGGTTCTCTTTTCAGAGCCCTACTTAGCGTAGATGTCTCTTTTCCTCCCTCAATATTGCTGCAATAAGGTTCCAGGATTTCCATTTCTCTCTTCTTACAGCTGTTTTAAAAATTTTCAGATTTTGGTTATAGTCCTCCCAATCCGTATCTCGGTTTGTTAGGCGAGCTATTCTGAATAATCTTTGAATATTTTTTCTGATCTCTTCCATTTCTTTGTTCCACCAGCTTACCTTTTTTTGTTTGACGGTAGTGGTTGGACACATTTCACTGAAACTATCGACCAGTATACTTGTGATGTATCTCACTTCAATGTCGATGTCCTTTCGACTTCTCAATGGGTTTGACTGGTGTGAACCTATATATCTTTTAGTAGCGTTGGTGTAGCCGTCCCAATCCGCTTTCCTAGGATTGCAGAAGACCAAAGGGGTCTTCTCGACTCTTTTCACTTCAAAGGTGATCCATTGGTGGTCTGAGAGGCTAGGTGAGTCACATACTCTCCAGCCGTGCAGGTCCTCCAATGCCTCTGTTGTGATTAGAGTGACGTCAATCACTTCCGCTCTATTTTTCGTTATAAAGGTCGGTGTGTTACCCATATTTGCTAAGTTGAGGTTAGTAGTTATTAAGTAATTGACTAACTGCTCACCTCTTTCTTTGCACTTTGTGCTTCCCCAAAGTTCGTGTTGCGCGTTCGCATTGCATCCGATGATGGCCCGCTTCCCCCGTGTATGCTCCGATAGGGTGCGGAATTCGGTGGTCGGCATCGGAGAAGTCAAACGGTAGGTATGCCGAGGCCAGCGTTACCTGCCCGTCCCTTCCGTCGAACACTGCTGATGTAAGGTCCATATTGCTGAACTGCGGTAGAAAAATTAAATTAATTTACTTCCGACTTATAATGCAGCTACAGATTTTATTTACCTCGCTTGTGGCAAAGATTTTGAATTGTTTTGCACTGATTCCAAGTATCTTTCCATTAAGTTGGTAAGGCTCTTGTATCAGTGCTATGTCGGTGTTCCCATCTGCTAGATGTTTAAGCAGGTTGGCTGTTCCCGCCCTGCTGTGGTGCAGATTTGCTTGGGTCACCCGCATTGACTTTTCGCTTTTGCTCCAAAGGCTGGGTCGCCTTTGCTTTGGCAGTCACCTGGGTGAAACCAAAACTCAGTCGTCCATTTTTGTCCCTTAGAGTGTTGACGTCTTCTTTTCGCATGCCCAGTATCAGGACCATGCCTTTGTTGGCGACTTCTTTCTCCGCGAAAAGATGCCACCTTTCCGTTTCATACCCCGTATTTTGCAGTTTAAGCGTCTTCAAGGCTTCCTGCGGTGTCTGCTCCGTTTCGGGTATAAATACCTTGACGGTGCATAACCGCGGTACCTCCTTTATGGGGGCGACTCTAAACTCCTCGTTCAGGTTGTGTTTACCTTGGCAACTGCAGTCTTTAGATTTTCAAGAGACTGCTCGTCGCTACAGGTTACAGTCATATGGCCTGCTGTCGGTTTCATTCTTCTGAATGTTGGGATTTTTTCTGGTTTGCTGTGTAAGTGCTCGAAGAGGTCCTTCTTCAGGGCGGTTTGCGGTTTCGCGAGTTGATCCTCTTGGACCTTACCAGTCTCATCGAGGTAGTCTATCACCGCTACCGTTTGTGCATCGGTTGCGGCGTCCCGATAGGACTTCCTCGCCAGAGTTTGGGGTTCGGGGCTTACCCTCCGTTCCTTTTTACCAGTGCCTTGGTTGCTGTCATCCGATCTCATCCGCTTAGGTCCGGTTTTACCCTTTTCCTTTGCGGTTGGTTGACAGCAGCACCCGATTTCCCAGGTTTCCCTTGGTTGGCTACTGCTTTTTGACTGCTGCCAGGGTTCGTTGGGAAGCTCTTCTCCCCGATTGTGTTTTGACGCTTCAGTTTCCTTTGCGCCTTTCATCTTAGCGTTCTGGCTGATGCTCCCATCTTCCCAGTGGGTGCGGTAGCTGCCATTGCAATTGTTTTGTTGCAGTCACTCGTCAAATGCACGCCCTGCTCCCTCAGCGTACATTTCTGGCCCAATAGCTCTGGGCAACTGGTGCTTGGTGCCGTCACGCGAGTTTTTCGTTACCCGGAGATTTCTCCCCCTCGTTTGCCGGGTATTGAGGGTACTTCTTTTTGTTGTACTTCCATATTTTTTAAATTTAGTTACCTCTTTGCTTCACTTCTCGCCCTTTGCCTACCTGCTAGGTTGGATCCGAAGGTCTTCTGCAGTGTAGCCGCTGGATTCATTGGAATTAGTGGGCTCCCTCGCGGGTGACCGTGAGGGATAAGTTCAAGTATAGTTTCCTTCTCAACTTTGTTATCTGATTTGTCTACATTGTCTGCTGCAACTCGCCGTATCAACGCTGCTTGAGAACTGGTTTCATATTGATCCATTAGGAGCGCAATCTCAAAAAAATTCCCATCTTCTAAGCAACTTGGAAGTTTTTTCTCTGTTCAACGCCTGCCATGCAGTTTTCGAGGCCCTGTATCACATAAAAACTTAGCATCACTAGAGCTGAAATTGAGAAACTAAACAAACACCATCTGTAATTTTATTGTATATAAACATTTTCGCGTACATATCATTATCTTTGCGATACAACTTTGTTAAACAAGCTTCAAAACTAAATAACGCATTCCGTTCAATTATGGAAATTGCCTTAGGCTACAATATACAAAAATGTTGAAATAAATTCAAAAAGTAAACTCACGAGTTTAACTCGCCATGACAATCAGGGAGAACAGAAACAAGAAACTGACATTCCGCTATCTACTGTCAACAGGCTAGCCAGCTGATGAGTGAAATAGAACAAAACATCGCTACGATAACAGTACCGATTGACAATCGATATAAGCCTAAGTATTGACTACACATGGCGGTAAATAGCATATATACGAACTTTTTAGTGAATTCTGATGGGATTTTTTCCCATTTCAGGGGCAATGCTTGTTTAAGATAATTTTTGCAAGTAATGCTAGATTTTTCTGTTTAGATGGTCTTCTAATTTTTCCATGGAATTAAGTTTCGGTGAGGATGGAGGATGTCCTAGTTGACAGGCAATATTCCAAAATATTTCCACTCCCTCACTATTAAGGCAGTTGTTTGTGGCCATCGTCCTGCTGAAACAACCAGGATTGACGTCGTCCCAATTATTTCGAACTCGATTAGAGATTTCCATCTCCAGAGTCTACAAAACATCCCCAAACCATCATTGAAACAACTCCATGTTTAGCAGTTAAGCAGGTTTTTTCTTCCAAAGCGTAATATTTCTTCCTCCTGATTTCCTCCTGATAAAATATATTCTCAACTGAGAATTTTACGTTGGTCCGAAAAGAGGATTCTATGCTTTAACATTATTATGCGTATTCAAATAGCTGTTTTTGTTAATTTACGATAACAATGGCTTCCTTCTGCCAACTGGAACTCTACTAAAATATCTCATTGCATGAAGTGCTTTGCGTAAACTACACTAGCACTTAAGTTTTCTGCTTTTCATTGGCTCAATTAAAGAGCAACTTTAACCGCACTTATAGATTGCTTCGTCATGTTGGTGCGTTTACGTATTCACTCTAAAAAACATTTGATCGCTAAGTTTTTGACAAATATGCCAAAACAGCAAATATAAATAAATAAAACCAATACCAATGACAACTTGGTATCTGACTGAAATCCATCGATTTTCTAAACAATGGAGTCATAATTCCAGGAAAGGATCCTATGGGAATTACCCGTGTAACGGTACATCTTGGTACGTGTAACTTTATGTTGACGTGTGAATTGAGAATATCTATTAATAGAGAATATCTGTTTTGAATGGCTTGAAACTTTTTAATAATATTCTTTGCTTTTTTAACTTTTATGCTTTCAACAGAGTACCTACAGAATTTAACGAATTATCTGAAATAATCTCTTATCCTTGAAACATTCAATGAAATATCCAAAAACTGATGGTGTTCACTTTATATTGACGCTCATTGTATACTTGAACGGACTTCAGACGATGAATGAGAATCAAGAGTAAAATTTTGAGATTTTAATTAAAATTATATCAATAAAAAATATTTTATTTTATTTTATTAAAGACTGTTTACGCCTTGATTGTTGGTCTTCCAGAGGCAACTGAACTACTGACTTAAACCTGTGCTGATACTCTGAGAATCTTGCCTGGATTTTTTTGTCATATTACTTCGGACTAGGTATCTTTGGTCTTGCCTTGCAGCGGCTTCAGATTAGGAAAACCCTCTGTTCTGCAGAGATGAATTGGACAGAGAGACCCCCTTCCTGTTGCGACACCAAGCGATCTATCATACACTTTCTCACACGAACATCAACGTCTTCCCTGTTATATTTTCTGTAGAGAGCAAGCTTATTTTCTCAGGGAGATGCAAAGGCAGCATGACATATTTTCCGCATGCAAAAAAGGGTGTGAAATGCGTCAATTGTGGTCCTCGGCCATAACAAACAAACAGGAGACTTTCCCCATCTTATGCAGGTAAGGTTGAAAATATCAGTGCCCACGGAGTAGTTTCGTCTGGTAATAATCAGTTCACTATGTTGACAAGCCATCGAAGGTACCTGTCTCTATGAGCAGAATCGCCAAAATGAGGAACTACAATCAGTTCAAATTTTCAATTGATCTTAATGTTTTATCGATCAAACCATGCGTTTCCATTCGCAAGATGTAAACTTCGACTACCTTCCAAATGTAAAGAAGCTGCAGCAGATCATATGTGATCCCCGAGCATAATATTCTGTCATGAGACTGTGATTTCAAACACATGTCACGTCTGTTTTTTTATTTGAAACACATGTCAGACACGTTCCTGATAAGCACGCTTTCAGTATTGTGAAACCACCCTTCCTTCCACAGACCCCAAGCTGCACATTCCTCAAGAATGGAAGTTTGATTGGTTGCAATTCAGTGCAAGCTCGTGTGGAACTGCGCGGCATTTGAACATTTTGGGAATGTTCTTATATACTTCAAGATTTCCAGTTTACCATGTAAATAGCAAGTTCCGACGATACTCGCCAAAGTAATATTTAATGTTTGAATATGGTGGAGAACATTTATCAAACCATGCTTTTGTTTGCACCGTATTTTTGCTCATTAAAATACAATGTTTTGTCAAAACAAGGAATTCACTTTTTCGCATTTTTTACAAAAATTCATAGGTAGCGTCACTTCGAAAGTTATAGTTTACAAATTAGCAAACCAAATGTAATGTAATTTTGACAGCTTCTTAGTTAAAGTTGGTACTCGCAAAAAGGGTGCATGGATTTTGAATTTGTGGTGCCATCTCTATATTGGTCCAAATACTTTTCAACCCATGTATCTTCAGTTGTTTGAGAAACACTTGAAATGTCTTGCCGGCGTTACACACCCCAAAAATTTTGCTTGCGCTAGCCTATTTCTTACCGAGCGGCGCATTCGATTTGGGAGATCTCTGTTAGCAGGGACGAGTTAAAAGAAGAGGGATTAGTGCGAAAGTATTTCTCCTACCCTCTGCACCGACACTTTGTGTGAAAAAAAGAGACCCACGCGTATTGTTTCACTTGCCTTTAAATGTCATTATCTACCAACGAATTATTCTGGAGAGGGCTCCACTGTTCTTTCTAAAAGGTTCAGTCCGAGCCCGGTGCTTCTGCTCCATTAGATGATTGATTATTGATGGAATGACATTAATCATCTATGGTCATAAGGCAGTTAAAGCAATCAGGGAACCGTGAATTTTGCAAATATACGGATAATAATGAAAATACCCTAGCTCCATATGCAGTTGCACTAGATTAGTCTCATGATGCCCTCCAAACCGCGGCGCTAGGTCACATCTGCCTGGTGCATAGTTTACAAACTTTCTCTATCACAAAGTATGACTCTTTTTCTCTCCTCTCAACTAACAATCTCTCTCTCGAGTTCCACTCTACGTAAGAATAACTACGATTACATTCCTCTTTAGTAGGAAGCACTTTGGAGACCATCCGTTCGATGAAGAGCTCTGCGAGCAGCTAGGCAGTACCGCATTCAGCCAGAATCCGTAAAGCCCCTAACCTTTGTATCTGCACTTTACTATATTTCTTTACTAGGAGCCGTACATGTGCACTGATTCTATGCACTTATGAGCAGATATCCGTTACTAGAAGTTGGTTCGCCAATGTTGACCATGAGGCGAATGAGTCCCGGCCCTTCCGTAGCGGCCTCTTCCGTTTCGCCTGCTTTAGCCCAACAAGCTCATTTTCGAACCAATCATCAACCCAAGGTGTTTCATCGATTCCTTCGACTCAACGGTCACTTTTCCTATTTGGGCGGGAATAAACCCGGGGATCCAGTCGGTTTTTCATCCACAGAGTGACTCGGCACAGTATTATACGTATTTTGAAATAACTTTTCGAAATGGTTTACATTGACAAAGAGAATCTAGCATGACTGGTCCAGTATGTGAAGCCTCTAAGGATCGTCATTAGAAGCACTTCGTAGATCAAGTATGGAACCTTGCGCAAGTCCTAATGACATGTGCATTTTTCGTCAACACCGTAATGCGTCGTTGACCATGAATGACAATTAACCTGAAAAACTCACCTTTCATAATTTCGTTAAAAACGTATGTGAAATTTCATTTCTTGTTGAAAATATCATTTTACTACGTTCGGCTAATACAAAACGTATTACACATGTGACTGGAAGATAATCATGAATATGCTATAATTTAGACGTTTGTCTCTATTTCGAGTCTGTAGCAAATTCTTGTGGAATAAAACGCCAGTTATGAGAAATTTCCTCTATAACTTGAGTCGTCATTTTTTGAAGGAAATCGACCATTATCCTGCGAAATTAGAGCCATTCAAAGATCCGTGAAAAACATTCTGTAAACTTACAGCTTATTAACTCTTGTATTAGAGCTAATCGATTCGAAAGAAGTCTCTTCATTGAGAGTGTCCTCATAATTTTTGCCGATCTTTTTGCGAATAACATTATCCACGAAGTCTTCGCTGTAAATGAAATTCCAAAATAATTTATCAAAAATATCACGATCAAAATGTTTTGAGCAGAATTTAGGTTTTTTTATTTCCGAAGCTGATAAAGGCTCGTGTGCTGGTACGTCTAAATTTCGCAAGGCATGAACTCGCAGACATAGATTCAACAGTAAGTGAGTTATTAGAGTATTTGTATCCTTTATTTCATCTAATGATGAATCAACAGAACATTCCCGAGGCTCATCCGTTCTAGTGCCTGTAAAGCGATGGATTTCACATGATATTGGAATACCGTCGAAAACACTTTCTATGGATCCAGCTGTAATAGTGATGATGCATGAGACGCTATGCCCGGGTTTGCATGTTCCTAAACTAGGCTCAACAATTGTCGTATAATATCCTTTCAGAATGCTGCATTTCCAGATGTATTGAATGCAAATTTTCGACCTATTGTGAAGGACAACCATTTTGCTGATTTTTTCACGAGCCCCGATAGCAATCGCTAAATGATTCTTGTAAATAGTGAATGGAGCTTCAGGACATTCGTAGTCAATTTTCGGACTGTATTGGGTAGGCACTGGGATAAACAGGTTGACGGCAGTAGCCTTCACTTGGAATTTCGTTTCAATACCCATGAATACGAGACGGAAATTAAGCTGGTGCGAAGCAAGTGATATTATTTTATATTATTCAAATACAAAAATTTACCTCATATTCTCCGAGGAACTTTGGAGTAAATTGGACCAGAACTGGATATGTTGCTCCTTTTGCGATGTTGACGTTCTGTTCTATAATTCTTAGATTATTATCACCGCTTGATATGTTGAAATTAAGGTCATGATGCAATGGATTGTGTATCCATACAGGTTGTATGGCGTGCATCGACTTAAAAATGCAAACCGGTAAGAGTTCCTTTGTTAGGATGCACTTGCACGGATGAAATTCGTAAATATCAAATATGAATCTGAGCTGGATCTTGTAGTCATCGTTTATGCTTTTGAAGAAAAACAAAATAAATCAACGAGCGAATTGCTAAGCACCAAGTAATTTTTATTTTTATTACTTCATTTATAAAAATAAATAACAAAAATTACAGTTTCGTTTTTCTGCATACAAGAACTTCTACATTATGATTTAAACTTGAAACCGCTTAGCATGTGTTAAGCAGGTCTAAATGTCAAAGTCAGAAAGCAGTGTCTTTCAAACAGTGAAAGCGTTCACAACATTTATTTTTGTTCGATTGAAATGAATAGTCTTGTGATAAGTCATCGGCATTTAGAGAACTATTTGTTGGAACGTACAAAGAAAATGCTTTTTATTGGAGCATTTGAAAATTGTATATTGGCAATGGTTTTCTCATTTTGCAAGATGCTGAATGCGTTTGAAAGACCAACAAATAATAGCAAGGGTAATTTGATAAAGATCCGATTCAGACTCATTTATTGGCAGCCAAGAATAAGCCAACAATTAGATTAAAAAAAGGGTGTATAGAAATTTTTTTTCTGCGCACCTTCTTCAAAATTCTCTCCAATGCGTTGGTCAAAAAAATCCCCCAGACATAATTGGAGGGTATAAATAAGATCGATGGTTGCCTTCTTTTATGTTTTATACAGGCATATCTGGAGCACCGCCTTGATTTGGTTGTCTCATAAGATCATCATCGACAATACCGATTTCCAAGAAAATGTACAAAAACGGCGTACCGAAGCATTCATTTCTCAGAAACGATACGGATGATATTTCACCAAAAAAAACTTTTCCGTTGAGAGAAACTCTATTCTGATCTCTGAAATCTTCGCTATTAGCGGTATGTCCATATGACAGCAATAAAAAGGGGAGATTCGCTTCTGAGCTACTGGAAACATTGCAAAATTATACAATTAAGAGGCTGGTTGGGTTTAAGAACTACGAAAATATAAATGAATTTAAGTCTTTGGGCAGTACGGCGAAAACTAAATCTTTCGAAAACCTACAGTGCTGTGAAAAATTATAGACTCAAACATATTTTTGGTTCCTCTTTAAAAGGATTTTATTTCCAATAACTGTATATTTTCTTGAATATGAATTTAAGGAAATTTATAAGCCATAAAATAATGAAAAGAAATAAAAATACAGATAGAATTCTTCAATATTTGATAGGTTTTTCTTTTAGACGTAGTAAATTTTCCTCTATTTTGTATTATATCTAATAAACAACTAGGAAGCCTATTGATAAAGCTATTTAATACACAGATATCTCATTTCCCATGGTAGCAATTAAATCCCGTAATCCTGAAATCACTTGGAGGGGAGGGGGGGTTGCCGGGTGTATCGGTGCATTATCCTGCTGGAAGATAATGTTTTTATCTTCTATAAGTACTCTTAAGGCAATAGAAGTTCCTGTAGTAATATATGGCAATCAGAAGCACTTATCTTTCATTTATGAAAGCTATTTCGCTTCGAGAATTTTTTTCGAACGCTGCCCAAACCATAAAAGATATGTTTCCATGCGCTCTTCTTGAGATGATTTTCGCTCCTTCTGCAAATCGTGCCAGTCGTAATAAGAACCATCTGGTTTATCAAGATGAAAAAATGTTCACACAATCCCACAAAATTATCACAATTATCACAAAATCCCAAATGTTTGGTTTGCATTTCAGTCTTGCATCAATGTGCTGTTTCGTCAATTTTGGCTTTTTAAAACAATTTTGACACTTGAACTTTTTCGAAAACGCTCTTCATTTTCTCACTAAACTAGGATCGCAGTCAGTCACAGTCAAGTTCAAAAGCCTTGCAATATCTAATGATAAACCTATATTAAATTCAATTGTCTTGAACTCAGCATCTAACAGCACGCGAATACTTCGTCAGATATCTAGATGACTTTATTCTTCCATAATTTTCGATTCCAAATTTAAAAAAAAAATTAACTTCACTTCTCGACCTTTTAATTTCACTTAGTCGAGTTTTCACTTCACATGAGTTTCTCTACAGTTGTTTAAGTCAATAATTTTTTTGTTTTTCAACGTAGCTTACCTTTTTTCCTCGCGTCATGTAAGGAATAAACAAACTTCTCCAAATTTCTTCTAAAACACACTTTCAATTCATTCGGATTTAAAAACTCTTTGCAAAAATTGGGGATCTACCACACAAAATTTCCTACCAACCTCCGAACTGCTACTGAGTTTTTTATTATTTACGGCAGCAAAACTCATTTTCAGAGATTTTAACCTTGAGCTTGTTATGGTTGAAAGACCGAGACAAGTAGATAATTTAAATGGTTTTCTGAGAAAACCAATATAACATATTCAGGCGTGAAAGTTCATTTCCTAGAACTAAATTGAATAAATGGGAAAATAGGCTTGAGTCAAAGAATTTCCCTGCTCAGTCCTTAAAAAGGGAAAATTAAAAAATTCCCAACCCGACAAAACATTCTTAAAGGATGCTAGTGAGAAAAAGATTCAGCGCAGTTCTCTCATCTATTTTCATGCATTCCTATGTGGAACGTGATAGTGGAAAGACATATTCAGATCAGTGAAGTGAATAAGGGGTTTTCCCCGAGCATCTATTATTTTTCTCAGAATCCTACGAACGCCATACCTTGGTTCCTGGCGTAATTACGGTATTTGGACTTTGGCTGACACACTGGAATACTTTTACAAAGGAAAAGAACAGTGAGTACCCTTTTACTTTCTTAAGTGAAGTGAACAATTGGTGAACATAATATAGCATACATCTAGCAACTTAATCTTTTATTCTGTGAGTTGTGACATGGAAGAAAACTCTGATGATAGACCCCCAGACTCAGGGGACCCAAACACCAAAACTCTTAAAAAAAAAGATTAGTTGAAAACAACGGAAAGACAAAAAGCAAGGGAGAGTTGAAAAGCTTCGTACCAAATAATAACACATCCTTGTACTCAAACCCCTCTGAAGACACACCACGTGCCACACCATCTCAAGCCCCGCTAGTCAACATGAAAGTCAATAAATATCAACCCGATGCGAAAGGTAAATCCTTTGCAATCCTTATCGATAGTGTGGATATAAATGGCGACAGGGTTAGACTAACCCCAATGAAGATGTTTGTCTATAACAAAAGCTTAAACATCCAAGGCATCAAAGATATTAAGCAAGCTGGGTTCAATAGACTCAGGGTAATCTTTGAAACTGCTACAGAAGCAAACAATGCAGTTGAGAACACTAAGCTGAAAGATTTCAACCTCAGGACCTTTATTCCCGGCAATTTTGTTTACAGATATGGAGTCATCAGAGACATCCCGCACGAAATTAACACAGAAGAGATCGTCAACTCAGCTAACCCATGCAACAAAATGGGAATTCTATTAGAAAACAAAGATATTACAAGCACAACGATTGAACACTAGAGACAGAAACGACCCAAATAAATTCATCCCAATCATAACACTCAAGCTAATCTTCGCAGGAACTGACCTCCCGGACTCTGTGAAATTTGAATATATAATAAGCAAAGTAAGTTATTTTAAATTTAGACCAAGGCAATGCACAAACTGCGGCCTTCTAGGTCACTCGGCGCAGTTTTGCAAAAATAAGAAGAAAACCTGCCTTAAATGTGGTTCGGAAGAGTTAGATGTTAGCTCTATCCTGAACATCGCAAACAGAGAAGCAAGATTTATTATCAACAGAAACAAATTTGCGGGATTAGATGTAGTTGACCTCAACGAAGCCAACTTCCCCAGTCTAACGAACGCGGAAAGACACAATACTAGAAACCCCCAACAGGACACGCAAAAGGTACTATTCAAAAGCTCCTTTGCTCAAATCGCTGGCATAAACAATAAACCCAAAACATCAAGAAACATCGTTAAAAATAGTTTCCCCTCTACTGAAACTCTCACCATACCAAGTAAACCCATTACATGTAACCCACACAATACCACTGAATTGTAAAAACTCCTAGGAAAGATGGTAGATGAAATCAACAAAAATACCGGAGGCAACAAGGAAAACGAGGACTTACTCATAACTAGTGTTCAAGCATGGGCAAAACCTTAAAAAAAACCTCGCCAACTCTGGAAATGAGAACAGTAACACAAGAAATAATAACAACAACATTACCATCTAACACATGAACATTTTACAACTAAACATCCAAAGTATCAACAAGCACAAGGACAATCTAGAATACTACTTATACAAGAATAACATAGCCTTCGCACTCCTACAAGAAATACTCAATAATTTCAATATTAATATGAAGTTTACCAACTACAATATAATCTTCAAAACCAGAGACAACAACATAGGAGGAGGAGTTGCAATATTAATCAGAAAGGACATTAAGTTTAGACAGATCGACACGAACAGTCGTATAGAAAATGTAGTAATCCAGACCCTAAACCTTAAACACAACATAATTTTAGCATCCCTTTATGCTCCCCCCTCGATCAATACCCAATTTTCCAAAGAAGAATTAGACAAACTTTCCAACATTTAAGACTACACTAAAGACATACTCATTGGAGGAGACTTAAACGCAAGAAACAAGGCATGGGGAGATCATCTTAACAATGCCAAAGGCAGAATTCTGAAAGGTTGGATGACGGAGCACAACCTCAAAACATTGAACACTGGCATATACACTTATAAAACAACAAACAAAAACGGCAAAATTTTACAATCAACGCCGGATATAACTCTTAGTAACATGAAAAGGAATAGTATCCTCTGGATGGAAGACAAGGAACACATCAGCAACAGTAATCATATAACAATTAAAAAGTACACCCATTTCAAACACCAAGAAAATCAAATATAGGAACATCGCTCAAGAAATAAACAAAACCCCTTTTTCACCAAACCTCAGTAGTATATACGATAAACTAAACCACCTAATAGACCTAAACTCGAACACGATAACATACAAGCACACCCCCAAACACTGGTGGTCCACGGATTTAGCAAAATTTTGGAAAATAAAAAATAAGGCACTACTTAATTACAACAGACTCAAATCAAATGCCACCACCACTGGTCAATTCTCTACGAGGCAAAAACAAACTGGAGGCAAAGATCCAAAGAGGCCAAGCAGAGAAGCTGGACAGACAAACTAGAACAAATCAGAGGCAGCGGAAACATAAATAACTTCTGGAGATTTATCAACAGTATCAGGAGTAATAAAGAACCCCCATCACGACACAACCTTGATGAGGACCAGACCAAAACCTTCCTCAACATGATTAAATCCAAGCACCACCCTGATAACACCTTAAACATGATGCCACACAATCCACTGGAACACCCACCAGACTTCGAACAGGAAGAACTCAATAATGTTATAAATGAGAAACGTAAATCCACAACCCCTGGTCTTGATAACATTAATTACAATCTAATTAAAGCCTTACTCACACATCACCCGAATAATCTATTACAGGCTATTAATGATGCAGTTAATAGATGTGATATACCCACATCTGGAAGGCATATTAGAATCGTTCCCGTTCCCAAACCCAATAGAAATCTAGAAGACCTTAACAACTATAGACCCATATCCCTCCTCAGTGTTCCCATTAAAATCATGAATAAACTTATAAAACAAAGAATCGAAACACTCCTAATAAACACAAATCCACTACCAACCCTTACTTTTGCTTACACAAAAAACAAATCCTCGACAACATAACACCCTTTTACAAAAACTTGAAAACAAATCCACTCTCCCCTTCAAAACTGCCTGTGTTATAGATTTTTCAAATGTATATGAGAAAGTCGACCTACAGATCCTAAACAAACTTCTTTCAGACCTCAACATCCCAAAAACCTACACCTCATGGATCGTAAATCTATATAAAGAAAGAATACTCCACCTCAACCAACAACACACGACAATCTCCAATGGTCTGCCACAAGGTGACGTCTTGAGCCCACTTCTTTTCAATATACAGGGTGCGCCATCTAGACAGGACCTATTTAAATGTTGAATAACTCCGCCATTTTTCAGCTGATTTTGACAAATCAGCCAGATTCTGAAACGTCAGTCATTGCCATTTCAGTCATGCATCGATTTACGCCAAAAAAGCGGGATGAAATTGTAGCGCTGTTCATTGAAAACAATCGTTCCACTGTGAAAACTGTGGGTGCTTATCGTAAAAAATATGGGAGACATTTGGCGCCTTCCGCCAAGACAATTCGTACTTTGGCG
This sequence comes from Stratiomys singularior, assembly GCA_954870665.1. Taxonomy (NCBI): domain Eukaryota; kingdom Metazoa; phylum Arthropoda; class Insecta; order Diptera; family Stratiomyidae; genus Stratiomys; species Stratiomys singularior. The sequence goes on along the minus strand of OX940877.1, from coordinate 107,923,402 downwards.
AAAAATTTCTTTGAACACGGGTCTGTAGCTACTCGCCCGCGACCCATTCCACCGCGTCCGCGACGCTCCAATGAAGTTGTTGAAGCGGTTAGAGAGAGTGTTTCCGAAAATCCAAGTGTGTCGTATCGCCGTCGTTCTCAGCAGCTGAACATGAGCGGAACCACTTTAAGAAGAATTTTGAAGAATGATCTCAATCTTTTTCCATACAAAGTGCAACTTACTCAAAGATTGTTGGAAACGGACAAGCCGCGTCGCCTTGAATATGGGAATACGGGAATGGGAATATAGGAATACCGAGCCTGATTTTTGGGACCGAATTTTGATGACGGACGAAGCTCATTTTACGCTCTCTGGCGGGGTCAATAAACAAAACTGTCGAATTTGGGGAACAGAGAACCCACACATCATTCACGAAACACCATTGCACGACGTAAAAGTTACTGTTTGGGCCGGAGTGTGCTCGAAAACGATTATTGGACCATTTTTTTTTCAAAGTTGAAGAAACCATCGACGGTGCACGCTATCGTTGGATGTTGGCGCACTTTGTTTGTCCGGAAATGCGTAAACACGGTCTGACGAACTTTTCTTTTCAACAAGACGGCGCACCTTGTCACACCGCAGTTGCTACTATGAAGTTTTTGCAGAGCAAGTTCCCGGGACGCGTTGTGTCGAAAAAGGGTGATTTGGAGTGGCCTCCTCGTTCGCCGGATTTGACGGCGCCGGAGTTTTTTCTGTGGGGCTATTTGAAAAGTAAGGTGTATGCCAGCAAACCGAAGACTATTGAAGAACTAAAAGCTAATATCACAGCGGAAATTGCTGCTATTACGCCCGAAATGTTGTCAAATACAATGCAAAATGCGCAAAAAAGGGCCGCTTTTTGTGTGTCTAATGGAGGTGGTCATTTGATCGATATTGTATTCTGAGTGAATTGTCAATAAATGGCATTGTATACCCTAAATAAATCTTGTTCATTTTCCAAAATCGGCTGAAAAATGGCGGAGTTATTCAACATTTAAATAGGTCCTGTCTAGATTGCGCACCCTGTATACACTTCCAAGCTGCACAATATCTCTGACAGCAACACAACTCTTCTACAATATGCTGATGACTTCCTCATTCTAACTGAGGGAACTAATTTAAAGCACACGATTAACCTACTTCAACTTAAACTAAATCTCTTCTCCACAATGAGTGACAACCTCAAGCTACCCTTCAACCCGGACAAAATACAAGCCATTAATTTCCACTATAGTAGGAACACAGATATAATTCTCAAACACAATAACACCCAAATCAAATGGAGCAATAGCATAAAATACCTAGGCATCAATCTAAATAAAAATTTAACCTTTAGAACACAGGAAGAACACATCCAAACCTTTAACAACATAGGCAACATCATAAAATATCTGAACAGACCAACCAATCCCTTTAGCCCCACCTTGGCTCTAAATCTTTTCAAATCATTAGTCAGGCCCAAAATAGAATACGGACTTACTACAATGGCACATACACCAGCATACTTATTCAATACCATGGCATGGCTCAAAGCAAAAATTCTCAAGCAATGTCTAGGTTTACCCCCTAGCACACCCAACCTCTATGCTTTTAACATGGCATCCGAACATCAATCTATAGATAGAGCAGCTCTACTAACGGCGAAAGAACTAGGTAAACAAATTGTCAACAACACTTTCAGACCAACATGGTCTGAACAGGATCCAGTCCACAAAAGCAGCTACAATTACATCCTCCACAAATTTAATCACCACATAAGAAAGCTCAACCCAACTCACCGGACTAAAAGACCAGCTAACTTGTTCACCACAACTTTCTCAACAACGTCCTCTTTCCTCCATACCCACAACCAAACAAAACCCAACCTTACCTTCAAGAAGTACACAGATAACCTTATAAAACAAAATTCACTTGATACTGACAACCGATGCAGCCAAAAATCTCTTTGGCACAGGGGTAGTATTCCTGAAGCTTAACAACAACATCACCTACAATTCTAGCCTCCGCAAGAGCATAACAACTACAACAGCGGAACTACACGCCATCCTGTCGGCCCTAAAGAAGAACAACATACAGAACCACTATAAGAATTTTGTCTTCACTGATTCCAATAATGCTATCAAAAGTCTAAAGGATAATCAAGAATACAGAAAGACCACACAAGATATATGGAAGTTAATTGAAAATTACCCGGAGAAAATCTTCAATTTCGTCTGGATCCCGGGACACGCGGGTATCATGCCGTTAGAAGCAGTCGAACAAGCGAACAAGCCAAAATAGGTGTTTTAAGCCATAGTGTCATGGATACACAATATGAACTGGACGAAATAATAAACTTAATAAAAGAAAAGATAGACGATAAGTGGAAGAGCAAAATTAGAGCTCAAACCACCAACTACGCACGCTGCATATGGAAAGAGGCACACCATCTCAACAACAAAGGAAAACCATGGTTTCACAAAAGCAATATCACCCCCAAACATATCAAAACCATCAACAGAATCCTCACAAACAGAGCCTACAACAAACTTCGTCTCTTTCAAATTAAAAAAAACACTACCGATCTATGCATACAATGCAACAAAACTGACACAATAGATCACCAATTGTTTCACTGCACTAAATACGAAAGGATCAGGGCAAATCACAATCTTTTTATTAATTACAATAATATTAAAGACCTAATTCTCAAAAACGACAGCAACTTACTTGACAGCTTTGGAGCGTTCTTAGCAGAAGCGAAGCCTAACATATAACACCCAACGACAGATCACTCATACCCACCCAATCAATCTATAACTAAGCCACCGACTAACTATGAACAAGTAATAATGATATAATACACAGGATCGACAACGCTGGCCAGTGCCATAGCAGCCCGGGCCAATCTTAAACTGGTATCCATCCGTTGTGAATTTAAAAAAAAAATTTATTTTCATGCAACATGTGTATTAGCTTTCTTTTTCTAGGCAATACCTGCGGTAAGTATTCGCACTAGTTATCGGTTATGTTATTGATCGGTCTGTCACAAAGGTCTGTCGTATCTCCCTTTAGATTTCCACATTTTTATTTTATGTGACACATACAGACATTGTGGGAGTCATTACAAGTCTTCTTATTGTTGAAGTGGCCTAGACCCGATTCTGTCGCTACTCGCGTTTCAACAATTGTTCTTATTTGCGCAGAAAAGTAAAGGTACGGGTCCATCTTGGCACGTAACTGGTCAAACGTTAGCAGACCGTCATAATAAAAAATACCCACATCTGAGTTAAGGATACAGCTTCGTGCGAATAAGATGAACTGAAACAGATATTCTAGAGTTAGAAACGTTCATACGTATCATGGATATTCACCAGTCGCACGGAGTTAAAAATGTTTCTAACGTCACGTATGACCAGTAAAATCCTTCGTCGGGTTGCAGGATATTGACTGCGTTGACCAATTTCACAATCCCATACACACTGGATCAACTGACTTAGAAACAGAATTTTCTCGCTCATTTGATCTGTTGATGAAAGCGGAGCTAAAAAGATTTGCTGGGGAAGATAAGAGATGAACGCTTGTGCTTCGAAGGAATCACCAGCCAAATTTTCATGAGTAAAGTTCATGCAGGGATGTTTACCGCGTCTCTAGATCTAATGAGATACTACCACCAGCCATTTTGAAGGGCAATATAATCAATTTGAGGATAGGTATTTTCAGCTAATAAGTTATGAATATAAATAGTAACGAAATTTAGAAAAGAAAATGGAGAAAATCTAGCGTTTGATAAAATAATCAAATTTTTACAACTTACTTGAATAAATACCCCAGTTCAGTTTCTCCCAGACATGTGTAATTGATATGCAATGTTAAATAGAATGTTGAGCCTCCTGCCTCTTCACGTGATGTGGGCAAAATCGTAAGAAGCTCCCGATGAGGACAATTAAAGACGTTGCGAAATGAATTGATTCCAATAGGTTTCTGTACAATTTTACAATTGCACAGCTTTATGCGCTTCAATGACCAAGTTATTTTTTGCATTTCTTGGTTTAACATATGAAAAATTATTTTAATTGGTTGACTATTAATTGGCATGGCGGGAAGGCGTAGATAAGCAATTTCGTCGCTATGAGTTTGAGTTTGAGTAAGCAAGCGATTCAAGCTGACATGAGAACATTTCAAACTTTCCTTTAATTATTCTTTGTTATTTCTTACCCAACAATATCCAGAGATTTGTAATAATATTCCTTAAGAATAGGTCCATCAACTACGGAGATATTGATGACTTCTATTGGGCAAACATCACTTTGGCAAGACGACATATTAGCTGTTTATAGAAGAAATACTTTTCTAGAAGTGGATTATGAAGAATGATTTTGTCTATTTTGACAGCAAAAAGGATATGTATACATTGCGATTAAAAATATTTCATGGAGTTGTTAATCAAATTGATGGGTGCACTCAGGAGAGCAAAGACCTCATTTCAATTCAAATAAATAAAGTTGTGCAAGAAAAGGAGTAATTTTCTCGTCACTTTTTTACCTTATCTACTAACTTATCGACATTTCTGTTTGTAACAATCTCCTGGATAAAAAACCTAACATAAATTAATTGGTTGTTTTAGGTATTTTAATGTATGCGAAGAAGATATCATGGGTGTTTTAAAACCCTTCTAAATTAATCCATATGTTTTATTCATCAAATAAGTCCTGCTCCATAACATAATATACCGTAAAATGGGGTGAAATTATGCCACTGTTGGTAAGATTCTTCTATCAGATCTTTTTCACATATTTCAACTTAACGCATATTACTCGCGTGCGTTCCACACCATCTCAGTTTTTCTGAAAAAATAGTGGAACGACAGCTATCGATCCGAACACTCGTGTTAACAATAGTTGTGTTGTCTTGTGAACTGTAATTGTCTGTAAAATAAGGGTTGGTGACGAAAATCGGTTGAAAACGGGGATTTGATGGTATGTCAATGGCGAATAAAGTCAACTCTTGAAAAAGAAAGCATTCTCAACTATCGTTAAACCAGCTTAAGCGTTATGGTCGTCTATATAAGTTAACAAACAAATTCCCAGACAAGACGCTAACAAAACACCTAAAAGCAGTGCACATGGGAAAATGCATTTTCATTTAGTTCACACGAAAAATGCTAGACATAGCGTCAGCATTTTTCCCTAATATAAGCAATTCGCACATGTAATGTAAGTTAGTGTTTTAAGTATATTCTGTACGATCACCAGGCTCTGCCTCCAAATAAATTTTTTTTAATAAATTGAACCCACGTTCATTAATTGGCGCCCGAGCAGGGACATTGTCGCGGCACCGTAAGTTTAAAAAAAAATCGTTAAAAAGAAAAGTACGCGGGTTACGCAAGTGCTTACCACTCGTAATAAAAGTGAAAAAACCGCGGAAGTGATTTTTTTCCCAATCGCGCGCAAAAACCAAGCGGCGAAACGTGGTACTTGTGGAGGGAACGAGGCCCCTTAGTAGCAAAAGTGCAAAAAGGAGTTAGAACGTAAAGATTCAACAGCCGCCCTCTCTGCCGACAATCGTTCAAAGGATAACACGGAGATGACAACCTTGGTAGTAACCTTGTAAGTCATATTACTTAAATACTCATTTACATTTTAAAATTTTCTCTTATATTTTGTATTTCAAATATTTTTTAAATAAAAATAAAATAAATTTCCTTTAAATTTATGAAAATAAAGTGAATCCCTCAAGAGAAGTGAACATTTATAAAAACGGAGACTAGTGAACTGAATTGAGATCGTTCTAAATAAATTCATGACAAATTATCCTAACTTGTGTGTTCGAAGTAAATATTTCTTTATCGATGTGATAAATATTTCTGTCTCGTGAAGCAAAATTGAGTTTTAGAATCATTGAGGATCCTTATAAAAGGGGCCTTTCAACCGAACCATTATTACTATATTCTCTCGCAAACGTGAATCCTTGTAAACGAGAGTTTTAGAAGAATATTACTCAAATATTATTCACCTGAAATCGTTTCAGTGTCTCCCTGATTCGAAGAAATATTAAAAGAATATCGTCAAGAAAGTGACCCCCTCAAAAGAATTTTTTTCGCTCTGTGAATTTTTTGCCCCGTAATGCCTAATCAAGGGAGCCTCATTCGCCCTCCACGGCTCAACTTAAATGAAACGTAGTCCCAAAATAATCCGGAACAAAATTCTCCTCAAAACAATCCCCCAATCGCTCAAGGTAACGGAAACAACAATGCTGACCTGGTTCAGCTTATAACAGGAATAGTTGCGCAAGTCCTTAACACCCAGGGTAGGGAAATTTTCCACTCTATCATGAACCCAGCCTCCGATGCAAATGATGACTGCGACGTTCCAATAACTGGGAGCGTCGACGCAAGTTTGTCAGATATGGACAAGATCCCTGACGTGGTCAAGAGCTTGAGGACATTTTCAGGCGACCCCAGCGAATACTCCTCATGGAGAAAAAGTGTCCAGAGGATCCTAAGGATCTATGACCACCTGAAAGGCACGTCAAAGTATTACGGCAACCTTTCAGTAATTCGAAATAAGATTGTAGGCCAAGCTGACATAGCCTTGGAATCCTACAACACTGCTTTTAATTGGAGTAAAATTTCGAAGTGTCTAACACTTCACTATGCTGACAAGAGAGATCTCGGTACGCTTGAGTACCTAATGACCACACTCATTCAGGGCAACGGAAGTATCCACGAATTCTATCAGACGGTCTACCACCGTTTGTCGCTGATACTAAATAAATTATGATCGATGGACATGGGACAGGAATCACTAACAAACATGTCCCAATACTATAGGGATAAAGCACTCGACACGTTTGTACGCGGACTAAGAGAAGATTTACCGCGACTACTTAGCATTCGCGAGCCAGCTGACTTGCCACAGGCTCTGCACCTGTGCCTTAAGTTACAGAATGTTGACTACAGAACACAGCATGCAAATAACACGCATGCTATGAATAGGAAGCCATCCCAGAACACACCTCCTCCAATTCCTCCTAAAAACCATTCTAAACCACCTTTACAACATGCTTATGTTCCGAGGAAAGATTTTAGACCTGAACTCTTCCATAACCCTCGCATCCCACCAGCCCATCAGTTTTATGGGTAGGTGCAATACCCTCCTCCTAATAATAACCCACTACCTCCTAAGCCACGTAGGTACGAGCCCATGGACGTGGATCAATCCATGAGGACTATGGATCCATGAGGTAAATTACCAAAACAGACCACAATATCGGGCATTCCCCGTTAAAAGGGTGGCACAACATAGAACCCGACCTATTAGCTCAAGAGAAACGGGAGTTAGATCAAGCGGATCTACTTGAATATCTGTCTCTTGAAGAAACCGTCCCATTCCCTCCGAGTTTAGAGAAACCAGACGAAACTACAGGCCACGAATATGACAACTACACCACACACAACGAACCCGACGAGGACGTACCAAATAATATGACTGATCCTGGCTTCAATAGCGCAGGCCAACAAGGTGGCATTCATTTTTTAGATTAAGGGGCTCTTCACTGCCATACATCGAATACGCAGCGAAGAGCGGTGAAATACTTAAATTCCTGATTGACACCGGATCAAATAACAACTATATTCAACCATTTTTTGTACGCAACCCTATCCCAAATGAAAAACCCTTTACAACTAACTCAACAGGTGGACCAATAAATATAACCCATCACGCCTTCATTAATATATTCGAACCATATACAAAAAAACTAAAATTCTACTTACTACCTTCCCTTAAAACCTTTGCAGGACTAATAGGAAACGATACTCTGAAAGAATTTCAAGCAGTTATCCACGCTAGCGCCAACGTTATGTCAATAAAACCCCAGATAGACATTCCATTAAAACAACACATATCTGAGTCTGTTAACCACATAAATTTAAAAGCCTCCCATATGAATAAAGAGCAAGGAAAATGGCTGAAGCTTATTTTGACGAAATATAAACCCTTATTATCAGAACCGGACGAAAAATTAACCTACACAACTTCCATAAGAGGAGAAATCCGTACTACTTCAAATGACCCCGTCTACGCTAAATCCTACCCTTATCCTATGGCTCTCAAGGATGAGGTCGAAAAAGATATTCAAAAATTATTAAAGAACAACATTATCAGACCATCAAAATCCCCATATAACGCACCTGTCTGGATCGTACCCAAGAAACAAGACACATCTGGTGAAAGAAAATTTAGAATGGTCATTGACTATCGAAAATTAAACTCAATCACAGTTACAGATGCATACCAGATATCAATGAAATTCTTTCCAATCTAGGCGAAAATCAATTCTTTTCAATTATTGATTTAAAAAGCAGGTTTCACCAAATTCTCTTAAGAGAATGTGACGTAGAAAAAACCGCATTCGCCATAAACAACGGAAAATATGAGTTCCTCCGCCTACCGTTCGGCCTGAAGAATGGCCCAGCCATCTTTCAAAGAACATTAGACGATATCCTGAAGGAACATATCGGAAAGCGCTGTCGTATTTACATCGACGACATAATAGTCTTTGGGAAAGACGAAAAAGAACATTTCGACAATCTTGAGATTATATTCAAAACACTTCAGAGGGCAAATATGAAAATAAACTTAGATAAATGTGAGTTCCTGAAAAGAGAAGTTGAGTTCCTTGGGTTTATTGTTTGCGTAGAGGGAATAAGAACAAACCCTAAGAAAGTAGAGGCAATCGCCAACTTTCCACCTCCGAAAACAATCAAGGATCTTAGATCATTTCTTGGACTGTCAGGATACTACAGGCGATTCATACAATATTACGCTAAGATCGCTAAGCCCCTGACAGCCCTCTTAAGAGGGGAGGATGGACGAACGTCCAAACACGTTTCCAAAAATAAACCCATTTCACTTAATAAAAACGCATTGGACGCCTTCGATAAGGTTAAAAACGTTCTCATTTTGCAAGACGTCTTACTAATACACCCAGATTTCAAAAAACCCTTTGAAGTTACCACCGACGAATCCGATTATGCCATCGGAGCGGTATTATCACAATACAACAAACCGATTTCATATTTATCGAGGACTCTAGGGAAATCCGAAGAGAACTACGCAACAAACGAAAAGGAGATGTTAGCGATAATATTGGCTCTGGATAGCCTTCGAATTTACTTATACGGATCCAGCAAAGTTAAGATTTTAACAGACCAACAACCTCTAACATACGCCCTTAGCTCAAAAAACACCAATAGCAAGATGAAACGCTGGAAGGTGACATTAGAGGAATATAACTACGAACTAAAATACAAACCAGGAAAAGCAAGCATAGTGGCCGATTCTCTTTCGAGACCACCTCGACAACCCGAAGTTAATTCTATGACCCCCACACAACATAGCGATGAGAGTTCGTCACAAAACTTAGTACCTTGCGTGGAGTCTCCCATCAACGTGTTTAGAAATCAAATCATCCTCAAACTTGGCGAAGAGAATAGCTACCGAATAACACACCCCTTCGTAAATTACACAAGACACACACTGATTCAAAGACGTTACTCAGAACAGGACATTATTAATATTTTCAAACGTTACCTTAATCCCAACTTGATTAACGGTCTACAGACAGACGAATCAACCATGGGTCTCATACAACAGATATATCCAAACCATTTTAGAGACTACAAAATTCGTTACACCCAAAAGACAGTCGAAGATATTCCTTCCGAAACTGAACATGAGGAAAGAATCCTCCAAGTCCACAAAAGAGCCCACCGGAACGCCGAGGAAAATAGACTGCAAATAATAGAAAACTTTTATTTCCCAAAGATGAGTGCCAAAATAAGGAGACTGGTCAAACTCTGCACCATATGTAAGGAGAACAAATATGACCGGCACCCTAATAAGCCTTTTCTGGAAAAAACATCAATTCCTAATTATCCCGGCCACATTGTCCACGTAGATATTTTTTCAACGGAGAAACATCTCGTCCTCACGGCCATAGATAAGTTTACCAAATTCGCCATGGCAAAGATCATCCTATCCCGCTCACTTGAGGATATAAGAAGACCACTCCAGGATATCCTTTTCTTCTTTTGTATCCCGGAACTCATCGTTGTCGACAACGAAGGTGCCCTTAGATCAAACGCTATTACATCCATGATTGAAGACGAGCTACAAATCAAGGTTTACAAGACACCTCCCTACAAAAGCGAAGTGAACGGACAGGTTGAGCGGTTCCATGCTTACAGGCATCATGCGCTGCCTAAAAAAGGAATCAACACCCCGATCTTTTGAAGAACTCCTAGAGCGCGCAGTAAACGAATACAATTTTACCATTCACTCTACTACTGGTAAAAAACCTGTCGAACTCTACTTAGGACGATCACCTAGAATGAACCCAGAAGAATTTGAAAGGACGAGAAAATCAAACATTGACAAACTTAGACTTAAACAGGACAAAGACTTACATAATCATAACAAAAAAAGACATCCGACAAAGGACTATGAAATTGGACAAGTCGTATATGTGAAACAAAACAAAAGAATCGGGTGGAAACTAACTCCTCGCTATCGGCAGGAAATAGTTAAAGAAAACAAAAAAACTACAATTCTTACAGAATCCGAAAAACGTGTCCATAAGGATAAAATTCGAAATTAACTTCTTTTCTTTCTTCCCTTCTTCTTTTTCTTCACATTCCTCATTTGCTCGACCAACGCCACAGTACAAATCCTCGACTACACGAACTCAAAAATAGTATCGTTTAACGTAGGACTGACAAAAATACAAAATGGAAACTTCAAAATTATCCACACAATAGATGTCCATATGTACGAGAAGTTCATAACCAGTACGCACGATATCCTTAATCTGTCCATTATCCAGCATCATCCATTATCTCGCTACCTAGCCCATGAAATAGAACAAATTGAAGCACTCGTTAATAACCTAGTTTCTCGTAGGGCAAAAAGGTCACTTAACTTCATAGGAACAGCCTGGAAGTGGCTCGCCGGAAATCCGGATCATGAGAACTTTATCACTATTACGGAAAAAATTAACAACGATCTGGGAAGCCACAACCGACAAGTTGTCATCAAACAGTTATATAATGATCGGATCAATAATATCACTAAAATCACTAATAAAATTCAAAAATTGCTTCAGGAGGACAGTAATAGTAGCACTAACGTTGTTTTGGAAACTCAAGCCAAAATTAAACTCATGAAGGAAGAATTGAGAAATATAAACTTTGCCTTACACTGGGCCAAAGCAGGAGTTATAAATTCGCTAATTTTATCTAAAACAGAGATCAAATTAGCCTTAGAAGCATTGCATAAAGAAAAATTGCCATTCTCTTCTGTCAAAGAAGCCTTAAATTTCGCAGAAATTAAAATTATCTCAAATCGGTTCACAATTTTATACATAATAAACATCCCAATGACTAGAGAAGAAACATATAACACGCTTTTAATAAAATCGATCAAAAAAAGGAATTTGGTTAACGATATTGTATTTGATAGAATTTTGGAACGAAAGGATAAAATACTTGCTGTAACAAAAACTTGTAAAGAACTTAATCAATTTTCAATTTGCATAGAAAAAGATATTATAGACATAAGTAGTTCAGGTTGCCTACCAAGGTTGCTCAAAGGTTCAAACGCCATCTGCAATAAAACTTCTGGATACCATATCCCTACAATCGACGAAATCTCGACCGGCATTCTACTCCTCAACGACTTTTCCGGAATCATCAATGCTGAAAACACTACGCAGAAGCTAATCGGGACATACCTGATTAAATTCTACAACACCACCATTGAAATAAATGACCGACCATACATCTCCCGAGAAATATCAAGCATGCAAATACTTCCGGCAATACTTCAACCAGCACCAGAAGGGGACGCCTACCGAGAACTTCTTTCATCAGAAATGATGAATGAACTTCACATCAGCAACACCGAGAAAATCGAGCTGCTCCAAACAAATAGCAGAACTCATCAACTTAACTCATATGCACTCATCGCCATGCTAGGAGTCCTCACTAGCACAGTACTTTTCTGGAGATTTTGCCCCAGAAAAGGTAATTCGAGAATAATCAGTAATTCATCTATTCCAGAAAGTAAGCCACAAAAGCCCATGCGATCACGATCCATATCACTCCAACACTCATCATCCGTATCAACCAGCCCAAAAAGAAACTCAAAACGGATCAACGACCTTCCGTATTTTTGAAGAACAATTGCGGACAATTTTACTTATATTTTATCAGATCTATATTTTAAGTATAAAAAAAGAACATAATTTATTTTCATACATAATTTTTTAGCAACTTGCATGCAAAAACCTCAAAATTGTTACGAAAATAATGTCACAGCTTATTTCAACCAGCTAACAATAAGAATACTTTCTTGTATATTTTTAACATTATATTTAAATCTTAATACTTAGTATGGCCTCCCTTCTTATTATACCCCGCCTTCATTCTTTTTTCGTCGATTTTACTAGCTTCAGACACCTTTAGGGGGTGATCTTCGCCCATTCCTCTACACTCTCGCCTGTACACTCTCGCGCGAGTGCCTCGCCATCCCTCGCCGAGGGCTCTCGCGCGAGAGGTCGAGTGACGAGAGCAACCCTGTACATTCTCGTTTATTCACTACGTTTGCAATCGTCGAGAAGGATGGATGCGTTAGAAGTCTCGGCAGCAGTAAGCTTATGTGCCATTAGCTATTATAACTATGTGCAAATCTACAGTGCAAGAAAAATAAAAAAAAAATTGCGTAAACGGAGATGGTGGATGCTCACTATGCATCGAAATAGAACACGGTAAGCAAAGATTTTAATTGATTTACTCTTTTATAACTTCTTTAATTTTGTTTTATTTTCACAGAGCTGCGATGCAAAGTCAATTGGCAGAATTAGTAGCGGAGCCTTCGGATGAATTTACGAAGTTCACAAGGATGTCATCAACGGATTTTGAGTACATATTGGAAAAACTGAAGCCCATCATATCAAAAAAAGATACTCAGCTAAGAGAGGCAATCTCAGCAAAAATTCGTCTAGCAATAACATTGAGGTTCTTGGCTTCGGGAGACAGCTTCGAAAGCCTTCATTACCTTTTCAAGATATCTAGTTCTTTGATATCAAAAATAGTACCCGAAGTATGTGCAGCATTGAACGAGGTGTTAAAAAATGAAATTAAGGTTAGTAAATGATACATCCGTTAATACATTGTGTTTATTAAATCGTTGATTGATAAACTGAAACCTTTTTCATATAAAATTAAAGTGCAAAGTTGTAATGTTGTACCTGTGAACAACAAAATCATACAAAGTTTTATAGAAAAAATATTAAAAACATGGAAAAATGAGTGAAGTCAATGCGTAACATCATAAAAAGCTTTGTTGGCAATATTAGAATTTTCAGAGTATGTAACAGGTTGAGCAGGAGCAATTACTTCATTCGATAAGATAGTTATTCCTTTGGAGGGCATTTGCTAAGATGATTCCGGTATTTGAATGGCCGGAATGTCGTCTATATTATTGTAAATAGGTGAAGGTGTTGAAGAAGCTGAAAAATCATGGGATGGAATGAGTTGTTGCGATATGTTCCTATCTGAACATGCCGAATACGATGAATATGATGTAGGCGAAGGGCTGGGAGATGGAACGAATAGCCGACTTTGTGCATGAAGTGGTTTCTTTTGAATGGTTTTGATGTATAAGCCATCAATCTTCCACATTAATTGAATTCTTTCCAACTCAGGTAGTTTTCTTAACTTATTGGCTAAGATTTTGCCATATCGCTCACAGTCATCTTCTGGCGCTTCTTGCTTTTTTAAAACTTTATGTAACGTGCTCATCGCATCTTTCATTTGTTGTCCGGCTTCTTGCAACTCGATGGGGTTTTCCCGACGCCTTTGTACCACAGGACTTACAAATGATGGCGATACGTCTCCCCTCGAAGAATCTTGTGGAACAATGGCTGCAGCCGAGAGCTGTACATTTTCTCTATCGTTTGCATATACATTTGCTTCACTGTTACGTACGTCTTGACTTGTAGAAGACTGATTATTCTATAAAATAAAAACGAAGTAATTAATTTAAATTTTTATCTTTTCAGATTCCGGATAATCCAGAATCATGGTTGCAAATAGAAGCGGGTTTTAGAAAGAACTTTCCCCAGTGCGTCGGTGCTATCGATGGAAAGCACATCGTTATTCAAAGCCCAGCGTACAGTGGCTCAGAGTACTACAACTACAAGAAAAGTTTCAGCATCGTGCTGTTGGCTTTAGTAGACCAAAATTACAAGTTCATATTCGCTGATATCGGATGTCAGGGACGAATAAGTGATGGTGGTGTATTTCGAAATAGCGTACTGTGGCGCAAAATTTGTTCTGATGATCTTAATTTACCATCACCGACAGCATTGCCAGGCTCAACGAATGCCGTTCCCTATGTTTTATTAGGAGATGGAGCTTTTGCTCTTAGTACGCACGTTATGAAACCATATCCTGGTGCCCACAATACAGGCACACCAAAACGTATTTTTAATAGCAGGCTTGCATCTTCTCGTGTAGTTGTAGAGAACACTTTTGGTATATTGGCTTCAAAATTTAGAATATTTCGCAAGCCAATATTGCTTAATCCAGAAAAGACAGCAGTCCTAACAATGACATGTATTTTACTGCATAATTTCCTCCGCAAAAGTGCTACATCAAAAGGAATTTACACGCCACCGGGAACTGTGGATAGTTATGACCAAAATAGTGTATTGGTTCAGCTAGGCTCCTGGAGGAATGAAGTTAAAGAGTTTGAAGGAAGCTGTGCCATAAGATCTTTGCCAAATATACCCAGAAGATCTACACTTAATGCAAAGGAAATACGAGAAGAATTCACAACATATTTCTGTACACATTGATGTATAAAACTACGCAATTCTAAATAAATACGTTATTTTTCAAAACAAATAATACTTACTTCATTTTCAGTGTTTATTGTTTGTTTGCATTTGTACAAATGCCCCAAAAACGAGTTCATAGACTCAAAGGCAAACCAAATCGGTTTATATACTTCTTCACTTCCTGCTTCAGATTTTGATGTTGAATTTAGGCCTCTTACGTGTCCTCTATATGTCGCCATCAGTGATGTCTTCTTTTTTTTTAACTCTTCCACTGAAACATCCATTTGCTCCGAAATTCGAGTCCACGCATCGTGCAGTTTTTTTTTGTCCTTGTGAAATGGATGCGTTGGATCCCATAATACGGGCTCAGTTTCGTAGATTTCTACAAAGTTAAGTTCTATGTCGTTACTCCACATTTCCAAAATACGTTTTCACGGTTAGACAGCTTGAACGAAACTGAATCACGCGAGAATGTACAATGGCGCCTGTACACTCTCGCGCGAGTGTCTCGCCATCCCTCGCGCGAGGGCTTTCGCACAATTTACCGACTCGGAATGGAGATCTGTCGAGGCGAGGCGAGGCGAGACATAACGAGACAAAGCGAGGGAACCATGTACACTCTCACACTCGTCATGCCTCGCTGTGCCTCGACGAGAGTGTACAGGCGGCATAACAAAGCTTTTTTTAAATCAGTTTTGTTGGAAATGTTTGCGGATGTTTAGCTCTAAAGTTGACCACAAATTTTCAATCGCATTAAGATCCGGTGATTGGGCTGGAGGTTGCATTAGATGGGGGCATTTCAAAATGAGCCATGTCTGAACAATACCTGACTTGTGTTTGGAGTCGTTATCTTGGTAAAAGTAAAAATCTGACTCTATGCCCAGTGTTCGGGCACTTTGTAGTAAATTTTCTTTTAATATATTGAGGTACATTGTTTTGTCCATGTTATCCTCTATGAACATCAAATTACCAACCCCGGCAGCCGACATACAACCCCAAACCATGACGCTTCCACCACCATGTTTCACGGTTGTCTTTAAATTTTTGTTTTCCAACTCTTTATTTGGTTTATGCCAGACATAGGTTTGTCCATCGGAGCCAAAAATATTAAATTTTGACACTGCTTATTTTTTTTGATAATAAAAGGTTTTTTGCAAGCAACTCGGCCGTTAAAGTCGTGCTTTCGTAAGACTCGGCGAATAGTTTCAGCACTACATGACTTACTCAACTCATGGTTAACCTCGATGTCCAATTTTGGTGCTGATAATTTTGGGTTTTATTTAATTTTACGCACGAAATAGCGCTCATTAGTTGGGTTGAAAATTTTGTTTGGTGCTTTTCTGCCTTTATCATGTACTCGATTCTCGTGTATAAAACGAGATATTATGTTCTGCACTGTCCTGTCGCTTAAATTTACCATTTCTGCTATTTTCCGCCGAGAATTGCCATTTTCAAAATGGTGGAAGACCAATTTACGCTGCTCAATAGTGGTACGTCGTCCCATTATCAAAAAGATTTTTTTTCTTCTTAAAAACGATTGATGAAATTAAACTCAAACCACTTTAACAAACTACCGAAAAGATAGAGAAAAACGATAGGAGAAAAAAACAACGCAATTTTATTCAAAAAGCGATCTCTAATGCTCGATAAACACTGTGGTTGAAATAAGCCGTGAGCAAAATTATTGATGACAAATTCTTTTTCCTTTCCTTACTACAGGAGAACAAATATTTTCCGAATTCATCTTTCACTCCTTCAATTTATGTTTCATTGTTTATAGTTCTGCTTTTCAAGTCCCTTGATACCTGCCTTTGTTTACAAGTTAAACCTTCTCAAAATCTGAAAACAGTGTTGGTTGAAATAAGCTGTGAGCCACTGTATATCCAAGCAAAATCATGAGATGACTTTGTGCCTCCGAGTAAGTGCGGTTAAGTGGCATTTATTACATCAGTAATAAATGATGCACTTTTGTTTTAGTACCTATTTTTGTCAGTCAACCTATTCCACGTGAGTACGTTCGAGAACCTGGGACAAAGTCCTACAAAAATTCCCACCAGGAACCCCTGGAGCAAATTTTGAAGAACTTGTACAGTCAGTGATTGTGGTGGCTT
This sequence comes from Stratiomys singularior, assembly GCA_954870665.1. Lineage (NCBI taxonomy): Eukaryota > Metazoa > Arthropoda > Insecta > Diptera > Stratiomyidae > Stratiomys > Stratiomys singularior. The sequence continues at coordinate 107,906,390 of OX940877.1, read as the reverse complement.
CAACGAGCGATGCGTGATAAGCATCCTGCATTAGTCAGTCGTCCCCATGTCATCTTCAACCGACCCAATATGAGGCCGCATAGAGTTTCGGTTACCCATGCAAATTAACAAAGATTGGCTGGAAAGTTTCAACCCACCTAACATATTCTCCCGATCTTGCTTGAATAGATTATCACTTGTTTCGTCCGCGGACAACTGCATGCAGGTAAGGAAATACAAGACCGAAGACCGAATCTTCTTACGAGACAGGCGAACTTATTCAATGGTGACAGGTAAGGTTTCTAATGGAGAAGGATAGAGCAACTTTCAGAACGTTGAAGACATGTATTAGATAATATTGGTGGCTATGCATTCGATTAAGTTTAAATAAGTTAGTGGTTGAAAAGATAAATTATTTAATACTTATTATAAAAACCTCTTGCACACACGCAATAAAAATTGATTTTCCCACTCCCATGACGATAGAACCACCTCATGTTTAAAATTCAACACTTTCCCAACAATTCTTATTGCGCATTAACACCCATGAATAATGTTCCTTTCAAGTTGAAAGGTTCTTCGTCATTGATCGTTATCTTGGTGTTCTTGCGCCCTTACAAAAATATTTCCAAATCAATAATACTTTTCCGAAAAACGCAAATAAATTTAGTTTCGATAAAACGTATATATATTTCGGAGGTAAGAGTTCTTCCTTTTTCTATCGAAACTAAATTTATTTGCCTTTATTGGAAACATTTTTGTTCTTCGTCATATTTATAAGGCACTGTGGATGTCAATATAAATGACACTCTTTCAGCAACTCCCTCAATGTCGCAGTTATTTTTGAGACGCTTCAGTTCGCTTACAGTGTCCATTTAAATAAATAGATAAACAATAGATTTATAAAATAAATTTATTTTCTTGTTTATCGGATGTGTTTATTGCCGAAAATGACAGAAATTACAAGTTGACAAATTTACATCAAGTTTTGCTTTAATCTTGGAACGAGAAGTTTAGAAACAATTGATATGATACGTAAGGCATTTGAAGAGGAGTGTATGAGGATAGTAAATATATTATGTACAAGCAGTTTGACAATTGCCGAACGTCAGTTATCTGTGATTTTTGCTCTGGCTTTCGAGTGTGGTAATTCCAGCATTTGAGTGCAATACGGTCAGATAACGTCGAGTTTGTTCGAGTTGAATTTTAGGAAGACAATCGATAGTTGTACGCGAACGAGAAAGTGATCTTCAAATGATAAAAACTATTCTATATTCTGAGTAAAACTCCCAAACGTTCATTCCCCCTAGAAATAATTGCCAGTTGGCACCCCAGAAGGTTCCTTTATCTCCACTGCCCTCTTTTCCATTTACTCTGAGGAAATTCTATTCGATTCCCAGCTGCTCTCACAGATACAAATTCTTCAACATACTGACGATATAACTCAGCGTTAAGCATTCCTCAAATTCCAACAACGTCTCAATCACTACCTTGACACTCTCTACAAGTACGTCAATAAATGGAAGCTCATCCCTAACTCCTCCAAGCTCGAGACTATAGCCATAAATAGCAAAACTCGCCTAACAAAAAAGCCCTATGCTACTCAACAAAAGTCAAATTAATCCTTGAAGTCCCAACTAATCCAAAGTCGAAAGTAAACCATGGCATCCTTATCAATCAAAAACCCAAACGTTCATGTCACAACAATCCTACAAAAAGCAACGTTCGTTCTCCCAAAACAAGTGGAGTTCCTATGCTATAAACACTTTAATCCGCCCATTAATCACTTTCAGAGAAGATTCGCCTGGAATTAAGATAAATCCTTCGCCACTGGTCCGGAATCTACAAAAGGAAAACGACCTCCAGAAACATATATCTAAACAATTCTTGTAAAATATAGCTCAAGTTCGAAGAATAGACGCAATCCTCAAAAAGCAACACCTACCTTGAAAAAGCGACGTATCACCAAACCCTCTCATCAAATAAGTCATGAACACTGACCTCGCACTCCATTTAAGCGATCATCACCTTATACCTCGATTTGCCTTTTGCCTACTCGTCGATCAAGGAAGAATTTCTGATCAAGAAATCGAATATCGTGGTACAACAAAGCTTACTCCACCTCTCAATCACCTCCTCATTGAAGGAACCTTCCAATTTCATTTAATGACCACACTTAGCTAATTTCAAGGTAAATATAATCAAGAAATTAAGGTAGAGAATAAGTAAAGGCTGTTAGAGTTAAGCAGTTTTAAGAAAAATTCTTTTTACAATCAAAACAAAAGAGGTACTAATGCGAATAAATAAAATGTTATTTTATTTTAAAAATGTTGTTTTCCTATAAACTACAAGAACTAAAAAAACAACTTAAGAATTTTAAAGGAGAATTTGTCAACGACTCGAGTGTGCAAAATTCATCAGAAAATTGCCAACGGCAGAACAGGAAACTCTCACTCTACTCAGATTTTTGCTGGTGGTGAATCTTGGGTATATTGCAAATGCCGTTCAAAGGATATCGGTTCGTTGGCGCCAATTTGGAAAACGAGCCTTCCAGAAAGGCTTCAATCAAACAGCGACTTATCTGAAGGGACCACTAACTCGATGACGTAGAATAAAACTAGTGCTGAGATGTGAAGCTAGGCCCGATATTTTCCATACCAATATATTATTGCGTTAAAACAATATAGTTTTATATAATATATAGTAATAACGTTTTTCAAAATACGCGTTTACTCAATAAGTTGAAGTATTTGAAACCCTTCGATTTCCAGGCGATAATATGTTTCGGCAGTGTTACGTCTGCGTTGTACTAGATGGGAATACTAAATGTGTTTAAAATTTGAAAGAAATCGTAAAATCATGAGTCCTAATTTTTTAAAATTTCGGTTGCATTTTTATGGGACGACCCAATTATGTAGCCTGCTCTATTCAAGTATTTCAGTTGTATATGCAGAGATCTGGTAGAAGTAGTGCAACCTGTCAAGTGCAATTACAGTGGGCACTCTAATTTACGCAACTCACAACAAAATCGAACATTCGGACGGTGCAAATATTATATTGGAATGTTCCTTTAAATGAACCATGTGCGCGACTCTAAATTAGTTTCATTGTGCTGCAAAAATGGAGATTTTTATAACCAAACATGTCCAGACATTATTTGTATTTTACTTTTTTCTATTCACATTAAACTTAATTTAATATTTTCCTCTCAACTTATGCCAGTAGTAAGCAATAGGCAGAAAATTATCACGCTGTTGTAAGGTCTTCTCCGATAGACGGAAGTTTGCCCTTCTTAGTCGATCCAAATATCGGTCAACAGCGACAGCAGGCAAAAACAAGGTAACTAGATCCCGGGGTATATGCTTCGATAAATTTCTCGCCTGAAAATGTTAATTATAAGAACGAGAATAGACTTCCGAACGGTGAAGTTACCTTTTGTAAATGCTGGTGTGCCGCGGTAGCGACTTCAAATACACATTCCTCTACTCCTATATCATTTGGCGGATCACGAATTATTCTTTCTTGACTAACACCGTGTTTCATAAGTATTTCCTGAGGAATATTTACAGGAGCATTTCGGCTCTGCCTTGGTGTAGCTCGAAGCAGGTTTGTAATACCTTGTGCTTTTCCTAAATGTGAAATAGCATGATCAATGTTCAAGTCCTTTTTGTTGTAAATTTGAAGCAATATGTAATAGACGGAAGAAACAGATTGCTCTGCATAGTCTTCCATCTCCTTCATAGTTAAGAATCCTTTACTTGGTGGTCGCTCACGGGAAGCAATTAAACGCTTTAAGTATACTTTATTGAGATTGAATTTATCGATTGCCTGCCAATGGAATCATGTTGTTATAGTGCTGCTTTGTGTTTATCATAAGTTTTATAGCTTACACTTTTGACTTCCTTTAGAACCGGATGATCTAGAAGGTAAGCCTTTTCGCTGTCGTAGCAATCATCGATTGAGTCCTTCCAAAATTGTAATCTCATTCGACCGGTGATATCTTCTGTAACCTTATGTCAAGAAATTAAATCTTCAACAAATCATTGTTATCTTACCATCGACGCGATGCGCGCGATTTCTACATTCAAAGCGCGGACCGCAAAAGCATAACGTCTCTGCTCGCCGGCGAGAAGCAACGTGCAAAGGAAGTTTTCATAGTCGTATTGCCTAAATTAGAACCTTTTCATATTGTTATTTAACGTGAAGTACAAGATCTTACTGGACTATATTCACACAGTACTGAGGTCCCAGATTGACGTTTTTTGAACTTGGCACTGCACCATGATTTCGGAAAGGGATATGGTGATGACTTATCGCCTTGTACTTTTCAAAAATTCTACGAATTTGCATTATCGCCCACGAGTTAAAATACCACCGGCCAATAATTTGTGCAAAGCAACAAATCGAAGTGGACAAAATTGGTTACTAAACAGCTGAGTGTCAAGTATCGAAACAATGAAAATGGAACTGTGGTGAGAAATTTATTGTGTTAGTTTTTCCTTGGAATGTGACGTCAGTGGAGGAAATCGTTTTAAAACGATGAAACGAGATTCAAATTTCCTTGAATTTTGCGATTCTTGAAGTGGAAGGAATAGTCAAACGGCAATTCTTTTCAACAATGTAGTCAAGAAATTTTGAAGCTTTAAAAAATTTTGTTTATCAGAAAATATCGCCAAATAACTTTTTTGGAGAGGCTCCGCGGCGAGCGGTAGAAGTGCACCATAAGTTAATCTGTAGAACAGTTTACTGTATAGCTAAAGAAAAACCTAGGGATATTCAAAAATATTCATTTTGTTCCATTCTCGTGCATCTAAGAAAAATTTTCTTACATTTATTTATTTAGACGCATAAATATTCGAAATGTTCTCTTAAAGGTGTAATACTATGTTTGGGCGGAAAAATAGTAAACAGCTTGAGTTTTGCAGCGTGCCCGTTTAAAAAATATGTTTTGGGAAAAACGCGTTTAAAGTTTTGACTTGTGTTTCGAACATGATAAAATGAATTAAATGATTTGAAAATTTTTAACCTTTAATATGCTATTCCAGGTTACTAAGTCCCTCTTCTTTTACTCTCCTGGAAGCTTCTATGCTGGAGTGAGTTTCTTTCGCTTTGTCCGTCAAAGAGAGCTCCGCACGGTGTATTGCCGTTCCGCTCGGTGTATTGTGTATATCCGCCTTTAAGCAAAAGTTGTAGGTTTTTGGTCCATAACGTTAATTAATCTTAGAGCGTTTATCACTCTATGATTAAAATTACAAATGGCAATGTAAATTGCTATTTGTTGGTGAAAACTTGTTTTTACCACTATGTACGACCACCATCTCGGAACCGGTGCACTAGTGCCTTCTTAATATATCTTTTTTAGTTCTCTCTGTAACGCCCTTCAGGCAACATCGCTTTGGTTTCTTTTATCAAATAAATAAACATATTCGAGTGTTTTTACGTTGTTTTATTGCTGCCTAAAAACCTCTAACAGGTTATGGGCCCAGTTTACCCACACTGTGCGTTTGAAACAACAGAAAGCGAAAATCGTGAGATCGTGAAAACAGGAAAGAACGCGTGTGTGCGAGCGCCATTTTTGCCTCGAGAAGTTTCCGACGACAAAAGGCACGTCTTTCCGTAATTTCGGGAGTGATCTCACACGAGAACGAAAAACGAATTCGTGAGTGTTTCGGACAATATAACACGCGGCACGAATTAGGTTGGTTGCGAGTGTTTTCGGACATTAAACACGCGACGCAACAAAGTGGAAAATCGTGAGTGTTTCGGACAATAACACGCCACACGATTGATACCACGAGTCATCAGTGTCTCGGACAATAACACGCGACTGAAAAACATAAACAATGACTTCGAGTGGTGTTGTGCGCATTGAGGCATTGGACCGTGAAAATTATGACACGTGGAAGATGCAAATGCGCGCCATCCTGGTAAAGAACAAAGCCTGGGGACACGTGAGTGGCGCCAACATCAAGCCCGAACCAACGGCAAATAACGCGAACGCAGCAGCTATCACCGAGTGGGAAACCAACGACGAAAATGCAATGTCTGACCTGATCCTGTCGATTGGTAAATCGCAACTGAAGTTGGTCAAAAGCTGCAGAACATCGCGTGAGATTTGGCAGAAACTTGAGGACACGTTCCAGTCAAAAGGGTCGGCTCGTAAGGCCACTTTGTTGCAGAGTCTCACTCTGAAAAGATGGGCGAAGGTGACGACGCACGCGAATACCTGAGCGACTACTTTGACTGTGTCGACAAGTTGGCTGACATGGACGTGGACATCAACCCCAATCTACTCACCATCTTGATGCTGCAAAGTCTTCCTCCCAGTTTTGGGGACTTTAGAGTTGCCATCGCCAGTCGTGATGAGTTGCCAACGCCGGAGAACCTTCGCATCAAAATAGGCGAGGAAAGTGACGCGAGAAAAGCTAACTCTCCATCGATGTCGGATCAGGGCGCTATGTTCGTCAAACGAAAGGGCCCGTTCAAGAAGGACAGCAAGACCCATTCGAAGAACAACGGCTCGAACCGAAAGAGCGAGGCCGACAAGGGATCGTTCCCGTTCAAGTGTTCGAAATGTGGCATTAGAGGGCACAAGGCGGCAGACTGGAGATCGAAATGCAACAAGTACAAGACGGATGACATATCGGTGCTGGCAATCGAAGAGCGCGATTCGTGTCAAATCGCAGTCAACGGTACTCCGGAGCGGTGGTGTCTCGACAGCGGTTGTACGAGTCACCTGTGCGGCGACGAATCAACATTCGTGACGATGGAGCGAGGAGAGAAGGGCAAACTGAAACTGGCGAGCGACGCGACCGCGGACATAAAGGCCAAGGGAACCGTGAAATTTACGACGAGTCTGGAAGGAAGTTCACGTAATGTTATCCTCAAAGACACCTCACACTTTCCAGAAGTTCGAACCAACCTATTGTCCGTCTCCAAGTTCACGGACTACGGATACTTGGTAGTTTTTGGGAAGGACAAGGCTGAGATCGTCGATCAGGACGGCGAAACGAAGCTGATCGCGAAACGCAAGGACAACCTCTATTTTGTCGAGAACACCGCCCCTGAGGGATGCAATGTAGCCTCAAAGGTCAACAAGGGAGCGATGGCTCAACTCTGGCATCGACGGATGGGCCATGTCAACCTCCGCGACCTTCCGGCAGCGGTGAAGAACGGCCGCATCCGCGGCATAGATCTGGACAATGAAATCGAGGACTTGACCTGTGACGTGTGCACAAAGGGGAAGATGACCCGCCAACCTTTTCCTAAGGAATCCGACCGGTGCTACGGCAAGCTGGAGCTGATCCATACAGACGTTTGCGGCCCCATGCGAGTCGCGTCAAACGCCGGGTCAAGGTACATCATCACCTTCACGGATGATCGCACGAGGTGGACTGAGGTCAAGTTCCTGAAGGCGAAAAGCGAGGCATTGTCGGCGTTCCAGGAGTTCAAAGCCCCAGCTGAAAAGATGCACGGATTGAAGATAAAATATCTCCAATCCGACAACGGAGGAGAGTACATCAACCGGGCGTTCGACGAGTACCTGAAGTCCGAAGGAATTCAACGCAGGCTTACCACTCCGTACACTCCAGAGCAAAACGGCGTCGCCGAGCGGAAAAATCGGACACTTGTTGAGGCAGCCCGATGTTTACTCCTGCAGTCCGGATTGGTGTCGAAATTTTGGGCAGAGGCTATAAACACCGCCAATTACCTGAGGAACAGATGTCCCACGAAGAAGCTGGAGGGTAAGACTCCATTCGAGTTCTGGAACAACAAAACTCCAGCGGTCCACTATCTGAGGGATTTCGGATGCAAGGTGTTTTGCCTCGATAGAACGCCAAATAAAGACAAATTCAGCCCACGTTCGAAAGAAGGAATTTTTGTCGGGTATTCGGAGCAGTCAAAGGGCTATCGAATTTGGCTTCCGGACACCAGGAAGATCGAGGTCACGAGAGACGTCACCTTCAGAGAGGATCTGAAAATACCTGAAGGCGAGGTCGAGGATTTTACCCCGCCCTCTAGTGCTCCAGGGGAAGATTTCTCAAGGTCAAGCGATGACTTCATTGACGTAGAGTTCCAGTTGGGATCCATTGACGCGGCGAACAGCGAGATCCAACCGGGTGAGGTGGGAATAAACGACGAAAACGAGTGGGATTCCCCCTTCAGAGGTTTTTCTTCAGTTGGTCGAGGTTCACTGGAGTCCGACGATGGTTTGAACCCGCCGCGTGAGGCTGATGGAACGACACCTGTGACGAGACGTGGACGCGGGCGACCACAGATCGCGCGAACCGGAAGACGCGGCCGACCTCGAAAGTTGTATCCCATCCAACGAGAGGAAGAAGCCAATGTGGCAGAAATCTCCGTGTCGCAAGCCATCACTGGACCTGATTCAGCGGAGTGGATCGCCGCGATGACTGACAAAGCGGTCTCGCTGATAAAGAACGGTACGTGGAATCTGGTTGAGCGTCCCAGCGGCAAGCGAGTAATAGGCAACAGGTTTGTGCTCCGAAACAAGCCCAACCCCGACGGCACCATCAACAAGAGGAAGGCACGACTGGTTGCTCGAAGTTTCGCGCAGAGACCGGGAATTGAATTCCACGACACATTCGCACCTGTCGCCCGACTTAGCACCATACGGACAGCGGTGGCGGTGGCCGTGAAACAGGGCCTGAAAATCCGCCAACTGGACGTCAAAACCGCGTACCTGAATGGGGAAGTGGATGAGGAGATCCACATGGAGGTTCCGGAGCACTTCGTGGAGGTCTTGGCTAACTTAGTCGAGAACGAGAAGGTCGACAAGGTTGTACGAGAGAAGGCTGAGAAGATGCTGAACGAGCTGCGCAGTGGAGACTTCGTATGTTTGCTGGACAAAGCGTTGTACGGGCTGCGCCAGGCTGGACGCGCCTGGCACCGTTGTCTGGATGCCGAAATGAAGCAGCTGAAGGCCAAGCGATCGGAAGCAGATCCTTGCATGTACTTTCTCGGACCAGCCGAGAACAGAACGTTCATCATCATCTATGTTGATGACATCCTGATTCTGTCCCGTGACGACGCCGAGATCGACAATGTGCGAGATGCCCTGAATTCGAGGTTCGAGATAAAAGATCTGGGAGAAGTAAAGTACTGTTTGGGCCTCGAATTCGAGAGAAACAACGGGCAGGTGAAGATAAGTCAGGCGGGCTACACCGAGGAAGTACTGGAGAGATTCGGAATGGCTGAATGTAGGCCGGTTTCTACGCCGATGGAACCGGGGACGAAGCTCGAAAAGGTTGACGTGAAAAACGGGGAACAACTCGCTGACGTCCCTTACAGACAGCTGATTGGTGCCCTAATGTACTTGGCAGTGGCAACGAGGCCGGACATCGCATTCGCGGTGAGTCACCTCTCCCAGTTCAAACGACTGTTACGGTGAACCGCATTGGCAGGCTGCGAAGCGAGTACTACGGTACCTGGCCAATACACACGACCTGGGACTCGTCTACTCAAACACTGCAAATCCTCCCGGCATGTTCGTCGACGCCGATTGGGCAAGCTGTACAGTTGATCGGAGATCCTATACAGGCTTCGCTTTCATCGTCAGTGGGGCGGCTGTGAGCTGGGAGTGCAGGAAGCAGCAAACCGTGGCGTTATCGTCAACAGAGGCCAAGTATATGGCCTTGTCGGATGCCACGAGAGAGGCCATCCAGAAGCGAAGACTCCTGGGAGAGTTCGGCATCAGCCTGAACACGGTCGTAATAAAGAACGACAACTTGGGAGCGCAAAAGTTGACGACAAACGTGATGTACCATTCGCGGACAAAACACATAGATACGAGGCATCATATGATCCGGGATCACGTGGAGAAGAAGACGATACGGGTCGAGTATACCCCAACGGACGAAATGCCTGCCGACGTGTTGACCAAGGGTCTGTCGAGGATGAAGCACGAAAAGTGCACACGAAGCCTTGGTTTGACCCCACGCAAACCAGGATGACTCAAGGAGTCGAGCTGTTGGTCGAGGGGAAGTGTTGGTGAAAACTTGTTTTTACCACTATGTGCGACCACCATCTCGGAACCGGTGCACTAGTGCCTTCTTAATATATCTTTTTTAGTTCTCTCTGTAACGCCCTTCAGGCAACATCGCTTTGGTTTCTTTTATCAAATAAATAAACATATTCGAGTGTTTTATTGCTGCCTAAAAACCTCTAACACTATTTGTGTTATTTTTTCGGCTTGAATAATTTTTAGGACCAAATGCCAGTCAGTAAAAGTAAAACTTTCGTTGCTCTTATGCGTGTAGCTTGCGAAGCAATAAATCAGCAACTCGTCATGGCTTTCTTATGGCTTCAAAAACTTTGTTCAATAGTGCCGGCTTATGATATAAGGAGCGAACTGCTTGCACCTTCTTCCATTCGTATCGAGCCTCAAGCAGTTTCATGTTGTAGATTCTATGAAATAATGTCAACGAGATTTCATTTCTTATCTTTTCTAACGAGTTTGCATTCTGTCAAATATTCAAGCCATAATGAATTGGTAGCTGATCAATTATTTTCACAGGTAACTTTCCTTTTCCTCCAACATTTTATGCTTTCTCAAAGTATTGCCCATTCGTCTTCATAATACATTCTTTTTTGACACAACAAGGTGTTCATACGATTTTGTATCCTTTTTTTTTCCTCTTCCTACAGACTAGTAGGTGGTGTTGGCTATGGTGCTGCACACATTAGCCAGCGTTTTCGATCTCAGTGCGCTTAGGTTGCTTTCCTGTGTGCCCCTATGGGGTAATGCGACTTTATTTGGTCTTTGTGACCTCGTTAGTTTGTTAGTAAATATTGTTCGGTTCGTTAATGGGCTTACCCGTTTGGGGATGTTATGGTTATTATGAACTTGGTGGGAATTGAGTAAAGGACGCTCACAGCTCTGCCTTGGCTTCCTCCAGGAATTTGCCCAGCTGCCAGATATAATGTTTTTTATTAGAATTGAAAATCTTGTCTATTGAGGATACTTCTTTAAACAGTGAAAATTTATTTCTTAAATTATCAAAGTACGAGCATTTGAAGATTTGATGATCTAGTTCATCACGACTATTGCACAAAGTGCAATGGTCGGATGTAGTTATGTTCGCTTTCGTCAGTCTTGTCTTGTTGTACGCTCTATTTGTCAATATCCTGTTTATTTGCTTAGTGACTTTGCTGTCTAAGTGTATGTCATGGAACCAAGGTTTTTTGTCGAATAAGAGGTTGCTTTTTAGCCAAGGGCAATATTCAGGTGAAGCTAGTCCATTCACAGTTTCCTGGAATCCAGTAGAAGATGTATTTCCTGTTCTCTCATTTTGGAAGGTACGTATTTAACGTTTTTATTGTAAGCTATTTCTTAGATATAGTGTTGTAAGTCTGTGAAGATGATAATATTTTTAGCATTGTCAGTGGTGTGTTCCATAATGGCTAGGTATGTTGCCATAATTTCTGCATTATTAACTGAAGATATGTTGTTAAGTTTGTAGAGATTAGTTGTTCTAGTTTTTACGTGATGAATAGCACATCCTGTGCCAAAGGGATTTTTGGCTGCATCCGTGCAGAAGTCTTCATGGGTGTCTATTAATGAGTCCACTATTGCGGGCAAAAAATTGGTAATAGCATTGTAATCGTTAAGGGGCATGTTGTGAGTGAAGTTATTGTCGAAGTTGTTGAGTTGAAATAAGAAATTTTTTTGGAGATTTGTTAATTTCTCCCCAGCACGTGTTGTTTATGTTTATGTTTTGGAATTTTCTATGTGTTAATGTATAGTTAGAACTGACGTTTTCAGAAAGTAGTTTTCTGAATTCGTAATTTATGCGTGTAAATGTTGAACAGGATTGGGCTTAAGACGTCCCCTTGTGGTAGTCTGTTTTTCAATTCGATTGCACTGCCATCTATCGTGAGGATTCTTGATTTCAAGAAGTTATGTATCCCATTGATGTAGTGGGTGTCAATGTTGAAATTATTAAGAGCTTTGACTAAGGAGTTGATGTCTACTTTTTCATATGCATTGGCAATGTCGCATGTAATGACCATGAATTTGTTTTGTCTACTTCTTGAAGTTATATGGAGTAGTTTATTTATGCATAGATTGACTGATTTACCTTGGCTGTAGGCAAAGCTGTTGTCACTTAGTAGTTTTCTTGCTTCAATGAAAGTTTTGATTCTGATTTTAATAAGATTATTGTGTATAAGATATTGTGTATAAGTATTATTGTGTATTTAATAAGATATTTAGTGGTACACTGAGGAGAGAAATTGGGCGATAGCTTTCGATAAGGTATGGCGGCTTGTCTCTTTTTGGTACAGGAACGATTCTGATTCTTCTGAGGGAGGATGGTATTAGGTTGTTTTTGAAATTTTTGTTGATTGATGCTAGAAGAGTTTCTTTATTTTCCTTGTTGAGACATTGGATAGTGCTGTACTCTATTTTATCTGGACCTGGTGATGTTTTTGTGGAGTGAGTTTTTTGGATTTTCTCGAGTTCCTGTAACGTGAAGACTTTAGGAGAAACAGTGGCTGAGTTCGAACAGGGGTTAGTTGGATTCGTAGTAGTGGTGTGTTTATTTTTAATCATTTCTACGAATTTAAAGTTGTTGTTGGGATCCCATTGTGACTTCGCTGTGAAAATTGTATTTGATTTGATGTTGTTGATGAGTTTCCAAAAAATTTTGTTATTTGGATTTTGGCTAAGCTCATTGAATTTGTTTTCCCACATTTTATTTTTTTCCAATTTTACAGCTTCTTTCCATTTCACGTTAATTTCCCATAGCCTTCTTGGAATTTCCCATAGTTCTTGGAATTCTTCAGATTGACAAAGTTTTTCCAACATTTTTGTTTGGCCTTCCATAGTTTTCTCAGTTCTTTGTTCCACCATGGTTTAAGAGAGTATTTGAACAATGCATTGTTGATTGTGTTGTTTATAATGACCCGGTTTCTGTGGTGAAGGGTCTTATAAAGGTCTTCCGATAGGACAATGTTATCGAGTTGTTCTTTTACTTTTTTCCTGTTGGTGGAGTAGAAGTTGTTTGAGATTGGGTGGCTTACGTGGATTTCGAAGATGATGGAACTATGCTCGCTTTTTGAGGTTTTCATTTTAGCGTCTCTCCAATTGCTGTTCTCATTCTTAAAATTGGTAAGGGTGATGTCAATACTCGATTTGTGTGTCTTTCCATTTGAGTGTATCCTGTAGAAAGTTGGGACTCCAGAGTTGAGAATATGTAATCTGTTGTTGTAGATTATATCTTTGAGTGTTTTGCCAATGGGACAACAGAAGGAGTCTCCCCACATGCTGTGTCTGGCATTCATATCAGCTCCAATGATCAGTGGTTTATTCTTGTTATTGAATCGCAAAAGCTGCTCCACTTGTTGTTTAAATTCTAATTTGCTAGCATCCGGAGGGATATATGGTGAGGCTATTACGAGGTTGGGGATGATGTTTGTAGTTTTAATCATTGTAATTTCTGCTTCTCTATCTGTCGGTATTGTTTTGTATTTTATGCATTTCTTTAAGGCTATGGCTACGCCACTTCCATTCTTGTTGTTCCTATGTTAATATTGTTCCTATATTCAATATTTTAGTTGTCTAGGCTACGGATGAATTTGTTTTTTGAGGTCCAAGTCTCTTGGATGAGCGCTATGTCAATATTTAAAAGGTTTAGAGCAAGTTCTAGGTTGTGTTTGTTTTTAATTATGCTTTGGATATTTAATTGTAAAAATTTTAATTTTTTTGTAATGATGGTGTTCATGTGTTAATTAATGAGTTAAATTATTTCAATTTGATTTCCTACTGGTCTTATGTTCGCTGTGGATAGGATTGTCAGAAGCTGAATAAGCTCGGCTATAGACGTAGATTGTTCCTGGAATGCGTAGTTTCCTGTAGGTGCGTTTTTGATAGTTTTCAATAGCTGAGTAGTCAGCCTTTCCACATCGCTGGTTTTATGGCAGATGGCAGATGGATGATTGTATACTGGAGAATCTTTTTTGTAGCTTGATGTCTGTTCTTTTTGAGAACCTGAATGTGGTTTGTTTACATACGAGGTTCTATTTCTGGTGCTAGTTTCTTTTGTGTTAGTCGCTGCTATTTTTGCGTAAGAGTTCTTGAGTATTGTTTTATTAATATCCGCATTGTTGTTCCTAAAATTAGCATTTCGTTTGCTGTTGAGCAATGGGAATGCATCATCCATTGACTCATTATCTTTAAGAATGTGAAATTGGTTGTTGTATAGGACAGTTTTAGCCTCTTTAAGAGAAATATTTTTGATAGAGCTAATTCTTAATTTTTCTTCGTATCTTATCCATTTAGGACAAGTCTTATTGGGTGCCGTATGATCATTCGATCCACATAGAAAACATAGAATCTCAGTGCAAGTGTTGTTACATTCTGGTTTGGCACACTTATTGCATCTTGGCAAGTTCTCTCTGCAGTGAGTTTGTGTGTGGCCTAGTCTCAGACATTTGCTGCACTGCCTTGGTCTGTAATAAAAGTATTCGACCTGAATAGTTGTGTAGCCAAACCAGATTGCATCAGGTCAAACGTCGCCAGGGAAGGTGATTTTGATGGATTCATTTTCAATGGCACTGTTCGCGTCTTCAGCTGTTTTAAAGTTGAGTTTGATTTTATTGTATCCTAGATTATTGATGTTCGTAATGTGTTTGATTCCTAATTGTTTGTTAATAGAATAGAAGATCAGGGCGTTTAATCTTTTCCCTTCTTTGTTTTCATCCAATCTTTCGCAAATCACTGAAAAAATGTTCCTGGGGTCGTCCAGCAGATTCTCTTTTTTGTTCTGGTAAATTCTGTAAATTCGTCTATGTCTCCAGGGTCGGGAGGAATGTTCATGTTTTGTAATTCGTCCATTTCATCAAATCTACAAATTACCTTGGCTAGATTAGCTGTAAGCAAGCTATCGGCGTCGTCTCTTTGTTGTTTGTCACTAACAGTTATACTACACTACTCACTAATTACTGTTTGTATTACTTGGAAAAAACACGGAATGAGTGGCAAAGAAACGTCTGGCAACTTTATTTCCTATTTTTCACCTTGGTATAGAACTGATACACTTCCACACTCTACCGAGGTTGGTGGAGGAATGATTTTGTATCCAATACACCATTGAAAATGCAACTGTCACCATCACCTACATAAATTGATGCATTGATGGGCATGAGTTTCAAGCCAACCTTCATATTTAGCAATATCAAATTTATTTTTCCAGAAAAATATCTCTGCTCGCAAAATATATAGTACTTCGATTTACCTTCAATTCTACCTATAAACCACCTGTAAAAAAGTTGTGATCTCAAAAAAAAAGACGAAAATTTTTTCATACTTTTTGCGTGGATTGTTACTGGAAACGGCCCTTTACCCAGCATATCATGAAGGGTAGTACTTGTCGAATTACCTTTTACAAATACATGTAAAGATAAGCACAACATAATTCTTTCTAGAATCTGCAGCCACTAAATGTCTAAGATGCATTTCAGTTCTTAACAACGAATGTTTTTTGGTGAAACCGAAGGTCTTTAGCAACTCATTACTCCGTCAGGAAAAATACCATTTAAGGACGTCTCTAGAATTTAGGCACCTAATTTTTTACGCAAATAATTCTCGGAAATTCTCCCTGATATTAATAGGAAACACTATTTCTGTGCATGATTCGTATCGGAGGTTTGAACCCTGAAAAGCTATCGACATTTTGACGGTCACCTTTCTGCTTTTTGCGAATTGTGCCAATCATGCTGAGCTTGCGATTCCGCATCAAACTACCTACATAAGGTTGTGGAAAAAATAACATAGGTTACATTTCGTCAAGATTGATCAAGGACTGTACATATATTTTTTTGCCATATTTGTTTGACATCGAAGGTTGTGATGTATTTGCAAAAAATAAAATATAATAAATAACTAATAATAAAAATGATATAATTATCGCAACCGGTAGATCGCACCTGCAGCGAAAAAAGGGAACAAAGTTAAATAGACAGGGTTTTGAAAATACAAAGGCCGCATAATGGCGGCCGAAGGAATTTACTTTTAACCGACTAGCTCACCGCGCGGGTACGGGGGTTAAAAGACATTATTTAAGCCCTGATCTTTCCATGTCACAATACACACACTCAGAAAGATAGAGCTTACTCTTTCATATTAGACACAATAAATAAATAAATAAATAGAAATGATCAAATAAATAAGTAAGTAAATAGAAAAAATATTAAATTTACATGAATTGTGCTGCGCTGATTCTGACCACCTCTGCTTGATGTCGGGACTTGACTTGCTTCTGCTGCGCTGATTCTGACCACCTCTGGTTCCGCTAACACGAATCTCCACCTCAGCTTGATTTCGGGATTTCAATGAATTCTGCTGCGCTACCTCTGACCACCTCTGCTTCCTGCAACAGGAATCTCCACCTCAGTTTGGTTTTGGGACTTCAATGAACTTACTATTTTCTTACTATCTTCTTGGTCTCAATATTAATCAAAATGTTCTCTTGGGCTTTGTAATTCAAAGATTTTGCGAGTGTTTAACTTCTGGGGTTAAACACTTCAAACAGCTGCAAATACTTCTCGATTCTCTTTATTATCCTCAATACTTTAGTCACAATTTCTATCCTTTATTTTCCATCCTTAAGTCAAAATTTCTATCCTCCTTATAGCGATATGTTCACAACAATCAAGTGAATCATATCAATAGAAAATTTCTTCCCAAAAGCGTTACAAGAAATTTTTTTGTGTTTTTCTTTTTCTACTGAGAATTTTTTTCTGAGACTATATTTTTATTTTTTTGTTTTTATGTCGCCTACAGATCGGAATACGTAACAAGGTATAAACTGACGAAAGCTGCAATGGCCTCTGAATGCTTGTAACTCCTCGTCGATTTCTATAAATTCAGAGCGACTGAAATTTTTTTGAAGGATGTAACAATACCTTATATAATAATAATAGATATAAGTAAAAGCTCTAACTTGTCGACTGAACTGCGTTGAGCCCTTGTTTCAAACTTTATACGTTAACCTGTTTCAAACCCGATCAAATCGGGTTTGTAATCTTATAAAGAGAAAAAATCGAAACCAGCTCATTGGTAGGCGCAAAGTCTTTGATGATAAACTATCAGTCCTGAAGAGGTCTTTTGTATTCAGGTGAGAGTTCCTCCTAACACCAGCAAATAATAAGAGACAAGAAACGCTTCAATTTCCTCTTCGTCAGTAAGTCTGCAGTCGGTTTCCCACTCCTTGTGTTGGTTCGTATGTTTGGTAATTTGCTTGACAATTGTTTTCGAAAAACATGATTTCCAAATTTCACCTGGATCTTTTGTATGCCTTGCTTCTTCTTGATTTACATCAGGCAGATGAAGAAAAATATCACACGCTCGTGTTCTGACAGATCGAAATGGATCATTGTTAACTCCATCTAAACGTGTTGTTTTGACCGATACAATATTATGCTCCTGCTTAGTGTCGGTGTTTAACTCTTGTATTTTAAGAACATCCTCCACTTCACTGTCACTCATGTCATCTTAATTTGAGTCTGAATCGTCACATTTCAATCTTTATAGTTTCTTCGTTCATTGGGTTGTAATACTTCCCAAAATAATGTTACTTAGTATACTCAATAAATACTATATACAACTCAAATAAATTAATGCATTTCATTGAATAATCTTATAAAATTCGAAATAATTTACGGACTTGGAATAGTAAAAAATCTGGACTCGGACTTAGGAAATCGGGGTGGTAACCAATTTTTTCAAATGGTCACATCGCCATCCAAAACTCCTTACCAAAGGAAGTGGTAAAGACGGTGACTGATTGACATGATCCCTATATTGAGCTTTAGGAAGCAGTTTTTCGTGTCCTTTTCAGCCAGAGTAGACCAAAGAAAGAATAAAGTGTCGGAGGATTATAACGTTCAAAACTTTTAATTTACAATGATTTTAACGAAGATTTTGAATATCTTCAAAACCTTTCCAATATCCTATCTAAATCAATATTTTCAAGGAACTAGTACTGAACATTCGCACAGCATGTGGTATTCTGGGTAATCTATTCTTTATCTAATCTAAAAAGGACAGCGTTTGTTTCTCTAATTTTGAAGTGCTGTGGTGGAAGACATTTCCCCTACAAGTAGCCATTTTTCAATTCTCTTTGGGTTCCCACACCTAGAAGTTCGATGCGAATGATCGAGCTGATCTTTTGGACAGATTCTTGTTGCGGAAACGAGGTTTTTTACCGAACAATCTCCACACAATCCTTTTGCAAACCAGATTCCTAATCGCGTAACTTCACTATCAGCAATATATGAGGAAAAATATAGCCAAGTGATTGCAGCACGCTGACAAGTGAGACTCTGAGAAAATCTTGCCAAGTAACATTCATGGCCACGGCTATCAGTCCAGGCCTTTAACCGATTGGAATTCATGCAGTCAAGGTGGGCATTATACACAACGAATTTTGCAGTAGTAATAAGGACGTGAAAGAAGAAAAAGCAATCCTTCATTTCTTCTGTAATTGATCAGACCAGATAGAGTCAACAAAATAGAAAATAGCAACATTTGGCAAAAACTTCTTTGCAGATCTGAAGGATATATGCAAAAACCAGAGTCATGATTTTTCTCAATGCATTTGTGACTCCTTGTATATGCAAAGCAAAATATCAAGTTGTTCATGTGTGTTGCTAACAGACCGAGGATAGTAACAGGCTCCATTTTTCGTTTTTTCTGATTTTCAAAAGCTATTTTTTTAACCAACATTCCAACACTGGCTATTAATGGAAGAATTAGAAAAAAATATGTTCACTCTTTCACATTTGAAATACTTTTATTTCTCCATTCTGATTTTCAGGAGTTTGTAGGCTTCTTTATACTTCATTAAGTAAACAAATAAAATTAATTTACATTAGTAACATTTATTTCAAAGAAAAGGCAAATTTATCTTAGCAACAAATTTATAACATATCACATATCATACTAAATTCAGACTATCGTGTAACAAATAATATTTGCAATTATTGCAAATCAACGGCTTGCAACACACCGTCCTCAATCGTCCTAGTGTCGCGTTTGTAATGTTTTTCACAAAAGTCTGCAATTCTCAAGCAGGCTTCGCGCAACATTTCCTCGGGAACAGTTAAGACAATTCGAAAATAGTTGGGGAAGAAGAAACATCGTCCTGGCAAACAAAATACGCTTTGTTCGCGTACTAGATCTTGCACGAATAGCATATCTGTCGGATATTCTGGAAAATTTTCGATATCAATTCCAATCATCATGTACATGGCACCATTTGGCATCACTGGCTTTAATCCACGAACCTCTTTCAGCAACTCATACGCAAGCACGGCGTTCCTCTGAAAATTGGAAAGAAGATTGAGTTAATAAAATGGTAGTGATAAAAGAATATTCTGGATTAGTGCAAATGAGTTGGTACAGAGTCCTGAGCCTTAGACTCAAAACAGCAGTTTCACAATGGGTAAGCCACAGAAGGTGGTGATGTTTGTATTTGCGGCCATAATAACCCTTTACTGACCACCGACTTATTTCAACAAACAAGAAGATCTTGGTGAGTTCATTTTAAAAATATTGAAGCAAAACTCACATAAATGAACGTTGTTACTCCCTTAAAATATGAGAGTGGTGTGTGCTCAAGAATTTCCGGTAATGCAGCCTGAATTATTGTGCAAGGACCAAGATTACGTGTGGCTAATTTGCATAAACCTTTTCGCACATCTTCGAGGAGGTTATTACGATCGTGAACCACTATCCAACCCATCCGCCAGCCAGGAACCAGAAACCTTTTTGTTAGCCCGCCACAGGACAGCACCGGAACATTTTGAGATACTATGCTAAGAGCTACATACTTCGTACCAGGAAATGTAAAATGTTCGTAAATCTGAAATAACGCACGAAAATATTTATGAGATTTTCACAAAGGATATAGAACTTTCGATGGAACGTACCTCATCTGCAATTATAGGTATATAATACTTTTCAGCTAACGCAACAACTTTCTGCAAGTGTTCCTTGCTGTAAACACTCCCACAAGGATTACTAGGATTATTGACTACCAGCGCAGCTGTGTTTTCATCAATTAAACTTTCCAATTGTTCAAGATCAATTTCCCATTTTCTTTCAGGTATTAAATTATACCAGCGTACTTCAATTCCAAGTCCGGCGGACAGTGTTTGATACAATGAAAAACCAGGACGGGAAATTAAAATATTTTGACCACGATCTGCTATTGCACCTATGGCTATATCCAGTGCTGTTGAGCATCCGGTCGTCAGAATAATGTCATTATGCGTAACATGTCCTTGATGTGCAACGTATTTGGCTACTGCTTTTCGTGCTTCTTCATAACCAATTGCCATACTATATCCATCGTATTTCCTGTTGTCAAGCGCTTTCTTCACGGCTGTAATGGTTTCCTTGGCAGCTTCTAAATTTCCGAATGTGGTTGGATCACCTAAAATATAATCAAGTTTGATATTTATATATTATTCGCTCTATTATTAAAAATAAGAAAAAATGTAAAAAATTAATAAAAACAACTGAAGGAAATATCAAATTCATAGAAATCATCAGTTGAAGGATAATTTA
Source organism: Stratiomys singularior (assembly GCA_954870665.1). Classification (NCBI taxonomy): domain Eukaryota; kingdom Metazoa; phylum Arthropoda; class Insecta; order Diptera; family Stratiomyidae; genus Stratiomys; species Stratiomys singularior. The sequence continues at coordinate 107,885,818 of OX940877.1, read as the reverse complement.
CACTTATGAAAGATGTTTTTTTAGAGGTTATAGAACTTTGAAATTAAATGAAATACAAATAAATTGCTTTGATTGCCATGAAATTGCATTTATTCGAAAGAATGGGTAATTAAGTAACAATGCCAAGGAATTGGCATTGTTACTTAAATATGATTTTGGGCTTGTGAGCATCGCGGTCAACTTGAAGGAGGAGGTCCAAAGGAGAGGTTAATTTTTCGACTACGCTAACCAATAATTGGGGCCATATCTCGCCATTAACGCAGCAAATATTGTCTTTTTGAAGATATACTGGCCAAAGATTCCTCTGGCCCATAAAACACAACAAATAGTGACTTTCCCCGGTTTTAACGGTATTTAGACAACCGCCTGTGGTTTCAATTCAGCGGTTTTGTTAATTAACGTAGCTATTCAACCAGAAATGAGCCACATCGCTAAACAAATTTTTCTTATGAAATTCGGGATCTGCAGTAATTTTTCTTGGGCCCATACACCGTACCCGGCCGTCCTTCGGTTTCAACTCCTGCACGCGTTTGTTTTTGTAAGCCCGAAAACTAACATTCTTCCGTAAAATTTTCCATAATGTGGATGAGCACCGGTTTTATATTCAACATGATGTTGAATGCAATCACTTAGGTTTTCATCGATACTATGCTTTACAGCGGCTTTGGTTTTTTGTATTACGCACTTTACGACGTCTGGATGGGTGCGTGTTATCAATGAGAGGAAATGTGTTGCGCAAACGATCCCTGTTTAATCAAATTAATTGTCTTCATGGGTGATTATGTCGGCTCTAATTGACGGATTACGCGATAAGTTTCGCAAACAGAACTGTTTTTTTTTTTCGAAATGAATCTGCAGACTTGCTAAACCGTCAAGCTTTTCATGACATAATAGTCGAACTAATCATGAAACGCATGACAGCTGTCTTTTTGGTAAAAGTGTTACCAACTTAAAATTCTATAACTCTAAAAACATCTTTTAATTAACAATTGAGTTGGTCAGTAGTGCGCCCTTTTTAAATTAACGTTTGATGGCTCAAGGTTGTAGAGTTTCGAAAATTAATTTCGAAGAAATTAAATTAGAAATTATATTAAAATTAAAATTAACTAGCATAAGTACGTTTGTCTTAGACCACTGGGATTCAATGGAGATAAATGTTGAGGTAAAGTCTATATGGGTTGGTGTCCTCAGGACCAACTTTCTCTATTCTATTTTTTTTTCTATAATTATTGATTATTTATTGATTCTTTACGTTGAAATCAATACTTTATAGAATATGCTTCGAATTGTTCCTTTTGGGAGAAATGTGCACCGTTTTATTATATAATTCGTTGTTTGCAGGCAACTACATTATATCGCTCTACTAGAAGTCTTAGTACCTATCATACCACAGGATGTGATGGAACATAAGCTTCTTGCAGGAACCACGTATATTAACTAATCAAACTCTATAGGTACTATTATCTCATCTCTCCAAAATTTTAACATATTTAGGTAACTGTAAATATTAAAAGGGGTGTAGGGGGACTGTACGTAGATAATTGTTTAAATAATGCAGTAATAAAATGGAAAGAATTTAATCGAAAACTAAACATTATGAAAACTATTTGATAAAAAACAAACAGAAGTAACAAGTAAAAGTTCTTTATAGCATTTAATGTTTAACTATGCATGGCTAATTGTAAAAAATATTGTCTGAGACAAATTCTGAACATATTCCACTTCAAATGTATAGGCCAAGCAGTTTTCTTTCATTTATAATTTGCTGGAAAATTGTGACTATGTTACTAGTTTTCTTCTGGAGGCACAACTACCTTATTCCTGCAATTCGCCGATATTTTTTTTCCATTTTATTTGTAATTGAATTTATCATTGAATTTATTTATTTCCATTTAATTTATTGAATATATTCTGAATATTCATAAAGTAAGTTTGACGGTAGAAGCCATTTCAAATACTTCCATCATCTGCAATGCCAGTTTATACGAAAAAATTGTCTTTGGATTTATTAGCTGGCGGTTTAACGTCGAAACCATCCAACGAAATCATCGTTCGTTTATTACCAGTTTGCGTTAGGATTCTGAAAATAGTTGAATAATCGAGTAGTTGGGCATCATTTTACCAAAAGACATTGATGAAGGGTCGAATTATAGTTTTTTTCTTATCATATATGACTGACTTATGAATCTTTCTAGTAGATGAGAACAAAGCTTCCCAATGGTTAAAGCCAAGCTGAGAATCTTAGCTGATTTGTTTTTGTCTGGTAGGAAACATTCCTATTGTTCATGTTCAGTTTTACCTGAAGATACAATACCAGCCGACCTGAACGCTTCATTAAAAACCCTCGTCAATGAGGTGCCACTACCTCTGTTAAGTTTCCAATCGGAAAGTCAAAGAACTGATTCAAATTTTTTCAAATTATTTGACAAAATCTCCGTCGACCGAGACCAAACAGCGCTTCCCGAGATTTTCTCGTGACGTCAGTCCTCATCCTGCTTTCCTTGATATCTTTATTCTTCCGCTCAATAGAGTAAGTTCCTTGAAGCTTCTGGATTTTTTGGGTTTTGAAGATGTCTGGTTTCTCAAAAAGCTTATACTTGGACCGGTCTTTCAAACCCATTCTGTTCCAATTCTTTTTCTCGGGGTGGACGTCTCACAACGATTTAATAACTCAGATTTTATTATTGCTTTGTACAAGAACTAAGAAGTCGATTCTCCGGTGTATTCAGATGTCTTCAAGAATTGGCAAATGGCAAATAGGAATACCTCCTTGGTATTCCTAAATGACATTTTCTCCGTAAGCCGTTTTACATCAAGTCAGTGTATACTTTATATGTTGTCCAGAGTAGCGACATATCTTTATAATTTTTAACATACATCTACTAGTCGGGTTTTTTAACTAGAGGTTACTAGGTTGCAATGCAAAGCAAAACTTTTTTCGCCGTTAGTTCTCGTTTAGCCACCGTTTGAGTGATAAAGATCTTTTTCGCACAATATTGTCGCATTTGACGTATTTCTCATCGCCAGTGATACATTCGGCATCCATTTCGGAAATGGGTGGCTTTCAGCCACTTGGCCAAGGCCTTGCAGAAGGAAATTCGATCTATCATGTTTTTGGTGTTAATTGTTGTGAAATCCAAACATCAAGCACAGTCCTGCCTGTGCAGTGTGTATCTTTAACATGAAGAATGCCTGAACGGAATCGAAGAAATCATATTTGCATGTAATAAGCTCTTACAGTATCGAGGCCAGAAACAAAATTCACAATATTTGTCACCTGGCTTGCATATTCGCCTTTATCCAAGAGAAACTCTCAAAAATACCAAATTTTCTCAGTTTACTTCTACTTTGAACACAACAAGCACCACTGAATGGACCAAACAAAAAACAGCAAATGAAGTTTTCAGAGCGAAGTGTCAGCCATCTACCGAGAAAAAGATGGACTTATTTTTCCTGAATCTATTATAGACAAGTGGACAAAAAAACTTATTGATGGTTGACTGCGGTATATCCACTTCTCAAAAAAATCTCTAACGCAAAATCGAAGTATGAGGTCGCGCATTATAGTGCGTTAATTTAAATCGTTACCCGATAAATTCTGAGTATGCCCTACATGCCCTTCAAAAATGTCACTGATGTACTATTTAGTCTGTAGTACTAACCAGGTATGTACGAGCTCTGTAAATTGATATCTCCCCAAAACATAACTGAGCCATAGCGTAAACACAAACAGCGCTCACACTCCGAACAAACGACAGATCTAACGGTATTTGAAAAATTCTGGAGAATTGCATTGGTGTTCGTAAAAATGTTTATTTTTCTCTATTTTGTCTATCTGTTTACACTGTACTTGTAAACAAAACGAGCAAAAAATAATATTTTTACTAACACTCATACAATTCTGCAAAATCCGTTAGATTGGTCGATGGTCGGAGTGTTATCGCTGTTTATTCTTACGCTATGACTGAGCCACCTCAAAAACTCACCGTTTCGGACTTCCCCATTGTGCATATTATTCTCCTGGTCAACGATATGCTCTTTTACGACCATCAGCATTATAAAGAGACATGCGAGGCTCACCAGAAAAGAGTGCCTGGCCCAATTGTGCCAAAGACTAATTACGGTGCTCGTGAGCAAAATTCAATTTTACTACCTTATCAGTTGGGGTGAGTTTAGGACCTGTTGCAGGTCTATATGGCTTTAAATCACGTTCTTTAAGACGTCTGCAATTCCACGCCGGAACGATGACGATTTCTATGACTTGCTGACACAATAAAAAAGATCATCCCGTTTAGATGTCTTCCTCCTCTGACTCCACCCAAGCAAGTTTTGCAGACGTATTGATCCGTTGAACGACTTACTTCACATGTACGAGCAACATTTCGCTGGCTCATACCAGTTTGTAATAATGTAACATTTCGAGCAACTTCTGTTACGCAACGATCCATATTTATCAGTAAACGAAAAGTGAAAAGCACCGATATGAATTTAATGGTAGTTTCAAAAAGCGGTATAGTGACAGGGATTTAAACTTGAAACAATAAAATTGTGGGTACGTAGCAGAACTGATTATCTGACATTTCACACAATTTCACTATAAATAATCAAATTACCCTCTACTAAAAATGTGTAAAAACGTCTAGAAATGTGCAAACTAATTGAATTTATGGAAAGTGCGTAATGAATGCATAAATCATAAAAAAAGGGGTAGTCTATTTTTTGTCCACCAGTTTATATAAAATAAAAAAGTTTTTTTTTTAATTTGAAAGTTCAATTGCGTTTAAGTTGGATGCTGGATATTGCTGGATGGAAAATCAAATACTAGGTGTTCTAAATTTAAAAAATTTAAATACATATGATATCACTAATTGCAAATGAAAAGCTCAACAAGTGTTTTGAACACAAACGAGGGATATGAACATACTACTGTGAGCGTCAATAGAAAGTGTACACCTATGTGTAGCATATTCAAAACCTCATAAAATGAGTTCTAGACATCGGATTTTGAAAATGTTTTGTGTTTTGAAAATTTGATGATAAAACATTGCACTAAAAGTTGAACAAGAAAATAACAAAAAATAATTCATTTTTTACGCGTCAAAAATAAGTGCACAGCTTGCAGCAGACCCTGTATTTGATGTGTTTAACGGGAAAACTTCCGTTAGATTCAGTTTATAGTTCTTCAAAAATGCAAACTTGGTTGACATGGCGCGATAATTCAATCATTCGTAATTTTATTTGCACCACAGAACGATCCAGTTTCTACATTATCTAAAATGGGTAAGCAAAGTGCAATTGAAACGCGAAAACTTATTGTAAAATTAAGAACGGAAGGAAAATCGTTACGGGAAATATCACAAGTGGTGTGTAGAAGCCATAACATGGTGAAAAAACTTTTGAACAAATTCGAGAAGTTCAAAGACGTAAGTGATCGGCCTCGTTCCGGTAGGCCAAAAAAGTTGTCCGTATGTGATGATCGATTTATTGTGAGGAAAGTGCGAGAAAATCCAGCAGAGTGAATGCAGTTAAAATCGCGGAAAACATAACAGTAAATTCTCGGGTCAGTGTCAGGGCCAGTACTGTCCGCCGATTACTTAATAGGTATGGGTACCCCGTAAAAAACCATACATTTCTGAAAAGAATCATAATATCCGGGTGCTTTATGCCAAAAAGTATAAAAAAGAGCATATGTCATTCTGGGAAAACGTACTTTTCATCGAAGAAAGTAAATTTGAAATATTTGGTTCCAAGAAATCACCAAGAATATCTCCATATTAAGTAAGAACGCCGAAGTTGATTAGAAGAACACAAGTTCAATCATAAAGCATGGTGGTGGTTCGGTTATGGTCTGGGGGTGTATGGCGGCATCAGGCGCTGGGAATCTGGTCTTTATTAAAACAACGATGAATAAAAATGATTACTTGGACATTTTGAAAGAAAATTTACTACCTAGTGTTGCACAAGTATAATTAAATACACCATGGGTCTTCCAGCAAGACGACGACCCAAAGTACAAGGCAAAGCTAGTGCAGGAATGGTTATTGTATCAAACACCTAAGCAGCTGGATCATCCTCCGCAATCCCCAGACCTTAACCCCATCGAGCACTTGTGGGATTATCTCGATACACAAATCCGTAAACAGAATATAACAAGCAAAGAGTCGTTTAAGTCCATTTTAATCGAAGAATGGCAGAAAATGTCAGTCAGTTTGACTAAACAATTAATTGAGTTAATGCCAAGACGACTAGAAGCTGTTTCAAACGCGAAAGGGAAGCAGACTGAGTACTAATTTGCAGATGTTTGCTTTATTTGATTAAAAATTGAAGTATTTTTTGTTATTTTCTTGTTGAACTTTTAGTGCAATGTTTTATCATTAATTTATTTATTTTGTTATTAGAAAATAGAAAACACTTTTCAAAACACAAAACATTTTTAAAATCCGACGTCTAGAACTCACTTTATGAGGTTTTGAATATGCTACACATACATAGGTGTACACTTTCTTTTGACGCTCACAGTATGCGCATTTGCAAATGACTTAATATATATATATATATATATATATATATATATATATATATATATATTTGTTTGTGATTATCACTAATATCGTGTTTTCCGGAGCTTTATCAATCCCTCATTGAGTCAGGGTTACATGTTTAAATCTTTGAAAAATCTCCCTGTCTTTGGCTGTTTTACAAAAATCGACATTTCTTGAAAACTATTTTTAGAAAACTCCGATATTCGAAATTAGCATTACGCTATCATCCGATGAATTTTTTGAAGAAAAAAGCATGATACTGAAATTTCTAGAGGCCAGTCTCAGGTCTTGGAGGTGTGTTTCTGACGTGTTAACTGTGCTGAAACTGGTTCTCAAAATATTTTATTGACGCGAAATTAATAAAACAAGTCAACGCTATCAAATCAACTCTCACATGTTTGTTTCCGTGGCAACAAACAATGTGACCTCTAATATAAACATATACGTAGCCAATGTTGTTTTGGTCTCACATTTCCAAGAAAATGAATGAAGAATAATATCTTGATATATAAAACACTATCACTTTGCATTGATTTTTACCGTGCCGTTGGAATTTTATTTTTTTACATTGTTTTCCTTTAATAAATTAATGCGTATATGCATATGTAAGTTCTGTCTCGATATGTTGTGAACAAATGCTGCAGGAAAACCTTAATTTGCATAGTCGCGTGGAATTGAGGTTAACACTGGATGATACGAGCAGTAAACAATTGTAAGTCACTTTTGCCCAGTCACGAGCAAGTTTCATGGTGTGGAAAATTTAAGGATTCTATGAACAATGCCTGCGAGTCTTCTAAAGTCTTACCCGAATGTTTTTCAAAGCATCTGTTGTGTCCAGACATCTTTTCAATAGTTTATTCATAGAAAAGCAAAAAATTAATTTTTATTTGACTTCTTTGCTGTTGATTAGTAATAAATTATATATAAATAACAAATAACATTTTGAAAAAGGTTCTCTTCGAGTCAGCACAAAGTTAGTCATGCATTTATACCAGTGTAAAAACAGAATGTTTAAAAACAATTTCAACTTCATAGTCAATGCAGTTTTATAACACTCGGAATGCAGATCAATGCTGAATGGAAAATTTCGAGTATTTATTGTAAACATAAACAAACATTAATATTACTTGATCTGCCGTAAAGCCTCCGCTCAACCTGAATTAACATACAGCATTATTGCAGAAATTGTTGCTCCAAGGCAACCAGCAGTGAATTTAATTTAATTTAAACGCGATGAAATTATAAACTTTAAAGAGGTTCCTCCTCAATCCAAAATGAAGAAAATAATCGTGTCGAAACTCCGTATGTAACACTTGCACAAACTCTCGCAATTTCGTGTTACTGCTCCTGGTGGCGTGTGCCTTACCACTAACCCTAGATTGCTAACGTTTGGAAGACCCCTCTTTAGGCTAACCATCCCTCGAAATTACTATTACGGGTAGTTGAAATTAGTTTTTCAGCATAAGTTATAAACTTAATGCGACAGATATTTTACGTTATCATTAATTCTAAGGCTTTTTAATGAAAATATATAATTCTACATTATATTTTACTTATTGATTGAAAACTATAAGAATATTTCCTCACCGTATAAGAAATCAGCGAATTTCATTCAATAATTTTTAAAATAATAAATCAACAAAAATATATTACTAGAATAGTACAGTAATGTTTCGATAATCCGAATAATTTATTGTAGGTGTTTGTCGGATTATCGTAGATTTCGGATAAACGAACCTTTTTCCATATCAGCAATACAAACGCTAGAAATTTGATTTTCAATTATAACGTATTTATTCCGAACTAAAATATAATAATTATTTAAAAGTATTTAAAAAATTCATCAAATAAAATAACATGATAAATATAAAAAAAAAAGTTTATCTTATTCACGACGAAAAAAATTGCTAATTTTTGTTTGCTTCGCTGTTTTGGAGAATGCTTTTGAAAAAGCCACATCTTTTAAATCTTTCAAAATTGTAATTTTTTCGATACAAATATCGTTTTCCTGTGCCCCATGGATGGCTTTCTCGATGCTCTGGAAGGCTTCGAAATGGCCTACTTTCTGGGAATTAGTGACGTTACTTACAGTTGGATCATAGCTAGAAAGTTGTGAGGATACTGACTGCAAATCACTGAGATTTTCGTCTATCCAGTCTTCAATGTCACTTTGCGACACATCGACGGAAAAAAATTGGTTTAAGGCAACCTGAATTGATTGTCTACTGTCTGTATAAGTTCCACTACATTGCATCTTTTTCGCTATCCATGTAGCGAGTGGTAAGTTGTCGTCCTCATCCGACAATTCAGAGATTAATTTAGTCCAGCATTTTTAATTATGTCGGCACCAAGTTTCTGCCAAGCACGAAATAGCATATCGCAGCTATCTCGTAGTGTAATAGACTTTAAAACGTTTATTACGTTTTCTTGGCCAATAGCCTCTATGTATTCTACTAGCTCCTACTTGTATTCCATCTTCGTCAAACGAATGTTTCGATCCATTGGCTGCGTTAAATTTGTGCAGTTTAGGGGAAGGAACATAATGTTATGCCTTCCATCTTCGGTTGCTAATTGTTCGAAACAGTGGCATCTTGCGTTGTCAACAATCAGCAAGGATTGCAACGGTAAATTGTTCTCTGGCTGATATTTTTCAACCTGTTCAACGTAGGACTCAAAAAACCAGCGCCAGAAGATTATAAATGTCATCCAGGCATTCTTTGTTGAGAAGTAACCAAGCGAAGGATGACTGCGTTTTGAAGTAGCGGGGATTTTTCGCCTTTCCCACAACTACAAGTTGAGAATTCCCGGGAAATCATTGGGCTTTGTTCCCGGAAAATCAAGCTCGAGAAAATTCGAGAACTCGAGAAATCATGTACCTACAGTATTGGACAAAACTAAAGCACCCCTTTGCGAAATATCAGTTATCCTCTGATATTATCCGGAAAACTTGGTGAAAAAAATTTGTTCTTAGTTTTTATTATTTATTTACATGTGTATTATAAAAAAACATAACAATGACAATTCAGTCTTTGCAACAACAAAAAATAGAACAAAACTAAAGCACCCTCTAGCTGACGATCAGAATTTATACCAAATGATGGGTAGTTTCAGTATTTCGTCGCCAGTCCTTTATTTGCAATAACAGCAGCACATCTTTTTGGCATAGAAGATATTATATTATCAATGAACTCTTCAGGACTATTTTCCCACGCCGTCTTAATAGCTTCGAAAAGTAACGGTTTTTTCCTGCAGTTTTCCCTGTTGATCCTCCTTTTGGCAATTTCCCACAAGTTCTCAATCGGGTTGAGATCAGGAGATTGCGCAGGCCAATCCAAAACCTCTATCTTATTCGTTTGTAGCCAAGTCTTGCACAGCTTAGAGGTATGCTTAGGATCATTGTCCTGCTGAAATCTCCATTTTAGGGGCATCTTCTCTTCAGCGTACGGCAGCATTATGTTTTTTAAAATGTCAACGTACACTAAACGATCCATAATACCATCAATTCGATGAATTGGTCCAATACCTTGTCCAGAAAAGCAACCCCAGATGGGATGTAGTACTTAGGGTTAAATATTTCACCTTTTGGTCGTCGTACATGTATTATTCCATCATAATATTTTAAATTAAATTTCGATTCGTCGGATTCGTTCTCCACTTTTAAATAGTCCAGTGTAAATGGTCCTTGGCAAACTTTAACCTGACCCTCCTGTTCTTTTCTGAGATGAAAGGCTTTTTTGCAGGCCGGCAAGCCGGCAAACCAGCTTCTTTAGCTCTTCTCCTAATTGTCCTTGCACATACTGGTAACTTCAAATCATTTTGAATTTGATTAGAAGAGACCGTAGGTTCAACTACAATCCTTTTTTTGATCAAAGAATCATCTCTTCGTGTTGTTTTTCGAGGTCTTCCTCCAGAATTTACAGGAGACATGCGACCTGTGAGCTCATATTTTTTGATTAGTCGCGATATAATTGACCGATTTATCGAATATCTTTTACTAATATTATGTCGAGATAATCCACTTTTATAATCAAATATAATTTTTTTTTAATTTCACTACAGTACGTGTTTCTTGCCAGTTTTAGTCTCTTAATGTCTTAATACAAAGAATAGAATGCGCACCACTATTCACGACTGAAATTTTGCACAAATGCTGAAGTAATGATGAAATTTTAATGATCCATATCAGACAAATGCATTTCTGATGCAATAATTATTTCCTGCTAACTGTTCGGCAGTAGCGGTACGAAAAAAGCGTGTATAGAATAGGGGTGCTTTAGTTTTGTCCAGGCAAATTTTGAGTACTGAGAAATATTTTTGTATTATTTTTTGTTGTTGAAAAGACTGAATTGTCATTGTAATGTTTTTCTATAATACACATGTAAATAAATAATAAAAACTAAGAACAAATTTTTTTCACCAAGTTTTCCGGATAATATCAGAGGATAACTGATATTTCGCAAAGGGGTACTGTAGTTTTGTCCAATACTGTATATAGAAATGAAATCGCCGTTTGTTGTGTTGCGTGGCGGCGTGGGCTAAAGCGCAGCGGCACCCTTTGATCTCACTGCAAGCGCTTTGTAGCGTCGATTTTACACGTTCAAGGCCCAGATACAATACTGCGTGACAGCGACGCGAGAGCGCGATGCGATTCCCGCTCGTCATCGCGCAACGCATTCAATTTACAATGTACGCGATGCGAGGAAGTATGATGTTCATATGACAAATGTCAAATTGGTGACGTTTTGAATGAACTTTGATTTAAATTATTTTTGATTTTTCAAAATTTTTGAATTTGGAATTTTTCTTGGTTTGGCAAATAATAGCCTCAACAAGAATGCACGAAATTTTCATTCAAAATTCATTCCAAATAACCCTCCTACTTAAAAAGTAATTAAGGCTTTTGAATTCCAAATTTCATTTACGCGCCACACAACATCTTACAAACGTCACGCAGCTCGCTGCGAGGAATTTTCGTTTTTCCGAATATTTCTCGCCTCGCATCGACGCATCGCACTCATTGTACGTTGTCATATACAAATGCATGTTGCGAAAACTGCTTGACTTTCGCTGCGAGACTCTCGTCGCGCTCTCGCATCGTCGTCTCGCGGTATTGTATTTCGGCCTTCATTCGTGTTTCGATTCTAGCCAAGCATAGTTTACGTAGTGATTGTTTCACAGATTACGTGATAAATTGAAATGAAACAGGTAAGTCTTTTCACTTTTATTGACACATCATGGCTTTATTATTCATATTATTTTTATCAATAATATAATCTAAATATGGTCTTAAATTTTACTAGGTACGAGTACCTATCTTTTCTTTTTTATTATTTTTTGAGTCAAACTTTAATACATAAAATGACTAAAGATACATTAATTATACTACTAAGTCTAATTATATTTCCTATTTTTGTAAAACAACAACATAAGCTTAGTTTTTAATTATTCTCATATTCTTCTCTTATGTAAGTAATTTGAAATTAATTAATGTGTCATTTTAAATTTGTGAGACGAATATTGCCAGTTGTGTTGTGTGTGTATCAAATATTACTCCAAGGGCTTATTATTAATTTGAATTGCGTTTGTTATAGATTTTACCGAAACGTCACCATAACAGTAAAGATGGAAGCATCAAAAGTATGGAAATATTTAAAAAAAAATAAGGAATCTGCAAATGCGCAATGCCTAAAATGCCCAAAAACCATTGCTTGCAAAGGGTCAAATACTAGCGGGTTGTATCAAATCAGTTGTAAAATCAATATTACTAAATGCGGGACCCAAGAAGAATCCGAATCTGAAGCATCTACAAGTTCAAGTGTGAGTGCACCGAAAAAAAGCAGGCCTGGGTATGAAAGTATGCAGAAACAGAAACTAAACTTCAAAACTCCACCGATACAATCATTGTTTGAAATATTGGCGAGGATGGCTGCAAAAGACGGCTTCACCATAAATGGAATCACAAACAGTGAATTCATTCATGATTCACTTTCTGCTAAAGGATACAAACTGCCCATGTATGTTAATGATGTTATGAATGAAAAAGAAATGATAAAAGAACTTTCAGATATTTGTTCTTCAGGTAACCGGCTAAGTATGAGTATTGACGAGTGGACAAGCATACGTAACAAACGCTATTTTAGTGTTATATGTCATACTGCAGAAACAACACATTATAATTTGGGGTTAGTGTATATACCCGGTAAATGTGGGGCCGTTGAAGTAAAACAAATAGTGGAGGAATGCTTGAAACATTTTGGTGTGAAATTTTAGATTGATGTTGTTGCCGTAACAAGCGATGGGCCAAACGTAATGAAAAAATTTGGTAGAGAAAGCCCCTGTGAAATGGTTCTATGTGTAAATCATGCCATCCATTTAGCTATTCTTGACACATTTTGCAAAAAACAGTCAGAAGTTACAGCTGCTAGGAATGCCTTGCATAACGATGACAAACATAGCAGCTCCGATGAAACCAGCAGCACTGACAACGATGATGAATCTTATATATCTAATGAAGAACATAGATCGCAAATAGTTGATGCCTTAGACAATGTAATGACTGAGACCCGATCGATTATAAGATTTTTCAGAAAGAGTCCTCTAAAATCAATCATACTGCAGAAATATGTAGTAGCCGAACTCGGAGTAGAACTTAGATTTGTTACTCGATGTCAGAACTAGATGGAATTCGATGCTGACAATGATTGAACGTTTCTTGAAATTAAAAAATGCAATCAAAAAGGCATTGATAGGTTTAGATAGCTCACAAAAATGGAATGAAGATAATATTACTATGCTACAAAAACAGCAGATGATATTAACACCAACAAAACTTGCAGTAGAGGCGTTTAGTGACTGCAGAGGCTATAATAGACGTATTGCTAAAAAAAAATTAGAAAGTATCAATGATCCTTTGGCCCTCAAATTAGTAGATTCACTTAATATGAAAATATCAGAGCGCCGTAATACGTCTCTAATATCGCTGCTAACATGCTTGAACAGCCCTGACAATTTCATGCCCAATAAAAGTAACTACTTCATTGATAACAATAAGACATTTTTGATCGGTTACGCTGAAAGAGAATATAATCTTTTATACCCTGCCATCACAACTTTGACCGAAAATGAGTTGGGAGTGTTAGAAGAAGTAAGCCCATCAGAACCTGAACCCGAAAGGTTCGAAATTCAATTAAGGGCATTTTAACAAATGAGGAGGCAAGTGCAGTGGCACTGTCGAAATCTATAGTAAAGAAAGAGTTCTTACTTTTTGAACAGACTGGGAAGAGGTCACCAAATTTAGAAACGATGTACAAAGCATTGCTTTCAGTTAAGCCTAGTTCAACTGAAAATGAAAGAGTGTTTTCAGTTTCAGGAAATATAGTTAATAAACTAAGAAACCTGATAGAACCTGATAGATACTCTGATAGAACTATAAATGCTTTAGTTTTTCTAAAGGCATGTTTCATCAGACAGAGTAAGCTGACCTAATTGTTATGTATCTGTCGTAGAATTCTCGAGACCCGAGAAATTGAAAAGCTCGAGAAATCATGAACCCTATCTCTGACACAGGAATCTGTTTATCACGTTTTTTAACGAACCACTCATATAATTCCTTCTCCTTTTCAGGATAACTGCCACGGCGCATTGTTTTCCTTTTTTTAATTTCCTTGTGATTTATCGAGGACTGACTTTATCGGGAATCTAAATATACATTTTTTGAGCAACTAAATTTCACTATAAAAACTCATTTTAACTTACTCTATTAATTCATTGACTTTCTTTTTATGTCGGTAACAGTCTATCTGTCTATCCCATAACTTTTAGCAATAACTGCAGCATTCACACCACTTCAAATCCTCCAAAACGTTCTTTTTTTGAAAAAGACTTCAGGTCTTATGAGGACGTCGTTTCATTGTGACCATTGTGAATCGATAGAGGAAAATATCGTCAACTTGATCGCAAACGCGTGTTGGCTTTTTGTAGCGCGCTTAACATGAATGTATTGTTTACAGAAATTTCTTTCCTTTCATAGTAACATACTGGCTCATTAGTATTTTTACTTATGTGAATTATAAGGACTATTTTACTTCATGTTGCGCATAATCGTTGCCTTGCACGAAGACAAAGGCATAATGCATTTATATTATCCTGCCCATCGACGAATTTCCATCATATGGAAAACTGTTTCGCATTTTGTATCATTTAGAATCTAAATGAGAATATCTAAATTTTAGATAATACGATTTAGAGAACTCAATGTTTTCTCGATGTTTTTCGATTTTCTGGTGTTTGCTCGAAGCTACAATTCTTTGGAGAAAACATTAATTTAAATGCGTAGATTTCTACATGGGAATTTACTTGATGAAAAAGGTTCAAAAAAAAATAGAAAAAGTAGATTTATTGATGCAATTTTGTATCTGCATTTGAAATTCGTGAGGCATTTCCTTATGAACGGCTTATTATCTTGTAAGTTCATGCATATATTATAAAATAATTGTCTTATCTATTTGATTTCAATATACACAATTATATATGCACACGGTTAACTGCGTGTTTATGTGGAATTCGGATTATTGGAATAAAAATGTCGGTTTACTGGACCATAATAGTAAAAATGTAAGTGCTCGGTTTACTGGAATTTGGGTATATTGGAATTTTGGAAATAATCAATAGTACTCAAAAAACAGTAAATTTTTGGCTTATGATAGCATATTTGCTTTTGTTAAAAAAGATATTAACGTATTAAATATTAACGTTCCGACCTTCATCCTTTTGCTATTTTTAAGTTCTGTTGGAATTCCCCTTTTATCCTCAACTTTTATGGCTCGAGCTGTAGACTTTTTGCCAATGGAACAGACGTGAACCAATTATCCGTGGTGATATTCCTGTTTGTGCCATTAGTTGTCCGCGTCAGTTCTTCTACAAAATATTCATCCAAAGGCAACCCGCAGGTATTTGTGCCTTTTTCCAGGTAAGGCATGAAATCAATCATATAGTATGTTCCACTATCGTACATCATTTGGAGTTTGATTCCATATTTCGCAGATTTATTATGAATGTACGAGGTCTGTTCAAAAAGTACCCGGAATTTTTAAATTTCGCCGGTCTGGAGAGTCCGATTGTCAAAATTGTGTTGGTATACATGCCCCTAAAGTATGATAAAATTGTCAGCCATATTCACTGTTTACTTTGTCTGTGGTAGTCGCTAAGGTTCGACGTGTTTTTATGAGCTCGACGATTTTGGCTTGTTTAAACAATGGAAGAATTCAATGGAAGAGTCAAAGAATTTGTATTAAATTTTGCGTAAAAAATGAAATAAAGTGTAACAAAGTGTGTGAAATGTTACACAAAGCCTATGGTGAGTCTACTATGAAAAAAACAAGTGTTTACGAGTGGTATAAGCATTTCCAAGATGACCGCGAAGACGTTGAAGATGACGAACGCTCCGGTCGACCCAGCATGTCAATAATCGATGAAAATGTGGGAAAAAGTGGAAAAAATGGTTATAAATGATCGCCCAATAACAATTAGAGAAGTTGCTGATGAAGTTGGCATATCAATTGGCTCATGTCATAAAATTTTTTCAAAAGTTTTGGACATGAAACGAATGGCAGCAGAATTCATTCCAAAACTGCTGAATTTTGACCAAAAAAACAATCGCATGAACATCGCTCAGGAGCTGTTAAATGACGTCAACGACGATCCAAGTTTGCTTGAAAGGGTCATAACTGGTGATGAAACCTGGGTGTACGGTTATGATGTCGAAACCAAAACACAATCGTCCACCTGGAAGCATTCAACGTCACCAAGAGCGAAAAAAGTACGTCAAGTTCGATCAAATCTCAAGGTTTTACTTACTGTTTTCTTCGATTATAATAGCATAGTGCATCAAGAGTTCTTTCCACAAGGTCGTACGGTTAATAAGGAGTATTACCTTGAAGTTATGCGACGTTTGTGTGAAGTAATCCGAAAAAAACGCCCCGATTTATGGAAAAAGAATTCATGGCTTTTGCACCACGATAACGTACCTGCTCACTCGTAGTTGCTTGTTCGTAATTGTTTGGCCAAAAACAACCAACCTCCATATTCACCAGATATGGCTCCCTGTGACTTTTTCCTGTTCCCAAAGTTGAAGAGACCCATGAAAGGACGGCGTTTTTCCTCGATTGAAGAAATAAAGGCCGAATAGTTGAGAGTGCTCAAGGACATACCAAAAAGTGAATATCAAAAGTGCTTCGAAGATTGGAAAAAAGGCTGGCATAAGTGTATTATATCTGGGGGGGACTACTTTGAGAGGAAGACCACATTGATGTAGACGAATAAATAAATATTTTTTTGAAAAAACGAAAATTTCGGGTACTTTTTGAACAGACCTCGTACATACGGAATTTGCATCTGCTACGAACGCCAAGCAATTGTTCGTCTATCGTGACGTTTGTACCAGGATTATAATTATTCCAACATTGTATGACAAGCATATTCCAAATTTTTCTTATTGGTGTAAATAAATCATTTTTATTACTTTGCAACCGTAAATCTTTATCGTCAAACAGCAAACACCTAATAAGGAAATCAAATCTTTCAAAGCTGTATGCAGCTACATTTCCATTTCAATAATTACAAAATAATTCAACAATAATTTGAACCAAATAGATTTTTTCAAGTAAAATGATTATCTTTCAGAGTTGCGGCCAAATTGGAACAGCAACTAAGGGTTTGACTTCCAAAATACTTATATCGCCTTGTGCAGCGGTTAAAGTTTTACACAAAGCTCTTTTTTTCTGAAATCTCAACATTCGTTCATTTGACATTTTCTTCAAACATATCATTTGTGAAGAATTGTTGAAAGCAAAGTTCTAAACAGGTCAGGCGATCTTCTTGATATGTGTAGAATATATCTTAATGAAGTTAGGGTTGAAGAATGGCCCTTAGTTGTAGACCAGATCTATTTTTTTTGCCTCGTATACTTCCTTGGGGCAAATGATTAATACCTAATGCATTTTCTACTGCAGCACCAGAGTCTCTCGAACTTATTCCACTTTTGATGACAAGTTTTGTGGTATTCATGTATCACTTTCATCGGAATCAGATGGCTAACGATATTAAACTAATTAAAAAAACTAACGGTATGACTAACCATGCGTCAGTGTGACGGAAAAATATCAAAGATCTCGAAAGCTATTACATCTACCTATTCACCGGCAACTGAGTTGACAAGCAGTGACTAAACATTCACATGCAGCGTTGAAAAGAGACAAAAATGTTTCTTCTCCATGTCCGTCGATTGGACAGAGGTTAGGTTTCTAGGAATTTTTGAGGCCGATATGATTTCGAGAATATTACATGTTTCTCTCATAATGGATATTTCGATATGGCACAATAATTTTATTGAACTTAGAAACAGGAAAGTTTAAGAAACACAAGCGCAAACTACTTAGTCAATGCCATTGCCAAACGTAGTCAATGCCATTCTATACTACTTCAAATCCAAGCATCAGATGGAAGACGTGGTAGGGTCACTTGACGTACAAGAAACAAAAAAACTAATACAAAGGCTAAACAAACGAAGAGCACCCGGACCCGACACGGACCAACACAATGCTGAAATGGACTTGCCAAAATTAGGACTCCAATTTCGCCATATCTGGTCCCAATTCCGGTTGGAAAGAACAAGGAGGGGTTCAAATAAAATCGGAATTTTTGCCAATGGCAAATGCGCAATGAGAATTTTACGCGAGCTGCCACATTGTCTCCCACTGTGCGACTTATACATGTCACAGTAGAGGTTCCCATGGTTTATTTCATGTACGTTACTGCATTTTTAAAGTGAAGCTTGCGACACCAGGAACACTCAATGAGAGCAGGTTTTGAAGACGCTGAGTTGGTGACCTTATTAGGTCGGAATTCATGCGATGTCGCAAAAATAAGGAAGTGAGGCCTCGTATGAACCAAGCCAACTGAGTTCGTACATCTAAGCTGAATTCGTAAAACTTCAACATACAATAAAAAGCAGAAATAGAAGAATAGTTAAATGAATGCATATTTTCACAAAAGTAGGCTGTTGGAAGCAATTCAAAATGTTCAATTCTTGATCACTGTGCTAAGTTTTTGATTATAGGCTTTCACTAACACCCTCGCCAATGATATTTTGTGTTGAATCATTTCTAAAGGGACAACCAGAGAGCCTAACATCATCACTGACCAGTAACTTTGAACAATTGAATTAAACTCTTGCTAATGCCTAATTACAGCTCCGAATCTTTTGACTCAAACTATCAGTGATAGCTGTCAAAAGTGCATTAATTTTAAAATATGGTTCAGCAAAGAAAACGCTTTGTTCCTTCGTTTGACGTTCGATTTGTTAACTACTTTTAACACTAAGATGTCCTGGGTATTTTTTCCTGTTGTTGGACCAACAATTATCGTTTTTAGACCCCAAAAGTGGCGCCAAATTCAAAACTTGAATAAATTTTCGGGCGTTTTGTAGGATCATATGTAAATCGCTTTTACCTTGAACGAGAACCTTGGATTTCTTCTTCTTGTCGCTCCTATTCATCTTCACATGAAAAGCTTATTCTATAAAAAACTACAAAACAAAATTAAGTAACAGTATTTTGTTGTCATTCATTCATATCTTTCACCTATATTGGCTGATGCAATAGACTGTTGTCTGACTCATCAGAGAAATTCTGTCTAGACATTTTGGCGGGATGCTGAATGAATGATGCAAAATTTCATCATCTTTATTTGTTTATATTCCAACTTTTCGCCGGCCCATATGGTATTGGCAATCAAACCAAAAACAGAAGAATGTAGACATGTGTTTTTGATGGCTTTTTATTTGATGAGATGGGGTTGAACAACAGTCTTGGTTGAAAGTTCTGCCCTACTAATTCTGCTCCTTACTTTTGCCTTTTTGTATGCCTCAACTTTCCATAGTGTAAGCACATACAGTGCTAACACTTTGAACAAACTCTCAATCCAACAGTATTCGAGCAAAATAAGTGGAATTATAACTTTATTAATTATATTTTATATTTAAATATAAATTCTATCCCATTATATGTGAAACAAGATAGCGCCTCTATAGCCAAATATAAATCAACTTGTGCTTCTTCTATCTCTATCTGAGAGAAGTCAATGGGGAGTGTCAACGCTGTATCTACCTTCGCTTTGGTTCTGTAAATATTTTGTACTCATTTAAATAATCTTAAGAGCCAAAGCTCCTAAGAAAGACAGAATAAGGATTGAATTCACTTTAAGAGAATTGTATCGTTTGGCACGTTTCTGTGAACATGTCCAATCGCTGATATTGCTTTACCTCTAAGGTAATAAAGGGAATGTAACGTTTGTATCTAAATATGACTTTTTAAGAAAGTATTATGGCGCATCTCACGTACTTTTATGGTCCCATTTTAATTCTTTTGCAAACCTAGTTTAATCTTGCGGCAAAAATATAATATATATAAGGGATTTGTGAAATGTGCTACTGCTGGTATAACCTATTTTGCGCTTACATTTCTTCCAGAAAAGTTGAATCAAACATTTCCTTATTTTGTCTTCTTCTTTCCTGGGCAAGCAAGGTTAAGCGTTAATTAAAAGAGTCGATTACGTGCGCTTAAGTGCTCTTGCTCCATTCTTGTCGTTGACTAAGAGAACTCACCACTACTTACCCATAATTCTAGTCATGTCTGGCTTGTGTGATCGATCGAAAGCTTGGATTTGTGTTTTGACTTGTATAAGCCGGGACTTTGAAGACTTCCATGGTCCGGTTAGGAGCCTTGTCTTTAAAATTGTTTCAGTGCTCTGTGTCCTATGATTTCTGTACAGTTTCCAATAGTTAGTCCTTGTGTATTTTCGTGTATGGCTCTATTTTGCAGGGATTTGAGCGCTTTTTTGTTGGTTTTCGCTGTCTGAAGTTTGTAATTTGTTCAAGGTTCGCTCGTACTTATAAATGAAACGGTAAAATTGCCAGGGAGAATCGTGCGACTCAATCAATAGCACTGTGATTTCCCCGAAGCTGGTCCCAAGCCAGATTGAAAAGAAAGAGAGCGTTTTCGACAAGTAGGTTTCATGGGCGCAGCCATTTTGTCTCCCGTGCATTAAGAATAGGCAACTTTTACAACCAAAAGTAATGGTTACCTACGAGGCCTATTATTAGGTACAGCCTCGATTAGATTCTTCGTCGTGGAATGCTTTTTCTTTAATTTAATCTCGAACATGAAATGAGTTCACTCTTCTTGATAATAAACCAGAAAAACTACGTGGTTGCGCCCGTACGGAAGAGTAACTTAACGCCATAATGGAAAGTCTTCCAAAAATTTCAAAATGTATTCGTTTCACTCCGTTTCGAAAAATCTCCAGCGACTGTGATTACCTGGCCTATATGATAATTGAATCTTCGTCTGCACGCCTATAAAAGACTATTTCTTCACAAAATCTCAAGAAAAATGGAAGTCGTCTAACTGAGAGATTCAATGAGAGATTTTCTTACGAAAAAAAAACATATTCGAGGTATGAATAAAATTTTTTGTTATGGTGGTGTTATGTAAACTGGTGTTATTTGTATTAACCTGGACTAAATTATTGTACTAACTTATTACAATTCATAATCAAATCATCATTATAGGTAACTACAAACGGTTTGCCGATTTAAACTGTCTCATAATAGATATCTGATTTTGCCTCATTGGTTTGCCTCGTGGTTCTGTGTATGTTTTTCTTCGGTGACCGTTACCCTTCACATCCGTTGCAATCCTATATTGTCATTTTGATGCCCTATCACATCGCTTTATCTTCTTTGATAAGATTTGCCTTTTCTGTCAAAATAAACATAAATGAACAAAAGTAGAAACTTAATGTCAAATTTAATGTCAACCCACCCATATGAAGTTCTGTCATATTCAACAATAGCAGTAAGAACTGTGTTGAAAGTAGGGTTATCTTGTCGATTTTGGATTCAAAATTAAACATTTTGTAGGAAATCTACATGAAGTGGAAGTAAATGGGCAATTCGAACTTATTTTGAAGATCGGTGCTCCCAAGAATGTTTCTCAATTGGATTTAAAGATGTTTTTAGGAGATTCTGGACAACTATCAATTGATTTTAATATTAATTTACTGTCTAATAAAGTTACGAGTCTGATTCAGGTTCTTAAAAAATTGAGTATTAAATCAAAACTGAAATTATGACATCCATATGAATTCCAACTAAGTAATTGGAAACTCTAATTGGTATTTGCTACTTAAAATATGACGTGGCTTATAAAGGACATTATACTGTGTGTCACGTGGTTATCAGAATTTTGCTATATTTGCAACTCAACCAATCGTTCCATTTTTGAATGTCAATTTATTTCTAATAGGCATTTGGATGCTACTCAACCGGAATGTCCTCCTTCTAGGATCTTCTAGGAGAACATAGGATTTTTCGGAGAACATTTTTTCTCAAATTTTTTAGCTGGTCAGAATTATTGCATGCATTCAAGAAACTTGTTTGTAAAATGAAATTCAAAACTTAAGCAAAAGAATTAAATTAATCAGCAACAAAAAAAAAATACATAAATTAAATATTTGTCGTCTAGTCTTTTTCAAACGAGTTTTAATTTGTTTCTGTATTTATGAAAGTTTTCTGCGTATTGCAGACTGGGTGTGTAGTGTAAGTCGATCATTACATGTGTTAAATGATAATAATATGCAAAAATATTCGAAATGGATGAATTGGCATATTTTCTTTACCAATAGCGCGATAAAAAATATGCACGAGCTTTTAGTAAACTTGAAAATGTTTAAAGTAAAAAATATTTAGTGTTGAATTTGATAACAGGAATGAAAAGGGTGGGCAATCCGAGTACTATGCATTTTGCGTTTGTGTGAAGATTCTGAACTCGTTTCATCGAGCCATTTTCGTAAATCTATTTTTAACGTGATTGTCCAATAATATTAAGATCCTTGTTTGTGCTGCTTGATAAGGCGACTGAGAAGTTGTTTTATATAGTCTATGGAATAAATGGAATTTGAAAATCGTAAAAACTTTGTATACTGAAAGAAATCATAGAAAAATATCCAATGGGTATTTTATTATAACTATATGCAAATTCGTGAAGTTGATGCTTATAGGTCACTTCATTTTTTAAGAATGTTTTCTTAAGAAAGATACAAAAATGACCGAAATTCAGTCGTGATAAAAATTTTACTGACCAGCGCAAGAATTTTTTTATTTCATTGTCAGCGGCTGATAATTTTCAAATATTAAGCGGCGATCATGAAAATTATTTAAAGAAGAACGGGAACTAAAACTGACATTATTTTTCTAAATTTTTAACTCTAAATTTTTAAATTTTTTAAATTTTTTTTCTAAATTTTAATTTTTTTTTCTAAATTTTAATTTTTTTTTCTAAATTTTTAACTCCTTATCACACCAAAAAACTAGCCTGTTTGTAACATTACTTCGTAGTAGGCCTATTAAGTCTCATCTACACGGATCCGGGAAAAGATTAACCCTCTTTCAGACATGATGGTTGAAAAGAAAAAAGATTACTGAGAAGAGTGTCCCTTCCCTCTACATCGACAAGCGATCGAAGATGTCCTTCTTATAAAAAGAACAACTCGAGAGTAGGACTACACACAGCTCCATTTGTACATTGTCCCAAAGATGGCGTTTTGCCAACTGAGTGCCGATACTTCAGTGCTGATACCCTGATATTTGATCAAACCAATGTATATTATCACTTAGTTATATTCGGTGGTAAAATTGCCAATCTGAGGTTCTGTTCCTCTCAGAATCTGTATTTTGGTCAGAATGACAACGTAAAGCTTTACAAGCGCTTAGCTAAATCCACTGTCTGTCACATACCCGCTTGCGAGACTCTTTATCATACGAAGTCTGAGTTGCGCTTGCTCGACAGGGCTATTGACGAATAATGCCATTGGGTCACCAACAAAGCCTATCAAAGGCGACTTGTCTGGTAACTGCAGCCTCAAAAGTTCGTAATTGAAGGCATGTCATAGGTCGGCCTAAGAATGGAACCATGCGAAACTTCTGTTGTCACGTCCATTCTTCGGAAAACCCCCTAATGAGACATAGACAAACTTCCAGACCTTGAGGTAGTCCCTCAATATCCGCATTTATTCAGGGGCCCTCCGAAAGATTTCAGTATCCTGAAAATATCAATCCACCAAGCGTGATTGAAGAAAGCGAGCGTTACAAATAGTGGCATGCGCCCTGAGTAGTGATTGTGCGTTTCTGCTCGTTGGATTCAGCACTGAAGTCATAATATGCTGAGAATTCGGTAGGAGATGGATCCCCTGCGGCTCAAATGGGTTAGGCAATTCAAACTCTGATGAATTTCATGAGGACGTTCCCAGCGGTGATTAGCAAACATATGGGCCGATTTTCTACCTAAACTTCGCTTATTTCCAGCATTTTGGGAATACACCCAACGTTTCGAATTTTTAAGGACTCAATCACATAGTAAAGCACACAAATGGAAATTTCCTCGCTCAGGCGTCGAAATGAAAAGGATGTACAAGAAAAGTACTATCCACATTCTATCCATCTCAAGCAAACGAGGAGTCCGTGAGGCTCTGAATTGCCGCATGACCAACTTATAATCCTGGTTTGATGATTCTCTGTTGATATCTTCAATGATTGCCTGTAGCGAGCCTTGTTTTTGGTGACATTTCTAGCTGACTTGTATGCCAGATTCAGGGAATGAGACTCATCATGATCCCTTGAACGTTAAGTCCCTTTTTCTCTATACTAAGCATTGCTGAGGCCCTTGGCATGAATGGTATCAGCGCAACACATACAGGCGTAGTACATTCAGACAAACTAAGTGAAAGACCTAAAGGCAACGTTCAAATTAATCAATGTGTTTTTCCAACAAGTGCTCTGAAAAGGGTTCTAGCAGAAAATGCTTTAGTTGGTAGGTTTACTAGTGGGAGGAAACCTTCAGTGAAAAGAATAGCATACAAAGCATTAAACAAAAACGAAGATTCCATACATGTTTAGATGATTATGTGCCCCGTTCTGTAATGTTTAAAGATAGGTCAGTTCGAGATGGAGGAGGCTTATGTCCAAAGCAATTGTTCTAAGAAGTCTTTAGAGCAGCAAGAAAAGTCGAATAGTTAAGTCATTCTTTTGAACCTTTCATGCCTTTGTTTAAATTGGTACTCTTACTTTGTTTACTTTAGAAAAATGGGCAGACATATCGAATGCATTTTGATGTGGACAGAATTTCGTTCAGGATTGCCTTTTAGCTATGAAACAACATTATTTGAAGTTTTTCAACAAATATCTCGCAAAAGAAGCAACTGGGGAAACAATTTAAGACCTTAAGGGTTTTGAACATTGTTTTAATGGTAATTGCACTTTTGGAATCGTAATCATTATATATGATTACAATTGCCAAACGTGGAAAGTTCAGTTTTTTGTCCAACCCTCTTTTTCTTATAATAAATCGGCTAGTTTTGGGTTCATAAGTTTTCCTTTTCCAAAGCTGACGTTTAGGACGTGCTGAAAATTTGGCTTGCTAGCGAGGATGTGAGGCACAGCGTAACTACTATACAACACTATTCAACACTAACACACTTTACCGACTACACTCAGACAGAGATAGAGAAGGCACAAATAGATTTAACGCAACAAAATGCGTTTTGACGCAAAAGCTTTGAATGCTTATTTTACACAAAAATGAAGGGAAATTTACCAATCCAAACAAAATTACACTTTGCTTGTCGAAAACGTTAAATCGGGAGACTTGTAACTAGACTAGACGAATGACTCTAAAAAATTTGGTGTTTTGTGATATCGAAACGTATCCGATTTCCATAGGTAAGGGGATTTTTCATTTATGATGGGCATACATATAGATGTGGCTTATACAATCGCATCTTTATTGAAGTTTTATAAAAAAAATACTATCTAAATAGATGATAAAAAGTTATCTTATGCTCACAATGCAATCCGATCTGCTATAAGTTTCATTAAATGCACTCTCTTTATTGCACTATTTTCACTCGCATTTTAGGCTGATGAAAGCGACAAACATGCTCTCATAGTTCCTTAGTGGCAAGGGATGATATTATATTATCGCCTGCTACTATTAAAATTCCAGTTGTTTCAAAATTGTGTCACTCGCACTCATTCTTTAATTTTTCTTATTAGAAATTCTTTTCGATAGACATGAATGAATTTACGTTTATCGTAAATAACTGTTTTCATTCATACCTTAGCATACATCGTAAAAATTCTTCGGAATTGGCTGATGCAATAGAGTAATAACCGATTCATTCAGGAACATCAACCAATACATTAGTGTGCGCTTTTGAATGAATGATGCAAGATTTCATCATTCTTATTCGAACCACTGAACTATCCGTAAGTATCCTCGCAAAACAAAGTTAAAATATTCTTTTTAGACATCGTGTTGTAAACTTTTTCTTGAAAATCAATTTTTGAAATTTATCGCATTTTTTCTTGCAAGGGATTGTAGTTACACATGCCGTAGTGAATATTCAAGTCAATGCTGCTGACATCGCGCAAATTGTCACTGTATAGAGTATATGGTGAGATTTTCGACAAATTTTTGTGTCAGTGCGGAGTATTACATTATGCCCACATAAAGGTACATGCCGTGGAAAGTCGTCGTATTTTAGTTCATAATTATGGTAAAATTGCTCTAGTTGAACAAATATGCAGACGATGGCTGCCGACATTCAATAATGGAAATTTTGACTATGAAAACAAACAGCTGAAAAAGTTCGAAGATGATGAATTGGTGACCGTGCTCAATGAAAACAGATGCCAATCACTATTAAGATTTTCCAGGTTTCTTGCCGTGGATTTCTTCATGGAAGAGCAACTATTCAGCTTTTTAAATGGTGCGAAAACAAGGAACGTGCTCCAACAAGATTTAAAGCCGGAAGATGTCCAGAAAACGATAGACACGTAATGTATTTTCTCATCGAATTATCACTGGCGATGAAAAAACATATTTACTCGGTCATGCAAATTTATTCTCCCAACGAGAACATACAGTGGGTCACAGCTTATTTTATGCAGTAGCTAATTTTCATTTTCATACGGCATATTTTTCAAACGAAAAAGTTTTATAATGAAAAACCAAAGTAAAATGGTTATCACAGTTTCATAGAATATGAAACGAACACCGACCAAAAAAAAAATGCGTCATTCACTGTTAAAATTCGAAGAAAAACAAATAAGCATCGAAATTACATGTCACAGCTTATTTTCTGTAGTCACTAAGAGCTACCGATTTTTCACTCTGCCATTCAGTTCTGAAAGCATTTTTCGATTGTCCTCCTTGATAATAGTCTTTTAGTTACCTTGTTGTTGTCTGAAGTGTGATTTTGTTATTGAAAAAGTTATCACGAATAGAATACAAAACAGATCCTCGTACGACAATACAACAGAGGGAAGTGGTTATAAACCATTTTAAAAACGGCGAATCACAGCGGAAAATTGCTTCTATGGTAAATATGAACTCATGTACTGTCCAAAAAATTATTGAGCGTTTCCTGCACCAGAACCGAGTGCATAATAAAGGAAGAAAAGCACCAAATAAAATTTTCAATGAAGCTGACGATCGATACATTGTACGGAAAATTAGGGCTAATCCTGGACTCTCCGAACTGAATCCTGAACGAAAGCCTTGGCAAAAAGTGTAGTGTGGAAACTATTCGCCGAGTACTGCGGGATCACGATTTTCATGGTCGAGTTGTCCGGAAAAAACCATTTGTCAATGTTAAAAATAAGCTCAGTCGATTAAATTTTGCTAAAGAGCACCTTGGTAAGAACCAGGAGTTCTGGAATTCAGTCATCTTTGCCGATGAATCAAAACTTAATCTATTTGGCTCAGATGGCATGTCTTATGTATGGAGAAAGCCAAATACAGAGTACAATAAAGAAAACCTAAAGCCAACTGTTAAGCATGGTGGAGGAAGTGTTATGGTATGGAGCTGTATGTCGGCTTCCGGTCCAGGACAGCTGACTTTTATTGAAAAAACAATGGACAAGCACATGTATCTTCAGATTCTTAAAGATAATTTGCTGCAAAGTGCGGAAAATTTGGGTATTCGGTGCAATTTTCAATTCTACCAAGACAATGACCCAAAACATAAATTGGGTATTGTTCAGTCATGGCTGATATACAACTGTCCCCATTTAATGACGCCACCAGCACAATCACCAGACATGAATGTTATTGAAAATTTATGGGCAATATTGGAACAAAATATCAGGAAACATGCAATTTCCGACAAGAATGATCTGAAACGGGCTTTAGAGTTTGAATGGAGTAAAATATCAACAGATGTTAATTAGTTCATTCAATGCCAAATCGTCTTAAAGCTGTTGTGGACCAAAAGGGGTACCACACAAAATATTAAAATCTAGATAATTTCTACGTATTTTTACATTTTTTTAATACTATCAGTAACTGCATAAAATTAGCTGTGAGATGGGATTTTGATGTTTTTGGAAGTATTTTGATCTGTACCTTGTAAATAATAAAAATTGCCATTAAATTAAGTTTATATGTAAAATGTACAAGTTTCTATTTCAAACAGCGTAAATTTTAAGTTTATATTCTTTCCAGTATCGTAGTTACAGAGTCTCATAAAGTCGCATAAAATAAGCTGTGACCCACAGTACATGGCAAGAAGATCATGCATATGGTGAGAGCGGCTCAGCGTATTCTATTATAAACTCCTCCGAAAGGGTGTAACTATCACTGGAGACCTCTCCAGACTCCAGCTGATAATTTTGAGGTATCCTGGAAATTCTTTCACATCTAATTTTCCGATTCACTAACGTATTAGTGCAGGCTAAAATTTTGCGTATCTAGATGAATGCTTACCAATTTAGGCTGTAATTTACTGGTGACCTCCCGCTCAGTAATCCTCTACAGTCCCCTATTTTTGAAACATAAAGACAAAAGATTTCGAAGCGCATTTCCAGTTCAGGAAATTGATAGGCGGCCTTAAACGGTTTGTGTGTTGCCAATGTTCATGAAGACATCTTCTGACATAGTCGCTATTCCTAGAATTATTTTCACTTTTGGATCGGGATGAGGCATTATCTCATCAGGCTTAGACTCTAATGTTTCTTCCAACAAAGACGCAGCCTTCAGATAGATCCTAGAAAATTTCATATTTGAGTGCCTGATTAGCACGATGCCATACTCCTGGCGTTACTGTCAACTCAGACCAGAATTGGCATCGTTTTTACGGTATTGCTCGGATTTTTTGCCCTCATAACATAGCACAATAGATTATGACCGATACTGTTCCGATTGATGTGGAGAAATGGATCTTACCGTAGCTATTAATCAGTACCTGTTTAAATACCTAACATTCACCATTCAAGACATATAGAACAACTTGCGCCGCTCGGTGTGAGGAACGTCTTCAGTTGTTGTCCTGAAAATTGAACCAGATTACGGTAAAATCCACCTTGAAGGAGGAAGTGTTCAGTTAACTTTCTAGACGTTCCTACCCAAAAATCAAGCAGGCTCCGCAAGCTGCTTCTTCGTGAAGGCAATAACCAGCAAAGGAATATGGTTTTGATGCATGCGACATAAAGTAGATATCAATGTGTTAAGAGACACTAACGGAGGGGTAAATTTTGACTTCACCAGGTGACTGCCAAAACGAAGGTGACCGAGCCCTTACAGCAAAAACAAATCTGGACCACAAAAAGGTGGTACCAAGTTGTATCCGATCATACTTATAAAAACGGATGTCAATATAATAAGGATCTTAGTGAAAATATACAGAACCTCCCTGTACAAAGGATAATTTCTTCAGAGTGAACAGAGGTTAGAGGTTTTTTTTTTGTTTTGTGGTAGGGAGGTGAAAGCTGTTTACGCCCTGAGTGTGGGACTCCCAGACGCAAAATGCTTTTGGTGTACCCACTTAACACCTCCCCTGTCAACCTGAGAACCTAGCCTGGAACCGTTTGACACATTACTTCGGGCTAGGCCTCGTGTTCCTACTCCTAGAGGCATCTTCGGATTATGGGTATCTCTTCTTTAACGGGAAGGACGGGAAAGGAAGGAAGTGCTAGAAAGGAGATCCATCCATCCCCGATGCCTGCCAGCGCTCCAATAAAGTTTTTTTCAATATCAGCACTGCCCGCGCATATCACGCCAAGCTATTCCAATTGTCAACTGTTTTCAGCATTACTCCGACGATAGTTTCCGGACAGGGCTCTCCAATTTCGCTGAGTAGGACCCCTCACTGCTGGCTCCACCTTTTGCAGTAGAAGAATGTGTGACAGGCGTCATCCGGTTCCCCTGCACAAAACACACAGTTAGGAGACCGTGCTCTGTCGATTTTGTACAGGTAGGACCGAAAACAACCGTGCCCGCTTAAGAGCTGGGTCAAGTAGAAATCGGTCTCACCATGCACTCGACTGAACCACGGCCTGAGGTCAGGGATCAGACGTGCAGTCCACCTTCCCCTTGTTTCTTGCTCCCAGGACTGTTGCCAATCGCTGAGAGAGCGACGTCTCTCTTCCCTGGTGATCTCTTCGCTTCGATCTTCGCCTCTGCGCTGGTAAATAGCTCTGCGCTCTCTCGCAAGGAGGGTGATAGGTATCACCCCTGCGACTACCAGCACTGCCACCCCGAAGACCGTTCGGTATGCGCATGCGATTCGCAATGCTCCTTGTCTCTGCACCTGTGCCAACTGCTTCCAGCGTAACTCCTTGCTGAGAGCGTCGCCCCAAAGTTCTGATCCGTAGGGTAGCAGCGACTGCACAACGCTCATTAAGAGTCATCTCCATGATGTGGTGGGCCCCTCTATGTTGGCCATTAATCGGGTTAGTGCCGTCACACGCGCTGCAGCTTTGTCAGCTACTGCCCTGATTTGTTGGAAAAAACTCATCTTCGAGTCTATCAGGACGCCCAGGTATTTTACTGCTGATTTAGATTCGACCAGCTCGTCCCCTATACTGATAGGCCGTACTCTGGGGATTCTCTTCTTCGTTAGGATGACCACTTCGGTTTTTTCCAGTGCCAGCTTTAATCCGTGAACGGTCATCCAGTCCATTACCCTCCGCATTAACGTATTGAGTCTGAGTTGCGCATGGTCTACTGTGCGTCCAGCGACCAGTGACCAGTGCCGCGACATCGTCCGCATAGCCGATCAAACGTGACTCGTCCAGCGGTTCAAGCTGCAGGAGTACATCGTAGAAGATGTTCCACAGGTCCGGGCCAAGGATAGAGCCCTGAGCGACACTTGAAGTAAGATTTGTACTTCGCCTACCCTCCTTCGAGTCGTACAGTAGACTGCGGTCCTTCAGATAGTTCCTGAGAATCCGCATCAGGTACACTGGTACTTGAAAACGCTTTTCTGGCGCTTCCAGAATATCTACCCATCTAGCGCTGTTAAATGCATTTCGGACATCCAGAGTAGCCAGCAGGACGACCCGTCGTGTGGAAATACTGCGAGACTCCGCACGTTCATAACTTCTCCAATTGCGTCGATGGTGAAGCGGCCTGCTCTGAAGCCATACTGCCGTTGAGATAGATCTCCGGCAATACGAATCACATCAGCGAGTCTTCCCCTGATAAGTTTTTCAAAAACTTTTCCGGTATGCAGCTGGCGACTCGGGATCCCCTTTTCCCTTCGTAATGAGCACAAGTCTCGCCACCTTCCAGCTCTCTGGGAACAGCCCGTCGCGCAGGCACCCGTTGAACATGCGGAGGAGCAGGTCAGGGGAAAAGTGGAAGACCATTCGTAGCACCTCAGCTGGAATCCCATCTGGTCCTGGAGCCTTTCTGGCCTTCATAGACAAGACTGCTTTCTCCAATTCAATCTTCGTGAAAAATGGAATTTCCGTTGGTGTTTCATAGTGAACGGCTTCAACGATG
The DNA here is from genome assembly GCA_954870665.1 of Stratiomys singularior. NCBI lineage: Eukaryota > Metazoa > Arthropoda > Insecta > Diptera > Stratiomyidae > Stratiomys > Stratiomys singularior. The sequence continues at coordinate 107,854,380 of OX940877.1, read as the reverse complement.
ACGGGATGGATGGGGTAAAGAGCCCGCACGATTTCGTCCATCCATTATGCTGAAAAATCTGGATTGCCTAGCGGATGGACACAAAAAAAGAAGAACGCTGCTTTGTTCCCACCAATACGCATACCTTCCAGTTTGTTCCAGTCCAATTAAATAATAATATAATAACAATAAGCACTATCCCGCTCTTATCAAAGTCGCTCATTCTAATCTACTAAAGTCTGAAAATAAATCCATTTTTAAGCAAAATTTTGTATATCATCTATGAAAGCAATTATCAAATTTGATGAAAAATTATTTTATCTTAAAAGTTATTGTCAAACAGACGGGAGACAGTTAACGTGACTAAATCACATCAATTTTGAACATATACCTGATATTTATTTTATTTATATTTTTTTAGTGCTCTTATCATTGATTCTTAGTACTCGTATGATTATTTATTTTTTTCCTGAACTTCATTTTACTGATAAGTTATCACATAATTTTATGATTTTTTTACGTAAACGCTTTTTTTTACATAAACGCATATTATTAATATGTTCAACTTTTACAAAATATATTATTACATTGAATTTCATTTTTTCATTTATTCTTCCTTATTGCACTAAATAAACTTAAAGCCATTAGTAGAGGCATTTGATAGTTTAAGGATATTGGCTGTTGGGGAGTCTAAATTTTACTGCGAATTCATCATTTTCGTTGGCAAATACTTCACATCCAAAAATATACTTAAGGACATTTTTTATCGCATATAACTGTATTTTGTTCATAACTTGTGTAACAATACTTTTTGATGCAATAGGGGGCTGAGTGATTACAGGGTAATGGTAAAATCTGCATAGATATACTTTGAAATCATTTTAGATTTGATCACTTACCAATAGACAAATGGATCATCGGCTTATTCGGATTCGGACCAAATTTAAAATTATCAACAACGGATCTTATTAAGTGTATGGTTTCAGATGCGAGTATGGAAGATCGTAACTTCCAGGACGATCGTCCCCTATTTAAAACTGCACGTAGTATCATTATCAAGCATAATCACATACGATAATTTTTGTTAATTTCTTCTGCACTGCACGTTTGGAACGTTTTTATTTACAAATCATGCTCAAATAAGTTTTCTGTAAAGTCCGCGAGCTCTTGGAATGTCAAATCACTTGGAACTAATTTATTGTAAAATTAAATTACAGCACAATTGATGCATTTCCGTCAGCACCTCAATGAGAACTGTGGAACAACTGCATCAAGTCTAATTCTAAGTCATAGTTCATCCAACAAGTTAAACAAACCCCATCGCACATTTTGAGATTTGCCACTACGTGGTTGCCTTATAAACAATCGTTCTAGTAGTGATCCTTGAGAAGTTTTAAGCAGGACTGAACAACACACGTTCGTGTGCTCGGTCTTTTTTATTTGTATAATCTACTAAAGTTGAATTAGATTTCGCCGTTGAAATTATTTGTTGCAAATGTGTGCACCCATGGTCTCATGTTCAAATAGTATTGCCAAGCATGTAGGCAATAATAACAATACAAAACGAACTAAAAGCTCCAGTTGAAATTTAAATACATCCTTTATTTTTTATAAATAAATTTCTTTACAAAAATTGTTTTGATGTTTATAGTTTTGAAGAATACTATTGTTTCGTATCACTGGTATTCTTGGAATATTCCAAAATCAAAAAATTTGATTCCATTAAACGAAATTGCATCGTTGCACTCCTTCACAAACATACCCAACAAGGGAGACTAATAACGCAACTGCAACAACAGATTGAGCGATATGCTACAAAATTTAGACTTTAATTCACGAAAAACATGGAAACTCAACCGAATGTTCAAGGGTAGCATTTTCCAATACTGGAAAAGCTGAAATCCTTGCCGAAAGAGTTCCACTCAATCCATACCCTCAAGCAAGGAACACATAATTTTACCACCGAAACTGTGGTGCCAAATTCACTTGAAGAAATGCCTTCCTCCTCGAGAGAATCAAATTGATTACTGATCAAACCTGCAGAAATAGCACATGAGCTAAAAAACTTGAAAAACAATACAGCTCCCGGTAAGAACAGTCTACCAAACATGGCATTAGAGAACCTCCCAAGGAAAGCAATAGTCTTCATATGTTTAGATTTTAGTGCATATCTTATTACTATATTATTATTATTGTACTGGGGTCCACTTGCTGGAATTTAGCATAGGCCAGAACTCGGCCCTTAGCTCCCCATGTGTAGTACTATTGTTTTCAGATGGTCCATCCTGTCGTCCTACAGAAGCCAAGGAGTACCCCCAGCTCTGTGGTCGCTAAGTGTTCCAATTCTGTTGCGCCAGTACACCTCAGCCAAGTAAGGCGTTTGTTGGCCAGACTTGGGCAGTCTAGGAGGAAGTGTTCTGTACTTTCTTCCTCCTCGCCGCAAGCTCAGCAGGTGTCATCCATTCGTTTGGCGTGTTGAACTAGAAGATTATGACCCGTTAATACTGCCACTAATGTTCTAACGCCATTTCGGTTTTTCCCTAGGAGTTGTTTTGTCCTCATTTGATTAGGGTGAGGCCAAAGAGATCGGCTTATCCTGCAGTCGTTCCTGTCATTTCAAGCCGTATCTGTCTCTTTCGAGAGGATTTCGTCTAGTTCCCCTTTTACAGTTGCTAGTGGCACTTTAACTGTGTCTATTTTAGTGGCGTTTTGGTCGGCTGATCCAGCTCTCGCTAGCTCATCCGCTCTTTCGTTTCCCTCTACACCGCTGTGTCCAGGGACCCATGTTAGTTTTACATGTACTCGGGTTGTTGCGGTTTTGAGAGCCTGCCTACAATCCTGCACCAGTTGTGAAACTACGCGGTTAGAGGCAAGCGCCTGCATTGCCGACTTACTGTCCGAGAGTATTTGTATACTTTCATTAAGGTTGCTTGTTGCCGCTTCTATAGCCGCTTTTATTGCAAACACTTCCGACTGGAAAACGGTGGTGTGGCTCTCCAGTTTATAACTTCGGTTGAGTTGCGGGTGATCTGGGAAAAAGATTCCGGCGCCGCTTCCCTCATCCGTTTTGGAACCATCGGTGTAGATTATAATCTCACTACTAGATGTGAAATCCTGCACCATTTTCCACGCTTCTCTGGTCGAAATGTTGATCTTGTATGGAATTGTTGTTTCCAATATTGGTTGAATTCTATCCAGCTCCCTTTTACTTGACAGGGCAATTCTCGCCATTTGTTTCAAAATGCATATGTGCCCCGTTTGAGTGTGGTTAGATAACCCATATGTGGATTTTAATCTGATGCTCGAAAGTGATGCCTCTCTGAAGATGAATTTGTCGAGTAGTATGAGATTAAGCATTATCTCCATTGCAGCAGTTGGCGTAGTGCTAATGGCACCTGTGATGCCAAGGCAGGCCATTCGCTGGATTGCATATCTTAAACTGAGTCACTTTCCACCGGATTGGGAACATGCTATTATTACTCCGATCCTGAAACCAGGAAAAGATTCGCACCTAACCGGCAGCTATAGGCTAATAAGTCTACAACCAGCGTTCGCGAAACTCTTCGAAAAACTGATTTTGAATTTCCGAAGTTGCAAACATTCAAAATATATTTCTTCGCTTCCAATTTTCCAACATTAATTGTTGCGTGTTACAAAAGACATAAAAGCTGCAGTAAATTAAAAATATTCAATAGCTATGGTGACCCTAGATATAGCAAGGGCCTTGGACACCATTTGGCACTAAGGGAGTATGAATTCCCATTTTATTTAACAACACTTATAGAGTCCTTATTACACGACAGAAAATATCATGTCAGTTAAAAATATCACTGCAGGCATTCCACAAGGCTCTTGTTTAAGCCCTACTTTGTATAATATATATACATCTGACTTCCCATATAACTTTAACTGTCGAATCGCAACATTTGCAGACGACACATGCCTTTACGCGGTGGGAAAAGACCCACATACTATCATCCAAAACTTAGAAAAGGCGCTCGAGCGAAATATCGATTTATCAATATTTCAAAAAATGGAAAATCAAAATTAATATGAACATAACCAAAGCAATGTTTTTCAGCCAAAAACTGAAACAATGCCTGCTCCCAGACAGAAAAAATTTAAATTTGGGCTAGTATGGGACAAAAAGCTCACGTTTCGAAACCATGTTGAACATATATGTAATAAGACATTGTGATCTGTTTTGACACTATCCATTACGAAATAGAGAGTCCCATTTTAACATCATGCACAAAGCACTAATAGTTAAAATGGTAATTTAGCCCATGATTCTATATGTTTCTTTTTTATGTACTTTTTATGTACTTCTTTTAATGTACTGAATACTTAAAAATCAAGCTTAAAATGACCCAAAATCGATATCTCAAAATGGCGCTTGAAAAATCGTTCCAATCCCCTACTAGTACGCTACATGGACTAGCAAAAGTTAAATCTATAAGAGAATGCGCTCGATTGCGCAAAGACAGACTGTTGGCTAAAGCTATCAGCTTTTCAAGCCCCCTGTTAGCCGCGCTATGCACTTGACATGAGTATGCTAGGACATTCTTATTGCCTCAGCCCCGTCTACCTTTTGTTAATAGTGTAGCACATCAAAACATTTCTCATATTTCCTTATAAAAGGATATTATGTATCTAGTTTAAGATAGTAATCAGGTCAATTCGTAGTTTTAAGTAGTTTTAGTTCATGCAAGGATTTTTGAACTATTTTTCCTTCAATGTATCACTTTAAGTTCCATGAAAAAAACAAAAATCAGTTCACTTATAAATTACAATTTTAGTAGAAATGAATGTCTATTCAGAACTCTTAAATGTATCAACAATGTTTGTGACATGATTATACATAATCAATAATGTTTCATATATATATAAGTCATAAAAACTACCCCAAGGACTTGTCAAATTAAAAAAGCTTCTATACCGCTGTGGTCTTTTTAGAGACACTTAACAAAAGGCTGACAAAAATTTTATGGGTGAGACTTCCATCCAAGAGAACCTAACATCAGCTGGCCGGCAGCCCAACTGAAAGTGATCATAAGTAAGGAAGAAGAGACAAGGTCCTAAATAGACACAACGTAATCAAAGAGTTTCAGCAGGTCTCTGCGCGGGTTTCTTTTCCCAAATATGCAATACGATCGACTTAATAAAGAAGGAAAACTGAATACAGTTCTGGTGGGGTGCGGAAGCCAGAACATAAATCACGGAGTAGATCCTTAAGCAAATGGATCTACTACTACCAATTAGTAAGAAAAAAAGACCGCTCATATACTCCTAAAACTCAAGAGCTGTCAACTAGAATGTCATCCAAACTGTGATAAAAACGATACGATCATCCTGAGCCGGTGACAAATCTGCAGATCAGAAACATATGAACCAAATTATAAAAAATTATTACAAATAAATATTCCATGACAGTTCATAACGTTCCCGCCAAGAAAACAACTATAGCTTCATTTGAGCCAATTAACCTCTCAACATTAGGAGTATTTATTAAATCACGGACTTGATCCATGTCGAACAGGCAATAAAAAGAGCGTACGAAAGTTAAGAGGCATACCACTGTCAATTTGTCTTCAAATGTTAAACACACCAAAACACTTGAAAGAAAATTGAAAGTGAACTCTCTGTTGTTGTAATCCATCTCTCAATTATTGCAATACGAGTAAGATTGCAAACTTCAGAGGTCAAATCTGTTGTAATTCACCTCTCAGGTGTGGCAATACCAACAGGATTGCATGGAACCGGAGCGGAAGTCCGCTAATGGCCCGACCCATGTCCGCATACCTCGTCGAACAGAGCTAGTTTGCCAGCAACCACCAACTTAGTGGTGAGTGACCGAACAGTTGACCCGAAGAGTACAAGCCTATGCCACACTCCTCGGACTTCAGGTCCTGATCTCGGTGCGAAGCCGACTCGTCGCGGAGTCCGTCTTTTTAAGACATAACACTGTTTACGCCGAAAAACTTTTTGGTAACTACCAGATGTTCAAGGTCATGTAAGTCTTGAGAAAATGCTGGGAACTCAAACTTAAATTTCAAATGAACCGCTGTAACTTTTTTGCACTTGACTATTTTCATCGACCATTTTATTAGTTAGTTTTACGTAAACTTTAGGTTAACAATAAAGAAAGTCAATAAAAAAATCAATCGTGCACCCTGATAAATAATCTTTAGTAGATCACAGACAGGTGATCAACCATCTCAACTTCTGACAATCTCGATTCAAAGAAAAAGACATAGAACGATTACATCGGGAACAATAAAACAAAATCTAAAAAATAAAAATGAGTTGAAACGTAATGTCTTAAAATAAATATGGTCAGAAAATATTGGCATATTTTTTAAATGTCTATATCAACACTCAGTATTTATTCATAACAATAAAATGTTTTTTCCCTCTTCTTTCAGCAGGGTCCCTCTTCAACAGTTCCATCCACCCCTCATTCAGCAGGGGTGGATGGGATTGTTGTGAGAGAAAACTCCCTTCTCACTGCACCGCTAAGTGATTCATGATGTCTTTCTTTATAAGAACGGCCACTCACACTTAATTCGATTTCTCCACACAATTGTCTTAACATGTCAACATCTTTCCCGTAATATTTTCTGAAGAGACAATCTGACAACATTTTCTCAGAGACAGCACGTTATGGAGCCGCTTACCGCAAAGCTCCTTGCGTTTGTACCTTTTCGAGATGCCCTTGGTGCGACTCCTTACTAAGAGCATTAGCGCAGACTTCGGAAGAGTAAAAGCGTGCTGACTCCATCGCACTCTTGAGTAGGAGTCTTTAGCTCGAGCTTGTTCCTCCAGTGTTTGCTATATGGCAGCTGCGAGCGGAAGCCTCCGCAGTAGCCTCATCCGCTGACGCTTGGACCAGATTAAAGAAGCTCATCTGCGAGTCAATCCTCAATCTAAGGTATTTAATTGATCTCTTCGACTAGATGATAGTCGAGAAAGAGGGAAGATTTTCTATCAAGACCTGCAATTTTTCCAGCCGTAGACTACACCCACGAACTTTCATCCTTTCGCTCAATCAGCGTAGTATCATATCAAGTTTGAGCTGCTTCTGCTCGACGATGCGACTGGTGACTAATTCTGCAACATCACCAGAATAGCCAATCATGCGCGAATTCTCCGGTAGCTGCAACCTCAAATGCTCATTGTGCAAGCCATTCCATAGGTCCGGGCCAAGAATGGAATGTACTATTCATAATACATCCAATGAGATCCATTCTTCACCGACCCCAATTTAAAGCGCTTTAAGAATTTTATTATTATGGTGGGGTCCTCCGAAAAGACCAGGCACAAGCAGACTATTGATGCTTTACTTATCAAGCCTGCAGACGGCAGGACTTTCGCTGAGGTCCTCAACGAGATCAGGAAAAATGTGGAACTCGAAAAACCGTGTCTGCATACGAACGGTAAGAGCGACCAAAACAGGCGGCCTCCTCGTAGAACTCTGGGCGGAATTGACCGACAAGGACCTGTTCAAGAGCACCGTCAAGGACCTCCTTGGCTCTAAAGCTATTTTGTCGACATTACAGCCAATAGCCTCTTTAGAAATAAGAGACATTGACTGTGTTGCGAATGCTTAAGAAGTAGAAGAGTTTGCCAACTGATTCAAGTCCTGCAGATCAACCTACACCATATCTCAACCGCATAAGACTTACTCGACCAGGCTGCGAAAGAGAAAAAAGTCGAGTTGGTACTGAAATCTGAGCAATACCTCAACAAAAAGGTGACTGGATGGTATTGTGACCGATCTGGCACCACCGCCATCTGGGTACGCGATAGTGCTCTGCTCACAGTTCGGACTTGCTCCAGCAGGGATGGCTTTGTGCTCATTGGGTGTGCAGATATAACATTCATAAGCGTCTATTTCATGCCGAATGGGTCAATTCTATGTTTTCGGAGCAGTCTCGATGAACTGGAGGAAATTGTTTCAAACACAGAAAGCCGAACTCTTGTGTCCAGTGACCTTAATGCCAAAACGATAGAATCGAAAACGCCGCATCTAGATCCAAGAGGAAATCGAATCCTATAAAATGGAGGCTAGGAGGGAACTTGTTATCATGAACGATGGAAACATACCATTCTTTTTACGGAGAGGCTGCTTGTGAACCATTCCGGGTGTGACAATTGCTTCGGAGTCTTTAGTGCCCAGGGTACACAAATGGAGAGTACTTGAGAACTAGTCGGTGAGGGATCATCAGTATATTGCTTTCGAAGTTGGCGAGCGTAGCATCCCGATCTTCAATTGTAGGTTGGAACATTTCAAAAATAGTTTTTGACGCGTTCCCCGCAGTTCTTTTCAGCAGTGAAACTTTAACGGGGACGAGGAGAGTCTCAGCTGAAAACATAGAGAACTCCATTATGAGGCTCATCAAGTCTTCGTGCGGATAGGATGCTCTATGCTCGAACGATAGCGATTGGTTGAGAGCCTATCGCTGAAAAAGACCAAGATAATCATCCTGACCAAGAAGCGACTCCCTTATGTTATTCCCTTTCGGGTGGGAGAAACGATAATAGAGTCGAATGACAAACCTCCAGTAAAGGATGTCTACCGATGAGCACAATGGAGTCAGTGCTCTTGTACGGCTCCGAAGTTTCTGCTGATGCTCATAATAAAGAGTCACACTGAGGGCGTGTGGCGCAGATACAGATGCAAGGAGCCCTGCGGATAGCGGCTGCATAACATACTGTCTCTGAACCGGCGGTGCTGTTTATCTCGAAGGTGGTCCCTCTTATACTTCTTCCAGATGAACGAAAACGTATGTACTTACTTAGGAGGGAGTCGGCGAGAGAAGTTGTCAGCCGTGAGGAAAGGAGAAGGTCCCTTACATTGTTGGGGAAATTATGGGTAAACAAAACGCGAGGCAGGTGGACCGCAAGGCTCATCAGGGCCTTGGGGCCGTGGTTCTACAGAACGCAAGGTGAGACTGACTATTACCTGACGCAACTATGCAGTGGCCACGGGTATTTCCAAGTCTTACCTGTATAAGATGGGAATGTCACTTCCTCAGCTTGCTTGTTCTGCGCGGGGATGAGAGATGACGCCTGCCACACGTTCTTTGCAAGTGGAAGATGGACAAGACTCGGTTCGCATCCCGCGGAAGTGCGAATAGAAAACGTAACGGGAAAGATAATAAATACAACAAATAATTGGCATTATGAAATGCATTACATACGGACGGTTCTTCTTATAAAGAAAAGCATCATGCATCGCTTGGTAAGGCAGAGAGAAAGAGGATGTCCCTGACGGCAATCCTACTGCTTTCCATCCATCCGGAAGAGGGATTTCCCTTAACCTGAAGGCGCCGCTAGGCGATGGTTAGTGAGGCCTAATATGAATTTATGTGACAAAGAGCTCCAGGCTAGGTTCTCGGTGTGGAAGGGAGGGTGTTCTGTCCGTATTCTGGTGGCAACTGGTAATCCGACGCGCAGGGGTAAATAGCCCAGACTTCCAAACCATAAAAAACTACTACATGGGGCCGTGGGTCACTCAAAAGCACGGAGCGACTAAGTACTACCGGACCCAGCTTTTCAGCAGACACGGGTCCTGACTGCTTTTGCCCGGCATCGAGAATATGGTACATAGGGCATCTTTATACCTCGGAGAGAGAATAGGCAAGTTAGCAAGTTATCAGATAGCCCAGTGGAAAACTTAGTAGTATCAAATAGAAAGGCGAAATAGAACTAGGTGTCGCAGGACCTCTGTGAGTTCTTCCATCTTCCATCGCTCGTTGGCGCAGATGGTGAAGCGCTCATCCTCCTAGCAATCCCGCTCTTCTCCTATCATCCTTGCTGAATAAGGAATCTCCTAACCTGAAGGCGTCGCTAGAGAAAATTAGGATCCCTAATTCCAAACAATGTGACACCAGTTTGAAACGAGTTTCTCGATGTGAGGGGGATAGTGTATAGTCTGCAGTCCAGCTTCGTTCGACACGCGTGGGCATAAATAGCTTTCACCTCCTGACCACAAACCAAAATATTATTACTATTAAAACAATGAAATCAATTCGTAGCATATTCGCTTTTCTTATAAGTCATTCATTATAATTATAGAACGCTTCTTCTCCAAAACTATGAATGAACCCACACTTTATCGTAAATGACTGTATATTTGCATTGATACAACAATTTCCACCGTGTAGCGTGTACCACTATTGGCTGATGCAATAAAATAATGACTGTATCAGTCATTCAGAAGTCTAGGCCAACATTTTGGTGGGTTTCTTACTGAATGATGCAAGATTTCATTGTTCTTAAGTAGGTCTGTAAGCTAGTTGCTAGAATCTTCATAAAACAAGAGAAAATTATTTTTCTTGGGCGTTAAATTTTCATAAGCTTTTATTTCATCTTTCTTGGTAAAAAGTTTTTTATATAGGTACTCCATAATAAACAGTTGAAATATTAATTAAGGGAATCAACGTATCGATGAAATTCTTTATCAAGGGTTGAATTTTTCACATAAATGCAGCAGAAGCTTCAAATTTTTCAGCTTCTAAAGATGAAGTTTGAAATATCTAAAAAATAATTAGAAGTTATTCAAACTTACCAATAGACAAGGGAATCATGGGCTTCTCCGGATTGGGTTCCAGCTTAACATCTTCAACAATGGATCTTATAAAGTTGATAGTTTTCGATGCAAATTCAGACGACCTGAGATTCCAGGCTGACCGTCTTTTATTTATAACAGCTTCGGAATCATTACCAGGCATAATCACCAACAACGTCTTCTCTTACTTTCTTCTCCACCGAAAGAATAAGTTCTTGCTTATTTAAGAATATCGGTCACTTTTAAGTTTCTATAAAACGCGCAATTTCCGCCGATGACAAACTGCTTGGAATTTTTATATTTAAATTCAAATAACAGCACAATTGATATCACCAGGTCCACTTTTATATAATTCAGATTGATTTTCTTAATGCAAATAAATTAGCCCGACACAACAATTTATAGAAACTGTTTTACTTCCATGCACTTATTTATTTTTTTATATTTAAATTTAATATTTAATCACACCAGATAAAACTGAAGAAACGAGATCAACTAAATCTGCAGCACCTGGGAAGTGGTTTATGTACCTTGTTCAGCACTTCAATAAGAACTGTGTTAACAGGTGTATATAACAAGGCTTTTATTCGTTTCGGAATTTCAAAATCAAAGTGTAGTGAAGAACATGTAAATAACATTCAAAAATCCTAGAAAGCCAATCAAACTCGGCTTGATCCGTGTTGCTTGTTGGCTTAATATTCTCTTCGTTTGTATCCATCTGCATGTGAATTATATTCTCTGGACAAGTCTCCGAGATAAATTTTTTATTTATTTTCACATGTTTCCTCGCGAAATACACTTATAAGCTCGATCTTTCAGCTTGAGACGTTATTAAGCTTCACATAGGTGTATTGGCGATTATTTTATGAAAACTACTCATTTGAATATGCTAAAAGACTGATTTTGTATTTTAAAATGCTGGCTTATTAATACATATATAAATCGACTGGTTGCCGCTGTTGACTTCAACCGGTCTGCAAGCTCCATTTTCTTCAAAAGATAAAACTAGTAAACAGCAATCTGAACCACGGATAATCTAGTGAAAGAAGAAGATTGTTGAAAATTGCTGCGCATTAGATTCCTGATTGCATTGTGCAATGTTTGAATCCTTGCGCTTCGCTTGGAATCAGATGCTTGAAATTCTTCAGAGGCTAATAATATAATGAGAAAAGTTAAAAATAATTCTTTGGAAAACCTCTATTCTGAAGGAGTTCATTTTGGGTATTTCCAATCGTTAAAAAACTTCAAGTCAAGCATTTGGTTGATTTTTTTCGATCAAACGACCTTCAAGAAAAAACGTTTCAATAATTTAATCAATAGCCAAGAATAATGATGATGGTGGGAAAATTCATTTCAGATGGTACACTATCGACTGAACTGTTTATTAGACTGATAACGCCCAACCTTGTGATATCCTCCCTTTCCAATATTCTCAACAACTTCATTCCCATACAACCTAACATATCTGATGGATAACATTGGATGATTCCACGGAAAATCGACCATTAGTATAGGGTCGCTATCACAAGATTTCGATAAAATTTTGACTGTGAATAAATTTAGTTGAGTATTATGCACCTATAAGTATTTTTTAGATAAATATATGTACCATTCGCGGAGATGCCTATTGAAGTTTTTGAGAAACGTCGGTTCATGTTACACTCAAAAAACTGTATAAAATTTTCTACATAACGAACAGCGTTCAACTGAGAGAAGAGTGGCGAAAGGTGTAGGATAAAGGTATAGAAAATCCGAAAAAAAACAGTTCAAAAAACATCCTGTCTAATAAGGATCATTATGGTGTCCTTTATCCGATATCCATTACAGCATTTTTGCGCAGAGTTTATGCATAATTTATTTTTAATTGCTTTTATATCCAGAAATAAGAACAAGAACTAAAATAGTTCTGAATTTGCTTTTATGAGTAAAAAATGGGAAAATTAAAATCAATGAAAATCCAAATCAATGAAAATCCTTCAAAAAATTGACATAGAGATGAAATCTTAAAAGATACCGAACATGCATTTATGTTTTTTTCTTACAATATCAGTTTCAAAAGAGAGTTAAAATGTTTTAAAATGAACCGTTTTACTTATCCTGTCATGTTCAGTAGAAGTTTCTCTTATTAACCCCCAAATATTGTCTCCTATCATGCTTTCAGTATACCGCCTTTAGCAACGTCTCTCAAATTCCATTATATCTTGATGGAAGCGTCCCCCTGTTCTGCCGAATAAGGTATCATATTATGTTTAAATTTATTCAAATGAAAATGTAACATATTCATCTTTAGAGACATTCTACATCCGATGATTGCAAGGATACAAGTTAACACGAATTTAACTGCTCACACGGGAAAATTCAATATGAGTCACCAGACAGCCGCATCAGCAGAATCTCATACATTTGCAACGTGATGCAAGTTAACACGAATTTACCTGGTCACACGGGAATGCATGTGAAAGTAAACAAATTTAGAATTTAGGAAAACGAAAGGATTATATTTTTAAGTTCAGTCTGTAATTAGCTCTCTTACAATAAAGATTGTTTTTTTAAGGAACCGCTTCCTTCATTTAATTTAACTGGCGCCCAACGTGGGGCACCACAAATGTCGCGTTATTCAGATTATCCTGAAAGGAAAAATATTATTACCTTTTCCATTTTAATAAGATTTCGGCGATAACCAAGTTGTAAAACACACGCAGTACCACGCGATAACCAAGCGGTCGATTAAAAGTTAACGCGAAAGTTCGATCGGAAGTCAATAGTTCGATAACCAAGGACTTATCTTAAGATTCTTTCGGGTTCTTAATAGCGTGTGTGTTCCCGTCAACCAAACGAGGAAGAAAACGTGACGGACGTTTTGGTGTTCTTATTTTCAGGCAAGTTAGTTTAAACTGAAAATATTATTACTTAGTGCACAGCATTGTTGTATTTTGTTGTTTGTGTTTTTTGGTACTGTTGTTTTTTTGATTTTTTTTCGATCCGCTCCTCGCCATTATGTCGAACCCCCGTAATCTTATTCGTCCTTCCAGGCTCGAAATGCCTAGTGAACATTTTTCGCCACCTGCGGCACCAACCGTGGAACCACCCGCGGAACCGCCCGCAGCTCAGAACATTCCAAATCAGCAAGACCTAACCCACCTTATCTCTAGATTAGTAAACGAAACCCTCAAAATTCAAGGGAGGGAGTTGTTTTACTCCATGATGAAACCCGTCTCGGATGCCGATAATGAAGTGGATATCTCCATAAATCGCGGTGCTGATATAAATCTCGCCGAAATGGACAAAATACCGAATGTCGTCAAAAGCCTTAGGTGTTTCTCTGGCGAGCCCGGCGAATTTAGTTCATGGCGAAAAAGCGTGGAAAGAATCCTCAAATTATATGAGCATCTGAAAGGAACCCCGAAATATTATGGTATCCTCTCTGTTATAAGGGATAAGGTTGTTGGACAGGCAGATGTAGCACTTGAGTCCTACAACCTTTAAATTGGGAAAAGTTCTCAAAGTATCTGACGCTGCACTACGCAGACAAAAGAGACCTAAGCACACTCGAGTACCAGATGACGACTCTGGTCCAAGGACCCAATAGCATCCCTCAATTCTACCAGGAGGTATATTTTCATCTTTCCCTTATATTGAATAAGTTGTCATCTATGGAGCTAGGGCAGGAGTCGCTCAGCATCATGACTCAATCATATCGTGCGAAGACGCTAGACACGTTCATTAGGGGTCTTAAAGGGGACTTACCCAGGTTATTGAGCATACGCGAGCCTGCAGACTTACCTCAAGCTTTACATTTGTGCATGAAGCTGTAGAATATGGATTACCGCGCACAGCATGCCAACAACATGCAAGGAGCAACTCCAAAACTATATCGATCAGCTCCACCACCAATTGCGCTTAGGAAAAATATACTAACGTCATTGCAACCGCGGTCTATACCAGCTTCCAGGAACAATTTTTACCCAGAACTACTCTACAATCCCCGAAATTCGTATCCGTTTCAGGCGTTTAATCGCAAATACCAGCAACCCGTTTTTCCTGCAGCTCAACAGCCACAGTATCGGTATTCACCTCCCGTTCCTCCCAAGCCTCAACCAAGACCAGACCCTATGGACGTGGATGAAACCATCTGATCAAAGGCTATTAATCATGCTAACATGCCCCAAAATCAAAGTTTCCCTATTAAACGAAATCAATTCGCTCAGTTCCATCGACCCGATAAAGCTCAAAGACTTTTTAACACGGAAACTCAAAATATTTCTCAAACACAAGAGGGCCAAGAAGCACCAACCGAATATGAAGAGAACATAGTTACCGAGGACATAAATCACGACGAAACACTAACAGAATACATTGAATGCATGGATAACCCTTGTCTCGACCAGTCCGAAGAACTAGATGATATCTATATTTTAGGATGAAGTCCTCTTCGCTTGCATATTTTGAATACACCCTAAGGAGCGAAGAGGTATTGAAATTTCTGATCGATACAGGTTCAAACAAGAACTATATTCAACCCAGTCACATAAAGAACGCACTGCCGAACCAAAATAATTTTTTTGCAAATTCTGTAGGCGGAAGTATTAAAATTACGCACCATGCCTTTGTCAACCTTTTCGATCCTCACACACAAAAACTCAAATTCTTTATCCTCCCAAGACTCATTGCTTTTGACGGAATAATCGGAAATGATACGCTGAAAAATCGCAACGCTGTGATTCACACCAAGGAAAACTACATGGTAATTAATCCTAATATAATTATACCCCGGAAACAACATAAACCTGAGAATGTCAGCAACATCAATATCAGGACATCTCATCATCTCATTTAAATCGAAATCAGGCCAGTAAATTACATGAGGTGATAAGAAAACATCGAAACCTGCTCTCTGAGCCCGACGAAAAATTGACCTTTACTACCAAGGTTAAGGGTGAAATTCGTACAACAACTCAAGATCCCGTATATTCGCGATCCTATCCTTACCCTATGGTACTCAGAACCGAAGTCGAAAAGCAGATTAACAAATTACTTAAAGACGGAATAATCAGGCCGTCCCACTCCCCATATAGCTCTCGCGTTTGGGTAGTACCCAAAAAGGAAGATGCTTCCCGCGAAAAGAAGTTTCGGTTAATGATTGACTACCGGAAACTTCAGTCAATAACTATTCCGGATAGGTATCCTATCCCGGAAATAAGTGAAGTGCTTGCCAATTTTGGGAGGAATAAATGGTTCTCGATAATTGACCTCAAAAGTGGTTTTCATCAAATACCACTACGAGAATCAGACATAGAGAAAACTGCTTTTTCCGTTAACAATGGCAAATTTGAGTTTACCCGTTTGCCTTTTAGCCTCGAAAATGCTCCGGCAATATTTCAAAGGGCATTAGATGACATTCTCAGGGAGGAAATTGGGAAGAGCTGTTATGTCTACAGTAAGGTGCAAAACTGAACCAATGCCGGAAAATAAATTTTATTTTATTTTATAAGCACATAAAACCAACTGAAGCAAAATGATATATCTCATACGTGATTCATAATATTATAAGTAATTCACGGAAACTGTTATTTTAAGTAAAGCGCATTTGGTTTCCAAGAAATTGTACTCTCTGTAGTGACTCAGTTTTGCACCAACATTTGGTTAATGCGTCTGCAGTCATAGATAGTGTCTTTTTCGTGGCTTACAGTTACTGAAGATATTTTTACAAACGTTTTTTTTCTTAAGTGCGCTTAGTTGTCCATTGTAAGCAAAATATTTATTTGAATTAATTTTGTTTTGCTCAAATATTTTAGTTTAGATTAAGAATGAAATCTCTATCCAAAAATGTGCAGGAAGAAATTTCCAAATTACTGCAAGAAGGGAAATCTACCCGCTTTACTGCTCAAAAGTGTGGTGTGAGTCAATCAAGTGTTAGTCGGTTAAAAAAAAAACTTTGCTGATGTCCCAAAGTGTTTAGGTGGCCGGCCTAAGGTTCTCTCCGACCAAGATGAACGTTGTCTTGTACGTTATGTGATGAGTGAAGCTGTTTCTTCAGCATCAGAAGCTGCAAAAGAATTAGAAAAGTCTACAGGGAAACGCATAAGCAGATGGACAGCTAATCGAACTCTTCATAAGCGGAATGTAGTTGCCATAGAAAAGAAAAAGAAACCTGCGATTTCAAGGAAAAACGTTAAGGCAAGATTGTCGTTCGTTAAGAAATAAGAGCAATGGTCACACTTTCAGTGGAAAAATGTCATATGGTCAGACGAGATAAAAATTAATAGGTATTGCACTGATGGACGCACTTGGGCATGGAAACGGCAAGGGGAGACCTTAAATCCAAAGCACATGAAGCAAACCGTAAAACATGGTGGTGGTGGCATAATGTTATGGGGCTGTATGAAAGGCTATGGTGTTGGTGAACTTCACTTAATTGAAGGTAATATGGACCAGTATATGTATAGAAAATACTGAACCAGCATCTCCCGAATATAATTGCTAAAATGCCCATATCTCCCGAGGAAACAGTTTTCCAACAAGACCGCGATCCGAAACACAGCAAAAACGGTTCAACGTTGGCTACAGGAGCAGCCGTACTCGGTGCTAGATTGGCCTGCCCAGAGCCCTGATCTAAATCCGATCGAGAACTTGTGGGCATATTTGAAATCGGCATTCTATAAGGAATATAATTCACCCCCGTCTTCCCTCACGGTTCTCTGGGAAAGGCTTAAGGAAGAATGGGATAAAATCCCCTTAAGTTATTGCGAAAAACTTATTGAAAGCATCCCCAGACGTATTAAGGCAGTTGAAGATGCAAAAGGGCTATGGACTAAATATTGATATTTTGTTTTAATGAACTAGTTTTCTTTTTCTCATTTCTGGTGCAATACCGAGTCAGTCTTTAACTTTGAATTTTCACTATAAAATAATAGTTTTGTTTGTTACTTTTAGTTTTTATTGTAAGTGCAGATTATGTGAGTTAAATAAAAAAATGTAAAATTTAACTGCAGCTTAAACTTTGGAAATGAAGGTAAAATCACGCCTTAGTAAAGCAACATTGGTTCAGTTTTGCACCTTACTGTATATAGATGATATCTGTTATGTCTTTACCGAATGTAATATTCGGTAAAGACGAAAACGAGCATCTCCAAAATCTAGAGAAAGTTTTCAAAATCTTAGACTCTACCCACATAAAAATTCAGCTCGACAAATGCGAGTTTATGAAGCAGGAAATTGAGTTCTTGGGATATGTAGTGGGCACTTAAGGTATTAAAACCAACAAAAAAAAAGTCCAGGCTGTAGTAGACTTTCCCACTCCGGGAACTCTCAAGGACCTCCGATCCTTCGTTGGTATGTCAGGCTGTTATCGCCGCTTTATTCGTGACTATGCAAAGCTAGCGAAACTCCTGAAATCCCTTTTAAGAGGGGAGAACGGACATACGTCCAAAACAAAATCATTCACCTGAACAAAA
The DNA here is from genome assembly GCA_954870665.1 of Stratiomys singularior. Taxonomy (NCBI): domain Eukaryota; kingdom Metazoa; phylum Arthropoda; class Insecta; order Diptera; family Stratiomyidae; genus Stratiomys; species Stratiomys singularior. Next base: position 107,836,374 of record OX940877.1, on the reverse strand, counting down.
ATGCTCTAGAGGCTTTCGATAAGCTAAAGAAATCTCTAATATCCCAGGAAGTTGTTCTAGCCCATCCGGATTTCGACAAAGAATTCGAGCTAACAACTGATGCATCAAATTACGCGATTGGAGCAGTATTGTCTCAAAATGACAAACCAATAACATTTCTTTAAAGGACACTTTCAAAAACTGAAGAGCATTATGCGACCAACGAGAAGGAGATGTTGGCAATTATATGGTCTTTTAACTTCTTGAGTAACTACCTCTATGACTCAAGGAAAGTAAAAATATTTACTGACCAAAAACCCCTAACATATACTCTCAGTAACTAGAATAATAACAGCAAAATAAAGCGCTGGAAAGCTATATTGGAAGAGTATAATTATGTTCTCAAGTATAAAACGGATAAGGCTAATATTGTCGCTGATTCCCTTTCTAGACCTCCCATAATATCAACACTTAATTCAAAGGCTGTTACACAGCACAGCGACGAAAGCTCTTCTCAAAATTTAATTCTCAGCGTTGAAATACCTGTTAATGTCTTCCGAAACCAAATAATTTTAACCACCAGGGAAGAAGACAGCTACCAAATTATAAAGCCTTTCGATAATTACACAAGACACATATTCATCAAACCACAATATAGTGCAGAATCGATCATCAATATATTCAAAAGATATCTCTCTAAAAGATAGAACAGATAATGGGAAAGGTTCAAGGGGTCTATGCGACTCACTTCACTAACTATAGAATCAGGTATACTCAGAAAATAGTCGAAGACATAACAAGCGAATTAGAGCAAGAGGAAAGGATACTCAAAATGCATAAAAGAGCCCATCGCAACAGTGAAGAAACCCGACTTCAGATCCTGGAAATCTTTTATTTCCCTAAGATGTCAGCAAAAATCAAAACATTGTGAGCCGGTGTACTACATGCAAAGAAAGTAAATACGATCGGCATCCAGCAAAGGTTCTCCTAAATCCGACGCCTATACCGCAGTATTCTGGTCATATTCTCCATATCGACCTTTTTCTAACAGAGAAAAAGCACGTATTGACTTCAGTTGATAAATTTTCGAAATACGCTGTAACCAAAATAATTCCCTCAAAATCAGTTGAAGATATGAAGCAACCTCTGCGAGCATACTCTTTCTGTTCTGCATCCCCGAAAGTATCGTGTTGGACAATGAAGGAGCATTAAGATCCATCTCCCTCACCTCAATGATGGAGGACGAGCTTCAAATCAAGACATATAAAACTTCCGACTATAAAAGCGAGGTCAACGGTCAAGTGGAGCGCTTCCACTCGACTCTTGCAGAGATCATGAGATGCCTCAAGAAAGAGCAGCTAAACTGGTTGTTTCAGGAACTCCTCGAGAAGGTTGTTTTAGAGTATAACAATACCATCCACTCAACAACCAATCAAGCCTTCCGAGCTCTTCTTGGGAAGAACTACAACTTCCCCAACTTCCCAACTTAGATCCCGTTGATCTAGATGCGTTAAGACTGGCGAATATTGAGAAACTTCAATCCAAGCAGGAAAAGGACATGAAGCAACACAACAAGTCTAGGAAACCACCCAAAAGCTATAGCCCAAGAGATATAGGTTACCTGAAACAAAATAAACGAAAAGTTTCTAAGCTCTCGTCTCGCTACAAGCAAGAGATCGTTAGGGAGAACAAAAACACTACAATTATTCCAGAGTCAGGCAAAACTATCCATAAGGACAAAATTAAAACCTAGTTTCTTCTTTTAAGGTTCGCTATCGGTATCGTCTCCGCAAGTGTGCAAATCCTTGATTTTTTCAATTCACAAATTGTATCACTGCACTTAGGATATGCCAAAATTCAAGATTTTTAATCTTTCCCATTTCGGATCTAACCCCAACTCCCGTTATCTGAGACTCGAGACGGATCAAATCAAGAGCCTCATCGAAAATCTGAAACCCCGTAGGACCAAGAGGTCCTTTAACTTCATAGGGACAGCTTGGAAGTGGTTAGCGGGAAATCCAGACCATGAGGATTTCGTCACTATCAAAGCGAAAATGAATTACGTATTAGACAACAACAACAAGCAAGTAATAATAAATCAGCTTTATAACGATAGAATCAATAAGATAACCAAAACTGCAAACCAAATTCAAGATATGCTCAAAAACAATACCGAATTAAATATCAATTACATTTTTGATCTACAATTCCGCCTAAAACTGATAAAAGGAGAATTGGTTAACATCAATTACGCACTTCATTGGGCCAAACTTGGCATTATAAATTCAATCATCCTTTCCAAAACAGAAATTGAACTTGCAACAGAAACTTTAAATAAAGAACTATTGCCATTCCAAACAATTGAAGAAGCTTTAGTTTTTTCGGAGATTATATACCAATGGTTCCTCTATCTTATATATTGTAAATATTCCACATACAAGAAGCGAATCATTTTAAAAATTGTTAATAAAACCTGTATGGAAATTTAATTATGTAAACGATTTGAAATATAATAATATCTTAACAAATGATGAAAAAAATATACGCCATTAAAGATCAATGTAAAGAAATTAACAGCCTATCAATATGTAATCTTCCAAATTTATTCGATATAAGTAATAGGACATGCATTCCACGACTCCTGCGAAAACCACGAATAATCAAACATCCTTGTCAACCAATAGAAAAAGAGCTAGTCCAAAACTCTTGGAAGAAAACCGATCAACCGAAGCAAGCGTGTCGCCCAAGAAACTCAAGTTTAACGACCTACCTTATTTTTAGCACCGGTTGGGGCAACCGTATCTGAAGGGGGAAGAGTTAACACAAATTTACCTGCTGACACGGGAAAATACAATATGAGTCACCAGACAGCCGCATCAGCAGAATCTCAGACATTTGCAACGTGATGCAAGTTAACACGAATTTACCTGGTTACACGGGAATGCATGAGAAAGTAAACAAATTTAGAATTTAGGAAAATGAAAGGATTACATTTTTAAGTTCAGTCAGTAATCAGCTCTCTTACAATAAATATTGTTTTTTTTAAGGAACCGCTTCCTTCATTTAATTTAACTTACAGATCAACTCCGTTATTGATGGTTGCCTTGGGAGAGTGGTCGATTTCCCAACAAAGGAGGAGCAGGTACAGGATTTTCTCTGTATATGGTATTGGAGCGAATGTCGATGGTAAATAAGGATAAAATGTTTGTAAATTTTTAATTTACCCGTTAGCTGTGGCAGCCTCATTTAAGAGTGCGCACTGTTTTGCGTCGCCAGACTCGAGCCATGACGAATATATTCGTCAATCACAGAGTATGTTGCGCGGGTAAGATATTGGATGAAAAATATGAGTTTATTTTATAAAGTTCGTTTTGGCGTTGCCGCAGGCCAAAATTAACTCTGGGTAGCTTGGGTCCGCCGGGCCTTGCTTCGTGGGTCTCGAGGACGCGTTTCGGCTGCATACAGCCATCTTCAGCTCGAGAACGAAGCAAGGCCCGGCGGACCCAAGCTACCAAGCGACCCAAGCTAGGTTATTTTATAAAATTGAAAATTTTATTACTAATACTTACTTATTTGGTTAACATAAGCATATATCACATACACATTAAACTAAAAACGCAATAAATTTATTTAAATATTATTCATATAAACGTAAGAATTTAAATTTCTACTCTGGAGTGATATTCAGCGGAACAGGGTACTATACACAATTGGACTTTACAAATCGAACACCAGTAACGGGAATCCTTCCCGATCTTACGTTTGTAGCAATGCGAACACCCTCGGGTCGGGTTGTTTTTTTTTCGATGTTCCGGGTACACAATCCGGAACATGATTCCCGCCTAATTGGCTAATGTTAAGCCTAAATGGCTGAGTTTGTGTCGATTTATTTCTTTCAATTGGATACGTCGCAAAAGTGTCTTCAATAAATTTAAGCAAAAAGTTGATACGCGATATTGTCCCATTATTTTTTATATAATATGAATGCATTCAGACACATAATGTTTAAGAATTGGAGAAATATATTTTTGTAGTACTCTTTGAGTCGTTTTCTTGCAGTGGAGTACGCTATTATAATTCCATCGCTCATATACACTCCGCCTATTTTTTTTATTATGATTAATCACTAGCTCCGGATTTTTTGTTGTTATTTTCCTTTTCTCTGTTTCTATTACGTTGTCAATATTACATTACTTACAAAATAACCACCATCTTATCTTTCCGCCGACCTCTTAAACCATCGACGCATTCGCTTTTTCTAACAGTGGTTTATATCACTTCTGAAAAAATGCCAGCCTGTTTTTCCGCATGGTTCCAAACACGTCCGTCTTAGAGCAGGCGCGCACTACGGGTTTTTTGCCGCGCGGCGGAAATGCTTTGCGGCATAAAATCGCGCCGCGGTATTGTAACATTGAGTTTTCAATTTTATTGCGCGCACTTAGCTACAAAGTCGCCGCAGCGTCGAAAAGTCTGTAACAAGTTACAACTTGTTTGCGGCGCGGCGGTTGATCGGTTTGTTGTGATACATTAGTTTATCTTTGACTGCGCGCACTACGGCGATTCGCTGGAAATTTTTACGTTATAATTATTTATTTTGTATTTTTGGAGGAACGATGTCTTCATTGAGTATTGATCGTAGTGATCAGGGTGATGATTTTAATGTTGAATTCCTTATTACTGAAGTTGAGAAAAGACCAGCTTTATATGACATTATTTCAAAAGAATACAGTGATAGAAACATCAAACAGCGATTATGGGTAGAAGTTTGCCAAAATTTGTTTCGAAGATAAACGTTCATTGACAAGAGGATGTACCCAAAATCTTTTTTTATTTTTACTAGCTCTAATTACAAGAGCAGAAATACAAGCTGCTTCTACTAAATCCATTTTAAAAATGATTTTTTATGCGTTATTAGGCCGTAGTGCGCGCGCCTGCTTATTTTTTATTATTTTTGCCGTACGTAAAAATGTCGCAGGTTTTTTCACCGCGCGGCAAAAAACTCGTAGTGCGCGCCTGCTCTTATGCATGCTTTATTTTTCCGTCAATGGTTTCCACTGTTTCCACAATCTGAAAGAATGCTGTAGCACAATACGTGCAGAAATGTTAAATTCCAGTACAGCGCTGGTCATAATCAGTATATTTTCCGGTATATATGAAAAATTCCAGATATATCCCGACTTAATATCCATTTGTGGAATATATAATGCCTGACAATTTTTTAATATATTGTCTAAAACCGTTTTGATTTTGATCACCTTTGTTCTAGGCCTTGTCTCATCGCGAAGTTGGTCATCTTCAAAGTGAAGGAATTTACACAATAATAAAAATCGATCGGCTGACATGATTTTAGAAAAAAAACGGCAAACGAATAGATTTCCTTTTTGAAAAGTAGGCTTCTTTACGATTCCCATCAAGATCAAGATCAAGTGCGCGATAAAATATCTATTTCATTGTTATTAGTCAGATACCATTACGTCAACCTTGACCGCGGCTTTAGTTAAGGGTGGCTTTGCCATTGAATTTGAAGAAAATTTGTGAAAATTGAAAACATTTTCTTTTACCTCATGTGGTATTCCAGATAGTATTTGTATCCAGCTTTTTATTCTCAATTTCGCAGTCCTCGGAGTCAGTATCTTCAGATATGCTGTGATCGGAATGAGTATCAGGTTCACTGTCTTCATCGCTGACGACCTCAGAAGACGATGAAAGTAGGATAAGGGTAATTGAAGCAAGGACCGCTGACACTTGGTAAGATATGCACTGACACACTTTTTGGGGTTTGATACAGCATAACAACAACGAGGGACCCCTACGGTTCCTTCAGCTGTCACTTGGTCTATGTACAGGGCTATAAAGAAATTTAGCTCAGTCATGGATGCACGAGGACGACGGTCTTTCCAACTGCAAGCTTTCATGGATATCTTTGAATTTTATTGACCATCAGAATTCCCGGACTGAAAGACCCAATCAAAAACTGATTTAATTTTGTTCCTTTCTGACCAAATGTTTTATATCTGTCTTGACACTAAGGAAGTTTTGGAGTACGTGTTGTGTTGATCACAGTCCTCTTGCCAGAAAGCGTTCTTGCCTTTCCCACCTGAATTAGTCAACTGTTCTTTAGGCAGCACGGTATTGGGGCATTATTCTCGTATCAGCACACGATTCTAGCTTCATACAATTGGCATTCATACCACTCGATAGCAAGATAACGCCGGGCCAATAGCTATCAAAAAGCTCAGCACCTGGTCGGCGTTACGTGTTTCTTCCATGACTGTCCATACCTAAAGGAATCTTATTATAAATCAACTTTTGACTTTTACCTTTGCCCCTTTTAGGTTAACATCTAAAAAACGTTATAATCGCACATAAATAAATTCATTATGCGAACTGATAAGCTGTTTCAATGGGTGCATACGGGGACGCATGGATTCATCTCAAACTGCTTATATTGTCTATTTGTTTGTTTTATTCCGGCATAAACTCAAAATATTTTAAACATCTTTAAATTTATGAATATATTTTGTTTTTCTCAAAATTTGCAATTTAAATAGCCAATGGCCACTGCTTTATATGCATGACGAGAATACTCATCAATCACAGTTAACTGGTTAAATCATACTTTTTCTCTTTCACTTTAATAAATAGCAAGTAGCAATTAATTTAATAACAAAGCCATTTTAGTAACAATTTTTTATATGCCGAAACAGCGAATAAATATATGAAGCACGTTATTTCTCTATAATATTCAAACGCATACTGTCGTGTACAACGAGCGACGCAAAGAACACTACTACACGCCCTCTTACCTGTCTTTCTTCACCGATAGCTAGCAAAGACCGACATTCATTGGGCGCGAAAATCAAAAATGTTCAAATCGCTATAAATTCTTAGAAAGCAAATATTTTCCATTTGTAAACACATTATTTTATATACACTTGCCAGAAAAAGTAACCCTACATCTAAGATAACAATGTTATCGTTGTATTAAAAAGGATATGTCTACTTAACTTCAATGCTTTCTTTTATAATATCATAAAATCTACACTTTTGCATGATTCATAATCCTTGCTACTATACATAATACTTAGTATGTTCCATAATACTTACTGATATGACCCTCGACTAGTTTGCCGTGGGTGATAATGGGAAGTCTGATGTGTAGATTCCCTTGCGAAAATGCGACGCGACACGACTACTCTGCTTAGCGGAACAAAAAATGAGTAAAACAAAAAGAAATTACTGCCGGATCTCTCTTTATTACCGACACGATGTGTATATTACAATCGTTTTCTTACGACTATTTTTCTTACAACTAAGCTCGTCCTTTTTCTACAATTTCATTTTCTGTAGGCGTGATGGTGGGTGGGCCGTCCATAACGAAGACGAAACTCACTGTTGTAGGTAATTACAAGGACCATAAAGGGATAAAGGTTTACAATCGGGATAAGCCGTGTATGCACATGTAGGAAATTCCTTCAAACTACACGTAACAATAGAGCTCATTATCTATTTGAGACATCATAAAAATTGTTTATTTAGGTCTTGTAAAATTATTCATGCAACTAAGTGTTACGTATAAACTACATTTGGGACTGAACATCCTGCCCCCCTTGAACTGTCTCAGTTCAAATGCAAAATTATCTACTAATTGACAGTGAGTGTTAATAACTTGTATATGTATGTTTGTATTATTCAACTGGTAGCGGACAGAGTTTTTTAACACAACGTTTGTATTCTCCGCTTGTTGTCTTCAGGGTTACGACTCGTACGATTCCATCATCTCCTGGGTGGATGGCGGTGATGCGTCCAAGTATCCATTGGAGTGGTGGCAGGTTGTCTTCCTTGATAATTACCAATTGTCCAACTCGGACATTATTCGTAGGTGCCAGATGTTTGGCACGACTGATGAGCTGGTGCAAATATTCCTTATGCCATCGAGTCCAGAAGTGTTGTTTTATCTGCTGAGCATGTTGCCATGCAGATAATCGATTGGATGGTGTTGTAGTATGGTCAACCTGTGGAAAGCTTGTCAAAGGACCACCTATAAGGAAGTGACCTGGAGTTAAGGGAAGGAGATCGTTTGAGTCTGAGGACATTGGTGATATCGGACGAGAGTTTAATATCGCTTCTATTTCGATTATGCACGTTTCAAGTTGTTCGAATGTTAATAATGTATTACCGACGGTACGCAATAAGTGGTGTTTAAATGATTTCACCGCTGCCTCCCAAATGCCACCAAAGTGTGGAGATTTTGGGGGTATAAAATGCCATGTGATTTTCTCTTGACATAGATACGACTTCAGTGCTTCCTTATGGTTATTCGAGTTAAAAATTTGATTCAATTCCTTTAATTCCCTGCAAGCACCAACGAAATTTGTGGCGTTAGCTGAATATATCGCGACAGATTTTCCTCGCCTTGAAAAAAGACGTTTAAGACTACCAAGGAATGCTTCTGTGGTGAGATCACTCACTAATTCGAGATGAACTGCCTTGCTACTCATACATATGTATACAGCTACATATGCCTTTATTTTGTTTCGATTTCTATGACGTCTTTCCTTTATAAAAACCGGACCGTAATAATCGACGCCTATTTCTAAGAATGGTCGTGTCTGTGTTACACGGTGTTTGGGTAAATTATCCATTTTGTAATCGATGATTCTTGGTTTTACGCGAAAGCAAGCAATGCAATTATGTATGATTTTTCGAGTAACATTTCGTCCGTCTAGTGGCCAATAGTTCTGTCTAACCGAATATAGTGTGGCTTGAGTGCCAGCATGTTGTAAACGAATGTGCTCTTCGCGGATAATTAGCTGAGTGATATGATGCTGTGAAGGCAATAAAATGGGATGACGTTGTTCTTCTGGTAACGCTGCATGTGAGAGTCTACCACCAACTCTTAATATGCCATTCTTGTCAAGATACGGATTTAGTGGTATTAATTTGCTCCGATCGTGAATGGAGTCACAATTCTTTAGCAAATCGATTTCTTTTGAAAATGCGGAATACTGGACAAGTTTTATAATTAGTTTTAGAGATGACTCTAATTCAACACTTGTTAATTCTTTAGTTAACCGATTGAATTTGTGTTTTGCATTATGAATAAAGCGATGTATGTATGCTATGATTCGAATTAGTTTATTCATAGAACTGTATTTTTTCGTAATGTCTTCGTTTTTCAAGGTAACTTTCATGCAAACTTTAGTGGGCTTAGGTGATTTCATTTCCGGCATTTTGCTCAATGTGAGCCTGGTTTTAGGCCATAGGGTTTTGTCATTATAAAGCCACCGAGGGCCGTATTGCCAAATATTCACCTGTACAAATTCTATAGGGGTTAGGCCACGTGAAATAAGATCGGCGGGATTATCATGGGAAGCGACGTGACACCAAATGCAAGGAGAAGTGAGTCGTTGTATTTCGGCAATCCGATTGGAAACAAAGGTTTTTAACAGGTGGGGCTGTGTATCTATCCAATGAAGAACTATCATGGAGTCTGACCATAGATATACTTTATCAAATTTTAAGGATAATGACTGTGCTACCTTTGTGTACAATCGAGCAAGGAGTAGTGCACCACATAGCTCGAGACGTGGCAATGTTATGGAGCTTACAGGAGCGACCCGGGATTTTGAACATATTAATTTTGTCTTTACATCACCTTTACTATTGGTACTTCGAATGTACATGCACGCGCCATATGCCTGTTCGCTAGCATCGCAAAACCCATGAAGTTGGAGCTCAACACTATTAGACAATAGTAAACAACAATCGAAGTGTAGTGTTTCAAGTAATGGTAGTTGGTCTTGATAAGATGACCATGAGGTATGTAAACCTAATGGAATCGATTCATCCCATGAGACACCTGCCTTCCATAACAATTGAATGATTATTTTTGCATAAGCGACAACTGGTCCTAAAAGTCCCAGGGGATCAAATAATTTAGCGATTTGAGACAGAATTGTACGCTTTGTATTAGTTTTTGATGCATTTGATAAATTTACTTTATAAAATATTTTATCCTGCTGAGAATTCCAGTGAATGCCTAAGATCTTAATTGTCGTATCAAGATCGAGGGACATATGCTTGCTTTCTGGATTTTCATGATAATTAGCTATTAAAGATGGTTCATTTGACGCCCATTTTCGAAGACAGAATCCACCCTTTTTTAACAATGTTTGTAATTCGTCACGGAGGGATTCAGCTTCTTGGTGCGTATTTGCACCCGTTAGAAGATCGTCGACATAGAAGTCACGTTTTAATATAGATGCTGCGAGGGGATGATGATCACCTTCATCTTCAGCCAATTGATGAAGAGTCCGGATGGCTAGAAATGGTGCACTAGATGTACCTTAAGTAACGGTGTCGAGTGTATAATGATTGATTGTTGATTGAAAATCATCACGATACAATATTTTTTGATATATGGCATCATCTGGATGAACGAGAATTTGCCGATACATTTTTTCTATGTCAGCAGTAAGAGCATATTGATGAGAGCGAAAACGAATAAGAATAGAAAACAAATCATTTTGGATTTTAGGTCCAACCATCAATACATCGTTTAACGAGACTCCACTGGAAGTTTTGGTGGATCCGTAAAATACTACGCGAACCTTGGTAGTAATACTTTCTTGTTTTATTACCGCATGGTGAGGGAGATAATAACCGACCTGATTGTTATTAATACAAGGCGACATGTGATTTAAGTTTCGATATTCATTTAAGAATTCTGAATAATTTGTCTTTAAATTAACGTCTTTCTTAAATCGATATTCTAATGAATGAAGACGTTTTAGTGCAATTGAATAAGATTCCGCAAGTTTATATTTATTTTCCTTGAAAGGCAATTTTACCATATAGCGCCCTTCAGAGGTGCGTTGAATATTATGAACGTAATGATTCTCGCAAGTTTGTTCTTCCAACGATAATGATGTAGTAGAAGAAATTTCTTCAAGTTCCCAAAACTTCGAGAGATTTATGTCTGGGTTATTAGATTGAACAGTAAGGTGACAATGTACTTGAGTTGTCGATAAATTATTTATTTCACCAGCAACTATCCAACCGAATTGAGTTTTTTGTAAAAGGGCATTAGGGTGATTTATTAATGAAATTTGACCTATGCATAGAAGTTTATAGAATAATTGTACTCCAATCAGAGCGTCAATATTCGAGGGTTTATAGAATTCGGGATCAGCTAAAGATATATTTTTAGGTATTTCCAAGTTCGCGAGATTAATTGACATTGATGGGATTGATGTTGTTATTCGAGGGACAATCAAAAACTCGATATTTTTTTTATAATTACTACATCTAGATTTTACCGTAGCAAATGTGGACTGGGCAATATTTGTTGAAATGTTATCAAGCCCTGTCACTGAGATATTGGTAGGTTTTCTTTCAAGATTTAAGAAATCTGCAATTGCTTCTGTAATGAAATGCGCTTGTGACCCTGCGTCTAGAAAAACACGACATAATTTCGATTGTCCTTGTTTGTTAACAATTTCGATCATAGCTGTAGCTAGAAGAGCTTCAGAAACGATATTAGCATGCAACGTAGTGATTGATTGTGTCTGATCAATGGCAGTATCTTCACTTTTGTCAAGTCTACACTCATTTTTTTTATCAAAATGTAATAGTGAATGGTGCTTTTGATTGCACGATCTACAATTTCCAGAGTTGCATTGATTAGAGCGATGGCCTGTTCGTAAGCAATTGATGCACCAAGCTGATTTTTTTGCTACTTCATAGCGCTGCGAAGGGGTTAATGCTACAAATTTGCTACATGATTTTATATAGTGATCTCCATCACAATAATTACACGAAATTTTGGATGTTGTAGCAGAGTATACTTGGCGCGATCGATTATTTGTACGCCCATTTACTGTATGTTTTTTGTAAATTGGGTTAGTTTTTAAAGTTGGTAAAGTGCCTGAGTTTTCTAATTGAGCTCTTTTTGTCAAGAATGTTTGCAGTTGACTCATAGTAGGGTGAGACATGTCATTGCTGAACTCGTCCCATTTTTCACGCGTAATTTCGTCAAACTTTTCACGTATAATTATAATTAAAATTGAGTCCCATGAATCTACAGGTTCTTTCAAAACCTTGAGAGCGCGAAGATGTTTTTGGATATTATTGAGAAGTAAGCGAACCGGGAACTTCTCGGATAATGGCGAAAGATTTAACAAGGCTTTAATATGCGCTTCACGTATGACCTTTTTGTCATCATATCTTTCTCTTAATAATTTCCACGCTTCTTCGTAATTTTCAGCAGATGACGTTAATGAGTCTATAACTTCTGCTGCTTCCCCAGATAAACATCCCTTTAGATAGTGTAGTTTATGGATTGTAGGAATACGAGTTTCATTATGAACGAGTGAGGTAAACAAGTCACAAAAACGTAACCACGCGTCATAGGAGCCACTAAACTTGGGTAGATTTATTTTCGGCAAGGTACCTCGATTATTAAAATCATGTTCATTCGAATTATTTGATTGTTTGATCCCATTACCAGAGAGCCTATTCTCATGAGATGTGGATGGGTGAATGTTATTGACGTTTCGAGAAGATAAAAGGTTCGAAGCGATTGTATGTGTTTCAAAATATTTTTCTTCGAATTCCGTTCGATAGTTAGCACATTCTTCAATATCATCACTAATAAGTTCTAATTCCAACATAATGGTTTCGAATGATTCGCGCACTTGATCAATTTCACTATACCGTTTTTCTAAGGTTGGAAAATCTCGCGATGGATCAAATCTTTGTAAAAAGTTATCGTATGATGTCAATGATCGCTTGGCATTTGCGCGTTTAATTTTTAAGATTTTAATTTGATTTTCCATTTTATTTATGTATTTTTTATTAAAATTCAAGTGAACCAGGCGATATTAAATTTGGGATGGGATAGATACAAGTTAGATAGGTGGTTCAATGACTTACTTGTAATAGTTGATGACTTCCGTCCTTAGTTGAATGTTGCGCTCGGTTTCCACTGAGACGTTGTAGTTGATTAGCCACTGATGATCTGCTCAACTTAGATGATGTATCCACTGATGACACAGGATTAGGCTTCGATGAAGATTTTTGGCTTAATCTTCGGCGATGATTTTTGCTATTATATACGCGATTGCTGCTCCTGTACAGCTCAACGAAATTGAAAAATAACGAACTTTTTGCCTATCCGGCTCGACGGACCAATGATATGACCCTCGACTAGTTTGCCGTGGGTGATAATGGGAAGTCTGATGTGTAGATTCCCTTGCGAAAATGCGACGCGACACGATTACTCTGCTTAGCGGAACAAAAAATGAGTAAAACAAAAAGAAATTACTGCCGGATCTCTCTTTATTACCGACACGATGTGTATATTACAATCGTTTTCTTACGACTATTTTTCTTACAACTAAGCTCGTCCTTTTTCTACAATTTCATTTTCTGTAGGCGTGATGGTGGGTGGGCCGTCCATAACGAAGACGAAACTCACTGTTGTGGGTAATTACAAGGACCATAAAGGGATAAAGGTTTACAATCGGGATAAGCCGTGTATGCACATGTAGGAAATTCCTTCAAAGTACACGTAACAATAGAGCTCATTATCTATTTGAGACATCATAAAAATTGTTTATTTAGGTCTTGTAAAATTATTCATGCAACTAAGTGTTACGTATAAACTACATTTGGGACTGAACACTTACTGTTTAAAAAGACTTGAAACTCAAACAAAATTAATTCATGGCAATACAAAAGACCAGGAAAAGTATCCATGTAGAACAAACCGGGGGATTCCCCGTGTTACGCAATGAAGCATGCTAATGCATATTAATGTTTTTAGGTCCGATAATAGTTCTACTTTAAGTTGCGAAAGATTTAAAAGTGAGTGCAGTATTTTTAAATTTTTTTGTGCACTAGAATACACGGTAACTCCAAAAATTAGCGAAATCTGTGCTGAGGAGACAACTGGTTCGATTATATCAAAGCCTCGTTGTGGTCGATCCTGTATACTGACTGAACGTGAAAAAAGAAACGTTTTGCAGGCAGTTAAGAAGTTTTCTCGAGTAACTGCTTCCCAAATTGTTACAAATACATAAGACTCTTTTGGCAAGGTTCTCCACGAAAATACCATACGAAAATTAATAAAGAGAGATGGATATCGCTCACGCATAGAAGCACGTAAAAAGCCATACATTTCGAAAGTGAACAGAAAGAAACGTGAGGATTTCGCAAAAAAATATATATAAACAAGCCACAAGAGTTTTGGGAACATGTCTTATTCGCTGACAGAAGCAAATTTTACGTATTTGACATTAAAGGAAGAAAGCTTGTGTGGTGCAAGAGCGGTGCTGCTCTCGAAATAAAAATCTCGTACTGACAGTGAAACATGGTGAAGGTGGTGTGATGGTCTGGCGGTGTATGACGGCAGAAGGAGTTGGCCAACTTGTGTCGATAGAATCAGCTATGGATCAATACGGTTACCTTTATATTTTGAAGGCGAATATGAAGCAAAGCGTTCAGCTGGAGGCTTGGTGACGATTTTTGTTTCCAGAAAGATACTGATCTCAAGCACGCAGCACACAATGTGAAGTTTTGATTGCTCTACAACACAAAACATGAACTGTATTCCTGCCCCAATCCCCAGACCATTGAGCATTTGTGGGACTTGTTAGAACGCGAGATCCGTCAGCACAGCATAACCTCGAAATAAACGCTGAAAACGTCATCGTCGATGAATGGGGCAAAATTAACAGGCAGGACACATCCAAGTTGGGTCACTCCATTCCAAACCGGCTTAAGGAGGTGCTTAAGCGAAAAGGTTATCAGACAAGCCCTGATATGTAATAAAATATTTGAATATTTCAAATTATTGTCATGTTCGGATACTTTTTCTGGGTCGTTTAAGGGAGGACTTTTTGTTTTTATTTTGTAAAATCTAGTTTTTAAAGGAATTCCACAAGGAAAATTTATAGAAAAGATAGTTTCATTAATGAATTAATTTTGTTTATATTTAAATATGACAGCTTTCTTTAGCATGGATTTCCTAATATGTTGCTTTCTTTTGGTGTTGAACGAGTACTTTTTCTGGCAAGTGTACATGTTTATATAATCAGAATATATTAGGTAAAATCCATGCGCAAAAATTTTATTTTTTGTCTTGACCGGTGTTATATATTGTAAACAAAGATAAATTTTAAACAAAAGAAATTCTTACAAAAAAGTACTCACGACGGATGAAACAAACAAAATATTTTATGAAATAACTTAATGGTGACTCTACGTATTTTCAGCAAGGACATGTATACCTCTGTCATTAGTAATTCTTGTTTATGATTTTTATTTTTAAGAAGGAAAAATACTTCAATTTTTTCTGTAACTAACAGTCCTAACACTAGAATATAAATTATTTCCATTAATTTAAAAAATTTATCTGTATGCTGTGGAAGGTAGGTGGGTGTGCAAGGATTGATTAATAAAAGATTGATTTCGTGGTTATTATTTAGTTTATTCAAAACTTAATTCTATGTACACTTGTGCATCTGCTACACTGTATATCTGTATATCAACTGTGCCGGCTGGCTATTTCCACTTACCGCGCTAAGCGCATGCGCCTAGTCACGTCGTTGTGTGTGTAGGTGTGCGTATTACCTTATCTCCTACACTCTCCTTAATACGTACACGTACATGCGTGGTAATTGCGTATCTCTCATTCCCATTTGGCGATCATGTCACCCGTTTGCGTATATATAACGGTAACTTCCCCGTCGTGCATGACTTCTTTAACGAAGTTAAAATAGATTCTGACATGCTTTGTCCGCTCATGGTCACCCGTCGATGATGTCAGGTGTACTGCGCCTTGGTTATCGCAGTATATCAGTCCATTTGATAAGCTTGGGAGCCCTCAGGTACATTGACTCCTCCTTTGCGTCGGTGAGTGCCTTGTATTCGACCTCCGTCGTTGACAGTGCTACTGTCCGCTGTTTTTTCACTTTCCAGCTTATGACCGCTCCTCCTAGGATGAATACGTATGTTGAGTATGATCTCGAGTCATCCTGCGTCTGCGTAGCCGATAATTTTCTCGACTTTTCCGTTATAGGTAAGTCCCAGGTCTGGCGTTCCTTTGAGGTATCTCAGCACTCTCTTCACAGCTCCCCAGTGTTCCTCCGTAGGCTTTTCATTGAATCGGCTTGAATAGGCTTTTCATTTCAAACAGCACGCTTACACTGTGCGCGATATCTGGCCTCGTGGCTACCGATAGGTACATGAGTAATCCGACTAGTTCTCTTTACTTTGGGTTCGCCGCTCGTTTATTCAGGTCTGACGATTTTCTCAATTTTGCTGATGGACTTGCCGGTGTGCGATGCGGGGTGCAGTTACTCATACCGAATTTCTCCAGTAATTCTTCCAAGTATCGCCGTTGACTTAGACACACTTGTCCTTCTTGCTGCTTGAATTCTATTCCTAATCAGTATTTGGCTTCTCCAAGATTCGTAATTTTTAGTTCTCGACTTAACCCCTGCTTGAACTCTTCTATTATCTTGGGATTATTCTACGTTACTAATGCGTCGTTCGCATATATTCCTACCATCAAAATGGCGTCACCAGTTCTCCGTGTAAATAGGTATGGATCTGATATAGTAGGTTTTAGTCCTAGTTTCTTCAATATTTTACATAATTTCTCGTACTATTTATTTCCTGACTGTTTCAGTCCGTATAGCGATTTTTGAAGTTTGCAAACTTGGTTACCCTTGAGTAGCTTTTCTAACATCTTTGCCGCTTGCTTCTGTACTTCGGAATCTCGACGCTCGCTGGGCACAATATCTTGCAGGACTTCTTTTAACATATTTGGAACTTCCATATATAATTCTTCATCAAGTTCCGCGTTTAGGTTTGCCGTTTCGACATCCATCTGATGTATTTTTACTTTCATTCCTCCAGCTAAGGCCGTCAATAATCGAATCGACTCTTGTCTTGCGACTGGAGCAAATGTCTCGTCGTAATCAAATCCTGGCCACTGCGTGAATCCTCTGGCTACGATTCTAGCCTTCCTGCGTTCGATTTTTCCGTCGGCATTGGCTTTATTTTTCAATATGACCTTAGAGCCTATCACGTTCTTGTCCTCTGGCCGTCTTCAAAATTCCCAGGTTCCGTGCTCTAGGTGTGAACGTACATCTTCGGTTAATGCACGCTTCCATTCAAAAGATTCAGCTTCACGCATTGCCTCTTCTAGGGTTACGTCAGCCATCATCGCCATTTCCTTGACGAATTCTATCTCCATGAACTCATGTTCATTTTCTCGTGCCTCGGCATACTCCGGTGATTTCTCAGATTCACTGCTGGCTTTATTTCTTGCGCGAATAACGTATACAGTAAACTCCGACGTGAAAAAAAACGTTCTTTTCCGATAATAGAACCTTTATTCCTCCGTCTCTTATGCTAGCGATACAACAACTGCCTGCTGTACGGTCGATAGCTCTTTTATTGATTCTTTCTCATGTTCAGCAATAAAGTTTGACCCAATTAAATTAGTATTATGCCTACGAGGGTCGTTTGATAAGTCCCTGGCCCAAGTAAGAAAAAAGCATTTTTTCCGGAAATTTTTTTTTTTATTTTTCTACATAATCTCCCTGCAGGTTAATACATTTGGTCCAACGTTTCTCAAGTCCTTTCATACCGTTCATAAAAAATTTTTGTCACAGTCTGCAAAAAATTGGGAAACGGCGTCTTTCACCTCTTGGTTCGATGAAAATTTTTGTCCACCGAGGTGAGTTTTCAATTTGGGGAACAAAAAAAAATCAGATGGGGCCAAGTCGGGCGAATAAGGTGAGTGGTCAACGATCTCATACCGCAAATCGTGTAATTTGGACATGGAAACCGCGCAGGTGTGGACAGGGGCGTTGTCGTGGTGGAACAAGATCTTCTTTTTCTTCAAACCAGGACGTTCCTTTTTGATTGCCTGGTCCAAACGGCCCAAAAGTTTTGCGTAATATTCCCCGTAAATGGTTTTCCTCTCTTCCAAGTAATCGATCAGAATAATCCCCTTACTATCCCAGAAAATGGTAGCCATCACTTTCCCCGCCGATTGGACCGTCTTTGCCGTCTTTGGAGCCGGTTCTCCTTTCTTAGTCCACTGCATCAACTGTCGTTTCATCTCCGGAGTATAGTGATGGACCCACGTTTCATCACCAGTAACGAAACGCCTCAAGAAATCGTCAGGATTTTTACGGTAGAGTTCTAGAGACGCCATTGAAGTCACGACTCGGGTGCGTCTCTGGTCGACTGTGAGCAGGCGCGGCACCCAACGCGCAGTTAATTTTTTCATGTCCAAATCAACTGTTAGGATGTGATACACCCGTTCAGTTGAGATGCCTATGGACTTAGCTATGTCACGCACTTTAAGTCGACGGTCACTCATAACTAAATCGTGCACTTTTTCAACGTTTTTGTCCGTCAACACACTTTTTGGCCGCCCGGAACGCTCCTCGTCAAGAACACTCGTACGCCCGCGTTTGAATTCAGCAACCCAAAATTTTACTGTTGCATATGAGGGCGAGGCTTCACCATACACGGGATCGAGTTCGACTTTTATCTCGGCCGGCGTTAAACCTTTTAAATAAAAAAATCTTATGACCGCTCGGTACTGGACGTGCTCCATCGTTGACGATTCTTAGAATGGCTGCCAAAAACAAACTGTTACCTACAGAAACCTGAAAAAATTCATGAGACCGTTCGAAAGTGCCATCTACCTAGCGACACCAAAAACTTTTTCGTGAAACCACGTTTTGTCATTTGGGCCAGGGACTTATCAAACGACCCTCGTATTAAAGAGCGATCGGCCGTTCACATTATTTTCGCAATCTGCAATGTTGCGGTTTACATTTTCATTTAACCTACTTATGTTAGATGAATGGACATTAAATATGTTTTCATTTAACCTAGTTATTGTATTAGGTGAATGAACATCGGTCACATTTGTATATGTTACTCGCGTTTGTCATCCGGAAATAATGACGTCTCGAGATTTCTCTTATGTGACAAGGCTTCTAGGTACCTCCTGTTTCGCGTTCTCGTACCGAACACAGAACGAAAGAAGTGACGAACACAGCGTATCGTTTCTTCATCTTTTCAATATTTTATATTTCACTGTAGTGTACGTTTCTACAGACTAATTTAAATTTAAAAAAATAATAATAAGGATGTTAAATTTTCTAAAGAATCAGATGAAGGAGGTTTGGGTTTTGAACTATGCATTTTGTGTGAATGTAATAATTGATTTGTTCATTCGTATCCAATTATTGATCGCGCATATGCAATGAATCGTCGATTCGTGCTTATTAGGAGAATTCTCGGCGTTGGTTGAGGGGGTATAACAATTTCTTTTGGTCTCATGGATATCGGATCAAAGTTGGAGCAACAACCATATGACATATGAATGCTGTCGAATATATAAACATTACTGTGAACACTGCTCTCAGGCTTGTGCTAAATAAAGCTTCTAAGGTTTCTTCTAATTTCTTTCTAAGACTTCTTCTAAGTAGAAAAAGATTTGGAAAAAGCTATTGGTCATATTAAAAATAATTTTCCAGTGTCTGGTGATGAATCATGGGCAAAACATGTAGTACATCTCTTCTGGGGGTAATTTCTTTGATCGTAAAGCGAACCGGTAAAATAGTATTTGTGATCCAGTTAAAATCGCAAAATCCAGTTATTGTAAACTCTGCTCTTGGTGATAATCAAAAAGAAACGCTGTAGATTTCGAAAATTTTTCCGAAGAACACAAGGAGCGTTGCGCAACTAATCATGAAGATTCAGTCGGAAAAATGGAAGTTGAAATCGAATGTTCGAAGATCCGATGACTTGCAATTATTTCGGTGATGGCGACACAAAAACGTTCAAAAATCTATTGCATTTACAGCATTTGGGTAGTGATGTTTTATTTCAAAAAAAGAGTACGTTTAACACGTTAAAAAAGAATGTTTTGTCGAGCAAAAGATGCAAAAAAGTTAACATTGCGGGAAAAAATTAACTGAAAAGATGCTTCTTTTCAAGAAAGAAAATGTACAAACTCCAAAAAAGGTTTGAAAAAGTTCAACTGAAGCTAAAGTTGATGAAAAATTTGTCAGTGTATTATGACCTAGCTATACGAGGTTTTGAGCCGGTTAAAAACTAGCACAAAGAATGTTTGACAGCATATTACCACAAAATTTCAACTAATGAAAACCCGCAACACTCTTATTGTCCTGTTGGAGAAAAGACTTGGTACAACTGGTACAAGCCAGAGGCAGCTGGCGGTAACGCTTTAAAAAATTCAAACATCCTGCACCCATTCTAGATGATGAGGAACAAGACATTTTCAAGGCTTATCGTCAAAAGATTTATGAAAGTGTTGTTTGGGCAATAACAAATAATAACGAAGGTTATACTTCTTTTATTTGGTATATGGCTCACAAATACTTTTTGTGGTCTTTAGAAGAGCAGTATGAGCAAGAGGAAGGTATTTTGTATGGTCCAGGCAACCCATATGACATTTCAAAATATATTTAAATTTTAAATAAAGGCTTATTGCAAAAAATATTGAATTTTAAGTTTAAACGCCAGTTTCTCTAAATAACCTTTTTCAAGTTGGCATCCCTGATTGAAAAAAAAAACATTATGACTTCTCTTTTTATTCAATTAAAAATTAATCTTAGAAATTTTTTTTTCAGTTTTAAGGTGCTGTGTCAAATTAAACATTTATTAAACTTCTAGCCAAGTTGTACACGTTATACCGTGGTGGCCAAATAAAACTGAACACTCTGAAAAACAGGGAAATTGGCAAGAAAACCCTATTTTTATGGGTCGTATAACCAAAATTTACCTGAGAAATCACTTGCGGGGTTAATTATCTGTCAGTTTGTTCAGGTTTCGTGACAGGGTCGGCTTCTGTCAGTCGTTTATTGTAGTTTAGCCGTTGACGAGGAAACATGGCACCAGAACTGGATAGTGAAAAAAAACTGATTATTGTTGCGTTAAGCAACGAAGGGCTGTCCACTAGGGCTATATCTAGAAGGATTGGTTGTTGCCACGCGACTGTGTCCGAAATTTAAAAAAAAAACGCGAAAGGAAGTCTCCAGCGGAAACCAGGAACAGGACTTGGCAACAAAAAGACAACCGCGAGAGATGACCGACATCTTAAAAACATAAGCTTAAGTGACCGAAAAAAAACCGCTAGGGAAGTAAACATGGACTTCCAGGAAGCGACTGGAATAATGATTAGCGACAGAACTGTCAGAAGAAGACTACAGTTATGTGGACTTTCAGCTCGGCGACCCCGAAAAAAACCAACTTTGACGGCTAAAATGAGAACAGCGAGGCTGAATTTCGCCAGATCTTATCGAAATTGGTCGGAAAATGACTGGAAGAAAGTACTCTTTACCGACGAATCAAAATGCAACCTTAACCAGTCGGATGTATTGCAGTATGTACGTCGCAGAATCGGAGAGGAACTTCATAAAGACTGTGTAGTGACTCGAAACAAGTTCCCTCAGAGTTACATGATTTGGGGTTGCATTTCCTACTTTGGTACCGGAGATTTGGTGTTTTTAGAAGGATCAATGAATGCGATCAGTTACATCAGCGTGATTAACAACCATTTGATCCCGTCGATGGATAGGCTCTTTCCAATCATTTATGACCCGATTTTTCAAGATGACTCTGCGCCATGTCATCGAGCTCGTAAGGTAAATTGTAGGTTTTCTACAAACAACAGTTCAATACAAAAGTAAAAAATAAATAAAAGCATAAAATCATTGTTTTGTTTTTGAACAGGTTAAAGAATTCGTCGCAGAAAGGAGAATTTCTACACTGGAGTGGCCAGGAAACAGTCCCAATTTGAACCCAATCGAGAATTGTTGGGCTGAATTGAAACGAAAAGTGGCGAGTAGGGGACCAAGGACCAAGGAGGAGTTCAAAAACGCCATTAAAGACGCTTGGAAGGACGACATAAGCATCGAATACTGTCAGACATTGATAAAATCCATGCCACAAAGGATTGAAGCTGTAATCAAGGCTCGCGGAGGATACACAAAGTATAAGTTTTAGTAATGAATTAAAGAATATTGTTCCTACCTACCTACAAGTAGCTTCCCATACAAATTCCCTATTAAGAATCCAAAATAGTTCATAATTTGCAATTCAACTAATTTCGTTGTGAAAATAATCATTTTGCTGATACGTAAAAGTGGCTGTACCTTCAAAAAAATAAATTTTTTGTTTATGTGTTTCATACATTTTGAGTATAACACTACAATTAAAGAAGTAAACACCAGTTCGTTTTATTTATCATTGAAGATCATTATGTAGAGGCGATATGTGGTGATATGCTAAGGTGTTCAGTTTTATTTGGCCACCACGGTAGTTTGTAGATTTTTGGGAAAAATAATAAAGACAAACATAAAGTGCTTTATAACACACAAAATATTTATTTATTGACAATAAAATATAGAAAAAATTTCTAAAATTCACACATACAATACTGCACTTAAGAAACGGCTAATATATTCAATATATACACAAACCATGTATAAAAATGGCGTTGTCATTCAATAACAAACTGACTTAACTTCAATGAAATCACACAGAATGTACACGTTAGAGGCATTTGCCTACTTTTTCCTTTGGAAGAGATTGCTTAGCCTTCGCTTAGGTGGAGTATTCTGAAATAATAAAATTGCAATGTCAAATATACACATATACACATATGTTATGTAGAGACAATTACTCTCTAGGGGGATACAGATCGATATTTTGGGTTATGAAATGAAAGATCTACGTTTGCTTTGGAAAAAATATATTTTACAAAATATTAAATAACAAATATGAGTATGTAAATGATTCAGAAATATTCTTATGAGAAAAATATAATATATACGAAATTGTGAGTAATTTTGGCACATTAAAATGCATTTCTTTTTGGCACATGAAAATGAATTCTCAGCAAACGATAATGAAATATAAAACTTTACTTAATATGAAGGATTGCTTTCTGTGGGAATGGTTATTTACTTCGACGCAGCAATACCAATGAATATGTTAAAAATCAAAACAACAAATGAGACTATGAGAATAGATTTAACACAAAAATCTAGCTTATGCCAATTGCGAATTATATGAAAAACAGTAATTTTTCTATTGGGTTCTCTGGACGCCTTTTCTATCATTGTTGTATTAACATGCGGAATTTTACGATTTTTTATCACACTACCCGAGTACAGAGTCTTCAATGAAGTCTGCCGTGACGAAGAGGCAGGCGTTAAGTTTATTTCGCTGACTTCGAAAGGGGCATTGGACCCTTTTATTTGTAATAAACGTTCAAACATATGAGAATCCCCATTGAGTGTGTTATTTTCGATTGAATCCCGTGTAGACCAAAGGGCTGTTTCTACATTATTATTATTATTATTATATTCAGCAATCGACTCCCTTACGTTTGACGCAGGCGGATTTATACTACTCAAACGATCTAGAATTGATTTACGAATCTTAATCAAGTTTTCGCTACACAAGGATTTTCGGCATTTATTAAAATGTAACGACCGTTGATATTTCGCCTTGCTACGTACATTTTCGCGTAGCGTGGTATTATGCGATGATTGTTTCCTTTTGGCAAACATATTATTGCGCAACACGAGCGACGTTCTACGTTCGTTTCGTTTATGAATGGATACTTTTTGCACAGTTTCAACGAACACAGCGTCTTCTTTTTCGGCAACGTAAGGTGAATTGGAGTCAGAAGTTGTACAACTATCGGTTGAAGACAACTTGCATTGCCGCCATTTTGTGAATCGATCAGCTCCCACATTCTTTTTAGTATCATTTAATGAAATTTTAACATCTTTATTATTGTTTTCTAAATCTATTTCACCACCAGCTATACCACCCGACATTAGTTGCTCTAATTGTCGACGTTGGTCGTAGTAAACTTTACTCTTCCGTGGCGTTGATGTAAATTGCTCATTCAATGTCCGCACCACGGATTTTTTACGTTTTCGTGGCAGCGCATTGCGATCCAGTAAGATTGATAATAGCTAATGAAAATATGTTATAAATGTAATTACATGTATTTACAAATAAAATTTAAATGTGTTTACAAATAATTTGTAAATTACTGAGAAACGTAAAATGCTTTATAATTGTTTGTCACTAGTCGCAAACGAATATGTGATATGTAATGTAATATGATTTAGTCTTAGATATACTGGAAATCATTGGGCTATAGAAAATAATCTAGATCACTTCCAGTATGATTTGCCTTATACATTACATTTTGCAAACTGGTTACGATAGAAATTTATTTGTTTGCGAATAAATTTACTACATGATATACAATGAATACGTATTTATGACGCGATCATACAGTTAAAAAAAAATTCAGCATTGAGGGCCAATTACTGAATGCAAATGTTTCATACAGAATAAAGCGGTGATTTTCAATTTATTATTTGGTTTATCAAACTGCAAAATATTAAAAACAAAAAAAAAACATTGTTGACTATTAAAAATCTCCGACCATCTGCGAATATATTCATAAGAAAGGAGCGTTTCATCATTAAATCGGTTAAAATAATGGCAAAGGGGACAAAAACACGATAACTGTTACGCTTCCTGCTAAGGAACGAGGGACGATAGTTTAGTTTAAGGGGAGAAAAAGGTAGAGAAGCTGCATCGTGAGAGTAGAGAGGAAGAATTCTGGTTTTTTGGCAAAAAGAGTGGACATCACTCCCAAACAGGTGGACTTCGCACTTAATTAGGGCCGTACCCTGAATACTAGCAAACGCAATTTCTGAGCGAACGCGAATGTTATTCCCGGAAACAGGCTCGGGCACCTTTTTCATACCAAATGTGGTCGAAATAAGTTTTCATTTTGGAGAGAAAATACGCGAATTCTCTTCAGATCATTTGGAAAAAAGGAACTGTGTCTCGCACGACGCTCGAAAAGTTTTCTTGTTGAGCGTGGTCTTTTAGACCACTCTCTTAGACCACTCTTTTAGACCGTCTCCAAAGAAGACCATTAACTAAGCATCCGAGAACACAGAAGAATATAAGAGAATTATCATGACACAAAATATATTATTATCAAAATTATTTATTTTCAAAATATTGCATTTTTATTTTATTTTATTTTATTTTTTTATTTTTATTTTTAAATTGGTCGTTTTGACCTTCAGTGACGCAACCAATAGTTCCTGCTTCTTACGTACAAAGGATGAATGATAAACGAATACCTGTAGAGGTATTCTTAGGAATGGTTGAGAAAGGCAAGTGATAATATCCAAGAGCCACTGGTCATACTTAATCAACGATAGTTAATCCGAGACCTACGTGATATATCAATGGGAAGTTTCTTTTTTACATACTCTATCATCTTAAACAGCGGTTGGACATGTACATTTTCTTGCTTGAGGATCTCCTTTATAATAAAGTCAGTCCGCTGATCGTTTGTTCGAACTTGCGATATTACCGACTAGTTTTGCTGGGATGCTAGAACAACTATAATTTGGTAACATGTGTACCGATCAACACTCTCGTTTAGTAGGCATTGATGTTGAACGCCCAGTATTTCTTCATGACTTGTTTGTGCAGCTTGTGAGTAGACGCTGTGAGCAGATGGTCACTGGACGATCCGGCAGGGGTTAAAGTACATCAAATCTTAAAATCGTATTATGTTTCAATAATATGCTTCTATGATTCTCACACATTTTACTTTGTTTCCATTTTAGTGAATAGGGATTATAATGGATCGATACCATTCCTAGGCTAGGACATCTGCGTCTGATACCAGATATATTGGAACAGATAAAAGATGGTGTTTAGAGCACTGTTACTACCATATTTTATTACTTCTATAAGAATCTGAATAAGAATTGGCGGCATTTTATTATTCAGGCTTTTTGTGGCGGAATTTAATATACAAAGGAAAATTACAGAAAACTTTAGTGGTGTTAAGGTGTTTGACCTTAACATTTACAGGACATTTCCAGAGATGATTTTGACCCTATCGACGACAATGTGCTCCAAGGAGACTCGTATCCACGCTAATCTGATGTTATTACAAAGTATGTTCTCATCAATGATCTTAAGTTTCTTCTACTTGGAGATTCTCAGATTTTAATCTTCACTTTGATATTTCTATTGACATAGATCTGACTGGGATATCCCTAAAAAAAGATGGCTGATTGTAGATACAGTGAGATTCAAATTTCTTTAACTTAATATATTCTTATGTTATTATATGATATATATGTTATGTTATAACCATTCAGAAAATCATCAATATTCCTCATTAAGAAACCTGAACCCTAGGCAAGCAAAGAAAATAGGTGAGGCAGTCTCTCCGTGTGTTATGTTGAAAAAATCGGATTTTCTCTTTTGGTATAAATTTATTTCCAACCCTGTGTAGAAAGTGCTCCTAAAATTATTTTCAAATATTCGAAGTTGTTGGAAAGTTACAGCCGAATAATGGTGAGTAAATTGATCATACTTTAGACCATATTTCAATTCCTTAGCATTTTATTTAAAACGATGTTTTCTAACTGGTTTCCACGATACCTGAAGACTACAAACTTTGAAATTCCATTGATAAAATAAGCACATATAACGCAATCGATTAAACTAGAATAATGCAAAAAATCCGACCGGTGATGAAAATTTTAGTTGGAAAAAATTTCAAATTATTGTTGGAATATAAATAAATAAGTGATTTTTAAGAATAAAACTTCAAACACCTAATTTTAAATTTGTCGGGTATGTTTCATTCACTATTGCGAACATTTGCGAAGAGCAAACAGGTCGCGCACCTGTATAGTTTTAAACAATACAGAAAACACGGACAACACCACTTCACCCCCAGTCCGATGGAATGGTTGAACGGTTCAATGACACGCTAAATAAACATTTGGCCAAGATGGTTGGTGAAAATCAGAGAGATTGGGATCAACGCATTCCATTATTTTTGATGGCGTACCGAACTGCAGAACATGCATCAACAGGAGAAGCCCCAGCAAAAGTCATCTTTGGAGAAATGATTCGTATACCAGCTGATGTAAAGTTTGAGACACCCCCTGAACAGCCCCAACCCATTTCGGAGTATACAAGCGACTTAAGGCAACGGCTGAATCAGATAGACCAATTAGTGCGGAAGCAAATAGAGTCAACCACTGATCGCATTAAGACCAGATATGACTTAATGGCAAACTCATCCGGATTCCAGCCGGACGACTTTGTGTGGCTATATAACCCACGGCGTCAGAAAGGCAGATCTCCGAAGCTACAGCGAAATTGGGAAGGACCCTATAGAATCATCAAACGAATCAACGATGTGGTATACCGGATACAGGAACACCAGAAACACAGGGCAAAAAAGAAAATTGTGCACCTGGACCGCCTTGCCCCATTTCATCAGCAGGAAGACGCGGAGATAGCTGATGTGACATTTTTTCGGGGCGAAAAAGATATAAGGCGGGGATAGTGTGACATGTTCGAATAATGTCACGCGCCACTGTAGTCGTCTTAAAGAAAGAAAAGTCGTAAACAAGTTTCAATTACCAATACATCGATAATTCTCGAAGGCATAACATAAGCATATTGCGTGCATTGAGTACAACAAATACGTGTGTAGGTTACTCAGCGCGTAAACTCGAGAACAATCCACATGGAAGATTCTGAGTTGATTGGTAGATGTATAAAATCAACTACAGCGAGCGGCGAAGTGAGTCTTGTGAATTAAGTGGAGAAGCGAGCGACAGTGCGCGTTGAAAGTAGTGCGGTAATCGAAAAGTGTTCGTATACGAATAAAATCGTATACGAATTTTAAATAGCGAGTAAAAGTGATAAATCATAAAAGTGAATAAGTGAAATCGTGATTAAGTAAAAATAATTGTAAAGTGTTGGTGATTTGTAAGAATAAACATTTCAAACAATTTCAAACATCTAATTTTAAATTAGTCGAGTGTGTTTCATTCACTATTGCGAACATTTGCGAAGAGCAAACAGGTCGCGCACCTGGCAATATATATAGCGCAAGTGAAATTTTTACACTTTCCGACAAAAACAAAATCTAAGGAAACCGAAAAATACGGTCTATCACACGAAGTTGCTGCCTTAAGGCAGTGCCAAACGCTATCCAAAAGCAATAGCAGTAAACATTGCAAAAAATATTGTGACGTGTTCAGGTCACGCGAACTGTAGTCGGCGTAAACAAAAAGTCGTAAACATGTTTACGACTATCTGCTACCAACACATCGATTGTTCTCGTGTGCGCAAGCATAAACGCGTCACGCGCATCAAGTACAACAGATCCCGGTGCAAGCGACTCGACGCGTACACGCGAGAACAATCTGTATGGAAGGTTCTGGGATGGTTGGTAGTGGTATATAAGCGACTACAGCGAACGACGAGACAAGCAGTTGTGAATGAAAAACGCGAGAGTACGCGACAGTGCGCGCCGGAAAAAACTCGAAATAAGAAAAGTGAGAAAAGTGTTAAATAAGTGAATTAGTGTTTAATTATATTGGATAAGTGTTAATTAATTAATTTAATTCATTAAAGTGATTAGTGATTTTAGTAAATTAATCATAAAGTGTAGAAGAAACTTAATTAAATTTTAAGAATTAATTTTAAAATAGTTCGCGAGTGTTTTATTTCACTATTAGCAACATTTACGAATAGCAAACAGGTCGCGCACCTGCTCAACGCGCAACACTGGTGTCAGAAGTGGGATTATTCGTGCAATAGTGAAGTGAAAAATAACTCAAACACTTAAAAAAAAAAAAATCGTGAACTATAGTGAACACTTTTGAACATTTGAAGTAAACTTGTAAGAAAAATGCCGCGTAAAATCAACGCTCTCACTTTGCGGGAACTAAAGGAGGAGTTGGAAAAGCGGAAAATTTCCACCGAAGGAAGCAAGGCTAGATTAATCACCCGGTTAAACGAAGCGCTGGTAGCGGAAGGAATGGATCCAGAGTCCTTTGAGTTTCCCGATGCTGAAAGTTGCACTGGAGGCGAGGAGGAAGAACAAATTCTGAGTGCGCAAGGGTTGATGCGAATGTTGATGGTAATGCAAAAGCAATCAACCGAGTTGAACGAGAAGCTCGACCGGCAGTCAACTGAGTTAAAAGAAAAGTTCGACCGGCAGTCAACTGACTTAAATGAGAAGCTCGACCGGCAGTCAACAGCGTTCAACAAGCAATCAGCTGAATTAAGAGCTGATTTAGGTGAACTAAGCCGAAAGCTTAACCATCAAATTGAAGGTTTCCAAGAAAGGATGGACAAAGTGGAAGAAAGGATGAGCAAAGTGGAGACGGTTCGGGAAGAGATTGAAAGAATAAAAGAAGACTTAAAACAAGGGAAAATAACGATAGCGAGTAGCCCGGCCCCGAAAGTGAGCAACCCGATCCCGATATTGAGTAACCCAAGCCCGATAATGACCAGCCCAAGTCTAATAGCGAGTAACCCAAGCCCGATAACGAATACAGCCAGTATCTCAACAAGGAGTGTAAAAGCGCCAACTTTCGATGGACAAATGGCTTGGAGCATTTACAAAACCCAGTTTGAAGCTGCCGCTCAAGCAAATCACTGGAATGGCCAGGAGCGAGCGACAGCCTTAATTCTTGCTCTGAGAGGCCCAGCTGCGGAAATACTCCAAACTGTCCCTGCCGAGCTGCAGTCAAGCTCCGTCGCCATCATGAACGCACTGGACATGAGGTATGGAGATAATCACCTGAAGCAGATCTACAGGTCGCAGCTGCGCAACCGGATGCAGAAACCAGGTGAAACTCTACAGCAGTTGGCTCAGGATACTGAAAGGCTTGCCCTTTTGGCTTACCCCGCATACAACCAATATATTCGGGATGATGTGGCAGCAGAAGCATTTATTAGTGCGTTGCAGGACAGGGAAATGCAACAAGCTGTACGCCTAGCCGAAAAGTGCTCAGTAAAGGACGCACTGGCATATTGTTTGAACTTCGAAGCTGCCAAAACAGCCATTCGTAACACAGTCAGGATCCGGCAGGTTACAACAGAAGGATGCAGATGTGAACGTGTGGGCACGAACAATAGATCGAAGGTGTATGTTTCACCTAGATGTTGGATTTGTGGTGAACAAGGGCACCTGCAGTGGGGCTGCAAACAGCGAAAAACATCAAGCCATTGCCAAAGCTGTGCCACTAGATGGAGACGCCGACCAGAGCCAGAGCCTGAAAATAAGGCCCCTCTAAGTGAAGGGTCAGGGAAACGAACTAAAGCCAACTTCGTGGAACAAGGGTTGGTTACAAGGATGGAAACACCACAGAAATATGACCACGAAACCGTCCATCGAAAAGGAGGAGTGCATGGGAATGCCGACGCTTTATCCCGTCGCCCATGTCCAGCAGCTTGTAAACACTGCCGACGATCTGAGGGAAAAGAACAAGGCGTAGATCTGCGTGTAGTCACAACAGAAGTCGACGAGGGTTGGACGCAGCACGCACTGCGGGACGCTCAGCTAGCAGATGATGATGTTGGACCATTGTTGGTATGGAAGGAGACAACTGGACGTCCTGAGTGGAAGGACATATCAGCACGCGGCACGGTGTTGAAAAGTTATTGGGCTCAATGGAACTCCCTTGAGGTCGAAGATGGAGTTTTGAAACGGAAATGGGAAACGGCAGATGGCACTTCACATAGGATGCAAATTGTTCTTCCCAAGAGTCGGGTCAAAGGAGTAATGAAGGAGATGCATGAAGGCACATCGGGAGGTCACCTTGGAGTAAACAAAACCCTGGCAAAGGTGCGGGAAAGGTTCTATTGGCTTCACGCTCGAGAGGATGTTCTTGACTGGTGTCGAAAATGCACAATATGTGCTTCCGTCAAAGGCCCAAGTCGAAGAACGCGAGGACGAATGCAGACCTATAACGTGGGGGTACCATTCGAAAGAATAGCTGTGGACATCGCAGGACCCTTTCCCGAGTCCGACTGGGGAAATCGGTATTTACTAGTTGTAGCTGATTACTTCAGCAAGTGGCCAGAAGTCTACCCAATTCCTAACCAGGAAGCAACTACTGTAGCGGAACAAATCGTTTCTCAGTGGGTTAGTAGATATGGCGTACCCCATGAACTACATTCAGACCAAGGCAGAAACTTCGAGTCACAAGTTTTTGCTGAAATGTGTGAACTGCTGGGTATACGGAAAACACGGACAACGCCACTTCACCCTCAGTCCGATGGAATGGTCGAACGGTTCAATGACACGCTTAATAAACATTTGGCCAAGATGGTGGATGAAAACCAGAGAGATTGGGATCGACGCATTCCATTATTTTTGATGGCATACCGAACTGCGGAACATGCATCGACTGGAGAAGCACCCGCAAAAGTCATCTTTGGAAAAATGATTCGTCTACCAGCTGATGTGAAGTTTGGGACACCCCCTGAGAAGCCCCAACCTATTTCGGAGTACACAAGCGACTTAAGGCAACGGCTGAGTCAGATACACCAATTAGTGCGGAAACAAATAGAGTCAGCCACTGATCGCATGAAGACCAGATATGACTTAATGGCAAACTCATCTGGTTTCCAGACGGACGATTTGGTTTGGCTATATAACCCCCGGCGTCGTAAAGGCAGATCTCCGAAGCTACAGCCGAATTGGGAAGGACCCTATAGAATCGTCAAACGGATCAACGATGTGGTATACCGGATACAAGAACACCAGAAACCTAGGGCAAAAATGAAAATTGTGCATCTGGACCGCCTTGCCCCATATTATCAGCAGGAAGACGCGGAGATGGTTAATGTCACACTTTTTCGGGGCGAAAAAGATTTAAGGCGGGGATAGTGTGACGTGTTCAGGTCACGCGAACTGTAGTCGGCGTAAACAAAAAGTCGTAAACATGTTTACGACTATCTGCTACCAACACATCGATTGTTCTCGTGTGCGCAAGCATAAACGCGTCACGCGCATCAAGTACAACAGATCCCGGTGCAAGCGACTCGACGCGTACACGCGAGAACAATCTGTATGGAAGGTTCTGGGATGGTTGGTAGTGGTATATAAGCGACTACAGCGAACGACGAGACAAGCAGTTGTGAATGAAAAACGCGAGAGTACGCGACAGTGCGCGCCGGAAAAAACTCGAAATAAGAAAAGTGAGAAAAGTGTTAAATAAGTGAATTAGTGTTTAATTATATTGGATAAGTGTTAATTAATTAATTTAATTCATTAAAGTGATTAGTGATTTTAGTAAATTAATCATAAAGTGTAGAAGAAACTTAATTAAATTTTAAGAATTAATTTTAAAATAGTTCGCGAGTGTTTTATTTCACTATTAGCAACATTTGCGAATAGCAAACAGGTCGCGCACCTGCTCAACGCGCAACAATATTAAAAGTAATTCAGAAAAGTGAATATGTCCCTGTAAGTTTGTGAAAGGCAAATAGAAATTCGTATTGGACAATGAACTGGAACCGGAGAAAATTTGCAAATAAATATAACAAGTGTGGAACTGATTTCTGGAGAACTATTTTCGAATGTAATTTCTGATTTTCTAACCTAAAATGTCCAAAATATGGCGAACTAAAAATTTGGAATGCACGGAAAAACTCATCTACAGTGTAGCCGGGAGTATGGCGGCGGCAGTAGTTCGGAGTCTTGTGTTCATTGTGAAATGAACAAGGAAAAGTAACTCGTTATTCGGCATTAAAACTCGGCTTTCGGTGTTACGAAATTGAAGCAACCACAAGTTATGGTTAACCACACATAAATACGCTGCTCTGTAAGGGTGATGGATCGCGGGCAAACTGTAGCAAGAAACGCTTCGACTTCCTACTGGAAGATCTGTTAGCGGGCTTAAAAGGCAATGAGAGAACGAAAGCGAAACCAATGCAATCTCTTACCGGGTGCGTTCGTGAAGAAAATCGTAAACGAGAAAAGGTCCAATCAGCACATGTTCTAGCTATAGAAAACAACCGGAGCCGTCGAAAATATTCCATCAAGTTAATGAAAGTAAATATAACTAAAGAGAGATATTTACCAAAAATACGAATATAACCAAAATACGGTTACTCATAAAATATTAAAACTGTTTGTACACCAATTTTTGCAAATCGGAACTTATATTATGCATGAAGCGTCGATAACCGGCAAATACTTCAAGAATTGAAGCCAAATGAAATTGTTCGGGGAAATATTTCGGAGTAACTCTGGATAGGAAATACAGGAAAATTAGCTTGTATTTAATATTATTTTGTTTCTGTTGTTTCAAAGAAAAAGGCTATTTTATCTTGGTTTTTGTCATACATATTTCTCGCTTCCTCAGTGTAAATTGTTTTCTAAAATGATTAGGCCCTTTCATGGATTTCTATTGCTCTAAATTTCTCTTGGTTACTTATTTTTAACGTATCTACCTGTGTTTCTTAATCTTACTGTATTTTGTGTTGTTTGATTATATTTGTACAAGGGTAATAACTTCTGTTAATAATATATTCTATTAACAATAATATATTCTATTCTAACTAGTTCTATTAGAGTGAAGATGTCTTATTATATTCTTTAAATATTTCTTGTAGGCTGGAGTATCCGTCTCCTAGGTGTTCACTAAGCCTTATTCCTGTTCGCTGCCTCATGATCCATGTTTCTAATGCGCGACATGACATGACATCTGCCTGTTCAATTCGTCTCCTTCGCAACTGTGTTTAGCTGCCGGTGACCTCACATTAATTGTGTTTCCTTGTGTCATGCTTTCGCTTGTTTTGTTTGTTTCCCGTACTTATTTAGGCGGTTCGTCACGTTATGCATTGAGTACGCATTAGGTATGTATGCATTGGTAGAAACTTTTCACTATTTACTCAGTAGATGCCACTCTCCTCTTCCTTTTTATTTTCGTCTTTTGCAATGCCTCGTATAGTTTTGAGCCGGAGCTGTATGCTGCTTAAAACGCACAGGGTATTGACTTACTTCAATATTCTGTTTAGATTATATTTGTTTATATTTGTATATTTGTTTAGTCAGTTTAAAATTTGTGACTGGTGTCTTTGAAGTTCGTTGTGTTTTCTTTTTATTTGTTTATGCAATGTCGTGAAGCTGTGTCGTTTTTCTTCCATGCGATTTTCTAAACCATATTGACGATTATCTATTATTCGTAGCAGGTCTCCGTCACACTGCCAAAAATATAGCTCTCTTCCTCTTCCCACTATCCTAACTCAAAGGTACTGATAGCATCCTGTAAATTCATGCTAGGCAAAGCAGAATGATTTTTCAATGAATTGTGCGAGAATTGATTTACCCGACACCGTTCTCTGGGATTTTGTCGATTTGCGATGAATGCCTATCTCCAGAATACCGTTGCGTATCAATACCTTGCATCATTACATTACTACTTTTTCATTTTAAAGCATATGTTGCTTTGAATGGTGTTCAATTTTTCCAGGAGGGTTTCTAGTTCTTGCCTTTAATTAAGGCGAAAATTGTCATCGACGTATTTGACCTATAATGTTGGCATTATCGCTCGTTTTCCATATTTTCTTCTAGCCGTTTTATGAATAAATCACATAGGAATGGTCTTAGAGGGATGCAAATAATGCTCAATCTGATGTCCCTATATGCACACATTCAAAGAGAGGCATTAATAGCTTCCAGCAAATTAAAACTCCAACCTCGCATAACCAACCACTCACCTACGGGTACTCATACTCTATACAAGTACACACAGAACCACATAAAACCGGGTACTCCTCCTATCTTTATGATGATAGAGCTTGCTTTCGCTACTGATGCAGATTCTTGAAAATTCGTGATGCTTGGAGTGAATACTTTTAACATGAAGGTTGGAACTATAGTTTTTCAATCGAACGTAACAAATATACTTATTTTCAAAGTACAACAACAAAGTGAATTCAAGGTTTCTATGTGAGTAACTTGAATAAGGGCCGAGTCTAAGGAAGATTTTGAAAACAATACGCCGAAACAGCGTCCATTGCTTGGAAATTTGTAAGTGTAACGATTGATGAGTCAGACTTTCCGGCGCAGCCACTGCTGATTGCAGTTGTGGACAGAGATAATGTTTGCAGACCGAATGTCAGTCGCCCACACAGAGTCTGACACAGGTGATATGCAAATACGCAGGATAATAGCTGTCGAATAGAATTTGGAAAAACTTTAACCTACAGATACTACTTATCGGCAAAGCACGCTGAGATTGTTCGTGTTTCGTATCATAAACCCGCTAGAGCATTGAATCCGGGCGCATATCACTACAGCTTTTTTGTTCTCCAACTTTTCAAAGCAGACAATAAACAAAACGGCACACTTAAATTTTAAATTCGTTATGAAACCCCGTCGCATAAGGCGTCATACTGCTTGAGGCACTCACACTTAGGACCCCCAAAAGTCGTCAGGACCTACTTTTTAAACGAAAAAAAAACACGATACAAGGTCCTTCTTGTCATAGAATCTAATAAAATTTAAACGAATACAATCAAATGAAATGTGATCGTGATCTCAGTGATCTTAGACTCCTGATGATGGGTCCACAACCCTTTTTGATTTTTCTAAGGCGCATAGGCTTTCTCTCATTTAGCGTCAGGCTTATCCCAATTCAACCGCTAATTCATGCATATTCCGGCTTCTTGTTGGTATTCAGTTGGAAATATGGTTTAGATTAAAGACTTTGTCAAAATGACTACTTGCACCAACTTGTTTGTGAAAAACTCAGAACAGCAAACAGAATGTCAACTTTGCCGGCCAAGGAGACCATTGTCACGTCACATGTTCACGAAAGTAGCGGATTAGATAGACGGATTCTTGGGCTTATCGATGGGTTACGAAACTTCAAATTTCAAAGTTTTATGTTTAATGTGAGTAGAAAAACATTGGGAAATCGTTAGCTATGCGTTACTTGTAAAATCGATTCAATTTTTAGGGTGAAAGCTGGTTTAAATAGTCTTATTCAATTTTTAACTAAGTTTGTTGTATCTAAACAATAAGAGAGGTTATTCTTGTACACTTGAATTTTTCCTTACTTTATTATATTTAGAGCAGACTTTCTTATGATACTATTAGTAACGTTTGCAATGGGAAATAACTTTCATGCAAAATAGAAATGCATAAAATTTTAATATTCATTTATCACATAAAAAAATTTGTTACCTACCTCGTCTCTTAACTTCGACGATGAAAACATATTGCGGAACTTCGATGGCGTAGCCTTCTTTGAATTTGTCACACTTATATCGTTACTTTCCTTCAGTATTTCCCTAGGAGGATCACCCGACCCGCCACCACCGAACGAAAGACGGCCGCCATTTTTACTGGGCGTTGGCGGGCCCGGTTTTTTATACGACGTAGTCCCAGACATTTTCTTGCGCTGGCCAGCATGCAACAACGAACTAAGACTATCGTCAAGATTTATTGGCACGTCCTACCAATAAAAAATTTACTTATAGATACACACCGTTACAAATAACTCAGAAATGAAGTAACGTACCTTAATATCTTCTTCACGAAGATGATGATCTGGATACTGAGCAATGTAAGTACTCCTTAAATGAGGGGGTGCTAGTGAATTGCGATAGTGTAGTTCATTAACGCTAAAATTTCATCAAAAATTTAATTTGGGGTTAACAATAGAAATCTATGTTCGTTTACCTGACAGAATCTCTTCCAAAAGGTGACATTCTTCCACTTTTCAAATCGGCAAGGTATGTATTGTTAAATAATTCACCTTCCTCGTCTTCCATACGTAAATTTGAACCGATTATCTGCGAAGCGAACTGGCTCTGACGATGTAATGTGGACGTTGGAATTGACTCTAGATCTTTCAGTCTAGTCTCCATGAATATGTTTTGCTTTTGAAGCTCTAAAATTGATTCGTTCTGATTGAAAACGTGTTTGGCCAATTTTTGAACGTGCGCTTCATATTTCTTATTCTACAATTAGATTAGTATTAACTTTTATTCAATTCAAAGTAGTAGCTTATCGTTAATTACCTGTATTGAAAGTTCTTCAACCTGCGTCTTGTATTCGTTTATTTCACGTTCATGTTTGTTTTTAATTTTTGTAACTTCTTCATTATACAGTGTTTTCTGTTTTGTTTTTTATTGAAAAAAATGGTAGATTAAGTCTCTATATTTATAAATCTTAAGAGTGTGGGTGAATGAAAGATCAATGAAATCTACTTTAGCAAAATTGAATTTCATGATTCCTTTACGTGATGGATTTGTAACACTTAATTCTACCTTTATCTCATTTCTCTGATTTATGCTTTTGCGTGTATCAAAACAAAGTCAAACGCGATCAAAAATATTATTAGGTCAATTTATTGCACATTATACATCACTCAATAGAAAATACATACATATACGTAATGACAATTTCATTAAATCACACATTTCTCATATCCTTACATATATTTTATGCCTCTCAAAAGACTGGCGGAACAGTTCTTCTTACAACTATCTCTAAATTATTCTTACTAATCGTATACTTTACGAAAATTGCGAGGAGTAAATTAAAAACGACGATAGCAAATGGATATTTTATCATCGGTAGCCATCGTTTTTTCCAACTCCGTATTGGCCCTGGTCGAAAACAATCAGTTCGAACTCCTGATCGTGTAAGTAGAACGGTAGTAGTATAGGAAGCGTCAGTGTGAGGATTTGAGAGGGTTGTTCTTGATAGGGCTAAATTTTCGAATGACGTCTTTAAAGAGAAAAGTTTAACAACATTTTTGCAATGTTAGCTTTGAAAATCAGTTAAGGAATGAAAAAGTAAATAATTCTAACTAGGCAAAGCATAATTGCTATGAAAATATGTGTAGAATGTTTTAATGTGTATGAAGGTCATGCATATAATGCCAGCGAAATAATTAAAGGTTTTAAGAAATGTAA
Source organism: Stratiomys singularior (assembly GCA_954870665.1). Lineage (NCBI taxonomy): Eukaryota > Metazoa > Arthropoda > Insecta > Diptera > Stratiomyidae > Stratiomys > Stratiomys singularior. The sequence goes on along the minus strand of OX940877.1, from coordinate 107,798,508 downwards.
AATGAAATTAATCGTAGTTTGAAACTGATTAACTTGTAATATTTGAAATTAACTTTTCCCCACGCAGTTGTGGTCTAGTTTCAACAAAAAGAATTAACCCATGCTTGCCCCAAAATTGAGAATTGAGGTAAAGCAACCGAAAAAAGCGAATGCGAAACTGGAAAGCATAACCGCAAAAAACTTAATGGCTAGAGTATATGCCATCCATGAAGCCTTGGTCAAGATCCCTCAGCTCCAAATAATTTAATTAAAGAGACCCTACATTGGACTGGTAGCATTAAACCAGAGCATTATAAAGTAAAATTCATCTTGGAGGACAAAGAACACTTATAAAACAGTGACACTGGAGATAATAGAAAATAAAGAGCTTTATAACATACTTGACTCTAGATCTTTCAATCTATCTTTTGTATACACTGGACAACGAATGCAACTTAAATTTTGATTCGGCAGTCAGTGCAATAATCAATTAAAAACGACTATAAATTACCAATTAAAAACGAAAAATTTAAGTTAGGTGAAGAGCAAGCAAAAGTCTGCGAACCGATTAAATATTTTTCAACAAATCTTGAGAACCCAGACTAAAGGCTGCAATTTTAAAACATGTGTAAATAAATTCTCATTGGCTCTGGTATTTGAAGAAGTCCATTTTGAATCAACCATGAAAGACTAGGGATCGAAATCAGCCTTTGAACGAACAAGATGAACAAGAAAGTATTTGTAAGGGAATCCAACCCGTGTCGGAAGTCATTTCCAAGCAAATCACAAATCGAAAGCAAAATTTTAAAAACAGAGATAGAGACCGGGAAAGGAGGGGAAGTTGGGAAGAAGAGCAATAAAAGAACCTTACAATGGATCAGACACAGAAGTTGATGATGAAATGTACATGCATAGCCTTAAACGCGAAAATGTAAGGAGGTGCATTCATTATCTGGTGACGGAGAGCTAGCCGAATGAGAAATAGACGGCGAAATAATTAAAATTAAATTGGTCTCTGTTGGCAAATGTTATTTATTTCTGTTGAGGAAATCAGCAATACAACGTAGAGGTGGTGAACACCAAATGAATCTTCAGTCACACAGGCAAACCAATCGACGTTATCGAGCAGAAGAAAGCGAAACGCCGGTAAAGAAATGCTGTGAATGTGATAAAATTTGAAGTGGTCAAGGATTGTTACGATCGTCCTAGGTTTTGATACGTCTGCGCGTGGTTCTTGTTTAACGAATGCACAATTACAAGAGCAGCGAAACTAAGAGGAAATGCAGTGGAGCCACCAGAAGCTAGTTGCTACAAGCTTATGATCAAGTGCAGTCACCATAATAACAACGCCATCTAAGTCTACCAGTAAGCATAATACTAAGAAAAACTTCATACGTAGGTACTTAAACGAGCTCGACAGAGTCATGGAAATCAAAACAATGGTACAAAATCAAAACCATCCCTAGTTGTGAATCTACGAACGCGTTGAAGATCATCGTGATCATAATGTCAAAATATGGATGGAATCTATACAATTAAACCATAAGATTCGACGTCCACCCTATACACCGAAAACGATGAAGATAGGCAAACAAATCTAATAGTCAATGACTTCCACCGAAGAGGACTCAGGAAACGGATTTTAGCAGTTGAAGGCCTCAAGCGAACGTTGAAATAACTATTAATCGCAGTGCCATGGGTTAATTTACAGATTTTTTTTAATTTCTATTCAGCATATGATCAAAAACAGAAATATTCTCAGATCTAATGAAAAGAAGGTTCGAAGGCATCGCCCAATCTTGAATAGTGATGGACCGAGAAAAGGCTGATGGGTAGATTGCAAGATTTTCGTTAAATCACGATTGCTATGAATATAAACAGCTGGAGGCAGGTGGAGATGCAAATTCCAAACTAGAAATAATATTCAAAAAACCAATTACGACTCAAATAATCCGAACGAACAAATGCTATTGGATGATATACCATATACGCCAACAATGAATGGTAAAGCAAGATCTCAGAAAATATTGCGAGAGCGAATTATAAATGTTTCCGTTGCAACGTCCAGCGAAGCGATGGAACGATATAGAAAATCAACAAACGTCGACGCCGAATTACTTTTTTGGTTTATTTTAAACATCGCAAATCAGTGGTGTTGAAAGCATGTGATTGTTATGTTCATACATTGCTTTCCAATACACGGAATGTTAAAAGTAAAAAAGTCGATGGAACGATATAAGAAACCAAAAAATGACCACAAATTTGGTCAGATATGCTAACAAAATCGTAACGTTGATTCGAATGTACGTAATATCCCTCCTTGAGCTGAGATATGAAGCTGTCATTTATGTTGCTCATAGCATATAAATTAATAATTCCAAAAGCAGAGATCGCAAAGTTTTTGAAAAAGATTTTGAAGGATAATGCATTCCCGTTTACGCTTTCAAACCTCGTTACGCTTTCAAACGACGAGGACTGAAATAATCCAGGCGAATTTGCAACAGGGAATATGATTGAATATGTTTGCAAAATAATCGAAAATACGAATCCTTATATAGTCGAGCCAAATGTTCCTAATAAAGAAAAACGAATGAGCAGGCAAAGAATTCAAAGAAGCGACCCTTTTATCAACTCAGCGAGTATCGTTCAAAAACAAAAAAATATTAACATGATCAGCAATTATTTGAATAAGTGTGTTTTAAAAATAAATAAGAGGGATGCGAGGCGAATCACCAATTATTAGAGAAAGCAACACTTTACTTCAGTTATGTCGCAGTAAGCAGCCGGAACTATAAATTTTGGTCTCGACAAAGACAGGCTCAATCATGAAAGGACAGAATATTTCATTTTTAACAGCCATCTCTAGCGAATGGATAGTTGAAACTTTCTATGGACCATCAGGACATCAGGACAATCACCTTGTATTAACTGATGATTATTTTATACGTTTTAATACCAATCAAAACATGTAAATTAAACAATATATTCATCTTCGTGGAAACTTAAATCAACATGGACTCGTGAAACTGTTTCTCAACGAAATCTACCATGAGAGGCGTGCATCGTATGTATAGATTTAAAAATGGTTTACGACCTGATCGAGCCGGGAACAGTAAAAAAAAATTAATGAAATTATCAATAAAGTGAAATATAAAATTTTATCACCAATTAATATGAGTAGCGTGTTATGAATTGGTTTGCGATTCATCCTTGAACTGTTCATTCTAATACAAAAAATGTGCACATAAATGTCCTTAAACAATATTTTCGGATGCAAATAAAATTAAAAAACAATATTAATTTAGATGATCATATTTCATTGATCAGCATTCTCTAAAGAATAATAATTTCTAAGCGAATACTTACCATTTTATTCTTCATTTTCTCTAACTTCCCTTCCAATTCCAAACGATTATCCTTTATTCGATTCTCCGCCATTTTAATTTCTTCTTTAAGCTTACTTCGTTCCTCTTGCCATTGTTTTTCTTTCTCATCGGTCAATTGACGATTTTTGAAAAGTTTTGCTTGAAAGATTGCAATATCCTTCTTCAGTTTTTCATTTTGTTCGCGTTCAATTTGAATTTGTTTTTCAAGGCTCCGAGAATGGTTTTCTATCTCCTGAAATCGTTCAGTTTGTGTTGCATATTCCTCGGCTTTGATTTTACTTTCCTTTTTTGCATCTTGCAATTTGTGTTCAAGCATATCTATGAAATTTGCTTTTTCATTAAGCTGAAGTTCATAGCGTGCTAGCTGCTCCTTTAACGCAATCTGTACAGTCACATGTTCATGGATAATCTCGTTTTGACGACTTTCCATAGCTTGCAGCGAGTTCAATGAGCCTTCATTTTCATGTTCGAGATTTTGTTTTTCTGACCGAATTGCATCGCAATCGGTCTGAAGACCCTTTACTTCATTTCGTAACTCAATATTCTCCTTCTCAAGTATTTCAAGACGTATCGATAATTTTGATAGCTTGTCGGATAACTGTGAATTTTCCTCTTGACTAATTTCTAGTTCAGAGGCCAATCGGGCATTCTCAGTTTCGAATTCTTGTTTGGTAGAATGAAGTTTCTCGATGTTATGTACTAGGTTGTTGTAGTCGTTTTCAAAAGGATCTTGATTAACTTCAGTTTCTTCTTTCTTTACCACAATCGGTTGAACGATTTTACAAAGATTTTCGAAATTTTGTTTAAGCTTCTCATTTTTACTCAGTAAAGAAGTATTTTCCGTTTGAACTGATTCCAGCGATGTAGTCATCTTCTCCAAAGTAGCGGAAAGTTTGCCAACTTTTAATTCTAACTCATGTTTGATGTTATCGAAATGGGATGTCGCTTCCTTAAGATTTTCTTCTTTAGTCGCAAGTTCGTCTAGTCGAGCTTGTAAGCTGGAATTCTGTCGTTCAACAGTTTCTCGAATTATTTCAGTCTCTTGCCATTTAATTTCGATTGAAGATAAAATTTGCACCTTTTCAGTCAACGTTTTGTTTTTCTCTCGAAGCTCCTCGTTATGTTCTTTAATATTCTTAAATTCAGCATTTAATTTTTCAATTGCTTCGACTTTTTGCTGCAAATCGGATTTCAGTTCAGACAAGCACACACTCTGGTTTTCCAGTTCTGATTGCTTGTGCTCTAGTTCAATTCGAATATTTTGCATTTCACAATTGAGACTTACTGTTTTTGCAACTTCTTCATTGTAAAGTCTTTGCAAATTAGAAGCTCGCTCGTTTGATACTTTTAAATCACGCTGCATGATTGCAGACTCTTCTAGTTTCACTTGGAGTTGTTCGACTTCCGATTCTAGAGCGGTATTTTTTGTAGCTAATGCGTTACACGATTTTCTTAAACTGGAAATTTCTTCATTGGCCGTTTTCAACTCTTTTTTTGACGTGGAAAGTCTGGTTTGTAAATCTTCTATTTGTATTTTATTTTTTTGCAATGTTTTTTGAATATTTTCTATTTCATTACGGGACTCGGTATTGATTTTCTCCAACTTATCGCCATTAGCTTGGAGGTCTCCTAATTTAACTGATAATTTTTCAACGCGCTTCGTGAGCTTCGAACAGTTTTCTTCTAGTTTCTGTTTCGAAGACAGCAGCTGATCCTTTTCGGCCTGCAGAGAAACATAACGCAACTGCAAATTTATAAAGTCCGTCTCACGTTGTGTTGTCTCTATATTGGACGACTTTAATTCATCAATTTTAGATAACAATTCAACGTTAACTGATTGAGCATGCTTCAAAGACTCTTCAATTTCAATCAAATTATCTTTGAGTGACTTATTTGAGCACTCCAAAGTTAACCGTTCCTTATCGAGGATGTCAATTTTAGCATCAAGGCTTTCAACTGTTTCTTTATATTTATCCGAATGTTCTTTACTCTCAGCATCAGCGCATGTAAGCAGTTTACGCAGTTCCTCTATTTTTGCCTCTTTTTCTTTGATTGTCAACTCTAACTCAGAGAGTTGAACTTTGAGTTTTTCGATTTCTGTATTTTTATCAACAACACTTTTTTCTAGTTCCTTAACACGTTGATCACGGTTACTTACAATCTTTTCCAGATCGATTAGCTTATCTTCACGGTCAATTGAAGCTCTTTCCAAAGTTTCTTGATTAGTTCTAAGTAATTCCAGTGAAATATTTAACGTGGTTATTTCTTTCAATGCAGTTTCAAGTGAATTGTCTTTATCTTTCAACTGCTGCTTTAATAAGGAACACTCATCCTTCAAAGCGGTGAATTCAGAGTTCACCACTTTCAATTTTTCTAGATCATCATTGAACTTCTTGATTTTGAGGACCAACTCACTGTTTTCATTCTGCACTTGAGTTATCTTTAAGTTTTCTTCGGTAGCTAACATTATTTTTGATTTGAGCTCTGCGGTAATAACTTCTTTTTCAGCTTGCAATCTTGCAACTATTTCTTCCTGTTGGATTAATTGTTTTTCAAGTTCAACGTGTTTTGCAGTAATTTCTACCAAATTATTTTCAGCAGCGTTCAATTTTGTAGTTAGTTCTTCTTCAGATCTGTTGCGAACATTAATTTCTTCTTGCAATTCGGCTGCCTTTGCAATCAAATTCCGCTCATTTGTATGCAATGATGACATATCAGATAAAAGTGCATTTTTTTCTGAGTGTAAACTATCTACGTTTTGCTCGAGTTGCTTAATTCTATCTTGACTCTGCGAATAATCGCTCTGCAACTTTTCTTTATCATAGTTAATATCTTGTAATTCCTTATTTAATTGCGCGACAGCATCTGCTAACGAATCTTTCTCAGCTTCTAAACTATGAACTCTAGATTCGAATTGATTGATTTCATCCGTCATATTTTCGGATATTGTACTCAACACTTCACTTGACTTTTTCAATCCTGAGAACTGATCAGTCAGTTCCGCAATTACCGACCGAAGTTCTATCTCTGATGAAGAAAGCTTCTTATTCTCGGCAATATGTGTTGCAATTTGCTCCTTGAGATATGAAATCATTTCCTCTAGACTTTTTGGCTGAAATTCATTACCAATATTCTTCTCTCTATCATTTGAAATGGAATTCAGAAGTGAGGTCACCTCAGTTTCTGCTTCTGAAATCATTGACGAAAGCACTTTATTCTGGATTTCAAGAGCTAATTTTTCATTTTTGAACTGGTCTTCGACAAAAGTCTTTTGTTTCTCTACTTTTTGAAGTGCAACATTCAAACGTTTAACTTCCTCTTCTTTGTCGTTTTTAATACTTTGTATTTCATTCTTTTCTTTTTGAATTATTTCAATTTGAGTATCCAAATCTTTTAGTTTATTTTCGTAGTTCAAAAGTTTTGCATTCAATCCGCATTTAAGATTTTTTATTTCGTTTTCTTTACTTTTTCTATAATTAACATGATCTTTTTCTTTTTCTGCAATCATGGTATCTTTTTCAGCGAGCTTAGCACTTATAATTTGAATATTTTCTTGTATATTACGACAAGATTTTTCCCAGTGATTGCGACTTTCAGTCAATTCCATTGTGGTTGTCTGCAAGTCGTTAATAATTTTACTTGTTTCAGCTAATCTTGCTTCCAACTCATTACAGCTAAGATTCTTAGCACGAAGTTTCACTTCTGCCTGAGTCAATGATCCTTCTAATCGGCTGACTTCACCCTCTAGTTGATTTGTTCTTTGAACTTGTGTTTTGTACTCAGATTCCAATTTGCCAAGTACATCTTTGGTTGCATCAAGGTTTTCACACAAAGAATCATTTTCATCCATTAAAACATTCTTTTCTTTATTCAACATTTCAATGGCTCCCTCAAGCTTTTCCATATCATTTTCGAACTCGCATATTCTGGATTCATTATGGCGTATTTGTTCAACATGTGTGGTAACAGAAATTAGTAAATTCCTATTACTCTCTTCGAGTTCGTAAAGTTTCTCAGACTTCTCTTCCAGTTCTTTGTTCAGACCTTGAATTTTTTCTTCAAACGTTTTTCTGCCTGCTTCAAGTTGAACCTTTTCTGTCCGTAGTTCCTTTACTTCTTCAAGTACACTATTTAGTTTGGATTCGATTTTGAAATTTTCGGCGGTCAATTGATCCGTTTTTGTGTTATACAATTTTTTGACATCTTCGTACTCTTCAGATAATTTTGTCAGACTTGTTTCCAATTCAAGTCGTCTACCATTTAGATTTTGAATATCATTTTCATACTTTACTGATTGTGTAGCATAGAAATCAACTTTACGCTCGAGCCCAACTTTGTCCGATTGAATCGATTCCAGTTGTCTACTGTACGCACTAAGCTGTGCATCAAGTTCCGATATTTTTTTAGCCAATGTCTCGTTCTGCAATTTCAATTGAGAGTTATCTTCACGCATTGTATTCAACTGAGCGGTTGACACTTTGTACGATTCAACCATCTTTTCAATGTATTTCTCAAAAACCACAAGTGTATGCGTCAAATCGGCATCATCCGCAACAACTAAATTTTCGTTGCATATATCAAATGTATCAGCATAGCGAATAATTAGCTCGTAAACATGTTTCGATAATTTCGTGCAGTCGCGTTTCATTTGCTCTATATGTTCCAGTAAAATTACATTTTCATTTTCTTTTTCGCGCAATTTAACGTCGATCACAGATACGCCTAGATTTTCAGGACTACTGGCTATACTTCCTGAACTGTTTGATGTACGCGTCAATGATACATCGAGACATTCAGCAGATACATTCAAATCACAACGGCCGTTTTGTGAAGAGTAGCGACACTCACGTATGCACAATTCCAATTCATTTTTAGTTTCCGTAAGAGTCTGTATGGCCAAATCTCGTTTCTGGAATGAAAATAGAAATATTTAAAAACTTTTTCTCTTCTGATATTTCTGAAAAACTATACTTGTTTCGAAAGGTAAATCTAAATGCGTTACAATCGGTTTTCAGAGTAAAATCTAAATTTCAAATTATTTTATATTGCTATAGTGTTATCGTTAAGTTTTTGGAGATTTTTGCGGTCGGATATAAGCAACTCTGGCTCACAAAACAGTTAATGGTCGATTATATAGGAAAAATACAGCAAGAAAACTTCGTCCAGCAGCACCTCGTTCGCGTCTACGCGAGAGTGCGTTTTTTGTAAAATACTTGTAGCGAAAAGCCATTAATTTATTAATAAAGAACGAGATAGAAATGAGGATCGTCTTTCGAAAGAGAAAAAAAATTTTCTAGTTATTATCACACAGTAGAGCAAGACATCGATTTAACAATAAATAATGCACAAAGTTAAAAAGTAAAGCATTAATAACTATAATCCAAAATAGCGAAAATAAAGGATGAAGAGCAACGTATTTTAAATTGCTAGTGATCCCACATTACAATACAGTCTTGATATCGTATTGTCTGTGGTTGTACGTTTCTGCGAGGAACACTAAAGTGTAGCAAAATTTAACTAATGTTGTGCGAAAGGACTTTTTCTCGTTTTTTTTTTTTCGAAAAAACGATTTATTTTCGCCGATCCCCTTCTCGTTAGGCAAGAAAATCGTGAAAACGTTCGTTTTCCGAAAATCGACTATTCGATGATAACAGGGCGATTTGGTTATTAATCCCACAATCATCAGACTAACATTATTATGTACTTTAAAATTTAATATTAAACAAATAGCAAGAATAGTCGTTAAACTAACTATCGTCTGCTGAAGTATTCACCACACATGTATTTTCGTTTCGTTTCGTATTTGTGTTTACGTTGTTCTGACGGAGAAAATAGTTTTTGAAAACTGATGAAAAAAGGTTTGAAGTTCAAACTTTATGCTGTGTTCGACTTAAGTGATGTATTGCTCACTGCTCGTGCTTTGAAATAAGCAATTTATTTTAATGATGTTCGTTACCAATTTATCTGATTATAATAGTATTAACTATGCCTATTCATGTTGTGAGGTTTAAAGAATCCAAGAAATCACTTGAGCAACGTTGGTTATACAACGTTAGTTATACAAGCAAAGTGATATCTGTACACGCAGGGTACAAGGAAGGACGGAAGGGTTACTTGGTTATAAGTATTTCGTGTAATACATGTTGCATATAATAATTCACATCAACTCCTTTTGATAATTTTTGTATCATATTCATCTTAATCATCATATTTTTATATTACTTGTATGTATCAAATTATATACATGATACTACTGGCCAACATATATCAATTCAATAAGTTTACACCAAGCCGGTAAACTGATATTCAGGACTAACATACAGATCACACATGTGATTTGTAATGAGCACTGGCTGGGGTTTTTTTTAACATTGAGTATATTAGTGGTGTGTAATAGCCATTTATTGAATCAGAATAAGAAAAATGCACAAGTTGCGATCGTAACAATAATAATAATAACAATAATTTACAATTTGTAATAATAAATTATGTGACCCATGATTGTTTTTGGGTCGTAAGAATACCATTTAAGCGTGTAGACTTTATCAATAAAACATAAATGAAACAAAGGCGGCCTACCCGTTTGCTTATCTATAAAGATAATTATATAATTTAGATCCCACGGAAACTTACTACATTGGGTAGCAATGAGCAAATCAGGAGAGTCGAAGAATAGTTAATGCAGTTGCTTATGGATATAGTGGTCACCTCGGATTTCAAATAAGATCCTAGTATTGGTATGTCGTCTTTGCCGGGAGGGACCTTAGATTTAAGACATTCTCGTGGTTTAATGAGAGATGTAAAACAACGTGACGGGCCCTTTGAAGACTCGAAATGAGCTAACGTAGCATGTCACTTCAACTTAAAGCCAAACCCACGGTACATTGACCGGCAAGGATGATGAGCAATAAGACAAAAGAATTATGGGTTGCTGTTATAATATCTAACTTATGCTAGTTAGTTGTCCTAAAGTGCTATCAGAGATTTTTACCAACTTTAAATTTATAAATTTAAACAGGAATGATGATTAAACAAATTAACACAATAATAAAGACTAATAAAAGATTTTGATTCTACTTGTATATAAGTCAAGGACATTAAACAGAGACATCTAATTAAGGACCACGAAAACTTTAAATTCGAGCGAAATTCTTGGTGGAGTATGCCATGTTGTAATTCAATGCCAGAATACATTTGCTGTTAAAACACGATTGCTTTGCTCCATTTGCGTTTCTATGCTTTAGGGGAATCACCGAAATTTGTGAAAGTTTTATTTTGCTCATTAAATAAAAAAGGCAGCTCAGATAAGTAGTGCAAATTTGAATAAGAAATTTGAAATGAAAATTATTTTCAATGGTGACTAAAACATTTTATTAATTTGGAAACGTTTATTTGAAACAAGTTTCTCAGTTGTAGATAAATGGGTCGAGGAAAACACTGCACCCCAGGAGAGATGGCAGTTATTTTAAATTTGGGTAATTAAGGAAAATCATTTGCAATTGTCAATCGTTCGAACAAGCTAAAAAATGCCTTTAAAATACCAAAAATCCAAAAAAAGCCACCCAAGAATCCAACCAAAACAACTGCTCACGATGACCGAAAAATTGAGTCTGCTTCGAAATCTGATCCTTTCAAATCTTTTATTAAATAGCTTATAAATAGCTTAGAATGTAGTAGAAGGCCTGTAGAAAGTAACAGTAACCTAAAGTAACCTAATAGTAGAATTGCAATTGTCATTATTCACGAAAAGCAACATTAAACAATGAATAAGATTTACGAAAGGTTATGAAAATTTTCAGGTCAATATGATTCAAGAAGTGTGGAAATGTGTTCTGGACTGATGAAACTAAAATATCTTTAATTGGAGATGATGACAGGCTAACCGTCCGAAGACCACCAATGCAAAATAGTAAGCTACAATGTATAAAAATGCATTGAACCATGGATGAGAGAGTTTTAAGTTACGGAGATCATTTTCCTGGTATGGGACTGGTCCGATTCGATTGACAGCAATATGGCTTGAATTTATTATATCAATATTTAAAGGGTATAATGCTGCTTTACCAGAAGAGAAAATGCATCTTAAATCAGTCGTGCAACAAGAAAATGACCCTTAACCGACATTTAAATCTGCGCAAAAAAAAATCATTCAAGATCAAAAAATCAACTCAATGGAATGCCAATTGAAATCGCCCGATTTAAGCCCAGTAGAACATCTACGGGGGGCCTGAAAAGGCTATTGCTGTATACTGCTTTAAAAATAAAACAATGTTTAGGGGAAATTATTCAAAGAGAATGGTCTGAAATTCCTATTGAGCGATGCAGTCAATTAGTTAATTTAATAACAAATAGATGTGCGGATGCACTTAGAAATAATGATCACGCAACCAAATATTCAAGGATTTTTCATTTGTCGTCAATAAAATGCTCAAATATATGAATTATTTAATTTTTTCAATGTCTCCATTTCATTGTCCAATTCATTTAAAGAATAATTTTTATTTAAGGAATTTTTCTAAATTTTCAAATTGTTATAAATTTCCTGAATTTAAGCAACGAATCTGTTTGTACAGCATTCAAGACGAATTATTTATAAAGCAGTAAAACCAATTGAAACTCTCTTCAATCTTAGAAATTCTGTGCTTTTCCGAATAATTATGTTGCGTCTGTATCTTAATGTACATCACAGTACATTTTGCACGATAACTATACCTATAACATATATAAGTAACATTTGATAAAATATATTTTTTTCAGAAATATATCACAGGAATCTAAATTTCAATCAATCAATTGGAGCAGTTGAATATGAGCTCTTTTTATTGTTAGGGCTAGCAGTTAAGGTTTTCTTGGACATATACTAAGGCTACACAGGGACTTAAAGAAGGGAAAGGATGCAGCTTTAATCACTGTTAAGCATTTTCAATCATACTTTTCGTACAAGTGTACGAGACTGTACTTCGGTATTAAATATTTTTCGTTATCCAATACCGAGCCATTGGCATGCGGAAAACATCTATGTTGTTTCTAAACTTATTTCTTTGTCGTTATCATTATCAACTGCAATAAAAATATCATCATATCAAGCAGATGACTTCAAATGGAAGCGAACAAAGAGAAATTAGTCACTTGACTTAAAATGGAAGCCAAAAATGAAATGACGTGATTGAAAAGACGTAAAGATAATGGAAGGGAAGGCATGATAAAAAAAAGATTGGAGTAGCGATGTAGTGTACGCAACAGAAAATATTTTTGAGGTATGTGGACACAAATACATTGCTTCTGCATCACTGCTTCTGTATTGGTTAGTTGAAGTTATGTTTCGAACGATTTAAAAAAATATGAATTTATTCATGAAGTTCCGAATTATTCATTAAAAAATAAATTATAGACCAATCGATACCAATTAAATCTGATAAATTGTTCAATTACTTTAGATTCTGTCAAAGAAGTAAATGAAATTGATTATTAAAAGCATTTTCAAACGTATCCTTGTTCCAAAATTCACATATGTAGTTATATTCTATACCGCCGTCTATTTTTCAATTTTTTAAGTTCATTTCTTAGCTATTTTCGCAATGGATTGCAATATTATGTAATAATATAATATTGCAATATCGTGTGTTACGTCGTTGAAAATGTTGAAAACTGACTACCGTGAATCGTGAGAAACCGTGAGAATATGTGGGGGAGAGTGCATTGGAAATCGATAATTTTGATGTGATTTCCTTCGCTCGGTTCAACCAGCAATGGCTGCAAATGAATTTACCATCGCTAAAGCGAACGGACTGGTGACGGCAAATTGTGATTTATGTTTAAGATAGATGTAGCTGGCGAACTGTTCAACGCGCATGAATTTCATTTTAAATTTTTTGCCAGTTTAAAACGATTATTTGGGGATGGAAAGTCCAGTTCCAATACACATGAATTATCGTTTTGAAAATCACTGAAAACATTTTAGAACGCGTCAAGCCTTACTACACATTAATACAATTTATTTTAACTGGTCATGAGACATGAGATTACGGCTTCGATATGCAAAACAGACAAAAACTTGAATGAATTGCCGATAAGAGGATGTCAGAAGTTGAGCTATAACCGAAGAAATCACGACAAAATCGATGTAAAAACAAGATGATACTAGATAATACTTCTGTTTTTGATGATTGTGGTTCTATCCTACTAGAATCCTTGCAACAAAGTCGCACGGTAAGGAGAAGGAATTATTTGTTCGTTATGCGGGGATCACATTAATTCAATAGGCAGATTTGCAGACAAAAAATATTTTGGAAATCGCATCTTTTCTCTAGGATGTAATTATGGCGAAATTCTCAACACTTCGGAAAATCGCGCATCGTCCTGATATACGTCTACCTTACTTGTCATTTTCCAACATAAAAATTACTAAATTGATAGTCTCGTTTCCTGTCGATAGAAAGCATAAACAGTGTTCGTGATGAAGACTGAAGTAAAAAAAAATGCTTTGAGAAAGTTTTGATTGGACAATCCATTCACATAAGTGAATTATCTTGTGAGAACACTGGTCTATAGACGATATAATAAATTTGGATAACTATAAACATTTTTTATTTTGTTGCTCGAGTCCTCGATAAATTTTCACGGACGATATTTATCATTGGGCTTTAATCAAAACACATTTACAGATAACGAACATGTAATCAGAAAAAAATATTAGAAAAACACAGATTCTTACTTACCTCTAGTTCAGATTTTAGCTCATTGATGATATAATCCATTTCCTTAATTTTGTCCAAACAAATTGTCACTTGATTTTCAGCGTAGGCCAACTGCAATGATACAAACACAAAACCCTTAGAAAAATGTACGTTTTAAACTTCAGGTGAAAAGCTGATACCTTTTCCAAAATCGAAGTTTTCTCTTCGCTCAATGACTCCAAATTTTCCCTCAAATTTATAATGATCTCTTCCTGTTCCGCTATATTCTTTCGCAAACGTTTCTTTATCTAAATATGATCAAAAAGCAAACATGTCAGTAAACATTCCAAATAAATAATTTGAAAAAACATGAACATTCATGTAGTTTTAAATATATGTTTTATTTGAATGAATCTAAGCAGAAATTTAATTTTCTCTACCGATATTTGCCCGAAAATTTTATAAACTAATGTCAGATTTCCAAAAAAAAATATACAACGCTTGTACGATTGTCAATATTGCATTATTTGGCGAAAACGTCTTCATCTCAGTATACATACTTGTTCCTCTTCGTAATTTTTATTGGGCGAGCGATTCTCTGTGTTTTTGACTAGCAATTCGTTCTTTAAATTGTATATTTCCGCCTGATGATTTTTCTGTTCTTGTGCTGAAATGAAGGAAAAAAAAATAATATCATAACGCTTAAACTTTCTTTTCTTCAGAAATTTTCACAAGGTTCTATAAATGCCTTTAGTCTTCTCATAATCGTTTAACATTTCTTTATTTTGTATTTGACATATATATTTCGGTGGTAAGTTGAACCTTGCTTCCGTTTTGAACGCTTCAAACATACAGGTCTTCAAAACATGGAACATTTTTGGAGACGGAATTGGAAAATTGCATGAGGGGTGGACAAAAAGTGGACGCAAACAATAGACCGTGAAGTTCGTTTTGGTGTTGCCGCAGGCCAAAATTAACTCTGGGTAGCTTGGGTCTGCCGGGCCTTGCTTCATGGGTCTCGAGGACGCGTTTCGGCTTCCATCTTCAAGCTGTATACAGCCGAAACGCGTCCTCGAGACCCACGAAGCAAGGCCCGGCGGAGCCAAGCTACCCAGAGTGAATAGACCGTGATTTGATTAATTTGTTTTTAGAGGACTTCTTACTACAAAAAGAAATTAACCGAATCTATTTGTAGTTCTGGTATTTTATTGCTGGTTCTTAGGATTCAGTTTACGTTTTTAAAAGAAGTTTGCAATTTTATATGCCTTTTATGTCTTTTGTTTTGTATGTCTGTTATCCAACCGCATTTTGTATACGGAGGAAATATTGACAAAACTCTTGCGGATATTTTATTTCCCTTAGCTTTCCGCAACTATGAACTCTCTTCCTGTGTTGTATATACGGTGCCTTGTTTAATTCAACTTAAAAATTGTGGTTTTTGTAAAATTTGGCAATAAAGAGTCTTGATCTTGGCCATTGAGCTGCTACTAAATACGCGCAAACGTGTGTTTTTAATAAACATTGATTCACAAGCCATTGATAAGCGAGGCGATAATTAATTATATAATTTTATATTATATTCATTGAAAAATGAAAATAATCATTGATTTTAAAAATGATAATACACCCTATAATTTTATATAGAGCGCCTGCTTGGAGCCAATGTGCCAACTACTTAAAAGCAAAGCTCCAAGTAACACAAAAAAGGTATTTGAAAATAGCACTAAATAAGCCTTTTCTTTTCTCTTCTCGAAGATTGCATGAGCTCAGTGACATTAGCCCCATCAATAAACTTGCGATCTTGCGCAGAGAAAGTTACTCGCTAGATGCGAAAATGCCACCAATCCATATATCCGGGCATTCTCTGCTGCAAAGCAAAATTCAACACAGAGATGGAAAATATCATACGTCCTTAACCGGAAGTAATAGAATAACTGGGCACGTTTAAGATAGTCAGTAATTAATATTAAATTTAGAGGAGGTTTTCCCAAATTTTCCTTCCTCTATAAACCTCTAGTTGTTAAATAATTTCCAGGTTACCCTAGATTTAAGAAACATAGCTGTAATGAATGTGAAATTCAGAACACTAAAGATTGCAAGATTGTTATTAAACATGCAATAAATAAAGAGATAATAATCATAATAATAATAATAAATATATTTTTTTAAGGGTAGCGACCTTTACCGTACAGTCTAATTACAGGATTAATGTTGGTGTAGTTTTAAGACTTTTACAGCTGAACTTGGACTGGGTCTGTCTTGTGGCATGCTCGCCCATTTTAATCATATTTATCAAATTTTAGAAAAGAAATTTCAATGCTTTTATTTCTGTATAGGAATCCAATAGAAAGTGAATGCATCTAAAAATAGAAAAGCAACTCCGTTGTAAAACTTTCAATTTTTGTAGTATGAAGAATTACCATATGATCAGACATATTTACACACACACATCCACCCCTTATTCATTATTTTACAGCAAAAAGTCTTTTTATTGGTATAAATTTCTCTTTTTTACCGTTGTAAAAAGACATTATGGGAAGGATATTTTTGTCATTACGCATTTTTGCTGCAACGAACTTTCGACAAGCATCAGAAATTCTATTCTTTGATAGCACCCACAACGAATACACTCTTTGTCTTTAGAAATTTTACTAACGGTATTGATGTGAAAAGGATATCTAAAAATAGTTTATAGTTTTCGTTTTTTAAGCCTTCTAAATCGTAGCAATGTATCTCAAATGACACCACTGTGTGTTGATCTCAAATATGATGGGTGTATACAACTCGAATTTTGAAAGAATCCATGTTGGGTTAGCCCTAGCCTACGCTTTGAATCCCTTCTTCTTCAGTTTGAATTTGTTACACTGTGTACCTCTTTGTTTAAATTTAAAAGAAATTATGATTTCGTCAATTGCTTGAAACTCTGTTGGTATCGACGCATTTGTTAAGGTTACTGATAATGCGTACTTCTAAAAAAATATCTTCGCATCTATTTGGTATATAATTATTGTTTTTATAATTGAGATATCTTATTCTTACTTCAAAACTCTTTGGAAACATTGTGTTAGCAATAATAGGAAATTGGGGAGAAGCATCTAAAGAAAAATATAATCAACAGTTTGAATATTTTATATACGAGGGCGGTCCGATAAGTACTTAGCCTCACTGCCCGATGGCACCACTCTCGCAAGAGAACTTCACTACCGTGTAGTACTTCTGTCAAAATATTAGCTGAATCGGTCTCTTAGTTTTGTTTTGACCGCGTGTAGAAAACAACAAGAAAGAGCGATATCGTTCAGTGATTTAATTCTTCAATTTCAGAAGTTATTGGTAGATCAATTTTTCCATTTTCACTTACAACTTCGGAAATTGATAAAGCTAACCAAAGGCAATTTGGAAAATAGGATAAGTTCAAGCTGAGAGCAATAATCATAACAAGTAAAAATAACCAGACGACATCCACCTAGTTGGTGGTGCCAATCGACGCGTCCCGGCCTGTGAGTTGGCACCTGATGAGAAGCGGCAGGGACGCGTGTTCGAAACCAGTTTGAGCTCTTTCCAACTTTGTTTCCAAATATAAGATTTAATTCTTGTTTTTGGAAAGGAAGTCAAGCAGGGAAATCAAAGAGCCCTTCGATAAAATAGTTCAAATAGTTCAAGATCATTGGTTTCTGATAACCCACGACCAGGTGTCCCGAAAACATCTCGCCTTATTAATTCTCCTACGGAGAATCGAAGTAACGTGAAGAAGTAACAAAAATCCACGGTCTCGTTTTGGCAGACAACTGATTGGAAGCGCCCAAGATAGCTAAGACAGTAGGTATATCAAAAGATTGCGTGGGTCATATCCTGCATAAGATTTTGAGTTTAAGAAAGTTTTCGACGCAATGGGTGCCGCGTTTTCTTACTCCGGACAGCGAGCAGTCAGACCATTTCAGAGCAGTGTTTGACACTGCTTAAGCGTAATCCGAACTAGTATCTGCGTTGTTTCGTGACCGTACACACCAGAGACCAAGGAATAGTTGAAACAGTTGACTTTACTTGGCGAACGTGCCCCGAAGAAGGCACAGACTGTCCTGGCGACTTTTCCATCTGCCGGTAATGTGGTGGCGACAGTTTTCTGAGATTCACAAGATTCACAAGATTCACAAGGCAACTACCTGCAGAAAGGCAAAACGGTCACAGGGCACTTTATACACAACCCATGTAACACCTTAAGGCATCACAACCTATTGAAAACGCTAAGTTGCAATCAGAGAGAATAAAATATATACTACCCATACTAAGGAAGGTCATTTTAGCAACAAAGATGAATTTTAAAAATAAACAGTGCATGAATAGCCCGTTTTTATATTAACGTTGAAAAAACATGTCGTTTCCTTTTTTCTTGTATAGAAGAAAAATGATGCACGTGCGCTGGGTGAACAGAATAAATGAAACACAAACATGAAACTATAAAATTATAATTTTTAAGGGACAACACCACTGTGGTGGCTTCAAAAAATCGATTTTTTGAAAACCATCTAGAAAAATCTAAAATACATTTAAGAATAGAATGCCGTTGGTCCCAGGTCGAAAAAATAATTATTTTCGGAGATATTCAATATTTTGTGGAACGGTGCAGCGCTCCGTGACACTCGGGGTCCCGCGCCGCCTCAGCCAGGTGCGCGTCTCAACCGGTCGGCGGGTATACCGGGCCTTTCCCTATAGTCCTGTGAGTCATTCACAGGTATTCTTTTGTCTCCCTTCACAAAAGCCGACTATTGTTATATATATAGTTTCAAAAAAAGATATAGGTAGCGATAGTTGAAAAATTTTCAAGACAGGTATAGGGATAGCGTCAGTTTACAAATAGAAACCACGCTATTCGCATCTAAACGCTCCGAATCGTTTTGTTTATAAATATCGAATGCTCAGAATTATTCTTTGCTTATCGAAATGAACAACGAGAAAGTGTACGCGGGGAAAAAGGGTACGAAACGGAGCTATCCGACGAAGAGTCTATCGAAAATTTCGAACCGAAAACCTCTGAACCGTTATAGCTCTGAAAATAGTTCTGCAGAGAATGTGAGCACGTCGGCGAAAAAGTTAAAATCGTCGGACGATTTGGAGGTCGGAGTTACTAAAGATTTTGGTTATCGTATAGTACACCTCTTCCATGCATTGAACATTATATCGACGTTAGTGAAGTGCAAAGTGTGTGATCGCGATATAAAATTTACTGAAAAAAGTTTGCGCGGACTCGGATTCAAAATCGAGGTCGATTGCGGCCATTGTAAAAAAGTGCAAAGTTAAAAAAAAGTGAAAGTTATGGAGACGTTGAGGGTAACCATCAGCCCAAATTGTTTCAATTTTTGCGTTGAAACCGACGCAGTGCGGATCGAGCAGGCGCGCTTGCTCACGGATGCTGCAAAAGAGGCAAAAAGAGCCTCTACAAGTTCGAGAAAAGATGCTGGGGACCTTGATTTGCTTCTTGAAGGCCAGCTATATGGTGCCGGAATCGCTGATTGAAGGTAAAATTTTTTTTTCCAATTTATCACATAAATTAACAAACTTCAAACTTTGAACGCGTTTTTCTCAAAACCACTTTTTTGAGTGCGGCACACAGCATAAATCGAGCAATTTTTATTCGATCGACTTCAAATTTGGACTGCATCAATAAAACTAGATTATCTAAAGAAGAACATAGGATTTTTTTGATATCTCAATAAAAAAAAAGTTATAGCCTTTTTTCGACGAGAAATTTGGCTCGAAAATCGACCCTAAATTTCAAAAGCGTACCTATTTTTTAAAAATCAATATTTTTTCAAATCCCTATGTACTTCTCTTCAAAATATCATATTATTAACGAAAACACTCGGTATTTTTTTTTCAGATCGACTTTGAAGACAGTTCTGCTGCGTACCGCGGATCACTGCAGAGGCAACAGCACCTGACGCGGGAGCTTCCCTAGCGCCACCATGGGGCGTGAAAAATTAAAAAAAAATTTTTTTATGTAACTTTAATAAACAAGAAACGAAACAATAAAAAATTTTGGAATATGTCTTTTTTTCCCACAAAAAAAAATTCTTGAAAAACGGCAAAAAACCAGGGGGTCATAGTGGTGTTGTCCCTTAAGAGTTTAGCGGGCTCTCATTTCTTCAATTTTTATTAACAACGGTTTTAATCTTTTGACCTTGGCAACTGCTGGGCCATACAGTAGACACTTCAAAAAGTAACACACAATTATTTAAAAATTCCTGGAAGGCTAGAAAACTTTCGATCATTCCTTAAAAAACAAATGTAAACACAGTTTACTTGAAAATTTAGGCCGTATTAAAGTTTAAACGCGTTTTTTTCATAACTGTATCAAGTCCGTGGGCACGATTACTGAAAAACTTATGCACCAATCTTATCCAAATATGAACTGAACTTCTATTACATCCATCGCAACTATACCGTGGCGCAAAAGTTTCTGACTTTCGACATGGAAATAAAATAAATTTGCCGGCAATATAGCAACATAGCTTTGATCAATTTTCATAAAGAATGAAAACAGAAATTCAAATGATTAGAATACAGAAATGACTTTTATTAAACGACATTGTGAAAATAATGAATTTTATTTAAGAGTCAACAAAAACTGTCGTATTTGAAAACGTTGAAAATGTATTATTAGGTTCAGCTGCAGGGACATATGCAGAATCTCTCAAAAACCATATTTGTTAGTTCTGGGAGATTAAGCATATTTACACCGGAAATGTCAGTAGAAAAGCCACTAAACACCTTGCCTTATCAATCTGGGAACCCAGGGTAGAAAAATTTGCGACATTATCGCAGGCAAAATTTCATTATTTGCTTTGTCATATGGCATCATCAAGTTTAAGGGATTATCCTTCTAGCGGGATGGGCAGAGGACAACGATTTGTTGAAGAGTGGTCCGCATCAAACCCATTACAACACATTAGATCCATAACACACGTCTGCATGACAATCGCTTAGAATATTTTATTATCCGAGCAATGGCAAAAGGCCTTTCGTCCAAAAGTAGATTTCTTACTTGAATAAACAAGTGCGAAAGATATTATCAAAGGTAATATGAATGAGTATTGTTCAGAATGCAAGAATATGTCCGGAACTTCAAAAGTTCACGTATTCTTGTGATTTGGTTTTTTTTTCGGAACAGCTTTCTTTCCTTTCTTGTTTATCTCTGTTTTCGTCCGCCGACATTTTTCAGGTGTACGTCATGCTGAGAATTTTACATTCAATCATTAACATTCAATTCACTGAATAGCGAAACAATCTCTTAAGCTCGATTTTCCCCAGGGAATTTTTGTAAATAAAACAATATAAAACGAATAATTAATGAACGAATTCCGAATGGAATGGATTTCTTCGACGATTACCAAATACAATCAGTATTTTAATTTAAGTGGAATTTAAGAGAAATTTCTCGGTGTTATTGTATAAAAAAATTTAACGTGTTGGATTTACTATAACTTGTTTTAAGTTGTAAGATGACATTACGGATACATTCATGTAATTACACAGTGAAAAAGTGTTGATTAAATCACGTACGTAATAATTTTCAGATGTGGAACAGATTCGAAATAACAGGCTTTCCGTTGGCATTAAACTTATATTTTCGTATAATTGCTGTCAGCCTGTCGAGCTGCAGGTCAAATTAATTGAACAAAATTATAGACACTTACCCAGTTTTTGAATTTTTTCTTCATTTTGCTTCAAGAGTAGTTCCAAAAATCCTTTTTCGTACTTTTCCGATTCTAATTGTGCCTGCAACGGAAATATGATCATCAACATTGGGATTCATCTAATCATAAATTACCTTCAATAGATTCAGTTCCTTCGTCCGCTCTTCCAGCATTGTTGTTTTAGGTGTTGGCGGAGA
This sequence comes from Stratiomys singularior, assembly GCA_954870665.1. Lineage (NCBI taxonomy): Eukaryota > Metazoa > Arthropoda > Insecta > Diptera > Stratiomyidae > Stratiomys > Stratiomys singularior. Next base: position 107,776,579 of record OX940877.1, on the reverse strand, counting down.
AATTTTGCTCCTCGGAGTGCGTATAGGGCTCTCGAGTGGTAAAAATCTCAAAGGACTCTTTGGCGAAGAAGTGTGAATAACATGCCGAAGTGTTTCTCTATTGAAATTTTCGCTTTCTATTAACATTTTGAAAAAGCCTGCGATCGCTTTTTGAAACTGCTCCGGTAAGGATTGACAAACTTCATGGAAGAACGTTTCCGGACATTTGACACAAGAATAATGCAATAGAAGTGAATAGACATACATGTAATCTGTGGAGCTTAAATTACTCCCGTCGTCGTTCAAATGTACCTCGAACTCTGGGTAATTTTCTACAAATACAAACAGCCATAATTTTGATGATTGAAAAAGCATAAAGTTCGTCTACCTTTAAGAAATAAAACTAAATCCGCTTGTCCTATGGGAGTGGTTTTCATTTGACATCGAAACTTCTCAAAAAAGACTTCGACATCCGTCTGCTCTATATTGTAGTAGGGTCTTTCGAATAGGCCAGTCTGATTTACCTGTACACAGAACAAAAAGCCAGCTTGTTTTAGTATTCATTAATAATTCTTTTATATCATTACCCAATGCAATAGCATCCTTTTCCAGTTCGAGCCGTCCATTATGATCGATTGTAGTTATCCAGGATACTCGACACAGACGTCAATTCAAAACAAAACAATTCACAGGCACAAATAAAGTGTGCACACAGACAAAAAGTGCAAAACAAAAACACTATCACTTTCTCGGGAAAAGGAGATATACTTCATAAATTTCAGCCGGCACAAATTGCGAGCGAAGTCACGAAAACCAGTTCACTTTTCCTCTTCGGCTCTTTTCAAAATTGTTTTGACGGTTCGAAAAACAAACGCTCATCTAGTACAGTGGGATGGTGACATTTAGTACTACGGTGAGTTTTTTTTTCACGCATGGTGAGTTTGGTTCTACCGTAAGGGCATTACTATTAGCTTATACGTTGTGAACGTTGACAAGCCGTTAATTATTGAGATAGGAGATGATTGTGAGGTTATTGTTAGAGTTTTCTTAATCTTCAATGCAATAATTATTGGAATGTGAAATCAGTTCTGCTGATAAATTTGGAAAAATAACAATGTTAGAATGTTTTGTATTCGGTTCGATTTGTAACAGTGATACAGTAGGTAAAAAAAATAAATTCAATCTTAGCACTATTGAATGAAAGAAATACAAATTGAATTCAATAAGTAATTAGACATTTGTTTGTTTGGTTTTCGATGATTTTGAAGAAATTGGAGAAATTTGATTAAAGCAATATCGATTACATAATTTTTGTTTGAAACTTAATTTTAATTACTCTTACATACTATCAAATCAAATTAAAAACCTATTTTGAATCTTATAATAATGCGATATAAATTTTTAGCAAGAAGATCGAATCGTTCTACAGCAGTTTCCGTGACTTTACACGCAGTCATTTAAACTGATGAAAGTTTATTTAGAACGAATAAAAGTTCTAGAAACCCTAAAATATGAATCAAAAATTTCGCCTGCTTTCTACAATATTTTATAAAGCGGTGATTTTCGTCCATGTTCGTTTTTAGAGCTGGCCTGGAGTTTAAGGTTCCGTTAGAAGATGTATTGTACCTAATGGAAGGTTCATGTCTTTCCCTAAAATGATTAGTTGACAGTATATTACACAATTCATTTAATAAAGCATTAAGTAATTATGAAACCAATAAATATTTTTATTTTGTTAAAGCATTCCAAGAACACTGAAGATTAAATAAATTACTCAAACTGACATGAATTATTTAGCGAATACGAGATTTGGAATTTTAGAACTGAGCCACGCAATCATTCAGCTCTGAAAATTTGACCGAAGTCCACAAGGACTTACATTTTTAAAACAAAAAATTTGTTCAAGTATAAAAATTGGTTTTATTATTCACCTGATAGTACTGACATCGATTGAATTTGATTTGAAACTTCGTCGATGCTTACATGGTCTTGGTTCCATTCTTTGGGCAGCAACACCGTGAGGAGTTTCCAGTCCCGTTAAATTGGTTTCCCGGCATTAGTTGATAAATTTAAGCAATAAATATTGGTGTCGATATTTATTTATTTTTTGTCAATAAATTGATAATGACAGAAAGTTGATTCTTCTTCTCAGTGTTCTGCAACAAACAGAACAACTAAACAAATAATACAAACTGTAAATTAATTAACATGTATTACCAATTTGAGAAGTTTTTGGTAGATCAATTTTTCCATTTTCTATTGAAATCACTTACAATTAAATCAACTAACAATGGAAAAATTGATCTACCAAAAACTTCTGAAATTGATAAAGCCAGACCAAAGGCAATTTGGAATATAGGAAAAGTTCAAAGCTGTAGAGCAATATTCATAACTAGTAAAATAACCAGTCGACATCCACCTAAGCTGGTAGTGCCAATCGATGCGTCCCGGCCTGTGAGTTGGCACCGGACGAGAAGCGGCAGGGACGCGTGTTCGAACCCAGCTTGAGCTCTTTCCACCTTTCTCAATATGTATTACCAATAATTATGAGAAATTACACTTTCTTTGTGAGCATTTTATTAATGGTGGTAAAATTGTGAATATTTTAGTGAATTTATTTCCAAATTCTGGACAGAATAGTTGTTTATTCTTATCTGTATGATTTGATATTTCTCTGAGCAAACCTTATTAGTTGCTATGTATATAAAAGACTAAAATTGTTTTATTTAGAAGTATCCGAAGTTGACATGCGTGCAAATGTACTTGTCTCGAATTTTTCAATGTTTGATCATTTAAATTTTTTTTTTGGTTAATTGGACTAGAAATTTTGTAAATTTTGATTGCAATTTTGAATTTTTTGCGCTCTACAACTTTTTCATTTCTGTTCAATTATTATAAACAATCTGAAAGTTAAATAATTCGAAGGTGATGCAAGCGAAGGTCTCGAACAAGGATGCAAATTGCAGGCACCGTTTATTTAAGGACGATCAAAATTTTTGCTAAAACATAAAGCATATGACAATAGTATCTTTGGGAACGCTTCCACGAAATTTAACAACCCCAATAGTTTTTTTTAATTAAAAGAAAAACCTTTCCTTTTATTTTCCCCTTGTTTTTATGAAATACATAACGTGATTTCGGATTGCATACTCAATCCTTCCTCAGATTTTCTTGATCTACATTTATATGTAGCTCTCTGTGATGTTTCTATCGGGAAATATATTCCTTTTTAAAATTCTATGTTTTCTTTTGTGGGACTTCATAACCTATCCTCCGCTACTGCAATTTCCAGTGTCTCAACTTGCTATGCTAATGTTAATTTCACTTCCATGAAATGCTCCCTTAACCTCATAATTATCAGTCATAGCTATTATAGTGATCAGTCTTTTCGTTAGCCCAATATCGGTTTTGGAACCCTTGAGGTATGTTATTTATGCAACTGGCCTTGATTTTGATTTTTTTTATTGCGTTGTTCCTATGTATTTTTCAATTGTATATGTTTGCGTCAATATTTTTGAAGCTTGCCTTTCGATTCTTCATTTGTTCCAAGTCGTCGGGTTCCTCCATCACGCTTTCGAAGCGGCGTCATAACTACTGCCGAAAGAGTTTAACAAAAAATCTAATAAAAAATCAATTGACGTCTACACGACACAAACGCCAGACGTGAAATACGAATTACTAGAAGCCAAATCGAATCTCAGTTTTATTTACGGGATGGTTTCGTAATTCGGGTCGACTTTTAATAAAAAACATAATTGAACAAAAGTCTTTTCCAAGCGGCAATAAAAGATGAAAAAAGGCTAAAAATGATAAGAATCTATCCTCATGGCGTCATGAAATAAAATTTCGGACGGGTAACGTTGTCAAATCTCGACATGGTTTACAGCGTTTTACATATGAATAAATTGAAATAAATTCTTCCTTTGTTATGAAACTACTTTCTTAGGAATACCTCACAAGTGGGAAAAATACGTAGAAACAAAAGAGGATACTTGCAGATTTGGCAACAAAAGTTTTCTGCTCAGTTTTCCAAAATTTGTTAAAAGTTAACCAGCGTTGAATTTTGTGTTAAAAAAATTTATTTGCAAAATTGTTTTGAGTCGAACACACATGTAAAACATCACTCGTCCTCCTTCAATACGACCTTTTTCTTCTCCGGCACGAATTTTACTTCTCCTTTCTTTGAATGTTTGCGTATGTTGGCCTCCTTTCGCTTCTCTTTGTTCTTCACTTCGCGCATCTTATTGTGTGTCTTATACACATTCTTAGGTACATGACGATGTCTAGCAATTCGTTTAATTTCTGGGTGAGCGGCAAATTTCTCTTTTAGACTTTCTTGATAGTTGAAGTTGACACGTTCACGAGGACGTGTGGCACCCAATTTTTCCGACGCTCTGGCCTTCCACAATCGAATATTCATTTCATCTGATCCCGAATAAATGTACTTATTATCCAAACTCCAGCCAATACAAACAACATGTTGCATACGCTTCGTATGATACACATCACGTGAATGGCTTTTGTGGATTTCGTAAATTCGAATAGTTCTGTCGTAAGAAGCAGAGACAAATTCCTTCCCGGTTGGAGCGTAGTCGACATCTGTGACTGCGGATACATGATCGAAATGAATTTTAACGGGATTCTTTAGCTGTCGTGTATCGAATGTATACAAGCTGGAAAATTCGAAATAAATTTTACCAAATCAGAGGAATTGAACATGGCAACTTACTTAAAGTCCTCATTGGCAACGGTAAAGTTGAAAGCCTCCATTGGGTTCCAAGCAAGTTTGTTTGACTTCATTGTAAGCACCATTTTTCTTAGTGGTTTTGTTTCTCGTTTATCATAAAATATAACACTGCGATCACTTGCACAAGCAGCCAGAAGTGATTTCTCAACCATGTTAAACGCAATGGCATGCAAAGTATCTACACCCCATTTCAAAACGTTCAACGGTTCGTTGCGTGTCTCGTCCCAAATCTGGCAAACCTCACCACATGTAGCGAATATTTTTTCTGTTTTGTGATGTGACAATCCCAACAACATCGTTCTGCTCAACAACGTATTTACGGGCTCCTCTTCAATTCCGGGTTCAGGGGTTTCTGCTTTCCATATTTTCACCGTTTTATCGTCACCAACTGTAATAAATTGCTCGCCTCCGTTTGTGTACGCTATTCCTCTTACAAATCCTTCATGTGCAACGAAATTACGGAGGCAAGCTCGTGTGGGCAAATCCCATACACGAATTTCTCCGTCATAAGCTCCGCTGCACAACATCGACAAACGTTCGGGATGCTTTCCGAAGCATGATAAACCATCTTTGTGTCCATCTAAACTGGCAATGAAAGGTTTAGCAAAAACTCGGTCTAGTTTGGTTGCATTGAGGGCAAGAACATATTCTCGCGCAGCTTCAAAGGGATGCAGTGCTGGATCATAGTTACGCGGAACTATAATAGAATAAAATATTGCTTTCATTTTCTTGTTAAGCATTTTAATCAATTTTATTAGATTTTCGTTGACACTGAATATATGGAAAACGGAAAATTATATACTAATGTATTCAGAACCGATTTAAAGGTACGAGGAAAAACTTTTGTAGGAACAAAAAGTTGTGAAAACCCAGAAATAAATTAAAGATACGATATTTCTACGCGGTATATACATTTTAAGTTTAGTTGTGGCTGTTTGGATACAAATAAAGCAAACTTTCAAAACATTGATTTAGCATAGTACAGCATTGTATATGCAAATGCAAAATAATTAGTATTGGATAAATTATACTTTATATAGGGTGCCCGCGTAGGTGGTTTTGGGAGATGTGCTGTAGAATTTAATTTTCAAATGTTTAGACTATGTCATATCTATATAAGTACGGAAACAACATTCAGACGAATGTTTGTTAGAACCTACATTTGGCTTACTTTAAAGATTTCTCAATAAATACACAAAACTTCTTTTTTATAAGGCTAATAATACGTAGAAAGACATTATAACAAGATTAAAAAATGGCAATGGGACAATTATTCAGGCATGGACAACGCTACAATCGGTCAACAAAACATTTTTGATTTCTTAAAGCTGCGTAGCAAGGAAAGGAAATTGTTGTTTGTGTTTTTAATTTAAGCTAAGGTATACCTTTATGCAAGTCCCTTTTAGTCTCACGCAAGTATTCGTCAGGATTACGACTAATCACCTTAACTTTCATCGTGTCCCATAAACAATATACTTCGTACTAAGAATTGACGCAGTGGCGAAGTCCCACGACTACATGTGATAATGGTATGTCAAAATAGTAATCCGTACATATGTTAAGAACGTCAAACACCCGGCTGTTTACCATCAACAATAATACAGCTGCTCTCAAACCGTCACAAACTGCAGTTCAATGGTTTTAGCGGCAAAGGGAATGTGAAGCGCGTGTCTTGACTAAGTGGAATTCAATTGACGTTCGGATCTACTTTGGTAGACAGGAGTCGGGAAGGTCCGCGAACTTTGTGATAAAATTATCAGTATTCTCTGAAATCAACGGTATTGTTCGCTGCAACTACAGCGTCAAACGCCGATCAAGTTTTGTGATATATTCTCGCGAAGAAAACCACCGAAAGAGCAGGAAAAAATGAATAATCTAGTAAGTTTTCCCCTTTCTCCCGTCTGACCTTAGTCTAATCCTGTATGTGTGGCATTTTCCACTTTCTGGTATTTTCATTGACTGCCGTCTCTCTACAGCCCTCGTATAAAGATCATGTGAAAAATTTCTATCCGGAAAATTACAAAATGGATTTGTCGGAAACGATGAAAGCCGCATTGTCAAAAGGACCACCATCAGTTCAGCCACAAAGCTCGGGCTCTGTGCACAACATGCAAGCCGAAATGCAAAACCCGAATGCGATGCCCGGAATCGGATACGTAACGGAGAAATTGTACATGCTGCTGCAACTTTATTTGCAAAACAAGGGCTGGAACCCGAGTGTGGAGCTGCTGCAATGTTTCTCGGAATTAAAGGATAGTGCCCTGTTGCCGAGTGCAGCGTATTTACAGTAAGTATTCAGTATTTTATTTTGTTGTTGGTATATGCACGGTATACCTTGTAGATTGTAGTTCTACTTGTGGAGAATAACGGAAAACATGCAATCAATCAATATGGCCATAGGTTTTTGTTTTTGATCTCAATTGTTTGGATTTACGAACTTATCAGTTTGACAAATGAACTCAGTCATTGCGAATTGGACAGATTTCTATCCTGCCCCATGCATGTCAATCAATAGGGGAATATTAATCGACATGTGAAGAAAAGGATGATCCATTTTTTCACACAAGGCATTATTAATATTGAAGGGGCTAATGTTAGAAACATTAGAGTTGAGCGGTGGCCCTTAGCTTCCTATTGACAGTTATAATTTGTAGGATCCGTTCGATCGCCATTTAGGGACCAAAAATACGCCCTAGTTCCGTGGTGTTATAATCACCAATAAGAGTCGAAAAGGGACAGAAATGCTTAGAAAAACAAATATTTCTGACGGACTGGCACTTGACGAAGAAGTGTCTTAAATGCTCGGGGAAGAATCATATAACAAAATTGGAACACCAGGCGACCATTACCTTAGATCTGTTTGTATGTATGTGTTGTGCAATAACGATGGCTAGCGTATGGATTAAGGATATATGGTATTTAGACTCTGTTTGTCCTAAGTCTATTATTATTAGTCTAAATGTGTTTTGGAGGTATATTACTGTAATAAAACCACGGTCTACTGCTGTTCTTGGTGTACCTCTTTTCAAATGCTAGGGGCGTAACTGCTAGTTTTCTTTCTCATTTTTTCTGCCATTGTTCTCTAACCTCTTCCTTGATTAGGGCGATTATCTGATCTATTTGAAATGCATACGCCATCTTCCAACGTGTCCTGGGGTTCACATGACTGAAGACTATCTCTGGGTGCTACGTTGCTTTCCGAGAAGCCAGATAACTTGAACAATACGACTAGGAAGGTGATACGCTTCCAATCTTCCCCTACGGATATTAAGTCTTCGGGCATATATCACAATTTATATTGTCATACAATACAAATTTGTCATAATAAGCCGAGTTTTCCACATCCAGACAGTTTTCTCCTTGTCTTTGTGACTGTTGCTAGTAGTATTTGACTGTATTCACACTGGCTGCATTTTGACCCTGCTCCGACGCGGATGGCTTCAAACGACTGCAATGCTAACAAGCTTTTCGAGGAGTGTATTTTATAGTTGAGGTAGTTTGTTATCCTTCTCGTGCGTATTTTAAGATCTAATATTTCCAGTGGAATCACTTTAACCACTTGGTACCTTTAAATGTAGCAGATTCGATGGAGTTGTAAATGGTGTCCAAAAACGATTATGGTAGTGGTTCCCTCATTCGTGTTAGTGCATTTGGTGCTGCGTATGATTTCACGCTTTTCTGAAATAAAAGCCGAAAAATGGACCCAGTAGCTGATCGTTATATCCTATTGATTCCTGGATTCTTGACATGATTCGTGGCATGATAGTGAATGATTGATTTTTTCTCTGATTATAATTTGATTGGTATTTGATTGGTAAGTCTAAAAAGTATTGAACCTTTTATGTCATTCTTCGATTGTAGAATTCTTCTTTTACTTAAAATGGCTTTTATTTAAGTACATATTGTCCATTATTATCTATGACCTTCTGCCATTTTTTGGGGAGAGCCATTATTCTATCTGTGTAGAAATTCTGGGGTTTATCGGCGAAATACTTGGCCAAGTGATTTTCAATCCCTTTTTGAAGTGAATTTCCTTTTCTTTTTATTAAGGAAGTTTTGCAGAGACCGAAAAAAATGGTATTCGAATAGTGAAAAGTCTGGAGTGTAAGGTGGATGTATCAATACTCTCCAGCCAAGCTCTGTAAATGTTTCCCGAGTCATGAAAAATGTGTGTGGTCTAGCATTTTCATGATGGAAGACAACGCCCTTTCTATTGATCAATTCTGGCCGGTTTTATTTGAATTGTTTGTTGTAATCTGGTTAATTGTCGACAGCACAGAGTATGAATTGAATGTTTGGCCCGGTTTTCGCACCTCATGATAAACAATTCCCTTCCAATCCCACCATACACACAGCATATCCTTAATTGGTGTCAATCCTGGCGTTTATTGTTTTATTGACTCTGGTTTCGGTATCGATTTTTGTATTCTCTTTTCGGGCTAATAGAATCGTGTTCTTATCCCGTGTCCTTTGTGTCTGATAACGTTGTAATGGAATGTGCAAATTATTTTCCATACGTTCTGTTTGCCTCACAAGTCTGAGTTGTTCCCAGTATTAAAAGCTATTTGAATTTTGTCATTAACCCCTTGAGTAATGACGATTTTTAAGCTTGAAAAAAGAAGAAAAAATTTAATTTGATTTATTTTGGATTAAAATGTAAAGGTATTACAATGCTTTTTATTTGGAAATGTCTATTGTAATGACATGAATGTATTTTTGTAACATTTCAATTAAACAAATAAACGAATAAATGGAACAAAATAGAAATATTTATATAGAAAAAAAAAGAAACCTTAAGACTAATCATTTCGAGCCGTTCGGTATTTTTCAAAATATGCGGGTATATGCAAAGGCAACTGGCCTTGTTTTCATTGCCAACTGGCTTTTCTTATTTTATGTTTATAATAACGCGGCAACGTTATGTAGGCTGTATCTTTGATTCTGTTGCCGTAATATTCTCCGGAAAATGTAACCAATTTTTCGCTTACAAACGATGTAGCGCATCACTACATGAAGGAACGACCATAGACAAAGCCTGATTTGGTTCCACAGCTGACTTTATTTTTTAAAACATGTCAATTAATAATTGCAAAGCTCAATTGTCAATTGATAATAGATAAAAGCTATTTTTTGTAACATTTAACGCGTTTTATCATAAGTGTAGAACACGCTAGGTAATAGTCCTCTTTATAAATACCTCAAATTTTGTAAAGGGTGATAAATTGTTTTGATTGCCATGAAATTGGTTTTATAAAAAAAGGTAATTCGTCGCCATAACTGTTTAAATATGATTTCGGGTTTCGGAGCGCTGCGAAAAGTGCAGAGGAAGTTTAAATGATAGGTTCAGTTTTCGATTACTTTAATCAATAATTGGGATCGTATTTCGCCAATAACGCGGAAAATTTTTGCTTCCAAATGATCACGCGTCTCAGGCTTCTTGTCGTAGACGAGTGGTGTGACGTATATCCACATGAAATAATCCAGCTGTGTTAAATCATAAGATTTATTAATTATTCGCTCACCAGATGCTTCGATGGTTGCGCGAGCTGCATGGCATGCATGGCGAGTTAATTTTGAAACGATAAGTCATTGATCATGGCTCTATAGCGGTTGCCATTAGCTATAATGGTTTTCCCAGCAGCTTTTTTGATGATATAGGGACCGACGATTCCACCAGCCCATAATGCATAGCAAAAAGTGACATTCACCGGATGTAACAGTGTTTGAACAACCGCTTGTGGTTGCTTAGCACTTCAAAAACGGCAGTTATGTTCATTGCTGTAACCATTCAACCAGAAACAATCTCGTCGCTGAACAAAATTTTCTTGTAAAATTCGAAATTCCCAGCAATTTGTTTCTGGGTCCTTACACCACCAAGGGACCTTTGATTGGGTCAGATTTTGTATGCCCGCAAACCAAGATCCTTCCGTAAAATCTTCCATAATTTGAATGGCAATAAGCTTAATTATTAATTTTAATGGGCATAGGTTTAATGACGGTAATTATTATAGGTTTGAGCACGATGTCGAATGGTTTCTGCTATGGTTTCTTCATTACGCACTGTACAACGTCTGGATGGATGCTTATTATCAGTGAGAGTAAACTTGGTGCGGAAACTATACATGGTTAATCGAATTAATTTTTCCGATGAACGATCATGTCGGCCATAAATTTGCGAGGAGGTTCTCTATCAGAACCATTTTTTTTATTACTGCATAATTTGCAGATGTTGCTTAGGCGTCAACCTATTTATGATAAAATGGCAAACTAAACTCAAGACAAAACTCATGACAGCTTTCACACCATATGTAGCATTATAAAGTCTTGGCAACCTAAATTTCTATACCCCTAAAAACTACCTTTATTATATTCGACTGGACATGCTGGTTTGATAATTTTGTCAAAATTATGATCTTTCTTTTGGTATTTGTTATCTGTTCTTTCGCACACATTCAACTACATTTGTGTCTCGTTTTAGTCATTTAGAATGTCATTGTGGAGACGTATACCAATTGTCCATGAATATGAGGATATGAAATTGAGAGCTACTTCATTGCCTCATACCTACTGGATTGCAATTACTTGGTCTTGGGATTATTTTCAGTTTCGCTTCCTTCACTATTTTTAACAAATATTCAACTGGATTGAAAACGGCGCTTTTACCTGATCAGGGAAATAACTTTCGGTTCTTAGGGCATGCCGAAAATGACCACCACAATGACACGGTCCTGATCATCCTGGAACGTAGAACTGGGATATGCTCCACACAAATCCTTTAAAATGGAAATGAAATAGAAACATTCGGTTAGGATCGATTCATGTTTCAACTAGTATTAAAATATTGTCAGGTTCAGTTTCCTTGATGCATCTCTATACCCTTAGTCATGAGGAATGCTTGTTCGTTTTTTGAATAGTTACCCTCCACGTTTCATGGTTCGTCTTATCTACATCAAACTTTCAAGGTTTCATTTGGAGCAATGAAATTAGGATTTTCCCAAAAAGGCCCAAGTTTTTTTTCGGATACAGTTGAATTTTTTTCTTCGTGGAGTAGATGAATAGTTAACAGTTAATGGTTAACAAGGAATATTATTGGCCACGCGTCGTTTGTGTAATTATCATATAAGGCCGAGATTGTGGACAGGCAACTTGTTGCATTTGCAACATTATAAATATCCGAAAAAATTGAAAACTTTCGAAAATTCAAAGAAATCGGCTGCCATTATTGCATTGTATCCAATTTAGAAAAATATAGGCTTAAAAAAACAATATCTGCTTTTTTAAGACACATTTGTGTGTCTCTTAATCAACTATTGAATGTTATATCGCTTTGTTCTTGTCATTTCTTCACTTCACGCAACAGTGCTTGGTTTGGCAAATATTGAGAATCGCTAAACATTAAAAAGATTAACGAAGCCTGTGTTGCGATTTTTTAAAATTCATATTTAAGTTTCCAGCAAATTTAGGGCTTGTTAGATCATACTCCCCTTAAGCACCCTATGTATGATTGTAATTATTGTGAATAATTTAAAAAAGGGTTAATCCTGAGCCTGAAAACATTAAATTTCATATATCTTACACGTCATTCTATTTATTTTCTCATATAGGTCTAAGCATTCAATTCTAATATCTTGCAGGGTGCTAGCGAACCGTCTTACACTCGACACTCAAGGACGATTGATTCTTCGTGAAAATGGAAAAATTGTTTTGCCATTTGAACATTTCGCAAATGCCGTTATGTTGAAACATATGTCAGGCCCTCATGGACTTCATTTGAGTGTAGATGCTACCGTTCGTGCAGTAGTCGAGTCATACACAATTGGTCGTGAAAATTTTGGAATGGAGAAAGATTTTATTATTGAGGTCGTTCAGTCATGCCCAAGCCCAGCTTGTCGATACTACAAAAATCACATGGGCATGGGTCCAATACCATTCATGGATCAAGCGTTTCAAGGTGTATCGCCGGACTTCATGCACTTACCACCACATCCTCCGATGACAAACGAAGTGGATTTGACTAAAAGTCATAGCAGTCAGAAATTAGCACAAATGCAACACATGTCGAAACAACAACAATCTGGTGTGCAATCTAATGTAAGTGTGCAGCAGCAACAGCAACAACATCAACATCAGCAACAACAGCAGCAACAAATTACTGCGGCCATAATTCAACAACAGAATCGTGCAATAGCTCAACAGAATCTCGAGAAATTTGGTAATATGTCTCCAATGGATAAGCAACGTGTCTTGCAGCAGTTAGATAAAAAGCACTACGAAGTACCACCAGTTTTAAACCCATCTCAAGTAATGCCGCCCATGCCAGGTGCGTTTTGAATTGAATCAATAGAAACATTAAAATTGAATGTAATTATATGCAGTTCTACCTCCTAATATATCGCAACCAAGTAATCCACCGATGCCGCAGCAAACTCATCAGCAACAACAGCAGCAGCCGCAACAACTTCAACAACAACCACAGCAGCCACAACCGCAACCAACAATGCAACCGCAGCCAGTTCACATTCCTTCCCCAGGTACTTCGTCAGTCTCATCTACATCATCGTCACATTCTGGTGAGTCACACAAGGGCAGCAGTGAATTACTGAGGTGAGTTTTGGTTCAGGACATTTTAAATTCTCTCACTTTATTGTAAATCCTTTCTAATTTAATCGAAAATTAAAATTATCTGCAGGTCCAATTTAGAATCTCTGGAGTCAAACAAAGACCTACTGGCATTACACAATGGTGCCTGGGGTAACCAAGACAATCGCGAAGGATTGGTCGTCGGACAGGACAAAATCATACGCGCTTTTGCTGAATTAATGCGTAATATGGCTCGTATGAAAACATATATCAGACCGTCAATGTGCAAACCATATGGGAAACAAAGTGAAAGTCTTCAGAAAAGTGAGTATAAAATATAATACAAAAACCATTGAAAAAGTTAGCTGACGTAGAAATAAAAATACATTTTGTCAGCTGTTCATTGTTGAGAGGATTAAGCTAAAAGTGTAATTCTGTTATCATATTTCATATAGAAAACATAGCTATAATTTGAAGACTCATTAATAAATATTTGAAATCAATAACATATTAATGAAGTTACATATACAAATATTTCAAATCAATCTATCAAATCTTTTTTCACTTGCATTTTTATTCCTTTCAAATAATGTTGCCGTTCACACCTCAAAGCTTTGATGGACACAATTCAACTAGTTCAGTCGTTGAGAAATTGTTTACCAGCGCCACATATTCCAGTTAGTTCGTGGAAAAGTGAGGATCGCCATCGTAAAGATACACCAGAATTAGTGACCAGAGTAGAAAATTAAAGCTGAAAACATTGAAACTCAGTCGATGGTAAGGATAATGATGTGGAACCAAACGATCATGTACGTATTATTTTTACTTTTCAAATTTTATTGAATTATCAAGTTCCTCCGTTCCCTGAGATTAATGAAGAGACGACAAGAAAAAAAAAATTAAAAATTTAAGTTAAAGTCAAGCAAAAAGGCCTGTCGGTCGTAGTTAGAAATCTCACTAGATTAATACTAACTTCAAAAGTGATTAATCTCAAGATCAAGAAAAATATCATTGTTTGTGGAATTTATATTGCAATATAACATAACAAGCTTATAAAGTATCAATTGAACTAATGTAAAAATTCATCTAGCATACATAATCCATTAGCATAAGCCATTTAAAGTACATTTCATTGCGCTCTCTTAAGTATGTGCCCAAAACCAGTGATGATACTGAAAGACATTATATTTAATTTAAGTAGAATGGCAATAATTATCGCTGCATCTAGTGTATATTTAAACATAAAAATTAAGATGAGTTATTTAATGAATTTATAGATTAAGATGTAGCCTATTTTGCTAATAATTGGAAAATGGAGCCTCTAAGTTGCTGTTATTGTTAGGTAAATTGTTAGTTCTTTATTTTTCAGTTCGTTTATGTGAAAAAATTGTTTAATATGAAATTTCGATTAATCGTTTATCAACCCACGTATAGTTTGCTTAATGTAAATGATATTTAATTTTTTATATTGAATAATCTATTTCTAAATTCCAAAATGAAAATTTCAACTAAATTGACTTCTATATTTAATTTTCAAGATTCTTTCAACACTGAACATTTCATCGTTTGAATCTACTTGATTCGTTTTTGTTACGACATAATAATCGTTGCCTATATAAGTGGATTTTAGTGGAATAATCGTTGGACCTTTTTTTCGGTTAATGTTGAACAGAAATTTTATAATTTCAAGACTTTTTTTGATTGATTACATCTTCGCAAAGCATATTTAACTTAAAAAAAATTCTCCTTTTAATTTTGCGTTTTGTTTTAATTTTCGAAGTCAACTTTCTACCGTAATCGTTCGGTCTTCTTCAGCGTTGCTGAACGCTTCAACGACTCCAGCGATGAAGACCGAACGCTTCAGCGACTTCAGCGGAGACCGAACGAGTAAGGTCGAAAGTTGACTTCGAAAATTAAAACAAAACTAAATAATGGCAATGAAATTATTTGAAAATCAGCGTAGCGCGTTTCTGCGATTTGAGATGAAAGAAAATCCAAGAAAACTGGGTGTGATAACATTCAAACTACATTTTGTGTTTTTTTTTCGATTTTTTTATATTCATATGGAAAACATTTTAAAGTCTCTGGGTAGCTTGGGTCCGCCGGGCCTTGCTTCGTGGGTCTCGAGGACGCGTTTCGGCTGCATACAGCCATCTTCAGCTCGTTCTGAAGATGAACGAGCAGCCGAAACGCGTCCTTGAGACCCACGAAGCAAGGCCCGGCGGACCCAAGCTAAACAGAGTTAATTTTGGCCTGCGGCAACACCAAAACGAACTACAATTTTAAAGTCTTCTTGCCAGTCTATTTCTTTATTCGAAAACTTGTTAATACACAATATATTATGTTTTCCCGCCAAGTGGTTGGGCGAATAAATCGGAAGGTTGACCTAACCGTTACGTAAGCTAAGTAACTAACTGCATCAATCTTTTGTTAGCGGTTGCTAAACATTTATTTTTTATCGATCCGGTCATTCATTGTTCGTGCGTGAGATGTCCTAAACCACTACTATCACTAGCTCTCCTCTAATCTAATCCGTGTCATCTAAATTCTTATTAGATATAACAATATAACGGCGTAAGCGAGGAACACCATTCTTTCATTGCGCAGTGGCTCCATATAGGACACGTTTTGGATTCAATCAGGCATTGCATTCAATTGTAGCAAACAAAAATATTTAAGATTTCGATGAGCTTGACAACCTCACTTATTATCTGTACTCAACACGACGTAAGATGCCATAATTTCATTACCGATTTGTCGCATATACATCTACCAAAAACGTCTGAAGTCACATGTACAGTTTGGCTAAAAGTCTCCGTACGATGCTTCATCTTGTATTTATCAATCCGTTCATATAAAACAATATTTTTTTTTATTAATTAATTATTATTTTTATTTTTATTAATTTTTATTTTATAATTAATTTTTATTAACAATATTATATTTATCATTACAAGATGGGTTTCTTTAATTCAGATTCAACAAGAAAAATAAAAACTTATCCATTCGTATCGTATTTATTAACAAGAAAAGGCCTCGTTACGACAATACGCCTCTATAAAGTTGAAAGAAAGAAATTTTGTATTAATTTCGGTTTATACACAGTAGGATTCCCCTTAGCTTTGATGATTGCTGCTAAACATCTGGGCGTCAAAGTCACTAGTGTGGAATTTATTTAGTTAAGTAACACAAAATAAAAGACTTGTTTGACCTTTTTTTACACTTTATTTACTATTAAATGGGAATTGATCTGGCTATAATCACTGTTGCGGACAGAAAGCCTTTTCTTATTCTACTCCATTCAATTTGTCCTCCCAAGTGCACCGAAATCAACAATTACACTCGCAGCAAGATGTGTACAACGATTGCAGACAATAGCTATGTCATCATTAATTAGATCAATCAACCAATCGCATAAAAGTGAGAAAAATATGGGCAAGAAAAATGCGTGAGGCGATAGCTGCAATGAACTCGATACATATGGAAAGGGGAGTCGTGTTATATGTGTATAGGTGAAAATCTTGAATTTAGATGTTATTTCGAATTCTATAAAGTTCTATTCTTCCTGGAGTTTAGAGTTAAGTTGTCTGTTTCTTATTGAGTTTTTGCGTACTCTACGCCCCACAAACTCCATAAATGTTCTATTGGCTAGCAACCTTATTGAGGAGAGGAGTCGACCCGTAACACTACTAATTTCTTTCGAAATTTCAACCGTCAATTTGCCTTCACAATATTATATGGTCAATCTCCTCATATCTACGCAAATATTTTCACTCACCGCGGATTATTTAATTTTCTAAACTTGAAACAAACCTTCGCGCGGTTCTAACTATACTAGCTGTATTCAATGAAAAAAATAAATTTTCTCTATGAAAACGGAGCGGGCGGAGAAAAATTTATTTATAAATTAATTTACCCTAAACAGAGATTTAATTAGTGAATGGAATACAAATCAACTGGAAGAGAGAAGTCATTTTGCTGACACAGCGACTGGCTTCTTAGAATTTTCCACTTAAACTTGTTTGAATGTTTGCACTTAAACTTAAGCCTGCAGATAGCAATAACATCAAAAAAGTATATTTTTATAACAAAAATTATAAATTCATTTCAATTGTTATACATATTGGCTTGGGGAAAAAATAATTTCGTTTTTATTATGTTTTTCAAAGTTAATTTATGAATATAAATTTTAAGCACTAATCAATGATATGTGTGCCGTTTTGATCGGTGACCTTTTGCCACTTTTCTGATAAAACCATAATTCCGTCACTGTAGAATTTCTGAGGTTTTTGGGCGAAATACTGAACTAAGTGATTTTCACAAGCCTCTTTTGAAACCAGCCTTACACCATTAAGAGAGTTTTGCAGAGACCGGAACAAATTATAGTCCGACGGGGCAAGGTCAGTGCTATACGGTGGATGCATCAAAACTTCCCAGCCAAACTCTTTCAGCTTTTGACGAGTCACTAAAGATATGTGCGGTCTAGCATTGTCGTGGTGGAAGACAACGTCTTTCTTATTGATCAATTTTGGCCGATTTTTTTTCTATCGCCTGCTTTAATCGCATTAATTGTTGACAGTAGACAGTTGAATTAATAGTTTCGCCAGGTTCGAGCAGCTCATGATGCACAATACCCTTCTAATCCCACCAAACACTCAGTAGCAGCTTCCGTGATGTCAATACGGGCTTCGATACTGTTTGTGAAGTTTCTTCGGGCTTCAACCACGATCTCTTTTGCACATTATTGTCGTACGTGATCCACTTTTCATCACCCATAATCATTTGTTTCAAAAATGGTTTGATTTTGTTTCGTTTCAGCAGGGATTCACAAATGGAAACTCGGACCATTAAATTTTTCAATAATCAATAATTCCCATAATCAATTCGCAATAGTTTATAATGAGTAAACAAATGACAGTAATTCGCACTCTAAAATGTTATACAGACTCGAAACTTCTAAACATGCTATAGTATGACTTCACTGAATAATCATTACTAGAGACTATATGAAATAAACTCAACTTTGTTTATTATATAAAAACTTTATTTACTATACTTAGAGTTACACTTAATAGAAAACTAATTGTAGAGTTCCGGTTGTAGGACTTACTCGCGACTTGAGATGCTGGCGGTGACTGATAACAGGACTGGACATGGCGCGCTTTATATGCTTAACTCGCTTGTTCGTTCCTGGTTTTTGTTTACACTACATGGACAGTAGAGAGTTGTAGGCGCCTTTTCGTCCTACAAATAATAACAACAACGTTTTCTTATTAAATTAATTAATCCCTTTATTTGCCAAGAAATTCTACGAGAGATAACGGTTGGATGTTGTCGCGACGCTGCTTCTTCCTCTGTGTCCCACCTCGTGCCTTTCTGGCTTCGATCCTCGCTCGACTTCGATACTCGATCTTCGATATGTTTTTAGGTTGCGGCCGGTTGCTGAATCTGGCAGGCGGATAAGTTCGGGGCTGCGCCCGGTCGCTACAGGGCTCCCCTCCTAGTTATTGCAATTGCGGTGACCTTTGGCTGGTGGGTAAGTCCGGACTGGTGGTCGTTGGTGTGAAGGGCTCCTGACGTTTGCATTCCAGCTGACTCGGCGATTACATGGTTGAGTAGGATGTGGCTGATTTACGGGGTTGTCTTCAATGTGATGTCCTCTTGCGCTCATCGTTGGAGTTTGCGAAAGAAGTGGCTGAACGATTTCTCCTTGAACTATGGCCAGACAAGGAATGTCTGATGGAAAAGGATTGTCGAAGTTTGCAGTTGGCGATGTTTGTTGTGGTGACTGTGCTTGTGACGTTGGAACAGGGCTGTCGATGCCAGGATCCTGGTTAGCAAGGAATGCTGGTTTGAGGCGTTCCGTCGAAACGTTTAACTGTTTGCCGTTCACGTCGATGGTGAAATTTGTGTTTGAGATTCTGTTGATTATTCGATGTGGGCCTTTGTATGGTTGCCGTAATGCCCGTCTGACTGCGTCAACTCTAAGGAACACGTGTGTACACGTATAGAGATCCTTGTGAACGAATGTACTCCGGTTGTTTTTTTTTTGGGCAATAGGTTTGGGCCTGATTTTTCGCATTTGTATTTTGAAATTTTCACTGAACAAATCATCTGGATCACCTGGGCTGTTATCCTCGACAAGGAATTCCCCCGGGAGTCTTAACGTTGTGCCCAATACTAACTCCGCACAGCTAGCTCCCAAGTCATCCTTATAGCAATTTCTTAGGCCCAAGAGTATGCTCGGAAGTAGACTAGGCCAGTTTCCGTCATCTTCGTGACACATGATGGCGGCCTTCAGTGTCCGATGCTACCTTTCCACTAGTTCATTCGAAGCAGGGTGGTAAGGTGACGTTCTTGCTTTATTGGCTCCTATAATGTTAGTCAGTGACTTAAACAAAGCTGACTCAAATTGTGTTCCCTTGTCGGTGACCACTATTTCTGGCGCTCCGAAGCGAGACACCCAGGTGGCGTAGAAGGCTTTAGCTACTGCGTCTGCTGTCTGATTTTCTAATGTTACTGCCTCTGGCCACCTTGAAAACCTGTCCACCATCGTTAAAACGTATCTAAACCCATCCACTTGCGTTAGTGTTCCGACTATATCCAGGTGCACTACTTGAAAGCGTTTGTCTGGGACTGGAAATACGGCTACTCACCTGATCGCCGATAAGGTTCCTCCTGAAAAGAGAATTCAAACATGTGGAAGGAAACGCGAAAATTTATCTTGAGGAACTCATTTTATTTATTCTATGTATTAATTTACACTGCTTACACTATTTTCTTTTTTACAATAAACGTTTTGTATAATTTTATTCTTCATCAGAATTGTTCATTTCTTACTTAAACCATAAACTGAATTTTCATGATATTCTATATTTTTGGGATCCTATACAAAAAAAATGATGCCGTATATTTTACAGAGAAAATTAAATTAATTTTTTTTTTCTTGCCTGCTAAGTGAGATGGTATCTGTGACCACGGGCGTCCGCCTCCCTGAGTCGGCAAGTCGAAGGGGTGTGGTGATTGCCGTCTAGGAGAACCAGTGGGTGCTAGTATTTCATGGGGTTCCGATGGGTTAATTCTTTGGGCTGGTCGCTGTTCTGGTGGAGCGGGGACATCGTATTGATTTAAGCGGTCACCCGTACTGCACACCCTCGGGTTTTCTTCCAGCCGTTCGATCCTGCCACTCAAGCTCTGCAGGAGTCTCAGGACCTGCCGCATCTCTGAGCTTCCAGAGGCTGAAACTTCTGCTTTTGTTGGGGAATTCGCCGGTGTTGGAGTAGGCAGTGTTGTCTCCTGTGGTACCGTTACCGCGTCACTCGACGTATTTTGGTCGGCCGTCTTACCAGGTCGGTCTATCAAGGTCTGAATTGGCGGTGACATAGGGACAGTGTTCTATTCTAATATTATGTACATCCTATTGAGTACTCTGTATTCCCATTGCCGCCGTCGTTGTATACATTTTTCTTGCGAACACATTTCGCCAGAAAAAGCTGTAACGGGACTTGCCTATTCACTGCTAAATTCTGGCTGTCGTCAGTGAGAAGTGTTTGTTGGAGTTCAATAAATTCGTGGAAAATCTGCGCGAACGGACAATATTGCAGTAATTCATTCCGTGAAGGACTCGGTTTTGTTATTTTCTGCCGCGGAAATTTTGTGGTTGCGGCAGTTGTAAACAGAGAAAGTTGCCATTCCACTGCTCCGCAACCCTTGACAATAGCTAAGACTTACATTCAGTACAGAAAGGATTCGTGGCGCGGAGGACCCGGAGAAATATTGATAAATGGGAAAGTTTGCGGTTTGGTGTTGTGCCGTCGTTGCATAACGACACAACGTGGTCGAGGAACACACACCTTTGCCCTTTCTGCACAAGAATACTCGGTGCGTCTCCGCCACCGTTGGTGGGTCGACAGTTACGTCGGGCTTGAAGAATTTTCCTTGCAAATCACCAATTAGATAATGAAACAGTGAGATAAAACGCTTCTAAAACAGTAGAACCATCAACCCTTTGTGTTGTGTTACCATAAACCCGCTGATTCCACGCTTGGTGACGCATTCACGCTTGTGCTTGCGACAAACGACGCGTTATCTAGTTTTTTGTCAAAGCTCGCGTTTGATTTCATTATCAATGGCGGTTTGACTTCTGTCGACTTCGGAGATGAAATGTGTGGACCGATCGCGTGTTTCCAGTAACTTGTCAGCCATTTCGGCCAGTTAAAATATCTTGAACACGCGACGGAAGCCGTTTCATCCACAATGATTTTAAAAATCATTTGAAACGTTTTTGCCCGCCGTGCTTTTCATTGAACGAAGTAGTTGGGATGGCTTGCTATCCCCAAGCTGCAAGCCTGTCAGCAATTTCTGGAAGTTTTCGCGTTCAGATACAGCGTAGATGGATGTGATGCGGTTTTTGAGCGTCTCGTATTTGTTAGTGTGAGGTGGTTCCTCTATAATGTCCGCAACCTGCTTGAGGACATCATGCTCCAATTCGCTAATTACACGATCGAACATCTGTTCGTCCGTTCTTATCTTTGCACATCTGAATTGTGCCTCAACTCGCGCAAACCAAAGGGCTGGCCGCTGCTTCCAAAATGTCGGCAATTTAATCATTGCGATACTACTTACTGCGTCGTGGTGTTCCGCTTGCGATGATGGGCTGGCTGCGGCTGCGCTGAGAACGCTGTTGTTTGGGCTTTCTGTCATTGTGGTTTAGAGATTTCGGGGTCACCAGTTTGTGGGCGCCTTTTCGTCCTACAAATAATAACAACAACGTTTTCTTATTAAATTAATTAATCCCTTTATTTGCCAGGAAATTCTACGAGAGATAACGGTTGGATGTTGTCGCGACGCTGCTTCTTTCTCTGTGTCCCACCTCGTGCCTTTCTGGCTCCGATCCTCGCTCGACTTCAATACTCGATCTTCGATATGTTTTTAGGTTGCGGCCGGTTGCTGAATCTGGCAGGCGGATAAGTTCGGGGCTGCGCCCGGTCGCTACAGAGTATTCATTATATGTTGGTGATTGTCTATTGTTGATAACTAGCCGCTACAATACATATAACTATAACACCATCTATTAGGAAGAAGCGAAATTATTTTTTCCCCAACACAATATATTGTTGCGCTTTGGCAGGTGCGCGAACTGTTTGCTATTCGCAAATATTGCCAATAGTGAAAATTAAACACTCGCGTATTATTTAAAATTAATTATAAAAGTTTTATTTAAAGTTTTCTCTACGATTTACAATTACTTTATTAAAATCACTTATAAGTTTAATTAATCCGACTCTAAATTAATTAATTTCGCACTATCAAACACTTATTTACTTATCCGACACTTTTCAATGATAATCGTTTCACCACACCTTTCTTGCGCGAGTTATGTTATTGTTTATTCTCAACAAAAAAAAAAATATACTCTTACGAGTTCCTTCCTCGGAAATAAGAACACTTGATTTGTTATTTATGAAACACTTTATTCTTTATAACTTTTGAACAATGAATTATACGTATAGTAACTGAACTGTATTTCCTAGTTGTATCTCTGAACTGTATCACTTGACCAACTTGACTAACTGGACTTGAACTGTTACCCCCGACTCAGAGTGGTCTCTTGCTTAAATAGTATTATTTTGATTAGGTCTGCAGTTTGCATTTCGCTTGGTGATCGCATCATATCTTTGTTATAAATGTGCTAAATATGCATAATGTTTATATCGATAAACAATTATTGTTGAGTGGTCGTGTGACTCATAGGTAACTTAATATGTTATGTGTTTATAAGGGATATTTGATAATTTATTGTGAGTCATGGATATTTGATATTTTATTGTGAGTCCTACTTATAATGATTTGAACTTAGTAACTATAATGTAAGTATTATAATATAAGTTTTAATTAAACATAGTGGTTATATCCTTATTATTACGATTATATTGAGATCTTGAGGGTTATGTGTAATTCGCGCACTGTCGCTCACTGTCGCCTTTTCATTCACAACTGCTTGTCTCGTCGAAAACAACATTTTATTAAAACGAAAACAACATTTTATTCATTGGCAGATATTACATAATTTGTCTTAATCCTAACAAGAATTGTTCTTAAAATAACTTAACTCTAACGGTCTTTACTTATTATAGAGTTTTATTTGTTGGTTGTGTATTTATTAAAATTTGCAGTTTATGATTAATTATCTGAAATTGGAAGGAAAGCCAAACAAAACCTCCCCAAACTGGTGTCTGTGGTGAAGAAATAAATAAATAAATAAATTCTATCTACAAAACAATTTTCCTTCAATGAGGACTTAATGGATGGGTGTTTGGTGTGTATTGAGATGTGGAGTAAGATTTGTTGTACCAGGATATTCGTTTCGCTTGATCAAAGATTCTTCCTTGATCAGCGAGAAGGCGGAGGGATTGAGGTATTTGGTGGCGAACAGTCAACTGGAGTGTGAGGTCAGGGTCTGTGGTCATGATTTGTGTAATGAGAGGGGTTGGATGATAGGTCGCTTTTTCAAGAAACCGTAGGAGTTGGTCCATGAGGATTGCGTCTATTCTACGAAGTTGCGCGGTTTCATACAGGGTTTGATTTGATATGTGTTTCTGGGGTCATCTTCCTGCTTGAAAATTCCGCAGCAGTGGCGGAGAATTTGTCTCTCTTTGCGGCGAATCCTTTCCATCTGAGATGGGGGTAGATCACACCAGAAGGCAAAACCGAAGGTGATTATTGGTCGTAGTCGCTTATATACAACTACCAACCATCCCAGAACCTTCCATGCGGATTGTTCTCGCGTGTACGCGTCGAGTCGCGTGCACCGGGATCTGTTGTACTTGATGCGCGCGACGTGTTTATGCTTACGCATTGGAGAACAATCGATGGGTTGGTAGTTGTAAACATGTTTACGACTTTTTGTTTACGCCGACTACAGTACGCGTGACCTGAACACGTCATAATATATATATATATTTCAATTTGCTGGTTTGCGACATTATGAAATCCCTGATCCTTGCATATCACACACACAAGCACGGAAAAATCTTAGTTTTATTTTATACAAATTTTATATAAAAAGCAGATAAAAATATAATCATGCAATACAAGTAAATATATATATAAAAAATATTCAATTTACATAAATTAGTCCTGCTGCGTTGATTTTGACCACCTATGCCGCCTCGAACTCGAGTTTTTATCTCAGCTTGATTTCAGGACTCTACATTAGCGTCTTCTTTCACGATATCCTTAACTTGAATTGTGTTCCCTCGAATATATCTTACTTGCATCCGCCATACATGATCTCCGTCTGTTGTTGTGGAAGAATCTCTCTTCTCCATGTAGTTTATACTTTATTCACTTTTCTTTCTTCTTTTATATTTAGTTTATACTTTACTCGCTTTTCTTTCTTGGCCTTTACATTTAAATTTTCTTCTTCTTAAAGGTAGTTATTGACAATAAAAAATTGAGTTATATCCATTAATAATTTGTGGTAAGCGTTCCGAGAATTTAATGGACTTTTTTTTACTGAGACTTTGTTTTCTTTTTAATGTTATTTAGGTTATCTTCGAACTTCGAAAGGTTTTTAATTGCGTCAGGTACGCTTTACGAACAGAAAATATCAATAGTTGTTATTTGAGGTTTACTTGTACGGGGATTCGCCATTTAACTATTTCCTATTTTACATTATGACATTGGCTAGGTTTATTTCATCAAACTACCCGATCTAAACAAACTTGGATTAACTGAAATGCTTGGGCGTTTGATTAAACGATTGAAATTTTACACTTAATTTTGCGGAATCAGAACTATTTAATCTAGATTCGAGAGCGATCTGCTTTCGCAACGACAATCCTCCGTCGCTCGCACTACACGAAAAGAGTTTTCGGAAATGAACAAATAATTTGTCGGAACTTGCTTTCGGATCGCCTGAAATTTGTAGGTTTATATCTATGATGGTGACAAAAGTGAAAAAGTTAATGGAACTTTATTTCCTGGTTCTTATCGTGTTTCGTAAATTGAAGTTCGTTTGAATGTTGCCGTAGACTAAAATTAACTTAGTGTTGTTTGGGTCCACCGGGCCTTGCTTTTTCGATATCGAGGACGCGTTTCGGCTGTATGCAGCCATCTTCAGCTCGTTCTGATGTCCTTGTCGCGGTGTGCATCTTTTTGTAGATGCAACTTTAATCAGAGGGATAGGTCAAGTTTATTAGGCGTGAATTAACACGATCCAAGCAACACCAAGGTCATTTAAATTGATATTGCTAATAGGTGCAGGTATTGATGACGTACCTCCTGCGTAATTTATTTAAAGTCGAAAATTTCTGTCCAGAATTGTTCAACCAATCATTGAGTTATACCGGCGTAAGCAACATTTTTGCCAAAGAACTGGTCAAAATTGCGACGCATTGAAGAATAAACGTTGTTTCCGCTCTTGTATTCATTTGACATGTGTCATACTTAAGGGGTTAGGGGTAGTCAGAGACATACAAAAATGAGAATTTACGATAATTTTTTTAACCAGTAAATCATTTTATTTTATAAAATTAATAATATGGCATCATTACATAATGTTGCGACCTGACTTCACGAAATTTTGAAAAAAAAGTAAATTATTTACACTCGATAACCTGTAATGGTTTTGGTCACAGCCGTCACGACGACGACTAAGGACTGAAGTCGGCCTCGCACCGACACTTGGACGTGCAGTCCTCGAGACGTGGCAACGAAATATACCCCAGCGGGTCAACCTTTCGGCCACTCGGAAATTCACTCGCGTTGGTGGCTGCTGGCGGACCAGCCCAGTGCGGCGAGGATTACGGTCGTGGGTCGGACCCAAGTGAACTTCCGCTCTTGGTTTCCATTTTGAACCAGCCACCGAAAAACCCGATTTTCCTGTGCGACGTTTCGAAATATTCTACTTTACTTTAAGTTATTTTTTTTTTTTTTATCTATCATTCAAAATCCAAATACACCCGACGACAAACGCGCATTCGCGAACCGATATACCGCGGTGCCTAAAAACAAACTACTTTATTTTTGCGACCGTCAAAGAATTGAAAACCGAACAAGTAGTCCGCGACACGACTACCACTTACTCCCGATTCAAACCTACAACACCGCGGAACCCGAGCGACGAAACACAATTTTGGCCCTACATCCTCATGCACTTACCTTCGCGCCATTTCCTCCTGAAAGAAAAAAAAAAGGTTGCTGGAAGGAAAGGTGATTTTTTTCATGCGTGTGACTCTACAACACGACTGCACTTTAACCCGTCGCTGATATTTTTTTTATTTACTTTTTTAGTTTTGCCACACACGTTTCGGGGAATGATATTAGAACAGTAGTTGTGCACTATTGACCACTTTTTCTTTTCCTTTTTTTTTTTGTTATATATTTTTTTCCTAAGCGCGTGCTTCACTTTTCGCGGCCCTCGACGAACTCCCCCGTTCCGGAAATAGAAAAACTGTCTTTTCTTCTGACCTGAAGTGGTCGCCAGGTCGTATGTCAGCTGACTTTCGACCTGTCCGCTGAACTTTCGACTGCGGGAAAAGATGGTGGCGCCTTCTTCAGGTCAGTAGTCACTACAAACCATAACCACTCGACTCTACTGTTTTACACTCGATGTATGAATGGTAAAACGAATTATTTAATTACTTACACAGAGTCATCTATTCCTGGGTAATATAATAGTTCTTCAGCCATTGTAGACGTTTCCAAAAAATCGATTTGCTGTTGCCTATGTAGCGTTCTACCTTCTCGAGTATAATCGTTAGCGTTCCTATCTGCCACTTTTACACGTGCATGATTCGTTTTTTTCGGCATACCGATGAGAATTAGGCCGACAATTAAATCCCAGTGTCTTCATTATGATCAATAATGAATTTGTAGGTACCTTCATTGAATATACATGTGGCTTTGTATGTGCAGCAATGTGTACAATACTAAAACTGGTATTTATGGTTTTTGGGCATATTTTCCACACTGGTTGGTTGTAGCTCTCTTTATTATTCTGATTGAATCGACCTTCATATCTTGAAAGTAAATTTTCATTACTTTTCACTACAAATTTTCATAAATTGGTTTGATACCAAATCTTGAGTATAAGTAGCAAGCTCTCCACTTGTTTCAGCGCGCTGATAGGAGCACCAAGAATCTTCCCCTTTTGCACACATACAATGATTCAGATTTTCATCCCTCGAGCCGTAGTTATTAAAAGTTGCCATTATAGCAGATTTGATATCTTCAATAGAATCACAATGTCGACGTATTAATAAATCATAGTACACAGTTAATTTGTCTATTACTTTTCATGTTAGCTTCCCTCTACCACAATGACCTGTTTTGTTTATTTTTCAATGTACGTAACCGAGTCCCCATCCGCTTCTGAACATGTCCTATATATTCCTTCTTATTTATGGTTGTATTTTTGTAAGGATCTGCTTTTATAAGCAGATATATAATTCCAATTCCAGCTTTGGCAGTGTTACTACTTCAAGTTGAAGTTATATTTATCTTGTAAAAATCTCTCTGAGCTTATTATGTAGTTTCGTCCTGCCAAACTTAAAGTTCGTTGCCTTAAAATTTCTGCAGAACGCCCTTGAGAACAAAACTTCCATCACGAAATTTTCAACGATTTTTTGCTGTTGAATGACTCGCAAAATGTACACCTAAAGTTGGATTCATCGATTTTTTAGTAAAAGCATCTTTTTTTTTGATTTGAAAACAGAATAGAATGCAATGGCGTTGATGTTGCTTATCCACTTTCGTCTCTTATAAAATTGATACAGTATCATGACGAACTGACAACTATCGCGTACGTTTTTACCACTGTAATAAGTGCGACTTATCTAATTCCCCTTCTACTAACTACTTAAAACTACCATAAATCTCAATCATTTTTCCAAAATCCCGAAAGAATAATCGATTGTTTATTTATTAACTGTTGCTGCTGTTTATTTTCATTTGTCAACGAGACGAAAAAGTACAGAAAGATTTCGAAGTACTCGTTGTAATGTGCATCATGGTCACTCGATGATTACAGTGTGTCGCAACAATGTATGGAACGTAGTAATATCTTAAAAAGTCAAGTGGATTTTATGCATTATGCTTTTGTAAGCAAGTATCTTGCAAGTTTCAAATACAGTCGACTTTAGGTAATAAAATTTGATATCATAGAGAATATGACCTGGTTACATTCAGAGATTCTCCACCTCCGATACAGACTGAAAGCAACTCTGCTCATAACAGCTGATTTTACTTTTGACAGATAGTAGAATATCGTAAGCAAATATTACTCCAACCAATTTCATTTCATTATATTATTGAGATCAATCACTAAATAAATAATTATACACGTAAAGGAGAGAACTTAAATAACCCTGGACATAACTAATACAATTTTTTTTTACATAACAAATGATTTTCCACGAAGAAGTGACGAGTTGTTTCGACAACCTGCGACCAATCACTTCATTCTACAACTTTAATCGTCTGTAATACACGTTTATCAATAATTACTTGCCAGCAAACATTATGGCGAATTGTCGCTTAGGCGAAATAAAGTTGGATCGCCTTTTCTTCGCCAGAACGAACAAAAGTCGTAAAAAAGTATATGCGACGCGTAAAACTATGGAAAAATCGTCTTTTCTTCACCAGAGCGAACAAAAATCATAAACAAAAACAAAAATCGTAAAATTGCAAACATATGCTGCAGCATTTTATTACGAGCAATATCAATATTCAGTGAATATGATCGTGAGGTTTCCCCGCTTGAAATTGTTTATTTTTATGAAATGCGCCCGTCGCCCATGTGTGCAACCAGAAGAAGTGAAAATCTTTTTGCTTTGTACATGGGAATGTGTGAATGAAATTTAATAATATGAGTATTGTTGTTTTGCGTGAAAAAAGCATTAAAATAAAGAAGCCAACTAAAGAAAATTATGCGACGACAAACATTTTATTTTGTATCTTTGCGAACACTTTGTGATTGATAATTGTCATCAGTTGCCAGTGTTAGCCACTTCATCCCTTTATTTTTATTTCCTTTTCTTATGCTATCATGTTCCCCTTCGTTCGATTTTAATAAGCTCACGTACACTGTTCGAGCGCTATGTTCGGTCAGTTGCAATTCGTTGATATATTGCCATTTTTTTTACAAATTGCTTAAATGTTCCGACTGCGGCCATTTAATCTATCTCTGTTCTGTCATTGCGTGTAGCGGCGCTACCCGTTCACATATTGTTCAGTAAAAGTAAATCTGTTTTAACACATCATATCTCAAGTATATCCATATCTGTACTATCGGTGGCCCATTCAATGAAGACATTTGCTCGTGAAACCATTGTTGGGAAATATTATTTCTCAATGAAACTGCATAAATAAACACGAATAAATAAAAAAGGAGTTATCCATAACTTTTAACCATTTATTGTTTCAAAATTATGACGAGTTCTTAACCGTTGGGGTATGTTATTCTTATTTTTATTTATGTCCATCAATGGAAGGTTAAATTATGATAAAATAATTAGTAATTTTTTCTTTTCATTGTATGTATTCTTTTCATTGTGACTAGTTACTAACCTTAAGTAAGGGTTACGTGGAGCTAGTGCGATTGAGCACTCTTGTCGCATTCTTGTCAGTGGGTACGAGGACACTCGCCACCACCTCACCAAAAAGTCTAGTCGTGTTGTGTGATCGATCGGAGGGTTAGGTTATTTTTCGACTTTTCGGGTGTTTTATTCGTATTTGAATAAAATTCGCGGGATACTCCCAAGTCTAGGATATTTCCGCGTATTATAGCAAAATGCGTTGGCTCATTGGGCAGGTGCAGTCTTGCATTCTTGCTTGTGATGAATCTGTTTAGCTCAGTCCCAGCTTGACTATTTCTCATAGCACCCCATATGCCTGTGAGGCATTGAAGTTTCAAATGACCAACAGTGGCTTTTCTATTTCGAATAGTGTGATGAGGTCTTGTTCAAATTGCCAGTTGTTTGGTGGATTGGTCACCGAAATAACCACAAATTTAAACAAATTCGTCCGCTCTATAATTGCAGTTGCTTCATGCAAGATGGCTCACACTTCTCTTCACGAGAATGGCCGTTCCTCCTCCCCTGCCTGTCAATCTGTCATTTATGTATAGATCGTAGTTTGAGAAGTGAAGACGGGTTCCGGGCTTGGAGAAAGTTTCCTGGATTAGGATTATTTCAAATTTATTGTCTAGAATATATTGTTTAATGTCACCAGTTCGTTGAAGCAAGAAATGAGCATTGCACGTGATTGCAGAAATGTGACTCAAATTTTTCATTTGGTGTTTGGGTGTTGTGACTTGTGCTGCGAACATGGGTTGGCCCATTTTCACCACGATTTTTGACAGTTTGAAAATTGAAATTGTAATTGCATGTTGACGAAAAGTTGCCCCATGTCTGATGATGTGAGTTTTTGTATGGGATCTTCCGGTTGGCTACGTTTATTAGTTCGAGGGGTGTTGGGGATTTTTGTTGATGTTTGTGTGGGCTGTTTGTTTTCTCAAGCGATCTGTACCAACCAATTTTTGATGTTTTGGGATTTTTCGGGCAGATTATATAGCTTGCGGGATGTTCTCGGCCGCAGTTAAAGCATTTTGGCTTCTCTTGCGTTGTTTTTTAACATAGTGTAAAATTTAAAGAACATATTCACACTTTAGCTCACATTTCACACATCTAGCCCACATTTCACACATCTAGTCTGATCATGGCGATTGGCCGAAGAGTGTCAAAATTCTTGGCATTTGTGACACATTGGTTGTCCTTTGCAGGGTTTCTGGTTTCTACCTTCCGGAGAAGCATCATACCGCATTTGTACTGAAAATTGATATTTCCCCTTTGACCGCTTTCAACGAGTTTTGAGGGGCCGGCCTGTGTTTCAAGCTACAAAATTTCTATGGAGTGGGACTTGGGATTCCAGATCCTCTTTAATATCTTCTATGGCTGACCCATGAAGGCCTCGTATAGGAATATTGAGGTTTATTGCCTCGGGGAAATGGTCGTGTGATGCCTCTGGGATTATTTGAAGGCCCAAGTGAATCCTGATACCGTATATTTTTCTTTGGTTCAGTATTCTGTTCATTGATGTCCATTTGTCCGTTTCTGATAGGATGATTGGTACTGTTCATTTCTTTGTTTTACTTGTGGTGGGAGACGTTATGTGGATGAGGTAGTTTCCGGATATGTTTTTGGGGTATTATTAGTTCCGGGATAACCATAGACGGTTGGAGCATTTTAAGCAAAGGAAGGGGGCGGACTTCGTATCACGTATTGGGATTCAGTAGATTTTAGGGTTAGGGTAGATTTTAGGGTAGATTGTTAGGGTTTTGATTTTCTCTTTCCTATCGAGAATTGGTGTAAGGTTCCGGTCTCATTCCACATAATCCTTATTACTTGGTCATGGTCAAAACTCCATGTCTGTCGTTTGAAGTTGGTTTTGGATATTGGAGCTCAATGATTCTCTTGAGAAAGCTCAAAAAGATTTTGGGCGGTCTCGGTTTATAGGTACTTGGGTCATGAACTCTGCGTTTGTTCTAAAGGTCTTTTTTATTGAGAAAAAGTAGATTTGATAGAATAGTGGAATTCTATTATGATGTTTAATATTTTGTATAAAAACATATTAAACGTTGCTTCATAGTTTTTGCGGTAAGCGAATGATGTTTTGTGTTCATATTTTTTGTTATTTCGATTTTGTAAGCTTGCAAATGTAAATCTTTTTTTATCCAGAAGTTTTGGGTAGTTAATTTGTAGTTAGTTTTGTAGTTTAGTTGAAAATTTCAAATTTCAGTTGAAAATTTCAAGTTTAGTATTTTTTCGAATCAGTCTAATCACACAAAAATTTATAACCAATTTCAAAACTGCTTTATTCATGAATTGAAAAAAATTGTTTCAAAAACAATAATGGGGTGTTTTTATATCTTGTTTTAGTTCAGTTGAAACTGAATACTATTCGCAAATTGTAATATTTAAGGTACTCATAGAATTATTTAAGAAAAGTTGGAAAGGAATTTCCCGCTATTCGTTTATCGTCCACAGGTTTTCAATTGGGTTTAGATCGGAGCTGTTTTCAGTTCAAGGTGATTGACAGATGCTGTTTTACTTTCTCGGGCAGTTCTACGAAAAACAGTCGACAATTCTGTAATCCTACCAAAAGTCCTACCAATAAATTTTGATAAAATTTTAATTTTTTCCCGACAGGAATGGAATCATGATTTGTTTGTCTTTGGGGCGATTTTCTGTCCTCCTCGCCAGTTTTTTTTTATTCTGTCCACATTCGCGTTTCGGCGCTGTGCCATCTTCGGTGTGTTGTTTCGTTTATACACCTCGTTGCGTATTTTCTAAACAATAACCAAAAAACAATAGTTATAAAAAACATAATAAAAAATAATTATTGGGGTGGCCGATAAGTCGCACCTGTACCAAAGAAGGAATAAGGTTAGACATGGCGGCCGAAGGAAGTTATTTTTGACTAGTTCTCCGCGCGGGCGTGGGGGAGGGTGTTAGGACCTTCTGAAAGCCCTGATCTTTTAATGACACACATACACACACAAACTTTCATATTATGTATAAAAATAAAAAAAAATACAAAAACAAATATAATGAACTATAGTATATAAAAAAATCATTTCACATGAACTCTGCTGCCTCCTCAGTTTGATGTCGGAACTTCACTGGAGCGTCTTATCTTTTTGAATTTTCCTTTTCAATTTTCTATGTTTTCATTTAGTTATGTGTGTGCGTGTGTGGATCCGAGAGCATGCGTTTCTGGATCAGGACGGCGAAGGTTCAGAAAGTGAAAGGTGAAATGAATGCAATTTTGTGAGCAATTCCAAGGGTTGCTCAAATTGTAATAAAAACTGATAACGTGTTTATTATTGTTATTCTAATGAAAGATAATTTTTACTAGTTTGAAAGATCATCATTTTTATAGGTAGAAACGTATCGATGTTGATGTCATTTCTTGTTCATTCATTCCATTTTCACCTATTCCTCCTCCACCAACATTTTCGAATGTGAATTTAGCCTGGTGCTCTACTGTATTGAGTCCAATGTTTGCAACACTACCCACTAAATGGTTGTGTAAAACCTTCAAGATGACATGCTTGCCCATTCTTTGTTGAATCAACAGCAGTGTATCAAAACAATAAATTTATTTCTCCACTGAGGATGTTGCGGCAGTACACAATCACACAATCTCCAAACGGACTTATAAAGTTTGTGTGAATAATTAATCTTCTCTTCAAAGTTGCAATAATGATGTCGCCATCGTTTCTTGTGTTCAGTTCTATTGCATGTTCCAGGTATTTATTCAGATGGCACCAAGTGCCTCTTGCTCTAACAATGAGCGGCAGGATCCCACAACTTTTGCCTGGATACTGTAATGGATTTTAAACCCGCAATCGTCACGGCGACGAAAGCAGAACGAGTCGGCCTCGCACCGGCATCCGCACGTGAACTCCTAGAGCTATGGTAACGAGTTGTACCCGGAGGGTCAACGACTCGGCCACTCGGAAGTTCACTAGGATGGTGGCTGCTGGCGGACTAGCTCAGTGCGGCGAGGTTTACGGACGTGGGTCGGACCCGATTGAACTTACGCTCTGGTTCCATTATTGAACCAGCCACCGAAAAACCCGATTATCCGAAGGCAACATTTCAAAAATTACATTACTTTACCTTTTACATGCTTTTATAACTCAATACAACAAAAGCGATTGCACCTCCGCTACACAAAATACCGCAGTGCCCGAAAATACACTACGTTAATTAGTTAAAATTTAAAAAAAAATCGAGTGGTTACGCGACTAACCAAAGGAAATTTACGGACCGAACTACAAACGGCACTGCGGAACCCGAACCGACGAAACACTTGTGTTGCACACTACACACTACATCCTCCTGTAATTATTTCAGCCTCATCACTTTCCTCCTGAAAACCTGATGAAAACCTCCTGAAAACCTGAAATCGGACCTTGTTTTCCTCCTGAAAACAAGGTCCGATGGAAGGAAAGAATAGTTTTTCTAATTACCACTTCATTATTTTATTCAAAAAACCAAAAGAAAACAAAAAAAAAGTCTTTGCAAGACCGGTAAAAATCCTATGAAAAATTTCACAATTAACTTTATATTAATATTAATTCTATTATCTTACGAGGGCGAATCAAATATAAACGGTAATTTTCCTGTTATGGTTTACACGCTGTTCCGTTGTGGATATAGTAGTAGGCGATTGTTGCTTGGTTCTTAAGGAGTGGGGGAAGCAGCTTGGCTAGCGCCTGCGCTCAGTTTTGTTGTCAGTGCAGCCATGACAGAGCAAGAGGTACATTCATCTGTTGCGCAACGCATAATAATTAAGTTTTTGAGCAATGAAGGCGTTAAATCGTCAGAAATTTTTACTCGCTTGAAGGCTCAGTTTGGGGACACTACACTGTCTCAGAATCGGGTGTATACCTGGGCCAGAGAATTTAAGGGTGGCCGAGAACGTGTCGAAAACGAAAGCCACTGTCGGCGCCCAAGGTCAAGTCTTACAGATGACAACATTAGTGCCATTCGAGAGCTTATTGAAGGTGATCGCCGGTTAACTATTGCTGAAATCTCGTCGGAAATTGGTATCAGTTACGGGAGCGTTCAAGCCGTTATCACTGACAATCTCGGCTTTAAAAAAATTAGTGCTCGATGGGTTCCGAGGTTGTTGAGCGAAAATCAAAAACAGATCAGGTCGGAGATCTCTGAGAGACTTCTGAACCGATTTCGACAAGAAGGGGAGGCATTTTTGAGGCGCATCGTCACGTGTGACGAGACGTGGGTCCATCATTACACTCCCGAGTCGAAAATGGCGAGTAAGGAGTGGCGAAGGAAGGATGAAGGCTGTCCAGTGAAGGCCAAAACTCGCCTCTCAGCAGGAAAAGTTCTTGCGACAGTTTTCTTTGACTCAGGGGGAGTTTTACTCGTTGATTTTCTTCACGATCAACGAACCGTGAATGCGGCTTACTATAGTCAGCTTTTAAAGTCGGCAAAAGCCGCCTACCGAAATAAAAGACGAGGTATGCCCATTAGAGATGTCATCCTTCTCCATGACAATGCCAGGCCTCACACCGCATTGTTAACAAGGGATACATTGGAAGAAATGCGCTGGGAAACCCTCGAACACCCTCCTTATAGTCCAGACTTGTCCCCTTGTGACTATTTTTTGTTCGCGCCGTTGAAGGAATCACTTGGAGGAAAGCGATTCGAAAGTAATGAGGAAGTCGAAGAGCACGTGCGCAATTGGTTGACAACTCGCCCTCAAACTTTCTATGAACAGGGAATATTCAAGCTTCCAAATCGGTGGCAGAAGTGTGTACACAATGCAGGAGACTATATTGAGAAATGTTAATAGTGTAGTTTATGTATTATATTATTTAATAAATATATATTCTTAAATTACCGTTTATATTTGATTCGCCCTCGTATATCTCTTTTTTTTGTTTATTTTTTGTTGTTGTCCCCCTTGCGAGGTGAATTCCAGATAAACTTCTCTGAAGTGTGTCACCTTGGCGGGATTGCCACAGTTGAGAATTACAACAATACTTTTGCTGGACCGTTTGGATAAATTCCGGTGAGGAGTATTTACCCTGTTATGCGGCAAATCGCGAGGCTAGACTAGTCGAGCCTTCCCAAAGGATTTTTCTTAGGTCTATCGAAATCAGGAATAACGGTTTCGCACTTCTGGTTCTATTGTTGATAAAGCATTTCAGGCCCAATGTGTTAACGAAGCAACCATTAATGTTAGTAAATCCAGTTTGTAGAGGTTTTAATTTGATTGTTAAGTTTATTGTTTTTCTTATATATAGTAACTTTGAACAACTAGACCGTTGGCGCATTTTAAATAATCTTTTACTTTGTTCGTAGAAACTCCCATAAGAGATTTTGAGATTTGTTAAATTGTGCAGTTTAGTTCTTTCACCATTTGTAATGTTATTTCCTCTCGTTGGTCTTCGTGTGATGAGTGACTATAGTATGTTTTATTGTTTGTAAAAGTTATCTTTATGTTATAGTGTTATATATTCACCTACGCAAGCGGCCTAGCCGCAGATAAGATGGCGAGGACATAATCAAAAGATTTTTATCCACTACGCCGTTTTTGCTGAAGTCGCAAGAATAGCCTCGCGACAGAATCCTGATCAAACCTATTCTAAGAGAATAATACTCCGTCTAGGATCTGATTCAGAATTAATTTTATTTAAAAAATGTACAGCTTAAATACTATTCTTACGACCTAAAACTTATCATGGGTCACATACCTATTTTGACCCAAATTAGTTCACATATTGTTCACATATTAATAAAAATGAGATTCGATACTTGTCCAATACAAATAGTCTTTGACCCCAACTCATTATGAATCACGTGTGTGGTCTTCATATGATTTATGATCATGCGACAAGTTCAAATTTGTTTTGGATATCAGTTTACATGTGTAGTGTAGACTGATTGAATTGTATTGTAGGTCAGTATGCTCATGTCATATGATTAATTTGATGAGTGTATGTTATGGAATAAAATTGTATACAAAAGTAAGTGCATGATTTATTGCATGCGACATGGATTTTAAGTATATCCACATTGGTATATTCAGTTACAATTTTAGTATGCAATATGTATTACACCTCCACCCTATTTTGATGAGTCTTATATATTAATTTATAATTCATATATCAAGACGAATCATAAAATTTCTTTAATTATAGACATTTTATATTACTACGAATCAACATAAGTTTTAGACATTCATTATTTTATTTATATAATTTTACGTTATTCTTATGTACAAATTTTTGATTTCCATTTAAGTCTATTAATATGTTGCTATCTTTAACATCTAATACTTTATAAGGACCTTTATAGGGTGGTTGATGTTTCTTGCGGTTTTCTGTTTTTAAAAGAACCATGTCTCCAATTTTCACATTCAAAGGATTTATATACTTTTGTTTCTCGACACGTTTTGCTTTAACATTCTCAATCATTTCTCGTGCTTTTAATAGAGATGTTCTCAGTCTAATTTTTAACTCATTTGCATAATTATCCAAATCGTAAATTTTGTTATTATCTTCAATTATCTTATTTGGAAGTCTTGGAAGTTTACCGAATATTAATTCATACGGAGAATAATTAGTATCTACGTGGGGAGTAGTGTTGTAGGCAAAAGTATAATATGGTATCCATTTATCCCATTCGTAATCATCAGCGAAAGAATACATATATTCATTTAACACTCGATGGTTACGCTCAATTGCACCTAAGGTCTGATGGTGGTATGGAGTTGAAAATATCTGCCTAACTTTTAATATCTTACATATTTCACCCATTAACTTATTTGTAAATTCAGTTCCTAAATCTGTTTTTAATATACTAAAGTGTCCAAATTTCAAAAAAAATTCTTTGACTATACCTATTGCTACTGTGTGTGCTTCCTTATTTTCTATAGGGAATGCTACTACAAATTTCGTCAATTCACATTGTAATGTTAATATGCATCTATAACCGTTAGAAATTCTAAGTGGACCTATTGTGTCTACTTCTATTGTTTGAAA
This sequence comes from Stratiomys singularior, assembly GCA_954870665.1. Taxonomy (NCBI): domain Eukaryota; kingdom Metazoa; phylum Arthropoda; class Insecta; order Diptera; family Stratiomyidae; genus Stratiomys; species Stratiomys singularior. Next base: position 107,738,690 of record OX940877.1, on the reverse strand, counting down.
ACTTGTGGAAGGTGTATCGGTTTTTATCATATTCTCGGTTGTGTGCCCGATCTGTTTACTTATACGACAAGTTTTGCAATTATTAACATGTAACTTTACCATTTCGTTCATGTTTTTCCAACAAAATCTTTGTTTTAACTTGAGCAATGTTTTACGTACTCCAAAATGTCCTCCGTGGGGTGTGTTGTGATATTCTTCAATCAACCTCGTTTGTTCATTTAAGTCAGTTATTCTTTTGGGCGGCTTGTAAATTAATATCTTTAGTTTAGCATGCTTTCTCTTTTGTTGCAACGTATTAAATATTCTTTTAAATTCTTCTTTATCCATGGATTTAAATATATCATCTTTATCAGATAGGGAGAGTTCGCCTATGTTTTCTTTCTTTGCGAATTTCAATAGCTTTTCTAATGTTGAAACGTATTTCAAATCAGGCTTATCGCTATTGCTCTCATTCGATTGTATGGCGCCATTCGTATTTGATAGCTTCTCATTGAAGGAAACGGATTTCTCATCAGATTTATTGCTATAATACACCTCAATATCTTTATTAGTACGTACTATTTTATTTCTATAATTTTTATTGTGCAACATAGTAAATTTCAATTTTGGTATACCCGTAATGTCAGACAAACTAGTGCAATCCCAACAATAGAGTTGATCAGATTCTATTTGAGTGTTGGTGCATTCCTTGTTGACCTTATTTTTATATTTCATATTATTCGCCATGCCCCTGGTTACTATTAACAATTTTCGTTTAACACTTTAATCAGTGTTCGGAGGTATCATTGCTTTAAGAAGGTCTGAATCTAGTTCGATTCTAGACAAGGCATCTGCATTAGTATTCATGCTGCCCTTTTTGTAAACTATGGTGAAATCATAGTCTGATAAGTCTACACGTATTCGCGTTAATTTTGATGAAGGATTTTTATGACTAAACAGAGATATTAGTGGTCTGTGGTCAGTGACTACCACAAATTTTCTACCATAGAGGTATGGTTTAAAAAAATTTATAGCCCAATGGATTGCTAAGAGTTCCTTCTCAATTATTGGTTTATGGATGTCATATTTTGCTAATGACTTACTTGCATAAGATATCGGTAGGTCAGAACCAATTTCACCTTGAGACAACACAGCACCTAGAGCATAATTGGATGCGTCTGTTGTCACTATAAAAGGTTTTTCGAAATCTGGGTATTGTAAAATCGGTGGTTTAATAAGTTTCGATTTTAATGTCTCGTAGGCTTTTTGGCAATCTTCAGACCAAAAGAAAGTAATGATCTTCTTTAGAAGAGCATTGAATTTGTTTATGATAATATCACTATCTGTCGTATTTAAAATCTTTACATGCTGGATACCTTTTGCCGGTATGATCGTGTTTCCAACAAAAACACCTTTTTGTATCTCAGTATTCAGCAGTATGCTATCTTCATCAAGAGTTATATCTATCGGTACTATCGCTTCTGTTCTAGCGGATACATTTATTTGATAATTGTTTGGTTTTCTAGTACTCATTGGTAACACAATTTCTTCATCTTTAACGTTAAATAAGATGGTATATGTCTCATAGTCGATTTTGCACATATATCTAACGAGTATATCTCTTCCTATGATATCATCTGTGTTTATAGGAAAATTATCGGTTACAATGTGAAATGAGTTAATTAATCTATGTTCCCCAATTATTAATTCTAAATCTAAAGTGCCTAAAGAAGTAGTAACTTCTTTGGTTATACCAGTTAATTTAATTTTATCATTAGTTCTAATATCATAATCTATGTTTGTGAACATTATTTTTGCAAATTGACACGTCGGCAACCGTGTCTACTAAAAATGTCAAATTTCTACCTGCATTATGACAAAAAAAAAAAGCACTATAAAATTTGTGCAGGTATTGGTGATTTAGAATATTTTATGTTCTATACCGGGAGGTTGTTCCCCACATCCTCGCCGGTTCCTTGGTAGTTTCCCTGATCCGATATGACATTAATATTTCTTCTATTGCCGTTATAATATCTCGGGTTATTTTTATTTTTGTATCTTGTGTTATTTTCATTGTTTCTTCTATTATCTCTGTAATTCCTATTATCATTATTACTATATGTTCTCCTATTATTGTCACTAACGTTTCTGCTGTCATGATAATTATTCCTACTATTATAATTGCGACTATTATAACCATTGCTATTTTGGTTATATTTATGGTATTTCTTTTTAGAGTCTATGTGCATTATATTATTCATAATTTGTTGCTCAGAATTTTCCAGAATTTTCCAGAGCCAAAGATACAGCTTCACTAAAAGTCTTGGGTCTCGCGGAGAAAACTGTGTTTTTTAATTGGTCGTTCAGACCATTCTTGAAGATTGTAAGTGCGTATCCATCATTGATGTTCGCAACCACTTTTTTTCACTCTCCGTTGCTTGGGTTCCCAAATTTTGAATCTGTAACTAGTTCAAATCGCATATTAGTGATGCAACCTTATCTTTATAGGTAACACTTATAGGTAACTATAAGTGGTTATAGGTAACTGTAACACTTGTTTTTCTTTGTGTTGTATTGCCAAGTAAGGTGTGGATTTGTGGGATAGTTTTATTATTTTTGAATTTGCTTGAAAGAGCATTGCGTAAAATTTCAAAAGAGGTAATAGTGGTATCATTAAGGGGGGAACCTGGTTTAGAACGCTGAAAATTGCATGATATTCGGCACAGTGTTTTAGGTTGCCTAACGTATGAAATGTTTCAAGTACTTTTGAAATAGGTCATAGATACACAAATCTTGCAAAAAAAATTCACTTTCACTTTATTTGATACTGTTAAGCAATAACAATTCGTATTTGTTTGTGGCACTTCTCGCTCGAAGAGTCTATTTTGTGAAGTAGTTTTCATCTGAAACATAAAAACGAATACGATTCGTTCGATATTCGAAGAAATATATAAAATTATTTATTTTATGACTGTTTATAAAAAATTTTGCGTTTTTCTGAAGAAATTTTAAGATAATTTATTGAAAAAAGTTCATAAAAAAATTTTTTTATTGTGATTTTTTAGGTTCACATAGAAACCTACACTATTAACTGTAAAAAAAGGTATCACTTATGAAAATGCGACAATTACAACTTTTTTAATCGTGTGCACAAAACAGAAAAATACTGTTTTGAGAAAATCGCGTTCAAAGTTTTTCATAAAAATTAATTGTATATTTTTCAAACTCACCAACACCAAATGCTAGTCTGCTGTTCCTGCTCCATACATTAGACCTTCAGCTTCTTCGTAAAACTCATTTTGAGCCAAAAGTTCTTCTTTTCGAGCCATTCGAGCCTCTTTACTGCTTTCAAAACTGCGCCGACCTTGTCGTGATACTCGCTGCTCGTCGTAGTTCTTCGCGAAGTTCAGAGCGTGTGACCCAATATTTATGTTCAGGTCACTCATCATCTTCAATGTACTCGAAAATCCTTCATTGAATACGCATGCAGCAATGAATGAAGCAATCTCGATTATTTTTGAACCAGCATTTAAGTGCTTCGGAGCGAGGCGCCATATGGTGGAATTGAAACTTTCGTTTGAGTTTTGTGTATGACTACCTAAACATCTTGTTAGATGATCTTCATTCGATAAAGCTTCGTATATCGGACGTATGTTTTTAATGACATCGGGATGAAGTGGATCAGGATGCTTGAATTCCGTGAGGTTTCCAGCTGCTTCTGCTTTTCGCCATTTACACCAGCTATCGACTCCGGGTGGGCAATTGTTGTGCTTTGGTTTTTTGTCAGTGGAAATCAAATGATCTAGAGTCGCGATTATGTTTTTTTTCATTTCTTCAACAGAGTTTGAATTTCTACGAATGGCTAATCCATAATATGTCGTCAATTTTTTAATCAAAGTTGCAGTTAACTTGCCCCTCCCGCCAATTTTCGCAGATTTTTGCACATTCCGTAATCGCGTGCCCATTCTTTTCTCAACATGACCCACACACTCGCTTTTTTTTTACAGGATATTTGCTTCCATAAGGGTTGAGATCCGCCACAGCCTTGTACGTTTTTGAATCTCCATCGCCGATATAATTCAAATACTTCACTCCGTATTTCTTGACGGACGCCGCGAACATTTCTTTGATAGCATCAACCTCCATTTTTCCAGCTGAACCCGAGTGATTTGCACAACATTCACTTTCATGTTTTTCATACCATTTTTCATATTCATCACTACCTTCTTTGCTTTTCCAATAAACACAAGCTTGACAGTATGAACTTTTTACAGTGAGATCGATGACCTTGCCAGTATAATATCCAATAAGTGTTGCAACTCCGTACAAAGACGTAAAGCCGCGTTTTTTCCACGATCCATCGGCAGATATTTTAAACTGATCTTCTTTTCTTCCAGTGTTAACATTGCAAACTTTTTCTTCTCTCACAGCTTTTAAGCACACAGTTTCAAAAACTGATTTCACTGTAGAGTGTGTGTGTCGTATTATCAGATCGTAGGTATTTAGGCTAACACCAAGTCCCAAATCCATAAGTCCAGCGAAAATGTTTATGCCTTCACGACCTATACCTAAGAGTCTCATCACAAAAACGATCCTTCTGTTAATCTCGAAGCCTGTATTAATCAATGGACCTGAATTTATTTCCCTCCGACCACAGGAGCACAGAACAAGAATCTTGAAGCCAAAACCACGATCCCCGGTTTCTTGAAACTGAATGTCTTTTTTGCAAGTCTTACAAATCAGGATTTCCGCGAGAGTTCCGAAAACACAAAAAAATTCCACTATCTTATACAAATGTGATGAGGTAGTCACTACACTATCCAAATTTGCACTACTGAGTTTCCGCGCTGACGCGTTGTCGTTGGAACTGCTGCACTGTTCACTGGAATTTTTTTGGGAAAACTGATTTCCTTGAAACTTTCTTTTCGGCGGTCTTGCTGAACGACCACGTTCACCATGTTTTTTTCTTGGATACGAATTCATTTCGTATTTAAATACCGTCTCTACTGAACAGAATTAGAACACCGAATAGCAGTTTTAAAAATATGACGATGCGCGCTTTGCTTTGGAAAGATAAATACTGAGAAGGAAATTCAGTGAAGTGCACACGAATGAAAACACGAAAATCAAGTTTTTGGGACTGATGATGTAAAATCCGATAATCTTTTATTATCTGGAGACCGAGCGACTCTAGACGCATCGCGCGCTCTCGCGCCCGCTTATCAGTCTCCTGAGCGCATTATCTCTCAGAGGCCATTTCTGCGGAACGATTAGGAATTTGACTCTGAAATTTTGTGGAAATATTTCTGAATATATTTCTAATCGAATGAGATAAGTTTCAAAAAATCGATTTTTTTGACCCTCTAAACCAGGTTCCCCCCTTAAGTGAGAGTCTTACTGAAGCGCTTAGCTTGACATTAATTACGAAGTCCAAAAGAAGTATTTTACCACTCGCGTTGAGGCCAGAATTTATTATCTCAACAATTTTTAAAAAGGAATCCAATTCTTTATGTTTCCCTTCAAAAATAGGAATTATTTTTATTGCTGTTTCTATTGAAAAGTCAGCCATTGTGAAATTTTCTTCTAGGATGGATAGGCTTTGCTCAAAGTCTTCTTGAATGTAAGTCTCCTCAATTTTAATTTCCTCTATATCCTGTTCGGAATATCCTTGTCTTCCTAACTGTAGCCAGAGTTCTCCTTCAAGGATGGCTGCTTCAGCTCTAAATTTTAATTTTAGATCTAAAAGTTCAGAATTGCTTTCAGATATGTTCTTAAGCAAAGAGTTAAATTCCTCTTTTTGTGTTCTTAAATTCTCTATTTTTTTTTAGTAAGGTCTCGAACGTATATAAATTTTTTGAGCTTTTCTTTAAATTGCGCAAGGCTTTTTCATTATCCCCTACTATTTTTCTAATTTTGTCCATATATAAAATTATTCAATTTGATTAAATTCATATTCTATATATAAATGTATTTTTTTTTTGTTTTTGTTTTTATACTACAATATTCCTATTAATTTTTTTGCTTACATAATTTTTGTTGTATTTGTTGTAAAAATATATTAAAATTATCGCTATAAGGAACACAGCTGCTGTTGTGATCGTCTGTTCGTATTCCTCTATAATGGTTTTGTTTATTGTTGCGCAGTTATTTCCCATTTTGATTGTGTTGGTTTGAGGGCGAGTAGTTTTTGTTGCAGAAGTTTCCGCGATTCACCATGCGTTAGTTTGATGACTTGATGTAGTTCTGCTCTAGCCTTCTTTAGTTTGGTCTTGAGACCTCCCCTTGGGCGACGTTTTCTTTTTCTTACTATTAGGTTTTCCTGTGGTCTTTTGTAGAGTTCTTTTACGTGCCTTGGTTTGGGCCCTCTAAAATCTGGTGTCCCAATTGGTGTTGCTATGTACGCAGGTGCGTTAAAACCTGTTTTCCCAGTAGTTTTCGGGACGTATTCTTCGAAGCCTTCTCCGTATCGATTTAGAAATCTGAATCTGCAGAATCGTGTTTCGCAGTGTCGTGTGTTGCGGCGTTTCCATCAACTTCGCAACAGCTAAATTCGCAGGGTCGTGTATTGCAGGACCGCCATGTAATGTTATTTCCTCTCGTTGGTCTTCGTGTGATGAGTGACTATAGTATGTTTTATTGTTTGTAAAAGTTATCTTTATGTTATAGTGTTATATATTCACCTACGCAAACGGCCTAGCCGCAAAAAATTTGTGAAAAATACTTAAAGCAAAAGTACGTAAATATAGAGCACAATTGTTAGTCCAATCTAAGCAAATTAACAAAAATAGAAGATATTTCGAAAAGTTTTACTAACACACTGAAGGGGCGTTCACGAAAGATAACTCAATATATTCAACGATAAGACAAATACTAGTTCACTCAAAGGCTAGTTCACCGAAGGATGACTCGAGATATAATCCTGCAAAACACGCTTGGCGATTGCACCAAGGAGGCCACGAGACAGTTTCAAGTTGATAATCAGAAAGTCAGCAGATCTTTTTGACCATATTCACCGCCAAGAGACGGTGCATGATGAAAAGTTGATATCGGACGGCGAAACATAATGCTTTTCGGCAATCAATGTTCGCATCTCGCTCGTATCATACTTCTTGGTCTTGTTTTCATGCTGCTCATTAAAAGGTCTTGTTCCACTGACAATCTGTGCATCTACACCGTAAACCTTATCATTCAGTTTGGCGATCAGGCCTCCCACAGCAAGAAATCGCCGCTCTGCATGAACTGAGTACCCTTTCTGTGAAAGCAGACATCATTATTTTTTTTTTTTTTGGAGTAGGGGAAAACCTTCAAAAGGTACCTATGGACTTGTTAGAAAAGTCGCACCCATAGGTAGTGTGAGATTCTTACTCACTAAAAACCCCTACTGTCTTGTCCATGAGGGGTGTCAGGGGACGGAGAGGCCCAAAAGAAAAAAGTTGCCAAGAAATTCTTCCACTATCCAACACCAGTCCGTCTAAGTCCCTGTCTGAAAGTCGTCACTTTATTCCACCTCGTCCAATTCATAAGCACTCTCGTAGTCGACAAGAGATTACTGGATAGTCCCATATCAAACAAGTGGGTGGCCGATCGAAGAGACCATACTCCGCGCCATGAAAGTGTACAAGTTGTGAAGGAGATGTTGTCCTTCGAGACGTTGAAACGCTCGGCGATTTTGGTGACTACGTCGGTATTACCGCCATAGTACCAAGCCTTCCTTTCATGGGCGTCGTCCAACGAGACAGCGCCACTGACCACTTGTGAATCCAACACATTTATTATATCCTCTTTTTGAACGATGAGGTCTGGTTTACGTAGACCGTGAGAGGTCTGAAAGTGTGGCCCTTTAATTACTTGCCAACCTTTGTCACGAAGACTAGATGCTAGGATGTTGCACACCGCATTATGACGCAAAATGCGTCCGCCATGTGTACGGTGGCATGCTTGAATGACGTGACCACTAGTCTCAGTCACCGAGCAACCTGCTCTGCACTTAGTGCAGATCATGTGACTCCTCGAGTCAACCCAGGTGTTAGAAATATTGATTTTGTGTGATTCGCGCAGCTCACGACCATCAACCGAGCTGTGCAGGCGTGAAGCCCATCATCGTTTGGCTGCCGTTAAAGAATGCAGCACTTCACCATTTTTCCGCGTGCTAGCCTTCTTTGCCCATTCGATTCGTTGCAGGACGAAATCCGCGACGAAGGCCGCCTTTGCAGCGTGGGAAGTCAACTCTACCATACTACTCATACGGGAGTGTATAAGGCATGGAATCGTCGTTTCAAACGATGGTATACCAATACCGCCATCACGGATAGCAGCATGGAAATATGGATTGGGGACATCATGAGGGAGTCTGAGCCAGGCTCGAATAGCCTTACGGACTTGCCGGTCGAGTGCTCTTAGTTTACCAAAGGTTACGCCGGCCAAAACAAGACCACGGTAAAAGCGTGGAATCAAGAAAGTGCGGAAGATCTTTAATCGCTGTTGGGGCTTTAAGGGTGCCTTTGCTATTTTGCGAAGATCTTCGCAAAGGGTTTTCCCTGATTTTTTGGGGCCTATCGGTCTAAAATCGACACCCAAGTATCTCCACTCAGAGGAGGGAGTTAGTTGTTTTAAGGTTGTACCGTTGTCGAGGTAGAATTTGGCCCTGGTACAAACCTTGTATGTTTTCTGTTTGCCTGCAGAAATAATTGACAAGGCAAGACATTTATCAGAGTTTAATTGAAGCCCAACCTTTCTCGCTTCCAGCTCAGCTATTCTAACCAATTTGTTCATGCCAGCCTCAGTTGAGGATATAAGAAGGATATCGTCGGCGTATACAATCGAGTTGACTACGGTTCCGCTCAATTCGTACCCTACCTCTCCGGGAAATGCTTTTAGAACTTTGTCCAGCACCAGGCGAAATAAATATGAAGACAGAGGGTCGCCCTGACGGACTCCCCTTGTCAACTTGATAGGATTCGATCGCTGGCCCTCAACTTCAAGCAGGGTTTAACTTCTATTGTAAGTCGTCGTGATGTAATTGACGAATGTTTTCGGCAATCCTAAGCTCCCAAGAATGGACGCAACAGCTCCATGGCTTATGGTATCGAACGCTTTGGAATAATCAAGAGAGACAACATGAATCTCCTTCAAATTCCGCCGCGCCGAATACAACAACGAACCCAGTGTGGTAACATTTTCCGCGCAGCCGTCATCCAAAGCTCGCTGCCGCGTGTCGATAAGCTTCGCATCTCGCAAGTGAGAGGCCAGTATCTTGTGTAGATGGCGAACCACTACACTTGCGATGCTTATCGGTGGGAAGTCACCTGGAGTTGTGCTCCAGTCCTTCTTAGGAAGGAATACCGTCCTGCTTTGCAATAGTTCTGTCGGAAAACCACCCATGCACAGATCTATGTTGAAGAAGAGCGCCTTGATCGAAGGTGTTACCGCCCTCCATTGCCTGGCCGTGACGCCATCAACCCCACAAGCAGACGCAAGTGGTATTTGTACAGCCACCACCTCTTCATAAAAGATGGGGTCAGCTAAGAATTCGAGCGAGGAATGACTCCGGATCACACTAGAATGGTATGCCGTTGAAGAAGTTGACAATATAGGCCCCGAATATTTCACCATATCATCGAGACCAGGTGGTCTACTTTCATTTTTACCATCTAGGATCTCCTTTGCCATTCTGCTCATGTTTTTGCGGAACAGGTGTTGTGTTCGCGCGTATTCAATTTTGCGTTGATGGTGTTTTTCCCTTCGGGATATGCTACTTATTTGTTCTGGACAAGATCTACCATTATTTATGGGTCGCCTTGGTTTTAGAGGTGGAGGTGGCTGAAAGATCCCCCGGAGCCATTGACAACAGGCTTCAGACACATCTTCCCCAGCTAACAAGCGAGAGCTTATTAGAACCAGATCCGACGAGTTGAAGCCTTTGACATTCTCAACAGTTGACATTAGCTGCCGAACTGCTGATCGTGTACTAGAGTATAGCCCAAAACTCCAACGTGACGAAGAAGAAACAGATGGTCTGTGCCCACTAGGCTCGTAAGAGAATCAAGGTGACACCCCAAGTCCCAATGGTGATGACGAGGAACAGGAATCGTACTCTGAACTGGAGTCGTCGGGCGGAGACGAGCATCCGAGCGAGACTGATGCTACGCGAAGGTCTTCAATCCCAGCAGTAACCAGCTCTTTGTAGGCCGCATTGCGCCTAATCCCCTTGATAGCCTCCAGGGTTCTACCACTGTCGGCACAGATTCGAACTAGATGTTGATTTATAAATTTAATATTGTTCAGAGTAGCGATTGCCTCCTCTTTCGCCATGATCCTTTGTTCTTCAGGTGACCATTGTTTCTTGACTCTTGTCACGTTAACCTCGGCATTGACCTCTTTTGGATGAGCACTGCGACGGTGAACGCCGAGCCCTCTTTTGGTCTTGAACATCCTCGGACAGTTCGGGTACTGAACGAGACTTTCGTCAACTGATTGCGAATTATCAGGTTGGAAATTGGATGTTGGAGGAATAACGTCTGTCATGTCACTATCTATCTATCTAGATATCTAGGTATCTAGTCGCTTGTTGTCTAGTATTGGTATTTCCTGAACGAAGTGTGGGACCGGCGCTCCGAGAGCTACACTCAACCTCGGAAATTTTCTTGTTTTTTTGTTAATTTAGTGCCCACTGCAAATCTGAGATGTGAGGAGGTTGGCAGCCTCCTACATCCGAGGGCATAAGCCCAAGCCTTCTCCACAGGCGACAAACTACCAACCACAAAACACCACGACCCTAAGGTCGGAGAACAGGCACGTGGCCGAAAGCCTCAGCATAAGACCTTGTGGGGAAGGGACCAGTAAAGCCACATGAAACCACGTCATGATCTTGATTTGACCGATGGGACCCGGTGCACCTCCACTACCTCGAGTCCGTGGGGACGGCCTTCCCCAAAGGCCCGACTACCACGCAATGTGGAAAATCGAGACCCCTCTGCGGTTCCACTCCCCATTTACACGGGCTTGTGACCGTCATGTGGTAAAACCTGAGTTCTGGCCACAAGGCTGTGTTACACACATCGTCGTATCTTCCGCCATTGATCCTTCCACCATATTTGCGGTGGCATTGCTGAACTACATGAGCACCAGTCTGAGAAACTCCACAGCCAGCCTGGAATTTGATATCTTTGTTTGTTCTACGTACTCCTCGCGAAGTTCTTACACGAGTGGGTAAACAGTTCACCCTCACGTGATTATATTGAATATAATGACGCCCGGGTATCGCATGACTACCTTCTATGACCCAATAGCTAGAACTTCCAACTTTACAACATTCTCGCAATTCGCCTCCGTCAACGGAAGAATGGAGAAGGTTGGCCCACCACCTTTTCGAGGCCTCCTTAGTACGGAGTTCATGACCATCGCGCCTGCAAGCCTTTGTTGCCCACTCGATCCGAGAACGGACAAAGTTTCCTCCAAAGACTGCTCTTGCTACGGACCACGAAAACTTTTCCAGGGACAACGTACGATGAAGCATGAGTCCTGAAATCGTCGTCTCGAAAGCAGGTATCCCAATCCTCCCTAATTGGAAGTTGTGTGGAAGTAAGCTTTTGTAACGCCATGTGGTAGCCTAAGCCACTTTCTAATTGCGGCACGCACTAATCGCTTGGAGTTTTGTAGGATTATCTTTAAACCAATCAGCTGGATAAGACGTGGACTTTTCTTCATTTGATGCTCGTATATGCAATTCTTTCTTTAAAAGAACTGAAAAGACTTTACTGGATCCAGCCATGATGGATTATATGGATGATTAGAAAATGAAACTGCTTTAAGCTTATAGTTAATAGTATTGTACAAATGAATGGGAGCGTGGCGTCTTCTGTAATCCGGCTACTCGGAGGTCAGGTTGAGGAATGGTCTGAGGTTGGGGGTCCTGTTCGACGGACCAGGTCATGTGGACGGTGCGTCCGCACTAAGCTCATCATTAATATGGGCGCCAGAAGTGCTCCTTGGCAGAATGTCCTCTGTGGTTGAGTGTCATCCACTGGCAGATTGGCCTCTACTGGTTGGTGGTCCTCGGCAGAATGGCTCTACTGGCTTGACCTCTACTGGCTTCAACTGGTTGAGACTGGTTGAGTGTCCTCTACTGGTTGCAACAGGTTGAGACTGGTTGAGTGTCCTCTACTGGCTGCAACTGGTATCATCGGCTAATCGGCTGAATGTCTTCACTTGTTAAGTATCTTCTATCGGCTGAATATCTTCACTTGTTAAGTATCTTCTATCGGCTGTCGTCTATCGGCTGAATCTCTCCTCTTCCTCACAATTTCCACTCCTTTTATATCGATACGAACACAACAACCCAGTGAATCGTATCGATCTTAAAAATAACTTCCAAGAATTTTTTTTGTTGGGGGGGTTTTTTTTTTGTTTATTTTTTTTTTTTTTTGGGGGGGTTTTTTTTTTTGGTACTTGGAATTTTTTTTCTGGGACTTTTTTTTTGTTTTGTTTTGTTTTTTTTTTTTTTAATAACGAATTATTATTTTACTAATATTATTTACTAAATATTATACTTATATTATTTTACTAAATCTAACTTTAAATATTTTTATTTTAATTTCTTAATTTATTTATTTACATATATATATTTTTGTTTGTTTGCGTAATGTCTCCTCCACATCGAAATACGTAACACGTGGGGACGACCTACCCCTTGAGAAGGGTCTCACTCCAAAAGCCGGGCTGCTATCCATGTAGGATTAAGGGACTATGGCCTAATGTCCTGGCAATGGTAAACTCCTAATGGAGAAGCCCTGGGGCGTAGAGTGTCCTGACGGCAAAAATTTTTCCGATGGTGGAGACGACATAATTTGACTACTTTATACTTTTTAATTGTCCTTATTTAGTTCTTAATTCCTTACTTATATTATATGTATGTTTTTATTCATTAATGTGTGTATGTGTGCGCTTGAAGACATGCTCCAACCAAAGCCGAGGACCACCAACCAGTAGAGGCCAATCTGCCAGTGGATGACACTCAACCACAGAGGACATTCTGCCAAGGAGCACTAATCGCTTGGGGTTTTGTAGGATTATCTTTAAACCAATCAGCTGGATAAGACGTGGACTTTTCTTCATTTGATGCTCGTATATGCAATTCTTTCTTTAAAAGAACTGAAAAGACTTTACTGGATCCAGCCATGATGGATTATATGGATGATTAGAAAATGAAACTGCTTTAAGCTTATAGTTAATAGTATTGTACAAATGAATGGGAGCGTTCATTTCGTATTTAAATACCGTCTCTACTGAACAGAATTAGAACACCGAATAGCAGTTTTAAAAATATGACGATGCGCGCTTTGCTTTGGAAAGATAAATACTGAGAAGGAAATTCAGTGAAGTGCACACGAATGAAAACACGAAAATTAAGTTTTTGGGACTGATGATGTAAAATCCGATAATCTTTTATTATCTGGAGACCGAGCGACTCTAGACGCATCGCGCGCTCTCGCGCCCGCTTATCAGTCTCCTGAGCGCATTATCTCTCAGAGGCCATTTCTGCGGAACGATTAGGAATTTGACTCTGAAATTTTGTGGAAATATTTCTGAATATATTTCTAATCGAATGAGATAAGTTTCAAAAAATCGATTTTTTTGACCCTCTAAACCAGGTTCCCCCCTTAAGTGAGAGTCTTACTGAAGCGCTTAGCTTGACATTAATTACGAAGTCCAAAAGAAGTATTTTACCACTCGCGTTGAGGCCAGAATTTATTATCTCAACAATTTTTAAAAAGGAATCCAATTCTTTATGTTTCCCTTCAAAAATAGGAATTATTTTTATTGCTGTTTCTATTGAAAAGTCAGCCATTGTGAAATTTTCTTCTAGGATGGATAGGCTTTGCTCAAAGTCTTCTTGAATGTAAGTCTCCTCAATTTTAATTTCCTCTATATCCTGTTCGGAATATCCTTGTCTTCCTAACTGTAGCCAGAGTTCTCCTTCAAGGATGGCTGCTTCAGCTCTAAATTTTAATTTTAGATCTAAAAGTTCAGAATTGCTTTCAGATATGTTCTTAAGCAAAGAGTTAAATTCCTCTTTTTGTGTTCTTAAATTCTCTATTTTTTTTTAGTAAGGTCTCGAACGTATATAAATTTTTTGAGCTTTTCTTTAAATTGCGCAAGGCTTTTTCATTATCCCCTACTATTTTTCTAATTTTGTCCATATATAAAATTATTCAATTTGATTAAATTCATATTCTATATATAAATGTATTTTTTTTTTGTTTTTGTTTTTATACTACAATATTCCTATTAATTTTTTTGCTTACATAATTTTTGTTGTATTTGTTGTAAAAATATATTAAAATTATCGCTATAAGGAACACAGCTGCTGTTGTGATCGTCTGTTCGTATTCCTCTATAATGGTTTTGTTTATTGTTGCGCAGTTATTTCCCATTTTGATTGTGTTGGTTTGAGGGCGAGTAGTTTTTGTTGCAGAAGTTTCCGCGATTCACCATGCGTTAGTTTGATGACTTGATGTAGTTCTGCTCTAGCCTTCTTTAGTTTGGTCTTGAGACCTCCCCTTGGGCGACGTTTTCTTTTTCTTACTATTAGGTTTTCCTGTGGTCTTTTGTAGAGTTCTTTTACGTGCCTTGGTTTGGGCCCTCTAAAATCTGGTGTCCCAATTGGTGTTGCTATGTACGCAGGTGCGTTAAAACCTGTTTTCCCAGTAGTTTTCGGGACGTATTCTTCGAAGCCTTCTCCGTATCGATTTAGAAATCTGAATCTGCAGAATCGTGTTTCGCAGTGTCGTGTGTTGCGGCGTTTCCATCAACTTCGCAACAGCTAAATTCGCAGGGTCGTGTATTGCAGGACCGCCATGTAATGTTATTTCCTCTCGTTGGTCTTCGTGTGATGAGTGACTATAGTATGTTTTATTGTTTGTAAAAGTTATCTTTATGTTATAGTGTTATATATTCACCTACGCAAACGGCCTAGCCGCAAAAAATTTGTGAAAAATACTTAAAGCAAAAGTACGTAAATATAGAGCACAATTGTTAGTCCAATCTAAGCAAATTAACAAAAATAGAAGATATTTCGAAAAGTTTTACTAACACACTGAAGGGGCGTTCACGAAAGATAACTCAATATATTCAACGATAAGACAAATACTAGTTCACTCAAAGGCTAGTTCACCGAAGGATGACTCGAGATAAAATCCTGCAAAACACGCTTGGCGATTGCACCAAGGAGGCCACGAGACAGTTTCAAGTTGATAATCAGAAAGTCAGCAGATCTTTTTGACCATATTCACCGCCAAGAGACGGTGCATGATGAAAAGTTGATATCGGACGGCGAAACATAATGCTTTTCGGCAATCAATGTTCGCATCTCGCTCGTATCATACTTCTTGGTCTTGTTTTCATGCTGCTCATTAAAAGGTCTTGTTCCACTGACAATCTGTGCATCTACACCGTAAACCTTATCATTCAGTTTGGCGATCAGGCCTCCCACAGCAAGAAATCGCCGCTCTGCATGAACTGAGTACCCTTTCTGTGAAAGCAGACATCATTATTTTTTTTTTTTTGGAGTAGGGGAAAACCTTCAAAAGGTACCTATGGACTTGTTAGAAAAGTCGCACCCATAGGTAGTGTGAGATTCTTACTCACTAAAAACCCCTACTGTCTTGTCCATGAGGGGTGTCAGGGGACGGAGAGGCCCAAAAGAAAAAAGTTGCCAAGAAATTCTTCCACTATCCAACACCAGTCCGTCTAAGTCCCTGTCTGAAAGTCGTCACTTTATTCCACCTCGTCCAATTCATAAGCACTCTCGTAGTCGACAAGAGATTACTGGATAGTCCCATATCAAACAAGTGGGTGGCCGATCGAAGAGACCATACTCCGCGCCATGAAAGTGTACAAGTTGTGAAGGAGATGTTGTCCTTCGAGACGTTGAAACGCTCGGCGATTTTGGTGACTACGTCGGTATTACCGCCATAGTACCAAGCCTTCCTTTCATGGGCGTCGTCCAACGAGACAGCGCCACTGACCACTTGTGAATCCAACACATTTATTATATCCTCTTTTTGAACGATGAGGTCTGGTTTACGTAGACCGTGAGAGGTCTGAAAGTGTGGCCCTTTAATTACTTGCCAACCTTTGTCACGAAGACTAGATGCTAGGATGTTGCACACCGCATTATGACGCAAAATGCGTCCGCCATGTGTACGGTGGCATGCTTGAATGACGTGACCACTAGTCTCAGTCACCGAGCAACCTGCTCTGCACTTAGTGCAGATCATGTGACTCCTCGAGTCAACCCAGGTGTTAGAAATATTGATTTTGTGTGATTCGCGCAGCTCACGACCATCAACCGAGCTGTGCAGGCGTGAAGCCCACCATCGTTTGGCTGCCGTTAAAGAATGCAGCACTTCACCATTTTTCCGCGTGCTAGCCTTCTTTGCCCATTCGATTCGTTGCAGGACGAAATCCGCGACGAAGGCCGCCTTTGCAGCGTGGGAAGTCAACTCTACCATACTACTCATACGGGAGTGTATAAGGCATGGAATCGTCGTTTCAAACGATGGTATACCAATACCGCCATCACGGATAGCAGCATGGAAATATGGATTGGGGACATCATGAGGGAGTCTGAGCCAGGCTCGAATAGCCTTACGGACTTGCCGGTCGAGTGCTCTTAGTTTACCAAAGGTTACGCCGGCCAAAACAAGACCACGGTAAAAGCGTGGAATCAAGAAAGTGCGGAAGATCTTTAATCGCTGTTGGGGCTTTAAGGGTGCCTTTGCTATTTTGCGAAGATCTTCGCAAAGGGTTTTCCCTGATTTTTTGGGGCCTATCGGTCTAAAATCGACACCCAAGTATCTCCACTCAGAGGAGGGAGTTAGTTGTTTTAAGGTTGTACCGTTGTCGAGGTAGAATTTGGCCCTGGTACAAACCTTATATGTTTTCTGTTTGCCTGCAGAAATAATTGACAAGGCAAGACATTTATCAGAGTTTAATTGAAGCCCAACCTTTCTCGCTTCCAGCTCAGCTATTCTAACCAATTTGTTCATGCCAGCCTCAGTTGAGGATATAAGAAGGAGATCGTCGGCGTATACAATCGAGTTGACTACGGTTCCGCTCAATTCGTACCCTACCTCTCCGGGAAAAGCTTTTAGAACCTTGTCCAGCACCAGGCGAAATAAATATAAAGACAGAGGGTCGCCCTGACGGACTCCCCTTGTCAACTTGATAGGATTCGATCGCTGGCCCTCAACTTCAAGCAGGGTTTAACTTCTATTGTAAGTCGTCGTGATGTAATTGACGAATGTTTTCGGCAATCCTAAGCTCCCAAGAATGGACGCAACAGCTCCATGGCTTATGGTATCGAACGCTTTGGAATAATCAAGAGAGACAACATGAATCTCCTTCAAATTCCGCCGCGCCGAATACAACAACGAAGCCAGTGTGGTAACATTTTCCGCGCAGCCGTCATCCAAAGCTCGCTGCCGCGTGTCGATAAGCTTCGCATCTCGCAAGTGAGAGGCCAGTATCTTGTGTAGATGGCGAACCACTACACTTGCGATGCTTATCGGTGGGAAGTCACCTGGAGTTGTGCTCCAGTCCTTCTTAGGAAGGAATACCGTCCTGCTTTGCAATAGTTCTGTCGGAAAACCACCCATGCACAGATCTATGTTGAAGAAGAGCGCCTTGATCGAAGGTGTTACCGCCCTCCATTGCCTGGCCGTGACGCCATCAACCCCACAAGCAGACGCAAGTGGTATTTGTACAGCCACCACCTCTTCATAAAAGATGGGGTCAGCTAAGAATTCGAGCGAGGAATGACTCCGGATCACACTAGAATGGTATGCCGTTGAAGAAGTTGACAATATAGGCCCCGAATATTTCACCATATCATCGAGACCAGGTGGTCTACTTTCATTTTTACCATCTAGGATCTCCTTTGCCATTCTGCTCATGTTTTTGCGGAACAGGTGTTGTGTTCGCGCGTATTCAATTTTGCGTTGATGGTGTTTTTCCCTTCGGGATATGCTACTTATTTGTTCTGGACAAGATCTACCATTATTTATGGGTCGCCTTGGTTTTAGAGGTGGAGGTGGCTGAAAGATCCCCCGGAGCCATTGACAACAGGCTTCAGACACATCTTCCCCAGCTAACAAGCGAGAGCTTATTAGAACCAGATCCGACGAGTTGAAGCCTTTGACATTCTCAACAGTTGACATTAGCTGCCGAACTGCTGATCGTGTACTAGAGTATAGCCCAAAACTCCAACGTGACGAAGAAGAAACAGATGGTCTGTGCCCACTAGGCTCGTAAGAGAATCAAGGTGACACCCCAAGTCCCAATGGTGATGACGAGGAACAGGAATCGTACTCTGAACTGGAGTCGTCGGGCGGAGACGAGCATCCGAGCGAGACTGATGCTACGCGAAGGTCTTCAATCCCAGCAGTAACCAGCTCTTTGTAGGCCGCATTGCGCCTAATCCCCTTGATAGCCTCCAGGGTTCTACCACTGTCGGCACAGATTCGAACTAGATGTTGATTTATAAATTTAATATTGTTCAGAGTAGCGATTGCCTCCTCTTTCGCCATGATCCTTTGTTCTTCAGGTGACCATTGTTTCTTGACTCTTGTCACGTTAACCTCGGCATTGACCTCTTTTGGATGAGCACTGCGACGGTGAACGCCGAGCCCTCTTTTGGTCTTGAACATCCTCGGACAGTTCGGGTACTGAACGAGACTTTCGTCAACTGATTGCGAATTATCAGGTTGGAAATTGGATGTTGGAGGAATAACGTCTGTCATGTCACTATCTATCTATCTAGATATCTAGGTATCTAGTCGCTTGTTGTCTAGTATTGGTATTTCCTGAACGAAGTGTGGGACCGGCGCTCCGAGAGCTACACTCAACCTCGGAAATTTTCTTGTTTTTTTGTTAATTTAGTGCCCACTGCAAATCTGAGATGTGAGGAGGTTGGCAGCCTCCTACATCCGAGGGCATAAGCCCAAGCCTTCTCCACAGGCGACAAACTACCAACCACAAAACACCACGACCCTAAGGTCGGAGAACAGGCACGTGGCCGAAAGCCTCAGCATAAGACCTTGTGGGGAAGGGACCAGTAAAGCCACATGAAACCACGTCATGATCTTGATTTGACCGATGGGACCCGGTGCACCTCCACTACCTCGAGTCCGTGGGGACGGCCTTCCCCAAAGGCCCGACTACCACGCAATGTGGAAAATCGAGACCCCTCTGCGGTTCCACTCCCCATTTACACGGGCTTGTGACCGTCATGTGGTAAAACCTGAGTTCTGGCCACAAGGCTGTGTTACACACAGCGTCGTATCTTCCGCCATTGATCCTTCCACCATATTTGCGGTGGCATTGCTGAACTACATGAGCACCAGTCTGAGAAACTCCACAGCCAGCCTGGAATTTGATATCTTTGTTTGTTCTACGTACTCCTCGCGAAGTTCTTACACGAGTGGGTAAACAGTTCACCCTCACGTGATTATATTGAATATAATGACGCCCGGGTATCGCATGACTACCTTCTATGACCCAATAGCTAGAACTTCCAACTTTACAACATTCTCGCAATTCGCCTCCGTCAACGGAAGAATGGAGAAGGTTGGCCCACCACCTTTTCGAGGCCTCCTTAGTACGGAGTTCATGACCATCGCGCCTGCAAGCCTTTGTTGCCCACTCGATCCGAGAACGGACAAAGTTTCCTCCAAAGACTGCTCTTGCTACGGACCACGAAAACTTTTCCAGGGACAACGTACGATGAAGCATGAGTCCTGAAATCGTCGTCTCGAAAGCAGGTATCCCAATCCTCCCTAATTGGAAGTTGTGTGGAAGTAAGCTTTTGTAACGCCATGTGGTAGCCTAAGCCACTTTCTAATTGCGGCACGCACTAATCGCTTGGGGTTTTGTAGGATTATCTTTAAACCAATCAGCTGGATAAGACGTGGACTTTTCTTCATTTGATGCTCGTATATGCAATTCTTTCTTTAAAAGAACTGAAAAGACTTTACTGGATCCAGCCACGATGGATTATATGGATGATTAGAAAATGAAACTGCTTTAAGCTTATAGTTAATAGTATTGTACAAATGAATGGGAGCGTGGCGTCTTCTGTAATCCGGCTACTCGGAGGTCAGGTTGAGGAATGGTCTGAGGTTGGGGGTCCTGTTCGACGGACCAGGTCATGTGGACGGTGCGTCCGCACTAAGCTCATCATTAATATGGGCGCCAGAAGTGCTCCTTGGCAGAATGTCCTCTGTGGTTGAGTGTCATCCACTGGCAGATTGGCCTCTACTGGTTGGTGGTCCTCGGCAGAATGGCTCTACTGGCTTGACCTCTACTGGCTTCAACTGGTTGAGACTGGTTGAGTGTCCTCTACTGGTTGCAACAGGTTGAGACTGGTTGAGTGTCCTCTACTGGCTGCAACTGGTATCATCGGCTAATCGGCTGAATGTCTTCACTTGTTAAGTATCTTCTATCGGCTGAATATCTTCACTTGTTAAGTATCTTCTATCGGCTGTCGTCTATCGGCTGAATCTCTCCTCTTCCTCACAATTTCCACTCCTTTTATATCGATACGAACACAACAACCCAGTGAATCGTATCGATCTTAAAAATAACTTCCAAGAATTTTTTTTGTTGGGGGGGTTTTTTTTTTGTTTATTTTTTTTTTTTGGGGGTTTTTTTTTGGTACTTGGAATTTTTTTTTCTGGGACTTTTTTTTTGTTTTGTTTTTTTTTTTTTTTAATAACGAATTATTATTTTACTAATATTATTTACTAAATATTATACTTATATTATTTTACTAAATCTAACTTTAAATATTTTTATTTTAATTTCTTAATTTATTTATTTACATATATATATTTTTGTTTGTTTGCGTAATGTCTCCTCCACATCGAAATACGTAACACGTGGGGACGACCTACCCCTTGAGAAGGGTCTCACTCCAAAAGCCGGGCTGCTATCCATGTAGGATTAAGGGACTATGGCCTAATGTCCTGGCAATGGTAAACTCCTAATGGAGAAGCCCTGGGGCGTAGAGTGTCCTGACGGCAAAAATTTTTCCGATGGTGGAGACGACATAATTTGACTACTTTATACTTTTTAATTGTCCTTATTTAGTTCTTAATTCCTTACTTATATTATATGTATGTTTTTATTCATTAATGTGTGTATGTGTGCGCTTGAAGACATGCGTTTCCGGATCAGGACGCGAAGAAGGTTGAGAAAGTTAAAGGTGAAATGGAAGTATGTGAGCAATTCCAAGGGTTGCTGATGCTCATCCGGCCCCTGATTCAAACTCATAGAGCGATAAATATCAGTCGGCATAGAGTCAACAACACCGGAAGGTTAAAGTGTTTAAAGAAAGTAGCAAAGGAAAACAATTAGTGGTGTTTCGAGGTACGTGTGCATCCGCCTGTTCTCCATTCAAACCAAAAACATATGGCGAAATTTACAAGAGATCAATAGATGCAAACGTTCCTTAAAAGTAGTTGTGCGTAATGTCAGCCAAGTCAACTTCAGGAGAGGCATTCCTAAATACTAATTCCTGAATCCTAATTCCATAATCTTAATAAGAGAAACCAACCACCTCCTTCGTCGACCCTTAACGCTCCGTCTCAAAACTCATCGAGTCGAAATCTACGGAAGCGACAGTTAACATCACTCACGGAAACAGGAAAGAAGAAAGATAAGAAAAGAATACTTTTGGGGCGCCAGCTGCAGATGCAAGCGATCGGCGCGATATGTACTGAAGCGATGGTGCAGTGTGCCAGCGCAAGAGCAAAGATTTTATTTACGAACTTCAAAAAAAAAAAAAAAACGAAATCCTCCGCTGCCACACATTGCCATCACCTTGACCGAACAAGGCCACAAGTTTGGGCGCCATGTTATGTATTTTCAAAGGGAAATTAATAATAAAATATATATATATATAATTAATAATAAAATAATAATTGGGCAACCGATAGGTCGCACCTGCAGCGAAAGAAAAGAACAAGATTATAGGGTTAGCTGAAAATACAAAGGCCGCATAATGGCGGCCGAAGAAAGTTAATTTTCCACCGACTAGTTCACCGCGTGGGCGTGGGGGTTAGGACTTCATTTAGGCCCTGATCCTTCCATGCAACTCACACACACACACACACACAGGGAAAGAGCTTAGTTCCTCATATTATATAAAATAAAAATTATAAAAAAAATCAAACAACCTGTGAATTGTGCTGCGCTCAATGGTGCTGCGCTGACTGTAAACACCTCCTCCTTTACTGGTTGTGTATCTTCAACTGATTGAGTGTCTTCTATGGTTGAAACAGGTTGAGACTGGTTGAGTGTCCTCTACTGGCTGCAACTGGTATCATCGGCTAATCGGCTGAATGTCTTCACTTGTTAAGTATCTTCTATCGGCTGAATATCTTCACTTGTTAAGTATCTTCTATCGGCTGTCGTCTATCGGCTGAATCTCTCCTCTTCCTCACAATTTCCACTCCTTTTATATCGATACGAACACAACAACCCAGTGAATCGTATCGATCTTAAAAATAACTTCCAAGAATTTTTTTTGTTGGGGGTTTTTTTTTTTTGTTTATTTTTTTTTTTTTTGGGGGGTTTTGTTTTGGTACTTGGAATTTTTTTTTCGGGGACTTTTTTTTTGTTTTGTTTTTTTTTTTTTTTTTTTTTTTAATAACGAATTATTATTTTACTAATATTATTTACTAAATATTATACTTATATTATTTTACTAAATCTAACTTTAAATATTTTTATTTTAATTTCTTAATTTATTTATTTACATATATATATTTTTGTTTGTTTGCGTAATGTCTCCTCCACATCGAAATACGTAACAACATTTAACTAATGTAAGATTAGTTGTTTGAAAATTTATTCTTAAAAATCACTAACACTTCACAATTATTTTCACTTATTTACTTTTATGAGTTATCACTTTTACATTAATTAATTAATCGCTTATAACAATCACTTCTATTTGCTATTTAAAATTCGTATACGATTTTATTTTACAACACTTTTCGATTACCGCACTACCTTTAACTCGCACTATCGCTTTTGTAACTTTTCTTAACTTAATCCACGAAACTCCCTTCGCCGTCCGCTGTAGTCACTTTTATACATGTACCAATCAATCCCGAATCTTCCAAGTGGATCGTTCTCGAGTTTATGCGCTGAGTCACCTACACACGTATTTGTTGTACTCAATGCACGCAATGTGTTGATGTTATGCCTTTTTCCACTTCAAGAATTATCGATGCATTTGTAATTGAAACTTGTTTACGACTTTTCTCTTAGGACGACTACAGTGGCGCGTGACATTATTCGAAAATGTCACAATATGTTGTTTTAATGTAGCTCACGAACCCCTCATTTCCACAACCGCGTTGTAACTAACTGTCAAATGCCTTTGCGTAGTCAAGAGCGCACAAGGGCAACCCTTTGAGCTTTCGCTTAGCATCGTCCAACAATGTAGCCAAAACTGAGACATTTTCGGCGCAGCCATCACTACCGCACCTCTGTCTGCAATCCACAAATACTGCTCGTCGTAAACGATTTGCGAGGATTCTGTGCAACTGTCTGACTACGACTGACGGAATGGATATTGGTCGAAAGTCAGATTGTTTCTCGCTTCCATCCTTTTAGGAATGAACACTGTCCTGTTGGTAAGGATCTCTTTAGAAAAAGATCCATTTTACATACAAGGCTTTGATGGTACTTGAATTAGCTTTCCACTGTCTTGTACTGATACTATCGATACCGGCGGCCGTACTAACAGTTATTTTCGCTTCGTCGACTTCTTTTGTTGTGACTGGTAGCCGGTGTGGTTTGTGGTTTGGAGTTTGCTGATTGAAATGGCATGGGAGGTTGAGTCAGTGTAGGCCTTCAATATGAAACCATGGTTTCGATACCCGGAACCTTTGACTCGCTCCTCCCATCCAAGATTAACTTGGCAGTCTGACTCCTTCTAGCATTCAAATCTTGTTGAATTTCGGTGTACTCTCGTCGACGCATCTGCTTTTTCATACGCCTGGTGACGATGGTAGGAATACTAGCTTTAGGCGGTCTGGGCGGCTTACGAAATTGTTTACGAGGAGGTGGTGGAGGAAAGACTTTCTGTAGCAATTCCTGCAACCGGTTCGAGTCGCAATCACTTCAAGCAGATTATTGCCTATTTGAGTGAGAAGTGTTGCCTCGAAGCCTTGAACAACTTCGCAATTGGCAATACGTTGCCGAATTGCAGTGAGCACCTGGGAGCACCAGAACTCGCACCTGGGTTGTGAATGGTCGATTTGCGCTGATCCGGCACTGTGGCGATCTCAGTCTCGGCAGCTGGATGTGGTGGATCAGGCACTTCACTACTATCCGTACAGTCCCGACCAGCAGTTTCTGTGCATGTTTGAATAGCAGCTCGTATCATCTCCTTGTAGTCGGACCTGCGCCGCGCACCCTTGATGGCTTCCAAAGAACGACCATCAGAACCGTTTTCTAGGAGGTGTAGTTTAGTTTGAACGCCCCTACAACGGTTGCAAGCGCTTCCGCCTTCGCCATTATCCGTAACTCTTCTTTCGACCATTGCTTTTTAACTCTCTCTACGTTTATTTGAGCATTAAACTCATCTGGATGGGCCTTTCGCCTGTGTACCCCCAGGCCAATTTTGGTATTGAAGTTCCAAGAACATTCTGGACATAAGAACTGATCACTTCCAACCCTATCAGCCGAAGCTTCCGGTGAAGTTTGTGTATTGTTACCGACATCATTAGACAAAGCATCACTTGATGAAGGTTGTATTGTGTTTATGGTCTTGTAAATGGCATTCATACTGTTCTCATTTGTGTTGTTATGTTTATTGGACTTTGTGTTCACATTGTTCTCATGTTGTGTTTATTTGACGTGGAGTAATCATTGATGGGATCCATGAAGAAATTCTGAGTCATTCCGGCGTTCTATTTTTATTTTGTTTACTATTCATTATTTAGAGCCCTGTTTGGCTCTACTACCTGATATGCACCTTCTTGCCTTTCCTTTTCTTTGATAATTACGAGTTTACCGGGGCCCGCAGGCTCGGAAATAGGGACATGGAAGAACCGAAGTCTCGATTTATCTCGATTGCGACCGTCATGAAGTTGAATCTAGGTTCTGATCGCAAGCTCAAAGGCTGTTTAGACCTTTCTGTGCTTGTGCTTTCTGTGTTTAGTCCTAATGCATCTTCCAGGTATTTATTCAGATGGCACCAATCGCCTCTTGCACCAAAAATGAGCGGCAGCATCCCAAAACTTTTGCCTGGATACTTTTGCTGGAGCGTTTGGATAAATCCCGGTGAGGAGTATTTTAATTGTTTTGCGGCGAATCGCGAGGCTAGGCTAGTCGGGCCTTCCCAATTTATTCCGGTTTCGGTGAGAATGATGAGGTCATCCTTGCTGAGAATAAGGTCCGGTTTCAAGGTGAATCCTTCATCTGTTCGGATTCGTTGTTCGGCTTGTACTGTCCATTCTTTCATCGCAGCTACTCTTCCTATAAAGGCTTTAATATGATCGTGTCTATGGGTTCGTTGCCAATGAGTGTCAATGAGATGTTTCTATGTTTCAAATGTGTTTGCGTTTTCTAATAATATATGTGGAATTGTGGCTCTAAGTTGCAGAATTTCCAGTCCTCCATATTTAATGGGGGCTTGAATGCCCATGATATGTTGCAGTGTTGTGGTAAATGTAATATTTTTCATTTTGCTCGGGACCGTTGGCGTATTTTAAATAATCTTTTACTTTGTTCGTAGAAGCTACCATAAGAGATTTTGTGATTTGTTAAATTGTGAGAAGAGTAAAACAAATAACTGCAGTTTAGATCTTTGACCATTTTTTGAAAAATACTTAAAGCAAAAGTACGTAAATATTGTTAGTACAATTGTTAGTTCAAACTAAGCAAATCAACAAAAATAGAAGATATTTCGAAAAGTTTTTCTAACACACTGAAGGGGCGTTCACGAAAGATAACTCAAAATATTCAACGATTAAACAAATACTAGTTCACTCAAAGACTAGTTCACCGAAGGATAACTCGAGATATAATTCGTGGGATAATCCCGAGTGGATCTTGGTAGATAGCATCAAGTTGGTGATGCGCCCGTTGTCCGGTCGAAACCAACATTCCATAAAACACTTTCATCAACGTATCCTCGCATGCCCAAGCGTTATAATTTTATTATTTACACACATGTACCGTTTCATGCGACGATATGTTAGTTCATGCATCTAGCCAATAACAATCCTGGCAGAGAAAGCCGACCACCCATGGTCTATTCATTGTTCAGGCGAACATATTAGTGGTGCTCTAATTTGCTAGAACAAACAAATATTTAACTACTACGCATTCACACATATCACGCATTCTTAATGACGGCGCATTTGCCGACCACTTGCAACATACTCATTGCTACTTAGGCATGCCGGACCGCATGGCTTCAGGGAGTCACCCAGTAGTCAGCAAAATGTCAAACTAAAGTTCACTTATAAATATACCGCATCTCACACTTACTATTAAGGTAAATCAAACTAACAAGCGTAACTCGGTCGACAAGAGATTACGGGATAGTCCCATATCCAACAAGTGGGTGGCCGATCGAAGAGACCATACTCCGCGCCATGAAAGTGTACAAGTTGTGAAGGAAATGTTGTCCTTCGAGACGTTGAAACGCTCGGCGATTTTGGTGACTACGTCGGTATTACCGCCATAGTACCAAGCCTTCCTTTCATGGGCGTCGTCCAACGAGACAGCGCCACTGACCACTTGTGAATCCAACACTTTTATTATATCCTCTTTTTGAACGATGAGGTCTGGTTTACGTAGACCGTGAGAGGTCTGAAAGTGTGGCCCTTTAATTACTTGCCAACCTTTGTCACGAAGAGTAGATGCTAGGATGTTGCACACCGCATTATGATGCAAAATGCGTCCGCCATGTGTACGGTGGCATGCTTGAATGACGTGACCACTAGTCTCAGTCACCGAGCAACCTGCTCTGCACTTAGTGCAGATCATGTGACTCCTCGAGTGTTAGAAATATTGATTTTGTGTGATTCGCGCAGCTCACGACCATCAACCGAGCTGTGCAGGCGTGAAGCCCACCATCGTTTGGCTGCCGTTAAAGAATGCAGCACTTCACCATTTTTCCGCGTGCTAGCCTTCTTTGCCCATTCGATCCGTTGCCGGACGAAATCCGCGACGAAGGCCGCCTTTGCAGCGGGGGAAGTCAACTCTACCATACTACTCATACAGGAGTGTATAAGGCATGGAATCGTCGTTTCAAACGATGGTATACCAATACCGCCATCACGGATAGCAGCATGGAAATATGGATTGGGGACATCATGAGGGAGTCTGAGCCAGGCTCTAATAGCCTCACGGACTTGCCGGTCGAGTGCTCTTAGTTTACCAAAGGTTACGCCGGCCAAAACAAGACCACGGTAAAAGCGTGGAATCAAGAAAGTGCGGAAGATCTTTAACCGCTGTTGGGGCTTTAAGGGTGCCTTTGCTATTTTGCGAAGATCTTCGCAAAGGGTTTTCCCTGATTTTTTGGGGTCTATCGGTCTAAAATCGACACCCAAGTATCTCCACTCAGAGGAGGGAGTTAGTTATTTTAAGGTTGTACCGTTGTCGAGGTAGAATTTGGCCCTGGTACAAACCTTATATGTTTTCTGTTTACCTGCAGGAATAATTGACAAGGCAAGACATTTATCAGAGTTTAATTGAAGCCCAACCTTTCTCGCTTCGAGCTCAGCTATTCTAACCAATTTGTTCATGCCAGCCTCAGTTGAGGATATAAGAAGGATATCGTCGGCGTATACAATCGAGTTGACTACGGTTCCGCTCAATTCGTACCCTACCTCTCCGGGAAAAGCTTTTAGAACCTTGTCCAGCACCAGGCGAAATAAATATAAAGACAGAGGGTCGCCCTGACGGACTCCCCTTGTCAACTTGATAGGATTCGATCGCTGGCCCTCAACTTTAAGCAGGGTTTGACTTCTATTGTATGTCGTCGTGATGTAATTGACGAATGTTTTCGGTAATCCTAAGCTCCCAAGAATGGACGTAACAGCTCTATGGCTTATGGTATCGAACGCTTTGGAATAATCAAGAGAGACAACATGAATCTTCTTCAAATTCCGCCGCGCCGAATACAACAACGAAGCCAGTGTGGTAACATTTTCCGCGCAGCCGTCATCCAAAGCTCGCTGCCGCGTGTCGATAAGCTTCGGCTCTCGCAAGTGAGAGGCCAGTATCTTGTGTAGATGGCGAACCACTACACTTGTGATGCTTATCGGTGGGAAGTCACCTGGAGTTGTGCTCCAGTCCTTCTTAGGAAGGAATACCGTCCTGCTTTGCAATAGTTTTGTCGGAAAACCACCCATGCACAGATCTATGTTGAAGAAGAGCGCCTTGATCGAAGGTGTTACCGCCCTCCATTGCCTGGCCGTGACGCCATCAACCCCACCAGCAGACGCAAGTGGTATTTGTACAGCCACCACCTCTTCATAAAAGATGGGGTCAGCTAAGAATTCGAGCGAGGAATGACTCCGGATCAAACTAGAATTGTATGCCGTTGAAGAAGTTGACAATATCGGCCCCCAATATTTCACCATATCATCGAGACCAGGTGGTCTACTTTCATTTTTACCATCTAGGATCTCCTTTGCCATCCTGCTCATGTTTTTGCGGAACAGGTGTTGTGTTCGCGCGTATTCAATTTTGCGTTGATGGCGTTTTTCCCTTCGACTAGGCTCATAAGAAAATCCAGGTGACACCACAAGTCCCAATGGTGATGACGAGGAACAGGAATCGTACTCTGAACTGGAGTCGTCGGACGGAGACGAGCATCCGAGCGAGACTGATGCTGCGCGAAGGTCTTCAATCTCAGCAGCAACCAGCTCTTTGTAGGCCGCATTGCGCCTAATCCCCTTGATAGCCTCCAGTGTTCTACCACTGTCGGCACAGATTCGAACTAGATGTTGATTTATAAATTTGATATTGTTCAGAGTAGCGATTGCCTCCTCTTTGGCCATGATCCTTTGTTCTTCAGGTGACCATTGTTTCTTGACTCTTGTCACGTTAACCTCGGCATTGACCTCTTCTGTATGAGTACTGCGACGATGAACGCCGAGCCCTCTTTTGGTCTTGAACAGCCTCGGACAGTTCGGGCACTGACCGAGACTTTCGTCAACTGATTGCGAATTATTAGGTTGGAAATTGGATGTTGGAGGAATAACGTCCGTCATGTCACTAGTACAGTATCTAGTCGCTTGTTGTCTAGTATTGGTATTTCTTGAACGAAGTGTGGGACCGGGGCTCCGAGAGCTACACTCAACCCCGGAAATTTTCTTGTTTTTTGTTAATTTAGTGCCCACAGCAAATCTGAGATGTGAGGAGGTTGGCAGCCTCCTACATCCGAGGGCATAAGCCCAAGCCTTCTCCACAGGCGACAAGCTACCAACCACAAAACACCACGACCCTAAGGTCGGAGAACAGGCACGTGGCCGAAAGCCTCAGCATAAGACCTTGTGGGGAAGGGACCAGTAAAGCCACATGAAACCATGTTTGTGACATCCCACGTCATGATCTTGATTTGACCGATGGGACTCGGTGCACCTCCACTACCTCGAGTCCGTGGGGACGGCCTTCCCCAAAGGCCCGACTACCACGCAATGTGGAAAATCGAGACCCCTCTGCGGTTCCACTCCCCATTTACACGGGCTTGTGACCGTCATGTGGTAAAACCTGAGTTCTTGCCACAAGGCTGGGTTACACACATCGTCGTATC
This sequence comes from Stratiomys singularior, assembly GCA_954870665.1. Lineage (NCBI taxonomy): Eukaryota > Metazoa > Arthropoda > Insecta > Diptera > Stratiomyidae > Stratiomys > Stratiomys singularior. Next base: position 107,708,866 of record OX940877.1, on the reverse strand, counting down.
TTCCGCCATTGATCCTTCCGCCATATGTGCGGTTGCATTGCTGAACTACATGAGCACCAGTCTCACTAGCAACGCAGTCAGCCCGGCAATTTATGTCTTTGTTGGTTCTACGAACTCCTCGCGAAGTTCTTACACGAGTGGGTAAACAGTTCGCCCTCACATGATTATATTGAATATAATGACGCCCGGGTATCGCATGACTACCTTCTATGACCCAAAAACTGGAACTTCCTACTTCACCACTTTCCCGCAAGTCGCTCCCGTCAACGGAACAATGAAGAAGGTTGGCCCACCATCTTTTCGAGGCCTCCTTAGTACGGAGCTCATGACCATCGCGCCTGCAAGCCTTTGATGCCCACTCGATCCGAGAACGGACAAAGTTTCCTCCAAAGACTGGTCTTGCTACGGACCACGAAAATTTTTCCAGGGACAACATACGATGAAGCATGAGTCCTGAAATCGTCGTCTCGAAGGCAGGTATCCCTAATCCTCCTTCATTGGAAGTGGTGTGGAAGTAAGCCTTTGTAACGCCATGTGGTAGCCTAAGCCACTTTCGAATTGCGGCACGCACTCGTCTGTCTAGACATCTGAGTTCTCCCAGAGTAGTACCAGCCAGGAGAAGATTGTGGTAGCAACGAGGTATCAAAAGCTGCTGAGGTTTCAATGGCGCACGTGTCAAGCGTGTCAATTCCTCGTTCATTGTCTGGCCACATCGCTTCACACCGATTGGTCTTAAGTTGACTCCCAAGTATCTTCATTCCGAAGAAGGAGTCAACTGCTTCAGGGTAGATCCATCAGTATGGTGAAACTTGGGATTTGCGTTGACCATGTACCTTTTATTTTTGCCGTCCGGTACTATTGACAATGAAACGCATTTCGACCCGTTCAACACTAGCCCCATTGATCCCGCTCTCGTTTCCGCAATGTTCAAAAGTAATCTCATACCTTTTTCGGTCTCACTCACTAGTATGATGTCGTCAGCAAATGCCAATGACTTTACCAATTGTCCTGATGTCTTAAATCCCACTTCATCTTCAAAACCTCGAATGACTCTGTCCAGTATTGTGCACCTCTCTACAATCCACAAGTCCTGCTTGGCGTAAACGATTCGCAAGGATCTTGTGCAACTGTCTGACTACGGCTGGCGTGATGGAAATTCGTCGAAAGTCAGATGGTTGTTCGCTTCCATCCTTCTTAGGAATGAACACTGTCCTGCTCGTAAGGATCTCTTCAGGAAAAGATCCATTCGCAATGACTATATTGTAATACAAGGTTTTGATGTTTATTGGAACGGCTTTCCACTGTCTTGCACTGATACCATCGACACCTGCGGCAGTACCAGCAGTAATTTTCGCTTCGTCGACTTCTTTTGGTGAGATCGGTAGCCATATAAAATCCAATGTGGTTTGTGGCTTCGAGTTAACTGACTGGAATGGCGTGGAAGGTTGAGTCAATATGGGCTTCTAGTATGAAACCATGGTTTCGATAACTGGGATCCTTGACTCGCTCCTCCCATCCAAGATTAACTTGGCAGTCTGACTCCTTCTGGCCTTCAAACCTGACTGAATTTCGGCGTACTCTCGTCGACGCATCTGCTTTTTCATACGCCTGGTGACAATGGTAGGTGTACTAGCTTTAGGCGGTCTGGGCGTTCTCCGATTCTGTTTACGTGGAGGTGGTGGAGGAAAGACTTTCTGTAGCCACTCCAGCAACCAGTTCGAGTCGCAATCACCCTCAAGCAGACTATTACCTATTTGAGTGAGAAGTGTTGCCTCGAAGCCTTGAACACCTTCGCAATTGGCAACTAGTTGCCGAATTGCAGTGTACATGTTGCTTTGGACTACAGAACTCGCACCTGGGTTGTGAATGGTCGATTTGCGCTGATCCGGCACTGTGGCGATCTCAGTCTCGGCAGCTGGATGTGGTGGATCAGGCACTTCACTACTATCCGTACAGTCCCGACCAGCAGTTTCTGTGCATGTTTGAATAGCAGCTCGTATCATCTCCTTGTAGTCGGACCTGCGCCGCGCACCCTTGATGGCTTCCAAAGAACGACCATCAGAACCGTTTTCTCGGAGGTGTAGTTTCATTTAGAACACCCCTGCAACGGTTGCAAGCGCTTCCGCCTTCGCCATCATCCGTAACTCTTCTTTCGACCATTGCTTTTTAACTCTCTCTACGTTTATTTGAGCATTAAACTCATCTGGATGGGCCCTTTGCCTGTGTACCCCCAGGCCAATTTTGGTATTGAAGTTCCGTGAACATTCTGGACATATAGGGTTATCCATTTTAAGCTTGGGAAAGTAAAGCTAAAGAGAATACATAAAATATTCAGATGGAAACTAAATTTTTGATTCAATATAAAGACTGAACCTAGCCATTATACGTGAAATATGACATCATTTAAATGTCCTCCACGGAACCTCTTACATGCCTCAATCCTTTTGAGGTAATTTTCAATGATTTTTCGGCACATTTCCGGCCGAATATTGGTTTTCAATTGCTCAAGATTTTGATGATTGTTCGCGTAAACACGATCTTTCGCATAGCCCCATAAAAAGAAATCCAAAGGTTTTAGGTCGCAGGATCTTGCGGGCCAATTAACATCACTCAATCTCGAAATTACGCGTCCTAGAAATTTCTCTTGCAAAAGTGCTCGATTAGCCTGTGTTGTGTGGCTTGTGGCTCCGTTCTGTTGGAACCACATGTTCTCCAGATAATAATCTTCAATTTCCCCCCAAAAATAATCGGTTAACATCCGTCCATAGCGGTCAGAATTGACTGTAATGGCTCTTCCTTGATCGTTTTCAAAAAAATACGGGCCAACAACACCACCAGATCATAATGCACACCAAACGGTCACTTTTTCCGGATGCAAAGGCCTTTCTGCGATCACCTGAGGATTTTGAGGGCCCCATATGCGGCAATTCTGTTTATTTACGTAACCACAGAGCGAAAAATGAACCTCATCACTAAAGAAAGTTTTTTTTTCGAAAAATCGTTATCAATTGCTTGTTGTTCAATCACCCAATTCGCGTACATTCTGCGTTGGGTATGGTCTTGAGGCTTAAGTTCTTGAGTGAGTTGGATTTTGTACGGATGGAGATGCAAATGCAAAATCTGCCACAATGAGCCGTAAGACAAGCCCAAATGTTGAGCACGTCGAGGAATCGACAAATTCGGGTCTTCCTCCACACTTTGAGCAACGACAGCGATATTTTCAGGAGAACGAATGTTGCGATAATGCACAAGCCTTGCAATATCAATAGCCGATCCAGTCTCTTCAAATTTTCTCACTGTGTTCGAAATTGTTTGCTGTGTAGGTCGATTATGTCGACCGTAATCAGCTCGTAAAGCCCTAAATGTTGATACAGCAGAATCACCATTTTCATAATAAAATTTAATAATTTTCACGCGTTCTTCGACTGTTAAACGATTCATATTTCTAAATGGCAAACCTTCAACTTAAAAAAAACACGTTTTGGATGACGTTTAACTTTGACAGATGTCAAATGGTAGGGTTATACTTTTCCTATACGAAATGGATAACCCTGTAAGAACTGATCACTTTCAACCCTATCAGCCGAAGCTTCCGGTGAGGTTTGTGTATTGTTACCGACATCATTAGACAAAGCATCACATGATGAAGGTTGTATTGTGTTTATGGTTTTGTAAATGGTATTCATGCTGTTCTCATTTGTGTTGCTATGTTTATTTGACGTGGAGTAATCATTGATTGGGTCCATGAAGCAATTTTGAGTCAATCCGATCCATAGGTCCGACCTATCCGGGTGACTCTTCGTCACGGCCGGCGTTTTATTTTCTTTCGTTTACTATTCATTATTTAGAGCCCTATGTTTGGTTACATATCAGGCTGGCTCGGAAATGTTTCTAAGTTTCAAAAATTTCCAGTCCTCCATATTTAATGGGGGCATGAATGCCCATGTTATGTTGCAGTGTTGTGGTAAATGTAATATTTTTCTTTTTGCTCGGGAGATCTTACTATCTGCTACGTTGAGATCTCGTTCTGTGATACTCGCAGTACTGGCTCCCCTTAAGTTCGACTCTATAAGACCAACAGTTTTATGGTCGATGCCAGCTTTCTCTGCTGTTATCCTGATTATGTCACGAGGAATTGAATCAAAGGCTTTTCTTAGGTCTATCGAAATCAGGACGAACGGTTTCGCACTTCTGGTTCTATTGTTGATAAAGCACTGAAATGCTTTATGTGCCCAATGTGTTAACGAAGCAACCATTAATATTTGTAAATCTAGTTTGTAGAGGGTTTAATTTGATTGTTAAGTTTATTGTTTTTCTTATATTAACTTGAACGATTAAACTGTTGGCGCGTTTTAAATAATATTTTATTTAGTATTAATAATAATCTTTTATCTGTTCGTAGAAGCTACCATAAGAGATTTTGAGATCTATTGAATAATGAAAAAATTAAAACAAATATCTGTAGTAATTTTCCGAAAATATTTAAAACAGAATCACGTAAATATAGAGCAACATTTGTAGTTCACTCAAAGTAAGTTAACGAAAATCAAAGATTGTTCGAATAGTTTTCACTTAAATGAAATAAAACTATCAAAATGGAAAGTCTAGTTCTTAAGATAAAAAACATTCAAAATTTTGAGTGACGATTTGAGTACTTCACTTGTAATTTGATTGACAGATCCGTTGATTTTGGATAGCTTACTTCTTAAATAAATGAAATGATAGATACATTTATTACAACCAGATCAAAGCTCCTCTTAAAAGTTGCATCCAAAATTGAATCCAAATTTAACGTGCTACATCATGATGGAATATTTTGTTCAATAGTTTGATTATAATATCTATTGGATTCGATAACTTAATATGAAAAAAATCGTCGCCTATAAATAGCCTTTTGGCATCGATAACGGACTCAGGAACGTCAGCTACATTCACACCAGGACTACCCAAAAAAATCTTCCAGTACAGGAGTATTGTCACTTGATGACCATTCTTCTGCTTCGTCATCAGAACTTATTTCAGAACTGGTACTAATAGTTCTGCGATTGATAGTTGGAGGGCGTGTAATGAGCTCTTCATCAATGGTCTCTTCGAAATCTTCACTTGCGATGTCACTATTACACGAAAAATGTGATAATGTGTCAGCGAAGATTTCATCATAATCATCTTCGTTAAATTCACTCCTTTTCGCAAGCACAAATAAAAAGTTAATTTTAAATCTAAATTGATTTTTTTTTAAATCAACCTTCCCAATCAGAACTAGTTATTTGTCGATATAAATTCATTTGACTTAGTTTTCCTGTATCTACCGTTATTTTTGTACCCACAAACAAACCATGTTATACTAACCCGTACTAGTACGGGACTCGCGTTCAAGTATCAATCGTCAGAAAACACACTAGTACGCGTCCCGCATACAATGTGTTAAGTACCGTATGTTAATGTTATTTACATAATCTAATAGTTTAAACCTAGCCAAAAATTATAGCGCTTCTAATTCTGGCTTTATTTCCTATTTACATCGGAGCTGGTGCCTTAACCAGTTAAGTGTGTTTGACGACAATATCCGTCATGGAGATGTGGCAAAATTTTATGTCATGACGACTTTATCCGTCATGCGTAAAATTTTGTTACAGTTTTATTTTTAAATTGTAATTTTGGCGGAAACTTAATTTTTATTCGTAAATTTTAATATGTTTAAAATGTTTAGAGTTCAAGAAAAAATGAAACCAACAAATAAAAATTCATGGCCGTTGATTATCGCGACACACATTGGTATGCGCTTTGTTGTTTCTAAATTCTAGCGATTTCTTCGACGCATATTTAATCTGTTATTATTATGTAGATTTAGCGGCATGTGTTACCAATTTTTGCAATTAGAATACAAACACTGGGTTTATTTTAATTAAATTTTATATCAACTGGCGATGATCGAATAATGTCAAATGGACTGTTCAAACGACAACTAAACTTAGTTAAGCTCATCACGGTCTTTTAATAACTCTATTTGCTGATACATTCTCTTTGATCGGCGAGAAGGTTTGCAAAAGTTTGCTCACCTGCTACAATCTATGGTAAGGTGGTTTTTTTATTACATTACTGTGTTGCTAGATTAAACTAAAATACATTATGTTGATGGTATTTATTGTTGTAATTCCTCAGCAAATACAGAAATAGATGTGAGTCGCTGGATATATTTAATCTGAACAGAGCACTAATAAATGTCCATTGTCGTTTTTTTTTATAGAAATATATGCTACATTCAGTGCGCAATAGGCAAAAGTTCGCAATATCAAAATTTTTCCAAAATAGGAAAAAACGATACGTAAATTTTTCTCGGTGTAACACTTTTTGTGAATCCAAAGGTTCCAACAATTATTTGAGGATTTGTAGTTTGTAAAAAGCATTTTGCGTATTGACATTTCCAGAAAGCGTAAAAGGTGCTACGACAACCTTAACCAATTTGCTACAAAAGTCTTGTTCACCATTCAAAATATTTCAACGTATTGAGTGCTACGTGGGTTATCTTCTGTCTTCGATTTTGTACCAATTGCATTGGTAACACGGAAGACATGCAAATCAATCTTTAAAATTGTCCACAAGATGGCTGGCAATCACCTAACCTCATTACGCGTCGACGACATACGAGGGCGAATCAAATATAAACGGTAATTTAAGAATATATATTTATTAAATAATATAATACATAAACTACACTATTAACATTTCTCAATATAGTCTCCTGCATTGTGTACACACTTCTGCCACCGATTTGGAAGCTTGAATATTCCCTGTTCATAGAAAGTTTGAGGGCGAGTTGTCAACCAATTGCGCACGTGCTCTTCGACTTCCTCATTACTTTCGAATCGCTTTCCTCCAAGTGATTCCTTCAACGGCGCGAACAAAAAATAGTCACAAGGGGACAAGTCTGGACTATAAGGAGGGTGTTCGAGGGTTTCCCAGCGCATTTCTTCCAATGTATCCCTTGTTAACAATGCGGTGTGAGGCCTGGCATTGTCATGGAGAAGGATGACATCTCTAATGGGCATACCTCGTCTTTTATTTCGGTAGGCGGCTTTTGCCGACTTTAAAAGCTGACTATAGTAAGCCGCATTCACGGTTCGTTGATCGTGAAGAAAATCAACGAGTAAAACTCCCCCTGAGTCAAAGAAAACTGTCGCAAGAACTTTTCCTGCTGAGAGGCGAGTTTTGGCCTTCACTGGACAGCCTTCATCCTTCCTTCGCCACTCCTTACTCGCCATTTTCGACTCGGGAGTGTAATGATGGACCCACGTCTCGTCACACGTGACGATGCGCCTCAAAAATGCCTCCCCTTCTTGTCGAAATCGGTTCAGAAGTCTCTCAGAGATCTCCGACCTGATCTGTTTTTGATTTTCGCTCAACAACCTCGGAACCCATCGAGCACTAATTTTTTTAAAGCCGAGATTGTCAGTGATAACGGCTTGAACGCTCCCGTAACTGATACCAATTTCCGACGAGATTTCAGCAATAGTTAACCGGCGATCACCTTCAATAAGCTCTCGAATGGCACTAATGTTGTCATCTGTAAGACTTGACCTTGGGCGCCGACAGTGGCTTTCGTTTTCGACACGTTCTCGGCCACCCTTAAATTCTCTGGCCCAGGTATACACCCGATTCAGAGACAGTGTAGTGTCCCCAAACTGAGCCTTCAAGCGAGTAAAAATTTCTGACGATTTAACGCCTTCATTGCTCAAAAACTTAATTATTATGCGTTGCGCAACAGATGAATGTACCTCTTGCTCTGTCATGGCTGCACTGACAACAAAACTGAGCGCAGGCGCTAGCCAAGCTGCTTCCCCCACTCCTTAAGAACCAAGCAACAATCGCCTACTACTATATCCACAACGGAACAGCGTGTAAACCATAACAGGAAAATTACCGTTTATATTTGATTCGCCCTCGTAATACGCTTGAGTTTTGATCAACATCGGCTGTTATGACTTCATATAAATCTCGACTTCAACGTATACACATTTTACTTTTTGACTTTGAGGTTGCCAAACTATCAAATAATTGTATTTTCATCCCTCAAACGTCGAATTGTTTTTGCGTTGGCAAATTTCGACCACGATATTCAGCTCTATACGCACATTGTCTCAATGTAAACTCAGGAGTTATTTTGAAAATAAAATTTCACAATTTCAGCAATTTCTTTCGGTGTGTAGTGTTCCATGGAAAATTTTTTACTTAATTCTGATCTCGATTCGATCTCTGACTCGATCTGAAAACTGACTGTCAAGTTGTAACGGACTTAATATGAAGTGTCATTAAGTGCATCGCCCAGTTTATATTTCGAACGATGATTTACATACATACTATTGGCGGTTAATGAAAGAAACATTGTATAGAACATAGTGTACTTTTTTCGTTTTGAACGAGTGGAATGTGTAATTCAATTGAAGATGCAGTTCAATTTACAATTCGCGTTTATTTCATGAAATGATACTAAAGAGCACAGTTTCACTTCGAAAACTAATTTTGAATGACTAATTTTGAAAAGCAGTTTGAAAATTGCTCAAAGTAGGCATCCTTGAATAATAATTGTTTTTTGATCACGTTAACCTGCTTTTGCTACAACTTTCTAATAAACAACAACCAAAATGATGTTGAAATGTGATTGGATCTGATAAACTTTAAAGAACGCAGCCACATTCAACTCAGGCGTCAGATAAAAATCAACCAATTTTTGCCACCCCCAGATTCCTTAAAATAACCTTATCACTTGGAATTTTCAAATAATCAGGACAAAATATGCATTAAGCTACGGAAGTTACAAGTGCTTTGTATACACAGTGCGTCCATTAAGTTTCGAGACTGATTCCATTAATCGCAAAATAAACAAGATATCTCGAGTTTTTCAAATTTTTTATTCAAAGTATTCTCCCTTCGCTTTAATACACTTCTTACAGCGGTTCAATAGTGATTCAAATGCGTGCTCTAGCTCATTTTGTGGAATAGCCTCCAATGCTTGTGTCGAAGCCGTTTTAATGGTCTCAACATCTTCAAAAAAGCATCCTTTCAACTTCAACTTCAACTTAGGAAACAAGGAGAAGTCACACGGTGACAAATCTGGTGAATACGGTGGGTGGTCCAACACACAGACTTGATTTCGGGCCAAAAACTGACGAACAATGATTGATTTGTGACTCGGCGCATTGGATCGTGGTATTCGGACACCATTTCTCTGGATCGCGGTATTCGGGTCGAGTACGACGGATTCTGGCCATCAAACGCTTTAACACTTTGAGATAAAACGCGCCAGTGACCGTTTGACCAGTTGGAACGAACTCTTTGTGGATGATGCCTTTGCTATCGAAGAAAGTAATGAGCATTGTTTTGATTTTTGAAGGAGATTTTCGCGTTTTTTTGGCTTGTGGTGAGTTTTTCGACTTCCATTCCGAACTTTGGCGCTTAGTTGCTGGATCGTACTGAAAGCACCATGTTTCGTCGCCAGTAACAATTGATTTCAAGAAGTTTGGATCATTTCTGGCGACTGCAACAACTTCTCTGGAATGATTAACACGAAGTGATTTCTGCTCCTCCGTCAGTGTGTGTGGAACAAACCTTGCACAGACTTTTGTTTTGCCCAAATCCTCGTGAAGAATGAGACGAATCGTTTCTTTGCCAATATTCAAAGCCTCTTCCATCATTTTCAAAGAAGCATTACGATCATTCGCAACATAATCACAAACTTTTTCAATCATTTCGGGCGTGCGAGCTGAAATTGGTCTCCCTTCACGTTTGTCATCCTCTAGCGACACTCGGCCATCCAAGAAACGTCTGTGCCACAAAAAAACATTTGCTCGAGACAAACACTGATCACCGTACACTTGTTGCACCAATCGGAATGTTTCTGATGCACTTTTCCCAAGTTTTGCGTTGAATTTAATGACCGCTCTCTGTTCCATGTTGGAATTTCAACGTCAGATGAAAAACTGTTTAGGGAAAACTTTCACATCTTTGTCATTAGTCATCTGACTCGAATGAAATTTTACACATGGATAGGAACAGGTTTAAGCTTTAAAATGCGTATTAGAACACATGGATGGAGCTATTATTTGCTGAGATATGGTTTGTGTCTCGAAACTTAATGGACGCACTGTGTACAATAGAGCACATTGTTTAAAGGGAATAATTTAATAAAGGCTTCTTTGGTTTGTTCATGATAAAAATTTTAATTGCTCTGATCGCAGTGCGACGATCCGTGCTTGAATCAATGTCATATGAATTTTTGTTATAAGAAGCGTTTTGATTTCGAGCTCGAACTTTTTGCTGGATGAATATATCAGAGTTATACACCGCTTACAAAGTGAAGGAAGATACAAAAAGTATTTTAACCAAGAATGTTTAGTGATTTTATCAATCAGTTTAATTGCATAGAAACTCTACATGCAGTTTGACTGAGCACCGGAAGACAGTGGCTGTCCTTCAGCTCGTTATAATAATTAACGCACTTAAGAATACAAGATATTGCTTAAGGTCTTGTTTTCTTTTTAAAAATCCTGTAAAACTAAATAACTCAATGAATCAAACTTACTAATCAATCAGAAGAAAATTCAATGATCAGAAGAAGCAAAAACAAAAATACCTTCAATTCATCATTGTAATCTAGGAAAATTTCGTTAAAATCGCTGGCAAAATAGTGCTGGAATGTGCTTTTAGCATCTTCAACTAATTTAAAATTAATTCACTGATAATTTATTCTTCCAATAAATTTCACCAACACTTCACATTTAATTATGTTCACAAATTTCAATCTTACTTATTCACTTTTATTAGTTCTCACTTTTACTTGATTTAATGAATTACTTATAACAATCACTTTCACTCGCTTTTTAATCCGCGTACGATTGGACTCACTATTTCGCTATCACAATCGTATTGTTGCGCTTTGTCAGGTGTGCGACCTGTTTGCTATTCAAAAATATTGGCAATAGTGAAAATAAAACACTCGCGAATAATTTAAAATTAATGTTTAAAGTTTTATTCTAAGTTTACTCAAAACTTTACAATTATTTTACTAAGATCACTTATCACTTTAATGACTCCACTTTTAAATTAATTAATTAAGCACTTATTCAACGTAATTAAATACTTATTAAACTTTTCCCACACTTTTCAATTCTAATTACTTCCCCGCACTTTTCTTGCGCGCACTGTCGCGTTTTCATTCACAATACTTGTCTCGTCGCTCGCCGTAGTCGCTTATACAGTAAGGTGCAAAACTGAACCAATGTTGCTTTACTAAGGCGTTATTTTATCTTCAATTCCAAAGTTTAAACTGCAGTTAAATTTTACATTTTTTTATTTAACTCACATAATCTGCACTTACAATAAAAACTAAAAGTAACAAACAAAACAAACATTTTATAGTGAAAATTGTTACGGTTGAGTTGACTTCACCCCTTCCCGAGACCTCCGCGGCACGGTCACCACGCGATTCGGACGAGAATGGTAACCCGGAGTTGGAGGAAGAAGCGCCACCACGTTTCAAGCCACGATGCTGGACGGAGTAGGGGAAGCAGAATTGTAGGTAAGGAGCATAGTTGTAAGACTACATTGTCATCAGTAAGTTAGCGTTAAGGTAATGACAGTAGCATTAAGCAATGATCTTCCGACACGCAATACGAACGTGCAAAATACGCATTTGGGACCGAGTGAAATGTCGCGGGGAAAGCTGAACAGAAGCTGATCACTCCCGTCGGCCGGCACATCACGGCGAGGATATTTTTCGACACTTAAACTGGAACGACGCTACCAAGGCAGGCTTGAGGAGCGGCGGCAACAACAAAACAACACTACGGGCACTTCAACCAGATCATTACCGCCGTCGAAAGTGGCGGAAACGAAGGCCACTAAGAACACCCGGAATAGAAATAGGAATTAAAATAGAAATAGAAATAAATATAATACTCACCAACTGAGCGGCGGCAACAACAACACACACTACGGGCACTTCAACCAGACCATTACCGCCGTCGAAAGTGGCGGAAACGAAGGCCACTAAGAACACCCGGAATAGAAATAGGAATTAAAATAGAAATAGAAATAAATAAGAATAGAAATAAATATAATACTCACCAACTTCCTTCTGGATGGTGGAGTCGTTGTTTACTTTGTTTGGTAAACATTGCGAACTGTCATCATCGCGAACTGTCATCATTGCGAACTGTCATCATCGCGGCGAATGTTGGGTAAAGTAGTTCGCGGCGAAGATTTGCGGCGATCAACGGCGAATTTGCATTACAGCGGTGGCAGGCGAAGGAAACGTTAATTTTTGGTTCGAACGAGAGGTGAATGTCCGAGGAGCGGGATCTTGGTTAGTGGTAGCCGTTAAGGAGACAGAATATAAGGACGACGGTGAATAGCGAGCACTCTCTTTTTCTTTTTGGTGTTAGCGATGGGAATGGGACAAGTTGGACGAGCAGTAGGAAAGTGAGTGGGGTTTTGAATAACAACATAAAGGGGTAAAGTCGTGAGAGTGCTGTGGAAAAGTGGATAAAAGTGGACTTTCAAATATAATTATCAAATTAAACAAAAAAAACAAAACCTTGCAAGGACAGAGTATAAACGTGAAGTGAAGTGGGTGTCATCCAGGACGCGAAATTTATAGTACCGACCAAACTAAGTTAATTCCATTCGCGAGTGCGCGGCGCGACCGGACCGGAGCAAGGGGCCCATCGCGGAAGACAGTTTAGTCGTAAGCTAGCCTTAAGTTTCTTTTTCTCGCTATTTTGTTTTTTTTTCTTTTTTTTGAAATAAATGTCAAGAATTATCGGAAGATCTCTATTTTTCCCTTAGGTGAGAGCTAGTCTATGTTTTGTATTGCAGGTTTCCTTCCGGCTTTGTGAGTGGCGACGAAGCGGGGTGCGCGTGAACGCGGAGCGCGCGTACACAGTAGGTTGGAGGTTCCACGGAGGTGACGTCGGGGGGTGGTGTGAGGAATCCGTGTTTTCTCTGTAGTTGATTTGGTGTGGCGACAATTTCCTCTTCTGGCTTCGCACCGTGTGTTTTCAGGTAGTGTTCTTCCTTTTCTTTCAGGAGCGTAATCCGGGCGAGCCGCATTCTCGCTTGGCGGCTCATCGGGGCTTAACTGGGTAAGCGAGTGGCGCCCACGCCCGTCTTCGACGAGCTACCGGAGCCCAGAGCCCCAACCGGAGGGGTTTCAGCCTAGGACGCGCGAGGTCCTAGACGTACCGGAGTAATCGCGGTAACAAAATTCAAAGTTAAAGACTGACTCGGTATTGCACCAGAAATGAGAAAAAGAAAACTAGTTCATTAAAACAAAATATCAATATTTAGTCCATAGCCCTTTTGCATCTCTAACTGCCTTAATACGTCTGGGGATGCTTTCAACAAGTTTTTCGCAATAACTTAAGGGGATTTTATCCCATTGTTCCTTAACCCTTTCCCAGAGAACCGTGAGGGAAGACGGGGGTGAATTATATTCCTTATATAATGCCGATTTCAAATATGCCCACAAGTTCTCGATTGGATTCAGATCAGGGCTCTGGGCAGGCCAATCTAACACCGAGTACGGCTGCTCCTGTAGCCAACGTTGAATCGTTTTCGCTGTGTGTTTCGGATCGCGGTCTTGTTGGAAAACTGTTTCCTCGGGAGATATGGGCATTTTAGCAATTATATTCGAGAGATGCTGGTTCAGTATGTTTCTATACATATACTGGTCCATATTACCTTCAATTAAGTGAAGTTCACCAACACCATAGCCACTCATACAGCCCCATAACAATATGCCACCACCACCGTGTTTTACGGTTTGCTTCACGTGCTTTGGTTTTAAGGTCTCCCCTTGCCGTTTCCATGCCCAAGAGCGTCCATCAGTGCAATACCTATTAATTTTTGTCTCGTCTGACCATATGACATTTTTCCACTGAAAGTATGACCATTGCTCATATTTCTTAACGAACGACAATCTTGCCTTAACGTTTTTCCTTGAAATCGTAGGTTTCTTTTTCTTTTCTATGGCAACTACATTCCGCTTATGAAGAGTTCGATTAGCTGTCCATCTGCTTATGCGTTTCCCTGTAGACTTTTCTAATTCTTTTGCAGCTTCTGATGCTGAAGAAACAGCTTCACTCATCACATAACGTACAAGACAACGTTCATCTTGGTCGGAGAGAACCTTACGCCGGCCACCTAAACACTTTGGGACATCAGCAAAGTTTTTTTTTAATCGACTAACACTTGATTGACTCACACCACACTTTTGAGCAATAAAGCGGGTAGATTTCCCTTCTTGCAGTAATTTGGAAATTTTTTCCTGCACATTTTTTGATAGAGATTTCTTTCTTAATCTAAAATCAAATATTTGAGCAAACCAAAATTAATTCAAATAAATATTTTGCTTACAATGGACAACTAAGCGCACTTAAGAAACAAAACTTTTCTAAAAATATCTTCAGTAACTGTAAGCCACGAAAAAGACACTATCTATGACTGCAGACGCATTAACCAAATGTTGGTGCAAAACTGAGTCACTACAGAGAGTACAATTTCTTGGAAACCAAATGCGCTTTACTTAAAATAACAGTTTCCGTGAATTACTTATAATATTATGAATCACGTATGAGATATATCATTTTGCTTCAGTTGGTTTTATGTGCTTATAAAATAAAATAAAATTTATTTTCCGGCATTGGTTCAGTTTTGCACCTTACTGTATAAGTTAATTTAAAAAAGGAAGATGTTCCTTAAAAAATAATGTTTATAGTTCAATTGCTGATTACAGACTGAGACTAAAAATGTAACAATTCATTTTCCTAAATTCTAGATTATCCTATTTTCACATGCATTCCCGTGTGACCAGGTAAATTTGTGTTAATTTGCATCACGTTGCAAATGTATGGAATTCTGCTGAGGCGGCCGTCTGGTGACTCATACTGTATTTTCCCGTGTGACCAGGTAAATTCGTGTTAACTTATACAACTACCAACCATCCCAGAATCTTCCATGCGGATTGTTCTCGTGCCGCTTCCTGTAGTCACTTTTATGCATGTTTCAACCAATCCAGAATCTTCCACGTGGATCATTCTCGAGTTTACACGCTGGGTCATTTGCACACTAATGACCGCTTCTATCCTGGTCCTGAAACGGTCGCATGCTCTCTTCAAAGCAGCGCTGTCCATATTGGTGAATGCTGCTTCGATAGCGGTGCGTAGAGATGCGGCATTAGGGTGCCTGGACTTGTTAGTAATCCTTTCGACTACGCTCCAAACATAAAAATCCAGGGGGTTCAAATCCGGGCTATTCGGGGGCCAGAACTCTTTGCTCCAGAACATGTCTAGGTTATCCGATAGCCAGTTTTGGACTAAATTGCTCGTGTGAGCCGGTGCGCCGTCCTGCTGAAAGACGTATTGTCTCCCAGTGGCCACAGTTACTATCCAAGGTTTCACGACATTTGTCAAAACTTCCAGATAAACTTCTTTATTGATAGTTTGTCCTTTTTCGAAGAAATGTGGTGGCATGACATCACCCTCGCTGGACACAACACCTAGGACGTGAACACTAGCTGGAAATTTTGTTCGAGCAACAATCGGGACGTCTTCGGGGTTGTGGGCGAGCCATCGATCATTTTTCCGGTTGACCTTCGCGTCAACAGTGAAAATTTTTTCATCAGAAAAGAATCTGATTCGTCCTGCCGCATCATTTTTTAATGAACTCGATAGTAGGTTGCAGCGAGCAAGCCGTTTTGTTCTGGCAGCCTCTGACAGCATCTGACGCACCTTTATTGTGTACGACTTGTAACGAAGGTCGTCCTCAGCAATCCGACGCATGGTTCGTTCGCTGACATCCAATACTGATGCCAATTTCCGCAACGATTGCCCCGGGTCCTCCCAAATCAGCGCCTGAGCCTTTTCCACGACTGCTGGAGTTCGTGACATGCGTTTTCTCGAATGAGTTTTCTCACAGGGTTAGCAGAAGGTTCTCGAGACACTTCAGAAACATTGTACTTAGATACAATATCGTAGACAGTTGATCTTGGGTACTTGAAGAATCGAATTATTTCTGACGGTGAACGCCCAGCGCGAAGACTTTCGATAATCGCGACTCTTCGGTTGTACTCCGCACTTGTACGTAACATCCCAGCAATTTTTAGGTTATGACTATTTACTAGCTGCCCATGGCTTTTAAAAACGCCAATAGCGACCTCTGGCGGAATTACTATATGGCGGGAAATTTGGATTGAAATTTGTCCGGATTTAAGCGCCGCACCCTGTAGATCTCGCAGCGACAACCGCTTGACTAATTTAGAGTCCAAAACCTGTGTAATACTGTGTTGGCTCCAGCTACAGAGAAGAACGGCGACGTTTAAACCATTACCTTAAAACCATTAATGGTTTTCGTTATTTTTTCGTAAAATAACTGAACTTGTTACAATCTGTTTCTCGCTTTTGTTAAGGTAGCGCAAAGTGTTGAAGCAGCGTTACGATTTTTACGTTACCATCGCCGCTCCTAGCAATTTTAGAAAACATGTTACTCTTTGAAATTTGAATCGTGTTCTAAGAACTATGCAAAGACGCTACTCTGATGAAATTTGAGTCTTGTTCCAGGATTTATGCAAGGTGTATGTGGAATGCTTATTTTGTAGGTGTTACCGTAACTCGCGCGTCCGTTCAAAAATATTAAGAATTATAAACATGCCAGGTAATTTTGGTCTAACCTTTAAATTTAGAGAGTAGGTGGCGCTTCACAAATATCATGTCATTCTATCGTCGAAATTCAAGAATCGCGACGTAAAGCGGGGGGGATTCGCCATCTGAGGCTATTCGTATTGGCGATTCCCGCCGAATCTTTTTATTTATTTGAATTATGAATTCTACTATTTTCTACAAGGATACTGTTAACTGCAGTTGAAAAGTGGACACCAAGTCGAAAACTTCCGAATCAGAAGCATATTGCCGTGATGAAAAACGAAGCCATTTACCCATATTTCATTAAAAAAGATTTTTCTTTTTTTTTTTAAGTTAAAAGTGGTACTTGAATAATTAACGGTTACATGCCTTCTGCCTCTTCGGAAATTTCATTTTCTTCTACTTTTGCATTCCTTGCGTTTGTTCTGGTCTCATTAGATGATTGGGAACTGCGTCCTTTGACAAAGTTCATGACTGTTCAGCGAAGATTGATGCCCATGAGGTTCATTCTCTTTAATTTTGCATTAAATCTTTGATTGCAATATCGATTTTTTTTAACACAGCTGTTTTTTTTCTTTTAAATATAAGTTTAGGCGCCATACTCCACACATTGCCTCAGCGTTTTTTTAGGTCGCTGTAGAGATTTTTTTATATGAGAGCTTTTCTTTCTTCATTAGCGCACTTGAGAACTCCTTTCCCAACATGTAAAGTGCTATCACGATTTTTGAATCGCCATCGTCAATATAAGAGTAAAGAAGAAAAAATATGATGATTTCACATGTGATAAAGGTAACAGTCATTTTAATGCTCTCCACGCCAGGCCGAATAGTCTATTTTATCTTTTTTATTCCTCAATTCGTATGTTTTGAAGTTGGTTAACCGTACAGCAACATCAACGATTTCTCTCTCTCTCTCTTTATGACCAGGAACCATCACCAGAAACCGTTAAAACATCCTCTGGTTCTGCTATTTTTCCAATTTTTTTCGGCAATATCTTAACGCGACTCTATATCTGATGTAACAGACTGCAACTGCAACTGTAAATACTTCAAAAACACTAGATGACGTTACACTTCATTACCAATTCCAATAACAGGACACGTGTCGAATGTAATTTTAACCACAAACACAATTCAAACTTTGAAACCTAATCCTCGTTGGCAAAAAATGCAAAATTTAGATACTAGTTGACGCGACAAAACTATGTTACCCCATGCGTCTCATAAGATTTTTTCACATTATGTATGTATGCATGTATGGAACAACCTTTGCTTGTGATTTAAAATTTAGTAGACTCGCCTCTGTTACTCAGCACCTTGAATATGTAGTTTGGCAAGGGACAATATAAATTTCTTATATAGTTTTAGTCGATTTGCACTTTTGAGCGCATCTATTGATCAAATCTGCTGTCCATGGACATAAATTGAAGTTGCCCATTTCCCCAAATCTATTCGATTATGTTTAAGCCTGGAGAACGTGCACGAAAAAAATGTTCAGTTTTCGCTCTCTGAAAAATCGGCACACGGGCCGGTTGAACTGACGCATTATCTTGTTGGAAAATGTAATTTCCACCTGCAACTTTTGCTGCGTGAAGCGTTAGCTGCACGTGAATTAGTTTAATATAATTACTACTGACCATTCGATTGTCCCCAGGCACGATATCCATTCACCAAAATAAATGCAACTCTTGTCCAGATTATCACTCCACCGCCGCCCATTTGTCGTTTGTTCAAAATTAGAGGCTGCTTTCGAAAATAATACCGCAAAGTATTGAGGTAGTATAAATTAAATTGTTTTTCGTCAAGTGAAAGGACTCTCCAGCGAACATGCAAGTTGTAATCGTGCGTCTTTAAGTGCCAGTGTTGACTTACATTTTAACTTCTATAAATGCTCAACGTACAGTGCGCGCAAAAAAGATAGCACACCTGAAAAATTTCTTATTATTTCCTGAACTACGGGATGCAGGTCAATTAGATGTTCTACAAATTAGACGGGTAGACTGAAATACACATTATTACCTGAAATAATGAAGGGTTTCTCGAAATTGGAGATTTTATGGTGAATTTAATGACTTTTAGGTGCGTAAAAAAATAGCACACCTGGAGGAAATAATAAAATAAAAAAACCGAAGATTAGGTAATGCTATCTTTATTTAAACACTAATACTTAGTTGAACCTCCACTATTTTTAATTACTTCAACATTCTTTTTGGAAGGCTTTTATACAATTTTTTTAAATGTATTTTCGAGAAATTTCACCCCAACATTTAATTATTGCAGTTTTCAGCGCATCTACAGTTGCGTATTGTTTTCCTTCGGCGTAAACAAGCCGAGCTAGCTGTTCCCAACAATTTTCGATTATGTTGAGGTCGGGTGATCGTGCTGGCCAATCGAGAAGTTCGATTTTTTTCTCTTCGAAGAAAGATTTCACTTTCCTGGCGGTGTGCACAGACGCATTATCCTGTTGAAAAATCGGCGAAGTATCTGCAATGGTCATTAGACCGTTTGATATTTGCTGTTCCAACAGCTGAACATACTTATCAGCGTTAATTTTGCCACTGATGAACACTAATTCCGATCGACCGTTAAATCTGATAGCACCCCATATCATCACCGATCCTCCACCATGCTGCCGCTTACTTAAAATCATTTCCTCCTTTCGGTGCCAGCTTCAGTGTGATGTTCCGTTCAGAGCGGCAAATGACGAGGAACGATGGGAACGTTCCAAGAAAAAAGAAATTAAGTTTTTATCTGATTTTGTTTACAAATAAACTAGAAACGACAAAACGAATAAAATCGCTAGCTGATTGGTGAATTTCCAAAAACATGAATGATTGATATTTGGAAATAATTTATGAAAGTAGAAATATCATTAGATTTTTTTTAGCTTATTTCAATGTCAATTTCTAATTGCGGACAGCTTTAATGTTTGTACATGCCTTATGAAGCTATTCTAGAAGTCCGTCCACTTTTTCTGTTAAAATGCCTTTACACCACGAAGAACCAGAACGTACCGGAGCCACCCAATTTTGAGTACGATTTGGCTATAACTTATTGACGCGTGTGGCGGTGATAGACATCGCGGCACCACAAAAAATTAAATTGGTTCAGTTTATGAAAAGGGATGCAAGGACTTATCGTTCCCAGTTGCTGGAGTGGCGGCTTCCCAAGTCGAGTCCACTGGGGTAGGTGAGGGTGAGGATATAGGTGAGGAAAGGGGGAGGATTCGATATCGACTTTGCCTTTCAGGCTCACTCACTGTCGGGATAATCCTTCTTTTTTAATGATCGACCGGCACGCGAACTTTACGACGCATATGTTGACTATCACACAACCACGAGGAGAATGAATGGCAGCTTCAACAGTCGCTGAACTGAAAAAAGGGAAAGAGTCGCGACCTTACACTTATGAAAAAAAGAATTGTTAATTTTCTTAAAACTCAAGTATATCATAGTTTACAAATCTTGAATCAATCTACTAAACCACAAGCGCCCGTTCCTTTCTTCAACATTCACTTTCTCACTTGTAATTTTGTTGTGTTTCTGCTTATCACGCGTTGGAGTAAAACTCCGCACTTGAATTGTTAGCAACACCACCTCGCTGAAGGTGACAATTCACTATTTTTGTCAAGAGTTAGGTCCGTTAGTGTCCGCTGTAGTCTTAACTTGCCACGATGTTCTTGCATAAAAAAGTATCCTCCCATGCACAAGCGCCCTACTTTTTTTATTTACACAAGTGTTATGCTAATTATAAATAAAAAAAATTCATCTTTGCTGTATCATAAAATTTGCGGTAAATCTTGGTCTCAGCAGTATTTGAAAGACGTCTGCAGCTTCATATAAAAGTAAAATCATAATTGGTACGCGTAAGTCCTTTTTTTCCCATCCAAGCAATTAAGAAAGTACACAGCGGACATTTTTTGAATTGGATTTGAATAATCAAGCTTGGTACTCGTCAAAAATATTTAATTGTTTTACCTAACTAGTAGTAGGAATATAATATGAGAATTCTGACCATATGTGTAGTAGGTCAGAAATTTCTTTAGCCTGTCATAATGATCTGTCATAATTCACTTATTTGTGGAT
The DNA here is from genome assembly GCA_954870665.1 of Stratiomys singularior. NCBI lineage: Eukaryota > Metazoa > Arthropoda > Insecta > Diptera > Stratiomyidae > Stratiomys > Stratiomys singularior. The sequence goes on along the minus strand of OX940877.1, from coordinate 107,688,088 downwards.
AATTAATGTGTTTTTTGTATATACTTTCACAAATCGTTTACTTTGTACAACGTATTTGGTTGTCTGGCAATCAGATCTTATTTTAATTATATCAATCGATTTATGTGAGAATGAAATCGCAACTTCTACCGCTAGATCGCAGTAAATGCTTTGTTTACAATCTCAAGTGCCTCACTGTTATATGATTTATAAAGAAACACGACTAAATCATGAATTTTTAATGTGTCTGATCCTACGACTTACATTTCTTTTATTTTAACTTTATCCTTACTTTTTCTTTTACTTTAGCTTTTTCGGTACTCATTCGTTTAATTTAACTTTATCCTTACTTTTTCTTCTATTTTAACTTTATCCTTACGCCTCACTGTTATATGATTTATAAAGAAACACGACTAAATCATGAATGTGAATGTGTCTGATCCTACGACTTACATTTCTTTTATTTTAACTTTATCCTTACTTTTTCTTTTACTTTAGCTTTTTCGGTACTCATTCCTTTAATTTAACTTTATCCTTACTTTTTCTTCTATTTTAACTTTATCCTTACGCCTCACTGTTATATGATTTATAAAGAAACACGACTAAATCATGAATGTGAATGTGTCTGATCCTACGACTTACATTTCTTTTATTTTAACTTTATCCTTACTTTTTCTTTTACTTTAGCTTTTTCGGTACTCATTCGTTTAATTTAACTTTATCCTTACTTTTTCTTCTATTTTAACTTTATCCTTACGCCTCACTGTTATATGATTTATAAAGAAACACGACTAAATCATGAATGTGAATGTGTCTGATCCTACGACTTACATTTCTTTTATTTTAACTTTATCCTTACTTTTTCTTTTACTTTAGCTTTTTCGGTACTCATTCGTTTAATTTAACTTTATCCTTACTTTTTCTTCTATTTTAACTTTATCCTTACGCCTCACTGTTATATGATTTATAAAGAAACACGACTAAATCATGAATTTTTAATGTGTCTGATCCTACGACTTACATTTCTTTTATTTTAACTTTATCCTTACTTTTTCTTTTACTTTAGCTTTTTCGGTACTCATTCGTTTAATTTAACTTTATCCTTACTTTTTCTTCTATTTTAACTTTATCCTTACGCCTCACTGTTATATGATTTATAAAGAAACACGACTAAATCATGAATGTGAATGTGTCTGATCCTACGACTTACATTTCTTTTATTTTAACTTTATCCTTACTTTTTCTTTTACTTTAGCTTTTTCGGTACTCATTCGTTTAATTTAACTTTATCCTTACTTTTTCTTCTATTTTAACTTTATCCTTACGCCTCACTGTTATATGATTTATAAAGAAACACGACTAAATCATGAATGTGAATGTGTCTGATCCTACGACTTACATTTCTTTTATTTTAACTTTATCCTTACGTTTTCTTTTACTTTAGCTTTTTCGGTACTCATTCCTTTAATTTAACTTTATCCTTACTTTTTCTTCTATTTTAACTTTATCCTTACGCCTCACTGTTATATGATTTATAAAGAAACACGACTAAATCATGAATGTGAATGTGTCTGATCCTACGACTTACATTTCTTTTATTTTAACTTTATCCTTACTTTTTCTTTTACTTTAGCTTTTTCGGTACTCATTCGTTTAATTTAACTTTATCCTTACTTTTTCTTCTATTTTAACTTTATCCTTACGCCTCACTGTTATATGATTTATAAAGAAACACGACTAAATCATGAATGTGAATGTGTCTGATCCTACGACTTACATTTCTTTTATTTTAACTTTATCCTTACTTTTTCTTTTACTTTAGCTTTTTCGGTACTCATTCGTTTAATTTAACTTTATCCTTACTTTTTCTTCTATTTTAACTTTATCCTTACGCCTCACTGTTATATGATTTATAAAGAAACACGACTAAATCATGAATGTGAATGTGTCTGATCCTACGACTTACATTTCTTTTATTTTAACTTTATCCTTACTTTTTCTTTTACTTTAGCTTTTTCGGTACTCATTCGTTTAATTTAACTTTATCCTTACTTTTTCTTCTATTTTAACTTTATCCTTACGCCTCACTGTTATATGATTTATAAAGAAACACGACTAAATCATGAATGTGAATGTGTGTGCTCCTACGACTTACATTTCTTTTATTTTAACTTTATCCTTACTTCTTCTTCTATTTTAACTTTATCCTTACGCCTCACTGTTATATGATTTATAAAGAAACACGACTAAATCATGAATGTGAATGTGTCTGATCCTACGACTTACATTTCTTTTATTTTAACTTTATCCTTACTTTTTCTTTTACTTTAGCTTTTTCGGTACTCATTCGTTTAATTTAACTTTATCCTTACTTTTTCTTCTATTTTAACTTTATCCTTACGCCTCACTGTTATATGATTTATAAAGAAACACGACTAAATCATGAATGTGAATGTGTCTGATCCTACGACTTACATTTCTTTTATTTTAACTTTATCCTTACTTTTTCTTTTACTTTAGCTTTTTCGGTACTCATTCGTTTAATTTAACTTTATCCTTACTTTTTCTTCTATTTTAACTTTATCCTTACGCCTCACTGTTATATGATTTATAAAGAAACACGACTAAATCATGAATGTGAATGTGTCTGATCCTACGACTTACATTTCTTTTATTTTAACTTTATCCTTACTTTTTCTTTTACTTTAGCTTTTTCGGTACTCATTCCTTTAATTTAACTTTATCCTTACTTTTTCTTCTATTTTAACTTTATCCTTACGCCTCACTGTTATATGATTTATAAAGAAACACGACTAAATCATGAATGTGAATGTGTCTGATCCTACGACTTACATTTCTTTTATTTTAACTTTATCCTTACTTTTTCTTTTACTTTAGTTTTTTCGGTACTCATTCGTTTAATTTAACTTTATCCTTACTTTTTCTTCTATTTTAACTTTATCCTTACGCCTCACTGTTATATGATTTATAAAGAAACACGACTAAATCATGAATTTTTAATGTGTCTGATCCTACGACTTACATTTCTTTTATTTTAACTTTATCCTTACTTTTTCTTTTACTTTAGCTTTTTCGGTACTCATTCGTTTAATTTAACTTTATCCTTACTTTTTCTTCTATTTTAACTTTATCCTTACGCCTCACTGTTATATGATTTATAAAGAAACACGACTAAATCATGAATGTGAATGTGTCTGATCCTACGACTTACATTTCTTTTATTTTAACTTTATCCTTACTTTTTCTTTTACTTTAGCTTTTTCGGTACTCATTCGTTTAATTTAACTTTATCCTTACTTTTTCTTCTATTTTAACTTTATCCTTACGCCTCACTGTTATATGATTTATAAAGAAACACGACTAAATCATGAATGTGAATGTGTCTGATCCTACGACTTACATTTCTTTTATTTTAACTTTATCCTTACTTTTTCTTTTACTTTAGCTTTTTCGGTACTCATTCCTTTAATTTAACTTTATCCTTACTTTTTCTTCTATTTTAACTTTATCCTTACGCCTCACTGTTATATGATTTATAAAGAAACACGACTAAATCATGAATGTGAATGTGTCTGATCCTACGACTTACATTTCTTTTATTTTAACTTTATCCTTACTTTTTCTTTTACTTTAGCTTTTTCGGTACTCATTCGTTTAATTTAACTTTATCCTTACTTTTTCTTCTATTTTAACTTTATCCTTACGCCTCACTGTTATATGATTTATAAAGAAACACGACTAAATCATGAATGTGAATGTGTCTGATCCTACGACTTACATTTCTTTTATTTTAACTTTATCCTTACTTTTTCTTTTACTTTAGCTTTTTCGGTACTCATTCGTTTAATTTAACTTTATCCTTACTTTTTCTTCTATTTTAACTTTATCCTTACGCCTCACTGTTATATGATTTATAAAGAAACGCGACTAAATCATGAATGTGAATGTGTGTGCTCCTACGACTTACATTTCTTTTATTTTAACTTTATCCTTACTTCTTCTTCTATTTTAACTTTATCCTTACGCCTCACTGTTATATGATTTATAAAGAAACACGACTAAATCATGAATGTGAATGTGTCTGATCCTACGACTTACATTTCTTTTATTTTAACTTTATCCTTACTTTTTCTTTTACTTTAACTTTTTCGGTACTCATTCTTTTAATTTAACTTTATCCTTACTTTTTCTTCTATTTTAACTTTATCCTTACTCATTCTTTTAATTTAACTTATTCGTTACTTTTTCTTCTTGCATTGCTTTACACTTAACCTCATTTTTTCATATTCCTCTAAACGTACTGATCTCTTTTTTTAATGTTTTAAAACGGAAAACGTGACAAATTTTACTTTGAACCAATTTTTTTATATCTGACAAAGAACTTGTTTATGCCTTGAAGTTGTGCATTTTTATATAAACAAAATACTTGAGTTTACAGGAAAAAGCCTGATAGCATTAAAAACTTATTTTATTTAACAAGTTGACAGTCTGCCGGAACTGTAAATTTCGTCTAAATCTATCCAAAATTTGTACTATCTCGCACGAACCCGCACACTACCCCAAGCACGAACCGCTTTTCCCCAACGGGATCCCCGCGTGTTCCTCGTGGTGGTTTTTTTCTTCCGCCAGTGTGTCCCCCTGACAGCATTGTCATACTTGCGAGGTGAATTTAGCATAAACTCGTAACTCTCAAGTGTGTCATCTTGGGGAAATCGCCACACTTGAGAGGCGAATTACTACAGTTATCTACACCAAGTGTCGAATTTCGATGAGGCTACCGAACTCGATGTGAATAACATCAGGTGAGGTTTGCATATTTTCTGTGCGATAAAAACGTAAAGAGGGGTAATTGGGTTGTGACACGAGCTCAGTTTTTGCGATTCTACCCGAAAATGAAATTTACATTACATACATTAGTACGATGAATTTGTGTTGGAAAATGATTTGCATTTATGTTCATGAAGTACGTTAGCTAATTTTATTAACTTTATTTTAATATATAATTAATTTAATTAGTTTTTATTCACATTCACTTATTTTGACAAAATAAGTTGTGCACCTATGTATATGTACACTATGTATATTGTACACCTCTGTATGTGTATATGGGTTTTTGTTACCTTGACATCCCTACGTGAATCATATTTGAACAAGGGCTGGGAGAATCCAAAATTCATCTGACTTTATTTTCTAAGATAATGCAAAACTGTTCACGCTGATTTTCCATGCTTCATATATTTCGTTCTATTTTCTTATCCATTGACATTTGTTCAATCTTGTACACATTGCATTGTGTATCGATTATTACAGGTGGATAAATGGGTTTGGTGTGGTGAAAATGTCAAAAGTATGTGAAAGGTGAAAGTAATAAGCGAAAACAATACGAAAGATCAAATATGACCTCAAAATCCGTACAATGCTATGTAGAAAAATAACGAAGCTACGTGGATTGCAATAATCGTAGGAACGACTCAGTCCCTGAGTGTCTTTTTCAAACCGGCCCAAATGATATTAACTATGACGAAAAAAGTACAGACGATAAATGCAAGGTACAAATTACACACCATTTCGAATGCCTTTGGTGTGGAAAGATTCCTGCTTCACCTCCAATTCGATCGAAGACCTTCTGCCTTTCAGTGGAGTTTCGGTCAATTATGGCTTTACGCGGTGTGCCGCATTGCCTATCGCTATTGCAAGGCAACCGTAATTCTATAACCGCGAAAGGATATCGCTTGATTAACAGCTAATATAATGAGCCATTTTGTGTAGGGTAATACCGAAAATGAGAAAGTGCGGCGAAAACCCAGTGGAATCATGCACGGCTTGGTCAAATGCAATCCCTCAGGAAGATTTTCGTCCCACTCATTATGATCGCCCCCAGCGTGGACATGTACGTTCTTTCGAAAGTATTTGCCTGTAGTAAGACAATACCGAACACCATGATCATTCATCATCCTGAGAAAATCTTCAGATGGATATTAGATGCCATTACCAGTATGAAGTCATTCATGTACGCCAATGGTTAAAAAATTTCACGTTCCAAATAACCCACTATTACCTCTGATGTATCCATTGCAGTAGATTTAAGCACTTGACGCATTTCTTTTTTGATTTTTGGCGACAAATAAAATGCGGAAAATCTATATAATTCGTTGGCTTTCGAAAAGCAATTACATATATATTTCAATTTTATCACTTAACACTTAACTGAATACGGCTTATTGATTGGTTTTCGGAACGATTTTCCGTCCTTCTTCGTCTTATTTGATTGGTTTTCGGAACGAATTTCCGTCATTCCCCGTCTCTTTACTTCTATTTCTGTCTGGGAAACTAATAGAAATACTGCAAAACAACTTGGTTTCTTAGATATATACGGATTCATGTCACCCAATTTTATTTGGCAACTCAACTAGATAAACGAATTTGGTCAATTCGGCATAGCCTTCAAATTATACCGATTTATGCCTTGAATTTGTTGAAAGAACGATGGTATATGTATTGACCAAAATCAACGTGCTATCTATTTAAGCTGGAATGGCAATTTTCGGGTTCAAACTACAGCATAATGTCGTTGTTTTCAACCGTTATAGTATTCGACACTTGTGCACACAAAACTTCAATCACTTCGTAGTTTTCTTTAATCATATAAATAAATCGTCATCGGCCTTACCAATATTTCCAATGATTCCAAACACAGAATTCCATTCGCAATACAAAATTTAATACTACAGACTTTTTGTTCAGTATTGTGATTCATTGTAAAAATTGTGACGCACCCCAACGAGATACACTGATTCGCCTGGCTGCTGTCAACCAACTAGTCAACAGATCACGGTTCAATATTGCATGGTATTGCAACAAAGTGCTAGCAACATAGGACATATCGCCGCGGAGTACGTTGTGCGGAACGGAACGTCGTACAAAAAGTGGGAGCATCAAGAGCGCGTAGTTTCTAGAATTCTGGGTCAAATCGGCTCAAAATCATTGTTGGGATTTTGGGCATTATTTAGGAACAAATTTTTTTTGCAAATTGCAATGTTATACTTTTTCATGAACGTATTTTTTAACCCGACCACAGAATTAATATTTTTACATTACTCAACAAAGCTGTAACCATAAATAAAACATAGTAGTGCACAATAATTTTTCAAATATTATTCTGTATGAAATATCTGAAAACACGGATACACTTACAATCCAACTTTGGTCGTTATCTTCCCACACCACTCATTTTCTTAACGAAATTTTCCATTTCGATTTAGTATTGACAAAGTGAATGGAAAATTCCTTGCGGTAAGGCGCGTTGGATCACTATGACCAGATTTATTAAAAACTCTTCGTGGTTTTCGATAGATTATGGCGTCTGAGAATTTGTCGAAGTAACGCCAAATGGAGTTTTGCTATCATATATGTTTATCACTTTTCAAATTATATGAACATTACACCGAGAGAAAAAATGCTGTTGATTTTAACAATTTTCACTTGTTCATCCAGGATGTTCAAGTAATCCAACAACAAAAACAGTTCAACTAACAGCATCCGTCCAATTGTTGACCTTTAAACGGATCATTCGTTCAAACAACGGTAGCAGCTGTTGATATTAACAAACATACTGTTAAATTCAAAAGTGAGTTAAAAATTCTCTAAATTTTTTCTAAAATAATTCCCATAACATTACAACCATCAAAGAAAAGAACCAAAAAAAAGGTAATAATTTTATATCTACTTAAGCCTGTGGCCACTTAGGGCACTCTGGTCTATGCTATTCACATATGTCGGGGATATCCCCTTTCATTAATATATTTTTAGCACACATATTACGTGATACATCTACAAAGAGGAACAAAAATGGCAGAAAAAAAATGAAAATTAAAATTGGAACTAATACGTCTCCAACATTCGAAAAGGTCCGACACTGTGTCGAAACTGTCAAATGTAATGACAAGGATCCTCACATTGCCACCTACCTACAAAATGTGCTATATGTAGTGGCCCTCACGAGCACACAACTCAAAAAGTTTTCGAAACTCAAAAACTCGAACAGTTATATACACAACTCGAGTTATTTTCATTCTTAATTGTTTTTATCAATATTTTTTTTGTTTCATGGTCCAAAAAATTTAACATTATAATGTCAGTAATCTAAGAAATTCTTAAAACTGTAACCTTACTTATCTTAAAACTATATCATATTAAAGTCATATCATATATAAATATTTAAATTGAAACTTCTGAACTCTTATAAAAACAAAACTCTTATTATAAATAACCGAAAGTAAATCTTAAAGTAGACTTTAATATACAATACAGAAGAAGAATTAAAATTATCGTATCCTAAAAATCTTATCCTAAGTAAGAGATTTTTATCTCAAAGTATGGAAATAAATTGAACCTATAATTATCAATCTTTTTCTTTTACTTTATACTTATGTATGTAACTATGCTGCTTTCTTACAAGACCAGCTTTTTTCTGTTTTATTTTCAAAAATTTCTGTTTTTGTTTATTGTTTAATTATTTTATATGTTTTAATGTTTTTTGGTTATGTCTTTGTTTAAAATAGAACAAAGCACAGATCAGGGCAAGTCCAACAAAAAAAAAATCAGCCCAATAGGTCATAAAAAATAAAGTAATAGAACCCGGATATCGCGGGTCAATCACAACTCTCATTCGAAGCCCATCTCTTCATGTATCCCTAATCTCCAGAATCTCACTATATCTCTCCCAAGCCATCAGCACTGCTGGAGTTTCCTTTGCTTGTGGCGCATATGCATCGAATATCGCCAGTCTATACTCTGATCCGCGCTGTCCACGTGATAAGTGTGGTGAAGTCTCTTGTCTATGTTCGAGTGCGTATATGGTAAATGATCGGTATTTCTCGTCCGTCAGCGATAAGTCCCTTGCTATCTAAGTAAGGAAATGCTTCTGGTGGTATGAGCCTGTCTTCCTGCATCGCTCAAAGTGCAACCGATCAGCATAAGATGGATGACTGATCCACATCTTCTCAGTATACATCGCCTTACTTGATGTATAATGCATGAATCTAACTAGGAATGCCTGCCGTATCGTATAGCTCTTAATAATAATACTTAATGTCGGATTCCGCTCTTTTTTACAATTGGGTATGCCATCAAGCCCAGTTGTTTTTTTAATTTTGAGTGTCCGAAAGGCATGTTCTACATCTTCCTTCGACACAAATATCAATCAAGTTGTTTTGTGACATCATATTTGATTTTAATGTCTCACTGAAATGGAGAGTAGGCTCACGATTGTAAGCAGTCAAAAACTCTTCATCTCGGTTTTTGACTATTTCCTTCAACCGTGAACTACCCAGATTAGAATTTTGTCGATGAACCGACTCCATAATCCAATTATATCAAGTTGTTCTGTATTATCAGTAATGCATTTGTATCTTCCGTTATCTTGGACTGGTTGTTCACATGAATCTGTTACCCTTTGTGCACTATGCTCTAGCAGGACTTTCAAAGTTGATACTTTTGCCGGCTTTTTTGACCTGAACATCGCGTTGATCTAGCTGAACATTCCATCCGGATCCTGGGGTCGAATAGTCTGCGTTTTCTCTCTCCATTGCCTATTCACCTCTCTTTAATAACAGAGTTTTATCAGAGCCTTCCGAAAGCCCTTTTTATAGGAAGGTCTGATTTTTCTATTCTCGAGGAGTATATGAAAAAAAGGTGCTACAGCCTGCTTCAATAAATCGCGAACTTTCCGTTGCAGCAGGAAGCACTTCATCTGGGTTCGTAGAAATCCTCTGTAGAATAAAAATGTTATTAATTCATTCATAAACAATCCAAAAAGTCAACTTACCTTTTGAATAACTGGAACCGCGTTTGGAGATAATTTTGGTTTTGTTCCCGACCAATCAATATCCTCCGCTCTAAAATGACGTTCGCATATCCTATCGCTATGCGGATTGACTATAATTTCCGTGTTTCTTCTCATGACGTTACTCCAAATCTGCTGCCGACGTCTATTTTTTGGAATCCTGAAAAATAAGAATTCAAATGTAACGGTCAACTTTCGATGTTAAATCATGTGCCCCCAATATGTGAATCCGACTGCTTTGGCAAAAACTATTACAAACGTGTACTTTTTTCACAATTCATCAATTAAATTCTATTAGGGGAAACTTCAAAATACACATAACTATTTCATTATAAATAGCTCGATTAAGTTTACCAGGAATATTCTACCGTATCACTGGTGCCGGCGGATAAATAGAAAAATTCCACATCAAGGATGAATTCGAACATATGAACCGATCAGACAGATAAACAGAAATTTCACTTAAAATGATTAAGTTTTTGCAAAAACTTCAGTTCGAAGGATACTACGCACTCATCTCAAATAATTAACCATGAAACTAATATTATATGTCTAATTTAAGCAAAAATTATTAAATTTCTAATGTCACTGTTAATGGCGGTCTATCGTCCATCGAACATATTTTCTTTGAAAACAAGCAGTAACTCTCAGAATGATGTATTTGTCTTACTATCACTAATTCACCGCATAAAAAACTTCACATTTCATGATTTGGTTTTTTTCAAAACAGTGGTGCACGTTATAAAATAAAAAGAAATATGGAACAATTCAATGTACCATGATATAAACTTACCTGAAATAAGAAGTTCGCCGGTTTTCGCTTCGTTGCGGCTGTTGTTCCTCACAAAGCTTGCACTTCCACGGCGTTTTCACTTGGTCAAAATTATATTTTTTTAGTTTTTTATCAACAAATCACTAAATTTGTCTTCTTCACCGTATTTTGTTTACACAAAACTGGAAACGTCAAATCAAATCTTGACACCAGCTGATCTGATCAATTTTCGAAAACAGGGATGTACCAATTCATTTTCACCAAAAAAATGCCTACCGATTGCATTCAAATTGTGGCGCGAAACTAAAATTTTATGAAATTAAATAAATCCTGAGGATGTTTATCAATTGCTGCTGGAAAGTTCTATTTCTAGGTGAAAATAGAATCGACATCATGCATCTGAAAAGGCAAAACTTGATGGTGATTTCTGATTTCGAAATTGATTTCCATCAACTTTGACGTTTACACATAACTGAGAAAGCTCTTAGATAAAATGTGGGAAAGCTTTCGAAAATAATCGTATACGTATACAAAAAATTTGTATGTATCAAGCGGCTTCATCGGTTTACCTGGGAAATGAAAGCTTACCGCCTCCTTAGTATATCTCAATGCGTAACCCACATTTGTACTCATTCTTAAAAGTATGCGGCTCTGAAACACTCTGACAGTAACCTACAGACAATAATCTCTAGTACCTAGTTATACCTAAGGTGCTGCAGTGTTAAGGCATCTGAAGTGCAATTATGATACTGTTGCGCGTTGAACAGGTGCGCGACCTGTTTGCTATTCGCAAATATTGCTAATAGTGAAATAAAACACTCGCGAACTATTTTAAAATTAATTCTTAAAATTTTATTAAGTTTCTTCTACACTTTATGATTAATTTAGTAAAGTCACTAATAACTTTAATGAATTAAATTAATTAATTAACACTTATTCAACATAATTAAACACTAATTCACTTATTTAACACTTTTCTCACTTTTCTTATTTCGAATTTTTCTGGCGCGCACTGTCGCGTACTCTCGCGTTTTTCATTCACAACTGCTTGTCTCGTCGCTCGCTGTAGTCGCTTATATACCACTACCAACCATCCCAGAACCTTCCATACAGATTGTTCTCACGTGTACGCGTCGAGTCGCTTGCACCGGGATCTGTTGTACTTGATGCGCGTGACGTGTTTATGCTTGCGCACACGAGAACAATCGATGTGTTGGTAGCAGATAGTCGTAAACATGTTTACGACTTTTTATTTACGCCGACTACAGTACGCGTGACCTGAACACGTCACAATACATATTTCAGTTTGTAATGAGTATTAAGCAATATCAAAAGCTTCACGTAATCGACATTCAATCAACCACCTTTAGAACATGAGTGTTGTGATATTCATGTTGATGTCAATAGGATATTATAGCAAGAGATAACAATAAGTTTTTTAAACAAAAAAAATGTATAGCATGTGTCTACTCCAGAAAAAAATTTTAAGAAAAATGCAGTGTCACGTAACCGAATTTGTTTTTCACGTAAGCGACACGTACGATTTCAAAATATAAACAACAGTACTGTCTCGCCGTTGTGATATTTTCCGTTCCAGATTCCATCTACACCATCTATGATTCCTTCGCAGTGTGAGTAGCGAAGTACTTCCACAAATGTTTTTTGGTGTATAAATTAAAATATTTTTCTCCTTAGTTACTTAAACCAAAATTTATTGGTAAATACTAGCTTATGGTTACAAGAACACTTGTCAAAGGGTGGCAAAGGTTCAAAGTCAATGACAGACACGGTTTACACGAATATTACTTTATTTGGTAATTTGAGCACATGGCCGTATGCTCCGTGGGACATTCTTGTTCAATCTCTTGAGTTGCTTCGCCACTACTGACTTCGTTATCTTTCCGCTCCTCATCGAGACTCTGCCAGGGCGGTGTTGCCATCTGTGAAAAACAACTCAATTCTATCTTTGGTGGTTGCTTTTGTTTGGGGTTTTTGCTGCTTAAGCATCTACGATTGTTGTCACTTATTGATGCATCTTCACCTCTGTACCTGTTTGCTGTGTTTGTGGGAATGGGTCGTTAACTGCATTCTCATCTGGGCAACTGTTAACGGAGTTTGCTGAAATGTGTCGTTAACTTATACAATATCAGGGCTATAATAGAAGTCTCTTAGCGTCTACTCAAATTCAAATTCCCGATTTCTACTCAAATCTTTTTCTATTTCCTTTACAAGATTTATAACCAAGGGAGTGCAGACACCTTCGATAACCAATTATTGAGTAATGGGGCATGAAAGCAGGCTTGTCATACACTTCAAAACTGCCTTGCTATATGTTTGAACACATTTGTATGGATATACACTCGAAGAAGAATTATTTGAAGTCGATACTTCCAAAAGATTTGAACTGCGCAAGTCTATTTGTTGAAATTTTTTTCTTTCGTGTTCTTGTCTTTTTCATTCCGCTTTTCCAAAATGGTAATAAGAGTGTTTTTAAAAAAATTTCTAAAATTGCTACCGATTTTCATGGAATGCTCCTGGGAACAATTTTTTGATAACATTTGAACACACCGAAATTTTTGAGTTTTAACAAAGACGATTACCATTGGTTATACAGTTAGATTTTCTTTAGCGAACCGTTGTCTACACTCTTGTATTGTTTTTTTTTTTTATTTTCCAAGGTGAATCGACGTATAAAATAAAACACTCCATAGCCTCCCGGATTGTTGATTTTTTCTCCTTTTCCTCTATATTATAACGCCCAATAGGTTTAAAACGTGAGCAATTATAAAATTGAATGAATCTGAAAACGAAATGATTTTAATTTCATCTTTGAGAATCCTTTGTAACCTCTGCTAATACTTTGATTCGTAAGTAGCAAAAGCAATTTCCTGGATGCCTGGTCTTTAATGTTTAACTTATAAAATGATTGCATGCTTAAAGCAAATGTTTCCCCACTTACTTAGTAAACTTGTACCTTTTCCTGTAAACATCATCGAAAAATCTCAAGAAAAAAAGGTAAAAATGAAAAACGCTTGAATTTTACATGAAAATTTTGATTCTTACCAAAAAAAGGTCCATGGCAGTATTGGACCTTTATTGGACGTTTATAAAGCGCCACTCCCTTATCTCCTAGAGAGTTCCATAAAGCGTTTTTCTGTGGTGGAATGTATTCTGCCATTTATCTTTTCAACTGGACTGTGCTTATATTTAAGAATACACTTATATTTAAGAAATTTCACCCAGGTTTCCATCAATCTCTACGTAAGAACATTCGAAATGAAAATCGATGACTGCGTCTTTTGACGAAGTGCTCACTGGCTTTCGGTTTCTTTCGAAATTAAAGTAGCGATCATTAATTTTCCCACATGGCTTTTTTTCTTTGCCTCGGCTGCCGAAATATGTAATTTGGATTCAATGAAAATTGCAATTAATTGTAATCACAAAATTGTTTCAAGATCGCTCAATGAAACCTTGTCTTTGAATGCAGGAAAATGATCCACAACCGAATCGCTGATCCTCTGCTGATGATGGGGCGATAATGTTCTATTTTGTCGAAAATCTGTCAAAGCATCTTGTCTCCGAGGCGAAGAATTAACATCACTTTCAACGCTACCCTATGATTTAAAAACAATTTTGATTGAAATAAAATTTAAAAGTCTTCCGCCTACTTCTATTGGTGAGTTGTATTCCAGGCACAGAGGAAATCGAAACTGGAGAACCGATTGTACCTATTTTCTTTGACCTGATCCACTTGATAACATTTTTTAACACAGATCATACATCATCTTCTTCGCCAATCTGTAGAGCAAATAGCATGAGTGCACCAACATTATACTTAAATAAATGTATCAATTGAAAACTCACTATCTGCCTTTTCCATGACTTGATTTTTCCTTTCCTTTGCCTTAATTCCAATTGCAGGGTTTGTCCGGAAAGTAATAGGACTGAGCCGATTTGAAAAATTTTTTTGAGGCAATCGTTACAATTCCTTAAAAACTTTCAAAGTAGGCTCCTTCTGCGTCGATACCAGCGCGATTTCCAAGCATTGAAGACGTCACGGAAGGCATTCTCCGGAATAGCCTTGAGAGCCGCGGTGCATGCTGCTTGGATCCCCTCTATTGTCTCAAAATGCTTCAAAAAAGGCCGATGAAAGCATCGGCCTTTTTAGGCGATGAAACAAAAAGAAGTCAGGGAGGCTACATCTGGGCTGTAGGCCGGCTGCGGAAGCGTTCGGATGCCGGCCTTGGTCAGGTAGGTGTTTACAAGAAAGGCGGTATGAGCCGGGGCGTTGTCGTAGTGCAACTTCAAGTCGGCTGCGAGGTCTTGTCGGACCCAATTGACCCTTCGTTTGAGTCTCTTGAGCACTTCCACGTAAAACTTGGTGTTGACGGTTTGTCCAGGAGGAACAAATTCATAATGGATGAAGACCAGCACGGTCTTCAACGGCGACCTCTTCCCGGCACTCCGAAAAGGCCTTGTGCCACCGAAACACACCACTTCTTTCTAAAGCATCATCTGGATAGGTCTGCTTCATCATATCAAACGTCTCTGTCGCAAATTTACCGAGTTTCACACAGAATTTAATTGCGTACCTCTGCTCTAACGAACGCTGCATTTTCGACTTGCACCACTCACGGAAACACGTCGCGCGAAAAAGCTTGTCCTGACTCCCCAAGTACTTAGAGATAACTGACCAGCCGCTCGTTCGTTAGCTAGGAACCCCCTCTACCGAATCGAGTCGGTGCTCGCGCGCTTCGAAGTAAAGTCGCGGCGGAAGAAAATCAGTCCTATTACTTTCCCGAAAAACCCTGTAGACTCGTTAAGGTGTAACTTTGCACCAAATCCGATTCGTTTATTTCGATTCGTTGCGTATTTCTTGAAACCCAACACCTGCCCCTGTGGAGCAAAAAGTAATGACAACATCAGCACCCTCAGGTTTTGATTAACATCAAGTTTAAGACTGCGATTGGTTAGCGAGCGACCAGACTGAACTAAGCGCCAAAATTAGAAAAATTGAGTTGGTTGGTTGGTGAGTGTAAACCCTCTGAGGAAATATCAAACTATGACAACTAATTGCTTCAACTTTGTTGAACTTAGTTCAACCTGGTTGCACACCGACAAACTTCATTAACCTTTGAGAGAGTTGTATTCCTTTTCGAGGTTCCACGATTCTAACAGCTCTATTAGCGGTGTATCGTCGTCTACACTTTCACTACCATTAAGAATCGAGTACTGAAAATTTTCCTCCTACATTCTTTTATTACTTAGTTCACTTTTCAAGGTGCAATTTTTAATTTCACTTCTCACATCTACTTTTCACATTCACTTTTCATAACTTTATTGAAAACACTCTTCGCTGCTTTCCAGAAAATGCGTCACCTAGCGAATTTGGCTTTATCAACGGAAAGAACAACGGCTGAATTCTTAGAACAACAGTCGAGCTCTTAAAATAATAGTTTTGTAATAATTCGCGATAACTCTGTCATATTTGTTCTTTATTGTTATAACGAACTTGCTCTATATTTACTGCTTCAATAATCCGACGAAACCACCCGAAAGTCTTTACGGGACGAAAGGCAATTCAACAATGACGTCGTGCGCTCAACCAGTATCACTCGACTCTTGACTAAGCGGAGAACGGATCTGGTTGGCAAGAGAAAACTTGTCGCTGGGCCAGAGTTTTCTTACCCCGGAAAGGTGGCGCCAAAGTCGGTAAGTTCCGAGACGCCACAGTTTCTATATATTGAGTCAACAGCTTAGCGTTAATTTTTGGAGCGTTGGTTCAACATTTCGCGCTGTTCATATCAACAGTGACGGCTGTTAAAACTACAGATGTCGCAGATGTCTACAAATTTGATCAGAAATTTGAGACTTAAGCTTATATTACAACAACCTTCAACAGTTCTGGCTGTTGCCCATGAACAAACACTGCAACAGCTATGCAACTGTTTGCGAACAGAAGTGAACGAGGAGACTGCATTTATCTTAACGGGAAAAAAACATGTAAAAACGCGTTTAAAGTTTGCGGTAAAAATAATTGGTTATTTGTTTTTATTAGAATTCACTATTTAGTCAGCGATTTCATGTTCATACAGATGCCCTTCAACCTCTTCATGCATATAATTTTATAGCATTAGAAGGTCACGGCGAGAATTTTGGGCTTGTTTTGAGAAGTCGCCGACGGTTCTGTTATTCGATCCTGTCGTTTTCGGTTTTCTTGATATAACTGAATAATATGGGGCTTATTTTGATACCCAAATAATTCATCAGATGCATGTAAGTTGTAAGTTGCTATTCTAACTATTTTCAAGTCAACATTAAAATGTTTTGGTGTCAAACGCCAAAGGGTTGTGTTGAAACTTTCGTTGGCGTTTTGAGTGGGTCCACCCAAAATCTTTCCAACAAGTGCTTTTTTTTTTTATAGAAGCACCATTTAGCTTCACCAACAGGAGAGTGGCCGTACTGAGGCTTCTCTTGCGTAGAGCATAAATGGTACTAAGATTCCATAAAAGCTTCTTTTTATATATGCGATACTTTTAGCATTCCTTGTCATGACCACGCTTTAATACACGCTTTGAGAGCTTCTTGCCTTTTCTTTACAGCCGAGGTTTTGTAGGTTCTCTGTGCTTGGCGATGTCGCGTGCCTATTCGTTTTTGCACATGATCAGTACACTCTCATTTTTTTCGACTAATTCTTCGTCGTTATACTGATGTGAAGAAGAGCTTTGAATGTTTTTGTATTGCCATCTTCACTTCCATAGCTCCAGCTGAACCTTTGTCATTTTTTGAGCAGATTTCTTCATGTTCTTCATAGCACGCTTGTTATTCTTCAGTATTTAGTTTGCTTTTCATGGCTAAATAAGCTTGGCAATTATTGTTCTCGACAACAATGTCCACAACAATTTAGCAGCAAATGAGGGTTGTAACTCCTAATAAAACCTTGTTACCTTTTCGTTTCCATTAGCTATCACCATATACTTTCAATTGCAGAAACGGTCTTTCCCTTTTTTTCATTTTCCCGTTTCTTTTCTTCGACGGCTATCGCTGTGGTACGATTGAAAGTTTTTTGAAATCCTTATATGCTCTACAATACAAGTATAAACAAAATGTATTCAATCATTCTCTTCCAACACTAAGTAGAAGAAAATTAACACTATTCTACCATTTACTTCATGGCCTTATAAACGGTCCTGAGTCAATAAAATCTTCACCATAACTGCAAAATACGATTATTTTGAATCCAAGACCTCTGTTTCCATTTTCTTTAAATTTGGCATCTTGTTGCATTTTATATCTTTTTACTAATCTTACATCTTTTTGCGCCGTGCTATCTACAACCGGCTTTAACTCAATTAACTTTAACTATCGAGGCATATTTTTGAGAGCATTTGGAAGATTCTAATGTGTTGTAATCCACCTCTCAACTGTGGCAATCGGCAATCCCGGCAAGATTCATGTTGTAATTCACCTCTCAGGTGTGGCAATCCTAACAGGATTGCACCAGGGAGAGCATTTGGAAGGTTTGAATGTGTTGTAATCCACCTCTCAACTGTGACAATCCCAGCAATAATTCACACTTCGGAGATCTAAACGTGTTGTAATTCACCTCTGCTGTGGCAATCCCAACAGAAGACGAGAAAAACGCAGTGAGGAGAGTTAGGGGGCGTCGATCGGGAGCCGGTCACGTTAAGTGGATTCTTTTTTTGGTTCGCGAAGTAGAAATTGGGAAAATCGATTCGAAGAAAAGAATTCCTTTGAGGAAATCACCACACTCAGAAGTGGCTAAGGCACAAGAGTATCTAAGTATGTTCTCTTTGGCTAAATTGTTCCTGATTTCTCAAAACCATTTTTTTATATCAACATCGAAAACACATGCACTTGCTTTCGTAACTCCATCACTAGTTCAGTAACTCAAGCTTGTATGCCGTTTAAAAAATGCTCTAAGCCATCCTTATCCCGGCCTTTTGTTCACAAAAGCACATCAGCGATTACAGGTCAGACATTTTTGGACAGTATCAAGGACATCATCCGGTTTTCTTGGAGACACCTTGCGGGACTTATCGATAGCCTTTCCTTAATGGAATTTTCTTCCTGACTTGTTAGATAAGAAGTTGGTCCAAATTCATCTCTAGTTAATGTGTTTTAAGCTTAAATCGCAAATTTGCCCTTTGAAAATAGAATAAAATGAACAAAAAAAAAAAAGAAAATGTTCCTATACTTTATTCGCAAGAACAAAGCTTCCCGCTAGATGTGATATATAATTTCATTCATATGACTACCACGGCTGGCGTGAAAGTAGACCATCACCAGAGACCAAGACACCACTAGACCTTTCTGAGCATTGGTTTGTGGGATATTCCATTTGTTTGAATCGTTTGAAATCTAAACAACAACAAAATACCATATTTATACGAAATAAACAGACCTGAGGCAACCGATAGGTGGCACCTGCAGCGAAGAAGGAGGAAGGTGTAAAAATCACATACATTGAAAAAAAAAACCAGCCGCTTCATGGCGGCCGAAGGTCGTTACTTTATTTTGTGAAAAAACCGACTAGCTCACCGCGTGGGTGTGGGGGATTTTATGATTTAAAAGGAAACACGACTAAATCATGAATGTGAACGCTCCGATCCTCCCACTTACATATCTCAGCACATACACACGAAAAAGGTCTTACCGCTTCGTCTTCTTATTTTTATACTTCCCGAATTAATTATCTAAAAAAACCATTTAAGCAAATTCATTACTTGTTGCATATATATACTTTATTATATATTTTTCTCCAATTCCCTCACTTGAACAATACTTTCAATATACTGTAGACAACGACAACACCACTGGAAAACGGAAAACGTAACAGTATCTTACAAAAAATTAAAGTCCATTCAAAAAAGCACACATAGATTAATTATTTAAAAAACAATATAAGCAAATTCATTACTTGTTACATATATATATTTAAATATATGTTCTCATTCGATTCCCTCACTTGAACAACACCATTAGACAACGGAAAACGTAACAGTATTTTACAAAAAATTCAAATCCATTCAAGAAAGCACACACAAAGGTGTAGGAGCTTTCTCACTTTATGACAAAAAATAGTGTGATACTTGCGAAATTATTAAGAGACCCCTATTACATTTATAGATATAAATTTTTTTGGATGTGATAAGCAAAACTGAAAGTATATACAAAAATTTATAGCTTAAAGTTCCGAACCCGATTTTAGTTCCCATGACTTCTATAACTTTTAAAATAGTTGCAAAGCCTTCTTTACAAATACAGGCAGCAAGATAGGTTGCAATTTCAACCGTTTCATAGCCACAAAAAAGATGCTTAGATGCAATAGACCAAACACACATATTTAAACTTTGAGAGGTCTTCATATATAGGCTTTCATATATTTTTTGCTTCTTCTGATAGAGCAGGGGGAAGCTTGAACTCTTGCAAAGAATTACACGCACCAAGAATTGGCACCTTTTGGACAACTTCCATGCTGCGGCGTCTTGTTGATCGATATTTTTTTTGATAAAAAGTTGCCTAAACGTCATTGCGCATATTTTTAAGGAATCTTTCTTTCGGATACTTGCTAGTCCATAATATGTTGCCAATTTTTGCAGCAATTTTGAAGTCAAATCAGCGGTGCTAGGCTCATCTCTTTTTTCAATACACCCTTTTTGGCGCATTTTTTGCTGCGACGTCATCATTGGCTTTTTTTCTGCCTCTCATTGTTTTTTTTTTCTTTTGCATAAGTGCTTTTTTAATTGTCAACTTCTCGCATGTACAGTATTTTTTCGCGTGTATTTCAGACTCTAACTTGTTAACGATAAAGTCTTCCCCATACGGCGAAATGTCTAACAAGATTTTAAAAGTTATTGAATCACCGTCATCGATGTAATTACCAAAACGTGTTCCATATTTTTTCCAGACCTTAAAAACATTTCGACGAACTCCATCTAACATCCTCCTTGCCCGCACTAACTTTATGGTTTGCAGAACATTCATCTTTATCCTCATCGTCAGAAACAGATAATATATTTTCATAATTTCCATTTTTAATGTTAAGACGGTTTTCTTCATTGACAGCTTTAATTGTCACGATGTTAAAGACGTTATTCGATGAAATTTTTATATTGTTCAATATGTCGTAATAACTTTTGGAAAAATATCCTGCTCTTAAATCCATTAAACAACAAAATAAATTTATTCCACTTAATCCTACTGCACACAGTCGCATTACAAAAAAGAATTGGCGGTTAATTTCATAATCTGTGCCGATCAGGGGACACGAATTTTCGTAGCGATATCCACAATTCTTGCAACTGACACGCACTTGAAACCAAGCCCTCGTATACCATTTTGAGTAAATGTCATACGTCAGTAAATGTAATCATAAATTTTGAGTAAATGTAAATGTTGAGTCTCGAACTTACACTTCATATAATTTTGTAGTGCAGAAAAAACTACAAAAAGTGCAGGATGCTAGAACTCGATGTACTATCGCAATTAACATCAAAATCGGTTTTTTCGTCTGATTGATATTTTCAGCTGACTTACTTGTTGAAGCCGCCGTTACATCATCGTCGTTATCAACCCAACATTTACGTTTTTTACTTCTATATGGTTCGCATCTATTTGTTTTTGATCCTTTTCTATCACGAGGCATTTATACCGAGCGAGCAAGAAACGTGCTTATACTTCAAAGTTCAAAGCAAAACTAACGTTCGAATAACTAACTAACGAATAACTAATATATATATGGCGTAGGCATTTAGAAAAATCAGGCATTTAGCCAATTGCGTAGGCAGTTAGCAAACTGCCGGCAATTAGAAATTTCGTTGATCGATTCACGTATTTTTTCTAACGGCCGGGCGATTTTAGGCATTTAGCTAACTGCCTGACCAAAATCAGGCAATTAGAAATGAAGCGATCAAGACGTACACAAAACTCTAAAACAAAAACAAACAAGCGAATAAAATCAGTTTAAGTTGAAAATTAATCATCACAGATTTATTAATTGCAGCATGAAATAACAATTGTTAAACTTATTTATTGCAACATGGTCCACTTAAATGACAACGCGAATTACACAAAATACCGGCCTTAAAACAAGCACAACGTCGAGATTTACACTGATTTGCAGCAACTTTGCAATTACATTTTTTGTAACCTTGTCCTCCTGCTTGCGACTGCTTTGCTGAGGCTTCTCTTAAACTTAAAAAAACGTCTTTTGGTACTTCATCAACCGATAAAATGTGCGCGCCCGATTTTGACAAGTCAGTTCGCGGAAACCATCCCTTTATTGCTCCGTGCAGTGTCCCAACTTGGTACACGTCGTTTTTTAAATCTAAAATCACCCCTGTAATATTAGGGAAGTCCAAAGGACCGCGGTCGACTGTTGGGACCGATAAGGTTATCGAATCACCTATCTCAAGGGGTGGGAACTTTTTTTTCGCAAAAATTAACCATTTTTTCAGCCGCTTTTTTTTTGTCTCTTGAAGCAATCACTTTGCGTTTCAATCAACTTGCGTTTTCGAGTACACAGTCCACACAATAAATTTTCACTCTCTTTATTTTGTGCCCCAACAACCGCGTTACAACTTGAGCAATGAGCCGTGTCTTCAGAAACTTCAGAAACGTCTTCGACGTGGCCATTACAAATTTCCGCGATCCTGTGCTCTTGAAGTGCTTGCTCCAAGTCTTCTTCAGTTTCGAGAGAATTCAAAATTTCATCCGGGAGATTAAGACCTTTCAACCCACACCTAATTCTCCCTAATACAGCTTCGTACGGGCTTCGATTAATTATTCGGTGCAGTGAAGTGTTTTTTTGCCACTGAAAATTGTATTAGAATGTAAGATTTAATTTGCTAACAGATAAATTACGAAAACAAAAATTGCAAAAAAAAAATCTTTTACTTGTACTTCATAGCAACCTCTGCTCCAATTAGTTGAGTTATTGTCAATCATCCACGCCCACAACATATTCTCGACGTCTGCATTAGCACGTTCAACACTGCCCTGACTTTGGGGGTGTCGAGGCCTTCCGTGAAGCGATTTACAATCCGGCCACAATGAAACTACCAAAAATTGAAAATAAAGATCGAATTTAAAAAAAACTTTAGCAAAAAAAATTTTCGCAAAAAAAATTTTGTTGCAAAATTTAAAAAAACAATTTACCCAGTTCGTGTACGACAGAATTTACGAATTCACGGCCATTGTCGCTTTGCAAAAATAATGGAGCACCAAAAGTGTAAAAAATTTTTGACAGTTCATCAGCGATGTTAACTGCGTGCTTAGATTTCAAGGGTCGCAAGTGCAAAAATTTGGTTCCGTGGTCCTGGTAGTTCATTAACCAAGAATATTCGCCGTCTTTGCAGGATTGAAAATCTATTAAATCGACCTGACCTCTCACATTAAATCCATCACTGACTATAGGTTTAATAACGACGCCTTTCTTTGGAGCTGTTTTCTTTCGGCTGCATGTGCGACAACATTCGATGAAAATTTTGCACGCCACTCTCGGCAGACGCCACTTTTCTTGCGCATAGTACAGCATCCTGTCTCTTCCGCCATGACCAGTATTCGAATGAGCCTCACATAGTTTGTCATAAAAGTCTTCATACGGGAGCACATACACGAGCGGATCACTTATATCATTCCGTTTTTCAATTACTGACTTTTCGTTGCCAACTATTAACAGTTCGTATTTTTTTTTGTAATGATAATTACTCTGGTCATGTATTTCGCGAGAAAGAGCATTCAAGGCTTTTTCATATTGCGCACGATTCCAAACTGTTCGGTTACTTTCTTCGAGACTTTCATAATAATTTTTCAGTTTTTGTTCAAATTCGTCGCGATTCACGTATTCAGCCATGTTTCAACGAGCACTTTAACGAACAGACTGATAAAAGTTGCCGTAAAGGTCGAGCGAGCTGTTTTGTTTTAGTGTTTTGTGTACGTCTTAATCGCATCATTTCTTATTGCCTGATTTTGGTCAGGCAGTTAGCTAAATGCCTAAAATCGCCCGGCCGTTAGAAAAAATACGTGAATCTAATTGCCGGCAATTGAATCAAATCAACTGCCTAGGCAATTGGCTAAATGCCTGATTTTTCTAAATGCCTACGACATATATATATATATATATATATATATATATATATATATATATATATATATATATATATAAGATGATTTGTTTTGGAGGTTATGAGATAATTGGTTTTAGTCAATAATAAATGGATGTGTTTCTCTGTAATAACAAAGATATTTTATTATTTTGTATAATGTTAATCTAATTATAATTAAAATAACTTAAAATTATCAATTATCATACCTGTAATAACAAAGAAACAACATTCAATGTTATTATTTACACTATGTTGTGGAGGTATGAATAACTTTCTTTTTTTGGAGGTTAGTTTCTTTGCTGATTTGACATATACGTGTGCACTTCGTAGCTTACATCGTTATACTGACGCTTACAATCTTTACTTATGTTCTAAATTAAATTAAGTATAAGGTATTTTTCTTACATATATATATATATATATATATATATATATATATATATATATATATATATATATATATATATATATAAAACGAAGAAAAGTAGGAACCACGCAGGAAAGAGCCGGATACTCTTATTTTTTTTAAGCTGATTGGATTTCCGACAGCGGGTTATTATAACCTAAAATCTTACCGCAGATAAAATGTCACAACACCGACGTTTTGATAATGCTACTCACCATGATGAGGAACGACCTCAACCCACCAATCCGGGCAGGAATTTCCGGCGCCAGACTGTTAAGAAAGATCGAGATGAGAAGCGTATGACCAATTTCCGAGCCAATGCCAGTGAACGAACCACTCAAGAAAATAGAGAAGCTTTGTTCGAAAAGTTATTCTTTGGCTACAAGAACGTTACAGAAGCAATGAAAAATCTTATTTTTAGTTTACCGTGACTCAGAAACAAAATGTGCATCCCATAAAACTATTACACATTCGAATTGATCTTAACATTACTCTTGCTTATGCATGTAGCTGTGGTAAGACCGTGTACAGCACGGCTTTCAATTACATAATTATATTAAGTAAATTACTTTTAAATTTGATTCATTGCAGCTCCAGACAACATTTTAAATCCGTAAATAAACTTCTTTCCCCATCAGTAGTCAATCAACAGTTATCACCCAAATATACTCTAAGCTCCTAAAGAGTCTTTAAATGCTGTGTTTCCGTACTTTTCAATAAAAATTGACAGTGTTGTAAATCCTGACATATAACTTCCCCCCATTCATCGAATACTCCATTGCTTAGGGCGCCTTCTCACTTCATATACTAGTATATACAAGATATATATATATATATATCAAATCAATCAAATCAATAGCATTTTGCATCAACGCTTTGTAATTTTTCCAATTAATTCAGTTATCCAAATCCGTGGAGGATTTGTAGACGCGAGTGAAAAGGCATACGGTGCATGTTTGTATCTCCGTTGCACTAATACAACCGGCAGAATTCAAACCCAACTGCAGTGCGCAAAAAAAAATTGTACCACTTCAAAATATTTGTCTCGCAAGATTGAAACTCTGTGCGGCTTTAATGCTTGCAAATCTCTAATAAAGCAGTCAGAGAACACATTCATGTGAACATATCAAAAATAAAATTCTGATCAGACTCAACAATTACTCTCCATTGACTTAATACTCCGACTTATCAACTAAAAACGTTTGTGGCTAATAGAGTTTCAGAAATACAAAAAAAAAACAATAATCAGTAACTAGAATCATGTTAGAAGCGAAGATAACCCAGCCGATGCATTATCAAGAGGTCAATCACCACGCGAATTTCTAAAAAATTCTTTATGGCAAAATGGTCCCCACTGGTTAATAGAAGATGACACTAGATGGCCCACATCCATTATTTCTCCTCCAAATTAAGATAAAGAACGGAGAGGAATCACCTGTCTAACTGCTCGTATCAAAACAGAAAAGTTGGACGATTCATTTATAAGCAATTTCAAAAGCATCAGCAGTCTTCATCGTGCTATCGCATGCTGTCATCAAACCCATCCCAACCCGTCCCACCCATGTGCACCATAAGGGAAGTGAAGAGATGGAAATCTGAAGGGGCCAAGTCAGGGGAATACGGGGGGTGGTTCAAAACGTCCCATCCAAAAGAGTCCAGGAGTTGCTTCGTGGCGTTGGCCGTGTGAGGTTTGGCATTGTCGTGCAGCAGGCAGACTCCCTTCGTTAGTCGTTGAATCGCCCTTTTCAGTTTTTTTTAGCGTCTCACAGTATCTTGCCGCGTTAATGGTCTCCCCGTGAGGCAGATATTGAATCAAAATTATGCCTTTATGGTCCCAAAACACGGATGCCATAATTTTTTTGGCTGAAATTGTGGTTTTGAATTTCTTGGCGGAGAGTGAAAAGGTGTGACGCCATTGTTGAGATTGCCTCTTAGTTTCAGGCGTGTAGTGGGCAACCCAAGTTTCGTCTCCAGTAACAATAGAGTAGAGAAAATCATCGCCTTCAAGTTCGTAGCGTTCCAAAAACTCTTTGGAGCTCTGCACTCGATTCAACTTGTGCTGTTCTGTCAGCTGTTTTGGGACCCACCTCGCAGAGAATTTGCAGGAAGTTCATCTAACGTCAATCTGCGATCGTTACGGACCGTAATCTCGATTGTTTCCAAAATTCGTCAGTCACAATTGAAGGTCTTCCGCTCCTCTGATCGTCATGCACGGAAGTACGGCCATTTTTAAACTCGCAACACCACTTGTACACACTCGAACGATTCATAGCTTTATTACCGTAAACAGTTTTCACCTCATTATAAATTTCAACTTGAGCTTTTCCCTTCGCAACGAGGTAGCGAATGGCGGCGTGCATTTCGCACTTGGCGAGAGATACGATCGACATTTTTCGCGAGAGATGCTATTGCATCAAGAGTTTTCAACACACTAACCTCGGATTGGTCTCGTTTTGAAGGGGAGGGGTCAGGCTACGCGGCAGTGATGCCAACATGTCGAAAAAGTATTCCCTACAACTGTGAGTGTACCAGTTCACTTACTTTCTGGACGTGCCTCGTATCTGTCACTCCTATCGACTTCCATATGTTCAGGTCTATTATAGGTATTTGGTGTGATTTGTGGCAATGGTTGATGACGTGTTACTCTTTTTATTTCTGGATGTGCATTTGATCGTCGGTTGTTATCTATTTGTAGATATAATCTGTCGTGACATAAGGTTTGTGCTGACGCGTATGCAATTGCTAGTGTTTGGTAGTTTTGCATGCACAAAAGTGACATGATTGCGTAACTATTCACTCCGTATGTGAACACTCGCGTAGCTTGCGATTCTGCCATTTCAGACATTGCTTTTACCACATTAGAATCTGCGTAAGTAATTTCTATTTTAGATAACACTAATTTCAAATGTTGATTTAATTTATTGTAGAATGCATCAAGAGAATCGTTTCCCTGTCGTATGCTATTCATTTCTTGTTCCAACACGTACAAAGGTCTTTTATCGGCATATGTATTATCCAGTGTCGATATTATTTATTGGAAATTTAATATCGTATTATTATTTAATAGCACTTCGGATGTGCTTCCTATCACTTTAAACCGTATTATTGTTAAAGCATCAGCATAAGTAAATGTGTCTTTAAGATCTTTTATTCTTTTATATATCGTCACCACTGCACTTCTCCATGATCTATACTCCTTTGGATCTCCTGAAAATGTAGGGATCTCTCTTAAAAGATTTAAATTTATATCCTTTTCCTCTTTCCATATTTTTGTTTCTTCATGGAATATTATTGGATTTACCGCCGCTTGGATCGTTCTTTGTTCAATTAACTGTAATCTATTGGTTAATTCCGCGATTTCTGCGCTGAGATTTCCTACTTCCTCAGCCATTATATTAATCATAACACTCTCACGTTTATCACTTTTTTAAATATCTAACGCTTAGTGTTGAACTTTTTTCATAAACTCTACTCACGTTTTGTTACAAATCTTCGTTTACAACGCCTTGAAGATTGAATTTCTGGCGTTCTGAAATCACTGCTTAACACGTTCTTGTAGTCGAATCTTGATGTCGCTATTGATTTTCAGATGATTGGCTGGATATCTGCTTGTGCTACAATTTAGTTGAATCTAGGTACAGTCTCCTTGATCTGAATACCTTTTCGGATGCTGTATATCGCTTATCCTTGGCTTCCTTGAATCGGCACTGTTTGCTAGAATCCTTGATGAGCTTCGCTAGATATCCCAGTTGATCCCCCAATTAAGATTTGTCGTCCTCGAATATGATAAAAAAATATACAATAAATTATATTTGGAATATATTCTTTATTGACAATTTTCGGTTTTATTGTGGTTGACTTCCCAGATAAAAAAGCGAGGGTCTTCAGTCTATGGTTTCTTTTATAATTTTTTGTTACCGCTTTGCTTAGTTCCTATTGGTTAATTAATATCATCGGAATGTGATCGTTTATGTGACCAAATATGGTCATGAAATTGGATACACTTATCCAGTTGTAACTGGTTCATTGTCGGTCTTTGAATCGGTCTTCGTTAAATGGACATTTAACTCTCGCCGTAGTTGATTTTATACAACTACCAATCAACCCAGAATCTTCCATGTGGATTGTTCTCGTGTTTGCGCGCTGAGTCACTTGCACCCGGATTTGTTGTACTCAATGCACGCAACGTGTTTATGTTTCTGCTTTCGAGAATTATCGATGTATTGGTAGTTGAACTTGTTTATGGCTTTTTTCTTAAGGCGACTACAGTGGCGCGTAACCTTTTCCGAACATCTCACAATATAAAATTACACATATTAAGCTTTAGTGAAAAAGTATAACCAGATCTTGACGTCAATAAAACTGAGACAACTTGCTCTTTAAATCAATACAATTTTGGCACAACAATTTCGTATGTTCTTTACATATAGGAGCTTTACAGCTGAAGCAGCCATCTAGTCTTCCTGTCTTTGTTCCTTGGATACAATGAACATCTCTATGATCTTGATGGTTGATTCTGCGCTGGCCCTGGTATTTTTCATTCAAAATTTCATGCACGCGCCTTCTTATATCTCGTGGGATATGTGGTTTGTCTTTCCTTTTTCTTATATAGTTTTCAAGCAATGAAAGTCCCCAGCGCTTGATAGATTCCCTTCTAAAGTTGATCTTATACTTTTCAATAATGTTGTTTGTTTGATACACGATGAAGAAGTTTTTTCCAACACCGTTAGAGGTCAACGTTTACTGTTAGGGAAAACATCTTACGTTCAAGCCAATTTATTAATTTATGGAGAGTATGAATTCTCCATCATCTCCAATCATGAATTGATGGGCTATCGAGAGAGATGACAAGGCGATATGACATGACGTGACGTTTGGTGGAAAATGTTTAGAAGAGTTCGAAAATACGCGATACGCGATTCTAATTACGCACGAGATCACAAGACTAGAGTCCAAAGAAAGGAAAGATCGAGCCAGGATTCAAAGTCAAAATTGTTTGATTCGAGTCAAAAAAGTCAAGGTTCGAATGAAAATTGGCTCACACAGAGATGACAAGATGTCAGGATACGTTGAACCAAAAAAGCGTCGCGTTCCAAAAAAAGATCGCGACATAACAGAAATAATACATGAAAACATACTTACTGATATTGTTCAATTAACGACACAATGGTCACTTTGTTACCCAGTTTGTGTAACGTCAATACTTTAGGTCTTACGTATTGCAATGTTGACTGTCAATTGACCTGGAGTCGAGCAGATTTGATTGTGATTTGCGCGACTGACTCGACGGGCGGGTAGCGTGCTGGCAAGTTGTGTTACCAAACCAAAAATATTGTGATGGAAAAGAGTGTAAAAATCAGCACATTTTTCAAATTGTAAATTAAAAAACAAGTTAATCTTGGTGGCATGGTCGATATCAAAATAACTCCACATTGGGCGAACTCAAGCTCTGGCGGCGCTGTTATCCTCGGTAAAATGTCTTAGACGGGGTAACCCTATCAAAAGCTCCCAGAAGAAAATTTAAAAGCTACGTGGGAAATATATTTCCTTTTCATCATTCATCAGATTTTAATAAAATAAAACAGAAATAGCTTACATCCAAGCAACAGCAGTGTATTTCATTACGTTTAGCGACAGTGTCATATAGTACACAAGATTGAAATGAGGTTTTTTTTTTTGATAAAGGCTAAATGTTTTGTTTTCATTTCCTTAACTAAACTTGAAGAACGCGAAAGTTTTGTTTATGTCTTAGAAAAAGGATTCGGATAATCTAACAAATAAAAAGTATGTAAGTTTAGAAACAATTCCTTTTTATTAGAAGAAATTTATTTTGAGGGTACTCGCAACCGTCTTAACACAATATTACACTCTGGAAGATTATTTCATCATTCCCTATTATCCCTAAAGTACTATACTACACCTACACCTAAAGTACTACAAAGAATGCAGATCGATGCAATTGGATGTGCAATTGTATTGATCAATAAAATTTAGATAAAAACTAATAATGACGTTATTTTTGAATATTGGCTTTTAGATTCATTGAATTCTTATGCTGATTTTGATTGATGGATCTGGACAATGGTTGACAACCATTGTGTTTTTATACATAGTTGTGGCACGGTCGAGACCAAAATAACTCCACATTGGGCGAACTCAAGCAATGGCGGCGCTGCTATCGTCGCTCGAATGTCATAAGCACGCCTGGATATTGTGGGTTCCATCAATATGCTTCCATGTAGCTTTTATTAAGGATTTTTATCTAGATTTTAGTATACAATATACGAGTTCTATCAATATCATAACTAAATGATAACTAAATAAATGAGAAATTCTTTAATCTTGGTTGTGCTAGAAAAGTCTACAATCTGTTGGGAAACTTTTTATCTTAAAATATTAATTTGAAATAGAAAAAATAAAACAAGAAAAAGAAATGAAAAAGAGCAGAATTTAGATACTCATACACACTTTGTTTTGGAAATATCATCAGTTGATGCCCCGGATCGCTTCCCCAGAATTCCGACGAATCAAGATACAAATTTATCAAAATTACAACAGAATAACCTTCAGATTGTGAATTTTCTCTTGTGTTGATCGTCATGCTCACACAATCACGTTCAAACTGTGAATTTTCACTTATGTTGGTCCTCCTGTTAACAAAATGACGTTCAAACTGTAAATTTTCACTTGCATTAGGGGGAGATAAACACCTTGGAGCCGTAAAAAAAGGTCATATTTGTAAATTTTTTCAAAGGTAAATACTTAGAATTATCGATCAGAGTTTTTATTATCTAAAAGTACACATATTCAAAAATATGTAAAAAATCTTTTATGTAAAAATATCAAACGTATACAAGGATATCGTATCATCCTTGGAGGTCCTTGAAAAAATCGGCGTTCACGGTACATACTGGCGTATCTTCAAAAATCACCTGAAACAAAAAATCCAAATGGATTATTAAATTAGATACTATAATCTAGTACTTGTCAGAGCCGATTTTGAAAATATTGCTTTATAACAAAATAGCGGTCATTTGAATATAGATAATGATTTTTGGGCCTGAAATTTGTAATAACTTTAGCTATAAAGCAAAAAGTAAGTTACGGAAAATCCTATGACAAGATAATGGTGTATAGAATAACCACCAAAAATTTCAAGGCTATCAGTTTATTGGTTTTCGAGAAATTTTGGGTACCGATTTGAAAAACGCGTTTGAAGTTTTGGGAATGAATAAATCATAAAATTTGTCAAGTTACATGGAATCATCGATACCAGGCCCATAGTGTAGGGCTTTTACGGTCGACAAAATTCCCATGGCATTTAAATTATCTTGTCGATGCCATGTTCGATATTTTGTCTGTGTGTGTGCTTAAAAATCGGTTTTTGCTATGCGTATTTCGTCTTCTTGCGCCGCGTACAAGTGCGCTCCTGATCCAATTGGAATTCCCAGTACACTCATAATTTCCAATAATGACGTGACACCATTGTAAAACGTACATGCAGCAATATGCACAGCAATTTTAACAATTTTGGCCCCACTGTTCATCGTTTTTGGAGCTATTTTCCAAATAATTTGGTTGAAACTTTCATTGGAATTTTGAGTATAGCCGCCAACACAGCGTTCTAACAATTTGTCATTGCTGAGATCGTTGTATATTGGTTTGATAACATCTAACAAAATCTCCGGCAATGCAGCATAATCGTAACAGAAATTTTTCATTTCGTTTTTAGCTTTCGCTTGTTGTCACTTGCAAATACGTATATATTTTTAAAATTAAATACGTATGCAGTTTTCGGTTGTAACTCTTTTATTTATCGAAATACTACCTTCCCGTTTTCACCAGTTATTCTAAGGACATTTAATTTAAGAATAAAAAAAAAAAGATTTTTTCAACTTTCTAGGTGTATATCTCTCCTTAGTTCCCATGTTAACAAAATCACGTGTAGATGCTGAATGTTCACTTGCGTTGGTGGACATGTTTACAGTTCGAATAATCCAACGAGAACGATGCTTATATTGATCAATTTACTAGTTTATTTTAATAAATAACCGATTTAATTATAAAAATATTTAAGGGCTTGAGCCCGTTGTTTATTGGTCGGAATGTTACAAAAGACTAACTTAAAAACTAACAATTTGATTTGCACTTAATTCTATCGTGGGATTTCCAGTGACAGCATTTTGATGTTTTTCATGAAATTGAAATCGCATTACTCCGATTTCCGTCGCAACGCAGCCCTAGCGTCAGCATAATTTAGTTCGTGGAAACGATGCGAGCTTGCTACGTACTCATCAATATGAGCATCAATATAACTTTTATCAATGCACTTCAATATATATTTCTATCAATACGCTTCAATACGGCTTCAATATGTTTGAAGCCTCCAATTCGTGCTGATGAATGCATGTTGATCAATTATATTGATCGTCTAGTGGTGGTTGTGATGCATTTCCTACACAAAATTTCTACTGACGGTTCCTACTCAAAATTAAGTTAAAAATAACCGTATATTCCGTAGAATCCTGTTACACGATCTGGTGAAATTCCTCCCTTCCAATTTCCATAAGCAAGCGCCTTGAGTTTTGCGAATTTTAGAACATTTTGTATGTCTCTGGCTTTCGCTTTCTTTTCTTTAAGGGGAAGGTAAGGTTAATTCGTACGAAACAAGGCATGTTTTTGTGAATTGTTCGTGACGACACAGTCAAAATCTCTTTATTAAAACCAATAGTACATTAAAGTATGACATTTACAGAATATTGTATAAAATTTTCACGAAGAAATATTAAAAAACACGGCAATGGCAGCAATTATTCGGACGTGTCTCGGAAAAAAGTAGAATCGCGGTGCCCCTCATTACTTGGTGCTGGATCATCTGAAATCAAAAAGTCAACGTTCATACGTTAGATAATAGTTTTCCCCAGGTAACGCTGGGAGGGTTTTTCGAAATTTTAATTTTTCACTTTTTTGGAACACTTTGAAGGGAAAAACGCGATTTTTTGCTAAAAAATCGGCTAATTTGTTATTGTAAAATAAAAATTATTAACAAATTTGAAAAAACTCTCCAGCGTTACCTCATAAATTATGTACAGAAATAGTGTTCAAAATTTCAAAAGGATCGGTGCAGTAGTTTTGAAGTTAGGAGGGGCACCGACTTTGAAAACGTGAGTTTTGGGGAAAACGCTTTAAAGTTTTGAACACTAAAAAATCTGGTATGAAACATTTATAAGCCAATTTTGTCGGCTTACCTCACACTGAATTTTATACTCTACACTGACAAAATACAGTACAGCTATTAGAACGTTTGTACTTAAGTCGAAATTTCTATAAATAGAACAGGGCGGTAAGATTAGGTATTATATAGAGAGCGAAACTTCTGCCAGGTAACAATAGCGCTCTCGGGTCGGGTAGGGATTAAAATCCGACAGGTATAAAAATACTCGTAACTTCGTCAATTTCGCTCCAATCGACTTGAAATTTTGACACAATATTCTTAACATATTATGCATTCAATTAAAAAAATAAACAAAAAATGCAAAAAAAAATTTTTAATACCTTACCTTCTCCTCAAAGAATCCAATGGCACATCCATTTCAGTCCAGTTGTCGGTCATATGTTTTAATAAACTTAGCACACGGCACAAAAGTACTGATCTAGCTGATGATAGCTTGTACAGTGTCCCAATATGCGGTTCAGGTTTGATATACCGATCAAACCGGTGATTTGGCAACCAAACCAAAATAACTGGAAATAAATGATTCTGGTTGAAGAAATGAGTCTCTTAACGCTTCAGCAAAACTGGGAAATGTTGGAAATTCAAAAATCGAAATGTTTTCCATGCAAAAACAATATAAGTCATTGACTATTGTGTTTTTTGAACGTGCAATTGTATTCAGTTTTATTTCTCTACCAGTCAATGGCACTGGTTTTGTTTTAAGCCATAATGTATAGATACGAATTCCAGGAAATTTCATCACAATAACTCAATTATAGTAATTTTGGAGTTTGTGGTTTTTGAAATGAGTGACTTATTTATGACGCAATGTCAATTTATCTACCTTCACATATACGTTTTTCTACCAAGAGCAATTAGAGAAAAAATGACTATTTAGGTTTCCAGTTTTTATTCAGTCTTAACAAATGAGAAAAAATTTAAACAACATTAATTTACAATGCAAAAATTGCCTTATCAAATATTAAAAGCCTAATCGTTTGAAGTTTGTCAATCAAAATTTCGACATACGTAGATTTTACTGTGTGCTCACTTTCCGCATACCTATTTTTACATGTATTACAAATATTTGTAGTCTTATGGCATTTCCTATCTGACACCATTTGCGTAAAGGATCCGTTCCACTTGTATGTAGTTGGTTTATCAGGGTGGTTTTTGAATTGAAGTTTAATATTCTGAGGCAACTTTTTTGTTAAACAAAATAGAGACTCTTTCCATGAGATATTAACTCCAGATCTTTTTTGCATGACCTCTCTCATTTCTTCTATTCAAACGAATGTATCAAAATTTCACAATGAAATCACGTCTACTCATAGTGCTGGAAAATAAATTATGGTTCACAGTTTTTATTGCTTAAATATCGAAGTCTGCAAATATTAATTCGTATGTCTCACGTCTATACAGTTTTGCAAGAAATGCCTCCAATTTGACTTGCGTTGTTGTCTCATCTTCTCCAAAACCCGCCAGGCTTCTAATTGAGTATTATTTGTACTTCTTTCATTATATGATTGTTAATCAGTAATAGGAACGCAGTGCTTAGATTCCCCTTCCTAATGTTTTTTTAGCTTGTGCTGTACCCCCGTCAACGATAATATTCCAGCTTTCAGCTTCCCGATTCGGTACTTTATTTCTACCTTCATCTTTCGAACTGGAAGGGAATCGCATGAGAAATGTAGCTTCTTTATATTTCTAAAAAAAACACAAGTCTTTAGAGTTTAATTTCATGATTTTTATTAATCTGCTGGTTCTTCAGAACTAACCTTACATTTTAATTCATTCTTACCATTGCAGCTTAAACGTATATTTACCTACACACTACAATTAAAATTATGGTTACACTTATTGATCAACGACTTTAAACATAATCAATGATTTTGATGAGTGCAGATATACTGACTTTCTATGACAATAAAGGATAAAATAATCAGGAAAATTAAAGAAAGAAATTGGTTTGCTACCATTATTTGTAGACACCTGGAAAACCGGTGGCTCTAATAGACCGAATACTGAATTCTTTGATTCTAAATTCTCGGAAACGAGTGAGATGGAACTACTTTTTTAAATAAATGAACACTCTGTTTGTCCTTTTTCCAAGTCGGACCCGATTTTCGGAAGAACTGTGCGATCATGTCTACCTGAAAATTCTCATTTCTGTTCTTCAGGAAATACTTTACCTCCTCCCGAATCATGAGTTTAGCATTCTTTTATGGGTATTGCTATGAATAAGAGAAAGAGGCTTTAAGGATGTCCTTTTCTGTAGCTACTTTTCCCCGGCATAGGTAGACAATCGCAGTAAAAACCCTTACCGAGAGTTTGATATCTCGTATTTATTCATATTTTTATCGCTCGGAATTTCTTATGTACTTCAGTTGGAAGAAACAGCGGACATGTAAAGTTGATAGAATCATTGTCTACAATAAGGTGGCATGGTACACCTTTTTTTGATAGAAGGGAGGAAGACACTTCTGCAATATTTGCATTTGCAGTTTCTACTTCAATCAAACACTACACTTAGAATGTTCACTGCAAGAGCAATTATTACTGTTGGTTAAGTTAAATTTAAAGTTAAAAAAATGTCTTTATTCAAATAAAATATTAACAATATAAATCACAACCATGAAAAAGAACAGAAAACAAGTGATTAACAGTCTTACTCTACTTAAAGCTAATGGCCACTTAGTCTACTATATCGTTTTATTTTTTTAATTATTTATTCATATCATTTACTTTTTTTAAGAAAAAGTAACTGAAAAAACTTTAAATACAGCAGAATTTCTTTCTTCTTACTAGCTTACCTTACGCTAACTTATTGCTACGTTAGAAAATTAGACACTTACTGACTAATTTAAATTTTATATTAATTTAATTTCATCTTTTGTTTCGCAATTTTGGTGTTATTAAATCTCTAATGTTTTTGTTCAAGTTTTAGTTTCATTTATTTGTCTAGAAATATTTTGTATCTGTGTTTCATTGATCTATTATTACCTTATCTATTTATTGCCATTGTTTTCTACATTTTTTTTAATGCAAGACGCAAATCCCAGGTTCTTCGTTTTTTTATCAAAACATTTGAATTAATTGATGGTTAGCCTTCCCATGAGTCGTGCGATTTGTGACCCATGAACCGCAAGTGTCTGCTCAATTCTACCCAGTCGGTCCAGGATAATATTTAGAATTCTTCCCATATCGTTCTCATTCTGCTGATTAGAGTTTTGCCGAGTGAAAGCTGCGAATGAAATATCAGCTTGGACTGGTGTTGCAGCTGGTCTTTCAGCCATGTTGGTTGTAGACTGCAGCACATTTTGTGACCTTCGGCCTTGCATCTTTGGCTTCCACATTTCATAATATTCGCAGCCTTTAAATGAGTCTGGGTGACCATATTTCTTACAGTTCACACAGAACACCTTATCTTATCCTTCGTCATTTTGAAGGCTGCATTTTCAAGGCTCATGGTCAGCGCTGCACTTAACACACCAAAATTGCATGTTGCAATTGGCCAAACTGTGTCCGTATCGTTGACACCGGAAGCACTACATTGCTTCTTAAGCCGAATCGCTTGATGGTTGAGATATTTGGTTCTCAGCAACTCCGTTGCTGGACTTTCACTTGCAATTTAAACCAAATATATCCGCAAAATTCTGTTTTGCAATGTCGAGCGCCGTGTCGTGAACGGTCTAACTGCTGTGATTGTTGCTGAAGGAACAACTTCCCTCAACTCATTTTGACGCGTGGGGCGATAATAAATTCGCGTCAAAACAAAAAATTGAACTAAAAGTATTGCGACTTACCGTTTTGCAGATGATAGACGTTTCCCGTGGCTGAAATTGCGACTGAAGGTGGGGACGAGATGTGTAGAAGAATGGGAATGGATTTGGGATAGCGGATACTAGACACCGTTGATGGTGGAAGTCGACTGCATCCACTGATACGATAGTTTTGAAGAAGAATCCACGAAGCGAGAGTGACAGATCCACTGATACGATACTTTTGAAGAAGAAACCACGAGGCAAGAGTGACAGCTCATTAGACTCCAGGCAAAAAAAAACACACGCGATTCGCTTGACACCAAAAAACGGAAGCCGAAAGGAGAAAACGAAAAACCCGACGGAAGTCAGGAACACACCAAAAAAATGGCCCGTTCGATCAAGGGCTCGTTCGGTAAAGGGTGCGTTCAAAATGGTCGCGCTCGAACACATTTAATAGATCATTTGTGTCACAGCCTTCGGACAGGTCTTTTAAATGAAATGTCTGTTTTTTCTCCTCTTTGAGAGTATATGAGAAGAATGGTGCCTCAGCCTTCTTCAAAATATCACGAACCGCGAGAAAATCGTTAGTGTTCTCGACCCGGATTTGCGTCTTGCTGACATTAATTTTTTTTAATTCGAAATATTCTACTTTACCACACTCTGTAATGAGCTTCACCAGATCATTGCCGATCTGGTGGAACGCATTAATGGGCAGTATTTTTTTTCGAAAATTTCAAAGATTTTCCACTTACATTAATTTCATAATATTATTTTTAATAGTAATTTCACTTACTCTACGTAAATTTCTGTTTACTTCTTGATTTTTAGTTGCTCGACTTTCCTTACTGTTCTTCATCTTCCGGTTCTGCTTTTTGATGACTTCGGTGAAATCGCCTCCGCCATCTTCTTTCTTCCTGTCGTCTTCAATTCTTTCTCGGCTAACTCCGCCACAGCATTCGTCAATTGTTTCGCTATCACCTAGCTGCATCTCTGTATCGTCAATTGCTTCATTTCCACTGAAATGACATTCGGCATCTTCAATTGTTATACTGGAAATTTTCTGCATCACTGCATCGTCAAATGTTTTTTCACGAACTTTCGCGGCCATTAATTCTTTCACAATATTTTTTAGTTCTTCCAATTCTACCCGCAGTCTCTCATTTTCTTTCTCGACATCACCGATATTAACGGTCCGTGTCACTAAGTTCGGCACATATTTTTTTCGGGTCGGCGCCATTGTCTCGACACAACCAAAACACACATCACAGTTTTATATGTACAGTACTTTTCGCACACCATGCACGAACAAGTTAGAACACCATGCACGCACAAGTTACTGTTGGTAGGCCTTAGCAATGCACCTTCTTGAAAATTATGCGGTGCCCAAAGGGTTTAATATTAGTTGTAAAAATGTTCTTCACACTTAAAATGAAAACTTCCCGCAGCTCGAGCTAGGAATTCTTTCTTAGCTATGTTATCCAGAGGTATTCGAAAATACCTTAACGAAACAAATCGTCTCTTTTATTTTTTCCCAACGAACATTTAAACCTCGCTCCAAAATAATCTGGGGAGAAAAGGGAATGTATTGTCGGTAACGGAAGTCTCGTACCTTCGCCCGGTAGTTCGTTTGAAAAGTTTAGGATCATTTATCAGGGAAAGGAATTTTGGGTTAGTTGAGAAATTATTGAAAGCTATACACGGCAA
Organism: Stratiomys singularior; assembly: GCA_954870665.1. Taxonomy (NCBI): domain Eukaryota; kingdom Metazoa; phylum Arthropoda; class Insecta; order Diptera; family Stratiomyidae; genus Stratiomys; species Stratiomys singularior. The sequence continues at coordinate 107,649,254 of OX940877.1, read as the reverse complement.
TTTATGTTTAGGAAAAATTTGGTTTATTTGATTATAGATTAAATTTAGTAATGAATTTACTTTATTATTTACTATATAGCTAAAGGTGAGTGTGATTACTCCTCCCTTCTTAAAATCTGTGTCCCACAGATCAAAAGAATAATTTTATTTGGACAGGATATGAGTAGGCTAGATCTGTTGAATTTTTGGTGTGTGGTTGATGTGTGTGTATTGTATTCTTGTATTCTTCTGGGATCTTCATGCTATTAACCGCATTAGGGTTAAGGTTCTCAACTCAATGACTCAACCAATTTAGGTTTATTTATATCATTGACTTGGATGTAATGTCTATGATACTTACGATGTGGTTGTTCATGAGCGCTGACTTCCTTGCATACGGAAATAACTATCTGATTGAGTTCGTCATTTTTCCTGTCAATAATAGCCTCTAAATCCTTCATTATATCGTCTCCAATGATACCATCGAATGATTTCAGCCCTAGTAAAAGGTAAAAATCTCTGGGTGTTTTGTTCCCTATACTTTTAAAAACTGGCCCAGTAACCTTTTTGGCTATGGGTATTCATCCGGCAGCGTATCGAATTGTAAAAGGTTTCTGAACGAGTTAAGAGTTATAAGCTAATTGAGGGGAAATAAAATTTTCATTAGCGCCAGTGTCTACAAGAAATTTTGAAATCTGGCCATTTCGGTCAGTATAAAGTATATATGGTACGGTAGAGAGGCGTCCATTGTAAGATTTAGATGGTTCTCCTCGAAATCCTCCAAAGAACCTTCAAGCTGATCCAGATAAGTGGCTTCATCATGATTTGCGTCCTCTGTATGGTAGAAATTTCCAGAGTGATCTTCCTCAGCTTGATCCTGAACCCTTTAATTATAAAGACGTTGATCCTTCCTAGGGAAATTCACAGACTCGTTCGACCTCTTGTTGGGATCATCGGTAGGTCTGTTGATATAATCAACTTGGCGTGTGCGGATGGATGGATCAATTTCCATAGGAACTGGGGGTTTAGGCTGAATAGGCTTTGGGGGTGGGTGGTTTTGAGGCGTTGATGCAATAGCTCCTTTGTGCACAATGTAGTAGATTTGATTGCGTTCCTGAAAATCTATTTGTTGTTATTCCCTCCTGTTTAAGGAATACGTGCGAACAATTCGCAAGGTCCTTGTGGATGAATATGCCACCGGTTCTGTGACGGCTCGCTGGTGTGGCTCTTATTTGCTGCATGTCTTTCCGAAGCTGATCGACGAAAACGTGCGGTTCCACGAGTGTATCGCCCTCGCAGAGTAATTCTCCAGGTAGGCGGAGCGTTGTGCCATAAACTAATTCTGCTGGCGAACATTTCAGGTCGATCTTGAATGCCGTTCTTAGCCCTAATAAGACAGTAGGAAGTAGTTCCGTCCAGCGCTCAGATTCGTGACACATGATGGCTGCTTTGAGCGATCTGTGTCATCGTTCCACCATCCCATTTGCCGATGGGTGGTAAGGTGTCGTTCGATGCCTTTTGCTTCCGATGAATTGTGTTAGTGCCAGGAAAAGAGCAGATTCGAACTGCATGCCTTGGTCCGTCGTGATGGTGCGCGGCGATCCAAATCGTGCAATCCAATTTGCGTAAAAAACCTTCGCTACTTTTTCCGCGGTGATGTCGTCGATTGGGACTGCTTCTGGCCATCTGCTGAATCGGTCGATCATGGTCAGAATGTATCTCTGGTGAATGAATGTATTTGATAGTGGCAGTGGTCCCACGATGTCAATGTGTATATCGTCGAATCGTCGGCAGGGCAGGGTAAAGTGGTGGGTAATGGTGGCTTGGGAGAGTTAAAGCTAAATCGGGCATTTTCGATTTGGTTAATGGGTGTTGGAATTGAATTCACAAAAAGTCCCTTATCGATTGGATAATTCCTGAAATTAAGATTTTGAATCTCCAAGCAAGAAGCATAAGCTTCGGGGAGCGTTTGGGGTTTCTGAATAACCAAAATTCGCGACAAGCCTCCATTTAATCCTCTAATGAGCACATCCAAAGCTCTTTTTCGGTGAGCGCGGAGATAGTTTCACTAGAATGATCTTCGGTTTTAATTTTATTCACTAACAGTGAGAGTTGATGATTCACAGCGGTGTAAAATTCATCTACGCTCCTGTTTCTCGGTTGCATCGTGTGTAACTGATGCTCTAGAGTACGCATGTCACGTTTATCTGAGCAATGAAGTGAAAGGATTTCTTTATGCTATACCACTCATTATCAAATATATTATACGATATGAGAGCATCATCTGCTGGTCCTCGTATCGTGTGCCGAATGTGCTGTAAAATCGCCCTATAAATCGGTTTATTGCGCACAATACTGTAATCCTTTAAAATTGATTCAACGTTGTGAATTCGGGACACGTTTTGAACAGAATTCCCATCAAAAACCTGAAGTTCTCTCACACACTCTGGGAGCTTCTTTATCTCTTCCAGATCTTTTTCTGCTTGAGTGGGTGCAAGCGATTGTAAAACCGAAGTAGAAGTATGAGCCTGAGGAGTTGGATTTTGTTCCAACAAGGACTCGACACTCGCATTGGCCGCTCCAGTTAATTCTCTAATAGATTGCTGTATAGCTTCCCTTTTCCTTTCACCGAAAATGAATTTAAAACGGAGAGGAGAAAACTGAAGCTATTGAAATAGTTTTACACAAAAGGATATTCGCGGAAGACTTCTTGTAAATTCACGAACGCTTGCGCGGGATTACTTTTTTAAAGGCGAAATTTAGATTTTGCACACTGACTATGCTTCACACAATAATTATTTAATGAAATTCAAAAAAAATGTATAGATAAAGAATATATTGATATATACTGACATGAATTTATAAGAATCAGAAATACATATATATGCAGATAAAATATATTGGTATATTATTAAATTATTTAAATAATATTTAATGATGAATTTTAAGGTTTTCCTAACCTCACATGAAGATAAAAATTCATTTAATTGGTGAATTTAAAATATTTAATTGATTGAAATATTTGATTGGATTTCTGAATTAGAAAAATAGAGGGAAGCTTACATTAGATACATGATTTCCATTGTTATGCAGATTCTTGGGGCACTCCGTATTTTCCATTTTTGGTGAAAGCCGTTGGATTCTTTGGTCAACACCTACTGCGGTACGGTTGATGTCACTCCTGCGATACGATTGGATGCTTTCCCTCGATGGTAGCAGCTTACTCCTTTCATCCTTATCGTGCAATATATTTCAATGAATTGTATTTCGCGGTATGGATGACGTCGGTTACTATGTTCTCACGGGAATAGTGTTTAAAACTTAGCGGACTACTGAACGATTACCGTGTTCTCATTAGAACAGTATTAAATGCCGGTAGTTGATAATTGTTTTAACAAACCGAAATTACTTTAACGGATTACTATGGTTTCTCAATCACAACAATGATTGGACGAGTTACGTTTATCGTAATGCGATTTTACAAAAAAAAACATTAGTTCCGCTTTTCATTTTAATTTATTGTATCGACATTCACACACCCAACGATTAATTACAACTGGCTTAATATTATTACTTGCCTTTATTTATGATTTAGTTGATTTACTTTACTCATCAACAAAATTTTATGCTACATTCGCAACATTCACATTAATTACAAATACCTATGGTCAATGTTCATTGCTTTGATCGGGTCATTGGTTCAGGTAAGTAGGCTCGTGCAAATATTCATCGAGTATGCAAAATTGCGCGGAACAATGTATAGTGTATCGCGACAGGTGTTAGCGGTCAACTTTCGGAAAGATGAATATGAAGGTGAGTGTGATAACTTGCACGGCACCCAACAAAACGTACGACGTTGCAAAACTGACACATCTCGGCAGCACACTTCACAAGCGCACACTCACCGGGTGACGACCACACTCACGAACGAATAATCTTTCCGACAGCGGGTTGCTAAATTGCACGCAGGTAACACGCGTTGTCGGCGATGTAAGGAAAAATGAATATATATCTCGTCAAACGTACGTTTTGACCGCTCCAGCACCGTCAATCGAATAAATAATCATGGCGGTCGCAAGAGACATAAGCCGCTCATGCTCAATGTATATGGGTTTGTAATGGATTTGATCCCCGTCGTCACGACGACGACTAAGGACTGAAGTCGGCCTCGCACCGACACTTGGACGTGCAGTCCTTGAGACGTGGCAACGAGTCGTACCCCGCGGGTCAACAACTCGGCCACTCGGAAGTTCACTCGCGTGGTGGCTGCTGGCTAACTAGCTCAGTGCGGCGAGGATTGCTAACGTGGGTCGGACCCAAGTGAACTTCCGCTCTTGGTTCCATTTGAACCAGCCACCGAAAAGCCCGATTTACTATGCGACGTTTCTAAACAAATTACGTTACTTAACTCTATTTTTTTTTTCTATCAAGATCCAAGAATCAAAGAATCCAACTCCCCGACTAACGCGCATTCACGAACCGATATTACCGCGGTGCCCGAAAACAGTCTACGTTAATTTCATGCGAACGTAAAACACGCGAACCCGAAAAACCGAACTAGTAGTCCGCGACACGATTACAAATTATTACCGGAACAAAACTACTGCACCGCGGAACCCGAACGACGAAACACAATTTTTGGCCCTACATCCTCATGCACTTACCTTCGCGCCATTTCCTCCTGAAAGAAAAATGGTTGCTGGAAGGAAAGAATGTGATTTTTTTCAGCACTTCATTTTATATATTTTTTTCCAAATACAACATCTTATCCTATTTGAGACGAATAGTCTTTCAATACTCCAACTCCATTTAAATATGTTGACAATTATAAATTTAACATGAGTAATAATTTAATTTATCTATAACGATAGCAAGAAGAAAAATCTGGTTTAATTCACCGTTGATGTGTCAGATAATTGCAATATTCTGCAATATTAATCTTTAGACTTTTAAGATTGCCTTTGAAGGTTGTTGAAAAAAATTTTAAATTATAAACATGAAAGTCAAATTATAAACATAGATTATTGGTCATGCTCAAACACAGACTTGCGTGAAAATATGAATTCAATTATAAATCAAAACTAGGTATTTCAAAAAATTAAATCGGTTTTTCGAAGTTGTCACACGGTTACATTGACATTTGATTTAACCATACCGTGGCTTTAGCTTATAACTAAGTTTACACATATAAATTAGATATAACAACTCACGAAAATTGGATGTTACTTTCCGTATTTCTTGTTGGTTACACATGCTGTTCTCTATATGCGACGATTGATATTTATTTAGATAGACATTTGAAAAATTTCTAAATTCAATTCTCCTTGCTTTAAATCGTATCAATGCGAATGAAACACATCCAGTAGACTAATTTTTGCAGCTCTTGTCAGCACTAGTTTTCCTTAAGCAATTTGCATTCCACATGTCATACACAGGCTTTTGCGTGATGAAATAATCTTTGATCAACATATCGGAGTATTTTAGAAAATTAATCTAAAATGGCTGTTGCTAACTTTATTCTTAGCGGCCATGAATCTTTCGCAGATAAAGTGCTAATGCGATGATGTATTGTTTCTTTGTATGTCAACTGCACCAAATCACTCGGTGAAACATAATTCGAATAATTATTTTCTGAGTGCTTAACTGAAGAAGCTGCGCATAAAAACATGCGAAATTGCTTATTTGAAGCTACCAAAACAATATGAAGCAAGCACACTTTTCAACTTCGTTGTCAACTTGTTCTAACTGTAAGTTTGATACTTGGCTCCTCGAAGCGAATTTCATTATTTTAAAGTTTTTCTGTTTTCATTTATTGTTTGATCATCTTTCTTTCGCCGTTTTGCTTATATTCCAAGATACGAAATAGATATACTGAGAGATGCCGGTCGGCCCGATAAAATCATCCGTACAAATTTAGCGTTCACTTTACCGAGCAATTTTCATTATTTCGTGCACAGACTTACAATTATTATCTTTACGTTTTTTTTCGACCTCCTCTTCCCACCGCGTGCTTCTCTTTTTTCTTTTAATATATTTTTTTTTCTCTAAGCGCGTGCTTCACTTTTCGCGGCCCTCGACGAACTCCACCGTTCCGGAAATCCAAAAAAACTGTCTTCTCTTCTGACCTGAAGTGGTCGCCAGGTCGTAGGTCAGCTGACTTTCGACCTGTCCGCTGAACTTTCGACTGCGGGAAAAGATGGTGGCGCCTTCTTCAGGTCAGTAGTCACTACAGGTTTCTGTTTTCTAGCGACCGACGCGATCGGCCCCAGAAAAAGAAAAACTTGAGACGCGTATCGCACAAAAATTAATCTAAAATGGATTGTGTTGAAAATTTACATTTTATGTTGCTTTACTGAAGCTATAAAAATGACTTTCACACTGGAAAATATATGTTCTAAAATAGTATCGAATGTCTAACATTTATGTTTCTTCGGCGGAGAAGATAAATAAAACTCTTGTTTCACTTAATAACACCAACTTTATTTATTATATTCCCGGTATACAATTTCTATTGTATACATGAACCGGTATTCAAAAAGGCACCCCAATGCAGCCTCACATTGGGTGAAAGGAAACAGAGGCTTGTCCGTACCTTTTGACGCAAAGAACTAACTCTTCTTCAATTTCACTTCTATTTATACCACTCGTCGCCTACTTGATTTAATTTCAAATTCAAAATATCAATGCCTACTTTGTATGTATTAATTCAATTTGGGTAAATGTAACATCTAACCACACCATCTAAATAGATCATCTATTTATTTCATTTGCTTGACAAACGCGCAAAACTTTCGCAGTTACTTCGATTTGAAAACCCAGCTCATGGGTATCGGATGCTGCAAATTTAATGTCATTGTTTTCCGTTTTAAAACCGTTGTAAAATTCTATAATACGGTCTACCTGATTTGTTCTTTATTTCTTCCGAGCGAAACTCCGTTAGTCTCTGTGGTTTTCGAGTTGAAAGTTTGTTTGCTTTGTTTTAAATTTTTCTTTGCGATGTCTAAAAGATCCAGAAGATTTTTCTTGGCGTCTAGATTTATAATGCGAAGCAGCCATTTTGATAGATTTTGTGTGAACGGAGGAGTATAAGTATACGATGTTGATCATTCGAAGTCCCAGAGGAAACTGTTGCCAAATTTCCAGATGTTTCCATAACAATATTTATTTGTTGCGTAAAACTTCCTTTGAGTCGAAACACAAGTGGTTATAGTTAATGATTTTACTTTATTGCTCTGCATGTCTTCAAAAACACGTATTAGAGTCTTAACACATTGGTGACCGGCAACTGATCTGAAAATTTACCTCATGTGGCCGGCTACTGTTTTGAAAGCGAATGTGAAGTAAAATAATATAAATTAACTTTAATTAATTTTATTTATTATTTAACTCTTAATATTTCTTTTTCGTATGATGCAATGTGTAACAGTTACCTACGTGTAATGGTACACAACATGTTTTACAATTATATCGGGTTTCATTTCGTTTTCCATTTGAAGAACATACTCTGCACGCTCTAGTTCGATTTGTTTTTTTGGTAGTAACTATTTTTTCTAAGACGTGTTCTCTTAGTTGTCCGGAAGGCCTGGTGGGTGGATCTTAAGAAGGAGCTGTTCGAGATTTCCACGAAGTGTCAGTTGCAGTGCTGTATTCCTTGGGGAACTACAGTTATCCATTTCCTGGCTACTTCGAGTAGAAATTTTTGTATATCTTATTTTACTTTTTGGCCCATAGGTACAGTATATTTTATATGCATTGAACAAGGTGCAGCTTATCAGAAAAAAAGCTAATTTTTTGTACCACTTTACAGTTTTTCGTAATATATTGCTATTCGCCAAATACTGATATGCACGATCTACTCCTGGCATATGCTTATGGTACTGCAATATGCATGTAAGTTTGATTGTGTCATCTTTATAAATTTTTTTTCGATTTCCACTAGATTTCCTAGAAGCATCATGAATAGTAGATACCATCCGTACTATCCTTTTATCCTTCCATATAACAACAACAACTGGTCCCTTTCGTAAAAAAGTCATTTCTCCTTTGTGCTATGTAACCCACGATTTTCCCGTATAGTACCACACACTAATGTTTTCCTTTTGAACAATAGCTCGGCTGTAGAAACGCTGTTATAGTAGTTGTCCTGGTATATCTGATGCCAACGATCAAGGTACGGCTCCAATATCGACAATATAGTTTCTTGCAACTTTTTGTCTTGCCCCGAATAAATCTCAAAGTTTGCTACGGTTTGGGTTCGCTGCCCTCGGGGGAAGCTTTCACCACGCAAGGAACCCGGCGAACGCGTCTTCCGGGAAGTGACGACGAAGCAAACAAATAAAACCATTACCCTCCATAAATCCAGTGCAAGAATCCACCGACACCAACTTCAAAATAACGAGCAACGTAACGAGCTCAACCGGTTGTATGCCGGCTAAGGAAACCGAACCACACACTTAGCCGCGAATCTGGCTCAATTTCGCGATTCGCGATCTTTATCTGCGCGTAAGGGGCCATGGACACATCACAAAACAGGTACTTACCTCCATAGGATAAACATTCGCGACAATGAACGTTTAATAAACAATTAGACAAACTCAAACTTAAAACACACACACAAACTTAAACATCACAAACTCCATATAACTCGCGCAAATCGCTCGGAATGTACCCCCAAATCACAAACGGCCGCGGCAATGATCGCTTAATAAATAAGTAAACAATAAACAAACACACCTAAACACAAATAAATAAACTAGATGTCATAGGTCATCTGTCAGCCGGTAGTTGCGGCGAAGTGTGATGCGATCCAATGTGGATGGTGGAACTCGCCGTACCATAGTTACAGCGGTTCCGGCGAATGGATCGCAGCTCGGGTGGGTCATCGCCCGAAGGCGTGAACGGCCGCAGCGGGAGGATCTCGAACCGCTAAAGGGAAATGTTAAAAGGAAGTGAAAAAAAAGAACGGGGGGTTCTTTTTCGAGTCAGACGCGAGACGGTCCGGGAGTGTGAGAAGATATAGTGGGAGTGCGCTTCCTGTGTGAATATAGCAATGTTAGTGTGGGAGAAGAAGTGAAATCTTGTGACTAAAAAGTAGGTATTAAAAAAAAAAATATAACAAAAAAAAAGACTAAATAAGAAAAGACGAAATAAGATTAAATTCAGACTGAGAGTGGTCTCGACGCATTCTCGCTTGGCGACGTTTCGGGGCTCGGTAAAGCGAGTGGCGCCCACGCCCGTCTCCGACGGACCTACCGGGACCGAGGGCCCCGGCCGTTACCTCTCCGAATAGGAACGACCGTGGCGGTGCATCGAGCCCAGAACTTTCCCCAGCGATTAGGGTTGAAGGCTGGGAGCTCAAGACCCACCAACGGATTTAAAGTGTAACAAGTTGCATATATAACCACTCTCACTTTCACACAGCATTCTAATTAAAATTCCTTACTTCGTTATCTTCGCCGGGTTGTACGTTCTAAAGCTGATGCGTCCTCTGAATGGTGCCCTTGCTTCGTCTAGAGCTAGCTCCTGTTTGGGTATGTACATGGTCTGATATTTTGGAATGATATAATCCAAAAGCGGTTTAATTTTGAAAAGTCTGTCTTGAGGAACTATACATTGTGTATTGTCATTCAGATGGAAAAATGTGAGAATTTGTTCAAATCGTCTTCTGGTCATAGTCGCCACAAATATTGGTACTTCAACTGAAAGATCCGTTGACCAATAATCTTTCCAACAAGATTTTCTGGTTTGACCCATCAATATCAGCAATCCAAGAAACTTCTTTATTTCACTGGTGGTCACTTCCGTCCATGGGGCCGTTTTTGCAGAAATTTTATGTAAGGCTTTCATTTGAGAGTGGTACAGATTAGTCTGCGTAACGACTAAATCGAAAAATGTCTTGTCAAAAAATAAATCCTGATAGTTGGTGCGTCATTAAAATCAACTGTTGCACCAGGAATATTTAAATAATTCGGAATGTTTGGTGTGATGTCACGTTCGTTCCATTCTTCCTCCAATTCATCGTCGCTATCTGATACTATTATATTTCTTTTTCGAGATTTTGGAGGCCTAATATCAGATTCACTATCTTCTGATACAGTATCATATTTTAAGTTACCAGCATCTGATTCACAATCACTTGGACAGTGAGATAAAGCATCTGCGTATACTTCAGTAAAATGTTCTTCATTGGGGCCTTCGGTCATGGGTGAAATTTTTTTTTACACTTAGAACGAAACTTTTGGCTTAAGATATTTCGAAAAATCGAATTTTGTGACCCTGACAACTCGATATAACACCTAAGTTCAACACTCCTGAAAAGCACACTTATTCATTTCAGTGGAATTTTCTATTCGAATCAACTACTTGCTATATCACATGCATGCAAAATTTTCATTTTTATTTTTGGCGGTGCTGAGAATTCGTTGAGAAATACGCCTATATAGTTCACTATTACTATGTCTATTTTATTATTTATTGACACAATGAACACTGTATTTTTAAATTTTCAAAATTTATCGAAAGCACGAGAATGTCCTCACCGTGTGAAAGGTAGTTGCACACTCGTCCGGGCACAAGTTTTTTATTGAGGCATAATATCGTCCGGTCACACAGCGCATCTGTCTTTTTATATCTTATCCAAAAAGCCCCGCGACGCTACCAAGCAGAGAATGGATCTGGTTGCCAGGAGAAAACTTGTCGCGGGGCCAGAGTTTGCTTGCGCCGGGAAGGTGGCCCCAGCGTCGGGAAGTTCCGAGACGACACAAATTTTGTTTTTGGTTCAATACGAACCCAAAAGAAATTGAAATTATTGGCCTTTCCGCGGTCCTTTCAATTCTAGTAAGTGAAACTCATGGATTATATTAAATATTAACACTTCACGGGTTATTAACATAATTTGTTAACCGGGTTTACTATTGTGCTGTTAATATATGAACTGCTCTATTTAATCTTGATCCAGGTCTTTTATAATAATATTATGCTAATGTTGCAAAAGTTATATGAATTAATGCAGATGTTCAATAGTCATCAATATCTTCATTAGTCATCAATATCTTTTATGTTTCATATTGAACATCTGCGAAAATGAAAGTTTTGGATTACATTTCTTTGTTTATTTCCTTTGTGAGTCATATATCTCACTTGCTGATGTTTGCGTGTTCGTTCTTTGTCTTATTCCAGTCGCTTATGCGGTCCTCTTTATTCCCCCAAAAAAGTTGACAAGAGCAGTTTTCCTTTACATGGTCAAATTCTGCAGTCCCTGGTCAAAAAATTACAACACAGCTGAAAATTCACAATTTTTATCAATTTTGTATTTGGCTGTATGAAAACTTACATATTTATAAATTTTTACAGAACATCAAAGTAAATAGATTAGAAGTATGTGTACTTAGTTTTAGTAATTTCCATTTGTATTCAGGGCTACCACTCCTCTTTTATTTCATAGCGTAAATTCTTTGTGGCTTACTCTCTTTACAAGCTTGGATACATTTTTTTACCTCAGGCGCGAATTAAGTTAATGCGTTGTCCAAAGTCTAAGAAAATATAACTTTATTAGTGCACAACTTGGAACTTATGGCTATTTGGTTTCACAGCAAATAAGGCACTCGAGTCAACATCTTTCACTTATTTATAATCTTCTGACTTAATATACGGAGGCTTGAGATTGGTCAAGAGTATCAATGGAATGCGACTTAAACAAGTCCTTATATGGTCATGTTTTGGTATCCGAATTGAAGGGTGCGGTGTGCAAAACTGGTTTGGACCATATGAGGTCATCATACATGCGAGTGGGTTCTTATCTCGCGCCATGCCACATTTTTTAAATATTTTCTGTCAACACATGATGATTGGTGTTATTTTCATTGTACAATGGCTTCTTCAGCTCATGACATACATTGTATTCAAATCAAGTGAATTTCGGGCCGTGGCAGTAAATGAATATTAATGTTATCAATAATTTTTTAGTGATTTCGACGTTTAACTTGAGACACCATCTTGCATAAATATAGACGCAGAGCTCTAGAAGCCGATCTCGCAGTGCTACGATCTTCATAATTATTTTTAATGGTCTTTATTCGTTTTTATACAGTGGGGCTGGTAAGTTCATCGTAATCATTCTCCATACCATAACCAAATGATTTTTCATGGATTTCAGGATGCATGACGAATCAAATTTCTTCTGTGGACGCCTTCTTACAAATCCACCTGCTTCTGTAGGGCATTGAAGCGTTGATTCATCTGTATGCACTATCTGAAAAAATAAAAAAATAGATTTAAAGTTTTAAAAATTATCGATAACTTTTTCCAGTATTCTATAGACGAGTGAATACTCATAAGTAAATGCAAGTCCTGTATTTTACCTTCCCTGTCTTAATCGCGGTTTTTTCACTGGCTGCGATTGCTCTTCAATTTTAGCATCTGCAATGTGAGGCTTTAGTCCCATTACGAAATCTGAAAAATATTCGAATATTCAGTGCGATACGGTACCAGGAAGCCATCAATATTGGCTTCTTGGTACCGTTGTTATGTTGAAAAGTTCAACAAGTTTATTGCTATCAGATTAATTGAATGGCAACTTCCACAAAATTTTAAGAATTGGACAAAACTCGCATAAATATAATTCCATACAAATCGCATAATTCCAAGTAATACACGAGAAGAGCACTGTTCATCAATCACATGGACTTCAGCAACTAGTCGCCTCTTTATTTTATTCCGCCTGCTCCATTTTTCCACTGCTTTCTACCAGGAGTGCTTTTTTGGAATGCATTGCGGCGCACCTGACAGCTCGAGAACGACTTCTCTGAAATCAGTGATGAAAAAGACTTCGTTGGTACATTGCATTAGCTAGAGCGTGAGCGAAGAGTTTGTTGAAATTTCAATTTTTAACAAAAGGGCGGAAATTTAGCTGAAGAGTTACATTTTCATAGTGTCACATTTTTTATTTTTCTTTTACCGAAAAACAAAATCTTAAACTTTGTCCTATATCTCTATTGTTTTGAGTTGGTAATATTATTCCTAACGCCAACTTAGAGAATTTTTCAATAATTGTGAATACGTGGGTACTTTAGACGTGTAAAATGTAAAGATGTACTAAGGTGTCAAGATGTCTAAGATTCGTTAGGGTTTTAAATGTATCTAGTTTTGGCTTCTTCGGGTTTCTATTGATGAAGCACATTGTTTGTATATATTTATAAATTTGCTGATATGTTTCAAAAGATTTGGGCAACAGCATATTATTTCTATACCTTCGTAGTTTTCATCGATGCCAGGATGTCTTGTTTCTTTTTCATGGTAATGGCAAATGATTTCCATTGATTCGTCTTCATCTTTTGGTTCTAGTTTTCTGTCTGTAACTTGAAAACAAGGTATCCGTTTAACTGCAGAAAGATAGTCATTTGAAAATAACCATAGAAGTTAACCGTCCGCTTCAGAGACGCACTGTTCCTGAACGTGCCTATTTTATACTAATATTTAAAATCTAGGATATTTTGAAAGACCTGTGTTTGTTTTTTTTTACAGTATAATGCAATTTTATCTTAGATTTGAATTATAATTTCAAAATTACAAAATAAATGTTGGTTTTACTGCTGAATATATAATTAAAAAGCCTCAAGTAAGCATTATTTCCTTATCACTTATTTTGTAGACAGTCGTGACCGATGTCATTTTTGTGTTCGCCACAAACAGTCATTTGAACTTAAAACAAATCAACTTCAACATTCTTTTCCATTTTGAGGTGTAGTAACTACAGTAATGCATTTTTTGGATCATGGCTCCTTTTCGTACTCGAATAACTTCGGTCGCTAAGTAGTTATCTTTCATAGCTGCTGTCAAGGCTAAGTTACAAGGCAAAACTTGGAATTCCGTACAGTTTGTCTCTGTCAAAGTGGCATTTATCGTATTTTCACAGCGTTTTACCGCAATTTCCATATTTGTCAACCGAACAAATTCCTCAATAATCTCACTAGTCATAAATAAATCGAAACTTGAAACTGAGTCATAACAATTTCAACACATCCTTGGGTTTTCGGTTTGAAAGAAAACTGTAAACAGCAGATGTTCTACCGTATTTTCCCCCCATACCCGTGGCTATGTTTATTTTCATCTTGCGGCGTGGTTGATTCGGAATAAGTATACGAGTTCATGCTTTGGCAAGCTATGAGAATACAGGCCGAGAAGAATCTTCTTCATTATCGAGGAACTCGTTTGCGTAGTTGCTCTGCTGATCCTCTTCTATCAAATTATCTTCTAATTCGCTGTCAATTTCACGACATTTATCCTCATGGCTTTCGTCTGCTAGGTTTAGTATGGCACAGATTTTGCTTTCTGTCAATGATTTTCTGCTTGTCATCATTCCGCTGTAAAGAATGCCCCCTAAAAGCAGAATCATTCGTTATACTTCTTGGCATAAAATAAATACTTCTTTACTAAATAAAAATACTAAATATAACTTTAAAAGTTACACAAAAGATAAACATACAACATGCGAGTGCACAGTATATGTTTTTATGCTTATATTTACTGAATGCTGAAAACTGTCTAATTGGAGAACCCGCACCGAGAGAGCTACGATTACTGATCAAGTGAATGACAAGTTCGATTTTTCTTAAATACTAGACGAATACAAGAGTTTGCAATCCTTCTCCTGGACGTTCTGTTTAAGATATTTTCTATTTCAGTTTTCTCATGAACATAACTTACTACTAACTTATCTTTGTTACGTTTTACACTTGTCTTTTCTGATGACTAATTGTCAGACAGATTATCTTAATTACTATCTAATACAGCATTTAGACGTTTACGTACCTCTTCTTCATGTTAGATTAGATCTATGTAAAAGAGATCGACGAAATAATAGAAATAGCCTCGCAACACGCGAAAATGTATACACAAATCATTTTTATGACGAAGAAAACATATGTGACTTTAACTGAACGTTTTTAATAGGAAAATAATTTAACATCATATTTTTTCTCAAAATAGCAACAACATCCACTTTTATAACATGTACATTTATAGCACGTACATTCCCAAAAAATATACACTTCTACTAAACTTTCATCGAACGGACTGCCAAATGTCTGCCGAACACTATCTAAGCACTGCCTGAATCCGACTGCGTTACGCATTGTTTTGACTAATAAGGATGGTAAAAAGAGAGCCGGGAACAAAGAGTTCGCGCAAATGCATGATCTCAACTTTCGCAGAAGCACTTGCTGTGCGGACAAATGTTTAGTTATCACGGTTAAATCCCCATGATTTGGAAACAAAAGCTCCCGTCGTTACGTAATACTCTTGTAATACTGTACCACACGCATGCAAAATCTTCATTTTTATTATCAACAAAATCGTTCCAAGCATGTTTTTCAGTATGGTAATGGGTAAATGTCAAAGGCGAATCTTCAATAACCTTTTTTATCTCCAGACATACAAGAACAGCCACTTTGATTTCGTCCACAAGAAGCTTAAGGTATTTTTGCTTGAGAAATAGCACAGCAGGACAGTCTTTGTTTGAGTGTTTTATGATTTTTGTAATGAGATCTGTATGGGCGACAATAAATTACACAATCTCGACCAAAGGCTCCAATTTAACGTTTTTTTGTTCCAGTGCGAGAGCTCGTGGTTGCCCGTATTCTTTTGCAAAATGTTACGGTCGCTGTCCAACTCGAAAATAAAGTAAAACTGCAACAATTTGTATAGCCTGACTGAAACACATTCAACAAAGAATTAACTTTGAAACCTGCACAAATTAACCATTTATGTTGATGACAATTCATTTTTTGGGAAAATGGTAACTAATTCCCATGATACACTGATAGTCCACTTTGTGGCCAATTGATCATGACAAAATTTGTAATGAACGGATAGCTGTTCATTACAGAAAACCATTCTTTATTGATAGTACGGAAATAGTGAAGTATGTCTTTTTAAGATTCACGTCAGATTCACACAGATTTCATTCTTATAATCTTGAAGTCTACAATTCTGCTTTATCAATGAGTAAATTCAAATCTCTTAGCCTGGTCATTGACCCTTCTTTGATTAACAAACAGTGGCTTGGATACATCTTCGTCTTTAGGCAGAAGACTCTGGTTTTAGCTAGGTGTCAAACTAAAGTATTCGGTGGTCTCTGTTGTCATTGAAAATACCTGGGCTCCGGGGAGAGGTAACTCCTTGGAAGTTAACTGAGGTTTTCTTACTGATGATAATAAAGATAATATAATTTTACACTGCGTGTTAGTGTGCGGTGAAGACAGCAAAATAATAAAAGGGAAATGTACTCTACTGATGGTATACTTAATGTGCAGGTCAAAAACACCCCATTTTCTGCTTGCACAGGCGTATCTCACAAAATGAAGCACTATCATAAATTTTTTCTTGCAAAAATTGCAAGTCTATAAAATCTGATGAGAAAAAAGGATGGAATAATTCAAGTTGGTTTCGAACATACGTCTCTGCTGATTTATTGAAAACTAGCAGTTATGAAAAAATTAAAAAAAAACTGGCCTTATCTTAACAAAAAAAAAATAATTGAATACAAAAATAAGATAAAAATAAGATAGTACCAAAAAAAAAAGAAAAGCTAATACTAGGAAAGAACTAGAAAATACTAAAAATATTAAAATAAATAAATGGTAAACCAAAAAAAGAATTGAAAAGAAGAAAGAAAAGAAAATGGAGTCTACCAGCCGTGAGAATAAAAAGATGCATAAAAAATGAATGAAAATGAAAAAAAAAACACCATCTAACCCGATCGGGTTTACAATTTACTTGCATGATATAACGAACACAATTATGAATACAATTTCTTGACCATTCGGCTCGCCTTGACCCTTATCCTTCACTTTAATGATGAATTGCAGAAGACTCTTGTTTCCGACGTAGTGATTTCAGATAAAATTAATTCCAAATAAGTATCCAAATATTTTGAATGTTTATAAAGAATTTTTACAAAAAGATTTTTATATTTTTTTCCACTCAGACGCTATTTGCTGCTTTCGCACTCTTCTACTTTTCGTTACTCCCGGTTTACTCTTATCATAAGCAAAGTGTCAAAAATGAAAAAAAAAGTCCTTATCTTCACACTGTCCCGCACACAATCCTCAATCTTTCCATCAAAACCAAAAAAAAATCTCAATGAAAACCAAAAAAAACTTCCACTATCGACGTTTTTTTTCCCGGCGATCTATATTCCACTATTGATCTTTTCTTTTTGGTCATCTCCACTCCACTATGCCTTTTCCGTTATTTTCGGGTCCAGATTTCCCTCGATTCCCTGTCAGTTCTCTCTTTTCCAAACGATCCGTCTTGTTCCCGACACCGTTTCTTCCTGTTCGTGGGCAATACCTTTTTATCCTTCAGTCAAGGTCAACTTCCTCAGAGCAGATGGAATATAATGTCAATCCCCCTAAAGAAGACAACTCGACCAAAAGGTTAAAAGGCCATCACACACGGTGGACTCGAACCCAGCGTCTAGGGGTTCACAAGCCGCCGCTAATTCACTGTTTGATTTGGTTTTAATAACTCTATTTTACTGATATTTTACATTCATTTTGACACCAGTTGAAAAGAGAACAAAAATCTGGTAACAGTCTTAATCTACTTAAGCCTATGGCCTCCTAGGACTCTCTGGTCTATCTTGTTCTTAATTGGATGGGCATTTGTCTTCTCATTCATTTATTCAAATCACAATTCATTAACATCACTAAGTACATATTGAAGAAAAATTAAACAAAAAACATCAAACATCCAATTCACTGTACAACGGAGCTGCTTGACGTCACTTATTCTGTAGCATACATCAAGCATCAAGGAGGCCAATTCCTTTGAGGGTAGTCGGATTGTTGTTGGTAGTATTCAATGCATTTGAATACATTGGATCGTGTATTAACTATTGGGGTGGATATTTGGAGAAGGGCTGTGGGAAAAATTGTGAGAAATGGTGGAAATCAGCGGAGAGAAAAATAGGTGTAGAATGGAATTGATGCATAAGAAATGACGTCAAAAACCGCACAATGCTAGGCGGAACCGACGACGCGGCGTGGATCGCAACAACAGTCCTGAAATATTCGATTCACCTTGGAAATCTTATGTCACGATTTACGGACTTAAAGTTTATTTTTCAGTCAAAACTGTCAATTATTATTGAAAAGTATTGTATAGCTTTAAAAGATTTTTTTACGATCGCAAAGTAAATCGTAAATAAATTTTTATCTCACAGATAAAGAGCGATATATTTAATATGTTGTGATTCAGGGGCTTGAAATACATTTGGGGCTTCATTAAAGCAAATTGTAATGTATACTAAATTTGTCGCGACAATCCATATTCGTATGAAAAAAAAATGAATAGAAAAAAAAACCGTCAAAATCATACGCTCGTACACAAGTGCTTAGCACGGACATGAAGTCGGAGTTGTTTTACGTGGATACCTGCCACGAATAGGCCTAACCCCACGGTCTCCACAGACGGGGTTGAAACAATGTGTCAACCACCACCCCTAGAATCTGAGACAGGTCCCAGTCCTAGGTCCCAATTTATTTAAGCTACCTGGATTCCCGAACACAACTGGTGTGTGCTCATCGCCACTCTCTAGCCTTCGAAACCACAACCACTACGTTTCAGCCAAGAATAGGCTCCTCAACCGTGTAGGGGGATGACAGTAACCTGTCATGGGCTCCCCCTAACCCGTGGTTCAGATAACCTCTGATCAGGTTGCGCTTCTCTACAGACCGAGAAAAACTCTGTTTTTGTTCCAGGCACAAGGGACTGATAACCCTTCCTCACACCTCGGGTACGTGGGGACGGCACTCCCCAAAGACAGAATGGAACAGGCCGAAACCTAAACCATGAGTCCCCCTGCGTTCACCCGGATACCTATAGCACTAGTCTATAGGGTCCGGGTTAACACATTAACAACATATATATAAACGTGTACATCAACAATACTCACATTATCAAATTCACAACTTTAGCAGGTGTACTAGTCTCGCATAGACATCATCGACATAGTTGATGTTGTAATGCGAGCTTTTCGACCTGCTAACAACATTTTTAGACTTCGTTTACACGACAATCAGTCCGTTACATTCAGTTCATCAGTCGTCATTCTGTCAGGTAACATATAACACTTTCAACAACAGCATCTATACCAACAAACTTCTGATTCGTACAACATTCATCATCTATTTCATCCTCTTCTTCTTCTTGCTATTTTTCTTCTCTTCTTCTAATCACTTCCTCCACCAGCTTTTTCTGCGATTAAGCAAGAAAAACTTTCTTCTTCATTTTACATCTTCATCATCTTCTTTACTTCATACATCTATCAACTTTACTTCTACTTCGTCCTCTTCTTCTTCTACTCTTCTTCTTACTTCCTTCCTCCACCAGCTTTTTCTGCCATTGAGCAAGAAAAACTTTCTTCTTCATTTTACATCTTCATCATCTTCTTTACTTCATACTTCTATCAACTTTACTTTTACTTCGTCCTCTTCTTCTTCTACTCTTCTTCTTACTTCCTTCCTCCACCAGCTTTTTCTGCCATTACGCAAGAAAAACTTTCTTCTTCATATTACATCTTCATCATCTTCTTTACTTCATACTTCTATCAACTTTACTTCATTTCATCCTCTTCTTCTTCTACTCTTCTTCTTCTCTTCTTCTATTCACTGCCTTACTTCCTCCACAAGCTTTTTTCTGCAATGCAGCAGGAAAAACTTTTACGACTTCTACTTCTCTTATCTTCTTTTTCACTAACTTTTTCACTTCATCACTCAATCAGACATTTGCACAACAGTAACATACAGTTCGTCAATTTCGTCGCTTCTACCTTCAGCCTTCAGTCAAGAGTCAAATCATCAATCCGTGGAATCAATTGTCAGTTACAACTTTCTTCATGTCCTTCAGTACACCAGTCAACAGTTCAACAACAGAGGCAAGGCTGCTATAACTTTCCCTCGGTACACTACGGGCCCCAACCGTAAGTGACATCTTCGGTACTCATTATAGTCAGACCTTGCCAACTGCACATCCATCCGCCCATACAACTTTAAACTTCAATTCAGCAAGACGTTTACAACATATACAGTCATTTCGTTCGTCTGTCGTCACTTCATTCTTTCAACAATTGCACTCAACAAAGGACTAACATCACAACACCTACCCTCCCCATTTACACGGGCTTGGGACCGTCATGTGGTAGAACCTAGGCTCTGACCACAAGGCTGGGTTTAGCACGGACAACTAGATCGCTAGCAACATCTGCAATCGGTTTAAAACTGATTGCAATCGGCTTCTTCAAACCGGAAATAAAACGAATTTTTGTTCGCTTCGTTAATTTATTCCCAATTGCTTCTTTTACAGGTTGTTAATAACTAACTCTACAATATCCTGAAATCCATCTTAAATACTATTCCAAAATACTGTGCATCTGGTTTTGAAATTTTGGTATATCTAGGAAAAATTACATAACGACGATAATCGTTAAACGATCATAAAAGGATTATCGTAAAGGACATAAATGGAAATCCGTCGACAACACTCGTAAAAGGATAGCGCGCCGGTTTCCCTAAATGTACGCATCCCGTAATTTTCTAAGAAAATAAATTAACATTTGTAACAGTGCGAATGTAACTGCATGTGTTTCTATTTACGTTTGTCTTGACAATGCACACGGGGAGCAAACAATCAGACTTCCGTACCGGATTACGACCAACAGTTGACTCTAGGTCTCACTAGTAGCGTATAAATTGATAAACGCATGTTCTACCCTTTTGGAAATTCTCCAATCTCTCGAGCTATTGGTGACGGTAGAGGATGTGAGTTACAACAATCTCTAGCAAACTTTTGAAAGATTATCCTTTCTTAGATATGTGGTTCGATGAAGTACCTGTACAACAATGGTTTATTTTCTTGTAACTCGCTTTCTTTTTCATTTAACTCCCTTGATAATTGACTTAACTATTTATGCTTAAGCATCCTAGAAACGTATTTTAATAAGCAAAGTTACCATGAATTAAACTTTCAAAACAATTCGAGAACAAGATGAAAATTCGACGTTCATGTTTGAAGAATGTGTTAATCAGGGATATGTTGCAATTAGATATCCCAATAGTTTGCAGCTAATAGTTAGATAGCGTGTTCTAAGAAGACGCTATCCTTCGTATCGTTAGGAACGATTCTGTCATTACAATACTTTTTCTTGTATGCGTTTGAAGTTTGCATCGTTGGAATGCAACGAAATTGTTTATCGTAAGCGTCAGTTTTACGGATATTTTAGGTGAGAAATCTTAGTATTATTTCTTTGTTATGCAATGAAAACTCACATCGTTCCATAATTTCTATAAATTTACCCTTTCGCGTCCGTTCAGCAAACTCCGTGATATTCGAAATAGTTTAATTCGGTATAAATGATCCATAAAATTTTGAAGATAACATTCCGTGTCATCATGACATCCATCATCCGGTGATGCTGACGGACAAACGTTAACTATTTTGAAGCCTAAGCCCCGAGGACTTCTTTCATGAAACGTGATGCCTGAATCACACGTTTTGCACTTCACGTGTTGTGTAATGACAGAGAAAATGGCAACAAAATTTATAATTCTATAGCTTAATTCATAATTCATATCAAAATCTTCATCACTAACTTTTAATTTCTTCGCAGAAGCACTGACTCCTTTCGAATCAGTTTCATATCTATTCAATGGTCGTCTCGATGACGCGTTGCTCCGACGCCGCGTTGGATATCATTTTTTTCGTAACTTTCTTGCCCTGATACACTTTTGCATTACTCATTGTAACTTATAAGCACTCTGAGATTACAAATAAACTGTTAAAAATCAGCACTACACACAAAAATCGTGATTTCATGCGACGAAATTATGTCCTTTTTGGACACGTGTTGACTCTATACTAACGTACTATTGATTAGAAATGCTTCTACCTGAATATAAATGCTTTGTAATGACATCTGTTAGTGTATTTGAGAAGATAGAAATCAAAAGGTAGGACATTAGGCTATACCTCTCCAGCAAGTATTCATCTGACGCAGGTGTTGTTTCGGAGCAGTCCGACGCGCTTGGGGAAGAGCTGGAAATTACATGAAAAAAAAATACTTTGAGGTATGAAATATTTTCCCCCATATTCTAAAAGGTTCAAATTATTTTTTAAGCAAATTTGGACACATAGTCACTCAACTGTAAGCCGTAGAGAGGCTCAGAGTTATGCTGTCTTGCGATTTCACGCAAGTTTATGGTCCCATGCGAGGATCATACATAAGTCTCGAAGTTATAGTTAGTTTGTATGGTATTGCATTTGTTATTCAATTTAAGACAAAATAAAGCTATTTCTTTCAAACTTTTCACACCGCCCGTCTATAGCAGACGTCGTTGAAGGACACAGAGTCATGTTGAATTGCGTTTTTCACGCGAGTAGATGGCTCCACTTTGATTTTAGATGGTAAGATATCATGAGGTAATTTTCTATTGGGAATTTATTTATTTTATTTTTTCTTTGTTTTAATTATTTATTTATAGAATGTATGTATAGAATTTGTTTATTTTATGTTTCTCTATTGAGAATTACATTTGTTTTTTTTTGTGAAGTTTTATTTGCTATTTGATTTACCTACGCCATATTATTTAGACATCCCGATTCGTCGCGATATTCAACGTAGTCTAAAATCACGAAATACACGCAAACTTTTCTGACCGGACAAACCGTCGACACAGTCAAAGGTTTCTTTCTTCCTGTTGTAATCAATATATTATAGTATATTATAATATAATATATTCTAACGTTTCCCACTAGGCCATTTAGCGTTATCCAGGATGCACCACGAGGAGGCGGCCTAAATTACACCCCACAACCCCCCCCCCCCCCCCCCCCCCGCCTAAAATTGACGCGATTACCTTTCCAAGTTTTTTTTAATCTCAAATCGGCATATGATATAACATATAAATATTAATAATAATAATCCTAATATGATTAAAACCCATCATTTTTATTTGAAAATCTTACTCACTACTATCCCTCCTATAGATACTTTAAATGCGTTGTTTTACGTTGCTGGAGCAATAAGCTAAACGTTGTCTAGACTTTCTTATATAACATCTCTCTCTTTTCTAAATACCTTAAAATAAGTTTCTCGTTCATTCAACTTAAAATACGTCTTAAAGAATTGATTTTTGTATAGGTGGCATACTTTCAGGTTAACCCCCTCGGACCTGAATTTATATAAAGCATCAATAAAAATATTTTTAAAGTTTTTCTGTAAGTTAGTAGTATAGTTAAAGGATTTTTGTATCAGTATGCGATTTATTGTTTTTAGATTTTTGAAAATTTTGATGTCCACTTGAGTGGACAACCGGTCTAGATTGTTGTATTAATACGTATTTAATAAATGAATGATTTGTAGTACTGTTTTGAAATAAGTAAGCAAAACTTTAATCATATTATTATAATGGTTTATTTATTATTTAATATTTTACACGGTTAGGATTATTTTTATTTTTGATGAAACTTTCGAAAGCAATTTCGCTCACTAGTAAAACATAGATGTATTTCACATTTCAGGCAGTAAACATGTGTCTTTCCTTTACATCCTGGATTTTTACATCGTGTAGCTTCTTTTTTCTTATCATATTCTGGCAGATGGTCGACAGTGTCATACTGAATTTCGCTCGCTGGTCTTATTTCAGGTCTGAAACGGTGTCGTATTGGTGTAACTGGTAAATTTACTGGACTGCTACCACTAGATGCAGGCCGTCCTCTTTTTCTGCTAGCAATTGGATGCCCCATTTTTATTAGAGCCTCTGCAACACGCTGCCGAAAGTGCAACAGATCTAAAACATCTGTACTTGGTATATTACAGGTTTTGCAATCTTCTTGGTATTCTAGCCAGCTATTAGTTAGGGCTAGGTCAATGGCGTGAAATATCATACGCAAAGTCCATTTTTTGGACCTAATGAAGATACGATATAAACTAATCAGATGATCAGTTTTATCTACACCTCCCATACCATTGTTATATAATTGCACAAGTTCAGGACGCGGTATAGTTACGTATTTTTTAGATGTTTTATCCCAGCGTCGAACTTCATCTTGGTTTCCTATTCCAACAAAATTTGATGCAAGAACTACACCTTTAACGTCCATCCACTTGATAACAACCACATCTTTAGTATTATTCGTAACTTGATCAGTATATCCCCTATCTTTTTTGGATCCTTCCTTGTCGGTTATGAGTGGCAGTTTTCCAAAACGATTTATTCTGATCGTTCCTCCTGCATAAACTTCCCTCTCGCGAAGATCCTTCAGCAAAACATAATTGGAAAAATAATTGTCAAAAAAGAGGTAATGACCAGACCCATTTATTCTTTTTGACAAGGCATTTACATAAGCAGCAGAAGTGCCATATTTCAAAACGTCATTTTTATCTAGATTTGTAGTTGCGCCTTGATAAATTATAAAATCGTAAACTAATCCACTCTTACCGGAAATCATGAATATCTTTACACCCCATGGCTGTGGTTTTCCTTTAACATATTGTTTGACTTCCAGTTTTCCTCGAAAAGGTACAATCTGTTCATCAACGCTCAATATTTGCTCTAACTTTAGTTCTAGACATCGTTTTCTAACTGATTCATATAAAGGTCGAACTTTGATAAAACGGTCAGTGTTATTTTTTGGAATGGAATTGTTATCAATTATGTGCAAATTGTTTCTCATCTGAAGAAATCTATCTCTGACCATATTCTCTAAAAATATTTTCATATCTAAACTAGAATCCCAATACAGACGAACACGAGGAAACTTCAGGTTACCCATTATGATATGAAGACCCAAAAATATTTTCATTTCTGTTGAAGTACATGGCTTGAAATTACGGACTTCATTTCTCACTGCATACAAATTTGTATTGAACGTAAAATCTTCAATTAGGGACTCTGATATGTATTTAGAAAAATAATCGATGGGAGCACGAGGTGAATCTATTTCTGAAGGTGGTGGAGCTGACCAAATGAATTGTGGTGATTCAAACTGTAAATGTTTTCTCCAAATTATTTCACTTTAAGGCTTACTACTTGATCCGGTTTTCCGGCTTGGTTCTTCCTCCTTTAAGTCTTCTTCTTCTACTATATCTTCCTCATCTTCAGAGTGACCAAGTATCACTCTTTCGGTTGATAGCGTTATATTACTACCCACACGAACATTGTTTTCTGGTATTGCCTGTACAATTTCATCGTCACTTTCTTCGTCGAGATCCGATATTGTGCCGTTTTCTAATAAATTGAGTAAATTATTCACATCTTGGCTTTTGGATAAATCAAAACCTAAAAAGAAATAAAAATGATATGTATAATTCAGTATACAATTTTAACATAAATACGAACGCTCTACAACTATTGTGACCCTATGTCCACTGAAATGGACATAACTTCATCTGCAATATTTTATAACAACAACCACATATTTTGTATTCTTTGTAAACGAACATCTTAATAAATATGATCACTATACGGAATAAAAAATATCTAAACAATCGATCAAGCCATTATATAGTAAATAAAATAAAACTAAAGACTTACTTGCTTTGTGCGTATCCATGGCGAACGTCAACACTTGACTAATGATTTCATACTACCCACAAAAAAATCCGATAGTGTTTTGTTTATTGTAACGTTTCTAGGTAAGTCGCGGGTAGAGTTAAATATTTACACTAGCATTTTTATTATTCTGTTTCATATTACACGCAATAATAAATCGTGTCCATTGAAATGGACGCCGGGTCCGAAGGGGTTAAGAAAGTTGGACAGTGTACAATTGATGCTTAATAAGTTAAAACATTTCATTTATTAATTGATAACATAAAAATGGGTTGAAAAATGAAAAAGACGAGTGGTTCTACCAAATTTTATTTAATATGCCGAAAGTGGGTTAATTTATTGGTAACTTGAATTTAACGTAACGTTTAGAAATTTATTGACATCAGTTAGTCTTATAAGAAAAAAAATCTACAGAAATTTCGCACATTTCCGATAAGTTGGTGAAATGAAACGATGAAGTTAGTTCAAATATCAAAAAATAAGTTTGAATTGCCTATGAATAAGGAGATTCCCCCAAAGAACACATACGTATTGAAAACAGAAAATTTGTTGAAATTTATTTATTTCAGTAAAATGAGTATAGAAAGTAAAATCAAGGAAGCCGATGAGTGATTCCACGGTTGAGAGTTTATGATTATTTCATTTCTCTGCCATTAAGCCTATATGAGTTTCTTGTGTATATAAGCACATACAAATACTCTAGACAATATCGTTGGAAAACTAAATGACTTGATGATTAGCTAACTAATAGCACAACAAATATGCTGTGATGAGAAATACTATCAAAGCTATGAATTCGAGGTGTGGCTATAAAATAACGGGACTGACGTTGTAAAAAATTTTATTTTCATTGTATACATAATCACTTATTATCACCTTCAATATACACCCCTTCTCTATCCCTGCAACGCTCCATGCGAATTTTCCACTGTTTGAAACAGTGCTGGAAGTCATCTTCTGTCAACTCCTTCAGGACTCTTGCCGCTTTCTCTTTTACAGCTTCTACGGATTCAAATCTCGTGCCTTTCAATGCAGATTTCACCTTAGGGAAAAGATAGAAGTCACATGGTGCTAGGTCTGGTGAGTAAGGTGGATGTTCTAACACTGGGATGCTGTACTTGGCCAGGAACCGCTTAACAGATAACGCGGAATGAGCTGGCGCATCGTCTTGGTGCAAAACCCATGATTTGTCCTTCCACATTTCGGGTCGTTTTTTTCTCACTCTTTCACGTAGTTTACCAAGTACCTCAAGGTAGTAATATTGATTAATTGTTTGACCTTCAGGAACCCAGTGAAGGTACACAATCCCATGAATATCGAAAAAAACAATCATCATTGCTTTAAATTTAGACTTCCTCATTCTTGCTTTTTTGGCTCTCGATGAAGTTGGGGTCTTCCAATGCATAGATTGGCGCTTCGTTTCCGGATCATAAGTAAAAAACCACGATTCATCACATGTTATTATCCTTTCCAATAAATTTGGGTCATTTTCAATGGCATTCCAAGTGATAGTACAAACATTTTTGCGAGCTGCTTGTTGTTCAATCGTGAGAATTTTTGGTACCATTTTTGCACATACTTTTCGTATGTTCAAATTGTCACGTAAAATTTGCCGTACACATTCTTTATCAATGCCTACAGTTTCAGCAACTGCACGAATACTTAATCGACGGTCAGACCGAATCAAATTAGCAACTTTTTCGACATTGTCATCCGTTTTTGATGTTGAAGGACGACCTAGCCGCGAATCATCTTCAACGTCTTGTCGACCATCTTGAAAACGCTTAAACCATTCAAAAACACGAGTCCGCGATAAACATTCACTGCCATACACTTCTTTTAGTAAATTATAAGTTTCGGTAGCGGTTTTTCCAAGTTTGAAGTGAAATTTAACAACAATTCGTTGCTCTATTATTACGCTAACCATTTTTCCGGCAAAACCAAATAACAACACTAACGTAAATGAAGGTTACGTCTCAACAATGTTGTTTACAGAAACGAGACTAACTGCATTCTGTAGAGGAAGACTCAAACTAAACAGCTGTTGTTCAATGCCGGTTGGCGCATGCGCACTCGTTCCACTGCAGCGTCAGTCCCGTTATTTAATAGCCACACCTCGTTTATTCAAAAGATTTATTTAAAGATAAATATCTTCGTAAGTAAGAACACGTCTGAAAGAAAGTTATTAACTGCATTGTAACGTAACATTCTAGGAATCATGAATTAAGATATTTTTGACAGGCCAAACAAATGAAGCTTTCATGCAAAAGTTCTTCAACTTTGTCCCTCTCTGCAGTTGTCTTCGCTATACTTTTTGAAAGACATGTTATGTGGCATGGTCTGTCACATATGTTGCAAACACATATCTTAGAAGAATTTACGTTGAAACAAAACAAGCAGACTTTGCTCATGTTATCTGAACATTTAAGCAAAGTGCATGCAATATTCTTACGATAATCTCCGTGATTGAAGTTCTCGTCTAATGGTATGTCATTTCCGAGACAATGCATATAACAAATGACGTAGACTCCACAGCTATGACCATCATTTACATTTTGGTAAGGATGCGATATTTCCTTAACTTTCCAATCTTTCAATTTCAATTTTTTCCAACTAGATTTTACATCAACAATATCTATAAAGTTTTTAAATGCTGTGATTGCTCGGTCATCTTTACCACCTTTAAAGGGGGTCCATAACAACAATGGTTTTATCTTCGACCTTTGCTACCATTAATCGCCAATGCGACCGATATAAATAGGGCATTAAAATTCTCCTTGTAATTGGTTTTGTTGTTTTGCAGATGCTTCTGCTTTTATCGATTCTTTTTTCTGCATGATCTCCTATAATCATCAGAGTATCGTCTGTGGGCACAAACACTGTGTCATTCCAATTTCTGCTGTCCGCGGCGGCAAATGAATCGATTATGACACCATCAATCCAGCTGCTATTATTAAGCGTACCAAATTGGTCTGAATAAATTTTAAACACGTTTGTTGTTAATGACGTTTCACCAATATATCGTCCAACTGTCATCGCTTTTATTTCGTGCATATAATAATTAATGTCATTGACTGTACCGTTCTGTGCTTTCAATATGGGTTTAAGAATTTTTTTTTCCGTATCTTGATTCGGTTTTTTTGTATCACGCGACGGATCACGCATGTCATTTAAATTGCTACTATTATTTTTAACAAGCTGGTCAGTAGGGGTAGGGTACACTTCACTGCAAATTTTTTTCAAAGTATGACTTTGCGCATATTCAAATTTTCGTTTTGGCTTAGTAGGCTTTCTCCACTTTTCTTCCGCAAACAAATCGGCAATATGTTCAGGATATTTCCTTTTCCCGCTTCTAATTTTCGATCGTAAATTACAATTCAAATTGATTTCAGCCATTGTGGTTTGCCTTTCCAAATCTAACTGTCTTACTGTATCAGCTTTAGAACCATTATGTGTTCCGTCAAAAGCTATTTTTTTGGTTTTCCTAAAATTACTTTCAATAAATGCGTTGCTATATCGAGACGTGGAAGGATCAATCAAATTCATATCTAATCCACTCCATAGTACAACATATGGCATCCATGTATGAAGAACATGTTTTGCAAAATCTGGAGCATAATATTTATTTGTTGTTTTTGAATTCGTTTCATTAGTAGCTATAGAAGCTAGATTAACTTTTTCAAATAATGTGCTGTAACGATCATAAAAAGGAGACATCTTATACATGGGCCCTTGAATATCAATGACTTCAGTTTCTAAGGGATTAACTTCTAAATTCTCGTCGTCAAATTTGGGTGATTCTACTGTTTTGTTCTTAATTGAAAGGTTTATCATTCGCAGGCTATCGTTCGCATCTTCTTCTTTGCGGCTAAGTAAAAGCTTTACAAAGTTCTCAAATATTTCATCTAGATCGGAAATATTTCTGGTAAGTGCAAGGAGAGCCATACACTCCATTAAAACCGTTTTAAATTGCCAGCATTCTTTAAAATTTTTTTTATGGCTGTAGCGACAATCTTCATGAAATGGGCAAAGCATATTTTTATATAGACAATATTTTTTGGCTCTTTCTCGTGGTCTAAGCAAAATGTAAACATTAGTTTCAAATAATTGTCAACAGTCATGATATAACATATATTTAAAATTGAATGAATAAACGCCCAAGACCAATCGACGACAACGCATTTCGCTATTGGCCATAGATTCAGAGTTTTCATCGCAAAAAATTTGTATTCTAATAAAAATCCACTAATTGAGGCTGTTGTATGTTCAGATGTGATCATTTGTGCCAGTTTAATAACAGAAGTGTCATGTTTTGCTATTAAGGCATAATATAAAATCTTTTTACACTTCTGCAGACCCTGAGGCTTACGCACTACACCACCCGTAGCATCCAAATGTAGAATTAAATTTTTTTTGTCAAATATAGCTTCAAGATCAGCTTCCGTATACATCGTAGCTTTCAAAGGTAGCTGAGCGCTCCTTAAAAATGGATCGTTTGATTTCTGTTGCTGAACCCACAATTCCATTAAATCAGACAGATCTTTTGGATCCAAGCGCAAACGACCTTCACATCGTTCTTCTGATTTCAATTTATATAATGTATTAATATTCCGCACATCCTGCATATGCCCATCTTCTTTTAATCCTGTGCTGGTTCTTTTTCCAACTTCCCCTGAAAATTCCAGGACGCTACGATGCCGCAATGCATCTTTCCATTTCGTACGCTCTTCACCTCTTAAAGTTCTGAATGTTTCAGCAGACAATTTGGGTGGGTGTGTGAAAGTTATTTTATCCGTACTTGATATATATATTTCCAATACAGGTTCATCTAAATGCGCTATGCGAAACTGAAACCTTTGGTCGTGGTTGGGCTTTTTAAACTCTGCATAAGCCACTATATCATATGAGTTGTATCTCATAGATCCGTAAAAACTTAAAGGACATGAAGAGCCTAATGTATATACCATAGCTTCCTCAAGTACTCTTCTAATTTTATCGGCTTTCTTAAATCCAATGGCCGTTTTAAACGTAGCAGATGGAATTTCCACGGTACCAAGATCTATATTAAATTTTTTTTCCTGATAAATGTGGATCTTTTGTGCTTTCGCTTACATTTCTGGTACATTTATCGTCATTAGCGCTAATGGAGCAATCTTCAGTTTGCTCTGTAATACTACTGCAGCTATCAAAAGTGTACAAATCTTCTTTCTTTTGTGATGCCGGCGGTACTTTATTCCTCCCCTTAAATATTTTGTAATTCTTTGTACTTTCGTCTATAATTTTTGTTGAACATATTTTGTGGTCTTCTTTGTTTTTTAATGACATTGGAGCTTATTGGTAAAAATGTTTCATTTGCACCCAAAATATCTTCTGTAACTTCAGACTCCGAACTTGTATATTTTTCGAGGAGAACCCAATGGCCGTTTCTTTCCTGGCCAACGAACAGAATGTTCATTTCTTGTTTTTCAATGTTTTCGCCTAGAGTTTGTAATTTTATTATTTCAGCATCACTATTTATTTTTTTAAACACGGTTACGTTTAACTTATTGATTTTGGAAAAAATACCTAGTTCGAAATCGGTGCCATATTCACCGTCTGTAAGCATATTTGCTTTATATTCATTACTACAACTATACATATGGCTTGTACAGGTACTCCGAAGTATATCCACTTCTTCCTGCCAGTGCTTGATCACACAATCGACTATTTGATGTCTGACTGTCAAATGTTTTTCTTCCTCATGAAATAAATAACGCGACAAGCACCTAAACAAACAATTCCCATCCCCAATGACATCAATGACTTCGTATATATTTTTACCACACTTTTCGTATTTTCGCAGATG
The DNA here is from genome assembly GCA_954870665.1 of Stratiomys singularior. NCBI lineage: Eukaryota > Metazoa > Arthropoda > Insecta > Diptera > Stratiomyidae > Stratiomys > Stratiomys singularior. Next base: position 107,617,820 of record OX940877.1, on the reverse strand, counting down.
TTTAACCTCACTTGAAGTATACTTACACGAGTCAAGCTGCTTGTTTTCCCTGGAGACAAGATTCCCTGGGGAAAATGTCAATATTTTCCCAGAAACTCGCTAATTTTTTTCTCTCAATTCTTCAATTGAATGGGATACCAACGCTTTCAATGAAGAATTTTTCCTTCGCCATGCACTTACCAACTTGCTGCGTAACTTTCCATTGCATGCAATCTTCAAATTTTTTGCAATCTAAACAAAAGAATGTTTTTATGTATTTTTTCCTTACATAAATTTTTTGTTGTTTTGATTATAAAATATGTTTTTAATATTTAAATCATGAATAGTTTTTATACGTTAGCACCGAATTATAACATAATATAATCTTTTAATCGGCGAAATCATGTTATGCTTCGATAAAATACGGTACAAATATACTTGAATTAATAAATCTTACACTTACGAAATCTGATTATCATAATGGAAATATTTCCATATGATTAAAAAGATTGACTTTAAAGCGAAAAATATTTTTGTTTTGTAACATTCATAAGTTACTAATGTAGGATCAGTGTCAGGGGGAGCTCATAACAGGACATTCAATTTAACGAAATGAAAGAATAATATATTTAAATTAAAATCGAAACGATACAAGAACATCAAATGAGCTATGGTCGCTCTGCATCTTCACTCTTCGATCATCCGATTAGAACTGACTTTCTTTTCAAGCTCTCAAGCAAACATACGCTCATTCTCTCACAAGATATTTGATGCTTTGCAGGATGGTCACATAATGCGTCACACCAACCACCCGCACTCTTCCTACGAACTCTTCAAATTCGAGCAGGCCCAAACACGACAGTCATAAACCTGCCTCACAGCATAAACACTTTTCATTTCACACCTCGAATGACCATTCTCTCGACAAACATTTCTTTTGAATCTCATAGCCTGAAACTTAACGTCTCTAGAATTTAGTCTATGGAAAACTCTTATTTTTCTACACTGGCGACGTAGCGCCTTCTGACTCCTTCATTCCACTTTTCTCTTTAAAAATCCATACACACTAATTCACTAATCCCACACTAATCTTAAATAAATCAATTCGGAAGGACCATTACATAGGATGCGCTAAGTTTGTATCGACCTATGATCGCATTCGCAAGAACTAGAGATTTGGTGGCAAAACGTGAAACTTATGAAGAGTTAAGGGTGAGGTTAAAGCATCTTTCAATGTTCTGTGTACACAAATCAAGATGCAAAACAAACATCAAGCTGGAATGGTTCAAAAATTTGAACCATTTCTGAAAGTTTACGTGCAATGTGAAAGATTTGAACTTGGGAAATGGGTCCCTCATCAACTTAACGAAATCAACTCAATGCAAATATCGCTGCATGCAAAAACATCTCACAGAACAAGAAAACATAGATTTTTGAGTCGAACCGCTACAGGCGATGAAAAATGAGATTATTAACATAGTTATTAACGTTGATCATAGTACGGCCCCCACGTACCCGAGAAAATGTAGGACTTCACGGAATATGACCCTGGACTACAATTTGACTTGCGGATATTATATTCTGGACCTAGTTGCGTCGCACGGTAGCACCGAGAGGATACTCGAGCATGAGCGGCGGCAATCTAACGATCATACCGTCTCCGTCCTGGTTAAACCTTGGCAGGCCTCCGAGTACATTCGAAGTTCGCATCATTGAGTTGGTGGTGTAGGTTCGATTGAGTAAACTCCCGATTGGCGCCAGTCTGGCCCTGAGCACCTGTTTCTATAAAGGGTTGTACCAACTCTCGCATTGCCTCCCTGCTTAGCAAAGATAACCATGGAACCAATAAGACAACTACACACACGAGCGGAAACAGCAGCTCTGAGGGGGGACCCATAAGAAATTATAGCAAACAAATTATATGCAAAGAAAATATGTCGGAACAGAAACATTCCAAAACGGTTGGACGAAAAAAAAAAATATGGTGTACAACCAGAGATTTTAACTGCATTCGGGCGCAACAAGAAAACCATGCGCACACATGAGCGATCAAAATAAAAGAAGAACAGAGACTGTTGCAATCTGGAAGAGACGAAAACACAGTAGAAAAAGGCGAAACGGTTGAGAAACCTATGATTGTTGCCATCACCACCGAGGTCGCTGTTGAACGGAACAAACATAAAGAAATCCCTGCACGGCATACGCCGAGCACTTCCGTTATAATGGATCGTATAGAGGAAGAGCGGCTCTACCGTGCACGAACAGCGCAATGCAAGTAAGATCCCTTCGCCGAACGGGAGAGAAAAAATACAAATTTATTATAAATGAAACACAAGCGTTTGGATTTATGTTATTTTATTTAATCGATGGTCCGCCAGCGTGACGGCTTACGCTACAGATACACAATCACCCTCGACTTTCTTACATCAAGCCCTTTTATAAGATTTTCTTATCTCTAATTATGAATATCTTTTATTTTGCTTATTCAGATAATATATTGGCTTGTCGCTCTATGGGATTTTGGGTGGCATTGTTTGTATTTTGGCTGCATTGAATTTTGCATACTCAGAACTTGAGTGTTGGATAATATGTTGGCTTATCGCCAAATGGGATTTTTGATGAGTCATCAGGTTGGGCTGGTGACGTAACTTGCACGAAAAAACTTTAGCAAAGTGGTTAAAAGTTAGATCTGGAGTCCGAAGACCTCCTAACCCAAATAGGTCATTTTAGACACAGGTGGCTAAAGGCAGAGGAAGAACAAGAGGCTAATTCATTCGACAGAGTATTAGTCGTCCCGATTTCTACTGCCACCAAAAGGTTGTCCTGCAGCTCAATCAAAGTGGATCCGGATAAACGGAGAAGAGACGTGAAAAGGACGCCGAACCATAAAATAGCGATTGACGAGGGTTTTTAACGACACTATCCAAAGCTGCCTAGAAGGCAGCTAAAAAGCGGCCCTTAAGTTCAAAGTCGATAAACCTCCACAAGAACCGAAATGAAACAAAGATTAAGCACCGAAAACCCATAGGGCAGGTACTGCTGTTTAAACCCACTGACGGTAAATGCTATGCGGATGTCCTGTGAGAAATCAAGGGAATGGTAAAACCCAAGAAATAAAAGCTGTACGGTTGCCAAACTCGGACGGGGGATATACTTGTTGATTTCGGATTAGATGCAAATAACAAAGACGCTTTACGTGACGCAGTCAAAAGAATCCTTGGAGAGAAGACAATCTCACTCGTGCTTAAGGCGGCACTGGAAATAAGAGATATTGACATTGACATTGACTTGATCCGCCCGAAATAAAAGACGCCCTAAAACGCGACTTTCCCGTAGTAGGCAAGGCGAAAGTCAGGCTGGCGAAACAAACAACAGCGGTCAACGCACGGCCATAATCGACCTCACAGAGAGAAAAGCAGAGCAGCTTTTGAAGCATGGCAAAATTAGAATAGGGTGGGTTATTTGTCGGATACGGCGAAGGGCGCTATCTCTCCAGATACGGTCCTTGGATACGGTCATACCGCACAGGCATGCAATAAAAGTTACCGAAGCTCTTTGTGCTACAATTTCGCCAAGACAGGGCACAAAAAGAAGGTATGCCCAGACGAGTCACAATGTGTTCTTTACCAGGAGTATGACCCGAGACCAGATAAATTGTAACATATTCCAGGCACAGGGAAGTGTCGGGTCTTCCAAGAAGCCCTGAGCAAGGCTAAAGCGCTTCCGCAATGAATCGCATTCTTAAATCAATCTGCAAGGTGACTTATATCTTCTGAGCGAGCAACATCACGCCAGCAGCTCACCAACAAATCCGGTATAGCCGCCATCTGGGTTCTGAACAGTACTCACCTCCAAGTGCAGGATAGCGGGCGAGGAGATGGTTTTGGTTGTGTTCAGTGTTCGAGAACTACTCTCTAGTGTATACCAAACTCCGAAGGAATCGTTGTCGTCCTTTAAAATAAGGCTATTTCGAGTATTTCGAGTAAAATAAGGCTATATTCGAGGGTCATGTGCTCGTTGCAGGTGACTTCAACGCAAGAGAAGTCAATTGACGCATGCAGCAATCAGATGCTCGGAGCAAACGGATCCACGACATGGCAGCACTAATTTGACTCGGCGTACGGAACAAAGGCCACACCCCTACTTTCCGTCAATGGGGTTGCGTTAGAACCATACCTGATGTGATGTTCGCCTCGGAGTGCCTAGCACAATCAATTAAAAATTAGAAAGTTTTTTTGGGATTACTCGGCCAGCGATCACCAGTAAATAGCTGAAGCCGAAGACCACGCGCTTGTTCTTCGATGCTCCGGTGGAACACTGAGAAAGCGAGAATCACAATACGAGGCATATAACTGAAATACTTCTGAAAAACTGAGAACTTTATGGAGTAGACCTAGAGTTTCAAAAACGCAATCGTAAGGAAGATAAAAATAAATCGACATGAATTCAAAAACTCAAATATAGTAAAAATTTTTCCTAAGTTAGTACTCTGATGATCAACTGGAACACTTACTCATAGAAGTCACCTAGACGGACGAGCCCCTAACAGTAAGGAATATAATCAATTGTCTGGCTCTGCACGACATTTTCGTTATTGAAATTTTCACCAAAGGCTTATGATCGAATGAATTCAGCCAAGACGTCGCCACAACGCCAAAACAGCCAAAACGTAATTGTAAAAATCGCAAACCACATCAAATAGACAGAAGGGAAAACGGCGAGTTCAATTCGCAACCCTTAACTCCGCACAGGAAACATCGCCATGATAAAGTGGAAGAAATGATGTAGGAGATATGCAAGGGAGTCCTAGATTACACACGATATTCACCCGACCGTTTGAATAAGTTCTGGAATGACTAATCGCTAATGACTAATTTCCTATAGAACTTGGAGTCTGCCGGAAAAGTCCTTCAAATTTTCAGACGCGAAGACAATTGAAGAAAAAAAAAGAAACACATTATCCGTAATAATAAAAATAAAAAAGACTGATTATTTAGTCAAAATTTAAAGTTAAAGTTAAAAATTCTCTTTATTATTTCCCAAAAACATATTACAAAATTACAAAATCAATAAAAAGAGAACAAAAAAGTGATTAAACTATCTTAAATCTACTTAAAGCTAATGGACACTTAGGGCACTCTACTGCAAAAATTTCACATTTCAAAGGTCTTATCCTACTATTTCGTATGTGATTTTATTTTCAACAATCATTGATATCTATTTTTAAAGAATAGTACAAAAAAAAACTTTAAAATTACATCGTCATTTTAAATCTATTCTTATATTAGCTTAGATGCTAACTTATGTCTACTTAGTTCAGTATGCTGTATGCTAACTTACATATAATTTAAGAACATTCAAGCTGAGTTTATTAATATCTTATGTTAAACTTAACTATAAATCTTTCTCGTTTCATCAAAATTTCAAACTCATATTTTTAATTTTTTATTTTTTTTTAATTTTTAATCTATGTTTGTTTTTCATCTCTGTTTTTATTTTATATTTTGCTTATATAATATATTTTATATTTTATCTATTTTATATTTTATTTTTTTACATTTCATTTTTTATTTTATTAGTGATGATTATTATTAGTTAAATTAGTGATGCATTTAAACTTGCCTTCCCATGAGCCTCATAATTTGTGACCCAGGTTCTGCAAGAGTTCGCTCGATTTTATCAAGGCGATCGATAATAATATTGAGGATTGAGGATTCCCCATGTCGCTCTCATTCTGTTGAACAGAATTTTGCCGAGTGACTGCTGCAAATGAAACACCAGGTTGAACTGGAGTTGCAGCTGGACTTTCAGTCACATTACTGACTTTTGGAATCTGTGTCTTCGGTTTCCACAGTTCGTAATATATGCAGCCTTTAAATGAGGCTGGATGGCCATATTGGTTGCAATTAACGCAGAACGTTTTATCTTTTCCATCTTCCTTTTGAAGACCGCAATTTCCTGGCTCATGATCAGCACAGCATTTCACACAGCGAAATTGCATGTTGCAATTTGCCGAGCTGTGTCCATACCTTTGGCATCTGAAGCACTGCATCGCTTCCCTGTGCCGCAACTTTTCAAAACGCACCACTTGGTGGTTGAAATATTTTATTCTCAGCAGTTCTGTTGCTGAGCTTTCACTCGAAATTTGCACAATATATATGGGCAAAACTCTGTTCATTATCTTTGATCGTCGTGTCGCGAACGGTTTTATGCTTCTGAATTCAACAGACGGCACAATATGTCTTAGATCATTGATCAATTCATTCATATCATAGCCTTCTGAAAGACCTTAAAAGGAAGGTCTGATTTTTCTCCTCTCGGGGAGTGTAAGAAAAATAGGGCGCTTCAGCCTTCTTTAGCACATCGCGAATCGCATGAAAATCAGTAGTGTTTTCTACCCGGATTTGTGTCTTGCTCATATTAATTTTTTTGATTTCAAAAGTATTCACTTTTGCACACTCTTCAATAAGCTTCACCAGATCATTACCGTTCTGGTAAAACGCATTAATTGGTGGAATTTTCTTCGGATATTTATTACATTTTTCACTTGCATTACTTACATTTACATTATTCATAGTGTTGCGCGTTGAACAGGTGCGCGACCTGTTTGCTATTCGCAAATATTGCTAATAGTGAAATAAAACACTCGCGAACTATTTTAAAATTAATTCTTAAAATTTTATTAAGTTTCTTCTACACTTGATGATTAATTTAGTAAAATCACTAATCACTTTAATTAATTAAATTATTTAATTAACACTTATTCAACATAATTAAACACTAATTCACTTATTTAACACTTTTCTTATTCTAACTTATTTTCTGGCGCGCACTGTCGCGTACTCTCGCGTTTTTCATTCACAACTGCTTGTCTCGTCGCTCGCCGTAGTCGCTTATATACCACTACCAACCATCCCCGAACCTTCCATACAGATTGTTCTCGCGTGTACGCGTCGAGTCGCTTGCACCGGGATCTGTTGTACTTGATGCGCGTGACGTGTTTATGCTTGCGAACACGAAAACAATTGATGTGTTGGTAGCAGATAGTCGTAAACATGTTTACGACTTTTTGTTTACGCCGACTACAGTTCGCGTGACCTGAACACGTCACAATAGTAATCTCACTTACTCTTTGTTTAGTTCTTCTGTCGTCTCCATTTGTAACTTCTCGACTTTCCTTCGTCACCATCTTGCGATTGCGCTTCTTGATCACTTCGGTGAAATCGCCATCTTCTTCTATGTCGGTGTCTCCAATTGTTTGTAGAGGAGATCCGCAACAGCGTTCATCAATTGTTTCCCTGGCAACAAGGTGCATTTCAGCATCATCATTGTCTTCGTTTCGACATTCATTCGTTTCCACACGAAGTTCGGCTTCTTTGATTGTTTCATTTGTACAACTCCGAATCATTGCATCGGCAACTGTTTCTTCACGCACATTCGCGGCCATTATTTCCTTCACAAAGTTTTTAAGTTCTTTTAATTCTTCTCGCAGTCTCATTTTCTTTCAACATTCTAACAGATTCGCTATCACGCGTCACCAAATTCGGCACTTGTTTTTTCCGTGACGGCGCCATTGTTCCGACACAACCAAATCACGTATCAAGTTTACTACACACACACACGTATCGCACACCATGCGCGCACAAGTAAAAACACAATGCACGCACAAGTCCAAACACACGTCTGCACGCTTCGGCAGTCAGACTGCGAGTGATTATTTAGTCAAGGTATAAGATCATTTCTCAAGCCTATTCCCGATCTCATCTATATCATACAAACTTCAGAAAATTTATAAATTAAAGTCATTTCAACATAAACTTTAGTGACATCAGTTTCTCAATTAGTATCAACATGTGGCCCATTATGAATCATGTACAGCGGAGTCATTCATATTTATAATATATATCAATATGAATGACTATATTTATATATAATATAAATATGAATGAAAACGATTATAGTTAAATATGTATGAAGTTTCACTATCGATGGTGAAATTAGCATAACGTATACTCTATTGAACAAAACATTTCCTTAAGTATGAATATTTTCCCACCAATTCAATATTAAGAAGAGGACTTTTAATTTAGATTATACAAAATATTGATATTATTGATTAATATTAGAGCTTGTGTAAATATTACATATATATGTTACATATAGAATTTTTTTACGAGCCCTTCTATTCATCAAAAATATTAATTGTTTTTAAAACGTTGATTAAAAGTCCTATTATCAATTGCAATTATTATTATATATAATTGCAATTGATAATAGGACTATATATATTTATGGTAATACAATGAATACAATAGACATACATAAAATAAAAATATATATATATATATACATATATATATATATATATATATATATATATATATATATATATATATATATATATATACATATATATATATATATATATATATATATATATATATATATATATATACATATATATATATATATATATACATATATATATATATATATATACATATATATATATATATATATATATATACATATATATATATATATATATATACATATATATATATATATATATATATATACATATATATATATATATATATACATATATATATATATATACATATATATATATATAAATATATATATATATATATATATATATATATATATATATATATATATATATATATAAATATATATATAGATATATATATATATATATATATATATATATATATATATATATATATATATATATATATATATATAGTGGTGGCCACCTAAATAGAACACTTGCATTTCTATCAATAAAAGGGCATTTTTTCAGTTTTTAATGAAACAACTGATTTTGGACTTATGTATTATTTATTGAAACTATAAAAGCTTATTTAAAATGTGAAATAATGACTGTATTTGTTTGTCAGTAAAAAAATATAAACAGCGTTAGGAATAGATCTCCAGGTGATCTGAATTTGGTCCCACAATTCAGCAGCATTTCTAGGTTTCACCCTGTTTATGTGAGTTTCGACATCATTCCACAGGTTCTCGATCGGATTTAGATCAGGAGACTGGGCGGGCCATTGTAAAACGGGGACATTTTTATCACTAAGGTAACCCTTCACAAGACGAGAAGTGTGCTTAGGATCATTGTCGTGCATAAAACACCATATCAGTGGCATATTTTCATCTGCAAAGGGGATCATGTGGTTCTCAAGAATTCGTTTGTAGACGTGTTGATCCATTTTCGTGTCTATCTTGGTTATTGGTCCCACCCCATGCCAGGAAAAAGCAGCCTACACCATCACATTTCCGCCACCATGTTTAACAGTTTTCTGTGTGTATTTGGGATTGTGTTGTTGGTTAGGTGGACGCCAAACATACCTTTTGCCATCTGATCCGAACCTGCAAAACTTGGATTCATCACTCCACATCACATTTTTCCAGAAACTTATCGGTTTGTTTAGATGTTCCTTTGCAAACGATTTCCTCACTTTTAAGTTCTTGTTTCTTGTTCACAAGTGGTTTTTTTTTAGCGATGAATCCTCTGAGATTTTTTTCTTGCAGACGCCTTCTAATTGTTCTATCTGACACAAAAATATTGCTATCATTCAGAACACTGCTTTTTATCGCTTTTGAGCTCGAAAAGGGGTCGGCGACACTTGCTCTGTATATAATATTGTCCTCTTTTGTTGTTGTTTTTCTTGGCCTTTTAGCTCTCGGAACGTTTTTGGCACTGCCATAGGGATCCTTATGACGTAAAGCATTGTAAACTACCATACGCGAACACTCCAGCTGCTTGGATATTTCCGTAATTGTTGAACCTCTGTCTTTCATGCTGCAGATGATCTCATGCTTTTCTTCGGAGCAATGTGGCCCTCTTCCCATCTTCACAAATATTTTTTTATATTTAACTTTTTTAAAAACTAATGTTAACTGTTCTTCAAATAAATTTGTTATTGGTCAAGAAAATTCACTTCGATGCACTAAAACCAAGCGTGTACTATTTAGGTGACCAGATAAAAACACTTCCTTTTACACTGAAATACGCAATGCAATGTGAAGATGCATTGCGTATTTTTAGAAGATGCTCAAAACTAGTTCTCACATATGTGAGCATGCGATAAGAAATGTAAACATTCGATTCCTCGCTGCATATTTCCAGGAAATTTAAATTGAACAGCCTTCGAGGATAGTGTTCTATTTAGGTGTCCACCACTGTATATATAAATATATAATACAAATGCATTTCTTACATATGTACACACAATTGTAGCACGGAAATTAACTAGAAATAAATAGTTTTTTTTATATATTAAAAATTATGTACATTGAAAAGGTTTTTTCTAAAAAAAAGTTAAACACCAAGTTCGCTTACCTTGAACGTTAGCGAATTTGTACCGTAGCTCGTAAAGTTCACTTCTTCTAAACTTTTAACATATTGTAAAATCACCTTTGAAATACGATCTAATGTAACATCACTTTTGAATGCCATTTTTTCACTTCAATAAGTTTACTTCAATAAGTTCAACAAGTGTGTCAATAAGTTCACTTCACCAAATGAATAATTATTTTACCGACAGCCGAAATATATAAACTTGTATATACTGTTTCTTCCTTTAATCAATTAAGTTGTGTAAAAACCATTCATTAAACGCATCGTTTCATGGTTATCGTCCTTTTTCAATTGCAAAAATCCCTAATGAGGCTCATAAAACCCATTTAAACATACATTAGAATTGCAGTAGCATATAGAGATTTTGAAACCACCCAACTCAATGCATTATATCCAATGCACACAATACATGCGTACTTTACCATTAAACATTTATATTCTTTTATTGTTTAGATCGTTACGCGTAACGAAAACATTTCGGCTAGTCCCGAGGAAACATCGTAAAACTTAATTATATGGTTATTATTTTGTTCATTCATTGTCATCCATTCGGATCCATTCATTCTTTTTCAATTTCCGATATTATGGTAATTCTAAATATTTGCACATTTTTTTCACAACTATCGCCCAAAAAAAGCGACGATCGCTGTACGATCGCTGGCGATAAATTTCTTCCCAACATAATGAAATAAATAATATAGCCTATAAATATTATTAAAATAAATAATGTTTCACCAATTTGTGCTTTTTCTCACTAAAACAATGCATTTCTCATTGAATCCAATAAATAAAATCTAATTAATATATCTATTCCCTAACAGCTATTGACCTGTTCCTTGATCAAGTTTAACGATCAACCCTGTTACGCAATCGCATTGGAAAATCCTTTTACCCTATATTTTCATATGAATTTTGTCAATATAAATACTTAAAATCCAATGAAATAGAAAACACTATAGATCAATAGTGAAGAAGATAATAATGATTTTCGTACGTTATACAAATATTTGACGAATTCATGTCATTTCGCACTTAAACAAGTTAGTTCTCATTGATGCTAAAAATGAGTCACTACAAATAATTCATAGTCCACTGACCTATGTTAAACCAAATAATTCAAAAACAAACAATCTATCAATGCCTTAATAGTCATTGACCTATTCCATAGTCAAGTTTTACGATCAACCCTGTTACGCAATCGCATTGGAAAATCCTTTTACCCTTTGCAAGTTTCCGAAATCCTGAAAAGTAAACATAGCCGGCGCTTAAAACGCCCAACTATACATCATGCACAACGATAAAGTAAACAACCAGACAACTGAATTTTCAGTACCTTAGAATTTATTCATTCTGCCCTTTGCTGCTTACCTCTTTACCGTAACATTGAGTCGCCTCACATACGAATTGAATCATAAAGTTTCAAGTTAGAAATCCTTCGAGTCCGATGCTTTGCCTGCTCGTCTCTATACTGCGATTTAATTGTGTTCTTGATGGGTGAGGTTGTCCACTTGTCGATGCTGGCTGAGGTTTTACAAATAATTTTTTGATGCTCTTAAGCATTCGCACAATACATTGCTCATGGAAGTAGACGTGAAGTATCGGAATTTTCCTCGCCCCTAGAATTTCTTCACTGATCATTTTACTTTTAAAGTATCCTCGTTTCAGAGAACTTAGCTCTTCGTCCAAATATTATATTTGCTATGTTGCCTTGTTTTCATTATCTGGATTCAAACATGAACAAATATAGATGGAAATCTTGCAATAGCGTGTTATTTAGACAAGCAGGGAAGTTTTACCCTTTCGATTAGTTCTATGGACGAATTTTCTAATATATAATGCGGTCTATTGAAGAATATTGTTATTATATATGGTTACTATTACATAGATTATATGGTTATCATATGGATCTATGGTTATTGTCAATGCCGCCTGTTCTTGTTAGTTGCAGGATATAGGAAGTATCTAATTTACTATGTACTAATCTTAAAGGAGGGAATCTTAATAATTACTGTGTACCCTGAAAAAAAATCACGAAATGGTTTTTTTTCGACAATGGGGTTTGAACTACAGATCAAATTTCAAATACTATAAAATTCGACAAGTTAAATGGGCCAACCAACGTAAATTTTAGATGCCATTCAGTTCCTCGCTATCATAAAATAAAAATTGTCAATATTTTAAAGCGTTAATCACAAAATTTTCATTAAAGGAAAATTCAATACTGAATTTATAATACTGCCTACCCCAGCCATAGCGTTCATACAATTTAGTATAAATATAGATATAAATTTTTAATATCTTATAAATTTTCATTTTCGCCATGAGCTCAATCTACAGAAGACTTATCGAAACTCCATTACAAGAATTTCCAACGAATTCACCCAAGTTAAACTAAAACATTGCAAATTGTACTCTTGAAAATATCAAAACCCATATTCCATATAATATATACTCCTTACACTTTTCCACTTCACAAAAAAAAAAACAAAAACAAATCAAATTCTGAATAGAGAAACATAAAATAAACAAATTCTATACATACATTCTATAAATAAATAATTAAAACAAAGAAAAAATAAAATAAATAAATTCCCAATAGAAAATTACCTCATGATATCTTACCATCTAAAATCAAAGTGGAGCCATCTACTCGCGTGAAAATCGCAAAACAGCATGACTCTGTGTCCTTCAATGGCGCCTGCTATAGACGGGCGATGTGAAAAGTTTGAAAGAAATAGCTTTATTTTGTCTTAAACTGAATAAAAAATGCAATACCATACAAACTAACTATAACTTCGAGACTTATGTATGATCCTCGCATGGGACCATAAACTTGCGTGAAATCGCAATACAGCATAACTCTGAGCCTCTCTACGGCTTACAGTTGAATGGCTATGTGTCCAAATTTGTCTGTATTCATAACATGTGGCACTTTCGTATAATTAACAAACATAAATGAATGCAGTGGAACAGTAAAATATGAAGATAGTCGGTGTATAGTATGCAGTTTGCGATTTTTCTATGTAAATAACATTTTCGTTGCAAGTTGCTGGTAAGTTTTCTTTAATAATAATCGTTGTTCTCGTTTATGCTTGTCAGAGGTGAGTTGGATTTCTTGTTTCGTAGTAGATGTGACGTACTTAATATGATTTTGTGTAAAAATCGCGGTTTTCAGTGTTTTAGACCACTTTGGGTACGCGAATATGAAAAAAGGTTGGTGACCACTAAAAAATTTCGCAATTTTTGCTTATTTGCAATCTACTAGTGCTAATTATCTATAAAAATGAAGTCCCAGCTCAATTATCAACAAAATTAAAAATGTGAAAAATTTCGGATCGTTGAAATTCCAACGATGCAAACTTCAGACACCTGTAAAACTACAGTTAGACACAACTATCGCAGACGGACCAGTTGAAGTATGCACATGCATGCCAAATGGCAAGCTCTTCTCCGCTGCCAGAAATAAACTCCTCAGCAGATGCTCAACACAGTTCATCCATGTGGGCGCCGGGTTGCCATCAATTCGCACTGCATGGAATTCCCGTTTGTCGCTATCTCCACGACAGAACCTATACGCCTTCCCCCATGGATCATCAGCATTTTCACTAACAAAGCATTGCCAGTGCCTCTCTTTGGTTAGATCAGGCATTTTGTGGTATTCTTTAACCAATATCTTATAACCCGACTTTAGCTGATTCACCAACTCCGACTTACGACATCTGGCCTTCTGGAATTGCCTTCTAGCCCGCATTACTTCAGCACGTTTGTTAGAGAGTTCCATCGTCGACCAAGCCACTCGTACTTTTGCTGGTTTACGCTTTTGGCGAAGCAACTTGTTGTTCGCTCGCACATAGCACCCATGAATATGTGCTACCATTTCACTGGTGCTGAAAGTACTGAAGTCAGTGTTGGACACTGCTTCAGTGTATTCCTGCACCAGTGCTCCATAACGAAACCTATTGGGCTCGGACCCATGGCTCCAGGACCACCTGGTCCTGACCCATGGTTGGCGAGTAATCACCATCTCATTAGAGGTCATACTGATCTCAATGAGATTGTGGTCACTCGTCCGCCAACCAGGTACCAGTCTCCAGTCAAACTGCAAAGCACTCATGGCTGCACTGTTAGTACATGTAACGTCTATATCACTACAACCCATTGGCCCATCAAACGTAGACAATTCTCATGGTACCTTCAAAATACGCACAAATATTAAGTCTGCTAGCTTTTCCCCACGGCGTATAGCAACCGAGCGAGTCTTCCGTGTGGAAGACTTGCTGTGCCACTTCGAGGAATCAGCATTAGTATCCATTCCAAGGATACAGGGTTTGCCACCAATTAGTGGCAGAGATTGATCCAAGTATTCTAAGTAGGGCTCAATTCTCACGTGCTCACGATAAACACTCTCAATAAACAATTCTCCGAAACTACCCTTAAGCTAAACACAAACGCCGTATTCATCTGTAAGGTCATGCATCAGCATGCTGGCGACATTACTACGGCAGACTTGGCACCAATTGATGTATATATATACATGCCTAACGTCAGGCCCTTCAAAGATCCAAAAAGAACCTACGGTTCCTGCAGTACGCCAGCGAATATATGGTTCTGCACCATATAGGCTCCCAATTCATGCACAACTGCAGCAGTCCTCGCGCAGTTCAGCTGCACAATTCTGTGTACCGTCATACTAATGTCTGGCATTCGACCTCGCGACTAAATCCGCATAAACTGGGCACACCTCTGATCTGATAGAGTGTGTAGAAGGAAGGCGCAATTCCTGCATTGCGGCAGATTACGACAACGCCCGGAGCTGCGTCCCGACTGCGAGCAGCGTCCACAGACAATGTCTTTAGCTCGACAAACAGCAATAACATGATCGAATCCCAGGCACCTAAAACACGCATTGTCGGGATCCCTGTGCCTTACACGAAACGACATACAACGCACAAAGAGTCTCTCAGCACTGAGGAGTGCATTTGCTACCTCCTTAGTGCATTGGAGAATGATAGAAATGAAGTTAACACAACAATGTGTGTAGTTGGAATACCACGCTTGACCATCAACTGCATCAACGGTGTGTGGCGAATCAACAGCTAACATAGAAGGAGTGATCGGAATTCCAGTCTGAAGTCCGATGATCTGTAAGGACTTCGAGGTCGGAGGATCCGGGTCACGCAGCAGTTCATTATATGATTTGGTAGTCACACTAGTGTTACCGAATACGAAATCAGCTATTGGTTTTAAAATGGTCTGTCCAGGAAATAAACCAATTAGAGTACGAGCGCCACGAAGAATAAAGTCTATTGGACTGGTCTTTGTGGTAGAAGAGGAATAGTTTCCTATTCGTTTGCGGTTGCGTCTTTTCTGCGGGTGCGATGTCTTAGCGCGAGGCCTCGAATTCTTTCCCATGGTAATAGAAGTAAAATTATACAAATAAGAAGAAGGTAGATAAAATAGTTATGTGGGGACTGAAGCCTTGACTGTAACGTAGTCTCAATACGCTGGAGAGATAGTGCAATCTGGTTTAAGCAGTTGATTTCTCGGTCACAAATCATGAACTGTTTCGGTTAGTACTAAGTACGGAAAAGTTATTTCTTATGAATTGAAAAGTATTTTTCATTCACCAGCGGTGTCGGAAATCCAGACTTTGCTGTTAAGAAAAATAGGATTGGAGAATGACATTTGATTTCCCGTTGGGGCCTTCGCAGATTGGACGCGACACAATTCTCAACCTTATACTTTTCATTCGAAAGTACTGCCGCCAAGTTTTGCTCATATATTTCAGCAAGCAGCTCATCATTGCTTAAAAAGCAGTCCACATCATAAACAATCACTTGGAATCCAAGCTTGTCATTTACAATAACTTCCAGATCTTTCTTAGCGAAGATTTCGTTATTCGCAGCAGCTTGCCTCTCCTTGACAGACGGTATCCTTATTGCAACTTGTTACGGTTGGGTTGACTTCACCCCTTCCCGAGACCTCTGCGGCACGGTCACCACGCGATACGGACGAGAATGGTAACCCGGAGTTGGAGGAAGAAGCGCCACCACGTTTCAAGCCACGATGCTGGACGGAGTAGGGGAAGCAGAATTGTAGGTAAGGAGCATAGTTGTAAGACTACATTGTCATCAGTAAGTTAGCGTTAAGGTAATAACAGTAGCATTAAGCAATGATCTTCCGACACGCAATACGAACGTGCAAAATACGCATTTGGGACCGAGTGAAATGTCGCAGGGAAAGCTGGACAAGCCAAGTGATCAAAAGTTCAACTAGAGTTTTGACGACCGATCAAGGGATCAGAGATTGACCTCTGGAGATAACTCACGTTAACACGGTAGCACAGGCATTGAAGTTTTAACGAGTGGGGGTTACATACGGGCGCGTGTGGAAACTGAACGGAAGCTGATCACTCCCGTCGGCCGGCACATCACGGCGAGGATATTTTTCGACACTTAAACTGGAACGACGCTACCAAGGCAGGCTTGAGGAGCGGCGGCAACAACAAAACAACACTACGGGCACTTCAATCAGATCATTACCGCCGTCGAAAGTGGCGGAAACGAAGGCCACTAAGAACACCCGGAATAGAAATAGGAATTAAAATAGAAATAGAAATAAATAGGAATAGAAATAAATATAATACTCACCAACTTCCTTCTTGATGGTGGAGTCGTTGTTTACTTTGTTTAGTACACATTGCGAACTGTCATCATTGCGAACTGTCATCATTGCAAACTGTCATCATTCCGAACTGTCATCATTGCGAACTGTCATCATCGCGGCGAATGCGACGCAGATTTGCGGCGAATTTGCATTACAGCGGTGGCAAGCGAAGGAAACGTTAATTTTTGGTTCGAACGAGAGGTGAATGTTCGAGGAGCGGGATCTTGGTTGGTGGTAGCCGTTAAGGAGACATAATATAAGGACGACGGTGAATAGCGGGGGGTCTCTTCTTTTTGGTTTTAGCGATGGGAATGGGACAAGTTGGACGATCCCCATTTTTCAGGGAGTTGACTCCATAGATTCGAACCCCGAGATTCGGCAGTACTTCCCTTTTCACTACTTCAGCCACCTCCTTGGGAGTTACATCAGGCTTTTTAATTTAATTTTTTTAACGTTTTCCGGCTTTGTTCTGTTTTCCTGTTCATGTCCCTTCCTACGCCTTCTTTTCGCTGGCTCGGGCGCCGTCGTCTCACTGGCACTACCATCATCATCTTTCGTTTCCTATTCGATCGTATTCGCAGCCATCTTTTTTTCCTTGTTGCTCGGGCCGTCGGTTCAGCCGCACTATCGCTCATGATCTCCTTCGAGATCATCGTGGTGATACGAATCTCCACGTCCGTCGTATCCCCCAAATCAGACGTCCCCAGGTCCCTAATAGCCTTCTTCCTAGGCTGGGAGCTGATTTCCCCTTCACACTTCTCCCCATATTTACTTTTTAAGGTCACCCCGTGGGCAGCAAAATTTTCTTTCATAGTTCACTTATCTTGAACTTTCCAGCGGGTGTACACGCTTAAAAATTTCAAGAGCAATATCCACTACACATTTATAATTCCGTGCATTTCACAGTTCCTCCGTGCGGCAAGTTTGACTTCAACACGAAACAAAGTAATTAGCTAATTACTTTGTTCTCCTCAAACTTGGACGGTTCCTGTTGCAAAATTTACTGTAACAGGCAATTACTTAATTACCTTATTTTGTCAACTATCCGTTTCTGCACTGCACATCTAACCTTCGATCTGCGATCACTATTCAGGGGCAATCCACTATTGGGTACTTTATCAGGGTCACTAGTAACTGCCAATGCACTTAACTAATGACTATGTCTTGATATTCAACTTCACGGATCACCAAAAATATTCACTTTTTGGAGGACTTGCTTGATATCCTCCCAAAGTGTGGCATGACAATTTATTTCGAGAGTTTCTTTTGCTCTACCTTTCAGCTTACTTTTGATAATATCGCCGAATAGAAGTTGTGATGCTTCGTTAAAAGCTTGAAGTATTAGATTAACCCTTTCAACCAAGTTGATGAAGGTCTGTAAATTTTCGGATTTACCATCGAATTCGGGCAAGCTATTCAAGTATTTCAGGGGGTTTATTTGAATGGCGTTGGTTGCTTCGGCGTGCGTCATTTTGATGCTTATTTTAATTCTCGATCCAAACCACCCTTATAACAAAGGTCGTACACAAATACTCATGAATTTACAAAGTTTTTGAAATATTGTCTATTATAAATAAAAGATATCTATCAATATATAAAAGTTATTAAGCCCCAGAAAGTCAAACACTATTAAAGCAAATTAAAAAGTAAATCAATATTCTGTATTCAAAATATATGTAAATGTAAAATGTTTTTGTTAAAATTTGAAAAATCTAATTTAAGATTATGTTACTTGATATTCGTTTTTTTTCTGCTTCCTTCTTGCCTCAAACTTCATTTTTGTTTTTATAGGAAACTGCCGGGTTTCGATTTGTAGGTCGTATTTTCTTTTGTTATTTTTCCCTTTTTTCACTATTTATATATTTCTTTTATTCAATTTTGTATTTAAAGGACACTGCTTGTTTCCGGGATTTTGGTGCTCCGTCTAGAGGCTGTTTCTTTTTAGAAACAACTTTCTTTGCGTCGGCGATACAAAAAAAAAGAAATGAAATGGATTCTTATCCACGTTTTTATTTTCGCGGACGCGACGTCGATACGCTTTAAAGATTTTAAAAAATCACGTGAACTTTCACTTTGCGTATCCTACCGACTGCCCCATTTATGTTTCTTCGACGGAGAAGATAAATAAAAATCTTGTTTCACTTAATAACACCAACTTTATTTATTATATTCCCGGTACACAATTTCTATTGTATACATGAACCGATATTCAAAAAGGCACCCCAATGCAGCCTCACATTGGGTGATAGGAAACAGAGGCTTGTCCGTACCTTTTGACGCGAAGAACTAACTCTTCTTCTTTAGGAAAATTTCACTACTATTTATATAATTCATCGCCTACTTGGTTTAATTTAATTCAATTCAAAAATATCATTGTCTACTTTGTTTACTTTAGTTCAACTCAAAATATTAATGCCTACTTTGTTTGTATTAATGAAATGTGTGTGATTTGTGTGGGATCGATTTGGGTAAGTGCAACAGTGAGCCCCGAGTTGGTGCAATTAAGGAATAACTTCACTATAGTTAGTCTTTGTAAGTACAAAAGAAACGCACTTTATTCGATTTGATTTATTGCGGATGAATTCCGATTAAGATTACAACACACGGAAAAAATGGCAATGCGGTCCACTCTCAAACAAATCGTTTTTCTCCCTCTCTCTCTGTCTCAAAAGTGCCAGTCGTGCAGTGGCAGACTATGCGTCGCGATTTCGCCGTCAGGGAGCTGGCATCGCCGAAAAGACCGTGGTGCGTCGTTTCTGCGTGGTGCGGCGGGAAGACGGTGGTGCCACAAGTCTATTGCATTACACTTTTTCAACGATATTTTATTCCCACCAGTTCACGCGGCAGTCGAAGCGCGATTTTATTAACACTTCACGATTTTAATATTCGATTGTTTTATTATTATCGGGATCTTTCACTTAATCCGCGAAAGAGATCGTCACATGCACCATTCGATATCGCCATGCTTGGCAATCATATCAAAACACACACATGAAGTCGAAGTGTTTAACGTGGACACCTGCCTTGTACGGCTTAATTCCACGGTCTCCACAGACGGGGTTGAAACAATGTGTCAACCACCACCCCTAGAATCTGAGATAAGTCCTAGTTCTAGGTCCCGATTTATTTAAGCTACCTGGATTCCCGAACACAACTGGTGTGTGCTCATCGCCACTCTCTAGCCTTCGAAACCACAACCACCACGTTTCAGTCAAGGATAGGCTCCTCACCGTGTAGGGGACTGACAGTAACCTGTCATGGGCGTCCCCCTAACCCGTGGTTCAGATAACCTCTGATCAGGTTGCGCTTCTCTACTGTCCGAGAAAAACTGTCAGTTTTTGTTCCATGCACAAGGGACTGATTGCCCTTTCTCACACCTCGGGTACGTGGAGACGGCACTCCCCAAAGACTGAATGGAACAGGCCGAAACCTAAACCATGAGTCCCCCTGCGTTCATCCGGATTCCTATAGCACTAGTCTATAAGGTCCGGGTTAACTCAGTCACAACATATGTACAACGTTTACATCAACAATACTCACATTATCAATTTCACAGCTTTAGCAGGTGTACTAGTCTCGCATAGACATCATCAACATAGTTGATGTTGCAATGCGAGCTTTTCGACCTGCTAACAACATTTTACAAACTCTGACACTCAGCCAGTTACATTCAGTTATCAAGGTCGTCATTTAGTCAGGCAACATATTTCACAAGCACCAATAACATCTTTACCAACAACATTTATCAACTTAATCCTTCCGCCAATTCCCTTCAATTCTTCACTAATCCATTCAACTCCTTACGATTTTTCTTTATCTGAATCTTCTTCCACTTACTTCTCCTGCAACTACGTTCGAACTCTATTTCTTTTTCTTCTTCTTCTACTATTTATTCAACTTCTTACACCTTAAGATTCTTTCTTTAAATCTTCTTCTTCAACTACACTCCTACTTCTACTTCTTCTTTCTCAACTTATTTGTCTTCTTCTACTTCTTCATCTTCAACTTTACATCTTCGTTTTTACATCTTCCTTAGGCAAATCAAAGATTTGCTTCAGACAAACAGACATTTGCACAACAGCCAACATACAGTTCGTCAATTTCGGTCACATCTACCTTCATCCCAGTCAAGAGTCAATTCGTATACCTGCAGAGTCAATATCGTCAGTTACATCATTCAATCAGTACTTCAATCAACTTGTTCAACAGCAGCGGCAGGGCTGCTATAACTTTCCCTCGGTAAGTAAATCCCGTAAGTGACGTCTTCGGTACTAATTGTAGTCAGGTCCTGCCGACTACCACTCCTTCCATCCTTCTTTCCTCCCTTCTCTCCTTCTATACATCATTATACATCGGTATCAGCAGTAAATCCGGACTTTTCACACACATATACTGTCATTTCGTAAGTCTGTCGTCTCCAATTTTTATCAACATTTCAACACAACTAAAGACCAACACCACTAACACCTTCCCTCCCCATTTACACGGGCTTGGGACTTTCATGTGGTAGAACCTAAGTTCTGATCACAAGGCTGGGTTATCAAAACACACACAGTTAGAATTTCACGTTAACCGTCACTTTCACTTTATTCCCATGCGCAGCATCAACATAAAACCACACATTTGTTTATACGCGTAGCGTCACTTTCACTTTTATAATCCTGCACGACAGGATTGTCTTTTTCGTCTGGTTTACACACACGCGAGTGCACACAACAACTCAGCGCAACGTACACAATATGTCCCACACGACCGCTCTGGACGACCGACAGACTGCAAGTTGAGAGATTTCGTCTCAGCACGACAGATGAACGACAGGCGGTTCAATTTTATTGAATTATTATTTTATTTTAAATAGTGATTCATTGGCTGCTTTCCATTTTACTTTTATAAGACTTACTTATCTTATGTAAACACCCTTGCTTGCAATCGTCTCAGCCTAAATAAAATTAAGTAAGCCATCCGCATATCACGTATCTGAAAGAGTAATCTTTCAGTTTTGAACTAAGGAAAAAAAAGAGAAAGATTAGATTAATAAGTCCAATTGTTATTAGTTGTTATTTGAAGTCAATGTTAATTCTTTGGACAACTTCGGTTATATGTTAAAATAATATGGTTTAATGTAATACAGTGATTGTTTTGAAAAACATAAATTCTTTTAACAAAAAACAGTCTTTACTTTTTAATGTTTTTAACATCATCACAAAGTGCAGTTTTTGAGGCCAATGATCTTTCTGATTCGCTTATAATACTGTTTTCATTTTCTTTATTGTATTCAACTTCAATGTCGCTAGATATTATCACTTCCTTCATCAAAGTCAATATCCAGGATTAAATTTAAAATTATATTATTGGATTAACTTCTCCCGGTGACTTTGTCTTGCCCGTTTTGTTCTTTTTTTTTTAAGAAACGAAGAAGCGAGATTCCCTAATTACAGTTAAATACAATTTATGAAATATTACTTGAAATTTTACAAAATATCTTCGAACCGTGTCCATTTCATCACGGCAACAGCAGCCAATTCTGTCTTCTGAGTCTTCAATTCTATCTGACAAGGTGATCGCCACGTCATAATGTTTGCTGTCGTTTAATTTTGGAACAGCGACGCTCATTGATTTATAAAGGTTGGCAAGGATTAAGCTAGTCCTAGTTTGATAATAAAAATAAACGAGAAGTGCAGTGGAAACGAAGATTCAGATAGATATTTATATTTCATTTGAAAATATTTACATGAATTTCCACTAAATGGTGTTCATGAAGGGATTGATAGTTGAAGGTTCCGTAGTCCCTGTTGCATATTTGTGACATAATAGCATTGTCCAGTCTTCTCCTTGTTGTCGCTGCCGAAGATTTTTGCAAATGGACATTTGCTTCACTCGACCTTAGTGTTGAGTTTGATGCGCATCTTCTGCGTCGCAAAATATTCACATATAATGTTGTACACGGCCATTTTATCAATGCCAATTCGATCTGCGATCATTAAGCTGCACTAGAATCACGGTATACATTTTACACTTCGTTCATACTCGTCCTCCACACTTTCTCGGGCAGCTTTGAAGACCTTTTACAATTTAAAATGTTTTGACCCAGCATCTGCATACCTGATTTTCCTAGTCAAACACAAATATTGATGCCGTTCCGCTGTTCAATCGTTCGTTGCATTTCGAGCTGGCACCAAGTCACTACAGACTCTCGAGGTTTACTGACATTTGTCGTGACGTGAAACATATGTACTTCTTGACTTTGAAACTTAGACTTCCAACCAATTGAGACAAAAACATAAGACTAAATTGTTTCCTATACGTTTACGAAAAACCCTGAATTATGTAGTTTTAAATGTTTAAATATCATGCTTATCAGATATCTGGTCCGAATTTAGAAAAAAAAGTCATTAATTTAGCGAACCGTTCTTACGAGTCACAATAATTATGATGTGTTAGCTTAATTTGCGTAGCCTTTTCTAGGGACCCGGCTATTCTTATGCATATCCGGCGTGCATTCTTTCGTATTGATATCATTCCATTTATATATTTGGGATTGAAAAAATGGACACCTGTCCGGTTGTGCTTGTGTTTATAATATAATTTATAATTCGACTTCATTCAGTCGGCACAATTCCTGACCATATTTTGGATTGTGTGGGGGTTTATATTGGCAATGATTTCTTCAATATTGGCTTTTAAATGGTCAAGTGTTTGTAGTTTGTGTGCAGAACATTTCCCCTACACGGCACCCTACGAACACAAAAACCAAAGGCGTCAAATCATAGGTCACCATTTCGACTGGTAATCGAATCATCGAATTCTTGATTCACTTCGGCTATTGTAGCATAGCGCACCATATTGTAGCATAGCGTATGTGTGGCATAGCGCACCATCTTGCTGAAACTGAAGGTATTTCGAATCAATATCATAAAGACATGGTCACAGAAATCCGTTATAATGCAGCGGTAGCTTGTTCCGCTGACCGTGACGGTCTTCAAATATTCTTGTTTTTCGATCCTCAAATGCGATAATTTTGCTTGTTTACGTACCCGCCGAGATGGAAATGCGCCTCATCCGAAAAGATGATTTTTCGTGCGAATCCCTTGTCAATTTCAAGTTGATTGCAGGCCCACAGTGAATCGATATCGAAGCGCATGGTCACAGGTCTTCAATAATGGCTTCAATTGAACTTAATAGGGGCACAAACCAAGATCGTTACGAAGATATGAAATCATATATAATTATATATTATATATGATTTTTTTTAATTGAATAAAACACTTTTCTTTTCTTCGCAACATGCTTAAACTTTAGGTTTAGTTAAATTTAGCTTTAACAAAACTACAAATTCTTTTTGGTTTTTAAAAATTGAATAAAACAGGATCGAATTCTAAACGCAACTGTCAAATTTCAAGATTTCAACCGGTATCCAAACACTTTTCTTTTGTTAAGATTAAATTTGTGAATTTGATCAATCTTAAAATAACATAAAACTATGATATACAATCTCAATCTACTTAAAGCCGATGGCCACTTAGGGTACTGCCTTATATATATCACCATTGGAAGAGTTTCCCGTACTTCATCATATTTATTATTTTTATTGATTCATCATTTATATTTGTATAGTTAAATAAAAATTTAGAAGAAAAAAACCTTTAAACCAGCGTAATTCTAATATCCATTGTTATCTCAGCTTAAATGCTGTCTTATATCTAATTTTTAATTCAGCGTACACCTAATTTATAGCTGCTTCAAAATTGGACTTCGTTATCATTCTATTGGACAGAGTTCTTTTGTCATGTGACTGCTGCAAATCATAGTTATTTTTTCAATTTGAAATTCTTAACCTTCTCGCACTCTTAAACGAATCTCACCAGATCATTACCGTCCTGGTGGATCGCACTTATGGGCTGCACTTCATCAGTTGAGTCTACTTGAATTCCGCTTACTTTTTTCCTCTTCCGGTTAATTTTCTTGATGGCCTGGCTGAAGCTGCCACCATCGTCATCATCCATTTGGTCGACATCATTTGTTTTCTCGTATACTCCGCTGCAGCGTTCTTTGATTGTCTTATCTTCCGTTTCACTCATCTGCATATCCACACCACCAATTGTTTTTTCTACTTCACACGCGACATTTGTTTTTTTCACTTTCTCAAAAAATTGTGTGCCTGCAAAGAATTGTAATAAATTTCTATTTCTTTGAAAATATCAAGTTGTGAAATTCTGATTGAGTTTCAAGTTAAAATTAGTGTAATTGATTTCTTGTTGGTTGACGATGCAATATTTGAAATTTAGATTTAAAATAATGGATTCGATTGCTTTTTGGGCTGCGCAATATCTTCAGATTTGACATGTTAATTTCTAATGTACGATGACGAATCGATATTATCGGCTAATTATCGCCGATAATCGATATTATCGGCGATCACATTTACGGCTGAACAAACACGGGTACGCGTTGGATTGTCAACTAGGAAGCCCGTATCACGCACAATTTTCACAAACTTGTTGATATATCTGGATGTCAGTGCCGCTTAATAAATTTCTGACATTTCCCACTTTTGCTGAAGTGTTAAGCGACTTAGTTTGTTAACTAGAAATAATATATTGAATTTCTGTTAGAGAAGGAATGACATAAGTGTTGCCAGAGTTTATCGGAACACACTGTATTTTCATGAATGTTTAGTATTGGAATGGTATGTTTTTTATTTTTATTAAATAAATAGACAAACTAGTTCTTTTATTAAAATTATCTTTTATTAATTTAAAACAGCACAATGAGACCAGTCTTTACTCAACGTGCTTAAACCGAGAATTGAATATAAAATTAAAACTATCATACGGGACTACTCCATATACTCCTTTGTTTAAAACATTCTTCAAACAACGCCTATGCAAGTCTGCTTAACATGTGCTATTCATCTCCTACATCCATGTAATAAAAAAAAAACAAAACCATAAAATGCAGACACTTTATTACTGTACTTAACAGCACACCTAAGTAAACAAAACCGACCAGATGTGTTGTCAGTAATGAGTCCTCAGTAAGGGTTAAATAAATATAAATAAGAGATTCAATTTTGATGTAGTAAAATATTGAAAGATTCAACACGCCCTCTCAAAATTCAATCCCTTATTTAAAAACAAAAGATAGCACATCTAAATATGTATACATACAAACTAAACGTATAACAAACTAAAATACATTTGTACATAATCAGTTAAAATATAATAATTTAAATAAATGAGTAAAGACAGTTCTCTCTTGTATTATCTAGGATACTATATACATATGATCCAACATTCGTTGCTTAGGATTAGGGAAAACCCAGAAAAACCTAATCAGACCATTCATCTTAATATTAAAATTAACAAAAATCACTTATAATTAATATTATTCCAATCCCATTTCAGTTGTAAATTCCAAAAACTTGGTTGCTGGTAACGGCTTTGTCAATATCTGCTATCTGATTACCTGTAGGAACATATTTTAATTGTATTATATTATTTTCAATTTGTGCTCTTGAGAAATGATATTTAATATCAATATGTTTTGTTCTTTTATGATTAGTGGGGTTATTTGCTATACTGATACAACCGCTGTTGTCTTCATAAATTATATACGTTTTGCTAGGGATCTAATCCATAATGCCTCTCTTACAGCTTCATATAAAGCCATGTATTCTGCTTCAGTAGATGATGCTGCAACTGATGACTGCCTTTTTGTACTCCATGATATTGTATTTGTCTCAAACAATTTAAACAGAAACCCCGTAGTACTCTTTCTATCCGTATGATTACTTCCCCCCCATTTAAAGTCAACATAGCCAACTAAAAATTCTTTTATAATCACTTTGAATATAAGTTAATTTAATATTTATCGTGCCCTTTAAATACTTAAGTATCCGTTTTAAACATTTCCATAGTTCTATGTTGTTATTATTTAAATACCTACTCAAAATGTTAACCGAAGTGCTTAGATCAGGACGTGTGCAAGTTAATAACTTTACTTATTTAACGTTTAAAAAAAATATATTTATTTACCACAGCGATCGGGCATAGGGTTCCCGTCGCGACCAAGAATGAAAAAATGTTACAATTTGCAAATGCTTTTATAGAAATTTTATGTTGATGTTGCAGTTTCCCGGATTGTGAGAATTTCGTCGTTCCCATAAAGTGCATGCGCAGACATTTGCATCGTCAGCGCTTTAGCTTGGGATCGCTCGTTAACTTGCATAGCGTCACATACATTAGATAGCCAATAAGATTCCGACAGGGTGCATCACAATTCTGATCGGAACTTAAGGCTTCATAATTTATTTTAGCTTCTAACGGCGTACTAACTGGATTACAATCTATCATATTAAATTTATTTAAAATTGTTTTTATATAAGCGCTTTGATCCAAGATTATTTTATGGTTTATTCTATTTATTCTAATTCCTAGAAAAAGTTTTGTATCCTTTAAATCTGTCATACAAAATTTATTCATTAAATAATTTTTAAAGCTATTTAAAGTTTCAATATTAGCAGTAGCAATAACAACATCATCCACATACAGTATTACATAAATGTTCTTACATATGTTACCATTATCTAATACATAAATACAGCGATCAGCTGATGAATTTCTTAACCCTTTATCTAGTAAAGCTTTTTCAAATTTTAGAAACCAACACCGTGCAGCTTGTTTTAAACCGTATAAAGCTCCATTTAATTTACACACTTGATTTTCTTTACTTGTAACGTCCTCTGACACTTTCATAAAAACTTCTTCTTTTAAGTTGCCATTTAAAAATGCGGTTTTAACATCCATATGATGTACTAATAATTTGAATTGATTTGCAAACGATAATATAAATCTAAAACTTGAGATTCTAGCTACCGGTGCGAAAGTTTCATCATAATCTATTAAATATTCTTGACTAAAACCTCGGGCTACAAGACGAACTTTATATATTAATGGGTTTCCAAATTCGTCATTTTTAATTGCAAATACCCACTTACAATCGATTATATTTTTATTGTTTGGTTTGTCTACTAAAGACCATGTATTATTAATCAGTAAAGAATCAATCTCATCTTTAATAGCTTGCTCCCATTGAGCCCTATCATCTCTACTTTTAATTTCTTGAATAGACGTGGGAATTTTATATATAATGGATTGTGCGCATGAAAAATAATCATTCTCTTTATAACAAACGTTCGGACGATCTTTGACCCTATCACTTCTCCTTAGCTTAGTAATTTCTTCTTCATGAAACGAAGGTCTTTCTGTATGCTTGTCTGTTTCTACTACAGACTTAGTAGGTTCGCCTCCTACTTTGACATTTTCTCCAACTCCAGAACGGGGTTTAGAACGATGTCCTTCACTTCGGTCGCATAGCGTGTGTCGAGAGCAGAAAGTGTTGTGTTGAACTTCGATTCTTCAGTTGTGATGCCTGCCGCTGCGAAATTCCGCTCAATTATCGCGAACCAGAGCGCCGGTTCGGCGGTTGTAAACGGGGGCAATCGAATGGGCACATAACTTGATTGGTAGCTTGTAGTTCCTTGCAACTCGTAGTTCGGTATATTTTCCGCGGTCCTGATCACGTCGGGGTCACCAGTTATAGGTTGTCGCTATAAAAATGAGAAAATGCACCACAGAATGTTAAATAAGTGTTTTCTTTATTAAAAATTTAAAAATGAACAGAAACCGCTCGGGCCTATGGACGACTCTGATCTCGTGCCTCCTTCGCGTTTGCCTTCCTACTTTATACCCGCCGATGATAGTGCAATTAAGGATTTTGGGATATCCGTGTTTTTCCCAGATTGGTTGCACACGACCCTTCGCTAATCGTTTGCATGTGCTCGGCATTCCTTTATGACGTTGTCGGCGAAAACTCGAATATGTGAAAGGGATTTCCGGCCATAAAGATGTTCAGCGACGTGTGCTATTTGTTGTCTGGTCATTATGCGCTGCGTCGCGTATTTATTGCTGTCTGGGAATTGCCGCCACACGCCCATTATCGCAATACAAATTTACTAATTTTAAATTGAAATGAGCTTCTGCTTTTGCAACAAAATCTTTAAATGTATTAAAAACATCTGACTTATATGTAATTAAATATTTTACACAATAATGTGTGAATTCATCAACGAATAGAACAAAATAATTTTTATTATTTATTGTTGAAGGAATCATAGGACCGCAAACATCCGAATGTACAAGAAATAGTGGTCATTTAATATGAGATTTATTTTTATTATAATTTTTTTATTTTCTATTTTTAAAGGGTAATCTAGCTTGTTTACCACTTATGCAGGCTTCACATAGGTTATCATTTGGAGTAACCTGATTCATTAGTTCTACATCATCTATCATATTTTTTTTTAATTCTAAAAATTTTGATTTTCCTATATGACCCAAACGTTGGTGCCACAGTTCATAGTAACATTTTATGCTACTATTTACCTGAGAGTATATTGTCTTTTTCTAAACTATAAAATCGACCCCAATTAAATTGTTTAAAAACTTACCCTTTATGACAATTTTATTATTTTTACTTATCTCCACGCCTTTGTCATTAAATACGATATAAGACGATAGTATAAGACGTCTTCTAAGGTACCCTGGATACCCGTTATGGTTCTTACGACCATGTTGCCTTTCTTTGTTGCACTCATATAAGCTCCATTTTTTGCGAAGGAAATTTTTATTGGAGTTTGCATTTCAATAAAATTTTCAACGATGTCTTTTCTATTAATAATGTGATCAGACGCTCCTGGGTCCAAAAGAAATGTAATTTTATTATTATTTACATTTCCATCTTCATATTCCCAATTGTTCATCATAAATGCAAAATTTGAAGTATTTTCGCTTGATGGTGATTGTTGAGCAGTTTGTACATTTCGTATAGTCTTATTTCTATTGTTTTTCTTGAATTGCAGACCCTTTTTAAAATAAAAACAGTTTTTCTTTATATGTCCTTTCCTGCAACAATAATGACATGTTATTGTTGATTGTCTACGATGATGGCGCTTGAATGATTTATTTTTATAATAATTTTTACGAAAATTATTTACTGGCCTCTTATATTCTGTATCATTAGCCTGCAATACTTTTACGCTTGTATCACGATCCTCACGTGTTAATTTCACTTCATAATCTAAAAGCTTCGTTTTCACTAGAGCCAACGTTAAGTTTGTTGATAGTGTTTTTATTGCAGTTATAATACCGTCGAAAAGATTTCAGAAGGGTTAAGAGTAACTAAGAAATTTTCTCTGTTTCCTGTATTACTGCTCCTGCTGCAGATAGTTCAGTAGACAAGTCATCGAAGACTGAAAAATGTTTCACCAAAGGTGTATCGTCTTATAATTTTAATTCCATTAGTCTTTTGCGTAGAACTAATTGAGTTGCGAGACTATCACGTTCATAAATTGCATCTAAACTCTTCAAAATTTCCTTCGGAGTATTTTCATCAGTCACAAAATTAAGGAACGAGTCAGATAGGTAACCGACAATAATACTTTTTGCTGTTCGTTCAGCTTTCTTCCATTCAACAGTTGTTTCAGCTGGGGCGTTATCGTCAATTACTTTAATCACATCAAGTTCTGGTAATAAAGCTCTTATTTTTAACTTCCACACACTGAATCTATAACCATCAAATGGTTTAATGTTTCTTTCAGTTTTGAAATTCTGCATTGTTCAATTTTCACAAATTTACTTCACTAAGTAAACACGTAGCGCAGTTATAATTACAGTCACTCACAATTCGAAGTAATTCTTTGAAAGACCGAAACACGAAATAATTTTAATTTATTCAATCCTGCAGAGTAACTTGGGCCCATAACCTATTGGAATGGTATGTTTTTTATTTTTATTAAATAAATAGACAAATTAGTTCTTTTATTAAAATTATCTTTTATTAATTTAAAACAGCACAATGAGACCAGTCTTTACTCAACGAGCTTAAACCGTTGTACTTAACAGCACACCTAAGTAAACAAAACCGACCAGATGTGTTGTCAGTAATGAATCCTCAGGAAGGATTAAATAAATATAAATAAGAGATCCAATTTTGTTGTAGTAAAATATTGAAAGATTCAATATTTAGATAAGAGGTATACCTCGTTCATCAACGATAAGCCCCTTTCTATCAAAAAAAAAATTTTTAAGCAGGAAAGAGTTTTTCGTTTTTCTGAAAGACGACCAGTTGCCTGGCGAAATGGAACTTCGATTGACAACGGGAGATTTGAATTATTAAAGTTTCTTGTACATAATTTTTCTAATTAAGTAAATTTTCTTAGCTTTACAAAAACGACTATTTTAATTGGCGAAATCACCTGGTGTGTGCCCGAATCAGCAGCAATAAAAGAGCAGAATTGATTTGTGAGGTCCAAACAAAGCATTACAGCAGGGGTGTCCAAACTAGATGGGACCCAGGGCCAATAAAAATGACTAAATACATTGATGGGCCGCAAAATATTTATAAAAATAAAATACTGGTAATAATATCGTTATTTATTATCTACTTTTTCATTAATTTGTCTTTTACAATTCTGTCAACATCAACCTCAATACTAGTAGTAGATGGGCGCAGTGCATGTTTAAGTGAAGTATCTGTCAATGAAGACCTGTATTTCGATTTAGTAAGCTTCATTGTTGAATATGCACTCTCACAAAGGTAGGTACTGCCCATCATCGAGCCTATTTTTTGCCCGAAATTCGCCAGTTTCGGGAAACGTTCAGCGAGGAGCTTAAAAAAATCAAGTCCTGTTTCAGTTCTGCCCTTGTAAAACGGGTCTGATTGCAGATCACACAGTTCCAGTTGATAATCAATCTTCACACTCTCAACTGCGATCGTTAATGGATGAGTGAAGAGTGCTATATCACACTCAATTTTTTAAAATCTGCAAAACGCCGTTCAAATTCGACGATTATTTCGTCCATGTATTTGAGGTGCTCCAAAAAATTACATTCTTCAAAATTTTTCATCTCTAAATAATGTTCTTTACAACTTGGAAAAAAAGAAAAATCATTTTGTTGCAGAGACGTTTTGAAAAATTTTAGTTTACTTCTGAATCCATTCACATTTCCGTACATGTTGGCTATATTGTGGTTTTTGCCTTGCAATTTTAAATTTAATTCATTCAAAGTGTTGCGTCATATCAATTAAAAACGCAAGATCAGCCGGAAACTGAGGATCTTGCATTTTATCTTGTAGTTCGGAAGTGTCAGATGATATTTCATTTTTTAGAAATAAAGGTATTTCTTTTCGTAAGGCGAAAAAGCGTTGCAAGCACTGTCCAGCACTTAGCAATCTGATTTCTGAATGCAATAGTAAATCTCCATAGGTTGCATCGATTTCTCTTAAAAAGGCCCTAAATTTTCTATGTGTCAATGCCCTGTTTCTACCTCTAATCAAATTGGTTATCCTTATAACAAGTTTCATAGCATTCATTTGACGCAAAGATTTTCCACACAAGGCTTCTTGATGTATGATACAATGCAACAAAGGGCAATCAATGTCATTTTGTATTAGAAGTCCCGCGAATCCTGTCACTGTCCCGGTCATAGCTTTTGCCCCATCGGTCACAATACAAGAACACTTACGAAATCCTCCATATTCTACTACAGTTTTGTTAACTGCTTCAAATATATCACTGCCTTTAGTTGTTCCATGAAATGGTATTAAATCCAGCATTTCTTCCGTGATTGTAAAATCTTTCGAAATGCAACGTATGAAGATTATTAATTGACTGACATCGGTCTGGTCGGTACTTTCATCCAAACATATTGAATAGTACTCGCAATCTACAAAGCAATCACATAAACTTTTCGAAATATAATTACCCATGTCCTCTATTCGTCGCGCCACCGTTTGATGAGATAATGCATTGAATTTAACAGGTTTAGTACAAAAAATCTAGGGTCTCACAAAGCAACCTCTATTCATAGTATAGTCATATGTTCTGTCAGTCCGTTCATATCGAGCGAAGTTGACGCCGCACAAAATAGTCACACTACGAAACGAAAAAAACTTCCACCCAGTGTGGAAGTAACAGGTTTGTGTAGTTCGAAATGTCACCATGACATAAGGTGTCATGACTTAATAGTGTCGTTATTTTCTACAGTAACAATTGGGGGAAGTTTTGAAAGACTTACATTCTTGTTGGATTATGCTGCTGACGGTTGTTGTTTGTTTCCGGCTGTGGCTATCGTTGTGGTAATTCTTTCTGGTTGCGGCTGATTTGTTGGCTTTTTGTCACGTTGCTAGCTGTACGTGGCGCTTCATGGCTAGCTTGCTTCGCTACCATCTGCTGCAGTAGTGTGGTCATGTTGTTGATTTTGTCCATTAATTCGTCAATTTTTTTCTTCAGTTCGCGATTCTTCAATTTTTTGCGGTTCGCGGTTCTTATGAAAGAAAAATAGACTTCACACAAAGCTCCCGGAAGTCACCTTACAAATATTTATAATCTTTTATATTTTGTAATTTCACTGAAATGATTTACAATAAATAGAATCTTCAGGGTTCTCACTTTATAAGTGTGGTCTTAATAATAATTTGTGTGAGAAAATTTACATTAGGTAGCTAGAAATCCTGGATCCTTGTTTATGTATATGTGAAGGTTGTGTCAAAAATCGGAATTCGTATATGAGCTCTTATATATTGTTATTTAAACTTCTTGTGTTATGTTCTAAACGTAACTCGTCCAGAAGATACCATTCATTGACTCTTCGATTGAAAGAAATGTCATTAACAAGATGTGCTGAAATGAAACGATTTAGCGGTAAATATTGTCATTTGCCGAAAAAAAGATTTCCACCTTTGAAGAAAAATTAACAAACAAAATGATCGTATATAAGCCCGAACGTATTGCGTAGCGAAAGAGAAAATGGCACGAGTTCAACGGGGTCACCACATCGTTAGCGTCGTATTATAGGGTTTCTGATATTCACTTCTGTGAAACTGGTTCCTAAAAATCATAGCGTGGATCCAATCATGTTGGGAGTGGTTGTTCAACCTCTGAACGATACCTTCTTCGCTAAATGGCAGTGGTGCTTTCAACAGGGCTCAGCGCTGGGAATAAAGAGCATGTTCCCGATTCTGTCTTCTCAAAAGAATGGACCTCGATTAGCCAAACTTTAATATCCCCTAGAACAGTGGTCGGCAAACTTATTAGCCAAAGAGCCAAATATCATTACAAAAATTTTAAAAAACATTGGGAGCCAAATCTTCTTGTTTAGTAAACTTTTATTATACTAAATAAGTGCTACACTAAATAAAACTAAATTTCATACTTAATAAATATGTATTAATGCGATCAATGTGCTTGCATCTCCTTGAAAAGTTTGAGTAATTCAG
Organism: Stratiomys singularior; assembly: GCA_954870665.1. Lineage (NCBI taxonomy): Eukaryota > Metazoa > Arthropoda > Insecta > Diptera > Stratiomyidae > Stratiomys > Stratiomys singularior. The sequence continues at coordinate 107,583,445 of OX940877.1, read as the reverse complement.
ATTTTTATGTTGTTGTTTTTAATTTTAGGCATGATATTAAGTTCTTATCAATAAGACGACTTCTCAGTTAACGCTTGAAACTGTTCATGCTTGAAAAATGCACGATTTGTAAAATCTATTAGCTTCCAATCAATAAAGTGATTGGTACAGGGTCGGCAGGAAACTCACTTTTAAAGCCATATTTCCCCGAAAATTTTCGTTTCCAACGTGCAAAGACGAGACCGCAGTATTCATTGAAATATCGCTCGGTAATTGATAAAAAACTTTTGATAAAAGTTTCCTGAATTTTGTCTTTGATCGGACTGATTTTCTCGAGGACTAGAAAAACGGGTTTGAGAAGCATCATTAACAAAACTAGGCCGATTTGTTTGCCTCGACTTCGAACCAAAATGTAAATAACTACCGTTAACTAGCACTGAAAATGCGTCTTCCAAACTCTCTGGTTTATGAGCACAAAGGGTGTGCAACGGATTCTGGACACTTGTCGATGTAAACATTTTTCACGTGCCTTTGCGCAATTTCACTTTTTATTTGTTCCACTTTATATGCACTGTTTGTTTTTATTTTGTTACAAAGAAGATTCAAGTACTTACTTAGATAATAATAAAGTTCAGGAGGAGTTGTGAATCGAGCGCCGAGTATTTTTTCTATTAGTCGGATCTCCGTTTCAGGCTCATCGAACTGTAATTAAAGCGCTTGCCTCTCCGCCGACCACTGTGTTGATGGTAACGCATTTGCAATTTCCGTTGGCATGCCGATTAGCTTTCCGATAATTTGATGTTCGATGAGTTGTAGGTGAGCTGATAGAAAAATTTTTATCAACTCCTGATTAAAACATCCTGGGTAAACATCTTGATGTTGGTCGCCTGTGAAACTAGGAAGACAAGAAATGTATGAACACATTGTTTCAAAATCCATGTTGTCGTTTTCTTCGTCCGTTATTGGCCCCTTTGTAGATTTTTCACTTAGGTTTGGCAGGGCTGACAATAAATTACGTGTGTTGAAGTTGAAAAAGCTCCTTATTTTCACCAAAAAATCTTACAAAATTTACAAATCCCAAAAAACAAAGAGAACAAGAGAATGATTAAACTATCCTAGATCTTATTAAACCTATTATCTCTTAGTGCTCTCTGGTCTAGGCCAATCACATTTTCTAGGGGTGCCCCTCGCAATATTTACATAATATTTAAATTTATTTTCAGTAAAATTAATCTTTACTTTGAAGAAAAAGACAAACAACTTCAAAAGAACTATCGCTAACTTAATTCGACTTAAAGATATCCATGACATAGCTCTAAGGATGTTAAAAAAAAAAAATATATATGCCACTTCAAGGATTTTTTCAGTTCGTTACAAAGACGCTCTATAGGATTTACATCGGGTGAGCATGATGGCCAGTCCAGTGTTATTATTTTGTTTTCCGTGATCCATTTTTTTGAACTTGCTGGAACTTCCATAGCAGAGGCATATTCCATTCTGCATATGGAAGCATTACATCTTTTAGTATGTCATATTGCACTTTATCCACAATGCCATTTATTTTGTGCAGAGGTCCCTCGCCATACCAAACATGCAGCCCCATAGCATCAAATTCACACCGCCGTGCTTCAAAGTTGTCTTAACAAATTTGGAATCAAATTCCTTGTTGGCAGAACGTCTAACATATGTTTTTCCATCTGATCCATGCCTGTTGACTTTTGTTTCATCAGACCAGAGGATATTTTTCTATTGATCAACTGTCCACTTCTCATTCTTTCTTGCAAATTCCAATCGTTTTCTACGCTTCTTAGCAGAGATTAATGGAACCTTACGGGCAGATCTTTTAAACAGTCCAGCTTGACACAATTTGCGCTGAATTGTTCGAGAGCTGAGTTCTACTCCTCAGTAGATGACATATGGGGTCCTTTTTATAATGTAGTTGTCCATACGGGGAGAAGTCTTCTTCGGTCTACACTTCCTTTTGACGTTCCTTATCGTGCCATACTTTTTGATGTGCTACGTACGTCTTCGGTACAGCTCTTCATTTTCTCCATCGCGGCACTGGTATATTTTACGATTTAGAGTAGAATATACTTCCTTAAACTAAAAAATTAAGGTAATTAGAAAAATATTATCAAATCGTGAAATACCTTTAGGTTTTACTATCAAATTACTCTCACTATTCGTAATGTGCTAATTTGTTGTCGCGCACTACATAAACAATTGAATTACTTTCTAACTGCGAAATGCGATTAACGGGATATTTATTTTTGAATTCGTATGCTAAATGCAAAACTCAAGAAAATATATCACAATTGTTAGCTTAGATAATTTGTTTGCGTCACTAATCAAGGAATAGAACGACTTTCGTGTTGTGTGCTTATTAGCTGTCCGCCACTGTACCTGTACCTGTATACCAGAAAAGATAACAATACTACCCCGTTTGATTTGCGCATCAATATTTATGTATACGTGATGAATGGTTATCTAAAATGAGCAAAATTTTATGGGTTATAGAACAATTTGTGTGCTTTTGAAAATGTTTCAAAAACATCAATAAAATATTTCGTCCTGCATTTAACCATATCAACGTAGTTGGTCCCACTGCACCTACGAGGCCATCTTTAATCAAGTGGTCCTGATACCGCACCCATGGGAAAACGAAAAGAGAAGAAAACACTTTTCCTAAGGCATTTCCTGCAGAAGTGTTCCTCGCTCTCCTGATGTTACCGACCCAATATGTCGAGCCCCACGTTTAGCAAGAACTTTCCCTTTACGTAGACCAGTAGTTAAACCCGTTTCATCTTATACATTGTATATGTTTTGGGGCGCGAAACTATCCCGGTCTATAACTTATCCAGGTTGTCAAAGAACAACAACATGTGCTTGGTTGAAACTAATCGCTCTTGATAAACTTGTGGCTTGGGCAGATCTTATCGATAGTTGTGGGTTTCTTTGCATGGATGCACTGAACCAATCCTCACCGGCCATTTGATTTTCATCCCAACACTTTGCACACTTCCAATTATATTTCAATGCGAGCTAATTATGTCGTGGGAAGCGAGCGGAGGGACGAAATGAATAAATCCCAAAAAAAACCACCGGGATTGAAAAATAACAAACAAACTTATAAGATTAAACAGACTTTGGATTCTGTATGTTTAGGTGACGGAAGCACACGAGCAACTGGGCGAGGAGTTCATATTCCGCTGTTTTAATAGTTTTTACTTTGCACACGATGCATCTGGCATCTTATTATTTTTCAGGAATGTTTGCACTGTCTCCTAGACAGTGTAATTTTTCTTTGGTCCTGATGTTACTGAATTTGCTGGTGTTGGAAAGGTTATAAGATATAATCTATTTATTAAAAGAATGAATCAAGAAATGTATCCTTACTCTTTTTATTCATCATAGAAAGACTCTAAGAACGTGCCTACGATCCTTACAGTAAGAGAGCTGTACACAGAATGTATAAAAATTATATTCAGGACCTGATCTTAACTAACTATATTTTAAACAAATATGTGTGGCCTGCAGCTATTGAAAGGGTTTCAATGAATCCTTTGTATTATAAAAAACACATGTTTCATTACTCTTAAAGAAAATTTAAGAGTGGAAGTTGCAACGTAAATTTTATTGCTGTTCTGGTTTGGAATACATGTGAGGAACATCTTTTAGCCAGACATAACTTTCTCCATACATTTAATTTTTGTTTATTATTTGTTAGATAAATATTCAATAGCTGGAATAGAAGTTAGCGGAAATATCCTTTTGTTGAATAAAAAAATAAAGAATGAAACTCAACGTTTTGTCGTCGATTCTTTATTGCAGTCTTCGGGCAACTGAACAAATAATTACAAATCGTAGTTCGTTTTATAGTTTACATTTTTAATACGACAGCAAATTCACTAGACGTACACTGGGCAAAAAAAGTCTGGAAACACTTCCTAACTTTTACGCTTAATGCTCTTCCCGTCTAAAATAGGTTATTTCCCATAATAAAACTAGTCTTATTTTAGAAAACAAACATTAAACTTTTATTTTAACAAAAGACAACAATGATGCATGGCAACGATAGTCAATAACAAACGTAAGAAACAAAAACAAATGCAAAACACATGCAAAAAAAGTCTGGAAACGGTCGTAACTTATAAATATTAAGTACTATAGGAATACATTTTACAGATGTTAGAAGCTTGTGTGACCACCTTTATTCCTTATCATTTCCAATAATCGCTTTTTCATTGATCCCACCAGATTTTGCGTAAATTCAGTTGGAATCCTCTCCCATTCTTCCAGTAAAGCTGTTTTCAGTCCTTCTTTGTTTGTTAGGCTTCTTGCACGTACTCGTCGGTTAAGTTCATCCCATAAATGCTCGATGGGGTTAAGGTCTGGGGACTGAGGAGGTGTCTTCAGCTGCTGGGGTGCATTATATAACAGCCACTCCTTTGTTTTCATAGCTGTGTGCTTCGGGTCATTGTCCTGCTGAAAGACGAATGAACTATCCAAACCCAATTTATTGGCACTTTTTTGCAAATTATTTGTAAGAATATCTATGTAGACGTATTGGTCCATAATGCCATTTATAACATGTAAGGCACCCACTCCCTTTGCACTCATACAGCCCCAGACCATAATACCACCTCCGCCATGTTTGAATGTGGGCCGCAAGTTTTTAATTTCCATTGCCTCATTCGCTTTACGCCAAATTTTTGTCGATCATCTGACCCAAAAATATTAAATCGGCTTTCGTTTGGGAAAATAACAGATTCCCAGAACGATGGAGGTTTTTGTACATACTCTCTTGCAAATTCCAAACGGCGCTTACAATTTATTTTGCTAATGTATGGTTTCTTTCTGGGAACTCGGCCGAAAAAACCATTTTCCCGTAACTTGTTCCTCACAGTTTGGGGGGTAACTGTTACACCATAGTCACGTGACAAGTTCGTAGCAATGGTCGGAGCGCTAGTGCACGGTTTGTCAAGGACAGTTCTTAAAATTTCACGTTTGAGCAACTTATTTATTTTTGGTGGACGCCCACTACGTGGTCTGCTGGATGCACAACCCAACTCATCATATCGTTTTATGATTTTGAAAACTGTACCTGCGTTTTTATTAACGGTCCTCCCTATTTCCCTCACACTTTTGCCTTGGTTTCGAAAGGAAACAATTAACTCGCGTATGGATTTCGGCACTTCCATCATGAAAGCTAATCACAGACTAAAAGCATTTTTATTCATGAGACTCGGTTTCTTACATTTGTCCTTCAAGCCCATAGCATAGCGTAAACACAAACAGCGCTCACACTCCGAACAAACGACCGATCTAACGGTATTTGAAAAATTCTGGAGAATTGCATTGGTGTTCGTAAAAATGTTTATTTTTCTCTATTTTGTCTATCTGTTTACATTGTACTTGTAAACAAAACGAGCAAAAAATTAATATTTTTACTAACACTCATACAATTCTGCAAAATCCGTTAGATTGGTCGATGGTCGGAGTGTTATCGCTGTTTGTTCTTACGCTATGCCCATAGCGAGTATAATTAATTGTTCCTGTTGAAATGCTTTGTACGCTATGTTTACACAAGTGTTTCCAGACTTTTTTTTGCATTAAGGGTACTTGTTTTTTATTTGAAAAATTTCTGTTAACTGTTTTTGATTTGCATTCAATGCTATATCAAGTTGAAATAAAAGTTTGATGTCAGCTGTGTATTATAAGTGTAGTTTCAGTATAGAATGTTAACATATTTCAGACAAGAGGAGCATAATTATTTAAAAGAAAGGGTGTTTCCAGACTTTTTTTGCCCAGTGTAATTCTAAATTTACACCAAAATCAAATATAACGCGATATCGTTTTGCAATCCGCGAATTTAGAAAAGGAATGCGTTTCTGGGAAACGATGAAAGGTACTCGTAATATGAGGCTGGCTGTGGGAAACGTGTTTAGCTTAGATTAGCTTGGGAGGGAAGTAATATGAAGCTGGCTGTGGGAAACATGTTTTAGCTTAGGTTGGGTTGGGAGCGAAGTCATATGAGGCTGGCTATAGGAAATGTGTTAACTTAGATGCAGACGCGTGGGAAATGTCTTTACAATTAATGTATGCTAACGCATACATAACTTCTCCCCCATTTGACGTTGAATTCTCCTGGATTCGATTTGTAATCCTTATCTTCAGTTTCTTTTGATTTTGAAAGTAAAGTATCAATACTAAAATTACTACAAATAATATGGTAGTCAAACTTATGTCTATGACCAAGTTTCTGGTATAATGAAATCTTAGTTCTTCGATTTTCTTTGTATTTTTAATATTTTGTATGACTAAATTATTTAATGTTAATTTTGTTTGAAACCTTATAAATTCTGAATCTGGATAAGCAAACCTTTCATCAATTTTTCCTAAATATTTGACAAATTACATGATACTATATTAAAATCCTAAATTCTAATCTTTATAATCCCTTTTGGTATGGTATTTTTCGAAACAAATCCCAGGATGAAGCGAAGGTTTTGTCTCACATGTTTTGCAAAAATAGCATGTTTCTTTTCTTCCCCCTTTTATTTTTCGGTTGGAACACACAGCACAATCCTTGTGCTTCCCCCCAGGTTGTAAATAAATAAAGTGAGGGGTTCTATCGAGACGTTGTTCTGTATCTGCCGCAACCTCAGTTCTGCGACTTGTTTCGGGTGCCCTAAAGTCTCCAATGAGTGACATGAGCAAAATTTGTCTGTACTTCTTATGACTCATTGCTACTTTTCCATTTCTTACACCCCAGTCTTTATACAACACATATGAATTTATAATAGAGACCTCTAGCCCCCAGAAAAATAGTTTTCTCCACCACTTGAGTGTTTTTCTTACAAAGCAGTACGAAGAAGTATATTGATCGGCCACATCAACACCACCCATGTATTCATTATAATTAACTATAAGGATAGGTTTTTTTACTTCCGTTCGTATTGTTTTATTTGGCGAATCACTTCCTATGTTTCCTCTTTTTGCTTTCGCAAGTCTCCTTTGGATAGTTTGTGAATTGGATGTATAAAAAGTGCTTAGCAGTGTCACTACTCTGGTATCACGCCAAGCTAGTGAAAGGGTATTGCCTTTGCGAAAAGCAATTGTTTTTCCTCTCGGTAACTTGGGGTTTTTTATTTCTTGTGGTAGTCCATTTCGGTTAGGCATAATTGTGCCGGTCAAAAAGCATTTATTTTCAAATAATTCCTTAGCCAAAATTAAGTTAGTATAAAATCGATCTGTAAATATGTGATATCCTGCAGCTTCAGGTATAGACGTGAGTAGATTATTGTATAGATGTAATACAATTCTACTGGTAAATGATAATTCTGGCTTTATGAGCCCATCAGTTGTTATTTTTCCATAATATGAAACAAAAGAATAGATGTAGCTTGTCTGGGAATCAGCTAACACATAAAGGCGTAGTTCCCATTTGGTAGGCTTCTTTGGATTATATGCCAAGAATGAAATTCTACCCTTGAAACCTACAGTCGATTCATCTATTGATAAATATTTGTCAGGTACAAAATGTTGTCTACATTTGGATTCGATATACAAAAGGAAATTGTTCACCTTTTGTGTTCTAGTGATGGGCCCCTGATTCTTTTTTGGTATTGTTTTTAGATGCAATGCCCAAAATATCTGCATAAATCTTCTTCGCGAAAAAATCCTGCCAAAAAATGGAATATTGGAATGGAAAGCTTGACTCCAATAATCTTGCAATTCTGGAACTTCGATGAGACCCATGTTGATTACAACACCCAAAAATGCTTTCATTTCAATTTCATTCACATCTGTCCATGTTTTCCAAATAGAATATGTAGATATATTTTTTGTAGCTAAAATATTAGCAGCATATTTATTTGTTTCGGATACAATTTTCCTTATTAGTTCATCGGTAAAAAATAATTGAAAAAATTGAAGAGGCGTACTACAAAATACTGGAATTTGAGGGCCAGTAACTTTACTGCCTGTTGTAAAATCAATATTTGGATAATAATTATCTTGCTTTGAAACATCCACCCACGAAGAATGGTCTGAAACCGGAATATCACAAACACTTTCATCACTACTAATTCTACGAACTCTGGGCCTTCTTCAAAAAATATCGTCGGAAGAATCCGAGTCTGTTACGGTGGCAGCCAATGGTCCTAGATCAGATTTTCTTCTCCTCGATGGTCCAGGAACTTCAGGAATATTATCTTCATTTTCACACTCGTCTTCGCATTGAAAGGTTTCAAGTACATTGTCCAACTCTCTCATATAGTCCTCATCGTCACTACTCTCAAATTCGTTTTCAATTAGATCTATATTTTCGGTTATTGACCTTTTAAACACCTTTTGCTCTATTTTTTTATGCATGACAGTATGGAGGGTTATTATACTTATATGCAATTATAATCGACCGATCACTACTTTCAAAACGCCTTACTTGTTGCACCATCAATCCGTGTCCGTGCCCCACAGCGAACTGATTCAGTCACATTCGTATCCGCCAGGAAAATTCACACCATACATGACATTACAGGTCTTTGCATGAAAACAAACACGATGACGCACAGAGATAAGTTGTTTACGACGCGAACATATAACGGTGCGATAACAACTAGTTTTATTATGTAGTATCGATAAAATTTTTACATTTGACAGGTATTACACCATGTCGAGTATCACTCGACAGTGGAGCTAGTGGAACAAAATCAGTGTCGAGTGACACTCGACATTGGAGTGGAAAGGGTTAAAATGTATCAGTCAAATTTCTTACATCACAAGTTTGATTAAAGGTGATGTTATGGGCATGTTTGATAACAATAGTTTCTTGATCGATTTGGAATATTTTAGTGTTTACATTTTCGATTAAATTTCACTTTTTCTTAAAAATGATTTATTAATTTAATGCAATGATTTATTAATTTGAGATCGTTAAAGTATTTAACATTTTTATACGTGTACGAGTAAACTGAGTTTCTTTATGACGACAATAGGTTCATTTGTGTGGCTTGGTCGTCCATTGTTCCAAAAAGCCATCTTTGTGCGTTGCGTATTAAATTTAGTTAAAGTCCTCTTTTATGTCTTTTGTCAAGCGGTGTGAAGGTTTTGACTTTGTAAGTCATATGGTCAAGTTCTGTTAAAACAAGGTCTTTGGGTTGTCCATTTAATTGCGCGTCTTTTATTTTAAACTCATTAATTATATTCAAAATTTCCGCTGGGTTGATTACGTGCAAAATTATTCTGGATTTTGTGGAAATTTCTACTTTGTTTAACTGTATTCGTGTGAACCCTGAACTTCCTTTGATTTTATTTACCGTTAACTGTTCGTTAGCTGGGGCCAGTACTTAGAGTATCACTTCCCCAAAAACGTTAACCGACAAGAGGGTTTAGCGAAGTACATCTCCGAGGTGGGGTTATTTTGGTCCCGGAAAGCCTCGTCCCGGAAAGGAGACGGGCGTGGGCGCTACTCCTCTACCCAATCAGAAACCCCGAGCCTTGAGAGGAGCTTGGCTTGCCTCGGAAGCCGGTCACCTACAACTCCTGGTGGATGCTCTGCCACCCCCACGCTCCACCGCTCTAAAAACGAACAAACGCGACACACTTTGCCGCGAGCTGATCTCATTACACACACGTTTCCTCTAACACCATAATATTTAAGACCCTTAATTGCTAAGTATCGTAAAACAAAGGAAACAAGGTACCTCATGCTAGGACTTACTCTAAAACTCTGCGACGGAGGCCCCCGGCCGACTGGTTGATCGTTGCGATTCTGTTTTATGTCAGTGTTTTGTAGCGAATACTGTTGCAACTGGCTCCTTGAATCTCGTCGGCGGTATTTGAACACAATCCTTGTGCCCCTTCAGCTTGGAGCTCGAAGTCCTTGGTAATGTGTATAATTAAAGAACGCCTCTCGATTCAAAGTCTACCTGAACGCCAGGGAAAAAGAGAGCCTCTTTCCAGCTCGACGGGCTTTTATCACTTTTCATCCAACGGTTGCCCGCTAAGGTGATCGCCCGCGAGAGGGACATTATCTGGTTCCGTAGCCCGCACGTAGTAAAGCCACAAACCATTTCCAAAGTTTTTTTGTCGTGGTGATGTGCTTGCGGCGGCAATCGATGCGGTACTAGTAAAAATTGTCATGTGCCGTACTTCCTTCATTATCCTATGCGATGGGTCGAACGCATTATTTGAAGACATCACAACTTGATAGAGGGCTTCGCTCCACCGGCTAATTTTCTCGTCTCTGTTGCTGTTTGTGATGTCTTTCGCCATGAGATTCTGCTCCAATTCTAGAATCCTTGCTTCCATCGTTGATGTTTCTCTTCCTTCCTTGTATAGTACGTACCACTTCTCCCTTCTATTTTTCATATACTTATTTCACTTAAATTGCTTTATTTTAATGATACATCTATTGTATTACACTTTTTGTTAGTAAGAAAAACAAGATATCCGGCAGCCTCACCGGAGATTTACCTTACTTGCGCTGGTCTTGCTTAAATTTTGATTTAAAGTGATAGTTTATTTTTAATCACATTTTATTTTTTGCTGGTTAAAACCGATTCGCGATTTCACTCTGCTGATATATTTTCGTATCGACCGATCAGTAAGACGATTTTAATTCCCAATACTTTTAGTTTTACCGCCTGCACCAATTATGTCGTGGGAAGAGAGCGGAGGGAAAAAATAAATAAATCCGCAAAAACCACCGGGATTGAAAAATGACAAACCAGTCAAATGATTGAAACAATTTTATTAATCGGTTTATAAGTTTCAACAGATTTTGGATTCCGTTTATTAAAGTGACGGAAGTATACGAGCAACTGGGCGAGAAGTTCATATTCCGCGGGGTTCATAGTTTTTACTTTGCTGACGATGCATCTGGCGTCTTATTATTTTTCAGGAATGTTTGCACTGTCTCCCAGACTGTGTCTTTTTTCTTTGGTTCTATGGCACCAAAGAATAGATGCAGATTGCTGGAATAGATGCATTCCAGAATACTATTGCTGGAATAGATGCAGACGCGTGGGAAATGTCTGTACAATTATTGTGTGCTGACGCATACATACTAGCTCGTAGGCTAACTTTTTCACCTCTCTTGGAGAAAGCCAAGAATATATGTCGGCGCAACAAATTATAAAATTGGACAGTATTTTTTCTTGCTCGTGTGTAAATACTGTGTTGTGCGCACTATAACCCACACAAGGTGCAGTTGCTCCTACTTCTAGATAACTTGCTTCACGTTTTCTTCTGTACCGCATCAATGATACATAATTAAACATTCTGCTTGGCAGCTGCAAACCGGTCATGAGATCATAAAATACGTTGCAATACTGCGAAATATCATTTTGAGAACTTGTTGTTTTTTTTTCACGCTTTCTCGGAATCTGAAAATAGAAAACTCAGCTGTGTTTGCCGAAAATGAATAGCTTGGGATCAGTTATAATGTTTTATTTGACCCTAATTGTATCATTTTGTACCTCAACTGTAATTAAATTGTTGCAATCCGATCTTCCATTTCAGATATATTCTACCATAACTTAAAAAAAAACCAAGAAAAACAGAGAAAGAACAAAAACAGATTCGTGTTGAAAAACACTTAAATTCACGATTCAACACTTATATCTGCTTGGTTTGATATACGTAACCTTGCATATAAAAACGGTTTTGGATAAATTCACTATTGAATGAAATTTAAAAGTTTTAGTTTTGTACACAACAATCGATTAATCAGTCGCACCCACGTGTGCTCCGTTTCAAGTCAAAACAAACACTGCAGACAGATTTCATGGAAGATGATACATATTTTTCTCTCACATTCCATATGCTGCCAAGTGTAGATTTCGAATCGTGTGGATGAGCGTTATTGTTAGAACCGTACCCTGTTACACCCTCCCCGGTCTACTCTATATGTTATCTTAAAAATATTTTCAATTTTTTAAAGGCTTGTCAAGTGGCAACTAGGCATAATAAAAATATTATGAAGTACATGTCACGTCAAACAGAAAAACAATTAATTCGAATATAAATGAAATCAAGAATCTGATATTATTTTCGCTGTCCGCTTCCCGTGAAATGTCCCATGTACAAAACGTCTATGCATTCCGTTGCCATCATTGAAACTGGCAGACGCCAAAACGAAAATTTGGTACCTGACAGAATCGAACTATCGCAATTGCAAGATGCCCAAACAACTGTCAAACTACCCAACCACGTCCCTTATACATCAAGTTTAGCTGTTGTCTCAAAATTCTTGCAATATTTCCGTGCACGTAGTTTTTCGATGAAGGCAAGGGTCCAACAAAAATATCGTTGAAAATCGATCATTTGGTCTTCGAAAACCGAACAACATTCGAAATTTTAATTTGTTACGTTGGACGAATGGGATTAAGAAAAAGAAAACGATTAATCGAAATTTCAAAAATTAACATTTGATTTAACCGTGAAAAGTATTCAATTGGCAATATTTCTGTGATATTTATAAATGGAAGAAACACGATTTTTACTGAAAACATTTAATTCATATTAATCTGCTTAATACAATTAATAATGATTCCAATTATTGAAAATTATTTGACGTTTATTATTGCCTTCCATTTTTAATTATTTTATCGAAAATTTTAATGAATAACTACCAATAAATATTATTTGGCGAAAATTTTGAATCTTCCTTTTTTACGTGGAGGCTGCAACCGTTCAACAGTTTGTTTGTATTAAGCTTACTTTGTTAAAACTCTTTTCTAGGAAATATATTTAAAATTAAACATTAGTTAATGAAAATTGTTAAAATGCATATCTGGTATATGTTCATCATTTGATTCTGACGAAAGAGGAGTTTGCCAATTTAGAAAACTTGAAAAAAAAAATATTTTAGTTTACTAAATCTTTATATACCCAAATTCAAAGGTTAATAATGTAGACAATTGCAATTAAGAGTGTATGTAAGTGGTGTCAGAGTAGAAAGTAAATAGACATAATTAATTAAGTCCAGATGCAATGAATGTTGTTAGAATTTTACACGAGAGGGGAAAAAATATATAAAGTTGCCAGGCAAGCTAAGTTCAAATTTAATAACTTTAGTTCAAATTGCGTGTACAGCAAAAATAAGTAAAAAAATTCCAAATTTTAACATATACAAATATAAAATTATTATTTTTCTCTTTAAGACTGTCATTCGTGGTTTTGAGACCATCAATTTTCATTCAAATATACTTAGTAACAGGAAAGATGCATTTAAAAATATTGAAATATTACTATTATTACAAAACTATTACTTAATCATAAAAATGAAACAGTTAAACAAATAAAAACGTACGTAAGCATACATAAGACGTCATAAAATCAATATTTAATATATTGATCATAATAAAATAATTATAAATATGTAACAGTATTATCAGAATTGAATCTTTGAATTATGAATTCATTTGTGTTAAAAACACATAGAAATTGTTCTATGATTTTGTTCAAAACAAAAAAACATTACGATTATTTGTCGATATTTTACAGGTTTTTTTTTGTAATAAGTTAAGAAAAAATCATTCGAATTTGTTTTTAGAAAATTTAAAAAAATAATCATTTTACAAAATATATTCGGTTTATTAAAGGCTTTTAACTAAATTTGACGTGTTTCTTTGATAGTTAAAAAATATTTTTAGATTCAATTTGGCGCCAACTTAATAGGAACTCAAAATGACTGACCTGCTGACCGGAAAAACCGAGAATTTGTTCGAATTATTTCGAAATTATCCGTCATCGGAAATATCCAGGGAAGAATGCAACTTAACAGCCATTCCATATCAGAAGAGCCTTTCATAATTTTTATATAGAAAGTCCAGGGTGTTTTTAGAACAGACGTATAGAACTTTAAGTTGGCAACACTTTTTATTGTTACATGCGATGTGACAGCTGTCATGCGCTTTATAGTCAGTTTGATTACCCATTCTATCATAAATTGCCTAACGCTTGAGCAATGTCTACAAATTGCGCAGATGTATTTCAGGAAAACACTTCTGTTCGAGAAACTCAGCTAGCATTCCGTCAATATTAATGCCGACATACATTCAATTAACCATGGATCATTTTGCGCACTACGTTTGTTCTCCCTGATAATACGCACCCGTTCAGACATCGTACGGTGCGTAACGATACCAGCTATCGTACTATCGATGAAGGCCCAAATGAGTCAATTCGACATCGCGGTCAAAAGTTAAACCTGAGCCCATTAACATTATGGAAGATTCAACGGAGGGATCGTAGTTTGCGGACTAACAAAATCCAACTCGTGCAAGAATTGAATCCAAATAACCCCCGGGCTCGGCGTTCGGTTTCTGGATCCAAGCACAAATTATCGCAGATAATAATAAAACTTTGTTTTTTGATAAGGCTCATTTTTGATTGAATGGCTACATAAATAAACAAATTGGAGCGATGAACAACCACAGGCGGTTGTTGAAACATCGTTGGACAACCGTGTAGAAATATCAAAAAGTCTAAAATTTTACAATACAATTACTTCTCAATTTTCAAATATATCCATTGTTAATTCATGGCTCCTTTTCAATCAAAATCACATGAAATAATTTATAGAGATTCAAGCGTCAATAGTTACTAGAATGGCAATGATGGGCTAACAAATCGAAAAGCGGGGTAGATCCATTTGATGTTCAGTAAAAAATATCACCGTAAAAAATACAAAACCTGGGTTAAATTGAATGTTATAAGGCACTACCAAAAAAAAAAATCCAGTAGCCTCCAAGATGACAATTTGTAAATATGCTCCAATGGTGACACTCAAGGAAGATGAAATACGGCTACGAAACATTGGTCTCAACTGAGATTAAGCCAGCGTGAAGACATAGTCGTGAATATGGAAGCATCCATTTGCAAATCAGCAATAAAGGAGATAATGAAAACAATAATGGGAATCAAATAGTCGGTGACGATTCCAGTGGCAGTCATAGCCCTTGCATTAGAGCTAATTCGAATACGGACAAATGAAACACAGTTGCCATTATGATCAGAAATAAATGCGGGGAAGCGGTTATCCAAAAACCAAACAATGAAAACTTTTTCAGACTTCGCCGAAATCCTCTGAATAATTCGAGTCAGTATCTCCAAATATTTCGTGTTAGCGAGCCCTATTACCAAACCAGCACCTTCCTCTAAATACGGCAAACAGGAAAGGCGTACTGGAAGGCTAGATAACTGACTACGAAAGTGTCACCGATAAATTAAAGAGGAGGCAAAGCATTATGATTAAATACAAATAATCGAATAAAGTAGCAAAAGTCAACTAAAAATCATCTTGGGATCTACCAAGAGCAAACGACAAGCAAACCCGAAATCAGGTTTAAACCGCCCCGACTGTCAGCCAGTTGACATAGCAGCATTCTTCCAGAGAGGAGAACATTTAAGCGAAGACGAAAGGAGTGAAGAATAACTTTAGATCAGTAGTAGTGGAGTATAAAACTACGCGTTTTTAAGTTCGTGGAGTGAAGGGGAAGGCCATGTTTAGTAACTCAATATCAGTGTAAGCAGCAAGTTTTATCTTAATCGGGTCAGTGATCTTTCTATTATCGTCGATCAAACATCTCAATCTGGAGGTGAGTGTGAATTATTTAGAGAATAAATTATGTAGATTCGTACTGGATGAGATGGCGTCCGTTTATGTGGACTCTTGTGCGAGGAGAACCAAGGGTTACAAGTAGAACAATCCCTTTAAACAACACAGGGGCTCACTTTAAGACGACTCATGGCCTTAAGGGTCGATTGAAGTAAATAGATTCAAAAGTCGATTAATTAATATTGGATGATGCTAGACTAAAGAAAATGTAGAAATGGTTAGAGTATCGGGTACGATAGTTTTCAAAATTCTTCACGATTATCTTGCCATCACAAAGGTCAGCGTCAGATTGTGCCGAGAATGCAAACGTCGCCTCAGAAACAAAATAACGTTGCGTTTTCTCGCGCCTTTGCGGACCTCTGTCTTTGAGACAATGATGGACTACTGATTCCAATTGATAGTAACGAAACATGGTTTTATGAACCTGCGTCCAAACAGGGCTCTATGCAGTAGTGCATAAAGAGTATATCACCACCCAAGAAGTTTCGACGTCATATTCGGCTGGTAAAATCTTGGCGGCAGTCATTTGGGACTCAGAATGGATCCTGTTTACAGATTCAAAAGATAAAGGCGTCCCATAATCGGGAGATGCTTCGCTTTAATCATAGAAAGGTTGAAAGATTGTAATAAAAACAATATAATAAACAAATACCATGGGATAAACTCACAAAGTGCCTTCTTGCGATGGCTGCCCTGCAGAACGTTCGCTTCGATATTTTGGATCGCCCAACGTACTGTTCTGGCTTCCAGTGATTATTGTATGTTCCCAAAGTTTGAAATAGGACTTAGTGGGAAGAAGTTTTCAAGCGGAGAAAGAAGCAGTCTCAGCTTATTTTTCGGACAGAGATAAACTATTTTTTAAGGAAGGTATACATAAGCTGATTGAAAGGTCTCTTAAATCTATATGAGTAGTAGGAGAATATATTACAAAAGAAAAATAATTCTGTAATTTTATGTTCCCCGTGTAGGTCATCAAATCACAATGAAGGATGTAACACCAATATGAGAGGCAAGAGATGCAATTGAAATTCGCTATTTTAAGAGAAAAAACAATTCTGATGAACTATGACGCAGATAATTGCAAATTCTGGCTCTTTATGTAAAAAAGGTAAATAGTTTCCGCAAATGTAATAGCAGGAATTTCAATAAACCAATTTTCGATTGGTCTCTTGAGAAACCACCCCTCAATGTCTTTAAGTGCTTAGTATATACAGCCTTGGACATAAAAATAGCACAAATTCGTAAGAAGATTAAACACACAAATTTTTAAAAAATAATGACAAATATTTCAACTTTAATGAACGCTACTGTTTACCACGTGCATGCAGTAGAGTTTAAGAATAAATTTTACCGTTATCATTCAGAATTTTTTATACGCGTTACTTTTAGTAAGTTTCGAGATTATGTTGCGTGAACATTGAAACAGCATAAATTGCATTAGACGGTATATTTGTTCGCGAATTAGTTTAGCGTTGCAACTGGTGTGTTCTCTTTTTAAGTGAGTTTAGTTCAGGGTCAAAATGGGTAGAAGAATGCATTGTTTAGTGGAGAAAAATAATGTATGAAATGAACAATAGTGATAAAACGCCTGCTGAGATAGCCGAAATAATGAAATTTTCCAGTAAATTGGTCTACAATGCGATTCGTTTAGCAAACAAAAATTAAAGGAAAGTAAAAAAACGAGAACCAAAACCGCGGAAAACTTAAGGGTCTATAGATACATATAGATATAGATACATAGTTCGAAAGTGAAAAAACTACCTTTTAAGCCATCAAAACAGATTATGCGTGAAATAAATGAAGAATGTGACATAAATGTATCGGATAGATTCGTGAGAAAGCGATTAAACGAAACTGAACTCTTTGGACGCATAAGTAGTAAAAACCTCTTTTGTCAAAAAAAGAACATTATAAAGCGTTTGAGCTTTGCTAAACATCACAATAATAAGGATTCCCAATTTTGTAAAAACGTACTTTGGAGTGATCAAAGTAAACAGAATTGGACCATATAGTAAAGCAACTGTCCATCGTCCAAAAGGACAAGCATTGAATCCCAAACACGCACAGAAGACTATAAAGCACGGCGAGGGTAATATAATGGTGTGGGGAGCATTCTCATGGCATGGAGTAGGACCTCTTGTCAAAATAAACGGAAACATGGATAAATTTCAGTATCTGGATATTTTGACAAATACGATGGGTCCAAATGCGTTTATTTTATGCCAGTAAAATAGAAATGTATGCATGATAATGATTCTAAAAATTCAGTTCGCATAATAAAAGATTGGTTTTCAAGGGAAAAAAATAGCGTTTTACATTGGCCAGCTCAGAGTCCTGGCCTTAATCCAATAGAAAATATATGGAACGGTGTTAAGATCAGGATTTGTCCGAAAAAATTTTTAAAAACTCTAATGAACTCTGGAATGGTGTAAAGGAAGCTTGGTATTATATTCCACAGGATCAATGTCAGAAGCTTGTCGAGAGTATGAGGCGTAGATGTCAGGCGGTAATCAAAAATTCTGGCTACATTAATAAATACTAAAATGGGTATAAAAAACTAAAAATTGATTGTTAATATTATAACGAATTCTCAATTTAATTTCAGGAAATATTTTAACGTGTCGAACACCTTTTTGAAGTTGGTATCATTTCTCAGTTCTTATATTATTTCTATGAATTATTTTGAGCAGTTTCGATATGAGTTTGATTTGTTAATAATCACGTTATTAAATGAAAGAAGGAATATTCTCGTTTTTATTGTTTTACTAAATCAAATTTCAAATTTAATTTTTTGATCGTGTTTGTGCTATTTGCATGTCCATGGTTGTAAGCAGAATTTCCAGGTTAAGTGAAACCATCGCTGAACAAGCAAAACTAAAATGAAGTTCTTTCTTTTATTTTTCAGGAATATTTTCAGAAACTAATTTCGAACCTTACCACTAAAGTTCAAGGGCCATAAATGTTGACGTTTTTTGCTTTGTCATTTTTTTTTTTGCCATTTCTTTTGTTATTAAATTCTATAAAATGAACAAATCTGAAAAGAAAAAACATTAAGAACATGGCTCTAATTTCTCAATCATTGCTCGCCATAAAAACTTCCCCGAAGATTTTAAATTTAAAAAAAATTAAATCTGCTAAAACTCCATTCAGTTTACTCTACACTGCACTTAGAAATCAATTAAAATTAGCATCAAGCAATCCAAAATTTTGCTTTACTAGGAAATCATTCTATCATTGAATAAATCATGAATTTTGATGTCACTTTAAATTTAACGCTATTGTAATTATTACACATGTGATATTTACCACAAATTAGAAAAATTTCTTGTTTATATGTAAAAACTCAAAAGTTGTATGACATTTTTCTCTAATTTGCTCTCTGGATTAATAACTTTTAATGTTTAATTTCGGAAGTGATTGGGGTATAAAGTAAAAAAGTTGACCTGTACAGTGAAAATTCAGCATCGATTTTTCACAAATAGTTTTATGCGAAGCAGGAAACTTAGTTGTGTACAGCATAATTACACTGATATTATATCTCACTGAAAAGGTAAAATCTTTATTGTCATACGAATTTGCGTAAATTCCTAAACAATGAATTCTTCTATTTATTTCAGTTAATTGCTGAGTGGTAAGCGAGGGTAGATATTTATTATATACTTGTAAATGAAAACTAAGTAACTCAGGTAAGTTTTAATTCCTTTTTTTTTTTTGAAATCATGTCTTGCTAAAACTTTCGGCTTAAACCTAATGAGTAATGAGTAGCCAACATTCGTCCACCTGAGTAGTAGATGAAACTCCACTAAACTCTTTGATAATTTCGCTTAAAAGGATCCAAATAATATTTCGACATTTTCAGTGAGATCCGCTGGTCTTCCATCGTACGAAATCGCGAAACCATCAGGCTGACTGCTTCCTTATGTGTATCCTGATGCTTACTAATGCCTACCATCTATCCAACTTCGCGCTCTTAAGTTGGCTGATCAGCTAGAATATCTGGGACTTTATCGACGATTCTCTTAGTAATTATGTCTGTTGGGTAGTTGAAATAGATGTTCGCCAGGATGTAACTTCGTTCCAATGCTGTCTTATTTGCTTCTTTGTGTTTTTCAATCGAAAGGACATTACAGTATACATGACGCTGCATGCAAGTTGGCTAGAAACGTCAAATTTGTAGATATTTCCCAGGTGTAGCAAATCCGCGTACATAAATTTGAAAACTACTAGTATTAAATACAATATTGATTATGTATAATTTACACATGCTGCCAAGAAAAAATGTGATTTAAGGATTTTTTTGGAATATTTGTCGCTAGGTTTCGTATCTGAATAATGGTCGCGACATAAGTTTTCCCAAGGAATTGTCAGTCGATTGCAATGTCAGCTTTTTGTTTGTTTTCCTGTCAGGTCTGAAATACGTCGTTGTAAGTCGCCTCCGTATTATTTTGTTGTAGTACCTAATGTGCTCGCAAAGTCTTGTTCTTATTATACGTCTAGATTGATCGATATAGCTATCCACTTCTTTTATTTTTGTGCCTGATGTTTATCCAAAATTGCTCCTTGTTTTGAAGGATGTGTTGATGTTGTATTTCTTGAATAACTTCGATATTTTTATGTTGATTACCCCGTGCATGTTAATGTTGTCCACACTTTCTTGTGGCTTTGTGCTGTTCTGTGCTTCTTGCGCGTTTTGAAGTTCCCCACCAGGTCTTTTTTGTATCCATTGTTTTTCCATTAAAATCGTGTATATTCTGTTTATATCGACTTATTGCTGCTGGGAGACGGTTGAACGAGTTGTGTATTATTGTGTATATGATTGTGGATTATCTATTGATCTATATTTATATTTACCGAGCATATATATTCAAATTTTAGAAATTGAAATTTCAAGAGAAGAATTGTAACCACCCTTGTCCTTACTTGCTACATTGGTCCTGTCCTTACTTGGTCACATTAAAAACCACACCTTAATACATATATACAAATGCAAGAGTATACAAAAGACAGATCTACTGATCTTGGAATTTCCAAAAACAAAATACTAAAAAAATTAAATTAACAGACCATTAAAAAAGTACCAAAAGCAAGGGAGAACGCAAACGTTTTCCATACAATATAGATCGACACCACGTGTTTTCGCCACTGTACCCTATCTGTAAACAGGGTTAACAAGTATTAGGCAGACGCTAAAAATAACCTTTTCCCAATTATATTGGGTATGGGAATAAGTCTCCGCTGTTTTTTTGACAAAGTTTTTAGTTTATTTCAACATTAAAGAATACAGTCACGTCATTCAAAATATGCACCATTTGAAGCTATGACCTTCTCCCATCTTTCTGGTAGTCGACGGATTCCTTGGCAGTAAAACTCCCCATTCTCCGATCCAGTCACCGAGCCATTTTTTGATGCCTTCATAACAAGTAAATCGTTCTCCAGTGAGGGCCGGTTGCATGGAGTGCAACAAATGGAAAATCGATAGAGCAATGTCTGGAGAATATGGCGGGTGGGGCAAGATTTTCCAATTCACTTATTCCAAATGTTTTTTGACCGGCTCGGCTACGTGTGACGTTGCATTGTCATGCAGCAAAAACAGCTTGTCATATCTGTCGTTCCATTCTGGCCGTTTTTCCTTCAGACTCGATTCAGACGGACGAGTTGCCGTCCGTACACATCCCCAATGATTGTTTCAGATGGTTTCAGGAGTTCGTAATAGACGACACCACTGTGGTTCCATCAGCTGCCTAACATGACTTTGGAACCCTGAATATTCCGTTTTGGCGTCGATGGACCTGGATCACATGGCTTTATCCAATATTTTGGTCTCTTAGGATTGTCGTGGTACATCCATTTCTCACCCCCTGTCACAATTCGATGCATGGAACCCTTTCATTTTTGTCGTTGGAGAAGCATTTCGCACGTCACCAAACGCCTTTCAATGTCCCCCTCTTTCTCAGTTGGTGCGGTTTCCCAGTCCCTGCTATTTGGATCATTTCATGCAAGCGCCTACCGACGATAGATCTGTCAACATTTAACTCCTGCGACAATTCTTCTAGGCTTCGACTGGAATCTTTATCCAACAATTACCGTAGTATAGAATCTTCAAACTTTTTCACTGCCCCTTCACGATCATTATCAGTCACGTTCAAAGCACCATTTTTAAAATGCCGAAATCACTCTCTGCAAGTCTTCTCAGATGGAGCATGATCACCGTAAACATCGAGCACTATAAGATAAGTTTCAGCAGCACCTTTTTTGAAATAAAAAAAAAAGAGTTTAGACTTCCCGCAAATGTAGCATTTACGATGTGAAAGTCGACATTTTCAACAGGAGAAAAAAAACAACGACGGTTTAATGAGCCTAATGCGGAAGAACAAATTAGGTGGCTACTCCTTCAGCCCAGCCGCGCACAGGAAACCGGTGGCAATATTAAAATGTGTTAGCTCTCTATTCACAGAGAAAGAAATTCTGGAGGATATCACCGAGCAAATACCCGAGCTCAAACCCGTATCTGTCACCCAGATGACTACCACTTGGCCGAGGCAGAACAACGTGTCCCTCAACCTTTTCGGAGTTGTACTTGCGTCAGAGGAAGACCTCCGAAAAATTATTAAGATAAAATTCGTCCTAAATTGCAAGGCAACTTGGGAAAAGCCCAGAAAGGGTGACCTATCCTAATGCTTTCGTTGCCAGAGGTTTGGCCACGTTGCCGCCAATTGCGGCTATATATAAGTCTAATAAGCCCAAGAGAACAGGCTATAACAGACCCCACCATCCTCCCAGTTTTCTGCGTCCTATGCTCAAGCACGGACCACCCAGCTAACTTTTCAAACTGCCCCGAGCGCGTTAAGCTCAGAGCCAAAATTGCCGAAAAAGAGCAACAAAAAACCAACCTCAGTTTATCTTCCACCTCAATAGCTTCCAGCTGAGCCCACCAGCACCCGCTCTCAATATTGAACCACCCATAGGATTTCTCCCTAGACAGCAGTACTCCGAAGTCCTAAAGAGACCTGCAACTCATTCCGAGCCAGAACACCACGATTAGCCTCACAATGACAACGTACTAAACATGATTGCACAGGAAACTGTCAAGCATTTAGGCGTTTTTTTTGTAGTGCTAATTAAAAAGGCTCGAGAATTTTAGATGACCTACAGGTATCTCCCAAATGAGGAAAAAACAGAAGCCTTACTTAAATTCTATATGAATGTGGTTGGGGAATAGTAAGCTCAGAACACTGGCAATTAACATAAACTCTCTCCACAGGCACGAAAAGCGTTTAGCACTGGAGCATATTTTAGAAGAATATAGGCCCGACTTAGTGTTCTTAAACGAAACACGCCTCCTAGAAAAGCCTAAACAACACTTTACAATATCTTCCGCAATTACGAGAGTAGAGGTACCGCCATTTTGGAACGCACCAATCAAACAATCTACCAAGTTGATTGCCATGTCATGCCATTATCCTGCACTCTAGCCACGCTCCACCTCCGGGGACAATAGGGCCACATCCGCAAAGTCTTGCTCGGGTCACTCTACATCCCATGCGACAGTGGACATGCCCTAGCACCAAAGCTGAACCAAATAATCTACATAGGGCAGGGATATGATGAAATAATTATCGAGGGCGATCTCAAAGCCAGACACCCGTCGTGGGGCGACCATACAATATACACTAACGGCTCAGTCATCTTCAGCTGGCTATCGTCCCGGCACCAAACGTTTCTAAGCATCATCAACGCGGGCGTGCCTACATTCCCACGAGGAAGCTCATTCCTGGACAACTTCATCTTATCGGCTTCGCTCTTAGGCTTGAATGGCTTGCCCATAAATTGCACTAGCATCCCGGCACCTTTTGATCATCATGCCTTACTTTTTGACGTCGCTCTTCCCGATGTAAGGATGCCACCACCGAGAACTCCAAGCACTCACCCGATCCTACCGGGGTGTAGATTGGCAGACCTTTGACGAACAACTCTCCGACCACCTAGAAGGAAAATTTCCCGATCATCGAATATACAACAACAATGAAATAGATGACTCAATTCAAACGCTTTCCTGCTATATCCTAGAATTGATGAACACACCAGCTAAACCACCCATTTCCTCCAAATACGGTAACATATCCCCTCAAACAAGGAACTTAATTCGAACTAGGGCCAGGTGGCAGCAACTCCTAAAGAGGATCTTCCACCGAAATTTAAATCGAATTAATTCAGAATATATCACAATAAAGTCCCAAATTAACTACCTGGAGACACTGATAAGGGAGAACGTGTACGCTGAAATGAACAAAGCGTTTAAAGACAGGCTATCCGCTATGAAACCTTCCCCCAACGTATTCAAGGAGATTAATGCCCTTACGGGCCGTCAAACTGCCAAGTTCTCCCATTCATAGGCCACTCATCATCATTATCAATCAATGCATTAACAATGGGTACTTCCCTCGCGCCTGGAAAACGGCATTGTTACTCCCCACACCGAAGAAAGAGGCCAACGGTGACCTAAAAAAGCTTAGACCAATATTCCGGCTCTCAAACCTAGAAAAATTTTTGGAGAAAATCATCCTTCTCTCCTTTAAAGTCTTCACCAAGCCCCTCGTACCAGCACAACAATTTGGTTTTAAAGAAAAGTTGTCAACCGAACAAGCAGTCCTCCTTCTACACGACTACATATGATCAGGTCTAAGGAAGAAAGAGGCAACTATGGCTTGCTCAATTGACCTTGAGAAAGCGTTCGACTCCGTGTGGGCCAAGGGTCTCTTGTACAAACTCTTCAAAACACACTGCCCCACCCCACTGACTCGGATTATAGCCAACTTCTTAGACCAAAGAACCCTCCTAGTAAACATTTCAAATACCTTCTCTAACTCTATCAACGTTCGCTCCGGCGTCCCCCAAGGATCAATACTCGGCCCCCACCTTTTTAACTTTTTTCTTCACGACATTCCAGCAAAAGCGCAATCGACAAACAATACACAGCACTCTGCCCAAATCAATATCACCAACCCTCTCCCACACACAATTCTATACGCGGACGACATACTTGTTCTTGCTACCCATACGTCCCCTCTAAAGGCCCAGGAAGCCATAGCTCTACACGTAGAATCCCTTACCTTTAAGTACCTTTCAAAATGGGCCCTCTCTATCAATGCTGAAAAATGCGAACTTATATGCTTCCGGAACGCCTCTGGCAAAGGACACCGTTCTGCGCCAGCCGAGAGTAAAGAGCTCTCACTACAAATCGATAATGTTCCCGTTCCCCTAAGGAACTCCATAAAATACTTGGGAGTGCTGTTCCATCACCGCCTCAAGTTTAATCCCCACGCCCGCAAACCCATCGAAAAAGCCACTTGGGCTTCCGCGGCCCTAGCCCCCTTACTCTCCAAAAAGTCTGTCCAAGTAAGTACTAAACTTTTGATCTAGAAAACCCTCATCAGACCCATTATTAGCTACTGCTTCCCAATCAAAGAAAAAAGCCTTATGAGCTAAGGATAAATTTAAAAAAAATATTTTAAGGGATTTTTTGCACTTTCAGTTCTTTTAAAATCTAACCGAAGTTCTTAAAGACTTTTTCTATTTTAGCAGGAAGTTTAACTTTTATCGACGACAAAACAAAACGAAAAATATTAAATTCTATACTCAAGAATAATGACCGAGAGATGTGTTCCAGGGTTATCACATAATTCATTCAGCAGCAATTCACAAACAGAGAAAGGATATCCATTGCAGCCGAAGTCAGTTGAATGCCTAAGTTTGACCTACAATAAATTTTCGAAGTATATTCGTGAACTGATCCTTCGATGTGCCGACACCTTGGACGTCAACCCGGACAACCTAGGAGTTCTAGAAAATGCTGACTTGACCAACATTTTCACCATCTTGAAGACCTATCTCGAACAGGTTATTCAGGCTTATAATGTAGCATGTAATGAGGCCAGATTAACAAAAGAAGAAAACAACCGGAACCGAGTTGAAAGCTCGGCGAAGATCAAACTCATCGCAGATTTAGAAAATCGGCTTTCCACCTGTAAAAGGCAACTTGAAATGCTCCATTCTGGGAATCACATTCTTGAGCAGAGGAATGAGATGTTCCGCAAACAATTGGACAAATACAAGAAGGATATCCGTCGTCTGACCAAGGAGCAATCCAAAGCGAAATCAAGTCTCGAAAATTTGCAGAGGCAATACCAGCAAAGCAAACGAGTAAATGAAGAAAAAATGGATCAACTCACTCGCGAGAACATTTCATTGGAAAATAAATTGGTCGACTATCGACGACAGATAAGGAATCTTTCTGTAGAAAAAAGCGGACTGGAGAGAGGAAGCATAAAGTCTTCCGAATTGCTGGACAAGTTGCAAGGCCAAGCAGTGAAAATAGAAGAGTTGGAAAAAATCAATGAGAAGCTTCTTCTGACCAATGGCAAGCAATGCGAAGAAGCTGAAACTTCCGAACCTCAAGACACAAAATCGTGTACACCTTCTATCCACTCAGCATTCATAATGGAAAACTATAAGTTGAAAAAGTGTTTGGCTCAAATGGAGGCCGAACTCGACCGAAAGGTCTTAAAAAATCATGAGCTTGCTGCTAAACTGGACGATTCCGAGAACGATCTCAATGAACTCAATGTAAAACTCTGCGACATCGCTCGAAAGTATGATTCGCTGAAACAAGAGCATCAAACGTGTCAATCTATAATAAATACACCTAGCCATGATGAAGTCCCTACAAAAGAGAAAACCCAGATAGAAATGCAGTACGAAGAACAGTTCAAAGCAATGAAGAATGAACTTCAAGTTTTACAATCGCAAAATCAGAAATTCGAAGACCGAATTCGGGCTTTAATCGAATCCACCTTTAGTCCACTTTATCGCGGGCAAGGCGACGAAGTGCTTCTGGTCGAAATTGACGATCCAATAGAATACCTGCAAGAAAGGATAAGCGCTCTTTTGTCCAATAATGCCCATGTGGCAAAAAAATGTGTTGAGTTGAGGAACGCTGCCGGTGAACTTAAAGAACAAGCAGCCGACCAGCCTTATTCCTGCGTCGAGTCGTGTGTCGTTTGTGAAAAGTTGAAAGATGAGCTCATAGTCTCTGAAAGGACAATACAGGAATTAAAGGCAGAAATTCGTGATAAACCCAAACCTATTTCCAAACAGACGAAAAAGAGTTTCCTTTCGGCAGAAGAGGAAACACGTGTGGCGGAAATTGATATTTTACGAAGGGAAGAACAAGGTTTGCGTTCCACTGTAAAACAGCTTGAAGCGCAGATCGAACTCCAAATGCATACGGAAGTGACTTTGAGGAACAAACTGGACGATTCCGAAAATTATATTCTTGAAATAAGGGAAGAGCTGCGTGCCCTTCAGCAGCGTTTGGGTGAAAGTGATGTGTTCGCTGATTCATTGAAGGAGGAGAAGGAACATCTGAATGCCATACTGCAAAATCTCTCTCAACCGACCAGCTTCAAAAATGTTAAAATCTCTGCCTTGCGTGAAGAAAACTTAAAATTGTTGCAACAAGTCCAAAATTTGAATAACGAAGTAGCTTCCACAAACGATTTGAAAATAAAGTTGAAACTTATGGAAGACCAAAATACCAGTTTGACGCATGATATCGAGAAAAAGGAAGCTGCTATTCGAGCAAATTTTAAAGAGATTAATCGCTTGAATTCACAAATTTTAGACCACCAACATTTACAAGAAGTTCTTGCTACACGCGATGAACAAATTTCAAATCTGGAAAATGAGGTCGCTAGCCTGAAATGTTCACTTGAACAAAATGTCAGTGCCGTTCGAGAACTGCAATGCTTGCTAGAAAACATACAGGCCGAGTATAGCAGAACGGCTGAAAGTTTTAAACTCAAAATAGCATCACTGGAAAACGAGAAGGACGTCTTAGAAAACACCAACAGGAGTTTGCTGGACAAAGTAGTCAAGCTTAAGTACAACATTCGCAAGTCAAATGCAACCAATGAAAGTCTCCTTGCTCAGTTGAAAGAGGCTGCGGAAAATACCGTACCCAGAGCTGAATTCGTTAACATACAGCTGAGGTATGCGTCCATTTGTGCAGAGAAGGAAAGCCTAGAAGTTTCTAAATACCAGTTGGAGACAACATGTCGCAGTCTTTCAAAACGAATAGAAATGATTCCTGCTCAAATTAAACAGCTGCAAGAAAGTGCTGAGATACTAGCGAGGTGCAATGGAACATCTCGCACCGAAATTCAATCCTTGCGCAAGGCTTTCAGTCGGAATAAGCTGGAAAACGAAGACTTATACACAAGACTCGGTGCAATTCAAAGAGATTTGGGAGCAACCACAACCGAACTGCTTAACTTAGAACAACTATACAAGAAGGAGTCCTCCACCGCCACTGCCCTTAAAGGACAACTGGAAAATCTTCATGCTCAAGTAGACGAAAAATATCCTCAAGTGAAAGAAGAACTAAGAATAGCAACTGACAATGTAGTAAATCTCAAAAAACTCTACGAGCAAGAATGCGAAACGTCTTCTAATTTGTTAAAGGAAGTCGAGAAGCTTCGAAATATGCTAGATACTAAGCAGCAACAACTAGTTGAGGTTACCTCCACTCTGTTCCAAACTAAAACTAATTTAGGCAACAAATCGGTAGCGATAGAGAAAATGAGCGCAGAACTATTAATCATAAAGCAATTGAACGAAAAAATCCAAGAGGAGAATGCAGTTTTGCTTCAGAAAGGAGATTTGGTACCATCCTTGGAAAATAAACTGGAACAGGCCCAAATGTCTCTCGAGTTTTTGAATGAACACGTACAGCAGTTAAACAATTCAAAATGTGGTCTCGCCCAAGAACTCTCTGACTTAACCATAGCTAACCAAGAACTCGAAGTTCAAGTTCAACAGTATTCAACTATGCTAAGTGAAGTTGGTGAAAGCATCCAGATAACCAAGGCTGAGAACACTGAGCTTCAAGAAGAAAACAATCAGCTAAAGTTAAACCTAAGGAATCTGCATCAAGCAATCACAGGCACAACTCCTGCAGTCGACCAATCAGACACGCTTAGGCAGGAACATACGAGCTTTAAGGATCACTACGAACAGCTGCTAGAAAAATTCATCGAGTTAGAAAACAGTAATAAGCAAATTCAGGATCAGAATGTAGAATTATTGCCACAACTAGAGCTAACCCGAGATGAAAATGTCGAACTTGCGAAAAAAGTTTCGGAACTATCATCGACTTTGCAAAACCTCAAAAAGGAACACAATGAAATGTGCAATGAATTGAAAAATCTTCAGGATCACTGCACAGCCTTAACTTATGAGAAATTTACCAAAGAAGAAGAGAATTCGCAAATACTGAAGGCTCTCAATGAGTTGGAACTACACCGAAATGACATGTTGCACAGCCATGTTGTATCGATTGAAGAACACAACGGTAGACTTCGAGAGTATGATGAAATACAGGAAGAACTGCAAAAAATTAAGGCAGAGAAACAGCTGCGAGAAGAAGAATTGTTGACTCAACAGGATAAACTAGCCCTAGTGGAGGAGAAATTAAAAGCAATTGATGGTCTCGCTCATAAAGATCGAGGTATCAAAAAACGTGCAAAACGGGATGTGGCAATACTTCAAGCAAAACTGCTGAAATCTCGGCGGATACTAGAACAAAGTCAAAAACAATGGGAGTGGGAGCGTTCCAAGCTACTAATACGGATCCAGGAAGCTGAGCTAAGGTCTAGCGACGCTAACATTAAAACAAAGAACAGATTTGAGATTATGAAAAACAAAGATGTAAGTAGATTTTGATTTGAATTTAGTACAGAGTTGAGCAAATTACATGTTCATTTTCAAAATTCTTCTACTTGGCAAGTTTTCTATAGAACAAATGGAGTTTGTTTCTAAATTTTTGTTTGATTCCTTTACTAACATTAGAAAGAATCAAGGTGTTGTAGAATGGCTGTGCTGAGAACTAATAACAGACGTCTAAATCACAAGAATTATAAAGTGATTATATAAAGGTAAAGAAGTTTAAGCTGGCAATACTTTTTAATGCTACGCATGGTGTGACAGCTGTCATGCGTTTTATTAGAAGTTTGGTTTGCCATTTAATCATACATAGATTGACGCTTGAACAACGTATGTAAATTTTGGAGAATTACTTCGAAAAACGGTTCTGTTCGAGAGACACAACGTGCACTGTCAGTTTTCTTGCCGACATAATTGTCCATCACAACAAATTACTTGATTAACCATGGATTGTTCACACAGCTATAGTGTATCCATTGACTTAATGAAAGAAGCATTTAATGAGCACATGATTTCTAGTTTTGTTTCTGTGAACTGCCCTGAGAGATCTTATGGTTAAGCATCGCTCGACTCGTTCTTGTGGGTATACGTCAAAACACTCGTCAACACGGCCAGCCCGAGGAGCCTAACCATTTCAAAGACAACATTCGCCGTAGAAAGGGTGAGATACGGCCACAACTATTGGATAAATTAGTCAAAAATTGCACCCCTCATTCGGACTTCCTGTGCGCTAGTCGTGGCGCTCACATACCCAAAATCATACTCAAATAAAAATGGAGAATTATGTTTCCAACACCATTAATACCATGGCAATCAAAACAATCCGTCATATTTGTTAGTATTTTTTTTAATTTCAAAGTTCTATATCTGTAAAAAA
This sequence comes from Stratiomys singularior, assembly GCA_954870665.1. NCBI lineage: Eukaryota > Metazoa > Arthropoda > Insecta > Diptera > Stratiomyidae > Stratiomys > Stratiomys singularior. The sequence goes on along the minus strand of OX940877.1, from coordinate 107,553,182 downwards.
ATACCCTATACGTGGAATGTACCCACCCCTATTTTAAAAGAAGTAGAATCTGCTCTAATTGCATTTAATATGCCCGATGTGAAGTAGTTTGATCTAGGGAAGTACAGTGAATTATCCGAATCAATTGGGACCGGACACCATTCGGATAATTGGATTTTTTTTAACAATAAAGAGTATATTTTAAAGAAAAAGAGCTTGTTTTCGGTACTGCATGCATTATAATTAATTATTCTAGTGTGACTACACTGCAAACAACGTATAGCATATTTTATGAACGCTATAGTATATAAAATGTTATATGACAAGTGTTACGTACATACATATTATAATATGTAGTTCTCTTGAAAACATACTGTGATCACAGCATTAAATTTTTTGAAAATTTCGAGGAGAGTACGTTGCCTTGACGTAGTAGAACGTTTCCGAGCGGCGTGGTCCCACAGGTGCTTGACGGCTAAATTTGTACTGTGTCACATTCAAGTTGCCCCCTCCATCCACTTTAAGGCGTTTTCAAAACACATAAACGCTTCTCCGTGGGTGGGAACATTTTCATCCTCGGTTTCTTTCCCGGTTTCATCGTTGTCGTTGGTATCATCTTGTTGTTCGTTCATGACATTCTCTGTCATAATCTGGAATCCTTGGTCGTCTTTATTACATTGAAGCCACTCCTCCACATCATCGACATCGCATTCTGAACTGCCCGCAATTTCTTTGGCAATCTTAGAAATTTCTACCACGGACAGACCGTGTTCCTGTTCAGCAACGACAGCTGTTGTTTGCTTTTGTTGTTGTTGTTGTTGTTTACTTTAAGCTCGTTTAAGTGAAACAATTTTCACGAAATTCCAAGAATCGGCAATCATGTAGCGACAGTTTTGCAAATTACTTGTTGTTCTCTTCAGCCAATAACAAATGTTATTTGTTCAAATAACAAAGCAAGTGCCATCGTAAGTGTCATTTGGTGCACTCAATCACGCCCTGACTCATGGGCTGCAGTAGACTAGTGACATTAGACGGCTGGAAAAGGCATTTAAACACGCCAATTTCAACCTCACACAGTTTGTGTGAGTCACCTGCAAGTTGTTTAAAAGCTCTTGGCTTCTTTGCTTTGCCAACCATTAGCAAAGCTAGCCGATGGTTGCCTGTAGAGTTAGCGCAAACGAGAATGGTGACGCGTTCCTTAGTGACCTTATGCTCTGGAGCAGTTTCTTCTCTTTTGGATGCCAATGTTTTCATAGACAAAGCCTTCCAATTTGAATCAGTTTCTTCGGCATTGTAAACAAAATCCGGAACGTAGTCTTTAGTTTCCATTTTAAAAGTTTCTAGAAACCTATTGGCAGCATCACGATCGGCGATTTCTCCCGCTACATCTAACTCCCGAATGCCATGCCTAGATTTAAGATTGCCGGGCCAACCATGGCTTGCTTTAAAATCAACCATGCCCATTTTTTCACTAAATATCAGTGCTCTTTCACATAAAATTGGACCTGAAATCGGTCGTTCAATTGAACGTTATTGTAGGAACCACGTGAAAACCACGTTCTCATGCTGTTCATTATTAGCTTTTCATCACTTTCCTAGATGAACATTCGTCCTCACTATCTAATGCACTTACAAAACTTGAAATTTTAGCGTTGTTAGTTTTAATGTCCGATGCCAAATCTCTCTGCCAGTTTTCCAGGCACACCTTTATTTAACTGATTGATAATTTCCACTTTATCAGTCAGTGAAAGCACAACACGTTTACGTTTTGTACCCATTTCGGACACTTAATCCAGCTGTAGACGCTTAACGTAATGTCAACACGAACTGGACTGAAAGAATAGTGCAGCGGTCGAATGCTCGGATACGGATAGATACTCTGGTGCGCAGGCGCGGGTGAACTTAACCATCAAGGATGAGCGTAGCAAAGCAGACAAGGCAGACTGGTGGGAATTCAGGGAGCGCATGTTCAAGGAACGGTAGGTAGTGAACGCGTCGTTGCTGTAGTAACGGAGTTACATAAGACCATATGCCTTACCTCTGGTTAAGTAACTAGATAATAGCATGCAATAAAATATAGGCAAAATGCAAGAGTCCCTAAGACTCATTAGCATGCAATGCAAATGTGTAAGAGTCCCTAAGACTCATTAGCATGTAATAAAACAGAGACGAGATGTTAGGATATTTATGACCCATTTATGATTAAGTCCTAACGACCCTTTAGTTGGTAAGATAAGATGTTTTGTAAGTATATATTAAGCCCCGACTCATAGTTTTAGTTAGTCTTGTAAGCGAAGAGAAATAAAAAGGAACCGTTTGTATTTTACAAAAGAAAAAGGATTGTTTTTATCAACAATTATCGTGGCCAAATTAAACCACGTAACTACGGCACGTAGGCATTGCATTTACACTATCGGCGCCCGCGCTCGCGCTGTATTTTTAATTATTTCTTATTTCGCTGAAAATTGATTCGGATAATTGGAGTTCTTTTGGTTATCGGAATCATGATGGTAGATTTAGGCATTATTTAGGCCTGAAGTGCATAGAAATGACAAACTAATCCGGCGATATATCGACCGCTCATCCCTCTTTTCAAAACGATAGTTTCCGAGTTACCACTCACAAAGGATAGGAAAATCAACTGAAACCAAATCGAAGCATTTAAAAAAACATATAAGTGTGAAGAAGTTGTGTTAGATGAATTTCTTGATATTGATATTGCCTTTGACAATACTGGCTATGATACAGAGAAAAATCTATAGAAAAAATTATGGTGAATCCCTTTCTAATTCAGTGATGCTTTCTAATTCATGCCTACACTTGAGTAGGTATGCTTCTGTATTAAAGGAGCCATAAAGTCGTGTTCTAAAACAACTATGGAGAGAACTTTAATCCTGTCGCCACTTCACTTAGCGATAGTCTGACTAGCAACATATCGATGTTAAGAATCTTCTGCGAAAAAAAGAGGACTACCAAAACAACTACCCAAGGAATTCTCATTCATCTGTTCTCGATAACATAATGGACAAAGCTAACGATAAAATTCAGCTTTAAAAATAAGTTTTGCAGTCCTGGCTGTCGCTGAAATCTCTGTCTGAATCTAAAATGCACCTCATAAGGCCAAATGCGATTGGATTGGTTCCAAGATTTTTGGGGTCTAATACCAAACATTCCCTGCTAATGGGAAGTATGCGAAGTATTTTTTGCAGTAGAGCACACCACATTTGCTCCACCGCTGTAGATGCACAAATCAGCATAGATAGAGGATACAAAAGCAAAATTATATCAGCACTATCTGACAGCCAAGTAGTAATCGTTAAGGCGCTAGCAGTCACGAAGTTCCGATCAAGAGATCGTACGAGAGGAAGCTACGACAGCATTCATCGTCTTGTACCTTTTTGTGTTGCTAAAATTTTTGCAGGCAATAAGTTGACGATGGTGAGCGTTTTATGCTCTGAAAAACACTTCCCAGGCTTCAAAACAAGCCACGAAGCCGTTTCAAGACTATAAGCCGTTTCAAGACTTCCCAGGCTTCAAAACAAGCCACGAAGCCGTTTCAAGACTGTAATTCGCGAAACGAAATGTATCAAAATCGATCAGAAAAGTCTAAAGGTCCTTACAGAGAACCTCATGGGACATTTAGCACTCTCGAGCACACTCAAGAAGATTGGCTTAAAGATTAGCGATAAGTACAGGTTCTGTAACTTTGAGCAAAATACACTCGGGCACCTGCTTTGCTACTGCGGAACCTAGCCCTACAAGAGAAGAGAAAACCCGGAAAGATAATTCCTAGTTGAAAAAGAATTGGCACGCCTGAGGCCAAAGTAGATAACTGGCTTTCTTAGGAGGAATACCGAATTGTGTGAAGGGTTAACGCTGCACTGGAAACCTTTGCAAAATAAAGTGAAGAGGAAAAAGATTCAAGGGTTTTCTTTTTAAAAGAAAATACTTGAGAAAATGTTTTCGTCAATAAGATTCATCTAAATAAAGTTGCTTTGATTATCATTTCAGTTTGGATTCTTGAAACCAATACATGAGAAATAAGGAAAGATTGATACCAAGCATAGTTCTGAATTCCGTGAAATATTTATCCGGGCACTAATACTTGACTACGTTCTACTTAGCAGTCACATAGACCATGTTACTCATACTCCAATGTACCTTCTACTTTTTCGCCTTGCAGAATGAATCTTATTTAATATAGCAAACAATTTCTCAGTACTTTTATGTGTCCTCGGAACGTGGTAACTTTTTTTGAATTAAATGTCGGTGCAAAATGCTGTTTTTGCCCATTGATAATTTCTAACAACAAGCCACTGATTCCATGGTATATATCTGAATTTTAGTCATTCTAATGAGATTAATTGCATCCATAAAATGTCTTGGTCGTCCAGTTGGAAACAAAAAATATTAAGTTTTTAGCGCCAATTAGGTCAGCTGCTATAACCAGCCTGAAGGACAAGTTGGAGGATTTTTTGACGAATCTCCTTTTAACTGAATTGAATTATAATCATTAAAAATTCAAATTTTCAAATATTCAATTTTCTCTGGTGCAGTAGAAGGACTTCGTACCAACATAGACCAAGGTTACTCCTAACCACATTCTGTTCCGACTTTGTAATCTTGGCAGAGCTTTTTCTCCAGTGAGAAAATGAGATGTACCGCAGCCAGTCGAAGGAGGGCTGCCAGCCAGCCAGGGAACGTTTGTCACTATTCTTTGCTCAGTTAGTTGATACAGTAAATATATCTTTTTGTTCAATACTGGTTTCCTCTTATTTGATGGAATCGGTTTCTCCATGGATTTGTTGATATGAAGGTGGCCAATTCGAGGGTAGTTGGTGGAGACTACCATCCTGAGTTTCAATTTGATGCATGGTAATTATGTTAAAACTGACACACTAAATCAAGTGACAAATAGATAACTTAGAATGAGAGCGGTTCGATAAGTACTTAGTCTACAGAAGAAAACGCGGCGATTTAGGCGGCCAACATACTCTCCTCTTAGCTCGAAACACGACTCAGCGATACTCAAATTTCTTTAACTCGTTTGAAAAATACATTTACACGAAGTCTGCAAAGTATGCCAGTGGGGCAACGATGACATCCTAATTCAATTCGGAGAGTTTTCGCCACGCAAGAAACTCTTACAAGTAAAGAATAAAGAAACGTTTACAAGTAAGGAAAGAAAATTAAGTCGCACCAATACTGTGGATGGGTTAGCAGTTTATAGCACTTTTCTACCAATTTGGCCATGAAGATGGTGGAGGTGAGAGCCGGTACGGTGCCATGGTGTAAGGGCACATTGTTCTTTGCCAAATGGGGCCATATTTCTGCAATTCAACATGAAATCGAGCCAATAATTCGAAAAAGTTCCGCCCTGTGACTTTTTTGTCCTTCTCTATCCTGTGAACCCCAGGAAACGGTGGCCATCACATTTTCGGTCGATGGGACAGTCTTCGTCTTCTTCTTCTGCTGTTTTGACTTCTCGGACTGTTATTTCTTTGAGTGTTCTCTGGGACTCATGTTCATTGACGATCACGATTGCGCTTTAACAACGTCAAAAGCTGCTCCGAAGTGGTCCCACGGTTGTGTTTGTTGTCCTAAGTAAGCAAACGTGGCACCAATCGCGCTGACAACTTTCTCATGTACAAAATTTTATGCAGGATATGACACACGTGGTATTAGCCTTCTGTCTCACCTATCTTACCCAACTAAAATCAACGGTCTATCAATATGAGACCGTGAATTTTCGCCACGTTATGCTCCGTGGAAGTCCGTCCACGTCCGTCGGTTTCGGGGCACCAAACCGACGGTCAAAAATCAACGCACGACCACGTTGCAACTCGTTAAACCAATTTTTTTATGGTCGTCATTGCGGGAGCAGAGTCACCGCACACAGCATCCAAGCGCTCTTTGATTTCGCTGTGCGATTTCCCTTCCAAAATTCAGATTCGAACCACGGACACCAATCACCATGTTGCTCTTTTTTTGTATATTTCTAAAATCCGTGGACATGCCCGTTCCACACGAGGTCAAAACAATATTAAGAGTCGGATTCTACGACATCTACGATTCTAAGACATCTACGAGAGTGTGCTACATGGTGTTTGGGCGGTGAGACTAATCGGACCGCCCTCATAGGTATACGACAGGGTGGTATACCTGTGTTATCCATTTCTATTAGGTTACACCTTCTTCTGCTTTGATCCTTTTCATTTCGTAGATGGACCATATCAAATATGGGTCGAGTCCATATCTTAGGATGCTTAATTTGCTTTTCTTATACTTCCAATAACGACATTATGAAAAGATCCTCTGATATGGCTACAGGCTGCTAATTATATTCTTTATTTATCAGATCGACATCTCTCTATCCCAAGGTTCCGGAAGATATGCTTACCGGTTGAAACATTAACCCGCGACATCTAGGGAGTAATCATTTAGCCATCCACAAAACGTTCCAGAGCGTCCCAAAGATGCACAGCGAAAAGGACTATTTCTCTTTGCCGTTGCAGTAACTTGCTTTAACTTACTTTGGTGGGAAAGCTATTCTTACCCGTACTCTGATCAATGGAATGAATAACTTTGAAAGAAAGGCTCCGTATGTTTTACCAGATTTTGCATTCTAGTTTTGGATGGTTCGAGTGAACCAAACGTTTTAATGATCTATAACGCCCTTTGTCCTCTTAACGTTGAATTGACTCCTTCGATATTGTTGCAAAAAGGACATTATGATTGCTTTTTCTTTCTTCATATAACTGAATTTAAGATTTTTTAAAACCTTTTTCTTCTCCAAAACATTAAACTGAAAAGTTGATAAAACTGATTTATTTAATTTATTTCCAGACGCTATGTTCCACTGCGAATTTGTCAAGAATCGATTTAATAAATACCTTAATATACAAAGGTGGCAAACCAACAGAATCATATGCCAATCTTCAACTTCGTTCTCAATCCAAACTTCAATCTATTAACTCTTGTTCTGAAAAGGACTCGTTCGATTGGAAAAAACGATTTCTAAAAGTGATCAAGCATCCCTACACCGTTGTTGCTTTTAACATGGTTCTAGCGTTTCTGTTTAGATATACACTATCTAGGAATAATTTTGAGATCGTTATAAGAAGAACTGTACCTACGATGATCCTGCAAAGGGAAAGCATCATCTAAAATTTATTTATGTATGTAATTGTAATTTTTATTTATGTGAATCTATCAGTTGAAAAGAAACCAAAAAATAAATTTAAACAAACAAATAAAAGTATTTTCAGTTGACAGATAGACAAGCCAAATTGCTGTTGCTCAACAAGATATTCTGACGAATCCAGTAAAGTCGTAAACGGAGTTCAAGACAGTGCTAACTTCCGAATACAAACCCAGAGGACGGAACAATGAATACAACACACTGTAGTATACGCCAATGAATAATTGTCATCATCAACGAAGGCTCAATGCTTTGAAAGATGGTATTGTTAGTATCGAGGGCCATGTTATGCTAAAGAAACCGAAAAGGGAATAGATCCCAAAAAGGAAGCCAGAACTGGGCTTATCTCATTGAAAACCCGCCACGCCACTACTCTACATCGTTGTGACCACGTTAGTTAGCTCAATATTTCACACTCAGGAAAATACTGGAAGCTTGGTTCTTGTGGTTCATTTCGGACACTACTGACCACAGAAAGAGCTTGTACACCACGTGGCATATTTTCACTTTCCTGAAAAAGGAGAGCATGATTTCAATCAGAATTACCAGCGTCTAAAACTTTGATATGGATGTGCCACTCAGGATTGAGTCTTGCAAAAACAATGAATGCGTTAGAGGCGAAAACATAGAGCATATTGCAAAAAAGAGCAACAAGCCAAGGATTAACCTTTCAGTTACAACGATAGGTTCCAGCGGGGTTATCTAAATCGTCGACGCCACCTTTCTTATTATTTGTCGTCTGTTGTATCAATGTTCACGCTAGTATTGTAGGTAGAAAATAATGTAACAAAGCGTCTCTTTTTTCGGTACGTGCAACAACATGCAGGCCCGGAGGCTATTTTCAAATAGAAACTCGGTGTGGTGAACTCGCTTCCTTTTCCTTTTCTTTTCGATATTTTCGAATTGTCACCAACCAATTTGATTTTTAACTTTTTCAATTCAAAAGCCAAATGATGCGACGAGAAAAACTTGTGGCAGGTTACACTTCCACCATTCAAACCAAGATAAAACGGAAGGGAAAAAAAAGAAGCGAAAACTATAAAACAAAATACCTTCAGTCATTGCTAAGACGGTTCTCTCGCCTAGATTTTTTTCTGGAGCACAGTAGCGATTGCGACCGACGTACACCTGCAAATTGTATGCATAATACCATTCTGCATCAACCGCAACCCATAACTTAATACCATACTCTCCTGGTGTCGATGTGATGTATTCCGTGAATGGTGATCTCCCACGAAAAGGCGAAAGCATTTCATCTACTGTGATGAAATCACCTTCAACCGCTGAACCCAAATTTCTAATCAAAAATTTCACGAATTTGGGACCTGCTTGTCTCGCTCACGAGCGTTGCGCTCCCTACCATCGAAAACACGACATGTCGCGAGACATGTCATGTCTCATGTCGCATGAGACACGGTGGCGGCGAAAATTTGCCTTCCATGCTCATCATCGTATAATCCTTCGATGGCTTCGCCATTCGATCAATAATGACCGACCATTAATAATAAACCATAACACGCATGCATTCTGGCTACACGAGCGTTCACCCGTTTATCCATATAATCACGAAATGAATATGGTTGGAATGGAATAAATGGTTGGGTGAACAATAGAAAACCGATGACGGGTCAGAGCATTGCGGGGTAGCAAGAGATGTTGGCCCTATTATAAAGGACTGCTATAAAAATGTAAATTACCAGATTAGGTAAGAATAAGAATTTTCTTTTTTTAAAAAAATGGCGGAGACGCATTTGGCCGTGCACGTGGTAAAGGATCCCTAGAATATGTGATTTTTTATCCTTCGGCAAAAGTAGAACATCTGCCTGTAAAACCCTTCTTGTAATAACAATTCTGCATCCGAATCATCACTATCATATTCCTCGTTACTATCAAATTTTTCAGGGTTTGGTTCGTAATCAGCCACTTTCACTTGAGGCATACGGCTCACTATCATCATTTGCAAACTGTTAAAACCAACTATTATCAATTTTTTATATAAGCACACGGAAAGAAATCAAATCGAACTGATTATTTCAAAACGCAAGCTAATACTGATGAGAAAAGATGGGTCTGTGAATTGCGAGAGAGCAAAAGTAGTTTGCCGTATTGTCAAAACAGTAATAAAACTGTAACAACACTAGAGGAGGTAAAAATAAGAATTTTTCTTATTTTTACCTTCTTTAAGAAGCAAATAACTGCGAAGATTCAGATTCAGAAGTTTATTGAGACTTTAACTATGACATGAGCTTATACTAAGAATACATTGACAAGGTAGGTTAATGACTGTTACAGTATGTCACTTAAACTATGTGGTGAAGTTTAATTCTATTTATACATATGTTGGAGTAATTTGGGTGACGTGTGGTAATTCATTACGCTTGCTCAGGCGTATAACCTATTGCTTAATTCTATACAACTTAAAACAAAAATATAAAACAAAAATTATAAATAAAACAAAAGTTAAAAATTGATATTTACAATAATAAAAGTTAGTGATAAGGGTAGGCTATGTTAAATCTTACATACCAAAGCAGGAGTTGTGTACCTTTAAGGGCTATCTTAGAATTTTTTATTTTTGCTAATTTTTTTTGATTTTTTTTCCAGTTGTTTATTTTACTTAATACACTTATATTGAGTTTGAATAGTTTCTTATTGCTAGGGTTCTATTCGGATGTACTTATCTATTTTATATTTATTTCTTGTTTATTTATTTTATTTTTTCTTTACATAATTTGCTTGGTAAGTGCTTAGATTTTTATTTAATCCAATATAAAGATTTTTCGGAGATTCGTTATAGAATGAAGGATTCTGCATATTGTTAGAGGATCCCTGAAGCCATTGCACCCTCTCCCAGCAGTGCGATAAGGGAGGCATAGTAATAAATCAATGCTGATGCTACCTTATTACCTGTTACGATTTTTCTAACAAGTGGGTTCGGGTGTTGAGAAAGTTTTTGTATTCTTTTGCTGGCTAGGTTAGTTACATAGTTTAGAAATGGTGTCATTTGCGTGTATTCATGGAGTAAGGTATTTTTTGATATTTAAAATCAGTTGTTCTATATTTTCCGGAGCAAGCCCTGAGTATTTTCCTCTCAAAGACTTGAAATTTTTCGGCTATTGTTGGCGACATCTGCATCCATAGGGGAAACCCATATGTGAGTATCGGTCGAATCAGCGCTTTATGCATGAGGATTTTGGATTGGGAATTGAGATGCGGGGATCTAAATAGAGACTTTAAGAGTTGAGAGGCTGTCAGTGCTTTATTGAGTACAATTTTGGCATGTGGGTTAACTTTAAGACGGTGATGGAAGGTTACACGAAGATACTTGATAGAGTTTCTTAGGGGAATTTGCGTATTGTTGATGCAAAGGGTAATATTTTTACTTTCCGGAACTGTAAATGAGTGATTTTTCCCACTTGCGTTGCGAAAGCAAATAAGATCAGACTTATTGGGGTTAACTTTTAATCCCCAGGTGTGAAAAAAATCCAGTACCAAAGTAAGATGATTTTTTACAGCGACCAGTGCCTCCATCGGGCTGTCTCCTGTTGCGTATAAAATGGTATCATCTGCATACATTAGAATCTTCGGCTGATAGACACAAGGCTGAGTTAGCGGGCTATAGGGAATGTCGTGCATAAAAAAGTTGAATAATTTTGGCCTAAGGATTAAGCCCTGTGGGACTCCACTTTTAACATCAACAAGTTTTGAAAGGGAGTTATCAATGGCCACAGTAAGCTTTCTTGCTGTTAAGTAGCTAACCATGATTGTGAGAAGAGGAATAGGACATTGATTTATAATCAGTTTGTACAACAGGCCATTTGTTCATACCTTATCGAACGCTTTCTCTAGATCCAGCGCGCAGGCCATAATTGCCTGTTTTTTTCTTAGACCAGCAATTATGTCATTTTGCAGTACTAGGGCAGCATGCTCTGTAGAGTGCATGGAGGTGAAACCGAATTGTATATTTGGCAGCCTAGGAGCGAAATAAAAGTCGAAATTTTTCGAAAGATAATCTTTTCTAGGATTTTGCCAAATGGAGAGAGTATTGATATGGGGCGGAGATCTGCAATTTCCCCGTTAAATCCTTTTTTTGGAACTGGAATTAATCTTGCAACCTTCCAAGGGTTTAGAAAATACCATTATTAATGCAGTTATTGAAAACTATTGTGAGTTTGGGAGCTATGGTGCTTGCAACTATTTTAAGTAAGAAATTAGAAACCCCATATACTCCAGTGGATTTTTTACTTTTAAGTGAGTTGATGGCTTCGAGTACCCCAGACTCTTTTGTGAAAAAGGCAGAGTGTGGACCCTCAGCCGGGTTGGAAGATAGGTTCCTATTTGAAAAAAATGTTAAGAAAGATCCCGTCATGCCAAGGACGAACTCTCCTACGCGTGTATATACATTCCTCATAGAAGTTAGCACAAGCTTCAAGCTTGCTGTTGCGGTCTGCAAAAACTGAGTTCTGGTTGGTGAGGTTTACCTTGTCAATACTTTTTGAATGGTATGTTCTGCCAGTGATTCTGTTGATTTCTCAAAACGTTTGAGGTCCTGGTTTGATGTTTTTTAACATATTCTGGAATTTCTGGTTCACCTCCGCAGATATTTGTGCTTTAAGAAAGTTTGTAATAATGTGTACCTGATGTTTAACTCGTACATATTTTGGGAGTGACTCTATTTTAGTGCCTATTATATATTTTCTTAAGTTTTTGTAGGCATCGGTTACGAAGTCTGACAAGAGATAAGGTAGTCGCGGATAACGCACCGTATTTAAAATATTTGGGGGCTTGTGTAGGTGCATGATTTTCGGCAATGGTAGTAAGAGATTTAGTTATTTTGTCTTTAATGTTGTCAATTTCATTATTAGATATGAGTCTATCTTCAGGGATATATATTGCACTAATCGCATCACTTACATCCCTGTTGAACCAAGTCCAATCAACCAGGTTAAAATTCTGTATCTATTTCAGGTAAAACGGGATATTCCACTGTACCTTTAATCTCAATCATCAATTGTATTGCAAAGTGATCAGAAATCGAGGAAAGTGTGCTGCAGTGGAGGTGTGTGATTTTACTAAGTGTTGTCGAGGAGATTATATAATTGTCAAGGAAGGATGAGGCACGGGGGTAAGTGGGGTTCCCGCATTGATTAGTTGAAACATAGGGAGTGGATCCCGCCAGAGCCAATTGTGAAGATATTTCCGTTTGTATTGGAACGAGAGTCACCCCACTGTGTATGTCTTGAGTTCAACTCCCCCCCCCCCCCCAGAATCACGAAATCATATTCAGCAGCCACGTCTTCAATTAAGTTGAGATCATTAATCATAGCCTGTCCTGCGTTTGGTGGTACATACAGAGCCCCGGCTAGGAGTTCAATGTGGCGTTTTGTATTGCTAATCAATGTGATCACGATGAACGAGGATTGCACTGTTTGCAACGGAATTGTTACATTGGAATAGTGAAATGTATTTTACACAAATATTGCTGTTCCCCTGGTGGAATCATTCCTGATCATATTATAATTAACCGTTCGCAATTTATGATGTACTGCTGATCGCGATTCTGTAATAAGACCAATGTCAGATCTTGATTTATTTAAGAGATTTTCCAGAAACATTCTCTTATCATGGCTTACTAGAGAATTGATATTGAGGGCTTGGAAGTTTAGTTTAATGCTGCTGTGCATTGCGTGATGCAAGGCTACACACGAAATTTAGGTATGAATTTGCCTTTTCAGTGTGCGTTGTCAGCGTATTGTAATGGCTCATGAATGAAGATGCGCTCTCTAGTAGAGAACTGAACTCAATTCCAAACAATTCCGTTGAGAGGTTGAGTATTTGGCCAACGGCGCTTATTGGACTGGGGTTATGGTTCTGGGAGATAGGCATTCCGGCGTTAGAGGTTCCCCGGGCAACTGCTGCATAGGAGAGTTTGTATCGAGTTGAACGAGGAGTATCTGCTCGGTTGAAAGACGTTGGTGGCTTTGTGGTTATTTCAGGACTGTTATTGAAATTGTTATACCTTTTCCTTAAAGGACCTGTTTGAATTGTTTGCAATTTTTTTTTCCGATAGATTTCACAGCCAGAAAAATTTGCGGGATGTCCGTTTAAGCCACAGTTAACGGAGGAGGACTATCCTCTTTTGAGGGGTCACGTTCGCATGTTTCCTCTTTGGAATGTGCTTTATTGCACTTTTTTTCACCATTTTTTTTTGTTTGTTTGGGAGGTGAAGGCAATTTACGCCCTGAGTGTCAGACTCCCTCGCTACCGGACTACCGACTAAACACCTCCCCTGTCACACCGAGAACCTAGCCTGGAACTGTTTGTCACATTACTTCGGACTAGGCCTCATTAATCATCGCTTAGCGATGTCTTCAGATTAAGGGAAATCTCTCTTCACGGATGGATAGGAAGGAATTGCGACTAGAAACTATAATATTGCGTTACAGAGATGTTCCCTCCCTCGCCAAGCGATCCATTATGTCCTTCTTTATAATGAGTACTGTCCGTACGTAATGCGACACACAGTTCCAATTGTCCTTTGATTTCATCATTTTTCCCGTTAAATTTTCTGGGGAAATTACGCCAATTTTCTCCGAGAGATGCGAACGGAGTCTTGTGAATCTATTACACGTAAAGAACGTGTGGCAGACGTCATCCATCATCCTCGGGCAGAACACGCAAGTTGGTGATGGTGTCTTTCCCATCTTATACAGGTAAGACTGAAAATACCCGTGACCACTGAGTAGTTGCGTCAGATAATGATCAGTCTCACCATGCATTCTGTAGAACCACGGCCCCAAGTCACTTATCAGCCGTGCGGTCCACCTGCCTCGCGTTTCGTTTTCCCATATTTGCTGCCATAAGTTAAGGGTTCTTCTCCGTTCCTCTCGGTTGACGGCTTCTCTTGCCGACTCCCCCCTACGTGAGTACACACGTTTCCGTTCGTCTTGTCCGGCGACTAGTACTGCTACATCATTTGCGTAGCCAACCAGGCGCGACTCCCCCGGTAACTGCAGCCTCAAAAGCTCATCGTACGAGACATTCCAGAGGTCCTGGCCCAGAACGGAACCTTGCGCGACCCCTGATGTCAAATCAATTCTTCGCCGGCCTCCCAACGAGTCATAGATGAGTTTCCGATTTTTGAGGTAGTTTTTCAATATCCGCATCAGGTACCTCGGCACCCTGAAATATTCCAGAGCAACAAGAATATCTGTCCATCTAGCAGAGTTGAAGGCATTTCTCACATCTAGAGTTATGAGCAGTACTATTCGTCTCGAGTAATGATTGTGGGCTTCTGCCTGCTGAACCGATGAGCCTCTCAAGCACCTTCCCAGCGGCATTCAGCATACATAGGGGCCGATATGTAGATGGTTGCTCCGCGTTCCCCTTCCCCTTGTGGATCAGCACGAGCCTCGCCTCTTTCCAGCAATTTGGAAACACGCCCTGCCGCAAACAGGCATTGAAAGTGGTGAGCAGCTTTTCAGGACAAAGTTGATGTGCAAGCTGTATCACTTCCGCTGGTATACCGTCTGGTCCTGGGGCCTTTTTCGATTTTAAAGCTTTTACCGCATCATCCAGTTCGATGGCGGTAAAAAGTGGGCATTCTCCGAGACATTCAAAATCTGCATCATCGGGACGAATAGGATGCATAGGGAAGAGCGCTCTAACAATCTGGTCCATTTTTTCTGTTTCAAGGACACAGGGCCTCCTTGCAGCTCCTAGTTTCCGCATGGCAAGCTTGTAACCCAGCCCCCACGGGTCTCTGTCGATGTCCGCAACTAGGTTGCGCCAGCAGTGAGCCTTGCTTTCGTTAATTAACCTACGGAGAACTTTTCTAACCGACCTGTATGCCAGCGTTCGGGAGTGTGACTCGTCTCGATTTCTTAAACGTTGAGATTCGCAGCGGAGTTTGTGACATTCTCTCCGCTTTTCGGCGATTTCTGCCGACCACCAGTATACAGCAGGCTTATTGTGTCGAGGCCGTCGCCTGGGCATAGAGCAGTCGCACGCATTCTTGATGAGCCTCATGGTGGAGTTCACCATGTTTTCAGCTGAGGCTCCTCCCGTTACCGTCATAGTTTCACCTCTCATAAGAGCTGCGGCGAACGCGTTGACATCTATTTTAGATATATTCCAACCTACAGTTGAGGGTTGGGTTGCTACGCGTTGAGTAGCACAGTCGCCAATTGCGAAAGCAATGTACTGATGATCGCTCGCCGAGTAGTCCTCCAGTACCCTCCATCTGTGTATCCTAGGCACTAAGGACTCCGAAGCAAATGTCACATCCGGTATAGTTCCCAAGCAGCCTCCCCGTCGAAAAGTTGGTGTGTTCCCAACGTTCATGATGACAAGTTGCCTCCTAGCCGCCATTTCTAGGATTCTTTTTCCTCTCGAGTCTGGCAGAGGCATTCCCCATTCTATCGCCTTGGCGTTAAAGTCACCGCCAACAAGGATTCGGCCTTCAGTGCTCGAGACAGCTTCCTCCAGTTCATCGAGCCTGCTCTGAAAACATGAAATAGACTCATTCGGAGTGAAATAGACGCTTATGAATTTCAAATCGGCGCACCCAATGAGCACGAAGCCATTTCCACTGGTGCAAGTCCGAGCTGTGGGTAGAGCCCTATCACGTACCCAGATGGCGGCGGTGCCGAATCGATCACAATACCATCCAGCTTCCTTTTTGTTGTGGTGTTGCTCAGATATCAGCAACAAGTCAACTTTTTTCTCTCTTGCAACCTGGTCTAGTAAATCTTGTGCAGTTGAGCTTCGGTGTAGGTTGATTTGCAGGACTTGGATCATGTCTTTGCTCTTTTCTTGCTTAGTGCCTCTTTGAACTCTTGGCACCTACCACTTCCTGGAATATGAGTCAGATCTTCAGACTTCCATCCCTTATCTTTGCACAAGATACAACTGGGTTCGTTTGGGCAGTCTTTCGCCTTATGACCGGAAGTGCCGCACCTGTAGCACAGTTTGCTTCGATCTGGCCCCTTGCAGTTCAAGGAGATGTGTCCAAAGTTAAGGCACTTGTAGCATCGAGTTAGGGCTACCCTCCGACGTATCCTGCACACAACCCAGCCGATTTTAATTTTCTTCTTGGCCAGGAGTTGCACAGCGTTCTTCTCTGGGATGTCTATTATTGCCGCCCTTTGTCCTCTAGGGTTGGTAGGCGTTAGCCTTACCCTAAAGCTCTCTGCCGTAGGAAGAATTGACCTAATTGAATCTTCTACTTCTTTGGCATCCGCAATGCAGTCAAGGTCTCTTATTTCCAAAGACGCCATTGGCTGCAAAGTCGAGATAACAGCTTTAGAGCCCAGGAGGTCCTTTACAGCGCTCTCGAACCGTCCCTTGTCGGTGGATTCCGCTCCGAGTTCTACTAGGAGACCGCCTGCTCTGGTCGCTCTTACTGTTCGTATACAGACACCGTTTTTTTCGGGTTCCACATTTTGCCTGATTTCCTTGAGGACCTCGGCGTAAGTTCTCCCGTCTGCAGGCTTGATCAGTAGAGCATCCCTGCGCTGCTTGCTCCTGGTCTTGTTAGGCATTGCGCTATGTTTCGTGCCTTCTTGCTTTTCGGGCGCCTCTTTCGAAACTTTTGCTGTCACGCGGTATATCTTCTTCGCAGCCTTCTGTTGCAATTTAGAGCGCACTTATTGAAATTCAACATCTCTACCGTCTCCTTGACTAATGTCTCTTGTCTCGACTGGTGTCGGCCTCTTTACCCTTTTGCTACGGTCAGGTTTAAGTGGGCTACATGCCGCCCTTTTGCCTTTTACGAGAGGAGTAGCACTTTCCGTGAAGGGAGTTTTATTTTCAGGAACTTTCTTAAGCGCTTACAATTCACTCTCCACCCGTAGTCACCTGCGCCGATAGTGCTGGATCCTACCAACGAGGTCCTCCGATTCGGCAATCCCATTTTTGATGCCCTTGTTGACATTTTTTTGGACATTCGTTGAATTTCTCATCACTTTTATTATAGCGCTTATGTTCCTTTTTAGACGCTCTTCCTCACTTCTGTCAGCGGCGTTTTTCGTTATCAGGTCGTCCTCAGGCGAAGTTCTCGATATACTGCCAGCAGGAGGGTCTTGTTGTTGTTGAGCATCATTGGTTTCGCCTTCCACGTTGTTCAGTATATGACTTTTAATGGCCCCTGGAGAATGGTACTTCGGGTCGATGACTCCTCTGCCCGAAGCCTCCACTACGCTTCTGGTATCGTTCGCTCCATCACCTTGGGTAGGAGGAATGTTTTGGACAAGCACCTTTTTCGCTGCTGCAAAGCGTTCGATGGAGGTTTGCTTGCACGATGTTTTCTCGTTGCCTTGATTAGACTTGGCTACTCTTTGAGGCGGAGTTCGCAGTAGTTTTGGCCTTCGGGCGAACATGCTTGCGTCGTTGATTATTTCACTTGTAAGTTTTGATTCTTCAGTGGCCAAGTGTTCCACCACTGAAAAATGCCCTGGCGACTTATCCCCAGCATGAATGCTGGAGAGAAGCCCGCATGAGGTCGAGGCTCCCTCACACGTCGGGGTGTATATCCCCACCCCTAATTTACTATTTTTGTTATCACTCATCATATATTTTTGGTGGGTGCTTTTAGTGACTTGATCACGCGTCTGGATGACGGGCAACCTCGTCAAGCCCCCCCCCCCACCACGACAAGGTAGCACCCATGGGGGGGACTACACATCGTGCATCGTAAGCACAGTTGGCCGAAACGTGGCCAAAACGTTGGCAGCGGTAGCATTGTATCAAGTTACCTTTGTGCTTCGGCTTTTCCCAAGAGATTTTTTGCGAGAGGATATATTTAATTTTAATAAATTTTAAGTCTTCTTCCGTTTTAAGATTTATACGGAATAGGTCGAGGGTTATACGTTCCCGTTTGGACCAAGTCGTGGAGAGATTTGAGATATTTTCAATAATTATCCCTGCAGTATTCGACATCATGTCATTTTTGATTTCGTCACAAGAGAAATCAGCACTTACTCCCCTAAGTACGACAGAGTACTTACGTAGGGAATTCGGGGTGAAGGAGAAGAACTCTGCCTCGGATTTTCTAAGACACTCAAGAAACTCCAAGTGAGTTTCTACAGAATTGACACGAACTTTGTGCCGGCTCTTTGATAGAGTTTCAATTCTAATTTTAGTACTTATATTAATTTGTTTTAATGGCATCCACAATTCTCTTAGCACTCAACTTGCTTACAAATATTGGGGGCCACCACTCAAACTCCTTACTAATTTTATTATTAGTACTACTTCTACTGTTTTCGTTTATATGTTCCTGTAGTTAGACGAAACGATTCGACGTTGTAGGCACTTCTTCAACTGTCTGCTTCTTAACCTTAGCCGCATTTTTCTTCGCAACTTCTTTGAATCCATCGGCAGCCATGTTGAGCATCTCGATGATACTTTCGTTGCTTGTCATTTCCATGACTTCGTATTGCCGTAGACCTTCCACGTCGGTGCAGGATAGTAATTCGGACGGCAGGATCTTACTTCTGTTTTCTGGCTTATTTAAAGAATCTGTGGAAGGTTCGATTCTCTTTCGCTTCCCCTCAGGAGATCCACCAGCCACAATCGATGTTGCCATATTTCATTATGCAATGAGAGAGAGAGAGAGAAAGAAAAAAAAATTAAACTTAAAGTGTTTACGAAGCGTCTTAACACCAAACGGTAGCGCTACGTTTCTGTTTGCTGAAAATTTTGAATTATCCAAAAAAAAAGAAAAAAACGAAGGATATGTCAGTTTTTTATTCTTCATTCGGCTTCAAAAATGGCGGTTATAACACGTCAACACCGAAAACTTGAACTTGAACGTTGAACTCGGACACTATAAAACACGTCTTGCTGTTTAAACTGCCAGCAAGCCAATCAATAACTGCGAAGACGATGCATTTGGCCATGAAAGTGATAAAACATTCCTGAATATGTGATTTTGTATTTAGATAAAAGAAGAATATCCGGCTGTAAAACAGCCTCTATTCTCACCTCTGGTGATAACAATTCTGCTAATATTGATGAATATTAGCAGAAAAAACAACACAAATGACAGAACCGGAAACGAAGCTGCAAGTATAATAAACTGAAAGCATGAATTGTTTATACAATATCGATTCGACACTTGAAATACGAATTCGTTACATTTTTCTACAGTTTTTTGGTGACGTTTTTCTTTTTTACCGAAAAAGAATTTGAAAGATACATGTGCGATTTTTACGTTGAACGAAAATTTCAGGCAAATTTAGTCGAAACTTATCTGAGTTATGGTTAATTTAAGTTCAAAAAAGTGTCGAAATGACACCAAATCCGGATAAAGGTTAAGATGCTTCAATTTTCTCTCTTCAAATCCCTTTAATTATCTTCACGTCTGATTCACTACCTGATCCGGGGGCATACAATTTCACTTTGAAAACTACCCTAACTACACTAAAGTAGGCATCCTTATCTGCATGTTTATGTAACGTAACACGTAAGACGTTGTTTTTAGATAACAAACAACAACGAAAATTTCCAAGAATTACCTATAATTAAAAACATACACGAGAATACTCACGGGTATTTAATTCAATTCTCCCTGACAAAAATAAACCAAACCTTTCTACTTAAAGCAGCATATAAATGCTTTTTTACGGGGAATTTCCCACAAAACTTGTGGGACAATTCAATTATTGTACCCCAAAACAATTATTGAAAAATTGATTTTTTTATAAATTTAGAGTATATAATGAACTCAATCCAAGACCAAGAATCGGTGGCAAGACACTGGAAAACAGACGACAATAAAGGAGGCTCTACGGAGCCAAAAGGAGAACCGACGAACCTCCCTTGGGTCAGACCGTAGTAGAGTAAAAGAAGGTATACCCGGCAAAGGTTGCTTGTTAACAGTGCTTATAAAGAGATGAATTTCTGAATAAGCTATTAAGAAGAGCATAAGTAGCATAAGTAAAGTTTTCATCCATGAAGAAGGAAGTCATCAAATTTAGTTTCTTGGAGTTTTGAATTCGTGGTGCTTATATATTGGGTAAATTTCCGTCGTTTTTTCGACAAAGTTTTTAATTTATTTCAGCATTAAAAAATACAATCACGTCATTCAAAGTATGCACCATTGGAAGCAATGACCTTCTCCCATCCTTCTGGTAGTAGATGAATTCTTCGGCGAAAAAAAATCCCTATCTACCGATTCGATCCAGTCATCGAGTCATGTCTTGGTGCCTTCATAAGAAGTAAATGGTTTTCCAGTGAGGGCCGATTGCAACAAATGGAAATCCGAAGGAGCAATGTCTGGGGAACACGGCGGATTTTGCAAGATTTCCCAATTCACGCCTTCCGAATATTTTTTTCCGGGTTTGCTACGTGTGGCGTTGCATTGTCATGCAGCAAAAACAGCTTGTCACATCTTTCATTCCATTCTGACCGTTTTTCCTTCAGAACTTGATTCAGACGAACGAGCTTCCGTCGGTACATAGCTCCAGTGATTGTTTCAGGTGGTTACAGGGATGTTCGTAATAGATGACGCCACTGTGGTCCACCAGACGCACGACATGACCTTGGAAGCGTGAATATTCCGTTTTGGCGTCGATGGAC
Organism: Stratiomys singularior; assembly: GCA_954870665.1. Lineage (NCBI taxonomy): Eukaryota > Metazoa > Arthropoda > Insecta > Diptera > Stratiomyidae > Stratiomys > Stratiomys singularior. Next base: position 107,532,421 of record OX940877.1, on the reverse strand, counting down.
CTGGTTCACCTCGTTTTACCCAATGTTTTCGTTTGGTATCCAATGAATACAAAATGATACAAAATGCAATGCGAAATATGCAATACAAAAACTTCATGCAGCAATTCCCGTATTTGTAAATCTTCAAACTTTTTGGGTACCCCTTCACGATCTTTATCAGTCACGTCAAAATAACCATTTATAAAACGCCGCAAACCAGTCTCTGCAAGTCATCTCAGATGGAGCATGATCACCGTAAACATCGAACATCATACGATAAGTTTCCGCAGCACTTTTCTTGAGAATGGAATAATGAACTAAGACTTCCCGCAAATGCAGCTTTTTCGATATGAAAGTCGACATTGTCAACACGATAAAAAAAACGGTGTTCACGCTTTGAAGGAATGTCGACTACTGCGTTCGTGAGCCTACGCAAACAACTTCCGATTCCTAGAACACTACCACAGCAGACACTAAAATAGTTTCTGTAAGGACATCTGTCTATCAACGACGGAAACTTATTCCCATACCAAATAGCGAAGCTGCCACGTTATTTGCCTCTTCTTCGATGCTTTCTCAGTTTCAATGTAGACTCTTTCAACTGATTGCTTTCCAATCAGGGTTTGAGACGCGATGAAGCTGATACTTGCATGAGTATCCATGCCTAAAGCCAAACTGAATGTTGCGAAGTATGTTGTCATATTTAAGAAAGTTTGTGAGCCTTCAAAGGATTGAGTTTTCGTTTTTGATTTGGATTTGGTTTTTGATAGACTCTTAAGTATGTAACTTTCTATCTCTTATGGATCCTTTTTGAGCTTAAGAATTGGTACTACAATGTCTTGTCTCAACTGCTTGTCTCCACGGGAGAGGAAAAAAATGGATTCAGTCATACGCTAAATACGACGCAAGTTAGGACAATCCCCTAGGATAATATTTAATAACAAAATTATGTATTCAATTATTACCAGGTGCTATCGATTCTTAACATTTTAAAGTTTTCCAACAATTTTTGAAAATTTAAGTCGCAATATGGACACTAGGAGGCAAGAACGGTTTTGGATTGCGACAATCCGGCGACAAGTGCGACAATGAAAGCAAAACGAGCAAAAATAAATGTTTTCCATAACGAAAAGTTAATTATAACTAACCCTGAATAAAGTCTTTTCTTTAAACCGAAAAATAAAATGTCTACATGATAATTTGAAACTAACAGACGTTATAATGGCCGTAGCATGAAATTGACTGACGGCCAAACGAATCGCATGGTAAAAACTGACTTATAAAATATTACAATTGAATTGCATTTATTACAGTGTTTTATATCAACAGTGGAACACACTTCTTCCTTGCAGCACTGCAAACGCCCAGGAGCCTTGTACAAATATGCCAGACAATGAGTAAACGCTTTCAGTCCACCTTTTTTCAAATAATTTGCACTAGTACTGAAAAGTGACGGTTGCTATGTAATAAGTCGTTAATGGGTCGTACTAGATTATCTAACCCATCCGCCTTGGCAGCCCAATCATGACGTCTGTGCACGAGCGGAGCTCATCAGCTGACTGTCATTCTCTCTCATTCCCAGGGCTTACGTCAATTGCGTTGCGTGAGGTGCGTAACTTCGTGCCACCGTTTCGGATTTCTTCGTTCGCGGGAATTGTTAGAGCTCACGGAACGAGACGTCTGACGGCTTTAATGCAAAAATCATTCACAAACAAAGCAGAAGTCCGAGTGGCAATCCGGAGCTCGAGATAAAACGTGCAGATTGTTTTCAAAGCGAGGGCAAATCAGCTGAGACTGAGCGCTCGATTGGAGCTGTTAAAAGTTTTCCGTTTGCAAAAATCCAACCGTATGCATGGCATCGACATAAACAGTGAGACCTAACAAGCCCTGGACGCGCGCGGTGAAGTGCGAAATTGTGTTAATTGCGTAGAAAGTTGCCCTTGATTATTCCAGTGTCTTTTCCTCACGATACTCGCGCATATTTTCGGCGGTTTGGCGTGCAGTGAATTTTGCGTTCACTATTTGGAAGGACGCTGGTACACGGCGTGAAGATCTGCGTGGGTGTCTATTTAGGTGCCGTTGTCCTGAAACGTCAACCATTGCTTGTTTATTAACCCTTTCTCCGTCATATGGTGAAAGAGCCGCGAATCGGTCCGAGCGTGTGGTGAGACGCAATTAACTGCAAACAAAACACAAATATGATGATTTAGCACATTTCCGCAAAAAAGAGGCATACCAAAGCTTCAATATTTGTGCTTTCATAAACAAATAGGACAAGAGCCGTCGACATCGAAGACCGCCGAGCTTGCAGATTTGGCACTGAAGGCGTCGTAAATGAGGCAAAGTGACGGGCAAATTAAATATAAATAAACAAAAGACCATCGGAACGAGATAAGGCATTCAATTTGCCGAGATTTTTTGTATTTTCTCGCATTTCCTGTGTTTGGTCACTGTGAGTCGCATTGCGTTTTATACTGTCAACTTATCGGCGTACATATCAAATAAGCACGCATTTACTTTTTTTTTATCAATTTACCCCTTACGGCCGCGAGTTACAGTTTTATTAGCAATAAACGGTCGATTTCGGTGTATGTCTGTTGAACCAAGTTTGAGCGTTTCAGCCCTGACTAGTTTCGATTGGTTCCGAGTCGCATGAGTTGACAAAAACGTCACGTGAGACAAATCGAGCGCAAATAATAAACAATTTAAGGGAATCTTGCAAGAACGGATAAATTCAAAATGATTCGCAACCCGATACTTTTGCATTGCGGTGCAGCCGTGGCCGTGACATTAGCCGTATCATGGTAAGTGGGAAATTTCTTATTTTCATCATGTGCAGTAGGTTCTGGAGTCCGTTAGTCTCTGCATTCAACGTGATAAGAATTGCCTGCATTCTAGACGTAAAACGGTCGTAATTTCCAACTTCCAGTGGCGGAAACTTTTATAAATATGTGAAAATTCTTGCATTGTTTGCACGATGACACTTTTGTTAAGAAAAACAGGGAATTAGCCATGTTTGGGCGTTGTTAAGGTATTTCGAACATTTTCTTTATTGAACATGCGAAAAATTTTGTGATATGGTAGATTGTGTATTTATCAATGTTATTCTGTAGTGTATATCAATACAATAATCCCAATAACTGAGAACCGAGGATATGTTTGGAGCTAAAGCAGAGAATTCATGCATAAATGAATTGAAAAAAAAATTATGTTTCTGAAGTTTAAATTGTGGCAAAAGCAACGGGCTCCAATTTCTTCAATTTTAAATGTGTTTTAGAATAGTTGACATCTATTGTTGGTAAATTTTGTTTGCCTTTTTGATTTGCTAGCACACCGCTAGATTTTGATTTTAGTTTAATCATCTACCAAGAAAAAATAGTGAAAAAATTTGCAATGTTTCGTTTGCAACGTTGCAAACTTCTACAGATGGAGAAGTTTGCATCGGTGGAAACGCATCGAGCTAGGATTCTTTCAATTAGTCTTAGATTTGACTGAAGTAAAAATCTAGAAGAGTGTCAAAACTATGAAATTATGATATTTGCAAAAATTTCATCCAAATTATCCAAAAATTCTTAAAAATTGGCAAAATCGAGATCGTTGACTTCAGGCACCTTATGAATGGATGCTTGGGCATCTTTGGACCTGAAGACAACGTCAACCGCTGCAATGAAAACAATTATTTACTAACCCTCTTGACAAGTAAATTCTAAGATGCATCTCCAACGAGTATCAGATTAAATATCCTCAGACATCCCGTCCCTACATTTTCGAATCTATCGAAAGAATGTCCTTATCAAGCAAAAATAGAGAATCAAATACATCCAAGAAAGTGGTCGACCCAAAGATTCCCTACTAAATCAACCTTCCGCCTAAGAAAGATTGGGAAATGGCGTTGGATTTCCCCTCGCAGGAGAGTGAAATGACAATCTACACTGACCCTTAAAAAATGAGTCCGAGTGTCGGGATTCATTTCCTTGTCGTTCTACAACTTTGAAGCTATAAGCTGACGGTAAAAATAACTTCAGCGTGTTTATGCATCACAACGATCTCACTTTGACAATTTTATTACTGTTCGAATTTTTTTGTTTTTTTTTGGATAATTTGACTAAAAATTTTGTAAATTGTTTTCCCATATTTGAATATATTGTACTTTACTAGATTTTCATTTTAGTTTAATCATCAACTAAAAAGAATAGTAAGAAAATTTGACTGCGTTACGACTGCAATATATTATATTTAAAAAAAGAGTGTAATGTTGTTTTAATCTTATGTAGCTTTGCTCCAAAAAGTTGAAACACGCATATTAATTAAGTTATTTAAGGTTAAGTGTCTGCAGTCGTATCGTTACAAACGCGACCAAGTCAAATTTTTTTCACATTTTCAATATTTTATTGAATAGTTTAAGTTAATTTTTTCACACTTCTCTAATATTTTCTGTCAGTTTCTATCCAACCATTGGCGTTGAGACAGTTTAAAGTGGAAAATTTGGTTATTTAACAGTTCACAATTTTAAAAAAAAACTAAGAAACTGAACAATTTCGAGACCATCGTGTTTGCAACAATGCAAACTTCAGACTGATGCGGTTAACTGATATAAAGCTTTCAGAATTCATCATGATAATTCCGACATGATTACATCACACAACATACATTCGGTAAAAATTGAGAAACCTCGGCTGGCAACTTTGAATGCATTCAGCGTATAATCCAGATGTTGAGCCTTCTGGCTACTTTTTGGTACCGTCATTGCGGAACCTGCTTCAGGGCTGCAAACCTCACATATCTTGGTTTTTTGCTAACTAAATAGAAACTCTGAATTTCTCAATTTAAAAAAAATCGGAAGTTCTATAGTACAGCGATGAACTTGTAGGTTTGTCACAGAAATAACAAAAAGAAAAAACTGCAATATTATATTTAAAAAAATTACTTCAATAAGTTCAGTTACAATATAAAAAAATGTTTTATTTAAATATCTGCGAAGACTTTTCCTATAAAAATCATTATTTTGAAAAAATTGTTTTCCATTTTTGTTTATTCCAAATTCGAAACCATTTCAATCATATGATTTCAAAATTTTGTAGCCACCCTGCCCTAATTGGTATTTTGGTACAATGCTTAATTGTATTTAATTGATATAGGCTAAAAAAAAACGGAGACATTTTCTCGGCTGGGAAATACATTTAATTCCTAGTTCTTTTTTAAGCAAACTTTTAGAAAAAATTGAGCTGAAATCATTTAAGGACTTCTATCTTGTGTCCCCAGCAGCAGCGTTTGCAACTATGCAAACACTTTAGAAAAGTCTCCAACAGTCTACATATTTTTCGCTTTTTTTTTTAATTTTTTTTGTGAATGATTTGACTAAAAAGTTTGGTTATTTTATTCGCATTTTTTATTTTTTTTTTGCATCTACTAGGTTTCTTCTTAAAACTTAAAGTGAATAAATTTGACAGCTTTGTGCTTGCAACGATGCAAACTTCACACACCTGGAAGTGTTGATTCCTAGAGTTGCTACTTCTTAGTTAACATATTCGGTTTTTCCCAGGCAGTTCCTAAATTGAGTGCCCCAAACTCAGGTCACTCGAGCCATCATTGGATCAATGTGGAGACAAACCAATTTTGATAGGTGAAATGTGCATCGTTACAAACACAACGATCCCCATTAAAGTGGTTTTTGATTTTTTTCGATGATTGGTCTGAAATGAAAAACTATTGAGGATAGAAAATTCAAAGTTTTTGAAAAAAATTATATAAAATCAAGATATTGAAAAAATTAAGAAAAATTTTAATGCAAACATTCAACAAAACCGTTAAAAAAATCGACAAAATCGCGTTTGCAATAATGCAAATTTCAAATACCATGCATTTGTGACGCGGAAGTTTTGAATCCTGTGAACGATCGTTAGAAAAGACATTTTGCGAATAAGTTAATGACGGATGATAATGTTGAAGACTCCCAACATGTCAGCTGGCATTACCAGGAGCATACTTAACTTCAAAGTGTTAGAATAATGACTCAATCTGAGAACACTTGGAACGTTCTGTTCATCATCTGATCGAAATAAACAAATCATACGAGCCAAAACCTACTTTAGGAGCACGGAAAACGTTTTTATGACTAGCCTTTCCGCTCCCCTTTCTCATACAACACCGCGCCGAATTTTAACCAACGACTTAACACAGCTATAGTCCATAAGTGCAGAAGTATAAAAACTCCTCGGGGGGTGTAGCTGTATACCGATTCAAGACGAACACACTCCTACTCTCGGAAATTTTCCAATAATAAAGTATTCAAGTCTAGAAACAGACGCAATAAACACATTTTTACTGTTTCCACCCTGCTCTCATCTGCCCCTATCACTCTAGGTCGACCACTTGAAGTCTTGTTCGAAAAGAAACATCTATTTTTGTAGCACAAATCACTTTTTCCCATTTTAATAAATTCGCAATTTGTATTTTTATGTAAATAATTTGCGTGGTGCATTGTGGTTTAGTTAGGTCGCTATCCGAATAATCATAAGGCGCACGAATCCGATTTTAAATAAAATCCGAAGACCTATGAATTTATTTAAATGATTTCTCGCGCTTTTACGTTTTATTTATTGTAAACAAAATATACACATTCAATTTATCTCATTTATAATTTCGTCCTTCCATATTTTTTTTCTATTTCAACTTTTTTTAGTTTGCTTACGGCTAATGAAATAAAATAAATTTAAATTCCGTTGCGAGAGACCGACAGAAAATGATATGGGATAAAATACGTCTCAACTTTTCCCATTCATTCAATTTTATAAAGCCTAGCTATCTACAGATTCATTCCAAGAGAATTTACTCAAATTTATTTCTTCAATTTTACGATGATTTTCCTCGATTGATAAAGCCCAGAGGAATTTCCCGACTACATTTCTGCTCATGTACGAATGCTATAGACAGTGACATTTTATCAAACTGGGATGAAACGCATTTGAGGAAGTGTGTGTTCCTTGAGCCTATTAAATCCGAATTTAGAGACAAGATAGGAACAGAAACATGGTTTTGGCACTCATCAGATACTTGTTTTACGATGGTTTTTTTTATATATATTTCTACGAACAGATAAGGATTCAGATAAGGATATTCTTTGTGAATACTGTCGATTGCTAATGACCTATTTGTAATCCACATCAATTTCTGTTGTATGTAGGGCGGTGAACCTACGTCCGGCAGCAGTATTTTGAATTTATTTTCATCGAATTAAAAATGCTACATTGTCTCATAAGTAGGTGAGTATGTGCCATACTGATAACATTAATGACCACTGTTCGTAATATAGACGTAAATTGTTAAGTAAGTTGGTAATTTTCTTACTTTTTTCTGTTTACCAGAAAAGTTGTCCATGCAAATTTTAATCAATTTTCAATGGCATTGCTGCTAATACTTTTTGTTCTTGATAACTAGGTTGTTCAGGTAAAATTTTGAACATTTTTAAAATATTGCTAACCATGGTAATTTCTAAATTCTCCTCCATAGAGAAATCGACCATCCGTGACAGCAGTCTCACATTTTTCGCCGTACCATTATAATTTTTACACCAAATTGTTTCAAAGACCGCTTTATGTCGGCCAAATTCCTACTCCCGAAGAGAGAAAATCAAATTCGAAAATATTCTCGTTTCGAAAACGAGAATCCTGCGTAACGAATACCCCAAATTTTCTCTAAACGATCACAATCAATACTTGAGTGCTGGCTTAAATATATTAAATATTAAGGTTAATGCTAAGAATAACTGAATAACAACCGTGAATCTCACTTTGTCTCTCTATAAATATTCTAGACATATAATAGAATTACGGAAAAATCTATACGTTCGATGGTGCCTGAAGAGGTCATAGGTGTGTGAAGTTTCCATCGTCACAAGCAACAGTGTCGAAATTCTTCACCATTTTTATTAGTTTGTAGGAAATAGGGCTGATATTTTAGAAAAACCTCTTTTTGGCAGTTTCGACGCATATGACGAAGCATATAACGCAATACAACTGTCACATCATACGTAATATTAAAAAGTATTGCCAACTCAAAATTCGATACTTCTAAAAAGTCACCCCATAGAAACGAAGAGTACATTTCTGCTTTACGAACTCTTCCTTTTTCACAGCGTTCTTAGCCTATAGATTGCGATTTCAAAAGTTGCTTTTATGGAAAAATAAAAGAAAGACCTTCCTTTTAATTTTGCGTGTTAATTTTTCATTTGCAGCTACAGTTTTACTTAATCCGGAATAAACTATATTAAACATTTTAATGGCATTGAGGGGTTGTTTTTCAAGAGGGTATTTGAAATCTACATTTTTTAATTTTTTTACTTTAACAACCATAACAGTTTATTATGGAAAACTAAAAATTTAACACGCAAGATTTAAAGGAAATGTTTCTTTCATTTTTCAAAAATATTTTGCGCAGAAGAAACCAATTACGAACATAATTTTGATCGAATTCTATTTAACGTTCAGCAATGTTATCTACCATTTTATGTATGTGTCTTTTTGGTAATGAAAAAAAACTAAACAAAAATTCTCTATTCCCGATGTTTAGGGCCTTACATAAATTGCGTTTTCTGGTTGAAGATGAATTACTGTGCGCCTCCTTTCTAGTTGAAGTCTCACAAGCAAGCATTCGACAACTGTTTGAAAAATCGACTAACACATTACCTCCTTTTAGCTATACCTTTACACGTTTGTGTCTCTGCAGCTTTGTATTTGGTACCCCTGCTACTAATTAGATGACTCAAGATTCCAGGGATGCTAACGCAACGGTCTCCCATATTGCCACTTTTTCAATGTTTTTTTTTTTTTTGAGAATTTGACTTAAAATTTTAGTAAATTTCATTCGAAAATTTACATTTGAAGCATTCTACTAGTTGTTCATGTATTTTTGATCATCTACTAAAAAGAAATAGTGGAAATTTGACAGCGTTGCGTTTGCAAGGATGCAAACTTCAGACACCTTACTAATTTTAGTTATAGTTCCAGAAGTAGTTGTAGTGCATTTAGTTCTTCTACAACAACTTCTTTGCAATAAACTGATTCACACTCTTCCTCCACCGTGACTTATACAAAAATTAAGGTAGACTTGATGGTTGGCGGTTAGAATACTCGCCCTCTATGCAGCAGATTCCGTTCCCCACTATATATATAACTATTTGTTATTGTTTCATCTAAGTCTACTATTGTATGTAGCATAGGCCAGGATGGGATTTAACTCCTTGTGGATCGCATTTCTGTTTACAAATGGTCCATATTTCTTTTAACGTAGACCAAGCAAATTCCAAGTGTTTGAAGTTTGTATCGTTGCAAATGCAACGGTCTCCAATTTTTTCACTTTTTGGCTGTTTTTTTGGGATGATTTGACGTAAAATTTTCGTCACTTTTTTATGCGGTCGCATAAGTTAGTGGAAAAATTTTTACAGCGTTGCGTTTGATGCAAACTTCAGAAACCTGAAAATTCTATAGCTTAATGGCTACGTCGATAAGCAAGGACTTTTGTTGTCAGGGTCGGAAAGTTTTGAATAAAGTGTTCCCGTGTTTTTAAGTTGTTTATGCTTTCCCTAGGAGTTGTTTCGTTAGGTGTATGGAGTTTGCATCGTTGAAATTTCAACGATTCGATCATTTTCACATTTTCGATTTTGTTGATAATTGAGCTGGGACTTTATTTTTAAAGAAAATCAATACTAGTAGATTAGAAATAAGTAAAAATTGCGAAAAAATTTTTTTTAGTGGTCCCCAACCTTTTTTCATATTCGCGTTCCCAAAGTGGTCTTAAACACTGAAAACCGCGATTTTCACGTGAAATCGTATTTAGTACCTCAAATCTACTACGAAACAAGAAATCCCAATCACTACCGACAAGCATAAACGAGAACTGCGATTATTATTAAAGAAAACTTACCGGCAACGTATAAAGAAAATGTTATTCACATGTTCAATTCCCAAAAATCATACTCTTCACTCGATATTTTTATATTTTATTGTTCAATTGCATTCATAAATTATTGTCACATATTCCAAATATTATGATTACAGGCGAATTTGGACACAGAGACATTAAAATGTACGCCGTAGAGAGACAGAATTTTCGTTTTATTGTAATGTTAGCAATGTGTTGGGCTTATTTATTGCATCAGAGTACAAGAATAGAATATCAAGGAGCAGGTTTCCATTAATCGCTTTCTTTCGTTTTATTAATGTGGCAACTTTGTTGTTTGGAGATATTTTTTTTTTGAGTTGGCTGTACTGCAAAAATTTCTATTTGTTTAGGCCAAAGAGATTTTGCTCCGTTAGTAATGTCACTAGGGTTCTTAGGGTATTTGGGCGCTCTCTAACATTCCTCGCTTCCTCGATGACCCAAATGCTCGTCGTATGCTTCTTTTCCTTTCCAAGCCATGCTCATCTCGTTCCACAGAGCTTGCTCTAGTTCCCTTTTACTCTTGCTGTTGACGTTACAATTATAATTATTATAAATTAGTTTTGATCGATGATTCTGCTTTTGAAACCTTATTCGGCCTTTTTATTTCACTCTATACCTTTGTTTTCAAGGTTCTGTGTTAGTCCTACCATAGCTCGAGCTGCTGCGGTATTGAGGGGCCGCCTACAAACTTGCACTAGGTGGAAAACTTCGCAATTAGAGGCAAGCGCCGACCTGCAAACCGTGGAACGTGAATTCTTGGTTAAAATGTCAATGACAGTTGGATTTTTGAATATAGTACCGGGCTACCAATAAATTGTAGTAGGGAGGTACTGTTGTAGGAATCACCACGAATCACTTTTCAGCCATAAACGAGGTCACTCATATCACACTCTAAATTGGAGATAGGGACGTGGAATTTTAGGAAATCGTTACATAATGCTGCAAATATGATAAATAATTTATTCAGTTATGTTCACTTTCAAATATTTAAATTACCAACAATGTAATATTATTCGCGACTTTGTATGTAACCGCTTTGTTATAAAAAAATTTTTTCTTACTTTGTTATGGGGCATTATGCGAGCATTAGTCGCTTCGTTTCCCTCCAAACGCTGTTAAGCTGTTAAGAGCAATTAAGACATGGATAAACTTCCAGATAGACACCTTTTTGCCATGGTACAAATAATTTCGCGAAGCATTGTACACATTTGATCTTTTTATTTATTTAAAAGTGTCTTTTGGCAGGTGCCTGAAGATTGCATCGTTGCTTACGCAACGGTCTCATTTTACCACTTTTTGAATGTTTTTTTGGAGAATTTGACATAAAATGTCAGTAAATTTTATTCGAATATTTACATTTGAAGCACTCTACTAGGTGTTCATTTATTTTTAATCATCTAACAAAAAGAAATACTGAAAAATTTGACAGCGTTGCGTTTGCAACGATGCAAACTTCAGACACCTCTTTTGGCGCAGTGTTAAAGCGATTAAAATCGCTGTTCAGAATGAACTTTCCACAAAATCGTGGCCAATCCTTTTTTATATGATTCAATGTCTTTTTAGGATAACATGCACGAAAAGCAAAAAGTCAAAAGTGGAAATATTGGAGACCGTTGCGTTTTCAACGATTCAATCTAAAGACTCTCATTGTTTGAAAAGACGTCGGTAAAGGATGTACCTTTCTGACTGCTGGCAAAAGATAGCTCCACTATAATTTTAATTTAAAAAATTTGAATGTGAAACTTCGATTTGAAATAGCATATATTGACACTTTAAAAGTGAAACACGCTTACTTCGGTTCGGAAGAGTTCTAACGTCAGCGCAGGATTTTGTCACATATCACGTGGAATACGGAAAAGCGTATCCTGCAAACTAAGGGTAAATGAAGCTATCTTAAAAAAACTATCAACGAGATTGACAGGCATTTACGGACAACTTTGCACCCTCCGTAGATGCCAATAAAGAAACCTTTCTTTTCTAGAGTAAAGCTATGCCGCTTTGTTCATTTATAATTATGTCATTTGAGATTCATTTTTCTTCTCTATCATGAGCAAAAGTTGGTACAATCATCGCAAATCCTTCTCAAAGAACTGCAGACACAAGGGACGCGTGACTTTATAAGAAGTTTGTCCAAATCGTTTCTTCACATTTTCGCGCTGGTTGGCGATTCAGAATATTTCAACTATGAAGACTCACCCAATTAAGATTTGTTCTCATATTATGACGCTAGAACTGCTAGAACTATTGCTAACTGACGTGCTTGTATCTTCTTTATAACGCTCTTTTATTCGTTTATTGCTCATACATCTCCTCTCTCCACGTCTTATCCATCATATGAATTATTTCCGAGCTGCTCTCTCCAAGAGTGTAGCAAAACTTGGTACAAATTCTTTGATCTACTTTTTCAGTCATTCTTTGCGATAAATAAATTGCAACAAACACGAAAAAGTCTATATAAATAAATACACGCTATATGTGACCTAAGGGTTTTGAGAAAGAACTGCGGCATCGAGAGGCGCCTGAAGTTTGCATCGTTGAAAACGCAACGGTCTGAAATTGTTTGACTTTTTAGATGTATTTTTGATAATTGAACTTAAAATTTTGGTTAAATTTATACACATTTTTGAATATTTTACACTCTACTGTACTAGGCTATTATTACAGTTTAATCATATACTAAAAACAAACAGCCAGAAAATTTGACAGCGTTGTGATTGTGTTGCAAAATTCAAACATCTGGCATCGAGGAGTTCCTGAAGAGATTTAGTTTGCTTGAGTACCTGGTAGAGAGTGCTAGAATGTTGTTGCACGGAGATATAAATATAGATATAGAGATATAAATAATATAAATATAGCCGATACTATTGGAGAAACCCCATTTCAATAATGCATTCTAGACTTGGCATTTATGTATGGAAATATTCTATATAATTATATATACTATATTTCCATACATTATTCTACGAAGTGTGTTCAAAAATTGCCCGAAATGTTTTAATTTCGCGGGTTTGGGGAGTCCGATTGTCAAAAATTTTTGTATTGTGTTGGTATACATGCCCGTGAAGTATGACACAATTATCAGCTGTATTCATTGTTTACTTTATCTGTTGGGGGGATTTTCGATTGTTAAAAAAATGGATCAAAGAATTTCCATTAAGTTTTGCGAAAAACATGAAATAAATTGTAACAAAGTGTGCGAAATGTTAACAGGGGCCTATGATGAGTCTGCTATGATAAAAACAAGTGTTTACGAGTGGTATAAGCGTTTACAAGATGGCCGTGAAGACGTTGAAGATGACGAACGCCCCGGACGCCCCAGCACATCAACAACCGATGAAAACGTGGAAAAATTGAAAGCAATGGTTATGAATGATCGCCGAATCACAACCAGAGAAGTCGCTGATGATGTTATCTATAAGTTTAACGCCGTTTGCGTGAACCAGTGCGAAAAAACGTCCGGATTTGTGGCAAAACAATTCATGGCTTTTACATCACGATAATGCACCTGCTCACACATCGTTGCTTGTTCGTGATTTTTTGGCAAAAAATAATAATGTAATGATGCCCCAACCTCCATATTCGCCAGACAGCCCCTTATGACTTTTTCCTTATCCCAAAAAAAAACCTTAAAGGGTCGTCGTTTCACAAGCATAGATGACATCAAAAGTGCACCCCTGAAAGAGCTTAAAGCTATCCCAAAGATCGAGTTCCAGAAGTATTTTGAGGATTGGAAAAAGCGCTGGCATAAGTGCATAATATCTAGTGGGGACTACTTTGATGGGGACAACATTGATGAAAATGAATAAATAAATATTTTGTTCAAAAAACGAAAATTCCGGGTATTTTTGAACACAACTCGTATATGCTTTTAAATATTTATCGTTTACTGGTCAGTCATGCATTATTTTTTCATTAAACGTATCAGCTTGAAATTTATGGTAAGAAACTTATGTTATTGCATACAAACTACAAACATAATAAATTAAAAAGACCAAAAAAGATTTTCTCCCCGGCGGGGAATCGAACCCCGGTCTCCCGCGTGACAGGCGGGGATACTTACCACTATACTACCGAGGACACAAAAGTAGGCGTGCCAGTATTTGCTCACATCAGCAAGCACTTCTAACACGCCGTAAGCATGACTTAAGCAGAACAGAATCTTCACATGAAATCTGATGGCATAACAACACCCACATTATCATTTATTTATACTTTACGAGCGCCATGCTGGCTAGAATGATGCAAGTCTTGCAGTTTAGAAAAAGGCACAAATAGCTTAAAAACAAATCCGTTGATAAACCTGTTGAAGTGTGTACAATGCTTGCAATGTGCAAATGATGATGGCAGAGGATAGAGAGATAATTATACTTAATTACTTATTGATTGACCGTATCACTAATTCGAAATACTAATAATAAGTGTTGAAACCTAATGATGGTTCATATTGACCTTGCATAGATTTCTAGTTGTGTTACACTTAACAAACACAAAATTAATTTACCACCCATCGATTAATTTTCTTCAATTCCATGAGTTGATTAAAGTTCAGCGTCCGGAAAAATAGCATGTAGCTTAGTGAAAGAAGCATCTTCAGTACTAAATGTACAACACCAGGATAATGTTTTCGACAAACACGAGGCCTCACGTAAAAGTCGAATTCGAGTAGACATTTGTCCTTTATTTCTCCTTTCATTCATAAGCCATTTCGAATTTGGTGGACAAAACCAAAATTGTTGAATCGATTAAATTGGCTGAAAATAGTTTATATAAAGTCTCTCAGTCTGAGATAAGGACTGAAGAAAGCTTCTTAATATGTCCCTCCATTCTTAATGAACGAGCCTACCAATTTCTAAACTATTTTGATTCGAGTTTAGAACACTTTTCGGCCGTCCCCCGTATCTTGCCTTATCGTTTAAGGACTTATTTCGATGGTATAGCACTCTCAGTGTGTTATATCGTTCAGAGTTTGTCGGTATTGTAGAAAAAATTGTAAAGATCTTTATCTCTACGAAAGAAAAATTTCGTTTTTTTTTTTATTGTATCATTTGATCAGAACTTACCTATTGTCCAGTGCTAAAACTTTAAATGAACTCCCAACCTATTGAAACTAGTTAGATTGTAACCTAGATGCATTCATTTATGTAAACAGAACTGGTTGGAAATGAAATGGAAAGATAAATGTGCGTTATGATGAATTTTAAGACACAATACAATGGAACGGAACAGCTGAACTGAAAGGACTGAAGGACTGCCTCTAGATCATCGCATTACCAGGAAAGACCACATCCGAGAAAACTCAGTTCACTGCCTACACATACTCTCGTCCTTACACCCTCTTCTCAGTACTGTCTGCCTAAACATAAAAAACAAAGTGCTCATTTACTAACATAAAGTTCAAGCGACACTAGTTTATGGCATTATCGCTGCTGTCGCCCAGACAAACCCCAGAAGAAATCGCTCAAACCCCTGCAGAATAGAGTAATACGGTAGATTTGCCGAATTCCATGGTACATTAGGTACACGGGCGAGACAGAGCACCGACACTTTTTGACAAGACAGACAAAACTCCTATCCACACCATGGAAGTCCCACAAAGTCCTGGCTGATGCAAAGTCAAAACATATCCAAGCCTCCGATCAATTACACTAGACAGACGCGACTAGACTTGGTGGTGACTGTTGTACTCATTCACAAGAATAGAGCAAGAGTTCTCAATCGCGCTAGCTCCACGTGACCCTTTCGTAAAATCAGGTTATCAACGTTAATAATCTCCTAAAATGTATACGCATACATCGAAATTTTTTTCTCTCCACTCATCTACGTCATATAATTTTCTCACTCTCTGAGAAAATGAGTTTATTTGCTACTTGAAATGCTCGCATCTCTTTCTTTGGCATACCCCTCAGGAGTGTTAGGTCTTTGGTTACGGTATGATCGAGAAGCAAGCAACAAGAAGAATGGGACTTTTGTTGCTTGCTTCTCGATCTATCTATCACTCGTTGCCAACATGATGGTAAACAATATATTCCTGTTTGATAAAAGTCTCTGTCTCGCCCATCGAAGAAATTTCGTAAGGCTATTTCTAAGTCCTCCCGGTTGGTGAATTGTCGTCCTCGCATGAAGTTATCCATCGCTCGGAAAAGGTGAAAATCTGATAGCGAAATGACGAGAGAATATGGTGGATTTGGTAAAGTTTCCCAGCCAATTTCCTTTATGGTGTCCCTGGTGAATGCCGCTGTATGTGGTCGTGCGTTATCCTGGAGGAACAAGACTCCCCTCCTATTCACGAGCGCTGCATACGTACGTCGCAATTTCTGATGAACTTCTCTTAATCGCTAACTGTACACTTCAGCTGTAAAGCTTTAGCGAAGTTCCAACAGTTGGTGCCACACGATGCCTGTGTGATGCCACCATACATAGAACAAAGTCTTCGGTTGATGAAGGCCTTGGCCTTGGGATTGTTCCAGGAGGGCTGTTTGGCGATAACCACTGATACAGGCGTCGGCTATTGTCTTACATAATCCATTTTTCATAGCACGTAATCACTCAATTTGAAAACGCCGCCCGTTCGTTGCGCAATAACAGCGAAGTACAGATCCCTATACGCTCCTTTTTGTTGTTGTCGGCAAGTTGATGAGGAATCCACTGATCAAGCCGTCGTTTCTTTCCCAGATGTCGAAGATGGTGACTAATGGTGCTTTTGTCAACGTCGAACGGGGATTTTCCTCTATGTCTGCAAGAAGCTCCATGTCATTTATGCGAACCATCGCTCCAGGATAATCGTCGTCTTCAAGGCTGTCTACCCCAGTGCGAAATCGGGAAAACCATCTTTTGAGCTGTACGTTCTGACACAATATCGTCTCCAAATGGGTCACATATCCTGCGGGCAGCCGTTTTTGCATTTGTACGTAATTTTAACTCGCAGTAGAGAGCACACCTTTCTTTTACAGTTTCACTAACCATCTTTACACTTCAATAGTTTCCAAAAGACTTAATACATTTGAATCACACTCGACTATATTTGAATTATGTAGGTATACGGATTCCGGGAAAATGACCTGACGTTCTAGAATAAAGAGGTATACAGATGAGTCATTCCTAAACCGACAGTTTCAATGCAACCACCCAATATATTTCTGCAGAGCTTTTAAGTAAAGCAAAACAATGAAAGAATAACTTTTCCTAAAAAGAAAATACAACCAAATTTTTAAAATACCCTCGAGTGATTTTGCTCCGATCTTCTTTAATTATATGCTTTAGCATAGCCTTACTGCGAATATTATGTGTCGTTAGCCGAAGCGCCACATCTTCCCACACCTGCCTACCCTGCCCACACCTTATTGGATTCCGATCCAGTGATTGTGGGTGATATTTAGACAATTGGGAGTATTTTAATGCGTCCACATTCGAGTTTAGTGGTCAGTATGCTTAGGATCGTTGTTCTCTATAAAGATGTAATTTCAGCCTAAATTCAATCCTTCCACACTAGTTGCAAGTGTATTGTTTAAGATGTTAATATACACTTTGTGATGCATTATTTTTCTTCAATAATATGAGGTTCGCCAACTCTATTGTAGGACATACATTCCCAAACTAAAATGGAACCACCACCATGCTTCACAGTTCCTTTCAAATTTTTAGGATCTAGCTCCGGTGCGGATATCGACGCACTTTTGCTCCTAAATCGTGAGAAAACACATTGAATTGACTTCCATCGGTAAATAGGATCCGTTTCCAGAATTTTAAACCCTTCCTTGCTCTTTGGTGACATTGAATCTTTTTTCAAGATTTGTTTCGTTGACAAAAAATTTCCTTCGTGGGACACAACACCCATAACCTGATTTTCTCAAAGGTGTTTCAAGTTTGCATCGTTGCAAACGCAAAGCTGTCAAATTCTTTCACACTTTCTTTTAAACAGACTTTTAAGTGAAGTTTGCCAAAAAAAATTTTAAAAAATTGAGAAAATTAGTGACCGTTGCGTTTGCAACGATGCAAACTGCAGACACATTTCCTTAAATAATTTCGGACGGTGCATACCGTCTGCTAAAATCTTTTTAATTTTTATAATTACGATGATTTCTGTTGTCAGTACAAAAAGATCTCTCTTGACTTCACGTTCAATTTAACGCAGATTATGTTCTGATAATATCTTTTCCCTCTCAGAGCGCTATTTTCTAGGGTTTTGTGTTTGCAGGACCTATTAATAATATCCTCCAAACGGTAGAAATGGGTCTGTTAACCATTGACGCAATATCCTTGTACGAAAAAGTTTAGTTGTGGAGCTTAAAAATAATTTTTCTATCTCCCACAGTAGTTTCTTTTTTCTTCTATTTTCTAGATTTCTTCCAGTAATTTCTAAATTTTTCGCGAAAATTTTATCACAATCAGTCAAAAATTACTTTTTCACTAATTCTTCACACGTTAAAATATTATTTATGATGAAAATTACTAAAAACGGACCTTACATTGCCAGTGAAATGATGCATTTGCACTGATTCATTATTGCATCACTGTTCTCTCGGTCTATTTTACGTTAGAATTTCATCAGACACCGCATTAAAGCTTTTCAAAACAGGTTTTTGGGAAAAATAAATGCAAAATATTGTCCTGGACACATAAGACCAGGCTCTGAACTATAAAATTTGTCGGTATTAATTTGGAGAGCTTGAAAATGACTGATCAACATGCGAATGCTATTTTATATCTTTTTGCGTCATTTTTTCTCGGCACTGTGTACCCTATTTGCGCAGCGGCCCTTCTTATGTTATGTTTGTAATATTTATCCTAACGTGCACCTATTTTGCAAGCCTATGTTCACCTTGTATTTCTTGAATAATTTCAGCAAATTTTGTTTGTTTTACAACCTTTTTTCGTCTCCTTTTCCTCTTTTTCTTTTTGAGCGTTTCAAAGTTCTGTTTGTCTTTGTCCAACAAGTCTTGACGTTTATAATTGTGTTTTGTTATGGTTAATGTGCTTGTGCTTGATTCATTTTTACAATCGTCAACCGTTAGAAGTGTCCGATCTAGTCTTTTTTTGTGCTATTTCTTTTCTAAACTTTCTTATAAAAAACACCATGAACCATAAGTCTTATGTGAAGGCATCTTCTACCTGAAGACATAATCAAGCACGGTTATTGCTTTTCACCAGTACAAAAGTTGTCCACTATGCCTGCAAGAAAAAAAGTATCTCCTGTACATTATGAGAGTCTAGACTACCAGCTTATAATGGTGAATTTCTGAACAACTTTCTTCAACACGTAGGGTTATAAAATGTACACGTTTGTCTAATAAATGTTCCCTCGTTTGGGCACCAATTCAAGTCTCTTCGTTTGGCTCAAACCGGTGTACACCGAGCCCTTGTTAAAAGCATGGAAGTATGAAAAAAATTGTCCCATAAGAATCCCTCAAAAAAATGTGATTGATACCGCGACTCTTCTGATTCATCCCATCACTTTGCATCGATTCTTTACAGGAGACTACGGTAATTCTAATTCTTGCATAATGTTAGAGGTCTGTTGAATAGACACGTTTATTGCTTTGGAACCCCTTTTTTCAAAGAGAATCTGCATGTGAGAGCACTTTCGGTTTCATAGCCACAATTTAGTAGTTTCTTAACCTATATTTCCTCTTAACCTATAATTGTCTGATGTAGAAATAGGACTACGCATGGCATTGTGCAGCATGTATATTCAGTGAAACGTTAAAATGGTGTATGAAAAATACATCGAAATATTTGTTATTTGAGCTTTATCCGAATAGAAACGACAAAAATATCTGTCGTCCTATATAAACTACCTTCAGCTGTCCCAAAAAGTGTCATATATGGAAGCTCTTTCCAGATCGAACATTTAAAGACAACCAATTCAACACTGAAAATCAACCGAGATCCGCAACGCCAGTCAAATTCGTCAAATTCGCTGAGATCTCAGACATTTGAAAAAATTGTTTACTCTCAACTGCGTAGTTTTGTGTAACTTCTAGTTCACAACCAAATTGTGTTAGACTCGTTTGAATAAACTGGTAACAAACATAGTGTCAGTGGAAAATACTTTGACACTTCATTATTAAATTTTTTTAATGTTTACGAAAATAAACCAAGCCAAAGTCAGGTATGTAATGGATTTGGTAATCATTTTGACAGCGATTTAGATCAGCCACAATTTTCTAAATTTTGACTTTGGAAATATTCTCCTGCTCTTCAAGGTTTAAAGCCTCTTGGTGGCCGAAGAAACTGACTTAATTTTTTTTTTTTGGTTCCGTAGCCTTTCGGCTTTATACCGGCTTCCTCATTTTGAGTCGGTCCAGATGTGATCGATAAATTTGTCCCGAATGCTTGTGGCCCAAATACTATTAGGTGTACAAATAAGATTTGAAGGATTTACAAGTGATGGCATAACAATTATTACATCACAACGGACTATTATGTAACTTATATATTCATGTTACAACGTCACCATTTTTCTTTCATAGTAGTGTGTAAACAACACGCATTTTTGTGCTACAATTATGTCAATTTTTGTGTCAACGAAATATTTGCGGGTAGCGCTGCCTTTTTTCCATCAACTTAAAGAAAAGTGTAGCTGAAGGACATCGACTGGTTTGTGAAGCATATGGAGAGCATACTCGATCAATAAAAACATGTGAGTACTGGTTCCGGCATCCTGAAAATGGCGACTTTGATATCTGTGACAAAGAACGCGAATAGAGGCTTGGAAGGGTTCAGAGACGCTGAATTGTAAGTATGACTTGATGAAGAGCCATGCCAAACTCAAGAGGAACTTAATGAAACCTTGGGATTGACTCAACATGTGATTTCAAACCGTCTCAAGGCCAAAAAAACCATTAAGTTCTGCGCGAATTCCAGCCAAGAGACATGGAACGCTGTTTTTTCACGTTTGAACAACTGCTTCAAAGACAAAAGTGAATGTTAAGTGTTACGAAAAGTGTGATCGGGCGACGCGAACGGAAGGTGAAAGGGAGACATAATTTAGTAAAGATAGAAAGGGAGAGAGTTACGTTTCGTATATTACTGTAGGGGCAAGAGAGAGAGGTGCGGGCACATTTTCTTTTGCCACTAATTTGAGCAGGAGATTT
Source organism: Stratiomys singularior (assembly GCA_954870665.1). Classification (NCBI taxonomy): domain Eukaryota; kingdom Metazoa; phylum Arthropoda; class Insecta; order Diptera; family Stratiomyidae; genus Stratiomys; species Stratiomys singularior. The sequence goes on along the minus strand of OX940877.1, from coordinate 107,511,410 downwards.
CAATGGTAATTTCGCGTCCGAAGATGGACAACGCTTGGTAAGCTTTCTACAATATAAATTATAACTAAAAATGAATGATAACCGAAATGAGCCTACTTTATAAAGCTGAAGTAAGACTTCAATGAAACCGGGGGTTACCGGTTTCATTGAAGTTGATTCATTGCCATAACATAAAGCCGCAAAAAATAGGCCAATATTGCACATATGTAATAAGTATGTAACGAAATATAACGAACTAACCGCTGAAAGTTAACCGGTGCACCCAAAAAACTAAAATTTACTGTAATCTTATTATGGTCCCAGGTGACACACTTGAGGATTTTTATTTCAATTAATTACTGTCCATTCTTTCCAAAAGAAGTCTCCCCGGCGGGGAATCGAACCCCGGTCTCCCGCGTGACAGGCGGGGATACTTACCACTATACTACCGAGGACTTATGTAACTCTCAAATAATAAAAATAACAAATTTGTCAAGATTGAAGAACATGTCAAGATTTTTTAACAAATATTAAACATTTCTAACAAAAAACAAGGATGTAAACTTTAAATTTGGCTAAAAATATGCTAAGGCTACATTTTTTTTTCTTTCATCTGTTCTTAGAGTTCTAATGGTATTAATGGTAATAATTTTGTATGAGACATTTTACATGTTGGAGAGGTAAAGTTTAATGATATTAAGAAATTTCCATTAAGAATTTTATCAATACCGGATTGGAATTACGGAATGTAAACCGTAGCGAAATTCTATCCGAAGTATACAAATTACGGAAATTCACTGCATAAGTCTCCAATTTTTAAAATTGTGTAAATTTTCCACGTGTTTATTTTCATGAACAAGATAAATGATAATAAGAAATTCTAAAGTAATTTTTTGTCTGGCTTTCTTATTTTTAATTGACAGAAAAGTGTAAAAAGTCAATTTTCCCGACCCGGAATTGAACCCCGGTCTCCTATGTAACAGGCAGCTAACAGGTTAACTGTAACTAAATATAAACACGTTAAATAAAAGAACACATAAAAAGTATTCCTCCCCGGCGGGGAATCGAACCCCGGTCTCCCGCGTGACAGGCGGGGATACTTACCACTATACTACCGAGGACACGACAGTTTTGGAATTACAAATTAATCAAATTTCGCATAACATTATTTAAATATTTTTTGTTATGACATTTAATAAGTATAGTTTACTGTATTCGATTTGAATTTTTTAAATATTAAATAAAATATCAAATCACAAAAAATGAAAGACGAAAGCAACTCAGGACAACAATCTCAGATACAATTATCAAAATAGACTTTTTAGCTTATAGCGTTCCCGGTCGCAGGGATTTTGCCTGCTTTTGTAGACTTCAATTTTAGCGAAAGACATATCCTAATATGAAAAGAAAATGAAAAAAGAAATCGAGTATCGTTGACTTAAATCTTATCAAAGAAATACTTTAATCTTTTGAAGAAAATCTTGCAGCTACTGACGACAACAAAAGATAAAAAGAATCACTGATTGACTTATCACGAACAAAGCATTTCTAAGTTAAATCAATAGTTTAATTTACTTTTTATGTATAGTTTTGTTCCTCTTAGTCAATTTGACTTTATTTGATCCATGTGCATTATCGCAGAATAAATTTCAATAAAGATATTTGTCGTTAAACGCATAAGTACAAGACTCGAAGTTGATGGTGTAATGGCGACGTTGAAAAAAGTGGATGTCGTTTAAGCGGCATTTGTAAATAGTCAACAGCATTTGTCAGAAAATGTTGGCGTCATTTCAAAATTTATCAATATTTATATCTTTCATGTTGTTTAGAACTCGTAGCGCTATTAGGAGTATTTATTTGTTTTTACTAATAACAAAGAAAACACATACGACGCTCCCAAGAGCTAATGCAAAACGGAATAGATTCATTCCACGTTTCACGTGAAATTCTGATTCATGCTTTCAGAGCTATTAGTTCACATGATAACAAAAGCTCAAACGCTATGTGTAGTTTTTGAAATTCTTCATAGTAGGCAGATAAACAGTCTGAACGTCTGGCCCATTGATGATAACCACTTGTTTCTAATTGTGTTTTCTACGACGACAATAATTGAATATTCAAATTTTTGCATACTTGGGGAACTTTCAGCTGAAGTGGATATAATTGTGTCAAATCAAATTTGTTTGTGTCTGAATATTTGCATATTATTCTTGGTTTTAAATTAAAACTTGATTCTTTTAAGGCCGATATGGATCCTTCTAATAGTTGAATAATTCTCCGGCAAATACAAATTCAATAAAACAAGTTTTTTTTTCTTTTAATTTTTTTCATTTTTCATTTTTTTTTCTTCTATTGGTGCAATTGATATGATTTTGGTAGGGAGTGTGTAACAATGTATTCTAATCAAGTGGTAAAATGAGTTTCCTTGCATATTTTCTAAGATAAAGGATCATTTATGTAAAAAACCACTGTTTTCGGTAAACCGTGAAACAAAAAAACGTTTACTTACAATCTGAAGCTGGCATGTATAGCTTCATAATCTTTTCTCTGTTCTTTTTCTGCATCCAGTAGGTTTTTCTTTACCATTCTTAACCTTTTTATTCTTAACTTGGTCTTTGGTTAAGCTGCATAGTCTGCTTTTTCCACTCACCACTGTCGATATTTCGGAAAGTATTGACACTGTTACTTCCAGCTTTTACTCATAGTTCATCGAGCTCTTTGATTCTACCCATGTTTCCATTGTAAAATGTTACCACAGCATCATATGTGCCAAATTTTAAAGTGAAGATCCCTACAAACTTAATTTCAGTTATTCTAGACCATAGAGCTGAATTAAAACTCTCGTTCACATTTTGAGTTGGCCCGTGTAAACATTTTTGCAACAGGTCAGGGTTTGACAAATCCTAGAATGTATATTATGGTTAATGAAAATAAAAGATGTTTGCTTTCGTTATTGACTATAAATATTTATTTTAATCGTATATACGTATTTCGATCGTTACATACGATCCTCTTCAGTACACTAACTTTTGGTTTTACATTTATCAATATATATATGAGTTACATTTTAAACAATTTTACATTTTTTCTTTTTTATTTCAAAAATATCCTTTCTACTAATTTTGAAAAGTTATTACCTACATCATAATTAAGTCTTTTATGGCCAGGTATCTTCATTATTTCGATTGTTTCTACTGTCGTATAAACTTTTCGTATATTATGGGTTTATAATGTCACATATAGCCTGGTCTAATGAATGTTTATGCTTATAAACTTGTCATTCCTTTTGGAATTGTTTAAAATTACACCGAACCGCATCACACAGCTCGTGTTGAGGTTTTTCATCTGTAATTTTGTGAAAGAACGTCGCTCAAACTGTTTTTTTTTTTCATTTTTTGCAAATCATCGGTGTTGCGTCTAATGGCAAGACCATAATAATTTTGCAAAGAATCTATTGAACTATCAGTCAGCCTCCCTGATTTCCCACCAATTTTGAATTTGTCACTCAACTTCTGCACTTTCACATCCCGTCGTAACCTTCGAAGCCTTCCCCCATGCGCTTTTATCGTGACCAACACACCAACTTTTCTATTTGGAATTTTTTTCCATATGGTTGAGAATCAATCACAGCCTTAAATCCTTTACTGTCCCCATCTTCATCTTTCTTTATATCGAACTTTCCGAGTAAACCCAGAAAGGGGAGATAATAGTTTTGCACCCTCCACCTCCATTGCCCCACTAGACCCCTCATGGTTTAAAAAAAAAATGGGGCTTGGCGTTGCCTTTACTAGTACTATATACATTACAGTATTTACTCAACATCCCAACATCTAGTATCTTGCTTTTGTCAAAACTAGACACAGTCACAACACCATTTAGTGACGAGAAGCCTCTTTTTTGCCATATTCCGTCAAGTCCAATACTTTTGTCTCTACTTGTTTGACCATCTTCAGTAATATGATGGGCAACTGCTTCTTCTGTTACATCCACCATGGATTGAGTAGCAAACTTTTCTAGACTCTTCGCGAACAACGGATTGTATCAAAAAGTGTTCCACCAGCTCCGGATCCCTTTCCGATAGACCGAAGTCCATAAACACATTTCAAACTTACATCGTAGAATGAATTAGTTTTGTTTGAAGTCCAGAAAGAATACTTATTTTGACAAGCTAGGCCTTGTCTGTCATTAGTTTCCTCCAGTAGGCCTAAAGTGTTTTCACTTTTGCACTGCTTGCAACATGTAGCATTCAATAATGCTTCAGTAATTATGTCTAAACTTACAATGACGTTATTGTAAATAGACGGATAATTTATTTCATCTCCTTCTGAAGCCCCAACAATCTTTCTTCTTGATGCAGATGGAGGAGTAGACAAAATATGAAAGACATAGAATAGCTCGAATTTAAATGTCATCAGCCAATTTGCAGTCTCTTTCAAACTGAGGAAATTCAAAAGTTCTGCTCCATCCGTGCCTGAATTAGGGTCATATGTAACATGATATCCCAAATTATTTCGACTCTAAATGATTTCCGAGCGATTAGAAACACATACATTGGCTCAATTAAGTAATCAGACAGTACCACGGTGTGAAGAATTTTGTCAGTAACTGTATGACAAATCAATTTAGGAAAAAATGATATGCATATATGTTTACTAGGTTGCAATAGTTTATAAAATAATAAAAAAATAATATTTCTATTTTATTTACAAAAAAAAAATAAACCCAAAATTCAAAATATATGTTTGCTAAGTTCCAATTAAATATTCGGACACTTCAAATAATGATAGTAAATTAAGTATAAAAAAGCTTTTTTTCTTATTTTAGTATTTTGTTGGAAAACCCTTGGTTTTCCGAATGGCTTCCAATCTTCTTGGAATAGATTCTACCAACGACCTGCAATAAGGAAATCGATTTTTTTCATTCGTCCTCCAGAGCCACTTTAAGCTCAGGCTTCGAAAAAATCACCCGAGATTTCAGCTTGTTTTCTAAATAGGCCCACAAATGTTCAATAACATTTATATCCGGAGATCCTGGGGGCGCTAGTTTTCAAATGTTGAAACTTTAAACGCGATTATCTCGAAACTACGTTTTCAAAAACTGCACGTGTTGTAGCTCAAAAAGTTATCGACCGATTTCGATAAAATTTTGAGAGATTACTCTCAATAATATTATCGGAAGGATACACCGTGTAAACATGTAAACAAAGTGTAAGCGTGGAAACATTTTTTTTTTTTTTGGAGGCAGATATATCGAAAAATGGTCGAAAATTCAAACTTTGGAGTGAAATGGCTCCCAAAATTTCAATTTTGCACTTTTTCATAACTTTTAAGGTATATCCTTCGCCTTTATAGGTCAGTAAAGGAATGACGATTGTTAAATCTTTTTCAGATCAACAGCAAAAGAGTGACAACTGCAGCACTTTTCGATGCTACGGAAAACAGGCATCGGAAAACCCTTAATATCGCAGCAATTTTTGGTACTCAGAAAAAAAAAGTAAAATTATGCCATAGTAAAATTATTTCAAAATTTGAAAATGATAAGATTATTTTATCCCCACTAAAAAATTCATGAAAAATACCTATTTTTCACGATTCTTAAGGGATTTCTAGCCTTAAGTAGCTTTCGCATATTTTTCTTATTTCTAAAGGTTTTTTGCGTAGAACTCTGCCGTCACTCCGTAGAACTATTCTCACAGATTCTGTACTTGCAATAATGTAGAGGAAGTTAGACACTTCTGATGTCAATTTTTTCGATCTCAGCTTGTGATTATCCTTTTTTTGCTTGACGATCCACCGTTCGTCTGCCTCTGAAAATTTTGGCCATCCGAATCTAGGATAATTTTCAATACTTTTATTAATTTCAAATAGTGAAATGATGTCAGAAACTGTCGAATGGCTACTAACGATGATTTCTCCGATTTCTTGCACAGACATCTCGTTTTTGTGATGTTTGACGATCAATTTCCGAACTTCGTTAGTAGTTTCTTTACCTCGACGACCCAAACTAGTTTTGTATAAGAATTCACTATAAAAATTTCGCAACAAGTAATTTAATCTTTTCGTTTACACTTTGACTTGTTTTTTTTTTCTTGCTCATCTCCAATGTCAAAAGGTTACCAGCGTTGCCAGGTGTCCGAATATTGAATTGTAATTTAACAATCACATATTTGTAATTTGGGGTATAATTTTGTTGTTGTTATAATAAAAAAAATTTTTTTTAATTAGATTATAAACAAAGTCTTCGTCTCATAGCTCTGTCCAATTACTAAATTCAGCCACTGTACCTATGAATCGTTAATAATCACAATGTAAATACCCAATTAGAGGCAAAAAGGTGACCTCTTTACATTCACAAATCACTGAAAACAGCTGAAAGTTTGTTACTTTAAAATGTCATGCTTGAGTATATACATATATCCTTGAAATTGGAAATTATCTATCATATATAAGTTCCCTTATTAATTAAGGCATATTATCTGTAAAACGAAAAAATTTTTATTCATGAAATGCAAAAATAATATCAACATTGATGTTTTCATAATTTTCGGCCACCTTCGGTTTTTAAATTTGGCAATCAGTAAGCTTTGTAATTTATTTTAAATAAATAATTAAAATGTATTTTAACGTAAACTTAAATTGTATTTCTGTAAAGTGATGGTTACACACATGATTTTAATGTGTGATTTGATTTAATGCACATTACTTAGTCAACATGAATTCAAAATGTGAAAACGCTTATATTCAGCATTGCCAATATTCTCCTTGAGTATAAGGATTCTCTTTAACAATATTAACAACGAAATTGAACATATTAAATTAGGTTAGGGTAGACATGATGTCAGGTCAAGGCTGTATGTTAAATTCGCTCCAACAAATTAAATCCGAAGTGGAGCATCTGTAAAAACTGTATGGAATGGGCGGGGCTTAATTCTTCAGGAACTGATATTCGTGTAGATTTAAGACTCCTGTTACGTTGATTCAAGTGTATCCATTGGCAGCACAAATTTGTTGATTATGGGGCACTTAATGTAATCATATATTTTCGCAATTTTATTGATTTAAGGACAAATAATGCTTAATCAAATTTGGAACCCAAAATGCCTGTCAGTACAAAACATGCGCTTGAATCAAAGTAAGCAAATATTCTAATGTTTGTTACCACAAGTCAGATAATTAATTTTTTTCCCATTCATTTCTTCTACCTAGGGTAATTTTATGCAAAATTTGATGAGTTTATGTCAATATGAGTGAATTTTGGGGATAGCGGAAAAATGTGGGCTTAGGACCGGCCTCTTTATATCTTATACCTGCATTGAATTGATGAAGAATCATGCAGCTAGCAATAAGCCTTAAGCGCTAACTTCTTTTGTTACAAAATAAGGCAAACAGAAATCGTCGTTTTGACAAACCAAGGCGCATGTGTACGAAGGTTATGCAGTAGCTTTTGTGAAAACGGCCAGTTATACACTTTAATTAGAGGAGGGTATAGATCGGCAAGTAGATGAGACTACAGGGGAAGTTCCGCTGAGTGAGAGAGAGGAGCAAAAATAAACACGTAAGCTCGAAATGAGCAGAATGCTTTCAAAACAAGTTTTAAATATCGGAAACAATACGGGAATCATATTTTCAACAAAAAGAAATCCTCCCCGGCGGGGAATCGAACCCCGGTCTCCCGCGTGACAGGCGGGGATACTGACCACTATACTACCGAGGACATGTTAACAATTGAAATGCCAAATTACAGTTCGTATCAATTCAAATTTCTTATCAATGTACGAAACATTTCTCCGCAGCTCAATCATAAATATGCCAGACATTTCGTTTCCATTATCGTGTTAACCGCATCACCAACCAAGTGCTATGACTAATGTGTCTTATCAATGATATTTTGCATTTAAAAAAGACTGAATAAAAAAATTTAATTTGTCCCGTTTCAAAGTTCTTTATCAATTTTTTCGGAGTGGCATTTATTTAATGTCGAGACTTTCATTTCAACAAATCTGTGATTTCTATTTAGATTCGGAATAAAACGTTAATTTTCTAAATAAACACTAATATAGGTGGAATCAACTATGGAGATAGAGAAATGCGTACTGAAATTACGCAATGACTAGATAATGTATATTTACACGCTGGAAAAGTTAACGCTTAGTATTTTTTGGTCAATAATTTAAATAAACAAATTCAACATCTGATTATACTGTCTCCCATATCTTAAGCAAAGAAGATGTGTATTGAAAATAAAGCAAAATACATCAACAATTTATCATTTGAAACATATCAATCTGCGATAGAGTCTGATTTTCAACTGATGCCTGTGTGTTGCTTTTTTTGTCTGTGTTAGATTAATACAAAATTGAGATCATTTTAACTGGCTTTCGTTTTATTAAAGGTAAACATGCTAATCGCTTGAACTAGTTCCTTTTATCTTCCAGCATGTGGCGAAGTTGTTTTTGTTTTTTTTTTTGGTTTTTATTTTGTTTTCTAATTAGAGATCATTGAGTGTATATTTAATTAAAACAAAGAAATAAAGTTGCCATTAAATGTATCTCGTTTAGGCTTCAATTTCTTCCCAGCATCTTTTTCCTAATTTCTAGCTAAATGAATGAATATGTTTTTATTCAATGGAATAAATGGAATAAATATCAAGGAAATAATGATCCTCCAAAATTTCTTATGCAGGAAGCTTCTCGTTTTACCCCAATCTCTATAAGCATATAAATACGATATGATTTAAAATATACAGAACATACGTTCATAAACATGTCACAGGAAAATAAACGATTAATTGCTCCAATATTTGTTTTGTTTTTTTTTTTTTTGTATATCCACAGGCTTTCATATCTTTTTTAATGCTTGATCCATTCAATAATATTATGCCACTGATTAACATCAATTAAATATGAACTGAATCCTGCAAACATTGGTGGGAAGAGGTGTAAGTGCGTTGGTGACCATTGAATAGATTAAAATCTCGTTCAAGTTATTTTGTAGGCCATGACATTTGAATCGAAATGGATGTTATTGAAACCTAGTAATAATAACCAAGATATAAATATTCCAATGATTTGTATGTATGCAAAAATGTGATTTAAAAAAAGCTGCGCATATTTCGTTACATTTTTTTTGTAAAAGGCCTAATCTTGAAGATTTTAAGGGGGTCGTAATCAAAATTACGAAAAGTAATTACAAAAATTTCATTTAAATTATCCAAAAATATTCAAAAAAGTATAAAAAAAATCTATTGCGCCCGCTACGATGCAAACATTAGACAGCTTTTAAGCAACAATTTAATAATCTTTGGGAACTTTGTGAAGTACAAAAAATAATCGTAATATAATCGGAGATATAGTGACCAGAAGGAACATATATAAAAAAGGGTTACATCATTGTTGCCTTGATTCCAAATTTACTGAGTGTATAAAATTAAAATCCTTAACACTGTTTCAACAGTAAGCTTTGAGGCTCTACATGGAACTGAAATAAAATTATAAATTGCAATAAGAGTCTTTCTTTGTACGCTCTACAAAAAATTCAATTTTTTGCACTGGCACTTTGCATTGGCTCGATAAATTTATAAAATTATTTAGAAAGTGGCTGCTTATCGTGTTCAAATTTATCACTCTGGAATTAGAAATTAAGTTTTACGCCACACGCACCAACTGTTTTGTCTGTAGGATACTTTCGATACTGTGTCTTTTTATTCATGGAAATTTTGAAAAAAAATAGCCCAAATTTCTTTTTTCTTATCAGCAACGGAATCTCGTCTTCGAAAGGCCAATCCTGAAAATTTTGTCAAAAAACGCGAGTTGAGAATATTCAAAAGACTTATTGAAAAATATCAATGAGCTTAGCCTCAACACTTCTGCCTGTGCCCTTGTTATTTTCCTTGACTTGCCGAACGGCTTCCCATTCCAACTCAACATTTCAAACACATGATTTTTTAACAACTACGTCATTATTTCCAACCATATGTGCATCTAAAATACCTTAGAGTGTCTTGTCGTCACCATCACCAATATTCGTTAAATACCTGACGCCTTTTTCTTAATTAAACGCCTAATAATTTTTAACATGACATCTCTCTCAATTTTCAATTTTTCCCGATCTTCATGTATGAATTGTCGGACAATTTTCTTCATGTAAAGTGAGCCATTTTTCAAATCATTGTTATTCATCCATCTTTTGATTTTTCCAAGAAAGATATTCCTTATGAGCAAACACAAACATGAACAACTTTTTTTGTCGTAAGGAGGTGAAGGTTGTTTACACCCTGAATGCTTCTCGAATACACACTAAAAATTTCCCCTGTCAACCTGTGAACCTAGCATTGAGCGGTTTGACACATTACTTCGGGCTTGGCCTCGTGTTCCTACGCCAAGGTACGCCTTCAGATTACGTGGATTGCTTTTCCAGTGGGAAGCAATTGCTAGAAAAGAGATACCTCCATCTCCGACGCTCCAGTATGCATTTTTAAAGTGTATTATAATAAGCCCGAGCATATTTTGCCTCGCGATTCCATTTGTTATTTGTGATAAAATTTTCCGGGCAGAGCTCTCTGATGAATTTCGCTGAAGAGGTTTACGGAAGAGTACTGCGCTCTCGTCGGTCATGAAAAACTGACACGAACTTATATAATCAATTAATACTATCCGTACGCTCGGCCAGCAATCCTACTCTATTTGTATATTAAACTATTAGATAAACAATTTGCATATATTGAATGAATTTGAGAGCAGTAGAATTTACGAGGTTATCCTTGAGAGCGCTACTTCCAATGATAGAAATATTTATCAAACTCGATGTTTGGGACAGCCGTCAACTCTTTTATCGATGCGCTTTTAATGTCACCTACGCTTGTAAAACGAAGGCCTTATAAGGGTCTCTTTCTTTTTGGAAATAAGAATAAATCATACGGAGCCATGTCCTACGAATATGGAAGCTGGCGTATCGTTTTTCATTTGTTTTTAGTCAAATCCTTACGGAGCAGTAATGCAGTGTAAGCAGGCGCATGATCGTGGCGCAAAAGACATGAATTGTTTTGCCAGGAATCCGGATGTTTTTGCGGATTGCTTGAGGTAAACGGCGTTGAAACTCTAAGTGGTACACTTTCCTGACCGTTTGAGTTCACTGTAAGAATTTATGATGCACTTTAAAATTAAGGTTTCATTAAAATCGAAGAACACAGTAAGGATCACCGTCATGTTCAACCGCACTTGTCGAGCGTTTTCCAGTCTTGGCGATCCAAAAGGCCCCGACTGGGACGATTGAACCTTAGTCTTGACGTCATATCCATAAACCCATGTTCCCTCACGTAGAAGATAGAACATTTCAGTAATTTTGCATCGCCGTTAACTTAATTTCGGGACACCTGAGCAGCTTACATTTGCCACTGTTTTTGTTCATAACCCAACAACTTTGTTCCCACGCGTTTCATACCCAAAACAAGAACTTTCATAACATAAGCGAACCGATATATCAATCGAAATCATCGACTTTTCTGAGTGTGATTCGGCGATCCTTCATAGCGATTTTTTTCACTTTCTCCATGTTTTCACCGGTTGTAAACTCTTGTATTACTTATACCTTAGTCACTATCGGTCTCTGTTAAGATTTCACACGCTTTAAAATTTGAAAACATTATTTCATTTTTCATGCAAAATTTTATACAAATCCTTTAATAAATTTCATTTACAAACATAAATCGATGAGTTCATAAAAACACGCCTAACCATAGGATCAGACACTGACAAAATAAACAATTTATACAGCTGCAAATTTGATCATATTTCATGGGCATGGATACCAATTGGATACCGTTGCGTTTCCCACCATGCAAACTTCAGACACCTGTCAAACAAACAATTATGATCCGTGTTTAGAAGTGTTTCTCGGAAAAAGACTTTGGCCATCCTTTCCTATTTCATAAAAATTTAAACGGTCCAAGGATGAAACATGTTTCCCGAAAGGATAATTCCCAAACATCACATTGATGAATCACGTCAGCTGATGCCAATCACATCGAAAATTTTTCATGCGTTTAAAAAAATAGCAGCGTACCTTTCAAATGAGAAGTTTTGAAACAAGTTTCTCTTCTCTCTCTCTCTCGAAAACTACGCTCAAAATGTAATAGAAAGTATTCCTTGAACATATAATAAGATAGATGGCGCTAATTTTATTGCATTCACATCATTTTCAGTTGATACTAAGCTTAAAACGACAGCTGTTAAAATTTCATGACATTGTATACATTACTTTGTGTGAGTTATTTTGCTAAGAGTGATGCTACTTTTGTTATTTTAAAAACAACGGATAAACCAATTTCGTGTATTAATATTGCACTGCTTCTTCATAGGAAAATACTGTTCAAGTGAATCATTAGCTTGAAAAGAGTTATGGCGGCTCCGCTCCACTAGGAACAATAGAACTTGATGTGTTGACTTCAAACGTGGTCGAAGAGACACCGATAATACAAAACGCAGTGGACTTTCATATGAAGCGGTAACACCAGGAAACATAAAAAAAATCCACAACATCGTTTTGAATGATCGAAAAGTGAAGCTTTTTGAGTTAGCTGACATGGTAAAGAATTTAATAGAACGTGTTGGCTTTGTAGTGCATTATCGATGAGAAAGTGCTGTTCAAAGTAGATGTCACGTTTGTTCACTTTTGACCAAAAACAACAACGTGTCGATGATTCTGAGCAGTGTTTGCCCATGTTTAAACGTACCATCCCGGAATTTTTGCGCCGATATGTGAAAATGAATGAAACCTGGATCCATCATTTCATTCCGGAATCAAAACGATCGTCATCTGAGTGGAAACCAACCAGTGAACCTATGGAGGTTCGCGCGAAATCACAGCAATCAGCTGGAAAGGTTGTGTAATTTGGGAAGCGCGTGATATAATATTCATCAACTATACTGAGAAGGAAAATACTGTTAATAGTGAATATTATAAACCGTTATTGGGGTGTTAAGCGAGCGCATATGGCACTGTGTCACAAGTCAATCAACACAATGGCAAAACTACATGAATTGAACTTTTAGTTGCTCCTGCATCCTTCGTTTTGTCCAGATTTGGTTCCCAGCGACTACTAGTTGTTCGCAGATCTCAAATAACAAACGTTTCCCGGTAAGAAATTTCGCTCGAATGAAGAGGTTATCGCTGAAACTCAACCCTATTTTAAGGCAAAAAGTAAATCGTTTTACGAAAATGGTGTTTAAATATAAGAGCGGCGCTAGAATGATTGTGTTGATCTTGATGGAGATTATAAGAAATATTCAACGAAAAGAAGCGATTTTGTAAGCTTTGTAAGGCCCGAGACTTTTCAGCACATGTGTTAATTGTTGTCGTTAAAAAAAACTTAAAAGTGTACGTGTAAAACATTTATAATAAAAGCAGTTTGATCAAAAAACATGCGGATACGCTTTTCGTTAACCGAATTTAACCAAAAATCAGATGCAGTCCTAACTTGAAATTTAATAATTGTCAAACGACACTAAATTACTGCTTTTTAATATTAATTTACGAAAAAATTTCCTTTGTTTTCTTTTACCTTTGGACACTGAATTAAAATATATGATTTTACGAAAAACATGCAAATTATACATCTCTTCCGAAAACGTATAATGCGTCGAAATTCAAAATCAGCATACCAAAAACTGTCATTCTGCTACAAATCCAACAAACAAACCCAAATTTATTTTAGTAGACACGATTTCTGTATTTACGCCAAAATTTAGTGCGCAAACTTATGGATTATTATTGTATGTAATGAATACATTTCGCGGACAATTTTCAATTTTCCTGTCCGCTCGGTCGAGTCGTAGAAAATTTGGCCACGTTTGGTAAGCTTTCGACACATATTTACTCGTAATTTGAAAATATTAAAAAGCAAAGTGAAATGAAATAATTAAAAGAAAAGCGAAAATGTCCAAAATGATTCATAAGATGTGTGTATATTTATCACATATGTGGCGTCTAAAAAAATTATTCTCATGTTCTTTGTTCTCTAGACAGGGCAATCCACGTTTAAGTTTAATAATCAATGAGCCAACGATAAAATTGCAATAAATTACGCCGCTGTGTTTATTTGACCTGTTTATTTTCAGTTATGTTCAGACATTTGTTTATTTTTCGCCTATTCTCAAACAATTCGAAAAAAAAGTCAGATTTGCAATTTTAAAATTCTGCTTGACGTCACTTAAAACGGAAAAAAAAGGGAAAATTCCAACCAAGCTTCACCTGTTAGTTTGATACGCTTGAACTCAAATAAAAATAAATTATTTAAAATATTTCAAAATATTACTTGATATCCGCTTCCACATGAATTCACAGAACATGTGTGTATCTAAAACGTATTAAATTTTTGCCAACAACTCCGTCTGAATAATTCTAATGGCCTGTTTTTTTCTCGACTTCTCAAGGTCCTACTAAACATTTTATTTTAACGAGAATTGCACAAAAAGTTTGCTGTCTTAAGCAAACATAACCGGTTGCATTGAATACTCAATATTTCTTTCATCGATTAATTTCTTACTTCTGCGAATACACAGCGATCCCCTTAAAAACTCGTAAATCAAAAGTAAATTGTATCAAAGGTATTTCAGACCATGTTATATAACTTGTTTAAATTCATAAGACCAATTATTGAGTTTGCAACCAAGTGCGACTTTTAACGCAAACGTGCATATATATATTTAGTGCCAAAAAGTTGGTTTGAATAAATAATACTATTGGATTTCATAAATTTCTGAAGCCATTACGGTTTCTAACGTGAAACTATTATTGAATTTATAAATATTGTCAAATGAATTTAATGCCAACTTCCCTTTTATGTGAATTCGCTTTCTTTGTGAAAATGAAAAATATGGGTCACACGTTTCAAGAGACCAAAAAATGTTCGATCGACAAAATCGATTGAAATCAGAATTCGTTCAAAAGCAAAAAAGCTTTTTTTAAAAGAAGTCTTCAGGAATATTGCAAGCACCAAAAGTTCAAAGAGTTGGTAAATGAATGCTGGTAGGTTACTAGAAATCATTTTTTTTTTAATAAGACAATTAAAAGTAGACAAATTTTTTTGAAATATAAGTAGGAACAAAAAATCTCAGTCTACACTCAGCGCTTTGCTGGAAAGTTTGCTGTAAAGACATTTTTTCTGTTTTTTTTTTTTCTTAAATCTCAAAAGCTATTCGAATTAAAACGTACTTCAGTACGTCAAAACTGTTCCGGACCCCAGAGCCCCCAAAAGCCGGTAATAATTCCGCGGGTTGAAGCCAAGGATGCTTAATTGACAATCTTAAAAACGCTACATCGTCCGACACCGATAATATCCCCGGTTTGAAAATTTTCGCTAATAAAAACGTCCATATATGTTATCATCAAAATACCAGTGATTCTTTGGAGCATTGTTACAATTTCTGCCTAGCAAAGTCATTATAACAAATTGTGACCTACCAGTTAAACTGATATTTCACTCGCGACAGCAATGTACTTACCTAGTGAAAATTATCAATGATAATAATCATTACTGCAAGATGAAGCTCCGTTAGCTCAATTTTTGAATACCACCAAAGGATTCGTACCAGTTATTTGCTGGTTCCTTCATTGTCCAGTCCAACAAAAGACTCTTAATATGACTGAACTTGTTATATAAACCGGAATATATATGAAAAATTGAATCCACATGTCCCTCTCTAATCCTTCTTCAGCACGGATGGATGGGAATGATTCCTGTCAGAGAAAACTCCGATGTCTTTGCGTCGGCAGGCGATCCACGATACCCTTCTTTATAAGAACGTCCGCACGTAACTCGACACGTAGCTCCAATTGTCTTTTGATATGAACATCATGTTATGTTTTCTGGAGAGAACACGCCTATTACTATTTCCCAACAATAAAACTAAACCACGCAGTAGCGACCCCGTGCAATTTAAAAACTGTAATTTAGACGTTCAAACAATTCTTAAAAATGCGATCAGTTCCGACTATTAATGTCGTATTGTAAACTCTGCAGGACACAAAATAGCCCAACACAGCTGATACAATTAACAACAAACTCCTTACAAAGATCCATAATTATCATTCGAATTAATAGCAAAGTGTTTCAGTGGCCGACTTAAACCCGATTTCAACCTATTTTATAATTTCAAATACAGGGTGGGCCATCTAACCTTTAGAATTGCAACATTTGGAAGGTTATTTTGAGGTTAGATGGTTTGATGACATTTCTTATGCGACGGAAAGTTAGTTTTATGTTTGACATTTATGAAATTAGGCGCTTTTCGCTTGAACAAAGTTCGGAAATATTAAAAACTTCTTTCCAGAGTGTTGAGTTTTCTACTCAAACTGTAAGAAATTTACAAAAAAAAATTGAGAAAAAGGACGTGGTGAAAACGCAGTTTGTGGATCAATTTGTGAAATGAATTCGTTAAACTGGATTGTTCTTGGATAAAACAAGCCGTATACATACTTGCCCAAATCGCTCTGAAAAAACATCTCTGCTGTTGCGCGGTGTGCGAGAACATCAACATCAACTCGTCATCATACTCAAGAAGTCAACATTTTGCCAGACAATAGTTTTTTTTAATAAAAAATATATTACACTAAGCACAATCGATACTCAGGCTGCTCAAAAACATATTCACAGGGCAAAATATGAAGTGTTTGAGAAAAATAATGAGCCTGGCAACATTGCAGGCGATCTGGCAACGTTTATTTATCCCATCAACTATCTCAGTCCAAGTTTCAACTTCGAACAGTTACGAGGGTCGTTTGATAAGTCCCTGGCCCAAATGACAAAACGTGGTTTCACGAAAAAGTTTTTGCTGTCGCTAGGTAGATGGCACTTTCGAACGGTCTCATGAATTTTTTCAGGTTTCTGTAGGTAACAGTTTGTTTTTGGCAGCCATTCTAAGTTGACGTGTCACGCGAATCGTCAACGATGGAGCACGTCCAGTACCGAGCGGTCATAAGATTTTTTTATTTAAAAGGTTTAACGCCGGCCGAGATAAAAGTTGAACTCGATCCCGTGTATGGTGAAGCCTCGCCCTCATATGCAACAGTAAAATTTTGGGTTGCTGAATTCAAACGCGGGCGTACGAGTGTTCTTGACGAGGAGCGTTCCGGGCGGCCAAAAAGTGTGTTGACGGACAAAAACGTTGAAAAAGTGCACGATTTAGTTATGAGTGACCGTCGACTTAAAGTGCGTGACATAGCTAAGTCCATAGGCATCTCAACTGAACGGGTGCAACACATCCTAACAGTTGATTTGGACATGAAAAAATTAACTGCGCGTTGGGTGCCGCGCCTGCTCACAGTCGACCAGAGACGCACCCGAGTCGTGACTTCAATGGCGTCTCTCGAACTCTACCGTAAAAATCCTGACGATTTCTTGAGGCGTTTCGTTACTGGTGATGAAACGTGGGTCCATCACTATACTCCGGAGATGAAACGACAGTCGATGCAGTGGACTAAGAAAGGAGAACCGGCTCCAAACGAGGCAAAGACGGTCCAATCGGCGGGGAAAGTGATGGCCACCATTTTCTGGGATAGTAAGGGGATTATTCTGATCGATTACTTGGAAAAGAGGAAAACCATTGACGGGGAATATTACGAAAAACTTTTGGGCCGTTTGGACCAGGCAATCAAAAAGGAACGTCCTGGTTTGAAGAAAAAGAAGATCTTGTTCCACCACGACAACGCCCCTGTCCACACCTGCGCGGTTTCCATGTCCAAATTACACGATTTGCGGTATGAGATCGTTGACCACCCACCTTATTCGCCCGACTTGGCCCCATGTGATTTTTTTTTTTGTTCCCCCAATTGAAAACTCACCTCGGTGGACAAAAATTTTCATCGAACCAAGAGGTGAAAGACGCCGTTTCCCAATTTTTTGCAGACTGTGACAAAAATTTCTTTTTGAACGGTATGAAAGGACTTGACAAACGTTGGACCAAATGTATTAACCTCCAGGGAGATTATGTTGAAAAATAAAAAAAAAAATTCCGGAAAAAATGCTTTTTTCTTACTTGGGCCAGGGACTTATCAAACGACCCTCGTAACATATAACCTTTGGCAGCGCGATCAGGGCCCTTGTGGTTTTGTTTTGTTTTACAAAAAAAGAGCATCGGGATTAAGAATATCGTTGTGCAGTCAACGTTTGTTTTAAAATTTGTTTTTTTTGCAAGAGAGACTTCTGAAAAGTTGAAACAGGCATATAGGGAACATTTTTTACATTCGCACTAATTATCTGGTGGCACAAATCATTTTTGAAAGGCCGAGAATACTTTGAAAATCAACCATACAATGGGAGATCTCCAACTTCAAAAACTGACGGGAACGTTGAAGGTGTGAGAGATCTTTTGAGATCTGCCCTTGTAAAACAATAAGCATGAAACATGAACTGCCAAATTTGAACTCTTTTGAATGTTGTCCACAACTCTTCCAGGCTTCCAGCGGTACTGCAAAAATCAGTCTCATTACTTTTCTCACACACCTCGTGTTTTATTATTTCATCAGAAATTCTCTCGATTGTACATTGTTCACAATTAAATATTCGCTTATCTTTCATCCCATTTCTTATGGCAATATCCTTATGTTGTCCGATTTTCCTGATTCAAACTTTCCTGATTCAATCACAATTCGGCCCTAGAAATTAATCCTAAATCCTGAATGTTTAACCAAAATTCATTGTAAGATGAATCTGACGATTCTTTGCGCAGTTTCTTTTCAAATCCGGTAAAAACGTTTTCTAAAGGGAAAAATACATGAAGAATGCTCAGTAGAAACCTCAAGGAATCAAGAGAAAGATTTTCTTGAAACTGCTAGTCAAAATCTGAAATTGGAAGGCGTGGTCAAAAGATCAATACACATAGAGGATATGTTGGATCGATATTAGGCTGGACCACAATCAAAAAAGAAAAGAAACTTGCACGATTTAGGCAAATGTGGAAATTGTCCACGGAGAATCTAGGCACGTTCAGATTTATATTTTTTCCAGCGTTATATAGGTATAAAGGATATATAAAGTATCCTGAATTTTTTTGTTGGGATGAAATCAAACTGGTAAATTGGAGAAATTGCTGCACATTGTTCAACTGAAAAAAATAAGGTTTTACATGAAGGTATCAGCATAGTCCTTATTGAACAAAGCTCAGAACTTCCTAAAGAAGGATTGAATGTGAAAGTAGGGTACCAGAAAAGGATAAAAATTCTACAGATCGCAGTAACAAATGATTGAATGTGAAAGTAGAAGTAAAGAAAAGGTTGACATTTTACGAATTGCTCTATTTGTCATTTTAGAACCTTAGAAAACTTTTAGTAATTAATGAACAATAGGATTACAATGCAAAACTTTCGGGCTGTAGAGGAAGGGTTAATTGTGTACATACAGTAGAGAAAAAGACAGAAAAGCCAACGAAACACAGTGAAGGTGAAGAAGTAGAAGTGGTGGAAAAATTGAAAATTACTCTACTCAGCATATTAAAACCGTTAAAAAATCTTCAGTACTTAATAAACATTAACTATGCAGACAAAATGATCCTCAATCTGAGACTAATTTCCTACTTGGAAAGAAGATATAACACCTATCCCTTCAACCCTGTCAGGGATTGAGAACAAACCAAAAAGGATAGAGTCAATTGCAATGGAAAAGTTTGACCCTTTGCGGTCGATGAATTTTTCGGCCGGCGAGGCGACAGGTCGACGCGATTTTTGCGAATGTGTCGAGCACCTTATAGGTACAATATAAGAATTTTATACATAAATTTTTCTAAAACAGGGTTATATTTTGCCAATTTACGTATATCTAACATTTATATAATAATTTTTATGTAATTATTATAATTTCTATATGTTTATTTACATATTTACTATAACTGCGATAAGCGCTGAATATTTCACTTTTATTACATTATGCCCAGTGCGCGAAATTGATCGTAACGACAGCACCATGTCCTCTAAGTTTCTTGAAGCATAGCGGTTTGTATCTCCTACTATCTGATCCGCCAACTCCTTGATAAAAAAACAACTTCGAAAAATCCAGAGGCTCTACGACATTTGCCAATACCCGTGGGACTGCAGGTCTTTCGCCGGGAATGAAATTTAAATTGGCTGATAATTCCATTGATTCGTCACGAGATGTCCATTCCGATTGATCAGAGGGTAGTGGGGCATCACTGTCACTTTCGGGATCGCAAAACCACACTATACAAATTTTCCAGTTACTTTCGCCGCGATCGTCGAGTTCCAACTGAAAACATTTTCAAACCTACAGTCCTACAAGGATCTTTTACTAATTTTAACTTATCTCTGTTCAAACGTGTGATTTGACACTTCATATAAAATCAATACTGCGTTTTCAAGAACCAATACTGCGTTCCAGTCGCTTGGAGAAAACGAAATCTAACATAAACACCAATTGTCGCCACTAAGGCGACATCCGGTCTACGCGCGAATCGCCGTGGCGCCTGCCGACCGCAAAGGGTTAAAAGTTGTGGAATTACGACTACGATAACAGACCAAGAGGGTATTGTACGAAATATATGAAAGATTAGATTCTAAACAAAACATACGAGGTGTGATCAAAAAATACGGTGAATGAATTTTTATACCGGCAACAGCTTACGCTACATTCATATGCTGTAATTTGTCCAGTAGTGTGATCAGCGGAGACAGGCAGGGACAAGTTGTAACTCGAAATTGTCAGTCAGCTGCCAGAGCCGCTAGAGTAAGGTTCAGTTTATCGTGTCTGTCGCGCAACATGGATTTCGAACAACGCATAAACATTAAGTTTAGTTTTAAATTGCAAAAGAATGCCAAAGAAGCTCATGAAATGTTGATGAAAGATGAATGTTGTGTCTATGGCTATGACACTGAGACCGAAATGCAGAGTTTTCAATGGAAAACCAGTGCATCTCCTCGCCTTTAAAAGGCACGTCATTCAAAATCTAACATCAAGGTCATGCTCGTTGTTTTGTTTTCTTCGATAGTGAGGGCGTAGTGCGATCAGAGTTGGTTCCAAGGGGCACAACTGTAAACTCTGAACTTTATAAGGGCGTACTGCAACGTTTGCGAAACGACATACGTTGAAAACGCACAGAAAAATGGGCCAATGGCTTCCTCTTCCACTACGACAATGCGCCGTGTCACACCTCGCTTCTCATTCGTGAGTTTTTGGCAGAAAAAAATGTTCCTGTTTGTCCACATCCGCCATGCGACTTTTGGCTCTTCCCAAAAATTAAAATTGTGCTTAAAGGAAAACGTTTTGACACCATTGCTGACATTGAGAGGGCCACGGCCGAGCAGCTGAAAGCCCTCCAAAGAAATGCTTCCAGTCATGGAGTCAACGTTGGGATAATTGCATTGCTAGCCAAGAACAGTACTTTGAAGGAGATTAGATCAGATTCTAAGTAAGCGTATTACTTTTGTTAATAAAAAATTATTCACCGTATTTTTTGTTCACACCTCGTAGATGACTTGCATTTGTATAACGAGTTCAGAATCGGTGGAGAAGAATTTACTTTGTGGAACAATAATTCAAATTTATCAATATTTTATATGTAATAATGTTACTATTTTTGGCCCCAGCCAAGGATATACTTGTTTAAAAATTAGACGAATCTATACAAAATCAGCACACAATCAACACAATGACTGCTGACCCTCACGCATAAGCTTGAAATTTGTGTATCTGCGCTCGAAATATCTAAAAGATTTATAATTTGTGTATTGATTTGATTTGGGTTTCAGTGACATGCTTGCAATATTGCGGATTCATGAGGCATGTCTTTATTGTCCTTATAAAGCGCAAGTAAACGCATAAAATTTTATCGAAATTTTTAATGCTTTGTTGCTTATTTAAAGGCATTTTCTAATATCCTTTCTACTCCTCGTCCATTTTAAAAACAAAAAAAAAATTGAAATTATCTGTGTTATCTCAATTCAGGTTTTACCATATATGCCACGATCATAGTTCGCCTGAAATTCAGGATTAACATTTTTTTAACTGATACTGAATGTATAAAAACCGAGGAAAAATGCATTTAAAATATCTATCCATCATATCAATTCTACTGTTTCCGAAATCAGCTTTAAATTCCTCAAACTTAACATATGCGACCTTGATTTTTTTTTGGCTAATTACAAACCAACAAAAGTAGTGGCGAAATCAAATGCGAACCAGTTCGAAAAAATTTTCGTTTCATTGTAAAGTTCACGGTCTTCAAGGTCTAAGATGATATTTACCCATCTGAATCACATACGCTGGCGAGTTTTTCTATTTAAATTGGAAAACTTGATTATACCTAGCTAATACATATTTAGACCCTGACTTTTTGTTTGTAAACATGAAAAAATTGAAAATGTAGAGCTGTTTTGTTTTTGGAAAGACTTTTATGCTAACGTAGCATTTTCAATAATCGCAATTTTCCCCACCAATTATTCGAACAAATACAATTATACCACTTCAGTGAAAGATGTAAGTAAGTCGATATTCGTGTTCACACACATCATCCTGTTATGATGTGGTATCCAGCAAATAGCAAGTGCAATTTCATACTTAAAATACTATTAAATACTCTCTGAAGTCTTACGAATCAATGCAAGTTCTTCAGGAATCTTGCAGAGTGTAGATAATTAGATACAGACTGTACAAACAAACAAATTCTGCTGTTGGACTTTCTAGCCTGTAATTTGATTGTGTTCTGAAACGATTGAAAACAAAATGGTAAATTCTCTACTTACTAAACTAGATTGTCTTCCTGGCTGGTCGAAGTTTGGATCGAGACCAATTTACATGAGTTTAGAAAAACAATTGCAGATTGTTACTTCCTTAGTGAATTCTACGAATAAATAACTCTACGTGTGACCGACTTTAGTCCACATTAATCTATCACTCAGACTACGCAGAAATATTGTTGTATCTTTCGCTATTTCGCTATTCGCTATTGTTGTATCTTCTATTCTTTCGGAATAATAAAATTCTTGTTAAAAAAAAACAATTGTTGCCTACTACATTCTTTTGATCTAAGGGATAATCACATTTCGAGAGCTACTAAAAAGCCCTTTACTAAATAATTAACGATGTTCGTTAGTTCTCTCCCATAATTATTTAATATCATTGCGAAGCATTTTTTCGCAATCAACCATATTCCATCGTGAAAGTAAATGAATTTTTATTCTAGAATTAAAACAGTTGCATAAATTTCTATACGTATAATGTATTGCATCTGAATTGAAACATTTTAAAAACGTTGGCTGCATGTTGAATAATTTATTGCTATCAATCGTATGAATGAGATGACTCGAGTTCATTGTAACAGCCAAAATAGATATTTCTTCGTTAGAATTCGTCCATATCTACGAATTCATTAGAATAGCAGTTCAGCGGGGAAACTATGTTATCAATAACTAGCTCAAACACTTCAACACCCCTCAAAATCTTTTGTTGCTGCCATTCATTAACTAATGCCAAATAATTTTGTCCCCAGATGGGTCCTCTAGAAAATTCAGAGAACCCCACAAAGTGTTGCATAGATTTGATTCCCTGCATCACCACTGAAAAACTTTCCAAATAATTTGCTTTCTGTACTTACTCTGTCAATCCTTGATTGTAGCTTCGGTGGATCTATGATGCCTGCTCTAGTTCTACTGCATTGGGGCCGGTTCAAGGTATTTGGTCTATTTTAAAGCCAATCAATTGATACCAATTAAAATTAGGTCCACACGTCCGTATTGCTACATCAATTAATCTCATCTGTGTACAATGGGATTTCAGTAATTTTAATGTTGATTCAATCTATTGGGAATTTTCTATAAATATGCTAGAAAGCGGATAACGACAGTGGATAATTCAATTTAGAATTTATCAATGTGCCGACTAATCCGCTGTTTGCGTTAAATGAGATAAAAATAAATATCATTTATCGACTCTATGTCTCGTTTGACTTTTTTCTATGATTCTATATCTTCTCCTTTAACTCTTCCAAATAATGTTATCGCATGCAGTCCTATTTTAGATACACAGCGAAAATTAGAAACATGAAATTTAGTAACGTAATGATTTAAGTACAAAATAAGTTATGACATTTTATAATTATTTATAAAAATATTTATTCAAATTATGCAAACAAAAGAAACAGAGAAAATAAAGAAAATACACAAGAACCGGAGAAGTAAATATGATGACGACTTCTATTATTTTAACTACTACTGCTACTACAACTAGGACTATTACTGTTGGGACAGCTATTGCTGCTCCTCAATTCAAAAATCACAATTAATACACTATTTGGCGTTGATAGAAGTAAACAATGTATAACTCACTTCAGGCTTTTTGGCACGAGCTTGAATATGTAGGAGTCACAGCCAAACTCCCTCCCTTCCTTTTCTATATCCTTTCAAATACGTTACCGGCTATTACAAATACAATACCGGCGTCTAAGGTTTCCACATGAAATCTGTAGAATAGACAGAACTTTCTTCGTTTAAAAAGTCTTCTAATAATATAATCTGCAGTTTCCGTTCACCACATCCTTTGCACACTCAGATTAGGATTGTCATGAAACATGCATCCGGATTGTGGACATCCTCCCATGTTTAGAGTTTCTAGTCTTACCTAAATGTTTTCGTTGTTGCTATATTTTTGAAGAATACGGCACGGTCCTTTATTTTTGCCATATAAAACGCTTGGAACAGCCTAAAACCTAACCTAAACAAGATATTAAAACAATTTAATCGCAGATTGTTAGTGTAATGTTTATCACTATCATGTATTTACTTTATTTTTATGTATACATATATATAAATTCTTAACTATCAAAAAAGGACCATAAAACACTGCCACAGCTTTTTTCGACCAGTTCACAAATTCATTATTTTATTTCAATTTGAAGGCACAAAAAACAACTTCAACATTTAGTAAGACCACCCTTCGGGTAAACAACCAATTTTTGTCTCTTAGGCATCGAATCCGACCAATTTTTGTGCAATGTTTGGCGTAATTTTGGCCCATGCCTCATGCCTAGAAGGTGGAACAGGATGCGGCAGGACTTGTGGGAGGTAATGGGAGAGCTTTGTCCAGACAATCTGGTCGGAGAAATGCTGAAAACTTTCGACAAATGGACTTGTGTGGCACATTACTCTCGGGCAATACTTACAGCAATAAAAAGTACCATGGATAACCTTGGGCGCGAGGTCTTGGGGGTCTCCTTTCCAGCAGTCCTCCTCCATCCTGCCCACTCCCGCTGGGGGGGAGATTTCTCTAGGCTGACGGCGCCCTAGGGCGAAGTAAAAAGAGGCCTAGCCCGAAGTAATGTGTCAAACAGTTCCATGCTAGGATCTCTTGACAGGCGGGGTGTTTAGTGGGTAGTCTGGTAGCATGCGCTACTAGGAGTCCCACACTCCGGGCGTAAATTGCCTTCACCCCCCAACCCAAAAAAAAATTCCTCAAGTAATGATTTTTTTAGGTCATTTTTACGCGAAATTTTTCTTTTTCGGATATTTATATCCAAAATAACGCACAAATGTTCAATGGCATTAAAATCTGGCGATTATGCCGATGGTTGCATAATATGCGGACAGTTTCAAATCTGCCAAATTTATACAATAACCGATGCATTGTCTTAGTAGAATGGGAAGTCATCGCGAATGGTTTGGCGCACTTTCAAGCAAGTTTGATTCCAAAATTTGAAGATATTGCAACTTATCCATTGTTGTCTCAATGATGTGTTGATTTTCAACTCCTGTTGCAGACATACAGGGCCAAACCATGACGCACCCACCTTCGTGTTTTGAAATTTTCGTGGCTCTGAAATTTTCGTGGCTCTGAAATTTTTTGCTTACAGCTCTCACATTTTTTGCTTACAGCTTTGTATTTAGCGCAAGGCGTAAATATATGAGGCATAGCCAAAATATTAAATTTGAATTCCTCGGCGAAGATAACGTGTTCCAGGATTTAAAATCCAGAGTCCTTGTTCACATGTTTCTACGAACAATTTTCTTTCTTTGGCAAACTTGGCAATGTGTCGCTTACATTTGATTCTTAGTGTTAATGAACCACTTGTTACGTGGTATCCTCCGACATGCTGTCGAAGAATACGGCGAATAGTTTCCGGATGCCATGACATACCAAACTCAGCTTCCACTTCACTGGTGATTTTTCGAACCGATAATCACAGATTCTCCCGGATTTTTCGAGCAATTCGGTGGTCATCGGTCATGTTGAAAATCTTATTTGGGGCCTTTCTACCCTTATCGTAAGTCATATTTTCATGGATGAATCTGTTTATCATGACCTGCACTCAGTCGAACTATCTCACCAATTTTTCTACGTGAATAGCAGTTTTCGAAGTGACTGAGAATAAGTTCTCGCTGTTTTATTGTCGTACGTGGTCCTATTTCTCAAAATATCGTTTCTGCACGATCTTCTTGGAAAAACCAGCAACATTTATCTTGACCACGTTATAAATTTAATGATTTACTCACAGAAAAAGTAATAATAGTTGCAAATATAATAGTTGCATTGCATCTTAACGTTTCATTGCGACCCTTAAGCGGATGACGCGAAACCTAGTGGCATGCGGCCCTAATAAATTATTGTATGTTTAACACATTGTAAAATTTATGAAGGATAATTTTCTACGCTTGGTAAATACCTGCAATTGGTGAACCACGCGATAAAACAAAGAACCGTTTGAAAGTTATGTCTTGCATAGATTTGTACAGTAAATTACATTTAATGTTGACGGGCCAAACCGCTGAAACTAAAGACGATAAATCGGATACGCGATAACTCTGCTCTATATCGCGCATGGATTGTTTACTGGTAGAGAAACCCCTCGATTAGACTTTGTCCGCGAAGTAAAACTAGCACCATTTTGGGAACCACCGGTGGTACTGACGCTCTCACGAATTGAGACAACCTTCGGGCATTATCGACTTTTTTCGGGCACGACGAAATTCAATTCCGCGATGACTACGTTGAATATTACAATCTTAAAACATGTCGTGAAGCGACGCCCGCCTAACAAAAATTTTATCTATAAATCATCTAGGAAGGACTCCGAGGAATTTTCGAATAATCTTTTGCATTGCTGCTGAGGAACAAGCAATATACGAGGGAGGTCTGGAAAGTTTCCAACCACAAGATCTTTTGACAGTTACTTACCAAAGTTTCAGCCATTTTGGACGAGCAGTTTTTAATTGAAAGTCGTTTGAGTGAGTCAATATGAGTATTTTTGTGAAATCTGAAAAAATCGAGTAGAGTTGTTATTAAATTTTTGTTTTTGAATGGCATTCCACCTACGCAAATTAAAAAAGAGGTAGTCTCTGTGAATCGGGACTCTGCCTCATCATTTAACCACAGTGAAATTTTGGGCAGCTGAATTTAAACGTGGCCGTAAAAGCTTGGGAGATGATGAACGTTCCCAACGGCCAAAAACTGCGACTACTGACGATAAGATTGCTAAAGTTCACAAAATAGTGTCACACGATCGCCGAATTAAAGTGAGAGAGTTAGCAGCGGTTATGAAAATGTCCGCCTCGCTCAGCGGTTACCATTTCAAAAAATCCATGAATTCCGGTTTGAACTACTTGACCATCCACCTCATTCACCAGGTCTAGCCCCATGCGACTTTTTGTTCCCTCATCTAAAAGCTGTGTTCGGAGGACAGAGATTTTCGTCAAATGCAGATTTTTCAGAGAAAACGTCGAGTAATATTTGGACGGGTTGGGGATGGGATAATCCCTGAGAGAAGTGTGTAGAATTACAAGGAGACTATGTAGAAAACTAAAAACACAATTCGAAAAAATACCTTGTATGATTGTTAGGTCGGAAACTCTTGAGACCAACCTCGTAAGATGTCTTTCATCGTAATTTCAATTAACTTGAGGATGTAAAACGAAGAAAATTTTTGAATGAAATAACTAACATCCAGGATGGAGCAACAACCTCTAGTAATTTGATTCTGATAAGAATCGTTGAAAAACGGGCGCCGTTTCATTAAATTCTATCTGAGTTTCTTGAAATTACAAACCAAGCAGTAAAGCAAGACCTCATTACACAGTGGACCTCCCATTTCGCAATTTCTATCAACCAAGACGAAAGTTGTTTGTCCAACATAAAGTCCATTGGCCTCTTAGCACCGGAGTAGTTAGGAGAAGGAAAATTTTTGCGGTGCTCCAAGAATCAGACAATATCCATGCATTTCTCCATCCGTTCTCCATCCGCATCCATCCATTTTTTAAATAAAAAAAAATCAACATATTATTGAATGTCTATTATTTTAGATAGTTAAACTCCCAATCCCAAAGTTCTAATAGTTTTCCTTGCGAAAAATCACAAAAATTACCTTTTTATCCGCCTGCTATGTGTATTTCTCTCCTTAAGAATTATGAACGAATGAAATCTCTACGAATGTTGAATATCTACATGACCGACTTCTAGCGGTCTCTTTTTTTAAAGAATTTATTACAAACTTTTCAAGTCCAGAATAATGTTATGATAAAATTTCAACTGTAAATAATTCAATTAGCTAAGGAAAAACGTTTGAGCTTTTTTTTATTTTTATAGTATACTTAGTATAGTATATAGTATACTTTTCACCGGTACTAGTCCCTTAGCTCCTCAAAGAAATATAGTCCTTTTCACTTTATATGAATTGTGGAGAGAATGCCTTAATCTTATTTTATAATATAAAATCGCGTGGCATAATCAATTGATTTACAAAACCAGTCATTCTGGTTGAACCTCGTCAAAAAACACTCGTAATCGTATCTTCTACCAGCTGGTGATTGTACTTAATGTGATCAAGTACAATATCTTTTCGTTTCGCAAACAACTTCATATATGCCCCATCATCGTGTAAGATTCCGAGAAAAGAAAATTCTTGCAAGTTAATGACAATTTAAAAATATGACTGTGTGCAATTTGGGGACGTGACTTGAAGCAATGAACTTTTCTTCGATGGATCATTCAACTGCTATTGCGACTCAGCCCAGAAGTTAATAATAGACTTCACGCTAAATTTTCCTTCAACGTTTGCTCGTTCACAGATTGGTCCTCCCGCCAAGCTTTTATTTTCTTGCAACATTTTCCAGATAACACACCAGGAAAATATGACTCTATCGTGTTATATTTGTGCACTTCATACGACCAAAGCATCGTTGATAATGATGCTCCCTTGTATCCTAAACAGGAATGTAATAAATGGCCTATTTTCCGAAAACTATTTTTAATGTTACGCTCTCCGGCATGATGGACATGATGCGAGAAGTATTCATTGATGCAAAAACATTGGTCCCATAATTTTAGTGTCAAATACTAGTACTTTATGAATCTTTCGATTAAACTCAGAATGTACTAAATATTTCAAAAAGGATGTATTCATTTTACTCACGTACGCTTTTCCGGCTTTGTTTTATTTGCAGGCTGGATATACGACCGTTCGGTGTTCTTTTCTTAATATTATTAGCATTATGGATTTACAAGACACGTTGCAATGCAGCTATAAAAATAGTTCTACCGCAGCATATCAACACGAAACTTTTAGAATTACACGATCGGATTGTACGTATGCGAACAGAACGTCCAGGCTTTTTTTGTGGGATCGTTTCCACATGCTTAGCCCTTCTTGCTATTTTAGGACATATGATTTCTGGATCGAGTGTCGTCGTTTTTGGATTGATTGCAGCCGGACTTGTTTCGACTAAATACAATTTTCAAATTTTGAAAGTTGAAGATAAAGGTAAGCCAGCTAGGTTTTGATTTTAATTTAATTAAATTTTGATTTAGTATTTAATATGTTAACACATTTAATACTTTGAAGATGAAACATGATTTTAGCAACAACAAGAAATAACCATTTGCGACAAAAAAACAACATTTTTTATAAAAAAAATGGAACGAAAAAATATTTCTATCGATTATTTATAATATAATATATAATATAATATAATAATAATAAATTATGAAAAGTAGAAATTGTAACACAAGTATGTGTGAAAGCACTGTGGAATTTCACGGACAGTATAACACCAAAAAGTGTGATTTTTTTCAGACCGCAAGTTATAGTTTCTGGGAAATATTTCGAACCTTCTAGATTTTGATTTCTAGATTTTAATGGTGTATTTAACTTATTAAATTCTGATCTCTTCAGCTTAATGTTCCAATCCAATTAGTAAGATCTAACAACTGGATTGGAAAATTCAAACAGGAAACATCACAAACATTTTCCAATGGCAGATTTTTTTTTGTGCGTATCAAATATGTTCCATTGGATTTCTATTTTGATTAGAACTCCGTCATCTTCAACCTCTTGTATGAACTAAATCGTAACTGAAGGACGATATACCGATTGTGGCAGTTGCGATACGATGTCTTCTTCTATAACGCAACATTATTATATCAGTTTTTTGTTTCTTGCTTTTAACCCGTCTTTCAAGTTTTGAAACCGAGTGGATTTGACTAGCACTGCCAACAGAATCTTTCTATCGGTTCCAAGTGTCTGAAATTTGCATCTATTCAACGGCAAAGGTCTCGAATTTTTGCACTTTTTGATTTTTTTCGATGGTTGGACTTAAATACAAAAATCAATTAAAGTGAAAAAAACCGGCGTTGTAAACAAAAATGTCAGTCTAACTATCTGAAAATTTCAATAAATGAAATAATTCGAGACTGTTACGTTTGCTTGATCATCGCAGATGATTGTGCTTCGCGCAGAATAATGCTTGTATCAAATGCTGTAAATCTGGCTTGTAATTTTTTTTATTACTTGCGCGCTTTATATTCAACCAGGTGTCATAAGTTTTTTCTGTATTTTTGGTATGGTGTTACAACTTACAGATGCTCAATCCTCTAGTCCTACAAAACTCAAGGAAGTCGCTAGCTCCGTGACGGCCAACTCTATAATCTAGAAGGAAGCATTTTGCCCATTCTTCTTCCTCGCCATAAAAACCGTCAACTGTTTGGATTCCTATTAACGAAAATTTTTGGCCTGTTAGTAGTGCTACAAAAGTTCTTAAGCCCTTTCTCATTTCTCTTAATCCCATTAAGTACTAATCTAATCACTAATCCCACCCACCGTTCCTGTATAGCGACCTCATGGACCCATGTCAGTTTTAAATTTACGAGGGTTGTTGTGGCTCTTAGTGCCTGCAGTAATGTTTCCACTACTTTTGATGATATGTGATTTAGGGAAGCGTTGGCAGTATCGAATTGATGTGCAAGAATACTCGTTTGCTTCCGTTAAAGTTGTTTGCTGCCTGGCTAATCATAAAATTCGGCTTTGGTTTTTTCACTCAATTTTTTTAAGTTAGCTGCATCAACTGATTCTATAACGCATAATGATAACCATCGACTCCTATAATTGGACATAACCAACCTACACCCCCGAACGAAACACTGATTATCACAAAAGAAAAATAGTATTTCTGAACGGCCGACTATTCACAGAATAACTGATGAACAACATCACTTCAAACTACTTCGAGTTCGACTACAACATCTACATTGCCGAAGATGGGCATGGGACACCCAATATTATCAGTCTTGTCCGAAGTATAGAAGAAGTGCATGTCTCGCGAATAGTGGAAAAGTTCAATGTCATATGTTCCAAACGATACGTGAGTTATGGAACCAGTCACTAATGACATGAATCCTGGTAAAGGGTCATAAACGAATGCATTAACGCATTTCCGTGAAATTGACCCTTTTTACTAATTACATGCCTATCATAAACCCTGACTGACCTTTTCTAATATTTCATGGTTTATGATGCTTTTGTCGGGCATGATAATTAGGTTTTTCTCTGAAATACGTCTTCGTCCTTCCATACAATTAGTTAAGTAATTAAGGATAGATTAGGATAAAGATGTATTTGTAAGAAATAGTTTAGTTGGTAAGATATAAATACAATGTCTAGGTCTTAAGAAATCAGTGTTAAACGTGAAACCAAATAAAGAACTTCACATATTTCTTATTATTTAATTGGCGCAGTCGGGTCGCGGTTTTTATAATTGAGTAAAAATTCATATTTTACGCAAGTTATTATAACCAGACAAAAAGAATCTCCGCGTTAGTTTTGTTCGATACGATAAAGAAAGATTTACTTTCATAAAATCAGTAGAACGTGATAGAACTAGAACTGGACGCATTAATCGCAAAATTTACGTCAATCAATTTAAGAGAAGCAAAAATGGACTACGGGAAATTGAACGCGTTTATTTCATCCATCCCTCAGTTTGATGGAAATCAATCGGATTTATATCCATTTGTTCGTGCCGTAGATGCTATCAAGGACGATTTAAATGCTAGTGATTTCAAGGTTCAGCTAACGCAGCAAGTGCTCTTAAGGATTACAGGAAAGGCCAGGGAAGCGATACTCACCTATAACCCGAGCTCATGGGATGAAGTAAGAAGAACATTGATTGCACATTTTGACACAGCGGAAACGGAGCTACAACTACAGGAGAGACTATGCAGTGCGACGTTTTACACAGCAAATCAACTATATGATTATTTTTGTAAGTGTTTATGTTTGATTAGTCAAAAAATTTTAAATGATAGTAATTATACCAGCAACCAAAAAAGTGATATAGTTAAAAGTAGGTATTTAATGGCAAAAAAACATTTACATAAATAAATGTCCAGAACCACTCAAGAGTGTACTGTTGGCTAGGAACCCTGCTAGTTTGGAAGAAGTTAGAATTATCCTTCATGAGACAGGGTACTTAAATTTTGGAAAGCCTCAAAAATTGAAAAAATCAAATATTCATAGGTTCAATGTGGATACAGTTGAAAATAGTTCAAGTGCAGTTCCCCCCGTAAGTTACACAATGAACCCACAGTGGTTGAGTCAACAACCACACCATATAATAAATAAACAGCCAAATATTGAAAACATTCCACAAACGAACTACGATCCTTCACGGAACACATGTTCGAACTCAAGAAGATTTCATAATCAGCCTGCTGATCACTTTCTGTCAACTGATAGGTCGATGAATACAGTAAATACAAATGAATCTTCTTTGCATGTAGAAAATTGTAATCAGGATTTTCCTTTACATGCCTCGGAATGTCTACAATATTACCCATCATTAAATTAAGTTTTCAGGGTCATATATTACGCTGTCTGATTGATACAGGATCTTCAACGAGTATCATGTCTGCTGAAAAGGTCCATATCTCAGGTAGAGAAAAATTACGACACCCAATTTATCTTCATACACTTCATGGGAAAATTGCGTGTACAGAGACATTTAGGACGTTTGCACCTGAAGAGTTTGGTGTAAGAGCTACAATTAGTTGGAAAATAGCCAATATTTCTTTCTCAAATTTCGATGCTATAATTGGAATGGATATTTTAATAGCTTTAGGTGCTAATATTTGCATATCTCGTTCTGAACTTAAAGTCAACGGCTACGTGATACCATTTGGAACTGATATTCCAACTCAAATTATTCAGGAGTTCTTCAAATATAATTGATAGTTTTGACAAACAAATAGATCAACACCCTGATCCTAATAGCTACTCTTCTCAGGAGATAGATGTTATAGCTAGAATTAAGAACGAGTTTAAAGATTTAGAATATGATCCGCAATGTAGATTAACATTTACACACAAAATTAAACATACATTGAAATTAAAAACTGATGAGCCAATTTATCAGCGCAATTATAAGTTGCCATATCATGTGAAAGATTTCATAAAAAAAACAAATTCAAGAAGATTTGGCACAAGGAATTATTCAGCCATCTTCCAGTCCGTATAATTCACCGATATTGGTGGTACCCAAAAAGGAAAACACATACAGATTAGTCATTGATTTCCGTAAAATCAACTTAGTAACTGTCGAAGATAAATGTCCAATTCCCCATATTGATGACATCCTGGGCAAATTGGGTAATGCAAATTATTTCACTACAATTGACCTGGCGAAAGGATTTCATCAAATTGAAATAGAACCTAAAGATCGCCATAAAACAGCATTTTCGACTGACGAAGGGCATTTTGAATTTACCCGAATGCCTTTCGGATTAAAGAACTCTCCTGCAACTTTCCAAAGATTGATGAACACAATCTTACAGGAGTACGTCTATAAAATATGTATCGTATATATGGACGATATTTTAGTTTTTAGCACTTCATTGGAGGAGCACGAAGTTGGATTGCGTAAGATTTTATCTGCATTACGTTCAGCCAACTTGAAAATTCAAATGTCAAAAACTCAATTTTTAAAAAAATCTACAGAATTTCTAGGACATATTATTACTAAAGACGGTATCAGACCAAATCCTAAGAAAATAGAAGCAATTCGCAAATTTCCTTTACCAAAAACTACAAAAGAGGTTAAATCCTTTTTAGGCCTCACTGGTTTTTACCGGAAATTTATTAAAGACTATGCTTTGATAGCAAAACCACTTACACTCACTTTAAAAAAAACTAATTCAGTAAATATAAATGACTCAGATTATATTGCATCATTTGAGAAATTAAGGAATTATATTTTAAATGAACCTATTTTAACCCACCCTGATTTTAATAAAATATTTACTGTAACAACTGATGCCTCAAACTTTGCATTGGGAGCTGTTTTATCTCAAGGAAGTAATGCAATATGTTATGCATCACGAACTCTAAATGATTCTGAAACACGCATGGCAACTATCGAGAAAGAACTTTTAGCGATAGTTTGGGCGGTCAAATATTTCAGACCCTATTTATACGGACGAAGATTCATATTAGAAACTGATCACAAGCCTCTTACATTTCTACAAAGTATAAAGGAGGATACACCTAAACTTTTCAGATGGAAACTGAAATTAGCTGAGTATGATTTTACTATCAAATATATTAAAGGCAAAGCAAATGTTGTAGCAGATGCACTTTCAAGAATTGAAGTAAATGCGATAGATGTGATGAATAAAAGATCTGACTCTATGGCTACACAGCATACAGCTCGTGAAGACAACACGAACTATATCAGCATTTCCGAAAAACCATTGAACTGTTTTAAATTACAAATAGTTATAAAAAATGGAAAACGCATTCGTTGCACTACCCAAACATTTCATAGTGGAAAAAGGATAGTTTTTTATTATAAACGATTCACCGCCAAAGAAGCAAGGTATATATTAGAAAATCATGTTCCGATCACTGGAAAAATAGGACTTAAAGTTCCTAATAAATCTATTTTAGCAACTTTTCAGAATGAATATGTAAACTGGAAATTAAATCATCCTAAATTAACTATTGAGAATTGTAACTATATTCTATATGATTGTTCGCACTCAGATATATTGGAAATCATAGCTAAGGAACATCAAGAAACAAACCATCTAGGTATTAACAAATTATATAATAGATTACGCAAAAAATATTACTATCCGAATATGAAACTAGCCATAACAAATTATGTTAATAAATGTACTATCTGCGCAACAGCAAAATATGACAGACATCCTCCAAAGGAACCATTCAGAATGACACTTACTCCATCTGATATAAGAGAAATCTATCATGTTGATATATGGCTTCGTGATAATAAGAGTCCTTATCTTACTTGCATAGATAAATTTAGTAAGTTCCTTACGATACAAAAGCTAGCTAATAGGCAATGGGATACAATTATTAATACGTTGCAAACAATATTTAATAGAATAGGAAGTCCCAAATTCATAGTTTTTGATAACGAGGGAGCTATAACAAGTATCAAAACAAAAGAATGGTTAGACAAACAAGGAATATCTTATCACTTATGCTCACCGTATCATAAAACAGGAAATTCCGATATTGAGGTTGCTCATAGAACCCTAAATGAGCAACTACGAATATTTTTACAAAGGCAAAATCTAGAAGATTCAGATTTAAAACTATTGGATCCAATAGAAGAATGTTTATATTATTATAATAATAACATCCACTCAACGACCGATGAAACTCCGTTCAATATATTTTTTGGCAGAACAAAATTGGACAAAGAAAAAATACTGAAAAATATTCAAAGCAATAAAGAAAAGTGGATTTCCAAAGCAAATGTGAATCGTAAACATTTCCCTCTTGACAATAAATATCGCAGAAACATTCCTAAAAATAAATTAGATCTTAGATATGTATTTGATAAACACAACTCCAAAACACATCCACAAAGGAAAAAGAAATTAAGGAAGCATTATAATTTTCCCGGGGATACTGCTTGTATTAATGATAATATCTCCAGCTCTGGTCCGAGCACAAATGCTTATAACATTATTCCCCCAACAGAACGGCTACATCTTAATGAAAACGGGTAACCTGTTTAAAGCAACACAAAAAAAAAAAAAAAAAAAAAATAATTATCTTATAAATTTATGCCACATAAATTGGAACATATAAAAACTGACGTCCTCATTGAACAACATAAATTAGTAACATTTTTTTAGAACTAACAGACTACCCAATCTATCAGATATTTCCTGTGCCAAACAACAATAACTTAAAATAAACAGCATCCATTCTATATCACTTGGTGTTAAATTTACCGGTTCATGACAACTATCTTATAAGTATATTAAAAAGAAAACCAAATAATTGTACTTTCATTAAAAACACACAAAACCCAATTTTTCAAATTTCAAAGGATGTTTTTGTTAAATATTAATCACTTACAAATTTTTGGACCCAATCGAAAACTATGTAAAATGAATTGATAAGATTCGAAAAAAAAAAAAAAAAAGTAAATAAAATAAAACAATTCCAAGCAAAGTCGAGGACAACTTTGAACTTGAAGAGGGAGGAGTTATGGAAGCAGTCACTAATGACATGAATCCTGGTAAAGGGTCATAAACGAATGCATTAACGCATTTCCGTGAAATTGACCCTTTTTACTAATTACATGCCTATCATAAACCCTGACTGACCTTTTCTAATATTTCATGGTTTATGATGCTTTTGTCGGGCATGATAATTAGGTTTTTCTCTGAAATACGTCTTCGTCCTTCCATACAATTAGTTAAGTAATTAAGGATAGATTAGGATAAAGATGTATTTGTAAGAAATAGTTTAGTTGGTAAGATATAAATACAATGTCTAGGTCTTAAGAAATCAGTGTTAAACGTGAAACCAAATAAAGAACTTCACATATTTCTTATTATATAATTACGTGGACCACTGCTTCATCATCGTCGACTCAGAAGCGGAAGAGGAACTGCTCGCATATGTGAACAATAGCCCCCGTAACATAAAGTTGACAATGCAAAAGAAACAAACGGAGAGCTCGACTACATGGACCTAACCATCCTGCAGAACGAAACTCACTTGCAAAACAAAATTTACAGGAAACCAACAGCTACGGATATATAACTACTCTGGCCAGCACAAACTTGCGGCATACATGTCAAGGGTGCAAAGACTTCACTCTTACACTTTGAATTCTTCTAGCAACTTCACCGATAAACCAAACAACATATAAAGGATACTGGAAGCTTTGGTAGATAAACTTATCCATTCTCACTTACCAGTTGTAAGTGACTTATAGCATTAGACAAATAACCAGACGGCATCCATCTAGTTGGTAACGTCAATCGGAGCGTTTGAAAACAGCTAGAGCTCTTTCGAACCTTTCTTTCTACAACGGATACAAAAAAAATTTGATGTCAACAAACTGATCGCATCACCCAAAAAGCAACAACCAAACGCACCAAAGGACGCTCAGGGATGGAAGACATTAACATACGTAGGCAAGGAGACATAAAATTGCTGAGCTACATAAAAAATACGTAACTAATTCGTAGACATACAGCGTTTAAAAACTGACATCAACATCGAAAACAAACGAACGCCAAAGCCCAACAGTACATGAATAAAAATACACAATTATTTTTTCTTTTTCAACATATTCAGCATCTAATCAACTACATTCTATCAGATTCTTAAATTAACTTATGTTTTCCTTCTTAAAAAATGTGTCCGAAAATTAAGGTGAAACTGCGTTTTTCACTTCTTCATCACTTGAAAACCTCTTCCCACGCTATTAAGCTTAAGAAACACATAATGAGCACGAGGAACTAGGTCACGACTTTAGAGCTGTGCAGGGCAACCAACGCAACGTGGTCCTTGTGACCAGGAGTTTTGTGTAGAAGGAAGACTTCTTTCTTTCAACCTCTCTTTATATATTTCATGATTGAAGCGTAGTATTCTCCATTATCTGGACGACCTTATCTTTGTTATCTGCCAACAGGATCACTTCAGAGCTCCAAAAGACTATCGCTAAGATTTGACATCTCAAATTTCTCGGGTGACGATGTCTTTTTTTAGCCACGGCATAGAGTCGTGCTTGGTTGCTGGTTCATAACGATGAACCCAAGTTTCGTCACCAGTAACAACTCGATTCGATAGTCCACCGTAGTCTTAACTCTTCATCCCCGGGCCCCTTCTAGCCCTAACCTTTGCCATAATGATCGTGAGGAAATTTTAAAAATTGTCGTATCCGAAACACGACCCATCTCTGCAAACTGTTTTTTCTT
The DNA here is from genome assembly GCA_954870665.1 of Stratiomys singularior. NCBI lineage: Eukaryota > Metazoa > Arthropoda > Insecta > Diptera > Stratiomyidae > Stratiomys > Stratiomys singularior. The sequence goes on along the minus strand of OX940877.1, from coordinate 107,472,926 downwards.
TATTGTAGCATCTTTCAATATTAATTTTTCAAAGGTTTGAATCTTTTCCGAAGCAGTCACCTCCATCGGGCGACTGGTTCGCCCGATTAGACGGTTCGAGTGTAGTTTTGAATTGCAAGAACATTTGTATTGTTAACAATTGAAATATATACAAGTGCTTTTGCATAACGCTTAAACAATCGTATGGTCAAGACAAAGACGAAGGTGCACCGAACGATGTAAGTTCTAACACCAGTTTACCTAAGCGCGATACAAACTTTTCAGCGTAGAGCTTCATACAGTGCCTCTACTCCGGCGTATCACTCCAACGAAGCCCACTGTCGTAGCGAATTGGTTAAATAAACTGTGCCACTTGTAAATCTTGGTCTTACTCGGACAAGTAAACGTAAACGGACACTACCTCTTCCAGTAGGGTTTCACCAGACTTAATGATGACACGTTGCTTACTGTCGGATTAAGATGTTTGATCGACGATATTTCATAGATTACTGACCCATTTAAGATAAACTTGCTGCTTAGACTGATAATGAGTTACTGAATGCGTTATCACTTCTTTAATTAAATTTACTAATGACCTATCCCTCCATTCTTAAATACGTTTAAATACGCAGCCTCGTATATATGAACCAATGACAGCAAATTTGTACAGTTTATTTATATGTGTTGTTTCTTTTTCAGAAGCTTTCGTTTGGGCCGAACCTCCAGATCATGATGTGGACGAATTCCTACCGGAAGTGAACGAATCAAATATGTTTGTGCTTCAACGAGCTAGCGATCAAGCCGTAATAAATTCAACAATTGCCGATGACGAAGAGAAGAGTGAGGAAGTTCCTTCTGATCTAATGATCCCTGATTCGATACCTGAAATCGATGAAAATTCCGATTCATCGTCGGATGACGATTTAGTTCTGAAGCCACCAATAACCGCTGCACAAACTAAAAAGCCAGAAGAAATTGAATTCAAAAGTGGCTACTTTAATTCTTCGATATCTACTTCATCTTCGGATGACGATAGTTTATCAAAAGGATTGAATTTTCAAAATCTAACAGCAACCGATGGGAAAACACCGTCCCAAGCTCAGCGAGAACAGCAACTGCAATCACAAATCGATGCACAAAGCAGTAGTATTTTACCAAATATAGTTTCGGGTATTGTGCAGTGGAGTATGGGCACGCAACTTATGAATCTTGCAAGATCCGCGCAAATTCCACAAGCGCCAAGTAAAAAGGAAAGACATCCTGCCGACTCTTCGGAGGAAAGCGATTTTGAAATGTTAGATACAGACGACTTAAATAACCTCGAGTTTGAGCGTTAGAATTTGGAACGTGTTCTCTTTATAAAACCAGTGAAAGCGCATAAATAACTACAGATCTAGGTCAGAGCCACTAGTAACGAGCTTAGACATTTCACTTCCACATATGGTTACCGTACATTAAGATTGGAAGGAGTCTATCCTATAAGTGACCCTCTGGCTTAATAACTCCTCCGATAATAATATATGTGTCTGATCGCTGATTTGGCAATAAAAATATCATTTTTATGATTAGTTGATGGAATTGTAGAGAAAAACGTAGAAAGAAATAATATTAAAATAAGAAAAAAAAATTTAACCAATCATCAATGCGAAAAAAGAATCCTTCAAGTCAAAAGTGAAACATTTATGCAAATTTATTTTTCTATTAACGCAACATGTTAGCGGAGCTATAAATCAATTGGCAAAAAGAATCTTACGAAATAATTAAAATTATATCAAGTATGGCAACGACCATTACGACTATTAACATATATATAAACAATGAGTATTTGTCAACACAAAAAGAGTACCAGATCATATTCTCTCATGAATATAAACTATTTTTTCATTCAGCTATTTATTTTGTAGTTACAGTAGACAATTTCTAATATATGATTAATTATACATATTCTATCATTTCTAAATGATCGAATATGCAAGCAAGTGAATTTTGACTAGCGGAAACCAATAAAAAAAAGAAAAAATATATTAACATATTCGTTCACATGTGCATATCTGTGAATAACATTTTGGTTCGTTTTTTTTAACGCAAATGATTTTTCTGTATGGAATATTTTGACCAATGTGCTAAGATGTCACAAAAAGCTTTTCTTTTTACTTAAAACCAATTGGAAAACTATGTTATTATTCTTAGTAACCAATTAATTACTATTTCTTGTGATGATTTACATTTTAATTTATTATTTCGTTTTACTTTTATTTTGTAATTTTACTCGAACGAAAGATGATTATAATTCTAGAGATATTTTTCCTTTGAAAATAAAAATATATATTTTAAATGATTATATACTGCAATCACATACAGCTACACACATTTTTATTATAACGATCGTTTATTATAATAAAGTGAAGTGAAGTAATAAAATTTATTGTATGCATTTAAAGCAAATCTGGCAGAATAAATGTGGTAAATGAATTTACTGGGATATATCATATAATTGCTTTGCCAAAAACTTCAGTGGTTTCATTCAACGTGCTGAAGTCCTGCTCACCTACGATACAACACTTAACCCCTTAACTTGTACGCTCGAGTTAATTCGAGCGCGCCAAACGGGCCAAACTGTGCACACTCGAGATAATTCGAGCGGCGTTGTATTTTTGTATCATTGCGCGCCGTAGGTGCTTTCTTTTGTTTTATATACAGTTTGATGCACAAGACTACATTCTTGCATTTCTGCACTCGTGACGACTGATTGCGATCCGTCGTAGTATTTTCGTAAATTTATATAAAGGCCATTGTTCCTTATATTTTACGATTTAGTCGTGAAATATCGAACACTTGTTTCTCTTGTTTTATAGTTTAGTTCAATATTTACCTAAGTGTTGTAAACTTGAAAAGGTAAGTGTATCTTTATAGACAGTCAGTTATTTTGTGGTTATAGAAAGTAAAATTGGATATATTGAATATTTGGACATTTATACAATTGGTATGTTTTCTCATTTTCAAATTCTTATTATTATTATTATATTTTATATTATATTTTAGTAAAATATATATTGAAAAATGAGCGATTCAGAATCTGAATATGAATACGCAAATTTGTCGGAAAGCGGCTCAGAGGAAAGTGATAATTATAGTAGTGATTCAGAAGACAGTTCAGAAGAAGATATAGCCGTTGATTGGAAGGTGATAAGCAATGTCCAACCAGATCCATCTCCTCAAAGGTTTCCATTTGTTGCCGCTCCTGGTTCAACTTTTCTTTTTGTGGACAGTTTTGATATACTAGCATATTTCAAATTATTTTTTGATGATTCGGTGTTGGATATATTAGTTTTAGAAACAAATAGATATGCAGAACAACAACCGAGCAGATCTGACAGTCAATGGAAACACGTTGACAAAAATGAAATTATAATATTTCTAGCTATAAATATACTTCAGGGCCTTATAAAAAAACCAGAAGAATGTGTTGGTCAACTAACGAAATATGGTGTACTCCTATTTTTTCCAAAATTGATGAATCTACGAAGAAATCAAAGTATAAAAAGAAATTTACATTTTTGTAATAACGAAACATTTGACCAAAATATTCATCCCAATCCAAAACTTTATAAAATTTGGCCTATTTATGACATAATAAATAATAAATGTGCTAGTTTATGTATACCAGAACGAGATATAACAATTGATGAAAGTCTAATGCTTTATAAAGGTCAAATAGTTTGGGTCCAGTATATTCCAATAAAAAGATCGAGAAAATCGCGAAAAGATCAAAGTGGTTATCTTTTTTCATTTATTATATACACAGGGAAAGGCACAGTAATAACTGACAAATATAAAGATATGCCGGTTACTTCGCAAATTTTTGTGTCGTTGCTAGATCCACTTTTAGATCAAGGCTACTATCTCACCACTGACAATTATTACACATCACCACAACTAGCAAGTTTTTTTAGTAAGGCAGAAAACGGACACATATGGGACTATAAGGAAGAATAGAAAAGATGTACCAAAATTTATTCAAATAAAACAAAAAATTGAAAAACGGTGAAGTAGCAGCTGCTCGTCCTGGAAAAGTCATGATAATGAAGTGGCAAGATAAAAGAGACATTTGTTTGCTATCGACAGTACATAACACCGAAAAGGCAACTACAAACAAAACGGATAAAGACGGTAATGTTATATCTAAACCAAAAGTGGTGATAGATTATAACGAAACGATGGGAGGTGTTGATCGTCTAGATCAGCATTTACGCGACTATCCCATTACCAGAAAAAGGGGGAAAAAATTTTACAATAAAATATTCTTCCATTTGTTAGACATCAGCATTTGGAACGCATATGTTTTGTATCAAAAAAATGGAGGTAAAAAAAAAATTAGAATACAAAAGCAAATTAGTAGAAAGACGTATACAAAACTATCATAGTGATACAAATATAAAAAAATTAGGTAGACCAAAATCTTCTGGAATTCTACGACTAACGGAACGTCATTTTCCTAGTTTTGTTCCACCAACATCAAAAAAAGAAGCTCCCACAAGATATTGCGCTGTGTGTTGTGCTAAAAGGGATGGCAAAGGAAAAAGGAAAAGAAAAAATAGTCGTTACATGTGTTATACTTTCAATGTTGGACTATGTGCTGCACCTTGCTTCAAAATATACCACACAAAAGAAAATTATGAATAATATTTAAAAATAAATACTAGTATTATTATTTCTGTTATAAAAGTATAAATAAATATTTTTTCACCGTCGTCTCATAGGAGACGACGAATCCAAAAATCACTTTGCAGTTCATTCGGCCTTGCGTAAACTCTGCTGCCCAATATTTTACTCTTGCAAACGAACGACCTGACTCACCTAGAATAGTATATAGCTTTCTGCATTTTCATAAATTCACTGAAAATGTTCATTATTGATCGCTGCCAAACAAATACTAAAGAATGTGCGTCTTCAAACTGAATACATGTGCTAAAAAGATTGTGTATTTTCTAATACAGTGACATATTTCAAACAAATGCCATCATCTTAAGCTGTTTTCATCAAGCCGGGAAATTATGTGACAACCCTGGTACTAGTAAGTACCTGGTAAATTTGACAAAAACGTTTCGTAGTCTTTACACTGATTCAAACCTTAATTAGTGCCTATGTTAAAACTAATGTACATTTTACTTTAGAATCGAATGCATACTGCCTACATTCGGTTTAGAACACACGACCTCTCAGGTTGAGCTATAATGCAAGATCCTGACTGCTTGAATGTAAGGATTCGACGCGTGTTCAGATTTAAGCTACTTGATGAACTCTGTGAAAGCGAGAGTTTAGTGATAGGACTAATATTATCAAGCTCGTGAAATTTGCGTGATGAGAAATAGAAATGTTTATTTAGGGTGTTTTTAAGTAACGATTTTGAGCAACTTGAACCTTTGTTTTGAAACATTTGATACTTTGGCTTATTTATTATTACATGGGCGCTCCATATGATATTATAGGCTGAATTTCCATCATTAAGATTATTATTTTGTCCTTCATGGGGACCTTTTATTGAGTAGTAGTTAGAACAGAATCTACGGCCTTTAATATTTTTTTTTGTTTTTATTTTTGTATTCGAAAAATTCCATTGTTCTCCGTCTCTTGCTTCAATTCGCCCATAGACGCGTTTCGGCGGTACGTCATAATCGGTTAGATTTTCCGTCCTTTGATAATTTTTTGTAGCACGGAAGTAAAAGCTTTGATACTTCTTTGTTATGGTCTTTGGCCTTTGAACATGATTTTTTTGTCAATGTTTAGCTCATGGTATCACTGATTTTCGGAACATTGGGAAGGAAGGACCAATTAGGAATCAAGGAATGTTAAAGTTTGTTGCCTAAAAGAATATTGCATTATTTTTTCCAGTATTCATACTTATTTTCCCCCTATACATGAACTATACTTCATTAATTTCCACTCAATTATGGTGCTTGAGTAAGTCTCAGTAGAGCAAAAGGCAGTATCGTTGGACAAGTTTGCAATGCTTGCTTGTAGGGAGATCAGACATATGCATGTGAAAAGAGTCGGGCTCAAAGAGGAGCCTTGAGGTACACCGGCCGAGATTTTTCTCACAGTAGAAGTACTATCTCTTTACCTTAGAGGCTCTGTCTTTGGGGGAGGCAGTTATCAAATCGATTAACTTGGAGTTAATCGAAAATCTTCTTCACAGACTTCCAAATGCTTTTCTTAATATCAATGGAGACCATTTCGACTGACTTTTTTGATCAGGGTTGCTATCCGTGCCTAAACCCAAACTGAAAGTTGTGGAAAGTATGTTGTCACTTTCCACAAGTCGTTTTTGAGTATTAATCTTTCGTAGATTTTTACAAAATAGCAAAGGCAAACGGCTTATTGACCATTAGTTTCCTGTCCTAATATAAAAGCTTGTTACCAGGAGACAGGAAAGTGATAAAGTTTGCGACATGGAATAAACAAAACGTATGTTAGAACAATCTCTATCGTTGAAATATGTTCAATCACAAAATTGGGTATTTCATCAATTACAGGTGCAGGCAAAAGGAGGTTTTTACCATCATTTCAGTGATATCGTTGCCACGAAAGTGGGTTCAGTTAATACATTCCGGAATAATTTAACTATACCGTCTGATTGATTAGGATGGACTTGTTTTTTTCGAAAAGTTAGTCGTCTTTATATAATTATTTATCATCTTTTCTAAGCAACGCTTTCATTATACTTCCATAGCCATACTGCCTCTAAACAGACTAATGCGATATAAGCATATTACGCATCTGGCTGGATATAGATGACTCCATACACAATTTTTACTCCTCTGATATGAGAGCTGGGACAAAATTAAACCTATCAATAGACACGCTTAGACCCACTCCTTTTTCGCTGCAATGCTTCCCATGTGATAGGCACATGAAGGTGATAAGCAGATGAATGTGCTTTATCGTCAGTCGTCTTCCACTTTGTCTCATTCTTCAGTAAGAACATCAATCGATCCCATTATCGAATCCAAATTGATTTTTCCACTCTCATCCATACGTATCCTATTCGATAGTTCATTTCCATTAATCATACTCGATGTAAGCATCAAGTTCCATTTAGATTCGGAAAGAAAAAACAACTATCAACAAAGTTCCATTAATAGGAAAATTTAGTAATCTGTGCTTTGGCTGATACGTGTTTGATCACAAAGGTTTCAAAAAAATCATAGTTGATAGTAAAAGAAGAATTAGAGTATAAAAATGAAATCAAGTATCTCGGATTGCTGTTGGACGTCAAGCTCGGGTGGAACGGACACATTAAGGCAGTGTCTGCAAAGGCTGTCAGGGCTCTGATGGTGTGCAGAAACATGACAGGCAAGTTCTGGGGTAACCCGGGAATCCTGCGGTGGATGTACACCATGATGGTGAGACCAATCATCACCTATGGAGCGGTAGCCTGGGCAGACAAAATCAAAGAACACAAGACGAGGCTTGCACTCGATCGAGTTCAGCGTTTGGCATGTGTCTGTATCACCGGAGCTATAAAGTCATGTCCCACGGCAGCTCTCCAGAAAATCTTAAACCTATCGCCACTTCATTAGGTGATAGAAACAGTAGCGACATCTACAATGGCAAGAATCATCCATGAAGGAAGAGAAAATGGCCTCATAATTGGGCACAAGGACCACGCTAAACTAGCGAAGGTGTCCCCTTTCATATATGCACCGTCGGATCGCATGACGTCGACTTTCAACTTTCAAAACAGTTTCCGTGTAGTGCTGAGTGACAAGAGGCAATGGAGCGTTGAATCCAATACACACCTCATAAGACGGAATGCGATCAAGTGGTATACGGATGGTTTCAAGACATCTGAGGGAACGGGAATTGGAGTATTTGGGCCTGGCACCAAATACTACCAACCGTTGGGAAGTATGCCAAGTATCTTTCTGGCTGAGGTTTATGCCATTGCTGTAAGCGCACGACTCAGCATAGACAGAGGATACAAAGGCATAACTATAGCTATAATATCCGATAGCCAAGCAGCACTAAAAGCACTAGAATCCCCGGTGATTACATCGAGAATGGTTCTAGATTGTTGCAATGCACTTAACAAATTGAGTGCGGACAATAGAGTTACCCTATACTGGGTGCCATGGCACGCAGGTATTGAGGGTAATGAGCAAGCGGACCAACTGGCGAGGAAAGGAGCATCGACAGCATTCATCGGCCCTGAACTCTTTAGCGCAATTGAAATGAACCTCATTCACAGGGCCCTAATGGAAAATGAGGAAAGAGAATGCAATAGGCTCTGGAATGGACTTCCAGGGCTTCGAATGTCGAAGCTGTTCCTCGACGTTTATGACGAGAAAAAGTTTCGAGCGTGCATCAAAATGAATAAAAGAAAGCTAAGGGTCCTGACTGGGATGTTCACGGGGCACTGCACACTCGGAGGGCATCTCAAAAAGATGGGCTTGACAGCGAATGAGAGTGCAGATTTTGTGATTTTGCGGAGGAGACACCGGTGCACATCTGCTGAGACATCTGCTGGCACACTGCGACGCGCTGTCCCGCAGGAGAAGAGACAGTCTGGGAAGTTGCTTCCTTGTCGAGGTGGCACACTGCGACGCGCTGTCCCGCAGGAGAAGAGACAGTCTGGGAAGTTGCTTCCTTGTCGAGGAGGATTTGGGACGCCTGAGGCCGAAGCAAATCATTGACTTTTTGAGGAAGATCGATCTGCTTGAGGCGCTCTAGGCGCACCGGAAGCGGGAGCACAATAAACCTGTAAGGGTTGACGTGCACTATCCCCGGCAGTAATCAATCAATCAAAAGAAGAATTGAAGCTTTCCGAGTGTTGAGATAAACTCTATAGGAAACGCCAAATGAATGTTGTATAGCTTATTTGCTGTTATTAAAATAAATCTCATCAAGTTGATTTTTTAAGTTTATTTTATACAAACAATTAAAAGAAATTCATAAAGCATTACAAGTATGATGATTGAGATTATACGCAAATTACCAATGGAGTCAAATAAAGATTTGTCCTCTTCGATGAATGAGTTCAGTAGGACTGTTCTAAATTTGTGCGTGTTCATGTTGGAGAAAATGCGTTGAAAGATAAAATTTTCATTTCATGAATATAACGCCAGTGCAAGTCATCTCATAAACTTTACCTCTATCATCTATCTATTCATATATCAGCTATACATAGACTACAAAAGAGGTCTCAAGAAGAAATACAGCAAGAACATCTCCCACGTTTAAGAGACAACCGAGCAGGAGACCGGACATTTAGGATAGTATTCGTGTCTTACAGCAAAACAATTGTCCAGTCAAAGAGCCTAGCAATATAATTATACTTTTGGTTAAGATATTAAAATAATGTATGCTAGAGCTATGTAAGCTAATTAACACAAATAAAGCAAAATGAAAATGAAAAAAAATATTTTAAAATTAAAAATATATAGAAACTTTATAATAAATAGATAGATTACATGGCAAAAAAAAGTTCCGTATAAGGATTAAACTGCTGTTACTTATTAAAAACAAAAACCCAAGCCTACTCTAGAGAAACAAAACAACATTTTTCAAATAGCGTTAAATGACTAGACTAGACAGTTATGACATTCAGCATAACGAAGTTTGCCAGAGTTTTTACATTCGCATTGATCAGACTCGTATTGGCTCTTACATACACAGCGCTGATATCCTGAGTTCCAGAAAGATATGCCTTTCCAACGCATCCTGGAAGTGATATTGCTTGATCTGGAAGCAAAATCGCCATCGTCTAGGAAACGAAATTTTTCTTCAGTTGATGAAATCTTTACTTCCTGGAAATAGGAGTTTCTCAAAATTGCCTACCTTCATTACATCGTATCTTTTGAGGCTTTGATCATCTTCCGGGTTTTTTCCCACAACTCTTGTTCTCACTCTTATTCACTTTTACTACCAAATCATCATATCTTTATTTCGTCAGAAAGGAACTGTTTGCTATTATAGTATCCATAATATTTAATAATTTAAAATTAAATGGTTCAAGCATACCAGACATTATTCAATATTTTATAAAATACGAGCAGTTATTGATTATGCATAACTACCGGTTATTGTATATAATCACCGCATTAATCACGTTTGCCATAACATATATAAACTTTTTTATTGTATGTTTCAGCTCTACTTTTTATTTTTATTAAGTGGTAAGGATGTTGACATTGATAACGATCTTGAGTTGATGGAATGTTCGTTTATGCTATAAAAATTTGTGTGTGATGCAGTTTTAATTTAACTTTTATTTATTAACTTCTTCTTTAATAAATTATAATTTTTTCTTTCAAGAAGTTCCAGAATTATGCTACAAATCTTGGGTCATTTGTGTTTGCCTACACATGGGTCATGCACACCTCTTTTCCCAGCATTGCATATTAGTCGGGAACGCTTTGGATTAATAGATCCTTTCACAATACATACTACACATTTGCGTGATTTTGCGCTAGGTAATTTTTTCAGGTTCATTTTTTAATCTAATATAGAAGATCTAATCTAATATAGACGAATCTAATATCACGATGGCTTCTATTATTGGTGAAGTAAATTTTACTCTTTTCATAGGCTTGATTTTATGTAAGGGTATAAGATGTTCGCATTCAGCTCCGAAATTCCGATTTTCCCGAAAACATTAAGGACTCCCTTCTATCAGTATTTTAGCGTTCTCTTGTCCCCAAAGTACTCATTGAGTATTTAATCTGACTCGTCGACAACATTCTCATACTTGTTTTAATCATGTGTCGTTGGTTTTTCCTTCCCTGGTTCATATGATTCCAACGATTCCTTTCCGGCGCTGCTATTTGTTGAAATTAATATCATACAAGAGAAGAGCTGAGAAGATGTTCTTGTCTCGAAGCGCACGCATCAAAATAACATTGGTCTTTAAATATTTTGTTTCTAATAGTTTCAGTGTATTTTTTTCTAATAGTTCCAATAATATATGTAGTTTAAGCAATTAAACCCTTGTCTTGGTGGATAAATCTAGGAATACGTGATATCCCTTATTTAGAGAATTTCCTACTTTCAATAATTTTTCGACAACATTGCACCCTAGACCATATTTTTTTATCATTATCTAATCCACATTAGTCGAACATTTATAACAAAAGAAATACAAACAGCTATTGAAAACAGCATCACAGAGTATCCAGAATTTTATTCCCTAAATGAAGTGTTAATTCCGCATTTACTGATTGATTTTACGTACGTATTACCAATCAAAGACTCATCGATAGATAACTGTGGGTGTGGGATGTAATAGAGGCGACATATTTTGTTGTCATGATCAACTGCAAATGCATGAATCATAGTCAGGATGATCTGGTGGACTAAGAGTACTACTGTCAACAATGCGGGAGAACTTCAGAATTAACTGGAAGCGCTCTCTTGCGAACATTCGTTTGAAGCACGAAATACATATGGAGTTCTATTGCTGCTACGAATAAAGATTGGGTGTACTTTGCGAGATTGCGGTTTCAGGTTCGTGATCGTGTATTAAAGAAATTTGTAACGTACCCGTATATTACTAGAACCACCGTGTTGAGGAATACGTTGATAAAAAAACATTGAAATGGTCAATTGGATATAAGCAGAGCGTGCTTTGGTCCAGGTGTTCTAAACAAAATCAGAGGTTGGTGGGGGAATTGCATATTAGAGGATATTGTAAGGGCTAAGCTATAGCATGCAATACGACATTTTCAAGGCTATCTCCCATCTTATTCCTGTTCCGTCGAAAGTACCACTGAAAATGCTTATCCTCCGGGTAGAAACTACTCCAGTAGTTTAAGTAGTAGTTTACTTGTTTACATTACATTAGACTCATTACATAGACTCGAATTATTATCATAGTCCATTTTCCTAATTGTAGAGGAATTGTAGAGACTGAGATCATTTCTTCCACGTCAGTAAATTATTTACTACAGACATGGCCTGGCAATATTTACAAAGTCTTGATGTTTATAAAACATAAAATGAAAATGGTTTTGACGATTTCACATCAAGTATACTTTTATATGATAAAAATTCCTAATAAATATTGCAAAATAGATTCAACACGGGACAATTGTTGTCAGTTGAGCGCTAAATGCACGCTAATGTAACCTTCGTTATAGCGACGCATCGTAAATTCGGAGTAATACGTGCTCATCGCCTCTATCAAAGAATCAGACGGTTGATGAAAAGATGACAGAAAAATGGGTTAACTTATATTTATAATTGGCCTAAATTTTCTGTTATTCGGTTGCCCATTATGAGCTTAACGTTAATCTCGACTACAAAAGTTTAGTAGTTTTCGGACACTTTACAAGTTAATGGTATATGAATTGTAACTTTCCCTGCCTATTTAATAATGAATATTACTTGATGCACGACAGTTGATTCGCGGCGCTCTTGAAAGTAAAATGAAAATGTTGTCTCTATAAAAAAAAAGTAACAAACGCTGACTTTAGTTTCAGACTGGCGTATAATCGTGTTTCATTCAGACTTACGTATGGTGATCAGTTTTAATGGAAGTGTGATTGCAAGAGTTGCCGCTTGCTGTCATCATTTTTTTAATGTGATGTAATTTTTTTGTTCAATTCTTTACATTAATTGATTGTTTTGGTTACGAAACTCAGACAAAAACAAAACAAGTGGTCACTACAATGAACAACATTTTCTACCAACACACCATCTATCTTTTGGACTCTATGTTTTAGACCCATTTTCTAAACCCGAAAAAAAACGTATCTTAATCATAATTAAATTTTGGGAGGATACAGAAATTTGAAAGTATACGAGAAAGGAAAACCACACACATGCGTTAACATTTTTAATAAGAACAGCGTTTTTGCTCCGCAAAAATCGAATGTCAACTTTCCTTTACATCAGCTGAGGAAATATCTAAAGCACATTTTACTTCATCGGCAGGCTCAACTGTCTTATCCACTTGCTTCTGTTTGTTATCGCCATCTCTTGGTTTCGCACCTTTACGCATTGGCATAATATCTAAAATAGTTTGTTGCCAAGGTTTTCCCATAGATACATTCAGTAGCATGTCAAATACTATAAAAGGATTTCCAGTCAACATCAAATAAACTAAATCACCAAACCTACCATGCACTGTACTCAAAACTGTTCTTGTTTTAATATCAACATGCTCATTCAGTGGAAGTCGTGCTGTACGCAATTCTAATTTTTCCGCTCGATCTAAGCACAATCCTTTATGATGATTGTGATCGACTATACCACCGATAACATAGTAAACATCCGATTCGAGTTCATTCAGGACATTGTCGGAATCACTTGTTAGGAAAACAAGTTTTGATTTATCACAAATATTCGTGTAGGAATCAAAGCGCCAACTAACATCCCAATTTTGATAACCATCATTTCGTTCTAAACATTTGTGGATTCTACCGTTTTCCTTAATACCAGCAAAAAATAATTTTGCCGGTTGTTTTGATCTACGATTTATTGTATAGATTCTAAGCAATTGTTTCACGCATTTTGCAACATCTTTATCAATCATCAAATCGTCATAATCTAGATCGACAATGATTTTTAGAAAGTTCTCACTTTTGTCCGCTTTATTAAGTTTTAATTCTTTTCGGCTTGCACCTGAAAAAAAAAAACATTTTATTAAAAATATTTCTATAAAACTTTAGAGATTATAAAAAAATTCGTTTAATAGATTTATGATTGTCGATGTTTGTTTAAGATATCCGAAGAATTTCAATAAAAACCAGTTTCTTGTTGAATTTCCTTGCTATGAATCAAAAGTTTGATCGAATTTCCTTCAATTTATACATTTCACCATTTCCTAAGCAGAACTTTGCGAGACCCTATTCAAATTGAGTATGATTATTTATCTATAGCCCAGAAGAAATCCTGATAATGAAGGACTACCGACATATTGGTAATCGACGATACGATTGAATCATAACCATCATACATGAGCACTATAGTTTAATGAGACATTTACTATTATGTGTGGACGAAAAGGACGAAAAGGTAACCCCTACTTTCAAAATTGATATTCTCAATTTGGGGCTTTTAATAAACACAGATCTGCTCGGGTCAAATTTAAAGCTTCCTCTCTAACGTGCTCCCAATGCGAACTAGAACTACATATTCACTATGCACTTACCACTTCTATCAAATAAACTGGCGTTTGCTTTATATGCCAATGACACGGGTGTCTTTTATTTGCCATAGTTTTCACAAAACACATAAAGGAAGGATCTCCAGTTTTGCAAAAAGATCCAACCAATTTAGAATGGAATGAGATCTCTAGAGATCTCTAAAATCTTCAGCATATTAAACATTTCATTGTTTTCCTAAAACATTTCATCCTACTACAGACACCGAAAAACGTACGACTCAAACGATAATACTGTATAGATTTGCTCAATATTTACACCTGATCTGGTAAATTAACGTTAAAAACTTATTATTGATTTCCAAACAGATTATACTACTGATGTTACGCTATGGTACTATCACGTACCATCAGATGAAAGTAACTAAATCATACAATTCAAACAATTAAGATTAGAGCGTTAAGCAGGATTTGTTCAATCCTATAGTAATTCTCGAAACAATCGAGGGGCACAACAATAGTATAGACCGTCCGAACCGAATAATCCGTCCGAACCGACCGAATAATAGACCGCCCTCAACTTACAAAAAAAGAGACGGCTGGTTGCAACCATATATAAGGTCGCTAACTAACTAGAGAACTTAAAGGTCAAGCTACGTTGAGGTGAGCGTAAAGGAGTGCTTACAAAAAATTAAGGAATTTTCACTGCTCAATCGCTCTGCCCCTAAACAATAAAAACTTCTAACAGAGCGCAAAAACGAATAAAAATCAACATTGCTTTTTTATGACAATATCAACTGAGACATGTATGCAATTACGCGAGCTTACCTCTTTAAGGCCAGGACTCTTATTCTCGCTTATAGGATGATGCTTTATGAGATCTATTATAAGCTTAAATTATCAACAGTTCGGTTGCACCATTTCAGACCCCTGCCCAAAGTTAACTAACGAATTCGAGGATATCATAAAAAATCTTCTGGACAAACAGCTAGAATATTTAAAAAGCGCTGGCAAAGCGGCTGAATAGGTTACAACTGGAAAAACATTGTTGAAAAAGTGAATCCTTTGTGACCGCAAATCATACCAAGGATTTAAAATCTTTGGATAGAATCATGTTTAACGACGACATGATTCACATAATCTAAATTTAAAGACTATATATATATATGTACCCCTATGCATTTTGGAAGAAATCGAGATAATGGCCGCGTCAAGCAAAAAGAAACTGTAGAAAATTCAACGTGTAGTGGATGCAATGATCTTTTACAAAATTAATCGTTTGTGAATGAATGTCGGCCAATAACCGCCCAAATCAATGAGTGTCGGTTTATAGCCCAATTCTCACGCTGCGTCGAGCGTACGTCTGTTGTTCTAAACGATAAGATAAGCATGAGTATACATGTTATAATTCGTATAGTGCAAACTTGCAGTACACGAGAGTGGAACTTGCCATGATAAGATCTGAACGGATTTCTGTTTGTCGAGTCAGTCTTTCAATGTCAGCACCACAGAAACCAGCAAAGTTTTCTGCGTATTTTATGTCTTCTATCATCCTAGACACGATTGCTAGAATATCCAGAAGTGTTCTTTGTGTAAGTAGCGTGTTGAGTTCCAGTTTGAATCTGACAAGAAAGAAAGATTACGATATTGCGACATTATGACACACTCAGGCATTTCAATTTGGGCGGTGATAGTAGCAGTAATAAAGAAATTAATATTCAGAGAAGTGATAGATTCAGTGATAACGACAAATGTCACATATCACGATATCATTCTACAAAAAAATACATTTCAGATTTGGATCACGAACGTCTGGTTGACATATCAATCCAATTTTTACAGAACTATTAAATTTATCCAACCCGTTCTCTATATATGATTTTATCAGGAGAATAATTGCGGAGACCAATCGGCACGCAAAGCATATGATACAAAGAAAACATCTAAAAGACGGATGCAAATGGTTTACATGTGCTAATATATATATATATATATATATATGGTTTTTTATGGTATATATATATATATATATATATATATATATATGGTTTTTCAAAACTAAACTTATTTGCGTTTTAGGAAAATGTTGATTTGGGAAAATTAGCACATGTAAACCATTTGCATCCGTCTTTTAGATGTTTTCTTTGTATCATATGCTTTGCGTGCCGATTGGTCTCCGCAATTATTCTCCTGATAAAATCATATATAGAGAACGGGTTGGATAAATTTAATAGTTCTGTAAAAATTGGATTGATATGTCAACCAGACGTTCGTGATCCAAATCTGAAATGTATTTTTTTGTGGAAAATATATATATATATTAAAAATAAAATATATTAAATATATTAAATTATTTTAATATTATATTAAATTTTAATATTAATTATTTTAATATATAAATATATATTAAAATACATATATATATATATATATATATATATACATATAGCATAGGGTAAGTCCGGGGTAGATGGGCCACCGGTATAGACGGACCATTCGAATATTTCGCTCGTCTGTCACAGCAGCGCCGCATTCGTTGGCTAGTATTTTTCTACTCGTGCAGACGTTAACACGTTTAGTTTTGCTCGTGAGTGTTGTTTATTTCTTTTGGTGAGTTGAAAAATATTTTTCATTGGATTTTATTGTTATGTGGTTAAGTTAGTTTAATTGATTTTGACGTAAAATCAATGCTATAGCTCGATTGTATAGTTGAGTAAGGTCTTAACCTAAAATGGTGCTCCAGTAGCGTTGTTTGTCTGAATGAGTAGCTGGTCCATCTATCCCTGACAATTGGGATAGATGGATCAGTGACATTTGGGATAGTTGGCCCACTTGAAAAGAACCTGGAATAGTAGGACCATATTTCCTATTAGGACTTTACTTCTAATATAAATTAAGTGATACTTATCAAAATTATTTTAAACACAAAGGTGTGTCCTGATACGTTGGTTTTTTTATGTTATAGGAAAATGCCTACGTTCTATACCAGAAAACGCATGTCTGGGAGGGGAGAATGGTCTGAATGTAGCTTGGAAAATGCAGCCAGAGCTGTTCAAAGTAAGGAAATGGGAGTTAATGCTGCAGCGAAGGTGTTTGGAATACCGAAAACAACCTTGAAAAGACGCATCAAGCTACAAAGTTTTAGTAAAGGTTCCATGGGAAAAAACTCATTGCTAGGAGTTGAAAATGAAAAAAAAAATTGTAGTACACATAAAAAAATTACAATCGAGGGGGTTTACTCCAACCAGAGACTCAGTACGTTCTATGGCTTACTATTTAGCTGAAAACCTGCAATTGAAGCATAGTTTCAATCATGAAACAAAGCAAGCAGGCTACGACTGGCTTTCTTCTTTTCTTGTTCGCAATCCTGAACTGTCCATTCGGCAATCTGAAGGTGTGTCTATTGCGAGAGCAAAAGGTCTAAATAAAATAGATGTCAAAGCGTATTTTGACCTCTTAAAGAATGTTTTGGAAGAAAATGGTCTTATAGATAAACCTGGCTACATTTTCAACATGGACGAAACAGGTTTACAGCTAAATAACAAACCAGGGAAGGTAGTTGCTTTGAAAGGTTCCAAGAATGTAACTTCTGTTACTTCAGGAGAAAAGGGTGAGACCATATCAGTATTGGCAAGTGTGAATGGAGAGGACACATTCTTACCACCTTTTTGCATAATGAAAGGAAAGAACCTAAAGCACGAGTTTTGTGACGGTTTACCACCTGGCGCTGAAGTAAAAATGTCGCCAAAGTCTGACTATGTAAATAGCGATTTGTTTTTTGATTGGCTGAAAAACCATTTCACTCCAAGAAAACCAGCAGGAAAGGTGCTTCTTCTTTTAGATGGACATACATCACACACTAGCTGCGTTGAAATGCTAGAGTTCGCAGAACTCATAAATAATCAGAACAGAAATAATCAAATAATTTTGATGAGTATTCCTCTCCACACCAGTCATTGGCTTCAACCATTAGACCGCGCTTTCTTCAAGTCTTTAAAAATGAACTATTATTCTGCTTGCTCAAAGTACGTGACCAATTACCC
The DNA here is from genome assembly GCA_954870665.1 of Stratiomys singularior. Classification (NCBI taxonomy): domain Eukaryota; kingdom Metazoa; phylum Arthropoda; class Insecta; order Diptera; family Stratiomyidae; genus Stratiomys; species Stratiomys singularior. Next base: position 107,454,803 of record OX940877.1, on the reverse strand, counting down.
TTCAAGGAAGATAACTCGACTGCAGTTTGGTGCGCTTCTTAGCATAGCTTGGGGTAAGTTAGCAAACGCAGAAAATGGAATAAGTGGATTTAGAACGTGTGGAATCATTCCATTTGAACCTGGTGCGATACCAGACTAAGTTTTTTTGTCAAAATCAATGGACTCCAGGCCTCCAGATACGTCTCTTGTTTTCGAAAACGTTATGACTGGTGTTGATGTTGCTGGCTCCGGTAGTTCAAAAAATGATGCCACTGTTGCTGGTCCTAATAGCCCAAGTGATGATGTTGCTGTGGCAGGTTCTAATTCCTCAAGAAGCGGCTGTAGTGCTGGTACTTCAAGAATCTTTGAAAGTGTTCCTTTACCTGGACCTTCTGAAAAGCATCAGAATAAATCTGAAATTGTGACCCCTTCAAAGTTATTGGGCAAACTACATCCAGTGCCTTGTGTCAACAAAGTTCAGACTGTGAAAAGAAAAGTTCAAATTATATCAACAGTGTTAAGCTCTCCAGAAAACATAACTGCTCTGAAAAAGAAAAAAAATGAGGAAGAGTCAAAAATTAAAATAAAAGAAGAAAAGGAGAAAGACAGGGAGGAAAAAAAGAAAGACCGAGTGGAAAAGAAAAGAGAAAAGGAGAAAAACAAGCTAGAGAAAAGAAATGATAACAATATGCAAACAACGATCAATAAAAGTAAGAGAACGCGAAGAAAAAAAGAACTAACGTCATCCTCAGATTCCAAAGATATTGATATCGACACAATTTGCAACGACAATCTTTACGAAAGTGACTGGGATGAAGATTTCTGTGTATGGTGTAAAGAGAACTACAACGAAACAAAACGAGATGATTGGATTAAGTGTGTGTCATGCTCCCGCTGGACACATGAAGGCTGTACAAGATTCGAGGATAAATGCGATTACTGCGGAAAGCAAGATCCTCCAAATAAGATGAATGATTCAAATTTCTAGAAACTGAGTTATACTATCTATATTTTTTAATTATTTTGATTGTCAAATCTATTAATCATATCAAATAGTTTATAACTCTATACCCTAACTTTATAGCTTGGAATAAATAGTCTTTATACCTTTGATAACATGTATTTGTTGTGTTATTGTTGTGTTATATCCTGATTCAGTCACGTAAAATAGAGATCCATCAATCCCTATTAGGTGCTCCATCTAACCCGAGTATGCTTGGGATAGACGGACCATCGAGCAAAACCAAAAAAAACATCATAACTCCCGGTGTGATAAGCTCAACAACTGCAAACTTCCTTACAATTGTTTAAAGACATATATACTTATTAAAAAAATATAAAACTTATCCTAGACATTGCAAAATTTCGGAAAAAATAGCTTTAGAAAAACATGGTCCAACTATCCCGGACTTACTATATAGCACAAGCCTATTGTGACTATGCTCAGCATGTGTGCTGCACAAAAAGGTACCTACTGTTTCATGGGAAAGTCCCGAAAATTGTGACGAAAAAAGTTTAATAAAAATTAAAAAGTTTAATAAATTCCTATCTTTTTTATTAGGAACATTACAAGAAATATCATTGAAAAAAGTTTACCCATTTACAATTTGTTTACCACTTGGTAGATCACATCATTGGAGATTCTCAAGATGCTTATTCCAAGCTCCAAAGAAACATATAAAATTGGAAAGTACAAAACAGAAGGAGAGAGTTGCAGTACAATTATGCTAACTGTTCGTCTAAGCTGGCCTAGCACATTCGTCAGTGCTTGGAACTATATCGCACAATGCATGAGTATAAAACGTAGCATATGTAAATCCGACTAAATTTGATAGTTAAAACATTTGTATGACTTTATGAAAAGTTAATTTGGCTAGCTTTAGTTTTAATGATGCCAACGCGCGACGTGAATATTTCCTTACTGCGCGCTTCAGTATCTGTCGTCCACAGCGACGCTCGCCCATTCAAAGGTCTTGCCCCGTTTGCAAAGGCTGGACATCCCGGCCAGAGAAGAGTCGAAACCGATGCTGACTTCCCGTCTGAAAGCGAAATCTACACCGCCAGTTTTTTCGCGATTATCCGCAACTCCATCGTAGTTGCAAACTTGAGAACCATACCGAAGTATACCAGTTGGAAGTATTTGCAGTAAAAGTGGCCACAAATGCTTCAGCGGACAACCTTGACGGGAGAAAACATATAACGTCGAAAATAAAATCGGGACAGTAGTCGTTCACCTATAACGAATTGTTTCACAACCAGAACTGGACTGTAGACAGCTCCTTACAGCCGTAGAAACAGGAGTAAACGTTAAATTAACGTGGGTGGTGGGCAAAGGAGTGTAGAGAGAAATACAAAAGACGAATGAGCTGGCAAAAACCAAATCAGCCGATCAAGGTGCAATTAGAATAGACAAAATATTCATACATATTTTCAGGTTAAATAGTATTCATATTTTCAGGTTTAACAAAACATGGTGCCAATTATTGCTGCAAACCAAATGGCTCCTTGCAGGGACTGAATAACGGCATAAAAATCGCGGAGTTATTCTGAACCGAACTTGCAAAGGAAACTAAAGAATGTCAACTTTAGATGTAAACGACTGGAAAAATCCACATTTAACAGAGGAGATCATAAGAGTGTGATTTGCATTTGCTAGTAAATATTCCTAAGTCTCCATACAAAACTGGAAGCAGTTTTTCGTAAAAATGTATACTCCATAAGGACGCAAAGGATACTATCTTCAGTGTTACTAGCCCCGCGCTAGATAAACGAAGAAGTTGACCGCTTGGAGTACTTAATATTAACATGAAACAAAAGAACGCAATATATCTGCGAAGTGGCACAAAGTACATCGCTCGCGCAAGCTGGCATTGGTGATATTCTATCTAACTTGCGAATTCTAGGTTAAATTTCAATGAAAGCATTGCTTACTTTGCATACTTGCTCCACAGAAGGCTTGAAAACAAGCGAAGTAAATAAGACAAATGAAATTTCAGTATTTGGACATGCTTCTGATATGTGAAACGAATTTTTAAAAATTTAAGAATAATAATAAATGTGCTTACAAAGTAATTGTAATGAGTTGTTTATGATATAAATGAAGTATTAAGAATGAACGCGAGCGCGAAAAATAGAAAGTAGATTTGAGTTCTGCGTCCACGATATGTATTTAGATCGCGTATTACATGGCTCTATTCGAGCCGCTGATCTAATGTCAAGAAATAATCCTGAGCAGTTTAAAAAAGCGCAAGGAATGAATATTTTCATAAAAGAAAATTAACTAAAAATTATCAAACAGAACACTCATTTCAGCCGTCGCTTGATTGATTTTTTGTTGCGAATTAGTTGCATATTTTGTTAGAATTAATAGACATATATTTTTTCTACTTATACAAATACATCTTCACATTAAGCACAGATAGAAAGAAGAAAAGAGAGAAGAAGGATCTTAAGAATTCTCGAAACTTGTCATAAATATGAAATTGAATGCAGAGTATTATATATGTGTATTGATAAAGGAAAACAGAAATACATTGCAGCTGAATCAAAATATATTTAATACGCCAAACTTTTACCGGCGCTAAAGACGGCTACATATAATTATTTTTGCACAGTTTTGCAACTTTCGCTCTCAAACAGCATTTGATGAGGCTTTTGCCAACCATGGGCCGTGTTTTTTCCAACTGTACCAGTATTAATTCAAATGATTTAAAACGTCAGTTGTATTACTATTGAATATATACTATATTCGAGGCAAACAAAAGGGAAAATCGGTAATTATGGAATGTTATAATCAAAAGAAACATACAGTTGCATAAAAAATTAGTTTTTACTTTTGTATTCGTTAAATTTTCGATGTACAAAACTCAAAATTTCAAATTTAAAATCTAATTTATGTTTTTCGCCCAACTTGTCCAGATACTCCTGAATCACATTCAGTACTGGATCTAGCCTTTTTGCTGTTTGTTCTTCGACGAAATTTTCTACTTTCTGTATAACATTACCCAAATTTCATTCGACGGTGATGTTTTCTATTGATTCTGAATTAAGAGATGAAGAATGTCCTCTCTTCGTGGAATTATGTGAAAGTTCATTGTTTCTACATTCTTCGAAAAAATTAGACTGGAGGAAGTCTGTGGTCAAACAATATAATATTCCTGTCAGCTCTGGAGGAGGAGGAGAGATAACAAAACTTTCATCGGATGTTTCAGATATTTCAACAGGTAAATCTCCGGCAAACAGAATATTCGAACAGGTACTATAATGATAAAATTGGTTGTGTTATAATTCTACTTTGATTTTAGTAACTTGCTTTTTTGGTCCAATATGATCTATCGAAAATGCCAATGCGTTGAAATATTGCCAAGTCTTTTTTCCAATTGCTGCATTGCCATTGCGTTCTTTCCGCAATAGGTTGTACTCTATCACAAATCTGTCGCGTAAACTTTTCCACCTTTTTTACATTACTCTTCTACAATTTATTATTTTCAAAGAAAACCATCTTAAAAACGATCTGAAATGTTAACACCCCTAGCAATATCTTTCCAAGCCCTTTCTTTTTTGTTTTGTTTCTATATAATAGGCTTGATTTATCCCACAAACACTTATGCTTGCTTCCTTTTTCAATTAATTTGTCCTCAAAATTTCTGAATGGAAAGGACTTGTCGGCTCGACTTTATCAGCCAGTTTACGACGTATATGCGACATTTATCGTAGAAGGAAAACAATATTATTGACTTTGTTAACACGTTCATTTTACCGAAAGCCCTGTTAGCTCAGGAATCAATTGAACTGTTTCAAAAATTGTTAGGGGCTTTGAAAGGAATGGAAATCTAAGATCTAGGAACAAACGCATCAGTTTCGTCGTAAGTACATCACATCAGCTTTACCTAGAGCCACGTTTGCGTCGGTTCAACGACTTTGTTTTCCGGCATTGAAAGCGACTATCTAGTTCTTCGCTAAGCGATCCGTTTGTCATCTATTAAGACTTTCACAAGTGGGAACGAACCAGCATTCAATGACAACACCCCAGTTTATCTAGCCATGTCACTGTTCGTGTCGTAAAACCTTCGGCAAGAACATTAAAATGATACCATCTCGAACCAAGGGACAAGGATGATTCCATACGTTATTATGAATATTGTCGTCAGTCACCGAAGCGATGGTTTTCAGGGGCAATTTTGGTTTAAAAAAAATTGAAAAGTCGCTGTTACCAGCCGCCTTTTGCTTATCGCACCAGTGGAGAGTGCTTCACGACTCAAGGAGGTGTAACAGTCACCTTCTTGAGTCATGAAGGAGGCTATAACATGCCTCCTTTCGATTTTCGTGTGGAGTTTACATTCGCGTTAAGTCGATTTTCCCGTGCCCATAGCAGCACTAACTTGTTGATGATGGGGCACTTAATGTGACGATAGTTTTTCGTAATTTTATTGATTTGAGGACGAAATATTGTTTATGAGTATTTGGATAATAAATTGCGAATGAAAACACAACATGTGCTTGAATTATAGCAAGCAAATATTGTAATGTTTGTGACTATAGTTCACATCGTGAAATTTTCTCCCACTCATTTATACTATCTCTAATTATTTTTAAATAAGGATTGGTGAATTTGTGCTAACATACGTAAATTTTGGTGATTCCTCTCTATATCTTATTCCTCTATAGTTGAAGCATTTTTTATGTTTAATTTATTTTATCTCTAAGCTTGCCTGCTTTGCTTGAACGGTGATAATTATACATGATCGTTTGGCGTTATCATTGTCTCACCTGTACGTGTTGGTAGTCCTTTCGCTATGGCTTCAATTCTTTTTTGTTTATACTTTTCACGTTCCTTTAACCTTTTCTCCTTCTTTTTGATTTCCCACTCGGCCAATTTTTTTAATTTTTTCCGCTGCCGTTTGGACATTTGAGATTGTTGGGGTATACTAGATTGCTCTTGATTATCACTTTTTGGTACATCCTCACTAAAATTGGTGGGAACAATTTCCACTGTTGCTTCCTCATCACATATTCTTGTCATTTTCAAATATTGTTACGATATCCTCAGAAAAACCACTGAAATAAACTTTACTGTCGCAGAAACGTCATTCCATGACATATCACGACTGTCGAATAGTTTAGGATTGTGCTATGATAGTTATTTCTAATTGCATGGGAGTTGAGCCGCTGTAAATACAGCAAATCAGTCTACGTCAAACATAGGGAGGATTTTTCAATATGACAGTTAACCAATAAAGCATTCTCGCCCAGTTCGGTTGTGTCGCATTTTACTCTATATATAAATATTTTGGGCTTAGAATCTTCTCTATCGTGAACTAGAGAATATTCAGAAAGAAGTGCAGCGTGTGTGATATGAAATTTTAGCAGAAAGTATGGCGGATACTTTGGTGGAAGGAGATCATGAAGATTCAATTTCCAACCGACATCGCAAGGAGCGCAAAGAACTACAAGCTAAAATCCAATCCCTTAAGAAAAGTGCATCAAAAGGAGATAAGAAGAAACGTAAAGAAGTGCTTGAAGAAATAGCCAAGTTAGAAATTGATATCGACAAGAAACACGCACAAGAACTTAACGAACTGAACAATGCGAAAACTACGCAGCCGGTCAATGAGATTGAACCGAATACCGAGGAGAATACCCAGTCTGACGCTCGTGATGAATCGAATAATGAATCAAAAGGCCAGCGAATCTCCAAAGCTCAGAAGCGTCGTGAGAAAAAGGCCAAGGAAGAGCGTGATCGGACGGCCGAAATTGAGGCACAAGAAGAACTGAACAAAAATGGGCCGCGCGTCATTGAAATTCAAAATATTGCGAAGAAACTTACAGTCAAAGGACTGATGATTCATTCAATTCCATCTGATGGCGACTGCCTCTACAACGCAGTAATTCACCAATTGCAAATCACCGGAAGAAAAACATACGACGTTCACTACCTCCGCAATCAAACTGCCAATTATATCTTAGACAATAAGGACACTCTTATCTGCTATATGACTAATCCAGATACTGGCGATTTACTCACCGACGAAGAGTTCTCTAAATATTGCGAAGCCGTTCGCACCACACCAGCCTGGGGTGGCCAAATAGAAATCAAAGGACTCTCACATATCCTAAAGGTTCCAATCGAAGTTATCCAAGCAACTGGCCCGCCAACCGTCCAGGGTGCCGAAGAATTCTCTGGACCCCCTTTGGTTCTTTCCTACCACCGCCTCATGTACAGTCTCGGTGAGCATTACAACTCAACTAAACTTCGAGTGGACGAAGAGACTGATAACGCGCTACAAGGCACAGTCGAATACAATCAGGACAATTAAAATAACATATTTATTCGAAAACACACTTTCACAGTGAGCTGGCAGATGCAAATTAAATTTCGTGTAGTCAGCCGATCCATAATAAAACTAATGTGTTCCATTTTAAGAAAAACTCAATTCGAAAATTTGTTATCCGGGCTATCATGCAAGAGTGAAAAGCTCCATTTATTTATAATTATATTCATCATTGTAAAATTTAAGTAGAGAGATTTTAATTTACTCGGCATTTCTGTAAATACATCTTGGAATGTTGTTGAAAGCAATTAATGGTTTCATTTCGCAGTGACCAAAATGAACAGCGCTTATAAAATGCGTGCAACTACGTAGGTCATGACCGACATAATTTTGTTCAATGTGGACATTGTACGTAAAGGAGGTTAGTGGTGTGAAAAAACACGAAGAAACAATGCTCATCAAAATAGCAGTGGAGCAACAATATACCCTTGCCATAATGATGACGTCCATAATATTTTCCGATCACTGACCATGTGGATTCAATTCAATATTACTCTAGGCCATGCCTTGGTCAGGAATATTCATCGGTAAACTTTGCCTTGGGCTAGATTTTAAATTTTACAACTTACAAAAGAGGAAAACCCTCAAACAATGGTTACGTAGGAGTCAAGAGCATAGTGAATATGGAAATGAAGCCAAGTATACTCAACTTCAAAACGAAAAATCAGCAATCGTGTACCGTACTCGATCAAAATATACGCTAGCCAAAAAAAAGTCAGCACACACCAAACGCTTATTTATAAAAACTTATAAATAAACTTATTTACATTTATTTAAACACAAAAAATTGAGTATTCCAGTACTCCATTGAACTGTTAGATGGCGGAAATGAGAAATAGTCCTGAAATGCTGCAATGAAAAGTCTGCGTACAATCAATTCCTGTCGAAAAAAAAACAATAGTTTTTTTACCTTTAATAACTTTTTGGGTATCTTCATCTCTTCTCGAATTCTAATAATCGTTTTGACATCGAATCTACCAATTTTTCGGTTAAGTCTGATCTTATTGAGTTCCACTCCTGGATTATGACATCTTGCAGCATTGGCTCTGATGTTATTGTATGCGACCGAATTCTTTGTTCTACATGATGCCATTAATGCTCTATTAGATAAAGGTCAAGAGGTTGTGGAGACGTACAAAGCTGATTTGGCACATTATACAACAGCCGGAGCCTTACTTTTTCGGCAGATTGCTTCGAGTCATTATCTTCTTGGAAGTAAAAGATACCGTTTAAACCCAAATGTTCTGCCATTTTGTACAAATTGCGTTTGAGAATGTTTAGATAGTCTATTTTGTCCATCGTACTTTCAATAAATTGCATTATCCGAACTCCTCCGCTGGACATGCACCCCCATGACATTACACCGCCATGATAGTGCTTCACGGTTGGACAGAGGTTTTTTATATTCAAAGCTGTAACTGTTTTTCTCCGTACAATCTTCCCACCTTGGATGCCAAAAATGTTAAATTTACTTTCATCTGAATAAATGACCCGTTCCCAAATGTTTCCGTTTTTGGCTTAATCAGATGTTCCTTAGCAAACGCGAACCGTTTGAGTCTGTTGACCTTTGTAACTATGCATTTCTACGGGCAACACATTTTTCTTTATGATTTTACGCACAGAATTATCGGAAATGGACTTTTGGTGCCTCCTTTGCTGTTTCAGCTGCATTTAATCTATAATTAGTCTTAAATGATCTGAGCAAATTTCAACTGTTCAGGACGTCATGATTTATGTTTTGAAACCAAAACTTCAGGATTTTTATAGTTATTTCTGATGCGTCGGAGAGACAAATGAGGTCCGTCAACCATTCAATCTATTTAATTGGGACTAGTGTACATTTCCACATTTTATTCTTTTTTAAGAGCACGATAGTTTCCATTTGCGTTTTGTTTTGTGTCCCTAAGAAAAAGTAGAAAATAATTTTTCGTATTCCCACGAAAGCGAACGGTACTTTCTTCCATAAAAATACAAGAACGTTGGATGCATGCAGACATTTTCTAGTGAGTGTTTTAACATCTACCTGATAATCAAACACGGATTGAAAGAAACGATGACAACATCGAGATCTTGAAAGATCTCTATGAAGTCGCTATGAAGTCATTATGTAAGTAGGAAAAAGTCCGTAATATTTTTATTTTGGGTGGATTTTAGGATTTGGTGTCGTATTTTCTTTGTCTGTTGTTGGCATATGGTATTTCTTTTAATTTTGGTGAACCAGCGTTAGCGGCTAGAAGATGATATTCGAATAAGTACTTGTTTATTGGTTTATGATTCGTCTGTCAAATGTTTTGTGTTCCTACAATTCAATGTTTTCTACAGCGTTCAATTGTTGTCAATGTAGTACGTACCTGCACTGTTTCCTTACCGTGAGTTGGTATACGTTTGTTGTTAATCATCTGGTTTGCGAAGTTTGACTCGGTTGTTTTACCCGGCTTCCGAATCTTTGTTATGATTCGGTATGTGCTCGCGAAAGCTCGTTTTTATATTTCGTCCTAATTGAACGCTGTAGCTATGATGACAGGCACAGGTTAATTTCTATACGCCCTGTTTGTCCAGCGGGTCTTCACCGTTTATGTTTGTGCGTAATATTTGTCTTAAATTAACCCTTGTTTTGAAGGCTGTGTAGATGTCATATTCCTTGAACAACTTCGACAATTGTATGTTGGTTTTCCCGTGCATTTTCATGTTGTCCAAGCTTTTCTGTCGTTTTCCTCTTCTTTTCTATGCTTTTCGAGAAAATTAAGTTATGGCTAAATTATTGCGTTGTCTGGGGAAACATTGATACAATTTAAAAATTAAAGTGGGTTAAAACGAGAACAAGAAAAGTTGAAAAAAAGAAGAGAACAGATTCAAAATTAACCCAAGAAACTGGGAATTATCAAAAGACTGATTCGGCTACCCTCATAAAATTCAAAGTAACAAACAATCAACAGAAATCATCAAGGCCAAGCGTGAGAGTGCTAGAGAGTAAACTCCCAGTGTAGAGAGAAGGAAGAAGTAAGCCCAAAAGCGATAGTATACCTTAAATGCAGCAGAAATTGGAATACCATCTGAAAGAAGCGTGTGTTAAAATTAAATTATTTAGCATATAAAAGTATATATATATGTATATTAAATTATATATAAGATTTTAAGCACAGAATTCAGAAATCCCCGCAGCCTGTATAACTTCGAACACCTTGTTGATGTTAGGCAGCAAGCTGATTGGGCAATAGCTTTTAAAGCACGAAGATTCTTTTCCTTTCTTTAAGATCGGAAAAACCTTAGCCTTTTTCCACTCGTTAGGGAAACATGAATTGCTTAACATGTTGTTGAACAATATGCAATAATTTCTTATCGCAACCTCAATCAAATGTCGGAGAACTATATTCGGAATACCGTCAATACCACATGATTTCTTGTTGTTTATCCTGCCAAATATGAAGCGCAAGTTTTCATAGCTGACAAAATAATCAATAAGATTTAAGCTCGGTTTGAGGTCAGATGTTAATGTCTCATTGAAATGAAGAATTGGCTCGCCGTCCAGCCTTGATTTGAAGTCTGAAACATTTTCTTCAATGGCCTCTGAAAATATTTGATTTCCTCTGGCAGGATTCGGTAGATGAACCAATTCGAAATGTGTTCCAATCAGGGCAAGTTTCTACAATCCATCACATATAATCCTGTTTCCGTTTCTATCCGGAGTCGTACTATCAATTTCGATACCAGCTCTATCGAAGAAGATTTAACTCATCACCAGTGACTCCAAGATTCGATACCTTCACACGAGACCTCTTTCGCAATAAACTTTTTACTCTCGTGAAAACGCCATCTGGGTCCTGTGAGCTAATACCCCTCAGTTTTTCCGCCTATTGATTGCTGACCTCACTCCTAAAGTATGAACGGATTAAGTTCCGGACATTTTTCAGGTGTAATTTCAGCAAAGTCAACGAGGGAATTCTCCGATAAATATTGTTGACGCGTGTGAGAAGAAGGCTGTTCAATCTTTTTAACCTTGCGATGGTTGGTGTTTCATATCCTTCCATATTGTTTCGATGCTTAATCTTGGGCACTACTTCCTCAACCGTTACCAACGTCAGTTTCTCCAACTTCGACAAATAGAAATCTTTTTCATTATTAGTTAGATTTATGTCATTAGGAACCACAGAGAAAGCGTTGCCGCCATCAAAAGGAGGGCATTGCTTTAGGTAACTCCGATTAAAAATTTTTTGAAATATTACCCAATCCGTTTTTTTGAAATTCAACCGATGATTTTCATGTTGAACTGGAATGAGGAAGACATCATCTCTGTGATGATTGATTTCCATTACGATTGCGTTATGGTCGCTCTCATAAGAAAGCACCTGTAGTTTCCGTTGAGGACTATTAAAGCTGAATTCATGTCTTGCGTCAGCAATACAAAGATCCAACTATGAATTAGTCCTAGGGTATGTAGAAAATTCCGACCCATAAAGATTGCACCTGTATTCAATTTGGTTTTCTGTTATCCACGATTTTAGGAACACACCTTTTGGATTATTGTTGACGTACAGCCATGACGTATGCCCGGCGTTAAGGTCACCGGCAAGAATATAATTGTTATGCAGCCTGTTCAATTCAAGTATTTCAAACAATGAATTAAGCTCCTCCTTGAACTTGGGAACATTTCGACCAGTTGCATAGGCAGAGATAACAAAGAGGTTATCCCTACCTGGCAGTGCAATTTTGATAACGGACACTTCTAGAAATTTAAAGTTTTTAAATTCGAGTTGTTCAATATTTTGGAAGCGAAAGGGTTTTCTAACCAATATCCCGATCGCGCCTCCTCCATTACCGTTTTGTCTATCGCTTCTTACGAATTCAAAATCCTTGAATGTCATGCTGTGCCATGAATTAAGGTGGGTTTCAGTTAGAAGCATGATGTCTGGCTTTTGCTTAGTAATGAATTCAAGGAGAAAGTCACGTCGATGTAGAGTAACAATGGAGTTGACGTTGATCGAGATGAGACGAAGCTTATCCATGGCAATGTGACTGGATGACAAGTTATTTTGAGACATTTGAAAGATTTAAACGCTGAGAAAAAAGTTAATTTTTGAATCTTGTTTATCGATTCTCTCCGATAAAGAATTAAGTTGCTGGTTAATTTTCAGAAGCAGTTCATGGTTTCCACTTACATTGTTTGCAGCATTATCTGCTGGTCCTCTCGCGACAAGTGCAAATGATACTCCGGGCTTGACGAAGGTGGAACGCATGACATGCGTTCTCTTTGGAATAAATTTCACTTTTGCATCTTGATATCGCGAGCATCCTCGATATGATGCTGGATGACCAAACACACCGCAGTTAACGCAGTATAATTTTTCTGTAGACTCCGCCTGAGCCAATTTGCACTCACCGGGGGCATGAACGTCTTTGCATTTAACGCACCGATATTGCATGGCGCAGTTGGCAGCCGAATGACCAAATCTTTGACACCGGTAACATTGGTTGATTTCTCTTTTTTGAAATTTGTACCAGGTAAAGTTGTAAATTCTTCTTTTCTACGTTCGATCTTCTTGTCGCGAAGGTTTTAACGGAAATTAATTCAATTTTTGGTGCAGTTTCCTTGAGCACTTGAAGAAGATCGACCGTATCCTCTCCGTAGTCCAAACCCCTCGACAAAAAGGTCTGACTTTTTTCACTTTTTGGAGTATAGGTGAAGTGTGGAATTCAGCGCATCTTTTGCTGACTTGAAATCAACAATCGATTTAGTTTTGATAGTTAACTTTTCTGCGTTGACTTTATTTATTTCAAAATTCGTTAGTTTTTTTCGGCTGGTAATAACCGAACCATATCTCTCGCGCTTTGTGCGAAAACATTAACTGGCGGAACTTTTTCTGTCGGAATTTTATTGGTTGATTTTTCAGAGGAACCAGCAGATTCACCAGTTGGTTTCTTCTCCTTATTTTTTGTTTTTAAATATTGAATACATTTAATTTTGTCTTTATTAGAAATACCTTTAATACTTTCAACTTCCATTTCTTCTTGCAATCTTGCTCCATTGCATTCATTGCTCCGTTGATAATTTCTCTTGAATTACGAATTGCTGGGCAGGCAAGAGGGGTTTGGCAAATGGTTTGAACGAGAGAAGTATGATCTTCTCTAATATCTTACCTAAATTCGAGAGCATGGATATTGCTCTGAATTAACGTATGTCTCCTTTGATTTTTTTGGGTAAGGGGATTAGAGCTGCGGTTTTCCAGGCTCGAGGAAAGTACGCATTGTTTATGCAGTGGTTTATAATGCAGGTGAGGCGTCTAAATATGGTAGAGGAACTTTCTTAGCACGTAGTTAGAGATTTCGTCTCTCCCAGCTGACTTTTTATGGTTTAATGAGCTAAGTGTGGAGAGGACTTGGTCGGGCGTTGCAAAGAAACATTCGATGGTTTCGCTTGATGGGCATAAGGCTCGGTTGGTGGGGGAGAAGATTGTCAAAAAGGAGCCCTGATATCCTTGCAGGAACTCGTTGACTTTCCGCTCAAAAATGGCGTAGATGTTGCGATCGGTCGAGGACTTCTTTGCGTACAGATGGTGGAAGTAATTGGAGTACGCAGATAGTTTTTGATCCGTTGTCTTTAATGTTTCCCCATTCAGTTGCGTTGGACTCTTGTTCATGTCGAAGTTTGTGGTCCGCCGGCCGGTGAGAGCATTGATTTCCTTGAAAACATTTGCGGATAGTTTCAAGGCGGACCTGCGATCTTTTAACATTTCGTGTTCATTTGTTCATTTCTGCGTGCGTAATCGCTCTTATAAGGGTGTCAAGACAGTTTATTTGGGATTTCATTGAAACGTATCGCGCTTTAATGTGGTTTAGATTCTTATGGAAGATTCTCTTAAGGCGTTGTTGCCACCTAGCTTTGGTACGGATGAGGTGAGTAATACGAAGAGATAATTATCCATATTTGAAAACGAAGGTGGTTTGGCGGGTGCGTATTTGTTAAGGGTATTTAGTATACTCGAAGAGAGTTCCTGGATGTAGTTGTCTATTTCTGAATTGCTGAGTATCCTATGGTCCGGGTATTTTCCCCCAAGATGATCTGAAAGCTCGTCGTTGAATGCTGACCAGTCTAGGCCTGCGAAACAAAGGCTGAGTCTCTGAGGCGGGATGATTACGGTGATCCCGGGTTTGTCTATGTCGAGCAGTAACGCGAAGTGGTCGGAAGGTGCCGGCGTGGTAGTGCACTTGAAATTTGAGTGGTTTGGGGTGAGAAGAGAGGCGGAGACCAGGAAATTGTCCAGGAAAGAGCTGCCCCTCGGGAAAGTTGGTTCGCCTGCATTAATAGTACAAAGGGATGCTTGGTTAATATAGTGAAGCCAATTGAAAAGTGTTGAGCTATTTGTATTAGTTGCGCTATCGCCCCATGAAGGGTGTCTGGAGTTGAGATCGTCTCCTTTAATTATTCCGTCGCAGCTCTGTCCAATGTTTGTTATTTGGCTGGGTCTGGCTTAAATAGGGACAGGGGAACTTGAATAGGGTTTTCCGTTTTCGAATGGTAAGTACAGTGCTCCTAGCAATACCTTGCGTAGATGGCTTTGATTTGCACGCAGGTGAACAGTGGCTAGAGTACACGAAAGTGGAGTGACGGTGCATTCCACCTGGTAGGCGGTATGGATCGTTCGAACCATGATTAGAGTGCCTGTGCCTTCGTCATTACGGAGTATGTTATAGTGGGGGAAGTGCAGTTTGTGTCTTACTGATAAGCGAGTTTCGCTGATAACAGCGAAATCTGGTAAGTACCGATCTAACACGTGTTGTCACGCTAGGTGCTTGTCGTGTCTCTGGAGGTAATTTATATTTAGCGATAAGAATCTTAGCTTACTGCTCTCCAGTGACATATAGACAGAAGTTGAATAGTGCGTCAGGTTTCTGTTTATAGTTTGCCCAGAATTCGCGGGCTTTTATAAGAAGGGAAAGGAGTGAGATCCCAAACATGTTCTGAGTTTCCTGAGCAATGAGGTTCAGAGGGTTTTCCCCCTGGTATTGTTCACGCAGTTCTTGCGCGTTGCTGAGAGGGGAAGAATTCGTCGCCACGGAAGCATAGACTCTCTGTTTACTGGTGGTGGGTGGATGGATGGTGCAATATTGTTGCAGACACACAACGGATGATTTAGGGGATGAAAATTTTGATGGCCTAAGGTCAGCTGTTTATCGTTTATCGGAGCTCGCTTTTGACGAGTCCGATCCCTAAGTTTAACGCGTTCCGGGCAGTTGGAGAAATTGCCCGGATGGCCCGTGCTCGCGCATAGAACGCAGTAGACAGAAGGAATTGAGGGGTATGTTGCCGGGTCCTCTCGCGGGTTGGCGAGGTTTTTTCTGGGGCAGGGGGTCCCCGAATGGTGTTTAGCGCAGGCGACACACCTTTCGCTATACCCGCAGTTGACGGCAGCATGCCCGAAACGCTGGCATCTATAACATTGTGTGAGCTCTCCCTTGCGGGCTTTTTCCCAGGTTATTCTACAGTTAAGAATAAACTTGATTTTAATAAGTTTTGTCAGGTCTTCCTCAGTAGTGAGGGATACCCTGAAAAGGTTAAGAGCAATATTATTCTGCTA
This sequence comes from Stratiomys singularior, assembly GCA_954870665.1. Classification (NCBI taxonomy): domain Eukaryota; kingdom Metazoa; phylum Arthropoda; class Insecta; order Diptera; family Stratiomyidae; genus Stratiomys; species Stratiomys singularior. The sequence goes on along the minus strand of OX940877.1, from coordinate 107,438,920 downwards.
CGAGCAGGCAGTGCTCATGTGGCTAACTGAGGGGTTAGGTATTTCGGGGACTACAAGTTTTATGTCTTCTAGGATCTCCTCCTCAGGAAATAGAGGGCTGAGACCCTTAAGCTCGACAACTGGTTACCTGCGTATTGCAGGCGTGAAAGTGTGACCGCCCAATTTTCGCTCTCGCATTATTTTGATTATGCAGTCATACGCTGCGACGTTATCTACCACCATTTTGGAATCTGATATCGATATAATGCGAGATCTTGCTGTCGGAAAACTGCGCATCATCAGCCGCAGAGTCGGGGGGAGACATTGTTTATGAAGATTGGTGGTAGCCAAGATGGTTTTGGACTGCTGCTAGATTCGGTGGGTGAGTTTTCAGTGGGGGGTGAAATGATTGCAAACTTATTATGAGTAATCTTGTTAGTATTATTATTTTCAATTTTACTAGCCTTACAAACTAATCTGCCAGTTTGAATCGTGCCGCGTCGTCCTTGATCGCCACGCGAATCTCGTCTCCGGTCGTGCAGAAGCTTTCGCCAGACATTTCGATGTCTTCTCTGGTGGTGCTGGTCGTTACTATGTCCATTTTTGCCGAGTTTGATCCAGCCGGTTGGTCGGCTGACTTAAAGTTCCTTTGAAATAACTTCCTTTACTTGTGGGGATAAGAGCGCATTCTGCGGATGTTCTTTCGATTTCAACTTGGTTTTCGGTGTCTGTTCTTTAGACATTTCACGGATTTTTGAAGGTTGGGAAATATGTATTTTGTTTGCCGTCCGAACACTCGCACAAGGGATACGAGAAGTAAGTCGACGTCTTGGACATTGCGTCAACGATTAAGAAAATGGGTCCCATTTCCTTTCGCGTCCCATTTCACTCGTTTCGTCACTACATTTTTATTAAATTTACGTACTTGTAGTCTCCCTTTTGTTTTATCTGCACTCGCACACAGAAGTTATTTTGAATTAACACATTGAAATCGTTTTGACAATCCGCGTTTACATTCGGCGTGTATCGACGAACAATTGACAACCGACTCGGTTGAAGCCTCAACTCGAACTCCCTGCTCAAGAGTATATGCGGCTCTCGGTCCCATGAAAAAATTGTTTAGGATTTTTTTTTCTTATGTATCTTCAACTTTACCTTAATTTATCATGTTGAAGTTTTTAGTTTTCCGTTTACACACGGAATGACTTGCGATGTTTCCTCACACTTATGGCGTCCATGCATGGGAATTTTTAAAAAGATTTTTATTAATAGTTTTCCGGTCAAACCTCACGAATAATTTCACTTTTCGAATTTGATTCAGATAAAATTTAATTTTTAAGTATTTTATAAATAATTCGTCACATGGATTGCGTCGTCGAAAGACCATTTTAATATTTTCGGAAAAGTATAAAATAAATAATTTGCTGCTCCCCGTTCCGTTCTAGCGTTGTGTCGAATATCAAATGCTATCAATGACCGCAACTACGGTGTTCCGCTTTGGTCAGCATCTCCATTGTGAATTTCAGCCGGGTGTGCACGGTTCGGATCGTCGGGTTTCATTGCAGGGAAAAGCAGCACTTCCTAGAAAGATGAAGAAATGTACGGGATGAGTTTTAATTCAAAATACTTGGGAAAAATTTAACTAACCTTGATGTTATTTGAATCTGTCAAGAACATGGTTAGTCTATCGATTCCCATTCCCCACCCAGCAGTTGGCGGTAATCCATACTCGAGCGCTGTGCAGAAATTTTCATCGACCATTTGTGCTTCATCATCTCCAGCCGCTTTGTCACTCGCTTGTTGCTCGAAGCGCTCCCGTTGCACCACCGGGTCATTCAATTCGGTGTAAGCATTACAAACTTCTTTCTTCATTATAAACAATTCAAAACGTTCGGTCAAGCCAAGCTCGCTTCTGTGGTATTTAGCAAGGGGGCTCATGATTTGCGGATGATCACAAATAAATGTAGGGTTTATACAAATTTCTTCGATGAATTCTCCAACAAGTTTGTCCAAAAGTCGCGATGAAGTACGAGGTGCAGGACATTCCACTTGATGTTGTACGCACAGATCGCTGAGAAATTTGTTAGTCTGAGGCGAATTAAGTTCGGTTGCACTTGGAAACTTAACGTTAAGCTTTTCTTCTAGCGTTTTGATCATAGAAACCCGTTTGAATGGGGGCGTGAAATCGATTTCCTCCTCCGGGCCTTCGGACCCTTTAGGGTGGTATTTCACCTTATAAGTGCCCAGAATAGACTTGACCATACCAGACACCATTTGCTCAGTTATTTCGAGTAGGTCGTTATAGTCCGCATACGCCATGTAAAACTCACAGGTTGTAAACTCCGGATTATGAGTCAGATCGATTCCCTCGTTCCTAAACTGGCGACCTATTTCATAAACTCTACAAGTAAAGCGATGGGAAAATAGAAATTTTGAAAGAAATCTTCTTACCTATCTAGTCCACCTACTATCAGCATTTTGTGGTACAATTCGGGTGCAATCCTCATATACAAGTCCATGTTAAGTTCATTGTGATGCGTGACAAAAGGCTTGGCAGTGGCACCGCCGGGAATCATGTTCATCATGGGCGTTTCGATCTCAAGAAAGCCCATCTGGTCAAGAAATTGCCGCACATACGAAATGATCTAGAAGCAATGAAATGTTAAAATACGGCCCTCGTTTCATATCTAAATTTTACCTTGGCTCTAATTTGAAACGTTTCTCTAACTTTGTTGTTCAATATCAAATCAAGATATCGTTGCCTAAACCTAGTTTCCTTGTCTTTTAACCCAAAGTGTAAGTGTGGCAGCATGTGCAAACAAGGAGACAACAGTTTTATCTAAATATAAATTGAAAATCCGTAACGAAGCTCAGGAGAAATCCACGTGAACCTCTTACCGATTTGGGCATTATCGATAATTCGCCTTTCTTCGTTTTTCCCGGCACTCCATTCACACCAATAATATCACCTCGGCGAATTTTCGCTGTATCTACTTGAAATGCTTCTTCATTTTCGTACAGTTTAGCATTGGCCATCACCTGTAACTTGACGCCTTCCCCGCGTAAGTCGTAAAATATCAACTTGGCCCCTGACTCGCGAATGGCATGAACACGTCCAGCCACGCTGAGCGGTGTGTTCTCCAACATTTCACCATCTTTCAGGGTATTATATTGCTCAATAAATTTCTCAAGCGAAATACTAACGTGGAATTTGTGAGGGTAAGGATGACTTCCCGGCTGTTTTTTCAGTTCATCTACGGCCTCGCTACGCAACTTGAAGTACTCGTTAGGGGAGATGTCCTCTTCGCTGATCTTTGGCTTGGCCTCGGCGGCAGCCTTTTTAGGTTGGACGGGCTGCACAGCAGCCTTTTCTGCCTTCTCCTTGGCCTTCTGTTCGGCTTTAAGTCGCCGTTTCAGCTCACTAAGGAATATATGAAAATATTATTGATTAGATAAACATCCAAACCCGATTGGAAGCATACACTCCACTCGACGCAGAGTAGAACCGTTTTGGCGCCAAATTTCCACAGAAAACTGCGTTGCCACGCTTTGGTAATAAAGTAAACAGTCTTAACGTTCTACAGAAATTCATTTCGCATTCGTAAATTATCACATCACCGGCACACACTGCACGTGTACCGAAATGTGACACATGTCAACACTGAGCCAGCGAGGAAAGGTATACGAGAAAGTGTTTGCACAATGTAGAAAATTGACACCTAGCGGTTTGTTTACAGATACGGCCAAGACGGTTAATAAACACGAGACTTTAGCTTACTTTTTCGAAAGATTTTCTGTAGTTGTATCTGCCATTTGTACCACTTTTTTCGGTATCGAGTCGTCCTCCATTCGACGTGCAAAACACCTGGTGAGATGGTCCCGTTGCAAAGGAAAGATTTGACACGACTATGTCAGAACACATGCAGAAGCGTTCTGAAGTTAGCAGCGATAGAGAAAATTCCAGGGAATCGTTACTTTGAAAATAGCTCGTTAGATTACGTTAACTTACATTTCCAGTTGATTCAGATCCGATTCCACTGAATATTTTTTCGTTTGACGTTTTAACTTAAGCCAGTTTAGAGTACGTCTTTGAAAAGATATAAAGAAAGGTGTTCTGATGAGAACAGAGAATAAAAAATATTCCGTGCAACAAGTTTCCAAAATGACTTTTGAAAGGGTAATGAACCTTTGTTCATATTCTTTTTTGAATGCTGTGAAATAGATGGGCTTCCTGCCGAAACACATACATTCCTGATATCGGTCTTCATGAGTAGCACAATATACTTTGTGAGTTGGCGGGCTATTTTTGATCCCCGAACTGCATCAACTACTTCCTTGATACAACGATGGTACAGCGATAATAAACTTGCGATCTAAACGTAATTAACAGAATTAATTGGTATTATTTTTTTATGAGTAAATTTTATTCTTGTTATTTAGTTTTATCAAGATAAAACACTTTGGAAAATGCTTGACTAATATCTTACTTGTCGATCAAGTATATTTTGCAACACATACATTCTAATTTATATAGATAGATATCGAATTCCCTTCTCTTATCTGTGTTATTGTATTTTCGTCTTCTCTATTATCCGAGAATATTTGCTACGCGGAATATCTGTATCTCTTCCTTTGTGTTATATCTTGCGGGTAATAGCGCTCCTTAGAATAACTTCCCAATCTAACGGTATTTGACCAAAAGACGTGAAGCAGCACATAAAACAGGAATACCCATCGTAAAGCTGTTGTATTAAAATGCAATACAAATATAAATCTACTTGTGCTGTTTTATCTCTTGTCTGAGAGAATCAGTCCGAGAATGTTTGCGCCGCATTACTAACGTTAGAATTTTATAATGATAGAATCAAAGAAGGCTTATCAAGTATAAAGTTAAACTGTTAAAAGGGTGCATCCTGTTTCCGGAACTGCCTTAGTCTCCCCCTGATGGGCTTCTTGAGCATGATGAGTCAAGCGTTGTCTGTGGAAGGCAGCACCAGATGTTTCTCTATTTCTCTATCCTTTTAGGCTTTCAGTATTCGAAGTATACGCATGGCACTGTACTCCCAAGTGATCAGTGAGACCCAACTCTCATTTTAGATCTTAGATGAGTCCTGCAAGCAGTTAGTTTCAATCTTATTATTCAGGCTACAAAGAAGTCTTTTTGTTTGATCCTTGTGTTATTGCTTCGGCATAACATAAGTTCAAAACACGATAAGACTCCCGGGTAGGATCTCTCAGACAGGGACCAAATAAGCACAATTAAATTTATACTTGTGTGTCATTTTTAGTTTTGAGAGCGATGTTATTGTTTCATGCAAAATTGAGACAAATTTTACCAATGCAAATAGACTTTAACTTATTTTGGTTGAAAACTGTCTGATCAGGATTTTGTTCGAAGTGTTCGTGCAAGTAAGTAGCCACATTGTGGTTTGCGTATGGATCGGTGTCGAACCTTTCAACGTTGTCCTTCGCATCGGGGCCTACGAGAAGCTTATCGATTTGCAAAATGACGAGGGCATCGCCATGCCATATGATAAACGATGGCAGACGAATTGGGGCTTATAACGTATTTCATTGTGTGTTCACCGGTAGCTCCTTGAGTCTTCTTTCAGATCCTAACATCGTTCATTATCCCTTTCCCTATCCATTTTATTCCAAATCGGAAAAGATTGAGTCAGGGTTCATCGGAAATTACGAAGGTGTATTTACAGAAATACGCATTGATGATGGCTTGGTGTGTAATGTTTTGGTACTATGCTGTTATGAACAGTCGGAAAATGTGATTCGATAAAATTGAAGCATACAGAATGGTTTCTGCAAAGCTATTTCGAGGAAAACTGGACATATAACCTGCGTTCATAACAAAGAGTTCAGTGTTGGAATAAGCGATTTTCTATTTAAATGCCTCAAAATTGAAATCGGCTCTTTGTATTTGATAGCTTAAATCCAAGGTGCTGGGAGAACAATACCAAACTCGAATTCCATATCAGAAATCAAAACTATTCCCCCGAGCATTCCCCGAGTGTCCCGTGGTGGCATTGGGACTAGGTTGCGCATGGAATTGGTGTTGATCCGTGGAATTAAGATTTCCTTATGTTCACATTGTAAGCAAAATTTTAGGTGCTGTTTTGGATTGATCTTATATGAAGCTATATGCCACCTTCTTGCACCTTGCTCCGGAGAAGATATTTTTAGGTATAGTTATGACTTTTTTTTGAGCACTGTGGGTGTGTACCCTGCCCGTATCTAATCTGATGATATTTAATGCTATTAACATGGCCTTTGAGTCCACTTGTCCCACTTTAATGGTCTATAAAGGCTTTCATTGCATTTCTTATTAGTTTCATGATTGATATATCACTGATGTTTCGAGTAAGTCACTTCTCTTTACATCTTTTGAAGGGTATTTACCAAATGAGCACCATCAATAGTGAAGTGCCTAACCTCATATCAGCTTACTGATCTTTTGTATCTGCCAAATATCATTATTCCCACTCTAAGCATTGTTGTGAGCCGGCAAAAATCTCTCAAGCATAGCATAATCATAGTGAACGCATAGAACACTTCAAAATTTCTAATATAAGGAAATTCAATCAAAACTATTAAAATTTTGTTTGTATTCGTACATTTTTATTTAGTTTTGTGTTTAACAAGAATACCCCTCTCAAAGTTTTTGAGTAAAATGCAATACAAATATACATTTACTTTGCTTTTTATATCTATGTCTGTCAGAAACCGTCCGACTGTTCTTGGGCTTCATCGTAACTACTAGAAAGTCCTCATACTCTAGAGAGTATGATGTAAATGAAGCGAGAAGTAAATGCAGACTTCATGCAAATTAAACAATGTAGGTGAGTGACTAGATCGCGATGGCTAGTGTTTGAGCTTTTATATGTATGACAATAAGTTTTCCGGTGTAATTGTCAATTTTTCGGGTGTATGCAAAAGTTTTTTCAGTAACGGTAAATCATAAACCTTCATCCCATTTCGGCAACACGTAGCACTTTGGAAATATCATGATCGCGAATCTGAAAAGAAATCACAATTGCATTTGCATTTGAATTTTCAAGCAAAAGTTGCAGGATAATCACGGAAGCTGATAAAGTGCATATTAGGCATTGTTTATCATACGAGCATTGTTTACTAGCCGGGACAACGCACAGTGGAGGCTCATCAGAATATATCGAGAAAACGTAACAGTACGGCCATGTCAACAATAATTTCAGCGCCTGTGTAATGGAGAGCGACAGTTTGAAGTTCAGTTACGATCAACACAGCCCAACAGGTGTTGATCTATTGGATATCATATAAGCGGATGATAAGATGGCCATCGTAGAATTATCGGAGAGATTTCAGGTCCGTAGAACCATAATAAAGAAATGAATTCATTGGCAAGGATATGTGGTTCAGTTTGATGATTGGGTGTCTCACGAACTTTCGGAAAGAAACATGCGAGAGAGAAAGTCCTGCCCATCCAGCTCCAAACAAGCAAGCGTCTTGCATTAGTCATTCGTCGTGGAGTCAACTTTCACCACGGCAATGCCAGACAACACACAATTGCAGTTACGCAACGGAAATTAAAGGAGATTGGCTGGGATATATTAACCCCACCCACCATATTCTCCACATTTTGCTCTAACGGATTTTCACATGCTTGGGACCCTGGACAACCAGCTGCTTGGTATGGAATGTAGTACTGACGAGGATATTTGTACGGGACTAGTAAACGTCAGAAGCATTGCTCCAACTATTGGTCGTCCTGTTTTTATTATCTCAGACGACACAGCAACCAGTAAGATGTTTTCAAGAAGATTTATCGGTGCATAGTTTTTGTTCATGAGGTCAGCGGAAGATTCGTCTTTTGTGGCTGAAGCTGATGAGCTTCTTTTCTTCTCCGAATCTGATCTGTTTCTTTGCGTTATCAATTCTTAATTATGAAGTAGTATTCCGGGACCATGTTCCGATCAAAAGGTAAAATTTACGTAGATTCATTGACTGACACCTGCAGCTGTGTTTTAAGCAGTTTGAACAAGCGTTCCAAGTTGGTTTCTTGCCATATTCACAGCTTTAAAGTATACTTCGAGAGTGGCAAAAAACGTTTGTCTAATAGGTGGCGAACGTGGGCCGTATGTGAAGGTAAAGACAAGATTTAAAAATCTTTCCTTTCAGCCCTTTCCACTATTTCATGGGAATAAGTATGACTACAATGGCCATCTAAAATTAGAAAGTGGCGGCCTGGAGTCTTTCTTTGTTTAAATTATATTATAAACAATTGAGTATTGATAAATGCAGATTCGCTCCTGTAGGAAGACTGTCTGGGTATTCTGCGTTTTTACCTTCCAATTATGACTGCCGGACAATACTGTATCTGTATTATTTCTATATGACTTTATTAATTTTCTCGCTAGTTGACTCTTACTGAACTTGTCGGTATTAAGTCTGCGTAGAATTTGATGGTTGTGGATAAAACGCGTTATAAAGGACGCGAACCAACCAATTTTCGTGTTTCCTCCCGTCATTATTTGAGATACCCAATTTTCCGGCAAAACCAAATGCTAGTTCTCGAACTTTTACTATTGTCAATGGGACCTCATTCGCATATATTGTTTTCAAGTGTATGCATAGCTTCTGCTCGTTTTCAACACCCCAGCAAACTTCAAATTAGAAATAGGAATTGCTTGTTATATTTACCGGACACTATTTAAGTAGCATCACTTTCAAAATCTTCGTCCAAATTTTCCTGTTTGTAGGTGCTTTTGATCGTAAATTTATGCGTCCCGAAAAAATCGAGCTCTCAGACGATAGGATTACGTTCAGTTGATAAAGTAGTTTACAGTAGAGAGTCCCGCTGGATTCATGCACTTTCACTATATTTGCTTGTATTGATCTCACACCTTTAGCGGCTCGCAATGTGTTTTTCGGTCACAAGAAAGACAAAACTTTGGAGACAAGGACAAAGTCAAAGAATGGCATTTGATAGTCGTTTGAAGTTTCAAAGATAAGACAAATATTTAGAGGATGCACGTACAATAATCTTAATTTGTAAATCGGAAAGGAATGTATTAGGCCTACCGGGAATTTCTGTCCGATAGTGTCATATGTCAAATGCACATGTTGGCTTGAGACAAATATGACTATCTCTCTTTATCATTGCATTGACACACATGTTCACTCCTGAAAAAATGAAACAAAGATATCTCATTTTATTATTAAGTGAGACGCGATCGTGAAAACATGGGTACCGATGAAGTTTATTAACGCCACTGTATTTCGTACGATTTCCAATAAGGAAGAAATGCTGCAAGAGCGTGTCAAAATTTAGTGAAAGTTTGTGGACCAGATCCAGTTTGTGATAGAACGTGCAGAAGATGGCTTGAAAAATTTAAAGCAAGTGATTTCGACCTTAGTGACAAGCCTCGTTCAGGATCGCCATCTTTGATCGATGACGACATTATCAAGACTATGATAGAGCAAGATCCCTTCCTGACAACATCGGAGATTGCAGAGAAGCTGAGTTCAACTCAAAACATCATCTCCGACCATATTCGCAAGCTAAGATTGGTCTATAAGTATTCTAGATGGGAGTTGTTATATGCATTTCTCTGCTTGCCTGGTACAAAAATATCCTTTGACCGAATGATAACCGGTGTTGAAAAATGGATAACACACGAAAACATTGTGAGGAAAAGAGTATATTGTCAGCCGGACAGCTTGCTACCTCTACTGCGAAGCCGAGATTGAATCTGAAGGAGAGGATGTTGTGTATATGGTGGGTCATCAAAGGACGAACACATTACGAGCTTCGAAAGTAAAAGATCCAAAGTATACTCTGCAATAAATATTATTAAATGTATGAAAATCCTGTTATTTTCAATCAATTCAACCAGGCCAGCTCACCGGATAAACTTGCGATGCCAAGGATACAATAGATGCCTCAACTCACAAAGTTGAAATGTGATTATGTTGAAGAATAAACGAAATTTCCAGTGAATAATTTTCGTGCCTTAGTGAGATTTTTGCGTGAAAACTTACGAGTTTCTTCGCAGCATTCTAGAAATTTCACAGCATGTTGTCATATAAAGAATTAACAGATTCCCTTTTCTGGGGAGGATGGGAGAAAACGTCATAAATTGTGGATGGTACAGGCTTACTACGGAAAACCAATTGGAGAGAATTATCATTTGATTATTTTGAGAGTGTAAATCAACGTTTGTGGTTTGTCTACAATTACATTTTTTGATCGAATTGTTCATAAGTTTTAACTCAATCAATAAAAATTGTCCTTGCGTATCAGGTAAAGGTTCTAAATTTCATTTCGGGCAATGAATTATTAACTACTCTCGAAAAATAATATGAAGTTCAACTGTACACAAATGCTTACCTTCTCATACATCTTGTAGTATTTCATTCTTAAGTTTCAGATACTAACGACAATCCCGACATATACTCGACATTCTTCCTTAATATACAGAACACTTAAATGTGTGTAAGTCGAACTTATTGTGAAGTATTGAAGAACTTCTACGTGAGAACCATAAAATGTAAGTATGGAAATGAATTTTATGATGTTGGGCAATGTGAATTATTAATTACCTCCCACTTTAGTTTTTAATTGTAAATATTAGGCTGAAAAAGATTATTAAGGAGAATATTCAGGCTTGGAACTTTAAAATGAATCCGCATCTCGTTTTGATACAGTCGCGAGAAAGCAACGAACTGCCATAGACATTCGGTTGGTTTAGTGTTTGGCTCAATAATCCTTGAGAACGTTTCATAGTTCTAAATTTATTTTAACTTGTGAAGTGTTCAATTGAAAGTGTTAAAATTTGTTTAAATTATTCAGTTTTCATGCAGTTTAAATCGTTGCGATAATTGTTTTGGAACAAGTTCGAAAAAAATCATATCAAAGTATCATTACACAAAACTTGAAGTAAATTACGCTGAGTGAAGAACTGAACAGAAAGGTATTATTGTAAAATTTAACCAATATTTGTTAAGGACTTCGTGAAAAGTGAAAAATTGGATATAGAGTTGTTAGGAATGATAAATGCGATGAGGGTTTGAACTCATATTAGCTGCAAGAACTATAACTAAACTAAGCATTGGACGAATATTGAATTTATTTATGCAGTTTGTTTTTTGTCAGTGTGTCTGGTGAATGTTAAAAGTAAGACACAATTTTTTCAAAACCTGCATCTTTCGCGTCTTAAATATAAAAACTGTTTATTTATTATAAAAGTACACAAAATGGGAATTTATTTAAAAAAAATAATATTCAGATGTGACTCTTGATTATTTTTACACTGCTGCAACCTGGTGAGGAAAATTTCAATTACTATCTTAAAAGTGTTTTGTGAAATTTTTTGAATATTCTCTCGGACATTTGATTTTAATTCTCCAGGAGAGCTTACCTTACATTTTTAAAGAGACCTTGTTATAAACCTCACTTTTAAGGTATTCCCAAAGAAAATAGTCCATTGGGGATTAGTCTTGGCTGCGAGCTGGCCAGTTAATGTCACCTCTTTTGGATATAACATCTTTCCCAAAAATATCACCAAATGCATTTAATGATTTGTTGCAGTTTTGAAATGTTTCTCCATTTTCTTGGAACCACATACGTTGCTTAACACCTTTGAAATCCTGTAGTGCTGGAGGAAAAACTTTCTATAGCATTGCAATATACCGCTCTGTATTCACTGGGACAGAATATCCTCTTTGCCTTCATGAAAGTAAGAATCAAAAGTTGCCTTTGCTGACAAAGCTGCCCATACAGTAACTTTGAGTGAATGCAGCGGTTTTTGAAATTTTTACTATGGATTTTTGTCACTCCAGTACCTGCAATTTGGGTGGAAGTGTGCCTCGTCTAAGAAAATAATGTTAGTGAAGCTGGTGAACTCCTTTAATATTTGGTCAGCAAATTGCAACCTGTGAGCATGATCTTGAGGCTTTAATTCCTTTAAATTTGAATTTTGTACGGATGTAAACGTAAGTCCAATGTATACGTAAATAATCTAGCGGGGTTTTAACACGCAGTCCAGTTGACAGGTCTAAAACGAGAAATTATGTGCTCATCAAATGCGTCTTTCAATAAGTCGATGGTTGCACGAGCGGAATTGCATGTCGCACCATCCTGTTTAAATTGGAGGTCCCCTGCATTACGGCATGTCAATTTTGGAACGAGAAAGTCATTGATCATGGCTCTATAGCGGGCTCTGTAGCATGGCTCTATAGCTCTATAGCGTACACTGAATCTACGCCATATTCGGTGGTCGTTCAGATTCAATTCCTGCACAAGTTGGATTTTGTAAGCCCGCAATCCAAAATTCCTCGATAAAGTTTTTTTTAAATGTATTTAATACAGCTTTAATTGTTGAACATGATGTTTAATGGACTTACTTGAGTCTTCATCGATACTCCACTCTGCAGCTGCTATGGTTCCTTCATTACGCATCGTACAATGTTTGAATGGATGCGTTTTATCAGTGAGAGTAGACGTGGTGCGACAACGATCGATGGTTATTCGAATGAATTGTTGTGACGGATGATTATGCCCGCCATCTATCTGACGGAGTGCTTGATAAGCTTCTCGAAAAGAACTGTTTTTTGCAATAAAATAATGGTGTCAACCTATTTATGATAAAAAAGCCAACCAAACTAATTATAAAACGCATGACAGCTGGCAGGTGTCATGCTTAGCCTAAAAGCCATAACGTACGCAGGGTAAAAAAGTGTTACCAAGTTAAAGTTCTATGCCTTTCAGAAAACATCGTATAGTGGAACCCGCAGAGGAACAAAGTGGAAAAACCGAAATCATTCAGTTTTGAGATAGTACTATTTTTTTTGGGGTTGGGGGGTGAAGGCAATTTACGCCCGGAGTGTGGGACTCCTAGCAGCGCATGCTACCAGACTACCCACTAAACACCCCCCTGTCAAGAGACTCTAGCCTGGAACCGTTTGACACATTACTTCGGGCTAGGCCTCTTTTTACTTCGCTCTAGGGCGCCGTCAGTTTAGAGAAATCCCCCCCTCAGCGGAAGGGGACAGGACGGAGCAGGACTCCTGGAAAGGAAACCCCCAAGACTCAAGACTGTAAGTATTGCCCGAGATTACTGTGCCACACAGGTCTATTTGTTGAAAGTTTTCGGCAATTCTCCGACCAGATTGTCTGATCAAAGCTCTCTCATTACCTCCCACAAGTTCGCCACATTCCTTCTACACTTCTACCTTCTACAGTAGAAGAAGGTGTCTCATGCGTCGTTCCTTTCCCCTGGGCTGAAAATTCAGTCTTGGAATCGTGATTTACCAATCTTGTGCAAGTAAGACAGAAAATACCCATGCCCGCTAAAAAGCTGGGTAAGGTAATAATCAGTCTCACCGTGCCTTCGATTTAGCCACGATCCCACGTCCCCTATAAGACGGGCAGTCCAGCGGCCATTAGGACTGTTGCCACTCAAGTATTGAGCGCTGCCTCTCCTCTCGGTTGACAGTATATCTTGAGCCCTCCACTTTTCGGTCATAAATTCTCCGTCTCTCCCTAGCAAGGAGGGCGATGGGTATCACTCCTGCGATCACCAGCACCGGCGACTCAGAGACAGTACGGTATGCAGACGCATCCCGCAAAGCTCCTGGTCTCTGTACCTGGGCCAAGCGCTTTCGGTACAGCTCCTTATTGAGAGCTCCGGCCCAAACCTCAGAGCCGTACAGTAGCACTGACTGTACAGCACTCATGAGAAGTCAGCGTTTGCTCGGTGTGGGCCCACCGATGTTGCACATTAGCCGACTTAGAGCTGAGACGCCTATCGCGGCCTTTTTCGCCGTTGCCCTGATCTGTTCCGAAAAGCTCATTTTGGAATCGATCAATAGTCCCAAATATTTTATTACGACTTTAGACTCAACAGTCGCATCTCCGATCTGCAAAGGAATTACCGTGGGAATTCTTTTCTTCGTGAGAATGATCACCTCGGTTTTCTCTAGTGCCAAACTGAACCCGCGGATGGTCATCCATTCCCTCACTTGACGCATTAGCATTCCCAGTCTGCGCTGCGCATGTTCCACTGTACGTCCGGTGACCAGTGCTGCTATATCATCTGCATAGCCGACTAAGCGCGACTCATCTGGCAGCTCAAGCCTCAATAGTCCGTCGTATGAGGCATTCCACAAGTCTGGTCCCAGTATGGAGCCTTGCGCTTCACCAGACGTTATCTCCATACTGCGCCGCCCATCTTGCGTGTCATAGAGCAGACTGCGGTCCTTTAAGTAATTCCTCAAAATCCGCATCAGATACCCTGGCAATTGGAAAATATTTTCCAATGTGCCAAGAATATCCGACCATCTGGTGGAGTTGAAGGCGTTTCTCACGTCAAGCGTCACTAGCAAGACAACTCGTTTTTCAGTTTTGTGCGTTTCAGCTCGACGGACTGCATTCACCACTTCCATGATGGCATCGGAAGTGGATCGCCCTGCTCTAAAGCCATACTGCCGAGGAGATAAGTCCCCTGCAGCACGAATTGCGTCAGTGAGTCTTCTCTTGATGAGCTTTTCGAACACTTTCCCGGCTGTGTCCAGCATACAAAGCGGGCGGTATATAGATGGCAGCCTCGGGTCCCCTTTTCCCTTGCTGATCAATGTGAGCCTCGCCACCTTCCAGCGAGATGGGAATACACCTTCTCTAAGGCAAGCGTTAAACACATTGAGTAGCAAATCAGGGCAAACGTGGAAAACCATTTGTAGCACCTCGGTTGGAATGCCGTCTAGTCCTGGTGCCTTTCGAGGTTTCATAGAAAGCACCGCATCCCCCAGCTCATTTTTAGTGAACGATGGACATTCGCCTGAGTCGACCTCGTGGGCAGCATCAACACGGACAGGATGAGTTGGAAAAAGCGCCTGCACTATGCCGTCCATCTTGTCTGTTTGAAGTAAACACGGCTTCCGTGAGGAGCCGAGCTTGCGCCACACTACCTTGTAGCCAAGCCCCCATGGATCCGTGTTCACATCGTCCACAAGTTCTCGCTAGCAGCTTGCTTTACTCTCATTGATGAGTCTTCGGAGTTCTTTCCTTGCTGATCTGTATGCTGCTGTCCTATTGGATGCTTCCTCTACGTTTCTCGAGTGCTGAGCTGCACGTCGAAGTCTGTGGCACTCGCCTCGTTTGTCTGCAATATCTTTTGACCACCAATGTACAGCAGGCCTGTCGTGTCGAGGCCTCCGTCGAGGCATAGATGAGCTACAGACAGAAGTGATGAGGCTCATCGTTGACTCCACCATTCCCTCGACTCCAGCCCTTCCGCACCCCGAAGGGCACCTCGATGTCGTTCCGCCTTTTAGAATCACATTGGCGAAAGTCTCCGCATCCATTTTTCCGATATTCCACCCGGGAGTGAAAGATCGTTGAGACGAGCGAGGAGTGGTATCGCCGATCTCAAACGCGATGTATTGGTGGTAACTCGCTGAATAATCCACGAGTACTTTCCAGTTCAGCGTCGTCGGAGCGAGGGACTCCGAGGCGAATGTCACATCTGGGATTGTTCCTTCGCAGCCCCAGCGCCGGAAGGTCGGTACATTACTGGTATTTAAAACCACCAACCCAGTCCTCGCCAACATGTCCAGAATGCGTTGCCCTCTGGAATCGGTTTGAGGCATGCCCCACTCAACGGCTCTGGCGTTGAAGTCTCCTGCTACGAGTACTTTGCCATCTGTGTTCAGAACAGCATCTTCTAGCGCGTCCAGTCTATTTTGAAAAGATGGCAAGGACTCATTCGGCGTCAGGTATACGCTGAAAAACGTTATACCCGGGCACCGAATCCACACGAAACCGTCTCCTCGGCCGTGACCTTGAATCTGGAGTCGCATGCTGCCACGAACCCAAACGACAGCAGTATGGGAGTCATCGGAGAACCAGGCTGGTGAGGTCTTATTTCGATGTTATTCGCTCAGCAGCAGCAGATCAGCTCTCTTTTCTCTGGCGAATTGCTCTAACAAATCTTGTGCATTGATGTTACGGTGCAAATTAATTTGAAAGGCCCTGATCATCACCTCAGAGCTGCTTTTGCTTTTGCTAGTGCCTCTCTAAAGATTGGGCACGCGCCTGTTCCTGCAACGTGAAGGTGCTCTGTCGGTTGAGAGTTAAGATGGTTACATAACAAACAGCGCGGAGTCTCAACGCAGTCTTTTTTCTTATGCCCAGACGCTCCACACTTAAAGCAAAGCATACTACGGTCAGGGCCCTTGCAGTTCGAAGTGGTGTGCCCGTATCCAAGGCACCTGTAGCATCGTACTGGGATGGCTCGGCGGTGAATTCTGCACACCACCCAGCCGATTTTTATTTTTCCTTTGGCCAGGAGTTGTGTAGCATCTTTCTCCGTTACGTCAAGTATGACCAGCCTTTGCCCTCGGCAATTCTCTGGAGCAAGCTTTACTTTTTCTAGAGTTATTCCAGGGAACTCTTTTAGAATGGCTTCTTCGACCTCAGCCGGATCGGCGATGCAATCCAGGTCCCTTACTTTCAATGAAGCTCTTGGCTCCAAGGTAGAGACGGTGGCTTTTGCCCCAAGGACGTCTTTTATTTTGTCGCGGAATACCGATTTATCCGAGGAGTCCGCTCCAAACTCGACGAGTAGCCCTCCGGACCTCGTCGATCGTAGAGTTTTAATAATCGTCCCTGTTTCCTCCGGCTTGACATCCTTGCGGATATCGCGTAGAACGTCAGAATAGCTCCTTCCGTCAGTAAGCTTTACAAGAAAGGCGTCTCCAAGGACTCTTCGCTTTTTTCTTGCTGGTTTGTCCACGGTATTTGTCGTTGTTTGAACAGGCACTGCTTTTTGGCTAAGCCTATGTTCGCGTTTTGCGGATTTTTTTGCCGCCTTAGATATCACGAGTTGGAAGGCGTCTTTTCTTTGTGGCGTTTCTTTTTCTGAGATAGTACCATGGGTGGGTTATTTGGATCTAAAATCTTGATACTGTTTGGTCACGCAAATAAACTCAAAAAAGGTAATTCAATATTAAACATTTTTTTCTTGTCATGAGTATATTATTGTCGGGCCAGACACAGACAGCCAACGTTAAACTAAACGGATTAA
The DNA here is from genome assembly GCA_954870665.1 of Stratiomys singularior. Taxonomy (NCBI): domain Eukaryota; kingdom Metazoa; phylum Arthropoda; class Insecta; order Diptera; family Stratiomyidae; genus Stratiomys; species Stratiomys singularior. The sequence goes on along the minus strand of OX940877.1, from coordinate 107,421,866 downwards.
CAAAACAAATGTTTCATAAAAATTGGCTTATATTTAATGAATCTACAGATACCTTAAGTTAGAACTGAGAATTCAAATTATTTTTACGGTATTTTTTCGTTTTTTTGGCAAAGATGAATAACGTTTTGATGGCAACGAATAGCCTAGTGAAATATCAGTCAATGCGATATAATAAAGATAGGCCCTTAGCCAAAAAATTTTGTCCGCAATCACCAACATTTATGCATATTAACACAAATTCATCAATCCTTACATCAGAATTTGTATACATTACATCGGAATAAAAAAATTTGTACTGCACATGGATGTAGGTAAATCAACTTAACGGGAATTTTAACACCACACAAGCATCATTTCCCAAAGAACTGCGCTCCGCCCATTCCATTCGATGTTGACAGATGCTCGTCTTCGGATTTAATTTACTCCAACCGAATGAACATGTGAAAGTTGCAATATTAAGCTGATATAAAGTCTAACCTATGCCAGTCAAAGATGTTCAAATCAACGATACCGATGTTAATGACGTTACTGAGAATGTACTTATATTGAATAAAGTTTGGCATTTAGCGTAAAGTTTGGCGTAATTCAGCGACCGATTTCATTATAAGTGCAACATTCAAATATATGCCTTACCATCCCTTTACACGTTTGCTTTTCTGACTGTAATACTTACTCATTGTCAAATTTAAAACTGAAGGCAGTCGAAAATAATGGAAAATGTAAATGTTTATATAATTTTGACATTTGATGAATGAAAACGTTTTCGTATTGCAAACTACATGTTTTGATTAGTTAGGGAACTCTAATGTGAAATTGTCAGTAATGGTATTGATGTATAATATTCAATCTCAATGCAAATGTGTGCTCTTACAGCTGTTTTCAGTGATTTATGAATGTAGTTTTCATATTTTTGCCTATGATTGATAATATTAAGTTTATGCGTTTTTAATAAAAAAAATTGAAATTTAGATCGGACTTCGGATATCACGTTGCATATTACTCTACTTCGAACATCTGAACAGCTGATGAGGGAAAAAATAATAGTTTAAAACTTTGCATGCCCAGTACGCTACCCATTCACACGGGTAGGGGCTCTCTATATCTTACACCACTATGGCTTGCATAGTCTTATGTCGTTTTATTCTATCATTTGAAGTCATAAAGAGGCAATTGTTGATGTTAGGGGATAAAAGTCCAAAGTCTCTAAAATGCAAAATTGTTACATCAGGTTAAAGATTGATTTCTTTTGCTTTGTTCTTGAGGTGATTGTTAATTTCTTGACAAATATAAATTGTATCGTTAGAATGATGTGAGGAACTCTATTATTAGCTGTTGCTTCTTTTTTTAAGTTGTTATGTTGTCACGACTGAGTCTTTACTACCAAGTTGTTTTGTAAATAGTAGTGGGAGGGTCACTGAATTTAAGTGCGATTATATTTGATGTGAAACAATTTGTTTTTAATAGATTTCAGTTTTTGACTACTATCGTGTTGATGAACTTAACCCCTTTACAATTTTATGTTTTTTGGAAGTCTTGATGGAATTCTTTGTCCAATCCGTTTGAAACGATGCATGAATCAACAAGGTTATGAGCTGAGAAACCTCGAAAATCTGTTTCTGTTTGAAAGCAAAGGGATATGTAAAGAAGTTGAATAGTTTAGATTTTCATACGTTGAAGAATTATCGGGCATAGTGGGACTTTAAGGCAGGTTGGCTTTTTTTAGTGTTCTGATTATAAAGCCATTGATTCCAAAAGAAGATTGTGTGCAATGAAGTGTGAATATTTTTCGATAATCGTAAGCGGATGGTAGGATGATTGACAAATAATTGACTGGATGATTGAAGCACAAAAAAAAGTTCCTAAGCCAACGAAGTTCCTAAGGAACGAAACGAAACTCGTGATTTATTATTGCCATATTGCCATTATTGGTTGCCATCTACTATTGTGTTATAAGACTTAGAAATCGTCCACGGCGTATTTCTACTGTAAGGACTTAGAACAAGTGGTGAAATCATCCCCTATGGAACATGGGTCGAGAATATAATGCAGTTTATGCAGTTCGTTAATGATACTGCAGAAGCTGAACCACACCCATTCTACTTGCTAAAAAAAAAAAATACCTAACGTAACGTGTTTCATGATTTTAATTCCGATTTCTCTCTCGATTTTGCTATTTGTATCAAGTCACCTTTAGAATGGCAATATTGTATTCAGAATTGAGACACATACAGTCAAAGCCGTTTATAACGAAATCGTTTAGAACATCCGGTAATAGAGACCAAAATCATAGGTCCCGGCTGAATTTTATCTAAATATCTTTTATTTAAGCATTGCTTTTTACGACATTGCTTTTTACGACAATCACCGAGAACATTTAACCGATAACTTCGGAGAATTATACCTATAAAAACAACCAGCTGGAACATTAAGTAAATAAAAACGTGTCTATGGTTTATTGTAATTCTCAGAAACAAAGTACACGTGTATGCAGTATAATTGAAGCCCAAGCCCGCTCTCTTATTTCCGGTCAGTCAGTTTGTTATTTATTTGTACACAAAACACACTAAAACATATTGTTGAGTTATTCGTGAAACTTTTTATGTGTCGCAAAGAAAAAAAAATTATAAATTATATCAAATTATAATCAAAATTATATCAAAGCTTGAGAGTTGAATTCCTAACAAACACTTGACAGAGGAATATGGTTTATCACATTCGACAATTTCAACCACTTGGAAAGAGAGAGAAGAAGTTCAAATACTTTTAGAAAACAATTTTTTGAAAATGAAACGAGCTAGAACAAACGAAGTACACGAAGATTGTGGTAGCTTTGTTAAATGGTTTAAATATCAAAGGACAAAGGATGTGCCAATAAATAAACTTTCAACAAAAAGCAAACGATTTTGCCCAGAGTTTTGGTGAGGATTTCGTTGTCTCGTCCAGATGGACTCAACGTTTCCAGGCAGTGGCGTAGCAAAAGGGAGGGCGGTGGGGGCGGGTCGCACCGTGTGTCACCATTTTTGGGGTGACACCCACCCGGTATCTCAACTTTAAGAACAATGTACAAACAAAAAATAAATAAACCGCTAGCACAAAAATTTGTTTTTCGGGAATTCCTCCACTAGCACTGGCTCAGCTCTATGTATAATTCGGGGATTCCCGCAAAAGAGCTTGACGCTGTCGTGGGGGATTCCCCGTCCCATACTCGCGATCTTTGACGTCTCAGTTCAGTTGCAACATTTCTCATTTGTTTCGTGAAGGAACTGTGTTATGTTTGGTTGGCGTGAATTGTTAAACGTGTATTATTCTATAGTGATAGATAATAAAAAGAAAAAAAAAACAATATTTTAGAAACTTAAATGCTGTTTTGTGAAGATTAAAAAGATTGATTGATTCATATCGAATATTTTATAGGTAAGATAATTTTATAATTACATTAATTTCCTAGTACTTCTATGGACGAAACTTATAGGCTTATGCAAAAATGGCTAATGTCATATCAGTCATTTTTGCGTGAGTACGTATGGACTGGCACTATAAAGTCAACCTGGGGGGAGCTAGCATGCTAATTTTTACGTCGGATTATGTGGTCACACAACTGTCAGTTCCCATACGTTTTTGACGTTTGTGTTACTATAAAACCGTGGATAAAATTAGCATGCTAGCTACACTGGGCTAATATGTCATTATACTTTTAACGGAATTTTTATCTGATTATAACATACATAATATATTTCCTTATAAACTAATATTATTATAATTTAAGTCAGGAGATTTTATCTACTTTCATATTTTAGTATCATTTTATGTTGTAAATCGCACGTTTTGCACAATAATAAATTGAAATTTACACTTCGACAAGTACGCGACTATGAATGATTTCATTATTCGAATGAAACCGAATTTACTAATAACTTTATTTGAATGCGAAATTAGTAATTTACAAATCTTGTTATTCGAGTAATTTTACTAAGTAGTCTAATTAATTAATTTCAATTTTTTTAAATAAATTTTTTAGTAAATTTGTTTCATTTTGCTTAACTAGTTTATGAGAAAATACTCTCGCATTATAGACCATAACAACAGGGTTTTTTTTAGTGTAAGAAACAAACATTAAGTGAAAAATGACCCGGGGAGTGCATACATCCAAAAGAAAAAGTGAATTTCAGCAAAGGAAAGCCAAACAGGCTAGATTGGATGTAGCTCAGAGTATGTCTGGATCAATTTTTAAGTATGTTACAAAAACTGCCCAAGTTCATCAAAAGAAACTGATTTTCACCTTGATGCAAATGCAAGAGATGATTTAGATGAAGCAACATTGACAGTACAGAATTAATTAACACAAACGAAGAAGATGCTGAAAATAATAGTAGCAGTACTATTATTGCTACAAATGAACCATTGCCTCAATTGAATGATGTGTCAGAATGGAGTATTCCTGTTCCTTACAATGTTCGCATTGAAATAATAAAAAAAGGAAGTGAATATTTCCAAAACAAAGAAGGACCATTTGCCACTGTTTCTAGACACGGAACCAAAACAAAAGGTGACGCTCGTCATCTCTCAAAAGATTGGTTTTATAAAATTATGCCTAATGGTGAAAAAATCCTACGGTCATGGATGGTTTATTCCCTCACCTCTAAAAACCTGTACTGTTTCTGTTGTCGTTTATTTGCTCGTCGTTTATTTGCAATAATACCAATGCGGGAACATTTACGACTGGATTTCAAAAGTGGTGGAAATTAAATCCGAAAGTAGCTGACCACGAATGTTCAAATGAACATCTAGAAAATCTTGAGAAATGGAAAACTTTAGAAATGAGACTAAAATTGAATAAAACAATAGATGATGCAGCTTTGCAATTGATAGATATAGAAAAACAGAAGTGGAAGCATCTTTTGACTAGATTACTGGATATAACTTTATATCTGGCTAAACAAAACTTGGCGTTTCGTGGACATCATGAAGGACAAGACTCTAAAAATAAAGGCAATTTTTTGGAATTAGTAAATCTATTGTCAAAGTATGATGTAGTGTTGAAAGTACACATGATGAAATTGGAGGAAGATAAAACTTCAAAAGTATCATATTTGTCGCCAGATATACAGAATGAATTCATTAATGTTCTATCAATGTGAAAACTAAGCTTGTCAACGAAATTAAATCAGCGAAATATTTTGGTATTATGTTTGATAGCACACCTGACATTTCACATATTGACCAAATGTCTGAAGTGATACGATATGTGAAAATAGAAAATAGGAAAGTGGAACTCAAAGTAGCATTCCTTCGATTTTTTCCTTTGCAAGGAAAAAAAGCTGCTGGTCTAAGCGATGAAATTCTTGACATGCTTCAGACAGACGATTTAGATATTATGATGTGTCGTTACCAAGGCTATGACAATGCTGCTGTTATGAGCGGTGTGCACGGAGGAGTACAGTCCATTATTAAAACAAAAAACAATAAAGCAATTTTTATTGGTTGTATTGATCACTCGATTAATTTGTGAGGTCAACATTCATTTTGCTCAAAATGTATCATGCGTTACATTTTTCGGAACGGTAGAAACGATTTATTCTTTTTTTTCCGCCTCCACTAGCCGTTGGGAAGTGCTTATGAAACACAGCAAATTATCTGTTAAAAGACTCTCAACAACATGTTGGAGTGCTCATTACCGTGCAATAAAAGCACTAGCAGAGAATTTTGAAGGACTTGTAGACGCAATTGAGGAGTTGTGTGATGGACGAGAAAATGTAGACACCAGAGGTGCTGCACAAAACCTCATGCCTGCTGTGTGCAATTATACTTTTTTATGTTATCTTTTCTTCTGGTATGATGTTCTTCGGGAAACAAATGATGCACAGATTGCATTGCAAAGTAAAAGCTTGACTGTTGACGAAACTGCTACAAAAATAGAGGCACTTCGTTTTTGTATCGAAGAAAAACGTGATCACATTGTGGAAGAGGCAATAGACATTGCAACAAAAAAATCAGAAGACTACGATATTCCAACAGAAAGACGACTTCGGCGTAAAAAACGGATGGTTGGTGAGATGGCCAGCGATGCAGGACTCACACTGAAAGAGGAACTTCCAAAATATATGTTGGAATGTCTTGACCGATTCAGAGTTGAACTCCAAACAAGATCGAAGTCTCTTCAAGATGTAGCTTCATTGTTCGAGATCGTACAAACTAATGCTTTGCTTTTGGCGAATACTGAAGAACTGAAATGAGCTACATCTAAATTTACTGATTTTTATGATGAGGTCTCAGAAACCGAATTACTTTTGGAGATACCAAGACTGCGAAGACACTTAAAAGCCACTAATGTTACGGTTACTGATTGGGTGTCTCTAGATTTTTTAAAGTTTATTGTAGAATGGGATTTTACAGAATCTCTTCTAAATCTTATGATTGCACTGAAATTGTTCATGACGGTTTGCGTGTCCGTAGCTTCATGTGAGAGGAGTTTCAGTAAATTAAAATTAATAAAAAACTATTTGCGGGCAACAATGACCCAATCGCGGCTTAGCAATCTAGGTATATTAGACATCGAACACGAGGCAATACAAAATATAAATTTCGATGAAGTTATTGCTGAGTTTGCAGCTGTAAAAGCTAGAAAGGAGAAATTTTAATTGTATAACAATTCCTTTTCTGTCTTAGTTATTATTGTGTTTTGTTATTTCTTCAATATTATAAATAATAAATGATCCATGTCCTGTATCATATAAAATTTATTGCTTTTTACTTTCGATGGGGTGACACCACCAACTTCCGCTCCGGGTTCCACCCAAGGTAGCTACGCCACTGTTTCCAGGCTAGGCACAGTGATGTCGGCTGGAAAATAAGTGGTGAAGCTGCTAGTGTTGATAGTGGTGTTGTAGAAGAATGGATGTCGCAAAAATGGCCTACATCATGCGAAGAATACCGGTCACATGACATTTTCAACGCAGACGTAACCGGACTTCTTAGTTCAAAGGAGAGAATTGTTTTGGTGGAAAATTGCCTAAGACGTGACTGGCAATCATGGTTGCAGCAAATATGACAGGATCCTGTAAAAGGAAGTTTTAGTTACTGGCAAATCTAAGAAACCAAGATGCTTTAAAAATATACGCTCATTGCCCGTAACGTATGGAAACAAAATGAAGTCATGGATAATGTGACCATAAGTCTCGCTTTGATCGGGACAGTCCCGCTTTGGAGCTCTCCATCCCGCTTTCCGCAACATGCATGAAAATGAAAATCTTTGGCATGACAAAAGCATTTTGGTTCTAAACACAAACATTTTGGAATGTTTTCAACTCCAAGTTACTTCATCGCCTCTTACTCTTCTCTTCTACATAACCTGTTTGACGCTGGTTTTTCACTCCACGTCTGAACGCGGCCTTTAAGAGGTACCCAAAAATCGGTGCTTGAATAACATTATATATGTCTATGTGGCAACAAAGATTCTGGTTTTTACGTTGCAAACATGCATCTCTTATTTTTCTCTGTTAACAAGGGGAGAGTATGCTTCGGATATTGCCCTTAGTATACACAAATAGATACTGCCCTATTAGCAAGCAGACAAACTCGTCCTACCACGTCGTGTTGTTCAGCTCGTGGTACTTACCGCGCCTGCATTGTTCTAGTAGAAAATTAGCATGGATATCATGAACTACGACAAGGGTAACACGAAGTTGACCGGGACGATCATTTGGCTGATGAGTCGTAGGTAGTTAAAGAGTCAAGCATTTTTTGCTCTTATGTAAACAATTGGGATTGCTCTTTTGATGTTATGTGGGCATATCTCCATACTATTCTATCGATAGCGGCAAGATTTGCTTTTGTTTACTTACGTTTTCATGAGCTACGAAGAGCACTTAATTTTTTTTGGATGTGTTATTGGAAGTAAAGACCGTTAGGTTTTCCTGGATCAAGGCTATAATTTGACTGCAACTTATAAGTCTTTGACATATTTGCTGGGTGAAGTGAGTTATTTATGTCCATTCTTTTGTGATTGCACTAGTTTTTAGAATACCTAAACGAAAGTGTTCTTTTAACTTTAATTTACAAGCTAAGTATCCATTTATTAAACAAAGAAATGTTCCCACAGACGTCACATGTGAAAAGTGTCATACTGATTTTAGTATTGCACATGGTGGTGCTAGTGACATTGAAAAACATTTACGTTCAGAAAAGTTCACAGACAATCTGAATATGCTGCTGCTTCTAGCTGTTCAATGTTGAATTTCTTTAAGAAAACGGAATCACCGTCTACCAAAGATTTTGTTGTTGCCGCAGCATAAGGTGCCTGGACCTACCACTCCGTACAAGAAAATCACGGCTTTCGATCCAATGATTGTACATCGAATTTAATACAAACATGCTTCGAACAAAATTTTAGATGTGCTCGTACGAAATCCGAAGCTATTGTTTGAAATGTTTTGGCGCCCATGGCAACACATGAACAACACACGAAACAGCAACTTCGTGGAGCTGCTTGCATAACGTTGCTGACAGATTCTTCAAACCATGGATCTACACAGCTTTTTCCAATTTTAGTACGCTATTTTTTGCCACAGGAAGGAGTAAAAGTGAAAATTTTAGAGTTGCAGAGCAATCAGGGGAAACTTCAGATATCGTTGTGGATTATTTGATGCAGGTAATTAAAGCAAATGAATTGAAATCGAAAGTTGTAGCATTTTGTGGAAACTATACAAACACCAATTTCGGCGGAAAAAACAAAAAAGCCGTTAATAATGTTTACTCGAAATTGAATCAATCTCTTGGGAAAAAAGCTTATTGGAATTGGATGTGGAGTACACATAATCCATAATGCGATCAAAACAGCAGCAGATTGTCTTCCTGTTGATTTTGAGTGCATAATTGTTAAAATTTATTCATTTTTCTACATTTATAGCGTCCGTGTTAAAGCGCTGAAAGAATTCTGTGAAGCAGCTGGCACAGAATATCAAAAAGTTTTAGGCTTTAGTAAAACAAGATGGCTAGCGCTGCTGCCTGCACTGGAGAGAATATTAAATATGTTTCAACCATTGAAAAATTACTTTCTGAGTATCGATAAATGCCCCAACATATTAAAAATTGTCTTTCTAAAGCCCTACCTCTGAGCTGTGGTTGTTGTTTATCCACGCCCAGTCAGCTGTTTTTCATCAAGCCGGGTTAAAAATTGAGAAGCTATCTGTGTCTGCAGTGGAGGTTGCGAAAGAAATTAATCGGCTCAAAGACAACTTGGCATTAAAATTAAACTCATGCTTTTTGCCTCACGTTGCCCGTAATATGTTTTTGAAATTACAGGACACTGGTGTTGTTGGAGGAGAAAGTGTGAAAGAGCAAGTTCAAAACGTGATGGATTTGCTCATAGAAAAGATATTAATGAGTAGGAGTCGACGTAAACGTTTTTAAAGAATTTTCTTTGATTTATAAATATATTACAAGTCAAAAAGTAACAGAGTGGAACACCAACAATATTAATACTGAAAATCGTTGGAAAGAAGTATTTAGGCACTTCCAGGCAAACCAGCTGGAATATAATACATTCTGCATCATAGTTGAATATATTTTGTGCCTTCCAGGCAGCAACGCTCCAGTTGAACGCGTATTTGCTCAAATTAACAAAATCTGCGCCAGTGAGGAAACACATCTGAGAGTCGCAGTACTAAAAGCTATTCTGGTAGTAAAATACAACATCAAGATGTCATGCCAACAGCTACATTCACATTTGAAGACGAAACATGATATCCTAAAGGAAATTTGTTCATCTGAAAAATATAATAAACAAACACACTAGACTTTGTTAAAATGAATTGTCATTTCCATTCTTATCATTAAAGATGTTATAACTTCATTATATACTTTTATTTAGATTTTGAATGAATAAAGTTGGACGGCGTCCCGCTTTGACCAATAAAAAAATGGTCACCTTAGTCATGGATGACATCAGAAATTTTTGTAAGATGGTTGCAAAATTGGGACGTTGAATTAAAAGCATTCAATAAGAAAGTTCGACTTTTGGTTGATAACTCTCCTTCTCATCCAGCTGCTACTAATCTGAAGTGCATTAAACTTGTGTTATTACCACCAAATGTTACATCGACACTACATCCAATGGACAAAGGTGTAATAAGAGGACGTATGCAGCCATCTTCAGCTCGTTTCAACTTTTTCTGTCAAGAGTGCCTTGACGTGTCTCATGTCATTACAGAAAAAAGACAGTTACTAAACAAGAACAATAAAATTGTGTCTAATGTTATCAAAAGGCACTTTTTACAATTTTATGTCTTCTATGTGTCTGCAATTGTCATTTAGGAAGAAGGATTTTATTTTTCGTTTTCTTCGTATTGAACAAAAAGTTATAAAACGAAACTTCCGAAAAGGTGACTCTCCCCGGCGGGGAATCGAACCCCGGTCTCCCGCGTGACAGGCGGGGATACTTACCACTATACTAATGAGGATACATTTAACCATTAAAAGTTTTTAAAAAATTCGTTTGCATTCTAGGTTTAAAAATTCAAAAAAATGAGTGCTAAATTACGGATAAAATAAATTATCACGAAAACTCCCGCCGTACCTTAGTTCAATTTTAATTTTGATTTCATATCGTAAAATAATGTTATAAATACTGTGACACGACGAATATGTTTTTTTTTGCATATAATATTAGGTATAAAGCGTTAATTTGGGTAAGTATTTGCGATAAATTTTGTGAATTTGCAATATTGCATTCGAATGTACGTTTAAAATCTAAGTTGATTGCAAGGTGATACTCATATTCGTATATGGCTGAGGACTTATGCAATTACTTACGAAAATTTATTATCTTTATGGCTTGACGACGTACTTAGGCTTTGAAGTATTTATTTTCATCCTCTCGTAATTAACTTATTCACTTTCGTTTTTTCAATGGGATTGTTCGTAGGGGATCATAATTGTCTGCCACTTGCTTGTGATATTAAGCATCTCAAATTATTTCATAGGGGTGCCGTATTTTTGAGGTACTTAACCTCATCAACTTCGTGTTATTTTTAGTTAATATAAGTATTTGGCAGCAGATAAGGTAGAATGGATTTTTTCCATTCCATTCCATTCATTTCCATTAATCATTTATCAGATAAATGTTGAAAAAATTTGCTATAAAATTTCAATCCCGGTTCATTAGAATGGGTATAAATAACATGGGAAAAATCTGGATGAGATTTTCAACATAATTAGCTTTGTTGCAATAATCTCTATGAGTCGCGGACATTATCGTTACCAGGGTGCGTTTTAAAGATCGCCGAATGGAGGGTAAGATTTGAAAATAAAAACACAGATTTATTTTTCTTTTTCTGTTACACATTTTTCAGATTTTGCAATTAGCCTATATGCCTTCATAAAAAATGTTTTTCCTTTATCTACCCTAATAAGCTGAAACTGCTTTCTTCACTTCTTCACCGCTTGATAACTTTTCCCAAGAAGTTCGTTGTTAAGCTTTCGGAACTGATAATAATCGACAAAATATCGAAGCGCACCTTGTGCAATGAGGACACCTTTGCTCAATTTTCCTTCTTTTTCTGTGGTACATTCTTCCAACCTCTCAATGATTAGAGCGTAGTATTCTCCGGTAATGTTCTCCGGTCCGCTCGATCTTTGTTATATCAAGATAATTCTGAAGAATTTGGTAGACAGAAAGAATTATATATATTTGACATAAAAATTTGTTAAGTTTTTGAAACATAATTAGTAAAGTTATCTAAATAAATTCATTTCTACTCTAATGTTTCCATTTATCTCTTTTGATACTGACTTAAAGATTCTGATTATGCTTTTGACATAGAATAGAGTATTGCAAACGAATAAACTACTGAACTCAATTGAATTACTAAGTATAACATTGTTATCCAATTCACAAAAATCACTTCGCTAATTAATTTGCAAAACACTAAAGTTAAGTCACAATGAGTACTCGCTTAGTATTCGTAAAACACTTTGGTTAACATATGAATTAATCGACAATAAAATGTTATTAGTCGATAGTAAGTTGCATCTCTTTTTTTCATTTACGTTGTTTTATTTTAACATATTCTCCTCCGTTCGATTTAAAATCAAATATAAATTGTATTTCTGTCACAAAGTTGAACCTGAAAGAAGTCAGGTTCATTCAGGCATGTTAAAAAATGTAAGAAATTATGTTACCCATTTCCGTTTCACAGAGGAAGCTAGAAGCCATCATTCTATGCTATGTTGTCGTTTTTGCGGAATCTCTTCTATTTGTTGCTAAGTCAAGGCTTATTGACTTTTATTACCAACTTTATTATTGTCAAGGCTTGTTGACTTTGAAGTTATTTTTTCAAAGTTTCAGATTTTCTGATATTTCCAACAGACCCTTCGTCCTTTTTTCTGTATTGTATTAGGTGTATAAATATGAAATGCGGATTCTACTAACAGATGGCATAACCATTACATATGGTTTGTGTCGGGGATAACTAATATGGCATTTTGAGGGTAAGCATCTGTCAACAAATTCCAGTATGTCATAGGTTTTGATTGTACAAACAACATAGTTTTTATTTGCTTCTAAAATGTCAAATTACGTGCCAGAAAAAGAGGTTTTGCAGGGAAGTCTAATAACCTTCTTTCATTTGAAGAAAACGGCAGCAGAAACATGGATTGTTAGTGGAAGCATATGGTGAACATGCCCCAAGCCAAGAGACTTGTGAACGATAGTTTAAAAGATTTAAAAGTGGCGATTTCGATGGCAGCAACATAAACCATGGAAAACCACCAAAAAAAATAGAAGATACAGATTTGCAAGCATTATTGGATGAAGACAACACAAACTGAAAAACAGTTGGCAGAAGCGTTGGAAGTTACTCAAGCAGCCATTTCACAACGTTTAAAAGCCATGGGAAAGATCTAAAAAGCTGGAAAATGGGTGCCGTATCAATTGAAAGAAAGAGACATGGAAAGGCGAAAAACCATTTGTGAAATTTTGCTTGCCAGAAAGAAAAGAAAAGGTTTTTTGCATCAGATTGTTACTGGCGATGAAAAATGGATTTATTCCGACAATCCCAAGCGGAAAAAATCATGGGTAGACCCATGACAGCCATCAACATCACAACCAGTCCGAAATATTCATGGAAAGAAGACTTTGCTGTGTATTTGGTGGGATAGTAAGGGACCTTTGTATTACGAACTGCTGAATCCTGGTGAGACTATTACTGGCGAACGTTACCGACAACAACTGATAAAATTGAACCGCACACTTAAGGAACGAACAAAATTTCACTGAAGACATGATAAAGTAATTTTTCAACATGACAATGCTCGGCCGCATGTTGAAATTCCTGTTCAGAACTACTTGGGAAACATTAATTAGGAAGTTCTGCCCCACTTGCCATATTCACCGGACTACTACTTGTTTCGATCGATGCAGCACGGACTTTCGGAACAGCACTTCCATTCTTACGAAGAAGTTAAAAATTGGCTTGATGAGTGGTTAGCCTCAAAAAATGAGAAGTGGTCCTGGGACGAAATCCATCAATTGACAGAAAGATGGGAAAAAGTCGTAGCTAACGATGGCCAATACTTTGATTATTCATCCATTCGTTCTGTTATTCAAATAAATGCATATTTCAAGCAGAAAAAATCTGCATTTCATATTTATACACCTATTATTATATTATAATAACTTTCAAAGTGGTCGGGCAACTTCGGAGAAGGAAATCAGTAACCTTCTAGAACATAAGCAAAAGGAGGGGGGGGGGAATAAATGATTATTTCCTCCCATTCCTTTATTCTTCCTTTATTGAGAGAATCCCCCTCTAATACCATTGACAATTCGTCTGATGATGATTATATGAAATATTTATTCCAATAGTTTTCCGGTATCATCATCATGTTGCATTAGATAGAAAGGAAGAGGAATGAGAAGTAGAATACGTACATTGAAAGTGGTTTCTGAAGTATACACAGATTTCTTCTGGAGCACTTGAGCTGGATCCATGCATTCCTTTGAAAAAGCATTGAGACTTAAGTTTGATATTAACTTAAGTTAAGTTAAGTTTACTCATTCAAAAAACTTTCCCGGATAGACCTGAGACTTTAAATAAAACTCTATTGTAAGCTCATAGTTATTATATTCCACATGATGACACAAATTTATTGAATTATTTTAACGTATTTATTTGTTTAATTTCCTGAAATCAGAATTTGCGATCAAACCAAAGCGCAAGAAAATTATTTCTCTACGTGATTTTAGATGGTTATCTTTTAATGGGGTCCAAGGAAGTTCTGTAGGAACAGGCTACATAATCGTTTATACCTAATGTTGTAAGCAAGTCCAAGTCATATTTGCAGAAGACATTATTAGTGACTTAAAGAGCAGCATTTTGGAATTCATATAAGATTGCATAATTGTACGCGAGATGATTTTTTCCTTCATAAGTGGGATATTCGACAGAAAACGGAGAAAGATGGCGACCCTTAAATAAAAAATGGTCCCTATCAACAAATGGTCAACCACTACTTCGTCGTCAGGATTAGTTATAGTTATACCAAGTCAACTACCGTAAATGCTGATACACAATACTATTATCAGCATTAGGCAATGTCAACGTCGAATTGGTTCTTTCCCTCATTCGTTGATGAAGGCAGGAAAATTTTGAAAATTATATTTAACAAATAATTCTAAAATAATACCCTAGATGTGAGGGGACAATAAAATTTGCGAAAAATTTTGTGCTCATAAAATTTGTACAGTCCATCATACAGTCCAATCATTCACTGCGATCAGAATGCCTCCCCCTCGTGACAATCTGACGCCTTGCAATTCAAATAACATCAAGAATCTCTTGAGTAATACAAGCCATCACGAATTTCTCCGTTGACATAAAAATACTTCAACTAGGCTTTGGTAGGAGAAAGCACACTGAAATAGCCCGATCTGACGTCAAGATTTGTGATGATTATTCCTTTCAGACCACCGCACTTGTGGTAAAACTATTTCAGTCGTTTTGAAGTGAACAATGGGCTATTGTAATCCACCGGTTCAGTGTGGCTATCCCAGCAAGATGGTACATTTGACAGATCAAACCATAGAGAAGGTAGATATTGAGAGGCCTTAGGCTCTCATCTCTCTCCGAAATCACCAAAAGTAACGCACATGAACACAATTTCACCAACACTTACTTCAAAATATTCAAAAGTAGTACAAAATTATGTCATCTAAATTATTGTCACGAACATTACAATATTTCTTTGCAAAACCAAGCACATGTTTTGTTTTCATTCGCATTTGATTTCTTAAATACTCATAAACAATATTTTGTCCATAAATCAATAAAATCACGAAATAATATCATCACATTAAGTATTAACATATATCATCACATTAAGTATTAACAAATTAAGTATCAAAACAACAGCATCAACAAACTTTAGCTGCCCATGGACACAGGAGAATCGACTTGACGGGAATGTTAACTCCGCACGAACATCATTTCCCGAAGAATTAAGCCCCGCCCGTTCCATACAATTTTCACAGCTGATCGACTTCGGATTTAATTTGTTCGAGCCGATTGAGTGTTTGTGCATTTGCAATTGACGTTGACTGACTAAAGTGCATAATTCAGCTACCGATTTGATAATATTTTCAACATGTGAGTGGTATGTGTAAGCATTACATTAGGAAATTTGCTTTTCTAACTGTAATGTTAACTCACTGTCAAATTTAAAACCGAAGCTAGCGGAAGATTTTGGAAAATATAAAAATTGTATTACTTTTACATTTAATGAATGAAAATGCTTTTGATTTGCTATTTATATGCTGTACTTGGTAAGTTAACTTGTATGTGAAATTTTCGGCAGTAATGATTTATAATTTTCAATTTCAAGGTAGATATATGCTATTTAACAAAACACGTAAAAGTTGTGCATTTTTATCAGAAATATATCAGCTCCTGTTCCATCAGTTCTCCATAAGTCGTTCAGGCTTTATCAGCTTGATGTATTCAGCTATGTGCAGCAAGCCAATCAATGTATCAAGTTCAGTAGAAGTCGTTTCTTTCATGTAATATAGGTATAAGAGATTTTTGCAACTTGCCTCAGGGGTTTCTTCGTTTGAATGTTTCAATATATCACTCTTCGTTTCCTGAGTAAACAATGTATTCCAACATTCCGTTTCAGTTTTCGCTTTTTTCGCTGATCCTTTGAATCCATGACGCTCATAAACTATATTTTCGCACATTTATAAGTGGCGCTTGTTTGTACTACATTTGTCCATCTTTAGATTTGTATTGAGGCGCATGAACTTGGGCAGATGAGCGACATGTCCTCAGAGCTGAAAGGGGAATACTATCCTCCGAATCCCAATCACTGCCGCTTTCCACTTCGTCATCATTTATCTCCTGTTCTGTATCAGATTTCAGTTTGTGTTCGCTGCAATGATCAGACAACCGATTCCGACAAGTCGTGCAACGTACACATAAGTCTTCTCTCCCCACTTTCGTTATCCATGTTTGACAAAAATCTAAAAACAAAGCAAATAAAACTATGCTAAAAAAAATAAACACTAGATAATTTTGTTGCTAAACACAAACATGAGCTAGTTATAAAACCATTTACACCTTTTAAACTACGATATTTTATTACATTTCCACACTCTATACGCGATATCCTTTTTTTATTACATGCAATTTACCATCTCAATACACGTCCTTTTTCCGTTTTGTAATACTAATTGTTTTATGAGGTTGTCGGCACCAGATTTTATGAGGATTATGTTTAAAGACTAGATAAATCGCATTTGTTTTATTAATTGTACATATGGTTTCAAGAAATAATCAAAAAACCCGAAATAACGAATAAGATAAGAAAAAGGATAGGGTAAGTAGCATATAAGAAGTTAAGAATTTTTTGTAGAATCAGTAGAGAGTTGAACGGGAGAATAAAACAACCCAAGTCTGAGTTAAGGACGTGTGTTTTATTTCAAAACTTTCTAACCTTATAATTAGCTGTGTGGCGGGCTGTCACTTAACCTATGAACTTGTACACGCATGCATCTCGAACGCTGGCAGACGTAAGACTGTGGTCACGTCACTATATTCAGCGTCAGCAACTCGAAGTCTCTAAAATATCACATTGAAAAACGATAACATACTACATTGTAAACAATAGATGGGGTATCTCATAGGGAGATCAATTTCCTTCTCTAGTTGACGCAATCAAAGAGTGTGAGTGAAAAGACTCAGGAAACTAAGCTGAATCAGGCAGGGAAGATAACGAAAATCTTAACAAAACTCATATAATCAAATCATCATCGTGCTTGATCTGCTCCATTTCATATATCAAAGAAATGTTTCCTGTCTTTTATGAAGAGTACGTTGGCTGCATTGCTTTTAACTAGATCAATATTTATGAATTGAAAATATTTGAAAATCTTAACGCTCATAATTTTTCAAGGCAAATTAAAGAAAAGCAATTTTGTTTTAAAGGATTTCTTTTGTATGTCTCATGATGAAAAGTTTTCAAAAAGTCGTAAAAAGGGTTATGAAAAATTTTGACAAAATAATTCAAATTCCAAAGAAAATATTTTAATAAGCAATTGATTTATAATGAATCTGGTTCGGTAGATGTTGATAGAAAATCTGATGAAATCAGCACAATGCTTTCAATGTTATCTTTTGTTTCAGGATCACGCTTATTACAGGGGATACAATCTGTAAAAATCAGGATGAGTGACTGCTCCAGCTTCACTTATTTCAGGCTGCTTATGTGGAAGAATTTTTTGATAAAAGTCAGGCATAAAAAACAATTCGCAATCGAATTGATAATACCAGTAATATTTTGTTGCATTTTACTTGTTCTTCGATATTTAATTGTCACAAAGAACGTGGAAACACCGACCATGTACGAGCCGCAAGATGTCGACAATTTAAATTTAGTGAGGTTAGCATCGAAATTTTTTTCAAGTTTTAGATTGCTGCAGATGAAACGGCCGATTTAGTAATAAATTTTTAAACAGCTCTAACGTTTTATAAGAACAATTTGTTTAATGAAAATAGGTACCAATAGATGCAACACACTTATCCCAAGATACAAGTATACTTATTCCAGTTTTGTAGAAGTCAGAGTTTCTGATTCGGAGAAACTCCTCGATGGTATTTTTGACAGCAGCTTCATTATTAAATCTTTTTCCTGTCAAAAAGTGATCGGAATGTTAAAAGAAATGGTAACGTGTTAGTGAGAGGTCTGGTGAATATGGAGGGTGAGAGAGAGTCTCACAGCACAACTCGTTTAATTTTAGGACCGTTGTTCTCGATACATAAGGTCGTGCGTTATCATGAAGCAGTATCACTCAATCCCTGTTGACAAGTGTAGGTCATTGGACTATAAATTTCCGATGCACTTTATCCAGTTGAACACAGTATTTCTCAGCATTTATGATTTTGCCGGGTTGCAGGAACGAATAGTGGATAACTCCAGCTACAGACCATTAAACAGTTACCATTATTTTCTTTGAATGAAAGCTTGGTTTCGGCATGTGTCTTGTTGCTTCATCGACATGTAGCCATTGAGCCGATCGGCAACGATTGTCGTATAAAATCCACTTTCCATCACAGGTCACCATTCGGTGCAAGAATGGTTCCTTTTTGTTGGGGGAGAGAAGAGAACTTAAAATCTCCATTCGACACATCAGATTTTGGTCGGTAAGATCATGCCGAACCTATTTGTCAACCTTTTTTACTTTTACAAGTTGTTGCAAATAGCGGCACTAATGCAAGCAGCTCAGCGTTATCGATCGATTGTCCTGGTTGTCCACGTGGCTCGTTTCCAAGGTCCTTATCCCCGGATCGATATTTTTCGAACCACCGCCGAGTGTTTGGTCCGCTAACTGTATCAGGCCCATATGCGCAGTTGATATTCCTCGTTGCTTGTGTTGCGTTGTGCTCTAATTTAAATTCGTATAGTAAAACAAGCCGTTTTTGAGTCACTTTCATGTTCGGTTTCTCTTTTCGTTTTTACGCTCACTATGAAGTGCAAAACAGAAATGACTTGATAAACCAAGGTAGCAGTATTTGTACTTCAATATGTCATATCATTTGCGCTGCCTTGGGCCAACATAATACACTAAAATTGCAGCCAACTTTATGCAATTACTAAATCTGCCATTTCATCTGCAGCAACCTTATATAAATTATTATTGATAGGAGTACAATTGTTTCTTAATTTGAAGATTAATATCTTTTTTTCGTTCCTTCGTTCATCTTCAAAGAAACCTGGAGAGAAAAACAATTGACTTGTGGGAGTTGGATTACACTCCAGTCAATTATTATACTGATCAAATTGTAATGGAGGCCGCAAAAAGCTTAGATATAGGCTGGAGAGGCTTTCGTAGCTCAGAATCAATGGAGAAGTTCATGCTGCGCAATAAATCCTTCGCTGGAATCGAGTTCGATCCTGATTTGACATTTGCTACTGCATATCCAAAAGTTCTTAAATATTCAATTAGATTTCCTGGAGCTTTGAGAACTGCAGAACGCTTCAGTGAGTTTCGCACTTGGTTAACAAAAAACCGATTTCCAATCCGTACCAATCAAGGACCACGTAATAAAAAAGATTCGGACGGTGGATTGCCACCAGGTTATATTCGTGAAGGATTTGTTGCAGTACAAAGTGCAGTTTCGTCTTCTTTCATTAAATTGGCAGCTGGAAAACCGGTGATGCTGCCAAAAATCATGTTACAACGATTTCCTTATCCTGCATATATCCATGATCGATTAGTACTGGCTTTGGAAAATTTATTGTCCGTGATAATATTATTAAGTTTTGTTTATCCGTGCATTCAGGCGATCAAGGTAATTTTATGGAATTAATAATCTGTTTTTGGAAAGTTCTCCTTATTTTTGTTGGTATTAGTCTAAATTATAACTTACAGTACGTGGCAATGGAGAAGGAGACTCAATTGAAGGAAGCTATGAAGATTATGGGACTTTCTACTACGTTGAATTGGTCTGCATGGTTTCTAACATTATGGATTTGTTTCATTCTTACTGCAGTTTTTATCATTGGTGTTATCAAGGTGAGTTGAACATTTTATTAGTATCTGTTGAAAACGTTTGTCTACTGAAGTTAATTTTTGGTAACTTTTAGGGTTTATTTCAATTTTGATTTCAGGCACTTATATTAAGAAAATATAAATTGTGTGTGTTACTATCTCAAACTCTTGCCTCAATTTTTTCAATACCCAATCGAAATTTCCAATATTTTTTTTTTCAAGCAACAAAAAAAAAAAAAATAAATTTTCCTTAAGACATTAACCTGTAAACCGGGCAATATCCTTTATAATGACGAGCAAATGAGAAGTGCGAACGTCCCGTCCAAAGGAGGTAATTTCGTGCTATTGTTTTGCTTAAAATATATGAAAAGACTATCGAATGTATTTTATTTGCCTTATTTATGTGAAAAGTACAAATGAAAATACACAATTGCAAACCAATAGAAAATATGGATTCATCTCCGTATCTTTCGCTTTCATGTACTTAAATTTTTTAAACTTTTCTGACAAATTAATAATGATTTGATAAATTATATATGTTTTTCTGTTGGATGTGTTGGAATCAAATCTTAGAGATTCGTTGGGTTCATTTGTTGCAAAATGTAGGAGCTGGCACAAAATTACGAGCCCCATAAACATTTTACTTCAGATTCATTTGTATGCTTCCATTTTGGAATTCTCGAACGTGATTCCAACTCGTTATCAAAAGATGGGCGGCGTAGAACTTTATTTGCTCTGTAAGTAGGCAATTAAAAACTTCTCAAGGTAAAATAGGGAACTTTTCTTGGAGTATCGAACATTTCTCCAGGATATGCAGAAAAAATCGTGCATTTCCCTTTCTGTGCGTGGAGCTAGTCATTCTTTAGAAACAATGCTCTTTATAGCACCAACTTTATCAATTTCTTCACCATCTTCATTTCCAGTATAGCCCAATTTCGTGTGGTATCCAAAACTATAGTCAGATAACCCGATGATTAACTAATAATACGTCTCCTTTTTTTACCTGCCGGTATATTGATTTCGTCATCACTGATATCGTATTGTTCATTTTGGTGGACATATATTTTATTTATATAAAATAGAACAGTGCACCACATATTATTTCAAGGACTTGTCACATTTATAGGTTACACTCGGTTAACAGGTTGATACTGGAATTTATACGCATATGTGTGTGCTGATTTTCCTTAAATACGTTTAAAAACTCAAACCCTTTAAACTCAAAAGTCTTACTCACTACATTGCATTAGATTTTTGCCGATAACAGTATGCAGTAGTAAATTATTTGGCATGGAAGATATTTCTGAATAGTTGTTTTCTTTTCAACACATTTTTTCTACCCTGCTGATTTTCCACCGCAATGCAAATATTTCCTGAAAAAGCATATAAAATTTATTTTTGTTTATATATTTTACTTCTTTTTACTAAATTACTTTTGATGATTTAGACGTTGAGTTTGGGATGATATTGCTGTCCTTTACGTTCAGCAGGCAGTAGGCGAGCACTTGACGGCGCGCTTTGGTGAAGTTTGAGACTGCGAATTTGAATAGAAGGTTATTCTGTATCAACTTCTCTTCGAGACTGGGTGAATGGTGGGGTCAGTGCATATTTATACAACAGGCAGAAAGACGACGTCAAGGCCGAAATACAATACTGCGATGCGTCGATGCGAGGCAAGAAATATTCGGAAAAACGAAAATTCCTCGCAACGAGGTGCGTCACGTTTATCAGATGCTCTAAGGCGCGTAACTGAAATTTGAAATTCAAACGCCTTTATTACTTTTTAAGTACAAGGTTTTTCAGAATGAAAATTTCGTGCATCCTTGTTGAGGCTATTATTCGCCAAACGAAAGAAAATTCCTAATTCAAATTTTTAAAAAACCAAAAACAATTTTTATCAAATTTCATTTGAAACGTCACCAATTTGACATTTGTCATATGAATATTATTCTTCCTCGCATCGCGTGCATTGTAAATTGAATGCGTTGCGCGACGACGAGCGAGAATCACATCGCGTTCTCGCATCGCTGTCACGCAGTATTGTATCTGGGCCTTCAAGAGACGATCAGTTAGATAGAAGCAATGGAAGTGTAGAGGCGATTTCGAGACTAAAAAATTATTGGTTCTATTTAAATATAATATATAAATAAAATCGTCAATAATTGTAAGAGAAAACGATACAGGCAGTCAACTACATATCGTCGACATGTTGACATCGCTGTGTATCACGGCTTTCTTCGTTGGAAGATTATTGCTCGTTGGACCAGGTAATGGAGCTTGACAACAAAAATTCCGACATCAGTGCGTCCGAAAGGAGTGGTGGAAAAGAATAGTTTGATCCAAAAGGTAATCAGCCAAATCTTGTGCCTTGAAGATAGATGAGAAAGTGCAAAATTGCAGGGCAGTCGAATTTTTATGGACTTGTTACTTTTGACTGATTTTTCTAACGCCAAGACCAAGACGAAATTTCTAATGAAAGTATTTCATTTCACAAATAATATAGAAGTTGATGCAAGTGACCGTCAATAAAAAATAAAATTTTCAATAGAAGATTTGAAGAAACATTTTCAAACATATTATGATCCACCCTAGGTAGTGTGAATTGATGAATCACTAATCCCTTTTCGAGGTTGAATTGCATTCAGGCAATATTTCAAACAAAAACACATAGATATGTAATCAAAAACTTTAAATTGTGCTGTGGTCGAGAGAATACATGTAGTTTTAAAGTCTTCCCCGGAAAAAACGTTTGATAAGTAAAAGACGAAACCATAAAATATAATGCTTTTCAATACTTCTGTTATAAACGCTCTGTATATGTTTGGAGAAGCAACGGGGAAAAATATCAGTGACATCGTTTTGAAGAAAACTGGTGAATGCACTTGCGTAACAATCGGATGAAGAAATTCCTGTGCATATAACGAATAAAAGATTACATAAATTACAAAACAAGAAAGGAAATTTTCACAAATACCGAAAAAATTCAAGGTTCGTCCTAATGACGCAAGACGGCAAGAAATTTAACTATAAAAGTCGTCATAGTTTGTAACGCATGCGAAGACCAATCATACCTTTGTTAACCATGTTTGAATAAATTTCATTGAAATAATCAAATTAATTGTTTAATTTTGACGCCGGCCGTACGGAAAGTTCACTGTTGGTCCCCAGAGGTCGACGCCGGGCTCAACATGTTACACGTAAACATTCACGATTCAAAAATTTTGTAGCCCTGATTGAGATATTTATTCGTTTGTTAAAAATTTTTTGACTGAGACTCATGAATCTTGTTGTTCACAAACTTCATGATTATTCCTATCATCTTTCCAAATAGACAACTTATTTGTATCGCAGTGCTGACAAATTAGAGTTAATACTCCCCAGGGCAGCACGTAGAAAGAGAACGCAGTTCCAAAAAAAACACTCGCATTTCGCTGGCGTGATGAAATTATCGGAAGCGGTTTGATAATTATTAAATAGTTCTTTGGTATAAGAATCTCTAAAGGGTCGTCTATCTGAATGGATATGTAAGAAATGCAAGTTTTCATAAGAGAACTGCAGCAAATATCCGTTAGTCAAACTCCGTGATGCCAGCTTGATGCGATCGACGCTGCTTCGTTGTTTTACATAGTGTTGGAATTGTATACGAATTATCGAGTTTTAACGTCATTTGTTATACATTAATCCCATTTATCACCTAATCGTCTCATCTGTCATTTCCTTTCATCTTTTTTCACATCAATTATCTTCAAATAGTTGGAATACAATCCAATATATTTGAATCTCGTTCAGATTAAATATGTTTGATTCTACCAACAATAATCCTACTTTCAATTACACGAAATAACTTCCACAGGCGTTTCTACCACAAATATTAATTGACGGTAGATTTTCTACAGACCGTTCAAGGAAACGTAGAGAACTTGAAAACGTCATCCCTTGAAGTAATGTGAAATCGTTTTAGGCTGGTGTAATAAGTTTTTTTTGTAAGGCTGTAATTGTAATGTAATTTTGTAATGTTTCAAATAATTTCTTTTTAAACGAAGCAGGGGAAGCGTTTGCTTTAGTTTGAATACTGATAAAAATTCTTGGGGAAACACCTTTGCGTGCACGTGTATGAAATGTATTCTTCTTCTAAGTAATAAACTGTTCTAGTTAACGGTTGAGGTAAAGTTTATTGTAGACATAGACAACTTATTGAATATTTGTTTAAGAAACTAATTGCGCAATAAGCGCGGCAATATGAGAGCACTGTATTTTGTAGTAATGTCATAAAAGTGTAGTAGTGTCATTTTGTAGTAGTGTCATAGTGTAGTAGTGTCTAGTGTGCACGAGAGCTTTAGTTATGTTTGACATAGCCAAAGCCTTTGACAAAGTCTGGCATGCAGGACTAATATTCAAAATGCATGAACTCAACTTGCCACTACAACTCACGCAAATCATTGGATCCTTCCTACAAGGTAGAACATTCCGCGTCAAAATTTACAACAGCCTATCAACCCTGCGACCCATTGAAGCTGGAGTCTCTCAAGGATCACCCATTTCACCGGTCCTTTACAATATATACACTGCAGACCTTCCCACTCTGCCCCGAACAGTAAAAATATCACTATACGCTGATGATACCTGTATCTTCACTACTGGACGACAAGCAAAAGTCATAACGTCAAATTTGCAACGCTCAACGAACACCCTTTTGGAATACTTTCGCAGATGGAAGATCAAGATTAACCCAGACAAGACAAAAGCCATTTTTGTAACCCGGAAGCTACGACAAAATCCACAGACAATTACAATCGACAATGAACCCATACAATGGAACAGAACGGCAAAATATCTCGGACTTACATTCGACGACAGACTTACTTGGAAACAGCACATACATAACAAACGAGGACATTGCATAGGCCTCCTATCCTCACTCCGCCCTCTTCTAGCATCGAACAAACTCAGCCTGAAAAATAGAGTGCTAATCTTTAAACAGATCATACGACCGACGCTACTGTACGGTAGTTCCGCTTTCTACCAAACGACTGAAACAAACAAAAAAGCACTCCAATCCTTCCAAAACCGAGTGATTCGGAAAATCCTGGGAACCCCATGGTATGTTAGAAACACGGACATATACAAAGCCATCAAAAAATACGTACAAGACAAAGCTCTAAAGCTCTTCGACACAATAGACAATCACAAAAACAGTACTATGGCGTTCCTAAGAACCCTGCACACGAGACAAAATTCTACGTACCCGAATATCCGCCAAATTATAAAGTAAAATTTTCAGTAGAAAAAGACAGACCGCGATAGGTTGAGTGGGCATATAATGCTCACAGACAAGAGGGAGTCAAAGTGCTAAATCGCACTAACTCCACGCACCACATACTCCAAGAGAACACAATCTTATCTGATGTTGAATTTCTCTGTTGTTTGCAGTTGCTTTCGAATTTTTGAAAAAGAAACTCTTTTTCCTCACTACATTTTTTTATTATTAATGCATGTGTGCGTTTCGAGAGCTACTTACTCCCTGTTTGAGTGCTTTTGTTTCTGAAGATGTTATGGTTTACATTCGATCTTATATACTCACATAAGTTATGTGTGTCACATAAGTTATTATCGAAGACAAAGGAATAATGCCAATCTGGTTCAGATATGTGGATGACCTATTAGCTATTGTGGAAAAGGACAAGCTCGAAGACATCAAAATGGCTTTCAACAAAATCCAGCTATCAAACGAAAATGGAGCACTGCCCTTCGTGAATATTAGAATTATTAGAGCACAACAAATGCTCACTTTTGACATTTACAGAAAAAAGACCGCAACGCAAAGAACAATCCCGAGTTCATCTAATCAAACATACCCGCAACAGATGGCAACGTACACTAGCTGGATACATCGACTGGTCACCTATCTACTAACGCCTGAAAGTTGTGAACGGGAAAAACGATTGATAATGGATACCTCCAAAATAAATGGCTACAATGAATTAGGTAATTAAGTGGATTGTACAACGGAAAGAAGCACATTTAAAGAAAAGATAAGATAATAAGATAAGAGTGAGCCTTCAAATGTCAACAAAGTTGAAAAGCCTTAAAAACTGATTGAATAAGTTCGACATAGAAGTTTTTAGGACAGCTCCTGCTTTAAATCTTAACTGGAAAGTGAATAAGATCCACTAAAAAAGGACGAAAAAGTGGCATTAAAGGGTAGAGTGCCCGAAATGCAAAATGAAATATTTAGGACCACCCAAAAGATTAATAAAGTTACGATTCAAACAATCACAAATTTTATCAACCATTTCTGCTTTTAGGATCACCCCAAAGTATAGAAATCAGCCAAACCAGCAAGGACTGAACGTCTGAAAGTATGAAAATGGCTAAGTTCGAGGTCGTTATATGTTCTAGGAATGCGAATTTTGGTCGGAAGGATAAATCAACCTACAGACTACTGTGGAGTTTATGGTTGCAAAGTTGGTACAAAAAGCACTGATCTAGGAAAGTACGAGACTCCAAGGAAAGGAGTGGAAGAAAAGTTAAACAGGAAACATAAGGCTTATTGAACCCGAAGCGCGTGTGCCTGCGTTGAAGGTGTTCAATCGTTCAAGTTATTTATGTACAAGGGGGGGGGGGGGTGGTGCAGACTACAGACGGAGCAATGAAACAAGTGAACGTGTTGCAGTGGAAAGATGATTGAATTGAACACGCATTGGAATTAAGCCCGCATCTTTATTTGCTGGAGTGACCATATCAGGGACATGAGCGTCAAATGTTCAATTTCTGGACAAAGCAATTCCTAGGTCTTCGAAAATGTTAACAACAGAGCGAGAGTCTGTCCATTCAACATGTAATTAAACTAAATCAGTGAGATTTTTATGGGAAAGTCATGTTGTAGTGCTCAGAAAAATTAACGCATAAAAGGTTAAAAGACCATCAGTTGTAGAAAATGGTCAAGCTACCTTGAAGAAGAGGATAATCCTGAAGTGACCCGATTGACCAGTAAATTTTTAAAATCACCGGTAAACAGGAGGCAAGAAATGAAAGAGAAGCTGTCCAAGAATGGGATCTTGGAACTCAACAGATGAAGGACGGAAGGGAATCGAAACTATGCCGTAGAAACTTACGGAACTATGGAACAAGCTAGACTGCGTCTAATACAATAATGATCCTGTGATGCCAAGAGTCTCTTATTTCAGACAATGGAGACGGTGATTGACAATATTAAATGCCTTTTACAAATCCGGGAAGATAAAATCGACTTGAAACTGCCATTCCAACTCTTTAGCAAATTAGTAGTGGTAGAGTGACATTTAGGGAAGCCATGTTTCTCAGGGGCAATAAATGACCATGATTCAACACAACGTTGGCTTTGATTAAGACGCGCCAATAGTTTTGGGAAACAGAAAGTTAGGAATAGAGGACAATTGTTGGATACATCAACAGGATCACCACTTTTAAGAATTGGGAACAATGATACCTTGATTCAAATTAGTGGGAAATACACCAGTACATATACTGAATACCGGGTGAAGATACATCTTTACGTAGCTTCTCGGAAAGGGGTATCGTGCTGAAAAAACCCCGAATGCTGATTTAGTGGTCAAACTTTATAAAAGTTGCTTGCTTAAATCTACTGACAGTTTACATAGCGAACGATTTTCATTTTTCATTCAGCCCTCACTCGTTAATGGACAGAGTTTATTTGTATGCAGAATGTTCGTCTTCGGATTACTAGAATACTCTTCAACGTATTATATTTCATCTTTGCTATATTGCTGTTTAGTGGAGCTTAAATTTTAATAGAAAGCTTTCAAATAGAAAGCCATGCAAGATATAAATTGTTTGACGTAACATTTAACGTTACGTATCAGTTTTTTTAACTGAACTGAACTAACTTAACTTAGCTGAACTAACTTATAAATGTTAATCAAAATATTTGAAAACAATTGATTTTTTTCTTTTTTTTTGACAGATACCATGGTTCCAAGAATTTACCACGCCTGTGCTGCCGCGGACATCCAGCACTCTAATGCTTTTCTTTCTGACCGTTTATTCAGCAGCCACCGTTACTTATGTGTTCATGCTGTCTTCTTTTTTCACGAGAGCAAGTATTGCGTCCGCAGTTGGTGGTCTAGTTTTTTTTATTTTCTACATCCCATACGTATTCCATATGAATCGATTTGCTGAAATGAGCCTTGGTTCCAAAATCGGATTGTCCTTTTTGGTGAACACAGCGCTAGCATTTGGTTTACAAACAGTGATGCAATGGGAATCGGTAGGTGAGGGGGCCCAATGGTCAAATTTATTTGACACTGTGACAATAGAAGCAAACTTGTGCTTGGGGCATATCATAGGGATGTTATTAGTTGATTGCATAATCTATCTACTGATTGCGTTATATGTAGAGAAAGTAATGCCTGGAATGTATGGATTTCCCTATAAGTGGTATTTTTGTTTCACCAAGAGTTTTTGGTGTCCAAGAAGAAAATACATAGAGCCTTCCGATTTCTACCTTCCTGATTCAACTGCATACGAAAAAGAAACAACAGATGGTCATAATGTTGGTATTCGCGTGATCAATTTGAGGAAAAAATTCGGTACCAAGGTAGCTGTTGATGATTTATCCCTAAACATGTATGAAGGGCAAGTAACCGTACTTTTGGGTCACAATGCTGCCGGAAAAACTGCTACTATTTCAATGATAATCGGCCTGATCCCTCCAACATCTGGAACAGCAATAATTAACGGCCAGGATATAATGAAAGATCTGCCGAAAATCCGGAGGTCACTTGGGTTCTGCCCTCAACACAACATTCTTTTTGATGAGCTAACCGTTAGAGAACATATAATTTTTTTTAGTCGTATGAAAGGATACTCCAAGGAGGAAGTGAATGATGAAGTAGATCGCTATATAAAATTGCTTGGAATGGAAGACAAGCGGGATGCGCTGGCCGGAACTCTTTCTGGTGGAATGAAAAGGAAACTGTCAGTTGGGGTGGCAATGTGTGGCGGTTCAAGAGTCGTTCTCTGTGATGAACCATCCGCAGGGATGGATCCTTCAGCTAGGAGAGATCTTTGGGATTTCATTTTAATGGAGAAAAAGCAGAGAACAATTTTGCTTACAACACATTTTATGGATGAAGCAGATGTACTTGGAGATCGGATTGCTATTATGTCGTCTGGAAAGTTAGTATGTTGCGGAACACCCTTTTTCTTGAAAAAGAAATTTGGCTCAGGATACAATTTGGTGAGTTTCCTAATTATAAGTACGCGCATTTGTCAAAAGATTTCAGATAGGGTTTTATTACAGATTTGCAGTAAAATGGGAAACTGCAAAACCGAGAAAGTAACGGAGCTTTTGAAAAAGTATATTCCTGATACGGCTTTGAAACGTGATATTGCTAGAGAACTATCATATCAATTACCAGATATATATGTGCAAAAGTTTGAGCCAATGCTGAAGGAATTGGAAGAATCGTTAAAGGATCTCGGACTAGAAAGCTTCGGTTTATCCATGTCTACCATTGAAGACGTATTTTTGAGAACAGGTCGAGAATCCGCTGAAGAACTCAATGCTTCAAAGGAAACATCGTTAATCATAGGTGACCTAAACATACATGAAGCATCACTCAGGTACAGCTTCTAAATTTTGATTTTTTTAGAGGTTAATGAAGGCATACCAATTGTCAGTAATTTTACGCATATCTGGTATAAGTGGGGTGGTATGATTTTGAAAAAGTATTATTACCTTCGGCGGCATTGGTATTTTTTTATGTTACAACTACTGGTTCCCCTGGCGTTTATTGTATTGAGTTTTTATGTATCAAAGTCAATAGCTACTACTCAAAGTCTTCCTGCCGTTCGACTGACACTAAAATCATATGGTCCTAGCTCCGCTTTGTTAGAAAGTAGGGCGCTGATGGGGCAAGCTACCAGTAAATCACTCAACTACAGGAACATGTTTTCCCGAGAGTACGACGAACAGTCATTGGAAATGGTGGATAGGCCTATTGCTGAAAGTATTCTAGCTATGAGGAGGACGAACACTCGCAGTGCTCGATATATGGTTGCTGCAACCATAGAAGATAGTAAAATAATAGGATGGTTTAACAATGAAGCGCTTCATACAGCCCCAATATCCTTGAATCTTGTATACAATGCTGTTGCAAAGTAAGACCATTAACTTCTAGAGCAACATTTTAACCAATTTTTATTTAAGATCTATCCTGGGGCCGGAGTTCGGTATGGAAGTAACAAACCATCCCTTACCGTATCAGGCTGACTATAAAGTGAAAGTTCTGAAAACTACGAGTGGGTTGGGATTTCAGCTTGCTGTGAATTTGACATTTGCACTGGCCTTCATAAGCGCATTATTTATCGTTTTCCCACTGAACGAACGTGAGTCCCGAGCTAAGTTGCTACAATTTATTAGTGGAGTACAAATTTTTATGTTTTGGGCGTCACATTTCTTCTGGGACTTTGCAGTATACGCGGTGATTTCGTTATTTACAGCACTGGTCATGTACGCGTTTCAACAAGAAGGCTTCGCAACGTTCAATGATTTGGGTGCGGTATAATGTGTTAAAATATTTCCTTTACTTACTTTATTGTTTTTCAGGGAGAATGACTCTTGTTTTTGTATTACACGGATTTGCTTCTTTGCCCTTAACTTATCTCGTATCATTCATGTTTGACGATGCTTCGTCAGGCTTGATACGGCTGGGAATTTTCAATGTTTTTACTGGTAAGTTGGTCAAAGGTCGGGCGAAATTGTCCTTTACTATATTTTGATGTCAACACTGAATCCCTCAAAGGCCTATGTATATTATCTCGATGTGAAAATCCACGAAACCCAGGGAGATTGTTGTTCTCATAAGTCAAAAGCTACTTCGAGAACTGAGAGTCAGAATTCACTCTGTAACTGTTTTTAACAGTGCGTTGGT
Source organism: Stratiomys singularior (assembly GCA_954870665.1). Classification (NCBI taxonomy): domain Eukaryota; kingdom Metazoa; phylum Arthropoda; class Insecta; order Diptera; family Stratiomyidae; genus Stratiomys; species Stratiomys singularior. The sequence goes on along the minus strand of OX940877.1, from coordinate 107,390,894 downwards.
TGGTGGGAGGTATTCCTTGTGAAAATAAGGTATTTATTTTTTGTTAGGTATCAAATTTTAGCTTATTAAATTTTAAGTCATCAATTCCCAGCAGTACACAGAAACGGGAACAACGAGTGACGTTTGCTGTGTGAACCAGAGGATCACAGGAGTTCCCTTTCCAACAAGAACGAAGGAGAAGGGGGTTGCTAGAAAAGGGATTGTCGTTGGTATATCTAGCCAATCTATTATATCCCTCTTTTATTTAAGACTCAAAATAATCTACTACGTAAATCGATTTGTCGACAGATTTCAGGATCACTCCAATAAGGTGGAGCCCTTCCATTTTTTCGAAGCTCGCTGAGCTGTGTGCCCTATCTACTACTTGAAATTAATTTGTGATAGCACATTCTTTTCGTCTTTTCAGAATTGGCAATCCTCATTAATCTTGCCCAGTCAATATTCGAATCGGATACAAAAAAGTTTGACTTGCAACATATCGTTTCTAAGACTAGCAATCCGTCCTTTATTTAGGTCAACCTCCTTGGACCTCCTTGCTGCTCGTTAAGAGTGTATTGCCTTTTGCCACTGGTAATTGTTTCATTGTTACTTTTTTGCCTTTGGAGGTAGAATGGTATGTTGTTTGGCAAAGACTTCGGAGGATTATTAATACCATTGACAAAGAGACTGACTTCGCTGCAACTGTGCTAGCTGTCTATATATCCAAGAATCTTTCTCTATATCCAAGATTTGTAAATAAGCAAAAACTGCATGATGCACATCAAGGGTCGCTTTAGTAGGCAACAAATCACAGTGGAACCCTTTGCTTTGAAACCGTATTGCAATTGAGAAAGGTCTCTATGAGCAAAGATAGTGTGAACTTTCTAGGATGGATTTCGTATGCATAAGAATTTCCCATCCTCTTGGTGATAAACAGATTCCTCGTCATTTTTCATTGCTCTGGGAAAATTCCTAACAGAAAGTACTACAGAAAGAGTACTACGTCAGGCCGAAGATGCCCACCAAATGCGGTATTGGCAGGACTACTATCCGTATCTGGACTCGTTTACTCAAGCTTCGCTCAGTTTGTCAACGTTGTATCAAAGAGTTGCTGTTCTGTTGAAGGTCCTTCTTCAGGTTGATCCTCGCAACTGTATACTCTATACGGTCGTCATCACTTTCCTTGCTTTCTGGCGTAATGAGAAAGTCATTTTGTTTACTTCAGTTGGCAGTGCATTATAAGAGTGCTGCATGAGGCAACAGTTATTTAATTGCTTTCGGTTTTTCGCACGAGACAAAGTGCGGCTACTGTCATTAGCTTTGTTGTCTGTTGAGTTGAAGGGACGACAAAGTTTCAACATTTAAAAAATCATATTAACTTTTTTGCTACGTTTCGTGTAGCGTAACGCTTTCCACTGTTAGAATTATGTGTGTGCATGTTTGAATTTCTGAGAACGACATTAGTATTCCAAACCCTCGCACGTCAATCACCATATGACCATATGGCAATGATCCTCCACGGACAAGGATCAAAACCTGTGTTAGCAAACCTCACTATGGGAAGCACAGTCCGCAATCAAATATGTCTCAAGTTAAGGAAACGGATCTTTTTATGTGGCTGTCAGCTACATCTGACTGCATTGAAATGTAACTCACCAGGACCCGAGAACGTGATTCCTGCAAATTGGTGCTAGGAATTTTTGGTTCTAGGGAACTACAAGGTCACGCTGCTTCTGCAGTAAGACCATAAGTATCCTGTCGAGGCCAGGTGTTTTGAACTATTAAAAGGTTAGCCTCTTTGTTCCATAGCAAATCGCTAAACGTTTTCAAAATCTGCCCGATTTTTTAAGAAAAGAGGGGTTGAAAGAGAAAAAGAGGCTCTCTAAAGATTGACGGTAAGCGATCCTGAAATGCTACCGCATTTCATAAAAGAATAGATTGCCCACACGCGAAAATTTTTCAGGTTTTCATACGTGTCTTGACTTGTAAAACAGTGTGCATCTTGTATCAACAGCTCGTTTCTTACGACATATTCCAGAGCCAAACTAAATAGCAACTCTTTCGAATCAAATTTTGAGTAAATTTGACATTGATCTTACTCCAGGAAACTTATTTGGGTTTGAAAAATGTCTGTTGTTTCTTAACCAAGTTAAGGTTGAATAATAAATCATTGTGGTTAGAGCATTATCGAAAACTGGAAAATCTTCAAATCTCTATCATAATAACTTTTCAAAATTGCATAAATGAATCGCTCATGTCAAAAACTATATAAGTTCAAAGTTGCCAAAATTGGGTTTTTGTATGTTATGGGTTGATAATATCAGTCACAGTACCAGTTAGTATGATAGTATTAGTACCATTTACTGACACGGAAAAAATACTAAATACATTTATGCGTTCATTGCAGAAATTATATTTTTTTTGCGAGGTAAATATTTCGATATGAGTTGAAATGACGTTCAACAATCGACGATTATCGATATCATTGCACAAACAATCGTTTGCTCGTTCAGTGCTGTTATGTCGTGCGCTAGATTTATTAGAAAATATGGCCGACAACGGTGCTGAAATGTCAATGCCACCGGAACAGAGACACACATAAGGTTCAAAATCAAACACAAAATACAAAGTACTTGCTCGTGAAAACTCGAAAGACGAATTTTTAACTGGGACGTTTTACAAGACTCAGCTATTTTAACTAAATTTGCTTGGCAACCTTAAGGAGAAAGAATTAATTCGGTCCGTTTTTTTGTGGTCAAAAATGCATTTATTTCAAAATAAAAAGAATTAAAAGATTAATCAAAGTATCGTTCATCGCTAGTTACTACTTTTTCCCAGCTCTCAGGCAATTTTTGAATTCCCTTTCGAAAAAATGTCTCGTCTTTTGAGGTGATCCAAGTTATAAGCCAATTTTCGATTTCTGCGAAAGAAGTGAACCGATGACCTGCCAAATCGTGCTGCATCCGTCGGAACAACCAGTAATCAGAAGGAGCAATGTCCGGAGAATACGGCGGGTACGGCAAAATATCCCGCTTGAGCGTTTCCAAATATTTTTTCACGACTTTTGCGACATGAGGCCGAGCGTTGACATGCAGGAGAATAACTTTGTCATGTCTTTGCTTGTATTCCGGCCGTTTTTCTCATAATGCACGGCTCAAACGCATCAATTGCACCCTGTACCGATCGCTCGTTATGGTCTCGCCAGGTTGTAGCATGTCATAGTACACAACACCCTTTTGGTCCCACCAGATACACAACAAGACCTTCGAACCATGAATATTCGGCTTTGGTGTTGATGTTTAGGTCGATGGCAACGATTGACCGGGCATAGCGTAGTATTTTTTCTTCTTGGGGTTATCATAGAATATCCATTTTTCGTCCCCAGTAATAATTCGATATAAAAAACCTTTTCTTTGTTGTCTTTGAATCAGCTGCTCGCAAGTGAAAAGTCGCCTTTCAATATCTCTCAGTTTCAGTTCGTAAGGAACCCAATTGCCTTGATTTTGAATCATTCCCATGGACTTTAACCGTACAGAAACTGCTTGTTGTATTACTTCTAAAGATTCTGCAAGCTCCTCTTGCGTTTGACTCGGATCTTCATCGAGCAGTGCCTCCAACTGTTTGTCTTCGAATTTTTTTGGTTGTCCAAAGCGAGGCTTGTCTTCAATTCTCCATTCTTGAAACGTCGAAACCATTCCCTACATGATTTATCAGTTGGAACATTGTCACCATAAACTTCCACAAGCATTCGATGCGCTTCAGCTGCACTTTTCTTCCAATTAAAACAGAAAACTAAAACCTCCCGCAAATGCTGCTTAGTTAACACAAAATTGCTCATAATTAACACAGTGAAAAACAAGGTTTTTTTATAAAACTTGAAGCAATATGAACTGAATATTATTGACAGATGTCTAACCTTTCTAAAACTATCGACATCAGCTGTTACTTTTCAATATTCATAACAGCCAGAGCCATCTTCTGAAAACGGACCGAACTAATTTGTACTCCCAATATTTCAGGTTTAAAATGGAATGTTTTGATTAGGTATCTCTAAGCGATTTTCGATTCTGTATTATGTATGATATAAAAATTCAAATTGAAAAATAAGCAGCATATACTCCAGCAATTCATTGAAAAGGAAGGACTAAAGAGACTCAGACTACGTAACAGTGGAGGGATGCAAAATATTCTCGTTGCATCCCTTTAATTCCATTTAAGGTATTTCGATCTCAAGGAGGATGGAAAGGTTTTGTAGTTACTTTCGGAATCACGGAAAACCGTATTAGATGCCTTGTCACTCTGCTTCAGCAATAGGAAACACTATTTGATTAACGAAGCCAACTGGTCAACACTGAAATTACTAATCCTCAAACGTTAAAACCTATAGAGACTCAAATTCTTAAATTTCATCGCAAGAAAACACGTTATTCTTGAAAGGGTGTTCAATATTTGGACGCGCGGTTGAATGTTATAAAAATGCATAACTGATTTTAAATAAAAAATCCAGGGTTAAAAGTCATCTATGCTTTTTATACGATTTATTTCAATAACACCTTTTTGTCAGATTTTTCATATCTTTATCGGGTTTTTATTATCTCTGACTGATACCAGCCGATCCAAAGAAAAAAATCACCTTTTCCAAAAAGAGGTTATTAACTTCTTCCAAATGACCAAGATTTTGGAGCTATTAATAGAATAATCAAAACATTGGACCGAATACACGTTCGTCAGGAATATTATGACATCATCCAGGATACAAGTCCGAAATTTTCCGTATCATTGTTGGAAACTCGCCAAAATAAAATTTTTCAAAATGATGCCCGATAAGAGGCTACGAAAGAACCTGCCAGAAGATTAGAAAAAATCATTCTCTACATTGATCTTTATGTCATTCAAGCATGACAGCCATATGAAAGGCGTCAAAGTTACACATGATTTTATTGATGGGCTGTCCAGTTAAATATTCGATATAACAAGGATCAGATCTGTTGTTGTACTGATCAAACATATCCTCTTGGCAGTTTTTTCTCCTCCTGAAAGTTGAACGTTTTGAGCTTAAGCTGTTTTGAAATGAACGATTCAAATGTTGCGTCGGGTATTTCCTCACATCCTCTACATTTCTCCAAATGTGGAAAAATGAAGTTTGAAGCCATTGTCACTATGGATATGTTGTTCAAAATGATAAAGCCATTTGAATATTGTCTCTTTCGTTAGTTTTGGTGTTGCGAATGGCTTGCATTGGCATCAAATCTAACTTCCAGGCTTTCTGTTCCTCGTGAAGCATTAAAAATTACCTTTCGTTACTCCTCAGGGGGCATTGATGAATCATGAGTCAAGAAGCCAGCAGTCATCATGAGCCAGAAATCCTGCAGACATCATGAGCCAAAACCCCTTTATGTACAGGGTCCCGTTCAATCACAGTTATATCTGAAACTCCTTAAGCGTTTATATTTTCTTTAGAAAGGACATCAGGTGTATTGTAATCTGAAATTTTTTTTTCAATTTTTATATCATTCAGCATGCCTGCACTTTAGCGAAGTTAATACCCTATTCACTATGGAGGACCATCTGATTATCCGAACCACATTTCGAATGCTTCAAGTTGATCTTTATGAAGTCAAGGATTATATGACAGGTTTGAGATATTCGGTATTATGCTGCAGAATTTCTTCAGCCCATATATCATCCTTCCGCTCATCTCTTGTTCATTCTGAAGCTGACAATTCGGATTTCAGGATCCGAAAATTTTAAAATTGGCTTTTTCAACGCCATGCCACTTTCCTAACACTCCTTTCTGAAGAGCCTCTCAGCACTCAGTTTTTTACCTTGCCTGGTCAGAAATTGGAATATTGAAGAATTTTGTGGACAACCAAATTAGAATGTTTTGTGTGAAAGGAGTTTCGCCAACGTGATTCCAAAAAGTATCATCCCATGCGTCCCTAACATCAGTGACGCATTCGCAGTGGAAGTCCAAGTCAGTCTGATTTATCCATTGAACGGAGCGATATCTTTTGGTAATAGAGGTGAAGAAAATAAGTGGGTCTGAAGAGCTCTTCAGCAGGTAGTCCATAACCATATTTGACAGCTCACTGTCAAGTCGTACAGTCGCTTCCATAGATAATCTACCACCGGGTAAGAGTTTCAAAACGATGGCTAGCTGTGAAAGATTTGCATATGGTCTGACAGTCTGGCCACTGCGGTACCGTTGAGTTTCTGGTAGCCCAACAGTAGCTCCTTAGAATGACAATACAATATGGGAGGTAGTTGGCGATTGTAGTGTCCCGATCAAGGACACTCATATGATTCACGGCCGTTTTTCTCAGATTTAAATTTTTTATTAAACGAGTGAAGAGTAACTGAATGTCTACCTCAGCAGAGTCCGAGGAAAGGATGTTATTTGAAACTGCGATACCTGAAATATCCGAAGTGCATATATTTAGAGCTGAACAATCCATTGAATGTGCTCCCTAAGTATGTGCTGTTCCATGTCAACTTCGGATAAGTTAGTACACTTTACAGTGCTGCTACTTAAGCTTTCATAAAGGATTTTGCTCAACCGAATTGGAGTCGCTGAACGTACTTCGTTACAGCAGTGTCATTAGTCACGGATAAACTATAGGCGAATCAGAGTGGTAAATTTCTTTTATTTTGTATTTACAGGTGACGCTTTGTACATCATTTGCTTTGTTCTTAATTTGCCCATGGTCGGGTTGCAGAGAACAGCGGAAGGTCTTCAACAGATATTCATGATTTTCCCAAACTTTGCCCTAGCACAAGCTCTGACAAATCAAGCGAATATTGTCACATTTAAAACCGTTTGCGAGGAGGCTCAGCAGCTTTCGGGAGCGCCATTGGAGCTTATATGTGAAACTTTCCATCCTGCATGTTGCAGTAACTAAGAATCATAAGTTCAAAGGAAGAAATGTTCTCATTGATTTCTTTGCAGATCTGGAGCCCTTTAGTTTAAAAAACCCAGGAATAGGAAAGATCGTCATTTACTTGGGAATAGTTGGATGCTGCTCCTTGGTTCTATTGTTTTTTGTGGAATATTCTCGGAAGAGCTATTTTAAAAGTCTAAAAAGTCATTTCACCAGGTAATTATTATTTGAACTGTATATTTCATTTAATGTATCTTTTCTTGCACGGATCCAGGCCGCGTCTAACTGATGCGACAAAGCTAGAGGATGAAGACGGGGAAGTTAGAAAGGAAAGAGAGAAGATCAATGCGATGAGTATGAGTGAAATTCGCAAATACAAACTGGCCATGAAGGATGTGTCTAAATTTTATGGTGAATTTTTGGCTGTCAATCGAATCTCATTAACAGTCGATGGGTAAGGATTCATAAAAAATATTTTTTTGGCGGATATGCACATGTTTCTTTTTCGTTCATACTGCACATTTGTATTTAACTTACTTTGAGCCTAATATCATATTAACTCTAAGGATAATATTTTTTTCTAACTTGACCTCGAAAATTACATCTCAATTATCAAAACTAATTGCATAAATTTACTAAACAATCATTGGAATTTTTCATCCTGCTGAAACTAATCTAACAGAGGTGAATGTTTCGGGCTGCTTGGTACCAATGGCGCTGGAAAAACGTCAACCTTCAAAATGTTAACAGGCGATGAGGCTGCTAGTTATGGAAATATTTGGCTCAATGGCTTCAGCACAAGTCGTCGAATAAGGAACGTTTATAAATTAGTTGGTTACTGTCCGCAGTTTGAAGGTTTGATGCCGGAGCTCACGTGTTGGGAAACATTAAAAGTCCATTGTTTGTTACGTGGTATACCCATGAAACATATGAGTACCGTCATTCACAATTTGGCCATCGACCTTGCGTTTGAAAAACACCTTTACAAAAAAGTCGGAGTATGCAGTGGTGGAACTAAACGAAAACTCAGCACAGCTATAGCAGTGATCGGCCATCCTCAAGTTATTTACTTGGATGAGCCTACCGCAGGAGTAGATGTCGCATCCCGTCGAAAATTATGGAACATGCTTGCTGTCGTTCGTGATAGCGGCAAAGGGATAATGCTAACCTCACATAGCATGGAAGAGTGTGAGGCGTTATGCACTCGGATGGCAATCATGGTGAATGGCACATTTAAGTGTCTAGGATCTACACAGTATTTGAAGAGCAAGTTCTCCAAGGGGTTCACATTAATGGTTAAAGTTTACGACATGGACCAGCCTGCTGACTTTTACGGACTGTATAAAATGTAAGTTGTCTGAGTATTTGCCTCTTTAGATAACTGCTTGATTATTAACAATGATAGAAGATTCGGTGACGACGTGGGGATTGGGAATGGATACGATAAAGTGCCTTTAAATAGACATAGTCAGCTGTTCAAAAAAAGGTAATATTTTTAAAATTATCAATTACCCAATAAGATGTTTCGTCCATCCATTGCGTTTAAGCGTTTGTTGTTGTGTACAAATAAGTTAAAAAAAAGTCTTTCACTTCCAATATTCCAATATTTAATTTCAATGAACATATTTAAATATTTATATGACCTTCTTGCTCTTTCACGCTGTGCAAAATGATGTGTTATGGTTCTTGTCTATGTTTGAAAAAGAGGTCATTTTATAGATGCTTGAGTTTCAATTAATTTAATTTTTATAAAAATTCAATTTCTGAAATGTCGTTTATGATCGATTTCTAGTGAGATTCGCGAATGTCGAGAATGTCCAGATACACATTCACAAAGAAATATTTATCATTTTCGATCTATTCGACATGAAATTTTAATAGAACATTTAATTTTAATAGGTTTGTAATATATTAATTTAATTAATTACAAGTTGTTGATTACAATAACATTTCTACTTTACATCAGTTGTCAAGCGTCTAGATAAGTTCCATGGAAAGTGAGAGAAATAAATTTCTCGCTGCCGGTTTTATAGCTCCAACTCCTAGTGGTGAAATCTAACACTAAGCTGTCATCTGGAAGTCGCTATAGTTTTAACCTATTTCACATGATTTTGGTATGATCTATGCCGAATTTTACAACAGGACACTTTTTGATTCGGCTCCAACGTGTAAAAAATATCAGGTTTCTTAATTATTGATAAGGCTTTTTTGTTTGTTAATGCTGTCCGTTCTGGTTTTGATCTGAGTCCTGGATCAAGGATAAGTTAAAGAGTGGTCTTCAGCATTGCCCTCGCTCATTGTGTGTATCAAATATGAGTTGTAAGTATTTCGCTATTATTTCGCGTGGCTTGTTTATAGTTCTCAGCCAAAGGGGTTATTGTTGGTCTTCTTCTCTGCGTTATGAAAATTGCAAATATTTCGTCTGAACTGATTTAATTCTTCCATTTACAAAAATATTTCAGTAGCTCGATCATCGACGTTTACAATTTCAATGTGTTTCATGTTGATCTGAGCCAAACAAACAGGTATTCTCAAAGTGTAAGGCCTTTGTTTTACAGTTTATTTAGTTTATTAAACTAAATAAACTAATAAAATAATATTAAGTTGTTTGGACTGCTTTGCTATGGTTGGTTTCGATAGTTATTGAAAAATACGCAATTTTCCTTCAAACGGAAAATTGCGTAATAAAATAACTTTATTTAAGTTATATTAAACTCTAAAAATGGAATGGAAACTCCTTCAAGAACGAAAACTTTGACTGATTAGAGATCCGTGAGAGTATTGTAAATTTTCTCACGTTTAACTCCAACGTCTAGAGCCGGTAAATATAGCGACCTGAACTGGTACATGAAGTTTAGGCATTTTAAATATTACTCTAATATTTGAAAATCTATCAACTGCTTTTGCTCTGCCAAACGTAACCGAATCTGTTGATATCCGGTGGTTGAAAACTGCTTTGCTTAGTTAAAATTGAAGACAAAAATATACTTTATCTCACAAAAGGAACCCGTAAAAGTCTAGGTTCCCTCACTTTTGCTTAGCTGAATCTTTAGTATTTACGTACGAGTATGGTAGAAAATTGTTCGTTATTTTTTGTTTCAAAAAGTTTGAATGTAATTTTGTTTGAGTTTGATTGTGTGAAATTATTATTTATTATTAATATTGTGAATACTTATCCTTTCACGGATTTTATTTGTTATATGAAATTTTTTATGTGTCTACACTTCAGCGTACTTGATTTCTCTTCTGCGCTTTGATTCCTTCTGAGATGTTTATGTTACCATGAGAGTTCTTAAAAGATAATTTTACTTGCCGCAGTTCATGACGATGAGTTTTGTTATCCTGACTCGTATCTTAAGTTTATCAAGACCTAGTCTTCGGATTTTGTAGCCCAAAAACTGGCCGTGGGGAGAGGGGACAAGATGAGGTCCTTAACGGTTGGAGCGTTATAAAAAGGGCATTTTTAATTACTTTGAATACTCATTTTTTTGTAAAAACTCTTATAAAATCAATCTTTAGATAAAAGGAATTTGACAAACCTTAGACTCTTCGTAAAAGATATTAATTTTAATTTTGTCAAAAATCTAGAGTTTAGGATTTTTCATTGCCAAATTGGTTATCGTAGTTTTTTCCAATTTCACCTCTTTATTGGTACCTTCTACCATTTTTTTAAAATTATTTCTTCCTTTTCATTTTAAATGGGGCAGAAGTAATGATAGCGATTTTTCTTCGTTTCCTTGTCGCGCGTGTAATTTTGGGAGTTGAAGGATAAGGCACTCACACCAAAAAATTCTGATCGTGGTGAAGTAGTTGTCTTTTGATTTATTTCTATATTGCTCATTCAAGTGGAGCATCATCATGCGTATTGTCTGTTTGGTGGCAATCCTACAGTGATGGATAACATCTCTGTTTGTGGAATATCTATTAGCAATGTTGGAGCAAAGTCGATGCAACAATGTCTGAAAATACCGTTTGTATGGCAAAATTCCAAATTTTTCAAAGCCATTTACCGTCTTTGCATTGTAGAAATTTGAACAAAGGCTTTGCTATAGATCTCTGCTACATGTCGGATGGTTACTATCATTTCTGAATTGCTTACAAGCAAGGGTTTTAATTTGTTGGTCGTAGTACGTATCAAGGTCTTACGTACGATACGTCGGCGACTTGAAGTCGATGAGTCTTATATGAAGAGAAGCATAAAGACCGAAAAACAATACTGCGTGCGTTCTCCCTCGTCGTCTCGCAACGCATTCAATTTACAATGCACGCGATACGGGGAACGTTAATGTTCATATGACAAATGTCAAATTGGTGACATTTTAAATAAAATTTGCTGGAAATTGTTTTTGATTTTTTAAAAGTTTTGAATTTGGAATGTTCCTTCGTTTAGCAAATAAAAGCCTTAACTAGGATGCACGAAATTTTCATCCAAAATCCATTCATAACAACCAATGTACTTAAAAAGTAATTAAGGCGTTTGAATTTCAAATTTCATTTAAGCGTCATATTGCATTTGACAAACGTCACGCAAGTCGTTGCGAGGAATTTTCGTTTTTCCGAATATTTCCCGCCTCGCAAACGAAAACTGCTTGACATTTGCTGCGAGACTCTCATCGCGCTCTCGTATCGCAGTCACTACTATTGTATTTCGGCCTTAAAATAATACCATTGGTACGAGCTTCATTCAAGACGTCAATGTTCTATAGTTATGTGTAAAATATAGCGTGTGCTAAATTTCGGGAACTTCCTAATCCAGCCGAATAATAAATCTGCTGTAACCCAACGAGCTCAGTTTTTCGGATTCTTTCCACTTTTGTTTGATTCCACCTCTTTTTTTTCAAAGGGTTTATCACTTTTTCATCTTTCTTTGGTTTCTGCAGGACTTCATTGGTAATGAGATTTGGAAGATTTTGTTTTGAATTTTAGAAGAAAAACCGTTGTATGCTTCTATATGATGTCCATGTAGATTTTAAGCTTTTCAATCAATCGTATCTTAGTGTAAGCATGTCTATTTCGTCCTGTTTCTATTTTTCATAGAAGACTTTCGCTCTTTTGTGGGCCACCAGTTCAACCCTTCAAATTAAATTGTTTAAAAAATTAACACAACTGTTTACGCCTGGCTTATTGCCTTCACAAGCACTCCGCCAACTGCTAACATTACTTTCCTTTCAAAAAAGAAGCCGAAGAAATCTCGCAATTTCAACATTGTGAAATATCAACAGGTTTTGCTAGTGTACCGCGAAGGTCGGCCATGATACTTATGAGATTTGACGTATTTTGCAAGAGGACTGATTGCAACAGGTTTTGAGAGAGCCGTCACTACTCTTATAACAGGGTTTGTAAATGGACGTGACTTACTCGCTAATTCTTAAAGGTTATTTTGCAGGACTTGCAAGTTGATAGTTTCAGTCTCAATTTTTTAAATTTTTTCTCAATGAGTGTTTTTTTTGTGGTAGGGAGGTGAAGGCTGTTTACGCCCTGAGTGTGGGACTCCCAGACGCAAAATGCTTTTGGACTATCCACTAAACACCTCCCCTGTCAACCTGAGAACCTAGCCTGGAACCGTCTCAATGAGTGTTGGGATTCGATATTCGTGCAATTTTGTCTTTAATGTTATGTCTTTGTATTTTAGGTCAACGCTGACTGAAACTATGCGTCTGGAAAAAACTCTTGGGAAGCATGAAAGAGGTGTATATAATTTTATTATCCAAAAATTTCCAGGAGCCGTTTTAAAGTAAATTTGAAAATATATATCTTTCAAAGTTAATGAAATTATTTTTGATTTAGGGACGCTCATAAGAATTTTTTAACGTTTGGAATTCCATCGAATATCATGCCATATTCACGGGTTTTTGGATTAATGGAAGCCAACAAACATGATCTCAATATCGAAGACTACTCTTTAACACAAACAACACTAGAGCAAGTCTTTTTAGAATTTGCGAAAAAACAAGTCTGACGTTTATTCTGTCTGTCTGTCTATTCGCTAAGTTTGTCTGATAAATCTGCGCCTGTGTGAGAGTGCACTCGGTGTTGATATATTTTGATGAAAATTATACCTGAAAAAAAGATTGGAATAAAGTGCTTGGATATTATATTTTATATAAGAAAGTTATTTTGATTAACTATAAGTAAGTGTTTTTGGCTGTCATACACAAGCGAAGCAGAAAACTTCGTCTTCACTTGCAATTAAAAGAAAAGAAAATAGTAAAACATAAAACATCATATTAGTTTGAAACTGGTAGGGTATCGCGGGAATTACGAGATCATCGCCCTAACATTTTTAATCCACCTGAAACGGACCCCACGTGCCGGAAGTGCACACAAATTCTTCACAACAATTTATATAATTGCAGGTGTTTTCCTTCACCTATTTATGCACGTGCTAGCTATCTTAGCAAATTTCTTAGAAAAGTAAAACTGTAGTTTGAAGAACCGATAGATATATTTTTGCACATGTTAGCTTCAAAGGATATAAAAACCGAAAAATTGAAGAAGAAAGAGAGTTGTTAATTAGACTTTGGAAGAAATATACGTTGTATAATTTGAAATTGGTTTATTTTGAAACATAGTTCTATTTGAACTATAACTCGGGTGCTGTGTTATCCCTCGGAGCCTTTTGGCATCGAATTGATGAGCTTCGTTGCCTCTTCAGTACTTGTTTTCCCCCACTCCTCTGTGAAAACAGTTTTTACAATTTCCTCACTTGAAATTGAGTGTTGCTGAATTTTCATTCCCAGCGAATCCCATAAGTTTGCAATTGAGTTGGATTGGGGTGATTGTGGCTGTGATATGTAACTCTACACTGTTTGTGTAGGGCAATCAGAGCTTCACTTTTTCGGCTGTATGCTTTAGATCGCAATCATGTTGCAAGCAAACATCTGAGCATAAGCCTAAACTAAGCGGTTAACCGTTGGAACGTTCCAACTACCCTTCCTTCCGAGAAACCCACCCCAAAAAGAAAACTTCTTGCAGTATCTGGCCAAATAATTTTTTTTTGAATTTTCCCTTGATTTCAGTTGCTTTTGGAATGCAGTCATCTGTGGATTTTTTGACTAGTGACACGTTATATCATTTTTCTCTGTCCTAGCAAACAACTTTGATGGACTACCGGAACAAGGTTTGGTATGAATTCTCCTGTCGAATTGAAGTTTCTTATGATCCTTTGGACTGACGAATATTGTCTACCCGTTATTTTTGTAGTTCCTCTGTAGCTGTTCCCTTCTTTCCATAATTTTGTGGTGCTTTTTCTTCCACTCACACTGATTCCCTTCTTTTTAACTTCCACTGCGAATCATGTTATCAGAACACAAACTCTACAGTAAACTGTTTAGTCCCTTACCAGAATAGATTATGACTGAATGATATGAAGAAGGATGATTAATATATGCAACAAAACTCAGGAGGAGTGAATGCAAAATCACTTATTCGGCAAAATCCCGTAATCCAAGAAGTAATACGAAATAAATGAAATGACATGTATAAACATTTGAAACCAAGTTTGGAAAATGTTTATTTGAAAGCAGGGGTTGGTAGAGCTTTCTAGCATTTTTAAGCTTGAATAACAAATAGAAATCGTCAGTGCCATGGGACGCTGTTGTGACCCTGGTGAATAAAAGCCTCCAAACACACCTAAAATTTCCGCATTGTCCAGTCCATTGTCCGCATTTCCAGTCAATTTTCAATCGGAAATATCTCGCTGACTTAAACTCAACCTTGAAAAACTTAACCTTGCTTTCTTCAAAAAAAAAATTCACTTAAACGAAGTTCAAACAGATTAACTCGGATAAACAATAATATAAAGATTAGAACAATAGTGGGTCCTCTGAGGGAAGACCTTTTTCTTATATCGAAGCATTGGGTAAAATCACGACTGAATCTTCCTGTGACTTGACATACTTTCCGGCATGCAACCTGTCAAAATTAGTGTCGACCGGGTATTTCTGTTGAAAGACCGGATCACGCATAACTGTCAAAAATCCTGTAGTTGGTCGTTTTTCTAATAAGGTTGAATTTTTTAAATAAAACTTGAATATTATTACAGATCATTATTAGTTCATTGCATATTTCAAATATAGAGCTTGTTTGATATAAAAGTTGGAAAAATGCAAAAAAAAAAAATGGAGTTAATATCTCTCACGGCCCTCAGCGTCCTATTGCGGTTAATTTTTTTTTTTTTGGTTTATAGGTCCTTACTCAGGTATTTTTAGTAACAATCCTTCGAAATCAATCTGTTCTATTTAAGACATCAAGGAGCTTAGTGGACACCATACTCGCGATAACTTACATCCTAGGCTTCGAAACTGTGCTGTATCTGTCGTCATCTGCCTAATACCTCGTCTCTGTTCCTGTCAATTGTTTTGATTTTGATCCTTCTTTGGCAGCATCCACCAAAGCTTCGGAACGTTACAAAAGCACTGACTTCATTCCATCTATAAAAACATTTGACTAGAGGTTCCTCCTCTAGTTTTAGCCATTAGATGAAAAAGAGCCGACAACAGCGCTGAGGACTTGCTCGCTCACGGTATGTCATCCAATTGTTCACCCAACGTAGTATCATACATGGTTTTAGTTGTGAATTCTCAACGGTGCATCTGGTAATCACAAAGCTATCTGCAACCTTATTATTGTAAAACTGAATAACTAAAAGGTAACCTTTTATCTGAAAACTCTGCTTACACAACATTCTACGAGTCTTAGAGGAAAACAGAGCCTTGCACCATCAATGATGTCAGCTTATTCCTCGCAGACCCCTGACTATCTGGCCGATAAACTTCTAGTCCTTAAGGTAACCACTTATTAAAGTCATTAGGTACTTCGGCAACCTGAAAGGTTCTTTCTCCTTCCCTGAAGAATCGTTCCTCATATCGAGGTAATTAGGCATTTCGCTCATCCGACTCCCCACTTCTTTTATTGGGAGATATCCTCTTTTTATCAAATGACGTCTCGGAGATCAAATGACGTCTCTAGTATCTGACGAGCTTTTCGAACAATTTCATGTGGTGTTGCTGATTAGCATATGGGTCACCTCCTTCCAGAATTTTGGATGTTTAATTTCTTAAAGGCAGGCTTGAAATTTGCTAAGAAGCTTAAAAGTGGAAAGAGGATGAACGAATCGTAATGCTTCTGCGGTTATACAGGATCAGCATGTTAACTCTTGTGTTTTGACTGGTTGAATAGCTTATTTCGGATCCTTCGAACTATATCGAAGTCTTCCCTCGCCTTTAATATTAAATCGTTACACAATGCGCCGGAAAAACTTCTCGAACAATCACGCCAACTTTTGTCTTGCGTATGAAGGTATATCAGGTCTGCAGCATTTTTGCATGTTTTCGCAATCTATCCAGCCAATTGGAATTTATTGCGTAAGAATGACTTTTATCACTCTCCACCTTTGGTGTGTTCTGCAGAAATCACGGTTGATTTTGATTCTTTTCTCAGCCAGAAGTTTCTCAATGCCGTTTGATTTGGACAACTGCAAGCTTTTGTACTTAGCTTCGAAATTTTTCCTGAAGTGTTTGTCGTAAAGACCCTTAAATCTCATTGATTTCTACAGGAAGTTGTCAGTGACTTCTTAGTGACGTCAAGATCCTTTGGGTACAGATGGTTGCAATTCAAAGGGCAGAGAAAATCTAGACTCAACTTGTTTTTCTTCACGGTGTTGGCTTAACCAATAGAGCATCGCTACGCTGCTAACGGTTTGCCTCTTTACTTCTTTGTTTAGAATCTACAACTTCTGGATTTGCTTCTTGGTGTTTCGTGTCAGTTTTGGCTTTCGAACGCAGATCATTCCTTCACTCGTAGTCTGTTTCTAGACGTACCATCTAGACGTCTGCTTTGATTGCAGCTTTTTTGACATTTTCCCTGATCGAACTTCATGGGTCAACAGTCAATCTTTCATCTTTAACATTTTTAAAGGAGGGTTTCAGTATGTCTGTGCCACAGTGTAAGAACGTACAAGCGTAAACAATCCGGAGTGCATCACCCCTCCGGATTATTTACGAATACCTCATTTAGCGAATAGAGCGAGCTTCGGGAAGATATCCCTCCGCACCTTCATCTTTATATCCTATCATCAATAAGCTTTACGTACAAATATCGTTGCATCTGGAAAATAGGGGCCGATCTGTAAGATTGGGAGTCGTTTGGTTGTGTTAGCGTTCTTCAGTTGTTGCACTATGATTTATCCTTTCATGCATCTCTTGTAGCACGGTTTAAGGTTTTTGACTGTTTTGGTGCAGTCAGCTTAGAAAGAACTGAATGCAACTAAGAGTTGTTCTAGTCTCCCTGTTATCGCGATCATTTCCGAAGACTTTCAATCGCCCATCTTGTCAAAATATTATGCCATCTGTGTTGTCAGTAGTTTAAGCTAGAGGGTGAACGTAGCTATTACGGGGGTTCAGGACTAGTAGATGGTGGCTTATATCCAGATTGTTTGCTGGCGTTTGGCCTGCATCAGGTGACAGTTCTCTCACACGACGGTGTGTGTATTCCTGCTCTAATTCATTTGTCTTAATTTCGTTTATTATAGTTTTTGGTTGAGTATTATTAACGATACAGCAATCTGCTTGAATGATGGGCAAATTGAAATATTCGTAAATAAATGAGAGTAAATGCTGATTTCTTTTCTTAGAAGGATGTTCATGTCAGTATTAAAGTGCAGTGTACTTACAATTCATAACCTTGCATCAGAGAAGCAATTAGACATAGCTGATTAGGCAAACGTTTAGTAATACATTTAGTATCTGTTTTTATGAGGCATTTAACCAAGAGGATTCAAATTTGATAGCCTTACTTCATTGTCATTGCTAGTCAAGCCCACCTGATACTTGCATATGTGTTAATGCGACTTGTTACATGCGCACGGAGTACCTCCATATGATTCATTGCCTCGTGTTACCTAATACTTAATCGCGTTTTTTATCACGGTTAAACGCCATGTGTTATCTAATCGTTTTTCAAGTGGGTGCTGATGCAGAGTCAGGCATTGTATCCACTTCGTTTGGGGTGGTCAAAGTTTTGACTCATCCTTTAACTCCTCTGATACAGGCACTTAGAATGGAGTGAATCACAAGTTGGAGTTTTGTGTCTCCTGCTTTATCAACGCATTATACTCTACAAATGATTGACACTGATATAATCTGGTTCCAAAGTAGTTTAGGGGACTCCCGTTTAAACGCTTTGATTGTCATATAAAATTATAATTGATTGAATGGATTTGCTTATCCTGGCTTAATTATTTCTAATCTTATCAGTGATCGTGTATTTGTATATATTTTGCAGTATTACGAAAATGTCTCAATTTATACATGCTTAAGACTTTCACGTGCTGAGTGGAATTTTTTTATGAATGAATATTATTTGGATTTGGGTTGAATTGAATACCTCGATCAATGCAGATGGGCTTTCTGTATTTACAAAAAAAAAAAAACATCAGAACCCTTTCGCTAAAAAAAGACACTTCAATGGGTTATTGAAGTGTCTTTTATGTGATATGTGGTACCACTGCAAACTGGTCTTTCATGTGGTCTCTTCTTTGAATTACTGGTAACCCAAATATTCAATTTATGAAAACGTTCTAACAAAGTGTTGAATAACTTGAGTGTAATAATAAAATTAATTCAATTATTAATTATTACTTTATAACTCCGGTTCGCCACTTTCAGTTACTTACTTGCGGTACGTGCGGACAGGCGTACCAGCTAACTATCCTCTCTGGCTTATACAAAAAACAACTGGTAAATGACAAGTTAACAACGTTCTTCGAACAGAGACAGATCAAAGACACAAACGAGTTTTCCAAAACATCTACGAGAAGCTAAAATCAGTAAGAAACGCAAAAAAACGCATGTAAGTCGTTGGTTATAAAGCATAACGTTTAATTCCAACAAAACGTGAAATACAAAGTATAAAAGCTACCAACAATAAAAAAGGGACGCATCTGAAAAATTTTTCATCTTGACAACAAAAGAGCAAAAATGGCTGAAATCAGACAAGCGAAACTGTGACACAAGGCTGACTAGACCGACGGCAAAGTTTAATACCATAATAAGTAGATTTATATTCTATCTTAACGATTTTTGACTTTGAGGAAGATAATAGAATCGGTGGACAAAATGAGGAGAAACCTTAAGACACTCAAATGCACTGAGAACAAGAAGAGAGTGACAAGAAAGCATGGACAATATGCATTTATGCCGGAAAAACAAATGAATCAGCAAAACTATTCAAAATTAAACATCTACGTAGCCCACAAGAAGTAGTGTAGTTAAATATCATGCAAAAACACAAACAAAGAGGACCCGCCGGACAAACAAGGTGTATGTAAATTAACTTGTGCATGCCAAAATTGATGAATGAGAATTTCAAATAAGAACTAAATTTTCCGAACATTGATAAATAATTGACAAGGACAAAAGGATATGGAAGCCGGACGTAACAACATGATTTAAAACAAGTGTATACCAACTCACGTTAGCGAAACTGTGCAACATATACATGTACAAAATAAAGGACGGTATTTGAACATACGCGAAACGAAACATACAAACAAAAAACATTCGACGAACGAATCGTAAACGAACAGACAAGCGCTCACTCGGACAAAATCTTCGAGTCGTTAAAAAAAACTTTATAAAAATCAAAGGCCATACCGCACAATGACAGCTCTGACAAAGAAGCGCAGGACCAAATCAAGGGGCCTTTTTTACCAGAATAGAACCACTACTTACCTGCTATTAATAAGGACCCTTATCATCCACAAACCCAGGACAAAACTACACAAGGCTGTTGGCACACTGCCGAAACGCGTTTATGAACAATGCAAGGAAACAGACGAAGCACGACGGAATCGTTTTTTTACTATTTGTTATTTGTATACGCCATCATTAAACTATTCGAGCACCGATTCGACATTATTCCCGTAATCCCGTAGGGCTTGGGTGTTTACCTTGAATTATTTACGTGTGGAACAATGTGGAACTATTTTGAGCCTTTTAAATGGAATGCTTTCGATGCACTCCTTCATTCGTGATTTCTATTGTGAATTGTCTTTTGATACGTAAAGTACCAGAAGCTTAATTTATAGTATGATTCTTTCACTTGAGTGGTTCGCAACTTTTTTTGTAGAATATCTAATACTATAAAATAGTTGTATAAGGATTTAGGTAATTTTATGTTAGAGTCAATAAAACCAAGTTTTTTTTTCAAAATAATTTATTAAGCTGGCCTTCCTATCCACTTTTATATTGCTCGTTTGTGTGCAAATTCAAAAGTCTACTACTGAACCACTCAGTAAATTGCAGAACCTCTTACTGATATTGTTATTCCAGAATCAATTAAAAGCAAAAGTCGTGAATTTGAGAGTCCGGAAACTTTTCTTCTGTTAAAGTTGCAACAACTATAGGCTATACTCACAACAACTATAGACTATATATAACAAGTATACTCACATCGCATATATTTTTTTAATGATTGCCGATAAAAATCCGCTCGGTACATGCAAAGGACACTGGAAGGGACTTGTAGCCCTACAAGTTTTTATCAAAGGCATTTCGTTAGCCTTATCACAAGCTGTCCATTCTGATACTTGTTTTTGTGGGGTATCTCACCATTTAGAACTTAATTGACGACTACTTACAACCACTACTATGCCATCATCTTCATAGATTTGTACGCGATACATCTCGTTAACTCCTTTATAAATAGAACCCATTCCACGTGTGACTATTTCAGTGGTAAATTCATTTGAATTTATTTCACGGTCAAAATGCCGAACAATTCTTATACTTTTGTGCTCTTATACTGATGAGAAAGACAAAAACCTAAAATCAAAGGGTAACTAAAAGCCGATTACAATCCGAAAGGACATCACAAAGAAAGATGCACGAATACTCCACATAACAAGTAAAGCGAGCTTTGGAAGATAGAGAGCTTTATTGTATCGAGAGCTTTTGCATATAACGATGTAAATGAGTGGGAAACACAAATGGTATTGCTTCAAATATATGTGAAAGTGCTTATACCGGTTTTAATGTCTGAGTTAGTGTCTATGAATACAAAATTTAAGAAATGCATTTTCCTGTGCCTTAGTTTCTATCTCCTATCTCCAACAAATTTCACTCATGGAATTTAAGTTATGTAAATTTTGCTTGCCAATGCAGCTGTAAAAGTGGCGTTGAGTACCAAATTAAACAACTAACATAATTGCCTCTTACTTGCTAATATACGATACAGTTTCACGACCCACCTTCAAAATGTTAAAATTTCAAAATGATTTCGCGCCATAACTTCAAATTTTCTTTCTTTTTTTGAGACGCAAGTTCATCTTTTCCAGACACAAGTTCATCCGATAACATAATAAGGTGACGTCAAATTTGTTTATCGTAACGATAATTTATAATCTTATTTAATGAGAAACGATCAAAAGATGTGTCCAGCTGATTGGTATATTTGACGCAATCAATAATATAAATTTATTAATATTTCTTTATCTGTAGACTAAATGCGACAATGATATTGTTGACAAATATTAATCACAACGATTTAAAAACAAAAGGCATTTCCGTTTTCTCAGTGTTTGAATAGTCAAATAGGTGAACCTGAAAAAATGCAAACCTCTTTCGTTTTCTACACTCGTCGTATAAAAACATTAAGGAAATGTTTTGACAATATAACAAAATAAATTTTGTATCTAACGGCCAATGGCGTTAAAATTGAGTGCAAATTAAAAAAAAATAAAAATATTCCCATGTGCTTGCACCTCAACACAAAGCCAATTATTTAAAATCTTGATATAGATAACTCTGTGGGTAGTTTATTGGTTAATCGTTGATTAAAGTTATCAATGCCATTGGATTTTGAATAAAATCTGACATTATCTGCAGGTTTTATTTACAATCTTATTAGCAGTATGTTTTGAACACTCTAAGTTGTAGTGATGCAGTTAGCGCTTAAATTTATCTATTCGGCCAAAGTCCTGATAGAGTTACTACTTATTCAAATATCTTTGTGCTCTGTTTACTTTTCATCGCACAGAGTGGTTACTTTCAGTGAAAAGGAAAAGAAAATATTAAGAAATCGACATTGTAGTAAGACAGATTGTTCACCAACTAGTACGAAGGCGGCTCAATAACTACCCGTGTTTGATGACAGAGGGCGTTTCAGAGTGTTATTGGTATTATCATTGTTTGCTGCCATCTATCAAACGGCGATAAAAACAAATTTCAGACTGATTGATATGTTAGTTTAAATTTGGCAGCCATTCGAGTAAGACGTGTTTTGTGTATTTCGCTAAGATGTAGAAAGAGTAGTATTGTTTGTTAATTCGCTTTTTGTTTTTGGATGGGAAAAATGCGTGCAGATAAAGGCAAAGTTCGATGCTGTTTATGAGGACACTTCGTCATCTATGACCACAGTTAGATCTTGGTCCAACGAATCAAAACGTGGGTAAACATCCGTTGATGAGCAGCGGAAAACCGGCAGACGTGTTACCGAGGAAATCATTCAAAAAGTTTATGCCATGATTCTCGCTGACCGACGAACAAAAGGGCGGGAAGAAGTATAGGCCGTAGTTGTGTCGACATGAACGGCAATTAATATTTTACATGATATGTTAGCGATAAAAAAATGTTCGGCCCGATGTGTGCCGCAATAACACGTGGTGGACAATAAGCGGATGCGACTGTTAACTTCAAAGCAATTTTTGGAGCAATTTAAGCGGGATCCGAAGGGTTTGCGTGGAGTTGTCACCAGAAACTAAGCAACAATCAAAAATATGAATTTCTCCCGGCGAATCTGCTGCAAAGAAGGCGAAGACGTTCCCATCAACCAGAAAGGCTATAGTGACTATTTTAGGATGCATTTCTTTGATAAAGGAAGAACGATCACTGGAAAATGCTACCATGAGTTATTGAACCACTTCGGCAAAAAATTTAAGAGGAAACGGCCGCATTTGGCGAAAATGTAGGTGCTGTTTCACCATGTTAACGTAACAGCACATTCAGTTGGAGTTGGCGTCGCATGAATCGCGTGCAAATTTTTCTTCTTCCCTAACATGAAGAAATGGCTCGCGAGAGAAAATTTGGTTTAAAAGAGGAAATGACGCCGAGATAGAGGCGTATTTTAGGAGAGCTCGACACATCCTACTTTTTGGAGAGGTTAAAAAATGGCAGGAACATTGGGAGAAGCATACCTATCTGAAAAGGGACTATGTTGAGAAAAAACAACAATTTAAAAAAAAAAATTCTCTTCGCAATTGTATATCAGTTTTGATGAGTGATCATGAGAAAACCCTATTTTGAACTGCAAGGAAATTGTGATGTCAACAATTTAATACTTATATAAAATAGGAATGGTTATGTAATAAAACTTGGAAGCAGATTTTTAAAGCTATATAAGCAGCTCCTACAGAATAGGAAGTCAAGTAAATACAACGTTCAAAGCAAGATCGGAAGGATTGTGAAGTAAGTATGGCAAAAGGTTGAAATGATATATAAAACTATATTACCTTGTATATACCGTTAAATGCTCCCCAAGAAAAGGCTACGAGCCACTGAGTTATCGAGTACGCACCACAAAGAATTACAGTCGCTAAGTAATAAAGTCAGAGGCGAACTTATTTTCACTTGCAAAGAGAATAGACGGGAGAAAAATGTAATTTCGAATAAAACAAAATTGATTTTTAGGTCTATGTTATTAACTTACGGATAATAAAAAAATCGAAAACATAACTGATTTTTTTGATTATGAATAGATAAAAATTTAAAATTGAGCCAAAATTCACATCAAAAAAGAATTCGAACGTTTGATTCCTCGGAATATTTGTGAATTCTTCTTTATTATTTTTAATGTTTAGTGGAAATCTTTCATGTTTTACCATGGTTTCTAATCTTGTAGGCATAGATCCGACAATATTTTTTTTTCAAAATTAAGGGTGGATTTTGACTCAAAAAGCATATCATTGACCATCTGAGCGAAATACAATAAATTTACCTTCATCTGCGAATAGTTTCCTTTCCTGCTTCCAAAGTTTTCCAAAATGATAGTTCTTGATTCTGTCTTCTGTTTTGGCTCTTACACAAATGCAAAAAAATGGTTATTTAGGGGCTACGCTCCCTTGGAGATTTCTTTGTCCCAAAACTAACTTTATCGATTCAGGATACAAACTCTCGCTAAGATGTTTTGAATTTTACGCACTTCTACAATACACGGGCTCATTTTATGTCACACTAATGGTAAGAGGTGGGATCCCCTTTTAAAATCGAGAAGAAAACAGTGCTGCTACATGTCCGAATTTCTTTTCGACATGAATTTTAGATAAACTTCATATAGACTTTAAATATTTTTAATAATCATCAAGACGAGCTTTGTTTTCAGTGCTCTTATTTTTCGTAAGTTTATGATATGGAGCTTTAAAATAAGATTTGTTGGGTTTTCTACACTAGCTTTTTCTATCTTTTATTTCCTTCTCAAGTATAAATGAGTATGTAGCGATTGCCAGATGACAAACTAGTGTCAAGGGGCGGCTCGTGACTATTTGTATTGGGTGGGCACGATTTAAGGCACACTCTACGTCAGTAAGAGTACTCAAGTTAAGCGTTCTATTCAACAGCAAGAACCAATGTGAAGGGCTATACGTACCTTGCCATGGAAAGGTTTTTTTTTCTGATAGGGAGGCGAAGGCTATTTACACCCTGAGTGTGGGACTCCCAGACACAAAATGCTTTTGGACTATCCACTTAACACCTCCCCTGTCAACGTGAGAACCTAGCCTGAAACTTCGGGCTAGGCCTCGTGTTCCTACGCCTAGAGGCGCCTTCGGGTAATGGGAATCTCTTCCATAACGAGAAGAACGGGAGAGGAAGGAAGTGCTAGAAAAGAGATCCATCCATCCCCGATGCCTCCCAGTGCTCCAATAAAGCTTTTTTCAATATCAGCACTGCCCGAGCATAATGCGCCACGCGATTCCAATTGTCAACTGTTTTCAGCATTACTCCAACGATAGATTCCGGACAGAGCTCTCCAATTTCATAATTAAATATCTCATAATTTAGTAGAATGATAAATATCGTTATCAATATACATTCAAACCCTATCGATTCTCGCAAAGTTTCTTGACTGCGGACAAAATCGTCGCTCTCTAAACATTTTCCAAAGACTCCCAACAGATCACATCAGACATTTAGCAAAATATCAATAATATGCATTTTAAAATTCCAACGAGTATCACTACTGATTGGTAGTCGTTTTTCACAAATTTTATCTAATGCATGCGTTAAGTCTATGAGCCAAACAATAGACCATTTAAGTCACCGGACATTACAGCTGCTCGATTATACGGTGTACTTATACCGATGCAAGCAAAATTATCCTTTCAAACTTGAAATAAATCGTGTGCAGTTTCGCCCGCAGGAACATCAACAAATCCCATAATTCTATCCACAAATGCACCTTCCTTTGTAACATATTGCAAAATCTCAGAAAATTGCGGAAAACTCGAAACATCAGTGGTTCTATCGATTTGCCATGAAAAACCAGGTGCTTCATTTATTTCAGAAGATATGAATTTTTGAATTACTAGCCGATATTATTAAATTAATTAAATCAATTTAGGTAGTCTAGGAAACTCCGCTAAAAACGGATAATGTCTCCAAAAAGCTTTTAAAATTCTTATAGTATTTGGCAATTAAATATGATAGTTCCCGAAAATTGAATTGAACAATGTAAGATGCTAATTTTCTTTCGCACACAAAGCAAAATATGTATGCTAAAGTCTCTGTCGCACTTGGCCAGCGAAAATTTATCAACCCTGGGACCGAGCGGCACGTCGTCCCGCTCGGATGCGTAAAGTTTTGTTTACATTACGGACTTTGCTTTGAATAATGTCGATATGTAGAAAATGTAGAACAAAATGCTACGTAATGTGCCTGGAAATAGACAAAGAGCGTATAAAGCATGCAGAGCAATCACTGTCTGAACCGAACGGACGATAACCTGGTAGGTCAATTGTATTGTGCAGGCGTTGCTGATCAAAGGTATTAAAACATTATTCATGAATTTCTGCTACTCAAAGCTTCAAACGCGTTTATCTCAAAACTGTATTTTTCGAGTTGGCCGGAAATATAACTCAGCCAATTTTCAACCGATTTACTTGAAATTTTGAAAATATTTTGAAACATATATTGTTTATAGAAGTACGTAGAATGTTTTTTTTAATTGCATGATTTATTTGTTATTAACAATTATCTGACGATTTTTCACCAAAATTTCCCACTTATCACTTTGGAAGTGAGCGGTTTGGTCAAAAATTAAAATATCGAAAAAACCTACGTACTTCTCTAGCAGTTAGTGTATAAAATAGAAAATTGTGTGTCTCGAAAAAACGAAGAAGCCATGGGAAAAACAAAATTCGCTGTAAACGCTGACTGTTCATGCTTTCTGGGATTAATTGTTAGAAGACTTGTGCCGTGTATTATTTAGTCTCTGCAATTGAGACATCCATTAATGACTTAAATTGATGATTTAATAGTGTAGATGGCTGTGAAACGGTGTGAAAAAAAAATATTTGGAAATATATGGTAAGGGCTTTTACATTAACATAGAAAGGGTTAACAATATTTTTGTGTTGACACACTATTTCATTATAGATGTTGGGCTGTGAGGCGTGCTGAACCACCTTATTTAAAGATATAAGGTACGCGAGAAAATGAATCACACCCTAAATTTTCTCGAAAGGTATCTGTTCCATTGCTCACCATACCGATCTTTAAATTTTTAATACGAGCAATAGCAACAAAAATCATAACGTCAAACTCAAACTTTGACTGCTGCATTCAGTATTATTTGGCAAATGATTATGGACAGCAAGTTCATCATAACGTACAGTTTCCTTCAACGAATTTGGAGAACACAGAGAAATTTCGCCGGGTTGGGATATTTAATGAAAGCGTAATATCAAGTGGTTGCGAAGGTTTGACTTGTTTTCCAGTGAGAGTACCATAATTATTTCTAAAACTTAATATCTACCATTGATCCATAAAATAATCCAGCATAATGTTTCCTATTTTTTGTAGTATACTTAATATACAGTATACTTAAAAAGTGATTGTTGCACATTAACAGAAAAGCCAAAGTTGATGAATGTCTAGATGATTGGACCCCCGCTCCGAGGGAGGGGAAGTGGTAAGGGTGACATATCCTCCCAATTTTACGGGTACGGGTATTTTACTGTACGACTTCGGGTTACAGGGATTCCTTCTCCAGTTGGATGGGAAAGAGGAGGAGGATTGCTAGAGAAGGAAACCCTCCACCCTCGACGCCTCCAGCCGATCAAGTATGCCTTTTTTCATTACTAAGATTGCCCGAGCGTAATGTGCCACTTCATTCCATTTGTCAAATGGCGTCATCCTTCACACCAATGCAGCATATGCAATCTGGAGACTGTGACTTACCTATCATGTGCAGGTAAGACTGAAAACAACCGTGTCAGCTCAGTAGCTGTCCAGTGTCCAGGTAGAAGTCAGTCTCACCATGCGTTCGACTGAGCCACGATCTCAAGTGTTTGATGAGCCGCGCGGTCCATCTTCCTTTTAGCTCGTGTTCCCATGATTGTTGCCATTCGTCGAGAGTGCATCGCCTTTTATCGCGAGCAACTCTTTCTTTATTACCCTCGTGCTTTCGGAGGTAAACTCTATTGCGCTCTCTAGCAAGGAGAGCGATTGGTATCAACCCTGCAATAACCAACACCGCTGACCCAGACTCTGTACGGTACGCTGATGCAATCCGCAGTGCTTCTCGTCTCTGCACCTGTGCCAGCCGTTTTCGGTGCAGTTCCTTGTTGAGAGCTTCACTCCATATCTCTGCTCCATACACTCATTAGCAGACGCCTTTTTGTTGGACTTGGTCCCCCATGATTGGCCATTAGTCGACTAATTGCCGAGACCTCTGCTACGGCCTTGTTTGTCGTTGCCTTTATTTGTTCCGAGAAACTCAGTTTAGAGTCTATCAGCAAGCCCAGATACTTGACTGATAGTTTCGACTTTACTAATGCGTTTCCGACTCGGACCATTCTTACTCTGGGGATCCTCTTCTTGGTCAGGATGACTACTTCGGATTTTAGAGGATTAGATTTAATCTATAAGGATGAGATGACATGTAGGGACTCTTCCAGTCTCACTCCCAACTCTCCCTCTGAGCGAGGGTCTAATCATGAAGATATTTATCCAAAAGGTTGTTTATGTCAGAAACCAATCTCTTATGATTTATAGATGCTAAAAGGGGCGAGAGTGGTCATCTCTTTTAAATTAAAGATTCATTTAATTCCAGTATGTTCTCTTTCATATACATATCATATACAGTCAACATATTCCTGGCTCCTCCCTCCTTTGATTTCACCGTGGAGGAATTGCATTGTCTTATCAGTTAGAAAATAGATACACGTATGCTACCTCATCATCGATACCCCATCCATGCATGAAGCTTTTGGCTTTTGGTATAATCAATTTCCGATTTATACCAAAATCAAATTCTTATCTTATGTTCCTGAGATATTTATTGAAGTTTAGTACGGTTCGATTTCAGTTGCGAATTTTCTGTCGTCCTAGTCAGTAAAATTTCGAAAGATAACGCGAATTGAACAAATGTATTAAAATCTAAATTTTTCGCGGGTGCTTTTTTCCCATTCGATTTTTGAACATTATCAATTTTTTTTGAATTGAAAATATTCTTTAATCCCTGAAGGTGGTTTGATGCATGTGAAAAGTGAAGGTGGTCAATGTGTTACTATTTCGTTCGAAATTTTGAATTTTGATGTGATTGTATGGACTGGATGGACGTTATAAAGTGAATTTTGAAATCGGTGATATTCATTCGTCAATAAATTGATTGACTGTTTTTTTGGTGTTGTACTGAGCCTGAGTAAGTTTAAAATTTTTTCTATTGTCATTTGATTAAAACATGAGCCCGTGCTGAACTGTAAGAAACATATAGTTTCTGTTTAAAAAAGAGTTAAATTCGTTAAAATTTTTCGATTCGGCTTTATCACTGTAGAAATTTATTGAGAAATTATCGACACCGCCTCTATAAGTAGAAATTGCAGGGATTTTAAATCTATTGAATTGCTCATTGTAACTGCTAAGCAGGTATCTACCATAAAACCCAACTTAAAAAACATATATTAGTGTAATTCTACGTGTAAGAAACCTCGTGCAGTGTCGCCACGTTAGAAACATTGAATCTCAAGTCATGACATTGATTTTCTCAAGCAATTTCCGCTTTCCATAAACAAATTAGCAGCTTGTTCACAAACTTTTCTATAAGATACTCCTATCAGCAAATGTACTGGCTTATCTACTGAATGAATTTAACTGATTTTAATGATTGCTACAGTTTTATCAAACTCAGATACAACAAGATTACCAGAGTTTCTACGTGCATATGCGTACATGTGTTCTAAGGACGAAGTGCTTTGTAAAGTGTGCTTGAGAAAATACTTTTGAAAAATGCACGGAAACCCCCCATTTTCTCGCTTATTGTTGAGTTAATACGAAATATCGAGTATGTTACACTAACGCAAATGTATGTTCTGGACTATGTTAGATCGAACTATATTTGGACTATCTTTTTTTACTGGTCCATCGGGCACTTCTATTACTTTGGTGAGGACGCGTTTTGGCTATCAATCAAACGTCGTCCTCTCATATAAACTACGTCCTTTCACGTAATCAACGTCGTCCTCTCACGTAATCTGCAGCTTTGGCTCGCTCTGAGCTGGTCCTGGTTACAGGTCGTCGTCACAATTTCCTCACCAAGAATAAAGCGAGGACTGGCGTAGGTACAATATCCAAAAATTTTTGCCAGTGGCAACAATTTTTATTAGCTTGATTCTAATAAAATCTCGCATGTTTATTTAGTAATTTTTATTTCCTAGCATGCACGTCAGGACTGCTCAAATTTTCATAATATACCTCAATAAATATTGTATATCATAAATATCAGTCGAATCTTTTTTTCAAACCAGAGCTAAATTTATTGCAAGTAATAAAACTTGGGGGGAATATATGTTCTTCATTGGTTTGCCAAATAATCTTCTTTGTCCATCCAAGATAATCCCCAAAGCGGGTGCAAATTGCGGGCAAGTGCACTCATTATTGCGCATTTTGAAAATTGCAATTGCTATATTAAATATTGAATTGATATAAATAATAACCGACAAATGACCATTGAACCACATTACAGCTTTGTTTACAAACTTGTTAAAGATATGAAATTACGTATACGTTCCCTTCTGAACGGTGAAAGTTTGATAAAAGTCAAAGTCGATAAGAAAGCGGATGCGATTATTTTTAACAGAAGTCCAGTTATAGTCCATAAGTTTTGGCATGGTTTTTTTGAATCACTCTGTAAGAATTCATATTTAGACAACGATTAAAACATACATATGTAGATGAAAACGTTTCGAACCTTCCGGCGATTTCTCTGACAACCCTCTAAGACTGCGTTGTTTCATAACTTGTCTAAAAGTCTTTGAAAAAATAAAATTCTTCGTAACTTCATCTGGAAAAGAAAATTCCTCAAATACATCTTCCAATATTCGATGATCAATCTATTTCGAATGCATCGGTCAATAGTTTGAAAACCCATCATTTAAACAAATCAATGCTTAAACGAAACAAAAAATTATTAAATAATTTAATACTTTTTCATGTATTCATATAGGATGTTTTAATATTAGTTATAAGACATTAAGATAGCAACACTTTTTAATGCTGTGTATAGTGTGACAGCTGTCATCTGTTTTATGGTTAGTATGGTTAGTTGCCAACTTTTGCAGATTAATTTAAAAAAAGGTTGACATAACCGTCCATTAATCCAATTGATTCAATTTACCACGGATTCACGATTCATGGAAAATCGAGTCGCAGGCGCATTATCACTGATAATGTGCATTTTTCCAGGCGTCGTTCTGTGCGTGATGAGGATAGCAGCTGTAGAGCGTAGTATTGATAAATACTCGAAGTCCATTTGAAATCGTCCTTAACAACAAAACCTATGCCATTCCACATTACGGAATATTTCACGTAAGGATCTTGTTTAACTGGTTTCCAAAATGAAACTCGTGCAAGTATGAAAGCCGAACGAACACTGGGCCCAAGTGCAAATAGCTGCAGATCTAGACTTTCATAAAAAAAATTTTATTGAAGAAGGGGCTCATTTTTCGTTAAATTTATACGTCAATAACCACAACTGCTTCGTTTGGAGTGATGCAAGCAGTTGTCCAAACTCAGTTAATTCCTGAGAAAGTTTCTTTTGTGGTGCCTTATGTGGAATCATATGTCCATATGTCTTCTATGCTGCTGGGAATAACGTTATAGTCAAATTTAACCGCTGACATGATTTATTTTAATTGATTTTGTTTCATCTAAAATTTTTGTACCTCTAAAAAAAACACCTTTAAGAAACACTTCTAAAACATTAAAAACACATATTTGTATGTATATATGTATATTTATAAACATATGTATTGTATATGTATATAAATATATGTATTCACACAAGTGCCCATACTCGATAAAATGAAAGCACGGAATAGGAAATACTATACCATATAGTTATAAGATTTGTTTTGTTAATGAAACTTTTCAACTTTTACGAATAGCATTTTCCTACCATTAACTAAGATAAATTTTCTAGCCTAACTTTAAATTGCTTTATTTCAAAGCCAACCGAAAAGCAGACAATATTAAGAAT
Organism: Stratiomys singularior; assembly: GCA_954870665.1. Classification (NCBI taxonomy): domain Eukaryota; kingdom Metazoa; phylum Arthropoda; class Insecta; order Diptera; family Stratiomyidae; genus Stratiomys; species Stratiomys singularior. The sequence continues at coordinate 107,359,290 of OX940877.1, read as the reverse complement.
CTTACGCGGGTTGGTCAAATAGACGTTATTAAATACGATAATCACACTGAACAAAATCAAGACAGTTTCGGCAAAAATGGTTGGTAATCCCTGAGACATCTTATGATCACCAAAAAGTCCCAAAAATACTAACTGAAATAAAGTGGCAATATCGTAATTATTACTTCCCGGAGGAAAGAAACCTAAATGTGATCATGCGTCGTCTTCTAGGACTAGATTAAAATAGAGTTAAAGTCCAAGGGTTTTCATGTTTTGGAAATATTCCGGCTGAAGGTCCTCCTCCCAAAGGAGAAAACACACATATTTAATGCAACAGCAGTGTGCCATCTTGTGTGCAAGGTGAAGCCATCAAAACACGTAATGTACAGCTAATGATCCACGACTGCCAAGTGTTTCGACAATGACATTCTCAAGCTTATTGTGTAAAGTGAGATGACTCGCATCACTTCACGCAGTGTAAAGCCAAAACGCGTTCGATGGGGCGTAGAACATCCCAGTAGCTGCGAAGGCTGCCGCAAACAAATATAAAAAGTTAAACACAAAATTACGATGAAAACATAGAGAAAATCCTGCATCATTTAAATATTTTTGACATTTGACGTTGAAAATTTTTCTGAAAGTATCTAAAACAGCTAGATGAGCTAACACTCTGACACCAGCAACACAAATTGAAATACCACTGTCACTAGTGGGATCTCTGGTAGGGCCATCCACCCCGACAATACCATATAATTTGACATACAATTTTTTGATACAAATTTTGACCACTCGGAAAAAAAGTTGAGTTCAAGATTTATCCAAATGAATAGTCGACACTTTTCACTTTCAGATAATGAAACTATAGTTTTGGTTGTTCTAGAAATCGCTGAGAGAAACGCCTGCGATAATAACTAATCACCGTTTTTCGCTGAAAAAAAAAACCTTTATTTCATTTCAATTAAAATGCACTGTTTCGACTCTTCCTTGGTGTATTCAAGCGCGCTCATGTTTCTTCGACGGTCACGAAATGATTCAAAAATTCCTTCAGGTTGTGCTTAAACAGCGTCAGACATTGTTCTGAAGAGATCTGACGGTTGCGCTTCTTGTTTGGAGTTATAAAACGTGGAACCCATCGCACCGACAGCTTTCTCATGCCCTAAATTTTATGCAGGATATGACCTACGCGGATTTTTGGGACGCGAACTGTCTCATCTATCTCGTGCATCTTCAATCAAAGGTCTGCCGATATGAAACTGTGGATTTTTATTCCTCTTATCCTTTGTGGTAGCCCTTTTTGGGGCACTTGGGCTTGGCTGATCTAAAAACGACATGCGATCAAATGGAAAATCATTAAACCACAGTTAAAGTAATCGACCGATATTGCTCTTTCCCTTTTTTTGTTAAATCCGCAGACACGCTTGTCATCCATAAGCGGTCAAAACAAAACGATAACCCATCTACGAGAATGTACTTCACGACAGTTGTCTTGCGATAGTGGTACCATCGGTTGGTGAGGCTAAGTACTTACGGAAGAGATGACAGAAGTATGTACCTGAAATGAAAGGAAGACAATAGGGCAGTGATTTCCAACACTTTTATGGATAGTGAAATTACTTAATACTGAATAAACAAACTTTTTTCAAAATAAAAAGCCTCTTCTAAGAGATTGATTGTAGGTCGTAGGCAATGAGATAAATAAATAATTTATTCCGCACATAGCTAATATAACAAAAAGAATTGGTTATAATAAACATGGACATACAAACATGAGCATGAATCGAATTTTTAGATATATCAGTGAAATGCTTTCCAAGTTGCTTTGCTAGGTGAACGACATGGTGTCCAGAATATCGATCTTTGCTTTTCGTCATTGTAGGATTTAACGAATATTTTAAAATAACGGTTTTTTATATAATCAAAATCATAACCAAACAATTTTCAAGCAACTGTCACTGAGGTGGGAGGCTGGTAGTAGTAAGGAAAAAATTATTGATTTCAGAGATTGATTGCAAGTATTTGTTCGAATTTTTCAACCTAAAACTATCCAAAGATATCCAAGCACATCTTAGGGTATTCACTTTGCCTAGGTTTTTCTACCTTCGATGACAGCGGAGGTTTTTTGAGAGGATTCAGGAAGCCCTGCCCTAGTAGGAGTCTAATGTTCACGGCGCAAATAAATTTTACGCCCTAACTATTATTATTAACAGAGATAAAAATAATTGCTAAGGACTTGTAAGATATTTTAATGTTAACAAAATAGAATCGTAAAGGTCAACGCAATTTAGATACACGAGAATACGTGTATCAAGTGTGTATCAGTGTGTACGTGTATCACTGAAGCAAACTCAAATTGTGTCAAAACTTTTGGAGCGTCAAAAAGGTCCCATTGCAAGGAATTAGAGCTCGTAGTACATCGTTGTAGATTTGAATCTTCACAGAACTACTTCTTTCAAATAAATGGCTCATGGTTGATGCTTTTCTTTATAGAGTATGCTGCCGGATTTGTTATTCCTAATAAACTTTTATTTTCCTTTTCAGTTCTATCACTCACTCATACTATGCGTTGGTATACATACTTCCGGCTGTTACTATGGAAAAATTTCCTTATAAAACTTCGGCATAAAGCCGAATTGGCTGTTGAAATTATCTTGCCAGTAGTGTTTATCGGTTTACTTGCGGCTTTGCGTAGTGCAGTGTATCCTCATCATTATCAAAAGCCAACAATATTCCCGCCGCAACCTATTGGTCCTGAGAATATTTTTATGTTGAGGTATTTAAGATAGATGGTTTGTATTGAAACTCTATGAGTAAGATGGACTTTACCTTTATAGGTATTTGTACAACGAAACTATCAAATGGGAAATCAATTATGCTCCCCGCCACTTCCTGTTGGACGAACTGGTCATCGATGCTGCAAGACATCTTGAACTGGAAGCTCAAGGTTTTAATTCTTCGGCAGAACTGGAAATGTACATGACGCAGGAAAAATCATTTGTTGGAGTAGTTTTTGACGTAGACATCGAAAATTTGGAAGAAGGCTTACCTAAAAATTTCACGTATCGAATAAGGTTTCCTGGAGAGCTTCGCATTGCGAATATTTCTGACCCCATATCAAATTGGAACACAAAGAATCTTTTTCCGAACAGGATTGATGTAAATGTTCCACGTCTTCCAGAAGATGTTACAGGTGGTGGTCCTGGGTACATCAAAGAAGGCTTTATTGCCGTACAACACGCAATATCATCGAGCTATATAAGAATGGCTATGAAAATTCCCATTGAGCTTCCAGTGATCCGATTACAAAGGTTTCCCTACCCTCCGTATGTGCTTGATATTATCATTGAACCATTTAAGCAAACTGCCGGAATAATGTTGGTTTTGGCTTTCATGGTTCCGTCTATTCAATTTATTAAGGTAAAAAGGTGCTTGCTATTGAGTTTTGAACAAAAGAGCACTAACCTGAATTTACTCTAGCATATAACAGTGGAGAAGGATCGGCAGCTGAAAGAGGCCATGAAAATAATGGGTTTGTCAACAGCTCTTCACTGGATGGCATGGTTTGCAACAATGTTCGTGGTATTATTCATCGTGGTGGTAATCCTTTTAATACTTTTGCGTGTAAGAAATGAATAATCTAAAGATGAGTTCAGCATTTGACTTGATTTTTTTGTAGATTCCTTTGTTTGCAGGCTTCACTTTAGCAGTATTCAATAAATCATCTTGGACACTAATTTTCGCAATATTTCTCATCTATACGATGTCTTGCATTAATTTTTGCTTTATGCTCTCATCGTTTTTTACGCGAGCGACTATAGCAGGTCCTGTCAGTTCTTTGCTGTGGTTCATCACATATATTCCATTTGCATTCACCAGCTCTTATTCCGTTGATTTACCATTGGCTGCAAACTACGTTGTTGCGCTTTTCCTCAACAGTGCACTGCCCATGGCTTGCAGCATAGTTTTCAGTTGGGAAGGCCTCAACACTGGTGCACAATGGCACAATTTGTTCCAGAAAGCTCGTGCCAATGAGACCATCACCCTAGGAGAAATCATGATAATGATGGTGGTAGACGGTGTCCTTTACTTATTGATTACACTTTATATCGAGAAAATTATGCCTGGATCCTATGGTACTGCATACAAATGGTACTTTCCCATTACCAAATCGTTTTGGCTAGGCAAGAATAAAAATACTACTGAGGAGCTGCCACCAACTAGTCCCGGTGCAGACGATGATCGATTCGAAAATGAATTTGGCAATAAGAACAATGTTGGTATCAGGTTGATCAATTTACGGAAAAACTTCGGAACAAAAGTTGCTGTTGACGGTCTCAACATGAAAATGTTCGAAAACCAAATAACAATTCTTCTGGGTCACAATGGTGCTGGAAAGACCACTACCATCTCAATGATTACTGGATTAATTACCCCAACGGCAGGAACCGCAATTGTCAATGGTCACAATATGCTGACTGATTTTTCAGAAATACGCAAGAATCTGGGATTCTGTCCTCAGTATAATATTTTGTTTGACGAGTTGACCGTTGAGGAGCATATCATATTCTACGGCGGATTGAAGGGCATTCCAAAGGAAGAAATCTCATTTGAAGTTGATAAGTATCTTAAGCGTTTGGAACTTGATGATAAACGTCATGCATTATCCTGCACACTATCTGGAGGCATGAAAAGGAAGCTGTCAGTGGGTATTGCATTGTGCGGGGACTCTAAATTTGTGCTTTGTGACGAGCCGTCAGCAGGAATGGATCCGGCAGCCAGGAGAGCTCTTTGGCAACTTTTGCAGCGTGAGAAAAAAGGACGAACGATGCTACTGACAACTCATCTGATGGATGAAGCCGATGTTCTTGGTGATCGCGTAGCAATAATGTCGGAAGGAAAATTATCTTGCAGCGGAACTCCATTCTTCTTAAAAAAACGCTTCGGCTCTGGTTATAAATTGGTGAGTAGTTTATTACTGTGTAACTATTTAATACTATGCATAGGCTGATGTAAAAGATGCGTTCGTAAAATAGAAATGGTTTGCTTCATAAAAGTTTACCTAAGAGGTAAATAACTGATACTCTGATATTACAGCCTTGGTTTTGAGCCCAGGTATGTTTGAATTTCTCAATTATTCGGTTCTATTGATTCATGTTAAATTCGGCGAACGTTTACCTTCATTGAAATTCTCGTTAAGTCGTCCACATTCTCTAGTAATTTTGATATTTCTTAAGCGCATCGCAAATGCCTTTCTCATTTAAAAGGGTTTCCTTTTAGATGGATGTAAAATATGCTTGAGAAATATGGTATGAAACCTTAGCTGAAAGTATGAATACTAGCTTACTATGAAAAGTATCAAATAGGAAAATTTACCAAATTCCAATGATGAACGACCGTTTACGAAAGAAAAAACAGCCAAAAACACCTGGAATGTGGCTTTTTTCATGTTGATCTGATAAAAAGATTTGATGAAGAAAAATGCTCAGATCTTTCGAACTTAATACCTAAAATCCTGTCTGGATCTGCTTTTTCATAAATTTTTGCGTTTTGAAATTTCTTCATTCACACAAAAATTTTCTTAAAAATTTTATTCATCTTATAAGGTTTTCTGAATGCAAACTAAGGCACGGTCTGCGAGGGAAGTTCAATAAGTACTTATATTTGACGACAGAGGACGTTTATAAGGAAAGTTGTTTGGGGATTCACTCAACCTAAGTTCATTTAAAAACACGTTGGAAACAAGGAAATGCGAAAAATTAAGTCTATATAATATGGCGGTTTGTTTGCGAGAAAGTGCGTACAGGCGAAGTGATTACAGTGATACAGAATCTGTCAAAAATTTATATCCTGTTGATCCATACTTCGTATCATATTCAATGGTTTGGGTAGGAAATGTCGCCACAGTTGTTATTATCATCGTGTGCTGCCATCAATAAAACGGTGATACAATAAATTTAAGACTGATTGATAGGTTACTTTGGATTTGACCATTCGAGTAAGACGTGTTTCGTGATTTTCGCTAAGATGGAGAAAGATCAGTGTCGATCGGTAATTCGCTTTCTGTTATTGGATAGAAAAAATACGAGGAGATAAAAGCAAAGAAAAGTTGGATGATGTTTATGAGAATACTTCGTCATCTATGAATACAGTTAGATATTGATTAAACGAATTTAAACGTGGGCGTTGATGAGGAGCGACGAAGACGTCCGGCAGACACGGTTCCTGAGGAAATCATTCAAAAAGTCTACGACATGATACTCGCTGATCGGCGAAGGAAAGTGCGCACGTTTTCACCGTTGATCAAACCTGGATTTATCATTACACACCAGACACTAAACAACAATCAAAAAATAGTTTTCTCCCGGTGAATCTGCTCCAAAGAAGGCGCAGATGGTCCCATCGGCCGGAAAGGTCATGGCAACGATTTTTGGGATGTAAACAGCGTCATCCTCATGGATTTTTTTAAGAAAAAGGAACAACGACCATTAGATAATGCTACAGTACTACAGTTCCATTCGTGCGTGTTAAAGCGGTTTCAAGATTGTACTATGCCCTCCCGCATAAGAGTTCAAACTTTGCTATAATTGTTATCAATGGGAGTTTCTTGCTCGAGACGAATGTTGCGGTCATCAGGCGACCGAGGTCTGATCATCGAGCTGAAACCTTGTTCGAGGATGCCCGAAAAATTTTGAATCATTTTGAGACTTCATTTAAAATCAATCAAGATAACGTGGCTCAATGATTTTTGACAAAGATGATCAAATCGGCTAGGGTTGAAATGATTCTTGAAACTTGACATTTTGTCAGTATCACTAGCTCGGGTTTTCCTGATCCAGATATACTACTATCTTTAACCTAGTGGGTTTCATTCGGTAGCATCACACCTAGTTCTAGTTGCGCTTGAGTAACGGTTCTTTCGCTGACAAAAACTGATCATTCCAATGCTGTCAGAATTTTTCCTTGTACATCTAAAACATTAAAAGCTTGACACATGTGGCTGAGAATAGAAACCCTGTACAACACCAGGTGTCACTAGTGTCACATATCGTCCCTTTAGTGTGGAGTAGGCGGATTTTTGTCCCTAAGATAGTCTTCAGGCGCACGTGCTGAGTATTTTGGCACGGAGTCAAAAATATTTGGCTTTCTGGCCGTAATTAAAGTGATCAATATTGACTCATCGAGTACTACGAGCAATATGATACATTTAAGTGGAGACTGTGTCATTCTGCTCACTTAATCACTCTAATTTCTTCCATGGTAGAATCAATTGTGGGTCCTTCGGTGGTAGAATCAATTGTGGGTCCCTGAAAACCAGAGGTTAGAGATCTTCACCGGCTTAGATCAACTTGTTGGGTCTCGCTATGATAAACTGTAATGAACAAAGTTCAAGCATGCATATGAGTGAATTAACCGAACGTAGCCTTTTTCTGATCAACACTAGCCTCGCCTCTTTCCAGCATGGTCGGAATAAACCCTATTGCAGACAGGAGTTCAATGTGGTATAGAAAATATGGGCAAATATAGTTGACTAATTGAAGCTTGTCACATGTGATCTGCCCCTCATTGTGATCAATTCGCTTCCTCTGAAGAATAAATGTAGAACGGATTCTTCTAGGTAACGCATCAAAATAGACTGGTTATCTTTTTTTGTCCTCGGGGAATGACATCTCCGTCACTTCCTTTGATTTGTCCGCAGTCGCGTTTCGACGCGTTTCAATGTTTCTAGCATGCATAAGTTATATGTGTGTTGCGTTAAGAAAAATAGAAAACGTAGAAATACAAATGAACTTCCACTTATCTTGATTGAATACCATTAGATTGAAAGTTTTTAGGAAGTGTTAACACTGTATGTACATAACGTTTTGACAAGTGTGCGTGTGGATAGTATGTATATGATTAATTTGTGTTGACTCGATAAGATGGAGATATTGATTGGGTGCAAGTGTTGGACCCAATGCTTGACACGTTGGTTGGTATTGTCGAAAACACTTTTGCCATGTTGACGAGTAAATTGACTTCAATTGGTACTTTTGATTTTGTAAATATAACAGACAGGGTAACATATGTGATCTGGCATATAGTCGCGGCTCTCGACGATGTATAGATTTTGACTCCACTATAGCCTCTTCTATACCACAGTCATTTTTATAGTGCCTGAATGGTCTCCAAAAAACTCCACAGTACTGTTTGCTGGACATTGGATAGGTTTCATTGGTGGGTGGCAATTTATTTTTATTTATGACATTGTTGATGATTTTTGAGCGACATTCTTTACCATCTAGTTCCTGGTATTTATCCGTTATAGCTAATTTTCTCCGAGCTGTTTACTTGGGCGTGTTTTAGTTCTTTGGCCGTCTGGGTTTTAATTTCACTGACAATACCATTTTTAAAGGTTAGAATTTCTGTGTAACAAACAGTGAAACCAACTCCTTGACAAGCCAAAATTTTTATATATATGACAAATCACGGTAGATGATTTAGCTTGGTCTTATTGTTTTCTCCAAGGGTCCATTTGTTGCACTTTTGATTGTTTATAACGGTAACTGTATCGACTGGCGCCATATTGATAGATGGCGGGTTAAGCGTTCTCTATTCGGTAATTTTGTTGTTTATTTCACTAATTGGTTGCGATGTTTTTTTTCGACGTCCATCGCGATTGTGACTATATTCCTGAATAAAAAAAACAATATTCGCTTATTTTTCGGTAGAATATAATTAGCGAAAAAGTTATTCAATTGAATTTTTTCGCTTCAATGGTTCGCATGGATGATTACTACTACTTATTGCCCCATGTGGGTAGAAAGTATTGTAGTACTATGTACTTCATGATTATTGATTTTTATGCATGTCTATATCAGTGACTCGCAACAGTTTTTTTTTTAACATTTAACATCATCTCATTATAGTGAAATACAACAAATCTGTAGAACCTTAACCTTAATTATAAAAAATAACCTTAATTTTTACTCGTTTCAGATTTGCAGTAAACAACCGACATGTGACAGTAAAACTGTAACAAATTTAATTAAAGAATTCATACCGCATGCCAGCGTGAGGCGCGAAGTAGGAACAGAATTAACGTACGAGCTCCCCGAAGCATATTCCAAAGTTTTTGCCCCTATGCTAAAGAGTTTGGAGGGTGCACAATACCTTTTAGGTCTAAATGGATATGGTATCTCGATGGCAAGTTTAGAAGACGTGTTTCTTAAAACTGGAACTGAAATTGAGCAGAATGGAACAAAATTAAATGGTGTACAAAACGGCAGCTCCACAGCAATTCCTATCGGTAATATCAGGATAAGACGGCATTGAAATGGGACTGACTTTCTAGTGATTTTATCCTTTCTTAGATTCGTTCAACATAAATGCTGTGGGTTTAGTGACTGGAGCAAAGCGTGTTCTTTATCAATGGAATGGAATGTTCTTCAAAAAATCAATTAGCTACGCCAGAAGTTGGTATTTGCTTGTTATTCAGCTGGTGGTTCCAATAGTTTTTATCATTTTGGGATACCTGATATCTGACACATCGCATTTGTCGAGTTCTTTGCCACCATTAGAATATACGCTGAACGATTATGATAGAACTTTGACCTTTTTATACGACAATACAGAAAACAATGATGTAGCGCAACGTTATAAGGATATGTTCGATAGATTTCCAGCGAAAAATGACCTTCGCGTGGTAGATGAAACCATGGAAAGTGTCCTGGTTTCTCTTGGCAAGTGGAATTTAGATACATTCAACAAGCATTACATGGTGGCGGTGACTTTTGACGAAGGTGGTATAATTGGGTGGTTCAACAATCAAGTCCTGCATACCGCTCCGTTATCACTAAACCTGATCTATAATGCAATTGTTGCGTGAGTATTAACTTTTTTGATATTAGTGTGATTTTAGTCATTTTAGTGTGATTGCTTTTGCTTTGCAGTTCTCTCCTTGGTTTTGAATATCAAATTACTGTGATCAACGATCCTTTACCCTTAACGGTCAACTATCAACTAGACAAACTCAAGGGTACTGGTGCCTTGGGATTCCAGCTTAGTTTGAATGCAACGTTTGCAATGGCCTACGTCAGCTCGATTTTCATAATGTTTCTGATCACAGAAAGAGTTTCCAGATCGAAATTGTTGCAATTGATCAGTGGCGTACGTCTAGGAGTATTTTGGACAGTCCATTTCATATGTGACTTTCTGGTGTTCATATTTATAGCTTGTCTTGTCACATTAGTGATGTACGCGCTGCAGCTAGATGGATTCAAAACTGGACTAGAACTAGGTAATACCAATGCAAGTAGCTTGGAAATCGCCTGTGAAAAATTCCGTTTGCGTTTTCAGGACAACTTTTCTTGGTGTTTGCTGTGTATGGTTTTGCAGCGCTGCCGATATCATATTTGTCTTCATTTTACTTCGATGAGCCAGCAACAGGCTTAGCTAGATTGTCGCTAGTCCATGTGTTAACTGGTAGGTATTATTTCCAAAAGAAATTTATTTTGGAGATCTCTGGGTTTCAGATAAGCCTAAAAGGCTCCTGAAGGCTGAACGACCGAACACAAAAAAGGAGTATATTTTAAAATTTATTTTAACACGGATATTTTGCTGTTACAGGCGATGCTCTATTCATACTGGTGTTCATATTAAGTGTGATAAACACCGATGATACTCTACAGAAAGTTGCTATTATATTCCCGAATTTCGCTTTGGCCCAGGCAATTTCTGATCAGGCTATGTTGAAAACCACACATACTGTATGCTCCTCTATTGCCGAACAAATGCATAAACATTTAGAAGATATGTGTACTATGTCAATCGAGTGTTGCAGTAAGGAAACTTGTCAATATCTACATGCGAAAAGAAATTAAAGTCTTTGTCTTATCAGATTTGGATCCTTTTGGTTGGAATAGGCCTGGAATTGGAAAAGTACTTGCCTGTATGGCTGGTGTTGGATGCGGCTTATTTTTGATTTTGATTCTGCACGAACTACGATCCAATCGACGCTCATCCTATTGCTGTAGAAGAAGGTAAGGAAAAGAAATAGCATTCGCGAACACAAATTTTAGTGTGAATTTAGTTCCTGTAAAGGACAAATTGGTTTAATATTGAAGATTATTGAATTTTCTATTGGAAATCCTGACTAAATTAATATTACAGTAATTGAATAACTCGCAATGAATGTCACGAAAATATAGCGAAAGTTAAATGAATTCACTCAAGAACTATAAAAATCCATCTGCGGAGAAAAACCTGTGAGTTGTCTGAGCGGGGACGATTTTAATTTCACCTCCATAAGCAAGCATACAGATGTTGAGGCACAAGCTTACAAATCTCATCCCAATATTGTCCTAGCATCTCCTTTAATATCTGCGAAAATGGAAATTTTTTTAAAAGAAAGAATTAAAAAGTTAGTTGTAACCCCTGTGCGAAATAAATTGTGTTCCAGTTTCTTCTGCCAGAGCTAGGGACTCTCTATAAAACTTAGCATTTATTATTGAGGATACGTTTTAAAGTAACAGACAAATATTTGGGAGTAGATATGCTCCCTCCTTCAGGATAATGTTTACTGATTACACTGGTCTGCAAAAAAAATTATTTTTTGTCTTCTTTACATAACTATGAATTATTATTATTGATTCAATAGTACTAAATAGAAATATGGCATCGAAAATTTTCTATCACGTATATTTTTTTACAATGGAATTTTTAAATAAAATTTCTTTTATAGCATTATATTTTAATCATATATTTATTTACTATCATAATTTTGGATACAGATCATGAAAAACATTAAAGCGTATATTACAATATGGGTTTTACTTATTAATAGTATTTTACTTTGTGGTTTTCTTTCTTTTCATATTTTCAAGTAGAGTTTCGCGCCGAATAAACCAGCAAAAATTTGCAAGCATTCCTTCTGACCATTTTCCGTTGTAGCGCCTCTCTATGTGCATAATATCTTGATGAAACCTCTCACCATGTTCATCTGATACTGCTCCAAGGTTAGGTGGGAAGAAATCCAAGTGAGAGTCCAAAAAATGAATTTTTAAAGACATGTTACACCCTAGGTCTTTATACCAAGAAATAAGTTCTGTGACAGTATCCTGGTAGTTTTCACTTTTCGGGTTTCCTAGAAAATTATGGCACACTTCGACGAAAGCAGTCCATGCCCTTTTTTCGGGTTCGTTCAGTTTTATTGTAAAATTTGGGTCCTTCATAAGCTCGTGTATTTGGGGACCCACGAAAATTCCTTCTTTTAATTTTGCATCGCTGATTCGGGGGAATTTTGTCTTTAGATACTGAAAGCCTTCACCATCCTTATTCATGGCTTTAGCAAAATTCTTTATAAGACCCAGCTTTATATGGAGTGGAGGAAGAAAAATTTTTTCACTTGGAACTAAAAGTTCTTCATTAACGTTCTTGAAACCAGGCATCATATTCGTTCTTCGTGGCCAGCTTTTTACTACGTAGTGTTTATCTCTCGCCCGACTATCGCACTCACACAAAAAACAACAATATTTTGTATGTCCTCCTTGTAGGCCAGTTAACATTGCTACAACTTTAAGATCAGCGCAAATGTTCCACATATTTAGGTTCATCAGGAAAACCTAGTTCTTGTAGAAGACCGTTAGCATTATTACAAAATACCAAATCATTCTCTTTGGTGAAGTAGCTAACAAATTCTTCGTGTCTGTTTCGAAAATATGAGACCCTTGTATTTTCCTCTAACAAATTCCATTGTTTAAGTCGTGATCCGAGAAGTTGAGCATTTGATTTTGAGAGTCCTAAATCTCGAACAAGATCATTCAAATCTGACTGAGTTAGTAGATGAGGTTTTTCTAGATTTATTGATGACGCTGAAGAAATAGATATGGTACTTGATTGAGTAAGTTGAGGAGAAAAGTTTGCATCAATCGGAGTTTCATCGCTGTTATTACGCATTGGAGGCAAAACATCTTTGCTTCGAGGAACTGGTTTTTGTGCAGATAGTATTTCTGGATATTGAATCATATTTTTATTTTTTTTCCTATATCCCTTTGTTTTGGTCATACAAAAATAACAATCATTTTCATGGTTTTGTGGTTCACTCCAAATCATAGGCGTTGCGAAGGGCATGGTCTTATGACTTCCTCTAAGCCAACCGCGTAAGGTTCTTGAGAAACTGCTGCAGCAAATTTTCGGGAGCCAACTTTTATCCCTGTCATCAACCGGAAACCCAAAATAACGCTGCTAGGCACTTTTAACGAGACTAGACAAACCATTTCTCTGAGATTTTATAGTAAATTCACCACCAATGTAGCAAAACACATCTGGAGAATTTTTGCAATTCCTTGGCATTATGTACCTGCAATATAATAAAAATTGCTATAAAATTAAAGCAATATTCCTATCGTGTGACTTTATTTTGCACTGTAACTGAGATTATTATGTAATTTTCACCACACGTATCAATATTGTTCGAAACTTACCAAAATATTCCGTGTAAATCCAAAACAATCACTATACAACTTTTTAACGTACTGAGCGCCACGAAGTCACACCGACAACTGCGCAGGCGCATGTGTTCGTATAAAAATGACTCAGTCGGTATCGTTCTCTCTCTTTCTATCAGTACGAGTCGTTTTTTTGTGCATAACCACTATCTCAACTAAATGAAGTTGCGCTAACGCACGAACAACAGTAAAAAATATAGAATTTTAAGCTATAAAAAAAATTTTTTTAAAGAATATATACGTGATAGCAAAAAAATAAAAACAGATCTAGATTTAGGATATTGAATACTTCATACTGATCATATTTTTGTTTAAAGGAGTTTTTCGTTGCAGACCAGTGTTATTGCAATTAGTTGCACGTCGTTCGTGCAACACAATCAGCGAAACTAATACCACACTCGTCGAAAATGCAGTCGGAAGAGCTTTACAAGCACATTACAAGCCGGACTTTGCTTTCCCTTATGCCGTTTATACTTCTCTCCAGATTCGGGACGGTAGTAGTAGTTGTACTTTTGGTGTCAATTGAGGATCGGACATACATGCAAGACACTTGTTCGTGAGAAAATGCATAATATTCATTACATTACATTACCTGCAGAAACATGCTCCGTGAAAGTGCAGGTGGCTTATGATAGTCCATTGACCATTTTTCTGACTCATTTCGTCCTTTTCTGTAATTTATGATACTCTTACCAGATTTTTGCAATCGATTTTTTTCACTGCACACATGTTTTGGTCGGTAACGCTCGGCAGAGGAAGGCAATTTCCTTACCCATTTCGCAGGTATTGTCACGGTTTCTTGATATTTTTATGCCCTCTTTGAACTCTTGATGACAACAAAACCAATTCATTCTTGTAGTCTGCACTCCATCTCTGACAACTGTCCGTTGCTTGAACTCCTACATCAGGACGGACAAATGTACCTCAATGTAATGCGCAGTGTAAACGTAAAGTAAATGTTGTTGCGACATCTAGAAAACCAAATTTGTGATTAGAAGTTCGAACTGCCTTCGCTTCGAATGATCCTGTCCAAGCAGCCTAGAGGTACGATCTCCGTTCTAGCAACAGTAGACTCTCAGAAGCTATTCTGATGTATTCTGTATACGTATGATTCGAGGTTCTAGAACATTATTATTTCTAGCAAAGGGTAGAACAGGCTTTTATGTCAAATTCAAACTGCACGGTGGGTCACTCGCGGAACAAATTGATTATTTAACTTCTAACATTGAATGTCGATTGATTTCACCAAACTGGATCGTTTTCATTTCGCGAAAAGATAACCAGACCGATTCATGGGCCACCCTCTTGTGAGACAGCAGTAGTTTTGAAGAACAAAAGGAAACAAAGTCAGAAAAAGTACTTCTTGTATTAGGGTGACCGAAAATTAATTATTTCTGTAAAAAACATTTATTTATTAAAAAAGTCTTAAGTACTGATAAAAAGTAATTTTCATCACTTTCGAGTACTTTTCATCTTCTAACACTTTTTGCACTTTTTTAAGGCAATTTTTCAATTCATTTTTTTGAAAACAGTCCTTCGATTTTTTCATTGAAAATCTTTTCCAAACGGGCATTCATTTCTCCAGGATTGTTAAATTGATAACCTGTTCATGTATGTACTACATACCATTTCTGAAAAGGTGGTTATCCGAAAACGCGTGATTTGGTGAATAGTGTGGGTGAATAAAAGTTCCAATCCAAGCTCCCCTTTTTTCCTGTCTTATTTTTGCAGGGTGAGACCTCGCGTTATCGTGTTGAAGGATGCTTTTTATTGACCAAAACAGATGGTTTGTTTAATTAGTGCATGTCTCACTCCATCGAGTTGCTCACAATACACTATCACTGTAATGTTCTGACCAGGTTGAAGCAACTTATAGTGTATGATTCCAGAAAAATCCCACTTCACACAAACAAGGACATTCTTTCTTGTTGAGGTGCCGAAACAAGTGCTTCTCTCGGCAAAAACTATTGTATTTTGATACAGGTTTATTGTATAACATCCATTTCTAATCTCCTGTCAATATTTGCCACGAACACGGTCCGGCTTTACACCGAGATTAAATAGACGCGCAGATAGTACGCCGTTTATTGAGTGCCCTCTTCGCCAATTCATAAGGAGCTCAAATCCCTTGCCAGAACAACTTTCTTATGCGATGAATATTATTTTGAGCTGTGGACCATGGACGAGGATCCAAATCCACCATCGCCTATAACATCTCATTTTGGTGGTCATCCTTTTCGTGCGACATATTTAAGATTCTTATTTCCATTTTTCACCATCTATGGTACTTTTTTATTTTCAAACATGCCCATAGGTATCAATTATTTTTTTTTGATTCGTTTGCCCTATTACTTGAGCGAATAAAAACAGCATACAACGACGTTCATGTGTTTCTTATATTGTTGGCCTTCATATCTTTCTAGTTTGGTAGAAACAAAAATTGTTATACGAAAAATAAAATCGACAACCAAGCTTGAAAATTATAACAAAATGACCGTGTTTGCGAATCGCCGACTCGGCATAAACTAACTGTGAATGAGCTAATGAAAGAAATTTTGAATAGTTTTCGCTCCTCTTAGTATTTAAAACCTGAAATTTACCAAAAAGTATCAGTCAGTATGAGACTTCAGTAATGTATAGAAGCCGTTTAAAACAAAAAACTCCAGTAAGACCAACTATACCGTTCAGCATACAGTTCGGGCGCCGTCCGGAGATGAAATTCTAGATTGAGTATTTTCGTCTCGCAACGAGATTTTTTGACGTTTGTCTAATGCTTAATGGCGCTTATATGAAATTTGAACTTCAAACGCTTTAATTACTTTTTGAGTACTAGGGTTATATTGAATGTTCAATAGGTTAAATTTCGTGCATTCTTGTTGACGTTATTATTTGTCAAACGAATGAAAATTTTTACAACAAATGCAAACAAATTTCATTCATAAACGTCACCAATTTGACATTTGTGATATGAATATTATTCTTCCTCGCATCGCGTGCATTGTAAATTGAATGCGTTGCGCGACGACGAGCGAGAACCGCATCGCGCTCACACATCGCCGTCACGCAGTTTTGTATCTGGAACTTTACTTTTTCCATAGATGGCTGTTGGGATCAATATCTCGTAAAGTATCCACCAAACACTTTCAGATTTATTTTTTTTTTTTTTTAAATTCACACTGGAAGGATACCAGCTTAAGATTGGCCCGGGCTGCTATGGCACTGGCCAGCGTTGTCGATCCTGTGTATTATATCATTATTACTTCTTCATAGTTAGTCTGTGGCTTAGTTATAGATTGATTGTGTGGGTATGAGTGATATGTCGTTGGGTGTTATATGTTAGGGTTCGCTTCTGCTAAGAACGGTCCAAAGCTGTCAAGTAAGTTACTGTCGTTTTTGAAAATTAGGTCTTTAATATTATTGTAATTAAGAAAAAGATTGTGATTTGCCCTGATCCTTTCGTATTTAGTGCAGTGAAACAATTGGTGATCTATTGTTTTGTTGCATTGTATGCATAGATCGGTAGTGCTTTTTTTAATTTGAAAAAGACGAAGTTTATTGTAGGCTCTGTTTGTAAGGATTCTGTTGATGGTTTTGATATGTTTGGGGGTGATGTTGCTTTTATGAAACCATGGTTTTCCTTTGTTGTTGAGATGGTGTGCCTCTTTCCATATGCAGGGTGCGTAATTGGTGGTTTGAGCCCTAATTCTGCCCTTCCATTCATCGTCAATTTCTTCTTTTATTAAGTTTATTATTTCGTCCAGTTCATATTGTGTGTCCATGATACTGTGGCTTAAAACACCTATTTTGGCTTGTTTTTCGGCTGTTTCTAACGGCATGATGCCCACGTGTCCCGGGATCCAGATGAAATTGAAGATCTTCTCTGGGTAATTTTCAATGAATTTCCATATATCTTGTGTGGTCTTTCTGTATTCTTGATTTTCCTTTAGACTTTTGATAGCATTATTGGAATCAGTGAAGACAAAAATCTTATGGTGGTTCTGTATGTTGTTCCTATTTAGGGCCGACAGGATGGCGTGTAGTTCTGCTGCTGTTGTTGTTACGCTATTGCGGAGGCTAGAATTGTAGGTGGTGTTGTTGGTAAGGTTCAGGAATCCTATCCTTGTGCCAAAGAGATTTTTGGCTGCATCGGTCACCAGTATCAGGGCATTTTGTTTTATAAGGTTATCTGTATACTTCTTGAAGGTAAGGTTGGGTTTTGTTTGGTTGTGGGTATGGAGGAAAGAGGACGTTGTTGAGAAAGGTGTGGTGAACAGGTTAGCTGGTCTTTTAGTACGGTGAGTTGAGTTGAGCTTTCTCAGGTGGTGATTAAATTTGTGGAGGATGTAATTGTAGCTGCTTTTGTGGACTGGATCCTGTTCAGTCCATGTTGGTCTGAAAGTGTTGTTGACAATTTGTTTACCTAATTCTTTCGCCGTTAGTAGAGCTGCTCTATCTATAGATTGATGTTCGGATGCCATGTTAAAAGCATAGAGGTTGGGTGTGCTAGGGGGTAAACCTAGGCATTGCTTGAGAATCTTAGCTTTGAGCCTGTCCATGGTATTCAATAAGTATGCTGGTGCATGTGCCATTGTAGTTAGTCCGTATTCTATTTTGGGCCTGACTAATGATTTGAAAAGATTCAGAGCCAACGTGGGGCTAAAGGGATTGGTGGGTCTGTTCAGATATTTTATGATGTTGCCTATGTTGTTAAAGGTTTGGATGTGTTCTTCCTGTGTTCTAAATGTTAGATTTTTATTTAGATTGATGCCTAGATATTTTATGCTATTGCTCCATTTGATTTGGGTGTTATTGTGTTTGAGAATTATATCTGTGTTCCTACTATAGTGGAAATTAATGGCTTATATTTTGTCCGGGTTGAAGGGTAGCTTGAGGTTGTCACTCATTGTGGAGAAGAGATTTAGTTTAAGTTGAAGTAGGTTAATCGTGTGCTTTAAATTAGTTCCCTTAGTTAGAATGAGGAAGTCATCAGCATATTGTAGAAGAGTTGTGTTGCTGTCAGAGATATTGTGCAGTTTGGAAGTGTATATATTGAAAAGAAGAGGGCTCAAGACGTCACCTTGTGGCAGACCATTGGAGATTGTCGTGTGTTGTTGGTTGAGGTGGAGTATTCTTTCTTTATATAGATTTATGATCCATGAGGTGTAGGTTTTTGGGATGTTGAGGTCTGAAAGAAGTTTGTTCAGGATCTGTAGGTCGACTTTCTCATATGCATTTGAAAAATCTATAATACAGGCAGTTTTGAAGGGGAAAGTGGATTTGTTTTCAAGTTTTTGTAAAAGGGTGTTAAAGCATGTTGTCGAGGATTTGTTTTTTGTGTAAGCAAAAGTAAGAGTTGGTAGTGGATTTGTGTTTATTAGGTGTGTTTCGATTCTTTGTTTTATAAGTTTATTTATGATTTTAATGGGAACACTGAGGAGGGATATGGGTCTATAGTTGTTGAGGTCTTCTAGATTTCTATTGGGTTTGGGAACGGGAACGATTCTGATGAGCCTTCCAGATGTGGGTATGTCACATCTATTGACTGCATCATTAATAGCCTGTAAAAGATTATTCGGGTGATGTGTGAGTAAGGCTTTAATTAGATTGTAATTAATGTTATCAAGACCAGGGGTTGTGGATTTACGTTTCTCATTTATAACATTATTGAGTTCTTCCTGTTCGAAGTCTGGTGGGTGTTCCAGTGGATTGTGTGGCATCATGTTTAAGGTGTTATCAGGGTGTTGCTTGGATTTAATCATGTTGAGGTAGGTTTGGGTCTGGTCCTCATCAAGGTTGTATCGTGAGGGGGGTTCTTTATTATTCCTGATACTGTTGATAAATCTCCAGAAGTTATTTATGTTTCCGCTGCCTCTGATTTGTTCTAGTTTGTCTGTCCAGCTTCTCTGCTTGGCCTCTTTGGATCTTTGCCTTCAGTTTGTTTTTGCCTCGTGGAGAATTGCCCAGTTGGCATTTGATTTGAGTCTGTTGTAATTAAGCAGTGCCTTATTTTTTATTTTCCAGAGTCTTGCTAAATCCTTGGACCAGCAGTGTTTGGGGGTGTGCTTGTATCTTATCGTGTTTGAGTTTAGGTCTATTAGGTGGCTTAGTTGATCGTATATACTATTGAGGTTTGGTGAAAAAGGGGTTTTGTTTATTTCTTGAGCGATGTTCCTATATTTGATTTGGTTGGTGTTTGAAATGGGCGTACTGGGCAAGCAGATTTTAATTGTTATATGATTACTGTTGCTGATGTGTTCGTTCTCTTCCATCCAGAGGATACTATTCCTATTCATGTTACTAAGAGTTATATCCGGCGTTGACTGTAAAATTTTGCCGTTTTTGTTTGTTGTTTTATAAGTGTATATGCCAGTGTTCAATGTTTTGAGGTTGCGCTCCGTCATCCAACCTTTTAGAATTCTGCCTTTGGCATTGTTAAGATGATCTCCCCATGCCTTGTTTCTTGCGTTTAGATCTCCTCCGATGAGTATGTCTTTGGTGTAGTCTAAGATGTTGGAAAGTTTGTCTAATTCTTTGAAAAATTGGGTATTGATGGCGAGGGGAGCATATAGGGATGCTAAAATTATGTTGTGTTTAAGGTTTAGGGTCTGGATTACTACATTTTCTATACGACTGTTCGTGTGGATCTGTCTAAACTTAATGTCCTTTCTGATTAATATTGCAACTCCTCCTCCTATGTTGTTGTCTCTGGTTTTGAAGATTATATTGTAGTTGGTAAACTTCATGTTAATATTGAAATTACTGAGTATTTCTTGTAGGAGTGCGAAGGCTATGTTATTCTTGTATAAGTAGTATTCTAGATTGTCCTTGTGCTTGTTGCTACTTTGGATGTTTAGTTGTAAAATGTTCATGTGTTAGATGATAATGTTGTTGTTACTCTTTCTTGTGTTACTGTTCTCATTACCAGAGTTGGCGAGGTATTTCTGTAGTGTTTTTGCCCATGCTTGAACACTAGTTATGAGTAAGTCCTCGTTTTCCTTGTTGTCTCCGGTATTTCTGTTGATTTAATCTACCATCTTACCCAGGAGTTTTTCTAATTCAGTGGTTTTGTGTGGGTTACATGTAATGGGTTTGTTTGGTATGGTGAGAGTTTTAGTAGAGGGGAACTATTTTTAACGATGTTTCTTGATGTGTTGGGTTTATTGTTTATGCCAGCGATTTGAGCAAAGGAGCTTTTGAATAGTACCTTTTGCGTGTCCTGTTGGGGGTTTCTGGTATTGTGTCTTTCCGCGTTCGTTAGAATGGGGAAGTTGGCTTCGTTAAGGTCCACTACATCTAAACCCGCAAATTTGTTTCTGTTGATAATAACTCTTGCTTCTCTGTTTGTGATGTTCAGGATAGAGCTAACATCTACCTCTTGTTTATATGCTACCCATTTGGGGCATCTTCGATGTGTTGCCTCGTGCTCCTTGCTCTTACATAATACACACATGATTTTTGTGCATTTGTTGTCGCAGTCGTCCGCACCACATTTAAGGCAGGTTTTCTTCTTGTTTTTGCAAAACTGCGCCGAGTGACCTAGGAGGCCGCAGTTTGTGCATTGTCTTGGTCTAAATTTAAAATTATTATGTATTCGAATTTCAGAGAGTCCAGGAGGTCAGTTCCTGCGAAGGTTATCTTGAGTGTTGTGGTTGGGATGAATTTGTAAGGGTCGTTTCTATCTCTGGTATTCAACCTTTGTGCTTGTAGTATCTTTATGTTTTCTAAGAGAATTCCCATTCTGTTACAAGGCTTAGCTGAGTTGACGATCTCTTCTGCGTTAATTTCGTGCGGGATGTCTCTGATGACTCCATATCTATAAACAAAATTGCCGGGGATAAAGGCCCTGAGGTTGAATTCTTTCAACTTGGTGCTGTCGACTGCATTGTCTGCTTCTGTAGCAGTTTCAAAGATTACCCTGAGTCTATTGAACCCAGCTTGCTTAACATCTTTGATGCCTTTGATGTTTAAGCTTTTATTATAGACGAACATCTTCATTGGGGTTAGTCTAACCCTGTCACCATTTATATCCACACTATCGATAAGAATTGCAAAGGATTTACCTTTCGCATCGGGTTGATATTTATTGACTTTCATGTTGACTAGCGGGGCTTGAGATGGTGTGGCACGTGGTATGTCTTCGGAGGGGTTTGAGTACAAGGATGTGTTATTTGGTACAAAGCTTTTCAGCTCTCCCTTGCTTTTGGTATTTCCGTTGTTTTCAACTAATCTTCTTTTTTTGAGAGTTTTGGTGTTTGGGTCCCCTGGGTCTGGGGGTCTATCCTCAGAGTTTTCTTCCATGTCAAGATTCACAGAATGAAAACTTGAGGTGCTAGATGTATGCTAAGTTATGTTCACCAATTTTTCACTTCACTTAAGAAAGTAAAAGGGGTACTCACTGTTCTTTTCCTTTGTAAAAGTATTCCTGTGTGTCAGCCAAAGTCCAAAGATCGTAATTACGCCAGGAACCAAGGTATGGCGTTCGTAGGATTCTGAGAAAAACAAGAGATGCTCGGGGAAAACCCTTCACTTCACTGATCTGGATACGTCCTTCCACTATCACGTTCCACATAGGAATGTGACTTTCAGATTTATGCTTGTAGTCAAGGTGACATATCGTACTTGGAAACATGCTTTTTTGCATTTAGGTGACATGTTTTGTGCATTTAGGTGAGGAAATGGAGAATGCAGATTTGGTTGTTTAATAGTGTTTATGGTTTAAATGTGGTTTTAATTACGAGAAACTTTATTTTCGCCGATTGTAGTCAGGTGTTTTTTATGTTAATAATGCAGCTTTCTTGGACAGGCCCGTTGTTAAAAAGTCGATAAAAGTATATTGGTAACCGAAGCTGGCCGGTAGCATTCATTCATTCATTCAGATAAAACTTCGGGGGAAGTTTTAATGTGGGGAAGTTTTAATGAATTCAACATATAGTCCGGAACCGATACAAAGAAACTACTATGTTTTTCTTGCATTGCAAAACTGTCTTAGTAATAGAAAATTGGCATCAACTGAAGATTGTGAAAATCATGCATTGATTTTCACTGAGATTGTGAAATTCAATGCACGCTGTCATTGCTTTCTTCTGTTGTTTATTAGCCGATGAGCGAAGAAAGTGCCGCTGGACGTTTATACCTTCATGCTCATTACTTGCTTGTTTCTTGCACATATCGGTGGCTCCCAACATTTGTCGTTGCGCGTAACAGTCCGTTATGCTTCAATCGGAAATTCATGATACATACAACATTAACTAAAGGCGGAATTGTTCAGTCTCTTGAAATAATATAGGGATTTATTGAAAAACATTCACCGCCAACTATGTTATGGTCGTTTTTGAGGACAATATTTCAAACTTCTATATTTTAAAAATGCTTTCGTGGACCTCAAATAACATGATCGATTAATACATACCACAGAAATCGATGAAAACTACTCGTTCCTTCTAAGGATTCACATACCAGTGTTAAAGTCAGATTTCATTTAATGTTCAAATTTGTATTATAAGGTGTAGAGTTTAGATCCTGTTAGTGAAATCAATTTATGTGCTATATTCTTTCTCATTTTGCAGTCCACCGCTTCCAGATGACTCAAAAGGAGTCTATGACGATGATGTACGAAGTGAAAAATGTAGAATAGCTAGCTTTCCAGTATCTGAAATAAAGCAAAAGCGATTTGTGGCTAGAGATTTGACAAAATATTATGACAATTTCCTGGCCGTTAATAGACTTTCCGTTGCTGTTGATCGGTAATATATTAGGTTGAAACTATCTGCGAACTAACTAACTAAACTCATGATTCTAGGGGTGAATGCTTCGGCTTGTTAGGAGTGAATGGAGCCGGGAAAACGTCTGCGTTCAAAATGATGGTTGGTGATGAAACCATTACGCACGGTAACGTTTGGATCAATGGGACAGATGTGCAGAAACATACTGCAGATATTTATGAATTCATCGGCTATTGTCCTCAATATGACGCGCTTCTGTCAAACTTCACCGGAATGGAAATGCTTCGGTTGTTTTCTACGCTACGAGGAATACCTTTGCGACTTATTGATCCATTTTGCCGACAACTAGCTGCTGATTTGGCATTCGAGCGACATCTTTTCAAAAAAGTCAGCGATTACAGTGGAGGTAACCGAAGAAAGCTGAGTACAGCAATAGCTCTTCTCGGAAACCCACACGTGATATATTTAGATGAACCAACAGCTGGCATAGACCCTGCTTCCAGACGAAAACTTTGGGATATGGTGTGTCATTTCCGGGACATTGGTAAAGCAATCATATTGACGTCTCACAGCATGGAAGAGTCCGAGGCGTTATGCACGAGGATAGGCATTATGGTGAATGGAGAGTTTAAGTGCATAGGTTCCTCACAACATCTCAAGAATAAATACTCGCCGGGAAGAAGTTTGACGATAAAGTTAGCCACACGTTTGAATAATAACAACAGTTCTCCGATAAATGTGAGGTATGTATTAGTTTATTCGTATTCCCTTTCGCCCTTCAGCACGTTAACTCTTACCTTTTGTATTCTAAAATGTTATTCGTAAAGAAAATGTTGCAATTAATCAAATATATTCTTTACATTATCTTCCAGTACTCCAGAAAGATTCTCTATTGATCTTGATGAGAGAAGCCTCACTGTATATAAATTCATAATAAGAAATCTTTATGGTGCAAAGTTGAAGTAAGTAAAATCTAAAATTTTCTTTTGTACAGGGTGTAATGCTTGTTCTTTTACAGAGAGTATCACAAAAATCTTTTGACATTCGAGCTGCCGGGCAACACAATGCCGTACTCACAAATATTTGATTTAATAGAATCTAATAAGCAAGTGTTAGAGATCGAAGATTACTCTCTCAGCCAAGGGACTCTGGAACAAGTATTCCTAAGTTTCACCAACAGCCAACGTGAGAGGACGTGATAAACAATCCAGAGACCTCAGCGTTGTTAAATTGATTAGATAAACGATTTATTGATCGTTTATCAAAAAATTTACTGATCGAATTCTTCAAGTTGATCCAGTGATTATTCGAAAAGCAATATTTTGAATTTATGTTAAGCAACTTATTGGAGAAGGACATCAAAATAATTTATTAGTTAGGAAATATCATGAGGGATACACCAAGTGCAAAAGGTTTGCTGAGGAACTTAGAGAACAGTGACAATAATGACAGTGAAACATCAACATAGAAATCATAAGTTCGACACTGTTTTGAATTGAAATCCTCGTATGCCGAAGTTATATAACTTTCTGCAGCAGTGTTGATAACAAGGGCAACCGCCGACTCAGTTAGTTGTAATATACTTTGTAATTTATATTAGCTGTAATACACTATGTATCAAGTATTGAAGTATTTCATTCTTGCACGAAAAAGCATTCATTAAACAATTGAAAGTAAGATACTATAAAAAGTAAATACAAAATAATTTCGATTGTATTTTTCGACATCAGTTTTATTTTTATTACTGTATGATGTTACTTGTCCAAATAATTTTGCACTCCTCTTTAAACAAACAATAGTTAGGAGGTATTCCCAAGAAAGTGTGCATGCACCTGACAATAAAGGTTGCTTTTTACTTTTCTGCCCTAATAATTTATTGACAATAATTTATCAATCGCTTTATTGTTTTTCAAAGTATTCTCCATGAATATCGATGCACTTTTGTACGCATTTAAATCATCATCTAATTTTGCGCTGCGTCATTTCATGTAATATCTTATGTACGCTGATGATCGGAGATGCTTAGACTCAATTATGTCACATGGTGATTATCGGTTATCGATTTTCTGCCTGCATCGATGTTTTCCGGCAAAGTCATGGTTGGATTCGGATCAGGAGTTTGCTAACAGTGCTTGAAAGTGAAGCTTGATTACCAAAATTCAATTTCATTAAGGGGGGAAATCACAGTAGCACACAAAAAAATAGGCATATTTTCGGGAATTAATTTTGGCTGAATAAAAGTATCAATCGGAAATCTGTAAAGTAGGTTTTATAGCAATACTACAAAAGTAAAAAATCTTATTTTTTCAATAAAAAATATTTAAAAATGGCGCCTGCGCAGCATATGCCCCAAGGCGCCTGTTTTTCAAAGCGTGTCGATGGCCGAACACGTAGACTCCTTAATTTTTGACCTGGGAGAAAAAAACCAAAATTTTTTAGTTTTCATATAACAACAGCTAGCGAGCTACGTAGGATTTTTTCGATATATTGATTTTTCACAAAATGGTGCATGTTTGAAAATAAAGTTAAATTTTTAACAAAAAAAACGCCATCGATAAAAAAAACTAAGCCAAATAAAATAAAAATCCTACGTAGCTCCATGGAGAAAGATATTTCGAAGCTACTGCCAAAATTTCAAGTTGATCGGTAAAGATTTGCTCGAGTTATGTCTTCGGCGAGCTTAAAAAAAGTGGTTTCAAGAAAAACGCGTTGAAAGTTGTACGTACTGAGAAACCATATGAAAATTTTATATACATTTAATCTGCAATGCCTGCACCGTACAGTTGACCTTCTAAATCTACCTCCAACTCTTCTTTTTCTTTCCACATACTTTTCAAGTCGAGTCGGGCCTGTTTTGCACTATCACTAATAGATTTTTCCGCCTTCTTGATACGCTTTTCGTCGACCTCCACGCATAGGTTGTAGCTGTTCGGGCATATTTTCATCCCCATGACTTCGATGATGTGTAACACTGATATCAATCCGTCATTGAAAACGGATGTTGCGATGTTCGTACCGATGTCCATTATTTTTTTCCAGAATTCAAGCCTTTTGGTACCATAGCCCAAACAGTAGCGTTGAAACTTTCATTGTTCTTTTGCGTATATCCCCCGATGCAGCGAGTAAGAAGATCATCCGTGACCAGTTTTTCGTAGACAGGTTTTATCGCTTCGAAAACTTCTTCAGGCATTGGTGTTTTATGCATATAGCCAGCCAGAATGTTTTCGCATTTTGCCCTTTGCCACGAACACCATGAATTTTCTCCAGTTGGGCAATGGTCGTGTTGCGGATTTTCGTCTGTTGACATTTTATGGAACAGTGTGCCCCATATCGCACTCTTCATTTTTTCAATCGAATGACAATTTCGACGAATGGCTAATGCAAAGTAAATTGACAGTTCGTCGATCAGCTTACCTGTCAATTTACCTCCTAACCCTTTGGTGTTTTTCTTCAAATTGCGAAGATGGGTCCCTATACGTTTCTGAACATGATCGATGCATTCTTTTTTTGTTATCGTGATGTTTTCATACGGTTGAGCATCCGTGATACCGTTGAAGGTTTTGGAGTCGCCACCGCCGATGTAACTCACATACTTGACATCATATAGATCTTCAGAGCGCTGAAACATTTCAATTGCTGCATCGACCTCCATTTTTCCCGCTGACCCGTTATGGTTTGCTTTGCATTCGGCGGCGTGATTTTCTGCCCACTCTTTGCATTCGTCGGTGTCATATTTCTTCTGCCAATACTCGCACGCTTTGCAATATTTACATTTAAATAAAACATCGACAAGTTTCCCAGTGTACCAGCCAATCAGGGAAACTAAACCGTATAGAGATGAGAAGCCCCTTTTTCGCCACGATCCGTCACCCGATACCGTGATACCGTTTTTTCTCCTTTCTCGTTACTGATTCTTTTTTCTTCATTCGCTGCATTTGACATGCTATTTTTGGAAACAACCACTGATGCAGCCAAAATATTTTCAGTGATTGTGTCGTAAACCGATTGGAAGACCGGGCGAGGCAATTGCATGAACGCACAAAATTTTCTGATGCCTTGCAGTCCAATTCCCAGCAATGTCATGGCGAGAATAATTCTGCGATTAATTTCGTAAGCATTCTTAATAAATGGGCTGTTCGGTATTTCTTTTTTATCACAGTTATCGCAGGATATAACAATTTTAAAACCTAAGCCTCGTTTACTGCTTTCTGTAAAACGCACATTAGATTGACATTCTTTGCACACCACGACGTTAGAAATGGCGGCAAAAACAGTAACGAAATTCACGAGATGATATCCAAACGTAGGATCCACTTCAATGTCATTACTATCTTTCACTTTCAACTTCCTTGCCGATGCACTGACATTTAAATCTTCCGGCTTTTCGATTTCGTGGCGATTTCACGGTCGCTTACGTTTCGGTCGATTTTAGTACGCAGTATCCTTTTTGGTCCCTTTTCTAACACGACTCGACGATGGGTCACTCATTATGACAATGATTTGCAAATATCACTGTTTTTTATCACTATTTATGTTATATATGTAGTTATGTGCAAGGACTTTTCGTGCACCGAGAGAAAGAGGAAATAAAAAAACGTCCGGATTATTATTTAAAAACGATTTTACTCCAGCGTTTCACTGCTAAGACTGACAATATAATGACTTAAATCTATCTATTTATATATATTTTTACATATCTAGTTACGTATATATAATTAACATATTTTATTATCCTACGTCTGGCTTAAATCCTTTTATTAGGATATTTATGACACGCATGAGCGTCTAGATTTAATCCCAAAAGAATTCTATGCAAATGATATTTGCATCTTTTATTACTACATACATACATACTACTACATTATTACATATTACAGATCTACTTAATCTTTTTCTTAGGGTTTATGGTAGGTCTGAGCGTCTGGAAGGAATCACCCTCACGTGTAACACATGTGACGTAATTATGTATGCACGAAAGTGAAGCGTCGTAAAAAAACGTTGTATTCAACGCAAGAAATTTCTCATCACTGACGCTACACGTGTTTTGTTCGTATGTCTATTACATATAGTGACCCCTATAGGAATTCTTAAACTTCCAGACTATTCGGAGGGCACTTTGTTCTCTATGGACTACCGCTATACCTGCACCCATAGTCATAAGTTACAGCGCGCGCCGGGATCACAAAAGGCGCTCGGAGCATACCTGAGTGGCGTTACCGCAGAATGAAAAATTTGGGCACTCGGACACTTTTGCCGTGTTCCATCATTTGGTATATTATTTTGAAGACCCTAAAGCACCTTTTAGGCGAAAATTTTTTTTTCGAAAAATAGAAAATTTTACTGTGATTTCCCCCCTTAAGTAGATGCACTCTTGTCTTAATAATTCACATTGAAAATCGTAGTAAAGTATCGTATGAAAATGTTCACGATTTAATTGTATTTTTAGGCCGACGTCAATTTTTCATGTTACCATAAACAAAATGCTCGCAAGTCAAAACGTTCCAAATATATGCTAACAAATGTCAAACTTTAGTGTTGTCACCATATGAAAGCCTACACTGTAAAAAATGCATTAAAGAAGATTTGATATGAAAATTTTCAAATTTTACATATATATGTTGATTTTAATCCGGTGATGTCTTTGAGCTGTCCCAAAAAGCCTGCGTAAATATTAGATTGGGAGTTCTCGAAATTTCAACTGGAAATCCCTGGATTTGGTTATTGACATGCGTTTATTATTTATTTATGTGGGAAATGGTCTTGTCAGTGTTGAATTAATAAGTGAATTAAAAGTTTAATTTCATTTCATTTCTTTGATTTCATTCCATGAAAGTGAAAAGAATAATGAAGTGGATGACGAGCGTAACGCTTTCACGATTGGCGTGAAATAGCAAAGTGTTACATGAAACTGTGCGTCTCTTGCAAATAAACTTCTATAATGTTTAGAAGGAACTTGAATCTGTTAAATGCTTGCAACAGTTCTGGGGTAATTTTAAAGGTAGAAGTGTAAAATTTGCAAAACCTGCAAAACTATACTATCAAAAACCAGGGAATTTTAATATACAGTGAAAGTCAAAAGTTTTTGTACACGTAATACTTATCGCTACAGAGGTGAAAATTCTTTAAGCAACAAATGGTGACAAGAATTTCTTTAGAAACAAACTTATACTCAAGATTTTATTATTCATTGTAATTCAATTTGAAATAAAGTAATGCATGAACTATTCACAAGAAAAGATGAAATTATCTGAGAAACGCAGTCGAAAGTTTATATACACGGCACTTCATTTGAAAAGATCGGGACGGGACTAACACATTACGGGACTAACACATTACGGGACTAACCCATAGTGAGTCCCGTAACTTTTAACTAAATTAATTATTAACGTGAGATTAATTATGAAAGTGAGAAAGCACATAGCGGAGATTGTAAAAGAATTACTGTTGTATAATATATCCAAGCAATTACACTCTCTTTGTCAATCTCCAGACCCTATTCCTATAGAAAATCTGAGGGAAGTTTTTGACAAAAATATCAGGAAACGTATGTTGTAATTCACCTCTCCACTGTGGCAATCCCAGCAAGATCGCAAACTTCAGAGATGAAGTGCAATGGAATTCACTTCGCAGATGTCACACTCCAAACAGGATTGCACACAGAAGAATAAAAAGAAGAACGAAAAATAAAAAAAGAAAAAAACGGGGGAGGGGAAAGGTGGTACCAGTTAACTGTCCTCGTGGCGAAATTTGGGGAAAATTTTGAATGTGAAAATTCAAATTAAAAACGTTTTCGCTGATAGCCGTCCCTGGGAGAATTATTGTTCAAAAAAAAGGAGAAAAACGTTGCACGCTGCAACGCTGAAAGAAAAAAAGAACGGTACTTGGATATTTTCTTCCTCGTGGGCAGAAAAAATATCTCCTGTCTCGTGTTATAAAATGAAAAAACCGAAGATTTGCTGTGCTTCGGTGCCGAGAGGAACTCGTTACAACAGGAAAAAGAAAATAAAGAAAGTGTCCTCTCCGCGAACCCATACAACTCACTATTGTCATTGGAATTCGCACCCATTTGGTGAAAAAGGTTCTTGAATTCTGAGCTTAACAAAGTAACTTTACAAAAAGCTAAAATATCTTAGTTAGTTGTAAAGTACACAAAAAAAAGATAATATAAAAATACAAAAAAAAAACATAATCGCAGTTGCACTGTATACAAAAATTCAAAGGTGACTTGAATGTGTAAGATAATGTAATGGATAATATAATCGGAAGCCTGCGTTGACGATGGGAGTTGTGTTAAACTCTGTGAGAGATAAGTCCGGTAATTTTTCGTTAGTATCCCATTTATCTGAAGAAAGAAAGTGAAATATTTTTCTTAAGATTGTATTATACTGGTTTCACGATACATATATAAATATTTACAGTGTAGAGTTTTAATTGCATATCATTATTATTATTATTATTATTATTATTATTATTATCATTATTATTATTACTATTAGATTAGGAGGCTACTTGGGAACTATTCCGGATGTGACATTTGCTTCGGAGTCCTTAGTGCCTAGGATACACGGATGGAGGGTACTGGAGGACTACTCGGCGAGCGATCACCAGTATGTTGCTTTCAAAGTTGGCGAGCCAACCTTCAATTGTAGGTTGGAATATTTCCAAAATAGATGTCGACGCGATCACCGCAGTTCTTATGAGCGCTGAAACTATGGCGGCGACGGGGGGAGTCTCAGCTGAAAACATGGTGAACACAATGAGGCTCATCAAAAAATGCGTGCGACTGCTCTATGCCCAGGCGACGGCCTCAACACTCAAATCGCTGAGAAGTGGAGAGAATATCACAGACTCCACCGCGAAGCCCAACGTTCATGAAATCGAGACGAGTCACATTTCCGAACGCTGGCATACAGGTAGGCTTGAAAAATCCTCC
The DNA here is from genome assembly GCA_954870665.1 of Stratiomys singularior. Classification (NCBI taxonomy): domain Eukaryota; kingdom Metazoa; phylum Arthropoda; class Insecta; order Diptera; family Stratiomyidae; genus Stratiomys; species Stratiomys singularior. The sequence goes on along the minus strand of OX940877.1, from coordinate 107,328,175 downwards.
GTAGGTTGATAAACGAGAGCAAGCCTCGCTGTTGGCACAACCTTGTTGAGTTAGTTGAGGCTGGGTTACAAGCTTGTCATGTGGAAACTAGGAGCTGCAAGGAGGCGCTGTGTCCTTGAAGTGGAAAAAATGGACGAGACTGTTTGAGCGCTTTTTCCTATGCATCCTGTTCGTCCCGATGATGCAGGTGTTGAACGTCCTGGAGAATGCCCACTTTATAGGGCCATCGAGCTGGATGATGGTATACCAGCGGAAGTGATACAGCTTGCACATCAACTTTGCCCTGATAAGCTGCTCACCACTTTCAACGCCTTTCTGCAGCAGGGCGTGCTTCCAAATTGCTGGAAAGAGGCGAGGCTCGTACTGATCCGCAAGGGGAAGGGGAACCTGGAGCAACCATCTTCTTATCGACCCCTATGTATGTTGAACGCCGCTGGGAAGGTGCTCGAGAGGCTCATTAGAGAGCGACTTGGAGGGGCCATCCGACCTGTTGGGGATCTGTCTCCTCAGCAGTATGGCATCAGGGCTGACCAATCCACGATCAGTGCAATAACAGAGGTGGTTAATGCGGTCCAGCGGGCAGAAGCCCACAACCATCACTCGAGGCGAATAGTTCTGCTCATAACACTCGATGTGAGGATGTGATGTGAGAATGTGACAGATTTTCTCGGTGCTCTGGAATATTTCAGGGTTCCGAAGTATCTTACGCGGATATTGAAGGAATATCTCAGAGACCGCAAGCTCGTCTATGACACACTGGGAAGCTGGCGAAGAATGGGCGTGACATAAGGGGTGGCGCAGGGTTTCCATTCGTGGCCCGAATCTATGGAATACATACGATTAGCTTTTGAGGTTGCAGTTACCGGAGGAATCGCGACTGATTGGCTATGCAGATTACGTAGCAGTACTAGTCGTTGGAGTTACTGTCGAACAGGTACTAAAACTGGGTGCGGTGCTGCGCCGAACGAGCGAGTGGATGACAGGCCATAGGCTTAGCCTTGCGCTGGAGAAGACTGTGGTCATCACCCTAACCAAGAATCGGATCCCTCGTCTTATTTCCGTTCGGATTGGAGAAATATCAATAATGAATCAATAAAATACCTTGCCTTAATAATTGGCTCGAAAATAAGATTCTTCGAGCAGGTTCACGCGCCAGCGGACAAGGCTTCTGCCGGAGTATCGCCTCTCAGTCGCCTTATGGCCAACACGCGTAAACCAACTTCGAGTAAAAGACGTCTACTGATGAGTGCAATGGAGTTAGTGCTCTTCTACGGCTCCGAAGTCTGTGCTGATGCTCTTAGTAAAGAATCGCACCGAGGATGTTTGGCACAGGTACACAGGCAAGGAGCTATGCGGATAGTGGCTGCATATCGCAATGTCTCGACTTTTGACAGTGTTTTCATTTGATTTCATCTTTCCTTGTGAATAGTTCATTTTTCCCCAATTAAGATATGGTTTTATTATTGAAACACTTAAGTATGAGCTATACTTTTAATCGAAGATACTCGCTTATAGTTTGTTACTCAGGGAACTTTCTAATCTGGTGGTTTTCGATTTGTTAAAAGTTGATTAATATCAAATGAAAATGTGTCCAGTTTTGAACCGAATTGTTACTAGCAAACACTTTTATCTCAGCTAATTTCACTAAAACAGTAGAATTCTTCGAAAACGAAAAATTTTGATTTTGAAAACTTTTTTCTATTGAAAAGCTTCTAATTTGATTGGTCTAAAATACTGTACTGTCTTACTCACTGACTGGTATATTTTAGCCGTGACACGAATCACACATGAAATTGGTTTTTATTTGTCGCAGACATACTCCACATGTTGCGACGAATTAGTCTGAATTATTTACAACTGTGAAAAAATTTTTGTCGTCCTAACATATCTAACGTCCTAACGTTCTAGGTCGTTCTCCAGTGAGTGAACATATTAAATTTATTGAATGCAATTTTGCTTGAAATAAAATATAGGTGGATGTGGTCCACGAGCAAAATTCATGATAAATACCAATAATAATTAATTCTCACCATTTATTAACAACCGTTAATTATTATATAAATTTACCCCATTATAATTAATAATATTTTGTCTATCGACACTGGTGTCCTTTAGGATATCTTGAATTTTGAACTTTATCAGACACATTCAGTTCATGTGATTCAAGGAAAAAAAAGAAATCTGTTGACTTTTTTGGTTTGGTTTGGAATTTTCTAAAATAATGAATTGAAAATTGAATTTCAAAATGTAAACTTCAAATATTTCAAGGGCGGCTCAATAAGTACTCGTACAGTACAGTTTAGTACAGAGGGCGTTTTGCGGAAAGTTGGTAGATTGGTGCTGCCATCAATCAAACGAAGAAAAAACAAATGTCAGGCTGATTGATGTGTTACTTTGGCTTTGGCAGCCATTCGAGTAAGATGTGTTTCATGATTTTTGCTAAGATGGAAAAAGAGCAGTATCATTCGGTTAAAACGGCGAGGAGATAAAAGCAGTGTTGAATGCGATTTATGGAGACATTTTGCCATCTATGACCACAGGCAGATATTGGTTGAACGAATTTAAACGTGGGTGAATATTCGTTTTTGAAGAGGAGCGACCAAGACCACCGGCAGACTTGATTACCGAGAAAATCATTCGGAAAGTCTACGATATGATTCTCGCTTATCGACGAACGAAAGTTCGCGAAGTCGCAGAGGCTGTAGGTGTGTCGACCAAAATGACAATTAATATTTTACATGATAAGTTGGCGATGAAAAAATTGTCGGCCCGATGGGTGCAGCGATTTATCACGGTGGGCAACAAAGGGATGCGGCTGTAAAAATCAAAGCAAGATCCGAAGGAGTTTTTCGTCGAGTTTTCACCATTAATGAAACCTGGATTCATCATTATACACCAGAAATTAAGCAACTATCAAAGAAATTTATCTCTCCCGGTGAATCTACTCCAAAGAAGGCGAAGACATCCCCATCGGCCAGAAACATAATGGTGACGATCTTTTGAGTTGCGAATGGCGCCATCCTTATACATTTTTTAGAAAATGGAAGAATGATTAGAGGGTACAGTGAGTTACAGTACAGTACATTGAAAGAGACACAGCCTCATTTGGCGAAAAAGAGGGTTATCATGGTACTGTTTCACCAGCTCATTTATCCGGGGTTGTGGCCGCCGCCACACTGCATGAATTGAATACGAATTGCTGCCAAAACCACCGTATTCGGCCGATCTTGCTCCCTGTGAACTTTTCTTGTTCTATAAAATGAGGAAATGGCTCGCGGAAAGAAAATTTAGCTCAAACGAAGCAGCCATCGCCGAGACAGAGGCGTATTTGGAGAGAAAATAATATCTTCATCTCTAACACGAAACCTGTGTGAAGGTCTATCCAAAATGTGTTCAAACATACACCGTTGGTAGTTTCTTGGAATCGCATTAGGACCCTTGTGCCTACATTATGACAGGCGCAGATATGACATTTTTGCCATGAGTTCTGTCTAGTTATACACGTTGCCGTAATTCGAAATCAATTCTAGATTTTTCATAAAAAACGGAAAAAAGGGCTTCATTGGATACAAGGCTTGGAGAGGTTGATCTTGATTAAAATAATTACCTATCACTCTGCTCTTATTACTTTGTTATATCTGATTTGATTTCAAGAGCAACATCCGATTGTCATGAGGATCGTGATCGTGAAAAAGTAATTAGAAATGATTAAATTGATGAACAGCTTTCTATACCAATATTGTTTGCACACTTCGCAGATGTGAAATTCGTGACTGTGAATTACAGATACTGCTGACTTTCGAGCTACTTGTTTTATAACAAAACTTATTCGCAAATAATTGTTCAAAATTGTTTAAAGAAGAATAAGAGCTGCACACTCGCACTCAGAACTTTTATTGGTCATACCTTTCAATGAATACCATTGAACCTCATAACTTCAAAAAGAATGGAGAGAATATCAACACTTACAAGAGTACCCCTCCTTCATTTACCATACCACCATACCACCTTCATTGGTAATCAATAAAATTCAAGGTAACAGTGGTGTTCAAAGCGAAACATATTTCACGACTATTTTAGCATTTCGATTCTGAGCACAAAGTATAATTTATAGACTAATACATCTCACGCTAGTACCTCTCAAACACTAAAGTCAATTTTTTTACAACACGTGTTGGGAAAAGGTAATGAGATTATCAAGATATCGTTTTATGTTCGAAATAAAGAGTGACTATAGACTGCAAATGACACTTGTACAAAGTATGCCAAAAAAATGGAGTGTTAAATGAAAACAGAGCGCATGGCAAGTGGTTGAAGGGTAAGTTAAGTGTTCCTATTAAGTTTTGCTGGTATTCATGCAAAACTGCGAAACGTCAAACGTGTGTCCCTTGGCCTCTCGGTCTCAAGCCCTGTTAAAAAGAAGGAGGGAAGTACTCGGGTAAGTTGATTAGTGGTATAAGTAATCGAAAAGTGCAGAAAACCGCACTTTTTGGTAATGACATGTCAGCGATGTAGATTGGCGCTGTTTTTGCCTCTCACGCAACACAAGTAGGCAACAACGAACTTTAAAGGTAGGCTACTAGGCCCATTATTCCGTATGACCCACCACTAGTCAGCCTTCTTAAAGCCTGGTCATGTTTATATGGGTATGTGTGGAGCCTTTTAAGCCAAGTTCTAATAACATAAAATATCTCCGTATGACAATGCGTATGCCTTTAATCTTATATTACTTTTTAATCTTATATTATGATATAATCTTATATCGCTTTTGGTTGAATGTAGTAATGTACATAAAGAAGGGATATAATGCAAAGGTCCTGACATTTATGAAAAGATGAAACAGCAAAAAAAAAATTGTCAACGCTAGGTCAAATCAAGTTGTTAAAACAAATAAAAATGATTGAGTCTGAAATTAGCATCACATCTTCATAAAACTAACTTGACTTTGTCCTTCTCCAATGAAGTTTCACAAACGCGAACTATAGCTGTAGCAATGCGTACGAAACTGTGATGTGACAATGTGTTTCGAAATGTTGCAAACTTGGTATTTTAATCCAATGCGTATTGCTTTTTAAAATGCTTATTCTTCAATCCTATATTAAATTTAATACGACTCCGCACGAGTTCGTTTGCTCAGAAATCTCTTATGTTTTTTTTTTTCAATTTCTTCAATCTTAGCCACTTGCAGAGGTTTTCCATTGGTCCATATAACATTTGCGAGTCTTTTTCGGTGTCTTTTTGTACCAGTAAATTCAAAGTTCTCAATTTAATCTTTTTGACTAAATTCTCAATATTAGATATTAAACTATTGTAAAGTGTTTATAAATTTAAAATGCATTCCGTACGTGAAAATTGCCAGCCCGCTTGGAATTTTCAAGCATAGCGAGTTTCAAAGGTCAATCTGACATTACTGTTGCTGTGAAACACAAGTTTCACGTTGCCGAGAAACATTAGTGATTGAGCAACATCAGGGTCTCTATTAAGGCCCTTAGCAACGAGATGGAGGACTTTAGTTTTATTTTACTCTGGTATGCTCACCGAATTCTTTGGTTACATTGTAAATTTGCATACATTGCTTCAGATTGGTTAATAAAATTAATGCAAGTGGCATGTAGTTTCTAAGGATAACCAACAGAGAACGTATGCCGACGGTCATCACAGCTTTCATTCAAACAGATTAACAAAATACTCACAAGTTAGTCTTGCATCTATGAATAAGAAATCTGCGTGACGATTCATACAAAGATTCTTAGTCATGGAGCAGCACAACAAAGACTCAATTAACTTGGTTGCTTGATCCTATAAGTGTTGATTTATTATCGTGAACTATCAAGTATTACCATTGTTATCTCAGACCATTGACATAACAACTTTAATCGTCATCGTCAAGACTCTCCAGTCTATCTCAGCCCTTGCTTTTCAGGATGCTTCCCTTCCGATTTCCTCAATCCCTTGATTGTACAATTCATTATCGTTTCTGATTCACCAATCGTATTCATTTCTTCATGCTCAAATGATCCTTCTCAGGACACTCTCCACGGAAGCTTCAAGCATTTTTCCAATCCGAAAACAAATTTCCTTTTGAAAATATTCTGCCAGATTATTTTTATTCTGTTGGTGTTGTTGATATAGAGCTCTTGCTGTTTCAGCTGGATTGGACACGTTTTTTGGTGATGTTAAAATCAAACGTAATTTTGTATAGTTTATTTCGTTGTAAAGCATCGTAGCTTGCTTGAAACAAAATAAAGGTCTCTGAACGTCAGGAGTAGAGTTTTACAGTTCTCACAATTACAAAAATGAACTCCATACACAGCAAAACAAAGCTCCAAGTATACAAATATGTGATCAGACCGGTGTTATGCTATGAGCTCGGGGTACTGAGGCGGATAATTGAAATGAGCGAAGTAAACGGGGACCAATGGCGAATTCGATAGAACTATGAGCCATATATAATTTTTGACAAGCCGGAGGTCTTATTACCCTCCGCAATTATTTCAATTGCCGGGCGTAACTGAAAGTGTTGCCAGACAAGAGGGTTTAGAAGAATCCACCTCCGGGGTGGGGTTATTTAGGCCCGGAGACAATCCGCCGCGTTCCCAATTTCGCGAGCTATTCCTTGTACAACAAAGTTTCAAACGTCATGAATAAAAAGAAAAAACAATTGGCAAATGACAACCTAACAACGCTCTTCAAACAGAATAGAGAAATCAACCACCGGGAGAAGAAATGGCTAGTCGTTACGCACACAAAATTGGACAGAAAAATTGGACAAATCCTCAAACCGTGGGACATATCAATAGCGTCAACTAGCAGCAACACAAAGCTGAGTTCAACACTGGGAACATCAAAGGACAAAAAAACGGAAAAGGAAAAAAGCGGCATATATGAGATTGCATGCAAAGACTGCCCAAAAACCTACATAGGACAAACAAAGAGGCTGGTCACAACGAGAGTTCAGGAGCATCTACGAGAAGCTGAAATCAGAAAGAAACGCCAAAAAATCAGCGCATATAAGTCTGTGGTTGCAAAACACATAGTAGAATGCCAGCATAACGTGCAATGGAACGTTAAAAAAGCCACGACAAATAAAAAATTGGATGCATACGAAACGATTTTCATCCTGACAACAAAGGAACAAAATCGGCTAAACACAGACACAGGAAATTGTGACACCAAACTGATTAGGCTAGCCGCATCAAAAACACATCAAAAAAACAAAAAAAGCAATTAGGGTAGACATTTAAGCTAAACACCATAAATAATCACAATTAGTAGGTTTAAACATGATCTTTACAATTTGAGGCCATAAATATGATAGAAAAATATTTGAGGATAATGAAGGGAAACTTATTGTATGATAAATGTTGTAGGTTTAAAAAAGATAATTCGCCCACTTGTACTTTAATAGACATAACACTGAAGAAGGAACCATATCGGCCTCGAAACAGCTGTCTGTTGCAAAATAAAAATATCAACCTAAAAATGGAATCTAACAAGAATTTTTTTAAAGTTTCTAAATTAATGACCTAAATGGAAAGTAATTAAATCAAGGTAAGATAAGGATTTTATTGAACAGAACTTAACTATATTATATATATTGTATTATATTATTATACTATACTATAACTTTTATATAACTAAAACTTACGCTCAAAATACGACGGGGGTCCCAGGCGACTGGTCGATCATTGCGATTCACCTCACGTTGATTCACGATTCACGTTGCGCCTTGCCTTACTGCGCGCTGCCGGACCACGGCGTGCTTCGCTGATCCTTGCTCTTGAATTACCTTGCTTGGGATATCTTGCGGTAGGCCGTGTCTTGAAATCGATTGCACCACGTCAGTTTTCCAGCAGCAGACAGAATAGATTTCGGTTAGTTTTAACAGAAAGCTTCGGTTGCGAGTAACGTAATTGAATCGATATTCACTTCATCGCGCACCTGCGGCAAGATTATCGCTTATTTGCTTAAATTTATTTGACCAAATGCAGATCACAAGAGTCGGCTCAGCTTCAACTTGTTCCAATAGTGAAAATACTCTCGCTTCGTTGACTTTTGCTCCTCGACGGAAGGGGAATAAAAAGAGAGCTCAGGTCCAGCTCGACGGGCTTTTGTTCCTAATCGTCAAACGGTCGCCCGCTAAGGTGATTGTCCGCTAAGGTGATCGCCCGCGAGAAGGAAATTCCCGGGTTCCGTTCTCCGCACTTAGTGAAGCCGCAAACCCTTCTCAAAGCTTTTTTTTCGCGGCGATGTTGAGGCAGTCGATACGGCACAAAATTCCCCCAAAGCGCTTGATTAGAAGGCGGAATATCGCCGCTGGTTGTCGATACTCCGCCTCGTCTTTGTTTGTCTCGGCGGACGACACCGCCGCTCTTCACGTTTGCCAATCGCAAATTTCTCCTTTCCGTCGTCCAGTAGTCGCGGGCGTTATGCTTCTTATTATTTACATCTATGATTCTTACCACTAACAATATTAATCTAATTTAAATATAGATGTAATTATTTATGATTAATATTTTTCCTATAGATATTTTATAATTCTTAACACTATCATAATTATTATGATTTTAATAAAAATACAATTAAAAGTTTTTCTATGAAACATTTATCAATAATAAACTTGTTATAATTCTTACCAGTATCATTATTATTAGAATTAAAATATGAAAATATTTATTTATTATTGATAGTTTTTCTGCAGACAATTTATCATTAATAATATTATTTCATTCTAAGAGAACAACCCGCGAGATGAGCAATTACCAACAGTCGGATTAATTCACTCCCGAATCCGCGTACCGCAAAAAAATTGAGTTGCGTCGTGCCGGCTAGCAACCTCATTGAGGAGAGCAGTCGATCCGTAACAGTCTCGACGATTGTAACACTGCGGAAGCTGCAATGGGCTGGCCATATAAATCGTATGGACAAACAACAGATACCAAAAAAGGAAACCGAGGAAGCGCTGGTCTGGCTCTGTTGACGAAGACAGTTCATCGATGCTCGGATTTCAAAATCCGAGGACGGGGTAAAACGACCCAGACAGTTTGAGGTGTTTTTTGCTGGAAGCGAAGGCCCGAGAAGCACTGTAGTGCTACGTAGAAGAAGAAATGTGTACGCCGTAAAAAGTTGAGACATAAAAAGTTTCCGCTTTGCCGATAGGGCACATTACACGTTCCAATCACTCCTCGATATATTTGAGATTTTCAACCACTCCATAGATTTCAGAAGTATTTTTGTACGACAAATATATCTGTAACCTCTGGAAGTTATAATTTATTCTAAATCAAATCTTCCCGTTTTATTTTTTTTGTATTCTATATCAGACAAGCCGCTTTTAACACCGCGTATCTCAAGACTTGAATTCTTTGACAACTTACTTGAATCCATCTCTCATTTCTACCTCGTTTGGTCAACAGATTTGTCCAAGATGTTCAGCAGAAGAAGCGCTAATTTTTCTTCAAAAGTGGCTCTGTTTAAATCACCTTTCGGCTCATTTTGATGTTTCGGGATTCGATTGGCTTTTTTCTACATAACGTTTTAGCGTCCCAACTTAAAGACCTATTGTAGGATTTTACATCACGGATGCTGATGGAGCATCTGACCAAAAGCAGAATGTGATCGATCTGGTTTAATATGTTGCTATGTCCTTTTGTGATTGGGCTTACATGGAGTGTGTCAATGATAGCGAATGATTTCTGTCAGACGTAATTTCAATGAGATTATGGCTATATCGTTTGCTGTTCCGCAAGACATAGTATCCGTCAGGTCCTCTTCTGTGAGTCTCTTCCATTCTGATTGTGATGGTAAAACTTTCAAAACATTTGTATAAAGAATCGATAACCTCCATCGTTTGTCATCATACGAATGCAACAACTTTATTTCAAACGAAATTATACCGCCTTATTGCATTTTGAAACCCTCCAAATTAAATATAGAATAAATAAAATGAAAATAGGCTCTTAATATTACCAGTATCAGAAAATCGTGATAAAGATATCTCGGTGCGGAATTAATCGGCTATTCATTTTATGAGCCCATTTATTATTCCCCGTGATGCAAAACCTCGTTATCTATTCAATAAATTTGAAGTTTTAATGCAATTAACTTTAACATTTATTTACTAGGTCAAGATCCTTATGAATTTACTTTATAAGCGTGAATAAACCGAAAACCGAAAAGCTGTTATCAGGTTCTAATGATTTTTAAGAGGAAACCTTACTCAACAATTTTCAAACTTTTTACTTTATCTGAGATCCTACTGCCATTGACCTAATATAGGTATATAAATGAGACTTAACCATCACATCTGATTTTCAGGATATTCGGGAGAGGTCAAAAACTCAATTTTATTTCTAAAGCAAGATTTATTCTTTGTTTGGTGTTTTGAGTGGATAGGCAAACTTTCTTAGGTTGATCGGTTTTTCTCTTGTATTTAGATCCTGGAGGGTCTCTAGCAAGTTTCCAACAGTAATCCGCGAACATAACAGGCTCCTTTTTGCCATTGGAACGTTTTTCAATTGTAGTACATCTCGATAAAACGTTTCCCATGTTCGTTGCGTACTGAATACACAACTTTTGGGACAAAAGTCCAAATATGAATGAAGGAAATGTATTTTTACTGGCATATTGCATAAAATTTAACAATAGCAATTCAACTTCCCGTATAATTTTTGGCGAAAGTTTTACCGAAAAATTTTTGCGATTTTTTGTTACCAAGAACATTTTTGTCGTATCAATAAGTTCGTTGTTTCAGTGTGGTTCAGGGTAGATACAATGTCGAATTTTGAATCAGCTTTTTCATATCCGGACCGATAAATACGTTCTCTTTGATTCTCACCTCACTATGCCTGGGAAATTTCACTTTCGGAAATTTTCTCTCGGGAAATTTTTGTTTGAGAAATTGTAAAGCAGGGGCTGCCTTTGTTTAAGCGTTGAACGAGACAAAACAGAGTAAGGATTTTACTTGAATCGATCAATGGGTCAATTTTAACATTTTCCTGCCCATGAACGAGAGATTGACGTGGTACCGTCAATATCTCATCCTACTCACAAAGTAGTCCTTCTCCTACTCTCGGTCGTCCCAAGTTACATAAGACCATATGCCTTACATCTGGTTAAGTAACTAGATAATAGCATGCAATAAAATACAGGCAAAATGCAAGAGTTCCTAAGACTCATTAGCATGCAATGCAAATGTGTAAGAGTCTCTAAGACTCATTAGCATGTAATAAAACAGAGACGAGATGTAAGGATATTTATGACTCATTTATGATTAAGTCCTAACGACCCTTTAGTTGGTAAGATAAGATGTTTTGTAAGTATATATTAAGCCCCGACTCATAGTTTTAGTGAGTCTTGTAAGCGAAGAGAAATAAAAAGGAACCGTTTGTATTTTACAAAAGAAAAAGGATTGTTTTTATCAACAATTATCGTGGCCAAATTAAACCACGTAACTGGCGCAGTCGGACAACAAACGTAAGACACTCTGGAGGAAAACATTAGGAAATTCGAGCACTTGAATTTTTCTGGCCATCAAGACTCAGAAACTGCAGCAATACACGAGTTAAGGCGTTGCAGTTTAGCAAGAATGGATTTTAAACATTTATCGGCGTACATCCACTCCATTCCACCTTTTGACGGAAACCAACCAATCCATTCCACCTTTTGACGGAAACCAAGTCGGCCTATTTCCGTTCATCGACGCAATAGACGCAGTGAATTCAATCCGGCTCGAAAACGAATTTAAAGCCATTTTTTACCAACAGATCCGTACAAAAATCGTATGCAAAGCACGTGAGCTGGTACACAGTCAAATCACGACAAATTGGCAGGAAATCAAGACTCTACTTGTCAACCATTTCGACACCCCGGAAAACGAGACACAATTGATGGAGAAATTATTAGCAGCCCGATTCACAACCCCAGGTCAGCTGTACGAATATATATGTAAGTGTTTATTTAAGCTAAATCATAAGATTAGTTATAGTAAAGAATATTCCGCGATTCAAAAAAGTGAATTAATTAAAACAAAAATCAGATAGCTTAAAATACGTTTGTGAACAAGTGTCCTGAACCGATACGCGCAATAATTCACGCGTATAAGCCCGAAACGCTAGAAGACGCGTATAAAGTTCTAGTGAATACCGGGTATCTGAATTGCGGGTCAAAGAAACGTGAACAAGTTTCTGTGAGACAAAATCAGGCTAGTGTGATTCCTTCCGTTTCTAACGTTGAGCAAAGATTTGGTGCAAATGGTTACTCTGAAAATCATAACCCTCAGAGGTCTATTAACAACCGAACAAACTTTAACCAACACAATAATAATTTGACTCTTCCCTCTGATGTATCTATGAATACAGCCTCTTCCCGTTCAACGTCTCTTCATGTTGATGCGGATTTTCACTTGCTAGCCTCGGACGAAAACACTCCCTACCCATTGTTTTACTAACTATCGAGGACAAAAAACTTCGATGCCTAATAGATACAGGTTGTTCAACGTCCTTAATAAATACAAAACTTGTGGCACATCAGAAACAACACACCCTAGGGAATCCTCTGACAATATATTCCATAAATGCAAGCTCCGTAGCAATTAATGGATTTTACTCCGATTTTCCACAGGAATTCTCTATTCAAGCTAAAATTGAATGGAAACTTGTGGATCTAGAGAACAAAAATTTTGATTTTATAATCGGTCAAAACATTTTCGTTCCCACAAATGCAGTTATAAGTTTTAAAGATAATACATTGAACATTAATAATATAAGTATCCCTCTCAACTTGAGATTGACGTGTACCAATCTATTTCTGAACCATTCTGTGAACCAGAGATAGTCAATAGTAAAATTGAAATTTATTCTGATGAGGAACGTTCCTTAATCGAGCGTATTAAAAACGAATTCGAGGACTTGGAGTATAAAAAGGATGATCCTTTAACTTTCACACATGAAGTCAAACATGAGCTTAAGCTCACAGTAGATACCCCGGTTTACCAAAGAAACTATAGGTATCCATACTCCTTGAGGGATTTTGTAAAAAAGCAAATTGAAGAAGATCTAAAACAGGGAATAATTCAACGGTCAAATTCACCGTATAATTCGCCAATTTGGGTTGTTCCCAAAAAGACTCCAGGAGAACATCGACTTGTTATTGATTTTCGGAAAATTAATAATATTACAATTGAGGACAAATACCCCATTCCTCAAATCAATGACATTCTTGGGAAGTTAGGGAATGCAAACTACTTTACTACGGTAGATCTGGCGAAACGGTTTCATCAAATCGAAATTAAACCCGAAGATCGCCACAAAACCGCCTTTTCCACAGATTCACTAGAATGCCATTTGGGTTGAAAAACGCACCAGAAACTTTCCAGCGACTCATGGATTCCATTTTGAAGGAATATATTGGAAAAGATTGCATTGTCTACATGGATGACATCCTTATTTTCAGCACTTCCATTGAAGAGCACGAGGTAGCCTTACGGAAAATCTTTCAAACGCTACGCCAAGCGCAACTCAAAATTCAACTCTCTAAAACCTCGTTTCTAAGGAAAAACACAGAATTTCTTGGTCATGTTATTACCCCTGAGGGCGTTAAACCAAATCCTGATAAATTTAAAGCAATTCGGGAGTTCCCAATACCCACAACCCAAAAATAAGTTAAATCATTCTTGGGACTCACTGGGTTTTACCGGAAATTTATTAAAGATTACGCTAAAATAGCCAAACCTTTAACCACAACATTAAAAAAACATAGCAGAGTAGACGTGTCTGATAAAAATTACGTAGACGCTTTCGAAAAGCTAAAATTATACACTCTAAGCGATCCCATACTGGTTCATCCGGATTTCGGGAAGCAATTCACTTTGACCACAGATGCCAGCAACTTTGCCATAGGTGCAGTGCTAAGTCAAAATAATAGACCTAACAGTTTTACATCCAGAACCTTAAACGAGCACGAAACGAGATACGCTGCAATCGAAAAAGAGCTGCTCGCTATAGTTTGGGCTACCAAATACTTTAGGACGTTTTTATACGGCAGGAAATTTCTCTTGCAGACCGACCATAAACCGTTGGTATACTTAGAAAATTTAAAAGAACAAAACACAAAGTTGCAAAGATGGAAAGTGAAGCTATTGGAGTACGACTTCATCACCCAATATATCAAGGGAAAAGAGAATCACGTTGCCGATGCACTATCTAGAATTGAAATCCATGCAATAACCAACAGTGACACAAATTCACTGGCTACACAGCATACGGCTCAGGAAGACAATTTAAACTACATAGCTATCTGAAAACCTTTGAATATTTACAAAAAGCAACTCGTTTTCAAGTTAGGTAAGACAAATAGCACTAAAAAGCAAACTTTCAATGGCAAAACACGCTTAATCTTCACATTTAGAGAATTTGACGATAAGACTATAAAATATATACTCGAAAACCACGTGCCGCAAATTGGTACCACAGGAGTCAAATTCCCCAATAAAGAAATACTTCTGCTGTTCCAAAAGCACTATAATATATGGAAGCGGGATAACCCGAAAGCTTGTATAGTTCAAGCAAATAAACTTCTTTGGGATTGTAACAAACTGGAAATCAAAGAGCTTATTGCTAAAGAACACAGGAAAAATAATCATCCTGGGATAAATAAGACTTATGATATAATATCAAAGAGATATCATTTTCCTTACCTGAAAGAACAGATATCAAATTTTGTAAATAACTGTTCCATATGTGCTCAATCAAAATACGAGCGAAACCCCCAAAATTGAAATTGGAATTGACTCAAACTGCAAAAAATATACTAGACATTTACCATATCGACATATGGTTCAGAGATAAAAACTCCCCTTATCTCACATGTTTGGATAAATTTTCCAAATTCTTAACAGTCCTACAAATTAAAAATAGACAATGGGACACTATTATTCACGCACTACGTGCAATCTTTAACAAGATAGGCAAACCTAAACTCATTGTTACTGATAATGAGGGAGCTCTGGACTCAGAAAAAACAAAGAGTTGGTTTGAAAGCGAAAATATTGAATACCATTTCTGCTCACCACATCATAAGACCGGTAACTCAGATATTGAAGTAGCGCATCGTTCGCTAAATGAAAATCTACGAACGTTTCTTCTTAGATGCAAGCAAGAAGACAAATCTCTGCTAGAACTCAACCCGGTCGAGGAGTGTATATCTTGTTATAACAATCTTGCCCACTCCAGCCATAAAGAGAAACCGACAGATATATTTTTTAATGAATGTAACACAACAAATGCAGAAATATTTTCAAGGCTACAAAAATATAAAGAACATACTATCGCAAAAAGAAATCAGGACAGACAAAATATCGATCTAAACGATTCATTAGTCAGACATCCAAACCCGACAAAACTATCCCCTCGTTATATAAAAAAACCTAAAAACTCAAAAATACATCCGCAAAGGCTGAAACGGAAACGCAAATTTTTCCATTCCCGGGATGATCAGTATAACCATGCCCCACTAACTCTGCAGAACGTATATGTGGCTATTGAAGTAACAACTCAATACACTATCACGAGCAAAGCAATAATTGGTTACCCTGTACACCAAAAGGACCCCAAGCAGCTCACTTTCTCCTTCAAACAAGGATTATCAGCTCTGAAAAATCAATGACTAACATCGACCTGACAGCCTCCGAGCAAATTATTGACCACATGCATTCTGAAATTTCTGCGCTCTTTTCGAGTCTACACTGATACAACTGGAAAAGAACAATCATTTAATCGAAACCCGTTCAATCCATGTCAATCATAAATAATCACACAAAAAATTCTAAGCATCGTACAAAACCTTTTACATTGCCAAAAAACTTTGAAACTAGCCGCTGTTAAGTCGAACAGGTAAATGAAATATTTTTTTTTGAACAACAAAGCACATCTCCTTCACAGAAATGTAGATATCAAACAACCAATTCAAGACACTTGTGTTAGATCTATTCATAAGTTAAAGCCAGGGTCACTTAAAATAATTTTATTACATATTCTTAAACGTAAATAAAGTTTCCAACGACAAATCACTAATAAATCTGAGGACCGATTTTCCACAAGGGCCGGAGGAGTTACATAAGACCATATGCCTTACATCTGGTTAAGTAACTAGATAATAGCATGCAATAAAATACAGGCAAAATGCAAGAGTTCCTAAGACTCATTAGCATGCAATGCAAATGTGTAAGAGTCTCTAAGACTCATTAGCATGTAATAAAACAGAGACGAGATGTAAGGATATTTATGACTCATTTATGATTAAGTCCTAACGACCCTTTAGTTGGTAAGATAAGATGTTTTGTAAGTATATATTAAGCCCCGACTCATAGTTTTAGTGAGTCTTGTAAGCGAAGAGAAATAAAAAGGAACCGTTTGTATTTTACAAAAGAAAAAGGATTGTTTTTATCAACAATTATCGTGGCCAAATTAAACCCACTCACAAAGAACGCTGTAGCATATTGTATACACTGAACAAAAAAGGTACGTAAATACAATGAAAAAATCATACTTTTGCAACCAATAAAAAGGTTCATTGCCACAATGAATAGACATTCATAAAAATTTTGAATCGAATTTTTTAATGAAAGATTCATTGGCAAGATGAATGCAGTTCATAAAAACAATGAGCGAATTTCATAAAATCAATGAATGTTGTTCATAATGTGTTGTTCACAATGAACTTTGTTTCTAGAATCAATGAACATATAGTCCAGTCAAATAAGACTTTGAAGGTTACAATAATTCCCATAGAGCTAAAAATTGGTATGAATGTTCAGAATACCATTATAAATGAATTGTGAAAAGTCCCCATCAATCCCCCTTGTGCAAAAAATTTTATCGATGGTGAAAGTTTGCAAAAATAGGTTTTTCGCGTTTTTCAGCTAAACGGTGAGTTTTAAAGCAAAAATAGTTCAGACAAAAATTGTAGATCATCCGATTCTCTACAAAAAATGTATCTACACTTTTTTTCATAAGTATTGCCATTTCCGTGATATAGCGGTTGAAAGAATTGAAAAAAATATTTTATTCGTAATATGCACGTTAATGTACTTTTATATACATTTTTGAACCGTTATATGAGTAAATACATGAGTCCCTATGTCTTATACATACAAATTATAAAATTCTTAGAATATAAATGAACGTCAAAAACTCCTCCCCTATTTTCATTTAGTCGCATGGCCTTGAGTAACATCTGTCTTCCATTCAATTGTCAGCGTGGCGATGCTCGTATACCTGCTCCGTTTCGAAGGTCTCATACTCAACAAAATACTGTTTGTCGTAAGCATTCCTTCGTAGTGACAACTCGTGGCTATCGCTTATATTTTGTAACAAAGTTTGTGCATTTTACTGTTTTAAAAAAAAATGTCGCAATTCTGCTTTATTTGTAGTCAACCTTTGACTGAAAGTGGAGTTGTTACTGTTGATCGCGGCATGAAAGCATTAATTGATGCAAGTATTGAAAGAGGTGATGAGTTTTCGGAGTACCTGAAAGACCAGACATCTGTAAAAATTCATGTGCAGTGTCGAAAAAATTATACTCGAAAAAGTAGCATTGATGCCGTGAAAAGACGGCGCCAAGAAGAAGAAGCTGGTTCATCAAAAATAAGTCCTCCTCGTACTAGAGCACGAGTAAGTGAAACTACATTTTGCTTCAACCAGTGTTGTTTATTTTGCGGCAATGAATTAAATGAAGAGTTGGAGAAGAAAAAAGCACTGCAGTACCGACGTAATATTTTTAAAGTGACTACACTTTCGTTCAAAGACAGTATTCTAACTATAGCTGAAACTCGTTGTGATGATGTAGCCAAAGCTGTTGCTGCTCGAATTGAATTTGAATATGATTTAGTCGCTGCCGAGGCTAAGTATCATAACGATTGCTACAATTCTTTTCTGAAACCGACCACTGGGGGTAAAGTCGGTCGTCCTAAAGATGAAGCTACAAATATTGCGATGAGAGAAATATTTAAGTATATTGAAAATAGCGATGATTGTCAATTCACATTAGACGAATTGAAAAGTATTTGTAAAAAATCAACAATAGATAACAGAACCATTAAAATGCGATTGAAGTTGGAGTATGGTGATAGAATTATTATTACAGAAAAATCAGGATCATCAACATTCGTACATACTTATCTTTTGCAAAAAAACCTTATAATAAAAAACAAGTGTAATTAGCTTGTCTTCCCCCAACCTCTGCTGCTGCTCAACAACATCTATTCCGGGTATATTATCAAGTTCAAGTGTGGCTTGGTAATAAAATGGATCCAGAAGACTGGGGTTGGAAGTTAGTTGACAATGCATTGGAACCAATTCATACGTTACTCCCACCTGCACCAGAAAAACTCCTTAACACCATCTTTTGCAATTGCAAAAAAGGTTGCAATGCTAAATGCGGCTGTAAAAAGGTTGGACTGTTTTGTTCTTTAGCATGCACCAATTGTCAAGGACAGTCGTGCTCCAATGTTGAATCGATACTAGATGAGGATAATTACGATATCAGTGATCAGACATATGATGCATCACTTTTAGAACATATTTGTATCCAGCAGGAAGATGAGGAAAAAGAAGATGAAGAAAAAGAAGAAGAAGAAAACGAAGACAATATACTAGAAGTTCCATTGGATTATTATGAATCCGATGAATAATTTTTCCAAATTATTTTTTCATTTATATATTACATAATTTACGCAGCTTTCATCATTTTCAATACTCCATTTGCATTCAATAGGATCATAATAGATCGTGGAATAGGCCTACCGGGGAAACCACGTTAAAAAAAAGCGCCAAGCACACTACCTCATAGGTGGTGTGGAAACGTGTGCATATTACGAATAAAATATTTTTTTCAATTCTTTCAACCGCTATATCACGGAAATGGCAATACTTATGAAAAAAAGTGTAGATACATTTTTTGTAGAGAATCAGATGATCTACAATTTTTTTCTGAACTATTTTTGCTGTAAAACTCACCGTTTAGCTGAAAAACGCGAAAAACCTATTTTTGCAAACTTTCACCATCGATAAAATTTTTTGCACAAGGGGGATTGATGGGGACTTTTCACAATTCATTTATAATGGTATTCTGAACATTCATACCAATTTTTAGCTCTATGGGAATTATTGTAACCTTACCTCTATTTTAAGGACTAACTTGACTGGACTAATAGTTCATAAAATCGATGAATGTAATTCATATAATCAATGAATGTGGTTCGTAAAAGCAATGAACTTAGTAGATAAAATCAATGGAAATAGTTCATAAAAACAATGAATATTGTCCATAAAATCAATGTATATAGTTCATAGCATCAATGACGTTATTTCTAGAACCAATAAACGCAGCCCATGAAATCAACACATGCTTTGTAATAATCAAGCATTCTGGATTTCAATATAACATTTTTATTGTTATGTAATTTTCATACTTTACATACATATATAAAATTTCTATATCATAAAAAACAAGAATTAAACTAAAATATACATTTTCTTTGATGCAAGATAAAATAATTAAAATGAATCTCCCTTCATATTACTTTACTCAGAGTAAACTTTGCTCTACTTCTGTCTTCTTTTTAAATTATCAATAAGGATATTTACTTTACAGAATTTTTCTTTAGACTTAATATTATAAAAATCAACTTGAATGAAATTCCAAAAGGTAGTGGATGCTTTCGGGTATTCTAAGTTAAATAAATAATAAATTTTAAAGCAAATATCAACTGCTCGTAGCAGGCTTTTAAACGGAATTTTTAAATTATCAAAGTAAACAAAGATGTCTTTAACCCCTCTTAAACTATCACCAATGGTAATTATAAAAGGTTGAATATTTTCTAGCCTACTTTTCTTAAATCATAATAAATCTTCAAGTTCCACGAATAATTTGCAAGAAATTATAAAAGATTCTTGCGAATCTGCAATTGTGAATCTTTTCACAACATTTTTCCCTATGGTGTTCTTGCTTACAACTCGTTGCCAGGGAAGTAAGAAGCCATGTAGAGCCCATAGCAATATCGCATCGTAACTATCTATAAATTATATAGAATTAATAATTTATTTATTGGTCTTTAAAAGGGAGTACACTTACTCTCATCCAAATGAGCATCTTTCCAAAAGTTAATTTCAGCTCTTATAAGTTTGCAATTAAGAGTCCCTTCAGCGGAAAGAAAATCCAACAGATGCCTTCGAACGCTCCCCCACTCTTCGACTATCGATAATGAGCTTTTGAACTTTGTGTTGAAGTCAATATCAATCTAATGAAAAGATAGTAATTTTAAAGCACACATGAATGTAAAGTAATCTTCTACCAATCGAAATCCTTGCGACTGTTTATATTGTGGCCATTTTGCGAAAATTTCATCTGATGATGATGATTCGTCAATATCCTTCACTCGACATTTGACGCACGCCTTCCACAAATGATCGAACTCTTCAATTGAAAGTTTGTCGTGGACTAGAGATCTTTTTGTATTGTTTCGGCGTCATAGAAGATAAGTTAAGACTTATTAAGTAAACATTTTTTTCTTGAGTTGTAGACGGTACCAATAATTTCCTGTCGATCGTTGAACTCACTGTTTGCATTTTGTTTCGCGAACTTTTCAAAGGACTTTTCCGCAGATTTTAAGTTGGAAAATTTGTTATATATCCTGCCTCTCTTTGAAGTCCGATAATAGTCCTACATAAATTGAACGTTTATTTTAACAACTTACTTTATTTATTTCATTTAGTTCCAAAAGATATAAGTATAAAAATAATACCAATGTCTCAGAAGGAAATCTTTCAACGATTTCCTGTTCCAATTTGTAAGAAGTCGCCAACGAAAGATTCATATCATTTTCAAAGAAGTGACAAGCAACTGTATTTATTAGATTTGATCGATGCTCTTCCTTGAATTGGTTGAGTTCCTTGAAATAATCTGAAAGCTGTTGGCCCTTTCTACTTCCATTTAAAATTTCACCCAAAGTAACCGTTTTGCCTTGTGGGGACTCCAAACCCAAAGGACGTGGATATGGTGATGAACGAGGTGTAGAAATTGGAGAGACAGATGACGATTCGAGTCCCCATATCAAAATTTCTTAACAGTCTCTCGATATGATGAATTTTTATGATTTTCAGCACATCAATCGTTATGTTTTCCGCTACAAATAATAATAAATCATAATATTATTAGTGTTTTGTTTAATGATTAATTTCAACGTATTTATACCTTCAAAATGCTGGTATACTCTTTCCATTTTCCATTCTTTGAGCAATTCATACAGAGGGTTTGGTTGGCTTTCGGCATGGGGTTGGTTTACTTCATCTTGTGGTGAACGCCTTGAAATACCACAGTGATTTTCTTGTTGGCTTAAATAGGTAAACGTATGTAAGGCGGAACACGCTGATCCATCATGAGTTAGATCAAACTCATGATGGATCAGCGTTTTCAAACTCATGATGGATCAGTTGGTAACAACTCGACGCCGTTCTCATCAATTAAGTTTGAATTCAATAAGTTCTCAATGAAAATATTGTCCGAAGTAGTCATTTCGATGTATGCTTTATATATACAGTGCTGTGCAAAAGTCTTCGTACAGCACTGAAATAAAAGAAAGTTTTTAAATTTCAAAAAATGGAACAAAGATAGTTCAAATTCTCCTTATATATTTACAAGCTACATATATACTAAAAGTAATTAAATAAACAAAAAAAATATTTCAGCATTTATAATAAAATACAACAAAAAGTTCATTATAAGTACTCAAAATTGCTGTGCGAAAATCTTCGTACACTGCCTATGCTTTCCATAATAATGGAATCTAGTCCTATCAAAACATGTTTAGTCGTAAAAAATCCGTTATCAATCCGTTATTTGTCCACAAAATCCTTCATGCAATTTAGTTTAGTTTTCGCTACCTGCAAAGTTACTTCGTAAAATGGATACAAACGGAAAACGTAAAGAAACCAGTGTCTGTGTAAGGGAAATTATTATTAATTTGTATAAAGACGGTAAATCTATTAGTGAAATCGGAAAAACTGTAAAAAGAAGTCGTTCCACAGTTCAGTATATAATTAAGCGTTACACAGAAGAAGGTGGAATTCAAAATAAAGTGAGAAGTGGTCGACATAAAAAGTTAACGGTGAGAGAGGAAGCTAGTGTAGTTTGTCAGGTAAAGACAAATCCTTTTGTAACATTACCAGAAATTGCAAATACACTTCAACGCGATTTTGGAAAGCAAGCTGATCCATCAACAGTTCACCGAGCTTTGTACCGTGCCGGCTATAACGCGCGGATTCCTAGGAAGAAGCCATACATTAGTGCAGTGAATCGAGCAAAACGTGTTGAATTTGCGAAAAAATATTTGAGTTCTGAAAATTCGTTCTGGGAAACTGTAATTTTCTAAAACGAATCTAAATTTAATATTTTCCAATCAGATGGGCGAAAATTAGTGTGGAGAAAAAGTGGAGAAGAAATGGAGGCAAAAAATCTGAAAGCAACTGTGAAGCATGGCGGCGGTAATGTCATGGTGTGGGGATGTATGTCGGCATCCAGAGTGGCGCGACTTGTATTTATTGATGAAAGAATGGATCAGTACCGTTATTTGTCAATTTTGAAAGACAATTTGACGCAAAGTGCCAGTGAAATGGGTTTTCAAGGGAACTACTACTTTCAACAAGATCGAGATCCGAAACATACGGCATATATTGTGCGGCAATGGCTCGCATTAACTGTTCCCCATTTGTTGGAGACACCTGCTCAATCACCGGATCTCAATCCGATTGAGCATTTATGGGCCGAACTTGAAAAAAATGTACGAAAATATGCCATATCCAACAAATCGGATTTGAAAAAAGCATTGATGACCGAGTGGGGAAAAATAACGGGACAATTTACAAAAAAATTAGTCAATGCCCCGAAGATTAAGTGCTGTTATAAATGCAAAGGATACCCTACTAAGTACTAGAATTTAAGATTGAAAGAACTTTCATTTTCTTATTGTACGAAGACATTTGCACAGCAATTTTGAGTACTTATAATGAACTTTTTGTTGTATTTTATTATAAATGCTGAAATATTGTTTTTTTGTTTATTTAATTACTTTAAGTATATATGTAGCTTGTAAATATATAAGGAGAATTTGAACTATCTTTGTTCCATTTTTTGAAATTTAAAAACTTTCTTTTATTTCAGTGCTGTACGAAGACTTTTGCACAGCACTGTATACAAATTCAATACTAAGTTTTATATATAAATTATTTTTTACAGTGTTAATATGTCGGATAAAATTGTTGCTTCAAAACCCATTCATAACAAAATCATAACTATGAAAGATGAAAACTATGGTAAATACTACTACAAATATGAGGAATAATATTCTTTTACTCGCACCATTTGCTTTCCATTTGCAGTGTTCACAATATTCACTGGTGGCCCTATTACTTCATCGAAACCCAGTAAATCAAATTCACCCAAAATAGAAGTATCTACAACATGGGCTGAATAGTGAGGATCATATTGAACGCTTTCCACTCTTTGGCAGAACAAATATGAAGAACTATCTGTTTTAATGATTTAAAGAATAGTATGAATTTGAATTTCGTCCTGATATTTGCTCACATAAAAGCCTTTTTCGAAACGAATACCTCTAAAGTATGCTTTTGCTATAAATGTTAGTTCTTTGGTATCATTTTTAAGTTTTTGGAGAACGATTTCTTTATATACGCAAGTAGTAACTATATCATTCGCGCCGTATAAAAAGTCGTCAAAACACTTTGTTCGCAACAAGCGATTGGCAAATTAAAGCTGATACTTTTTCCCCAATGTTAAGTAAATATTTTTTCGAGATGTAATAGCGTGAGAGTAAATCTTGGTGCTTCGATTCGAATTTAAAAAACCACAAATTTCTAAGTGGACCAGACATTTTAATAATAGTTGGATAATGTGTAAGGTTATGAAATTTTGGCTTTGGATTGTCGTTAAAAAGTCAAATGTATTCTCTGTTGTGTTGTTCTATTTTAATTTTCAAAATTCGAATACTTTCTGTAGTTGTTTCAAAGCATAATGTCAACCATTTCCATGAAAATCAAAAGAAATTTCCAAACTTCATCGTCATCTGGCACTAAATCTCCTATCAGTAAAGAAAAGAAATTAAAAAAAGTCATCATTTCGCTGGCTGACATCTTTAAACGTTTATTTACTAAGTGATGAGGTTTAATGTGTCCTGATATGTTCCCTATTTCAGTGAACCCATAATTGAAATTTTTTTTTCTGAATTTCAATGTATCTAGATCGAAGTATTTAATTTTTTCGGTAAAATGCAGTATGATTTGCGAAAAATCGTAATGACATACTCCTGCAAACAGATCATGCATTACATCGACGCAGAAATTCTCGACCACATGAAAAGAAGGAATATCATTAAACTTGGATTCACCTGTTATACCAGTTATTGATATATTGTTCTTTTGAATATCCTCTACATAATTTATTTTGTTTCTCATTAAGTTTTTTTTTTCTTGACATAATTTTTGGCATTCAGATTTTAAAACTTTACAAAATCTACAATATGTGTTACAGGAAAATGATTTTGTAAAATTTAAAATAATATTAAGACCTAAATTGTCACCCAATATTAAACCCAAAATTAGGTGAATTTTATTGATAGTACCATCTTTTAATTTTGACATTTGACACTTATTCCGTTGATTTCAAGGTGCTTCAAATCATTTATCAATTGTTGAAGACATTTCTCATTACCATATGTTTTCAGATCTGACGTTTTTATTATTGCTGCTAAAAAAATGTTTTCTAACTGCGATTCTTTTTTGGGAAAACACGGAAAAGAATAATAAATATTGCATATTGAATGACAACCAGCATGAGCTCCAAGGGTATTGTTAAGTTCTACATCGTCTACATATAAAAAGTTAGAAACTGTAACTTTGTCTGGATAAATATTACATTTTTGTTTCCATAACTCACACTGAATAAAATTTTGGATTGTCGGTGACTTAAGTTTTCGATTACACACAGTTTAAAAAAAATAAAATTGTCCAGAGGTTTCCGCGCTCTATACTTAAACACTTGGATTATTGATTTTCACAGGTTTTTTATTTATAACAATGCAGGTTTCGCTTGTAACGTGTTCACGATTCGATTCTACTCTAACTCTAATTCCTTCCTTTCAGACTCTTTTATGATATATTTATGCTGACCCAGTGTTTTTCTGTAATTGATACAATCTTAAACTGATCTTGCCAATGCAATGGATCCGAAAATCTTACTTGGCATAATTTTCAATATTCTTTAATATAAACATTGCTATGAATTCTTTAATATAAACATTGCTATAATTGATTTCATTCAAAGCGAAATCCAATCTGTTGTTTATCATTTGAGTCGCAAGTTCTCAGCTTAAGATCGTTCTTATCATTATTTACATTTGAGTCAGCAGTTTGGGGTTTGAGTTTTGACATAACAGGTGTGCTTCTTAAAAAACTCATATGGTCAAGCATTTTTCCAAGAAAATGATCTGTTTCAAAAACTTTTATAAATTGAAACTCTAACGACATTAGGAGCCCACGGACTTCATTTTCGTTATAAATCAAATTTCCATTATGGTGTACTGGAACAATTTCCGAATTGATTGTGAACTGTTTCATATTTTGTAATAAGCCTTTATTCTGGAGATATTGGCTTATTTTATAATCTGAGCCAAAGTCTTTAAAGGAATCTTTACAGCAGGTAATTATGTTCGAAATATCATTGTAAAGTTCTGCATGTGCCTGAAGTTTATTTTTAGAAAACTCTTTAAATACGTTTAGAAGAGGATGTAAAACCAAAGTTTTCATGTTCTCCTGGATATCTGAAACATCCTTCCGAGTAAAATTATCATTATCATGTAATGATATTGCGAATTTTAAAGTTGACTTTATGAAATCTTTTAAGGGATCCAAGCCATTTTTATTATGACTTGAAGGATAAACCATTTTAATTGTACATCCTTCTGCAACAATTGAGTTTGGAACTAGAGATGGAATTTCAGCAAAAGAGTAATCGTCGGAGGGTGGATCTACTGTTGGTTCCTTAGAAGAAGTCTGCTCAAAATGTTTTCGCTTCAAATTTCGTCTAAAACAATCAAGTTTTGAAAAACATTGATAGCAGTTATTTTCGATACATCTAAAAGTGCTATTTTTTGACAGATCGTGGACTCGTTTCAAGTGAACTATGCCGAGTTCTATTGAAGCAAAAACTTTACGACATATAATGACACATATTTCATATTAGGTAAATATATTGGAAACCAAAACTTGTTTTTATTACTTTTATTATAGGTTCGAATTATTGATCTGGAAGAGTTTATTATGGTATAAGAGTAATTTACTTAGATTATCCCATAGAAGATAATCCACAGTCAAAGCTCCGGAAAAGCCTGAAAGCCCGATGTCAAAGCTCCGGAAAAGTCAAATTAGTGGATTACCTACTATGCTACTATTACGAGTATACTTTAGTTTTAACTTACCTTAACGACTCTCAAGTCACTTAAAAGTCAATTAAAAATTTAAAAATTCACTTCACTGAGCACTTCACTTGAACAAATAAATAATCTGATCAGATATTGACGCGATAGATTCACATTCATCACTGTTAGGATATGTGCATTGTCGATATCAACGCGTTGATTTTTGTTATGCACGTGTTCATAACTTCTATAAATAAATTCATAGGGACTATGAACTTGTTCATTATCTGTATGAATCAGTTCATAGATTCACATTCACTATAAACTAGTTCATAACTACTATGAATGAATTCATAGGATCTATGAATCGAATTCATAGGATCTATGATCGAGAGAGATGACTTATGATTATGAATTTACATTATGAACTAGTACATAATTTTTATGAACATATTCATTGAAAAAAGCCGAAACTATGAAAAAACTTTTATGAACTCGAATTCATTATATTTATGAACGGTTTATAAAATCTTGAATTTCTGACAATGCAAAGTTCATTGTGAGAATGAATTGTTCATACCGACAATGAAATTAGGCTCTGTAAACGATGTTCATTGACGCTATACTCAATATTTTTTTCAGTGTAGCACGGCTGCAAGCCATTTAACAAAACAAACTTCTTTAAAATCTGGAGAGTTTTGCGATTTAAGTTGATTTTAATTAATTTTATCTAGCATAAGTTTCATGAAATTATAGGTTCCTTTCATATAAGTGTTATGGTGAGCGTTATGGTATTATGCAATTAAACTGATTTTAAGCAAGTCTTTGAACAATCAAGACATAATCTGCATTCTCCATTCTTTCCATAACCAATTTCTGACAGGAATATATTCACATTATTAAAACAACTAATCTATGTGAACTATGGCTTCTTGGAAACAACGTTACTTTTACGTCAGATTCACACAAATCCTATTGTTGTGAGCTTAAAAGTCAGTTATTCTACTTTAAATTGAGTTGTTTCAAAAGCCAGCGAAGCAACAAAATATCCAATATTTGGTTATTAGACGATTACTATTATGTAAAGGTAATTTCATCGTTTAACCAGATAAAAGCCAAACAGTTCCTACGGAATGGTGAAGCCATGCCTAAGAATCTTTGTCAAGTTCAGAAAGAAGTCAAGTGACAGTACTAGTACTTCATACGTATTTGCTCGCTAGTACTGGTGTTTTGACGTAGCGGTGGGTCTTATTCATATTCACAGTTGTGTCTGATTCGCATTCTTCAGCAGCCAGTTGGTGTGAGACAACGTTGTTTTTGGTTTGTTGAACATTACAGTAGCCAATTTAATAATTCTTTTCGTATTGTTTATTCTGAATTTATAGCATATTTTTAGTGATGATTACAGGTATTAGTAATTATGTTTAGTTCAGAGGAAAAACCTGCTCAGAAACGAAGGCGAGGAGTTGCCAGCAAAGAGACATACAAACGTAAATCTAAAACAAGAGTTAAACCAGAAGATAATATGTTTCACTTAGGTTAGCAAGAAGCCTAGACAGTTTAGCCTGGTAGTGTCATGTCAAATGCTCAAACCAAATTATCTGCCAAATTATAGATGAAGCTGAGGATTATTTTAATTTACTTGAAAATATAAACCTTTAGAACATATATTTTGAAATTGGTTGAAGTGAATAACCTTGAACGTGTTTCTGCGTAGAAAAATGTTAAAGCAGAAATTAGCAGGGAAACGTTGGTGATGACAGCTTTAAAAGAAATCGTTGAATAGAATGAGGAAGATAATGAGATTTATGGCATCACCCCCCATGGAAGAGCAAATTCGTAGTGACTTGTAAATAAGAAGAAAATAGGACACTGAAAAATAGACGTGTTGCCTTCCTAAGACATTTGTATTTACCCTGCCACTGAGATTCTGGTGCTATCACGTATATAAACATTGATCGCACAATCGGGAGCCAAAATCAGACTTCAGATGGTCGTTTCAACATCTCAAAGACATAAAGTGTTTGAAAAATGGCTTCCTCAGTGATACAAAAAATGACAAGCTGTGATGAAAGCTCTAGTAGAGCCTATCCAATGAGCAAGAGAGAGACTTCAACTTACGAAAAGTTTTGTTATAACTAGACCTAGCCAGGATACGTAGTTGTGAAGTAGTTACACATTTATATCAACATTATCAACATTAATTTTTCTAAAAATAAATTAGACATAACGGGTACCTCTAAAACTAAGTCACAATCTGAATGGAAATAATTCGCTTTTCATCAGGCGATTGAGACAAATGAAAATTACCCAAACAGCAGAGAACACCCAAATCTCTAGGAGGGTTAACTGCCCAAGTCGCCAAGATTAGGAAATGGTGCAAAGTCTCTCCTTAGAAGTGGGTGAAATCAAAGTCAATACTGACGCCATTTCAAGCAGGCTGTCCATAAAGTCCACAAATCAGTCAAAGGTATATGGTTAATAAGAGACTGATACCATGGTTGTAAAGTCGAAAATTGTGGATTGTGTGTGCACAAAATTAAAGTGCCAAAAGCCTCAATGAAAAGGAAGTTGTCCAAATAAGTTGTGATGAGACAATTTCGGCTTGGAATGAATCAATATGACACCTGAGCACAGTAAACTTTTGGACTCGTATTAACCATCCAGGGACCGAATAACTTCTAGTGAAAATCCAAAATGCCTTAAAAATGCTAGTAGCATTGCAAACAGGCTGCAACTTTATGGATTTATGCTTACTTTATGGCAGTGGCGAGAGATTTAGTTTAAAACATTTTCTGTCGGTCTATGCAAAACTGGCTCTCAAGCGCGTCAAACGGCTGGGATGGAATCAACGAACAGAGTTAGACCACTTGAAAATCATGACACTCAATTTCTCTTTGGTTTTTGCAAGCCGAGCCGATTTTCTAAAGAATGATAACCATAATGCAAAGAGCTAAGGTTTCCAGTAGCATATACTACATCCAATAAAGAGTCCTTATTATAATTAAAACTCCATTCTACTTGGGAAAAGTGAGAAATAAGTCACTGAGTGTGAAATACAGACTTCTTGTAATGGTGTTATAGATTTAGAACTTTTAAATGCAACTAGTCTTCAAAAAGTCTGCATATAAGGTGTTTGGATGAATGTATTCGCTGAAGTTTGAAAAGGTAAATAGATTAAGAAACTATTGTGATTCTATCCCAGGAAAATAACAAAGCACTATCATCCTGACGATATACCTGCGGATCGCATCAAGCCAATAAGACTTATGGGCCGGTAACTTAATTTTCTGGACATTATCTGGAACTAAGAACGATGCCTCAAGCAAGAAAACTAATACCCAAAGCGGAAGTCCACATAAAATGGAACGACACAAAATTAAGGATGCAGCGCTCCAAACTGTCATCATGGAACGTAGTAGTCAGCACACGAAAAGGGTGCTTTATTTGGTCTTGGTAATCCTTAAATTTACCTGCATATGCGGAAAAACTAAGATCTGCATTTACAACTGCATTGTTATGCCTTGTTTATGGTCTGGATGCAAGCCATTCTCAATCGATTGCATAGGATTCCGAAAGTAGGGGAGACCGGGGCTAGTTGGCGGTTGGGGTAAGTTGGCGGATCGCGTTTTTTTTAAAATATGTTTGACATGTGCTGCCACCTCTTCGAGTATTTCGAAAGTGATGTGAAACGCATCATCTGACATACTTACAGTAAGTGGACAATTGTTCTGTCAAAGTTATCAGTGTTTCCGGTTTTTCATGCATGGTGAGTAAATTTGACTACGTACAAACTATTTGTGATAAATTACTTTGATTTGATCGATGAGTTCAGGTCATTTTCATTTTCTTACAGTCTATATAATATATTAGAAGATTTTACATTGGTTGTACCTATAACCTCAAAAGTTTGTTTATTATATTATTATTTATGTCAAAATCCTGATTGGGGCTAGTTGGCGGGGTGAGATACTAGGCAAGTTTTCAAAAAGTAGTTACAATCATATCATTTTTTTTTGCAGTTCTGTATTTAGAAAAATGAGGAATTACAAAAAAAAACAGACAGAGGAAAATTTTCTCCGGAAATTATAAAGCAGGCTGTGGAAGATGTAGTTTTAAAAAACAACAAAATTGCAAAAACAGCAAGAGCTTACAAAATTCCCTTGCGAACTCTAGAGAGGTGCTGTGCAAAGGCAAGAAAAAATAACGAAGTCACAGGAAAAACAATCTCGTCAGAAGTTGTGCAAGCACTCCAGCCAGATTATTTAAAAATTCGACAAGTTAGTTACAAGTTGTTTCCTTTCCATGTAAATAATAGACCAATGATAACCACTGTTTTTGATTTCATCATATTTTTTAATTAGGTTTTTGACGCTGAACAAGAGAGGCTGATGGTTGATTATGTTCTGAAAGCTGCGGATATTTATTATGGACTGTCGCCTCAAGAAATTCGCAAATTTGCTTTTCAATATGCCGAAGCAAACAAAATTAAGATGCCGGAATCTTGGAACAAAAATAAAATGGCAGGTTCTGAGTGGTTCACATCATTTTTGAAAAGACATCAGTCTTTATCCATCAGGACACCTGAAGCGACTAGTTTGGCTCGAGCATCCAGTTTCAACCCAACAAATGTCGATAAATTTTTCGATAATTTGAAAACAGTCTTAGAACGAGAGAAATTTGAAGCAAGCGATATATGGAATGTCGACGAAACTGGAGTTACCACCGTACAAAAGCCTAATCGAGTTGTTGCTCGTCGAGGACACAAGCAAATCGGCAAAATTACATCGGCGGAAAGAGGCACTTTGGTCACCATAGCTGGTGCAGTTTCGGCGTCTGGCAACTCCATTCCTCCTTTTTTCATTTTTCCAAGAGTTAAATTCCGCGATCATTTCATACGTGATGCACCGACTGGTAGCACCGGGGATGCTAACCCCTCTGGATGGATGAACGAAGAATCTTTCTTGAAGTACGCCCATCACTTTGTGAAACACGCTAGACCTTCAAAACAGCGACCTGTTCTTCTTCTTCTTGATAACCATGACTCGCATTTGTCCATAGAGGCTTTGGATTTTTTTAAAGATAACGGAGTCACAGTGTTGTCATTTCCTCCACACTGCAGCCATAAACTTCAGCCCTTAGACCGCAGCGTGTATGGCCCATTCAAGAAATATATCAACTCTTTTTCTGACTCTTGGATAACGGGAAATCCAGGAAAAACAATGTCGATATATGACATCCCGGGTATAGTGAACTCTGCTCTTCCTCGTGCTTGCACACCTTCCAACATTCAAGCAGGATTTCGAGTCGCGGGAATTTGGCGCTTCAACGAGCACATTTTTACCCTGGCAGATTATTGACCAGGATACTCAACTGATCGTCCAAATCTGAGCGAGGAGCAAAAAGAACATGCTAATGCAGAACAAAATTTATTGTCAGACAATTCTTATATTCTACCGGAAACTTTGAAGCCACTTCCCAAAGCTGATAACAGGAAAACAGACGCGGTAAAAAGAAAAGGCAGGAAACGCAGGCACACTGCTATTTTGACAGATTCGCCTGTAAAGGCAGCCTTAGCAGAAGAAAAACAAAAAGTGATCGAAAAGCGAGATGCGTCGACTGCTAAAAAGGCTAGAAAAAATGTTAAAATACTTTAACGAAAAGACAACATCGGGTATTTGTACCAACGAAAACATCGTAAAGCATGTAAAAAAATATGTAAAAAATGTTTATGCTAATAATATAAAATGAAAATCATTACGAAAATTTATATTACAATATACTTCCAATACCTTATGAAGTTATATGCAGCAGTTTATAGTGTATCAATGCTTGATTATTTATATTTATACTTACCCCGGACATACCGCCAACTTGCCCCGAGATCGGGGCAGGTTGGCGGATTTTTCTCGTCATCTTATAGCTTCTGTAAATCTTATAATAAATGAAGAAATGTTAAGAAAAAATTCCTTAATGTGGTCAAAGGTATACTTTATCATATTTTGTTTAGCAAACGTTTCAAACAGTAACTACTCAAGCGCTTAAAATTCCGAAACATAAACCCCGCCAACTAGCCCCAGCCTCCCCTACTATGAACGGCTCATAAGCGGCAAATCCCAAACAGACAATGGCCAATCCCAGAAATTATAAGGCTGCGGATGTTGTGTACCATTGAAGTATTAAGTTGAAACATATCTTACTTCCAAAGATAAGATAAATGGAATCTAACGGTTTTTGAAACCCCGAAAAAGAGTCTCAAGATAACATAAGCTTTGGGAAATTAGACAAGGCAACAATGCTTAGGCAACACCTGAAAACTATGCAGTGTATATGCTAAAGGACTAATAACTAATCGGGCAGTAAGAAATTAAGGCCGAAATATAATACTGCGTGACGGCGATACGTGAGCGCGATGCGATTCTCCCTCGTCGTCACGCAACGCATTCAATTTACAATGCACGCGATGCGGGAAACAATAATGTTCATATGACAAATGTCAAATTGGTGACATTCTACATTCAATTTGCTGGAAATTGTTTTTGATTTTTTAAAGTTTTGAATTTGGAATGTTCCTTCGTTTAGCAAATAAAAGCCTTACCTAGAATGCACGAAATTTTCATTCAAAATTCATTCATAATAACCAATGTACTTAAAAAGTAATTAAGGCGTTTGAATTTCAAATTTCATTTAAGCGTCATATTGCATTTGACAAACGTCACGCACATCGTTGCGAGGAATTTCCGTTTTTCCTAATATTTCCCGTCTCGCATACAAATGCATGTTACCAAAATTGCTTGACATTTGCTGCGAAACTCTCGTCGCCCTCTCGTATCTCGTATGGTGTTTCGGCCTTTAGTTCATAAAATTATGTCGTAAATAACCAATGATTCGAGATCCATCTGTGCAATATCCAACATAAAGTAACAACAACATAGTATGGTAGAAAGGTTCGAGACATCAAAATCTACCGCTAACTGCAACCTGGAGTAATTCGGGAAGTATTAGCAAGTTGTTGATGGCCACAAGATAGCTCTCATGGGTAAAAATTGAGTCGTTTTCAAGCAGCTTTTGTTTAGAGGACTGTTAATGTCATGAAAAGGATCAACTATCTATCGCTCGCAGGAATAATTCACCACGAGTTGTTGAGGTAAAATTTAACAGTGATTGTAGAAAAATATGTTCAGCAATTTAAAGAGTGCAAGACGAACTCCACGAAAAGCATCCTGCTTTCGTTAATTGCAAAACCGTTTCCTTTATTATGGTAGTAAGTGACTCAACGGAACAAGGATGATTCAATCACAATATTTTGACCTTTGATGGTCTATTTTACCACATCCACATGACTCACCAGATTTCACCCGGACATACTACCACATTATCGGTTCCCTACAAAACATTTTGACTGGGAAAAACCATGAATTCGTAAAAGCAAGCCAGGTTGCTTGTTGTAAAGTTTTTAAAATCTAGACTAAGCACATTGTGCAAGGAAGAAACTGATTAAATGCCAGGAAGATGGAAGAAATTTATAGACAATTGTGGTGAATACGTAATAAATTCTCGTAGCTCACCATTGAAGGTAATAGAGGGAATAGAGAGGGGCTTCTAAGACTTTTAAGGAAACCTTGATAGGAAGCAGAGCAAAATACTCAGATGGCTGTAAAATCGGCGAAATTCCCTCACAATATGATAGCAGTAGCTTCCATGGTTCGAAATGAGTGTCATGAGTCTCACTTCTTCATTATTTTGGCCCAACTGCCACATCTTCCCGCAAATCTGTCATAACTATACAGGGGATACTAATCGGAGTTTGTGACACTCTCTTCGTTTTCCAGTGATTCCATTTTACCACTAGTTCGCCGGAAGCCTGCCACGACCGAATCTCCAATGGCGTATAGACGAACTACAGATGCACATTCTAGAGTCTAGAGTAGATTCTAGAGTCTGTTGGTATACATTCTAGAGTCCACTATGTCCTCGGAAACCCGTCGTTTGGACGGCGTACTGTGATCTATGTATTGTGAACGTGAATTTGGCTAATATTGAAAGAGTACATGTTTCACCCCTTGATAAACTTCGAATCCTTGTTAGTAGTTGTATGATAATGAAGAAAAACCTCTTTCGAGAATTTACTTCAAAAACGAGTTAATAAAGAAAAGGAAACTTAAGATTTGGAATTTGAATCGGTTATAAAAAAAACTAATGAATAATTTTGCAAAAATATGAGTTCATTAGAAAGACTGAACCAGTCCGTTTAGGAATGGAAGCCAAAAGAAATTAAAGGACTGGCACGGCTAGCCTTACCCTGTTCGATCAGTCCAATCTTTTGCACTTTTTCGATTGTTTTAACCTGTATTTCATCACTGGCTACTTCGACAAAAAAAAGTCCAACGGTGTCTAATCGATGCTTTCAGGCGGCCTAATGAAATCAGCATTCAACTTAATTTTGCGATTTCAAAAGATCGATTGTTACGTTGACTCTCTAACACTTTGAACCATCCTATTGAAATCAAATGTCATCTATGTAAACCTCTTCTATTTTGTGAAATACAAAATCGCTTAGCATGGTGCTCAGTGCTGACTAATGGTGCTTAGCCACTGTAATGGCGTTTTTTTTTGCTCATTTTTAAAGAAAAACATGATCTGATTCACTGTAACAGTGTTTCCTTGGTCGTTCTCGAAGAAACATGATTTTCAAAGAATAATGGACCAATACTGTCACCAAGCTGAAATCAGCACTGGAAAGTCACATGTTGTGGATGCATTGGTTTCTCCACCATGACGTGTGCACTTTCTGAGCCCGAGCTATGTCAACTTTGTTTATTGATCCGAGGTTGAAATGAGCATTATCTGACAAGATGATTTTTCGGTAAAAATACTCATCTTCGATCTCGTGGTCTACGTGGCATTAAGCCAAGCGAAAACGCATCGGGTGGTTTTGGGGCTACTAATTGAACTTCATACACATTCATGACGTAGTCCTTACGCAAAATTCTTCGTGGAGTAGTGCGTTAAATATTAAATTATTGAAAATGATGACAAGTTTAGATAGATTAGTGTTCACGCACACTCTGAACAACTGCAGCAAGGTTTTCGCTTGAGCGCACGGGACCAGTACCGTATATGGGTTCTTTTATTCAACAAAGATCCAGTTTCACAAATTGATCCACAAACTGAATTTTTCGTATATTATACAAATTCTTTTCGTAAATTTCTTACGGTTTGAGTAGAAGACTCACCACTTTGGAAATACGTTTTTAATATTTCCCAACTTTGTTCAAGCGAAAAGCGAGCAATTTCATAAATGTCAAATATAAATCTAGCTACATACCAACATCAATGGTTCCAATTCCAAACGTTAGATGTCTCACCCTATAGCTTCAATGATCAACTTCATTCGACTCTACTACTCTTCTTAGAGCTGCTCTAGACGAATTTTGATTCCGCGAGATATTAACTGAACTTGTCAGAAAAAAATTCGTAAAGGCTCAGGAAAAGCATCTCGAAAAATATAACGAAAATAGAGAAGAATTTATAGGAACGCGTCCAGCACGTAAAAAACTTTGCACAAAGGTGCAAACGTACATGCCAACAATATTTAAAGAAAATGTTAATTGGTAGGCCTCTTATGGCCTCAACGTAATTGTAAATTGGTAGGCCTTCTTATGGCCTCAACGATTTGAATGAGTCTGTGAGAAATTATGATGATATCACAAATGTTCATCTTAATTTCGTTGTGAGAGCTGTGAAGTGATCGAAATCTTGACAAATTGTTCTAGGCATAAACTTTGATTAGGTTTTTCTATTCCAATCCTTTCTGAATCCAGCTACAAAGTAGTTTGGAAGTAATCAAACAGTGCCATTACATGTGGATACGATTCAGTACAATTTCCAGGTTATGTGAATAACTCTTCCCGAGCTATCAGGTAAATCAGAGGTTGGGCAACTGCAGAATCGCGGGCCGAATTCGGCCTGCGCCGATGCTCTGATCGGCCAACAAGGAATTCAAATTTTCGAATTTTTTTTAGTTTTCTTTGCTCAAGACCATACTGAAAAATATTTCAGCGAATTTCGCTTTCGGAAAAGCGACCCACCTTATAAAGGACTGGACGAACATAGATTTCGTTACTCCAAAAACCTTTGGGGGTCCTCTGCAGAGAGCTCTTCTGCTGGTTTAATTTGCCTGTTCTGATCCCTCATTTGAGTGATGTCTTTCCGTGAACCGGAACAGTGAAAAAGTTTTCGTGCTGGTACAAATTATTGTAGTTTTTTGTGATTGATTTTGACTGGGCGCAGTGTAATAATTATAAATTATTAGGTGTGAAAAATAAAACGACGTGTTTGTTTGAATGACAGAAACGGAATAACTTTATTAGTAAGTAAAGGTAAAATATAATACTGCGTGACGGCGATACGAGAGCGTGATGCGATTCTCGCTCGTCGTCGCGCAACGCATTCAATTTACAATGCACGCGATGCGAGGAAGAATGATATTCATATGACAAATGTCAAATTGGTAACGTTTCAAATGAAATTGGATTAAAATTGTTTTTATATTTTTTGAAAATTTGAATTTGGAATTTTCTTTCGTTTGGCAAATAATAACTTCAACGAGGACGCACGAAATGCAAATTCATTCATCCAAAATTCATTCCGAATAATCCTCCTACTCAAAAGATAATTAAAGCGTTTGAATTTCAAATTTCATTTAAGCGCCATGGAGCATCTGACAAACGTCACGCACATCGTTGCGAGGAATTTTCGTTTTCCCGAATATTTCTCGCATAGTTATCATTGTACGTTGTCGTATACAAATGCATGTTACGAAAACTGCTTGACTGTTGCTACCAGACTCTCGTCGCGCTCTCGCATCGCCGTCTCGCTGTATTGTATTTCGGCCTTAACACATGACATGTATCTATGGTATTTATCTATAGCAAAGAAGGGTGTGTATTTTGAGTACAGTTATAACACACAGGTTTACGACTTGGTGAATTTAACGTACTTCGAGTTTCCGTCCTGCAAACGATTTTTATTCGCACCAGAATTGTTTATTTGGAAACCTTTGCCTAGCCGCAGAAGTAGGTTTAAAAATTTGTAGTCCTGATTTACAATGGACTTGTTATTCGGGTTGTGATATTGTATAGCTCGAGTCTGCCATATTCAACAACAAATTCTTAGTTGAAATGCAAAAGTACACTTTCCTATACGGATCACAAAAAGTTCTGGTCGTGTTTTGAAATGAAATTCAGGGCTTTTCTGAGAATTTGGTTGTCTGAATTGGTTTTCCTAGTTCATAATCGTAAAAAACTGTGGTTTGGAAACTGAAAGATAGTACATAGTATTGCAGGCACTATGCAAAGGAAAGCGAAACCGTAATTATGTGACCAGCCCTTAAAAAGGACAAAAACTGAAATATTTATACTGGCGGGGTTGAGTTAGTTTCAAAATTTTCGGGTTTTGTTAGTTTTATAATATGAATTTTTTTTCAAGCAGAAATAACAAACATTGTTCTGATTTTATTTATAAATGTTCATAAAATTTACATAGCTAGTTAGCATGAATGGTAAAGTATGTCTAGTGTGCAATGATACTATCTATGTTTTTAAGAGTATAATAAAAAAAACATTTTTCCACCAACGATTCAAATAAATAAAAAAATTTTTCACTCGAAAATTTTCGTGCTGAAGCCGAAAAATTTAAAACAGGCTTAATTAAACCACAAAGTACGTTGTCAAGCCTTCCTTATTCAAATAAAGCTTTGACAAAAGCTAGTCATTGTTGCGCATGAAGTCGCAAAACAATTGAAATCATTTTCGGATGGAGAGTTTGTTAAGGACTGCTTGTTGGATATTGCTGAAGAGTTACTTCCAGATAAAACGACTATATTTGAAAAAATTAGCCTTTCAAGGCGAACTCTCGTTAGGCGTACTGGTAACATAGCATACAATTTTTAGTAACCAATTAATGTTAAAGCTGGAAGGTTGCATATATTACGCATTAGCATTAGATGAGTCATGTGATATAACAGACACGAGTCAATATTTAATTTTTATTCAAGGAATAAACAATCGATTCGAAATGATCGAAGATTTTCTTTCTGCATATCATATGAAAAGTACTACCACTGGCGATGAGTTTTTTGTGGCGTTTCAAGACGCGTTGCAGAAACATAACATAAAGTGGGAGACAGTAGTCAATATCACAACTGATGAATGCCCCAGTTTTGCAGGAAAAAAATGTCAGGCTGTTAGGCTCTCAACTATATATTTTGAATGCAATGTTGCGTAATTAAAAATAAAAATTTTTATTGCACATGTTTTGAGTGTGATATTTTATTTAATGTTATCGAAAGTTAATCAATGTCATTGATCAAGCATGTGTCAAGAGAGTCATTATTGCAAAATTGTATTTTTGGGTCATATTTTCATTTTATATGCATGCGCTTTTTTGCAAAACCAGCATATCCATGGCTCCTCCCACTGTTTGCTCTTTCGTGGAGAAATTTTAGAGCCTTATCAATTAGAACGTCGATACCCCTGCCAGGCAAAAGATTAACGTCTTGCTTCCCGTTTGATTATCTATCCATACCGTAAAATTGTTATCTTATTTTACTTAGATATTTATTGAAGTTTAAATCGATGGAACTTCAGTAGCAAAATTATTTGCGCCAAAGTCAGCACACAACAGAAAAATAACGTGAATAAAATGAATGAATCAACCCCCTAAACTCCAGAAGCATTATAAGTTGACACGCGTTGCTTGATTGTTATCAATTTTGTTTGTGAAAGGAAAGTGAATATAGTTAAAAAGTTTGATCATATTCGATTCAAGTTTGTAACTTTGAAATAACTCAGTGATTATGTGAATGGTTTCCGTAACGTTTACTCTGAAATTAGTGATATTCGTATCTCTGTCGTTTAATAAACTTTCATCTATACTTATTTAATATAAAGTGAGTAAAACACTTTTTCTATATTTGCCTTTTAAGTATATAAATATGGCCACCGGTCAAATAATGAGTATGAAAAAAGAAGATGTAAGTATAAGCTATTATAGGTTCTCAATGTTGTACCCCATACCATCAATTTTCGCTTACTCTTCGGAAGTGCTGTGTAACGCATTTCGCCGTCTGTTGTTCCAATGGATCAATCGAATCTGTCAAAATACGTCCTTTGATGGTTCAAATCTGCCAGAACAGAAAAGCACCTTGTGATGGAGATAAATGAACCACATTTCTAAACGTTATTTCCAAAAAATTGGCTAAGCGATACACTGAGCTTACGGGCGCAAATATCCAAAGTGCATAATCAACACACAATCTCTCTCTCTCTCTCTGCTTACAACATTACTGGGCAAGATATTCCCGCCTCTATCTAAATTCCTTACCCGGTGATTTTAAAGTTTTCTCCAACAACGTTGCAATCATTGAAGTTTTCAGCTTGAACATCAACAAAGCTGACAACTTCAATTGTACTACTATAATCAAATTAAAAACAAGTTTATACAAGGATACTCTCGGAAAAAGCTGAAATTGTTGTGCTCCTTGCACAACAAGACAGCATACGAAATATGAAAAAAA
Source organism: Stratiomys singularior (assembly GCA_954870665.1). Classification (NCBI taxonomy): domain Eukaryota; kingdom Metazoa; phylum Arthropoda; class Insecta; order Diptera; family Stratiomyidae; genus Stratiomys; species Stratiomys singularior. The sequence goes on along the minus strand of OX940877.1, from coordinate 107,288,111 downwards.
AAAACAAAAAGAAAAAACCAAAATCGAAAAAACATCTATTTTACGTATGAATCAGTCGAATCGTTTAAACTGTTTTCGAAAAATCGACGGAATATCATAGCAAACAAAGAGCCATTATACAAAGCAAAAGTTCCACTGAAATTGAAAAAATACATGGATTTCGTCCTTCCTGCGTAAAAGGATTCTTGCCTATTTACATTAGACTCAGACAAATGAAAAAGCTATAACCTGGAAATATTATGCTGTCATAACCATTTTAAAGGATCGCGAAAGTGACGGGAAACGTGTACGAATCGTTCCAAAAACCACCAATACAACTTTGTTGTATACAATTAATGGGAGTACCTTTGAGTTTGTCTCATTGGTTCTAGAAATCAGCAATAATTTCATGGATGCCACCAACTTTATCCTTTATTACGTCTTAGTGGTGATTTAGCATGTAGTTATAACAAAAAAGCTATACGAACGGAAAATATAGCAATAGAATGAGTGGTTGAATCAAAAAATTCAGTAGAACACATCTTTCGCTCAAAAGGACATTTTATTTGCAATCGGTTTGCTCTTCGAGAACTGCCTTCAAAATACGAATACCCCGTGTATCAAACAAAGCCGACTCAAACAAGACTACGAGTGTGAAAATCAAAAGACAGATAAAGAAAGAAAGGAGAAACAAAACTGTTATAGGTTTTGTTTGACTGCATTTCATGCCATTTCAAATGTGGTCCAAATGTGGAAGTATTTTTTTTTTGGTTCGATTGCTTTATTTTGCACAAAAATTCAAAGCAAAGCGATTTGACATACGTCAGCTTTTCACCTCACAAAGTAAAGTAAGCGAAATAAAAATGTTATAATCAATTAAATGCAACTCGTGTGTAACCATAACTAAACTAGGTCACGAATGTCAAGGCTGATAACACGAAGTATGAAATTGCACACGTGAGAGTATTGTGTGCAAATATTTTTCGATTTGATTGTACAAATACGTCTTATTCCATGACTGCAAATTTAAAGAGAACGTTAGTGCACATTCCATCTCAGCTACATTTTTCTGCTCTTTCTCACACTCGTTATTTATAGATTTCAATGCATTTAGGCAGCCATCAATGAAGTCACGTTAGATTGGAAATTTGTTCGAACTGTTAGCGTCTGTCAGTGGTTACGTTATGATTTTATGGAATATATAAAAATGGCAAATTAAATGATTTATTATCGTCATTAAAATTGTATCTATGATAACCATCCTTATTGAATTTTCTCGTGAAATTCTTTTTATTTCTTATTTACCTTTTGGTAATTCGCATAGAATAAGTACGCCCATTGTTCTTGAAAAACCTTTCCTGAATAAACCTTTTAGAAAGCACCTGTCTTTTGAAAGTTTAGGTTTGTATAAGCCATTTTTCATGTTCCCCGTACCATCCGATCACTTTTGGTTACCTCTGCCCACTTAAAATATGATAGCTTAAAAATATGCGGGCTACGAAAATGTGTTCTTGGAAGATTTCAATATTCAGGTCTGCAATAAAGTTTGCGCACACGTGGGCGATTTTTATGGGTTCCCCAAGTAATCTTCAAAAATGCAGTGCTCAATGGGAGCAAGTTCACTTTTTTTTGCTTTGATGAGCAATTAAAAATGCTGTAGATATTGCACTGATATTAGAAAAAACGATTAGAAAACGTTGAACCACATCAAACACCTGTTTACAATTAAGATAATGAGATTATAATACAGATTAAATTTATGAGTGCAGCCTTGGTTGAAAATATTAGGTTCTCTAATCTTTTATGTGCTTTAGGCTTTTAAGATAAAGATATGAGTCTGCTGGGGACCCGGAGTAGGGGTTTTTTGAAAATTGTCAATCAAAGTGTAGAATGTAGATTTTAACTTTTGTGAAGTTAGACTTGCATCTCAGGTAAGGTTATGCAGTTGAAAGACACATCTCTAGCGAACTAGAATCTAATTCAGGAAAGGACACTTTTCTCAAGAGAACTAAGTAAAGATACTTTGTAAAGTAAAGATAATTTGAAATGGTTCAAGCGTGAAGCCTAGTCTCAGAGATTCGCGACAGGATCAAGATTGCAAGATAGGGAGATAAAAAAACGGTGGCGAACATCACTTCAGATAATGTAATTATAGTTTGCACAGACCCCTCTAAAACAGATGCTAAAATTGAATAGATGTTACAAGTTACTGGGAGACATACCACGTTTTTGAAATGAACCAGCCACTGGAATGGCAATGAGCAACATTAACGCGAAACTGCCCGATCTTTTGGATAGAAGGTTAGCGAAGCAGTCGCTTAACACTATTTGCTTAGCTTCAGAGCCAATACAAATAGCACCTGACCAAAAGAATGTAAAACTTACGTGAATCTCTAAACGAACAGCTGATGCACTCGCAAGAACAAGTTCAGTTTGTCCATTCATGATTCCAATCAAAGTTCAACTACAATAGTGGTAATGCTCACACGAATGAAGAGGAAATCAGCTTAATCATCTGGGAGGACGCGGTTTGGTATGACAGGAATAATTAAGTGAAGCTGTTTGAGCATACGATACAAAAAAAAACAACGAAAAGACATTTTTTTTTGTGGTAGGGAGGTGAAGGCTGTTTACGCCCTGAGTGTGGGACTTCCAGACGCAAAATGCATTTGGACTAGCCACTAAACACCTCCCCTGTCAACCTGAGAACCTAGCCTGGAACCGTTTGACATATTACTTCGGGCTAGGCCTCGTGTGCCTACGCCTAGAGGCGCCTTCGCATTATGGGTATCTCTTCTCTAACGGGAAGGACAGGAGAGGAAGGAAGTGCTACAAAAGAGATCCATCCATGCCCGATGCCTCCAAGCGCTCCAATAAAGCTTTTTTTAATGTAAGCACTGCCCGAGCTTATTGCGCCACGCGATTCCAATTGTCAACTGTTTCCAGCATTACTCCGACCATAGTTTCCGGACAGAGCTCTCCGATTTCGCTGAGTAGGACCCCTTGCTGCTGGCTCCACGTTTTACAGTAGAAGAATGTGTGACAGGCGTGACCCAACTCTCCTGCACAAAACACACAGTTAGGAGACCGTGCTCTGTCAATTTTTTACAGGTAGGACCGAAAACAACCGTGCCCGCTTAAGAGCTGGGTCAAGTAGAAATCGGTCTCACCATGCACTCGACTGAATCACGGCCTCAGGTCAGGGATCAGACGTGCAGTCCAGCTTCCCCTTGTTTCTTGCTCCCAGGACTGTCGCCAATCGCTGAGAGAGCGACGTCTCTCTTCCTTGGTGATCTCTTCGATCTTCGCCTCTGCGCAGGTAAATACTTCTGCGCTCTCTCGCAAGGAGGGTGATGGGTATCACCCCTGCGATTACCAGCACTGCCGCCCCGGAGACCGTTCGGTATGCGCATGCGATTCGCAATGGTCCTTGTCTCTGTACCTGTGCCAACCGCTTCCGGTGTAACGCCTTGCTGGGAGCGTCACCCCACAGTTAACGAAAAGACATTAACGAAGAACCAAAATAGGGCAGAAGATCTAATTAGCAGAAAAAAGTAGGACTACAACCCAATCATTAAAGTGTTCATGCTGAAAAACCAGCTGACCATCTCACGAAAGATTTGTTTCGACTTATTTCCTACGTTTTGCGATTCCCAGGACAAGTTTTACACGTTTCTTTTCAATCAGCATGAATAACGGACACATTTTGATAACAAACCCTTCGATAGATGTACACATCTTGCAAGGTCCGATATAGAGCTGACTGGACGAAACACTAAGTTATAAGATCATTGACAGGACAAACTTTTCTCTTCAGATTTTTAACAAAACAAATATTTTCCATAAGTTTACCACCGGTAATGAAATATGCATAAAGACAGTATAATTTCAGAGGCATAAATTGCGTAACAATCAGAAGGGTACGACGTATTAATTAAGCTACAGTTTATATCATTTGTTCTATTCGGTACACCACACTTAAAAAAACAACATCGACATTTTCGAATACTCATTCTTTTTCTTTTAAATGTCAAATAGAAATTAAATATAAGCGCCGAATGTGTATTGATTTGGCATATCAATGCATGAAGGGAAACATATTGAACGGGTCTGTGAGATCCTAACGAAATTTTACGACTACGACAAAGTATGTCACCCAAATCCTATAAACCATTCATGGGGTTTGAATTTAAAATCCATCAATGTGGGTACTTGCAAACTTGTAATTTGAAAATGTAAGTCCTTACGCTTCAAAGCCGATTTGACGTATAATAAACTTCAGGTAGATTTTCAGGGAGCCGAGAGAACATGTGGCCTTGTGCTAAAATTCCACTTAGACCTCTAAGCGATTGAGGGTAGCTTGCGTACTAAACTTAGTATGTAATTTGCTTGAAATAGAAATACATTATGCACATGTACAATTTATTGTTTCAGGACATATTAATAACACAGAGGTTTGTCAACATAATAGTCTAATATTTTGTGAACTAAATAATTTTAAAGCAAAGCATAAACCATACTTTACGTCCGATACATCTTCTAACGGAACTTTAAATTGCTTCACAGCTATGAAAACAAACGCGGACGAACATTCGCTTGGTAATAAAAAAAGTGTATAATTCGAAAGAAATGTTGAAAGAGCTCAAGTTGGTTTCGAACACGCGCCCCTGCCGCTTCTCGTCATGTGCCAACTCACAGGCCGGGACACATTGATTGGCACTACCAACTATATGGATGCACCACAGATGGATAAATCATGGAAACTGCATTTTAACGGTTTCATTTTATTGCTAAGCAATTGTATGCCCATTAGCATAAGATTTTTTTTTAAATATCCCATTATTTATGGACAAATAGAATTTAAAAGGGTAGAAAATCATCTTTTTATCAATTAAAATTAAATTATAACCTTAAACTATATATTCGATCTACTCTTTAAACAACTGTCGTTCCGGTTTCTTCAAAATCATCGAAATGTTGATCAATTTCTGACTCCACATTCGTTATTGATATAGTGTAGTCACGAAGATTGCCGGTCTTTGAGGAGATATGGGGTAAAATCAGCTAAATCTCATTACTGAACAATCATGAAGAGTCTTATACAGGGCAGTAGTCTTTTTATTATATTTTATATAGTTATTGAAAAATATGCAATTTTCCTTTAAACCATAGAATTTATTTAATAAGTTTTTTTATAAACAAATACCGATATTTCGGAAGACAGTTGCTTCCTTCCTCAGTGCTAACTGATTCTTAACTTGGAAAATCAACCCTATATATACATGCCTATCCTAATTAAACTTAATTATGCCCTAATTAACAAAAGGAACCATTGTACATTATTTTTATTGGCAGTATACCTTTATCTAACTTATTTAGCAGTAAGGCTTAATCCCTCATAAGGTTATTATTTTGGGTGAATTTGAAAAGAGATGAATAGGCGTTACCTTGATCTTGATTCATCCTGTTGGTTTTCGGTATTTTGAATATCTCCAGGCTTTCGATGACGTCTAATTTTTGGAACTGTCTTACCTGTTTGATCACTTTTAGATCCTCCGTCCTGATCTTGTGTCCCGTTTCCACAATATGTTTTGCCACCGTTGATTTTATTTCCTGTGTGCTTCGTTTCTTTTTCAACCCGTTCTCTGCTTCGCTAAGGTGCTCCTTGCAGCGTATGATGGCTAGACGTCTAGTTTGTCCTACGTAACATTTACTGCAAACGGGGCAGGAGATTTTGTACACCCCACATTGTTCTTCTAGGCGAAGTGGGTCCTTGACTGACCTGACTCTGCTTTTTATTTGGAGTTTTCTACTCGTGGGTATTAACTCTATACCTGTTGTACTCATTAGTTTTTTGAGTGCTCCTGTTGCTGGAGTGTGTCTGATCGCAGCTCTTCTTGTATTTTCGGTTTGTATATTTTTCCCGAAGAGTGTCGACAAACTGTGGAGCTCCATCTGTCTCTCCTTTTTCCTTATTATCCTTTTGATGGTATTACTATTGTAGCCATTGATTTTTGCTGTCTGCATAATATATTCTTCCTCTTTTTGTTTCTCGTTTGTTGCAAGCGGTATGCTGAGCATTCGATGGATCATAGCGTGGTATGGGGCCATTCTTTGAGTAAATGAATGGTAGGACGTGGTCGGAATCGTCCTTTGTGTTTGTGTTGCTTTTCTGTGTATTCCAAAGTTAAATACCCCGTTGTTTGTCTGAATACATAAATCCAGGAAAGCTAATTGGTTACGTTCCTCCGTTTCCATCGTAAAGACTATATTTTTGTGTATAGAGTTTAAATTCCGAAGCGTTTCTCCGAGGTTGTCTTTTTCCACTATTGCCAACACATCATCCACGTAACGGATCCAAAACCGAGGTAACATACCTAAGTCTTCCAGCGTCATTTCCAAATTGCACATAAACACCTCGCTGATAAGTGGGGAGAGGGGATTCCCCATTGCGACGCCACCTGTGCCTTTGAAATATCTTCCTCGAAACGTAAAATAATTTTCCTGCATGCATAACTCCGTCAATTTCATTAACGCTCGCACTTCTCTTCTCCAAGTCCAATCTTGTTGCTTGCCGTTTAATAGTCGTAATTCTAGTATTGTTAGTGCCTCCCTCACCGGAACGCTCGGAAATAGTGCTTTCACGTCGAAAGATGTCAGAATCTCATTGCTTTTAATCCCTCCGCTATCCTGCAGACGAGCGACAACTTCTTTGTTATTTTTGACAGTTCTTGGATAAAAGAATAAATGAAGCAATCAAGAAGTGTGAACAAATTATCGAGATCCCTCAATCGGCGAAGACATCAAACCCATGCCTTCCACGAATTAGGTGCATGCCGAAACTACATAAACCCGGAAACGAGATGAGGGAAATAATCGCAGCTGTAAATTCACCGACTCACAAACTAGCGAAATGGCTACTGAACCGCATCAACAGTATCATCGATAACAACATATGTCCAAGAACTGTCAAAAATAACAAAGAAGTTGTCGCTCGTCTGCAGGATAGCGGAGGGATTAAAAGCAATGAGATTCTGACATCTTTCGACGTGAAAGCACTATTTCCGAGCGTTCCGGTGAGGGAGGCACTAACAATACTAGAATTACGACTATTAAACGGCAAGCAACAAGATTGGACTTGGAGAAGAGAAGTGCGAGCGTTAATGAAATTGACGGAGTTATGCATGCAGGAAAATTATTTTACGTTTCGAGGAAGATATTTCAAAGGCACAGGTGGCGTCGCAATGGGGAATCCCCTCTCCCCACTTATCAGCGAGGTGTTTATGTGCAATTTGGAAATGACGCTGGAAGACTTAGGTATGTTACCTCGGTTTTGGATCCGTTACGTGGATGATGTGTTGGCAATAGTGGAAAAAGACAACCTCGGAGAAACGCTTCGGAATTTAAACTCTATACACAAAAACATAGTCTTTACGATGGAAACGGAGGAACGTAACCAATTAGCTTTCCTGGATTTATGTATTCAGACAAACAACGGGGTATTTAACTTTGGAATACACAGGAAAGCAACACAAACACAAAGGACGATTCCGACCACGTCCTACCATTCATTTACTCAAAGAATGGCCCCATACCACGCTATGATCCATCGAATGCTCAGCATACCGCTTGCAACAAACGAGAAACAAAAAGAGGAAGAATATATTATGCAGACAGCAAAAATCAATGGCTACAATAGTAATACCATCAAAAGGATAATAAGGAAAAAGGAGAGACAGATGGAGCTCCACAGTTTGTCGACACTCTTCGGGAAAAATATACAAACCGAAAATACAAGAAGAGCTGCGATCAGACACACTCCAGCAACAGGAGCACTCAAAAAACTAATGAGTACAACAGGTATAGAGTTAATACCCACGAGTAGAAAACTCCAAATAAAAAGCAGAGTCAGGTCAGTCAAGGACCCACTTCGCCTAGAAGAACAAAGTGGGGTGTACAAAATCTCCTGCCCCGTTTGCAGTAAATGTTACGTAGGACAAACTAGACGTCTAGCCATCATACGCTGCAAGGAGCACCTTAGCGAAGCAGAGAACGGGTTGAAAAAGAAACGAAGCACACAGGAAATAAAATCAACGGTGGCAAAACATATTGTGGAAACGGGACACAAGATCAGGACGGAGGATCTAAAAGTGATCAAACAGGTAAGACAGTTCCAAAAATTAGACGTCATCGAAAGCCTGGAGATATTCAAAATACCGAAAACCAACAGGATGAATCAAGATCAAGGTAACGCCTATTCATCTCTTTTCAAATTCACCCAAAATAATAACCTTATGAGGGATTAAGCCTTACTGCTAAATAAGTTAGATAAAGGTATACTGCCAATAAAAATAATGTACAATGGTTCCTTTTGTTAATTAGGGCATAATTAAGTTTAATTAGGATAGGCATGTATATATAGGGTTGATTTTCCAAGTTAAGAATCAGTTAGCACTGAGGAAGGAAGCAACTGTCTTCCGAAATATCGGTATTTGTTTATAAAAAAACTTATTAAATAAATTCTATGGTTTAAAGGAAAATTGCATATTTTTCAATAACTATCTAAACCAACCATAGCAAAGCAGTCCAAACAACTCCATATATTTTATATCTCAATTGGACGAACATGTCTCGTGGTCTTTGAATGATGTGAAATGGAACAATATGGCATAAATCTTATACACTAATGTGTTTTTATGACATATGGCTAGAAATATTGGATGAATATAAATCATCGCAGTTATTGAACAAATCCTGCGTGCATCTAGCATCCGCACGCCTTGAGCAGATGGCGCCGTATGAAATAGTTCTTGGTGTCATTATAGTATCCTCTGTCCTTTGCATTATGTTTGTACAATATTTGTACTTACCCGGAAATTGCTTACGAACCCCTCAAGGGTATCTACTATGCAAAGTTTGGACATAATTTTACGAAATCACAAATTATTTCCAAGATTTTTAATGCAGAAAACCGCGGTGGATTGAATTCAGGGTATAAAATTAACGCAAGGACTTTAAAAATTACGTGTTTTCAAACTCTAAGTAACTTTTGTTAATTTGCTATGTACGTGAGTTTTATTAATTTTTGATTTTGTGTCATTAAAATTTGAGTTTTGATTGTATTTCGGAGAATATACAAAACGAAATGCATTTCGATGGTACGACTTTTTCAGTGTGTTGTTTTGTTCCGAGTTTATGGGTCCAAATGTCTTCCTTCGCTATCCAGTAGTTTATGTCTAAAACCTACAGGCATGGTCACAATAATAGACAATAAGAAACACCTCCTCTAATCCCCCCTAACTGATCAAAACCAGGAGCCAATTTCCAGCAAGTAAAGAGGGGCACGCCTAAAGGAGCCTCTACCAACGCAATTTTTGTGTTGTTTACATATAATGGGGGATTGTTGAGTTAGTTTCATCTAGAAATCTGATTTGTTTCATTCAACTTCATGATTGATAACGTCTAAATAGTGGTCTTAATTATAGTCAAAACAAGTATCTAATTCAAATGGAATACATAGGAAAAGAAATGCGTGGTTTGATAAAAAAATTCATTATCTAAAAGAAGCTTTCGCTTAAAAGGATAAATTATTGGCAAGTAGGATTCGCCCATTCATAAGGTTGGTAATGCTTCTTGCTATTCGAGAACTGTCTTGAAAATATGAATACCCTGTTTATCAAGCAAAGCCGACTCAAACAAGACCGCGAGTATGAAAATTCAAATAAAGAGAGAGAAAGAAAGGAAAAACAGAACTGGTCGAGTCTCAGTTTTGCTACATTTGATGCCATTCAAATGTCATTTATTTGGTACAAGTTGGAAATCATTTCGAAGTCTGCGGTCGGTTTAAGGTGGAGGTGGCCCATGCCCAGGTGGAGCTTTGACATACGTCAAATCGCAAAAGCTCTTTAATCAATTAAATGCAGCTCGTGTTATACGATAACCAAACTAGAACATAAATGTCAAGGGTGACAACACGAAGTATGCGGTTGCACCACTGAGTGTGTTGTTTACAAATGGTTTCTAATGTTATTGCATCGGTACGTCCTTGTCCATGGATGGAAAGATTTAAAGAGAACGATAGTGCATATTTCATCTGACCTTGGTTTTTAATGTTGTTTGAGGTATTCGTTTTATTCATGTATTCCAATGCATGTTGGCATATATCTTTCATGTTCTGTTAGATTGGAAATTTGTTCGAAGTGTTAGTGTTTGCCAGCCGATACGCTAAGTTTACAACAATATACAGAAATGGCGAAAGGTGATTGGTCATCATCATATTTGTATTGTATTTGTATTTGAATTTTATCTATGATAACTTTCCTTATTCAATTTTCTAGTGAAATTCTTTTTATTTCTTATTTACTTTTTCTAAAATTCGCTATGAATTAGTACGACCTTACCATTTGAAAACTTCTTTAAAAAACCGTCCCATTTAAAAGTTTAGGGTTGTAAAAGCCTTCTCTTCAAGTTCCTCGTACCATCAGATCCACTTTGACTACCTCGGCACACTTATAGTATGGTAATTTAAAAATATGTTAAGTACCTAAGCGCGTTCTTGAAAGATCTCAATCTTTAGATCAACAATAAACTTTAGTGCACACGTGGGGGATGTTAATGGATTCGTCAAGTAATCTTCAAAAATGCGATGTTGAATGGGGGCAAACACACTTATTATTGATTGTAAATGGCAATTAAAGTGCTCTGTATATTGCACTGATATTCCCAAAAAGCGATAAGGAAGCCTTAAATCACATCCAATTCTTATTTACAATTAAGATAGTGGGAATATAATAAAAATAAAATTTATGAGTATAGCCTTGATTGAAAATATCAGGCTCTCTAATTTGTGATGTATTTTAGGTTTTTAAGATAAAAATACGGATCCGCTGGGGACCCGGAAGAGAGGTTCGGTAAAAAGAGATTTTTGAATATTGTGGAAAATTGTGGAATCGATGGAAGTGTGGAATTGTGGATTTTAATTTTTGTAAACAGAGATCGGAATTTTTAATGAGTTCAAATGATAACAGAGAACGTCGGAGTCAATCACAATATGTTCGTTTGTTATTGGTTCGTTAATTTTGCATGTTCGTCGCTTTCTTGTCTTTCCAGAATATTAGTTCTAGAGCTTTATTCAGTTGGTCTGGAAGCCTCGTGGAGTTGGTCATAAGGATGATTCAGGAGCGTTCAGGAGTTGGAACTGAAGTGTTTCAGCTAAAAGCGAATTTGTTCTTTGTATCTACTAGTTAAATTACATGTTCTTTCCTTTTCACGCTGTAACATCTTTATGAAACCTTCGGTATCCGATTTCGTCCTCTACTCTACTCTGCTTCAGTTTGCCGCAAATTCATACAAGGGTTTTGCGTTCCATTAGCAAGAGCGTTCGGGCAATAACTGTTAGATAGTGTATTAAGGAGGTTAATATAAAAACTACACCGAACCATAGCAGAACCATCATACCGTAACATCTAACAAGTACTAACACTATGATTTAACTCGTATATATACGATGCTCAGCTCCAAATTTCCAGATGTATCGATATTTATAAGCAAAATTTCTTAGAGATAGGATATAATGACGAAGGTGGGGAGAAAAACACATTAACAATCTCTTTAATTTGGAATCTTTACATAACTAAAATTATTCTCACATACGTTTAGTCTTAAAAAATCTCCTAAGCTCTCTATCTTGCAAAGCTCACTTTATTTAGTACATGGGACATTTATATATCTTTCTTTGTGGTGCCCCTCCGAAGTGTTGGCGCTTTTCTGTGGTTACACTGTGGTAGCAAAATTTTACTAAATCTCGGACTGATACAAAAAAAACACTAGAAGATAGATGAGAGGGGTTATATGGTTTTACGCCAAAATTAAGGAAATTTACCAATCCAAATATATTTGAACTGATTTTGATCGAATAGAGTTGGATCGGGAATTTAGTATAAGTTATAGGATTTAGATAATTTTGAAGGAACCAGAGGGAAACTTGCTTATACTTTATAATATATAATTTATAGTTCAAACTAAATTTTAATTGACATAAGTGATATGATTGACATATGATAAAAACGTCAAAATGTGGTTTATTGATTGAACATGCATATTCGCTGATAAATGCATTATAACCCTCAAATATAAACTTTTCAATACACGAATCGTAAATTAGAACGCAGAAATTGTTTACTAACCGTTTTATTTTGTATTTATTCAATATATCTTTCGGTAGGTTATAGCTTATATTTGCTTATATTCTGGTCATTTCTTAACAACAAGCAGGTCCAAAAAAACAAAGGTTCAACCCGCTCTAGAAAATCAATCGTCAATCTGTTGATCTGAGTTTAAAGAATACACTGGTATCGATATGATTTATAATGACATCGATAGTCATCGGAAGGAGTCATGTCAAATGTTCGACAAGATCACGAAAAAAAGTTCATCAAATAGAAATATAAAACAGTAAAGAGAGGCTTTGCCCATGTATGTGACTGTCCGTTAGTGTCCACAAATTTGATTTGGCTAATTCTCATGGGGTCTAAGTGGAATTTTAGAACAAGGCCACGCGCTCATTTAGCACTCTGAAAATTTACCCGGGGTCGACTTGATATCAAATTAGCTACGAAATGTAGCGATTTAGATTTTTGAACTAAAAATTTTGTTTAAGCTTCTTCACGAGTTGGTTCTATTATTTATTTGAAATTACTGACATTGATTGATTTTAAATTGAATCCCCGTCAATATTTATAAGATTTGAGTGCCATTTTTCGGACAGCAAACTTGGCGAGGTGCTTATAGTTCCGTTCAGTTTGTTTCCCATCATGCATTCATATGGCAAATCGATTAATATTAGATTAAAATTATGTTCAATTATTTTTGGTCATTTAAAAAAAAAGGATGAATAGTTCAGTATGTTGATTTTCTTCTTTTCTGTTTAAAAAACAGAACATGTGAAAAATGCTAGAAACTGTATATTGAATAATATTTGGTGACATTGTGCTAGTTCCGTAAATTCTGACCCTTAATTTATATTTATATTTCGTTGTTGGAGGTAAATGTATGGAAACGTTAATGGATGAAGGAAAAATATGGACAGGAAACTTGTAAGTGTCCTGTTTATGATCTTATCTATGGAATGTACTTAAGCTATGATCCGAACACCTGCCTAAACATAAGCAGATACAATGAATCTGTTATTGCTGGATCGGGCTAAGTTTTAATTCATCATAGAACCAGTTTCGCAAAACAATAAATTCACGAAGGATTAATAAATTCTTGTATTATTGCTATGTCTTATGTTTTATTGATCAGGATTTCTTCTATTTCCTTTCAGTTATTTGATTCTGCCACAGGATGAGGTGGTGCACATACTTTCGGCTGCTTCTCTGGAAAAATGTGCTTACAAAACTACGGCACAAAACTGAGTTAGTCGTGGAAATTATTTTGCCAGTGCTTTTCATCCTAATTCTGGTGGCTATACGTGGTGCAGTAACTGCGGATTACTATGACAAGCCCTTATTATATCCGCCACAACCTATAGGACGTGAAAATTTGCTAATGTTGAGGTGAACGATGAATATTTTAATTTTCATTTCATTTATCCACAAGATGGACATTACCCTTTAGGGACGTGCAAAACGAAACTATCAAATGGGAAATCAGTTATGCACCTCGCCATCTCCTGTTGGACGAATTGGTCATTGATGCAGCCAGACAGCTTGATCTTGAGTCCCGCGGTTTCCATTCTTCCGAAGATTTGGAATTGTACATGATGCAGGAAAATGCATTTGTTGGAGTGGTTTTTGACGTGGATACTGAAAATTTGGAGCATGCGTTGCCAAAAAAATTCTCGTACAGAATTCGATTTCCCGCAGAACTTCGTCTTGCTAAAATTTCCGATCGCATATCAAACTGGGAGACTGAGTATCTTTTCCCCTTTAGAATTGATGTTCACGGTCCCCGTAATCCTGCGGATCCTAGTGGTGGTGGCCCTGAATACATCAAAGAAGGTTTCATTGCCGTACAGAATGCCATATCAGCGAGCTTTATAAAGCTCGCCAAAGAAGTTGCTGCTGAACTCCCGAAGATTGAATTACAAAGGTTTCCCTACCCGCCATACTTGTTTGATATTGCCACTGAGCCTTTTAAGCAAGTCTCAGGCATAATGATTGCTTTAGCATTCATGGTTCCGTCAATTCAATTTATTAAGGTAAAAATACTTACTCGTTTTTTGGCACTAAACTGATTTCTAACCTAAATGCATCCTAGTACATGACCGTGGAAAAAGATCTGCAACTAAAAGAGGCAATGAAAATAATGGGCTTACCAACTACGGTTTATTGGTGTGCATGGTTCGTAACAATGTTCGTTGCCCTAATCATACTGCTGATAATCGCGCTCGTGTTTTTATTTGTAATTTCTAAATAACTTGAAAGTGTGTTCAGAATTTTATGTCATTTTCTTCTAGGTTCCCTGGTTTAAAGGCTTTACTGTCAGCGTACTCAACAAATCGTCTTGGACACTGGTTTTCACTTTATTACTCATCTACATGGTATCCTCCATTACGTTCTGCTTTATGGTATCTTCGTTTTTTACGCGATCCATACAAGGGGGCCCTGCTTGTGCATTGATGTGGTTCATGACATGCATTCCATTTGCCATCATCTGTACTTATTCAATCAATTTACCGTTAGCCGCGGAATACGCTGTTTCGCTATTCCAGAATAGTGCAATGCCCATGGCTTTCAGTATAATTTTAAGCTGGGAAGGCCTCAACACTGGAGCGCATTGGCATAACTTATTTGAGCAACCACGCGGCAATGAGACTATTACTCTTGGAGAAATTTTAATCATTATGGTGTTAGATGGTGTCCTTTATTTGTTGCTAACTCTTTACGTGGAGAAAATTATGCCAGGTTCATACGGAACTGCATACAAATGGTACTTCCCCGTTACCAAGTCGTTTTGGACAGGGAAGCACAAAAATACTACTGAGGAGCCTCATCCTACTATCTCGACAGCAGAAGATGACCGATTCGAAAAGGATTTCGGAAATAACAACCACGTTGGAATCAGATTGATCAATTTACAAAAAAATTTCGGAAGCAAAGTTGCTGTTGCCGGTCTCAATATGGAAATGTTTGAAAATCAAATAACAGTACTTCTGGGTCATAATGGTGCTGGAAAGACCACTACTATCTCAATGATTACTGGATTAATTACCCCAACGGCAGGAACTGCTATTGTCAATGGTCTTAATATGCTGACTGAGTTCTCAGAAATACGCAAGAATCTGGGATTCTGTCCTCAGTACAACATTTTGTTTGATGAGTTGACCGTTGAGGAGCATATCAGATTCTACGGCAGATTGAAAGGTATTCCAAGAGAGCAAATTGCAGCTGAGGTTGATAAGTATCTGAAGCGTTTAGAACTTGATGATAAACGTCATGCATTATCCTGCACACTATCTGGAGGCATGAAAAGGAAGCTGTCTGTGGGTATTGCATTGTGCGGGGACTCCAAATTTGTGCTTTGTGACGAACCATCAGCAGGAATGGATCCGGCAGCCAGGAGAGCTCTTTGGCAACTTTTGCAGAATGAGAAAAAAGGACGCACAATTCTCTTGACAACGCATCTGATGGATGAAGCGGATGTGCTTGGTGATCGCGTAGCAATAATGTCGGAAGGAAAATTATCTTGCAGTGGAACTCCATTCTTTTTGAAGAAACGCTTCGGCTCTGGTTATAAATTGGTGAGTAGACTAGTAGAGTAGTAGTAGTAGTAGTAGTAGTAGTAGTAGTAGTAGTAGTAGTAGTAGTAGACGAGTAGTAATATGTAGATCTAAGCTGATAATGAATTTAGTCTGGAAATAGTCTTTTTTCAACCATAAATGAACGATATTCTTGTAACGTATTGAAATGTCTTGATAATCTGCTGGTCTAATATATGCTGCTCATCTCAGTACATGTCATAGATATTGCGAACAAGAGAATTATTTTCCAAAAAAAGAAATTGTCATAAAAGTTTGCAAAATTATGCATAAAAACGTTTGCCTTTTGGTTGATAATGGATTGACATCACAGAAACGCTAATCAATTATTATTAGCGTTATAGCCTTATTAGCAGAACGAGCGGAGAGTGCACTTCCAGGCTAGTCAGGGGATAGTAGATATATCAGCTCAGAATCTTTTTATCTCAGATATCACTCTTTTGTCAATAAATCTCAGGGATTTCACTCAAGCCAAACCATATCTGTTATATGCTTTAGGATTCATGATATGACCATATCAAAGAACGTAGTTTTATACAGATACCAATTTATCTCCTCCAAGAAATACGGCACAACAGTTAACCGATGACAGTTGATGAAGTAAAAGACAGTTTGACATTTTCGACGTCAAATCTCATACCTGAATAGCTGCCAATTCTTGTCCATCGCCCTATGAGTGCTGTTTTCCAAGGGTACGTCCACCAGTATGCATCAGTTAGAATTGAAATGCAGTAATGTTAGCGGTGACGGCTCTTTACATTGGTCTAAAATACGTTCAGAGATTAATCCTGCATCATTGGTCATATCATTGTTATGGTAGTTTGTTCATAGTAAGCTGCCTTATGACAGTTCACGTGTATTGTGAGATCTTTCCCATATATTTCGAATATGGCAATAAAGTTAATATTCACTCTACTCTTTTGAAGCGAAATACGAAATACAGCGATATACAAGTTGATTTATATTTGTACTGGGATTTCACGCAAAGGCTTTGAGAAGTGTTGCCTTGTTTTACAAAAAATGAAAAGTAATTGACTTCTCCAAACATAGCTCTACTTATTTTGATTAAATATCATTTAATCTGGAGTTTGTTTGTTTGTAACGTGGTTGATGAGTTGAAATCCCAAGTAAACGAGTCAAAAGAGAATTCTAAATGAAAATTTTCTTTTCTATCAAATAATCTCCACTGATATTGCGTTGTCAATTAATGTCTTTTTTCATATTTATGCGGAGCCCAAGCAAGACGGTTGGTAAAATGTCAACTCAATTATAAATAATTTGGCACAAATATAACATTTCATTGAGTGGTTTCAACTCTTCGACCATTGGTTGCACGATGACAAGCAGTATTCCAATCAGTGTATAAGAAATTGTAATAAAACGAGAGATGAGGAACGCATCCAGGCAATGCAATACCATCAATTCAAAACGTGTTTGCAATTGGGCTGCCTTTTTCAGGGATGTAAACGAAATATGTTGAAAACCGTCCGAGGAAGTCCAAAAGTTATATCATAAAAGTCTTGTCCGCCCCTTTTCTTCACAGCCATGAGATCTTTGACGAAATGTTGCAGCAATTCCGCCTTCACAATAGGCATCCATTCCATAGGTTAATCCATTCTTCAGAAGTTGCATTGGCTTGTTGATTCCGTGCTGTTTTCTGATCATGATAAAATGATTAATTATTTCTTGAAGTTTGACGTTTCCTTGCGAAGGAGACCATAAGTAATTGACAGTCCTGTTAAAAACGCTCTTTTGTGACTGTATTATCGAGCTAATTGTCAATATATGTTATTAAACGAGCTGAATCTCATTGACAAAAAAATCATTTCCTTTTGCTCTAATGTTTTCAGCACATATCCTAGCATCCATGTCTGCCCTTACAAACCGAGGTTAAGACTAGATAAGGCAGAGTTAAGGTTCTTAGGCACTACTGCATAGCCAAGTTGACGTTTCGTTTCTAGGAACGATTGATATTTTATTTGAACACAAATATGTCCCTTACTCAGTTTCACTATACCACATTTTCGAGTGATTCTTTGGCCATGTATTCTATGCCAAAACAAGCGACAACTCGATAAAAAGACGCGCCGATTGAGCGCACGATTTATAGAAATTTTTGCCTTGAGCTAGTCTTGACTCATATTTTAGTCATATATCCTTTTTCGGGATGTGTAGATACTTCTAAGTAAAACATTCAGATGGCGTGCTTACTGCTTTATGTGAGGTTTCTTTCGAAGTCGCTGGTTTGTGTTGGTAGTTGCGCATCAGATCCCACGGGTTTTCTATGCAGCCTGTGTGAATACTCATAAAGAGAACCGATGGGATACGTCTTCGGAACAGCAACGGTATTTAAACAAAATAAGTAGTGCATGGTCTGTGTGGGTCATTTTGGGGTACCAAATGTACACCTGGAATACACCAGCTTCCTTTCTGACGCATACATTCAAATTTTGCTGTTGCTTCATTAGTTTTTCTTGTGTGAAGCTTCCATTTTCAGTAACTGTTGGTCCTTTGATTAGTATTCGGTGGTAAGTACTGAAGCAGTAACCGTTTTGGTATCGGATGTAACAGTCAGATCGTCGAACTCTCTCAGCGTGCACCGGTAGGTCATGTTTGAGTTCAAGTTGATTGCTGCTAAGATGGTTCGACTAGGGGGCTGGTTAGTGGGCCATTTGCTGAACGTCTGCATCTAAGGGTGGAGGAGAGTCACCAGAAAACAATTATACGCATACATCTTGATTGGCATGTTGTTGGGAACGCCTAATTTCTAATATGCAGAAATAGTTTCATTTTTAACATCTAGAATGGATTGGAATGTCAGCAATCTTTTTGTTATGAAATCCGGTTTTTCTTTTTGCTCTATTTAATTTTTTCAATTCTTCATTGACACGGTTGACAGCTTTTCTGAATGTGTTACCCGAAGTACTTATGGAAAAACGAAACTTCGATCATCCGTTCTAGATTTTGAACTGTCCCTTCTTTGAAGATCTCTGACTCCAAGCGAGCAAGGATGGTTACTATTTGTTTAAAGCTGCTTTTATTTTCATTTATACAGTAATGGTGTATTCCAATTATTGTTCTATTTTCCGATTAATGTATATCCAACCCAAATTTGGCATGTTTACTGCAGCTCTATGCTCAGGTCGGCTACCTTTCTTAACTTTCCAATGTCTGGCTTCGTTGGGAACGTTAAAATTACCTGTTCTTTTTTCAAAAGCTCGCTGCACAGCAGTAGTCCGCTCTTCTCCACTAGCAACCCAAAGCTACTGTAGACATGAGAGTGCTATCGCTTCCTTCTGTCCAATTTTCACCCTTAGAATAAACGTCTCAACACTGGACACCGCGAACGCTTTGTATTATTGGTTATCTGTGGGTTGATACCGGGTTCCTCGTGATCAAGTCGACGCACTGTGAAATATGAAGCTCGGCAAGATCCTAACCTTAGTTTTCATTTCACATCTTGTCATGTTGTGTATGTGGAAAGTGACATGTATTTTTATGAACCTAAATTGGGAATGAAGTTTAAAAACACCAAAACATTTGGTAATTTGGGCGAATGACCAGGGCCTCGGAGCAATTGGAGGTAACGCTCTTTGTATCGTGAATGTAATTTTCGTGGATAATATCATATCGTTTGCTCCGGCAAAAATTTTCAAAAGTACGTCCCCGAATCCATATTAAACGATATTAAGGATAAGAGGCATATTATTCAGACTAGTCGCAAACCTAAGGATCCATATTCTTATCGAAACCTCTCTATTGAAGATGCGATTTAAGTTGTGGCCATAGTAGTAGCTACCTCCACAACCCTTTGTCATCTCACTGAACACCGAAGTATATTCAGACGCGCGTCCTCTACGAAAAATGCATTCACTTTGCAGAGCCATTGAACTAGTGAAGGGTGATTTTTCCAGTTTTAGGACCCAGCACCATGCTCAATAAGACAAAATTTAAAATAAAATGCTCTTTTTTGATAACAAAAATTTTTCAAACAACGTAATAATTCAATTTAATTCAATTTAAGTTTAATTTCTCCCTTTCAGATTTGCAGTAAGCAACCCAATTGTGACAGCAAAGTTGTTACGAATTTGATTCGAAAATTTATACCAACCGTTAGCGTGCACCGCGAAATAGGAACGGAGTTAACATATGAACTGCCCGAAATACATTCGAAAGTTTTTGCACCCATGCTAAGAGGATTGGAGGATGCACAACAGAGTTTAGGATTGTACGGGTATGGCGTGTCTATGGCCAGCTTAGAAGAGGTTTTTCTGAAAACTGGAACCGAAATTGATAATGTTGAGACAAAGATAAACGACTGGAAGAACAGCAGCTCCGCAGCTATCCATGTCGGTATGCTTTTCGGCGATATAGTAAGTTGAAGTCGGATCTCTAATTATTTTTATCCTTTCCTAGACCCATTTAACGCAAACGAAGTAAGTTTGGTTAGCGGTGCCAAACATGTTCTCTATCAATGGAAAGGAATGTTTTTCAAGAAATCAATAAGCTATTTCAGAAGTTGGTACTTGCTGGTTATTCAACTGTCAGTCCCAATATTTTTCACCATATTGGGATATTTCCTATCTGACTCATCTAAATTGTCCAGTTCTTTGCCGCCATTGGAGTACACACTGAACGATTATGGTAGGACTGTGACATTTTTCCACGACTGTGCAAACAGTGGTGTAGCGCAAAGTTATCAGGATATGTTTAAAAGCTTTCCGGTAAAAGATAGCCTTAAGTTAATGAACAACTCCGTA
The DNA here is from genome assembly GCA_954870665.1 of Stratiomys singularior. Lineage (NCBI taxonomy): Eukaryota > Metazoa > Arthropoda > Insecta > Diptera > Stratiomyidae > Stratiomys > Stratiomys singularior. The sequence continues at coordinate 107,267,612 of OX940877.1, read as the reverse complement.
CAAGAAACCCTTTTGGCGCTTGGCGAGCTGACACTGGATAAATTTAAGAAACAATATTTGGTGGCTGCAACAATAGAAGAGGATGGCATAATTGGGTGGTTCAATAATCAAGCCCTCCACACCGCCCCATTGACGCTGAACTTGATCTATAACGCGATTGCTGCGTGAGTATTGACCTTTGATATTGTGTTAGTGGAAACAAGATAAAATTGTTGTTCATGCTTTGCAGGGCACTGCTTGGGCCTGAGTATCGAATAACTGTGATCAACGATCCTTTGCCGTTAACCATCAACTATCAACTGGACAAACTCAAGGGAACTACTTCCTTGGGATTTCAGCTTAGTTTGAACGTGACATTTGCCATGGCTTTCGTCAGTTCAGTCTTCGTGATGTTTCTGATCACTGAACGAGTTTCCAGGTCAAAGTTATTACAATTAATCAGCGGCGTACGGCTAAGCGTATTTTGGATAACGCATTTTATCTGTGACTTCATGGTGTTCGTTTGTGTAGCCTGTGTTGTGACATTAGTGATGTATGCATTACAAATGGAAGGCTTCAAAACAGGACCAGAACTAGGTAATCTAATGGCGATATTTGAATTCCTCTTTGATTTTTCTAGTAATTCTTATCATTATCAAATAATATCAGTTGCATTCACCGGAATTCTAAAGGAGGTTAAACCATGATGAGCATCACGACGGGGACTAGGGCAGTCTCAGTTGAGTCTCATCACGTCTGCGTGCGAATTCTATATGCCCAAGCAACGCTGAAACGATATGACAAACTATGTACTGATGGCCAGCAGTAATCGCTGAAAAAGGAGGGAATGTAACAGACTTCGGCGCGAACCCCAACGTTCAAGAGAGGAACATTAGTCTCATCCCCAAATGCTGGTACATGGGTTGGCTAGAAAATTGCTCCATAAGTTGATCAATGGAAGCAAGGCTCGACGGCTTAGTCTAGTGCTAGAGGAACCCGAAGGCTTCATGCTGATCAAATAGCGTATCCCTCGCATTATCCCCGTCCAGACCGCACTAGTACAGAAGCATGGAGCCTTCAATATAGCAGCTGCATACCTCACTGTCTCTGAGTTATGTAGTGATGCAGATGAACCACATGACTCATCACTACTCTGGGGCCGTGGTTTTGCAGAATGTATGATAAGACTGTTTGATACACAATGCAACTACTCAGCGGGGATGGGTATTTCCAATGTTACCTGTATACCTGTGACTTTCACTCACTGCCCCCGATTCGATTCTGCTACACCTTATTTGTATGCAAAAGATGGTTCAAGCTCCGTTTTCATCTCTCGGAGAAGTAAGGCTTGCTCTCTCAAGAAAATATAATGAGGAAATTTGGTCATGTAAAGACAATAAGATCGGCGTGTCACATTACGTGCAGACAGTTCTTCTTATAAAGAAGGGCATCATGAACCGCTTCATAGTGCTAAGAGAAGGGTCGTCTCCCTGAAAGTAACCCCTCTCACTTTCATGCATTCCTGCTTCAATAGGGATTTCTCTAACCTTCAAAGCGCCAAACGTGACAAACAGCTCATTCACAGATTCTCAGTTACACAGTGGAAACGTTTAGTCGGTAGTTCAGTTGCATTGTACTATTGTATTAGGTGTACAACTTTGCTTCCGCGGTTTTTTCAGAAATTAGAGGCTTTATTGTAAAAAACTGGTTATACATTTATGATTGTCTATCACTCGCCATTACTTTCTCCCATATTTTGGGCAGCGTACGAATCCCGCGTTGAGGAAACTGATCATCTTTAGAAGCGATCCAATTTTCTACTTTTTCATAAGACCGGAAGTGCTGGTCAGCCAGCAAGTGTCAATCGAAAGAAGTGATAGCCCGAGGGAGCAAGGTCTGGAAAATACGGCGGGTGGGGTAGTACTTCCCATTTTAACGTTTCCAAGTGTGTCTTGACCATTTTCGCAACATGGGGTCGAACATTGTCATGCTGTAAAATCACTTTATCATGTCTCTGGTTGTATTGTGGCCGTTTGTCTTTCAATGCTCGACTCAAACGCATTAATTGCGGTCGATTACGATTGCCTGTGATTGTTTCAGTCGGTTTTAACAACTCATAATACACTACGCCGAGCTGGTCCCACCAAATACTGAGCATGACATTGGAACCGTGAATATTCGGTTTGGCCGTGGACGTGGAAGCATGGCCCGGATATCCCCATGATTTTCTGCGCTTGGGATTATCGTAATGAACTCATTTTGCGTCCCCAGTCACAATGCGATGCAGAAATCCCTTCCGTTTTTGCCTTGCAAGCAGCTGTTCACGAGCAAACAAACGCCGTTCAACATCTCTTGGCTTCAACTCGTACGGCACCCAAATTCCTTGTTTGTGAACAATTGCCATGACTTTCAGACGTTTTGAAATGGCTTGTTGCGTCACTCCCAATGATCTTGCCAATTCTTGTTGCGTTTGACACGAGTCTTGAACAAGTAATGCCTCCAATTCTGCATCTTCGAAAATCTTCTCTTTTCCACCGCCATGCTGGTCTTCGACGTCAAAATCAACGTTCTTGAAGCGTTGAAACCACTCTCGGCACGTTTTTTTCACTAATAGTGGCCTCACCGAAGGTATTTGAGAGCATTCAGCATTCAGCTTCAGCCGCAGATTTCTTCATATTGAAGCAAAAAATGAAAACCTCCCGCAAATGACGAGAATTCGGCTCGTAAGCTAGATAGAGAGTAATAGAGTAAATTGCCTTTAATTTCTAAAAAAAAGTAAAAAGTTATTATAATCCATGTTATAATTATTCTTGCTTATTGCTGACCCTCAGGCGTGACTTTCGCTTGAGATTTCCTTGTTTTTCTGGGTTGAAATTTCCCTATTTTTAAGAAGCAAAAATGGAGGGTACTGGAGGACTATTCGTTTAACTATCAGTAATATACTGAACTCGAAATCTGTGATCATGCTCCATTCATTTATTTATTGGAGAATTGAGTGAATGGTCGTCGAAGCCCCAGGTATTCACAGCCTCAAGAATTACTTGCATTTTTAAAGCGTCCATCTTTCAAAGAGTCCATCCAATGAAAGTCTTCCTGACTGCGTAGAGCTCTGTGAAATGTGATAGAGCAATAAAAGAGCAGAAGGAAACTAGGCCAGAGAGCATCCTAGTTGCGTGCGCTAATTTCTCACCTACTTCGTCCTAACATTCCGCTGAGCACATATAATCCCGACCTAAGTGAGGGTGTACTCCAAAAAACTGGCAACAGAAGTGCTAGAAAGGGAAATGAAAAGGAAAGATAAGTGGAACCGGAAACCAAGAGAGTATTTCAATCAATCTGAAACAACCACCTCGGCAAAAATGAAAGCATATTGTACTACTGGTGAAGCTCGTTGCAGATAACGTCTAAATGCTGCAAGATCGATGTATCTTCTTGGTACTCTAGAAGAATCATTCAATGTTACTACGTGCTCAATATGCAAAAAAAAGAGACTTTCTTAGGGCACAGCGGCTAATCTCAGATACATAATAGGTCCGGCACAGGGTTTCATTCGCCGTTAGGACCTTTTAATCGCAAGCATTTAAGCGGTGTGAGGGTTTCGTTTGAGGTTTGAGGGTTGCGTTTCATTAGTTTTGCAGACGATGTTGTTGCATAGCCTGAGTACATACAACGCTAAACCCTTTTCAAAACTCACAATCTAACAGTATTCGACCAAAATAAGTATAATATTGTAGATATGAGCATTGTGTCAAAGAAGATGTTAAATTGCTTTGGCCGCATGATTGGCTCGACGAAAAACTTTTTAAGTTTTTGTCAAACCGACGGCGGACACGGCTGTAGTGAATCAGCAATTGAAAATGTGTAGGACCAACGGTTATACTAATAGGCGTTCAAACTTGGAGAGGCAGCCGAAAAAAGAGATACAAATAGGCATTGTAGCATAGCACGTAGCTCACAATTAATGATCTTTGTCAAATGAAGAGCCAGTGAATTAAATGTTGTCAGTGTCTGGAGAAAGTGCGATTGCAACCTTTCTGAAAGAAAATGAATGTGAGCATAATTTGTTGATCTAATAGTACATGCGAGTCGTTGTCTATGAATATAAGATCTAAGAAATGTAAATGCACATCTGTCCGCCCTTCACTTTTATTTACTTGATTTATTTTCGACAAGTTTTGCTTACAAATCACAATAAAATAGCAAAATTGGAGTCGAGTACCGTTAGATTGGAAGTTTGTTCGTCCTGTTAGCGGTTGATGTGGTCTTCTATACAAGGACAACACCATTTGATCCATGTAGAGAGCATCCAATACGCTGCTATTTAAGTGAAGCATTTTGTAGGTCCCATCTGATTACGGCACAAGAAAATTTTGTTAAAAGAGACACATTGCGTTTAGACTATACACCTCATTGGTGACAAGGGTGACAGGGGTAGTAGCTCCCAAGTTATGACAAAGCTGATTACTAACGGAAGCATTTGCTTAGCGGGGGAAGGTTGCCAGGTTGCGAGCATTGCTTACCACACCTTTGTTGCCAAAGTTGAGTTGAGTGGTCAAAAAAAAAACTCGGTAGATCAGATGTGAACATGAAAAATGAAAGAAACTGCGCATCAGATTACAATGGGGTGTCGATATTACAAATGATGATATTTTCGATTGCTTAGTATTGCAGAAGGAAGTGATGTGACTTTCATAGCGATCCTTATCCTCTCTTTTCTTTATGACTGATAAAGAGGGCTCCATTAACCCATCAAGATAAAATTATCCGTCGGAATAACAGGTCTACCAGCGAAAAAAAAAATGTAGAACAAGTTCAACTCTAAATTTGTTCGGGCAGTCCGCAGTAGTTGTGCTGCTGGAAGTCCTACTATCAGAGCGCTTTTATCCATCATGTTTCAACAATAAAAATAATTATACAAATTCGTATTTGAAAGGAAAAATTATTTGTAATTTCAGAACAAATATTCTTGGTACTTATTCTGTATGGCTTCGCAGCTCTTCCTATATCATATGCATTTTCATTTTACTTCGATGAGCCAGCTACAGGCTTAGCGAGGGTAGCACTTCTCCACCTTTTCACAGGTAAGGCTTTATTTAGAAGGAAAAAATAGACTTTAGGATACTAGCATTTTTCTATTAAGCTAAAATTTTGGCCTCAAAATATTGTGGTTTTTTAAATTATAATTATAAATTTTTAATTTATTTTATTTTGGGTTTTTTTCAGGTAACGCCCTATTTATTCTAGGGTACCTAATAAGTTTTGTCAGCATCGGTAATACTCTGGAGGATTATGCCATTATTTTCCCGAATTTTGCTTTGGCCCAAGCAATATCTGAACAGGCCATGTTCAAAACAGCACACAGTGTTTGCTCGTCAATCGCAACACAGATGAACAAACCTTTGACGGAAATGTGTGCGATTTCCCGCGAGTGTTGCAGTAAGAAAATTGTTCATTTTACTTGTATGCAATAGATAAAAAAGCAATGTCTTTATCGTATCAGATTTGGATCCGCTCGGCTGGAACCGGCCCGGAATCGGAAAAATTCTAGCGAGTTTTTCTGGAGTTGGATGCAGTTTGCTTTTGTTTTTATTTTTCCGGGAAATGCGATCCAATCGGCCGTCGTCTCGTTTTTGCAAAAGAACGTAAGTAATGCAAATGCTCTACATGCAAATTTCTTGTATATTCTATCATGACCCGTAAACGATGATTTGACCTGTAATAAGAGATATTGATCAGTCCTTTTCAAACAACAAAATGTAGGGACGCTAGTTATGAAACATCGGTCTATAAAATCGTATCTGACTGTTTGACTTCGTTTTCGTGTAAATTCGTAAGTTTGCTGGTAAAAGTTTAACCAAGCAGCAGGTAACGAGAATCGAAAGAACAGGATTAATAGAAACAACTTGGCCTCAAAATTTCAGAAGAATGAGGCTCACTTACGAAACCGTAGAACAAAATCAGGAACCATTTCGTTAACGTAGCTATGAATGTATCTAGGTCCCCGTTGTAGAATGTTGTAGAATGATTCGTTTAAAATTTAATCAATGCAGAAATTGAATGCTCCCGGCTTTCAGGTTTACTTAAGATAAAGCTTTGAATGAAATGAAACATTTGACGCCTTCACTGACATGAATAATATTATTTCTTCCATAGAGGTATCTTACATCACTTCGGCTAGTCGGCGTTCCTTTAGCCTTCGATTCCAGAAATGTAGAGACCAACTAGTTTTTTCGATCCTACTAGGAAAAATAAAAATATGTTGTTTTTTCGGTTCCCGCGTCTCGTGTAGCATAGACAAACGATTCTGTTTGTAACTTCTCGACTTATTCCGGGCTGAAATTGGCATATGAGGGTGTCTACTACTGCATTGGCATGTTCTTACAATGATTTACCTTGTTGAATTCAGTTCTTTAGTTCTATAGAGCGATTGTACTTCTTCAGAACATCCTTGACTGTATCGAGGTCATTGCGTTCGCTGTGTTTGAATCGTTTGTAAAATCTCCACTGCTACCACATTGACAAGAGCCTTAATGCTGCAGCTTGGTCTCAATCATTTCATTTGTTCTGTCATGAGATCCTTTCGAATTGTAGCCGAAACACGCTGGGTGGTGTAGGTTCATCTTATACCGGAAACTTTAGTTTTGTTCACGGAATATCTTTCATTGTGATGCTTGATGCGTTCATTCCATTTCAGATCTTGGAAATCTATTTCTAGCTTGACAGCTACTGTTAATAACGGTCGACAGCAATTTTATCGTAGATGATTGACTAAATTTAATGAGCTCCCAGACATTTCATTTCGTAAATTTTCTTTTCGATTTGGCTCGCTGTTTATCCCAAGGCCACTCTACAGAATCTTGAAATTCAGGCATCATTTCTTCAAGATAATGAATCCGTGGACAGTTTGTTTGCAAATGTCTTAAGCTTTTTTCTGTGAAGGTTTTAAGGTTGCTTTTCATCAGTGTTTCGAGAACTTTTGTTTATTCAAAGAATCATTACTTGACGTAATCATCTAATATTTGCTTATACTGATCCTCAAGTTTTCTCAATTGCTCTCTCGTACTCTTGAACTGATTTCACTATTCCTCTACCAAATTGAATCATCAATTTCGATTCTGTACTTGTAATGCCCTATGAAACCGTTGTTGAAATTCTCCTATTGTTCCCGTTGTTGACAGATGAACTAGTGGGAGCTCCGTCCTCAGCTGCTTGACTTTTAAACTGTTAACTCGGTTTGTTTCTGAATTGTTTTTTGCCAGGCCAACCCATGTAGCTCTCGGAAAATAATAATTCAAGTAATTGAAATTTGATGTTTTCCAATCAGCTGATAACATATACAACCATTGTGCCTAATGTTTTGACGCTTCACTTCTGCCTGAGAAATTTAACATTTTTTAAATCAATTTGCTTTTACACGTATCAATATTTACATTTGATTTGGAAATCTACGTTTCTTGCGCTTGTGTGATTTTTTTTGTGTGATTTAAATTTTCGTATTCAATCATTCAACAAGCGATTACATTTAGCAACGACCTCCATTCTAACGGTATTTAACTTCAATTTTCCTGATTTTTTGGTGTTTGCAAGCAAACTCGTTGAAGATAGGACAAAATTACGAAGGTATGTAGGGGCATATTCATGACTCACTTAGTATTCATCCGGGAAAAATGTTCCCACATTCATTTAAGCTCGCAAAGCTTGTTACGTGATCTTTTCACTCATCTGAGTCGCTTACTCTCCAAGCTTTTCATCTTACAAAGCACACTTTATTTGCTGCATGCGCCATTCGTATATCTTTATTGTGATTGACATCCGAAATTTGAGCGCTCTTCAAAAGTAAAGCCCGAAACACAATACAGCGTGACGGCGATACGTGAGCGCGATGCGATTCTCGCTCGTCGTCACGCAACGCATTCAATTTACAATGCACGCGATGCGGGGAACATTAATGTTCATATGACAAATTTCAAATTGGTGGCATTTTAAACGAAATTTGCTGGAAATTGTTTTTGATTTTTTAAAAGTTATGAATTTGGAATGTTTGACAGTGACTTTCCCCGGGTGTAACGGTATTTGGATAATCGTCTGCGGCTGCTCATCACTCCAAAAGCGGCAGTTTTGTGTATCATTGTAGCCATTCATGCTGAAATTGACTTAATCACAAATTAAACTATGTTTTAAATGCATGAAACCTGTCACACCATACGTAACATTAAAAAAATTGTCAACTCAAAGTCCTATACCTCAATAAACTTTTCTGAAAAATGTTTTCAAATTGACATGACTTTGTAATGCATATCCTTTCGTTTATTGCAGTCCAGCGCTTCCAGACGAGACAAAAGGAGAATATGACGACGATGTCCGAAGTGAGAAACGAAAAATAGCCAATTTCGTACAATCTGAAATCAAGCAAAAGCCATTCATGGCTAGAGATCTGACCAAATTTTATGACAAGTTCTTGGCAGTAAACAGGCTTTCCGTGTCAGTGTCTCGGTATAATATTAAAAGAAAAAGAGTTTTGGAATAAATTAACTTAATTGATGATTTTAGGGGTGAGTGTTTTGGCTTATTAGGCGTAAATGGGGCCGGTAAAACGTCCGCATTCAAAATGATGGTAGGTGATGAAACAATAACGCATGGCAATGTTTGGATCAATGGAATAGATGCACAGAATAACACGAGAGAAGTCTATCCATTCATTGGCTATTGTCCTCAGTATGACATTCTTTTGCCACATTTCTCTGGAATGGAAATGCTTAGGTTGTTTGCTATGCTTCGAGGCATACCTGTGCATCTCATTGATTCGCTTTGTCGACAACTTGCTGCTGACTTGGCATTCGAACGACATCTTTTCAAAGATGTTAGTGAATATAGTGGCGGGAATCGCAGGAAGTTGAGTACAGCAATAGCTCTGCTTGGAAACCCACACGTGATATATTTAGATGAACCAACAGCCGGTATTGATCCTGCGTCCCGGCGAAAGCTTTGGGATGTCGTCTGTCGTTTTCGAGACATGGGAAAAGCAATCATTCTGACTTCTCATAGTATGGAAGAGTCAGAAGCGTTGTGCACCAGGATAGGTATAATGGTGAATGGAGAATTTAAATGCGTTGGTTCTTCACAGCATCTGAAGAATAAATATTCACCAGGAAGAAGTTTAACGATAAAGTTAGCCGAAATGTCAAGTAGTGACAGTCAATCTGTGATAAACTTGAGGTAAGGATTATGAAATTCCTTAGTATTTTATTCAAAATATGATCCTACTCGATCTTTCTTTCCATTGAACAATTGACATAATGACACACGACATAATGACACATGACACACGATTTTCCCCCTCATTTTGCAGCGTGACAGATGGAGCTACGTTTGACCTGGACGAGAAAGGCTTCCATTTGTATGAATTCGTCACTAAAAACATCCTTGGAGCAAAGCTAAAGTAAAACAAATACCTAAACAGTTAGGTACGTACTTATTTCGATTTTTTTCGACAGGGAGTGTCACACCAATATTTACACATACGAGCTACCAAGCAACACAATGCCATATTCCCAAACATTTGATTTAATAGAGTCTAATAAGGACGTGCTGGGCATCGAAGATTACTCCCTGAGCCAAGGCACACTAGAACAAGTTTTTCTTAGTTTCACAAATAGTCAACGTGAGACTGCATGATAAATATTCAACGTAAAATTCATTTTAAGGAAAAAATCGTCTACATTCTTTACGTATTTTAGGCTTAACAAATGTGAGCTGATCCTGTGATAATTGAAAAGCCTCCTTTTTAATATGTGCTACTTAAATTTTCTAATAAGGACATAATTTTCATTTATTAGTTAGGAAGCAGCACTCGGACCAGACTTTGTACCAACGAGTCCCATATGACTCCTTCGGTCATTTCGTTTTAATATTAAAGGCAACGATACACTTGTATTTATACTCAATTTATTTAAATTATAGTTACTATATAGGAACGTAAGATAAGAAAAGTTGATTATTCTTTATTTTATTGTTTGTAATTAAAAATATAATAAAGAGAAATATTCAAATACTAACTGAATACATTTTCAAGAGTATGTTTTATTGATTTAGTGGGAACTTTTGATGGTTCGATTACTGGCACTGCTATCTTACTCGATCCTTCTGTGTCCCTAATCCTACACTCTATCCCATTAAACATTTTTCCAGGTCCATCCCCTCGTTGACTTGCAAGTCCCGAACGTAAATGTTTAAAATTAACCTTTAGTCACTGTTAAAATTGTATTGAAGATAGTATTTACTTATTTTACATATTGAAAAAAAAAATTTAAATATTGCTATGAAAATATTTTGGTTATTTGTAAAAAAAACCAAAATATTCTTTCACTAGCAATGAATTTATTGCCTTGACGAATATTAGGATGAAGTTTTTGAACTGGAATGGAAATTCGATGGAGGACTCATGACACTGATAGGGCTAATATTTGATAGCTTGGTTATAAGTTTTATTCCGTCTTCTATATTTGCTCATTATTTTAAAAAAAATACCATTGCTAGAGTTAGGGAGAGGGAAACCTTTTGCAAACTGATCTTTTTTTGATAACTTGATGAAATTCGAAAATCAAAAGTGTAACCCTTCTCTTTCATATCACAAATAAGACAAGAATTCGTGGTAGTCATGCGAAAAATTGGGCCTGGCATGGAGCAGAACTCGAGAATTAAAATAAGCAATCGACAAAAATTGCAGTTTGCCAAAAGCATGCTATAACGTTAGCTTGGTTAAAAGCAAACTATTAACCTGGGTTCGAAGAAGGTAGTTCAAGAATAAGGCGAAAACAGAAGGAAGATAATTCATATTCGATACCTGATGAGGATAACAAATATCTGGCGAGGATAACAAACCAAAAAACGCCACCTTTAGGAAGATCGACAAACCCGTAATGCTACTCTTGTTAACTTCACCCACAAACTATTCAACCAACTAAAAAACCACTCAGGTTGTCCTGAATGAAAGAGGATTTTTAAATCGACTGGATGCGCCGTGTAAAAACGTAGTCAAAAATAACGATGTAAGCAACGGCACAATAATTGCTAAATAGAAAAGCGAGCAACCAAGAATGGTCTCCTCTTAGCGCTAATGAATAAAATCAAAATTACCAATCCGAAATGCAACTGAAAGCCGTAAGTAAAGTATCGTAGTGTATCCTTTGAGTCAACTGTTTGGAAACTTCGAAATCAACGAAGTTGATGGCTGCTCGAAAACTAGCTCTGTTTGGTGAGGTATGTAGATGGTCGACTGAAAAATAATAATGCTTGAAGAATCGCCCAAGAAAAAGAGTCCTACCAAATGATATCGTAATGGCCATCCGGCCGTTTCGGAAATAAGCCAACTCTGTCGTCGTACTAACTGGGTACAACAATAAAACAACAATAAAACAATAAAACCACATTTGTTTCCAACAATAAAACCACATTTGAATGCTGGGATTATACGGGTTTCTTCAATCCACCGTTTGTCAAAAAGCAAAATGTCAGCCTAACCCAATGAACTAATAATTCAAGAATGCGATACACCCCTTTCAGCGCAGTAAATTTCTTTAAGTGTTGCTCTGTTGTAATAGATTGTTGCGATGATCCGTTCATAGGCGGTGTAAATAAGATTCTTCATTGGGGCAATATTTAAATATTTCACACAGGAAGAAATTGGCTTTGAAATTGATATCAGTTGAAACTATTTGCCAAACAATAAGTAAAAAAGTTCACGATAAGATATCCCAACTATAGAAGCGGATATATGGACATGTATCGTGAATATATGTATAGATGACTAGACTTTTTCTATGTATGCATAAATATGCGTATGAAGATCGTCACTGCATAATTTCATTATTTATTCATGCTCAAATAAAGTTGTTAATTAAGGTGACATTACTATGTTATTATGTTGGTAGCACCTTCAGCCAGTGACGTGCAGTCACATTAAGCGATTCCAAACTGCTTGCCTTGCGAGATCTACACTTAAAATATCTTATTTTATTTTAATAAAAATTTTGCTTTTCTAAATACAAAATATACTTTCCATTGCTTTATTCTTCATTAAAATATGAATTTAGACTGTAGATTGTATTGCATATCTACAGGCCCATAGATTGTATTGTGTATCTGCAAGCGAATACACACTCCTAGCAAAGATTTGTCCCAACATATTTGCTTGTTGCTAGCGAGGATTCCATTAAAAATGTTTCTTTGAATTTAGCCATACATTGGCTGGAATTTTTTTTCTTCTTTGTTCTGAATTTTATATGGGCACGGCAAGCAAAGTTGAACCCGCTTTTGAAGCTGATTGTTTCTTGCCATGTAGAATGTTGCTTGTAGTATTTGGGCATTTTATATGCATTTCAGTTTTTCAAACAGCAATATGTTGCAAGGAAATGTAAACTTTTAATTTGATGAGGTTTTCTTTGCACTTTATGAATGAAAATATTCATATTTGAATAAGGAAAAATATTAAAAAGAAAAGTGGGGAAGCTTGGAGCATGAAGCTTTTTTCCATTAGAACACTTTTAACTGAAATTGTTACTTTCTGCATTCTGAAAAGAAATCATACGAGAGTACTAGTGTAATTTTCGATAGTTTTCAACTATTCAACCGTAAATAGAGCGATTATAGATATATAACTCGCGTTGTGTTTAAGTGCTCATTTTAGTGGCAGTTTTTAAGAATTGGTAAGTTTTCTTTTCGCATTATGTCGGAATTTGGTTGCGCGACTGATTTTTTATTAAGTTCGGCATTTTCAACTCTTTCTTTCACGAAGAAAAAGGAAATTGTTAATTCCGATAGGCCGAAACCAAAGTTAAATTTAGAGTTTAAAACAAAAAATTTCACACGGAAGTTTCACTTAGAATATTATGAAAAGTACGTTTGGTTGACGGGGAGCTGCAAAGTCAACAAGTTATTTTGTTGGCCGTGCCTCCTTTTTGCTAGTGAACGATCGGTTTGGAACAATGCAGGGTTTAGTGACTTAAATAATTTTACGGGATCAGCTGCAAGGCATTCTAGTACGGAGAAGCATTTGCAATCGTTGATTAAATTAGATACGTTTGGATCGCAACGAATAGAGTTTATGCTAAATGACCAAGTAGCATCTTCTTTTCGTTTGCATAATGAAAAAGTGGAGCGCAACCGTAACATTTTGAAACGTCTAATAGATTCCGTTTTCTTTCTGGCGAAACAAGAACTTCCATTTAGAGGAAACAATGAAGAATCGACTTCTAATAATCGTGGAAATTTTATTGAAACAGTAAATTTTTTAAGTTTATACGATCCTTTGATAGAATCACATATAGCATCTCTTACGACCAATGCAGCTTTTTCTGGTCTATCAAACAGAATTCAAAATGATATAATAAGCGCAATAGCCACAGTAGTTAAAACTAGAATCAATTTAGAAATAACGAAAGCTCCATTCATTGCAATTATGGTCGACGAAACTCCGGACATTAGCCACCGTGAGCAATTATCGATCATTTTAAGATATACGTCAATTGACGGAATCAAAGAGAGATTCATTGAATTTTTAGATGTCAGTGATAGCCGCACAGCTGCAGTGCTTACTTCCTTAATTTTGCAACGGATGAATAATTTTAATATTGAAAATAAATTAATTGCACAATGTTACGATGGCGCTGCAGTTATGAGCTCACAAATTCGAGGCGTTCAAACTTTAATTCGGGAGAAGCATAAATCAGCGTTATTTGTTCCATGCTATGCGCACTCACTAAATCTTGTTTTGTCTAAAGCGGTTGAATTCATTCCAGAAATAAAAGTATTTTTTGCACACATAAGCAAAATTGAAAAATTTTTTAATATCTCCACCAAAAGATCGAACCTTTTTGCTAAAATAGTTAAACGCCGTTTGCCTTCCGTTTCTAGCACTCGATGGCACTATCAGTCGCGAATAATAAATGTTATTTTTGAAAATCGAAATGAAATAGCCGAGGTTTTCGATACAATTTCAAACGACTCGACCCATTGGGATGGCGATTCCTTAACTTTTTCCGATATTTATTCTGTAAAATTTTGCGACTCTGATTTTCAACTTTATCTTTTAATTTTTTCCGAACTTTTTTCAAGAACTGATGTGGTATTCAATCTTATTCAAAGTAAAGTAGTAAATATTGCATATGCTAGTCAAAAAATTATAGAATTTGAAAACTGGGTTGAAAATGACTTTTCTCTTAAATTTGATGATTTTTATTTAGCTACCACGTCAGAGTATCAACCACCGAGAAAAAAAGCAGAAATGCACTAGACCCTTTGCAAAACCTTCGAAGAATCTTCAGGGAAATCATAGACATTGTTCTTCAACAAATTCGTCAAAGATTTCAGAACTTTAGACAATTATTATTTTTAGAATTGCAACTCAATTCAAACAAAATTTTCCAGAAAAGAGTTTTCATTCACTTATAGAATATTATGGAGAGTTTTTCGATAACACCCAATTAAGAAATCAGCTGAAGGTAATCTATTCATCAGATGAGTTTAAAGACGCAAACGCGAATAACATGCTTGCATATTTTCTAAGTCGCCCATATGTCGCTACAGGCTTTCAACAAATATGCACTTTAGCTAAATTAATAGCTACGATTCCAGTATCAGTAGCAACTGCAGAGAGGTCATTTTCAACATTGAAACGTTTGCATACATTTTTAAGAGATCGCCAGTCTCAAGATCGACTTTCTGAACTCGCTTTAATTGCTGTCGAGAAAGAACTTCTGATACAAATGCGAAGGGAAAAAGATTTTTTTGATAATATTATTAAAGAGTTTTTACGTAAGGAAAGGCGAATAGACTTAGAATATAAATAAAAACTTGTATTCGTTTAAAAGAATACATTATTGAAGTTAATTTTTGTTTTATATTTCGATGGATCTGCTTAAGTTATCAATTTTTTTGTATTTGTATTGTAAGTCTATCCGCAAATATATTTTATTCACTTGTCTGGTTTCTTCTATGAGGCGCAAAGCCGCTTGAATTAAATGTTTTTGAGGCTGTAATCATTCTAATATTCAGTCTATTAATATTTATTTCAAATGGATTGCTTGCCTATCAATAATTTTCACTGCACGTCACTGCCTTCAGCAATAGAAAACACCAGAAATATTTCCTGCATTTTCAGGGACCATCCTGGAAGTTTGTTACTTTTATTTGAAAGGTGAGAAATATCAGTATCAATTAATCGAAACACAACTTCCTAGGTCTCCATGCACCTTTCGTACACTTTTAGGTTTTATTATAAAAAATTCAAAATTTTTTAAAATTCATTGAAAAATTAACATACTATAATCATACTTTATTTGATTTTTTCCGCCATAAAACTTCTAAGTCTCCAATTTGAAAGGCTTTCCAACTTGTTCACATATTTTAACAAATCTCTCGGATGGTTTCTTCATGTATCCTAAAGGTTTGTATGCTACCAGAGATTCCTCTTGCAATGCTGCCAGACAATCTTAGCAAATCACAGATTTTGAAAGTTTTTCAACTACGAATCCCGATTAATAGTATTAGACGTGATGCGGATAATTGGATAACTTGTTTTGCGACATGACAAAGTTCTGAACTTCTAGTCGAGTCCATTATGATTTTCAACTGAGAGCAACAAAAGATTTTAATCTTATTACGTATTTTAATGTTTTATTTATGAATATTTATTTGAGACAAATGGACTTTTGCCATTTTTGCTTAGATCAAATATCCATACAACTCGTTATTTTGCGGAAATCAAAATCAAAACTAAACGATTATTAATCGATAGAAAGAAACACATCGTATACGTGAATAAAAAAGTAAAACGTAAATTAAATGATTACATTTTCCAAGTCCTGTCTTCACAACTAAACTGCACCACTGGCAGAATTCTATTTTTTGGCAACTGCTTATTAATATTTTGTTAGATAATCGGACGATGTATACAAATGTGATGACCATAAATTCAGTTCTATTATATGGAAGGGATAAATACAAAATCAAATAAAGACCTACAAACAATTGGTTATTATTGTACAGGTTTTTATCTGAAAAATGATATACTAAGAAGATACGACGTTTGTTATGACGAATGGCATCACGTCTCGTCAATAAATGTTTACCAGGAACCACTTTTTTTTTGTATTATGGAATCCGTTATGGTAATATGTATACTTCACGGAAACTTCTCAATGGTACGCAACAATTGCACGGTCATGAATGATCAACGAACACTTTACAAATGTCATTCCAGCTACATGAAAAAACCGTCATTAATTGACAGCAACAGCCGCTTGTGCCTCTTTTGTTCTCATTTAATTTGTATCGTTCTAACACTTTCTCAACGGTTCAATTGTTCTACGCTCACATCATAGAGGTATATACAGGAGACGGCAAAAGAAGAATATGTTGAAGCCGGAAGCTTTACATTTTGCGCTTGTGTGCTGCCACATAGGCACGAACTTATTTCGAAAACGGGGGCAAGATATTTCACTCAAAATAAATGCATATTAAGTTATTGGAAATGAGTAAATCTAACAATATTCGATGTTGTATACATAACTGAAATGTACATGTGTTTATGTCGCAAACGTTGTAAATAATGTCTCAATAATTTGGTTCCTGAAAATTGCATTAATAATTGTATTGTATTGATAATTGTATTGTATATTATATATATATATATATATATGTATATATATACGTATATATTGATATATAATTATTCTTATATGTACACATATGCATATATATATGTATGTATATATAAATATATATATATATATATATATATTATATAAATATATGACAGTTAAATTTCAGTTAAAATATTATTAAAAATAAAAATACACATGCATTTAACAACTTACTTCACTCAAATAGCTCATATTTTTCGTTTTGGCTGGTAGCATTGCATTTTCCCCCATGGCAATCCTCTGTAAAAGAAAAACATTATTAATTCATTTCATCACCATCAAAACAATCAATTTACCTTGTCAATAACTGGAACTGCGTTTGGGGATAATTAGGGTCTTTTCCCCGACCACTCAATATCCTCTGCTTTAAAGTGAAGATCAGAGATCCTTTCACTTTTTGGTTTGGCTATATATCCTGTGGTTTCTCTGATAAGCCTAGCCCATATTTCCCGACGGCGCCAATTTCTTGGAAACCTAAAAAACAAAATAATTTTCTAATTCAAATCTAACAGTCAACTTTCGAAATAAAATCAAGTGCCCCCCAAATCTTTGAATCCGACGGCTATGGCACAAAATCACAAAAACACGAACTATTTCCACATTTTATCTATGAAATTGTAGTAATTGAAACTTAAAATTTCACACACAGCTTCCGATATGAATAACTCATAAAGTTTTCATGGGGTAGTCTACCGAAACAATGGCACTGCAGGGTATTTTGAAAGAATTCAGCAAATAGGTGAATTCGAATATGGGACCCGGTCACAGAAATAAATATAATTTTCACTTAAAATGGTTGTTTTTTTGTAAACATTACACTCAGAACCATTCTCTGTACACATTTTTATTAAGTAACAACAAAATAAAAGAGCTAAAACTATTAATTCAAAAGAAAATGGATCAATATTTTTAAGCACAAACAGTGGCGATTTATCGTCGATCGAATACATTTCACCCGAAAAATATCACTTGCCCTTTATTGCTTCGTAGCGATCAATATATTGCGAAAATTATATCTCCATTCAATGGAGCACTACAGAAAAATAGCAAAACACGAGATAATTTGTCTAATCATAACATAAACTTACCTAAAATATGACGTTGCCCGCTTTCCACTTTCCTGCAACTGGGTTTCAAAACAAATCACGCACTGATACAGCATGTTAGGCCACTTCTAATTCATTTTTGTTTGTTATTTTTGACAAAAATTAAAAATTTTCCGCGATTAACGCGATTTGTTTATTTTTCAGACTAGAAACGTCAAATCACATCTTAACGTCAGCTGATCTATCAATTTTCGAAAGTAGAGGTGTGCAAATTTGTTTTCGGTACTAAATGTCCACTGAAAGCATTCAAATTGTGGCGCGAAACTAATATTTTATCAATTAAATTTAATTAAAATGAAGGCAGTTGCTTGCTATTTGAAATTTCTATTTCTAGAGGAAAATGGTATCGCATTTATGTATCTAGAAAGGCAAAATTTGAAGTTGATTTCTGATTTCGAAAATGATTTGGAAGAGCTTTGACGTTTACACATTCCTTATAAAGCTATCAGCTAAAATGTGCAAAAGCTTTCGAAAATGATCGTATATGCATACGAAATATTTGGATGTATTAAGCGGCTTCACTGGCTTCCATGAGAAATAAAAGCTTGCCGCCTCCTGTATATACCTCTATGGCTCACATACACTGTGCGATGACGATAAAGCTCTTTCTTTAATTCTTAGTTCATTGGCCTACCTTACACCAAGTACCAAATCTACAATACGCATTTTCAAAGAGCGGCATCTGCCTATGGATTCCTACATGTTCGTTTTGAACTCTATGGAGTATTTGAGCTTTTCTAATGATTCCTGCATGGTTTTTGTTTTTTTCTAGGGGATTTTTACGATTGGAATGGAATTCGTTCGACATAAAGCTATGAAACATTCGATCATTCGACATTCGATCTAGGAAAAAAAAAATAAGAATATTGTGAACTTTGACTGAGATAATGATCAAAGAGGAATCTCTACTTCATTGGTCATTTTTGGCGCTTCACATGTCTTTATAATGAAACCCAAAGAAGCGCATCCTTCGCAGATAAATTTTTGATTTGGAAGTTCCTGTCCCTAACCACTCTGGCTTCAATGTCTGCAGAACTTCGTAACAGTTTGCAGTTACCCTGGGAACAATTGCAAAATGGTTATCTAGTCATTCTTGCAAATGCACTCACGCATTCACGCACTGGCCCTAATGAGCGTCTTAAAAGTCTGCAGAATTTTCAAGGAAGTTTTCAGGTTTTTCAAGAAGCAAAAGCCAGCCAACAAAAATTGTTGACATCGGAATAGCGGAAGAACAACGTTGACAGAGCAAGCATGTTGTCTTTTGAATAAAAGAATATGGAACAAATACTTAACCGATCTTCATAAGAAGTCAAACAGAATTGAACAAGAAAATGTTGCCAAGCTGCAAGCTTTACTGGATGATGAACCATAAGATAGAGCTTGATATAAAAAAGAACAAAACAAAAACAATAACTTCAGATATTTTCATGCAAATCAAAATCCTCGCCGGACATCTATATTAAAATTATGACAAAATGATGATAAAGTGTGAAGCAATCAAACAAGGTAACCAAGGCTTCGGTTAGGCCAAATTCACTTACGTGAAAGATTCTACGGAGAACTATATTGGGAACGTGAGTAGCCGAATTATTCCCTTAGTAATACCTTTAAGCATGAAGTGAGGCACGAAGAAACTGGCTATCAGTTCTCATTTCTCAAATTTCTCACATTTCTCAAATTTTTACCTGTCCTCTGACACAAGAATCAGACATCGGTCACATCCTATGTGTCACGTCAACAGTAAAATAGCAGACGGCCGTGACGGCATTACAAATAAAATAAAATTGTCGAGAAAGGTAGCCGGCTGATTTTCGTCATTATAACTATAACTTGCAATGACTGAGTTATCAATAATCATTTCCCTTGTACCTTAAAAAATTGTAGACTCAGTCGAATCTAAGGACCACAGTATAATGGTCATATACAGAACCGTCGTCTAATCTCTCTACTACCTTGGAGTTGTGGCAAGCAAGATCCTAGAAGGAATAATACTCAAGTTTATCATGAGCTGTCTTAGCACCCTTACTCCTACCGTGCAACTTCAAGATCATGGTAACAGATTTACGGAACGAGCTATCCAATTATTACAGAGTCCCTTAAACGGTGGCTTTCGGCGAAGATTGTGTGGGATAACCTATTTGCTTGACCTTAAATAAGATTTTGGTTTCAAGCTTGATGGACTGAAATTTAAATAAAGCAACAAAAATTACCCTGTCACCCTATATTATCTTTAGATTGCTTTCCAATAAGTAGCCATTTGAGAGCAACCTGGAGTGACAATAGTAACAATCGCGTTGCACGAATTCTACGAACCACATTTTACGGAATAACTTCAGACTTAATGTCGGAACAAAACTTCTTTGATTTCATCCTTAGACAATACCCAGACAAACTCATTCCCATTTTCTAATCATAAATATTTCTCCCTACATCACAAGCAAGACTTATTATGCATGCCGATGATTTCCTGGTATAGAAGATAATTCGTCGAACTCGTCGACCTTACGCAAAGTATAAATGAATAGTTCAATGAATAGGAAGGACATAGATTAGGGACACATCCAGCAAAAACGTATGCGGACAAGCTAGCCCACTAAAGGAAAACTCACTGCAATGACAACCAAACAAAAAACTGAAGGCCAACCAACACACAAGGAAAGCAGTATGAAAAGTCATAGCTGAAACAGCGCTGTTTCGTTTACTGATATGACACTGTCCTATGTTGTACATAGGACACTCACCAAACCAATACTAAAATATGTCTTGACGACCTGGATTACTGTTTTCCCAACAGTGATGGAAGGACTACAAATATGGGAGCAGAACACCTAATGACAATGTCCATCTGTATGCGTACGTTCAATAAGTTCAACATAAACGGAGTTCTTTGAAAGAAAGAGCCAATTTTACCTTGCATAAGGAAATAATCAGGCAAAAATTTATGCAAAGGCTTGTCACAGATTAGGGTCCATTTGAAAATAATGTTTAGAACAATTGCGCCACGAATAACTCTTTTACGTATCTTCACTTCATATCCCTGCATTTGCTCGTTCCACAATGACAACCAACCCAGAATGGATAAACCATTATTTCATGTGGATGTTACTCAGGGTTTCCAACAAGAGGCTCAAACAATTTTTAAAATTTTTATCTTTTTCCAATGAGACTGTTGAAATCATATCGCTCTGCTAAAAATAGTAACTCGTTTGTTTGTTAATCCAAAAAAAGGGTGGGATGTCAAAATTTTCGCCTGCTGCAAAAGTAACACTGATTAGGAAGTTAAACTCATACTTTAACCGTTGTGCCTAGCATAGTTTGGCAACTTATAATAGAAGGTTGATCATTCATTCAAACATTTTCATCCAGTCATTCATGCATTTTCTGCGTTGAGTGGAGTGTAGGGTCTACATAATCAACCAAACGATCACTCTTTTTGAAATTGAGTTTCAGATGAGTCAAACCGTTCCAACAGCGGCGAATATAGCAGCTGTAAGTTAGGGTGTGAACATAGAGGGATAAGGTATAGATTTAGGTATAACAAGCCTTTTCTAAAGTAATAATCAACTTATCAGTTCATCTACAATGGCTGGACCATATAAAATTAGAACGTTATCTTTTTAAATATAACAATGAATATTTTAATCGAAGTTAATTTAATGAGCTTACAATTCATACTCTTTAATTTTTCATTTTCGATTCGCATTGAAAACTATTTTTTAAACTAAGTTACTCCTTTAAATTTTTTTAATAACGATGAGTGATTTTCGATATTAATGTTCCTTTAAAAATCCGACATAAAAGTGCTTTCGAAATTAATGCTCTGTACCAAACCGCGCATAAAAAATGAGTTCTGAAAAACATTTCAAAACGAACACCACATAGAGAGGTCGTAAGCCCAAATTTTTGTACGGAATCACCAAAAGTTACGCATATTAACAATAATTCACCAGCACTTACTGAAAAGTACCCCTGGAAGTTAACACATTTCCCATAGCCAGCCTCATTTTACTTCACTCCTAAGCTAATCTAAGCTAAACACGTTTCCCATTGTCAGCCTCATATAACGAGTACCTTTCATTGTTTCCCAGAAACGCTTGCCTTTTCTAAATTCGCGGATTGCAAAGCGATATTGCGTTACATTTGATGTTTGATTTTGATGTAAGTTTAGAATTACGTCTAGAGAATTCGCTGTCTTATTAAAAATGTAAAACTGTAAAATGAACTGTAATTGTAATCATTCGTGCAGTTGCCCGAAGTCTCCGAATAAAGTATTGTCGAACAAACATCGAGTTTTATTTTTTTATTCGGAAGAAGGATTGTTCCGCTAACTGGCGCCCGAACAAAAGTATTGTTGGAAGCTTTGTTGTTGGAAGAAGTTTTTGTGAAATTGTTCGTTGTGTAGTAATATTGGTGGAAGCTATTTGTAAAATTGTACGTTGAGTGGTAATACAAATTCGGTATCGCGATCGGAATTAATACAATTTAAAAACATTATCGGAGGAACAAGCCATAATTTACTTTCAAAGACACCGGTTGAGGCTGACCGGAAATCCGATCAAATAATAAGAAACTAGTGGACCAATAATTAGAAACCAGTGGACCAGTGATTCGATCCAGTGCCGGAGTAGTGATATCCAAAGAAACCATCAACGGATATCAACAAAAGGGAAATCCACGGACAATCCAGACAGGACACTTGGACTATGGAAGCTGCAATTATCGTACTGTAAGCTAGCGTTTCGAAATTTTCTCTTAAAATCAAAAATAAACTTTTTTTTTTCTTTGACTTCATCTGATCACATTTTTGTACCATTTTTGTGGTTATTTCTTTTATATATCTTCATTTACAATCTGACATTTTCCTATCCCTAAAACCCTAACTTTAACATGGAAGCTATCCAAGAATAGTTTCGATTCTTGGATAGCTTTGAGAAGAATTGAGACCATACTAGATGATTATAAAATAGTTTAAAATAAACACATTTTTAGGGCAATTCCCCGCCATTTTAGGCGAAAAATCAAGGACCCGCATACACTGCCCGCATCTCATATAATATATTTGACAAAGATTGGGCTAGTATAAAGGAATGTCTTTCGCTGCATTATGCGGATAAGCGAGATGTTCGAACTTTGGAACATCAGCTACATACAATGAATACAAACAAAGAAGCAAAACTGTGGACGAGTATGACGCGGCAGTCAACCACCAACTATCGCTTTTAATAAACAAAATTAAGACTGATAAGAAAACTATAGAAAAAGAGCCCTTGACGTCTTTATTAGAGGCTTGAATGGAGACCTCAGCCGAATGCTGATGATACTAAAACCCCAAACTTTACCTAAAGCATGTCTCGAAATTCAAAATCCCGATTACAGGAAATACTCTATACGCCAGAAAAATATTGGCAACACAATTTCACGCTATTAATCAAATTTATATTCCGAGAACTCGATTTAATCAAAAGTTTAGGCAATCAAACACAAACAAAATGAACCAAGCTTATAATATCGAACATGCTAAGCAAAATCAACCCCCTTCTAATAATGCACCACCGAGACCCAATCATCCTAAACCACCAATTCCGATGGACGTAGATCAGTCAATTCAATCTCGAAGAGTTAATTACATAAACAGGCCTTCAGATTCTCGTCAAGACAAAAGGCCCAAAAGCTCAGCGAAGTATCCGCGTAAATCACAACGAATTTACAGTTTGCAAGTCGAAGAGAAATCAGAGAAACTCGGTATTGACCAACAATTTGACTGCCAATATGACGAGGATGATCATGTCAATTTTACGATGGACGCCTCTCTTGCGTACCATACTTAGAATACAAGCTTAAAACCGGCGAAATCACCAAATTTTTGATTGATACAGGGGCATTTCATATCCATCAAGCTAGGTTAATGCATTAAGCAAGAAATGCAAAACCAGTTAAACGTCTATGTACTATTCGATCAGTTGGGGGTGGTTTACTAATAACTAAGAAGGTTACCGGAATTTTTTTTCGAGTGTTGGAATTGATTGTTCGCTAGATTTTTTTGTGCTACCATGAGACCTGGTGCCTTTGATGGAATAATTGGTGATGACACCTTGAAAGAATTACAGGCAGTCATCGACAGGAGAATAATGTTCTATCAATAAAGCCAAAAAATCCCCCGTTAAAAGCTAAATTCTCAAAGCAGGTGAATAATGTTCAGGTGAAATGTGATCACCTGAATACGAATACCAAGCGAAAACTGCAAGAAATTGTTAACATATATTCCCAAATTTTCGAACCAATTAGTGACAACGAGATAATTGATACAAATGTAAAAGCTGAACCCCTACCCAGTAAATTGACGATCGGAAGTGGAGAGACAAATTGTGAAATATTTGTGCGATGGTATCATACGGCCTCCAAAAAGTCCTTATAATTCACCTATTTGAATAGTGCCTAAAAAGACCAACACCGCCGTTGAAAAACAATATAGACTAGTCGTTGATTTCAAGCACCCTAACTCTGTCACGATATCGGACACTTATCCAATACCCGATGTAACATACACCCTTGCTATACTCGGAGAATCAAAAAAAATCTTTCACCAAATTAAAATGAAAGGCTCGGACATACCTAAACCGCATTTTCCACAGCGAATGGAAGATATGAATTCACAAGATTACCTGCCGACTTGAAACATACTCTAGCCATTTTTCAAAGAATGATCGATGACATCCTTAAACCATATATCGGAAAAATCCGCTATGTTTCCATAGACGATTATCCAATTATCCTTGGTAAATCGGAGGAAAATCATTTGGAAAACCTGGAAACAATATTTAACACATTGAAGGAGGCTAATCTAAAAGTCAACTTGGAAATATCAAAGTTCTTGAAAAGTCGAGTTCCTGGGTTATAGAATACCAGAAAGTAGCAGCTATAAACAAAATTAAACCTCCAGGAAACCGAAAGGATTTAAAGTCTTTCCTGAGCTAAGCCTCATACTACAGGTAATTTGTGAAGGATTTGGCCAAAATCGCAAGACCTTTAACGAGTATGACGCGAGATAAAAGCAAATCAGTCACGGAGGAAATTAATTAAACTTGGAAAAACAGAACTCGCAGCTTTTAATAGCATCTATAAATTGCTCATTTCTCCGGAGATATTAATTTTTCATGACTTCGAAAAATCCTTCATTGTAACTACTGATGCATTGAATCATCCTATTGGCGCGGTACTATCGCAGGACGAAGTCTGTAAGGATAAACCTATCACCTATATCTCAAGATCACTCAATAAGATCGAAGAACACTATTCTACCTGCGAAAAGGAAATGCTGGCGATAATAAACCCTGCTGGGTCTTTGAATAAACTAAGAACCTACTTACGAGGTTTGTTCAAAAAGTATCGCGAATTTCATGTTTTTCCAAGAATTATTTATTTAACTCTGGGTAGCTTGAAAATTTGGAAATTTTGAGTTCCAAATGGGCTTCTCTGCGTATGATGGTTAGGTCCATGTAGTTTAGATCTCTGTTTGACTCTTTCTCCATTGTGAACTTTATGTTGGGGTGGATGTTGTTCATGTATGTGAGGAGTTCGTCTTCCACGTTCGAGTCGATGATGATAAAGCAGTCGTCCACATACCGTTTGTAGTATACGATCTTGAATTTTTCTACTATTTTTGGTATGTGTACTTCCTCTATGCTTTGAAGGAAAACTTCGGACTTTATCGATGATATTGGGTGTCCCATGCCCAGTCCGTCTTCTGCAATGTAGATGCTGTTGTCGAACTCAAAGTAGTTCTGCTGGAGTATGATCCTGACGAGGTTCACCAGTTCTTCAGTGAACCGTCGGCTGTTGTTCAGTTGTATTCTTTCTCTTGCGAGACCCAGCGTTTCATCGACGGGTATGGAGGTGTAGAGGTTAGTGATGTCCAACGAAAGAAGCCGAAAAAAGACCAAAACACACTTAGGGACATAAAGGAGAAGCTAATCAGCAACCAATTGACCGTAACAAAGGCCGACAAGGGACACACAACAGTGATAATGAAGACAGCTGACTACATTGAAAAAACAAAGGAATTCATCAACACAAACGGATACACCAGGGCAACCAGAGACCCCACGAACAAATACCAAACGGCCATATTGAATCATTTTTTGTGATCTTGTTCAGCTCCTCCGATGCCGTCTTTATCTCCTCAATCGTGGCGTAGCGTCGTCCTTTCATGGGCCTCTTCAGTTTCGGGAACAAGAAAAAGTCACAAGGGGCCAAGTCTGGAGAATACGGTGGCTGCGGCATTATTAGAGTGTTGTTTTTGGCCAAAAATTCGCCCACAAGTAACGATGTGTGAAAAGGGGCGTTATCATGATTCAAAATCCAAGTTTTGTTCTTCCACAAATCCGTGCGTTTCTGGCGGATTGCATCTCGTAAATTGCGCATTACTTGAAGATAATATTCCTTATTGACCGTTCTACCCTGCGGTAAGAACTCACGATGCACCACGCCCCTGCAAGCGAAGAAAACTGTCAGCAAAACCTTCACATTCGACCGAACTTGGCATGCCTTTTTCGGTCCCCCTGAGAACATTTTGTACCACCGATAAACGTTGCTTTTGTCCAAAGTAGCTTTGCCGTATGCAACAGGCAACATTCTGAATGCATCCGCGCACTTTAAATTGTTATTCACACAAAATTTAACACAAATTCTTTGATGCATTTTTTGGGATGGACGAAAATCGCAGACAAGCTAAAACACGTCCACGCGCAATAACTGTCAAAAACTGACTGGATATTCAAAATGGCCGGAGTTATCAACATAAGAGAGGATCATGAATACTAACATAACGCCATCAAAAGATCAAAAATCGAACATACGTAGCCCGCGAAAATTCAAAATTCGCGATACTTTTTGAACAAACCTTGTATGTGGTGCTAAAAAAATTAAAATTCTTACTAACCATCAACCTCTGACTTTCGCTTCGAGTAATAAAAACCATAATGCGAAACTCAAGCGCTGGAAAGCTACGATAGAAGAGTTCAGCTACGAACTAGTTTAAAAGCCAGATAAGGCTAATGTCGTTGCGGATGCACTCTCCAGATAACCCTTAGAAGTAAACGCCTTAACAACTTCTAGCACTGATACAGCGCATAGTGCGGAAGAAGATTCCACCGACCTACTTCATCACTGCGAAGCCCCATGGAATGTTTTCAGAAACCAAATAGTCATTTCGAAGGACAAGCAAGTAACTGCGCATGAGGAGCCCCATCCTAACTATCACAGATTTTATGTGTGAATACCAGTAATTGATAAACCCAATCTTATTGAGATATTAAAGAAGCACCGAAGACTTCGAATCAAGTATTGTCGAATTAACCCCGAGTTTTATTTTTTTATTCGGAAGAAGGATAGCTCCACTAACTTAGATAGTATAAATGAATGGGCGAAAATTTCGTCATCTTAACTATAGTCATAAACATTACAATATTTTTCTTGCTATAATTGAAGCACATGTTTTGTTTTGATTCGCATTCACAATACTGCGAGACGGCGATGCGAGATCGCGACGAGAGTCTCGCAGCAAATGTCAAGCAGTTTTCGTAACATACATTTGTATACGCCAACGTACAATGATTGCAATGCGTCGATGCGAGGCGAGACATATTTGGGAAAACGAAAATTTCTCGCAACGATGTGCGTGACGTTTATCAGATGCTCTATGGCGCGTAAATGAAATTTGAAATCCAAACACCTTAATTACTTTTTAAATACTAGGGTTATTTGGAATGAATTTTGAATGAAAATTTCGTGCATCCTTGTTGAGGCTCTTATTTGCCGAACGAAGGAAAATTCAAATTTTAAAAAAATCAAAAACAATTTTAATCAAATTTCATTTGAAACGTCACCAATTTGACATTTGTCATATGAATATTATTCTTCCTCGTATCGCGTGCATTGTAAATTGAATGCGTTGCGCGACGACGAGCGAGAACCGCATCGCATTCTCGCATCGCCGTCACGCAGGATTGTATCTGGACCTTGAGGATTGAGTGGAATTTTTGTGACATCTGTGTTGTTCTCTAGCTGAGACACTGATAAAGAATTGTGTCTTTGACACTGAGATGTATCTTTGGTTTCGTGCTCCTTATCGCATGCATGATCCAAAATAAGTGAACATAATAATTCGCTAATAATATTTAGTAAGAAAACATTCATTACGAATAATCTTCACGAAACTTAACTTATCGAAAATCAGCTCATCCGAAAATAAAGGAAAGAAACTTAACGAATTATTATAAAATGAAACTAAAATTAACCTATTCAATAGTTGGAGTGCATATGTAATTCTTCTTAACGTTGATTAACGAAGCTAAGCGTAGCGTAAGCGATCCTTGCGACTCCTCAAATTATTTATCGAAATTCAAATACCTATTTTAATGACACTCTTTGACATGGATGTTAAATAAGCGACTCTTAATTTGCAAAATTGAAACATAAGTGGATAATATGGTACATAATACAAAATATAAGAGTAAAGTTCAGATTAAAGAATACAATATATAGTCAAAACAGAGTACGAAACGAACTTTACTGTATACAATATACATAAATATATAAAATACATAGATATATACCGCCAATTCATTTTTCGCGTCACCACTATGGCCGCCGATCATGGGTTCGCGAACGCTGAGTTGGTTCAAGACGTTCATGTACTTTTAAAGGTCGCAGCACAAAATTGGAAGTGACAGATGATGTGTGATATATATCCTGACGTAAGCTGGGGGCATTTGAAATCTGAATTACTGAACCGGTTTTCTCCACTTCTCTCGGATGTTGACATTCATTGAAGCACAGACGCGAGGAAGCAGCGACACGGGGAAAGCTTCATTGAATTCTTCGAAGCTCTTCAAGCGCTATCTCTTCAGCTGCAGCTTCCCATGTTAGATGAAGACCTTAAATATATAATAACTAGAAACATGGATCTGCGTCCACAAGAACCTTTGGCGGTATTCACGTTTCACTCATCCTTTGACCTGGTTGAAAGATGTCGCAGGGTGTAGGAGGCGTGGAAAGGAATAGAAACAGCAAAACGAGCTACTACCCGCCGGATAACAGGTACGGTGCAATCCTTGAAACCCTGGAAGGAGATTTCTCCTGAGGGTCGTTTTGAGCAATCCCGGTCCAATTCATCGCCTTACGATTTCGATCTAAGCCAACGACTTCGAGTTAAACCGTCGTTATTTGGAAATAATCGGTCATCCGAGTGGTCACCTATTTTCTGTTTCATTCTGTTCCATCGTCAGCGGCGACTTGATTTTATGAAGCAACAGTTTCCTTCATGCAATAGGCGTGGCTTGGGTAGAACCAGGCTCGTGTCACACCGTATTGACACTGGGTCTGCTCAACCGATTAAGCAACGACATTATGCTGTCTCTCTTGTAGTACAGAAACTGTTGTACGACGAAATCGACTGTATGCTGTCTTTGGGGGTAATAGCGGAAAGTCACAGTGCATAGAGTTCACCAGTGATCTTGGTGAGGAAGCCTGGGAAGGTCAGATTATGCCTGGATTCTCGTTACCTTAATGAAGTCACGGTTAAGGACGCGTATCGACTACCTTTAATTGAAGGGCTTTTGGCGCGACTACAGGACACGAGGTTCATCAATAGCTTGGACATTAAAAATGCCTTTTGGCGAATTCCCCTGGACGACGAGAGCAAGGAGAAAACAGAGTTTACGGTCCCGCCCGACCTCTGTACAACTTCAAAGTGCAACTCCATGTCGTTTGGTCTTTGTAATGCTCCCCAAACAATGTGTCGGTTGATGCATAAAGTGATACCACATGAATGGCAAGACAAGGTATTTGTTCACTTGGATGACTTACAGGTAACCAGTTCCGCTTTCGATGAACATTTGGAGCTTTTAAGCACCGTTGCTTTGCAGCTCAAGGATGCAAACTTAACCATCAACGTTGAGAAGAGCAAGTTCGTTCAACGGGAAAGCAAATACATTGGCTACGTCGTGAATGATGGTATATTGCGCACTGACATGGAGAAGGTTTCTGGAATAGTTGCCTATCCAGAGCTCCAAACGGCCAAAGACGTGAGACGGTTCATGGGAATCGCTGGGTGGTACCAACGATTTATACCATATTTTGCCGCTATCACTGCTCCACTGACGTATTTTCTGAAGGGTAAACATAGCTTCAAATGGACTGTTGAAGCCAACGCAGCCTTCAAAGAAGTTAAACGCTTATTTGTTTCCTCTCCAGTTCTGACCAACCCTACCTTAACGAGGACTTTCTTTATCCAGTGTGATGCCAGCTCGGTGGGTATTGGAAGTGTCCTCTTTCAAAAGGATGATGAGGGTGGAGAACACTCCATCGCCTATATGTCTCTGAACCTCAATGCTGCTCAGTGCAACTACAGCATAACCTAGCTAGAATGCTTAGCTACAGAACAAAGCGTCAAGAGGTTTAGGGCATACATAGAAGGCTTGCCTTTCACCATAATCACAGACTATGCTAGCCTCAAATAGCTTATGCAGCAGACTGATTTATCCGGTCGGTTAGCACGTTGGAGCCTGAAACTACAAGCCTTCAACTTCAAAATTGAAGACCGGAAAGGCTCTCTTAACGTCATACCGGATGCATTATCACGACCATGCGCACAGGGTGAACCTCGATTGGCTTCCATTGCCCCTTATCTTCTTGAATACAAGCGACTCAATAGCATAATTCCCGAGTCTGCTTTCCAAAATCCAGAATATGAACGTTTGAAGGCGCACATTATGGAACACCCCGGGAAATATGAAAATGCTTACATCACAGATGGGAAAATGTACATAAACACGGGCTACTCTGCAAAGATAACTTCCCCGATCTTCCAATCTTCCTCAAACAAAATTATGGGTTCCTGAAAGTTACCATCATGCACTAGTGATCCAGGCTTACGATGATCCCCGGAACTCGCATTGTGGAATTCGAAAAACTACCGATTTACTACGTAGGTATTTCTATTCGCCCCGTTTGCGACAAGATATAATTCGGCATATACAGAATTGTCCTGTGTGCAAACAAATAAAGCCTGCGAATTCCACCATGCGACCCCCCCCCCCCTTCGGGAGCACCCCGGGACTCTGAGAGACCCATGCAGCATTTTTTTGTTGACATTATGGGCCCTTACCCTCGTTCCCGGTCAGATAACACCCAGATTTTGGTATTCCTGGATCACTACACAAAATTCATATGACTCAAACCCATGGCTCAAACCATGGCTCAAACTGAATGCCATCTGGGCCTATATAGGTTCCGATCATGGTAGGTGGGAAAGTCTTCCGGAGTCGGGTTTCGCTTTTCGTAAAGTGATTCATGAGTCCACAGGGTTCTCGCCTTACTTCCTTATGTTCGGGTGTCACCCTATCCAGCGTGGCTCTGAGTACGCCCTCCTCCGCCAACTAAACGCTTTTGTGGATGGCGAAGTGCAACTCAATGCGAACAGTGATAGACAGCGCGCTGTACAGGACCAGGTGAAACTTAAATTCATAAGAAGCCTATCATAGGGAGCACAGCGGTACAACCTTCGGACTCATTCTCGTAAGCTGTGTCAGGGTCAAAAGGTCTTCGTTCGGAATTTCGCTGTAAGTAGCGCTGCAGATCGATTCGCCGCTAAACTTTCTCAACGGTGTATTCCGGCCGTGGTCGGTCGCCGTAAAAGTCAAGTGTTCTACGAGTTAGAGGACGGTACTGGAAAAGTCATCGGAGTGTTTCATGCTAAAGACATCCGTCATTCCCAATGAAAGACTCTCCTTGCCCGGCTAGATGAGACCCACGATTGTTGCGATCCACGCTGCGTCGTTGGTTCTGCCTAGCATTGTGTGGATGGTGACGCCATTTCTTATGCATTAATTTCATTCTACACCTATTCCTCTCACCTCTCATTTCCTTCTCACCATTTCCCTCACAGCTCTTCTCCAAATATCCACCTCAATATTTGGTACACGATTGGATCGTTGGATGTATTTGAATTTCGTATAATTCAAATGCATTGAATACTACCAACAACAAGCCCGGCTACAATCAAAAGAAATGGTCTCCCCAAACGCACATAGCCTTTTAACCTCTGATATCCTTTTAACTTTTTGGTCGAGTCATTTTCTTTAGGGTTATTGATAATAATATTCAATCTGCTCTGAGGAAGTTGACCTTGACTGAAGGATAAAAGGGTATTGCCCACGAACAGGAGGAAATGGTTATCGGGAACAGTACGGATCGTTGAGGGGTAAAAGATTTATTGGGAATCGAGGGAAAACTGGGACCCGCAAAAACGGAAAAGGGAGTTGAGTGCCAAACGTCGGGAATAAAATATTGAAAATGGAAAGTTTTCGGATTGGTTGAAATGTCGCATTGTATGCGGGACAGCGAAAAAAGGGACAATTTTTGATTTTTTTCATGTAATGTGTGTGAACCGTGGATAGTAAATCGTGAATAGTAAAAGAGTCGACGGTGAAGTAATGTGAAAGGAGCAAATGGCGACGGCATTATCGGTATCCGAATTATTATTTTTTTATTTTTTATCAATAACATGAATTACAACTAGGAAAAAACTGACTTTCATTTCTCGACGCATTCCTCCTCCGCATGCTCTCTCCTTTCCCCAATATGTAAATTATATGTTTTTGGTTTTGATTAAGGTGGTCCTCCACGGGCAGTGATCTTCCCCACAGAGCCCTAACAGACTGAGCGCAGTCGGCCTCAGAGAGCTACCTAGGGGACCCAAAGATTACTGCCACATAAATGTCTGCGACTGCGGCCGCCGTGGTTAGCAATAGGTGTGAAATAAAAACTTTTGTGGTATGTTGATATTAATTCTCCAAGCTCCAATTGTGTTATTTTCGCTTGGGATTCCGGCTTGGGTCATCAGTTTAAGAGCCAACAGAAGCCTGCTATTATTTTTTGACTCCACTTACCCTGATAGCGTTCCATTTCTTTCAAACCCTGATGAAAGTTTCCGCTTGGCTCTTCACTTTCAGTTCCCAAGTTACCAGCAAAATAGTCCAAATTCGAATTAAGGAAAAGAAGTTATTTACTCATCGAACATCTTATCTTTCTGATTTACAATTTCCACATAATTTGGACTTTTACGGTGTTGAAAAAAGTAAAAAAAAAGATTTGCAGACTACTAATTCAATTTATACTTTTCATGAACGATTCTTTTTATGTCCGGCCAAACCAGAATAACTTCTTTCAGTTAAGTGATTGACAGAGTTGTATAAATTTGGTGTGGATATTTATAACATTCTCCTTTTTGTTCAGCGCCTCAACGAATTGTTTCATCATTCCCAGTTTTATATGTAAAGAGGTAGAAAAACAGCTCCGCCATTGACGGTCCCAAGCACGGTTGAGAAAGAAGGAGGGATATTCTTGTTTCCTGAACGCACAGTTTTCGTGGTTCCTTATCCTATGTCCCACGAATAAATGGTAGCAAATGGTCTCGGGATCAGATAGTGGGGTTAACTGGTTTCTCAATGATGCTACATTAAATACCGAGAAGTGCCAATAACTGAAAATACGCCTACAGTTGTGCTACTAAATTCTACTTAAATTTCTTTGTAAGGACGTAAGAGGGTGCAGACAACATTCCGCGCCTATAAACATGCTACTGGTGTGGAAGTTGGTTGATGGGTTAAATCCCTCAGTAAAACCCCTTAAAAGTTTTGAAACCTGCAGCAGAGCCTCGGAATGGTTTGGGCCTAGGGCAATGAACTCCACAGGAAGCGTAGGTCCTAGAGGGGCTGTAGTGCTGAGAAGAAGAAGAAAGTAGCAATACTTTTTCTCGGGGTGCAAATTGTTCCCAGAACAGTTTTGGTTCCAGTGTTTAGCTAAATCCTCGGTGGTCACTTATTATCCGTCCAATATTGTTTTTCTTCCAGCTTTCTTTTTCTTTTCGACTATACCACTCGTACTTGTAACTTGTGCTAACTTGTACTACAAGGTTACCACAATCCATTCCACCGTGTTTGACGAACATTGTATTGTCTACCACATTTTGCAAATTCAAATGTACTGAACGGGCGAGTGGTAGCGTATACTTTTTGCAGAAGGCACTTCTTTCAAACTTCATTTTGATGAGTCTTTGAACAATCTATATTCGTCTCATGTTCGATGTTAAACATCTTCACACTACATCAGATCACGATATCCAGCAAAATATTACTGAAGGCAAAGCTGGCTGTTAGCAAAACCACGTTTAGGGCGTTAAAAGGGACCTGTGGGGCTTAGGTTATAAGCTTTTCATGGGGAAACTTGGAGCCTCACGGAAGTCCTCAGTGCTTGAAGCGAAAAAAATTTACAAGGTTATTCGGGCACATTTCCCTGTGCATTCCATTTCATGCCAGAAATGTCCTGTTGTGTGCTCGCTTTTCAGTACCCTCCAGCTCGACAAAGATCAGCAGACGGTAAAAAAGCGAAGAGCCATCGCACTAGACGTCATCCAAGTGGAGGCGGTTATCAATTTTGCCCCTCTGTGTTACTCAGCCTTCGGGAGATTGTTACCACAAGAAGAAGTGGCTCATGCTGTTCAGGAAGGGAAAGCGTATCCAAAGCCACCACCTAAATATCGGCCTCAATGTATGCTGAACGCTGTTGTGAAAGTGCTTGCGAAGTTTATCAGACAGAGACTCGAAGAAGCCATCGAGCTGCCGGGGGCCTATTTTTTCAACGATAAAATTCAGTGACAGTATGGCTTCAAGGCTAGACGATGCGCAATCGATGCAATAACAGAAGAGATGAACGCGGTTCTCCGGGAGCCAAAGGTCACAATCCTAGGTTAATCGATATTCTCGGTTCTCTGCCGAAGTATCAGATGAACCGCTGAGGGAACCGAACATATGGAATGTCTCGCATTCCGAACTTTTCGAGTTGAGTGTAGCAAGGGGGTTAAGATATGCTGAGAAGGCTTCATGCTGACCCAGAAGCGTTTCCGTCAGAGAAACGATCATCGAATCAGAGGAGTCAAAGAAATATTTTGACTTGAGGATTGACTTGAAGATAAGCTTCTTCGAAAAGCCCCTACTCGTAAGTGCGACTTATTGAAAAGAAATTTTTAGCCGAAAGTAAGGAAGAAAGATCTTAGTTTTATTGCAGGAAATGTGGATACACGAAGCGCGACACTAGTAGATCTGACGACTCATCAGTGATCGGAGCCAAAGCTCTGCAGAAAGCATGGTGAGATTGGCTATTACCTGACGCTTATATTCAGCGGGCACAGATATTTTCAGTCAAACGTGCATAAGATGGGAAAGCCACTGTTATCCCTGTGTGGGGGCAACAGATGACACCTACCTTGTCGTACCTTCTTCGTATGCGGAGGGTGGTCTTTGCTCAGTTTGTATCTCACTGAAAAAATAGGCGTGTTCTCTCCACAAAATATAACCAGAAAAATAGAGACATCTAAAGACAATTGGAACAGCTTGTCAAATCAAGTGCAAATGGTTCTTCTATTAAAGAATGAAATCAGAAGGGGGTTTCTCTAAAGCAAATCCTCTCGCTTTCTCCGCCCCTGCTGAAAGGTGCGTTTCTCTCTTCTGAGGGCACAGCTAGGCAAAATCGAAGATTCCGAAGCAATGTGAGAAACAGGTCCAGGCTACGTTTTTTGTGTTGTAGGGGGGATGTTTAGTCCGTAGTCACCGTAATCAGAGTTCGGTGCCACTGAGAGTCCTACGATCAAGACGTAAATAGCCTTCATCTTCCAACCTCGAAAAGAGAACATATTATTCTGCTGTTTTCTCAGCATAAACTGCCCTCAAATGTTTTAAAGGTATTCCTGACAGTATGAAAACTTTCGCGATGACATTATTTAAGTTCGCCTTACGAGGTCCGAGTACTTATTTTGTAAAATTAATGATGATAACATTATGCCGAAAACCCATCTACGCTTCACTAATCCTTTTCTAACAATTTAAGAAAGTTATATTTAAGTCTACAAAAAATTAAATCTTCAGCAAATGACTTGAAAATTCAGCATTATTTCACCATTTTCAAATCACAAAAAATTCTGACGTAATGCAGTTTTTCATCCCTGGATCATCGCTCCAAACCCATATAAATCAATCATCAAAACTAAAAGGTGAAAACCATTGAAAACCAGTGTAATAAAAAAATCCAACGAAAATCTGTTGGTGTCGTTACGGCAACGTTAATTTCAAGGATCCTATCGAAGCTCAGACAGGCAAGCGGAAACAGAATATAGGGTACAACATATATAGCACCAATACAATTTAACGAAGCCTAACTAGTTACATATAAAAAACATTAGAATCGTTTCTAGGAAATGCTAAGAAGCCAGACGCAGGTGTCAGCAATTACGAGTTACATATAAAAGAACATTTCCATGCACCTGCAGTTAATTTGCAAGATGCAGATTCTGGTGAAACTGATACCGCCTGGAAAACATTAGAATCGTTTCTAGGAAATGCTAAGAAGCCAGACGCAGGTGTCAGCAATTACGAAACTATAAATTTGCTATGAGGAGTAACCTCTCTCTCAGTTTTCGCGTAGCCCTAAGGTACAATACTAGCAATCGGTGTTAAAATA
The DNA here is from genome assembly GCA_954870665.1 of Stratiomys singularior. Lineage (NCBI taxonomy): Eukaryota > Metazoa > Arthropoda > Insecta > Diptera > Stratiomyidae > Stratiomys > Stratiomys singularior. Next base: position 107,231,254 of record OX940877.1, on the reverse strand, counting down.
AAGAAAGCTAAATTTAATACAATTGTTCTTATTTCCGGTGGAAATTTTTATTTTTTCGTCCGCTCGACCCACGACCACGTAATTAACTAGCGCATCGAAACTTAATGAAGATTGAATTATTGGAACATATCCAAACCCAACGACACTTAACAAAATGCAACTTAATAGCGCATATCAAAACTATTCTGGTTTTATCAAATCTAATGAATTTTAGCCCAACGTAACAAAATTTCAAGTACTAACAAAGTGGATATTGTTCAATAAGAAGGTTTCGAGTTTCAGCTCGATATGATGGGGCAGTCTTATTGGTATTATTATTATGTTCCTTGTCAAGCGAGTAGGAAGAGGGGGTTAAATGAAGAAATACTCTTGATTCCTTAAATTTTCAAACCGTTTTCTCTAATCACGCTCGAGCTGTGAAGTCCTTCAATAAAATGAAAAATCCACTTTTTGTGAAGGGAATGTTAGTGCGAAGGAATTCCTCAGCTTTCCGAATCAAGATAGTCTTTTCTTTCCCCAAATTTCACCACAAAGCTTAGTTATAAGTCTTGTCTTTTAGTTACGCTATAATAAACCTAGCGGCCAAAAAACTTGAAAATGTAGTGGAGTTGCTGAATCATTGACTTTTATGCTGATATTCCACAAACTAGTTGGAAAGCACTTAAAATTCACAAAAAGCCATGAACAAATGAAGCAAAGAGCACCAAATTGAGAAGCTTATCAAATACATATGTCGAATAGTACCAAGTTGTGGGAGCCTTAACTTAATTGGCTACACCCCCCCCCCCTTGATATCTAATGCATGTTACACGCGAATGGAATACTCCTGTATCATTAATTATTTCGCACTGTATTACTTAACACTGTTATCACTCACAAAATTTTGGCAGCATTTCTATAATCTAATCTTTTTTTGGAGGACACGAGGAAACAACGTTAACTAATTCTTTGTTTGGGGTGGTCAGGTTCTCTGATTCATCCTCTAACTCTTTGTGACCCATGCACACTTGACGAAGTAGGTCATAATGCATTTGTTTACTTGTTGGACTTCAATGTCACGTGTACTATCAGAAATTTTACCAGTGTTGGTAAAAATAAGTTAACTATCTATCTATTAGATAGAAATATTATGTTCCGAAGTTATTTTGGAAACGCCAAATCGAACACTTGGAGTTTCTTCATATCAAAGCACAATCCATTCAACTATGTTTGATTTGTTTATTCTGGCTTGAATGCTTCTTTCCTATTCAGTGATAAGTTTTGATATCTTATCTCAACTGAAACATATGTAAAAAGAATGTCAAGAACACGATTATGATTGTGATGACTTAATAATATTAAGACTGCAAATAAATAATTTAACGTAATAGTTTTCTGACACATTGGGGTTAAAATCAATAAAAGGCGCAGCAAATAAGCACGAAGACATGAAAATTTCGACTGACCGCATAACCTTCACCCAATACAGCTTGACATTTTTATGTTTCCAAGAAAAAAATGACGAGAGATAGAAAGCAACCGCAACTTTGAAACGGACAAAAAGGTTTCCCGTAATAAGTAGATAGATGTTGTTACGTGCCCCAAAAAAGTTGCGAGGCACTGGGATGGGTGAGCAACAAAGCAAACATTGTCATGCAAGTGTAAATACCATTCGCTACTTTTTCATCTTTTCGACTAAAAATGAAATTTTATAAATAAATAAGTAGTAAATGGCAACAAATTCTGAATGCGATGTTTCGGAAAGTTGTCCATTGCTCGAAAAATATACACGCAGTTGTGTGGAAGTTAGCTCAGTCAGGTTGAAACAAAATGAAGTCAAGAGCCCCCGAAGGAGTCGAAAGGTGAAACGTGAAAATCAGGGCAATAAGCGATTATTGCCTACGGCGCATATAGAAGTTTGAAGTAAAAATAATAAATTCAATAGTCATTCTTCATACAGGTATAAGATAATACAGACCTCGACACGACAGGCCTGCTGTACATTGGTGGACAAAAGATATCGCAGACAAACGAGGCGAGTGTCACAGACTTCGACGTGCAGCTCAGCGGTCCAGAAACGTAGAGGAAGCATCCGATAGGACAGCAGCATACAGATCAGCAAGGAAAGAACTCCGAAGACTCATCAACGAGAGCAAGGCACGCTGCTGGCGAGAACTTGTGGACGATGTGAACAGGGATCCATGGGGGCTCGGCTACAAGGTAGTGTGGCGCAAGCTCGGTACCTCACGGAAGCCGTATTTACTTCAAGCAGATAAGATGGACGGCATAGTGCAGGCGCTTTTTCCAACTCACCCTGTCCGTGTTGATGCTGCCCACGAGGTCGATTCAGGCGAATGTCCATGGTTCACTAAAAATGAGCTGGGGGAAGCGGTGCTATCTATGAAAGCTCGTAAGGCACCAGGACCAGATGGCATTCCATCCGAGGTGCTACAAATGGTCTTCCACGTTTGTCCTGACTTGCTGCTCAATGTGTTCAACGTTTGCCTGAGAGAAGGTGTGTTCCCATCTCGCTGGAAGGTGGCGAGGCTCACATTGATCAGCAAGGGAAAAGGGGACCCCGGGCTGCCATCTACATACCGGCCGCTTTGTATGCTGGACACAGCCGGGAAAGTGTTCGAAAAGCTCATCAAAAGAAGACTCACAGACGCAATTCGTGCTGCAGGGGACTTATCTCCTCGGCAGTATGGCTTTAGAGCAGGGCGATCCACCTCCGATGCCATCATGGAAGTGGTGAATGCAGTCCGTCGAGCTGAAACGCACAAAACTGAAAAATGAGTTGTCTTGCTAGTGACGCTTGACGTGAGAAATGCCTTCAACTCCGCCAGATGGTCGGATATTCTTGGCACATTGAAAAATATTTTCCGATTGCCAGGGTATCTGATGCGGATTTTGAGGAATTACTTAAAGGACCGCAGTCTGCTCTATGACACGCAAGATGGGCGGCGCAGTATGGAGATAACGTCTGGTGAAGCGCAAGGCTCCATACTGGGACCAGACTTGTGGAATGCCTCATACGACGGACTATTGAGGCTTGAGCTGCCAGATGAGTCGCGCTTAGTCGGCTATGCAGATGATATAGCAGCACTGGTCGCCGGACGTACAGTCGAACATGCGCAGCGCAGACTGGGAGTGCTAATGCGTCAAGTGAGGGAATGGATGACCACCCGCGGGTTCAGTTTGGCACTTGAGAAAACCTAGGTGGTCATTCTCACGAAGAAAAGAATTCCCACTGTAATTCCTTTGCAGATCGGAGATGCGACTGTTGAGTCTAAAGTCGCAATAAAATATTTGGGACTATTGATGGATTCCAAAATGAGCTTTTCGGAACAGATCAGGGCAACGGCGAAAAAGGCCGCGATAGGCGTCTCAGCTTTGAGTCGACTAATGTGCAACATCGGTGGGCCCACACCGAGCAAACGCCGACTTCTCATGAGTGCTGTACAGTCAGTGCTACTGTACGGCTCTGAGATTTGGGCCGGAGCTCTCAGTAAGGAGCTGTACCGAAAGCGCTTGGCCCAGGTACAGAGACGAGGAGCTTTGCGGGTTGCGTCTGCATACCGTACTGTCTCTGAGTCGGCGGTGTCGGTGATCGCAGGAGTGATACCCACCGCCCTCCTTGCTAGAGAACGACGGAGAATTTATGACCGTAAAGTGGAGGGCTCAAGATATGCTGTCAACCGAGAAGAGAGGCAGCGCACAATACTCGAGTGGTAACAATCATGGGAAGGCGGCTCCAATGGCCGCTGGACTGCCCGCCTTATAGGGGACGTGGGATCGTGGCTAAATCGAAGTCATGGTGAGACTGATTATTACCTTACCCAGCTTCTTAGCGGGCATGGGTATTTTCAGTCTTACTTGCACAAGATTGGTAAATCACGGTCCCCAGACTGCATTTTCTGCCCCGGGGAAAGGGATGACGCATGTCACACCTTTTTCAACTGTAGAAGGTGGAACAGGATGCGGCAGGACTTGTGGGAGGTGATGGGAGAGCTTTCTCCAGACAATCTGGTCGGAGAAATGCTGAAAAGTTTCGACAAATGGACCTGCGTGGCACATTACTCTCGGGCAATACTTATTGCCAAAAAATATTCGATAGATAACCTTGGGCGCGGGGTCTAGGGAGGTCTCCTTTCCAGCAGTCCTCCTCCATCCTGCCCCCTCCCGCTGGAGGGAGATTTCTCTAGACTGACGGCGCCCTAGCGCGAAGTAAAAAGAGGCCTAGCCCGAAGTAATGTGTCAAACGGTTCCAGGCTAGGATCTCTTGACAGGGGGGTGTTTAGTGGGTAGTCTGGTAGCATGCGCTGCTAGGAGTCCCACACTCCGGGCGTAAATTGCCTTCACCCCCCAACGCAAAAAAAAAATAAGATAATACAGGGACACGTAATAATTTGCTCGGGAATAAGTCTATTCCCGTGCAGCTACCAGTGAGCGTCCGAAGAATTTGATTTGTCTTATATTTTTCTTTGTCATATGTTCGGTTCATTTTTTGACAACAGTGAATCGATAAAGAATATTAAGTCAGGAAATTGATTAAAATTTCGATGATTATGCAAAAATCAGAGGAAAACTTGCCTATGAAGTACACCGAATACAAAATATAAGGTTCAAACTTTACCATAATTGTCATATGCATAAAAAATCCAATCATAAATCGTATGCCAACAGGAATAAATTTGCTTAGCAATAAGATAGAAGCGTCAAAAAGCAGTTTACTTGATTTTTTCAGCCAGCTTTGTAACTATTAAAAGCATGAAAACACTCAAACAGTAATTTTTGATTTATAATACATGAATCATAAACTAGAACTGCTACTTGCAATATCATTCACGTTAATCAACACGTTTATCAACACGTTCATTCACGTGTTCGTTTTTAGTGCTGTCAAGATATTTAAGTTCCGTTAATACGGTAAATTGTACGTAAGAGTAGGTTCACGTTTTTTTATCAAAGCAATTAAGTTTTCATGATATGATTTGATTAATTTTACCATACCGTTTTAAATTTGTAATTAACTCTCTGATCTGCGCTCTCTCAAAGCACATTTAGTTCCAAATTTCGCACGTTCACCTCACTCGCGTAGCGTGCTCGCGGTTTCAGTGTAATTATAGTACTTGGCTTCATGCTTATTTCGCTCTCTGAAATGTCAAATGGACTAAAAAATGTAACGATTTTTTGATTAAAAAATACAATTTTGTTTAATTTTATTCACAAACTGGTGTTAGTAGTCATATATCTGCGAGTACTGTAATTAATTGACTTTAAATTAAAACCTCTTCAATGTTCATATGGTTTTGAGGACATTCTTCGGGAAGTAAGCATCGTAAGGTCCATACAGTCCGATTCAGTTTACTTCAGCTTGCTAACTTCAGCTTGCTAGCTAACATCCAATTTTTCTTTATTTTTCGGTTTCTTTCTAGGTGTATTAATTTTTAGACCTGAAGGCCGCTTTATTGAGTGCTTCCTTGACCATCTTAGACAGTGCCATCTGCAAGGTCTCTTTTGACGCAATTTTTGTTGGTTTTTGTCCTTCCTTCGAATTCCCAGATCCCCTTTGATTGAGCTAGTGCCCAAACTTTTGCAAGTAGTAGAAATTTGAACAGTCTTTCGATATTCTTCTGCCTTCAGCCTTCTGAATCTGTAGTGACCTATTCGGGTAAGGATGTCTTCAGAGTCCAGGACTCAATATTTAATTCTTTGTTGAGGTTCGTTGGCACTTTACATGTGGCAATGATATGTTTCACAATATTTCCTGCTTTGCGGTAGTTGATTAAATTTCTCGGCTTTTTCCCTGTAGGGAGTCTTTCAGTATTCAAGTCTCGTGCTTCAGTCGATGTGGTGGTGATTCCAGCGTTTTTAGGTTTTTCAACCCGTTTGTTGTCCTACTTTGTTTGTTCGTCTGTCTCAAATTGCAGGAGATTCTGTTCTTCTTTTTGTTAATCCTTCTAGCGTGTCCATGGTTCTCTTACTGCACCCAAATGCAGTCAGAATTCCGTTTGGGAAAGTTTCTGCACCGCTGTGGTTGTCTTTTTAAAAATTTAGTAGAAATAATAGCTGATAAGTCCCACTTCCAACCCGTTTTCTCCGCGCTCGTTTATACAGTCGTCCTAATGGTCCCACGATTGTCTTTTTTTAGCAGAGAGGTCATAAAAGGTTTGGAACCATGGAAGTGGTGCTCTGCCAGACCAACTCTAATGATTTTAACCGAACTTATACCACCAACTTAATGAAAAGAGCTTCAAATATGGTCCGAAGTCTTCTAACGTAGTACGTATTAGTACTATTCCATCTTCTCCGTGAATTCTCAAACAATCAATCTCTGAAATAATTCAGATGATTCATATAATTCTTGAGCGTTTATGGATCACTTCCACCAAAATCTGAAATCACTAAAATCTAAATCTAATTAAAAATCTAAAATCACACTTCTCTTTCGGCAACTATCAGAAAAAGAAATTTCCGTTGCCGTTGGTACTTGCATTCGATGTAATTTGGTTTCCACCCTTTGGTTTTCCTTCCTTTGGTTTCCCAATTTTCGCCAAAAATAACTTTTCTTCTAAAAGCTTTATTTGGTAGATCAATTTATCCATTTTCACATACGACTTGTCAGTGACTTATACCATTGATTTGCTGATTTTAGCGAAGACTCATGAGTGCGGAAGTTTAGATCAAATTTGACAAATAGCTCGAAAGTGAAATTGTATTAGAAAGAGAGGTTAGAAGAGCTCAAACTGGTTTCGAACACGCGCCCCTGCCGCGTCTCTTCAAGTGCCAAAGTTTACTTGCCATGGTTAAGCCAAGATTGGTCAGATTTTTTGATCACATTTGACATTTATCAGGATAAATTGGCGTAGAGAGCTTATTTGTATATTTGAAATGAAAGCAGTCTAACGGTTTTTACTAAAAAACATTGTCTTTGTTTTCCTAAGAATTCCTATTTTGCATGTCAAAAAAAATTCTTTTTTTATCAAATTTTATCGAACTGAATGTATCGTTTTGGCAAATGAGGATTTTCAATTCAGCGTAAATCGAAGTTATTTAAAATCAAATGAACTGGATTTATCCAAAATTTTTGTTCTGTTACAGAAAATCCATAATCTCCAATTATTAATAACGTAGTGATAATATAAATCTTTTTTATTACCTTGATACCAAAATGGAGTGTTTTTTGTGAAAACACGAAAAATCAAAATCAATTCTCCTTTTCACTTGATACTTGATTTACTTGATATTAATCCCTTCAAAAAATTGTAACGCAGAAAGGAGAATAGATGTCTTACCACAGTATACGACTACTTGTGATTACGCCAGATTAAAATTCAGTTGTATGTTACTCGTCCTGCATGAAACGTTTTTTTCGATTTCTTGTAGCATAATTATTAAAACTATTTATCAATCGAAATTCACTTTAAAAGATAACGAAACTACAATTCAGTCTCCGAGCTTCATTCTTCAGTCTCGAGCCTTTAATTTATAGATCACTGCAAATCACAAAATTTATAACGTAAATATATCAGCGACAATTTTGAATACAGCAATAATGACTTTATGTTAGAAAATGAAAGATAGCTGCTATCTTATGGTCAAGAAAAGTAAAGATAAAGAAATGAAATTCTTTCCAAGGTCGGTAGTAACAAAGAATCTTGATAAAGATAACTGGGACCAAAAGAAAGTGGTTAATCGGCTTAAAAACTAATCGTTGCCATAGAATTTCAATGGAATATTTAATTTATTTATGATTTGGCCTTTTGTATTTATTTACTAGAACAAGGGCGTTTGGTAGCTTCTTATTTAATTTTATTATTAATTTATATTTTATATTATTCTTTTGCCGGTATTTATCAAAAGGTTTCTAAAGAATGATATTTTTGCATTTTCCTATCTCTAAGGTACCCTGAAAAAAATCAATCGAATGGATCAAGTTCCACCCATTGAGGCTCTCATTTCCGTCACTATAGTTTAGGTTGCATCACTAGGGATAGTTCCGCTTGGCTTACATATGTGATATACCTACCGAACAATTTATTAGAGCCAGGAAGTTGAACAACTGACAACTTAACAAATTATCTTTTTGCTTGCCCTTACAACTTCCCTCTCGTTCAAACCGGACTGTTGTGTAAAATCTTTTACCGACGACACAACGATCCAGAATATGTGAATAATTAGTTCGCAAATTCGTTCAAACACCTCCTGATATGGAGCCAGTTCAAACCAACTAAAGTATATCTTAACAGCAGGAGCGGAAAACGAGTACTACATTCACTAATTTATGAATGCGTACCGTATGACCCCCAAAAATAAGTGATTACAAAAAGGGTATATTTTAAGACTTTTTGGCACAAGGTGTCGCATTAAGGCCGAAATACAATACCGCGAGACGACGACACGTGAGCGCGACGAGATTTCCGCTCGTTGTCACGCAACGCATTCAATTTACAATGCACGCGATGCGAGGAACAATAATGTTCATATGACAAATGTCGAATAGTTGACGTTTCAAATGAAATTGTTTTTGATTTTTTAAAAGTTTTGAATTTGGATTTTGCCTTCGTCTAGCAAATAAAAGCCTTAACTAGGATGCATGAAATTTTCATTCAAAATTCATTTGAAATAACCATAGTACTTAAAAAGTAATTAAGGCGTTTGAATTTCAAATTTGATTTAAGCGCCATATTGCATTTGACAAACGTCACGCACCTCGTTGCGATGAATTTTCGTTTTCCCGAATATTTCCCGTCTCGCATCGATGCATCGCAATCATTGTACGATGTCGCATACAAATGCATGTTACGAAAATTTCTTGACATTTGCTGCGATACTGTCGTCCCGCTCTCGTATCGCGGTCTTGCGCTATTGTATTTCAGCCTTTATTCGTTTGAGGTTCGCTGCATACGTCCCAATAAGAGCTGTCAGCCAGACAATCGATATGTGACCATTTTATTAATTTCCCTGGCTGATCCGGAGCATGACCCTTTAAGTCGCAGTCTTCTCTCCTCATAACTGACGAAAGCAGATAGAATAACTTCAATCTCTGAAGTAAACATGAAAGGGGGTGTCAAACGATTCATTGAAATCATTGTGGGTGTTCGTAGTGGATGTACGTAGAATGTACCTAGTCCTAGTAAGTCGTTGCCTCTTCGGGGCTGATTAATACAACCTTCAAAGATCCATAAAAAAAGCTTTTTCAATTCATTGGATTGAGCCAGCTTTGTTGTTATCCGAATATGTCCACAGCCCTAAAGTTTTATACAACATATTATATAACATTGATTTGAACTCAGCCTTGAAGCCTGTGGTAAGCATTCGTGGACTTCTGGACCGCGCAATCAAGTGCCTATAAAAGTTAAACTCTTCTAACGCTTTCTTGAATCAGTTGTTATCAATCACAGGAAAGTCGTTACCGCTATCAGAGTCGGAAGATTTATCAAAACATTAATAATTAAATTAGTTAAATTGAAACGTTTGCTTTAGCACTTTTTCAACAACTGTTACTGCCCAATTAACAACTTGCGGACTGTCCCCGGCAATCACATTGCACACATTTTTGTGTAAAAATGCCTTTCACTCTTTTTTGGCGCAAACTATACACCTCGTTTCATTTATTTTGTTGTCGACTGTATACCCCATATAATTCGTTTTCTTGGCTTTCTCTCGCTTCACCTGTTGGTGTTTAAATATGTACTTCGGCACTCGAGAAACTTCACATTCATCCATTCGAAGTTATTATCGTCAATGAATACTTAGTTGTGAAGTCAATTTTCCACAAAACATAAATATTCTAATTTGTGTCATTTCAGAGCAGGCCGTGATTGCATAATTTTATCCCCTTGGGGCTTGTGAGCCAAAATATCGCTTATTTTTTAGCTCACCCATTTCAGTGGCTCACAACATTTTCCAAATATGTTATAGAATTCTCAAATATACCTTTGAAAGTGTTCGATGTAACGTTGATTTAATTTTTGATCCATTCCTAGACAAGAATTTTTTTTTATAAAAACAATTAGTTTCCAGTTATGAGATGAATATATTTATCATTTTTATCGCACGACGCGTTTCACTGAACTAGTCAGCATTATCAAGTGCATTGATACCTTCATACCTTTGAAAGTATGGGAAATAATTCACCGCAGTTTAAACCAATTTACCGAAGAAAATGAACTCATACCATGATTTCCATACAAAATTTCTTTCCTGCACTGCAGCTTTATATCTGGTTTATACGAGAAATTTTAGCTTAACTGTAGGAAAGCTTGAATACTCACATCTATAGTGGTCCACAGACTCACCTTTTAACCCTTGAACCAAAAAGACCGTTTACAGATGGTTATCACTTAAATCTAATTCTCGGCAAAATCAAAATTTTAAGGGCACCACAAGCACAATCCATACTCATCGGTTAAATATACTAATCGAATGGCCCCACTTTGAATGCACTCAGTCAAACAGTTTGAACTGGTGATGAGTTCGAAGACGATGAGAACCACAGATAAGATCCAGTTTACCGTTGTGACGAAGTATCATCTGAAGATGATGGAATGGCAAGCAATTATTCAAAATCGATAGACACCTCATCGTTTGTGAATGCAATTGCTTTGTCTTTGGATTAACAAATCGAGCTATAGTAGCAAAAAGTGTCAACAACCATTTTAAAGTTGATAAGCACATAAGTCGTCGATACGTCGTCAGGTTCTAGCAAACAGTGCCAAATTTTTTAAATCATATTTTGTCTTGCGACAACTTCTATACTTCTCCATCACTGATGGTGTACCTTAGAGCTCGTGGTACCTACAGTCTTGGCACTAAAGAACCAATTGTATTCCTAATGTCAAACTTCCATCCGACAAAAGTGAAGAATTGAAAAAAGAATTGAAGAAGAATTGAAAATTATAACCGAAAACATAAATCATAATCAAAAATAATAATCATATGATGAAATTGATTGTCCAATTATTCGTGAGTACAACGTTGTTGCTCTAATGGACGCTTATATGGGTCGCAATGGACTCAAAGTCAAAACTCAGGATATGGCAATCAGAATTTTTTACCATCTTTTGGATATGGCAATACCGATTGCGTTCATTTTGTATCGGATGCTTAACGCTGAAACAAATCAAACTGTTGATCACGGTTTGAAGGTCCAAGATATGACAATGCTCAGACGAATTTTGACTGAGCATTGCAAAAGAGCTCTGTGCTACTGTTGAGAAACGATCCATTGGTCATCCATCATCTGCATCACGACCGACAAATTGTAGTAGCGTTGGTAAAAAAGCAGCTCATCCTGTAGAAAGTGTGAGATTCGATGGACTGAATCATTTTCCGGAATGCAGTTAAAAAAAAAAAAACATTCGAATTATGTAAAAAATCCGATACACATACATTCTGCACCCAGTGTAACTTCATACGTCTTCTTTATGAAAAGAACTGTCCGTACGTAATGCGACACACAGTTCCAATTGTCTTTTGATTGCAACAGTTTTCCTGTTACATTTTCTGGGGAGAGCACGCCTATTTGCTCCCAGAGATACGAACGGAGTCTTGTCCATCTGGTACACGTAAAGAACGGGTGGCAGGCGTCATCCGTCATCCCCGGGCAGAACACGCAAGGTGGGGATGGTGACTTTCTCATCTTATACAGCACGAAAAAACTGAGTTTCGAGTCAATTATCAAGCCAAGGTATTTGATTGATTCTTTCGACTCAATGATCATTTCTCCCACCTGAACGGGAATAACACGAGGGATCCGTTTCTTCATCAGGACGACGACTTCTGTCTTGTCCAGCGCTAGGCTAAGTCCACGGTCTGTCATCCACTCGCTCACTCGACGTATAACGCACCCAGTTTGAGTTGCGCCTGTCCGACAGTACGTTCGGCGACTAGTACTGATACGTCATTTGCGTAGCCAACCAGGCGTGACTCCCCCGGTAACTGCAACCTCAAAAGCTCATCGTACGAGACATTCCAGAGGTCCGGGCCCAGAACGGGACCTTGCGCCACCCCTGATCGAAAAGTTGATGTGTTCCCATCGTTCATGATGACAAGTTGCCTCCTAGCCGCCATTTCTAGGATTCTTTTTCCTCTCGGGTCTGGAAGAGGCATTCCCCATTCTATCGCCTTGGCATTAAAGTCACCGCCAACAAGGATTCGGCCTTCCGCCCTCGAAACAGCTTCCTCCAGTTCATCGAGCCTGCTCTGAAAACATGAAATTGACTTATTCGGCGTGAAATAGACGCTTATTAATGTCAAATCGGTGCACCCAATGAGCACAAAGCCATTTCCGTTGGAGCAAGTCCGAGCTTGTGGGTAGTAACAATACCATCCAGCCTCCTCCTTGTTGTGGTGTTGCTCAGATAACAGCAACAAGTTGACTTTTTTCTTCCTCGCAACCTGGTCTAGTAAATCTTGGGCGGTTGAGCTACGGTGTAGGTTGAATCATGTCTTTGCTCTTTTCTTGCTTACTGCCTCTTTGAACTGCTGGCACCTACCACTTCCTGGGATATGAGCCAGATCTTCAGACTTCCGCCCCTTATCTTTGCACAAGATGCAACTGGGTTCGCTTGGGCAGTCTTTCGCCTTATGACCTGACCTCTTGCAGTTCAAGGAGATGTGTGCGAAGCTAAGGCACTTGTAGCATCAAGTTAGCGCTACCCTCCGACGTATCCTGCACACAACCCAGCCGACTTTAATTTTCTCCTTGGCCAGGAGTTGCACAGCGTTTTTCTCTGGGATGTATATTATTGCCGCCCTTTGTGCTCTAGGGTTGGTAGGCGTTAGCCTTACCCTAAAGCTCTCTGCCGTACGAATAATTTGCCTAATGGAATCTTCTACTTCTTTGGCATCCGCAATGCAGTCAAGGTCTCTTATTTCCAAAGAGGCCATAGGCTGTAATGTGGAGATAACAGCTTTAGAGCCAAGAACGTTCTTGACAGCGTTCTCGAACAGTCCCTTGTCGGTGGACTCCGCTCCGAGTTCTACGAGGAGACCGCCAGCTCTGATCGCTCTTACACTTCGTATACAGACACCGTTTTTTTCGGGTTCAACATTTTGCCTGATTTCCTTGAGGACCTCGGCGTAAGTTCTCCCGTCTGCAGGCTTGATCAGTGGAGCATCCCTGCGCTGCTTGCTCCTGGTCTTGTTAGGCATTGCGCTATGTTTCGTGCCTTCTTGCTTTTCGGGCGCCTCTTTCAAAACTTTTGCTGTCACGCGGTATATCTTCTTCGCAGCCTTCTGTTGCGATTTAGAGCGCACTTATTGAAACTCAACATCTCTCCCGTCTCCTTGACTAATGTCTCTTGTCTCGACTGGTGTCGGCCTCTTTACCCTTTTGCTACGGTCAGGTTTAAGTGGGCTACATGCCGCCCTTTTGCCTTTTACGAGAGGAGTAGCACTTTCCGTGAAGGGAGTTTTATTTTCAGGAACTTACTTAAGCGCTTACAATTCACTCTCCACCTGTAGTCACCTGCGGCGATAGTGCTGGATCCTACCAACGAGGTCCTCCGATTCGGCAATCCCAGTTTTGATATCCTTGTTGACATTTTTTTGGACATCCGTTGCATTTCTCATCACGTTTATTATAGTGCTTATGTTTCTTGTTAGCCGCTATTCCTCACTTCTGTCAACGGCTATTTTTGTGATCAGGTCATCCTCAGGTGAGGTTCTCGGTATACTGTCAGCAGGAGGGTCTTGTTGCTGTTGAGCATCATTGTTTTCGCTTTCCACGTTGCTCGGTTTATGACTTTCGATGACCCCAGGAGAATGGCACTTCGGATCGATGGCTCCAGTGCCCAAAGCCTCCACTACGCTTCTTATATCGTTCGCTCCATCGCCTTGTGAAGGAGGAATGTTGTGGACAAGCACCTTTTTCACTGTTGCAAAGCGTTCGATGGAGGTTTGCTTGCACGATGTTTTCTCGCTGCCTTGTTTAGGCTTGGCTACTCTTTGAGGCGGAGTTCGCAGTAGTTTTGGCCTTCGGGCGAACATGCTTGCGTCGTTGATTTCTTCACTTGTAGTTTTTGATTCTTCAGTGGTCAAGTGTTCCACCACTGTAAAATGCCCTGGCAACTTATCCCCAGCACAATTGCTGGAGAGAAGCCCGCATGAGGTCGAGGCTTCCTCACACGTTGGGGTGTATATCCCCACCCCTAGTTTATTATTTTTGTTTTCACTCATCATATAATTTTTTGGTGGGTACTTTTAGTGACTTGATCACGCGTCTGGATGACGGGCGACCTCGTCAAGCCCCACCACCACGCCAAGGTAGTACCCATGGGGTGGGGTAAGATTATTGTATTAATGTCATTGAATTTTCGCACTTGAATAACATTTATTTTTAATTTTTTTTATGTTTTATTTTTTTGTACGCTAACCCACTAACACCGTCCACGGATGGTGCCACCTTTTCATCCTGGTGCCCACAGGTGAAGTTTTTTGACAAAGGGACTTCATATTCGTTATTTTTAGCCTAAAATCTTACTAGAACCAAAATTCTCATAGCAAAGTACCACGTATTTGCGTTAATATAATTGCGTTAATATAATAAAATTTTTTATTTAATACATGATTTTGCGAATTCAATTCGTGATTAACAAGAAATTGAAAAACACTCCAGAGAATGATAGAAATGATATTGATTTGAATAAATGATAAGGAAATATTTTCCCGTTTTAATATATTCTTCCAATACCCGAACGGAGTTCCCAAGTGTATCTTTCAATTTAATACTACAGCAAAAGTCACTCGCCTTGGCTTACAATAGTTAAATCTTGAAGGATAATAATATAATACGGACAAATAGATTACGAAAAGTTAAGATTATTAAATGAATTTTAAAAATTTCTTTTCCATGTCTAGATGAATGGGTATTTTAATACTTTCATCGAACTTCAGAGATATGAACACTAAACTCTAAACACAAATCTTATCATATTGTGGCCGAAATTCGATTGATAGGGATCCGTGACTTTAACTGATCTCGTGACGAGCTGGATTGATCTTATCTTATAGAACTTTCATGTAAACATATGATCCGGTCATAGGGATCTGTCCCCGTTTTCGGGGACCTTGACTGACATCGACTGCACAATCATTGTCTAAGATCTTAATGGCAGGTGAAGTGAATCTGAATCCGAACGAAACATTTCGATTAATGTCTTAACTATTTCTTATCTTCTCTATGACACATTTTAAACGGTTCACCACAGTTATAATGATTTATTTTCCGAATTTAGTGAATTCAAACAAGTGTTAAATCCTTTGGGCGAATTCAATAGAATTGAAAGAAATTCATCAGATGATTTCGGGACTCCCAAATAGATGGGTTATGTTATGTTAATTTTGGAATTCGTGTCTCACACGTAGATCTCCCTTAGTTCGTTACTTTATATTTTATATATTGTGAAAGACTCTGCATATTTTCGAAAGCAAAGCTTTTCCGTGTTAACTCAAGAGGATATCGAAGTTCATGGCGAACTTTGAATTTCCTTCAAAGCCCTTGAGAGACCGCATTAATTTCACTTAACCATAGAGCTCCAAATACTTTCTATTCGTCTAGATGAGAGCTAAGTAGATACATAGGACCTGCTTGCATGGGTATTGCCTTTTATCTCAATTTCCAACCTACGAGCATGTGAGTTAGGTATTGGTTAGTTAAAATTCGTACCAAAAGTGCAATGAAATAAGTTTGCATCCCAAAGTATCCTTTTCTTACGGTTCTTTTCTCAGTGCTTAGTTCCCAGAGTGTTTAGTTCATATTTGACGCTCTCACGGAATCCATCCACTGCATTTTTTAGTTGCGAAAGTATCCTGATATATAAGAGTAAAGCTTATGGATATGTTAACATCATAAAGCAATTCAATCTGCTCTCTGAGTTTACCCAAAATTGGAGCAAATGGGCCAAACCAGGCACGTTTGGGCATTGCCAGTTTTAATTTAAAATTTCAAGTATTTTTTCAGTTGATTGTGAGTGAAATGCAGTTAGAAGTCATTTGAACAAATATTCAAAGAAACGAATTTTTCGTAAGATAGACATAGGAAAAACGATATAGAAACTTACAACAACATTATAAATGTTCGTTTCGATACAACAAAATTGAAACCGCCAATACAACGCACCTACAAACCCATGCACACGAACTCGATGGGACGACATTTATGGGCCCGAATCGATTACTCATTTTATGACATTCTAGACAAGCAAATGAAAGGATCAAGACTAGACATATAGGAAAGACTAGAAATTTACAAACAAAGAAAAACGCACATAGTAATTATCAATGTCCGATTCTAATAAACAAAATAAATGTGACGAGCCAGACTTTGACATCACCACGAAATCAAAAAGATCTAAATAAATAACTCGATTACGTTTACTTAAGCGTACCAATCCACCTCTCCGTATCATAACCCTAAACATGTCATCGCACTTCACAAGGTGGCATCGAAGCAACCAGTGACAGAAGCACCCAGTGAAGCTAGTTTTGTGGTAGCAAAGAATCCTTAATACGCACCACTGTACAAAACACCGCACGAAACATCTCAGCAACGAACGAAACTAGTCATTCCAACAGTCAGCGTACGTTAAAATTGCAACAGCAACCAAAAAAAAAGCTCAAACAAAACTGCCTCCTTCACCTAAATCATTGTTGAAACAACTGCTGAGTTCGAGGCCACCAAGAAGTTCCTGTTGACGGCCAGAAGCGTTTCCTCACTCATAGGTCAAAATACAAAAATTATTCTTGATTATCATAGTGCCTACAAAGCAGAAGAAACCCACAATGAACGAAACTCCCTGGCCATCCAAGACATTATCGGAATAAAACTTATCGAAACACCCTCGGCTAAACTTCAAAACAGAAAATCTGGCTTATCACTTTTAGACCCAGTTTCAGCCCTCCTACTCTCAGCAACTCTTTGTAACCTTCCGGGAAGAATCCACCTTCCAAATTTGAATCTTGATATCCAAACAAAGACTTATCAGCCTTACCCACCCACGAGGACTATCATAAATAGACTTATTTCTGGTCATTGATGATCCACCCATCAAGTCCTACTCAACTTTAAACCGCTTCCTCTCTCTGCGTCTCTCCAACTCAAACGCCACGAACGCTCGCCCAGACAAGACAATTTTTGACTTCCATAACCTCATAATAGAAGAAAGTAAATCGTTACCTATGCTAAAAACTAAAAACCTTGACCCCTTCATTCAACCACCAGAAGTACAATCGACGATTCCGTTTCCCTATACACAAAACTCATACACCATACCAACGAAAAGTTTATACCAAATATTCTTTCACTACGATTTCCTACTTATACCACCCCTACAACTCATCAATAATATTCAATTGAAATGTGCATCTCGCAGACGTCTATTCAGCAACAAATTCAACTCTGAAAACTCTCATATATACCAACAAATCCAAAAATTTGAATTGCCATATAGCCCCAATTCCCATTACCTTTATCTTTCTAGCATCGAATTGAACCAAAGCACTTTAAAAGAGCTCCGAAAAACATGCCCCCGACTTTCATCATTTAATCCACACCATTTACTTAATTCCTCAAAATATATCCATCCACAAAATTCAAAAATGCTAGCCGAATGTTTTCTCATCACGCATCTCTTCTTGCAATCAGCGCTATTAAAAACACCTAATGAACTCATCCCAACTTCTTTCAACTCATCCTTTTCCCTTTCATTAATCCTTTTTCAAAACCAACTGATTTCATACCCGACTGTGAATTTAACTTACTTTACTTAGCCCGCACACAACCACGACCTTATTCACTCATGTAAAAATAAAAAAAAAAATCAGCAGGCTCCAACCAGTTTCTCTTCAGGCTATTCGAAAACTGGATCAACTAGCTCATAATTCCACTAACCTCGCGAAACGCCTTCATGACACCTTACCTGAAAAAAGGAAGAATTTCATCAGTAACCTCAAACTTCTGTCCCATTTCACTCCATTAACCACTTTCACTCCTTGAACTACTACAACTCCTCACCCTCAGACTCATATCCAAAATAGTACCGACAAAACTAAAGGATCTGCCTAAAGGATATTACTTATATATATCACCAAACTTGTAAATATCTTCAAATTCAAACCTCGCCTAAGCAAATTTATTTGGACTTCCTCACAGAAATTCAAAGTTCAACATCGAAACACTCTTTCCTTATAAAAATCAATGACAGTAGATATCCCCAAGTTGAGATGATTCGGTAATCTCCACCACCGTCTTTTCCATCTTTACAGCGTATATACCACCTCCTTCCTAGTCGTTTTCACCTATCCACATTTTTAATGTGTTGGTGATAGAGCAATATGTCATTCAGCGCTAAACATCCCACACGGCGAGCAACGCCTCAATCACTACCTCGGCACCCCTTATAAAAGTTTCATTAAATGAAAGCTTACCCTTTACACCGATAAGTGCGAAACTATAGTCATGCATGGTAAAGCTCTTCTAACTAAGAAATACTGATTCTGTTCATTCGACTCACCAGACACTGATTCCTCATCAGTGAAGAACTATCCTTCAATACCCATCTCACATCAATTGTCCATAGAACCACCTTTACCTTCAAGGCCCTCTCACTTCTCATAAAGGTTCGCATCCCTCTACAAAATACTGTCAAACCCTGTGCTATAAATCCCTCATCCGGCCACTAATTACCTTTGATTTCTCATTTGATCTGATATATCGCCATCTTATGTGGAGAATTTCCAACTAAAATAGACTTAATATTCTCTGTTACTGCTGCAGCATCTTTAAAAAACAAAGAGATTACCAGAAATACGTATCCAACCGAAACCTTTATGATACCGGTCCAAATTGCAGAAACGACACAATTTTCATTGACCAGATCCTAAGTTTCCTTAGAAAAGCGACGCATCATCCTAGCCCGTTACAGACACAGCATTTCATTTAAAGGAATGCCACTAAATGAGCTAACTACTATCATTTTACCCCCGCAAGTTCTACAAATACTCAAGAAACAATAAAACTGTTTTATTACGAGTAATTTTCAAACGAAATACACAGTATGTCGGAAAAGCTCCCGAACTTATTTTGTAGCGCTTGTACAAGTGACGCCACCTCTTGGACGACACCGTTACTATGTTGCTACATCCCTCTGGAGTGTCTCAGAATTTTTTCACCAGTATCCGTTTATTATGTGCCGAGATAGACGTGCTTGAGTGAACGTGTGTTTAGGACCCCGGTGTAAGCTCTACGATGGACGAGAAATTTTAACATCGTGTCGCAATTAAATTCTGCTATAAACTTAAAAAACTTTCGCGGAAACGAAAAAAATATCGATTCGGCTTACGGTGAAGGTGTAGTCATCCGCTAGGCTCAGTCCGGGCCCTGCGAGGCCTCAAAAAGTGCGCCAACAAAAATCACGGGTAAAGACGATGCTCATCGTTTACTTCGAGTCCAAAGGCCTGATACACAAAGAATTTTTGCCCCCAAAAACCACCGTGAATGCTGCGTATTACGTAGAGGTGTTAAAACTTCTGAAGAGCCGGATTAATCGCATCAGGCCCGAGTACAAGGAACCGGTATCGTGGAGTTGGCTGGATGACATTGCGCCTGCTCATTCTTCGAACATTGTGAAGCGTTATCTCCCCAAAAATCAGATCCCACGCATCAATCACGCCCCATACTCGCCAGATCTGGCTCCAGCTAACTTTTTTTCTATTTCCCAAGCTAAAACTGGCCCTTAAAAGGACGATTTTTTGAAGATGCACCGAGCATCCAAGTGGCTTGCACCGAGCGTCTCACAGCGATAACTTCAGAGGA
Organism: Stratiomys singularior; assembly: GCA_954870665.1. Taxonomy (NCBI): domain Eukaryota; kingdom Metazoa; phylum Arthropoda; class Insecta; order Diptera; family Stratiomyidae; genus Stratiomys; species Stratiomys singularior. The sequence goes on along the minus strand of OX940877.1, from coordinate 107,211,453 downwards.
GTACCAGAGAGCTTTCAAATCACTCATGGAGCGCTCAAATGAGGAAGGGAACTATGTTGAAAATTAACTGGAATAAATTTCTTTAGATGTAATTTTCGATTTTTTATTTCAAAAGTTCGGGAACTTTTCCGTCATACTGTGTAAATCTTTATTGCATGCATTAAAGGGTATACAAAATTATCTTATCTTGTTGTTGAAACGAGTGAAAAGTAAACTGAATAAAAACAAGTATACATATACTTTTAAATACTTTTTATCTCATTAATCAGAATCATCAGAAAGAAGATGGATATATTCCTTCTATTCCTTCCTTACCTCTTCTAGGGAAGCAAGTAGCAGTGTGGGACTTTTTGCATTCATACTGACCCAATCTTCTTTTACGTATCTCTAAAGTACACGTTTCACATCTCTGCGTCATTTTGCATGTACCTGTCCACTTCTTACTTGGTCAAATTGTAAAAACTGATTATTTCCAGTTTCTGTTTTACGCCGGTGGAAATATCAATCGCTTGGTCTTCATGTTATGATGATACAAGGAGAACATTTTTGTTTTCCTTAGAACGTATGTAGCCAAAGTATTCCCATCACTACTAAAACCAAACAAACTGGAGTGTTGTGTTCTACCTTTGGTAGCAATAAAATCACTTGTTAGCTCTTTTCTATTTTTTCTGGTCGTGTCAACGTAAGATAGCTTCTTTTTTTTCTTTCAGCTCATTTAGAAGACTCACTTGTGTGAACCAAGTGTCGGCAGTTATGTTTCTTCCCGAACCAAACAATGGCTCCGCCAACCTTTTAACCACATCTGGCACCTTGATGCTTACAGAAAATGGTCCTTCGTTTGGCTTTCCAGCATTTATTTCCAAATTGAAGGATTAGAACATACTGGAATCTACAAGGGAGAAAATTTTTATCCCATATTTACTGGGTTTGGACGGGATATATTGCATGACAGGACAATTGCCACGGAAAGCAGGAAGCATTTCGTTAATTGTAACGTTACCTCCAATACAGTAACTTGCTTGACAATTATTTTACAAATTTTGTGAATACATCTCGTATTGAAGCAAGTCGATCCAGTTCTTTTCTAGCAGATCTTGTTTCTCGATCATCAAATCTGAGACACCGGATTAGAAATTTAAATCTTTTGATGCTCATTACCAGACCAAACTTAGCAATGCCATCGCCATCCGTTCCCCATAGTTCCTCAAGAGAGAGTCTGTTCGCTTGTAAACTCCAGCTAAGTAAAGTAATCCTATGTAAGCTCGTATTTCGACCAAGTCTGTATGTATTGCATCTCGTTCTCGGGAAAATTATTCTTTGATGGTATTTATATATTGGTTAGTAAACTTTATGATATCATTTAAAATGTCCTCTGTAAATAAGACGTTCCAAGACCCGACAGGAGTTTTTGATAATTTCGCTGCACCAAAAACTCCAGCTGAATGTGTTAAGATGTTATGAACCCTCCTACGGATATTATTTCGTCGAGGAGTCTTACGAGTATACCACTTAGTTGTTTTGTCTCTCCCAACATAAAAATCGCTATCCTCTGTAATTTGGTCGTCATCATTATCGCTACATTCTTGTTCTGTTTCTGATCCTTCTTGACGCTCCTCTATATTGTCTTCAGGATCAATATCGCTTTCGTCTAAAAAATGTCCATCCCTGAATTCGTCATCTTCTTCGTCGGATGCTTCTAAGAAACATGGTATATCTGGTTTGCTCATAGAGTACACTTTTTTTGACATATTGATGTCTGGAACAAACCAACATTTACGATAGTTATGACAATGACTTCACAATAAATAAACAAAAATATATTAAAATAATCAACTACCCATTGCACAATCGGGCGCAATGTGCTTGACAAGCCAGAGCCCAAGAACAGGTTCCCTAATTGCAGAATGTTGTGTAATATGAAATAACTAGCAAAAACGCTTGACACAGTATTAAAAATTACTAAGAAAGCTTACTTGTCAAACTGTACGGTAATCGGGCGCAATGTGTCTAATAGATCTTTCCGCTTGTCAACCAGCACTGATAATTGATAATCACTAACTGAACTTGCCACTGTCAGTGGCACTGGTAGAAAGGCAGCTACTGAGCGGAAGAACCAAAGGCGACTTATGGACCAGGCTGGGCAAGCCAATGAGCTCGCGCTGTGCCGAGCAGATCAGTTTCGCCCGACGGAATGTTAATCAAGCCAAACTGATATCATCCAGAGAAACAAAAACCTCATTCGAACTGCGTTTCTTAGGGCAAGAAACTTTTCACATCGAATGGAGAACCTTTCTCATAAAACGGTGTTGCTAATCAATTAGATCGCGATTGAGAGTCCTTTGCAAACTGCCAGAAAAGGTTTCTTATGTTTAGAAAGAAAGGTGGAAAGAGCTCAAACTAGTTTCGAACACGCGCCCCTGCCGCTTCTCGTCAGGTGCCAACACACAGGCCGGGATAATCCGATTGGCACTACCAGCTAGATGTATGCTGTCTGGTTATTTTACTTGCTATTATTGCTCTCAGCTTGAACTTGTGCTATTTTCCAAATTGCCTTTGGTGGGCTTTATTAATTCTAGAACCTTTGGTAGATCAACTAATCCATTCTCACTTACCAGTTGCAATTGACTTATACCATTGCTAAGCGAACTAAGCAAAGTTTGGCACTCCTGCGGAGTTGGCACCTTACGGCAGGGGCGCGTGTTCGAAAATAGCGGGTTATTTGACAAAGTTAATCTAAACTTCCGCAACTATGAGTCTACACTGAGTTAGCATAGCAATGGTATTAGTCACTTACTGATAACTGAGAATTGATAAGTTGATCTACCAAAGCTTCTAGAATTAAAAGATTTCTTGCCAGAAAACGAGTAGAATGACTCGTTCAGGCCGAAGAGCTACACAGAAAAGAGGTGGAAACCGTTTTTCATACGTACGGGACTCGTATCGGGATATGGTCACCGAAGGAATATTTATATGGCGGATGACACTCAGGAGTCAATTAAGAAAAGCGAACTTACATGGAAGACGACCAGTGAAAAGAATCTAGAAGAAAATTTCATTTGCTGCTGTTTTTCTCGCTTTAAAGTAAAGTTAGCGGATTTTGTTTTTATCCTTATTTTTCAGATGTTATTAGCAAAAACGCAAGTTAAATGCAGTAAAAGAAAGTCACCAGTTCGTTCAGAAAAGATAACATGAAGTGAATTTTGTGCTGCTTGTGCCGGTCAAGCATTTACCAGCCGTTATGATAAGGTTTTGCATTTCAGCAGATGGATGTGGACCGCTGTATTTTTTCAATGTGAAAATGAATACGTTTCGGTATTTTGAGGTCATAGAACATACGTTGATTCCATATGTAAATTTTTTGAGATACAATTGAAGCTGCAACACCTTAATGCATCATAGTGCTCCATACTACCGTGGCCAGTACGTGGGAAATCTAATTGATGGTGAGAGTATCCTTGTTCTTTCATGGCCTGGCAATTCCTCCGACTTGGATCCTATTTATCATGTTAGGAGCCTCTTGAAGTCCGAAGTTTATGCCTTTGCTAGTCCCAATTTGAAAGATATTTGTAATATATGGAGAACAGGGACAAAATATGATTGATAATTGCATAGACATTATACTGAAACCTGAAAGAATTTGCAAGAAAAAGTAGTTTTTGAAGCCAGAGTGGTCTTCCGAAGTATTTGTATTTAAATACGGGTTGTATCCGTATAGTTAAATAGTCAAAGCATATAAATTTGGTTTGATGTACATTTTTTCGTCATTTAAAAAGATTTTTCAGGGGCAAATGTGTAAATTCTTGCAAAAATTTTATTCCTCCTATTTTTTGGTCAATAACTTTAGCCTAGCGATTCAGAAGTCGATGTCCATCTTCGCAGTGTTTTTGCGTTACTTGGTTTATTACTTGTATTACTATAAAGTACATTATATATCTATATACTTGTATTACTAGAATTTATAACTATACAAACAATATGACATGTTTTTCTGTGCATGTGTTTTTTTTATTTTTACGTCGATGTGGGATGAACTGAAGATCGACGTCTCCTTAATTTAAGGTCTCATAAAGGCTGTTTACACTCCTGGTACCTCCCAAATCAATGTTTTTCGGCGTTGTCAAGTTCATCGGTGACCGTTATACGAGTCATTTATGGCATGTACACATATCTACTACCATAAATATCGATTCCCCATCCATTCATGAATCTCTAGGTTAAAAAAATTCTTATCTTATTTTCGTCAGGTATTTAATGGAGCTTAGCAAGATTGAAATTCAGTAGCGAGTTTTCTTTCGTCGTAGATAAGTTAAATAAAACAAACTTTATATGTTAAGTAGACAAATTTATTAACGCCTAGAATTCGAGTGGAATCCTTTATGATTTGAAAATTAATCGTTTGATCCGATAAGGAAGACTAGAAATCGGTTAAACCAGTGTAAAGTGAAAAACCAGTGATCCTCTTTGTGTAGAAAGTGAAAACAAGTAATGGATGTATCCGTAATCTTATCCAAATTTTAAATTTCCACGTGAGGTTGTGACTGGATATCAAAGAGTGAACTTTTTAATTTTTCATATTTGTGTGTCTATAATTTTATAGAGCTCTCGTTTTTATCTTCGGTGACGAAAAGTGAGTTTTCAATTTTTCCTTTTATTTTGCGTGTATTGAAAAGAACTACCGAAATTTCAGATCCCAATAAGTATCTGTGAAATTTTTCTTCGATTAAATTTTTCCTATTTTTAAACTAATGAATTTTTCTTCGAATCGGAAATCTTAGTGCTCCAGGGTGTATCGAAATATTTCGAATTAATTAGGTGTAACAGTCACATTGTGTTAGTATAAAATATCAAGTCCAGAATGAATGGAAAACAATCCATAGAGGAAACTAACGATAGTTAATACCAATTATATACATTAAGCACATTCAGTTTAATAAGCATAATGTGTATGTAATAAACATAAGTGAGTACATAGGCTCTCCCAATAATATTGGTTTCGTTTAGTGTCATATCCGAAGTACGGTTCTAAATAAAAGCAAGTGTTCGGCTTGAATATTAACAATCAAAGAAACGAACTATTAACCACATGGCCTTAAAAGGCTTTGGCCTGGCAATGAGAAAGTGATGCTTTTAGTGCAAAAGCGATTTCATTCTTCGACATAACGATGTTCCAACATTTCAATGTCTTTCTTGCAGTGTCCTTAAAAATAAGCATTTGTTTCATACTCGAGCGCCTCATTTGAATAACATCTCTTCCCGCTGAGAAAATTTTTGCAACTGGGAAACAGGAAAAAGTCGCTAAGGGCTAAATTAAGCGAATACGTTGGACGATCTGCTACTTTGTAACGTACAGTCGTGGTTACAGAAATTGCTTCACTTGAAAATAATGATGGATCTCCTTAAACCAATATTGTTCTCACCTATTGAATATTTTTAAATGTTTTGCAAAGGAAAGAGTGTGTTTTGAGCCATGATAAATAGTTAAAACCCATGTAAAAAATAAATAATATCCATAAAATCGTAAATAAGATTTTTAGCGTCCACAAGAAATATAAGAAAAAAATTGTTTCTTACATACTCATATGGATTTATTTCTTAAAATTGTATAAGAAAGTTAAAAATATATTTATTGACATATTAACGTAATCTGAGGCGATCCGGTTTGGCATTGAGTCAACCAAATTCTTTATGATTTTTTCACTAATCTCCTCATTCCACGTCTTTTCGATTCCATGTTCAACTCATGTTTATTCTTAGGACTTGTAATATTAATTTGTTCTTTCTTGATCATCAACAAGTTTTCTGTAAAGTTTAATCAAGACTATTGCCCGGCCATGGAGATCTCGTTTTCTGTTACAAACTGTTTTACCTATCCAAAAACACAATGGCTTAGACAATAAATGATAATGTATCTTACAGGTTATACAGTTTTAAAGTAAATCAATAATCAACTTACCGATTTAGCTCCGATATGGCATGGAGCAGAATCATCTTGAAAAGTAAAGTCTTCGCAATGTGTAAGATTGGGATTCATTGAGGGAATCAAACTCTCTTCAACATTTTTTTTATAGTTTTCTGCATTCACCGTCGCAAGTAGTATAGATTCAGATATCTTTATGGAGACTCTATCGTACATTGTGTGCAAGTAGTATATTTGCCCAATTCCAAAGTAAGAAAAACATTCTCAGACCATCACACTTGCTGGATGTTTCCCTTTTTTTAGTACAGGAATCGTCAAATCTTTCATTTGGCCGGCGTCTTACATATGGAGCACACTCATAGCTGAAGATGTTGAATTTACTTTCAACTGAAAACATCACTTTCCTCCAGTCATCAGATTTTCAATTTTTAAAATTCTGACCCCAATTTAAGTGGAATTGTTTTTTTTTTTTGTGAAGAAATGGTTATGGTTGCTTTTCTTGCCCATACTCTTTTTTCTTTCACCCTTCTGCTAAGTTGCTAGATCTATTTATTTATTATTTCTTTAGCAGTTTTGAAGCGATTTTCCAATGAGAATTTCATCATCATGCGATCTAAAAGCTCATCAATCTTCCTCTTTCTTCCAGTGTCTTTCTTCTGCTCAGTAGATCCCTGGGAACGTTTTTATCTAGTATTCTTACCATAGTGGATTGGTTGCACCTCATCCTCCTTGCGATCTCACACAAAAAAGGTTTTGCTTCAGCAAACGTCACTATTTAATTTTTTTTTAATATTGTTTCAAACATTTGCTTGATACTCAGTCTATTGGACGTAATGACAATGAATATGTGGTTAATATTCGCTCCTCTTTACATAACTAAACTTTGAGTCGCTGATGCCATCTCTCTAAAACTAGTAGGTACTGAAACACAATCGCACTGTATGTTTACACATTTAAGATCAAAAAGGTAACAATCATAGTGAATGCAATTTCTTAACCACGACTGTACGTCGCGACCACAACTGTACGTCGTAACCACGTCCTGTTCAAAGCAAATATTGTCTAAGTCATCCTCTTCAGTTTTGGAAACCTAAAACCACTTAGCGTGATGCGGTGCAATCGCTTTTCACTGTAACGCCGTTTGCTTATTTTCGAAGAAAAATGCTGTTAACTCTTGCTGAACAGCTAGTTTAACAGATATTTCCCCAACTTTGATCAAGTTAAAAATGACCCATTTTGTAAATGTTAAACATAAAACTAACTAAAATGCCATCTGACTTTCCAACCTCTTGGAAATCGGAACTGAATTGGATATATAGTATATAGAACTATACATCCAATAAAGCTATAGTTCCAATTCCAAACGTTGGATGGCCCATCCTGTAGGCAATTGGTAAGAAACGCAGCACCCATAACTTGTGTAATAATCATGAAGGATGTCCCAAGTATACCTGTAAGATGACTATGAAATGAGCTATCACAATCAATTTAATTTTGCGATCATACAACACAACTTTTTACGTTTTCCGAAGTTACTGCGTCATTTGGCATTCCTGTTCATGGGGCATCACTTTTGCTGGTACGGTCACAATGAAATTCAGCAAAACATATATCGAGCCATGCCACTGCTTACATCGTATTTGCTCCCATCGAAACCAAGATTATATCAAAATACGAAATTCACTTCATCATTGTTTACAAAAATTGCAAACCAAGTGTTTTCCAGATCCCTTTTTTATCCGTTTTTTAAAAATAAATTGATAATCCGTATGAGAGATATATACGAGGGCGGTTCAAATATAAACCGGGATTTTTGAATAGACGGTGCGAAAATTGAGTGCCGAAAAATGGCTGCACTGGATATCAGACTGGTCTGTGATGAAAAGTGAAGAACATCGGGAACCGTGTGACCTAACTTTTTAGTGTACTTATAGCCAGGAGCGAAAAAGATGTACCAGCGTCTGTTGCGCAAGCATTATTGTTGGTTTTTTGGCAAACGATAATCTAAAATCAGCAGAAATTTTTTCGAAAATTACTCGAGCAGTTTAGAGATCAGACCCAAGTGTATGAATGGTGTTCCGATTTCCGAAAAGGCCGAGAAATGTTGGCGACCAACGCAGTAATGTTCCCGTATGAATTATGAGTATGGCTGAGGAATTGGGCATCAGTGTAGGTAGTATTAAGTCAATAATTCATGAACGGTTAGGTTACCGCAAAGTCCTAGCCAGATGGGTGCTAAAAATTTTCAGTTTTGAGTACGCGTCTCCTGTAGAGGTTTGAAGAAGAAGGGGAGAATTTGTTGCGCCGAACATTCACCACAGCACTAAACGCTGGAGAGTAAATGCGGATATATGAAGCGAAGGTGACGGCGTCAGCTGGGAAAGTGATGTGTACTGCGTTTTGGGATATGGAGGGAAATCTTGCTTGATTTTCTCACTGAACACGGAACTTTAAACGAGTGTTATTATGGTTGTCTTCCAAAACACACCGCAAAGCCTGCTTAGAGACTAAAACGGCCCGGTATTCCAATCTGTAGTGCGATATTGCTGCAAGACAACGTCCGCATACAGCTCGGCCTGCAATTGAAACATAGAACGAGTTGTGATGCGAAACACTGGAAACCCTTCCATACAGACCTGACTTATCAACCTGTGATAATTATTTACTTTTTCCACAGAAAAAGTCACTCGGTAGACAGCATTTCGAAAGCATTGATGAAATGAAATCATTTGTACCCGAATGGCTGCATGAAAAGCCGCGAGATTTTAACGGAAAACGCTTACGAAAACTTCCTCAGAGGTGGCAAAAATGCATACAGTATGAAGTCTCCCTACAAAAACTAAAAAAGTGTAGCTCTGTAATTGCATTTTATCATGCGAAATTCCGGGTTATATTTAAACCACCCTCGTAGTTTTGCTTCGAAACTGGAAGAGAGACTAGCGTTCCAATAATAGTTGAACAAAAGCTCAGGATCAACTTTCCGTTACGATAGTTATGTTTTGTAGTAGAAGCTTCGTTTTTATACAAAACAGAGAGTCTAGGAGATGGGCAAAGACGAGATGGGCAGTTGAACGCCGTATATCTGTTAAAAATGTGCTCGATTAAATTAAAAGCTCCGATCATTATCAAATTATAACACGATGTTGTCGAAGTTATTTACATTCGAAGGACATTACAAAATAAAATTGATTCCTTGGAATCGCTAAACCAGAATAGCCCCTTAAGGACAGGGGAAGGGAGAATTCTGATGTCGGATAAGGAATTTTATTAGTAAACTGAAAAAAGTCATTTCTGAACGTTTCTCCTGAAAAAACAATACATGCACTAGCGGATCAATGTACTTGGCATAGAAAGGATGTTTGCAGAGTCCTTAATTTTGGTTCCCCTAAGTTTGATAACACGTCATTCATTTTTCACTGTAATATATAAACTGGAAAATACACACAGAATGTCAATAATTCATTTTCCCTTTTCTTTTCTTAATTTCAGACCTTTCACTATCTCACACGATGAGATGGTACACATACTTCCGGCTACTGCTGTGGAAAAATTTTCTCATCAAAATTCGACACAAAACTGAATCAATATTCGAAATTATTTTGCCTATAGCTTTTATCGGAATACTTCTCGCTTTACGCAGGGAAGTTGTTCTGGAGAAACACGAACGACCAACAGAATATCCTCCGCAACTTATTGGCCCAGAAAGTTTTTTTGAGCTGAGGTAGTTTTTGTTTTTTATAGTATCTTTTCTTTACGAATAAGCTGGTCTTTCCTTTCATAGGTTCATTTATGACAAAGTTATCAAATGGGAAATCAATTATGCTCCTCGCCATGTCCTGTTGGACGAACTGGTCACTGAAGCAGCAAGACAACTTGACGTGGGGACTCGAGGTTTCCAATCTTCTGCAGATCTGGAATTGTACATGATGCACGAAAAATCATTTGTTGGAGTTATATTTGACGTGGACACTGATAATCTTGATCAAGGCTTACCCAAAAACTTCACCTTTCGAATTCGATTTCCTGGAGAACTTCGCCTTGCTAAAATTTCCGATCGTATATCAAATTGGAACACTGACGGTCTGTTCCCAATGAAAACTGATTTTAATGGCCCACGTAGTGCAAACGATGCCTCAGGTGGTGCTCCTGGCTACATCAAGGAAGGTTTTATTGCAGTGCAAAATGCCATATCTTCGAGCTACATGAACCTGACGCTGAAGGCTCCTACCGAACTTCCCAGGATTCGATTACAACGTTTTCCCTACCCAACTTATATTTTTGATAAATTTATTAGGTCCTTCAAAAGAGTTGCAGGGACATTGCTTATTTTAGCATTCTTGGCTCCTTGTACTCAATTTGTTAAGGTAACTTGTCAAGGTACTTATTATTTTTAAGAACTTTTATCATTCTCCAAATTTATTGAAGCACATGACGGTGGAAAAAGATCGGCAACTAAAAGAGGTGATGAAAATAATGGGTTTGTCAACAACTCTTCATTGGATGGCATGGTTCGTAACAATGTTTATTGTATTATTCATCGTGCTAGCAATAGTTTTCCTACTTTTGATTGTAAGTTTTGAATAATTCGAGTCTTCGATGTTTCATATAATTTTCTTCTAGATTCCTTGGTTTGAAGGCTTCACGTTAGGCCTATTCAATAAATCCTCCCACACTCTTATTTTTACTATACTTCTCGTCTACATCTTATCTTCCATTACCTTTTGCTTTATGGTGTCTTCGTTTTTCACGCGATCGACAATTGGAAGTCCTGTTTGCTCTTTGCTGTTGTTCATCACGAATATTCCGTTTGCGTTCATCAGCAATTATGCAGTTGATTTACCACAAGCCGCGAACTATGCAGTTTCGCTGTTCCTCAACAGTGCAATGCCACTTTGCTTTAATATACTTTACAGCTGGGAGGGTCTCAACATTGGAGCGCAATGGGATAACTTATTTGAGCAACCACGTGACAATGAGACCATAACTCTCGGAGAAGTTCTAATCATGATGGCAGTAAATGGTGTCCTTTACCTACTGATTGCGCTTTACGTCGAGAAAATTATGCCTGGGGCCTATGGAACTGCATACAAATGGTACTTCCCATTCACCAAATCGTTTTGGATAGGAAAGTATGAAAATAATGCTAAGGAGCTTCCTCCCACTGTCCCGGCAGCAGATGAAGGCCGATTCGAAAAGGATTTAGGAAATAACAACCACGTTGGAATCAGATTGATCAATTTACGGAAAAACTTCGGAAATAAGGTTGCTGTTGCCGGTCTCAGCATGGAAATGTTTGAAAATCAAATAACAGTACTTCTGGGTCACAATGGCGCTGGAAAGACCACTACTATCTCAATGATTACTGGATTAATTACCCCAACGGCAGGAACTGCTATTGTCAATGGTCTTAATATGCAGAGTGACTTCCCAGAAATACGCAAGAATCTGGGATTCTGTCCTCAGTACAACATTTTGTTTGATGATTTGACCGTTGAGGAGCATTTCATATTCTACGGTGGGTTGAAAGGTATTCCAAGAGAGCAAATTGCAGCTGAGGTTGATAAGTATCTGAAGCGTTTGGAACTTGAAGATAAACGTCATGCATTATCCTGCACACTATCTGGAGGCATGAAAAGGAAGCTGTCAGTGGGTATTGCATTGTGCGGGGACTCCAAATTTGTGCTTTGTGACGAACCATCAGCAGGAATGGACCCGGCAGCCAGGAGAGCTCTTTGGCAACTTTTGCAGCGTGAGAAAAAAGGACGCACAATTCTCTTGACAACGCATCTGATGGATGAAGCGGATGTGCTTGGTGATCGCGTAGCAATAATGTCGGAAGGAAAATTATCTTGTTGTGGAACTCCATTCTTCTTAAAGAAACGCTATGGCTCCGGATATAAGCTGGTGAGTAAAACGCAATTATACAAATATTTTAATTCAAGCAGTGAAAGTCACTCGAATCAGGTAAAAATTGAAGACGAATACAGAAAAGGTATTAATTCGAAGAATTTGTCTGAGATGTTTGGTCTAGTAACATATTTATTATTATTATTATTATTATTATGGGAAAAAGATTCCGGCGCCGCTTCCCTCATCCGTTTTGGAACCATCGGTGTAGATCATAATCTCACTTCCAGATGTGAAACCCTGCACCGTTTTCCACGCTTCTCCGGTCGGAATGTGGATCTTGTATGGAATTGTTGTGTCCACTCTTGGTTGAATTCTACCCAGCTCCCTTTTACTTGAAGGGAACGTTCTCTCTCCATTTTTTCCAAAATGCATACGTGCCCCGTTTGTGTAGGGTTAGATAACCCATATGTGTATTTTAATCTGATGCTTGCAAGTGATGCCTCACTGAAGATGAATTTGTCGAGTGGCATGAGCTTAAGCATTACTCACTACTGTTGTGTAGGTCTAGTGGGCAATTTTGGGTTAAATTCCCCAGGATTTCCCCGCTAGTCTTTTCATTGTGAAGAGCGCCGCTGTAGCTCTCCGTCTGACTGCTCCTATGTGTCGAGTCCGAGTTAGCTTACTATCCACAGTTTGCTTACTATCCAAAGTTACTCCTAAGTATTTTACCTTGGTTACTAAACTTATATGTTTTCTGTCAACGGTCGGGGATGGAAATGTTTCCGATTTACGGTGCTTTGTGTAAAGCATAAGCTCCGTTTTGAAGGCGTTCATGAGCAGTCCGTTTAGCTTCGCCCACTCAAAAAGATGTGAGAGTGCGGTCTGCATCAATTCCGACATGGTTTCCGGGAACTTTCCACTTATCAGTATAACATATCGTCAGCGTACACTATCGTTTTGAAACCCTTCCCGTTGAGGTTTTCCACTATTTGGTTAACTGTGCGTACCCACTACACATACTGTTAGTCCAATTATTCAAGGTTACGCCGTTTTCAACGGCTGTAATTTACTTCTGTCAACGGTAATTTACTTCTGTCTCTTCATCCGTTGAGCCCGGAAAATGTTGGTTTAGTAGGAGCTTGAGACGTTCTATGCTGTTTGTTGTCCACGATCCGTCCTCTTTTTGAAGCATCGTGTCCACATGTGGTCCTCTTTTCAGAGCCCTGCTTAGCGTACATGTCTCGCTTCCTCCGTCAATATTGCTGCAAAAAAGATTCCAGGATTTCCTTTTCTCTCTTCTTACAGCTGTTTTAAAAATTTTCAGATTTCGCTTATAGTCCTCCCAATCCGTATCTCGATTTATGAGGCGAGCTTTTCTGAATAGTCCTTGAATATTTTTCCTGTTCTCTTCCAGTTCCTTGTTCCACCAGCTTACCTTTTTTTGTTTGACGGTATTGGTTGGACACATTTCACTGAAACTATCAACCAGTATACTTGTGATGTATCTCACTTCATTGTAGATGCCCTTTTTTTAGTAGCGTTGGTGTAGCCGTCCCAATCCGCTTTTCTAGGATTGCAGCAGACCAATGGGTTCCTCTCGCCTCTTCTCACTTGAAAGGTGATCCATTGGTGAAAGCCGCGCAGATCTTCCAATGCCTCTGTTGTGAATAGAGTGACGTCAATCACTTCCGCTCCAGTTTTTGTTTCAAAAGTCGGTGTGTTACCCTTATTTGCTAAGTTAATGTCAGTAGTTATTAAGTAACTAACTGCTCACTAACCAACTGCTGTAAGTGACTAACTGTTCACCTCTTTCGTTGCTAGTTCAATCTGCTAGATGTTTAAGCAGTTTGGCTATTGCCGCCCTGCTGTGGTGCAGATTTGCTTGGGTCACCCGCATCAGTTTTTCGCTTTTGCTTTAAGGGTTCGGTCGCCTTTGCTCTGGCAGTCACCTGGACGAAGCCAAAACTCAGTCGTCCGTTTTTGTCCCTTAGAGTGCTCACGTCTTTTTTTCGCATGCCCAGTACCAGGACCATGGCTTTGTTGGCGACTTGTTTCTCCGCGAAGAGATGTCACCTTTCCGTTTCATACCCCGTGTTTTGTAGTTTAAGCGTCTCGAAGGCTTCCTGTGGTGTCTGCTCCGTTTCGGGTATAAATACCTTGACGGTGTGTAACCACGGTACCTCCTTTATGGAGCGACTCTTAACTCCACATTCAGTGTGGTGTTAACCTTGGCAACTGCGGTCTTTAGATATTCTAGAGACTGCTCATCGCTACAGGCTACAACCAGATGGCCTGCTGCCGGTTTCATTCCTCTGAATGTTGGGATTTTTTCTGGTTTGCTGCGTAGGTGCTCGAAGAGGTCCTTCTTCAGGGCGGTTTGCAGCTTCGCGAGTTGATCCTCTTGGATCTTACCAGTTTCATTAAGGTAGTCTATCACCGCTACCGTTAGTGCATCGGTTGCAGCGTCCTGATAGGACTTCCTTGCCTGAATTTGTTGTTTGGGGCTTACCCTCCGTTCATTTTTACCAGTGCCTTGGTTGCTGTCGTCCGATCTCATCCACTTAGGTCCGGTTTTACCCTTTTCCTTTGCGGTTGGTAGTACAGCTTCTTTGACAGCAGCAGCCAATTTGCTAGGTTTCCCTTGGTTTGCTGCCGCTTTTTGGCTGGTGCCAGGGTTCGTTGGGAAGCTCTTCTCCCCGATTGTGTTTTGACGCTTCAGCTTCCTTTTTACCTTTCTTCCTAGCGTTCCGGCTGATGCTCCCGTCTTCCCGGTGGAAGCGGTAGCTGCCATTGTGCTTGTTTTGTTGCAGTCACTCGTCAAATGTTCGCCCTGCTCCCTCAGCGTACATTTCTGGCCCAATAGCTCTGGGCAACTGGTGCTTGGTGCGTTCACGCCAGTTATCCGGTCCCCGGAGATTTCTTCCCCTCGTACTGAGGGTGCTTCCTCTTGCTGTTGGTAACCAAATTCGTAATTTGGTTACCTCTTCGCTTCACTTCTCGCCCTTTGCCTACCTGCTAGGTTGGATCCGAAAGGCACTTGCAGTGTAGTCGCTGGGTTCACTGGAGTTAGTAGGCCCCCTCGCCACGTCAAGGCGGGTAACCATGAGGGGGAAAATAACATATTTAATTGCCTTAATTTTTTAAGTAACCGAGCAGCATTATGAATGCTTCCATAGTCCGTCGTGTTTTCAGTAATATTAATAACAAGCTTAATAAAATAACTTAGCTTAATTAAAAGTTATGATGGAAAGTACGGCTTTGTGCTGAAATGGCTTCTGCAACCGAAGGAATCGACATATGACATGATTTGAAGATATTCTTTTTTGGTTCGAAAATCAAGGCTATTTTCGTCCTGAATCTCGGCCACTCGTTGACACAAACCTATGGAAGTACTAATTAAATTGCCATAATCCCCTGTCAACCAGAGAGATATTCTGGTTGACTTCATTGTGGTTTCTCTGTGGTTCTTTCTCCCACTATAGAAGCTGTAGTCCGAAAATGACGATTTATCTATCTTTGCTTTTATGATTGGAAACAATCATGTTCGGCCAATCGCTGATATAAATCAGCCTCCGTTCATATTGTTTTTATTTTTCTCAGAGCATCGAATTGCGACGATTTGTTGTTACCTCATCCTTTCAGGATTATTATAACTGATCAAAAGTGCTTTTGCTTCATAGCTTTCTTAGCACTTTCAGAGGAAGATACTTTTAGGCTCTCTGGCAAGGGAGACGATGACTTGGTCTTCTATGATCAGGAAGCCCAGTCACTCACATCAGTTACCAGCACCAACCGTTTTCGATGAAGCTCCTTGCTAGGACTTCGCTCAATTCTACTGCGCTCCGTAGAAATATTGCCTAAATGACGCTTCTCAAGTACGGCTTTTTCTTTCTTGTACTTACTGTCTCTACATTGATCATTTGGACAGCAGGACCATTCCATTTCCCCGGCTCCCACACAGCCACTGTTCTGATTAACTCTAATAAACCAAGTTTCGGGTCTGTCATTAAGAAAAATACTTAATCGATAGATGCGATTACATTAATATCTTCTGGACATTGATTAGTGTTACTCTAGAAATTCTTTTCTTTGTGTAGATTATTGCTTCAGTTTCCTCCTGCACCGAATAGAATCCACGTTTTTTCGTTTAGCTTCATACGAGGTGCATCTCCAAGACGCACTAAAAATAGGATTAAAATGACGATAAAGCTTCGAACAGGAGAAATTCAGCACAAAAATTGGCGAAATCGAAAAAATCTAATTATAAAAACCACAAATTTTGACTCGGTATCAAGGCCTTATTTCTTTCTTCATTGGTCCACACTTGATGCAATTGGGATCTTTCGATAAATCCTGTTTATCAACACCGAACATAATGGAACTTGTTCGAATCAGTGTTCGAGGGTTTCCAAAATATCCAAGGAGCGACGTCGACCAGGAAGTATATCCACCACTTGGATAGACAGCACGCTCCTAATCTCTGGACATCGGCCAACCTATGTGTATCGCTACAGGAACAACCTATTCTGTCAGAGACAGCGTCACTAAGTTTCCTATAAATGAGTCTCTCGAACACTTTCCAGGCGGCTTGCATTATACAGTACGGTATGTAGGCGGTGTATTAAGATCCATCTGACCCAAAATTAAAGAAAAGAAAAGTAGTTTGCCAAAAATGACGCCAAAATCTGAGTATGGGGCGCCATTCTTGATCCAATAAAGAGTAGATATTCGTTTACGGAAAAATCAGGACTGCTTATTTTCCTTAAATATCAAGTAAAAATTGAATTTGAATGAAATTGTATGGTCCGAGTAGATAAAAATTGGGGTTTTACTGCATACACAATGCTTTACAGAGAGACACAAGGACAAAAAACACAAAAAATCCTCAAAACGATGGTTAGATTTCTCAAATAAATTATAATTTTCTCATCATGAAGTGAGTGATTGGAGATTATTAAATGTGCAAAGACCAAAAATTCTGCAACTGCTCTCCTCAATTTCTCAATGTAAGATGGCGCATCAATCACATTGACCTTATATCTATCCCAGTATTTTAAAAATTCATGGTGGACACTTTTACCAGCTTGTTCTGACGATAAGCCCAAGCCAGTGTTCGTGTCCAGGAACTCCAGAGACTCTTTCAGATGAGTAAGGATAACGTGGAGTTTCAGGGTCATAGTAATCCCTTTACTATCGACAGCTTTTTCCAAATCTCCAACTAATTTCTCAACATCACAATCTCCTCTTGCCACGCGAAAACAGTTTTGAACCAAGTTATTCATTGTTGTAAAAGCTACAATGAACGACACAATCCGAAGTAACCACATTCCTGATATATTTCAATATCATTCAAGCTGTCAGCCTCTTTCAGCACGCTCCTGCAAGCGCTTCCTTCGAAAACTTCGCCATGATAGCCTTTCGTTTGGATTTTCAATTTTATGGGCCAAAAAATGGGATCTTTCTCTCTCCACTTCTTGGAAACAAATTTTGCAAACAACCATGTTATTTTTGCGTGATTCAGTCGACTTTTCCCTACCAACAATACTTTTTCCTGTTTTTTATTTTATGGATTGTTGCTCGATCCGTTACACAGATGTAACAATTACATAGCGAACTACCTAAAAATTTGCATCGCATCCTGGTATTTTTCAGTAAATAAAGAGGTCTCGTAAGCCGGCATTTTGGGCAGCGGTCTTTTCTGACAGCGCCTGCTCACTGAGAGTGTGTCGACATGTAGTGCAAATACTGGCGGGTATTTTGAATTCAACAAGTCAAATTTGTCATTAATTCACTTTTTAATTAATTTTTTGAACTTATTACTAATTTTGACAGAAACTTTTTTTTGGTCCCCAAAGCCATTTTTCGACCACAAGGCGCACAAACTTTAAGTCGATTTTCTTCGTGATCACATTTTCTATCTAACGGGATCGAAATGATGAAAAATGAAAATTTCCTTGTTTTCCCTTCGGAATGTCGCAGAAAACTGATATCATCTTTCCGCGCATTTTCTCGAATATTTTACCGACAAGGGGAGATACGGTTGAAATCAGCAACTTCGCGTGTTTTCTTATGTTTACATTTGCGAATTCATTTCTTTGGACATGTGTGTGCGTGTGTGTGTTTACGGTTGCGCGTCTGTATACGCCCGTATGTATACAAGTGCGACTCTCCCCATTTGAATTCACCGGGCATTCTACACTCTCAGGTTTAAATTCAATTTTCAACCGTAAGTATCAAAAATAAGCAGTCCCGATTTTTCTGTAAACGAATATCGACGCTTTATTGGATCAAGAATAACGCCCCATACTCAGATTTTGGCGCCATTTTTGGCAAATTTTCACGCCCTTCAACGACACCGTGCGTGCAAGATGCATATTGCTTCCGAATCCCAGTCACGCGTCGATAGTTCGTGCGTGTGAGGTGCATGTTAAAGTGTGATACGTCCTAACCTATACTGCCTGAATTGAGGAAGATGTACTGTAAGAGTAGCGTTGGCGAAAATTACCTACATCGAAAGGAATACATTTTCAGGGAGATTAAATGCTTTTTGCTTCAAAATTAAATAAAACATGACAAAAAGGACAGAAAGAATGACTAAACATATGGATTTAACGTGAACACGGCGCTAATCGGTATTCCGATTTCCAACCTCCGATTTCGATGCTGATCGATACAGCAAGCTTTTATCTGCAAATAAAAAATAATTCATAATGTTTCATGTTCTAAACCTTCCAGATTTGCAGTAAACAACCGAATTGTGATAGCAAAGCTGTAACAAATTTAATTCAAAAATTCATACCAAATGTTAATGTGTGCCGCGAAGTAGGAACAGAAGTAACATATCAGCTCTCTGAAACAAATTCTAAAGATTTTTCACCCATGTTAAAAAGCTTGGAGGCTGCGCAAAAGACCTTAGGCTTGAATGGCTATGGTGTATCCATGGCGAGCTTAGAGGATGTCTTTCTCAAAACAGGAATTGAAATGGAACAAATAGAAACAAAAGTAAACGGCTTCGAAAAGGACGATTCTACAGCTATCGCTGTTGGTAGGTAGCACACACATGTATTAAGCTGGTAACGACCATCCATATCATGTTGCTTTCTTACAGATCCATTCAACACAAACGATATAAACTTAGTTACTGGCGTAAAACGATACCTTTATCAATGGAATGGAATGTTTTTGAAGAAATCAATAAGCTATTTGAGAAATTGGTACTTGCTTCTGATTCAACTTTTTGGTCCTGCCGTTTTTATGATTCTGGGATATCTAATATATGAGCCAGTGAGAATGTCCAGTTCTTTGCCACCCTTAAAGTGCACATTAGATGCTTATAACGGGACTGTGACACTATTTCATAGCAATACGAACAGTAATGTAGCGCTAAGCTACCAGAATATGTTTGATAGCTTTCCAGCGAAAAATAGCCTGAAAAGGATAGATAAACCCATACTGGAAACCCTTGTAGCTCTGGGCGAACGGAATTTGCAGAAAATCAAGAATCAGTATGTAATTGCCGCAACAATGGAAGATGATGGTATCATTGGTTGGTTTAACAATGAAGAACTCCACACCGCTCCATTGACGCTGAACCTTATCTATAATGCGATTGCAGGGTAAGTTAAGTCCTTATTTGGTTGACGAGGTGAGTCTTCATTGTGACCGTTTTGCTATGCAGGGCGCTCCTTGGTTCAGAGTATCAAATCACTGTGATCAACGAACCTTTGCCGTTAACGCTTAAATACCAAATAGACACAATCGATGGTGTTAACTCGCTAGGATATCAACTTGGTGTGAACGTCACATTTATTATGGCGTATGTGAGCGCTATTTTCATAATGTTTCTGATCACGGAACGCGTTTCCAGGTCCAAATTATTACAAATAATCAACGGTGTTCGTCTCCATGTTTATTGGATGGTGCATTTCATTTGTGACTTCCTGGTGTTTATCGCTGCAGCCTGTCTAGTGACACTAGTCATGTACGCATTACAGCTCGATGGTTTCAAAAAAGGACCAGAACTAGGTAATATTGATAGAAACAAATAAAATCCTACTATAGAAAGTGATTTTGATAAAATACATTTTTGGTGCTTTCAGAGCAACTGTTTGTCGTGTTTGTTTTATATGGGTTCGCGGCTCTGCCCATAACTTATTTATTTTCGTTTTACATCGATGAACCAGCAACTGGTTTAGGACGATTATCGCTCCTCAATGTATTAACTGGTATGTATTAAAATTGTTCTTCGGTTCGCCAAAGAAAACCAAATGGAAATTTTCAATTTATTTTTTGACATTCATAGGCCTCGGTTTATTCATAATTGTGGTTGTATTAGATACAATAAAAGCTGGTGCTGGATTGGAAAAATTTGCTGTTGTCTTCCCTAATTTCGCTCTGTCCCAGGCGATATCTGATCAGGCTATGTTGCAAACTAGAGTCAGCTTATGCACGTTAATCGCTGAACAAATTCAGAAACCCTTAGCCGAAATGTGTACGATGACGCCAAGATGTTGCGGTGAGAAAGTTTTCGAACATTAACCGATGAAAGATATTAATGATTTAACCTTACCAGATTTGGATCCTTATGGGTGGAATCGGCCTGGAATCGGCAAGCCTCTAGTTTTTATGGTTTGTGTTGCATGTGTCTTCTTTTTACTTTTAATTCTCAAGGAAATGCGATCAAATCGGTACTCATTACGTTGTTGGAAAAGAACGTAAGTATGGATGATAGCCTTCTTTGATCTAAATGATTTGTAAACTAATATTTCAACCACAACGATTTGTAAACTAATATTTGAACCACAACGAAAAGTTTGCTCTTGGACAGCATCCTTTTGATTATTATTGGAATTTCGCTATAAGTGGTTATTCCAAGAAACCTAGCATTTTTACAATCTTGGCGAAGCTACTACGGTCAACGCCTCTAAAATACAGTATAGACTAGCAAGCATCACCATCGGCAACCTAGCCTCTGTTAAATGCTTCGCGTCCACAAAGACACCGTGGATTAAAAATACTCCTCCTGTTGAGTTTTCTCCTGAACAAGCTGACAAGGCGAAACCCTCGAGACGCAAAGCCAATGTGGAGTTAACCGGTTGTTTCATCAGTTTGGTTGTCAAGGACATTAGCAATAAATCCGAGGCAAAAACACCAAAACTTATCTCGTCGGTAGAATCCAGGTCGTTGGTTCTCACCGTCGATAATTGAGGGTGGGAAACCAACTCAAAGAGCTGATAAGATTGAGAACATGCTTCCTTACACAAATGGGAACCGTTCAAAGTACTCCTTTTCAAAACAAAAAGAGCTGGATAATCTGAGTCACGAGCTCCCAGCCAAACTGCAGAATGAACGAGTACGTCCCCAGTTAGCATCCTTCAAAGTGCAGATGGAGCTAGCTATTTCGATTCTCTTTCTATATCTCTTAGTATCGGGCCTAAACGTAAAAATTGAAGGCCTCCTTTCATTTTGTAATTCTTTTATTCTACTCGAAACCGGTATTCGATTGTAAACGTTCGGACTTCTACACTTAATTAATTTTGTTTAGAATTTCTGCGTATGTACTGACAGATTTAAGATACTTAATCTATGACATGCACAAAAACGTAATTTTTAATACGATAATAAGTGCCTAACTAGTATTCATATAAATATTTTTTCAGTTTTCCAGTTTTGACAAAAGCTCGAAACTTACCTAAATACAATTCCCGAAAAAGAAATCGCGCGGCGTTACAAGGCGTGATTGCCGACAGTGAATATTGGAGTCTCGGGATGCAATTTGGTCTGAGAATCGTGGCTTATAGATCGATTTTTTCTTCCGTGATGTATCGTCAGGGACCTTCACGTTCAGTTGAAGCCACAAATGCCCTGTCATCATGTTCTTATGACGAACGTCGTTCACAGTTCATACATTTCCGAGTTTCATTTTTTAAATGGATTTTAATTTAATTTTAACCACGCCACTTATTTTCAACCAGCAGTCGAGCAAATACTTATTTTCCAGCACGATAATTTTGTGTTTCAACGAACCTTTCAGGTTAAGAACTAACTTCATCAGAAAATGATTTATTTCAAAGCTTCAGGACACGCTTCACTTTGCTCTATCACATATTGAACGGATTTCAGGATTATACTGGATTGATTTTTATTGTTTTCAGCGGCATTCGCATTTAAAGTAGGAACAGGCTGCAACGTCTTCGGACAGGAAACTTACTTTAATTTTTGACCCATTAGCGACACTCCCACGACCGAAAATTGCCGAAGTTTTCGCAAACAATTTTGTAACTCTGATCATAGCAAAACTACTGACAAGCGCTGAGTCCCGCGATTGGCATCACGTAAATATGGGAACACTCCAAGTAGCAAATAAAGTGAAATCATGCCTGCCTAAAAGTGAGGTATCCGATTTAACATCTGAGCAAATTTTAATAAACTAATTAAAGAAACCAGACTAATTCAAAAAACAATATTTTTATATATATTGGTAAGTCTAAAAAGTATTGAGCCTTTTTTGCCATTTTTCGATTGAATATTTCTTTTATTTAAAATGGATTTTATTTAATTACATATTTTCCATTATTATCTATGACCTTTAGCCATTTTTGGGTAGAGCCATTATTCCATCTATATAGAACTTCTGTGGTTTATCGGCGAAGAAGTGATTTTTACAGTCCCTTTTTGAAGTGAATTTCTTTTCACTAAGGAAGTTTTGCACAGACCGAAACAAATTGTAGTCTGATGGTGCATGGTCTGAACTATACGGTGGATGCATCAAAACTTCCCAGTCAAGCTTTGTCAATTTTTGCCGGGTCATCAAAGATGTGTGTGGTCTGGCATTGTCATGATGGAAGACAACGTCCTTTCTTTTGATCAATTCCGGCCCGTTTATTTGTGTTGCTTGTTGCAATCCGGTTAATTGCTGGCAGTAAAGAGCAGAATTAAGTGTTTGGCCATGTTCTAGCTCCTAATGATAAACAAATCCCTTCTAATCCGTACATACACACAGCATAACCTAATTTGGTGTCAATCTTGGCTTTGAAGTTGTTTGTGATGATTCACCTTTTTTGACCATGATCTTTTTCGAACGACATTCTCTCATTCTTACCCATTTTTCATCGCCCGTAATGATTTGATTCAAAAATGACTCGATTTCGTTGCGTGTTATTAGCATTTCGCAAATGGAAATTCAGTCGATCAAATTTTTTTGTGTTAATTCATGCGGCAACCAAACGTCGAGCTTCATTGTGTATCCAGCCTCACGCAAATGGTTCAAAACTGTTTGGTGATGGATATTCAGTTCCTTAGCAATGTCATGTCTGCTTATGTGTCGATCTACTTCAATTTTTTGTAAGACTTCATCGACTTTTTCAGTGATTGGTATACCTGAACGAGGTGAATCTTTGGCAACAAAATTTCCCGAACAAAAGCGAGCGAGTCATCTCTTGGCTCTGGCTCTTGACCGTAGACACCACAAATTTGTCCACGAGCCTACCATGCATTCTCACCTTGATCGTTGTGATATTGTAAAATATAACGAATTTTTCCAGAAATTTCATATTTTTAAATGAATACAACTTTTGACACGAATGGCGAAATACAAAACTGTCCATATAAAAATTGTAGACTGGAATCTTACCTTTGTCAACGCATGTCAGTTTGACTCAATATGATTAGTATTGCGCGACATATGACAACGAACACCAACTAGT
The DNA here is from genome assembly GCA_954870665.1 of Stratiomys singularior. Taxonomy (NCBI): domain Eukaryota; kingdom Metazoa; phylum Arthropoda; class Insecta; order Diptera; family Stratiomyidae; genus Stratiomys; species Stratiomys singularior. Next base: position 107,187,981 of record OX940877.1, on the reverse strand, counting down.
GACAAAAAAATGTCCAATACATTTTAGACTACCCAATATTTTCATACAAATAGCTATTATCGCTTTCAAAATAGTCTCCTTTTGACCCATTATGAGCAGTTCAACAGTAGATTCAATTTTTCATACACTTCCTGCAGTCCTCGGCAATATGACAATCAGTTCCTTCAACTTATCTATTTTGATACATGCATTGCACGCTGATGCATTGCTGAATAGCCAACTGTTTCTGGTCAGTGGGTTACCAATCACTTTTGTACCGAGTTTGCTAAGAAATTCAGTAATAATGAGACTCAAATATGGTATGCATATTATTGCTATGAAAACCCATGAATTAACTGCCGGAAAATCCGGCGGCTTAAGACGCATCGCTCAACATTGACTCATCTAAACGACCAAATAATATTCCTTATTGACCAATTGACCCTCTAGAATCGATTCATTGTGAACTAAACTATTATTTATATAAACGAAACTATAACTAAATATTGGCTTAAAGAAATCATAAGACTATGTTTATAATTTGTATAAATAATATCTAAAACTTAATAATATATAATAATACTTATATATTCTGTAATTAATCAAATGATGGAAATCACCTTACGTTTGGACCAACTTTGAATTGGTTTTTTCGATATTAACACATTTTGGACACGCATCAGGCAGGTTTGACATTACCGCCAACGTCTCCTTACCATTAAAAATGAATTTGATGTCAGTTACGTTCGCAAGCATCTCATTTGTGAACTGCAAAAATTCTAGTCTTTCGAAGCGAGTCAGACAGCGATGCACACCATGCCAAAAACATCAAGTTGATTCGTCTAAGATTCTAAGAGCTCCTGGTATTTTCTATCTAATATTTTCCATCCTTCTATACTCTATCTTCCTAATGTCTATGCGGCTATTTTCGAGCATAATTTCCTTCACTAAAACAAAGTTAACGTCGTAGTGGATGAAAAAGATGTAGATTTACTTTCCGCACGAGGCCAGCTGTCAGCAACCTCACGGCTCTCACTGCAGGTTTTATTAAATTATAATGTTTGCATTCTCCATAAATTGGCCTCTTCAAAGCCATTTCCGAACATTTTCAATGAATTCGTTTTATTTAAATCACTTCTAAACAATTTGTGGTTCAGTTTTCTTTCATAGTAAGAATTACCAGACATACTTTACACGTCGCAAACATATTGCTACAAAACACACATTAGTATTCTTAACCTGATCAAACTTCATACGATTGTCAAACAAGTCTGAGTCCAGGTGGAAAAATACAGTCCGCTTCGGGTTACGCACTCACTTTGCTTATGTTGATAGAAAGCTATGGCTAACTAAACTAAATTGAATGTGTGGTCAGCAAAAACTTAGTGTTGTATTGTTAGACATAATCACTTATTATCAATTAACGTAGGAAATTTTTCTATTTCTTACAGTCCACCCCTTCCAGATGAGTCTCAAGGAGATTTTGATGATGATGTGCGTAAGGAAAAACGTGAAATAGCGAGTTTGTCACTACCTGGAATAAAGCAAAAGCGATTTGTTGCCAAAGACTTGACCGCATTTTACGACAAATTAATGGCTGTAAATAAATTATCTGTTGCAGTTGATCGGTAAAAACTTTTGAAGAATGGTTCGTGACTTAATAAACTTTATCGCTGGTCTTAGGGGCGAATGTTTTGGATTGTTAGGCGTGAACGGAGCCGGAAAAACCTCTGCATTCAAAATGATGGTGGGTGATGAAAAAATTACGTACGGTAATGTTTGGATCAATGGAATAGATGCGCAGCAGCAACAAAGAACCATGTATCAATTCATTGGCTATTGTCCGCAATATGATGCTCTTTTGTCAGATTTCACGGGAATGGAAATGCTTAGGTTATACTCAACACTACGAGGCATACCTTATCGCCAGATTGATACCTTTTGTCGAAAATTAGCAACAGATTTGGCATTTCAGCGACATCTTTCCAAAAAAGTGAGCGAATACAGTGGCGGGAATCGAAGGAAATTGAGCACAGCGATAGCTTTGATCGGAAATCCACAAGTGATATATTTAGACGAGCCAACAGCCGGTATTGACCCAGCATCTAGACGAAACGTTTGGGATGTGGTTTGTCGTTTCCGGGACATCGGAAAAGCCATCATACTGACTTCTCACAGTATGGAAGAATCCGAAGCACTATGCACTAGGATAGGTATTATGGTAAATGGAGAGTTTAAGTGCATAGGTTCTGCACAGCACCTAAAGAATAAATACTCACCAGAGAGGAGTTTGGCCATAAAGCTAGATAGGAGTTTGGGTACTAATGATCGTTCTGTGATAAATTCGAGGTAAGGTCTTATTCATATGTTGTTTTTTTCCATATCGGGACATTCATAAGGACATCAAAAATATTTACTCAAGCATTTATCTTGCAGTGATCCAGATGAATGCACGTTGGATCGCGACGAAAGGGCTCTCACTGTGTATAGGTTTGTTATTGACAAACTCCTTGGGGCGAAATTAAAGTATGTCAACATTTAAAAAACATTTGATGAATCCTCCAACCCATCTTAATCGTCTGCTCTTCTTTTGCTTACAGAGAGTATCACAGAAATCTTTTGACTTTTGAGCTACCGAGCAATACAGTGCCATATTCACAAATATTTGATTTAATAGAATCTAACAAGCATGAATTAGGCATCGAAGATTACTCTCTTAATCAAGGAACTCTAGAACAAGTATTTTTAAGTTTCACAAACAGTCAACATGTGTGCGTACGTGATGAATAATAAGTAATTTGATTATTACATTCTGTAAGTTGATCCAATTGATCCCTACAAAGTGATATTTTGAATGTGTGTTAAACGAGTTTTTTCATAAGGAAGCCAAAATATTTATTTTGGCTGGAATCAGATTAATGAACAAACGAAAGTAAGTAGAAATTAGAGAGCGGCATAAATTATTCGTCGAAATTGTTCAAGTCAATTAAGTAGTTCAATATTTAATTTATTTAGTTTAAATGCCAATATTGTTATGCTAGATATATATAACAGATATAAGCCAATATTTTAATAATCAACTATAATTTATTTTATACTCTTTGATAAAATAAATATAATATTGTGCATATAAAAATTTATATTTATATATAATAATAATATATATACATTTATACATTTTTATACATTTATATATAATAATTTATACATAAAATTCATATAATAAAAGATGTAAATATGACTTATTTTTCGCTTATTTTGAATTGCCTAAATCTTATTTAGGCAATCTATATTATCAGGCAATAAATCTTATTTAATCTTATATATAATCTCTATTTCATTTAAAAGGCTCAAGTGCAATCTTCCAAATATTTTATTCAGAAGTTATCCTCATGTTCGTCTACAGTTCTTTATCCATCTTTATGACTTCCTCCTTCCACCAAATATGAATAAAGTGTGCTAAATGTGCTTTATTGAAATAAATTGAACTAATATCATTCGAATTCTGGGTCTTCCACAGTGGAGACTTATACCCAAGTGTTCCAGAGTGCCCAAAATCGCAAGCATATTTATCAACTAGCTCAGTTATGCTTAACGGTGTCTATTCTAAATCAATAGTGCATATCCGAAGTGAGTGAAATCCCAATTAAATCTCCCAGCTGTGTCCTACAGGAAAAGACCCTGGGACTCTTCGCTAGAAGAAGGCTTCCTGAGGAATCAGTTCAAGATTCCACGAAATTCATCTAACGCCATGTACTCAAACCGATTTCTTCCATTACTCAAATGTAATCTCACGGACGAAGAGAAAGCAGTTAGCCTGTTGCTATTGGAAAGGCGATCATTTTGCCAATGAGAGTATTTACAAATCAAGGCCAAGCTCAACAACAGGGGAAAAAATCAAACAGCTCCTCAGAAATTTCCCCAATAGACCGCTTTCGACTTCAGCCTTGCAAACTTAAATTTCCCTGCACTACACTTTTTTTGTATATCTTATGCGATACGAATATCTTTATAATCATAAAAACATGTTTGACGACACACGACAAATTAAAATCCACTACGAAATTCATAGGCGTGATCACCAAATCAACATTGGTGGAGTCGTCACAATAGCCATCAAAAAGTCTATACCACATTCCCCTCTCCGATCCTTTGAATACGAGCTCCATTGAAAATATAGAGGTAATATTAGCAGAAACCGACATAAAATTAAACGCTGTGTATTTGCTCGGCCAAAACTCTCGAACGAAAAAAATAATTAGTGATACAAATCAATGAGAATAAAACAAAGCTCGTTACGCAGTCGAGAAAAAATACCCGAAATGCACAAAATATCACAGTTGACGAATACAGTTTCGAAAATGGGGCGAATTTCTGTATCCAGGCGCTAAAATAACAAGAACGGCTAGTAAAAGAGTCGAAATATGCCAAAGAGTACAGATCGCAAATAAAACCATTCAGTCCTGACGATTCTGAAGACCAGCTGCATTCACAGGAAAACAAAGCTCCAAGTATACCAATCTGTGATAGGACCAGAACACCTTTGTGTGACGGGTCCTGAGGCGGATTATTGGAGCGAAGCTAGGCGGAGACCAATAGCGAATTCAATACAAACATGAGCTGTATGAGCGATCATATCAATGGGGGAACTGAAGGGCGGAGACCAGTGGCGAAACCGAGGAAACGCTGCTCTAACTTTGTTGACGAAGACAGTTCATTGCTGCGCGGAATTCAAAATTGGAGGACGCAGTCATTGCACCGAGACGCATGTTGCAGGAAATAAAGGTCCCAGAGGGGCTGTAGTGCTAAGAAAACGAAGAAGAAGAAGAAGAATTTGACAGATATGTCAAAAATACAATAATCCGGTAAAAAATCTAAATATGTAATTATTTCTAAGCAAATGCCCATTTTTTATAGTTAAAAATATGGCAATGGGTTACGAGCGGTTTTTATTATTTTATTTTTCGGTTTTTTTTTGTTTTTGTTTTGTTTGTAGAACTATCAAAATCTTCATACTCAAAGAACAGTGCTCTCTTCATTTTCATTACATATTGATGCAACTAAATCTAAGATAACGCTCACATTTAATATTGAATCCACCTTTTTTACACAAGAGATTCTCTTTTTTTCTTTCTCAAACTTTATACAAAAAGTTTCTCATCGATTTACCTTTATATTATGACTTTAAAAATTAACTTCTTTTGCTGAAAAATTAAAAAATGACCATTAAATTTTCACCAGTACCCAGCAAACGTTTTGGCGGAATTTCGTTTAGGCGAACTAAATTCGGATCGCCTTTTCTTCTTTTCGCTTTTTTGTTTGCCAGAACGAACAAAAGTCGAAAACTACTATAGGGGGCGCGAAAAATTATGAAAAATCGTAAATCGCCAGAGCGAACAAAAAAACTTTTCTTTTTCCTGTTTTCTGGATCCACTTTTAACTTTATGAGTTGTTGATCTGATATGGGGATTGCTCTTGCCAGTCTCAACTAAGAGTTTTAAGTGACATATCAGGTTATCCGTTTTCGGACTCAGTCACTCTGGTTTTGAATTATTAAATTGCATCGCGAAATTCCCGATTATTTTCTCAATCAAGAATTATCCTTGTATGGCGAAATTGGCTTAATACGCGATCAAGAGTTATGATTTGTGACTTCTTCTTGATTTTTTTTACGCAACCAAGATTTAAACTGTGCGGCTTCTTCTTGATTTGTTTTCCGACTACGCTAGTTAAGTATTAATTTGGTCGTGAATTTAAATAACTCAATTTAGTTCATATACTCGAAATACTAATACTTTTCCACATCTACAATTCAAAACCGCGGATTCTCAACCAACTGCCGGAACGCTGGGTAAACTAAAACTAATATACTAATAAAATGCTGGCGTTATGTCTGCATTTTTAACAATATTTTACAACATATATCGATGGTGTAGCGCACAAATGTGGTAAGTACACTTTTGGGCGCAATCGAGTTAAATGCACAGGCAGGACTTACCGGACATAACAAATCACTACGCACATTTGTGGGAAGTGTATCTGTATTCTTGACGCAGCTGGCACCAATTACGTTTTGTTGTAAGTGATATAATGTTTACAATGCGCGTGCACACTTGTGATAAAATCACTTACCACATATGTGCTTCATTTGGGACTTTGTGGAAAGCGATAAAGTTCTTGCACACATGTGGTAAAATCACTTATCACAATTGCGCACAAGTAATTTCTCTATAGTGTTTTTGCGTCCAAATAACGGTAAAATTAGACGGTAAGTTATGGGTGCACTTGCCACATAGACGTTTGTGCATGTTTAATCTTGTTGTGACGTTTGTGCGTGTTTAATGTTTTTCTGGCGTTTTTACTGAAAAGTCACGGGAAAAGCGATATAATATTTAGCCAATATATTATAAATCGTAAATGAGTAAATGCTTCTATCTAGTATAGAACATCGGGTTTCTGATTCCAGCATTGAAGACGTCAATTCCGAACCATATGCGTATTCAAGTGAATCGTATCAGCCCTCTAGTTTCGAGGTAATTTCAGAAGATAATGAAATGGAGGAGAACCAGTCCGAAAAAACTGTAAAAAGAAGGAAAAAATCCGGGGATAAATCTTTGTGGAAAAGGTCAATTGTAAAAAGAAAGAGGCTTACTGGACAGAAATACATAAATAGGGTTGGCAAGGAAGTTTCGAAGAAAAAGCCTTTAGCCGCAAATTGTGATAAATGCAGGTATAAGTGCAGCCAAAAATTTTCCGATGAACAACGAGAAATAATTTGTCGGGAATATTGGAACCTTGCGGATTATGAAAAGCAGAAATTACATCTGTGTTCTTTAATTACTAATGTACCTGTAAAAAGGAGGAAAGTAGATGCGCAAGAACAATGCAGGCGCAAGACTTCAAGAGTATTCTTTTTGAAGGATTCCAATGGTTCAAGAATCAGAGTTTGTTTAGACTTTTTTTGTAAAACTTTTTCTATATCCCATCGTGTTATTGAAACATGCATGAGAGATGTTAGTACCAGTGGCACGTACGTTGGGTATGATAAAAGGAAGGATACAAAGCCCCATAATGCGACAAGTGAAGAGGCTAAGGCACATGTCAGAAAGCATATAGATAGTTTCTCGCGAGTAGAGTCTCATTACTGCAGACGTGACTCCAGCAAAGAATATTTAAACCCTGATCTAAACATATCTATACTGTACAGGCTGTACAAGGAAGATTTTTGTGTTAATAAGAATATAACCCCGGTTTCAAAGTTTGTGTATCAAAAGATTTTTCATCAACATGAGCCTGCTTTAGATTTTTTTATTCCTAAAAAAGACCAATGCTTTAAATGTAACGCCTATAACGCAGCAAAGGATAAGGAACCATTGAAAGCAGAATTCGACCGTCATAAGAAAAGGGAGAAAGATGCCATGGAGATGAAAAAGCAAGACAAAGAAAGGGCTGTTGCTGATAAGGGGAAAACATTTAGAGCTGTAACTTTTGATTTACAGGCTATTCTAACGGTTCCTCATGCTGGGGATAACAAAATTTTCTACAAGTTGAAACTGAACGTGCACAATTTCACAATATTTGATGCAGCGAATGCTGACGGATATTGCTACGTATGGGATGAGACCCATGGAAAGAAAGGCAGTAATGAAATCGGAACATGCCTCTTAAAGTATCTCTTCAACTTGCCAGAAACGGTAACACATGTTTCAACATTTAGCGACACATGTGGGGGGCAAAACAGGAACAAGTATGTAGCAGCTGCAATCCTGTATGCAGTTAATAAAAAAGAGAATTTGCAAATCATTGATATGAAGTTTATGGAAAGTGGGCATTCCTATTTAGAGGCAGACTCCATGCATGCCACAATCGAAAGAGCACGAAAACACAAAAAAATTTATACAACCAGGGAATTGTCTGTTTTAATTTCAGCTGCCAGGAGGCATCCGAGACCGTATTATGTAGAGGACTTACACTACAACGACTTTTACAATCTTCAAGATCTAGTAAGTAATATGGCTCTTAATTCTACGTTCAATACAAACAAAGAGAAAGTACGGTGGATGAAAATAAAGTGGATAAGAGTTGAAAAAAGGAATCCATTTTTGATAAAATATAAATATGATTTATACGGCGAAGATTTCTTAACAATCGATGTTAGAAGTAAAAGGATGTTGAGGGGAAGACCTCGAAATTGGACATCATTCCGGTTATCTAAAAAATATCCACAAAGGCTCTCAGTCTCCGAGAAGAAGAAGCAAGACCTATTATCACTCCTACATCATGGCGTTATACCCCAAGAATATAGCCAGTTCATCAATGGCATACCTGCAACTTCCAGGCCGCTGACGCGAGTCGACGATGGTGAATAAAAATCGTTCATTTTATTTTTATTTCATTGTTTTTTATTAAAGTAAGCCTGGATTTTAATATTTTTATTTAATTGACTAAAGTAAAGATAATAAAATAAACATTATAAAAACCAGAACTTTTTAAGAGTTAGAATTCGTCCTCATCACCTATTTCCCAACACATTACTAATATAAGCACAAATGTGCAAAGTGCATAAAAAACAGAAAAAAGGGACAAGTACGATTTGAAATTGCACGCCAAGGGTTCCGCACTCAAGGCACGTTTGTACCAACTTGTAGGAAAGTCATTATGAAAAAAAAGTAAAACTATTATTTCTCTGTAGATATTTTTTCTCATTTCCAATGTTTGGAGATATTTTGGGAGTTTCAGAAGAAATCTCAATATTTTTTCCGTTTTGCCTCTAGTCTGGCGTATTTCTCAATTTCTATATGGAATTAATGAGCTCTTATCAATAACTCTATAATTAATAACAATAGAAAGATCGCCATAGTTTTCCTTACATTTCTCAATTGTCCCTGGTATTTAAGATTTTTTTCAGAATTTCTGGCCCAATACTTTTGGAAATAAGGATGGGGAATATAGTATAAAACGAACACTTTTGATAAAAATATCAGGAAAAAATGGTAAGAAAAAATTTAAAAAAATGTTTTCATTAAGACCTTTCAAACGACACCCCACTTGTCTGCATTAACAGAAAAAAATTGTGGGCGAAGTAGAGAGAGAGACGGGGAGCGACGGAAGATCGTTCGGACAAAATAATAGAAAAAAATTGTTAAGGTTCTCATTTTGACTCACAAAAAGGGTTGCGACAAAATTTTTTTGAGACATCCATCCCTGAACTAACTGCGGAACATCTAACTCTGCCTACATGAATAATTTCACCTTTCTAGCTATTATAGTTTGGCTTTCGGAGATAAACCGCTCTGACAGACAGACAGACGGACGGACAAGTGAGTCATTCTATACGGGTTCCTTTTTAAACCTTGGAAACGGAAACCTCAAAACAATAAAAATTTGGTCTAAACTGAAAGTAACTGTAAATTTTATCACCGACTATTAAATATAAGCCTTCTACGAAACAATTTATTGCTAGTAAAGAATTGTCTTTAAATTGCCTGAATTAAAAATAAGACTTAAACTTTAAAGCTTATTTTCTCGAAAACAATATTTTTGCACTTACCACATTTGTGCGCTATACCATCGATATATTGTTACAATATTCATTTATTTGTTTGAAATTCAGATAGTATGTGTGACATAAATATCTTTGAGATCTCATACATGCAATAATATTGGCAGTACTGCAACAAAATGGCGGCCGTTTAAAGTAACGACACTTTGGTTTTGCTTTCTATTGGTGGACTACATATAATAGTTTGAGTAACTAGCCCTTCTGACAGAAACGTTAGGCTGTGTACCCGACTTATTTATTAGAGATGGGAAAAACGGTTCCCTTCCAGTAAAGTTCCAGAAAAAACCGTTACTCTGGAACGGTTTTAGCATGGTTTTTTGAATCATGAGTATCACACCCATATACCATAGATACATATATTTCTCGAGAAAAATATGCCCTGTACACACATACATAACAAAAATAGTGACGCTGCGCCGGGAGAGGTCGTCATTTCGCTTTGATTTGCATCAAATTTCCAGGAAAATTGTATCAAGTGAAAGTATCGATGCCTGGCAATGCTAGATTGTATTTAATTTATATGGTTTGGACCGTTTGTGGAAATTATTCGAAATAAAATTAAAAGCTTTATTCAGTATCGATCATTGCCAATTTTCCTTACCAGCTGGTCATAAAAATGGTAATTTTCATGTTGTCTACTTAAGGCGCAAACCTCGCCGAAATTGCTATTTTAAGCAAACTTTACCTCCATCCGTTTCCGAAACTACAAATGCGTTTTGAAAATTTTTTTGATGTACTATAAGAAGAAACCCTTTTCTAGTGAATTAACTCGTCATATTTTGGATAAAGGACTCAGGAAAATAATATAATTCAAACAAGGCGATAAGTTTGAAGACGTGAAAAAGAAAATTCCTCGCAACGAGGCGCGTGACGTTTGTCACATGCTCGACGGCGCTTAAATGAAATTTGAAATTCAAACGCCTTAATTACATTTTAAGTAGGAGGGTTATTCGGAATAATTTAAGTGAAAATTTCGTGCATCCTTGTTGAGGCTATTATTTGCCAAACGAAGGAAAATTCCAAATTCAAAAATATTTAAAAATCAAAAATAATATTAATCAAAGTTCATTCAAAACGTCACAAATTTGATATTACGCCGCGGCGTTTCGTCAGCAAGGTGACATTCTGTGCGCAGGCAATTTGATTTCGGATCGCTGTCAAATTCGCCGGCGAACGAATTTTCCGACACGGCGATACGAATTCGTAAGTTGTAGAAGTGGAAGAAAATGCTGTGTGGAAGTGAAGTGACGTATTTGAATGCAAGGTGCTACGAGAAGTCTACGGCCCAATGAAAGAAAGTTCAGAATAGAGATTACGTTATAACGATAAGTCTTATGAATATTTTGAAAACCACCTGTAGAGTCATATCCTCGGAAATACCGACGACATCACCACCAGATAATTCTGTAACACAACAAGACACTCTATTTTAAATTGCAAACTATGCATAGTAAACATATCACATTTCAATCCATTCCATAATAATAACAATCTTTAATATTTGCGTTCCATCTCATTTCAAATTTTGCATTCGCATCAAAATTCGATATTTCAAATACCAAAAACCGGAAATAGAAACGATAAGAAAATTAAGTATGAACAATTATTGCGATTCGTACCAATCTTATAAACACTATATTAATTGCCCAGACATCAAATATCAAAATTAGCAAAAGACGACAAAACCAAAACAATGGAATTAATTAAAATAAACGTACTAAAGGAATATCAAATTACATGCAGATAAATTTTAAGTATAAATTGGAGCAAAGGGATAGATCTGAGAGTCAGTGAGTAAATAACTTTGAATCCATCCACCCATGAGGTGTTTCCGATTGGTTTTTATAAAATGATAAGTGTTCTTGTAGTTAGTAAAATAAGAAATGTTCTGTGAAGTTAACAAATGATTAAGAAGTTTAATAAATGTTTTTGTGAAGTCCATAGTTGTTGTTAATGGGTGAAATAGTGAAAGTTTCTAGACCGAGTGAAATAAAAAAGGAAAATAGGTGAAACCTTATAATAAAATAAGTGAAACCTGATAATTGTAGCCACTGGCCTACAGCAACGGTAACTGCAATTGCCTGGTCATGTAGAAGGAATGGAAGAAAAGCGACTACCCAAAAGGACATTGACGTGTAGAACGTAAGACGAACGTCCAGCAGGTAGACCGAGTATTCAATGGAAACATGGAAACACACGATGAACACTGACAGCCGACGTTCTTTGGTAGTCATCAACTGGGGAACGAGTTCGTGACGTGGATGATGAAAACGATTTATGTTGTCCACAGAAGTAAATGAGTGAAGTCGTTGTCATTCCAGCTATTATTCTGGTCAAATGTAGATGTCACAGCGGATATAATAAAAGTACTTATTATTTGGTAGTTACTTTATTACAAAATCTGCTAGAGATTGAAAATATGTCACATCATTATCGCACATGATAGAATTGTACGTATACATTTGTGAGTCTGAACAACCGTTTCACTATAGTTCCTTAATATGTACTTTTGAGAACACAAAGTTAAATCGATAAACTTAAGAGATATGAAAAAGCTAATTAGGCAGGCGATATTACTACCGACTTTTTTTCAGATTCCTCTGTAGGAACGTTGTGCGAAAATAGCACTTATGCAATACAATACAGCATTCACTAATCCAATGATCGAGGCCGCCATATATGGATCGTATAACGCTGTGTGCTTGTAATTATTTATTTCGATCAGTAACGTAAGAGACGCCGCTAACAAAAGGATACAGGCAATCGAGTGGTAAACAAGTTCCTGTGGAAAAAAATCGTTGGTTAAATGTTTTTATACTTTAAAAACCGAACTTACGTATATTGTTTTTGAAATAATTCCTCCAGTGCTGAGAGACACTAAACAGGATACGAGTAAACAGAATGTGGCTATCATGAACGTTACAACCATTAATAAAAAGAAGAGCTCCGGAGTAGCTCTGAGTATATAATTGCGACTTGAATAATACGCTATGATACCAGTACAAACTGCTCCAAGAATCTGAAAGCATTAAGGTTTTTTTTCGTAATCAGTTTGATATTTTTAATATTCAAATGTATTAACATCAAAAATTAAGGGTAAAAAACAAAATTAAAAAAACGAAAAAGAACAATACAAGCTTCATGAAGTTAGTTATATCAGTTTCTTCTTTTTCGTTCTTTTCATTAAAAATGATCGGAGCTCTTTATATAATTTCTTATTAAAATTTCCTGTAATATATTCATTCCCTTATTAAGGATACAGCCTTTGACTTTCATACAGTCACCAACGATCTTCAATCCACACCGTCATAAACTATATTTTGGTACCTTTCCAAAAACGTAGAAATTATTTCCAAAAATATGTACGAGGGAAGGCTGATAAGTCCGCGGGCTAAGGTACTTAATGAAACAAAATATATGGTTTCTATTTTTTAGCCCGTCCAATAAATATTCTGTATCTTTCACTTCAAAATGACGATCAACCGCAGCTTTCTTTTCGTTGTCATCTGCAAATCTCCGGCCCCGTAAGTCCTTTTTCAAATTGGAAACAGGAAAAAATCGCTAGGTGCTAGGTCTGGCCTATATGGAGGAGGGCGAATCTCTGAGTACCCCGTGTCTTTCAGGGCTTGCCAAAACAACGGACGCGTTGTTTTGCAGAAAGTGTACTCAGCACTTCAGTTTCCCACGTTACTTCTGTACAATAGCCACGCGAACCTGAGTCAATAAATTGGCGTATTATTGGCGATTCATCGTAGTTCTCCTGGGTAGGTTGTCGCTAAGCAAAATTTCCTCGCTATCCCATAAAACAGTCGCTATTCTTCGGCGGCCTTTCTCCTTTTTTATTCATTGCATGGACTCTTGTTTGGACTCCGGACCATATTGGCGAATCCATGTTCCATCTACGGTTACTGTCCGTTGCCAAATGTCTTCCTTGTTATCGCCAACTAGCTCCAAAAATCTTGGCAACGGTTTCGGTACCCAGCGCGCGCTGAGTTTTCTCATATTCAAATGTTCATGTAAAATTTCTCCAACTCGTTCTTTGATAATAGTTCTTCAGCAATTTGCCACAATTTAATTCTTCCATCGGCCAGAACGATTGTTTCGAGTTTTCGGACGTTTTCTTCGGTCAACCCCATGCGGGGTGACCCGTGCGAGGGTCGTCTTCACAGCTCTTTCGTCCTTTCCCGCAGAGGCCCAGAATCCTCAAGGCTCAGAATCCTGAAGAACCGAAGACATCTCTTCAATAATGTCTTTCGGTGTATTTCCCTTTTTTGCGAGGAATTTTATGCGTTTTCAATGTTCCGAGAATTTCTAGATTCGGCTGACATGGTGATGTTTGTCGTTCGATAAATTATTGAACTATGAGTGTAAACTTTATTAGTGCTTGCTTTTATAATACTACTGAGGATCGCAACTCGTGACATGAGTAACATGTCGCGAACTTTCCAGCCGTCCCTCGTACATATGGCCTACAATTTGCAATGGAATTCACAATTTCACGGTTCCGTTAGAAATTTTATCTCAGAATCACCTAACGCCTCCATTTTTAATGGCGTATTTTTCTCGACTCATCAAATCGCTGTCAAAAAGTTGGCTTTCTACATAATAGGGACTCTTTCGCTTCCAGTTCTGTTGGACATTCTGTGTAGTTAAAAGAAACCTATCATAGCTTGGAAGTGTTTTTATTGCGGAAATTTAAATATGAAGATCATGTTAAGCTGAAGACATTGTATATGATTCTTGGTCAAAAAGCTGGGTATACCAAATACACTTGTTCTCTTTGTCGATGAGATAGTCCATCCCGGCAGAATCTTTAGTACGACAAGAGTTGGCAGCGAAGGACACTTACGGTTGGGTTAAATAAGGTTTTGGAAAAACCTTAGTTTTAGCTTTGACAAGAAAAACTTTTCCTTCCTCCCCTTTATATCAAATTTGGTCTGCTTAAACAGTTCATTAAAATACCTTTCCAATGACAAAACAATATTTCCGAGTAATCGTGAATATTCTGATTACGAAAATATTGTTAAAAAATGCATGAAACAAATTGACAACCTGTGTTGCCTTACCTGAAGATACATTTTCTCAAGGACCGAGGGCAGGAGAAACCTTTTCCAAGATATGAACCTTCATGACGTTTGCTTTCAACAAATCCTTATCATATACCATACAGCAATAGGAACAACTCAAAATTGGGTTTTAGCCTTTACATTTTAGACAAGATTAAGCTTGAAATATAATTTGATATCCTTTTAAGGTATTATAGAATGAATTTAGGTTTTAGAAAATTTTGTCTTCTATTGGTTTATTTTATTTTATTTGTTTCATTTTTAGTTTTAATTTGGATTCATGTATAAGCGGCCATCTTTGCTTCGTTGTTAGAGTGTTGCCATATAAAGAACGCAAAAAGTTTTCCCGTGATAGTGGCAAAGAGCTCATATGCTATCGTAATCCTATTCTACATATATTCTCTCTATTCTATCTCTATTCTATACAGAAAGCATTTGAATATGCTGATACTTCAAATACAATAACTTTCTCCCAAGACGATATTATATCGCAGCAAACCTATGCTTATAAATTATCACTTTATAAGTTCCGAAGGGATAGCAGGGAGTCAAAAAATTCTTTTCTTAAAAATAATGCGTATATTAGTCATATAAAATCTTACAATATGTTAAAAAATATAAAAAATATCATAAAATTATATAGAACTCTATAGAGCATTGTACACAATGAGAATAAAAATACTTAAAAAATTAATCTTTTCTTATTCCTAACATTTGAGTATATCCAGCAAAAATGCTTAAAAACTTTTTTTTTTCTCGATTTTGATAAAATTACATATGTGGTTTTCTGTAAAATATCAACGTATGAAATTTGAAAAGCTTCGTTGGAGTATATTAGCATAGTTAAACCCAATATCAATGGTAGATTATGAGTGCATTCAATAAATGTTAAGAATAATTTCATATTATTGCAGCTCATCCTTAGATTCCTTTGTAGGAGCGCTGGGCGAAGACTGCGCTTATACAATACAGAATAGCATTGACCAAACCAATTATGGATGCGGCTAGGAAAGGTTCATAACGTTCGGTGCGCTTGTAATTGTTTATACGAATTATGAGATTCAGCGACGCTGCTAGGATAAGAATGCAAGCGATGGTATGATAAATGAGTTCCTAAAAAGAGAGAACATAAAACGAAATGTTTAATAGCGTTTCAAAATTGTTAATCCTTTTTACTTACATAAATTGTTTTTGATATTATTCCACCGGTACTTAACGACACCAGACACGAAATAAGCAAACAAAACGTCCCTATCATAAACGTTACGGCCATCAACAGGAAGAAAAGCTCTGGTGATTCTCGGACCACATAATGATTCAAGTAGTATAGCATAATACCAGTGCACGCAGCTCCCAGTAACTAGAAAACATATTAAGGTGCAAAATTTGATACCTTCTAGGCCAATTAGCTACATAAAACATTAACTACTCGTTCGCAATAATTTTTTTGTATTGTTACAGAAGCAGCGACTATGTTCAATAAAATCCATGGAATCACCAATGAAAGTGCTCAAATGAAATGCATGCATGTTCGATGTGTGAGAAATGTAGCATTCCATCATTGACTGTTTGTGTTTGGTCTTTTCATTTTAATCATTTTCAGGAGGACATGCAGGTTCGTCTTTTAACACAATCGCGAGACTTTGTTAATCTGGCCATAACCGAAATATTTGACCCATTTTACTTAATAATACTGACTTTAGTTTTAAATGTGCGGTTTAAAGGATTACTTTCAATAAATATATAAATAAATTACATTACAAAATTTAAAAAAAATGATTTTGACATCGGCAACAGAGTTACACATTCCCTGAAAAGTATCAACCATAAAATGACAGAAAAATTCTGCAAATAGAAGGATATGCTTGCTAGTTGAAACTTCAGCAGAAAGCGCACATATCTGGTAAAACTAATTCAAATACACTCAGTTCAATGGTACCAATCACTTTTTGAAATCAACGCATATTTTCGAATCATTTGTGAGTTAATGTCCAAGTTTTAAAAAAATCTCTGAAACACTTTGTTAATAATGGACGTTATTTAATGACAATCTCGACCGTTTCTGGCATTAAATACACTTTTCATGTCCATTTTGCCCAAAACTTTTTGATAATTTGAGATAGCCTGTCTTGTTTCAACGAATTGGAATGGAGGGTCCATTTTCTGCGGAAATTTACGATGTTTAATTTTTAATTAATAATTAATTTATTTCTGAAAAAATAACCATTCTAGAAAAATGGACAACTTATATTCACTTACGCCCCAAGAAATTCACAAAATCCAATAATAATGGATGAACGTCATGAAAGTTTTGGTGGAAATTTCGTTGCTTCTTCGAAGATATTTTAAATCTGTAGAGAGACCTTAAATAATTTACAGAATATGTGTACTTTCGTGATGCTGAAGAAAATTAAAGGTCCGAAGGTTCAATCTAAGCATATGTTACGTATTTCACCTACCAATTTTTATTATTCAACAACGTACATCACGTTCATACTACAACTCTCGAAACAGGATATCGATTTAGATTTTATCGATTTAGATTTATCA
Source organism: Stratiomys singularior (assembly GCA_954870665.1). NCBI lineage: Eukaryota > Metazoa > Arthropoda > Insecta > Diptera > Stratiomyidae > Stratiomys > Stratiomys singularior. The sequence goes on along the minus strand of OX940877.1, from coordinate 107,170,824 downwards.
GTGGTAGCTGAAAAATTTGGGGCCTAGGATGTTTTCGGCAATAGTGAACCACGGTCGTTTTCGTTACCTAACGTTCAGCACCATATTTTATTATTCAACCAAAATATTGTAATTAGGATCAGTATAGTCCAAATTATGGAACTTTAAACCCCATTTAAACGAGTTATCGCTGTATTAATACTGTATTATAGCTCCTAAAACTAATATAAACTCAACCTCCTTATCAAAACAAGGAAAATGCTCTCGTTTGTACGAGTGTCCATAAAATCTCAGAACATTTATCATGATCTTTCACAGTTGATTCTTAGACTGTCATTTTCCTGCAAGCTTTAAAGCCCCAGAGTTTTTTTTTTGGGCTTTCCGTATGGATTTTCATTTAACTGTATATAATAAATCATTGAACCCGATATAGCTACAAGTAGCATTCTCATTCTCGTAGAAATCTCATCATGTCGACTATAAAGTTACATCACCAATGCATTTGCGTTTGAGTTTTCAAGCAAAAGTGGTAGGATAAGCGTGTAAGCTGAGAAAGTGCATTTAGGGAATTGTTTACTACACGAGTTTAATGCTGAACATCGCATTGAGGAGTTTCATTGGGATATATAAACAATTTATATGTCAAATTTTCTGACAAAGCAACCATATCATCACTATTTTCAGCGCTATCGTAATGGAGAACGACGGTTTGAAAATCAGTCACGATCAGCGCTGACCAAGAAAGTGACAGATGGTGATCAATTGAGAAGTCATACAAGGAAGTGATATGATGACCGTCGCAGAATCATCGGAAAGGTTCCAGGTTTACAGAATCACTAAAGAGAAAAGAATCCCTGCACTAAGATATGTGGTAAATTTAGATTCTAGGGTACCCATGAAATTTCGCACAGAATCAAAGCCTGCTTTGTTTCCCATCTTCCTGGTCGTACTAATAAAGGATAAGAAGGCTGATGCGAAATAGCGCTGGACATTTTCCATGGGCGGTTAATCACTTCCATCTACTTTGAAACGAAGCTTGCATCCACGGATGATATCATTGTCGCTTTGGTGGGATTCTCAAGATCTAGTATTAGAAGTGTTGGGAACTTCTGAAACGAAATCAAACATTAAAGGTATACTAATACCGTCAAAAATTGGAGCGGCTTCAACAAACGTCCAAGCGTATCTTTCAAGATCCTTGAAAAGCGTCCTGAATTAATCAATCGTCGAAGTATCATACTTCACCACGACAATGCTAGACCGCAGTTACGCAGCGAAAATAAACAGAGACTGGCTTTGAACTTTTTCCCCACATACCATATTCTCCCGATCTTGGTCTATCGTATTATCAATTGTTGCGGTTCTTACGCAACCTTACCTGCAGGCAAGGGAATACAACGCTGAAAAGGATCTTCGTAAAGGACTAGAAAACTTTTTCGAGGGCAACAATGAAGCAACACCAACATGAACAGCCTGAACAGCAACTTTCAAAACATTGGAGACAAGTCATAGATAATAAGAAAATTTGTGATTAAAAAAATCATTTGATTCGCAAACAACAAAAATGTTTGCCCACGCACAATTTATTGATATAGAAGAATGTCCTGTGAAACAAATTTTAACCAACTTTTACCTCATTTTCAAACATAATGCTCATGGTCTAGGCTGAAGGAATGATGTATTTTTCAAACGTTCCATAAAAGTCTTGACTTGAAAAATTACATCCTTTCCATGTAAGCAGAGAAACCTTTCTAATAAAGCCAAAGAAGCCGCAAAAAACCATTTCTATAAAGTCAGAAATAGGCGAAATTCACTGCGGAAAACCTTCAACTAGCCCTTGTATGTTTACAAGGGCACTGTATGTGCCAAATAACTTAAATTTTGATAAGTGGAAAGGCTCTTCGAGCATGTTTAACTTTGTGAAATCAAGTATGATTCTTTTTTAATATTTTGAGCGAAATGTCTGTATGCATGTTCAATTATAATAAAAACAAAAAACGAGTCAAATACATATATTGCTTGACAGCTCTAGTTCAAAAAATATTTACCATAGAAGATGCGATTGAGAAAAAGTTTTCAAAACCATCCCACCTTCTTGTGAGGGCATGCTTAGCGGCAACGCCAAACTTTTTGAAACCATCCAGCGGTCTATTCCTTATTTGACATCATTCAAATCTTACAGGTAATAATTTTTGTGCTTTTCCAGTATCGGGAGAGCCGTTCTTAAGATCAAACTGGCAAAAGATCAAATTATGAGTATCATCTGGAAACCGTAGGCATCTTCAATACCTGCGCACTATTTCAGCACGTATCGATTTAATTGAAACACATATACGTTGCTCTCATGTGACATCATGGTCGGCAGAATATACGACTTGTATTCAAGATTTAAATTTTTGCTTCATTGTCTTCGTTGACATGATTGCGACTAGAACTCCCTCTGCATTACTTTAACGTCAACTGTCGTATATTAACCACAACATAGTTGCTAACCAGCGCTAACACTGCGAACAGACTTCCGACGTAACTGTATTCAACTCTTATTTTTGTGTAAAACGAGCATTCTCCCCACAAGCATTCTTTGTAAAAACCGAAAAACTATGAATGTTTTTGTGCTTTTTCTATTTCTGTCGGTGAGAAACCGCCCGGGAGTGTAATCATTGTTTGTACTTACGTAATATTGTATTCAAGCCATGTTCATAACAGCTCAATGGTTATCAACTATTAATAGCAAGCAAGCTAAAATGGCTAATCGACTTAATACTGAAAACGATGCTAATCCACACCAAACCTACTCCCCATGGGAGTCAATGCGACTGAAGTTCATTACTCAGAACACCCATTATTATTCCAAATACATCAGCGGAAAAGAATTTAAGGTGAGTTTAAACTTGACATAAGTCACACAAAGTCGTGTTGACTGACATGCATGTAGAGCTGAGTTTATAACTTCACTCGGCACAAGGATATTTTTTCGTTTCGTTATGGATTTTAATCCAGGAAAATATACACAAAAGGATATTATTTTTTTTGTAAATATAAAAGCAATTATTATAATGGCTTTCTTGTATTAAAATACGAAACGAAAAAATAGCGTCGTTAGTAGCTAAGGCTATTCACTAGCAAAGATTTGTGAAATCCGCCATAAAAATTGACATTTCATAGTAGCGTAATTTGAGTATAGCTAACACAATAACTTCACTAACAACTAGCACATTGTCTGTTATGTAACCATTAAGTAAATTATCACATAAGATGGATCTCAATCTGATCCTTTTCTATTTTTGAAATTTATCGAGAACGTATAGATGCTAATTTAACAACTTCTGAAAACATCTTAAACTTATCGTTCATTCATTCGATGTCGAACAAAATTCTCTTTGCTATGCTGAACACTAAATAAACTTTGTCAACTACCGAATGTATTCTGTGGAGGAATATTACAGAGTAACAATATATGCGCTAACACCAGACACTCTTTTCATAGATATTTCAAACAACTTCCGAACAAACTCTTCATATATTGAATGAATCTGCGAGCATTTCTTAGCACTCATATTTAACTTAAATTCAGAGGCAACATCCTGAAGCAATATAACTCCAGTTTAAACAATCGACGAGTTTTTAATATTTCTACTTTTAAGGTAGGGATTTCAAATAACTAGAACGAATCTGTAAACCTTTCGAAAACATCTAAGAATCTGTGTTGAGTTATATTTTTTCTAATTAAGTAGCTAAGCAGTAGAAGTGTTTAATGTCTACATTTTCTGCGAGGATACGATGCGAGATGTGAAATGTCAAAAGATTCAAATCTTATATGCATTTGTATACGCCATCCTACAATCATTGCAATGCGTCGATATGAAGCGAGATATATTTGGAAAATCGAAAATTCTCCGTAGCGTTTTGACACATATTTTGACATATGTCAATTGTCAAATAATTTGAAATTTTCACTGAGGATGTAAAATTAAGACCAGCCACAGCCATAGTTCTTTGAAATTCAGAAACCACGGTAAATCCCACATTCAGCGGCATAAACTACACAACTTTAAAGTCTCCTTTTGCTCCTGCTCTTTTTTACTTTTTCTCCCCTTTGGTAGCACCAGAACAGCCGATACTGAAGACCTAAATAAAATATTCGCAGCACGTTTTCACAGCCTAATAGATCAGAAAATTCTAGTACTCATAACGGATGTTGTGAAAACTCGGTTCGGTACTACTATAGATCATTGCGATTTGGATCTGAAAATCTCCTACTCATTCAGCGTTCATAACAAGCTCAACACCCTAGACGCGGAACTAGATGTCAATTTCCCAGCCCTAAAAGATAATCCGTTTTAAACTGGTATCAAGTAGTGGTCTTCAGCAATTCTAAAATGGCTTTTAAAAAGCTCGACTAAAATATTGACAGAAGGTGGGTTTTAGACGACACATCGAAATTAATAAAAGTAATTGTGATACAGCCGATACAGTGGACAGCACCACAAAGGAAGCCACAGGAAGAAGTGACTATCTAGATACGTAACAAAATACAAACAAAATATATGATAAAACAATTGACAACTGGCAGGCGATAATAGATAAGTGGAGTAAAAACTTCAATTCATATGTTTGGAACAAAGCACATAACCTCAAAAACGATACTAGAGCTTAGTTTAACAATTTTGCTTAAATGTCATGTCACGTCAAGATCATTAACAAGTTGTTAATCAACAGAGTTTACAACAATCTTCGTCGCTGCCAGATCAAGAGGCAAAGATTGTTTTTTAACATTATTGACTCACTAAATGCAACAAAATATTGGCTGGATGAGCGCAACTTTTATTTCCTGTTCCGATTTTTTGGGATTAATTATTTGATATAGGTGTGCTTCGACCAATTTTGTTGCAAAAGTTGATCGTAGATGGCAGTTTTTAGAAATCGCGCGCGTTAAAGAGGAAAAATGAAAATGCATTTACACTTATTTGTGTGAACCCTTTGTCGAGATGGTCAAATTTGAATTTTTACACAGTTGAACATTTTCTCTTCCGTGATCAGTTCATATTAAGTTCATTAGTTGTATGTCTCGTGAAGAATGTGGTTAAGCTATCAATAAAACAAAAAAAAAAAAAAAATTTTAGATAAACTAAATAGAAGTGCATCAGTCAAGTCATTATGCAAGGACTATAATGTGCATAAGTCTACCATAAGTAGAATCCAAAAAAATTAGACTGCGTTGGAAAAGTTTTATGCAAATACAACATCTGGCCCAGGAAAGCGTTTTGATTTGCGAAAATGTGAGTTTCCTAGAATGGAAAAGGCTTTATTTAAGTGGTTTTTAAACCGACGAAAACATTATGTGCCTGTTTCAGGTGAAGTTTTGAAATCAAAGGCATCTCAATTGCACGAGTAGATTAAAGTTACAACGGAACTTTCCATGCAAGCTATGCATGGTTTGTAAATTAGAAGAATCGACATGGAGTTCGTCAGCTTAAAATTTGTGGGAAGAAATTATCAAACCAGCCTAAGATCGTTGAACCATTTCTGGCAAAATGCAGACCAAGATTCAAGAACTTGGTTAATCAGCTGGACAGATTTATAATTCCGATGGGTTGGGTTTATTCTTTAAACTTATGCCAAAAAAAAACTCTATTGAGCTTTAAGAAAACATCTTCTCCTGGCCGAAAGGTAAGCAAAGAAAGGATTACTTTCTTAGCTTGCACAAATGCTTCTGGTATGCACAAAATAAATCTGTTTTTCATCGGGAAATCCACTAATCCGAGAGCATTTAAAAATTTTTATGACACAACCAGTCACCTATAAAGCAAACAAAAATGCATGGATGACTTTCGCGTTTTTCGAAGAATGCTTCCACACAACTTTTGTTCCCGAAGTAAAACATTAAAACATAAAACGCTCTGGCCAAAGTTGCTTCACTTCTAACAGGTTCAACAATATATGGGACCTCGAGGTCTTCCTAAGAAAGCATTGCTGCTTTTGGATAAGGCTCCATGTCACACCAAGGACGTTGAAATTCAGAGCAATGATGGAATGAATGTCGTCATGTGCTTTCCAGCAAACTTTCCAGCACCCAATGGACCAAAATGTGATAAAACTTACGAAATTGTTTTGCAAAAAAAAAATCTATTGGCACATCTTATCGGAAGAAAGGGCTCAAATCTACAAGACATAATCAAAGCGTTTACTTTACTCCAAGGCATGTGTATATTGGCTAACGCTTGGAGCCAGTTGCAGGCCAATGCGATTAAGAAGTGCTGGAGTGTGTTGATATCCCCAGGTGATCAGTGGAATGATGAAGATGATTTGCCGTTGATGGCAATTAAAAATAAAATTGTGAAGGATCGTGAAACAATTGCATCACTTTGCTATTTACTACAGGATATTGCTCCTACTGGCCAAGTGGATTTCAGAAATTGGATATCAGGAAATATAATAGAGGTTGAAGCAATTCAAAATGATCAAGAAGAGGTTGAAAATATTGAAAATTGAACCAACAGCGAAGAAGAAATACTGCCAGTATTAAAAAGGATTAAGATCGAAACGGCAATACAAGCTTTCAACATCTGCATCCAATGGGCTGAAGGAAATCCAGTTCCATCACATATATTTCAGCTCTACAGTAATTCAGAGAACTACCTGTGGCTAAGCACGTGGAGTGCAAGAAAAGTCAATCTAAAACTTTAGACTTTTTTGACAAGCAGTAAGAAATGTATGCAGTTTCACATTCTTATTTTTTTAGTGTTATTTTTATAAATAAAGTAAAGTTGTATTGAAAACAACAGAGGAAATATATGTGTTAACTCAACAATGCACCCTTTCTTGTTTTCCTCCGAGCCTTTAATTTGTAACTTGATTATTACAACAACCTCAATTATCGCAACAGCCTCAAATTCCTTTAGTTGCGTTTATTAAGGTTGTACTGTAATTATAAAAAAAAATCCCACATCACCCTCTACCCTTCCCCTTCCAAGGCTCATTGGAAATAACACGATAAAAACTGACAGTAGCAACAGACGATTGCTACCGTAGAAAATCGTTTAATGTTGGCTGGTTCTATAGTGGCAGCACCAATTTCCCCCAAAAAATTAAATTAAACAAGCAGACACATTGATCTCAACAGCGCCGTACCAAAAAGTAAAGCGGTACGCCGTGCCGTGGCAAACACACAGATTTTACTATTATAAGCGCTTATTTTTAAATATTAAACTCAGTAACCCCAATGCCAAAATTGAAATTTTACGCGAGAGAATTATCTATCTATATTATCTATATTATCAAGATTCGCATCGGGCACTCGTATCGCATTTTCGCCGAATTGTATCTTGGCCTATCGCGGGCTTATTTGATTAGAATGTCTGATTTGTTCCGGCAAAGCTTTCTGTTTCAAATGAACTAATTTTAGACTCAAAATATAGACAGTTTTGATTCGAAATGAATTTGATTGAAACTTTTAAAACTAAGACGTTTTCTTATGTTAAATATCACCCTTGTTTGAAGTTGCTTTCAAAATCTTGTAAAAGAAAGAGCATTACTTTTTATCAATGAGTGTGCGCATTTTGGGAGCTAATTACTCCCTTCATCTATGGTTTATTTGGAATTAAAGGCACTGACCAAGGGAGCAACAAGCACCTGAAACGAGCGAATTGTATTGTAAATGTCAAAAGAATGTGAGTGTAGCAAGAAACAATTGTTTCTTTTATAAGAATTGGTCTGTTTGTTGTCTCAAATAGCAGCTAAGCCAAAGATATTACTTTTTTTTATAGAAAGGTTTGCAGATTTAAAAAATTTGTAGAAATTAAATTAAATTCTAAATATGAACTAAAGATAACCAAAAAACCTTTTATATTCTGTTCGAAAATTCAGCCTTTTAAAACGAAATCAAATGTTTGGAATCCAAAAGTCACGAGAGGATGTTTTCAAACAAACTAGCACAATGATGAAGTCTTAACATTATGTACACATTTTGAAGTCCAAGACACCTTTTTATGTCCACAAGCAGCCTAAATTGAAACTCTAGAAGAAAGCCTAGAAAACTCATTTTATTGTCCTTTTCAATTAAACGTTTGAAAAATTTTAATTCAATATGAAAGCCAAAGAGGCGATAACCTTATCAATATTGAAAAAACACTTGTTCTCCTGGGAGTTACAGACAAGTGAACCTTGTCTTGCTGAATGCATATGCTTAGTTAATTTGCGAATGTTGATTTAAATTCACTTAATCTTGAATGTTCTAAACAAAGTTAAAAATGCTTACTCTGAAATTGGTAACTTCAATCTTAATATTGAATTTAACATTAAAATAAAATCAAAATCGTAACAAAGCGATGTACAAAAGTTTAAGCGAAAACTGGTTGTTGCTACGCAATTCTACACTATTTATATGTTTGATTACTGGAAAGCTTATTATCTGAAATTCAATCCCGGAACGGCTTTCCTTTATATTCCTTTGTAAGAACGATGCGCAAAGAATGCACTTGCACCGTACAAAATTGCATTTATCAAACCCATTATTGATGCGGCCAAAAATGGTTCGAATAATTGCGTGTGTTTATAGTCATCAATTCGAATAATGAGGTTTAATGAGGCTGCCAAAATTAAGATGAAACCAATTGTATGGTAAATAAGTTCCTAGAAATAAATAGCCATTAATTGATAGCTTGCAAATATAACCAACGCTCGTCAATGTGTTGAAACTTACATATATTGTTTTTGAAATAATGCCGCCTGTACTAAGGGACACTAGGCATGAAGCTAGCAAACAAAATGTTGCTATCATAAACGTTACAGCCATTGTAAGGAAGAATAATTCTTGTGAACCTCTCAATATGTATCGGTCAAGATACCATAGCATAATGCCGGTGCAAGCAGCTCCCAAGAGCTGAAAATGTTAAATTTGTTAACATTTTACCAATTTCTTCTCCATAACTGACATGTGCCATGTAAACAGTGCTTTCGGAGTCAAACCATGCCTGAAGTCGTTTAGTAATTTATAACAAAACCGACTAGAAAATTAGGTTTCGAAGAAGAATTTTTGTGCATAGAAGAAGTACAGTGCCAAACTGATATGATCGCAATGTAATGAAAACTGATTATTTTGGATTAATATGAATTTTAATTTATGAAAAATACCTTAAATGTATACGGTATGCGCTAAAAGACTAGTTCGTCCTTATCAATGCATTGGAATATTAATTGCATCTTATCCACATGAATCAGCTCAATTAAATTCTTCAATCAATCAACTTCGTTTTGTTCTTAATTTTTAATTTCTTACATTGCTTCCAAATTGTTTGTTTACAAATTTCGAACAAATCTATTCGGAGCGGAGAATAGTGTTGACCTTTCAATTGATACAAGTCTGTGATACCAAAAAGTCCTGAAGCATTGCAAACTCGTTCAAAAGGGACAATATTGATGGCAAAATTGGTTGTAATTTAGATATAAAACATAACATTTCCTTAACTCATAGTAACAAGGATCAACATTTCCTGCGTGAAGAAAAGTGGTAGTGGACTTTGTTTAATCGAAAGAGGGGTTTTTCGAGGTATAGAATTTTAAGTTGGCAGCACTTTTTAATGCTACGTATGTAGTGACATCTGTCATACGTTTTATGGTGAGTTTTGTTTGCCATTTTGTCTTGAATGGCTCATGCCTGAGCAACGTCTGCAAATTGTGCAGATTTATTTCGAAAAAAACGGTTCTGTTCGAGAAACGTGTCTCGCACTGCGTCAAATTCATGGCCGACATAATCGTCCGTCGGAACAATTACATCGATAATCCATGGACCGTTTGCGCAAGACGTTTACCATCACTGATAATACGCATCCATCAAGTAATCATACTGTCCGAAATGAATGAATGAAAAAAGCAGATGTAGAGCGTAGTATTCAGTATAGCGTATAGTAGTATAGCTGTAGTAGTATAGCGTAAGATCCAAGTAAATCCACTCGACATCCCGCTCAACAATTAAACCTGTGCCCATTCACATTATGAAAGATTTAACGGAAGGATGTTTGCGGGCTTACATAATCCCCATCATGCAGGAATTGAAGCCGAGCGGCCACCGGGCACGACCTAGATACAGTGTATGGGTCCAAGAACAAATTGCTGCAGATTCCGAATTTCAGAACAAAATTTTGTTTAGCGATGAGACAGATGTCTGGTTGAATGGCTACGTTCCACACAAAACTGCCGCATTTGAAATGATGAGCAACGACAGGCGGTTGTCCGAATACTGATACATCCGGAGAAAGTCACTGTTTCGTGTATTTTAAAGGCCGTTGGAGTCACTGGTGTAGATGTGTTAAAAAATGGCACTGGGAGTAATATTACAGTAACAATGGTGATCACTACCGAGCCATGATCAATGACTTTCTCGTTTCGGAATTGACTCGCCGTAATACAGGGGACCTCTGGTTTCAACATGATGGCGTGACCTGAACGAAATGAACCCGAACACAATGCATCACGTCAAGATTTGGGTCTACACTTTAAATGTAGCCCACCAGAACCGCAACCATTTAATCAGAGGGAACCAAATGACTTACTAGGAGACCTGAAGCTTTCAAAAGTATCTTCTGAAATTTAAGCATCTCGTTTAAAAGAAAAGATTTTGCTTAACCCGGAAACCACAATTACTTATTATTTTACTCGAGGAAAGAATCTGAAATCGTATTTTTCTGAAGAGGAGGATTTCGTATTTTGTAATTATGTTGATGGCAGATGAGTTACTGAAAGTACTGATTTTAGTGAATTTTGATAAAGTAACTACTACTGCTGATAAGGTAGTGATTAATGTCTTTTATAGAAAGCAGCAAATGAAACTTAGGTATTTTATAACGGTATTTTTGGTTTTCATAACGGTAATAAGTCGAGATATAAACGTACTGCACATTCGATGACACGAAGTATACACAAAAAATTTTAAGGTTATAGTTAACAGGTTAATATTTAAGTTCTAAGAGTTTCTGGGATGATTGTAACAAGCTACGCCATTGTCCCAAAAAGTTTGGCCAGAGTGAGAAGAGCTGAAATTTCATACAAAAAACTGCATCATACTTTCATCTATCTGAGGATTTTAGTAACAGGGCAATCGATATCACAAGGACATATGGGCAATGGCAGAGCGTTATCAAAGAAAGTGTGACTAGAATATAATAACCGACTACTGATGGAGTTTGCAACTAGATCAACTTGACGCCGTTTATTCAAGGAAATCGTATGTAGGACCATTGGACAGTGTCGAATAGAAAATTTTGCATTTTTTTGTATGTTTTAGTGAAAAGAGTACAACTGGATGTTTTGTAAAGTAAAGCTATTAATAATCTTCCATTATTTTGTAACCAGAGCAATGGAAAAACCAAATAACAGTAAAGAAAATAACGGAAACAAAAATGGTGTTCAGTGTAAATCAGTGTAAATACTTCATTCCTTTCATCCTTTTTTCACTATACTAAACAGCGCACCATTAAACCGCTCAAATGTTTTCGGAGACTGTTAAAGTGATAATTTTATAGAATCGTCATCCAGCCATTTTAGATTTTGGCCTTGTAATTTTGAATTATTTTTGCTTGTTTCTTAGGTTCACTGTTGTTGTTCTACATTTCTATAGTTCAGTCCATGCAGATATTCCATCCTGTTGCCCCACAATAACCAAAGAGAACCTTCGGTCCCGTCGTCGATAGCATTTTCAATTTCACTTGAACCGCTTATAAACTGCGCTTAAACAATGGACGTGAAAACGCTTCATCTTCAACGTCTTCACAAACGTCAGTCCATATTATCCATACCTGTACAGACCTAGAGCTATTGTTTGATATACTTTAGTTAATAAATGCAATATTCCGTCATTAATGTTTGACCTTTATTTGTCAATAAAATGTCGGTAGAGGAAACAATTATTCATCATTCATCAATTTCCATTCTCGAAGAAACAATTATTTTTTCTATTCGCTTCATATAAGTTTACGATGGGATAACCAAGGAAACCGAACTGACCCGAGTCAGGAAGTCAAGCGTCCATTCCGTTCGGTTTGTGTAAATTTGTTTTTAAGTGACAGTTGTTTTTTTGCTCATCACTTTTCCAATGGCTGATCTCGTGAATAGTGCGCGGGCGTAAATTTATGATTCTTGCTCGAAAAAACTTGCACAGAAACTCTTCAAACGTTCCAAATGGGCTGCAAAGATGATGTTATTGGGAAAACTCAAGTGTTTGAGTGATTTCCCCGTTTTAAGAATGACACAATATCAATTGGCAACAAATTTCGCTCTGGTCGTCGGCTTACGGCCCAAACCAACGTAAATGTTGATAAAATTCCCGAAATCATCCTAGAAGATCGACCACGGACTATTGAAGTAATTGTGGAGTGATCTAAAGTGACGGAACAATTGAGGAGGAAAATTCGAGCTGGATTGCTTACCGTTGAACAAAAGGAACATCGTCTAGAAATTTGCTTTGCATTGAAACTTTTTTGCCAAGGTTATAACAGGTGACGAATCATGGTTACGACCCTCAAACACAGCAACAATCAAGTCAGTGCAAGACTTCAATTTCGCCCCAAAAAAGCTCGTCAAGTGAAATTAAACGTCAATTGATTTATTTTGTCTGAATTGTTTTTTTGGTGTGAGAAGAGTAACCCATTCAGAATTTCTTCCACAGGGTCAGACGAGGCCCGATTTGTGGCTGTTCGGCGACTAGTTTTCCCACCAACGCTAAATCCTCACTTATGCAGCCCTCTTGCCCCATGCGACGTTTGTTTTCTACTCCCCGTATAAAAGGAGACATGTAAGGACATTGTCGACATTGCAGAAGTGAAGAAATAACGTCGGAGGCGTTTCCGCGCATCACAGAAGATGAATTTAGAAATGTTTCGAGCAATGCAATAAATGATTTGAAAAGGGTATTAGTGCTGGTGCAGAATACTTTGAAAGGAATCGAAGGTTTCACTTAAAAATTAAATCCATAAATATGATAAATTAATGCATTAAAAATTAAGTTCGGTATTTTGCACACTCCCTCGTACATATGAAATTATTCTGTGTTTTTAAATTAGCAACAGGACTAAACCGTTAAAACATGTGTTGAAAATAGAGAAGAGCGTAAGCCGTCCAGGCATTTTTTTTATTTAATAACACCCTTACTCTTAGTACATAAAGAGACGGGGTTCAACACGTTATAAGTTTCAACACGTTATGGTTCAACACGTTATAAGAATATTGAAATTTCTACTAAAGAAGAATCTCACTAATACAGCATTATTAAAAACTAGAGGTAGCCAGAATTGTCGGATTACTGGATTACAGAGAAAAATCATAATAAATAAAAGAAAATATTTCATAAATAGTTGACAGGTTTTATTGTAACTGTAACATACCTCAAAATTACATAGTTTTAAAATAATCCTTCATTTAGGTCCGCTTTTGTGCAACTTTTAGTCTTTGATTGGAAACTTTTTCTCGCATGTTTCGGAGGACTATAATATTTTTGGCTGATATAACGTTTTCTTCTGCCCTGGTTATACAGGTATTGAAACAATCAAATGCTTTATCGGGTTTTACTTGTACAATTGTTGTAGTTGGTGGCTCCAATATTTCTACAAATCTTTCTTCTTCTTGTAATGCTTCACATATTTCTTCATCTGGCATAATTTGCCCTGGTTCTTCGATCCCTTCAAAACAAGAATTTAAATTTTCTTCACTTGTCTCGAATCCTCTTCCTGATAGAATTTGCAACCAATCAGCAATAAGTAGGTTATCTTCAGGATTGCATCTTTCCGTTTCTTGTGATACGGCATTCTTTGTAGTCCATAACTTTTTCCATGAAAATTGAATTAAGACAGATGATACAGACTCCCAAGCGTGAGCTAGAGAAAATAATACATCCGTCAAATTCAATTCTTTAGGGCTCTGCATTATGTCACCAGTATGAGATAGATTATGGGTCAGCATTTATTTTTATGCAAGGACTTTACTTTTCAAATGAAATATTTATCAATCGGCGACAATAAAGGTGTGCAGTTCAGTGGTTAGAAGATGATTTGGAGATTCCGACACTTGATTTAAGTTCCTGTTCATTTGGGTGGCTTGGAGAGTGATCAAGTACATACAAGTAAAGCTTTTATGGGCAGGAGAAAGTCTTTTCTTGGAGAAAGTCTTTATGAAACCATTCGCTAAATACCTCTCGGGTGACCCAAATTTTAAATACTTATATTCATGTCGCAGACTGACAGACAAATGTTCTCGAAAGCTCTGGGATGTTTAGCTTTACCAATCACTAACAAATCCAATTTGTGCGTTCCAGTAGCATTCGAACACGGCATGCATGTAATTCTAGCATTTGAACACGGCATGCATGTAATTCTATTTTTAGTCACTTTACGATCTGGTGCGCTCGCTTCTTTAGAGGATACGAATGTTTTATTGGGCAACAGACTCCTGAACAGAGCACTGTCGTCCACATTATAAGTTTGGTCAAGAAGAAGACCCAGTTCATCTACTTTGTCTTTAAAATGCTGGATAAATGGTTGTATTGGAGATTCGTTTCTTGAAAATTTGTCACCCGATATGGTTAACTGGCGGATACCAAACCGCTTTCTAAATTTATCCAGTTATTCATTGCTGGAAGAAATATCATCTTTTTTGGAAACTTTTTTAAAAAATTCGATCGCTTTTGCTTTCAGAATTCCTCGAGATCCGGAGTGTGTTTAGATCGCAGTTGCATAAACCACATGTAGAGAGCGTTTTCCACCATTGTACAATCGCCAACTCTTAATGTTTTATGCTTTACTGGTCCAGATTCCATCGTCTTTACGTGGTCTACTATCCTTTGCATATTTTTTTCTTAAGATCGTGTATAATTGCACACCCAATAGCATATTTTTTGCCGATTTGCACATGTTATCAGCACTATCTACTTTTTTCAAAATGTCTATTTTATCTTTTAAATCTAGTGTCTTGTGTTTCCGTTTACTTGACATGTTTAATTACACACTATTCTCACTTAAAAACAACAGGTAAATACGTAACCACGTTGACAGGATAAGTTTTGAGGTTTGACTGCTAGATGACGATGCGGAGATGAAGCGCAAAGGCGTAGTGGAGAGAAGGGGGCGCGGGCGGAGGTTACCTTATTATTGGACGTATCGGTCTATAGAAGTGCCAGTGCCAGTTGCATTAGTTCGCTTCCCGGGGTTATTTCGGTGTTGTATTGCCCTATCAAGATTATGTTAATTTTCTGACATATCAAATAACTGGTGTACAGTTAAAAGTATACATTACATTAATAATAAATCAGGGAATTCGTTTTCGGCTTTGTATAAATATTAAATAAAGTGTGACTATGTTTCTAAGGTGTTCAATATTGCTCTAAGTGAGTTTGTTATGAGTAAAATTAGAATTTAGGCGTGATATAAACGTTCCAAAGAAGATCATTTGAAAGGAGGCGAATCGTCTGGTGGTCAAGTATGTTAACAACGGACGAAAACATGTAGAAAATGATAGAAATAATCACAAATGTGATGTTTCGGTCATAAATTACTTATCGACCTTAGCAATTTTTTCAAAATTATTTTAGTTTGAGCTCAAAGAAAACCGGGAGGGTAAATGTTGAGAAGAAATCATATGGAATTAATGAAAATGAAAAAAATTAAAAGTTTTGATGATGAAATGTAGTTTTACAGATATAAGTCACTTATAAGTGACTCACCAGAGTCACTTAAGCCAAAAAGCTCCACAAGTGTGTTCGAATGAGAAGGTGATCCTTTTCCTTTTCTCTGATTCTACCTTTAAAGCTTAACTTGAGTTTCTGCCGTAAGGCAAAGCGATAAACAAAGAGAATAAGTTTCAGAAATTTTTGATAGATCAATTTTTCCCTTTTCACTTACAACATTGTAAGTGACTTATACCCTTGCTAAGCTAACTCAGCGAAGACTCATGGGTGCGGAAGTTCTGATCAAATTTGTCAAATATCTCGAAAGTGAATTAATATTGGGAAAGGTGGAAAGAGCTCAAGCTGGTTTCAAACACGCGTCCCTGCCGCTTCTCGTCAGGTGCCAACTCCAAAAGAGAATAAGGTTCTAGTTCTATGTCATTTGCGTGAGACAATCAAATCCGAATTTTCGTAGAAAAAAATTCATGGTGGTATCAACACGAAGATGCGTCTGCTTTTATACCACAACTTTTTCATAAATTTTCAGTTTCAAACAGCACCGTGATACCTGCTCAGCCGCCATATTTATCAGGCATAGGGCTATGCAGCATTTTCTATTCCCAAAAATAAAATAAACATTAGATAGCATCGACGAAAAATGTTAACGCTATTCGAACGGCAAGCTACAGCAAGAATCCAAAAAGGACTTAAAGTGATTTAATATCCTCTGAGGACTACTTTGAAAAGAAAGCATAAATGTGAAGACATAACTAAAATTCTGTACACGAAACAAAAATTCCCCTTATTTTTGTATCGCATTCCGTAAATTAGGACCAGCGAAATTGTCCTAAGGGAACACAAAGACACACTTTCCATTTTCATCAACACAGAGTTACTCTTCAGGAAAATATTCGTGCTTTGATTTTCGAGACATTTTGAAAGCCATGCTTAAAAAGGATAAAAATTGTTGTTTTCATTCATTGAAGCATTCATTTGCAGCCTGAGTGAAACACAAGGCGAGATACAAAAATTGAAGAATCGTTAGCTTAAATATCATTAATAATACTCAATGATAAACTGATTAATAAATGTGTTGATTCGAATATAGTATCAAAGAAATTTGTGTCCTGCGGCTTTAATTATTATATAAGACTGGTTATGTACAGATTGTCGCTTTCACCAAGTAATTAATTATCGTATACGCTAAATATATTCATAATATGAGCACTGAAACATTCATGAGTTGTAGTTAAATAAAGAAAATGGATAAAATTAATCGGTGTCTCGTATGCATTGATTTGCAATTGCATTCACAATAAGTAAAATCGATTCAAAAATGAAAATATTCTCCTACTCACCAATTGGACAAGCTTCAATAATCCTGGTATCGTTTTAAGGTACCCAGTATTAATAATAAGGGCGGAAGTGGTTCCGGATGAAGTGGTTGTACGTGTAATTGTCACGGTGTGAGACATTTTGCTTAAGTTGTTTTAACAAGTTGGCAAAGAAATCTGTAAAAAAAAAATGCAAAAAGATTCTATAATTATTTTCACAATCAATATATACGCAGCCATGAATGGCGCTTTGAATTACCAAACAAATAGTTGCATTAACAACGTTGCATAACAATATAAAACACAACTAGCATTCAAGATATCCAAATACTGCTCAGACACTATTTAATTACATATTCTAAGCATTTAAACATGTTTAAACAATTTATGACGTTGTCCAACACCCATATATGAACAATAGTTATATCCAACGAATGGGTATCAAGAAAATCACCGGAAACGCGTTTCGTAATCCAAATGTTAATCTTTTGCGAGTAACATTCCGAGCCAAATATATACGACCATGTATTCAAATCGTATGTGTTGATTCCATGTTTCCATTGTAAATGAAATCATGTTGCGGTCAACTATTTCTGAATGCTGACTCAAATCGAAATCGAATTCTGTGGCTGGAAATTGTAAATCCATGTGTGTACGCGCACTATAAATCGCAACTAATGTTGAAACGTTTTCAAATTTTCATCCAATTTACAATTAATGACGTACATATCAGGCATACATTGTTCCACGCTTACACAACCGTTTTTTATTCTAACACACTGATCCAAATATAAGACTTATAAGAAATTTCCGAAGATCACGTTGTGCAGTTGGAAAATAAATAAGAAAAATAAATAAATATGAATATAGTGAATATGCTCATTTTACTAATACTTAAAATTTGTTATGCACAAAAATGGATGTGAATCCTTTTCACGGTGAAATGCCTTCTCAACTTTATTTTGTTTTTACTTCCTTCTGAGCTCAAAACAGAATCTGAATTGAGGTCAAGCTGATTATTCTACTATAATTATTTGATACAATTCCTAATCACTATCTTATACTCCTTAGTATCTCCTAATTAGTATCTCATACCTACTTAAAGTTATTTCATGGATAAAAAAAACCAAAGTTAAATACTTTGAAGACAACAATCTGATTCATTTTGAATGCCCTTAGAAACAAGTCCTTAAAAACAACCAAAGAATTATTTTCGTCTGAAACACTTTTCTGACAAAATATTCTTTCTCAGTTTTTAACTTCGTTTATTCCAATACGGATTTCAAAGGACTTCATAAAGTTGAGTGGGCCATTCCTTCCAAAATATCGGCCGAAACAATCGTTCCTTTGACCTTTGTCGCTGGGACCGCATATATATCGGGTAATGTATTAAATCGAAATTAAAACACTGCAAGTTTTCCTCAGTACGTCTGTCAAGACCATCCCAAGCAAGGGTCTAAGTCACACCGCTGACAACGCTTCACTTAGTATCAACTGTCATTGAACCTAGACAACCGCCTCGGATTGGATTAGAAAATGGCAACGAATTAAGGATTTGGATTTCTGCACTTGGAGCGGCAGATCAATAAACAGACTAGTTGCACTCTGAACACATCTTGATAAAATAAGAAAAAATTAAATCAATATTTTCTCAATAATATTCAATAATCAATATCGACCATACCTAGAAAATTTTTTACTGAGACAGACGGTAGACGCTTTGCCGTCAAACGACATTAACATTATTCTAGGTGTCATGAATACAAAAATCGACGAAGAAACGAAACATAGAGGGACAACTGGAGGACACAGCCTTCATACAGAGATCAACGACATTGGACTACGTCTGATAGACTTAGCTAACAGCAAAAGCTTCAAAATAAGTTCCACACATTTCTCACACTGAGACAACCGCGAGAGAATGTAGGCATCCCCACATGGTCGCACATTCGACGCGACCTTGTTTTCACACAAAAGCGAGCGGATTTCTAGATGTATGTTTGTACACGGGTACTTTCTGCGATTCGGACCACTGCCTTATAAAGGAAAAGTTCCAATGCCGCATCTACAATGGCTGCAACGACCACAGTTACCCCGAGATACCAGGTTCACAGGCTGAACTATAGCTCAATAACATCCCCATATAACACAGCATCCACAGCAGTGTTATCCACATGTCAGTGTTAAACAGCCGTATCAACACACCTGTGCAGGCAAAAGAAGCTAGTGATGAAAACAAAACCAAGAACAGGACAGTGAGAAATGAATAACTGAACCGGCCGAAGAGATTTTGGGACATCAACCAAAGAAAATTTGAAACGACTGTTATAAGGCGAAAAACAAAGAAACAATGAATAACAGGAACCGTGCGTTCAAAGAAAACATTCAGCGACAGACTCGGACCAAAGAAGACCATCATATCACTCTACGAGGACAAGCTAAACAAGTGTAGTGGCATAAGGAGTGGCTGACCATGAGTGCCAAGATCCAACTGTCAATGACAACCAGACTTCTTCTATCAAACTGAGGAAGGTTTCAATGCATCAACGAGACTTTGCCAACATGCGCAATAATCAACTATATGTGACCCAGTGCAAATCAAAAAATATGTCTGCAACATTTCAAGAAACCATTCACAGCGCCTCCAGTAACAATTGAATCTATCAACGTTCCAGAAACAGATCAAGAGGTCATAGTCTTGCTAACAGTCAAAGACAAATTAAAAGCAGTAACACTTGACCTCTGAAAAAAGCTCCTGGAATAGATGGGATCCCAGAAGAACTGCTTAAAAGAGAGGCTCTCATCTGCCTACCTTTCTTGACCGCTTGATTTGTAAATTATGGTCGGAGTTGCATTTACCATAGGACTGGCGAAAAATTGTTATTTATCCTGTACACCGAAAAAGAAGCAAGTTAATGTGTGAAAATTAAAGAGGTATCGTGTTTCCTTACATAATGTAAAGTGCTCTCAAAAATCATCGAAAAAAATTTAAGTTGCACTATCAAAGTATTACAGGAGACCATCAGTGAGGCTTTCGAATTAGATGGTCTACAAAAGACCAAATATTCTCAGTTAAGCAAGGGCTCGAAAAGTGTTGAGAATATAACATGAACGTGCACAAACTCTTTGTAGACTTCAAGCAAGCATATGACAGCATCGAGAAAAATGGCTGTAATGATTGTCTTTGGTACCCTAAAAAAACAAGTCCACATGGTCTAAGTGAAAATGTTCAACAATCAGTAGCAGATGAAGTACTGAAAGCAGAATAAACGGGTACCTTCAAAATAGAATCAGGCTTGAAACAAAGATTGACTTAGGCCAATACTCTTTGAAATTGCGCTGGAACTCCTCAAAAGAAACGCAACAGCTGGAACCCCTGGTATACTAATGTTCATGTCTTTGTTCAATCTTAGATGTCAAAGAAGCATTTTTGTATTTAGCATCCCAGCAAGCAAACCAAATTGGCCTATGAGTTAATGTCCGGACTCAAACGATGAGGAATATTTCAGTCCGACAAAACCTGACCGTTGAAGATTACTACTGAAATGAAAGTGTGGGTATCTTGGAGCCAGCCTGAATAAAAAAGGCGCCAAAAAGGACGTGATCTGACGCCACAAAAACGCACCTGGCCTATCAACCCATGCTTCCGATTAAGGAGTCTACATTTGTGCACAGACAAACCAAGCGTCACATCTACAATCCGTAAGTCAAGCCTGTCCTGCTATATGGAAGTGAAGCATCCTAACGAGCAAATTCAAAAAGGCAGTGTATGTATTTGAAGGCAAAGTGCTCAAAAAAATCTACGGACCAATGAAAACAGAATCAGATTAGCAACCACATTATAATGATGAGTTGTATCTGTATCTGCACATACTTGCGTAAAGCTACGCAAACTGCAATGGGCGAGCTATGTAGAAAAAATGAAAAGAATCCGGCTGCCCAAAAGGACATTTAAGGGTAGAACGCAAGGCAAATGTCCAGCAGACCGACGAAGGAAGATTGAGAATTCAAGTCCGAGAATGTAGAAAGTCGATGTTTGTTAGGAGTGATCAACTGGAGATAGACGTCAAAGCACGGTGACGATGGGAAAAGGTCAATCCTGGAGGCCAAGGCTCGGCTTGGGCTGTCCCGCCATGAACAATGTTGAATTTTAAGTTAATAATTTTAATTTCTGAAACTATAAGTATACGATATCATGTTAATCTTAGGAAATGAAGATTAATTTCCAATGCAAGTCCTCAACAAAGTACTTGTTATTTGCAAAGATGGCATTTTAACACCACAAAGTGCAGCCGAAACGAGAAGACCCATCTTCAAGTATCAACATTGAAATCTTCCACCAGATATGACCTTAAAAAACCAATACCAATCGGAAAAATTACAAGACCTGGGTTTTGACTTAAATAAATGACGTGTTAAGTACTAGGTTTCAACTGCAATCCAAAATGGGATTTTGTTCATAATTCTCTGCTTCACAGGTGAATGTAAGATGATACGTATATATATATATATACATATATATTTCAAACCCCAGTTGACTAGCCCAAGTTGAAAACTTCTCCATTTTTCTTTTAATTCCCCTGTTACTATGACGTGATTACTTATAAGTATTGAGTTACCAAGCTCCTTTTACATTCTGGGTAGAAACATACATACTAAGTACTGAGTTACCAAGCTCCTTTTACATTCTAGGTAGAAATATACATGCTCAAAAATTTGGCACGGTTCAAAAAGAGCTGGTCTCGCATAAATAATGGTTAAAAATGAGAGACACTTATTTTCACAACACTTCCAAAAACGAATAAGTATGGCAAATATAACCAAACTTTTCGTGCAATCAATGTTTCGTGGAATTAATGGTTTTTGAAATCCAGTGAAGATTTTGCGCAAAAATTAGAGAGATTTTACGAATTAAAATAGAATTCCTGCAATACCAATTAGAATAGAATTCGCTTAGACACCTAACGGTCCACCTCTATGAGCCTTCGAGTGAGCTATTACCTCGGAGCAGTTATTACCACACAAACCTCTCACGTATACCTGCCACGCGTTTCGTTCTCTCCCACCGTTTAGAGCGAGAAAGCGTCTCAAGACCAACATTTTATCAAATGAGAATTGGACATTATAATCAAGTGTTTCAATAGATTTCGAAATGATGGGTGGCTAATAAAAAAAGGATTTAAAACAACATGTAAAAACATGTATAATATTTGTAAAAACATGGTACCTCGAATTTCAAAAGCCAAAAAGGCTTGAACTCACTCACTCCAAGGATTGCCTCATGTCCGCCACCTTTCGGTTTACCCTTCAAATAGATTTGCGAGTATTCTAAAATCGTCCATTCATTTTATGTAGCCAAATGAGTGGGCTGTGAAAATTTTATTGTTTTGGAGGTGCGATGACATTTGTCAGATGCTCGACGGCGCTTAAATGAAATTTGAAATTCAAATGCCTTAATTACTTTCCAAGTACTAGGGTTATTCTGAATGAATTTTGAATGAAAATTTCATGCATCCTTGTTGAGGCTATTATTTGCCAAACGAAGTAAAATTCCAAATTCAAAACTTTTAAAAATCAAAAACAATTGCAAGCAAATTTCATTTAAACCGACACCAATTTGACATTTGTCATATGAACATTATTCTTCCTAGCATCCCATGTATTGTAAATTGAATGCGTCGACGAGCGAGAATTGCATCGCGCTCACGAATTGTATATAGACGCTGTATTGTATCTGGACCTTTAATATCAAGTTTTGTTCACGTACCTCGTCCGATGCTTACATTTTCTCTTTCATCTATACTTGCTCCTTCTGATGTCATCTATGTTATTTTCGTCATTATTTTTCTTTTATTTTGTACTGCTTGGTTTCATATGCATATCTGATAACTTTCATACTGATTCGACGATTAGAATAATTTCCTTTGCTGATGAAATGCTACGTGAAGTAATGTTGAGGCTACTATTTGAAAAAGCTTCTATTGATGCTTTGTCAAATAGATTCAAAGCTGTCTATTGATGCTTTAACCAGTTAAGAATGGCGACGTTCTGGCAATGCGCACGCCAGTGTGCGCGCAATAAATAAGCGATGACAGCGATGAATTTTTATTTGCTTTTTTCACTTCGTCAAAAGCGATGAATTTTTATTTGTTTCTTTCATTTCGTCTTGGCCTCTAAGCATTTTAAACATATTAAAATTTACGAAAAAAATTTAGTTTCCGTCAAAATTACAATTTAAATATCAACTTGTAACTAAATTTTTCGCATGACGGATATAGACGTCATAACACAAAATTTTGCCACATCTCCATGACGGATATAGTCGTCAAATACACTTAACTGGTTAATGTTACTTAATCAATCAAAGAAAACACGAATCAAGTACTTATGCTTAATTACTTTGAATGATCAATTGCATTTGCGATGGAACAAATCGGCTTAGGTTAGAAAATTATCCAGGCCTCAAAGACAATCAAAAATAATCTCTCTTGTTTAATGGTCGCCTTTGTCAAGATTTTCGCCTTATAATCATAATTTTCTAGGCATTTATCTCGTTCTTGGCTACCACTCGCTTCTATCGCCCATTTGACAACAAAAAAGCGTTTCCAAATTATTAATAAAAAAATATATACATTATTAATAACTTGAGAAACATAAATAAAAGGAACGGGTGCTTTTTCTTGATACAGGCAACTTAGGATGATTTTTCAATTAGTCGCTTACGATCCCACCATAAGTATTGTAAACATGTTACCAATAATACAATAAAAATGATTTCTTTGATACTATATTTCCAAAATATTTTAAAATCATTTCTATATGGCTCATACTTGAACACGCGTGAGAAAATGTACAAAAAAATAGAAATCAATATATATAATGACTAAAAACTATCGACCAAAAACGCATATAAGGTCATCACTCGCTTTCTTCCATGTACAATTAATCTTAATCACTCACATCAAATAAATTACAAAATCCAATTGAATATCCATTCACCTCTCTTGAATAATAATTGATATTGCAATGAATATTAACGCGAACAATGATATACTATTGACAATTTCAAGCCGTAACGCAAATAGGTCAATGAGATATGGCTCGAATACAATAAGTTTACTACATTCCCAGATTGTCTCCGTAGTGGTGCGTGAGAGTGACTCAAGAAAATGATTCAGTCGATAGTAATAGTACTAATTAAATTTAGAATTTCCATGGAAATTCTGCTATTAACATCAAAATTTACTTTTGAATTGCAGATTGCTGCATTCTTTCCTGAGGTTGAATTCTCGATCGTATGATAAGATACAATTGATTTTTAAAATATGCTATTGCGAAAAATATGACAATAAACAAGTCCATTGAATTTAGCCAGAAAAATTTCTTTTATTATTCTTTATTTCCTTGTGATTAATCTTCAGAACTTGTAAACACTTCGAAGTTTTATCCATGCAAAAATTTTTCAAAATAACAGCCGTTTCAAGTTAAATCTTCAAGTCAAATTAGACATATTTGCTTAAGGAATTTTATCTTAATTAGTCAACACATGGTTGTTGTTGATTTCAGTTTCTTCTAAGAAAATGTTTACGTGTTCGAGCAAAGATTTACACCGGGGTCTAGGATAATCGAAATTATTGTGAAGATCTCTAGTGTATTTTGCTACTTCTGACGCATATCTTTACATGAAATATGAAACACTAAAGCCGCTATCAGTGTACCAAGAGTATGCAAGATAAGTGTCAAAGCCTATTTTTAATTTCCACGCTCCCAACGGCACGATGCATCTTTTTAAGGGCCGCAAAGTGCATGAAAAAGTTGAAGAAATTGAATAAGTTGAAAGTGCCGATTAATGTCAACGACCTGCCATCTCGTGGTTCTCAAGGGAAACACACTTAAAAGAATGAAACAAATTGTACTTGGGTGAACGGCAAGAAAAATTGAAGCTACAAGGAATAGAAATATCGCAAGTTGCAAATTGAGAGCATTTGGTGAGAAATAATTTGTAATGGCAAAGCACGATGCATAAACCACTGCCCTCCGAAAAAAAAGTTGTTCAAACACTCGTCTGAGTGCACGAAATCATTGATCGTGACTGCTGAAATTCAGTCTTTTCGAAGATACTTCCGGTTGGGTGAAATAGGGGATGTTATTCTACTAGGCATTCTATAGGGCACGGTACTCTACTCCAAACCAGTTCACCCTGCAGACTGTCACACATCCAATCAAGATGCATTTTTGGGGCTGCTTTTCAAAATAAGGTTTTGGAAAATTGCACCTCTGTACCAGCAAGCTCAATCTTCCAAAGATGAAAGGAATTCACAAGAAATATTGTTTTCGACTGACAAATGTAAATTCATTAGGAAAAATGAAGCCTGTATTTGGAAACGATCCCAAACACAGGAACAGAGTCTGCACTCGCTGGAAAATATAAAATGAGAGCATCACAGTTACTTGCCCTTCACAATGAGCTGATACTAATCTCATCGAAAATACCTGGGTCAAGCAGAAACTTTGAGGAAAACATATCTTTACTTAGAAGTAGTTCTTCTGAGTAATTCTATGATTTGGAAAGCTCGTCCTCTTGTCGTAAATTGAGTAGATGGTAAACATCGGAAGTGGCAAACTATTATCGACTTTAGTGATGAATGGACTCATTCACGTTTCAATTTTTAACATTTGAGAGAAATTCGAGGAATAGCTCAAATTGAGGTTTCTCCTCGAACGCTGTTGCTTATCAAGAAGCTCATGATTGACAGTCCTTTGCAAACTGCCAGCAAACGAAAACATTTTGGCCGCAAAAGTTGTACTACGACAGATAGAAGAATTATACAGAAAGCCTGTGAAAACCGTTTTGCGTCCGTACGGATCAGGATTTGGTCAATGAAGGAATTTTCAAATCACGGATAACACTGAGAAGACGATCAAGAGCAGCGAAATGATGTGTACATGAAATGTTTGCAAAAACACTTCGAAATTATTCCAAGAAGACCACTTTTGTGATGAAGTTCGCCAAGCATCCACCAGCTGCCTCGAATTTCAGCCGATGGATGCAGACCGTCAGCACTCAGATTATCATTATCATATTAATTCCTTATTTATTTTTTTTTCAGAACCTTTATGAATAATGGTGTTCCATGTCATTGTACCCAGTACGTGTAAAATACGTTTGATGGCCTGGCAGTTCCTCCGATCTGAACGCTATTGAGAATACAGGATAGGTCAAAGGATCGACAGTTTGGTGACTTTTCCGAAGCAACCAAATGTTAGATTCATGTTTGACATTTATAAAATGGGTCGCTTTTGGGTGAACAAAGTCGGAAAATATTAAAAACTTATTTGCAAAGTAGTAAGAAAGTTACGAAACAGTAAGAAATTTACGAAACAAAATTGACCAGAAGGATAAATCGCAGTTTGTGGATCAATTTGAATAAAGTCGGGAACTATTAAAAATTTATCGCCAAAGTTATAAGTCTTCTAATCAAAGTTTACGAAATTTATAAAAAAAATTGACAAAACAAATGTCCCAAAATCGCAATATTTGCATCGATCTGTGAATAGAGTTCGTAAAACTGGAACCGCTGTCCAGTCCGCTCAACTGAAAATATCGCTGCTGTTGCTCGGAGTGTGCGTGAACAACCCTCAACATCAACTTGTCATCGTTCTCAAAGATTTAATGACTTACACTCATCTTTGTGGAGAATTTTACACAAAAATCTCGATATGAATACGTGCAAAGTTGAATAAGTGCAAAAGCAGGAGTCGCATGACCACCCGATGCGTTTTCGGTTTGTTTAATGGACCGAAGACCGCTTGATCAAAGATGGACATTTTTACCGACAAATCATCTTTTCAGATGAATCTAGTTCCACCTCAGATAACACGTCAATAAGCACAATAGTCGTATGTGGGGCTCAGAAAATATACACCTCATCGTGGAGAAACCAATGCATCCACGACGGGAGACTGTTTGGTGCAAATTTGGTCTACCGACATTATTGCACTAAATTTAACGGAGCAACTAAGCTCCGTTAAAATGAGTAACGATTGCCATTGCGCCGTGCTAAACGATGTATTATTTCCCAAAATTAAAAAGGATAACATGGACGACATTTTCTCCCAACAGGACAGTGCAACGTATCACGCAGCCGACGTTTGCACGCTGTTTTCGAAAATCGCAAATCAGTCGAAATGCTGATGTCAATAGGCCACCTTGAAGCTGCGAATTGACTCCGTTGGACTATTCGTTGGGAACTGTAAAGGACTAGTGGTATGCTATCCATCTGGAGACGGTTGACGCTTTGAAACATAAAATCGAAGTTTCCATTGACAAAATACAGGTCCAAACAAGCGAGAATGTATTGAAAAATTGGGTATTGTAAGGCGAATGGGGTATTGTAAGCCTAGTCATGGGAGTCCTTTGAATGATCTTTTTTTTTCTTCCATTCCTAAATGGAAAGGTCCAGTTTTTCTAATGAACTCTTGACTTTGAAAAAAATTTCATTAGTTTTTTAACCCAAATGTAATTCCAAATGTTAAATGGGGGAGGACAGGGTCCTCTTGATGTGTCTGATGAAATTCTGAGGAATTTTACGAGATAAAACGTTTTATGATTGTGGAAGTCGAATTTAAACATACACCAATGGGTTTGTAAAGCTTAACCAGTCCTAAACTCAAAAACTGATTTAAATCCCCGAAAATCCTCGATCGATATAAGCATAAAGTTTATTAGTACAATTTAATCCATAAATACATTCGATTCATGCATCATATACAATAGAAAATTAAATTAATCACACTATCAGAGATAACACGAAATCCAATCAACTGATTTGTATAATTAGTCAAGAAAATGATTTTCTTTTTTATAAGCTGTATGATTAATTCAGAATTTTATAGTCACTTAATCGAGGTGAGCAAAGCATAATCTTCTTAATCTTTTTGTTTTTTTAAGCATTTTCTTTTTAATGAGCCACTTCCTCAATCGCATCATTTCCACGAAAATTTACACTGACAGTGGCTAACATGTCTTGCGCTAAAAGTAAGGGTGACATAATTTGAACAGAATTTCAGCTTTTGAAAATCACACAGAAATGATTGTAGATGACATCATAAGTCGTCTCCGACTCTCTGATGGCGTAATGAAAACATTTATGGCCAGCGTCGGTGAAGGAATGCTGCGGCAACCCATTCTTAGTGTACGCACACGCATACTGAGGAATCTCCACTGGTAGTCTTGGAATGAACGAAAACGAACCAGAAGATTTAGATACAACATAAGCACGATGGCTAAGCCACCAATGTGTGTAAACAATCCTCCAAAACTGGTCAGGAGGACAAACTCGAGGCCTATGACGTCGTCCTATGTACAACAATTTTGGTGGATCGCGTCGAGAATTTCAAGAGACTCACGTCCGCGAAAGCCTTGAGCTAAACAGAAACCAATCGCATAGTGGAATCGCCAATGTCTTGTAATGAGGCGAATTAGCTCATCCAGACCGATTTGGATGAGTATGTGAGAAAAATAAGCAGCTGCTGGAAACATGTTGATTATCTCCATTTGCCAACTACCACAAAGCATTTCAGCCTTACCTGAACACCAATTCAGCCCTGACAAACCTCATAAGCGTTCTATTCTTTAGATAAATATGAATCTCAGATGAAAATTCATCATATTTGTCTGTAAGGCGGAAAGTACGCAGCATGTTAACTATGACGTCATCGAGTCGGTACTTTACTGCGACGAACATTCAACATGAGGCAAATTTTCAACCCTCTCCAGGCTATCTAGGGATCATTCTGACCATTGTGTTCAAATCAGCTTTGGGTGTGTAAGCATTCCAGAACGACGGACGAACAACATTGTTGCAGAAGAAAGCACAGTCCATTAATTTCCCGCTTTCCATTTGCACTCGAATTACTTCATCGACATTTAAAAATAGACGCAAAGTAGACCGCACCCACTAGCTTTGCTGCTTGATTCATGTTCATGTCGTCTGCCTGTTATTGCAAAACAAACTGGGAAATTTAGTTCAACGCATCACTAAATTGTGCACCGCCATCGGAAAACTTCACCTGCAGGACTATAGCAGTGGGCACTATGCGCACCTTCAAGTTGGAACCCTCCGTGCAATGTTAACACTATACACTACAATCGCACTACACCGAGATTCTCTTACCGTGCACTCTATCTGCTGTGAGCGTGTTTCAGCTACTTTTGTATCTGTTGCTTGTAACGAGACCACTTGAACGTAGTACGTGCGACACTGCTCGAAAACTATTGGCGACTGAAAGCTACCACCGAATGGCTTTCGTGGCGGCGACTCCATCACAAAAAAGCCGCCAAAAATTCGCGTTAACGTCCTCGAAATTGGGGCTTTGTAGTAAAAGCGAATCTGAATCGACCGGTAGTAAGAACTAAAGATAAACAAACGCTAATATCTTATTGGAGCTTTTCAAAAGAAAGCGCGAATCACAATCTAACCAGTTAGAAAAAGCATCAGCGTTTACTTCGAAAAACAAACATGCAAGCATTGTGGGTACATATATGAGGAAATTACAAATCCTCAACGGTTTCTTGGCTAAACGTTTCAACAACCCTTACAAATACGAAAATCTTTTTCAAAAAAATTAGAAAAATATCAAAATAACGCTTCCTTTTCATTCGCAGTTTTTGGATTTAATGCAGACACCGCGCTACCTACGATTGCACACTCGATCCTTTCTCTGTGCTACACTAACAAATTCAACAACGGACTACTATATTTCTATGCATGTTGCTCTTAAAATAAACTATATTTTTTAATCCATCGAATAAAAAAATCCCTTTTTGAAATTACAATTTTTTTTTTGTTTTTGAGGACTTTTGCGATCGTTGCACTGTTGATCTACCTCCGACTCTTAATTACCATGCCCATTAGAGGTGAGTAGTTGTCAGCTGGGTTATGGTTTAATATCATTTCCCTTCCCTTATTAACCCTCAATGCGCATACACTTAAAGTGCACACTTGGGCGTCCGACACCCTGACGTGTTCTATGCTGATTTGCTCTGCCGCTATGTAATATTTTATTACAAAAAAATTATGGGATGTACTTTAAAATATCTCCTTCAACGTTATGTAAACTTTATTTAAATTTTTAATTTGTTTAAAAAAATATTGAAAGAAAACAATGGTGAAAAAATGGCTTTTTTTTTAACTTAATATTCATTACTAACGTAATTTTCAATATTTTTACCTAAAAACTTAGGTTAAAATTCTCAAGATACTACAGTTTGATAAAAAAAATTGCTGCAATATTGTTGCTTTCAAAAACTATAATTATTTGTCAGATTAAAGAGTCAAAGAGTCAATTTTATGGTCAAAAAAGGCAGAATAAATGATCAAGTTTTTTTACTGTTTAAATCCATTTTTTTTTGTGAAAATACATAAAAATAGTGAGTATTAGTAATTGATATACAAAAATACAAAAGTGGAATACAAAAAAATCATATTTGTACACATCCACAGTCAGCGCAAAGACCTGTGCTGTGGTCATTGCACATATGGCGCATGCGAGATCCGCAACGACTTTTAGTTTTTCTGTCACGCCTCAAGAGGCATAATGAACACCTTGCATTATATATTTGATCTGAAGGCCGAACTACAATACTGCGTGATGGCGATACGTGAGCGCGATGCGATTCTTCCTCGTCGTCACGCAACGCATTCAATTTACAATGCACGCGATGCGGAGAACATTAATGTTCATATGACAAATGTCAAATTGGTGACATTTTAAATGAAATTTGGTTAAAATTGTTTTTGATTTTTTAAAAGTCTTGAATTTGGAATGTTCCTTTGTTTAGCAAATAAAAGCCTTAACTAGGATGCACGAAATTTTCATTCAAAATTCATTCATAATAACCAATGTACTTAAAAGTAATTAAGGCGTTTGAATTTCAAATTTCATTTAAGCGCCATATTGCATTTGACAAACGTCATGCACATCGTTGCGAGGAATTTTCGTTTTTCCGAATATTTCCCGCCTCGCATCGACGCATCGCAATCATTGTACGATGCCGCATACAAATGCATGTTACGAAAATTACTTGACATTTGCTGCGAGACTCTCGTCGCTCTCTCGTATCGAAGTCTCGCACGATTGTATTTCGTCCTTGAAGCTTGTCTACTTATGCCGAACATTGAAGCTATTGCGAATTTGCTGTTGAGTCTCAAAGTGGAGATTTCATATCTTTCTTCCAAACTTGGTTTGGTAAGATTTTCGATCATGCCTTCCATGCCATCTTGTGCTGTAATTCTGTCAGATTTACCTTCGTTTTTTAATTTACACATGAGTAGTACTCTTGCATTACCATGGCTTGATCTAGCAACGCAAAAAATCTTCTCAATGGCCTTGTTTTAGTTTGTCTGGCTGTCGTGAATGAATGACACAACTGACTGCAAGTGGCTGTGTGTCCACCTTTTGTCTTATTATCTTAGTGACGAATCATATTTGGCTTTCCGTCAGTAATTTCAGACGACGACATAAAAGTCGAAACTAACAGAAAAAATCTATTTTTCTTCGGAGTGAACGAAACTAATGTCATATTCTCACTAAAGCAGAACTTACTGTTTGGAACCGTCTTAGAGGGTATTTTCCCTCCAAGTTCTTTAACCCGTCTGACAAAATGTATTCTCGAGGTCTGCAAAGTAGGTCTCCGTGGCGGCGATTACTTCCTCATTCGATTGAAATGTCTGCCCGGCGAGTGACTTTTTCAAGTTGGGAAATAAAAAGAAGTCGCACGGGGCCAAAAGAGGAGAATACGGTGGATTCAGCAGTTCGTAGCCCAATTTGATCAATTCAGTCGTGCCGAGTGCGGAGGTGTGAGCCAGTGCATTGTCGTGGTGGAATAGCACTTTTTTCTTCGCCAAATGGGGCGGTTTTGTTCTTATTTCGGCGTCGAATCGGTCTAATAATTCGACATAGTACTGCCCTGTGACTATTTTGCCCTTCTCCAGGTAGTCAATGTATATCATACCTTGCGAATCCCAGGAAACAGTGCCCGATCACCTTGCCGGCCGATGGGACAGCCTTCGCTTTCTTCGGAGCAGGTTCACCTGTTTTGACTGTTCCTTGGTCTCTGATGAGTACCAGTGGATTTATTTTCCTTCCATGAATCTTCTTGCATCAATGCATCAATTTTGAATTCCTTTTGCATCAATGTAAACCAGTGGGGAAGTAGTGTATATTACATGTCAAACAACGTATGTATAGTAGCTGAACAAGTTAAATGAAACAACAAGAAGTAACAGTACATATTAAAGATAGCGCTGGAAAAAAGGGTAAACCTAAGTGCTTGTTATGGATCAAAGTCCACAGCACTTCAATTGCCCAGCGGTCCTATCTTCATGGTGCGGGTACCAAAAATTAAAGCACCAAAATAAAAAAAGAAGTTTTAAACATTCGCCAGCATTTGATGAAGACATAGCAATGCTTTTGCTACCAATTTATGAGGAATATGGATCTGGAATTTTGCAGCCTAACAAAATTTTGTCAAAATTATTAAAACGTTCCCGGAATCACAAACTTTGTGGCGCTCTCAGTCACACGATTTGAGTTTTCTTTAGCTTGACATTTGTAAAAGTTATGCCGTATTGTATTTCGATTTCGTACACTTTTAAACATGGAATTGAATTTGCAGCAACGAGTTTGTATTAAATTTTGCAAAACCGACGAAAACATAAACAAAATGAAAGAATGGAATGGAAAGAATGCATCATAAGACATGATTTCCAAGGCCGAATCCCACCCTACATTCATCAAACGAATCATTACTCGAGACGAAACGATTTATGAGCATGCCATTCAATCCAGACATCAAACGATTTAAAGGCGTGCACTGAATGAACCGCGACCGAAAAAATCTCGTCGTTTTGAGTCGAAAAAAAGACGACGCTCACAATTTTCATTGATTATATAAGTATTGTTTTTCATGAATTCCTTTCATAAGGCCAGACCAGCCAGAATATTATTTGGGCGTTTTTGGAACTGAATCCTCAACTTTGTCATCAACCTTGTTGTAGGTTGATGTAAAAGGCGGCAAGTGATGTTGACAACCAAATATAAAACATCAAGGCCCAGATACTATACTGCGTGACGACAATGCGAGAGCGCAATGCGATTCTCGCTCGTCATCACGCAACGCATTTAATTCACAATGAACGCGATGCGAGGAAGAATAATGTTCATATGACAAATTGGTGACGTTTCAAATGAAATTTGATTAAAATTGTTTTTGATTTTTTTTAAATTTGAATTTGAAATTTTGTTTCGTTTGGCGACTAATAGCCTCAACAATGATGCACGAAATTTTCATTCAAAATTAATTTCGAATAACCGTCCTACTTAGAAAGTAATAAAGGCGTTTGAATTTCAAATTTCATTTACGCGCCGTCGAGCATCTGACAAACGTCACGCACGTCGTTGCGAGGAATTTTCGTTTTTCCGAATATTTCTCAACTCGCATCGACGCATCGCAATCATTGTACGTTGTCGTATAAAAATTCATGTTACGAAAACTGCTTGACTTTTGCTGCGAGACTCTCGTCGCGCTCTCGCATCGCCGTCTCGCAGTATTGTATTTCGGCCTTGTTACTCGCCTCGCATCGACGCATCGCAATCATTGTAGGATGTCGTATACAAATGCATGTTACGAAAACGGGTTGAAATTTACAGCGAGACTCTCGTCGCGCTCTTGCATCGCAGTCTCGCAGTATTGTAGTTCGGCCTTCATTCTGCAAGTTGCGACCATTGAGTAAACAAGTCTGAGTGTGAATTTTTCTTTTTCTTGAAGTGAGTTTGTATGTAATTTGTTGGCTTTTCGTTTGATATTCTATATTTGGGTTTTTTTGTAATATTCAAAAAAAAGAATGGCGAGTTGTTGCTGTACATAGTTACAAGTGAATTATGTGGTGAAGATGATGTGCATAGTTCTAAAAAGAATAAAGTCGGGACAAAGAAGTATTATCAGAACCGGGTCCAGTTTTCTCATTAACCCCGACGATTTTAAAAACTTTCTAAGAATGGACTCTAAAATCTACGATATATTATTAAACAAGATTCGACCATTTATTGAAAGAAGGACACGAATATGAGATTTGTGATTACTGCCAATTGACACCTGTCCGCGATTTTTAATAAGTGGGCAAAGTTTCGAAGACTTAAAATATCTTACTGCTATATCCCCACAATGCAGTTACCATCGAAAATTGCTGCATGTTAAATAAAGTTTTAAAGGACTATATACAGGTAGGTTCCTAGTACAATCGTGAGTGGTGTGCAAGCTAATCTGTTTATCATTTTCAGGTGCCAAAAACAGCACAAGAATGGATTGGATTAGATGGAATAATAAGGTTAGAATGGAAGGATTCGAATGGATTAGTTTCAAAGGTGTTTGGAACTGCATGGAACTTTCCACATTGCATTGGTGCTATCGATGGAAGACACGTCGAAATTAAAATATCGGATCGTATTATTTTAATTATGCAAAGAGGTTCAGCATTATTTTATATATGAGTTTTTAGTGAGCTGGCGAAAATGGCCGCACGTCGGATGATCAACGATCAGAGCAACGAACTCAAAATCCCTGATTGTGGTAACCTTCCAAATGGTTTCTTGAAACCATTGTCATATGTATTTGTAGGTTATGATGCGTTCTCTCTCCTGAATGTTCTAAAAATGAGTCATGAAAAATAGCAGCTAGTGTTACGCGGATCGCCTGTTATTTGCACGACATGTTGCGAAAAATAATTCGTCTATTTACTTTCCAGGAAGTGTAGACGTTGAAAATACGAACACCTGCGAAATCGAGTTAACACCTTGGAGAAATGAACCTCAGCACCTGTGTGGACTTGAACCATCTAATTCAAGAAATCCTTCTGCCAATGCAAGACACCAGGCGATATTTCACTACCAATTTTAATGGAGTAGGAGCAGTATCTTGACAAAATCGTTATTTGGAAAACAACGCATAGGTTTTGGAATATTTTTTATTCTTGAGAATTCAAACTTAAGTCTTTTACATACATAATTAATTAAGTGACATCGGTAATGTAGTTTCAGTCACAAAATAACAAACAATATTAAAATAAATCGTTAATTCAGCCTTGTGTTTTTTATTTCCTTATTGAAACTAATAAAAATCAAACATATTTTAAAAGAAGTGTTCATCCAATATCAACCCTTGTACATCTCTGTAAGTACTCATACCTGTATCAACTTTAACATGAACGTTATTTTCGTATGTTGGGGAGGAATGGGATTGTTGGAAACAAGGTGATGTTGATGCCTCATGGGAAGAATTATGCAATAGTGAATGAGCTTAGGAGTCCGAGAAAATTTTGGAAGAGTCATTGGAAGAATGTCTACGGAGAGACTTTAGGGAAAGTAGTTCAAGCTGTCCGAATATTAGAATTTCTTTTGGCGTAGATTTTCTGTGTTGGTGACAGTTTCCCATAGGAAGTAGCCCAACTTTTAGAAAAACACCAGCGTCATCCTTTTTCTTATCTTCGCGAGAGGCGCCCCAGTGCATCCTTCAATAAATTGTTTCTTTCTGCCATATGGTCTACAACCGATTTCTTCCTCTTTAGTGAACAAGAAGAGGAAGCAATACCATCAGAAGAATGTTCGCCACCTTTCTAAAACCAAAAAAAGTCAATATTCAGGTGGTAAAATCAAGACTAATTATAGCTTTGCTTTAGCTTTTTTTATTCAAAAAATAATAACCTTTGCTAATTCAAAGTTAGTTTATTTAAAGCTGTTTAAAGTAATTTTTATTTATGTTTTTTAAACTTCTGCTCCCAGGCTTCAAGATAAGGAACACAATCGAATCGCGTTTAATATATTGGGTTGAAGCAAACAACAATATAAAAAGGTGTTTGTTATTTTGGATGGAATTTGGAACAAATTACTAGAGGAACCCCCCAGTAATTTGTAAATTTGTTTACCTCTAGTAAACCTCAACCAAACAAATATCAAATCGGTTTGATATACATCAACCTCAACTTCAACTTGGTTGGCGACATCAAAATCAGTCATCAACATGCCCACACACATTCAAGATTGTCGTTAACATGACATGTTGATGACATAAGTTGACAACAAAGTTGATCGTCAATAGGCCC
This sequence comes from Stratiomys singularior, assembly GCA_954870665.1. Lineage (NCBI taxonomy): Eukaryota > Metazoa > Arthropoda > Insecta > Diptera > Stratiomyidae > Stratiomys > Stratiomys singularior. The sequence continues at coordinate 107,134,702 of OX940877.1, read as the reverse complement.
TATTATGCGCCCGAGATGAGATCATGGAAAAATCGAAGATGGCTGCGATGGCCATACCTGTGAACCGAATATAAAAATTGTTTCGAGGATTGGATCAAGGATTGGCATGAGGGCGTTGCAGTCGATGGGAAGTACTTTGAAGGGGGCAATATTGATTTTGAAGTATAATCTTGTATTTTTAATTTCCTGAATAAATTCTGGAAACTTTTTGATGAACGTGATATAACAGGCAACGGATCAGCAACACAGAGAAAATGATTTCCCATGCTTCGAAAAAGGCCAGGCTTAATCGCAGGACTGAAAAAATTTAAAAATATGATGCATACGAGGAGGAAGAAGTATTATTGTATGCATCAGGCATAGCCGGTCAATTTAAGTATTTTTTTTCGTTTGAAAACTACAAAATTTAACTTTAAACGAGTTTTTCTTGAAACAACATTTGTATGTGTGGCACAGGTGATTTAGTAAAAACTGCTAAATCGAGTTGACAGGAATTTTATTATGTTATTCTCCACAGCAGTGGCTCGTTCCGGAACTATGACCATTCATTTTTAATGAATATTTTCTTTTTAACCCAGATTTGATACGAAAAAATACATAAGTTTATGAAATTTTTTTGCGAAAAGGTTTCTTATGTTTTCATAAAATTGTATAGTACAAGTTCGAAACAGAGCCAAAAGCATGTAGAATAATAACCAATTTAGTTTTTTCATATCAAATAACTCTTATGCTGGAATCGCCTGCGCTAGAAACTCACCTGAATTTGAATGTGTCGACTTTGTTGGTCAAAACAAAAATAATTATAATATTTAAAATTCAATTTTAAAAACATTTTTTACTTAGTTTATAATGCCAATAAATATAAACAAAAAAGTTGGATCGTTTCTGTTCTTTATTCTTATTTGAAAACATCCCAAAAACACCTTCGAAATTCGGCCATAACATGAGAAAAATACCTTAAGTTCCATAAGTGTAGTAAAGCGATCTCAACTTCAATGATTTTCTTTTAAAAAGTCTAAATACTTTGAATAAACGCTTTTTAATTACTAATTTCTTTTTTATTTCTAAGACCAGAGTGTAAATATACATTACAAGGCCGGAGTTCACGAAAATATTCGATAAAACATGAAAATGTCGTACATGACATACACGGGTTATATTGACCCTTCTCTCAACGTCAACGTAGCAATTTCTTACCGGAGTTACGCCTAGTCAAAAAATCCTGCAAGCGGGTTATTCCTATTTTTATTTTATTTATGAACGAAGACGTTGAATTTTCATGATCAGAACTTCTGAGAAAGTGCAAAATCACGCGAAACATCTAAAATGAAAAGTCAAATTTAACATCTTCCAGACTGCTTTCCTCTTTCCGTTGAATATTCAAAATTCAAAATTGAGATTAAAAAAAACCAGAATAGTCGCTCTTCATATTTATTTAGAATAAACTGATTTCCCACTGGATTCTTATCAACAACTTCAGCATAAAAAGACATTCCAATCCCAAGATGAATTGAAAGCTCTCCATATGTGTAAAGAGTGCGTTTAAGAAATTCAAACAACTTTATAAATTGGATATCAACGCCATTTACCAAAGTACCCGCCATGTTATTTTGATAAGAACTTGCCCAATGAGAAGGAATGTCGACGGTCACCCAGAGTGATAATGTAATTACACGGATGAGTCAGATGAAAGCAAATGCAATCTTTTGTTTATAGATAACAAATTAATCATCAATTCCTTTCTGGCGTCTCACGTAGAGTTTTCAAAGGTAATAAAAGTTCGTCATCTACCACCCGTAGCAACGTAACACGATATGAGTAGAAGTTACTATTTCGATTTTAAGTCCAGTGTTTATGTCCCGACAATATGCGACGTTGTTTGCATAATTACGATTTTTTTCACCTTGACACTTAAAATTTTTGAATGTTTCACATATTTACGTGTGCATTGTTGAGCTTTGAGTGAATCGGACAAAAATAGAACAAAAATGGTCATAACGAATACGAATACATTCTATTTAAAATTCCATCAGCAATTTACTCAAGCTTGACGTTAGTAGGCTGAAACGTATGAACAAGGACATAAACAGTGTTGAGGTGTAAGAAAACTTTAAAATGATTGCATATAGAGGACATACGAAATTCTGCCGATTCTCGGGGTAGCGCGGACCAAATTTAACCCAACAGACGTATTATATCTACACAATTTTGAAATTGAAAATCAATTTCAACGAATATCATGGTGGATATCGAAATAAAAAAACAACTGGGATTGGGGGTTTACGACTCTGAGTAAGCCATAATCTCATGCGGACTTCTCTCCAACAATCAGGCTGAGGGTAAGTTGCCACGGCATTTCAGTGATGAAATACTTGGCCACTGAAGAATCTACAGCTCAAGTGAACAAACCATCGAGTTAAGCATGTTCGCCCGCAGGCCATACGGCTATGGACTCCCCCTCAAAAAGTAAAAAAACCGACGCAGAGCTGCAAGAGGACAACGGGTAAGCAACTTTCTATTCAGAACAACATGAAGCCCACTAAACCCGAATCGTAGGAAAAGAGTAGAGCGGCCTAAGACAGCAGACCAGGGAGCAGGGAGAAGATTGGATGACATCCAATCAGCACGCTTCAAAGTTCAACAGAAGACTATAAAATAGGTGCAGCGTGTGAAGACGAAAGAAATGGTTAAACCTACACCCAAAAAAACCAGAGGCGGAAAACTCAGAGCGATGCCTGAAAAGACCAAGCGCAAATAGCGTAATTAAGCTCTACAAATTAAACCGGCAGGCGGGAGGACTTTCGTTGACGTCCATAAGAATAAAAGCGAAATGTGAAGCCCGAAAAAACAGGAGTGCATACGTATGGTACAAGCGCCCAATACAGGTGGATTCTTCGTGGAACTCTGGGTGAAATCCACACACAAATACTTGTTCAAGAGTGCCGTCAAGGACCTACTAGGCTCTAAAGCTGCTATCTCGATATTATAGCCAACGACCTCTTAAGAAATAAAAGACATTGATTGCGTTTCGGGAGACTAAGGTGTAGAAGAGGCCAACAGACAAATTATTTCCATGGCAGACAGCTTTAGGGTTAGGTTGACGTCTACCAACCTTAAATGGCTAAAGGAAACAATAGTGGACATCACAGAGAAAAACGCAGCACAATCCCCCGCCGAATAAAAGCATATCAAAATCGACTGTGCTGTGTGAAACCGTCCAAAGATGATATTAACCTCGTTGCTGTAATGCCTTAGTTTCGGACGCATTCTTCTGAACTATCAGGAGCCAGATGAAAGCAACCTTTGCTATAAGTGTGGCACTTCCGACCATTAGGCGAGAGAGCGCGTAAATAAGGCTGATTGTACCTTGTTTAAAGCCAAAGACGTGGAAGTGGAAGATACTTGAAGTTACCAAGGGCTACATAGCAACAAGGATAAGGAGAAAATATGATTCAAGTCCTGCGGATCAACCTTAATCTTAGTACAACCGCACAGAACTTTATTGAAAAGGATGCGAGGGAGAAAACAGCTGACATACAGTTGTTATCTGAAAAGCAACACAACATAGAGCAGGCCGGTTGGTACTATGATCTTTCACCGCGGCCATTATGGGGGTGGCATAGTGTTCTGCTCCTAGTTCAGAGCTGCTTCAGTGGGGTAACTTTGTGCTCAGAAGCTGGAGAAAACTGTTTCCAGCGTGAAAGGGTGAACGTTTGTTGGTGATGACTTTAATGTCTAGGCAATTCAATGGGGAATGCCTCATCCAGATTTAACTCTTTTTAGAATAGAAAGATTTTAAAACTCTAGAAATGGCAGCTTGGACGGAACTTGCCGTCATAAACGTTGGCAACATACGAACCTTTCGCCGGAGAGGCTGCTTGGAAACGATCACGAACGCAACGTTCGCTTTCGATGTTATAATACCTATGATACACAAATAAATGGTACTGAAGAACTAGTGATCACCAGTAAACTGTACTCGAAATTAGCGACAGTGGTGCTCAACTCACAGCGACCTGATTTTCAGCTGTAGGTTGGACCATTGCTAAAATGGATGTCGACGTGTTCTCCCGAGTCCTCATGGGAGATGAAACTATGACGGGGACAACTAGCCTTGTCTGATCCAGCTGAAAACATGGTGAAATCCACCATGAGTTTCAATACGCCTGCATGTGACTTCTCTATGTCCAGGTAATGACCGCGACATTATAACCCTGCGTTGTACTAGTGGTCAACAGAAATCGCTGCGAAGCGAAGAGAATGCCACAGACTTATACGCAAAGCGCAAGCGAGGACGTGGACTCCTCTGTAGGTTGAGGACATTAACAGGGACCCGTGGGCCTTGAATTATAAGCTTGGCATGGGGAAGCTTAGAGCCTCACAGACGCCCTGTGTGTTTGAGGCGGAAAAAATGGATGGGGTTGTTCTGGCACTTTTCGCTGTGCATCGTATTCGTTCCGATGCTTCATACGGGGAATGTCCTCTTTCCAATGCGATCGAGCTAGAAAGAGCGGCATAGACTTTAAAAATGGTCAAGACCACGTGACCGATGTACCAAGCACAATCCCTTCAAACGATTTGGTTTTCAAAAACAAAGATGAACCATTTTTCTTTTGCATTTCAAAAATAAGTTCCTCCGGATTCAAATTTGCACAGCTGCAGCTTTTCCTGCGACAGTATACTTAAAATCAAAATATTAAAAATAATAGTCTTAAGTAAAAGCAATACCAAAAGGAATCCCAAAATATTAAAGTCACTTACAGCAACAGGTCATTGTCACTAATAAATTTATTATCATGGAATGCTAGACAATCATCGTCAGGATATGTTTGACAACATTCCGTCAACTCATCCCAATGTGTGTCTATACAGTTTGGCGCCTGTCTTTAGCTTTGCGATTTTCCAAACACATTTCAGATTTAGCTCCATACACTTGCAGATATACATATGTATACATATGGTTAAAGCAACTGCACTAGTTGTTCACCGCAAAGCTTTTCCTTGCTGTTGGAAATTTTCCCAATCATAAGCCAGAATATGCATTTGTGGATAAGCATGGCACACGCGATAAAAAAAAACACTTTCACTTTTGGGAAAAGCTTGTGCAGAAATAAAGTATTAAATGAATGAAAATCCACGACGTTTTATTTTCGTGTTAACTTGTTAACTTAACAAAAAATTTTGATAAAAGAAACATATTAAAATTCTGAGCAAAATATACCAATTTTTTTTTTTATTTTTTATTGCACGACGTGACACTGAGCTTGTCAGAATTATTAGGTAAAAACCATAATTAAAAAAAAACCCTCAATCTTATAATATATTAACCTTTTTCATAACAAAAAATAAAAACTGATTCCTACCAGTGCAAACGGACCCGTAGTAGCTTGATCCGTATCTTAGGACGTGATCTTCACCGTCCGGCACTGGACGAAAAAACACGTCAACGATGTCACACTGCCGAAACGCTAATGCAAACGACGAAGCAAAACGGGAAACGACGGTAGTTCTAAAGGAAACTTTACTGGAATAAGATCATCTTGAATATAAATCCAGCATGCCAAGCCAAAACCTAATCGTTTCTGGCCCCGATCAAGTGAACTAGACAATGATATGATCTTCAGAGCAGAACCATCATCTTCCATGACTAACCGCAATTAACTCCGCCATGTCTCGATGGTAAATTCCCCAAGAATGTAAAATCACCCGGATATCCCCTATCCTCAAACGGAAACAAAAAAAAATGAATTAAACGACTTCAAAGTTATCTACTTCAAACTTATCTACAAATTTTTAAAAAAAAGTGTAAATAAGAGACCTGAATTCAACAATGCTCTTGATAAACACTTTTGCCTACAGAAGAAACAGATCGACCTAAACACGTTTAAACATACGGCTACAAGAAATATTTACTGAAATGCCAAACATCCAGTATCATTGACATTTGCAATGGCACAGTTGATCTAGCCAAACTCAAACCAGGACCTCCAAATCTCAAGACCTTACATCCACTTAACAAACTTATGCTGTCAAGGACAGTAACTTCTTAACGAACAACAAATATTAATGAAAAATGGACTACCCAAGGACGATGTCCTTAACCCGTTTCTTTTAACCTGTTCATCCGCAAGCTACATAGTACCAAAGACAGTACCACGAAATTTCTGTAGTATGTTGACGATTTCTTCATTCATAATGAAGAAGATAACTTAGAGGATACTCTCGAATCCTAGCATAAGAAAGTCAATGCCCTCCTAAAATTTTGAAAAAATTTCGAAATAAATATTTATTATAAAAGAAATGCGTCATGTCAAATTTGAATCTGATCATGAAATGAAATTTGATCATGTAATGCTCATATCAAATTTCTTGGAAAATTGTGAAAGACCAGATAATCACATCAAACGTCAACTTGTCCCTAAATCTCTACACATTGCTTGAGAATATCATTACTAGCTTCACCCAAGTACCTTTTTCGAAGGGTTGATAATATTAAAGCTGTCGGGCCGTAATCGAACTTGCCCAACTTCCTAACTTTTTCATGGCAGTGAAACTTACAAGAAAGAGAACTCAATACCTCACCCTTAAAGAAATACGAAAACCAATAACAGTATCAGGATCAGAGAATTTGAACAAATCCAAAAAAAACCATCAGTCACTATAGTTACACCGCTTACAAGTACAAACTATACTTGTAAAACTAGCAAACTTTAAACTTTAACTAACTAAACTAGAAACTTTACGATCAACCTAGAGTCAAATAGCAGTCTTTTCGAAAATATAGAATTTCATATCAGAATAAATAATTTATTTTGTTTAGGAAACACATGACCGAAACTAGGGATACAACTGAAAATTACATAGGTACAGGTATTGGATACAAAAACTATCAAATAATATCAACCTCTCTCCTTCAACCTATAGAGTACGATAATAGTGCAATACTCGCTGCCTTGAAAGACAGCTCCATTAAAATTTGCAAAAAGTTAAATCTTCCCAGATTCTAAAAATGTGATTATAAATTTATCAGAAAACAAAGAGTTCAAGTTACGACATGAACAAAAATATATGGTTAAAAACCCTAGCAAATTGTGGTATCGAACAGGTATTTAAAATAAATGCTTGACGGTATCTTAATATTTAAAGCTCAAGTATTTTTTTCGGGGCCCACAACCTCAGGGCCTCAACAAAGATGCACGAAATTTTCATTCAAAATTCATTCATTCATTACTTAAAATGTAATTAAAGCGTTTGAATTTCAAATTTCATATAAACGCCATAAAGCATCTGACAAACGTCAAAACACCTCATTGCGAGGAATTTTCGATTTTCAGAATATTTCTCGCCTCGCATCGACATCATTGTACGATGTCGTATACAAACGCATGTTACGAAAACGGGTTGACATTTGCTGTGAGACTCTCGTCGCGCTCTCGTATCGCAGTCTCGCAGAATTGTATCTGGGCTTTCATTCTTCACCATGATAAAGCGGGCTTTCGTCACACAACGGGTTTTTTGATCGATCAACACATCGCGCTAATGGGTCTTAGGTCATACAATCCTGATATGGCACCCAACAGATTCTTCGTGTTCCCTTACTATTTTCGACGCCTGAAGATTGGTTTAAATGCATGCAATCGTGTATCGATCTTCATAGAGTATACTTAACGTGACCATTTATTTTTTGACTCCAAACCGGACATTGGTTTATTTAGGTCAAATCAAAAGTAGTCAATGAAACAAACAACACTTTTTTTTGAAGTTATTTATTCAGAAAATGTTCGTTGGCTTAAGAGAGAGTTACGATTCAGAAAGGTACCCAAAATGTTTATTTATGTTAATATTTATCAGAAGAAAAAATTTGTTTTAATATAGCTGGTGATGATTTCAAGTAAGAATGAAACTCTTGGCACGTTTTTTTTTTATATTCACCTTAATTATCAACATCGCCCTTAGAACTGAAATTTGTAACTGGGGTTTCTCAGATGTCCACAATTTATTCATAATAGAAAATACTCTTTATACTGGAGCATTTGTAGCAGGCAAACATAAAATATATTCAATTACAATAGAAAAGTTTTCATGCTGAAGATTATTGGCGCGAAAGTGTTTGAATACTTCCACCCAACGGGTTTCCGTGGAAACATTTAAATTATTCCATTCCGTTACTTTTTGCGATGTAATGTAATTAGAAATTAATGAAAATTCGTCAAACACTTCAGTATCTTTATTACAGTCAATATATTGATTTTCAATTAATACATCCAGAGATTTTTGAATGTCTTCCCATGTGGGGACCTTTTTTAAATCTGCCCAATAAAATATCTCCATTTCTTTGGTAAGAAAGCAAGTCCACTGCTCCAGATATTCACGGCTTGTTTTATAAAATTCTGTAGCCGTCCTTTTCACAAATTCTTCATCGATATCAGTATCACTATCTTTTAATTTTGACATTAATTGACGGACCATAAATGGAAGAAACTGATTGGTCTGTTTCTGAGTTAAATTGTCTTTTAATTGATTGATTCCTTTTGCAGCTTCAATTGCCGATACAGTCTGACCTTCAAGTTTCAAGACAGCTTTATGAAAACTTGCTGACTGAGCGTGTAAAAAATAAAATCACAGTTCGGATGTGGGATCTTCAAAAAAGTTTTTTAGTAACAGGGGACATTTTTCAATACTCAAAAAGTAGCTTTTTAACGGCTGGTACATTTTTAAAACTCTCTCCAAAGTAGGCATAAGAGCAAGCCATCTGGTTTTGCTATAGCTGAGCATTTGTTAATATTCCGTTTCAGTTTCGACACAAAACTCCTTTAGAGCTTCAACTTGAATTGTATAAATATAAAAAAACGAATATATCTTCACAATAACGCTTTCGTAATCTACGGGTAGCCCATCTGCAGCAGATTTTATGGCATTGTGAATTACATGGGCTCCACATCCAATACCTATTATTTCTTTTTTCAGAGATGATTGTAATTTCGTTAAAACATTATTAGTTCCTCGCATAGCTGCACCTCCGAAATTGACGTTTGCATTGTCCCCACAAAATGCTACGACTTTTGCAGTCAAATTATTGTCTGTCAACACTTGGTTTAAATAATTGACAATGATGTCAGAAGTTTCACCAGATTGGTCTTGGAAATCTAAAATTTTTATTTGCACACCTACGTAAGGTTGAAAAAAGCGCACTACAATGGGGTATAATTTCTTGTTACCGTGGTTTGACGCGTCGTTTTGTATTGTAATACAATTGCACTTATCAAGGTCATCTTTTAATTCTCTCGTTGCTGCAGGCGTCAAAACATTTACTACAACAGCTTCTGATTTCGTACGCGCGCATGTAAATTTGGGATCAAAACATGATTGAATCAATTTCGATGCACAATCATTAGAACGAAAACTGTGGTTTTCTTGTCTCGTGTGATAAGCCCAGACGCCTTCTGCCGCGGCGATATCCAAGTCCTTCAAAGTTGGCGTGTCCGATTTCTTGAAAAAGTTTAACATCGAAGAACTCGAAGCGGCGGCACGATCGGCATTTTTATGTTTGTCAGACTTTAAATGCTGTTCAATATCACCACCACCACTGTGGGAAACACTAAATTCTGTACGACACTTTTCACATCTGACATCTGATGGAGTATTTATTTGCTTGATTTGCTTAACGGATAATTTTCTTGTAAGCTAACATTAAACGAACACTTGCGTTTCGGCATTTTAACTATTATTCCAAAGAAAAGGAAAAATTTATATTCTATACGAGCATCAAACAATCACAAAACAAATAGCGAGAAGTAGACAAATGAAAAGTTTGTCAAACAATAGTCAATAAAGCAACAAAACACGAGCGAGATATGACGTCTTGGCCACTCTCGTATCGTTGTGTCGAGCGTCGACGACGACGCGGTCTCGCTCTCGCACACCGTTAGCTCGCGTTCGGTTGGTCAGGGCGTCACATCGCGGCGGCGGCGGCGGGCAGGGCGGTGGCCGGCTGTTTGCTACTTAAATTTTCGCGCGGTTTCTGAAAACGGGACAATTTTGCGTCCCACAGTCTATTTCGGGGACACCGGCACTCGTAATTGTAAAACGGGACGTCTGGTCACGTTAAGTATACTTTGAAAAAAAAAATAGCGCCCCTACGTTTTTCTTTGTTCAATTAACCCTTTCGCTACGAGCGTCGTCTATAGACGACATCCTCGTGACGATCTATGTGTACGAGTGTCTCCTATACGAGTGTCAATCTACGCAAAAAATTCATCAAAATAAATACACTATTGATTGATAGAACAAACAAGAAAGAACGCCAATACAAAATTGTAATATTAACAACAGAAAAATGCCAAATTTATTACCGTTTTCTTAATTGCACCAAATATAAAGATAACAGGGTATAGTACAAATGTCTTCAGAATTTCGCGAGTAATTTCATTAATTGTTTATTAGGAACAACATAAATCTCCTGGAGGAAGCCATCCCCGAGACCGATCTGTAAAGGAAAGAAAGGCCTTATCGAACAGTGAGCCCGGTATGACAATAACATTCATAAAATTTCGATTTCATTTTATTAACGTGTGAACAATTACACGTTGCTCAACTTTACGTGTCTGAGCAGGCTGTTCGTCCTTCATCCGGAGAGCCCAACATGCTGGACGTGCTGTCCATGATTTATGGATAATATTTAACAAATCACCATATATCACATTGTCGATAGACTGGAATATTTTTTAGATTCTGTCACCAGTCTCCATCCTATTCGCAGTTCACGGTTGCCACCTACCAAGAAGATCCTTCTTAGTATTTAAACGCCGATCCAACGTTTACAATATATTGTATTACTGCCGATCTGTTCATTACATTGCTTCGTTAAATTTTTATGGAGGCGTCAACAATCTGTGATTCGTTTAAGCCTTGGTGGTATTTAGACAGGAAGTTCACGATACATAAAAATATGATAAAAAGGTTGTTTTACTTCTTCAGTGTTAGGGATACGAATAATTTCGTCTCCGTCTGTAACTCGCTATTTATGAATTTCACTGAAAGAAAAAATGCGTAGATTGTACTTTGCCAAAACATACATGGATTAATTTTCGCCTCTTCTTTTATTAGTCCATATCAATCTTAATTTCGAAGTCGCAGTTAATTCCTAGTCACCAACAATGAATTTTGTAACTTCAAGGTAATAAAACAATAAAACTGGCTAGTAAAGCTAATAAGAGTGTATTTCTCCTTTATAACTGTTTCATACAATATTTATTTCCATTTAATATAATCCTTTATGCCTTTTTTTGTAAGCTAAACATGATCCTTACTATGGAGCTAAAAGCTCCTTACTATGGGGCTACGTAAAAGGAAAAACACTCTCGCCCAATTCATGATTAATAATTCAATTTAAAATGCTTGGAAATGAAAGCGCAAACATTGCAAAATGTATAAAAGTCTCTTGATGAATAAACTTGGTAAGTTTCATTGAATAGTAACTATTATAGCGGACTGGCTAGTTAAATAGACTATTTAGTCAAGACCATCATCTGTAAAATCGGGTTTTGGTTTTTGACTGGCTCCTGTGTCGGCACCGCCCGTTGTGAAACCAGCCCCAGGAAAAGCTCCCGTTCCCGCTCCTGCATCAGCTCCAGCTGCTGCACCGGGGAATCCACCTGGAAATCCTCCGGCCCCGGGGAATCCACCAGCCCCGCCACCTTCCATAGCCGATCCTATTTTCGAGATCAGACTCATTATTTTAGGGTTCGACTGATATTTGGTAATGTTGACAGGATTAGTCATGATATCTTGCATAGCAGCTGCAACCTCTGGATCACTGAAAGCACTCAGCAAATCGGCTTGATTCAAATTGCCGAAAAGATTGCCTAAATTGGGCATTCCTCCAGCGCCTGCGTTGGGCCTTGGTTGAGATTGCTGTTGCTGTTGTTGTTGCTGTTGCTGCTGTTGTTCTTGTGCCTTACGATTCGCCTCTTGCGCTTTTCGTAACCGTTCTTGCCTCTTTCGGAGCTCTCGCTCAGCCTTCTTTCGTTCTTGCTTGATTTTGTGTTGTTCTAGTTTCTGGGCGTTCGGTGTTACCTCCTTCAACCATTCGTCTGCTTCTCCATCGAAATCGAGTTTTACAGCTTGTCTTAAATCTTTAGCAGCTGATTCCCAATTGCCCAACAGGCGATTGGCGCGTCCGCGAAATTTGTATGCAGCTGCGCTATCACAATTAATTTCTAGGGCTCGGTTACAATCGCGAATGCAAGCATTTGGCTTTTGAAGTTTCAAAAATGCTTGACCTCGTTTGGCATGGAATAAGGCGTTGTGTGGATTCAATTCAATTGCTTTGGTGTATAGTTCAATTGCTTCTTGATAGTTTTCTGTAGAATATGCTGTAGCTGCCTTGGAACGAATTTCACTCGCTTGATCCATTTCTTCTTCAGTAGGTTCTTTGCTGGCATCACCCATTTGTTGAGGTTCTTCATTATCGCCTTCGATGACGCCTAAAAATGAAACAATATTATTCAGAAAATGAAATTTATTATTTATGTTAATGTTTTGAAAATCATTTTCGTTCATGTTAGGTTTCTTTTTAAACTTAATGTTAGGTTTCTTTGTATGGGGCTCCTCCGAATCCGGCGGTCTGTTTTTCAATCCTTCTATTTCCATTACTTCGTTATCTTTTTGTCACAAGTCACTTTTTAACTATGCGCCAGGGTAGAATGTAAATCAAGTCCGTGGTAATAACTTATAAATGACTCGTTTTTTATCTGCGATAACTCAGCGACTAGTATATAGTATTTTATGCGAAAACCGTTTTTTGCTCATTCCCAAAACATTCCAAAACTCTCCAGACAATGTTTTTTTTAAATTGTCATCGGTTTGACACCAGTAAATGCTAGGCTGTGGCTGCTCTGGCACTGGCGAGCGTTTTTGATCCTGTGTTTATTTGTTGTCCTTAGTTAGTGCTTGTCCTCCGCACGCTTTCTCTGTGTACATGCGTAGCCTATAGACATGTCACTCCGACGGAGCACACTGTCGTAGCGAAAGGGTTAATATGTGGTACACGGGATGATTCGGTACATATATTTAAACCTATTTCTTCAATGAATGTTCCAAAGGTTTCGAAGAGCTGGTTATCAATTTTGAGAATTAAGTCTTTAATATTATCAGATCAGTGAAAGGAATTGAATTTCACTCCGATCGATTGAAATTCTGTGCGATGAAAAGAGGTAATCCATTGCGGCTGTGTTGTATTATGTGCATTTATGTGAATTTCCTTTTCTTGCTTTCGAGCACCCCGAGTTCATTGCAGGCTCTATTGGTCACAAGTCTATTAATAGTCTTCAAATGTTTTGGGGGTATATTACCTTTATGAAAGCAAGGATTATTGCTGCTGGTGAGGTGCTGCGCCTCTTTCTAGGTGCAAGGGGTGTAATTGCTCGTTTTTCACATATTTTTGTCTGTCATTGTTCTTTTACTTTAGGGCGACTATCTCAACCAGTTAAAAATGCGCTCCAGTTTTTCTGTGGTTCAATACATCTTCTTACGCTTTGAGGTCAGCTATATCCAAGTGATTTAATACTAAGGTATCCTGGGATCCAAATGACTGAAGGTTATCCCTGGGTAGTTGTTTATGGTATACCATATTTAACAGGCTATACTCCTTTTATCTAGGTTACATTCTATCACATTCTAAGAATGCAATTATTTTTTGCGTCTGTAAAAATAACTTCTTTGAGATCACGAATTTTGCTATGTTTAAGGGCTACTAGTATTGCATATAGTTCTGCTTCTGGGATAGTTACGCTTTTTCTTATATTATGTGATAATACTATTGAGGCTAATGAACCAGATGCCAATGATTCAAATTGTGATTGGATATGTGATTTACTACTTTTTTGGGGCTGTCAGCAGTTCCGCTCTCTCTTCTTGGTTGCGAGTTCAGCTGTAATATTGAACGCGCAAAGGTTTGGTTGGCTGGGAGGTAGGCCTATGGACTGAATAAGGATTTTGTCTTTAAGTCTGTGCATGCATCAGTGTGTGAAAATATTCTTGATTCTTGTTCTGAAAGTTATGTTTTTAGTTACCATTATTCCTTCACATTTTATTTTATTACTCCAATTGATATTGCTGTGATTTTTTGTATTTTGGTATTTGGATTTCAGTTACAGCAAAATTAATGGCCAGAATTTAGTCTGGGTTTAATGGTTACTTAAGGTTTCCGAAAATAATGGAGAAGATATTGATTTTATGTTGTAATTTGTTTATGGACTAGTTTTGGTTTATTCTCTCGGCCAGAATTTCAGAGGCATCCACATATTGCAAAACAGTTATGTTCTGAAATTGCATGGAGTTTAGTGGTGTATCTTTGTGGTATTGAAGAGTAGTGGACTTAGGACAGCTCCTTCCGATATTCTGTTGGCAATCATCATAATTGTTTGGTAAAGATCGAATATTCTTTGCCAGTAAAGGTTTATGATCCATTGAATTTATATTTTTGGAATGTTGAGATAAGATAAGAGATTGCTGAGAATTTGGTGGTCCACTTTTCAGAGCCGTTGCAGATGTGTACGACGCAGGCTGTTTGAAGAGGAGTGTTACTCCGTTTTTGTCTGTAATTTATGAAAAATTGTGCTGGAACATGTTTTGTTTTTGGCGTAGGTGAAACTATGCGTTGGTGAAGAAATTGTCTCCCGTAACTTTAATTCTATTCTGTTTCTGATTATCATGAATTTTATGCCGAAATTATTCCGGTAACCAAGGTAACGGTAATTATAACACAATATTTCGTGTGCCCAGCACTTCCTGGTTGCAATTTGACCCACATGAGTCAGACGTAACTCCATGTATTGACAATATCCGAAATTTGATCAAGGCCTAAAGATAAGTTCAATATATTATTATTTTCCTAAGTCAGTCAGATTTTGTCAGATTTTGTTAGCGAAAACATATGGTGGACATGCTCCGTCAAGGACATGTAAGGCATGGTTTCGATGATTCAAAAGTGGCTGGAAAGTTGCAATCACTTGTGAAATCGAATTGAGATAGTTGTTGCAAAATGGATTTACTATGAAAATCCGAAGAGGAAATAATCTTGACTTTTATCTGGCAAAGCCAGACTTTGATGTTTTCAACATCAAAGCCAAATCGAGAAGATCATGCTCTGTGTCTAGTGAGACCAGAATGGTATAGTATATTATGACCTCTTGAAACCCGGCGAAATCGTTAATTCACAACGCGATCGCCAACAAATGATAAATGACAAACCACAAATTAAACGAAAAATTATCGGAATGGGCCAGAAGGCATGGCAAAGTGATTATGATACTCGACAACACACCGTCGCACACATCAAAACCAGTGAACGACACAATGAAATCGCATGGATGGGACATCGTTCTGCACCCGCCGTGCTCCCATGACTGAGCGCCATCTGAATATCACCTCTTCGCGTCAATGGGGCACGCGCTGGCAGAGCAGCACTTCAATGATTTGGAGGAAGTTGGAAAGTGGCTTGAAGAATTGTTTGCCGCAAAAGACGAGCAGTTTCTCAAGCATGGTATTCATAAATTACCTGAATGATGGGCGAAAAACCACTGGCCAATATTTTTTTCCCTTGAAGTAACGTAATTTTTTACCAAAAAAAACGGAAAAAACTTATGCATGCACCTGGTACGTCGCATACTCGTATTTTTTCACTTTCTCGAGAGTGCACTATGCTTAGTTTATAGATGTTTATGTGTATAGGTGTTTTTCCACCAAGTTCGAATTTTTTTTATACACGCACACAACACGAGCAGTGCTTGTTTCGGTTTTTGTTTTGTGGCATTTTATAAAAAAAAGTAAGTGGAAATATGCTGCACTCTTGTTAGTGCCGGTCAGTGAAAATTATCTTTCTAGGAAATTTTTGAAATGACTCGACGACGTAATCAGGCGAGAAATAAGAAAACAAGGAAAGCTGTCCCTTTAAAAATTGAACATGAGATAGTAAAAGATCTGGCATAGGGGCGTAAGACGATAGACATTACCTCAGGATTACAGTCTTCAACCGTGAAAAAGGACGTGCCAATGAATCGAAAATTCGAGAGTAGCGATTACCAACGGTCCATACCATCGAAAACATTTAAAAACGTGAATTGAAGACCCTCAAGGAGGACCGTTGCCATACGTATTCAGCAAAAAGCCAGGTTCTTTTTTGATGATCTTAAGCAACAAGGCTCAGCTTTTGTAACGAGCCGTGGTTGATTTGACCGTATCAAATAGCTGGTTAGACTACACATCCTTAAATCTAACGATGTAAGCGGAGACGCAAATCAAGAAGCTGTTTGGAAATTCATGGGAATATTTAAATTGATTGTTGCTACAGGATATTCGACACGGCAAATTTTCAACTTAGACGAAAGGACTCTTTTTATAAAACTAATGCCTGGGATGACCTACACTTTGTATGAAAACGCATCAACTCCTAGATTCAAAAAAGCAAAGCAAAGGTTTGCAAATGCTTCAGGATACTTCAAATTTATCCCACTTTTCATTTATTCTTCGGAAAATACAAGAGCCTTTAAAAACATTACAGGACCTACTGGCAGTTATTTGGGATTCCAATGAAAAGCTGGGATAACAGCCGTCTAATTTATGGATTGGTTGCATTCATACTTTCGACCCACGGTGAAAGAATGCATGACGAGAAATAACTTGTCTCACAAAGCTTTGCTTATTCTTTAGAATGCTCTTGTTCATCATACAACCAATCACAACCAGTCAATTGCAGCGAATGGACCAGGCTGTTATCTCTGCATTCAAGGCGCACTATTTCAGAAGGAGATACGTCCTAGCATTCATAGCGTTCAGACGTGTTTTTTTATTGTTCCTGCCAATAATTTCAAAAATTAAATAAAAATTTTTCAAACGTCAATTTTATAAAACAGTTTTTGAAAAAGATTTGATTCGTCGCTGAAATATTTTCTTTGTTGATTATATTAAGAAGGCGCCAACAAATAAAAGCGGAAATACCTATCGACCCCGCTACAAAAGCGGGATGGAGGAGCCCGACGACTTCCACCAACGGCGAGACGAACCCGGCCCATGTAATGTAATGATTGGAGACAAAATACTAAAACGAAAAATCGAAAGAGAAGCTTCATTAGACGTTCAAAGGAAATTGCACATCGTTTCGAACAATGAAGAGCTTGAAAAGCTTCACAAGGAAAACGAACAGCTGAAGCAGAGAATTATTAGCTTGGAAGAAATGGTAAGCAAATTATTACAACGCCCATAAATGTTTTTGGGCAGCGCGGTGCTGAAATGGTCCGGCTGTTGTCAGCTGAATACAAAGTAAAAGACTTTGAACTGAAAAGAATCAACTCCGAAAAAATTTCAATTAAAACAAAGTCGCTGGTTGATTTTAAGTCCGCAAAAGACGCTCTGGAGGCCGGTAAAGTCCCGCATTATACGTATACGCCGAAGACAGAAAAAAATCAGACCATTTTGTTGAAGGGCCTGGACTGTGGAGAAAATATTGTTGATCTCCTTGAAATGCTAAAAGAAACAGCACCAGCTGTGAACTTCGTTACGGTGAAGAACTTTGCAACAAGGAGATCAACAGTTGATAAAAAAAATATTACCGTTCTACCTGGTACAAATCTCCCACGATAGCAGTCAAAGTGCTCTTCAACAGATAAGGTACTTGAATTTCAGAGTCGTGAGGTGGGAACGGCTCCAGAAAAATTATATTAACCAGTGCTACCGTTGCCAACGATTCGGACATTCGGCTGCCAACTGCTCCATCGAGTATCGCTGCGTTAAATGCAGAGAACTTCACCCGCGTGGCGAGTGCAAATTGGCTAAGACGGAGCCAAAAGAAAAATTGTTCTGTGTGAACTGCGGTGTATTTGGTCATCCAGCATCATATCGAGGATGCCCACGATATCAAGATGCAAAAATTAAAATGCTATCTAAACCAATACAACAACACCGCGGTAATATACCAGCAAACTCCGTCAAGCCAGGGGTATCATTTGCATCCGCCATAAGAGGACCGGCGGAAAGTATAAAAAATAATGTAAGTGGCAATAATAAGCTTGTTCTTACCATAATTCAAAGGCTTGATTCGTTAACTGAAAGGTTAGAGAAATAAGATACCAAAATTAATTTTATATATCAACGTTCAGATTTACCACATGTCCCGAAATAATTTGCCATCCAGCCACATTCCCATGGATGGACTTCGTCTCATCTCGATCAACGTCAACTCGATTGTAGCACTCGATCGACGTGTGAATCTCCTCGAATTTCTTGTCAAGCAATAGCCTGATATCGTACTTCTCACCGAAACCCGCCTTAATCCATGGCATTCAATGACGTTTAAAGATTTTGAATTCGTTCGAAACGATAGGGTAAACTGCGATGGGGGAGGGGGCATCGCGATACTGGTTAAGAGACCCTATCGTTTCCAAAATATTAATAAAGTCGAGTTTAAAAAATTTGAATTTCTTGAAGTGTCGGTTATTAAAATTTTCCTGCAAGGTGGAAATAACCTATTTGTTATCTCGGCCTATGCAACTGGAAAAAATGTTCTCAAATTCAAAAAGGAGCTCGATTCCTTGTTTGAAATACTCGAATTAAATAGGCTGCATAATTATTATATTCTTGCCGGTGATCTGAATGCTCTGCATACATCATGGCTAAACGCCACCAATAATCCAAGAGGTGTATCCCTGAAATCGTGGATAACAGAGAACCAAGATGAATTCAAATGTATACTATATGGATCGAAGTTCCCAACTTTACCAAGGACAAATTCATACTTGGATATCTGCATTGCTGACGCAAGACTAGAATTTAAATCATAGTCCTCAACGGAAAATAGAAGTACTACATTATGACCTCAGTGATCATGAGGCGATAGTCATGGAAATAAATCATCCAAGGGATGATATTTTCCTTATTCCGGTTGGAACTGAAAATCATGGTTTGAATTTCAAAAAAACGGATTGGGTAAAGTTCGAAAGAAAGTTTAATCGAGGCTACCAAAAGGAATGTCCTCCTGCCGATGGTGGTAACCCTCGCTCAATGGTTCCCAATGAGGTATGATTGAGGTAGTGGTTCCCAAGATTAAGCACCGAAACAATATGGAAGGATATGAAACACCAACCATCAAAAGGTTGAAAAGATTGAAAAGCCTTCTTTCACGCGTCAACAATATTTATCGGCGATTTCAGGACTACAACAATCTCACATTGGCTTTGTTGAAATTACACCTTAAGAATGTCCGAAATTTAATCCGTTCATACTACAGGAGTGAAGTCAGCAACCAATGGGCGGAGAAACTGAGGGGTATTAGCCCACAGGACCCAGATGGCGTTTTCACGAAAGTGAACAACATATTTCGTAAAAAGTCACGAGTGAATGTATCGAATCTCAAAGTCACTAGCAATGAGATAAATATTCTAGATAAAGCAGGTATTGATATTAACACTACGACTCCGGATACAGATGGAACTAGGATTATAAGCGATGATTTGCAAAAAATTGCTCTAATTGGGACTCATTTCGAATTGGTCCATCTACCAAACGCTGAGAGAGGGAGTCAGATACTTTCGGAAATCGTTGGAACAGCAGTTTCCGATTTCAAATCAAGTCTGAATGACGAGTCCATTCTTCAATTCGATGAAACATTGACTTCCGACCTTATGCCGAGCGGTAATCTTCTTGATTATTTTGTTACATATGAGGACTTGTATCTCATATTTGGCAGGGTAAACAATAAGAAATCAAGCGGTATTGACGGTATTCCCAATATAGTACTTCGACATTTGCCTGAGGTGGCTATTAGAAATTATTGCATATTGTTCAACAACATGTTAAACAATTCATACTTTCCAAACGAATGGAAAAAAAGCTAGAGTGTTCCCAATCTTAAAGAAAGGAAAGGACGCCTCATGTCCGAAAAGCTATCGCCCCATTAGTTTGCTGCCTAACATCAGCAAGGTGTTCGAGGTGGTACTTGATCGGGCATTAAACGCCCATGTCGAGACATATGAGTTGATGCCGAACTGCCAGTTTGGGTTAAGATCCAGGCATTCGACTGTACATGCAATAGCGAAAGTAACCTCAGACATCTGTTGGAAACTAAATAATAAAGAATGTATTGGAGCGTGCCTCGTCGACATGGAGAAAGCTTTCGATACGGTATGGTTAGATGGACTAATTTTTAAGCTCCTTCAGGACAAATTCCCCAGTCATCTCGTCGCCATGATGTGCAATATGTTGTATGGAAAATCTTTTCTTGTGAGTGATGGAAATCTGATAACGATGCGCGATTTTAAGGTCTTGAATGGTCTGCAGCAAGGAACAGTAACTGCACCAAAACTCTTCCCCATATTCATTTGCAACCTTTTGAACGGCTTTGATCTCAACGTATCACCAACACGATCATTAGTAGCGTTTGCTGATGATCTGATTATTTATAGGCAGACAGAAAAGCTTCAGTTGTTCAAAAAAATCTTCAAGAAATGTTTAATGACGTACTGTTCTACACGAACAATTGGCGAATGAAAGTGAATGCGGAAAAATGCGAAACTATTTTGTTTCACACAAAGCTGAGTGTGGCCAGTCAAGATCTAAAAAAGAATTAGAAAGATTTCCACATTATGGCTGGTGAGGGAAGTTCAGAACGGGTTTCGCATAAATCCTGTGTAAGATACCTCGGTGTTCATCTGGATCCGTATTTGTACTATAATGAACATGTAAAAATCGCGCTAACTAAAGCGCGAAAAGTATTCATGTCCCTTCGGAGACTCTTTCATTCCAGATACATTGATCAAAAGGTCAAAATTATTTGCTACAAGGCTCTGGTTAGACCAGTCTTGACATATGGATGTCAGATCTGGTATAACCAGAGTGCTAGTATGATGGAAATGTTACGAGTTTTCGAAAGGAAATGCCTTCGCACATGTACTTGTCTGTACAGAAAACCTGAAACGGATTGGAAGCACTACATATCTAATCGGAGACTTTATCGAACTGCCAAAGTGACGAGGGTTGATATTTTCATATTGAAACTAGTTCGAAATCACATCGCGAATTCTGTGACTGTGTGCGAGAATCCCTGGATTTCGCAGCCGTTCCACCCTACTGATGGATATATTGAGACTTGTCTCAATACTGGCTTCATACCTCCCGAAGCATTCGTATATTTAGACATGAATCGATATATTTTTGATTCCGACGGTGTCCCGATTATATACCATGTATACAGACGGGCCACCGATAAGAAGATAAAATATCCTCCGAATTTGAGTTCGAGGGTTCAACATTTGCGATGGAGGTACTCTGTTGCAAGGTTTGTCGAAATTGATCGAGCTAGGACGCAGCAGTCTAGCTATTGGTAGCTGAATGGCAATTAACAAAATTCCCAGTATTATGTATGTTAATAACTAGCGATAAGTATAGCATTTAGATAAGGGATATTATTGTAGTTATATATATTATTAAGATAATAGTTTGAGAAGATTTATTAGAGTTAAGTAATACAAGTTAAGTTAAATTTAAGCGAAAAGTTCATTTTTTGGGTTTTTTAATTTTTTAATAGCGTTGGTTGGTTTTTCCCCCTTTTTCCAATTAATGTACCATAAATGATCTTTATATTTGTCTTATGTTAGAGATTGTTCTTGAATTATTAATATGTTTAAATTTAGAGTGCCATTTGTGCCATTAAGTTTTTAAATATTGTTATAGTTTAAAATTTGCTTTATGTTTTATATATAATATGTTAAAATTTTTAATAAAGCGCTTTTTGACTTGACTTGACTATTTCAGAAGGACATTGAAACATTCAAAAGCTTAAGAATAAGAAAATCTTATTGTATCCGGAACTCAGAAAATCTATGGATAATATTCGCGCTTCATGAAATGAAGCTCCTCTATGAAAAATTCTCCGCGCTCCTGTATGAATGTTATGGCCAGGTATTATTCAAATGTATCGGAAGATCTAGTAGGATGAAATGTAAAGCGAAATCACAACATTTGTTGAACGTAAATACTTAACTGATGTGAACATATGTGATTACGAAGCATTTCTAGTCTATAGTCAAATAATGAATCACTCACAAACGAAGAGCTCTTGAATATTCTGCAAGTGGAATAGGGAAACTTGGAAAGCAAAGAATCACGTCAAATTGCACGTGATGTTTAGATGAGACAATTCATTCTAGACACTCACGAGCATCATAAAACGCCCTTATAAAAGGGATGATTACGGATATGTGTTGCACATGAGACACTTCCTTCTAGACGCTCATGCGCACCATAGAAACACCCTAATAATAAGAACTAAGCTAGACTAGTACTTAAGAATAGAAAAAGGTTTCATAAGCACTAGCATAAACAGATAGAAGTAAAAATGAGTTAGTTTCTGTTCACGAAGGCATCATTAAAAATCATTTGTAAATAACTTTTAAGCGTTTTCTCTCTCTCTCTCTCTCTTAAACCGCAAACGAGAAGCCGTTGTACGCAACTTAAAAACAAGAGGAACCTTCATTTAGCAGGAGCCTCCTGCCATCTAGAAAGCTTGTGCATATACTTAAAATAATGATCCAAATCGCAGATGAAGCGAAGGCGTAACTAACGCTCTCTCCAAAGAAGTGTCGTGTTATAAAGATTTACTTAATAAAAAAAAATCAATCGCATTATGGAACCCTAGAATTCAATCTTTTTTCGGAAAAATACAACCCCAACAGCATCTGAGCTTCTCTCGGTCATTTTTTCGTAAACTAGCGCCATTTGCCATGTACAATAACAAATAAGATATATTCGAGGTGTGAATTTTTAACAAAAAAAAATTATCTTGTTGCCTATTTTGGTCGATTTCGATTTAAATCGCAATCTCTTAGTACGAACTGACGTTGCAGTAGGGGATGTACTAATATAAAAAATAATGATTAATGCGGGAAATAAACCATGCGCAGGCGTAAATCGTTTAGAAATTATGTCGCTGGCCGATGTTGGGTCGTCGTAATTGTTGTCCTTTTTATTTTGCTCGATTTTTTAAAGGGGAATAGTCACGACTAAGCCCCGGAATGGTACTTGACTCAAGGTGAAACATCCTTTTTTTTTACTCCCTTAAAATCCGCACAACAAAACTACGCATCACGTTTTGCTAGTAAATTGACCTACTTTTTGATGCAAACCCACGGGACAAAAAACATAAACAAGCGTTTGAGATTCACTTTCGTTTTCTTGGGCGCCAGGTGATTGAACTCATACTCTATTCCCTTATCTAATTTACCTGTCATATCCAATTCGACATCAGATTCGGGCTCTGATTCAGATTCCGCCTCGGGCTCGGGTGCAGTAGCTTTAGGTTCCGGCGTTGCACTGTGGATCAAGAATAAAGAAAAGGATACAAATTAAAAAAAATCCAATATCTCTCGATTCAGGCGAGCCGTGTAAAATCACGACCTCACCCATTGTCGCGCCATCGCAAATCACCTTTCAAACGTCGGAATTTTAAATTCGCCTGCTGGTACTTTGCCGCCCATTTTCTCAATGAATTCTTTGAAGAAATCAAGCTGTGGAATATTTAGAACTTCTGGTTTTGATGAACAAAATGTGATGAAGGACCGCAATTTGGTTAACTCTTCGGTACCGAATGGGCACGTCATTTTGTACAAATTTTATATTTTCCGATAGTTAAATTCAATATTTAAAACGGGATGATTGCTTTCGGCCAAACGTGGAAATGTTAAATTTTACAAACTTTTATTGGCAAGTAAATTGCTAATTACTAAGCGTTACGATCTAACTTCGATTCACTGCAAATTAAATTATGCCGGCTGACGTCGCGAACGTTCTTCTAGTGAGAGTGCAAAAACAATATTCACTCCGAATCTTCCGAAGAACAAAACTACATCCAGCAAAGTGTGGTTGGCTACGTATGAAGGCGCTTTGGTTTGAGACTGCGATTATGCTTTCCGAAACCGTAGCGTCCAAAGATCAAAATTTGAATGTGGCATTGGAGAACCAAAAAGCGATGCATAATTTTTTTTAACAACAATCAAAATATTCTTTCAAATGATCTTTGTTCAAATTTTTTTACGTTAACTTGGTAGTTTTCAGCAGCCAAAAATTATTTAAAATAAAAATGCTTTTCCGAAAACAGAAATTTGTAGAAAAATGTGGAAATTTGAGTAATAAATTTATCACATATACTGTTCTGAAACAAATTGAGTTGTTCTAATTTCTGAGCAAAGAAATCACTTTCTATTTTCAAAGTATTTCTTCCATTTCACCAAATTTGAACATAATTCTGTGAAAATTTAAGGTGACTTAACATTGGATGGTTACAATCACAACGGTCTCCACCATTTCACCTATTGACTTTTCTTGAAGATTGGATTGCAATTAAAAAAACATACAGAAAGCAAATATTGCCAAATGGAATAAATGATTTATAAAAATGTCAGTCCAGTAATACACAATTTATCCAAAATGTTGTGAAATACATATTCGTAAAATATCCACTGCGTTTGAAACGATGCAAAGTTCAGCCACCGAAAAATTTAAACGTATCTGCAAACATTTAAGAAAATTTATACAACAATAACTTTATAAATATATATGGCTTACGAGGAAAACACTGTAAAATTCTGAATCGCTGAAAGATTGACGTGAAACTATTTAAATGTCTTCTCAAAGCCTAAGAAATTGTACAATGCATTGGAATTTACTTAAACGAAAGGCAATATCAACTTCGCATGTAAGATCGCATCATGTGGGCTCATGAAATTTTCTAGTACCAATAATTAATTAGTCCCATCG
The DNA here is from genome assembly GCA_954870665.1 of Stratiomys singularior. Lineage (NCBI taxonomy): Eukaryota > Metazoa > Arthropoda > Insecta > Diptera > Stratiomyidae > Stratiomys > Stratiomys singularior. The sequence goes on along the minus strand of OX940877.1, from coordinate 107,109,898 downwards.
AGCCATAATTGTTATAACTGGACCGGGACTAACTGCTCACTGGTGGCAGGTCTTGCATCCTCGGATTAGATTCGAATGCTGACTTATTGGTTTGGCAGAACAAGTCATCCTCACAGAAGACTCGTTCTTTTGCTATACGCTGTAAGGAAACGCTGGAAGGCCTTGTTAATTGTCAATGTTCGATGGGCCGATGGGTTGTAGCAATATTGAGTTTACCTATGTTCATTTGGCTGCAGGAACAAGGTCCTTTGAGTGACGCAATTTCCCGTGGTGCGGGCCGAGTGACCACAATCTCATTGGGATCATTTTTGTCTGCCCGGGTTGAGGTGCTGCTCAATGACTAAAGAGTCAGAGAGGGTGAGTAACGAAGTCATAATGCAGGAACAGGTTGAAAATCTGTCCCTTGGTGAGTTTAGTGACCTTATCACTGAATGCATGGTGACATATCTATAATTGTTTTGCCCGTGTCAACAACAACATACGCATGAGAGGCTCGATGGCCGCTCCTGTGCATGTTGCATACACTAGCTGCCAAAAGTCGGGAAGTACAACGTGCAAGAACAAAGTTCCAATCAGCGCGTTAGTGACAATGCTTTATATCCTTAGGGACGAGTCTCCTGCCCGGATGGTCTGACTCTGTCGGTCACTTGTTGAAGGAAATGCTTCCGAGAGCGGAGTTTACAACTCTTTACATCGACCGTGCAGAATAGGAACATGCCCCAGCGTTGCAAAACTGGGAGATAAATGCGAGTGCTGCAAGGTTCCATTAGAGGAGACGATGAGTAGCGAGATGTGTGAATGAATCTGGTGGGCTTTGCTGGATTACATCAGTTCTCTCTTCAGTAAGTGCATTCGGCAACGTTTCCTTCCCGTCGCATTAAAGCATGCAAGAGTGATGATACTTTTTGAGTCACCAGACAATGATCCAAGCTTCCCGAGCTCGACCGGGACTGACATATCCTTTTTCAACTCTTGATAAAATACTGGAAACGATGGTGGTTGGCGAGGAGCGGGTCGTCTGTCGGTTAGTATGCTTTCGGAGTAGGACGATGTATTGACGATATGTGGCTGTATTTAACGCCTGTGGTGCATTACAGAACTTGGAAGTATTGGCTTCAAGGGAACTTTTGGCAATCTTTTATGGCAAGCAATTCTTGGGAATTTGGCTGCAGTAGAATGTCAAGAGCATTGGCTTTGGAGAAGTTACTTCTCTGGTAGTGTTTATGTTCATGGTATTTCTGATCTCGTAGGGTTAATGATGAAAATAGGATGTCCACCAGGCTCTGTTGCGAGTCCAGTCATATAGAACTTGGTGATGAACGATTTTCTGGTATAATTTGCATGTGTTTGTAATATATGTGCATATGCTGATCACGTGTTCCGCTTCGTTGTGGTTGATAGTTGGTCAACACCATATATGTCTCAACAAGAACATGTCGGTTTAACTATCTCCCTAGACAGGACTGGGATGATACTCTTGAAGGGTGCACTTAGTCGAATGCGTCCTCTTTGGGTGCGGTAAAGGGGATGTGCCCTCAAATACGACTACGATCAGATACTTGGGAATAGGCATGTCTCTCCCAACTCACATCGATACAGCGACGCGTATGTCTAAAGGATCGGATTCTAAAGCGAGAATTCGAAGAATAAATAAGGGCCTTTTTGTTGTCTGTGCGGGATATGGGCCATCGATGTTCTTCCAGTCTGCCGTGGGTGCAACTGGCAGGAGACTTATCGGCCCTTGTCAGCGTGTTATGTTTTGTTTTACCGGACAATTTCTACTGATGCCATGCAGGTTTTGGGGGAGACCATGGCAGGTTATTGTATCGCATTACAAAGTAAGGGGTCTTTCCTGACTGAAACGTGTTGGTTTGTGGTAAATTGTGCATAGAGAAGAGTTTTTAGTACTCAAAATACAACTGTTTTGAGTAGCCAATACTGGAATAGGAACTGGTATCCCACCTTGATGTGTTCGATAGTAAGCTCAAATTACCGAGATACAGGTTTTTAGTAGTGAAATTGGTGAATATTTTTTGTTCTTACAGATCATTCGACACAATATTTGGACTTTTGTTTATGAGAGTCCTGATCTTCCCGAAATGAGAGAGAGAGAGACAAAGTGATGACCGAGAGAGTCATTATCTCCCTCTCATGAGATCCTTTTAATTTTGTGATTCTTTTATGTTCGAAATCGATTTCTGACCGTTATCGGTAGATCTTCTTCAGCGACAACTAATTTTCATTACAATTACTGCTTAAATAATAACGGATCTAAAGATACTTAATCTATAACATGCAATGAAACGTAATATTTTTTCAAAATAAGTTTCGACCCACTAGAATTTGGAAAGTGTTGTCTTTATATGCTTCTTATTATCATATTAAAGGCTGGCACATTAAGCCTGTCTTTTTAACATTTCCTCCAAAGCCATCGCACGCTCAACTACAAAATAATTGTTGTAATTTTCCCGAGCGAAGGCGAGTCTAGTAAGGTAAGTAGATGTTGAGGAGAGAAGTTGTAAGTCGAGAGGAAAGATGAAGGACTCTAGCTTTTTGGCAAGAAAGTGGGTACACAAAGTACTAGGCGTCATCAGTGACCTAGGACCTTTTGCAATTGCACAGTGAGTACAGGTATTTTCAGTCTTACCTGCATAAGAAATGGAAGTCCTATATTTGCTTGTTACGCTCAGGGATGATAGATGATGACGCCTGCCACATTTTCTTCACATACCGAAGATGAACCATACTTCCTTTGCACCTCTCCGATTATTAAGTCCCTACAGCAAATATAACGAAGAAGAAGTTGACATCTAAAGACAAACGGACCTGCGTGTCACATTACGTGCGGTCGGTTGTTCTTGCTCAGAAGGGCATTAGTCCACTGGTATGCCAAAGATTTTTCGCATATGCAGTTAACACGTCACGAAGTTCTTAGACTTTCTACCTCGTTTGCCGAGTCCAAATCCCTGTTCGCTATTGCCAGCACCATTTTTTACTGTAGTGATCAGGCTATTTTGAAAATTGAGAAAAATACCACCTTACTATGTCCTTTTATTTGTGTTTCCAAAATTGATTTATCTTCTCATTGTATTTTAAGCACAATAAACACAATATAGGTTTATAGCAGACCCATGTTCCTTATTGCGCTCCATGAACTTTTAGGTTGCAATGGATCTGCATTAAAACCACACTCATCGCCTTGGCTTCTACACTCCCTATTACCACTCTCCTTCAAGTCTGCGCAGCATCGAGCCTGTGTTAAGGGTTGAAAATTAAACATCACGATTTCACGGAACGTGCAGGTCCGGGCATGGCATTCTAATCTTTAAAAATTCTGACATTAATGTGGGTAACGATTATAATGATAATTCATTGTGGTTCGAAGATGAAAGCTATTTACGACCAGAGCTTTTAACTCCCAGTGCCAACCGAACTACCGACTAAAATCCTCCCCTGTCACACGGGGTATCTAGCCTGGAATTGTTTGTCACATTACTTTGGACTAGGCCTCGTTAATCATTGCCTGGTGGCTCCTTCAGGTTAAGGGAAATCCTTCTTTCAGCACGGATGGAGGGGAAGGAAGAGAATTGCCGTCAGAGAGATCCCCTGCCCTGTGTGCCGCCAAGAGAGAGAGCACTCGTATTTTCTCTGAGAAATGCGAACCGAGTCTTGTCGATCTTCCAAATGGTAAAAACGTGTGGCAGGCGTCATCAGTCATCTCCGGGCAGAACAAGCAAGCAGGGGACGGTGACATTCCGATCTTATACAGGTAAGACTGAAAATACCCGTGCCCACTGAGTAATTGCGCAAGACAATAATCAGTCTCACCATGCGTTCTGCAGAACCACAGCCCCAAACACTCATGAGCAATGCGACCCACCTGCTTTGTGTTTCGTTTACACATGATTGCTGCCTCAAAGTAAGGGTCCTTCCCCTTTCCTTCTCTTTCCTTTGACAACTTCTCCTGCCGACTTCCCCCTAGGTTGGTACACTCAATTACGTACTGCTGCAAGAGGCCTAAGAGCGACCAACCTTGAGATAAACAGCCGTGCCGGTTCAGAGACAGTACGGTATGAAGCTGCGACCCGTAGTGCTCTTCGCCTCTGTATAAAGAGGCGAAGACCACTCATTATAAGGAGTCGTACGAGACATCCTCGGTACGACTCCTTATAATGAGAATCAGCCCGGACTTCCAAGAACGTGACGCTAAAATAATAATAATAATAATAATAATACTGGTAGTAGTTGTTGTTGTAGTAGTAATGGAAGCAGTAGTAGAAGTGGTAGTAGTAGGTAAATTAGTAACCGTAGTCGTCATTAGAGTAATAAATAGCAATGAAATTAACATTAAACAAAATAGAGCAAGTTGTTTTGTCTGTGGAGTGCGTCGTGAATCGACGTAACTATCTTGACCCCGGTGAGATAATTGTATCTAGTGCAATTTTGCCTTAGAGAAGGGATAATAGTGCCGCTAATAGAACATGTACAACATTTTTCGGGATCATCGAGTTGCATGAAAATCACAAGTAAAAGACAAACAAAAAATTTGTCAAAGGCCAGCATGAGTTTGATTAAGTGTGTTAAATAGGATAATCAAATTTAAACAGGACAAGTGATATGAGTGCGAGGGCCAGCAAGTACGGAATAAGCTTTAAAAAAATTTCAAAATAACTTGTATAAGAGTTTTGTCACCACAACAGATGTAACCTCACAACGCATTTTTCGGTCTAAAAGCTGACATAAATGTAAAAAGTAAATACACACATAATTTATACTAATTTAAATTAATTTATTTAAAATATATAATTTTATGTAAATCTATGTTTTATATTATAAATACAGAAGAAAACAATGATGTATTACAAATAATTTGAGTTCACTTTAACCTCTGCAAAATTAACCATTAGAATAAATACATAAAATTTTTAGAAGGGAATCATAATGTTAAAAACGAAAGGTGTCACTATACATCCAATGAAGTCAGATATGATTTGAATACCATAGTCAACACTACTTGGTTTGCGTTTAAAAAGATTCCTTAAAATTCCTGGAAAGCTATCGATTTAATATGAACACAACGAGACAGGCACGAAATAGAAGTTAAGTGAAATGTTATTTGAATCCAAGATTTAAGAAAATTCATTTGTTCTGAGGATCGAATTACGATTAATCAGCCTTTTTTTTTCTAAGTTGTCGTACTACTTCGATTTTCCACAAATAGCAAATATGTTCCAAATCCGTATGCGATCGTGTTAAAAATGCCAAACACCCCAGCTGCAATGTTTGCTCCTTTGCCGTAATTCGTAATAATCTTCGACCAGTCCGCAAGTTGTACAATGAACGCGATAAGATAAAGGATTGTGATGATCCCTGTGTTAATCAATTCCTGAAAAATCAAATAAAATTGGTTAAACCTACTTTCCAAAGTTTGATTTCTGATTCTTGAAAAAATAAATATTTAAAAAATACAATATTTAGAAAATCTTTTTTGTATAGTTTTAGGACCTGTCATACTTTTAGAGTCGTTGTATCCTACATGAGGAATTTTCAAAATGATGTCAGAATACTGAATGCAATGTTTTGCACTTTTAATGACCTTTTGAATATGATGGGTATATGGTCAACATAATGTCAAACTTAATGTCTGCTCAACATAATGTCATTATAAACAATTATTTAATTCAATCTATTAGACATTATTTACTTCTTCAACTATTTGTAAAAGTTTTTAATTCACACTGGTCAAGAGATCATTTAATTTTGTGATTCTTTTATGTTCGATTATCGATTTTCGGCAGTAATCGGTAGGTTTTCTTCGGTGACAACTAATTTTCATTATACGTGTAATTTCTGCTGAAATAATAACGGATCTAAAGATACTTAATCTGTATTTATAATTATCAAATGTAACATGCAATAAAACGTCATTTTCAAAGGTAATTACTGAAGCTATAAAATTTGATTACGAAAAATTGTAATCAATTTTACAAGACCAAAGGAAGAGTAGCGATGGGAAATCCGCCACCATTCTTCGGCGAAATATTCAGGACACGATTATTATCGGCCTTTCTTCGTCGAAATTTTCTGGACACAATTTTTATTTTACTATTACCGAGATGCTGGATTTGATATGTAGACGAATTAGTCGCAGAAAGTGGTTGCCGACCTGAAGCAAGCCCATCACAGCATAATGTTGGCAATGCCGAAAGAGAAAGACAGAAAACTATCTTTCGTAAACATGGTCGTAAAGACAAAAGCAAACCTTACATTCGATGTCTACCGAAGTCAACTCAAACGCAGAGGACGATTCGAACACATCAAACCATCCACAAGCCGGTTAGCAAATAACGCAAAAAAATATAGCAGTACATCATCGAAACAGCCAGATTAAACGGATTCAAACAATCGACGATTCAAGGCCGAAATACAATACTGCGTGACGGCGATATGTGAAAGCGTTGCGATTCTCCCTCGTCGGCACGAAACGCATTCAATTTACAATGCACGCGATGCGGGGAACATTATTGTTCATATGACAAATGTCAAATTGGTGACGTTTCAAATGAAATGTGATTAAAATTGTTTTTGATTTTTTTAAAGTTTTGAATTTCCTTCGTTTAGCAAATAAAAGCCTTAACTAGGATGCACGAAATTTTCATTTAAAATTCATTTTAAATAACCAAAGTACTTAAAAAGTAATTAAGGCGTTTGAATTTCAAATTTCATTTAAGCGCCATATTGCATTTGACAAACGTCACGCACCTGGTTGCGAGGAATTTTGGTTTTTCCGAATATTTCCCGTCTCGCATCGACACATCGCAATCATTGTACGATGTCGCATACAACTGCATGTTACGAAAACTGCTCGAAATTTGCAGCGAGACTCTCGTCGCGCTCTCGCATCGCACTATTGTATTTTGACCTGAAGACAATGACACTGAAGATCCAAAATAAAAGGCCAGACAGCGACAGGAGCGATCAACGTTAGCAAATGCCGTTCCCGAATGGATATACTGTAAGGCTATGGCCCACCATGAAAGTATCAGCAAAAAGGTGAAAAAGAAAATCGATTGGTATAATTCTGTGCAATTGACCGAATGTAGTAGCAAGAACCAAATCAAAAACATTCTCGGATCAACGGAGGACAAACGTGAAACACAAGATCAATCTTGCATTTATCGTATCGAATGTTCTACTTGCGAAGAAGAGTACATAATGACAAACGAGAAGACTGATTGGCACGATAATTTAGGCGAAGCAGCAACGATAAAAAAAGGGAAGAAACTTCAAGTCGGACGTAGCACAACATATCATCACGAAAAGACACGAGATAGCAATGGGGTATTCGACGATCATATGGGAAACTAGAGATGCTCGTGAATCAGATGTGATTGAAAGCCACGCAATAAGCCGGGAAAAGAAAAGATAATGAACCAGAATGAAGGATAGCGATATCCTTTTAAAATGTTTTTAAAAATCTAATACCTTTTGTAATTAACATTTATAGCTTTTCAGTAATTACCTTCGAAAATGACGTTTTATTGCGTGTTATAGATTGAAAATCTTTAGACCCGTTAGTACTTAAACAGAAATTGTAAGGAAAATCAGTTGTCACCGAAGAAGACCAACCGATTACGGTCGATTTCGAAAATAAAAAGAACGTATGTTATCTCCTTTAACTAATTTTGTAATAGTGTCGTATATTTAAGCATTCATAAAAAACTAGTCCAAAGCACAGCATGTAAACATTTTAATTGATCGGAGGCAACATTACGTTGGGTACGCATCCATTGGTAACGGATTTGAAAGCGATAAGATTTAAATCTCTGAATCAAGTTATGTGTCATTTCGACGTTCAGTGTATAATGGCTACACTTTTTCAATATGACAGATGAAAGTTTGTTGTTCGGTCTGCTTGGCAACTTTATAATTAACCTAACACACACACTTAATAGCGCTCCAGATGTGCCATCTTAACGAAAAAGGTAGGAAAACTCAATATAGTAAATAAAGCGAGCTTATAAAGATAGAGAGCTTCGAAATTAATCAAGGTTTCTTTTCAGACGATCTGGGGCATCCTTCATTATTATTTGATTCCGGAAAATGACAATGACTAGAGCCAATACTATGCAAGTGATATCTTGTAGGCTTTCCTAATAAATTTACACTAGGTTTCAAATTCAACTTAATTCTATTTTTGGTGATTTGAATCGTACGAATAGTTTTCATTTGCCTTACAAGAATTATTATCGAATACATAACAAAGTATTTATCTAATCGTTTCAAAATTTATCATTTTAACTATCTTTGTAACCCCTCCTCCTAAATTTGTTCCTCATATTTTGTTGAAATACAATTTCCGTGAATGAGTTGATTTAAATGTTTTCTTCCACTTTCTATGAGTTTGCAGTTGTGTTAACAAACCCCAACCGCAAAAACCCATCAATTGAACGTTTTTGTCTGAAAGTTATTACATAACTTTGCCTCACTTAAGTTTGCTTAACTTAACAGAAACTTTGCAACATAAGCAAAGACCTCCGGCTCGTCAAAAATTTCAAAGGTCCTCGCCTAGCTTCGCTCCAATTATCCGCCTCTAGCCCCGTCGCTCAAAGGCGTTCAATATATTTTGGGATGCTTGTGTTAAGGTCCATGATCATGAAAAACCAATATTAAGGACATGAAGAAGCATTCGAGGTTGGACCCGAAAGTTTAACATTGCGTTGATAATGTTTCATTATTTTTCTATTAACATTTTAAGCATAGTTTTCAATTGAATCTTTATACGGTAAACATGACGAACGTCATTCTTTTCAATCAAATATATGCACTAAAGTTTTTCCTGTATAATTAAAACATCACGTTCTAATTCTCCGTATTAAATGATTCTTTAAATTCTCCGTATTAAATACATAAAACTACTTTTATTGCTGTTGTTTTTTGCTTTTGAATTCTCTTACCGTCAAAATCCAATTAATTGTTAGGTTCAGTACTTCACGAATGCTCAGTAAATAAACGGCTGCCCAGAGTAACGTTGCAATGAATGACATGACTGCCACGAAAAGGAAGTAGTGTGTTGCCGAAATCAAGGCTGGTGAGGCACATGACATACAAATTATGCCTAAAACCTGAAAGAAAAAAATGTTTGAAATTTAGTGTTCGACTTAAACCTAAATTCAAATATCAAAACAAATTCTATGTTTTAAGAAATCGAAAAAAAAACATAAATAAGGCTGTTTAATAGTAAGGATTAAAGTTCTTGTAACAACTAGATGATATTTTCTGGAGAACACTGGAATTTGGGGACATTTTCTGTGAGGATTATCTCACAGAAAATGAATTATTTTCGAAAGATAGGACAAAAATAATGGGTTCATACATTGTACTATTCGCATGTTTGTTTTTTTCATTACGCGTTGCTTCCATGGTCAAGATTGAAGCAAGTAGTCATAGTTGATTACTGGACTACTGATTATCAGTCGAGCATTTATGTAACTTTCACAGGCACACTCACATTTTGGTCGGGAATTATCCATGTTTATCGAGAATGTCCAAAATAAACAAAGTTTAAATATTGCAATTGAGGAAGAAAACAATATCGAATTACCTTTCTTCAATTTAAAAATTATGGGAGCTAGTGGAAAATTAGAATGTACCGAAAAAATACAAGCACTCAAAGAACCATACCACGGATATCAAAACATGCATACTCACAAATAATGGCATCTTTCCGAGCATGGATGCATAGGAAGAAGTCAGTACTCTTAAACATGAAAACCCGAATTAGGAACAGCGAAGAAAAACGAATATGATACGCGAGGACGATGTCAATAATGATAAAGAAAATTGAAGCAAGAAGAGCACGAGATAGCTTTACTACACTCTACATTCAAAGTAGAAGCCAAAAACTAAGAAAACAACAAAGGGCAGTGGTCGTTAACTCAGATCTAACAGGAACCTTAAGCAGATTATTATAAGAAGTCAACACCTAGCTAGCTAATCTCAAGCAGTGTCCTGTTTCAGCTAAAGAGTAGGTTGAACACACAAAGGACATCAAGGAGAAAGATGCAAATGCAAACAATGTGTATAACATATATTGGACAAACAAGACGAAGGTTAAAGTAGAATTCGGGAAGCACACAAAGGAGGCACATGTAGCGATAAGACAACGAAACGTGAAGGACATCAAAAATAATGGAACGATATAACGGTAGTAACGCAAGTAAGAAAGATACGAAAACTGGACGTGTACGAATCATTGTGGATTATGAGACAGTCAATATAATATATAAGCAGTAATAAGTATAATTAAACTAAAACCTAGATATGTACACAGGTAATAAAACCACGTTGTAATTAGACCTTAGGCAAGAATAACCTTAGGTAATTAGGACTTTGTTATAGCTTAGTATAAATATCGCTAAACGGTCTTGTAACATAAGAAAATAATTGACACTGAAGAAGGGAGCCACTTACTCCCAAAAATTATATCTTTCAAAATTAAAACAAAAACGTACAAAAACAACATTTTGAAATGGAAAATCAAAAAACTAAGAAAAGTAAAAAGAAGCTTGAATATTGTTCTGAACAAAGTGGAAACGAGGACTCTTCTCAAGTGGGAGGCGAGACCTGGCTTAGAATACTTATGAGCAATAATTCAAGTTGTTCAACGAGTTGCAATGATTTTCTCATACTTGTAAAAAATAAAAATTCTCGAATTACCGGTCATCTGAGAGAGTTGTACAAATTCATTATTAATAGATATCTCATATATATATTTATAAATATCAACGAACTTCAAAATAAAGTCACGTCAACAAAATTAATTATACAATGCGACATTGAAAGAAGGAATCATTGTAGGTCCACAAATACGTACGCTCATGAGGGATGCAAATTTTAAAACGAAGCCGAATAAAGTTGAAGGAGGACATGGACCGCTTTTGTAGAAGTGTGTCATAATTTACTGGGAAAAAAATATTTTGCCCGCACTATACATGTTATCTATGAGGGTCAACCTTATTATTTGGAATTTTTCACAAGTCTCAAAATTGTTGAATCTGAGACATACTTCAGTGATCTCTACTTCTCCGTTGATTTGGATTTCTTACAGTTATTAGTCCAATAAATTCTTAGTGACGGAAGTTATTGGCTAAATCAAATATTACTATTGAGCCATTAAAAGATGACTGCAGAAAGCCGAAGCATATGTTCACCGAAAATTAAGTTTTATATCCTAACCATTGTGATCAGCCGCAACAACCAGAAGGACTTCACCCTTGATAATTTTACTTGCTCATTAAATGACAGGCTTGACAGGCTTCCTCATCAAGAACTGCCAATGGCTCAAGACACGTCAACCACAACACTGAAGGTTTTGTTTCAGCTGTTCGTATCCTTCATAAGTGTTTTTTCATTCAGTATTTTAATTATTTTGAAAAGAGGTAGACACCGACGTTTGGCGAAAAATTATATCCTCCCACAGTACATCAGTCTAATATTTTTTTTATATTTTATACCTATTATTTATATTTTTTTAATATTTTTATTATTTTAATTACTTTAAAAAAAAAAACAAAAGATGTAAACCACTTTTTTGTCTTACATAGTACAATTATATATACAAAATTATTTCCTTTATTTTTAATTCGTTTTTTTTAAAACGTTTTACCGAAACTGTTTTCCTGTAAAAAATAGAACGATTGATGAGAAGTTATTAGCATTCCATGGAACGCTTAAGTTGAGAATGTATTTCCCAAATAAAGAGTTACGTCAGCATCCGTTCCAACTGACCTTGTTAGGAACACAAGAGGGAAATCCCAGGGGAAAAGAAAAAAAACGCAAAAAGGAGATGAATGAACCAAGTAATATGTCCCGAAAGGTTAACGAATCGATGTTTATATATGATAGACCCATTACACTCTTTTCTCGCAAGTACATGCCTAAATTTTGCAATGAAGAATGCCTGGTTAATCCTGAAATAAGGAAGTCTCCCATGATGGAGTTTTACAATTGCACATAAGGTGGTATAGACAACTTCCATCACACGTGATGAACGTCCTACAGTATAGATACCAATCGATGACCAGCAGCTATTTTGTTAACTGTCTTTTTATAATCATGGTTTTTATCTTTTTATCTTATAAAAATTGTTGACTTAGATTCAACATAGGATTAGGTTTAATATGGTTTAGGTGTAGAGGGCTTACTGACGGTGAAATTATTAAGCCAAGACGGGTCCTTTCTAATCACAAAAAAAAAGTGGGTACAGCGTTATTTAAGAGTTGATTCACTCTTACGTTTTACGTTTTAATTCACTCTGTTTAACGATTAAATATGGTTTGACGATTTCATTATTCAAATGCTTTGGAAAATTGATTAGTTGTTCTAATTTTTACTGAAGTATTTTTGTAATGTGCGTTATCACAAATAAGCCTTGTTGTTGGTTCGATTTTGTTTGTTATTCTTGAACCAATTAGCGTGTTCGATTTTCTTTATATTTATATACTTTCATATACATGAAACTGTGCTTGATGCACTCGACTTGTTATTGCTGTACTATGGTGGATCGAGTGATTCAATAAATAAGTGTTACATGTATTGGCTTTTTTCAATCTTCTTATAAGAGTGGTTTATTTAAACTGCAGTTGATGTGACTAGTATGAATGTTACCCGATAATTGTTAATAGTTAGCTCATGGTTTGTTAATTTTGATAGAAACTGCGGAAATCACATTTTTTCTGCTGATAATTCGATAATAACACAAACAACAATCGTGAGCTTATTTGGCAGAATGATGATTTTTGGTACACAAAGCATACCCGCAACATCACAGTATTTAATGTTTATTTAAAGAAAAATAATTTACGCGATAAATAATTATCGTAGTTTCTTGAATTGAACAGGAACCAGGAAATTAAAACTATATGGTTAGGATATCCGCCTTGGTTCGATTTTATTATGGAATCTCTACCTTAGCACTGTCTTCTACTTAGTTTCTAGCGAATATTGTGTTAAATCATTCAGTTAACATTTGAAGTGATTCTTGCAAACTTCGCACTTTTTGATTTTTGTCGGAAAATGCTTGTTGAAAGTGCATCTCACTATGTTGATTTTGCCCTCCAGTCATAATTTCTCGACTATTCGCATTGTATTTTTGATTTTTAAAATGTTCTGGCTGCGGAAAGTTTTAAACTCTAAATTGGACGAATTTTGTATCGTTTCTACACTATGATAAATTTGTGTTAGCATTTTCCTGTGATTACATAACTAAAATATCAATATGAAATCTCTTATTAAATTTAGCACTCTTTATTGGAACTACAATGAAACCCCTTTTGATATATGGACTGTTTGGATCATAGAAGCTCAAATAAATTGTTAGTAGTTCATATATTTATTAAAAAGAGCTAAATCGTTCAGGTACCTCCTCTGTTTACGATCTGATTCTCAAGATTAACGCCAAAAGCTTCTTCTAAATATTTGCAATAGTCTTATTATTCACTGACAAACATCAATAGTTCTCAAGCATTTCTTGGTCATTGGCAATATTTACTACTTCCTACAGGACTTTCGCTCAATTTTATATTCATCACAATCTGATCTTCCATCTTTGCAGTCACAAGTTAAACAGTAAACAAGTTTTTTTACGTAATCATTTTGAAATCATAACAAATGACACATAGTTGTCACGTCACCTTACCTTATAGGTTCTACAACCCCTGCTCCTATTCAAAGCGATAGACCTAGCGATCATTATATTTGTTAATTTTTAAATATAATTTATCATTTTGGTAGCTTTGATTCTCTAGCAAATCTATAATTACTATTCGGTATAGTATGTTCAACTACTGAAGTTATAAAGGATAAAGTTATAGATAAGTTAGGATATACATTTTCTAGCTAGAATGATTATGTTAACCTAAGCTAAGAATTATAACTGCCATTAGGAGCGGTGTTTGGTATGCATACTAGCGATAGTGTCAGACTTTAGTTCTACTGACGAGAGTAGTAACATATATTAAAAGTGCACTAAGGAATGATACCAATGACAGGGGTTGCTAAGAAGTCATCAAAAATTTAAATAAAGAAAAAAATTAAAACATGCAGTGATAACGTGATTTTTAATATTTTTGAAGAAAAATATATAACATTTAGTATCAAAATAATATCGTTTGTATATTTTCCTCAGTTTCGTCGGACAGGACATGATTTCCGTCAGCTTTCCCACTGATATAATTTGGTTAAAAGTAAAAAGCAGTCACACTCCTGCATGTAATCCCGAAGAAAGAGATACACATACTTCTTGTAGTAAATAAAGCGAGCTTGGTAAGATAAAGTGCTTGAAACCTGAATCGTAAAGTCAAGTGAAGAGATCGCATAGTTTTCTTTAACTAAGTATGTTTCAGGTGTAATTGTGTATGTAAGTCATTTTTTGTGTAGACAGATTTTAATTGAATATTAAAACGCATCTAACCGCACCTTAGATTTTATGACCTATCCTCAACCAGTCAACCAATCAGTCCAATCAACAGGGCCTGTAAAATTGCAACATTACTTTTGATATAATATTTAAATTTACCCAGCAAACGCAGTTTTCCAGCAATGCCTGGAATATTATAAACACATTTCGCCCAACATTTCGATCAACTTTTAACAAATAATAAGAATGAAAATCCTTCGATAACTTTTGGATTAATTGTAAATGCTTCTTATAAACTATTATTTTCTTCTGCTGTCTGATATGATTAGAAGACGAAATCAAAGAGTTTTACAATACCATTAAGAAATCTGCTTCTTATGGGGAAAAATCAGTGCTTTATAGCATTAATAATTGTTAACAGTAAAAATGTTCAGGTCCTCGAAAATTTCGGTATTACTAATATAATACGCGATTACCTAAACACACGTCACGCCGATTTCGGCAAGGATGCGACCCTTCCCTTATTCAGTATCGTCTGTAAGGAATGGAACCTATCATAAGTAAAATTACATAGGGCATTCATCTGTTCGTATAATAGGACTCAGTATTCAATGCCAAGTATCTTGTTCTCTATCGTTGTGTATGTGGATTGTCCACGACAGCTTATTGTCAAAAATGAGTCTTATGACTGGATTGGTCGATCGAAAATTAACTCTAATTAACAATAAAGATTTGTTTCTTCAAACAACAATGAGGATCATTGTTGTTTGATCTGTTTGTTGTTTGTTTGACAATGCTCCAATGAGGAGCATTGTCATGACGAAGCAATGTTTGGTCTCCCAATCGATAAAAGTGAAAGTTTAATTTAATAGTTCACTTATCATCCTTATTGATTTATAAATGACAGTCTGATCTTCAGACTTTTGATAACTGACGGAAACTGACGTTTCCGTCAATTTTGAATTGACGGTCTACCTGTTTAAGATTTATCTTCAACGTATTCCCAGCCATATAAAAATAATTTGTGCCAGCAGAAAATTTGTGCTCTTGATTAGTAATGTTAAATGTTATACTCGTGTATTCACCAAGTTTACACAAAACATAACTGCACGAAATTCTAACAATCAATTTTTGCAACACACAACAAAAACACGAGTTAACTAATGGCGTTGCCAAACAGAATGGGTTTACTGTAAGAGTTGAAACTTAGTCTCATTACTCATGACTGAAACAGTCTCATTACTTTTCTTACGCATGTGGATATCAGTTTTAGAATTTTGAAAAAGAACCTTCTCAAATTTCAAAGTGTCACTATTTCATTATTACTAGAGATTTACAAGAGGTCAAAGCTTTGGGTTTTGGGTCAATGCGCACCGCTCCACACCTCCGTTTCTATTTTCTACCCCATAAAAGTTTTTCTTACGAATACCAAAGCATCTGGAAAATGAAAGGGATAGCGCTTGTTAGTTGTTAACCATTGCTTCGAATAAATCCCTGAGCTAACGCTATTCGACCAAAATATGAGGAATTTTTGAAATTGGTAAATTTTCTTTCATTTTTGCGTAAAAAATAAGCATCTGCATAAAAACGAAATATGAATAAAAATCTATTCGGGCTTTTTCTATGACTATCCGTCGGAAAGCAATCACTCGATAATTTTGTCAATGTAAGTACTAAATCAATGCCCTGGTTAATTTGTTTGTTCCAAAGATTGGCAGTTTTGTGAATTATCACTGAGACAGTGTTTTTTATCGTGAGTAGGATTTCGCTTACATTCACCTGTGTAGCTAACATGTACATGGTTGATGGAGGGAGTGTAATGCTAGATTTTCCAAGTAACAATGCGGGGAACCTCTATCCTCTGCCCTTCCCGCACAATCGGTGGGTGACAACCTCTAAAGGTTGTACACCTTTATTAGCTAGTTTTTTAGGGCGAGAGGCTAGCAGAGGACGATGATATAGGCAATTTGCTGTTGCTTACTTATATAATGCATGCTATTGCTTACTGATAGCACATTTTGCTTGGCTTTCTTGGGGTGGCTTATAATCATTTCTCGAAACACGCTTGCCATTTTGTCATTCATGCTTACGTAACTACGTTTTTTATGCACTAGGTTCAAGCGATTTAAGCTTGCCTTAATAAGACATCGAGCTTCTTCGATCATTCTATACCTATTACGTCATTACTGGCAAAGCAATATGTTTCAAAATCAAAAAACAATGAAACGAAAGGGGTTTTTTCAATTTGCAATTCAACGACTGCAGCCCTGATGGAAACGGTTTAAGATTTGAACTTTAATACAAGTTTGTAAAATAATACATCGAAATATGGAAAAAAGTTTTGATACGTTCGGTAAAATATTCACTGACTATTATAAAAGGTTAATTTTTAAGAAGTAAAGAACTCTAAGTTGATAACACGTTTTAATGCTACGTATGGTGTGACAGCTGTCATAAGTTTTATGGCTAGTTTAGTTTTCCATGTTGTCAAAAGTATGTTGATGACTGAGCGACATCTGCAAATTGTGCAAATTTATATCGAAAAAATCGATTTTCTTTAAAACTCATCGAGCACTCGCGATTAAAGAAAGAAGAAAAGAAAAGAAAATTACTTATTTGTTTTGCTCAAAAATAATCAAATCAATGAACGCACACCGCTTAAAAGCACATGTGGACGAATAAAAAAACGAGATGCGAAACGATGAAGTTCCTTGAGACAACAAACGAGTATAAGTTCCACCCCTGTCGGTAAAAAAAAAACACATCAAAGATTAAATAATGTTCTTGAACTCTGAGCATGAAAATCAGGCTACAAGACTAAAGAAAAGTTCTAAATTCAATTTTTGAACCTCGTAAGAATCCAATAAGCTTGATAGAATTGTTTATGTGTCAATTATCGACACGTAGCCTTCGTTCAGTTAATAGGAAGCACATAAACAATGCTCTTTAAGAATCTATATTATAAGAAAATAATCAACCATAACCATGATAAAAAAAATCAACCTCATTAACCAAGAAAATTCTGTAGAAATTTATTCACCCAAGCAATTCTGTAAACTGAAATCTCACATTATTACGTAATGACCATACAATGTTCCACTGCTAAATCGTGACGTAGGATCATGCCTGAAGCAACAATTTCAGCAGTGACGAAAGTGTGCTGTGCCATTGCCTGACCTTAAGGTAGAATAATTTACACCTACGATTGTTTATCACATGCTAACATTATGCACACATTTTCAAAGAAAAACCTACGGATTTAGAGACATTTTCTCAACCGGCAGACGATTCATTCAAGTTTAAAATGCGATGCAATAGCTTCGAATCATAAATGGAAGGTGGAAGGCAATTAAACGCTTACAGGTAAACCTACCTGCCTAATTTGACATCTACAGACCAGGTGTTACGTAAATAATAAATTCTATGTTTAAATATCTATAAATACTGTCATTACGTATTGTTGTTGCAAATACAATGGCATATTCTTGCCGTGTTGTTTCTTATTTGTTTCCGAACATGTTTATTTGAATTTTCAAGAATATAAATTTGATGAGTTTACCAAATACGCAGCAAACAAGATTCTTCTCCAATTAGGATGTACATGTATGCGTGAAATTCTTTCAAACAGCTCAATTATTTGAATTACGAGACATTCTAATGAACCTCTGGGTTTGTCCATTCAAAAACATTAAGCCTGTTTGCAAAATATGAAAGACAATTTCCTGTTTTGAGCCAAAAAATATTTACCAATATTTTGAATATTTACCAAAAAAAAAATTTAGAAGTGACAATGTTTCAAAGATATTAATTACCTATCAAATGTTCATCAATTTTCGACAAGCTTGGCGGTTTGCATAGTTTTTTGGTTATCAATGAAATACTGAAAAGTATTTGACTATTTTTATAAATATATACAAAATAATGAATAAATACAATTTTCATAAATACATTAAAATCACGTCTATCATTAATCTTGGAAAATAAGAAAAAAAAATTGGAAAACTGAAAAATTCTCTAGTACTAACTACTCACATCCCGGAATGCTTATTATGGCTCTAACAATTACAAGGGAAACTCAACAAGTTGAGTATGCAGAGGAAATGGCTGCATGTGTGTTAAACATAAAACAAAATTTAAGCGTATATCGACTGCAATTTAGTTGAAAACAATCAGGTAAGTTACTCTGCAGCCAGACTAAACCACGGAGAGCTTCAACATTATTGCACAGCAGCAAAAACTTACAGGTTGATTCCTAGAGACTCCTAGTGAACGTTTGAAGTAGTTTACTTTAAATTTTGGCTCTGCAAAACACTTTAAAATTTTGGATAGTCCTTAACCCGATGGAAAAAGCTTCGAAGTTGTGTTTATCGGTAAAAACTGAAGATTTATAAATGAGAAGGGAAGCAATTGCTCAAAATCCGAGTAATTTTTGACAATAATGAAATATTTTACATTTAATATATTGTTATCATTTTTCATTTGTTTTATTTCCTTTCCTTGCTTAATTTCACTAAGCAACCATTAACTACCATCAATTTTCACATTTTCACATAGAATTCCTGCCATCCCAATATGATAAGGCAACTTAAAGGTTATTTTAATTCCGAAAACTCGGAAAGCGCTTTAACGTGTATTTTCAAAGTATTGAAAACAGTACTGACTGAAATATCTAATTCAAATGCTAGTTAACATTTTGTTTTCTTTATTCCACTCCCAACGGCTCCAATCATTTTCAATTTTAATGCAATCATTAATGAAAAGAGCGTCCTTTTTTTATTAAGTCACCTAGAACAAATAGATTTTTTCTTTTGACTGACAAAGACTGCTCAGGAGACGATAGAAAAAATCAATGACGGTGCGGGACACTTTTCTTGAAAAGATTATATATGTATTCATGAAATGCATACATAATCTCGCATGTCACTCATGATATTCTATACAAGGCTTTTTTCGGTTGGATTTACAGCATTCGGTCCAAACAATCAGGTAAATTAATCTTTATTGGAATATAAAATAGATATGCATAGCCATAAGTTCTGTAAGCCATACAAATTAGGGTCTGTATAATAAGTAACCGGACTGAGCCTACCCCGGGCCGTCAAAGCGTCTGCTAACCGGAACCGGTATCTGATGAACCGGTATCTGTTGCTGTAGTGGTGGTGGGGGTCTAGGAACAGGGAACCGGGCTGCAGCAGTTGCCTCCAAGCGCTTGGAGAGATAGCATCGAGCGAGAGCGGAGTGCGTCTTCAGTTATGTCGTCGGAGTGAAAATGGAGCGTACGATCGAGCAACGTATTAGCATCAAATTTTGTGTCAAACTCAAGAAAACGGCCACGGAAACTCTTCAAATGATTCAAGAGGCTTTCGGTGAGGATGTTTTGTCCAGAACTCAAGTGTTTCAGTGGCACAGATATTTCCGGGAGGGCCGCGATGACGTCCATGACAAACATCGCGTCGGTCCTCCATCAACGAGTCACACGGACACAAATGTGCAAAAAGTGCGTGATGTGTTGAACAGTGATCGTCGTCCGAGCATTCGGGCTATCGCAGATGAGGTTGGAATTGATAAGATGACCGATCACAACATTATTAAGAACGATATGGGCATGAGGAAGATCTGCGCGAAGCTGGTACTCAAACACCTGACTGATGAGCAAAAGGAGCGTCGTGTTGCTGTCACTTCGGAAATCCTTCATCGACTGCAAACCGAACCAGAGTTTTTTAACCACGTTATTATAGCAGACGAGACGTGGGTTTTCGAATAAGATCCTGAGACGAAGCGGCAGAGTTCGGAGTGGCACACACCGGCGTCACCACGACCGAAAAAAGCGCACATGAGCAAATCGAAGGTGAAGTCGATGCTCATTGCTTTCTTTGACGTGAAAGGCATTGTTCACAAAGAGTTTGTACCACCCGGCCAAACTGTAAACGGCCAGCACTACAGAGAGGTGCTCCGTTGACTAACCGCCCGGGTTCGCCGAGTCCGTCTGGAGATTGCCGATTCGTGGATCCTCCATCACGACAATGCTCCGTCGCACACCTGCCTGCTCGTCACCGAGCAGTTGGCCAACAGTCGAGGGCAACGTTGCCACAGCCTCCTTACAGCCCGGATATGGCACCAGCGAACTTCTTTCTTTTCCCCAAGATCAAGAGACACCTTAAGGGGACGCGGTTCGGGACTCTGGAAAACTTTCAACGTGCTACGACGAGGGCTCTAGACAGCATCGAGGTTGCCGACTTCCAGGGAGCGTTCGGGGATTGGAAAATCCGGTATCAGCGTGTTATCGACTCCAATGGGGTCTACTTTGAAGATTTCTAAAGAAAAATTGTACATATTTTGCCAATAAAAAATTTCCTGAGGTCAGTCCGGTTACTTATTATACAGACCCTGTATTTATTGTTCGCGAACTAATAAACGAGTTCCATTAAATGTTTGAATCAGAGACGAGCTATATCGACATTTTATTGAAAAAAAATTCACTCAAAATGACCACCTCCCGCGTTTTTACATACTTTACGTCAATGAAACCAGACGTCCATAACTTCACGGACATTGCAGAAGTGCATTTCTAGTGCAGTCTCGCTTTCAAACCACTCAAAAATGTACGTCGATGTCGACAGCAAACTGCTTAAGTGTTTTTGATAGGTGACAGTCTACGAGATGAAATCATGGCTGCCAGAAATCCATTAATTTGAGGAGGTAATAACAAGAGCATGCTTTGATAACTACCGTTGGGTTCGCTAGGCCATCTGCTCCAGCGCTGAATCTCCTTCAAAACACCATTACCATCCAGCGAATAAGGCATCGGTTAAGTGTTTTAACGTGATTTTTAAGAATAAAACTTCATACGTCCAATTTTAAATTATTCGGATGCGTTTCATTCACTATTGCGAACATTTGCGAAAAGCAAACAGGTCGCGCACCTGGCAAAGCGCAACAGTATGAAAAACGAATCATTCGGTCACCAGTAGTTTCTTTGACAGCTTACAGATTATTTTCGCTCGTGAATCAGACGTTTGTAATGCGATGATTGCTATTCTTTCTTCGAGGAAGCTGGAACGAACTACACATTTCCGAACCGGAAGCTTGAATTGAAGTAGGTTATGGGTGGGTATTTCCATTTCGCAGTCTGACTATTTTACGCAGTCACGATGTCTATCGATATGAACGAAATGACAGAATTTATAACTTTATTAAGTATATAAAATAACAAAATATAGAAAAAAATAATTTCTAATAAATTGTGAAACCACCAGATGTTATTGGGTTATCACTGACAGACATGATTGAACTATTCGATATCTCATATCGAATCGTTTGGCAGGATTTGGTGCATTTCTGACTGTATGGAGTAATTTCTCTTTATCCGAATGTGCTAGTTTATCAATTTGTTTTACTCTAGATACCTTGTGTAGCTCACGAGAAGAGAAGTTATGAAGCTTACGAAGTCTCATTTTAAGGTACCATTTTTGTAACTTCAAGTTCTTTTGTCAAGTAATTGACACGTTGGTTCTAACTGGAGCTCCGTATAAAAGATGGGTTGTATCACCATTTTGATAACGAGGACTTTATTTTTATGCTTCGCTAAGATTTTTTATTCAACAGTGATATAACCGTGTTAAAGTGATATAACCGTGTTAAAAACCTGCGCGCAAATGTATTCAAAGAGGTTCTTGTTAGTTAGCATCTTGTCTAAAAGCTATCCAAGATATGATAGTTTTTTCCCCCACGAGATGTTTTGTCCAATAAAATCTGATAGAATAGTGTAGAAGAAAGTTTTGAATTTCATTTGCTGTCAAAATACATGCATTTGATTTTGCTTTCATTTATATTAATTATCACTGTTTGGAAATTTGGGCAGTTTTTGTAACATAAGTTCTACATAAGAGAAGTGTTGTTTGGATAGACGCTAAAATTGTATTTGCATTTATCGTCAGCGAATATTGTTATTTTAAAGTTCTCATTACTAGAGATGTCGGAGGTATAAAAGATAAATAACATGCGGCACAGACAAGATTCTTGAGAAACAAATATATTTTTGTTAGAGGAGGAGCTTCATGTAACTTTCATTTGGTTTTTTAGGTTAGTTTTGACCAAATTCACTAGGCTTGGTGAAATATCGTAGCGAATCATTTTATAGAAAAGCCCATCTTGCCAGACAGTACCGAAAGTTTTCTCTACATGTAATGCCCAGCTACCAACAATTGGACAGCTTTGATGTTCAGCGTTACAAAGTAAAGTTGTTTTTCGCTCTAACAACAATTTTTCAAACCACATTGAAAATTCGGTATCTGTATCATTTTTCGAGAGGTTTTCTAACGCTGGGTAGGAGACTGTTAAGTCCCTAGTTTTAAGGTTGGATTTTAACTGGGTTTTGGAATGAGTTGCACTGCATGCTACCAAAATGAAGGAAAATATGAAAGTTCAATGAACACATTAAATAGAAAGCTTATAAAATAAGGGCTAAATAAAGGTTTATCATTTTCTTGGCCAGTTGTTTAGAACTATGATAGGCAGCTAGGCTATCTATACAAGTTGCTTTTCCATTCTTTGGAAGTAACCTACTAATATTTCGATCGTTACGCATTCTTTCTGATGTGTCATGGAATCTTTGGAACATTTCAGGTAGAACTTCGAACTTGCGAAAAATATATCTCCGCTTCAATTCTTCAGAAGGAGGGGGGAGGAATGATTTTTTTCTTTTAAGCATTCTGCACAGGTTCTAGGGTTTACGCGAGTTGCAATTAAGACTGAGGAACATTTTATTCCAACGTTGGCAAAGGTTTGTTATTAACGAAACGTATTAATGTTTGTTATTATTGTTTACATACACTAAATTTTTTACTCTAAAATATTGTAATTTTCGCAGAAAAAGCTTTATGTTGAAAAAACAGTGTTTCCAAACTTCAATGCGCTAGTACTAAATCTTTTTTCACTAGTTTTCCTTTGAAGATTTTAATAATAAAAATAAAATTAAAATTAATAAAAAAGGCTTTTAGACAGCGTCAAAAAAATATTTACTACTCTTAATAAATTATAATAACAATTACAGCATTAACATAGCAGAAATAAAAATCGTTAATATGTATGCCATCATAATTATTGAAGATTTCGCCAGGGTTCGTTACAATGTTTGAAACATTGAAGAATTAGATTGTAAACCACAAAAACTCTAAAAAATTTTCAACTATTCGTCACGCAATCTATCTATATCCTATCGCTATCATTGATAATACTTTATTTTTAATTACGACTCTATTCAACAGGTGTGTCTACGTTCGTCGGAACAATGGAAAGGCTAAAGTCGCTAAAAAATATTATCACATGTTTGTCGTTATTCCCCTAACATGTGAAATTGCATTCCTAATAGTGTTTGTTGTTATTATTCATTCATAATCGTGACTCAAATACAGGTGGATCTGTACACCTTTATCCACAAGAAGAAGTTCATGTGAGAAAGCAATGTTCGAATAGGGAGGGAAGTCATGTGTTTACTTTGGTTATTCATTGATATACTCGTACCCATGAACGTCAGACACTACGATGAATTGTAAAACTTTATTATTAGCTCTGTGAGAAATTTTTCTAGTTACGTAATGAGTTTACTGATTATATATTATTGAAGTTGCTTGAAATGTCGGACAATTTGCAATGAAGACGTGTTCAAGTTGTATCGTCTATACTTAAGATTTGTCCTTTTGATTGTTTTGCAAATAATACAGGAACGGACGTTTTTTGAACAAACTGCGAAAAAATATTCGCAATTTATAGACCGATAATTTATTCGCGCAATATTGCCCAGCTGAAAAAATATAATTATTTTGGTTAACAAACCCTCAGAATAAAGAAAATATTTTTTGTGGAAATTTCTATCACACAAATTTTCCAGTACTGGTTTTCAACATCTTCTAGTGCCCAAGGTTTGAATGAAAAATATTCTTTTTCTTTTTAGAAGATCCGGAAAGTAAGCATCTGCTTACTATCGACTGAGCTTACTATATCTTATATATCTAAAAATATCGCAAAGATGGTTATATTTGTTTTAGTTTAGTAATAAGTTACGCTTGAGGTGTAGTTGAAAAAAACTACAAAATTTTGTGCGAACGGAAGAGATTCTCGGATGAAAGGAAAATAAGGTATCACCCACTGCTATAATTCCATTAGAGTTCGAATTATAAATTCGAATTTCTTAATTTTGAACTAAATCTGCACTATTATTCGTGACAGTTTGCAACCTTTCTGAGCTTTCAAGTTTGCAAACCCAATCATGTTGATCCAACGAAAATATGGCATATTAACAATTTTACATTATTCTCTTAAAGGAACGTACTTTTTCATGAAATAAGCTTTTCGATTCTTTGTCAACGACAAATCCCTTGTGGAAGCGATTTTAGTGTGTCGTTAGAGGGAAATTCTATACGAAAAGAGTATTCCTGGAAGCTAGCATTCTCTGAAGAGTGACGCCCCACATGCCCAAGGAAATGGAAGACTACACAAAGTATAATTATTAGACAATACAAAGTACGTAGTCGAAAATTCAACTGCTGAATACAAATTGACGGCTTTGTCCCAGTTAAACCTTATGAGGTCTCGAAGAACGTTTGAAATTCGCATTATTGAGGTAAACTACTGAATTCGTAAGCAAGTTATAGGGTCAGTTGCGAAAAACTCTCGGTTAGCGCCCATCTAGATAACCATAGGATGGTCACGGTGACTACACGAACCAGCAGAGAGAGCTGCCACGAGGGGGGCCTGTAAACCACAATTTCTAAGCAATAATGTATTATACTAAAGTGTAGAAAATGAAGCAAAAGTCTGAATCTGGCACGCTCGTTGGTTCTAACCAAAAGGTTACAAAGAAAAGAGTTCCCAGAGGAGGGTCTAACAGTGTCGGAAACGAGCTAGTTGAATCGAAATAAGCTGCGAAATAACTGGGCGCCCTGATAGCCTCGAAAATGAGTTTCTTCCAACAAATCAGAGCAACAGCTGACAAGGCTGCGGCGCGTGTATGGTCCTGATTTAATCAATGGCCAACACAGGAGGCCCAGCACATCAAGGAGATGACTTCTACTCTATGGCTCAGAAGTTAGGGATGACGCAAGGAGCAAGGTGTTACACTAAAAGTGCTCGACACTAGTGCAGAGACAAAAAGCGCGGCGAGTCACAGCATTTCGAACAGTCTACGGGACGGCAATGCTGGTAATCGCAGAGGGGATAAATATTTACCTGCGCGGAAGTGAACACAACTGAAACATCGCTCTCTCAGTGATTGGCAACAGTCCTGGGAGCTTACCTGCACAATATTGACAGGACACGGTTACCTAACTACGTGTTCTGTGCAGGAGAGATGAATGACGCCTGTCACACATTCTTCTCTTGCAAAAGATGAAGTAAACAGCGTGACACATTATACTGGGGCTGTGCATACACTGAAAAAATCTATACTGGAGCATTGGGAGGCGTCGGCGATGGAGAGATTTCTTTTCTAGCACTTCCTTCCTTCCCACTGGAGAAATGATTCCCATAATCTGAACTACTACAGCTACTATTACTACGACTACTGCTGCTACTACCACTACGGATTCTAGTGCTCTACTCTATTCTACCAACACAAACGGGATGGTTCTAAAAGGAGGAAGGATGAGGACGTTGATGATGCATTAGACGATCAAATTGTCTCCATGGAGATTTTTCAGGTGCCACTGTCTAAGTTAGCCAAAAAAGCAAAGTAAAAATGCGGTTTGAAGCTGTATATGATTTAGTAAGTAAAAACAGAAGCGTCACAAACCCGTTGGGTAGGCAATGTTGGTCAAACACAACGACGTTAGGATTACTTTACGGGGATTACTGATAAGTAGGGAGTGATAAAACCGAACGACATCCAAACTGCTATCGCAACTATGGGGCCAATTGGTTCACGTAACCTATCGGTCCATGTTTATGTTCGATCTTCCGACCGTCCTGCTTCGAGGTCCTAACCCTCACGGCCAAGTTTCATACAGAATCACCCTGAGTTGAATCATCCGAACTAAGATGAGACATATATCATTTCACGAGTCCACAGTGGGTGTCTGGAAACCGTACGAGCCCAATTACAGGCTTCCTCAAGTTGCTCTAAATTTAGCAATAATGTAAATCTAGTTGCTTTAAAATTATGTTGATTATTTTCAAAATAATAGAACCAAAAATATGTAGTTAACAACATTAACGACGTCCTGAGAAGCGACACAATTGTAATTTTGCACATCAAATGTCTTCTAGTGTTGCGATTAAATTGATGATGACTTTTCCGCAGACATCTGCATTCCACCTGGTGCATGCATTCTTCACTGGTAATCCAAAATCCACAAATTACATGCACGTCGCGCTACTCGGTTGTACTTCAATATATTTAATTTCACTTTTTTTTGTTTTTTTCTACTTCAATATATTCAATTTGACATTTTTTTTCTCTACTTCAATATTTAATTTTACGGTTTTTTTTTTTCAAATTCAATAAACTCCTTTCTCCAACTTGATTAGTTGACGCCTTTTTTTTCTGTGGTAGGGAGGTGAAGGCTACGTCCTGAGTGCTGGATTCCCAGACGCACAATGCTTTTGAACTACCCACTAAATACCTCCCCTGTCAAACTGAGAACCTAACCTGGAACCGAACAAACTTCACCTTCTTATAGATGGTGGTTCACTACCAACACCCGAAGTATAACAATGGAAAATTTCTTTCTAGATAGAGTTCCCAGAATTTTATTTTCAATGGGGTATTCTTTGGGGAATTTTAGGGGATAAACAACACCTTAATCTAATTTCAAATATCACTTTAATTCTAGTCTTAGTTCTATTTTATTATGTATGATTTTCTTTTAACTTAAAAAATATGAGTACAATTTATAAATTAAAATTTAACCATATCTTCATTCGACCATAGTAAATAATCTTCATTTAATAGCGCTTAGTCTCTTTTATTATTATTTTATGTATTATTTAATTCATTTATTTTATTTATTTTTTTCTGTTTGTTTGCATGTTTTTATGTCACCTACACAACGGAAAATGTAACAACTACATGGAGATAAATGTATTATTATTGCGATATTTGCATTTTTCCTTCTTAATGGCTTTCCCAGTGGCTTAAAGCAATGGTTATATAAAGGATATGCCTTATGGATGAACAAGTAGCTCTGGGTTCTCCGACGTCTATAACTCCTAATCTGCGAAAGTCTTTCAGTGGTTTCTATGATATCATATTGGGCGAGTGTCCATGTATTTATTTGCCTAATTTGTCTTATTGCCTGCATCGCGCAGTACCAGTGTAGATTGGAATTACTCGGACTCTCCATACTGGTAGCTTCGGAACTACGCCTTTACTGACGTCCACAGGTTGAATGCCACCCTTATGCACTACAGCCACAACGATACGTCAAAGGCCCATTCTGCGACGCAGTGAACAAAGCCTAGGAATAAAAGTAACTTCAGTCTAATTCCTGCCCATGGTCACTCACGATTTAAAAGAAAATTTCCTCCGACTGAGTGGAATGAAAGTAAGGTTAATCGAAGATTAAAGATAAAGCTAATGGTTAAAGATATATTTTCCAAAATTCCAAAGAACCCGTCAAGAGTATCTGATATTATCATTCAAGTAACCACAGAAGTTCATTGTTTTCTTGCAATATACTTTTCGTGTATCCCTTATATCCGCAGAGACACTTTCGGCTTTTGTTAGCCATTTTCAACTCGTTTCAAGGTTTGTGCACAATAGCCAGCGCATATAATATCTGCTGAAAAAAATGATTTTATTTTTTGAAAATTATCTCAATGAAGATTTTAACTTCGATGAAGTAGTCAAACGCGTAGATAAGGTAGCCACTTAAAATAAAGAACTTGTGCCGCATACATTAACGTTTTCTTAATATCATTGAAAAGGAGACAACAAGTTGGCACGAAGTTTTAAGTTGTATGCATAATTGAAACTCTACTTTTCTTTCCCAAGTCAGTACGCTCTTTCAATGCACTCCAAAAATGACTACACGCTTTCACCTGAAAATATGGGTTGGATGACGATATTCCAGTGTTCGTTGCTAACCCTGCATTAATACTAGTAAATCCTCTATTTCAGAGAAAACCATATGCAATTTTTCAAAAATTTTCAAAAGGCGACTGATACTAGGGCAAGTGTCTACCAATATCAAAACATAATGGGAGCCACAATTACCATTTTACCCTGCCCTGCCAAAAAAATCCTTATCAAGGCCGGACGCTACAAAATTAAAAAAATACGAAAACTTTATTTGAAAAATCTCGCTGCCTTGTCGACTTTTTATTCGTCGTAGGAGTTGAGGAGAACTTCACTGTTTTTGCTTGAGAATAAGTCAAAATTCTGCTTTGAACGTTTACCTTAAAGCGAGAATGTCAATAGTCAATAGGTCCACGCAGCACATTTTCATTACCTAGACGCTAAATTACACTCTTTGGAAAAACTCTTTCGCTGTTATCGAACAATAAATACATCCACACACCCAGATATCCATTTGCTAAATATGTCCCCTGCAAGCCCGTAGAAAATTTGATCATTTTCAAAAAAAAAACTCTTTTTCAGTTAACTGAGATTTTACAGCGCCACAATCATTGAAAGTGAAGGGAGTTGTCGAGGGATCGAAATAAGTGGTAACATGTATTCCCAAACAATATCCATCAATTTTCTTGAGTGGCCAAAGATGTGTGCGCCCTTGCACTGCTTCCGACAAATTCTGGTCGCTATTCCTTGCCCGCTGCATTCAATTTATCCAGTTGCCAATAGTAGACCTCAGAATTATTTGTTTGGTTCCTTGGAAGCAGCTCAAAATACACCAGACCTTTTTAATCCCACCAAATTGACAGCAAAATCTTCTTTTGGTGAATATGTGCCTATGAAGTGGTTTGCCATGATTCACTAAGCATGCACCACGATCTATTTCGATTGACATTGTTGTACATAATCCACTTTGGTTTCAAGCGATGATTCGTTTTAAAAACGGGTCGAATTCATTGCGTTTAAGCTATAATTCACAACGGCTGATGCGCCTTTGTCAAATGAATTTCTTTAAAATCATGCAGTATCCAAATATGCAACTTCTTAACGAGACCGACAAGTTTTAAAAGCTTCTTATTGGCTGAATAGGAAACATTTAACGTCTCTGTAATCTCCCGTGTAGTTGCATGACAACCCGCTTCGCTGATGATTGTTGAGTTCATCCTGTTTTAACTCAGCTGGTCGAACTGAACTCTTGGTCATCTTTTTATTCATACCAGTTTTGACATTCGCTTTCTTCTTGGGCTTCATTACCGTACACATCACGTAACTTTTCGGCAGTTCGCACTGCGTTCTTTTCTTTACGGAAATAGTAAGGCAAAATATGGTGAAAAGGTTCGTTTTTGCACTGAATATTAATATCGAGGTAAAAAAATCTACGCAATGGACAGTAAAGCTAGGTGAGGATGACAGCTAGCATATATAAGAAGAAGAAGAAGAACATAACATTTACGGTT
Source organism: Stratiomys singularior (assembly GCA_954870665.1). NCBI lineage: Eukaryota > Metazoa > Arthropoda > Insecta > Diptera > Stratiomyidae > Stratiomys > Stratiomys singularior. The sequence goes on along the minus strand of OX940877.1, from coordinate 107,079,957 downwards.
ATCATAAAATGGGAGTGAGGGGCGCCTACAATTGAAATCGACAAATTACTCAGTTGCCAACCCAATAATTTACCAGAAGCTGAAATCAAAATACGCTATAGACTGAAAAGATATGAGGCAATGGTAGGTTAGTCTTCTGAAGAGCTGATTATGACCTACGTGTTGAAAAGAAATGAACGATAACAATGCCGGCTCTTATTCACTCACAATGACTAACATATAGTTTAAGATTGAAAAAAAAACCATCGTGATCTCACAACTAACATACGTCGCTTAACTTCTAAGCTCTCTACCTTGCAAAGCTCATTTTATTTGCAGCATGCATTCGTATATCATGCTTTGTGATACTCCGCCAAACTGCTAGAGCTTTTACGTTTTTACGCTATGGCAAAAACCTAAAAAAGTTGCTTCAAGTGATACAAACCTTTAATTCGGTAACGTACTTTTGCTCGACCAAAAATTACATATAGTGAATTTTACATCTATTTGTCCATATGTGCATTTGTCAACAATAGTACGTTTGGCCCTTTTATTTACAATATTTCCCATTAGCCAAATTTTATATCAATAAAATGTTTTGAATTAAGGAACTGAAAAGGATTAGTCGCACGCCAGCACCCAATGAGGAAGATCTTCAACCAAAGACAAACTAAGTCACATTTGGTCTAGTAACATTGATAGCCCCTTCCATATCGAAAGCACAAGCAACATATACATAATTAAACACATGACATCGTTATCATGCATCAAAAAGAAAGTGCACTCGAACAATCACCAAAAAAACTTGCAACCTGTCTCCCCAAAGATCAGACAAACTCGTTGACGGACAACCAGAACACATTAAGGCACTTGCTTGTGTCTTTTTATGCAAATCAAAACATTTCAACAACTGGAAATTAATGTGTTGAAAAAACAGAGCCAAGAAGAAAAAGAAGAAAGCAATAAAAATAGTAATGTGTCTTAACAAACAGGTTAAAATAACTTTCACGTCATAAAATGTGATCGACGAAAAGAAAGTAAAAATTCTCAAAATAACAGAAAATTGGTAACAGATTAAATCAGATAACACAGAAGGTTTTATTCGAAGCCATAGTGCACGTGAAGGAAAGAAGGCAAAGATTGTAGATATCGATCAGAAGAGGTATTGTCTGGCTGTGCCGCTTCGGGTACCAGGACGCACATGGTACATTGAATATATGTATGTTCAACATGTTCGATGTCGATGGTCAACATATAATAAATGAACGATATGTTGGAAATAGGTGCAAGGTGCAAAGATCTGCATTTGCCAGCTTTCCGACTCGAAAATTTATCTACGAGTTAACATGCTCGACAGTTGTACTTTTCTTCACCTTTTTAAGGACCAGCGATCTGATGGTTCGGATTCAGTCTAATATGCATAATTTTTTCTCAAAAATGGAAGTTTTTCATTATGTATGATTTCTTTAAAATAAGCTTCCTAATCTTGAATACCTTAATTGGCAGAGTAACTTCGGCACGTAACGCGTATCTATTGCTACTGCCCATTAAAGTCTACCTGCGGACTTCAGCTATTCTTAGCCATACAAACAGCCTGCCCACGTTGGGAATCAACTTTACCAACATATGCTCGTACGTAGGCTGGAAATAGGTCAACTAGCTGCAAAACGGCGTCGTATCACCGTATCAAGGTTTACCGCATGTTGGCTGCGTACTCGCACATATGTTACATACTATGATTTTTTCGATAATGAAAGCGACCAAGCGAGGAAGCCACAACACCAACTTGTCCGATATTCATTCTGTAGTCACTGCGTCAATTGCGTTCATCTTGTATCTATGTGGATGCGCATGCATAAGTAATTGCGTGGAATTACGTATAGACTGGTGCTGCCTCCTTGTATGGGATCCAGCCCCATGTCCCAACCGGTTGCTTTCTGAATGGGAGCCCAACAACTATCAAACGAACCGTTCAGTTTTCACATTTGGGAAATGAAATTATTCAAGTATGTCGAACGACGAACTTTTCACTGAATTTTCCGTACCTTTGTTCAGCGCCTTTTTCATTTCTCATGTCATGTTAAGGTTGTTAGTTGCATGAGGGCTTACAGTGAAAATAAGAAACTGCGGATGTAGTTTCTGCACACTGCACATTGGCAGCTTTAACCAAACTTCATATGTGTATAACATTTGGAAAATACTTTTTTAATACTCGTAAGGAGCAATGTTTATTCACACGACTACAAAAGCAAAAGTATTACATATGCGCAAAAAGTAAACACACTTGTTTTGCTTCACGTATCCAAAATATCTTCTAAACAAAAATAGCTGCAAACAGAAGACGTAGCGTCTTCTTTGATGTACTATTGTTAACTGTTTTTAAACAAATACATAGCAAACCTATTTTTAAACAACACTTTCATCATTTTACTGCTGGTTTACTTGCTTCCGCTGAGAAACTTAGAAAGCAAACGAAACACCGACCCTGAGGGGCAAGTAACTTTTGCCGATTGTAGCTGGATGGATATAAATATTTCACAACCTACTCCATAAGGACATATCACATGCGATTTCGTCATCACCATAGGAATACTAAGTTAAAATCTCAAACGTTCACGCTAAGTACTATTAAAACCAGAATCATCTACCTCGTTCGTGGTTAAGGTTTATCTCTATCATGCACCTTGGCCTTTTAAATACCTCGGCTCCAGTAGTCACGATCCTTGATTCCGTCCTCCGAATTTCAAATCCGAGGAGCTTCACACTGCCTTCATCAATTGAACCAACCCAGTTCTTAATGGATTTGCCTACTGCCCTGAGTTCTCCGGTCATCTCATCCAATAACTTTTTGGTAATCCGTCTACTGGAGTTTCTGGACTTTATTTTTGGGGTTATTGGTTTTTCAAATGTGCCAAACATCTAATTGTTACATATGATTCGCCATTAGTGTCCATCTCATGAAGATCTGATTTTACTCTGGGCTCTCTTTTTGAGAGCTATCAGCATTTTTTCAGATGCTTATGAAATGGTCCATACTCTGCACCGATAGCATAACACAACCTTCCATATCGAGTTTTGTAAGCCCCATTTTCTATGTCGTGCATAAAATTTGGTGGAAAAACGGCACCCCCACCTAACGATGTCAAGCAGTTCGTGCAAAAAGAACGTGATATGAGCTTCCTAGTTGACAGTCCAACGTGTACCCGTATTTCTTGTGTCTGGGAGGCCGTAAAATGGCAGCTAAGGTCGAAAATGTACACCAAAGCCAAGAACATCGATTCGTCATTGAGACTTTGCAATGGACATTAGCCACTCTCCCATGCAACGAATTATGTGAAAGGGGGCGGTGAAAATACGAGGGCGGTTCAATAAGTACCCGTGTTTGATAACAGAGGGCGTTCCTGAGGTAAGTTGGTATTATCATCGGGTACTACAATCTTTCAAACGACGATAAAACAGATTTCAGACTGGTAGTTAAGTTAGTTTGGATTTGCTGAGATGGAAAAAGGGCAGTATCGTTCGGTAATTGGCATTTTGTTTTTAGATGGGAAAAATGCAAGGAGATATAAGAAAATTAGATGATGATTATGAGACACTTCGCCATCTATGACCACAGTTAGATATTGGTTCAACGAATTTAAACGTGGACGAACATGTGTTCTGGATGAGGAGCGACAAGGACGCCCGGCAGACGTGTTCCCGAGGAAACAATTCAAAAAATCTACGACATACAATGACTTATTGGATTGCTTTGACATCACATTACAGGAGATATGGGCGCATTTGGCGAAAAAGAAGGCGCTGTTTCATCATGATAACGCATTTGCACATGCATTTAGAGATGTCGCCGCAACACTGCATGACGTGCGTTACGAATTGCTGCCACAACCCCCGTATTCACCCGATCAGGCTCCCTGCGACTTTTTCTCGTTTCGTAACATGAAAGAAATGTTCGCAGCAAAGAATTTAGCTCAATTGAGGAAGTAATCGCCGAGGCAGAGGCGTATTTTGGAGAGTTCACCAAATTCAAATTTAAGGGGTGAAAAAATGGCAGGAATATTGGGAGAAGTGTATTTTTCTAAAAGGGAACTATGCTGAAAAATAAAAAAAAAAATTTGAAAAATTGCTGTCTTCATTTCTTACACGGGTACTTATTGAACCGCCCTCGTATAAAATTCAATTGGTGGAGAAATTAAAGCCCGCTTCAATATCGATTTTCTGTCGGAGCTTGCGACCAACTTGAAATTGATGAAGATTTTGAGGTACTTTTCCATCTTAGTGGTTACTTAAAGGCAAATCCACAAAATACCTGGAGAAGCCAATGCATCTTCTGCATGTCATTGTTTGACTCAGATTACGGCGTGGCGGCATTATTGCGCGTTTTCTTCGAAAATTAAGATGGTGCAAACTTTACAGCCAATGGAATTAATAACCGCCACATGTTTACATCTTTTTTGTGGTTATATCTAGACAATATTGATTTGGGTGACCTTTGGTTTCAACATGATGGCGCGCCATACAACCGATCGGGTGTAATAATAGCCGAAGTGCGTCAAAAATTCGATGGCCGCATTATCAATGGAAATGATGCCGTGAACCGGCCGCCAAGGAGCTGTGATTAGACGCTTTTTGATTTTTAATTTGTTTCTATTAGTTGGAGTTTGTTTAACATAGAGAAGTCAATTTCTTAAACTGGACGCGTTTCACTAGAAACCTGAAGTCAACTTTATACAATACATTTCGTTGTATTTTGTCATAGATTTTCTTGATGTTCACAAATAATTGATACATTTATCTATTCTGAACTCCAAATATTTTTCCAGTAATCGATTTATTGTCAAAACTTAACAAATCGTAGATTGTCAAACTTTGAGATCTCCTTTGTATTCTCCAATAATAATCCGTTGACCATTATTTTTCACCAATATTCGTTCACCAATACTACCTCTTGTCTTATATTCAAATATCTTTGTCAAAACTTTTTAGAATGATCAAAGTAGTGATATACCTTTGTATTTTCTTCTCACATTGCAGTTTGGCTTCTCATTTGTGGTTAGGGCGGATGACACGTTTTCATCATCAAAGATTTTGTGTCGGTCTCGAAAATATAACTCTTCGTCGAGATTCTTTGGCATAACAGCTTTGGGTTGCGCATTTAAGATTTGCTAGCAGTGTCTATGTCCATTGCATCAGTCAATTTTATTGAGACGGGCAGTTCGGCTTCAGGCCAGGGGTTGAGAGCACCCCGGAAACATAGTGTAAGTACATATAGCGTTAACACTGTGAGGTGACTCCTTTCAGACAGAGACAGAACAGAAACATCTACTCGGGTCATCGTCAAAGTCATACTTCTATTGTGAGCCTTGTTCCTTTGGATATGTTTTCTGTAACATTCTAAGTGTAACATACTGTAACATTCTTTTGTTCAAATATATATATTTGAACAAAAACTTAGACATTTCTAGATTTACCTGTTATAAGCTAGCATTCATCGGGAAGTATGAAGTCACGGACGCTTTACTTGCGCCAGATTTTCACAGAAATACTTGGACCTCCTCGGCAATGCAACGGAGTGACCCACGAACTGTACATACAGGTACTTAATGATATCTTTTTGATTTATTTTTTTGGCAACTATCTGAATTACTTTCTTAGCTTCTCACTACTACCTAGGATCCTATTGTTTTCCAGATTAACGCATAGATACTATAAGTATCGTATGATTTTTGCTGCAGAGTCCATATGTCGAATTTTCCGAATCATTGTCCTTTATTTAATTGACTGCAGACACGCAATTGTGATTAAATTGTACAGGAGAACGGAGCATGGAGAGAAAGGGTGACGAAAGAGCAGTACCTGTCTAACCTTGTTCTCCATCAGAGTAAATTGAACATACTCGAGGCACCAAGCTTCAGTGATTTAAATGAGGCCTGTAGAAATTTTGAAAGGGAATGACGCCAAAACCTTGGCTCCGTATTCCTCATTTTTCCTATTGAGCCCTTCTTAGCATACGATAAGGAACCAATCACTGCATTTTCGCATAGTCTTCTGGAAATCTTCGATTTCTTCTGGTCTTTCCGTTGCTCAGTTCTTTCTCGTCAATAAATCCCTTCGAGATGCTCTGCTTCGAACTGAATACACTAGCAAACTCTTTAGGAATGTTTACATTTAACACATATCAATTGTACGTGTTTCTTTAATCCCTTCTGTCCATAACATTCGCTATCTACCGAGAGATTTCCCCAGGTAATGATCAGAATCACCGTTCCCTCGTCCACAGGATCTTGTATCAAGAATGCTGAAGGAGAGTCTTGCCGGGATAAGAATACCTACCTGGATCAATGTGCGATTTGATTTCATGATTTATGCTTAAAATAAGGTCAATTAGGGATTGGTTGTTAACATTTGATGTTAGATGGAGACTATGTCATCCAGTTGTCCTTTTGAGTTGTTTCCTCTCCAGCAAATTTTTGAGCATACTCCAAACATGAAAAAAAGCTTCGAGGGCAAAGCTTTTTGGTAAGCAGATACTTACCAAGTGGCGTTTTTGAATATCTATATATTTTAGGAAGGGGATAGTTGCCTGATGCCTCTTTCAATTATCTGAATAGCTAAATTTTATATTCCGCGACATTCTGCAGGTTGGACGAATGGAGAATGAAGAAAAACGCTTGGAAAAGTCTTTAAAAATATCGGCAATTTTTAATAAGTTTATTTGAGGTTTTTTTTGGGGAAAAAAACCTCCTGCCCACAGGAAACAAATCCACAAAATTTTAAATATGTTCAAATTTTAGTAAGCCATTAAAAAACGCGACTTGTCTCGTCAAAAAATAATCTAACACGTCTGGAATTTCCACAAACCATCAAAAAACTTCTTCGCCCGCAAAAAAAAGAACATATGGTTGTTTTCTTTCGTATCTTTTAATGAACCCATAATTTTATTATATTTTCGCTGTTATTTTTTTTTCTCTCGGAAAGTATTAAAATAAGACGAATGAAAACTGTTTATATCCATACTGTGTCTAAATATAATGTTTGCACTTAATATTTCTTGGCGGTCATTTGTCACCCACAGCACAAATGAACAAAATTACGTCAAAATTCAGATTGAAATATCAACAAAAAATCTAGTCGGTCTTAAGCACTGTCAGAAGGAACATGTCTGGGCATTACCATCTCGCGCTACTTATCTACGATACAAATGCGAACATACTTATTTAAAGTGTTTCAAACCGCTTTGCATTTTTTCAATAGTGTAAACAGACTTTCTTCGGTGAGCAAGTAATAGAATTTGGCATAGTGCCCGAGCTCTGGATTCGACTGTCCACTAAATTGAATTCAGCACACATAAAATCTTTCTGAATTAGATACAACATACTCGTATCCATCCGAATTGAATCTTTTATCATTTAGCTGGCAAACAGATATTTTTGACATACTTTTACCTTGAATCTGGTCAAATAATTAATTTAAATTTTCCTCGCAAACCCATGTCATTCACGAAATACCAGAAGGAAAAACGCATCAAAAATGTTTTAATAGATTTCCGCGAAACATAGCAGGAAGAGGAAAAATTAATCATAACGAAGCAAAATTTTCAAAGAAAAGTGAAAAATTGGCAATCATTTCCAACACGATTAACCATCTCCGTTGACTTTAAATTTGATTTAGACGAGCATATCGTTTCATTTCCTTGGGATTCTTAAATTGTGGAGCATCTATTACGTTCGATGATATTTCGCGAAGTATTTGGATATGTGCCAAAACAAATAAATTACATGATAGTTTGAACAAAAAAGTGGATCCATTATTATTTCAAACGCCATGCACAGGATTGAATAGAAACTCAGTTTATTATGTGCGAATGCAAATTGATGCGTATTGTGCAGATGGACATGTCCAATTTGGTGCGAGCTTAACAATAAATCGTCCATTCAAATTGTTAAAGACGACTGCGATGTATAAACAGTTTAGATATAATGTTTATATCATGTTTTTTTTTCACCGGCTGAATAAATCAACTGCTTTTTCGTCATATAGAATTATAAAATCGATTGGTATTGATTCCGATTCTATGCTTCCATCGCTCTCGTTTGTATCGGAATGTAAATTATTCTAGTTTCCAAATGAAAATTCATTTTGCTATGGAAGAATTCAAAATGCCTGCGTGACATTTACGATTTGGCTAAAACTTCCTACTAACGCTCAAAAGGAGTTGTAAAAAGGCGGATCTCGTTGTTTATATGAAAATCTACAAAACGAATGTTTTTCCAATAACTTAATTTAAAATATCGTATATGGTAGTTGATATGAAGTAACACTAGCAGCAAATTTTAAATTTTTAAATCCAAATGTGTTGTTAAGTCATTAAAAGTTACTGCAAAATGTTTTATTGCTATCAGCACCAGCGGTTCATTTGCCAAGCTTTACGCGCCATCGACTGTAGCGTCATGGATTATTATAAGTGAAATCTGTTTTTTCCTCTGAAATTCGTTTCTGAAATTAGTTCCGATTCATAAGAGCGCGGAACAAAAGGCTGGGCATAGCGGAGATAAGGGTTTTTGTTTTCACCAGCTCTTGGTCAAACTCTCATTAAGCTATTCATTCAAAATTTAAATAAATAAGTAATTATTTCAAGAAACCTGTGAATCCAGAGAAAATTCCTAACCAAGCCATTAAAACTCCTCATGATTATTTTAATCCCTAACTATATTTGTGGGGTTGTTGTCTACCACTTTTCTTTTTTGCTTATAAGTAAGTTCATATTGAATCGTGTTCGTGAAAATTTAATGCAATCCCAGTTTTTGACGAGCTCTCGCGGGCTGCGTAAGTGTGTCGTGTTACATCAAATAGCAACGTCGGCAGATATTAGTTGGAGTAAAACAGTACCCCTCGATTCTAGTTACTTTAGAGGTTTCATCTATCGTCTTTCTTGTCTATTTACTTTGTTCCTACACAAAATGGCGGCATAATTGGCTGAAGAAAAAAATGCAGAAATTTAGCAAGAAGACTTTTCAGATGACGATGGAGAAATTGTTACTCTTTTTGTAAACATAATGACCTGAACAATTCTGCATTGGAAATTATTTATGACGGAACAATAAGTGAAACAAAATGATTATGAGAGTGAAGAGCTTGGAGAACAAGATATAACATGAGTCAGGTTCTTTCTGCGGAAATAATCGTTTCAAATCATCAAATTCTTCACCTACAACTTCTCGAATAAGGGATAACTTCACCGCATTGTTCTTTTTTTACCCGGCATCCGAGGATCTGTCATAGAAAAACAGAATTTGAATGACATGATTTTACATTACTTCACAGACTATTGAAAAGATTAGGGAGATTTTAAAGAAGAGAACTAGAGATTTTAAAGAACTAATGACTTGCCTGTTTTCGATTGTCATTCTAACGAAGTGGACATTAGAGCCTTTATTGATCGTCTAATGCTTAATGCAAAATTCAAACCTAACAATAAGGACGTGTGTATGCTATGGGTCACAGTGTGGGTAAGATTTTCAGATGTGGAATAAGTTTGTTGATATGACTCGGCAACTCGGCAAACTCGGTAATATATAAGAGTTACTGACGGATTCGCTCTTATTTCTTATGTATTTAACATGTTTATGGAGAGCTCCAAATCAAGTTATAAATATGTGGAGTATTTGATGATGGGTGAAATGCTTAGGCCTGCGGTGCGATTCCCGCCTATATAAGAAATCAAAGCCTGCACCATATGGTATAAAAATTATGTGTACTTGTGATGGAAGAACGAATTGCTTATAATTCTCTTTTATATGCCAAGGAAACAAGTTAGAAAGGCGAAATCGTTAATACCTAAGAGAACAGTTTTCAGACAATGAGAACGTTTCTTTGACGCTAATTGAATTATAACTAGAGACAACTCATTTTCACCGATCGAGTTAGGACTTTAAAAAATCGTGGTCTAACCAACGTTGAAACCTGCGTAAGAATAAAATAGGTTTACTTATTTGTATTGGTTGGCGATAAAACGCTGTTTTCATATGTGCCAAAGGGTAACAAATCAGTTGTCTTAGATTGTCCTCGATGCATCATTCGTCAGACCTCAAGACAAAACTCGAGAAATTTTCGAAAGGACTTTAATAATATGATTGGCCAGCTACTTGGAGCACAACATGAAGCTGAAGCTGGACTGAGTAAGTCAAAACGATCAAAAACCGCTGGTTGCTACATATACTCATAGAAAAAAGATGTTAAAACTAAAAACTTTGTAAATTACATGCGAAAGAAATAAAAATCTGACACATTGTGATCAATGAAACATGCCCTTACATACTTTGTTTTTCTTTAACTAAAACGCTGAACTAGGATTGGAACTACCTTTCATAACTTTTTTCACGAGTATTAAATCATAGAACGCTCTCTTGTTAATATTTTCATGCAAAGTCAAATTCGAAAAAATTTTTTTGTCAATTTTAATTCCAATTTTCCTTAAATTTAAAACAAAACGCAAATATCTTATAGATCTTATAGATCGTTTTCAAAGCAGGATAAATACTCCATTATTTAATGAAAAACTATGACGAGGTTGAAAACTTTGATGTTTGAAGAAACACTATTTCGTTTATAAATAATACTGTGTTTTGGAACAATAAAAATAATTTGAGTAAATATAAGAAATATGTCGTATACCACCTTTAAAATATATAAAAATATTCAATGGGGTAAAATTTGACGCAACGAATGGAGTTTCGCTGATAAAAATACCGAATCTAGTCAAGGATTAAAATAGATGCCTTTTGATTATGTTGACTCTTGCCAAAGTTAAAACCAAGTGGTAAAACCACCTTGGGGGCGGTCAAAATTGCCACGACAAAAAACGTCTACAAACTTTTTCAAAAAACCATATTGAAAGACGTCTGTTTAGAAAAGGAGCATTTTGCAGAAGTGATTTCTGTGTCAGATAAACTAATTCCATAGACAATCATTTTGGACATGTTAAAGTTTTAATAAAGAAGAAAGCAGATGTGTTGTCGCAAATTGTTGACTTTATGACGTGAAAAAAGGACATAATTGAAAACCGGATGAAGAATAGTGATGAAATTTGTGTTCATTGTAATGAACCTGAGACTAAGCGGGCCTCCATATAGTGGCTCAGAGAAGCGCATCATTTTAAAAAATTCCAGAGTGTCTTTGTCCCCTTCAAAACTCATCCACACGGCTTGAATACCGAAGAAGTTCTTCTTATATAAATTATTTTTATGAGACAAAAATGAATTTTATTTTCTTAACATTTTTTAGCAGAATATAATAGTTTTTATATATCTGTATCTTAACAGTATATAAATGCGGCTTTACCAAGGGTCTACATGTCACAGGCCAACCTAAACAAAAGATATATTTCTAAAATAATCAGAGGGATTAACATTGTCAGGTAACGAGTACAGCGTAACCACTGAAAAGCGCTAACAGTCCGGATAGGCATTACAAAGAAAGAGATACGAAACCCCATGCATTGCCAATAGCAAAAAAATTAAACCAACCAGGAAATTAAACAATCTAGGAGAGTGGTGATATTCTGACGGCTTTTACTAAACATAAATGCATGTGATAAGAATATATTTGCTGTAGTAATCTATGTGGGTCATTTTTCATGAATATAATTTAATATACTTATGCGCATCTCGATACACCTTAATCTTCTTCTTCGTAGCACTACAGCCCGTCGCGGGCCTTTGCTTCCGGCAGCAAGCGTTTCCAACTGTCTTGGTCCATTGACCCCGTCCTCCAGTTTTGAATTTCGAGAAACGACGAACTGCTATTGCCAACAGAATTAGACTAGCGTTTCCTCGGTTTCCCCACTTTTCTCCGCCTTTCAGTTCATCCAACGAATATCTTTTTTGGTATCCGTTCTTCGTCCATACGATTCACATGGCCAACCCATTGTAGCTTCCGTAGCCTAACAATCGTTGAGACCTCCAGCTCATCAAAAATGTCATACAGCTCATGGTTGTATCGAATTTCGCCTGAGAATTTGCCGCTCACAGGATTTCAATATAATTGCGGATGCTAGGATTAAGGACCATGTTTCACACCCATAGCTTAGCACATCGGAGGTTGGTGATATTATTTTCATATTGGTAAGACGGACTGATTTGGCTTGGATACCAAAGTGAAACATTATTTGATACAATACGTTACGGTCAATACCGTCGTATGCTTGCTTAAAATTAATGAAAATTGATCAAATGACTATGTTTGATTCCCAGCATTTCTCATTTACCCGCTTGACAGCAAATAACTGGTTCATTGTCGATCTACCAGCTCTAAAGCCGTCTTGATGTTGGCGTATGATCCGATTTAATTTTCTAAGACCTTCGAAAATACCTTGCACGCCGTACAAAGTAGTGCTTTTTTGTGGATAGGAAATATAATTTACTGGCTCCATTTGTTCCGCATATGTTATTGTTGCCAGATATGCTGATTTATTTTTTGGATGGTTTTCTGCCCCCTGCCATATTTAATGAGCTCCACTGGAGTCTTATCGCCACCAGGCGCGTTATTATTCGTTTTGGCATTCATGGCGGAACAGACCTAATCTTGAGTTGGTGGAGAAAACGGAAGCTCCCCAGGAATATTTACATCTATAGGCTCCAATGTTCTGGAGCTGCGCGGAAGATTAAGGAGTTTTTGAAATATGAAGCCCATCTTTTCTTAATTTTGCTTTCATCAGTGATGATGTTGCTGATGTCATCATGGCAGATGCTTGGTCTTGTTTGCTTCAAATTTTTCACGACTTTGTATGCTAGTCTTGTATTACATCGATGCTTCTCAATTGGTCGTCTTAGTATTTTCTTTTCTCAATTTTTCCACTTGCGTCTTTCTGTCATATATCCAATAGGTTTTGCTTACAAATACAAATGCACTTGGAGAATTAGATTCGAGTATCGTTAGACTTGGATTTTGTTGAAAGTATTAGGTCTTGTTTGTGGGCTAGGCTATAGTAATGAACTTGACGACTGTGTGAATACATTCGTTTCTTGAACTTTATCTCAGTAAATAATAAAATGATTTTTTTAAGACATTGAATGTAAACATTGTTGAGATTCTCAACCAGCGCTGATAAAAGCAACTGGCTTACTCTTCATAGTTTTCTGGCCTGTTGCTTTCAAGCAAATCACAATCAATGCTACTTTAAGTAAACAGAATCCTGTCAATTTTTTAGTGTTTTGACCATGTAATTTATTTTGCATTAATTGATGTAATTAATTTTAGTTTAAATTTAAAAAGTAAATTTGGGTCTCCAGCCGGAATGGTCTATGTAGCCTCATTTCTCATTCCAAGAAGATTTCAAGTACGAGATTTCTGAATATACTATTGCAAAAGTTCGCTTATGCGTAGACTGTTTCACATTAGGTATAAAGATATTGGAATCGTTATGTGAACAGTAGCTCCAAGCTTTCAACCGTCAGGGTACCTTACATGACCTGGAAAATGGGGAAATACCATTCGAATGAGAAATTTTTCTGGGTACTTGCTGAAATTATCATGCTTGTTGCGTATCAAACGAACAATTGTACCACATTTGCCATGTAATAGCACGAATTAATTTTTCATCTCGTCTGTTGGAACTATGTTTGCTTTTTCATATGGATTCAAAATTATCAGGATAAGCTTAAGCATAGACTCAGTTGCTGTCATCAAGAACTTCACTTGATTATCATTACAAAGCAGTTATCTTAAAAGTTTCAGAGTTTAGCTTTCACGCATTCAAAAAATTACTACAAACAAGGTGAAGAAATAAGAGAAAAACTCTTTTTTCTATACTTTGAATAGTAATATAAATATCTAACACCTTTGGAATAATACTTCTAATCATACAAGGTATTTCAATGTCAAAATACGTTAACTACTTCGATAAATAAAAGCCTCGAATTGAAAGTACAACAGCAAACAAAATTAGTCAAGACATCTTCTAGACATTAACTTATCAAGTGTTGGAAAACTGACAAAAAAAGCAAGGCCACCTACTGAATTATTCTTAAAGACTTGAAACACATTGCGCCCCATTGAGTGGGCGCGACTATAGATAAATTTTTCCAAAAAACTAGAAAATATTACCCCAAATAGTCTTTTTAATGATATGGGGATTATGCCAACAACTTTTAAGAATTGTTCTCAGAAACAAGATTGCGCCGAGAAATCTCACTAAAACGGGTTGCATTCCTGGTACTGCAACATTTGTTCGTTCTTGTGCTATAACTCAACAATCTCTGCACAATCCGCGTCTACATATATGAAAGCTTACTGCACTGACTTATATGTGGACGTTCTGATACAAACCTATAGAAAACAAACTGCAATTACCCAATCGCATAAAGTAGTTGTCCTTGACTGTATAAAGAGGTTCAGAAATTAAATATACAAATAGCAATCTATCTTACTGCACGCCCTCGTGAGGTTGTGATGCTTATGTTAGAATATTTATAAAGATCACAACATGAAATTCAGGCATTACATCATCAAGAAATTCATAGAGACCGAGATGTGATCAATAAAATAACAACGAACGACTTTATATTCTGAACTTATGACGAAGTATTCATGCCTCATGCATGACCGTGAGAATTCAGTTTACTTATTTCATTGGGAGTAATAAAATTTCATTGCGTATAATTTTAAATTTATTAAAAACGCTCTTAAAATTTTTTCGTAAAGGAAGTCAGATAAATTATATTCCTACCTTAGAAGGATCTGAATTATTTTTGCAGGAACCGCTACCTAAAAACAAAATCGGAGTTATGGATAATCTAACTATCTGAGAAACATTCCGAAGATCCGGACCAAAACAGTAGCTTTTGCCAAAGTGGTATGTCGGGATAAACGGCATAGCAGAGCAAAGTATCAGAACCAGCTAAGGATTTGTATGGTTCAAAGAGTTACAAACGAAGTAGAAGGCGCAAATCATCATCCTACAATGGAACCTTACACTGATGAAGAACCGCTGATGGCCGTTTTCATGATGGAGTTAAGTACAAATAGAGAGTAATAAAGCTATAAATATAGTGATAAAACTGCTTTCATCATGATCAAGGCTGCATTCCCTTTAGACCTAGTCATCGTAGAAAAGACCGCTACCAGAGACGTGACCAAGGTGAACTGGTATCTTTCCTGGAGCGGCTCAATGAAGGAGTACCTGCAAATGCTGAACTGTCTAGAAAAAAATACTTTATGCAAGTGGAACGCATAAGCGCTAAACAAGCCAATGTCACACCAAAATTCAAGGGGATAATCAATTGTTTATGTCACAACTAGGATTTGCCTAGTAAAATATATTGCAGCCTATTGAAGAATCGATTGAAAATGAGCCAAATCTGACGATTCCACGTTGTTCTCAAGAATTGAGCATCGCTCAAACGACACTGTAGCTTATTTTACGAAAAGATCGTGGCCTAAAGGCTTACAAAATCAAATTGACTCAAGAACTAAAGCCCCTTGATTATTCGAAACGCAGAAGCTTCTCCAATTGGGCTCTGGCAATGCTTGATGAAAATGAGGAGTTTCTTCAAAAAATCATCTTCAGCCACGAAGCTCATTTCTGACTCAATGTCTTTGTTTAAAGCAAAATATGCGTTATTGGTCAGGAACAAACCTACATATACTTCTTGAGACACCGTTGCATCCACACAAAAATACTGTTTGATACGGTTTGCACGCCGGAGGTGTGATTGGGCCTTATTTTTTCGTGGATGAAATCGACCGTCATGTTACCGTCAATGGAGTGCTGGATGTTGGAAGACTATTTGTGACCAAAATTAGATGGACTTGACATCAACGAAATGTGGTTTCAACAAGCTGGTGCCACTAGCCTGTTACACGCACACCTTAACAGAGCACGCCTTACAATCGATTTATTGATAGACAAATTTGGTGAACCTGTTATCTCAAGAAATGCTCCGGTCGAATGGACGCCTCATTAATGCGACCTAATGTCATTAGGTTCCTTTTTATGAAGCTATATTTAGTCAATAGTCTATGCCAATAAACCAGCATCTTTAGACGAGCTCAAAGACAACATGCAACCCGAAATTGCCAACGGTGAAAATGTGTGCCAGAGTAGTGGAAAATTGGGTCCAAAGAATCGACCGATTTAAACGAGCTAGTGATGGTCATATGACTATTCACAAAATGTCATGCTTGCACTAAGCCCACGAAAAATTTGAACTCAATATCTCAAACATTTCTGTGTTTTATTAATAGATAAAATTGTTATGTCCTTAATTGAAACCTCCAGCATACTGGAGGCCTAACGGTTGGAGTATCTATTCCAGATGAAGGTATCTGTACAGAGTCAAAGCCACGACAAATAATCTTGCGAAACATAAAGATAGAAGGAC
This sequence comes from Stratiomys singularior, assembly GCA_954870665.1. Lineage (NCBI taxonomy): Eukaryota > Metazoa > Arthropoda > Insecta > Diptera > Stratiomyidae > Stratiomys > Stratiomys singularior. The sequence goes on along the minus strand of OX940877.1, from coordinate 107,063,599 downwards.
TAAATACTGAGGATCGGGACGGAGATAGTTTCGTGAAAACACTTGCAATCAAATGTAACAATGGCACGCTTAAAGAAGCTTATTCTGAGGTTGTGCTTAAGAATACTTTCGTACTAAGAATCATACTAATCTTGCCTGCAATCTTATTGATTCCCTGATGAGAGCCAACTAATGGAAGGCAATTCGTATACTAGTGAAAACAAGGGATTGCGAAACCTCGCCGGAAATACAGACATGCGTCTTCAGCCACAGTCATCTTTCTGTCACGCTGGGAAAAGAGGCTTCTGTGCCTATTGATTACAGCAGGAAATCTCCTCCAGCAGGACGCTCTGCACATTCAAGCTACATGCATTCATTAAAGCCACAAGAGATAGATCTCCAAGTCAATATGGCTTCCACCAACATAGCTGCTGGGGTCGATACCCTTGATGCCATTTCAAACTTAATAAATTAGTAAAGCGACCCTAGAAGCTTTACTATACAGCTAGACCAATCATCATTTCATAAAACATCTTCCTAAACTACCTCTTTCTTAGGTAGGCAGGGTACAAAATCACCCGAGCAATCACCACCTATTATATTAGACAGCGGGTAGAATGCAAGCCATATGACTGACCCGTAAGATTTCAAACATACTCCGAATTTGTGGAAACTCGTATATCATACATAGCAAGACTTGTTGGAGATAAGAGATAAAACGATGGAGCAAATTTGTATAAATTCATAACGACTTACATATACTTTTACACAGGAAAAGTTTCGTTTCTCTTTCTTTGTGATGTAACTCAAGCTTTTAGTGCTTATTAGTGGTTACGCTTTGATAGGTGACAATGCAGATAAATTGGTATCGGTTATGAATAAGAGACGCATGCTAACAACTATATTTATGAATGTTGGGGTAGGAACAGCTCCTGCTAACAGTGTACGCCTTTCAGCTCGGTGTAACATTTAGTAAAAAGTTGAACTACCTAGAGCTTACTGAATTTCGAAAGGCATGTGATGAAGTCCTTAAAAAATTTGCTGCAAATTTATGGAGCCTTCGGGTCTACAAAACCAAGACTACTGGTGTCCTGTGCTGGCTTTGTACTACTATATGAAGCAGAGAACCATGAAAATCATGATATACAACCAAAGAAAACTGACAAGACGCGTTGAAGATTGCCTTCAGTCACCTTCCTGTATGTAAAGATGGAATTCTTATGGGCAAAAAGATATTAAAGCGTTTTGGGGGTAAGTGACATCCAGCACATTGCTCAGACTATCGCCTGAACATGCCATATCTGACATCATTACTGAGCCACACGTGCCTTAGACACAGGACGACGGAGAGTTATTGGACATCTTGACCCAGCATTGATGTAGAGCTTAACTTTTATGTTTAGCTGTTTCTGCAGGGACACAGATATTTGTAAATAGCTGCATAGAATAGGAAAGATGACACGTTATATAAATCCTCCATTTCTGAACTCAATTCTCGATAGACAGTTTTACTTGCCTCAATAAAAAAAGCAGATAGCCCTGACTCAATCTTGGAGGCATTGCTAAGAATCGGGGACTGTCCTGGGATCGAAATAAGATGCGTTGCTCTTGGCAGTCTAAATTAAAGGAAGTAAGACTCAACTTGAAAGTAACGCACGGGCGATCTAAGAATGGTGAGGAATCATAAAGATCAAATGTCATGGTTGTCAAATGTAGATCACTTTCATCGTTTCAAAAATCTCAATCGGGCCAGAAAGTCAAATGGCGTCGAGAGTGGTCCCGGTTGACCAACTACATTTGGAGCGAAGTAAGATTTTGCAACCAAAGCACAACTGCAAGCCAAGCAAGGCTTGAAAGTAGAAGGACAGCCCGATTGACCTACCTTCTTATGGAACAAAGTAAGGTTTTACACTTGAAGAACAACAGCTTACTAAGCAAATACTCAAAGAATATCTATACGACATTTGCGGTTGGCCAGCAAATTTTCTGGTAGTTCACTCTGATTCTATTTTCAGTTGTGCGATATTGCCAAAACTAAGAAAATGACTCCCTGCTTCCTCTTCCAGTTCCTTACAATCTTTAGTAATTCTAGTAGTATATGCGTCAATTGGATGAGTGTGCAAACCACATAAAATTTTCAAGTGTTTTTTTAAAAAGCCTTCGGACTTTGGAGGGACTAAATAAAATATTCCACACTGGCTTTTAATACAGAACGCCTATTGAATGTCTAGAGTCTCTTTTTGGAAAAAAACATTCTAGCTATAGAAGAATATTTTAGTCTAAAGTGGACGAAGTTTTGCTTAGAGTACGACAGCTGGTTATTTCATCCTAATGAGATGTAAAAGCGGTCTTAACATCGTAGAAAGTTACAGAAGAAAAAGAAAATGGACCATGCGTTAAGCTATCTAATGCCGTGTATAGCGTTTCCAGATTTGCAGGAACATTTTTTCCTCGATATAAACGAAAATTGCACTCTCCATGCGAAAAAAACTTCGTGGATCTAAGTGAAAAAACCAAGACTACTGGTAACCTGTGCTGGCTTCGTACTACTATATGAAGCAGAGAACTGAAGCCATGCAAATCATGACATACAACCAAAGAACATTGACAAGACGCGTTGGAGATTGCCTTCAGATTGAAGATTGAATAAACATCATATAAATAAACATCATAAACTATAACATAGACACATATAAAGGGCTCAATTTTGACATTGTGTAGAGGACTCTGCTCTATGTAAGAAAGCCAAGAAAACATATTAGAGCATTTTTGTAACAAATGTGAGCCCCACTTAAAACGTTCATTATAAAGGGTCTGAAAATTTTTAGAGACCTGATTTCTCACAATTCTAAAATATAAAAATACAGAAAATCGTAATAATTCGGATTATAATAATTATGATTATGAGCTCCTTATGATCTTCAACTCAATACATTTTCAATATCATACATGGAAGGTTTTTATCTGAATTCCAGATAGTGAACGGATCCACACACACCCAATGCAAGGGGTTTCCAACATTTTGAGTACTTGCTCTGTTCGAAGAAGCCAGTAAAAAAACAGGAAAATAACATGATTTCACACAAAGCATGTCCTTAGAAGTAAATTGTAAATAGGCTACAAATGATTGGCAACCGATAATACCCAATCATTCCCCAATAGTATATGTTCCGATAAATATCTGATTCTCCCTATCAAAGGGAAACACTTCGTTAAAATATATAATGGGACTATTAGATAGTTTTGGCACCAAAACAAGTTTAAACCACCACCACTAATTCCTGTAGATCCTGCAGAGTCAAAAGAGCATACTCGTATGATGTAGCAGGAATTTGTTCAGCTGGTAGAAATGAGCGTGGATCGAATTAAAAGCGATGGATGCGGTTTGAAACAACTACAGGATAAGCTGTGTTGTTTAACCTCTCCCTAATAAACCAGGCCAAACAACTTCTACCAAATAAAACAGCAATGTCTTTAGAACTTCGAGTGGCTTATTGGCAGGTTACGATCTTTGAGGGTAGCGCAAAAAACAAATAAGCAATCAAGTGAATTACAACTACCCAACTACGCTTGCAGCAAGGATAATTAACCTGAGAACGCTTCCTTGTAATTTTTTTTGGGCCTTTTTTGGTCAGAACCATTATTTAATTCGAATGTTCGTAGCTTTCTAAAAAATTGAAAAAATATTCTTATGAGCTCTCATTTTAGGATTGAGTTTGAAGGTCTATACCTACAATAGATACACTACTGAAGAAGGGTCCATATCGGCCTCAAGCCGGTGGTTGTTTTAAAATGAAAATAAAGTAAATCCGAAAATTGAAACTAATACAAAGTCTGTTTAGCGTTCAAATAGTTAGAATAGAATCAAGCGATAATGCCAGTAACTGACCACGGAAAGAGGGACTACCTTTTTTCTCTCAAAGATAAGCCAACAGACCATCGGGCGTCGAGCGATTAGGCCAACTATAACTTACACTGTATCCCCATTTTTGTAAACAGCAATAACGTATTCCCTATCACCATAGTTGAATGCAGCATAGGTCAGAGGTATGATCTTGATAGGTGGATGTCAATCCCACGGACAGTAATTAGAACACTCATTCTACAAATCTCTGAATATTGCACAATTTTCTCTAGATTTTAGCGAGTAACATTTTTCTGTGCACTTAATAAAAACGTCATTCTTTCATGTGGGTGGTAGATATTATACACGAATTACTTAGATAACAATAACACTTGAATACAGTTTTAATCAAAAAAAGGTATCTTAAGATGGACGATTAATGACATAGTTTGTCATAACGTATTTCGTTGATACTAACGCTGAAGTCAACGCAAAATCCCCTTCAATAATAATCAGAAGGTTCAAATTATGATTAAAAGATTAATTTATGAAAATTTTAACACTGATCTTACTTGCGTGTCAGCTACATGTAATATGTTAACATTTTCAGAAACCGAAAGCTTTAAAGCATGTCATGATTATCAGCTAAAATATTTCTTTGAAATTTATCTTATTCTTATAAATATTACCATAAGACACGAACTAAGCAGTATCAGTTTCATTTCAATTTGGATTATATCTTAAAGTTGATAATGGGGCTTCAAGGAATTTTATTTATGTTAAATAAAAAGTTTAGCTGGAAACAGTTCAAACATATTTACACCCATACTTAGTTTTGTGGGTTTACCTTATAAGGGACGTTTCGCTGCTATCAACATTCAAATTTATCAGTACTCACCAGCTGAATTAACTTCAAAATCCCAGGAATGGTGGTGAAGTAGCCAATATTGATTTTAAGCCAGCCCAATGCAGAACTCGCTGGCTTCGGTTGTTGTCCTGGATTTGGATTGCGATTTGGATCGATAGTGACCACTGTTTCCGTCATCATGAATTTCCTTGTGATTGCTCTGTTCTATCCAAAAGTCGTAAAATCAAATTCAAAAGAGACACTTTCAATTTATCCAACACTTAAAAGCCAAACAATTTAAAATATTTATTTTTAATTGCGAACGCAAGTCAACCGTGCAATTCACTTAAACTGCGTTTGTCATTGCTTCGTTGTTATTCAACTGCCAAAATCAACACAATTCAATTTATGGGCAACTTTTAAGATCAAAGGAAGCGGGAAAGTATCTTTTGAAGCTATAGAAAAGCAGAGCAGAAAAGGGTCGAAGTAAATAATAGTATTTGGTCGAGAGCTGAAACTGAAACAAACTAAAGTTGCTATCGCGATGAACGCTTTAACACGACTAAGGTGGGCATGGATCGCAGAAGTAACGGAAAGCTGCAAAGCGGCAAAACTAGCAGCGATTTTAATTTATTTAACGGATGTATCGCGGCCAAGATAGCATAGTAATAGTATCTTGAACTCAGCGATATAGTCGCGCCAACTTGTAGATACAGCCGCGTTTCCTCGTACGTACGAGTGTGGCTGGGCTTTGCTAGATAGACATATGTGTTAGCCGCCGTGAGGATTACTTTGCCTATCTTTCCCTGTTCAACAGACCAATACTCAAGAATAGTGTACACTTGCTTTTTCGCTGCGCAAACCAGCTTTCCTGCACAACTACAGATTGTCCGAAATGAGCACCTGAAGCTACGATGTAGTTTTGAGAGTGTGATCGGAATGCGATTCGTATGTTTACATTTTGCACCTGGAAAGGCAAAACTAGTTCAATTACTCTAAGAATGTGTGCCAGTCCCACAGCCTTTGCCCGTATCCTAACTTAACAATTCTAACTAATTTTGAAGTTCCTACCCCTTCTGTGCGCACTAGTTTTTAAGAATTTTATCAATTATCTTACCTGTGGTCTACAGGCACAGGTGCCTTAGTCTATGAGATATTTTAATTCGATTGCTTTTCATGAGATAAACTGAACGCAAACAGCCTGTGATCAAAAGATAACGCAGTTTCATATATGTAACCACTTTATATGATAAAACGTCGACTGTAAATTAAACCTTGATTATCATCCCAAAATAGTCTTCATGCTAATAAACTTATTTTGATCCTTTAATTTTTGACTCTAATCGCACTTATGTGGAAACATCTTTTACGCAGATCCCTATACTGCTATGGGAACTTAACGTATTAAGTTCTCTTAAAATTAAATTCAAATGACCTTTCAGTCGCCAGACACAAATACTTCGTTGTTGTTCAATTGCGTTTGAGCAACGAATATTGTAAATAAACAAATTGCATTTTGTGCTCTGATGTTTCACAAAACGTAGTTCATACTAGAACTGACTCGTTTGTGCCCTGATGTTTTGAATCAATAAAAATTTGAAATTACAAGTAGACATTATTTTCAAAACCAACTGGCTCATGATCATTTCTCCATTATTCTGCTTCTTTATTCTATTGTGCTAAAATTTCAAATAATCATTACAAATTTGTCAAATGTCAAATTTAAAATTTTTACTAAAAACTGCTGGGGATCCATCAAATTGGATCCTACTCCCGGATCTGTCCATTGCTAAAAGTCCTTATACAAGTATCTTGCACAATTAAAATATCGCGAAGTACATTTCTTTCTGTTGCTATTTCAGTGTATACAACTGTCCGTTAGCGTCCAAAGAATTTGAATCGGCGAATTTTATCCCGTATAAGCTAGTTGTTCATAAGTTTTCATAACGCTTTCCCTCAGCATGATTAAGTTTACATTATAGTATTCGATTAAAACCAAAATTGTATAAAAGATTCATTCATAAATGGTGGTAAAAAGCAGTCAAATGCGTTGTTTAGGGTAAAACTGCTCTGCAATAACATTATTTTGTTTAAAAGCAGTTTCACTTATATTCTTGTTAACAATCATGTTTTTAAGCAGTCATAAAGTTCCGTTTGAACTGTGTTCTACGTAAGGTGGGTTGACGCTTTCTTCACAATGATTTATTTTCACTTTAATTTGAAGTTAAAGTGAAGTTAAATTTACTTAAACCTTAAGTAATTAACAGACCAAAATGCTTTAAATATTCCTGATAATCTACTTAAGTTCATTTAAAGCATACCAAGTACATTTATCATTAAATCAAACACGCACTCACACCTCAATCGCTTTGCTTGAAGTATGTCTACCCGGTGTATACATAATTTTTTCCCGGTTTTATTAAGAGATGACGCCAGCGAAGAATACGCCGAGTATTAATATGACACACGCGCCATACGACATATAGCTACAAGTAGGGTCTGCCAAAACTAGCTTGTTTGTTTTATCGTGTTGATCAATCATGTCGAACTTTATGCCTGAAAAAGAGAATTTGCGACACGCATTGCTTTTCGTGCTTAACTAAAACAAAAAGGCTGTTCAAAGTCATAGTTTGCTGATTAGAACATATGGTGGACACGTTCCACCAATTAAGACACGTGAGACATGGTTTTGACAAATCGAAAAATGGTAATTTCAATGAAAGAAAGACAGTGAGCGCTCTAGTAAACCCAAAAATGCGAAGAGGAAGAATTGCAGGAGTTATGGCATGGTGACTCAACGGCAATTAGCAGAAGCATTAAATATGTCAAATAAAAGGATTAACAGACGTTAACGAGCAATGGTTAAGATCAATAAACTCGGTAAATGGGTCCCAAACGACTTGAACGTCAAATGGAAAATCGCAAAATCACTTGTGAAATGCAGCTTCGGTGCCACGGAAGGAAATCAGTTTTACACCGAATTGTGACGGGAGACGAAAATGGATGCATTTTGAAAACCCAAAGCGGAAAAAATCATGATTTTCACCTGACGAAACCGTTCTTACAACAACAAGGCCAAATCGCTTCGAAGAAGGTCTGTGTCTGATGGGACCAGAGGTGTATTTGGAATTTTTGAACCCCGGCGAAACCATTGGTGCACAACGCTTTCGTCAACAAATGATAAATTTAAACCGCATATTAATCGAAAAACGACCAGAATGGGCCAGACGACAAAGCAAAATGATTTTTTTACACGACGCGCCGTCGCACATAATAACACCAGTGAAATCCTTTGTATGACACTTCACTGAACTTTAGCGATGTTGAGGGAGTTGAAAAGTGGATCAACGAATGGTTCGCCTCAAAAGACAACGTATGTCGAGCATGGTATTCATAAATTACCTGCAAGATTGACGAAATGTGTAGAAGCTGATGCTCAGTATTTTGAATAAAAAATTTTTACCCTAGAAAATTACTTTTCTTCTATAAAAAAAACGAAAAAAAAACATTGAAAAAACTTATGCATACACCTGGTATATAGAAACTCCTTTCTATTTTCGTATATCTCCAGATTCCAAATGGCTCGTTCTGCCTACATACGTTTGTTGTCGTCATCCATAAAGAATCTAAAGAAAACATACGAGCTTTCTATACACATTATCGTTGCAAGCAAGTTGCAATCGCACATAAATTCTCAATGGGGTTTAAGTCCGGACTTTTTGCTGGTCACTTCATTGTCTGCAAAGATTGCACAGTATGACAGTTTTTAACCACATTTTCAGTGTGTTTTTCGTCTCTGTCCTGTTAAAACCTACCTCATCTGTTGAATGACAAGAGTATCCATTCCGACTCTAAACATATGATTTCAATCTCACGAAATGTTGGGTTTTTTTTCATTTTGATATTCAAATATCTCACACTAAGTGCATTTTACATAAAATTATTCAAAATTAACTGTGTTGAAACAATAACTGCATGTCACTCATATGTTTATAAATAATTTGGAGGTGTTGCATATAATCAAATACATAAATCAAATGCAGCTGCAAATTGTCTTGAACACAACGGAACTAGCGTGGGCAAAACTGGATACAACATATTGGAGCAAATTTTCTATGGAGTATATTTTTTCTCTTTGAAGTAATCCAAGGGAAAACTTGTGAAAATTTGAAACGGAAGCAATTACTTTTGGAGCTGAGGTCATAAATTTTGTCCGCCACTGTATAAAGCATTAGTCACAAATGTTTTGACACTTTGCTGCCCAGCGCTTTGATTTCTTTGCCATGAACTGGTTACTAAAGCTTCATCTGCTTTAGTCCAAACGAGAGTTCTATTTTTTGACTAGTCCAACCAATAATTTGGCCGTCATTTGGTGAAGCATCTCGGATTTGCTTGCGTACACGAGTGATTTGACGTATCCCCACAACATAGTCCAGCGGTGTTAAATCACAAGATATTACAGGCCAGTTCAAAGGTCCAAGACGAGAAATTATGCACTCATCAAATGCTTCTTTCAATAAATTGATTATTGCACTAAGTTTATGGCATATCGCGTTATCTGTTGAAACCAGAGTTCCCCTGCAGTACGGCGATTCAATTCCGGAACAAGAAAGGCATTGATCATGGCTGTATAGCCGTCAACATTGACTGTAATGTTATTCAAAGCAGTATTTTCACGAAACCATTATATTTACACGAAACAGTGACTTTCTCCAGATGTAACGGTATTTGACCTGCCGCCTGTGGTTGGTCATCGCTCCAAATGCGGCAGTTTGAATTATTAGCGTAGTCATTTCACCAGAAATGAGCCTCATCGCTAAAAATTGGCTTAGGAAATTTCCTTCTTAGGCCTATATTCAATGCCGTGCCCGACACGTGCCAGCATGGTTTGGATTTTGTAAGCCCACAAATGCAGATCCTTCCACAAAATCTTCCAAAATGTGGACGGGCACGCTCGATATCGAATGGAATCATTTGGGTCCGGGTCATCCATACTTTGTTCTACAGCTGCTATGGTCTCTTCACATTGGACTGTACGAGGTCTGGATGGATGCGTATTATCAGTGAGAGCAAACGTGATGCGGAACCGACCCATGGTTAATCGAAATAATTGTTCTGATGGACGATTATATCGGCAATAAAACTGACAGAGTGCTCGATGAATTTCTTGAACAGAACCGTTTTTTGTAAGTAAATCTGCAAAATTTGTAGACTTTCAACCTATTCATGATAAAATGGCAAACGAAACTAACCATAAAACGAATAACAGCGATTACATCATACGTAGTATTAAAAAGTGTTGCCAACTTAAGGTTCTATGCCAGTAAAAAACTCTCTTTATAACGTACTCCCGATTAATATGCGATTAAAAATACTGGTATTGATTCATCTTAATCTTTGGGACATTCTGTCTTAACTTTCTTCAAATGTTTTTAAGCGTTTTGTTGAACCTTTCAACCATAGTATTCGACTACAACAGCTTGCATCTTATGATTCGGTCATATTCATTACTACTATCTTTTTTTGGCTATTTTGGCTTAAGTGCAAATTATTGGTTCGTTCGCATACGAATAATGACTGCATTTATCTATTCAACTAATGATAAATTGCTGTCGTCCAACCCAATAGAATTGTTTCTTGATTTTCTCAATCGTTTATCGTTTTTATCATCCGTTTTCACATTCCCAGAGGCGATATACGTAACATTATTCAATACAATGGCCCAGCAACATTGTTCAATACCATCCACTTAGCCCAGTAAGCTTTCTTTCCAGGACTCTCAAAAGCAATTTCTTGTCAAGTTGGTTTTTTCCCTTCACTCTTTGACCTCATGAAAGTTCCGAAAGTTATTCGGGCCTTCTGGGATTTATGTTTTCTTCAATTATTTATCTTTTAAGGCCCTTAATACAATCTTTGGATTCTAAACTACATAGACCAAATCTTTGCATTCTAAGCTACATGGACTTCTTGAGAGCGTTTCCATGCTCTGCTCTATTACCGTATTCAAATGCGATATTGGAGCTTTGGAATCGTTCTATCCATCGAGTTGGAATCCTCGAATTACAGCATCTATTATTATTCCGCATGATCCGTGTGGAAAAGAAATTTCCGGATATAAAGGAATTAGTGAAAATGTTTCACATTTTGCATGATTATGAGTACTTCTCTTCTTGTCATTTTCACATTATTCTGGTTCAATTATTCCTTTAAAAAAACACATTATCCTGCTCGCAATCCCACTCAAATCGTCAAAGCGTTGAGGCCTCTTGCTCTGTTGGAAGAATTGGAAAGAAATTTACCACAATTCGTACATAATCCTAAGAAACTTTAGCTCATGTAAATATTTCTGCTCTGGTCAACTTTTCCCGACTGATATTTCATCTTTGTCAAAGCGTACTCCAGTTGTTGTCGCCTTATTTTCAATATGTCTTACTTCTTTTTGGAACACTAAAATTTACAAATTCTTTAGGTTCACCTACAGTACCGCCCTGGAAATACGCTTGAAAACTTCTACCAAGTTTTTGAGAGGAATTTCGCAGACTTTGGTCAATAACGATATTGTGGTTTCAAAAACAGACTGGTTTTCCATTGCAACACTTTTGAGACCCGACTTTTAAATGTTGCTGAAGCATTGCACATTCAACGCATGACGCGGAGCCTCCACAATCCATCGAGAACATTAATTTTTTTGCTAGATACAACGTAGAGAATTACTGTGCACCCAATAAGATGCCAATATATCATCATTCCTGGCAATGGATTTGACTCGGAAATGTGTATATCCGCTTCCCGGATCAGGATATTTCACTTAATTCCTTTTGGTTAGTGGAATTCAGCAAAATGCTGGGCGATCAGACTAAACATATGTCCTTCCAATTTGCTTTTTTGTGAAAATTGTCCCAGAGACTTGGAGAGGGTTTTGAACTTCATACGCTTGTTGTCGGTTCAGATCCTTCGTCCATTTCGTTAACAATTATTCCAATTCATCTCTAAAGGCAATGCAATGAGTTTCCCATTCCTGCATCTTTCCTGAGCATCAGACAGAATAACACACCACTTATTTATCCTACAGGACGAGAAACGATCATTTCTGCGGTGCCTTTCCGTTGAATTTATCTCTTCAGTACCATCCGGTAGACTTGCTTGTCGTGTTCAATGCCATATTCGCTTTCGCAGTGACATAAAGGCAGAAATACAATACCGCTAGACGACGATACGTGAGCGCGACGAGATTTTCGCTCGTTGTCACGCAACGCATTCAATTTACAATGCACGCGATGCGATGAACAATAATGTTCATATGACAAATGTCAAATAGGTGACGTTTCAAATGAAATTGTTTTTGATTTTTTAAAAGTTTTGAATTTGGATTTTTCCTTCGTCTAGCAAATAAAAGCCTTAACTAGGATGCATGAAATTTTCATTTAAAATTCATTTGAAATAACCATAGTACTTTAAAAGTACTTAAGGCGTTTGAATTTCAAATTTCATTTAAGCGCCATATTGCATTTGACAAACGTCACGCACCTCGTTGCGATGAATTTTCGTTTTCCCGAATATTTGCCGCCTCGCATCGACGCATCGCAATCATTGTACGATGTCGCATACAAATGCATGTTACGAATATTGCTTGACATTTGCTGCGATACTGTCGTCCCGCTCTCGTATCGCAGTTTCGCGCTATTGTATTTCAGCCTTGACAGTCTTAAAATTCGTCGTGGTTGATGTCTTATATTGTTTTTTTAAAATCAGTTTAATATTTATGATATGTCTCAAACATAGTCCCCAGTCATTTTATTTACAATCTTCAAAAGGTGGCTCCTGAATGCGATACCCCAAATGTCTACTCTGTGAACTTTCTGAAATCCCCCTTTTTCGCTCCAATCTCAGGAGAGTTCATTGGGAAGGAAGTGATTTTTTTGTTGTTGTAAAATGAAACAAAATTTACCAAGAGAAATTTGTTGAATTTTAGTAATTTTCATTTAATTAATTATTGAAAAATTTAAATAATTTTCAAGAAAAAAAATCAATAAAATATCATGTGTACTTTTTTTACGGTTGACTGTAATGTTTTACTGGTTCAAGCCCATACGTAATACCAATTTTAATAAACAAAATAAGCTTTTTTCGCCGAGGTGGCTTGTCTTTGATGTTAATAATTTTCTTGTCCACATATGTGAGTACTCGCACACTTATCCTAGAACCGGCGTTAAAAGTCCGAACAAGTTTTCCAATCACAACCTCTTGCAAGCAACAACAATGTCAACAAATATCTGTTTGAACTTTTCATAGGTGGTGGATGAAATAAAGGAGTCACATTTAAATTTGTTCAATGTGGAATGTCGCAGTTTAGTCTTAGCGTAATAAACAAATCTTTGTACTTTTTTCATCAATGAAAAGATTTAAATTATATGCCGCGTCATTGCGATTAGTATAGTACGTTTCACAATAATCGTTGGTCAAGCATGTTTTCAACTTTTTTCTTCTGCTTGATTACTTATAATAGTCTTATTATTGGTTTTTTATGCTGCCCTGAAATTAAAGTGAATTATCTGGATCTTGAAACAAGATACAGCTGCAAAAAACAAGATTCGTCATCGATAGTTTGACGCATGAAATGGTTTTATATGAGGTGCTTTTAGGGGAAAAATTATCAAAATGGCGTAATAATTTAAAGTAGTTTTTCTCAGAATGAGCTTAAAATTAGTGAAATTCTCGTGTATAGTTTCCATTTGAATTTTCTTTTATAGTTTTTGCAACAATTCTGTTGTTCCTAATGTTTTTTGCTTTTGAACAAAAGTGATGCGCAGGTGTGCCATCTTCAGTGTGTTATTTCGTTCTGAGGTTGTCAGTCTCATGAGCATTCATCCGAAGTGTGAATGATTGAATCTCAGTCAGTCTCATATCCCCTTGACAGTCGAAGTGTAAATCATTGAGTTGAAGTTGAATTTTTTTTTGACATATTTGATCATTCAACAGTTCATGTACTTTTGTCCAAGTCAAATGTCTCTATCACTGTCAAATGATTAATCAATATGTATTTCAAGATTTTAAGGCAGTATCACATATGATACCTTAGGAAAACCATAAAAAAAGTAAATTTTTTTTTGAATATTAGCAAAACATATTTTAACTTTTACTAAAATATATATAAATATATGTTGCTCATGCAAAGAGTAAAAGTACCTCCTGGCGAAATCGAAACACAGATAAACGTTAAATTGCTAACATTTTCAAAATTAGGTAATCTTCATTTAGATGAATTTTGATCCATATTTTATTCGTATGAGATGTGTGTTTCTCTTGTCTTCGTGCAGAAGAGCTGTAACAATACGTTTTGAGGATTCTGATAGGTATAAATTAAAGCATTTGCCAGCTCTATTTATAAATAGCAGCACTGATACGGGCTTTCAATAATTTTGTTTTAGTCTCCGGCGAAATTTGAACCAAGGATCAGCTTCTGTGATATCAACAAATGGAAATTGACTGTCATGCTCCACCTCCAGTACCTCCGACCTCTTATCAAATATTTGCCAAATACCCTACCTAGCAAGTCTGTCCTTCGAATGTACGAGCTACGATTTATTAGATGCATCTTTGTTAAATCGACGAATATCCACAAATATGTTCGAAGCGTACGGCAATTTATGTTGGTGCAACAAAGATTGGTTTATTGTCAAACGACTTTACCACAATAAATCTTTCGTGATTATGCATAATGCAGTCAAAAGAGTCACTTCGGTGTTTATCGAAAGCGTTAAAAGAAAAAAAATAATTTCAAAGAAAGAATTTTATCTCCTACAGATCAGTCATCCTTTTTATAGTTCTATCCTTCTTTGGCAATTTTTTATCCATTATAGTTTCTATATCATTACATTCTCTTTGTCTTATGCTAGTCGAAAGAAGTCGAAGTAAACGGTAGTGTTTAATGAGAAGTTCAGTACCATTCTTTCATCTGCGTCTAACTGCACAAAACTGATTCCATGGAAGACAAGAATTTTTAAATCTTTGGATTGAGGTTCATCAATCGCTTTCCGATACATCCTTCTATAAAAAGTATGCTCCGCTCATTAATGGAGACATTTTTTGGCAAATAGTTTTCCGGTACTATCTTTAAATTTCTGAAACTATTGAACGTACTTTCCAGAACTAGTCGATGACAATTTCAACCGACAAAAGATATCGGAGTAACGATTTTGAAGCTTTGTCTAAATTTTGATGTCTTAAACCTAGCGTTTTATTTCAGAACTTCCCCAGCCTTTTGATAACCATGAAACATCGAAGAAAATCGTTGAATTTCTGCTGCGGTGCTAACTACAGAATTTCTTGTTTGCACAACGAATTAGGGCTCTGGTTATCCCGAGAAAGGCCGACTTGGACTCGCGTCCAAAATCAGTTCGAAGCTACCAAATTACTGATATGTCGGGACAAACATTCCTCTATAGACTGTGTGGTGCTGATGTAGCTAAACATCAAAGGAATACACATCACTATAAGGGGTTTACACAGGACAGTAAACGTTTTATAGCTCTGCAAACTTTGCTAATGCACAATTAAAGCCATATTTATGTTCTGTAGGTTATCTTTTTCCTTGTTCGAATTTTCCATCTTGTATTCAGAAACGAGGAAGTGCAATAATATACGACGAATGAAAGAATGAATGAGTGAAATTTTTTTTTTTGATTTTTACTTGACCGTTTTTGTGACTCGAAGAAATGTCCGAACAAGAGCTTATTTGCTCGTCTTGTCTGTATGATTCTGCCGACGAATGTCTTTTTGTTCCAAACGATGAATGTCGTCCATTATTTAAACAAGTACCACCGTCATTGCTTTAGAAACGTGATCCGGCGAAAACAAATTTTCTCAAACATGTGATTTTTAAAATGAATTAGTTATTTTATATAAGTACTGTTTGCGCAACGGATCTTCTTGCGTCATGAATATTAGCGAAAGGTAAACAAAACACTAATATTTCACTTCAATCACTCATCACGTACTTTCGCGACAATCATATCACTTTTGACATCATATTATTATAAAGTATTAGGACATGTTGGAATAATGTCACGCGCCACTGTAGTCGTCTGAAGAGCAAATAAACCAATAAACCAATACACCGATCATTCTAGAAGCGGAATTAGGCATAACGAAAACACATTGCGTGCATTGAGTACAACAAATACGTGTCTAAATGACTCAGCGCGTAAACTCGAGAATGATCCACGTGGAAGATTCGGAATCGGTTGTACATGTATAAAAGCGACTACCGCAAGCGGCGAAGAAAAGTCTTGTGGATGAAGCGAAGTTGCATAAGCGAAAAGCGACAGTGCGTGTTAAAAGTAGTGGGGTAATCAAATAGTGTTGAAGTAAAATAAAATCGTACACGAATTAAAAAGCGAGTGAAAGTGATTGAAATAATTAATAAATTAAAATAAAAGTGAAGAAATGAAGTAGTAATTAAGTGAAAATAATTGTGAAGTGTTAAAGTGAAGTGAAGTGTCAAACAAATAATTTCAAATTCGTCGGGTGTGTTTAATTCACTTTTGCGAACATTTGCGAAGCAAACAGGTCGCGCACCTGGGAAAGCGAAACAGTATTCTATGAGCATGGTTTTCACTTTTACTCAAAAAAAGTGCAAACATTCGACGAACTCGCTCACTTCCTCGCACACTATATGCGCGGCCATATAAAATCCCGAACTTACATACAAATTTCCGCGATGTTTCGGCCTACTTATGACGATATGTGCAAGGGTGCGAATAGATACGCCACGGCTTTTTATTCCCTGGGTAGAGAGAGATCTCCAATAGAAAGACTATGCCCGTGTACGCTATTGTGCTTGAGCGTTCAATGAATTTGATTGAGCTTTTTCTCCTTGTCAGTTGTTCACATGTTTGGGCTTTTTTAAATTGAAGTCCGTTATTTACTGCGTCCCGTTTCATTTATCGACCATTATTTAATAAACGCATCCGTCAGGAATCGCTCTTAAACCAAGTAAACCCGCGAAAGCTGTCACCGCTTGGGAATTGGATGATGCGAAAGTTAATCAATTCTGATCTGATTTTGGCAATTTGTCCCTCCGCAGTAAGGCAAATTAAAAACTGCAAGACTTCGAATTTGCGGACAAATTGCGCAGCGCCTACGAATCAAAAGGTCCAGCGGGAAAACCGACACTCCTGAAATCGCTCATTTCAATAAAACGAAACTTGGCGAAGACATGCGAGACAATGTTCGAAACTTCTTTGACGTGATTGAGAAATTGCAAGGAATGGAGCTGGAAATTTTGGATGATTTGGTTGCCATCTTGTTATTGTACAGTATCCCCAACGAATGCGAGTCCTTCCGGATCGCTATCGAAACCCAAGAAAACCTGTCGTCTTCAGAAACACTGAAAGTAAAACTCCTGGAAGAATACGAGGCTCGCAAATGAAACAATGGAGGCAACGTTCCAGGCGCCATGTTCGTTAACAAAAATCGAAGCTAGTCGAACCAAAACAAGAACAAACACAACCAAGAACGAAAGGAACGTTTCAAAAACGCATGTCACTCATGTGGAAAAGTGGGGCATATGGCACGGGATCGCAAATCGATGCTTCTCCAGAAAAAGCAATCGAATAACAGAAAAAGCTGTACAGAATCGACTCGACATGCCGAAGTCACCATAAAAGTCAACGCAAAGCACAACGACAAATATTGCTTGGATTCCGGTGCGTCAACTCACATGATCTCGAATCGAGAAGAGTTCAACGAAATTCACCACCAAAATTCAAAACTCTGAATCTGGCCAGCACGGACTCAACGAATGTCGAAGGAAGTGACACTGTAAGGCTGAACATGAAAGACGGCTCAACCGCGAAACTTCAAGAAACTTTGTTATCCTTTGTGGAAAAAATTACCGAAAGGGGGCGAAGTCATCTTCAAAAAGAGTAAGGCTATCGTCAGAAACCCCGAAGCGAAAAAAACTATTATGACAGCTCTTCGAAAACGAAATTTTTATTTTGTCACCGCGTCCACCGAATAATGCAGAATTGCGTAGACATCTCCAATACAAGAATGACACGATCTTTTTGGACACCTCAACGAAAAAGACTTGAAGGACCTGGTTAGACGACATAAAGTGGATGGATTGGCGTTAAAATTGAAGATCAGCTCCCTGAGTGTCAAACTTGCATCAAGGGGAAACAGACTCAGAAGTCGTATTCAACATCCAAAACCAAGACTCAAGAAATTCTGGAACTCGTCCACACTGATATTAGTGGACCCATGCGCATCGATTTTCTCACAAGCTCCTGCTACTTCTTCACAAGTCCAAGTGGTGCGAAGTCTACTATGGCTTTGGTTTAGAAGAAAACGGGACGAAAAATTAAGAAAGTTTACTCGATAATGGTTTAGAATACGTCAGCAAATGCATGGACGATATCTGAAAAGAAGCAGGCATCATATATGAACTCTCAGTTCCGCATAAACCACAACATAACGGTGTAGCCGAAAGAAAAAAAAAGATTGGTGGAGATGGCTCGATGCATGATGATCCAGTCCAGACTCTCCGCAAGTTTTTGGGCCGAAGCAATCTTTACGGCAAATGTAATTGGAAATCGCTGCCCATAAAAAAGTTTCGATGGCTAAGTACCACTTGGACCGGAAGAACTCCTACTTTGAGTGACTTTCAACTGTTTGGTACAACAACTTACTTACTCAGGAAAAGAAATGGAAAAGAAAAATTCGATTCCTGATCAAAAAATGCATTTTTGCTGGATATTCGATTCAGTCCAAGTCCAGAAAAACCATCTGAAGCAGAGATGTGACTTTCACTGCTTCTTTTCAACAGGAAAGAAATTTCTCAGAACTCATCGACGATGAAATTTGGAGACAAAAGCCCGGAATTTCCATAGGAGCCTCTTCTATTTCATCCCAGTAGCTAACATGAGAAACCATAGAAGAAATCCGCTTATTCGAGTCGAAAACTGAGGACTAAACCACAATAACTGCAAAAAGAGGACCAGGTTGACCGAAAAAAAGGATTAACGGGAAAAAGAGGAAGGCCAAAGAAGCTATTCCGACAGATCTCCCTGAAAAAAGAAGAACCCGAAACACCGATGGAGCTGCAACCTCACCGAAAGGCCCGAAATCACATTTTGCCAGCTTAATCAAATCCGCGAATTCACCAAAACTCTTTCCAGCACCGAAACCGAAGAATTAAAGGGAGCAATGCTCAAGGAGTACGAAGCCCTGGAGAAAAACAAAGCTTGGGTCATCGTAGATCACCCTGAAGGAAAGAAGATCGTCAAATCGAGATGGGTCCTGCGGACGAAATTCAAAGCAAATCCCCTTACTGGCTACGCCGATGCAGATTGGGGATCCAATGTCGACGACTGAAAATAAAACACGTGATATGTTTTTCTCATAGGAAACGCCGCCGTCAGTTGGGAATCGCCAAAAATAAAGAGCGGTTGCATTGTCCACCCCAAAAGTCGAATATATGGCCCTTGCTGACTCCGCAAAGGAAGCCATTAACCTGCGACGCAATCAACAAGAAATCCCAGGAAACCAACCAAGTACAACTATTTTGAACGATAATCAAAGCGCTGGAATGTCATGTAGAAATCCCGTGTTTGACGGCTGCACGAATTACGCTGACATCAGTCATCATTTCGTACAAGAATGTCTGGAAAATTTGGCCACCGAGGAAATGCCAGCAGATTTTTTAACGAAAGTGCTGCCATTTTAAAGGCCCAGATACAATACTGCGTCACGGCGATGCGAGAGCGCGATACGATTATCGCACGTCGCAGCGCATTCAATTTACAATGCACGCGATGCGAGGAAGATGTTCATATGACAAATGTCAAATTGGTGACGTTTTAAATGAAATTTGCTTGCAATTGTTTTTGATTTTTTTAAAGTTTTGAATTTGGAATTTTCCTTCGTTTAGCAAATAATAGCCTCAACAAGGATGCACGAAATTTATATATTCATTCAGAATAATCCTGGTACTTAAAAAGTAATTAAGGCGTTTTCAAATTTCATTTAAGCGCCATCAAGCATCTGACAAACTTCAATGCACCGCATTGTGAGGAATTTTCAATTTTTCGAATATTTCTCGCCTCTTATCGACGTATCGCAATCATTGTACGATTTCGTATACAAAGCATGTTACGAAAACTGCTTGACATTTGCTGCGAGACTCTGGTCGCGCTATCGTATCGCAGTATTATTTTTCGGTCGTAAGTGATTTTGCGTGCATGACTGTTCCAGCATAGACGACTGATAGCACTGGAAAAATAAAGAGAATGTCATTTGAGGGAGGGGAAGTATTGTAAATAATGACAAATCGACACCCTCCCACTCACTCTATTGGAATAACATCAAATCATATTCAATACTACAATTGTACCGATAGTACCAACACTTTAGAACTTTATATTTCATTGTATCATTGGACCCCAATAAACAACATGAGGAAAAGCCCAACGTCATATGCAATACAAATAAGCGTAAAAAAAGCGCATGAGCAGTCTGTAAAGCGTTGAATGCCAATGCATTGCAAAGAAGAGTACTCAGGGAGAAACCATGCATCTCTGTTGTTAGTCATATTTACCTTCAGAAGGAAACCGGGGTAATACGTTAAGAATTAATATTTGGTTTGAAACGATAAGAGCCATTCTGAAGACCGGGAAATCTCTGAAACACATGACTTTGTGTCAAAAAAAGATGACGTTTTGTCCTGCAGTGATGATAGTGATCATGAGAATTTTCTGCAAGCCCAAGTAGGAATGCTAAGAGGTAAGAATCGCCGTGTTTGGTCTTCAATTGCGCCACCATCAAGTCGAACTGCACAGCGAAATTTTGTGACTCTCCGCCGGCTTACACGAGGAGCCGCCCAAAATATTCAAACGGAAAAAGATGCGTTCGAAATATTATTTTCCCAGTCGATCATTGATTTTATTGTTTGGCATACGAATCATGAAATCAAGCGACGTGCAAATAGTATATAGGTAAAACGGATAGGTTTGCTTTACTTTCCGGCTATAAATCGAGACAACGTCAAAAGTGTAAAAGATATGTGGTCGTCGTATAGTGCTACTATTTATAAATCCATAATGAACGCTTATCGCTTCTGACTTTGGCTGATTTGCTCGATGACAAGCATAGTAGAAATACGGAAGATAAATTTGCACCTATCAAGTACAAAGATTCATATGAACCACGTTTTTTTTTGTCACGATCGATGAGCAACTTTTCAGTTTTTGGGGCAAGTGTCCTTTTCGCTTATACATAGCATCAAAGCCAGATAAATATGGCTTGAAAACAGTAGCCATTTGTGATGCTAAAACATTTTATATGTTCGATGCGAACGGTAGTAAAAACACCTGCCGAACATGTTAAGAAACTATCCGAAAGTATCCATCAAAGGGTCCTGGCATAATGTCACCTATGACAATTGGTTTGCTCCTATTCCACTAGCGGATGAAATGTTGAAAGTGTACGCTTTGAGTACGCTTTGCAAAAATAAATGGGTGATCATTCATCATTTTTGCCATATAGAAGGAAGCCAACACTAACTTCTCAATCGGCTTTCGAAAACAAATCTGTAATACTTTTATCCACAATGAATTATAAGGCTGAAATATATTCAAATACACATAAACCGAAAATACTGCACGCCTTTAACGCAACAAAAGGAGGAGTTGACACTTTCGATAAAATGATGCATTCGTTCAATTCAACTAGACAGCATGCCTCGAACACGGTAAAGATGTCTGCTTGACTTGTATTTAATTAGAAAAATAACAAATTTAAATTTTAACAACTGTGATGAAGAAAATATTTGTGTTTCTTAATTGTGTCAACTTAATATATTTTCGACTGAATATGAATACGTTGTGATTAAATTATTGTTTTATTTAAAATCAAAAGTTGTTGTATTAATGAGTAAAAACAGCTTTGCCTCCCGAAGGTTAGCGTTTGAATTTTGCGTAAAGTCATTTAAAAATTCCCCAAAAGTTTTGGAATAATGTAGTTTTCACCGATTAAAGCAAATTTTAGATATTTAAATTAAAAAACAGAGGAAAAGTCTGAAGATCATCAAACACCAAATTGCTATGGATGATTCTCCCTTGATTGGATCTCAGTTCATGAATTACTCTTTTTTTCTACTTAAATTTTAATGAAAAATAAAACGCTTAAGTATGAATTTTACTTCTATTTCACTAAATTTCACTTACTTAAATTTGTTACTTCGGAAACTCTGTAGTGCTAACTTCGTAACTGTAGTCTGTAGTGCTAACTTCGTAACTGTAGTGTTACTTTTAACTATCATTGTATGTCATTCTTATGTAAATAATTGACAGCAAAATATTATCGAACAGCTATTCTAGAATTAAAATCTTGTCGTGTTGATTACAATGTTCTTATGCTAAGTTAATACTAAATTTTAACCACTTATTCTATTTACAATTAGCGTTAGTGGTTTGATGAAGAAAGGGTTCTTATGATGACCCAGAGGAACTTTTCAGCTGATTACGGTCTTATATGCTTCTCGGTAATATATGGCGAGCATAATCTTTGTGGTTGATGTAATGATTTCTGCGGTAACCCGCGGTCATCTAGTTCAGCCTGAACAAAGAATTATGGCCTTTAATTTGACAACTTTTGGAAGGATGTCAACGTTCGAAGATTACATTTTTATTACAGACTAGCTGACCCGGCAGACTTCGTACTGCCTCAATCAATAAATAAAAGACCTAAACGTTTGTATAAAATAATCTTAAAACAAACAAAACGAATCCGTATTTAACACATTACATGCGGGAAGGGTATTAATACCTTTTACGGCGACTGATCTTTATCTGCGGGAGAGGTATTTTTACCGTTTACATAGTATGATAGTTACCGTCTGGTAAAGTATTAACCATATGCGCTCGAGGCTGTTTTGGTATGGGGAAACCTACAACTGATAAGGATTACATTCACATTTTCTTTCTCTATTTAGGTTTTCCCTAATTATAAGTGCTTACACAGGCGACAGCTAAAAAATAACCCAAATAAAACCTTATGGCGACTCTCAGTCGCTACTCGAGCTGCATCAGTACTTTGAGTGGCGACTGAGAGTCGCCCCTCGAGTACAAAGGGTTAATACCTGCTTTTATCTCATTAGTAACTTGCTCTTGAAGTTTAAATTTTACATTTTATTACCTTTTTCCATATTTTTTTTTTACCTTCACTGAACATTTTAAAGCACATTGTGTCATCAAGGGTTTTTCCATTTCACTTTCCAGAAGTATTCAAATGTTATCTTTCAGAATTGGGTAAGAAATTTCCGATTTTCTGCACAAATAGCATTTCAGTAGTCTTGATAACACTTCAGTAGATTTTCTACATTAAATTGTTCGGTCTCAAATATCCCGTAGTAATAAATTATACTTTTTCTTTAAATCCAATATGAGCTCGCGCGAAATTAACGATGATGTATTTGCTGATAATTTATCGGAGTGCTCTTGTGATAGTGATATGCAACACTTGTTAGATAAAATAAGTGACGACAGTGATAGTGATAGTTCTGTTGGCCGAACCAGACGGAGAACCAGGATTTTTCCACTGCAGTTCAGTGACGATGAAGATGATGATATTATTGAACAATGGACTGAAATAGACAATCCGCCTGTAATTGAATCGTGTTTGGGTCAATCGGGTTTAAGTGTTTTCCCAAACAAAAACAATAGTGTCAGTGAGTCCTTGAATTTGTTTATTGACTACAATTTATATGAAATGATGGTAGAAGAAACTAATCGCTATCACAAACAGAATGAGGAAAAATTCAAAG
Organism: Stratiomys singularior; assembly: GCA_954870665.1. NCBI lineage: Eukaryota > Metazoa > Arthropoda > Insecta > Diptera > Stratiomyidae > Stratiomys > Stratiomys singularior. Next base: position 107,040,106 of record OX940877.1, on the reverse strand, counting down.
ACTACAAAAAATCCAAAAAATGGACAGACGTCACTACCACTGAATTCAAAAAATTTTTCGGCCTGTTGATTCTGATGGGTCAATCTCCTAAAAGTTCAATGGACGATTATTGGACAACAGACGAATTATTGCAAGCTCCGATATTTCCGAAAACAATGAGCCGCGGCAGATTTAGGCAAATATGGCAATCATGGCATTTTTCAAATAACGATATTACAGACTCTAGTGATCGTTTGTTCAAAATTAAACCAGTATTAGATAACTTATTGGAAAAATTTAATACTGTGTACACACCTCGAAGGGAAATTTCACTTGACGAAAGTATTATACCGTGGCGTGGAAGATTAGCGTTCAAAGTATACAACGCTTCAAAAATCATTAAGTACGGGATATTAGTGAGAATGGTGTGTGAGTCAAAGAGTGGTTATATTTGCAATTTAAAAATATACTGCGGACAAGGTAAAAAACTCTCGGAGACAATTCAAGATGTCCTCAGCCCTTATCTGGGAAAATGGTATCATGTGTTCATGGATAACTATTATAATAGTATGGAAATCAACCAGACACTTCTAAACATAAAAACGAGAAGTTGCGGGACAATTCGTGTAAATAGAGGATTACCTGATTCTCTAAAAAACCTAAAATTGAAGCGTGGTGAAACAATTTTTAGAAGAAAGCAAGATATATTGTTACAAATTTGGCAATCGAAGAGAGAAATAAGAATGATTTCCAGTATACACTCGGCTGAAATGTTAGAAAGTCACAATATAGACTGGCACACGAAAAGTAAAATAATTAAACCGACCTGTGTGATAGAATACAATAAATTTATGAAAGGAGTTGATAGGGCCGATCAGTATCTTTCGTATTATTCCTTTTTGCGAAAAACGAAAAAGTGGACTAAGCGTGCCGTTATGTACTTATTAAATTGTGCTCTTTTTAACGCATATCTAGTCCACAATATTTATAACAATACAAGAATGACATATAAAAAATTTTTATTAGAAGTAGTTCGCAGTTTGATAACAGACCAGTTGCCTGCGGAACTAATGGATACTGCAGAGCCGGGACCATCAACTTCAACGCAAAGGACTCGCACATCTAAATTTGATCCGCCCGGGCGTTTATCATTGGATATGAAAAAACATAAACCAGAAAAAATCGAAAGCAAAGGGAAAAAAGTGCATGCTCAACGGCAGTGTCGTGTTTGCGCTGCACATCAAAAGAAAAGTTTGACTTGTTATAAGTGCAGTTTTTGTAATATACCCCTTCACGTAGGTAATTGTTTTTATGAATATCATACTCTTAAAAAATACAAGTGTATTATTTATTTCAACAAATAAATCAATGAAATGTTCCTATGTCTTTTTTTGTAGTTTTAATTTGTTTGTTTTTTTTTTCGAACATTACACGTGACTCAAAATGTTTATTTAAACTTCTTGATAGTTATGCTGCTGCTCCTTAGTGAGTTTAATAGTGTAAGAATTATTAAAATATCTTAAATATCTTGAAAATTGTGACATTTTATGCTGTCATTTTTTACGCGAATGCTCAAATTTTTGCCCGCGCTAAGTCATAAACAATAAGTCGCGGCGCCCCGCATGTAATGTGTTAATATAAAAAGCATTTTTTGAATGAAACATGAAGTTTTATGATTATTTTCGACACATCATGTTACTTACTTACAAAACAGTACTGGCTATTTATAAGGTTTAAATTTGATAGTGACAGAAACACACTGTTATGATACAGTCTGTTAATCAATTTAAAGCTTTCTCATAAATTATATTTTTTGTTTTGTTTGCGTAAATAAACAAAGAAGACGGTTTTCCGACGCGCGAACACGCGACTTATAATTGTCCATGCGCGAAACAGGGAAACTGCAAGTTGATTCCGCAAACTTCTAACTACTGTCTTATTTATGGTCATCGCAAAGACCAGACGTACTGGAAATTGTAAGCGTTTAAAATCGAATGGTAAATCCGTTGGAATCATCGGTATCCGCAGAATCAAGACATCCTCTCCTTTGTATTTTCCTTTAATGATTGTTGCCTCAATGACGTTATTCATCAGCTTTTTCACAGCCAGTCTTGTTCCATTGCACAGTCGAGGTTGATTAATGTTACGCAGCATGATGACAACTGATCCTACTTTTAACTGCAAATTGTGAGGTGGTAATCCAGACAATTCCAGTGAATTTAAAAACTCCGTGGGATAGTTGACTACGTCATCCTGGTTCATAACGGTGTCGACTGATTTGAAGGAAACCAACTGTCCTGGAAGAAAATTCTGAATGGTCGCATTGAGAACCTCGACATCTTTTTTTTTTCCAACAAAGCCAACGCTAGAGCAACATCATTTCGCGATCTGATCCTTGCCAAAAGCAATGAAATTAAGAACGTTTCGCCGGTTCCTCCGGGAGCATCAAGGAAATAAATTCCACCAGATCCACTGTTCACAGCTTCTATCAAAGTGATGTACGCATTTTTTTGTTGTTGATTTAATTGTGGAACATTTATACAAACTTTTTCGGCCAATGCTTCAATGTCGTACTGTTGTTGTCTCTTTGCAACTCGTGGTTTTATGCATCGTGCATATGACGATTTGTTGCTGTCATTCCCAAACACGACAATACTTTATTTGCCATCAATAAACACATATCTTCTATCATGATCAATGTCTCATTGTAAATTTCTGCAGTCATTTGTAGTGTAGGATTCAAAGTTTGATGGCGCACACGATGCAAAACATCCTCAGACATGTCATCTCTATACTTAACCCACAAATCTTTTGGATTCGAGGGGAAACATGTCGATATGATAATCGCAAACAATGTACGAATTTGATCCGGCGATATTACGGAATCCTTGAGCGTATCATCCCAGTGCGAATCGTTCTCAAGTAAATGTAATAGTTGACATGCCTCACCGTAAGCCGCACACAGCTGTCCATTAACTGTTCTCAGTTGTTTAAACGATGTCGAAACGATGTCTTGGAACACTTGCTGTCGACCATACAGGGTGAATTGTATTTAAAGAGTCCGCAAGATCCATGTATCATATGTTTGATAACTACTGCATGCAATTTTGGGTCAACTGTTTCATCTGGAATTTCAACTGAAATTATGGAATCAATCTCATCTGGCCTTATTTTGTCCACTAACCGGACTAAAATGTGCGCATGTGGCAATCCACGCTTTTGCCATTCTACAGAGTACATCCAACAACGGACTCGGCCATACACACAATGCTTTATTAATAAATTCATGAGAGATTTTAATTTTTGTTTAAAAACTCTGGCAGTTATGTCATGTCTATCAACTGGCGTTTGGCTATGTAGCAATTCCCTCTTGATTTCGGACCATTTTGGGTTACATGTGAATGTAACAAATAAGTCTGGGCGGCCATAATGCCTAACATATGACATAGCATCCTGAGCATATTCGTGCAAAATTGTCATTCTTCCCGCATTATTCACATTGCCATCGGCATTTATAGCATCGCGGAGATGAATGTATTCCTCTGATCGTAGCTGTCGTTGGTTCAAACGGATGTATGTCAATCATTCAATCTCAATTTTGACATACATGTCAACTGCAAACTGACGAAAAAGTCTTTGACACATCAAAATATGATTTACTTCACCTTGACGGATTGGCTTGCTGGTAGTTGAAGCAGCAAGACGTGTTTTGTAGTGTGTGAGTTCAACGTTCAAGTTGAAGTTTAAGTTTTCGGTGTTGACGTGATATAACCGCCATTTTTCAAGCCGAATGAAAAAAATAAAACAACTGACATATCCAACGGTTTTTCATTGCAGTTTCTTTGTGGATAATTCAAGAGTTTAAGCAAACAAAAACGTAGCGCTACCAAGTAGTGTTGAGACGCTTCGTACACACCTTCTTTTAATTTCTTTTTAATTTATTTTCTTTCTCTCTTTCATTTCATAATGAAAAATGGCTACATCGATTTTGGCCGGTGGATCGCCTGAACAGAAGCGGAAGAGAATCGAACTTTCCACAGTTTCTGCAAATAAGCTGGAAAACAGAAATAAAGTCCTGCCGTCTGAATTGCTATCCTGTGCCGACGTGGAAACTCTACGGCAATACGAAGTGATGGAAATGACAGGCAAGGAAAATATCATCGAGGTGCTCAACATGGCTGCCGATGGTTTCAAGGAAGTCGCGAAGAAAAATGCGGCTAAAACAAAGAAGCAGACAGTTATAGAAGTGCCTACAACACCCAACCGATACGCCGAACTACGAGAAGATCGGAATGAAAACAATCAGAATACTACTAATAATAAAATTAGTAAGGAGCTTGAGTGGTGCCCTCCAATATTTGTAAGCAAGGTGAGTGCAAAGAGTATTGTAGACGCGATTAAAAAAATTAATATTAGTACTAAAATTAGAATCGAAACGCTCTCAAAAAGCCGGCACAAAGTTCGTGTCAATTCAGTAGAAACTCACTTGGAGTTTCTTGAGTGTCTCAAAACATCCGAGGCAGAGGCCTTCTCCTTCACCCCGAATTCACTACGTAAGTACTCTGTCGTACTTAGGGGAGTAAGTGCTGATTTCTCTTGTGAAGAAATCAAAAATGACATCTTGGCGAATACTCCAGGGTTAAACATTCAAAATATTACAAATCTCTCCACGACTTGGTCCAAACGGGAAGGTATAACCCTAGACCTATTCCGTATAAACCTTAAAACGGAAGAAGATTTAAAAAAAATTATTAAAATCAAATATTTACTCTCGCAGAAAATCTCTTGGGAAAAGCCCAAGCACAAAGGTAACTTGATACAATGTTACCGCTGCCAACGATTCGGCCACGTTTCGGCCAACTGTGCTTACGATGCACGATGTGTTAAGTGCAATAAAGCACATTCCAAAGAGGAAACATGCGAACGCGACCCCTCAAATGAGGAAAGTCCTCCTCCGTTTTGCGTTAACTGTGGCCTAAACGGACATCCCGCAAATTTTTCTGGCTGTGAAGTCTATCAGAAAAAATTGCAAACGGTTCAAACAGGACCTTTAAGAAAAAGGTATAACAATTTTAATAACAGTCCTGAAACAAACACAAAGCCACCAGTATCTACTAACCAAGCAGATACTCCTCGTTCAACACGACCAAACCTCTCCTATGCAGCAGTTGCTCGGGGAACCACTAATGCCGGAATGCCTCGGCCCCAGAACCATAACCCTAGTCCAATAAGCGCCATCGGCCAAATACTCAACCTCTCAACGGAATTGTTTGGGATTGAGTTCAGCTCTCTACTAGAGAGTGCATCTTCATTCATGAGCCATTACAATACGCTGACAACGCACGCTGAGAAGGCAAATGCATACCTTAATTTTGTGTGTAACCTTGCATCACGTAATGCACAGCAGCATTAAACTAAACTTCCAAGCCCTTAACATCAATTCTCTAGTAAGTCACGATAAGAGAATGTTTCTGGAAAATCTCTTAAATAAATCAGGATCTGACATTGGTCTTATTACAGAAACGCGATTAGCAGCACATCATAAATTGCGAACGGTTAATTATAATATAATCAGAAATGATTCCGCCAGGGGAACAGCAATATTTGTGAAAAATACATTTCACTTTTCCAATATAACAATTCCGTTGCAAGCAGTGCAATCCTCGTTCATCGTGATCACATTGCTTAGCAATACAAAACGCCACATTAAACTCCTCGCCCGTGCTCTATATGTACCACCAAACGCAGGACAGGCAATGATTAATGATCTAAACTTAATTGAAGATGTGGCTGCTGAATATGATTTCGTGATTCTGGGGGGTGACTTGAACTCTAGACATACACAGTGGGGTGACTCTCGTTGCAATACAAACGGAAATATCCTACACAACTGGCTTTGGCGTGACCCACTCCCTATGTTTCAACTAATCAATGCGGGAACTCCCACTTACCCCCGTGCCTCATCCTTCCTTGACAATTTTATAATCTCCTCGACAACACTCAGTAAAACCACACACCTCCATTGCAGCACGCTTCCCTCGATTTCTGATCACTTTGCCATACAATTGGTGATTGAGATTAAAGATACAGTGGAATATCCCGTTTTACCTAAACAAATACAAAATTTTAACCTGGTTGATTGGGCTTGGTTCAACAGGGATGTCCGTGATGCGATTAGTGCTATATATATCCCTGAAGATAGGCTCATATCTAATCATGAAATTGACAACATTATAGACAAACTAACCAAGTCTCTTACTACCATTGCTGAAAATCATGCACCTACACGTGCCCCCAAATATTTTAAATACGGTGCGTTATCTGAGACTACCTTATCGCTTGTCAGACTTCGAAACCGATGCCTGCAAAAACTTAAGAGAATATATAATAGACATTTAAATAGAGTTACTCCCCAATATGACCGAATAAAACATCAGGTACATATCATTTCAAACTTTATTAAAGCACAAATATCTGCGGAGGTGAACCAGAAATTCCAGGACACGTTGAAAAACATCAAACCGGGACCTCAAATGTTTTCTGAAATCAACAGAATCACTGGCAGAAAATACTTTTCAATAAATATCGACAAAGTAAACCTCACCAACCAGAACTCAGTTTTTGCAGACCGTAACAGCAAGCTTGAAGCCTGTGCCAACTTTTATGAGGAACTGTACCAAACTTCGTTAGAAAATTTCCCACCAAGCCAATACCACAAAGTAAATACACGCGTAGCAGAGTTCGCATTTAGCATGACGGGATCCTTCTTAACAATTTTTACAAACAACAACCTATCTTCCAACCCAGCTGAGGGACCAAACTCTGCCTTTTTCACAAAAGAGTCCGAGATACTCGATGCCATCAACTCACTTAAAAGTAAAAAATCTACTGGAGTAGATGGGGTCTCCAATTTCTTACTAAAAAAATCTGCAAGCACCATAGCCCCCAAACTCACAATAGTTTTCAATAACTGCATTAATAATGGATACTTTCCAAACCCGTGGAAGGTTGCAAGATTAATTCCAGTTCCAAAAAAAGGATTTAACGGGGAAATTGCAAATCTCCGCCCCATATCAATACTATCTCCATTTGGCAAAATCCTAGAAAAGATTATTGCAAAAAATTTCGATTCTTATTTCGCCCCTAGACTGCCAAACATACAATTCGGTTTCACCTCCATGCACTCTACAGAACATGCTGCCCTGGTACTGCAAAATGACATAATTGTTGGGCTAAGAAAAAAACACGCTACGGTGGCCTGCGCACTGGATCTAGAGAAAGCGTTCGACAAGGTATGGACAAATGGCCTATTGTACAAACTGATTACAAATCAGTGTCCTATTCCTCTTCTCAGAATCATGATTAGCTATTTAACAGAAAGAAAGCTTTTTGTGGCCATTGATAACTCCCTTTCAAAACTTGTTGACGTTAAAAGTGGAGTCCCGCAGGGTTCAATCCTTGGGCCAAAATTATTCAACTTTTTTGTGCACGACATTCCCTACAGCCCGCAAGCTCAGCCTTGTGCCTATCAGCCGAAGATTCTAATGTATGCTGATGATACCATTTTATACGCAACAGGAGAAAGACCGATGGAGGCACTGTTCATTGTGAAAAATCATCTTAATTTGGTACTGAATTTTTTCCACACCTGGGGATTAAAAGTTAACCCCAACAAGTCTGATCTTATTTGCTTTCGCAATGCAAGTGGGAAAGGTCACTCATTTACAGTCCCTGAAAGCAAAAATATTACCCTTTGCATCAACAATACGCAAATTCCGATAAGAAACTCTATCAAGTACCTTGGCTTAACCTTCCATCACCGTCTTAAAGTTAACCCACATGCCAAAATTGTACTCAATAAAGCACTGATAGCCTCTCAACTCTTAAAGTCCCTACTTAGATCCCCGCATCTCAATTCCCAATCCAAAATCCTCATGTATAAAGCGCTGATTCGGCCGATACTCACATATGGGTTTCCGATATGGATGCAGATGTCGCCAACAATAGCCGAAAAATTTCAAGTGTTTGAGAGGAAAATACTCAGGGCTTGCTCTGGAAAGTATAGAAAAGCTGATTTGAAATACTACAAAAACTCCTTACTCTATGAATGCACGCAAATAACACCATTTCTAAACTATGTAACTAACCTAGCCAGCAAAAGAATTCAAAAACTTTCTCAGCACCCAAACCCACTTGTTAGAAAAATCGTAACTGATAATAAGGTAGCATCAGCATTGATTTATTACTATGCCTCCCCTATCGCACTGCTGGGAGAGGAAAGGGTGCAATGGCTTCAGGGATCCTCGAACAATATGCAGAAACCTGCATTCTATAACGAACCTCCGAAAAATCTGTATATTGGATAAAATAAAAAAAATTGCACTCACCAAGCAAATTATGTTAAGAAAAAATATACATAAACAAGAAATAAATAAAAAATAGATAAGTACATCCGAATAGAACCCTAGCAATAAGAAACTATTCAAACTCAATTTAAGTATATTAAGTGAAATAGACAAATAGAATAAAAAAAATCAAAAATCAAAAAATTTGCAAAAATAAAAAATTCTAAGCTAGCCCTTAAAGGTACACCACTCCTTCTTTGGTATGTAAGATTTAACATAGCCTACCCTTATCATTAAGTTTTATTATTATTTTAATTGTAAATATCAATTATTAACTTTAACTTTTTAATTTTTTTTTCTTTCCTTTGTTTTTTTTATTTATTTATTTTAATTTTGTTTTACATTTTTGTTTTTAAGTTATATATTATTGTAAGTCGCTATAGAACTAAGCGATAGGTTATACGCCTGAGCAAGCGTAATGAATTACCACACGTTACCCAAATTTCTCCAACATATGTATAAATAAAATTAAACTTCACCACATAGTTTAAGTGACATAATGTAACAGTCATTAACCTACCTTGTCAATGTATTCTTAGTATAAGCTCATGTCATAGTTAAAGTCTCAATAAACTTCTGAATCTGAATCTGAATCACCTTGACGGGTTATGAGCCTGTATGAATAGAAATTCATAGCACTAACCTTTTTGTTGGTTTCAGCACATGCAATCAAAAAATGTTAATGTTAAATTTGTTACTTAGATGAATTGAATTGTTCAATTTATTTACCTGTTACTTGATTTACTATTTTGATATTAAAATGGTATGCATCTTCCCCCTGCCAGAAGATCAAAGGATATTGTAATGCATCATAACTCCTGTGTGTTTCAGATAAACGTTTTAAATCACTATTCCGACGATCAAGCACATCATCTCTAGATTGTAAATTTTCTCCCACAATGACAACAGCCACTTCGTCAATGGTAGGTGAATTAAACCTCCTTGTGTGTTCACCGGCAGGTGTTTCGTCAGCTCGAATGATAATATTATGGCTATCAGATGGCATCCGATCCAATGCTATTTTGAACATGTTTACTAAATTGTTATTCTGATGAAGAAACATTTATAATTCTTGGCCAATGGTTCTCTTAACTGTTGGATTGTGAGCACAACGATTATCAACTTCCGCATCTGAATTGCCCATAAAATAAATTTGTAAAAATTGATAATCTGCATCAGGTAGTGGTAACGGTACCCCGAGTAAGTGATAACTTTGTCCTTGTATCTGTCATTTTTAAAAATTTGTCCATTCTTCCTATTTTTGCATCCCAACCAATTCAAAGTCCACATAAGGACTGCACATTTGTTATGCAGAAAATTGCTGCACCCATACATGGGGGGTCAAATCAAGCATTTCCAATTCTGGTAGTATATAATATAAAGTGAAAGCCTATCGACGATAATAGAACATCAAAATAACAAACAACTTATTCACAATATTTTCAACGGGCGTACATTAAGATTCCCTGCACCAAAATTTTTAAATCGCTTTTCCCGCACAATGCTGGTTACTAACCGTATCCATCACACAGTGTCGCTGGCGTCGCTTAAATCCGACAGTCAGTTGTGCCAACCGAATGTCAACTTCCTCCTTTTTGTCGCGTACTTTTCACCGTAAGCCGTGAAAGATTTTTTCAAAATAAATCGAAGGTAATCCCAGCGTCATCGTAGCAAATTTAGTGTTTGAAGTGCACGAAATGAATGTTCTGAAGGCTGTGCTTGCACATTTTCATGCATTTTAGGTCGCAATCGCTCATAATTCCGGTAAATCTTTCGCCGAAAGATTCTTTTGACAGATGAACTGTCAATAGATCGGCCGATTCCCGCAACTTGCATGTAAACTGTGTGATTTGTGTTTTCGAGTAATTGCGTCGATTTCGTTGCCTTGAGGTATTGTGAGGAAGTTACAACGTTGCTTGTTTTCGTAACTCGGTCTTTTGGTTGCTCGCAGGAATTGTAAACAAAGTGTTATTACTTGGCACATATGACGGTATAACCTCGTTGGTGTCTCATACTAGGGAGTACGCAAAGCTGAATCAGTTCTAACCACCCTAGTCCCGCGAATTCATTTGGTTTATGGTGTGTTTCATTCCTAAGTTGTTTCCAGTCCTTCGGGAATTGTTTACTTTGCACATTGTAACGCGAATGGTTTTCTAACATTCCACGAGTTTAAGCACTGCATTCGCGCACTTCAAATTATTAATTTTACATAAACTTAAATGTGACAACATTTCAAATAAAGCAATAAATCTTTGTTTCATTTTAGCCATGGTGCGCATGAACGTTTTAGCCGATGCCTTGAAATGCATCAACAATGCCGAGAAACGTGGAAAACGTCAAGTCTTGCTCCGACCCTGCTCGAAAGTCATCATTAAATTCCTCACAGTAATGATGAAGCACGGATACATCGGCGAGTTCGAGATTGTTGATGATCATAGATCCGGCAAAATTGTAGTGAACTTGACAGGACGATTGAACAAATGCGGAGTCATTTCGCCACGTTTCGATGTCCCGATCAACGATATTGAAAAGTGGACCAACAACTTGTTGCCCTCCCGTCAGTTCGGTTACGTAGTACTCACAACCTCAGGAGGTATTATGGATCACGAAGAAGCTCGACGAAGGCATTTGGGAGGCAAGATCTTAGGATTCTTCTTCTAGATGGAGGATACGTTTTTTATAATAAGGAAAACTTCTGTTGGAAGGTCTTGTGAATAAAAACTTCCAACAGGTGATATGTAGTGTTTGTTTTCTGTTTGTGGGAAGTGTGTGTGGCTGTTCATATTCTAACTCATTCGAAAATAAACTTTCTCAGTCTTTGCTGGCTGAACGAAAGGAGGTTGATGTGAAAATGGAATTGTACAACTGATGATACAAGAACGAGTTGTATTGAGGTCAGCGCACTTCAAAAAAGATACCCATGATTGCTATAATCAACCCCCATTTGATTCTGATGCAAGTCCTATGGAGTATGTATGAAATTGGATGTAATAGGGCTGAAGTGCGGGAAAATTTTGTTTCTGTAGTTACTTCCACTGAATTACTACGAACGCTTGAGTTTAACTCTTTCGACATGCACCAGGTTGACAATTTTCAAGACAATACGGTTAGTATGCACGAAAAAATTGGTTTTTCGGAGGGATCTCTTATTCCCTTCAGAAATTTATCTAAACAGTGGGTTAATGATAGAATCAGCGTATTTATTTATTCAAAAGTAAGTTTAGTATTGGCACGGAACCACAAACAATTCATATTCTGTTTATTATCATTCGACTTGCCTTGTTCAAGCAATTTAGCACTAAAAGTTCACACAACAATTGCCTAAGGATGTAATCCCAAGCGAACCTAGGATAAAATAGCCAGTTTAAGTTTAAACACAACGAAGGAATTAATCATTTTCCTGAGGGAATATTTATTAAATTCACTTAAAAATATAGTTGTGCAAGAAATAAGAGGAAAATCGATTACAATGCACACAAGGCAACTATCTTCCAATATTTTTCTGGTCGTTGATTTCGGTACTATTGTTAGAATTCATCAACTTTTCTGTTTTCTTTCATTTCTATGTCTTAAATTGTCTCCACTCTTCGTAAGAAATAGTATCTATCCAGTTAATCTCGCAAAAGCAATCAAAGTTAAGACTTATTTGAAATGGATGACGGATTTCTTGATTTTGATACAGCATGAGAAAATATGGGTTTTGTGTTTTTTTTTATATATTTTCATTTGGTAAACATTCCATATTTTTGTTTCCGATTGGATTAAGTTTACACTCTGTCTTTATGCATTTTAAATTATGCATAATGCTATTATTGCGTTCTGCATGTCTCCTGTGTTTTCTATATCAATCGTATCTTGCTAAGTATTTATTTCTGGTTCAACATCTCTGCTTTTTGCGAAATTTGGTGCGTTTTTTTTTTTTGGGAGGAGTCACCACCAGGTTAGAGACATTGCGATATGCAGCTGCTATCCGCAAAGCTTCTTGCGTCTGTACCTGTGCGAGACGCCCTCGGTATGACTGCTTTCTAAGAGCGTCAGCCAAGTCTTTAGAGCCGTACAAGGGCACTGATTCATGAGTATTCGTGTTTTTGGCTAATCCCCCAGTATTGGCCATAAAGTGACTGAGAGCCAACACTTCCGCAGCAGATTTATACTTTGACGTTCGGACCTGATCATAGGAGCTCAGCTTCGAGTCAATCATCAAGCCAAGTTTTTTATTGACAGGCGCGACTCCTACCGTATCTGCAACCTCAAATGCTCGTCGTACGAAACATTTCATTCCTAGAATGAAAGCGTTTACTCTTATATCGCTTATTTTCTTCACCGACCCTCCAATGCCTCATAGATGAGCTTCCGGTCTTTCAGTATTCTATCAGTATCCGCGTAAGATATTTCAGCATCGTGAAATATTCCAGAACACCAAGAATATCTATGTACCGTGTAGGAACCAAGGCACTCCCCACATTGTAGGCTTCTGTTCGGTGGACCGTGCTCACCACCTCTGTTATTGCATCGATCGTGAATTGTCCTGCCCTGAAGCCATGCTGCTAAGAATTCAGACCTCTAGACTCTCTCTGATGATTTTCTCGATCACTTTCCCAGCGGCGTTCAGCATACATGGGAGCCGATATGCAGATGGTTGCTGTCGTTTCCTCCCTGCTGATCAGCACAAGCGACGCTTCCAGCCTGTTCAGTCCAACCCGATGGCACTTAAAAGTGGGCTCAGCCGCACATTGATCATATGAAGCATCGGGAAGACCAGGCTGTACAAGGAAGAGTGCCGGAACAAACTCGTCCATTTTTTACGCTTCAGGTGCACAGGGCCTCTGTGAGGCTCCGACCTTCCGCATGAGAGCCCCAACCCAAGCCCCACGGGTCCCTGCCGATGTCCGCTACGAGGTTTTGCCAGCACCATACCTTGTTCACATTAATCGTCTTATGGAGGGTTTATCTGGGCGACATGTACGTTAGTATTCGAAAATGGGACTCGTCTCGATCCTTAGAACATTGAACATTGCGGCGAGGTTTGTGATATTCTCTTCGCTTTTCAGTAATTTCTGCTGATCATTACAAAGAAATAAATATTTTACTGTATAAAGAAAAATGAAACAAAATATCTTATGTATTGCAACACAATTTGACAACTCGAACGTTTTTCCTCGTCGGAAAAACGCGTCAAGTAATGTCTGTGGTGGCGGTGCAAATTAAACGAGTATAACTGACCTTTGACTGAAACGATATTGGTTCGATATGACAAAACAAGGATTCGGTGAATCATGATTTTGAAAGTGTAATCAAATTTCAGCACTATTTAAAAGGCTTAGGACTCGTGCAGGGCTCACTATCGGGTGTTTAACTCTGCACATCTAATAATGATAATGAATTATGATGATTGAGAGCGTTTCATATCCTAAAATCCATTTATACCCAAATAGAATTGCAGCAGAAAATTAAATTTGTTTTTAATTTTAACGCAGAAATACAGTGAGTCTAAAAAGTTTACGAACGACCAACAGTTTTCAATGAAGAGCAATATTTCACAAAACCGTATGAATTTTTTGAATTCAAGTCTAAGCAATCAAGTCTCACCCAAAAACAAAAAGAAAAGAAAATCAGTTATAAAGCCAAATTCGACGAAACTTAAATCTACCCTCCATGACGCGCAAAAAGTGTTCGTACGGTTGCACTTAACACGCAGTATTTTCTAGGAGACGCTTTATTTAATTAACTTCTATCGGCAATGTCAACAGCTGGTCAGTCAGCATGATGGTCTGATCTGATTTAGTTGTTTTCAGTGCTAGTGTCTCGTTCTTTAAGTGAAAAAATTAATGAAAATGAGCCCGAAACGGAAAGAAGCTAGCCGAGAGGAAAAAACATTGTAGAAAGGTTTGCAGAACGAAAAACAGTTGAAAACAAGCTTTGATTCGGCCGCCCTCGTATTCTAAATGATCACAACCGGCGTGAAATCGTTCGAAAAGTCAAGAATAACCCGAAAATAAGTGCACCACAAATTTCTTCTCAGCTTCTAGAAACTAAAGGCGTTGATATGTCGGCGGGTACCGTAAGGAAAATCTTGCGATCAGCTGGATTCCGTGGTGGTACAGGTGCGTAAAAATATTTCATTAGTGAGGCCAATCGAAGGAAGCGCTTGGAGTTCGCTAAAATGTACATAGAGTTCTGAGAACGAGTGATCTTCATAGATGACAGTAAATACAATGTTTTTAACTCGGATGAAAAATGTATATTGTGGGGAAAACCAAACACAGAGTTGGAAAAGGAAAATTTATGTGCAACATAAACATAACTAAAACATTTTTTTAATGGGGGGGGGGGGGGGTGCATGAGTGCTTCTGGGGTTGGAACTTTAGTGTTTATTGAAGGCATTATGGACCACTAACACTATATTAATATCCTGAAGGAAAATTTGGGTCCGAGTGCGGAGAAAATAGGGACATTGAACAATTTTATCTTCATGCTCGATAATGACTCATTACATACTGCAGAGAGCACTTTGGCTTTGGCTCTTACATAATACACCCAGCGTGTTGAAAACACCCCCACAGTCCTCAAATATGAATCCTAAAGAGCATTTGTGGGACGCTTTCGAGAAGCGGGTTCGAAAAAGGAATGCCACAAGCAAGGCTGCTCCAAAATCAGCACTACAGGAAGAGTGGGCAGGAAGTTTGGAACTTGATATCGGAGAACGTGACCAAGAACCTTTTCGAATTTATGCCGAGGAGGCTTAAGGCAATAATTAAAGCGAGAGGATATCCTACCAAGTATTGAATGTAAGTTATAAAACTCTATTCATATTCTTTGATATAATTTGGTAGTTTTTACTATTCCATAAGAGCGATCGTAAGAAGACTTTTTGTGGGCGTTAAAGGGAGGATCTGCAGTTCTCCGAGGAGTTATTATTTAGTTTTTGATCTTTAGACTTAGATGATCATATCTTGCAATCAATTCCTGAAAAAGTTATAGCGTTTTAGTGAAATGTTGATTTTTATTGAAAATATCTAGTCGTACGTATACTTTTTCCACTCACTGTATGTGTCTTTAGGCATAAAGTAAAAAAATTTGATTTTCTTGCAAAAAATTGCCGTCTTCAAATGAGGCCAATCAGCTCACATGATATAAAAAATTTCAAATAATTGCTTTTTTACCCATACAACGTGGGGTTAGATTTACCCCATAAAAAATTGTTTCTGTTCTGTGCATGTATTGAATAGAACCTCCACCTAATGTAAAATTCAATGCATTTGGTTGTGTTTTAAATAAAAGTTGACGCATTTCAAAAGTCTTGGGTTAAAATAGCACCACATTGTATGCCGAAGGTTAAAAGCAACTGTTAAACACTAAGGTGTTAGCGTCATGCTTTGAGTCTGTATGTTCGCAATGGGAGTTGGAAAGCTGCAATTCATGTCTTCAACAATTGTCTTCTTCAATGTCATCAAATTTCGAGTATAGTATAGTCAATAGTATAGTCAAATAAATCGGGTATAGTATAAACATGGCTGATTTGGAACTGTCCGTATATTATGCAACCATCAGTACAGTCACCAGACTTGAAAGTCATTGAAAATTTGTGGGCAATTTTGGATACAAATATCCGAAAACGGGAAATTTCGAATACAAACAACCTCAAAACTGCATTACTTGAGGGATGGGCGGAAATTGCCACAGAAATTACACAAAACTGGAACGCGTTGACTTTAGTCGCCATATTGGAACTTTTACCTTTTTTGTGCAAGTGCAGTGTGTATGTTTACCTCATACGTTACTTCGAGTTATTGCATATCAGGATGATATTGTTTATTCATTTACTCAGCTGCAGTGTCAGACTCGCGAGGAGGACGGCACTTTCTTTCTCTAAAGAAGAAATATCAATGTCGGTCAGGCTCCGAGGGGCGCTCAACGGTTATTGTTCGTCACAGTTTTAACGACTTTATTTATAAGTTGTAAAAACGTTCGGTTGACGGCCGACCAGGTACGAATTTCTCGAAAGCGCGACTGGCCTAGAACCTAGAGCACGAAAAATCTCTTATACCAAGAACGCTTTGACCTGTCATATAGAATAATCTGCGTTTGTCTACGCGCCACTTCTGCTGTAACGCCGAGTCCAAAACTTCCTGTAAAATCAGAAGTCGTCGACCCGCCTAGACATAGACACTATACAGAATCTGGTACAATTGAGACATACATATATGTCGGAATCAATCAACGCACAGATCTCCAAAGTAGCATCAAAATCAGTGGACAAGGTTTTCTCGTATAAACTGCTTATAAAATGAATGACGCGAAACTGCGACCTTTTTTAGAAATGCGAAATTAAAATTAATATAGTACGCGTATAATTCATGTAAGTAATAATATACATATTTCCAAGATTTTTCTAATTTATTTTTTATGTTACATGTTAATTTTTATAGTTCTTAGACATATAATGGATTCTGATGCATCAAGTGAAAAAGGTATCGTTTTCTAATGCGTCAATATTAATTCAGGCTAATTCATTCGACAGCGCAGTTGCCGTCCCGATTTCTACTGCCACCAAAAGATTTGCCTGCAGCCCAATCAAAGGGATCAGACGCCGAACGATTAAATCGCGATTGAGGAGGGTTTTCAGACGGCACTATCCAAAGCTGCCAAGAATGCGCTCACCTCCAAGTGCCGGGTCGGGGCGAGGAGATGGTTTCGTTTAGGTTCGGTGCGCGGGAACTACACTCTTTAGGGTCCTAACTAACTGTCCATTACCTAACTCCAATCGAATCGGTGTCGTCCTTTCAACTTAGGCTCGATGCTTTGGAGGACGTTGTTTCGATTATTGAGGGCCATGTGCTCGTCGGAGGTGACTTCAACGCAAGAGGAATCGATTGGGGCATGCCTCAAGCAGATGCTCGGGGCAAACGGATCCTGGACATGGCAGCACGAACTGTGCTCGTCGTACTGAACGCAGGCCTCACCCCTATTTTCTGTGCCTAGCACAATCAGTTAAAAATTGGTGAGTGCTATAGTATATAGTCCTGGAGATCCATCACGGTGCTTCCCGAAAACCACGCGCTTGTTCTTCTGCTCTCCGGTCGCATACTGAGAACGCGGATACTGAGAAGTGTGTTGAAATGCTAATGGCGTGATCACCGCTGTCGGAAGCAACGGTGGAGAACAGAGTGCCTGCGGCAAAAGATGTCGTTAACTCAACTATGAGAATCATTACATCCACCTGCAAGTCTACAATTTTACTACGAAGACCCAGGTACAACAAGCCCCCAGGATACCGGTGATCACCTGAAATTGCCGAAAAACGAAGGGAGTGTCACAAACTACGACGAAAGGCACAGCGAGCTCCGACCTCGGAAGAGGCATGTATCCGATTAGCAGCTTACAAGTCATCTAGAAAATGCCTCCGCAGACTCATGAACTCCAGCAAGGCAAGCCGCTGCCAAAACCTGGTGGACGACGCCCCAAGGGTCCTTGCCACGGGGCCTGGGCTACAAAATATTGATGCGGAAGCTAGGTGTCCAAAGGTCGCCTCACTCATACGAGGCAGAAAAGATGGACAAAATTGTGCGGGCTCTCTTCCCTATCCATCCCGCCATCGTTGAAGCTGTTCACTATGAAACACCAATGGAAATCCCATCTTTCACGAAGATGGAATTGGAGAAAGCAGTCTTGTCTATGAAGGCCAGAAAAGCTCCAGGACCAGATGGGATTCCAGCTGAGGTGCTATAAATGGTCTTCCACTTTCCCCCTGACCTGCTCCTCCGCATGTTCAACGCTTGCCTGTGCGAAGGGCTGTCCCCAGAGTGCTGGAAGGTGGCGAGACTTCTGCTCATTACTTAGGGAAAAGGGGATCCGGGGTCGCCAGCTGCATACCGCCCACTTTTTAATACTTTACGCTAATACTTTTTTTTACCTTAAAGTAAAAATTCAGCTTCCTTCATATATCTTAAGAGATCAGCACCTGTGTGTTTTGGGAGTAGTCATTGTGGAGAAACGGGATTTTGGGGTGGAATTTATTTCATCGGGATTGTAGTTGGCCTGTATATTCGACGGTAATAGGGAGTAGGGGGTATCTTGAGATGAATGTTCCAGGAGTGTTCTGATAGTGGCTGATGGGTGATCACGCCATTTATCCAGCCTTTTTTTGAAGTGCACATTAGATAGTGCAAGAGGGGAGTTATTCCGGTCTCTTTATACATCGAGCTATGGTTTGTCTTTCAGTGTGCACCTTTAAGAGCCTACATTGTTTAAATGCCAATGGATGTCCTTTACTGCTAGCATTACGTAAACATATAAGTTCGTATTTGAGAGCGTTGATAGTAAGACCCCATTGATTGAGATATAGTGCCTCGTTGTCATTTGTTCTCTGCAGCTCAGTTTGCGCCTGAGAAGGGAGAGCATGTTCTGTAGTTAATAGTATGTCGTCAGCATACATGATAGATTCAATGTTACCATTAAAAGTAGCGATTAGAGGATCATGTCAAACGGTATGTGGTATATGGTTTTGGGAAGTCATAGAGAAAGAAGTTGAATAGTGATGGGCCAAGAATGGATCCTTGTGGGACTCCAGATAGGATTGGGATAGGTCGGGATGATTCCTGGGCAATTTGAATCACAGTAAATCTATCCTGTAGGAAGCTGAATGGGATACGGATTAGGGCTATTGGACAGGAAGCTGAGAATAGTTTGAATATTAGGCCATGAATCCATACAGAGTCAAAAGCCTTCTGCAGATTCAATTCACACGCTACTGTATACTTTTTTTTGCAGATTGCGTGTGACCCTGTTGTGGAGAGTCATAATGGCTTGCTCTGTTGACTTTCAAATCCAAATTGAAATTCTGGGATGAGAGGACAATAGCAAGTCAGAATGAGTTTTTCCAGGACTTTGCCAAGATTTGACAACAAGGATATTGGACGAAAGTTTTAGACTTCCGGGCTTAGGGATGCTGTTTAGTTGGCTTAATTTCCACCCCTTTGGAAAATACCCGTTGTTTATACAATTATTGCATATTATAGTAAGGATTGGGGAGATAAGAGGGCCACATTTCTTGAGAACTTTATTAGGTATGCCGTCCAAACCGTGCGATGTTTTGCTGTTTAGATCAGCAAAAAATGTTCTCTAATTCGGGTATGTTTGTGAAGATATCACCGAAGGATTTTGTGGCGTGGTGAAGAGGCTATATTAATTTCTGAAAAGATTACGAGGTAGGATCCCTGGTGGCCTTTAATGATGTTCCTTACTTCCTTCGTAGCCTTTTTGTTCAGGGTTTGATTTGGAGAAGAGCGTTCTCGGTAAAGGTGACCGTAAAAGGCTTCGAAGAGACGGAGTTTCTCACCAGGAGAGGCAATGGATCTGTTTCCAAACTAAAATGGGTCTCTGCCTAATTTGAATTCAGTGGAATGGTGGCCTGTAAGGATGGTAATTTCCTTAAAGACTTCTGATGAGGGTTTAAGTGAGTTGAGTCTACTTTTGTAGTACTCATTAGTTCCATGGCTGATGCGTTGTTTATACCGTCAGATAAGGCGGCAACGTGAATTTTGAATGAAGTATATTCTTCGTTGATTCTGTTGTAATGCCGATGAAAAAAAAGCTTTAGCCTTTCTAACATACTTTTACTTTTTTTGATCAAGTCATGTGTTTCTATAGAGATACAACGATAGAGCTGGTTTCGACAGTGTGGGTCTAAACATTGAATGTTTGAGATAGAAAGGGGTGAGATGTGATCGATTTCTGGGTTGCTCAGGTGGCTATCTGTGGTGGTTATCTGTTGGCTTTGGTGGTTTAAGGTTTTCTAGATGATCTCTGAATTTAGGCCAATTGATACGGGAATATGATCTAAATCGGTCGAGACATGTTGGAGCGGGAGTTTGGTCAGTAAGTATAATACTAAGCAGGAGCCGATAGTGGACAATCCGTGATGGGAAAGTAATACATTTATAAGAGGAATAGGTCGCTGTTAAAATGTCATGTGATATAATAAAGTTATCTTGAAAAGAACAGCCCATGGGGAAAGTATGGATGCCGGCGTTGATAATAGTACACGTTAGGTCCGGGCCAGAAGGAAACCATTGGAACAATGCGATTCCTTTTGTATTATGTTTAGAGTCTCCCCAGTGCTCGTGCCTGGCATTGAAATCAAAAGGATTCTCTTCAGTATGTGCGATACTAATGGGGGACATACTTGCCAGGTGAGTACAAGGAGCCGATTAGGATTTAAGCAGGGGAGCGATTTTAGCGTTTACAGGATACCTCTTGGTGTTCGAAGCTGATTTGGTGTACTGAGACGTTGTTTCGGAAAAGGATAGCGGTGCCCCTGCCTTCATCATTGCGAAGCATCAGATAATCATTCACCTGGACCCTGTTTCTCGCTCTCAATATGGTTTCGTTCAGGAGAATGATGTCAGGTCTGAAGGCTTTGGATAGATCATATAGATATTTTCTTTTGTCATGGTAGATAAGGAAGTTGATGTTGAGGCTGGCGATACTTATACTATTTACCACCATAGAAATTTAAGTAGAATTCAAGAAGTATGGCTAGTTTGTCTTCCGGGGAAGTGAACTCAAAAATGGGCCAGAAGTCTTTTAATTTCTTCTTTATTTTTTTTTAATAACGCGATGTTTGATATACCGAGCAAGTCTTGCGTTGCTTGCTGCATGCACTGAATGGGGTTACGCGTTGTTCCTGATGACATGGGTTGACATTGTTTTACAATGTCGGCGAATGATATATTGGAGACCGGAATGGAGGATACTGGAGCAGATGGGAAGAGACTTGGACGGATTCTGGAGTAGGAAGCCATGGGTGTGGAGCGGTTCTCTCTCGCTTCATTAATTCTCCTTAAAATTTTTTGCCATTCTGGACAGCCGGAAAAATTCGCTTGGCACATGACACAGGGGAGAGCTAGGTAGCTCGCTTGTCTTCCTCGGGCAGATCTGAGAGCCTTGCTCCTTCTCACAGGCGACGCTGCGGTCGGAAAATCCACAGTTGGCAGACACATGGCCAAACCTTTGGCATTTGTAGCATTGCATTAGGTCGCCCTTTCGGGGCTTTCCTCAAATAGCTCTCTAATGGAGCACGTAGCGTACTTTAATCAGACGAGATAAGTCCTCGTGAGAGCAAAGAGCAACTTTGTACAAGTCGAAAGAGACTTTTTTGGCCCCCAACCATGCAGTGCTAAGTGCCTTCACTGGATCGAGTTTTATTTCTGGGCACTGTGACCTAATGTCCGCCTCGACTGCCTCTGAGCCGAAATCCGCTCCTTCTCAACGGAGCATGGCTATACACTTCTTTCTTTCCTTTGGGGTAAATGAAACCCCCGTTATCGAGGAAGGCTTTATGAGATTCATTATGTCGTCTTAAACATTTATGTTATCCGTTATAACTTTGAATTTTTCACCAATCCGGGTCACCCTAAACCGTGTGCCCGGATTTTTTTCGTTAATATTTTTATCAATTATTCCCTTAAGTGCTGAGGGTACAAAACCTTTAATAAATATAGGGGGATAACGTACTTTTTTGGTGGTTCGTGAGAGGTTTTCGGCGCGTCACTTGACGACAAGACGTGGAAAGGATTGAGGTTAATTAAAGGCACATTGGGAGAATTCTCAGGGGATTTCCTCTTTAATACCAACTTTCCTTTTGCTACTTTGAAATCGTTAGCTTTCTCGTTGAATAGCGCAATATCCGCTTCGAAACTTGAAGGATGTTCTAGCTGCGTCTACATCGCTGCTACGCCGCTTATTTCCTTGCGAGCTGCCTTCGTTTTCGGGACTTTGTTCACTTCCATTACAACTGTGTCATAAAACCTTTTGTTGTCTCGGGAAAGTTGTGCTCGTTCACCTCCGCTGCCGCTACTTGCGCAGCGGGTGAAGATTTCTTCAATCGGTTGGATACAGGCAAATGCTGTGATGTTGATATTTCATGAAATCGAGATTTGCACAATTTTTTTTTTCAACAAATTTTTATTTTTTCCGATGCTAAATAACACACGTGTTGACGTCTCACGACAAAAAAAACGCTCAAGCAGATGTAAACATCTCCAAGATTTTAGTGAGCCATTTCGCTGCTTTAGACGTGCTGTAAATTTTCGATAATTTGAATTACGTTTGCCGACTTAGCCATCTGATTCCCAATTAAAAGTATATTTCTAATGAAAAGCTGCGTTCACAGCTAGATGTCACCTCGAGCAATTGGTGGACGAAATAAACCGGTTTCGAAGAAAAAAAACACGCTCACATCGTGTTTGACAGTTGATTCAGTTGCGATTTGGTAGTTTGCTGGGCAGGAGGTGTCTCGCTCGTCCTTTCTCGCGCTCCGACGTCTGTGAGTGCATGTTTATCGTGAATTTGCACAAGTCTGAATCGAATTCAACAGGTGGGTGAAGTGCTAACGCGAAATTAAAGCCCACAAATCGGCTAACGTTGAAGATTATTGCAAACAAAGGTGAAATTCAATTAAAGTCGTGAGTCTGCTGCATGCAATCGTGATGTGCGGCGCCAAATCAGTCAATTCGTTGTGTTAGACTCAAGCACGTTAATCCGCGTCTCCAAGAACGAGCGTTCACGTAACGGCCAGAATGTAAACGTTAAAGTTGGATTGCGATCAAACTGCGAGCGGGCGCTACAGGGTGCCCTGACAAAGGTGAATGTAAGGATTCGTTGCTCGTCGCGATTCGTCGTGATCTTTTCACGCGGGACGACAAAGTAGTCACGGAGCCCTCGAACATCTCAGCGACGGCGGCCGGGCCACCGTTCTCTTTGCTCGCTCCTTCGACAGCGTTCAACGATCGCCAGTGTTTGAATGTGTGCGACCAGGTGTCTGTCAAGGTGTAGTGGTCGTCGCGTCTGATGGGTGATTAGAAGCGCGGATAGGGGAGATCGGTACGAAATCGGATGTGAATGAATCAAAGAATGCGATGAGTGGCGGCAAAACGGTATCGTGACGGCGACCAGCGAGTAATTCGTTGATTTATCGCCCGCTACTGATTCTAACCGGTGATGCTGAATGCCGACGTTCCCGTTGCGAAAGTGTTTGTTTCCACGTGTGAGTGATTTCGATAGTGGGTGCAATTTTTGGCATTTGTTTTTTTGTATTGAATGGAGGTCAAGTAATTGCCGCGGGCAAATATAAACGAGTTCAACCGATTGGTGATTAATTTTGTTCACAGTGCTATTTTCATTTAATTGTAAAGCAAACAATGGAGGAGAGCGAACGGAAGCGAAGAACGTTTTCGAGTGGCGATCGACAATTTTGGATTATAGTCCTCATCGTTTGGATTGGAAGTATAGGAAATAGTTATGCTATAGGTGAGTGGGCAATTTGAGTCTTTAACTCCTTTATGCTTTAGGGGAGTGGACCATTTATGCAATTTAGTACTTCATCACTCAGGATTCTCATTAGCACTTACTGGAATAATCACTAATTGGTATAAATTTGCATTGAGCGCGGAATCATCTTGCCAAACGTTCTTGCAGGGAACAGAGTAACGACAATAGAGATCAGATAATTGATAAAAGCGCCTAATGTTACTTTGATAAAATTCGTTGCCCTGATATCTCTTTGCAGAAGGACCGTCGATTATTTCGTTGAAGCCCTCTGACAGAGAATGAAGAAGAGAAAAAATCCAAATTTTCTAACAAGTTAGAATACATTTCAAGATTTAGACTTCATTCCACGACGACACTGGAGAGTTTATCTTTAAACCTTACAAGAATAACTATCTGTATAAGAAACGCACTATCTATACAAGGATAACGATCTGTAATGTGGGTTTTTGTGATATGTTGTAAAGTATTCACCAAGATGCATTAGTGGTTTATCTGGGCATGTATTACAATAATACGTCGTCTCTTGTCTTCCACCTGGTTTGTTACGGTTCGAACAACCTTTGCAGTCTTTCTTTGCTCCCGGGAGAATTACGTGAAGTTTTCCGTTCAGAAGAACATCGTCAAGGTTGGACTTCGATTTTGAAACTCGCTCTCGTGCTTGTGGAAAATATCCTCTCAATTTATTTACCGTTCCTTTGCTGTTCGTTCCTTTGTCTTTTGACTTCTTTGTACAGAAGAGATTTCTTTGTAAGAATTGATTACGCATATTTCCAATCCTCAAAAAAAAAAACAGTTTGCGCTATCACTTTAGGGACTTCTTCACAAAACTATACGTCAAACTGTATTGATCTGCGTGATCAACGCCAGCCATGAATTGAGTGTAATTTGTGATAGTGGGTTTTGAAATCACCGTTTGACCACCATACCCGAGTCTAACGGTACTTATTTCAATATCAATAGTGTCACGATCCTCTTATCCTTCCAAGCCAAAATCACATTATTGTTTCTACGATACGCTTTCATAGAGTTTCCATTTTTAAAGTGTCATTTTTGTATTGCATCTGGCATCTTCTTTTCTGTTGGTTAGTATTGTCCCAGTCAAATGACATTTTAGTTTATGTAATTCATGAGAAAGTCGACCTCCAAATTCTAGGCCAGTGGGTTATAAATCTTTACAGGAAAAGAACACTTCACATTAATCAAACCTACACGACAATCACGAGCGGACTACCGCAAGGTGACGTTCAAAGTCCACTCCTGTTGAACATCTACACTGCTAGACTTCACACCATCTCGGATTCCAATACAACGTTACTGCAATACGCGGATGACTTTTTGATTCTGGGCGAGGGCACAAATATCAATCACACCACTTACTTACTATAACATAAACTCAACCTTTTCTCCACTATAAGCGATAACTTCAAATTATCTTTTAACCCGGATAAAATTCATGCGATACATTTTCATTGCATTAAAAATCCAGTTTTGAATTTAAAACATAGTCACATTGATATCAACTGGAGCAATAGTATAACATACCTGGGTATAAATTTAACCAAAATACCAAGTTTCAAGAGACATGATGAACACATACACACCCTATATAACACTGGCAACATCATTAGATACCTAAATAAACACACAAATCCTTTTAGCCCTGCCTTGGCTATGAACCTTTACAAATATCTGGTTAGATCCAAAATAGAGTATCGAATAAACACCCTTGCACATGCACCTACATATCTTTTCAACAGCGTGGACAAACTTAAAGCCAAGATCCTTAAACACTGTTTAGGGCTGCCATCCAGTACTCCCAACCTTTATGCATTCAATATCGCTACAGAACTTCAGTCAAAGGTAAGAGCAGAACTACTTACAGCCAAAGAAGTAGGGAAGCAAATCATCAATGACAGTCTCAAACCCACATGGGCAGAGCAAGATGTGAACTTTAAAAGAAGCTACAACCATGTTCTCAACAAATACAATCACCATTTCAGAAAACTAAACCCCACGCACCGCACCAATAAACCAAAGAATTTAATCAACACACCCTTTGCAGAGAACTCTCCCTATCTCCAAACCTGTGACCGTCAAGAGCTCAACAACATTTTCAAAACACACACTGATAAACTCTTGCAACAAAAAGCCTTGGTCACTGGTGACTGATGCAGCCAAAAATTTCTTTTGCACTGGTATAGGGTTTATAAACCTAAATAGTAAGGTCACCTACAATTCGAGTCTTCATAAAAGTACAACAACAACAGAAGCTGAACTAAACGCAATACTAATAGCACTTAGGAATAGCAATTTTCAGGACCATAATAAAATAATAGTTTTCACCGATTCTAATAATTCAATTAAAAGCTTCGAACACAATCAAGAAGACAGAAAAGTAACGTACGAAATATGAAGTATCATCAACCAACACCCGGAGAGAATCTTTAGTTTCATGGGGACCCCAGGATAAGTGGACATCGAACCTCTAGAAATAGCAGATCGCGAAGCAAAAGAAGGTCTAATGAGCCACAGATACACGGAAGTCCAATACGAACTCGACGAAATAGTGGCCTTAATGTGGGAAGAAATTGAAGAACCGTGGGAAGTCAGACTGAAGGGGAAAAGCTATTCCCCATACAAGATGCAAACCACCTTAATAGCGGTAGAAAACCTTGGTTCCACAACAGTGACATATCCCCTAAACACATAAAAACCATTAACAGAATTTTAACGAATAGAGCATAAACTAAACTCCGTCTCTACCAAATCAAAAATAGCACAACAGACTTGTGCACACTATGTAACACAACAGACACAATAGATCACCAACTGTTTCAATGCTCTAAGTTTGAGGGGATAAGGATGAAGTACAATTTGTTTCGATCCCACAATAATATTAAGGGCTTAATCCTCAAAAATGATCGCAATTCACTTACCAACTTCAGTGCTTTCCTACCGGAAGCAAAAACTAGCCACTCCCTATACTTAAACATAAACCCATACAAAACAAACACTCTAGTAAACATACAAACTGACTTGTAACATGAACTAGTGCCTACAACCACAGGATCGAAAACGCTGGCCGATGCCATAGTGTCCAGGGCCAATCAGACACTCGTTTACTACCAGAGCGAATTAAAAAAAAATTATAAGCTAACATGTAACTCGTATAATATCGATCAGTAAACATGTGATACGCCTGCGCACCGGGATATAAATGTAAAGGGATTCTTCGTCGAAACTCGAAGGTCTGGTCATTTAGTTGGGATTTTGGGATTATATGTGATAAAGGAATTCGACTATTGAATTTTACGAGATAATCAAGATAACCAGTTATGAGTACATCCAACATCCAAAAAATTTGGATAATTAGATCCCTTGTAAAGGTGTTTGCAGAAAGTTAAATGTGTCTTGTTTCGTCTGTTGACCAGTATTATTTCATATTGCCGAGTGGTATTGTCCACATATTTACAACCACTACAATAAATACCCGAAATTCTTCTCCTTCTTGACATTAAACCAAGTTTTCCAGAGCGACCTTGATGATCGTGTCTTTCCTTCTAACTTCTTTGTAGCATAGTTATTTGTATTATTCGATCGACTAATGCTTCGGTAAAGAACATCTTGAAAAAATGCAAAGGTTCTCTCACATCGGAGAGTACGTGTTGTCCTGCATATCTTTCGCCCGGTATTAATTTTATTCTGGGTGGTACTTCCTTGAATTCGTAACAAGCTTTCCATTACAATTTATTGGAAGCTACTGGGATTTAAGTATCATTTTGCCATTTGCTATAAATTACTCGAATTTTTCGAGCTCTTACGCCTACTACATCATCATCCTCATCGTTTTCGTCACCTTCCGTCCCACTGATTTTTTTATAAATACGTTGAATTCGTCATACACCGTATCGAAACAAAATTCGTCTTCACTAGAGCAGAGTTCATCTGTGAAATCCATTCTTTAGGGGTTCACGCAAAACCACGAAAAAAATTCCTTTGACACTTTTGCCACACTCGTCAAGTCTCAATTGAACTCGGAACTGTTAGAAGTACACTTTTTGAAAATCCTTTCATTATCTCATCTGTGTTACGACGTATTATTTCAGACATCCTATTTATGGACCTAAGAAGCTCAGTAACCATTTTTAAGAACGATAATGCCATCCAATCGATTGGAGATAAAGGGAGCATAAATATGCACCGACTGTCGCCTCTCACTCGCCACTCGTACTACCGCTCGAAAAGCCGTGGCGACTGAGAATCGCCTCTCGTCCGCAAAGGGATAACACTTATTTCACATATTCTCCATCCATTTTTTTTGCACTTTTCACATGAAGGTTTTCGTATGCCATGTGTGAGTTATCATATCATTGTAGATAATTTCCGAAATACTTCCTCAGGTTGTTTGACGATTCCAGATTCATAGGACAATAAATAATGATCTTATAACCAGAGTTAAAAAATTGGTATCCTAAAGTAATTTGTAGATTACCTTTGTAGATTGTGCACTCCATTGTCAATAAAACAACTTACAAAGTCAATAAACCCTGCTTATATCACATACCATACCCAACCCTGCTTATACCACCCTGGCCCATTGGCTCTTTACAATTTGTTGTGGTGGACACATAAACTAAGTGTTTACCACATTTACCCTTTTCTATTTGTGTGGATGAATATACTAAGAAGAAAATGTAACAGAATGCTAAAAGCTAAAATTTCAAAAAAAAAAATTGGATTCAAGTATAACAAAATATAAAAATAAATTATTGACAAACGCGATAAAATTCGAGACCGTTAGATTTATCAAAAATGAAATATTCAGATACATTATAGATACAGATAGATTAATGTTAGGGGCTCTGCGAATCTCAATTCCAGAGGTATATTTATCTGCAAGGGATAGTTGGTAGGCCTCCATCCTCGAGTATCTGCTTCTTGGGATTAACTTCACGGTCTTTAAAAACATGACTAGCAATTCGTCCTCAATTACGTCGTTATGAAGTAACTGTATGTAACATTAAGAATTTTCAATTTTCATCCTGAAAATTTCGGAGATCCTGTTGTTCTTCCTAATAAGCTGATAACATCTCTTCTAACAATATCATCATTTAAGCGGAATTTACATCAAATTAAACATCAATTTATCTCCTATAAATATACCACTAGAGTTGAGGTTTACGGGACCCGTCGCATTAGGGTTTCTGAGGACTGTTAATTGCCTGTCCTGTTTTTGTTAATTATTTTCATTGAATTGAAATTTTTGTGATTTTTCTCTCGAAATTTTGACTTTTTAGCATTGTACTGGATTTATATGTCGGTACTATCATTAAACCATCAAATAAAGAAGTTATAAAATGCGGCGTCATTGAGTTCACTATATTGAAAATAATATTCAAAATTTCATATAACTTCGCATGAACGTTCGTTAAGGAAGTGTTCAGGAAGCTTTGGGCACTATGTGATGAATCGAAGTTTCTGTTCAAGTAGTTTTAATAAGCTTATAGGGAACGTTCGAACGCCAAATCCCATCCCATCAGGTTGGGATCGGAATCCTTGGAATCAAATCTGCTCGCGCTGCCGGATTATGAGGTGGACGGAAGAATGGATTTCAAAATAACACAATTGTCCAACCTATAAAATCAAATTTTTCAATTTAAACGTTTAGAAATTTAAATCAGAGTCTGCAGTCTCAGAGTGACTCATTACATGTTAAGTCGCTATGTTTCCTTCGTTGAAAATGATAAAAGCGATTTTATATAGCGATATTAGCGAATTTTTTAGTTCTTGATGTATTTTGAATGAAATTTTTCCTGTTCCATTTTTAACAGGTGTTTACCTAAGTTAAATCGTCGGCTATTATCAAAAACTAAAAAATTCGAGCGCTTTGCGATTGCAAAAGATACCCCCACAAAGTATGCCCATATAAAGTATATGCTTAGAAGCAAGATACCAAAGGCAACTGCTTTAAGACTCATTTTTGTTTCAGGTATAGGCTCCTAAATAAACTACAGCAAGCTGTTTAGAATCAAGAGTTTCTTTCAGAATTTGCGAAGCTGTGTTTTGGAGTTTACGAATTTAACAAAACAAAAATTTATGACTCTGGAACATCTGAGAAACGATTAACCGAGTCTGAAACATCTGAAAAAAGAACAACCAACAGAAATTGATTCTTATTTGGGGGTTAAAGCGTAACTAACATATTTCCTTTGATGTTTTTTTTTCAGATCATCTGAGCTTTTCATGAATCCTTTCTATCTCGAAACTTTATGTTTAGAAAACCAAATGTGAAATTCTAGTATGCAATTGTCAAAGTCTCGAACAAAAGGTGAGCATCTAAAAATCGTCTTGTTGTTGATTTAGAAAATTCGGCGAAGAGATACTCAAAAATTAAGCTTGACATAAATATCAGCACGAAGGAAATAATTTTAGCCTGAATGGTTCTTTATAACTACATGACAAAATCGCCCTTTTGTCTGTCAGAGGACACATTCAGAATCAAAAAACGATGATTGATGAATTGAACCATGATTGATCTTCAAAACCTTTCACATCTAGCAAGGAATTCGACATCGTGGCACAGTTGAAAAAGCTATCGCTTAAGTTCACGAGAATCCTTTCGCAACTATATTTCCGAGGTCTTTTAGAGGTATAACTCATTTTCATTTTTCTCATTTCACTTCAAGCTGCCTGAATTGGCATTATTGCAAACACCGCGGTCTTGATTTTTCTTCAATTTCTGTGTATTTTTGAATTTTTGAGGGATCAATTTTTAATAAAAAAAAACTTTTTTTTACAATGAATTTTCTTCATAGAAGGGCGAAGCGTCGTTTTGGAATTTCGCACAGATATTTATTAACATTTTAAGTGTACAAAACGTATTTTTTTTATGAATTGAATTTAAAAAAAAAGGATATTGATAAAGGATTGATGGCGGACATGATTTCATTAGTCTGAAATATCTTATCTCGTTAAAGTGGTTCTCGCGTGAACTAGGATACTTTTTTCTTTTTAAAAAATTATTAAAAATTAATTTGTTAAAATATCGAAAAATTACATGATCCTAGTTCACACGGTAGCCAGACATGTCATCAACAACATATGATCGGTCAGTTGGTTTTTTTCGATCGTGTCCATCAACTCATAAATGTTATTTTGAGAAATTAACGTTTAAAGTTATTCCAAGTAATTCTTCAAGTAATGCTACGTACCACTCTTCTGCCATGGCTGCGCCGTACATTAGTCCTTCCTCTTCCTCTCATTGCTCCTGAAGATTCAATTTTTCGTCTTTTTTAGCTGTCCTGGACTCTTTAGAGGCCTTAGTGCTTCGACGATGTGATTGTTTTACGCGAGCGTGATCGATTTCCGCAGTGTGTTTAGAGGCGGAATTTCCTATAGCAATGCCCATCTGTTGGATTATTTTCAATTGACTTGCAAATCCTTCTTTAAAATGCGAG
Organism: Stratiomys singularior; assembly: GCA_954870665.1. NCBI lineage: Eukaryota > Metazoa > Arthropoda > Insecta > Diptera > Stratiomyidae > Stratiomys > Stratiomys singularior. The sequence goes on along the minus strand of OX940877.1, from coordinate 107,008,935 downwards.
GCGTAGTGTGAGCAGCAATTACCTTAAAGATCATGCCAGCAAAAGTGTGCACAGGGATGAAATTCCAAACACAATTATTTAAACTTTAGTAATTATTTTGGGTTCTATTTCCCAAACATCTTTCCAACAAATCGTCTGATGTGAAGTCTTCGTAGATGGATTTGCAAGCTTTGCTGTGCGTTTTAATTTAATTAATGAGCTGCCTCAGCTTTATGATAATTGCTGCAAGGTTCAGCGCCAGCTGCACAGTGAGTGATCTGTAGAAATTTTGAGTGATCTGTAGAAATTCGCAGTCCAAATTTCTTTTCCCATTTTTTTCTTGGAGTCGGAATAACATCTTATTTCGAAACAATAATAAGCCGAGAAATTTATGCTTAACTCAATAGATAGTTTGGATGATTTTTTAGCATTTTTTGTTTAAAGGTGAATTTTCAGCGATTTTTTTTTTCTGCATTAACTATACGCTTTTTGTTTCTTCCTTGGCCCCTCTAAATAATCTTTTTAAAACACATTCTGCGACTACAATTATAAAATAAGGACCATTCAGCTTTGAATCTCCCAATGATTTGATTGTTCCAGAATCGTCTTTACCTACTAAAATTAATATTTAACGTCTTGCAGTTCGCCGGATCCTTGAAACATTTCAAATATGCCCTCTTCTTCCGTTTTTCCCGAAGAATCTCAATGATTTATTTGAGATTGTTCTTCGTGTTCATTCATCACCTGAAACTGTCAATAATTTAGCACCGATTTAGAGACGGTATCGACGATTATTTGGATATTGTTTACACAACTGTAGTGAGTGAATTCAGAAAAAGGATATTGTGAGTTCAAAATTCTAATGAAATTCTTGATATCAGATAAACCAACCTTTAATAGTATCTTTCTAAATACGGCTCTGCGATTTCTTTCGTATTCTCTTTCTATTTTCGAATATGAATGAAATTGAACTGTATCGCACAGGCACGACGCACAAAGAATAAAGCCTTTGCTTCTTTCGTCCTTTTTTTTTGTTTTAACATTTCACGTTTTTGTCAAATTTTCTACATTTCAATATGTTTTGCAAATTTGTAAAAAAACAAATTGAATAACAAGCACTGTAAAGTTGAATCGACACTTACGCAAATTTCGTCACTATTTTTAGGCGCCTGAAGTTTGCATCGTTGAAAATGCAAAGGTCTAAAAATTTTGACTTTTTGAATGTACTTTTGATAATTTGACTTGAAATTTTGGTAACCTTTATGCACATTTTTGAATATTTTACGCTCTACTAGAATTTTATTTCAGTTTAATCATCCACAAAAATCAAAAAGAGATAAAATTTGACAGCGTTGCGATTTCAACAATGCAAACTTCAAACACTTCTATTTTTTACCTTTTTCGCCGAGGCACTTGAAAAACATCCTTGTTTTTTCAGCATAATTTCTATTTCTATGAAATTTTCTTTTTTTTTGCAACGTGAAGTTCGAGTTCTCGCATATTTAGAGAACTTGTAATCCATATTTCAACTTATACCAGACGTATGTATGTATAAGTTTTTCCCGGTTTTACTTAGAGACGACGCAGCGAAAAGAAAGTCTCCGAAAGAGACGACGCAGCGAAAAGTACGCAGCGTATTAATTTGACATATACGCCATTGCGATCGTCTGACATTCAGCTACAAATACACACAAGTTGAGCCTACCGAAACTAGTGTGTTTGTTTTATCGTGTTGATCGATCATGTCGAATTTTGTGCCTGGAAAAGGCCATTTGCGGCACCCATTGCTTTTCTTGTTTAACCAAAAGAAAAAAGCTGTTGAAAGTTCTCGTTTGCTGTTAAAAACATATGGTGAACACGCTCCAACCATTAGGACATATCAGACATGATTTCGACAATTCAAAAGTGGTAATTTCAATGTGAAAGACGGTGAGTGCTCTGGTAGACAAAAAAATGCGAAGACGAGGAATTGCAGGAGTTATTGGAAGGTGACCTAACTCAACTGCAATTAGCAGAAGCTTTCAATGTGTCACAGGAAACGATCAGCAGACGTCTAGGGGCAAAGGGTAAGATCAAGTAGCTCGGTAGATGTGTCCCACACGATTTGAACAACGTCAAATGGAAAATCGTAGTCACTTATCAAATGCTGCTTCGGCGCGACGAAATTTCGATTTTTTGGATTTTTTTAAACCTAAAAGCCTTAAATATTTTTTTTGTAATTTTGACTCTAAAGTCACTCTCTTTGTTTTATAATTCAGTAAAGTCGACGAAAATAATGAGAAAGTGAAAAAATTTCCGAGAGTTGCATTCGTATCGATGCAAACTTCAGACACCCTAATTCCGTATTTTTCAATCTTTCAGTAAAATAATGACTATTTTATATAATTTCAGATCTGGCAGACAATTCCATATGTTATGTTGTTCATGTGAAGATTCACTACGGCTTTTAGTCGATGTACTTAGTCAACATGTATACATTAGTACGTGCCATCTGAAAACATCTTCTTTTCTAAAAGTACATTCGAAATGAAAATTATTTTTGAAAAGCGATAAACTTTACAAAGCTGCGATTACAAATAACCTACCAAAACCTCGAAGCAACCGCAAAGTACTAGCCGGCAAATGCTTATCAGTCATACACTCAAGTATGAACCCAATAATTTTCTAGTTCCCACTCACGAATTTTCCCGGGTTAAACTAAGTCCTCTCTCTCTTCACTTTCTTATCTTAACCCATAATCCATAAAGTGGAAGTCGATAATGTTATCATCATTTTTTTCCAACGTGATGTCCCCACTCCATTTTGAAGTGGAAAACGCGATTTCGTATCGAGAATGCAGGTGATCTCTAAACTACAATATTTTGTAACCGAACAAGGCTCATCCTTATCGTGTTTATCTTTTTTCACCAAGCTGGCGCCTAGTTTATTTCACCACAGCTTAATATGTGCTTGTTTGTTGATGTTGGTAATGCTTCCTGAGTCATTGATTAACGATTCAGAAATAGTTACGTATGTGAGAAGGTACGGGTATTATCTCGACTAAGTGTTTTTCTCCGTATTGACTGCTCATCACATTTTTAACCTTTCTATGGCTATGTGGGTATGATTAATAATGCGTTAAGCTGTGTAAGTGTGTACCTCATAAACATGTTGGCTTCAAACTAGGCCATTTCAATTGGCTTTAATGAAAACGCTTTTCTAACATTAAACTTCGCGAATATCAGTTGAAATTCACGGAAATTTTCATTCCAAGAGGAAAATATTGTCTGAGTGGCTCTTGTTCATTGTTCTGCGAAATGTTTGATAAAAGAAAAACGTTTCGGTTATTGAGTTAATGTAATCAGAACAATTATTTATCAGTACATGCAAAATAAATATTTATTTCCTTTGTGTAGTTATTTAATTGTTCGATTCCACAATCAAATGCGAGTGGGGCTTGATTAAATAATCGATTAGGCCAATTAATAATAATAAATTCCATTACATTTCATTTTATAGGATAAATCTACCTTACATACACATAGTAAATATATCTGCATTTGTATCAAACATATATCAAACATTATTTATAAGTATCTTCTCACACTCGTCGCAAAAAAGGTAAAATCTGCAAAAGAATTTACATCTTAATTTTCATCACAACGATCTCCATCTGCTTGTTTCGAATACTGCTTCTGACCGCAAGACTACCACCACATCCTGCCATGCTTGTCCTTGTTGCGTTCATCCACTACTTGAATATGCAGCGCAGAAGATCCTACCTACAGCCACGATGCTACCACCATCGTTTCAAGTGCAATCAAGTTGTTATGGTGGTTTGAAATGAAGATGACAGACATCATCCTCAGCAACACACACTTCTTGATTTAACCAAGGAATACGAGAAACGGTCAAATGCAGGGAACGGTGAGTTTTTAGAATTATCATCATCTTCGCATGGTGTATCTGATTTGAATGCAAAATATCCCAGAAGATTCTTTCGTGCAATGACAATTACCTAGACTGTGAGTAATATACAATATAGTGTGCGACTACATGATGAGGAAAGGTATTATGTTGTGCCAATCGCTGACGGTCGCGTTCTTTGGGAATACTTTCCTTTGAATTCGCTATAACTACAGTGAGTTTCGAAAATAAAGTATCTTTCAATCTTGTGTACGTATATAACATTATATGATTAATTAATTTTCAAGCCTTACTAAGGGAGTCCTGCAATCATCACGATATATGAAAGAAAAAAGTTTTTTCTTATGTATATGAGTCATCGTCACTTTTTCGTTCGTCAGCATCCACTTTTTTCGCCACAATTTGTCCAATTTTTTATTATACTCGTAAGAATTGTATTTATTCGTTTTAATTTATTTATTTATTATTTATATTTATTTATAAAACAAAGTCAGTCCAAATATACACTTCATTTGTCTCTATTAGCTCATTCTTCAGGTTAATCGCAGTAAAAACTTCGTCAGTCAATGTAGCAACTCGTTAGAATCTCGAAAACAACAGGAAGTCACTTCCAAGACAATAGGAAGTGTATGTGTTCTATTTACAGCAATTTTTGGCGGCGCAAAACGATGTCCTTTCTCGGGTTCTGCCCTCATGCCGTGATATTTGTCAACGCTGTTAAATTTTTTTCATCATTTGTTAAATGTTCAAAAACATGAATAATATTACTAGAATTTTTAGTCAAACTACAAAAAATAAAAAAAAGTGCGAAAATTGAGCACCTTCGCGATTGCAACGATGCCAACTTCAGATCACCTGGTTGTAATTTATGTAATTTTTCGTATGTGAACCGTTATAACACATTACAACCAATATTCAATTCACCACCACAAAAGTTTCCATTCTGATCTATGCTTTACTTCGCTGAATTTCGCTCAACACTGCCAGAGTCAGGGCGAAAATTTTTCAAAGGTAAGCATGAGCCGAATGAACTTGAATGGGTTGACTGTCTACTCATTAATAAATGAAATAAAAAAAAAATTTTTGTACTTTTTCTTGCCATTATGTCAGCAGGCTTCGGTGTAAAAAAACTATTTTGAAGTCTGGAATCTCACGAACTTTACCACTTTTTTGACAATTGCCTGGGGCCGTACGTATTAACCTGTTATCCCTCGCCTTTGATAATAGTGGTGGCTTCTTTGATTTGCACGGAAGTATGGCAGCGCTCATAATATTCCCATAGAACAAATGTCATTACTGAAATCTGTGATTTTCTGAACTTTTCGGCAATGGAAACCCCGAAATAACTTACCTGAGAGCCTCCCTCTTTTTTTCAACCGGACTTGGAACCGGCTTAGAAGAAATTACGATGTTACTGATCGCAGGAGCCAGGACGTATTGCAGAAACGTATTGCTTTGATCACTGACTACTCTCTGACTTTCCATCGATAATCACAAGACTTTTGACCACATATTTTGCACAGTTGGCACTTTTTTCCCCAGACAAATAAGCCGAGGATTTCGCAAATTTTCTCGGACAATATCCGCGCACAACTGTATACGATCGGGAACTTTAAAACGCCAACTGGGGGCCAGATTTGCTTGAATGCTAGTGATGACTTCCAGGCCTATTATTACGTACGGCCCTGTGTTTGCCGTATAAGCTCAAGTAAATGTGAGCAAACCCCTTTTTTTTCCCTTTCAGCACTTCTCACTAACTTATTTTTAGACCATAAAATAATTGTCTTAAAGTTTTGCGCTCTGTTGACTCAACACTCTTAGATCGAAAAATAAGTAATAGGCCGACCGTTCAAAACAGTTGTTCAGTCATTGGTTGTACGAACTGTATGGCATGCCGGGCCATCCTGTTGAAAGCATATGTCGCCTGCATTACAGCCAGTTATATATTTCACAGTTGAAAAAAGGGCCAAATATAGGTTTTAAATAATTTTCAATCATGAATACATAAGATAATATTTTATTTTTATGTATGAAACAGTCCTTAATGTTTTTTTTTTGTCTATTCAAATAGCACCAGCATATGAAAATTTTTTAGCGAAGATCATGTTGCACGACAAAAATAAAATGTTATCCAGTGTATTAGTGTACGATTAGCGAAAGTTGACGAAAGCGTTGCTTATTTTTCCTTGACTTGACGAAAAAGTCATTGGTCATGGCTCCATAGCGATACCAACTAACTGTAATGTTATTCCCAGCAGCATTTTTAAGGACATATAGATCAATAATTTCACCGATCCCTAAAGCACACAAAACAGTGAGTTTCTCCCTATGTAACGGTGTTTGGACAACCGCCTGTAGTTGCTCTTCACTACAAATGTCACAATTTTGTTTATTGACGTAGCCATTCAACCAGAAATGAGTCCCATCGCTAAGCTAAACTTTCTTATGAAATTCGTGATCTGTAGCAATTTGTTCTTGGGCCCATGCAACGAATCTAAATCGTGCCCATTTGTCGTTCGGCTCTAACTCTTGTACGAGTCGGATTCCGGAAGACCGCAAACCAAGATCCTTCCGTAAAATAGTTTTTAATGTGGATGGGCACAGGTTAAATTGTTGAGCACGTTTTCGAATGGACTCACTTGGATCTTCATCGATACTACGCTCCACAGCTGCTATGATTTCTTCATTACGCACTATACGAAGTCTGGAAATATGCGTATTATCAGTGAGGGTAAATGTAGTGAGAGAACGATCCCACGATGATTAGTCGAATTAATTGTTCTGATGGACGATTATGTCGGCCATAAAATTGAGGGACTATGCGTCGAGTTTCTCAGACAGAACCATCTATTTCGAAATAAGTTTGCACAATCTTCTGACGTTGTCTAGCGATCATCCTTTCCACGATATAATAGCAAACCAAACTAACCATAAAACACGTGGCAGCTGTCACACCAAACGTAGCATTGACAGTGTTGCTAACTTCAAGTTCTATAACTCTAAAAACTGTGTGATAATCAGGGTGATGTTTACTGAATAATTTGAATTGAAGATTAAGGAAAACGGAGTAAAAAGGCAAAGAAATAAGACTGAAAAAAAATTTCTTGCATTCGAACGATACAACCTCCGGAAAATCGTGGATTTTTTCACTTCCAACTTCAGGATGGATTGTTTGTTTTGATGTTTCGTTTGAGCTATAATATTAATATCTATTTTCAACAAATTATATGATCTTTAATAGTTCTGTTGCTTCAAAGTTATGTTACTTAAAGTTGCTCAAATTATTTTTAAGTTTTATTTGCTTGTTTCATTTTGTCTTGTCTTTTAAACATATCTTTAGTTTTCGCCAAAATTACAATTTAAATTTCAAATTGTAACTTTATTTTACGCATGACGGATATAGTCGTCATGACACAACATTTGCTACACCTCTATGACGGATATAGTCTTCATACACGCTTAATTGGTCAAGTCTCCAGAAAGCTCCTTATCAGTCTTAAATTACAACTTTGTTCGCCAATATAACCGTGATGAAACAGGCATTTGTCTTTTGTCACTATGGACCTAGTACTCAATGATGTTCTATTTATGAAGATTTAAAACTAGTGGTCTTTTTTCGAATGTTTTTAAAATCCACCTTCGTTTATATTTCAAAATATAATTAAATATAGATAATCGATTCTGATTTAATACTATTTTTCCCCTGTGTTTTACTCATGACTTAACCCTCGATTTATTTGTCGTGAAGCTCTAGATATGCTAAAGAAAACGATTCCTTGTATATGCCATAAACATAATGAACACATTTTTCATGAATATAAATTTCTCATTTAATCTTTTTCATCCCAATATATAACTCTTTTTAAAATCCCTGTTTAACAATCCATTTCTCATTACTAGTTTTTCTCAACTCTAGTGGTGATGCCTTTCCGGAAAATAGACGGTTTTTTGACTTGTAAAAAGCAAGTCACAAACGTCAACAAATCGACGTAAAGTTTGGTTTTTTTGTGTATTTTTTCCGTAGCATCAAAGATCAAACAAGCTGTCTGACGTTTGTATCGTTGTCAAAGAAAATGCTGTGAATTTATTACTTGCATTTACATTACTTACATTACATTTTAACTTTCAAAATTACAATTTTATTTTTAAAATTACCATATGTCGAAAATTACCATAATTGCGAGAAGATAAATTTTCAAAAAATACAATCCAACTTCCCGAAAAAATTCAAAATGTAGTCGGAAGGCGCAAGCTTTATCTGATCCTAGGTGTTTCAAAGGATCATGGTGGACTTAAAAGAATTTAATCTCTCATCAGTTTCACTAGCGGTTAACTCCATTGTGTGTTCATTCGTTCCAACTGGCCTCTGGGCGTTGGAATGCTCATAGCGTTGGGCATGTTCAACATCAGGAATACCGAATCAAAATTTTACAACCCGGTTTTGAAATTGGATCAATACATGTCGGGTCGTTTTCTTTTTCTTCCTTTAAAAATGTTTCGTATGTCAGACATACTGCTCCAATTTTTCTATGTAACCACTACTAAACACTACTGCTTAGAGTGAATTTTTTCACTTCTATATATAAAGGTTTGACGTTTGATATATCATCATTCAAAAAATAAGAAAAAGTAGAGACTGCTGCTTTTTCAACGATGCGAACTTCAAACACCTTCTTTTAGTAACTATCAAAACATATGAAAATTTTGTTAGTTGCGTATAAAATATAATTCAGTCCTCAGTTGAAAAAAAAACAAACGAAATTATCTGCTGATCAATCTAATTCTTCTAATCTTCGATTACTTTAAATGACAGATGCAATTCGTGAAATTATATTGCCGAGTTACAATGCACCCATATGATACTTTACATCGATGAAATCATAATCATCCATGGCGCAACAATCCACTTTTGAAATCCAGGTGTTAACTACTCCAGGAGTGTTTTCACCGGTAAATAGAGTAATAAGCCCAGCCCGAATCACTGTCACCACTAAAAGTCAAATATCCTTAAGTAGCTTAAATCAACATTGCATAGACCATTCTATGTTTACTAAGCTGTTGGAATGCAAGGAGTTTTTCATCAGTTTTCATAAGCATGATTGTGGGGGTATGGAAGATTGGACTATTGTCCATTACTTTGAACGTTACTTTGACTATTGATTGCTTCAGCAAAAATAAACCGAGAGGTTAGAAGCCAAAATTTTCAATAAATTCTTGATGTCAAAGTACTAAATTAACTTCTTTGTTCTACAATAAATGAATGCTCGCTTTAGCTAATATACTATGTACCCCAAACTTTTTCCTTCGAAATGGCTCAAAGTAGGCCCTGCTCCCGCTGACTCGTGTTGCTTAATTTCGGGTGGACTTCGCAATTGCTGTTCATAGAAACCTGTAATGATTCCATTATTCAATCCAATCAATAACGTTCCAGCTGAATACATTGGTCAGTTGCTGTCAAATCTCTTTAATCCCTCCATGATCACATTTTTATGTTTCGTCTCCCGCTGACTGTTAATCTCACGATTGGATTAATTAGTCCTCCGATTAAATAATTTTCCCATCTACTTTACTGGCCATGCGGAGTATATAGAATGCAGCATTGGCTGCCATCACCAATGCCTCTGCCATACGATTGCATTCGATTTTTGTTTTTGTTCAGACAACTGGAAAAAACCGACGTGTTTAGAAATATTGAACAGACCTATGACGACGGCGACGTTTTGCTTGTTCCTAGACATTATGTGAAAATGTCCGTACAAGCGTACAATAGGGAAAAATGCACGTGAAACGAATGCCAAATGCAATATTGAACCAATGACAAAAGTGTGAACGATAAGCGCATTCAATGACGATAAAGCTGAAAAACAAAGAAAAAAAAACTCAAATGAACAACTCTCTCGGCCTTTCCGTCCAAATGCATTAACGCCATGCCATGCATATGTATGTGGGGTCCTTGCAGAATGCATGTTGACAGCCAAATATGCATAGCTGGCAGTAGCATCAATCCAATACGAACACAAGAGCTTTGCATCAATATCCCAACATCACAGGAGCTATTCAGCAAAATCCCATTAGTGTTATGACCATCATCAAGTTAGATGAGCGCGAAAGACATTTATTCTTCCCTTTCACATATCCTCGACGGCTGTTTTTGTTCTTTCGGTTGTGTGACCACATATCCTGCCCTAATCCGGTTGACCCTTTACAGTGTTTTACTGGCTCTAAGATAAAGTAGAAAACGACACAATGCATGCTCGCTGTGATTTTCTAATACCTGGAAATGATCAGAAAATTTTTGTCTTCAAAGAGTGAATGAATCGTCATATCATCATAATCACTACCATCATATTCAACATTGACACAAGTTTAAAAGAGTGAACAAAACATATGGAGATGTACAAGAAGGACCGTTGTGTTCTGGATCAGATAACTCCCAGCTTATCGTCGACGTCAGTGATTAATGGATGAAATTCTTCGCTGGCTTATGTATGTGTCCATGTCCATGTTAGATGGCTATAAAACGAAGCCAATTCCGAATGTTTTGGTGAATCAAAATCCAATTTTGTGGCGCAATAGTCAGAAAAGATGAACATTTCCATCAATCGACCTCGGAGTCCTACTCACAGCATCATATGTATTAGGTGGGGCGATCAGCATGACTTTGGTGGAATGCATGTTTCTATTGCTACCGTTCGATCAGGCATAGAAATACTCTAATTGTGCTGCTGGAAAATTCTTCCAAACAGACGGAAAATGCTATGTTGTTTGTTACGTGGGAAAATTTATGAGTACATTGACTTGGAAATATTAATATAGATGACCTGTTGGTTCAATATTAATATTTTTCACCTCTTCGCTTGAGCGTTTGTACTTTACTCCATGCCTCGCCGTAGACCCTTCCATTAGCATTCTTGTTCTAAATTTTGCAAAAATGTTTACACTTTCAACAATTTTATCTGATACTTCATTGAAAACACTGTTGTAAATTCTTAACAAATGGAAAGATAAATGCACAATAGTCAATTTAAATTTTTACTGAGTTATGTGAATATTTTCATATTTATGATAACAAATAAAAATTGGATTTTTGAAGTTATTGGTGAATCAATTTATCCATTTTCACTTAGAACTTATAAGTGATTTATACCCCTGCTAGGTAACTAAGCGAAGACTCTTGGGTGCGGAAGTTCTGATCAATTTGTCGAATACCTCGAAAGTGAATTTACAAAGAAAGGTGGAAAGAGCTCAAGCTGGTTTCGAACACGCGTCCCTGCCGCTTCTCGTCAGGTGCCAACTCACAGGCCGGGACGCATCGATTAGCACTACCAGCTGGGTAGTGCTGGTAGTGCCAATCGATGCGTCCCGGCCTGTGAGTTGGCACCTGACGAGAAGCGGCAGGGACGCGTGTTCGAAAAATTGGATGTTTGAGAAGAAAGAAAGAATGTTTCTTGCATAGAAAGAACGTATGGTGACTAAAATTCACTACCCCTTCCGTCTCCGAAACTGATCTTCATATTCATATGCAGGTAAGACTAAAAACACCCGCGACCACTTGATGGCTGAGCCAGGAGTCAACAAATCAATGTTTGTCCTTGCCTCCCATTGAGAAATACACAAGATTACCGGTATCGAGTATATTTTCCGCACTCTAGTTTTAAAAGTTGACCAAATCTTTTCTCAAATGACAGCTATAATGTTATACTGCTATTATACTATACTGTATATAGAAACTATACTGCTTCTATTCCCAATCGAGCTTCCCTTCCTTTCGTCCCGCTTTCGCATTCTAGTGCCACGACAACCTGACAAAAACCAGGGAAATGAATACAACGAAGAAAAAAATACTGCCATCGCACACGGTTTCCTACTATTCAAGTTTGACTATCTTTCCAAGAGAACTACCTGATTTTTTGAATAAAAAAATTAAAACCTCCATTAAAAGAGTAGTGATAACGATACGATATGAATATTATGATAACGGCTACTGGCCTCTTCCGTAACCATGCGACAAATTATTAACCATGGACGTCAAAAAATTTCCGGCCGTTGGTTCGGTGTCTTGGTAATATGATTGACACTCCAGTCGCGCCATTGGATTACCCTCTTTCTGTTAGCTATAAAGGGGCTGTTAGGTTACGATTTTCAAAAAAAAAACCCCAAATTTTTATCCGTGCATATTTTCATGGAAAGAAAAATGATATGAAATAGAGCTGAAGCTCAATTTTATTTTGATGATTCATTTGTTGATATCAATTGAAAATAAAACAGAGTTTCAAGAAACTTACAAAAATGACCTTATTAGCATCATTTTTTAATTTCATTCACTTCAAAGTTTGACCTTTTATTTTAAATCAAAATATGTTATTACGAAGACTTGTGATTGACATTCATTATGCTTTCTAATCCTCTCAACATGTGTGACAACGAAACACAATTTGCGAAAAGCGCGGCTCATGGAATCGGTCAATTTTTTGAACACGCCCCATCAATAAAACAATGAGAGTACTGGTTCCGGCGGAAACAAAAAGGAATTTTCAACGCCAGTGATAAAAAACGCAAGGAAAGACCAGAAGTTTGAAAACACTGAATTTTTACCACAACGGTATTGATTTCTCTAATTTTTGAATTTTGTTTTCAGATGATTCGAATGAAATTTTTGTATTTTTTTCGTAATTTTACCTTTGCTAATCAAAAAGTGAAAAAAATAAAAATATCAACAAGTACAAAAATTCGTAACATTTGGATTCATTGCATTTGCAAGGATGTAAACTTCAGAACCTGAATCGAATGCATCATTAAACAAAATAATATTGGAAAATCATCGAGGAAGCTCAATCATGTATCATAAAATGCCAAACTCAAAATTCATAACAAGGAGCAAACATAGTACAACAGTGATCAGCTTAGAATTATCTTATATTAGCCAGTTCAATCCTATAAAATTAAAACTACAATACGTTAGCGACAATAATTGAAGTGAACATATAAACAAAACAGACATCTAAACATGATATTGAACCACGATAACGCTACGTTACAGGACGCAAATGTCGTCAAAGATGCTTTGTTGGCGCATCAATGGGATGTCTCATGACGACTCACTCTATGATATAGCTCCTTATGAACATATATTATTCGACGGTCGACGATTCTTGGCTTCTTACGAACAGCAACAAATTGGATCGAATCTAGGACGTCCTCCAACATAGGAGTCAGACGTTTGAGTAGGAATCAATTTTTTTCACGTTTTGAATATTTGTGGGATGGTTGAATTGGAATATTTGGCAACTATACACACCTTTTTACTTGGATTTCTCTAGCTTTTTCTTTAGTTAAACTATTGGGAAAGTCAAAAAGATTAAAAATTCAAGACCGTTAAATTTATTATACAACAATGCAATGAAAACAGGGGAGTTATGTATAGAAAACTCATAGCTGACGGTGGCAAATCGAATATATTCTACCAATTTCACTCAATGTTTCTTTTCATAAAGTAACTTCAACTTCATAACTAAAAAAAACCAAAATTGGAAATTTCAAAAGACAAAAAAAACTACACCAATAACACTGGTCAACACTAATCAAGCAACACTTGATTACACTTGTTTTTGGTAACTCCATTAAAAGAATTGAGGTTCTTACATAATGAAGCTACAATAAGCCATTTCCAAAACTGTGGTACACTCTGTAGATCATACCACTGGCAACAAAGAGACTTGATGCATGTAACTATAAAAAAAAGGGTTATGTAGAATCTCATCCCTCTGATTGGCGCTTTTTCAGGCTTTACAAGCTGAACAAGCTCGAAAAGAGTTTAACTGCATGAAAGAGAGGACTTCCTTCATATTATTCAGTCTAAATTTTATTTTAAAATGTGTGGTGATTTGTAACAACAATGGACCAACGTCTGGTATTTTCTCTGTGAATGGAATGCTCAAAACAAATTATTGTCATAAAAGGTATTTTCTTTGTGAGCATCTTTAATGCTTGTGCTAAACACCATTATTTACTAAGGATCGTTAGAATCATTCCAAGTCGTATATATCTGAAGTTCGTTTTGGTGTTGCCGCAGGCCAAAATTAACTCTGGGTAGCTTGGGTCCGCCGGGCCTTGCTTTGTGGGCTTGCTTACCCACAAAGCAAGGCCCGGCGGACCCAAGCTACCCAGAGTCGTATATATCTCTTTCCATAGAGTGGAGTCCAGTTCCCGTCTGACTTTTGCAAGTGGCACTTTGATCGTGTCTACTCCAATAAAATTTTGTGATCATACCCAAAAAAGGACAAATTTTACGTTTTAAAAATTTTTACAATCGTGAATTCTTAAGATAACATATTTATTTTTTTGTATCAGAGAGTCCTTTATATTTTTTGTCTATTCAAATAACACCAGAATTTAAAAAAAAACTTAGTTCTTAAATTTAATTTTAATAAAAAAAAATTTTTTTTTCACTTTTCTATATTTTGCGACAATTTGTCTCACTGGAAAAACCAGACGAATGTTAGTAGTGTCAAAATTTTGAAAAGAAATGACAATTATTCGACTCAAATTGTCAAAAACAACCAAAAAGTCAAGACCGTTGCGTTTGCAACAATGCAAAACTTCGCTTCACTATGAAGTTTTTACACACTTAAAACTTCCTAGGTCAGATTATTGCTTATTTGATTCCAACGATTTGGCCTCTATAAGCCTAAAACTCGGTCGAAAGTTTACCTTTCAAACAACTTCGAATACATAGTCATCAAGGCATTCAAGTTTGTCCTGATTCTGTACACTTTGCCTAATTAAAAATTCCGCAAGGATTTTCGAGTATTCAACCAGTAATCGTCTACGGAGTTCTGAAGGGCACTTGAGTTCGCACACAGCCTGTGCTTGATTACATAGGCTTATTCGTAGATGTCGCATTTGTTTATTGTTAAAAATGACCGGGAAAGGTCATTTTTAACGCGCGTTTGCATCAAGTTTTGCACTAATCTTGGAAAAAATAGTTCGGAAGAAAACGATCTGTTATAATGAATCAGACATTTCAAAAGGAATGTACGAGGAAGAAAAGAATAAAAAAGTGGTTTAAAGATGGCCGTACGTCAGTTAGCAGTGATTCTCGCTTTGGCCGACCTGCAAGCGCAATAACATCCGAGAATGTCTAAAGTGTGCGAATTGCGTTGAAAGAAGGACGGTGAACATTTTTCTCCTGTTTGGAGTATTTCAACCGCGTATTCCAGAACTAATCGTGTGTGTACGAAATTTATCGAAAATGTGTGTATGTATGTGTGAGAATTTTATTTATTTTTAAGAAAAAATTCGCTCAGGACAACTTGAAAATGGTTTCTGATGATGAAAATGTATTCAAGACGGTTATAACTCGTGATGATAGATAGGTTTGCGGCTATGATTCAAAAACAAAGTAGCAGTCTTCTCAGTGCAAGCATTCCGAATTGTCAAGGCTAGAAAAATTATGCCAAAGTCGGCACAAAATTTAAACACTTTTCTTTGAAATTGGTGTTGTGCACCACGAATACGCTCCGAAAACGCAAAAAGTAAAGTCTTAAAGTAGTGAAGACTTAGAGACGTAGAAAGACAAGAGATCGCGTGATGCAGTGAAAAGAAAAGGTCATATTTGATCCAGTGTTGAGTGGTTGCTTTATGACGGAGATGCACTAGCGCATTCATCGAACCTGCAGAAAAATGAGCTCTAACCTCCGTGTTATCCCTTTGTAAAGTGTTGCGACAGTTTCATGACATAAACCTGTTTGAAACTTATGCAATGAATCCATTGAACGCAGTTCCTTAGAATAACTTTCAGGACTGCTTCAGGAAGTGGAAATATCGCTGGGACTACTGTGTAAGATGTCACTCATAGGATGTTAAGGATTACGCCAATGCGGAGATATAAAGATAGGCTCAATACTTTTGTGACAAACCTAGCATATAAAAATGGTTTACTAACGTCGTAAGTCTCCTGAACGCAGACGAATTATAGGGGCTGCTCCTGTTTTCAATGCTGTGTTCAAAAAATTTGTGGGTGCTTCCTACAAGGTGCCTGAAATTTGCATTTTATTTTTGTTAATTTTTTTAAACCTTCTTTATTGTTGGCAATGTTTTGACAAAAATGAAAATCTTAAGAGTGAAAAAAATCAAAAATGATCTGAAAAAACTACAAAATTTCAAATGCAACTGATCAAAATTAAAAAAGTGCAAAGTTTTTCTATGTATACCTAGTGGACCTCGCCAGCAAGCTTTGATAAATTGCATAATTAAAGAGTTTCAATGCATTGGTGGTTAATCTCAGCAGCGTAACTTATCGACTTTCCCTTTAGTCCACTTGCATACAAGTAACTTATTCGCTTCGCTTACCAAATTTCCGGATTAATTTGCGTTGCGTTGGTAGCGCTGTAAAACCGCGCTAAGCAGGAACCCATTCAACAATTTTGTGAAACCAACAACTATTTAATTCAATCAAATTGATCAGATTTTCGTATGCATTTATACTTGGCCACTTAATAATAACACCCAAACCCATCTCTAACCCAATCCGCTCAGACTAATTAATTCAATTGTTGTCTGATTCTGATGCTGATGATGGTTTCCATAAAATTTTTTCCTCCTCTCTGATCAGGATTCTGAACATTTATTACCACGTTCCAACCAAGCAACCAATTCAGTTTGTTAAAGTTGAAATAGCAAGTTGGAATGGATAAATGTTGCGATACTTTTCCCACAATAATAATGAGCCGAGTCTGAGTTTGCAGTACTTGTAACCAATCTACAATGTTTACGGGCTTCATCTCTTAGCCAGAATTGTGTGGGGCTTTTGCAATTGTGCTGAACCTTTTTTTTTTATAAAAGGATAGGAGACAATTGCGTGATTAAATGAAGGTTTTAAAGTGATGTTTTTAAAACGATGGACAAGCAAGCGCTTTTGGTTTGCAATTAGGTAAGACATAAGTTGCAGTAATTTGAGTTTTGTGTAAAAATTGAAAAAATACAAGAAAATCCGGTTGTCTATTAATTTTGAGCTTAAATGAAACCTGAGATTTGGTGACAGACTTCATTGCGACAGCAAAAACTTAGCAACGAGAAAGAGATAATTGGAAAATTAAAATCGATGAAATTATTAAAAAGGAATCAGTCAAAAAAAATCCAAATCGAGGAAATGAACTAAAGGAAGATATGTCAAGTGCTTGATGAAGACAGCAACTACAACTTATTGTTAAGATACTCATGCTAGAACGAGCTAAGTCACTGACTGATCCCGTTTCAGTATCAACAATATCTCTCATCCTTTCTCCAGACGGTCTACAAAGGTTTGCTCTAGGTGATTGGAGTCACGATTTAATCTTAAATCGTATCTGTAGTGCTCTGTACTTGTTCTCTTACCCTAGACTTCAAAGCTAAGTACGAAGCAGAAAAAGGACCAAACCCGAGGACGTTATATGTTCTCGGAATACGAAAGATCGGTGTTTAAAAGCATATATTAGTACGAGCATATGTAACAACAAGCGTTGGGATTATTTGTTGGCGGAAGCGTAAAAACAGTGGTGGCAAAAGGACAAAGGCCTGGGAAAGTACGTCAAGACTCCAAAAAGGGAGACGAAGAAGAGTTAGATGGGAAGCGAGTAAACCTTTGTTGAACGTATTCAATCGTCGAATTGAAGTAGGTATAACGCTAAGACCAAACTAGAGAACAGTATTCTATCCTAGCACGGACCAAAGGAACAAACAAACGTACAGTAGTTGAGAGATCATTGAATCTATGAACATGCCTTTGAATAAAGACAGAATCTTTAGTTGCTCGAGCAATCACATCGACAACATGAACGTCAAATGTTAAGTTTTGGTCAAAAGTAGCTCTTAGATCTTTAAAAGAGGTAACAACTGAGAGAGTCTGTTTATTCTTTTTCTCAGAGAAAGTCTATTCACCAATGCTCGTGAGACATTTAACGAAAAAGTCATTATTTGGCATTTGTGTTAATATATCACCCAATAAGAAGTACGTCAATTGCAGGAAGTCACCTTGATGGAGCTGATTATTCTGACATAAACCAATTGGTCGGTAAATTATGAAATCATGAGAATACAGGAGGCAAGGAGAGAGAAGTTTATCTATAAAAAGCGAGAAGAGACATGGTCTAAGGATGTAACCTTGAGGGACTCCAGATGAAAGACAAAAGGAGTTGAAGTTAAGATGAGAGGAGAATCAACATTACGAAAAAAAAATGCGAACGTTTCAGTGAAACTAGACAAAATATCCAAAAATTTAATAACTGCAGACTGTCGGCATTGTTGTACTTGTGAGGTGTGGGGTATTGTAGAATGAAAAAGTGCAAAAAGTAAAAGTTGACACACAACAAAACGAAGAAGAATCAAAAATAAATCTGGAGGCAAAGACAATAACCCTTGTTTCGACTAACTGCAGAATAAAAAAATTCCTGAAATTTCGGCGCAAGGGATTTTTTATTTGAGACAACTTACTGTCAATGCTTTTGCATTCGTAACAGTTAACAGTACAGTGAGTTTCATTTACTCTCAGATAATTGCTGAGGACAATAAAAGGGTCATGCGTTTACAAGAGCACTATTAGCTTCGACTGAATCAAAAAAGTTATCATAATTCTACCTTAAAAGAGGACACTCATTTCTTTTCGGACAACTAAATCATCGTAACAGGCTTCATGAGTCACATACCTCTTAGAAATTTTAAATTTATGGGCGATGGCTAAAGATTAAGAAAAAACTCTTGTTTTCGATAAAATTAAAAGAAAAACAGCGCCAAATAACCCAAATAAATAATAAGGACATTTTACCTTTTTAATAAGCAAGTAAATGCATTGAAAGTATTAAAGGGACCAGAATGTAAGTCGATTTTGCACATATCAATGCACATTTGGCAGCTTAGTGACAGTTCATACCTCGAATGCCAACCGAAGTCATTTTAATTCTGACTTGTTAACTTCTAAATAAAGCAAATACTAGAAGAAAATACCTGGCATTGTATGGTTATTGAGTGCTAATTTTCGGAGTTTAGATCCAGTAATCTTGATCTCTTTATCGTATCGACGAGGAAGACCAACAACATTAGATAACGATATGTAAGCCTATGCATATCAAACAATCGAGGAACTGTCAAACAACTTTTATCAATCTGGCTCGACCACCCAGGAACATTTACAGCAGATTTGAATAATAACCTTTCAACCCTTCTGGATTGTTTTAATTTTTTGTGAAATTGATAATGTGCTATTAAACTGTAAGCATAAGAAAATAAAGAAGAAGACAAGCAACTTGCGTAATTGCAATACTAAAATATACGAGAAAACAAAAGAAAGAAGGAAAGGATATATTTGGAATATTGTGAGTTTTATTTGGTATCATTGCAAACGTAAAGCTGTCAAATTGTTTAACAATTTCTTTTTACTAGATGCTTAAACTGAAATGGAAATCTAGTATAGTGCAAAAAAACTAAAGTTAACAAAAAAACATTCGAAAAGTGAAAAACTTTGAGACCGTTGCACTTGCAACAGTGTAAACTTCCGACACCTAACGTTTACTGTTATTTTTCCTCAAGATGCTTATAGAAGAAGAAGTAGTTTCTTTGAGAATTTTGTACTTGTTGCATTGAAAAATCTAGTGATTTGTCGTGTCCGTTTTGTGACACAATTGACACTTGTCAAATGATGCACTTTTGATTGTCAAAATAAAAATTTCTTTGAGCGCTACCAAAATCGCCTGTAGTTCGGCGTTAAGAATAGTGACGAAGTTCGGCAGGCAGTTGCTATGCCTGTACATATTAGGATTTTGGCTGCATTCATTATTATGATTTTTTGTCTGGTTTTCGTATGCTATCTACATATGATAGAGACGAAAATGGTATCTAGTTCGAGTGGACCTGTATCTTTTTGAAAATTCAAAAGGATGCCATGGAGGGGTGTGGAATTTTAGACTCGGTGATCTGCTAAACTTAGTGTTAAAATTACTTTAGGCTAATGACATTTTTTTTTTTGTATGAAATTGTATTTTTTTAAAGACTTAGTTTTTCATCCAAGCCGGAACATTGAATGATATTGACATGACAGAGCTGTTTTCAGCTCTGTCCATGGTGGTTTTTCTTTTGAAGGTTCAAATTCATATACGTCAGGCGTATTGAGGGTAAGTCTATTAATTGTTTGAGAATGTTGGCATCTGTGGAGTTGATGATTTCAACGAAGGAGCTAGGTGCGTGTACAAGAGTGGTAATACCATATTAAAGTCTGGATGTGACTTTAGGTCTGCATATGTTAAGAGCTATCATAGGATTGAATTAATTTGTGGGCTTACATAGCAACTCGCTAATACAGCCTTTGGTTTGGAAAGAATTTATTCTATCATTCATCTCGTGAAGGACCCAGCCTTGTTTATTAATTTACATAGGTATTTGACACTTTCATTCCAGTTTGCACTGTAGTCTTTGACTTGTTCGAAGTTGTGTGGAGCTTTAATTTATTCGAAGATGCAATTTTTGAAGTTGCCGGAGAGATAAGAGTATGACTAGTATTCAGAAAATATTCTAGCTTGTGTTGCATAGCGGTCATCGTGTCCTTTAGCTGTTCCTCTTTTCCCATCCCAATTTAGGATGAAAAAATTATCAGTTTATCGGACGAGCGTTGTATTTGAATCTGATATGTTGTGGAAAGCAAAAGTGTAAATGTTAAAGGATAGAAGGCTTAAGGCATGACGTTACGGAAAGCCCATTAGGATAAGTATTTTATTGATGTTGGGCGCAAGAACTATTTATTGTTTAGGCCAGTTATCTAATTTATGAGAAAATTTGGGTTTGTGAGGATTGTTAAGCGTGGCTGAGTCGGTTATTGGCATTAGCTGCCAGCTTCAGAAATCATTCAGGAGTATCTTTGATACTTCTTCATTGATGATCTACAGTAGTAGATCGAAACAGATTACAATCTATCAGAGATTAGATTTTTCAAGTGAGGTTTTTCAAGTTGTCTATTCTTAAAAACCTTGAAGAACTTCCTTGACCCCTTGGTGATGCTTACGTTGCTTACTTCTCTCATCTTAGTTTTCCAGGTCCTTTGTTTAGCTTTCTTAAATCTCAATCTCCATAATGTCGATATTCATTTATGGTCGAAGAAGTTGAATAAGACGCTTTTGGCCTGATTGCGAAAAGCTAGAGGTTTATTTTTCTTTATAACAATTTGAGGTCCACTAGTATTGTGGGGAGAAAGAGTTTTTAAAATTTGGTGGTGCTGAATTTTTTTATCTCTAATAACTTACGATATCAAGACCTATGTTTGTTTTGTTAAATTTAGGATGACCGTCCTTTAGCGTGATAGATATGGATGTTTAAAGACGGTTAACATATCAATTAGCTTTTATCTTTCTTAAATTCCCTCCAGGTTATGCGTTGAATTTGGAAGTTAGACATTATTTTGTCCGGGAAGTATTGAGATCAGATACCGTTTCCGCCCAATCATCTACAGGTGTAGATACCTGTATGTAGGAGATTGGTTTTTTCTGGGATTAATCAGGATTGGACTACACTATCTTTGGCATTTGTAACATGGTCTCCGCAGAATGCACTTCTGGCGATGATCTGTCCCAACCAACGTCGGTTTTTTTTTTGTCGAGTACATTTGGTAACTTTTCGAGTTCTTGCTGTAGTTGTTTTGCATTAAGCGATAGTAGAGTGAATAAACAGACTAAGGTGAGATTGTTACTAAGATTCAAGCCCTTTATTACCGCTGTCTAGCTTACTGTCAAAGAAATTCAGTCTTTGTTCGATGTTTTTCTTCACTAGTATTGTAACTCCAATATTCTCTGCTCTTACCTTATATATGATTCTCGTCTATTGAATTTGGAACTTCCGAATGCTGCCGAGATATTTTTTTAATAGGCAACATTCCAGAATATCCTTTTGTTTTGAGAGGCATCTGAAGTTTCATTCGTTGCAAACGCAAAGACCTTGTTTTTTCTCAGTTTCGTTTACCGATTTGGCCTCTTTTGCCTGGGTATTCGTTTTCCACTTGAGTCAATTCGTCGGCATTAATCAAAAAAGGGGAAAAATTTCGAGATCGGTACGTTTGTAACGATGTAAACTTCGTACACCTTTCTTGGAGTATATCCATCATTGAAAAAAGGAAGACAGAAAGAACTGGGTGTAAGATCGTTACTAACTTTAGCTGTTTAGGCATTTTCTGATGTTATTCGAAATGTGGTCTTTCGTTCCCGGAGGTTCGCTGTATTTAAAATGTTAGCGCACTCGGTAACGGAGCCTTCATTGGTATAGTGGAGGAAGTCAAGTTGTTTCTGCAGACAGAGTTGACGGTTCCAAAATAGAAGAATAAAATGGAAGATTTCAAGGAATGGCAACCATATGCATAAGTAGGGCTTCGAGCAGTTTTACAGTGAAGTTCATTTTTTGGCGTACCGCACAATCCACATAATCACAATTGAAAAGGACTTACCTCAAAAAAATCTAAACTTGTTCTTTCAAATGTTGTAAACATAGTATTTCGAGCTAATGTCAAAATTTCTTTTTGTTTTGAATTTATGCTATAATAGGAAGAGCCAAGTAAATTTGACTTTTTTAGAATGAAAACTTAACAGAACATAGTTTTCAAGTTTGAAGGATAAGATTACGAATAAAGTAAAGTCACAGGGAAATCATATGAATAAAAAAAAATGAAGGGCTGGAAATATATTTCAAAATTTTTTGTAAAATAAATTTTCCAAAGCTGACTAGTCCCTTTTTAGCATGACCCAATTCAATCATGAGATCGATACTAACTATTGATCCTGAATTGAATTCTAAACTTCGATAACAGACAATTTTCAAGCGAAAATTTAGCAATTAGGAAGTTTTAAGGATATGTCACTATACTTTGTTAGGTGATATGATCGCATCCAATCGGAAGGATTCACATTTGCAATCGTTGCCACCTAAACTTGTAATATTTACGTTCAGAGCTAAGTTTCATATATATCTCTGACGGTTTACGAGCTCTGCAATGCTAATGGGTATAACGTAATCAGGTGGCTAAATTTCTTCGTTCTGATAGTGTTTGGGAACATCTAGGATGTACCTGTCTTTGTGCTTCAGCTCGTAAAATTCAAAACAAAAACACACTTCAAGCAAAATTACGAGACATCAAACAGGAACAGGTGTGCAAGAGTCAGAGAAGATTTAATTGCAGTTGAGGAAATTCGAGACGTGCCATCGCCATATTTGCTTACATTTCCAGCCCAGTCACGAAGAAATAGTCTGGGAACGGATTGACAACGCACGCATTACATACACCTCATGCAAAAGAAGAAAATCATTCCATGTTAAACTTTTGCAGCCATTGCTGCCATTGCACAGTGGATACCACTTAAAAGCATGCACCAACCACGGCAAGGACAACTAAAGCTGAAATATGCAAATTGTGCAAAAAGACCAAGTCGTGTTGCAATTAATGTCATTTTCATTCAAGGTTGTTTTTTCTTTCTTGGCCAGCCCTAAGTACTATTTTCCTTTTCATATGAACCGGACAACATTTTGCTATTTATGAAAGCCATAATGTAAAATAATGCTCACAACTTTTTTGTGTGGTTTTTGCCTTTTCTATTCTTCTATTCACGTATCTTTTCACCATATTCCACACCGAGTGCAGAGACAAGATTGAGATTAATTGCAAAAAAAAAGTAATGTAAAAACTCAACTACCATGAAGTGATCAGTTGGTCGACTTAATATTGAGATTGTTCTTTTGCATTTAGCTTTTGTTCCGGCGAGAGTGAAATTATGGACTCAATATAGACTTTCGCTGATTGCAGTCCATAAATTTATTGCTCAAAAAAGTTCAATTTTAATGACTGGATTCATTGTTTCAAAGCAGCATAGCAAAGCAAGGCATATGAAATTTATGCAGAAAACTTTATTGTTTTTAAGAAATCAGAAGCTTACATCGTTTTTCCCCATCAGAGTAGTTTTGATTTCGAGAGTTTTTATGTAAATTTTGTGCCGATATAGATGAATAAGAAGTTTTTTACGCACTGGATGGAGCGCATCATGTTAGGTTTCAGGTTTTAATTTAATGTTTCATCTTGGCCTCAATACAGGAACAGTTTTTACCATACATCATCTGTAACCATAAAAAAATTATTGATACTATAGAATATTGTTTCCTCTTCTTCTTCTTAGCACTACATCATCTCTCGGGCATTCGCTTCCTACAAAAAGTGCCTCCAACAGCCTCGGTCCATTGCCTGCGTCCTCAAATTTTTGTTTATTGAATTTCGATTAAACGGAATACGTTTAATTTAATCACTCTAACTCGGTTAGCGAGTGAATCAACAAAGCCCTACTTGATTAACGTATTGTATCCATTACTAGTTATAATTCAGGGCCATTTTTACTCAGATCAGATCCATAGCGACACTTCTAACAAGCGTTTATCTCACGAAAAAACTGAAACCAATCTAACAGTATTCAACCCTGATTTCCCAGATTAATTGTTTTTTGTGAGCTTAACTTGTTGTCCTTGTTGGAGAAAGAAAACAAAGACAGCTCCTTCGTCTTTGTGTTCTACCCCCAACAAGTTGAGGCACATTAAAAGTATGGAATTTGCATTCTCCTAAGTTTTTAATTCATATACAATGACTCGCATATATTTGTAAAACACGTGTACATCAATGACTCACATAAACTTGACTCAAATAATCTGACATATATTTGAGCTTATAAAGCTAGTCATCTCTGTTCCTCCCCTCATCTACGTCGTTTGGCTTGCAAGCTCTCTATCTTGAGTTGCAAAGCTCGCTTCATTTGCTACATGTGGTATTAATATCTCTTTCTTTGTGATGCTCCTATGATGTGTGAATGCTTAAAATAACGTTTTCATGCAAGTGATGACTGTGAAGGGAGGGTTTACTTTACGACATTTTTTCAAAAATCTTGTTTTTCAGTCAGAGCATTAATTGAAAGAAATCGGTCTAAAGTGGGTTACATCCTCAATTTACTAAAAATATTGTTTCTTTTTCTTAAAAAGATCATTTTGAAGCTCCACTGATGGCCTGCAATATTCTGTTTGCTTGGTCCGTGTGTTGTGGATTTATCATGATTTTTTGTCGCAACAAATTTGCCGCTTAAACTCAAACATAAATTATGAGGGTTTTCAAGGTTTTTCAACTTCCAAGAAAAGATGATTTGTAACACGGCTTTGTAACTACGTAGTAAGAAAAATCAGCCAACAATGTGGGAGGCACGCAGGCCATCAGTCTCATCAGCGTCTTGACGTCGTGAAGCCATTTGTAACAGGTATGAGATGTGTGAGAAAAGTGGGAGATGTGTGCTTACAGGTCTATGCTAGTTTGGTTTGTTTATCCCTTCCAATTTCTCAGTCCAAGTTTCAACTTTTGTCACAGAGCCATCAGTGAACTTGTGTTTTCGTTTTGTGTTACAAAAATTGTGCTTCAGAATTTATAGCAACATTGTGTAATCATGTTTTGTGTTAAAATTGTTGAACGTGCGAGTAACTATGACTTTTTAGAATAGTTGAAACAGATCAATAGGGATAATTCCTTATCAAGAGCACAAGCTTTCCGCTGACACAAATCCTTTGGAAGGCCAATCAAATATCTCACTTAGGGAGGCCTTCAACTTTGACAACTGACGGAAACGTTGAATATTTGAGGACTCTTGTGACAACATACCGTGAGAATAATGAAATAAGAGTGAGAATACTGAGTATACTGTTATAAATTGAAAGGCTGCCACCGCACAACAAATTTTGAGAGACGATTTGGATAGACAAAAGATTGTCAGCCTTACCTATACAAAATACGAATGCCTCGGCCGTTTCTGTTTGTTGTTTGCAGAAGATAATCCACACAGTTTAGCAGATAAAATGCCTACTTAGAACGAAAAACAGAAGGGCGTATCTCAAAAGGGAGGCGACTTTTCTCTTAAGAAGAGAGAAGTCTTTATCTAGAAGAGAGCGTGGGTAGGTGTGGAATTGAGAAACTTTGTTTTATAACCATGCAATTAGTTTACGAAACTTCTAAGAATTGCTTACTTATCTCTGCTCCCATCTCCCATTATCGCTGGAAGAGAGATCTGCCTAACCCGAAGGGGACTCACGGCGAGGCTTTGATTTAATTTCGATGCAAGGTGGCAAGCAAATCCAGCTTTGTTTATTCGGTTCTTACTCACGAAAAGACTCTAGTCAGTACTACTGTGTGCTATTATCATTTCGACATTCAGGTCGAATAAATGGTGCAACCTCATCTGGAAAAGCAAGTTTTATTAATACGAGTAAAAGTAACAGAAATGCTGACGTCTTAATTTTTAAGGTCTCGTTGAGGTTTATTTTCGGACTTTTCTTACTCCGCATTACCGTTACATTTCTTCTTGACTCGATTAAACCAATCACTTACGTATAGAATTCCTTGTGCCGTGTCTTTGACAGCACATTGTCAATAGTAAAATTTTATCGTTTTACCGGGAATCGATACAAAAATATAAACGCATGATGATTGTATCTCTCCAAACATATTATTTCTCGATGCAAATGCACATGAACTCGTCATAAAAGCATTAATTAAATAATTAAATTTTTCTGCCCTCATGTTCACAGCTCAAATGCAAAACTGACAGTATTTCATGCTATTTGCAACAGCTGATTTACCTTTTGACAGGTAATCGAATGATGCAAACAAATATGGTTACCATCAATATAATTTGATTATAGTAAAAGAAGAAACGCAAATTAATAAAATGAAAACGTACAAACAGAATCTAGAATAGTCCTTTCAGATTATAGTGCTTTTTTGCCAAACTTTGACTGAAACCCTTTTTGTAATTGAAATATTTCCACTGTGATGTATTTCAACCTCACTCCACGAAAATTAATTTGAAAACTAATTACAACACAAAAATCGCAAGGCGATGAATTTTCAACGAACACTTTCTAAACAACGTTCAAGCTAGAAAAAAATAGAACTGTCATTAATTGACAGCAAAAGCCACTTTTGTTCTTATATACTTTGTCTAGTTCTAACACGAAATTAGAACTAAAATTATTGACAGTTAATTGAGGCTCATTTTTTATAGGCGATTATATCGCTAACACATCGCTTCCTCTCTCAACATTCATTTAAAATTAGTTTCATTAAAAATAAACAGATAGTTGCAGAATCGATCAGTGAAATCCTGTACTACTAAGAGAGTTAAGCAAGCAATTCTTTCATTACTGTTACTTTTCGCTGAATAAATTAATCTTCATCCAATTCGCATAACAAAGCGAAAAATTTCTCATGAAAAATCTTTTCTTACAACCTATCATCATCACAACGCAAAGTTAATTGTAAATTTATTATTATTTTATTAATGTGCGAATTTATTCTGATTAAAGGTTTAAATTCTAAGTCAAGTTGATTCATGTCAACAATGGAATCAAAATAATTATACAATCTACCAATGTTTGAAAACAATAAATAAATATCATTTTTGTTTAAGAAAAAATTAATATACATATTTCATTTCACTCAACAAGACTCGTTCCTACTGGATGAGTCTTCTTCACCAATATCGTCCTGTGTTTCCGGCAGTTTTCTATCCTTGGAGAAAGGTTCACTTTTTTCTGTGGTGTTTTTCTTATACTACTCAGCAGAGGATCAGAACATAGCAAAAGTCTATTTAAAACGTATCTATTGCAAAAATTCTGCTCATAAGCACAGAAGTGTTTATTACGCGCCTGAGCAGCCTCTTCTGAGATCAATTATTCTGGCACCATGTCTTAAAACTTTATGCGATGTCGGAGTCATTGGGTGCCATCCAGTAATTTCAACATAAAGTATTGCTGTCTGTTCAGCGAAATTTTCAAACTTTTCGACATCGGCTTTTAGCCCGCTTGATAATGCCTCTAAAATTATGTTGCATTGTTCGGTAAGTCTTATTTCAACTCCTTAAATGCGGGAAGTTTGGAGATCAGAAAAAAATCTTCTGGAAGTGTTCCACTCATTCGTGTTTCCAAAACCCGCTATAGGAATATCCACCAGCAGCGCCATTTCCTCTTTAAATTTATTTGGAATTTCCTGTTTAGTTTCAGCCACGATTTTCATTTCTTCTTGCGTCCTTGCATTGTCCTTTTATGGGTATCTTATAAGATAAATGAAGTAAAGATTCAAGGAATCGGATTCTTGCGTACAGTATTGATAGCCCGAATTTATGAGCATCCGGATTTTCTTTCGCTTTTTGATTGAAGCTGTTAAAATCTTTTGACGTTTGTCCGCATATATAGCTCCTCACAGTCGATGCTGTGTTTGTTGCAGCATTGCCAACTTTTGCATCGACCATGGTAAAGGCCAATTTGGGCTCTATTTGAAGTTTGCGACCAAAAGCTCTACGTATTTCGGGCTTTTTAAGCGTTCTATTTGGTCTTCTACATAGCCGATTTCTTCATTTGTCACATCTCTACTTTCTTAGATGAAATGAATCCGTATTGGGCGACAGTATCTGGTTGAAGACGGTACTGAGTTTAGCCAGATTTTCTTGTTTTCGTTTGAGCATATCGGCCTCAGCGGCACAAATGAACTTTGAAAATTATTTGCGTCACTATCTGCACCATTTTGGAACTTTTACTAAAATGTTTGGTGTTGCGAGCCATTACAACCCCATTTTGAAAACAGCATTCAATTTCTTCGTCTAATGGCTTAAGCGCTTCATCTTCACATAAACGCGTGGACATATGATCTAGAAAATCTTGCAAGTTTATTTCTGAACTCGTTTCTGTGACTTTTATCGACTCTTGTCGTAGAAAACTCGCCAGTTTTGCTTTTTTAATAAGAAGTTGCAAGGTTACATATTTTTGTTAGAGCCATGAATTATTTCGTACTGCTTCCTTATCGTACCTACTTCTACAAAAATTGATACTGCTTTTTAACGACAGCTGTTTGAAGATGAGTAACACTTTTTTATTTTTAGGCCCTTTTTCGGTGTACAAAGAATCTCTTTCATGACTCTTGTAGCGTCGTTACGTCCTGCAGCTGGCAAACTAATTTGAGCTGCATACGTTAGCTCATCGCAAGAGACTTGTTCCCTCATAGCCTTTGTTTTGCGCTTCTTTGTTGATGAAATCGATTCAATGAAATCTTTCAACGATCGGCCGGGCCTTTTAACTCCTCTGGAAGGAATTTTAATGGAGATATTGAGCCATGATTCATTTTTTTCTGGAAAACGTGCTTCCTTATTGCTAGCGGCTGTCCATTTTTACTAGAACTGAAACTTAAAATTCTTTAAGATTGAATTCAATGAAGTTTGTTGATTGGCAGGACATTTGGTGATGTTTTTCAAGTGATCTTGTAAAAACGCGAACTTGTCATCAATTTTCTTCTTTAAGAATTGTTTCAAAATTTCATATAGTGACCTTCTAGTCATCTCTATCGCCACACCCTGAGATTGTGAAAATCAAGTATGAAAAAGTCATCAAAAACAGCTGATTTCGCCGCTTTGAATAAATTGAATAATAATAAATAATGACGTGTACATTCAGGACTTTTATGTTTACAAATGTCAAGAAGAGTCAAAATCACAGCCTAGCCACGTTTGCGAAGAAAACGTCAAATGTTCAGTCCCGAATTTACATGATGGGTAACGGTACTTTGTCAAGTATGCTGCAAATTAATATTTACTTGTGTACAAACCGCCTTCTTCAAAATCCATTTGGATTCTTCTTTGATTTTATCGAACAAAAACACAAAAAGGGTTTAGATTTGAAATTTTACTCAGATTACCGAAAATTAACACAACCGATCCACACAATGTTTGAGTCTCGACTGCTATCAAGATAGATAGTAGAGCTCAGCGTCACTAAATTGACCGTTTAACGACGTAGGGGCTAGTAAGCTTTAAAACAATAAAGTAAATAGTGGAATTTGACAAGATTTTTGTCTTCGACTTTTGATCAATTTTTTATTATAAAAACTGCTATGTGCCACGTGGGAATATTTTCTATTCGTAACAAAACTTCAAAAAGGGACATCAGTCGATGGTCGCATAAGTTGGTTTAAGAGAAACATGTATATAAATAAAGTGGTCCATCAAATAGACCCAGATTGTAAGTCCTACAAATCATAGAATTAAAAACGAACGTGTTATTTTAGATTTATTCTTCAATCTTTTGAAAAAAAAATAAATAAATATTTCTTATTAAAGTTCGTTGAAGCGTTCGACCCAGAAAACTATTTTATTCTTTTTCTATGATACTTATTTTATAAGACTTGAATTATTGGGTCATATATTAGAATAACTGCCACACCATTGAATTTAATGTTTTAAACATCTGCACGCTGTTT
The DNA here is from genome assembly GCA_954870665.1 of Stratiomys singularior. NCBI lineage: Eukaryota > Metazoa > Arthropoda > Insecta > Diptera > Stratiomyidae > Stratiomys > Stratiomys singularior. The sequence continues at coordinate 106,978,727 of OX940877.1, read as the reverse complement.
GGGTATTCACAAATTTCCTTTTAAGGCTCAATCAGAATAAAAAATGTTGTACAAGTTATAAATACTATAATATAAACTAATAAATTTTTTCTGAGGAGCAAGACTACTGTTTAAGCTATTTCAAATTGACCCGGTCGGGTTGCCCATTCCTCGCGAAAAGCACTGTCTGAAACTCAAAATGTTAGTGAGCTGAAATTGAAAAGCACTTTCCAATACTAAATTTTCAACAAAAGACTCTATTGTCTGGTGGAAAACGTATAGAGCATCGTAAATGTCAAGCATGTCCATAAATCAAGTGTAGTACCGGCAAAAGAGATTATCGAAAGGATTCCACGTGAACGTTCTATGAAAATAAACTTGATCCAAGAGGTTATCTGTAAATTCAGTTGTTTCTTTTTCAACACATTCCACGATCCAAAAAGGTTAAGTTGAAAATAATTTCTTTTTATAATAAGACGTCTCAATATGTCTCACTCGATTTTAAAATCTGGGTAGTTTATCGATAGAAATTTATGAAGTTTTCTTAGCTACTAACAATCGCTTTCCTTTGAACAGGTTCCGCGAAACTATAAAAGATTGTCTTTGTGTACTATTTTGAGCGATTGGTTTTATGAAAGGAAATTGCACGCTTATCTACTACAATAGTTCGAAATCAACTTTAATTTTCTGTTTTCACGTAACCTGTCGTTTAATATTGCTTGCCATTGAACTTATTTTTCGGTTCGTCTACTTTTAATTCGTGAAAGAAGTTTCAGGACTGTTGGAAGTTCTCATTGTGTGTATATTTAAACTTATTGATATGCTAATGCAATAGAATTTAGATATTGACTTTGCAAAAATATTTTTCTGCAGAAATTGTGGTTACGTGATCGAGAATTTTGTTTTTTAACTCCAGCCATTTGCCTGTTTCCATTGACCCCAAAGAAATTATTTTCCAACCTTTCAGCTGAAATTAATTTTCGGCGAGCAAACCCTAATTATGAATTTTTTTGTTTCAAATCGATCCGATATTTCGACAAAACGTTCATAACATTAATGCAAATATTTAGAATCATTATTCATTGTTACACTCATGGAAAAGTGAAATTCTATTAAACTTTCTCTGAACAGTTAGCAATTCTAGCGGGCAAACAACATACTACGCTTAGTGGCGAAACAACACACATGGGAAAATCGGTCAGTTTATTGATATATTGCCGAAACACTAACATCAATTCGATTACAATTTTGTGGAACATGTAACAATTGAGAAATAATTCATTTAACAATCCAGATATTCGGAAAACACGAACGGAGAGGAATGCGACCACAACACGAAAAAAAGAAAATATTCTTTTGAGAAAACAGAAGAAAAAAAAATTGTATTGCGTGCGTATAATAATGTTCGTATTGTAACAATAATAATAGAGAACTGTTCGAAAGTTATAAAAGCCCACAAAATGACAATAACAAGGGGAAAACGATAAAAACAAGAAAAGAGAAGTAACGAATAGCATTGCACAAGATTGGCATTTGATTTCAGTAATAGAATGGCAGAAGGATATAAAAATGTCACAGCAAATTGGGAAAGGCTAGAACGCAATTGGATCGATTACGAGGAAATTAGATTGTTAAATGGATAGGATAACGAATTAGTTCAAATGTAGAACATGCTATCCTATATTGTATATTGATGTCGAAGTGGTCGCAGTGAACCTTTTTTCTGTATGTACAACAGGAAAAGGTTTTCATGTTTTTGAAAGGTTGATTAATTGGTATCAATTGGCAAATCCTCTCATGCGATCCGAGTTGCACGAATACTTTCTAGTGGATCCTATCGATTGGCAAATGTATTGGATTGTGAAAAAATCTACGCCAAATTTCCGCAAAAATTAAAAAGTATTTTGTAATCATACAAGTGCGCTTAATTCTCAATGTGTGTCCTTAAAATATATGACTATTTGTTACTTTCCATTGAGCGTCATTACTTCAGTCCTTTTTTATATATTTTTTATATTTCTTCATACTTTTTATATATTTTAGACTAATATGCTAGTCTAGACAAAGTCAAGGTGGTCAATATTCAAGTCTAGGTGGCTTAAGCTTGCATCGGTGCAAATTCAATGTCGATATTTCTTCCTTTTTGACTGTTGAATGTCCCTTTTTGGCGATGAATGAGCTGCAAAAATGACTATAGAGTGCAAATAATTCAAGTACGCAAACATAATTTATAACTGTTATCAAAATTTGGGGCCGTTACTTCATTCACTCACTTTTAAGGACTCTAATTTTATAATATCGATATTTAATTACCGTTCATAATCTCCTAGATCTCAATTTTGTCTCTGTTCACTCAGTACCTTCTTCAACTTTATTGGTATGTTGGCCCTCTTGGTTAGTGGACGTTATCTCGGTTGACTTAATGGCCAATTTTCACCATATGGTCCTCAACGGCTGACTTTATTTCCTTTTTTAGAATCGCGTTGAGTTTCAAGATTTTGGAAATATTCTATCATTGTTACCCTCGCCTTTTCGTTTGTCCTATATTCAATTTATTGTAGTCTGCATTTATATTCTGTAATTTAATATATTCCACTCGCTTCTTCTTGTTTCAGCAGGTCCTTTGAATCTCCGTACATAGTGCCTCTTGTTTTTCGGCTGCCGGATACGACCACCTTTATCTGAATTTTTGAAAATCTCCTTTATTTTAACGCTACGGGGCGTATAGAGCCATAATTACCGAGTCAGTTACGCAGACATTGTCGCTACAGTAAATTTCGTTATGTTTGTATGAATTTTCCAGTGACAGTTGATTTGTATTCTCGTTATTTTTGCAATGGCTAAATTCATGAGCAGCACACGTCCGTCCGTTTCTTTAAAACTGGCACGGAACCCTTGACACATCAAAAACGGTCTACGAAGATGATGCTATTAAGAAAAATCAATTAACGACAAACTTCGCTTTGGTCTACCGTCTACAGCTTGAATGGACGAAAATTTCGAATGAATTCACGAAATCATCCTGGAAGGTAAACGACAGACTATTCAAGGGTGCCCTGTAATTCATTCACTTCCATTTACATGGAAGATCTAAGGTTGAAAAGGGTGTCTGCCAAATTCGTAATTTGTCTTCTGACTGCTGAACAGAAACAAGGTCACGTGAAAACATACTTAGCTTTGAAAGATGAGTTCTGAAATTATCCAAATAATTTTTCAAAGGTCATCACAGGTGACGAAACATGATGCAATTAATAAGACCCTGACAATAATCAATCATCCAGTGAAGAAATAAAAATTCGCCTAGCCCGAAAAAAAACTGGTCAAGTGAAATCAAACGTCAAAACAATGCTGATTTGACTTTTGTTGTGGAGGTCGTCCATTCAGAGTTGCTTCGACGATCACAGACTTTTTATCTTACAGACTGAACAGACTTTCTATTTTCAATCTTCTAAAAAGATGACGACACATTTTGCTGTAGAAGAGACTTGATTTCACCAGTCGGGCGACTAGTTTTTCCTCCATGATACCGCCTGTGCTCTGACAGCCCTGTCTGAACCCCAATTTCTGGTCGAAAATAGCGTGATCCCCTTGTGGCGTCCCGCTTACTCATGAACTAACTGAATGAACCACTGAAGTGAAGAAAAAAAAACCACGAAGGCGCTGTCAGGCAATACCGAAGGCAAATTTGAAAAACGTTTTTGCAATGGAATAAAAGGTTGAACAATTGTATCACTGCCGATGGAGAAGACGCTGAAGGGAATTGAAGGTTTTTAATTTAAAAATTAAATACATTAATTTAAAAAAATCGGTATATTTATGGGAACCTGTCGTATTGTTCAAAAATATTTCTTGTTTGTTCAACGTTGTCAGTTCATATGGTCTATTTTCTGTTTTTGAGCAACGACCTACTAGCATATGTATTCTAGCCTGTTTCTGTTGTCCGTCTTCCCTCTTCGTTATGTCCCGTTGTGCTTAAAAGATACGTTACACAACAATATTTTGATTTTTCGGATGTTTTAACTTTATTGGCATTATTCTCAATGACGTAGTTTCTTGATGATATATGCGAATCATTGACTCTTCCCAGTTGTAGAACTTCAAGACCCGAATATATCAATTTCTTTCTTTTTTCTATCTTAAACTGGACAAATTGGTCATTTTAAGCTTCTTTAGTAATTTTCCATATTTTTGTTCTTAAATATGAGGAAACGTCGTCTACACACCTGAATGTTAACTGGGGTATAATATCTCATTCTTCCATTTCTTCAAAATTCGCCTTTAATTGTCCCCCTTAATGCAGGAAACACATCGCTCACATCGGTATGGAATGGGATGAAGCAATAAAAAAACCTAGTTAAAGAAACAGAAAAGGATTAACTTCCTCGGTTAACTTCGTGTATTTTTTAAACTTTAAATGATCTAAAAAAAATATGTTAAACTTCAAAATCTTTGTTTCTTTTGAATTTAAGGTATTACCTTGCAATCCTCATTATTAATAATAGTTTAATTGTCATTTTTTATTTAACGTCAAAGCCAGATCAGTGCCTCCCACCATTATTCTTTAAATTACAGGACGTTGCCATTGAAAACTCTTCTGAGTCCTATAACTCTCTCATGCATTTTCAAACCGCATATAAACTCGTTTCGTTGGAAGTACGGAACTTGTTTTATTGTTTGTAACGTTTAATGGATATTCGACATTGGACATTCGAGGCTCAAATGTAATTTGATTAAAGTGCAAAACATCAACTTTGCGTGTTCCACGCAACGCGATAGCTATAAGATAAGAGGAATCTGCAGATTGTCGGTGTCTGACGTCTGTATCGTTGCCATCGCAACTATCATGAAGTTTTTTGACTTTTTTCGAAAATCCTTTTTCGAAAGCAAAAATTCAGAATTACAAAATTTCGAAAAAAATACACAAAATGAAAAAAATAGGACCGTTGCGTTTGAACCGATAAAAACCTAGCTGTCTGAACCAACTTTTTAAATTTTTTTTAAATTCCTTATTCGTAATTATGAGTTTACTGACACTCTCCTAATATTTTACTTCTGTAAAACTGCGAAAAATATCAGAAAGTGGAAAAACTTGCGGCCGTTGCGTTTGCAACGATAAAAGCTCCAGACATGACTAACTTCAGTGTGATGCATCGTTCCGAATGAAACAGCGAAGGTGTCCGAAGTTTGCATCGTTGCAAATGCAACGGTTTTCAGTTTTTTCAATTTTTGGATGCTTTTCGGATAATTTAACTTGAAATTTTGGAAAGTTCCATTCGCATTTTTGACTTCTTTGCACTCTTCTTGGTTTTTCATTACAATTGAATCATCTACGAAAAACAAATTGTCAAAAATTATGACATCGTTGCAGTTGCAATGATGCGAATTTCACACACATAACAGCGATGAATTTTTGAATTAAAAACTTTTCAAATTTTCGCACATGCTTGGCCTGAAATTTTTATTTTTTTTTTGATAATTTTGACACGATTTTTTTTGGTTTTTGACTTGTATCATTGTCATTGGGATATAATCGGAAACTAAAAAAAAATCTGAACTACGAAAAACATTTCACTGATTAAAAAAAAAGAAAAAACACAACCATTGCGTTTGCAGCGATAAAAACTTCAGATTGATGCATCGATGCGAACACAATGGTTGTGCCTTATTCCACTTTTTGAATTTTTGTGCATACCTGCCTTGATATTGTGTTTTTTTTTCTGCAATTTCTATTGCTTTTGTAGTCTATCGGTCTTTCAAAAAGTTAACAAAATTCAAGACCGCTGCGGCTGCAATGAAGTAAATGAAGTAAATTCAGACACCTCATGAAAGGTCAATTGATCCTTTTGACTGCTCTGTACAGCTCTATTCAGCAATAAATAAAAGAATAAAAAGAATAAGGGAATGTGCAACATCCTTATGTTTGTCTCTTGTCACTGCAAGGTCACCAATTTCTACCATTTCGCCGATAAACATAACGGTTAAATAGAAACACCGAGAAAAGGACGAAGTATTCGTAGTTAATAGGGTATTTAATACTGACATCTTCCATCCTTCCATTGTTGTTGAAATTGACCTGCTTAAATCCTTTTCCTCGACATTCTCAACATTTAGATGATTATCCAAGCACACCTAGTACACTTTCTAAACAGTTCACAAATAATAAACTATTTCTGCAACAAATCATCTGCGTACCCGCTGTCGTTCTTGTATCCTTCTAGTATTTTTTTATTTTTCAAAGCTCAGAAATAACGATTTTATCTTATTGTATCCTTCTGTTTCTTTACCGTGTCATCCTATACGTTTGAATCGTCAAAAAATTCTAAGAAATGCATTCAAGTAGAAAAATGTCGAGAATGGAACGGGTTGAAAAGCTGAAAAGAGAAAAAGAAAATTGGAGAATCAACGAAAGGATAAAATGGCATCCATCCTGTGTGGAATTAATTTTCCTGCTTCTTATTAAAATCATGTATTCATTGTTCTGGAAAATTGTTGAAAATATAGATACATCCCTGCATTTATTTTCCGTTGCTTTCGCGTTCGGCATCACCGTCAGCTTTACAAGACAGGAAGTTTATTTTCAAATGGAAGAAAATATGATTATTTTCGTTTAGGAATCCATTAAATTTAGAATTAGGAAAGGAGACAAGGATTTTGCGAAAATGTTATTTAGACGAGTGTTTTGTTTTGTGTGTTCTGCGGCAAAGAATGAGCCCAATCCTGTTGTGTATTTATATCGAATTGGTTCTTATGAAGTAGAAAATTGTGTTGGCTTGAAAGCCATCTCAAATAAATGGAACATTCTAAATCGGATTCAACAAACTTTGCACATTTGTTAAATCAGCATTGAAAACAGTCAAACATTTGTTGCAGAACTCCTGACCTCCAAGTCAGACAATCTCTAATTATTCGTAGTATTCTAGGTATTCGTTTACATTCCAGAAATTTATCATGCACTTCCTGCACAAAGAATATCGTTTAACATTTCATTGAAATTCCTTTTCGAAGAAATCAATAAGGCACTCTCCAAGTCCCAGAAGTGTTCATACTCGAATACTGGAGCTGCCACGTCAAAAGAATAGAAAATATATCAACGAGGAATGGTGTCAAATGTCCGTTTACCATACAAACGTGTTTTGAGCAAAAGTTGCCAATATGCAAACGTACCCATGGTTAAATACCAGTGTGTTCTGTCGTGTCATGCGTTGAACATATCCTTGTAATTCATTGCTACCGGCACAACACGACATGGTGGAGTATGAAAAGGCAACCGTAACAAAGTACAATCGGAAAATGTCTAAATCGAATTTCAGCGTGCTTTAGTTTCGGCTCTCACCAACAGTCCATCATTCTTCCGTTCTTGTAGGTGGCTCTGAAGAATGTTAAGGGGCTAGAAAACGTGTAGGATTGCAAGGATTTATTTGCAGTTGTGGCTGTTGTAGCTCGTCGTGTCTTTAAAACTTCATCTGGATGAATGAATGGGATGTCGGAAAAGGACTACGGATTAATTTAATCTACGTTCCATCATGATAAAATTTAGTTTGTTAAGTCCCACCACCCTTAAAGTCGCTGTCACTCATTTTATTTGCAAATCCACCAGAAATAGTCCACACGCTTTCCTTGCATGTGTACCTAGCTCACGTGAATTCGGAGTTGACAATGCCATTCAATTGCAAACTTGCTCCCGTCTCCATAAAAAACTGGATCCAACATATTTGCCTGCTAACTTTGGGCTGTGCTTTTGCAACATTTGTATGTTGCATGAGGTGTCTATTGTCCTCAAGCGGTAACTGGAGGATCCTCTGTTGTTGCAACGCCGAAACTCAACCCGTAGCCAGTCGAGCGAAGGTACATGTTCTGTTGTAAATAAATTGCCTTGGAACCAACTGGCAGCATACCACAAACTATTGGTGGAGGTCGCAACTTTTGTACTGCATTTTCTGCAGACTTACATTAGTTCGGAAATGAAGATCAACAGCAACATGGAAAAAGTTGCACATTGACTTTTGGATGGCTAAGAGGGAAAGGTGAATAGACAGTCAGATCTGGAATCAACACTTCACGTATTGAGAAATATTGATTGGTACATGTGATCGAGTGGCGTTTCTTATTTTGAATTGTATTCTGCAAAGTGTTGGCGAGGACACAATAACAAAAATGCTATCCAATTAGTAAGTTAGAATGTGAATGAACCACTTGAATGATTGTATGGTTGGAAGCAAACGAGCAAGCAGTAATGGATGAATCTTTTGTCGACGTTTGCGGGATGGAATGAAACAGTGACTTTCAGTTGCAATGCCGGGAATTCATGAATGGAATCAGGGAATAAAGGAGGAAAAAAAGAATATTGATATGAAAGTAGAACGTTTTAGTAGGCTAATGAAAACATCCAGAGAGTAAAAACTGTACGGAGAAGTTAGTAGACATTATTTCATCCAAAACGTTGTCTGGACTCATTTAATTGTCTTGGGCTAAGATGATGCTTTTAAATTTTTTTTGATACAGTACAGACTTATTCAAAATCGCCTATTTTCATTACAAGCGTTTATTAGCGTTTTCATCACAATGACATTACATTCTGATTGTCACACATAAATAAATCGTCAATCTAAATAGATTATTTACTAACATTCAATTTATGCGATAACAAATCAATAATATGTCGCCCACATTTCCCTTGATGTACTATCCCTTTCGAGGGACTTCCCTGCTGGCTTCAGCGAAGTCCTTTGGTACGCCAGGTGAAGAAGTTTATGGTATTCGTGGACGGTTCCTGGGAGCCACTTGCTGAAGAGATTAAAGCTGAGATTGCAGGATGTTCTTTCCAGGCCTTAACTTATGTTACCTGAGAGGTATTTGGAGTTCCCAACATCACGTACTGTCAATGCAATGAAAATCTTCAAAATCGGCATTCATTTCAGTAGAGTGTGATTTATCTGTCACCCCAAATTTTACTACAATTAAAGATATCCTCTTTTGTATTCAGAAGGAAGTTCTACCAACACTAGACGGAGACTGACCCTCCGGAATGTTTTGCTGCGAGGTATTATCATCGTGAAATTACTTTTTTGTTGTATTGTGATTGTAGTTTGAGGAATTACAGTGTTGCGTCTTGACATTATCAAGATTCTGAAGGGTCATTTGTGACATATCAGTGATAGGATCAAGGTAGAGAAAATAAAAAAAAACATCTCATCAATATTTTCGTGGTATTTCCAACTGCGATTTGCAATTAGAAACAGCAATCTCCCAAAAATACTCAAATCAATGTGGAAAAAAACTGATTTGTGAGTGAACCCTTGTGTCTTTGGTTTCGTAGAACAGTGGTAACCATAACCTCCATAATAATGACAGGCATTGGTTGACGCACTAAATCAACTGAAGCACAGTCTATTGCGACCATGAAGTAAGGCTAAATGTTGGCAAGAACTCACGTAAAGGTGAAATATTTCACTGGGAGAGAAAGAAAGTAAGTTGGCCGAGTTTTCAGGAAGATCATCCGAACGCCACATGAGTGTTGATGAATTGTTGTGAACAGCACACCTGACTTGTTCTCACTGAAGGACACTAATATGCGACATGGAATGAGCTTTAAACTGCAATATTTAGATGTTGGGTTGAATTTTCCCGATAATACATAAAATTTTTTGAAATAGTCAAAAATAGTGGAGTTTCAACTAACTATTAGGGGTTAAACATATATACTACTACCTCTTCTTCGATTTGCTTTATTTTTTTCCTGTAAGTTTTCTATTTTTTAACACATTCAAAAGTTATTCAATATAATGATGAATATAGTCACAAAATCTTAAATTTTGAGAAAACCTTAGTTATTTTCGGGCAGATAATCTACGTGCCTAATTTGTAGAACATCATATTTACCTGAACATCCGAAGTTTAGGAAATAATGAAAAATAAAGATGCAGATAAGAAACGCGTCGTTCTTATCTGCATCTTTATCTGCAGTCTTATGAAATAAATTTGGGATTTTTTTTGTAGATTAAATAAAAAGGACCTATTAAATGTGATGGTAGTCAATAAATCAAGGAATAATAAATGTAGGATGTCGCGTTTAAAGCTGTGCCTTTGTCGATATTCCGTGAATCGGTAGGAAATCGCAATGTTTTCTGACGTGTTAGCGGTTACTGAAATTTGAATTTTTCTTTTAGTTTTTACAGAATTCAATAAATTTAATTTCTACAGAACTTTTGTGCTTCTTTTCTAGGATGATTCTATAAAAGATTTCTGCGATTCAGATAGTTTGATCGTTTACAATAAAACGACTTTTCAGCCCTTGACTACCATAATAATAGTTTTCAAGTCGATTATCAAACAATGAATTCAAGCCATTTACCAACTGCACCTTTAATACTAATTGAAAATCCTTTCTTTGAAATCAACTCGAAACTGAGAACTCCGAAGTCAATAAACAGACAATTGTTCAAGGGGTGCTCCAAGTGGCAATAAAATGCTTTTGTATCACACCAATTGCCTGCATTACAAGTGTTCTCCCCAATTTAGCCTAACCTCTCCCTATATTTGTTTATGTTTATTTTCTTCAGTCACGACGCGTTGACGAATCACCTTTGCACTCCTTCTTAGCGGAAAACAAATATATCAATAAAAATTATTCACATTCAGATTACCATTTAATTTTCATTCAAATACGATATCAAATAGAAACCACCCCTTTGGTTGTAACAACATATTTTCGGGGTCAATTCCAATAATGGAGATATCCCCGAAATTCATGTAGGAGCACTTTTGGGTGTCAGCCATTTGAATTTGAACAAGCTAACAGTCGCGTGACATGACACACGTGCGACGTGTTGGACTCTATGACATAAAGGAAACATTCATATGTAAGGAACAGACAGGGGTTTAACAAGAAGTTTTGGCGTGTTTTATGATTGTTGATTTACATACTCACCGAATTTCAAATATTCATAATTTTGTTACCAGTGTATTTCTGGTATGACATTTCGAACCGACAGACACCCGTGTTTCTGTCTAAATTATGCTTAAAATTTTTATTTGGGTATGCAAGGAGAATTGGAACTTCGCTGAGTAGATTGCCTTATTTTGCTGTTGCCGTATTTTGCTGTTGGCGTGTTGGACATGAACGTCAAATTAGAAATCAAACAAGCGTGCATTTTTGAAAGGCAAAACTTCTATTAAAGTATATTTCTCTAGATGATATCAAGACCATAAAGTTTTATGAAAAAAATTTGGATTTTATTTACAACAAATCTTGAAGCAACATTTTTGCTTTTCTATATGTATGCGTCATCTAAAAACGGCGTATATTGCACCTTTCAATTGTTGAATTTTTGAAGTTACGTTTTCTTTCACTAGCAAAACTTTTTTTATTTTTAAAGTTTTAGCTTTATCTTAAAACTAACAAGAAAATCATGAAATGTAGTATGTAAGTTGAGATCAATATGCTTATTGATTACAATAAATTAAGAAAAAAAAAATCTTTGCAAAAATAAATTTTGGCACTCATAACACTTAAAGACCCGATATTGCACCAGAAACACTGCCTACAGCTTACTTCATGCAAATGTTTGTCTCCACTGTGTATAACGGGACTTTTTTACTGATGATTATGTTGAAGAACTCGCAACTCGATATAGTTTAAATTTTGTGTAATATTGTACGTGTAAAGGTCAAGAAGCAGTTTTGGAGAAATGGGAAAGTGACATGACATTTTGATACGTGAACCAAATTAAAATTATTAAAAAATTAAAAAATTAGGAATTATTTCGACCAAATTAAATAGTTGAATCACGTTATGAAAACATTCGAGAGCAAAATATCACTTGACATTTGAATTCAAAACCTGCAGGAAGAATAAGAATCCAATTGTGGGCGAACTACACAGCTCCCGAATATCCAAACGAAACAACATGGCCATCATTTCGTAGGCCGGCAGACACAATGACGTTTCAACCGAGAACAAAAGCGGTCCGCATGGAACTCCCATCAAACGTGATGCAGGCGGAAGATATGCCATTGCCTCACAAGTGATTTCCACCTTCTTAACAATACAGTTAATCAATTTGTATCAGCTAAGACAAATTAATGGTAAACAGAAAGACCAGGTATCCACGCGAAATCGCCGTGTTATCAGTGTTAACCCCTTTAGTATATTGTCTAAAAATAACCCAAATGCCAGCCATGATGAATGTTAAGAACGCGCCAATAAAAAAATATGGTACCCTCTTATTTTTGAGAAGAACGTCAAAGCGACTGTGCAAAAAGTTACTTTAAACCGATGTATTTCAGCAGACGGTAATCGATTAGGACACAGAATTACGAGACTGTCAAACACCTAATAAAAACTCCCAGTGGACAAACTTGAAGCACACGAGTATATCCTTGGCTTAATCAAAACTACCACAGCTGTAAGATATTCTTCTTACTATAAAAAAGCAGTGCGTAAAGGAAATGAGAAGTGTAGGCTCAGACTTTTGGGTAGGTTCTGTCCACGAGGACTTTAAAACCCAACTTTCATAGTTAAAAATCGATATTGTATCCCCAGCAACATCACCATGGTCGAGAGCGAACAAACAAGATCTTGACTTATTCCGAATCACTGTCACCTCGAAAGGAGACAAAACGCACTGAAAAAATTACGGTACTATTTACGAAAACAAACTTCTTGGGAACGACCTGAAAGGAGATACTTTTGACAGAGCGGATTTTTTTAACTACGCATCTATTTGAAATTCGCATCTTTGTAAACGCAATGATCTCGACTTTTTACTCCATTTTTGGAAAAACATAATTTTTTAAAATGTTTGTCATTTCTTTTCTTAATTTTGACTCTGCTGATCTAACTATTTTTTTTAATTCAAAATAATTGTCAAAATATATCAAAAAGTGAAAAAATTTCTTCAGACACCTTCACCAACTGCGGCTTCAACCCTCGTTGTGCAGCGTGCGGGGATGAACATGGGTCGCGGGAATGTCGCCGGAAAACAATGGTGTAACCTGGATTGGCTCCATTCTTCACAAAATACATGGTCATACCGCAATGTTTACTGAGCGTTCAGAGAGAGAACGATTTGTGAAAAGAGCTAGAGGGATAAATACAAAAAGAAAAGCTTTTATTAATGAGTACCCCCCACATCCTTTTCTTGAGCAGACTGGTTTCTATAAAAAAAGCTCCATTAAGAAGACAGAATTACCAACTTCCGGTCTTTTTCTTCACAGCAAAAACTCGGCATAATCTTAGAGTACATCGTAACCGTAACTCTTAATTTCCAGTTTGGATTTGAGCGAAAAGGGTCCAGAGTACAAGCAATAATGCTGTTGTATAAAACATTTACTAGAAATCGACAGCGGAAAGAGTGCACAGGGGCCTGCTTGCTTTTAAAAGCAACCGACCCAGTGTGGATCAAAAGGCTCAAGCTCAAATTGAAAATGTTGCTATGTCTCAACCCATTCATCCCAATGCACTCTGGAGTTCCCTAAGGCTCTATCCTTAGTCCTTCCCTATTCTATTTCTCCTCTATGATATCTCAAACAGCGTTAACTCCAGTTTAATCATATACGCAGATGACACCCTACTCAGTGCAACCAATACGCTACCAGCCCTAACTCAAACAAAGCTGCAGTGTGCCGTGGAAAACATAGTTTTGTGCTTTTGACTAAAGAAGGATTAACTCAAACACAAATCAAAGAAAGAATGACGGCTGTTTACGGTGACTTGTGTCCATCGTTTTTAACAATGAAAAATTGGTCTAAGTTGTTGCGCCGAGGACGAGAATCATCAGAAAATGACCCACGTGCAGGAGGTCCTGTGATAGTGACTACTTCGGAAAAAAATCGAATTATTGGAAGAAATTGTTGCTAAAAACAAAAGAAATTGCAGCACAGACTGGCATTTCCAAAACAAGTGTTCTAAGGACATGCGAATTTAAATATGACAAAAATTAGTGCAAGAAGGGTGTCTCGAACTCTCATCACGGTGCAAAAGCAGTGTCGAGTAGAATGTTGTAAGTAATTTTTAAGAACTTTCCCACGTAGAGCAAGCAGGAGTCATCCAATCGATCGTAAGGGGTGATCAAACTTTGGTCTTATACTATGATCCGACATCCAAAAGAGATTCCATGGCATAACATCGGAAAGGATAATCCGTGCCAAAAAATGCAAGATCACTCAAAGCGCCAAAAAAGAGATGGCGATAATCCTTTGGGACTGCGAGGGAATCGTTTTGATTGACTTTAAAGAATAAAATACAACCATAATTCAAACAATCATAAACAAGCCATAAAAAATTGAAAATATAAATAATATAGAAAATAATTGGCACTGAAGAAGGGAACAACTGACTTCTGAAATATATATTTGTCAAAATTAAAAAAATATAGCATTTTGAAATGGAAGATCAAAAAATAAAATCTAATTTAGAAGTGCTAAACACGGGAAAACACACGCATCATATATTATACTTTCCCACTAAATAAGCCGTAAGAACGAATAGCAACTTCTTACTAGCCAAAACAACGAACTGTTAATATAAAAGATATTTAAACTGTCAAAAGTTTATTTGACATCTCAATACTGTCAAATGTTACATAGTCATTAAGTCTCACTGTCAATTGTAGAAAGAACTTACTAACTTTTCGAAAAATGGATTGTCAAACGACAATAAAGCAGCGAGAATTGGTGATTAGTCGTTTGAAAAACGGTTAATCACAGCTTCCGCCACAGTGTAATGCACCATTAGGCTTTTTGTGAAGTGAAAATCAAATTTACGGTAAAAGCAAGGAAGGAGAGGGGAGCACAATTATCAATATTTTCAACTCGTTTGACGAATGATTTTCTGCACGTAAAATCAAGACCAACCCAGCTTAACAACTTCAAAACTAGTCACGGAGTTACAACAAAGATAAGTTTTGCATTTGCAAGTTTTGGACAAGCGTAAGGTTGAAATTGTGTGCAGTCTTTGCTGATTTGAAACTGATCTCATATTCGCCAGTACAGTCCTGATGTGAATGTTATTGAAAATTTCTGGGTAATGTTGAAAAACAATATCCGGAAACACTGTATTTTTAACAAGGAAGAATTGAAAATGGCTTATTTGCAGCAGTGGACGAAAACTACACCTCAAATACCCGAAAACTCTGTGCCAAATAGTATCAAGGATGTACTAAATCCAAAGGGTTACCATACCAAGGACTGAATTCTGTATAAAGTTTGATGTTTCGATTTTTTTCAGAAATTTTGTTATTTTTGAAGTTAGGAACTCAATAAATAAATATTTTTCTAAAACTTCAATCTTAAATTTTTTGATTGTTATCAGTATTATATAAAGTTTTTCAATGAAATTGTAACAAATTTTAAAATTGGAACTTAATCGGTATAGAAAACATCGTGTTTTATTTCTCTTTCAAAATCCTAACCCTTAAATCATTTAAATTAGCATTCCACTATCAGACAATAGTCTTCATTAACTGACTAACATTTTATTTTACTTTCAGGTATGTATCGCATTTCATTGCAAGTAGAAAGAAGAACATAGAAGAAGGAAGTAGCAAATAGCTTGTTTGAATTTTCTTTTTCGTGTTCCAATTTCGTGAACAAGAAAATGCACTCTGTGCATAAGACAATGATAATTTTTACGGTGAGTAATGGTCATGTGCTTCAGGTGGTCTCAAAATAATTAAAATAAAGCAGGTTGGATAATTCTATTTATTTGACATTTTCTTCCACATAATCTGATTTATTTCACATGGATATAATATACGAAGTTTTTGGGAATCCAACAGCACATGTGAACATTTTTCGAAATTTTCTACTTTATTTTTACACATTTATAGGAATTATTATTTCTGCCTTGTGCAATGAAGTTTACAAAGACTTTTACCATCTTATTTTGTCTTTTATTTCCTTTTCCCTCTAAAACAAACTCCATATTTTGAAATTGGTGTTGGTTTGGGCCAATCAAATATGTATAAGTTCCAACCGATAATAAATTTAAATTACAAGAAAAAATTGGTTCAGCATGAAAACAATGAAAAAATGGCTGATGTCATCGCTTCACATTAAAAATTGACTTAAGTAAACTTTCTCAGTCAAAAAAACAAATCCAACCTTTTATGACACACACACACAATTATAGTGGGAATTTATCTCGTGTCACTGGGTTCTATATGGAACGTGGAGAATTTTAAATTTGCCAAATTTCATTTAGTATTCAGCCTTTGGGAAAAACCGTATTTAAAATTTATAAAAGGACACTTACAAATATGAAAAATATTAATTATTTTCTAAGAACTTACAGATATGATATATTCGTAAAATCGGCTGATTAAAAACAGAAATCAAATATATTCTTTGATACAAATGTTAAAAAAAATAATGAACAACCTTAAATAGTCAGATATTTTGGGACAAAATAATTATGTATTATGTATGTTAACATGGTAACCCCGATTCATTTTGCTCTAACTAACGGTTAACCTCCATATTTTATTAGTTGTCATTTATACGTACGCAAGATAGCTGAGACAGGAGGCATTTCAAAAGATAGCGTGGGTCATACCCTGCATGACATATTGGACATGAGAAAGCTGTTGGGAGTCACGTTTTCTCACTCCGGAGAATAACCTTTGATGGACAATCCCCCCACCCCTTGTTCAGAGAAACCTCTGACCCGGGAGCGCTCTTCTACATTTCGAGAAAAACTTTCAGTTTTTGCTCCAGAAACACGGGACTGATTGGCCTTTCTCAGTGGAAACAGTAGCTCAGTCCCATTTGGCGAAGAAAAAAGGGCTCTTCGTCTATGACAACGTACCGGCTTACACTTTCAAGTTACTCTCCAAGCAGACATTTGAGGCGAATAAGGAGGTCATCGCTACAGCTCAGTTGCAGACCTCGAGATAACGTATTTTTCAAACTGGTTAAAGAAATTGGAAGAATGTTGGGTCTAGTGTATCGGGGAGAAAAAGAGTGTTGAAAGAGGAGACCATGTTGAAAAATAAATTGTCACTTTATCGCAATTCCCGTTTTTCTTTTGTAGGCTAAGTGCTCATCGGAGTGCCCTCATTAATACTTGATTGTATTGAGCATATCCAGTCTTTTAACCGCCTTATCCTTCTTGTATTTAGCAACACATTGAAACATCGTCACCTGGTACATACCAAGGCTCGTAGCCAGACTTCTGATACCCTATCCTTGCTTGATCATCATTTCAAAAGCTTCAACCAATGTTCTGTGGATATAGTGGCTCTTTTTGTCTTTCGTATTCGCTTGTAAACCATCGTGCTAGAATACTAACTGTGCAAGAATAACAAATATTAATATTTCATAAGAATTAACTGAAATAGTTTCAATTGCAACATGTTACAATTGCATCCCCTTCTTTTGTTACTTTTGCAACATTGCGGTCGGCTGTCAAGAAAAACTTACTGTTCAAAAAAAAATTATGCTCAAGATGACTAATGTACATGCATACCTGAAAATCTGGACTGGAGTTGATGTCTTTGCAAAACTTCACTAAACTAAAGTTTTAGTTATATTTTATTTAATCACAAAAATAATACCATTTTTAAGCTTTACTATCACGTCGCAAAAAGCTATTTTCTACTACTGTCAGCTAGCAGCGAAACGTTTGGAACTGTCAAGTCAATCGATGAAGCAGTATGCCGGTAGTATCATATGCCGTTTTGATTAGGACCTAAAGCGCACGCTTTTTGTTAACAGGTGGAGTGTGGGATCAAGTGTCATTATCGACACACCCTCCTGTACTCGGTACTGTTCCCTGTCGGTTTGCAATAAATTTCCATCTCCAGATTACCGTTGATTCTTTTTATCAGAAGATCGAGATATGGGAGCTCCTTATCAGCTTATTTTTCGAGTATAAAGCTTAGGTTCTTACGAATGGTATTAAATTTCTCCGGGAGCCTTCGGACTTCTTGCTTTTTAACTATGCAGCAATGGTCATGACCGTTTTCGATCCAGAATATTGGCGCTATTTATCGTTTACCATATTTGCGAACCTTCAATATTTAATTACGTATGTCGAAATTCGTACGTTAGGCTGCATAACATTGCTTTTGGAAATTATCTTCGTTTCATTTTTCGTTCGGAGATCTTTCTCTCCACGCTCACGTCGACTTTTCTCTATCATTGATTATTTTTTTCTAAAACAATTTTTCTTAGTTGTTTGGAAAGCGTGAACGATGAACTGACCATCATTCTTAAAGAATTCATGGAGTTCGTTGATGTCATCGGATCCTGTTGCCATCAGGTGCACTTCAAATGGCGCAACAGCTCAGTTTTGAAATATGTGTCTTGAATATGTTAGGCTTAACCAACTTGGTCACAGGAGGTATAGGTAAGGGTTACTTGTTCAATTAGCATTAGCATTGATGACTACCCCTGAAATACCAATCACAGCTTACTATGCTATAAGTCTAGCGTTAGAAACGCACATTCAAGTATTATTGCCAATGTTGTGTGAGTGTATATTCTCAACACGACACAATTCGGGCTTCTGCAAGTCATCCACGAATGCTGGAACTAAACCGGCTTGCATTATTTCAATCATGGTTTTTTTTAGAAAGCCAAATAATATTTTGCTGCAAGCTTCCCAAATATGGATCTTGTTTGCTTTTTTTAGGTTATTCCGAATCCGAACAGACGGTTCTGCTTCACTGCGGGATGTCCAATAATCCGACATCTTAATCCTCCAATTTCAAACATTTTTGATTAGTGACAAGACATAGAAACATTACTCGGTAAAAAAGTCGCATAATCTGCCTTTTCAAATACTAATTTCAATTAAAACTCTTTATTTCATCACGAAAAAACACTTATCTGGAAAGTTTCTCCTTACTTAACACAAATCAAGACAGTCCTTCCTGAGAAATCGCTCAATGACGCGAAGAAACGAGATTCTTGAGATAACTAAATTTGCTTCCTCTCGAGATACAACTACCCATTACAATTCTTATTTAACAGCGGTCAATTTAACTGGATTGCCATCGTCTTCCGTTCTGAGGAATGGTCGGATTCCACTTTCACTTATTCACATTTTCCAGCGACCACTTGTACTTGGCATTGTTAAGTTAATATCTTTTCAAAGAAATTCCATTTATTCAAACAACGTCCTGGCTTCATCGGTCGACCCCTCGTTGCATCCATCCATTTCTTACGTCCCGCAACATAAATCGCGACAACCAATGGACCAAACCCACTTCGAATTCGCCATCAGCTCACACCGTCCACAGGACCCTCAGACAGGACGAGCACAAGCGACCGGTGTTCAAAGTCAGGCCAGGAAAACGGAAGAAATCCAATGCGAATTCATTCGTTTTGCTTTCGCTCAAAAATTTACAACTTTCAAGTGCCATAGAATTTATGAATGCTTTGCAGGCAGGATTTATTTCCAAAGTGCTCTTAACTAATTATTGCATTCACTTGGAGCCAAAAGTGTTTCTTTCTTTGTGTAGTCCTGTGTCGCCGTGTCGGTTTGTTCTTTACTTGCGCGACATTTGCAGTTTGCAAGGATCTCGGATTGTATTACATTGTCGGTCCGTGCACTTGGGACCGCGTCAGGCCCATCTACGTCACTAAACATTCGCCAAAGGATATGTTGTTTTTTTTCGTTCTCATTTCTCATCTGAAGAGAGCACAAGTGTTAAATTTCCTCTTGATAATGTTGGATGAATGAATGAATGGCGGGTGGGAGCAATGCGACGCATTGTTGGCGTCAGCGGATGTAATGCATGAATGACTGCAGGATAACGAATATTGTTCCATGCTGTAATCGGACAGCGCTCAAGCAGTTGCAATGCGTAAAAATGGCATGCAGGGCAATTTTTCATTCAAGTGCAGTGAAGCGGTTCAAGTTGTTCCCTTGCAGACTTTGGGTATTTTAGGGTTTAAACGAAGCATGCATCAGAACTCGAAACACGTTTTTACCATCCTCTATAACTAACTCTGAGCTGTTGGGAGTCATTTTTTGTTCCTGATAACCATCGAAGATGCTTACTTAAAACAATTAATGAATTTTACTTGCGTTAGGCGTTATAGATCACTTCCAGAATGCTTAGTATGAATTTACCAAAACCGAAAAGGAACTGGCAAGCAGATCAGTCTCCAGGGTAATTTCACAAGCAATGTTTCTTTATTTTTTTGCTGAAAATGACAGATGGGATATGTTTCACTTTCCATTGGCAAACGAAGAACAGTCGCAACAGCCAAGGTTCAATAGGGCCCTTAAAGAACGTCAGTTGACTTCCTTTATTTTATGATGTCGTAAAAAAACAATTTCTAAAGCTATCAAGGTAAAATGTTGGAGACTTTGTGCGACTGCATGTTGGTTAGAATAAATTAAAATGCTTGCTTGAATAATTCCTTTGTATGGTTCCACCGCAGAATCTCGTTTCGATTTTCCAAGTTCAAATAGAGAAAATAAAATGACGATGTGAAATCTTTAACGACATGATCGTAATCACCATAACTATTGTTTAGTTTCATTTTATTTAGAGAGTCCATTGTGTGACAAGCTTTAAAATTTTGTTTAATGGGTCGTATTTCGGATTGAATATAACATAAGTACATTCCTGCTAACTGGATTCTTGGTGGTATGTAACTACTGGTTGAATATAAAATTTTTTGTTTGTTTATGCCCGCATTAAGGGAGTTGAGATTTTCATTCTAAAGAGAATTGTGATACTATGAATACCATTTTATCCTGAAACTAATTAGAAATTGCGTTGAAAAAAAAATACGTTCTAAACGGGGAATAATGTCAAAAAGTGAAGACTGGGTTATGTTTTAACTCTAGTTTTTTATTAATTCGTTTCTTGCCCCTAATTTATCCAATACTAACATTACCGATGAATCAGCAAGAATTAATTGTAAATTCGCATGTACAGAAAAAATCAACTTAGCATGACAGAATAATTTTAGAAACGTATAACACTGTCAATTTGCAATTAGCCTTTGGTTGCAATGCGTTTTTCGCTCGAGTTTTTAATAGTTTTTCCAATATTACAAGGACCGATTATTCGGCGAATATTAGAGGACTTGCCACTGGCTCTAGGCATTGCACTGAAATCGTATATGATTGAGGCAATTACGCAGAGATAATGGTCATGGATTCACTATATTTGTTGTCATCCAAATAATTTATATGATTTCATTATTACTTATCTAATCTAATCTATCTCTAATATCCTTTGCGTCTGTTATTAAGGCACAAATTTTTGAAATCTGTTTAAATTTTGAATAAATACCTTTCTAATTTTTTTTCAATTAAGCCAACAACATGTGAAATTCGTTGTATGCAAAATTTGTTGAATGATTCCCTGAATTGCGACTCACATTAATACACCGTTATTCTTGACGTAAAATATACTTTGCTCTAAAATTTTCTGGAAGGATTTCAAATTGTCTTAATAACCGATTTAGAACTATTCCGAGATTTCTTCAATGTCCCAAACTATGGTGTTTACATTCTCTGTATCTCATCTAGAGTAAGAAAAATTAGCAGACTTACTCCAATATTTTCAAAAAAGCTCCCGTCGAAACGAGGACAACATTTCAGATACCAAAGAAATTTTCTTAAACTGAATGTTTGAAAGCAAGAAATTCAAAGATCCAATAAAATTGAAATCAAATTCATAATGAAAACAACATAATCCGACAAAATTTGTCTTTAAAACATCTCTCAATGATTTAAGGCTCCCTATGCGAAATTACTGACAAAGGAATGCCAACTTATGTCCAATTCACACCCTCATTGTTTATTACCTTTTAACCTTCTAATAGTTTTATAATAATGGGTCTGGTTGACAATTGTTCCTAGCTGTCAAATAAATTCTTACTTATTTTATTTTGAATCCCCCTTATCGATTCTTTGAAATCATTGGTAGAAGCTTCTAAGGATTTTTGCAGAAATTTTTCATGACAGTTTTGGATTGATGGGCTTTGATTACATATTAATTTAGCGCAAAAATGCCAAATTTTTCGCTGAAGGCGTTGATTATTCTAATTTATTTGGCCATGGAATTAAATTAAAATCAACTTTATATGCAGTACATTATTCACTGGGTAGTAAACGTACAACGTAGGTTTGTCTACTTTCTTCTTTTTCATAAATATGAAATCAAGATCAAATTACTGCTGAAACCGGACAAGCTACTCAATTCACTCCTTCATTTCGAAAAAGTGACTAGCAGCTGCTCTTTATTTTTTCTGACACCAAAATCTAACGTCTTCATTTTCAAAATTACTGACGACGTCTTCATATTTTCAAAGTAGATATCAGGAGGTAAGTTAAACCTCGTTTCAAAAAAAAAAAAAAATAAAAAATAAAATCGGCCCCTCTTTACAACATTTGATGTTGTATGTCTGTAATGTCCTCAATCTTTTCCTTAAACAAAAACTTTAAGCATTGATGTAACATATGTGCATCATTCTGGTATCAACAGGGGCAGATATATTTACATTGAATCAATATTAAACTTGGAAACAAAAATTTTAGAAAAATTTAAGTAATTCAAAATGAAAACATAGAACAAAAAAGAAATTCACCCCAGTTAAAAACGTATGCGAAATTTGTCAGCATTGATTTCAAAAATAAATAAAAGTCAACAATATGAAAAAATGACTTCAAATTAAAACTGTTCGTAAGAACTACCGAAATATGCTGAAATGATCAGTCAGTTTGACATTGACAACCCCTTTCATTCATTTCACGTGGAGAGTTCTTAAAATTCAATTTTAAAGCTTTAAAATGCGTAGAAAATCCATAAAAAATGTTGAAAACTCGAGAGCTTGTTAAGAATCTTTAGATGTATGTTGCACGTATCAGCAAGGCACAGAGAAAACGTTGTCAAACGAAATGATTCTGCTATCGTCATCATCAGGCCATTGAGCCATCAAAAATTAATTCTGTTTTTTAATTAAAACAAATAAATTTCTTCTCTTATTCTAATATCCTGAACTAATTGGTAACGAACATCTTTCTTTAGCACAATTTTCAAATAAATATATTCCTTGCATTACAATTCTTGTTAAAATTTACTCTTTTTTTACTTTATTATTATTACTCTTTTCAAGTACAATTTTCAGTAACTGCACAATTTCCTAGTACTATTGTGGACTGTTATTTTCCTGCAGTACAATTCTCAGTACAATTTTGATAGAATTTTGGCAACAGTACAATTTTCTCTAGTACAATTTTTGCTGACAGTATTATTTTGCTAAGTTCAAACTTTAGTAGCAGTACAGTATTTTATTAGCAATTTTTTAGCCGCAGTGCAATCTCGATAACAGTACAATTTGACAACAATTTTCTCGCAGCGATAGTATAATTTTGGTAAAATTATTTTTCTGAAGTACAATCTTTCTTAAACAATTTTGGTAACCATACAATTTTCTTTGGTACAATTTTTAGTATGTATATTCCATACCATTTGCTCTTGAGTATGTTTTTGCTATTTGTGACTATGTAACTAGAATTTCATGACATAACTTCGGATATGGTTTAGCGTACAATATACATCATGGGAAGAGAATTATTCTTCATATCTTTGTGAATAATCCTTCATTGTATTTTTCTATCCTACAAAAACTATTCTACACAGATGTAAGCACTTCTTTGCAGACAATGTTAAGACACCAAAGAAAGATGATAGTTCTTGGTTCTCCTCGTTTCTTCTGAGAAAACCATATTTTGATTCTGCCTTAACATGATGATTTAGAAAAATGGATTTATATAGAAAATTTTTTTTCTATTACTGCGCTATATTTAACCGAAAAAAATTCCAAACAAAACAAAGAGAAACTCATGCTCGGAAATCACTATTCATATCTTTGTTTTGCTGAATCATCTAACACAAAAAAGTGAACATGATCAGTAATATGTAGATAATAAGTGCTTTCTGGTATTGGAGTCTGCACAAGTAAGCAGGCAGCTTTCACAGTTATCGTTACAAAGATCTTAAATGTTTGCTTGAATGAAATTTTACTTTCAATTTCTTTTGGCGCAAAGACATTGTCAGCTGGCAAATTTTAAATTGTTTTCAGTCGAAATCGACAATTTGTTTGCTTTGTCGTCTAACTCAAGTACTTGATGGTACAGGCAAAAATAAAAAGAGAGGATTTCCAATTACTGGCAATCAGTATTACGTCAAATGTTTGATTGCTTAAACATTGAAGACCATATGTCCTAATTTTGTTAAACACGAACATGTATGGAAGGTTCCACCGAGAGACTTATAAAGACTAAAAAACAATAGTCGCCCCTTGACAGCGAAGAGTACCAAACAATTGCAAATAAATATTTATAGAAAGGCATTACGTAATCCATGAAAATAAAGAAGAAATTTATTAAAAAATAAACATGCCATCATAACTTGTATGCTTCATAACGCCCCTCCCATGGAGAACATAGTCCCTATTAGCGGAAAACGCTAATAATTGATTTTCACACTTTTCTCTTGATGTCAATTTCTTATAATTAAGAACGTTTTGAAATGCAAGGAAACGATGGTAATCGCTGCGGACTTTATGACGGATGCATCTAAACTTCCCATCGAAGCTCTCGAAAATTCTGGCGAGCCACTCTAGACGTGCGTGGCTTGGTAAGTTCCTGATAGAAGATGACACCTTTTTCGCTGAACAATTCTAGTCGGTATTTGTCAATCGTTAGCTTCATAAGGTCCATTTGCTGACAATAGATATCCGAATTTAGATCCTGTTTTTTGTAGCTTTTCCATTTTAAAAATGCTATGTTTTTTTTTAATTTTAACTGAAATTAAATAACTGACACTGAAGACGGGAACAACTCACTCCCGAAATATATATTTGTTCAAAAAATTAAAATTAAAAAAAAAAAATATAGCATTTTTAAAATGGAAAAGCTACAAAAAACAGGATCTAATCTAGAAGTGCTAAACACGGGACAACACACACAGTATCCGAATTTAGTTTTTGGCCATTTGCAAGCAATTCATAACGAAATGATTCATTTCTAAACCAACCAAACGCACAGCAGAACCTTCCATTTTAAATAGTTTGTAACCCCCAACTTAAGGGACCAATCACAAAACTTGAAAACAATAAAAAATCATTCCGAGCGAAATGTCACCTTAACAACGAGCATAAATCGGCAATTGTTTAAGCAACAATTTACGAGCTCCCGTCTACTACAGCCATCTTGCGGAAAAATAGTGGATGTCTATTCGCCGGCCTATTATGTAACAACCGCAAGAAAGTAATGCAGATCAAACGCTAGTCAAACACATACACGAATTTCAGACAACATTTGTCATTTCTTGACTTGGTAGGGCTTGGTATGTCAGTACAAAAAGGGGGGAATTTTATACTTTCATAATAATCGTGGAATCATACTTGCATGAACAGCTTTTGAACTCCAAAAAATTCCATGCAACAACCCACCTTGCCCTAATGAACCGATTTGCCTTAGATGATGCAAATGTAGCCCTGTGGGAACTTGCTGTATTCCAAATGTTGTCCTCACTACCCCTACCTGTATTTTTCGCATAAGAAACATTTTAAGTTTACGCCCAAACGATGCCACTACTTCAATAAAAGATATCGGAAAAATTTCAATGAAAATATCTCATTAGCTAAAGGCACTCTCAATTATTTCAAAATCAGTTAAAACAGCAGATAAAAAAACTAAAGTTACCATTTGATAGGCAACAGACAATAATGCACCAAAAGACCGAAGCAAGCTCAAGACCTTAGAATTTAAAAAGGAATCTTAGAATCTGATACTTCAATATATCTATCTGACCTAATCTCATTTGGTTCTGATAAGGGTACCGCCTAACTCCCTATGGCGTCAATGACCAAAAAATCCTGAGCCGCCCTGTCAGTTTGGTCTCTAAACTCTCTCCCGCTATCAAAACCAAACTCAAAAACCAACAAACCAACGGCTAGAACGATCTTCTTTGGAATCTTAATAACAACACACGAAAATTATGGAACCTTATGGAATTATGAAACCAAAATATTGAAACAAACGCACCACGATCCTCCATGTATTCTCAAAGACAACAATGGTATCCATGTTTATACTTGTGAAGAAAATGCAGAGTATCGTTATTCAATTTCCAGGACTTCAGTATCAGAATATCTCCCATAAATTAACTGCAACATCAGAGAAAAAAATGTAGCTAACTCACTGGAAATGGTTCTAAATATTGCGATTTTACTTCTTTGCCATTTCTGGAGCTGTTGTAAAAGCATAATTAAGCAAATTAAAAACTTCAAAACTGCAAACCCACTGGACCCACCGGAATAAGTAATAGTTAGCAAAAACCTGCCGAAAAAGAAACTGTGTTAATCTGCCTCATTTTCAATGCACTTTTGAAAATTTAGGGAATCATAACATTGTGATATCAGTCCTAATTTCAAGCCCGTAAGACCCTAAAAGTTACAGGCCAATAAGTTTACTGCCGTTGCTTTGAGAATTGTCTGAGAAGAACGTGTTGAAAGGGTTGAATTATTGTAAAAATAACAAATATATTCCTCCTAATTTTCACATTGACAGCAAAGCAGCAGGTACTACGTGTCTCTAAAAAGATGAAATCGATGGGCCTCTAGACGATCGATATTCTATGTACTCCATAAGCTCAACGATGACTGTACCTCTCATACTTGCCGAAACTGAATTCAACATTCTTGAGAGGTAAGACAGACCAGGTAAAAGTAGGAGGGTCTAAATCCACTACAACAAGTGTACCAGGTGGTGTCCCACAACGCTTACTTCTCAGTTGGTCACTTTCTAATATACATACGTCCGACTTATTCATAAGCCAAAACGGTAACATTTGCTTTTATTCTTGCACCAGCCTTAATCTGATCATAATCAATGGCAATCCTTCTTTTTGATAGGAAACGAGGTGCACTTTCTCGCTTAACAATTCCAAGTAACTAAAATAGTTATTTTATCTGACAACGCGACTTACACAGGTCTAGAACTCGTCCGAAAACTTGCATTTAAAAACGACATCGAACACATATGTGCCAATTTATTCAAGTCTGTTCTGTCTTCGAACCGATTACTCAATCGGTAATCTTAAATCCAATAAGTTTTGGTAACATAATGCTCGTGAAAACAATGAGATCAAATTTTTTAAGTGCAATATTGGTATAATTTTTGGTATCAGTACAATTTTTGGTAGCAGTGCAATTTGCGTTAGTACATTTATCGGTATCTGTACGATTTTTCAGTAGAATTTCGGTGACCGTACAAGATTCCTTAGTACGATTTTAGAAAAATTACTTTCTGATAATTACAATAATCCTTTGGTAAAATTTTTGATTACAACAATTTTCTTTAGTACGATTTACATACAGTTTTTGGTAACAGTATAATTTCCTTCAGTACAATTTCCTTACAACTTTTGATGACATTTTGATTTTCAAGTATAGTTTTTGAACATGTTTCGGTAACAGTACAATTCCCTAGCACAATTACGTAATACAATTATTCATTCTACAAATTTTGTGTGATTTTCCTGAGTACTATTTTCAGTTGCATTATAATTTTTTCTTAGTCAATTTTGGTAAAATTAATTGTTACAACTATTTTCCTGCAGTGGAATTTCAATAGTACTTTTCGTAAAAGTCCAATATTTGTATATCATTTTGGCTAACAACACTATTTATATTGATAGTAGAATTTTGGTTAAATTTTTTGTTAACAGTACAATTTTCTTTAGTAAAACATTGCAATAACATTAAAATTATAGAATACAATTTTGATTGCAGGACAATTCCTATCAAAATTGTGGTACATATTTTCTTGTAGTGCAAATATTCTAAGTACAATTTCGGTGCAATTTCGGTTTAGTAATCGTAAAATTTTCTTTAGTAAAATTGTGGTATGGTTTATTCCATACCATTTGATGCTTCCATTGCACTTCTATAGAGAAGTTTAATTTTCTTAGAAGACTAATATATCTGAACAAAAACGCGCTTGTCATAGCATGAGATTTCGTTTCGTTTCCTTTTCAATTATAAATTGTCATATAATCTTTATTCGATCAGTTCTCGTTTAGGCGGCTTGGTTAGGAGAACGATCCACATAACTAGAAAATATAAAATATTAAAAAAAATTAAAAAAATAATTTTAAATATTCTTTTTTATGATCTGAACATCCCGATTTCAAGTGACTTATCAAAAATTTTTTACCAAATATGCTTTACAAAGTAATAACATGAGACAGCTCAAGAGCTGTTAATTCATTTTCTGATTGTTCAAGGATGAATTGTAATGATGACTTGAGATTTTAAAAGTAAAATATTTTGATGTGTTTCTTATTGAGTAGTCTAATTTTTCGTATGTTATGACCTAGTTTGAAGACTTTAAATGGACAAAAGACACTTTGTGCTATGAAGTAGGCTCAGTCTTCTCTCCTTCATTTATGGTACAGCCTCTATGAAACTATGGGTTTAAATTTGAATAGCAGAAATATCGTTGATATATGCAGAAAGAATTGGTGCAAGTATGTATGCATCCTTCGTGAGAGTGTCTGGTAAGTAGTTTACGTCTTGAAATGCGATTATTTTACAAGGTAATACAAGTTGCGCGAAGAGGACGACTTTGGTTAGATCCCTTGGTTGGATCTTTGGTTACTCATTATAACGCATTGGGCGGTTTGTTTTTCAACACAATATATCTCATCATATATAGTAAGAGGGTGTCCAATACGTTTTTTGCGATTCAACGGTTCAACCTGTGATCATTTATGCGTTACGTCCAATGCAACATGGATTTTCTGCTATGGAGGCTTTGAATTTATCGAGCTGATTGCAATATTCGTCAACATTGATCGTATAAAGAACAAAATAACCTTTTTCAGATGAGTTCCAGAGTTTGCAAGGGTTAAAAATCTATTTTACCTAGATCAAATGCGTTTTCGATATACATTTTGATACAAAACTGGGTCTCGTCTTCAGTACCAAGACTCTAAGAAAGGATTTATTTCATTTCGCTGAGTAAGCAAATCTCTCGTAGGAACGCGATTCATAAGCTCGTTCTCGGCAAGTAGGTGTTGAACGTTAACTCCATATCAATTCGAATCTCCCATCTTGATAAAATACTCATATAACGTTATCTTGGGAATTTCGACAAAGCCCTTACGTGCCATTTCTAGACCGCCTTCAGTTTCTTGATGGTCTTTATTTTTCGGCTCGAAATTACCAGCTTTAAATTTTTTTAAACGAATTCCGGACGCTCCGGACGTCATTCATAGCGTGACGCAGAAGCTATTTGCAATTTATGGGACATCTTAAAAGTTGAAGGTGTCTGAAATTTGCAATTTGTTTTTTTTTTTTGGTGGTTTTGTGTTAATTTTGGTAAATTTTAGTAGCGTATTAGCTTATTTTTAAGCGTTCTAGTTGATATTCATTGCAGTTTGAAATGTCCTATATCTACTTAAAGAATTAGTGAAAAAAATTGACAGCGTTACGTTTGAAACGATGCACACTTTCGACACCGATTCTATAAGCATCATTTGTAATATCATTATTGTATCCTTATTGTGATTCCATGCATTGACTGGTTCGGTTCATACATAAATTGATTTTTCCATGTGTATAGAAAACCTCAATCCGATACCCAAATGTGACACTTTTAGATGTTCACAAGTCCGTTAAGTAAAAAGTTTGTCTCATCGCTGAACATACTTGTCTCCCATAAAACGACTTCTTGCATACTTATCCACTTGAGAACCAAACGACCTTGTTGATGGTTTCCCGGCACCAATTTTTTTCTTATTTGATCTTGTATGGATGTCATAATTCATCCTTTGTGTTGATCCTTGTGTTAATGTGAATTCTTTTTGAAAGTTCGGTTCGGTACAATACTACCAAAAATGTTGAAATTATCAATGTATTAGACTTTATTCATTTTAAAATATTCCCCACCTTACGCTTATAACTAAATACTGTGGTCTTAAACGCCATGCAAGTACCGCTGCAAAGTATTCTTAGAGTTATAGGTACTAGAAATATCTTACAGCATGTTAACTTTGCACTGGTATTAAAACTAGCACGGTTGGGCATCATGATAGGACTAAAGCTTAACAAAAGCTTGCCATAAAGCTCTTAAAGCTTTAATACGATGTTCCAGCCTTGTTGTTGGCCTGAACAGTATTCAAATAAAAGATTTTGTGAGCAAAAACTTTTTTATTTCTTTGTTTATCGCATTGCATGTGTAGCCTCCGTTTAAAATGTTTACATGCAAGTTTGCCCATACTATATAATGCTACATTACGTTATCTCTGTGTTTAATGGCATGTTACACATCTCAATAACCGATTATCAATTCAATATCATCATTTTTGCAATTCTAATTGCCTGTTTTGCTGGCCGGCTTTTAATTATAATTTATTTTAGTAGCTGTTTGTGCGAGTAATTAAACTGAATGTATTCAATTCACCTAATGAAATTCACCCACAGTCAAATATTGGTTTAATTGGTAAAATGAATTTTTGTTACATGAAACCGCCAAATGATCTGAATTGGTCACGCACTACGAATCGACGTGGTTTATCTATGTAAATTTACTTAGGAAATGAACAATTGAATGAACACTTTCCGCGATAAGCATCAATGTTGGCCAGTATAACTCATTATTTTTCTTTTTACTTTTGTTTTTGGCCAACGCTGTCGATTTCCCATTCGTGGCTCCTGCATTAGAAACTTGAATTTCTTTCTTCTGCAATTTAATCGTTCTATAATTCGAACTAATTCGTAGATAAAAGTGTATACTTTGTGGAAGATTACAGGAAAAAACCAAGAAATAACACCTTACCTGCAGCTCTCAACGTGTCGGGTGTACATAGTCCCGGCTGGCGAACGTAGTCATTACCCTGGAATAACGACCATCGCGGTATTTTTTCAAGGAGCGATTCCGAAAACCGCGAGTAACGAAAAAGATCATTATCGGTCCATTAAGCAGAAATAACAATCGCTCTAAGCATATTTTCCTCGGAGGGATACAAAGGTTTTCAGCGAGAAATACGGTTTTAACCCTCATACTCAATGGGATATTATTTTGTAAGGAAAAGTCCGCATGTGGAGTGTTTAGGGTGTTGCTTGTATCGTGAGAGAAAATCATGAGTGGTTTTTGCAAGGCGGAAAGCAAAGAATGTTAATTAAATGAATTCAAAAAGGCAATTGAAGAAAAGAGAAGGTTCAGGGGAAAGTATGAGCACAAATAGGATATACCACATAAAAATACAAAATACGCTAGAAATTTATATACTGAATATTATTTATTAATTTGATTTGAGCCTTTATCTGTTAATAAAACAAACGAGCAGTTCAAAATGGCTCCCGAATTTCATCAAAAACTCGAGAACATTTTGGTCTTTAAGCACGTAAACCCTAAAAATCAATTACAACAGCCAGCACTGTGTTAGATGGAGCGCTTGAAATACACTCTCGCCTGAAAATCAACATTTCAACCAGCCAAGAAAAAAACATGACAAATGGCCAGGACATTTGAGACAGCATCGCAATCCACCTAATTTGCCTAATTCGTCAGGACATGGCCCCCAAATAAATACACAAAAGAAAACGAGAAACTAAATGGAGTTTTTAATTTCTTTTGGACATCAGGGGAAATAGAATGTTCTTCTGAATGTTGAGCTACAATAAAACGATGTAGGGTAATTTGTTTGTGTACACGACTGACAATGAATAAGATTGTCGGAAAAGGACAGGTGGCAATGATGTAAGAATAGTAACCGCGAATTTAAGTGGAAGCTTAGACAGAAGTAATACGATGGTTTCAGGTAAGCTCAACTCGTTTTGTTTTTATTTCTGGGTCTGATAAACATGTTTAGTCCTTTAGTTAAAATCCTATGCTCCAATAAACTCTGTAAACTATGATCAAGTTAAAATCTGTCATTGTTGAACTATGCCATTGTCCGTTTCAATTTTCAGAGGGTGTAAGAGCAAGATCACAAGTTCAATTGTGTACCAACTGTTTCCTGCCTAAAATGTTAATAAGATTGTTATTATTATTTAGTTGGGCGCCAAAAAAGCACAAGCCAGCTTCAGTACTTAGCTCTCCGCGTATGGAGAGTATCGTTTACAGGAGCTTCATACTCTCGGGGTGAGAAAAAACCAAGGTCTCGTCGCTCTGTGGCCACCAAGTGCTCCAGTTCTGTTCATATATGTCAGTACTCTCCAGCCATGCGAGGCGTTCGTGGCCAGGCCCGAGCAATCTACGAGGAATCGTTCTGCACACTCCTCTTCCTTGCAACAAGCTCAGGAGGTTTCATTTGTTTGGATACCTATGCATTGGGCGTGGTTACCTAAGAGATTGTGATCATTTCTCGTTTTTCCTATCAGTTCGGATTGCTCTCCCATGTTTAGTGCTTTAATTATTAAAAATTTTATTCGCTGTTCTATCTGACAAAACCCGGTTTTTTTTTGTAAGTGAACAAGTAATAGTGAGAAAGGAAAAAACTTCTTTCCGGAATATTTATATATGTAAAAAAATGTGTTTACTTTGAAATAACACCACAAAAAAAAAAACAATTTAATCCCTGAGGGTTCTTTTGCCTTCGTTTTGCTAGGATAAGGCCAACAAGTTCGGCTTATTTCACAGTAGCTCCTGTCTTTCCAAGGCATATCTTTCTCTTTCCAGAGGGGTTCGTGTAGTCCCTTTTTGCAGTTGCTAGCGACATTGTCATCGCGTCCATTCTACTTGCATTTTGGTCTACTGATGCTGTTATTTCTGGAGCAGTAGGTCCATCATTTTCCCCTACATCGCTGTTTCTGGGGATTTTAGTTTAATATTGATTCGGGTTGTTGTAAGCCTAAGAAGTGACATCGTATCTATGTAACAACCCATTAAATAAAAGAAGAAAGCTTGCTCGGCTTGCAAATATACTTTTTAGGGGGGGGGGGATAAAGAACTTACAGTTAGTAACACTTTTTAATAATACGTATGATATGACAGTTCTCATGCGTTTTATGGTCAGTTTGGGTTGTTATTTTATTATGAATAGATTGACGCCTGAGCAACGTCTACGAATTGCGCACATTTGTTTCGAAGAAATAACCGTTACGACTACATGAACTCAGAGCGCATTCCGCCAATTTTATGTCATAAGCGTCCATAATAATTCGATTTACCATGGATCGTTTCCGCATCATGTTTACTCTCATTGATAATACGCATTCATTCTGAGGTTGTATTGTGCATAGTGAAGAAATCAAATCGTAAATCGAAGTGCCGATGAAGACAGTACATTCGACATAGAGCTCAACAATTAAACCTGCGCCCATCGACATTATGGAAGATTTTACAGGACAATCTTGGTTAGCGGGCCTTTGTCAAGGGTTTACAGGAACAAATTGCTGCAGATCCCGAATATCAGGCTCATTTGGAGTGATGACCAATCACAGGCGCTTGTCTGGACATCATTTAATTCGAAAATAGTCCCTCTGCTTTATGGGCTGGTGGAAACATTGGTCCATATGTCTTCAAAAATGTTGCTGGGAATAACCTTACAGTCAATGGCAACCGCTAGAGAGTTGTGATCAATGACTTTCTCGTTCCGAAATCGACTCGCCGTAATGCAAGGGAAAATCGTTTACTTGTCACTCTACGCGTTGTTGATACAATATCATCCAAAGATCGGTAAAAACATAAAACATACATAAAAAAGTGAAGTATCGTAAATAAACATTTTAGCCATGAATTCCTCTGCATGCCTGGATTTGCTGTTGTGATGAGCAACTATAATTAACAGTTGGTAGCTTTGTTTAGAGGAAATCGGGAAAACTTCCTTGAATTCAAAATATTTGATAAAAGTTGTACTAATTGAAAATATATCTATCAATTACTGTAAATTTTTGATAGAAGATAGAGACAGGTAGAGTTGTCGTGATAAAAACTACTTTTTTGCGAGTTGCACTCTGGGTTTTTTTAACGAATTTCCTGACGTTTTTTTTTTTTTGTTTGGTTTGCGCACACTCTTCCCTTACAGTGGCTCCCTGATCATTACATTCAATCATATCAACCATTTGGCCGCACAAAAAAGAGCTCGTGATCTTACCGAAGGATGATTTTGTCTTGAATATCGTTTGGGTTGTAGTTGATGATCTTTCCCATTCCATCAATTGTCGTTTTGTGTCAGGATCGTAATGGTGAAGCTAGTATTATTACGCAGTTTTGTTTTTGAGGCGGGTGAGATTCTCGAAATCCATTTAGCGCTGACCTTTGTCATGTCAAAATGATCGTGAAGAATTTTGAAAATTGTCTTATGCGATACTCTAAACCATTTCTGAAAGCTGATTTATCTTCAGTTTAGCATCTTCCAACATACATTTTTCGACTTTTGTATGATTCCCGGAGTAGTCACTTCGATTGGCCATCTTCAAGTCAGTCACTGCTTTGTTTAAAGAAAGCGTGCCACTTACAAATCATAGACTTATTAGTACACGTCCCAGTAAACGGATGGGATCCCTTCCAGTATGGTTTCCAGTGGCATTTCTTGCTTCATAAAGAAATTAATAACGGCGGGGTACTCGATTTTTCCAAAATTCACTCTAACTTACTCATTGAGATGTTTGATTGACAATAGTTCAAGAATTTTTGACCCGATTCAAAGAAACCTTGCCATTTATACTGATAATCAGTTAGTGAACGCGTTGTAACATTTTGACAATTACAGTTACCCTACCCCCTCCATTCCGTGAACATAAAAATGTACCTCCTCACATTTTCTAATGACAGACATTGCAAAATTAGACTACTCCAAAATTCCGGTCGCTAAATGTACCCAAAAAGAAACTAGCTCGAAACGAAGCAATGATGTAATACAGGGGAAGTATCAGCTTTAGGGTATATAACCCGGTGAAGATAACGAAATATAGAATTTTGATCAGAATGTTTTGTGAAATTGACAGTGGGTATATATGCAATTTCGAAGTTTATTCTGGGAAGCGCATAACCTGGAAGAAACGATGTTGTTTGAGCAAGACCCGTGCCTTGGTTGTTGGCGTGATATATACACCATAATTGGTGTCAGAAGCGGGCTTGAGAACCGAGTGCTGTACGGTTTGATCAATTGTGGATTGTATTAACGTTACATTTTGCGATCTTTTAAGTTTGTCTTGTTCATGTTCAGCAGATGTCCGTCGAAACAGAAGAAGAAGCAAAGTCTAAAAAAAAACTCAAATAAAATTTTGAGTTCGAATCAAACAAAAATATACCAACAAAAGGTTCCATGGAATTAAATTTCAAAGAGTATGCACTGCGTTCTTTTGTTGTTAGCCGATTGCCCGCGTGTACGTAAATAATTATCATTATTTTTCCGCTGAGACGAAAGGTGAAACATGAATGATTGCACCATAACTATGCTCATAATTAACTTCGCCATTATTGCTAACCTTCATTTCTTGTACTCCTTCTTAAGTGTAGTTGTATAAGGAATGCATTAGTTCCACCAACGCTATTTGGCTGGACCTAGATTGGTTGTTGCTTTGAGAATATTCAGCTGGCGAAAGCACAAACGATATAACAACAAATTGCAATTTAATCCGCTAACTAGTCTCGCTGAGCGCGAAATTTATTGAATACAAGGTTAAAAGTTGCGCGAAACCAGTTGTAAGAGTGCTTTGCCTCCGTACGAGTATGTCTTACACTTATGTGGGTAATGTGAATGCTGTAATGTGGGCCACACACTTAAGAACATTCTAAACAGTTCACACAATTAAGTACACATAATGGGTAGGGATGAGTACTTCCGGGATTTTCGTTATTGTTCTGGGAATCAAGGTAAGAAGAATTGTGTTCTGGGTGCTCGACGATGATTTTGATGAAGTGGCCGGGACATGTTCAAGCGTCGTGAAATTCAACCTATTGTTTTGTCGGTATCGTTAAATTATGCATGTTTTCAAGACTACGATGGCTCAAGAGCCTTCAGCAAGGAGGTTCAATAGCATCTTCTTTGGATGTGAGAAATGTAACATGACTACTTTCGGTTACAAGCCATTTCCCACTCAAAGTTGAATGAAACTAATATTTTATGTAAATTTATGTCGATACAAAATTTTGCTTTTATTTTCGCACGGTCAAGATCTGGGCATTCTGGGCATTGAAATTTTTCACAATTTCGCCTTTACATGCAAGGATTTATTTATTCATGAATCAATATGAGCATCGACTTAATCTTAATTTTATACGATGATAATATGTTGCATATGCTCATCGTGTTTTCCATGCAAATTAGTACTTTACGTAGAGATATGATCTCATCGTGGTCTGAAGAGGCGCGCCAGCAGTCTGGACCAGTGAAAAACAGCGAATTTCTAAAGATATCGAATAAGCGGGTCAATGTCTTGTTCCGCGGACCGACGAAAGAATCGTTATTGAGATACCTATGAAAAAGAATACTTGCCACCTATCTTTAATCCTGCAACAAGATTCCGTAGTTAGTGGACAGTACACTTAAGTTCTTACCTATAAAGAGGTGCTTTTGTTCTCTTACCTCCTCTTGCTTCATTGAGAAGGTATAAAATACTAATAAGAAACAAAGAGCACAATGTAATTGACTCAGAAATATTAATCACATTTATTTGCTGGAAATGGGATCTGCTTGTGAGTATCGCTTTGTCTTTTTTGTCCGTCTAACCCAACAGCATCCAAAATGTATTGGTTTCAATGTATCTGCAGATACAATGTAAAATATCGTTGTAGTTCAATTTCTTTAGGCTTGATTTTTTTTCGATGTAGTCTAACGAAAGAACAAATAATTAATTATGATGGCTTCTTTGGAACACGATCGAATGCTATTTCTGGAGGAAGCAGATAGGTTATGTATCTTGTGGGTATCCGGTGACCTCGGCGAAGAAGCAAAGAATTATAACACAAGTTGATAGGTGAAACCATTAGAACTGAAGGAGTTATCCCGTAGACATGATTTGAATACTGCCAAAAAGAATTCTTCCATCCAACTACAACTCAATTATGGTTACAGAAAACTGGACAACCTAGGATTTCGAAGCAACGTTGGAGTTATTTACGTCTTATGTCTGGAACAGACCACCCCGTTTGTACTAGTTGTCATATGTTGAACTAGTTGTCATAAGCACGTCAACGTTCTGAAAGTATAAGAAATTCTTTCGACGTTCACATCATTTCGACGCCAAGGACTAGTTCACGTGGCGTCGTCTGAAGCTCTTAACCGATTAGCCTTTTTCTTTAAGTGCGACTTCTGTAGGATGATAAAAGTTCAACCGATAAGCCTTAAAAAATTAAATTTAAAGCGATAACTGAAAATAATTTTCATGCTAGTTTTTCCATTCTAAAGAAAAATCCACGAAATAACTAAGGCCATTCAAATATAAACGAGCATTTTGCTTCTGAGGGCTTAAAAGGTGTCGACATGGTAGACGAAACACCAGTAAGGGTTAGGGGATCCCTTCAAAATGACTCCAAATAATCGAAAGAAAAGTCCATCCTTCCATTGCGCCACACATCCTAATAAAGTTTATAACAAAGGATAACGTTAAACTAGCTAAAATTCGGGATCGATTGCGCGGAAAGTTAAGGGAGGATGTACTTTCATAGCCAGGAATAAAAGCCTGGTGTGCCGAATTCAAAGAAAATCGTGAGAAAGTTAAAAATGTGAGTCACCGAAGACGCCCTTTCTCAAGCATTACGCCTAAAAACGATGAAGCGTTTCACGAACCTATCTAAAGAAATCGTCAGGAATCAGTGGAAATCAGTGTTGAAAGTGTAAACACCATCGTCCCGAGACCAACTTGAATTTCGAAAACTCTTAGTGAAGTCGATTCCACGTCAGCTTGCGAAAGAACACAAAAGTGTCAATGTTGAAGTTTGACAAAGGCTTCTTGTTTGTTTTTGGAGATCAAGGGCAGGCTTTTTTGCAACGCATCATGCCTTGAAACGAGACATGGGTTCACTATTGGTTGGAATGGCTTTGAGAAGAAAAAAGGAGCGAAAATCATCAAAAGCCAAAAAATACTTGTCAGCCGGGAAGGTTATATCGACGACTTTTTGGGGACTCTCAAGGAGTAAACTTCTCATTGTCATGATCACTCATTTATTTTCTCCACAAACGGCGCTGAAGAAACGCTACCTCCTTTTGTGGTATTTTTGACCAGGTTTTAGTTGCAGATCGGTCAAAAAGGCACCGTCAGCCCATGCGAGACGTCTTGCATTGTAATGCAAGATCGCACACCGCAGCCCAAAAAACCGAAAAATTGGCTGCAATGTCAATGGACTGGACTTGAGCAACCTCTTTTCAGCTCAAACCTCCATGTGGGTCTCTTACGTAGGTACTTGGAGGAGAACAGTTTCTGCGCAATGTATTGTAATGCACCTCTCTACTCAGATCAAGTGTGTTAAATTTACCTCGGAAATGGAGCAATCACAACAGGATTACATACGTGAAGGAAAAAAAACAGAAAGAAATGAACGAGGTGGAGAAGAAAAGAAGAGACTTGTCAAGAAGAGGACAGAGAGAACACGAGGTAGCAAGAAAAACAAAAACCTGAAAAGCAGAAAAAGAAAGGGTTGGGTGTGTGATTGTATTGCTGGTTAACCAAAATAATATTCACGAAAATTGTGATCAAGTGTAAAATAAAACAAAATAGAATAAAAGTGAATGAAATCTTTATGGGGAACCATATAGGGATTTGACCTTTATTAAAGAAAAACAATGGTACCATCAAATGTTCTAAACAAGAAAAAACCAAACAGATTCAGTTAACATTAACCACAATATAGCTAAGATCAATGCAAAGCCAGGGT
Source organism: Stratiomys singularior (assembly GCA_954870665.1). Lineage (NCBI taxonomy): Eukaryota > Metazoa > Arthropoda > Insecta > Diptera > Stratiomyidae > Stratiomys > Stratiomys singularior. The sequence goes on along the minus strand of OX940877.1, from coordinate 106,939,945 downwards.
ATAAAATTGTTAGCTGTACAAGCTTATACTTCAATTCCTCGGCAGATTTCCGTAGCTATCAGTGGACGAATCAACACCGAGGGAGCTATCCGAGTTGCTGAAAAAGTTGACCAAACTGCAAAACAACGAGTCAAGATAATACCCTTAACATGGCAATGAAAAACCATTCCAAAAATGACGTCCTTCTTCACTCTTACATCTTTAGTGCACGCTATAAAATTTCTTACGTCCCTACCTCAAGAAAACTCGCAATATTCCTATCCATTCACAAATCAGATAAAAATATACAGGTTAAAAAACGAAAATATTCAGTCAAAATACAAGACCCTTTTTCTCCCTCTAGAAATATACAAGCCGGTGTGCCCTAGATATCTAGTGTAGGTCCGCTGCTTTACAATTTATATAGAGCAGACCTAGGTTCGCTGGTAACCTATGCTTACATACCGCGTCCTAAGATCCAAGATAGATTATTGGAAACCTAGAAAAACCCTTCGAAAAGCTGAAATTCAGGCTTTCAGTGAAATTCGGGCAAAAAACAGCTTGTTATCTATTCAAGAGGTGAATATTTGGTCATGAAATTTTCTGTTCCAATGAAATAACATTTTTTGGGCTTATTCGCGACAGTAAATTAAATTTTAAAAATCATATCCAAGCATCATGCTACAATGCCTCCAAATTAAATTTGTTTTGTCAGGAAATTAAATTTGTATTCCTGAAGTGGCAATCCTTCTTATAATGCTTGGAGTCAATGCGATCGGTACCGGAAATCCGAGCTCCAAGTCAAGCAAAACGTTTGTCTCAAAATGAAAAAGCAGCAACAAAGGAAAAACGAACGGCACTACTAAAAACATTGATGGAAATTGTATTAAAGTACTATATGTTGCTGCTAAATTACAGAAGAATTGCTGCTGTGTCGTTACAATTCGGATCAGAATATTCACAATGCGATCTGGGCCTTTTTTGTTAAAAATTATTTTAAAAATAGTAAGCCTCAGCAGATCTATTGCCCAAAATCAATACACAGATGCAGACACTCGGTGCGATTATTGAAAGCGTGAGGCCACCAAATGTTTACAAGAAAACGAGCATATTCCAGCACTCTCTGAAGGAGTTCAAATGATTTGTGGACCAACTTTACGGAAGTTTGTCGAAAAAACTCCTAGGGAACATCTAGACTTTAGGGTGGCGTGGCACTTTAATGCCTAAAAGCGTTGCACAACAATTAGTTCTTGCAAATAGTAGTGCTGCATGCCAAAATTCTCCACTGATTGCTTCAAATTTTGTTCCAACAGTTTCCTGCTGTCCGTTTCCAAAGCCATCCATAGTTGTTCAACAAAGCTAATCTGTCAACCGTAGATGCAACTATGGTTCCCCATTCACTGTGCTTGACAGTATGGATCAAATTTTTGGTCGCAAAGGCTCTATTCTTTTTCCTCCACATTTTGTCTACGACTATAAACCATACTTCAATGTTGAATTTTTACCCATCAGTAAAGAGGACGCAATTTCAAAAATCATTGTCCTTGCAAATACCGGCATTGGCGAACTGTAGACACAGAAGTCAGTTTTTAAGGGATATCAATGGTTCTTTGCATGAAGTTATGGTTTAAAAGTCATAAAAATGTATTGCCCTGTTGGTTTTTTGATGCATGGATATCCTTTTTCCTTTCCGTAGTCACTGGGTTCGCCGAATCTGGAAAACTGATTTTCAGATTATTGTTTACTTCTTTTGAGATGAAACGAATGTCTAGGCGTGACAGCTTTTTCGGTCGGCCATTTTCCGGCTTATTTTCAATAAAGGAAACTATTTTCAAAATTTTATCTGAGTGTATGCGTAGCAGTTTGTTTCAGTTTCATTAATTTCGCAATTTCCGAGCACGTCTTATTGACTTTTTTCTACTGGATGACGAAATTGCTAGAATCGCTAGAAAATTCTTTTCGCGATGACATTTGCAGTCTTCGAAGTTCGAAAGTAGCTACAAAACTAAATAAAAATTTCAACAGCTTGCATGCGGAATGGCAATAAGAGCCAATATATAAATATTGCGAAAATTCCGATAATTTTAGTGGGAAACTTTTCGCGTATAAATTAGCCATCAGTTACTTTCACAAACTTCGGTTTTTTATTTTAATTTCACCCTAAGTTTGCAATGAAAAGTATGCGCGTTTGTTTACTATGCAGTTTGCACCACCCAAACAGTTGAAAAATGACATTTTCCTGTGTTTTGTTTTGTGTTTTTTTTTTGTAAAAAAAAATACATCATTTTTTAGACAAAAAAAAAACATTATATTCGTGCAAAAATATGTCAATTCAGAGTGATTTGCGTGAAGAACAATCAAAAAGATGTATATCTGAGAACTGTGGGGGCGTTTATTCAGGATCGTAATTTTGGTAAAATATAAAAGTCTACTTGATTCCCAGCTGGTCAGCGCCCGCTCCATTAGCTGCCAAGCATCTCAACACTACCACAAACCCATCACAACCCATATTAAGTTTTGCGGTAATAAGCTTGTATTTTTCCTTCCGGAAAATTTTCGTGTCACTGGACCACCTAAAAAGGTTCAACTTTCAATTCTCACCAGTAAATATTACCCGTTTCCTGAAGGTTTTTTCTTTATTTCTTTGCAAACTGAAGAGGGCCGCCTTATGTGACATGCTGTTTTTTGGACATTTATTTATTTTTTTTACGACCCGTAAAAAGATAGAGCTTTTAATGTATGACCATTTATCAATAAATATTTCAACGAGATGAATATAAATTTTAAGATAGAAATATTGAGCAGAACGCGAGTTACAACGTTCTGAACACTCCGGCCTCGATTCCAGCTAATTGTCTTATCTGTAATTCTAAATGCCCGAAATTGAATGTTATCGAACGAAAATACCAAAAAGAGGATTACGGAAAGTTTGGGGTGATAGTAGTCCCTACAAATTTCAAGTCATTCGGTCAAGCCACTCTTGAGATACGATGGAGGAAAGCTGAAAAACAAATTTTCGAGAAAACCACGTTAAAGGCTTAAAGACCTATAAAAACTTTGAAAATCTCAACTTACCTTCAATTGGCGTTGCCTGGTCCATGGAATATTTCTTCCTCTTCTCCTTGGAAGTCTTTCAAAGCAAATTGTTCAGCTCTTGTGTTAACCCTGACTTGTTCTGCGAATCAGTTACGCTCAGAACGCGAGATTCGCGTCATCACCTTTCTCAACAAAAGCTTGGGCTTCGCGGTCAACCCATAGTCGACATTACTACCAATACACTTTCAAAAACTTCATTGAATAAGGTGTACAAATGACAAGTAGGTACAAACTGGTAGCTAGCTTGAAGATGCTTAGGAGCAAAAGTCCAAATCGACGAATTTAAAGATTCGAAAGAAAGAATTAATAATTCGTCTTATGATTAATCTTCGAAAAAAGGTTTGATGGTTTGAACGGCTTGTACTTCTGGTATTAGCGGTGGTTTATTGTGATTAAATAAGTCGAGCTCGTCCTTAGGTCCTGCCTCGCTCTATTTACACCAACTGTCTTCGTCTTCTGGACAAACTTGTTCATTTGAAGAACATTTGTGGTAAAACGTTGCCCAAACTTTTTCATAACTTCAAGGGAATTTGGATGACGTCGAAAAGGCAACCCGTAGAATTTCGTTGGTTCTTGTAACTATATCAGTAAGTTCACCTGCCCCTTTTCCTGCTAGTATTATGTACAATTAACAATCTTTATAATTAAAGAGTGGAATTCGCCTGTACGAATATGAATGACACGCTCGAATCTGACACTGAATCATATGTCCATAATTTCAACAGCTGACTGTCAGCTGTCAAAGTTCACCTTCATTGCAATGCAACGAGCAACAACAGTTCATAGAACCATTGATGCATTAACTATCCGTTTCCATGGCATAAAATCCAGGAATTTAGAATTTATAACAATTTTGATTCTTGCATACTGATTTTGACTATAACATTGTTTGACTGTATTTCGCCCGCCCCTGTAAGTTGAATGTGTCAATTTCACAACAAATGTATTGTATTTCCGGCTTTGTAAATAAAAGCACGTCACTTAGTACTAATGCAATCAATTTTCTTACCTGTAATAATAACTGTAGGTGTGAATTACCTGCCCAACCATATTAGATTTCATTTTAAGAATTGGCCAAAAGTAATGAGGTACCATTAGTGTTCCCTGCTATATCAGTGAAAATCTAAAGATTTATATTTAACTCTCAGTCCTAATAAACATTCAACACTTCCACGCTAACAACAAAATCAAGCGCTGTGTAACATGCAACATTAGTTCTGGGCAGGAAAGTAAACAATGCTTGCAATTGTTGAGGGTGTAACAATGGGAAAGTAAAATGAAGCTTCCTCAAGCACTGAATTTAGTCTTAAATAGCAATTTGGAGGAAAAAGATTCACTTAACACCTCCTAACTACATCTCGCATGCACCCAAAGTGCAATCCATTGCAATAAAAGACAAACAAGCTAACTAACAACAAATGTGTATGCAATAGTTAGTGCAAGAATAATATCTTAAAACAAAACAAGTTATAAATACAAAACAAACTTTTCTACATTCCGACAAACACACATATGTAATGCATTCTATAAGCAAAAGGTTGACGGCAAGGTAACGTGAATTCTATTCCAAACTCATATAAAATGAGCATTTCTTTGCTTTTCTTGGGTTCTTCTTTGACGATGCCGTATCTAGTTCTTTTGTCGTCGAGCGAGTCATGTGTACGTTAATAATCTACTGGTGCTGTTGGGTTATCTACTGGTGCTGCTGTTTCCTTATATGCACAATTCCACACAACTACATAGACCGCGTGTGTAGAAAAGGCTATTTAGACTTGTTTTTAGAGGAATATTATGAGGCCTTTGAGTAAAAAACAAGCCAAGAAGTCATCGTCGCCATCGTTAAGATGGAAAACATAGTCTTACATAGTTTTGAGTTGAAGTACATTGAATAACTCGAATCGGACACACATGAAATGCATTCACTTGAAAAGCAAGCAAGTGCACTGAGTTAGCTCAACCATGTGTTGCAATAGTCAGAGGTTTTCCATCGTGCGTATGAGGATCCAAATAAATCGTAGTTAAAGATTTTGGTTTTCACTTAACCATCTCGACAATGGAAGTTCCGAAACAATCCATTCGCGATGAATATTGAGTTCCTAATGAGCGTTTTTCTACTCTTTCATGTTTTTTGCAAGGAAGGATGCAATGGAGGTTGAGATAAGTGTTCCAGTCTCGAATTAAATACTTTTTTGAGAACTAAGTTATTTAGATTTAATCGAATAATCACCATTCTTATCTATACCTTGTCTCCAACGTTCTGGAATTGTTGTATGCCTCTCCTGCAGAAATTTTTCCCCTTACCCTCAAAAAAGTTTTCTAGTCCGTACGAAGGTCCTCTTGTTGTTTTTCCTTCCTTGTAGGTAGTTGTCCAAGGACCGAAGCAAGTGATAATCAGTTGAAGCAAGATATACAGAAAACTATGGGCGGGGTTAAGTTTCCAACCTATCTTCACGTAAATTTACGCCGGAAGATGACTTCGCAATGATCGATTAATGCAAGACTTTCATCACGTATTCCTTATTAAAACCGCTCCAATCGCTGACAGTGCAAGTCTGCACTTCATGTTTGACTTCGTTCTGGTCGTCCCAATAATTGAATTCTCGGGAATTTCACGAAACGCAAATTTAGAACTTCAGTGAATGCAAAGCCTGGTTTTAAAGTGGATCCCGGTGAACCATCTCTTTTTTTAAACTGTCCAGCGCTGTTTCATGTTACTGTAGAAAACCCTAAACCTTATATCGAGTAAATCTTTCATTAGTTTGAAGATCAAGATGGGAAACACAGTCAATCATTCAGTCTTCCTTATTTCTCTGTGGAAATTCGCGGGTTGCCCAAACATCCAACTTTACTAGATTTCTTATCGCATGAACTCTTCTCTCTGCGATGGTTTTGTGGATCTGGAACCTCTCTGATAATTCTGCGATGGTCATCTTATCAACAGCTTGTATGACTTCCTGACAACTTGTATAATGCAGATACTGTGTGTCACCTCATTGGGCCCTCATAATCGCAACTGATCTTCAAACTGTTGGTCAACAATACGAGTGAACTGGAACCACTGTTGACATGCTCGTTTTGCAAGCACGATTTCTCGAAAATGAGATTTTCAAAATGCTACCTGTGGCTGTAATCGGATCAAGGAACTCAAAACCCCGAATCAACTTTTGTTGACAGCCAATATCTGCGATTGTGTCGATGCAGTGTTAGTTAAGTGTTTTCATTGGCGAATAAGTCCGTCACTGGACGTAAGACGACCGAGGTCTTAACTTCAAGAAGTACTTTGAAAATTTATGAAATCAAAAATCGCAATATAATTATATAAACATCATATTTCTTCCAATTTCTTTCGAGTTGAAAAGTCAACAATTAATATGGTTATATTTAGCACAATAATTCTCCCTGAGACTGCAGATCGGAAGAATACTTTAAAATGAGGCAATGTCTTTTCTCAACCTTCCTTCAATATGAGAAAACCGAATCTTTAATAAAATAGAACGTAATATTTTTCACTTTTTTATACATTGTTAAAAAGAAAAAATATTTCTTGACAAGATTTTGTTTAAACGGGAAATCTTGACCCCTTAATGAGATTATGAATTTTACCAATGAATTTTCTCTTGAACTGGCAATATTTCTAAATTTAGTTTGCTTATTTTTTGGTAACCAGGATCAAAATTTAAAATAACAAATTTTTTTACATTTTAGAGATTGATTGGTACTTAGAAGAAACTACTTGCAAATGGAGAGCTCTGAGTTCTTCTGTCAATCGATAAGTTTGCAAACTTTCAGTCCCAAGAATCCATTATGTCAATCAAAACTCGCTGGGTATTCAATATTCGAAAAACATAATTGAGTTAGTCAATAAGGCACAAACTTTCCGTTAGCTTTGCTACAAATTTGATCGAATTTGATCAGAACTTCCGCGCCCATGAGTTTTCGCTGAGTTAGCTTAGCAAGAGCATAAATCACTTACAATGTTGTAAGTGAAAATAGAAAAATTGATCTAACAAAAACTTCTGAAATTGATAAAGCTAAACCAAAAAGCAATTTGGAAAATAGGACAAGTTCAAGCTGAGAGCAACAATCATACCAAGTAAAAATAACCAGACGACATCCACCCAGCTAAGTGTTCCAATTCTGCCGTTCGCAAATTGTTCTCTGAAATTGAATCCGCGACATAACCACTCCTCCTGCAATGAGAAACGAATATCATCACATACTTCGATTATGAACATCCCAGACATGCTCTGCATCTGTGTAGCGAATTAGTATTGAAACGTTAAGACCGTATGTGATACCAAAATTATTCATATAATTTAATCCGTTCACGTGAAACTTATTCGGCTGTTCCATATACCGATAAACAGAATTTACTGTATACGTAATAACTGGTCTTGATACTGTAGCAAGCTTATATTAAGGAACAACAAAATTATTTGTATCGGTCCCTTTTTGCATGAAAATCAGGTCTATCAGCACCAGCTTTGCAGCGACACGTCTGAGGCCCAAATCAGTAACCAAAATGTCTTGAACGAAACTGAAAAGGCCATTCTCTAATGGTCAATTTGTTAACTACGTTCATCCATTATTTAGTTTTGTTGATTTTTTCGTCGGTTTTCCATGTCGATGGCCTGCCACTGCGTTCATCATCGTTCACGGACTCACAGCCACTTCTGAAAGATTCATGCCACTGAAAAACGACTGTTTTCTTCAGAGTATCGTTGCCGACATACTTTTCTAACATTTGCATTGTCCTTGCACCAATGAAAACGTTCTCAACGCAAAATTTAATATAAATTCCTTGTTGCAAATTCAGTTCCATTTATAAAATTGGACAAAATCGGAAATACGCACAATTGCAGATGTACTCAATACGGCGTCACTTTTACAAATGTCAAGCTATCAAGCTTAAAAATGAAGATTTCATAAAATGTCAATGATAGTTGTGATAACCTAAAGTAAGACAACTCAATCGGGTGCCTGAGAGCGCCACATGGTGGTTATTCCGGGAAGATTCTGAACAATTTGGTAATTACCATTTGTCAACGATCCTGACTTGAATTTCTATCGTTCCGCTTCCCTCAATATTTAGTATTTCATCATTTGTGATGCGAATATCACGTCATCTGTTGTTTCTTTTTCGCACTTTTTGCTTTCGTTTTGTTCTTTGGGCAAGTTTTCTGCCAATCATCGACTTCAGCACTTGAAAAACATGGAAATTTTAAGTTTCGATTTGCAATTGCACTGTTTCCTTTTCTGCCTCGGTGAACTTTGAAGCTGATTGCCATCCCCGACTTGGTGCTGTCCTCTTCCTCTCGACTCAATTCTCGTATTTCCATCGTTCCGCTCTCTTTTATGTTTTATAACACGGTTTGAAAACTGTTAAACTTTGCAGTTAGCCCACTTGAGATCCGACACATTGTAAAATTATTTGAAAGGTTTTTACCTTGGTCTTCAATTTCTGTCGTGAAGCAAAGGTGAGATCCGACTCTTTGTCCGCCATTTTCTTCTTGTAAAGCTCCTCATATCGCGTTATCGTATGCACATCGCTTTTTTGCTGCTGTATTGATGCAGCATCTCCATGATACTTTGTGCCGTTTTACATGTTACTATGAGAGTTGTATGATCGGAGCGAATGGATATAAATAAAACCGCAATTGCTTTTCTGTTCTTCTGCCTCTATTTTGTATTACTTTGTATATACTTTGAATGCCTTTGGGTCTGATTCTTCGTAACTCTCATTGACGATGCTCAACAAATATTGCCAGCGAAGAATAATATTTACTTGGGTACTCCGCGCTCTGTAGCTCGATCTATTCAGAAAGGGAGAGATTACCGAATCTTCTATGATTACGTTCTTCGTCCGAAATAAGGATGAAACAATATTTAGTTCGATACCAGAGCAAAAACAGCGAATCAACAGAGAGACATATGTTAGTGATCCATTGCGTACATGAATATTATGTTGGCCGTAATCCTGATTAAAGCGCTACACGCCCTGCCAGGCCTCTTTTATATCATGCATTGAATAATTCCGTCTCTTGGACCTCGTCCTTCGAGTGAAAGATTCAAGTTGCATCCAACCAGAGCTTGTTGCGTTTCCTAGATTCGCCTTTCCCTAGCCTTACCTACCAATATCTTCTCCGAAATCCAGTCCTTAATGATCCGATGCATGTGGCCAGCTCATTGCATCATACGCAGCTTCTAATCTAATGATCTTCGAATCCTCAAAATTTTTAGAGTCAACAATTTCAACACGGAGGACGTTCGAATAGAGCATTCGATTGTGAAATCATTGTCTTTCACACTTATGGAAGACTTAAGGTAGAAATACTAGCACTGCATCCCGAATTGGAACTGAAGGCGCCCTTAAAAACAAGCTAGTGAACCACTGATCCATTCTGGTTCCCTAAACAACAGGTACAAATGGAGTCTCATAGAATATCTTCGCGCACACTTGAACATCAATGGTGAGAATGTATGAAGTGCATCTTTGAAAGTATCTTCAAGTTAAAGAAACAACACAAGAAGAGCGAGGATGCACAACTTATGTAATGAGAAGGTCTTGTTTCGCTTGGGTTTAGTTTAGCGTCTTTGGGTTTCTAATCGGCCATGGAAAAGGGTTGAAAGCGACTCGGAACGACATAAAACAAACTTAAAACAAAAAGAAATCTCCTTGCAGCCTCAACAACCATCTTAGCGAGAGTCAAAGAAGAGTTGAGTTCATTGTACCCCAACAGGTCATCGCAAGAAAACCGGAGACTTTAACAACGCTAATCTTTAAGAGCGTATTAAATGCATGATACAAGCAGAAGTGCAAGAAACATAAATCGATTCGATCGCAGGATGAAATCGAGCTAGTTGCTTAGCAAATGTTCATAAATATTGCAAAAAGGCACTGCCAGCAGTGCCAGTGGTTTATTTTAGCAACATGCGGTTTTATTGTTGAGTTTTATGGCAGCCGAAACGAACGGGCAGTGGGATGGGCTTCGGTCTATATTTCATCATGGCTTTCTGGGTGTTGCGGTAGGTAGTGTGCAAGCAATTAAATTGATTCTAGCTCGAATGCTTCAACAAGACTCCTCTGAAACATCCGGAACTCATTACCAACGACCTCGTAGTGTGGCGCGAAAATCAACAAAACTTCCGTGAGTAAATAATAGCATTTCTCGCTTCTGTGGGTTGTTCTTATTTAATTTTGTGTTCAAATATTTGATAAGAGCTGCAAAGAAAAAAAAATTAATTAAAAAGCCTAAAAAGTCAACACATACACATCGACTTTCTGGGGATGTGAAGTGCACTTGGTGACCTAAGCTCCTTCATTGAAAGAAAACAAATTCACCTACGTGTCCTGCTTCGGCACCCAAGGCTCAGTTTACGTTGCATATACAGTGAAGCTGGTTTGTCATCGATAATTAAGTTCTTTCCCTGAACTCGATATAAAAAAGAACTCCCAATATGGCGGGAGTTATTGATTTTTGTCGGCGATAATGGAACTTATGATAAAATTCAATGAAAATGATGCCGTACAAGTGCCGTGGGACGATGCATGTTATCGATAGCATGTCCATATAAAATGAATTCGATTGTGTAATGCATAGTGCAGGATAGGTTGCAAGGTGAGTGGTAAACTTTCTGCAAGGGTCCGTTCTTATATGGAACCATAAAAAGTTGATATGCGCGACAGTGCAGTGGTGAGTACTAGCCTGAAAGTAAATTAGCTCTCAGTGTAGTTGATATCAAGAATTTACGTTAATCAAATCATTTGCAGGTGACAAACGTTAGAAAAATTCCTTTGAGGGACTCATGTTTGTATTCAAATCCAAGGAAACGTAAAACTCAGTACAAAATAAAACTACAGCTGGTAGAGTATTTTATTTATTTTTATTTAGACTGTTTATAAAGTCCTTATGCTGAGAATGCATCAGCGCTGGAATCTTGTCTCATAAAAATATTGCCTATGTCCTAGACTGGTTTATGAAGATTAAACTAAGATTTCAGATGTGCCTGAAGTCTGTATCCTTGCTAACGGAACGGTCTCATATATTTTTTTTCTTGTTTTTTCTTTGACAGTTGGATAGTGAGTTTATTTATTCTTGTAAATTAAAAAAATGAATTTAAATTTAATTAAGATATATTTTTTAAGTTTTTTTTTTGGAATTTTGGCTTATTTGCACGCGTTTAGATTTGCACTGCAGTCTCATCACCAACAAAAAACAAACCGGGAATATAAAACTTGACTGTTCCGTTTTCAAAGACACAAATTTCAGATCTCTGCTATTCTGGCCTATTTAGAATTATTAACGACTTCTTTAGTAATATGTTTGTTAAGGCCATTAGAGCGTTCAAAATGATGTCAGCCTGCCCCTCTCGTGTTTAGTAAAAGTTAACACAACATCCGGTAATAGGTTGTTGCAAAAAAGGACTTCAACTGACTGAAAAAAAATACCCGATGTTATTGGTCTTCAGATCATTCTGACTAAAACAATAGTCGTTCCTTGTGAAACAAGAATTTTCGGTGAAAAGCTTCCGACTTCAAAGCATAAAAACAAGCTTTTTAACAGGCAAAAACACCTAGTTTCATATTGTCAATTTATATAAAAACCAAAGCGTTAACGTTCACGCAATGAAATATCTTCAAAGTTGTCGATAAGAAATTTACCAGAATGTCGCAAAGAAAGATTTATCAGAAAGAACGAAAACCAGGAGTTAATTTCACAGAATTTAATTTTTTTGCGGTTGTGAGATGAAGGCTATTCACGCACTCACTGTCGAATTCCCAATGAAAATTGGACTACAGACTAGGTACCTCCTCTGTCACACAGAAAACCTAGTCCTCATGTTTACTTTACTGCGTACTAGGCCTCTAGCCTCGCCTTTTAACGCCTTTAGGTTAGGGAAGTATCTCATACAGTACAGCCGGATAGAGGAGAGAGGAATTCCAGTGAGAGTATAACCCCCTCCACGTTCCTTCTCGTCACTTGTCAGTGCAGAGGGAAGGCTATAATCCCCCCCCCCCTTTCCCTCTGTACTGACAACTGATCGATTATACTCTTCTTTATTATATTTATATTATACTATACTATATACTTTATTGTATATTATTATCTTTATACTCTTCTTTTTTATAAAAGGAACCGTCTACGCGTAATAAGGCACGCAGTTGGAATTGTCTTTAGATGTCAACATCTTCGCCATTAGACTTTCTGGAGAGAGCACGTCTTTTCTCGCGAAGAAATGCAAACACCGGCAGAACATCTTCCGCATGTGAAGAAGGTGTGGTAGGTGTCATCTGCGATCCCCTGGTAGAATAATCAATCAGGTTACTGTGACTTTCCCATCTTCTACAAATTAGACTGAAAATACGTGGTGCAAATGAGTAGTTGCGTCAGGCAGTAATTAGTCTCATCATCCTTCATGCAAAAGCACGGCTTCTAATCACGCTTCCCGTGCCCACATTTCCGTTCACAAAGTAACAGTTCTTCTTTCCTCTCGGGTAACAATTTCTCTCTTTGGTTAACCCCACGTCGGAAATTTGTCTTCGAATCAGCAAGTAGTATTGGGATATATTCCGGCCTGAGAGACATTGCGGTATGAAAGGTTCAAGTTGGATCCCCTTAATGTTAGCAATAAAGCGACTGAGAGCCGACTCCCCCATAGCAGCCTTATTCGCTGACTTTCGAACTTGAACGAAACACGCCTCCTCTAAATGTCTCAACAGCCACACTTTCAGGTTTATAGTAAAAGAAAGAAAAAAGCAAAAAATTAAGGCTTTATCAACTAAGGATGAATTTTTAAAAATGTTATCAAGGATCAATTACGACCAGATATATAGAATAGTATGAGAACTATGGTGACGCTCATCTACTTTCAATTCATTTGATAGTGTCTCTTTCAAATGTCATTTTTGATGGATATACGACCGGTGTCTATACCTGCTGGTTATATTGAGTTAAAATCTGAAAACTAACAAAACTTGATCTAATATAAACATAATATATATGTAATTATGTTTTTACCAAGTTTGATCTTGCTAGTCGTTATGGCGGTATGTATGCTTCCGGCGTAAAACATTCGAACGCACTTTTTACAGAAGGCATTTAGGGTCTGGAGAATTTGTACGCAGCTGTTTCATAGAAATGAAATTTTAAGGAAATTTTTGAGGTATTCGGTGTTGGGTTGCTAGTCTTCGAGAATTCTAAGTGGTGAGATGTTGTGAGGATTTCCCGGGCAAAAAATGATGTTCAAAGGGTTTCAAATAAGGTCCGTGTTATATTTCCGCTATTTCTGGCTAGAATGTACTCAATAATAGGGATAAAACTTGTCTCTTTGTAAAGTGTTTGATTTTCATTGTATTTTTTGTTTGGCCGTCGGAATTTTGATCCATATTCTCAAATTATCCTTTGTTCAAACATTCCTACCTCGTCTCCCGCTGTTGGTGTGAAAGCCAGCCAAGCTGGGAAAGAGTAGGGGGTGGTGAGCTCAGCTTAAGTTTGATACATAACAAGCTTCAAATTTGGGAAAACAGATCTGGTGGATAGGAGAGGCCATATTGCTGCTGCTCCTAAACCTGGTTTAGCTTCTAGCTTTTAAAACCAGCTCCTTGCCTGATAATCAATTTAGAATGTTTTATCGCAAACCATCTTAAATTATTTTGAACCTTTTGGTTCCATTCACGCTTAATTGGTCTTGAGGAGGTACTATCTCTCGGTAAATGCTCATTCGAATGACCTTGCTTTGCTGGGAAGCTACTCTGTACCCTTTCCCCCGAGCGTTACCGAAGTATATAATTCAGAAGCTTTCATTTTGAGCCACGACTCTGTTAAATGGCATATTATTTCGCCGAATTCCGTTTTTACCTTCTTTACAGAGTGGGTTAAAAAATGGGAAGCGTATGACTTGCTAATATAAAAATGTCGTTTGCGAACCTCGGGTTTTATAACAGAGTTTGGTTTCTACTTGAAGAGTTGGTAGTGTTAAGACATCGTGAAACATCGTGAAGGAAAGAATTTAAAAAAATACGGGCCCCGGTTTAGAACCTTCTGGAAGACCCGGTTAGATAAATATTGAACTTTGGTGGGCGATTTTAAGTTTAAAACCAATTCGATAAAAAGCGAAAAGGTTCCGTGTAAGGAGAGAGGGTGGTTCGAAGATATGAGTTCGTTTTTGAATTCATCAATCAAAATGGAATCTAACGCTTTTTATATATCAATTGCGATCTATAGATGATGCATTGCCAATTGTACAGGTTCTTGGCGCGGTATTCTACCCCAACATTCGGTTGACTCCTCATATGAGAATCTAAATTGAAATCCTGTATTGAGTTTTGGGTACACAGCTTATAGCTGCGGAGGATAATTCTCTTAATTACCAAGGACCTTAGTAATATTAGATACGGGCGAGATAACCCTGAGTTGAAATAACCGAAATAACCCTGAAATTTTTAATATGACCATTAGAGTGCTTGGTAAAAAGGGCAAGCTTGCAACAAGTAATCATTATTGATGCAGTTGTTTTTGATGATCGTTTAAGTTTTGTCAACAGCTACTCTATATTTGTTCAGGACTGTGTCGAGTATACCTACCAAGCCATAAGATGACATGCTCGTGAAGCTAGCCAGAATCTCTCCTACTTTGGTCTCCTGAGCGAAAGAATCCCCAAAAGGATCATGCCTTGGTCTTACAACCTTGTTGGTGTGAGAGAAGATGGTTAAACATGAGCCTTGGTAGCCGATGTTCGTAGCTTTTACAAAAGATGTCATCTTTGGTGTTCTTACGTTTTTCGGGCTTCGTTCTCGATCCATGTTACTGTAAAACGAGGAGATTGCTTGTAGTTTTTCTTCGCACGTGGAAAAGGACGGATAGGATTTCTATTGATAATGAAATTTTGTGCCTGTCATCCTGTTAAAATATTTATTTCATCAAAAATATCCGACAATGGCCTAAGACTACGAAGTCTACTTATGTAGTTTTCGTTCATTTCCTTTCTTATTTGTTGCCTCTCATTATTCAACTTGGCATTCACTTCTGCTTCAACTGTGAGATATTGCTGATTTAATAGGTTATAGTGCCTATCAAAAATACGTTTCACCCTCTGCAGCTGCAAATTTTTCGGGTTGTGCTAGTTCCTGACCTTTCTAAGGCACTGGTGCAGTATTTGCTGTGGTGGTTTTGTGGGAGCATGAAAGTTCATGCAAGGCTTTATCGACGCAAAAACGGTTTTAATGCACGAGGTCTGTTCAAAAAGTACCCGGAATTTTCGTTTTTTCAAAAAATTTCAAAATTTTCAAAAAAAAATTTATTTATTCGTCTACATCAATGTGGCCCCCTTCAAAGTAGCCCCCCCCCCCATTTATGATACACTTATGCCAGTGTTTTTTCCAATCTTCGAAGCACTTTTGATATTCACTTTTTGGTATGTCCTTGAGCACTCTCAGCGATTCTGCCTTTATTTCTTCAATCGAGGAAAAACGCCGTCCTTTCATGGGTCTCTTCAACTTTGAACTTTGGGAACAGGAAAAAGTCACACGGAGCCATATTTGGCGAATATACAGGTTGGGGCATGACTACGGTATTGTTTTTGGCCAAAAAATTACGAACAAGCAACGACGAGTGAGCAGGTGCGTTATCGTGGTACAAAAGCCATGAATTCTTTTTCCATAAATCGGGGCATTTTTTTCGGATTGCTTCACGCAAACGTCGCATAACTTCAAGGTAATACTCCTTATTAACCGTACGATCTTGTGGTAAGAACTCTTGATGCACTATGCCATTATAATCGAAGAAAACAGTAAGTAAAACCTTGACATTTGATCGAACTTGACGTGCTTTTTTCGCTCTTGGTGACGTTGAATGCTTCCAGGTGGACGATTGTGCTTTGGTTTCGACATCATAACCTTACACCCATGTTTCATCACCAGTTATGACCCTTTCAAGCAAACTTGGATCGTCGTTGACGTCATTTAACAGCTCCTGAGCGATGTTCATGCGATTGTTTTTTTGGTCAAAATTCAGCAGTTTTGGAATGACTTTTGCTGCCACTCGTTTCATGCCCAAAACTTTTGAAAAAATGTTTTGACATGAGCCAATTGATACGCCAACTTCATCAGCAACTTCTCTAATTGTTATTCGGCGATAATTTATAACCATTTTTTCCACATTTTCATCGATTATTGACGTGCTGGGTCGACCGGAGCGTTCGTCATCTTCAACGACTTCGCGGCCATCTTGGAAACGCTTATACCACTCGTAAACACTTGTTTTTTTCATAGTAGACTCACCATTAGCTTTTTGTAACATTTCACACACTTTGTTACACTTTATTTCATTTTTCACGCAAAATTTAATACAAATTCTTTGACTCTTCAATTCTTCCATTGTTTAAACAAGCAAAAATCGCCGAGCTCATAAAAACACGTCGAACCTTAGCGACTACCACAGACAAAGTAAACAGTGAATATGGCTGAAAACTTTATTATACTTTCGGGGCATGTATACCAACACAATAAAACTCTCCAGACCAGCGAAATTTAAAAATTCCAGGTACTTTTTGAACAGACCTCGTATGTGTGGTTAAATGGTCTTCAATTGTCTTTAATAAACTCCGGACGACTTGGGCATAGAAGCGTACTTTTCTCTGATTTATAACTATGGTCGGTAGGTTTCCGAATTAAGTCGTATATCGATGGGAAGGTTGAACAATTAGATTAAAGTAAGTTGATTAGAGTATGTTACTTGAGAAGGAATTGTTACTTGGGTATGAAGGAATTTCTGCGTTGACGATGGCACACATATTATAACCGTTAAAATAATACCACTGATTAACACTTTTGCCAATTAAGATCCGTATCCCAATAAGAACACTGGGGCATGTGTTTGTGCTTCGCTTTCAAGTTCCTAGGATAATGAAGTCGTGATTGGAAGCTAAGTTAAGGATCATGTCTAAATGATCGTATAGGGTTTCCAGGTTTCCCTGAAATTTATTCTGATCCAAGGACTATTTTCCCATGGTTCTCTTTGGTTTTCCTCATGTTAAGTTTAGCTAGGCCGCAATTAATGTCGGTTTGGTCAAATAAATCTTCCTCTTTTTCGTGAGACACAAAGGAGTCTATATTAGTTTAAATTTACCAACTTATTTGCCGCATTCTATATTGAGATATAGCTTTACTTTGCAGTTGGACTGTCTTGTACTGGAGTATTCTCGTATTTTGGCGTATTTTCGCCTGGAAACATACGCCTGGAGACGTGGGACGCGGTTTGTCTGTGTTGGCACGTGGCGTTATTGAAAACGATCCTTTTGGAATTTCGGCGTGTGAAAGGCTTGTTTGGACTTTTGTTTATGGGTCTACTATTGTATTTTGCAAAGGATTACATCTGTAAACTGTGGGAGTGAGGTTTTGATGACATTTATTTGCTGGATTTTCATTGATTTTTTCCTTAGTCTTTTCCTTTCGGGACAGCCAGAGTAATTTACAGGTTGTCCTTTTTCTATAAAAGGATGCAGAAAGGTGGCTCACTTTGCTTCTCTTTCTGTCGCCTCGGACATGCCACGAGATTGCGTTCTGCCCGCATCTGTACATCTTGCCTGGAAGACGCAATTTACGTGTCGCCAAACCGCAGCTACTTGAAACATAGTAAAATTTCCCAAATCGCTTTTTGGATTAGAATATATCATAGTTTTAGGTCATGTATGTCGTCTTCTTACCCTACGGTTACTCTGTATAGACCTGATCTTAGTCCATTGGGTTTGGACCAGCGAGTGGCCAATGTCTTTGTTTCCTTTCCATTGAAAGGACAAAATTGTCTTTCCATAGTTGTTTTGACCAGTATCACTGAAAGACCCTCTACAAATATTGGCGGACACCAAGATAATTTGCTTTTTGTTAGATAAGGAGGATTATCTCCACTCACCAGGTGCGAAAATGAATTTTTTACATTGTACTGTACAAACAGTACAATTGCGGCTTGGATTTCCTTACGGGCGACTTTTGTGATGTGGTAATCTCATAGTTTCCTCATTATCTACTTCGCAACATCCATACCTTCTTTATTCGCCAAGTGACGATTAAGCTCATACTTCTTTCGTTGTAGCTTTTGGTTTTCAAAATTTGAATCAAATAAAATGTCGTTTACCATAAGGTTTTTTGACAAAATCGAATTTCTGAACGCTACCGAACGTAAACATAAACTTTTCCCACAAAGTACATTAAAATAGTATTTGTTTGACAATTTGTCAATTGCTGTCAAACATTGGACATAATCATATCCGGTAAAGTAAACAATGTAACACATTAAAGTCTCAATACAGATGTCTATATAACTGGCTATGCTTGTGCCTCAGTATTCTTTAGTATTGATTCCCAAGTTGACCTTAAAACTGTATAAATTCCATTACACTCAGTTATAAATGATCTGATTATGATTTATTCATGTTAAATTTGCAGTTATTTCGTTCAAATTGCATGTCAATGTTTTATCTCATCAGTCATAGTCACAAGTTCCTCCACGACCGCTAGTGAATCCACGTTTATGAAGAGTGGTGATATGAAGTGAACTCGAATTCGTTCAGATTTTTCTCAATTTTTACATTTTTCGCTCTTCTAGTTTTTCATTTCAGTGCAATCATCAACAGTAATCAAAAATTGAAACCGTTGTGTTGGTAGCGATGCAAAATTCAGACACCTAATTAACAGTGGTTTACCATGGAATGTTTTTTTTAATCCTCACAAAAGTACATTATTGTGATTGAAAATGCTTCAAAGTATTACTAGTGTTCACTGTGATGGTTCTTCACATCTCTCCAATGAATTGAGACCAACAATGTCATAAATCATCATGTGTTACTGTCTGCAATAGTATGACAGTTAAATGAGTAGCAAATTATGCTCTGTAAATTCCCTAGAAATTTTTTAAATCAGTTGCTTGGTAGCTGCCCAAATATAATTTTCACATCAATGGTATTACAGCGAATGTTTATCAATTAGTTCCTTTAAGGTATTGCTGTCCTATACTGGTTCAATCCATCCAAACTGTAATATTTATTCTATCTATTCTTTCATGTCTGCGACTGACGCTTTCCATTAGTGGAAACCCCATTTTTCTCTTTCACCGACTCCTTCCATTCAATTTTCCTAGAAATTGAAACTCCGTTGTATGCCCTGGTATTCCTTCTATTCTTTCTTCTTGAATTAATCATCGACAATCATCTACGCCACCTTTGAGAAGTCATTTAAGAATTTTAATTGCCTTAAGCATTTAAACATTTTTCTTTTTTTTTTGAAATTGTTTTCTTTTAATTTCCATCTGTGTTCGGACTGTGAATACTGAGCACAAATTTTTAGAATGTTCAACATCTTGTTCGATTAGAGTTTTGCTGCTCAAAGAAGAACGAAGGAGGACAATGTATAAGACTTGGTGGTGTTTTTTTACTACTGAATCAATGTTTGTAATAATTCTTTCAAGGCTTTTAGAGGAAGTGGTGCTGGTATGACTCCCGTTGAATGCTAAGAAGGTAAGAAAGGAAATGTTAATCAAATCATTCAATGTTCTTTGAAATTGAAACAATAGGTTTTCGGTAAATAATGAGAGTATTTGTAAGCAAACGAGTAGGTAGGAATTTGTACTTAACCAGAAATCATAATAATGAAGTTA
Source organism: Stratiomys singularior (assembly GCA_954870665.1). Lineage (NCBI taxonomy): Eukaryota > Metazoa > Arthropoda > Insecta > Diptera > Stratiomyidae > Stratiomys > Stratiomys singularior. The sequence continues at coordinate 106,920,221 of OX940877.1, read as the reverse complement.
ATCAGATATTTCTTGTTGTGATTCGATTGTCAATGCCGATTATGTATAAATTCGAAGCTTTTGAGACTGTTAAAATTTCGCATTATATTTAATGAGGGATTTAAAATGATAATGCATGGTGAGGAGGAAAATGAATAGAATCCTACATTTTGGGGGTGAACTATTCAACAAAAATATATTCTGTAAAGTTCTGTGGAAACATTTACGGAAGTTTTAAAATGGGCTTTTAATTTTCGGCTGATATTTATGATATTTAGTGTTTTTCTTATAGGATTGTTATTTTTGGCATCTCTCTGAAACTATTCCATAAAATAAATGAAAATAGTCCTCTACCCATATCATGAATAATTCCGTGTACCAGAATCTGACGTTTTGTATGTCAGAACATGTGACCGAACAAAATTTATAAAGGAACCTAGACTCACCATTCAGGGTATTAAACGTCAAAGTTGACTGTAATCATATCCTGGAGGCGTTTTAAACACGACCAATAACCACATAGAAATAGAAAATCCCTTGTAAAAAAATTGCATAAGGGGCTTACAGTAAAGTTTAGTTGAAGTTAGGAAAGGTCCAAATGTCAAACTTGTCAAAAAAAAAAAAAAATCATCCAAATAGCCGCTGCTTTATAGCTATCTCCCCTTTAGAAAAATATTAACTATACTTTCATAGGTTTTAATGTTACAGCATAAAACTTCAGCCCCAAAAAATTTTAACAAAAAAAATTCGGTACAAAATTTCACAAATTCGGATTTTGATGAAGTTATGGCGCAAAAATTGTGCGTACCACTAATAAATTCACATCAAAATCTCACCTTCTGAGTGTATACGAAAATAATTTACAAACAGAAACGTGTCCTTAATCAAAATTCAGGCAGTTTTGGTAAATATGGAGTTCAAAATAGGTTGGTTTGCCGCAATGAGCAAAAAAATTTCAATTGGAATGTTAGATGTTGCAACACTGGAGGTGGGTCACCTTTAAGAAGTCATTAAAATATGAAGTTTTACCTCCTTTTGAATCTTCTTTAACTGAAAATATAGGTGTCCTTATTAAAGATGCGTCTATGCTATGTATTTTCCCGGGACAAGAATAAGTAATGACAAAATTCAACAATTCAAAAGAAAGTTGAGGCAATTTAGCGTCTCAATGTCTGAAGGCAAGACACCGTGACTGGAATAGCGTACGCTCCAACAAAATAGGCAGAGCTCTTCACGAGCTAATATCTAAATCAAATATAATTCTTCACGGACCTAGTGAACCCACCTTTTACTCTTACAAGGGATCCGATTCAGTTTTGGTCATTGTTCTTAGTGACGGAAACGTACATCTATCGGAGATCCATGTCCTCGACGCTCTCTCTTCTATACATCTTCCCACGTTCTTCGAAATCGAATCTTCTAACAAAAGACAGTTGAAGACGTTCTCTTGTATAGTAAAGCAAACTGGCCGAAGTTCAGAAACGTCGTCAATAGCAACATTATACTAAACAGAAGTTTCTACAATTCTATAGATTCTATAAATATCCTATAAAATCCTATAGAGGGAACTATTTGGAATGCTATAGATTGTAGTGTTCCGAAGAAACCAAAATCTTTCAAAAGTGTTGAACTAGACCATGACACGTTAAAACAAATACTTTGGGGCGAAAATGGCAAAGATCGAAAGACAGGTTTACAAAAGCTCGAGTAAACTGCCTTACGTCTGCTATTCGATCGAAAATCCGGTTACTTTGGAACAGCCAATGCAACTCTCGAACCTTGAATATGGTTCTCTAAAATTTTGGAAATTGAATCGAAGGTTGAAATGGAACCCATCCAATATATCGTACACTTTAGAAGACGTGGAAAAATTTACTCCAGCGAAGGCAAATCAGAACTACTGCCGAATACCTTCGCAAAAGACCATTACACTATAACTCTGGTCACTCCATTGTAATCATTGAATCAATGGTGAATAATTATGTTTATTGCTTACCCATGCCAACAACTATACCTCTTTCTGAGAGATTTGAGCCCTGAGAAATAGCAAAGTTGCTTCCAAATCAAAAGAAAAAAAAATCAGAAAAGCTCACGGTTTTGACCAAATTCCCAACAAAGTGTTGAAAAATTAACCAAATAAAACAATATTATATATAAGTCTGTTATTCAATGCTTGCTTCAATCTGTATTATTTTCCAGCTGGATGGAAGCATGTAGTAGTAATTCCTCTTCGCAAGTCAGGCAGAAACTCTTACTTGTGTACTAATTATAGGCCTATAAGCTTGCTATCGGCTCTCGGAAGACTTTTTGAAAAGGTGTTCCTGAGATGATTAGCGGGCTTTGAAGAAATTCACAATATCTTCCCGAATTCTCATTTGGGTTTTCGGAACAACTATTCACCAAACCTACAGCTTTGTTGTGTACCGGGGAAATAAAATCAGCACTTGCGCACAAACCCTCTGTTCGTATGGTTATGTTAGATATTGAAAAAACCTTCGATACTGTTTGGCACCGAGGGCTTCTATGCAACTTTGTTAATCTAGAGTTTCCACCTTATTTGATCAATTTTATTGATTCCTTTCTTAACGACAGAACATTCCACGTAAAAATACGTGAGTCCGAATATTATCGTTACAGGTTACCAGCTGGAGTTCCTCAAGGTTCGTGTCTCAGTCCGACTTTAGTTAATATTTTCAGAGCAAACATACCAGTGCTAAGCCACTTTTGATGACGATACCTGCTTGAGAAAGTCTCTCAATATTATCATCGATGCAAATCAAAATAAATATTGATAAAACAAAAGCGATGTACTTTTCTAGGAAAACAAGCGCCAACAAACGATCTGACTGATGCATTAACATTTTAGGCAATAATATCACATAATAGTGCCATTGTAAAGCCATAACCATTTTTTGTCTTTACTTTTCAACTTTGACCATAGGGGCATTGATATTGTTGTTAAAAATGTTTAACCTACCAAAGCCTTTGTTTGAGAAGAGAACCTTTGTTTTGGACAAACCTTTTTTTGCTCAAAGAAATGCACATGTATGGATGTTTCATTTTGTACGAACTCGTTAGGGGTTGAACACCGAGCCCGTCGAATGATTTCAAAAATCTAAACAGAAGCTTTATCTTTAAAAACTATATTATCACATTCCTGATCAATGTTTTCATGTTCGCAGTTAACTCTTTTGGTTACGTGTTTTTTGGACAGCAATGGTTACTTCAATCTGCTCCATCCTTTCGAATTATTTATCACGAGCCTGTCCGTTTTGCTTGCACTCACGCAAAAGTAAACTAGGATTCCGAAAAAAAAAACAATTTCTCAATCACTTTTTCATCGTCACCTTATTTTAGTGATTTTAACTGACTTGAGAGAAACCTCCAATCCTCGAGAACTACGAAATACAAATTCTCTCACTCGAGAAAAAAAAACCGCGAACCTGTAATCACGGTACCAGTGACGGCCTTATATCACATGACCCCTCACCAGTGGGCCACCACCTTACTCCAGGAACAAAAAAAAACTACGACCTGGGGATGGAAAGGTTATGTTTTTCGGTCCACTGATACATTTTTTTATATTGTTATTGACTGTGTTACGTGCTACTTCCACATTTTAATTATTTTTAAGTTTATATTCCAATATTCCTAAGAATTCTGAAACAAACCTTCTATTCTATGTCTTGCGAAGTAAAATATATATACAATACATTACTATAAAGAAATAATAGTTAATCATAATTTATATCCTTTGTGCCTTAAGTTCATATTCCATTATTTCTTATACTTCAATCAAAAATATTTCATTTTAAACCACTCAAAGTAAGAAAAATAAAAAAAGAAAAGAAATTTCAATAAAGAAAAGTAAAAATTCATGAATTATAACCGTTTATATGGATTTTCTCTAATCTGTTTAAACACTGCAGACTCCATACTTTCCAAGCAAAAACCTTTATCCTTAACTCAATTAAAGGTGTCCGAAGTTTTCATTGTTGCAAACGCAAAGCTGTCAATTTTTTCAATTCAATCAGTCAATTCATTAGAAAGAAATACTGAAACTGAAATGAAAACTTAGTAGAGTGCCAAATTTTCAAATATGCGAATGAAATTTACCAAAATTTTAAATCAAATTATCCAAAAAAAACTTTCGAAAATCCGAGACCGTTGCGTTTGCAACGATGCAAACTTCAGACACCGCCCAATTTACTAATAGCAAAAGCGTTTTCATAATCCAAATATACGCGAAATGCTTCCAAAAGCGATTTCACGAGGCCAATGCACATATGACGGTTCGTAAAGCGCGACAATTGCCGAACAATCAAAAGGAACTTATGCAATTCGGTGCGAGCATTTCTACAGAATCGGATCATCCTGCTAGATACAGAGAATAGCTGCATGCAAACTCCAACTTAGCTGGCACCTCTCGCTATCCCGTACCTTTTGTAGCGGGATATGTGGTCACACAAACTAGTGTTTGGTATGGTTTTCTTGGGTCAATACAGGCTTCACAACTTCACACGTTTCGCATTTACGTGTCAGCGGTGTAAGCTCACGCTTCTCCAGCAATCAAATGCCACCGTTTTGAACTTCTCTTGACGGTCTCTCTTCCACTGAATTTCATGTATCACATAAACGAAACCACTCTTACTTCACTCCTAGCGGTGAATTGCTGCCTGTAGCGAAAATTCTCCTAACCTTGTGCTTTCCTGTCAGATGCGTTCCCGCATCAAGCGTCTTTTTTCGTGTGCGTTCCCGAAGGCAAGTGTCGTTTGTGGGATGAGTTGCATCTCTCCCATGGCGCAATCTCGCTATAGTTGCCATTATTGAGGTGGGTGACAACAGCACCATCAGTCAAAACCCGTTTACTTACAACTTTGCGTCACTTCAATTATTTTCTCGTTGAATCTCTCTCAGACTCTCGAACTGTTTATGAATATAATATCAAGCGAGTATTAAAATAATCGCATGTACCACTTTCTGGTACACATTTTTATTTTATGTTTCCCGATGTAAAAGTCAAGCAGACCAATATCACACATGCGTTGGTTATATTTGCGAATAATTCTGCGACTTACTTAATCACTTTCTTTGTGTATCAAGGTCCTTGCCCACAAAAGAAGATGCTAGTGTCACTCTCGTTGTGTAGCCACATAACCGTAACAACTGCGAGACTGCACACACCTGCAGTTACCCAGCCCAAATTAACGGAGATAGGCATCAGATTTTCCTGATGATATTGCAAAAGGATTATCACTTGTTTGGTGACTGAACAATTACCTGCAAGGAAGGGAATACAACACTGAAGAGGATCTTCGTGCAGGACCAGCAAAATTTTTCGAGTGTATAGAAGGAAGGATACAGCAACCAAAACATTGGATTGAGTTTAATTAAACTGCTTTTAAAAATAATATAATTTGAAACTGAAAAAACTTTTAAGCCCGGGCAATATTAAAAATTTTATTGAAACATTCTGCAGCTGAAACATGAAATATTTTTGAATTGTTTTTGGGTTTAATACTTCATTCCCTTCAACACCAATACGTTCAAAATCATTCTTATACTTGACTCACAACATATCCGTCTTATTCCCCAAATAATAACGTGAGTTTAGCCTTTCTTTGTGCGCTTTTTAAAAATTTTAATTGAAGATTCGTTTACAGAGAAAAGGATTTTCCGTACTTGCTATTGCGACTGCGAGCATTCTTTAAAATTGGCATGAAGAAAAAGGACTAAGATAACAATGCGAAATATTTTCCAAAAGCTTGAACAAAATAAACTTATGGAAATTTTTGCCAAGTTTGCATTTCTACGTTGTGCCTTGAGCTGTTACATTTATGCTCTGTTTTGCATTCAATTTAGCATGATTTCCATGAAAATGCGAACTTCGTGGAAACTTCAAAGTCGACATGTTTATCCGTCTTGTCAATCATATTTCGTGTGTTAAACGGTGGATTTATTATAGGCAGTATGCACGTAGATGAAATATATCTAGATCCTTCTTTCATTCATGAACACTGACAGTATGAAGCTTTTGTAATAAAGTTGTAGGCGATGATGAAAAATGGTAACTGAGTTATATCCGCTAAACTATTTTTGATAAAAAGTCAACTTGGCTATCTGATGGCTTTTAATTTGAAATATTTGTTTGGGTGTAATTTTAATCTCAAGTTGTTTGCTAAATTTTCAAAAGGGCAAGTACCGAGTCCGCCAATTTCAAATCTAAATTCGTTGGCATATAATCAAAAGGGCAAAAAATTCACGGTCTTGGCACAATGTCAACTGGTGCCTTCAAGACATCACTCAAGTTCAAATAGAATTGTCCCCTACCGTTTCGAAACCGAATCAGCAACTCGCTAGATCAAATAGTTTGATGTCGTCCTTGCCGCCTACTTTTGCATCGCCCAGTTTTACGTAATAACAAATTTCAAGGAGCAGAATGTTTTGGTAAGCTCCTCAAGTTTCATATCCGTTGAAATCCGGGAAGTCTCGTTATATCCTAACGTCCTCTTCTGCCATTGCTTTTTGCACGCGTCTCGTGCGGTTCCAAAATGAGCTTCTTTGTAAATGAGAACAGCGTTTGCCCTGTAAAGGACGAGTGAGTACAGGAAACGGCCGACGGCTAAGGTAAATAAAAGGTTTAATGGAAATCATTTAACATTTATACCGTTGACGTCTTTTATAAGAAAGGAGGTCGAAGACAGCTTCATAATAATCTCCATCATCATCAACATTCCTGTCATCGTCATCAGCAGCACTGTTGTCCTTTACGTCTCCGTTGTACCTCAATAAGTCAACAATTTTAGCAGCCATTTGAGTTTAAAAAAAAGAGTCCTACAACACGGAGGTGATTGTACGTACACTGTTGGCAAAATAGATGTTTGCAGTAAGAAATGTTTCAATTTATTATTCTTTATAATTTCGTTCCTTGCCCAATTATTCCGCTGCAATTTTCTCTTGGGCTACCCAAGCGTCATGTTTTATAGGGCTTTAATTGCTGGAGCTTTTGCAGAATGTCCTTGCGAAGCTTATTATTCATTTATTCATTCTTATGAGAAATTCTTTATGCAATGTTGAAAATTCTTTTTAATTATTTTCCGTTACTTCTCGGGATTCTTCCTTTTCGTGCATTGCAATGAAGTCCTAAAAATATGCTCATTACTGCGCGCATTGGAGAGTTAATTGTATTTTCTTGGAAACTACCAAAAAAACTAGCAAGACTCTGGTCTGATGCTAACCTTTTTTTTATAAGGATGAAATTAGCTTGATGGGTTGACTCTTTGGTTTTCATTTCTGAAGTTCTTTTGCTACGTGACAAATACTCAATTTTACCAGCTAATTAAAAATGGGATATTGGCAACCGACCATATTTAACGAGTAGCTTTGCTCTTTTGACTCGAGTTAATGAGTATCGAAACTGAAAACCCAAAAAAATATTTAAGAAATCCAGACATCATTGATTTTTGTTTTTAAATCTAATGTTTAAAATTTTTTTTTAATCGAAACGTGTCAGTCCTTTACAGTGAATCAGTTCAACGTAAATCAAATCCCTCAACTGTCTCAATTAATTTATAAATTTTCTTTAGTTGTGTTTCATAGACGAAGCTTTAAAAATGATTCTAAAAATATCACTACCACTTTGACTATTTCTGCCACTGAGACTACCACACTACCATTTTTGCTGTTACTTTTCTTTTCACACGTTTCTACTATATCTACTACTACTATTTCTACCGCTACTACTAATAGCAATACCAATACTACTTCTATGTATAGTTATCTTTTCATTACTACTTCTACTACTACTACTTCTATTACTACTACTACTGCTGCTAATATTACTACTTTTATATTATAATTTACTATTATAATACTATTATAATATTACTACTTCTAACAAGTGTAGTTGTCCTGCAACCACTCCGATATCAACAAAAGCTACTACTACTACTACTGCTACTACTACTACTGCTACTACTACTACTACTACTACTACTACTACTACTACTACTACTACTACTGATACTATTTCTACTACTAAAACTATAACAACTTCAGCCACTGAATCCCCTAAGGGCTACTATAGCAGAGATAATCCTTGGAATAATTCAATCCTTGGAATAATCCATTAGAAGGTGAACCTTGTGATTTGACTCTTTTGTTGTGGCGTCCTTGTCATGTCGTTCACCATTTTTGAAAAAGATAAATTCCAAAAATTACAGCCTGTATTAGGCAAAATGTATTAGGCACTTTTTTTTAGGTAGGGAGATGAAGGCTATTTACGCCCTGAGTGTCGGACTCCCAGTGACACAACAGACCTACTGGACTACCGACTAAACACCTCTCCTGTTAACCGGAGCGCCGAGCCTGGAACCGTTTGACACATTACTTCGGGCTACGTTTGCTTTTTAATTCTCCGTCTCAAATGCCTCAAAGAATCATCTTCTGCTTCAGATACCATGTCTTTATCTAGTGATTATAGTGTCGATAAACCATCTGTTCTGCATCCTAAGGATCCAAATGCTGACGTTGAGTGCACGTATTGCTCTGGTGAAGAAAAAGAAAGAGAGATCAATGCATTGCTTGGCTGTAGGCAATAATCTCATGTTTTACGTTTCACGTCTCATAGCTCAGGCTTCTAGGAAAGAATATGCAGGCTTTGTTTGTGATTTTTGTTGGCAGTTTAAATTTTTATATTTTGTTTTAATTGACAGAACTTTACACTAGTATGGAACACTCTATTCCAAATTAGGGGCTCATTTTTGAGAAGCAATTTATTTTTCCTGGTTTATTTTAGTTAAAAATTTACGGGAAAGTGTTTATTATTTGTTGATTTAAGGGGCCTATCCTCAATAATTTTCAAAAATCGATTTTTTCCAAATTTTTCGAAAATTCTAATTTTGTTATTGCATTTTTGGACAATATATGCATACAGTAATATCCTATTAAAATTTCATAAAGATGAGAGCAATCTAATTGTATTTTTAGACAACTGTCACTTTGTCATCCAAGCGCGCTAACGCGCAGCGCACACAGCGACACCACCATCTTGGCTAGATCAGCTGTTACATTCTATTATAATAGTATGCTTACTTAAGTCTATTGAGCTTGAACCCCTCATTCTCAGAATTGAACAATTACATGCTAATTAAGGAGCAGGACGTTACTAAAATCAGTGTAACAGCGCTCTCTCAACATCAGTTTAGTTTGCAATTTTGATATAACAACATCTCTGCTTGTGATTCCTGGATTGGAAAAGAAGATCTCGCAACAAAAATCTCCATGGAGACGACCAGGTTCGAAACTGAAAAGCTGAGACAGAAAAATCCACAGAGTACGAGTACAAGAGCTCGAGGCAGACAAAAGTCATGCCAGTACATCGGCGGAGAATCTGCGCTAATCGAAAGATCCAACTTATGTACACGTTAATCAAACGGCAGGGTACTGTTTGATTCATTTTTCCTGGTTTTTTTCACCGTTATATCAGTATCTTAAGTGTAAAAAAATGTTTTAAAAATGCTTCTTTCTCGAAATGTCGCCAACAAGGACTCGGTTTCAAGCTTTATGTATCGGGTGATTGTGAATCAGAGTATATTGATTGATGAAATATAATGGACTACTCAACCGTATCTCACCAAATTTTTACCGCAAATTCTTTACTACAGCTATAAGGCGGATTCGAGGGATTTGATTTGAAATAAATTGTTTTGCCAAAAACGGTGAAAATATGTATGTTTTTTCGAAAAATGGCCGCCATTTTGTCAACTTTGCAAAAGTCAAAAATCACGCTATAGCTTTTAAATGCTGAACCTTAAACTATTTGATATTTTTGTTTCACGGCAACCATCTCGTTTTTGAATATTTTTTCAACAAGCATTTTCATTGAGAAAAATAATCGTAAAGGAATAAAAGAAAATATTTTTTATTTGGAAAGTGTATTCAGTGAGTGTATACTGTTTATAATAACCCGCTATTACCCTGTTGAAAGAGGGTAGACGCGAAAATTATAATTTTTTTCAGGACTGAATAAGACTGCATTTAACCGCAATCCATCAAACTGAGGAAATAAAACCTTTCGAAGACTTTTTGAAATGGTTTTTTTAAGAATTTGTTTTTGACATTTTTTTTTCGTACTCTATATAAAAAAACATCCAGTATTTCGCTGTGTCCCACTATTTTGAATCCTTACTATACGAGGTTGATCTGGAAAGGTACCGACCACAGAGTAAAGATGGTGACACTTTTTACTGAAAGCAAGTGAATGTAGTTGCGTATGTTTTGACAGTTACTCATCAAAGTCTCAGTTATTTCGGACGAGCAGTTTCTCGTTGATAGTCATTCGGGTAAGTCGCCGTGAGTATTTTTGTGAAAATGAAAAAAAAAATTAAGTATAGAGTTGTTATTAAATTTTGGTTTTTGACAGGCGATTCGCCTACGGAAATCAAAGATGAGTAAGACTCGGTGTATGGGGTCTTTGCACCATGAAATTTTGTGCAGCTGAATTTCTACGTGGCCATAAGAGCGAATGAACATTCAGGACCATTAAAAACTGCGACTACTGACGATAAAATTGCTAAAGTTCACTAAATGGTGTTAAACGACCGAATGAAATTGAGAGAGATATAAGAGAATATGAAAATGTTCAAAGAACGTGTTTGTCACATATTAAATAAAGACTTAGGCATCAGAAAGCTCTCAGACAGCTTAGAAATTGTATGGCCAAGCAGACCATATACCGTCTGCGAAATGGTATGGAAATCTGTACACAGATCATGTCTAGCCTGTTCACCTATTAAATTGCATTGAAAGGACAATACTGAATGCAAACCTCTAAACACCACTTCCATTTTGAAATTCAGTTCCCTGTATTTCAAACCCTTCATTACAGATTTTAAAAGACCAAAATCAGTTGGTGATGATTACTCAGTCTCGACTGTCTTTTTAATAAAGAAAAATAACGTTCCCTAAATGTCGCAACTACCAAGTACGAACAATTAAACCGTACAATCCACAAATCCAATTCCACTTGAATCTTTCTCACTTCCTCATAAAATTTCATTCGCAGATTTGACGAATTCCCGACGTGAATCCACTAAAACATTACACCCTGGCTGCCGCAATTACCTTTCTCTGTTTCTTCTACTACTTTTTCTTTGACACGTACAAAACATAAAAGAAGGATCACCTAGGATAGCTGCAACAGTACCACCTGCTCTTTAAATAGCCTCATGAAATGTAATTTCCAGTTGTCAACGACATCTTGCTAAGTCATCGTAGTCAGTCATCACAACTTTTCATGGTTTTCCATGATTTTTCTCCAGCATATTCTGCTGATTGCCGCCTGACTGTTTCACTGGTCCTCTCTGACATCTTCTCTCATTTCTATTTTGATTTCCATCATCTGCAGCTAATGAAGTTTACTTTTTTTGCATGTTTCTGTAGGATAAAAATAGCGGAAACCTATTAAATGGTGGCCTGGTCTAGGACGTTAGCATGTTGGCTCGCAAAAGACGGAATGTGGTATGGGGTTGATGAGGATATATTTAATAAGATGCAATGTAAATGGAGAAAATCAAAACATATGCCAGCTGTTTTTATTCAAATTCAAAGCGTCTTGTTGGTCTACATTTCAATATTTGTGAAATCTAGAAGTCTCGTAAGAATTTAATTTGTGTATTGAGTTGAGACGGGAATGGGAAAAGTCGTTTGGAAGCGTGATTAACTCCACTTTTTGCATAATGATGTTGAATAAGTAAAAACAACTTTTGCTTCATCATCCACTATGCACTTCACTTTTAAATTGTTCATATTATCACCGTGTAATTTGCCTTAATGGTTCCCAGCTTGGTACTAAATTCAGTATTTTTCTTCTCTCTTCCAGGTGAGTGGCAACATAGTCCTTGTGTTCATACACCATCATTTGGTAAGTAATATTATGACAATTACTGGGAACACGCAACGAAGACATCGGCTCAGGACACGAAACAAAATTAAAGCCTTTTAATGTAATGAGTTTTATTTAAATGCATTGTATACTTGAATGCTGAGCAATGAAATTCCAGATTATGGACACTAGTTTTTCTGGTAAGAGAAATGAAATTAATATTTTTAATAAATAACCTTCACGGAAAAACCACATATTGCAAAACGTTATTGTGTGTGGATGTGTGTGCAACGCTGGAGAACATGCAAACCAAAAGGATGTGGAAAATGAATATGCGAAAAGAATGCGCGGAATGGGAAGTTGAAAATTGGAAGTGACAACCTTCAATTCAATTTTTTTTCTTATACAAAAATTCATTTCTGCGCTTTTCTTTTCAGAATCTACCCCTTCCGATCCATCCATCTCGTGAACGTTCAAAACAATTCTCACGTAAATCATTAAGAAATGAGTGGCTCGGCTCAATGTTTCTCTAAATTTACATTTGAACAAAAAAAAAAAACTCACGAAATCTTTGAAAATGGACTTAGGGGTAGGCGTGCAGTTCTAATCCTGGGCCACTTTAGCCTAACCTCATCTTTTACACGTAAATGGAACTAAGATTCAAATATTTGCAGTCCACTAAACAGTTTTCAACCTCGTAAAGACTGCAGATAGTATTTAGGAGGTTTTCGCGCGTTGCCCTAAATAAGCATAAAAATGCGCCTACATATCAGTGTACAGCATGACATGGTGTTCTAAAACTCCATGGGTTAGGCAAAAAGAGTGCCTAATCGATGCTTAAGTACAAACTCAAAATCAGATTTCTTTTTAAAGACAGACCACTCCAAACGCCTATAGCAATGACACTCTTAGGCGACTTCTCTCAGACAGAGATAGAAAAGGCACAAGAAGATTTATATGTTTACTACGATTTTACAAAAAATACATTGGGAGGGAAATCTTGCCATACATAAAAATGAGACGGAATTTATCAATCTAAATAAAATTTCTGTTATATTGGTCGTTATATTCTGTTGGAATTGCAAGGTTTCAAAGTTTGTCTCAAACAGTCTTTAATTGCAGGTGTCTAGATCTTGTTTTAGGCGTCTATGTCTATTTCTCTTCACTGAGGCAAGGGATAATAAGATGCCGTTGTCTATCTGCGAGATATCGCTTTCTTATAGACGTTGACAACAAGGAATGACATAGTACGGAGTGACAACAATTCAGAGTTACAGAGTAAGTGAAAAAATCTTCATGCTGATTAAGGATATTGATGGATGAAAACATGTATGAACGACGCGCCGACTCAATTCAACTTATGAAAATGTAATGGTTAAGGAAAGTCCATAAAGTAACGGGAACTTCGCGCATTTAGAGAGTCCAAATATCCCGATTTTTTTGTTGTTGTTAGTGTTCATGCCATATTCTAAACGAGAGGCGGAAGTTTCGACTAAACTAACCAATAATTGGAGTCGTATCTTGGCTATAACCCGGCGAATTTCGTCTTCAAAATAGTCAAGCGTATCCGGTTTTTCGTTGTAGACGTGTGATTTGACGTATGTCCACAAAAAAAGTCCAGCTATGCTCAATCACAAGATATCAGTTCAGCAATCACAAGCAGGCCAGTTCACAGGTCCAAAATAGAAATTATATGCTCATCAAATGCTTCTGTCAATAAGTCGATGATTGCACTAGCTTTATGGCATGTTGCGCCATCCTGTTGAATCCATAGGTCATTTGCATTACGGCGAGTCAATTTCGGAATGAAAAAGCTTTGTATTGTACTCTGTACTATACTGTACAATGATTCTATGATATACGAGGTGTGATCAAAAAATACGGTGAATGAATTTTTATACCGGCAACTGTTGACGCTACATTCATATGCTGTAATTTGTCCAGTAGCGTGATCAGCTGAGACACGCAGGGTCAAGTTGTAACACGTTCGAACTTGTCAGTCAGCTGCCAGAGCCGCTAGAGTGAGGTTGAGTTATCGTCTCTGTCGCGCAACATGGATTTCGTGTGTCAGTTTGCACGGAGTTGAAGGATCGTCCTCATGCAGATCCGGACTTTATGGCGAAAATTGTAACTGGAGATGAAAGTTGAGTGTATGGCTATGACCCTGAGGTCAAAATGCTGAGTTCCCAATGGAAAACCAGTGGATCTCCTCGCCCTAAAAAGACACGTCAGTCAAAATCCAAAATTAAGGTCATGCTCATTGTTTTCTTCCATAGTGAGAGCGTAGTGCGATCAGAGTTCGTTCCAAGGGGCACAAGTGTAAACTCAGAATTTTGTAAGGGCGTACTGCAACGTTTGCTAAACAACATACGAAGAAAGCGGTCAGAAAAATGGGCCAATGGGTTCCTTCTTCACCACGACAGCTGAAAAATCACCATCGCAGCTGAAAACCCTTCCGGAAGATGCCTTCCAGAAATGCTTCCAGTCATGGAGTCAACGTTGGGATAAGTGCATTGATAGCCAAGGACAGTACTTTGAAGGAGATTAAATTAGATTCTATGTAAGCGTATTACTTTTTTTAATAAAAAATTATTCATCGTATCCGATTTTCAACGTATCCGATTTTAAACGGATGTGACGATGTTTGGGTATCGGCGTGTGGTGATTCATCGCTCCTAATTCGGCAGTTATGTTATGTGACATAGCCATTCAACAAGAATATAGCCTCATCGCTAACCAAATATTTCCTAATGGAATTCGGTATGTGCATCAATTTGTTGTTGAACCCATTAACCGCATCTACGCTCTGCCTTGTGTTTGTTCGGCTTCAATTCCCGCACGATTTGGATTTTGCAAGCCCGCAAACCAAGATCCTTCCGCAAAATCTTCCGAAATGTGGATGGACACAAGTTTCATTGTTGAGCACAATGTCGAATGGACTCACTTGGGTCTTCTTCGATACTTCGATACTCTAGTTTTCTTCATCACGCACTGTACGAAGTCTCGATGGATGCGTCTTATCAATGAGAGTAAAGGTGGCGCAGAAACGACCCATGGTTAACCGAATTAATTGTTCTGATGGAGGATTATATCGGCCATAAACTTGACGGAGTGCGTAATGAATTTCTCGAACACAACCATTATTTTTTAAATAAATCTGCACAACTGGCAGACGCAGCGCAGGCAAGACCAAGTTATGATAAAATTGCAAACCACATTAACCATAAAACGCGTGACAGCTGTCATAGTCACACTGTCAAAAGTGGTGCCCACTTAATGATCTATACCTGCAAAAAAAAAACAATTTTTACAACCAGAGTTTACGAGTAGTATAAGCGCTTCCAAGATAGCGATGAAGACGTTAAAAATGACAGACACATGGGATGCGGCAATACATAAGAAACTGAATAAAACGTGAAAAAGATGGTAATGAATGGTCGTCGAATCTCAAACAGGGAAGTCTTAATGATGTTGGCATTTTGATTATCTCTCGCCATGCAATTTTTTCTTATGTTTTGGGTATGAAATGCGTGGCAGTAACATGTGTTTTTGAATTTTGAACAAAAACAGTGAACAAATGTAAACCATTAGTTTGCAACGACCTAATGTGCTCATGGACAGTGATATTACGTCCTTGTTCAGCTGATTTAAGCTTTCCAACCCACTTATGACCTCTCACTGCCTTCTCGAGCCTTCTGTTTCATCAGCATTGCAAACTTGAGGGGGTTGAAAATTAACCTTTTCATATTGATTGAAGATGGGCTCATATAATCGATAAACTTCAGGTCGATTGAGGTCTCAGTAGTTTTTTTCCCTAGATTCCCAAAACATATTTTTTTACTATAAAGTCCACCTACGCATCGAAAAGACGTCAAAAATTAAAAATATCAGTTTTTCAATGTCTAGTCATATTATTTATGAATATCGTATAATGTTCATAAAATCATACAATCAAGTAAAAAGAAAAATTAAATAAAAAAGAGGTACTTTTAAATTTGACAAAAGAATCTACATGATTTGGCAAAGTGAATTGAGATCCTCTCTTATTCTCAGAAAAACGTACAACATTCAATATTTGAAAAAGTAATTTAAGAAAATATAAATACTCTAAATTCAAAATTCAAGATCAAAGATCAGATCTCAAAGGCGGTTATGTCCTTATACATATACTTTACACTTATGACATTGAGTTTTGGTCATTCGTTTTTTTTTTAACGTGAACAATGATCACAGTAGCGACGCTTTTTGCAACTGCTTCATCACTAATCCTCTCCGCCCGGACGTTGAAGGAAATTCCAACCTATATCTTCTCTTTCCACGTAAGGCCTTTTTAAAAGTTCGGGCTTTCAGCCGCTTGTTTCTAAATTGTTTCAAGAATTCCTTAGGGTTCATCGGTCTTTTTTTGTTTAATTAATTTCATATATTATATATTTTATATATATTTTCACCCACAAATACCATTTTTAAGCATCCCATAAAACACCGCCAATCGGCCACCTGTTTTTTTATCCTGTTGGAACATGTTGAAGATCACACCTGATCAAAAGAATCGACACAACCTTGTGGTTGATTATAATTATATCTGGCTTTCCATTGATTTTACAAATTATAGCGTCTTTGCTATATGATGAAAGCAGTTAGACCATCTTAGATGTTCAGGTTTATCGATCACCAACGTCGAAGGGCCATCAATACAAAATATAGAGGAGGCCACAGGACGAGATCTCGTGAGTTTTAACTCTTCAGGACTCTCAATTTTTTTATACTTATTGTCCCTGTTAATGTCAGTTTTTTGTGGAATTTCTAGAAAATTTTTTAACCAAAATATAAACGTGAACGCTTAGAGATTTGATCCCATACTTATCAGGTTTGCTTTGGATGTAAATTCGGAACGGACACCATGAAAAAATTGAAACCTTTCTTTACTCATTGCAGAAGCATATCAAGAACCAGAAATCGATGAATTGAGTCATCTGCAGACAAATGGTTGTCTTTCATTACGGCGTTCAGCGGAAGAATTTCGATTAGCTACCAGACCTCTACTTCATTTGTATCTCTGAAACTCGCTTATAAATTATTCAAATTTGTACGTATTTTCATCATTTACACGTTATTCCATTTCACAATCACATTGATAATTTTGACGATGAAAAATTGTTTGAAGAAAAGTAAACGATTAACGAACGCTTTGTATGCTCGGTTGGATCCTATATGTACACCTACTATATTTATAAAATAAGTCTTGCCGTGAGATCTACCCTTCGTTACTGCCCATTTATTGTTATTTTTCCCATGCAAGCGCTTACTGCACTGCCTCAGGACTGGACGACAGG
Organism: Stratiomys singularior; assembly: GCA_954870665.1. Taxonomy (NCBI): domain Eukaryota; kingdom Metazoa; phylum Arthropoda; class Insecta; order Diptera; family Stratiomyidae; genus Stratiomys; species Stratiomys singularior. Next base: position 106,903,025 of record OX940877.1, on the reverse strand, counting down.
CCTAGAGTTTCAAAGTCCTGCTTTGTAGCTGGTAAGATATTCGATTCAATGGCATCTATCATATTATCTTTGATGTCATTACTGACCTTATCATGACTTACACAATCTTCTTCTTTGGATTCTATATACATGAACCATCAAACCATCATCAACTTATCAAATCGCTGCAATTTCTTCACAACTCAAAGATCAAGAGGTCATTATATACCTTAGACCTTAAAAGAAAACAAAAAGATAATTTTATGGAAAATATGACTCACACAAAACAAAAGGAAACAAGCATAAAAGATACATAAAGCCTAAGCATCCGTCAAGTCGACGTACATCATGATTACAAAAAAAAAGGATGGTACTTACGAGTTCCAACTGACCGTATTCTATTAGCTCTCAACAGTAACTAAGATCTTTTAAAACGTCAGAGCGATTTTGTTGAGCGTGTGAATGAACGAACTGAAACACGTTGGAGTGAACGTCAAATCGACGTGGATGAGGCTCTTAAGGGTTAATGCACTTCTGAATTTATTTTCTTGATGTCACAGGAAAAAGCCTTTTCAGTCAATTGCTAGTCTTTTTTACACCTGTTAGGTATTTTAATTTTTTCTGCCAAATCAAAACAAGGCTCGAAAACTAATTTCTTGGGTTATCTGGATTTAAATCATGTTCAGAAAGTTGACTTAAAGACACAGGTTCAAATATATATTGGGAACGCTCTAATTTTGGCTTGAGATCTTATTACCCTGTTTTATATCTTTAATGCGAATTAACGTACGCGGAGCTTCGTTACGATCTGTAACAGCTCCTTAGAATTGTTTTGAAGGAGTCCTTAATTAGCCTTTTTTCATATTTTCCTCACTACAGTTTTCACGATTTGTAGTTCTATTTTCACATGATATTGGCCTTTGAAATTAAACACATAAATAGATAATAATAAAAATCAGTACATGTGGCCGGAAATACCCTGTTACCCGATATGACATTCGCCACAAAAATAAATCTAGCTAGCTAAAAATAAATCATTTGTATCAACTGAAAAATACCAAATAGAATTGTATAGAAACTATGAACAACATGAAATAAACAATAGATTCAGATTCAGATATCTTTATTGAGACTTTATCGTACTCGTACTTTTATCGTACAGCGACTCTATTGTCAATTACCTTATTTGTCTAAATTCGACCGTGGTCAATGCTGATTTGAATTTGCTTTTTTTTATGACAATGTGGTAGATATTTTACCTTTGCTCACAGACTTCTCCGAACTTTGTTAACAGGGGCGCCTTTGCTGGGGCATGCATATCGATCGAATTGCGGATATTCGAGGACAGAATTTGAACCTTGCTTTCTATATCTTGGTCACTGTATTGGTCCCCTCTAATTGAAACTTGGTGTACTTGGTCCCCTCTAATTGAAACGAAAAATCTTCGTTTAGTCTGTTCCAATCCACACTGGCGTATGAACGGGAGAGCGTAACGGGAGGAGTGATTGGAGCGGTTTCTGGGAGGCATATGTTGAGTATCAACGCATGGTGGTCTGAGGGGGCCGGCACACTTATGCAATTGATGTTACTAGTGTCCGGACTGATGAGAGCTGCGGACACCAGGAAGTTATCTAGGAAGGAGCTTCCTCTGGGAAAAGTAGGCACTCCAGCATTGATAACGCACAGAGAAGTTTGGTTACCCGAGAATATCCAGTCGAAGAGAGAGCTTCCGTTGGCGTTTGTGATGTGATCTCCCCAATTGGTGTGTCTCGCATTTAGGTCTCCACCTAAAATTACACCATCGTGACCGCCTTCTCTGTTTAAAATACTATTGAGGTCGGATTCTATCGTTTGACCCGTCCCACAGGGTATGTATAGAGATCCTAGCAATATTTTGTGAGTTGCTCCCCAAGGCTTTCGCAGGTAAAGGACTCTAGAGTGCAAGATAGGTTAGTTGCCTGGCAATTAATTTGATGAGCAGTGTGCTGGGATCTTGCTAGAATTGCTGTTCCTCGCCCGTAGTCATTGCGAAGGAAGCAAAGCGCAGTTCGGGAAGTGTGGCCTGTGCCTCGCGTGAAGCCGAGTCTCGTTTGGAAACACCAAGTCAGGAGAATAACGTTCCAGCATATGTTGGAGAGCTATTCTTTTGTCTTGTCCCTGTAGCGAATTTATATTACACGCTAAAATCTTGAGGCTATTATCCGGTGACATGGATAAAAAAGTTGAAAAGTGCCTCTGATTTTTCTTCCTAAGGAAGATTTCTATATACAGGCCAGAATTCCCGCGGTTTTTTTAAAGAGTCCCATAAAGGAGATCCTGAATTGCTTCATTGTTTCTTGGGAAATAAGGTTCAGGACATTTTCACTTGATACTGTGCTTTCTTGAGGATGGCAGTGAGTAGGTACGCTCGTTTGTTTCAGAACGGTGGAATAGAGGGTCGCGTTCGTTACTTCGCGATTGGCCTCAGTTCTGTGATTTGTAATGTTGCGGTTTAGCTGCGGTACTGGCTGAAAATCGCTTAAATTAACTGTGTGTGTGAGTTGTTTAAATTTCGCGTGCGCTTCTCAACGATACGGACTCTGAGTTTCACCCTCTCAAGGCATTTTGAATAATTGGCTGGATGGCCTATTGAAGCGCATAGTACGCAAAAAACTGGGAGGATTGAAGCATCTTTTGGCGACTCTTCCCAGGGATTAGCAAGAGTTTTTCTGGGACAATCTGTTCCCTGATGTTCCTGCCCACATGCCACGCATCTAGGGGAGTACCCACAGTTCACGGCTACATGACCAAAACGTTGGCATCTAAAGCACTGTGTGACATCTCCTTTTCTAGGCTTTTCCCAGGTTATTGCGCAGTTGAGGATGTACCTCAACTTTATGAGTCTTTTCAACTCTTCTTCGGACGAGAGCTTAAGCCTGAAAAGGTTAAGCGATATTTTGTTCTGCCGAGACCAGGCAGTTGACATTTGTGACATATTAAGTTGGTTTATTTCCGGTAATTGTGTTTTGATGTCGGTATATATTTCGGAAGGGGTGAAAAAAGAGCTTAAGCCTTTTAAAATAGCAACCGGTTTTCTGCGGTTGGCTGGAGTGAATGAATGGCCACCTAAGTTCTTTTCTCGCATGATGTTCATTATTCCATCATAAGCATCGCTGTGATTAACGATTAATTTCAGATATGAATCTGAGGATTTTATGCGATATTTAGCTTCCGGGAAGATTCGCATCATTAGTCTTACCTTGGGTGATGTTATATTGTTTAAAAAAATGGGGGGAAGCCAGTTTCGAGTGTTTGGCTCGCAGGGCTCTTACTGCATCGGGCTTGAATTTTCTGGGAGGGTTAGATCCTTAAATCTATTGTTACTTACGTCTACTACTTTTCCTACGTTATGACTACTATTATTGTTTTTGTTTTTAATAACTAGCCTACCAGTAGCTATCCTGAACCTTTCGGTGTCAGCTTCTATCGCTCGCTGCGCTTCTTCGCTGATGTTGTGATTGCGTACGTCGCTCACCATTTCCACGTCGTTGCGATCTTTGCTACCGCCTGGCGATGTGAGTTTAGCTGGTTGCCCCGTCGATGATCGTTTTTTTTGTGCCGCTGACATTGCGTGTCCTGATGTTCCTTGAATTTCGAATCGCTGCTCGTTTGTGGCGCAAGGAGACTGTTGCTTCGATATAATGACTTTTAATTCACGTTCAATCATCCTTTTCTTGCCATTTCTTCGTATGAAAGTCAACTTGTTTAGTGTGTTTTGCGGCTGTCTAGCCGCTTGCTTTTTCTCGCCACGATATTGGCTGTCACTAATCACTTTTTCCTTTGGAGAACTAAAACAAGAAAGAGGAAAAAAATGGCGACAAGGGGTATAATTTTCTTTCAATAATTTATGAAAATACTCCTATTTAATTCCCTATAGGAAGGGCTTCTTCTTCCGCTTATGTTTCAGATGTCGAAAATTTATGAGCAAAACGATCGTCGTAACAACTGTCAAAACTTAGAGAGCGAATAAACATCCGAACGCTACGGCTGTCAAAGTCTAACTTTCGAAATAAACAATAACGTACGTTTATCAAACAATCATGATTTCCCACAATAATTGATGTCACGGCGTTCCGGTTCACTGAAAACACAAAACTCTCAATTACGTCGAAACGCATCGGTCAGTCGACTTGAACTGTCACCATTCGGAAAATGTTTCGTAAACGCACACAGTGATTACGCGAACTTCAAGTTTTACGTCGCTGGATGTTCAAGTATTTCCTATGGCGGCGAATATCCGTCAGCCGGCGCTACCATCTTTTCCCTTATACCTCGTTGTTGCATTGGATTCCTCTCATTTATTGACTGATGATTGAGAGAAATGAGTCGAATGTTTTTTTCTAATTACCAAAGTATCGAGAATACGAGCTATTTCAATGAAGAATATCTATAGAATACGAACGCATCCCTGCAGCTAGCTTTTATTGTTACGCGAAATACATGTCCGGTAGGATTTACTATTATGACTATATAATACTACAATTCTAAATGAGAATATTTTATAGACTATTGAAATTTCCTGTGTTAGTATCGGTTTAATGGAATTATAACCGTTTACTAACATGAAGAAGGAGGTAACCATCCAAAAAGCTCTATCACTTTTTTATTGCAGAGAGATTTCTTTTGTTACAATAAATTATGTTACCAAAAGTTTCATTCAATATTTTGCTCCTTGTAGAGTCAAGACCGATTAACCACAATGCTCTTGAAAAAAACAACGAATTATTATGATAATACCCTTGGCAATAGTATCGAAAAGATTAAATTTCTACGCGGAAAACCTTTTGAAAATGCTTTAACCTCCTTAATTTTAGTATAACCACCAACTGGTCACGATATAGACGGAATTAAAATGTCTTATTTCCACGAAATGATTTAGAGCTGCCACTGCCGTGTTGTTCTTAAAATGTGTTTTGAATACTACAAAAGATGCCACTCATTGCGAGAAGTTTCTAATTGATCACCGTCATAAATCAAATTCAGTCTCCGAAATATAATTCGCAGGCGAATTTAATAACACCTTTCATCGGAATAAGCGCCCTGCAAAGCATAATTCCTTCAATCGTTCTTCCAGTATACATTAAAACAATTCCTATTGCCATAGGTCAAGACTTTATCATTGTTTCTACCGAAAAAGACCAAGAAAACTTTAGTCCTAAAAATTTATTACCATCATTTTTCATCCAAAGCTCCAGGTGGGAGCGCGCACAACGCTCACGTGCATAAGTGCCACATACTATATACCATCGTCAATACCCAAGAAACCTAGAAAGCCGTTAACGCTAATTTCACCAAAGTCATAAAGTATCCTGCAGCCTTTTTGGAGCGGCAGGCGACTACATCTCATGAATAAAATATCGCGTGTTTATTTTGAACGGGTCTTGTGCTTAATTGTAAGATTCACGGAACGTTACGTAATTACCAATATTGATTAGTGCTCCTGCCGACTAATCAGAAGCGCCAAAGTCACCGTTGGCTTTTATGCGTCCTGTTCCCAGCTCACACGGCTACCGACCGGATTGACTCCCATTCATGCTAGCGTAGCAAGAAGGAGTAATAGGAGGTATCGTTCAAAATATCCGCATTATAAAATCTACATAAAATCCTTAAGCTCTTGTTGGATGCTTGATTGCAGACGCCCACCATCGAAATGCTCTAGTTCAACCAACTTGCTACTTTATGTCTACGTTCTATTTTTTTTTTTTTTTTCAAAGGACTAATTTTGTTTTCGCTTTTAGTGATCCCGAGACGCAACGATTAGGGTTAAACGTGAAAAGAGATTTATAAAATATTCACACGCAAGTGTTTGCGTATTGTTTGTAAACGTAGCGTAGATTATTTGAAGTGCGAAACAGGAGTGAGTGGTATGAGAGGTGCTGAATAATTATCAAATGCTAGACTTCGAAAAGGCGTGTCAGCTTTTAATTTTCAAACACTCAACTCGAAAACTGCATAAAACTGTTTCAGTGCAAATGAGGGCTTTTAATTGTATTTCCTAAGGAGAGGGAGTACAGCAGGAATAGCAGGATACTATTTCTGAAAGACAAAATTGATTTTAAGCGCATAAAATACCGAAATTATTTCACAGAAGTGTCAGTTTTGTTGTTACGTTATCATTGTTACCACGATGGCTTACAGCTCATAAAAAGTTGCCTTAAGAGTTCCTTATAAAATCATTAGCTGCAGAAACACTACGACTTCGTCTTCTTAGCATTTCTATAATTTCAATGATACGAGGGGGCGTTTTTAAGTTCGCGGAATGGAGGGTTAGAAGTGAGAATAAAACTACAGAACGATTTTTCGTTTTCAACATATTTGTGGTATTTCACACTGGGAGCGAAAGTAAATATGGTTCCGTCTGCAATCAAACAACAAACCAATCACTTTATTAAAGTGAAAACACTGATACAATCAGGTGAACTTCGAAACTGTACAATTTTTATGAGCTTTAGCTGTGGCGTGCATGAAGGCCAAGTGGCCGTGAAGTACTAAAGATCGGTCGCGCTTTTAGCACTTCCTTTCGTCGAGCTCGTGATGTTGTCTTTGTCGCAGCTGTCTCTTTGTCATGTTCGTGAATTGTGTCGCGCGTTGTCGGACCGCCACATACACTAGGTGATAGGGCGAAATGCGAGATTTTTTGCACCCTAGAAATCTTGTCATTGCCTTGAAAACTTCTGCTTCAAACTGCGCGACTTGGTCTGTAGTAATTGTAATGGGTGTTCCGAATTGACATACCCAGCGGACGAAAATGCTTCGGTGACGGTTTCGGCTGCACAGTTCTTAAGCCTCACTTCGACGGACCATCGCAAAAAACGGTCTATCATAGTAAGACAATATAGAAATTCATCGACTTATGGTAATATGAATATTTACATGGTTAAAGCGGGTTTCAGTAACCTCAATACTTTTTGATATGATGCGGTTGTGACGCTGAATTTTTGTTCTTTAACATGATATGCATTCTCGAGCATATTTCATTGAATCCTTCTTGATTCCTGGCCAGTTGAATTTTTCTTTTAACGTGCGAGTCGAGTTTCTGATGTTGGGATGTGCTAGATTATGTACAATGTCGAAGGCTATTTTTCGTAGCGATCTCGGGAGGTTATTTTTGTCGCTGCAGTCTTTTCGTAATTTTCGTCACCTTGTGTCGCGCGTTGTTGGACCGCCACATATTCACCTGCAGCTCTATTAAATTTTTCAGATCATTCAATAAGCTTATGCATACTTTCATAAAAAATATTTTGTCTTTGTCCGTGTATTAAGCTGAAACTGTATTTCCCACTTCTTCATCGCTTTAAAACTTCTTCCCACGAAGTTCTTCTGTATAGTTCAGGATGAGCGATCCAATATATCGAAGCCCACTTTGTGCAGGCCAGCCAACGCAACGCGGCTCTTGTGAAAACGTGCGTTATTTTGTAGAAGGGGGACACTTTTGGTCAGTTTTCCCCATCTTTTTTCTTTGATACATTCTTTCAACCATTCTAAGATTAAAGCGTATTATTCTCCGGTATTCAAAGCGTATTTATCGTTGTAATCTGTCAACAGGATACTTCCTAAATCCCAGAAGACTTTTGCTTTGATTTTGCCAGACCGTGACACCTTAAACTTTGAGAGTGATCATGCCCCGTTTTCGTTTCACTGCATAATGTTCTCTTTGGACTCAGATTAATGATGACGAATCCAAGTTTCGTCTCTAGGAACACTTCGATGCAATAGTTCATCCTTGTGTTGACTACAAAGGTCTGAAATGCGCGGGAACAATTTCCGCGGTTTTGTTTTTTGACGCCACGTCTGCACTCTCGGCACCCATCTAACGTTGATCTGTGTCATGCCAAGATAATCAGGAAAAATGTTCGTCTCAAATACTCCAAGTATTTGTGCAAGCTCATTTTTTTCTGGGCTAGGACCTTCCAATATTAATTTTTCGACTTTTTGAAACAAATCTGGAGTAGTCACTTCGGTCGTCTATCCGAATCGTGGATCATCTTCAAGTGAGTAGTTGCCTCATTTATAGAGACTGTGTTTGAAAAGATTTTGTAAAGGGTAGTTTCCGTACGGACGCCATCTCCTCCAGTATGGTTTCAACTGATTTCCCTTAATTAGTAAGGAACTTAATAACGGGGTGGTTTTTGAGTTTTTCTGTAACTTAGACGTATATCCAGATTGAGATGATTGATAAACGATAGTTCAAGGCTTCAAATAAACTACATCCACCCCCCATTCTTCCAACATAAAATTCTTTCAACTTTTCTTCTCTTTGAGCAGAATTTTTTGATAAACGGCTAGTATTGAATTTGTAAAGACGCTGACAAATCATTCTGTGTTAAAAATATTTTAAAATCTGATTGTGTTCCAATATTATTACAATTTATATCCTTACTTGGAAATGCTCCCTTCTCCAACATCCATTCCCTTTACTTATTTCCCGAAGGAAAAGAGATTTTTGGGATCCGCAGGCGTTTAAGATGCGTTGAGGCGTTAAGAGGGTTAGCCTCGTTGTTATATGGAATGCGATTCCGACTGATAGGAAAGATAAGATTTGTTCAGCCATTAGTCTGGCTCTAACATAAAAGACTCTCACTATTCTCCCAACTCCTGAAAAAACATAACCTTACTGTATGCTACTGACTTCCGTTTTGTTTATTTTTCCGTTTTAAGTGAGCTTTGAATCTAAAGTTAGTCGCCCAAATGACCTTGTCAAACTGATCAAAAATACTGCTAACTTTATTTATTGAATCGCATTTTGAAAAAACAAGCCCAAATTTTCAACCTTTTCCAGTAGTTGCTACGAACTGAGCTCCGTCAAAAGGCAAACCGGCCCTTTTATAGGACCTCATCGATAAGAATAATGAAATGTCATTCCAAAAATATTGAACCTCTAGGAAGTGTTTTGATAATTACATGGTTTTCACTCTGAACATAATCATCCGTCAAACGATAATGTTCAACAGTGATTCTAGTCTTTACAAACAGAGTTTGATGTGAATTTCGATGTGCTAGGGTTATTTTCCCATTAATATGCCTCAACTTGTCACTTTATGACTTAGTTAAAAAGTATGCCACTTGACTTTTATTTAGGGAGAAGTTCAATAACTTTGGTCAAACCCCACCGATTTGGGTCATTAAATAAAGTTTGGAATTTTTACTTAAGGTCAATTGCAGCCATGTGTAAACATACACCAAAAGAAGGTGCCGAACACAGATACACTTTACGATGATGGTCCAAAAAGTAACCGATCAACAAACAAAACATTAAAATTTTTCAAAACAAAACAATTTATATATATGTCAAAATCACTGCTATAAACTTTCCACAGCGATGTTCAACAAGTTCAACTCTTTTTATATCGTAAGAGTTTAATTGCTTCTGCAAATGAAGATTAAAATTCGGCATCACTTCCTTAATATTGGATAATCTTTGACAATTGAGCCATTTTTAATTTTTTCCCAAAAAAATTACATCATAGCCATGCCTACAAACGGAATCTTCGCCTTCTTTGTTTGATTGGTCTTTTGTCGCGAGTGTCAAGTGATGTACCCATGATTCATTTCATCATTGTAAAACAACGTAAAAATAGGCGCCTGAAGTTTGCATCGTTGGAAACGCAACGGTCTAAAAATTTTGACTTTTATGAATGAACTTTTGATAATTTGACTTGAAATTTTGGTAACCTTTATGCACATTTTTGAATATTTTACGCTCTACTAGAATTTTATTCCAGTGTAATCATCCACAAAAATCAAAAAGAGATAAAATTTGACAGCGTTGCAATTTCAACGATGCAAATTTCAAACACCTGTAAAAATGCTGTTGAAAAATGAAAAAATGTTAAACTTCGCTAAATACTTAACTGAAACATCTTCACGACACTATTTTCAAAATTCTAATATAATATGCGATGTACCGCACTTTTTAACCGTCTACTATGTTTAGAAAGCTCGCTTTCGATTGACATTCATCCAGTACCGCTTTGTTAATTTTCTCCACCATTTCTTGAAACGTCACCTTATTTGGTCGATTACTGCGACGCCCGTCTTGACAGCATCCGCCTTGTTTAAACTCGGCTACGCGATACTTTAATGTTTTAAATGAATGAAAAGACTTATCCAGTGAGGAATCTTGTTCAGCTTTTGTATTGGTTGGGCTGAGGCCTTTGAAGTAAAAGTACCTTTCAAATAACGATGTAAAAGTTTCTGAATTTTTACAGATTCACTGAAAACGTTCATTATTGCTGGCTGCCGAACAAATACTAAACATCTTCAAACTTGAAACTAATGCTTTCTAGATTTTGTACTTTTTAATACAGTGATGTATTTCAAACAACTACCGCCATCTCTAGGTAAGGGCGGTTACTTATGAGACCACCCTCGTGTATCGAAAAAAATTTCAGACATATAAACGAAATAAACTTGTTCCGGTAAATGTGATCTTTTGACATTCAACTTGATGTTTTTTGGAGCAAGAGTCTTTGAAAATGCACCTGCAACAAACTTAGCTACTTCCACGAAGCTGTGAGAAACACTTTGGCAGAAGGTTGAAATAGAAATCAAAAAATAAAGATTCATACTGAGTATCTTCACAAAATTCAAGAAAACCAATGACCAATCTGTTCTGCCAGCATGATCGGGTAAATGTGCTGTACGGCTGTTAGACAGTCACTGACGGTTCTTATTGTAGAATTCCGACAAATTTTTGAACCAACTGTTGAATCCTCTGCAAAGATTCTGCCTCACGCAAGACGGTACAAAATGTGACGTCTGAAGCTTCCATCCATCATTGTAAACGCAACGCTGTCAAATTTTGTCACTATATGTTAATTTTCGCTGGTAACACTGAAATGAATATCTAGTAAAGTGGAAAATATTCAAAAATACGAATAAAATTCATCAAGGCTTCAAATAAAATTATCCAATAAACATTCAATAAGTGACCGTTGTGTTTGCAACGATGGCAAACTTTAGGCACCTTTACCAAAAAAAGCTGCTTGTTCGGTAATATACTTTTTTTGCAACAGAAGTTCCTAGGACCAATTCAATACCAGCAAACCTGCGTTTTTGAAACGTGAAGTGTATGCCAATCAGCCAAAGACTTTAAAAAAGCTCTACAACCACAGTCGAAGGAAATGTTTACGAATATCTCTTGAGACGCTGTCAAATACGAAAATGCCAAAAAGCAAAGAACTCGTTGTTGCCTTACTTTTAAGGCCGCTCTTATTGTCGGTATTATCATTATTGACGAATTAAAATTATTTGTAAATTGAAAATGCTGGAAAAAAAAACAATTTTTGTTCTTCGAAAAGATAGAAATTTGATAGTTCTATCGACCACATACTTCTTAGCAACAGAAACCTGTTGCTAAGAAGACTATATGTTTATTTTGTCGGAAAAGATCGTTTTCACGAAGAGTAATGTCATTTAATGTCCGCTTGCAAGTAACTAACCGAACAACGTTACTTTGATTTTTTACGATCTCCTTAAAAATAAACGGTAAATGAAGCAAAATCCAAGTTTGAAAATTCAACATGAACGATCAGACATAAGCACTCATTGATTGACCATATCACAGACATTATTTTCAAAATACAATTTGCATATGTTGTACTGGAATAGAAAACGTCAATAAAACCTAACACTCATAGTTTAAAATTTTTGAAAAAAAAATTTTATTAGGGGGCTACTGTTGGACATCATATAGACCAAAAACTGCTCTCGCTTCGCTGTATGTAGTTTACTTTGACAGATAATTCAGGGGGTCGTGCTTTAGAAATTAAGGCGAGTCATAAGTCCCGTGCCGGGAGTTATTCCTATGGAGCAGAAAATCCAAAAGAAGTTGTTTCAACTTTCGCTCCTCGTTGTCGGTAGTTCTGCGTGAGTCGTCCTTTTGAGTTCCTATCCCTTTGGCAGTCCAAATTAGTCTTTCTTCTACAAAAATGTATTCTCACCTCCATATCATTGACTTTTCGAATAAGTTTAATGATAAAATTTATTGTAAAGGCTTAATTAGGACGAGTTGCAGTTTTTTTTATATCACTCTTCACAAAGGAAAAATTGGGAAGAGTGACACACAACAATTCAAAAGGGCTCACAGATCGTCAAAAATGAACGAGAAGTCCAGATCAACAGTTAAAAATGTTGGGATTTTAAACTTTTCTTCCCATTACACTTTGTGAATTTATTGTTTTGACACCAATGCAATTCAGTATACCTGGCTTGTTTTGTTGCATAGCAGAAAGCATTAAGTGCCTGTTTTCTATTCAAAACGTCATGTACGTCAGGTAATTTTAAATAAAAGTTGCTTTGTTTCTCGCTATACGAAGTTTGTACAAAAAGTTTTGCGAATTTTGGCTTTCCGCTGTCTGCGCAACTATGATTTTCAATAATCTTGTGCCGTTAAGTTGGTACCTATGTCCCTCACTTATGCTGACAAGTTCGGCCATTTTGAATCTTCAGCTAATTTTGACAGCTCTTCGATTTTCGTCAAGTGCAAAAAATGAATCAGAGAATCTGTATCCATTTTTGTGTGAAAAACATCTTAATGCCCGCGGACACATTCTGAATGTTGACTGTGACTTGTGCTGAGGCTGCCAAAACCTTTCAAATGTACGGTTTCCTTGTTTTGGAAGCGACGTGCCGTCATAACATCAGGACGTTTCTACCCCACCATAAATCCTAGACGCTGAGCTATTATCTAACTAAAATACTTTTGAATCTATTTGAAATGCGGAAGCTATTATTCATCCCTTTTTCTTAACCAAAACATTCAATGTCGACTTCAGCTGCAACCCCAACAATATTTCGAAGAAAAAAGTAAATGAAAGATAGCTAGCATCAATTTTTAGCTCCATTGAAATCCATACCCTCATAACCAGCAACCAGCAAGTCCTCGTTCTGCTATTCCAACTAAATTTAAACAATAGGGGAAAAAAGTGAATCTGCGGTTTGAATTCCCATGCTTGTCATTACAGAAACTCACAAAACAGAGCATCACTGTATATCGACATTTTCCCCCGGGACACATCGTTCGCACCCTTTCCGCTTGCCTTAATATTTGGAATGTAAATTGATTTGAATTAGCTTGTGAATTGACATACCTTTCTAACCTCGCAGCATCATTCGTCGCCTCCCATGAGGTATGCGAAGAATAAAAGAAAAAAAAAAACCTTTCAAACTCAATCAAGGAAAAGGTTTTACTTTCCTTCCTACTCCTGATATATTTCAGTGTTGCGGCAGAGGACAAGAGTAAGGGAGAAAACGCGCGAGAGAAGTATAACATTCACACGAGGAAATCCAGACCATCCGATTACGCTTACGTTATTTCTGTCCTTTGCAATCTGTCTTGGATTCCTTAATGCCGCATGTTTGCCTTTCTATCGTTTTTCTCTATTTTCCAATTGTTTTCCCTTGAGGATATGTGAAGTGGAATTATTTATGGGTGAAACCATTAAATCCGTCACCGTCAATTTGTTTCCGATTTTTGATTCCTTGGATACAGATATATGGGTTGTGAAGTTCAAGGAAGGAAATGGAAAAAAACAGGGTGTAAATCTGCCACCTGACAAATGGGGTCAAAGAAAGGCGCTTGCCTTTTCGATACGATTAACTTCACTTTCAATGACTATTAGGAGAAGATAATCGCAAGACAATGGAATATTGAAATGCTCAAAAAAGTGTTTTGATTTCTCGCGGGATTTTTAAAATTGCATAGGATTTTAAAAGGACGAGAGATTTAGAGCAGATTTCAAGCGGACATGAATATAATATATTTATTTGAACATTTGGACCGATATTGATGAAAGAAAAATGCTATCAAGTTCCTACACTCAATCAGAACATTGTCAAACTGCAGAAATCTTTGAGTTCGTTTCCCTTCGAATCCATTTTTACGCTATACCCTGCGAATCTTTCAGAACCTAACGAGGTATCACTTTCGTTTGAGCTCCATAGTTTCAGCTTATCTGTAAGTACACAACGTGAAATTTCTCTACCTAGGGCAAAAACTGTTGAGTTACATGTTCTTTTTTGTGCTTTTTCCGTTTTTTACATATGTGTGCCTTTTAACAATGGTTGATTTATTTTCATGTATAATACCGTTGAATTTTATTTTCACCATGCTTGTTTGCAGCTCATGTTCGTGGATCAATACTCACCTTTAGCAATGTTCAGTATTACACTTACTAAACTAAACCGTTTTATTTTATCAAGAATGTTGGAAAACTCGATATATTATATTGTAATAATAATTAAAATTTTATATTAAAATCTATGTATTCACAATATTACAAGGATATTACATTATCTGTCTAATTAAGCAACCGCGGCATAGAATGGAGTTTTAGCTTGAAAGAAGTTCAGCAATAACACGATGGCCGTGTTGGAAGCTATATGAAAAGAGCGGCTGATATAACACCTTTAGGTCCGCTGTAGAGCTCCTCATATCTCGACTAGAAAAAGCAGCACGTCATTGATTACAGTCGGCCTTGTATTTTTCATTTTAAATTGTATCTCGATGAGTAGCATTTGTTTGGAGCTCGATATCTCAATAATTATTGATCTTGTAACATAGGTTTTGAAGGTAAATTGACTCATAAACAAAAGTGAGAAAGAACACAGAACCTAAGAGCAAACCTTGAGGAACACATGATTGCAATTAGGAAAAGGACAGAGTGAAATTCTTGATTTATTTACAAATCGAATCATTCGTGAAGCAAGAGTAAGATCAGCAGCCTAAATACTAGAGACTCTAATCATATCCTTAAGGATACCATATAACACCACGTCGAACTGTACGTCTTGATTTTAGAGTACTATGTGATGCAATGTTAAACACTTCACATAACTTCTTGTTTTCATTTAAAGACCTTATATGATTGACAATCATATTTCAATTATAACACTCTTTACGCGTTGAATGCTCCTGAACTCATATCGAAGGATAAAAAAATTATCTCCTTCCTTGTTTTCACAAGGAGTCAAACATCCACCAGTCAGGACCTATCTTTAGTGTTTTTGCGATTTGCCGAGCATTTGTTGGGAAGATTGTACAATATCAATTACTCATATTATTTGTGATATCGCGTACAAATAATGATAAGTGCATCCCGGCTTACAATTTTTGAAGCTGCATTATTCTTTTACGAATTTTCAGACAATGCTTTTCTATCTGTTCCGATTTTTTCGATCGGATTGGAATTCTAAGTTGTTTGTTTTCTGAACAAACTTCCCTCTTCCACACCTCTTTTCGTTTTGCCTCTTATGTGTTTTCATTCGCGTTTTGAAGGTGTGCTTGACACATCGCTTTTGAAGATGACACATCGCCGGACGCGTATAAAGACGAAAAAAGAGACACGGAATAACTAAAGTTCGTTCAGAAAACAAACCACTTTTTTTAATATTCAATTTTTTATTGCTTTATTGAAATTTTCGTATTTATATTATTTGAATTTTTAAAACAAGTCAAAACTTTTTTAAATTTGTATGGAACTTTTCAAAAGGAATAACGTTTTGAACCACATACAAATTTGTATGTCAAATGTATGTCAAAGTTGAGAATTCACAGAAGAAATACAAGCCTGCTTAATGAGTGTTGCCATTTAATCATATTTCGTTCAATGCTCGAACAACATTGCCAGATTATTTATATTAATTTTCAAAGTCATTGTTCAATTCGTGAAAGCTACAGAGTTCTTCCTCATTTTATCGTGGACTTAGACACAGTATATGTGGATCTAAGCACACTGTTCGTGCCTGACAAAAGACAAAAAAGTGTGTCATATAAATATAAAACTACTATCGCTTACTCATAAATGTCAATTCATCAAAGTTCACAACCATTTTCTCCTTGCCCATCCATCACAAGGAGAATTTCTCATAAAGATCTTGATTTATACTCTTGCAAGAACCAACCAATTTTATAATTAAAGGCAAGTGCCTCTCATTTGCTTTGCACGTTTGAAATTCCGCTTATAACTGTTCGCAAATCGATCCAGATTTTCACTTTTAATTTTGTTTCAGTGATGAAGCTAATTTTTGATCACGGTAGATGTCAACAACGCATTCTGCATTTTTGAAACGATAACTAAGCTCATACCAACCATGCATGAGTTATGTGGTTTACACGCAGATTGCATCATCGATCCATATTTCATTTGAAATGCGGAAGAAGGTGTCGCTACGGTAATTGATGAAGGTTATCGAACTATGCCTAGTGAATATTAATTTCGAATGTCAATGAATGAGATGAATAACGGAAATATTTGGTTTCAATAGGATAAGACTGTATGTCACAAAGTCACAAGAACTGTTGACTTCTTGAGGCTAACAGTTTCCTAGCGAAACCAAGGGTTAGAGCCACTTAGAACATTTTAGTACCTCCATTTAGTTTCAATACCAAATGTAAACGAAAAGATTTTCGCGAAGTTACTTTTCACAGCTAGATGAGCTGTTACTCTGGCACCTAAAACATAAATTCAAATATCATTGCTACAAACGGGGCAATAACAAAACTATTTGGAGTACGAAATTTCGAGATAAAATTATATCACGAAATGGTCCACTCAATTGGCATTCAAGATCATGCAATTAGGCGCCTCGATATGATTTCTTTGAAGGGATTGTCAAGAGGTTATTCTAAAAAACGTTTTTTATATACTTCATTTGAAGACAATTCCTGGCAGAAGTAACGACACAAACATCGTTTGGAACGAGTAAGTTCCTTCTTAAACTTGCATTCTTCGAAAGATTACATCCCCCGAAGTGAATGTAGTTGTGGAGATGAGTCGATTGTAAAATTCAATAGCAAAATTGCATTTATAACTTTCAACCATCAAAATGTAACCAAATGGGAAATAAAGATTTATATAATTTTTGATTCTAAACCCAGATATATTTATGGCATTCATCCATATTATGGCAATATAATCACAGAGATGTTGAAATCTTCCAATGCCAACAAGAAATTCTTTGGATTTACACCAGAAACTATTGGATAAAGTTCCTGGTCCTCAAGGATACCACTTGTTTCTAGATAGATACTGCACAAGTTTGACCTTAGCTGAAGAGTTATTAAAAATGACATAATACCTAACCTAAACTGTCCAAATATACCAAAAAGGATTGCCTGTTTTGATTGAAAACCCCAAATTTAGGAGGGATAGAACTATGGCATTTCGAAAAAGAAATAATCTGCTGCAATTTTAAATAGACAAACCAGTTATAACCAAGCGAACAAACTGGAATAATGGCCAAATAAAAAGCTGTAAAAAGGTTTGAACGAGGTTGTTTTAAAAATCCTACGCTGTTGCAAGTACGACGGTGGTTTGATAAGTGCTTGGCCTACATAAGAAATACGAAAATTCCGAAAACTGGCAACTTATTTATCAACATAGTCTCCTTTTAGCTCACTACACTAGATCCACATATGCTCCATCCTTTCTAGCCCGTCTGCGGTTTTAAATGCGTTTTCTGCAGGCTTGCAAAGTAGCCCTCCGCTGCGGTGACGACCTCCTCATCTGACTCAAATTGCTGCTCAGTGACTTATCCATGTTTGGAAATAAAAAGATGTCGCACAGGGCGAAATATGGAGAATACTGTGGATGAGATAGCAGTTCGTAACACGATTTAACCAATTTTGTGCGTTGTTATGGTGGAAGAGCACTTTTTCTTTGCTAATTGGGGCTTTTTTTCTTCAATTCGGAATCGAATCGACCCAATAATTCAGGATAGGAGTAATCTGTGGCCGTTTTACCCTTCTCCAGATAGTCTATGCATAAGACACCTCTTGAATCCCATAAAGCGGAAGCCATCACCTTTTCGATCGATAGGAAAGTCGTCGGTTTCTACAGAGCACATTCGCCGGGTAAAGTCCACTGTTCCTTGGTCGCTGTTAGACCCTGTGTATCGTCGACGGTAAAGAAACGGCAACGGAACTCTTTCAGATTGCGTTTAAACAGCGTCAAACATTGCTCTAAAGTGGTCTCACGGTCGCGCTTGTTGTCCAGACAGAGCAAACACGACATCATTCGCGCGGACAGATTTCTTATGCCTAAACTTAACGCACGATATGACCCACGCTGTGTTTTGAGACGCCTTAGCTATCTCGTGTACCTTCGATCGGCGGCCTGCCACGAAATCGTAGATTGTTGTCACATTATTCTCCCTGGTAGTCGATTTCGGGCACCTGGTCGTGGCGCATCAAAAACGACCAACCAATTTTTGACACTCGTAAAAACAAGAATCGAATCATCGACCGATATGTCAATTTCACGATTTTTTCAAAACCGGCGGCACGACCGCTTCCACCCGCAGGCAAAACGGAAGTTCAAGTTTGATTCGGTTTAAACTTTGACAGTAGTCTTCTACGATAATTTATGACACGATAGTGTAGTATGAGGCGCAATCAGACGGTGAGGCTAAATAAACCGATCGAATCCTTGTATATCAGATGTAAGTTGAGACCGAGCTATTTATATATGCGTGCTATTTATATATCTGCTACTCGGCCGTTGGCGATAATTGAAAAAAAATCCAAAAAGGATGAAAAGCCAAGTTTTACCCAAGATCCATCACCACTCACTGACAGTTCATTAACGAAATGTCCTCGTTCCTCACTTATTTCTCTTTCTTCACTTATTACTTCTTAAAAACGATTTTGCCGCAGATCTTCGCAGCGATTATCAAATGATTTTTTCGTTCAGAGTAAGGATTGGTATTTTAATTATTACTTCAGGCATTCAAGTTTTATTGAAATATCAGAGGAGATACATTACTGCGAACTCTGCATTCGAAGCAACCGCTTTCCGCTTCCTGCAGAAAGAGTTGCAAACTTTGAAAAACCAGTATTTTCAAAATTTGACAATATATTCTTTAACTAAGAAAGTTTTACACAAAAAAAAACGATTTTTGAGCCTTAACGTTCATTCTTTACTAATTGAAAACTTTGCTCTTCTAACAATTTAATCAAATAAAGACGATGTATCAACCGAAATTCTTTTTAGTACAAGGGTTCTCACAGATTTCGCGATAAGGAAGCTCTTAATTACATATATATACACGAACTAAATAGTTCCACTCCATGAAAATATAGGACATCTGAAATATAAGATAATTGTGTACAGGATATCTGATATACAAGGAAGGTCAACATAAGTTGTGGGAATTCCATTTTGTTTTATATATTTATATTTCTTTACTTGACGTAAACGTCATTACAGCGTCGGTCCTTATTGTTGGAATTACGAATTTATTTGACTTTGAGTCGCTTCAAGTCATTCTTGTCAAAGAGACGACCAACTTCGAGAATTAGCTCTGCGTCCTGAGACATATTTTATTCGCTTTGCTGTCAGGGGGAACTGGTCTGCGACCGGAAATTTCTTAAGAGTTACCTGAAGCTCATAATGACGTTACTCAGTTGGCCTGCAAGTACCTCAAAAGAATGAAAATAGGTTCATCGTTTCCTCCACGACCAAAGCAAAAGGCAAACTTCTTCCATTCTGGAACATGCTCCCAACTGATTTGTAATTCCAACCCTTACGCACGAACTTTATGCACTTGGAAAATATACTGCCATTTATAATTGCATTGTGGTTCTAGCCACAACTTGTTTCCTTCAACCAATGTATGAACACACGTATTACATGCATAATTAACTTATTTCGAAACACATACAAGCCACAAAAGTAGGAAGACAAAGGAGTAGCAAGACGAACAAATGAGAAGTATCTTAATAATATATCCATTATGGATATTCCCGCTTGTTATGAGGTATGGCTTAAAGGATTTGTACTTGTGGATGTGGAATGAAACAACAATAAAGACATGCGGGAAGAATTACACATTCCAAACAAGGAGTACTTAAAATCAAAGCGAATGAGAAAAGTTGTGTGAAATTAACAACAATAAGGGTAGATTGTCTTGAAATTTTAATCTACACATTTTGGCATTTCTTCGAGATTATTTTAAGTTCATTACAAATTGTACAACAAAATAAACGAGAAAAGCTGGCTGGTGCTTAATCTGATTAATGGTTAGTGAACTTACGTTCGAACTTCCCTAATTGATTATAATCAGTAGTGAAATAGAGGTAAGATCTGGAAATTCAGGAAACATCTTAAGCTTTACACGAAATGCTTTTAAATGCGCCGTCAAGACAAAAACCCTTAAAAATACTTTTCAAAAAAAGATTATTCATGGATGGATTGGTCGATAAATTGCCTCGTTCCTTTTTGTGTTCTGTAGGTATGTTCCCTTTCTGGCACATCCTTACATAAAACATGAATCACGTTCATCGTTGTAAAAGGAATCGATAGACTTGGCAGCATAGATAGAGTTTATAACGCAAAACTCTTCAGACTATTATCATAAACTTTCAATCAAAATTATAGGTTGATGTCTTGAACAACTTTCGCGTGATTCAGCTATTTCGTTCGCCTTACGAATCAACCGAGACCAATGATAATGAAACAACGGCCAGCAAAAGAACGAGGAGTAATAGTAACATCACTTTTAACTAGGAAATCGTGCTCAATATTAAGTCTCAACTGTACTTAAGGTCGTGAAAACCCCGTAATGGACGGACTATTCACAAAAACTCTAAAAAAACGTGAAATAGACGCTACGTTTTTTCCTTGAATCTTTGATAGTTGCATCAACAGCATTCCATCACAGTGAGTTCCTATTGAATGGCTTTCGGATGAGTCAGTGCATATAACAAATTTTATGAATATCTTATGGAACCTTTACATTGGGAGATATATTCCATGGCGAGACTTTAAGCTATTTTTCGTAAGCATTGTCCTGCCGAATTTTACGAGAGCGTTAGAATTTTTAGTGTCTTTGACTCAATAATAATTGCAAAATTGACCTAAGTTCAATAAACAAGAGAAAAGTTTTGAATAATCATTCGAACTTTTTCCCTTATTTTTGCTCGTTAGTGAAAAATCTTTTCTGGCTCCTCTCAACAAGAGTTCAAGGGGAGGTTCAAGGAGAGATGATAGGAGACAGAAAAGGGCTTCGTTTGTATTGCTTAAATATTGTCGGGATGCACAACCCATAATATATCACAGATTCACTTCATTTCGAACAAGCAACCCTTTCGATATGCCCAAATCCACGCATATTTTCACTTCTTGTAGCGTTCTGTCTATAATACATGTCGGATAAAGTTCGAAACATCTAAAAGAACAAAAAGACAAAGACTGGTCTTTTATTTCAGAAGAAGATGCATCTAAGCGCCATAATTCCAACACATAATTCTCGACTTTGCGCCAGGACCCCCTATCGTTCTGTTTGCTTCCTAGACGCAATTCTTATCCTCTTATCTTCAGTGATGACTTGACTAGCTTCCCACTTTGCCTACATAGGTTTCTACTTTTAATTTATAAAGCTTTATATCTACAGATTGCGTTGTGATAAATATCGTTAAACTAATCCTTGCAGCGAAAACTTGACCAGCTTTAGACTTTATTTGCTGAGAAATCATCCTGATCAGTTTGTATCTGAACGTTTGTATGACTTTTCCACAAGTGTTTGCTAGAGCCCGAACGTCAAAACAAAGACTGTCTGATGACTATTTTGTATACGTAAAGCTCCCTATTTTTAAAAGCTCCCAGACGTGGAATGATTCTTCTACTCTCTAAACATGTACCCTGTCAATCTGAGAACCTAGCCTCGAATCGTTTGACATATTACTTACGCCTAGGTCTCGTGTTTCTACGCCTAGCGGCGCCCTCAGATTATGGGAATCTCTTCTCCAGTGGGAAGCAAGTCCCAGAAAAGAGTTGCCTCCATTCTCGACCCCTGCCGATGTTCCAGTACAGCTTTTTTCAATGCCAGGACTGCCCGAGTGTATTGTGACACGCGATGCCATTTGTCAACCGTTTTCAGCAGTTTCCGACCAGATCTTTCCAATTTCGCTGAAGAGGTCACCGCGTTGCTTACCGCCATCTTTTGCAAGAAAAGAATGTGTGACAGGCATCAAACCTCTTTCCTGCACAAAGCAAGCAGCGAGCTGACCGTCATCTGTCAATATTGTACAGGGAAGACCGAAAACAACCATGCTTATAATTCGTGGAAATCAGTTCTGGCGCCATATATATGCTGTATTTTTTTTTATACTGCATTCCGCAGCAGTAATTACAGCAGAACTTCAGATTGATGTTCGAGAACAACCCAACTATTCAAATAATTCATACTCTATGAATGTCAAATTAAGACAGTGGCGACCATCTAGATATACGTGTGCAATTATACGATATAAGCAAGCTTAATTCCTGCTTCGCGTGTGTAGAATCAATTCCACAAGTCTCCTGAGGCCTGACCTAAATGGCAAAAGAGAACTTCTAAGTTATATCTGTCTATAGAAGTACTCACAGATATATTTGCGCCTCCTTTAAAATTGAGGTGTCTGATGTTTGTATTGTCGGAAGTGCAAGCGTCTGGATATTGGTCACCCCTTTTGACTGTATGTTTTTTAATTTCGATAAAATTTTAGTGATTTCTTTCTAATATTTTTGAGTCTCATGACTCTTTTCTAGTTTTTTACTTCCGTCAAATCTTCAAAAAATTTCATTAAGTGAAAAAATTCTAGACCGTTTCGTTTGTAACGATGCAAACTTCAGACATTCAAACTTTGCCAAAGATAGCAGTTCGTTTCCCTATTGTTTAGGATAATTCAAGTTACTCGAAGTACAAAGAATGTAGCCCTCAAGAAACCGATATATATTGCGGTCTAGTGTTACTTGTCACTTTTGCATTGTTTCATTAGGTAATAGCCTCTATTGGCAAATTTTCTCTCCGCTCAAATGACAGCTAGTCAGCCCCGTTGTTATTCTACGCTTTGTCAGCATTACGCGCTCCACATATTTTTTGGATAGTTGCTATGTTTGGTCATCTGTTGTTCAACCATACTTATGACTTAATAAGCCTGAGTTACGTGGAATCAATCAGGTATACAAAATTGCTCTGACGTCTCCAGATTAGCCTTTCAAGCACACATCCATAGAGCTTTTCTGACATAGCAGATGGTCTCAAAACTGATCCTTTCACTGTGTAGGGCATCTTAGGCTATTTACCGATAAAACAATCATCGGTTATTAAGATAATCTGGCATCACTGCCAGGAAGTAATCAGGAACATGAAACTTCTACTCAAGAACATAATCAGGAACATGAAACTTCTACTCAAGAACTCGATAGATCTCTGTCCAACTTACATAAACGATATCACTTTGTACATCTGTAAACGATATCATTTATAAGAATTCGGTTCACAAAAATTGAAATTAATTTTGATACGGCCTAGGTCACTTTTTTTCCTGACCTATTTTTGACGCGTTTATATAACCTTTTCTTGCATGTAAAACACACTTTATTTTTTTATAAACAATTCTTCTCCGTACGGATAAACATCAGGTAACATTCTAACCATGTTAACAAAAATGTTTTCCAATTTTTCAATGTGGACATTCAAGAGCTTTTCTATATCGATAGCTCGTCACGCGGAAACGTCAAAATGCTGATAAAACCAGCCCCGCATTGCTCATATAGACTGAATGATATGTCACTAGTACAAATTTTACAAGTCATATATATTTTTAAAAAGAAAAACTGAATAAAATTTAACGCGCCATAACTCGATAAATTTTCACACTTTACGTCAAATGAGCCATATCTTGAATGTTTAAGTTTTTCAGCTGATTCCGTATTTTCATTTCCAGCAAACTTCGGTTTATTTGGTAAAAATGCACGTGCTGGCTTTTCCTAGAAGCTTCTATCAGATGATTTTGCTATAAAATTCAAAGCGCTACTAATGTTCAAAATACTTGTCATGCAAGTGTATAAGGTTGGCAATATTTTTTTGAAACTAAACTTGTTTTCATGTATCACTTGAACATATTTTTGTATGCATAGAGTCAAATACTATACAGGAGGGCGGAGCCTTTCAGAGCCGCATGTGCCAAGTAGTTTACACATGGAGCGCGCGCGTTTAAAAGAGCATAACTATGATAAAAATTGCTAGATCTTTCTAAAATTTTAACATGATATTTCTTAAAGTATTACTATCGAAATATGCAAAATAAAAAGAAAAACGATGTTTTGACATTTATAAAGCTCTTACTCCCTTCAAATTTGATTTTCATAACTATTAGGTCACATATACTATGATACTGGAGAATTATTTCTAATTTAAGCTCAAATAGTTAGTCATCGTGATCCGTACATCTTTTGATTTGTAAGCTCTCTATCTTGCAAAGCTTGCGTTAATTGCTACATAGGGTTTTCGCATGTCATTTTTTTGAGGCTCCTCTGGGCTGTTAGCGCTTTTAAATTGTTACGCTAAACTAGCCACCATTCAAGGCTAGTCACCTATAAAAAGAAAGACGACAGTGTCTATTTCTGTTCTATGTGGTTTTTAAGGTAAAGTAGGTATGATCAGTTGGTAGACTGTCGAGATAGAATAATGATGCTTCACACGGCTGCTAGTAATAGCCTGAAAAAATATTTTGTAATAAACATTTCTCAGCGAATTATTGATAAGTGCTGCTTTAATGCATATTTTATGTAAAAAACGGACAAAGGGAATTTGTGACTTTGAGTGTGTAGAAAAATTGATGGATTAAGCCATAGTGAAAACCCACCCCAAGACAATACCAAGCAGAACTACGCCTAAACCATCACGCTTTGTCGCAAGCCGTCTTCCGGAACGAATAAAAAGCGATACAGGAAAAACTTAATCCAGAAAATGCCAGGTTTCATACATAAAAGGGGTTCATAGTGTTCAGCACATACTGGTGTCCGGATTGTAAGTTACCGGTATGTTAACAATTGTTTGAAAATATATCACACGCAAATTGAGATTTGAATTTTTACATATACGGCCATGGACATACAAATGGCACAAATTCATAAGAAGATTAAATACACATTTTTTTAAACAAATAATGACAACTATTCCAACTTTTATGAACGCTAATGTTTATCACGAGCATACAGTAGAATCCTCAGAAAAATTTTTACCGTTGTCATTCCGAAGTTTTTATACGCGTTATTTTCAGTAAGTTTCGAGAGTATGTTGCGTGGACATTGAAATAGCACAAATTGCAGTAGACGGTATATTAGTTCGCGAATTAGTGTAGCATTGCAACTAGTGTCTTCTATTATTGTGTTGTGCAGATTATACAAGAAATGAAGCATGTGACAAACGTATCGTGTAGATTAGTGAGAAGGCGATTAAATGAAGCTAAACTCTTTGAATACATAAGTAGGAAAAACCTCTTCTGTCACAAAAAAAAAACATTGAAAAACGTTTGAGCTTCTAAACTAAACATCACAACAATAATTCCTTATTTTGATAAAACGTACTTTGGAGTGACGAAACCAAGCTAAACAGAATTGGGCCAGATGGTAGAACAATTGTCCATCGTCCGAAATGTCAAGCATTGAATCCCATATATACACAGAAGACCATAAAGCACGATGGGAGCAACATAATGATGTGGGGAGCTTTCTCATGGCATGGAGTAGGACCTCTTGTAAAAATAGACGGAAACATTGATAAATTTCAGTATCTGAACTTTTAAAAAAATACGATGGAACCATATGCGCTTGAATTGATGCCAGTAAAATGGAAATTAATGCATGATAATGATCCTAAACATTCAGCTCGCATAATAAAAGATTGGTTTTCAAGAGAAAAAATTAGCGTTTTAGATTGGCCAGCTCAAAGTCCTGACCTTAATCCAATGGAAAATATATGGAACGATGTTAAGGTCAGGATTGGTTTAAAAAAAATTTAAAAACTCTGATGAACTCTGGGATAGTGGAAAGGAAGCTTGGTATTATATTCCAAAGCATCAATGTCAGAAGCTTGTCGAGAGTATGAGGTGTAGATGTCAGGCTGTAATCTGACTCCAGTACTAAATACTAAGTAGGGTTAAAATAAAACTAAAAACTTATAGTTAATATTCTAACGAATTTTTAATGCAATTTCAGGAAATATTTAATTGTGCTATTTACGTGCCCAACACATTTTCGAAGTTGGTATCATTTCTCACTTCTGAGCACATTATTTTGCTCAGTTTCGATATGAGTTTGATTTGTTAATAATCACGTTATTATATGAAAGAAAGCATATTCTCGTTTTTATTGTTTTGCTAAATAAAATTTCAAATTAAATGTTTTGATCGTATTTGTGCTATGGTGCTATATGCTATGCTATTGTACTATATGTGCTACAGCCATGGACATACATGGCTGTATATATTATAGTTTTTAATTTTTTAAACTTAATATTTCTATATGGTAAAACGCACCATACTTTTTACCTATATGGTTAGAACGAAGCTCAATATTTCTATTTTATTTGTGTGTTTTCGGCAATTGTTCTATAATTAATGTTTTGTTGTATTTTTTACTTTGCATCTAAACAAATACAATTTTTTTTAACTTTGATACTGTAAAATTTATAATTTATTTATTCGAAGTTTCTATTTATGTTTTTGTTGACATTCATTTTTCTTTGTTTGTATTTTATTATTTCTTTTTGTGCTTTACACAAAAATAAACGAAGAAAATATATATTTCAAAGTCATTCCATTTCATTCATTTGTCATTTCATTGTTTCATTATTTCAAGCATAAATAAAGTAAATAATATGAAATTACGTCATCCAGGCGTGGCAAACTGACACGTCCTAATTCAAGGGTTCGAGCCTAAGCCAAGAAGCTTTGTCAAAGGCTTCATTATTAACTTCTGGTTAAGATTAAAAGACCACCAATTCGTATGTGGGTAGTCCGAATTTCGCGAATGTCCTTTGACCTGATGGACGGACCAGGTAAAACAGTGTTTAGACGATTGACTGCAAGTATTTGATATCTTGCCGATGTGAATTCCGCCTTCATAAAAGTTATTTTGTACCTGTTTTCCTTGGCCAGCAATTACTATCAAGCTATAAATAGTTAGCCGGACAATAAACACATAATCAACATAATTAGCATCAAGTTTTGAATTTGATTTCTCAACGCTAAACGATTTTCCTCCACTCTTAGCAACAATCTCTTCTTTGTGCTCTCACCACCGCGTCATCATCGTCACGACATGATCAAAATGTAATTCGAAGATAAAATAAAAACCTGACAGAATAAGCAGTTTATTGTAGATACTTCAGCCCATTCGACCCGGAAACCAGTTTGGATCCAATACTCCATTGCTGTGTGCTACCACTGGCAATTTGCAGCTTTAACTCACCTGAGCTGACTCACCTGAATTCACGTTCGATGCCAAAGGCCGAGACCACGTCTCACATGGAGGAGACACTCTTCAACGGACGGGTAATACTCGTACATTAGCTGGCGTCGAACTTAGCTTCCCGGCCCGAAACAACTACAGCAGCAAGAACTACACCAAACAGAACAGAGATCCTCCTGTGTCTTTGTCTTGGCGTACCGTGACCCATTCTGCGGTTATCCGTTTCCACTTTTGATGTAATCTTAGTAATCTCGGAGCAAGAGTGCAATGTTTGCTGTCTTTTGTGGTACCCAAGCCTAGAAAGACACCTGGGAAAAAGGTGCTAGCATTGTGTGTTACCATTCAAGATTTTTGTTTGTTTCCATTTGAGGAACGTGCTTCCAACACCACGATTCCATCCAAATTTCGATATTTCAACTACTCATCGCATTCCACAGTCAAGTGTCCAATGGAGCTAAAATTCTTTCATAAAAGAAAAACTCGCCCAATTGACTTATTGTTAAATCTTTCACCTAAACACCAACACACCACGCAGTCAATCGCTTTAGCAAATCCGACCAAGGTAAAATTGGCTTCTCTGCTCAGGTGAGACATTGAAATAGAGGAAATTGTTGAAATGATACCGAGATGAGTAATCCTGCATAAAGCAGCCTCGTTTGGTATGCAGTGGCTACGGGGATTATGCATCGGTGAAATCGCCTCAACGTAGTGGAAGCAAAAGATACACGTACGGCGTAACACTTGCGGACATTGCATCTACCCGCCCTATCTGCAGATACAGATGCAAATCTAAATCTTTCACTTTTCTAAGGAACAAGATGACTCCGAGCTCTTTTGTGAGCATACCAAGTGCTGATTGCAATCCCAGTTACCATAGTATTAGACGTAAAAGCTAAGAGCCAAGGTAGCTAATGCAAAGTGAGAATTATTAATGATGACAAATAGATGCATGAATAAAATGTTATTTAGGGTTTTTGCGAGAATCCGCAGAGAAAGCTTTACCGATGAAAACATTCCAGCGTTCGCTTCGGCTAGCATGAATACTAAAGACGGGGTTAATTCATTGAGTTGAACATCACTTTAAGGACTTACATTGAACATGATTTCAGTGTTAGGTACATCGTGAACAAATGCAAGTCCTCGAAATCCTCGGTTCTCCTTATAAATTCAAAGAAAACTCTTCCATGAATCATTCAAAAAACTTTTTATCTCCGAAAGATTATTGATTGCTAGCAGAAAATGAGTTACAGTCATTCGCGTTGAATTATTTAAAAGCGTTGATTCATATTTAAATTATATGTGTGCAAGCATGATATGCGAATTCGTGTTTGTGAAAAAAAAACATGCCAGAAGAATTTGCTGTAATCAAAGTATGCTGCATCCGTGTCCTCCCATATTTCGAGCAATTTGCAATTTACAGCAGTAAAAACAGCCTTTTTTTGATACGAACTAATCATTTGATGATTTCTTCACATATGCATATGAACCATAATGATGCAAACCACCTGTTTGACCACTGACCACTGACTTGAAATCACTGGGAACAAACTTTAATGAGTAACATGCATGGGGTTAAATGTCCTAGTTGGGTTCCTGTAATGTGGCACAAATCAAGTTGGCACCCAGCATGGTCGTTTATGGGCCTCAAACTTGCGAAAACCGAGTTTTTCAAACGTAATGGACCATTCCTATATGGATAAATGGCGTCGCATTGTCTTTTTTGGTATTCTGTCCTTTTTCCAATCTACAAACCGTTCAAGTCAATCAATGGTTATTGGTTACAGTTTAAGGGACTATTATCGGTTACAAAGGCAAATAATTACCTATAATTAATTTTTTGTTCTCGTTTATTATAGAACCTTGGATAACTTTTTATATTTTACTAGTACAATATTCTAACTTATAAAAAAAATATTTATTTCATTTTTAATCTGTACATAATTATATAGAAGGCGCCAAAGTTGAGTGCTGAAAAATGATATCGCTTCATGGCCCGGGGTTAGCCTCGAAATTTACAAGTCTAAAACAAAAACTTCAAAAAGGTTTTTAAAGATAAAGATGTCTTGCCTTGTAATTTACCACCTTTTATAAAAAGATTGTTTTCAAAAAAAAATGGTGGATATGTGAAAAAATGGTTGCAGAAAACACGTTATTTCCCCCCTTTTTCCTTCGTCAATTTTGTTTTTTCAAATTTATCTGCAATTTTCTGGTAAATTACGATAGAGGACATCAAAACTAGCAGAACTCACCCAAAATTAAAAAGATCCGTCTAGTGGTTGCGGCGAATATGTCTGGGCCGATTGCAAAAACACCATTTCGAAAATCGCCTCAAAAATTTATTTTTACTGTTCATATTGTAATATTTTAACAAAAATCAAGTTTCAACACTTACAGTTGGTTAATCAGCAATCCCTGGTCCATATAAAAGGAGTTCCTTATCAATAAATTCTTGCTGTTCCTCTTGCTGAGCTCTTTGCTTTGCCAATCGAGCTTCCTTCGACGCCGCTGTACTCGCTTTGTTAGCCATATCAATTCGCTCTTCGTCTTTTCTTTTGAAGAATCGCAGGCAAAATGTCCAATTATGCACCCCTTACTTCTAATATCTTCAAGATAGACGTTCTTCCTTCATTGAATATGGCTAATGAAATATTAGCAGCCAATTCTGTAACGTCCCGTCCCACAAACGTATGTTTGAGAACGATACATCAAAGTGTTTTGCTGTAACACTCATTATTGTTTGGGGTATTCTTTCCCAAATATGGTTTCAGTAATTCTTCATCGGTCAGTTTTTTAAAACCCGATTTAACATATTCTTGGACTTCCGCATTTGAGGCTGGTTTATGTGTGTATGGGATGCCTTCTTTTTGCATCTTCAAAAACTTGCATCAATCCGGATTGCAATAATCGAGTTGCAGACTTTCATCGGTGGGGATTATATGGTGATATGCAGCCCATATTTCCTTCTTCATATCGGTTACAGAATCTGGATTTCTTTGGATAGCCAATCCGTAATATTTTGACAAATTATTTATAATTTTGCCAGTCAAGTCTTCGAGTTTTTACAGGTGGAGGAGGAGGAAAACTAGATGGGATCCAGTTTTTTCTTCTCTTGTGTGTTATTTCTTCCTTTTGCTGCTTTTTATCTTTTTTCGACTGCTTTTCTAACTATTTTTCTTTAATTTTTTTTTTAGTTTTCATACTTGAGTTATCGTTTTTTTAACTTCCTCAAGATGACGAAACATACGCTTGTAAAAAATGACATTGTAAACTTGACATATAAAACACACTCAAGCTTTTTAACCAGAAAATCGTCATAGGGCTTGGCCTCAGATAAATTTATAAACTTTTTTCATTCAAACCATTAATACCGACGTCTATCGATCGCATAACAAATATAATGCGCCGGTTAACGTCAAATGATGTTTTTATCAAAGGAGCAGAATTTATCTGTCGATCCCCACACTCACATTCAATATTTATTTTGAATTCTAGTCCACGAATTGCAGTTTTAGTAAATTTTACATCTTTGTCGCACGTTATACACTCGTTTTACTTACTCGAGAAACGAGTAACGAGTACTTACTCGAAAAAACGACACAACACAATAAAAATGGCTTTCGTCAATTTAACGTCAAAATCACTTGTTGACAATTTACGTGCTGAAGTACTCGTGAATATTTTTCCAGCAATTGTTTTTAAATGCTTAGTTTTTTTTTCAGCAGAGGTTTTTTATTTACGTTTTATTTCCTCTTTTAGCCCTTCCAAATAATCTTTTTTTAAAACACATTGTTTCTTTACAATTGTAAAATTAGGGTCATATGGCCTAGCATCTCCTAATGATTTGAATGTTGAAGAATCACCGTCACCTACATATTTATATTTGACATATTGTTGTTCATTGATATTTGAAACATTTCTTCAACGGCGTCTACTTCCACTTTTCCTGAAAAACCTTCATGATTTATTCGGCATGGTTCTGCGTATTCATTGAAAAGATAATCGTACTCTAAAGTATCTTTTTTTTGAGGCCCACATAGAACGCTGCTTACAATTTTTTTTTTGTGATAATAATATCGAGTTCGTTACCAAAATATTTTCCTAACATTAAAGCAATATACCTAGCAAAGAAGAACACCCTCGTTTTGGCCAGGATCCGTCATTTGAAAGTGTCAATAAATATACAAATTGCTTGCAACTTTATTTAGAACTTTTACTTCATTTGCAGCTTTATTTAGGACCGATTTCATGACGATATCGACGGTGATTTCAATATTGCTTAAAAAGCTATAGTGAGTGGATTCAGAAAAAGGATAACTGGCAAAATTTGAAAATTCAGATGAATACGTCGCTTACTATACTATACTCAAAAAAATTATTCCATAAGCTCAGAAAGTATACTAAAGTCCAGAAGGTTTGATGGTACTAGACGATACCATCCTAAGTTTAATGAATTTGAAAAACACCTTAGAAGGCGTTATTGTGACTCTGGAAGTAGGGTTACTAGAATGCGTAACCTCATGTTTATAATGAGTGACGAGATCGATTCAAGGCTCATTCAAAATTATAGAGAAAAGTTTGAATCTAAAATTGAAAACATAAGATAGGAGCCCTCCGCATTACATCGATCACTGGGCATTTCTCAAGAGAGGCGACTCCAATACTAGAAAACACTATTGATGATGATTAATGAAGATGACAGTGCAAACGTATGTGCTCAATATTTCACAAATGTGCACAACCAATCGGAAGCAACTAAAACTATCTTGAAAACACTGAGAATCCTGTTATTGACCCTTGTATTGAGGTCATAAACCCGTTTCGTAACGAATTCGGATATAACGCGATACGATATAACGCCTTTGCGGGCAGTTAATACATTAAGGATACTTTGAAATCTAAAACCAATGTCTTCCTTGGTAAAAATGGGATTTCAAAGTTCTGTAAACGTTGCCTGAAAGTTACATTAAAGCGTTACACAATTTTAATAAACCTACCTTAATAAATGCTACTTTCCAGAAATCCTGAAAAAGCAATTTTTGTCCTGGTGCCGAGAACATGGCCCCAAATTTATTTTGGCCGATCTCTTTGCTACCATGTTACAGCGAAATCTGAGAATATATCCTGAAAGATAAAATCTTTTCAAACATCGATGAGCTAAGTGCTATCGGAAAAATTAAGTTCCACTGATTCAGAATTCAGTATCATTAGCCTGTATAATAGATTTGAAAAATGGTTTCGATCAGCGTGAATCAAAGGACTTATCCACAAAATGAAACCGCTTATGTTTCCGTCGGACATGTTTAAATTTATTGTAAGTTATCTGCAATACCATAGCTTAAACTTATGATTCAATAATAACCAATCAGAAAACAATTCTATTAGACTAGGGGTACCAAAAGGTTCGATTCTAGAACCCATCGTATTCAATGCCTTTACTTCAGACTTCCCTTAATATTCCTCAAGCAATTTTAAAGTGATTCTTTACGATGATGGTATTCTAATCTACACAACTGGCATGGGCACGAAAAATCTGATAAAAAACTGGTGGACAAGAAAAATTGGGCAACCCCTATATTTAAGATTTATGCATTCATTTCGCATTTTTCAAAAATCCAAGTATGTTAATCATTTCTGGACGTTATTTAAATTTACATTCTTAGTAGAGGGTACTTTGATACTTTTTTAAAGTGAAATTGTTTTAAATGTCGGATAATCAGTTCTGCAAGGTACTCACATTGTGACATGTTTAAATCCCTATACTGCTCTTTGAACTATCGTTAAGTGTATATCGATGATTGGAGTTCTGTGTTTTTTACCCGTTGTTGACTGATAAATATGGATCTTAGTGCAACGGAAGTTGCTCAAATTGTTACATTATTAGAAACTGGTATGAGCCAGCAAAATGCTGCGCTTACATGTAAAGTTAGTTGTTCAACGGTTCAATATGTCTAAAAAAGGGTCGGAGGAACAAACCATATGAACGGGATGTTCGATTTATATTATCAGCAAGCCTTAAAAATTGTCATCGTTCCAGCGTAGAATTGGAGCACCTGTTCAGAGATGTTGTTGTTGTCAGTGATAGAACAGCAAGAAGACGTCTTAGAGAACGTGATTTAAAACTATACAGACCCGCAACAGGACCAACACTCACCAAAATTAAATTTTGCACGCGAACTCCGCGAATGGACTTTGGCAACATTGGGGTCAGGTACTCTTTTCTGACGAGTCTGGTATGTGACTTTATGATGTAGATGGTCGTAAACGAGTATACCGTAGACCATTAGAATTATATGAATATGAATATGAATGACATATCCGAAAGTGTGAGTTTTGGAGGTGATTCAGTTATGTTTTGGGGAAGTATCAGTTTAACCGCTCGTACAGAGCTGGTTATCATAGATAAAGGGACTGTGACCGCTAAATCTTACACCAGTAACAGGCTTGAAGAGCACGAAGTGCCACACTCAGGATTTATCGGCGAAGGATTTAAATTGATGCGCGATAATGCGTTAATCCCATACGGCGATTTGCGCTAGAGATTACTTGTGAGAATTAGAAACTTACATATATCACATTGTGGAAATAGAGGTTCCAGACTGGCCAGCACGAAGTCCAGAGTATAATCCAATAGAACACCTATAGGACGAGCTGAAACGTCGAGTAAAACAACGTGAACCGTTTCCAGAGAACCTCAATTAATGTTAATTCTCCTCAATTCTCAATGTTATCTAATATGTTTAACTGCAAAAAATATGTCAAAAATACTTTCCTCCTGCGGCAACATCTGCGTGCCAACCAGTTTAAGTAGATCCCGTTTTCCCACACATTTTTTATAGGCCGTCAAGTTTATTTTATTATTATTATTGTTCTGATGTACTACATTGTTCTGTAATACTGTTGTTTACAGATGGTCCATCCTGTCGTCCTACAGAAGCCAAGGAGTTCCCGCAGCTCTG
Organism: Stratiomys singularior; assembly: GCA_954870665.1. NCBI lineage: Eukaryota > Metazoa > Arthropoda > Insecta > Diptera > Stratiomyidae > Stratiomys > Stratiomys singularior. The sequence goes on along the minus strand of OX940877.1, from coordinate 106,868,812 downwards.
TGGTCGCCAAGTGTTCCAATTCTGTTACGCCAGTACACCTCAGCCAAGTAAGGCGCTTGTTGGCCAGACTCGGGCAATCTAGGAGGAAGTGTTCTGTACTTTCTTCCTCCTCGCCGCAAGCGCGGCAGGTGTCATCCGTTTGAATTCCTATTCGTTTGGCGTGTTGAACTAGAAGATTATGGCCCGTTAATACTGCCACCAATGTTCTAACGCCATTTCGGTTTTTCCCTAAGAGTTGTTTTGTCCTCATTTGATTAGGGTGAGGCCAAAAAGCTCGGCTTATCCTGCAGTGGTTCCTGTCTTTCCAAGCCGTATCTGTCTCTTTCCAGAGGTTTTCATCTAGTTCCATTTTTACCGGCAGCCGTCAAAGGTATGGCCTTCAGTTCAAGATGGCTCATTATCGTGGTGTAAAATTCATGAATGGTTCTTCCACAAATCGGGAAGTTCTTCGTTTTATGCGAATAGCTTCACGCAAACGACGCATAATACCTTAAGAGTAGTCTTTATTGACCGTTTGGCCCTCCGGAAGAAAATTGTAGTGCACTACACCACGAATATCGAAGAAAACCATCAGCAAAACTTTGATTTTAAACAGACTTTGGCGCTCTCTCTTAGGTTTTGGTTTATTTTCGAAGCACTATTCGGACGATTGTTGTTCGGTCGGCATATTAAATTCATAAACCTATGTTTCGTGAAAAATCCATGAATTCCGGGTCACTGTCTGCGTCGGAAATCATGTCTTTGGCCACATAAACACGGCGCTATTTTTCAATGAAATTCAGCTTTTTCGGCACCAGTCGAGAAGCGACGCGTTTCGTACCCAAAGTATCAGTTAAAGTGTGTTCGGTTCATTCATATAAGATGCTCAACATAACAGCAAACTCTCTAATCGGTACACAACGATTTGCCAACACGATTTGCTTCGCCAATTCGACTTTTTGTTCGGTTACAGACGTTGATAGCCGTCCAGGGATCTCATCGTGCTCTAGGCTTTCTCGATTGCCTTTGAACCTTTTATACCATACGTATGCTCGTGTTTTTGACATACACGCTTCACCATACGCCTTTTGTAACATTTTCGACTAATCAGCACATGCAATTCCATTTTTAACACAAAATTTTAGGCACGCACGTTGTTCGGTTTCCGATTTGTTTTTCATCCATTGTAAAAATCGCCGCACAACAATTTTCGGACTTCATTCTATGGACACCAATTTAATATTAACCGTACGATATGAACCAAAATTTGACATAACACTATTAGAAGTATTGCCAACATTGAGAAACTTACCGATTGGATAAGCGCGGCAATTCAAAATTTCCGATCTTTTTTGATCATAAGGTATATGAACTCAAAATAGTTCATTTCTTATAACTTCGCACCTTTGCGTTCTTTTCAAACATTCTTTTGGACAAAATTCTTGCTTAGAATAAAACAGCTAATGTCTAAATAGATGAACGAAATGATTAATCAATAAATACCCCGAAACATGTAGAAATCAGCTTAATGTCCTTGTCCCTGTATAGAAGTTAATCAATCTGATTACTCAATTTTATTACGCTTATCAATTCTCCAGGATAAATTAATTATTAATTCCCTTATCTCCAAAGCTCCATCATTTGTTACTACATCCTCTAGTTAGGCATGCATAATCAAATTGAGGGGACAGTCGGCTAATAAATTATATGAATTGTGTACATACATGTCTGTCGATATATTTGTCGACTTTCTCAACAACGAGAAATTACAGCAAAAACTATTTACTGTGCAGTGCACAAGTCAATTAGAATCTTATTGACCCTCACAATTAATGGTCATTACAAGAAATCCAGTGAACGATGACCACTTCAGTTGATTGAAAACATACTTAGGGATTATTAGTTAATTTGATCAGCAGTTCTGCAGTCTGATTACCGTATTTCACTAGGTCAACATATTCACATGTGCGGACTACTACATACATACGAATAATTAGCAAATTATTTCGAAGATGAACTGCAAGAGGCATTCGCAGGCATTGACTGGCGATGTCTATTCCATCATAAAAAACAATTTACTGCTCATTTATAATTGGCCATTAAATATTGAGTAAGCTGGGAACTGAGCTTGGATTGGGTTAACATTAACCATTTTTTCTCTCCATCAGCTTGGATCTATCCCATATGTTGGAAGATATTCCAAAATGGCCGAGTAACAGACACTTAATTGCGTATTGATATTTTTTGAGCAATAAAATTTTCCCATCAATGCTCGGACACGATTCGACTAAGGTTAAATAATTTAAAGCACCACCGTTAGCACCCGTATTTCAAGGTCACGATCGACTGCCTTTAAATTTAAACATATGTAAATATGCAGTTTCAAATCGTAAAACAGGAGGCAACTACTTAAGTTTATAAGCTTAATTTCGTTGAGTCACCGTTATCTTTTGCCTAAGACGAATCATGCATGGAGATGTTGTTTAACGACCACTTGTAAAATGACTGATAATTTGGCTGATGTCATTTGTGGTGGATGATGGACCACAAATTCAATGAAACGCTTTTAAAGCAGAACGAAGGAAGGCTGTGTTTAAGATGGTTCATTGTTTTACTGTAAACGCGCGGGTTAATATGATTGATACGGCGAAAAATCATATTTTCTATTTCCCACAATTTCGGTTTATCCTTTTTGTATTGATTTCAAGCATCGGTTAAGTGGTGTAATTTAATTAATTGTACTGATAACTGATGAATGCACGAATTAATTGAATGTCTCAATTAGCATCAATCCCAATCTAAAAAGCCAAATCATCCAGCAATCCCGAAAAATCTGTCGGAATACAAATTTCATCCTGATTCCTACGAATTCCGTGCCATTCATATGGCCTTTCAACGGCAATCAGTTATTCACAACCATACATATTAATCTTTTAACATGAGCTAATTAAAATGGATTATTTAAATTTCTTTTCCAACACACATGCTACATACTGAATCATCATCATCACCAACCATACATTGGTTTACCTCCGGATGGGAGAAAATAAAGACTAAAAATTATGATGCCGAAAGAATTAACATAATACAGTTCATGTGTACACGAGAGTATCATGGGCCCACATGTGACTACGATTGTATATTGAAACAATCTGTCAGATTATATCTGTCACCACATAACTCATGGTTCATGATAAAACCAATGTTTTATCGTCAGAGTAAACCAGTATTGCACACTTCACTAATTAGAGAGTACAACCTCGAATCGACTACCTTGTAATGAGACGATTTGATTGTTTAACAACGAAGGGATCAAGTTTATATTGATGTTATACAAAATTAAGTCAACAATTTGAGTTTTAAATTAATTTAAAGCGTTAAGGAACGAACTAGCTCAGGGCCAAATATAATCAGTGGCACGACGACCCTTATCAAAGGTGTCTAAGATTTGCATCGTTGCAAAAGCATCGTTTTTGAATATTTTGAAATTTTGGATTTTTGTCAATGATTGGGCTGAAATCAAAAATTTAATATGCACAAATAAGTTTAAATTGCTAAAAGATTTACAAGAATATGAGTCCGACACTCAAGAAAAGCAGAAAAATGCATGACCTTTACGTTTACAGCGACCCCAACGTCAGGCATCTCTTCAAATATTTCTTTTTTCGGATTTTAAAAAATGAATCCAAAAAAAATTTAGAAAACAAAACCAAAAAAATAATTCCATCCCAAACGAAAAAGATCGTTTCAACGAAACATGTTTCAAAGATGATTCTCCACCTACACCTGATTAGTTTTGAATTGCAGTCCAGTCATAGAAAAAAAGTTTATACTTCAACCATTGCCCTGTATGTTTTACATGTACAGTTGGGAACAAAACTCTCCATACACCCTCAAAATTTCATAAATTTCGTAGCAAATGCATATCTATATGAGAATTTTATACGCATCATTCCTGCAAAAGTAATTTAACTGAAAATTCCACATTATTTATATAATTTTATGTATCAATATTTTGTTGGGCCACCGTTTGCATCAATGACAGCCTGCAACCGTCTTGGCATTGATTCCACCAAGCACTTTAGTGACTTCCGGAGTTATTTCTTCCCAGGCTTGTTGAAGCACAGTTTTGAGTGATTCCTTGCTCCTGGTGTGAATTTTCGAGATTTTTCTTTTCATAAGTTCCCAAATATGTTCAATGGGGTTTAAGTCTGGCGATTGAGGAGGAGAATAATAAAGGTGCATAATAAAGCAACCAGTTCTTTACAAAGCGTGCAGTATGTTTAGGATCGTTGTCCTGTTGGAATATCCAATGCTGGCCAAGACCCAAATTGTCCACGGAAGGTTGCAAGTTTTCTTCTAACAGTCTTTTATAATAGTATTGATCCATAATACCATCTATAAAGACCAATCGGCCAACCCCACCAGCTGCAATTCCACCCCACACCATCACATTTCAGTTGCAATGCTGTTCCCTTTTTTCGCCAGATTCTTCCTTTGCCATCATTACCGAATAAGTTGAACTGGCTTTCATCAGTAAATCACACAGTTTTCCAGAACTCTAAATCCTTTGCTAAATATCGCTTTGCAAATTCAAGTCGAAGCTTCCTATTCTTTTCAGATATTAGCGGTTTTTTACGAGGAACTCTACTTGCATATCCATCGGAACGTATCATTCTTCGGATGGTTTAAGGGTGAACACACTTATTCGACGTATTAGCGACATGTTCCGCCAGTTGCCAACCGGTTACCCGGGTTTTTGTCCAACTCTTTTAAGATCATGCTGATATCCCGCCTGGAAAGTTTCTTTGGTCGTCCATTTCTTGGCTTATTTTCCACTGATCCTGTGTTTTTATGCTTTTGAACAATATATTGGACAGTGTCATGGGATAAATTAAGTAAAGCTCCAATTGCGCGGTATGATTTTCCATTTCTATGCTCAGCAATAATAAAATTTTTTATTTCAACACTTACTTCCTTACGCTTGCTCATTTTTCACTTCCTATGCTCACAGATTATTGAAACAAACTAGTCATTAGATCGTACTAACGCATTTCATGGGAAATGCAACGGTTCTTCCAAGAAAAACAACCGCTAAGCAATGCTATGAAGACCAGAGTACACTATATGATGAATGTATGAACACTTTTGTCCCAACAAAATTTGTTTCATTTTGTTCTTTTTACACTTGTAACTTAAGGAATTTTGGTTTTTCTTAACTTATTGTTGACAAAAATACATTTGTAGTGAAGCTGCATACAAATATTTTATATATATTTTTATTTTCTAGTAAATTTACGAAATTTTGAGGGTGTATGGATACTTTTCTCCCTGGCTGTAGCAGCATCACCGTTTTCCTAGCAGAATTCGATACAAAATTCTTTTGAAGCAATGTTGATCTACGTTATTGCCTTTGGCTTCTATATCATATTGTTGAAGTTCCTTATTTTAGTGTGAATTCTTGAATATTCGAATAGGAAGCGCTTTGTCTTGGCTGCTTATAGAAGATGATTGGAAGCACTTGAAGTTTTGTGCGCGGATATGACGCATAAGTGACAACCGATCTAATAAATGTAAGACTTTGGGTATTGCATCATTCTTCAAGTACTAGGTCCAAAGAACTGTGGTGTTCTGAATTTTTTTTTTTTTTTTGGGAAAAATTAGTAAAATAAAGAAAAGAGCTAAAATGACTTTTGGAAGGTTTCAATACCTAAGTAATAACGTATAATAGTGCAGATACATATCATATGTAGAAATCTAATTTAAACAGAAATGAAATGTAGAAATGTGCACTTTTATTGCCAAATTACACGCGTTTTATGTTACCAGAACGTTGGAGGCTCCCGCCGAACCTCGTAAACGCGCGGAAGGTAAAATTTTGCGTCACACTTCATCTCCACATATGCTTAATCAAAAATTTTTAAATTTTCCTTAACACCATTATGATTTAGTTGACAGAAGCGACCAAAATTTATGACAGCTGGTGACGTATTTATAATGAAATTGTCAAATAGCGCCAAATATGGCTCTCGAAGTGCAAATTTCAGCATCAGCCAAGAAATCAAACTGCTGATAAAATACGAAACTGGGCAGTTGAAAACTAAATAAAACGAAAGATTTTTACTTTGTGCCCATGCAAACCTGTTTATGAAGAAGTCTGCAATTTTTTAAGGTGCTTCAACATCATACATCATATTCATTCCAACCAAATATTCATTTCGTTGATAGACAATTCGAAAAGAGAAAATTTTCGAAAATTTTCTGTCAAATTGTACCAAAATTATGATAGAAGGGGTGAAAATTGTGGGATTGTGTTCCGGGAAAGTCGATGTTCGAAAGGTGAAGATATTGGAATGCTATTTCCTCTCCTTAGGAGTTGGATTAAGACGAAAATAAATGGTTTTCTCCCGAAAAAAGTTTAAGCAAAAATTGTCCTATTATGAAATTTCCCACCTTTTGATACCAAAATGATGATGGTAAGGTGAAAATTGTGGGATTGGTGACCCCGAATGTTTGGTTTTCGAAAAAAGAAAAGTTTCAAATGCGGTTGTGATGAAATTTTGCCAGTAATTAAAAAAACCGGGTTAGATGTACCATCATCTAGTAAAACATTATTGCAGGCAAAATATAAACAAAGGGTAGTTTATTCGATAAACCCGGGAATATACTAAAATATACCACTTGGGTTTTGAAAAAGTTTTGAATCTATCAAATATAGATTCAACACAAATAGTAATCGGCTTATTCGTCGATGTAGGCATTGATGGCTTTGCACTTTTTCAAAGTAGTGGAGCTCAATTGTGGCCCATACTGAAATGTGTATCAAATAGTTTAAATTTAAGGGCGAAAACGTTCCTTATTGGTGTTTATGTTCGTCTCGAAAACCAGAGTAATTAAATGAATTTCTACTAGGAATTGGTTAAGGAAAAAGTAATTTAAATAGCACAAAATTAACAATACAAGAAAACCCTAAAATATAGCAAAAACCGAAATTGATATACGCAGTTCCCAATTTCTTCTAGTTCCCAATTTCCCAATTTCTTCTATGCATAATATCATCTAATAAACAAGGGAGGAGGTAACAAATTGTAACTTTTATTTGGAAAGGTATCCATTTTGAGAAAATAATAACACAACGTTGGAAAACAACAAATTAACATCAAACTTCTTCTTCTTCTTTAAAAATTATATTTCTAAAGAACTCTGTAGGGAGCAAAGAATTATGGATGATATTTGCAGATAGAACGTTATTGAATTTCGCCAAGTTTCTAAAAAAAAGTTGAAGATATATACGAGGTCTGGTTATTAAATAACGAGACTGCGCGCGCAGGAGACGTCCAAGGATATAGGGAGGTAAAACGAATGCAGCGTTGGTTAGCGTGTAGTTTCTGCGACACCAGTACGAGAACACGTTTTTGTCCCTGTGGTAGTTTTTTTACCTATAAAAGTTAAAAACGAACGCAGTTTTTTCTCATGCCGATAACAATAAGTGACGAAAAACATGAGCAACAAATCAATGTGAAATTTCTCGTTAAATTAAAAAAAAACTCCTACGGGCGCCTTCGGTGGAAATTCTCTATCTCGTGCACGTGCTATCGAATGGCATAAAAAGTTTTCTGAAGTCCGACAGAGTATCGAAGATGACCAACGTCCAGATCGACCTATGTCTGTTTCAACTCCGCAAGTAGTGACCAAAATCAAAGAAATTGTTCGAGGAGATCGTCGTTTGAGCATTCGAATGATTGCTGAGACTGTAAACGCCGAAAAAGAAATGGTCAGAAAAATTATACATTACTCATTTCACATGAGGAAAGTCTATGTAAATTTATTCCCAAAAAATTGACTTCGGAAAATTATACTTATAGAGAACATACTTATATAATTATACAATAGAGAACATTGTTTGGAAATTTTCAAACAGTCTCCAATATGCCGTCCTAGTTTTTGGCTTCATGTATCGTAAAAATAGTTTCCTTTTCGACTTCCGTCCTTAATGTTTTTAATATCTTTTTACAATCTTTACTTTTTGAGCTCTTAACAACGTCGCACTACGTGCAGTTTTCCGTTCAGTTTATCTGAAGATGATGGTCTTCCTCATATCAATGAGGCTTCATCACGAAAATCACTTACAAGTTGGTCTACCAATGTTTCGACGAACAAAAAAAATGGTGATAATATGTAACTATTGATTGCACAAACTTCTAATCCCCCAAAAAAAATCTTTTTTTCTCATATAAATGGTTTTCTCTTGAAAAATATGAACTTGCTAATTTTTCAGCCCTGTCAGCCACCTCCCGTATTTATATTTTCATTTAAAATAATATTGCGTTTCTTTATATTGACGATGTCCCCTTGTGACAACCTTCTTTTCAACGTATAGAACCTGCTTAACATGGTGACTATTCTCATATCTTTCGACACATCAATTGGTCGAAATGCAGCAAAACTATTCCTTTTTGTAACAGCTGATGAGCTGTTACAGCTTTTTTTATCGTTCCTGGTACATGTTTTCTGTTGGAGGTATGTCTATCACTTAAATAGCAGATTAGATTGCTGTAAAGCACCTGTCTATGAAGATGTGATATACCTTTACTTGAAAATTTGCGGTGAAGAGCTTGTAATGTAGGTGGATGGTCCGATTAGCATTCAGCCTACACCTATCCTTGTAATCCCAGGGGTGATACCCATCGACCTCCTTGCGAGTGAATGCAGAGAGAAAATGAAATTGCGAGAGAATGAAATATGTTTCTGCGAAGAATCGAAGGCAACCGAAAACAGGTCACCAAGGAAGATAGACAACGCTCTCTCTGCGATTGGCAGCAGTTCTGAAACTAAGACCCAAAGGCAAGATGGATTGCACGCCTGATCCCTAACCAGAAGCTGTGGCTCAATCGATTGTATGAGGAGACTGATTTGTATTTGACCTAGCTCTTAAGCGGGCATGGATTGAGTCGATCTTATCTGCTCAATTGACAGGTCCCGCTCTCCTGTTTCTTGTGCAGGAGAAGTGAATGACGTCTGTCATTGAATTGGAGAGCCCTGTTCGGAATCTGTGGTGCGAGAATTGCTTAAAATGGTTGACGAATTGAATTGTGTCGCACAACATGCTCGGTAGCCGAATGGTGAAGCCGAGTTGCAATGTTGTGCAATCTTGTGATTGTTTGGTCTTCTGTGGAATGCCGACGAACTGAAAAAATATGTTGTACCAAAGAATTGAAAAACAGAATAATAGAAGATTCGAAGTAAGAATAGAAGAGATTGCAGTTGGGAAGTCCGGACTGAAATCAGTACCCATGTAGTCGTCAAATTGGTTTTTAAACGTCGAGAATCAGAGGCGAACCGAAGGAAAGTCGAAGAAAGCCGGACCGTTGTGCGATGAATTCAAGAGAAGAAGAACTGACGCTGAGAGAGCTGACTGAGGACTAAACCTGACTGGAAAGTGAAAGAAGAATTGATGAAGATGCATTTTGAAAGTTGCTCTTTTTTGCACATTGTGCTTGCAAAACAGCTGAATTGCTATGCTACAGGTCACCGTCATATGATGTCAAATGAAGTTAGAAAGGCTGTCCGCATTGTAACATCAACTATGTTAATGGGGTGGATGCGAGACAAGTAAAGTACTTTTATTTTGAACTAATGTTGTGATAGTTGTTAACCTGGATCCTGTAGATTTGCGCTACAGGACTCCGATTGACGCAGGTGGGCTGATAAGTCTTTTCTATGGCTCAATTTCTTCAGTTTCAACGTGTTTTGAGGAACGACAATCAGTCCGTGGAGACCGTGGAATTAAACTTCAACGGCAGGTGTCCACATAAAACACCTAGACTTCATATCCAATGTCCTGGTTTTTACGGAAACTATTTAAAGTCATTTTATTGCAATAAACAAGTAGTCCTATAGACGAAGAACAACCATTGAATTACCAGAATTCATGTTTTTTATAAAATGTAACTTACAACTACGGACCAATACTTTTTGCCAGGCTGTATATTCGTTCTTTATCTAATCGATATTTGGGGAAATATCTGGGGCAAACAAACCAGAAGTAAGATACTACTATTTAGGGCGGATAGTGGGAGTTTATCTTTAGGACCAGAAGCTGGCCACAAGGCAGTAGGTTCTATTGTTGGCCTAGACCAATGGAGTATCTCATATGACGAGCTTTTGAGAGTGCAGCTACCGTATTGGTATCACTTGATCGGGGCTCTCAGGCACAGTTGCTCTCAGGCCTGATAGTCGATTTTGTCAACAAGTGCAAGTGTTCTCTTTTTCAACAGTCTTGAACTCGCTGCACACATTTAAATTATAATTATTCATAAATGTATTATAAATTATATGTAAATTAAGTATGATTCCCACCAGATTATCTACTCTAGCTTGAGGTCCTGCAATGTTTCCAACAAAAAATGCCAAAGAGTGGGCGAAAAACTTGTTTTAAATAAATTTACAAAAAAAAGAAAAGTTAAAGAGTTCAAAAAGCTTTCGAACATGTCTCTCTGGCGATCCTCGCCAAATGCCAACACCTTGGTTGAGACGAATCGATGGATGCTGTTTAATTTTTTTCTGATCGCTATTGTTGATCTCTACTTCAGGACACATATTTTGTTGTACTTTGTCTCTGAAAATATTTTATTTCAAATTTTGATTTGCTTTGAATCGAACAGAAATCGCTTGCTAACACTTACGAACTTTTTTACTGAAAGGATTACAAGCTAGATGCAAATGGCAGTGTCAATTAAGTTAGGTGACTTGGAGAGATTCTTTCAATTTCCTCCGCTTCACCATCTGTCTAACGATGTTTTTTTCGAAAATATCCTCAGGGACTCAGCATGGTTTTAGCAGGGATTCAAGGATGTATCAAATTTAGATGTATCAAAGATGTATCAAAGATGTATCAAATTTACACAACACCATTCTAACTTCCAGTTCCACAAGAAATTGCCCAATTCGTGGGAGACTTTGAAATTAAATTCCGTTAAAAAGTATTGGGTGGGTGCAAAAGTGTTTTTTCGGTTTATCCTTACATGAATTTTCTTTCAAGTGTAAATCATAAATTGTTGATACCATTTTAAGCGTCACGTAGCATTTTGTAAACCTAATTATCGTGAATGCCAAAATAAGTCAAAAATGGTGGCAAGAGAAACTTGGAAGCTGATAAAGAACATATTAGGCATCGCTTGCACTGCAAGATTGATCTTCGACTCCGCCCAGCGGATGGTCATCGAAATATAAGCAAAATTTATGGAGAAAACGTTCTAACGTTACCATGGGCCATGCAGATACGATCAGCATGGCCCAAGGTGGTGACAAATGGTGATTTATTGAAAGTTATACAAAGAGCTGATAAGTTGACGATCGTAAAACTATTTGAGAGGATCCAGTTCGACAAATCCACTTCAGCGAGAAGAATCCAGGTGTTAGGATATGTAGTGAAGTTGGATACTTTGCTACCTCAAGAACATTCGCAAAGAAATCAGGAAGCCAGAATGGCCTATTGTGTTCATCATGAAATTCATTATTAGTTTGAGGAGCATGATTTCCTCAAACTAATGATGAATTTCTTCGAATGGCTACTGGAGATGTAAAATGGGTCCTTCAATATAATGTACAACGACGCCGGACAGTTTGCAAAAGAGGCGAATTACCAGTACCCACTTCAAAACCAGACTTGCATTCACAGAAGGTCATATTGTCTGTTTAGTGGTATTCTCGAGAAATCATTTTTTGGGAGCTTCAGGAATGTTAAATGCAGACTTGTTCTGTCAGCGTTTGGAGCGACCTCAACAAGCAATGCGCGATAAGCATCCTTCATTAGTCAATCGTCACTGAGTTGTCTTTCACCCTGTCGATATGAGACCGATTATGAGACACAACTGCATCTCTGCCGTGCAAACTAACGGGGATTGGCAGGGTATCTCCACCCACCACATTCTTGGGATTTTGACTGGTTTTGATTCCTAAATCCAGAAGGGAACACCACATTGAAGACAAGCAAGTTTTTTCGAAGATAAGTGGGAAGATTTGTACAGGTGAGCGTACAAAACTTCCAGGAGATTGAAGCAAGTCATAAGTAATAATGGTGATCATATATTAGATTGAATTTAAAAAAAATGGCCGCCAATGTACAACTTAACTATTAAATCGAAATCGAAAAAAGTTTTGCCTACACCCAACATATTGAATGAACACAGTTCAGAAACAATAAGACATGTAACAACGTAAAAACATAAGTTTTTCAAATTTATACCAATACCATAAAAGGATTTTCCTAGCAAATAACATTTCAAGGCAATTTGCAGGCTATAAACTGGACATTCTATTCCTATTTTATTTTCAAACCTTTGCATAAATGATTAGTGGCCTACAAAATCCTACGGTTCGATCCTTTGATTTGTTTCTAGTCTTGTGTTCTATGTGACATGTCCTATAAATTTTAAAGCAGTTCCCTACTGACATGCACTCTCTTATAGAGAAGCTGGTGTGCATCATCTAATGGCTCGTTCACTTTGTTGAATGTAGGACAGAACAGGACACAAATTTATTTATGAGAACTTTAAGTAGCTCTTAGGATTTTTTAATGCTCTTGTCGAGCGAACGTGCATACATAAAGGAGTTTAGTAAAACTTAAGTGCTACCATATATAAACATTAATTTGTTAAATACGTTATAACATCACGCCTTTGCAAAGTATGTCCTACATTTCTTTAGCTCTTGCTCTGTAACACTTTACACACCTTTAAAATTTACTCTAACGTTTCATACACCGTATGGCACGTTTCATATATTTATTTTTATTTAATTTTTTTCTCGTTTTTTATCCTTCCAGGTAAGTGGAACACACCTGGACTCAACTGGGAAAAAAGTAAAAGGAGTGTATAGTCACTAGTGCGCTTTGTCCCGTCTTGGAATAATAGGTAACATGCTGTCATTAACAGTTTAGTTTACAAGCCAGGTGAAATTTAGTATGCAGAAAGCAGACACAAGAACAGAGGACACAAATATAATAACAGGATTGTTGAAATGTGATGTGAACTTGGTAGAAAAAAAGGAATGCAACGTATGTTTGTTTAAAGTTTGTACTTGCTTTTATTTAAACGAATTTCCCTGGACGAAGTTGCTGTGAACTGTCACTTCATGTCCTGTAGATTTATTCTTATGTGTAAGGACGACAATTATTCTGATTATTTCGGATGTCGTTTATTTGCCCATTAGCATGGACTATTCAAAAAGCGGTTGAAATAATTTTCTGTAATTTCCGTCCAAAAACGTTCATTCGGTGAGCTTGTGCTCCTTGCTATTCTGTTGTTTATTGACGTGTCACACGTCCCTCATACCAATCGTCAATACGGTGTTATGAGCTTATTATATCCTTCTGGCCATTCATTAGCCGTTTCATACATTATTCAAATGGGTTTTATTAATAGGAACATATCAAGGAAGAAGCCTAATCACGCATGTTGTTGGTAAACTCACTTACGTTTCATTTGATTTACTACTATTGTGTGTGTTTAGCATGAAAAGAATCGAATAAATGTAAACATTCTATATTACTATTCAGAAAAGTCTGTCTGTCCCTTTTGTATGCCATAGATTGATTGCAGCTTTTTGTTAACAAGACATTTGATAACTTTTTGATTTCATTGTTGTTTTATGGTTATGAATAGCGGGCGTGCGATGTACGAGGGGCGGCTGAAAAGTTCGCGGTCTCAGGTACTTAACGATGAATAATAAGCTTGTTATTCATGTCACTAGTTGCGACACTCAGTAGTATTATAAAAGCAAGCACTAATGAAGTTTGCACTCATAGTACTATTTATCGAACAACAAACATCACCATGTCAGCCAAATCTGGAAATTCTCGAAACATTGAATACCGCGCCGTGATAAAATTCCTCGTAAAGAAGGGAAATACACCGAAAGACATTTTTGAAGAGATGTGATCGGTTCTTCAGGATTTGTACCTTGGAAATGGTGGAAACTAGGCCCGCCAAATTCAACAAGGACGAGAGAGCCGTGAAGACGACCCTTGGCCGGGCCGCGCTGTCACGGTACTGACCGAAAAAAACGTCCGAAGAGTCCAAAAAATCGTGGTATTAAATTGTGGCAGATTGTTGCAGATTAACACAGAACGAGTTGGAGAATTTAACATGAAGATTTGAATATGAGAAAAATAAGCGCGCGCTGGGTACCGAGTATGTTCACACCGCTCCACAAGTAACGTCGACTCGCAAGTTGGAAAGATTTTTTGGAGCTAGTCGGCGAAAAAAGGAAGACATTTAGCAACGGATGATTACCGTAAATGAAACATGGATTCGCCAATATGTTACGGAGATCAAACAAGAGTCCATGCAATAGATAAAAAAAAGGCCGCCGAAGAAATTCTTGGTGGAAAAGTCGGCGTCCAAGCTAATGACGACTGTTTTCTGGGATAGCGAGGGAATTTTGCTTATCGACTACCTACCCAGGGGAGCTGGCCATTATCACGCCAATTTATTGACTCAGGCTCGCGAGGCTATTGTACAGAAACAATGTGAGAAACTAACGCGCCGAGTGTTCTTTCTGCAAGACAAGGCGCACGTTCACACCGCACATGCTGCGGAGCAAGCCCTGAAAGACCCGGTGTTTTCAGAGATTGACCACCCTATCACCTATCACCCTAACACCTAGCAATTTTTTCCTGTTTTCCAATTTGAAAAAGGACTTACGGGGCCGGAGATTTGCAGATGACAACCAAATCAAAGCTGCGGTTGATCGTCAGTTTGAAGAGAAAGATACAGAATATTTTTTTGGGTGAGTTAAAGGCCCTTAAGTACCTTAGGTAGCGGACTTATCAGCCGTCCCTCGTATATGCGCTTTAGTTATGAGTTAGTGCAGTTGATAGCTTTGAAATGGATATGAAAACTGCCTCAAGGCGGTCACCCCGTGACCACTCACAAATTTTTTTGTTTTGACAAAAAGTCAAAAAATTTCAATTTGAAATTTGACATACAGTGGCTCAATAAAGAAGTCGGACACACACCCATTTACACTTGAAAAGGGAATAAACGACAGAAGAATGTATTTTAGAAAAAAACAAAATTTATTTTTTTAGCTCTATGTTATTAACTTACGAAAAATAAAAACATTGAAAACGTAACTCAATTTTGTGATTATTAAAAAAATAAAAAGTTGAAATGCAGCCAAAATTCACGTCAAAAAAGAACTCGGACAGCACTCTCCTTCTTTTTGAGTTTAAAAGGGTGATTCCCCGGATTTTGTGTAGTTGACAGCTCTTAGGATCTGAGTGAAACAAATTGAAACCGTAAATTTTATACGTGGGTGAAATTGTGTGAATTGTGAACGTTCACGGGGGTGAAATTGTGTAAAATGGGAAGGCAACGTGGTCAAACTTCTTTAGAAGTAAGAGAACTCATTTTGAAACATTATAAAGAAGGATTACCGGTCCGTACTATAGGGGAAATCGTAAATAGATCACACTCCACTGTTCACGATATAATTAAACGATTTAAATCATGCAGATCAGTGGAAAATAAACAAAAAAGTGGTAGACCTAGAGTGTTTCCGAAGTCAGATGAGCGGTGGATTGTACAACAAATTCAAAAAAATTCGAAAGTAAGTGCTCCAAAATTAGCTCAACAAGTATCGAAATATCTTAATAAAAGTGTACATCCTGAAAC
The DNA here is from genome assembly GCA_954870665.1 of Stratiomys singularior. Classification (NCBI taxonomy): domain Eukaryota; kingdom Metazoa; phylum Arthropoda; class Insecta; order Diptera; family Stratiomyidae; genus Stratiomys; species Stratiomys singularior. Next base: position 106,853,156 of record OX940877.1, on the reverse strand, counting down.
GATAGGGTTAGTTTTGAGACGAAGAAATCTACATGGAAGAGTAGCCCGTAAAAAACCATTCGTTAGTAAGTGCAATAGGAAAAAGAGACTTAAGTTTGCCACAACATATAAAAATAAAGACCTATCATTTTGGGAAACTGTGATATTCGCGGACGAAAGTAAATTTAATGTATTTCGCTCAGATGGTCAATGTTTTGTTTGGCGAAAAGCTAATCAAGAGCTCAAAGAGTGCAATCTACGATCCACTGTGAAACATGGAGGTGGTTCGTTAATGGTGTGGGGCTGCATGTCCGCTGCTGGTCCAGGTCAACTTTCTGTAATCGATGGAATTATGGACCAAACAAAGTACTTGACCATTCTGAAAGAAAATTTAGTGGAAAGTGCTGAAAAATTCGAAATAAAAGATAACTTCCAATATTGCCAGGATAACGACCCAAAGCACAAAGCACTCAATGTGCATTTATGGCTGCTGTACAATTGTCCACATGTACTGGAAACACCTCCACAATCTCCTGACATTAATGTTATCGAGCATATGTGGGCTTATTTAGAACACCAATTAAAAAGCTATTCAATTAAAAATAAAGAGGACTTGAAAGTAGCTCTTCAGGCAGAATGGGCCAAAATCGACCCTTCCTTTTGCAAAAAACTTGTCGAAACTATGCCTATAAGATTGGAAACCATAATGAAAAATAAAGGATTGCCAACTAAATATTAAAAATAATAATAAAATTCAAAAATCTCACAAAGAATTAACTGTCCGAGTTCTTTTTTGACATGAATTTTGGCTGCGTTTCGACTTTTTATTCTTTTAATAATCACAAAATCGAGTTATGTTTTCAAAGTTCTTATTTTTCGTAAGTTAATAATATAGAGCTTAAAAAAACAAATTTTGTTTTTTTTTTTCTAAAATACATGCTTCTGTCGTTTATTCCCTTTTCAAGTGTAAATGGGTATGTGTCCGACTTCTTTATTGAGCCACTGTAGATTCTTATTGATATTCCAACAGTAATTTAAAAGTTTTTCCAACAAAAATTTTCATCGCGATATCAGTTACAAGATTGCAAAAGGACCCATGTCCATAAAAAGTTTGAAAACGGTTTAACGATTCCAGCAGATTGGCTCATCAGACTACCAAATGGCATATTGATTTGTAATATAGAATGTGACTATCGAATGAACTAAAATGGTTTGAAAACCTTGAAAACTGAATAATTGACATGCGTTTTGAGATAGTGTGCGGGCCAGTTAGAAATATATCGTTTTGAATAAAATACGTTCAAATATGATGGAAAATATGAACAATTTAGTTACCATTATTTGGCATTATTCTTCTTCCTCTTTGAAATCTCTTAAAGCTGCATGCTCTGCTCCTGCTTCAATCCTGGTTCGTTGCAATCCTATCGCTCATGCGCGGTTCAGACCGAGCAAAGCGTGCATCATTTCGACGGAGCGAAAGACCGGGGATCCAAAAGTTCAGAGGTGCATTCGAGCTCTGCGCCTCTGCGTTTACCGGGTGGGTTTCGTCTCTTTTTATGTCTTCAGCGACAGGTTCAATGGCTGAGATGAAAGGTGGCTTGTGATGGAATTGGCTTACTCACCCTTAGTTTCAGCTGTTTTGCCATTTGCACCAGTTCTGTTCACCCTCTTGACAGTTTTGAAGCTGTGGTTTTTCATCTGACCAGATTTTATAATAGAAAGTAGCCCAAACGGCTTTCTCCATTTCTTCTACAGAATCTGGAAGCTGATGAATTGCCAACCCACAGAATTTTTTGATTTCGTGAATGAAGCTGTCAGGCAGTTTGGCGTCGCTTTCTCCAACAATTCCTCTGTTATTCTTTTTTTACAATACGGAGTCGTGTTCCCATTTTTATTCTTTTTTTCGAAGCTAAAGATTCTCCGTATGGCTCGGCATTTAAAGTTTTGTTATCTCTGAAATTAAAAATTAGCAGTCGAGATGGAGTGAAATTGCTACAGCTCCTTTGCAAATCCTAAGATATTCGTACCAGATCGGTTAAAAGTGTATGGTGGATTTATAAAATCGTGGTCGAAGGGATTTGCTAAGGGTAACGAGTTTCGCGTGCGTTCATGTGACACTGTTCGGTGTAGCTATCAGGTGGGACTCTCGAGTAATGAATGAATGACAATTACTTTTGTTCAGGTTTTTTCTGACAACTGGTGGGTCTGTGAGACAAGCTGCATACACATCTGTATGTTAGTTGACAATAAATAGCAGTGCGGCCGACCCGCTCAGTATAGTCCGATCAGAATTGTTTTGTTTTTATAATGCAAGCGAACTTCACAGTGATGTTGCCAGAGGCCAACTTTGCTGATTTTAGCAGTGTTTAAATTTGGCCCTAAAACTATCACAACAACTAATGCATCAAAGTAAATCATTATTGCAACATAAAAAACAAAACCAAATCATTCTCCTACCACAGCTGGTCACTGCGGGAGATAAAGACCAACACCCTCTAACAAACACGAAATTATATATAACTACACTGAAAACCTTGACTCTATGGACACCAGAATCATTAATAGTACTAGAGGAAGCATTGAAAGATCTCAAATGGTATATATTGGGACTGTGTGAAGTACGCAGAACAGGGGAATCAATAGTTAAAAAGCTCGGACTATATAATGTACACTATTGGTAGTTCAGGAGGATAGGAAGGAGTCGGTTTTCTGGTGAAAAAAGATTACAAGAAACACATACAAGATTTTACTTCAAAGACAGATAGAGTTGCCATTATGAACTTCACTCCTCCAAATTACAACAAAACATGTACAATAATTCAGATCTACGCACCGACAGAAAGATCAACAAAAGAAGAACACAACGCATTTTACAATGCTGTCTCTAATACACTACATAAATATTCATCCCTAAAGTTTATATAAATATTATTAAACACATATACAGCAAAAGTAAAGCAAAAATTCAATTGGAATCTCTTGGCACACCCTTCAAGATCGAACGAGGAGTCCGACAGTGAGACCCACTGTCTCCTAAGCTTTTCTCCGCAGTATTGGAAAACATATTCCAAAAATTGGAGTGGGAAGAATTCGGTTTAAACATAAATGGAAAAAAATTAAGCCATCTAAGATTTGCAGACGACATCATCTTACTGGAAGAAAACCCACATAACTTGGAGAAAATGATAAAGAACTTAAATAAAGAAAACGAAAAATTTGGACTGAGCTCAGACACAAACTATAACAACACGAAGTAAAACAAATTAAAAGTTCCGGATGAAGAGGCTTTATAGATATAGATAGAAATTTGGCCCAAAGGTAATGAGAGGGAAATTTAAATACTTTACACAAAAAGTATAAACTCTAGAAACAGGTGGGGACAAACTAGTCTAAATCAAGATTAGCCGGCCCTATCAAAACAAGTATTGTGGATCGCTTTCTTGTGACTCCATCCGAACTTCTCCTGGGAAGATAAAATTAGATGCAGTAATGAAAAGCAACAAACCAGGAAGATCATTTTTACTAGTTCACCATGAAGAAAGGATCTTGGAAGAACACAGCGAAAAACAATATGGATTCAAGCAGAAAATTCAAAAAAAAAGGACTCAAAATAAAAATAGACAAACAAACTATAGTGCAGTGTTATCTGAGGATGACGCCAAGTGTTTGCTCTGCAGTGGTATAAAAGCGGTATCTAGCATTAGGCAACTGTTGGTACACGCTCTTTCTGATTGCAAAAGAAAGAAATAAAGAAGAAATTTAACTGAAGAAGTTATTAAATTTCTACTCAAATGTCTATGGTAAAATTTTTGAAAATTTAACATAAAAATTTTTAAATAAATTAATTTTTGAATTTGAATATGAAATAATCGAAATTTAATAACATCGATTATCAGATATAATCAAGAAAGGATGATTTAAAGATGGAGTAAAAGAGGAAAAGTCTACGTAAAATCACGTTTTCCGACGTTTTCCATTGACAAACTGTTCCAAAAATGCAAGACCTCCTTGATACCCCCAAGAAATTGCAACCTATTTAAATTGATATATCTTTATTCTATGAGAAAATTAATTGAACTCTCAAAAACCAACATTAAAGGCTCTTTCATTAGGGTTTCACAGAATTCAACGCAGCTCTAAGAAAAAAATTATGTCTCGAATGGAAGCAAACACTTTTTTTGTATATCACTTGTCATGGACGTCCCTGAACATAGATTTCGGGTTTGTAATATGTAGTTCTCTTCGTCTATCTTGAATATACTCTAATTTTCTGACCAAAGTTATTTCGAATTCAATTAACTACTGACACATTGGTTGGTTACCAAATCAAAGTTAAATGCATGATTTACTGCTGTGAATATTTTATGCAAACAATTGATTTTCAAAAAAAAAACCAAGATCGAACAGTTTTATTCATTCCTCGTTTAAAGACCCAACATTAAACCATTAAATTCAATTGATTCCATTTGGAATACGCAAGTACTCAATATTCGACCACCCGCTGCATGTTTGAGATTTCAAAATTCGTTGTGCCTGTCCTCTTTCTTCACATTACCACCATGTTGGTCGCTGTAACGCCAATCATGTTCATACTGCAAAAAAAAAACATTGATTGCGAAAGAGAAACATATCCATATGTATTTCTTAAAATATTGTTTAGTAAAATCATTTTCGATTCGATAGACATTTAACTGCTTAGTCATGTCGAAGTGAGTTGGAAAAGGTTTTGGGCGATTCAACGATTGCACGCCGAACGAAGAGAATGCCATGAAAATGTCCATCAAATGGGTTTTGGGGCTTTTCTTCGGTACCTCAACAATGGACAACCCAAAATGTGAAGCATGAATGGTAGCGGAATGAAGTTTCACTTTTGCCAAATGACCACTGCCAAACGGGAAAAAGATAAATTGCTACATCCTTTTGGGTCAGCGTTCATCGTGCCATTCACGTTTACTTATGTTCTTTGCATGCTGTTTAACGTACAAATATGTAGTTCAGCTCATATGTTATCCTTGATCCTTCTCCCCTTTGCTATTCTCTTCTAAGTCTGTTGTAGAGTTCTATTCAAAGAACCTTGGGAGCTCGAAAAAAAACATTCATCAGTAGTTCAAATTGAAAGTTTAGACACCTTGGAATGTCTCAGAAATCTACGCACGCATCATTCCATTCAAAATTACTGTTGGCAAAGCCAATGAAAGAAACATTTCAAGCTCTTGCGATAATTTACTACTCAAGGGAAGCGAAACACATTCCTTCGATGCAATAACAATAATTGAGAAGACCTTAAGGGCCATTCTGAGAGACGGAAACATTCAAGCGAAATTAAGGAAATTCCCAACATATGTGGGACCGTCTTGTTCACATTATTATTGTTCTGCATTTAATAGCCCTCAATTACGCCAGGTTGCGGTGAACCGTAGCCTTTTGAACAACTGCTGCTGTTGCTGCTGCTGCTTCTATTGCTGCTGTTGTTTACTCGGTGGCCTCCATGGCTTTACCACGTCTTTTTTAAACGGAGCTGCTACAATTGTTGCGGTTTCTTCAAGCACGGAAAACATTGGTCTGCCGAGGCATCTTGCGAATATAGTAACATGTTTAAGGCTATGGTTGACATGACCGTTGCGTGACTCCTTCAAGCAAATTGGGTCCGGCAAGAAATGAAAGAACGATGTTTGAATGCTACTTCCTTTCCTGTGTGCGTTTTAATCGCAGGAAAATGATTCTACGCTGCAAAGAAAACGCTTGGAAGCTCCGATTTTTTCAAGGAGCAGTGCAAAAGTAATTTATAACGAAGGGTTGTTTTTGAAGGATATGAAAATGCAAAAAAGCAAATTATTTCACTGACCTACCTAATGCGGGTGTGTTTAATAAGAAAACACATTTAGCTTCCAGGTTGGTTAAATATTTAAGCGCTACATTGACTGTACACCGCATTTCGCTGTCGACGTTGCCGATTGGAAAAACATGCGGGTGACATGGAAAAACTGTTTAAATTAACTTGCAAACTCCTTAATTTGGTCGATGAAGGGTGAAATGTGCACAACAACATCATCACCATCATCATCATCATCAACAACAATACCAACAACATGCGTCACGCCAACTCTGAAACTTTGGCTTCGATTTCATACGGCTCATTAATAGTGGGAGCGTGAACGTTTCCCTTAACGCGTGCTCTCTCAATAGAGGAAAACTTTTGAAAGAAAATTAAATGAAGCAAAATCCCAGAAAAATTTCTATTATCATTCAATGAAGGAGAAGCAAAAAAGAAGGCTTTAAACCTTATCGGAACTATAAAAGTGAGCAGAGTTAAAGTGATAAAAGAAAAGATGGAACGTGGAAAATGCATGGAAAATAGAAAGGTGAGAGAAGATAGTAAAAAAAAAATTGCGTAAGGATAAGTCGCGATATCTGCGAACGCTTGTGGCATATTTTGAAAGCAACTACTCCCCTGAGACAAATTACGATTTCCGCATGTTTGTCGTAAAATTCTTACGCACCTTCATCCCTTACTTGGCTACGAGAAAACTTTACTTTCTCCCACATGTTAAGATCTTTCACGAGGGATGTATTCGTTCTTACTTTAATAGCGCAAGCAATGAAGTTTACAACAGTTTTTGTGGTTTCTCAGTCTACAACGTTTGTCGCAGGTTCCATTTTATGAGAATGATGTCGATATTAATATTGGGATGTAAAATCTTTGTAGATGTGATGAAGAATGAAATGGTAGGGAAAGTTTGTACACATTCAATTTTACAGAAATAATCACTCCTACTCTTTCTATCATAAATAAAGTTATTCCGAATTTTGTATCCTTTATGATCTTGATGGAAAACGAGGGAATATAAACGTTGGGAGTGAGGTAAACGCTATGTTTGGTGATTAATCACGTGAAATTTCATTTCAGTGTCAGTTCGTGGAAACTGAAATAAAATAAATATGAAATAAAATTTTCGGAAATAGTTTTGAAAATGGAATTGCACTCACTAAATTTGATTATTTAGTTTAGTTTTTTAAATTACAGAATTTTATTTAAAAAATTAAATAGAAATTAAGTTTTTAGAGCCTTTAAAAATGATCAAAAAACCTCTAGTCAGTTCATTAACTCTCAAATAAGTGACCGAAAGACCACCACGGGACTAAGACCTTTAACACGTTGAGTGCCACGTCAATCCTCGGTGACTGACACCGACCTTTCCGTTCAGGCCGCGTCAGTCACCGTCAAAAATGGTTGTCCCTCGCAAGTGTCACAAAATGTTATAACCTGTTTGGTCAAATTTCGTGCTATTTTTCTGCGACTCTGTGCCTCATTTTCTTCATAGCACGATTCGCAATATTTTCGCACTGCTGAAACTCGGCCAGGTTTTGTCTGCAGATTGTGTCGTTTTTTACTGGTTGCAATGCTGCTGGATGGAATGTCGGCTTCCTTATACTATAAACTATACTATATATACTATAAACTATAAACAAAACAGGCGAGGGGCCTAACGTGTTGAATGAATGCTTATATAAGCATTCCTTTTCGAACAGAAATACCTTCCACTATGCTAAAAAACAATGGCCCTATTACGTTTTAAAATTTCCATCGAATAAATTCTAATTTGCCAGTATTTCGTATTGCTGTCTAATTTGCCAGTATTGCTGTACTACGATACCTGCGCGCGCGGCCTGACGGGGGAGTCGCTATAAAACCGCGTGGCACTCAACGTGTGAAATAAATAAGAGCTTATTACCTTACTTCGAAAACTGATAAAACAAGAACGAAGTATGTGCAATATCACCTTTAACCTGGGTCAAAAAACCGAAAGTACACGGTACGGCAGAGCCAATTGAGGAATTTGAAGGGAAATCGGGCGCTGGTAGGCGTAGGTAGTTGCACTCGATGTCCTTCGGTACTGTCGGGATCCTCATTTGAGTACCCAACATGGTTTGCACCGTAGTACATAGTGACTTTGCTGTGCATGCGTTTTCGCAAAACAATCGATTCTTGATTGCGACGAAAAGAGCTTTTAGACGCCGGTTCAACAATCCCCGCAATAATACTGTGCCTACTGTGCACGCAATTCGATCCTGGATTCGGCAATTAGTGGAAACTTGTAGCACAATAAGGATAGTGGCTGACCACGATCCCTCAAAACACCAGTAAATGTGGCGCTTATGATAGCGGCGGTTGAGTAATCGCCATGACGCTCTGCTCGACGGCACGATATTGCAACTGGGGGTCCTAGACTACAGTTTGAGGAGGAGATTTGAATTTCCATCATTTCAGATCACGATAACCATCAAAATCTGAATGAGGAAATCATTTCTGTGATCCCTTCTGAGGCAGCATTCTAAAACAGCAAGCAGGCACATTTTCACCTTAGCGGGATTGGTGAATTGGGATTGAATTGAAAACAGCCCTCAAATTGTTCACGATAGACCACTACAATCTCCTTAACAAGCAGTTTGGTGCGCCATATCGCAATGTGGCCTTTTAGGCCCATATTTTTTGGAAGAGCGAGGCGTTTTCGTGATCATGAATTCCGTTCATCATTTTCCAACGTTGCAAAATCTGCAGCAGCCTCTTTTGGAGGTGGTTGTTGAAGAAAAGGAATTAGGGAACTTTTGGTTCCAACAGGATAAGACCAAAGCCTAAACAGCCCGAAACTCTCTATATGCTTTCAAGTAAATACTTGTTCGAATTGCAAATCCAACATCCAATGAAGTTTGGAAATTTTTTCTCCCACTTCTAGTACATATGAATATAAAACTTTTTAAGGAAACATCCTTTTACTCATTAGCAGCACAGCAAAATTATACGTTTTTCTATGTCATTTTGTTAAAACTTTTATAAAGGGTGCCACAGTCGAGCCCATTTTTCCCATAGTGTCAGATAATCTCCAGATTGATACACCTAAAATAACAAATTCCGATGAGGTTTTAAAGAGGGAGGTTCATCTCACAGGGATCCTCCACGGAAATTAAACATTTCGTTCGAATAAAAAAAATGGTGGCTGTTTGAAAAAAAATTGATTTTATTTTTCGTCATTTTGAATATTCCATGTTTACGAAAACCCCCCCCCTTTTTTTTTTTTTAAACTTGTGGGTGTTCACACTGACAAACACTGACACTGACACTAATTCACAAACACTGACAATTTTCCAAACGCTGGTTTTATATAGTTTTGTTTTTCTGGATTTAGTGTTGGATTTCTTCTTAACTCTTTTTTCAGATTGAGCCTCCATGTGCTTGCACCAGTGTAGATTGGAAAACTGATGTTAGGGGACTTCGACAAACTCTTTTCCTTTTCAGCTAAATTAACAGGAGATCGTTCTATAGCCAAACTAAAATTGGCTGACATCCTATCCATGACTTATTTCGTTAAATATCCGGTTGTCGCAGGTGTCCACACTGGGGTATCAATTTTTCTTTCTTGGTGAGATTTTTTTACGTTTGGTCCTGCTGAGTTCATCTTACCTTTTTCATCTGTTGCTGCTCTAATTTTTTATTCTCTGCAGCCCTTGAAAATGTGCGTACGCTGTTAACGTATGCCATCTTGGTTCCGAAACATGCGTTCATCACCATGTAACATGCATTCCAGCTTTTTGACAATGATGTTGTGTCCGTATTGATTGGCATCGGAAAGGTTTTTTGGACGTTTTTGAATCTCCATCACTAATATAGAACAAATATTGGTAAGTCTAAAAAGTATTGAGCCTTTTTTGTCATTTTTCGATTCGATATTTCTTTTATTTAAAATGGATTTTATTTAAATACATATTGTCCATTATTATCTATGACCCTTTGCCATTTTTTAGGTAAAGCCATTATTCTATCTGTATTGAACTTCACTGGTTTATCGGCGAAAAACTTGGCCAAGTGATTTTTACAGTTCACAGTTTTGAAGTGAATTTCTTTTGATTAAGGAAGTTTTGCTGGGACTGAAACAATTGGTAGTCTGATGGTGCAAGGTCTGGACTATACTATGGATTCATCAAAGCTTCCCAGCCAAGCTCTGTCAATTTTTGCCGGGTCATCAAAGATATGTGTGGTCTGGCATTGTCATGATGGATTTTCTATTGATCAATTCTGGTCGGTTTTTTTGGATTGCTTGTTGTAATCTGGTTAATTGCTGACAGTACAGAGCCGAATTGAGTGTTTGGCCAGTTTCTAACACCTGATGATAAACAATTTCCTCCCAATCCCACCATAGACACAGCATAACCTTATTTGGTGTAAATCCTGGCTTTGAAATCGTTTGTGATGATTCACCCTTTTTGGTCATGATCTTTTTCGAACGACATTCTCGTATCTTACCCGTTTTTCATCGCCCGTAATGATTTGATTCAAAAATGACTCGATTTCGTTGCGTTTCCATTAGCATATCGCAAATGGAAATTCCGTCGATCAAATTTTTTTGTGATAATTAATGCAGCACCCAAACGTCGAGCTTCTTTGCGTATCCAGTCCTACGCAAATGGTTCAAACTGTTTGGTGATGGATATTCAGTTCCTTAGCAATGTCATGGCTGCTTATGTGTCGGACTTTTTCAATTTTTTGTAAGATTCCATCGACTTTTTCAGTGATTGGTCGACCTGAGCGAGGTGCTTCTTTGACATTAAAATTTCCCAAACAAAAGCGAGCGAACCATCTTTTGGCTGTGGCTTTTGATAAAGTATCTTGACCATAGACACCACAAGTTTTTTTCACGAGCCTGCGATGCATTCTCACCCTGATCGTTGTGATATTGTAAAATAAAACTATTTTTTCAGAAATTTCACTCATTTTTAAATGAAAACAACTTTTGACACGAATGACAAAATACAAAACTGTCCAAACGCATGTCAGTTTGACTAAATCTTAGTATTGCCCGATATATGACAACGAACACCTTCTAGGGACAAAAAAGGCTCAATACTTTTTAGACTATCCAATATTTGACATTGTGAAGTTATCTGAGTTTTTGTAACATATTTATAATACCTTGTGCCTCCATACTACCGGAGCTATTTTGATAATTTGCCGAACATTGATCACTGTTCTTTCAAGCCAGATTTCGAATTCGAAGTGATTAATTTATTTCATGCCTTCGAATGTTTTGCGCGTGTTTTATGATACAAACCTTAAGATACAAAAAGCAGAAAATTTTAATGTTATTTTCAAGTTTTTTAAAAAGAAATAATGAGCCCCTTTGCTATAATTTGATGTTAAATCCATTAGAGCACAAAATAACACTAACCCATTTTCAGGTTTCAGCTTTTTAACGCTTATAGTGTGACAGATACTCTCTTCGACGGCATGCATATGTTTATGGATCTTTTCGCAATATTTTAGACGCAATGGAATAATTTCTTCATTGAAAACATTGGTTAAAGTGAAGATTTCAGTGAGCATCAATTGTCACCAGCTGATTTCAATATTTGTTCCCGTTACTATAAGATGGTTGAAGCTCTCGTAATACTTTACCTTCAAAATACACTGCAAGGAATGAATGTAATGCTATATAAGAACCTGATGCGAACTTGAACACATTTACAACTACATAGCGATATCATTCCTCAATAGTTTATTTGCGCACTCATTAAAAGCGCTGATAAACTTATCACCAACAAAATGGAGACGCAGCAAATACAAACACCCTAACGACAACACCAAATGACAACTCCGTATCACATACTTAAACACTCTCTTACAAAAAATAGAAGACAGAACCTTTTATCCCTTAACAAAAGTCTGTATCATTGACACATATAAAAAAGCGGTCCGTACTATTCTCAGTGATTTCTTGTGAGATCTCAACATACCAAGGGCATACTTTGCAACAAAAGCATACTCCACAATAAACAACGGGATACCAAAACGAGATGCCTTAAGTCTATTACTTGTCCAGATATATACAATTAATCTATACACAAACTCAGACCACACTGCAGTCATACTCCAATATGAGATATGACTTCCCGCTTCTGAATGAAGGAACTAATCTATACCATAATATGGTATAGATTAGGTTGTAGATTCTCTACAAAAAACTTAGATCTGTTCTCAATGATCACCGATAACCTCAAACTTACAGTTAACCCGGATAAGAAACAAGCAATTGTCTTTCACTGTCAACTTTCACTTTCAAATCAAATATTTCGGAACAACCATAACCTAGAACTTATCCTCCCGGACACAAGAAGAATATCTCAACATTTTGCAATGCAAAGGTTATATCATAAGATAGCTGAACGGACTAACCAAACTTTCAACCCCTCACTGGCTCTTGACTCAAACAAGTCTCAGATAGAACCGAAGCTAGAGCATGGAATAAACACTCTTACACATGCCCCCGAATATCTTTTCAAAATTCTGAAGAAATCTCAACGCCAAGATACTGAAACAATGCCTATAACTCCCATCAAGCTTTCCAAACATCAATGCCTTCCAAGATGCAACTGGATTAACATCTTAGGAAAGAGTCGAATCCTAGACAGCCAAATAGGTGGGGAACAGGTAATTAACCTTAACCTCACTGCTAAACACTCGGAAAATCAAACAATTTATAAAGTATCTGCTACCACATACTGAAAATATACAGGAGACAGTTCATAAAACTCGGCGACCTCATTTAAAAATTGACTTACAGCAAAGTTATACCCCACTGGAAAAACTCCAGCTACCTTGACAATACTGATCAATAATTAAGAAAGCATAATAGGAATAAAATAAGGAAATCTCAATAGCAATTCGCACCAATTAAAACCTTAGGCAGGAAATTGCACTAATCATAAGAACGGATGTGCCTAAATACCACTCAGGCACACTTTGCTATTGATTTACGTGGAACAGCTGGACCACAGTAGGGGCAGAGCTATACGACATATTCGAAGGCTTTAAAACGTTTAACAGTCAGAACCATGTTATACATGTAATCTTCACAGTTGGCAACAGCGCACTCAAAAAAATTGAAGGAAAAGAAGAGAAAAAGAATTTTGAATGACCTATGAAATCTGAGAACACATTCTGGTCCACATCATTCTTTGCCCTCTTATAAAAAATAGCCTATATATTTTTCTAGCTCAATTTTCCAATTCTGTCACATCTTCGAACTCATCTTATCCAGAAATGGGACAGCCCAAATCGTGTAGTCCTTCAGGGAACAAGGGAGAGAGAGAAACGTTGAAATCTCAAATGAAAGATGATATAATACTCGGGTGACAGTTCTGACAGTTAAAAAGGGCGTTCGTGATCCGCGCAGACTCCGAATATGGAAAAATTACTTATCTAGTTATCCCATTTCCTCTTCGGGAAAGCATTTTTATACAGTGGAAGAAAGGCAAAGAAAAACGACGCTCAATACGAAGTAATGAATCAAACGGTTGAAGGCTAGGCTTACATGCTATGTAGTTGCCCATGTAAACCGTGGTGATATTTGATGGGCGTTTTTGAAGGTTTTGCTTCTGAGAGTTTCACATTTTGGTCGTGATATACTAAGAATAAACTTGACGCACTAAACCTTGTTTAACTGAAAAGCGACGCGTCAAATAAGCAGGTGCGAAACTGTCGGCTGTATTCGGTTCCGACAGAATCTCCACTAACACTTTTTAACAATAAAAATTTCAAAAAGATTTTCTTATTTCAAAAAGATTCTGAAGAAATTTATTGATTTTTAAAGATTTTTTTCTATTTCGGGTTGAAAATTATTCGGTTGTTAGAGAACTTTTGAGTTTTCTGAACGAGAAATCGAGACACATAATTTTCAGCGAGTTTTCTATTTTCTCTGCTCTCCAGAAATGTTATAACTATTACATAACTAACTTGTCAAGGTACAGATCAGATTGGGTGGTTTGCGTAGATGTTAGAAGCTCATAGTATTCGATTTGGTTGTAGTCAAAAGATACAAAGCCCCCTCCAATGGCATTCTTAGCCTTGTATTGTTTCAGAAGTTCGCCTCGAACAGGGTAACTGCCCCACGCGTTTGTCTTACGTTTTATCCATCTTTCATCGCTCATAATTTATTAAGGAAACGGCGAGATTTCTCTTTTTCACTGCTGGTTCCAAGAAAGAAATTCTTTAGGTGGCTGATGTTTGCATCGTTGCAAACGCAGCGAACTTATTTTTTTTCCATTTTTGAGTTTTTTTTTTGTGTAATTTGCAGGAAAATTTTGCAGTTTCTGTACCTAATTTATCCTCCTGTGCCGCTTGACTAGTTTTCCACATGATTCAATTCGTCAGTTTATATCGAAAAATGGGAAAAATTCATATTCAAATGATGCGAACTTCAGACACGAAATGTTCTTTGTAATTTTTTTTTTCGTTTCTGCCGTTTTCCTTGAATTTGTTTGATGATTGTGCCAAATTTTTCGATTATAAGCCAATCAGCGTGAGATGATTTCGGAAATCAAAATTTCTGGATTGGAAACGAGCGAACACTTTTCGGGCTTTTGTTCTGAAGCAGTATGCTCGCAAAATAATGCACGATTTTGTGGTCTCTGGGTTTCCACTATTTTTAAATAAAAATCCCCTTTATTTTTGTTCTATGTTATTCATAACTCCATAACTAACAGTCACACACTTGCGTGTAAGAAAACATACACCAGCTTGCCAAAAATTGTAATTTACGTGTTCATACCAAAAATTTGTCAAAATAATTGTCAAAATACCAAAAACTTGTCAAAATAATAGTCGAAAATAGTTACCAGTCTTTAATCCAAAAGGTTTTGTCAAATTTTCGCTCATCTCCAATTTTCAAGGGAAGTTTATCAAAACCTTTCTTGTTATTCAACTGAACTGCTGAATAGCATCGCACAATATGAATCGCTGGAAAGCATATGGTGGATTTTGTCATTGATTTCCGATATTATTCATTAATCTAGAATCTTCGAACTTTGTTCAGTTTTTTGTAATTTTGTGCTCTCGTATAAGTAATTCAGATATTTGTAAGCAGTTGTTCTGGGTCCAGGCTTGATCTCTTTTTTTGTCAAGTTTTTGAAGGTAAGTTTTGCATCAATGCGTCAAATCTTTTTTTCCACCTCTCCTTTCCAGATTTTCAATTTTCTAATGCCAGGGACAGACGACGCAGTTTGAACTAGTTCTTGACATTATAATGACGCATACGTTAGAAAAGCTTCATAGAATTTCTGGACGTTGACTTCATCATGTCGTCCACTAGTTGATCTGAATTAGTTTGAACTAGTTTTTTTGAAATCTAGTTTAGTTATGCTTTAGACAGAAAAAATCGTCTGTCCGAGGCATAACTAAAATAGATTTCGCAAAAATGAAAATTGTGTGTTACCTTTTAACACACTCGACTAGTTTCTCTCAAACAGAAATGTAACTAGCACAAATAGATTTTTATTTTTATTCTGGATTTACGCAAAAAATAAAGAAAATTTAGTCATATCTAAAATAAAATTCTTTAATCTTCGGTTGAATACCGGTGGATCTAGAGTTTGCTCGAAGTGTTAGAGGTTTTTAAACCTACGCTGTGCCAAAACTAAGATATTTTCTTTATTCTAAGGACTTATTGAACGACCCTCCTTCTTCTTTCTTTTGGACTCTTGTTTTTGGAACTGGCATGCAAAAGTTCATTGAGCGCTCATTGAATTGTTAATTTTCCATTCAAAAACTGATAATCATTCAGTGTCGTTGAAATGTCTTCGGTTTCCATCGTTAAACGCGTTCAATAAATCCCTAGAACCTAAAGTCTGTATCTATCTACACTTTAACTCACTCCAAACATTCTGAGTATTTAAATTTCTAATCGGAATCAACTGAAAGACACGGACGAGAATGCTTTACTTTTAAATTTGCATATCGTACGTGTGAAAATTGCATTACAGCCTACTCGTAACCTATACGACCCGTACAACGAATCGCTCAGCATTTTCTTCATTCCAGACAATGTGAAACGATTCAGTGCATTAGAAGAATTTCTCCTTGAAGAAAAGCCAAGACTTTGGAGGGTCTAGACAACATGATTTAAAGTTAGTTGAAAAATGGACTTGATGGAATGGTAATTGTTGGAAAAGTCTGCAACTATCCCCCAGTTCGTTTTATGCCCAATTACCCCAAATTATATGTACATTTCCCCATTATTTTTTAGGGGAACAACAAAAACCCAAAACAAAAATTCCATCATATGCCAGGACTAGCGATTGCATAATACGAGGATGGAGGATATCTCATCTATCGAATAACGTGTAACGCTTTGCTGAAAATATTTTCTACATACATATGTTCGGTGGAAAAGTAGAATGAATCCTTCATATGTGTATTGCGAGGCATAAAACTATACGACGGTGTTATATTTTACCTCATGTTTATCTTTTACAGCTGAAATGTGAAAAATCTTGGGTTGCATGGTGGCGGCATTCGTTTTATTGTTCACGTTTAATGTCATGCCGTGTTCGCTGGCTAGCAGGATGGATGCCGGGTTCCACGGCTGTCTATGAACTATAAATAAACCAGAATAATGTACTCACAATTTAGGGAAGTCTTTACGATATTTCACTTCCGTACGTAATGTACTTTATGTATCGCATTACAAATGATTATGGGCTACATGGTTGTTTTTTTTTTGGCTCTAAAGATATATGTTCGGCGTCGAGCAAATGAATGCAGCAGGATCGGGGATCCAAGCTGGGAGTAAAGATGTAAAAAGTGGTTTAAGGTCGGTTTAGTGATGATGCGGGTATTAAATAGTAGATTGTGTTGATACAATCATTGCTTGCAAGCTGGGCGCAATATCCTTTTAATTTTCAAAGTTCAAAGACGACCACGTTTTCCTAATTTCCCCTAATTTCCGCCTAATTTCCCATTGCAACGACAGCGTTGCTGTGGAACTTCAGCACTGCCTTTCCTCAAATTAATCCATCCACCAGACCGCTAAGATACTCTAGATTTGTGAGAAACACGTTCTAATTACGTAACTCACTTACCTTCACATCAATATTACTTTGATTAATAATTTCTATGTCATTTCGAAAACTCCATAAGCAATTTGCGTGCGAATAATATAGAGAATACTTTGTCATCGCAGGATCATGGAGCTGCCTCTTCGCTGTGATATCTCTCATAGTTCTTTGTGTCTCCATGGTCATTGACACATCCACATACGAGTTAAACTCAGTCTCATAGGAGCGCTATCAACCCTTTTCATTGCTCGTGCCGCATCTCGTCCTAGCATCGTATGTGGCCTGGATTCATGGATATTTCAAGTATCTTGCCGACATCAACGAGAAGAAGTTATTAAGCGGAAGATCACGTGCATTCGATTATAATGTTCCAAGTTAAACTTATATTCTACTTCGGTTAGTTTAGAAGCTCACTGACTAAGAAAGTGGTATCAACCGCTTCCTACTTCGAGTGCCTTTTCCGCATCACCAGAAGGATGTATCTCATTCGCTGGCTATTGTTTTTGTTACAGCACAACCAATGGAGGAGGACTCAGTGGGTTCATCGTCGTTACTCACGTATTTATGCACGGAAGCAACACTGCTCCGGTATTCTAATGGAAAGTCCTTTAAGGGAAAACCGTGGAGCATATTAAAGACGATTTCGGCGAACAGTTAGCTAAAAGTGAACGTATCACATGCATAAAGATTTCTCTACAGTCCCATAAAGATGAATAATAAATTGATTATAATCTCTTACTCTAAATTCTTGATTTTTTTCATAATTTTCATTACTGACATTGCTACCAAAATCCCCATCAACCGTTTCAAGCAGAAGTAATCAACTTGCATGATATCTTGCATCGTAACTACAAACCATAATCCTGCATTCATAATTCCAAAAGCACTAAAAACCTAGACTTGTGGTGAAAATCTGTTCGTTATCCTCAATTTTCCTTACGGAACGCTTCTTGATTAGAACTAAATTATGTGTTGTTGTTTTTGCGAATTAACCAAACGTTACCCAGTAAGGAGACGGAATAGAGTAGCTGAGATAGTAGCAGAGCGTGCTTGGCGATGCCATAGTTGAATTGTTATAGCTTTCCTGACACCTTAATTAAAACACTACAAGCATTTGATGAAGATATGTGTAGACCTTAAAGCGCTGCTAAGATTCACCACAACTGTGGTTTTTAGGTGCAAGTTGACCCACCAAGGTTTCAATCTCGTTAGACGTACTAATGATACTAACTAAATTAAATTTTAGTTCAGATAGTGCCTTGTGATGTCGAGGTAAAAGATAATTGCGGTGTTTCAGGTTTTATTTCATTAGTTGCCAAGGAACCGGAACGAATATGTATTCCTCTTATGAATTTAGTGTGTACACTCAGGAAAAAAATGAATTTATGAAACTATCAAAAGTATTTTTTGCTTTCCCTCCAGGAAAATATGGACTTGCAGTTTTCACAGAGTGCATCCACATGTCTCTATAAACGTTTCTAGGAAAATCATTCTAATTGCTCTCTACATATCAGCTCTCTACATATTTTAACATGTAAGGAAAGCTGCAATTTAAATTTGCTTTAAATTCCCTTTTTTTAAAGAGCTGAACATTATTTTCTTACAGTTCTGAACCAATGTTTTCGGTGTCCACTATTGCAGTGACTATAGCCTTGTTTTGTCTTGCGTATCCTCGGCATAATCTTTGTCAATACACTGTGAGAGACAGAAGAGCGTTTAGTTCTGGGATCGTGAAGAGCTCCAACTTTGCTCCTGGATTCATTCGGAGAGGCTAGAATACCATGTTTTAAAGTTTATTCTCTTTCCGCCTAGAAATTACTCCAGGTTGAGATCCGATACGGATCAGGATTGCCCGAACATTGCTCAGCGATAAATCAGACATCGTGATGACCGAAAACTATCACGCCTCCTATGATTTCTACAGGGTCCGTTCAACGGGTTCGCTCCGGGTTTCTTTTGGGTTTTGGGCTTTAAACTTCATGTCTTATTCAAAAAAATCTTCGCGTATTAAAAGACTGGAGCCGCCATTTTGGTCACTTCCTCCATGTGAACGTTTCAGAATAGCTTTCTTTTCAGGCTTTCTCTTTGATATTGCAACTTATTCACCAAACTTATTTGTTTTCTTTTAAAATTGAAGTTAAAAGTTGCCCCTTTTTACCGCGCTTCGTATACAATAAAAGCTCCGCTTCATGGGTTTTCATATTCAGTCTATTCATCAGCACCCATTTAAGTAATTATGGAGGCCGGGTCTGTGCCCAACCGGACCTCCTTCCGCCGTTATTGTTTCTTTAAGTTAATTCATAAAAGTTCTGTCCTCCATATGCTTAAATATAGGTCGATTCAACGTCTTTAGATGGCCTTAGACCTTAATGAATACTCCTCCGATGTCGTTGAAGGCCGTCAGGATGTATTCTTCGTGGCTTGGGTTGTTCTATGTCATGCAAATCACTTTGTATAAAGCCATTTCTTTTGGTTGCTCTGGAAGTAATGCATACTGACTCGAAAATAGTGCCATCGCGTTTGGGGTTCTTTCTATATACCGAACAACTAAACCCTTCGGGATTATAAACTTAGAAGACGCTAAGTTTGATAGGTCTACTGCTTTTGGCTAAGCATTGTCTGGGTTTTTGTCATAGTCGGTATTAAAACAATTTTATTATCTATCCAGTTCATGAGAATGTATCCCTTGCATAGCCTTGCATAGGTGGGCTCTATAAATTTTTACCCAAGATTTACGTTATGGTAAGTTCTTTTTTCATTAGAACGATCGGATATACTTGATTAGTTGCGAATACTTGATATAAGACGATGGTATTGATCACTCATAGAACACGTCCCTCGTTTACGGTGTGTCTTGAAAGAGGACTTCGAAAAGAACTTTTACTGTCTTCCATTTCGATCTGTTAGTTTATCGAACTTGGAAAGTGTTAGGACAGCCGGACATTTATGATATTCCTTGACCACTTTCAAATATTGGATACATGGGCGGTTCTCTTTACAGCTCCCCACAGAGACGAGTTTCTCATGCGATACTGCTGCAAAACAGACTTCATTATTTTCTTTTTTATTTTGTCAGATATGACTCAATGGTCTTTACACTTATACACCGCTTATAATGTTCCCAGTTCGGATCTCGCTTTGTGGTCGAGCCCTTTTGGTTTCCATCATCTTACTTTCTTGTTTTTGATGATCGGACACACTTCCCTAATTGTGAGGTATTTCGCTTCTTTGTTGATGTCTATGAGTGATTTCGATTCCCTTTGCTACTGGCATCTATAAAAATCAGCTTTCCTGAGATAAAGATATACCATCTCTTCCACTCTTTTCACTTCAAGAATGCGCTACTTTTTTCAGATTCTCCACAATTCTATGTATCATTCAGTGCTCCTATTGTGATGATAGTGACGTCCAGACTGTGTGGCTTTATTTTTCAAATAAACGTCGGCTTAATCTTAGTATCTTAGGGTTAGTAGAAACAAACAAAGCAGTCCATTAATCAGGTTTCTCGTTGCAGTTAATGTTGCCGCAAGTTCAGGAATGCGCCTAGGTTTTATGACCAATTATTATGCCGTCCATATGTACATACATTCCGCTAGTGGATGGAACTTGGTGATAGGGATCATTGGTTGATTGTAGGGAAGATATGCTGTCTTAGGATTATTTGGTTACCAGGTCTTCCTCTCCTCGCAGTCGTTGTCAAGTTGCTCGTCGCCTTATTTTAACGCGAATATTTTGAATTTCTGGGCCATTGTATTATGTGGGTCATCTTAGTAGTGGTACCACCATCTACCAGATGCTTCTGCAAGTGAGCTGTTGATGCTCTGCTGTGGCGTTTGTTAATATTGTCATTCCCAATCACGTTCTTTAGTGGAAATTGTTGTTGAAAAGGTCATCTAAATCTTGAAAGCTAACTGCGAACGAAAGTCCGTTCTCTCTCCATAACGTCTTTTCTAGGATCTATTTGTGTACTTCCAGGCCAGGTCCTGTTCATTTATTTAGGACCACCTTCTATATGAAGGCATGCGACTATTATGTTTGATAACCCGAATTTCGAAGCTTCAATTGTTCAAAGGATTCCTGTTTAAAGGGTTTTAAAAAATCTTAATGACAATGTATTTAACGGTAGAGGATTTTAGAGAATAAAGGATGAAAAGGCTTTGTGTAATTGTAAAGGGTTGAAATACTTAACGGTATCTAACTCCTTTAGGTGACTTATAACTCTTATGAGTCTCTTGTTTACATTAAAGATGGCCGTAGTTTTAGGTTTCCCATAGATTAGGTTTCCCGATAGGGACCTCTTTCCCGTAAACACCTGTATCGCCATCGTTTTTAGTTTGTTTAGTAAATCTTCCTTGATGGTCCGATTACATGCTTGAAGCACATCCGCTTCCGTAGGTGCGAAAGTTTCGATGTTTCGTACGATCTCCTCCCATGTTTATCAAGTCCGAAACTAACGTCCGTTCTATATTCTAAGTGCATTGTTTGCTGCGTTATAAACGCATTAGTCCAGACCGCAATTTCGCCAAACTTTCCGCAGTAGGCGGTCTTGCATTGTCATGCAGTTCCTGAAAAATCGTCTATTCCGATAAAAAGCCATTCCGGCTGATAGCGTGTTTTGGCTTTTGTTGGTCTTGGCTCCCACTTTATTCCCCAGACAAGCCCTTTTTCGATTCGGAAGTATAGTGGAGAACCCATGTTTCGTCGCATGACACAATGCGATACAAGTAAGTCTGCCCTAGATCTTGAAAACGAGCAAGAAGCCTCCGACAATCTTTAACTCCCGCATTATTGTATTCTTGGGTAAGCAGACGT